>CM056781.1:0-5000000 GCA_029852875.1 Mythimna loreyi | reverse complement strand
CTCAAATCAAAAAGGATATTCAAACAATTTACCGGTTTCCCAAGTCACCTATTCGACAAAGTGCCTAGCTGTGTGCATCTACGTAAGTCATTAGCAGTGTCGGTAGAAAATGATCCGTCCAGAAAGGAAGTATTCGATTACTTTCGTGCCATCGACGCCGACGACGGTCGACCAACCCGCGCGGACGCTCCATTTAAATCTTGTATTTCCTTATTCTTTAACTCTTTTATGATACTAAAGATTAAACGTATCGTGGGATTGTTTATTTTTATCATAAAAAGATTTTCAATGATCTTGATAATTTTGTGTTTCTAAATTAAAAGTTACTTATTTGATTTTTTTGACATTAGAAATCCAATATGACGTCAGAATAACAGAACTTTTTATCCGATTTTTTTTTTAAAAAAAAAGGAACGCTCCTTGTTTTTGACACACTCCACAATTACTAATAATTCTTTTTTAATTTGTTCCAGGTAAACACCAAACAGTCTTCATCTTCAATTAGCGCAATCGACAACAGAGGTATTTTTTTCTAATTCACCAGTCACAGAGTGCAGGCAATGAACTAATTGAATTAGCTCATTATTGAGTGCTCTTTAATTCAATTACGTAAGTACCTCTGCACAGGAAAGGTAATATTAACTGCTGTGTAGGTAAAATCAAATTGATAGCTTTGATAGCTTTTAGCGGGGACGGATTTAATGCATTATTGGATTTCTCTTCGGGTACCTACTTAAATATATTACAATATTATATATGTCACCTACGAGCTACGTATCATGGAAAACTTTATTTTTTTATAAAATTAAATGTTCTCCGTGATTTACTCATGAAAATATTTACTCACACTTCTAAAAAAAAATACGGTTTTATAAAAATGAAAAGCTGTGAAACTAAATCTGTGAAAGTTAAGTACAGCATTTCGTTTGAATAAAATATTGCAGTGTTTGCTTTGAAAACGGTAAATTTCGTTTTTCATAGATATATTTTAATCTTCAAAATGAGGTCGAAGTACTTGAGATTTTCACTCACGTACCACGAATTGTGCAAGCGTCGCTGCAATTTTCTTGAGCACACAAATTCACAAAATTATCATGTTGAGTTATATTTTGAATAAAAAGAGGTCACGCACACTTCAAGTAGATGACCTCCCTGTATCTTGAAATGAAGGATGTAGGGTTCGCGATATCTTTTTGCTGGTACTCTTTCAAAAATTTGGCATCGTATAGACAAAAATCGAATCAATGCGTGGATATTTTCATGTCATCATCATCTCAGCGTTAGTCCCGGTTGCTTCCTTGGCTTACACCTCGGTGCCCGGGGTCCGCTTTCCAACTCAGACGCTTCCACTTCGCTCGGTCTTTCGCGTCCTTTGCCGTAAGCCCATTGGCACGCATATCGTCCCTTACGACGTCGATCCAACGCCTCTTAGACCTTCCTCGTTTTCCGGGTCCCGGCGGAGGTGGCATGGCGAGGCATCTGTTACCCACGTAATCTGCCGGTTTTCGTAATACGTGGCCATACCAGCGTAGGCGACCCTCCTGCAGTTTATCCGCTATGTCACGGACATGAAAAAATTTTTTGTGAATGTTTTCACATTAACTAAACAAGTTACACCGCTTTGTGGATTACTGAATTAATAAAATTACTCAAATTGCAATGATGAGCTTTCTAGAAAATATAACACTACGACGTCAACGCACAAATTCTGATCCAAACTCATTTAATATTAGTCAATTATCGACAAGTACCCACGAAAACGAAAGTATAACTAGTATGCCCGACCTGTCCTTGGACGATACACAAAAAGAACAAATGACAAAGTTAAAACAGCAAATTGACAAACTTATGTTAGATCTAAACAGCGCCCATCAAGAAATTGAATCCTTATCTTTGGAAAATTCTAATCTTAAACAAATAAATGATGAGTTATTAAAGAAGAATGAATTCCTTAAAGAAATAACGTGTAGTCCTGCGAGAAAAAATACCCCTAGCGTGCGTACACCTAAGAATAAGAAGAAACAACTTCGAACTCAAACTCCATCAAAATTACAATTGTCAACTGAACAGTTCAATAATAACTCGATTGATGAACAATCTATGCGTACAGAAATCACACTGGAACCAAAAAAAACTATATTACAATTAAAGTCGCCAAGCAAACAGCCCAACTTCAAGAACAATATCCTCTCTGATATACAGCCTAACTCTCAAAAAAACTGTAACTCAAGTAAAGTAAATGAAATTGATAAAAAACTATGTATGATTACCAGTAATAAATTAAACAAAATATTAGGTTTATGTAAAAATACTTTCAAAGGGTATAAAGTATGTCATTATTTAATTTCAAATGCAGGTATTAAACAACTGTTCAAAGATTTATATAAGAAACTTACAAACTTTACTTATAATGATTATTGTATTGTTTACATTGGTGAAAGAGACTTTGAAACTTCTTATAACTATAGTCTTCTTGTTGAATATATTAAGTTCGAACTTAAAAAAATTACTAACACTAACATCATAATATGTTCCCCAAATTTCAAACTAAATAATATGTTTTCTATTTTTAATAAGCGAATTGAGATGTTTAATCATCTAATGTATGTCGACACAGAGTTGTGGGAATATGCATATCTCTTTGATAGTAATTACCATTTAGAATATACTAATGAAATGTTCTGGAAATATAATTCTAGAGTAAATAATAAAGCTATTGCCACAATATTCCAAAACATATTGTACTTCATCGAAGAAATAAGTCAGCCTCTAAACATTTCTCAAAATATAATTTGTCAACAATGTATGGCTAACAATTTTACAGAACCAAACATAAATAAAGCAAAACAAACTATGGGCACTTCTGAAAGTCAAAGTGATTTTTTTCGTTTATAAGCATATTTACATCTTAAATCAAAACATTAACGGATTGATCGGTAAGTCAGATTTATTAAGCTTACATCTAAATGATCTTCGACAAGAAGGAAAAACGATAGATATTGTTTGTGTTGTAGAACATAATATGCTAGATGAAGATGGCTTTCAATTATATATACCAAACTATAAACTTGCAACTTATTCATCCAGACACTGTAGAAAAGGAGGAACATGTATATTGATTAGGCATGGACATGAATTCAGAGTTATAGATACTAAACAGTTTTATGTTCCTGGTATTATGGAATGTTGTGCCATTGAACTGTTACTTCACAAATTGATTATTATTTGTACTTATAGACCCCCAAAAAACAATAACAATGCTACATCGCTTTTCTTTGAGAAACTTCAAGATTTACTAAACTATTGTGGTCGAAATATGGGCAAAAAAATGTTACTTTGTGGTGATTTTAATATAAACATTTTAAATAATACTAAATTGTGTACTGAATTTCTCAATTTACTTTTAAATTACAACTTGAAGCCAAGTATCAAAGAACCAACTCGTATATCCAGCGGCTCATGTATAGATAATATTATGCATAATGTCAAAGGAGGCAGTGGTGGTATTTTGGAACTTGCCTTGTCTGATCATACAGCTCAACTTTTCAAGTGTCCTGTTAAGAAGTCCTGTTCCATTGATCACTGGTTTATATTCACACGTGATTACAGTTCTGATAATAAATCTAAGTTTATCGAAGCTATCAGCAATTTAAGTTTTAATGAAGTCTATAGTAGTACTGATCCTGAAGTAGCATTCAATTTGTTTTACGATCTGTTCAAATTATTCTATGATCTTTGTTTCCCTATAATAAAAAGAAAGATTTCTTCTAAAAAAAACCCCCGTTGGATGTCTAAAGGAATTAAAAAGTGTAGTAAACGAAAGAGGGAAATGTTGTGGGAGTATAGAAGAGCCCCCAATTTAAAAAATAAACGATCGCTAAAAATCTATTCCCAAAGGCTAAAAAAAGTGATACACTTGACACAGAAATCTCAAAATAGTCACTTAGTAAAAAATGCAGAGAATAAAACTAAAGCGACTTGGAACTTAATTAATAGATGCAAAAGAAACTTCCCTCCTGAACCTATTCAAAATATAGTTGTAGGAAATGAGCAAATAAGTGACCCTCAAGAAATAGCTTCGGCATTTAATGATTATTTTATAGATTCTGTTAAGTCGAATGAGAATACTAATTGCAGTAGTGCTGTATCTTCTGTAAATTACTTTCACAAGTCGGTATTTCTGACACCTACAGATCCTTTAGACATATTCAGAATAATTAATTCTTTAAAGAACACGAATAGTGCGGGATATGATGAAATAACTTCTAGAATTTTGAAATCTGTATCACATATAATTGCACCCGTATTAAGTTTTATAATAAATTTATGCATAGAACATGGACATTTTCCAAATTCATTAAAAACTACGATTATTAAGCCTTTGCACAAAAAAGGAGAAAAAGCTACAGTTTCAAACTACCGACCGATTGCTCTTATACCAGTAATATCAAAAGTCTTTGAAAAAGTTATCTATAAGTCGCTTTACTCATTTCTCGAATTGAATAACATTTTTGCTAAGGAACAATATGGTTTTCGGAAAAATAGAAATATTAATAAGGCAATATATGAACTGTTTTCTGAAATAGTTAAAAATGTAGATAAAAGAAATCCCATTGCTACAGTACTCATGGATATGTCCAAAGCATTTGATCATGTAAATCATCAAATACTATTAGGTAAATTAGAGCGTTATGGCGTAAGAGGGAATATTTTAAATCTTCTTAAAAGCTATCTCAGTAACCGTAAGCAAATTACAGTGTTAAAGAGAATTTGCCCTAAGTCCAAAGTAGAAGTAACTGATGTGTCGTCACCTAGATACACATCATGTGGCGTTCCACAAGGAAGTGTCCTTGGCCCTTTGTTGTTTCTCATATACATCAACGATCTACCAAAATGTATAAAATATCAAACAGTCTTATTCGCTGATGATAGCACACTCATTATACCATGCAAATACATTGAAACTTACCAAAATGACATAAACGACTCTATTAATTCTATAATAGATTGGTTAATTATTAATGGTTTGAAAATAAACATAGAGAAAACTAAGCTTATGACATTTAACCAAAGAACAGCCACCCCTACTTTAAATATTTCATATGCAGGTAAAAGAATAGCTGAAACGAACCATGCTAGATTTTTAGGCCTTCAGCTGGACAGTCACTTAACCTGGAAGTATCATATAGAGATCATCTGTAAAAAATTAAACCAATATTCATATGCGCTATACAATCTTGCAAAAATTGTGGACGTGTCTGTTGTTCTTATATCGTACAAGGCATATGTGACTTCAACATTACGTTTTGGCATTATATTCTGGGGGAATTCAACAGAGAGGTTAACTGTATTCAAAGCCCAAAAGAGATGTGTGCGCTCTGTGTTTAAACTTAAACCTACTGATAGCTGTGTACCATATTTTAAAAAATTTAAACTCCTGACATTTCCTTGTATGTATATTTTTGAAACAGCACTTTTTGTTAAAAGTAACTTTCATATGTTTAAAACATTGATATCCAAACGTCGCAACAAAGAGATATGTACCATTCCTCACAAAACTGCATTATTTTCGAAAGGTTTCCTTGGAATGGCGCCTAAAATTTACAATAAGGTCCCTGATGAAATTAAAAAAATAAACGAAATACTTGATTTTAAAAAAGCGTTACTAAAACTGTTGAATGAGAAGGCATATTACTCTATTAATGAGTACCTAAACGACGTTTTTTAATTTGGGTAATTATGTAAAATTTTTATAAATTTATGTTTTATATTTTAGCTTTTTTTGTGCCATTTTGTCTAAATTAAAAAATAATTTATGTGCTTTCTGACATTTATAAAATATGACACTGGTATCAATTATTATTTCATTAATGACTATTATATCAAATATGACTAAAGTACTAATTTTGACATCCTTAAAAATGACATCTGTATTAAAGAATTGTGTATTAATAATTATATATGAATTATGAATTACTGCTACAATGTTGCTTAACGATTTTTTCTTGTCGTATTGTATGCCAAAAGGCCGGTCATGGATGGACTTCACTATTTAAACTATTACAACTTTTTTAACCTGTGTACCACAATAAACAATTTTGACTTTTGACTTTTGACTTTTGAAGGCTGCCCCGGATGCGGGAGTTTTTAATGCGGTCTTTCCGCGACACTCCCGACATCCAGCGCAGCATATTCATTTCCGTGACACGCAGGCTCTGCTTGTGCCGCTCAAGTACAGGCCACGCTTCACTGCCATACAAAAGGACAGGCCTAATGATGGTCTTATAGACCTGTCCTTTGAGCCTAACCGGCATTTTGGGGTCACAGATAACCCCCGCCACCTCACGCCATTTCGCCCAGGCCGCCGAGATACGTGACTCGACGTCGCAATCGACGTCCCCGGACTCGTGGAGCACCGATCCCAAGTACCTGACCTGTTCCGTGCGCTCGACTGTGTCTTCGCCAATGCGAACAGGAGCAGCGTTTGTTGTGTTACAGGCCAAGTACTCGGTCTTCGCCGCATTAATTTTCAGACCGCCGTTTTCCAGCGATTCCTTCCACGCTGTCACACGTCGAACCAAACGCCCACTGTCTGAGTCCGCCAGCGCGATGTCGTCTGCATACATGAGCAGCCATGGCGGCTGCTCGTGTAAGTCCCTGATGTTGAAGGACAGCACGTCCAGCACCACACTGGTGGATATTTTCATGTGATAGGTACCAAATTCTTTTTTCATTATTACCATTCAAACTTTTGGCCGTTTGTAAAAATACCTACTTATTTTAAAAAAAGAACACTTCTATTTCGTTTTCCCGCCTTCAACCACAGCAAATAATATTCAACAGAAAATATAGATGCATTATACAAAACATTTAATTCCTTCGCTTTTTAAAAATAGCAATAGCAACCCTGCACACGTTTCATTCATCTGAGTGAAGCATTAGCCATTCAGGAGCGTTCATTTCATAGCTCTTTCATTCCCCGGGCAAAGGCAAGGCACTAGGCAGCCTGCATTGAAAGGATACGCTTTTCAATCCGCCATATATGAGGAATAAAGGAGTCCGTACGAGCCTGCGGGTAAGCTGGCTTTCCAGCCAGTAGCGACAACTCTATAATAGTTATTGTCCATGGTTAATCTGCTTTTCACACTTTGAACTGCAGCCTTGAAGCGACAGCGTTTGAGTTGTAGAGATATGAATTTTAATAAAGGTAAATTTTGTAGGTTATTTTCAAATATAACTTTCTCATTATCGTCTCATAATTAAAAGCTGGGCTTACGTGCTGCAGTGCATATGAAAAGCGTGCCAAAACGCATTTAACCCAAAATAACTCGTTTGATTTTATGGTTTTGGAAAATTTCGCCTGTCAAGGTGTAAATCAGTAAATCTCTTGATAACGTGATTTGGTTTATTTTTAGCCTTTGCACAGACTTTAACTTTTTCTTTTGGTGTTTGTTATTGCCATAATTATCACACGGTACGGTACGGCCAGGATAATAAATTATCTTATCACTCAATCTAGGTCCATGGTCTGTTAATCCACCCGTGTTCTAAAAGTAAAGCAATTTAGCCGTAGATACGTGATCCAAAAATACAGACAAAAAAACACGAGGAAAACAAAAAAAAATCCTATTAAACTTATTTTTAGAAAATAAACATTTAAAAATAAACAAACGTCTTATTCTAAAATGGCGCCGTGTTTTCCCGCGCCATTATAACGAAAGACAGCCATGTTTATAATAAATTTTTCAAACCACTTCACAAGTGTTGTTCCGATGACTTATTATTATGTTAATGGACTGTCAAATGCTAACATATTTATTAACAAGCTGCTTCGTTTTCTGTTTATCTTCAAGAAGCTTTCAGGGTGTATTAATATTTCTAATTTATTTGTTTCCGAGTATGTTAATGACTTAACTTTGTATTTGTATAATATTTTCCTGTTTTACCAACGTATAAACATTGTTTAAGCTACGTTAATTAATTTTTAGAAATTACCTGTAATAACCAAAGTTATCTGTAAATATTAGGAATTATGGAGATCCGTAACAAAATCTGATTCCGATAAACGTTTCGGATAAAGGCGCAGTCTAAATGACGGGTTACGACTGGTTTCTTTGCTTCACCTGACCAAGCAAATGTAAAAGTCAAATCGGTCTTTATATTTTAATTTTAAAATCTTTTACTTTTCTGAACGTAACTATCTGAAAGTAACTGATAATCCGAAACCATTTCATATCCGTAACCGTTTCAAGATCCGAAACATATCCGTAAAATCGCTGGTAAACATAACCTTCATGCTTCATACTCAGAAAACATTACACAGAGAGTCTCGACATTCCAATCGTCATAATTTTTAATAGAACACAATCTAAAGAGGGCACCTTGAACCCTATACGGGCTGACGGCTGAACCATGGAGCCACCAGCATACCGATCAAGAGCGAATCTATTCGAGATAGTATTCTAGTCCAATGGCCATCAGTCATCGTTACAGGGAGGATTTAGTTAACAAATTGAGCATTGTATGGCTAGCGGTCAATTTTATCCAATTTATGCGTCCACCACTTACTGCTTATTGGCGCTGACAGATGACAGGATGTGTGTGGATTAGTGCATTAGGTGTCTATACTTTGTTGTGTATCTAGTGTCTATGGTTATTGAATTATGGTACCTAACTATAAACTGTTTAGTGCATTTTGATGTAAATATAATTTTCTTTAATTCCATTTGGCTCCTTGAAAACATAGGTGTTTAGCTAACATTTTATGCCCTCATGAAAGTTAATAACAGGCACACGAAACGTTATTCAAGGTAAAGACACACTACCAGATGTCAGACTGCAGCTGACAGACCATTTATAACATATCAAAACTCCTTCGTACCTCGGAAAGCACAAATCCTCGGAAACCCGGGGACCCGGCTGTCAGTAGTACGTCCTTGACCATACATATCTATGACCTTCTCTCCCAATCCAAAGCCTAAAAATCTTACATCAGTCTTGGCAAGAGCTATCTGGGAACCACCAGTAGCTGAGTTATTGAGGTCAGATAGGCAGTGTTTTCATGTAAAATACTGGTTTTCAGCAGCATAATTTATCCTGTCTTGAATTGAGCTATATTAATATTGATTCATGCTTGTACTGACTAGGCATGTTCATTAAATCTGTGTGATTCTTTCCAAAAAGACCATCTCAGAAAAGATTATCTTAGAATTATTGGTTCTAGGCCATGCCGGTTTCCTCACGATGTTTTTCTTCACCGTTTTCAGAACAGTCATGAAGAAGTAAAATTTATCATTTAAAAACAATATTGAAAGAGATAAATGTATTTTTTATTAAATTATTATAGGTAGGTAGTAAAATTAATATAAAGTTGCATCTTAAAGCATCTTACGTAATAAGACAGATGATATTATGTAGCAGTGGCATTCTTTCGATTGAAAGATGATGATGATGATGACTGTTTTAAGTAAATGATAGATGATTATCCAGTAAATGATGGATGATTAAAACAGTCATCATCATTAGTGGCATAATGACAAAGACGCCAATAAAGACTAAAAGATTATATTTCCTGCCATAATTTATATGGTGGGTGGACTGCTATTGTTAAATGGCTTTATTGTAAATCACCATCAGAATCATCATCATCATCATCGTCTTGTCCTTATCTTAATGTATCAGGAAATTGTACAATTACACTCACATTCACATCTCTCAATTGAAAAATCAATCTGTTTCTAGCCATAATGTACTTCTTTATTTGGGGTGTTTTTAATATCGTACGGTTTTCATCACGCATGCGGGATTGCTTCGCTAGCGTAGCCCCCGCAAATGTCCTTTTCATAGAAGTATTTATTGTATTGTGTAGAATACGTACGCGGGATGCGGGGCGTGATTTCGTGCAGCAACCCCGCATGCGAAAAAAGTCCGCATGCGTATTTAAGTAGTTTTATATTTTTGTATATAAATAAATAAATAAACCAAAACAGTAAAGTGCCGGTTTTAAAAATTCTTCACCCGAAGAATGCTATGTTATCACTGAGTGATAAATTACACAATTTAATAATTTTGTAATTTTATGCTGGTTTAAGCGAGTATTTCATTAATACAAAAATTAAATTTTGTTCGTAGTAAATAGACAATAACACATCATTTCTTTTTCCTTCCTTTTGACCTTCGTTCTTCAGTTTTTTTTCTCTTTAATAAGACTGAAAACCATATGCCTCAATATCACGTATCCACAAATCAGTATACCGTAGTACGATACATATACAAAAACTTTACATACACTCTTTAATTTATGTAGAGACAAATCATTACAATTTAAAATACAATAGTGTTCTTTCATTAATTTGATGAAAGCATCTTTTGTTGTTGATCGTTCTCAGAAACCATTTCAAGTATTGTTATTATTTAAATTCGAGTGAGCAGTAGTGGCCGAGTGGTAAAGGCCCCGACTTACGAGTTGTAGATCACGGGTTTAAACCCCACTAGGCGCAATACTTTGTGTAATTTATTTCATCACCACTGCTCTCAAAACGGTGAGGAAAACATCGTAAGGAAACCGGCATGTCCTAGAACCAAAAATTCGAAAACATGTGACATTCACCAATCCGCACTGTCTCGTGTTGTGGATTATGGCCCATTCCCTCTCCCATAGGGAGACCTCTGCCCCAGCAGTGGGAACATTAATAAGGCTGATGATTATGATTATTTAAACTTTCAACGTATTTTGATAAAAGAACTGAAACGAAATATTGATAAAAAGGTACACATTGGGGTGACTGGTAATTAGTGACCAATACTTAAATACGTAACTCTAGTCATGATAATAAACTACTTTTACTATGGGACCAAATTTAAATAAGTCCAGCACATTTCGACCAGTTAGGCGAACATAATGATTCAGATTTGGTCCCATAGTGTTGTACAATCACGTGTTTAAGTATCGGTCACTAATTACCAGTAACGTTAGAATAGAAAAGAAGAGAATAGAACAGATTAAATGTATAACGTTATATTATAAATACTTTTCAAAGTATTTGTGGCCAATATTGATTAATTTTGGTAAAGTAAAACACTGAAGAAAGACACATCTGCTACCGTACAAGAAACACAAATGCAACACTGCGTTCACAAGTTAAAAACATCCCATGAAATTAAAATAAACCCACCCTCGAGGCATTGACTAATATGCACTGACTATACTATAAAGTTTATATACCTAAGTTGTTAGATGCTAACTTATTGGATATTGCAATTATCTCAATTACTACTACAAGTGGTAAAGTCGACGTCTCAATTTGCGCAGTAGCTAAACGTTAGGCTTGCGCCACGAGTTGATTCGAACAATATTTGTATGACCTACAGGCCTGTAGCCACAGGTACCACTAGCAGAAACCTGTTCTATTCTGTTTGTGTACATGGAACATTCCGACTGTAGGTAAACTATAGGAAGTGAATTTACAGAAAGAAAGAAAAATAATAATGCTTATTTTGACCAAAATAACAAAAATGTTGGCCATATATAAACCGGGCATTACTGTATTGCACCATAAACACTATTCGAAGTTTTATGGATAGAAACCTTGTCATTTGCCTTACGATTGACTAGTCTTGCGATTGAGTTTAAGAATTATTAGGCAAACATATTTTTATTAAACTAGCTAGTTCCCATTAAGTTTAAAACAAAAACAGAATTGTTTACTATTTTTTTCCAACGCTACGAGACCTGTAATTCAAATAGGTAATAATTTATCGGGCATCGAAGATGAAGCAACTTGCTACGCAAAACGTAGCATATTTACTACGAGATATTTTTTGCTACAGGCATACAGTCGATTTCCGATCTTGCTATATATGTTACTGTAAAAGCCCGAACTACGGTAAATGTTAAGATTTACCGGTAAATCCTAAGATTTACCGACAGCCGATGCTAGGTTTTACCATTGTTGACATTTACCAGTCCACAATGGTAAAACCTAGCATGTACTGAATTGGAATGGTAGAAGTCCGATAAAGTCGTCCTTTTATAATAAATACTTACATTTACCAACTCATGTCGGTAAATCGTAGGATTCACCGGTAAATCTTAATATTTACCGTAGTTCGGGCTTTTACAGTAACATATATATTTGATAACTAGCTTTCTGCCAGCGACTTTGCCCGCATGAAAGTAGGGTTTTTGACCCCCATTACATCCCTTTAGAACCTGAATTTTGAAAAACCCTTTCTTGTACGTGTTCGTCTACCTCATAAAACGAAGCCTTGTGCAAAATTTCACGCTCCTAGTCCCCGTAGTTTTGGCTGTGCGTTGATAAGTCAGTCAGTCAGTTTCTCCTTTTATACATGTAGACAAACACGAAGCCGTATATAAAAAAAAATATGATAGATATTTTGTTCAAAAGTGGCATAGAATTACTTTCGCTGAACAATATTTACCACCACCACCATAATTTTGGTTTTATCTCAAGGTACACAGGTCAATGAACCATTTAATTAAATGAATTTCTTATAAACCAAAGGTCATTGAACCTCTTAATTGAACAATAGCCGGTTTACATTTAATTTAATTGTAGTAGTTTAGTTTTGTGGCTCAATGGATAGCGTGTGATAAGAGCGAACCATTACGAGGCGGTTAACGTTCACTGCGGAACGAATGAATGATGCAGATAAAGGAATGATATGAGTGAATGTTTGGTTTCATACGATATGGGTCGTTTGATAAACCCTTTTTAGTTTTAGATGATTTTGTGTAACTGTATCAAAAATATATTACTGCTATAAGTAAGTATATAGATTCTTCATCATCATCATCACTGACACCCTTTTTTTTATGGTCCACTGTTGGGATTGAGGCCTCTTCTTAAGGAGAGGGAATGGGCCGTAATCCACCACGCAGGCCCATTGCCTGTTTCCTCACGATATTTTCCTTCACCGTTTTAAAGTTGTAAGGCTGTACATATATATATCACAATGAACAGTAAAATGAAAGAAAACTGTTGGAACGACAACATAACTCATTCCTAAAAATAATCCACAAACAATTTGCATTCGCGAACTTTATAACTTTACGAAACTAGAAACCAGAACATCGATAAAAATAAATCATAGAACAGTAGAAATATTCAAAAATAGAATACCTATAACGCTGAAAATTTAAACTACCATCCATCTTCCACGCATAGACAAACCGTTGGTATGAATAAGTATAAATAAGAGAAAAGTGCACGAATAATGCTGGCATACTGCCAACGCATTTGAATGAAGGAAAATGAAAATTACCGTTACGAAGTAGGGCTAGATAAAAATAAATATTTCTTGTTTACACACAAGTCGCCAAGCTTTGCTCGTTGACAGTTTGGATTGTAAACAAATGAGCATGACACGATGTTGGGGTTCCGTGTTTTTACATTTATATTCACGAAGTTAAAAAACAGTTACCAAGTTAAAAAGAAAAAAACAGAAAATTACTGTATTTTTGTTCACTATAAAGTAATTCTTTATAATGAACAGTATTTCTAATTCTGTTTATTTTATTTGTTTAATACTAAATCCTTATGGCGTATCTGGCGCAACTTTAACAGCTAGCGAATAGGTAGAACAAGTTTAAAATCAGCTAACCTACGAGTAGCGCCATCTATTCGCAAGAGGCAGAACTAGTACCTCACAGCGGCGGCCGTTTACTGAAAGACTTCTGAAACAGCTGTTAGTAGCAATGGCGACATAATTACCTACTGAGCGTTTTCTTTCATCTTTAAATAGTAAGTACTTAATGGTTTTTTTTTTCAGAGGTAACTTTTGAAAAATAATTTGATTTAGGTCATGATTATGTTTATTACTTATTTATTTTCCGTACCTATTATTGATGGTGGGTAAGCAGTACAAACATAAAGTAGTTTATGAGTCCATGTACAGGTGGCGTTGTAAGCTTTTTTTTTTAAACTTATACTAATTTTTTTGTATAAGTATATCGGAGAGAAAATAATGTCGATTTAGCTCTCAATTTAATTTATTTTAATGGATTTTTTAAATAAATGAAATTTAATTTTATTATTTTTATGTGGTCATAACTTATTTTTTTTACACAAATTAATTTCGTACATGCGTGTCTCAATTTCAGTTTTAGAAAAAAAGTACTTAGTTTTTTAATTTTATCTTTACAAATCGATAATGTTTCTGGTGTTTCATGTAGGTACTGGAGTCCGGATCGAGACTCTACGGGATGATCAAAATTTAACGGTGTATAAATACATAAAGAATCTCAGAAAAACTATAATTCTAAATACGGTTAACTGTGTATTTTATACTGTCTATTGCCTTTAAAAACGGGAAATGATATTTTCGCATGGCTTAAATTTGTTATGAAGCCCTCGACATAGTAAATAAATACAAGTAAATATGGTTTACACTTTGACACAAATCCTTCAAAGTTATAACAGGTATCATATAGCAGTGTTGCCACACTAAACCGCTGCGGTTACCCACTAGCCAACTCTAATGGATGCCTACCCATTACGTCCAAACTTTTGTTAAAACCTTGCAGTTTAAGCTGGCTTAAGCTACTGGGACTAGGAGCGTGAAGTTTGCTTTTATGACGTAAGCGAGCACTAAGGCCTCGCGCCCTCGGCGACTTTTTGTAGCAATACTGTAGCGCGTTCTCATCGATACAGTCGCGATGTTGTAGCGCGTTGGAAATGCGACTAACATTTGTGTTAGTAGCGATGCTTTCGCGAGTTTACGAAACGCGCGTCAGTATCGCTACAAAAAATCGCAGTGGGCGAAGGACCTAAGAGAAACAGAAAAATTCTCCCCCAAAAGGGTGAAACGGGGATTTTGTTTAGAGAAATCCACTTTCACGCGGACGTAGCCGCTGGCAGAAACTAGACTTTACACAGTTTACACAGATACTATAAAATAAACTCGCGCAACTGATTTTAATGCGGTGTTCATTATAGAAAGAGCGATAAACATAGGAATTTTTATGTATATAGATTAATTGGTAATTAGAGACCGATACTTAAACACATGGTTGTAATCATGATTATAAACAACTTTTACTATGAGACCAAATCCGAAATCGTGATAAATATCTGCTGATCGCCTAACTGCTCAAAATATCCCTACTGAAAACGCTGATTTTTTTCGCGAAACCACTAACGAAAAACCTGATGATTTGGTCCCGCAGTAAAATTTGTTTGTTATCATGACTACAATCTCGTGTTTAATTACTGGTCCATAATTTCCAGTCACCCTATATATTTGCTTCTATGCAGACGGACCTGTTCACTAGTTTACGAGTATCATAATCTGTTTCTCCACAAGTTCATCTTCAATAGAGATATAAAACGAATACCTACGAATAATAATAATATATTTAATTGCTAAAAACATGGTAAAGGTAAGAAACATGTTTCGCTAAGTTTTAGCGTGCAAATTTAGTAAGCAAGCAAACACCTACCTACATCCTACCAACCGAAAGTTAATTCTAATCCTTTTAAATGTCAAGTGCAAGATTCGTATTTCTTACCCTCATCCCTTTCGATGACACTTGACCTTTGACCTTGACTTTTCTTTCAATAACCCCTTTTTGCACTTAAGGTGTACTCTACCCACCGATCACCAAAGGTCAAAGTATTTTTAGGAAAACAAACTTGAAGAAGATATCTTTAATGTATGAACTTGAAATAAATTGTTTCTATTTCGATTGACGATCCATTTATCACGGTTAACGAATGGTTGTTACGTAATGATAAATGGGTTTCGCTCCAAGTTTTTCAGAGGAGCAGTACTGGCTCAAAGGTAATGACCCTGACTTACGAGTTCTGTGACTTGGATCCGAACCCAACTTACCCAGCCAGGTGCTTTCATCATCACCAGCCTTTTTCATCGTCACACAGGCCTTTCTTGGAGAGAGAACCAGGCGCGTTACTTTATGTAATTTATTTCATCACTACTTACTGCTATCAAAATGGTGAAGGAAAACATCGTGAGAAAATCGGATGATCCTCTAGGATCAGCTAGTTTCTGAAAATTCGAAGACACGTCCAATTTCTTGCTTAAAGTAAAAAAGAGGTTTGAGTCACACACACAAAAACATGTCAACGCTATACGAGTACGTAGGGACTCTGCAAAAGGGTCGAAGCCTACTGGGGCTCAGGGTCTCTTTCTGAAAGGAAGGCTTGGCCCCAGTGCGAAAGACAAAGAAGCAACGGGGTGTTTTGTCAGTAAGATGACTACTAAGTCTGACTCTGTTCCCCCTCCGCCCAAGGATTCGTCATTGGATGATTTTTGCCCACCATAAAAAAAAACGCTACATACACTAAACGAGTATCTACATTTATTTTTCTAACAATTTTTACATCCGTAATACATTATTCCATCGATAATAACCACACACGACAACCTAAAAGTAAATGTATTTACACGAAAGCATCAACACAATTACAGTAAGTAATTAATCAATATGTTAATTTAATTAAACCATCACTGGCCACGTCCCTTTTTTGACAATCGAACTAATAAATTATGCAAATTAGTTCGCTAAACGAGTTTATTTAGCGTACAATTGAGGAATATAAATTAAATAAGCCATATGCTTAAATAAATAAGCCACAAGCTTAAATAAGCAACAGGCATAAATAAGCCACAAGCTTAAATAAGCAACAGGCATAAATAAGCCACAAGCTTAAATAAGCAACAGGCATAAATAAGCCACAAGCTTAAATAAGCAACAGGCATAAATAAGCCACAAGCTTAAATAAGCAACAGGCATAAATAAGCCACAGGCTTAAATAAGCTATGGCTTATTTAGTTTATATTCCAGTTCAGCAAAAACTACGGCCACTTCTTAGTCACACTTCATAACTAATATTACCTATAAAGGCAAAGAACTCTCATAATTAATACGTGTGTGTGTAATAGTGTATGTTTGTATGTCTGTTACTTCTTCATGTTCGAACAGCTGAAAAAATTTCGATGAAACTTGGTGCATGGGTTAAACCACATCCTAAAATAGCACGCACACATAATTAGAGAATGCTCCCGTGGAATAATTTTCTTCTTCCGACGAGGAAGCCGCCGACTGAAGCATACCATGAAACACATATAGGTATTATATACTGTATTATCAATACAATACCGTATTATCATACTAATTAGCACTGTACAAAGGTAGTCCATGGATCTCCAAGAATTGTGTGCAGTGGTACATCCGAAGCGCAATATGGCTGCAATTAAACGCATTTAGTTAGAATTTCTGTGCGCGTGTGTTTGTGATTGTCAGAAAAATTAGAGTAGGTAGGTAGGTAACGTAGGGTACAGAGTAGAGTAGGGTAGAGCAGAAGTAAGTCCCAGTACCGCGGGCAAAAGCTAGTTTATTATAAGGTAAAGCGGTTCTGAGATATCGTATGAGAAACTCAATTGAATTCTAGAAAGGTTTTTGATTTTTAGATATTTTGTATTTTAATGTATAAAGTTTCAAGTTTTTCTAAGGGTCTTTTTTGGCAATGATGAAACAAAAGATCGATAGCTGTCAATGTCATTATTCTATAACGCTGATGACAGTGACAGCGGGTGACAGCTCTTGAACGCGACGTAGGTATAGTTCGTTTTTTAAACCTAGAGAGAGATTTGACCACTTAAAATGTCAAACTCCAGAAAATTCTAAACACATTTCGAGAGTGTGACATTCTGAGTTGTCAAATCGTAGAAAAAAACGAAAAAAAGCGAACTATTATATAGATGTGTTCAATTAGTCACGTTCATTTTAATTTGTGAAATTCACCCTTAAATGTTGCCCGGTTACAAGGTAAAAGCTCTAAAGACCATAAGTTTTCATTTGTCTGGCTTCTTTTTAAACAAGGAAAAGTTCAGAACTCTTTCATAATGGCCAGGCTCCGGACATTTTTTTAAGCATAAAACATTTTTATTGCCTCTGGAGACGGTATAAAAAGTTTTCACTATGGCTGGTGAAACTGAAATAGAATACAATGAAAATAGCAAAAAGTTTACAAGGTCTACTAGGCGTATTATTACCTAATAATTTGATTTTGAGCTTGCAATCAAAAACATATATTCATTAATAAATTGATTTTGAGATTGCAATGAAAACATCAAACCTAAAGCACAGTCTTCAATCATTCCATTAATTTCTATTACTTACAGGCAATAGTGTAAACATGCACTTTTCAACTTTGTCAAAAAGAAGAACCCAATTCTACGATCTACCGCGGAAAACCTTTATTTATTACCTAGATGTTCTAACAACTCTTTTTCCTACAGCAGAAAGTTTCTTTTCTACACTAGTTCTCCTAAAAAGTAAACGACTACAACTATATCCATAAAAGCATTATAAAATAAATCTATTTCCTTCGCAGAATTCATCCTTACAGTTCTTCCGTTGCATTTCTCTCAAAGGAATACAATTTAATAAGTGCACGGATTCTGTAGAGCAGCTTGAGATAAGCCACTAGTCTGTGACGTCATAGCTTCAGCTCTTACTATCCTAGTTGTTTATTTAGCACTTTACGTTTGTTGAAGATCGACTGAGCGTGAATAAGTAAAGAATCTATAAGAGCTCATTGAATGGTGGAAAATGCAGCTCTTCGTCTGTACTGAATCGAATAAAAAATGAAAAGAGACATTTACGTAACGCTCTCGTGAAAATATCAACACTGCTTTAAAATGCCTTTTTTAAATATTTAATATTTGATTCACAAACTACACTTAAACAGTATATGACACAATAACCAAATAAACATTGTAATCTCTATCATCGCTTAAGCCTAAAGACGTCTACTGTTAGACATTACGCCACAACTATCGCCATAACTACTGGTCCTACGCGTCTTGCATCCATCTGATAACTGAGACCTTCACCAGTTCATCGGTCCACTTTATGAGAGGCCTTTCAACCCCGTCGACTATCTGTTCAATGTATCTACCCACTGTCACTTAAGTTTGGCGATTCTTTGGGCTATATCGGTAACCTTGGTGTTCCTGCGAATATCTCCATTTCTGATGGGTCACGCAATAAAACTCCGAGCATAGCCCTTTCCATAGCTCAACCTTCGCATTAACCAAATAAAAACAAACAAAAATTCCGCCGACATTAACAAAATCCACCCTATTTATCTTCACATACCCGACACGGCCCGTCGCACTGTGATTAGCAACTACGCCCCTGAGATTTAAGACTCCCGATCCCAAAGCAATTTCGACGATAATCCGATATGTCTGAACCTGACCTAATTCTTCTTTTTACACGGAGAGGCTAAACGGCACTGACGAGGTGCGAGCGAGAGCTAATTAGAAGCCACAGTGTACCTATTAGCAGGAGGAAGACGTAAATGTACTGCCATTAACACGCGTTGTCTGTGCGATAAATGCCTCTACTGTGTATGCATATGCATACGACAGTGTTCATGGAAATTGCCACAGTGTATCTTGAGGTTATGCATTTATTAGCCGATGATATAATCTGTCGGCTGTTCGTATTACTGAAGCTGGTATGTTTTGAACTTGACATTCGTATTGTGTATTGACGAATCGTAGAATTTATTAAAAGTACAACTTAAGGAGGTACCTATTTCGTATTACACATAAAACAATGTCGCTATCCGAGTCAGGCTATTCTTCCGAAAATCCTCCTAAACTACGTTAGGATTTAAATGCAAGAAGGTTTATAATTACATAAATATTAAATATTCATATAGATAATATGAACTTGCAAATTGTCTGAGAAATAACCCATTTTTGTAGTTGCATAAAAATAACAGTGTAGGTATTAATTACAAGACTAAAGATATGCGAAAAAAACTATTTGATAATAACATTATAAAAATGTCGGCCTTCACGATTCGTACTCTTTACAAAGAGATCATACAATATTCATGAAAACGCCCCTCAAAAGTTGTGTTGGTATGTTGTTGATTTCTTGTCTAATGTTTTCCTTCAAATGTAAGATAAACAAAAGAATGACATTAAATATGTCATTATTTTTCATTCAGAATGATAATGTAAATTAAGTATGTAAACTAAAGACCACCCTTACACGTGTTATCAATTTCAAACTAAAAAATAATAAATAGTTTACTACCGATTATTGCCGGAATTAATAAAAACTATAATAATAACGTTCACGCACCCTTATTTTAGGGCATTAATGTTTAAATGGCATGTCGCGTCGGACATGGTTATTTATATTTATTTGTTCAATTTGACCTCAGGCGTTCGACTTCTGTTTATAACGCGTTATCAAGAAGGTCATCCGAAAACAGAACCAGCCTTTTGTTCCAAAACGACGCGTGTGACAAATTGTAATTCGAAATTCAAACAGCCACAAATTACCACGCACTTAAAAAGAAAAAAATCTTTGAAACCATAGTGTAAAATAGTTTCAGTCGAACCTAGGAAGTTACAGACAAATTAAGAACCTCCTTGAAGTCGTTTGATTGAATGCAGTCATCCTGCACATGATCTGAATCAACTGAAGGAAATCGTTCACTGCCTTCCTTCGTAGATAACACATTCCTGACACTATAAAGGTCTAATGGACCACATCCATCTAAACGGACTGAAATATCCTTCAAACCTCCGATTGCTACCATGCAGGTAGGAACATACATATTCCTACGCTTTATATTTCTCATAACCCTTCAGAGACACACAATATTGTCCCGTAGGCTCCTGTATACGTGAGGACATTTCGTGGCCCAAATTTGGGTCACGGTTTCCTCTCCCTACATACACTTTTATGGGCAATATTAAACTTTAGCAAATTCTGGTATGTATTTTATGAGTGAAATGACTGCGTGCAGAAAGTTTTAGAATGTTATGTTATGCGTGACTGTAATTAACATGAAAGCTCAAGAATTAATCGATTCTTTAGTTTCATACTTACAAGAATATTTGATGTGCTTACCTACATACAAACGGTTACCTACTTTACAAAATAAAGTACTAAATACTTATTTAGTTTTACTTTAACTACATACCTATTGTTACTCTAAAACCCAAGATAAATTAAATAACTAACCACCAAAAAAGTCTGTTACCAATAATCCAAATAAAACAACTAGTTTTTTATATAGTGACCTGTTTCATTCATCAAATGGCAACTAACAATTAACATATTATTCTTTCTGTTTTTACCCTTAATGACAGTAAAACTTAATTAGCAATACTCGAGTAACCGGTAACTGGGACCAACCTGTCACGCTATGCCACACCCACAGCCAAACAAACTCCACTCAAGCGAGCCGCGAACAAGTGCACATCAGCTGATCAAACCACCCTGAGCCCATCGACACGACACACATCCAACGCTCCTTTCATTCCCAATAAATCAAACAAACAGCCTCAAGCAAGCAATGTACTACAACCTGATCAAGATTCAAACGGTTTTCGTGAAAGTCATGCTTACAATAGACATTTTCATCTGAGTAAGCGTATCTCGGCTAGAGCAAAGAAGAAATGTGTCATCGTAACAAAATGATTGTTGAAGCCACTAGAATCTGATAGTAAGGGTGTGTGAGCGGAGCATGCGCGCTCACCAAGGACACGCGCCGCGCCTCAGTCTGGCGGGAGGCAGCGCCGCGGCCGCCTGCCCTCTCGACTCCACCTCCATGTCCCACGATGCGGAGTGCCGCAGTGGCCGACGCGTAAGTCCGACCCGAACACCGCATGCCAGACCCAGCCCGAGACCCGGCACCGGCCCGCAGAGCGACCTTAAGCTCGGAAGCCCCGCGGTCGCTCCGATTCAGTCTTGTAATTGGATTTTGTCGTTCGATAAGCAACGTTATTCTGATTTGATTGGCGAACGCTTTCCGCTTCGATATTGCAGCTTGCTTCTTTCTCTTCCTCCGAAAGGCTCTCGTAGCTTTAAGTGTAGCCGCTTTGTATGTATCGAAACAATTAGTTTCGTATCGAATGTGATATGACGACTTACGTAACTTAGTATTACGGAGTCACTGGTGCATCACGATGCGATTATAAGATCGGCACACGAGTGTCGAGTTGAGCGGCCACTGGACGTGAGTGGAACAGTTAGTGGACATGACTTGCTGGGAGAGCGTAGGACTGCTGGGGCCATGTGCGCTCCTCGCTTCGTCAGATGTCAGGGTGAGTCGATCCCCATGGAAATCTATATCACAAAATATTCTACTTCCGTGGATTAATAATATCCGATCTGTCCATTGTGGACCGACATCCTTTAATAAAAGTTCCGTATCAAAAGCTCAACTGACCCTTGAAATTGTCCTAGATGTAGGTAATTTTCTAATTCAATGAACATTCTCCCTTTTGCAATATTTCATCATAGAGCAATGTTCGTGATTTATTTAAAAGTCATTAAGATATTTAATCCTTCACGTAGTTAACAATATTCTTGTTTTGACAATGTACTAATGAAGTGCACCGTGATTAACTGATTACAGAAATGTTTACAAAAACAATCGTTAACAACAGCTTAAGTGTTATTAATGCTAAATACTATATTTAATATTTTCCTAATGAACTCTTTAAAGTACGAGGAGTTCCAGTTATATTCGAACCCGCGTCTAGTAAAGTGTTCAGTGAGAATGGTGTCGATAGTGCTTCTGACAACCGAAGAAGTTCTTGAAAGAAATAGATATTGGTTCTGTTTAGATACAGTGTGGGTGACCGAAGAATTAGAACCGTTTGAGGAAGTCAAACACGAACATTTGTATTTAAAGCCGTTGTCAAGAGACTTGTATTATACAAAATTTCCCGACATACCCAGAAGTGAATCTGAAGATGAGAACTCTATAAGTATAAACGGGTTTATAAGTAAACACCAAGAATGGAAATCAAAGATCTGCGTGAGAAGATTTGTTGCGCAACGTCGTAATTCAAGACAATCGCGTTTAAGTTGGAATGGAATTAGAACAACTAGCTGTGGCTCACTTAACAACGAACCTAGAAGGGCTATTTCATTGATAGAAAACAGATATAATAAAATTGAACCAGATACGATTGACTGCCAAAAAAGCAAAGAAGAAGCAACACCCGTTAAAAGTAACGACGAAAGAGTACGAGATTTTTTCAAACGACTACTAGAAAGTGTGCCTCCACCACCCCTAGAGGATTTGCCAGACTCAGAAACAGATTTTAAGTTATGTTCTATCGTGGAACAGCCGAAGGATTACATTGAGTTTAATGACATTGAAATACCCGGATATGCGGATTTCGAAAAGGATAAAATACAGCAAACTGAAAACGAAAACCAATTGTTACCAGTTACATCCACCCTAAAGAAATCTCAACGCAAAGTCAGCTTTAATTTAAACACGTCAAAAGCGGAATTCGAGAGCAATGAATCTTGGTATGATTCCATCTACGGTGTATCTGATATGATGACATCCACTTCAGGAGAAAACATCATTATGGATTTAGAAGATAGCTATAACAAAATCGCTGATTCAGATCATGATAGTTTTCCATCTTGGTCAGAAATACTGAACGAATGTGAAGTAAATAATAGTATAGTAAGAAGTAAAGAATCATTAACATCCACTGAACAAGTCATTAGTAAATCACATGGTGTTGATGCCACGATTCACGAATTAGAATCAGACGATATCAGCGACGAGGAAGCTGGATATGCAAGATTCGCTATTTATAAAATATACCAAACTCTCAAAAATCAGGGAAGCATGATAGATTCATCGTCAATGAAAGATCTTAGTGAAAGTGACCGCAAGCTGGCTAGTGAAACTAACAAAGACTCTTCATTTTTCGGAACAGTGTACCGACTAGCTCCTGAAAACTTTGATGATTTTGAAGACTTGGTAAATAGCATACCATCAAGTACGTGAATAAAAAGATTGTGTTTTTATGAATTTTGTTGTTATGTAATAAATAAATATAGTATCTGATATTCGTGACGCATTATTTTGCTATTTCCATAATATCATTTCATCTTTCAAAATACATCTATAGATTTTTTAAATAGTAAGTTTAAAATATGCTAATTAGGAAATTGTGCCTTTGTGTCGAGTGCGCTTTTTGAAACAATATTATTTTCTTTGTATTCTGATTATAACAGTTCATACGTGGTCAGATTTGTGATGTAATTTAATTTATTACAGCCTCCAGAGAACGAACTGCAGAAGAATTCAGATCGCGTGCTTTCTGAGCACGAATTGCGAGTCCAGAGATCGTTGCAGAAGCTCAATGTGCCGGAATGGTGAGTGTTAAAATCATTTTACATGATATCTTCTGACATATAGGCCAGCCCACGATAGGTTATCGAAAGGGCAATCAACATCTAGCCGAGCTATGTAGGGTAATGACAAATATAACCTGCACTTTGATGTTATACTAGATTAGTCACGGCTTTCTAACGATGTCCTATATTAACTTGAAGTATTAAATTAACAATAAAGTGTTCTGCGTGTCTGTTATATTGTATAAAATCTCTAGCCTACATTTGTAACTATGTCTGAACAAGCATGTTATAATTTAATAGAAACCAAACCCTACAAAATGTATAAGCGTAGATTTTTTCCAGATGGATATCTAATAACATGAGCATTAAACCTATAGGCACGTTTCGCTTCACTACCAATCGTGTCAAGGCTTTAGGAAAGGCGTTCGATGAATTATAGCACGACTTTATCCGAACTACTTTTAAAACTAACGTTCGTTTTTTATTTCCTTAGTACATTTTTTTATTTATTCTTAGTACCCTTAGTACAATTTAAAGACATTAGATAAGCATTAAGATCTTGACAGGCTTTAAAATTGGCGTGCACGTAATGCGCATTTGTTATGCTGCAATTTTCCTCGGTCCACAGTTTTTATGCTAGACAAAAACTATAAAGTTTCCCCTAACAAAACTTTTTCGTTATATTTTATTCTACGTTGTCTTCAATTGTTTTTAGTTTTTGTTTGCAAACGATATTGTTTTCTATTAACTTTTTGCTTTCATCCTTTTGAAATTTTGAACTATCTAGAAACTTCTAGTTAAAAGGTTAGTCTAGTTTGTATAACTTATAAGTAACAATTGTGGTACCCTCAACTGCTACGTGTAGTGTTTCAAGTCATATACCTCCGTATTATACGTATGAAACGGTGTTCGTACACAATAATAGCCCGGTTTCATGCTTAATCCTCATAAATGTCTCCCTGGCTCAAGATAATGAGCCTCAAGTCGGTCTTTATTGTAATTAACGATGTCCTAATTGCATCTCGTCTAGCTGGACTACACGTGACCTAAGCTAACCTTTTAGGTGGAAGATTGTTTGTGGTAATAGCTGCTAGAAGTCCTTATTTATCTTTACCATGCTGTTACCATTTATAATCTGGAATAGAGCTATAAACACCGATTCTGTAAAGCTGCTTATTGCTGCTATTATACACCGTTAAATTTTAGTCGTTTTAATCCCTTGGAGGATCGATTCAGTACATGAAACACTATCGATTGGTAAAGTTAGAATGAAAAAACAAAGTACTTTTTTTTAAAACTCGAATTAATTTACGCATGTTCTAAATTGATTTCTTTAGGTAAACGTCAGCTGGGCGAGTTCAATGACCTGTAGGTAGTTAGTACGCAACGACCGACAACTACCTACAAGGTCAATGACTCGTTTACTTAAAGAAATTAATTTCGTAAATGCGTATATCAATAAGAGATTTAGAAAAAAAGTACTTCATTTTTTTATTTTATCTACACAAATCGATAGTGTTTCATGTTCTGGATCGACCCTCTTCGGGATTAAAACGACTAAAATTTAACGGTGTATAATACTGGCTTGAATTTTCATGCTGGCTTTTCAACTTTCAACGTTCGCAGATTTTACATGGTAGTGGCGGGTTTTATAGCTTCCGGCGTATACTTTTTTTTGCTTTTTTATAAAAGAAAATTAGGCACGACTCTAAAAAAACGAGCGTCTTGCCTCGGAAAGTCGCGGCGCCGGGTGATTGCCTGCCTCTTACATTGCCACTGAAAGAAGCGTGCTTAGCTACATAAAATTGTGTTCAGTCATCATAGAAATAACTGTAGATGGATATAAATTTTAAACTTTCGCAATATTTTAATAATAATCCCTTTCTTTTTTATATACCATTATGCGGTCGAATAGATTGTTCTTTGACATGGAAATCATCTGGCAGTTATATCTTATCTCATGCATAGCTTAAGTCTAATGTCTATGAACCTCGTATTCTGATTAAAGCAATTGAAGTTGACTATTCCGCAAACTCGCTTGAAAACCTGTCAAAATTTGACATTAACATAGGAATAGAAACTTTTTAACTCAAAATACTCGATCCAGAAACCCACCCCAACTCAAACTCTATTTAGGCCTGTCAAAATTTGACTTTAGCCTTTCTATCTTGTAATTACAGACACAATTAAAGAACAATAGGTATGCGAACGCCGGCGTTCGCGTGGGGATTCATGAATTAAAGTAGGATATTTTTAAACTTTAAAGAATTCACCCCTATTTATATGTGGGTTAATTGTAACTGTCCAACCCTTTAGCAGTTAGATTAACTCGTAAACGTACTTTACTGGTACCTTCTATTTACTGTTTTTTTTTATAGCTCACTAAAATTTTCTCATTCATTAGATTTTCGAATCTCTACAGTTAATCCACATTACCTTCTGTAGTACCAACGCCGTCAGCAAAGCAAAACATAATTAACCAATTGGTTACTGTCAATTAATTACTCAGCTGTTAACCTACTGACTTAGTTAATTCAAAGGTTTTAATTAGTCATTAAGAAACGTGTTTTTATTTATAAGGTAATTTACTTTATAACTTATGTTCAACTTGTTTGTGAATCTTGTTAAAAATAATTAATTGACAAATTGGCTTGTAATCTTTCGCACATGGGTGGATTGCATCAATTAACATTAATTATAACCGGTACCTGTCAGATAGCTGGCAGCTGTCATATTGCTCGTTAATTCTTTGAATACCGTCATTACAGACACAATAGAAACTTGAGATTTGGGCGCTCAACCCGAGATACATTTTCATACATACCGCTCTTACGTGATTATGATGTTATTGTTCATTTTTTTCTAGATCATTTGGAAATACAGATATCTTGTGGATATGATATCTATCTTATTTTCTCATCATTTTTTTGTGAAATATTCGAATGAATAACGAAATTACTGAATGCCGACAAAGTGTCTAGACGTTACCTCCCTTTTTTCGCGTTGCCTGTTTATCAAACATTACGCTTGCATTGAATGAACCAACAAACATTTAAAGATCGGATCGGGAAGGGCCCTCTTAAGTTGAAACAAGATACATAAGTAAGTCATATCAATGTGAAAATGGTTAAAATGACGTCACAAATAACGATAACTTTAACTCCCGGAATTCGAGCAGTTATAGTTACGGTTAAAAAAAAATGCCAAACAATGACATTGTCTCTGTTTTTCATCTGCTTTATACTTTAACAACTTATTAAAATACGAATATTTTTGGGTCAATATAAACTTCTGTTTTAGTAACATACGAGTATATAGGTAACTTGTTATTGTAAAACTATACTTTTCCCACCAACATTTATTTAAGTAATCTTAATCTTTCTGTGTCAGAGTTAAGAAAATTTTATTTGTTTTTTTTTTCAATATTCTGGTTATATTTAGAACATCATTCTAGTAGGAAATAACATTTCCTTTCCTTGAGTTGATTGCCTGTCTAACACCAAACTTAAACCTATCATTATATACATAGGTATTATGAATATTGGCAATATACATATATAGTACAAGTGCTTACATTACATAGTACATAGGTAGTATGTGGGTAGCCATAAGCCTTCATGCTGTTAACTGACGCGAGTCGCGACTAGCGACGGAAATTAGTGATTGCATTAACTAGAATTAGTACCTATCTGTATCAGCCAGACTTTGTTTTATTCAAAATCCCTGTTCTAAAACTATTCTCAGACATAAATTTCAATGTAAAACTGTCAACTTTGATAATCACGACACAAATCTAATTATAAATCAGATTTCATGACTAGTCATCGTTCTAGAACGTTTTCAAAAACTATGCTTCGTCATGAAACGCGATTTACTATAGATTCGGCTATTTAGTTTTAGTCTTTATTATTAAAGCCAACGGTAAGTCTAATATCGTCTTGCCTGGAGATCTGTCATACCTACAGGTTCCGAACCTACTATAGACTCCAGCTCTCACAAAAGTTACATAATTGATTTTTTTTTGTATTTATTTATTTAATTTTGACAACTTTAATCTTAAAACTACATTGATTTGAAATAATATGCCATGAACCAATGTCTCTACCTTTTTGAGAGAAATAAATCATTATTATTATTAGATTAAGTTGAAAAAAAAAAAATTACTTAATAAGCAGTTTTCCTTACCAAAAAAAAAATGAAATCATACTGCAAGAGTAGATTAGTAGTGTCTAAAAGAAATAGACATACACAGTATAGTTATACATATTCTCCTTCCACAATTCCAGGTACAAGAACGCACCCGCGCCCCGAGAGGGCTTCCTTCTCCGCAAGCGTCTGTCTGACGCCTCCGCCTCCGCAGCTCGCTGGAGTGGCCTCAACTCTAAGACCACCTCGCTGGGCAGCCTGGGTGGCAACCAGCAGCCACCCCCGCCACAGCTGTCACCGCACACCACTAGCTTCGGAAGATGGTCTACTAGCAGGCTTAATTCTAACCAAGTAAGTATATCTTTCCTCCTTGCGTCGTACCTATTCCTTAATGTTCTGACCTTCATCTCTTTCACTCGTACAATATTTCTTCTATCTGTCTCTGTTTCTGGCAGTGTGAAGGGCATCGCATACCAAAAGCGACTTTTATGTCATCTTCTTCATATCCGCTCTAACTTTCGCACTGCAGGGCATGTCTCTTTTCATATAGTGAAGTCACTTCGCTTGCTCAAAGCAGGTCGCCGATGTTACATTTATACTAACAATAAATCGCTTTCCTCACGATATTTTTCTTCACTTTGTGTCAGCCTGTCTGCAATATTATTTTACAACTGTCGTGAGACCAGTTCATGTTCATTAATTTTAAGTAACCACTGAAACGGAGGCTACGAACGAACAGAACTAGTCTACCTCGCGAACTCGAATACGAAACATGTCGAACAATTCTGAAGCAAAGACAGAAGTGCAAATGTGTACGTTTGCAAAAAAATTGAGTGTCAGTATTGCTTTTTCGTTTGATAGTTCCATTTTTTTTTCTCTTTTGTCATAAATGCATTGTCTCAGAGTCTCTGCAAGTTCATTCACCTCAAGTTCATCTACCTAGATACTTCTAAGACCGCGTTTCTTCGTTCGCTAGGCACCTTCATATGGCTTCTCCCGTCATTTCCGTGGTAACGGTTCATTCACCGATTTATTCTTGTTATGTAAACGAGACTATTGTACTAATACTTGATTGTGTTGTTAGAATTCTAATGGTGACCGACCAATCAACCGTAAAATGACCAGTAGCTAAATGTTTAAGGAAAATTTTTGAGTCAATGAAGCATAGCAACACTTCCTTGCATAGACAATGTAATTCATTTGATAGATAATGAACGAGATAGTTTTTTTTTTCTCGTTTATAATTCAGATTTACGATGTTACTTAACTGATCAATGCTATTGTATTGGAATAAGATTAACTTGATGGACATAACGCACTTAGCTCTACTCGTAAATCTATTTATTACTGGAACTCTAAATCCACTTCATTTGATTGGCATATCGTTTAGTGCCTTTAGGGGATAAGTCCTAATCTGCTTATAAACGAGGCTTCAGTGTTATCATAATCCAGTGGTTTAACTATGTAATATACTGTGAACCAACTGTTACGTCAGGATGGTCACAGTAAAACAACGATACTTCTCATTCAACAAGTTTATAATTATAATTCAAATATTACAGCAGCGACTAATTTTCTCATAATGTTATTTGCTTAGCAACCGTAACTAAGAAATCTTATATCAGGAAAACTGTCAACACAGCAGCTTTTATAACACACACGAATACATGACTATTAATTTACAATTGAATAATCTAATGAAATGGCTCGTTAAATATTAATTATTAACAATAATATATATCAAAGAATAATGCACAATATAATAACTTTTACTAATTATTTGATGTACCGGAAGCTGACAAGCGGAAGGCGCTATGATTGTTTATTTATAATTGTTCGGGTCAATAGACCAAGAAGTTACAATGTCAAGGATGTACTAAAGAGTTTTCATGTCGAGCTGGTACATGACGAACCCGAAGTCTGTAACATTCGGCCATCCTGCGAATGCCGTGTCCCACGGCGATCAGCACCATCATGTCTATCGCTGCTAATTGGCACCTGGAATACAAAACAATAAGGGCAGTACATTTGTTCATGTAATTGATTGATTTGGTGAAAGTGCAAAGCTGCTGCAAATTGCTGTTTTACATAACTTTTACTTGTGTGTTATAAGTTCAATTGTGTTAATTTAATTATTTTCCACGCAATTTTTTAACAGAATCAATTATTACGTAATACAGCAATAAGGCCTATGTCCATCTGTAGACGTCTTTCAGCTCAAATGATAATGATGATGATGATGATGACAACAATAATTACTAAGTCATGCAGCATTAATTACTTTAAAGCCCTGCGACCTTAATTACTTCTAAGTCACAGAGACGACTGTGAATTCACACAGTTTTGATTATTGATGATTCAGACGATTTTAATTATTGACAAGTTACATAGCTTTAATTATAAACGAGTCACACAGCTTTGACATAGACGAGTCACACAGCTTTGATATAGGGGAGTCACACAGCTTTGATAAAGGGGAGTCACACAGCTTTGATATAAGGGAGTCACACAGCTTTGATATAAAGGAGTCACACAGCTTTGATATAGGGGAGTCACACAGCTTTGATATAGGGGAGTCACACAGCTTTGATATTGATGAGTCTCACACCTTTGATATTGACGAGTCACACAGCTTTGATATTGGCGAGTCACACAGCTTTGATATTGACGAGTCACACAGCTTTGATATTGACGAGTCACACAGCTTTGATATTGACGAGTCACACAGCTTTGATATTGACGAGTCACACAGCTTTGATATTGACGAGTCACACAGCTTTGATATTGACGAGTCACACAGCTTTGATATTGACGAGTCACACAGCTTTGATATTGACGAGTCACACAGCTTTGATATTGATGAGTCACACAGCTTTGATATTGACGAGTCACACAGCTTTGATATTGTCGAGTCACACAGCTTTGATATTGACGAGTCACACAGCTTTGATATTGACGAGTCACACAGCTTTGATATTGATGAGTCACACAGCTTTGATATTGACGAGTCACACAGCTTCGATATTGACGAGTCACACAGCTTTGATATTGACGAGTCACACAGCTTTGATATTGACGAGTCACACAGCTTTGAAATTGACGAGTCACACAGCTTTGATATAGACGAGTCACACAGCTTTGATATAAACGAATCACACAGCTTTGATATAGACAAGTCACACAGCTTTGATATTGACGAGTCACACAGCTTTGATAGTGATGAGTCAATCAATTTTAACATTAAAATCGGACGTTCTCAATGTATTTGAGTATACTCCATCAAACCCGTCATAGTACCTAACCGAAGAAAGCATGACTTATATTTTTATGCAATAGCATTGTGTTTTATTTATTCCAGTGTCTTGTTTGTGTAGGGCTATGAAAATATTGTAGATTGTAAATAAAACTGTACTTCTAGCAGAATAGTTATTCACACAGATTTAGCCGTTTCATCACAGTGTTTACAGCAGATTAATTATTTACACAGATTTATCTGTTGCATCACACAGTGTTTACAGCTGATTAATTATTCACACAGATTTATCCGTTGCATCACACAGTGTTTACAGCAGATTAATTATTCTCATAGATTTATCCGTTGAATCACACAGTGTTTAAAGCAGATTAATTATTCTCACAGATTTATCCGTTGCATCACACAGTGTTTACAGCAGATTAATTATTCTCATAGATTTATCCGTTGAATCACACAGTGTTTACAGCAGAATAGTTAGTCTCGCAGATTTATCCATTTTAAAGAGAATATATTTATTATTATTCTTATAACCATCTATATTTTCCTTAGGGTTTTATTTATTGTTTGTGTTACATTTTATTACTTACTTTATTTATGAATCCGTCTTAGTGTAGGAGGTGGAATATACCCTTTGAGTGCCCATTTCCTTATTAGTAGATATAAACTAAACTTTAAACATATGTCACAGATGTCAAGGTATTTTGCACAAACTTCTTGTGATCCCAATGATGTTTGTTTTAAATTTTAAGAATATTCTCCAAGCATGTGAGATGATAAATAAGACCTTTATTTATATAAAGTAGGTCTTTGTTTACATAAAAATCACCCCTATCAATCTCAAAATCAGAACCTGTGAAACTGTTTGTCAATAGTTATAGTATTATTTTCTTGCACTATATTTCCTATATATTATTTAAATATATTTATTCTTAATTATGTCTTTTCTTACAGCCACTTTTATAACTGCCATAAATCAATGTATGATTTCATGTTGCAGCTACAACACACATTAAGTAATTACTCTTGTGGTCTTGATTTTCATGGAATGTTCAATTACCATTGGAGAGCATGTTTCTTATTTTTTTCTTATTCCCAGAACAAATCAGGAAACTGGAACTTTCTCAACCCTAGTATATTTATTTTCAATAGTTTTGTTGACACAGTTTACAATAATCCTATTTATTTTATGAACTGGATAGGAAACTGTTTATTTATAGAAAAGAGACAATCTTTTGAAATGCGGTGTATCTGTAATTATTTGGAGGTTGAAAGAATATTCTTGTTCTGAGCTCCATAAATATCCAGGGAACAACTCTTATTTATTTTTATTCTTTTAACTGGTGACTGGTCAAGCAATTTCAGTAAACTATTTTAGAAATAAATGTTGTTAAAATGTCTCTTAATTTATGCTGATTTTGAAACAAAATAGTTTTGATTAAGTTTTAAATTAGTGTGGTGGAAGGTTCAATATATTTTATACCCACAACTATAATAATATACCTTGTGGTAAGTCGATAATGTGATATTGTCAATTCACAAAGCTATTTCATAATTTATTTTATAATAATGATAAATTGCTAACTTTTCTTTGCTTAGGTAGAGTTCAATTCTCATACCTCATAGGTGTATTACTGCTTACAAAATGTCATTCACCTTTACCTGTGCAACTTCTTTTACTTAGTTGCATAATCAATAGGTCCCGTACGACTTATAATATGGCATTCCTGATGTGGCTGAGTTTCCACTTCTATTAAATCCGTAGAACCAAAACCATTCTAATGCTACTATCAACAATATGTATACCAGGATAGGTATTTATTCTAATAATAGTTTTATTTAAGGTAGCCTTCTTCTATATCACTAACATAGGTATCTAAATGATAAATTCTAATTTTGATGCATGTGAACTGCTTGTTGTTGTTATCCTTTGGAGTCATATCTATCTACTATCTCAGACTATTTTGGCACCTGTATAGTATGTTTTATTAGCCATATATAATACAGTACAATCATGTGTTGATATCAAATAAGTAAGTACCTGTGTCGGTTAGTGGTATCCCAATTATGTGTAGACACATGTGTGCTTGGACACAACTGAAATTCAATGATCAAACAAGGATGACGGTACTTTTGGTCCTGCCTGCTTGACATACTATTTATATGGGTGATGAAGAACACATTTATTTAAATTGGTCAAGGAGCATTACATTTTACTTTGATTTTTCTTCTCCTGTCTCAATTACATATTTGATATTTAATTGTATATTATTTTGTATTGTACCTATGTACATATTCATGTTATTATATCTTATTAGTATTATTTCTAATAATTGTACACTGATAACCCTAAATCTATCTCCTCTCATTCAGTCCATCCAAAAGTTGTCAGTAAGAGATTGCCCTGTGCGATAAGACTGCATATTGTACCCTTATTTTAAATAATGTTTGTCCAATGAATTGTATTTGTTGTTAATGTAGTGTACAATAAAGTATAATAATTTTCTTATTAAAATTATACTTTACAATAAAGTATAATTTTTTTGTCATTTATAATTTCACAGTTTGAGCGGTTCTATCAGGTTAACACCCAAATAATAACAGGCTGGCTGCAACTAATTAATATTCTGTGAAGGATCATGTTCGTTATCTCAGTATTGAATTGTATTTGTAACTTTAGATCATCGGTACCTAGTTTAAGAATGTTTTTTCTAATAAGTTTATTATCTGACCATCAAAACCTCTCATAATAGTTTAATGGTAAAATAGACAAGTACTTAGTCGCGATTATTCGATTGCTATTGTTGTAGTTATAGTAACACGCATCAACCTAAATGTTCAATCACCTCAATCTACTAATGAACAGTCGTTCTCGGTGCAAGTCTGATGTCGTTATTGTAGTAATGAAATAAACATGCTGTACCTGTTGACATCTTAGTGGTGGCGCCGGCGCATCCCGCTAGCTACCTGCAGGTGTAGGCGGCGTGTACCCGGCACTGGTAGACCTAGGACCCAAGTCTGCTATTTTTTAAATATTGACATTCCAACAAGATTCCATTGTCATTTTGCTAAAAGTTCGTACTCTGTTAATTCATAATGGCTGATCATTGGGCGGTCAACGGTGTCGTAATACAACTGTGGTACGAGCTGTCTTGTAACGAATTATAAACAATAACTGCACAATAAGATTCTAATCGGAAATCACTGATTAAAGGAACTGTCAAAGTTTTTATAATTTACCGCATTCTGTCAAATATTCATTTGTCATTATGTATGAGATTACCATTCTAAAAAAAATCTTTCAATGAAGTGCCACAGGTCACTGTTTGATCATTGGAAAGTCATAATGACGCCATCATGTTAGTAGATTACCAAACTTGTCAAAATCATCAATTTTGAAATCAACGATCAAGTAGTTGACACCATTGTAATAGCAGATTTGAGACCCTGGCCGCGCGCAGCCAATCAGCCACTGTAGCTCTGCGATTCCCCATCGATCTGCGATGGCCCGCTCGCCGATAGTTGTAGCACACTTTCGGGGCCAGGTTCGTTGCAGAGCCTCGTTGATAAGTCGAACTGTTCGACTTCTGGTCGGAACGGAGTCTTAATTTTTCCGTCTTTAGTTCCACTTCTAGCTGGCACGTGAAAATGCCATCATCAGCCTTTACTTCTACGTAAGTGTCCCATCCAGCGACGTTGTAATTCTTCCAGTTCATCATATTATAGGTAGTACTCGTCGAGCGTCAAATCGAGCGTCGCGCGGCGCCGCGTGGAAGAGTCTGTGCGTAAGGATAATCCGTTCCCTTTGTTCTCAATTATTGGAGATTTCATCAGAGAGTCGATTTTGTGGAGTTATCCAGTCAATATTTTCCTTCGAGAGATCTGTTTTTTTTTTTGTATTTACGTAAGTTATTTTTGGACTTTGTTGGTAGGTGGCTGGATTAAGGATTGAAGAAAAAAAAAAATCTAGGTCTTTTCCCTCGTGGCGTCCACCATTTTCTTCCGACTTGGTGTCTTTCTAATCCGCGATTATATGGGCAGTGGAATTCTTCTATCCCACTTCTGACTGTGAACCAACTGTTACGTCAGGATGGTCACAGTAAAACAACGATACTTCTCATTCAACAAGTTTATAATTATAATTCAAATATTACAGCAGCGACTAATTTTCTCATAATGTTATTTGCTTAGCAACCGTAACTAAGAAATCTTATATCAGGAAAACTGTCAACACAGCAGCTTTTATAACACACACGAATACATGACTATTAATTTACAATTGAATAATCTAATGAAATGGCTCGTTAAATATTAATTATTAACAATAATATATATCAAAGAATAATGCACAATGTAATAACTTTTACTAATTATTTGATGTACCGGAAGCTGACAAGCGGAAGGCGCTATGATTGTTTATTTATAATTGTTCGGGTCAATAGACCAAGAAGTTACAATGTCAAGGATGTACTAAAGAGTTTTCATGTCGAGCTGGTACATGACGAACCCGAAGTCTGTAACAATACATATTATAGATAGCTACAATCGTAGTACCTATCAAAGTACCCATTCGAGTGGATAAGTACCCATCCAATTGCTAAAATGCGTCCTTGGAACTATTGGAATGGAAAATTGTTCACAATCTTAGTCTTATAAGTAAAGTTCCTTCCGCCACAAGACTTAGCCCTTTAGGCTTAGATACAGTACGGCCGTTCTTACTTGGCGAGCCTGAAGTTACGCTCTGCGAATTTTAGCGCTTATGTATTCGTACAAATATAAAATATGCCAATAATGGTAAGCAATAACAACTGCTAATGGCATTTATTTTTTAACGGCCGTACAGTACAGAGTCATCCCTTAATAGTCCTAGTAGGACTCAGCCTCCGAGAAGGAAGAGTTTTTACATTTGAACAGTAACATAACCACCTGTTTCCTTCTTCAGACGTCACCGTGCTCCTCAACCCGTAGCAGCATCAGGGGCACCAGTCCTCTATGCTCCCCCTCAGCAAGATCCTCGTTCAGCGCGCGACAACCCTATCTCGGCTGGAGGAGTCAGGAGCGACTCAACAGTACCCCGCGAACGCCACATGAGAGGTAAGATGACGTTGAAGAAATTCTTTAATTTTGTTGAAGAAATTTTCTTGCAGATTTTCTAAGATAAGAAGCATAAGCATAGCATAATCAGCTTGTATATATGTTCACACTGCTGGGGCTCAAGCCTCCTCTCCAGGAAAAGGAACAGGCCTTTAAGTCAATAGTGAATATGAATAGGTTACTTCTAGATAAGCACTTTCTATCGCCGAGCGCATCGTCGCTTTCCATGAGATGAGATAGCGGTCAAGGGCAAACCTATCGACGGTAAAAAATAAACCACCACGCAGGCCCACTGCGGGTACGAGGATAAACTAGATGTCACAAATTTTCGATTTTATTATTCTAGTACATACCATTTCTACACAATGTTCTCTTTTACAGCATTGTGAGCAACAGTGATGAAATAAATTACATAAAGTAATGCGCCTGGCTGGGTTTGTTGACTTGTTGAGAAAGAAAGAAATAAGTATAAGATATGTTTGCTCACGGCCTTTTCTAAAACACTTCTGCTGTGTTCAAAATTTAATCCGATCAAATTTTATACCTCTATCATTCATGATAAAACCTGATGGCTTATCAAGGTTCACAATGCCATCATCTTACCAATCAAGTTGCTCTGGATTATGGTCACTTTTTTTTTCAAGAGTAACCTACATTTCAATATGTTCCTTCTCTTCAAATCTACTTTCTGCAACATACAATAACTGTTCTCCATCTTCAATTTCCAGGCTAGCATCATCTCTACTCCAGTCGACACCCAAATCAGAGGCGTCTGAGGCATCGAAAGCTTCCGAAGAGATCCAGACCTCGATCAAGGAGGTGACGTCAGCGATAGTCCACTACGTGTCGGGCTTGGAGCCAGCTAACGGCGACATCGACCGGCAACCTTCGCCCAGGTCCAGTCAGAAGTTGTACTGGCTTGAGAGCTCTTTTGTTGGTAAGTCCCTTTTTTAAACTTTTATAGAGAGTCTTTCGTGATGAATAATATTTAAATTTATTAATAAAATTAAACGAAGACTATTTTAAAATAGTCTTCGTTTCTTCAATTGTTCTGACTACCTTCAGCTTTATTGTTAGTGTCTTTCTATCAAGCAATCTTGATGTTTAGCTTTTTGGTCACGATCACGATTTGAACAAGTCTGGAAATAATTTTGTTTTTGAATTCGTGATTGTATAAAACTTCTGTTCAATCCAACATAGTCGGAATAAATGATACAAAATTTTGCAACTAGGTTTTAAAAACACTTATCCGTCAACTTTTTCATTAGTTTAAATTAGATGAGGTTAGAGTTTCCTAGCTGACTATTCTAAGAAACTCCTAAACAAACTCTCAGGTCAAAGTCTCTTTTAAAGTCCATACAGCAAATCAAGTATCAGGAACCACTATACTATCAGTTGTCTCGTTACGAATATGAAGTAGTTAATGACAGTGGCGATCGAGAATGTGTGTAAAGTGTTGTGATGTTGTGTTGCAGGCACGAAGCCGCTGGAGTCACCGCAGACGCCGCTGGTGGTGTCGGAGGCGCTGCCGCCGCTGCCGCCGCCGCCGCGGCCGCCGTCGTCGCTGCGGCTGGAGCACCGCGCCGCGCCCGGTGAGCCCGCGTGACCTCTCCACTCTCCACACTGCAGGTTCCTCGCCTCCCGACACATTCCGTGCTAGAGCAGCCTTGCACATGCTCGCAACGAAACTATTCGACACCACGAACGCAAGCCTTCCGGCCTTTTTGAACTTCAAAGTTCTCTCGATAAAGAATTTGATAGTTGCGAAAAATCATGAAAATTGCATTTATGTTTTAAGAGTCTGAACCTGCAGTGTCCACTTTGTTAATTTTTATGTTACGTTAATACTCTGTGCGTTAATTTTTGTGCTGTTCTGTGTATTTAGTTATTTGTGAAATGAACTCGTTCGGCTCTGAGAGGCTGGGGGATTTCATTTTGTGAAAACCTATGTGTAATAGAGCTTTATAGACTGTGTGTAAGACTCAGGACCATTATTATATTATATTATTAATTATTATTTGTGTCAACTTTATGCACTATTTTTGGACTCCCGATATCAATGATTGTGTCAAGTGTTTTAATTTTTTGCATTGTGAAGAAGCACTGGCTTGTAGATGCTTACTTTTAATTTATGTGTTTGTCACACGCAGCTTTGTATTTATTTCATCATGGCGGTGAGTCGATCATGACTTTCAAAGTTACGTTGCAGCTTACCAATATTATTATGTATGGTACGAATATAAGTACGACGATAGCCGCCTAATTAGTTATTATTATCCCAACAACATTAAAATTATGAAAGGTACATTATTATAATGCGATGTTTGCAATTGATGCATTTCTGTTAGATGTTTCAATCTTAATAATTTTATAATCATTGTTACGGAAATTCAGTTTCCATAATTATTTTGGTACCTAAATCAATTATATATGATTATAAATGAAATAGTCATAGTTAAGATTTTATTTTTGTTTTAGATATTGCCATAATTATAATTTCAATAGTAATCTGACACGAACCAGTAATATCTTTTAGTAATAATTTCGTCCGTTGTACAGATTAAATTATTTTTGTTTGTGTTTATTTTAATGCAAATCTCTAGTAATTAGTTTAATGGCTAGTTAATATAAATAGTTTTGTAAATAAAATATTATGTTGCTATGTTTTATTTTAGGTGCTAAATTTTATCTGCTTTCAAACCTATGTTTCAGTTCTAAATTCGCAAATACAGGCTTTAATAAATGTCACAAAATATTTGAATAACGTAAAACAATTATGTTGTTCGCATAATATTTTATAAATATTTTTTTAAAGATTACCAACAGTTATCAGAACCATAATGTGATGTGGTGGTGAGAAGTGACGGTATAAGTCTGAAATCTAGAAAATTTCAAGTTCCTTCTACTTAAATCACCTCGTAATTTATGTTGGGGCCAAGCTCCTAAGTAAATTATACAGGTTCTGATTAGGTTAGAAAAATTACAAAATAATTTTTGCGTTCAAAATTCGCACCGCCGAACTACGAAAGCGTCACGAACCATAGACGATATAAGTAAGTTTAAATAAAATAAAAAGAAAGAAATGTCTATGACAGTTTGTAATGGCCGCCTATATTTTATAGATTGACATGGCGCCAAAATCTGTTACTTTTAACTTTTACTGCAGCTCTCTACAATCTAATAAATTCCAAATAAAAAGTACCTAAAAGAAAATGTAATATCAATACGTAGTTATAGGATATACCTAATATTTGTATGTTAGAATCTCGGTACCTTGTTCATGTTTTATAGAAGACAGGATATTGTCTTCATTCATTTCAATATTGTACTTTTAGTTACGTTTTAATCATAATGATTATTGAATATATTCATTTTTATTTTATATGTTTTGTTTTATTTTTTATTTCTGTGTATGTGAGTTAAGTTTATGTAATCTTGTTCTTGCTTTAAGAGAAAGTCAAGCGTCAAAATTGGCATTTTTCACAGCTTATCGTATCTAACTATAACAGCACTTTTAAAATTTTTATTTTGCTTTGATGCAATTTGAACACAAACAAAATTGAAGAGGCTCATGTTAGTATGAGTCAATCTTGAAATTACACATAAGAACCGCTTGTTTCTCTGGTAATCTAGACAAGGGTGCTCCATCGTCGGCCACATCACCGCTTACCATCAGATGAGATTGTGGTCAAACGCGAGCCTATCAAACATATAAAAAAGTCCCTATGCTTAGGATTCTCGAAAATTATACCTATTCATAGTCAACGAGACCAGTGTTATAGGATGAGGTAAGTTCATCATACAATTCATCAAAAGGTACTTATTGTCGTAGGTCTCAAAACCACGCTAAAAGTCTTCACAAAGCACCTATCCTTCGTCCATTCTAATGAATCATTGATACCGACTTCCAGACTGGCAAGATTCCCAACGTTCCCTGAACTTAGGTATCACGCGGCCGTCTCCTGGCTCCACTACTCTTGAAGACGTGCTGGACTCACTCTTGGGGTTGCCATCGCAGCCGGCGAGGATACCCACGCCTCAGCCCAGTCCTAGGAAGGGTTCAAGCCCCTATTATTTGATGGGCGGCAAGGTATATGAGGATTTTTTACTTATGATTTTTTTTATTGGTAATTTAATGGATAGGAACAATATTTATCAGCACAGGTTAATTCTCGACACACAGAAATCGCAATTTTTACAATTATAACCTTGAGTCAGATTCTGAAATATACCTACAATCGTTAAAATATCATCTTTTAAAGTTTCAAACAAAAATTAACTTCACGACCTCGTCTTCATCAGTTGAACTAAATTGAATTCAGGCCATATACTGGTATAACATCCCGAAACATGGTGCTACCAGTCCTAAATAACCATCCTCAGAGTCCCCGGTACGAACAACTGGCCAGTAGCGGGCACAGCAGCGCCTCCCCCGCGTCGCGCCTCCTCGGCACGCCCAGCGAGGGTCGCAGCTCCATCACGGACAGTCCCGAACACGACCGACCAGGTAGGAACGATATGTAAGTCTGAGCCGTTCCAATTTTTCTCTATTACATTACCACACATCCACTCAAGATTAGGCCCAAATCTCTCACACTAAGCACCAGTAAATTGTTTGCTAATTATCTATTCATATGTACCTACGCTATCTGACGGACTATCAGGTATCCTGTCTAGTGTCTAGGCGTATTGTGTCAATGGTTCTCTTTTGATATGACCTTGTCGTTTATCGAGTAGGCAGCATGAAGTGTCCTCCGCGGCATGTTTGTATTTTGATTTTCCGGTGTTCTTATCTCAACGTTGGTTCTGAGTCTTACCAAATTTCTTGATGTTAATTCATTAGCTTAAGGCTCATTCATTAAAGCCAAATTAAGACGAATTAATCAATGTTCTGTACTATTTCAGGCAAGGATACAGTTGATAATCTTGGCGCCATGCAAGAGTCGAGGCGGTCGCGTTCGGCGCAGGGCGAACACTCCCGCAGGAGAAGTGAACCCTTTGCCCACACAACTGTGTCCCTCGACCGCCGCACCAGCCTCGATGCCGCAGCCCTTCGCCCTTCCGACGCTCACTTAACTCACCATGATTCCCGAGCTTCCCTAGCTTCTCTACAGACTGAAAATAGCACAGACGAAGCTTTCGTCCGGTGTAAATATCCAAAATGTCCCTCCCGAGCCCCATTACCCGATGCCAAAAGACACTACAAGACTTGCCATAATTGCACCACAATGTATTGCTCAAAAGAATGCCGCAGGGCGCACTGGGAAAAGCACAGAAAAGTTTGCTTGCACACCCGAGCGAGTACCCTGTGCAGACAAATCATATCAGCGGCTAAGGAAGACGCCGACGCTTTGCATCAAATTAGCACCATAGGTCACAAAGGCTACCTGGCCCTCGGAAGAGGCGTTGTTAAAGTATTCTTTACAAGCCCCGAGGCTGCCGAAAAATTTACCACGCACGGTTTTCAATATTTGAGTGAGCCGGAATTTATGAAGTGGACGTCTCTTCAGCCAAATGAAATGGGTGTAGAATTGTACACGGAGGTGGTTAAACTTTGTAAAGCTTACAACCCTGAGACGAGAGTAATTTTATATGTGGCTGTGTGTATAATCAGTGAAGTGCCGACGAAAGGTGCCGTCAAATGGGAGAGACAGATGGTGTCGAGATGCGCTAAACTACGTCTCAGTAAAACGGTAACCGCTGCAATTCAAGAACAAAATAGGAGAAGACACAGAAGAGATAGTAAGTCTACGCCAGAAGATAGAGAAACTTTAATTTTGACGTCGAAATTAAGTAACGCGGGTGAGAAGAATGCAGCTACAGCGCACAAGTTTAGACAAATATGTTTCCAAAACATATCGAAAGAGTTAGAAAGTAGAGGAGTGAATTTAAAAAAGCATTTCCCCGAAGTCTACTCAAGATTAGGAGCGTACGTGGACGGCACGAGTGATAGGTTCATTCCGATGACTATATACCCGAAAGATGTGACGAGTGGGAAGTCTTTCATGTGCGTGATCATGCCGGACAGTGAAGTGGAGAGCGGTACGCCAGTAGACGGCAAGGTGACGACAGTAGACGTAGGAGTAGACCGGTCCCGACACCAGCTGTCGACCCCCATGTGAGAGTATTATACAAAACGTAGGTCGTTAGTCAATGCCGCTAAGGAAGGCAGTTAACATCTACCGACGATGGTAGGTAGTGGTGAGAGACAATGTGGTTATTGGCGATGGTGTACTTCCCAATACCAATTCTTCTTAAATATTATTTAAATTTTAATCTCCGAATATGAATCTCGTGTGTGAAATGAAAGTATAATGTTAACGTGCCCTTAAAATCGTATTATGATTATTTTAGAGACCTATTACTAATGCTATGCTATACGCGTCTTAAAACCGTGCATGGTGTTTGAATGCATTTAAGATAGGTTGACAAATTCTTCATACCCAATTTCACGATATTTAGGACGCGTGTAAAATTAACATCTTAAGATACTAAAAGAGTTTTTTCTAACTTTGTACAAAAGATGTACAGAAATATTTATTATATAAGCAGAAGATGCTACAAAATAAATGAGAAGTTAATATCAAATATATTTCTATTAAAATGTTTAAAAGGCCAGTAGACTGTTTTAATAGATTTTTTGAACAAAGTTACCAAAAACTGACTTGCGTAATAATATAGCGTGTCCTGAGTAGTGCTTACATATATTATATTTACCTCATGTTATTTTCTCCGTTACTATCAATGTGCACTTATGTTAGATAAATATTAATTTAAGAGAAATATAAGACGTTGTGACGTGTGTTATAAAAGTACATTTTTTATTCTAAGGATTTAGAACTTGTTTCTGCAATTTGACAATAGTTTAAATTTAAAATGATATTTATTGCAAAGCCTTTAATGGCACAGAGGGATGTATTTAAGATTTTTTTAAAGAGATGGAGTATGCTTTATTATTCAGAAAAAAAGTGATTTTTATACAAAACGTAAGCTTATAATGCATGCGAGCGATTAGTGAGAATTAATACAAAATAAAACAATTCTAGTGTTTTGTCTTTAGATAGATGATTCAATTAAGATTTTTTTAATGGAAATTTACACATTTAGGTATTTGTAGAAATGTTTTTGTGGATGAGTCAGGTTGTGTTTCTAACAAAATGGCTCAGACTTGAAACTTGGTGTGGCGTAGGCGATAGCTCTACCTACACGGCGAAAGAAAATATGCTTTAAATGTCAATAAAAACTAGTTTCATGATCTTGGTTCGAAACTAACTGCTGATGATGAAAAAAGATAACTCGTCTGTTTTTACGAAGCTTTTATTTTAGACCTCTCTTTAGAGCGGCACCAACATGGTGTCGTGAAGCTCAGTAAATAGGCATGAACGTGAATGTGGACGGATTTTGAGAGGCTTTCGCGGGGTAAGAACGACTTGTGTAGTTTATTCAAGGCGTGAATTTGCACATGAGTTCACGGCACTAATTTGGAGCCGTTATTATGCTTAAACCGAGATATATAATAGGTCAGTAGTAACGTAGGTAATAGCTCCGTGATACGCCACATCAACATTTTAGAATTTTACTCAACGGCTGGAACGGGAACGGACAGTATGGATATGCAAGTGTCAAATATTCCTAAACCTTTACATTCCATTGAACCATTTGAAAAGGCACAAATAATAAATAGTTTTTTTTATTAACGTGTTATGGTGCCAACATAAAATGAGCGGTCGTGCTTGAATGATAAAAATAAATAACTTAGCAAAGTGCTCTACAAACTCTTCAAGAAAATACTAACAAACGTTTACGTACGAAAGTATTAATTTAAAAATAATATCTAGAAGATATACAGCCTGCTTAGCTATTCATCTACTTGGTTAAGGTCTTATTACACCACTCGATATTCAGATCGGTCTTAGTCAACGTCGCGTAGTATAATAAAGATCGGTGTGCTTAGTGCGAGTTCTTTTTACGTTAACGTGATCGGGACGTTCAGCGCGTTCGGTTCTCTGATTGGTTAAAGATGTCACGTCATAAACGCGTCGATTGCGTTAGTTTAATACAAACTCACACTAGGCATTCAGACTGTCTGGCTCGATAGTAAACTCTAAGACAGTCTGTGTATCGTGTAGGGAACAACAAGTGGTGTAAAAAGTGCTTAAGGTGAATAGTTGTAGTACGTACCTATCCTGACTGTAAATATTGGATAGGTACTTAATTTTTAAAAATCAGTATGGGTCTTGCGAGTCCCATACCGATTTTCTTTTGTTTTTTTATAATGTCTTTTGTGATTTTTTTTTTGGTCGTCTTCTGGGGGTGACGATTTAGGAGTATATAACTTTCGTACAAACACGTGAACTATCCTTGAGCTGCGGCACTGGCAACATTCTTCCAAAAAGGCATATTTCTACATACTATAAGCTGTAATGTGTAATTATTTATATCGTTGTTATGTAACTTGAAAGACAAGATAAATACGTTTAATGTTTAGGGTTCTGCTTCATTTTGTGTTCATTGTAAAGGCTTGTTAAATTGGATCGGGAAGTTTTGAAAATTAACTTTTTACCGTCTGCGTCAGAAATATTCGACAAAATTAAATATTCCCGTGTTTATTCCGCCAGCGTCACACATCAACGACCAAATACTTCGGCATCTCGTTAGCTTCTATCATCTATGGATTTTAAAACCTAAACGAGGTGGAGTAATCAGTCAGACCCTGGCGATTAGGACACGAAAACTTTCGTCAGACAAATCTGACGCAAGCGGCTAAATGGCTAAAAGTACTAGATGCTGTATTACCTAATTCCCAATATATTGGTAACTAGGACTGGTAGAATTCTTTGAGTGCAAAATAGAAGCAGCCTTTAGTGATAGAAACTTTTAATGTTGTGTTGTCTGCATCTAAACCCAAACTGTCGATATATAAATGCCTCATCCTTTTTATATTTAGTTCTACGCATTTCTCGCAGTTCAAATAATTCGATGTATCTAATTAAACAATGTTAATAATACATACATTCCTTGGAAAATTGGGCATTACTACTTATAAATATTTTTTATATTAATATCATTGCCTAAGCCAATGTGTTGAAAGAAAAATCATATTTTAGTATACCTAAAAAAAAATTGGCCCGCGACGGTGCATGTAAAAATTGATGTCTTGACCTGTGTATGTAAACTAACGCTCATTAACATTTTTCTATATAATTCTATTATAAATTATTATTTAGACATTTTTAAAACTAATCTACTATACTACCTACTTGTAAACGCCTATAAAGATTTTCATACATTATTATATTCATAATGTTGCCATATCAATTGTTTTTCATAGTCTGGAATCCAGATTTTTTATCTAGTTGTCCCTTATGTATTTCAAATAAACGGCCCAGCTATTAATTTTGTTTTATTTATGGTCTCGCTACGTGGTTATGGCCAGATCCTTTGATTATACGGACAAGTAGCGTGCCATTATATATGGCCATTCATTATATGATAGCACACAGCACTGTGACTTGACTCTCGATCAACTCGTTCATGCAAGACACAATTTATAAATTTAAACGCAAGATGAAGATCGAACAAATCGAATAGTGTAATAAGACTAGACTCCTTAAACTCGCTGTGACATGCCCTCAATTTATAACTAAGCTGAAGTACCTATGAATAAAACTATCGTGTACCTACAGTAGGTAAAAAGTAAAAAGCAGAAAACAGAAAAGGGAAGAAATCCTACTGGGTCCCAGGCTCTCTTTCTGAAAGGAAGGCTTCTTGATACGACATAAAGTCTCGGTAAGATTCCCTGAGATAGTAAATTATAGAATAACATTATCCAATGATTTCACATATTATTCAGTTGCGATATAAAATTGCAAAAATTGTACTTCGTAATAATAATATCAAGGCACAGAATTAATTTCTCTAGAAAAATATCACCAAAAATCCCGTATCAATTTCACATTTGGCGCCATAGTTTGGCGCCAACTTTTTTCCAATGGAGTGATATTCTCGTCTGTGTAACAATCAAGTAATATATTATAACTGAATAGCGAATACTTTACAGTATGATTGTATTTATTTTGCTAAATAACAATGTAATAGAAAATGTTATTGAAACGAATGGAGCATTCGTTTTGGACCACAAAATTAAAAGCTGTAACATTACCGTGCATTTGGAAGTAACATGTTATTTTATCGAGAATATCTCTCCTGAAGTGGACAAAAATACTCCCATAATTTTCCGAACGAAATCAATTTTTTGACCTTTGACCGAATGACATTATTATGACATTTGTGTTCTGGCGGATTACGAGTGCGGACGGGTTGCAAGCCGTAATTTATTAGAATCGCATCTCAGTGAATTCGTGAAATTATAGTGATTTCTTTTGTTTAAATTATCGTTAAGTATGGTGCCGTCGACTGCTGTGTACGTTGCGGCGGTGCCAATCTCAGTGATCGTTGCTCTGGGTTTGCTTCGCAAGTGGAGGTCTCGTAAATGGGCTACCTGTGCCAGTAATACGTGTTTGAGAGGGAAAACATTCCTCATCACCGGAGCAAACTGTGGCATTGGGTATGAAACAGCCAAAACTATAGTGAGGAGGAAGGGTCGGGTGATATTCGCCTGCAGAGACATTGCCAAAGCCAAGGAGGCCATCGCTCTTATCCGAAAAGAACAGCCCAATGGTGGCGAGATGGTACGTAAAAAAAGCTAATCATCATTTTCAAGTGTGTACCATTAAGTTACAATTTAATGGCACACACTTTTTTTATATTCTATTTTTATAACATCTGACATCATTCTAAATTAAAAGTAACTTTTTTATACCTCCGACTAATCAAGTGCTTGTGTACAGTATTTATTTTCATCTAGATAAAAATTACAATGTCAATGTTTCTCATGATCTCATCACATTTCACAACTAGATGTAAGCAAACATTTATTTTATTATCTCTGTGCTGTATATTCCCAGCACTGATTTCTATTCCGCAAAGAGAATGATGATTAATTGTGGAAAGTGATCTTGAGTATTAATAATAGTAATAATATTTAAGTACTTATATACAGAATATTTCATTCATTCTTAGAAAAGACTTAAAATCTTGAGCCTCAAGCAAATGCTACACCTATTGTAGAGTAGAATAGAAATAAATTTATTCGATACAGACAGCACAACAGTTACAAAACATAAGTTAAAAAATAACAAAAATTGAAATTGTGTATCAAGGTATTTGAAAAGTTAAATATAAAAGAGATTCTTAGGAAATAATTAATGATGAAATTGTTGGCAAATCAACAGGTTATCAGCAGGTTATAAAGAGACCTACAATATTGTGTTATCTTGGAACAATTAATAAGATATTGCAATGATCTCAGTTTTTATTGATATATGGCTTATTTTAATGATACTACTTAGTATGCTGGAGAGATAGGTGTGTTTTTGTATGTAATTCAAGACTTGATAATTGATTGAACAATGTCTATAGTTTCTTTTTGGTGGAGGAATGCCATAATGACCATACAATGGTCTGCAGATCAAACATTGCATTTTCCAGTATGAAGTGAACACTCTACAATGTCGACCTTCTGTTCAGGCATTGCTTTGTTAACAATTTCACGTTCACTCTTTAACCTTGTGTATTTACACAATGAAACATCATACCATTAATTCATTAAATTTGGCTTGGCAACATATATCTGCTTGACTTTCGCTGTCTGGCACCACACCATTTCACATTAATATGCTCAAAAGATTTCATGCATGTATATTAAAATGTCATTGGGGTGATTTGGTAGTAATACTAAGAAAAGTTGATGAATTCAATGATAATAAATTCGTGTATGTATATAACACAGCAGCATGGTAATATGGCCAGTCCTTAGTTACTGTATAGTCTTCATAATATAACAGTGACATAAATAAAGGCACAGAATCAAACCCACGAATTTGGAACACTTTGTTTTATTTTTATATTTTGCTGTCATTTCTTTCAGATCCCCATGCAACTAGACCTAGCATCATTTGAGTCTATAGAAAACTTTGTGGAAGTTGTAAAAAAAGGTTTCAACAAGATTGATGTACTTATCAACAATGCAGGCGTTGTTGTACCATTGAAAGAAGACCTCAAAACAAAGGAAGGTTTTGAGATACACTTTGGTGTGAACCACCTGGGTCACTTTTACCTCACGAATCTACTGTTGGATCATTTGAAGAGAGCTACACCAAGCAGGTATGTTGAGAAAGTCTTTAGTATCGTTTAGCTGTTCATTAACACCTTTGTCCTTCGTTTTTTCTAAGAATCTGTCTGTTTGGTCAATGCCCTTTGCCTTTCACATCAGCATAGTATACTTTATTTGACCAAATCAAATTAGTCAAAGCAAATCAATTGATTTGTTTTAATATATTGTAAAAAGAGAACACTTGACTCACAAAGTCATAAACCAAACCTTTGGACTATTGATGTATTAAAACACCCTCTTTAAGACACCTATTGAGGAAAAATAATGGTTGTTAATTCAACCCTTCAGAGAGGTAAAGTAAGGAAGTCGCAAGGCGATTACCAACCACCGGGATTGCGGATGACGAAGAAACGGTAGCTCGCCGTCGCTATAATAGGACAAAGCCCGAGTCCACGTGCCTCTAAAAGCCTAGATGAGAGCAACATAGACGAGGCCCACTAGAGCCGAAATCAATGTGTGTCAAAAGATGACAGTAATTTTAGGGCACCATGACACGGGCCGGTTAGTTTAGAAGGCTAAAGGTGGAAGCGGAGCGGTGTAGAGCTCCCATCTTAGCCATTTTCTGGTCAAATTAAAATCTGTGCAAAGCCAAAATATCTTTAAAACCTGGACTTCCCAATACTGAAAGAATGTATGATTAGAAAGATAACAAATAATAATCCCTTATTTGTTACTATGTAAGTATCACGATGACTACTAGAGATTATAAAAAGATAAAAGCAATTATTTAAAAACAATACATCAATCAAAGTGATATAATGAAGTATGTGATTGTTTACAAAGATTAACTTATTGTTCTAACTATTTTATTGTGGTTCTTGATAGTTATCACAAGTCTTTATCACTCAACTGCATCTACTTATTATTATACATTTTAATCAAGTATTTAAAGAGATGTGTAATCTTATTTATAAAAATGAATTGTAAAATGTGTTGGCAAACGCAAAACTCGAGAATAGCTGAACCGATTTCGCTAAATCTTTTTTTGTTACGTTTGTTATTGTCAGGAGAAGGATTTTATGGAAAAAAAATGAGGGTAGATTACAGTAGAATAATCTGTTGCCGGGAGCGAAGCCGCGGGAAAAGCTAGTGATAAATATAATTATTTTTCATTACAGTTTATGATCGATTTCATTAATCATTAACCTTTCTTTTTAAAATATGACAAGTTCCGAATTAAAATTTTTAATTATTATTCTCTTTTTTCATTGTAAATACATATAAATAATATTTTAAAACATAAAAAAATCACAGTATACACTTAAAAATATAAACAATAGCATCCCACCAGTATCGCGAACAAGATCGTGAAATAAGGAGCCTAGGAGCGTGAAATTGTGCACAAGATTTCCTTTTATGACGTAGGCCAGTGATTCCCAAAGTGGTCCAGGTGGACCCCCAGGGGTCCACAGGAGACTTGCTGGGGGTCTACGTAGGCGTGAATAAAAAATGGGGGTGCATAAGATGTTCATGGGGGTCCACGAAAATTTATCTACTTTTGATAGTAAAGAGCAAAAATGTAAGCACCTAAGCAGATAATATTTTAATAAGGCAACTGACTGTTATTTGTCCAAACTTGCGTATTCGATATTACGTACAATTTCATGTACAGATTTGCAAAGCGCTATCCGCCCGAAAATGCTTAGTACTAGTTCAGACATGAACTTGATTACCACTACAATAATACCTACATGATGCTTTTTCGACTCCCCATACAAAATGTCCAAGTTACGTGACCGACTTTGTATAAAAGTTGAAATTTTTTATGCGAATTTCGAAAAGCCATAGAACAAATGTTGCTCAAAATGGTTGGTAGAATATGTGGTTGAAGAGATGTAAATATTCACAGATACACTCTGTATAGGGACAGAACTCAGAAGCGACACAATTTTTATTTTTTGGCGACTTTAAGAATGTGGTAGAAATGTAGCAGCAGGGGGTCCACCGAAACCAGTAAAATTCAGCTCCTAAAGGGATGTAATGGGGGTCTAAAGTTTGTATGGATGACCCTACATTCACGCGAGCGAAGCCGCTGGCAGAAGGCTAGTGCATTACAAAAATATTACTTCCATTTAAATAATTTAATACAATTTATTTTAATTCAATTCAATTTACTGTAATTAAATTTAATTTATTATAATTTACGCAATTATTCTATTTGACTAATTACTTTTTAATTCAATTTAATATCATAAATAAACATGGGTACGCATACTTTATACATGTTACCAAAAGTTGAGCTCCTTTCCTCGCTATGAAGTCTTAAAACAGTTGTAAAAAGAAAAAAGCAAGAAGGTTGTAAAAGGGATAGCACAGTCGCCGTCGGTCTGAAGGTGGGGTAGAAGGTACCCATGCCCTACGCTCAAGGAGTTGTCAGCAAACTGTAGGGGCCCTACGGGGTCGAAGCCTCCTGGAGCCGAGGGTTGATGCGAAAGCGTTACACCAGGGCTCTGGGACTAAGGCAAGGAAGGAACGTGGAAGGTTGTTTAGTCAATAGAGTCTGATACTGTTTCCCGATCCGCCCAAAAGCGGGATTCGTCATTCGATGATTTTTACCTAACATAAAAAAACCTCTGTCCTGCGTCCAAATTTCAAATTAGTATTAACTCTAATGACGTCATCAGAGTAGATACCCTAAACTCGCATTTTTTAACGTGAACTTAGAGTAACAACTATCAAAATCAAGTGTTATTTGTGGCCGGTTTTACCAACCTACCCTGCTCGGAGTTAGATTTACTTGGGTTAACTCTAGGGTAGCTTATCCAGTTATAAAAAGAAGAGTTGGGTTGCAACTGGAAGCATTTTTGAACGGCTGAAGTGACGACTCTACCCTACTCTAGTTATTTTTGAACGTAGGGCAGATGGCCTCCAATGTTATTTCCTACATGAACGGATTTGAATTTAAAAACAACATTACTAACAGGTACAGATGTTTTACAACTCTCTATAGAAATATAAATAGCAATATGTTGCGTCACTCTCCACGTTCCAGTCATTGAACTGAAACGTGGAGAGATAAACAAATCGATACATTTATCTTATTGAGTATGGAAAACTAGATAAACGTCACTGTATTATGGCGTGTTCGATTAGGATAGTGTTATGTAATCCTTCTTATTAATATACAACTTTGTAACTTAATAAACACACAGCCTGAAAGTAGTATGTTCAGTGGTCTTCTCAAGACCTCTTAACGCAATCCATTTGACGACCTAAACTGAACTGTTAAAGAGATGGAGCCATATACAAGTATCAGCAGATACCATATATAGGGAGTTTCTGCTCCATACATGGTGTATCTGCTGCGTATTGGATGTATCTGCTGCGTGTTGGATGTATCTGCTGCATATATGATGTATCTGCTCCATGTAGGGTGTATCTGCTCCATGTAGGATGTATCTGCTCCATATAGGGTGTATCTGCTCCATGTAGTGTGTATCTGCTTCATATAATGAGTATCTGCTCCATATAAGGAGTACTAAAAAAAAGGAAGAACAATACAGAAAAAGCAGATGCTTATTTCTAAAGAAATCTCTTACAGCATACCTGCGAAAGTAGAATATGTATAGATGTATAGAGATACAATGTACATACTCCATCTATACTAATATTATAAAGCTGAAGAGTTTGTTTGTTTGTTTGTTTGAACGCGCTAATCTCAGGAACTACTGGTTCGATTTGAAAAATTATTTTTGTGTTGAATAGATCATTTATCGAAGAAGGCTTTAGGCTATATAACATCACGCTGCGACTAATAGAAGCGAAGAAATAACGGAAAATGTGGAAAAAACGGGGAAAATTATTCATCTTTGAGGGCTTCCGTTGCGTGCGCTGCGTAAACGGTTCAAGATACCAAAAACATATGTATGAAAGAATTATTCCTCTTAAAATAATCTAAAAAAATGTCCGCGACAGTATATGTCTATCTTTTAAGATTAACTTACTAGAACCGTTTTTATGGGAATCAAATTTGGCCGAAATTAATGCATTATTACCAATTATTTGTTTGAGTTGTATCAACATAATAATATTATACTTTATCCAAATAAATGTGTTGTTGATTAAGAGTATGTAATTGTGAACAAAATTGTCTTTTACATCACTTATTTTCAATGAACATCTTAGAAGATATTACAATTTTAAAATAACTCCGATATAAAATTCACACGCGCCGCATGATGTGCAAAATATGACGCTGCGCCTGCCTGGCCGGCGGGCGAGAAGGGTTGCTTGCGAGCAGCGCGGAGGGGTTTTTTTATGGTAGGTAAAATTATCCAATGACGAATCCCGCTCTTAGGCGGAGCGGGAAACAGTGTCAGACTCTTACTGAATAAACAACCTACCCCGTGCCTTCCTTGCCATAAGCCAAGGGAGGAACGGGGTAGGTTGTTTCTCTGGGAATAATCCCAGAGCCCCGGTATAACGCTTTCGCACCAACCCTCGGCTGCAGGAGGCTTCGATCCTGAAGGGCCCCACAGTTTGCTGTTAGCACCTTGAGGCGCGCGGGAGCCGTGCACGCCGTCGACGACTTGGTCTCGGTCTGGACTGTTACCAGACAACCGGACGGCGAGCTACCCATTGCTCACCGTCCGCAAGTCAGCGTCTACGGTGGCCGGATATCGGTGGGATCGCGGCGGCGACAACTACGGCGAGGGCGCTGTTGCCCTTGCCTTATGCTTACCATTCTTCTTCGCTGCGGACCATGGCCTGAATCAAGGCCCGGCGCGAAAGGTCGCCGCCGCCGATCACCCCCACGAGGACACGGTGATGCTTCTCAAGCGGGGCACACTTCCACCGTGTGCTCCTGGCTGGCCACACAGTGGCGAAACCCGGGCTTCTCTTCCGCAAGAATCCGGCGCAGGAATCTCTGAACTTGCCATGTTCGGTGAGAACCTGCGTCATGCGTAAGTGAGGACACCGTGATGTCTATCCAACCACGCCTCAAAGAGGGGACTTACCGCCGAGATTATGGCGTGCCCAAGGGGAGGTGTAGCTCTATGAAGTACTTTTAGATAATTATGTTCTTTTAAAAACTAAATTGTCTAAAATAATAACAGAAATTGACACGGGCAAAGTCGTGGGTAACAGCTATAATTTATAAAGCTGAGGTTGTTTGCAAAAATAAATATGATGCCCAAAATAACTATTCCACGCGGACGAAGTCGCGGGCACAGCTAGTATAGGATATATCTGCTTCTTATAGGCTGTATCTGCTGCATATAGGGTGTATCTGCTGCATGTAGGATGTATCTGCTGCATATAGGGTGTATCTGCTCCATATAGAGTGAATCTGTTCCATCCCTAATTCTCACTCGAATGCCTGACATTTTGACACGTCATAGTAAAGCCTTTGTATCGGCTACTGAATCGATATCAATTATTTTTTTATTAGGTAATTAAATAATCAAGAATTACCCACAAATCTTGATAATGCCACCAATGTTTGTGTGCGTGTGTAAAAACCTATATCAATGCGATATGGGTTTATTGGGTAATATTGTATTTACCAACAATTTGGATAACAATGTTTTTGTGAATTCTATACATATAAATGCATAAAATTTCAGTGTTCTTGAATTACGATTGTGACTTGATTTTCTAATTGGGCTGTGTAAGGTGTGTGTTAAGATTCAAAAGTCGAACGTGTATTTTGTTTTTTTGACTGTTAGTACACACCGTCGCGATAGATGGTGTTGTACATTTCGCTGCATCGCGCAGTTAAGATTTTCCGCTAATACATGACCTCTCGTGGAGGACATCAATAAAATAATTCGTTCTGAGCTTGGAGTTTAATTCACATAGCTGCCTTGCAGGCTCCTGATACTTTTTGAAGGGAAATGTACAGTGTGAATTATTTCTGTTACATACTGTATATTGTGATTTTTGTAATAAAGAACTAGAAACTAAATTAATTCATTAAGTCCCGAGCGAACGCCAGCTTTCGCACACCTATTGTTCTTTAATTGTGTCTGTAATTACAAGATCGAAAGGTTAATTTTCCTGTGTGGTAATAAAGTAGCAAATTTGTTGAAAAAGCAATTTAACCTCCAAAAACAAATTGATTATTTGGCCTTACTACTGAGCACTTTTTGACCTTTAGTGTTTCAATACGGCCATATTGTAACTTAATTGTGCATACAAACGATTTACTTTCAACATCATTACAAAACCCACTTCTATATTCGTTACAGAATAGTAGTTCTGTCATCAACACTACACGAACGCGGGAAAATCGACTTTGACGACCTGAACTTAAGGAAGGAAATTGAGGAGGCGAAGAAAAAGGGCGGTAATCCTCGCCATAATCCTGGGTACTGCAACTCCAAGCTGATGAATGCGTACTTCGCGAGGGGACTGGCCTGCAACCTGAGGAACTCTGGCATAGATGTCAACATGGTTTGCCCTGGGTTCTGTGCTACTAATCTGTTTAGGTGAGATTTGAAATACAATGCTCTCAATATACCTAATACGTGTCAAGCATGTGCGCCGCAGCATACGGAAAGGATCCGAGAAGTAACGACGATGCGGGGCAACGACACCCATTGATTTTCTTGCACATTCTTCTCCTTGGAAATTTACGCTTTGGAATATTAGCAAGGCTTCTTTTTAAGACATAGACGAGCACTTAGAGAGGATTTTTCAAAACTTGCCTCTTACGAGGATGAAACGTAGGTCGAAAGTTTGTATGCAGAAATCTCTCACGCCGGCGAAGCCGCTACCAAAAGCTAGTTTTCAATAAGAAAGCAAAATCTAACTAATTGTTCTTTGAGTTGGAATACCAAATATTCAAATAATAATACTCAAATATTGATCTCCTGTAAAATAGCTTCTCTTGATTTGGTGTTAGAACTACACTTACCATAAAATCAGCCCCCCTAGCCAAGTTACAAACGTTTCGTTTAGTATTAGCGCTTGTAGATGCCACGCCCCCAATTCCTTTTTTGAGATGACATCCGAACAAGCAAATTGGGGACTTGGCCAACTACAAGCGCTAACTCTAAACGATACTATAGTAACTTGGCTAGATGAGCAGGGGCATAGTTAACGCCGCATGAAGTAGAAAGAAAGAAAAAAAAATTGGCGAAAGTCAGCAGGATCACACAATTTTAATAAAATAAAAGCTGACAGTCGATAAAAACAATTGTTATATTTATTACGTTTTTATACTAAAACGTATTGAGTAACGACTATCTAAAACATTTATTTATACATTTCAGGCATTCGATAAAATGGTACCATTACATACTAATGGCTCCGATACTGATCGCCTTCATGAAGACTGCTAAACAAGTAAGTATATAGATTTTTTTGTCCCAACATTTTATTTCAGAATTTAACTATTTTCTGAGATGACGTTACTATTTTTTTTTTACTTAGGTACATAAGTAAAAAACATGTTCTTATGATTTTTTCTTTATTTTTTGTATTTCAAATCAGGTTCTAAAAATGCAATTTCTGTACAGTTTGACGCTATCCTGTCTTATCATGAATAAATCTTATCTTTTTTTCTTAAAAAAAAAACAATGATATAATCGTATGTTGAAAGAGTTCATATGAGTTCAAATATAAATGCTGAAGCAAAATTTAGCGAGTTATATAAGTAGGTAATAGCGTGCGAAAGACGTTTGTTTTTAGACAATCTTGATTGTATTTAACATTCTGCAGAAAATCATAATGATTTTGCAACTTTACCACATTCATTTTGTTCAAAGTTCGGAATTATACACATTTGGAACGAACATTCGATGTCATACGAGACTACGTCATACAGTTTAAATTCTTTCGCAGACACAAGTTACACAATGCTAAAGTCCATATCTCAGTTGGCTAATAATATGATATAAAATGCTCATTTTCTCATTACTAAGTTGCTATGCTAAAACAGACTGGTGCCTAAATTAGGTTCCCGCGACTAGAACACCGGGTATAATCTACATATTTTTTCACAGCAACTTTTTTGAAAGTTTTAAATTTATTAACTAAAGATAAAGATATTGGTCGTTTCAATGAATGTCTAAAAATGATTTTGAATGAAAAATTCAACACCTTTAGGACCAAAAGGTTCTGGAGTGACGACGGCGTACCCAAAAAAAAAACCCGTGTTAAAAGGCCTTCCACAAGGTGGACCGACGATCAAGTGAAGGTCACGGAAATCCGATGGTTGCGAGACACACAGAACCTACAGAACCCCAAATGTCGCCATAAAGAATGTAGCGACACATGGGTGAGGCCTATGTCAGCAGTCGCAGAAATTATGGCGATGAAAAATAATTGAAGGGTAGTTAAATATGGGGTAGCCCACTTAATTTCTAGTAGGGTAGGTTACTTAATTTCTAACATCTAAATTATAAAACCAACTAACTCTCAAACACTTCCAGGGCTCCGAAACAGTAGTCTTCTGTGCTACGGACCACAGCATCGAAGGCAAAACTGGTAAATTCTACCGGGACTGCGAGGAATACATCTCGAAGCATGAATTTGATAAGGATGTTGAAGTCAAGCTCTGGAACGTCAGCGAAGAACTGGTTAAGGCTAGGAAACCGCTATGAAGGAGCGTGTGGATCAGGCATAATCAACGAGGTGTCTAGTGCCAATGCCGTGCAGTCGAGATCTAAAAATGCTTATTAAAGATACAGAAAAAAGTTGTCATATAAAAAACTAGCTTTGTCAGCGGCTTCGCCCGCGTACATAAAATATAGCCTTTGTCACTCAGGAGTAATGCAGCTTTCTATTTTTGCTAAATTTTTTCCAATTGGACTAGTAGTTCCAGAGATTACCTCCTACAAAAAAAAAACAAAGAAACAAAAAAAACAAACTACCTCTTTATTATATCATAAGAGTGAGGATAAAAAAATGTCATATAATCGATGGAAATAAACGTATGTATGTGATTCCGCTAATAAAGCGCTAAGGTTTAATCTTGCTTGCATATCTTGGCTTCGATTTGAAGGTGACATTTCAAACATTTTTAGCGCGCGACTGTACACGGAATTAGATGTAATGCTTTGATGCATATCTGCATTTTATGTGTGTAAATTTTCAATTTATTTTGGTATCAAAAATATCTTGATACTTGATCTGAGCGCTCAGTGAGGCTTAGTACGCATAGCCAAGGTAATATATTGTTACGCCGTGGAAATAGAACACGCCGTTTCTTCGACAAAGTCAAGAGTATCACCGGATAATTAAAACGCATTGCTAGTCGAAACCTCCAGAATAGAAGTACGTACCAGGGCCTAGCAAATTCTAGAAAAATCTGACACTGTACTGAACTTTTGTAGGTACTTAAGTAATCTGGTAAAGGAATTTGTACCTTCGGGCGTTTACTATAGAGTCGAAATTCGTATGAGTCGTGGGGTAGGTACCTACCCACCTACCGGTAATAAAAATGATTTATTGCTCCGCGAAACGATTTCTATTGTCCACTGGCCGGACGTCAGTCAGTTTGATTTCGACAGCGATCAAGAGCGAACTACCCAAGTCAAGTGAAGATTGTTTCAACCATACGACGACCTAAGCGATATTTCTACGGATCTCTAGAGTGCATTACGAAGTGGGTTATTGGCGATTGGACTAAATTGGTGTTTTGTTTGTGGAAAATAAATCTCTCTCTTAGTAAACCGGCATTTGATTACTCACGTTCGTAACAATATTTTGAAACAAATTTTATAATGCCTTTTACGATTCTTGGGTAAATCGCATGATATCATCTTTTACCTTTTCATTTTTATGAACACACATAAAATGTAGATATGGATTGTGCCAATGTTTTTTTTTTTTTTGTTATTATTTGAATTAAGAATTACGCACCAACAGTTCCAATAATATTGCATGGCTACTTAAATCAATGTTACTTAAAATAATTTAGACATGTTTAAAGTACATAGTTTGCCATATTTCATTCAATTTGAAAATGGCTGTGGTTGTGTTATTTCCGTTAGGTTGTTGGTACTATGAAGCATAATAAATCTTGCAATGTATAATCTCAAGATACTCGGATACTATCATTGTTAAACTATATTAGTTGTACTTTTCTTCGTAGGATAGTAATAAAAATGTAGATATATCTGTAAAATATTTATTACAAGTTTTTAAAATGGGTATTTCTTTTTTGTTTTATTGAAACACTTGAGAGTAATCCATGTATTTAACGGAAAAAATGGTAAGTAATTTTAGGAATTGTAGCATTAATAGCAACTTACTGTACTTCAAGGCTAGAGTGAATAGGCTCTTAACTAGACGTCTCACCATCAACGAATGCATCATGGCTTACCATCAGGTGGGATCGTCGCACTAGTTTATTGTAATTAAAAAAACTAGCCTTCTGCCAGCGGCTTCGCTCGTGTGAAAGTAGGGTTCTCCATACTAACTTTAGATACTCATTACACCCTTTAAGAGCTAAATTTTGAAAAACCCTTTCTTAGTGTTTGCCTATGTCATAAAAGCAAGTCTTATGCGTTGATATGTCAGCCAGTCAGTTTCTCCTTTTATACACCGTGAAATTTAAATGGTTGGTTTCCCTCAGCGAAATGGTTGTGTCTTGGTAATACAAACGTTTGATAAAAAATAAAATATTAAAAATAAAAAATGGACCTGTAGAGTGCAAGCCATAGATATAAGAAAAGAGATGTGTTGAGTAATCAAAAATGTACGGGAACACGCTGTCTGCAGTCATCCCCACTTCTACGTTCACTCGCACGTTTGCAAATATACTTACGCACTCGCGCACACATCCGCAATTCATAAATCGGATCATAATATACAGTGCATTTTAAACTTTATTGCTTTTACAAAGCGTATATTTTTCATTCACCGAACAAATTGCACACAAATAAACATCGATGTGCTGTGCAAAAGCAATTTATTTTACATTTACGCTAGTGATTGACTAAATAGAAAAGTTATCGATTTTTCAATATTTTGTTGCACAATTTTTTTTTGGGTCCTAAAACATAAATGAAATGAAAATCAATATGTCCCAAAAATAATATATTGATAATAAAACAATAGAAATGGTTTTCAAAAACTGAAATTATTTACCCCCAGACCATTATACGGCATTTTAGAACGGGTTTAATTTAGGTGGTCACTAAAAATATTTTTAAGACTCTAAGCACCAAATAAAATAAACAACTCCAAAAAAATTAATAAAAGGGCCCTAAAGTATACAGGCTGTTAGTGTAAACACCGTTATCCTTCAAACCAGTGATTTGGTTTCAGTTATAGAACGTATATTCAACGAAAAAAAAATACATTTTTTTTTTTAGGAAAATCTCCATTTTTCCTCAAAATTATTTTACCCTACACGCAATGACTATAACGGAGCGCGGGAACACACAGAGCGCTAGACCAAACAGGCCGCCGCGAAGCGCGCCGGTGGTGAGCGAGCCCGCCGACACGACTCACACGACACCCCTTCGGCCCCTCAGTCTGTCGGCCGCCTCGCTATCGATCGCACGTCGCGTTACGGTTGCTCGCAGCGCCCGCGCCCGCGTCGCCCGCGCACGCATGTGTGTGTAGTGTGATGACAATACCTATGTTATTGTGTAGTGTGATTGTGTCGTACAAGTAGGTACAGTGGACCAAAATGATTCGGCTTTACGCCGCGTCGGGTGATAACATAAACGAGGCTCGAAGAATGTACACAAAGTTATACCCTGGACAACCTGTGCCAAACCCAGAAACTATGTTGGCGTCTACTCAAAGTGCGTGTGTGTGTGGGAACCAATAGCTGCCAGTTGACCTTTAGGAACGCATACTGAATTTCTTCGCGGAGAACCCAGAGGAGAATACGAGGTACCTAATGATGTGGTTAGTTAAAACTTATGTTGAAAACTTGTTGTTAGGTCAACGTCCTTTGGTTAGGTACGTAACTCGAGTTAAAACTTGTGTAGGTAGTTATAACGGAGCCCCAGGTCTACGTCCTTTGCAGCTTATTATCCATGAATTTACGGACGGTGTTGGACATAAACATTTTTTATTTTTATTAAAGAAAAATTTATTATTAATTTTTAAATTCAGGTAAACATATTTATAATTAAATCAACTACCTATGGTTTTAGTGACAACGGTGATTACCCTTACATCCGATATAATATTATTATCCAAAATAAATAAAATAACATCAGAAAAATCGCAAATCTCGCACAAATATTATTTGTCGTTAATTCTGAATCATGCCCATTATATATATAACAAAAGGGTAAGGAATAACACAGACACCAAGAAATTTTATAATTTACTTACAATTTAACTAACTCACTTTATGACAGTTGCTTACATAATTATTTCTTTACAACTCTGTAAAATAATTAAAACATGTAAATACAAATACACAGGTATATTATTTCACATCGGATACCCAACCAATCAATATTTTGTTGTTATCGATAAGTCGATATATATAGTGCATCACTAACTAGCCGCCGCTGAGAGCGGCCGTATTATGAAACACGCCGCATTGATAAAGTATCGTTATGTTCCTATTACATTGCTTGTCTACTTACTGAGCGTCACAATTAAGTAGTGGTTAAAGAGCAACGTATTTACTGCATAAGTAATACAGTCGCTTTGGTATTTAAAAACAAAAATAACGTAGTAACAGCCAAGGACATTCTATGATTTGTTGTTTTTACTGATTTTAAAGACAAATATAGTATTTAACTTATACTTACATATGGTAAGAGATTCCGTGATTATCCAGGTTACTCTTTTCACTTCGGTTCTTGCAAGAAAGCACTGAACAACACGGCATTTTAAATATTTTGTGAGTACGTACCGCGAGTGTCGCACGACGGCCGTTTGGCCGAAAGTGCGCTTATTGAGCAAGTCGCGATTCCCACGAACACGTCCACTTGCCACTTCTCCTGTTTTTTATATTTCTATGGTGCAAGCTAATTATGACGTATCACAACGTGCGAGAGCTTATTTTGGTTTAAATATTTAATGAATCGGTTTCCTTTGTCGGCGTGCTGCTCGTGCGACTCTAGTAGTACCTACGAATTACGTCTAATGTTACTATTGTTTTCGCTTTTTTGAGTAGATGAATATTTTTTATAATTATTTATAAAAAAAAACTTTACTTTCTTCTCTTCTTTTCTTCTTCTTCTTCTTCTCTTCTTTTCTTCTTCTTCTTCTCTTCTTCTTCTTTTCTTCTCTTCTTCTTTTTCTTTTCTTCTTCTTTACTTTTTTTTTTTTTTTTTTTTTTCTTCAAAAGTACTCCTTATGGCAAGTCATTCTGCCGCGGGAAAACAACCATTTAAATTTCACGGTGTATATACAGATAACGGAACAACCCCTCACTATCTTAGAATGCCAGAACATTCTACGATAGTGAGGGGTTGTTCTGTCAGCTCATGCTCAAAGTATTGTCACTGACACGACTTTGAGCAACTTCGGGGGAAATAGCAAACGGCACGAAGAGCAGTGGCCCGCGCGGCGACCCTGGTTGGACGTAACGCACGATTCGTCACTAGAAATCATAAAAAACGAATAGTCAAATAAAACACGTTTTTTTTTTTTCAAACCCTTTATTAGGTACCACAACTGTAAAATATCAAGCTTTTAGGTAATCAGTTTTGCTTACATTTCGTGAGTAAATCTCCAAGACAAAGGCGCAGGTCACCTCAATTCTACGTGCAGTATTTTAAACAATATAAATATGGCTCCCTATCCGATCATATGTTGCACCACGCAAGCAATGGCACTCTCGCTATTCAAAATATGTAAACGATAAATTAGGAAAACTTTAGGTAAAGTTAGACTTTCTCCATCAACAATTGGACAAATAGAGGTATTATTGTCTAACTACATTCAGTGCGACTTGAAATTAAGTTATGAATACTGAAATATCTTTTATATCGAAGTTATAAACGAAACAAAAAAAAAGCTGCTAAGTTAGCATATTTTTACAAAATGTAAGGTACCTACCATTGCTTGTTTCGCGATTTTTATCTTGGTTATAACTCTGTAAAAATATTTAAAATCACCCTGAACAGACAAAAAACCAGCCAAGTTTGCCTTGAATTCAGGAGCCACAATGTGAATACTAGCGTTACATAAATTATTACATCAATAACATCTCATTGAGGTAGAGTTTCGAGACGGTAAAATATTCACCAGTACGTACTTATTGCGCCTATCTACCAACACTAAATTTACCCTCTTCTGGGAAGGAATGATCGACATAAAGCAATTGACTATTGATAAATTCAACCAATCACAGCACCTACCGTGCGTTTGACAACTTGGCTCATTAGTTTTGGTATTTTTAGGATGAAAATTTAGTGAAAGCTAGGTTTAAACCTATTTACTGTCCGTTCAACCTATAAAAATGACCTTTATTACGTTGGTATTTTGCTTTTAATGTCATTCTTATCAATACGGATTAGAAGTCAAAATCGGTTAGACGGATAGTAAAAAGTTTTATTTAAATGTGTAATCATTTCGAATGGAGTATAGTATTGGATCCGTAACTTTCACCTTAATGTGCTTGGATTTATAATCACATTTTACTAATAGAGTTGATTCAGCCAAATAAACTTGTAACATATAGCGCTAAAAATATATTCTGAAACTTCTGTAAAAACCGATAATTTATTCAGATATAACTATACCGCTTAACAATATGGTAACCAGAAAGCTAGGCACTTAGTGAGAATCAGCATTACAACTACGTTTATAAGTAAAACTATTTAATTTTTAATATAAATACAATTCATACTGGAACAGAGACACAATGCAGTATTCGATACTTTTTACATAATATAGTCATTTACATGGTAACATTTCGACCATAGCAAAGACAATCTCTACAGATTCCCATCTGTTTGTAGAAGACAAAACTCCAGTGTAGTATCGTAGATCATCTCGCGTTACAGAATTTTAGTAAAACATAGTATTTTTTTTATTATAACGTAACTTTATATTTACCATCGAAACTCCAAGACATCTATGCAAAAAGTATCTAATATAAATTGCGTCTTAATCCAAAGTACCTTCGAGTAAAACCTATGAGGAAAATTAGCGTATGAGTGAAAAATACGCATTTTCATGATACAACCATTAAAACGTTCATAAAAATATACAAATACATTTTTATATAAAGCTTTTCAATAAAAATTACGACACATCATATGATGGAAAGTTTGAATAAAACTTGCAAAAACAAATTGCAGTTTGTTGGGTCTTTAAAATTACTGGATATGCATGGAATGTGATCTAAGTCGTCTTTTACCTATTAAATTGTTAAGTTTTTTATTTTATTTAAGTCAATCTACTATCATAATTAATTAGGAAGTAGGTACAACCGTCTATGGGATAAGTTTCTATAATAACATCATATTTTGATAAAAATTTACCATCACTTACAATTTTTGAACGAAATTAAATAAATATCGTCGCCTTTAAGCAAAACTTACAAAGTAACTGTTACATTATTATAAACTAATTTCTCCTCTATAGCATTCAGGGATAGACCAGCTACATATTAGTAAACGAATTTTCAGAATCGGTTCAGCAGTTTTTGAGACTACCCTCTACATACAAACTTATTTTTTTTATCTCTTTATAATAGTAATCTATCTACTTATCTATAAAAGTATCTGATATTCATGATTTGAAATACTTTTTTAGTTAGAAAACTTATTAATTAAGCCTATTTTTTGGCCACCTTGCGACTTAGTGACTTTTTATTATATGGGGACGACGATATTTAAATGTTTCAAGGTATCCTAATCCTAAAGATAGGCACTCTACAATAGTAAACATAGAAAAGCAACATAAAGCTGAGTACACACACATTATCAAATAATAAATTATCACACAACACTTAAAAGGACGGCAACTACAGTTTAAATCAGTTTTTTTTTACAAAGGAAAAGCAAATTCAAATATTTTATTCACACTTCTAATTTCATTGTGCGATTCGGAATCTTAGGTTTAGACTTTCACAAAAGATTACACATTATTATTTAGTCTACCTTATCTTCAAACAGACAAAGTGGATTTTTGACTGACAAAAATATTATTGAAATGTTTTTGATCCAATGGAATGTGGACATTATCTTGTATGACAAACAGTTTAAAGTTTATTACCAAATCTTGATTGTTATATCTAAGATTCCGAATATAAGTTTACTGCATTCAAACTTTTTAACGGATTTTAAACTTTATATACAAAAGATTAGGCCGAGTTTTCAATAAACCTAGACATATAAGCTTCATTATTAAGTAGAAATTACATTATATGATTATAGTATTGCATTCTAAGGTCAAATAACAGCTCATTTCACACATCTTTGGTTTACTACAATAAAAAAATATAATAAACACAAACAATATTCCTGATTTATTATGCAAAAATAAAAATGTCCCTAACTAAACCGTTAAATGACAAAAAAAAAAAAATTGAACTAAAAATCAATGACCATTTAAAAAAGAAAACAATAAGATATTCATTTGTTTATATTGTATGAAATATATTGGAATGTGCAGCTAGCAATAGCCCCCTTTACACACCAGTTTTAACACACGATATCAGGAAAGAGACAGTGAAAGAGGTCGACAAATACCAAACATACAGTGGCTGTCACTGTCAACATCTTCATAAGCGCGCTCTTTGGCACACGATTACCATTTCACGCACGAAAAAGTAAGTGTGTAAAGTGGGAACTACAGTAGTAGTACAGTCTGAAGTTAGATTCTGCGAATTTTAGCGCTTGAAAAAAGTTTTTATCAGCAATAACAACTGCAAATTGCATTTATTTGTTTGCACCATTTATTTTTAAGAGTTATCTAGCGCTATAATTCGCAGAGCCTATATATAACTCCAGACTCGCCAAGATCCGACGGCCGTACTGTACATTAGACCTATACCCACGTGAGCGACGCTTGAGTTGTACGTGGTGACGTGTCGCCGCGTTGCGTGGCGTGGGTCTAATGTATCTCTACAAGTCTAGTTGCCATATAAAATGTATAGAGACCGACGCACCCAGATCAGCATACGTGGCCTACGTTTTCTCAATGTAGTTCTACCTTAAAGCCCGCTAAAATCTTCTATATAACATTATTCCGACAACAAAATTACACATCGTTATAAAGCATCTGTATATTTTATTATGTATACTGTTCCGTATGGTATATTTAAATACTCGTAAACCTATGTATTTATAGCTAAATTACGGATATTTTAAGTGAAATCGTCCCGCAAATCCAGACTTATAAATTCATTATGAACAAGCGTATAACTATCTACAATATAAGGTGAAAATTAGCTAGCGAAACTACACAGCAATGGGTATTACTACATAGTATAAAACAAAGTCGCTTCCCGCTGTCTGTCCCTATGTATACTAAAATCTTTAAACTACGCAACGGATTTTGATGCTTTTATTAAATAGACATAATAGAAAGTCAACCTGGGCGGAGAGGGAAACAGTGTCAGACTCTTACTGACTAAACAACCTACCCCGCTCCTTCCTTGCCTTAATCTCAGAGCCTTAGTGAAAGTAATAGGTGAGCGAACGCCGGCGTTCGCTCTGGGCTCAAGACTTTAAGCTCCAAGAGGACACCTGGACGTCTACTCTCTTTCTTCGAAATTTCGTTGTCATCAAATTTCGGAAATTAAGGCTCGGCGCAAACGGACCACCGACTACAGCAACCGATGGCTATCGCGCGCTACTAACACATTTGTAACAGTAGGTATAAGTAACGAGCGACAACCACTGGTGTTTGGAAGCCACCACATTGTAAAACCCATTCTCTTCTGCAAAATCTTATGATAGACTCTGTTACGGAAAGTTTGCTGGCGCATGGTGGTTTGGAATGGTGACGCGAGCGATACGTAGAACGTCTAGTCGTTATAGTACGTAGGGTATTGCAGCGTGACTGTGGCGGTGTTGGCGTTTTGTGTGGCCCGTAGCGACTGAAAGTGGCAAGCAACGGACGCTGGTGTAGCGAGTGGCGGTCACCGGCAACACGTGTGGTGCGTCGTATACAACATTCTTATATAAGTGTGTTAAGTCGCTATCGATAGCCACTAGTGGCTGTGGTCGGTTGCCACCTTTGCACTGAGTCTAATTAAACTGACACGTGGTAGGAAACAATTGAATTTTCGATCGAAACTTCGTTTTTCGGAGAAAGAGAGTAGCCCCCCTGATCCATATAAAAACAATACATGTGCGGACAGCACACCTACTGTCATTTAATTGTGTCTGTAATTACGATAGTCGAAACGTTAAGAGAAAAGCTTGTATATATAATACATGCATAATATCAGCATTGGACCCGTGCGAAGCGGGGGCGGGTCGCTAGTTAGATTTAAAAGCAACGAAAGCTGGCTACGTAGTCAACGACCGTTGGCCGTATAGTTTCACTAGATAATTCAATTTGACCGTAAATTTTTTAGCATCAATCTTTTTAAGTATTTAAATATGTGCCTAAAAATAACCTGTCGGTGCAAACTAACTACGGTTAAACATTGGTGCGATTGTTCCCTATACAATCCATTTTTTTATTAATAAAAAAAAAATATTTACATGAAAATACCATTGTTAGCTTTAATAAATATCACATACTATGACAAAGTAGAAAATTACGTAGTACCGTACATTATTTAGTATAAGGGTGAAATTGAGGTATGTCAGTAACGGACAAAGAATATGGAAACTTGAGATTCCAGTTCACATAATTTTATAGATATTTATTTGACAGAGGCCAATAAAATGGAGTGTCCGAGTTTAGCGACCGTTTCCTTGACATAATAAAGCTCCCATACACAAAAACCAAACAAACTAAAAATCTTGAAGAAAAATCTTAACACCAGCTACCGACAACTCTTCACATAAAGTGTTCACAGACATTCAAAACAAAGGATCTATAAACTTAGCGTTACATACAAATGTAAATCTTATGTCTTCGAGTTAAAGTTCTTATTTGTACGCACCGCATGCTCATAGTCGCATATCGGAACATGCATATTAAATTCATACACATAATGTTGATATTCGTAAATAGCTTTTCAAGAAAATAACGGCACGCTACTAAACTTCATTCCAAATAAGATGACATTAAAAAAACCTCTTTACCGTCCATTCAAGTGATTTTGACATTTATTGCGATGAAGCATTATACATGGCACCTGCAATAAACAGTTGGTATTGTAACCACTTTTTTGCTCTTACCACCATCCTTATGCCAACAGAATAGAAGTCAAAATCGGTCGAAAAAAAAAGGTTTTTGGAGGTTATGTGGAACAGAGAGTAAAGTCCCACATACCTCCGTCGAAAAGGGAGCCCGTCCGACCAGACAGGTGTTATAGTCTGGTGGGCTACTGCCCGATAGTTGATTTCGGGCCGTCGTATATGTTCAAATAGCGCGGAAACTTTCATTGCGCGATGCAGGATTCGTGTAGTTCTTGTGTGGCGGCATAGATGGCGCTACAGGTTTGTTGAATGGATTTTTGGTGATTTTCTTTTATTTAAAAACTAGCTTTTGCCCGCGGCATCGCCCGCGTGGTATTGGGGTTGGAGTTCCCGGGATAAAAAGTAGCCTATGTCCTATTCCGGAGTGTATCCTATGCCTGTGCCAAATTTCATTCAGATCCGTCCAGCCATTTTGGCGTGATTGAGTAACAAACATCCAAACATCGTAACTTTCGCATTTATAATATTAGCAAGATATCATGTTCCTTAGTCCGTTATTAACACACCTCGCTCACAAACGGTCTATATTATAACCTGAGAGTAGCACCAGCGCCTCATACTTCGCTGAACCTGGAACAGCAGGTCGCCCTGATGCCAGTTGCTGCGGTGGAACCGTGCAGGGTCACCGTGTCTGGATGGTGGAGTAGGCCTAGCTCCTTCTCTGCTTTCTGTTCTAGTTCCACCCATCTGAAAGAAGAGAATTTAGAATTTTTAGTTTTACACACTACATCATCGTAATTTAGGTGAGAGACGTTAATTGTTGGAAATCAGATTCAGAAGTCAAAAACGTTTATTTCAAATAGAGCGCAGGCACTTCTGAATTTTTCAAATGTCAAAAAAAGCCTCGAGCACAGGCGTAGAGTAGCCAGCCTTTCGGTTTTTTTACAGGATGCATTTTGGAGTGTGCGCGGGAATTGCACGATTTGGTTCCGCCATCTCAATTTTACCACCGGACATCCGTACGGCAGATATCCGCCCTTACGTTGTTGAGACATCTACGGTCCTGACTAAGCGTTTTACCTCGTCGTTTATACCGCGTACATCGACGGACTGGAACGGTTTTCCAGCTGCGGTCTTTCCGTCCAATTATAATTTGAGTGTCTTCAAGGCTAGAGTGAATAGGCTCTTTATAGACGGTATTCGAGTAAGATCGCAGACAAGCACTAGTTTATGGCAAATTAAAAAAAATAATTTAAAAGTCCAAAGAAGCAAGAAACTCTATGGACACTCTTTTAAATCATATTAGAGTTATAAAATTCTTGGTTACAAATTCCTTGTCGCTTGTTTTATGTGAGCACAATATAAATAAATAACGAAAAATACACAAAAACGACCAATTCCGCATGCGTGATGAAATCCACACGATATTAAAAGCACCCTAAGCTGAAACTGTACCATCTAATTATCTAGGAACTAGGAAGTTTAACCAACACAAAATCAATGTCAACGAGCGCAAAGCTAAGGATAATCCTAAACTGTTTGCGCAAATACAAATAGAGATAAGATGCTAGAAGTAGTTCTGTTATCGCTGTAGGTTTGTTATCTATCTATAGCAACACTCAACATAGCAAGGACAATTGCTTGAAGACCCCAAGCCCAAAAAATCAATCTTGGTCAAATCGGAAAATGTTTTATAATCTTAATACTAAAATAAAATAAGGTGCGAAGAGCGTGCAATATCAGAATGTTTTTAATTACGAAATGAACAGATTTTTCCGGATTTGCGAACTGGATCCAGAAATCTCAACGTATTGCACACACGTAACCAATATTAATCGTCGGACGGCGCGCACTATTCCCGCGCGCCTCAAGGAGTTGTCAGCAAACCGTAGGGACCCTACAGAAGGGTCGAAGCCAATTGGGGCCAACGGTGCGCGACTGAAAGGAAGGCTCTGGTCTTAGTATATATGGCAACGTAGGAATGGGTAGGTTCAGTGGCGTGCCTAGGGTTTCAATATAAGGCAAGCCCAAAAATTTTAACCAATTTCAAAAAAAGAAAGTTCAGTTTTGGACTGCGTATGTAAGTACCTACGTATGGATCATCGCAATTTTCTCATAAACTACTGGTTAGATACAATAAATTAAAAGTGAATTCATCAATCTTCTTTCATATTTTTTATTCAATTTCACTCACTGAAGGCATGCTAGTACTAGATTGAATATAATAAACATATCAGCAATTGCATACCTCCGGTGGCTTTGAAAAAAGCCATTTGATTTGGTTCATTGCTTGAGGAAACAAAGTTATGGTAAGTAGTTGATTGCTTCCTAACAGGACTAACAGGTTACAGACAAAAAAAAACAAAACAGAAAGTTCCAAAGCAAAATTAAAAAAATACCTTCATAGAATATAAAAAGGTATTTAAATTAATTATTTATATTCTAATAGGAATTGTCTATCTTTCTGAAATGATTAAATTACATTACAGCCGGAATAGTTAAAACAAGATACACTAATTTTAACAATTCAGGAAAGGCATCTATTCGAGGTTATTCTCATGAATGAAATCAATTAATTCCAAAACATTACGATCTTTTAGATCAGGACTAGAATACAGGCAAATCAATTAACTTTTTATTGTTTTTTTGTGGAAATAGTTTGCATAAATGTCAAATAATGAATCTAATCCCTCTGTAGGAAAATATGAGTAATTTATATATACACTGATCTATTAAATTTTCGTTTATGCGATTTACTAGACTGAGAAATACACAGATTAGGCGTCGGTTTTAATGAAGAAATTAACTGTTTTTTCTGAGCAAAGTTTAAAGATTTTACCTTATCTTCGCCAATCAAAACTCGAACGCATTTTAAATCCTCACAAGGTACAATTAGCGTCATTGTTGTAGGTAAGTCACCAAAACAGTTACATATAACACTGGGAAAACTAAGAAAACACATAAAAAACTTACTAACTAAGAAAACAAATAAAACTGAAGTTAGTTGCACTCGAGTGTCAAAAACTATTTACGCAAAGTTGTAGTGTTGTCATTTAGGCAAAAAAAGTCGCCAGATATATGAAAAATCTGGCTAAATGTCGCATTTTTTTTACTTTTAAGTTAATGCTTGAATATTTAATTTAGTTATTTTAAAAAGTCGCTAGTTTTTACTGTTGCTAAATCTTAAAAAAAGTCTCCAAACTCGTTAAAAATCTCCAAGATCTCACAACGTTGCTAAAACGGCAACACTAAAGTGTGACAAACTGACAAGGTCACGCATGCGCGGTCAACTTCATGCGCAATCCCGGCTTAAATCTTCTATACTGATCGATTTTTAGACGCAAAACGTCCTAAGTACTTATACGGCACATCGCTATGAGTGCGAAAGAGACATTGAAAGCCCGGTAAAAGCCGGTAAGTGAAAGCGAGATAGCTATATATAGTGCCGAGTGTAAGGGAAGCGCGCGAACAATCGCGATGTGTAATGCAGCGGGCGGGCCTAAGTAGATACTTTGTGTTATTTTGATAAGAATTAAGCGCGCGAACTTTTAAAATGTTCGGGTTTGATATTGATTCTTATCGTGCATTTTAGTAAGGCATGCCGGGCTTTTGGGCTTGTATGAAGGGACCGCCACTGGGTAGGTTGTTTAGTCAGTAAGAGTCTCGACACTGATTTCTGTTCCACTCAAGGGCGGGATTCGACGTTGGATGATTTTTATCTACCATAAACATAAATCACACACACGTAGACCACGCTTTATTCGTACGTAGAACGACGTCGCGTGGCATGGATCTAAAATAGCTTTACGAGTCTGGTTTCCATATAAAATGTATGGAGACCAAAGCACCCAGTGAAGTTCTTGTTGGAGTACAACAAAAACAAATCCATCCTACTTCAACAACCCTTGCTTAGGAGCATACGTCTAAGTCAAAGTCAAAATTTTTTATTTCACATGGGCCTACATGGGCACTTATAAAACGTCAGATGCTAGTGCACGGTTCCAAATTGGTCGTTTCCTATGGAGAAGAACCGGCAAGAAACTCCATGGTGTGTTTCAGTAATAGTCTCACGTAATATTACTGAAACACACCTTCCATTATGTAAAGAAAAGGATAATAAATAGTTATTATTCAATTCCTTAACCCCGTGTTTCCGTTGGCAACCCAATAACTCTAACAGTTCTACATACTTTAAAGTTAAAGTTTTTTTAATATCTCACCTCTGCACAGCCATGGAGAACGCTTCGACGACGTTATTGTCGTTCTTTGCCGAAGTCTCGATGTAGGTCGCGATCTTGTTCTCTTCACACCACTGCTTCAGCTGATCGTACGACACCTCCCTGTCCTTTGAAGATACGTCTGACTGGAATTGGTAATAGAGTATGAAATATAAATATGCTGTTCAGGGCAAGCTGTAAAGCGAAGTATAAAATCATCGTAGGGACTCTGCCAAAGGGTCGAAGCTTACTGGGGCTCAGGGTCTCTTTCAGAAAGGAAGACTTGGCCCCATTGCGAAAGGCAAAGATAAGGGGTGGGGTGTTTAGTCAGTAAGAGTCTGACACTGTTTCCTGCTCCGCTCAAGAGGGGGATTCGCCATTAGATGATTTTTGCCCACTTTAAAAAAATCGGCCAAGAGCGTGGCCCAGTTCCCGTCCGTCAAATTTCTCACAATGTTAAAGAACCCTGTAGCCTATGTAAAAGTTAGTAACCCAATTTCCCGAGAGGGCAAAAAACATCCAATGACGAATCCGGTTCTTGGGCGGAGCGGGAAATAGTGTCTTCTTTGCCTTTCGCATATGGCCAGGACCCTGGGCCTTAGAAGGCTTAGCCTTTTTGCAGAGTCCCTACGATTATCAAACTTTGACGTTTAAAACGATTTGGCCAGTTTTGCTCGGGCATATCATGAAGTTTCCATAGTTTGTCCACGACATATAAAATTTACACTCGTTCAAAACCAGGGCAGATCAAATTATTACCAATTTTGCACCTGTTTTTTCAAATACAGTTTAGTTACATAAAGATGAAACGGCAAAGACGATGCTGATAAAACTCATTTACAAAAGCAGAGTAAACATAAATATTTCCTACAACAGAAAGACAATAATGTGAAGGTAATAAGGTTCATATTCGATTGACTCACTCGTCGTGAACAGCGCGACAAAATGCAACACCGGCCTTAATTAATTCATTCGTTTTGTAGTCTAATCGCATTTTATTAATGACATCGCCTAAACTACGCTGCTTAACGTACCAAGACTTGTGTGACGAAACGTCTGACGACCCCATTTTAATCAATTTCAATCTATGATATGAAGACTATGCAATGTTTATATTATAGCTGAACTGGGTACTACATACTACAGAAGCAGGTACAGAAAAATAAAAATATGAATTCAAAAAAAAATATTATAAAAAACAAACCAACAACCAACAGAGGCTTATTTATAGTCATTTCTGTTGTGCACCATTTAGCAGAATTTTCGTTGGTGGCGGTCAAGGTGGTCCCCGCCTGCGATGCTTTCCATCAACATTTATAAATTATATTCAGTAAATTTGTATTGTGGGGCTTGTTTTACTCTTTTTTTAGTGTGCAGTCGGGTATTTTGTTTTTTATAATATTTTTTTTATTTATAACTTTTTAGCTGTTTTTATTTAACGAAAATGTTGTAGATGTAGAAGACTATGTATATGTAAGTACCATTTTAAATTATTTCGACGACATTTGGCTTTAGATTACGAGTACATATTTTTTTAAAGGGAAATTTAGAAAAAATATTATTATGTCTTTATCCCGTGGGACTTTTAGGATAAAATGTATCCTATGACACTCCCGTAATCAAGACAAATCTAACGATACCTCATACATCAAAATCCATCAAGCCGTTTAGGCTACAGGAGGTCACAAAGGAACAGACATACATACATACTTACATACACTCGAAAAACATTACCCTCCTTCTTTGGCAGTCGGGTAAAAAGGAGGGTTGATAAGAGGCATTTTTCGCCCATCACATATTATCTACTAAGAAAAAAAATCTGTTTCTAATATTATAATGTTTAAATGTATTATTTGTTAAATATCTTTTTTACATATTTGTATTTTGTATTTGTTATTCTATGAATCACGTGATAGGTACACATTATAGTAAGTCAAAGCAATTATTGCTTTACATCACGTATAAATACTTTTTTCAACAGCCTAGCTGTAAGAACATTATGTTTGACAATAAAAAAATCATGTCCGGCTTTTAGGCCAAAATGTCCGGCCTTATATAGTGCGCAGTCCGGCCTTTGCATTTTATGGCCTGGCAACTCTATGTGAGTATTATATTTTACTTCACTGTGTGCGTCTATTCTATGGATTGATATCCTTGACCAAGGTGCACGACACGCGATGATAAGCCAGAATTTGAACTAGAAGCCAAATTCGATATAACGGATAAATACCCCTGTATTCACCTATCCTCTAACTCAATAAGGCCTTGAAACATCAAATCAACAATACTAATAGTTTTTTTTATAAGTAGGTATATTGGTCAGCTGACTTAGATTTTTTTCTTTCCGAATTATTTAAACGAATTAACAGAAATGAAGCTCAAAAATGATAGCAATTTCTTAAAATATATATACATATACATAAGTAGCAAGGCCTAGATGACCTTGCATCTAATCATAACAAAGACCATTATTTTTAAGTCACAATTTTCCCATCGTCTTTCAACACAAATATGAACAAGCGATGACTAAGCTCGAGCGGCCAGTAGGGGTAATCATTTAATCAAGCTAGAGTCACGTCATTTGATAAGTATACCTAACCAGTCAACTTTAAACGCCGATCTGCCCCCCTAGCCAAGTTGATAATCTACAATCGTTAACGCTAGTAAACAAGTAATCAAATGTATGGGAATGACTTATTTCATCAAAATTTATAGGCCAGTTTATATCTTTCAAAATGGCAGAATGAAACGTAATCTTTTTACGATGATCATCACTACATCCTGCAGTTTTATGATATAACATCAAACTTTAGACCCTCCTGACATCCCTTTAGGAGCTGAATTTTGAAAAACCCTTTCATAGGCTTTTTTTATGACATAGGCGTAACACACGCCAATGTGATAAAAGAAACCCTTGTGCAAAATTTTACGCTCCTAGGTTAAGTCGTTTTGGTGTGCATTGATATGTCAGTCAGTCAGTTTCTCCTTTTATATATAGATTAAAATTTACGCTGAGGCGTTTCGATTGTAGAAAGAGAATCGTCACAAAACGATTGTAACTTGGCTAGGGGGGCTGAAGCTGAATTCCAAACACTGATCACGCGTCGGTCTCAACCATTTTGTATGGAAATTAGACTTGTAGAACTGCAGTAGATCCAATCCACGCGACGTTTTTCCATATACAAATCAAATTGAGTATAATTGTGACGTTGTGTATTGGTCGAATTCGCTTTTGACATCATTCGAAACTAGGGGGGTAGTTATAGCTTTATTCGTACACATGCTACCACCATATCTGCCGCATCATTGATACCGCCCTCCGCGGTACAAGGGCACTAACGTAAGCAAAAACTCCTAACATGTTATCCACAAACGTCTCGTAGAGTAAACCAAGAATTAGTAAAAAAAAAAAAATTTGCGGTCTGTGTGGGTCTTTTTTTTGATACGGGGTCACTGTAGCTGTAAGACTAGCTACGCCACTGTTTATAAATAACCAGTTCAGTTATTACGTTGCGGTTTTCCCCGCACCAACGTCTTTAGGAGGTCCCCAAGTAATACAGCAAGAGAGAGTTTTATAAAGTGTTCAAGGCAAAAATTATAATGATCAGCGTCATAGCAAAAGAAATCTCGGACGTGATCCTCTTTGTGTTTGAAATGTGACTCACTATGATGTTTTGCTGTAGTTAGAGCCATTTCTATAGTACTGAATTGTAGCTAGTTAGCTAGTATGGGATATCAGTACTACTGATGGCCTATACTAGTTAACTAGCTACAGCCAGCGACTTCGCCCGCGTGGAATTAAATGACTATTGAACGAATTTTCATAACGGATTTCAAGTACCTATGGAATGGAATTCGTATGGAAGATGAACATGTATAGAGAAAAAAGAAGTAATTCGAAGGTTTGCAACACCTGCGTAAAGCTAGCGCAGGTCGTTTAGTAATAGTACATTTTGATAAAAATGCAGATTTGTCGTTGCGACCGAGGCGGAATTCGCACGCGCATTTTTGCTCACTAGTGCAGAAAACAGTCCATTGTGTCCCAGTAAGCAGGCGCGGGTCGCTATTATAAAAATATTTAATTACTGTTTCCAAATTTCCAATGCGGTATTACGATTTTCAATGATAAAATATGAAAGTCAAATACAACACGCTTCAGAAGTAGCAAACTTAATTAAAATTACTTATGCAATGCCGTATCATTTCCTTTCATGACTCACCAATTAAGTAAATGCTTTTATAATATTTACCGATTGTATTACCAATGAGTGGAATAATCGAATAAGTTTTGCGGTTTAACTGTATTCAATAACTGTTAATTGGACGAGAAAAACAATTACGAAACCGATATCATTTTGTAATACCTAATGACGTGCACATTATAAATAAAAAATATGTATTGCATTGTATAACAAAAGTAATAACTGAAGTATATTAGTGTTCAAGCATATAAAGGAATAAGAAAAACGGACGGAATGCACGATGGATCCCGTAAGAGCCGAGGGTTGGTGCGAAAGTGTTACACCGGGGCTCTCAAGGGAGGAACGGGGTAGGTTTTTTTTTATGGTAGGTAAAAATCATCCAATGACGAGTCCCGCTCTTGGGCGGAGCGGAAAACAAGTGTCAGACTCTTACTGACTAAACAACCTACCCCGTTCCTACATCGCCATACATACCAGGGCCAGAGCCTTCCTTTTCAGACACAAACCCGTGGCCCTGATTGGCTTCGACCCTTCTGCAGGGTCCCTACGGTTGCTGACAACTCCTTGAGGCGCGCGGGAACAGGGCGCGCCGTCGACGACTGGGCTTGGTCCGGACGATTACCAGACGACCGGACGGCGAGCTACCCAATGCTCACCGTCCGCAAGCCCGAGGAACGGGGTAGGTTGTTTAGTCAGTAAGAATCTGACACTGTTTCCCGCTCCGCCCAAGAACGAGATTCGTCCTTCGATGATTTTTACCTACCATAAAAAAAATCGATGGATCTCGTACCTACCGTAGTAACGATACGACAAAACAATCACGTTAGTTGTATGGGGATTGGGAGCCGATAAAAAAAAATACGTTTATTGAAGGGTAGCTCCATCAGATCGGTTGGTAACTGTCCGGACCGAGCCGAAGTCGTGGACGGCGGAGGAATTTTTCAACAAAACGTAGAGGCCAAGCCTAGCAGCAGATAAGATGCAAGCCTATTAGGGCTAAGTCTATTTCTGAAAGGAAGGCTCGGTCTTGGTATGAACAGAAGGAACTGGGTGGGTGTTTTAGACAGTAAAAGTCTGACACTATATTCCGCTCCGTCCACTAGATGAGTTTTGGGTCTTACCCACCGGAAAAAATACCTAGGGAAAGTCGATCTGTTGCCCTTTGCGTTCTAGGCCTACGATATTTTTTTTTATTGATTATAAATTCGCGCTTGACCGCTATCTCACCGGATGGAAAGCGACGATGCAGTCGACGATGGAGCGCGCCTATGTAATTCCGACGCACACTCTCCGAAATACAACCGGTAGAAAACCGACAGGCTAGCAACTCGGCGTCGATGCTCAAGACTTTGAAGCCTCTACTCGACGAGTGCATCATTGCAATGATCCTCCTGGCTCGCCTCTCAATAGACTCACTCAAGAACATCAAGTTGGTATCGGTCAAGTTTCGAACATTCCCGCAGCTCTATTCAACCTATACCTACAACCCCTACAGGAAGGTATATGAAAAAACCCAGTTATTTTGTTTCGTGTTCAAAAACACGATGACCCTATTCAAGGGGTGTTTGATGTTCAGTCGTACGCACCAAATCACGCAACCATTTGCACTATTTAAGTTTTAATGAACTCAGAAATGACCCCTACATTACGTGTTTTATATATATTAGTAGGTAAAGGTAACTAAAGGTACAATGAACCAAACTTTCATATAGTTCATGGTTTTTTTTTATGGTGGGAAAAATCGAAATAGTGTCAGACTCTTACTGACTGAACGACCCACACCGTAATTTCTTTGCCTTAGTTCCAGGGCCCTGGTGTTTCGCTTTCATATCAACCTATAACCCTAGGACGCTTCGACCCTGCAGGGCCCGAACTATTTGTTGACGACTCCTTGAGGCGCGCGAAACAGTGCGACTTGGGCTCGGTTCTGACGATTACCGGCTGAGTGGACAGCGAGCTACCCATTGCTCGCCATCCACAAGCCTACGCCTACGGTGGCCAAAAATCTTAAGCGCCGTTGCCTTTGTGAAATGCGGTCGGCCTCCTTTTTTAGTACCAATATAGTTCATGGTAACAATTCAAAATCACCAAGTTTGCTCGAATCTGTGTAGTTCTTTCCTCAAATGACCTCCTCAGACATTAACCTACATGTTTCTCATATATCTTGAACATTAGTATACACAAAACTGTACTTTACTATAATACCCTTCACTTTACTAAATTAACTTTTAGAGACTTCGACCCCAAAGTTTATATTGGAGTTTCTTCTCAAGTTAGACAGGAAACATCATCTTGTTATTGACGGAAACATTGTAAAAGCGTTCTTTATAAACAACTAGTGACCCGCTATAGATTCGCACGGATGCAATGCTGGGCTGGGCTCAAAAATAACCAGAGTAGTGTAGAGTTGCAACCCAGAGTCGTTCTTTTATGAGGATAGCTACCCTAGAGTTAACACAAGTTATTCTAACTTGGAGCAGGGTAGGTTGAAGTAAGCCATTGATAATAGAACTTGACGTTTGCGTTTAAAAATGCGAGTGTTAGGGTATTTACCCTGTGACGTCATTAGAGTTAACTCCAACCTCAAAGACTTTGAACGCAGCTCTGTTAAATACATTATGCATGTATTTTACTTAACCTTTTTCTTGAATTATTCTATCTATTTAAAAAAACCCGCATCAAAATCCGTGGCGTAGTTTTAAAGATTTAAGTGTACATAGGGACAGACAGCGACACGGACAGCGGGAAGCGACTTTTTTTATACTATGTAGTGATTGGCATAATATGGTTTTATTTAAGGTGTGAAATTCTTATGAAGACTCGTTTCGGGAGGAATAAGAGAGAGTCTTTTACTCAGAAAAGTTATCTGCATTCATTCAGGTTACTTTTGCGTGACATGGTCAAGGCAGGTAACTTTCTCGAACATTTCCGCAATGTATAATAATAATAATATAATATATCCACAACTATCACACAACGCCATCTAGTCCCAAGCTAAGCAGAGCTTGTGTTATGGGTACTAGACAACTGAGAAACATACTTATATATTTCTAAATACATACATATTATAGATAAATTACACTCAGACACAGAACAAATGATCGTGCTCATCACACAAACATTTGTCCTGGGTGGGAATCGAACCCACGACCTCCGGCATAGCAGTCAGGGTCACTAACTACTAGACTGACAGGCCAGTCAAATCAGTCAATCAGTATCATTTATTGCCTTAAGAAAATGTGAGGATTCACGCTGCCATCGACTTAAGGAAGTATGAAGTATTGAACCAATAGACGCATAGCTTCATACATCCGTATCCACCATTACACGCTTGGTGTGCGTCTGTCACAGATTAGATATGAAACTTTGAAATTTGCTCAAGGAGGCAACAATGGCAGAATAGTACAGTACGGCCGTCGGATCTTGGCGAGTCTGAAGTTAGGCTCTGCGAATTTTGGCGCTTGAAAACTGGTACAAACATCAAGGTATTTAAAAAAAAAAAAACAATAACAGATGTTACTGTACGACGTTCCCGCGTCTGTGAAGGTTTATAGGCTACTGTCGTACGGTATAGCCACCCAACAAAAAGAATAAAGAGGTAATAAAAGAAAGGCATTTCATACTTCAACATTATTCTATCTAACAAAGAATAGTAATAGAGCGAAGTTACCACAAAACAAAGGCCAATCAGTGGTATCACATTTTGCGCCCGTGACATTTCGATCACTGAACAAACCGCAGTGTTTATTGGAATTTGGAGCCATTGTCAATTATAAGGGCCCTCGCCCACGGCGACTTTTTGTAGCGATGCAGTCGCGCGTTTGCTAAACGCGCGACTGCATCACTTCTAACGCGTGTTAGTCGCATTTGCAACGCGCTACTGCATCGCGATTGTATCGATACAAACGCGCGACCGCGTCGCGCTACTAACGCGCTACTGCATCGCGATTATATCGATACAAACGCGCGACCTGATATACATTGTCTCATCATTGTATTTCTGAGTGTCAACTCTGGTTTTACAATGGAAAGCAATTCACAAAATGTCGAATATGACAGTCTATAACAACTTTTGAATTTAAGATCATAATTTTTGAGTTGTTTGAATGTTGTTACATGATGTCCACAAAGTAATCTCTGGGTATTAAATGGATGCATCCAATATTTACGCTGCTTCCGTTGCCTACGCTTCGGCTGCTTACGTAAAAGCAGCACCAAAGACAACGTGACTAATGTTGCTTCAACGGAGTCCATCTTGCAACTGTACTGATCCAAGGTATTTTTGTATCGTAACTGCATCGCGACCGAATCGCGTTTGCATCGCGACCGAATCGCGTTTGCATCGCGACTGAATCTGGTCCCGTGGGCGCGGGCACACAGCTAGCGACTGCTTCGCGTCTGTATCGATGCTACGCGCGAGAGCATCGCGACTGCATCGCTACAAAAAGTCGCCCGTGGGCGAGGGCCCTAAAGCTAATTAAAAATATTTAATTATTTTTTTAGTATCTATCTAGGATTCCTTTCAATTATTGACCAACGGCCTCATAATCTACTTTTCAAATAAGGTAATAATAATATTTTAGATCAAATAATCAAATTTTCAGTCAGGTAGCAATGCGAATCTAAATTGTGCCAGCTCAGAAATATTTATAATACATTTATTTATTCGTGTCTTCGCCTTGGGCTAACTTGATACCTTCGCCACACTCAGGATTCTTAGTTTAAGTCCCTCGCTTAGCTCGGAGTTTGACTCCAGAATCCTTCGTGTCACTCGGGTTTCAATATTATCGTGACATAATACAGGCTTTATCTTTTTGAAAAATCTACTATTATTACACAACTATATAATAATTAACTTTTGGTGCTAGCCAGGTCTAACAACGGTAGACTCGCCGTAAGTAAGGCGTCGCCAGCTGTAGCCGAGTCGACGTGTTGGAGCTGCTGGTCCACTTTGGTTAGGATAGGTTGACAACTGTTTAACGGTAAATCGAAAGGCGATGGGTAACAATCCCTTTCCGAGTTGATACTTGAGATCATCTATAAATACCTATAAAAATGAATCCCAATTTCCATCGGTCACGCCATCATCCCATCACACGTCAACATCTGAATCGATTTCGCTAATTCTTTTTTTGTTATTGCCTGGAGGTTCTTATGATAGAATAAAAAGAATATTAGGGTAGGGTAGGTAGGTAAGAAGGTAATGGGTACTTGGGTAGAGTAGGGTCGAGCGGGAGTAAAGCCGCGGGCAAAAGGCTATTCATAGGGCTATTCATACATGAATAAATCAGACATACCTTATTCCCCACAACCATAAATGGGTATCTATCGATGCCATTCTTGACTCCAGCGTAGTGGAGGAACTCGTTGAGCCACATCTTGATGTTGTTGAAGGAGCTGCGATCGTCGATGGCATACGCCAGGATGCATATGTCGGAGCCTCTGTAGAATGGGGTGCGGAGGGACTTGAAGCGCTCCTGGCCCGCTGTGTCCCATACCTTGAAAAGAGGATTATACGTTAAATATGTCACTATTTATATGTGCTTTTGGGTACAAAATTGACCGCATCTGTTTTGCTACGTAATGATACATTAAGTTCTCGATACGACTTCATGCACACCGTTAAAGTCGAACTAGTGACATTGCGCAGGTTGCGCATTGTATGTCACGGAAACCAGATTAATTGGTTTCCGTGTCATACGTAAGCGTGACGGAAACCGTCGCATATGACACGCGCTTTGTCACGCGACGGGCGCCCGTTGCAGACGCCCGCTTAACGCTTAGCCCTTATACTTACTAATATTGTAATATATATAAATTGTAGAAACTATTATTCTTTGTTAAAGAGTAACCAGGGAGTGAAGAAACGGTTAATTGGAACCGTGCACTAGATTCTGACGTCTTATGAGTCCCCATGCAGGACTATGTGAAATAAAATAATTTTGAGTGTGCTCTACACAAGGAATTACTTACTCCTGTTCATATATCATTGAGGCGTTCACAAACTTGTTTAGCAAGTGTATGTGAACCCTACACTTGTAAACTCGCATAGTCATACGTTGAGAAATCGATTGGATATATAAATCATTACATAGTATAAAACAAAGTCGCTTCCCGCTGTCCCTATGTACGCTTAAATCTTTAAAACTACGCAACGGATTTAGATGTTTTTTTTTTAATAGATAGAGTTATTCAATAGGAAGGTTTATATGTATAATAAATGCATGATATATTTAATATCACCATTGTTTCCGTGCGAAGCAGGGGCGGGTCGCTAGTAATTATATAAGTGCGCTTTCAAATTAGCCGCTAAGCCTCGGCTGCAGTGCTGCCACTGCGCTGCTTTTGTTTTTTCATACGCTTACTCATAAAAAAGCTCCGGAACGACTACCTGAGGCCCATCCACAAGCTCAATAACATGCCATAGGGTCCTAAAGGCTCGATGCCTCTGTCTCGCACGCACAGCCGACATTTTAACAAGTCATGGTAAGGAACATAGTATTTGCAGCTAATCGCTTAACCACGGCGAGAACCGTGCAGTCATTTTAATATTCAGTTGTTAATGACGGCCATTTTAGTTTTGTTTTTATTTGCTATAAACTAGAACTTGACTGGCAGGCCCCCTACAATATGGACCGACGATCTGGTGAAGATCGCGGGAAGCCGCTGGATGCGGACAGCATAGGACCGATCGTTGTGGAGATCATTGAGGGAGGCCTCTGTCCAGCAGTGGGCATCGTTCGGCTGACATGATGATGATGATGAATGCTTGACTACGATCCCACCTGATGGTAAGCAGTAATACAATCGTTGATGGTGAGGCGCATCAGCTTATTAAAAGCCTATTCACCCTAGCCTTAAAGACATCCAAATTATAATCAGATGGGAAAGTTCAACTTTTATGCTGCGTACCTACTATGATACAATGTTCTATCTGCAAAGGCTCAATATGCCTATACTGCTATAGTATTGGGTAGGTATTTAATCTAGTAACTACCATCAAGCTTGGATGTGATTACTCATGCACTAATGGACAGACACATGGGGGATTTTGCAAACAGTATCATTATGTATTCTACAAAGTAGTTCTACTAGAATCTTTGTAGTAATAATATGTTTTTATATCCATGAAATTTTGTTGCAGAATTTATTGTTGGTATGTAAAAGCTGCCAAAAAGAGTACCTAACCATAGAGTTTTTTGCCAGTTCTTCTCCATAGGAAACAACTAATTTGGAACCATACTCTAGCTTCTGACGTTTTATAAGTGCCCATGTAGATATAGGCCTATGTGAAATAAAACCATTTTGATTTAAAATAATACTCGACTAATAAATTGATCAAACCTGATTCAAACTACTTCTAACCAAACCAAGCGCATTACTATGTGTAATTTATCTCATCGCCATTACTTTTAAAACCGTGAAGGAAAACATAATGAGAAAACTGGATGTCCTAGAACGTAAAACATGAAAACATGTAACATGCACCGATCCGCACTGACCCCGCATGGTGGATTAAGGCCCATGGCCTCTCTTAGAGCGGAGGCCTATGTCCCAAAAAAGGGAACATTAGAAAGGCTGATAATGATGATGAAATGATACTCTTTCTAACTACCCGCCGACATTAGTCTGAAAAACTAATTCTAAAAACAAGTAATTACAGAAATCTCCTTGAAAAGCACTTTTTGCCACGTACAGCCATGTGAAAAAGCTGAGAATAAGAAACATAAAGGTCACAGCTCATTAGAGCCACCCGGCACCCATCCCGCACCGCCTCGTCGCCCGGCGTCCACTCGTTGTCGACAGGTGGTCGACGGGTGAACACCGCGTTATCACCAATAAACGTCGCGCGGTCAACCAGTGGACCTCGCGTCGTCAACCAGTGGACCCGGCGTGGTCAATGAGTGGACGACACTTGGTCCACGAATTTCCGAGTAGTCTGTTAACAATTGGCACTAGGTCTACACGTGTGTTTCGTAATGTCAAATTTTCACACACACCGAAAAACGATACGTCTGACTCGTTCAAAAGAAAGGCTGGGAATGAAGGGATGGTGGGGAGCGGCCCATCGCCAGACGCCAACGTATCGTCCTCGCGTGAATCATTCGCGGGTAGCGCGCGGTCCACTCGGGACCCGCGCGTTGCCAATGCGCAGTCAACGCAAGGCAAGCATGCGAGCAACGAGTTGTCACCTAGTGGTCCACCCGCCGTCCGCGCGTGGATGGCTTACGATTGAGGCGATCTGGTGACGCTGCGGAGTTGATGTAGTGAGCGCATACCCATACAAATTCATATAAAGAATACTAACCGCACGAGGCGAGGCGGTGCGGAGTGGGTGCCGGGTGGCTCTAATGAGCTGTGACCTTAATACATACTGCCAATAACATTAAGAAATACATTTCAAATAATATTAATCTTACTAATATAATAAATGCGAAAGTTACGATGTTCGGATGTTTGTTACTCAATCACGCCAAAACGGCTGGACGGATCTGGATGAAATTTGGCACAGGCATAGGATACACTCCGGAATAGGACATAGGCTACTTTTTATCCCGAAAACCCCAACCCCAACCCCAATACCACGCGGGCGAAGCCGCGGGGAAAAGCTAGTTTAAAAATATCCTTTAACTAATCGTGAATCGTGACTAAATGACCTTTATGATACAACTGTTTTATCCGATACTTGTTATCAAATTATTATTATATTTTCGTTATGCACCTGTGTCTATTTATATTTATTGCCTCGTTTTCGACTCCTCCTTTAATAATTTTATCTTTACGTGTTTCTTTTTCTTTTATACTTAGTCTTTTTGGTTCTTTCCCTGACTTTAAAACTTTTCTTTTATTATTATGTATAAACTTAATCACTAACTCAGTCAATGATAAGCGATGATGTATTTGATATTGAAGCATGCTTTTTGAAAAGTTACAAGACTTTTAGGATAGTTTTCTTCTAAATATTAGAAACTGATCCAGGCAGGTATTTTCGCTTCATAACTGTATGGACAATTAACATGTTCCTAAAAATACTGTTAAAATGTGTAATCTGGGTGCTTTTTTTATTGTGGCTAAAATCATCCATCCAATGACAACTCCCACCGCCTCAACTGAAAATCTACCCCGTTCCTTCTTAGCCTTACATACCGAGGCTAGACCTTCCTTTCAGAAATTGGTCCATGGCCCCGGTAGGCTTCGACCCTATTGAGCTCCTACAGTTTGCTGACAACTAGTGTCCGACCGAAACTGGTTTTCCGGCCGAAACCGAAACCGAAACTCACATGGTCAAGTATAAAATTTCTTAAAATACTGAAATTTGGTGTTTTTTACAATTATTTTGCATTAATTAGGGCATGAAGTGAAAACACAGTACCTATATTAATTCAGTTTGTTGTATTGTAATCATTTATTTAATACAATATTAAAAAATCTTAATAACATTTTTAATACTTTTTCAAAGTAAGTTCTCATAGCAAAATGTTTATTAGTTCAAAACATAACCTCCAAATAATGTTTCCGTCGGACGCACACGCACTAAGTTTTATTGCATTACTACAGAGCTATCCGAACGGCACACGACGATTCCCGAACAGAGCCGACGGCTTACGACACAGCTTTACCGCGGAAAACGAAGTAAGGCGAACGTGCGTGACCTTGCGAGATAAGTTTCGGTTTCGGCAAAAGTTTCGGCCGATTTTGGCCGAAAACGAAACTGCAGCCGAAACTTGATTTTTGGCCGAAACTCGGCCGAAACCGAAACCGAAAGTTCGGTCGGACATTACTGACAACTAACTGCTTGAGGCGTGCGGGTATTTACAGTACGCGCCATCAACGACTTGGGATCGGTCCGCATGGTTACCGGACGGTCGGACAAGCTACCCGTTGCTCGCTGTCCGCAAGCCCGCGCCTACGGAGGTCAAAAATCGGTATCGGAAATACGGCAGCGGCTACGGTATAAGCGCGCTCTGGGTGGAGTAAGGATTATTCATGACTGTCAGATTTTTATAGAGTAAAATCCACCTGTATTCCTTCAGTTCCCCTTTACATTTCGGGGCTACAGTAACTATTTCCCATACCATACAAGCTTAGATAAAAAAAACCTTATGATGGTGCATATTTAAAAAAAAATAGCGTACTGAAAATTACTGTTTAAAAAACTGGTTCTCATAAGTGGCATTCAATTTAAATTAATATTATGATTCATCCACCTATGAATCATAAGATTATAAAAAATCCTATGTCTGAATCTTGTATTTATAAGGAAAACTGCTATGGCAAAATCTCAGCCTAAAATTACCATTAATTTCGTAAGCACAAAAAATTACAATGGTATCTCAAAATTGTTTTTTTTTTATGGTGGGCAAAAAACATCCAATGACGAATCCCGCTCTTGGGCGGAGCGGGAAACAGTGTCAGATTGTTACTGACTAGACATCCCACCCTGTTCTTTCTTTACCTTTCGCACTGGGGCCAAGCCTTACTTTTAGAAAGAGACCCTGGGCCCAAGTAGGCTTCAACCCTTTTGCAGTGTCAGATTGATTAACAGCAGAGAAATCCTAATAATATATCCCATTTATCAAGGAAAGCTAAAGCTTATATATATATATGTTTAATGCCATTCTACAACCAATAGGAGTGAAGCAGTAACTAAAGATGTAGGAAAAACTTTTGGGGACAGATATGGTTTGCTAATCAGCTATGGGTAGGATGACAGCAGGACGAAAATATGTATCAGACAGACAGAACAAAAGGATGAGTAGCTACATGATATGAATTTGACAGCTGTCATCCGCACCATCCTACAGCAATTGTACAGTAGTAGATCACATTTAGTCATACTACCTTAAGCAATGTGCTAAGTAAGTTAGCCTTTTACAAACTTTTTTACCTCAGAGCAGATAACAAAACCTTGATATTGAAGGTGAAGGCAGTTGTAAATAATGTAAGCCTTAAACAAAGTATCTGTACCTATACATTTTTTACTACATATTGGGCACTTATTTTTTTGCACGTTAAGTTTAACCGAGATGTTTTTTTGCAATGCTGATGAATTGAATGCTATCATAGTTTATAAGGTCTAGTTAGAACAAAACATATCAAGACTAATGGAATATGGAAAAATATGTATTTATTTAACCTTTCCGGTACTGTTATTACAGACACAATTAAAAGACAATAGGTATGCGGACACCAGTGTCCTGTTGGTGCTTAAATTTTCGAATACCAAAATTAGAGATATAATAGAAAGACCATAGATGTGCGAATGCTAGCGTACGCTTGGCACTCAAGTGGTATGGTATGGTATGGTATATCGGGCTGATGTCCGCAACTCCACGACTAAAGCGCGTATTTTGCGTACGGGTGGGATAAATGGGATAAATGGGTCATTCGATCCACCCCAGCTCCTCGAGGAAGGCCAGCAAGGCCTTGGTATTACTAACCATTTCATTGAGGTTACCTGGGTCTCCGAAGTACTTTGCCCTGTATCCTGCGACGGCTGGGCAGCCCAGGAGCAGATGTGCTGCTGTTTCTTCCTCCGCCATGCATGCTCTGCACAGTGGGCTGTCTGTAACTCCTAGGACAGAGAGATGCTTATTAAAGGTCCCATGGCCCGTCGTAACGGCCGTTACCTTACGTAGCTGTGGCTTGGTCAGTCGTAGGATCCGCTTGGTAAAGCGGCCATCAATGGAGGGAAGTGCCTCCTTGGTCTGCCTGCATTCATTATGGTCTAGCCATAGATGATGATGTAAGTTTCTGGTTCTTTTTCTTACCAGATTGCGTAGATATCCAAAGGGGAGCGGCACAATAGGCTCAGGCCCAATCACATCCGTGCTAGATCCCCTCCGGGCAAGTTCATCCGCTGCATCATTGCCTCGGGAACCGCTATGACCTTTAATCCATTGAATGGTTATATGATTGTGTTTACCCACCTGGTTGAGGCGTTGGTGACACTCGTATATTAGCCCAGAATTCACTGTGTGACTCTGCAGCGCTTGCAGGACAGACATGCTATCCGAAAGTATGCGTATTGAGTGGTCCTTAACTTTCCTGGTTGCAATGGCCAAGGCTGCCAGGGAAATACCCAAGCACTCAGCCTGGAAAACCGTGTTATGAACCCCCAATGGCGTGGCTATATGAATGTTGAGGTCCTCTGAGAAGACTCCCGCACCCGTGCCTTTACCTGTTTTGGATCCATCAGTGAAGATCCTCAGCTCTGCAGGGCACAGCCCCTCACAGCGATGATCCTCGTGCAGTTGGATTTTGTATTTTTTGTCAAATATGAATTGCTTGGGTATCCGATCGTTAACTGCTTTTGTTATAGGGAGCTCATTATTGAGATCCTCTAGCAGAGCGGTGTGTTGTGTTATACTCTTACCCCAGAGGTCTAGTGTTTTAAGACGAACTGCCGCCATCGTCGCCTCCTGTTGTATAAACAGATGGAGAGGTGGAAGTCCTAGCATGGCCTCCAAGGCTGCAGTTGGAGTAGTCCTCATGCAGCCCGTGGCAGCCATGCACGCCTGCCTTTGCATGTGTTGTAGTTTGTTTACGGCTGTGGCCAGTCCGGTGCGGGGCCACCATACCACAGCGCCATAAGCGATCATAGGTCGAATTACTGCGCTGTATAGCCATAGTATGATTTTAGGGGATAGGCCCCATCTCTTACCTATCATTTTCCTGCACTGCCAGAAGGTGATGCAGGCCCTGTTCAGTTTATTCTCTAGGTGAGCGCTCCAGTTCAGCTTATTGTCTAGGGTTATCCCAAGGTACTTTACCTCATTTGACAACTGAAGTTCAGTGTTGAATAGTTTAGGTAGACAAGCACTCAAGTGTTAAATAAAGTAAATCTATTAATTTCTCTGTTAAAGTATTTTTGAGAAATTATTTGCTAAATAAATATTTATCATTCATTCATCAATTTTACAAACTTCCCCCACAACTCTTTGCATGCTCGAGCAACCCTTACCATAAAAGTCTCTAGTCAAGTAATTCCCTGCATAATGTTCTAGTTTAAGTGAGTTTTTATGTTTCTGAATGCATCCCTGATTTAGGAGTAATTCCTAGTGTAGTGAAATGTTATTTATTGTTATTATCTCTAGCTTGTACTGTCACATTCCCAGTATTCCTTCATAAAGCCTTGTAAGCTAGGAACAGTGGCTTTGAGTCACATCTTACAATTTCTAAGACATCTTGATCATTACTTAAAAAAAAAAACAATGAATTTCTTCTCCAATATCCAAAGGTCAAATTAATCTAGCAGTTATTCCGACCAGATTCAAATCTGACCTCAGCATACTATTGAGTTCAACCCACACTTTTATGAAACACATTATTTAAAAGACTTAACACAAATCCCATTCCAGAATTTTTTATAAAGGAACATTAACACTTTTTTTTAATTTTCCTTTACCAGAATGAGTTTTATAATAGTTTGGTTCTGAAAAATATGCAAAAACTTTACCAACTGGAAATTTTATACAGTTAAGTAAGTAATTTTACATTTATTCAAGGTAAACAATGATGAACAGATAAACGTAAGTTATTGGGTAGAAAAAAAACCAAACTTCTTTGACCCCAATTTTTCAATTTGACTACACATGAACAGGAACTTGCCAACCCAAAAACCTCAAGGCCAAACATTGAGGCTTTTAGGTGAGCAACAACAACAATTCAATGGAGTTCCATCTATGAGTCTAATTCAGTTCAAAAAGTTTTTTAGAGCTCTATTTAAAAAAAACTTACTTGCAATGTATACGGTTTTCCATTAACTTCAATAGTTTTGTTCATAAACTCGACGCCAATGGTGTGAAAACTATGATCATCGAAGTGATTTGATATAAACCTGCTCATCAAACATGACTTCCCAACTCCACCTTCTCCTAAAATTACAATTTTCAACAAAGTGCTCTTGTTGGAGTTCCTCCCGTAACCGCGATCATTATCTTCCACCATTATGTCGAACCACACATTATATTCACTAAAACGTTTCTTTATTACCGCAGCCTTGAGTTAAATAAGAGCGCAAAATTACACTGTTTAATTAATGACTCATATTCGAACAGATTTGTTATAGCTTAACTACCAATGTCACTACTAAACAACTAACGACGCTAGTTATTAATAGAAATGTACGTTAAACGTTTGAAGATCTCAAGGGATTATTTATTATTTGTAAATATCCACGCACGACGATTGTTCACAGCTGTTTCAACGAATTTGTAATTTATGTCAAAATTTCAGTCAAGTCAACATTAATCAGTGCATCGCTAATGTTACTATATAAAAAAATGTTTTAGTAGATTACAAGTACTACATAGTAGTCGAGTAGAAACGATGTTTTAAGGATTCTAAAATTAAAATATAACTAGACAAGTATTTTTAGGGCTAAATTATGATTACTGATTACATACAGCGCAATTCAATGCAATCATAAATTATGTAGACTAAGTATTTGAATACAAATCATCATCCACGTAATAAATACAATACTGAACTCGACTACAACAATGAGTCGATAGTCATACTAACGTATTGATTTATATGGCAACACCAAAACTAAAAAGAAAGAATAATCTTTGTGTACACTGAATTTTAATGTTTTTCGTCATTAATTTTAATGTACAACGTATGTTCCCATCGATGATTTGTAATTACAATTTGGCATAATAAGACTACCACGCCATCTTACGGAGCCATTATAGTACTATGTGGAAGTTATAGTTTGTGTGAGTACGTTATTGCGGACCCAAAAACTATTTGATCAGCAGAGCCATCTATGAGTAACTCTAACCTTGAGTCTAGGGTTTTACAGTCAATTGAATTTGAAATATTGTATCAATTGGATAGCTACATAAACAGAAAGGTATTCAAGGACAGATTTTTTAAATCGTTATCATCTTACTGTATAGAATTTATCTCATGAAAGAAGTTATTTTCACAAACAATAATTTTCGATTAATTTTCAGTGTATAGCGACATCTATTATACATATTCATGAATAATAATATAATAAAAAAAAACAAACTGCGAATCAACCATTGTGTTCAGTAACCGCCAGGTGTCGACAATATTTACCTTTTGTTTTGACGACCTCGACTCGCGAGTAGTCGCGAGATGTCACGCTCACTCGGCCGCGCGATACAACTTTATTCCGCTTTGTTTTGCGGAGGTGAGAGGACATGGTGTAGCTATCGCTCGAGTTTGTGCGTTGTGTACAATGTTTTTCTTATTAAAAAGTATTTTTTGAGTGAATAGACATAATAATTTTGTACGAAAAGTGTTTTTATATTCGAACGAAGACTGTGTATGTGTTCGAGTAGTTGAAAGATCTCTACATTTGCGCAATCGTTGGTGAGACTTGATGTCAATAAACTTGTCGGTTGTATTTTATGGGAAAGGTGTGCCGCGTCGCGCTGGTACCTGTTCTCGGCGGGTGGGTGCTCGAGGCCGGGATAGTGGCTGCTAAGTTGGCGGCAGCTGGCTCGTCAGTGCCATGGAGTCGTAGATAGGATCGAGGTGAGTAGTAAAGTTTGGTGGTTTTCGATGGAGCCGTGGGTGAGGGACGGGGGGCGCGCGGCGCGTGCATTCACCTCTGACCCGCGCGCGGGGCGAGCGCCGCTCAAGGTCGGTGCGCCGCCTGAAGGTCGCTCGTCACGTGACGCGGAGGGTGCTCACCCCCGCCCCTCGCGGGCCGCCCCTACCGTGTTTATGTTGACAGTCGCGTGCTAAAGTGTTAGCTCAATGAATCAAACGCGGTTTATTATTATTTCGCAAAATGTAGTATTTAAGTTTGATAATAATTATTGTTAGGTATGTTTTTTTATGGAGAAATAAAGTTTCTTTAACCTAAACATCGCTCTGCACGAAAGTGTTTTACATAGATGGTCAGTTGTAATACTTTTAAGAGGCGTCTTTTTATTGTTCAAGGATGTTAGGGCCTAAAATAGTATAGGTACAGCCGTCATTAACAAATTAAATTAAAAAAGGATCTAACTGGTTAAGTAAATAAAATTTCAAGGTTTTCACCTAGTTTTCTGACTTCCTATTAGATTCTATTAAAATGTAAAAAACAAACAGTAGGCATAGATAACGGATATGCTAACAAAATGACAAATAGGTTGGCGCTAGCCTCTATTTTTAAATCGCATTGTCTCATGCCTCGGTAACGCATGCATTAAACTAACGGGTTATAACGAAGCTAGGAATCTATTATTATATGATGAACCTGCGATTTGGTATGCCATAAATAATAGGTTTGTAATAAAGGTGAAATGTATCTGGCACTAGTTTTATAAACAAACCTTTGGGGCCGTCGGACACATCTGCGGTTTCAAATTTCGAACGTGCAAAAATAAACGTGCAGATTGTAACGTGACAATAGATAAAGGTAAGTAGGTATTTGGGTAGGTAGTAGGTATGCAGGCGGACTTATCAGAGATTTTATCTATGGTGATGTCTACAACTGCTGATGGATAACACGATTTTGTATAGATACAATGTTATTTGTTTGTATAGCACATCAGTCAAAAAACTAAGTAACTAAAAAACATCAAAGAAAAGACCTTGCATTTGATAATCGTACGAGCACCTGTATTGAATTATCATCACAATTCATTTACATGTTATGTCGGGAACATCAAATAAGATTTCAGCTTTTTCAAGGCTTCTCTGAACCCAAACTTCCTGATACATTTATAACACGCAGTTTTTTCTCTGTCTGGCTCATAGACAAAATCTATATGGAATGACTAGTTTTATGGCGCATTCTAAAAGATTTAGAATGCATTTTATTCGAATTTTTAAGCATTCACATCTGTTTAATCGTTGTTTCGTCTACCGATGAAGCTTGTTATAGTTTAGAATGACCTTGCGAGTTGTTATAATGTGTGTACGTAAAGAAATAACTGCATCTTTTTGTAAAGCATCGGTAACAATCTGGCCTCGCGAATCGTGATCTACGAATGCCAGTAAAGCCGGGCCCCACGACTCGGCTGCGAACACGACGCGGCCGCTCGACAAAAAGTTGCATATTAATACAGCTTTATAGGTAGGTATTATTAATTCGACGCCAGACGTTCGATTCCATATTTGAATAATCGGGGAAAATATATACCTTAGCTAGCTTTCTGCCAGCGGTTTTGCTCGCTTGAAAATATGTTTTCGCACAAACTTTTAACACCCGTTTCATACCTTTAGGGGGTGAATTTTGCAAAATACTTTCTTAGTGTTCGCCTACGTCATAAAAGGAAACCTTGTGCAAAATTTCAAGCTCCTAGTCTCTGTAGTTTCGTCTATGCTTTGATAGTCAGTCAGTTTCTCCTTTTATATAATTATATAGAACATACAAATTCAGTAAATTGGAAGCATTGGGGAAATTATAAAAACAGCGAGTTATTAAAAGATCATTAATATTATGTTACTTCAGTTTAAAATAGCAACTATTTGAGTCATTTATATACAAATTTAAATTGTATTTATTCTGAAATCAAACGTAGTACTTTAATTAACGTATCCAATTGTGATTATAATTATTTGCATTACCTTGAAGTTACCTACTACTTACTTCAAGTTGATTGACACACCTTGTTTCACTTATGATTTCGTCACAACTGTCTGTGGGTGGTAATTGTATTGACGATCGCTATCGGATAAAGTAAATATTATATATACTGTTAGAATTACATTAATTAATACAACGGTATTACGGTACATGGCCGAACGTTAAGCAACTGTCTGCATACAAATTTGTTATTTCTTATTGGAATTTGCATTCACCTCCGTCGGTGTAATTAATGTAAGTTTAAATTCTGAGTTGGAATATGTACTTTTTAAACAATCGAAGAACTTAAGTCTAGTTGCAGCAACCTTGAGTACAGGAATTGGTGATGCGCCTGAAAAGGAAACAATTGATTATTTAACTGTGTATTTGAAAGTTTAATTAATGTAATCAACACATTTATTTTGATTTGAAAGTAGCTAACAAGCAACCCAAATATTAGGGAATCTATGAATAATGATATACATATATCAAATTTGCATAAACAATACGGATAAAACACAGCCGAGTAATAGTTATGAATAATGTAAAACCTAATTCATTACAGACGATGTTATTATTATGGTAATGTTCATAAATTGTGGTCCTAGTTGTTTGGCAACAGTTATTGTTATCGTGTCTGCATCTACGGACCGTTCTCCGGCAACACTGCCTGTTTAATTGCAAAATGAATGTCGAAATAGGATCTTAGCTGGCTCATTGTTTGTACTAAGCCGGATGGAATTGATTAATCGCTGAACTACTGCAGTAATTAACCATTAACTTAACAGTTAGCGGTCAGGCCGAGTTATTCATAATGCTATTGACTTTTGGCCATGCCACAGCTGTATCAACCAGACAAACAACTTTTAAATATAGAAAAATGAGCGCGGCGTGTTTAAAATACATTTATTATCCGGTAAATTTACATCATGAATAGTTCTGAATGAATAAATAACTGTACATCACGTTTTAAGATGCTGTAATACGCAATACGTACTTAATATCGTACTTTCTAACCGTCAAACAGCGCAATTCGTAACTATTTTCAATTGCAAATAATGTTGGCGACCTCGAGTGTATACAGGTTTACCTAAAATTGACTTTTCTTTTGTTGACACGCGTTTTTGTGTACATTAGTTTTAAAAAATGTACCTACTTGCGTCGTTAACTGATAAAAAAACACATAATTTATTATTGCAATTTATTAAACCTACTGGAAACATATTTTTTCGAAATCGATTTAATTTAAACATTAATCAGAAGGTTTTCTAAAAAATTTTAACAGCCAAATTTTGAAATCGTATTTAGAGAATAATTAAAAAAATAAAACTAATAGTTAATGACAACTTTTATTCATTTCGGTTAGTTTTTTTTTCGGTTCAATTTTACTGACCCAAGAAAGAATATGTTCTATACATTTTTTGGGGGTTTAATTGTTAAAATGGGAATAATTTAAAAAACAAATAATGTCAAGATTATTTTTAGTGCTCTTCAACATCATGAAAGGAAACCCTATGCAAAATTTCACATTCCTAGTCTCAGAAGATTCGGCTATGCATCAATACGTAGTACATCAGATTCTCCTTTGATAAACACTAATATATTTGAAGACGTATCGTATTAAAAATAAAACATGTGTTCTATCTGGAATTCTCGAGACTTATTACGATTTGGTATAATGACGCATCTTATTCTTTTATAATTTTTACAGTACGTGAATAAAATTGTTAATACAAACATATGTCAAATATGTTTTAGTTATTGTTATACACTACCTTGTTATGATTTGTTATCGCCGAGCTCAAAGGTCGCAAGTTTGTTAGCGTCATACATTTGGCACGAAGCGAACAAAAAATGGAAAATAAAAGGGGCTTTTGGTTGCGAGTGTACTCTCACTACTTTCACGTGTGGTTGTGTGAGTGTGGTCGGTGGTGTGCGTCTCGGCCGGTGACCTTGCTATCAGGCGGAAGCGCGCGGCCGCGTGAGTCAGCGCGCGTCTGCCGAGGGAGCAGAGACCTTCGCGTAACGTCTATAGTCTATAGACGTTACGCGAAGGTCTCTCATCATCATCAGGTCATGTTCCATTGAGTACCAACCTACCAAGCCAACGAGTTTTTCGGCCCCTTTGCCTTTGTTCGATTTTCAAAGTTGGAAGCTATTATTCTGTGTGGCGTCATCGAGGACGCTATTTGTCAGCGACTGGTTTTTATTTTCCTTTTTGCATAGCAAATAGATATTGTTCAATTTCAATACAGGTAACCCTTTATGAGAATTTGACAAATCAAGTAGGATATCCCTTGATTTTTCAAAACTTGGTTTGGTAAATATGAGCATCGTATTAACAGCCCAACGCATGTTCCATTGTGTACCAAAAAGAGGTTTTCTTTGTTCGATTTTTTTTTTATTTGTTGGAGGGAATATTGTGTTGTTTTAACAGGCTGTTTCTCTTTGGGATGTCCTCCGTCATGTCGTTACAATTCGTCTTTCTTTTTCAATTTGTTTGAATGTTGTTGTTTGAGAGTAGTATCAGGAAAAAGGCACCAAGATTGAGTTAATTATAAATTTATTGCTTTGCAAGACAAAGGTATCCCTTTCTTCTTTTTATACGAGCTACCTAGGTACTTTAAACTTTGGTACTTGATTTTATTAGAGGTTTTAATTTTTTTAGGAAGAGGCAAATTAAACTAGCACAGCCTTCTTTCAATGACTGTCAACTCGACCGCGGCACAAAAAAATATTTTGGATCTCGGTTCGAAATTTAAAAATTAAACCTCTTCGTCCGCCATCTTGTTTTATGACGTCACCCAGGCAACCTGTAGGTCGTGATCAAAAGCCCAGCTCTTTCTTCCAATATTGTAAGTACCTATTGTACAAATGCCTATAGCCTTGATAAGTAGCAACCATGACGTGTATATGGAAATTAAGTTCTTTAAATAACCTTGCATGGACTTTATGTGCGTTAAAAATTATGTTAGGTAGGCACCTCCTTCGTGTAATACATTAGGTACTTACTTATAGTTCGTTTTTTAATTCTAGACTACGATTTGACAACTCAGAATGTCACACTCTAGAAATATGTTCCCAATTTTCTGGAGTTTGACATTTTAAGTTGTCAAATCGTAGTCTAGGATTAAAAAACGAACTATAGGTACATTGTGCAATGTATACTAAGTACCTACAGTAAGTACTTACTTTGTCATTCCTAATAACAAGTTTCATAACTTTTCATAAGGTGTTCGAAAGATAACAAAACAAAGGTGTTTGTTACTCTTTGAATTAGTCATTATTGGCTTTCGATTTTGTGCTAGTTGATCGCACAAACCATACTCGGTGATCATTACTAAAATATTTTTTGCACTATTGATAGCTTTTTAGAAAATGGAGTTTGTGTGATTATTTCTGACTACTGATTGTAAATTAAGGTGAATTTTCACTAATGGTTACGAGTTACGACTCTAGTTATACCTAAAGTAGTTTGTAATTTGTTATTATTCTGCGAAAACAAAAGATAAAAAGTATACAGAGTAAAATACATGTGTACTAAGCTTGCAATTTTAAACCAAAAATCCTACAATCTGTCCATCAAAAGCTTTCGAAAATATTATTTATATTCATCTCATGTTCAGCCAGCCTGTACCGACCAGAGACAATCTCACGCGCGTAATAGAGCACATCACTATGACCCTAGCGGTAGTGCTGTGACACAGTTCCCGCACACGACATAGATACAGCCAAGATCATACGATATTTCGCTTCCCTAACCGCTACGCGATACACTTGATACCTTATCGATAATATTAAATTTATGGTTCCGTAGACTGTTGTTTATTTTCGTGGACTTTCTGTAAAGTAAATGCTGTATCAACAATATTGTTTTATGCAGTATGAAATTGTGCAAGAACTTATTGAGATACTAGCTTTTGCCCGCGGCTTCGCCCGCGGTATTAAGGTTGAGGTTTCCGGAATAAAAAGTAGCCTGTCCTATTCCGGAGTGTATCCTATGCCTGTGCCAAATTTCATCCAGATCCGTCCAGCCGTTTTTGCGTGATTGAGTAACAAGCATCCAAACATCTAATTTTCGCATTTATAATATTAGTAAGATTAGCCTAGAAAATCTGTGACTGCACCTAAGTCTACAGTTCAAACTAGATGTAGTCGTCTTAAAATATTTGAATACGAGTTTTCGTTGGCTGGGTGCTTTGAGGACCACTATTCATTTCGCTTCGAATAGGGGTCCCCGATAGACTAATAAATCTAAGACAGAAATCAATGGAATTTGAAAACTAAAGCCCATTTCAACCGCAAATCCCTAAATACATGATTTTTCATTACTCATACTCTGAAAGTAGGTGTAAAGTTGCCTGCGGACAGGGTTGGAAGAAGTATTTTTACTCCCTAGGGAGTTTTACTTTACAACTGACAGTTGTTTTTTTAATATTTAGACAGCAAATATTAAAAAAAAACTAGTTCTATTTTGACATTTCTATTGAACCGTGACCCGAAACTTTATACCTAATTAAAATGACATAGAGATAGAAATAATTTAAGAATACTTTTTTTTAATGACTTTATTTTAATTTACTTTCAATTATTTCATTAAAACTAATATATTTTTGAGAAAAATGTTGACCAGACCCATTTTTACAATGACAAAAAGAAAAATATTGACTGAAAAGCCAGGGAGCCGAACACTGAAAAAAAGAATTGGCGGGTAAATGGTAGACTCTCTATAATCTGTGGCCGATTTGATCTTCCTTTTTTTTCGAGGTGTATAGTTTTGTTTATATTTTGCTAAATCTCGGTTACAAGAAATTTTTATTAACAAGTTCATCAGCTTCAGTTATAAATTTAACGCAAGATTCTTAAGAGGAGAAAACCGCTTACCGCCTAAATCAAAAGAAATATACCTACCTAAAAACATATCTTTGACGACGACTCAGGCCTTTGACGACGACTCAGGTTTTTATTATTTTTATTTTCCTCGTATTCGTAATGAAAAGCACAGTGTTTACCTCGGGTTCAAAAGTTATTTAGTCCCTCGAACTATTAGCGACCTCGCTCTCGCTCGGTCGCCAAGAAATTTCTCGGGACTAAATAACTTTCTTTCATCCCTCGTATAACAATGTACTATTGAACGCTAATTGTATTAAATATATTTAAATTTAAAAGTCATTCCGTCTCGGTCTTTTTAAAACAATTAACAGACTTTGACCGGGTTTTGAATTGAGTATAACGTATTAAGAACGTCTCAAATCCTACTTTAATGCTAAATTTTGACTGGTTTTCAGGTGAAAGTAGACTTTGAGAAATATTCACTTCCAAATGCTTACTTCAGAAATGGAGAGACAGAACGATGATTTAAAAGTTTACCTTTCGACATTGGTAATTACAGACACAATTAAAGAACAATAGGTGCGTTAACGCCGGCGTTCGCAGGGGATTAAAGATTGGATTTGTTGCGTTGCGCGTTGCATGATACGACAACAACTTAGTTCGCACGTTCGTACCACTAATGAACATCGAACACTCTGTTCGTCAAGCTTGTTTGCGGCGTTCCCATTATTAATATGTTCTATATAGACGATGTTCTTCATGAATTACTGTGAACACAAAAAAAAAATTCCGTTAGTGACTGTAGTGCGCGAACTCTATTCGAAGTATGTTCGCGTTCTTGTTCGAATATCCCGTCAATACGAACGAACTAATGTTCACACATCTGTGTTCGCTATGGTTAAGATTTATGAAGTTACTAGCTTTCTGCCAGAAGCTTCGCCCGCGTGAAAGTAGGGTTCTCCATACAAACTAGATCCCCATTACATCCCTTTAGAAGCTGAATTTTGAAAAACGCTTTCTTAGTGTTCGCCTACGCCGTAAAAGAAAGCCGTGTGCAAATTTCACGCTCCTAGTCCCAGTAGTTTCGGCTGTGCGTCGATATGTCAGTCAGTCAGTTTCTCCTTTTATAATATAGAGATGAAGTTATGACACTGTCAAAATCCTTATTCCAACTGACAGGTGCAAAGTTGTTAACCATATTCCTGTTGTAACACTTAGGATCGAATTCGTGACATCACAAGATCGCGATTCAGCGCTTGTTCCACGCGTCAAGGTTACCCTTTCAATACCTGTGTTATCTTGATAAATTGTTACGAGCGTGAACCATGGGTGCTAAGTTGCTAACTAGTCGATTTGTACTGTCAACCTTAATAATTTATAGTCGATTGTAGTAAAAAGAACATCCTTGTCATTTGAATTTGACATTTTGAATGAGTTTTTTTTTTTAGTCTTAGATCAAGGCCTTTTTGGAAGTATTTTTGGTACTGGAAAATTTTACTGCTGGTTAATAGGCCATTAGCATATTCACTTACAAGCAACTTTTGTAACTGTGGGATTGTTTAAAAGTGTGACCGTGGTCCTGGAACACAGAATACAACTAAAGAAAAATAGGTGACTTTTAGTCAGTAAAAGTCTGCCACTCCATCTTGTTCCAGGAGCTGTATTAATGAATGATTTTTCAATTAAAAAAAAAACAACAAAAGCTTGTCAAAAGTAAAACAAATACTTGTATCTTGATAGACTAGTGCGCCTCACCATCAACGATTGCATCACTGTTTACCATAAGGTGGCATCGCGCGGGTATGCTGGAAGAGATTTCTTTAGAAATAAGCATCAACTCTGTACCTATTTTTCTGTTTCCTTTCCTTTTCTTTTCTTTTATTATTTCGTGTGTACAAAAATTGTTAAATAAATAAATAAACCGGCTAAAATATCAACAAAACCATAATAATTTTAATAAAACGTTAAAAAGCAAACTAGCAGGTGATTCGTAACATTTGAATTTGAACCGCTCGCAGCGACTTGACCCCGGGACGTGTCGCAAGCACACAAAAGTAAAAGGCTTGGGATGCATGGCCGTCCGGAGAACGGTGCACAGACCTCACACTTTTGAAACGAATGTATTCGTTCAACGAACATTATTTTATGAGTTTTTTCTTCGGTTATTACTAACTAAGAATCTATAGAATCTGCTTTCGCTCAGTCCATCCAAAGGTTGTCTGTAAGAGATTGCCCTGTGCGAGAAGACCACCCATCGTACCCTTATTTTTAATGTTTGCCCTGTGTAATGTATTTGTACTGGGCTGTACATTAAAGTATAATAAACAGAAATCACTAAAATCAACGTCATTGAAGAATTAACTATAATGAAGTTATATAGAGCAGAAATTTTGTATCTAAAGCGTGAGATACTTCATTTTACGATCTACGAGTACACAAACTCTCCCCCTTCTCTCCTTTCCTCTCTCTTTCTTCTTTATTTATTTTTTACCTGTCTTTTTTATGATTGCATCTTTGCTTACTATCAGATAGGATCGATGAAGAGTCAAAAACTAGTTTATATATAAAAAAAACTGACAGGTTGCTGGTCCAAAAAGACATTAAAACTTAAACTGCCAAACATCACACTACTAATATATCGGAGATTTCTAAGATGACAACTAATAGAGAAATAAATAAAAAAAAACTTAAAGGCTAAAAGAAGAAAAATACATGTTTCACTGATTTTAGACATAATAATGATGACGGGGTTGCGAATATCATCAGCACTTGTGTTAGTGGTTTTCCTTTTTAGAATCATGAAGACCTACTCATCAAACTGTATTGCTGGAACGATAAAGTATCAGGTTTGTGATTCCAAGATATCTCGTTTCCACGGACTACACACTTCATTTTATCTGCAATTACAAAAAGTCCATATATAGAAGCAAAGGCAGCGAATGAGGCGCCTAAGCTTTTATTCGTCATCGCCTGTGACTCACTCACCAATGATACCTCGCCACATTTCTATTTCAATGCCTTAGGAAACCTCCATAAATCTTAAGTGATCCGAATCCAAATGCTATAACTAGTATAATAATGAATTGCTGGAGTATTCATAGTCTAGTCTAGACTAGATACGAGCTACAGATTATAACTGCGCCATTTCTTATTCTTGGCTTCTATGAGGCGTCTGCACGTCGACACGTTTAGAAGTTTCCAGTTTCCGAATTCCTGTTTTACCGTAAGTGACGAGTTTGAGTCTTGTCACTAATTAAGTGCGATTTATAGTCTACAACGCAGTGTCTTTGCACTGCTTCACCTTGCCACGAGGCCGTTCTTCGTGTTAGTAAGACAAAACTCTTTAACAAAAAGATATTACGGAACCCTTATTTAAGAAACACACTGTTATAGTCAACTGAAGTGACTAAAGCCCAATGCAGACTACAAGCCATTATAATTTGAATTGTCTACAGATTTGCCTTACGTTCAAACTCCCAATTGATTGTCCAAACAATGGCTGGGGTCATTTTGTTCAATTCTTTTCAATAGTGGTTTCAGCCTCGAACTTTCTCCGGTGTACCGCGGTTCTCACGCAAGTGATCGCGCGCCGAAACCATGAGACATCCTTGCCAGTTTCGCAAGTCGCCTCGATTCAGAATGATTCTGAGAAACTATTATTGCGTGAGTCAGCGCAGGGTTCTGTCTGGAACGGGTCTTAAGCCTTCGAATCCCGCTTAGGTAGCTTTGACTCATTACCAAACTGTTTTTCTTGATAACTTGTTCGCTTTAATTTTGGGAGAGGTAGAAAGATTTATAAGACTCAGAATGCAACGGTAACAACTCTCTGACTCCATTACATTACTTGCGAAACGACTGTGCATATCTGTGTTCATCACAGCAAGGCGTCAATGGATGAGTCTGTAGACAGGTTCCACAGCGTGAGGCATCGCATAGTTATTTCCGGAGTAGTTCTTTTTTCATATCTTCGAGCGTCAATTAAGTCGCTTTAATTTCGGCACAGTAAAACTGCCAGTGACGGTTGAACCGGTCCGACTAGACACATTTGGTGCGAAGGATATTTTTTACGTTCACAAAATATATTTGGCCTTCTTTGGCGACTGTTCTGTACTGAAAGTCAGTTGTAAAACAGGTGAACTTTGTTACGTGAGACTGTTACGTGACTAATCCAACCGTGAATCCAGCTTTGTGACTTTTATAGCCTTATTTTCTCGGTATTCTCGTTTAGATCTTCAGTTTTGTCCTTATTTATTTAAAGTAGTTTCGTTGAGGAAACTTGAAGCAATACTTCAAGCAACCTTCAAATGTCTTTGATATGTAACTTTGTTAGTGAGACAGGAACAAACTATTTATGTATTATTGATAAAGCTATTTTTAGCAACGCCCTTGTCCCAACATGGGCGTTCAGTTAGAATTTCAACACACATATATATACCAGCCGGAATTCTATGCCATGTTCGATTATACGTTTTGATTTTCCGAAACCGTTATTCCAAATTCAAAGTTAAGCTTACCCGTCTTCCCCGCAAACACCATGGCTGAGCTGTGAGCTCTGTTTTCCTGTGAAATGTCAACCGCCACGGAATGCGGCTGTGGCGACCCATTTACCCCCCCTCTGCACCCTCGCTCCCCTGCCAGTGGTGGGTGGGTACCGGTCCTGCGTGCCCTCGATGCGTTGATTCCGTGTTGCGAAACTCGTGTGAAGTAAGTTTTGCTTTGATGCCGTTGTAAACTTGCCGATGGTGTGAATTTATTGACTGCCCTTTGTACTTTGCTCCTCTGTCTTTACACCCGAAGGTAGACTGAAGGAAATTGCATAAGATGGCTACAAAACATTTATAAGATTACCATTTTATTGCTTCTTCTCTGTCTATTTCTTCAGTTCTAGTTATTTTTATCACATACTATTGAAATAACTTCCGCTGGTCTTAAATACGTGAGTTCGCATGCATATTCTGGATGCTTCTTTGAAAAATATGTCATTTACTAATGTCCTGATAGTTTTATTACAAAAGCGCTTTGAATCATGTCTTTTAAAAGTATATTTGCTGATTAAATGGCTGCGGCAGCTGGCTACTAGAAGTTGGATTTCTTTTCCAACATTCACGTTTATCTCTGTTAATTTGGGACTCTATAAAAACGTTTTATTCTTCCATTTTGCCCATGTCATTCACACCGTATTCTTCTATGCCTCCCACAATCAAGCCACCATTGACGTCCTCTTCATCATCTCACATTTAAGTTATTACCACGGAAACAAAATTCTCATGCGTTCGCCAATCGTAGATCGTTCTAATCAACTGATTAATTTCTGATTAGCCATGCCTGCGTCTGATTGGTCACGCATCCTTCAGGACTACAGCCAATCAACGGATTCGTGATCAACTGATCAATCTGCAGATCGTGATTACTGTTTTGACCATGTCTTTGGACTGAGTGGTAGTTAATTGATTTTTCGCTAGTGTTTTGTTTTGGTTGTAGAGGTTCTTTTTTTAAATAGCGAACTAATTAATTGAATGTTTCGGATTAGAGGTTTTGTTGCAATTTTTTTTTTTGGTAATTTGTGAGAAATAAATTGTTTAATGTTGCCACATTGAAAAATTAAATAATTTTCTAAAATTATGTGGTTGCAAAGCTGGTTATTTTAATTTCGAATTCCATTTTGAGATAATTATTTAATCAAGATTAGGATTTTGCATAACATTTGTATGCGAAATCCTTTTAAATTAATTACTTACATATCTTTTATGATGTGTTAGTCACGAATTTTCGTATTTGACACAGAAGGCTGTATTGCAAAACATGTTTGTCACTACACATATACATAAATATAGTTATGCCTTCGTTCAAGAAATTAATTATCAAATGAAGAATATTTAAAGGTACATTTTAACTAAACCCTATATAAAAGTAAGATTAAAAAATTAAAATAATTAAAGACAAAAAAAAAAGAAATTGATGGAAAATATCGTGAATTTTATCTAAAATCAACTGATAAACAACTTAGCTATAATAAATCATATTTCATCACTTTGTAATAAAATGGAAAACAGTTTTTGTAAATTAACTTCTCTGTTATCCAACCAAACCAATCACAAAATAAGTTTACGAGTATTAAAATATTATTTGATTCGGCAAAGCCTATTCTCAAAGTTCTCAAACATACGAAAAATACTCAGAATATGTAATAGTAATAAATTAATAGGTTTCCGGCCAACCATGCTCCAAAGTCAGTGGCGTAGGCAAGCTGCACAGGGGCCCCGTATCAAAAACAAAAATGTTGCTTTCTTGCAAATACCTGGTTTACCCTACGAGACGTTTGTGGTTAACATGTTGCAAATTTTTACCTACGTCGGGGCCTCAGAAATGTGGGGGGCCCATCGTAGACAGTAACTACGCCACTCCACAACGAGGACCTCATCATTAGATTACCACCAGCTAGTCCAGTGGTAAGTATAGTGGTAGTAGTAGTGTAATAAAACGCAATCAAATCAACAAAAAAAAAAAATGGCAGCTTGACTTGACAACAAGTTATTTTAGCCACTGACTAACGGAATAAGGAACAGCTATGCTAGGAATTTCCATTCTCCGTGATTTATAATTAAATTACAGATATTTGTGCTGTATCGACAAGGTTAGTTCGCTTGTCAACGCGGTTTCATGCATAAAATAAATAATTGGCTAATAATATTCGTATACTTAAAAAAGAATATCAAAATATTTATGTTTTTTTTTTAATCTAGTTACTTTTTGATTGACGCCTCAATGCTGGCTGAATTTAATTAACATAGCATATGTTACAAGTAAAAATAAAAGTTTTCATATTGTAAGAACAACTTTTAAATCATCATTGATTTCAAATAATAAATAAATAATTTTGATACGTGACATTACGTTATTTTCTTTTTACCACACTTAATGAAAGTTTTTCTTTTTTTTATTACCTTTACTAACGTGTGAACAAAACGCTATAGATTTGTAATAATATATAATTATTATTATCAAAATAAAAAGGAAAGTTTATTGTTAATGTGAATAATAATATTTTCATTTCATAGACTCGATATTCTAGTATATTCCTCCTATTAAACCTCTTTTCATATATAGACATAGAATTCATAGAGAATGCGAGTCGCTCTTGAAATCGGCACGTACCTAGCTAAAAATATACAAAAAAAAAGTTTTGCTACGTCACGCACGTATCTATGATTCGGACAATCTAAAGTTCTTAACGTTGACTCACGGTCAGGCGTTGCCACCTGTCTTGTTATAATTACCTAAAATAAAATTATTGCCAATGTAATAATAAAAGATAGATAAGATAGTAGAATAATAATAGAATTTAATAACATTGTTCAGGCAGTGGCCAGTCTTAACATAGTTCTTAGTAACCAGTCCACTTAAGATTCCAAAAACCATAGCATTATTATGACATGTTAGTTCTCCATATAATATGTCACAATAGTTTTCTACCAACAGGGGGTTGTCCTTAGCTTAGCACTTACAGGGATAATCACCCACCAGAACTAAGTTCCATTAAAAGCGTCTAAAAAGGCCTCTGCGAGTTGGCTTCGACTCCTCATAACTCCTTCCATGATTCCAAGACCTGAGATAAATAAAAAATAGATACACAGTAGTAATAAATACATTTCTAAAAAAGAAAATATCAGACTTTTTAAATTACCTGTCATTAAATTTAAAAAAAGTTTTCTTAGTTTTAAACGAAATTTGGTTTCTTCCAAACGTAGCTAACCTAGTTAAGAAACCCAAACAAATGACTATGTAATAATGTTGCTAAATTATGATTGATACATTAAATATTAGTCGGATAGAACGCCGAGGTCGCTAACTCCAGATATTTGCGTACGGCCAGACGGTGGAACCTTGGCCTTATTGAGACTGTCGCGAGAAATGATGACTTTTGAAATTGGAGCATTGGTGAACGCGACCTTCTTCGTCTGTGAAAACAATTTTTTATACTGGCAATTGTTTTTGCACGGGCTGTTTATTTTTGAAACTGTTGAGTTTTTTTTTGGATCAAATAAACGACAGAATTTTTTGGTATTTTCCGGGTTTTTGAATTTAGAATGTGTGCTTATAGTATTTAAAGTAAGGGTTGCCAAGGTTGAAATCTGACTTTTATGATAAAGTTTGTCGAATTTTCAATTCTCAATTTATAAACCGGGGTTACCTAAGTCTTGCCTTGACCAACTTGAGCAAAATAATTGCTAACACTTACCAGGCCTAACCCTCTTTAGTTATTTCGTTAGCTCCTAACTCAAACCGAATATTACAAATGCATTTTACAAATACAAACAACATTACAGTCAGACACAGCAACAAATCTGTGCGACCGCAATAATATTATAAAGGCTTGGTTACACAGTAAGAGCTAGACTCAAGATTGTTAGGTGTCTCACGCACGGCGACTTTTTGTAGCGAAGCTGCAGCGCGTTCGCATCGATACAGTCGCGATGCTGTAGCGCGTTAGTAGCGCGTTGGCATCTATACATCGCATCTATACCAAAATTTGCCTTGGGCGAGGAGCCTTAGTAACTACTAACAATGTTGAATTGAGACCGATCATACGAAGAGATGAACACTGGCATCTAATAGCTATTAATGCAAACTGCTGTATTGCATGACTGGAAGACGAGAACAGCAACTATGAAGTAACTTGGATGCAAATACTCGCGCTTCACTACTATCTCACCTGACACCAAGGTGGTCTACTATGGAGCACACAAGCCTAGAAGTAACCTATTCATTCTTGACTTGAAAGACTCCGGCCAGGAATCCCACTTCTTAGTTCTGTTCAAAATGTTTTGTACGTTTGAAGTGTCCACGAAGCACCGGTGACGTATAGCTGTAATTCTGGTGTTCAAATAATGCAATAGTTTCTCACATGTGCGATCGCATGCACGATGCTTTGCTGTAGGAGCAGTTGTTCTCCCTTACCAAGGCAGCTTAGTCTTCTTGAAATGCGTGTCTAAGTTCATGTTCTTTGTGTAATAGATAGCGTAAGTCAACTGTCTTATTTGTAGTTGGAAACTTCTTAAACAATGGCAGAGCGACAGGGTTTATCAGACTTATACTGATTAAGACCCACCTTACTTCTCTTACCCTATACGTTCTAGAGCCAACATTCCCTTAGCCTAAAGCCACTGCCTAGGCTAACACCTACATTTGCTCCAATGTAGCCTAGCCTTAAGTCGCAGCTAGTATCAAGGTGTACAAGTCAACGTTTACCTGAGCGCGCGCCGCCTTGCCGCCAACATTACTATCGCATTACTTAACTGGCGTTGCTCCACGGAAAACTGTCTAGGATCTAAATATTTCTAAGGTATTTACAGTTAAGATTGTGCTAGATTTTATCTAGTTTTGAGCTAGTACTTAGTCGCGGAGGAGTTAGAAACGCGCGTATTTGGGGTATCGTATTTGTTTGATCTAAGCGAGCTTGGTATGGTTTTGTTTTTGAAAATCTTTGAGATGGTTCCGTTTAGGCGCCATGTTTTAATGTGTGTAAAGACTGTCAACTGGTCGCTTACAATGGACTCATCAGATGACTTATAAAACAGCTTTTACTGATTTTTGTATTAGGTGCGCCTCAACCATTAACGATTGCATCAATGCTTAACATCAGGTGAAATCGCAGTGTAGCACTAGTTTATATCAAAAAGGACCAATGTCTTAAAAATATAAATAAAAATAATAATAATAGGATACAAATAAACTGGGAAATACGACCGACGCATGCGTGGTCCACGCCTGATTCACAATAATATGTTCCAAATAAAAATGGGATTGATTGTCATGTTGTGGCGTTAGGTCATACTGTCAAATCGAAGAAATTGTTGCTAAAATTGAAGAAGAGAGCTGGATTCTGATTAAACTTTAAAAGTTGCTTGTTTTGCTCACCCTAATAATTTCGATTTGACAGTGTGGTGTGACGTTACGACATGGCAATGGACCCTATTTTTTTTTGAACGCATTATACGTATTTAGAGTCGCGTCGCGCATGGCGAAGATCAAATAAATGCAGCTCTAGAACTCTAGTTACCATATAAATAATGGGACCTGTCCAGATCGGTGTAACTGACCAAAGGGGCGTAATGTAATTCCACCAAAATCCTAATAAATAACTATAGCGTTGGTTTGTTTAGTTCGTTAGCTAACGAGAGACGATAGATAGGCTGTCGGTGTTCAAATAATTTACGACCAAGCCTCTTCATTATGCACTGTGCAACTTGTCTGGCCCCAGGTAATTCTAGATTTACCGTTTAATTGTGCAACACTTTGCTACATGCGGTCTGCCGGTGGCCTGTGTTGCTCTATGTACATGAATGATTTAATCTTGTGGTTTTAGTGGTGAGAAAAAAGTTTACCTAAGTTACATTTTTTTTCGTTTACTTTTTCCTTGAAAGTGGTTGTTGCATTCCTGCTCTTGTGTCGGGTAATTGATTTCCTTTTGATTAAATACGTAAAGGAATTGAGTAGTTGACTCAATTATTGTTGGCTTCGGTTGTATGCAAAGGGAATCAAAAACATCTTTCATTTGCGTACAGCCAAGGAGTGGAATTCCTTGCCGGAGTCTGTGTTTCCTGATTGCTACAATCCGGGAATCTTTAAGTCAAGAGTGAATAGGTTACTTCTAGGTAAGCGCGCTCCATCGTCGACCGCATCGTCGCTTTTCATCAGGGAAGATAGCGGTCAAGCGCGAACCAATAATCAATAAAAAAAAACACAATTGCGTTTTTTTGAACGCAAAATGAAGCTATAATCTCGATTACAATTACGACGATTAGTTCTATTGGTGAAGTTGGCCCTTAGAGCCAAATTCACTAACAGAATTAGTAGCGATTATTGAAAACAAAAGCGTCTAATCGAGATGGCTACATTTTTCGTTCAAAACAAAACCCAGCGTTTTCTTTTTTAAATAATCGCGATTATTTTTCTCGGTGAATTTGGCCCTTGGTTTCTGTTCCAATCCCTAACTGTAGTTTAACCTCAACTTATTTTCATACCTTTCGTTCACTTAGCAAGAAGTTCCGTGTTTCAAAGAGATCCTTCATTACAGGTCTACAGGTATTCGGCACGTTAAGTATGTTTGCAGCTTATTTGCTGGCGGCATGTTTGTAGTATGAAGTTACGTGTGCTTTACACTGACCCTAACTTGACCTCTTCCCAAGAGATGAATAGCCCAGTATATTCCACGTTGCCACAAATTGGTGTGCTCAAAACATTACCCATGGTTTTGTTCTGATGAGTTTCCTTATTTTGTTAGGGTTCTGTATATGAAAAAGAAAGAAAAGGAACCCTCCCCTCCGTCTGTCTGTCAGATATTGTTGTTGGTTATGCTGTTTATTTTCGTGTTTGTTTTATTTATTTGACTGTCTGTTACATTAATATTTCTATGATTTATTAGCACATATGAGTATATCCTTTTTCAGTACATAGGCGAGCTTGGTTCAACAATAAGTTTTCTCCCATCAGACTTTTGAGTGACAAAGAGAGAGATAACAGTCCAACTCCACATTCGCGTTCACGCCTGTTTACGGAGCTTAACGGCACTAGAGCCGTAATTATAGAAGTCTTCAGTTTATGTTATAGTTGGCTACAAAGTGCTATCATATTAGAACTTTGTTACCCTTTCAAGTCCTTAACTTGATCCAAATCGCAAATAATGTTCATTATCATCGATTTACTACGCACTAGATGAAGCGGATCGTACTCCACATAAGTGATCAGCATGCTATACAGTTTTACACTACTACTACTTTTTTTTTGTTGATGACATTAGTGCAGTTTTGACGTATCAGCGCTATAAGTTTTAATAAATGACAATGCCAATGAAGCGCTGCCGCGGACTTTTTAGGGTTCCGTAGCCAAAATGGCAAAAACGGAACCCTTATAGTTTCGTCATGTCCGTCTGTCCGTCTGTCCGTCTGTCACAGCCGATTTACTCGGAAACTATAAGTACTACAGTGATGAAATTTGATGGGAATATGTGTTGTATGAACCGCTACAAAATTATGACACTAAATAGTAAAAAAAAGAATTGGGGGTGGGGCCCCCCATACATGTAACTGAGGGATGAAAATTTTTTTTTCGATGTACATACCCGTGTGGGGTATCAATGGAAAGGTCTTTTAAAATGATATAAAGTTTTCTAAAAAACATTTTTCTTAAAGTGAACGGTTTTTGAGATATCAGCTCTCAAAGTCGTAAAAAGTATGTCCCCCCCCCCTCTATTTTTATAACTACGGGGTATAAAATTCTAAAAAAAATAGAGGTGATGCATGCTAATTAACTCTTTCAACGATTTTTGGTTTGATCAAAGTATCTCTTATAGTTTTTGAAATAGGTTGATTTAACTGTAATTTTGGTTAAGTTATTGTGCTTACACTGAAAACGATGGCTGAACCTATAAGTACAAGGCAAAATATCGGGAGAGTTTAGGCTCCATTCACCAGGTGTATAAATTGACATAATAAGTTTATTATATTTGCTGCTACGGAACCCTTTGTGCGCGAGCCCGACTCGCACTTGGCCGGTTTTTTTATTTAGATTCCAGTATTTTGACAAATAATTTCTAGACTAGGATATAAGGCGATGTTCATTATGGACATATAGGTACTTTTTTTTTATTTCTTACTCCCATCGTACCCTATTATGGACATATACTTGCTGTAGTATTCTCGGAATTGCGCATATTTTGCACGAGTCGTTTAGACAGCTGCAGTATATTTCATGACGCAAAAACTTAAACAATATAAATATAATATTACATAGGTTGACTGTTATAGCAGGTGTAATTATTTTACTAGTCTTAATTCTCGTAGATGGCGGGACGACCTGTCTTCCTTGGGAATTGGAACGATATGGCGAGCGACCGAGATAAATGGAAGGAATGGAGGGAGGCCTTTGCCCAGCAGTGGGACAGCACAGGCTAGCAATAATAATAATAATAAAAAACCTCGTAGGTACTAGAGTAGTTTATAGTTTATCGTTAAATGAATTGAGTCTTTTCTCAAGAATTTTCTTATCATCGATTACATTACGAGAGTGTGGATAGAAAAAAAAATAACCTTCTTTTGTAAGGTCGTTGTTTAAAGAAACTACTTATTTACATTACTTTATCATTTTCGTACTGAAGTGGCCTAATGATAATAAAAGTACCTAATAGTGAAAACCTAACAATTGATGGTAACCAAGTAATATGTAAATATAAATTTGATTCAAAAGAGTGTCCATGGAGCTTCTTGCACGTTCTTCTCCTTAGAGGTCTACGCCTTGGAACGTGCAAATTAGCTTCAATTTTGACATTTCAAAAGTGCCTGTGTGCCTGTGTGTGTGCCTGTGTGCAGTGTGTGTGTGTGTGTGTGTGTGTGTGTGTGTGTGTGTGTGTGTGTGTGTGTGTGTGTGTGTGTGTGTGTAAGAGTGTGTGTGTGTGTGTGTGTGTGTTGGTCTATTTGAAATAAATGATTTTGAGTTTTTTTATTGGTCGTTTAGTTTCCGCTGTCTTTTAGTTTTAGCATGGCTTCTCATTAACCAAAGTGTTTTTTTTTTAGTTTGAAATAATGATGTTTACCTCTAAAGCGGGAGATGCCACCCTCTTTCTTTGTTACATACATGTTGTATGTTGGTAATTCCTTTGATTTGTATGAAATACAAGTTAGGCCTTGGCCTTTGTACTATGTGTATAAAGGTTTTTTAAATGAATACATTAAAAAGGATAAGTACATTACAATATTTAGCTTGCTAGAATTTACAGGAGAAGTCACTTGCAAAAGATACTATAAGCAGGAATTTTGACTTAAATAGGTAAACAAAGACAATGTTAAAATATGTGAAAAATGCGACCTTCCTCATGAAGGTTTGATTTGACAACTTGTCTATGTAATTCAGTCAATCCAAAGTATTTCAAAGTCACTTGCAGAAGGATAAAAAACAAAACATTACAATACATTAATAAAATATGAGGCGCTTGCAATGTTAGCAAGGGAGACCCCTCTAGTCCACTGAATTGATCGTACTGTATGTACCTCGATTTCTGAATTATGTATTTACGACGGCGACGGCTTAGAGTGAAAACCTCGGGTACCTATACAATTTTAGTTTTTTTTTTTTTAATTTGCTATAAACTAGTGCTTGACTGCGATCCCACCTGATGGTATGCAATCGTTGATGGTGGCCCGCACTAGTCTATTAAGATCCTGTTCACTCTAGCCTTGAAGGCACCTAAATTATAATCGAACGGAAAGACCGCAGCTGGCAAACCGATTTCCAATCCCTCGATGTACGCGGTATAAACGATGAGGCAAAACGCTTAGTATAATATTTGCCGTACGCCGGGATGTGCGATGGTAAAATTGAGATCGTAACGCAAAATCTTGTGTCATGCAAAATTTTAATTCAATACTTAGCTGCTTCTATGACGTTGAAAGCAAACCTCGTCATCATCATCAGCCTTTTAATATTCCCACTGCAGGGACACAGGCCTCCTCTCTCTAGGAGAGGGAATGGGCCATAATCCACCATGCGGGCCCAGTGCGGATTGGTGAATGTCACATGTCTTCGAATTTTTGTTTCTAGGACATGCCGGTTTCCTCACGATGTTTTCCTTCACCGTTTTGAGATCAGTGGTGATGAAATAATATTACACAAAGTAATGCGCCTGGCTGGGTTTGAACCCGCGACTTACGACTCGTTAGTCGGGACCGTTACCACTCGGCCACCACTGCTCTTAACTCGTGATAACCTCACGACGGTGCAACACTACTTGACCAAATTGAAAAATGAGTGTTTTAAATAAATCTATTATTTTAAATATTTCAATAAAATACGTAGGACATTTAAATTACAAAATCGTCTAATAGTCTAATTAGTTTTTTCTGCATCCTGAAATGTTGCGTATTTTGCAGTTACAAGGTTATATAAGCGTACAAGTATTCATTATACAAGCTATCGTTTGAAGTTGAGTTTTTGTCTAACTCTACTTTTAAAAACCTGTCAAAATAGAGTTCGATAGAAATGCAGTCATAATTGGCCCTGAATCTTATTTTGAGTCAGCACAACAATACTTAGTTCATATACATACTATAGTTCGTTTTCTAATTCTAGACTACGATTTGACAACTCAGAATGTCACACTCTAGAAATATGTTCCCAATTTTCTGGAGTTTGACATTTTAAGTTGTCAAATCGTAGTCTAGGATTAAAAAACGAACTATATACATCATTATTATTATTGTGTTACAATGTGTTTCAAATAAGAATAGAAAAGTCAATTACCTCGATCTGTCAAATGTTGATTGAAAAGTACAATTTACAAAGAAAACTTAATTGTGCATCAATAACGGTATTTTTATTTGTTTTCTGAGTCTCAGTTAAGTCTAAGTGAAGTAAAAAACTTGTTTAATTCATACCTAATTAGTTAAAAAAAAAACTATTTTCATTGCTGGCAACAATTCACTTTCTTCTGCCATTTGCCACTACTCGGACATATCACACAGTGACGCAGAGATATAAAATCATTCTAACACAGTTATATTTCGTTTTAATAAATTAACCTAATGTTTTATTAATATTTATATGAAATAGTTGTATTAGTATAAAATATATAAAACTAAGTACATATCTTCATAAATGTTACCAGTCTTATTTTTGATACTGTAATATTGTCATACCGAATCATCCTCATTCATTCTATTTGTGCCCTAGGCTACGTAAATTCTCTTTAGATCCGGGAAAAACTAAAGACAATTGAAACCTCAGAAAAATAATATCCTTTATTAAACTGTACCTACTAATATTTTTTTCCTTGGTTTTCCTTATTCTTACAGCTAAACATTCATATTCGAATACTTCCTTCCATACCAGACAGTCGGAAATGTTAATAAATATCAATTTGGCGGGTAGTACGCTAAATGCCACCTGTTGGGGCAGACTGAGGGCATGACCTTTGCCTGCAATCAATAAACCCAGCCAGTCATATTATATTTATGGCTGGCACGGTACAGATGTCTCAAGCTGTATACACTAGGAGCCGTATTAGTATAAGTTTGCCGGCTGCAGTCTTTCCGTCCGATTATAATTTAGGTGTCTTCAAGGCTAGAGTGAATAGGCTCTTAATAAACTAGTGCGCCTTACCATCAACGACTGCATCACTGCTTACCATCAGGTAGGATCGCAATCGAGCACTAGTTTATTGCAATAAAAAAAAATCATTTGACAGAAAGAAGGCCGCATTAGGGACGTTCCATATCAGTATCAGACCTTCATAAAATCGATATCGGGTCTTTTTTATCTATGGTAAAAGAATGGTTTGAAAAAATCTTGTTATTTTCAGTTCCTTAGCAAAAACAGTAACTAAAACTCTCCGCCTTCGTTTTTTGAACTCCTTGTACTAAAGTCGGTAGTATCACGTATTTCATGTAATTAATAAGCGACTGATGATGAGTAAAGAGTGACGACAATCCTCCTATTGGCATGCCACCAGAAGACGGGTCGTTAGCCCTCCAATCTATTTATCCAACACCAACAACCTTTCTGGCATCACCATACTCTAATTGGAAAGAATTTATGACTAGTACCTACTCGTAAATAAGAAATAAACGTAATTTGTACCTCCAAAGTTCAAACATCACTCATTCATCCCGTTACCTTTGGGGTTGTGTATTACTTATTAGTTGTCGATATCGATGGAATTTACGCCCAGTACCGGAAAAGTGTCGTGTCAAATCAATCGACATTGATCACTCACTTGCCAGGGCTATGACCGTCTAAACGAAAAAATCGTCATCGTCAGTCATTCGCTAGTAATTTTACGTGGTAATGTTATTTCTGAGTTATTATGCGGAAGACACCTGTTGGCATGGCATCAGGGAAGGCCGTTGGCATACGACCTTAAGATCAGGCATTCAACTCCGTTACTTTCTTCTATGACTAACCAGTCACGCTTTTAGCAGTCTAGACTCTTATATTTGCCTAGTGTATGAATAATGGAGTACAAATTTGTGTTCTGTGTATATGTACATTGGTTGCAATGTTACAATCTAGGATATACTTTCATGTGCAAATTTTAGAATGTTTTCGACGAGCACAATCGTGTGTCTACATATGCACATGTTTGATTCATCAAATCATGATGCAATCAATTTAAATTTATTTTATAACGTGCATCAGCTTCAAGCTTTTCTAAGAAACATGTATTTTTATTTTTACCTATCAATATTTGAATAATTGTATGTCTATATTTTATATACTGTCATTTACATTTATGATGATAATTGGCATTAACGTAGGCTCTCAAATACAAACTAATTGTTTGTGTTTAATTAAAGACCCACAATCATAGTTTACCGTCACACCTCCACCCCATAGTTCTTTGTTCGCAATAGAAGCGTGCTAGGGGGTATTAACCTCTTCTATTTCAGTCTTCGTGGGCGATAGGGTGCGTCGCCCTCAAACACGACCTCACTCCATCGGGGTCAAGGATGTAGGAAATTAACGTTCACAATTTTCCTCAACGGTATTCGTTCCATCACTTGTATTGCTTTGTCACGATTTGCTCGTCTTTTTAGTTGGGCGATTGTGTTGTACTGTTTGGACTTTGGACTCTTTGAGTGGGGTGAAATGGACAGGTCTTGTTTTGTATGGCAAGTTTATGTTGCGAGTGTAAATTATATGATACGAATTTGTGCAAAAATCAGAAATAGTGTTCGAGATTGCTTGACAATGACATACTGGTAGAAATAAAAACATGTTCACCTGTATCAGTGTTTAGCCCATCCATCACTATCACAATGCATGGAACTTTGTTTACGTCACAGATAGTGCTGTGACCTTAAGATAATTATCGGTCGACGCCTCGTCTCACGTAGCCTTATCGATAACTGACTACAACAAAGCAAGGACATCACTTGCCGAGCCTATAAATACCATACCAAGTAATCTGATGCGCAACCGTTTTTCCTCGTTATTTAAGTATTTCAGCAACCACTAAATGCTTCAACTTGGGCAACTGACGTCGGCTTATGCAGCGGCGATAAATGCCTGCATATTTCTGTCAAAGTATTATCATTATCTCGACTTGGTGCATGATATCTTTAGTTACTTATGCAACGTTACGAAACTGGTTCTGTACCAATGTATTTGCTGAACATTTCGAACCGGTCTGGACGCGGAAAATCCTGGTTCAGATATTAGGAAAACCACACTTTTTCTTTCCTCGGTTTATAATCAATTTATAGCGGTGTGGTTATTGCGTATTGTGTAACATTTCCGGTGATATAACAAAACAAATATTGACTGAACCTTGTAAAAATTTGCATCCGCCACGTTGCGTTGAAAAGATAATCCATAAATAGGAGGCAGACAAAGCAGCTCGTCTGGCGTATCGTACAAATGACCGCTCGGCCTTGTCTAGGCCACGGTGACGCCATCTTGCGTGCGGATGAACTCCTTTTATTAGGACACCAAATTATTCTCGTCTCGCTCTGAATTACTATTTGACTATCTAAATGAAAGAGATGAAAGATTTCAATCGTAACCGAATTTATTAATAGAATAAGATAGACGTCAAGCAGATATTAGGATTTTCTTGAAGTTCATGTTCTCTTTGTTTCGATTTTAATAGGTGATTGCCTGAAACTGGTGAAATTATTACATTTTACTAAATCTTAAGTAAATAATAAGCAGGTATGGAAAATAATGAAGGGGTATGTCAATAACTGTTTCTAAACACTACGGTAGTGGTGCAAGCTAGACAAACTATACGTTGTGTAATTGTCGGTTAATTGCGTTGCCAAGGCGACTGCACTGCAGCCTGTCTGAGTGTCTGATAGCGATAACTGAGAAATGTCTGGGGGCAAGGGACTTTATTGGACGCTAATTGGCCCGCCAGACGGTAGTGGCTGATATCTATCCTGCATTATATGTACATATGTATCAAATAAACGTTTCGACATTCGGTACGAATGATTTATGAAGTTGAATGGGCAGTGTGCACAGCGGTGTTGAGTTGACTTTAATTTCAACGGTACATTGTGACTCATGTTTGTCTGTACATTCGCAATAGGTTTCATATTTAATTACTCAACTTGGTACATAATACACTCATCTCACACATTATCGAGTGTGCTGCCGTGGCTCGGTATTGGGAGCGGCGGACCAGTCCTGCGCGCGAAAGGCGAAATGCTCGCGGCCGGCCGGTCGCTACAACCGGCTCCGTGAAGGCCGCACGACGCCCCTCCCCCACTCCCTTCTTTGAATTGTGCTAGTGACTGGTTTTATCGATAACTAACTGTGTAATCCGAACAATAGTGGCAGGTATTTGATACTGATAGTGCGTGTATTTCCTTTTATTTGCTAATGATATCTACGATACTGATAAGCTATAGTCTACTATGGGTTAATATTATTTCCATTAGTTAATCAGCGCGGTTATTGTTCGGAACAATGTGAAGGTGAGCCTACCAAAAAATTACGTTGCATTGTCAAAACGGCAATTCATTCAGTAAGTGGGTATGACGCGTTCCGTCGCTATCGCGACCGAGCTTCGCCCTCGTAAACAGAATGCCAATGACACGAGGGGTCGAGAGGCGTATCGATAATAATAACGCACGCTATCGCGCAGCACTGGGTGCGCTCGCAAGGCCGCGCGACGCGTCCACGTCTCGTGCGTGTACACAAACACACTGTTTCGAAACGTCCGACACTTTATTCCAAATTCGAAGTGAGCCACGCGCGGATAGAGCTTCGTCGCTTTGGCCTCGATTTTATTTATTTTAAATTGTATTTGTTTTGTAAACTAGCCATTATCGCAATAATTATGGAGGTTTAAATTTAATTGAAATCTCTCGATAATATTTCTTAGCCTGGGTCAGTTTTAATATTGAATTGATAGCGACAATAATAAATAAATAATCATGTCAATAATTAACTCTTATTTATTTTTGTTCCAGGTTACCCAAGATGCTGGTTTTATCATCTGGCTGTAATCCTCCACATCCATATTTGACTTTGAAGCGAGCACATTGGTCTTTCGAAGAATATTCAGTGAAAAAAATATGTAAAAGGAATTCGGACACCGCAAGACTGAATCATAAAGTTGCCTTAAAAATGAGTGGCGACACGAGATGATGAAACGTTCAGAAATATTTTTGTAAAAACATTATGCGGAAAAAAGAAAATAGTTTTTGATAAACTGTATTTTTTCTACGAATTTACCATAGAGAAACTTAAGTGTGGTGCTAATAGTGTAGTGAAGTGACATCGATTGGGACAAAAGTATCGATAGTTAGTGGGGTGAACTGTGGGGATGGTGTGAGGGTTGGCTGGTGATGAGCACCGCCATGAGCAGTGAGGGCGACGCCGTGAAGGTGGAGGGGGGACACGTGTCGGTCACCACTATCAGCATGTCGGGCCCGGAGACTAGCAACGGTAAGCTTCATGACTTTTAAAAACTTGACTAGACTTGTAAAATGCACTTCATTGACTTTCTGGGACCTCCAGATGCAAATAAATAAAATAACATTTGCCAAATATGCAACTAGTATCAGGTAAACAAAAGAATATTTTATGATTTTTTATCACAGAATTATGTATAAATCTCAATCGAAAATATTATTAGTTTATGGTTGAGATTATGTGCTTGGTACAATTGGTTCGAGTGTATCGTGAGAGAAACATAAAAATTAATTAAAAGTAAAGAGACCTTTATTTCGTTTACAACTCGTCAGTGGACTAATATTACCTATAATCGAGCCTGAAATTATCGTGTATCTTTGGAAATTGGAAATAGAAATAAATTAAAAACGTACTGAAAAATCATGAGCGATGTTGATGTTGGTGCAAAATTCAGCGACCAAATGCACCAATAAAATTAATCGCGATTATTTAAAGCAAAAGTATCTAATCGAGATTATAGCTTCATTTTGCGTTCAAAACAAAACACAGTTTGCGTTAACTATTATAATACGCGTAAAATATTAATTATTTAAAGAAAAAAAAAAATTAGAAGGACGTTTACACATTACTCCTGTTTTTTACCATTTTAATCTAAAGAGAACAGCTTCACACAAAAATGAGTGCAAAGTTAAGCTCATTATTTTTAAATTAAATTCCCTGACATTAATTTTTTGAATTAAGTTTTTTTCTAAGTCTTTTTTCTATCGCATAATTTCGTGTGTGTGTTTTGTTTTAAACGCAAAATGAAGCTATGATCTCGATTAGAAACTTTTGCTTTAAATAATCGCGATTAGTTTTATCGGTGAATTTGGCTCATTTAGCAGACTTAACTGGTGTTTCATAATATTTTAAAATACTAATCCAAACAGCTAATTCTTGTATTGTTTATCAACTCCTCACTTCTATTTATTTTATTTACTTCGCACTCCTTGCGAAACTTTCCGATCGATGCCATTGAACTTTCTGTTTGCATAAAAAACTTTCCATTACTTTTGGCGATTATGTTAAGTATTTATATTTGTAATGAAATATCTTATCTAAGATATTTGCTAAACTCACATGTATTATAACGAAAGCATATCAGCTGGTATTGATAATATTGTGCAGTTATTTTGCATGCACAATTAACAATAGGTATAACGTGAAAACTAAAAAAATGAAAAACAATCTATTTTCTACCGCATAATTACTTGTTAGTTTAAATTAGACGATAAATGAGAATAAGTACTTATTAAACGTACAATGCGTTCCAAATGAGAATACGATTGATTACCATGTTGTGACGTCACTATTTACTGTAATATCGCGGAAAGAATTTTTTAAAATTTAAATTAATTTACAAAAAATATATATATTTATGAAAAACGAAAAAAGTTTAATCAGAATCCAGTTCTTCAATTTTACTCATCTCTGAGCTCTTCAACTTTTCCAAAATGTCTTCGATCTGACTGTTACTACAGTCAAATCGAAGAGAGTAAAGATACAGAAAAAGTTCAACTTGGTTTTATTTGCTGCTGCTGCCCCGATCCTGGTCCTGGAGCGCCCCGAAGAAGAGTCCACGGTCTCGACAGTACCTACGATGTAATGTTACAACACTCACAACATGACAATCGATCCTATTCTAATTAAAACGCATAGTATGACCATTTTCTCTAAAACTAGACAGTTTTTGCTTAATATTAGTCACTAGGCGAATTCTAAATACATATAGTGAGTGACTAATTTTATACCTATAACCTAATATTACGAACTAATTTTAGAGTGTTGTAAATACACAGTAAATAAACACTGCGTATTTAAATAACATTAAAGCCATATCGTCTCAACTCTCAATCAATCAATGTCATTTTGTCAAAATGTAGGGAAATTACTGAAATTAGACGCTTTTTTACAGATTCAAATTGCAATACGAATGTGTACTTTTTGATACGAAAATTAAACCTATGAAAATAGACATACCTACACCGGCTTTATTTATTTTAGAATTTAGCTTTGCTGACCTTACGTGATAATAAAAACGCTAGTATTTTTGATTAGAGTGAATACAATACATTAAAATTTTATACTCTTATATTATTCTATATTACTGGTATTCTTTATCGTGAAGAGATATCATGACGGGCGCGTAAAAAAAAAATTAAAAAGAAATCGTTATGGGAAATCATCAAATAACTTATCAAGCTTTGGGTGGAATCTATAGGGAGTAATAACAATTTTTTTTTTCAATATTAGAAATCCGTTCAATCAGTTAGAAACCTTAAAAATCTGGAAAATTAAGATACTGTCAAATAACAGAATAAGGATACCAATACTGAAATGTGACGTCACTGTCATTAGGTAACGTGTCTATAGAAGATAGCGAGATATTCCCACTAGGTCCCCACATTTACTCAAACCAATATATTTTTAAATGAAGCAATTAATATTTTAAATACTAATTGCTTCATTTAATAACCAATGTCAATGCTGTAATGTGCAATTTTTACTGTTACTTATTTGTTGTTTGGTAAATTCCGCCTTTGTACTATGTGTTGCACGAAGAATAAATAGTCTTATTTTTTACCTAAAACTCGAGAACGGCTGGACCCATTTGGCTAATAATTATAGTTAAGGGAAGGTTAGAGCAGTGGTGGCCGAGTGCTAACGGTCCCGACTTACGAGTGGTAGGTGGCGGGTTCAAACCCAGCCTGGCGCATTACTTTGTCTAATTTATTTCATCACCACTGCTCTCAAAACGGTGAAGGAAAACATCGTGAGGAAACCGGCATGTCCTAGAACCAAAAGTTCGAAGACATGTGACATCCACCAATACGCACTGGGCTTGCATGGTGGATTACGGCCCATTCCCTCTCCTAGAGAGGAGGCCTGACCCAGCAGTGGAAACATTAAAAAGGCTGATGATGATGAAGGGAAGGTTTAAACGGCGAGAAAATTATCCTTATTAGACGGTACTTACGAAGTTCGCCAATGCGATTTGTAAATAAATAATAATAATAAATAGAACATTGTACTCATACAAAAATAAACACACTCAATTATTTTCCGTGTTTTACCGATAAGGGAGAGAACTAGTTAATCGATGCGTCCGACTCTGTTGATGTTTCTATTTCATCACGTGCGCTGCCTACCTCACAGTTACAGTGATAACGAATGCGTGCCTTGCGTAAATGCCACGTAAATACTGATAGCACGATCTCACTCTACCAATTATAACTTTGTTATCAGCACTTTATTTAGATTCCAGTGTAAACTTGGAACTCTAAACATTCTAGCTTGGTTCTGATTCGCTACTGATAATTTTTTTTAAGGATTAAAAAAAAACGGTTTTTGTGAATATTTTTGTTATTTTTAATATCTTTTTAATTTAGATCAGTAAAATACTGGCACACCCTCTCTCTCTCTGGAACTGTTATCAGATATGTCTTTGTATACCTATTTTGTATCTACCTAATTTACATACGTAAATTAGATACATAATGAGGGTTATGTTTGAATTATATAAATTAAGTAATAATAATACCGAGTCGATTCCGTGCTTCTGAAATCCTAAGCAGGAATTAGTGCCTTAGTTTTGCATCTTTGTGGATCCTATGGGCAGAACCCCGTTAAGTGACACCAGTCCAGGAGGATTAATTATACGTAACGAAGGTAGTTGTAGGATGTCAAATAGGCAGATTGTTGTAAACTTATAACGTTCTATCTAAGTAAACAAACAAGTAAAAATTTCTTATTCATTCATTCATGGAATACAGTTTGTACAGTAAACATAAAAAGTAACTGACGAATAACTACGAAGTATTTTATGAATGAAGAACTTGTTTTTTTTTATTGTATAAACACGTATTTTTAAAGATAAGTATAGTTTTAACTAATCGTCAATGATATTCGGAGATATAGGGGTCAGTTATCGACGGTCTCGAGAACGCTTGCCCAAATCTTCTAAGACTACTCATGTAATCATGTTATGGGCCCGACAGTGTACCAACGAAGACACTTTCGGCTGACCATGACTAAGTTCATTTTTGCCTGGACTCGAATCCAAAACTTCGAAGGTTTGGTTTGTCGCCGCGTCGCATGATTCAAGCGAAAGGTTTTTCTAAGTCATCAGGTAGAAATTACCGCGATGCGATGCTACAATCAGCTGCAGCTATTTCTGGTGCCCCGACTACAAGCAGCTTCGAAGCTCGTTTAAAAAATGGCTTATCGAGAAAGTTTTTTTACACTTATGATGAATTTAAGATTTAATTGAATTAACGTAAATATTAATTGAACTGAAAATTATTGTGACTTCTTTCACTATTTTAATTTAACTTATATTTATTAAATTTATTTTCTTTTATTTGTATTTTTTTTTAATTTAAGTATCTAATTTAATTGTAATGAATTGCTGACTATAATGTAACATAATTTTATGACTTGTAAGAATCTCTCACTAATAAATTACTTTGACTACGACCATTTAAGTCAAGTTTCAAAATTGGGCGTAATAAGTAGTTAGGTTACCTACGAATGAAAGTTTTGCAGTTTACTTCAAATAATTTAAGGTAAACAAGAGTAAAGCTTGTCAAAATAATAATATTCACATCACGAAATAAAATTATAATAAAAATGCGGCGATAGCGGGGTCATTGCCCCCGCACGGGGGCCTGAACTCCGTTTATGTCAAATTGCTACAGCGTTATGTCTGTTCCTTCTAATGATACCGATCTATGGCTGTAAATTGTATTTTATTTACTTATTTGAGACCGATAAAAGACTTTTTTAACTAATTAGTAAAAAAGCTTGTAAAAACGACAGATGTTTATTTAATATTCGTATTCATATTTGTTTTTACTCATTTAACTGTTAGCTGTCGTCTATGGTTTCACACGCGTTTTTGTTTACTGCTCCGCTCCTTATAATCGTATTGTGAATTTATATTGCTCTATAAATGGGTTATCCAACACAAAAATATCTTTTAGAGGCACAGGCTTTTTTTTTCTTTCTCATTTCCTCACGGTCAAGGGTGGTTCCATTTTGACGTGACAACGTCTTAAATTAGGTTGCGGCTGGGAGTCACTTATGAAAAAGTGTAACGCTCGGTAACGTTACAATGAGTCACCGAACGAGAGAGAGGCCCGCCGAATGCCTTGCGTCTCTCTCCCACTCAACTATGATCGGTCTGCCGCGCGCGCAGCACTAGAGAATTAGGCGCGATTGTTCCTATTGTGCAATTTAATTATATTCATATCAATAAATATTCTACCGAGAAAAAGACGTTGTCACGTAAAATCTTCGCCCGTAAAACCGACTTTACAGGCAACCATTTTTTTTTTGGGTCATTGCCCCCGCACAGGGGCCTGAATTCCGTTTATGTCAAATTGCTACAGCGTTATGTCTGTTTCTTCTAATGATACCGATCTATGGTTGTAAATTGTATTTTATTTACTTATTTGACTCCGGTAAAACACGGTTGTTTTTAACTAATTAGTAAAGACGATAGATGTTTCTTTTTTTTTTTTTGCCAATTCATATTGGTTTTTATTAGTCATTTAACTGTTAGCTGTCGTCTATGGGTTCACACGCGTTTTTGTTTACTGCTCCGCTCCTTATAATCGTATTGTGAATTTATATTGCTCTATAAATGGGTTATCCAACACAAAAATATCTTTTAGAGGCACAGGCTTTTTTTTTCTTTCTCATTTTGTCACGGTCAAGGGTGATTCCATTTTTTTTTGGCACCCCGCACGGGGTCCTGAACTCCGTTTATGTCAAATTGCTACAGCGTTATGTCTGTTTCTTCTAATGATACCGATCTATGGTTGTAAATTGTATTTTATTTACTTATTTGACTCCGGTAAAAGACGGTTGTTTTTAACTAATTAGTAATAACGACAGATGATTTTTTTATATTCCTATTCATATTGTTTTTTTAGTCATTTAACTATTAGCTTTCGTCTATGGTTTCACATGCGTCTTTGATTTCTGCTACGCTCTTTATTTTATCATAGAGTGAAGTTATATTGGCCCTGCTTTTTATACGGGTAAATCTAACACTAAAATATCGTACTGACTCGAAAATTGACTCTTTTCGCAATCTAACTCTTAACCTCGTACTTTTTTTTTTAATTTATGACGATAAGGGCTTTTTTCTTTCCCATTTCGTCACGGTCAAAGATGATTTTAATATTTAAAGAAAATTTAAATTGTATGTAAAATTTAAAATGGACAGAAAAACTATAAATAAGATGATTATTTATGTAATAGTTTCTAATTAACAATTATCTGTGTTCTTAATTAAAAAATATTAAGTAAGTAAGATATATGAAAAATACTAAGTACATAAGAGGGAGGCCGAAGAAGAGATGGATGGATTGTGTGAGAAGTGATATGAAAGAAAAGGGAGTTAGTGATAGTGTGACGGGTGACAGGACAGAGTGGAAGAAAAAAACATGTTGCGCCGACCCCAAGTAATATGGGATAAGGGTAGGATGATGATGACTAAGTACATAATATTATGATTATGACAAAACTAATTTTTGAAAGCAAATAACTGCACATAAAATGTATTTGCGATCTCTATTTAGAAGCTTTAAAAAAATAAAAAGCCACATTATTACCCGAGCCCAGGTTTTCCACCTTTTCGGATTTCACTCGATTTTCTGTCTGAACGATCAATCACGGTTCGTCCCATTTTTTTATATTTTTCCGCTCAGATCCGCTGAACATCGTGTCTGGAGCAAAACTGACTTACTACTCAAATTATCGGTTTTATAACCGGATTTGCAAAGCTCGTCTGCTTCGTAATACCTAACATGTTTGCAATTTTTTTACGGTACTTTTCCATAACGTTATAAATAGTCCAATCAATTTGGGTTTCCTCTATAGCTTTTATACAAACTAAATTATAGTAGGTACTAGGTATTTAATTCAATTAATGATGTCGACTTATAAATGGATATTTTAATTTGGTTTATTTAAAAACAATTTTAGACGTGTCTTTTCCTCAATTTAAACTAGGTGAGGCCGGTGTTTCCTAGCTGATTAAGTGACTACACAGAGAACACTGAAACAAACTCGGAGTTTCTTTTGAAATCCATACACCGAACCTGTCAAATCATTTATATGAACCATGCAGAATAGTGTCTGAGGTGGTCTTTTGAGGAAAGTGATTCGAGTGGATCTGTCGAGACAGGGCAAGAATTTAATAATATTCGTGTAGCTCAACTCGACTCAATGTAATTTATTTATTTAATACTAGCTTTTTGCCCGCGGCTTCGCCCGCGTGAAGTAGGCTTCTCCATACAAATTTTGAACACCCTTTTTCGCCCTTTAGGGAATGAATTTAGGAAAATCCTGTCTTAGTGCTCACCTATATTACAAAAGAAAACCTTGTGCAAAATTTCACGCTCCTAGGCCCAGTAGTTTTGACTCAGCGTTGAAATGTAAGTCAGTCAGTTTCTCCTTTTATGTAACTAGCGACCCGCCCCAGTTTCGCACGGGGGCAACGCTGATATTAAATATATTATGCATGTTTTATACATATAAACGTTCCTCTTGAATCACTCTATCTATTAAAAAAAACATCAAAACATCAAAATCCGTTGCGTACTTTTAAAGATATAAGCAAACATAGGGACGCGCAACTTTGTTTTATACTATGTAAAGATATATATAGATAAGTAATTCAATAATTTTTCTATGGGTTAACCTGAAAACAATGTTAAATAATAATAATGACTAAGGAGCTAAAAATGTGCCAAATTGTCTCTTTCAATCAAATTGAAAATAGATTTAAGTTCCAATCAAAATTCTTGCAGTAAGTAGGTACCTACCCATGGGCGTAGCGAGGGGGAGGCAGGGGGGGGCAGCGGCCCCCCCCTAGCAGACAGGCGGACTGGCGAACTTTATTTCACCTCTTTATAGAAATTTACTGAGCTAAGCTATGTCATACTCATAATATGGTAATTATTGTTATCTTTCGTCTCGCTAGCATAGTTTAGTGTTAATCTATGGTTTAGTTGAGTTTAGCTGGGCCCCAAGTCTGCTAATTTACGAATGGCTCAATTGAATATCAATTGAATCTCAGTAGCAGTTTTAACTACATTTGGTATTCTGCTACTAATTTAAGACCAATGGTTTTCCAGTGACATACCATTGAACTGCTATCAGAATATTTGCTAGTCTGCTCTTCAATGGTGTACAATTGTAAATCGATTGTGGTCTAAATCGGTATTCTACTCTTAGTTAACGTTTGATTGACATTTATGTCAATGGATACTCAGTGTCAATTTTGCAATTGAAGTACGATCGTAGTACGATTAGGCAACAATAGATATTTTGCTAAGGTTTAAGGGTTTTAAGTGGTGGCTACTTGACAAAAAAATATTTAAAAGATGCTGCGGTCATTGTTACCTACGTTAGCGTATTTTAGAATTAGCTAATGCGCAAGGTGGAGCCCGACTGCATAAGGCAAAGGCAACAGCGCCCTCGCCGTAGCCGTCGCCGCCGCGATCCTGCCGATATCCGGCCACCGTAGACACTGGCTCGCGGACGGTGAGCAATGGGTAGCTCGCCGTCCGGTCGTCTGGTAACTGTCCAGACCGAATCCAAGTCGTCAACGGCGCGCACCGTTCCCGCGCGCCTCAAGGAGTTGTCAGCAAACTGTAGGGGCCCTACAGGGTCGAAGCCTCCTGGAGCTGCCGGTTTGAGTGAAACTGTTACCGTGGCTCTGGGAATAGGGCAAAGAAGGTACGGGGTAGGTTTTTTAGTCAGTAAGAGTCTGACACTGGTCTCCCGCTCCGCCAAAGAGCGGGTTTCGTCATTCGATGATTTCACCTACCATAAAAAAGTACATGATTCTAGACCCCCAGTGGTGGAACTTTTAGTCGGCTTTTTCTTATTTTTTTTTAATGAATTTTTTACGTTTTTTAAATTAAACAGTATAAAAACGTCATTTTAACATTTTTTGCGAGAAAAATGAGTGAATTACATTTTAAATTAATAATGTCATCGGGTTTGATTAGAATAACGACTTTATTTGCCTCGATGATATTTTATTATTTTTTTGAAAAAAAAAGTTGTATTTCTTTTTTTTTTCTAAAAATATCATTGGGATTGGTTAGAATAACGATTTTATACAGGTAAAAAATATAATTAATTTTTTTTCAAAAATTAAAAAAAAAATCATCGAAAAATACCACCACTGGGGTGTCCAGAATCATATACTGGATCTATGGTATTCGTTTGCGTTAATTAAAAAAAAACTTCTGTAATACAGCCACCTACCTCATTTGAAATAAACTCTTTCTAACACCGTTAAGTCATGTTTTATCGTCAAGGCGATTCATTACCGGCTATGTAATTCCTTATTGAATAACAGAAAATGATAATAAACGTATATTTAAATTAAAAAAATAGTTCATTCACTCATTTAGCTTCTTGATAGATTTTGAATGGAACACCTTTATCTGTTCAACTGAGAGTCAATTACAATTACACTACGATTCCATTACGACTCTATTGAGTTTACATTCAAGTTTTTGCAGAATACCAAATTTGTTCTAATCGTAATGGAGTCGTGATTGAATCTCAATTGAATTTCAATAGCATGTGAGTTAAATAAAATTAGCAGACTTGACCCCCTGCTCGGTAGTCGTTCGTTCCTGCCGCGCCACCGCCTCCGACGCACGCGCCGCGCGCCGTCGTCGACGGACGACACGAGCCGGAGCGGGGTGCGGGTACGGGGTGAGAGTACAAAAAGTACGGCGTGATTTCAACGAACACTTGCGACATCTTGCTCCCAAACTTAATCTGCTCTCAAGCGGCTCCTGCCGAACTTTGGGGGTTCAGACGCCTTCTGCCGCAGGCTCTACGGGGCACCGGTGTGGGGCCGTCGTTGCAATATCGCCCGGCGGCCCAGCTGAACGCCTGCCAGAGAGTCATGGCCATTCGGATGGTACGGGGATACCGCACGATGTCCCGTGAGGCGGCGAGCCTCCTTGCTGGCCTACCACCATGGGATTTGGAGGCAACAGTCTTTGCACGCATGCGTGATCTGCGCGTGGAGATGCAACGCCGGGGCGAAACTCCGCTGCCTGAACATGTCGAGGCGTGGCGGAAAGAGCTCCGGCGGGATCTCATGGTGAAGTGGAAACAGCGACTGTCGTAACCCAGCGCTAGGCACGCCATAACCTCGGCGGTAATGCCCCTCTTTGAGGCGTGGCTGGATAGACGTCACGGCGTCCTCACCTTCCGCATGACGTAGGTTCTCACCGGACATGGGAAGTTCGGGAGATTCCTGTACCGGATTCGTGCGGAAGAGACATCCGGGTGTCGCCACTGTGTGGCCAGCCCGGAGGACACGGTGGAGCACACGGTGGAGGTATGCCCTGCTTGGGAAGAGCATCGTCGTGTCCTCGTGGGGGTGATCGGCGTCGACGACCTCTCGCGAAGGGCCTTGGTTCAGGACAGGTCCGCAGCGAATAGGAATGGCAGGCGGGCGCCTCCTTCTGCGAAGCAGTAATGCTCGTAAAGGAGGAGGCCGACCGCATAAGGCAAAGGCGCCCTCGCTGTAGCCGTCGCCGCCGCAATCCCGCCGATATCCGGCCACCAGCCCCAGCCAGACACTGGCTCGCGGATGGTGAGCAATGGGTAGCTCGCCGTCCGGTTGTCAGATAACTGTCCAGACCGAGTCCAAGACGTAAACGGCGCGCACCGTTCCCGCGTGCCTCAAGGAGTTGTCAGCAAACTGGTAAGGGCCCTTCAGGGTCGAAGCCTTCTGAAGCCGAGGGTTGGTGCGAAAGTGTTACTGCGGCTCTAGGAATGAGGCAAAGAAGGAATGGGGTCGGTTTATTAGTCAGCAAGAGTCTGACACTGTCTCCCGCTCCGCCCAGTAGCGGGTTTCGTCATTGGATGATTTTCACCTACCATAAAAAAAAACACACTCGTAAACTTTCGCATTTACACCTAATGTATGAAAAAATCAATTCAGTCTAGGATTTTTTCAACCTGCCTCCCCCTGCACAAAATCCTGGCTACGCCCTTGTACCTACCTACATATTGGAGAATGGCATATTATCATGCATGTTTTTAAAGTGCTGTCCTTTAGCAAGCCGGAAATCTTAATGCTAAACGCACTTGAAAAATGCATTCCGAGAACTCCAGTGTCCCCTTGCAAAGAACTTTAAAATCGCTGCACGTTTCATAAGTCTCAGTTCGAATATATTTCTCGGTAATGTGGAATCGTGCGCATTAATAATGATCCGAGGTGTACCAAATATAGGTTGCTTAACCAACTCAAATAATTATTTATGTAACTCCTCATGAAGTCTCGAAGTTATGAAGGTTTTACGGCACTGTTAGCGCAGTGGTTGAGTGATTGGCTGCTGCGCTGCGTTTCGCGGATTTGATTCCATCATCCATCAGCTTCAATTGTGCGCTTTAAGTTTGATAAATGATACCCGATTTTAGGGTCTTAATCGAAGTGGGGGCTACGCGTGACCATGGCAACGGGTTCAATATATTTGTCGCGTACTAAATTGTTTTTCGACCGAAGTTCTGCACACTATTTAACTATAAATCTCTGTTTCCAGGCCAGTTCTCGTACAGTTCGAGCGGTGTGCGCATCAGTGTGTCTTCAGTGCCTCATGATGAAGACTCCACTGACGCTGAAATCTCCAAGATCGACTTCTCACAACATCAGTACGAGGTAAATATTTAGTACACTAAGCTCTTTCAAACAATCTCGCTGTCTGATTCATTGAGCTTAGCAAGATGAATTTGTGAACCTCATAAAAGAAATAATATGTTAAGCAGAAAAAAGATTGTGTAATCAACTTCTATTTCATAATGCACCAAAATTAATTAAAATACTCTCACTGACTAAACAGTCCACCCTGTTCCTTATTTGGCAACGAAATCATGGATATCTATAGTGCATTCACATTTCACTGCCTTGTTTTATCTTTACATACCTATCTGTCTACACGTAACTTGTTATAATAATTTTGGGGTCCTTTTCTCAATAACCTCTTGGAGAAAAGAAGTCAAACTCAAACTCAAAATTATTTATTTCAAATAGATCATTTACAGGCACTTTTGAAATGTCAAAATTGAGGCTAATTTGCATGTTCCAAGGCGTAGATCTCTATGGAGAAGAACGTGCAAGAAACTCCATGGAAACTCTTTTAAATCAAATTAGTATTAAAGTTTCCTGTCTGTAAATAGACTTTTACTGTGATCACTACTTGGACTTAAAGCTACACTCATTGTCGGATGCAGTCAGTCAGCATTTGCTTGAAGTGTTGCAAAGAACTCTTGAGCTGGTGGGTAGGGGTTCCAGGAGTGCTTCTTTTGTATCTACTTACATAATGGCCAGCTCAAAGATTTCAACATTATGTAGAAAACCATAGATATATCAAACAGTAGACAACTAAAGAAAGGTTTCATGAGATTTAGGCCTATTATATATTAGAAGATACTAACTGCACTGACCCCGTCAACTTTGTTCCGACTTAGAGCCAGTTTTTTTTTACATTTTTAGTGTCCTATACCTTTCTTCTGGTTTTTAGCTACCTCCCTACCAATTTTCAGCCAAATTGGTTCAGCCGGTCTTGAGTTATAAATAGTGTAACTAACACGACTTTCTTTTATATATTGATGTATATCATTATTTGTTGCAATGATTTGTGAAAACTTATGAAAGATTCTGTACCTACCTATTTCTACAAAAAAGTTGACAGCCCCAGTTTCACATCCTATACAAATGCTTTTCAAACTTTATAACCATAAAAAATATATTTTCCAGGTGAACATGCGAAACAAGAAGAAACGTTCATTGAGCGGCGCGCACGAGGTTGCCAACAACGAGAGGGAACGACCCATGTCCTGGGAGGGCGAGCTGTCCGACTCCGAGATGGTCATAGACACCAGTGTCAATAATGGTCAGTACATCATCATCATCCTATCTTTATCCCATATTACTTGGGGTCAGCGCAACATGTTTTTTTCTTCCACTCTGTCCTATCACCAGTCACACTATCACTAACTCCCTTTTTTTTCATATCACTCCTCACACAATCCATCCATCTCTTTTTGGGCCTCCGTCAGTACATCATAAATGATATTTATTTTGTAAATAGGTTTCAAAAGAACACGTATTTGAAACCTATTTTACACGTATTTTTTTTTTCTTTTCGTCAGTTTAAACTAGATGAGTCCGGTGTTTCCTAGCTGACTATCCTGAGAAGAAACACCGAAACAAACTCAGGGGTCAAAGTCTTCTTTTAATACCGTATAGTAAACATGTAATAGTCAAATCATATGAGAACCATGCAAATTGGTGGCTTGAGATTGTCTTTTGAAGAAAGAACCACAAAGATTTGAGTGGACCTGTCCAGTCAGTGTAAACATTTGTCAGTAGGTACTCAAACTTAAGACTACTAACATCGACTTATACTAGTATCCTAGCGATAGACAAGCACGTTCATAGAAACTATTCGTCAAGATACTGAAAAGTTAATACAAAAGTCATTATGTCGTTTAACAAAACTTTGAAGACTCACACTGCGTGCTACGAACGTCAAAAAAGCACTATTTTCATCAATGTAATGTAACATTACTGTAATGTAATTAACATTTGTTGAACCAAACCAACCAACTTAACATATGTTGAACCAAAATGGCCGTCTACCAGAAGGCTAAATAATATAAATAATAAAAAGACAAACAGTTTGCTTATGTTCCTGAATGTAGTCCAGTTCAAGTGATGATAACATTGAAATAGTTTGCAACGAAACTCATTTGTGTCGGAACGTATAACTTTCAACCTCGTTACGTGATCTCGAATCCAAATGCCGGAAATTCCCGAAACATGTAGGAGTTATACTTACGGAAGTAAAACTGTAAACAACCTTAAGCAAATAGAACTTAGGTCCACCACCAAAATTACAGCCACCTTGCGTTCTCAAAGAGGCCGTGATCTAGGCTCTGTTATGGAACGATAGAAAGAATGGGAAGCAGATACCTTTTACCAAGCAATATTGCTAGAGAAGGACAGCTGAAAGCTGTAAGATTTCCGGAGAGACAAGCGACCTGATCCTCACACCAAACACCTTGGGTATAGGGAGTAGAAGTGTGACTTCCATCCACCATCGGGGCGGGTATATGTATTTTTCACTCGCGCTTTAAAGAGCTGTTATTGACAGCGCCCGCAAAGGCCGATGCCTTCTAGGGCTGCGGGATTATCTGAAACACCGCAAGCCTGGAATACAAAGGTCAACTTAAGGTGCACAGTCCTATAATAATATTCTCATCAAAGCCAATTTCATCTTTCACAGACGAAACCAACAGCTCCTTGGACCTGCAATCATCCAGGGATTCAATCGACACGCTACGCAACGTGAGCATCAAGACCGAACCGGTTAAGACTGAAGGCTTCCAGAGTGTGGATGAGCAGAGAGTACTGGACCTGAAGTATAGTGCGCCGCTGCAGCCACATCAGAGGAGTCTTAGCATGAACAGGGTAAGGAAATACTGTCTTAGTTACGAGAGCTTTAATACTTTTGAGAACTTGTTCAAATCAAGGGTTTCTAGAGCTGTGTAGTAGAATAGTAGATGAGCATAGTCTTCGTTCCAAAGTATAGTTTGCCACAGGAGTTGCTTCAGAGAAATCTTAGCATTAATACTGATGGAATGTATTCCATCTATATTAGTTACTTTACTAACAAATTATTAGAGCTAGTAGGTACTCCAGAAATCGAACTTGTTCTGATCAAGGGCTTCTACTTTTCCTTTCTCTTTTATTGCACCTACCACTGTTTGTCTCTTCATCACCCTAAGGTTGACTGGTAGAAAATGAATAAGGCATTAAGTCCGCCTCTGTACATTTGTGCATGAAGCGTTTAATAAATAAATAAATACCTATCAAGATCGAGAGCTGCTTGAGCATGGATGTAACGAGTGCTGCACGTTAAGTATAGTGCGGCACTGTAACCGCATCTAAAAGTACACTGCTTTAGTTGAGCCCCAATAGATTCTTAGATCTTCAGCTTTCCAGGAAAGATACCTGATGATTTCTGGAACGTGAGGTCCAGTGACTGAGTGGTCGACGAGTGTCGACATATTCAAACAAGGACAGTATCCTAGGACCTACTTCTAGTTCTACTTAGGAGGCAACTAATTGATGAAAAATTCTCAAAAGTAGGTACTTAATTACCTACGCTGTAATTAGACATAGCAGATCAGAGGCATAGTATAAAGAGAAGGGCAGTAGGCTATCTCCGGCCCAATCCGCGTTATAATTGCCTACTGTCTTAAGGTTGTCACTTTTAGCTAAATTTTAATTCAGTGCCTATAAATTGGCAAGGGTCGGGAAGTTGTATTTTTTACTTATATAATAAAAATAAAAAACTGGTATAAAAAAATACGGTTTTTTTTTGCGATATAAACAGCCGTATCTGTTTTATTCGTTAACTTAAAAATTTCGTTTTTTCACAGCTTGAAGGGACTATGGTTTTAATTTCAACTAGATACATCACGCATTCTCGAGATAAAGGGTCTTAACAGACAGACATACAGATAGACGAAGGGACAACGAACTGATCCTATCTGAATAAATAAATAAATAAGGGTTCCGTTTTTTTCCTTTTGAGGTACGGAACCCTAAAAATGAATAAAGAAACACTAAAACAACATTAAAAACTAACGCCTATCTCTTAGACTATAATCGAATTTGTTGTTATGATTCGAACTTTGCTTTATATGTATATCTGATTTACAATTAGTCAATTATTTATTATGAATTACGATTTTCTAACTGTAAGTAGGTAAGAAACTAAAGTAAGTAACTGAGAAATCGGCATAACCAAACGTAAACAAAGCAATAGCAGCAAATCAATTGACAGATCAAAAGTAGAAATTAAGCCTACCTACCTACTTCCTCTGTGTGGTAGAAAACTAAATAAAAAAAAAGTAAGCAGGTATCTCAAAATCAAGTAAAAATTATATGCTAGAATGAGTGACTAGCTTACCTTTTTTGTTCAATAGATAATCTGAACAGAGACAATTCTAGAATCGATGAATTGTTAAGACATCCAAACACACAGCAATACGTTCTCTTGCGATTATCAGACATTTTGTTTTGATTTAGCGGTGCCGAAAAGCAGTGACGCGCGAAACTCGTTTAGTGTTAGCCCCGACTGGCGCACTGAGAAACGGGGCGAGATTTTGTTACAGTAATATAATAATAATAACCTATGCTGGGACGTGACACAGCAAATCAGAGAACCAGATATATTTCATTTCCGCTGTTCTATCAAATTTTGTTGCATGATCTAAGACTATTCTACAAAGTCTTTAAGGTTCTTTGCCTATTTGTTTATGCAATATTTTATCCAGTTTAAGAACTATGGGCTACAGTACTTAATGAAACTACGCCGAACGCCTCCGAGAAGGTACAAAATATTAAATTCTTCTTTCTTTCTCTTCCAGATATCAGTGCTAACAGACGGCACATCACTTTCCTTAGCAAGACGGCCATCTTCCCCCACCAGTAGTGCAAAGTCCCTCGCACTCAGCGATCAGGGATCAACTCATTCGACCCATATGCCTCATGCTGGACTGGATCAAGTGCAGAACCTGACCATCAAGAAGGAGACGCAGTTATCTGGTGAGTTTTACTTAAAGGTGCTGAGACACTTGAGCATTTACTTGTAAAGAGCATTCTTGAGAATATAACGAGAGCGTTTTAGCGAGCATTCTGTCAAGCGTTCTGACGAGCGTTCTATCAAGCATTCTGGCGAGTATTCTAAAGAAGGACAATTCGTTCGCTAGTGTGCTCAAGAAAATGTTTGTAGCAATGTTTGACTCTAAGCTCGGGTCATTGTTCAGTTTGATAAATTTAAAAATGGCGGATGTTCAATTTTCTGTTACAAGTGAATGCTCAGGTCTATCAGCATCTTAACCTTGCAGATCGTTTGTGTGGTTGTTTTTGTTCTAGCGACAAGCTGCTCGGTTTTTCGACAATTGCTATCGCCGATAGCATGGCTTCAGTCAAGTGACTTGACTTGCTTGTCTAATATTCTACAGATGCTGATGGAAAAATTAGGATGCAGTTTCTATAGTGTAAAATCACACCACTTACTACTACTACTACACTAAAACTACGAGTACTTTAAAATCAGTCAAATTTAAACCTAAAGACGTCCACTGATGAACGTAAGTCTGCATTAAACTACGCCTGGACGCCACGTAAAGTCATAGACAGATACCATTCCTGGATATGGGTTCTCGAGTCAACTATTCTAGATATTAATTGCTTTTTGACCCTAACCTTGTTTTACATAACCCACAGAATTAAAATGCGAGCAGTCAGTGGGTATGGATAAACTCATTGGTGCCTTACACGGTTCCCCACTGCTGGGACGGCTGCCGCGCGTGCAGTCCAGTGCCAGCACCGACTCCGCAGTACATTCTATGTATACGCACAGGTAAGAATTATAATAAGAATCTTTTCTTTCATAAGACAGGAATTTGCTTTCCATAAGACAGGAAGTTCCTTTCCATAAGACAGGAACTTCCTTTCCATATGACAGTAACTTTTTTACACGTTAAAATAACTTTCTTTCCAAGTACGGGTTCTATATAGCTGGAACTTTCTTTAAATATGAGAGGATTTTCATTTCCTTTTGACATGAACTGCCGTTCATTGATTTTGAAACTTTCTTTCATATCACAAGAATGCTTTTACTATTTGAAACAGGAACTCCTTTTCCATACGACAGGAATTTTCTTTGTATATGACAAAAGTATTTTTCATATATTTATCTCAATGTATACCAATTTTGCAAAACGAGGTAGTTACTACCCTAGCGCAAACGGCTTTCCGATTTAGTGGGATAGGAAAATCAAATACAGAATGTCTCAAAACCTGCAGAGTAAAACTTAGCAAGTGTCCTCCAATTTTTATTTATCCGAAGAGACTTCCAACTTTACACAGCTGATAAATATTGTTCGTAACCGATTTCAAAAAGAGAGTTTCTCCAATTTTATTTTATGTGTACATTCGGCAACTTCTTCTCCAACAGTTAACATCCTTTCTCCATTTATCTTGACAGTGTGTACAGCAGTCCGTCAGCGAGTCCGCGCGCGTCGCGACACTACACGCCGTCCTTGTCGCGCAACAACAGCGACGCGTCACATTCCTCATGCTACTCCTACAGCTCCGAGTTCTCGCCCACGCATTCACCCGTACAGGTAATATTCAGAAGAATATTGAAAACTAGCTTTTGTCAGCGGCTTCGCCCGTGTACATAAAATATACCCCAGAGTACCAGAGGTCACCCAGGAGTAAAGCAGCTTTCTATTGTTGCTTAAATTTTTCCAATCGGACCAGTAGTTCCAGAGATTACTTCCTACAAACAAAAAAACAAACTTTACCTCTTCTAGCTTTTGTCAGCGGCTTCGCCCGCGTACATAAAATATAGACTATGTCACTCAGGAGTAAAGCAACTTTCTATTGTTGCTAAAATTTTTCCATCGGACCAGTAGTTCCAGAGATTACCTCCTACAAACGAAAAAAAACAAACTTTAATATAGAGGTATATTATATTAGTGTAGATTATTGACATGTACAAACATGTAGCGACATCTATTTCTCCACAAAAGAACTAAAAAGTACGAAATTCTGCATCGCGCAATAAGAGTTCTCCAAGCGATTTGAACAAAGGGATCAGAAAAGAGTCACATATGTCACAAGGTCTAGGATTAATTATGAATTAGGACGTTTAATGATATCTTAACCATAGTAGCCTATAAGTAAACCAAACCTCCCTACTCTTACATCATACACGCCATGAGGACACAGCTTTTGCCTACCAATTATTTTTATATCTCTTTTATCTCATAGCAAATTCCTCCACGTTTTGGGCCCACGTGTGGTAGATTACGGCCCATTACCTCTAAAGAGGAGGCCTGAGTCTCAGAAGCGGGAACATTAGGGTAGCTATGCCTAAATCGCAGATCTCCTAAGGTCCAAATCCTAATACTAGTGCCTGTTCCAGGGTCGCCACCCGCACGTGATGTACCGCGAGGCGGCTGCGGCGTACGATGGAACACATGATGACGAGCCCGACGCGCCCGAGGACAGGCTGCATCACCATCAGGGTATCAGCAGACAGCAGCTTATTAACAGGTAAACAATTGCTATACTACGAAATAATTTGAACCAAAATGGTCGTTGGGAATGCTATGGTTACGCGTAGTCCCCCGCTGCGATTGAGAACCGAAAATCTTTTATAGTATTCGCCCAAAGTCGTCTGATGCCGATGTTTGATGTTTGTATGTTTGATGTGTTTTTTGTGTAAGAAAGTATAAATTATAAAATAGATTTCCCCTTCCGCGTCTGTTTGTTTGTTACTGATAAACTTAAAAAACACTAAACAGAATTTCATGTGGTTTTCAATAATAGACACAGAAAAGTTTAAGTGTTTAACACCTAACGAAGCAGAGGCAGGTCGCTACTATGTTATAGTTGAATATTTTGTTTGTTTTGATTTTAAGAACTACTAGTTCGGTCATCATTGGATGATTTTTACCTACCATAAAAAAAAGAATTACTAGTTCGGATTGAAAAATTCTTCAGTGTTTGATAGCTCAATTACTACTACTAGGGATGTAACGATACGAGTTACGAGTACATACTGGATACTTTTCAATCGATACCGACTAAGACAGCCGATACCGGCATCGAGTAAAAGTATCATTTTATCCGAGCGAAGCAGTTACTAAAGATACTGGTGATACCGCGGGGGTGGGCTGTTACTATATGTAATAAAAAATTAGTCCTTTGACGGAGTTTTTATAACATTATTTTCCCAACAGCCCCTGCCCAATCTGCGGTGACAAGATCAGCGGCTTCCACTACGGTATCTTCTCATGCGAGTCGTGCAAGGGTTTCTTCAAGCGGACAGTGCAAAACAGAAAGAACTACATGTGCCTACGGGGGGGCAACTGTCCCGTCACGGTGACCACGAGGAAGAAGTGTCCGGCGTGTCGGTTTGACAAGTGTCTGGGATGCGGGATGAAGCTTGAAGGTTAGTTTTTTTTCTAATAGAAGGTATCATCATCAGCCTTTTTAATGTTCCCACTACTAGGGACACGGGCCTCCTCTCTAGGATAGGGAAGTATAGGGTACGTAATATATGTAATGGTTACGCGCAGCCCCCTACTTCGATTGAGACTCGAAAATCGCATACTACTTTCGAAGTCGACCGTTATGATAGTTCAACTTGTGTGACGAAAACTGCAACTTATTTTCGCGTCTCAATAGAAGTGGAGTGGCGTGTAAGCATAGCAATAGGTTCAACTTAGAATAGCATCAGCCTTATAATGTTCCCATTCTTGGGACAGAGGCCTCCTCTCTAGGAGGAATGGGCCGGTCCACTACGCGGGTCCAGTGCGGGTTGGTGGATGTCACATGCCTTTGAATTTTTGTTTCCTCATGAAGTTTCCCTTCACGTGTATTGTCGTAATTCGCTCGCTCGTGGACCCTCACTCAATCACCCTCGACGACTAGCTCCTCCTAATAATTCCCTTCTGTTGTCCACAGCTATCAGGGAGGACCGCACGCGAGGCGGTCGCTCGACGTACCAGTGCTCGTACACGCTGTCGGGCGCGGCGTCCACGGGCTCGCTGCTGTCCGCGCACGCGCCCACCACGCTGCGCCACGCCTCCAGCCTCACTTGTGTGAGTCATATCTACTTTATGCTGATGTTAATAAGGAAATGCGGTCTTGTGATGATCAGTGAGCTCTAGTGTCAAGTCAACAATCGACTCTATAAAAATAGTATATTCAATAGTATATTATAGCATTCATTTTTCAAAAATACTTGAGATGCTGGTCTCAACAGCTGTGTGCTGTAATGAGTGAATCGTGTCAGAGGTGGGACGTTGTACCCCTCCTGCCCACCCTGCCCACTTCGGCTCAGACCAGCACTACTGTAGCAGCGTTTCTTACTTAGCATATTAGCTAGTATTGTACTCTCCGCCCATTGTGATTGGTTAATTTTTCCACTTGTGTCTACAAAATATTTTTTTTTCAGGTTAACGGTCCAGGGTCATATAGCAGCAGAGGGGAGTCCAGTAACAGTCAAGTTACACCAGATATTCCACCGTTATTACAGGTACATTAACTTTTTATTAACTAGTAGTAGTTATGTGTGAACTGGGTGTAAAGTCCCATATACCTCTGATGAACAAGGGTGTTGTCTGATCCGGGCAATTGCCCGATAGTTGATTTCATTTTACAATAACTGTAGGAGCACTGGAGGGTTTTAGTCATTTAAAATCTGACACCTCCTTGCTCCTCCTTGGTGGATCGTGTCTCCACGTTTCGATAGGGAGGGGTTAGGTTCGGAAGTAATTTTTAAAATTAAAGTTTCCTTATCATCAGGCCATAAGCGGTCTAAGAGTTATTACTGACCGCCTCGTTGTTGCCGCCGCATCTCTCGTTCTTTCTTGCTCTAGTTCCTGTACGGTTCTTAGTGACACAAAAGAATTGAAGCATAGGAAAATGTGATTAGCAGATGTAGCTCAACCTTTATGCACAGGATCACAGATATAGATATACCTAGATAACGCAACTACTTCGCGTGGCTTACGTACAAAAATAGTAAGTGGTCACTTTCGCGGTTAGTCTCTCACCGGTGTACAGTGCTAGTTGACATCAGTTAAAAATATAAAAATATTTGGAGCGATGACGTACGCGGCGGCGTCTTTGAATCGATTTGATATTCTCATCACAAATAGTGCTTGTGACGCCATAATAGGTAGTCAAAAAATGGCACGCTTGGTTTCCATACAGTGCCCTAATTCACGTAAAATTAAACAATCCCAATTCCACTGTCGTTCGATCGTAGTCCTATCCAAAATCGGTATACACGATATTTGAACCACAATATTTGACGTTTAGCCGTTGACGTCCTATCCGAAAACGATTGAAAGACGCTTGAAATAGCTGAATACGCTTCAACGACTCTCGAACGAGTTGAAAATTGGTGTTGTTCAAACTTGATTAATGGATGTGAATACGAAAATGTCAAATTCGCTACGATATCGCTACGGTTTTGATTACTTGAATTAGGCTACAGGTCTAGGCTACAAGCATCGTGATGCTTGCGTTATCTAGGTATATCTATATCTGTGCACAGGATAGTCTCTGTCACCACAAAACTAACCCAAGTTCACTCCTCAGGAAATAATGGACGTGGAACACCTGTGGCAGTACAACGAGTCGGAGCTGAGCCGGCTGGGCAAGTCCACGGGCGGCTCGCCGTCCGCCAACCCGCTGCTGGCCGCCAGCGGCATCACGGCGCACAACTCCAGCCCCGACTTCCTCGCAGACCTCTGCAACATCGCTGATCACAGGCTCTACAAGATTGTCAAGTGGTGCAAGAGTTTGCCGCTTTTTAAGAATATTTCGGTGAGTATGTTTTTTTTTTAGGTTTTTTTTTTATCAAACGTGTAGGTAATATGTTGGAAAATGCCAGGTAGACCCAAGGACAATGACTTTGAAATCAAGGTCAATGACTTGACTCTTTTTTAAGCTTGGAGAAACGCTATTGTGCTATAGTAAACAATATGAAAACTGGAAATGCTAATAAAGCAAAGGTTCTCCTATTAAATTATGGATTTTTTAAGTATTTGATTTTTTTTTTAATGTGTATAAAAAAAATCTATGAAAATAGAAATAACTTAAATCTGATCAAAATTATGCAAGTTAAGAAATTTTTACCATTATTTTTTTCAATTCCACCAAATGAAACAGTTCCTTGAAATATTTTTTACTTTTGCACAAGCGAAGCTGCTGGTAGAATTGAGTGTATTCTATAAATCCCCTAAGGGGCAGATATACGATTCTTCATAATTTTAAATAGAACATCACGTCTAAACTCAATATCAGGCAATAGCCAATGAAAATCAGGCAATAGCCATTGGGTGTATTTATATATGACTTTTATTATATTGTGTTTAATAAGTGAAGGACAAATTATTTTTCGAACAATCTTGATGCGCGGGAAGTTTTTATAATATAATTTTTTTTTTTTTCACCAGATCGACGACCAGATATGCCTCCTGATCAACAGCTGGTGTGAACTGCTGGTACTGTCATGTTGCTACAGAGGAGTCAGTACTCCGGGAGAGGTGCGAGTGGGAGGAGGACGCGGTATTACGCTACATCAGAGCGCTAAGTAAGTTCCGATTATGTTTATTGGAAAAGAAACTTTATTGCCTAGTCATAAAGTTTGATTTACGGTACAGCTTCATGTTTTCTTAAACAATGAATGAATTAAACTTTTGTTAATAAACTTAATCATTTTCAATCAAGAAAATATTAGCTGACCCCAAGAACTTTGTTCTGCCTTAGAGGCAATAAATGAGCAATTTTTTTTAATTTCTATGCACTTCTCCTCCCTACTAATTTTCAGACACATCGGTTCAGCCGTTCTTGAATTATAAATAGTGTAACTAACACGACTTTCTTTTATATTTATATTGATTAGAATAATATGATTAACTGTTTAATGGTGCAGTGGTCGAGCGTTTGACTGCTGCGCGAATGTTAGAGAATAAATATTTGTAGGTACGACTTGCAGATAGTTGTTCCGAGGCGCAGCGTGGCAGTTGAATCGCTCAAAAATAGCACCAACTGTGTAGTTAGCGCTATTTTTGCGCGATTCAACTGCCACGCTGCGCCAACAACAACAACACAACTGTGTAGTTGTTTAACTGAAAAAATACTAATCTAATCCCCTCTACCTCCAGACTGGGTCTGACACCATGCATTGAGCGTATGCTGAGCTTCACGGACCATCTGCGGAGGCTGCGCGTCGACCGATACGAATACGTGGCGCTCAAAGTTATCGTACTACTTACTTCAGGTAAGTTTAATTTATTGTTATTTATTCAGAATCTGTCAGGTAAACAGATCCACAAAGTTATAGTGTGTCAAAAGCATAGAGAGAGAAAAAAAGAATTTATTAATGCTGCGCTATAACATATTATAACGCAGCATCTAATCAACTCTTTTGTTTTATTTTATAAGGTATGTGCCATGGCACATTCCTAACAAAAGAGTACATGTCACATGACTTCGAATTTTTGGTTCTAAAACATACCGGTTTCCTTACGATGTTTTCCTTCACTTTTGTTGGGTCATTTTAGTAAAGGGATATTTTGAGAATGAACAGTCTGAGCCTAAGCCCTTACAACAGAAGACGAAACAACAAATTAGGATATTAGTATTAATAGGTAATAGTACTAACACAAATAAAAATCACTAATAACTAACTGAATAAATAAAACTATTATTATTATCTATTTATAATAATCATCTATTGACGTTTAAAAGTGTTTTTAAAAACCTATTTGTAAAAGTAAATATCATCATATATCAGCACATTATTTTGTTATTAATCCTAGAAGGCTTCCTTTCTATGAGAGAGATAAGGTCGTAATCCACGTCATGTCCAATGCGGATTACTTGATAATATTGTCTATGAATAAACTAATGCGATTATGTTTTGTCAAAATGTTATTGTACAAAGTTGATACGACAGATAGGTTTCCTTAAAAACTTTTTACAAAAAAAAAACCGCCTTCAAAAAAAGCCAAACGACAAAAGTTCCTACACTAAAAAGTTAAAAATAAAAATTTGAATTGCTGTAAAGAAACTTAATTTATAGGTAAACTTATTTGACATTAATATTTTGCAAATATTCAAAATTTATTACTTCTTTTTGGAGTCGGTGCCAGCATTTTTATTGTTGTAACTTAATGTTAGGTAGCTTTGCTTGTGCTTGCAATGCTTAAACATTTTCAATGTACTTAAAATGTTGCAGAAGGTTTTTGTAAGTTTTTGAAGGTTGTTGTAGGAACTTTTGTCGTTTGGCTTTTTTTGAAGGCGGTTTTTTTTTTTGTAAAAAGTTTTTTTTATTTGTAGCCGTTTAGTGTTTTTTTTTTATAATGTGTTATGGCAACGAAGTCAATATCGTTCCTACATTTCTTTTGAAAATGTTACCAATGTCATATCAGTAGGAATACATATATTGTTACAGTGTAATCGTTTTGATCTCGTGGAGAGATGATATGATGCATGAAATACTTATGATTCATCTCATGAGTACATCTTATGACAGCTCTCATAATCATCATCATTTCAGCCAGAAAACGTCCACTGTTGGACATAGACCTCCCCCAAGCGTCGCTACAACGACAATTTCTGTGCGACTCGCATCCATCGCGTTCCCGTGATTCTCACCAGGTCATCGGTCCACCTTGTGGGAGGCCTTCCAAAGCTGCGTCTGTTGGTGCGCGGTCGCCACTTTAGAACCTTTCGGCCCCATCAGCCATCTGTTCTACGAGCAATGTGCCCTGCCCACTGCCACTTAAGTTTGGCAATTCTTCGGGCTATGTCGGTGACCTTGGTTCTCCTGCGCATTTCTTCATTTCTGATTCGAACACGCAAGGAAATTCCGAGCATAGCCCTTTCCATTGCCCTTGACAGCATTGCCCATGACAGCTCTAATAAGCTCAAACAATGCTAGGATACATTATTTTACTTTGAAGTTCCCATGCCGACCTTCCACCTTCCAGCTTCATCATCACATCAGTTCAATAGTATCTTACAGCCAAAGTGCATCTTATGACAATTCTAACAAGCCCAAACACGGCTAGGATATATTAATTAGTTACGCAGTTCCAGTGCCTACCTTCCAGCTCCATCATCATCATCAGATCAGTTCGATGATAACATTTTCAACATAATTATTTAAGATCATTGGTTTATAGTGCATTTTCAAAGTTGCTTAACTACCTTAATTGTGATATCTATGCGAGTGTCAAGTTTCGTTAGCCATTTTCTGATCTTCTTCACCAGTTCCACCTCATCAAATGTTACTTTTTGACTGTAAATGCTTGAGTTCTCGATGAAAATATAAAAAAAAACTATATAGTTGCCTATAATATTTGAGGAGTTCCCTCGATTTCTCATGGATCCCATCATCAAAACTCAATTTTGAAAAAAATGGGACCAATCTGGAAGCATACCCTTTCAAGTACAAAAAAAAATTTGCAAATCCATCCATAAACAACGGAGTTCTGAGGTAACAAACATAAAAAAAAATAAAAAAAAAAAAATAAAAAAAAATACAATCGAATTGAGAACCTCCTCCTTTTTTTGAAGTCGGTTAAAAAGGATCATTCTACATATCAATATGAACGATTATATTCACATAACTCGACAAAATGTATGGAGCAGTGGTTTTTCTTATCGTGCTCTCATAGTAAAAGTTGTTCATATTGTACCTAGTTGATCGAGTCCAATGACCTGTAGGTAGTTAGTACTACCTTGATTAATTCCACCAAAATTTAACGGTGTATAAACCTACATATACGGAAATCGAAGCCGTGATACGCAGCGCAGCAGTCAATCGTTCAATCACTGCGCGAAAAAGGGCCATCAAATCTCTAATGTATTAAAGTGCTAATTTATATGTTTTTTTTTTTGGACAGATGCCCCAGACTTACGTGAAGTGGAGAAAGTACGAGCATCGCAAGAGAAGGCGTTGGCAGCCCTACAGGCGTACATAGCGACGCACTCTCCCGGCACACCAGCTAAGTTCGGAGAGCTATTGCTGCGTATACCCGAACTGCAAAGGACTTGTCAGGTGAGATACTACCTTATGTATATGCAATAACACTATGTCCTTGACTAGTCACTATAGTTTCGTTAACGTCGCACTCTTTAAATACACCATGCTTCCAATTCCTTTGTGTTGACCACGTTGAGATACCAGAACAAAGGAATTCGGGGCCAACCCAACATAACTTTGGATAGAGTGTTTTATGAGGATTATATAATAAAGAATCGCCGAGAATTTAAAAGATTTTCTGACATATCTTATTGTTTGTTTTTCGGGTACCCTACGTACGTAGACTTACGTAGGGGTTGAAAACAAGACAATGTACCCAATTGCAAATTTATCTGGCGCCTACTATAGTGAATTAAAAAGAAATTGTAATATGATATTAAACTATTTTTTTTTCTAATAGTTCTTCATGCAAGTCGGCAAAGAAATGCTGAACCCAGCCAACAAAAGCAAAGACGGCGACGGACCAAGCTTCAACTTGCTCATGGAACTGCTACGCGGTGACCATTGACCTCAACCTTCAAGATCACCTCACAACGACCTCCAAAGGTCACGAACTTCATACATTGCTCAAGAATATATTAAGTGAATTCTCTCTACAATGACATAAAGGATTGTGTTGAGTACAATCCTATATTTTTGTATTTTCATCAATGATAACCTAGTCTGCGCTCCTTTTACTGCCTCGCCTAAAATAGTTTTGAAAAATATACTTGAAACTGCGTTTCTTTATCGCGGTTTTCATATCATAATTATCACTGGCTTTCCCAGAGGGTAAGTCCGTGTAAAAGTAAATAAAAATATCCCAAAAGAACATACTTTTTCGATATAAAATATCCTGGGTGATATTCTAGGATATAGTGTGCCAAATTTCATTCAAATCCCTTCAGTAGGTAAGGAGTAAAAAATATACAAATAAACAAACACCCTCACAACCTTTCGCCTTCACATTACCAGTATGATTGATTCATGTAATCTGACATTTTAAATCACATATGAATCATTACTTATTTGGCCTTTGAACACATTTAAAGACTGTTTTTAGCAAACTCATCGTCATTATAACAAAGTTATGTATTTATCATTTACATTTTTTATCAAATTAAACAAATAGATAACGTCCCTTGTGACCATATGAACATTAATGAGCTTAAATTTTGGTAATTAATTAATGTATTAATTTGATAAAACAAAGATGTAATCATCGATTTTATAGTAAATTACATTTTATATCAAATAAGTGCCAATTTAGCTTCAAATAACGCATTTAATTCATGTTAGTCTGTTTAACACTGCATTCTAAAAATTGTTTCATATTAACTTTTTTATAGTATTTTATAGTGTATGTTATCGAGAGCCACACTGTTGTTTGAAATAAAAAAATGACAAGGTTAGATTTCAATAGTTTAGTTTAACTTTTTCTAATAATACAGCTACTTAAATTCACTTGAAAAAAAAGACGCTAAAAACTCGAAACATTTTAATTAAGCCTGTGTTCTAACAGTTTCTTTCATATTTTCCTGCATCCAATGTTGCCCGTCTTATAAAGACTAAAATACTTTTAAACGACATGACAAAATAGTAAGAACATACACTGCCACGATTTTGCTTCTATATGTGTATTTGTGTAAAGTTAAATAAATCTAAGGCCAAGGGAACAATGATTATAGCAAGGTACAGAATAATATAAATACAATTTAAAATGAGGTTTTTTTGTTAATGGCAAGACAATTTTGTTTAATCTGTGAAGGTAAGGCCGATGAATTTGAATGGACTAGGGTGCAAGGCAGCTTGTCGCATGTTATTGAAATGCGTAAAGTTCTAAGCTAGGCTTATTTGTACCTAAGTAAGCGCATTTTTCTAATGAGTCCAGTGGCCGTACGAATAAAATAAGTGTTCAACTCAGGTCAATAACTGACTCTTGCCTCTGCATTTTTGATAACAATTTATTTTAGTGACTTTTAGAACATAATTTTTAACGTAATTTTCTATCAGGACTATGCCTATTGAAAATTAAAAATTAAGAAAAAGATTTTGATGAAATTACAACGATTACCTATTTTGATATTTCATGCGCGAGCAAGTTTTTATACGACGATGTTTAGAAAACTAAATTTTTCATAATTATTAATTTATTATGAATATGAATTAAAGCATCCGTTTAGTAAGGGATGTCTTTGTAATCCATTGCCATTTTGATTTAGTTACTTAATATTATTATAGTGTATAGATTGTTGATATGTGCAGCTTAGAATCGAAGCTAGACATTTTCAATATTTTCCTGAGGGTGAAACTTTCAGGAAAGAAAGTTTTTATGAAAAACTCATTTTTTTAAGTTATAAATTCTTTTGTTCATTTAAAACTTTCGTATTATACGTTTGAATTATTTTATCGCTTTTTAATAAGGTGTCGGTGCAATACTTAGCATAAAGTGTAGTTTTGCTTGATTTAAATTCTTTAGTAACAAAAACTTAGTTTTTAATTTTAAATTCCCGCTACCTTTATGCTATGTCTTCGCCCTTTTTTCGACAAAGCTGGCAACACAGCTTTGTAAAACCAGTCATTCACTGCCGATTTGTAAAATAAGACATTGCTATGAGCAAGACTCTCTTTATTGCAATACTTATTATTTTTATAAAGAAAATATTCTCAATTAAGTAGGCATATGTTATAGATTTAGTAATAAATTTTAGTGCATAGTGTTTATATTAAAAAAAAAAAGCTTAGAAATGCCTTAAATCGGTTACATAGTTATTGTTAGATGATCAAGAAATCTTCTTTCATTTGGATTATCAAAAATATTTTTGTTATGTCCAGTCCTAAGCAATAATAATTTCAATACTTTAGTTGCCATAGTTATGATGAATAGCCTAGAAAGATACTACATTCCATGCAAATGTTTTTTCGGATTTCTTTTTAGAACTTTTTTGTTACTCTCAAGTAGATGGGGCGTTCTTATTTTCTGTTGACAATCACCATTCATTAATCAGGGGGTTTAGACAAAATGACATTTGTGTCAGCGGAGAAGTGACAGGTAATGTTATTGTCATACCTTTTGTACTTAGCGCTTGGCGTTAACGCTATAAAGAAATATAATTTTCTTGCAATACAATACAGTGTTACAGAGGCGTATTTGGCGCACTGTTACACAAAATTAAAAAAAACTGTATTATTATAATATCCTATAATTCATCCCTCAAATAATAGAAAATTGAGTAACTTAAAATTTCAAGCGATATCAATATATTCCTTTTTTATTTAGAGGTGCACTCAAAAAAGTGAAAGTCGATAAAAAAAAGAACGTCCTAGATACTTTTCTCTTTCTTAAGGGTTGACCAGACGATTGTAGACCAACGTTCCTAACTAAGGTGACCTTGTTAGTTTCAATCCGTATAGACATTGGTTGTAAACCATGACCTTAAACGCCCTTGGTTGGGAGTAGCGCTTTCCTAACCACAGCGATTGAATTTCGAATGTGGTGGGGCGTGCTTTACATCCATGTAGCTGCAACACAAACCAAACATCATCCAAGGTGACCTTGACTGGAACGGTAGATTGCAACCGTGTGGTCCACCTTCTAATAACACAACTCATAAAAATGAAAGACGTTAAAGATAATTTTGCATAGCTATATGTAGGTTTTATGAATAACAGATGGGCACAAGTACTTCATTTATAGTTTAGTTAATAATATATCAGAGCTCATACTTTAGAATGTTATCAAATGTGCCACACGAAAAATGTAATAAATTTTTTCATTGAGATTTTTATGTGATTGTATTTTCTTCATGTTTTTGCCAATAATTACGGTTTTAATAGTGGCATCTATTTATAGTTGTGTAGACTCTTTACTGAACTGATAAATTTAAGAAGTTAGTACGTTAGATTATATTTTTGTATTCAGTAAAGTAGCAGATGTATGCACCAAGTCGGTATGATTGTGAGGTCCGAATAATTTTTATATTAAAAATTAGAAGGAGCGTAAGAGTGGTATGGCGTCCATGTTTACTGTTATTTTTTATACATAAGTATTATAGTGATATTGTATTCTTCTTTATTTGTAGAATTATAAAGATTTTTTTTATATATAGCGCAAAATGAATAAATATGATTTTGATTTAAACTGATTTTCTTTTTAATTTATTAAATTTGACCCTTAACACAATGTCCAACTTCGAGTAAGTACTATACAACTTAGTAAGGAATGACTCATATTTAAATACAGGAGTATGAAGGACAGCTAAGATACTTTCCAATTAATTATTTAAGTCAGTATGGGTCATTGTATCAAACATTGAAATGTCGAGGGCTTGTGTATGGCGAACAATGGATAGCTCACCGTAAAATTGTTTGGTAGGTAATCGTCCGGACCCAGCCCAGTCGTCCTTGAGGCGCTCAAGCTCAAGGAGTTGTCAGCAAACCGTAAGGACCCTGCAGAAGGGTCGAGGCCAAAGGGCCAATGGTTCGCGTCTGAAAGGTAGGATCTGGCCCGGGTATGGTATATATGGCAACATAGGAATGGGGTAAGTTGTTTAGTCAGTAAGAATCTGACACTGCTTCCCGCTCCGCCCAAAATCGGCTCAGTAGTTTTTGAGACGAGAGAGAGAGAGAGAAGGGCGAGATTCGTCATTTGATGATTTTTGCCTACCATAAAAAAAAAAAACATTGAAATGTTGAAGTAGGTACTTGATTGGTGATCAATTTATTTTATCTCACTTATTTTGTGAAATTGTATGTAGGTAGGTACTTAATATTGGATTATAGACCTGTAATTATTAGATTTTAGATACCCGTGATGGGTACAAGTTATAAGTTACATAAAATTACTAAAATAAATTAGATACCTACCTACAGATAATATTTTATCTCTACTAAATATACATTTTATCTATTATTCCACGTATTGTTTAATGATACTATTATAATAATCCTTACATAGTATAAAACAAAGTCGCTTCCTGTCCCTATGTATGCTTAAATCTTAAAAACTACGCAACGGATTTTAAAGCGGCTTTTTTTAATAGATAGAGTGATTCAAGAGGAAGGTTTATATGTATAATACATGCCTAATATATTTAATTTCAGCTTTGCACCTGTGCGAAGCTGGGGTGGGTCGCTAGTATTATTATAAAGAGGAAAGTTTAGATTTTTTTTTAATTAACTAAAAAACTACTGAGACGATTTTGATAATTCTTTCACCAGTACCTAGAAAGATACTTTATTACTAAGCAATATAGGCTATATTTTATTTTTAAAATCAAGGTTGTTCTTTATTAAAACTCCAATGAGTTAAATCAAAGTGTAAATAAATTACCCATAAATGTCCTTACATTGGGCTGCGAAAACTATTGATAGTTCTTGTATTTGTATTTCAGGCTAGTGTCAACAACCAAATCGCGTATTTTGCATCTTATACAGATTTTTTTGCGTCTTAGACAAAAAACATCCAGCGACGAATCCCGCCGAGCGGGAAGCAGTGTCAGATTCTTACTGACTAAACCACCTGCCATGTTCCTTCCTTGCCTTAATCTCAGAGCCTTGGTGTTACGCTTTTGCATCAATCCTTGACCCCAGGAGGCTTCGACCCTGCAAGGACCCAGTCAGTTTACTGACTCCATGAGGCGCGCGGGAACAGTGACCTACAACTCGTAAGTCGGAGCCTTTACCACTCGACCGCCACTGCTCCTGTTCACTGAAGGTAGTGGTAACATTATAAAGCTCAAGAGTTTCTTTGAATAAGAAAATATGTTAGTGTTGTATGAAAAAGGACATAAAAACCAAAACCTTGGTGCAACGCACGGGAGCGCAGTAGAAACCAAATACGCGGGTGAAACCTCGGAGGACAGCTAGTAGGTATATAAAATGTGTTTGTTTATGTACTGTTTGTGTACCTACATGTATTATATAATCATAATTTTATCTCAAAATTATTAAGTATGTACCATTAAATGTTGGAATAATTAATTACTTATATTTATTATCATGATGCTATCTCAAATAAATACCTACAATATTACCTATCTAGTAGCTTCTTTTTGCCAGCAGCGTCGCCCACTTGAAAGTCGGTTTTTTATGGTGGGTAAAATTAAACCACAGATACCTAAATCCCGACTAAAAAGCCGTTCCTTCTTTGTCTTAGTTCCGGGGTCCTGGTGTTTCGCTCTCGCGTCAACCTATGGCCCCAGGAGGGTTCGACTCTGCTCAGGGCCCTCTTCCCCACTGGGCACTATGGGCACGTGCCCAGGGGGGCCCTGGGCACGTGCCCATAGTGCCGATCGAATCGGGCGCCCTAGTTCCTGCCAGATTACCAAATGTTAACCGATATTTAGGTATTACCGAAAAACATTAATTTTGATAAATCTGATGATAATGACTTACTACAATACCTACGCTTATTAGCTTTAGTTTGCCATAGCTACCTCTCGCTCAAAAATTAGGTTTTCTGATATTAGTATGTTCAGGTTAATTTAAAGATTAACTAGTTTGTCACTGATGTCCATAGAATGTGATATTCTCAATACCATAGATTTTGAAGAAGTGATTAACGATTTTGCTCATCTTAAATCTAGAACCTTTGCAATCAACATAGAATTAATCTAAAGATTTTATGCTAAGCGAGTTACTTTTGTAGATTATTTTTTAAATTTCCTATTTTTTAAAGTAAGTAACTAAATAAAAATAAATTTAGAACCTTGTTTGTCTACTTTCTTTACCTATTATAACTAAATAGTGTTTTCTCAAGGTCATAGGGGCTCCATGATCCTAATGTGCCCAGGGCCTCAAATAGTTTAAAGACGGCCCTGACTCTGCTGGGCTCCTACAGTTTGCTGACAATTCCTTGAGACTCGCGGAAACAGTCCGTACCTTCGACAACTTGGTTACCGGAAGTTTGGACAGCGAGCTATCCATTGCTCGCTCCTCTTTTGCTAGCATTACTGCTTCACAGAAGGAGGCGACAACCTGCCACTGTTCTTCGCTTCGGGCCATGGGCCGGAGCAAGAGACCGTTGCTTCTGATCTCCCCCCATGAGAACATGGCTTTTCCCAAGCGGGGCACACCGCCTCTATGTGCTCCACCGTGTTTTTCGGGCGGTCCAAACAGTGGCGACACGCGAATCCGGTGCAGGCATCGACTTATATTCTAGCGATAGACAAGCACGTTTATAGAAACTTTTCTTCAATATACTGAAAAAGAACTATCAGTTTATCCAAGGAAAATGAAAAAAAAGAAAGAAATTAATTAATAAAGGGGAATGTTTTATCATTACATAGTATAAAACAAAGTCGCTTCCTCCCAATGTATGCTTAAATCTTTAAAACTACGCAACGGATTTTGATGCGGCTTTATTTTTAATAGATAGAGTGATTCAAGGGGAAGGTTTATGTGTATAATACATGCATAATATCTTCAATATCAGTACCCGTGCGAAGCTGGGGCGGGGTCGCTAGTGTATAATCCTAACTAATATTATAAATGCGAAAGTAACTCTGTCTGTCTGTCTGTCTGTCTGTCTGTCAGTCTGCTACTCTTTCACGCCAAAACTACTGAACGGATTTGAATGAAATTTGGTATACAGATATTCTAGACCCCGAGATAAAACATAGGCTACTTTTTATCGCGAAAAAAGGGTTGTAAGGGGTTAAAAGGGGGGGGGGGGAAGTTGTATGGGATTTCATAATTTTCCGCGGACGAAGTCGCGGGCAGAAGCTAGTAAAGAATGAAAGAGAATCGTGACAACCAATAACCGGAATGTGCAGATCACCACAACAATCTCTTGTCGATGGAAATGGAGAAAAAAATAAAAGAATGTGGAGATCTGATAGGCAGTCGCTCCATGTAAAACACGGGTAGGACATATTCAGCCGAGTGTGGCTGAATGGGTGGTTAGACTGTAAGCTATTTACTTAACCTTTCGATCTTCTAATTACAGACACAATTAAAGAACTTAAAGAACAATAGGGTGCTTAATGAATTAAAAGGCTAGGGAGATGATAGTTAGAACTGCGAATATAGGTTTTTTATAGATTTGTTTGTTTTATGTCGTACCTAATTTACAAAAATCGGGGCCCTGGTTCGGGCCATGGTCCGGAGCAAGAAGGAGAGGAGAGCTTCTTCTGCCAAGCACTACACTAGCGACGGCCGCATGCATCAGAGAATTAAACCCACTTGTGAACTTTCAGCCCCTCTAGCCAAGTTTCGTTAACGTCGAACGCTTTGAATTGACCACGCCCACAATTCCTTTGTTTAACATCATCTCAACGCTCAATCACGTGGTCAGAACAGAGGAATTAAAAGCGAGACCAATTCCAAGCGTTCGACGTTAACAAATCGATCGTAACTTGGCTAGGGGGCTGTTTGCCTGTGTCTTTTGTGTTCCCGAGCAGTTTTTGAACTTGCCTGTAGGTACTTAAGCAAATTTTCTGGCAGGGCGTTATCTTTGCTAAGTATTTAAATCTGTGATAATGTATCGGCGTAATAATAATTAATAATTACTTTTAATACAAAATGAAATTCCAAGGTCCAAACGCGAAGACCAACTAGTTCTAAATTTCACAAAGACTTATTTGTTAATATCCCACCCCCTAAAATCCTATTTCTTAATGTCCTAGTCCTATTTCTTAATATCTTTTAATATGTAGTAGGTACCTCTACCACTGTAATTTCATCGTATCCTGCCCCGGATCGAATTTTTTCAAGACCGGCAAACACTGAAAAATGCCCACTGCCCACATACAGGGTATTGCAGGCATTTGCAGGATAATTTCGTACTGTATGCGTGGGTTTTTGGACAGCAGGGCAGCTCCGGTAAAAACCAAGCCCGATTCGTCGATGGCGCGGAGTGTATCATGCATAACGTGACCATACGTCCCGCTTTGGGCGGGACTGTCCCGCTTTCAGACTCTGTCCCGCTGTCCCTCGCAAGAGCAAAAATGTCCCGCTTTAGCTTTAAGAATGCATATATCGTTTTTAAATGTGAAAACAGAGCGCACGTTCGTACCAACACACTTGATTTAACAAACTTTTCCATACTTATCGACTACGTTATGTGTCTGCCAGGAAGTAACGCACCAGTCGAAAGAGTTTTTTCTCAAATGAACAAAATGTGGACGAGTAATAAAACCCAGCTTAGTGTAGCAGCAATGAAAACTATGTTGATTACGAAAATAATAAAAAAAAATCATCACATAAATAAATCATGCAGTGAGTTCCATAGTTATCTAAAAACAAGATACGATATTCTAAAACAAATTTGTGCAGCCGACCACTACAAAAATACGACTTAGAAGTCACCCCACTACTTAACTGTTTTGTGCTATTCAATCTATATATATAAAAGGGGAAACTGACTGACTGACATATCAACGCACAATTGAAACTACTGGGATTAGGAGAGTGAAATTTTGCACAGGACTTCTTTTTATGACGTAGGCGAACACTAAGAAAGTATTTTCCTAAATTCATCCCCTAAAGGGATGAAACGTGTGTCCAAAGTTTGTGCAAAAACCTACTTTCACGCGGGCGAAGCCACTGGCAGAAAGCTAGTTGGCACAGCCAAAACTACTGGGACTTGGAACGTGAATTTTGCACAAGGCTTCCTTTTATGTCTTAGGCGAAAACTAAGAAAGGATTTTTCAAAATTCAGCTCCTAAAGGGACGTAATGGGAGTCTAAAGTTTGTATGGAGAACCCTACTTTCACGCGGGCGAAGCCGTTGGCAGAAGGCTAGTTTTCTATAAACTTGTAAACCTCCCAAAACTTTGTTTTATTTTATAATTCCGCAGGTTTTTTTTTTAGAACTATTCCTCGGTTGTCTCGCTCTGGCACCTGGCACCTCAAAAAAATGTCAGCAAAACCATGGGACCAGGGTCAAGGCGCGCTAGGACCATGAGGAATTTCACAAACGCGCGGTCTTGGAACGTAAAGGACACAGGCGTGATTTTAGTCAGTAAAAGTCTGTCACGACCCCACCTACTCCGCTCCACCTAGGGCGGCTTCCATCTTTGAATGATTTCCGCACCTAATAAAAGGTACATCAATCATATCTATCGTGAATAAAATAAACAACATTATTGTCTTAGGTGGGGTCGATTATAGCATCTAAGTACTCACTTAGCTCTTCCGATTTAGATGTACTTTGGTCAAAATCATCAATCATCATCATTATTCCAAGTCAGTAAAACCCACAGATATTTGATACAATCGATTTATAAAGATAAAATTAAAAAATAACGTAAATTATCTCATATTAATTTACGCATGTACGAAATTATTTTCTTTGATAAAACGATTGCTGAGCGAGTCGATGACATATAGGTAATTGTAGAACGTTGCATACTAACTACCTGCAGGTCATTGGATTCGCTCATTTGATGACTGCGTAGTCAAGCGGACGAAATCTGCTCTACAACCACCACTCTCCGCTGCGGACAGCAGTGCAGTGTGCTAATCACCTTAAATTATAAAATAACCTACTCCAAAATTGCTATTTTGGAGTAGGTTATTGTAGGTTAGAGGGTTAGGTTATTGTAGGTTACTACCTACAATAGGATTTCAATACCCAAGTTAAAAAAATAATAGGTATCAAAGTTGAAAAAACCAGCGCAATTCAGTATAAAAACAGGGCGCAGTTACTTTATTATAATGTCTAATTCAAATAATGATAATAATCAAAATCATGCTTTTTTTTTGGCGTAGCATCTTTGTTTTTAAACAGTAGGTAAGGCACCGCGAAATGCAACTTTTTGTGGTCCCTTACTTACTAATCCATGAGACCGCCCATAACGTTAGTAGTAAAGAGTTGTAACAGAGTATTTAAAGTTATGAATTTTAAAATACTTGACTTTATCAAATTGCTTTTAAAAACCCAGCACCCCTAGCCAAGTTACGATTGTTTTCAGAACAAAGGAAATGGGGTGTGGGCAACTCAACGCGTTCGACGTTAACGAAACGATCGTAACTTGGCTAATGGGGCAGGACACTGCTTAAAAACTATCCAGTACATCCCAGAACACTACAATAACTAGGACATATCCTGGGAAAAAAAGAAAGAAAACATGATTATGTGACTCACAATGAAACACAATATAAAAAACTTAAACATAAATAAATAAAAGACAACTACAAAAAAGAATGGGACTAACTAATCTAATATTCTATTTATCAAATTTGCGTATCAGGACAAAGACGCGCACAACTTACGTTATTATCTTAAATACTCGTAGATATAATCGTAATCCTAGCAAACCGATTTATTTTTGTTATTGTTTAGTACCACTTCAAATTATTATCTTTCTACTAGACCATTCTAGAATAATTAATAGGAATCTGGAAGTAACTAATAGATATGTCGCAGCCATTTGGTTAAATTAGCCATCCAACTGGATGCCTAAGGCGTTCGTTAACCGCCGGTATTCAGTTGGATGCCTAGGCCGATAGTTGTTTGAACTAAAATCACTCAATGTTTAACAGCCTGGCGTATTGAAAGTTAGCCCTTTCGAACTAACTAATCAAGACTCGGCCAAGTAATTCTTTATCCTACTAAACTAAACGAATACATAACGTTCAGCCATCTGGTTAAAAGTTGCGGTCAACAACATGGCTAATTGTTCTTCAGCCATTAGTTTGGATGCCGGCGTTTAACGAACACTGTTAACGTCCAATTGGATGGCTAATTTAACGAGATGGCTGAGACAGATAAAATACGTTCCAAGAATAGGATCAATCGCCACGTTGTGACGTCACGTCATACCTACTACCAAATAAAAAAAAATTGGCATAATTCAATAACTCGGAAATGAGTAAAACTATATCATAGTTCGTAAATAAATATATTTTTTAAAGTTTCTTTCTTTGCTTACCCTAATAATTGTTCGATTTGATTGTACGACGTGACGTCACAACATGGCAATCGATCCTATTCTCATCTGGACACATCGTAGGTATATCGGATGAGGACGCCAATCACAGTGGAAGTCCATTCCAGAGATCCTTTCTTGCTGCCGATGACTTCAATGGTTAACTAGCAATAAATACAATACGTACCTACCTACTATTCCAGATCACAAAACTGATATAATTATGATGCAAGCTTTAGATATTCACTTCACAACGAACTGTGAGACAGTCCCCAAACTAGATGCTGTTCGCACGGTAGTGCAAACATCAGCAGCCTGGATGCTGTCAAAGTGACATGTGTCATCTCGTTCATTCGTTCTCAAGCTTCCGTACTATTGACTCCACCGACAGGTACATATTTCTTCTGGCTTTTACCAGCGATCTGGCCCATCGGAAAATTGAAAATTTACTCTCGAGAATAGAAATACTAATAATTTGCTTAACCTATTCTCATCAGCTAAAGAACAATTTACTTGGCCATATTATGAAGTGATTAACAGATTCGGCCACGAGAGTGACGCTTGGGCGTTTCTTCCGCATGAATACTGTGCAAGAAGATAGCACTCCACCCAGACTAGGAAAAGCCCAGTCTGGGTAGAGTGAGCAGGATCTCTCTTTTACTGATTAAAACCACTACAAAAGATGTCATGGACATGTTATGATTTTTAATTAAATTTTTACCTTTTGATAGAGGTATTGGAAAAGGCGTCAACTTTTATTGGACGCCTCCTATAAGTAAATAAGAGCAGAACCCAAACATAAACAATGAATCATATTGTCATCTGACAACACTGAAAGCTGTTTGTGTTAGAGAGATTATAAATTGATTAGCCTATTCAATAAATTACTACTATCTACGTAATCAATCAGTTCTCACCTTTTGCGTAAAACCCCTAAATTGACATTAGTCTTTATGATTAAAACTGTTTGCTATACCGGCGGCTTCACCTGTGTGAATGTATATAGGAAATAATCCTAAAGGCACATAGCAGTTAGGCGTGAGAGATATGGCACTTCACTATGGCCTCATACCGAAAGGGGCCTCGCGCAAGCCCTAGCTGCTTTAATAGCATCAACCTTATAATGTTCCCATTGCTGGGACTAAGGCCTCCTCTTTCGGAGAGAATGGGCCGAAATCCAACACGCAGGCCCAGTACGGGCTGATGGATGTCACATGTCTTGGAATCTTTAATTTTAGGACCGGCCGTTTCCCTCACGATTTTTCCTTCACTGTTTTAAGAGCAGTGGTGATCAAATAAATTACAAAAAGTAATGCACCTGACTGGATTTTGAACCACGACCTACAATTCGTAAGTCGGTCACTGCTCTCTTCTTTTAATCTTCTTTAAGAACGAAGGTTCCTTTGGCTCTTTGTTGACCACTTTTTCGCCTGATGACAAACGACTATGTGCTCGAACATTGGGTTGCGACAGTGGCTGTTTTGTTTTAGAATTTATGAAAGAAAAATCCTCGCTAGTGCGCTTACTATATCGATAGCTATATTATATTATACCTATATTTATATTAGTTGTTGTACTAGTTAGTTAATAGCATAAAGGATACTTTCTATATGCTATTTAAGGACATAGTCGGTTCATGCACTAATAGTTTCATTGAAATCCTTTCAGCCGTTTAAGTTCGAACAAATGTACACATTCACAAACTTGCCTTTTTATAGCAATACTATGATAACAGAAGCTTATTAATTAAAAAAATTAAATCAGAATTATAATCGCTTTATCAGCACATTAATGCAATTGCAATATTTTGAGTTTGACTAATCCTATTATCTGTAATTAAGTAATTATTGAGATAATACTAGTAATATATAAGGTAGTACATAGTGTTAGTGTTTAAGCAAGCAACATGTGGTCTGCTTTAGTGCTGCTGTCGCTGATCGGGTGTGCGTTGGCTGGTCCTCCAGTTAGCAGGTCCAGGAGCGATATTGAATCGTTCAAGGATTTCCTGGAGAGGAGCAGACAAGGTTTGCGCTTTTGGATATGGTGGTAGTAATGCTTAGTGTCTAGGCCTTACTCCATAGAGTAACACAGGCCACCGGCGGTGGCCTGTGTTACTCTATGGCCTTACTCGTACTTGTTATAATATGTATTTCAATGACAACAAAGGTAATTAGACTGTGTAGTAACAAGCAACTACTTACCAATTCCTATTTTGACTATTAAATTTTGGTTTCGATGGAACTTGGTACACAGGTAGCCAAGCAATCAGAATCATTTATTTCAAATAGACCAATTACAGGCACTTTAGAATTTTCAAAATATCGGTCAGTCAAAAAAGTGAAGTGTCAAATGTAGGCCCCATTATAGCCACAAGTTAAGCGTGATCCCCAAGAAAGCCGTGCTTTCGACTTCAAGTTTCTGTTTTTACAATACTTTGTCGGAGTTATTACTTCTGACTTTCGATAACACAAACTGCACTTTGTTTTTTTTTTCCATTTAATACTAAATTATTAGCAGTAAACCAGTTTTCGATCTGCTGTAGAGCGTTATTTATAACATCAATTCTAGTCTATTGATCTTTAAAAACGATGTTTTGTCAGCAAACAATACAATGTGTGGTTGTTTTTTTAATAGATGCGATAGATCTTTAATATATCCCAAAATAGGAATGGACCCAATATTGAGCCTTGTGGAACACCCACTTCGATTTTCGAACCTTAATAATTGATAACGTTTTTTTGAACTTGCTATTGCTGGTCATTTAAACAACAACCTAGCCCATAAGGTTCTAGTTTTAAAAGCAAGCTTTCATGATTAACTCAATCGACAGCTTTTGGGAGGTCATAAAAATCCTAAATTTGTTTACACTCCACATGATTTCTCTGTAATAGTTTATGACTAACCTAATAAATAACTCACTAACTTAATTTTTCCAACAGATGATGGCATCAGGCTGGAATCCCGCATGCTGATGAACCCCAAGGCTTCGGCTTGGGAAAACAGCGGCAAATTCGAGGGAGACATTCTCCTCAATGATGAGCAGGCTGAGTTGCTGGTCAAACAGTACTCCGAAGGCAGGAACGCGTACATCTGGCCCAACACTAAATGGCCTCAGAACACTATCGTCTACGAATTCAACAATGAATTTAGTAAGTTAAAGAATAAAATTGAATAGAATAGAATAAACTTTAAACTAACCCAATTTAAATTAATCCCCGTTGTGCTGCACTTCGATTGAGACCCGAAAATCTACGCATTGAAGTTCGATCGCCATTTTGGTTTATTTTATATGCCGCGTATAATTATGCATGGGTAACTGTATAAAGATTTCAAAATTTATACGACACTCCTGAAGTCTGTTCCTTTTAGATTGTTATGCTGTAAAAGGAAATGATGTCGATAGCTGAATCTCATAACGGTACTTTTCTGTATTTCAGCTCAAGCCCAGATCAACGCCATCTACAACGGCATGAGGGAGATCAGCCAGAGGACTTGCATAAGGTTCCGTCGCCGTGCGGCTAACGAGTTCAACTACGTCAGAATCACTGTAAGTTTGTTAGGCATCCTAATTCCCGATTTTATAATCGGACAGATAGATATACGGATATAGTTATCTTAAAAGAGAGCCTTTTTTTCCCACCTTAAATGGCTTTGGTCATCTTTGAGCGTTTTCTGTATAAATAAGATCTAGTTGACTTTACTCACGTGTAACACTTTTATGATTATAGTTTTTGTAGGTTTGCTGGAAATTAAATATGTGCATGATTCACATAGAACCCCAATCAAACGCCGGAGTTCGCATACCTATTGTCTTACTATTATGCCTCTAAATACGGTATTCAAAAGGTTAAATTACATTGGCCCTTGTTTTATTTAAGTCGTCCCGGTAACTAAATAAACCCCATATCAGTGGTATCAGTTCTCATGACTCAATTTATTTCCCTTTCTAATCAGTACTTCAAAATTACATTAGTTATCTGACAAATTGTAGATACTGTTTCAGTTATCAAATTAATTCAATTAGACAACGGTAAAGAAGTAAAAACTATCAACTCTATGCATAAATCCGATAAAGATATTATTTGTTGTCACATTTAAAGTATAAGTAAGGTTACCTTGAAATCTTTGTCTTCTTATCGCTCAGTTCTTTATTTACTCTCTTTACATTAATGTTTGTATTATCATCCTAATATTTTGTTGATTGAAAATGAAATAAAATACAATTTAATCGCTTTTGCGGTAATTTGTGAATGAATCCACATTCCGGATAGCTCGTTGTAGCTAACATATCATTAAAATATATATTTTTTTGTATTATCATGCTTAACAAAACCAATCTCAGTCATTTCTTTTATTTGGTTTTACTTTCACTCTCCACCCGCCAATACCATTATGAGACAGCTAATAGTAATTGGTAGGTTTTCTGCGTATGTAGTCTCTACTTTAAACTTGTCTTTCTCAATTTCTAGGGTAACGCCAATGGCTGCTACGCCAACGTTGGTTTCTGGCACACATGGGGCATTCACACCCTGAACCTGGCTCGCGACACCCCCGGCCGTGGTTGCTTCCACCACTCCGTCATCATCCACGAATGGCTCCATGTTGTTGGCTTCTTCCACATGCAGTCCACCCACAACAGAGACACCTATGTTCAAATCCTGTGGCAGAACATTATGCCAGGTAAATATATGTTCTATTATTATATTAGGTTAATTTTTTAAAATATTTTACATATATTTAAAAAAAAGGGATTGTATAGAACAGTAAAAACATCAAGTTTAGCTATCCGTTAAACAACTGAGGGTTCCACTTGTATAAGAGTATCACGCACATTGATATGAAAAAAAGAAAGGTACACACTGACACTCACTAGTGAACTTCGACAGTTTTCCGAACTTTCTCATTGGCTTGACAGTAGCAGTTTTAACCTATATGTTCTAAAGTTTATTTTAACATAATTATCACATATTATGACACCTGACAAGGATTTATATCAAGTTTTTCGTATCAAGTTTTAAAACTGATAAGCTGTTTAGTTGGTTTACAGAAATTGTAATTTAACATTTCAATTTTAAAATATTGAAGGAGTTCAGTATATTTTTCCAAATAATCACTGGTTTAAGTTCTTAAAGTTTCATATATTTTTTTCTATGCACAGGTATGGCACACAACTTCGACAGGTATGGAACCAATATCGTGCACAACATGGGTCTCCCCTACGAGTACGCCAGTAACATGCACTACGGCAGATTCGGCTTCAGCGTCAATGGGCAACCCACCATGTTGCCTCGCTTCGTAAGTAATAGTTTCTGAGATTTCGTGATTAGTCAGTAAGTGGTATTCCGCTTTTACATATATAGATATAGATAAAAGCAGGAGAAAACTCCAATCCTTCTAACCAAACGGTTGGATAACAATTTAGTATAAGTAGCTATGTAGGTATTATTATCCTGGATACTGCGAAAGTATAAATTGTTTTACCATCCACCGAAATATGCACAGGATATCTTATGCAAACATTAAAAAAAGTCGAGTCGAATTTTGAATTCTAGAATTACAACAATTAAATTCTCCAATTCTTTACTTTCTAGAACGACAACAATCAAATGGGCCAGACGGCAATCATAACCGCCTGGGACTGGCTGAGGGCCAACAGGCATTACAACTGCCCCGGAGCTTGGACCACACAAGTCAACGAAGAAGACATGAACAAGCCTGTACCTTATTTATTTGAAAATAATGAAGAGTTCCAGGAGTTTGAAGATGCACCCTTAGAAGAGGCTGTTGTTGAAGATGTGCCCCAGGAAGATAACGCAGATGATACAGTCAACTTCGTTGAAGATGTTCCTCAGGAGTTCGATGACCAATCTCAGTAAACTAAACAACGACTGAAAGACGTAATTGCAAATAAAATAATCGAAAATACTTTTTGTATTAATTTTTTTTCCTCCTTCCGGCGTCGTACTCGGCTATACTGAGGATCGTGACCGTGTTTCATCACTTTCACTCTTATGATGTTCCTCCAACTATTTCTGTCTCTGTTGGAGTAAAAGGCCCCATATACCGCAGATTTAAGAGTGGTGCTGATCTGGTCGAACCAAAGTTATGAGTTGCGTGCACGAGACCCTCTTCTATCATATTGCCGATTATAATGAGCCTTTCGAGGTTGCCACCGTCTTTCCTAACAATGTGATCGAAGTATTGTAGAATCTTGTGAAGACACTCGGTCGACAACCGCGAGGAGATATTTAGTTTTCTGAATATGGGTTCTGATTCTATAAGGGTGTCTATACTCTGTTATAAAAAAATTGTATTAACACGAAAGTTCGTCAGCTTCAGTTATAAATTTAAAGCAAGATTCTTAAGAGGAGAAAACCACTTACCGCCTAAATCAAAAGAAATAGGTATATATATACCTAAAAATATTCGGAGACCTTTGACGACGACTCAGGTTTTTATTATTTTTATTTTCCTCTTATTCGTTATGAAAAGCACAGTGTTTACCTCGGGTTCAAGAGTTTTTTAGTCCCTCGAACTATTAGACTCGGACGCCAAATCTACTTCTCGGGACTAAATAACTTACTTTCATCCCTAGGATAACAATGTATTTGTCGAAAACGGCTTCGATTTGTTGACAACAAGACTAGGCACGCCATTTAGTGGCAACTGGAAGAACTAAATAAAGGTGGCGCGCCTGACAGAGTCAGTGACGTATACGCTTTGCTACGAGCTTGTGGAGGGGAGAACCAACCCGCCCGGGCAGCGGGGACTCTCAGCCAGGCCGTCGCAGAATCAAGACGTTCTGAAACTGTCCGTTTTGTTGTAATTAGTAAAGTGATAACAGTGTACTGTACCGAAATGTATTCAGAAGTAAACTGATTCAACTCCTAGCCGTTGTTATTCATTGCACGATATCCACATAGACCCACATGATAGATCTGATAGTCCTGATAGACGAGCTCGAAAACCATCCTGGACACGAGACGACATATTATTAAAGGCCTTTCGAATTTTGACAGTAACAGTAAACTTGGTCATAATAATATTGTGCCATAATTGGTTTTTAGCGCTGTAGTACTGTATTATTATTAAGTATAAATATTGTATATCCTATTGTTTTTATTCATAACTTTGATATGCATAAAGATAAAACGCATATTGTTTGTTTCTCTAATAGTTAATAGGGAAAAATATCAAAAAGCATAAAGGAAACGTACTTTATGAATATTTTTGTATTTATTCAAAATGCGTAATTTCAAAGTAGGTATAATACATTGATCAAAAGGTATAATGGTTTCACCCCGACTCAGAGTACCCCGACTCGGATAGGTTAAGATAGATAGATATACTCTTTATTCTAGGTACACCATAAACACAAGGTTAGAAGGATAATCGTGGTTTGTTTTTTTTTAATCACCCAGACAACACAAACACACAAACAGTAGAGACAAACAGTAGCCCCGCTTAACGGGGCTACTATTTCGGGGTGGATAGTTCGATAGTTCGTCACCATCGCCTGCCCCCCTAGCCAAGTTACAAACTTTCGTGTCGACTCTCTACTATCGGAACGCCTCAGCGTAGTTATCACTAAATATTATAGGGTCGGTTCATATCTGACGGGTGATGCGTCGAGCGTATCATCGGTCGCGTCTATTCGGTCGAATGGGTCGGTTCATATCAAACGGAAAATGCGTCGAGCGTATCATCCGTCCTGCCACTAGTCAGTTTCTACGTTTAACATCTACAGAGCAGTTGTGTTGTGTGATATTGAATTTTAAAATAAAGTCTATCGAAATTATAGCTATTTGGGATGCTTATAATTATAAACTAATTGATTGGAAGTATCTTTGTTTTACTGTGACCATCCTGACGTAACAGTTGGTTCACACAAACGATCTCTGCTAATGTTACGCCTAGTCTGTATGCATCAATCAAAATACACGTAGAGCGTGGCGCGCGCGATGTTACCGCTGTTACGTCGACCGATAATGCGTTGACGGAAACGGAATAGACGCTGTACGCTCGACGCACTAACGTATCATCGGTTGAGTGTGAACGGTCAAGTATTTTTCTATACATTTGTCTGTTCTGGCGTTACGCGACCGATAATACGCGACGCATGTTCCGTCAGATATGAACCGACCCTAAAACTACAAGATTTAGCGAAGATCATTGTAGAAACGATTACATTTCATTCTTAATGTTTAATGATGTGAACTAGGCTACGAATTTTGTTGAAATGATGGTATTTCCATACATTTGATTAGTTTTCTACTAGCGTTAACAGTTGTCTGCTTCTCTTCGATTCATACCACGCTGACCCTGTAAGGGAAGTCGTCGCGCAGCACGTAGTCGTACTCGATGTTCCACAAGGGTAGTCCTAGTACCGATCCCTGCGGAACAACACACGATATCTCCCGTCGTTTCCACTCTCCCTCGTGACTGGGGTAGACGATAAATAGGCCTCAACTACACGTCAGGTGCACCTGGTGGTACAGCCAGATACTTGTAGTCAGTTTTTTATATAATTTGTTGCGCCTCTGAACACCATAATCACGTGATTATGATGTTCAGAGGCGGTGTATAAGAATGTACCTCGCGGGGTGGCCGCTTTTAACCTCACTTGCAGCACTAACTTTCACAACTTTATAAGCAAAACTAACTTTAGAATCTTTCCACCGTTGTAAGTGTTGGAGCTAGAAAATACGCTGTACATAATTTACTACGCGAGCCCGGTGGTGTTCTAGATTTATGGCGCTTTCAATGAAGGAAACTATAATTGTTTTTAGGGAAGTAGTGATGTTGATGAAATAATATAATAAGTTTTCGACCTTGCTGGGTCCCTACGGTTTGTTGACATCTCCTTGAGGCGCGCGTGGAGCATTACGCGCCTTCGACGACTTGAGCTCGGTCCAAAACGTCAACGGACGTCCGGACGGCGAACTACCCAATGCTTCTCCTCCACAAGCCTGCACAAACGGAAACCGGGATCGTGGCGGTTGGGTTGTGAGGGCCATTCACTCATGCACTTGCGACCGCTTACTTTGTTAGCATTACTGCTTCGTAGAAGGAGGCGACTGCCTGCCATTCCCCTTCGCTCTGGACCATGATCTGTACCAGAGACCGGTGTGAGAGATCGTTGCCGCTGATCGCCTCCAAGAGACACGGCGATGCTCTGCCTACGCGCGGCACTCCGTTACTGTGTGCTTACCGTATCCTCAGGGCGGTCCACACAGTGGTGACACCCGGGCGTTTCATCCGCACGTATCCGGAGCAAGAATATAACTTTTCCCGGCCTGGTAGACCAAGCAGGAGTTCTCTTTTAATGACTAGAAAAGATTTCATGATTTTTTTTATTTTTAGATGAAAAGGAAGAGGATTAAGGACGTCAACTTTTATTGGATGCCTCCTATAGGTAAATAAGAGCAGAAACCGTAGATAAACAATGAATCATATTGTCAACACATACAGCTGTGTGTTGAAGAGATTAAAAATTGATTAATCTATTCAATCAATTATCACTATCTACCTTATCAATCAATTCTCACCTTTTGCGTAAAACCTTTACATTGACGTGGGGTCTTTATTTATAAAAAGTAATTATTACTGATGACTTCACCTGCTTGAATGTACATAAAAAAAACCCCTGGAATAAAAGTATTAAGTAAGTAATATAAGCATGGCCGATATATGCCCTCGTCTACGGCTTCGTACCCAAAGGGGCCTCGGATCGTTCTCAAAAGACCACGCATATAAAAATATTAAATATTTTCATTTCCTACGAGTCTATGAGAATGTTTGGTACTTACAGCCAGTAGTAAAAGCTTTGTTATTGGAATAATGTTTATTATTATATAACTAATGACAAAGCATACATACTTATTTATTTATTTCATGTACGCAGAACTTATGAGTACATTACACGCATGTCTCCGAAGAGGTCAATATTCATAAACATGAGAAATAAAGAGTTTTATAATCATTATAGTAAATAATTTTAATTTTACACAATTTCAGAATGTTCAAAGTAAATGAAAACAATCGTAGTTAGTAACCATTTCTTTTCCCAAGGCTTACAAACTCATTGAGATAAACAAGAAAATTGTTTTACTAACTGTATTTTGTGGACCCGTTAGAAATTGATGTAGGAACATTTTAAAACGCGATTTTTTTTCGTGAAATGGAGAACAAGAGAATCATGGACCTTTGGAAATAAACCGAGCCTCGCTTATACGACCCACGTTCTTAAAGAAGTACGGAGAAGAAAGGGGGTTTCATTTACAATAGTTGATCTCTTTTTTACCTAATAATAAGTGACGATGTGGTCAAACGTTGGGTAACGTTAGATAAGATAAGGGTCCGTGATAAGACCTGTCCTACTGTATGGATCTGAATGTTGGGCTGTGAAAAAGACGGATGAAAAAAGGCTGCATGTAGCGGAGATGAGAATGTTGAGATGGATGTGTGGTGTGACGAGAATGGATAAAGTGAGAAATGAATATATTAGAGGAAGTCTGAAAGTGGCGCCAGTGACTGAAAAGTTGAAAGGAAATCGTTTGTCTTCGTATTGTCATGTGAAGAGGAGAGATGAAACGCATGTCACAAAAAGAGTTTTGAGTTTACACGTGGATGGATGGACAGGAAGAGGGAGGCCGAAGAAGAGATGGATGGATTGTGTGAGGTGTGATATGAAAGAAAAGGGAGTTAGTGATAGTGTGACGGGTGACAGGACAGAGTGGAAGAAAAAACATGTTGCACCGACCCCAACTAAAATGGGTATTAAGGGTAGGATGATGATGTGGTCAAACGTTGGGTTGCGATAGTTGCTGTCTAGTTTTAGAATTTATGATAGAAAAAGGTCTAGCTGATGCGCCTTTGCTTAATTCTAAACTTGTCCATTCTATGCCTCTGAAGTATCCTATGCTAATAAAGTACCTACATAGTTGGTTCATTATACCAATAGTTTCATTGAAATCCTTTCTGCCATTCGAGCGCGTACATACTTACAAACTTGTCTCTTTATTTTTTAGTAATACTGTGTTAACAAAAACACATTAATTAGAAAAATAAAATCAAAAAATTAATCGTTTTATCAGCCCCTTAATGCAACTGCATTTATTTTGAGTTTGACTAATTATCTTCCCAGTATCTGTGATTATAGTAATTATTGAGATAATTCGAGTAATATATAAGGTAGGATCTAGTGTTAGTGTTTAAGCAAGCAAAATGTGGTCTGCTTTAGTGTTGCTGTCGCTGATCGGGTGTGCGTTGGCTGGTCCTCCAGTTAGCAGGTCCAGGAGCGATATTGAATCGTTCAAGAATTTCCTGGAGAAGAGCAGACAGGGTTTGTGTTCTCTTAGATATAATATATGGTGGTGGTAATACATAGGTTTTACTTATTAGTTATTGAAAACTTATATTAGTTATGTCTTCAACAACAGACGTGTTAGACCACTTAGTAACTAGTAACATCTTACCAATTCTTATTTTATCTTATAAATTTTGATTTCGATGGAATTGTACACAGGTAAGCCATGAAATCAGATCGTTTATTTCAAATAGACCAATTACAGATACTTTTCAGTTCTCAAAATGTCGGTTAGTCAAGCAAAAGTCAAGTGAGGAACCCACTGTAGCTTCGAGTAATTTGTTCTAAAAAGAGGAAAGGACCTAATATTGAGCCTTGTGGAACACCCATTTTGTGTTGAGTTCTGATAACGTTTATTTGAACTGGGTGTTGCCTTTCATTTAAATAAGATTTCTTTAAGCTGAATGCAAGTTTATGTAACCCAAAATGTTATAGTTTTAAAAGAAAGGTTTCAATATTAACGCAAAAGTCTTTGAAAGGCCACGAAAAATCCCTATTGCATCTCGGGCTTCCCCTCATACTGTAAATATATGTTTTGATAAAGTGACACCAGCGTCAGTCGTACAACGTCCGTTGTTGATACCATACTGCTGATCGTGAAAGATTTTAATGCTGTCAAAATGGTAAAGCATTTAACTAAGCATAACTTTTTTAAACATCTTACTGAAAACAGACAATACTGATACAGATCTGTAATTATTAGTATAATTATGGTTATCGGATTTAAAAACTGGTATCTGTATCTGTATCTCATTATACAGGGTGTCGTTGACATGTTAACGCAAACGAATACCATAGATACAGTACATGATTCTGGATCCCCAGTGGTGGAATTTTTTGTCGGTTTTTTCTTTTTTTTTAATGATTTTTTTACGTTTTTTAAATTACTGGTATACAAACGTCATTTTAACATTTGTTGCGAAAAAAATGAGTGAATTACATTCTCAATTAATAATGTCATCGGGTTTAATTAGAATAACGACTTTATTTGCCTCGATGATTTTTTTATTATTTTAATTTGTAATTTTTTTTCTTTTTGTTTCTAAAAATATCATTGGGACTGGTTAGGATTTTATGCAGGTAAAAAGTAGAAAAACAAAACGTTTTTTCCCAAAATTAAAAAAAAAACCGACGAAAAATTCCACCACTGGGGGTCCAGAATCATGTACTGGATCTATGGTATTCATTTGCGTTAACATGTCAATGACACCATGTATCTGAAAAGACACCTACATTAAAATCCATAAAATATAAAAGTTAAGATTAGTACTACGTAATGTGGTCTCAGTTATGGAAGTGCACTTTAAAACATTTTCCATAGGTCTTCAGGTACTTAACTTAATTTTAATTTCATCATCATCATCATCAGCCTTTTTAATGTTCCCACTGCAGGGACACAGGCCTCCTCTCTAAGAGAGGGAATGGGCCGTAATCCACCACGCGGGCCCAGTGCGGGTTGGGTTGGTAATTTTAATTTACCAAAAAGCTTTTATGACTGTCTTAGGGTCATATCCTGTACTAACATATACTTTTTATCCCAGGTGTAGGCAACCTCAGGATAATTTGCTATTATCAAGCAAATACCCAAAAAACCCAGCTAAATTTTGATCGTTTTAATCCCGTGGAGGGTAGATCCGGTACATGAAACATTATAGATTTGTGAAGATAAGATTAAAAAACACTTTTTTTCTAAACCTGGAATTAATATACGCATGTACAAAATTAATGTCTTTAAGTAAACATCAGTTAAGTGATTTCAATGACCGAGATATCGGTAAAAATGCAAACGACCTCCTTACATAGAATCTCCTTCTTTTTGGAGTCGTTTAAAAAAAACTACATACTTCCGGAATAAAATTCATAGATGCTATTGTAAGAGATAGTCTACTGAAAACATAAAAAAAATGTTTGTTTTTATAATATTAGTGTGATAATATCAAAAACCCCACTCTCTTCTCTCCCTTAGAGAGGAGGCCTGTATTCCAGCAGTGGGAACATTTAAATGGCTGATGATTATGAATATATAAAAAAACATTTGTTTACGCTCTAGGTACATGACTTCTCTGTAATAACTATGGAACTAACCCCATTTTTCCAACAGATGACGGCATCAGGCTGGAATCCCGTATGCTGATGAACCCCAAGGCTTCGGCTTGGGAAAACAGCGGAAAATTCGAGGGAGACATTCTCCTCAATGATGAGCAGGCTGAGTTGCTGGTCAAAGAGTACGCAGAAGGCAGGAACGCGTACATCTGGCCCAACACTAAATGGCCTCAGAACACCATCGTCTACGAGTTCAACAATGAATTCAGTAAGTAATAGAATAGAATAAACTTTATTGTACACCAAAATAGTAATAAACAAATCAACAAACTTACAACTAATAAAAAAACAACTAACCAACTTATTATCTTACTAATAACTAATTCCCTGCATTTCAGCTCAAGCCCAGATCAACGCCATCTACAACGGTATGAGGGAGATCAGCCAGAGGACTTGCATAAGGTTCCGTCGCCGTGCTGCTAACGAGGCCAACTACGTCAGGATCACTGTAAGTTTGTTAGGAATCCTAATTCCCGATTTAGTAATCAGACTGACGAACAAAGTTATATCCTAAAAGTGATCCGTTTTTCCCTATCCTATCATCTTTGAACTTGTCATCTTTGAACGTTTTCTATATAAATAAGATGCAGTTTACGTTACTCACGCTTAACACTTTTATAATTATATTTTGGTGTAGGTTTGCTGGAAAAAAACCGTCTTTAGTTTAAAATTCTCTTTATCAATTTCTAGGGAGTTACCCTAGAAATTGATAAAGAGAATTTTAAACTCTCTCTCTTTTACACTCTCCACCCGCCAATACCATTATGAGACAGCTAATAGTAATAGGCAGGTTTTCTGCGTATGTAGTCTCTACTTTAAACTTGTCTTTCTCAATTTCTAGGGTAACGCCAACGGTTGCTACGCCAACGTTGGCTTCTGGCACACAAGGGGCCTTCACATCCTGAACCTGGCTCGCAACACACCCGGCCGTGGTTGCTTCCACCACTCCGTCATCATCCACGAATGGCTCCATGTTGTTGGCTTCTTCCACATGCAATCCACCCACAACAGGGACACGTATGTTCAAATCCTGTGGCAGAATATCATGCCAGGTAAATATGTGTTCTATTATTATATTATATTAAATCCTTTTTTTTAATATTTGGGGATTTGTATAGAACATTAAAAACATCAAGTTTACCCAATAAACAACTGAGGGTTCAAGTTGTATAAGAATATCACGCACTTTGATTTGGTCAAAGAAAAGTATTCAATTGGAACTCACGGACGCATTGACACTCACTAGTGTACTTCGACTGTTTTCCGAACTTTTTCATATTCTTTATGTTCTAAGGTTTATTTAACATATCACACATAATGAAATCTGACAAGGATTTAGATTGTACAGCGTATTGTTTTAAAACTGATAAGCTGTTTAGTTTCTTTACAGCAATTTTATTTTTGACATTTCATTAATAAAATATTCAATGAGGTTTTGTTAGAACTGATAACGAGTTCAGTATATTTTTATTTTTCCCAAATGATCACGGGTTTAAGTTTTGAAGTTTTTTTTCTATATTGACAGGCCATGCACACAACTTCGAGAGGTATGGAACCAATATCGTGCACAACATGGGTCTCCCCTATGAGTACGCCAGCAACATGCACTACGGCAGATTCGGCTTCAGTGTCAATGGACAACCCACCATGTTGCCTCGCTTCGTAAGTTAACACTTGATATATTATTATCTAATTGGCCTCATTTTGAAACATAAACTGATGTTTATCAAGATATTAACTTCTGTCGGCCGTCTCCCGTTTTACTCCCTTGGGGTTGAGTTATGTAAAATCCTAAAGTTATTGACGGATGTCCACACTCTATAAGGATACCTAAAGTAGAATGCCCAGGCCCCATAGAAAAAAAAACCCAGCTCCGGCAGAAATTAGATGTATATCAAAGTATCGATATTAATAAGTAATAAAATAATTATCGGTCATGATCATCATGCTTACTTGCAATCTTATAAAAATTGCTAGTTTTATTTTTCAGGCTTCGATTTAAGAAAATGTTCATTTAAATATTTTCAATACTTCATTTTTTAAAATATGATATAATTAAATGCGTAGTTCTCGGGGTTTAATTTTTATTTATTTACTCGTAATGTTATTGATTTACTCATTATTGAAAAGCAAGTCGAATTGAAATTTTAGAATTCTAGAATTACAACAATTAAATTTTCCAATTCTTTACTTTCCAGAACGACAACAATCAAATGGGCCAGACGGCAATCATAACCGCCTGGGACTGGCTGAGGGCCAACAGGCATTACAACTGCCCCGGAGCTTGGACCACACAAGTCAACGAAGAAGACATGAACAAGCCTGTACCTTATTTATTTGAAAATAATGAAGAGTTTCAGGAGTTTGAAGATGCACCCTTAGAAGAGGCTGTTGTTGAAGATGTACCCCGGGAAGATAACGCAGATGATACAGTCAACTTCGTTGAAGATGTTCCTCAGGAGTTCGAAGACCAACCCCAGTAAACTTAACGACTGATAAATGGAACTGTAAATAAAATTAACGAACATTACTTTTTTGTATTAAATTTTTCTTCCTCCCTACGATAAGATTCCGCTATACTGAGGGTCGTGACTGTCGTGACCACCAGTTAGTTTTCGTAATATGGATTCGATGGTGCGAAATGCTTTCCAAGAGATACGGAGCATTTTTCTTCAGCACCACATCTCAAAAGCGTCAATGCGTTTGCGATCTGCAGATTTAAACGTCTATCTCTCAGCGCCACACAAAAAGATCGAGAAGACCAGAGCTCGTACTTGTTTGGTTTGTTCTTTTTACAAATGCGATTCCTCCCTATTTTGTCAAGCTGAGCCACCTTGGCCATTGAATGGATTCAGACAGGGTGTGAAGAAGGGCTATGAGATGTTTAGTTCATGTAGTTCCTTAAGCAACTCCTTGCTGCAGTCGACGAAGTACATTTACATTTACAGTACATCATTCTGGCGTATCAAACTCATATGCCTTCTCAACGAGCTACCTGATATTGAGAATCTGCTCTCGAGTTCCCTTGTCCTTCACGATACCTGCTTGCTCCTGCGGGATTTGCCAGTCCAAGTAATAGCTGATTCGATTGTTCAGAATATGGAGCTAGATTTTGCTGGCATGAGAGATGAGCGACCAGGCTTGATAATTGTCGCACTCTTGGTTGACTCTTCTTTTGCAGCGGTAGAGTTAGGGGTTCCGACCAGTCTTGCGGCCAATCACGTCATTTGATCGCTTTCTAATGCCTTCGTGTTTTTGAGGGATTGAAGAGCAGCAGACATTTCGGAACGAAGAATGTTAGGTTCCAGTTCTGTATCCTCCCAGTCCGGGACGGATCCAGATGTTGAAGGGGTGTCTGTGTACAACTGCTTGCAGTAAACACGCCATTTCTCGGCAATGTGCAATGCAATGAGCTCGTGAAAAACAGTGCCATCGGTTTCTTCTATGACCCACGATTTAGGCTTGATCTGCTTGGAGAGGTTTCTTAACCTTTCGACTACCGTAATTACAAATACAATTATAAGACAATTGGTGTGCGGGCACCGGTGTCCTCTTGGAACGTAATGAACTTAGGTCGCTGCAAATGCTCTCAATGCATCTGTTATTGTCAAAGCGACTAATTATCCTACCTACCTACCTAATCAGTCAATTCTCACTTTGGTCTTTATGATTAAGACTAGTTAACTAGTAGGTCTGGGTTATGTGGGCCCTCACCTACGGTCTCGTTCCCAAAGGCGCCTCGCGCAAGCTCTGGCTTAGTAGTTAGTGGCTGCGTCGTTTTCGAATTCATGAAAGAAAAAAAACCTCGCTGATGTGTTTTCGCCCACGCCTAATCTAGTCCAAGCTACGCCTGTGAAGTATCCTATATTTTATGCTAATAAAGGATATGGCCTATTCATGTACCAATGAAAATAATAAAACCAAAGTTTCAATGAAAACTATTTAGCCGTTCGAACGTGAAGAAATAACAAACATACAAATGTGCACACTCACACACTTGCCTTTTTATAGTAGTAGTAGTTTGTGATAACAGATGCTCATCAATTAAAAATTAAAATCAAAACTATAATCGCTTTATCAGCTCCTTAACCCACTAACGCCTGCCGTACTATATTTAGTACACAACTTTAAGTTATAATAACAATTACTCAATGAGTTTTTTTCTCTTGCTACAAATTTAAACTATCAAGTAATGATCACACACAATTATTTAGTTTAAACGGAACGTAATTGTATAAATAAATGAGGATAACTCTATATTTTTTCCAGTAATTTTTTCGTGTCTCTCGGTGAGTATCTACTACATTATATTTAATTATGGTTTAAGTTGAACAAAATATATAAAAAAAAGGTTTATCATTTACTTTATAGCGTTATATTCTAATATTGTATACATAAAAAAGTTAAATTCATTGAAAGTTCTTCGAGCTAGAACACCGTGCTATTTTTACTACAATGGGCATTTGGTAATAACGTATCTACCACAAAGCAGCGTACATCTATGTGTGTTTTATGCTATCATTGCGATATCTGTTTTCTGTTTTCAATAAAGTGCCTCTTTATTTGTAGGTTTTAGATTTCCAAGAAAACCACTACAAAATAGCAAATTGGCGTACAACAAAAAAATATTTGACCAACAAGAAGTCATATACGATAATGTTTCATTAACAAAACTAGGACGTTTTTCTCTAAAAAAATATGGACATATACCACAAAAATCAATGCAACTTAAATCCCAATGTTTCATTAGAATTATAAACAGCATGTAGGTAGCAAGTATTCGAAAACATTGTACCTGAATGGAGAATGCTTTGCTAAACATCACAGCGGCACCCGTTGTACTAAATTTAGTACTCCCTAAAAAAATTGCACGCTTTTCTATTTTTTCTCAAAATTGTTATTTTGGAACTATTTTCACAACAACGAAAATAGAAATTGGATACATAAAATCATCCATAGATTCCATTTGGGTGTTAATGAGTTGTAATAATGTTTATTTTGACAATTATCTTGTGCGTGCTCCCAGTATCTATGATTAAGTAATTATTGAGATAATTCTAGTAATATATAAAGTAGTAAAGGTAAGGTATGGGTAGGTTCGCAAGCAAGATGTGGTCTGCTTTAGTGCTGCTGTCGCTGATCGGGTGTGCGTTGGCTGGTCCTCCAGTGAGCAGGTCCAGGAGCGATATTGAATCGTTCAAGGAATTCCTGGAGAAGAGCAGACAAGGTTTGTGCTCTTTTGGTGGTGATAATACTTAGGATTTAGGTCTTACATATTATTTTTTTTTCCAACTTTTTATGCAATGTTATTAGCTAGACGTACAGTATGGTCGACCTAACTTAACGAGCCTGTTGCCTGCCGAGACTCTGCGAGGTTTAGTGATGTGCACTTATAACAAATAAATGGTTTAAAAAAATAAATGCCATTAGCAACTGGTATTGCTGTTAACAAGTGTTATTGGTACTTAATTTGTTCCTTGTGTACAAGCGCTAAAGCTCGCTAAGCTTGACTTCGAGCTCTCCGAGTTAGAGCGGCCGTATCCACTATATCATATTTTCTTTTTAATTTCATTCATAGTAGAAACCCAGGTAAAAACCTCTAGGTAATGGACTAAAGCAATTAATTACTGGATAATAATGTATTTCAGTAATATTATTATTATTTGTCTAATCTGTGCGACAAAACTGATCGCAAATCGACAACCGCCGTTTTATCTAGGATAGAAAATTTGTTTTACGAGAAAAAGGTCTTGTGATGATCAATCTGCAGTACTACTGCTACGAGCTCTCTTTTTCTCTTTTTGTCTCAAGGTTGACCGTAATTAAGGGATAGCTTGTGAAACGGACTGGATTTAGGCAATATAGGTGAACCTATATTGGTACCTAGACCTAATAACAAGAGCTTTTTGTTAGGTAACCGTCTTTACCTAACTAATACTGGGTACCCACCTGTGGGCAAAGGATTGTTCGAAAGAGTTAACGTGTCCCTATGGGGCAAAGAGTAAGAAGGCACAAGGGTGGGGTTTTGTTAGTAAAAGTCTGCAAAACTCTCTCATTCCATCCCGACTTCCCGCCCAAAAAAAAGCATAAGCATATCATCTTTATAATGTCCCCACTTCGAGGATTCAGGCCTCCTCACATAAGGAACGATCCGCAATCCACCACAAGGGCCCGCCGCGGGTTAGTGGATGTCACATATCTTCTAATTTTGTTGTGGTTCTAGAACATCCCAGTTTCCTCACGATGTTTTCCGTCACAGTTTTGACAGTAGTGGTGATTAAATAAATAACACAAAGTAATGCACACTCTACAACCGGCGAGTCGGGGCCATTACCATGCAGTCACTACTGTTCGTATTGTTCCCTTACGTCCATAAAGGCTAAAATTAGTAAAAAATACTTAATCTATATATATAAAAGGAGAACTGACTGACTGACATATCAACGCACAGCCGAAACTACTGGGACTAGGAGCGTCAAATATTGCACAAGGCTTCCTTTTATGACGTAGGCGAACACTGAGAAAGGATTTTCCAAAATTCACTCCCTAAAGGAAAGAAAGGTGTGTCCAAAGTTTGTGCCAAAACCTATTTTGACGCGGGTAAAGCCGCGGGCCGAAAGCTAGTTAGAAATAAGATTGTTGGTGTGTATACGCAATGACACCAAATCATTAATCATTTAAAGATATAATCCCTGTCAGATTCGTTCGACTATTTCATGACTTATATCGGTTATCTATGATTTCACATTTTAATTAGACACCGCACTCGCCTAATTCTATGATTAATAGATCACTGATAAAATCGATTTAAAAATGGTTGCCGTAACCGTGACTTTCAGGATTTTAAAATCGAGCTAGTAGGTACTGATAATGAGAATATTTATTTAATTATTAAGAAATAACTAGCTTTAGTAGAAAATTGCGTAACTCATAGGAACATTTTACTCCCTGAATAAGTATTATATGTAGTATACGGAACACTATTTCAGTACTGGGATCATCGTTAGCAATAAACAAAAAAAAACACTTTAATAATAGGTACAGTCATGTATAGAGGTTTCAGCAGACGCACTTTGACGGAAAAAACAAAAAAATATTTTTTCTATTAAATTTTCTAAGCTATTCTAGAACTGTCAACATCGTTCGGAACATATATCAATCCAGTCCTTTGTAGTTAATAAGTCATATGAACTCTTTGCAGACACCACGGCATCATATATCCGTGTACAAAGTTTCATCGAAATCTGTTCAGACGTTCTAGCGTGAAGAAATAACAAAGAGAAAAACTATACACTCACAAACCTAGTTTGTCTTTATAATATTAGTGTGTTACTTCAAACTTCAACTTCACTACTATACTATACTATTTCGTTACGCTCTACATGATTTCTCTCTAATAATTTAAGAACTGACCTAATAAATAACTCACAAACTTAATTTTTCCAACAGATGATGGCATCAGGCTAGAATCCCGCATGCTGATGAACCCCAAGGCTTCGGTCTGGGAGAACAGCGGCAAACTCCAGGGAGACATTCTCCTCAATGATGAGCAGGCTGAGTTGCTGGTCAAACAGTATGCAGAGGGCAGGAACGCGTACATCTGGCCCAACACTAAATGGCCCCACAACACTATCGTCTACGAATTCAACAATGAATTTAGTAAGTAATTTTTGGTTATATTTCAAGTTGATTCACTCAAGTTTTTAAAGATTTCAAGATTCAAAAGACTCCTGGAAGTCCTGTTCCTTTTAGATTCATAACCTGCAAAAGGGAACCAAGTCGATAGTTGAATTTCAACCGTCTGCCATAACTGTTATTCTCTGCATTTCAGCTCAAGCCCAGATCAACGCCATCTACAACGGTATGAGGGAGATCGAAGCAAGAACCTGCATTAGATTCCGTCGTCGTGCTGCTAACGAGTTCAACTACGTCAGAATCACTGTAAGTTTTTCAGGCTTCCTAATTCCCGATTTTATAATCAGAAACATCATCGACATGATTTCGATGTGAGAAAGATACATTGACTTGTATAACGTCGTCTCTTTTATAACACCGGTTTTTTTATTCTTAAAGGTGATATCAGACGCTTCACTCGAGTGAACGTTCACTGGAATGAATGCTTCATTTTTCTTTCATTCCATGTTCACACGTAATACTGCGAATGACAAAGAAAAGAACGTTCATCTTTATTTACTTTAAATATGTAATTGCATGAAGTCGTGCGTCTCGGAATCCGTTTAATTTGTGATCATTTAATTCAAAGGTTAGTAAAAAGAACTTTTTACAAAAAAGAAACCGACTTCACTAAAAATATGAAAATAGCTTTAATTTCGGAAGTCGGTGTTTAATAAGAAAAAAATAATACGGAGAAACACCGACTTCAGAAATTAAAGTTATTTATTTCCCCTTTTTTAGTTGCAATACAATTATAACCAGAGTGCCTATTCTCATACCAATTTCAATAAACCCAAACACTGGTAGGATACATCGTTTTATTATGAAGTTTCTGTATCTCCCCTCCACCTTTCGGTCCCCTCATCAGATCAGTTCGATAGTACCTTAAAGCCAAAGTACATCTCATGTCAATTTTAATGAGCCCAAACACGGGTAGGACACATTGATTAATTATGGAGTTCTATCTTCCGGCTCCATCACCTCTCTTCGATGATACCTTTTTCAACATAACTATGAATTATTTTTACATAATACGAATTTTGAAAAAATATGGAATCAATCTGGAAGCATATCCTTTCAAGAACCAAAAAAATATCGCAAATCGGTCCACAAAAAACGACGGAGTTATGCGCGAACAAACATAAAAAAAACATACGGTCGAATTGAGAAACCTCCTCCTTTTTTGAAGTCGGTTAAAAGAAGCATAGAAAACGTCGACATTGGTGGGTGCGGCCATGGATTGAAAGAAGAATTAAGTTTGAAGCTTCGAATACACTATTGAGAGAACTAGCTGATGAAGATCTTATAGCGTTTAGATTTTATAGCGTTTGTACGTAATGTTTTATCCTTGTATTCGTCAAGTTTGTGGTTACATAAACATTGATAGTTCTAAAAATTTTCCAAAAACCTGCAGCGTATTTTGCTCATTCCACTTGAACATCATTTTGCCGCCAATTTTCCGTGACGCCACGGAACGTGCGTCTGCTCTGAGTTCCGAAACCAAATAGCTGAATCAGAGTGAACGTTCTCTTCTCGTTCGTCTCTATGTTCAGACCGTTCATTTTTCTTTCATTCGCAGATCAAGTGATAATGAATGAATTTATTAATGAACTGATCCGACGATGTTGGATTTTTTCATTCGGCATCTTTATGCCGAATGAAAAAATCCAACATCGTCGGATCAAGCCCAGATCAACGCCATCTACAACGGTATGAGGGAGATCGAAGCAAGAACCTGCATTAGATTCCGTCGTCGTGCTGCTAACGAGTTCAACTACGTCAGAATCACTGTAAGTTTTTCAGGCTTCCTAATTCCCGATTTTATAATCAGAAACATCATCGACATGATTTCGATGTGAGAAAGATACATTGACTTGTATAACGTCGTCTCTTTTATAACACCGGTTTTTTTATTCTTAAAGGTGATATCAGACGCTTCACTCGAGTGAACGTTCACTGGAATGAATGCTTCATTTTTCTTTCATTCCATGTTCACACGTAATACTGCGAATGACAAAGAAAAGAACGTTCATCTTTATTTACTTTAAATATGTAATTGCATGAAGTCGTGCGTCTCGGAATCCGTTTAATTTGTGATCATTTAATTCAAAGGTTAGTAAAAAGAACTTTTTACAAAAAAGAAACCGACTTCACTAAAAATATGAAAATAGCTTTAATTTCGGAAGTCGGTGTTTAATAAGAAAAAAATAATACGGAGAAACACCGACTTCAGAAATTAAAGTTATTTATTTCCCCTTTTTTAGTTGCAATACAATTATAACCAGAGTGCCTATTCTCATACCAATTTCAATAAACCCAAACACTGGTAGGATACATCGTTTTATTATGAAGTTTCTGTATCTCCCCTCCACCTTTCGGTCCCCTCATCAGATCAGTTCGATAGTACCTTAAAGCCAAAGTACATCTCATGTCAATTTTAATGAGCCCAAACACGGGTAGGACACATTGATTAATTATGGAGTTCTATCTTCCGGCTCCATCACCTCTCTTCGATGATACCTTTTTCAACATAACTATGAATTATTTTTACATAATACGAATTTTGAAAAAATATGGAATCAATCTGGAAGCATATCCTTTCAAGAACCAAAAAAATATCGCAAATCGGTCCACAAAAAACGACGGAGTTATGCGCGAACAAACATAAAAAAAACATACGGTCGAATTGAGAAACCTCCTCCTTTTTTGAAGTCGGTTAAAAGAAGCATAGAAAACGTCGACATTGGTGGGTGCGGCCATGGATTGAAAGAAGAATTAAGTTTGAAGCTTCGAATACACTATTGAGAGAACTAGCTGATGAAGATCTTATAGCGTTTAGATTTTATAGCGTTTGTACGTAATGTTTTATCCTTGTATTCGTCAAGTTTGTGGTTACATAAACATTGATAGTTCTAAAAATTTTCCAAAAACCTGCAGCGTATTTTGCTCATTCCACTTGAACATCATTTTGCCGCCAATTTTCCGTGACGCCACGGAACGTGCGTCTGCTCTGAGTTCCGAAACCAAATAGCTGAATCAGAGTGAACGTTCTCTTCTCGTTCGTCTCTATGTTCAGACCGTTCATTTTTCTTTCATTCGCAGATCAAGTGATAATGAATGAATTTATTAATGAACTGATCCGACGATGTTGGATTTTTTCATTCGGCATCTTTATGCCGAATGAAAAAATCCAACATCGTCGGATCGGTTCATTAATGAATTCATTCGGCACTCTTGTTTCATTTGGAGTTCAGACGAATCATTTCGAATGAAAGATGCCGAATGAAAGACAAAAATGAAAGAAAAGTGAAACGTCTGATATCACCTTTGATCGTCATCATTCGCTTACTCTCTTGCCAATAGATTTTGTGACGGTCTTGCTTACATTTTCTTTATCTTCATCTTTATTGGAAACTTGTTAAACTGTTTATTCTTAACACAATCAATCACAGTTATTTCTTTTGTTTGGTTTTACACTTACTCTCTACTCACCAATGCCATCAACTAGGTTGCTAGTAGATATATCTTTCTATGTATGTAGTTTAAACCACTTTTTTTCTCAATTACAAGGGTCACAACAACGGCTGCTACGCTAACGTTGGCTTCTGGCACACATGGGGCGTTCACACCCTGAACCTGGCTCGTGACAACCCCGGCCATGGTTGCTTCCACCACACCGTCATCATCCACGAATGGCTCCATGTTGTCGGCTTCTTCCACATGCAGTCCACCTACAACAGAGACCACTATGTTCAAATCCTGTGGCATAACATCTGGCCAGGTAAATTTTACTCTACAAACATATATTTTTTTAAATTGTGGATAGTGTAGATCGGTAAAGACATTAAGTTTAGGTATCCCATTAAAAACTGCAGGCTGAACTTGTATAAGAGTGTTGCGTACATTTGTATGGTTAAAGAAAGACACTGGCTGATACTTTGACACTCGGTAATGAACTTCGGCTGTGAACGACTTGTCATTAAGATATTTTTTCATTGTCTTACCAGTAGCTTTTTATTCTATACGTTTTAAGATTTATTCGAACTTATTGTGAAATGAAATGAAATCGTTTGATATCTGATTCATCCTATTCTAATTTAATAACTAAGTGACGAATTGACTAACTTATTAAGCAAAAAATTATGTAATTATGATCTATAAAGATTTCCTAGGATTTTCCTATATTGAGAACGATTCGGAAAAATCAAGAGGTTTTATTTAAATATTTCTTTATGTATTTACAGGTATGGAACACAACTTCGACAGGTACGGAACCGACATCGTACACAACATGGGTCTTCCTTATGAATACGCCAGCACCATGCACTACGGCAGATACGGCTTCAGCACCAATGGACAACCCACCATGTTACCCATTCACGTAAGTTAAATCATAATTGGCTTCATTATGAAACATACTCATGTTTAAAAGTAGGGGCAAATCACAATACTTCTAAACAAAAAGTTTGATAATAATTTACCTTTTGAATACCTGAATTAGAGACATATTAGAAAGAAAATAGGTATACAAACGCTTTGACGTACGTTCGCTTTGAGCTCAAGAGTTTAAATAAGAACACGAGTACACCAGATACCACGGACGTTTTACACCATACCATACACCAGACACCGTTTATCGAAATATGTAGAAGACATCAAATATATTGAACATTGTCGTTCAAGTCAATAGATCGCTTTGATATTTCTACAATTAAAATAATTTACATCTCCAATTCTTCATTTTCCAGAACGACCACGGTCTCATGGGCCAGACGCAGTTCATCTCCGGCTGGGACTGGCTGAGGGCTAGCAGGCATTACAACTGCCCCGGAGCCTGGAGCGCAGAAATCAATGAAGAAGAGCTGTCCAAGCCTGTTCCCTTTGAATATGAGAATTTTCACGAAGAAAATGAAGAGATTCGTGAGTTTGAAGATGCACCCTTCGAAGAGGCCGTTGTTGAAGATGTGCCCCAGGAAGATAACGCAGCTGATACAGTCAACTTCGTTGAAGATGTCCAGTAAACTAAAAAACCATTGATGGAAAAATAAAATTGACTAACTTCACTTTAACACTACGTGTTTATTTTTTTATTGACGCACATGTAAGCGAGTGTTACACGTATTGTATTGTATTTCGGGCTGGTATCCGCAACTCTACGTTTGAAGCGCGTATTTTGCTTACGCGAACGCTACGACGTATCATATGTCATCAAATCATACTCGACCCCCGTAGGTTTCTTTCGGATGTAATAAAGTACTGGTCAGGAGTGTTCCTACCAATAATACTGATAACAATAACTAAAAAACGTCTAAAAGGAGGAGAGAGAAGATGTTCGGCTGTGTATTTTCAATGTTGTTTCCTGATTTCTAGTTCTAGGTATGACCGGATTTCATTTTACACAAATATCTATATCTAATTAAATTAAAAGTAGGTATATTTTTTACCCTCATCCATGCGTCGCTGCAGGGTGCCAACTGAAAACTAGCGCTGGGTGTCTGACAAATAATGCGGTGGTCGGGTCACCGTTTCGGTACGTTCGGCGCATTTTGTAATTTTTAGGGTTCCGTAGTCAACAAGGAACCCTTATAGTTTCGCCAAGTCTGTCTGTCCATCCGCGGATAATCTCAGCAACCATTAGCACTAGAAAGCTTAAATTTGGTACCAATATGTTTATCAATCACGCCGACAAAGTGCTAAGGTAAAAAGCGGAAAAAAATGTTTTATTAGGCCCCTACACGTATAAAATGAGGAGAGTTTATTTTTCTATTATTATTATTGTTGGATAGGTATTTAAACATGATTAGGGGTCCCGTAAAATATATTTTTTAGTTGATATTTTCTGAAATAATTGCTCCGAAGGTAAAAGTCATGTAAAAGCCAATGCGTCCCCCTCCCCTTCTAACTTTTGAACCATAAGTTTAAAAAATATGAAAATATTCTGATAAGATTGATCCTATTGATATCCGTTGTATATAAAAAAATTTAAACCCCGTTTTATCCTCTTATGAGGATGAAACAGGGTTTCAAAGTTTGTATAGAAATAAAACTTTCACGCGAGTAAAGCCGCTGGTGCAAGCAAGTAAATAATAAGACTTAATCAAAAACAAATATGTACCTATAAAGTTAAGTGTAGTACTTACGTACCTACTCATATCTGCGTCATAAAACAGTAACATACGTATTAAATTATACCCAATTATAGGAACTTCCGGGAAAATACTTGTCACTTACAAACGTAATACGATAAAACAAATTGCGTCATTTTTATTAAGGTTACAAATTTTGCGTGCTTTTCCGGGTGCAAACGTCATAAAGAGTAAGTTCTTGCAACGCGGGGGCAAAAATCGGCCGATGGCGGGCAAAGTTCCGGCGAGATCTTATAGTAAAATGGCGACACCCACTATAGCAACCAAAGCTGGGCACGCCATAAAAATGGCGATAAGTCTTCTCTTTGAGGAGTGGCCGCAGCGACGCCCTCACCTTCCACATGACGTAGGTCCTCACTGGACAAGGAAGTCTGGGAGGTTCTTGCACATAACCACTACGTGTACACTACTAAAAAAATACTACGTGTAAGTTGTTAGATTTGGTAGGTCAAGCCTCCCAAGATTAATTCTACCATATCATCCATAACAAGCCAACAGCCAAGCTGTCTCTACTAAGCTTGTACACTTGATCTACTTATCACTGAGACAGATTTTAGGGTTGGAAAGTTATAATAAATAAGTCCAGTTAGTCAGTTTTCAACTGAACCTTACAATGCATCTACCGGATTTATGTAGGCATGTTGTCAAATTTTGTACTACCCAAATGGCTACGATGCAAAAGGTTTTTCGAATTTTTGGCTCACGTCTTGTGATGTATGATGGTTTAGGATACGATGCGACTGATATATTGGCCATATATTTAAAAGCTACATAAAATATGCGCAGCACATAGTAGTATCTGATGTTTCACAAGGGTGGTCCTAGTATCGATCCCTGCGGAACACCACACGACATTTCTCACCGTTTCCACTTTTTCTGGTGACCGGGGTAGATGATGTACCTATCCGACAGATATCTTGAGCAAACCTAACCCAACATCTGTAAAGGTTTACTTTTGAATAATCCTACTGCCAGTCATCATCATTACATAGTATAAAACATGGTTGCTTATGCCCTATGTATGCTTATATCTTAAAAAGTACGCAACGGATTTTGATGCGGTTTTTTTAATAGATAGAGTGAGTCAAGAGGAAGGTTTATGTGCATAAAACATGCATAATATATTCAATTTCAGCACCCGTGTGAAGCTGGGGCGGGTCGCTAGTCTATAATATAAAAATGAATCGCAAAATATGTTGGTAAGCGCAAAACTCGAGAATGGCTGAACCGATTTCGCTAATTCTTTTTTTTTGTGTTTGTTATTGTTAGGAGAAGGTTCTTATGAAAAAAAAAGGTGTAGTTGGGTAGAGTGGAGTAGAGTAGAATAATCTGTTGCCGGGAGCGAAGCCGCGGACAAAAGCTAGTAATCTATAAAAATAATATATCTTTTTGAAATGGGTTTTACTGCTTATTCACAGCCATATTTCTAGACATTTCGTGATTGCGGCCACTATTGCGGCCATCTAAAACTGTTTATTGTATATCAATAACATTTTGTTTATAATTACTCACGCTTTTATGGCTATAATGTGGTGATTGGGTTATTGGAAAATGAAATTTTATCGATCTACGTGCGTAATTCACTTAATCAGATAATCAGTGACCTATTGTACTACATTGACCTTTGTTTTATATGTTGTCCCAGTAACTAAATCATATTTGGCTGTAAAAACACCGGTGATATCTTTAATACCTAATGTCGCGTTATCCTCTAATCGGTTTGGCATAAACCACATATCAATTGTTTCTCATTGCTCGATTTGTTTCTCTTTCTAATCAGTACTTCAAAATTAGATTAGTTATCTGACAAAAATTTTAGATACTGCTTCAGGTAACAAATGCAATTATAAAATGGCAAAGAAGTAGAGATTATCTACTCTATGCGTAAACCCGATAAGCATATTTGTTATCCCATTTCACCTACTTAAGGTTTGCACTTCATATCTTTGTCTTCCATTTATATTCCCACCGCTCAGTTCCTCATTTACTCTCTTTACATTAATATTTATATCATCATCCGTAACACAATCAATTTCAGTAACTTCTTTTTCAATACACTTACTCGAAAACTGCCTCTTATCACACTCCTATTAGGTTCAATATAGCATGTATATCACCCAAGTGCTTTTTTGAGTTTATCACAACAAGGGCATTTTTTTTCCTTCCTTATCGTCACGGTAAAGGGTGCTAATTTTTTTTACTTAGTTTATCGAATCAGGCGCGAGGCGTCCCCCACGGTCGCTGGACGTCCCCCACGAAATTAGAACCAAACTGTACCTACAGAGTAGATTTGAATTCTTTTATTATTATATTTCTACTGTATGTTTGAGATACGACTAAACATTTTTTCTTTCTTTCTTTATGTCACAAGTCGTAAGTGTATTGAAAAACGTCGTTTGACACACGTGCAGATTTGTCATTACAGCCCTCGGCTCCATAACACACTCGCCTACGGCTCGTGCGAATTTCGCCTCGGTCGCAATGTCAAACTTCCTGCACTTGTATCAAAATGTACTATTATTTGGTTTTACTCTTACTCTCCACCCGCGAACGTCATCAACGAGATCGCTAGTAGGTATGTCTATCATTTTGTGTATGTAGTCTTTATTTTAAACCACTTCTCTTTCTCAATTTCTAGGGTAAATCCGCGGAGTAAATATAAGAGGATTTACCTCTTATACCAACAGCTTCTATGCTAACGGTGGCTTCTGGAATACATGGAGCATACATACCCAGAACCTGGCTCGCGACACTTCCGGCCGTAGCTACTTCTATCACACCGTCATCCATGGCAATGGATCCATGCTGTGACCTTTTTCCACATGCAATCTACCCACTACAGCGATAGCTATTTTCAAATCCTGTGGGGGAAAACCAGGTCAGGTAAATATGTGTTCTACTATCAGGTAAAAAAAAATACATTTTTTTGGGGGGAAGCCTTTGCCCAGCAGTAGGACAGTAATGGCTAGTAAATGTGTCATGTCATTGATGCTTACTAATATACTTCAGCGGTTTTCCCGAACTTTCCAGTAATTTTTATCCTATAAAAGTTCTCAGGTTTATTTCAACTTATCACACATTGTGAAATATCACGAGAATCGTTTGACTTCTGACTCATTCTTTTTCTATGTTTATTACCAGTGACGAATTGACCAGTTTACAAAGCAAAAATTTATATATGATCTATAAAGATTACCTAGGATTTTCCTGTATTGAGAACGATTTGCAAACATCAAAGGTTTTGAAGCTATGCCGCAGACAACAAAAGTTTATAGAATTATGTTATTCATATTAAAGTAGATTAAAGGATTTAGATTATACAGCGTATTGTTTTGCACTGATAAACTGAAATTTATTTTATTTATTGCAATTTTATTTGTAACGTAACATTTCATTCATAAAATATTCAAGAAGGTTTTGTTAGAATTGATAATGAGTTCAGTATGTTTTTGCTAATGATCACTGGTTTAAGTTCTTAAAGTTTTTTTTTTTATATTCATAGGCATAGCACACAACTTTGACAGGTACGGAACCAATATCGTGCACAACATGGGTCTCCCCTATGAGTACGCCAACAACATGCACTACGGCAGATTCGGCTTTAGTGTCAATGGACAGCTCACCATATTGCCCCGTTTCGTAAATTGTAGCACCAATGCCCTAGATCAGGGTAGGCGAACCTTTTTGCATCAACGTGCCATTTTTTCCAAAAAAAAGTTTAATGGGGTCATTGAGGTGCCATCAAATAATTTTGACTTACTGATTATTTGGAAAATAATAATAATGAATACTATCAAAACTCTCTATGAAAGAAAATAAACAAAAGAGATACATTTTAGATTGTCTTCGATTTTGATTTTTGTTGGTGCAAATGTTTTATGATCGACGACGTGCCCAAAATATTAAGTCGCGTGCCGTCAAAGGCACGCGTGCCATTGGTTCGCCAACCCTGCCCTAGATACTGCGGAGGTTGACAAAGTTGTCTCAATACCAATTGTTTTACCATCTGTCAAAATTCGCTATGTATATAGCACGTCAGCATGAAAGCTGAATTTCGTCGTTTTTAAGTGAATAAGGTCGAATTTCATATCTAAAATTACAACACTTAACTTTTCCAATTCTTCACTTTGCAGAAAGACCGCGGTCTCATGGGCTAGACACAGTTCCTAACCGCCTGGGAGTGAAAAAAAGAAAGAAAACAAACGTTTATTTGTGCCTCACACACTATACTTAAATTAAAAACAATACAATAAAAAAAAAAGATGCGAGGCCAAAAAGGCGTCTAACTCAGCATATGCTGCGTTATTTAAGACAATAAATATCGCAGCGCTGGTATTCTGTTAGGGCCCGCTGTGATGCCACGAACAAGCATTTCAACTGCCCTGGAGCATAGAGCGCAGAAATCAATGAAGAAGAGATGTTCAAGCCTGTTCCCTATGAATATGATAAATTTCGTAAAGAAAATGAAAATTCAGGAGTTTGAAGATGCACCCGGAGAAGCAGCTGTTGTTGAAGCACTAAATGATAGACTGAATTGCAAATAAAATTAACGAACATAACTTTTTGTATTTATTTCTTTATTAACGCACATGCGAGTGATGGACGAAAAGTTTGTTCTCTTTTCTAAAAACGAATGCATTCGTATTGATTACATTATTTTTTGATTTTTTTTAGCGTATTTTTTATTGTATTTTAGTTGGTTCGAGTCTCGAGTCCTCGCTTGCCTAAGCGAGTTTCAAACATTCTTTGAGCGCAGTTTTATTTTCATGTTTAAAGGAATATCTCCTTTAAGTAAAATGAGCCAATTTAAGGATTTAAAGTCCCTCCAGGGCCCGACTTATTTTTCCACACAGTATATAAGGAAATGACTGAATGACATTAATCAACACACGGTTCAAATCACGGGGACTAATAGCTTAAAATTTTGCACAAGGTTCCTTTTATGATAAAGGCGAGCACTAAGAGAGGATTTTTTTAAATTCACCAAAGATACACCTATATGTATTCAAAGCAAACAGGTTTTCAAAGTTTGTTTGAAGAATTCTAGTTTCCCGCGAGTGAAGCCGCTGGCAAATACTTAGTCAAAAACAAGTATGTGTAATGTAGTACCTACTCATATTTCTCTAATAAAACAGTAACATACCAGTTCACAAAATTATACCTAATAATAAGTACTTCCGGGAAAATACTTGTCACATAAAAAAGTAATGTGATAAAATTTTATTGCGTCAACTTTATTGTAGTTACGAATTCTGCTTGCTTTTCCGGGTGCAAACTTTACAAATCAATAAATAGTAAAACTTAAACCAAATATCAAAATTTAGTGGTTAAAATTTATTAATTATTTATATATATTATTAATCTCGAAATAGTTTAAAACAATATAAAATTACCTATATGAGAATATATTGTTTTAAACTATCCTACTACTATTATAAAGGCGAAAGTTTGTAAGTATGGATGTATGGATGTTTGTTACTCTTTCACGTAAAAACTACTCAATGGATTTGAATGAAATTTGACACAGGCATAGGATACACTCCGGAATAGCACATAGGCTACTTTTTATCCCGGAAACCCCAAACCCACGCGGGCGAAGCCGCGGGCAAAAGCTAGACCTAAAATTCGTAGACCATACGTAAAATGATAGTCAACTTATCATCATCATCATGTCAGCCGAGCGACGCCCACTGCTGGGCATAGGCCTCCCCCAAGGATCTCCACAACGATCGGTCCTGTGCTGTCCGAATCCAGCGGCTTCCCGCGACCTTCACCAGATCGTCAGTCCACCTTGTAGGAGGGCACCTTGTAGTCAACTCAATCAGTAGTTTTTGTTAAATCAAAAAATCTAGTGAGAAAAAGGCATGAGTATATATAGGCATATTAAATTCACGCCATGGACTAGTAATAATAGAATATAACATGCATAATATATTATGTTCTACTTACAGTTTGTAGTTACCTGATTTTCTGCTAGTATTACTTTCACTGAGATTGAGTAATTCTTTATTCCCCATAAACTATATACTCCTTTAAATGATGATTGTATATACATTAGTGAATATGATTCACAACTTTTACCGGATACTTCATCTTGTAGGAAGGAAATGTTTTTTATGTGTTTGATTTATAAACATAGTTATATTGTTGATAATGTAATTGAGATTCTGTAAATTATTAAGAAACTCGTTTAATAATTAAAAAATATTATTAATTATCTGTTGGTACAATAAAGCTTTATAAATATTTTGGCATATTTTAGGGTTTTCGATGCTAATTATGATAATATATAAAAATGAACAAAAATAAATTATTGCTTTAATTTAATTTAGATTAATTTAAACAACAGAAACGTGATATCATTTCACTTCCTAATTATTTCTAAGAAGAAACAAAATTAAATTATATTTGCCAACTATTTATTAGTCAAACCAAACAATAATTTAAATTCTTAGTACATTCTGATTTTAAAAATAAGAATAAAGCACGTCAAATAAAAATAAACACTAAGGTAGATTATGATGACGAAAAAGAAGTGACTTAGTGAGATGTTACAGAGACGCTTATAGAGTTATAGGTATTTGATTCCTAACAGTCTAATCTTCAAGATCATGGAATATGTGCCATTCGGACGCGATTAGCAACGGCCTATATTAAAAGTGATACATAAACTGCGCACCCTAGCAGACTGCAAACACAATTTAGCAAAAAAAAGGAGATATATACAGACCCCTCTGACACCCGGTGCGAAGTGTAGTGATCCTGACCAGACGATGATCTACTTATTAGATTGCTCTAAATGTCCCTACATATGTACTAAGACGCTACTGATTCAGTTATAAATGTAGCAACTAACTGGAGCTATAAACTTTGAGAGAAAAGAAAAAAGAAGTACCCGATAGAAACGCATCTGACATTTATCCCGTAGACGATGGAAAGATGGTAGGGCATGGTGATGGAAATATGATAGTATACCATCACATGAAAAAAAAAAACGGATCTACCGAACCCTAATAAATTGATGCAAAAGCACTTAGCACATAAACACAAATAAGCAATAGAATTTATTGGAGTTCAAATCCGAGTCACCAAATAACGTTGTAAAAGATAAAATCTGTTTATCTTTATAGATGCAGATAATTGTTGGAATAAAAAGGTTGGTTTCTGAGCTGTGTTTATGTACCTTGTCAAAAGAATTCTTTGGAAGAAGTATGGTGCGAAACTTTGGTATTTTTGTACTGCTTGGTCTGGTCAGTTTGGTCGCGGCTAGCCCCGCGACGGTGAGGTCGAGGAAGGATATTGAAGAATTCAGACAGTTTTTGGAGGGAATCAAGAGAGGTAGGTGAAACTCAAAATATTAGATTTTTTTGCAAAAATATATTTGGTAACTTTCATAGAAACTTTAGAGAGGATGCTCAGGCATCCTCTCTAACTCACTCAGGACTCTAGACTCAGGTCCACCGCTGTGGGAACATTATTAGGTTAATAATGCTATAGGAACTAATATCTTTAAGTTGGAACTTCGTCACCTATATTTCACCTGTAAGCACTAGTCTTCAAATTGAGTCTTTCAAATTTAAAATTTTTAATTTGTTTTACACACTCATGATACTTTAGTTCAATAAATATATATTAAAGACTCTTAACTTGAATGAAATCAACATCAATCGTTTTCTTTCAAATATTACAGAAGTTTGATTTAAAGTCCATTCTATACTTTTGGATAAAACTCTATCAGACAGCAATCGCCAAGTTATGTAGAAAAAACAAAAGTGAATATCTTGTTGTGATGAAAAATCAGAGAAAGATTAGGGTGATAAAATTATTTCAACTGACTTTCTAAAAGTGCATAGAACTATAATTTAGTTCATTACTATGGTCATTTTGATTTTTTGTTAGTAGAATTTTGCTGACAAGGATCAAGTAATCAACGATAGAACATATCAAAATGAATTAAAAATGATACCATTTCAAATAATGATTTTCAATCAGGTAATGGAAATGCCGAGCAATTCCAAGCAAGAAAGAGGAATCTCCCTTTTGCCAATGATGAGGAACTGAGCGGCAAGTTCCAGGGCGACATAGTGCTGGATGATGAAGACTATGAGGTGATGCTTCAAGAGTATGCTGTAGGCCGCAGTGCCTACAGCTCTTCTTCCATCGGACCCTGGCCTGATAATACCGTCGTTTTTGAGTTTGCCGATGGAGAATTCAGTGAGTAACTGACCCTTTTTACATGCTTTTATTCAAAATGCTGTATTAGTAAGCATAACTCCTTCCTCTAAACTTACAGCTTCATCTTTATTCCTAAAGACTTATTATATATCGATTTGTCCATCTTAATTTTAGGAAAAGCAAAGAAGAACTCATAGACTAAAATACCTTATAGAGTTTCGTCACGATTTCATTATAAATTTATTACTTTATTACCCTTTGACGCGACGATTAGTTTGCGGAAATACTCACTTATTCCTATAAAATCATCGTCATATCTATTTTGTAATAAAGATTTGGTTTATGGTGCAAAATGCCGATTATAAAGATTAAAATTTTAATTGTATGAAGCTAAAATAGGAGTTCATACCAATTTCAAAGCCCATTTCTTCAAATAAAATCTCATTAAGAATCAAAACAAAAGGTTATTGTAACCACAATACTTGTATGTATGTGTCATTGAACTGGATCATTTCAATGAGAACTTTATCAAAAGAAATCAATGATATTGTTCATATTATCATAACGATATTTTTCATGTAAACATATCAAACGATGCAGATAGAATCGACACATATCTATAATAGGTATACTTACATATAAGTGCAAGATAAGAACTTTGCTATAGTAAAAATGCATAGTCATCACAGCTTAGCTCAGAAATCAATAACAAAGTCTGTACCTAAAAAGCAGATCTTGCTCTAAAATATTTCATTGCAATTAATTCTAATAATGAAAATACTTCATAAAACCATTATTGTTATTACTAATGTTTACATTGAAATTTAATACCTGGGTTAATCTCTAGATTATACTATATTAGGCAATAATTTTTCATGTTTTATGATTACTTGCAGATGACGCACAGAAAGCAGCTATTTGGGAAGCCGCTAGGGATATTGAAGCACATACCTGTGTGAAGTTCCGGTACAGGACTTCATCGGACACCGTATATGCTAGAATAACTGTGAGTGTGTAACTTATCAGAAAACCACGCCAGAATTTCTTAAAGGGATAAGCAGATGTAGATACTGCACTTTAATATTAACAGTATAAACCACAAAATTGTTTACCACAATCCACAATCTCAATAATGATAATTGGAACTGAAATAAAGCCACACATAAAAACATACTCTACTAAATCAAAAGGGGTTAAACAAGTAATAAACAAGCTTAAAGATTTAAATGATGTAGGCCAATCGCGATGTCGGTGCAATTAAAGACTTAAATAGCACAATCCTATCATAAAATCTCATATTGGCTTTGAATATTTAGATAATTGATATCGACGTACAATTTTATCGATTCAGAAATAGTTATTCTAGTGAACAATGCGTTTATAAAATGAAATACCATAATTATTACAATATGCTACGGTTGTTGATTTGTCGGTGGTATCATTATTTCAACGAAAGCTGTCCATTGCTGGATATACGTAAATATATCCTCCAAGCGTCGCTATATAATATAACCCGTCAGGGTTCGCAAATATGCACCCTAAAAATCGTTCAAGCTATAGCTTGAATGATTTTTAGGGTGCAATAATGATTATAATAGATAGCCTTATATGTATATAGATAGCCTTAGTAATGATTATAATAGACATCCTTATATAGCTATACAAATATAGAAGTCTATATATTTGATCCCTGTCTCATCTGACTCTACTAATTTTAAGCATTCGCGATTCCACAGGGTGAAGCAAGCGGCTGCTACGCCAACGTAGGTCACAGGGTGTCTCGCGGAGCCCACCAAATGAACTTGGCCCGCAACACCGTCGGCGTCGGGTGCTTCAGACACGCCACCATCGTCCACGAGTTCATGCACATCCTCGGCTTCCTCCACATGCACACCACCTACAACAGGGATCAATATGTTAAAATTAATGAGCAAAACATCGCACGTGGTAAGTTCAGTCAAGATTCTGTTATTAGAGAGGTGTTGACTTGACATCTAATAACATGGGACCTAGGAATAACAACAATTTTGTTGTTATATTCTGGCTGTGGAGAATTGCAAAGTGAAATTGGTCAAAACTGTAAAAATAGAGTGGATAAAATGGATTGTAGTGATTAACTAGGAAAAATAAAAGAAGATGTATTGACGACAATCTTAGGACAAGTGGTGAAATTCTATGATTGATTGATTGATTTTTTAATTTTACATTTTCTAGGCAGTGAACACAACTTCGACTTGTACGGAGTTTCTAAAGTAGACAACTTGGGCATAGACTACGACTACGTCAGCTGTATGCACTACGGACCTTACTCGTTCAGCGCCAACGGAGCTCCTACTATTGAGGCTCGGCTGGTTTGTACATTACTTGAGATTTTGTCAAGTCTTTTTCTTATTTGTGTTAACAATCTCCTATTTAACTAATCTAACCTAACTAATATTATTCTTACTGTTTTCTTTTTATTTATATGTAATTCTACAAACACTTTTCTTATGCTGATCTTTAATGTTTCGATCGGAAATAATACTAAGTACCTCAGTTACTGTGACTGGATTTAAAACTGTTATCTTTCTTCCATCAGAGAAACGTGGGCAACATGGGTCAGCGTGACTACATTACCGACAGTGACTGGCTTCGCATCAACAGATACTACAACTGCCCAGGCGCGTGGAACTGAACATCAACTAACTGTTTAACTATTGCAATCGATGCCAACGACGGAATATAATTATGTACAATAATTGTATTCCTACGACTTTACATGAACAATGTTAATATGAGTATTATTTTATTATACGCTTTTTTATAAAATCAGGTATGCATTTTAAATTGCCTTACTCAAACAAAAAAATCACCGATTTTCCCAAAAACTTAACAGAATATATCGAATTGGTCGGAAGCAAATTATGTACTAAAAATGTGATGTCCTGGAAAATATTCAATGTCATTGCGGCAGATATAGGCAAAGTCGACTGGACGAGCTGAACCCTTGCACATAGGCCTCTGCAATTGATTGAAGAAATGAGGGCAAGGCAATTTTCCCTGCAGTTGAAAAGCAAAGGAAATAAACGCTACAAATAAAGTTAACTAAGAATACTTTCGTATTTATTTCTTTATTACTTACAGTACAGGAGAGTGAAATACGAAAGAACTTAAAAATTCACAAATAGAATATAGACAAAAGCTAAAATAACTCTTTTCAAAATATGATTATGTTTTTGATAAATTTAGCCTTATTATCAAATCAACTAAATTATAGATGTAGGCTAAGTCATCAAACTGCTCACATATATATTTATTACGAGTAAATGTAAAATAATTAGTTTTATATGTAAAATATAGAGGTGATCAATAAGATGTAACTCTTCAACATGATGATTAGCCCTTTCCTCTTGTGACTCAGCCTCAGTTGATTTGACTCTACCTTCTTCTCCTTCTATCTTTTCTCCTATCAAAATATACTTAATAGCTTTTAAAATCTTGCATATCAATCCCGAGTTTCATTTGAATGCTGGTTTTGTGTCGGTTGCATTTGAGTGCGTCGGAGTGTGTTCTGGAGTGTGTCAAAATTGCAAAGTTTAATTCTACCAAGTCCGTTCCATCATCGGATCACTAGACATACGGTGATACGTTTCTGGTAGGTACATCGTGGACTTCCCGTAACACCGTACATACAACAAAATATTTTGTGAACACATTTATTGGAAGTTGACTTCGCTAGAAATTCTGAAAAGTGAAGTCCCCAGGCCTGTAAGGCTTTACTACCTTTTCTTTCAAGTCATGTCCAACACAATACATCTTCCTGGGATTATGATTTATTATGATTATAAAAAAGTAATGGCCAACGTTGCGTAAAGCGAGAAAAATTCAAGCATCCATTGCGTGTCGTCGCGCGTGTATAGTTTGCGGCGGTCCCTATAACGGAACCCAGATTATTTCCATAGTGTCTCTAGTTCAATTTTACAGTCATATCGATGGAGAACTTCAATGTATTAATACGTAGCAATAGGGACGCGGGGTGCGGTTAACTTCGACGGGTCCTCACCTCACGCAGCGAGCCTGGACAAAGCACTTTTATATGGGACAGCGCAGGCTCCCGGTTTACACAGCATGACTCTTAATCGATAACAAATATGCAATAAAAAACAATTATCTCTGTAATAAAATAGTTACACACGAGTTTATACAAAATGTATCTAATAATAAGTATTTCCGGGAAAATTCAGTCACACGCAAAAATAATAAAAGTGATAAAACAATATGCGCCAATTTGATTGTGAATATGCTAACTTTTCCGGGTTGAAACATTAGAAATCTGTAAGTAGTAAGGTTAAGAGACAGCTTTGCTGTCAGTACTAAGCTTGTAGACAGTGAAGTAGTTTTTAAAGTAACCACAATACAAATGGATCAGGTCCCTATGTCAGACGTATGAGCGACAAAACAGGGATGCAGCTATATAGCTTGCCTTTAACAGTTTAGTTTAAATCTTTAAATTAATCGCATTCGTGACAGAATTCTTTAATGATGATGATGATAAAATCAAAGTTTAACAATAAATCGTCCACCGGTAAACGATTATTTTTTAAATTGTTATAAACTAATGCTTGACTGCGATTCCACCTGATGGTTAGCAGTGATGCTATCATTAATAAGGTAAGGCGTACTAGTTTATTAAGAGCCTATTCACTCTAGCTTTGAAATTGTCTTCAAGGTCTTACAATTTTGGTTCATAAATTTGGGTGTCCAAATTATAATCGGATTGGAAGACCGCAGCAGCCAAATTGTGCCAGTTCTTGGATGTCCTTGGAATAAACGACGATGCAAAATACTAAGTAAGAACTGTAGACGTTTTAACAACAACGCAAGGAATCCATCCTTGCGTTGTTGTTAAAACGTCTTGCCGTGCGTCGGACTGTCCGATGATAGAAATAAGTTGGTAGAATCAACTCATGCAACTCCCACGTACACTCTCTAACCCAAAAGCTGGTTATAATTCAACAAGATATGTATATATAATCGACAATTAAATTAAAATGTAAACTATAATTTTGACTTTTGTGATTTCTTAGAGATTAGTTACTTGTATCCGATCTCTATTTTTTACCCAAGTACATAATAATCTACGTAAGTAAGGGGAAATAATATATTGTCTAGTTGTACACCTACTTTTATGAGATACTCTTTTATGACCCAGAAGTACTGCAAAATGATTTAAGATTTTACAAGTTTCCACCGATAAAATTCGTAGTCCGTAAGCAAATGATGGTCAACTCTATTAGAAGCTTTTGTTAGATCAAAAAAATTGTCATGAGTTTATGTAGTATGTATGTATTTATATTATTCTGTGTATTGTTGCTTATTGAAATTGTATAAAATACTAATTGGCCAAGAGCGTGTCGGGCCACGCTCAGTGTAGGGTTTCGTAGTTTCCCGTCCGTCACAAATTTCTCACAATATACACACATAACACAACAACAATTAAACAATTATAACAGAATCCTTAAAATATGAATTAACAGCACGAAGTAGCCTCAAAGTTACTAATTTATACAAATTGGACGGGTTATGTACCTACACATGTTGGGTTATCCAATATGGTATACATATTGGTACCAAATTCAGCTTTCTATTGCTAACTGTCACCGAGATTATCTGCGGACAGACAGACAGACCGTCAGATAAGGCGAAACTATAAGGGTTCTTAATTGACTACAGAACCCTAAAAAGAGAAGAATTTTTACATAGTAAAATTGAACACAAAATGACACCTTACAACAAACAAAGTAAAACTTATTGACGGCCAGCTCTAACAGCTGCTGAAGAGGTTGTAGTCACTATAATTAAATCTTATCAAATAATTAAACTGTTTATTGAAAAGAAAGCCGGTAAAATTGAATGGACCTGCCCTCAATGATAAAATTTCTAGTGAATTATCTGATGATATCTACAATTTTTTTTTTTTATTAAAACTTTATGCACAAAATACTGTACAAAGGCGGACTTAATACCTAAGGCATTTTCTACCAGTCGACCTTAGGGTGGTGCAGAAACATAACATGGTAGGTGCAACTTAAAAATATAGACAAAATTTAGAGAAACAAAATATAATAATAAAATATATACTTAAATACATACATATACAGATACACACAATAACAGATATTTATGAACGTTTTGGCATATTTTCTGGATTTTAATCATAATTTAGTTATTTTATCAAAATAAGAACAGAAATATGACATATGACAATATGACATGGTACGTAATTTCATATACCGACAATATTTAAAAATAATCAAAAACACAATAAACCAAGATTGCCAAATATTTACCAAACTAGTCTAATATTCCGAGAAAAATATTGTAGATATTTTAGAGAAAGTTGTAAATTGTAATCTCGATTCTTGGTACTTCATTGAGATTGTGATTAATAAGAAGAAGTCGTACGACTACGTCATAGAAGTTTAAACAGAATGGTAGATGATAGGACTAGAAACAAAATCACTACTTATTGCGATGACACAGACACACTAACAGAGGAGAAAACTGAAAAGGGAGATAAGGGCAGAGTTATGAGCTTATGTGATTAAGAAACTCGTATAAAAAGACGATTAGTTGAATGATAGATAATATAATAATCAAAAATCTGAAAAGCTAACATTCTTCCGGGATAAGATAGTGTTTAGAACGGGAAGAGATTTCCAGGGAAAGTAAAATAATAAAAAAATCACGTCTGAAGCTGAAGGTCTGTATTAGATGAAAAAAAACAAATGAACAACAAAACAAAAAAGAAATAAAAAATGTCATCTTTGAATGTACATTGTAAAAAGGTTTCATGCAGGCCTTCTCAAGGAGGTTGGTTTCTAAACATGCCCCCGGGCGTTGAAAGACCATCTTTCAACCAGAACCTTAATTTATTGGCAGTGGACATATCTTGCTGCACGCGCGACGTATAGTTTCATTGGCAGTTCTTATGTCGGCCACACGACTGATGCCATCACGTCCAGGGTATACTGCTGAGACTCGACCTAGTCGCCATTTTAGTGGTGGCAGATTATCTTCCTTTATAACAACAAGGCGATCAACTTCAAGAGCATCGTTTGATGATCTCCACTTCGTCCGCTGCTGAAGTTCCGAGATATATTCCTTGTTCCACCTCGACCAGAAGTGTTGTCGCAACATTTCAATTCTCTCATACCTCTTCAAGTGAGTAACAGAGGCAGCTTCGTAAGATGGCGCCGGCAAGGACGTGAGTGTTCGTCCTATTAGGAAATGTCCAGGAGTTAGCGGCAAAAAGTCGTTAGGGTCTGATGACAACGGCGTGAGTGGGCGCGAGTTAAGGATGGCTTCAATCTGAACCAGCGCAGTGTATAATTCCTCATAAGTTAAGTGACAATGTCCCAATACTCTTTTCAAATGATGTTTGACTGATTTAACACCTGCCTCCCAAAGACCACCGAAATGTGGAGCATAAGGGGGAATAAACACAAAGTTAATTCCTTCGGAGGCAATGTCCTCAGATAACGCGCTGTTGTTCGCCTTTAAAAATTGACCAAGTTCATTATAAGCGCCTACAAACGAGGTTCCGTTGTCGGAATATATGTGCGTCGGTTTACCCCTACGAGATATGAATCGACGAAGTGCCGACAAATAATTATGACTGGTTAAGTCACCAACCAACTCAATATGGACTGCCTTCGTCGTGAAACAAACAAATAATAAAATGTAAACTTTTACTAATCGGCAACCACGACCTTGACGTGAAGCTGACAATATGGGCCCTGCGTAGTCAACCCCAACACATTCAAATGGATGACCACCGGACATCAGCCTTCGCTCAGGTAAGTTTCCCATGATAGGAGTTATCGGTTTAGCCGTGATGCGACTACAAATAATACAACTATGATAACATAACTTAGCCAGGTTACGCCCACCTATAGGCCAGTACGAATCCCTAATATGAGCCAATAATAATTGCGGTCCTGCATGCATTAAAGTTTTATGTACATAATTAAATAATAGTTTACAAAATCGATGAGTGGACTGTATGACTAATGGATGTTTTTTCTCGTAAGAAAATGAGGAATTTTGTAAGCGACCACCTACACGGATTAAATTATTTTCGTCTAAAAATACGTTCAATTTATTTAGTGGACTTCCTTTAGGTAAGCACTTGTTCTTAATTAATAATTGATATTCAGGAAATGATTCCATTTGAGATTGTTTTACTATTATATTTAAAGCATTTTTTAATTCATTTTCATTCAAATGTAAAGTGGTCGGTGGCTGCTTTTTACAATTATTAATAAATCGTAACATGTATGCTACGGTACGTTTAAGTCGAGAAAGATTTGAAAAACGATTAAAATCAATTAAGAATGTTGGAGCATCACAAGTAGTTAACAAATAAATCTCAGTTTTAACTTCAGGTAGCACTTCTGTAGTAGGAAAAGACGGCCATTCGCCTAAGTCCTTTGTTAAAAAGTCTGGTCCAGACCACCATAAGTCAAGATTTTGAATTTGACTTATATCTGTTCCTCGAGATACAAGATCAGCGGGATTAAGATGCGTAGGAACATGTCTCCAAGTACAATTGCTAGCGTTCGTTGCATCCATAATTTCCGACACACGATTGCGTACAAATGTTTGCAGCTTACTTGGAATCATTTTTAACCAGCCAAGCACGATTGTAGAATCACTCCAAAAGGTACTTCTCTCAATTGGTGCATTAAGTGAATCAATGACCTTTTTATGTAACCTCACTCCAACCAAGGCGGCACAGAGCTCAAGCCGAGGTATAGTAGTTGGTTTGATAGGAGCTACTCTACTCTTTGCTGTAAGTAACCGCACTGAGACTTCGCTATTCTTACTAATACTCCTCACATAAATACATGCCCCATAAGCAGTTTGTGAAGCATCACAAAATATATGTAAATCTATAATCTTCCAAGAATTACACAAAACTAGACGTGGGATGCGTAAATTATTTAACAAATATAACTTTTCAACTATATTTTTCCATGTCTTAGCGAGTTCTGGAGGTAAAGAATCATCCCATGACAACTTGTGCAACCAAAGTTGTTGCATAAATATTTTCATATGTATAATACATGGAGATAATAAACCTAAGGGGTCAAATATTTGAGATGTGACTGACAAAACCTCACGCTTAGTCACATTTTTAGTTAATGACGTGTTACATATTGAATAAGAGAGCGTATCGGAATCTGTCAGCCAATTAAGGCCCAATGTTTTGTTTGGTTCATTGGAACCAATGTTTAAATTAAGTGATGATTCTGAAATTTGATCTGATGTAATAAGACTACTGTTAGATTTCCACTTTCTTAGTGGCATGCCAGCTGAAGCTAACTCAGCAGTGACTTGTTCGCGAATGTATGTGACGTCAGATATTGTATCCCCACCCGTGAGCAAATCGTCAACGTAAAAATCATGTATGATAACGTTGGCAATCCATTCATCCTTACACTGTAATCCAATTTGTTTTAAACAACGAGTTGCTAAAAAGGGTGCACTTGCTGTCCCATATGTAACAGTGTTTAGTTCATAGGTTTTAATGGGTTCTGAAGGGTTTTCACGCCACATAATTCTTTGTAAATATCTATCATCAGGATGTACGGTCACTTGCCGATACATTTTTTCTACATCAGCACAAAGAATATATTTATGTTTTCTAAATCTTAAAAGTAGAGACATTAAGTCGTCTTGAACAACAGGTCCTACCATTTGAAGATTGTTGGATGAAAAACCTGAAGTGGTAAGACTGCTGGCATTAAATACTACCCTTAATTTGGTAGTTGTGCTGGAAGCACGTAAAACACCGTGGTGTGGAATATAATATGCCAGTTGTTTTGGGTCAATTGTACATTCAGACATATGCCCTAATGAAATATATTCCTTCATGAAATCACAATAAAGAGATTTCAAACCTGGTTGACTTTTAAATCTACGTTCAATAGATAAGAGACAATGTTTTGCTCTAGCCATTGAGTCACCTAAAACATGAGGTGATTGTTTGAGTGGTATACGAACACAAAACCGACCATCTGCAAGTCGAGTTGTGTTTTCCATGAAATGTTCTTCACACTTAGTTTCTTCCTCTGAATATGAAGATGACTGATGGGTTACTTCTTCCAGTTCCCAAAAACGCGTTAAGAGGTTTTGAATGTCATCTTCATGTGAGGTAACTGAACTTGCATTAAGTTTTGCAAAGTTAGATTTATGCCTTAGTGATGGTGAGGCCGATACTTGGACGCTATTTATTAATGGACCTGAAACTAGCCACCCTAGCCTAGTCTCAAATAGTATAGGTTTGCCCTCACCTAAACTAATTTTTCGCCGCCCCAAGAGATCCCAGAACACGTCTGCTCCTATTATTAAATCCACCGCGGATGGCGTGTGAAAATGAGGATCGGCTAAACAAATATCACTTGGTATATTCAAATTGTTAATTGATAACTTATGACACGGCACTTCATCTGTAATATACGGTAAAACAAAGCAACAAAGATTAGTGGAATAGTTTTCACTTAAGGACTTAATTGAAACACTACACATTTTATTAATATTTGATGTAGAATTGTTGATGCCTTGCACAGACTCATTTACACAAATAGTAGGTAATTTCAATAAGTCACATAACTTCTCAGTCATTATACAGGAAGTACTGCCAGTGTCTAATATAGCTCGAGCGAGATGCTCACAATTATTGTTATCATAAACTTTTAATAAAGCCGTAGCTAAAAGAACTTGACTTTTAGTTTTATTGATAACATGAGTTGTAGAAAGTGCAGATAACGTAACATTTGTACTGGGCTTGTTTTCTGATGACTTGACGTCTACAGGTGCAGTGTCGTCAAATTGTGAAGTTGACGCACTGGGTATTAATTTAAGTGTAGCACCAGCCACATGAACCAGAGTATTGTGCTTACGCTTACATACTTTACAACCCTGAGACTTGCAATGATTTGAATAATGACCAGAACGAAGACAATTGTAGCATACCTTGTATTGAGGGAGCAGTTCTAGTCGTTTGTCATTGCTCATACCAAGAAACTGAGGACAGGAAAATAAAGCATGTTTATCAGTACAATGCGGACATGAAACTTGAGTAGTAATCTTATTATTTTTACCTTTCTGTGACGGTGTATCACTGTTCAGAGAAATCATTGTTTTGTGCTTAGTAGGTTTAGAAGTTCCAATATTATTATTAGACTGATTGCAAGACATATCTATTGTCTCTAACAAGTCTGCACGACTTCTTAAGAAATGAAGGAAATCTTCTAATGTTATTGATTTATTTTTATCTAAATGACCCTTTTCTTCTTCCCACTGACGATAAGTTCTCGAATCTAATTTATGAGTAATAATATAAATTATCAGCGTATCCCAAGACTTGGTTGGTTCGCCTAAAGACTCTAATGCACGTAGGTTTTTATAAAGTATCAATGATACGCTTTATAATATCTGAGGATTCTTTGTTAACAACTTCAATATTAAATAAGGCTGCGACATGGTTCTGAACGAGAAGTCGCTTATTATCAAACCTTTCATTTAGTAAACTCCATGCAATGGAATAATTGCTAGCAGAGAATTCAATCGACTGAATAACTACTGCAGCTGTCCCTTCCAAGGAAGCTCTAAGGTAGTGAAATTTGTTAACTTCATCTATTTGATCATTCAAATGTATTAGGCTTGAAAACGTATCGCGAAACTCCAACCACTTGTCATACGTTCCGTTAAATTTTGGTAGTTGGATGGTAGGTAACTTAACCAGTTTATTGTTGCTAACCCGAGACAACTTATCGTCATTAACAACATCGTGTTTAGCAATAAAAGTTTGTGCCTTGGCGATTAGTTTGTAATATAAAGATTCGAAATTATCACGTTCGGATAATTGTACCTCAAGGTCCTCCGCAATACATTCCAACCTTAACTGAATCTCGTCGTACTGCGAATAAACATGGTCAATCTTACCAAGGCGTAACTGCAGCTCGCTGACCTGGGTTTGCGTCAAAGGATCCTCCAAACTCTCTAAATATTTCGAAAATATCGTTAATCGCCCTTTAAAACTTGCTCGTTTTTTGATGAGCTCCTTTTCCTCCTTATCAGTCATTCTTTGGGAAGCAGATGTGGAACCAAACTGAAACATTACATGGTCAAATGAACTTAAATATTAAAAAACCTACTGAGGTTACAATTAGGGTTAAATCTGTTAAATCTGCACATTAAACTTTACTACATTAAACATAAAATAATTATAAGGGAATTTAAAGTAACTATTAAATTGAGTGGCACTTATTATTGTGTATTTTTTATGATATCTAATGCAAGATAATAAAGGAAACTGTTTAAAATGATGGTTAACATAGAACAGAAAACCTAGTTTGCTGCTTAATTACCTTTGACAATAGATTATTTATGTGAAAGAAATAGACTTTAAGTGAAAATGCACATGAACAAATAAAATGATGCTATTAGTTACTGACCTTGACAACTCCATAAAATATAAAACACTACCTGAGTAATGGGTTCTTAAATAAAAGGAAATAGAATAGGTACTGCACTGGCCAAATATCCTTAAATGTCCTTTTTCTTGGATGGCGTCGCTGTGACCCTTTGGACCTTGACCGGCTACTCACGAATTTCCAATCGGTAGTATTTTCTAATATATTATATACTTCCTGGTGTTATTGTTATTTATGATTCTCTTATCCGGCTCACTTGGACCAAATTATGTTTAGAACGGGAAGAGATTTCCAGGGAAAGTAAAATAATAAAAAAATCACGTCTGAAGCTGAAGGTCTGTATTTGATGAAAAAAAACAAATGAACAACAAAACAAAAAAGAAATAAAAAATGTCATCTTTGAATGTACATTGTAAAAAGGTTTCATGCAGGCCTTCTCAAGGAGGTTGGTTTCTAAACAGATAGAAATAATGGCAATTGATGACGGTCGAAATAGAACTACAGATTAAAATTCTATAATAAACTACACACCGGATATACCGATGCCTAATATAGTACAGATAAAAATTTAGCACTTAGCACAATAAATTCTAATAAACAATAGTTTTTATTACAGTTCAAATCCGAGTCACCAAATAACATTGTAAATGATAAAATCTGTTTATCTATATAGATGCAGATAATTGTTAGAATAAAAAGGTTGGTTTCTGGGTTGTGTTTATGTATCTATTGTCACAAGTTCTCTGGAACTAACATGGTGCGAAACGTTGCTATTATCCTAGTATTTGGTTTGGTTAGTTTGGTCGCGGCTGGCCCTGCGACGGTGAGGTCCAGACAGGATATTGAAGATTTTAGACAGTATTTGGAGGGAATTAAGAGAGGTAAGTTTTATATTTATAAATACAATACTAATTTCATAAAATATACGATATATTTATAAAGTCAAATTCTATAAGGTATATATTTATGGGCCAAAATGCCTGAAATAAATGATTTATTATTATTAAGTTAATTTTTCCATAACTTTTACTTTAACGGTAAAGATAGTGCCGAGTCTTCTAATAACAACTAAATCTATATAATTACCTCCAAACATCCCAACAGGTAACGGAAACGCCGAACAATTCCAAGCAAGAAAGAAGAATCTCCCTTTTGTCAATGATGAGGAACTGAGTGGCAAGTACCAGGGTGACATAGTGCTGGACGATGAGGACTACGAGGTGATGCTTCAAGAGTATGCTGTAGGCCGCAACGCATACAGCTCTTCCTCAATCGGACCGTGGCCTGCTAACACTGTAATTTTTGAGTTCGCCGATGGACATTTCAGTGAGTAACTCACTTTTTTACATTATTCAAGTTGCTGTCTATGGGGTTAAATCTTACAAGCATAACTTCATTGTTTATAGCTTCATCATGTGATGAAATCAAACACTTCAGCTTCACTTATCATCATCATCCTCATCCTACCCTTATCCCATTTTACTTGGGGTCGGTGAAACATGTTTTTTTTTGTTTCAGCTTCACTTATATAATTAGTTTATTCACTTTGATCAACATAACTTCATATACATTATTTTAAGTGTTATTTTTGAGTTTGCGAATGGACATTTCAGTGAGTAATTGAGTACTTTCTTATACTCTTTTATTCAAGTTGCTGGATTAGTATATGGTTAAATATTACAAGTCACAATTCCTTTAATTTGTAGAGAAGTATACGTATGAGTAAGTTAATTGTATTTGTAAGTCAAAATTTTGGGAAAGTAAATTGAACTTATAGTTTCGTCATGATTGCATGAACAACATTATATTTTATTGCCCTTTGACGTACTGATAAGTTTACGGAAATAAGTACTTACTCGTACCTATTCCCATCAACTTAGTCATTTTCATATCTATCTAGATTTGGTTTATGGTCTAATAAAATATTGCAATAAGATAAAGATTCCTAAAATTAAAATTGTACTAATAAAAACCAGGAAGCAAATGTCTCCTAAAATAACTTGGTTTTAAGACCAAGTATAGAGGTTATTGTAACTACAATTAATATAGTATTTGTCACTCACTGATTATTTAAATCATCATGGCAATGAGAAGTTTATCAGAGGATATCAACGATCATCGCAATGTTTCTCAATTAAACATATCAAACGGTATAGATAAAATTGCTGCATAATGGCATATACATAATCATCGAATGACGAATCCCACTCTTGGGCGGAGCGGGAAACAGTGTCAGACTCTTACTGACTAAAGAACCTACCCCGTACCCTCCCTGCCCCATTCCCAAGAGCCCCGGTGTAACGCTTTCGCATCAACTCTCAGCTCCGGGAGGCTTCGACCCTGCAGGGTCCCTACGGTTTGCTGACAGCTCCTTGAGGCGCGCGGGAACGGAGCGCGCCGTCGACGACCTGGGCTCGGTCTGGACTGGTACCAGACGACCGGACGGCGAGCTACCCATTGCTCACCGTCCGCAAGCCAGTGTCTACGGTGGCCGGATATCGGCAGGATCGCGGCGGCGACGGCTACGGCGAGTGCGCCGTTGCCTTTGCCTTATGCGGTCAGCCTCCTCCTTTACGAGCATTACTGCCTCGCAGAAGGAGGCGACCGCCTGCCACTCCATGAAGATGCCGTGGTATATCTTCGTGGTAGTGTGCCCAATACTATATTTCCTTAAGTTTACCAATATTATACTTGCAGATGACGCACAGAAAGCAGCTATTTGGAAAGCCGCTAGGGATATTGAAGCACATACCTGTGTGAAGTTCCGGTACAGGACTGCATCAGACAGAGTTTATACCAGAATCACTGTGAGTATATAAATTAATTATCATTTAATATCACGCTAGAAGCTACTATTAGATTTAGTACCTCAATCCTCCTTTTTTTTCACTGTTCATCTCTTTTTTTTGTTCTTCACTTTCACTATTTACCTCGATAGCTTTTCTGTGGTTTTCGATTTGCCTTTTCTATACTTATAGCGTTGCTTAACGTTATAATCTCTTATGTAAGTGTTCTCTTAGAACTTATACATATCTTTTTATTCGATTCTTTTAATTTTTAAATTGCACCTTCTGATTTCTGTATTTATTGACTTGAAAGATTGGTTAAGTGAGTCATTGCTATTAGTTTAAGTCGAAGGAATATTACTTTAAAAGTATTACAAACTAGCTTTTTTCCGCGGCTTCGCCCTCGTACATAAAATATAGCCTATGTCACTCAGGAGAAAAGCAGCTTTCTATTGTCGCTAATTTTTTTCTTATCGGACCAGTAGTTCCAGAGATTACATCCTACAAACAAAAAAACAAAAAAATAAAAAAACAAACTTTACCTCTTTATTATATTAGTGTAGACTAGTGTAAATTATTGTGTAAATTTTTTCTTCATCTCTCTGTTACATCTAACCCTACCATATCAAGCAATCATTAACGATTCTTCAGGGTGAACCAAGCGGCTGCTACGCCAACGTAGGACACAGGGTGTCTCGCGGAGCCCACCAAATGAACTTGGCCCGCAACACCGTCGGCGTCGGATGCTTCAGACACGCCACCATCGTCCACGAGTTCATGCACATCCTCGGCTTCCTCCACATGCACACCACCTACAACAGGGATCAATACGTCAAAATTCATCAAGGGAACATCGCACGTGGTAAGTTTAGCCAAGATTCTATTAGAGAGTTATTGACTTGACATCCAATAACATGGGATCTAGAAAGAACAACATTCTTCATTCAAGAACAACATTCAACATTATTTAATTTTGCATTTTCCAGGCAGTGAACACAACTTCGATTTATACGGAGTCTCTAAAGTAGATAACTTGGGCATAGGCTACGATTACGTCAGCTGTATGCACTACGGACCTTACTCGTTCAGCGCAAACGGAGCTCCTACTATTGAGCCTCGACTGGTTTGTACATTACTTGCTGTCTTTTTATTATTACCTATGTAGTTCTAAAAGTTCTTTTCATATGCTAATCTTTCATGTTTTTTCGGATGTAATACTAAGCTACTGTATTGTTTAAAACTGTTCTCTTTCTTCCATCAGAGAAACGTGGGCAACATGGGTCAGCGTGACTACATTACTGACAGTGACTGGCTTCGCATCAACAGATACTACAACTGCCCAGGCGCATGGAACTGAACATCGACTAACTGATTAACTATTGGAGTTCTTCGCTGTACATATACGACGATGGTTTTTTTTTATTGTGAACATAAGTATTATTTTTGTTAATATAAGTATTATTTTATTATACGTTTTTGTATAAAATCATGAATGTATTTTAAATTAGAGCCCCACTCACAAATATAAATCACCGATTTTCCCAAAAACTTAACAAAACATATATCGAACTGGTCAAAAACAAATTATGGACTAAATCAAACGTGAGGTTCTGGATAATATTCATCGTCATTGCAGCAGACTTTGGCGAAGTCGCCTGAGCGAGCTCGACTCCTACAAATAGAATTGAAGAAGTAAAGGAAGCCATTAATCTGCAGTCAAACAATAAAGGCAAAAAATAAGTAGCCACATATATAATTTCAATAATTATTTACATGGGCTTCTCAAGTTACCAGTTTCTAAAAGTCTTTACAAAATTGCCAGTGCTCACTGTGCTAAAAAATATACAGAAAGTACAGAACGTGTACATGTGACTCAACACTAATTGGCGTACTAAATTCATCGTCTACGAATTCAAAAATGAATCTAGCACGTAATCTTCCACTATGAATCAGCTCTTGACTTTAAAGTCCATGTTTTCCATGGGCATTTTTCATTAATGTAGCCCCTTGGAAAACTATACCGGACTGTAAAAAGTTGTCAGAAAAGGACGAAGGCGAAGGTTTCTCATGAATTTTGAACGGCTTACAAAACATCACAATATCAGGTTTTGAAGCTAAGCTGAGGGCTACAAAAGTATATAAAATTATGTATATCAAAATAATTTAAATATATTGCCGATTATTTAAAATCAAGTGCGATTATGGCAATTTATTTTGCAACATTCTTTTCATTCATAAAATATTCATAAAGGTTTGTGTAGAACTGAATATGGGTTAAATGTATTTTCTGAAATTACCTCTGGTTACCACCTATTTTTTTATAGTCACTCACATGACTGAAAAAACTACTTTGATAAGTGCAGAACTAACATCGCCAACAATATGGGTCCCATTTAGGAATACGCTAGCAACAGGCACTATGGCAGATTCGGTTTCAGAACCAATGGACAATCCATCATGTTACCTATATTAGTTATAATACATGATATATCTAGCAGGTTTCAATTGAAAAATCTTATTGATAATTGTAAAAAGTTAAAAGTAGGGGCAAACAACAATCCTTTTAACCAAATAGCTGTATAATATTAAGTGTTAGTACGTATTACAATTGCTCCAGAACATAGAATACCTAAATTAACGAAGAACAGCTTTGCAAGCCTGATGACGATAAGTTGCTGAAAAAAATACCGTTGCTAAAGAGATCCTGGAAGCAATTATTAAAGATGAACCCGTAGATGTGATGCAGATGTATCGTAGTTTATCCAGTTGCCTTGATGGATTTGACGACCAGTCGCAGTAAAATAACACCAATACTCATAAACTGATAAGTTAATAAAGTTAACTGAGAATACTTTTTTTGTATTCTTTTGCAAAGGTACATACAGGAAAGGACATAAAATTTCACCTCAAATGGAATACAGAAAATTATAACTGCAATAAAACTTTTCAAAATATGATCACGTTTTTGATAAGTATCCTGGTTAAACCAAAATTGTTTATTTATTATTATAGTCTTATTATCAAATCAAACATAATATAGATATAAGCTAAGTCCATAAATTGAGATATTACAATTAGGTGTAAAATATTCAGTAGTAGGTACGTACAAAATAAGATATTGCAGAAGGGTCGAAGCTAATTAGGGCCAAGGGTTTGCGTCTGAAAAGGAAGGCTCTGGCCCTGGTTTGTATGGCGATGTAGGAACGGGGTAGGTTGTTTTGACAGTAAGAGCGGGCTCGTCATTGGATGATTTTTACCTACCATAAAAAAAACTCTGCAACATCTTCATTAGCCCTTTTCTCGTGTGTCAGCTTTGGCTTAGTTACCTTTCTTTATGCTATTTTCTATTGTCAAAGTTTACCGCGTCTCGCTAGCTTACTGGTTTTGTGTCGGTCGCATTTCACATGCATCGGGTGCATCAGAATTGCATAGTTTAAGTCCACCAAATTAGTTCCAGCATCGGATTACCTACTAGGCGTGCGGTGATGTCCTTGCTTAGGTACATAGTGGACCGTAATCCCGTCCATTCCAAGAAAATGTTTTGGGAACATATTTATTGCACGTACATCATATGTTTAAGAAGTTGATTTCAGTGCCAGAGTTAGAAGTAGAATTTCTTAGGTCTGATTCTACACTTTGTTATTATCTAGAATTTTGACAAGCGATGTCCTAGAGCTGCAGGGCTTTACTCCTTTTTCTTTCAAGTAATTTTTCTTATAATAAAACATCTTCCTGGGAAACTTTATAGATTACTAGCTTTTGCCCGCAGCTTCGCCCGCGTACATAAAATATAGCCTATGTCACTCAGGAGTAAAGCAGCTTTCTATTGTTGCTTAAATTTTTCCAATCGGACCAGTAGTTCCAGAGATTACCCCCTACAAACAAAAAAACAAAAAAACAAACTTTACCTCTTTATTATATTAGTGTAGATAAAAAAATACTTGATCAGTAACGAATATGAAAAAAAAATCGTTTATCTGTGTAATAAAACAGTCACACACGAGTTCACAAAATTGTTTGTAATAATAGGTATTTCCGAAAAATACTTTGTCATGGAAAAACGTAATTTGATAAAACAAATTGCGACAATTCAGAACAGGTCACTTTTAGGATGTCAAATGAATCACATTCTGGATTCAAGATTTTACAACTTGCCACCGATAAAATTGTAGTCCATAAACAAATGATGGTTAACTCAATCAGAAGCTTTTGTTAGACCAAAATAACTAAGAAAAAAAAACCTGATTTAAAACTCAATCAATCAAACGACCAATTAATGAATGAAACTATTGATTTAAAAAAATATGTCTAAGTATTCCCCTAAAACAACTATATCATCATCATCAGTCTTTTTAATGTTCCCACTGCTGGGACACAGGCCTCCTCTCTGGGAGTGGGAATGGGCCGAGCACACCCACAATGCGGGCCCAGTGCGGGTTGGTGGAGGTCACATATTTTCGAATTTTTGGTTCCAGGATATGGTGGTTTCCTCACGATGTTTTCCTTCACCGTTTTGAGAACAGTGGTGATTAAATAAATTACACAAAGTAATGCGCCTGGCTGGGTTTGAACCCGCGACCTACAACTCGAAGTCGGGGCCGTTACCACTCGGCCACCATTGCTCTCAAACAACTATATGTTCGTAGGTAAATATGAAGACGTTACGAGATACTTTGCTTACTTTTCCAAACAAGACTTCTAAAAATTAAAAGCTTTTGTTCCGTTGAATAGGAGAAAAAAGAGCAGAATTTTGAGATAATTATACCTCACAAGCTCCAACACCTACCGAAGAAATTGTAATCAATGAAACTATGTATGCATGCAACACTATCAACAAATTAAACCGTAAAATAATGCCTACAAAGCTGAACCCACTCCCCCTCATTGATAAAATTTGTTATGAATTATCTGAGGACACAATAAACCTTTGTATAGATATTTATGAATATTTGACATATTTTCTAGATGTTAATCACAATTTAATAATTTGATCAAAGTGTGAATAGAAATATGACATCGTACACATAAAAAAACTCTTATGGACTAGCTAAAAGTACCTAATCTAAAATAAGGCCTCAAAAAACTCTTCCGCATCGCTGTCGACTGGCAAAAGGCAATGCTTATTCTCTGTCCAAGGTAATAGCCAGCCCTTGGGTCAGGCGAAGTGTGAGTGATCAGTCAAGTCAAAACAACTTGTGGGCACTCGGACCCCACGATCCGAGAGTTGCAACCCCAAACGGCTCGAAAATATAACTTCCAACAAGGTTAGTATATTGCCACCGCTCGAAGTTCTTCGTAGCCGCAGCGGCAGCACAGGCACAGTATGACGTGCTAGGAACATTAGATGGCGCAAGAGTATCGACACAAGTAGTGTCTCATACCAAAGGCCTACTCATCTTCCTTGGATATAAAGACATACCGTCCGGTCTCTTGTCATCATCGCGTGCCAAGCCATGAGGTTCCGATACAGCCCGAACGCCAACGAAGACAAGAGCACGTCGGATGATGTCGTTGATAATCGCGTGCCGCGCTATGCGACCCGCACTTCGGCTGCATGACAGACCGTGTTGCCCAAGGCTGTTGACAACTTCGCCACAGTTGCAGAGATAGGGTTTTTTCTTAGTTTTATAATATACTAGCAACCCGTCCTAGCTTCGCACGAGTGCAATGGTGATCTACACTAATATAATAAAGAGGTAAAGTTTGTTTTTTTGTTTTTTTGTTTGTAGGGGGCAATCTCTGGAACTACTGGTCCGATTGGAAAAATTTAAGCAACAATAGAAAGCTGCTTTACTCCTGAGTGACATAGGCTATATTTTATGTACGCGGGCGAAGCTGCGGGCAAAAGCTAGTATTAAATACATGCACGTATTGTACATACAAACCATCCTCTTGAATCACTCTATCTATTAAAAAAAAAACCGCAACAAAATCCGTTGCGTACATGTTGCGTAGTTTTAAAGATCTAAGCATACATAGAGAGAGCAGACTTTGTTTTATACTATGTAATGATGTAATACATAAGTACATAAGGAAAAAATACGTATTTTAATTTCCCGATAATTTTTAAGAGAATCAAAACCACAATAAACATGAGATAACCAAATGTTTACTAGCTAGCATAACATTCCGAGAAAAATGTTGTAGATATTTTAGAAAATGTCGTAAATTGTAATCTCGATTCTGGGTACTTACTTAATGATTAAGACTTATAAGAAGAAAACACGTCATAGAAGACTAAATAGAAAGGTTGATAAGACGATAAGGACTAGAAACAAAGTGGATACCTGCTTGTAAGATAATACAGACACGCTAATTAAGGAGAAAAGAGGGATAAGGGCAGAGAGCTGATGGAATGAAACACCGATCAAATACGATAATAACCAAAAATCCCAAATGCCTGATCCTCAAGGTCATGGTGGAAACGCATCTCACATTCTTCCGGGATAAGATAGAAGTGATGATAATGGATGTATGGAATCTTTAAGTCAAGAGTGAATAGTTTACTTCTTGGTAAGCGCGCTCCAACGTCGACCGCATCGTCGCTTTCCATCAGGTGAGATAGCGGTCAAGCGCGAACCTATAATCAATAATAAAAAAAATAGAGCGGTAGATTACAACGTTATAATAAATTACACACCGGATATGCATCGATATATCTACTGTATAGTTTAAAGAAAGCATATAAACAACAAAACAATAAACTCAAATAAACAAATAAATTTTATTGCAGTTCAAATCCGAGTCACCAAATAACATTGTAAATGATAAAATCTGTTTATCTAAAGAAATGCAGATAATTGTTAGAATAAAAAGGTAGGATCTTGGGCTGTGTTTATGTACTGTGACAAGTTCTCTGGAACCAGCATGGAGCGAAACGTTGCTATTTTTGTAGTATTTGGTCTAATCAGTTTGGTCGCGGCTGGTCCTGCGACCGTGAGGTCAAGACAGGAAATTGAAGATTTTAGACAGTTTTTGGAGGGCATCAAGAGAGGTAAGTTTAATTATCTTGTACTAATTTTATACAAATATATCGAGATAAAATTAAAGAAGGCGATAGTTAACTCTAGATTAAAATTCAATATTACCTACCTAATTTGGATATCTTAATTTCGGGTTTGGATTTTAATTCTGCCCCTTCAATAGTATTATGTCGCTTCTTAAAAAATATTTTCCTTTGTATTTATTTAGATGATGTACCTATCTATGACTATTGTGTTGATTTTGTCCTCTTGTATCAAAATAGTATAACAGACAACAAAAAGGAAATTATGCAGATAAACGAAAGTGTAAACTTGTCCAGCAAAGGCATCGATAGATCGAAAGAAAGATAAAGTTATTGAATATTTTAAAAAGACTTATAACGAAATAAATATTATTTACTAGCTTGTTCTTGAACAGGCGATCTTTGTAGGACTTTTGTAAGTAGACTGTGAGCTGCTAAAGATAGAATATTAAAATCAAAAGTATAAGTTAAATAATTTATGTCAATTAAACCATTAAGTACATTTTAGATTAACAGTACATAGTGACTTAGGTTATTTAACAACTATTAAATTCACATGATTTTAATTAGGTAATACAAACGAAGAAGAATTCCAAGCAAGAAAGAGGAATCTCCCATTTGCCAATGATGAGGAACTGAGTGGCAAGTTCCAGGGCGACATAGTGCTGGATGATGAGGATTATGAGGTGATGCTGCAGGAGTACGCCATAGGCCGCAATGCCTACATCTCCTCCGCCATCGGTCCGTGGCCTGCCAACACTGTCATTTTTGAGTTCGCCGATGGGCATTTCAGTGAGTAAATTTTTTTACATGGTTTTATTCACGTTGCTGTCTATGGGGTTAAATCTTACAAGCATAATTTTAGCTTCATTGTTTATATAGCTTAATTTATTATAGCTTCATCATTTACTAGAAAAGTATTGGCAAATATAGTCATAGACAGAATCTTTAGTCCGTCTCAATTTTGGTGAAACAAAGGAGAACTTTTAAAATATAATGTTGTCATGATTTTGTGAACAACATTATATTTTATTACCATTTGACTAATGAATGCATGACAAACTACTACTCGCCACTAGTTTGTGGGAATATGTAGGTACTTAACTATTTCGTTTACCTTAGTCATAATCATACATATCCTGTAAATTTGATTTATTGTCTAGCAAAATATCGCCAATAAGATAAAGATTTTCAAATTTTAAATTGTGGAAAGCAAGAATGAGATACCACAATGTCTCCTAAAATAACTTTATCCTAAAATAAAATGACGTTTTATGACGTAGAAGTACAAAAACAAGAGGTTATTGTAACCACAATATTTATGTGTCACTGATCTGAATCATCGCAATGTTTTACAAATAAACATATCAAACGATATAGATGAAATCGAAATAAGTATATAATATCGATAGATATAAGTGCAATATATACAAATAATTTTATCAAATGCAATACGAGTATTCTGTCCTTATACCAATTTTATACTTCCAGATGACGCACAGAAAGAAGCTATTTGGAAAGCCATTAGAGATATCGAAGCGCATACCTGTGTGAAGTTCCGGTACAGGACTGCATCAGATAAAGTCTATACTAGAATTACTGTGAGTATATAACATAATTATCACAATATTACTGTAGAATTCACCAGTGTTAGACAAGATTATCTGTTACTAGCTTCTGCCCGCGACTTCGTCCGCGAAAAATTTGTGAGACAAAAGTTGTGATAGCTCGGTTAATATCCATGTTATATAAATAATTTATAGCCTATGTCATTCAGGAGTAAAGCAGCTTTCTATTATAGCTTCAATTTTTCCAATCGAACCATTAGTTCCAGAGATTACCTCCTACAAACAAAAAAACAACTATCTCTTTATTATATTAGTGTAGATAGTGTAGATTATTTCACTGAAATCATTGATCCCACGATCTACGTAACTATCTTCTAATAAATATAGTACTTAAAATCCTTCTTTTTCTTTCATTTGGTTTTTCTCTTTGTCTTGGAACCTTTTGTATGGTTTTGGATCTGTTTTTTCTATACTTAGAGTGTTGTTTAACACCATGATCTCTTATATAGTAAGAGTTCACTTAGAACTTCCATATATCTTTATTATCTATTCTTTTAAGTTTGCTACATTGCTGTCAATGAAGTTTTCATATAGCATCTTATAATTTCTGTATTTATTGAATTGAAAGAGTGGTCTAGTGAGTCATAGCTAACAGTTAAAGGCGATGTAATGTTACATTTTCTTCCTCCATGTCCAATCATTTGGAAAATTGATTATTGTCCTTAATTATATAAAAGCTCTCTCTGTCGGTAGCTTGTCGAACCGATACAGTAGATCGATATCCAATAGTATAACATCTACTATTTGTTTCGTTACTCGACACTAGAGGGCATGTTTACATGATTTTTTTGAGCTGGGAAATCATTTCAGTAAAATACAACATTATGACCGTTTGTTTCACACTAGGTATCACTAAAACTTAAGCTCTATTGTTTGCTTTCTTAGGTGATTTTTTTATGACGTTGTAGGTATATTATCTCTTTGATACTTTGAAACTATTCACTTCAATATTTAATTATAAACAACATTATTTGAATTTTCCACAAGAGATCAAGGTTATTTTAATGGCAGCCAATACTATCTATAATGTGTTCATGTACATCTTTTTATGCTTTGATGTAAATTATTGTATATAGTTTATCTCTCTGTTACATCTATCTCTACCTTAGTCCAATAACTCTTAACGATTCTACAGGGTGGAACTAGCGGCTGCAATGCCAACGTAGGTCACAGGGAGTCTCGCGGGGCCCACCAAATGAACTTGGCCCGCAACACCGTCGGCGTCGGCTGCTTCAGACACGCCACCATCGTCCACGAGTTCATGCACATCCTCGGCTTCCTCCACATGCACACCACCCACAATAGGGATCAGTACGTCAAGATTAATGAGGAGAACATTATACCTGGTAAGTTCAATCACAGAATAATTAATAGCTTCAATCAAGATTTTCCTCGAATGTGATGTCACTCTCTCAAAAGTTTGCTGACAAAAAACTCAGAGCAGAACTTCAGATAAGAAGCCAATGGCTAACGGTATGATTATGTAATTTCCAGGCACTAAAGATAACTTCATCTTGTACGAAGTCTCAAGAGTAGACAACTTGGGTGTAGACTACGACTATGTCAGCTGCATGCACTACGGACCTTACTTTTTCAGCGCTAACGGAGCTCCTACTATTGAAGCTCGGCGGGTTAGTATTATATTATACTTAGATGCTTATAAGCCTTATCTTTATATTCTATTATTTCTCTTACCACTTAATTTGTATTATTCAGTAGTTCTATAATGTTTTCTTGGGCTATTTTGCCGATTGTATTTTATGTTTTACAAAATAGCTACTCATTGAGAGCAGTGGTGACCGAGTTGTAACTGCCCCAACTTACGAGTTTTAGGTCGAGAGTTCAAACATAGCCAAGCGCCTTACTTTGTGTTTTTTATATAATCAACACTGCTCTCAATACGGTGAAGGAAAACATCGCGAGGATACCGGCATGTCCTAGAACCAAAAATTAGATAACATGTGACATCCACCAATCCGCACTGGACCCGCGTAGAAAGGAGGCCTGTGTCCCAGCAGTGGGAACATTAAAAAGGCTGGTGATGAAGTACTCATTGTGATTGGATTTTAATTGTGCTCCTTTTTTCCATCAGAAAGACGTCAACAATATGGGTCAGCGCGACTACATTACCGACAGTGACTGGCTTCGCATCAACAGATACTACAACTGCCCAGGCGCATGGAACTGAACATCAACTAACTGTATAACTAATGCAATCTATGGAATTGAACCTCAATTAAGTAATTATTTATCTTCTTGTAACCTAACGTTTATGTATTATTTTAGTTATAATGTTAAGATGATTATTGTTTTTATTTTAATATAAGCTTTTTTTTTAAATCTCTACGTTTTTCAAATGAGATCAAGCCCCGTCACAAAAACACCAAACATCTTCGATCCCTCACAATCTCACCGTCGTCATTCAGATCCTCATTGACAATGCGACACCCTGTTTCGTGGTAGATCACAAAGGAAAGCCTGAGGAACCGTCCTTGGCTTTTTATTACCCACCCTAGACTAACACTAGAAGCTGACTCTCCGGATAATGTAATGCTTGTAATGTGACTAACTAAGTAAGAATTGAAAGAGAAGAAAGAGGATCTGTAATCAATTAATTCGATTATTTACTCAAAATACTAGCTTCTGCAAGTCTTCATAAAAATGTAGGTTACTCAAAATAGAAAAAAAAATAAAGAAGCGGCTGAAAAGCTGCTTTGTAACAGCATAAAGCACGAATGCTTACATCTGGCTTCACAGTAAGAGGCGTGCTAACACCATCGTCGTCAAAGTCGTAAGTTATCTTCCATTATGAATCAGTTTTTGACCTTGGAGCTTGCCTAGAGTGGACGGATAGTGAGAGTGCTCGACTGCAATCCCACCTGATGGTAAAACAGTGATGCAATCGTTGATGGGGAGGAATACGAGTTTATTAAGAGCCTTTCAATGTAGCCTTGAAGACACGTAAGTTATAGGTACACCTCTACCGTATGCTCCTCTCAATCTTCCGGGTCCGGGCGGTCTACACAATGGTGACACACGGGCATTTCTTCAGCGCGAATCAGGTCAAGAAACCTCCAATACTCACCATGTCCAGTCAGACCAGCAGGTCGAAGCCTTCTGGGAGCAAGAGATCAACTCTTGCACCCAGAAGGCAGAAGGCGACTTCGCGAAAGCGAGGAAGGTTATTTAGTCAGTAAGAGTCTGGTACTGTCTCCCGCTCCGCTCAAGGGTAGGATTCGTCATTGGATGTTTTTTAAATACCATAAAAAAAAAACCATTTCCGGTGAGAACCTGCGTCAGGCGGTAGTAGGTGACGCCGGGACGTCTTTTCAGCCACTCCTCAAAAAGAGGACTTACCGCCACGATTATAGTGTGCCGAAAACAGGTGACTTAGGTACTTACCACCGGGATTATGGCGTGCCCAATATTAATGTAGATTAAAGACTTTTGATAATTATAACCTATAGAGCAAGTGCCCAGGGCCGCCAGACGTAGCTTATTTTCTGAGTAACAAAATGTACAGAATAGTGCTAGTACTCTGAAGGTATACATACCTGCTAGCTTGGACCGGCGCGGCCAATTTAGAGGTACCAGGTACTAAAGGTAAATAAAAAAATCTCTCACTTTTTTTAAAGTCTGAGTAAAAATAAAAATATCCCCCAGACATATTTAAAACATAAATTTAATTGGCCTGTGATATAAAACCGTCATAACATTATGTGTGCGCTCATACTCAAGGCAAGATTTTAAATATGTCGGGGGGATAATTGGCCTCTACAATTTGTCTGGCTTTTTGCAAATTCTGTTGAAATAGTTTCTAAAATATCATATATAAAAATTAAGACTCAGACTTTAAGTAAACTTACGTTATTTTTTCGCAAACTTTAAAGCGTCGGGCGGAAGTTACCGCCGACGAAAACTGTCTGGCAACATTGATTTGAAATTTCTAATGAAATTGTGTAAAATAGATACAAAAATTATCACTCATGTACCTTAAGAATATATATATACTAGCACTATTCTGTAAGATACATTTTGTTACTCAGAAAATAAGCAACGTCTGGCGGCCCTGGGCTCTTGGACCACTATCATTATCATCAACTTAAACTTACTTTAGATGTAAGGTAAGGTAAGCTGAGTCATAATCTATCTTTATCTTATTATTGGGTACGTCATAATTAAAGGCCACCAAATCTAAGCAGTAGGTACCGTTTGATGTATTTCATTTTTATAAAAAATATCTTTGAATAGGCGTAACTCACAATATTTCTATTATCTATTCCGTAAAACCATTCAATTACAAAGCTGTTTTTATTTTATCACAAGATATACAATATTTTAATCAACAAATTAAAATTAATCATTTACTAGCTTTTGCCCGCGGCTTCGCCCGCGTGGTATTGGGGTTGGGGTTTCCGGGATAAAAAGTAGCCTATGTCCTATTGTGAAGTGTATCCTATGCTTGTGACAAATTTCATCCAGATCTGTCCAGCCGTTTTGGCGTGATTGAGTAAAACACATCCAAACATCGTAACTTTCGCATTTATAAAATTAGTAAGATGTACTATGTGATACAATGAGCTGTTATCCAGAATCTAGGTATCATCAACCATCGTAGGGATTCTACAAAAGGGTCGAAGCCAACTGGGGCCCAGGAAAGCTTGGCACCAGTGCGAAAGGCAAAAGAAATGGGGTAGGATGTTTTGTCAGTAAGAGTCTGACACTGTTTCTTACTCCGCCCATGAGCAGGACTCGTTATCTTATGATTTTTGCCCACTATAAAAAAAAAACTCTTCTGTCAACGTGCAATCGTTTATTCAAACCTCCTAAATCTTTTCATTTTCTTTGGCAACTGGTCCAGTGTCGACTATTCTGCTCAGGCAGCGCCGTGAGCTGTACTGTCGATTTGGCAGTAAATCTAACGTGTTAGTGTAACGACAACACATTTTTTTTTAATTTACGCGTGTATGAAATTAATTTCTTTAAGTAAACCTCAGCTGGGCGAGTTCAATGACCTGTAGGTAGTCAGTACGCAACAACCGACAACTACCTATGAGGTATTTGACTCGTTTACTTAAAGAAATTAATTTCGTAAATTAATAGCAGTTTTAGAATAAACTTTATTTTTTTATTTTATATTTACAAATCAATAGAGTTTCGTGTACTGGATCAACCATCCACGGGATTTAAACGATTAAATTTTAACGACGTATAATATGACAATATAATCATGTGTTTGATTATGTATGTATTTATGTAGTTTAGTTTGTATAGACATACAATTTATGTTTTGGAGTAGTTCAGTAGTGGACATGGATGGATTATCCTCATGTTTAAAATTTCTTTATGTTTGTGAGTACATATAGGTTTGCTGTAAGAAAACTCAACTATGGTATTTTTTTTTTGGGTTAAGCTCGCCTATGTACATCGTCTGTTCTTTTATTTGTATCAATGTAATTTGTGTACAATCATCATTACATAGTATTTAAAAACAAAGTCGCTTCCTCTCTATGTAGGCTTAAATCTTTAAAACTACGAAACGGATTTTGATGCGTTTTTTTTAATAGATAGAGTGATTCAAGAGGAAGGTTTATGTGTATAATACATGCATAATATATTCAATATCAGTACCCGTGCGAAGCTGGGGCGGGTCGCTAATAAAGAATATAAGAATCTCTAAAATCTTGAGCATTGACACTGCGTTGCTAGCCTGTCGGTTTACTCTCAGTTGCAATTTAGATGCAACTGATCGTCACGTGGTCAGCCCACACCTCTCCGGCCATTCCTCAAAGGGGGATTTACCGCCGTGATTGTGCCTACCAGATCTTATCGTCTAATCTTCTATAAAATCTCTAAATATACTATAATTAACTTTTTAATGTGATTATCTGTATAGATGAAGATAATTATTTGTATAAAATGGTTGGTTTCGGGGGTGTGATTAGTTTAGTCAATTCTCTGGGATCACTATGGTGCGAAACGTTACTATTTTCGTAGTATTTGGTCTGGTCGGTTTGGTCGTGGCTAGTCCAGCGACGGTAAGGTCGAGACAAGATATTGAAAATTTCAGACAGTTTTTGGAGGGAATCAAGAGAGGTAAGTGTAACTAAAAATACTCTTCCAACTACTTATTTAAAAAAAAAACATACTTAGAATTTGAAAAAGAAATAGCAATGCCGGGCACACCAGTGCTGTGGACTGTGGTGTCACCAATGGTAACATACGTGCGTTTTTTCCGCATGAATTCGGTGCTAGAACCTCCTGAACTTATCATGTCCGGTACAATAAAAAAAAATTGGGCCCATTAACAATATAAATAAATCGAAAGATGGAAGGATAATGATGATAATAATAATAGATCTTATGCTACAAAAAGCGATCTTTCTAAAAATACTTAGAACTGAATGACATCTTCAGCATTTTTGTAAGTAAAAGAGTAGATGAATAAAAGTAAGGGAAGACAGTAATTATATCAATTAGACCACCTACCTAGATCTATAGTTAAAAAAAGTGTATCTTGTTGTGAAATTAAAAAATATTAAGTAAATAAAAAGCTAATGCAAACGTTTTATTCAGGTAATGAAAACGCCGAACAATTCCAAGCAGAAAAGCAAAAGTTTCCATTTGCCAATGATGAGGAACTGAGTGGCAAGTTCCAGGGAGACATAGTGCTGGATAATGAGGACTATGAGCTGATGCTGCAGGAGTACGCTGCAGGCCGCAATGCGTTTACCACTAGATATATCGGACCCTGGCCTGCCAACACCGTCGTTTATGAGTTCGCCGATGGAGAATTCGGTAAATCACTCTTTATAAAGAATTTAGTTCCTTGAACATCTAGCACGAGTTAAATGCACTCATGCAGTAGCTAGATGGCTAGCTATATAGCCATTCTAACGTGGCGAGTCTGAAGTTAGTGCTTGTTAATGGGGACGGCGCATTGCGCGATACGTCTCCGTCAACAAGCATTTAGGTTCTGCAAACTTAGCGCTTATGCACTCGTGAAAAAATAAAGGGTTTAAAAAAATAAACAATAATAACAGTTTATAACAGCTTATAACTTTTTTATGAATTTCTAAAGTTCAAAACCTTTGAAATGGAATAGGGGAAACAAGCTCAAAAAAAAACTTTTTACAAAAAAAAAACCGCCTTCAAAAAAAGCCAAACAATAAAAGTTCCTACACTAAAAAGTTGAAAATAAAAATTTGAATTGCCGTAAAAGAAACTTAATTTATAGGTAAACTTATTTGACATTAATATTTTGCAAATATTCAAAATTTATTACTTCTTTTTGGAGTCGGTGCCAGCATTTTTATTGTTGAAACTTAATGTTAGGTAGCTTTTTAATATCCGGTGCCATTTTTCATACATAATGCTTAAACATTTTCAATGTACTTAAAATGTGGCAGGTTTTTGTAAGTAGGTATATATTATTTATTTTAAAAAAATGTGCAAATCGGATGATTTTTTTTAGAGAAGTCTAATATGTATTTATGTCTTAATTAAGTATTATATATTTGAGTATGCAAATAGGTACTAAGTAGTTTTATAGTTAAGTTAGGGGTATTTTTTCAAGGGATTGTTGCCCATTCGTAATTCCTTGCCTTGGCTGGCACCGACTCCAAAAAGAAGTAATAAATTTTGAATATTTGCAAAATATTAATGTCAAATAAGTTTACCTATAAATTAAGTTTCTTTTACGGCAATTCAAATTTTTATTTTCAACTTTTTAGTGTAGGAACTTTTATTGTTTGGCTTTTTTTGAAGGCGGTTTTTTTTTTGTAAAAAGTTTTTTTTATTTGTAGCCGTTTAGTGTTTTTTATTATAATATGTTATGGCAACGAAGTCAATATCGTTCCTACATTTCTTTTGAAAAAGTTACCAATGTCATATAAGTAGGAATACATATTATAGGTACATTGTTACAGTGTAATCGTTTTGATCTCGTGGAGAGATGATATGATGCATGAAATACTTATGATTCATCTCATGAGTACATCTTATGACAGCTCTCATCATCATCATCATTTCAGCCAGAAAACGTCCACTGCTGGACATAGGCCTCCCCCAAGCATCGCCACAACGACCGATTCTGTGCGACTCGCATCCATCGCGTTCCCGTGATTCTCACCAGGTCGTCGGTCCACTTGTGGGAGGCCTTCCAAAGCTGCGTCTTTTGGTGCGCGGTCGCCACTCTAGAACCTTTCGGCCCCATCGGCCATCTGTTCTACGAGCAATGTGCCCTGCCCACTGCCACTTAAGTTTGGCAATTCTTCGGGCTATGTCGGTGACCCTGGTTCTCCTGCGCATTTCTTCATTTCTGATTCGAACACGCAAAGAAACTCCGAGCATAGCCCTTTCCATTGCCCTTGACAGCATTGCCCATGACAGCTCTAATAAGCTCAAACAATGCTAGGATACATTATTTTATTTTGAAGTTCCCATGCCCATACCTTCCACCTTCCAGCTCCATCATCACATCAGTTCAATAGTACCTTACAGCCAAAGTGCATCTTATGACAATTCTAACAAGCCCAAACACGGCTAGGATATATTAATTAGTTATGCAGTTCCAGTGCCTACCTTTCAGCTCCATCATCATCATCAGATCAATTCGATGATAACATTTTCAACATAATTATTTAAGATCATTGGTTTATAGTGCATTTTCATAGTTGCTTAACTACCTTGATTGTGATATCTATGCGATTGTCAAGTTTCGTTAGCCATATCTGATCTTCTTCACCAGTTCCACCTCATCAAATGTTACTTTTTGACTGTAAATGCTTGAGTTCTCGATGAAAATATAAAAAAAAACTATATAGTTGCCTATAATATTTGAGGATTTCCCTCGATTTCTCATGGATCCCATCATCAAAACTCAATTTTGAAAAATGGGACCAATCTGGAAGTGTATCCTTTCAAGTACCAAAAAAATTTTGCAAATCCATCCATAAACAACGGAGTTCTGAGGTAACAAACATAAAAAAAAAAAAAATACAATCGAATTGAGAACCACCTCCTTTTTTTTGAAGTCGGTTAAAAATATACCTACTTTTGAAAATATTAATCGAACGATAACATCTTAAAAGAATGTTGTACATGAATCAATGATAAACTTTTTTTTAACCTACCCGTTACTGAGGAGTAGGCTTCAGAAAACACTGTTTTATATCACTACCGGACGCTAACGTCCGATTAAGACCCTAGGGTGTTAAGCGGTTTTAGATAGGTAGATGTAGCTACATATCTAAAACCGTAATAATAGTCATCATAATAGTAGGTACCTATGTCATCAAATCTTGCTAGCGTAACTCTTTCTTTACTATTTTTTTTTCGATTACCTAATATTTATTAGGTACATTTCGACACTCTTAAATAAATTTAATGAAAAAATTAATTCTGTTAAGTTTTAAATAATATTTCCATGTCGCTTGTTTTCAGATGACGAACAGAAAGCAGCTATTTTGGATGCCATTAGGGATATTGAAGCTCATACCTGCGTGAAGTTCCGGTACAGGGTCCCATCGGAAAGAGTCTTTGTTAGCCTTACTGTGAGTATATAACATTATAACGTCACGCCAGAATCTATCAAAGGGTTGGGCAGATTTAAATACAGCAATCATCTTTGATAAATTATCTGTTTAAGACACAAAACTGTTTACCACAATCCTTAAAATGATAAATGGAATTAAAATAAAACCTCATCTTAAAGAACCAAACGAGCATAACAATTTAAATGATACGGCTTTGTCACGATTCTGGTGGTTTAAATTAATCGATATTTACTTAATTCTTGATTCAAAAATAGTTATGGGAGAGTTTAGTGAACAAAGAAATTAAAAAGAGTTTTTGCAGAATATGCACTACTGCCACAGTTAAAGTTGTCCCTTCTGTCCCATATCATCATTAAATCGAAAGGCATTCTCTTGGTCGTCTTTCGCGATGCTTGCATTAAGGCGACACTAAATGACAGTGAAATTGAATGAATAAAAGAGAATATATAATAATAATAATTATTTTTAAAAATATGAACATAATTTAATTAAAAAAAAAATACTTGTATAGATCCCAAAAATCATCACAGCTATCTACACAATATAGTTGATTTCTTTGTCCTATTTGATTCGGCTATGTCAAGTGGTTACTCACAATTCTACAGGGTGAAACAAATGGCTGCTACGCTAGCGTGGGCCACATGCAGAGCCGCGGGGTCCACACAATGAACTTGGGCCGCAACACCGTCGGCGTCGGGTGCTTCAGACACGCCACCATCGTCCACGAGTTCATGCACATCCTCGGCTTCCGCCACATGCACACCACCCACAACAGGGACCAATATGTCAAGATCAATGAGGAGAACATTGTACCTGGTAAGTTCAATCACAGAATAATTAATAGCTTCAATCAAGATTTTCCTCGAATGTGATGTCACTCTCTCAAAAATTTGCTGGCAAAAAAAACTCATTGTTGAGTTAAGCTCGCCTTTGTACATCAATTGTCAAAAATTATTTTACTGTAAGTTTGTTTTTGTGTACAATAAAGAATTAAGATTTTATTTAGAGAATTGTCGACTTGATATTGTCCTGTGATGAGACCTAGAAAGAACAAGTTTTTTTTTGTTATGATCTGAGTCTAGAAAATGCTAATGCTATTCGTCAAAGGTGGATGGAATCTGCGAGAATAAAATTGGAGCGTAATGTTTAACACGAGAAATTGGAAAATGTGTTGCACCAAAGTCAAGCAGTCTGGGACAATCGATCAGAATGCAGCTTTTATTAAAAAAAAAAAACTAGATAAGTACGAGTCGGACTCGCGCACCAAGGGTTCCGTACCCGTACCAACTTATCTGTATATGTAGATAGTTCAATTCCTAAAAGGAGTTTCGAAGATTTTTACGAATCCAAAACAAGGGTCTTGACATGTAGACAGACATACAGACGGACAACAAAGTGATTTTTTAAGGATTCTTTTTTCCTTTTTACTTCCCTGGTCCCGTACCCTGAACCCTCAAAGCATCAACATAGTGACCGAGTCCAGTTTCTTCATGCCGATATAACTTTTTTTGTATGTACATTTCAGTTTTGTTGTCATAAAATGATTTAAGGTGCTACAAGAGTGGGGGCGGTGTCCATACCTTTTTGAGCATTGTTCTTTATATTGTTACGCCGTGAAAATGGAACACGCCGTTTCTTCGACAAAGTTAGGAGTATCACCGAATAATTAAAACGCATTGCTAATCGAAACCTCCAGATTCCTTTACCAAATTACTTAAGTACCTACAAAAGTTCTCAGAATTATTTAGTACCTACTCTTAAGTGGAAGACTTTTCTAGAATTTGCTAGGCCCTGGTACGTACTTCTATTCTGGAGGTTTCGATTAGCAATGCGTTTTAATTATTCGGTGATACTTCTAACTTTGTCGAAGAAACGGCGTGTTCCATTTTCACGGCGTAACAATATCAATACTAGCGATCCGCCCCAGCTTCGCACGGATGCAATGCTGATATTAAATATATTATGCATGTATTATACATATAAACCTTCATCTTGAATCACTCTATTTAAAAAAAAACTGCATCAAAATCTGTCGCGTAGTTTTAAAGATCTAAGCATACATAGGGACAAAGCGACTTTGTTTTATACTATGTAATGATGATGTTATCCAAAATCGACTGGCCCGTTGGTCTAGTAGTCAGTGACCTGACTGCTATGCCGGAGGTCATGGGATTCCCATCCAGGACAAATATTTGTATGATGAACAAGATCATTTGTTCTGTATCTGGGTGTATTCTATCTATAATATCTATGCATGTAGAAATATATAAGTACGTTTATCAACTGTCTAGTACTAATAATACAAACTCTGCTTAGCTTGGGACTAGACGGTGTTGTAATAGTTGTGGAACATAATATATTAGTTTTAAATTTAATAAATATCAACTAAACAACCAACTAAACCCTAAGATTTGACGTTATTTTTGCAGGCAGAGAACATAACTTCATCTTGTACAGCGATTCTGAAGTAGACAACTTGGGCATAGAGTACGACTACGTCAGCTGTTTGCACTATGGACCTAACGTATTCAGTGATAACGGAGCTCCTACTATTGAGGCTTTGGTAATAAAACTTGTTTACTTATTCTTTAATACGTTTTTTTTTTAACTTTTATGTATTACCGCGGAAAATAAGTTGAACCATTTGTTATAGTAACGCGTAAGCCCTCTGCTCCGATTGAGACCCGAAAATCACAATTTGAAACATGACGGTCGACCTTGAATGCTCTGTAACCGATTTTCGAGTCTCTATCGAAGTGGGGGGGCTGCGCGTACCAAATGGAAAAACAAAGATACAAAAAAAAAAAACAAAAAATGGAAAAAATGGATCAACTTATTAGCCGCGGTAATACATAAAAGTCCCGCCTAACAGTCCGGACACAGGCTTCCTCTCCAGAAGAGGGAATGAAAGTCAAATCCTCAGAATGATTTTTGCGCACCAAAAAAATGCATATCTTTCTGCTGAAATGATGACGATGACTTCTTTTATTTTAGTTTTACAACCCTTTCTTATGCAGAAAATTTATAGTTCACTAGCTTTTGCCAGCGGCTTCGCCCGCGTGGAATTGGGGCTGGGGTTGGGGTTTCCGGGATAATAAGTAGCCTATGTCCTATTCCGGAGTGTATCCTATGCCTGTGCCAAATTTCATCCAGATCCGTCCAGCCGTTTTGGCGTGATTGAGTAACAAACATCCAAACATCGTAACTTTCGCATTTATAATATTAGTAAGATAGTTTGGTCATTAGTATACCTAGTGTACTTACAATTCTTATTCTTTTTCCAGAAACAACACGAGGGCAACATGGGCCAGCGTATATACGTTACTGACAGCGACTGGCTTCGCATCAACAGATTTTACAACTGCCCAGGCGCATGGGACTGAACACCTATTCCCTGTTTTTACTTTTGTAACTGTACTCTTCTATAGTTCGTTTTTTAGTCCAAGACTATGATTAGACAACTTAAAATGTCAAACTCCAGAAAATTGGGAACATATTTCCAGAGATTCTGAGTTGTCAAATCGTAGTCTAGAATTAAAAAACGAACTATAATGCATGCACGACTTTACTTATTAAGGACAATGTTAATGTGAATACAATTGAATTTTTAATACACATTAAAAAAAAATCATTGTTATTAATTACATAATACTACAACAGCATATTCCTGCAGTGAAACAAAAAAAAATAGTCACAACTGCATTTTTAATAATAAGATTAGGTGTCGTAGGTAATCAATTAATTCGACTATGAAGATTATTAATTTACTAGCGTCATAATCATAACATTATTCTCCTCCTTGGGTCGTTTATTTTCGATACCGAGGGTCATGACCTCGATGAATAACTTTTTTGTGGACTTTTCTATGAAATAAGTGTTATTACACTTATTACTCCGTTTCGGATTTTCTAGCTGATAAATAGTTGTGTATCAAGTTTGTTGATGAACTTGCATCAATGTATGCATGCCAAAATGGTAGAATGTATAAGGACAATTTAATATTAAGTTTATCACCTTATTGTAATTACCTGCATTCTAAGCAAATAAATCAATATTCTATTCTAATTATGTTGTCCTATCTTCGATGATATGGGTGGCACCGTAGAGTGGTCTCTTCGGTAGTACTAATTTCCGACGAACATATTGGTCTCATGCCCATGGTTCTTTTCGCATTGACTACTGTTTTTCAGCAGTAACTTTTTCAGGTATTTTTCTTTATGGCAAAAAAATCTTATACCAAATTATAATCTTAACAAAAATGTCGGTGCCGCCGTCAGTGCAAGCAAAAAAAAAATCCAAAGACCAATAAGATATTATTTACAAAACATACAAACTGACTTTTTGTAAGTGCTCCCGAGGGGTTTCGGCGACCTACATGTTGTCGGGAACACATGACGATGCGTCTGCGGCTTTGATCTCAACGAATCATGCGCCCGCGCCGCTCCAGCACTGTCGCAGTAAATTTTGTCAGGACAAATTTCGACTCTTTGAAATTGTTAAGATTTAAACGCAACCGGCGCTGATTTAATCAGATTTATTAGGTTTTAAGTACAAGAATGAATGAGCGTTGAAGTCGCACATAATGTTGCCGTTTTGATGGGTAAGTAAATTGTTTTAGATGGCAGTTATTGCATCTTTATCGGTCTGTTTTAAGAAAATAAACTCTTGTTTTGGCGAATCTTCTTTTAAACAGGATGTCAAAATATCGCGATGCGTTCTTAATGTTTTGAAGATGTTATTTTAGAGATTGCACTAGATTATATTTCGAACTGTGTAGAAATTTTTTGAAGTTTATAAAGGTCACTACATCGCTAGTTCTAGGTTGTTCGGGAAAAGAATACGTGAAATAATTTAGAAAAGGCCTTTACCCAGCTGTGGGAAAGTATAAACCACCAATGTCTATATAAATAAAAGGAGAAATTTACTAATTTACATGCCTATGAACGCACAGCCGAAACTACTGGTACTAGGAATATGAAATTTTGGAGGTCTTTTGGAAATTCAACTTTTAAGGGCGTTTATAAATTGTGTCAAGCGCATTACCTGGTTTGTTCTGAACCCGCGACTTGCTCAAAATGAAATATCCTTTCTAAGTTGGAGCCGTTACCATTCGGCCACTAGTGCTCTATTAATATTTTTCCCCAGTAAACAATAAGAAAGATAATATTCTCGCAAAACTGTACATATAACCGATCACGAAACCTTGACAGGTCACGGTCTGGTGACGCGCTGTTGACAGCTGTACTGCCGACAGTGATGCGCAGGAGTTGAAATCGATACCCCGCGCTACCGCCATCGGCGCAGGCGCGGTGGTCGGCTATTTACGAAGTTTCGCGGAAATCGGCGGAACATGCCGAATGTATTATGTTACTAGGATGTAGTTACTACTGCTCTTTTTCGAATTGTGACATTAAACAATGATCTTAACTGAAGATGACTTTGTACTCTTCTCTATCTTTTGATGAGTGAAAAATCTTCTTTTACTGACTAAAACACAAACACTGTATTATTTCAGACACCCTTCGCGCTGTAGGGCTATCGAAACTCTTTCGAACAACTTCGCAATGGTATACTAAAAGTTTATTTTTATTTTTTAAATGTAAATATCATCAGATTTAACTGCTTAGGTAACTTTTGCAAGGACATTTGATTTGCTGATGTTTTTTTATTGTTTCAATTGCAGTGATTCTATAAAGCCCAAGATTACGAGTACTTACAAAAAGCGACATGTCAACACATAAAAAATATGAAGGAGACATGAACAGGCTAAATTTTTTGTAGCATATGGTATTTTAAACTGTTAAAAAAAATTGAACAGGAGTTGCCAAAAAAGGACATGTCAATAACAAAGTTGACTTTAAAACCCCAAGAGAGAAGAATCGGCGTCGAACAAACGATTACGTCAAATATCTACGAACTGCTTCGGGTGTGTTTACACTGAAGCGGAGTCGGGTAGAGGAGCGGAGAAGAGCAGGCCCCGCTTTCGACGGAGCGCGAGCGAGTTAGACTTTTTCTGATTAAAACTGCAACTTCGTCTTTCAGTTGTCCTTTGGATGACAGATGATTCCTTTTCAAGCATTCCGGCAAGCCCTGCTGCCCCTCCCCCCCCCTACGCTTTGCTGACATATCAGTTCATGCGTTTTTTTTTATACTCGCTAAAATTCACTATTACTATTTCTAATAATGCGGAGTGGAGATTTCGAGCACTATAATTGGTCAATTTACAGTTCGCTTCTCCACACTTCGTACAGCTCCATGTCTATAAAAACGCACCCTTATAGTGACAGCCACTTAGAGAATAAGTGTAAAAAAAAGACGATAAAAGTGTGTCTGTAAAAAAGTGTCAAAGTTGTATGTCGTTAACATCATCTACGTAAAAAAGTTAAAAGCCGTCAAAGAGAAAACTATTTTTGAACGAATGTTTTTAATTAAGATTATCGTAACGGGCACAAATTACTAATATCCTGAGGAAATATCTGATTATCTATTATTTTTATCTCGAAAATTATTTGTAGGTTTACGAGCACTTTGGTAGCGATGTCTTAATATATTTTGACAGATTTTACAAAAATAACTGCGGGTTCTAGTCAAAATATCTTTTGTTTTAGCTGTACTCTATCTACGTGGTTTACGCAAAAATATTCGTTTTTGTTTTAAGTCAATTAATGAATTAATTAAACAGTAAAGATTAGATGCACGGCAAGTTCTTGATCCATTTCGCCTGTCTTTAGGTAAACTATCGGAAGTGAAAAGATTACTTTACAAGAGAGCCATTTGAAGATTTTTTTCTTGCACATTCTTCTCCATAGAGATCTACCCTAAATCTAAAAAAATAATAATTAAATTAGCATCATTTGCACATTGACAGACTTGACGTTTCAAAAGTGTCTGTAAATGGTTTATTTGGAATAAATGATTTTTGACTTTGACTTTGAAGTTGCACGTTGTTTTTTGATCAATAATTTTGCCAGTAATGAATATATCTGTAATTAGACAAAACTATTTTGTATTGAGTTACCTAGTTTTTAAAATTAATATTGATAGGCTCGCGTTTGACCACAATCGACGATTTCACCTGATGGTGAGTGGTGACGTGGCCGACGATAGAGAACGGTTGCCTAGAAGTAACCTATTTATTACTAGAGACTCCTAGATTGTAGCTATTAGGAAACACAGACTCCGGTAGGGAATCCCACTCCTTAGCTGTACGCATAATGAATGTGAACCCAAAAACGCTTTGTGCGTGTGAGTTTCGCACTTTTTTTTTGCCTTAAAACAGAAATTTAAAAAACTCAAATTTTAAGACTCGAGAGACCGTCGATTTACTTTTTATTTATCTAGTTTGATTTTTTTTATTATTGCACAAAGATTATTTAAATTTAGTTATTACTTACTTAACATTGGCTCAGGTAAATTGCTAATTGTAAACATTTTTAGACAATTTTTAGATAAAAGATCTGTGATGTGAAGATTATTTACATTTAGCACCTAAACAGATGGCGTATAGATATGTAATCTTACTAATATTATAAATGCGAAAGTTACGATGTTTGGATGTTTGTTACTCAATAACGCCAAAACGGCTGGAAGATCTGGATGAAATTTGGCACAGGCATAGGATACACTCCGGAATAGGACATAGGCTACTTTTTATCCCGGAAACCGCAACCCCAACCCCAATACCACGCGGGCGAAGCCGCGGGCAAAAGCTAGTAATTACATATATCCTTAAAAAAACATATTAAATTAAAACTGAAACTCTTAAAATATTCTTATTTTAAGAATTCAACGTCAAAACCACATCCTAATTTCAGAAAATAAAATAGGAACTAATTTTTTTCCAACGGCGCCTATCTCCATGGTGGTATCCTTCCGGATGCGTGTGCGCCGCAAATCGCACGACTCGTTAGCTTGGCGGCCATTAATTTAGCGAACACGTCAACACCGGAGTGGTTGGCGATGGGCCGCAACCGATCATTATGTTTCGGTGATAAATTATCATTATGTCAAATATTTTAAGGTTTGCAGTTTCTATGTTAGATTTGCGAGTCCGATGTTTACTATGCGTTCCAAATAAGAATAGAATCGATTGACAGGCGATTGACGTCAAACCGTACTGTCAAATCTGAAAAACTGTATTCTGATTAAACTTTTTTCCTTCACAGTTCGTAAATATTTTTTTTTAATACTTTGCCTCGATTTGATAGTAAATCGTGACGTCACAACATGATAATCGATCCTATTCTCATTTAGAACGCAATGTACAGTTAGAGAGAATCTGATTGTTTTGAGTTTCATATTTTTGAAGAATGCTTTTTAAGCCTGCAAAGTGCTTTGGTAAAATGGGAATTAGAAGTAAAACATATTTCCAGTATCGATTATTCTAAAAAACGGAATATGTTCATCAAGTGTATTTACTTAATGAACATATTCCTGTCAATATTCTGTGTGTATTTATTCTTGTCAATATTCATTCACACCAAAATAATATTTTAGAACAATAAAATTTTAAAAATTTTACATGTGGTACTGGTTATAAAAAAACACTCAAACTAATCTAAAATATGATGTAGAAAAACTCATCCCCTGATGCGGATGAGTTTTTAGACTTTGATTTGTCATCTGGGATTATCCCCAAACGTAGTTCAGTCTAATGCTCTATCCCAGGTAAAGCCAGGTTGCGCGAATCAGAAAGGACCCTGTGATATCTTAGACTATATTTATAGGTGTCAACCTTGTCCATAAAAACATCAGCAATACCTCTCCTACACCTAATGTCTTCTCTTCTTCTAAAACTGCAACAAAACAGTGTTGACAATTCATCACATTGTTAAAATACCTAGCAAACACTTTTATTTTTCAGCAAAGTTCAAGACATGTTGCTTTCAAATCGTTGCAACAATCCATCATCAATTAGTTTCTATTTGCGTCAAACATTTAATTGTTTTTAGTATTTTTCGTGTAAGTGCTAAAATTGTACGTTAATTAATCGTTGGGAGCAAGTGTTGCGTGGATGCGACGTGACTAATGGTTTCACTGATTTGATGTAATTGTCATGCGCGCGCGCAGGGCGCTCGCCATATTTTGATGGCGATTTGGGATGGAGCAGTGAAATTACTTTTTTATGATCATTTTTTCGCTTACCATCAGGTTGAGATAATACTGATTTAATAATAATCTACACTAATGTAATAAAGAGGTAAATTTTGTTTTTTTTTTTTGTAGGAGGTAATATCTGGAACTACTGGTCCGATTGGAAAAAAATTAACAACAATAGAAAGCGGCTTTACTCTTGAGTGACATCGGGTATATTTTATGTACGCGGGCGAAGCCGCTGAAAAAGCTAGTTAATTATAAGTCCGGAGAGTTATTATGGTTTATTGGCTACTAAATACATAATCTTATAGTCTATATCTGTGTTGGCCGAGTGCTAACGGCCCCCCGACTTACGAGTTGTAGGTTCAAACCCAGCCAGGCGCATTACTTTGTGTAATTTATTGCATAACAACTGCTCTCAAAACGGTGAAGGAAAACATGAGGAAACCTAGTCCCAGAACCAAAAATTCGAAGACATGTGACATCCACCAATCCCCACTAGGCCCGCGTGGTGGAAACCCATTCCCTCTTCTAGAGGGGTCCCAGCAGGTCTGATGTTGATTATGATAATATCTGTAACGTAAGTTTTCTAGGCCAGTTTATGAGCTACCCGCTCTTCTTCGTATTGTTAGTAAAAACTTTACAATTCTCTGCTTTTCTCTACTATAATAACTTTTACGTTGCTATCTTATCTAAACTCTTGAGCCCCGAGCGAACACTAGATAGCACACCTATTATCTTTCTATTTTTTCTAATTACGGTATTCGAAAGGCTAAATAAATTGTAAGCTAACATTAATAACATATTTTTTAGAATTCTAAAAAAATCAGAAAATGTTATAAAAAAAAAACTTACATCTATAACTTTACGGAGGTCCCACTTTTTGTTTATCCTCAAACATCTTCATACATGGCCACCATACCGGATGAACTCGTGACAAATGGTTATGTTCACGGGTTATTGAGTCCCCATACCTCCAGAATGAACACGTACACGTCAGGTTAGACCACACCGTGGCCAAATTCATTATTATTGCGTTTTTACTCCGCTCCCACAAATTAACGTCCGCTTTGATTTATTAGCTTCGTGAAATAACTGTTTTGAACTTTGTTTAATTGGAGCGAAAAGAAATGAATTCATTCATTAAAGTTTTTTTTAAACTGTTTTGTTATGAATATAAATATCTACACATATGAAGGACTCAGCCTAAAAGTCAAGCTTTAGGTATTTCAAATCATTTATCATTTAATTTTCTTTCACTGAAACTCATACTTTGAAATTGCCAATCAGCCAGAAAGATGAAACAATATCATAGAGCGGTCTCTTCCTCTATGGATAAAAATGTGTAAGAAAGTCTATGCGTAATACCGACATTATTGTGTACAGACAACCGCGCCGAAGAGAATATTTTTTACATTATACTTGGATAGGTATTTTCATTTTGCTATCGTAGTTTAAGAAAGTTGCTCCACTTGCTAGCTAATAAATTAAATTATAATACTTAGTCTGTGGAATCTGAGGTGTTATAAGAGAATAAAGGGGGGTTATACTTAGTTAGAGTCACCCAGTTGTCAATGGGTGACTCACTGAGATCGAATTAATCTAGGCATGCGACTTCAGTTTTATATCAAAATTCAATTTATCAAAACTTCAATAATTTTGTAAAAATGAAAAATTATTACCTCATACATCACTAAAATAAAATGGTGTCAAATAAAATCTAGCAAACAAAAATATCGTTGTCATTATTTTAAATTAAATTACGTTTCTCTTTAATGTGAATCAGTTATATTATTACTAAAGAACAAGACGAGATTAGTACAGTCTCGTTATGCTCAGGCGCAAACGAGCTGTCTTGCGCCGGAGTCGAGTCGCGCACGTTCCCGCCAACGCCGACAACTGTCATCCCCAATTATGGCCGCCATGACACCTTGGCGCGCTTGCATTTGAATATAGAACGTTTGCTTCAAAGGAATTCAAGTTTTAATATTTCGTTTTTGATTTCGAAATGTGTATTCCTTGTAAATAATCAATTAAATACGTCTTCGAATTGTAAACATTTCAACAGGTTCAAAGAAATCGTAAACTATCGTCATGAAATTATTAATTTTATTACCTATTTATGAAATAAAACATTGCTGTTTCAAATTATCTGGGAAACTAGGAATAGAAAACATTATTTCATGCTCGTAACTGCTTTCCAGTTATGCTTCTGTAGTTTTACAAAAGATGTCTTGGACATAGGCGTAATCAATGATGAATCAAAATTGCATAAAATATTAAGATTTACCCAAGTCCTAATATTTGCATAATTGTTACAAATTATTTAACCCCATCAATATCGAATTTCGGGTCTAGCTTTTAATTTTTCTGACAGTAAAGAGGAGCAATGAAGAAAGTAGATGATTTAATTAATTTTTTTTTAAAAAAACTTGCAGTTTATAGATTTTATTTTATTTTTTAAAAGAGAACTCAAGTTAAATTTTATTTTACTAGTATTTAGCAGAGTGTACAACTCTACCATTAGCCTAGATGTAGGTGTTTCTGTATTACAGGTAGCAAAGCAGGTGATGATATCCTGTACATAAAGGAGCTTAACACTGGTACTGTGTTTGAGATGGATCGAGGAAGTAGAATGTTGTTAGGCTCGCGTTTGACAACTGATGGTAAGCTATGATGTGGTCGACTATGGACTACCCATGCTTTGAAGTACCTAATCTATTTGCTCTTGGTTATAGGATATCCAGATGTGCCCAGATTCCAGCAGGGAATTTCACTCTATAGCCGTCAGTTTGCGATAGAAAAAAAAATCAAAAACACGATTTCATGCAGTTTTCCCAATCCTCCAATCAGTCACCAAAAGTGATTCATTATGCGTACAGCTAAGTTCTCTGCCAGCGTCTATATTTTCTGTCAGAGTGAGTAAGTCAAGAGTGAGTAGGTTACTTCTAAGTCTTCTAGGCAAGCGTGCTCCATCGTCGACCACATCATCGCTTACCATCAGGTGAGATTGTGGTCAACCGCGAGCCTATCTAGAATATTAAAAGAAAACCTAAAGTGATTCGTGAAGAAGGTTTAATTAATGTTGTCAAAAAATAAAATGCCCGTTTTACTAGTTTGAATAAAGGCTTGACCGTTTGCTATGAATTTTTTGTGAATATTTTGAGGAATAATAATTGGTCACCCTCATTTTTCTCATTGATAAAGTTGCAGGATAGTTTATTTATAAATGTAACAAAATTACAAACTTAAAATATCAAGACTTGTTATTGGAGTATGATTTCTTTTTAATTCTTCTAACATTGGTTTGGAGCATTTTTTTTTTTTTAAATTTCAACCATTAAAATCTTTATGAATTTCCTGACTCCCTTTCTCTTCGCCAAAATAAACCGTTCTAACTAGTCTATGGCATCTGGCAGCGTCCGTGGTACACACGACGTACGTTACGGTACGCTTCAGGCGTTTTTCAACATTTCACACTAATTCGATGCGACGGGTCGCCGGTTCTATTCCGGGCAGACGGGAAGGTACGCCGATGACTACTGTTACACACGATTTTAGTACAAACGAATATAAATAATTTGATTAAATACAATTTATTATTTGTTAGAGATTTGTTGGATGATAGGTTTATGTTTTAGTGACATGATTTTAGGAAATTGTTTTATATATTTTTTTAGGCTACGGTTCTCTCCGAACAAATTTTTTTTACTATTGTTAGGCTCGCTAAGATTTTTCAACGAACAATTCACCAAAAGAACTGCTATGCAATCATTGAACGTTTCTAAAAGTACGATAAATAAGCTTTTGATTTCTAAGGCCTATTATTAGTGTCATCTATACTAATATTATAAAGCTGAAGAGTTTGTTTGTTTGTTTGTTTGTTTGAACGCGCTAATCTCAGGAACTACTGGTTCGAATTGAAAAATTCTTTTTGTGTTGAATAGATCATTTATTGAGGAAGGCTTTAGGCTATATAACATCACGCTGCGACTAATAGAAGCGAAGAAACAACGGAAAATGTGGAAAAAACGGGGAAAATTATTCATCTTTGAGGGCTTCCGTTGCGTGCGCTGCCAAAACGGTTTAAGATACCAAAAAAATATGTATGAAAGAATTATTCCTCTTAAAATGATATAAAAAAAATGTCCGCGACAGTATATGTCTATCTTTTAAGATTAACTGACTAGAACCGTTTTTATGCGAATCAAATTTAGCCAATTTTTACCGATTATTTGTTAGAGTTCTATCAACATAATAATTATAATCTTTATCCAAATAAATGTGTTGTTGATTAAGAATATGTAATTGTAAACAAAATTGTCTTTGACATCATTTAATTTCAATGAACATTATTAGAAGACATTACAATTTTAAAATAACTCCGATATAAAATTCACACGCGATGCATGATGTACTAAACTTGACACTGCGCCTGGCCGGCGGGCGAGGAGAGGGGTTGCTTGCGGGCGGCGCGGATGGGTTTTTTTATAGTAGGTAAAAATCATCCAATGACGAATCCCGCTCTTGGGCGGAGCGGGAAACAGTGTCAGACTCTTACTGACTAAACAACCTACCCCGTTCCTCCCTTGCCATATTCCCAGAGCCCCGGTATAACGCTTTCGCACCAACCCTCAGTTGCAGGAGGCTTCGCCCCTGAAGGGCCCCACAGTTTGCTGACAACACCTTGAGGCGCGCGGGAGCAGTGCACGCTGTCGACGACTTGGTCTCGGTCTGGACTGTTACCAGACAACCGGACGGCGAGCTACCCATTGCTCACCGTCCACAAGCCAGCGTCTACGGAGACCGGATATCGGCGGGATCGCGGCGGTGACGGATACGGCGAGGGCGCTGTTGCCTTTGCCTTATGCGGTCGGCCTCCTCCTTTACGAGCATTACTGCTTTGCAGAAGGAGGCGACCGCTTGCCATTCTTCTTCGCTGCGAACTATGGCCTGAACCAAGGCCCAGCGCGAGAGGTCGCCGCCGCTGATCACCCCCACGAGGACACGGCGATGTTCTTCTCAAGCGGGGCACACCTCCACCGTGTGCTCCACCGTAACCTCCGGGCTGACCATACAGTGGCGACACCCGGGCGTCTCTTCCTTCTTCCCATGTCCGGTGAGAACCTACGTCATGCGGAAGGTGAGGATGCCGTGATAGATATCACGCCTCAAAGAGGGGACTTACCGCCGAGATTATGGCGTGCCCAAGTTGGGATGTAGCTCTATAAAGTACTTTTAGATAATTATGTTCTTTTAGTCAGTCGTGGGTAACAGCTATAATTTATAAAGCTGAGGAGGTTGTTTGCAAAAATAAATATGATGCCCAAAATAACTATTCCACGCGGACGAAGTCGCGGGCACAGCTAGTTGAATATATAGAGGACAAAATATGATTTTATAATAGTGAATAGTATAATAATATATATATAATAGTGAATTATGATATTTTTTATTTATTTTATGTGCTGTAAAAAATATAATAATAATAACTTAGACTTATGCTGACATTTGACACCCCAGGGAGTGTCTGGTGGTCCGATGATGGAACGAAATGTTTTGAAATTATATTGTACCTAACTGTGAAACAGTAAATGACTCACTCACTGTTTCCTGGGTCTTACAAATGTTTGAAATTCTTGGCTTTACTCTATTTTAATAAGCACTAGCGCCCCCGTGCATAACAGGGGCGGGTCCAATTTTGTATGGGGGCTATGCTGATATTAAATATATTATGCATGTATTAACCTTCCACTTGAATCACTCTGTCTATTAAAAATGCATATTAAAAAAATCCGTTGCCTAGTTTTAAAGATCTAAACATTCATAGGGACAGATAGCGGGAAGCGACTAAGTCTTATACTACGTAGTGATGGTAATGAGAACAATGTACTTGAAAATACTTCATGATTTGATTTCTTTGAGATTTTGGAAAGTTCAGTTGCAAACATTTTTTCGGCAAACGATGCTGAATCTAAAAAAAATATTATGTACCAGCCACTTTAGCACTCACAGTAAGAGTTTTTCTGAGATGAATAGCAAATGACGAGATGAAAGAAACAAAGCGTCTCTGAATTTTATAAAAAATGAGTTAGACAGGTAGGTACTTATTATTTTTTTAAGATTGTAAAGCTACTGTACACTATTGATTAGTACAGATACTAATTTCATAGAAACTGCAAAAAGCAATAAAAAGACGTAGGTATCTAATAATAAAGAAGAAAAGTACTTTATGTAGGTACTTTTTTTCTTATCTGTGATAACCAATATGGGTACTTTATCTGCATAAAAAGAGTGGCAACACTACTCATAATTCCGCCAATATAGATAAAATTTATAGAAAGTAAAAAAATAATGACCTACCAAAGTCTTCTTTTTAATTGATATAAATTACTGCTAGGCTGCGATCCCACCTGATGGTAAGCAGTGATGCAATCGTTGATGGTAAGGCGCATTAGTTTATTAAGACCCTACCTATTCACTTTATCCTTGTGGAGAGCTAAATTATAATCGGAAATTGGGACAGGGGTGCGCTAGCTTATTAAATAGCCAAGAATTTCAAACATTTGTAACACTCCTGACACGTGATTTGTAACCCCGAGAAATACTAATAAATCATCAAATTTTCGCAAACCGCTTCCATTGTGTCTATTACGGTTGTCGTGTCCAATACATCGGCTAATGACAAACAGATAGCCGCAAATTGATGCCAATAACACTCAGCCAAGAGACTGTCAGCCCCAATCATCATACCGTGATGATCAGCTTGGCAGACTTGAACATATAAGAGAGAATGCTGATAAAAAAATACTGAAAGGTTGTCTGTGCGTCGTAATAGTTTTTTTTTTCAATACACTCACTCGACAAGCCTCCCTTATTATTCTTACCGCTTTTAGGGACGTAATTGATTTTTTTCCGCACTAGTGTGGAAAAATGCACAAGCTCGTTCCCTGCTACTATTTATTCTGATCCCCACGAGTCACCAGTCCATCCCTGCTTATTTATTTCTTTGTAAGTGAATTGAATAACGTGGTTTGATACATATGAAAATTAGAAACTGGCGCGAATAGAAAACTAATCAAATTTCTTGTAAAAATTTTATTTAAAAAAAAATCATAGCCAAGTTCACATAGTTCAAAATTACAGAATGAAATACAATCGTTTGTACAATGATCATCGCTACATCCTGTAGTTTTATGATATTTAATGAAAACTACGCTGTGGCGTTTCGATAGTAGAAAGAGAGTCGACATGAAATGTTCGTAACTTGGCTAGGGGGAGGTACACAAGCGCGTCAGAGAGCGCCAATAATAATAATCTATTTATTTTAAAGATAACTTTTGGCCCACAATATGTGTTAGTATCAATAATCGTAATATCTCAATATAGATTTTCGCCCTGGAATCCAAATGACTGTCGAAGACTGTCTCAAATAATTTAATCTCGACTTGACACCGATGCGAACAACTACCACTTTACACACACCATTATTATTTTTTATATTTACTACCTATGTTTGCTGTAAGGTCTGGTAGTGGCGCTTTCTGAGGCCCCGTGTAAAAAGAAGGCCTTGCATTTGTTTGTTAAGAATACTATTTAGAATTCCCACAACATAGGTAACATAAGTTCTGTAACTTTTTGGTGTACAATAAAGTTTAATCTATCTATACTTAGGTACCTTATCTGCCAACAACGGGCTTGCGCCAACATCCTCCTTTATTGATAAAAATCTTATTTCCACATCCGTACCGCAACAAACATAAACTTATCACATCCAATTACTTAAAAACTTTATGTTAATTTTCTCCCGAGCGCGCTATAAATAATATACGTTGACGTGTCAATTATTGCCCGAATCGTTTCCCGCTCAAAATATTTTACTTTTTTTTCTAACAGGCGTCAGGCGGGCCAGAGCAAGCCACGCCTCGCGGCCTTTGAGTCCGAATTCAAATTTAGAACTTCGTGAAACTCCCACATTCAACAACCAATACAAAACTAATCTTGAAGCTGTTATTATGAAGTGTTAATTTCCTTTGCCAAACTTAAAGGTTGCATGTTAAAGATTTGTAATCTATTCCTAAGACCATAGAGACGAAAATCACGTTTTCTTTTTCAATCATTGGGTGTGTTCAGACGGGGGACGTTTTCAGATTATTTTTTGTCCCAACACACATGTTTTCGAGATGAAGTAGCAAAGCAGCCAGATCGCGGCACCGACTCCATTAGTTCGCACATTAGCATGAGTTAGTCGAATTATTTAATTAAATAAAGTAATTCAATAAGAGGGCGAATTAATAACAATTATTCGGTTTGGTCGAGTTCGATCGGCGCGGGAGTGGTCGCGGATTTGATACAAAGCAAATGTGACAGTGTTTACGAAATATTAGAGCAAATTAAAATCAAATTCGATTTTTTAAATCGTTTGGTGTGCCAGAAACAGCTGTAATATGGAGCAAAATAAAGGTACGTCGATTTTTCTAATTAATTATTTATTAAGGATGTTAGTGTTCATTTCATTGTTATGATCCTAAATATGAACCTTTGTCCTAAATGTTAGTCTATGAATAACTAAATTGAGAACGGCGGCTAGGCTAGAAAACGGCTGCAAAATCTAGTGCTCCTACCGGATCTAGAATTTACGAGCCATTGGGCTTCCAATGGCGCGTAAATTAAAATAAAATAACTAGGTTTTTTATTTTAAACGTGTTTACGTTTAGACATCAATAGTTACAGGGTGTATTACAAAAAAAAATCAACGATAAAGTAAAACCAAAATAATATTGGTAATCCAATTGGTTGGTTTGGTTGATATTGATAATAATATTGGTAACCAAAATAATATTGGCATTGATCTATAAAAACCCTAGATTTTTTATATAAATCAATGTAAGTATGTAGTTATTTAATTAGAATCAACATGATTATTTATTAGGTACTTTTCAAGTCACATAAGAGTTCCAGGTAAATTAGTAACGTAAAAGAACTTAAGGTGGGCCTCGCCTATCGTCAACGTCACGCATGGTTTAAAAGCTTGTGGCTTCAAAAGTAAAAAAAGAGATAACACCTGAAAACTTTGTTGGTATTTAGTAATTCTCTGTTTTATTCAAATGTTTCACAAAACTTGTTCCAGAAAATACTTACTTGTTTTTATTAAACCCTTAAGGATTTAAAAAAAAATTATATGGATGTACTTTTTTATATTTTTAATATACCTAGGAGTACATTATGGAGAGTCAAAGTTCACGTAAAATAGCAGATTTTCATAAGGTTTTTACTGAATTACTCTTACACAAATTTATGTTTTGATATCTATAAAAACCTAGATAATATCCACAAGATATCTGCGTATTCAAAATATGTGAAGAAAGGTGTGTAATACATAATACATACATCATAATAAAATATAAATAAAGTTGGCCACTTTTAAAGTTGTTAAAAACCAAAAGACTCGTTTGAACATAATTGCGCATTTTTCAAATACCTAAGCGTAAAAAGATTACACGAATATATTATAGCATTAATATGCTAAATAATTTTAACACGCCAAAATACTTTACACGCATATTGCTTTAAAACACTTTAAGTAATTAATTATTATTTTATTACTTATTTCTTTAACTTTCGTCCCAAGTTACTTTTTTTGGGTATTTTTCAAATATTAAGTAACAAGGGCGTTTTATTTTTCTTTTTAAAAATCAAATAAAAAAGACCCAACAACGATATATTTTAATAACTAAACTAATTGTCTGTAAGATTTTTGATATCATCAGTTACTATAAATGTATAACAAGCACCTATAATTGACGTATCAGGTTTGTATTAGCATTGAATAAAATAAACTTTACTGTAGACCAAAAAGTAACTGAACTAAATAAAACGAAAGTCTTTTTTTTATTAAATGCATGATTATTTAATTTATTAAGCCCCAGGAAGTCAGCGGTGTCCGCACACCTATTGTCTTTTTTTGTCTGTAATTACGGTAGTCGAAAGGCTATAGTACATTTTGATACAAGTGCAGGAAGTTTGTCATTGCGACCGAGGCGCAATTCGCACGAGCCGGCGAGTGTGTTATGGAGCCGAGGGCTGCAATGACAAATCTGCACGTGTGTCAAACGACGTTTTTCAATACACTTACGACTTGTGAAATAAAGAAAGAAAGAAAAAAAAATTAATCGTATCTCAAACATACAGTACAAATTTAAGAAATATATAAGTATAGCATTCAAATCTGCTCTGGTCAATTTCTAATTTCGTGGGGTCGTCCAGCGACTCTGGGGGACGCCTCGCGCCTGATTCGATAAACTAAGTAAAACAAAATAATCACCCGTGACCGTGACGATAAGGAAGGAATAAAAAGCCCTTGTTGTGATAAACTCAAAAAAGCACTTGGGTGATATACATGCTATATTGAACCTAATAGGAGTGCGATAAGAGGCAGTTTTCAAGTAAGTGTATTGAAAAAATATATTTGAACTTTCCCGCTTTAGGCCCGGTATCCACCAAAGTGGAGAGGAGAGGAGACGAGAGGAGATTTGTTTGAATAAACCAATCGGATTTTGTTATTTCCACATCTCTTCTCCGCTTAGCTCTGGTGGAAATGGCTCAAGCGGAGAGGAGAGGAGATTTCTCATTTTTCTTTAGAATTTTGTGCAGCGAGCGAGCAAGCGGCGTGGCAGAGCGGAGAAGTGTCTAGTCGGGCGGCCGGGCTGCGCACGTGCTCGCACACCGTTCACCCCGCTGCCTTCTCCGCGCGCCTCGCATGACGTCTTCCTTTCGTAGACAGAACTTGACTGTTTTCGATCTCTCACAGCTCACATCTCTGCTACACAGCTCACATCTCTCCGCAACGCATCTCTTCTCCGCTTTGATGGAAATAACCTGCCAGCTTCGCGGCACATCTCCTCTCGTCTCCTCTCCTCTCCGCTTTGGTGGATACCGGGCCTTAGGGTATAACCCGTATAGCGCTGTGTTCCTTCAACTGCGCTTTGCGTTCCGGGCCAGAACTTGGGTTCGTTTCTACCACGACCACGAGAGTTTCCTCTTCTAATAGGCTAATGGCTTTTTGCGCAATAAATGATAATTATTTATTTATTTACTTATTGTTTCGCATTTTGCTATCGTATTGCTGCCTGCAGCTATTTTTGGAGCTACGCCTATAGGCAGCATCAGCATCAAAGCTCGATTAACGAAAAAATGGCTTATCGAGCAAGCTTTTTATTATTTTGACGAATTGAAGATTTTTTTTTTTTTTAGTTGTGCCGGGTCTCGAGATGTACCTCGAGGCACAACTATTAGTAGGTCATACAAATATCTATATGTTCTGGGAATCGAACCCAGCGGCTCCTAGTGTAACAGCCACTGGGGCAACCTGTCATCATTTAATAAGACGTGTTTGAATCCAGTCCAGCAATTATTTTTACCATTGATACTTCCAGTGCTGATTCAGCGCCGTAATCCAGTGTTGCTGGCGCCAGCTACTATGTCAATGTAAATAAGCCTTTACGTTGCCGTGATGGTTCGAAGCTCGCCTTCCTGCTTACCATATGGGGACAAATTAAAAACCCAAGAAAATTTAGTTTGACCTCTGAAGCGAAATTCTAAATGTAATTGCTGGAACGCAAGTGATAAAAGTCTGACCTCTCTTCACCCAAAGCTGGAGAAGATATTAGAAAAAAAAGGGATATTTATTTTACAAATAGGTTAATTCAACCTAGATTAGGCCGGTGTTTCTTAACTACCCTGAGAAAAAAACATCGAAACAACTCAGCTTTAAAACTCCACACAGAAACATTTAATGTTTAAATGTTTAAATTAGATATACTATGAGAACCACGAAGATTGGTGTCTGAGATGGCCTTTTGAGGAACACTTAACACTTAGCTTAACTCAAGACTATTTGACTAACAATACCAAGGAAAGGACATTAGAAAGGAAAGAAAAAAAAAACACTTTTTTTGCTTTTTTTTTAGGGTTGGCCGCATAAAGTATAGTAACTCAAAACTCTATGTTAAAATGTCATGAATACAGACACAAAAAAAAGTCGATACATTATTGAATAGTGTACAACTAGTTACCCTGCTACAATTTATAACGACGGTTTTGCAATTTAAAGCGCGGCTTATAAGTTGAAATAAAATGACGACCATTATTATGGTTACGCGCAGCAAAAATCTGTTATTGCGTATTGAAGGTTCAACTTCAACTTATTGAAAGTTCAACTTACGCGCCGCCAATAATAGGCACTCAACTATACACATAACCTTCCCAAGTTCAAAGGAGCATGAGCAACAGTTTCCACGTGCCACCATTGTGAGGTAACCGATAGTGTTGCGCCTCGCACGCCGGCGGCACAACAACGGCGTACAGACGCGAGCCGCCGGTGCGTGTGCGATCGGCTAACAAACGGCCCTTTGTGTCTTACTACGTTTGTTTTGGTGTTATTTTGATGCGAATTGATATGATGGGTAGATTGAATGATAAATAAAAATATAATATAACACTGTACTATCTTGGCCATTAGTTCAAGAAGTAGTCAACATTTTCACTCGTCGTAGTATTGGTTACGCGAATGTTCGAAATTCGATTCGATTTTTTGAGCGACATGGCCTAATCTAATTAAAAAATCGATATCCAGTAAATATAATCTAAGTTCAGTTGTGCACATGGTTGGATTATCCTCATGTTTCAAATTTCTTTATGTTTGTATAAGGTTTGCTGTAAGAAAACCCAACTATGGGTTAAGCTCGCCTGTGTACATCACCTGTTCTTTTATTTGTCATTTTTAATATGTGTAGGTACAATAAAGAATATAAGAATAATCCATATTTCCATTTTTATAATAAAAATCTTCTCTCTCCTTGAGAGAAGGCCTAAGTCCCAGCAGCGGGAACATTATAAGGCGGATGCTATGCTATGCTAACAAAAATCTTTGTTCCACAGATATCCTGAACACACGGCAGCCAGTCACAAAAAACTACGATCCAAAATCTCAAAACTCAGCCAATTACAACGTGAACCCTGGAACCTACCCAGAGAACAACCACAATCTCTTCCAAATGATCAAATCCCACGAGGACAGCCTCCTCAGGCTCCATCACTTAACAGCAGGCCGACAGATCAACAGCACTTACGAACCAAGTTACCAGACCGACTTAACCTGGTACCCAAAAGACCTCCAAAGACCCTACATCAAACCAGTCGACTACCTAGCGTACGAAGACATGAGAAGGAAGTACGAAGACAAAGGTGCGAAAGAGAGAGATAATCAAAAAGAGTCTGAGGAAGAAAGAGAAGTAAAATCTGATGATCGGAAGAAGCCGCGGAGGAACAGGACGACGTTCACAAGTCAGCAGCTCGCTGCCTTGGAGAAGGTGTTTGAGAAGACTCATTATCCTGATGCGTTTGTTAGAGAGGATCTCGCTGCGAGGGTTAACTTGACTGAAGCCAGAGTACAGGTGAGAAGTTAACAACTTTCTACTATGCTTACTACACCGTTACATTTTGGTCCGTGTGGTGGATCCGATACATGAAACACTATCGATTTGTAAGGATAAAATTAAAAAATTAAGTAGGTACTCTTTTTCTAAAATTGTAATTAATTTCTAATTTCTTAATCTTTTCCTGGGTCATATTACAATTCCTACGAACTACCAATGGTCCGCGGCCTATAGGTTAGGGAACACTGGCCTCGTCGAAGTAAATCAACGCTCTCAAATCTCGACTAGATAATTTCCTACAGACTCAACTGGAAACTTTTCAAACATAATTATTAAAGTTTTGTGTCTTTTCATCAGGTATGGTTCCAAAATCGTCGAGCGAAATTTCGAAGAAACGAGAGGTCAGCACTGTCAACTCACAGAAGCTCCACCAGCCAAAGTTCACCAGAGCCAATAGCTGTTCCTATTGGAATCCCTCATCAAGACCCCAGACAAGACTTTGCCCGCAATTCCAAAGAACCATGGCTCCATCACTTTCAAGCAAATAACTTGAACCTGAATTTAGGGATCCCTATAGCGAATTCCGGATTATACCAAAACGATTACTCTTTAATGATGCAGAATGTGGGGAATAGACAATACATACCAAATTCAAATAGTCTGATGAGCCAGAGTGTAGTTGGCTATGGAAGTACCAGCGACAATGGCTACGGGTCATGCGGCCTCATCGGTGGATACAGTGGCTCTTTACAGACGGCACACCACAGCTCTTACAATTTAAACTTAAGATTGAGACCTCACGATTTCAGTATAAATAACATAACGTTATGAGATGAATCCTGTTAGCCTACTTTACTATGTACATAAATATATAAATTACGTGTGTATATTTTTTATTTGAAAATTAAACCTTAACAACTTATTCTTTAATTCTTTATTAAACCTTTTCTACCCTACCCTCACGATGACCTCACGGGGCTTACCATGAACTCTTATGGAAACGGCCAAATCCCAGTAAGTAAATTTCCTTTCACAACCACACCATAGCACGAAAAGTCATTAAAAATAAAAAGGTGAACAGATTTTGAACGGATTTAGTAAACATCACTTAGCAGGCCAGTCGCAGGCCTGCTATAAGAAGTCATAATTCAAAAACTATTATGCGACAGTTCAACACTAAATGAATCTATTTGTTAGGTACCTACTCGAAATATAGATTATTGTCATTATTACTATAAGAGTTCCGCTTTCTCCTTTTGAGGCACGAAACTCTGAAAAAAAGTTTTTGGTTGGATTTTTCGAGTGAAGTTCAATAGCTATTTTAGTCATTCTCAATTTGATTCCTAGTGGATATTGTGATATAGTGTAGTTTTGTATCTCAAGTGTCTGGACAACTCGAAAATTACGGTATCGAACCTTAGAGCAATTAACCTTTAAAGGGTTAAATGTTCTAAGTATTGAACACTTCGAACAATACGATGAAGTGTGGTCAATACCACACTTCACACTAGTCAGGCGTGATCTCGGTAAAATGGGATTGAGAATTTTAACGTCGTGTTACCTACCTCAGTGAAGTTTGCTGAGAAGGTTAACTTGATTAAATATTAAAATGTGTAGGTGCATCCATATCATAAAAAAATCCATATCTTCATCATGAAAAATCCATATCTTTATTATGTAAGACTGGGCAATATGGTTAAAAGATTAAAGCTATCAATTTTAAGAAAAAAAAATAATAGAAGTTTTGACGTTGACATTTGTTGACATTGACAATGACAATAAATAAACCGGGCCGGCAGGCGGCAAGAAACGTAAAACTTGTTTGCGGAAATTATGGGTTACTTTTTGTGTTTTGTGCTATCGCTAAAATAGTGCTGCGTCAATCTCAATAAAACAATGTTTTATGGATTTTGCAAAAGTACAAGACCAAAGTTATGATGTTTTAATTAGCATTATTCGAAAACAAAATGTCGTTACAAACTTTCGGAAAAACTTTATTCTTATTGTTATCATTTGCATTTGCAACGCGTGCTACATACAATTACTTGACAAAAAAGAAAGAAGAAAATGCCAAAGAAGAAAGTGATAGAGAAATTCATGAGGTTATTATGTTTTCGTACGGAGCCGAAGAAATCAAGAAAAGTAAATACTCTAGGTGCATGATTTCAAACAGTATGGACAGATTATTGTATTATTTGAAACAGCCCAAGCAAACTTTGGATATCTGTATGTACGTATGGACGAATGTGGATGTAACTAACATTATATTAAAGTTACATTTTCGAGGAGTGAAGGTAAGAGTAATAATCGACGCTGATATGGCGTTTTCTTCTGGGTCTTGCACCAGAAGGTTAGAAAAGCAGGGTATACCTGTTCGTTGGATGAAGTCTTCAAATTTGATGCACCATAAATTCTGTTTGGTTGATACATTGAGTGACAACCCTCATATAACACCATTTGTGATGGCTGGTTCACTGAACTGGACAAACCAAGCCTTGAGCGGTAACTTTGAAGACTGCATAGTGACTTCACAGAAGCAACTAGTGGAACAATACCAGATGGAGTTTGAGAGACTGTGGGAGCTTTTTAAACCAATAGTATAAAATTATAGTTAATTTAGTTATTAAAAAAAGTTTAAGTTTGGACACTAAAACTTTTATCATTGTTACATACTGTATTACCTATTTATGATTGATTTTTACAGTACGGCCTTCGGATCTTGGCTCTGCCAAATTTTTGTGCTTGAAAACTCATAAAAAAATGCTTTAAACAAATAAATGCAATTTGCAGTTGTTAACTTCTGTTAAAAACTGTTATTGGCATTTCATTTTCAGAGCTTAACTTACGACTCACCAAGATCTGACACCAGTACTGTAGATTATTCAAGTTTGAATACTCCTTAGTAACAGATAAGTAAAAATTTGTTAAGTGTTTTCTTATTTAAGTATATTGAACAGAACATGTTGTTTGAACAATTTTTGAAACTTACAAATGCATGCATTTATTTTAGTAGGTACAAAATATTATTATAGTTGACGAAACCTTATTTTAGCAAGATTTTATGCACATAGATGAAAAATCTTAATACCTTAATGTCTCGGGCACAAGTGTGCCGAATTTGACTTTAACTTAAACCTTTTTTTATGTAATAAGATGTACCATATTCGGTACATTGGTGCCAGTGAGGTTAAGTGTTACTGTATGATTTCTGTGCATTTAGGTCTAAAGTTCTAAACACATCTGAATATTGTCTGTGTAAATTATATTGTACCTTGTTTTTTTTCGTGGAACACTGTAGTTACAAAATTTTTTTCTTCTTATTTCCTAAGATCGGTCTGTTGATGTGATCGTGTCTGACATAAGCTGGATGTTATGATTGTGATAAACATATATGTGGTATATATCCAGTGATACATCCAACTTTTCATTATCTACTACTACTAGGAGTTCTTGGGGTGCTCCTTTATTATTTTAATCTTTGAAAGCCAGTGGCCAGTTAAGACTTACAATGTATTATAATCTACTATTAATTTTGACTGTAAGAAACCGGCCCCATTTTTCAAAGATCACATAGAAGTCATGGTCTGGGGTGCCAAAAGTTACTGTGCAAATAGACCACTATTAAATTTATTGGTGCCATATTAAATGTGAACTACAGACAGTATGTCCTTTAACCTTCTTTGGATATGGCTGACAAACACACTCATATTTATTCTGCCAGGGTCACATATTTACAACCAAATACTCAATCTGATCAGTTCATCTGTCACATAATTATGGAGATAGAAGAGCTAAATGAAGTGGTGAACCTGTGATAAACATTTGTCAGTCCCGTCCAGTACTGGGTTAAAATATTTTTTGTACTAACTTCATGTAAGAAAGATCTAGTGGTATTAATCTCTTGAGTCCCAAGTGAACAAGGCAATCAAACACCTATTGTCTTTCTATTATGTCTCTAAAAATTATGGTATTATTATCTATAATGTTTTAAAATTATTATAATGGCATCCTCCAATTCAGTAGGTGTTTGGACTGCTCTAATAAGTATGATTTTAAAAACTGACTTGAAATTACGTAGTGTGATTACAAAAATACCTCACATCAGCAAAATATGTTCATTTTAATGTTGAAGTAATAATAAATTGAAAGTTTCTAGTTTTTTGTACCTTTGTTTTAGTAAATAAGAATAAATGTTTATTTACTTGACTCTATTGTTTTATTTTTCAAGGGTATTTTTCAAATAAATCCTTCCATCAAGGAGGACTTATTTGACCAGCCTCTGCATTTCATTTCCTTTCACTGATTAAATTTTTCTTTCTTAAACCAATTTCTTGATCCTTGTGCATGCTCACTCTGCCTGCTGAGTCTGTAACATTAAATTGATCCAAACTAATTTTAACTAGTTGTAGTTAGTTGCCTTAACCTCGTAACGCCCAAGAAAAAAAAATACCATGAGAGCTAAATGACCAGTGTTCATTTTAATGCACATAATATATGGATATGGTTAATGCCCAAGCAAGTTTGCGCTTATTTTTGTGTAAATAAATGCTTAGGAATTTTTTGATTATTTTTGGGCATACTGTGGCGTTATGTAGAAGATCAAGAATTGATTTTTAAGGGGATTTATTTTGTTCATTTAAATGAACATTAGGCGTTACTTACTACATTACGGTTATCTATTTTGTTCATTTAAATGTACATTGGGTGTTACATACTTTTTAATGATAAAAAGAAAAATATTAGTAAATATTTTTTTTTATTTTGTTAACCTTATTAATTATTACAGATATCGAGATCCTTAATTGAAATTAGTCTTAACGACAAGTCTCTTAAATTTAAACCACCATATTTACTAAAATATGGCTCTAAAATCATCAAAAAGAAACAACATTTTTTTTATCTAATTAAAATCTGCTATAAAATAATCTACTTCCTCCTTGCCCTTCTTACACCTCTCGGCTGTCCAGTTCCATGGCTCCTACCTCGCCCATCACATCGTCCTCTCACAGCACGGCGTCCGCGACCTTGACCACGTCCAACCGCCCTCTCTTACGCTTCTGATTCCGTGTCACTGGATTCGGAATTATTATGTGCCCTATTTTCTGGGAAATCTTGAACTGGCAAGAATTCGGGATCCCCTACATCTTCGTCTGAAGGAATAAAATCTTCTATTTCCGAATCTTTTCAGTAAACGTTCAATATCAAATTCCTTCAGACCTAGAGAGTAAAATAAAAACCAAACCATTAATTTATACAATAACCCACTGTACATTAAAATGTACATGTTATTTAGGAGGTTAAATTGAAGTAACGCTCAATGTACAATAAAATGTACATAATATTTTAAGAGCGATTTAAAAAATATTTTTGTATCTATGTAGAAAAATAATAATATCAAACAACAGTATAGTAATAATTCATTCACCAAGATCAAAATCCCACACAAAAAGCTGTAAAATTAAAAAGATAAAAGTGGATCAAACTTACGTGGTATCCGCTGGCGCGCCATCTTGCCACTTGTATGAAATTTTGACGGAAAACCAATGCCTTTTACAAAATGGACAGATGTCAAAACGTTGACCACACTAAACACGAATCAAATAATAGTCACCATAAACACGTATACTGGCGGGGAATTCAAACTGGACACAAAATTTATTTTGTACATCATAATGTACGCTGGGCGTATAAGCGTACTTTTTAAAACTATGTTTGGGCTTTAATGACTTCTAATATTATGTACAATAGAATGTACATGGGGCGGTACGAGGTTAATGCGGGACACGCGCGTGCGCACGAGCGGATTCCGAGGGCCCGCCACGACCGTCGTCGCGGAGAGTTGTGCGCGCGGCGCCCCGGGCGATCACCCGTGTCGCCTTTACTTAGAATTAGAACCGCAGAAAAAGAATATATCTAGCTCTAAATACTAAGGTTCTTATTCTTACCTTTTGGACTGAAAACATGTGTAGGTTTCTATTTTCAAATTATCAATTGTTTTTGAACGAATATCTTAACGTCAAACAAATGTCATATTGATAATGGACTAGGGATGGGCAAATTAAAAAATATCGAATCGATATTTTTATACTCAAAGTTGAATAATTAATTCGCATTCAAAATAAATATATACATATCATATTTTTACCCTAGAGCCTCTCTGGTGGTTTTATTTTTTATTGAAATACCTACAATTTTCATAAAGATCACACTCGAAATATATTGCTGCACAGCATTGTTGAAGAGTACCTATACGAAATGTGACATGATTATTTTGGCTTTTATTTTTGTCCCGAAGATGTACATTTTTACCCGACTACGGCGAAGCAAAAGGAGGGTTATGATTTTGACCTGTATGTATGTATGTGGGTATGGATGTTCATCTGTTCCCTCGTAACTTCTAAACTCCTTATCAGAATTCGACAAATGACATATCATTAGAAGCGTCTTAATTGTCCGCTGGTTATAGGCTATATGGGATTTCACAAAATCTAATGTGGCGCCCTCTAGCGGACAAAACATACGAAGTAAAAAAATAAAGTTAAGATAAATATGCCGTGTTTGGTATCATTTGAAAGCGCTTTACTTGTACATTTGAATATATACAGGGTGTTTGGTGCATCGTTTGCCAAATTGATTTGGCCGACAGGATAGATCATTTGCTATATCTTCAGCCCCAATAAATCATTCCTTGCCACACCGGTTTTTTTTAAACATGTTTTTAACTTTTATTCTGAAAAACACCGGATTTCAACATTTAAGCTTACATAAATAAAAAAGTTATTAGTCTATCCAACAAAATTTATTTTTATATTTAAGTGTACTGTTGTATGGTTTTATTAAATTCAAAATTACTTGCTAGTAACGTGTAGATTTTCTATAAAAAACCTACAAAGTGCATGGGATATTTCAAAATAATTTTAAAACTCAACTTTAAATTTCTATAAAAAAAAAAACTAAAATCGATGGAGATCTTCGAATTTTCCAAAAAGTTCTCTAGTTAATGCCCTTTCCAACGGTGTGCAATATGCTAAAAAAAACCTTTTATTGACTTCACTAATTGGCTAAATGTAAAAAGACAGAGCTCATTTCAGAGACGATTCAGTGTGTACTTTTGGGCAGGAGTAATTGCAAATCATGTGGTTGGACCGCACTATTTACCTGATAACCTCAACGGGGATAATTATCTTGAATTTCTTCAAACAGAGCTGCCCTTATTGTTATCTGAACTGCCAATTTTCAATGAAGACATGTCTTTTGTCTTTCAACATGACGGTTGTCCCGCTCACTGGCGATGAACTGTAAGGCAATTCCTAAATGACGCATTTCCAGACTCGTGAATTGGGAGAGATGGCCCTATTCCATGACCTCCTCGTTCACCAGACCTAACTCCGCTGGATTTTTACGTTGGGAGACGGGCCAAAGAACTGGTTTATGCGACGGAAGTTGAGACGAGAGATGATTAAGTGTAACGTATTGAGGCGGCTTTTTTGACCGTTAAACGGAGCAGTGGTGGCCGAGTGGTAATGGCCCCGACTTACGAGTTTGTAGGTCGCGGGTTCAAACTCAGCCAGGCGCATTACTTTGTGTAATTTATTTCATCACCACTGCTCTCAAAATGGTGAAGGAAAACATCGTGAGGAAACCGGCATGTTCTAGAACTAAAAATTCAAAGACATGTGACATCCACCAACCCGCACTGGGCCCGCGTGGTGGGTCATGGCCCATTTCCTCTCCTAGAGAGGAGGCCTGTGTCTCAGCAGTGAGAACATTAAAAGGCTGATGATGATGTGACCGTTAAAGCAGAAATTCATCTTCGAACTACAACTCGAGATAAGAGAAAGATGTCGCGCATGTTTACGAAACAATGGCACCCAATTTGAACAAGATTTGTGATTTTAGTACCTGCTTGTGAAATAAATTTTTATTTCAATTTTGAGGAAAGTTAATAACCTTTGTAAAAAAAAAATAATGTGCGTAAAAATGAGATATCAATATCTACCTACTTAGAGCAAGTTATTTTTTTTTTTCTTTAACTTCTTAGTGCATTTACCGTAATATCAAATATCAGCCTTTTGTGATTTGAGTACACATTTAGCCAGTTAGTGAAGTTAATAAAAGATTTTTTTTAGCGTATTGCACACCGTTGGAAAGGGCATTAACTAGAGAACTTTTTGGAAAATTCGAAGATCTCCAACGCTTTTAGTTTTTTTTTTTATAGAAATTTAAAGTTGAGTTTTAAAATTATTTTGTCAAATCCCATACACTTTGTAGGTTTTTTATAGAAAAACTACACGTTACTAGCAAGTAATTTTGGATTTCATAGAACCATTCAACAGTACACTTAAATATAAAAATAAATTTTGTTGGATAGACTAATAACTTTTTTATTTATGTAAGCTTAAATGTTGAAATCCGGTGTTTTTCAGAATAAAAGTTAAAAACATGTTTAAAAAAAACCGGTGTGGCAAGGAATGATTTATTGGGGCTGAAGATATAGCAAATGATCTATCCTGTCAGCCAAATCAATTTGGCAAACGATGCACCAAACACCCTGTATATATTACTAGCATTTGCTTGTGACTTTACCTGTATTCATGGGCTGAGAAATCAATGAACCCAAGATTAACCTATTTAGAACTCCAAAATATGTTAAATAAAAATAAAGTTTAAAAACTAACACCCGACTACTTAAAAACACGCTCTAAAAAGTACGAAACAAGAAAACAAGAAAGCCGTGGTCGTATGCCATAAGAATAATAAATTAAAAAAAGTGGTATACGACCACGGCTTTCTTGTTTTCTTATTTCGTACTTTTTAGAGCGTGTTTTTAAGTAGTCGGGTGTTAGTTTTTAAACTTTATTTTTTAATCATCAATATTAATGTCATGACTGTCAATATACTTGGTCCCTTTTCATTTTGAGCTATAACAATCCGCGTACCTACAAATTCAAGCGACATATTATCATGTAAGCGCTAAAGTCTTTGAATATGTTATATCAAATTTGATACTCGAAAATAAATATTAAACATCGATAATATTTTGAGATTGAAATAACTCACGATAAGTATGTATAAAAAATATTATAGATTATTTTCTGGAAAAATGTCGATACTATGATATGTCGATATTCGATATTTTTTCCCAACCCCATAACAGAGTTTACAGTTTGATATAGCTGATAAGACTACGTTGGGTAGAAAAGTTCAAAGTCAAACTTTCTAAACACGAGACAGATAAGTACTCGGCTATTTTGAATTCAGAACCAAAATTTATTAAAAAAGTAGTTAAAATGGTGGCAGGAATCGTTGCAGGAAGACTAGCCCTAGTAACTGGTAAGTACTTAGTTCTATTTTTAAAAACCCTTTAACCATCAAAAAATAGAAATTCGTAAGCTAGATTAATTACATTTTATGGCTGTGCATAATCAATTTTGATGACAGGGAACTGCCTCTAAATGTGCGTGTTTTAAATAATTTTTATAGTAGACTCTATGTAGGTACTTAAGTAAATATGATAAATATGTAAGATACCATATCTATACAGAATCTCGACCTTTATTACAAAACCCGGGGATATAGGTTGAACCATACAGAGAGAGAGCCTTGAATGCACAGTACAATTTAGGACTAAATCTATGCGTAACCATAGCAAAGACGACCATTTTGGTTCAAGTTATTCGCTGCAAACTGTACCTATAAGAAGTGCCTTCGTTGCTTAGAAGGCAAAATAATAACGGTATTTTTTGAGCCTTAACCTTTCGAGTACCATAATTAGACATAATAATTATAAAGATAATAGGTGTGCAGACGCACACACATCAGCAAGTACAGTACATTTTGACCAGTTAGGTTTTGAAAGTGAAAATTGTAAGGTGTAATCAAGATCACAGTAACAAGTAATGTTCCATCACAAGCCTCTAACACAAGCAGTATTTGAAGATATTTCATTGTCATAGGCAATGCATTCCATAAATGATCAGCCTGTACAGTAAACTGCCTTATAAATAAAAATAATACAAATATTTAGATGTCTGTTTTCCTTTATGTTTTAGGTGCAGGATCAGGTTTAGGCCGTGCGGCATGCCAGGTGCTGTCCAGAGAGGGCGCTATAGTCATAGCTGCTGATAAGAACTATGATGCAGCTGTGGAGACTATCAAGACACACACTGCTTTAGCTTCTGGCAGAAATGGTATGTGTAAAATAAATTGATTGTCCCTAGGTAAACTCTCACATCTTTAAATTTCATTATATATTTATTTTATTTTTCTATTATAATTTGGGTGTCTGTCTGTTGCGGCTGCTTCGGTCTTCCCATCTAATTATAATTTGGATTTATAAGACTATAGTGAATAGGCTCTTAATAAACTTGTGCTCCTCACCATCAACAATCTTGACCAATCTTGACATCAGGTGGGATTGCATTGGCTGCAATTAGTTTATACAAAATATAAAAAAAAATGAGTTTATTTTGTTTCTGTTTTAAGGTTGATAAAAACTAGAATTAGCTTAATAAAAAATGTGCTGTCTAATGATTGTTAAACATATGAAACAAAATTTATATACAGATAAATCATTAATGTCATCAATGCCAAATGTTATCATAAAATAAACTTCAAGTCAATCTCCTGTAAAGTAAGTTTTTTCACTTCTAATAGTCGAAATATCTTTAGAATTAATATTAGAACAAAAATAAATGGCGTCACGTATTAAATGCCAGTCCTCAACTTCTAAATGGGCACCATTTGTTTGTATAAAAATTACTTGTCAAATATTTATGCCTAATAGTTAACATTAAAACCAAGGTAACTGAAACAATAATAAAATTCATGTTTTTTTTTTTTATGTACAGAATAGAATAAACTGTTTTTGTTCACTAAAATAGAAATAAAATTTTACACAAACATATTTAGGTACAGTCAAGGAGTTGTTAGCAAATTGTAGTTAGTACCTTCAGGGTCGAAGCCTCCCGGGCCGGGGGCTGATGCGAAAGCTTTATACCCGGGGCTTTAGGACTAAGGCAGGGAAGGGACAGGGTTTGGTTGTTTAGTCAGTAAGAGTCTGATACTGTTTCCCGCTCCGCCCAAGAGCGGGATTCGTCATTCGATGATTTTTACTTACCATAAAAAAGGTACAGTGGTCTTGTTAACTTCTAATTTTGTCTTCAAGGCTAGAGTTTATAGTGAACTTCACCATCAAGCATCACTGCTTACCATCAGATAGGATTGTAGTCAAGCACCAGTATACAAGGTGTCATTGACATCGTCGCTCAAACGAATATCACTGATCCAGTACATGATTCTGGATCCTCCGTGGTGAAATTTTTCGTTGGTTTTTTTTTTACATTTGAAATTTTGGATTTGAAAATTTGAATGTCGGTTTTTAATTTTTATCGATATAAAATCGTTATTCTAACCAACACCACTGATATTTTTTTTTATAAAAAAGAACAAAAATTATGTCTTACAAAAAAAAAACATCGAGGCATATAAAGTTGTTATTCTAATCAAACCCGATACTTAACATTTTTAATTTGAAATGTAATTCATTAATTTTTTTCGCAAAAAATGTTAAAATAACGTTTTTATAGTTTAATTTTTAAAAACGTAAAAAAACCGATAAAAAATTCCACCACCTTATGATTTTAGACCCCCAGTCGATCGAGAATCATGTACTGGAAACATGGTATTCGTTTGTGGTACGATGTCAATGACATGCTGTATATCAATAAAAAAACCTTTCTAAAAAATATTCCAGATGCTGAGCACATGGCTGTAGAACTAGACGTGTCAGACTCCACAGCAGTGAGGAATCTTCTGCAGACCACACTGAGACAGTACAAGGCACCTCCCACGATAGTCGTCAACTCTGCTGGCATCACCAGAGACAACTGGCTGCTGAAGATGTCTGAGGAAGATTTTGATAGTGTGGTCAATGTTAACTTAAAGGTAACGAAATTGTCAATTAAATCAACTAATAAATATTAACTTAAAGTTGTCAATCAATACTAACTTAAAGGTAATTCAAAATTATCAATCAAGTAATACCTATTAACTCAAAGGTAACCAAATTGTCAAATGATTCGAACGATCCATATTAACTTAAAGGCAACGAAATTGACAATTAAACCTATCAATCAATACTGACTTAAAGGCAACGAAATTGACAATTAAACCTATCAATCAATAGTGACTTAAAGGTAACGAAATTTACAATAACATTGACAATAAAATCTATTTTAAATAATTTTAATCAATACTAACTCACAGGTAATGAAATTGTCAATTTGACTTAATTGTCAATTAATATTGACTGAAGAGTAACGAAATTGTCAATTAAATCTATCAATCAATGTTAACTTAAATTTCATAAACTAAGTATGAACGTAGCGCGAGCACGAACTGAGCATTTAGTATTCAAGGTTTGCGAGCGCTAGGCGGCACACAATGGGAGTTCTGTTACATTGCATGATACATCGCGGTAATCTGTACGGCAAATTCTTTCATTACGTGTTAGGTACCTACCTACACTGCGTTTTACCTTAAAGCAGTCTCTTCCTGGCTGTAGTTTATATGCCTCAGCAATTTTTCTCATGTATTGTGTCTATATTTTCAGGGGACTTTCCTTGTTATGCAAACATTCGCAAAGGCAATGACGGAAGCAGGGCTTCCTGGTTCAATTGTAAACCTTTCTAGTATTGTGGGAAAATACGGAAACATAGGTGAGTCGATATTGTATCTTGGTAACATGAATATCAAAATTAGTGGCTGCCTATTTGATCTCCAAGATCTATTGGTTACTTATTTAATCTCGAAACTTAATTATTTTAAAAATTGCTAGATGTGAGATCAATTAAAAAAACATTGTGAGTGTAGTGATGGCCGAGTGGTAAAGGCCTCGTCTTGCGAGTCCAAACCCAGACAGGCGCCTTATTTTGTGTAATTTATTTCTTCACGCTCTCAAAACGGTGAAGGAAAACATCTTAGGAAACCGGTATGTCCTAAAACCATATATTCGAAGACATATGACATTTCCCAATCCGCAATTGGCCCGCGTGATGGATTATGACCCATTTTCGCTCCTAGAGAGGAGGCCTGTGTCCCAGCAGTGGGTATATTAAAAAAGTGATGATGATGACGACTAACGAATTTTTTGTTGCAATCTATTTCAGGTCAAACAAATTACGCAGGTAGCAAAGCCGGTGTGATTGGTATGACGCAGTCTGCTGCTAAGGAGTTAGGGAAATTCAATATTAGGTGAGTTTCACTCTTTATTCGCATATAACTCCATTCGCAGTAAGATTACACATTTGAGCAAACGTAATTTTACTGTAGGTTCAACCGATTTTAATTTCTATTCAGTAGACATAAGAGTGGTAAGTATTGAAAGCAGAAAATTGGGTACAATACAAACTATTCATTGCAGCTGACATGTTTTATGGTACCATCGCCATAAAAGTCAAAATCGGTTGAAAGGACAGTGAAAAAGGTTGGTTTAAATGTTTAATCTTACAGCGAATGGGGTATAATTAATAGTAATAATACCAACAATACGCGGCGGCATAGAAGTTGAACCAATCGTGAACTACCTCCAATGCAAAGTAGTAGATCGCGTCTCGATCGAAGCGCGTAACCATAGCAAAGGGTTAAACTTATTTGCCGCAAACTATAGGTGCTGCAGTTTTTTTTCCTCCAAAGGTAATGTATTGACGTCCCCGAGCAATAAGTTGGTAATAGCAAAAAAAATGTTTTTCGATTTACCAACTTATTGTCCGGTAATAAAGTCGGTAATCAAAAGAAAAAAATTTGTAAGTAGTTCAATCATCAAACATATCTATGATTTCAGAGTTAACGTGATATTGCCTGGCTTCATAGAAACTCCTATGGTGAAAACAGTTCCAGAGAAGGTGATGCAGGGCATGTTGAAGCTGGTGCCTTTGGGACGAATGGGACAGCCTAGTGGTGAGTCGGACTAAACTTTAGCTACTATATTTTAGGTACTATCGCGGTCATTTCTGCCTGACCACTTAAAAACACAAAAAAAATCGAATTAATATACGTATTTACGAAATTCATTTCTTTAAGTAAACGCCAGCTGAGTGAGTCGAAGGACCTGCAGGTAGTTGTCAAACGATGCGTACTAACTACCTACAAGTCATTAGACTCGCTCAGCTGATGTTTATTACAGCTTCACGTTTACGCCTTTTTCTGCGTTGATTGCTTATGTTACGGACCATACTAACGTATACTTTGTACCTACGTAATAATTAACCATAATTTTATTTTTTAATTTCAGAATTAGCAGAAGTGATAGCGTTCTTGAGCTCAGATAAGAGTTCATTCATGACAGGAGCGTCAATCGACGTCACTGGTGGCTTCTAAATGGATGGAAAAACTAATAAATTGCACATAATCGCGAATTAGAGGTTCTAAACTGGAGGGTAGTTGCGTAACACACTAATTCACACAATGTATCGCAATCCTTTTGTTTTTATGTTTATTAATTTGAAATTAAACGATTTTTTAAAGGTAGAATATTATCCTAAAGGATCGTAAAACCGGGATAAAAGGTCTCGTAAAAGTCACACGCATGAAAAAGTATCCAAAAGGACACACGATACGAGATTATATTATTGAGATAAAACAGTATCCTAAAGGAATGTAGCCCCGGGATTAAAAGTAGCCTAAGAAAACATAGTTCGCCGGAAAAATATATAAAAGAAAAATATTCGGAACAAAAGAATAACAGACTCGCCGGATAAAAAGTAAGAACCAGGACCTAGACCATGACGTTTAAAGTAAGATTGTTTTATTCCTGTTCCAGAGTGTGCAAGTGACAGCGTTAGACACGTTGTCTAGCGTCGTCTCTTTACCACTGAAAGTAATATTGAAGTAATACTGCTATAAGGGCTTGTGGTAGGACCCCTGGAGTGGGTTCTGTTATGGTACTTTTTAACCGGCGAATAAAAAGTATCCTAAGTAAGTTCACATCGAGACGCGACGCGATGATGCAGGAAAACTTCAGTGATTTTGCGCTGCACTGCGCGGCACCGCAAGACACATCGTAACGTTGCAAGGCGCATAGTAAAATCGTTGGCAACACTACCAGTGATGCACCGCTGCGTCGCGCTACGCCGCGAGGCGTCACGAGGCGCAGCGCTGAATGGAGCAACGTATTCTAAATTCTCACAATGAAATGTGTATCTTTTCGCGTAACAATTAAAGTTCTATTTTGAGTCACTATCAAAATGTGCATCACGTAGCGTCGCGTCTCGGTGTAAACTGATTAACGGAACATCTCCGAGATTCGTGTGAATGTGGTACTAGCTCATCATTTGAGCTTGAAGGAATAACAAACATACACACAAACATTCCCCTTTAAAACATTAGTGCCATTTTAAGGGTCAGAAATTTCATTTAGATGTGATCATAGTTGTGATTAAGTGTGTAATGCAATTAGGGTACTGGTTTATAAGTATTTATGGTCTTAAGAGTTCAATTTCTTACCATGTCGCTCAAATATTCACCGAATAATATTATCGAATCCACTGCCATTTAGCGCCGATCGCGAGGAAACTCGTGGCATAAGCGTTTTTTTTTTTTGCATGAATGTATTGTTAACTGGTTTTTGGCGCCTTTATTGGGACGTATTTGCAGCTATTAAGAGAAATATAGTTACATAGTTCTAGTCCATAGCTCAATTTTGTTGTATAGTGCGTATTTCCTTTTTTATTCTCGCATTCAGTAGCATCAGGTTAGACAGGAAACCAGTCTTAATATAGATGGGAATAGTGCTGTAACTAGTATTTTATTGTATCATTCGATTTCATAACACTCTCACCTGCGGCTCGGGTGAATTCCACCTTAATCGCCACTAGTATCAATCTGCTTTCTGTGCTTTGGTACCGATGGCACCGTCAGTTACAGTACTGGATGGGAATAGGTTAGAAATAGGCAAGCGTTGTAGTTCGTTTTTTAATCCTAGACTACGATTTGACAGCTTAAAATGTCAAACTGCAGAAAATTGGGAACATATTTCTAGAGTGTGACATTCTGAGTTATCAAATCGTAGTCTAGGATTAAAAATCGAACAATAAAATGCATGAACATATATAATTGAGGTTTTACAGTTTTATTACGCTTTTTATGGTGCTATCAATGCTAACTCTACAGCTACACAGCTACAAAGTGTCTTCTACTCCTGTGATATTTTCCTTGTAATATTTACTGTTTTATAATATCTATTTTTAAATACAAATGTATTATTGTCGAAGATACTTAAATTGGAATAAAGGTTTTGAACATTCTATATGGTGTTTAATTTTAGCACATGTGTTCTTTGTGTTCCTATAGCCGTGTACGCGCGTGCAAACAAAGTTACGTTACATGATACGCAACTTGATTCGCATACGTACTACTAACGAACATCGAACACTGTTCGTCAAGCATGTTTGAGGCGATTCTATTAGTATGCAGGAGGGTCGCTTACGTTGGTATGGCCACGTTTTACGAAAACCGGCAGACTACGTGGGTAACAGATGCCTCGCCATGCCGCCTCCGCCGGGACCCGGGAGACGAGGAAGGCCTAAGAGGCGATGGATCGACGTCGTAAGGGACGATATGCGTGCCAATGGGCTTACGGCAAAGGACGCGAAAGACCGAGCGAAGTGGAGGCGTCTTAGCAAGAAAGCGGACCCCGGGCACCGAGGCGAAAGCCAAGGTTGGCAACCGGGACTAATACCGCTAGGATGATGATGACTATTAACGAACATCGAACACTGTTCGTCAAGCATGTTTGAGGCGATTCTATTAGTATGTTCTGTATGAACGGTGTTCTTTGTGAATTACTGTGGACAACTAAAACCTTTTAGCTATAGTAAGGCCGTGGGATCTTGGCGTGTCTGAAGTTAGGCAGTTTTTAAGCGCTAAAATTCGCTTCCCTGCGTTTTTTTTTTTTGCTAAAATTCACAGGAAATTTTAGCGCTAGAAAACTCGTAAAACAAAATAAATGGTCTAAACAAACAAATGCAATATATAGCTGTTAAAATTATTATTGACATTATTTTTTTAATTTTTGTTTTTGTACGAGTTTTCAAGCGCTAAAATTTGCAGCCAAACTTCAGACTCCTCAAGATACGACGGTCGTACTGTACTTCACAATGAAACATGCGTTTGAGTTCACGAACTCGATTCGCATGTTCGCGTTCTTTGATCGTTTCGTTGTCGAGTATGCCACCCAATGAACGAACTAAATGTTCATCTTAGATTTGTGTTCGAAAAATTAATATTTAAATGGGGCTTGTTAAAGTGAAAAACGTAAAAACAGGAGAAGTTATTTTGATTTTTCACTTTAACAACAACATTTTGGCTTTTGTTAATGAAATTCGATACTTATTAAATACAACTATTTATTAACACTATGCCTTCTTAGATTTTAACTTATTCTTCTTCAAATCTGCTTTATTCTTCTGTCTCTTGTCCCTCATGAAGGTTCTGTACTCTGTCCTTCTCTTCTCATCTACAATTTCTTTGTATTTCTTCTTATTGTACTTCTGGAACTCTGCATCTGCTAGAAGTTCGTCCACCATGGTCCGCTTCCTTTGCTTTTTAGTCAGTCTCTCATTAACATGGTCTAGAGGAGAATCCATGATGCGACCCACCTGAAATAATAGCATTATGAATGTTAATTTCAATTCTTTTACACTACTTATACTGAAAAAAGGCCTCATATACAGTTTATTATTTAGTCTACACCTTTTTAAAAGCAGTAAACGACCCGACTTACGAGTTGTATATCGCAGTTTCAAACACAGCCAGGTACATTACTTTGTTCAATTTATTTAATAACCACTGCTCTCAGAAACGGTGAAGGAAATCCCATCATGATCCTAGAACTAAAGTCATGTCTTGTCCGATTCGAAGATATGTAACATTCGCCAACATGCACTGGGTAGTTTATGGACCATTCCGTCTTTGAGAGAGGAGATCTCAGTCCTAGCACTGAGGACATAATGTCGACTATAAATGCTTATTTATACATCTATTATTTCCTTTATTTATTTGGTATACACATTTTAAATATTTTCTAAAGAAAGAAACATAAAAAACAGTAGCCGGTGTCGGTGCAGTGGGAGCAGGGTCCAAGCTACCGATGGTTAGGGCTCCAGAGACAGGACCCTTCTCACTATACGACACGTGTCGAGCAGTACTGCCTTCTGTATCAGGCCCTTGATCCAACCGCGCAACGACAGCTTCGACAGATGGTCGTCGAAGCTTTTGGTTATAAGGCCATTGAAAGTCACGACAATCGGCACAATGACAGGCGAGTCCACATCCCACATGTCGACAACTTTGTGTGCTAAGTTGAGATACTTGATTTGTTTCTCTTTCTCAGCTTTCACGAGATTTTCGTCATGATACACCTATTTATTATTATTACTTTTATTGTGCTTTGTTGTACAATGTTGACTGGTCTACACTGTCCTCTACTATCTGGTCTAAAATCAATAATTTTTTTCAAAGAGTAACCACGGAGTTTATTTCCAGATCTTCTCAATACAAAATGACCAATAGGAACCATGTATGATAAAAATAAAACATTTTGAATTTTGAATGTATCTTACCTGAAAGTATTTCGGCAGCACTTCCATATCATTCTTCTTGTAGAAGTGTTTGGGGTCCAGAGCTGACCTCATCTTCAGCACTTGTAAGTCATTCTTCAGCTCCTCAGTGACCTCTGGTGCTGGCAGGTTGAACCAGCCAGGGCCCTTGGTCTTCTCTCGCTCTTTCTGTAATATATCATCAATGTGTTGTTTAATACTGAGCTCATGAGTTTACTAAGATTTGGAAAACCCACAAAGAAAATGAATGTCAGTAGTTGTGAAGAATTATTTTGATTAAATGACTAGGTTTTCAGTAATGGAGAATTTTTGTTAACAATAACAAAAGAACTGTTTGCCAGGATTTTGGTGTAGGGAAATTTTAAAGAGTAAATGTTGCCATAGAATGCAAAAAGCAGCTGACAGATCAAGGGAGGTTATGGTCAGTAAAACTCTGACCCACCCCTTCTTTCTACCCTAGAGTGACAGAAGAGAACAATATCAGATTTAATGCGGGCAGAAGTGCACCTTAGTACTCTGGTTCTAAAGGGGATTTCTGTTTAATCCTTCATTCTTTTGCCTTAAATTGTGATCTTAATTTATCTAGGGGGTAATTACAAGTAGATAGGTAGTATTTCTTAGGCAAAGAAAAGAAGGTAGTTTGAGTCAGAGTCTATTTTGTTATCAAGGTATGTGTGTCATTTAAATCTTCATCTACTACGGGATTATTAAAGATCAAAAATTTAATAGTGTCAGTTTGAGGTAGCTAAAAGAAAGAATACCTGAAAGAAGCTCAGCAGTGATAAAGTAAAGGATAAAAAAAATATATATATTGATAGAATGTAATAAAAATAATACATACCCTTCTGATAGCCTTAAGTTTGTTTTTGCTAACATCATAACTAGGCATCTCATGCTCTTTCTCAATCCCAGGCTTCAGGACACTGTTCTTCATCTCTTTCTCAACATCCACGCTGCCAAGATTCGACTTTAATTTACCCGTCTCTAAATCTAACTGGTCAAAATGGAACAATCTCTTTTTCTTTTCCTTTTTGATAATGATAGACTGTGACCATCCCATTTCTTGGAAGAAGTCATCAAATAAACTGTCTATCTTAAGGCTTTTTAATTTTGTGTTGATTTCCTCTTCCGCTGTGAACTTTGTATCTAGTTCTTGTTTCTTTTTGTCGAATAGTTCAAGGATTGCTGATTGTCTATCTTCTTTGTCTGTAAAGAATTAATTAAAGGAGATAAGAATAAATATGATAATTCAAAACAGATGACTATGGAAAATGAGAATGATCTTTTGACACAGCCTCTTTGCGAGTACAAAAAATACCATTTTGCCTTCGTCGAAGGCAGTTAATCTAGGTAAGATTGGCAATAATAATAATACTAAATCTGAGATCCCTTTCTCCAACCGAAACCTATAAGTATTTGGGTATGTCGGAAGCCCTAGGCATCAATGTCACAGACATGAAGCAATCGTTGAGGGAACGTTTCTTTGGACGCCTGAGGAAAGTTTTTAATAGCCTTCTCTCAGGCGGGAACATGGTGCGCGCCTTCAACGGTTGGGTCATGCCGGTATTGATGTACTCTTTCGGCGTACTCAAATGGACTCAAACGGAACTTGACGCCCTGGATAGGCGGGTCCGTACACTGCTGACTGCATACCGAATGCACCACCCACGTTCGTCGGTGATGAGACTGTATATCCCACGGAAGTGTGTGGGTCGCGGTTTTTTAAATGCCAAGACCCTACACAACCGTGAGGTATGCAGTCTCAGGGAATATTTCCTAGCTGTCGACGTGGGTATGCATCGGGATGTAGTGGCGGTGGACAAGGGACTCACCCCGCTCTCCCTGGCTAACGAGAACTGGCGCAAACCTGTAGTGCTTGACACTAACGATCGCAGGGTTGTGTGGCAGAGCAAGGAACTTCACGGACGCTTCTTCCGGGCCCTTCACGGGCCTGATGTAGATCAATTGGCGTCCGTATCCTGGCTACGTTCCGGAGACCTCTTTGGGGAAACCGAAGGTTTTGTCTGTGCAATTATGGACGAAGTTATCATGACGAATAACTACCGGAGATTTATTGTGAAGGACGGCACGGTTGACATTTGTCGGGCTTGTCACCGTCCGGGAGAATCAATTCGTCACATAATCTCTGGTTGTTCTCGTCTAGCTAACGGCGAGTACTTGCACAGGCACAACCTCGTAGCCAGGATTATCCACCAGCAACTTGCTCTGAAATACTCTCTTGTGGAATCGGAAGTGCCGTACTACAGGTATGAGCCCGACCCAGTTCTTGATAATGGTCATATCACCCTGTACTGGGATCGGTCTATCATCACTGACAGGACTATTTTAGCCAATAAGCCTGACATAGTGGTGGTAGACCGAAGCGAGAGGCGTGCAATGATTGTTGACATATCCGTCCCTCATGACGAGAACCTCGTGAAAGCCGAGAAAGATAAACAAGTCAAGTATATTGACTTGGCTCGCGAGGTTGTCGACATGTGGGATGTGGATTCGGCAATCATTGTACCGATAGTCGTGTCAGCTAATGGCTTAATAGCCAAGAGCCTCGACCAACACCTTAGGAGGCTCTCGTTAGGCGGCTGGATCAAGGGCTTGATTCAGAAAGCGGTACTCCTGGACACGGCTCGTATAGTTAGGAGGTTCCTTTCTCTAGAGCCCTGACCGCCGGTAGCTTGGACCCTGTTCCCGATACCGGTGGGACACTATTTTTTATATTTTTAAATGTTTTTTTATTTGTTTTTTTAATGAAATATTTAAAAATATAATTTATATGTTACATATTAAATAAACGAAATAATACTAAACCCGAATATGATTTATTAATGAAATCTTAAATAAACCAAACTACAATAGCTAGTGGCACGAAATCATTTTGTATCATTAACGTGGTACTTTCTATGAAATAGACAGCAAATAGCAGGGTAATAAATTCAAAAAATAAAGTTATAAACATTTGAACTAACCTATAAAGTAAGGTTTTTCAGAGTCGTCAATTAATTCTGTCCTCACTTGGAGATCCTCGTCTCCAACAGTATCGACAATGAAATCCATTTTGTCTAAGGTTTATCTTATTTTATTCATTGAATTTTAAAATAACACGCGTTTTGTAAACAGTGATTTACGCGTGGTTTTGACACTGATTGAAGTTTCGGAAGTTTGACGTTGACAATAGTTGACATTATCGACTAATGTTGCCAATTTGTAATTATAGAAAAGGAAACTGGGTTCGTTCAGAAATAATATATAGTTATAACCACATCGTTTTTTTTTATGCATTTCGTAACACATCAGAGTTTTGTGTTATTAAAAACATCCAAAAATATAAGATGAAACCTACAAAACATATCGTAGGTGTGTGTATGTAAATAAAACTACATGTGTCTTAGGACTTTATAATTGATCGAGTGGCGGCAAACTAGTATCTTTGCACTATCCCCACCGTTATAAATTGCAAACAAAAAAGGATGCGTTTGCAAAAAATATTGAGTACTTACGTTTCATGGGTCACATAATTAAGCAAAATTTTCTTAATTATTGGCACTCCATGGAACTATTTCCTACTATGATACGAAACACTAATGTTGTACCTATAACAAATTATCTAATTAAAAGTTGCTAAGACCTCCGTAACTAAAACGCAAAAATGTTAAATATCAAGAAAGCATCAGCCGTCACATTTTTTCTTCGAATTAATTATTCAAGGTCTGCTTTCGAGGGTCTTCGTTAAGGGTGTGTCGAAGAGTCGTTATTGTCACGGAAGCGAACCTGAGGGCTCTTGACGGAAGGTACAGACAAAGTAACAGACTCGCAGAGTTTCCACGCGGGTAATAATGTGACCTTCATTATAGCTACATTTACGGATTTATGTCGTATTTGGTGGAGTAGATAGAAACCCTTTTTGTTGCTATGATGACTTTCTTTCATTGTTTTGTTGAGTTTTGTAGTACCTTCCTGCCCAGATTGTTTTACTGGGTTACAGTTACTATGCATTTCCTTTAATAAGTACTGACTTCACTCACTAAAGAAAATACACACCTTAATTTCATTGTGTCAGCCAAACATTGAAACTAAACTATACAACAGGTCAAGGGCATATTTAGATTGTCCAATGTCAGGACGCAAAAATTAAGTAAAAATTCAGTTGATAAAGATGTGGCAAAATGCACGGTTTCCAAAACTAATCTAAGTTGAGAACAAAGGTTGACTCCAGGAGCGAGGACTTCTGAGGACTCCCGGAATCCCTCTATCCTGATCGCAATGCCTATTTTGCGTGGTTTTGAATTTCACACCTCGCTTCATATCATTTCGCAGCTTATTTTTGCAAACGCAGTGCGATCCCAAATTTGACAGAGATGACCACGCTTATTTTTTCTCTAGTGGATTCAAGTCAAGCTTGTTTGTGTATGTGATAGGCAGTGGCGTAGCTAGTCCTCCAAGGGCCCATGATAAATCTAATGCTTAGTTTACCCTACGAGACGGTTTTGGATAACATGTAGCGATTTTTGCCTACGTCGGGTCCGTCTAGCCCGGGGGGGCCATATCACTGATACGGCAGATATGATGGTAGCTACGCCTCTGGTGATAGGATTCCCTCAGGAACGTGCTGCTAATACATCTCTACTTGCGATGCGTGAATTGAATGAAAAATGACATTTCTCCAACATATCTACGTACCTATTATAGATTCCGAGCATGCGACGAAAACTGAAGTTGACAAAGTGCGTAATGGCCTTTGCAATCATCCATGTTTCGCATCTGAATAATGTGATGAGTCGAATATTTTTCAGAATTTTCCTCCGGGTCCTTTTCCACGATTGCCGAAGTCTCAGCTGTGCAAAGGTTGGGCGAAGACTAGTGATCCGTGAAGCAATGTTCACTTCATTAGCTCCAGTTTCTGATACATTGCTTATGAGGTGAGTTTTGTGGACTACTTCTTCCGGATTGGTATTTTAAGATCAGTTTTTGACATTTCTTGCTGTAAATCATTTGAATTTATTTGCATATCGGTGTTATGACAGCTGGTATAGACCACATTGGTGCAATCCAGATCTTTTAAGATGATTGATAATTATAATTCGCGAAGGAAATAGGCGAAGCTGCGTACAAAAATTAGTAATAGTAATATTTACCTACGCACGACACGACGTGGTTATATTATATCGTCCAAGTTCCAGTATTATACATATTATACAGAATATATATAATACTGGAAAACCTACATAGATGAGGGAATCGCTTACTCCAATATTTCCCTTGGGCCTCGTAAGAAGCGTAAAAATAAACTACCAGATGAAGATGAATGTGCTTACCTAATAATACTAAAATGTTTTGAAAAAACGATATACCTATTACCTACATAAAAACCATTCTTAGCCTTTCGACTACCGTTATTACAGACGCAATTAAAAGACAGTGGGTATGCGGACACCGGTGTCCTCAAGAGGACTTAGTTCATTAAACCTCTTGAGGTTTAATGAAATATGTAACATAACTGTACTGGGTAACGTTAAAATCATTGTGGGTGTCTAGATTTTAAAGCCATTATCAATAACATTATTGGCGGCCAAGCTTTTTTTTAAATATAAACTAGTACTTGACTGCAATCCCACCTGATAGTAAGCAGTGATGCAATCTTTGATGGTGACGCGCACAAGTTTTTTTTTTTATTGCAATAAACTAGTGCTTGACTGCGATACCACCTGATGGTAAGCGGCAGTCGTTTTTTAAGAGGTGATGATGAAATGGTTGTGTCTTGGTAATACAAACGTTTGATAAAAAAATAAAATATTAAAAACAAAAAATGGACCTGTAGAGTGCAAGCTAATTATGACGTATCACAACGTGCGAGAGCTTATTTTGGTTTCAATATTTAACGAATCGGTTTCCTTTGACGACGACCTACAAATTACGTCTAATGTTACTATTGTTTTCGCTTTTTTGAGTTGATAAATATTTTTAATAATTATTTATAAAAAAAAAACTTTTTAATTTTTTTATTTTTACTGTATGCTTCAAAAGTACTCTTTATGGCAAGTCATTCTGCCGCGGGAAAACAACCATTTAAATTTCACGGTGTAGGTAGGTAATCAGATGAGAAGACTGCAGCAGGCAATCTGTTCTAGTCCTTCGAAGTACACGATATAAAAAACTGATGAGCATCATTCAGTCAACATCAACTCGGAGAGACCGTTCACTTAGGAAATATTTTATCCAATTAATTAGGCCAGGGGAAAAGTTGTAAAGCTGATGCTAAACAAAAAGCTAGTGTATCCTACCCTGTCGAAGGCTTTCGAGACGTCTAGAGCAATTACATGACCACTTTATAAGTAGGTAAGAGACAAAGAAGTAGGTACCTACATTATTATAATGTATGAACTGTAGGTTTTCATCCAATTAAATCAATGCATAATATACCAATTTTGTTAAAACAGCAACATTAAAATCCTGCTTACGTATAAAATACAAAATAGCATTCGAAATGAACCACATCATAAAATATGGATGCGTTCAATTAAACCAGTTCATAAAACGAATGTGTTTCCCGCCGATATTCGTTTGTTTGCCGCCATTGATGCGAAATGTTGAACTCAGGGGTGTAGCTCCCGCCGTATCTGCCGTATCATTTATACTGGGCCCCCGCGGTACAGGGGCCCCGACCTAGGCAAAAATTCGCAACATGTTATCCACAACTGTCTCATAGCTAAGCACCTGTAATAAAAATACGTTTTTTTTATACGGGGCCTCCAAAGGACAATTGATACGTGCGACTAGCTACGCCACTGGTTGAACTGCATACATTTTGTCATACGTCCAATGAATGGCAAGCTCTATTTGTAAGCTGAATGGATACAGTGGCAATACTTTCTCGAGATTAGACGACTAGATCAAAGTCTTGCTATTATAGTTATCCATCCAATTTAATGGTACTATGTCAAAGCTTCAAAGCTCTTTGCAATAGCCGTCGATGTTTGTTAGGGAAGTTTGATAATAGGCTACCTTTGCATTGAGGGACATCAAAGAGAAGGCAGGGCTAGCTTATAAAGCTACATCTATGCATGGGGAAGGAAATTCCGGCTTTATGAATTCCATGTCTTGAAGGCTTCTCTTGTGTTGGTATAATGAATCAAAAAAGCTGAATCATGTCATCGCGCATAAAAAGAAACCCGTGGTTCTGGAATGCAAATGGTATCTGAGGGACACAGGAGTGATTTTAGGCAATAAAAGTCTGATATGAACTCCTTTCAAAACCAGGTCTGCTTTTGAAATGTTAAAAATGGTACTTACCATGACAGCACAGTCGAATATCAATTTACTTCCACAAAATAATGTTGAATATGTGGTTGAATAGGTGTCTGAATAACAACTTTTTGAAGATCGGTTAATTTGACATTACAGACACACAAATAATAATAATAATAGTTTATTTGAATAACTAAGTATTACAAATATCTCTTGGTATTATCTAAACAAGAGAATACGTCGACGACCGTAGTAGTATGAACTGTGTCACAGTCGTCAGCGCCTTCCACTCTGTACAATAGTTTATAAGTAGGTACTATCAAAAAACAAAAAGTAGAAACTTAGTTATATAAAATGTGGGTACTTAAACTTTAAAATATAAAACAGACATTTTTATTGTATTGGCATTGGTTTACGTTATCATTTTTGGATGGTGTGTGTATGTGTGTGTGAGTGTGTGTGTAATGGTATGTGTGCGCGTGCGTGGGTGAATGTGACTTGGTGTATAATGTATGTGTTGTCTCTGCGACGATGAGTAAATTGATGTGTGGTGTAAGTGAAAAGAATTAACTGTATAAAATTTCCTCCATTTGTGTATAATTTAGTTCCAATAGCCAACTTCGTATCTTTTCTTTGCACTTGTTGGTAGGAAGTTCATAAATGTTATTGACTCGGTTAGCAATGTTATACAATTTATTACTTATAGTATAGTACTGGTGTCTTGCGATAGTTGTACGGAAAGGAACCATAGAACAAACTCTTGTTCTATTGCGCTTAGAGATCGGTGTATATGTAATACTTTTATGTTTACGAAGAATAGTAGATAACACAAAGAGCTTCCTGATGGAAAGTACCAAACAGTCATTATACAATAGATCTGTGCTATATCTTCGAGGTTTACCAAGCATCACCTTTAGGATAGCCCTTTGGGCTCGCTCGAGGGGAAGTAGGGCAGTTTTGCCAATTCCACCCCAAACAACAATGCAATACTGAGACAAGGTCTGAACGAGGGCATAATAAACACACAACAGGGTTTGAAGATCAGCAGAGTTCCTCAGCCTTCTGAAAACAGGAATTAATTTTCTAATTCTGGCCGTAGTCTGAGCAATATGAGGTGACCAATTAAGTAAGCTGTCAATATTGAGACCCAGATACTTTATATTAGAAGTGCGGGTTAGCCTAGGACAAGTACAGTCATCGAGCAGATCACATGAATGTGCTCCAACTTCGAACTGTGTTGAAGGCTGCGTATGAGTGCGATGTGAAAAAGTAATATATTTAGTCTTGTCGACGTTTAGGGTTAAGAGGTTATCATTGAGCCATGACATTATCACCCTTAGTGCATGTTCCGAACAATTCTGAGCGTCATTCCAATCAGATCCATGTATGATTAACGCGGTGTCATCAGCATACGTCACAATGTTGCAGTTAGGTAGTTGTATTGTGCAGAGGCTGTTAATATATAGGAGGAAAAGTGTAGGCCCTAAGACACTGCCTTGAGGAACACCATAAGAACGAGTAGCTACTGAACTAGTGTGTAAATGACTGTCATCTGCTGTCAAATACCGCCGTCGCCGTCGGATCTTGGTGAGTCTGAAGTTAGAATCTGCGAATTTTAGCGCTGCAAAAGTTGTGCCTACAAAAATAAGGTTTTTAGAAAATAAATGCCCATAACAGCTTTTAATAGCAATAACAACTGGATATTGCATTTATTTGTTTAAACCATTTATTTTTTTACGACTTTTGCAGCGCTAAAATTCGCAGAGCCTTACAGACTCGCCAAGATCCGAAAACCGAACTGTAGTCAATAAAAAAGGTTGACGAACTTTGAGTGGATTTCGTAAATGTCACTTTGCAGGTCAATCGCAGGCCGATGGCTATATATCGTCGGTCGTTAACAAAGGCCTTTTGGGGAAAGCCTTCGACACGTCCTACCTTTATAGTTTGTACAGTAATGTATTGGAGTATGGATTCAGATAAGCCAACGGTTTTGCCTTGATGACATAAAATGTTGCTCGACCGAGACATTGATGTAAGAGAGTTGTAGACATAAGCGCTCAGCCGAGTAGGTACTCGGCAATATGTTCATACATACCGAGTATTCGGTTGAGAGCGCGTTTCGTTAACGTCGAACGCTTTAAGTTGGCCATCCGAGACGTGGTCGTGTGGAGTTTAAAAGAAATAAAAATTGTAAGAAAAAACCCATTGCTGCAAAAATGTAAATTACGATTTTCTTTCTAAAAAAAGTGATAGATAAATAGATTAGATAGATACCTAGATTAAATTTTATTGTACATTTATGATGTACAATAAAATTTAATCTATGTAACAGAACTTATACAAACCTTAAATCTATGGGCAATGAGTGAGTCGATAAGTCAAAACACAACGTACTAGTTACTAGGAACACATAAGTTTTCAGAACAACTACAAGTAGTAATAAAAGCTAACATGGAGTTTTGTTTGTGTTTCCGTTCAATAGACATTATGAGATAATATTATTATGTGAGTTAGCTTTTACTTCCGTACTTACTTCCTTTGCTTACTCATACTTTCCTGGAATGCTTGTTAATTCATGGGGAGGACAATGTCAACATAATCATCATTCCTGGAGCCTAGAGGGTGGTGCAAACTGTTACCTCGACTCCAGGAATAAGGCAAGGAAGGTACGGGGTAGGTTTTTTAGTCAGTAAAAGTCTGACACTGGTCTCCCGCTCCGCCCAAGAGCGGGTTTCGTCATTGGATGATTTTCACCTACCATAAAAAAAAAACATAATCATCATCATTTCAGCCGATAGATGTCACCGCTGGACATAGGCCAATTGTCGCCATAATGAACGGTCTTGTGCATCTCGCTTTCATTGGATACTCGCCACCCTTGCCAGGTCATCGGTCCACCTTGTTGGAAACCTTCTAAGACTGCGTCATCCGGTACGCGGTCGCCACTCCAGAACCTTTTGACCCCAACGGCCATCTGTTCTGCGAGCAATGGGCCCTGTCCATTGCCACTTAAGTTTGGCGATTCTTTGGGTTATGTCGGCAACTTTGGTTTTCCTGCGGATATCTTCATTTCTGATAGGATCACTCTTACAATTTACAGTATTTTCTTGTTGAAGAAACTTTATTTCATTCAAATCTGTGAATAAGATATTAAACAATTTTCACATTTATCTAAAATTAGTAGGAAAGTCGGTTCAACGAGCTACGAGAGTTAATTTTTTTAAAATTAAGGTCAGGTTCTGCTACATTTTGAAGTTTTTTAGCCTCTATTATCAATCATTATTGTTTTTTTATTTTTATAGAAATAAAAGCACTGATTTGAGGCCACGAAGTCAACTTAGACCCAAGCGGAGTCCATACAAAATACTCTTATTACAAACGGCCCTTAAGTCTTAATCGAACTTCAATTCCGAAAACTTAATTTTAGTCGAATTTACCCATAAAACTTTTATCTTCCATTCTATAAGATGTCATCTTTGTTCTAATGTACTCCTATTTTAATCAGCGGCCACACGACGACCAACCTTGGGTGTATCGAGCGCGGCATTGACCCAGTTCGTCTGAATGTGTACCGAACGTGACGTATGACGGCTCTCCGCGAACCTACAGGGGAGCAAATAGGGCTCCCAACACCATAGCTTGTCTGCGACACTGCGATCTCGGGATTGAGAGATGGGACATTTTTATTTCCGCGAGATCCCGGTTTTTGCGGGAAATTATTTTTATTGAGGTATTATTATTTATTGTTTTTTAAACTGTCCCACACTGGGATTAATTCCTGTATCATTTACAGGAAAACTTGAGATGATAACTTTTATTACGCTAATTGTTTTTATACGGTCTCGAATCCAATGCTTTCTTTTAACACCAAGTAATATGTTTATGAAAAATTGTCGAATGACGAATCCCGCCCTTGGGCGGAGCGGGAGACAGTGTCAGACTTCTACTGGCGACCCACCGTTCTTTCTTGCCTTAGTTCCAGCGCCCGGCTGTCGACGACTTGGGCTCGTTCAGACGGTTACCGGATGGGCGACGACAGCGAGACTCATTGCTCACCGTCCACAATCCCGCGACTACGGTGGAAATCGGGATTGTAGACACGGCGGCGGCGGCTGCGGTGTTTGCGCCGTTGCCTTTGCACACCAAATAATATGTGGCAATCAGTTCTATTTGCCTGACTTCAGTTCAAGTTATCTATACAATCTTAGCTTAGTTCCACTCCACCTCGTTTCGCTTCAATGGAATCACTTGCCACTTTTCACCTCTTTTCTGCAAAATCATACCGCATCCCGCGCTCGTCCCGGGGCTGAAAAGTAGCGCGGGATCTCGGAATACCGGGATTAGAAGCCCTATAAACAGGTAAACAGAGGTAATCGGGACTTGTGATAAATATCAACGTGTTTGTATTGGATTGGAACGCAGGGTCGGATATTAAATGCTAACAATTGAGAGAAGTAGAAGTGGCATTGATCGATTTGATTCGATTGCAATTGCTTGGGATTAGTTTCTTTCAATATTTTTTTAAGTGTGAAGGGATAATATACCAAATCAAAGTTTGTTTGAAAGAGCTTTAGGCGGAATTTTGTCGAGAGAAGTTCGGAGGGTGTTTTAATTTTTATTTGCAAATTGATTCTTAGCTGATATTGTGATGGAAATTGCACTAACTAATTTTGTATATCAAGAAAAAAAAAACAATAATATATTTTTTACGCTAAATTTTGCAGAGCCTAACTTCATTATCGCCAATATCCGATGGCCGTACTGCACAAAACGTTAACCAAAGAGAATCCTAAAACAAATGAACGATTACAATAACAAGTCAACGAGACTGACAAGCCATCACAAAGTTTTCAATGTAAAACAGATTATAAAGCGAGCTTGCTTCAGAATCTATCGGTAAATCTGAGCTGAAGATTATGTTGATTGATCGGTTCATCGAAGTTCGATTGATGTATTGCGTAGAGGAATGGAGTGATCGTTTTGTAAACATGTATATGTAGGTCATAATACTGAATGCTTTGTAGAAAGAGACAGAGCAACTTTGAGACCGATACCCGTCTCTTTCTCGTTTGCAGATCGTACCGACGGTGGTCACACTCACTACAAGCCTGTGATGTGAGCAAGGAAATCAGAATTGTGAGAAAAAACTGCCCGGTTGATTGTTGACCCATTTGAGTTGGGTTAAAACAAAACCAACTTAAGTGTTATTTAAAATTCATACTTCTTTCCTAGATCATTAAGTCCCAAGAGGACACCAGTATCCGTACAACTATTGTCTTTTAATTGTGTCGTAATTACGGTAGTCGAAAGGTTAATTGTGAATAAAGTTTTTATACTCAATTAATTATTTATGTTTTCTATTCTGTACCTACTCTTGAAATTTTTTAAATTATAATCACATTTGACTGTCTAGTTAGTAGGTAATGAGTGAAGGGAAAATTTATAACTACTGTACACAGAAGTCCTCACATTAGTACTAAACCTCTCTCGAGTGCTGCAATTAACTAACTAATTAGTTATTTCTATTATGTCTCTAAAGACATAATAGAAAGATAATAGGTGCTGAAAAGTTTGAATAGGTATAGACACACCGACGACTTATTTACAGAATAAACTGACAATATAATAATAACATAGGGTGATTATGTGTACCTAAATGAGTCACTTACAGGTATGCCCAATATTTACAGTATGTCTAATTAATTAAATAGATTAAAAACGATAACTTACAAGCATTTAAAACAGGTAAAAAAATAAAGATTGAAAACGAATATCAAAATTAAAATAAATTGAATTAAAATCACATATCATCAAAAAGAAAAAAAAATATTACAAATAAATTATTACTTAACAACAATATTATGTTGCATTATTATTGTAGTTGCATGACAAGTACAGACGAACTGTAATCGTTCTGCTATTTGTTTCCGTCATTCTTTGCTATCTTTACTAAAAACTCAATCGATTCTCCATACCTAAAATCATAAGTCTATTTACAATGATCAATCATCTTTTGGCAAATAAATCGACTGTGTGATCATAGACTCTGATGATAGATGAAACTGTTTCCAGATTCCGTGAGTTATCTGAAATGAACCGGCCGGGAATGATTGACATGAATGTGTGTATGATCATTCGTCATGCGTTTTATTTATTTTTGATGTATTATAGTAAAAAAGAAGTAAGGACTGTATGAAAATGAATAATTTATTGTTGTGTATTTTTACGGTGGGTAAAAATCATCTAATGACTAATTCTGCCCGTTGGCAGAACGGGAAATAGTGTCAGACTCTTAACTGACTAAACATAGGGCGGGTCAAAATGTTTAATTTTTGATTACTGAATTATCTTAAGTTTTATTGCCCCTGGATTGAGATAGAAGTTTTGAAAAAAGGGTATATACTATGGCAATAGTGATTGCAACCCAGCGCTGTGCACGCCACGATTGCGGTGGTAGTGTGAGAGGAATGGCTGGAGAGGCGCCACGGCGTCCTCATCTTTTACATGACACAAACCCTCACCGGACATGGTAAGTTCGGAAGGTTTCTAGTCCGCAATCAGGCGGAAGAAATGCCTAGTTGTCACCATTAAGTACCTAGGTACTTAATGGTGACAACCGTGACAACAGTACCGTGACAACCGTACAACCGTGACAACCGTACCGTGTCTTCTAAGCGGTCTAGACCGCTTAGAAGACACGGTAGAGCATACGGTGGAAGTGAGCGTCGCCTAGGCGGAGCACCGAGTTGTTCTCGTGGACACGTGTTTCGGGCCATGGTCCAGAGCGAGGAGAAGTGGGATGCAGCCGCATCCTTCTGCGTAGCAGTAAGGCAAGCGAAGGAGGCGGCTGCAAGAGTGACGGAACGTACACCCTCTTGCGCCAATCACCATAACAGGAGCCGGTCTAGGTGTAAATGGTTTAGGCGCAGATCAATCTCCGGCCAACGTCGAAGCAGGCTTGTGAACGACGAGCAAAGGGTAGCTCGCCGTGTGCCTTTTTGCAAAGAAAAAGAGTAAGTAAAGAAAAATATAAAATAAACAGGTACTTACAAAAGCAGTGTGTAATCCATCACTGCTTACCAACATGAGGAATTACCTCATTTAGCGAGAGCCTATTGATAATATAAAAAAAAAAGTATAAATCTATATTATGATACAAAAATGGTAAAAAGGAAAAAAATATATATCGAATAAAAACGTAGCTATTGGATATACGGGTGGTAGGTTTAATAGGTTGATTGAAAACTAAATTGAATTATGTTCCGCGGGCGCACGGAAGTAAAAATTTACCCTAAATATTTGATATTCAGGATATATCAGACCCCGAATTTATAGAGGAAAACTTTTACGGTTTATGAAATTTATTTTCACAATTTCATCAATTTGGAAGGTATACCTAATCTTGGTGTATTTTTTTTTGGAATGCCATAGTGTTTGGTATAGCTTTTATATACCAGTTACTATGGAGTAACAGGTATAAAAAAAAAAAAACTTTTTACAAAAAAAAAAACCGCCTTCAAAAAAAGCCATACAATAAAAGTTCCTACACTAAAAAGTTGAAAATAAAAATTTGAATTGCTGTAAAGAAACTTAATTTATAGGTAAACTTATTTGACATTAATATTTTGCAAATATTCAAAATTTATTACTTCTTTTTGGAGTCGGTGCCAGCATTTTTATTGTTGAAACTTAATGTTAGGTAGCTTTTTTTAATATCATATCCGGTGCCATTTTTCATACATAATGCTTAAACATTTTCAATGTACTTAAAATGTGGCAGGTTTTTGTAAGTAGGTATATATAATTTATTTAAAAAAAATGTGCAAATCGGATGATTTTTTTTAGAGAAGTCTAACATGTATTTATGTCTTAATTAAGTATTATATATTTGAGTATGCAAATAGGTACTAAGTAGTTTTATAGTTATGTTAGGGGTATTTTTTCAAGGGATTGTTGCCCATTCGTAATTCCTTGCCTTGGCTGGCACCGACTCCAAAAAGAAGTAATAAATTTTGAATATTTGCAAAATATTAATGTCAAATAAGTTTACCTATAAATTAAGTTTCTTTACAGCAATTCAAATTTTTATTTTCAACTTTTTAGTGTAGGAACTTTTATTGTTTGGCTTTTTTTGAAGGCGGTTTTTTTTTGTAAAAAGTTTTTTTTATTTGTAGCCGTTTAGTGTTTTTTATTATAATGTGTTATGGCAACGAAGTCAATATCGTTCCTATATTTCTTTTGAAAAAGTTACCATTGTCATATAAGTAGGAATACATATTATAGGTACATTGTTACAGTGTAATCGTTTTGATCTCGTGGAGAGATGATATGATGCATGAAATACTTATGATTCATCTCATGAGTACATCTCATGACAGCTCTCATCATCATCATCATTTCAGCCAGAAAACGTCCACTGTTGGACATAGGCCTCCCCCAAGCGTCGCCACAACGACCGATTCTGTGCGACTCGCATCCATCGCGTTCCCGTGATTCTCACCAGGTCGTCGGTTCACCTTGTGGGAGGCCTTCCAAAGCTGCGTCTTTTGGTGCGCGGTCGCCACTCTAGAACCTTTCGGCCCCATCGGCCATCTATTCTACGAGCAATGTGCCCTGCCCACTGCCACTTAAGTTTGGCGATTCTTCAGGCTATGTCGGTGAACCTGGTTCTCCTGCGCATTTCTTCATTTCTGATTCGAACACGCAAGGAAACTCCGAGCATAGCCCTTTCCATTGCCCTTGACAGCATTGCCCATGACAGCTCTAATAAGCTCAAACAATGCTAGGATACATTATTTTATTTTGAAGTTCCCATGCCGACCTTCCACCTTCCAGCTTCATCATCACATCAGTTCAATAGTACCTTACAGCCAAAGTGCATCTTATGACAATTCTAACAAGCCCAAACACGGCTAGGATATATTAATTAGTTACGCAGTTCCAGTGCCTACCTTTCAGCTCCATCATCATCATCAGATCAGTTCGATGATAACATTTTCAACATAATTATTTAAGATCATTGGTTTATAGTGCATTTTCATAGTTGCTTAACTACCTTGATTGTGATATCCATGCGATTGTCAAGTTTCGTTAGCCATTTCTGATCTTCTTCACCAGTTCCACCTCATCAAATGTTACTTTTTGACTGTAAATGCTTGAGTTCTCGATGAAAATATAAAAAAAACGATATAGTTGCCTATAATATTTGAGGAGTTCCCTCGATTTCTTATGGATCCCGTCATCATAACTCGATTTTGAAAAAAATGGGACCAATCTGGAAGTATATCCTTTCAAGTACAAAAAAAATTTTGCAAATCCATCCATAAACAACGGAGTTCTGAGGTAACAAACATAAAAAAAAAAAAAAAAATACAATCGAATTGAGAACCACCTCCTTTTTTTTGAAGTCGGTTAAAAAGGTTGCTACTAATAATGGTTTTTTCATTCTTTTCAATCATGTTATGGATATAATGCCATCATTACCTATACTCAACAAAACCTTTCTAGTAAAATAATTTTGAACTTGATAGGTGAACAATTTTTGAGAAATAAAAAAAAAATAATTTACTAACTTAAATTGTAAAATAACCGTATATGCAAGCATTTTATAAACTTTTTTACATATTTTATTATCCTGAACGTATCTTCTTTCAAATAATAATAAAAAAGATAAAAATTTGTTAACGATCGGGTCATCATACAGCGCCATCTCTCGAGGAATTGGATTACTAATTTATACATAGGCTTTTTCGCGCTTAAGTCATAGTTTAAAGTTCTGTTCCATTGTGAGAATTTTGTGACGGACAGGAAGCTACGGAACCCTGCAGTTAGGGTTACCAGGTCCGAAAATAAGTTTTCCTGAAAAAACCCCCGTTTCAGCAAAAAAAATTCCTGACATTTTGGTAGAAAATTATATAATTTTCAAAAATATGAGGAACAGATGTATAATTAATAAATTGGTTGTTAATTCTTTGATTAAAATTTAATTTCTTATATTTTTCTCTTTATTTTTACATTCCTGAAAATTTCCAACTTTCCCTGTTTCCCTGACAGACAGCTGAAATTCCGGACATATCAGGAAAATTCCTGTCATCTGGTAACCCTACCTGCAGTGAGCATGGCCCGACACGCTCTTGTTTTCACGCAGTTTTTTTTATATGGATTATTTGAAATAAGACGAACTAATATTGACAGGTGAAAACTCGTAAGCACTACGTATGAGACAACATAATATGTAAGTGTTTCTATGGTTCTATGTCATTTGACGCTCCATATTTTTCAGCAAATCCGTGAAGATCGAATAGAGCTGGAATCGTAAACAGTTTAAAAGTGGAACGCCCGAACTATTGCGAAAACAAAATGGCTGCGCTCTAAACTTGAAACTTTTAAGTCAAGACATCTTTTTGTCTTTATTCCAAGAAGTCACGACTTCAAACTTTTTCGTGTCTTCTACATAAATCTTAGTTTACTAAACAAGTGTAGTGTGAAAATAAGAAGAGCTAGATCAGCTATTCTGTTGTCAAATTGCTTTATTGTTTTGGTTCTTCTCCTACCTACTTTCTACTGCATGTCCAAGGCATGCCTCAACAAGAAAGTTTTCTGAGGACGTTTCAAATTTTATTGAGAACACTGCCATATTTTTTTACTAATACGCTGCATCATGTTACTTCGTTAAAATTATAAAATATATTAAAACAGCATAATAATTAACTTAAATAATAATTAAGTTGTTAAAACTCTAATATCAGGTTTTAGTTTTTGTAAATTTTAGAATTCGACGATTACGAGTTATTGGTACTTCGCCATCCATTAGATAGTTAGACTTACCTTCTTCTATGCCTTCACCTCTTTCCGTTAAATGCGTGAAGTCAGCTTTTCCAATCTTGAGGCGCTATATATTTCGTTGATAAGTAGATATCGTCATCAGATAAACCCAGAAATTTCAACTTCATGTCTCTTGGATATTCAAAACCCACGTAATTCGCGATCTGCTTCTCCTCTCTTCAGTGTAGTCATAGAAAGCCACTTCTTCACTAGATGGTCTTTGAAAAGTATTATCTGTATAATCGTAACTTGGAATGAAAATTTTTTTGTTGGCTGGCAGTCAATAAGATGTTCTTTTTTTAAATGACGTGAATATGTCATTGATGTTCTTTTGTTTTTTCTTCATGTAAAAATTATTGATTTTTACATTTACTTGGAAAACAACTTTTAAAATAAAAGTTCGTATTACATACGAACTTTTTAGTTTTCTTTTGTGCAATATACGTTGTCTACCGAAATATATATTACAAAGTAATTTCAACGCATTTCTTCTCAAAGTTCGGTGCAGTTTTAATAACGTGACGGTGCAGTCATATTATTGAAAAGTGCAAAAGTACGCGAGCGGAGCGTAGTTGTAAAAGTCGCACGTAGGTACTGTCAGTGTCAAAACTACTTTAGCCAAAACTATATTTTAATGACTTATCAAGTAAACAAAAATAGTTAATCAAATATTATACAGGGACTGAAGATTCATGTTCAGTTTTGGCCAAAAAACTGGTTCCAGCTATGGTTTCAGTTTTGGTAAACAACGAGTAGTGGCTGTTTGTGTGTTATATTATTGGTGTAATCGTCAGTTTAGTTAGGAAGGAATATTGATGATAATAATAATAAAAATATTTACCTAGTTAAAAAATGGCGGTAGGTACTAATAAAAAAATACCAAAAAGTGGCTGAATATTCGGTTCCACCGAAAATTCAGCCACAAAAAGTTTGATCGTAATCGTCATTTCTTTAGTTATTTAGTATTTCATAAAAGTTAAAACTATAACTACGTACATCAAAATATAGTTAGGAGTACATAGGTACCTAACAGTATCGAAATATTACTTTTATTTTTAACAGATTTTTTTTTCAGTTCTGGTCAAAAGTGGAAGAGACACCGAACATTTATTCTAGGTTACGAGGTTACAAGCTGCAAATCGTTTATCGGTCTTTCGGTTTTTAGTTCTTAAATATTTGTTGCAGTATGTATGTTATAGTGGTTTTCTAGATTCAAGATTCATTTATTGTTGTTTGTCACAGGTGTAAATTTAGTTCTTAAAATTAATATCATAACAATGTATCACTGCAACATACCCATGGGGTGTACAAACTTTAAATTTTTACAATTACATGTCAAAAGCAAAAAAAAATCATTCAAGTAACATAATAATCACTAGAAAAAATATATTAAGGTCACAGCTCATTAGAGCCACCCGGCACCCACCCCGCACCGCCTCGTCGCCCGGCGTCGACTCGTTGTCGACAGGTGGTCGACGGGTGAACACCGCGTTATCACCAATAAACGTCGCGCGGTCAACCAGTGGACCTCGCGTCGTCAACCAGTGGACCCGGCGTGGTCAATGAGTGGACGACACTTGGTCCACGAATTTCCGAGTAGTCTGTTAACAATTGGCACTAGGTCTACACGTGTGTTTCGTAATGTCAAATTTTACAAACCGTGAATTGGCACTCATAGCTGTCGCGCTTGATGAAGAAGAAAACGAAAGACGCAACAAAAAAAAGAAAGCTTATTGGGTATATGAAATGTTCAAACAAAGAAAAAAAGAGGGCGAATATTGGACCGCTCGTAAGCATTTGTTAGCCGACGAGGAAAAATTTTTTTCGTACTATCATATGCCGCAATGAGCGCGCGGTCCACTCGGGACCCGCGCGTTGGCAATGCACAGTCAACGCAAGGCAAGCATGCGAGAAACGAGTTGTCACCTAGTGGTCCACCCGCCGTCCGCGCGTGGATGGCTTACGATTGAGGCGATCTGGTGACGCTGCGGAGTTGATGTAGTGAGCGCATACCCATACAAATTCATATAAAGAATACTAAACGCACGAGGCGAGGCGGTGCGGAGTGGGTGCCGGGTGGCTCTAATGAGCTGTGACCTTTAATCTATACATATAATAAAATCGTAGGGGAGTCAAAACTGTACATTGAATATTTTTTTAAAAGAATACTTGGGGCGTGATCTACAATCGATACCGAAGCCAAAAATATAGTTTTTAGAATTTTTGTCTGTTTATCTGTTTGTCTGTATGTATGTCCGAACTGAACTCAAACAGTACTGCATAGATTTACTTCAAATTTTGCATGAATATAACTAAGAGGCCGGGTCGTGCAATGGGCTACATATTATCACGCTATCACCTACGGGGGAGGAGCAGTGAATCTTTATTTTTCTTACACATTGAGATGTGGTCATTTTCAGCGGCAATCCACTGATCGAATATGAATTACCACCTCCCCAATCATCACCGTATCAAGACCATGGAAATCGAGAGTATAACACTGAGACCAATTACGATCCGGGCGAAATGATCACCATACGAAATGACCGTGTCGCTTTGTTCTCTTCATAACAAATTACGATCCGGGCGAAATGACCACCATACGAAATGACCATGTTGCTTTGTTCGCTTCATAACAAATTACGATCAGAGCGAAATGACCACCATACGAAATGACCATGTCGGTTTGTTCTCTTCATAACAAATTACGATCCGGGCGAAATGACCACCATACGAAATGACCATGTCGCTTTGTTCTCTTCATAAAAAAATACGATCCGGGCGAAATGACCACCATACGAAATGACCATGTTGCTTTGTTCGCTTCATAACAAATTACGATCAGAGCGAAATGACCACCATACGAAATGACCATGTCGGTTTGTTCTCTTCATAACAAATTACGATCCGGGCGAAATGACCACCATACGAAATGACCATGTCGCTTTGTTCTCTTCATAAAAAAATACGATCCGGGCGAAATGACCACCATACGAAATGACCATGTTGCTTTGTTCGCTTCATAACAAATTACGATCCGGGCGAAATGACCACCATACGAAATGACCATGTCGGTTTGTTCTCTTCATAACAAATTACGATCCGGGCGAAATGACCACCATACAAAATGACCATGTCGCTTTGTCTGTTGCCGCTGTGCCATGTCTCTTCATAGCAAAAACAAATTTATGACACCATCCTTAAAAGCGTTGTGCAAATCCAGAGTAAAATGTTTTTCTTGGATGTTCCTGGTGGAACAGAATATTCCACACATTACATACTTGCAGAGGTCAGGAGGCAAGGCAATATTGCCATTGCTGTAGTGTAAACAATACAATTGGGTGAAATGGCGTGTTATACAGTCGTCGGATACTTAATGTGAGTGCGGTGCCCCAGTTCAAAACATGAGCCACTTGCTGGGGTTCCCCTATGTGCCCATACACCTGCACTATGGAGAATTTTATTAGTGCCACTGATGTCACAGTTAACGTAGCCACTTACTGGGCCCCAACAGTTTAACGAGTTTATCATCGATTCGAAAAGAAGAAGAAGAGTTTTCGAGAATCGCTGCCACACTGCTTCCGGGTGGTAAGCCAGCACATGCCATGTTTAAAATTCCCATTGATTTTGAGAGCGCCAAACTCCAGTTTGTGGTGTGGCACGTAACAACGATAAGGGACACGTGCTTAATGATTGTTCTCTGATCGTATGAGATGAGTGTACGATGGCCAATAGGAAGTCAGTTAAAGCCGACATCTGCAGGAACGAACATTTGATGAGTGGTGCCACAGTTCTTTTCAGTGGCGATTTCCGCCAAACGCTTCCCGTGTTGACGCGGGGATCGAGGGCTGACGAGAATGCTTCGTTGAAACGATCTTCGTTGTAGTCACGCGTCGTACACTGTGCTTGACCATTAATATTAGAGCTCGGGTCGGCGGCAATACACGTGCTCGAGAATTCTTCGATGTCCTTCTAACTCTTGGCGAAGGCGCTTTACCTTTTTTTATAGTGGAAAAAATCATAGAATGACGAATCCTGCCCTTGGGCGGAGCGGGAGACAGTGTTAGACTAAACAACCCACCGATCCGGTACGGACGGTTACCGAATGGACGGACAGCGAAACCATTGATCTCCGGTGGCATGGCCGCGCCTACGGTGGCCAGTAATCGGGATCAGCGGCAACTGCGGCGTGAGCGCCGTCGCCTTTGCCTGATGCGGTCGTCCCCCTCTTTTGTTAGCATTACTGCTTCGCAGAAGGAGGTGACCACCTGCCTCTCTTCTTCGCTCCGGACCATGGCCTCTACCAAAGTCCATCGCAAGCCAAAGCCCGCCGCACAGAGGTGGACAGATGGTGCATCCAGAGTCTCTCGGTAGAGTGTTATCCAACTTAGAAGAATTCATTTGCTGTGCGCACATCAGTCGTATACCGCACCAGATTTTTTTATGTATTAGAATTTTTTCGTTACCGAATTCTCGGGTGTGTGAGCCGGCTATTTTGACGCCCAGAAATGATCAGGCTGCAGCAAAACGAATGTATTGTCTCGGAAATTGAGGAGAATGAAGTGGTCTACACCTCGATAAAGACTGTCGTCGATCAAGATGACGCCACACATTATGCAGTGGAATTTCTGAACTCGATGCCAGCAAGTGGACTTCCAGCGCATACCATCAAGCTGAAGGGCGAAGTCCTGATTTATGCATCTACGGAACCTATCTCCTCCAAAGTTGTGTTACGGGACCCGCCTTAAAGTCATCTCGCTCCACAGACACACCATTGAAACAAAAATTCTTACAGTTTGCGGCGTCGGCGAGGTGGTAATTAAAACCTCATAACTTCCCGTTCCCGTTCCGTTCCCCGTGAGTGTTTGCTTTTTGCAGCGGGAGACAACCTCAGGACAAGTTGCTTCTTACACGGGCAACTGTACGTCGGTTGCTCCCGCGTCACCAGTCCTGAATCTTTTTACATTTTGGCTCCTGGCAGCATAACTACCATCGTAGTTTATAGGGAAGGGTTGTAAGGTATATAAAATATACCTATAAATTTTTGTACGTAATTTTAATTATATATTTTTGTACGTGTGTTTGGTGTCCTAGAATGTATTCCTGCATTATTTTCTGCAATTCCTTTAGTAACATCTTATGGCTGAATTCAGCGAAATTCTCATATAACTTTTTTCACTTGCAAAAAATACTTACATTTTAATGCTATTTTAAAAGTTGTTTACTTATAATGCTATAGCGACACTGCCATCTAAGGTATTTTCATTAGGTACTATAGAGCCTTCAGGCAGACAACGTCGCGGGCAGCAGCTAGTTATATATATATCAATTGGTATTTTTTATAATTATTTAACAATTAAATTCTTTGCAGTATTTTTTTTGACATCTTGACTATTTAATTAATTGTTAATAAGTCATTAACAATTAATTAAATAGTCAAGATGTCAAAAGAAAGAAAATAATAATAATAATATAAACCGTCATAACAAGTATACAAAATAATTAACACAATATTAATTGCCACTACATTACATATAAATAAAAATTCAGTAGCATTATTCGAATGCATGGCGTTCTATTCGCACCTCTGCAGCTGACTGTACCAAGAGATGGAGGGTAGTTGTGAGAGTCACACGTACACCAAGCGATGCGCCGTTACTTCAACTTTTAATTGGACTACTCTTGCTCCGTTTATATTGAAAATATTGTTAAGGAATTTAAGTTTTTGTTTTTATTGTGAAATAGGTAAACGATCGTTTTTATTGAACGTTTTAATTTGAATTATAAATGTTAGATAGTGACTCGATAATCTGATTATTTTTGAGGGTACTATTGTCGTGGTAAACTACAAAAGTAGTGATGTTGGTGAGACAACCACATAGATTTCACAAGATTTTTCTTTTCTACCTAAATTATCTATGCTGTGCCCGACAGGGTCCATAATTGTGACTATTGTTTTCTTTCCATTCCAACTATGTATACATTATGGTACGCAATAAAGAATTGAGAATAAAGGTGTTTTATTTTTATTATCTAGTCTATAATATAAAAATTAATTGCAAAATGTGTTGGTAATTGCAAAACTCGAAAACAGCTAAACCGATATCGCATATAATTTTTTGTTGTGTTTGTTATTGTCAGGAGAAGGTTGAATGAATAAAAAAAGTAGTAGTAGAAAAGGGTAAAGTAAGGTAGAGTAGGGTAGCGTAGGATAGATTAGAGTAGAATAATCTTTTGCCGGGAGTGAAGCCGCGGGCAAAAGCTAGTTGATTGTAAATGTAGACAAGATTGGATATGAGATTTTTTATTACAAGATTTTATGTGTAGCTTTGTGCACACGTGTATGTTTCATAGTCCCGTAGTCAGGGTAGCAAAGGTTCACAACCGCACCTACAGGGTACAGATTGAAGGGGTAGCAACAAGAATCGGAGTATAGAGGTAATAAAAAGGTTTTTTAATTCCAAAGTATTAGTTGGCAGCCGGCAGACAGCCTAAGGCAGCAAAGACTATCCCGCCTCTGCCTGAAACTTTAGAGCAACAAAACGCCAGCAAATTACTTGATTACAGAGTTCCTTCTTCAAGTTCTTTGAACAAATCGTTCAAGTCGCGAAGTTATAATTGATTAGTTAGGCTCAATTGACGGCCGTTTTGAAAAGGCCTTTGAGGATATAATCGAGAGGAAAATCAATTCAATATTCAATTCGTTTATTAAATCAAGTAACCATGGACTCATTATGTTCTAATACAAATGTCAACAAACCAAATACAAATGTCAATAAATTAAATAAAAATACAAATGTCAATAAATTAAATCTAAAATACAAATTAATTAAATTAAAAATGAATCATAAAAAATACATTAAAATTATTAACAATAAATTATTCACACAAAATTTATGATTACAAAATTGTCAGACTACAATGTATTGGCATTATTTTTTTTTTTTTTTTTTTTTTTTAGTACACTAGCTTAAGCACGGGTGCATGTAGGGTTCCCCAATGTCTCAGGAACGGCCCGTCCAACCTGTCGGCGATGACGGCAAGGAGACTATTACCACTGCCCCGCACCCTGCCCGCTATCGAAGCTGCTCTCCTGCGCATGGTTGCATAAAAACAATCCACACGCGCATTGGCGAACATCTCCGACGCGCTGCAGTAACGAGGCAGCCGCAACATTGCCCTCAGCGCATTATTATATTGAACACGGAGAGCGCCGTAGGATTTCTGCGTGTATGACAACCACAGGCCGCTCGTATAAAACGAAGTGCAATAGGCTCGAAACAAGGTGATTTTCACATCCTTGGAGCTACGAGCGAACCTGCGAGCTATCATGTTCGCCCTCACCGACAGCGCCCTCCGCTCTCGCTCAATATCCGCATCATCCTTCAGGTCGAACGTCACAATATGGCCCAGGTATTTAAATTTTTGCACCCGCTCCAAAGGCACACCACACAACCTTACAGACGGAACCTCTGCCGGACCCCTCGCTCTAGCCTGGAAGACCATGAGCACACTCTTTTTTACATTATATTGAAGCCCATGGGAGTGAGCGTACCTCTCGCATATGCCCATGAGGTCCCTTAGACCACATATCGACGGACTCAGCAGCGCCATGTCGTCCGCATAACTGATGTTGTTAAAACAAACACCATCAACATAGCAGCCCACATGGCGACCGCTGAGCGCGCCAATAAGCTCATTCATGTACAGGTTGAAGAGCGTTGGCGAGCTCAACCCTCCTTGCCTTACCCCGCACCCCAACCTGTACGATTCCGACAAGGCTCCCGCCCATTTAACATTATTGACCTGGTTTCCGTACCAGTACCGAAAGATATTTATTACATCGGGTGCGATCTTAAAGTCCTGCAGCTTTTTCCACAGCACATCGTACGAAACCAGGTCAAAAGCCCTGGACAAATCAAGAAAGCAGGCGTATACATCCGTCTTACGGTCCGTGTAATATCTGACAGCATGCTTTAAACTCACAATTGCACTATCAGTAGAAAGCTTGGGCCTGAAACCAAACTGGTTGTCATGCAGAGTTACGACCTTGTTTAAGTAAGAATTTAGCATGCTGTCAAATACCTTTGCGATGACCGTAGCTAATGAGATCGGCCTGTAGTTATTTTTATCAGATATGTCACCTGTTTTATTTTTGACTATCGGCACTACGACCGTTCTCATCAGCTCCTCCGGCAGATAAGAATGCCTAAGGCAGAAATTAAACAGCATCGCCAGGACCCGCGGTAGGTGAGGACCTGCATGCTGAAGGTGCTCGATGCTGAGCCCGTCATGTCCCGGGGACTTGCCTCTAGACATGTGCTTAATTACGTCCGCTATTTGTGCTGCGGTAAATTGAATGCCAGATTCCAAGCCAGTGCACCCAGATTCAGCATCGACCACCCCCGTGGGTGGAACATGAGACGGATTCACACAAAAATGATTTTTAAAAACATTTGCAATGTCCTTTTCAACAAACACGCCCTCAACGCTCACTGGCAGGCCAGGCCTGGAGCTAAGTTTTCGTGTACTCTTCCAGAAACCGCGAAAGTCCTTATTTGAGTGCCTTTCAGCAAGAACATCCATCTGGATTTGGTCTTGGTGATTCTGACACCACCTCAACTTAGACTTAAAAATCCTCCTACTATCACACATTTGCCTATATACTTCGCCGGACTTCGGTCGAAAATGATGGCCATTTAACTTTTTGAGATCAACTTTGGATATGAAATATAGGTACTATGTAGATAATAATAATTTTAGATTAGACTTTTATAGATACCTACCTTTTATAGAGACTTTTATAGATACTTTCACGCGGGCGAAACCGCTAGCTTTCTGCTAGCGGTTTCGCCCGCGTGAAAGTGGGGTTCTCCATACAAACTTTAGACCCCCATTGCATCCCTTTAGGAGGTGAATTTTGAAAAACTTTCTTAGTGTTCGCCTAAGTCATAAAAGGAAGCCTTGTGCGAAATTTTACGATCCTAGGCCCAGTAGTTTTAGCTGTGCGTTGAGTATATCATATATCAGTCAGTATAATATCAGTCAGTTTCTAATTTTATATATATAGATAGATTATAAGGCGGTTCTCACACTGCCCCGCGTCACGTTGCATGTCATCTCGCCCCTGACAAACTTGCACATACGCGCGTGGTTGCGCATGCGCGTATGAGCATATATCTCCACATGTAGGCGTGTGAGCTGCATGAACGGGCCTGGGTGCATTTTCTATGCGTTTTACAGTCAGCAAACTGTAGGGGCCCTACAGGGTCGAAGCTTCCTGGAGCCGAGGGTTGGTGCGAAGGCGTTATACCGGGGCTCTGGGAATAAGGCAAGGGAGGAACGGGGTAGGTTCTTTAGTCAATAAGAGTCTGACAGTTTTCCGCTCCACACACGAGCGGGATGATTGAAAAAAAAATGTGTTGGACAGCCTGTGTTTTCTATATAAACGTTGCTTGTGTCTCCCAATTACAAGAAACGTTAGACACGCATTCACGCGCTACGCTGCATGGTGTGATGAACTCTTAGCTAAATTATCACAGCCACACGACTCAGATATTAAGGTTAAATTATATAAAAAAAACATTGTTTTCAGGTAACCAATAGTATCCATATAATAGTAACTAACAAGCAAAACATAACTTAGATAGATAGATAGATAGATAAATCGTTTATTTGATGCAACACAACTACAACATTTTAAAACCAAGCACATAACTTGTCTGCTAGAGGAATGTCCGATAAAGGAAAATCGAATCTCCCGGCAGTATTCGCTATTGTATTGTAGCTGACTCACACCACAAACTAGATAGGTATAGAAGTCAATCTACATACAAAGCGCGTTCGAGCAATGCACACAGACACCGCTCACGGACACGATCCTCCTAGCCAAGTTACAATCGTATCGTGTAGAGTTAGCACTTGTAGATAGCCACCTCCCCAATTTCTTTATTGAGATGACGTCCGAACTTACGAATTGGGGGCGTGGAAAACTACAAGCGCTAACCCTAAAAGATACGATTGTAACTTGGCTAGAGAGGCTATCTCAGACCAGTCGCAGCGCGTTTTACCCGTGGTCAGCAGCTATCTCGACAGAAGACTACAATCCTAGTGCAACGGCTGAGCGTAGGTATAATAAATCGGACAAGAGCGTGTCGGGCAACGCTCAGTGTAGGGTTCCGTAATTTCCCGTCCGTCACAAATTTCTCACAATTGTTACAGACTTCGGGTTCGTCATATACCAGCTCGACATGAAAACTCCTTAGTACATACTTGACATTGTAACTTCTTGGTCTATTGACGCGAATAATTATAAATAAACGATTATAGTGCCTTCCGCTTGTCAGCTTCCGGTACATCAAATAATTAGTAAAAGTTATTATATTGTGCATTATTCTTTGATATATATTATTGTTAATAATTAATATTTAAGGAGTCATTTTATTAGATTATTCAATTGTAAATTAATAGTAATGTATTCGTGTGTGTTATAAAAGCCGCTGTGTTGACAGTTTTTTTTTCTTAAGTCTCCTTAGTTACGGTTGCTAAGCAAATAATATTATGAGAAAACTACTCGCTGCTGTAATATTTGAATTATAATTATAAACTTGTTGAATGAGAAGTATCCTTGTTTTACTGTGACCATCCTGACGTAACAGTTGGTTTACAGTCAGAAGTGGGATGGAAGAATTCCACTGCCCGTATAATCGCAGATTAGGAAGACACCAAGTCGAAAGAAAATGGTGGACGCCACAAGGGAAAAGACCTAGATTTTTTTTTTCTCTTCAGTCATTAATCCAGCCACCTACCAACAATGTCCAAAAATAACTTACGTAAATACAAAAAAACGATCTCTCGAAGGAAAATATTGACTGGATAACTCCACAAAATCGTCTCTCTGATGAAATCTCCAATAATTGAGAAGAAAGGGTACTCGACGAGTACTACCTATAACATGATGAACTGGAAGAATTACAACGTCGCTGGATGGGACACTTACGTAGAAGCAAAGGCTGATGATGGCATTTTCACGTGCCACCTAGGTATTTCGTCGATCGTTTTGTGATGTCAGCACGTCAAAAGAATGAATGCCCGAAGAGTACCTACTACGGTTTTCATAACTAGAAAAAAGTGGAACTAAAGACTGGACTCCGTTCCGACCAGAAGTCGAACAGTTCGACTTATCAACGAGGCTCTGCAACGAACCTGGCCCCGAAAGTGTGCTACAACTGTCGGCGAGCGGGCCATCGCAGATCAATGGGGAATCGCAGAGCTACAGTGGCTGACTGGCTGTGCGCGGCCAGGGTCTCAAATCTGCTATTACAATAGTGTCAACTCAGAATACTTGATCGTTGATTTCAAAATTGTTGATTTTGACAAGTTTGGTAATCTACTAACATGATGGCGTCATTATGACTTTCCAATGATCAAACATTGAACGCATTAAGCTGACACTTCATTGAAGGACCTTTTTTTTTACAATGGTAATCTCGTGCATAATGACAAATGAATATTTGACATAATGATAATGCGGTAAATTATAAAAATTTTGACAGTTCCTTTAATCAGTGATTTACGATTTGAATGTTATTGTGCAGTTATTGTTTATAATTCGTTACAAGACAGCTCGTACCACAATTCTATTACGACACCGCTGACCGCCCAATGATCAGTCATTATGAATTAACAGATTACGAACTTTTAACAAAATGACAGTGAAATCGTGTTGGAATGACAATATTTTGAAAATAGCAGACTTGGGCCCCAGGTCTATCAGCGCCGGCTACACGCCGCCTACACCTGCAGTAGCTAGCGGGATGCGCCGGCGCCACCACTAAGATGTCAACAGGTACAGCATGTTTATTACAATACTACAAAAACGATATCAGACTTGCACCGAGAACGACTGTTCATTAGTAGATTGAGGCGATTGAACATTTAGGTTGATGCGTGTTACTATAACTACAACAATAACAATGGAATAATCGCGACTAAGTACTTGTCTATGTTACCATTCAATTATTATGAGAGGTTTTGATAGTCAGATAATAAACTTATTAGAGAAAACGTTCTTAAACTACCGATGATCTAAAGTTACAAATACAATTCAATACTGAGATAACGAACATGATCCTTCACAGAATATTAATTAGTTGCAGCCAGCCTGTTATTATTTGGGTGTTAACCTGATAAACCCGCTCAAATTGTGAAATTATAAATGACAAAAAAATATTATACTATATTGTACACCGCATTAACAACAAATACAATTTATTCATAGGACAAACATTATTAAAAATAAGGGTACAATATGCAGTCTTATCGCACAGGGCAATCTCTTACTGACAACTTTTGGATGGACTGAATGAGAGGAGATAGATTTAGAGTTATCAGTGTACAATTATTAGAAATAATACTAATAAGATATAATAACATGAATATGTACATAGGTACAATACAAAATAATATACTATTAAATATCAAATATGAAATTGAGACAGGAGAAGAAAAATCAAAGTAAATAGTATGTCAAGCAGGCAGGACCAAAAGTACCGTCATCCTTGTTTGATCATTGAATTTCAGTTGTGTCCAAGCGCAGAGGTACACATGTGTCTACACATAATTGGGATACCACTAACCGACACAGGTACTTTCTTATTTGATATCAACACATGATTGTACTGTATTATATATGATTAATAAAACATACTATACAGGTGCCAAAATAATCTGAGAAAGTAGATAGATATGACTCCAAGGGATAACAACAACAAGCAGTTCACATGCATCAAAATTAGAATTTATGATTTAGATACCTATGTTAGTGATATAGAAGAAGGCTACCTTAAATAAAATTATTATTAGACTAAATAAATACCTATCCTGGTATACATATTGTTGATAGTAGCATAAGAATGGTTTTGGTTCTACGGATTTAATAGAAGTGGAAATTGCAGCCACATCAGGAATGCCATATTATAAGTCGTACAGGACCTATTGATTATGCAACTAAGAAAAAGAAGTTGTACAGGTAAAGGTGAATGACATTTTGTAAGCAGTGATACACCTATGAGGTTCGAGAATTGAACTCTACCTAAGCAAAGAAAAGTTGGTTTGAAACTTATTAGCAATTTAACATTAGTATAAAATAAATTATGAAATAGCTTTGTGAATTGACAATATCACATTATCGACTTACCACAAGGTATATTATTATAGTTGTGGGTATAAATTTACATAAAAATATATTGAACCTTCCACCACACTAATTTAAAACTTAATCAAAATTATCTTGTTTCAAAATCAGCATAAATTAAGAGACATTTTAACAACATTTATTTAGTTTACTGAAATTGCTTGAGCAGTCACCAGTTAAAAAGAATAAAAATAAATAAGAGTTGTATCCTGGATATTTATGGAGCTCAGAACAAGAATATTCTTTCAACCTCCAAATAATTACAGACACGCCGCATTTCAAAAGATTGTCCCTTTTCTACAAATAAACAGTTTCCTGTCCAGTTCATAAAATAAAATAGGATTATTGTAAACTGTGTCATTAATACTATTGAATGTAAATATACCAGGGTTGAGAAAGTTCCAGTTTCCAGATTTGTTTTAGATTTGTTCTGGGATATAAATAAGAATCATGCTCTCCAATGGTAATTGATCATTCCATGAAAATCAAGACCACAAGAGTAATTACTTAATGTGTGTAGCTGCAACGTGAAATCATACATTGATTTATGGCAGTTATAAAAGTGGCTGTAAGAAAAGACATAATTAAGAATAAATATATTTAAATAATATATAGGAAATATAGTGCAAGAAAATACTACTATAACTATTGACAAACAGTTTTACAGGTTCTGATTATGAGATTGATAGGGGTGATTTTTATGTAATCAAAGACCTACTTTATATAAATAAAGGTCTTATTTATCATCTCAAATAAGCTTGGAGAATATTCTTAAAATTTAAAACAAACACCATGGTATCACAAGAAGTTTGTGCCTTGACATCTGTGACATATGTTTAAAGTATAGTTTATATCTACTAATAAGGAAATGGGCACTCAAAGGGTTAATTCCACTTCCTACACTAAGACGGATTCATAAATAAAGTAAGTAATAAAATGTAACACAAACAATAGATATAAATAAAGGAAAATATAGATGGTTATAAGAATAATAATAATTATATTCTCTTTAAAATGGATAAATCTGTGTGAATAATTAATCTGCTGTAAACACTGTGTGATGCAACGGATAAATCTGTGTGAATAATTAATCTGCTGTAAACACTGTGTGATGCAACGGATAAATCTGTGTGAATAATTAATCTGCTGTAAACACTGTGTGATGCAACGGATAAATCTGTGTGAATAATTAATCTGCTGTAAACACTGTGTGATGCAACGGATAAATCTGTGTGAATAATTAATCTGCTGTAAACACTGTGTGATGCAACGGATAAATCTGTGTGAATAATTAATCTGCTGTAAACACTGTGTGATGCAACGGATAAATCTGTGTGAATAATTAATCTGCTGTAAACACTGTGTGATGCAACGGATAAATCTGTGTGAATAATTAATCTGCTGTAAACACTGTGTGATGCAACGGATAAATCTGTGTGAATAATTAATCTGCTGTAAACACTGTGTGATGCAACGGATAAATCTGTGTGAATAATTAATCTGCTGTAAACACTGTGTGATGCAACGGATAAATCTGTGTGAATAATTAATCTGCTGTAAACACTGTGTGATGCAACGGATAAATCTGTGTGAATAATTAATCTGCTGTAAACACTGTGTGATGCAACGGATAAATCTGTGTGAATAATTAATCTGCTGTAAACACTGTGTGATGCAACGGATAAATCTGTGTGAATAATTAATCTGCTGTAAACACTGTGTGATGCAACGGATAAATCTGTGTGAATAATTAATCTGCTGTAAACACTGTGTGATGCAACGGATAAATCTGTGTGAATAACTATTCTGCTAGAAGTACACTTTTATTTACAATCTACAATATTTTCATAGCCCCTACACAAACAAGACACTGTGAATAAACAAAATACAATGCTATTGCATAAAAATATAAGTCATGCTTTCTTCGGTTAGGTATTATGACGGGTTTGATGGAGTATACTCAAATACATTGAGAATGTCCGATTTTATTGTTAAAATTGATAATATTATAATAATTGACTCATCTATATCAAAGCTGTGTGACTCGTCTATATCAAAGCTGTGTGACCCATCAATATCAAAGCTGTGTGACTCGTCAATATCAAAGCTGTGTGACTCGTCAATATCAAAGCTGTGTGACTCGTCAATATCAAAGCTGTGTGACTCGTCAATATCAAAGCTGTGTGACTCGTCAATATCAAAGCTGTGTGACTTGTCAATATCAAAGCTGTGTGATTCGTCAATATCAAAGCTGTGTGACTCGTCATTGTCAAAGCTGTGTGACTCGTCAATAATTAAAATCGTCTGAATCATCAATAATCAAACTGTGTGAATTCACAGTCGTCTCTGTGACTTAGAAGTAATTAAGGCCGTAGGGCTTTAAAGTAATTAATGCTGCATGACTTAATTATTGTTGTCATCATCATCATCATTATCATTTGAGCTGAAAGACGTCTACTGATGGACATAGGCCTTATTGCTGTATTTCGTAATAATTGATTATGTTATAAAAATTGCGTGAAAAATAATTAGATTAACACAATTGAACATATAACACACAAGTAAAAATTATGTGAAACAGCAATTTGCAGCAGCTTTGCATTTTCACCAAATCAATCAATTACATGAACAAATGTACTGCCCTTATTGTTTTGTATTCCAGGTGCCAATTAGCAGCGATAGACATGATGGTGCTGATCGCCGTGGGACACGGCATTCGCAGGATGGCCGAATGTTACAGACTTCGGGTTCGTCATATACCAGCTCGACATGAAAACTCCTTAGTACATACTTGACATTGTAACTTCTTGGTCTATTGACGCGAATAATTATAAATAAACGATTATAGTGCCTTCCGCTTGTCAGCTTCCGGTACATCAAATAATTAGTAAAAGTTATTATATTGTGCATTATTCTTTGATATATATTATTGTTAATAATTAATATTTAAGGAGTCATTTTATTAGATTATTCAATTGTAAATTAATAGTAATGTATTCGTGTGTGTTATAAAAGCCGCTGTGTTGACAGTTTTTTTTTCTTAAGTCTCCTTAGTTACGGTTGCTAAGCAAATAATATTATGAGAAAACTACTCGCTGCTGTAATATTTGAATTATAATTATAAACTTGTTGAATGAGAAGTATCCTTGTTTTACTGTGACCATCCTGACGTAACAGTTGGTTTACACAATGTAACAAAACCCAGTAGCCCATGTGAAAATTAGTAACCCAATTTCCTGAGAGATGGCGCTGTACCCGGTGGTAAGTTTAGATTGCGTTAACCGATTTTAATCTTTTTGTATTTTTATTTTAAAGAATATACGCTCAGGATAATGAAATAAGTAAAAAAAAAAATTAAAATGAAGAAACGTTTTTTTCAAGTTCAAAATTATTTTCGTTAAAGTTTACTTAAAGTTTTACTTTTGACATTTTTTTCATATTTTCTAAACTAGTTTTCCTTGTTGACTACGGAACCCTAAAAAGTGAAATACAAACATGAGATTGACTTCTGCACTTATCTATTTTGTGCTTGCACATCGTGTTGTGAAAACAATCAGTTCGTTTCTGCAAACACGCCCGGGGCAGCCCCAGTATACTCTAGCCATGTTTGCTGAAATCAATACTTGAATAGGTGAGCATCTATTACATTTAGAGTTTCTTCCGTGCGTCGGAAACCACGTTAAGTGTAAGACATCTTAATACGGAGAGTCAGTAGCTATTAAATATGACTCCTGCCGCGTAAAGTTCAGACAGGCAACCACTACTGGTGCTTGGACAGACCCCAATATACACCGCTAAATTTTGATCGTTTTAATCCCACAAAGGGTCGATCAGGTACATCAAACGCTATCAATTTGTGAAGATAAAATTAAAAAATTAAGTTTTTTTTTCTAAAACTGAAATTAATATACGCATGTATGAAATTAACTACTTTGAGTAAACATCAGCTGAGCGAGTCCAATGACCTGTAGGTAGTTAGTACGTAACGACAGACAACTACCGGTTCAACCCTACACGGGATTGAAACGATCAAAATTTAGCGGTGTATGGCACGCACAAATAGCCGCGTAGTAGCAGTAGAGGCATCACGGCATATGAACGTCATTCCATTTGCCCGCACGGCATTCAAACCGGTTATATTGACAAAGGCCGTGTTCAGAATTGCATCAAAATCGATTATATCGTGAATCTGCAGACGTGCATATCGATTGCAGTTGGTGTGCAGTTTACACGATTACACTGAACCGCCGACTGCAATCGGACTGCACGTTTAGTTTGCAGTTCTATTGCAGTCGTGTCAACTGCGTTCAAATTGCATCTGAACTGCAATGTGCAGTTGGAGTGCAGTTGAAATGCGGTCCGTCTGTCTTGAGCCTTATAGTCATAAATTATTGCTATTGAGTATGATCGTGACATTGCGCGTTGGGTCGATTCGCGATATAATCGCTTTTGACGCAATTCGGAACTAGAAGAAAGCGTGTAGTATATATTATAAATCTATGGTCCTAATAGATGTTTCACATCAAAATTAATGAGAAAATAGTGATGTATGTATGTATCATATCGCATCTATAATATAAAAATGAATCGGAGAATGTCAACACATTCTCACGAAATTGGTCCAGGTGTTGTTGAGTTATGGCTTACGTTGGTTGGACCAATTTTGTTACCAATTCTTTTTTTGTTGTATTTCTTATTGCCAGGAGAAGGTTCTTATGAAAAAAATATAAGGTAGAATAGGATAGAGCAGGGTAGAGTAAGGTAGAGTACAGTGGAGTAAGGTGGAGTAGAGTAGAATAATCAGTTGCCGTGAGCGAAGCCGAGAGCAAAACCTAGTACTCAATAAAAATGAACCTGAGACTTCGATAAATCGTAAAAAAGAACTTCGTATTTCGTCAAGTACCTAATAAAATCGCACTCAATCTTACATAAGATATCAGTCGTAAATTCTAGAGCGACTATTGAAATATGCAAAGTTTTGCTTGCAAAATAAACTGTACGTACAAAGTTTGTCGTCATCCAATTTCGTTCGCAGCTGCATTTACTGGATAGGTACTGAAAATGCTGTAAAAATCCTTAATGAAATTTCTTTTCAGTCTCGTTTCATGAAATCAAGGAAATTGAATTGCAGAACCTTGTTAAGTATTTTGATTATTCTTTGCTTTCGGAGTTAAAAATCATCACATTGATATCGTTTTCGCCTTGGATGAAGAAACAGTGTCAGACTTGGTTGATACTCTGGGTGGAATGAGAGAGAGAGAGGGCCAGGCGTTTAGTGACTAAAACCTGGGCATATTCCTTTGTGTTCCAGGCCTGAGGTGACTATCTTAAGCAGCGAGCGACCTGTAAAGTCTCAGCCACCAAAGGTGTGCAATAAAGAATGTATCTATCTATCTCAAATCGTGAGGTGGAGATACCTCCACCATCGAGTGTCGAAGAATGACTTCTGGTAATTGTATGCGCGGGTATGCAAATGGCGAGACACCCACGGCGGTTTAGTAAAAGCTCGGGTTATGTTGTTATGTTCCAAGTGTGAAGAAATTTCAGCAAAATTGTAGGAGCTATTAGAAACAAATAAATATGGGCAAGCTCAAACTCAAAATAATTTACTTCATATAGACCATTTATAGGCACTTTTGAAATGTCAAAATTGAAGCTAATTTGCAAGAACCCAACTGTCTTTATCTAACCTTTCGACTTTGGTAATTACAGCCAGAATTAAATAATAATACTCGTAGGTGTGCGAACGTCAGCGTTTGCTTGGGACTCAAAAGTTTAAATCAAGTGAAACTAGTGTTTATCCGCAAATTTTAACAAAACCTTTTGAATACTGCAATTCTGCCGTGCAGATACTAAAACGCAGTAAAAGTATTGTAAAATACGCTATTTTACTGCGTTTTAGTGTCTGCACGTCAGAATTAGAGACATAATAGAAACACAACCGGTGAGCGAACGCTTCGCTTGGGGCTCAACAGTTCAACCGGAATTTTTATAAAAGTTTTCACTAAAAAATTCTCCAAATGAAACAGACGGTAAAGAGTTTTGTACCCTGACTGTATTTTGCTTTTAGCCAAATGGATTTTGTTGCACTAACTAAATTAATTTGATCCAGCTTTGTCCATTGACAAACTCAGCTGTGACAAAGCTGAAGTGCTTTGTTTATTTTGTTATGTTTGCTAACCGTAGGGCTTCTGACAAACAAGTATTTTAGTATAGTTCGTTTTTTAATCCTAGACTACGATTTGACAACTTAAAATGTCAAACTCCAGAAAATTGGGACCATATTTCTGGAGTGTGACATTCTAAGTTGACAAATTGTAGTCTAGAATTAAAAAACGAACTATAGCGCATGTCAATTTTAATTTACCTACGACTCGGTTCCCGTAGTGTTTAAACCATCGGCTGATACATGCGGGCGGACGTCTCTTTAGTATTTTAGCTTTGTTTATATTAAAAAATAATATTGTAATGAGACAATTGCTACATGTTTAACCTTTCGATTTTGTCATTACAGACACAATTAAAGAACAATAGGTGCGAACGCCGGGCTTAATGAATTAAGATCAAAATAGACATTTTAATTAAAACAAACAATAATATTAAAGAAAAACCTTTAAACACTTTATTTCTTCCATTCCTTACTAAAATTAGAATTTTACATACAGCTATACATTGCAGGTTTTCTTTCAATCTCAATTCACGGGAGCGTGCAGTCGCTGAATGGATTTAAATTGCACCATTTTCTCTGTACGAAAAGGAATTCTGAATTTAGCTGCTGCATCAACGGTGGAATTTCTTTGAGCTGAGATAGTTGAAGCTAGTACTCACTGACTCAGTGTAGTATCAGATTAGGAGGTTCTTGCTCCACTGTCTTCATTGGGACCATCGGTTTGCAATATCTAGGATTTTTCCTGAAAATTGTCAGCATTTTTCATAACAGGAAATGCCTTGTTTATCCCCATTAAGACACACAGCGCTACAATAACATGTTACATTTCGCTAAGTAAGCATTAATATTCTAGTAGCTAAGTAATATAAGTTAGCAGTAAGATTTGTGAAATATAATGGACTATTAAAAAATGGTCGTTGCAACGAGCAATTTTTTTTATGCCACCTCACAATATGACTACATTTCATTACGTCAGTTTTATTGTTAAACGAATAAATATTAAAAAAAAAAAATGCCATGAAGAATTGACAGGTTTTTTAATGCCAGGGAACGAACATAGGAGGTTTTTTTTAGGAGGCTAAAAATATCCAGTGATATCGTCGGGAGAAAGTGTCAGACTTTTACTGATTAAAAAACCTTACTCTTGTTCTATCTCTGCCTTCGTTACAGGGCCCCGGGTGTCGTTTTCACGGCTTCGTATCAGCTGGGCGTCTAAGGTCTTTTGAAAACTCTTCGAGACGAGCGTGGAACGGTATGCGTCGTCGACTTGGACCCGGTCCGACGGTAAGCAACATGAGGGGGGTGGGGGATTTAGTCAGAAAAATTCTGACATGCACTCCTACTTCGCCTTCATCATCATCATTTCAGCCGAAAGACGTCGACTGCTGGACATAGGCCTCCCCCAAGCGCCACCACAAAGACCGCTCCTGTGCGTCTTGCATCCATCGGCTTCCAGCAACCCTGACCAGGTCATCGGTCCACCTTCTGGGAGGCCTTCCAACGCTACGTCTTCTACTTCGCCTTACTCAAGAGAAATTATTGGATGTTCGTGGAAGAAATTGTCTCAAGTTCCTAAAACACAGTAACCCTACCCCAGCTCTCAGAGCTAAACTGGTACATTTGCATTGATCCCCCGGGGTCAGGGAGACGATAACGAGACCCCCGCGACTTTATGTAAGAGCTGTAGTTAATTTGTGGCTAGTTGGGCACTAACTTCTACCAAGTTTGAGTCCACTTTGTAGAAGAGCGGTATCTTTAGCTAAGAGTTGTTTTAAGGAGGAAAGTTTTAAAATAACTGAGGTGGATAGATCAAGAATATTCGTGTTAAATTTACATTTTTTTACACCAAGCTTGTTGAAAGATAGTACGTATATTTGGCACAGATATACATATTTTTCCTTCATGCCCGTCGCGCCGCGTTTCCGAAAACTAGCTTTCGGTGGCTAATTAATTCTTTTATATAATATCGAAAGTTTAGTTATCCTAAGCAAATCGAAGGGTCGAAGCTTCCTAGGGCCAAGGGTTGATGCGAAAGCGTAACATCAGGGCTCTGGGATTAAGTCAAGGAAGGAACGGTGTAAGTTATTTAGTCAGTAAGATTCAGACATTCGTCATTGAATAATTTTCCCACCACAAAAAAAGCTATCTTAAACACCATGAATAGATATTTACGCAAAAATCTCTGAAGACATAATATTGGATGTTGAACAAAAATCAGGCTCAATACGAAGCGCCTTTGAACGACAATGCTGAATGTTCCATGAATACAAATAAAATATTACATTGACAAAATGTCGACACATTTTATGTTCAATACGCTTTTAAGGCCGCATTGATCCGAATAAAACCGCAGAGGAATTACTTTGACAACGAGACTGTGTGAAAACATGAATACTGCCAATAAATATTTTATTCGATTCGTTGGCATAATGTGAATATTTATGGAAATACTACTCTCGACTGGTGGTTGTACCCGGGTGGAAATAAAAAATGTTCATGGTACCGTCGTATTTAGAATAGTAAGAAATGTTCTGAAGTGTGTACCAAGTTTTGAGGAAATCCGTTTGGCTGTTAAGGTGTTTTTTTTAAGCTTGGAATTCACTCGATTTAGGCCAGAAGGCGTTACATTTTTTTTTTGACGTGTCTTCAACGCTGTCACGTGTCACGTGGTGAGAATAAAGAAATCGGAGGCTAGGCTTACTCGATGCGTTCGACGTAAGAGATAAAAGAAGAAGCTAACTTGGTTAGGGGGCTGTGCAAGAAGAGCAAGCGTGAAAGAGCCCATACGATCGCGCTAGACGAGCTAACGTGACAGTGTTCATACGACCTCACTAGGTGAGCTAGCATGCTAGAGTCCATATGATCGCATTTAAAGAACAGGCGTGCTGGAGCCCATACTCAATAGTATGGGCTCTAGCACGCCTGTTCTTTGTTTACGCTCATCGAGTGCAAACACTCGATGAGCGTAACAGAGCCAATACTACAACTACAATTACTTTAACTTTTTACGCCACAAAGAACAATGTTGAATTCTAATTCAGACTCCAATAGACTCGAAAATTAAACGTCCTTCGTATTTTTTTTGTATTAGAACAAAAATAGTATGATCTTTCTACTTCAATTTTATTCAGACGAAGTACTGAAAAAATATTTTTTAATCACATGAATAACTGTTACATTGAGTTTATTAGAATTTTTCAGATGATGATGTAATAAAAAACGGCCAAACCGACGTACATTTTCATACAACCGCTCTTACGTGATTATGATGTTATTACACATCTTTCTTTAGATACTTTGGATTCACAGATATCTCAGCTACATCTTTTATAGAAATATAAAAACTTATATTTGTGTAAGAGTAATCCAGTAAAGACCTCTGAAAATCTGCTATTTTACGTGAACTTTGACTCTCCATAATGTACTTCTACATTAAAAATATAAGTAAAAAAAGTACTTCTATAGAAGCCTAGCACATTTAATCGAGATCCTAAATGTTGCCATTTTTTTTCAAAAATCCTTAAGAGTTTAATAAAAACACGTATTTCCTGGAACAAGTTTTGTGAAATATTTGAGTAAATCTTAGAATTTCTGAATGCCAACAGAGTTTTCAGGTGTTCTCTCTTTTTTAGCATTACTTTTGCATCAAACATCACTTTGGATTGCTTGAGATGAAGGAACAAGATTTTAAACCATGCTCGACGTAGATGATAGGCGAGTTGGGAAGGCCCACCTTTAATTCCTCTTACTCGTAGCTTTTGCTGCTACGTGTCTGCGCTACGGCGTAGCACTGCTACAGTATCGCTTCTAGTTTCACAAATTCCAAGTTAAAAAAAAAATACTTATACATACTTTCTAAGACATTAAATTACTTACATAAACCGGTTTCTTTGAGTTTGTTTCTAAGGGATTTGCGAGAATCCATTTCGTAAATTACCCGTATTGCCCTCTTTTGCAATATGAAAATTGAATCAACGTTAGCTCCCCCGCAGCAAAATCCCATATGGCCGATATATTCACATATCCCACGGGAGTTGTGTATTTTTCGGGATAAAAGGAAGCCAACGGAACTTAGGGCCAGAATAGTTTAATGTCAGCAGTGCACAGTATATGTGAAAGCTTTTTTTAACTTTATTATTCGTTTAATAAACTGTGTTTTTTTTTGTTATTGATAGGACCTCGTTAGACCACTACCTAAATTGTTTAGTAGATCATGTATACCCTCACACACATATCCATATTTGATATTATAAATATAGACAGAGTAACATTTTTATGTTACTCTGTCTGTCTGTCTATTACGCTTTCGCGGATATAATAATGAACCGATTTTGATGGTGTAGAGCTGTTGAAGATCATAGAGATTTTCATCTTTTAGTACCTTGCCGCGCGATAGATGGCGTTAAGGTCAAATAAGAAGTCGCTATGGTTTCGTTACAAGCGACACTATATAAGTAGATTATATTTTTTGAATAAAAGTTTCCTATATAGACCAGATCACAATAGCTGTGTTTCGATTTCAACCCTATTAGTGTTCAAAATAGTACAAAGTGCAACGTTACCAGCTCGGTAACAAACAAGAGCTTGAATACTTATTGATATCGATTTCCGTAACCGAAACTCTTTGAAATTGGCAGACATTCCGTAATATTTTTTTTTATTTCAATCTGCAATCGAGCTTGCTTCTTACCTAAAGTAATCTTTGGAGGTAAGCGGAATAGAGAGTATAATAATAATATAATAATAATAATTTTTATTTACTGTAAAACGGCAAATTACAAAATAAATCTTATAATCTAAAAACAAATTCCAGTATATACAAACCTGAACTAGGTGCAAACCTGTGTTTCAGGTTAAAAATGTGCTGACATAACTAAAATAATATTGCTAAGAGTAAAGTCCCTTAACCTTTCGGCTTTGGTAATTACAGACACAATTAAAGAACAATAGGTGTACGAACGCCGGAGTTCACTTGGGGTTTAATGAACTAAACCTCCATTGAAAAGGAAAGATTCTCCGACCAGGCAGGTATTACATTTGGTGGACTACTGCCCGATATATTTTGTGCTGTTCTATGTTTAAATCGCGCGGAGAACTTTGATTGCGAGATGCAGGATTAGTTCTTATGTGACGCCATAGATGGCGCTACAAATCATTTCTGTTCATTTAACAAAAAGACATTCATCCTCTTTTTTGACGTGACAACGTCTTATAAATTGTTTTGCCGGGTGACACTTCGAGAAACTGCGTTACGCTCCGCTCACGTTATGCGCTCACAATGAGAGCGAGTGAGAGGCACGCGTCCCTTCCACTCGGGCATGGTTAGCCCGCCTAAGAGCGAGAGAGACAGACATAAAAAGTGAAAGGCACGCGTCCCTTCCACTCGAGCACAGTTAGCCCGCCTAAGAGCGAGAGAGACAGAGCGAGAGAGACAGAGCGAGAGAGAGAGAGTTTCATTTAAATTATTTTACCACTCAAAGTCGTTGTCACGTAAAACTTTCGCCCGTATACCGACTTTACAGGCAACCAATTTTTTTAGTTACAATGTTTACAGACAGAGATTTTGATCTAGTTTTGAAATATTATTTAAGATCAAAGATTGAACACGGATTTGGTTGTTATAAAAATTCTGTTTACAAAGAATAGTTCATTAATTTGTACATTACAGAACTTTGCTTGTTAAAATAATCTTGAACAAAGAAGATAGAATGACCACGACGCCGCTTGTTCTAAAATATATCACGAACTTGGAAGGAAAACTTTAGTGTTGTAGTTTATTTTTGTGTGCACTTAAAGATGTGAATTGCTATTTAACTTTATCTTTCATGTTTTCCTTCACCGTTTCGAGAGCAGTGGTGACGAAATAAATTACACAAAGTAATGCACTTGGCTGGGTTTGAACCCGCCACCTCTCCACTCATATGTCGGGGTCTTTACCACTCGGTTAACACTGCTCTCAGAGCTTTATAAAATTAAAAAGAAGATAAAAAAAAACAATTACCTAGTCTAAACTTTTTCAAGGTGAACACGTCTCTTTCTCTTCAAGTTGTTAAAAATAATAAACGTTTATTTCGGACATTTCTAATTTTTAATGAGGCGTCTTTAAATAAATATTTTATTCATCATATGGTTATCATATTGCAGAACTAACCATTTTATAATATGGGTTCCTTATTTGTTTGCCAAACTTTATGATTCGATTTTTATTCCATCGATGCTTTATTGGTTTTACTGGCCTGTCAGTCTAGTAGTTAGTGACCCTGACTGCTATGCGGGAGGTCGTGGGTTCGATTCCCACCCAGGACAAATGTTTGTGTGATGAGCACGACCATTTGTTCTGTGTCTGGGTGTAATTTATCTATAATATGTATGTATTTAGAAATATATAAGTATGTTTATCGTTTTATAAGTGCCCATGTAGGCCCATGTGAAATAAAAAATTTTTGACTTTGACTTTGACTTATCAGTTGTCACTAGACAACTGATAAACTGGGTAGGATAAACTGGGTACTAACCCATAACACAAGCTCTGCTTAGCTTGGAACTAGATGGCGTTGTGTGATAGTTGTGGACATATTATATTATATTATTGGTGCGATGTAACGTTTGTGCGAAAAATCTTGTTGAGTAAACTCGTAAGCGATTGCTCGTAAGTTGGATTCAAATTGTTTTTTTTTAGTAACAGTCCTGGAACTATTTCAGATCGCGTTTTGAAATAAGGAGCAAAAGGATCCTTTTAAAGTCTGCGGAACCCCACAAAACGTAGGAAGATAAAAGGTTACGAGTTATTAATAAGTTTGTGAGAAGTTATTGTATTGTCTGGAGAGGCACCGAGCCTCAAGTGAGGGTATTAAAACTTTCCCTCCCACCAACACATCGGTCACAAGTAAAAATAAACTTTATGGACTTGACATTTGTGCTCTCTGTGAAACTTATTAAAAGAAAAATAAAAACACAATTTGTCTGTATTTTTATGAAAAGGCGAGAAATTGTTATTTGAACAGTTAAAACTTACCTATAGAGACACTAGACTGTTTATTGTGGTGACACTTGAGGGAGGCCTATCTCTAAAATAGGTCTCCCTTAAGTGTCACGTTTTAGTGATTTCGTGTAAGTAGAAGTTTATCGGCTGAAATAATGATGATGATAGTGCCGAACACAGGTGTTTATTTTTTACTCAGTCAAAGTATAATACGTCCTCTCGTTCTACCCAGAGTAGAGAGAGACCGTATATAAAATAAGACAATCACAAAAAACGAGTTCATTGTAATTTCTATATTTTCATCCCCTAAAAAACTACCATTGAAACCACCCTGTATCCTTGGCCAACCGAATACATTACTCTAAATAAAAAATAAACAACAGCTCTTTGATAACAAAAACAGTCCTAGCTAAATATAAATACAGGAAGAAACATTACAATATCTTTGAACCTCAGCGATTCTTTATTGATTCGGACCCGAAGGTATGGAGGGACAAAGGCCCCTCTTATCCTCGACCTTGACTGCCTGCCTTATGAATTCTTTGTAAAGAAAGATCTGCGAGGAAGCGGAGCGGAGCGAGAAAGCGATGCGGAGCGAGGGTACACAACAGCGCTATGAAAATCTGTGTTTGTTTCCACGAAAGCTATGTCGAGAAGCTTGCGTGATGTGAGGATGCATATGAAAGTACAGCTCCCTAGCCAGTAGTTTGCTGTCCGTCCATCCGGAAACCGTCCGTCCGACCCCAAGTCGTCAATGGCGCGCACTGTTCCCGCGCGCCTCACGGAGTTGTCAGCAACTGAAGGGACTCTGCAGAAGGGTCGAAGCGTTCTGGGGCCAAGAGTTGATGCGAAAGTGGAACATCGGGCCCCTGTAACTAATGCAGGAAGGAACGGTGGGTCGTTTAGCCAGTAGAAGTCTGACACTGTTACCCGCTCCGCTTAAAGGCGGGATTCGTCATTGGATAATTTTTGCCTACCATAAAAAAAATGTTTTCAAAAATGAATAGGCTGTAAATAAATCCAGCTCTCCATAAACGATAGCCTCATCATCAGACAGGATCGCAGTCAAGCTTATACCTATCAGTAAAAAAGTGTCTAGCTGTGCTTTTAGCTCTTTTTCACCAGAACTGCGCTACCTTTCAAGGAAAATGAAAGTCCTTATTTGTGGATTTTTCCTCGCACACTGCCTCGCTACCTCGTGTTTCGGAGGTGGTAAACCACCCTTATAAATACGGATGGTGACCTTAGGACCCTCTTAGCGAACAACAGAGAGGTTGCGAGGTTGCGCTAAAGTCATATAATGCGTTTCATGTGGTAGGTGGCTCTTCTGAAAATTAAGTATTGATGGCAAATAATATTATGAATAGTGAATACTAAAGTGAGTGTGGTCCATCATGTAGCTCATCATTGCTTACCATTAAGTGAGATAAAGGTCAAATGCGAGCCTATCGATAAACAAGTTTTCAATGAAAAATTTTTTTTTCATAACAAGCTTTTATAGCGGTGGTCTATACTTATATAAATAAAACTCGTCAAGACGATTCACACGAGCCCAAACTCGACGTGGTTGTGCCGTTTAATTACAGAGTTCCTATGGCTACCTCGCGATTCCATCATCAGATCAGCTCCATGTCATCATAATATTGCATTGTCATCCGAACTAAACGTGTATACCAAATTTCAGCTCAATCGGAAACCGGGAAGTGGATCAAATTTAAGTTGCAAGATTTGATTACAGAACGACAGACAACGGGACAGGTGAAACTAAATAAAAGCTTGTAAAAAGCGCAAATTATCAATAAAAAAATAAATAAATAAAAGAATAACTATCACACAACGCCATCTAGTCCCAAGTTAAGCAGGGCTTGTGTTATGAACACTAGAAAAGTGATAAACATACTTATATATTTCTAAACACATTCATATTATAGATAAATTACACCCAGATACAGAACAAACGATCGTGCTCATCACACAAACATTTGTCCTGGGTGGCAATCGAACCCACGACCTCCAGCAGTCAGTTTCACCGGTTTTCCCGCAGCAGGTTCACTTTCGAAGCCTGTTTTAGAGAAAATGCGCAAGTTTTTAACATAAAACTGTAGTCCATGACACTCACTCATATTAGTAAATTCATTCTCATTCATATTCGAATATATTCGATTTGAAGACATTTACCTTTTATTCGTACATTGACCTGTATAAACGGGAGCACAAGGGTTTTTGTTTATTTTTATTACTCATATTGGCTTTTCATTTACAGTTTCCTAAATAACCAGACCTAAAGGGACCTCTCATTAACAGCACACCCCTCGAAGAAATTCGAACGTTTGAAAATAAAGTGTCGCTCTTTACCTGTCGGAGCAATGTTCAAAATGCTAATTATATTGGAACCTGGATAATTGGGACTTCAAGGGACCTGCTAATTTGTTTCACTTGGTATATATACAGCTAAATTTTAATGAGGGTTAATCCTGTTAATCCGGTGTATGAAACATTATCGATTTGTAAAGATAAAATTAAAAAAATATTTTTTTTTCAATACACTTACTCGAAAACTGCCTCTTATCACACTCCTATTTGGTTCAATATAGCATGTATAACCCAAGTGCTTTTTTGAGTTTATCACAACAAGGGCTTATTTATACCTTCCTTATCGTCACGGTCAAGGGTGATATTTTTTTTTGCTTAGTTTATCGAATCAGGCGCAAGGCACAAGTCGTAAGTGTATTGAAAAACGTCGTTTGGCACTCGTGCAGATTTGTCATTGCAGCCCTCGGCCCCATCCATCACACAACATCCATCCGACAAACTTCCTGCACTTGTATCAAAATGTACTATTTTAAAACTCGAATTAATTTACGCATGTACAAAATTAAGCTTCTTGAAATAAATATCAGCAGTACAAGTCAATGACATGTAGGTTGTTGTGGGTCGTTAAAGATTAACTACCACTACACTCTATAACGCATATAAATCCATTTCTGAAATGTGTCACTAAGTCTAACAAGCTAAAATCTCTAATTAGAGGTAATTGCCCAGTGCGATAAGACCGCCCAATGTACACTTAGTTTTTATATTTGTATATCCTGTCCGCATTGAGGTGTAAATTTATTGTAAATATAATAAATAATAATAATAAATAAATAAACATAGAAAAAATATGAATTTATTCAGGTACGGTAGGTTTTTAAAAAGTCGTGTTAAATAAAACAAAACTTTGTATTTTCAGAGCAAAAATTGGAGGTTTACTTTGAAATCTTCGATACCATATCTTATACATATAATAATATCTTTACAGGTATTTTGTAAACATCATATAATAAAATCTTTACAGGTATTTTGTAAACATCATATAATAAAATATTTACAGGTATTTTGTAAACATCATATAATAAAATATTTACAGGTATTTTGTAAACATCATATAATAAAATATTTACAGGTATTTTGTAAACATCATATAATAAAATCTTTACAGGTATTTTGTAAACATCATGTTCAGCCACTTATATTGCTGACAGCGTTTCCATCCCCTAAACTCGGTCAAGGTCGCGAGGGTGAAGTTATTATTATTTTGGGGTGCGACGTAACAGATACGTTGTTGTTTACTCTATAATTTGTTGGAAATTAATTATTTTTAACTTCGTTCTTGACTCTCTCAAGGGTAGGGAGAAAAGTGAAAGTTAAGTCGTCACATATACATAGATTTATGTAAAAAAGCTGCTTAACAATATTTTTTTTTTGATAATAAATCATATAGGTAATGAGTTTTTCTGTTCTAGGGTGGAGTAGGGGGGGGGTTTAAATTTTTATTTAAAGTAGACTTCTCATACAAACTTTGAACCCCTGTTTTATCCCTGTTAGGGGTGATTTTCAGAAAATCCTCTTTTAATTCTCGCCTATGTTAAAGGAAGCTTTGTTGAAAATTCACGCTCCTAGTTCCAGTAGTTTCGGCTGTGCGTTGATATGTCAGTCAGTCCGTTTCTCCTTTTATAAATATATACATATAATATTTACCAGTACAATTGTATATCTACCTCTACATCTAGGTACCGATACAGGCAACATTTCATTCATGACTAGTTTCACATAGATTTGCTAACGAGATAGTAAGGTGAACACAGATCACATCTTAATGACATTTTAATTAGTTGTAGTCAACATGGCGACGAGGAAATCATTTCAAACTAAATGCAGGAGAAAACTTGACAAATGGGAAAATTTCTCTTTTTCATAAAGACAAGGTAATTGCATGAAGGTTTAACACTAACCCTTTAACAGTTAACGTTGGTTTGGTTTTCGTGTTAGGGTCTTGTCTGCAGGGGCCCTCCAGGATCGAAGCCTCCTGGAGCCTAGGGTGGTGCAAACTGTTACCTCGACTCTAGGAATAAGGCAAGGAAGGTACGGGGTAGGTTTTTTAGTCAGTAAGAGTCTGACACTGGTCTCCCGCTCCGCCCAAGAGCGGGTTTCGTCCTTCGATGATTTTCACCTACCATAAAAAAAGGGTCTTGTGTCTATGATCGGATACCGTAAAACGGGGTGAATAGAAACGTATCGGGGATGAATAGAAACAATATTTTGTTGTTTTAAAAATTGTTTGCAGAATTTAAATATTTTTATAAATTCAATATTGAAAACAAAAAAGGCTTTATTAAAACTAAAAATATGAATCAATTTTTAATAAAAATTTTGTTTCTGTCCGGACCGTAGAGGAGATTTGCAGTTGTTATTGCTGTTAAAAACTGTTATTGGCATTTTTTTTTAATATTTATTTTTGTGCCAGTTTTCAAGCGCTAAATTTCGCAGAGCCTAACTTCAGACTCGCCAAGATTCGACGGCCGTACTGTACGTTCTGCGAGTAACCTTTACGTTGTTGAAATCTCTACAGTCCTTATTGAACCGCGGTCTTCCCGTCCGATTATAATTTAGGTGTCTTCAAGGCTAGAGTGAATAAGCTCTTAATAAACTTGTGCGTCTCACCATCAACGATTGCATCACAGTTTATCATCAGGTTGGATCACAGTCAAGCACTAGATTATATCAATTAAAATATATATATGTAAGCTGTTGAAGGGTTAAAATTAAGTTTTCCTTTGACTTGTTAATTTATTGCATAGAAATTACAGAGAAAGTGTAAAATATTATTAACTAGCTTTTGCCCGCGGCTTCGCCCGCGTGGGTTTGGGGTTTCCGGGATAAAAAGTAGCCTATGTGCTATTCCGGAGTGTATCCTATGCCTGTGCCAAATTTCATTCAAATCCATTCAGTAGTTTTTACGTGAAAGAGTAACAAACATCCATACATCCATACATCCATACATCCATACATCCATACATCCATACATCCATACTTACAAACTTTCGCCTTTATAATAGTAGTAGGATAAAAACTGTATGTACATAATACTGTACAAACGTGGACTTAATGTCTTAGATATTTTCTACCAGTCGACCTTGGGGTGATGCAGAAACATAACAGAGTAGGTGCCACTTAAAAAAAAAAAAAAAATGTGTTTCTTCAGTTGCGTCCAAGGACTCCGGAATTATATCATAGAATAATATTTTTTATCGCCTGTGGGGCTGAGAGATAGTGTCAGACTTTTATGTTCATAATGTAGTTTGTAGCAATGTATTGCATTACCTTTTTTATCCCTTAACAAATAAATACACCAGAAACGAACGCTACACAGAATCCGTACCTGCAACAGTCATAAAGCCTTACAAGTAACACAGCTAATTACCGGATCAGCAGCAAGTATACCTGACGCTAGTAGGAACTAATTAAAGTAAACACTGGCGAATTAATTGCACACGTATACCTGGGTCCCACGTGACTCGGGTCTTACAAGAAGTGTTATAAGTAAATATTATTGCGTATCGAAGGAGGTTACACGTGGGGGTTTGTTGTGACAGGTTTTCCGGTAATATTATGAGGATTTTATCTTGTAATTACCGTAAATAGTGAGTAAATATTTTTTTTTTTTTTTTTACTAATCCTAGAGTACATCCAAAGGATAGACTCTAATTTTATTACAATCTAGCCTATATACAGACTAATAAGTAATTTAATTTTATCCTAAACTAATAAATTGTCTTTGCTAAGAATGTGTCCAATAGCACTTTTCTTATTGTCTCTATTAAGGCGAATACACTTTGTTCTTGTATTTATTAGGTAGCCATTTGCTACATAACACTATTCACTATCACTAAACACTAACTCGAACGGTTTTGTTCTTTTTAGTCTTCTCACTATGTGCGTGTGGTCGAGAAGCTGGATAGCCTCGATGTTCACGTGCTGATGAAGTCGCTTTTCGTGAGCTTCTGCATATTTTTTTATTACTTTGTCGATGAACTCAACTTTTAAGTCCCGATGGAGGTCATCATTTCTTATGTACCAAGGTGCATTTACAATTTCCCTTAGTACCTTGTTCTGAAATCGTTGTATGATACTTATATTGGTCTGTTTGGTGCAGCCCCACAGCTGAATACCATAAGTCCAAATTGGCATAAGGACTTGTCTGTATAATAACAATTTGTTCTGTACAGACAACGTAGAATTTCTTCCAAGCAGCCAATACATTTTTTTGAATCGTAAGTCGAGTTCATCTCTTTTCTTCTTTACGTGAGCTTTCCAGCTTAACTTAGCGTCAAGAGTCATACCCAAATATTTGGCTGTATTCTCGTATGGGACTTGTTTATTATTTATATAAAGCGGAGAATACTGGTGTTTTTTGTTACTGAAATCGATGTGTACTGATTTGGATTCATTCAATTTAATCCTCCATTTTTTGGTCCAGTCATAGACTTGGTTGACAGCCATTTGAACCTTTTCAACTGCTTCTTCATGGCTATTTCCTACAGCCATGAGAGCTGTATCGTCAGCAAAAGTCCCAATGGTATTGTGCTCTGATTCTGGAATATCGCAAGTGTATATTAAGTACAGGACTGGTCCTAATACACTTCCTTGCGGTACGCCTGCTTTTATTTGTTTCAAATCTGAGTAGGTATCTTCTTGCCTTATTCTAAAGACTCTGTTTAGAATGTAGGATTCCAGGATATCTGCAAACTGCTTAGGTAACAGGGTCTTCAATTTATATATTTGACCATCATGCCATACTTTGTCGAACGCTTGTGCCACGTCTAGGAACACAGTAGAACAAACCTTCTTGTCTTCAAGGGCGTGCTCTATTACGTTTGTAATTCTATGCACTTGATCGATAGTTGAGTGCTTTTCTCGAAAACCAAACTGGTGTTCTGGTATTATTTTCTTGCTATGTATTATTGGTTTGAGCCGTTTAAGTAAAAGCTTTTCAAATAGTTTTGACATTATAGGTAACAAGGAGATTGGTCTGTATGATGTTGTTTCATGTACTGGTTTCCCAGGCTTTGCAATCATGATCACTTCAGCGACTTTCCATAAATCAGGAACATATTTTAGCCTAAATGCAGCATTTATAAGAGTTGTCAACTTAACCAGACCCTTTCTTGGTAGGTTGTGAAGTATTTCCCCAGTTATTAAGTCGTAACCTGGTGATTTTCGGCAGCTTATGTTCTGTTTTATTTCTCGAGCGACTTCTCTTGGTGTTACTAGAATAATATCTTGAAATTCTGGAGTCATATTAAACGAAGTGCCGTTTTTAATTATTTCCCCCTCATTTGGTTGAAATATCTTTTCAAGGTGCTCTGCAAACCTCTTCGCTTTTTGACTATTAGTGACTGCCCATTGTCCGTTTTTACACTTAAGGGGAGGAATGGGTGTGATCGGCCTTTTGAGATGCTTGGTTGCCTTCCAAAGTGAGTAGTCTGTATTTTGGTTGTTACTTAGTTCCTGAAGATAGGCTTTAGTTCTGAATTAGTCTTCTTACTTTTTTTGTCAGCTGGTTTAGTTTTCGTTTGTCATCAGGGCACCTAGATTGATGCCACGTTTTTCTTTGTCTTCTTTTCTCCATAATGAGCTGCTTGATTCTGAGGGGATAAATATTTCCCTTTGTTCTTCTGTTGATATCGGGTGTATTTTCCCAACTAGCTTGCTGGATTTGCGCGATGAAGTTTTCTAATTCGATGTTTAGATGTTCGGGTGTTTTTAATGGAACTTTAAGATCTATTTGATCATTCAATTTAGTCTTAAAGCTCTCCCAATCAGTGTGTTTGTTGACAAGAGTGACCCTGTTTTGTTTGTACAAAATATTTTCACTAATTTCTAAATATATTGTTGAGTGATCCGAGTTCATATCATAGCTTTGTTCTGTTTTCATGTAACTAGTTGATAGATTCTTGGTTATGAAGAAATCTATTAGGTCTGGAATTTTATTTGGATCTGTTGGCCAATAGGTGGGCTTTCCAGTAGATAAAACTTCACATTGCGTCTCTTTTATGGCACTCAGTAGTTCTTTACCTTTAGTAGTGGTTAATCTGGAACCCCAGTATGTATTTTTAGCATTAAAGTCACCATCTAAAATAAATTTATTGCCAAGGCTGGTTAGAAAACTGATATACTGATCCCTTTTTATCATATACCGAGGTGGACAATAGATGGCAGACACTGTTAGTGGATATTTTTTGGTTTGAAGACATATTGCCACTGCTTGGATATCTCTCTCTTCGTATTTGAGCTCTTCATAGTGCTGTAAGTTTTCTTTTACAATGACGGCACTACCGCCTCTTGCAGAATTGTCTGGGTGAAGTGCATGGTATACTTTGTACCCTTTAAACTTAATATAAGATTGTTTTGTGAAGTGCGTTTCTGATATCAGACAGACATCAATTTTTTCTATGTCTAATACTGCCTGTAACTCATTTTGGTGTTTTAATAACCCATTTGAGTTCCACGTCATAAACTTTAATATACGAGTAGTATTCATTTTTTAGTCTTAATAGCAGCTTTGTTGCTATTTTAAATTTTTTTCAGTCTCTCGTCGAATGATGTCATTAACTTTAATATTTCATCCAACTTTTTGTCACTGTTAGAGTCAACCAAAGGTGCCTTTGCTATGCCGCTTGCAGCTGCTTGGGCGTATGAAATACTTTTAGTGGTGATTTTCTTCGTCGCTTGACTTGGTTTATTCGGGTAAGGGCCTTCACCTTTTCCAGTAAGTACATTTTGTTGGGCGATAATATTGTGACTTTTAGTTTTAGTTTTTCGAATCTGCTGAATTTCTTTAGCTACCATGCATCCCCTGTAATTTGCTGGATGTGGGGCTCCACAATGGACGCATTTTGGCTTCTCTTCTTTCGGTTTTCTACAATCTTTGGTAAGATGTTTACCTGTGCACTTTACGCACCTTGGTTCTTTGGAACAGTACTTTTGCGTATGGCCATACGCCTGGCATCTTTTGCACTGAGGTACCAATTTTGTAGATTTTAAGGGCTGAATTTCTACATTACATCCCAATATATATTTTATGTTATATATTTTGCTAGTTTCCTCATCGTTTGAAAATGTTAGCATAAACATATTAAGTGGCTCTTTAGTTTTCCAGCTCAATTTGTTAACTGCTTCTAAGATCTTGTAACCTTTGTTACGCAAATCCTCAACTACTCTTTCAGGGATGCATGAAAAATGCAATTTTTTTGCCATAACTCTTATTGGTCTTTCTTGCTTATTTTCATAAGAATGCCAAAGGCAATTGTTATTTGCAAGGGCTTTAGTAATTGCTTTGTACGATTCTTCGCTTTTAGCATTTACTTTGACGGATTCCCCGCGCATCATTTTAACGCTGAACGTATCAGCTGATTGGGACTCACATAAAAAGTCGAAAAATTTCTGGTAGTTTTGAATACCATCTACAATAATGGGTGGAGGCATAGGTAAATATAATAATAATAAATCGGCCAAGAGCGTGTCGGGCCACGCTCAGTGTAGGGTTACGTAGTTTCCCGTCTAATTTTGGCCTGTTGGTGTTGTGGTTAGTGGCCCTGACTGCTACGCCGGAGATCGTGGGTTTGATTCCCACTAAGAACAAATATTTGTGTGATGAGCTCAATCATTTGTTCTGTGTCTGGGTGTAATTTATCTATAATATGTATGTATTTAGAAATATATAATATGTAAATATATAAGTGTCTGCCATATATAAGTATGTTTATCAGTTGTCTGGTACCCATAGCACAAGCTCTGCTTAGCTTGGTAGTTGTGGAATATATAAAAAATATATAAAAAAAAATCAAGAAAGATTATGACCTACCGTTTGATGCACAAGCCCATGCCTACAGTGGCTGGAGAGTGTAGTCTCCGATCTTGATTGGAGTAGGTACTACTTGATTATTGAGAGGTAAAATTAATAAATAAACGGATTACTATACTCGTAATATAGTTTATTAGTTCTTCATAATGCATTCGAGTACATAAAGTTTAATTACTAACATGGATAGCTCGATTAACTCTATACTTAGTACATATAAGTGATAGTGCCACTTATAGTAAATAATGATTTATAGGAGTATTATTGTGGGTAGTTTATCAGTATGAAGTAGCGCAATCGTAAATGTGTGTGAAACGTATAAGTACGCGGCATAGAAGTTGAACTGAAGAACTGAAACTGCTGTCGTTGGGATATGGTTATGCGTAGCCCTTCGATATACCGCACTATGATTGAGACCCGCAGCCCTAAGCAAAGTTACAATCGTTTCGTTTAGAGTTAGTGCTTGTAGATAGCCACGCCCTCAATTTCTTCGTTGAGATGATGTCCGAACAAGGGAATTGTGGGCGTGGCTAACTACAAGCGCTAACTCTAAACGATACGATTGTAACTTGGCTAGGGGGGGCAATCTTCTTTTACTAATTTAGTTTTACTTATATGCCACGTTTTTTAATTCTACACCGATTTTGTTTTTGTTCTAAAGCCCATGTAAATAAATTTTATCTATACGAAAAGTCAATTATAAGTACCATTTTTTTTGGTTTATTTTTATCCAGTGAATTGAAAATTGAATTGAATTGAAAATCTTAGATTGAAAATCACACAGAAATACGAGTAGACAATAGTTTTTTATCGATTATTGTGCGGGGTAAGTGAACTTTGAAACAAAAAAGAAGTAGTAAAAAGTATTTCCCCGATTCACAAACATTTATGATATAAGTATTAAGTGCTAAACACACTTAATTATTACCATATTTTTTTTACTTTGAAGTTGTGTAGAAATTTGTGGATTACTATTATAATATATTAGTATTGGTAAAGTCTTATAATTTTTCAAATGTACTACGTCCAGAAGCGAAAAATCAAAACTTGAACTAGAGAGTTATTTACAAGCTGTCACCGAAAAAAGTTTAATTAAAATCCAGTTTTTCAATTTTACTCATCTCTGAGTTCTTAAATTTTGCAAAAACATCTTCGTTTTGACAGTAAGGCGTGACGTCACATCCTGTCAATCGATCCTATTCTTATTTGGAACGCATAGTAAATCAAGCTTTCTAGAATGAAAAAGGTTTTTATTTTTCGCTTTTTAGTTTTTTATCTTTTGTTTTTCTTTTTTGAAACTTTCATCTATCTGGCGCTGTATCTTCGCTTCTATCAGTAGTATATGATTTGTTTCATATGGTAGTGTGTATTGGCTGGCGTATTTTTATTTACCCTATTAATTTTTAGTTTACTGAACTTAGGCTTTTTAATTGTCATTTTTAGGCAAACCTTAACTTATCTGATTGTCCAAAGTCTTTGTTTTAATAGTTGATGTTCCTCAGTAATTGATTTGTAAATTCTTATCGAGTAAATAAGTACCTACATTAAAAACTTTATGACTGCTGAAAAATCAAATTTTTGGTGAAGTGCCACTTTAGTTTTAAGGATAGGTACGTGATGTTATTTTTTTATAGAAAAAAAATAGAGTATATCTATCTATCTATTTCTAGTAAGGTTGGTAATCCTTTGTGAATATATTGACTGACTAAAGACTTAGTCCTCAATCTTGGGCTGGATCCAGTCGATGAAGGAGTAGACCCTGGTGTAGACGTCAGGGTAGCCCCGGGCGCAGGGCATGCCCCAGGATACTATGCCCACCACGCTGTTGTTAGCTACCAGAGGGCCACCGGAATCACCCTGAAAAAATTGATTGTACGTTGTATTATGGAACATAGATAATTTACTTTTTGATTTTACCTTCAGCTTAAAAAAAAGTTTGTCTACCTACCCTACCTACATACCCTATGCAACCTACCAACTCACCCTACGTACATACCCTATGCAACCTACCAACCTACCCTACCTACATAACCAATGCTATCTACCTAGCCTACCCTACCTATCTTTTTTGCTTTCCAATCATCTCTTGAAGCAAGTGAAAAAACAAAAATAAGGAATTATAAATTCGATACAACTGTACTCGAGTTTTAGCGAGACTAACAAACAGCAATTGATTTTTATATTTTTGGCCATTGCTAGAGTTGCCAGATCTAGTCTTAATAATAATATTTAGCTAAAATATTTTGTTAAACAGATCTACCTTCCCTTAGTTTTATCAGCCTTTTAATGTTCCTACTGCTGGGAATCAGATCTTCTCTAGGAGAGGCAATGGGCCATCCACCACGCGGGCCTGGTTATGAATTTTACATAGGTGAATGTCACATGTCTTAGTATACCTTCTCTTACAAACACTGAAAGTGGGACGTAGATAGATAGATTAAACTTTATTGTACACCAAAAAGTTACAGAACATGAAGAACATGTTGTAGAACATGTTATGACTAAAAATAATGGTAGCAAGTTACTATTCGAGCTATTACCTTGAAAAATATCAAGATACAATATTATGGTAGTAAAATATACGTTCAGTTCAATACAAGCGAAATGAGGTGAACGATAAAATAATAACGTATGAATCAGAAATCATTTACAATTTTCTCTTACATATTTTTTTTTCTGAAATATATGTTTTTTCGCTTAAATTCTCATCATTCGCCGATATTTGAACGTAATACATCTGATACATAAATATTAATATTCGTTGAGCTAACAAATGCTATGATGGAATATCTTCAAACATCTTAATATCTGGAATATTATGTTAACTTTCAAAATGGCGGATTCTTTATTATAGAATCCGCCATTTTCAAAGTCAAAGTCAACAAATTTTATTTCACATGTGCCTACATGGGCACTTATAAAACTTCAGAAGCTAGTGCACGGTTCCAAATTGGTCGTTTTCTATGGAGAAGAACCGGCAAGAAACTCCATGGCCACTCTTTTATAAAAATTGTTTTCTTTACAATATTTCCATATTACAGTATTTGCACATAAATTATGTAAGGACAGTGCAGACCAGTCAATATTGAACCAGTCAATTTTGAAAGTTAACATAATACATATATGGAAAAATATTAGGTTTAGATGGAGGAATGCGATACTTAAAAATATGTATATAAAAAACTGGGCAAGTGCGAGCCAGACTCGCACATTGAGGGTTCCAGTCGATGAAGCAGGTTTCCGTACAAATTTACTTATGTAAATAGTTCAATTCCCGAATCGACTTTCAAAGATTTTTTCAAATCCCATTTTTTTTTTGTTACGTTACTACAAATTTCTTCCTTAGGAATTGGCAAGTAGTGGCTCAAAACTGAGAACACTGGAAAGAATGGGGGGAGGCCTTTGCCCAGCATTGGGGCAGTATGGGCTGGAAATACATATACATAAATACAAATTTACAGCTTTCAAATTTTTTTCTATAAATTTCAAATTTCAGGATTCTGGGCCTATGAATTTTGATTCCCTTGAGAAGAAGAGAACCTGGTCATTTGTCCACGTTGTGATATGCTTTCCAACGCTGCATTTTCAGGAACATGGTGACTCTAGAATCTTCCGTCGTACTTTTTTATGGTGGGGAAAATCATCGAATGACGAATCCTGCCCTTGGGCGGAGACAGTTTAAGACTTATACTGAGTAAACAACCCACCGTTCCTTCTTACCTTAGTTCCAGGGTCCCGGTGTTCCACTTTCGCATCAACCTTTGGGAACTTTTCGTCGTACTGCGAACTTATTTGAAGAAATATAAACAACTACAGAATTCTAACTGGTTTACTTACATGACAAGCTCCTTCCCCAGTCTTGGTCAGGGAACAGATCTGTGAGCTGTATACTGGGTTGATTCTCTTGTAGATGTTCTGGCATCGTTCCACGCTCAGGGAGGTCAAGTTGATCATCTGGAGCTGAACGGGCAGCGTGCCGGGGTACTGGAAAGAGAGGAGAACTTAACCTTTTGAATACTGTAATTAGAGACATAATAGAAAGACAATAGGTGAGCGAACGTTCGCTTGGGGCTTAAGGTTTCAAGGTGTCTTAGATTCTAGGACTGGAGATCTGGTGTTTGAAAGTAGCTGTTGAAGAGAAAAATCAAACGTTGCCTAGAAAAAGGGTACCTAAGTAACACGCTAAATATGTACGTAGTTAGTTAGTACGCAATGAAAATTACCTTCAGGTCATTGACTCGCTCAGCTGACGTTTAATTAAAGAAATCAATTTCGTACATGCATAACTATTGAAATTTTGTTTTTGTTTTTTTAATTTTATCTTTATAACTCGATAGTGTTTCATATACCGGATTGTCGGTATATCGGATCGTATTTTACACAAAGTTATGCCCCTAGTTGTGATTGAACCCGCCTACAACTCGTAAGACGGGGCTATTACCTTTCAGCCACCACTACTGTCATACACAGTAACAGACAAAACCGTCTATGGGTGTAATGTCTGGTTCGGGCGACTGCCTGATGATGGCTTTGCTTTGGCTTTGTTCAAGGCAGACCAGTATTTGTGTTCTAATTGCGAGGAGAATCTTGATACTGTGAAACAGGATTTTGAAGTTTAGCTCCTATGAGGTACCACTGACGTCGTTAGACACACTTTACTGTAGAATCGACCCACACAAAAATTTATTTGTGCGTCAAATCACCCACATATGTGCACAAATTTTTCCTAGTATTAAGTAAAATTAGATCAAAAGCTTCAATACTCGGAACCGATAAACCTACTCGGAAAACCTAAAACCAATTTCTCGGTAACATCTGAAGAGTAAATTTTTCACCCACCAGTTCCATAGTACGACAATAAGCCATTTACTAGGAAAAAGTGGTAAAGGCGCAATCGCTTAATACCTCTAAAGTATAATTCTACATAACTTTAAAAGGATTTATAGGAAGGAGATTTCTTTAAATAATACTAGCGAACCGCCCCCGCTTCGTACGGGTGCAATGCTGATATTAAATATATTATGCATGTATTGACTATACATATAAACCTTCCTCTTGAATCACTCTATCTATTAAAAAACCGCATCAAAAACCTTTGCGTACTTTTAATAAGCAACTTTGTTTTATACTATGTAAAGACTAGCGACCCGCTCCGGCTTCGGACGGGAGCAGTGGTGATATTAAATATATTATGTACATATTATGCACATAAACCTTCCCCTTGAATCACTCTATCTATTAAAAAAATCGAATCAAAATCTGTTGCGTACTTTTAAAGATCTCTAAGCATACATAGGGAGCAAGCAACTTTTGTTTTTATACTATGTAATGATTGTTTACTTTCTACTTCTGTGTTTAAATGGTGTAATTGACTTCGGCCGTACTGTTTAAATAAAATAAATAAATAATTGGACAGGAAGACTGCAGTTGGCAAATGGTTTCAGTTCTTCGATGTACGTCGCATAAACGACGAAACGAAATGCTGACATATGCAGAAAAGTTTGAAAAATAAATGAAATTAATGTTTCGTTTTTAATTCTTCATGAAATTAAGATTTTTTTCTTCAAACATGCTTTTGGGGCGCTTTAAACTTACTGAACGTGATTCGGTTTGTTCCTCTTAGATTCAAAGGAAGACTCTGGCCCTGGTATATATGGCAACGAAAGAATGGGGTAGGTTGTTTAGTCAGTAAGAGTCTGACACTGTTTGCCAAGGGCGGGATTCGTCATTGGATGATTTTTACCTACTATAAAAACCTACCTATGTTTTACTTGTAAAACTGTGGTCTTACTACAGACATAGACAGCGGGTACCAACGGCCATCTGTGTCCATAGTCACAACTTGCGTACTTTAGCAACTTCGCAGTAGTCCAAGGAGTAACTAACAAAATAGGTAAACAAAAGTGACAAGGTAATGGCAAGTTCCGGGAGCTTGAAAGGTGCGTCGTAGGTTTTCACGTGACCTGCAGGGTTGCTATTTAAAGAAAAAAGAGAAAAAAGGTGCAATTGTTTCTTTTTTTCGGTTTTGACCTCTATTTTTCTTCAGCTGCAATAGAAAAGTTGGCGCACTTGCATGAAAATGTACAATGGTTTACTCCCCGTCCGTACTTTCTTAATTAGTTTCAAGATCCAAGAATAAATTACAGCAAAAGATCCGATACTTGGAGTTAGATTCTTCAATCAATACATCAGCATTGCCATCCAACGTGGCAATGCTCCCAGCGTTCTGGGTACATTTCCCACTGACGTCTTAGAGCATTTAATGCTCTAAGACTGACATCGATGTGGACGAAGTTTTTGATACCCTATGAGTTTTGTTTTCTATCGTACCGACTTTATGACATTTCAAAAGTGCCTGTAAAGGTTTATTTGAAATAAATGTCTTGAATTTGAATTATCTGTTGGTACATATTATTATTTTTATTATACCTGTACAAAGTATTAGTAATGAAATAGTTATAAATAAGATCCAAGATAATTTAATTGTTTTTTTTTGTTGGTTTGTAAAACGTAGTCTCTATAAGTTTCGCTTATAATTAATATCAATCTCAATCTCTCTCTATTATGGAAGTCCATCTTGGCTGACGGCCGCAAACTATTATCGGGTACAAATTAAAAATGAAAACTGTAATTACGCATTTTTCTGATAATATAAATAACTTGAGAATATTCTACACATAGTCCACAAAATGGTAAATCTTTTACTACGTGTTAAAATTGCAACAGATTGGCAACATTTGTAAAAATTAAACAAAATTAAAAGTTTTGAAAAAACACACGACGACGGTAGAAATCTAATCCAATTATTATGTAGCAATAATAATTTTATCATAATACATAACCGAGGAATATCCGCCGGGGCTGCCATTAAACCAGCTACAGTTTTCCTAGTGATGCGAATACAATTAATTGAAGAATTGTAGATGTTAACGACGACATAAAATACATCAATGAGTATTATTAAATTTTTGTTGAAATTTCATATAGAAAAGGCAGCCCCCGACGGATATTCCTCGGTTATCGGTAAATGGTAGAAATTCTAATCCCACACTGTCCAATTTTCTAAAACAAATTTTTTTTGTGCGAACAAGCCCCGAGGTCGATTTTGACAGCCCTACCTGAATGAGGGTGCCACGAAGTCCTAATGACACAATTAGGGAGGCCCACGATGTGCCGGGAATAATAATAATAGTGGCAGAGGGTCAGTTCCCGCAGTTTCAGATTGTAACTACGGGGAGTTTTTGTTTGAAAAGGGCCACAAAAAATATGCTGGTTTTATTAAGTGAGTGTGAGCATTTTATGTGGTTAAGGTTGTTTTATCTAGGAATTTTCATCAAATACATTTAAACGGGGTAAGTAGGAACATAGGGATGAATAGAAACAAAACTTTGATAAGGACTTAGAAACAAAACTTTGATAAGGACTTTCACTCGTTTCTCCTAATATTGGTTTTTAGGAAAGCTTTCATTATTTTTGTATGTCAATACGAAAGGGATTACGTTTAACTTACCAGTACCTAACCTAACTTAATTATATTCAAACATATACAATTTGAAGTGCAGTCCTAAAATAGCTAGTATTATTGTAATTTTAGACTTTATTTTTCTGGTGTTAAGAACATATTTTTGGTGATAGAAAGGGTATCAAAACATTTTATGGTGGTCATTACCTATATTTAACCCCATGTGAAAGTGCTGTAATCTATTTAACGTGAAAAAAAAAATCTTTACATTTTTGTTTCTATTCTCCCCTGCGTTTCTATTCACCCCGTTCGACTGTATTATTATTTATTGAAATTTTAAAACTGACTGTGCTTAGTGGTACTCATAGGCAGACATTATGAGACGAATGTATTGTGAAGAGATCGCGCCAATTATGTCATAGAACATCAATTCCAAAATAAATTATATCCATTATTGACTAAAATAACACCTATGTATGTTCTTTCTTTGCCTTGTGTTCCAATACCACGGGGCCCCCTTTTGAAAGTAAAATCGCAAGGTTGATTATGATTTAAGAGCGGCCAACCTGGAGCATTAGTTTTGCATCAAACATTATTTTGCATTGCATTAAACGAAGCAACAAGCTTTCAAACCATGCGCTGGGCGAGTGAGGAAGGCCCACCTTCACAAGGAAGTTCATATTCAAAACAAAACACGATCGAAATTATGTATGAGATCTCTTATATACATATTTTGAACAGGATAAGCAAAGGTATATAAATATACGTACAATTTTGTTCCGCACTCGAGTCACGCCGCTGATTAAAACGGGAAATGAACGTCAAATGTTTAATTTCCCAGTTGACTTGGGGTGTTAACTAATAAAATCTTTGAAATTAAGTTTACTTTTGTTTTTATGTACATTTTTATGACTCTTACTGTAGTAGTTTTTTTTTTTTTTTTTTTATGGTAGGTGAAAATCATCCAATGACGAAACCCGCTCTTGGGCGGAGCGGGAGACCAGTGTCAGACTCTTACTGACTAAAAAAAACCTACCCCGTACCTTCCTTGCCTTATTTCTGGAGTCGAGGTTACAGTTTGCACATACCCTCTAGGCTCCAGGAGGCTTCGACCCTGAAGGGCCCCTGCAGTTTGCTGACAACTCCTTGAGGCGCGCGGGAACGGTGCGCGCCGTTGACGACTTGGACTCGGTCTTACCAGACGATCGGACGGCGAGCTACCCATTGCTCACCGTCCGCGAGCCAGTGTCTACGGTGGCCGGATATCGGCAGGATCGCGGCGGCGACGGCTACGGCGAGTACGCCGTTGCCTTTGCCTTATGCGGTCGGCCTCCTCCTTTACGAGCATTACTGCTTCGCAGAAGGAGGCGACCGCCTGCCATTCCTCTTCGCTGCGGACCATGGCTTGAACCAGGGCCCGGCGCGAGAGGTCGCCGCCGCCGTACTGTAGTAGTACTTGTTGATTTCTTTAGTATTCCCGTGCGCTACAAGGAGTTGTCAGCAGGGGCCCTACAGGGTCGAAGCCTCCCGGGGCCGAGGGTTGGTGTGAAAGCGTTACACCGGGGCTCTGGGGATAAGGCAAGGAAGGAACGGGGTAGGTTGTTTAGTCAGTAAGAGTCTGACATTGGTTCCCACTCCGCCCAAGAGCGGGATTCGATTTTTACCTACCATAAAAAAAGCTTATTAAAGCAAACTTTTCGAGAAGATCGACTCGAAGTATTTGTTGCTATGTACGGCAACACATTTGTATTTTTCTGTATGCGTTTTATTGCTCCGATGGAAGGGGTTATCTGATGATTACCCACCGTAATAAAGTATTAAAATAATCATGGTAAGACGATATCATAAGCTCTTTTATTTATTTTTAAATATCACAAAGCTTTGAGCACAGGCGTAAAGTAGCAAACGTGTTAGTTTTATATCTATAGGATGCGTTTTAGAGAGTGTACATGACTTGATTCTGCCATTATTTTTCTTATAATGTTCAATGGTAGAAAAATTAGATGAATGAATGATGAATGGAATGGAAATGGAATGGGATGATAGGACACCCGCTGAAAACTATACTGACTTTGTTGACATTGAATGTTTTGTTTACCGTTCGGACCAAACTTTTCGCCTCGTCGTTTATACCACGTACATCGAAGGACTGGCACAGTTTATCTGCTGCGGTCTTCTTGTCCGATTGCAATTGAGGTGCCTTCAATACTAGAGTGAATAGGCTGTCAATAAACTAGTGCGCTTCATCATCATCATAAACGATTGCATCACTGCTTTCCATGGATTGGTATCGTAGTAAAATACTAGCCTTTCGCGCGGGAATCAAGAGTTCAATATCATTATAAAAAATTCAATCTGTTCAAGGACGCTCGAGAAAAGAGAGAGTTTCTGGCAAGAGCTTCGTAAGGGAAGAGGGCAGGCGAAAAAGTAATTTACTCACCGAAAGTCTTCCCCATCCGCTAAGGAACAGGTCTTCTCCAGCGCCGGTATTCTCAGTTGGCAGAGCTATCGGCTGCACCAGCTCACTGAACTGGATGTCAGACTTGACTTTGAGGAGGCTGACGTCATTGATGATGGACACACTGTTGTAGTTCTCGTGGCTGATGATTTTGTCGACCGAATAGGAGTCACCACCGATGACGCGGTTGGTTGTGCCCACTACAACCTTTATACTGCGCTTGGATTGGCTGTGGAGGAAATATTGAATATCGGTTATGTAAGTGCTAATGATAATAATGCTTTACCAACACGCACTGGGCCCGCGTGGTGGATTACGGCCCATTCCCCTCTCTTAGAGAGGAGGCCTGTGTCCCTGCAGTGGGAACATTAAAAAAAGGCTGATGATGATGAAGTGCTAATGATATTTTGGAGGTGTGCGGAAAAGAGATCGTACTACGAGCTTTTAACGTCATACATTTTACGACATAAATCAAGCTATAATAACACTAATAATAAATATCTAAACAAACGAAATATCTTGACTTTAATGGTCATACCGCGAAAACCTTCTTCTTCTCAACTTTTCAGTAACCGGCACCACTTTCAATTGCAGAAATGTTTATTGTGTATAAGGGAAGATTTTCACCGTTGAATGTAACTAAGGATTTTTTTTTATGGTGGGCAAAAATCAATCCCGCTCATGGACGGAGCGGGAAACAGTGTCGAACTCTACTGACTAAACACCAAACCCCGTTTCTTCTTTGCCTTACACACTGGGGCCAAACCTTCCTTTCAGAAAAAGAGCCTGGACTCCACTAGGCTTCAACTTTTTTGCAGACTCGCTACCCTACGGTTTGCTGACAACTCCTTGAGGCGCGCAGGAGCAGAGCGTGCCGTCGAGGACTTGGCTCGGTCCTTACTGTTACCAGACGACCGGACGGCGAGCTACCTAATGCCCGGCAATGTAACTAGGGATGTAATTTATGATATTAGTCAGAAAGTCTAAATTGAATGGTTTCTCAAGTTTAGCAATCAAGTATCTACGATAAGTGTGGCCTACAAGTACAAATCATACGTAGATACCTATTATGTAGTTAGCAGAATTACATGACTCAAATATCTATTATGAAATATTAATCATTATCGTTTCTGAAAAAGATACACTCAAGTACAATATCTTTGTTGAATCATCATCATCATCCTACCCTTATCCCATTTTACTTGGGGTCGGTGCAACATGTTTTTTTCTTCCACTCTGTCCTGTCACCCGTCACACTATCACTAACTCCCTTTTCTTTCATATCACTCTTCACACAATCCATCCATCTCTTCTTCGGCCTCCCTCTTCCTCTCCATCCATCCACGTGTAAACTCAGAACTCTTTTTGTGACATGCGTTTCATCTCTCCTCTTCACATGTCCATACCAAGACAAACGATTTCCTTTCAACTTTTCAGTCACTGGCGCCACTTTCAGACTTCGTCTAATATACTCATTTCTCATTTTATCCGTTGAATGCATAGATATATCAAACAGTAGTTGAATGATTTGCATAACAAATGCGTAATGAAAACGAATATAATTAGATTAATAATTACGGGACCTGCGGTCTTTAAGGCAGGGCCGAAGTCTACAGGGACCCCGGTCCGTTTTCTGAAAGGAAGTTTCGACCCTGGTATGAGGGCTAAGTAGAAATGGGTGGGTTGTTAAGTCAGTAAAAGTCTGTCACTGTTTCCCGCTCCGCCCAAGGACGGGTTTCATCATTAGATGATTTTTCTCACCATAAAAAAGAGTGATTAGAGTCTTGATAAACTAGTGCGCTTCTACATTAAGGATTGCATCACTGCTTAACATCAAATGGAATCGTAGTAAAGAATTATGGAGCTAATCATAGAGCTAACCCATGCTTTCCTCACTTGGTGGCGAAAATATAGGTAAAGTAATTTCAGCTAAACTAAAGGGGCCCAGTGGGTCTTCCTAGGGCTGCGGGAACATTTAAAAGTGTTCCAATACAGAAACAGGGTAATTGAAGGTAACTGGTGGATATATCTGTTTCCACTTTTTTGTGGGAGAAGTCATTTAATAATAATAATATTATATTTTATTGTTAAAGACACCATTTTAACCTCCTCTTTATAGATGTCGGTTAAAAAGTTATCAACTAAAGGATCAGTGACACTGTTTCCCGCTAAACCCAAGAGCGGGATTCGTCATTGGATGATTTTTGCCAACCATATAAAAAAACCAATGATTGATCACTGAGCGTACCATGTGCTCATCGGCTTGACAAAAAAAGTAAAACTGATCATTTTGGACCATTATTATCCAATAGTTTAGGGACGACATGCGTGCTGATGGGCTTGGGGCAAGGGATGCAAAAGACCGAGCGAAGTGGAGGCGTCTAGGAAGGAAAGCGGACCCCGGGCACCGAGGTGAAAGCCATGATAGCAACCGGGACGGGCGCTAGGTTGATGATGATGATTCTCAAATAGTTTCCGTATCTATTTCCCTATTTTACCCGATGCTGGTACACCTGGTTGCACGGCTGTAATCATTAATCAAGTATTATTACGAAAGGGAAACCCGCATAGTGATGCTTTATGTTACCTCTGTCAGAAATGGCCCTGACTTTTGCCTTGTTCAATGTTGTTTCATGATTTTATTATTGTAAATATTTAATTATACCTATACGTTTACTTTGGTCATCAAACTAAAAAAACAAATAATTAGTGATTCTAAGATATAGACTGATTAAAAAAGTCAACGTGGTTTGAAAGCGCAATTGACCTGGAACGCAAAGTACATCTCAAGAGGATGCACTTTGAGTTCCAGGTCAACAGTATATCTTTCGAAAATTCCTGTAGCCCGTGAGGACATCCATATAGTTGGAACCCTATGGTTTTGGTGACATTTTTTTGAGACTTGAGACGAGTTCTCAAGTCTCAAGGGTTAGTCTTTACCAGACAGCTAGATGGTAAGCAGTGATGTAACCATTGATGGTGGGCGCAAAAGTTTATTAAGAGCCTGTTTACACTACCCAAAATTATAATCGGACGGGAAGACTGCAACAGGCAAATTGTCCAATGGAGCGGTATAAACTACGAGGCTATATTTCTTAATTCTTTGTTGTTTACAAAAACAAACTTACATAAAATATTTTTTTGACAATTGATGTACAAAGGCGAATTTAACTCAACAATGAGTTTTCTGCCAGCAAACCTTTGAGCGAAACAAAATCATCATATTTCAACAAGAAAAGAAAGAGAAATATTTCATTTAGCACCCATAGAGTAAAAACAACACTGAAACATAAGATGATTCTTAAAAGTAATTAAAACGCAGCTAATTGAACTTCAAAAGTTCGGAGTAGTCAGTATATTTCATCCGTACACTACTTTTGCGGCCTCATAAACCGTGAGAGCGCGAAACTAACAAAAATGTCATAAAATTGTTGATTGCCCAATCAATAACCCTATAATATTCCCACTGCTGGGACTTAGGTCTCCTCTCGGGGAGTGGAAATTGGCAATAATCCACCACGCGGGCCCAGTGCGAGTTGGTGGATGTCACATGTTTTCGAATTTTTGGTCTTAAGACATGCCGGTTTCCTCTCATGATGTTTTCTTACACCGTTTTGAGATAAGCCCCCTTGCCAAGTCACGACATTTTCGTGTCGATTCTCTTTCTACTATCGAAACGTCTCAGCAAAGTTATCATTAAAAAACATGACACTACAGGATGTAGCGATGATCATTGTAGATACGATTACATTTCAATCTGTAATTTTGAACGATGTGAACTTGGCTACGAGGTTTGTTGCGATGATGTCATTTCCATAAATTTGATTAGTTTTCTACTAGCGATAAAAAATGTAGATTATCGACATGGCTAAGGGGGCAGTGGTGATGAAATAAATATATACAAAGTAATGCGTTTGGCTGGGTTTGAACCCGCGACCATCATTGTTTTTGAGGGGGAAAATAATAATTCCTTTCCCTAAAAGTTATGTGTATTAAAGGCTACTTTACAAATGGCGGGTAACCCTGATAAATTTCGGTCTACCTTTACGGCTGGAAAGTTTTTTATTGTATTAAATTACCTTGAGCTCTCCTTTGACCGTGAAAAATGGTCGATGTTCTCTTAAGTGAATATACAAAAAAAAGGTATTGATATCGCTTTTTTGTGTACAAGTAATCGCGGCAAGGGATTGCGGGTTTAAACCCAGTTAAGTGCATTACGTTGTGTCATTTATGTCATCACCATTGCTATCAAAACATCGTGAGGAAACCGGCATGCCTTAGAACCAAAAACTTTGAAAACAAATGACATCCACCTACGCGTACTTGGCCCGGCCGCGTGATGGATTACAGCCCATTGAAAAGAGAGGAGGTCTAAGTCCCAGCGGTGGGAACATTATAAAGCTGATGCTATGGCATGCTATAATTATACCACCTCCCCTACACCGCTCTGGACTTATCCACTCCTCCTTTTTTATTCAGGCCATATCACTTTGGAATGCGCTCCCTCCGAATATCAGGATGGCGACCAGCCGAGGAACGAGAGTACATTCGCAAGAAGTTGGCAGAATTATCACAGCAATGATTTGTTGGATTTGTTTTTTTTCCAACAACTTTGTTTAGTTGTATAATTATGTATGTATGGATTTATTATTGCATTTGTTTGTTTTCTATTTGTCTGTTTTTTTCCTAAACTGCACCTAACATGTTATGTTTATGCACCACCCTAAGGTCGACTGGTAGAAAATGCCTAAGGCATTAAGTCCGCCTTCGTACAGTGTTACGTGCATAAAATTTTTATAATTAATTAAATTAATTTTTCTCTAGTCATCAACTTACCCAGCTGTACAATGCGCAGCAGTTAGCACCCATCTCTTATTCAGGATCGAGCCTCCACAGAAGTGAGCGTTCAGCAGGTTCCTCAACGACGCCTGGTAAGGGACCCTGCCCTCAGGTGCGGCCACTCCCCCCACGATACGGGAGACTGGGAGGAACACATCCGGTACTAGCAGCTCGTAGGGAATGTCTTCTTGGAATGTTGGTGGAGCTTGAACTGGGGCTGGCTGCAGGAAGGCACCTGGAAAGAGATTTGTAATGAAATATTTTTATATAAGGAAGGAAGGCCTCCCACAATGTGGACCGATGACCTGGTCAGGGTTGCTGGAATCGCTTGGAGTGGCGGCGCTTGGAGGAGCCTATGTCTAGCGGTGAACTTCTTTCGGCTGAAATTATGATGATGATGATTTGTATAACATAGAGTGACTGGTAATAATTACTGTACAATACTTAAACACATGGTTGTAGTTATGATAACAAAGAACTTTTACTATGGGAACAAGCCTGAAATCGCGAAAAAGAGTTTTGTACAACTTGTCCGTTTAGGTGAACATAAATGTACTGACCAACAGATGTTTTTGGCGAAACGCTTACTTCTACGGTCGGAGTAAGCGCCTAGTCGTTCATATCTCATACCGCGTATATCGCAAGCAGGAACCTTACAGGGTATAGATGTCCGCTAAGAACGGATTTTATGGAACTTCACCCCGAAGGGGTGGGGAGGGGTAAAACTTTTCACGCAGGCGAAGCCGCAAGTTTATTATGTAGACTTACTAGCTTTTGCCCGCGACTTCGCTCCGAGCTACAGAAAATGTGATAAATGAAGAACCGCTCGACCGATTTTGTGCAAACTTCACATCAACCATCTTCTAAATAGTCCGAACAAAGCCTAAACATTTGGTTTGGATAGACGAGACCATTTTTGTGTTAAAAAATAACAACGGAAAGTGGCATTGATTTATATATATATAGGTATATATAGATATTGACTGCTTATAAATCATAAGTTGCTATAGAACCTAAACCATACATAATTTGTTATTCACGTCCAAATGCGTCAGTCTTTCTAATTGTATGCATATTTACAAGTTTATGTTTGTGTTGTGTCTGCCTTTGTCTGAGTTTTGTTACTATTTTGGTGTGTACAATAAAGTTTATTTTATTTTATTGTATTCTACATATTAGCACAAGTGTCTTTTTATATTTTTCACACGTTTTCTTTTTATCTATATATGTAAAAGGAGAAACTGACTGATTGACATATAAACGCACAGCCTAAACTAAAGGGCCTAGCCATGTGAAATTTTCTCAAGGCATACAGACGAATACTAAGAAAGGGTTTTTCAAAATTCAGTTCCTAATGGGATGTAATGGGGGTCTAAAGTTTGTATGGAGAACCCGACTTTCACGCGGGCAAAGTCGCTGGCAGAAGGCTAGTTTGATATAAACTAATGCTTGACTGCGATCTTACCTGACGGAAAGCAGTGATGCTATCGTTCATGATGAAGCGCACTAGTTTATTAAGAGCCTATTCACTCTAGCCTTGAAGACAACCAAATTATAATCGGATGGGATTTAAAATATACATGAGTATATTTTGATAAAATCATTTTTCATATTTATTTTATGGTGTTCTCTTTTATATTTGTAGATGTCCAGAAGTAAAAAAAAAATCGTGTGCCCTCGACGCAGACGACGCGACGTAAGAAGTTAAGTTATAAAAATAATTGAGAGGACATTGGGGGGAGATGAATCATGTACACCATGTTTAAATAGATAAATTTTTACTTACTTTCTTACTAACTTAAAAGGCTATCTGACTATTTAATCAGCACTGCAAAATGATCAAACTTGAACAATGTATTTTTAAGAGCCAAATTCACCAATAAAACTAATCGAGATTATTTGAAACAAAACACAGTTTGAGCGTCTAATCGAGATTATAGCTTCATTCACTTCAGCGTTTCATCGCTATGAATTGAATCTAGTTTACGCTAAACTCAGATTCAATTCTAAACGCCCATATATTCGACACGGGTCTTTAAACTAGCTTACGCTGAGCTCCGTTTAGTTAACCTAAGTTTTATAGTGAATGCTGAAATCAGTCCTTAGTCTGCCTTTCTACCTTTATGTCGCTAATAAAAAAAATGACACAAAAATAAAACTTACCGTAAGCACCCAAAAACAAACTGACAAATACCACTGAGTACATTTTTTTTTCAAGCTTAATAGACGTCTAATTGAAGTTAATACCACAGCCCTTATGTACTAAATACTCTACTACATCCTTATATAAAACCCAACACAAATGATAAGCTGTGTACTTCAATGAAATGCACTTGAGAAACAATTGAAGGGTGTAAGGAACTTTGTTTTTCCGATACTTTACTCGTGTGTACTAAAACACTCTGAAATACAGTTATTTTTGTCTATTTGATCTCTTCTTCAGGGATTAGTGACACGTGCTAAGGAACTAAGAACTAAGAGCACCTTCAATTTATCCGCAAAGTGCCGTGCGACGATTCCATATACACCGTGAAATTTAAATGGTTGTTTTCCCGCGGCAGAATGACTTGCCATAAGGAGTACTTTTGAAGAATACAGTAAAAATAAAAAAATAAAAAAGTTTTTTTTTTTACAAATAATTATTAAAAATATTCATCAACTCAAAAAAGAGAAAACAATAGTAACATTAGACGTAATTTGTAGGTACTACTAGAGTCGCATGCGCAGCACACCGTCAAAGGAAACTGATTCATTAAATATTTACACTAAAATAAGCTCTCGCACGTTGTGATACGTCATAATTAGCTTGCACTCTACAGGTCCATTTTTTGTTTTTAATATTTTATTTTTTTATCAAACGTTTGTATTACCAAGACACAACCATTTCGCTGAGGGAAAACAACCATTAAAATTTCACGGTATATAAATATAAACGTGTGACTGCCGCGCTACAACTCTATGTCATGGGAAGTCCTGTGTAAACGTTGCCATACATTATGGTCGTTTGGGCACATTACCAATCGACAACGATCTGGAAGTTTTTCGAAACTAAATAGTTTAGACTAGCTTTTGCCCGCGACTTCGCCCGCGTGGTATTAAGGTTTCCTGGATAAAAAGTAGCCTATGTCCTATTCCGGAGTGTATCCAATGCCTGTTCCAAATTTCATCCAGATCCGTCCAGCCGTTTTGACGTGATTGAGTAACAAACATCCAAACATCGTAACTTTCGCATTTATAATATTAGTAAGATTGTAGGAATAAAATATAATTTTGATTACAGTTAGGAGTTTCGAACTAGGGTCGTTTAGTCAATAGAAGTCTGACATGGTCTCCCGCTCCGCCTAAGGGCGGGATTCGTCATTCGATGATTTTTCCTACCATAAAAAAAAAAAAAACATCCGAAAAGATGACAGACGGAAAAACGAAAACTTTTACTTTTTAGAAGAGAAATAAATTCCTATTTATGAAGTAGCAAGGTAAAATAACACTTATTAGTTCCAAGTACAAAGTACTTCAAATTATTTGTTTAAAATTGAGATATCATTATCCTGCGCAGTTTGGATAACCAACAAAGCTGTCTTTCATGAGTCGTCAATTCGTTATTAATTAGTTATCTATTTTTTACATTTACGTGGGTATTCCCGCATTTAAGGTCACTGTATTTAGAAACGTCATCGATTATCGAGTACCTAAGTACTTATGTGGTACTTGACTACTGTACTTTATTTTTGTGATAGATGCATTTTGTGAAGGAAATATTCAGCGGTACCATATTTTTGTGATGAGTATACACCGTTGAATTTTGATCATTTTAATCCCGTAGAGGGTCGATCGGCACATGAAACACTGTCGAATTGTAAAGATAAAATAAAAAAATAAAGTACTTTTTTACTAAAACTGGAATGGAAACGAGTGAATGGCTTTGTATGTAGCTGTCGGTTGTTGTGTTGCATACTACCCACAGGTTATTGAACTCGCCCAGTTGACGTTTACTTAAAAAATAATTCGAGTTTTAAAAAAATAGTTTATTTTTAAATTTTTCTTTACAAATCATGTTTCATTTACCGATCGACATTTATTTTTGTATATATATTTTTGAAACGGTTATATTTTTGTGCAGAATTGCCAAACTTTAATGATAGTGGGCAGAATATTGATAGTAGAACGGATGGTTGATGAGACCAAAAGATTCCAGAATTGCGCCTGCGTACCGAAAGACGCAGCGTTAGACTCTCACCGGGTCACCGATTCGAGAATGATGAAAATAATGAAAAGAATTCTCGAGTCGATGCCATCGATACGATTTCCCTCAAAGTTCATGGGTTCAATGAATTCTGTTTCTCTCAAAGTGGTTCAGTAGGTTCAAGGTAGATACTTTTATAACGGCGTCAGTGGAGTTTTTAGGTCCTTCAGTGTACATTTGTATAACAATTTTAATATCAACCTGGACTTTTGTTTCTAGGACATGCTGGTGACAGAATGAGATATATGATAATTATTAATGAATACTCGATAATGAAAAACAAATAAATCTTCAATTCCGAGGTAACAGATAAAGATTTTCATTTCAATATCATGTTGTACAGAGTAGTGGTCTTGACATAAATAACTTAAGATAATTTAGAAATACTTAATGTTGTATAATCAATACACATGATTGAACACGACTAAATTGAGATCGTTCTAATTATGTATAGGGTCAGTCTGTTACGTGAAATATTATCGATTTGTAAAGATAAAATTAAAAAATAAAACACTGTTATTAAAACTTGAATTAATTGGCGCATTGACTTCTTTAAGTAAACGTCAGCTGAGCGGGTCAATTACCTGTAGGTAGTTAGTACGCAAAAACCCCCAACTACCTAAAGGTCATTGTCTCGCTCAGCCAAATAAAATATTCTTCTTCGTCTTGTCGACATGGGACGGGTCGTCGACGGCGCGCATGGATACCGCCCGCCTCAAGGAGTTATCAGCAAACTGTAGGGGCCCAGCAGGGTCGAATCCTCCTGGAGCCAAGGGTTGTTGCGAAAGCGTTACACCGGAACTCTGGAAGTAAGGCAAGGAAGAAACGGGGTAGGTTGTTTAGTCAGTAAGAGTCTGACACTGTTTCCCGCTCCGCCCAAGAGCAGGATTCGTTATTCGATGATTTTTACCTACCATAAGAAAAACGTTACTGTACCTATGATTAAATTTTTATAGTGGCTTCATCCCTCTTTCTCGCTCGCACAATTGTCATTAACAAGTCATGGTAAAGCTCCTGTTCATATATTAACTCCAAACAATTTAAATTTAAAAGCATCGACGATAATGAAGTTTGAACAACTTTGTCACAGGAGACCTAAAATGGACGCGTTTAGAGAGTTAAAATAAAAAATAAACAAGCTAATACAATTTTGAGAACAGTCTAGACGACCCTCCGTCGTAAAATAACCGCTTGGGGGAGGAGGAGAGGGTTTATGTCAAAAAGTTGTATTTAACTCACAAAGTCTTAATAAGGAAAGTTTTTTTTTTACAATTAGTTTGCTTGATGAATTTAATACGTGAACACTGAACTCTTTTTTGAGAGATAAGTACTTACTGTAATTCTTTATTGTGCACAACAACTTAACATAAATACAATGATATGACAGTTCATGTACAAAGGCAAGCTTAACTCAACAATGAGTTTTCTGCCAGCAAACCTTTCAGAAGCAGATCTTGCAGAAGTTTAGTTAGCTGGGATGTTGGAAAGTTAGAACAGGGGCCCTAGACAAGTGGCAATCGCTTCGTGTCGAATCTTTTTCTAAGTTCGATTTCGCCTTAACGATGTCGACCACAAAATGGTAGACAAAGTGACATCGACTAACATATCGATAAGTCGAAGTGTTGGTTCGATAAAATAACAACTTCTTGGCTATGGTTATCGAATCAAAACGTCCGTGACGTATAAACAACTAATAACAATTAGCGAATCGAAAACGTTTGACCACGTGACTTTTCGAAGGCATATGTCAGTTCCATACATTTCGGAGTTTCGAATTTCGTTATCGTTAGTGAGAATGTGACTTTGTCTAAGCCCCCAGGGAAAAATGCTGCTCCAAACTAGTAATAACTCCACCTCAAGGAGTTGTCAGCAACTGTAGGGGCCTAACAGGGTCGAAGCCTTCTGGGGTCAAGAGTTGATGCGAAAGTGGAACACCGGGGCTCTGGAACTAATGCAAGAAAGAACGCTGGGTGGTTTAGTCAGTATAAGTCTTACACTGTCTCCTGCTCCTGCCAAGGGCGGGATTCGTCATTCGTTGATATTTCCCGCCATAAAAAATAAAAAAAAACATGCTGCCCCGAACTAATAATAATTCTTGTATCATTTTTTAAGTTGGGAAATCATCCCTGTGTTATGATGAAAAAATATCCAATGACTTCTCCCGGTCTAGGGCGGAGTGAAAGAGTGTGTTAGTTTAACTTTAAGTTCAATGGCAATTTGTTGCGGACAATATTCACACTATAAACATATAACATTTATGGCATAGCTTTATAACGGTCCCTCTGGGAACCAGGTTTCCAGATGGCTGTAATCCGCTACGCGGACCCAGTGCAAGATTGGTACATCCACCAAATAAAACAATCGTTAGGAAACCATTTCTTATAAAAATCGAAAATATGTGACGTCCACGAACCCACACTGGGCCCACATGGTGGATTACTGCCCCATTCCCTCTCTTAGAGAGGAAGCATGAGTCCCAGTAGTAGGAACAATAAAAAGGCTGATTATACTAAATAAGTAGGAAAATTAAAAAAGTTAATTATGCTAAATAAAGTGACGCTACTGACAGCTCACCTTGAATGAATGACTATGACGAAATGCCTGAACATTTTGATTGCAATATTCCAATTCGCAATATCAACAGTGAGTCGATACTGATAAGGGTGCTTGAGATAATTACGAGACAGGGCCTTCACCTAATCACGATTCAACCCTACTCATCGACTATCTAAATATAATTTTCCGTACATTTTGTATTTGGGCAGGCAATACTTATTGTATTGCCATACAACGTGGAAATACTGCCAGCCTTTTGGGCACTTTACCAGTCGACAGCGATGCGGAAGATCTTTTTGACGCCTTATTAGATTTTGTATTTCGAATATTGTGAAACACAATAGACGTGACTTTTCTACGTGACGTTTCCAATTGCTTACAATCTTATCGTTTTGGAATTCTGTGAAAGCGATAGTGTATAATTATATTTTATTAGAGTTACTAAACTATTTTTAATAAACTATTTTTCTTTCTTTCCTTGTGTACGACACAAGGAAAGAAAGAAAAATAGTTTATTTACGCGTAAAGACGCAAACTTAAAGCTAGTTAACCAACTTAACCAATTACATAAGGAAGATATGCGCCACTTCCGCGCAAAATGGCCGAACGCGCATCAGGCTGTGGCTTCACGCACTTTGCGATGGGCCACAGCACTGGTTTTCAGCGTGGGCCGTTGACGATGTCGACATAAGACACCAAGGAACACCAAGGGAAGAAGAGAACCAAAGTGCTTGTGAAAGTAAAAATTAATCGCCAAAATTAAGTAGAAACATTCCACGCAGAACAGAAACCTTCATATGCGCGAGTCCAACTTACCTACATTTCGCTGGTAGGGTTCTGTACCTTAACAGAAAAAAAACGGAGCCCTTACAGACAGCCAGACAACAAAGTGATCTATAAAGTTTCCGTTTTTCCTTTTAAGGTATGGGACCCTAAAAAGATTGATTATATTTTATGCATAACATAATTATTGAGTGTTAGTTTTTTGGAAAATTTATCTTCTTTCACGGCAAAAACACTGGCAAAAGCTTGTCAAGAAAGATTGTAATATATGATGACCAGCACGAGTACTAAATTCATCACTGTCCAGACCTTCCCTCACGGGACTTCTAATAGGGTTTAAAACGATATAATCTTGGACCTCTGGCCATCTCAACCTTACGCAACCCCCAGAGTACAGGGCTAATCAAACATTTCGTGTATTTGTAACTAAGTTACGACCCTTGCAAATGAGCTTACAACCCCCTTAATAAGATCTAATGAAAGGTTCACTCATTATGTTCAACTCAACGGAATATTAGGAGATGGCGGATTACATATTTTTCAGCATCATTATGTCGTGTACATACTTGTAAGACACCCTGGTCTACCTGTGTCTATCATGGGGAAAGTGATAGAGGGCTGTGTTGTGGACATGTAAAGAGGTGTAGTGAAGAGCATCATCATCAGCCTAGCGTAAGTCCCGGTTGCTACCTTGGCTTTCACCTCGGTGCCCGGGGTCCGCTTTCCTGCCTAGTCGTCTCCACTTCGCTCGGTCTTTTGCATCCTCTGCCTTAAGCCCACTAGCACGCATATCGTCCCTTACGACGTCGATCCAACGCCTCTTAGGCCTACCTCGTTTTCCGGGTCCCGGCGGAGGCGGCATGGCGAGGCATCTGTTACCCACGTAGTCTGCTGGTTTTCGTAAAACGTGGCCATACCAGCGTAAGCGACCCTCGTGCAGTTTATCCGCTATGTCACGGACCTGAAGGCTGCCCCGGATGCGGGAGTTTTTAATGCGGTCTTTCCGCGAAACTCCAGACATCCAGCGCAGCATATTCATTTCCGTGACACGCAGGCTTTGCTTATGTCGCTCAAGTACAGGCCACGCTTCACTGCCATACAAAAGGTGTAGTGAAGAGCATGCGGTTTTTTTATGGTGGGAAAAAATCATCCAATCTTTTTTTTCTTTTTATTCTTTATTGCACACAAAACATTAAATAGTACACAGTAGTTAGACAATTACCGCCTTATTCCAAAACTCAATCAAAAATAGTTCCGGGCCTATTACTAGGACTAATTGGTATTAAATTCAGTAATAGCCCAAGAAATACATTTAGATCGGGTTTAATGGGTATTAAATCTAGTAATATTCCCGAAAACTACATTTTGATCGCGATTAATATTGATATTAAACCTAGAATAGTCTCGGAACTATTTTAGATCTCGCTTTGGAATAAGGCAGTTTAAACAATGAGATTCTTTTTAAGTTTGGCGATTCTTTTCGCTATGTCGGCAACCTTGGTTCTCTTGCGGATATCCTCATTTCTGATTCTATCACGCAAGGATACTCCGAGCATAGCCCTTTCCATTGCCCTTTGAGTGACCTTGATTCTTTTTATAAGGCCCATTGTAAACGACCACGTTTCAGAGCCATACGTCATCACTAAATCGCCAAAATTAAGTGGCAATGGGCAGGGCACATTGCACGCAGAACGGATGGCCGCTGGGGCCGAAAGGTTCTGGAGTGGCGACCGTGTACCGGAAGACGTAGCGTTGGAAGGCCTCCCACAAGGTGGACCGATGACCTGGTCAGGGTTGCTGGAAGCCGATGGATGCAAGACGCACAGGACCGGTCTTTGTGGCGGCGCTTGGGGGAGGCCTATGTCCAGCAGTGGACGTCTTTCGGCTGAAATGATGTGATGATGATGGAAACAATGAGATTTTCTCCCAGCAAAACTATGAGTAACAGAGAAAGGCAACAATCAAAGGTAGAAACAAGTGCACAATATAAACCTATATACTTGTATACTTCTATAAAACTATATATTAAAATATACGTACATACCTGTAAATACAAATATTATGTCAGCTGTGAAAGAAAATGCTCTTGGGGCTATCACAAAGGGAATGTGGGCGAGAATTCCAAAGACGAATCGCGATCTTGGACGCGGAAACAGTGTCAGACTCTTACTGACTAAACACCTCAATCTGTTCCTTCTTTGCTTTTCGCACTGGGGCGAAGCCTTTCTTTCAGAAAGAGACCCTGGGCCCCAGTAGGCTTCAACCCTTTTGCAGAGTCTCTACGGATTTGCTGACGACTTCTTGCTGTTGTTGAGGCGCGCGGGAACAGAGCGCGCCGTCGACGACTGGGTTTGATTTGGATGGTTACCAGACGATTGGACGGCAAGCTACCAGATTAGACGGCGAGCATATATAACACTAGCTTTTGCCCGCGGCTTCGCCCGCGGCTTCGCCCGCGTGGTATTGGGATTGGGGTTTCCGAGGTAAAAAGTAGCCTATGTCCTATTCCGGAGTATATCCTATGCCTGTGCCAAATTTCATCCAGATCCGTCCAGCCGTTTTGGCGTGATTGAGTAACAAACACTCAAACATCCAAACATCGTAACTTTCGCATTTATAATATTAGTAAGATACTAGTTAATAGCATTAAAAAACATGTCTTTTTTGTTTTGTAGAAGATATTGCCACATTTCTTCAACATTAAAAACGCCATGAAAAAGTTAATTAACCTAACATTTAATTTATTATTTTGTGTGATAAAGTTATACTAATTAAGTTAACTTGTCCGTCATTAAAATGTTTGTAGCAGGGTAATGGTGTCAAGTCACGACAATTTTGCGACTGCAAAAATGTGTGCTTTGTATTTTAAATTGACTGGTCTGTTGGTATAATGGTCCTGACTGCTATGCCGGAGGCCATGGGTTGAAACCCCCGTGGAACTGAAACTAAGGTAAGAAGAAACTGTGGGTCGTTTAGTCAGTCGTTTTGGAAGTCTGATACTGGCTCCCGCTCCGTCCAAGGGCGGGATTCATTATTCGATCTTTTTTCCCATAATAAAAAAAACCCAGGATAAAATATTCGTGTGATGAGCATGATTCAGATCAGAACAATCTTTCTGAATCCGGATGTAATTGATCAATATGTATGTATTTAGATTTGATCTCGTATCCATCGTATTTCCGAGACCATCGATTCATCTTGTGTGCATCGACCCTTATTTAGCCAGAAAATATCTTGAGCGCGATACAGTAGAGTATAGTATCATTATCATCATCAGCCTTTTATGTATCAGCTTTTTTAATGTTCCCACTGCAGGGACACAGGCCTCCTCTCTCTAGGAGAGGGAACGGGCCATAATCCACCACACGAACCCAGTGCAGATTGGTGGATGTCACATGTCTTCGAATTTTTGGTTCTAGGACATGCCGGTTTCCTCACGATGTTTTCCTTCACCGTTTTGAGAGCAGTGGTGATGAAGTAAATTACACAAAGTAATTCGCCTGGCTGGGTTTGAACCCGCGACCTACGACTCGTAAGTCGGGGCCGTTACCACTCGGCCACCACTGCTAGCAAAATGCTATGCTAATGCTAATGCTTTGCTGCGAGTATAGTATATAGGGCTGGTATACGCAACTCCACGTCTAAAGCGCGTATTTTGTATATGGGTGGGACAAATGCGTCATTCGAAACACCCAGTCACACTTATATTATTTGCACAGAAATGCAAAGGAAATTATAAATGCGAATATTTAACGAGAAATTCTCAGTAAATTATGGCGCAGGAACACGCTGTGTTTTACAACTATTTTGTACGATAATTTTAATGAATTTTCTCAGAATTAGGTAGTGGAGAATTTAGATTTTCCTGGCATGCGGTTGTTCAGCATTTAAGATTTATTATGAAATGTATCGCGATGTGAGCGCTGCAAACCGAAATACAAGTTCCTTCTAATTCAGTTCCAGGTATTTAAACATTTGTGTACAAAATGTATATTACTGTAGTATTATTAAAAAAAAAAATAAGTTATTTTTGTGAGAGAAAATATTTTTATTCAAAAATATTTTTTTGTTTATTTCTATAAAATAAAAAATCGACTAGGTACATGTGACATCTACCAATCTACACTGGGGTCACGTGGCGGATTACGACCATTCTTTGGCATAGAGAAGAGCCCTGAATCCCAGCAGTGGGAAAATTGTAAGGCTGATGCTATTCAAAATATTATCAACACGGTGATGAAAGCGGCTTCCAACGAACATACTCCGGAAATCAAAATCTATATCTCTATACCCTAAAGCCGCGTTTCCACTAGGCAACAATTGACGCGCAACATGTTGCACAATAAGTTGCCCAACATCTTGAAAGTCAGCGCGGAACTTTTGTTGAACAAAGTTGTCTGTCTACGCATCATACACATACTTTACGTCAGTCGTCGCCAACATGAATGGAACTTGTGTTAATTTCAGCGGCAGTGGTTATAATTTTATCGTAAAATGCATCAAAAAGAAAAATACTATGTTGGTGGGTTAGATAATATCTACAAAATAAAGAAAATGTAACGATGTTCTTTAAACAAACAATTAATTATAATAATTTAACATTTTCCTGTTGCCGGGAGCAAAGTCGCCGGCAAAAGCTAGTTGTTATATCCTTTCGACTACCGTAATTACAGACACAAACCCCTTGACACCCAAGCGAGCGCCGGCGCTCGCGGGTACTATAGCGAACGCCGGCGTTCGCGGGTAATAAAGGAAACTATTAACGTACAATATTTGATTTTTTTTTTGTAGGGTATTTTGATATTTATCCAAGAACGTAAAAAAAAAGTTTTTATAGATAAATAACTTTCCGTTAATACCCGCGAACGCCGGCGTTCGCTATAGTACCCGCGAACGCCGGCGTTCGCTGTATGGCTGAGGAATTAAACTACAATAGGTGTGCGGACACCGGTGTCTTCTTGGAGCCTGAAATATATATTAGTAACGTTGTAATACACTTCCAATCGCTTGCTTGCGATGCTTGCTTCGCTATAAATTTCCAATACGAATTTATTTCCGGACCGACCAGTAAAAGGCGTGAATTTTTCATGCTCTGTTCAGATCGGTAGGTCGCCATCAAACTTGCATAGGTTTGCGTGAAATAATAGCACGTTGGATCACGTTTTAGGCTGAGAACGATCACGCCAGCTGTTAGACCAGGATGTTTAGTTTTAATAGCTATAAACTAGCGCTTGACTGCGATCCCACCTGATGGTAAGCATTGATGCAATCGTTGATGATGAGGCGCACTAGTCTATTAAGAGCCTATTCACTCTAGCTTTGAAGATACTTAAATTATAATCGGACGGAAAGACCGCAGCCAGCAAACTGTTCCAGTCCCTCGATGTACGCGGTATAAACGACGAGGCAAAACGCTTAGTCCAGCCGTAGATCTCTCAACAACGTAAGGGTGGATATTTGCCGTACGCCGGGATGTCTGATGGTAAAATTGAAATGGCGGAATCAAATCGTGCAATTCCCGGACACACTCTCCAAATTGCATCCTGTAGAAAACCGAAAGGCTGGCTACTTTACGCCTAGTTTGTTATGGTGTACCAGTTTCTGTGTTTATTTGTCACGTTTTGGCTGTTTACTGTGATAGTTTGTTTGGTGTGGCCTTGGAAGTAGGTAGACCTAGTGTGGACGTTTGTTTTAGTTATGTTTTACGACTAGCTTTGGTCTGCGACTTTGTCCTCGTATTTTAATGTTCGAGTAAACTGTAATATCTTGGTACTTGTATTGGTTTCGATATGCAGTGACGTAATTTTTGTTTTAACTAAGTGTGTAATAGTTTTGTTTCAAATCAATATGTGTCGGCCACTAGGAATTACTTCCGAGTTCGGCGGTGGCGGCGGCAATTTGAGGTTACATATATACTCATGCCTCAGCTGGGACTCCGATCCGACCTCGATTTCTATTTTCTGTCCACCCTTGGCGTGGACTTGCGGACGACGAGAAATGGATAGTTCGTAATTTGGTACGAGCGTGGTATGCAGCTTAAAATGACTAAGGTGTTACAATGGGCGGTCTTATCGCAAGGAGTAAAAGCGATTTTTTAAAGACAACTTTTGATAGATTTGTCAGAGGAGAAAGATACACGGGTAGTTTGTGGCGTACTTAATGACGTTCAAGAGGAGAGGTAGTGTTCCTCGACCATGTTTTTAAAAGTTGTTAACGTTTGGGCCTTTCTTACCGACACGGGGAACTCATTCCACAGCCGCACTGCTTGCACTGTAAACGACTTACCATAGAAGTTGGTGGAGTCGCTTGGCATCTCCAGTCTCAAGTTATCCGATTACCCAAGATATTGTAGAATATTCCAATGATACCATAATCAGTATTTGTACACTTTGATCTACTATTTGACTACTTCCTATGCCAAAAACTGCGCTATTTAGCAAGGTTAAAATCCTCAACAAACAGTGATTAGTGAAATGAGAGTAAGTAGTTAAAGGGTGGTCGCCGGTCAGACCTTCTGAACGGGTCATTGATCAATTAAGAACCCGAGTTTAACATGACATGACTGGCTGAATGGAGACTTAACATTTTAATTAAGTTTTTAGTTGCTTAGGATATTTGGTTTTGGAGCAGGAAGTTATGGGTGTCATTGACGTCGTAACACAAACGATTACCATGGATCCAGTACATGATTCTAGACTGGAGTCAGAGGAAGCTATAATATACCTGAGATCATTAAATTACTTCTTCCGGTCTGGTTAGAGTGTTTGGGAGTGTCAAACTTTGACTATAATCCGTCCATGTTTATCGTGGATAAACTCTTTTTTATTTAGTTTCACCTGTCCCGTTGTCTGTCGTTCTGTAATCAAATCTTGCAACTTAAATTTGATCCACTTCCCGGTTTCCGATTGAGCTGAAATTTGGTATACACGTTTAGTTCGGATGACAATGCAATATTATGATGACATGGAGCTGATCTGATGATGGAATCACGAGGTAGCCATAGGAACTCTGTAATTAAACGGCACAACCACGTCGAGTTTGGACTCGTGTGAATCGTCTTGACGAGTTTTAATTATATAATTATAGACCGCTGCTATAAAAGCTTGTTATGAAAAAAAAAAATATTTTAATTAAAAACTTGTTCTTTCTTCCCATAATCCTTTAGTTGTCCTAGTGAAATTTTCGAATAATCTGGGGGAAGTTTCATTACGACAACTAGACTTAATAGGCATCAGTTCTTTAAAAATAGATCCAACCGTCTCGGATGTTAGAACGCAATTAAAATTGTGCACTGGATCGAATGTGATCTTCTACCTGTCACTCACAGGTTTGCTGGCTGAAAATTCGAGTTAAGCCCACCTTAGTACACGTATTGGTTAATAACTATCATCATCAGCCTTTTTAATAATAATAATAATAAATCATTTATTTTCAGGCATCTTGGCCCATAGATATATATATACCTTATAGACTAACATATATAAATTAAATACAGTTTATCGTTAGTAAATAAAACTTATGACTATGTTCATATGTATCAGCTTTTTTAATGTTCCCACTACTGGGACACTGGCCTCCTCTCTAGGAGAGGGAATGGGCCATAATCCACCACGCGGGCCCGGTGCGGGTTGGTGGATGTCACATGTCTTCGAATTAGTTAATAACTATGTACTGAGTAAAACATGATTCCTACTAAAAAAGGAATTTAAAGGAAGAAACTTTCTTTGTTTAAAAGTTGAGAACAGAACAGTCACCAAGTGAGGCCGCATAATCGTAGAATTTATTCACCTAACTTTTGATGTAATAATCTTAAAATAATTTTACTGAAAGTCAATTAAAAAACCAATAAAAATACTCTGAACAAAAGTGGTCTTAACTATAAGCATTTTCTTCCAGTCGAACCAAATTGTCGAATAACTCACCCCACCAGAGGTTTTTTTATGGTGGGAAAAATCATCGAATGACGAATCCCGCCCTTGGGCGGAGCGGGAGACAGTGACAGACTTCTACTGACTAAAGAAAACGTACCTTCTTGCCTTAAGTCTAAGGCTCTGGTGTTCCGCTTTCGCATCAACCCTTGGCTACAAGAAGGCTTAGATCCTGCTGGGCCCCTACAGTTGCTTACAACTCCTTGAGGCGCGCGGGAAAACTGCGCCATTGACGACTTGGGCTCGGTCCGGACGGTTACCGGATGGGCGGACAGAGAGCTACCCATTGCACGCCGTTCGCAAGCCCGCACCTTCCCGCTAAAGGCAGTGTCAGACTTTAAGTTACTAACTAAAATCTACCAGTCAGACTTGCGAGGGAGAAAGGAGGATGTAGTTGTATAAGAGTGTATACTCTATAGGTATAGTTCCATCCCTATAATAGTCCAGTTTAGGGCGTCAACTGGATCGCTTTAAGAGCTCGTAGTAATCCTGTGGTCTTTATGGCATGGCCAGTTAATAAATTAATACCTGTTCCTAAAACCGATGAAGCGGCTACAAAATTGATCCGCTAAGCCAAATAGCCATCCTAAATTCTACGTTCAATAGTCTAGCAACTTCATACCAGGTAAATATAATTTTATCTTCCCTGTCAAACCAGAAATGTGCTTTATGAATAGAGAGGTAAAGTTGTTTTTATCTTGTCGGTTTGTTTCCGGCGTGAACGGAGTGTTTCAATGGTTAGGCTTAGCGACACGTTTTGAAACACATTGTCTGTCTGTAGGGCTGTTATGGCCATGTCAAGTTGTGTTTCGGGCTATGAGATAGGAGGTAATTGGTCTTTTGCGGTGTTTTTTTCACCAAAGGACAATGGCAAAAATGTATATGTATCCCCGTGTTTGTTACTCCTTCGCGGAGAAACGCTTGATCGGATTTGGATGAAAATTGTTATATGGTGGGAAAAATCATCGAATGACGAATCCCGCCCCTGAGCAGAGCGGGTAACAGTGTCAGAGTTCTAGGGCCCCGGTGTTCCGCTTTCGCATTAACTCTTGGCCCCCGAAGGCTTCGACCTTGCTGGGTTACTTGCTGGGTACAGTTGCTGACAACTCCTTGAGGCGCGCGGGTACAGTGCGCTCCGTCGACGACTTGAGCTCGGTCCGGAAGCTTACCGGATAGGCGGACAGCGAGCTACCTATTGCTCGCCGAAATAGTTATATGGGTAGATCATGTCTTGGAATAGCATATATCAGTATATCACAGTTGATATAAGGTACATTTTGTTCTCGCATAGTTTTCAGTCTAGGGTGACTGGTAATTAGTGACCATTACTTAGGTAAACACGATTGTTTTGCTCCAGTGCGAAGGGCAGAGAAGGAACGGGGTGGGGTGTATAGTCAGCAAGAGTCTGACACTATTTCCTGCTCCACCCAAGTGCGTGATTCTTCATTGGATGATTTTTGAACACCATAAAAAAAAAAACACATGATTGTACCTAGTCATGATAACAAACCTGATATAGCAAAAAAAATCTGCTGTTCAATAAATTTATGTTAGCCTAACTGGTTATAACGTAATGAATTTTCTATTTATAACGTAATCTATTTTTTTTTTCGCCATTTCAATTTGATCTCACAGTAAAAGTTGTTTGTTATCATGACTTCAATCACGTGTTTAAGTATTGGTCACAAATTACCAGTCACCCTATATAGATATGTAGGGACTCTACAAAAGGGTCGAAGCCTACTGGAGGGTCTCTTACTGAAAGGTAGGTTTGATCCCAGTGCGCAGTGCAAAGAAGGAACGGGGTGGGATGATTAGTCAGTAAGAGTCTGACACTCTTTCCCGTTGCACTCAAAAGCGGGATTCGTCATTGGATGATTTTTGCCCACCATGAAAAAACCCCAGATATCTGGAAAGAGGTGGCGGGATGACCTAGACGCGTACCGAGAGGACTGGTCCAAGATGGTACAGGAAAAGAAGACTTGGAAGGACTTGGGGCAGGCCTTTGCCCAGCAGTGGGACAGTAAAGGCTAATAAAAAAAAATAGATATCTGGGTCAATTTAGTCTTTAGGCGGTTACTCAAAAAATCTTAATAGAAAATCTAACAAGTGTATCCGATTCGGAAATCGAATCCAAAGTATTGGCAGTAAGATTTGCTGCTACTAGACCAAACAAGCAAAATAAAAAATATATCATTTAATTTGTTCATGTTTTCATTGTTTCATAGCAGCGAGAATTCTCAGAAATATTCATACAGCTATTACTGTGTCCAGAATAATACATGCAGCGTTCAAAATATCGCTTTCAGAAATATTGTATGGTGAAATATCGGGTGAATACACGTGGACCTATACACTGCTTGCTGTTTCTGGGAAATTGGCTTGTATAAAATATTCGCTACCAGCATTGCCCGTGTGTATTTGCAGTTACGAGAGGACATTGTATCATAGGTACATAAATAATCAGCTTTATAATTTACCTTGTAATGTGAGTCAAGTTTTTTGGGAGGAGAAATGGGTGGTAGGTAATCTAGTACGCAGGTAAAGTACAAGATGTCACATGTCATCGAATCGTTGTGTTTTCCTCACTATGTTTTCCTTTATTGTTTTGAGAGTATTTAGCATAAAGCATAAGCAGCCATTTTAATGTTCCCACTGGTGGAACTCAGATTTCCTCTTTAGAAGAGAGAATGGGCCGTAATCTACCACACGCGCCCAGTGCGGGTTGGTGAATGTCACATGTCTTCGAATTTTAGTTATAGGACATGCCAGTTTCCCCACAATGATGCTTCACCGTTTTGAGAGTAGTGGTGATGAAATAAGAGACACAAAGTAATTCGCCTCTGGGTTTGAACCCGCGGCATGCTACTCGTAAGTCGGGGCCGCTACCACTCGGCCACCACTGCTCTCAAGAGATTGAGATTGACTAGCGAGAACGCAATTCGGTTGTGAAGATTTATTAATACGCATAGTAATCACGACCAGCCCTATGTCGATTATGGAGTGCCATATACGTATGTAAATTCCAATTGTCTTACTACATATTGCTATCTCGGTTTCGCCGGGATTCCGTTGTCAATCCCGTGATACGCGGAAAATCTGCTGAAAAGACTCACATATTACAGATTTAAGGCGCTTGACACCTACAATTGTAAGTTTTCGTTCTGTTTTTTCACTTTAATTGTTAGAGTTGCGAATATGTTAGTTAAGATATAGTTCAGAATACACTAGCTAGGTGTAACAGTGATTTATTTATTAAATCAAATATTTTATAGATCCATTACAAGAGCAATAGTTGGTACGATCTTAAAATATAATGTTAGTAATCTTAATCATTAATAAAACAAAGTCGTATTGGTTACAAAATTTCATACGGCTGAATTTTAGTGATCGTTGCTTTATTAAATTCTTGAGCCCTAAGCGAACGCATACCTAATTGTCTTTCTATTATGTTTTTTTTTTTGTTTCGTTAAATGCTTTTAATTTTAATTAATTTCAGATTTATATAAATTTTTTACTTAAAAATTTTAGAATTAAATTTTTTAAATTTATCTTGATGTAATATAACGATTTTTTCTTAGTTTTGTTAAATGAATGTATATTACCAAAACATGTTACTGTGAAAATATCATCTGTAGTTGCTATAACGTAATAACATAACGTTTTTCAAATCAAAAGATTTACCGTTAAAAATGCCTAAGGCCTCCGTAGTTTTTGTGTGCATAAAGTATTTTTTTAACAAATAGATACACACAAGTATCCATAAAATAAAAATAACATCTTTGTAATTGCTACAAAGCGGAAACTCCATAATGATGCTCATTTCCGAGGGATTTGCTTGACAAGTGTCTGGCGCCTTAACGTTTTCTGTCGAAACTTTTCAGAAGCATTGCGCTTGTGCAAAACGTTGGGAGTTGGTCGGCAATTTGTCGAATTGTTTTTCGAAGAAAGTTGGTCTGTAGCAATAATTATGTTTCTAGCATCTACTAACAGAATAACAGTATTACGTTATGTATGGTTTTTAAATATCCTAGCATATATATGTATGCTGACGCAGTGGCAGAAAGACAGGCAACAAAGTGATCCTATAAGGATTTCGTTTTTTTTCTTTTGAGGTACGAAATCCTAAAAATTGAAACTAACCAATTTGTCTACATAGCTTCGTTCGTCACCATTCCGCACCCACGTGCGTACGGCCACGTAGGCCACTGCAATATAATTTTAATTGTTTTTTTAATTATTTTCTGTTGCGATAGGTCAGTGACTTCAAGAAAGCTTCCTGAGAATATTGGAAAATTAATGGTCTTAGTAATGGGTCTTGCACCGAGACCGTTATATCTTTTAATGAGAATAAAGGATCTATAAACGACAATTATGTTTTTAATGAAAATGCATTAGGTTGTGTTCCAGATGCTTCTTTCTTAGAATGAATTAGCAGAAATGTTAATCACTATTTATGTTATACTGTATCGCGCTCAAGACGTTTCTGGCTGGTTTTAGGTCAACACAAAACTGTCAGCCAAGATTTTTAGATCAGCAACATTGCTGAAATTCACATTTTGGAACAGCGGTGAGGCCGTGTTTTTTTACCTTACCTTATTACACACAATTAGTTATGCATTTTTTTTTAATTCTAGGTGGGCCACTCAGAATGGTTTAATCTAGGGCCTGACGTGGTTGCCGCCGTCGATCACCACTACAAGAAAACTGCGATGGCCACAAAGCAGGATAAATTACACAAAATTGCTTGTCAGTTTTTGTGGTTCCGAACCCATTTATAATTAGATTAGAATTAGATACTCGTTTATGTTAGGGCAATTCAATTGATCATTTAATTATCCTTTGCATAGTATACTAACTAATAACCCCTGAATTTGTTTCGATGCTTCTTCTCAGGGTAGTCAGCTAAAAGACACCGACCACATCTATCTTACTAATATTATAAATGCGAAAGTTACGATATTTGGATGTTTGTTACTCAATCACGCCAAAACTGCTGGACGGATCTGAATGAAATTTGGCACAGGCATAGGATACACTCCGGAATTGGACATAGGCTACTTTTTATTCCGGAAACCTCAACCCCAACCCCTATATCACGCGGGCGAAGCCACGGGCAAAAGCTAGTAACATAATATGTATTCTATCTATGTTCTATCTAGCTTAAACTCACAAAAAAGTTTTTTTTGCAAAATAAATGAGTATAATCATCCAATGACTACTTCCACGTTGGGTGGAGCGAGAAGACGTGTCAGTCTTTTACTGACCCCTACACCTATGTTAGATCTAGCCATTTCGAAGGTGTTCAATAATAAACACTTGTATTAAAAAATATATATATATTGGATACCCAGAACAATTCTTTGTGTGATGAGCACGATCATTTGTCTGAGTCTGGGTGTAATTTATCTGTAATATATATGTATTAACCATATATAAGTATGTTTATCAGTTGTCTAGTAGCTATAACACAAGGTTAAAGCCAACTCGGTTGCGCACAGTTCCCGCTCGCCTCAAGGGTTTGTCAGCAAACCATTGGGACGTGCAGAAGGGTCGAAGCCAACTGGGGCCAAGGGTTCGTGTCTGAAAGGAAGGATCTGAGCCTGGTATATATGACAACGTAGGAATAGGGTAGGTTGTTTAGTCAGTAAGGTGCTGACACTGTTTCCTACTCCGCCCAAAGGCGGGATTCATCGTTGAATGATTTTTACCTACCATTAAAAAAAAACAAGCTCTGCTTAGCTCGGGACTAGGCGTTGTGTGGTACTAAAAAAAATATCAAAATTTCTTCTTCCATACGCGCTTTTATATTGCGTAGGCATCTCATATTTAGTTTTTCTTCACAAAGACACGTCCCAACTACAAAAAGACAGAAACTAGTTTTTCTACTTTGTACATGTCAAGATATCCATATCCTAAGTCCATTACATGAACTATCACTTACTGAAAACAGTGAAAGAGGACAGGTCACTGACCGATCCGACACAACAATATCATAATATGTCATAGAATCGCAATGGTCTGAGTGCGAATTCATGTAACGCCAGTAACAACGTGAATAAAGGAGCGGTCCCAGTATCACTCCCTGTGGGACGCCTGCACTGAACGCAGGGCTGGAGGGGGGTGCATTGATTTTGATGATGTGACTAGAATATCAAGTACCTAGGTTGCGTATTGCGGGTATGAAAATTAGGTTGCATTTATTATAGCGTGTAAGCAATCTTGTTATTGCAGTTGAGAATGTGTCAGTGGTTTATGTTTTTTTTTTATGTTGGCGTTTGAGAGACTAATTTTGTAACTAGATTATTGTGACCTTGGTGATAACGATAGTGATGTTAGTTTTTGTAATATATCCGTAAAAGAAAATTGGTAGTGGATTATTTTTTATTCTATTTCATTTTAATCAATTAGTTATTATGCAAAATAACAAATAGAAAGTATTTTTCAAAGCATTTCAAAATTACATAATTTTGATATGATTTTTTTTCGATAATCTATGAACTTTTTTAGAGGTTCCTAAGTTACTCAAGTAAAAATAAAACATTGGAGTGACGCTTAAAATGATGACGATGATGATGAGGTTTCAGACATTGCAACGTTTGAAACGAGCTAAACGATTTAGTAACCAATTTTATGTGCCATTTTAGATAAAAAGAATTAATTTAAAAAAAATGCAATCTTGTAAGAAATATTTTTATTTCTATGAGTATATTATCTAAAAGCTGTCTGCAAAAGCAATTCCTGCATTCCATTTATTTTAATCAAGCAAGTCAGTGAACGGTTCAAAATATAGAGACCTTAATAAAAAGCAAGTTTTACAGCAACGCCTTCATAAATTGAATTGAAGACAATTCAGTTTTCATTTTGTGCAAAATGTAAAGTGCACACAGTAAATTCAATAGCAGAGGAATTTTATTCGTCTTTCGGTCAAATCTTTGATTGTAAATTGCAGATTGACTACATAAGATAAGAAAAGAGAGCTTTGTGAGAGCACTTAGTCTATTGAAGTGTGGAAAATGTGCAGAGTAGTTTTGGAATAACTTCACATCATATATCTAGAAGCTCAGCAGAGTTGAAGCCTCCTGGGGCCATGGTTTGATGCGAAAGCGCAACACTAGGGCCTCGGAACTAGGGCAAGAAGGAAGCTGATGGTTCGTTTAGTTAGTAAGAGTCTGACTCTGTCACTGTCTGTCTTTCCGTCTGACTGTCTCTGGGTCTATTCTGTTGAAATCCGCCCGATTCATCATTAGATGATTAAGTGATTTCCTACCATTAAAAATCCTATTATATTTTCAAAGGGAAACTTGAAAACGATTTTTTGCCAAAGTTCTCGTTGTTTCACGAGGAAATTGCTTTTAAATTTTTCGCTGGTGTATTCTTTTTCAATTTATGCAATCAATGTATCGCTTGCTCGCAAAAAAAGTGGCATATTTAAAGGGTACTATCACTGGGTACTTGAAAAATCCGTTAGTCTACAAAAAGTCACATAAAATGTTAAACTCACTAACTGCTACCAGCAGATACACCTGCGTGAAAGTAGTTTTTTCCTTACAAACTTAGATTTCTTTAGGTTCCACTTTTAGGTAAGGATCTCTATTCCTTTTAACATAGTATAGCCTATGTTGCTCAGTAAAGATGTATCTTTCTAATGGTGAAAGAATTTTTAAAATCGATCAAGTACCTACATTTTGTGTTAAATCATAACATACAAACAAGAAATCAAATGTTTATTCTTGTGTTTCTGTCTCAGTAACTGTTAGATTATACAGTATCAAGTTTTGTTGAGATTTATACGATTCTAAACCATTTCTTTTCAAAACGTTGAAAGTTCCATTAATCGCAATATGTATAACAAACTTACAGAGTGTGCAAAAATTTAGTATCATATCTAAACACACACAACCTCATCATCCTACCCTTATCCCATATTACTTGGGGTCGGTGCAACATGTATTTTTCTTCCACTCTGTCCTGTCACCCGTCTCACTATCACTAACTCCTTTTTCTTTCATATCACTCCTCACACAATCCAAAGCCGAGAGAAACCGAAGAAGAGATGGATCTAAACTCACACATCTGTAGGTATGTTTACATTTAAACATAATAGCATACATAAAATGTTATTCGGGTCATATCCTCAACTTACTGATTCTCATTTACATAGGAAAGGAACCTCGGTTTCCGAGTTTATATTCGACACGTGTTCCTATTTAATTACGGCAATTATGTTCTTTCCATTTCACCCACGATGAAGTTCTGGGAACATTGTAATACACGTGCTTTCCTCCAACCACGTTGTAAGGTTTAGAATTCCAGTTCCGACGGTACTTTTGAATTTCTGGTCCGTCTGACATAGAGAGTTCTTTATTTTCATTGCAATGTCAAAATAGTCAATACTAATCTTTAATATAAAAAAAAATGAATTGCTTAATGTGTTGTTAAGCATAAATCTCGAGAGCAATTCTTTTTATGTTGTGTTTATTGTCAGGAGAGAGAGAAAAAAATAGGGTAAAGTAAAGTAGGGTAGAGTGGGGTAGAGTGGTGTAGAGTGGGGTAGAGAGGGGTAGAGTAGGGAATAGTAGGGAAGAGTACGGTAGAGTAGGGTAGAGTAGAGTAGGCTAAAGTAGTCAACTGACGGTAGCGAAGCCGCGGGCAAATTCTGTACTACCAAAAAATATTTTGTAATATTATATAGTGTATAGATAATATATAAATAAGTAAAAATAATATCCTTATATTATTTTTACTTATCTACAGTGACTATAGAGTACGGATCCAAGGGGATACCACTGGGGTCATGACCCCGTCTCCTTGGCTGGATATAGGTTGACTAACTTACGATATTGTCTTGAGAAAAGCACTACTATTTTCTTTTAGCCTGCCTCATTTTATTGTCTGTCAAAAGAAAATGTCGCCTATTCATGACAGGGTTATAACACTTTTCGAGATGGGTGCGCTCACTTTAGCGTCTTTTAAATTCTTTTTAGTTTAGTAAATCGATATCGTAATCTATCAAAAGTTCAAACATTTTTGAGCTCATTTATTTTGCAATAAAAGGAGTAAATCATTACAATAAACTAATAATATTAAAAAATCTCCGTAACTCGATTCGGGAAATGAACTGTTTTCGTTGATAGGTAAGTTTGTACGACACCCGCAGTGCAGACTCCGACTCGCGCTTGCCTGGTATTTTTTAAATAATTTTATTTAAATTTACTTCATGTTTTGATAAATACTTGACCTACGAAAATTAAATATCAACTTGAAGGTACCTAATCCCAAAATTTTCGCTTGCAATTTTGCGACCTGCATAAAATCTTATGGCGACTAACTTCTGCGTTGTAAATGTTGAGTAAACCCATATGTCAGACCAAGCACAAACTAACGACCTGCCACACCTCCAACACTGGCTTGCACCACACAACAAATGAACTAGGATTAACTACCTTCCCTGACTGCGGAAGGCAATTAAATGTTGAAATATATACCTTGCAGCTCAGACCTTTCCTTTAATTTAAACACAACAACGCTATTTTGTTGTAAGAATTCATTTTAAACTTTCTAGCCATATCTGGTGATAATCCTCATAATAGAAAACGTATTTTTTGCAACATACACGGCTATATCTTTCTTTTCCCGTTAACTTAGAAATTTCACAGCTTCAAAGGACTACAGGTTTAAATACATGGTTCAAATTTCAACTCAATACCTCTTAGTGTTCTCGAGATAAAGGGTCTTAACAGACAGATAGACAGACAGACAAACGGGCCACAAAGTGATCCTATAAGATTTTTTTTTTATGGTATGCCCTTGGGCGGAGCGGGAAACAGTTTTAGAATCTTACTGACTAAACAATCTACCCCGTTCCTACGTCGCTATATGTATGTATATACCAGGGCTAGAGCTTTCCTTTCAGACACGAACCCTTGGCCCCAGTTGTCTCCGACCCTTCTGCAGGGTCCCTATGGTTTGATGACAATTCCTTGAGGCGCGCGGGAACAGTGGGTGCCGTCGACGACTAGGCTTGGTCCGGACGATTTCCAGATGACCGGATGGCAAGCTACCCATTGCTCACTGTATCCTATAAGAGTTCAGGATTCAGTTTTTTCCTTATGAGGTAAGGAAGTAAATCCAAAAAGGCTCCTATCTCAGTATTTTATGGAGCGATAATTAAAAGAAATAAATGATATTTAAGTGAAGACAGTAATTTGGACAAAAGAGTGTTTTCTCCTCACCCAGATTTGCGAGTATTGAGCACCCAGATAGCGAAATTTTCTATAATCAGATTATAGTGAGACTCAATCAACCAATACATCTTGGACCGTTCCGATATCCTGTACCTATAAACTAAGACCCCTAGAGACAAAATATCGTCTTTAGTTTTGTTTGTCCCGCCATCTTAAAATTTCTTTCATATCACTCCTCACACAATCCAAAGCCGAGAGAAACCGAAGAAGAGATGGATCTAAACTCACACATCTGTAGGTATGTTTACATTTAAACATAATAGCATACATAAAATGTTATTCGGGTCATATCCTCAACTTACTGATTCTCATTTACATAGGAAAGGAACCTCGGTTTCCGAGTTTATATTCGACACGTGTTCCTATTTAATTACGGCAATTATGTTCTTTCCATTTCACCCACGATGAAGTTCTGGGAACATTGTAATACACGTGCTTACCTCCAACCACGTTGTAAGGTTTAGAATTCCAGTTCCGAGGGTACTTTTGAATTTCTGGTCCGTCTGACATAGAGAGTTCTTTATTTTCATTGCAATGTCAAAATAGTCAATACTAATCTTTAATATAAAAAAAAATGAATTGCTTAATGTGTTGTTAAGCATAAATCTCGAGAGCAATTCTTTTTATGTTGTGTTTATTGTCAGGAGAGAGAGAAAAAAATAGGGTAAAGTAAAGTAGGGTAGAGTGGGGTAGAGTGGTGTAGAGTGGGGTAGAGAGGGGTAGAGTAGGGAATAGTAGGGAAGAGTACGGTAGAGTAGGGTAGAGTAGAGTAGGCTAAAGTAGTCAACTGACGGTAGCGAAGCCGCGGGCAAATTCTGTACTACCAAAAAATATTTTGTAATATTATATAGTGTATAGATAATATATAAATAAGTAAAAATAATATCCTTATATTATTTTTACTTATCTACAGTGACTATAGAGTACGGATCCAAGGGGATACCACTGGGGTCATGACCCCGTCTCCTTGGCTGGATATAGGTTGACTAACTTACGATATTGTCTTGAGAAAAGCACTACTATTTTCTTTTAGCCTGCCTCATTTTATTGTCTGTCAAAAGAAAATGTCGCCTATTCATGACAGGGTTATAACACTTTTCGAGATGGGTGCGCTCACTTTAGCGTCTTTTAAATTCTTTTTAGTTTAGTAAATCGATATCGTAATCTATCAAAAGTTCAAACATTTTTGAGCTCATTTATTTTGCAATAAAAGGAGTAAATCATTACAATAAACTAATAATATTAAAAAATCTCCGTAACTCGATTCGGGAAATGAACTGTTTTCGTTGATAGGTAAGTTTGTACGAAACCCGCAGTGCAGACTCCGACTCGCGCTTGCCTGATATTTTTTAAATAATTTTATTTAAATTTACTTCATGTTTAGATAAATACTTGACCTACGAAAATTAAATATCAACTTGAAGGTAACTAATCCCAAAATTTTCGCTTGCAATTTTGCGACCTGCATAAAATCTTATGGCGACTAACTTCTGCGTTGTAAATGTTGAGTAAACCCATATGTCAGACCAAGCACAAACTAACGACCTGCCACACCTCCAACACTGGCCTGCACCACACAACAAATGAACTAGGATTAACTACCTTCCCTGACTGCGGAAGGCAATTAAATCTTGAAATATATACCTTTTGCAGCTCAGACCTTTCCTTTAATTTAAACACAACAACGCTATTTTGTTGTAAGAATTCATTCTAAACTTTCTAGCCATATCTGGTGATAATCCTCATAATAGAAAACGTATTTTTTGCAACATACACGGCCATATCTTTCTTTTCCCGTTAACTTAGAAATTTCACAGCTTCAAAGGACTACAGGTTTAAATACATGGTTCAAATTTTAACTCAATACCTCATAGTGTTCTCGAGATAAAGGGTCTTAACTGACAGATAAACAGACAGACAAACGGGCCACAAAGTGATCCTATAAGATTTTTTTTATGGTAAGTATGCTCTTGGGCGGAGCGGGAAACAGTTTTAGAATCTTACTGACTAAACAATCTACCCCGTTCCTACGTCGCCATATGTATGTATATACCAGGGCTAGAGCTTTCCTTTCAGACACGAACCCTTGGCCCCAGTTGTCTCCGACCCTTCTGCAGGGACCCTACGGTTTGCTGACAATTCCTTGAGGCGCGCGGGAACAGTGGGCGCCGTCGACGACTAGGCTTGGTCCGGACGATTTCCAGATGACCGGATGGCAAGCTACCCATTGCTCACTGTATCCTATAAGAGTTCAGGATTCAGTTTTTTCCTTATGAGGTAAGGAAGTAAATCCAAAAAGGCTACTATCTCAGTATTTTATGGAGCGATAATTAAAAGAAATAAATGATATTTAAGTGAAGACAGTAATTTGGACAAAAGAGTGTTTTCTCCTCACCCAGATTTGCGAGTATTGAGCACCCAGATAGCGAAATTTTCTATAATCAGATTATAGTGAGACTCAATCAATCAATACATCTTGGACCGTTTCGATATCCTGTACCTATAAACTAAGACCCCTGGAGGCTATTTCCAATAATACATAATTCACTAATCGGATTTCAATAAACTAGCTCGGGAACGTCGGTAAACACAAGGGAAGTGAACTAAAGCTAAGTTACAAGTCAAAGTTAAGGTTGCTTTTACACACACTACACTAAAAAACTACATGATAGTTTTTTATGGTAGGAAAAATCATCAAATGAATTAGAATCGAAGAAAAAAAGGCAAAGGCAACAGCGCGCGCCGTGTCCCCGATTCCGATTTCCGGCCACCGTAGGCGTAGGCTTGGGGACGGCAAGCAGTGGCTAGCTCGCTGTCCGCCCATCCGGTAACCGCCCGGACCGAGTCCAAGTCGTCGACGGCGCGCACTGTTCTCTTAAGGACTTGTCAGCAACTGTAGAAACCCAGCAGGATCGTAACCTTCTGGGGCCAAGGGTTGATGTGAAAGCGGAATACCGCGACCCTGAAACTAAGGCAAGAAGGAACTGTGGGTCGTTTATTCAGAAGAAGTCTTACACTGATTCCCCCTAAGGAATAATCTACACTAATATAATAATCTACACTTATAATATAATAAAGAGGTAAAGTTTGTTTTTTTTATTTTTTTGTTTGTAGGAGGTGATCTCTGGAACTACTGGTCCGATTGGAAAAATTTTAGCAACAATAGAAAGCTGCTTTACTCCTGAGTGACATAGGCTATATTTTATGTACGGGGGCGAAGCCGCTGACAAGAGCTAGTGTGTGTATATGTATTGTGATGTTTACATAACTTGGTGTGTGATTTCAATGGAACTTTCTGTCCTTGACAAGATCCTTCACACATCCCACAACAAAACCACTCCATCAATTGTTTACTCACCAAATATTGTTGGGTTCGGAAGATAATCAAAGGTATTGTACATTTAAACTATAATTATATCCTTATTAATATGTGAGCCGTAGGGGTTAAGCAGGGGCAAAGCGTACAGGGGCCATGGGTTGTGCGAAAGTGAATTCCGGGACTCTGGAACGAAGACAAAGAAGGAATAGGCGTAGAATTTAGTCAGTAAAAGTCTAACAAGTACTCTCATTCTGTCTAAGGGTGAGAGATGTCATAGTACGATTTTCAACCTAAAAAAATACTGTTAAGTGGAATGTCATGCTGCGGAGCAAGAAGAAATGGCAGGGGTTTGCGTTCCACAGCGAAGCAGTAATGCTAGCGAAGGACGCAGTTGCACGTATATGGGAACGGAATTCCTCACGTATCAGCCGCTAGGACACAGGTATCCATGCACTGTAGGAGTCGGCTTAAGGACGAGGTGCAGTTGGTAGCTCGCCGCCCGAACCTCCAGTAACCGTTTCAACCGCACGCCCAAGTCGTCACGTATTGTCACCAAAACCTTGAGGACCCAGAAGAGTGAAGCCTACTAGAAAAACAAGGCAAAGAAAGAAAATTGGTGTGGTTTCCGTCAGTAAAAGTTTTACAACAAATTCTTCAGCTTCATAAAATTGGTATACTCGTACATGGCTCGTACATTAATTAATTTAATTTATCAATAAAATTAATAATGTAATCAGAGCTTGTTAACTTAATAACGAATAAGCTGCGGTTAGGTAACTTTTAATTGAGTTATATTCGTAGGTGAGAGTTTATCACATGATAATATTATGTGGTTTAACAAGTCTGTATTTCGTTGAAGATTCTTGACTCGTCTTACATCTGACTTTTTTTTAATTCGATTTAGTGTATATTCTCAAACAATTATATCTATTTATATGTAATGTGTTGTTTATTGAAACAAAAAACCCAAGTTGTTGCTCTGTAAAGAGAATTTTTATTTTAATACAACAAACACCACTTAGTTCTAAATATGAGTAAATAATATTACACATAGGTACTGGTAGGACCTACCTAATCCTAACACCGATTTCCCTACCTATGCGAGGACTATGTATTTATTTATTTATTATGGCAGATGGCTCTAAAGAGCTAGCTTAAGCTGGGGTCAACGACAAAATTTCAAAATATAAACAACCAACACTTATGTCTCTATCGAGCATCATTCCGCGGGTGGCTGAATGTCATATCTCTAAAGAGATAACATGCGCCCCGAATTAGCATAGTACTAACCTATAAGGAGAAACTACATTAAAAGCTATTACTTCAAATCTCCTCAAAGTTTTCACTGTAAATTATTTTACATCGCTTTTCAATTCCAAAGAGTAATTTTGTATCTATAAAACGATCATAGTGCCAGCCTGCTAGTGCTGCCAGAACTAAATCAAAGTTTAAGCGCGGGCAATTCTAATGTAATGAAGATCGACAGTGCTTCATTTACATATATATATGTATATATATATATAATTGTTGAGTTTATCTCATTCACACAGACAGACATTGTGAGTAATTTAGTTTGATTCTTAAGGATGTTCCAGTTCCAGGCCTTCGAGGCCTTGATAGAAGCTCTACAATATCAAACCAAAGTCAATTTTACTATACAAATATATCACAACTATTCATATTACATTTCCAAATTAACATACAAATATCTTGAAGCAAGGACAAACACTTATCGTCCCCAAAACAAATACACAGACAAAATATCGTCTTTAGTTTTGTTTGTCCCGCCATGTTTTATTAGAAGCACGATTGGCATTCCTTTGCCAAGAGCTGTTTAGTAATGTGTCAAGGATACAATTTGTATGGTATATGAATATTGTCTGTAATATGTGAGTACAACTCTTGACGGCTGTAGCTTTGGCTTTGGCAACATGTCGCTTGTGTGTATTTAACAATCGCCTTTATTAACAATCAGATTTTAAAGGTGCTCCCTCACCGGGAGCATTCGCGTGTAATGTAACGTTACAGAATCGAGCATTACACCAGTGAGGGAGGAGAACTGAGCATTACAGTGCGCAAACTGTAATGATACAAAACGATGTTATATCAGTGAAGGAGGAGAACCAAGCATTACATTGCGTACCTTGTAATGATATAATCTACACTAATATAATAAAGAGGTAAAGTTTGTTTTTTTGTTTTTTTGTTTGTAGGGGGTAATCTCTGGAACTACTGGTCCGATTGGAAAAATTTAAGCAACAATAGAAAGCTGCTTTACTCCTGAGTGACATAGGCTATATTTTATGTACGCGGGCGAAGCTGCGGGCAAAAGCTAGTGTGTAATATTTTGATACAACTTGTCAGGGAGGTAGTATTGTAATGTAATGCTCAAAGTCGAATCTATAATGTTACATTACACGCGAATGCTCCCGGTGAGGGAGCACCTTTACCTTTTAAACATTGTAATTAGAGACATAATAGAAAGACAATAAGTGTGCGAGGTGCGCGTTTGCTTGGGGCTCAAGAATTTAAGATATTAGTTTTGGTTTGAGTACATGATAAAAAAGTAAATTAATAATTCCTGTTTACTGTGACGACACTGGGATTTTTTTTTGTAATAGATAGGCTCTTTGACCATAATCTCAACAGAGGAAATCGACGAGGTGAACCATTTGTTATGGTTACGCTCAGTCCCCACTTGATATCGGTTACTGCGCATTTAAGGTCGACCGTCATGATAGTTCAACTTGTATCATAATACAAAACACAAAGAAACCAATAAATGAGAAACCTAATTTCGAAAAAAGAATAACTTACTTTCAATGTAAAGTTTATTTGAACATATAATTCCTAGTCAATCCAAAGTTATAACACTTCAAAGCAACCGCAAAGTAATTTCAAAGCAAAAGTAATTTCATAGGTAAAGAGTAGAGACCTATATTTGAGTGGATGGTCTAAAAATAAAATTAGTAGGTAACTGGATTTTCAACGGGTCTTTTTTTAGGTCGGAAAATCATCCAACCACATCACCCGTACTCGAGCAGAGCGGGGGACATTGTCAGACTTTTACTGATTAAAAACCTTCTCCTGTTCCTTGCTTTTTTCCAAGGGCCCGGGTTTCATTTTCACACTACTTATAAAAAGAGTCTTCTGACAAAAATTCACTTTCGATCAAGATGTTTGCCAAGGCCACTATTTATATTACATAATGCGAAACATTTAATCTGATTCATAGCAGCCATAAAATGTTCCCACTGCTGGGACACAGACCTCCTTTCTGGAAGTGAGAATGGGCCATAATCCACAACGCAGGCCCAGAGCGACGGATGTCACATGTCTTCAAATTTTAGCTCTATGCCGGTTTCTTCACCGTTTTGAGAGCAGCGGTGATGAAATATATAACACAATACTTTGTGTTATAACTTATAACGGCTTTACTAAGCGCCTGGCAGATAATCTGATTCATTACGCTGTAATTCAGGATCCTCGGAGAATACGAAAACATTTAAGAGGTTTTCCCTTAGTAATACGTAGTTTTAGTAGATACAAATTGAGAACAAGAAAACCCAAAGGACCATCTCCTTGGCTTACGAGTTTCTTTGAAAGTCTGATAGTCCCAGTCGCTCCTAAGCATGGGGAGTTATAGGGCAGATATATATACGATTCTTGATGGTTTTAGAGAGCAGTGGTGGCCGAGTGGTAAAGGCTCCGACTTACGGGTTTTAGGTCGCGGGCTTAAACCCAGCCAGGCGTATTACTTCGTGTCATTTATTTTATCACTACTGCTCTCAAAACGCTGAAGGAAAAAGTCATGAGGAAACCGGCCTGTCTTAGAACTAAAAATTCGAAGACATGTGACATCCATCAATTTGCACTAGGCCCGCGTGGTGTGTTATATTCCCATTCCCTCTTTTAGAGAGGAAGCCTGTGTCCCAGCAGTGGGAACATAAATAAGGCTGATGATAATGGTTTTAAATCGAAGATCACGCCGAAGAGCTACGTCCGTACGTTCTGAAAAAATATATATTAAACTAGGCTTTTTACCTAATAATTTGATATGACAATTTACATGTTTTTTCATAGAACTTGGTAAGATTTATTTTCAAAATGATCTCTATTACAGACAAAAAGCGAAGATCAGGCAAAAACCATCGAGTATTATATATTATTTATGCGACTTACACAAACTAAAAAATGATTTAATTTACCAATCTTTTGATATAGGGCTTTTATTCGTATTATGTTTAATAAATGAAGGACAAATTAATATTTGAATAAATGCGCGGGACGCGACGCTAGCTCCTTTTTGGTTCGCTCAAGGTCATTTGCGTATATCTGCCCCTTAACCTTTGAATACTGTAATTTAATTAGAGACATAATATAAAGACGATAGGTGGGTGGACGCTGGCTTTCGCTTGGAATTCAAGAGTTTAATACATTTGATGATATTTTCCAATCTCAAACGAAACGACAAAGAGCAATCTCCCCCGAATCTAATATGATGAGTCTTGTTCGTTTTTGTTGTCAGTACAGACTTGGATTGGAGGCGTCACTAAGGATCAGACCGTCGGTAGTGACGCAGTGGTTGCAAGGTTGAGTGCTGCGTTGCGTGTCGTGGATTCGATTCCCACATGGTAAAAATATTTGTACGACTTGCCGGGTCTGGTATTTTGTGTATGTGATATGTTTGTAAACGCACTCACTATATAGGTGTTGTTTGTAGTGTTGGATAATATTCAGTCAGTTGGATTGTCTGACATATCAACGCATAGCCAAAACTACTAGACTAGGAGCGTGAAATTTTGCACAAGGCTTGCTCTTATGACGTGGGCGAACACTAAGAAAGGGTTTTTCAAAATTCAGCTCCTAAAGGGATGTAATGGGGGTCTAAATTTTGTATGAAGAACCTTACTTTCACGCGGGCGAAGCCGCTGACAGAAGGCTAGTGTTACATAATTTCGAAGGACAAAAAAAGATGAATTACAGAAACAAAAAAACATGTGAGATAGAGAAAAGAAATATGTTTTTTTTAAACTAGATTTTTAAAAGAACGGGTGTACTTGCCTAACTGGTATCGCCAGATATCCTACAATCGCACAGCCCAGACCGTGAACGATTTATCATATTTAATAGGTACTTGGAGGAAAGCGAAAGCATCAAAAGATACAAATTGCCAAATCAAGAAAACGGCGAATCTTCAGATAAGTTACGATATCCAACATTATAAATCTGGCCATCAACTTAAAAGCCTCTTTTCCAATTCATAAGAAAAAAAAAACGCTAATACCTTGATTACACGTTCCAGGCAAAAGGCGAGACAGTGCCCTCGGCCGAATACTTGGTACGTATGAACATAACGCTAAGTACTCGGCCAAACGCTTATCTCTACAACATGCTCACATCATTGTCTCGGCCGAGAAACATTTTACTGTCTCACCCTTCTACTCGGAAAGTGTGGCTAAAGCAGACTAGAACACCCTGTAGAGTGACAAATCAAAAGTAATGATATTGAATGCATCTATATGAATGAGACCGTAAGTGTGAGAAAGAGAGGGAGGATGACGGAAGGAAGATGACGTATGGTAGTACGAAGACGGCATGGATACAATAAGGGTCTGCTAAAATTAAGACGTTAGTAAAAAGTCGCTGTGTCATTTCCAACCCCCAAATCCCACATAATTATGACTTTTGATTTGTCACTCTACAGGGTGTTTAGTCAGACGGATCTGTCACTTAAAGTTCTGACATTGTTAGTTTGATTAATGTAGTTGAAATAACATGTTAATGTTTGCCTTTTGCAGTCAGACACCATTTGTTATTATAACTTTGACCTACTCTCGAGGAATTGTTGATGTTTGTGATTGGAAGTTCCGTTGATTTAAAGTTATATTGGTTCTGTAGAGACAGTGAAGGGCGATTAAGGTTTCAGAAGTTATACTCAAAGGCTGGTATTGAAAGTATCTACCTACTATGGTAGACGTATGTACAGGAAGTAGGTTAGGTACTATAGTTTTGAGTATGGATATTATTTAATGATCTTTCCCTCTCAAACTCTTCCCTATCGAAAGCCGGCGTTCGCACACCTATTGTATTTTTATTAATTAGTTATGTCTCTAATTACGGTATTCAAAAGATTTGTTTGCAATTACTTCATGCATCGATAGTACATTTTTATCTAGTATACCTAAGCATCATTAAAATTTCATTGATTTGAATCCACAATGTCGATTGAATTACCTACTTCATAATTATCTTGACCTCAAAAATATCAGTAAAGGTAAGTGATGATTATTATACAAAATTACAAATAATTATTTCATACTAGCTGCTGTAAGCGGTTTTGCCCGCGTGAAAGTAAAGTACCCTAAGGGCATATTCTTTACGATTAAAAAATATTTAATGTCCTATACTAGAGGCGTCCGGGCACCAATCCTGTGTTTTACGGGCCTATATAGCTCGCTAGACATGCGGCAGACGTGTCCTGCCCAGTCCCATTTAAGTAGGGCAGCCTTTTGAGCCACATCAACGATTTGTGTGACCACGAAGGAGATGGCGGGATGACCTGGATGCTTTCCTTGAGAATTGGAATGATAAAGCGAGTAACCGAGATAACTGGAAAGAATGGAAGGAGGCCTTTGCCCAGCAGTGGGAAAGCACAGGCTAGCTATAATAAATATAAAAATAACTCACGCCTTTGGTGTGGGATGCAACTTGTGTCGCCCCCCTTGCACCATCCCATATTCCTAGTTCGGCCAGCTGTGCCGGCGCTGCCGCTGCGGCTGCTGAGACCCTCAAATGGTACAAATACTGTTACCTTGTTAATTACAGTTTCGAGTCGTTTGGAGTTGAAAACCTTAGTCCACGGGGTCCAAGTATGCGTCTCCTTTTCAATGACGTTTCACACCAACTAACCTACACTTTGTCTGGCCAGAGCGCTGGCTCGTTCTTCGCCCAAAGAATTACGAAAACGTATTCCTCGGATAAAAATAACCAGGATATGATCTAACTTTCATCGAAATCTGATCAGCCGTTCAAACGTGAGGAGGTAACAAACAGACACACACAAACTCTTATCTTTTTAACATTATTAGTGTACAGTGATATCACTAGATCTTACGTATATACCTAATTAAGAAGTTGTATAATGTAAGTAAATATCATCAAGTAAATACGAGGTTGTTACGAGTCTTATAAATTAACTTGTAATGTTGAATCTGATAAGTTTACTGAAATTCTTGCTTCACTAAATGGCTATCAAGATCGAACATTATCGAAAAACTTTTAAATGTCAATGTAGGTACAAATTAAATCCAAAATCTTAAACACTTGACGTGCTGGCATTTATTGAAAGTAGGGGAGGCTGGGGCTACAATTAACAGGGGTAAGTATTAACAAGCAACTTTTTCTATTAATTGTACTTAAATAGCATGTGATCTTAGGGGCTACTTTTTTGTGGTGTGAAAAATCATCGAATGAAGAATTCCGCCCTTGGGTTGAGCGTGAGACAGTGTCAGACTTCTGACTGACTAAACGATCCACCGTTTCTTCTTGCCTTAATTCCAGGTACCCGGTGATCCGTTTTTGCGTCAACCCTTAGCCCCAGAAAGCTTCGACCCTGCTGGGCCCCTACAGTTGCTGACAATTCCTTGAGGCGCGCGGGGGCAGTGCGCGCCGTCGACGACTTGGGCTCGGTTTGAAAGGTAACCGGATCGGCCGACAGCGAGCTACCCATTGCTCATGAAGTACCTAGGACTTGTCCTCGACAGCCGATGGAATTTCGAGGAGCACTTCCGACGTCTGGCCCCCAAACTCAATCGGACGGGGGCTGCTCTCAAGCGGCTCCTGCCGAACCTTGGGGGTCCAGACGCCTTCTGCCGGAGGCTCTACGCCGGCATCGTCCGGTCCATGGCCCTTTATGGGGCACCAGTGTGGGCGCCGACGCTACGTAAACGCCCGGCGGCCCAGCTGAACGCCTGCCAGAGGGTCATGGCCATCCGGATGGTGCGGGGATACCGCACGGTGTCCCGAGAGGCGGCGAGCCTCCTTGCTGGCCTACCACCATGGGATCTGGAGGCAACAGTCCTTGCACACATGCACGACCAGCGCGTGGAGGTGCAACGCCGGGGCGAAGATCCGCTGCCCGAACATGTCGAGGCGTGGCGGAAGGAGCTCCGGCGAGATCTCATGGTGAAGTGGAAACAGCGACTGTCGCAACCCAGCGCTGGGCACACCGTAATCTCAGCGGTAGTGCCCCTCTTTGAGGCGTGGCTGGATAGACCTCACGGCGTCCTCACCTTCCGCATAACGCAGGTTCTCACCGGACATGGGAAGTTCGGGAGATTCCTGCACCGGATTCGTGCGGAGGAGACGTCCGGGTGTCGCCACTGTGAGGCGAGCCCGGAGGACACGGTGGAGCACACGGTGGAGGTGTGCCCTGCTTGGGAAGAGCATCGCCGTGTCCTCGTGGGGGTGATCGGCGGCGGCGACCTCTCGCGCCGGGCCCTGGTTCAGGCCATGGTCCGCAGCGAAGAGGAATGGCGGGCGGTCGCCTCCTTCTGCGAAGCAGTAATGCTCGTAAAGGAGGAGGCCGACCGCATAAGGCAAAGGCAACGGCGTACTCGCCGTAGCCGTCGCCGCCGCGATCCTGCCGATATCCGGCCACCGTAGACACTGGCTCGCGGACGGTGAGCAATGGGTAGCTCGCCGTCCGGTCGTCTGTAAGACCGAGTTCTAGTCGTCAACGGCGCGCAACGTTCCCGCGCGCCTCAAGGAGTTGTCAGCAAACTGCAGGGGCCCTTCAGGGTCGAAGCCTCCCGGAGTCTAGAGGGAAGTGGGAAACTGTTACCTCGACTCCAGGAATAGGGCAAGGAAGGTACGGGGTAGGTTTTTTAGTCAGTAAGAGTCTGACACTAGTCTCCCGCTCCACCCAAGAGCGGGTTTCGTCATTGGATGATTTTCACCTACCATAAAAAAAAAAAAAAAAAAAAAAAAACCCATTGCTCGCTGTCCGCAAGCCCACGCCAACGGTGGCCAGAAATCGGGATCGGAGAAACGGCGGCGACAGCTGCGACGTGAGCGTCGTTGCCTTTGCCTGATGCGGCCGGCCTCCTCTTTTGCTAGCATTGCTACTGCTTCGCAGAAGGAGGCGAACGCCTGCCACTCTTCCTTGCTCCGGACCATGGCCTCTACCTACTAAGGCCCGCCGAGAGATAACTACACTAGGTTCAGTACTAATAAAATATTATTAAAGTGTATGATAATTTAATGGCCTTTTCTGTGCTGAATGTCGAATAATTTTGGAAGTTTTGTACAACTAAAGATATATTTTTTGTCAATTTATTGTAGCCCCAGCCTCCCCTATCAAGATTCGAATTGAGGACAACCAATTCTTTGTTATTACGACCCAGTTGCTGAAGTTTATTTGAACTAATAAAATAAAAATGCAAAATTCAATGTTTGTTTGTAATATGCAGAAGTGATGATCTGACCAGGTCAAGGAGGTTTTAATGTGGCGACCACGTCACGGAAGACGTAGTATTAGAGGACCACAAGGTGGACCGTAGACCTAGTGAGGGTCGCGGTAATCCGACCCTCCGCACACAACCGGTTATTTTGGCATTACTTAGAGGTCTATCGGCTGAAGTGATGATGATGGTATGGTTGCCTTTTTATTCTAGTACCACAAGAATCTTTTTCATACATTTTCATAAATTTCAGGATTGTGGGTCAGCGGGAAGTGCCCTAGAAGTTTGTTTTTTTTTTACATCTGCAAGTGAACGCAGGTTTAAAAATAATATATGGTTTAAATTTCAACTCGATAGCTCCACGCTTTCTCGAGATAAAGGGTCTTGATAGATGGCCCTTAAAACGATCCTAGGTATAGGATTCTGTTTTTTCCTTTTCAGGTATGGAACCCTAAAAACATAAAAAATAAGTTATTGTGTCAACCGATTGTCAAGTTTAACAATAAAATACTATTTAACTTGTTTAGTATTTAACATCACGTCGCATCTATCTTCTCTAGCAGACATCTTTTGTTTGCTGTCACGTACGAAACTCGTAGTAACTTCAGAGAAGCCTAGATGACAATCAAAATGTATTGTTATAAAAACAAAGGAATTTTTAATGAAAACAATACAACATAAGACTGTAATAAATTACTGAACGCAAAATTTAAAGATAGAAAAGACCTTCAAAATTTTCCAGATGTTTTTTTAAGGAGCAAAATGTTGCAAGAAATTTTATAAGAATTGTAATAAATTTAATAAAGGTTACAGAGTGTTTGTTATGCTTGAATATTATGTTTCTTTGAAAAATTTAACGTAAGAGAGTTTTCGAAGACTTCTTGCATTTTGCGGGGCTTGTCCGGAGTTTTTAAATATTAAGTAAGTTAAAGATTATAGTTAACATAGGAAATTGTCACTGTTACCGATACTAATATTTTTATTGTATACGGCGTATTGTGTTGTGAATATATTAAAATATGCACAGTAGAGATCTTATTTTTTTTTTTAATCTAATTGTAGAAAACTTATTGAAGAAAACTCATGTAGGTACTTAATAGAGAGTGGAAGAGCGAAGCCTTTGAGCTGCTCATTAACAAGCAAGAAACAAGGAAAGTTGTGAGAGATTTCTCTTTCACAAAGACGTAATTGCGCTTCGGTTTTATAAATGTGCAATATTGGCCACCGATCTAAATAAAAAAAACCAATGGAAAATCTTGATATTGAAAAAAGTGTCTCTATCTGTTTGAAATCGTAAAAACTAAAAATGTATAACTACATAATAGTGAAAAAAAGTTATAATACGCGGCAGATAAGTTGGTTATGGTAATCTATAGTATTTGGGAATATTCCCGAAAAAAAAAATAGAAAGATTCTAAAACATGTCATATGTTTTCTAAGGATTATTTTATGGTGGGCAAAAATCGTCCAATGACGAATCTCGCTCTTGAGCGGATAAAATGAAACAGTGTCAGAGTCTTACTAACTAAACCCTCACCCAGTTCCTTCTTTGCATTTCGCACTGGGGCCAAGCCGAAAGAGACCCTGGGCTTCAGACTTTTACCCTTTTGCAGAGTCCCTGAGAGGCGGCTGCCTCCCACCCCTCCTCGCCCCCACGAGGACACGGCGATGCTCCTCCAAGCGGGGCACACCTCTACTTTGAGCTCCACCGTGTCCTCCGGGCGGGCCACACAGTGGCGACACTGCTGCACCGGTCTCTTCCTCACGAATCCGATGCAAGTACTTCCCAAAATTACCACGTCCGGTGAGAACCTGAACATGCGGAAAGTGAGGACGTCGTGAGGTCTTTCCAGCCATACCTTAAAGAGGGGACTTACCGCCATAATTGTGGCGTGCCCAGAACGTTCTAATTCATTGACGCCATTCTATCATCATGAGATCCCGCCAGAACTCTGTCTCCAGGTTTTTGTATGTGTGTACTTAAATCTTGTATCTGTGTGTGGCTGTATTGTTACTCTTTTACGTCCAAAAGGGGTGAACGGATTAGTTAGCAAATACCTACAGCTTGCCTTAGAATACGATACACTTTTTTCCGGTAGTAATTTCCTTTATGTTGTCATATTGCTTCACTTTCAAGCGGGCAAAGCCGCTGACAGAAGCTAGCGATTATATAAAAATCCACTGAACCGAATATTGAGGAAGTAAAACACCAGGTAAATGCAGTGGATGAATTTAAAACTTGGGCCAAAAAGCTTTTAGCAACAGTCAGAATTAATCACGACGAAAAAATAATTAGCTGGAACTTGGATTAATAAAGTTAAAAATAAATATGTAAATACTTTATATATATGTGTGAAACTACGAGTATACTGTATTTTTCTTTTGTTGCAGTAATAAAGGTTTTCAGTAAAAATTCAATACGGGAATGTGGATTCAATTACTCTTTTTGATGTTTTAGTTTTTCATATTTTTAGTCCTTGTTTAAACGAAGAGCTAATATCGAGCTATCATATTCACAGCAGTTTTATAAAAGGTGCAACAGAAACGAGTTATCATATTTTGACACTATTTGTTTGTAAATCTGTTATACAGATACTGTCGTAATATGTTTATTCTAGCATTTACTTTTCTACTGCTGGGCAAAGATCTCTCCGAAGTTCTTCCAAACTTTCTTCTCTCGCAAGTCCTTCCAGACTTTCTTCTCTCGCAAGTCCTTCCAGACTTTCTTTCTCGACATGGTATGCCTTCAGATCATTCCTCGGCCTCTTTTTACTGGTTAGGAGTAGCAGGCGGTCGCCTCCATCTGCGAACAGCGGCAACGGCTCTCACGTCCCAGCCACCGCAGGGACGATCTAAGTAAACTGTAGGCGCGGGCTTGCGGACGGCGAGCAATGGGTGGGTCGCTGTTCGACTGTCCGGTAACCGTCCGGATCGAGCCCAAGTCGTCGACAGCGTTTACTATTCCCGCGCCTCAAGGAGTTGACAGCAAAATATAGGGGCCCAGCTGGGTCGAAGCCTACTAGGGCCATGGGCTGATTTCTGAAAGAAGGGTTCGGGCCCGGAATATAGGGCTAAGAAGGAACAGGTTGAGTCTTTAGTCAATAAACTATCTCCCGCTCCACACAGGGTCCGGAGATTTTATTTGATGATTGGCTGGAATCGATGGCACTTTCCCAAAAGTAATTTAAAATAGCTGATATAAAGTTAATTCCCAAAAGATCCCAAATGGCTGTATTTTGCAGACAGGCCAGTAAGCTTAAAACATTGAACGCTAAGAGTTAAACTTTACATAAAATACACTAAATAAATTCCCGAAATAGTGAAAATAAATTAAACTGTCGATAGCAGATATTTAACTGTAGCAGCACTTGCAAGCAACTATTTATTTTAAGCCACTTATTCCCAAAGTTGTGAACCTAAACCACAAAGAAACTGAAGCCCAACTACAGGGCCGAAGCCTGCTAGGGCCCCGGTCCGTTTTCTGGAAGAAAGATCCGACCCCTATATGATGGCTAAGAAGGAATGGGGTGGGTTCTTTAGTCGACCTAATTGTACTTTAGCCTAGCTTAAAGAATTATTAAGAACTTTATTTGTAATCAATGAGTGCAATGTACCTAAATTCTTGTGGTCAGTAAGAGTCTAACGCTGTTTCGTGCCCCGCCCAAGGGCGGCATTCGTCATTAAATGATTTTTCCCACCATAAAAAAACCCCAAAGGAACTATGCATAGACTGGGAACGGCACTTCCAAAAAAGTCTTCAAATAAAAGTGGTTTTATTTGATTTCCCTTGCATGTCTAAGAGAACATAACCCTTTTTTACAATTTTATTTGCTCTGGTAAGAAACAGAGAAAATAAAATTGAGGGAATACGAGACCATTTGAGTATTTCGTCACCAGAAAATTTTTGTGGTCAAAAGTACGCGCACACCCAAGTAGGCCAATTTTGATTGGTACGTGAACCCCACACGAAAAAAATATCCTCACACGAAAAAAAGTTTGAGAACCTGTGGTCTAAGTCATTAAAATTGCAGTCTAGACACGTAAATAACATTCGATTGCTCGCTGCAGGGTATTGTTTCTATTACAATAAGTTAATAGTTCTATGAAAAAGTAGAGAATTTGTAACTTTGTAAAACGCAGCGTTTTTTTTTTGCTAAATCAAAGACTCCGGCTCTAGTTGAATAGAAGGCAGTCTATGTGTGCTTTATCTAAAGCGTGACTGGACTTAACCCTGTCAAATTAACCTCACAAGTTTTCGAATTTTTGGTTCTAGAATATGTCGATTTCCTCATAATGTTTTCCTTCGCCGTATTGAGAGCAGTCTTGATGAAATAAATTACACAAATTATAATATTAATAATAAATATTTTATAATATTACTCATATAAATTTAAAGTGTGAAAATTGTTTCTTTGATATTGTCTACCGCAATCTTTATAAAGCAAAAGGTTGATCGGTAGAGATTTGCACAGACACAACTGTCCCAATAGTTAAGGCTGTGCAATCTGGGTCTTACACGGCCTTAACTATTGGGAACTAAGAGCGTGAAATTTTGCATAAAACTTCCTTTTACGACATAAGCGAGCTTTAAAAATACTTTTTCAAAATTCTTCTTCAAAGGAACTAAAGTTTGTAAAGAAAAATCTGCTTCTCGCGGGCGAAACCGCTGACCAAAGCTAGTAAACAAATAAAATTAGTAATCACCATTAAACAGCGTCTGCAGTAACTGCGTTGTTATTTCAGTCTGAAGCTATTAAACCAGTGTTAAGGAGCCACAGTAGACAAACATTAGCATCTAAACGACCTCCTTTGAGAGAAGACCCCCGTCTTTGCTTACAGGTAGACTAATTAGTAATTATACGTTAAGGGCCCTTCAGGCTATAATTAGAGTAACAAGTTGGAAAGTGAAGGACTTGGAAATGACCCGAGTTCGACGAACGGTTTTTGTTTACCTAGTTTGACGAGTGGGGTTTAAAGATCTCTATGAGAATTCAAAGGATTAGTAATAAGGAGTATTTGATTGAAAATGGTTCTTCTAGGAATTTTACGACAGGCCTGTTTGTCTAGTAGTCAGAGGCCTTGATTGCTACGCCGGTGGGTTCGATTTCTACCCAGGGGGCTTAGACAAAGTCACATTCTCACTAACGATAACGAAATTCGAAACTCCGAAATGTATGGAACTGACATATGCCTTTGAAAAGTCACGTGGTCAAACGTTTTCGATTCGCTAATTGTTATGAGTTGTTTATACGTCAAATTGGACGTTTTAATTCGATAACCATAGCCAAGAAAATATTTTTTAAGTAGTTAAAATTTCCTAATCCCGTAATCTTAGCATCGTATATCAACCGGTCTACGGGACAAAACTTATGATTCTCGTATCTCGCGGATTTGGGAATTTTAATTTGTTAAACTACCTACTACATAAATTCGATGGGACTAAGCCAATAGAACAATAAGAGTTTGTCATTTTCAAAGAAGTGGTAAGCTATATATAACATATACTTTATCCTTGATATCCACGTTCCAGTTTAACGTCTAACTTTAATATTGTTCTAAAACTCTTCCGCGTGCTAGATACGGTATGTGGTGTGTGGCGTAAACTTATAGAGTTTTATTGTTTCATGTCATCGGCAAGTTATTTTTTTAACTGACAAACTCATGCTTGACCACTCTCTCACCTGATGGTTGCCGATGGAACACAAATACCTAGAAGTAATCTATTCACTTTTGACTTTAAGACTCCCACAGAACCAAGACTTCGGCAGGGAATTCCACTCTTTATGATGTCCACCATATAATAGTGGCGCATTGCTTTACATGTAGTGGTTTGAAAGACGAGAAGATAATTAAGTTATTTATCAAAATACATAAAATGTTAAGCAAGTATCGCTTTTGTTCTTCAAGGAGCAGTGAACCGACTTTGCTCTGCAAGCAATTTCACACTATCGCAAGGCTTATCGGAAGACACAGGATTGGATGGCCTCCCGAAAAGCAAACTTTACCAGTCCGCTTTATGGAAGGTCTTCCAATAGAAATGGCACATGCGAAAGACCGCTAGATTCACATCAGCAGCCCTAGCCAAGTTACAATCGTGTCGTTTAGAGTTAGCGCTTGTAGTTGGCCACGCCCCCAATTCCTTTGTTGTGAAGACGTCCGAACAACCTATACACTGATCCATAGGGACTCTGCAAAGGTCGAAGCCTACTGGGGCCCAGGGCCTCTTTCTGAAAGGAAGGCTTTTCCCCAGTGCGAAAGGCAAAGAAGGAAAGGGGTGGGGTGTTTAGTCAGTAAGAGTCTGACACTGATTCCCGCTGGATACGTTATTGGATGATTTTTACCGACCATAAAAAAACCTATACACAGACATATGATAACAGTGTTATTTTTTACTGACGCTTAACCGTCTCCGCTTTTCTCTCATAACTTGTACAATAAAAGAAAAGCCAGCGGCAGTATACCGGGGGCACAGAGGCACAGACAAACTTTATAAACGTTTCTATACGCCGGGACTGACCCTGTTTACCCTGCTTTGAAGTCCCTCACCGTACCCGCACCAGTAAGATTTTAATTAGGATTTATTTTAACATCTTGACTGCAACTGCTTAAAGAGGAAGTTTGATTGTTTTCTTGTAGATTAGCTTATTTTTCATGTTTAGCCAAGGATTTACATATTATTTATTTATTTATTGAAACTTTATGCACATAACAATGTACAAAGGCGGACTTAATGCCTTAGGCATTTTCTGCCAGTCGACCTTAGGGTGGTGCAGAAACGTAACATGGTAGGTGCAACTTAAAAAGATAGACAAAAAGAAAAGAAAATATAATAATAATAATAAATACATACTTAGATACATACATATGAATAAGTAAGGTCATTGTGAAAACAAATCAATCTAGTCACTGCTGAGATAAATCCGCCAACTTCTCGCGAATGTAGTCTCGTGCCTTCAGCTTAAAAGACAAACGGCTGGTTGCCATCATATTATCATATCATATCATCATCATATTATGAGCATTCTCTACCAGTCAACCATTGGTTTAAAAAAGACAACACTGTGGGGTTTTCTGCCTGTCCTATTATTATCATTTTCATTTATTTACCGTCAGAAATATAGTATATAAACTAATAAACTCCGCTAAATTTTGATCGTTTTAATTTTTTAAAGTAAACTTCAGTTTACCGAGTCAAAAATTTGTACGGCCTGAAATTAGGCTCTGCGAATTTTAGCGCTTGAAAACTCTTACAAAAAGAAAGATTTAAAAAAATATGCTGCGTGGTTTCGCGTAACCGTCATTCCACCAAAATTCTTTTCTCAAGAAGTTCTGTAGATGGTTGGTTTTTTAAGGTGGCAAGTTATCCCATGACTTCTCCCACTCTAGGGCGAAGCAAGAGGGTGTGCCAGGCTTTTTTTGACTAAAACAACATAACTATTAATGTTCCTTTTTTGCCTTGCGGTCCAGGACACCCAGCCCAAGGGTATTTTGGAGCGAGTGGTACCATTTTATACCTCTATAAAATGGCGCGTACTATTTTTATGTGGCCATAAAGAAAGTTGCTGTCATTCCAACGTGACATACTTCGTTCGGATGCACTTACTTATCTTGATGTTAGATATATCGAATATTTATCTCTTATTTTTTTTATGTAATGTCACCAAATAACTCTTACTCTAGATGGAAAGAGAGGAACTGTTACACGTTTCCTGACCAAATTTGCCTGTGTTCTTAAATGGCTACGGAGTCTTTTGCCCTACGCGTTGGCAGTCGTACATTCACTGAAGCAAAAACACCCTGACCAAAATTCTTCTCTCAAGAGAGTCTTTAGATAGAGTTTTTTTTGGTAGGTAAAAATTATCCAACGATAAATCCCACCCTTATGCGTTAGACTCTTATTGATAAACAAACCACCCCCTTTCTACGTTGCCTTATATACCATGACCAGAGCCTTCCTTTCAGACGCGAACCCTTGGCTTCAGTTGACTTCAACCCTTCTGCAGGGCAGTTTAAAATGAAAACCACCACTAATTTAGTTTAGTGGTGGTTTTCATTTTAAACTCTATCTCTATTTATTTAGGAGGTTTTTATATTTTAAGCATTAATATTCACACACCTATAAATTGATTTTTGAATAAATAAATAAATATAACACTCTTGAATATAAACAAGGATAATTTGTTATAAAAATCTCATGAAAATAAAATTGTTTTCGTAAGTTTGATTCATTTACTGAACCTTCTAAGCTAAAATATTAACTAAAGGAAAATATAACTTAATATGGAAGGTAGCAAGGCACACGGTGTTTTTATTTAACTTGAAGATACACTTAAGATAAGTGATCCAATTCCGGTAAATTAGATTTGTAAGAAATCCTCCGTGGAGATAGAATAAATAAAATTAATGTACACTCAGCATCCTCAATATGTACCCATCTTTCTTCTAAACGTCTTATTGAAACAATAATAATGCCACCAGGGATTAAAACCGAATCGAATTACTTTTTTAAAACGTTTTAGAAATTAAAACATAGCACTTTGTACTTTGTAAAGTAATAATTGTAAAGTAAGTCTTATACATAAAACCGGCCAAGAGCGTTTCGGGCCGCGCTCAGTGTAGTGTTCCGCAGTTTCCCGTCCGTCACAAATTTCTCACAATGTAACAGAAACATGTAAAAATTGGTAACCTAATTTCCCGAGATGCCCCGGCTGTACCCGGTGGTAATTTTGGATTGTGTGAACCGATTTTATTCTATTTTTTATTTTTATTTGTAAGAAGATACGCTCAGGATAATGAAATTTGTAAAAAAGTTTTAGTGTCAAAAAAAGATGCCAGTTTAAACAATGACCTTTGTAGTCCGGTCAAATTAGACATTCGAAGTTACCTAAATTCCCACCAAGTTGAAAATCGGTAAGATTGTTTGAAATATCATTAAAAACAAAATTTGAAAGTTCCCCATCTTTCCCCTGTAAGGAAAAAATAAAATTATCTACAAAAAATTAATTAATATACTTTTTTTTCTACGAGCCACCGTTTTTGAGATATAACGATTCAAAAAGTTGTAAAAGTTGTAAAAAAACTCATTTTTTTACCTTTGACCTTGAATAATTTTATTTCCTTACAGGGGAAAGATGGGGAACTTTCAAATTTTGTTTTTAATGATATTTCAAACAATCTTACCGCTTTTCAGCTTGGTGGGAATTTAGGTAACTTCACTGTTATTATTTGGTCTAATTTGACCGGACTATTTGAGGTCTAATTCATTAAATTGAGTGCTAAACAATAAACTTGTCTCTATTTAGTTCTATCGATTATAATAACAAAATTACCTTTGTTAGTCATTTGACATTTTAATCGAATCTAACTTAGTTTTGTTAACTTGTTCAATCAAGTTTAAGGCTCCCTTGATTTTATTTAAATGTTATCGAAGTTCTTTGAATGTTAAATCGAATTATTTTAATTGTATTAAGTTTATTAACTATGATAAAAGCTGAGTGTACTCGTATAGGTACACCCTAGCGGCCTAGCTTCGCACAGGTGTTAAAGATCTTTGAAATTCTTTTTTTTTGGCTACTAAAATATGTATATATTACGATTTAAAATCTTCCCCATAAATTAATTTGTCTATTGGGGAAAACCGTAAGAAAATCCATTTGTTAGTTTTTGAGTTTATCACGGTCATACAGACATCTTAACGAACAACATTCACACACACACAACACGCCCCAGCTTCACATGGGTACAAAGCTGATATTCAACATATTATGCATGTATTATAAACATAAAACTACCTCTTGAATCACTCTATCTATTAAAAAAAACGAAATCCGTAACTTAGTTTTAAAGATCTAAGCATACGTACAGTTACTTTATTTTATACTATATACTCGTACATAATAAATAATTATAAGAATGGCCGAGGCTTCTTAGACTTGAACATTTTATTTTTCCCGTAACATTTAACAACAGTGATCATCTATCTTAAGCAGGTAAACAGTGCATTCCGTGCTCAAGTCAATAAGTCGTAACCCATTCAAAGAAGGTTTAAATGTAGGTCAAGTGTGCATCGGATGTAGGGCACGGGTGTCGCTAGGCCAAGGATCACTCGTTGTGTACAAACATAGGACTGGCTGAAAGAAAGTGATAGTAGAATTGGCCTGGCCTCTGTTTGTTCGTGCACGTAAAATGGTGATAAGCCTGTCTTTGTATATCTGTGCAGATAAAAGATTACTTACATGAACATTGTATATGCTCTCTACGCTAATTGATTTTTCAATACACTTACTCGAAAACTGCCTCTTATCGCACTCCTATTAGGTTCAATATAGCATGTATATCACCCAAGTGCTTTTTTGAGTTTATCACAACAAGGGCTTTTTTTTTCCTTCCTTATCGTCACGGTCACGGGGGATTATTTTGTTTATCGAATCAGGCGCGAGGCGTCCCACACGCGGCGCTGGGTGACCCCACGAAGTTAGAAACTGACCAGAGCAGATTTGAATGCTATTATTATTATATTCCTACTGTATGTTTGAGATACAATTAAAAAGAAAAAAAAAATCTTTCTTTCTTTCTTTATTTCACAAGTCGTAAGTGTATTGAAAAACGTCGTTTGACACACGTGCAGATTTGTCATTGCATCCCTTGGCTCCATAACGCCTACGGCTCGTGCGAATTTCGCCTCGGTCGCAATGACAAACTTCCTGCACTTGTATCAAAATGTACTATTGTGGAATATACATCATATTTGTTTCTCTTTTATTTTACTAGGTATCTGTTGAATATTTTTTCTTAATTATTTGTGTGCAGGGTGCGAGGTTAAAGTTTATATATAAGCACTGATTGGTTTTGGATAGTTTATTAAAAGTTCTTCAAATGTTATGTAGGTACGTAAACTTTAATGTTATGTTAACTTGTTATGATAGAGTTTTTTTTACTAATCATTGGACCTGTGTTGTCTTATTAATTATAATTATGATTATTATGATAAAATCTTATGTTAAATGAATGCACCCGGTTCGTTTGATGTGTCGTATTGCACTGATGTCGAAGAATGATTGTAGTAAATGCGGTTACTTGCACCAAGCAAAGGAATTTTGATTATTGTCTTGTAAGGTTAGTGAAACTCATAAGAATAATACAGCGAAGTTTTTGCTGGATTTTTCCGAGTAAAGATGAGAGGTTGTTAGTATTACTCGCAAATTGATTCTTAGCAATTATTGTCATGTAAAATTGATGTAGTTTTGAACATCTACGTACTGTAAAATTAATTCGTAGTTTTATTTCTTAAGGGTCTATGGAACTGGATAATAAATGGAATTATTGGAACAGGAGCCATCTTGATAAAATGGTACTGAAAATTGTAGGTATTCTAGTACTACTTACCTACCTCAGCGAAATGCCCAAAAAGTTGAGTGATGCGTTTGCTCCCAAATACTACGAAGTGTCGCTAAAATAAAAAATGTTTTATAATAAATCGATTCACTTAAAATGCGATTGCTATCTTTGGCACTAGTAAAATATATAAATAAATAAAAAATAAAGTTTAAAAACTAACACCCGACTACTTAAAAACACGCTCTAAAAAGTACGAAACAAGAAAACCGTGGTCGTATGCCATAAGAATAATAAATTAAAAAAAGTGGTATACGACCACGGCTTTCTTGTTTTCTTGTTTCGTACTTTTTAGAGCGTGTTTTTAAGTAGTCGGGTGTTAGTTTTTAAACTTTATTTTTTATTTATTCATATATTTTACTAGTGCTATTTAACATATTTTGGAGTTCTAAATAGGTTAATCTTGGGTTCATTGATTTCTCAGCCCATGAATACAGGTAAAGTCACAAGCAAATGCTAGTAATATATATATATATTCAAAATGTACAAGTAAAGCGTTTTCAAATGATACCAAACACGGCATATTTATCTTAACTTTATTTTTTTACTTCGTATGTTTTGTCCGCTAGAGGGCGCCACATTAGATTTTGTGAAATCCCATATAGCCTATAACCAGCGGACAATTAAGACGCTTCTAATGATATATCATTTGTCGAATTCTGATAAGTAGTTTAGAAGTTACGAGGGAACAGATGAACATCCATACCCACATACATACATACATACATACAGGTCAAAATCATAACCCTCCTTTTGCTTCGCCGTAGTCGGGTAAAAACATACAAATACCTTCTTACTTCTTTTTTTTATGTCATGGCGCCGCGCAGTCTGTTATAAAACCTTGTTTGATTAACCATAAGTAATCAAGACCTTTTAATAAAAAGTTTAATAAATAAAAACTAACACCCGACTACTTAAAAACACGCTCTAAAAAGTACGAAACAAGAAAACAAGAAAGCCGTGGTCGTATGCCATAAGAATAATAAATTAAAAAATGTGGTATACGACCACGGCTTTCTTGTTTTCTTGTTTCGTACTTTTTAGAGCGTGTTTTTAAGTAGTCGGGTGTTAGTTTTTAAACTTTATTTTTATTTAACATATTTTGGAGTTCTAAATAGGTTAATCTTGGGTTCATTGATTTCTCAGCCCATGAATACAGGTAAACTCACAAGCAAATGCTAGTAATATATATATATATTCAAAATGTACAAGTAAAGCGCTTTCAAATGATACCAAACACGGCATATTTATCTTAATTTTATTTTTTTACTTCGTATGTTTTGTCCGCTAGAGGGCGCCACATTAGATTTTGTGAAATCCCATATAGCCTATAACCAGCGGACAATTAAGACGCTTCTAATGATATGTCATTTGTCGAATTCTGATAAGTAGTTTAGAAGTTACGAGGGAACAGATGAACATCCATACCCACATACATACATACATACATACATACATACATACATACATACAGGTCAAAATCATAACCCTCCTTTTGCTTCGCCGTAGTCGGGTAAAAAATAAAAATGTTTTATAATAAATCGATTCACATAAAATGCGTTTACACTCTTTAGCGCTAATAAAATATGTATGTATATAAATAAATAGACATAAAAATACCTTCTTACCTCTCTCTTTTATATCATGTTGCCGCGCCGTCGCGCGTCGGTTAAAAAACCTTGTTTGATTAACCAAGTCCTTTTAGTAACTAAAATTAAAATAGGAACCCAACTAAGCTTATAAATTTACAGCCAAACGATACGACACATTCTTGACTGCCAGTTATTTTTCTCTCTCGTTCCTTTTTCAAACGCTTTCATACCAGTTGATTCTTTCCAATCAAGTGTAACAGCATTAAAATTGTCTTTTTTGTGTAGGCAATACCGTTTACGCGCCATTACGCCGCTGTGGAATGTCCAATGAATTTATTTGCATATGGCAATCTTTTGCGATTAGAATGGCGGCAGTTATATTTTGTTTACTGAAAGTTTTTTTTCTGCTGGAATATTGTGCATATGTCTGTGTTATATTTCCTTTAACTACTTTCAAATTAATGAATAAATTCCGCACATCGTAAGTTTATGTCCGTATATCTTTTTGTAGTAGTAGCATACGACCAAAGGTTTAGTTTCGCTTTTAGCTAATTTCGGTTTTGGTGCCAAATATGTAACAAAAACTGTATTTTTTATATGAATAATATTAGTTAGACTTTCACGTCGATTTTAAGATAAAAATACTAATAACTGGCTTTAACTGTCGGTGAACTATTACACCTCTTCCTATGTATAGTCAATGTTGAGTTGTCCCTACTTTTATACAACTTGAGTTGTACTACAACCACCCAACCAACTAACCTGAACCATTTTTTATAACTTTTTTACAAACAATAAGTGTTTCTAATAATTTCTAAAAACCTTTATTTTTGTACGAGTTTTCAAGCGCTAAAATTCGTAGAGCCTAACTTCAGACTCGCCAAGATCCGACAACCGTACTTCACAGCTAGTCAATTATTTCTTTTGTGCTTACATGCTATATATTTACTTACTTATATATGTCGGAGACGGCTTCGATTTGTTGACAACAAGACAAGGCACGCCATCTAGTGGCAACTAGAAGAACTAAATAAAGATGGCGCGCTTGACGGAGTCGGTGACGTTTCCGCTTTGCTGCGAGCTTGCGGAGGAGGGAACCCGCCCGGGAAGCGGACGCACACTCTCAGCCAAGCCGTCGCAGAGTCAAGACGTACTGAAACTGTCAGTTTTGTTGTAATTTGTAAAGTGATAACAGTGCACTGTACCGAAATGTATAGAGAAGTAAACCGATTCAACTCCTACCCGTTGTTATTCATTGCACGATACCCACATACGCCCACATGATAGATCTGATAGACCAGAGCTCGAAAACCATCCTGGACACGAGCCGACATATCCCTTCCGTCCAACACCGTGTTTGAGAGAAGACGTGCTCTCGGTTTAATTCATAATTAAATAAATATTAATTAGTGAGTACGCGACTATAACCCGTAAATAAAAAGTCAAAGTGCCTAAAGTCATATATACGGTGAGAGACCTTTCACCGCAGCGCTCAACGTCGACCCAAGCCCTGCGCGCGACCGCTTCACCTCCGCGGGAACAGTGCAGTGGTCATAATTGCTATCTCGCCTCCTCGAAGCCACCACATCGTAGCACGCGCCGCCCGATAGACAGTCACAGCGATCGGTTTTTATGACTTATTGACGTGAGTGCTACGTAAGTACAAATATTTACATCAAATTTGCCTCTCAAGATGCCGCGCGTACAACGCTCGCCGCCTGCACCTCAAACAATTACTTCGAAGGCCAACATTACTCAATCTATGTCAGATTCAAATATTCCCCGAATGATTCTGACTGACCCGAGTGACGATATTAATATAACAACTCGTCATAACAATAAGCGTCCGCGCACGACCGGTTCTCCAAACAGTTCTCCAGACGGTTCTCCATGCTGTCCTCCAGGCACCGAGTTAGAAGCTTTCAAAAAAGAAATTCAAGCTATGCTGAAGAACTGGAAATCCGACCAAGAAGCATACTTGACAAAAATATGCAACGAACAAACCTCATCTTTAAACAAACTGGTAGCCGACATGATTGAACTTAAGCGCCAAAACCAGGTTATACAAAAATCAAACGCCGAAATTGAGAAAAGCGTCTCTTTCATCAGTAAACAGTACGATGACATCATAAAAAAAGTCGAATTGCTCCAGAAAGAAAATCAAACATACAAAGATTCTATTTTGGCTTTGGAAACTAAATTACAAGATCAACAACGCTTATCACGGCCGTCAACTATTGAAATCCGCAACGTACCTTGTGTGAAAGATGAGGCTGCGTCAGATCTTAGCGGTATTACCATCAAAGTGGGCTCAATAATTGACCTGCAGTTACAAAAGTCTGACTTTCGCGATGTGTACCGTCTGCCGGGTAAACCTGACACGATAAGGCCGATTGTGGTAGAATTTACAAGCGTCGAATTGAAAAATAGATTAATAACCGCTTCACGGAACTTCAACAAAACGCACAAAGGAGATGATTGCCGCCTTAGTACTCAGAGTATTGGTTTTGCGGGTGAGAAGCGACCTATCTTTATATCGGAACACCTCCCAGGCAGCTCCAGGAAACTCTTTTTTACAGCCAAGGAATTTGCAAAACTAAATAAATACGATTTTTGCTGGAGTTCAAATGGTAACATCTTTTTAAGGAAAGCTACAGGAGAAAAACAGATACTAGTCAGATCAGATCAAACCCTACGAGACTTAGAGCAGCTAGCACATCAATGACTAATTATAGCCCTCATATATTTACTGTCGTCTAAATCTCTATTCACTATTATTCGCCTAGATGTAATCCTATTTTTAATCCTAACACTAACATTAATTTACTCTACGAGTTTTTTTGTATACCAAGCCAAAATTAAACAATGTTTATCCCAAGATGCAATTATAAAACAAACTTTCTACTGTAAACGCAAAGTTTTCATACTAATCACTGCTTTCATGTCAGGTCTAACAGTCTCAATTAATTATTTAAATTCAAACCTTATAGATAAGTTCAAATCTACACACACACATACACTACTTTATCAACTACTCCTGTTGCACGAACATTTGATAGCCCTCTTCTACAAATGTTTTACTCCCTGGTTTACTTATTATCACCACACATCACTTTATACACGCGGCACTCTCTCGATTACTAAATCTAACCAATGGCTTCTATAACTCAAATTAACAACGAGTTGGACAATATGAATGTCTCATCTTCCTTCAAATGTACACCTGATAAATGTGCGGATTATTTGAGTTCCTCTCACTCATTGAATATCTTGCACCTCAATATTAGAAGCTTAAACAAAAACTTTGATGAATTAAACTGTCTTCTTGCGGCTATTAAAACAAAATGCGATGTTCTAATTTTAACGGAGTGCTGGCTAAAAAAAAAAGCGACTATCCCAAGTATTCACGGTTACACCTCATTTCAAACCAGTAAACTTATTAATCAAAACGACGGTGTAGTCCTTTATATTAATGAAACGCTGGATTTTTGTATTTCTGAACCAGACTTCTCTGATGCTAGCTGCCTCGTATGCACAATCCAAAATGATATCACTATAATAGCTTTATATAGACCACCTTCACAAAAAAACTTGGATAATTTCTTAGACAGCGTAGATAAATTGCTAACAGAACATAGGCAACAGAAAAATGTCTCAATAATAGGAGACATAAACATAAATATTGCTCCTAGTAACAATGACCTTCGCTCCAGTCATTACCTCAATTTAATAGCCTCTCATGGTCTACTCCCCGCCCATGTTCTTCCTACTCGCCTAAACAATTGTTTGGATCATGTGATACTAAAAACCAGTTATACTGCAACAACTTTGGTAGTGGAAACTTCAATAACCGACCACGCTGCTATTATACTGAGCTTAGAAAATAATTCGCCAAACCACAATTCAAATAGATGTAAAACTGCCCGCCTAGACCTGTCTTCCGCCATCAGCGAAATCGAGAGTGCTGACTTCTCAATTATTTCAAAACTAGATGACCCAAACCTTGCAATGGACCAATTTTACGAAATACTTAATCCCATACTAATCAAGCACACAAGTCATAAAACTATACCCTGTAAACGTAAAATCATTAAACCCTGGATAACTGCCGGTCTACTGAGATGCATACGCAACAGAGATAATTTGCACAGAAAAACCAAAACTGAACCCCAAAATACAGTTTTAAAACTAATATACTTGCGTTACCGTAACTTCTGTAACAATTTGCTAAAGAAACTTAAAACCGCTTACGAGAAAAAAGCTTATTCCGATGCTAAGAACAACCCAAAAAAGATGTGGGAGGCCGTACGCAATGTTCTTGATGTAAACAAGAACACTTCAGCCCCAATCGACCTCTTGAAAATCGAAAATAACCCACATGAGTCAGTAAACAGCGTGAATAAGTTTTTTGCAAATGTTGGCAGAAACCTAGCAAACAATATCCCACAACACTTAAGAAGCTCACCATGTGTCCCACACCATCAAGTTACTATGGCAAACTCAATAGGCTTGCTGGAGGCAGATGAAGAGCAGGTTAACGCCATCATAAAAGACCTCCGCATGGATAGTGCGTCTGGATGGGATGGTATTTCGCCCAAGTTGTTAAAATCCACTAGCCACGTACTCGTACCTCCCATAACTCATATTTGCAATCTCGCATTGACTACTGGCATTTTCCCCAGGACACTTAAAAAGGCCATCGTTCACCCGATCCATAAAACAGGTGACAGAGGCAGCGTCAATAATTATCGCCCGATCTCTGTACTCCCGGCCATTTCCAAGATACTAGAAAGAATCATCCACAAGAATCTTCTTAAGTATCTTGAAAAATACAAAATCATTGCAGATAACCAGTACGGCTTCAGAAAAGGAGTATCTACGGAAGATGCCGTAACCGCATTACTTAACTCTTTAGTCAACAGAATAGACAGTAAATACAAATGCATCGGCGTATTTTTGGACCTATCCAAAGCATTCGACACTGTCTCTGTCCCTGTCTTACTAGGGAAATTGGAGCGCATTGGAATACGTGGCACTGCTTTTAAATTGTTGCAGAACTTTCTCTCGGGTAGGACCCAGTGTGTCAAGGTTGGCGAACATATTAGTGATGAACAACTACTAGATTTCGGTGTGCCCCAGGGTAGTTTGCTCAGTCCCCTGCTCTTCCAAATTTACGTCAACGAACTCTGTTTACTCGCCCTTCCCTCAACACACATTATAGCATACGCAGATGATACCGTTTTACTATGCAGTGGACCCGACTGGGAAACGGCCAGGGATACCGCCGAAAAATCGCTATATCAGGTTATGATTTGGCTTGGAAGCAACAGTTTAACTCTAAATGTTAGTAAAACCAACTTTGTCACCTTTGGTTCAAATCACTCGGTCCTCCCTTCGCACCTGCCCCTGCAATTGAAAGCCCACGTTTGTGATTCGATTGGCCGAAATGACTCCTGCTCATGTCAAGAAGTGACGCGAGCTTCGTCAGTCAAGTATCTCGGCCTTTACCTTGATTCCTGTCTCAGTTGGAAGACTCACATCGAATCCCTGTCTGCTCGGACCAGAAAACTCCTTTACATTTTCAAAAAACTCAGAACTTCGGCAAATAGAGATATCCTCAAAATGGTTTACACTGGCCTCTGTGAATCTATTCTAAGCTATTGTGTCGTTGCCTGGGGAGGGGCCGCTAAAACAATTCTCATACAAGCCGAAAGAGCTCAAAGAGCGGTAATAAAAGTCCTCCTTAGCAAACCATTTAGGTACCCTACTCAACAACTTTATTCAGAGTTTAAAGTCCTAACGGTCCGGCAGATGTATGTGGCACGTTGTATTTCCCGTATGCACAAGTTAATCCCTCCAATTAGAGAAAACAGCCCTACACCCAGAAGAAGACCCATACCAGTTTGTACCATAACCCGTACCAACACCATCTTCGCCCGACGACAATATCGATATCTGAGTGCAAGAATTTACAATAAACTCCATAGCGAACTGAACATACAAAATCTGAATGCGTTTCAATGCAAATCCAAAGCCAAGGACTTTCTGCTTACCCTAAATTACGAGAAAACGGAAGATCTAGTCAAACCATAAGACTCGCAAGCACGCACACAGATGCACCTCATACCCATACAAATACTCCACACACCCACACACATACATCACACTCTCCTGCGGTCACACTGCACACCCATTCACACATATCATTCACACAACACACATAAATTTAATAAATTTTGCTTATTTTTCTATTGTTTAATTTTAAAATTGTACTAGTCTAGATTTATTTACAATAAGTTACCTAACTGTTCTCACTGGACGGATGGATGACCCCTGTAACACAGGTTTTCCTAGCATGGGGGTCATTGATCATGTATTTTGTACTCACGTCAACTACGTATGTTAAGTAACATCTGTAACTGTAATGTACAATGTGTAACTTTGGCTGCAATAAATTATTATTATTATTATTATTATTATTATATACATAAGTCAATTTAACTAAGCTTGCACAAATAACATTAAAATACGGAGTTATTTAAAACTAACTAAAGATTTTCAGCCACGACGCCATACGTCAAAGAATTAAAAATCCAATGACTTTTCTCGCTTTTAGGGTGAAGTGAGAAAACGTATTAGCCTCCGGCCCATAGCCAAGTTACAATCGTATCGTTTAAAGTTAGCGCTTGTAGTTGGCCACGCCCCCAATTCCCTTGTTCGGACGTCAACTCAACAAAGGATTTGGGGGCGTGGCTATCTACAAGCGCTTACTCTAAACGAAATGATTGTAACTTGGCTAAGGGGTAGAACGGCAAAAACCACGGTATCTTTTTCGGAAACTCCCGTGGCCCTAACGTTCATCGGCCACGCTGGCCATGTTATACTGATATTTTTTATGGTGTGGAACCGCGCGCCAACGACGGCTCGAGCTCGATTCTTATCTGCAGGGTGGCCTGGGATTGCCCTTTTTCGAGGAGAAACCTTCAAAAGGCGCCTGGACCTTGGGTAAGTCCGGGGAGTTTGGGATTTTTAGCTCACTAAAACCACCCCGGTGATCACCATCAGTACGTAAAAGAGGTTCCGTTATCTCTCAAAAGACCATTCCGGAACATGCAACGCCTGTTACTGCACATCCCTAAGGAGACTATATAACGGTTTCTTCTATGCCTCACTAACCACAGTAGAACGTAATCACTGTACCACTGTCTTCCCTAGAATCACTCGATGGGTGAGCAGAGTCCGCTTCCGTGGTTCCAAAGGCTTTGCCCTACGATTTCCAATACTCAGGGCGTTCTATATCGGTGGCCTGGGCGTGGGAATGTTATGTTCCTTCAGAGAGCTGTCAACTCCTTTGCTAGCATTATTGCCTCGTAAAAGCAGGCGACCACTTCTCATTCCTCTTGAACCAGGGTTCGACGACAAAAGGTCCCTACTGCCGTAATTCTTAGTACGAGACGACTGTAAAAAAAAGATTAAACAAAAACATCAAAATAAACCTGTCAATCTTCGTTGGCTATTTGGCTAAAAGGCTGTAAGTCTAAAAGGTTGACCTTTGTGGCGTGAGTTGATTAGTATTTCAAACGAGTCCTCAGGGGAGGTCCTCTGAAAATAGACGTTCAAACCCTTACTTCAGGTATTTGGGTCACATTACTGTGAAATTAGCCCTCAGGAAATTCCAGGTTTTAAAATGATGAAATGAAAAGGTTAATGGTAATTTAGTAATGTGAATAGCTGTTAGCAAATTGTTTAGAATAGGAAGGAACTGCTTTCAGATACTAACAGAAAGATAATCGAAACACAATAGGCGTGCGAGCGCCGGCGTTCGCTCAAGGCTCAAGAGTTTTTTTTTAATAATAATAGACATTTATTTTCTCTACACAAGTTACTAAAAGCTAATTGTACAGTATAGCACAAACAAGGAATTAACTTAGTACCCCGCCCGCGTATACCCGCCACAGCTTCTTTCAAGTGTTTGAAATCTTGGAAATTCTCAGCTTTCCTATATTGTAATATGCATAGTACTTTAAAATCAAGAAAATCAAGGTTTATTAAAAAAACTAAATAAAACCGCTGAAAATTTGTTCGATAATTTTATGAGTTAACGGCGAACAGAAAGACAGATAGACCTGGTTGCTTTGTTTTAAAACAGAGAGATAAACAAACCAAACTGTATTGTACTATCAAAAACCAACACTCCCTCCTGTACACCGCTAAGTTCATTTTTGCTTGCACTCGAAACGAAAACTTCAAAGGTTTGGTTTGGCGCCACGCCGCAGGATTCAAACGAATTTTGTTTTAAATGATGCAGGCAAAAATGTATTTATTAAAACTTCATGCACCACAAAGGTACAAAGGCGAACTTAATGTCAACAAGGAAATATTATTAAAACAAGTGTGTAATTTTTTAATGGAATAAAATTACGCCGTCGTTTATACAGCTTCAAAGGTTTTAAAGATTCTATTTTTTTACAGGTTAATATTATCATTAAAATTTAAGAACATTTCATATACCTACTTTTAATAAAAGTAGATACCTACTTTGATTGTTACAACTCTTGTTTTAAGTTTAACGATGATTTATGATACTGACCTTTATGGAGCCCTGTTCCTTGCAAGGCCGTTGGGAAGGCCTTATTAAAATTAAAATTTAATATAAATTGATTCCATCAAGAATAAAAAAAGTAATTTACAAGTTACACAACAAAACAAACTATGAGTTAAAGATTTGTATCTTTCATTTTTTAAATAAATAAACGAATAAACACTGTTTATTAAAACCATTTATTGTCCATCCATCTTGGAGGATTCCGGCGACTGGGACCGCGATTAACTCGGACCACGGTCCCGGTTGCTGGATACAATTAATTTTAATATTCTTCTTTTTAAGGGTGGTCCGAGTCGCCGGGAAGACAAATGTTAAAATTGAATGGATCCGGCGACCGGGACCGCGGTCCGAGTTAATTGCGGTGGTCCCAGTCGCCGGAATGCTCCCATCTTCTATTGTATATCGGGCTGGTATCCGCAACTCCACGTCTAAAGTATTTTGCGTCCATCCATCTTATTTAACGTTCTTGTTAGAATTGTAAACCTTTGTACAAACCATACCAACCATAAAACCATAAAATAAACCTACTACTGCCATATATAAATTATTATATGTTATGTCATCTTCTGATCAAATAAAGAACAGTCGTGTCACTGCATTCGAATAAACTGCCGTTTTATTAGTTCTATTGACAATAACTAACCAGGAACGTCAACTTGGAGAGCAGTAGTGGCCGAGTGGCAAAGGCCCGGACTTACGAGTTTGTAGGTCGCGGGTTCAAACCTAGCCAGGAACAAAACTTTGTGTAATTTATTTCATCACCACTGCTCTCAAAACGGTGAAGGAAAACTGCGTAAGGAAACCAGCATGTCCTAGAACCAAAAATTCGAATCTACATGATTGACATCCACCAACCTGCACTGGGCCCGCATGGTAGATTACGGCCCATTTCCTCTACTAGAGAGGAGGCCTGTGTCTCAGCAGTAAGAACATTAAAAAGGCTGATGATGATGATGAATTTATAAGTTACACAATAAAACAAACTATGAGTCAAAAATTTGTTTCTTTCGATTATTTAGTAAATAAACTAATAAACACCATTTATGTTCCATCCATCTTATTTAACATTCTATTGACAAAGTCTAACCAGGAACTTCATCATTTCAAGCCACAAACTCCATTTACTGCTTCGCCAATGCAATTTTAGCTACAAAAGCATATGTGTGTACAATTTCAGTGTGGACATTTTCATGCAAATACGAGCATGTGGTCGAATCTATCGAATGCCGGTGCTAGCGACAAGGGTTGCATATCGTGGGACTTCAAATAACGTCATTCTGAACTGAAATGTAATATTTGAATATCGTGTCGACGTGTGGCGGGTTTATTGATGCAGTGCTTTTACCTTTACTATGTTAACAAAAAAGAAAACTATTTATGAAAACTATTGTAATGATTCACTTTCACTATTAAATTTCGATGGTTTTAATCCCATGGAGAGTCGATCCGGTACATGAAACACTATAGATTTGTGTTAAAAATTAATTATAAAAATAAACTATATTTTTTTTCTAAATCTCGTATCGATAAATCAACCGGACGGCCGGACAGAGGCATAGAACCTCATGAAACCAGATAAAATGACAGAAGGTGCAAAAACTCTGAATTGAATTGAATGGCACAACGAGATGTACGATACAAGATCGATTGACATAAGTTGTGAAAACTCTGAAGTGAATATAACGCACAACGTATTTTTTATATATATTATATATACATTAAAATAAAATATTAAAAATATAGATTACTTGCCACATCTTTGCGAAGAAATAAAAGATGACTTATTCAAAAAGATCTACTGCTAAACAGCTATAGCTGTTCTATAAGATTAAACCAGCAATAGTTACTCAGTAGTAATACCCAGTTTATGAGAATAAAGCAGAAATAGTTGATAAAGAAATCTTTTGAAAACTCTTTGCTGTGTATTTTTGACGTAACCTGAATAGCCAGGAATTCACGTTTTAGTTCGCAACAAAGAGAATTGAAAATCACATACGTAAGGGTTTTCACGTCAACATTTCGGTATCGTCAACGCTTTATAAAAGGTCACGTCACGTCAACTGTCCTGTGAGGGTGATTGTCAGCAAAACGTGCCACTTTAGATTCTGGGAAAACATTCCATAAATGTCCCAACTTGATGGAAATATAATGAAACAAGCTAAAGATTTTGTACGTTCACTGAAAGTTTTATAATTATTTTTTTGATTTTAAACAACAACACACATTAGTTAATAATTATGTAACTATTTATCCTAGTGACCGACAAGTACGTTCATAGAAAATATTTTTCAATACACTTACTCGAAAACTGCCTCTTATCGCACTCCTATTAGGTTCAATATAGCATGTATATCACCCAAGTGCTTTTTTGAGTTTATCACAACAAGGACTTTTTTATTCCTTCCTTATCGTCACGGTTAAGGGTGATTTTTTTTTTCTTCGTTTATCGAATCAGGCGCGAAGCGTCCCCCACGGGCGCTGGACGACCCCCACGAAATTAGAAACTGACCAGAGCAGATTTGAATGCTATTATTATTATATTTCTACTGTATGTTTGAGATACGACTAAATTTATTTTCTTTCTTTCTTTATTTCACAAGTCGTAAGTGTATTGAAAAACGTCGTTTGACACACGTGCAGATTTGTCATTGCAGCCCTCGGCTCCATAACACACTCGCCTACGGCTCGTGCGAATTTCGCCTCGGTCGCAATGACAAACTTCCTGCACTTGTATCAAAATGTACTATATCAAAGTAATGAAAAGTTAATACAAAAGTCCGCAGCAGCGCTTCGTTGGTGAATGTCACATGTCTTTAAATTTTGGTTTTAAGACAAGCCGGTTTTATCACTAAAAAAAATTATTATTATAAATTTTAAAAATATAATAATAAAAATATTTTTATACTAGCTTTTGCCCGCAGCTTCGCCCGCGTACATAAAATATAGCCTATGTCACTCAGGAGTAAAGCAGCTTTCTATTGTTGCTTAAATTTTTCCAATCGGACCAGTAGTTCCAGAGATTACCCCCTACAAACAAAAAAACAAAAAAACAAACTTTACCTCTTTATTATATTTATTTTTATATTATTATTCTTTTTTTTATAATTTTAAAAATTATTATGACAAGACATAACATGACAAGACGTGTCACGAATAGCATCTAAATATCCTCTTTTCCTTTGTATACAGGACTATTTCATGCTGAAATTTTGCGTTTGCGAACGCGAAAGCATTAGCGGGGTTCCGTAAAACTTAATTAAAACTCCGATACACTCAGTTAATCCAGTAAATAGACTGTGCAATATGGCTGGGAATCGGAAATCCTCTTTGATATAAATCGGAACGGATATTAATTGCAAACAGGGATAAAGTACTATCGACATATTTTCACGGAAATAAATGCTTTATGAGTATTGCAATATTTGTAAGGCTTTTGTGATTTTAAACGGATTCATTTTTATTATTTGTTTTGATATGATGGGGATAATTGTTACCGTTAAAATATAAGGAAAGCTTTTAAATTGAATGTAATTACACGTTTAAATCAAGTCTACACTTAATTATTTAATTCAAACTTACAATGCATTTTGAGTTTCTAACGTATTTAGCAAACAAAATGACCTAATGTGCTAAATTGGTCAAGCGGCAAACAAACGCGGCAAATAAGGTGATCGGTTTTCTATGGTTACGCGCAGTCCTCCACATAGATTCCTCGAAAATGATTTCTTTCTAGGAGGTTTTTATTTTTTCTAGAAGGGCAGTGGTGGCCGAGTAGTAACGGCTCCGGCTTGTGAGTTGTATAGGACGCGGGCTCAAATCCAGCCAGACGCATTATTTGTATATTTTATTTCATTACCACTGCTCTTAAAACGGTGAAGGTAAACATCGTGGCGAAACTGGCATATCTTAGAACAAAACATTCAAAAAAACCTGCACTGGGACCGCGTGGTAGATTACGGCCCATCACCTCTCCTATAGAGGAGGCCTAAGTTTTGGCAGTGAGAACATTATAAGGCTGATCAAATATCATCAGCCTTTTTGATGTTCCCACTGCTGGGATACTGGCCTACTCTTTAGGAGATGGAATGGGTCATAATCCACCTCGCGAGCACAGTACGGATTGCTGGATGTCACATGTCTTTGAATTTTTAGTTCTAGGACATGCTGATATCCTCAAGATGTTTTCCTCCACTATTTTGAGAGCAGTGGTGATGAAATAAACTACACAAAGTAATGCGCCTGGCTGGGTTTGAACCCGCGACGTACAACTCGTAAGTCGGAGCCGTTACTACTGCACCACCATTGCCCTCATGCTAAAGGCTCATGCTATACTTCTTCCTAAACTTCCTCTCTTATTTAAAAATAGCTACATCTAAATCAATTAAGTTGATGTCAGTGCTTGTGACGTTTCATTTGCCGCGTTGTTACTGAATTGGAGTTGGTTCTGAATTGGAATGAAGCATTTATTAAAACGGAGTTAGTACTGACATTGTTTTGTTGGAACCTCTGAAAGTGGAATGATAGAACTGTACACTAAGTTACATAAGCTCATGATACATTTACATAATAATATACATTTAATTATTATACTAATAACTAATAACCTAAATAACGTTGAGAGCAGTGGTGGCCGAGTGGTAAAGACCCCGACTTACGAGTTGTAGGTCGCGGGTTCGACCCCAGCCAGGCGCATTACTTTGTGTAATTTATTTCATCACCACTGGTCTCAAACAGCCCCGGATCTAGGGGGCGGGCAAGCCGGGGCCCATGCCCCGGGCGGCAAATTCAGGGGGCGGCAAAATCAGGGGGCGGCCAAATTCACACTTCACAGACCAATGGACAACTCATCATTTATTTAACTTCATCATCATCAGCCTTTTAATGGTCCCACTGCAGGGACACAGGCCTCCTCTCTTTAGGAGAGGGAATGGGCCATAATCCACCACGCGGGCCCAGTGCGGGTTGGTAGATGTCACATGTCTTCGAATTTTTGGTTCTAGGACATGCCGGTTTCCTTACGATTTTTCCTTCACCGTTTTGAGAGCAGTGGTGATGAAATAAATTACACAAAGTAATCCGCCTGGCTGGGTTTGAACCCGCGATCTACGATTCGTAAGTCGGGGCCGTTACCACTCGGCCACCACTGCTCTTTAACTTTGACCACGGAATAAATAATAGCACAAGTACAGCAATTTTATGGCCATATCAACTTGACCAATACCCTGAGCGCGGAGTGAGATATGCTGCACGACTGCACGAACATTTATTATTGGCGAGGCGCGTAGGCATAGTTCAAAATACGCGCCCGGCTCCCGCTCGCCTGCAGAAATCGCAGATCGCTGCAGGCGTCTGGTTACCGTGAGTGCGAAAGAGTTAAAGCTATATTCGAAAACTTCCTCGTCGATCTCTCTCCACGACAGTGTTTTGTTTCAAGGCCAGACTCCGTCGGCCCGCCATCATCACCGACACCGCCGCAGCCGCTTCTAATGCCGCTGCCGCTGTCGCCGCCGCCGCAACCACTGCGGCAGTGCCCTCATAGAGGGCTCGCGAGGAGACAATGGACTGCCAATTACGGCGCCATTTCGTCTCCTCCAGGCGAATGTCAACCACTGCGCCCCCGCTCAGGATCAGTTACTCCAGAGCATGGCGTAACTGATCCTGAGCGGGGGCGTGGTCGATAAACGTCACCGTGGTCTCCAAGCCATACTTTGTCCTGCCCAGAGCTGACTGGGTTCAGGACCTGAGCGGCTCGGTGATCCTTATCTCGTAGGCCGCCGCCGGTACCCCAACCCTTGATGGTCATGGCCGTCCGGATGGTGCGGGGATACCGCACGGGGGACACCGCGAGGCGGCGAGCCTCCTTGCTGGCCTACCACCTTAGGATTTGGAGGTAACAGTCCTTGCACGCATGCACTATCTGCGCGTGGAGATGTAACGCCAGGGCGAAACTCCGCTGCCTGAACATGTCGAGGCGTGGCGGAAAGAGCTCCGGTGGGATCTCATGGTGAAGTGGAAACAGCCACTGTCGCAACCCAGGCCATAAACTCGGCGGTAAGTCCCCTCTTTGAGGTGTGGCTGGGTAGACCTCACGGCGTCCTCACCTTCCGCATGACGCAGGTTCTCACCGGACATGGGAAGTTTGGGAGATTCCTGCACCGGATTCGTGCGGAAGAAACGCCCGGGTGTCGCCACTGTATGGCAAGTGGCACCGGAGGACACGGTGGAGCACACGGTGGAGGTATGCCCTGCTTGGAAAGAGCATCGTCGTGTCCTCGTGATCGGCGGCGGCAACCTCTCGCGCCGGGCCTTGGTTCAGTCCATGGTCTGCAGCGAAGAGGAATGGCAGGCGGTCGCCTCCTTCTGCAAAGCAGTAATGCTTGTAAAGCAGGAGGCCGACCGCATAAGGCAAAGGCAACAGCGCCCTCGCCGTAGCCGTCGCCGCCGCGATCCCGCCGATATCCGGCCACCGTAGACACTGGCTCGCGGACAGTGAGCAATGGGTAGCTCGCCGTCCGGTCGTCTGGTAACTGTCCAGACCGAGTCCAAGTCGTCAACGGCGCACACTGTTCCCGCGCGCCTCAAGAAGCTGTCAGCAAACTGTAGGGGCCCTTCATGGTCAAAGCATTCTGGAGCCGAGGGTTGGTGCGAAAGTGTTACCGCGGCTCTGGGAATAAGGCAAGGAAGGAATGGGGTAGGTTTTTTAGTCAGTAAGAGTGTCAGACTCTTACTGACTAAAAAACCTGTCTCCCGCTCCGCCCAAGAGTGGGATTCGTCATTGGGTGATTTTCACCTACCATAAAAAAAAAGGTGAAAATAAACATAAGTAGGTAGGTGGGGCGGCATTTTTCAGTTTTTGCCCCGCCTAAAAAAAATTGAAGATCCGGGGCTGGTCTCAAAACGGTGAAGTAAAAAATTGTGAGGAAATCGGCGTGTCCTAGATCCAAAAATTCGCAGACATATGCCATCCACCAATCCGCACTGGGCCCGCGTGGTGGCCCATACACTCTCCTAGAGAGGAGGCCTGTGGCCCAGCAGTGGGAACATTAATAAGGCTGATGATGAACCTAAATAAACTACAAATAAACTAATATTTACAAATTATTTATTGGGCATCAAAAAATTCATCCACATCAATATCATTGGGAAAAGTGGCCAGAACGCTGGCAGCATGATGATATTTTTGATGTCAGGTAATCTCTAGTTTTATGGCTAACCATGTCTTTATTTTTATTAAGTATTGCTTTACTTTAGGAATGACATGTAAAAGATACCAAAATAACTAATTGAGGGTTTCGGGAAAATTCTGACCACCAGTTGGCGCCACTTAGCGGACAGGCCTTTTACTTTGGAATCGTGTATGTCCAAATCTGAAGTAAAACTGGGCAGATCATTTTAAACGTTAAAGTTTGATGGTATTTCAATCCTCATTTAGCTTACTTTTTTTAGATCTTTAACACAAAAATCCTACATCAATGATATGGTCAAAAGAGGATTGAAATATCATTAAACTTTAACGTTTGAACGATCTGGCCAGTTTTAATTGACCATATCTTGAAGTGATCATACCTAAACAACCAACCTCGTTTCTTCTCAGTCTTCATACCGGGGTCGCACCTTCCATAGACTTCGGTCCTGCAGTTGGGCCTCACATTTACGGACAACTCTTTAAGGCGCGCGGGAAGAGAGGGCGCCGACACTTGGCTTGATCCGGACCATTACCGGATGACCGGACGGCGAGCTACCCATTGCTGCCGGTCCACAAGTCCGTGCCTACGGGGTCTGAAAGGCGGGATTGGATTTCTAAAGGTGGCTGGAGCGTGAGAGTCGATGCATCTTGCGTGCGGCCTCCTCCTTTGCTATCATTACTGCTTCGTAGAAGAAGGCGACCGCCTGCCACTCCTCCTCGACTCTACTCTACAATACTATTATATACTAACGCTTCCTAATTACTTAGTCCATCGCAACTTTTTCCGCCATATTTGTTGAACATGAATAATCGGTAGAATATGTCACAAAGCACCTGCGTCACGCCGTTACACGGGGATTTAGATAATAAATTACTACATAAATGATAACAAAATATGGCCTACAATAAATAACAAAGTTTCATACCACTCACCATGACTCGGTCTTTGGAGAATAATAGGTGGTACAGTTTACAGAAGACTAAGTTAGTTCGTTATTTTAGGATACAAATGTATCCTATAAAATAGTTATTAATAGTTTGTTATTTTATAGGATAAAATTGTATCCTATACAATAACGAACTAATGAAAATGAAGAGTTATTATAATTAACGTTTCATTAAACTCCTTAATGGAGCATTTACAAAGCAGTCCTTCGAGCCGGATTATTGCTACCGTAGTACACCACTTTTTTTGAACATTTTTTTTGCTGACTGTACTTCATAGTGGTTTTGCTCGCACTTTGGTAGTTTGTGTAGCAATTGTTATCAAGTGTGTTACCAAGGACATGACCGGTGGCTTTATCTGTCGACGATCTAATCAAGTCCTTTTTGGGAAATGTCAAGTTTACTAAAAATAGTACAATAAACGAGACATACACTTAGTTAGATCGAAATCTGAAGGATTTTGTTTTAGCCTTCTTGTCTTGCAAACTTAATGATGAACAAATAAAAAAATACTATAGAAATAAATAAAGTATTTTTGATATGAGATAAAAATAAAGAGAAATTTTATTATAATGATGTGGGCAGGGTATATTGCCTGCAGAACGAATGGTCTACGGAGCCGAATGGTTATTGAGTGGTGACCATCTACCAGAAGACGCAGCGTTGGAAGATCCTCCACCAGAAGAACGGATGACTAAGTAAGGGTTGCAGGAATCTGATGGATGCAAGGCGCACAGTTTATTTATTTATTTAAGTAACATGGAGGACTTACAACTAAAAAAACAGATTGGGGACAGTAATTGTGAGGTGAAGTGAGGCCTTGTTATTGGATTGTCAGCCAATAACAAGGCCTCACTTATAAAGTACCTACAGAGTAATAAAATTAAAAATCATATCTGTCGTTTGGGCAATTTTTAGGAGGCTTATTTCTAGTAGACATACTTCATCATCAGCCTTTTTTAACGTTCCCACTGCTGGGACACGGCCTCCTTTCTAGGAGAGGGAATGGGCCATAATCCACCACGCGGGCCCAGTGCGGATTGGTGGATGTCACATGTCTTCGAATTTTTGGTTCTAGGACATGCCGGTTTCTTAACGATGTTTTCCTTCACCGTTTTGAGAGCAGTGGTGATGAAATAAATTACACAAAGTAATGCGCCTGGCTGGGTTTGACCCCGCGACCTATAACTCCTAAGTCGGGGCCTTTACCACTCGGCCACCACTGCTCTCTTTTTTTACTTATTTGACTTTAATGATGCTGAAGATTATGGAAGAATAAAAAGAACCATTAAAAGTATGTTACGAAAGAAAGCGACAAGTTCATTCTGCTGTAAACATTACAGGTTTATATGTTGACCTACTTTTTGCAACCTTTTTACAGGAACCCCTCACACTCGAAAGGTACACCATAATCGTAAAACCGACTCCAACAGATCCTCATCTTTATAGTTCCTGCTCCATACCCTATCAGCTGATTTTAACTGAGCAATTTATCTTTGGGGTTTGCACTATCAACAATAGCTCGTGATAAGGTGCCTGCCCCCTATCAACAAGGAAATAAAAAGTGGGCAAGTGCGAGTCGAACTCGCGTATGTAGAGTTCCGTACAAACTTCCCTATGTAAATAAATCAATACTCGAATGGAGTCAAGGGAGATTGTTCTGAATCGCAAAACAAAAAGATTTTTTTTGTGACGACAAATTAATATACTGTTTTCAGATTTATTCTTATACCTGTATGTGTTAGTTTAGTTTAGCTATAGGTTCGTGTCTGAAAGGAATGCTCTGATCATGATGGTATTTACCTATGGCAACGTAGGAACGGGGTAGGTTGTTTAGTCAGTTAGAGTCTGACACTGTTTCCCGCTCCAGCCAAGGGTGAGATTCGTCGTTGGATGATTTTTACCAACAAAAAGAAAAAGACCTTGCTTTATGCCAAATTCTGGGAATCTGATTGAACGGGAATTTTGAATTTTAGGGAATAATCTAAATAGGCGTTTTTTTTTCGTTTAAATTGAATGTTAATGAAAAACAATGAGCTAGCTTACTTTTTTTTTAGTAACTTGGAAGTTTGATTTTTTTCACAGCTTCAAGGAATTGCAAACCTAAATATGCGGTCTTTAATTTCAACTTTATACCTCCACGCGTTCCCGACACGAACAAGGATCTTGACAGATATACAGACAGCCCAAAAACAAAGTGATCCTATAAGGATTATTTTTCTCTTTTTGAGTCATGGAGCCCTAAAAAGTTTTAAAATGACTTTTCCGAATGGTTCAACATTCAACACGGCTGTAAAAAGGCCGTTAAGTTAGACTATTGACTTCTGTAAAGGATTGTATGGGTGTTTTATGGGTGTTTTATGGGTGTTTTATAAACATGGTTGTGGGGTCGAGGTACCGGTAGAGTGCTATAGGGGCATTTTACCGCTGCAACGATATTGTCCGGAGGCATTTTTAGTATGGATTTGTGAAATCGACTGCGAGGAAAGAGCATTGTAAAGTAAAATGATGGTATTACTTCCAACTTTTCTTTTTAAAGAAAAGGGTTTTCTTTTTATGTGTATTTTAAACAATCATTATTTTATCGTATCGAGTTCAGAGGAGTTCTTCAGAAATTGTATAAGTAAGTAACCGCTACTGTGTTAGTAGAAAATTATTCCAAGAGAAATAACGTACTTCCAGGTAAAAACATCTTATATACTATTTCAGAACTAAAACAAAACTAAAAAACATTGTACTCGATTGTGAACACAACTAATTAAGTATTGCATTTAAGATGTAAACATAAAATGTGATACAACAGTAAGTGTGTACAAAGGTGGTGCACTATTATGTAAAAGAGCGCTTCTCGCCTTCAAACGTCAAAGTTTGGCGAGTTTTTAGATATAAGGAAAACATGTATTTTAAAAGTTTAATAAATTTATTGAAAAAAAAAGAACATGGCCCTTCAATGTGCTAAGTTTCGTAGAAATCCGTTAAATTCTTGAGCATAGGGTAGGGTAGCCAGCCTTTCGGTATTTTACAAGTTGCTTTTTGGAGTGTGTGTGTGGGTATAGCATGACTTGATTCCAACATCTCATTTCTACAACTGTAGGGGCCCAGCAGGGTCAAAGCCTTCTGGGACCAAGGGTTGATGCGGAAGCGGAACACCGGGGCCCTGGAACAGAGACAAGAAGGATCTGTGTGTCGGTTAGTTAGTACAAGTCTGACACTGTTTCCTGATGCGTCCAAGGGCGGGATCCGTCATTCAATGATTTCCTCACCACAAAAAAACGGTCTCATTTCTATCATCGGCTAAACTAAGGCACGGCAAGCGGCAACGCAGTGTCGGCATGGCATCGTGTACACAAGCTCGTATTCCTAAAACGCGCCCTTTAAAACGAATAAAGTGTGTTTGCTCTGTTACAGAATACTCCTTTCAGCAACACAAGAACAGACAATTAGTCCATTAACCCATAACCTTACAGCATTATAATTCAATACGTCGTCGCCGCCTACAAAAAGACATAAACTCTGATAACTTGAGACAGCCCTGTCTTGAAGCATAATAAACCATGTTTTCTGCATGACAGATTGAATATGGGAGTGCAGTATAGATTCCTCTAGTGATTACCCTAGACTCCCTAGAGGAATTCCATTACTAATCGGGACTGCGTTTCTTTAACCATAAAGATGGATTCTCCGTAGTCTTAACTGCTATTGCAAAATTTTTATTAGAAAGAAAAAACAGCTGCCTTCAATGTAAAAAAAAAAACATTAAAATATACAATTATTGTTTTTTGCCAGTCGGTATTTCTACAATAGTTTCGTCTCTTCATTATTATCTCTGGCGTCCTAAATTATATTTATTTATTTATGTACACACAAACACTTACAAAAAGAAAAGAATACATACAGATAGGAGTCGACTCTAGGAATAAGGCAAGGAAGGTACGGGGTGGGTTTTTTAGTCAGTAAGAGTCTGACACTGGTTTCCCGCTCCGCCCAAGAGCGGGTTTCGTCATTCGATGATTTTCACCTACCATAAAAAAAAACATACAGATAGGAGAGTACAAAAATATGTACTGCTTATTTCTGACGAAATTTCTTCCAGCAGACCTGCGACAGGAGAGTTGGATGAGAAATGTAGACAGAGTGTGTTATAGTTATTTGGCATAAAGTTTTATTTTAATTTTAAATTCTTTAATTGTTGTAACCATCAGCCAAATCTTTCACCTTTCGTCTCCATCACTAGATAAGTTCGATGGTACCAAAAAACTAAAGAGTAGCTCTCACAATTAAAATAAAGAACTTTTATTTCTGAAAGCACTCCATAATGTCCTTCAATTTAACCCACTTAGAAACATCCTATTTCTAGACTTATTCAAGTCATTAGTTCACAGAACATGAAATAGCTTTTCACAGTGAGGTCAAATGCTACAATAAAATAATACAATGGGACGTTTTCTAACATTACTTAGATGACAAGAAAAGTGCCGAGTAAGACGTAGGTAGCAATTTAAGTAAGACAGAACGAGGATCGAAGGATTTTGTTAAACAAACAGAAATTGACGAAGGTTAAAAGGTTTAGCGAGATGTCTTGGGAATGTCGAGAAAAAATAAGTGTAAGGTCTAGACTTGGACTTAAGATAATAAACATTTTTTTGTTAAATACAAAACTGATTAAGAAAAATCAAATACGTTTGTTTCAAATTAACCAATCATAAATCATAGGCACTGTTAAATTGTCAAAATGTTGGTCAGTCGAAAAAAGTGAAGCAAAATTACACGTTCCAAAGCGTAGATCTCTATGGGAGAACTTGCTAGAAACTCCATGGATTTTTTTGAAATCATATTATGAGTTACATACAATCTTGTCGCATCTATTATGTGAACACAATGTAAATAAGTAATAAAAAAAATAACAGAAATCGTTAAGCTACTAATAAATCGTAGGGACTCTGCAAAAGGGTTGAAGCCTGTTGGGGCTCAGGGTCTTTTTCTGAAAGGAAGGCTTGGTCCCAGTGCAAAAGGCAAAAAAGGAACAGGGTGGGGTGTTTAGTCAGTAAGAGTTTGACACAGCTTTCCGCTCTGCCTAAGAGCGGGAATTGTCATTGAATGATTTTTGCCTACCATAAAAAAATTCTTATTCGATAGAAATATTTCAGCACCTACCTATTTACGCGTCTAGTTAGCTCGAGCAATCGATCGGAATTGCGCCCAAATAGTTGGAAATATCAAGCGGAGTGCACACATGCGTGTCGAACTAATCGATCGGAAGGTGTGTGTGGTGTGTACTGGACGATACGCGCGGCTGAGCGGCACTATTGGAGGGTTTTCATGTATTTTTTATACTTAGTATTTATTTGATAGTTTCTATGTTTGTTGGTCTACACTGCGTTTTCTCACCTATTAATAATTTTATGGTAAAAAAATAACAATAATTCAATTTAAAAAATGTAAAATAAATAATTTAAAAATCCAGTCAAATTCGGGTCGGACTCACGCATCGAGGGTTCCATACTAAGTTACCTATATAATAAATTAGCGACCCGCCCCAACTTCGCACAGGTGCATTGATGATCTAAATATTTTAAATTATACATATAAAAATCTATTAAAACAAATGACTATCACATCATCTATAAAAATCCGTTGCGTAGTTTTAAATATCTAAGCAAACATAGGGATAGACAGCGGGAAGCGACTTAGTTTTATACTATGTAGTAATAGTTCGAAGCCCAAATTGAGACTTCAAGATTTTTCCGAATGGCAAAGTTATGACGATAATAACGACAAATATATGATTTCTATGCACCTGAAATCACCCTCAAATATAAAAATAAACTAAAAAAAATGAAATTCGGTCTACAATTGGTGGAGTTATCGCGTAACAAACCCCCAAAAAGTATACTGTCGAATTGAACACCTCCTTTTTTAAAGTCGGTTTATAAAATCCTTGTATGTCTGTACTATTTAATAACATTTTATACAGCGTAGTTTGTCTAGCTCTTATAAAAAACAACATTCATATTTTTTCACTATAAAGTGACATTTTAATTAGAAAATGCACTTTCCAGTACCAACACAAATGTAACTTTGTGGTAATTAATTTTAATCAGAACATATTCTAACTACGCAGAAGTTTTTGATGATAGTTAGTGTCATTTCTGACTTAAAAGGTTTTAGGCTGAGCGCAGACTCGAGTCGCGACATTTTTAAGACAGACTTTTTTCACATAGTTTTTTTTTTTTATTTGCTATAAACTAATGCCTGGCTAATATCACATCTGATCTTAAGCAGTGATGCAATCGTCGATGGTGAAGCGCATTAGTTTATTAAAAGCCTATTCACTCTTATCTACCCTAATCGGATGGGAAGACCGCAGCAGGCAATTTGTTCCAGTCCTTCGATGTGTGCGGAATATGATTCGTGATGCGTGTCTATGATATACTTTGTTTCAAGTCATTCTATTTTTTAAAGCAATAGTTTTTTTTATTGGTGCCTTGATATGGAAAAAAAAATCTGTTATTTATTTATTCTGCATACCTACCACAGTGTTGTCTTTTTTAACCCAAAGGTTGACTGGTAGAGAATGCCTTGTAGCATTAAGTCCACCTATGTACCACTACTGTACATGAAGTTTAAATAAATAAATATCGCACGAAGGGGTCTCGGCAGACCAAGAAGGAGATTGTGGGACGACTTGGATGCCTTCCTTAGTTATTGGTTAGAAGTTGCTTAAAACCGAGAACACTGGAAAGAATGGCGGGAGGCCTTTGCCCAGCAGTGGGACATTATGGACTAGAAATAATAATAGTTTTTTTTTATCTTAAAACTGTCTGGACTCAAGTCTACGCTCATCCTTAGTTTTAGCTCTTTGTGTTACGAAACATACTAACGACAAGTACTCTAAGTAACAAAATTTAATTATGAAAATAGTCCCTACGTTGTTTGTTCGTATAACTGAAGTTCTAACTAAAAGTGCTTGGCTACGTAATGGGTACGAAATCGCGTTAGGAAACCGACCTACAAGTTATTATGCCGATAATGTCGTTAAATGGTTCACGTTGTTTGTGGCTACAGGAAGAAGAAAATATCAGGAAAATTGGTTCCATTTTATGCATGTATTTTTTAAAACTAGATTTTTAGTTTAACTTTGTTCACGTATATCTTTGTTATTGCAGATGCGAAGTAAAAATCAGAGGGGGCGTACCACGGCGTTTTAAAATGTCAGGCGATTTTGTAGGTGGCAAATGATCTGGCGATTTCTCTTTTTCTAGGGCGGAGAGAGAGCAGTGGTGGCCGAGCCGAATGGTAATGGCCCCGATTTACGAGTTGTTGATCGCGGGTTCGAACCCAGCCAGGCGCATTACTTTGTCACTGCTTTTTCATCATCACTGCTCTTAAAACGGTGAAGGAAAACATTGTGAGGAAACCGGCATGTGCTAGAACCAAAATTCGAAGATATGTGACATCCCCCAATATATCCGCACTGGGCCCTTTGGTGGATTATGGCCCAATCCCTCTCCTAGAGAGTATTAAATGGGACCGGCACTGGGCCGGTGCCCTAGTAGGCTTCGGACCTGTTATTGGCCCTCTCCATTTGCTGAAGAATCCTTGAGGCGCGCGGGAACAGAGCGCGCCGTCGTCGACTGGCGTGGTCCGGACTGTTGCCCCATGATGGCGAGCTGCCCATTGCTCACAATCCGCCTCTTGCTGCCCTTGACAAGATTGCGATCAGATTTTCTGGTTCCTGACTATTCTTCACTACTGTTAAAGATCTAGCAAGGACGTTTAGGACCTACGGTTATTGCCGACACCTGGATACAAATCTGAGTTGATAATAGTGAAAAAATCCTGATAGTGTATGACTACCAGACTCTGGTGACCGTCGATTGTATACGGCATTGTTATCAAAACAAAACACCACTTTATCACGAACCCATTCTAAAAACATCTCTCTAATCCGAAGCTATTAAAAGTCAATTTCACGGCTGTCACCAAATGTTGTTATCGATACACCAAAATGCGTTTAGGGGAATGTTTATCTAAAGGAGGCTTCACACTTTGAACGGTAATCATTTTATAGCTTGTCGTTCAACCTTTTAATGTTCCCACTGCAGGGACACAGGCCTCCTCTCTCTAGTAGAGGGAATGGGCCATAATCCACCACGCGGGCCCAGTGCGGATTGGTGGAGGTCACATGTCTTCGAATTTTTGGTTCTAGAACATGCCGGTTTCCTCACGTTGTTTTCCTTCACCGATTTGTCGTTTAATAATATAGAATAATATATTCCACAACTGTCACACAACGCTGTCTAGACCCAAGCTAAGCAGAGCTAGTGTTATGAGTACTAAGACAACTGATAAACATACTTATATATTTCTAAATACATACATATTATAGATAAATTACACCCAGACACAGAACAAATAATCGTGCTCATCACACAAACATTTGTCCTGGGTGGGAATCGAACCCACGACCTCCATCTTAGCAGTCAGGGTCACTAACTACTAGACTGACAGGCTAGTCAAATTAGCGTTCACGATTGTAGATCTGAACTGACTAATCCTGCCCAAGTGACACATTTTATGAACTGTCGCAGGTTTTATCTATAACATCTATCAGTTCCCCCAGTCAAGTCGTAAGTTCCGTTTCGATTACTTAAAATATTAGTAGGTAATTTGCCCCCTAGCAAAGTTAAGTTAGCGCTTGTAGTTGGCCACCACCCCCCAATTCCTTTGTTAAGACGCTATCTCAACAAAAGAATTGGGAGCGTGACCAACTTCAAGCTCTAACTCTAAACGAAACGATTGTAACTTGACTAGGGGCGCTGTCTATGCAGTTATTCGACGTCCTATTGTGTTCTCACCCTATAATGATATGCTAATGACGGATCAGCATTATTATTGCACAGTTAATCTCGTGTCGATCACCTGTCAAAGTGACTTATCACGTGACATTGTGTCCATATGCTTGGGATAACCTTCATTATACCACTATACTTATCTAAATTATCCTGACGCACTACAAAAGTTATTGACAAAACACAATAACAGGTTTTTACAAACTTATTTAGTTTCAACTGTCCATATATTTGTAATCAAATTTTGAAATTTTTTTATTTACTTCCCGGATACTGATTGAGCTGAAATTTTATATAAAAGATCGATCAGATGACAATGAAAAATGCATGAAAAAAGTTAATGAAGTTTAGTTTTCTGAGTTAATATGTTGTGCAGTTGATCTGATGATATATGATGATATATGACTAATATATTATTATGTATTAGTCTTGACGATATTGTTTAACGAATAGGTATGTAATAGGTATATCTCTGTAAAAAATATTTATGGTAAGAAGTGTTGGAATCGTTGACGGTGAAGTGCACTAATTTATGAGCTTATTCACTCGACTCTCAGGAGACTACAATTATTATCGAATTGACAACGCTTGAAGGACACCACCAGAAGACTATGTTGGAATTTAACATAACTCTAAACGAGGTATGGATACGTGTTTATCCTTTTGAGTAGCGTAATTAGAGATATAATAGAAAGGCGTTCGTTCGGGTCTTAGCCGCCACTAGACTAACATAAACATACCCGCTATGTACAAATAGACAATACGTAAAATAATTGCAACAGGCGAGATTTCGTTAAGACTGAGCTGAGAATTTATTTATTGACTACCTCAGTAATTACTCAAAACTTATCTAAGAAAAACAGACCGAACTTTTTTGACATTTAGATAATAGTCCATTTTGCCAAGCCAAAATGTATATCTTCAAAATATTATACAAATAATGCACGTCTATATTTCCCGAGGGGTTTAGCAAAGATGTATCAATACTACGCCCACATTTCAGTCTATTTATATACTCGTAATATAATTTACGTCTAAATCGGGCTTATTTCCACCAATGAGGTTCAATACCAAATTTCAGGCAAAACACAAGAATAAATTAAAATGGAAAAAACCCAAATACATTTTCTCGAGACCCTATAGGCAGATAAGTGGAAAATTTTCATGAGATAGATAGATAGATAGATAAACCATTTATTTGTTACAACACAAAACACACACGACAGCACAATTAAACTTAAAAACTAAGCACCTGTATAAAAACAGTAAACATCGACAAAAGAAATAAAAAACACATGTAGGTACTTGTTTTTATTAATATTTATATATTTAGCTTGCAGAACAATGTAGAGTAGTGGTGGCCGAGTGGTACTGGGCCCGACTTACGAGTTGTAGGTCGCAGGTTTCAACCCAGCCAGGCGAATTACTTTATGTAATTTATTTCATCACCATTGCTCAAAACGGTAAAGGAAAACATCGTATGAAACTGGCATATCTTAGAACCAAAGATAGAAGACATGTGACATCCACCAACCCGCACTAGGCCCGTGTGGTGGATTACGGCCCATTCCTTCTCCTAGAGAGGATGCCTATGCCCCAGCAGTGGGAACATTAAAAAGGATGTTGATGATGATGATGTCTGATTTGATGAGCTACCTACTTAAGTGGCAATGGGCAGGGGACATTGCACGCAGAGCAGATGGTCGATTGACACGAAAAAAGACAAAACGTTTTGAAAACCTCCAAGGTGGACCGATGACCTAGTGACGGTCACGGGAATCCGATGGTTGCGAAACGCACAGGACAGGTCGTTGTGGCGACGCTTAGGGGAGGTCGATGACTAACAGTGAACGGCTTTTGGCTGAAATGATAATGATGATTACCACTAAAGGCTTTACCCGCGTAATATTGTATGTGTATCGTCGAACGTAATGTGTGTATCGAAAAGCGCAATGAAGTAAAAAATCTAATTATAAGAATTTTGAGATGTCGATTCATTCTTTGTTTAAATTAATCTTACTAATATTATAAATGCGAAAGTTACGATGTTTGGATGTTTGAATAGAATAGAAATAATTTTATTCAGTACAGACACAGCACAACAGTTACAAACAACACAATACACGTTAAAAAATAACAAAAAAAATAAAATGTACGCCGAGCGTGCCCGAACCGAAAGAGTGTTTGGATGTTTGATACTCAATCACGCCAAAACGGCTGGACGGATTTGGATGAAATTTGGCACAGGCATAGGATACACTCCGTAATAGGACAAAGGCTACTTTTTATCTCGGAAACCCCAACCCCAATACCACGCGGGTGAAGCCGCGGGCAAAAGCTAGTTAAGCCATAAAAAAGTTAACAATACGGCTTGGGATTAAACGTTTCTGAAGGTAGGACTACATTGGCAACACGTGGACAACGTCCACCGACCTGGACGGGTCGGTCTCTATACATTTAATAAAGCAACTATACTTATAGAACTACATTAGATCCACGCCACGCGACTACGTACAAATCAGTAGCCCACATGTAGATACATCAGTCTAAAGTACTTCCAGCTTTCGTCTCATCAACTGAACTGCTTTCACCATGAAATGGGCGGAAATGTAGTGATCAATAAAGCAAAATATACGGTATTTTCTCGCTATATTCACGTGTCATTTACCTCGTAACAGACGATACTACGTTTGACGTAAAGCCGGGTACAGACTGCTGTAAAGTAATATGCAAAGTTACATGAGAGGAGCGTTCTAACTTGGCGAGTCTGATGTTAGACTCTGCGCACTTTAGCGCTTGTGCACTCGGAAAAAAAATACAAGAACAATAGTTGTTAACAACTGTTATTGGCATTTTTTTTCGTACGATGTTCACAGAGCCTAAAACTTCAGGCTCACTTATAGTAAGTGAGGACGCTGTCACGTACTCATATCTGTTTCGTGAGTTGAAATGCTCTGTTTGAAGCGCGTAGTGGGCACAATTCGTGAGTCCACACTCTGAGAATTTTGTTACATCGCACGATACACTGCGACAATGTGTAAGACAAATTCTTATTTAACTTATAAAATCCGTTCTTATCTCATTGCGTTTAGGCACACGCAATAGACTGTTTTCTGCACTAGTGCGAAATAATACGCATACTGACCCCCACCATAATTTTATTACATTTACCGTATCGAGCTGGGCGCACGTCGACCCCCACGGTCGCGCGTCAACTCCCGTTTATTCTTATCTTCGTAAGTGTATTGAAAAATGTCGTTACATTGGTCCATAACACACTCTCCTACGGCTTGTGCAAATTCCGCCTCGGTCGCAATGACAAACTTTGTGCACTTGTATAAAATTGTACTATTATTGCGTGTTCCTACATTGTAACGGCAGTCTGTGCCTGGCTTTATGTGGTGACAAGGTGACATGTGTATCGAGCTGCTGTGTCTCGGAAATAGATACTCGTCCGATACGGATATGACGTTCCTCGTCGCTTACGTTTTGTTCCTGGTTTCTGTTGACATAATAGAGACTTGAACTTTGGAGGTATTTTTAGTTACAGGTTTTTTGGTTAGTTTGTACCATTTTTGTACTGTACGGCTGTCGGATCTTAGCGAGTCTGAAGTTAAGCTCTGCGAATTACTCGAAAACCCGCTCTTAACCCACTGTGTTTAGGCATGTAATATACTGTTTCCGCTTTAGTGCGGAAGAATGCGTGTACTCACCCCCACAACAATTTTATTACACTTACCATATCAAGCTGGGTGTATGTCGACCCCCACGAGTCGCGCGTCCACCCTCGTTTATTCATGTCTTCGTAAGTATATAAAAAAATGTCGTTTGTCGTCACAATGGCCACTGCAGCCCTCGACCTCGGGTCTAAATACACTCACCTACGACTTGTGCACATTATGCCGCGGTCGCAATAACAAACTTTCTGCACTTTTATAAAATTGTACTATAATTGCATGTTACATTGTTACAGCAGTCTGTACCTGGCTTTATGTGATGACAAGGTGACATGTGTATCGAGCTGCTGTGTCTCGGAAATAGATACTCGTCCGATACGGATATGACGTTCCTCGTCGCTTACGTTTTACTCAGTGATTTCTGTTGACATAATAGAAACTTGAACTTTGGAGGTATTTTTAGTGTGGTCCGGACGTTATGCAACTATTAGGTACATTTATTCCATTTATGAAATTTACAATACGGCTGGAGGATCTTAGCGAGTCTGAACTTAGGCTCTGCGAATTTGAACGCTTAAAAACTCGCGCTAAAAAAATAAATGGTTTCTGAAAAATAAATAAATGATGAAGCAAAATTCTTAGCCCAGACCATCGCGTAGACCTCAATTTTGGTAACTAATGGGAATTAGCATCAGTTTCCTAGTGTTTCCCCATTAGTTCCAGCCTGAAATTAAAACATAATTACCTTACCTGTTCTAGTTTAGTCGATAGCGTCGCCATGATGCCTTCATCTGGGAGTAATTACGAGCCGCCACATGTTCCAGGTTTTAGGGCTAACGGCACATAACTCGAACATATTGTGCGACTACTTTATTTGACGGCTAATGACATTTTTATTATCTACTTCTTGGTGAATTATGTTTGTTTTGACGTGGAGAGACGCTGAAAAATCGTAGCCATTTTTGTGAGAGCAATTTGCAAAGTGCCTGCACGTTGGGAACTTCTTGTAATCTTAAGTAGATTCCTAGATTAGTAGGTATTGTAGCAGCCCTCTCCTAGAGAGGAGGCCTGTGTCCCAGCAGTAGGAACATTGAAAAAGGCTGATGATGATGGTAGCAGCGCTAACTCTGGTAGAGCTTAGGTCCGAGATCTGTACTACATGTTAAACTCTGGAAGTCGCAGTTATCGTTTGTATTTACGTTTTTAAACAAATTATTTTATTATTATTCAAATGTTCTTTTAACTAACTTAATTCTTGCTCCATGAAGCATAATTAAGACAACCTTTTTTTAATTAATTTAAACCCTATTTGAAAGCTCCTTCGAACATTCATCAAGCCATTCCATTAGCTAAGAAAGTCATATGAAGTTTTGGGTATTTTTATGGTGAGAATAATCATCGAATGACGAATCACGCCCTTGGCCGGAGTAGGAGACAGTGTCAGACTTCTACTGACTAAACAACCCAACCCGTTCCTTCCTGCTTTAGGTCTAGGGCCCTGGTGACTCCTTGGGGTTGTCACAATATACTTATTCTAGTTTGCACGATCGACGTCGACCTCTCGCGTCTAGCCCTGATTCAAACAATGCTGGAGTGTCAATTGATGCAGAAGTCTCCTCCTTCAGCGAAGCAGTAATGTGAGCGAAGGAAATAGATGGCCGCAACTGTGAGGAAGATGAATGACCAGACCGGGCGTTGCAAGTCACAGGGTACCACCGTAGGCGTTGGCTTGCGGACGACGAGGAATACATAGTTTGCCACCTGGTAAGAATCATACCCGTGTTCACGGCTCAAAGTATTTTATTCTGCTGTCTCGCGAGCGAAGCAGCCGGCAGCAGATGATGTGATAAAGACGATTATTTTGTATATATGTGTGCATTTTTGTTACTCCTCCACTTTCAAACAGCTGAATGTATTTGGATGAAATTTGGTACACTGGTGGACTATCCTGGAATAACATATATCGTATATTTATTCAGTTAATTTTCTATGTTCACACTGGTGAAAACACTAACAATCACAATATTGAATATTCAGACAAAAAATAGGTACTATAACCGTTCATGTTAATATTATTTTATTAATAATATTATTTTACATCGAATGGATACATTGTTTATTTATTTACATACAGGCTGAAAGTGCAACTGACATTGTTTTTTACTAAAAAATATGAAATTTATATTGTTATGCTTTTAGTTAAGAATTGGTTCATATTTCAGTAGAAATAAACTTTTTTTGAAAATATTCTAAATCATAAAATGCGACTGACAAATGTGCTCTGAGACCTAAAACAAAAATACGTCTCTTTATCTACGGTGTTCCAATTGTGACTTCCGAACGTTGACAGTTGATAGCAGCCATATTGTTGCAGTCTACATCTGTCAAACTGAGGCTCGGGAACAGAGCGCGCCGTCGACGACTGGGCTTGGTTCGGACTGTTACAGACGTCCGGACGGCAAAGTTGATATGGTAATATTTTTTCGCCCTAAGATGAGTTCCCTGACAGTTCATTTTTTTCCGTGGCGCGCATACTACTTTAGACTAAAAAAAAATAATCTGGCAAAATAATTACAAATTGAATGATAAAAAAATACTGCCTTTTGTAAATTACAAAGTAAATTATCGTGATTATAATTTAAGTACATAAAATTAAGTACATAAATTAAAAAAGTATAAATTTAGAAAATGTGTAATGCGTTGAACGGAACTTCTGATTATAGAGATTGACACTACCTAATCGACAAAAAATTGATGAATCGGAATGGCCATCTTGGAATCGCGACCGCATCGCGTCAGTACGAGTGCGTTTGCCTTGCATCCTTCCGATATGGATATAAGCTCTAATCAAGAATCAAGTTCTGATAGTGAAGAGTAAATAAATTATTAATATTTTAAACATAGTGCGTTTTATTTACAGTTTTATCAAAATCCGTACAGTGGTTTTTGCGTGGAAGAGTAACAAACATCAACATACACATCCATCCACAAACTTTCACATTTATAACATTAGGATATTAGTAAGAAAAAAAATCGAAAATTAGCAATCTGATTCCACTTTCTTTGCCAACTGAATCGATATTATAAAAAAATCGATTAACTTTCGTTAGGTCACTTCACTGTAATTGTCAGACAAGAACTGTCAAGGAACTCATCATAGGACGAAAACATATTAGTAACTGCCGAAATTTGCAAAAACTAGGATAGCAAATAGGTATTATATTTGTAAAAATTAAAATCACTGCAACTCTTTGAAAAATCTTACACCAGTTCCATGCTGCTTTATAACTCATATTTATGCGGTCAGGAACTAGTCAATGTTATGAATCCATTAACAAATAAACCCAGTTCTGTCTTTTTTAACAAAGAACACATTCTATACTCACACAAAAGTTATCAATAAATTAAAAAGTTTTTCGACAATTCCAATATTTGTTCTGTACCTCAAAAGTGAATTCAATTTATTAAAGTCCCAGTTTCCTTGTTATTACGTTCCGTTTCACGGAAATAAATGTCCCTCAGTTTGAGGGGCGGAGTTTTTCCTTTATTAAAAGGGTCACGCGAGCGGTTCACCCTCTTTCTTTGTTCATATTATTTTTCAGTAAACCGCCTTGTTTCGTTTTTTTTTTGCATTGGAATTCATAACTTTGGTGTGAAAATAATATAGTTAGATGGATATTTTAGAGCATACTACGTGATTTCGAGATATGTTGTGATGTTTTTTTTAGTTAGAAAACTTTTAAAGACATCTCCCGCGCTTGTGCAGAGAGTGAGGGCGTGTCAAACTTTTACTGACTAAAATCCACTCCAATGTTCCTGCGTTGCTTTGATATTGAGGGCCCCAGATTTTCCTTTTACAAGCGAACATAGAGCCCTAGAGGCTTCGACCCGTTTGGGCCCCTACAGTTTTGTAAAATGTAATTCGTAAAGTGTAAACATCGTCTGTTACAAAACCTAATCTACTGAAATTATTGGAATAAAACTTTGACCAGGGTCTCTTTCGAAGGTCGAGAGATAGCAACTTAAGTAGATTAGAAACACTTTACCTACGTAGATATGAAACGTAAACATGACCCCTGCACATTTAACCCTCATTACGACCACGGTCTATGGGTCCCCCACCCATACCCAATAGAGCATGTTTACTGGCTGATAAAAAAATGATGAGTTTTTATCACGATATAAATTCGTGTTGGGTTGGTTTGCAAAAAAGTGTATAAGGAAAAAAAAAGAAAAGCCGTTATATTATACCCAAGACGGAACGAAGGTTGTTCCAAATTTGAAATGTAAAAAACCGTGCAAGTGCAAGGCGGACTTGCACTGAGAGTTCCGTACCAATTGCGGTTTACGATTTCTAAATCGCATGACTGCAGAAATCTAATCTAAGTATAATACATGCATAATTGATATTATGCATGTATTATACTTAAAAATCAGCTCGGCTCGCTAGTTTCTAAATAAAATTATTGCAGAATCTCTCTTATTAACTCAGTAAGTACCTATATACTGGGGTTAACAAGGGTTTCAACACAGCTCGGCGCTGAGTTTTTAAGTACAAATGTAATGCGGATGACAATGACAAGATAATAACTTGCAGACATTGTTATATTTAGGTATTCCCAGCTTTTTGTGGAGTGGAAGCTTTATTTTATCTTAATTTACGTCGTAATTGCGGTATGGATTTATAAAGTAGGCGTTCAGGTGATGATTTTGTGTAATTTATTTAAGTACCACTGCTCTCAAAACGGTGAATGAAAAACATCGTGAGGAAATCGCCATTATCTGAGAACCAAAAATTTGAAAACATGGAGCATCCGCCAACCCGCACTGGGTCCGCGTGGTTACGGCCCATTCCCTCAAGGTATGTCAAACTTTTACTGACTAAAACCCACACCGATGATCCTTCTGTTGACCTGCGTTCTAGGACCACGGATTTGCCTTTCAGAAGTCAATACATATGGTCCCAATAGGCATTGGCCGTGCTGAGCCCGTACGGTTTTGTTGATGACTCTTTGCGGTGCGCCTGGAGTAATACGTATCGTTGACGATACTGGAACGGTCCAAAATATGGGCTCGGTCCGGAAGGTTATGATAACTATGGTAGGAAGAAACTTTTTGGTAAACAATAACAGCCGCACGTATCGATCTTTAAGGTAAAGCCACGTTTGCCGAGGTCAGCTTGTGTATGGGTGACCATTTTAACATACCTGATTTTTATTTGTGCCCCGGATGGCATTATAAGTCGTTAGACCTAGCTGTCGTTTGCCAGTCTTTGACTTTTGTTGGTATGGATGGTCTTCTGACTATCAAGGTATTAGGGGGAACTGACAGATGTCGCTACAAAGGAACTTAAAAAAAAACATCCTGCGTTGAAGTATCAGAGTTCTGCGAGCAATAAGAGCATATAAAAAGTACGAAATTAATTAATAGGTAGTTGCCTCGACTAGACATAACACCCATTAGATCGGAGGATCCTCCTTTTCCAAAGGTAGTACTTGAGATTTTAAATTCTGTTTTGCATTGCCTTTAAAAGGTTATTTAACAACCTATCTAGGTTAAAATGTATTTCTATTCTATTACTTTCCCAGAGGGAAAAGTAATAAGTATTTCTTTTTATGGTTCATACCAGAATACAACTATTATTCTTGAATTCATTGAAATAAGCCTACATCCTAAGTCAAAAAATATTCCATCATTAAGAAACAAAATATTCGGTGTATAATTTTCTGACATCATGTCTCTCAAGGTTCTCATTTGTTATCTTATAATATTCTTAGTTCAATGGAGAATAACAAAAGGCAAATTGGGAATGAATGTAATGATTATAGAGGTTTCTCAAGTACAAGTATGTTTGTAGTGATCGATCACTTTATTGGTATTTGGAATAGTTCACGAGTTTTTAAAAGAAAAAACTTATACTTCACGATAATACTTCACGAGTTTTTAAAAGAAAAAACATTCTAGAACATGTCAGTCTTGAACATCAAATAAAATAAAGGAAATTTGATTTCCTTTGTGTTCCTGGAAAAAGGTGTTTCTTCAAACACAGAGGATTCGTTTTTCTTTTAAGATTTCTATGCATGGATTTTTAGGCATGAAGTCCTTTGTAGCGTAAAATTTAAGTAGTCCAGTCAAGGCAGGTAACAAGTAGGTGTCGATCAAAGTATATTATGAATTATAGTGTGTTGTAAATATCCCACGTTTTTGGCTAGATTTTTTTAAGTTAGCATCTTTGTAGGTTAACTAGTATTAAAAATATAGCAAAATATGTGCGATATTTAATTTATACGTTATTACCCCAGCACCGATCTTACCCCAAGGCACCTTATATTGAGAATTATTAATATTTATTCCCAGATAATTATATAATACACTCTGATCGTAAATCTTTTCTTGATTTAATATAGGAGTACCGATGTACTCGTATCCTATATAAATAAATATCAATAGCTACTTGTACAAAACATCGTCACTTCAGAAAGACTCAACTGGACTCTACCAATTCACTTAATTGTTGTTTAAGAGTTTATGCAAAGTAGGATTTCAAAGTGTTGTAGGTAAGTTCTTTAACTTTACAATTTTTGTACATCAAGACAGAACAATATCTGTTAAATTACAATTTATATTACGTAATTTCTCATGAATTTATATCCAAACATACAGAGGAAATCAGCATGTTCTGAACCAAAAAAGAAGACTTGATAAATACCAACCGTCTTTATCACGTTTTCTTTTTTGGTTTACAACCGTAACCGTAACCACCGAGATTCCGATCCCGATTTCCCGCCACCGTGTGCGCGGGCTTGTTGATGGCGAGCAATGGGTAGCACGCCGTCCAACCGACCGGATCAAGCGCAGTCGACGACGGCGCGCACTGTTCCCGCGTGCTTCAAGAAGTTGTCAGCAAACCGTAGGGACCCTACAGAAGTTGGAACTGGAGCTAAGGGTTGGTGTCTGGCCCTGGTGTATATTGCAACATACGAATGGGGTAGGTTGTTTAGTCAGTAAGAGTCTGACATTGTCTCCCGCTGTGCCTAAGAGCGGGATTCGTCATTGGACGATTTTTACATACCTACCATAAAAATACCGTCCTAGTAATAGGACTGTTATAAGCCTGCTTATGTTTATTAAACCTATATCCTTCTCTCGTCTAAATATCTTCATAACCCGATAATAACTTGATTTGCATACCCCACTAGTTTAGGTTCAAACTCGACGATTTATCACTTATCCGGCGAGTGTGTCTGACGTATTTGGAGCACCGACTTCATGCATGACGGTCCGTACCCATTTAGCCTTTGAATCCGTTAAATCAAAACACTGTTAATCGAGGCATACGCCTGTCTACATTGTGATCAGGGTTTCATATTCTTAGCCTTCGCTGTGTCAAAAGTTTAAATGGAAATCTCCATTACAGTCGGTTGTTTATCAAATTGGTATTTTGTTTTTTTTTTTTATACTTTAAAACTAGAAGGCCGAAAGAAAGTCGTGGAAATGCAATGGATGCGACATGTCTACAACTCGTCGTTATGGTGTTCTTGGGGGAGGCATAGACCCATAGTGGACGTTTTTCGGCTGAAATGATGATGAATAATCATATTTTACTGTTATTTATTTTTAGCAGTTATAGTATAAGCATGTTTTAGTGTGTGTCTTAGTATTTGACCTTGAGAAATTTGTCGTCACTTTCTCACTATGTGTCCCGTCCGTCGACGGGAAACTACGGAACTCTACATTGAGCGTGGACCACCACGCTCTTGGCCGGTTTTTAGGGTTCCGTAGTCAACAAGGAACCCTTATTTACATCTGTTGTCGATTAGAAAAGTGCTAAGATTTTTGTTTTGTGTGTGTATTCTATTATCTTTGAAGCAAGGTTTTAGCCATCGACTTATATTCTACATAGTGATAAACAAGTACGTTCATTAAAACTTTTTGACAAAATACTAAAACTTAGAACATGAGTTTGCTGCAGCGCTTGATTTGTATTATGTCTAACAAAACTATTATATATGTACTGTAGACGTGTAGACAAATTCACATTTTATTAAAAGAGTAGTAAACTTTGTCATCATCATTTCCGCCAAAAGACGTCCACTGTTGGACATAGGCCTCCCCTAAGCGCCGCTACAATGACAGGTCCAGTGCGTCTTAGTTCATCGGATTCCAGCAAACCTGACCAGTTGATCGGTCCACCTTGTAGAAGGCCATCCAACGCTGCGTCTTCCAGTACGCGATCGCCACAATGTATCCTGCCCATTATCACTTATTTAAAATTATACCTATGGTTAACTCCGAGAAATGTTTCATAAAAGTTGAGTTGTTAAGTATTTAGTGACGTACAAAAGGTTCAAATCAAACAATTCGAAAATTTTGAAGTATATTTACAGTATATACAAACACTGAAAAAATTTACGAGTTACATTTCAACTACAGTTTTAATTTACATACATTTTAGTGTTTTTTTAAATATTATCAATCCTAGTTTTGCTAATGAATATCTACAAAACATACAAAAAAATTTCTTTACAACAAATGGTTATCCATGTCATTTCAATAACAAATTTTAACAAATTTTGGATAATGTTTGTTCTGCAACGAAGCGCGAAATGATTTTAATTCAATATGATAAGCGACCTGGGGAATCAACAATAAATGAAGATACTTAGGCACTAATATAAACATTTGTTAGCTTCCAAATTACCTTGCAATCTAATGAATGCTTTTCTCTATGAAATCAACACAACTAATAGACTAATTTCTTAGAGCTACTTTCATTTAAAATTTTATTAATAATACTATTTCAATGGTGCTACTATACCGCACGCAAAATACGGCCATAAGGATGTTTTTAATATCATAAGGATGTTTTTAATATCGTGCTGATTTTATCACGCATGTGGATCCATCACCTATGCGGATTTAATCCGCGAGTAAATAATTTCAAAAGGTAAAAAAAGAAAACGGGCCGCACGTGACTGCAGTTGCTCGCATTATAATAAATTTTGTATGAAAAGGACATTTGTCGATTTAACGCATGCGTGATGAAATCCGCACGATATTAAAAACACTCTTTATCGTGCACTTGCGGACACCAGCCCGACATGCAATGGTGCTACTATTAAAATGGTGACTCAGATGTTTTGAATTACATATTGCGTATTATTAACAGAATTTAATTTCTAATAACTGTCTGTTATGTGCCTAATTTTTGAGTACTGTAAAAAGCGAGTAGGTAGATAGTATTTTGGTGATATAAAGTAGCGGGTGCTCCAGTGTGAGCTAAGGTGGCCTAATGGGAGCAGTGGTGGCCGAGTGGTACCGGCTCCGACTTACGAGTTGTAGGTCGCGGCTTCAAACCCAGCCAGGCGCATTACTTTGTGTAATTTATTTCATCACTACTGCTCTCAAAACGGTAAAGGAAAACATCGTGAGGAAACCGGCATGTCCTAGAACAAAAAATTTGAAGACATGTGACATCCACCAATCCGCACTGTGCCCGCGTGGTGGATTAGCCCATTCCCTCTCCTAGAGAGGAGGCTTGTGTCCCAGCAGTGGGAACATTGAAAATGCTGATGATGAAGTCTACACCCAGGCTCATTAGTGTTATTTCATCATTACTGCTCTTGAAAGTGGAGAGGGCAAATATCGTGAGGAAACCAGCCTGTCCTAGAACTAAGAATGCCAATACATGTGATATCCACAAACCCACTCTTGGCTCGCGTGGTGGATTAGCTAGGGAGTATATCATAAAATTGATTGAGCTATTTTTTATTCTCGAAATTTCCTACTGTGTTTGGAAATGTCGATAGTTATTTAATAGGAAGTGAGTCTTCGGCCCAGACCTGATGAAGATTGACGATATCTGTCCAATCGGAGGTATCTTTTGGCTTTGTCAGAAAAAAGCCGCTTATTCCTATAAAAGGTTTTTTAGTCTTAAAAAGTTTGCTCATTTTTAATAATGTGCTGTATAAGGCACAATTTTTATGATAAAACTTGTGTAACATAAAAAATGTTTTATCGTAGTGTTATAGGTTCTCAGTGGCTTTATCTATATTATGATGAATAAGACTTTCTTGTTTCTTTAATATTTTTTTAGCAGTTTGACAGTTATAGGTTTATACTTTATGCGACTTTGTAAGCATTGCTTACAAATGTAGCTTCAAAAGAAAATCAAAAGGATCAAATGTTTTGTGACAGTATGAAAGAACGTTGAGCTTTTATGTCGCCTCGTCCTTTTAGCTAAAAAGGCAAAGTAACTTTAAAAATAGATATAATAAAACACGAATGATTTTGTGTATAGCTAAAAGAGATATGGACTGCAAAAATAAAACTTTTGTTTATTTGCCTACATCATTTTTATTTATTAATTTTTATGTTGATAGACTCTATAAATTAAGCTTTGATATATCGAAGTATTCACTGTCAGATTATTACAATTCACTGTCGAATTTAATTACGAAAGTAACATTGGCAGTTTCAAAATCATCTTTATAAACTTCATCAAACATTGTTTTCATAATTCAAAACATCTGAGGCTTTACAAAATTGGAAACTTTGTTTATGTGCACTGAATGATGAAAAGCTAATTTATATCATGTCTAAAGAAAATTGATTGCGTCAATTTAACAAGTTTCAATACATATGAAATCATGTTGCATTTGACACTAAAGGATAAATAGGTTGAGTGTCATTAACTTGTAAGCACAGGGCTTTGAAATAACTTGAAGCAAATGTTTCAGACTTTTCAATATTAAATGTTATTTTAGAGGCAGATTAAACCATTAAAATATTTGTTGTGAAAATCATTATGGAGCAAGAGACGATTCGATTAGTATTGTATTGTGTTAAAAGTAAAATGTGACGAGATGCATGAAATAATGCATGTTCAGACAAATCACATAGGTAAAATATGCCACTGTATACAGTGCCTGAAAACTACACTGGAAAAATTTAAAAAATCGATATTACTAGTCTTAAATCTAACACTACTAACACTGACTACAATTTAGTAAGCGTAATATCCATTCAGGCTTCAAGTGTCGGAGAACCGACTAGTCTTACTTCTATCAAAAACCTTACAGTAAGTTAAATACATTTTCAAATTACCTTCTATGACTAGATGCAATTCGTTAACTTCAGACGATTTTCGATTGACGTCGTTTAATTTAGTCTTCTTACGCCTTCGAAATATATACCTCATTCTACTAGGTAAAAAGTCAAATTAATATTTGGAATTCACGAACGCAAATATATCGGAAAAACCAAAAGAAACGATATTTGCTGTAATTTTCTAAAATGTGTGCTATAAACATATTTGTAAACGAAATTGAAGTATTTCTCGAGTGTTTGTTTACTAGACACACATTTGCCCTCGCGAATCGCAAATACTAGGAAATAAATGTCAACATAGGTTCATATTTTTATTTCGCACTTTTATAACAATAATTATGAATAAGTATGCCCTAAGCTATGACTGTCGTCTTCTGTCTATACAACACACGGCTCTTTTGAGATTTTCTGTGAAACCACTCTTACTAATTTGGACCTCTGCCTTGCATTTGACAATTGCTGGTTTCTTCACTTGTGTGTCAGTCTTGTCGCCCTGGCCTGTATTGTCTAGTTCCTCGTCGGATCACGTGTCCGATCCTGGGTATTTAACGATGAGATCCAACTCTTCATCGCTCGGTTTTACAGTTCGGACTTCTGTTTGACCTTCAAATTTCTTTGGTCTATCCAACTTATTTTCGATATTGACTAAGACGTCGGCAACGCATCGGTGGTCTTCTGGAGATTTAACTTCGGCGTCGTCCCCGGGTGCTTCTTCTCCATTGTTGTTTTGCTTGTCTCTTTCTATTTCAGCTTTACTATCTTCATCTTCGCTGTTCTCTTTTCCTTCCAGAATCATTTTGTGTGTAGCTTCTTCTGTCACGCTGTCTGTGGGCGCCTCGTTGATGCATGAATGTGTCAGTGTGAATGGTAGTTTAAGTGACAAATCTCCGCCCATCGCGCTGAAGGTAAGCTTCACCTTCACGTAGTATGACACATATATCGCAAATACGTTTCTATCTTCTGGTGTGTTGTTGCTAAGTACTGTTGATGCGAGACTGGCTCCTGATTTTGAGTACGAATCTTCGAGTGCTATCCAATTTTTGGTAATACCTGTGAACAATTTTGTAAGTTGATGTATCATGCTAACATTTTTTTGGAGTTGAGGGTATCGGTTTTAAAGGAGATGCTGGCAATCATATGTTTTTGGAAAGATGTGAAACCAGACTACAAGGAAACCAAACTTACCTCTATGTGGCGTAAGTGTGTATGTGTCTGTATGAGTTTGGCCCGGCAAGACGACGTCGTTACCCTTCACAAGAGCAACCACATTCTTGAACTTGCCATTGGAGAACATGCATACATCCACATGTTGAACCACCAAAACCTACAAAAGAAAAATATATATTTTAACTCCCTGCGCAATATTAAGCTCTCATAACAATGGCCTTTAAGGATGAAATTTCCCGGCTGGTTCATGAATGGAAATTGCAAATTAAGTATGAAATAACGTCATAATTAAACGTCACTTCACATTAAGGGCGACGCGGTTGGCTACGACAAGCGTTACTAATGCGCAGTCTAATTTAATATACAAAGCTTGCTTGGTTACAGTATTAGTAACTAAGCGAAACTCGTTATGGGGGAATGAACGATAAAAAAACATTGGCCAATTAAGAATTTAACCTGACTCACACTCGCTTAACATTGGTTTGTTTGTAGATAAGTGTTTGGGGGATAATATGTTAAGTTTTTTTTTAGAAGTTGAAAATCCAATTTTACTAATTACACATGTGTTTTTAGTTCCCTTTTTCGTTCTAGGCCATTGTAGCTCGTTAATATCTCGGTGTAACGACAAAAGTGTAGGACGATTATTAGAGACAGTACTTAAAAGCATGGCTACATCATCATTAAAATATTTTATTTCTAAAGATACATTTAGTAGCTCGAACAAGTGATCAAAACTTTTTATCGCGGTAGCTTCGCAAGGCTATAAAAGAAAATATTTAAGTAGGTCTGTAAAATGTCCTGTCTATTTTTTTTGTGATAGGATATCATCCTATATTGATCCAATACTTGAAATTGATATCCAATACTTGAAACATAAAACAGACACCAAATTAAATATTGCAAAACACTATGTCCAGTACCAGGCGGTAAAATTATTTAATTGTTTACCTAAAGAACTAAAAGAACTCGTATATAAAACTACCATATTTAAAAATAAACTTAAAGACTTTTTATTGGAAAAGTGCTTCTATTCAGTTGAGGAATTCATGACTCAACGCTAGTGTGTTATTTGATTGTGTTTTGACATATTTTAATGGATTATTGTATTTTGTTGTCCTGATGTTTTTAAATTGTTTTATCTGTTTTTATTAATTACGCTTAAACTTATTTTGATTTATTGTATTTTGACATATTTTAATGGATTTTTAATGACATATAATTTTGGATTTTGTTCTATAGGTGATTTTTATTTATAATTGTTTTGTATATAATTTAATTATTTTTTGCTGACATATTTTAATGAATTTTATGAAATTGAATGTTAACAAATAATTAATTTAAAATTTTAATATTATTTTTTTATAAGAATTTTTACTAGATCTTTATTAATTATTTTTAAGTACCTAACTAGTGGTTGTTTAATGAGGCAGTAACATTATTATATTTTCTTTTTGTTGATGTTGTTTTAAAATTGATATTTAAATGAAATTTAATTCTATATTTTTATATTTTTTTTGCAAATTATTAGTTATTTCTGTGTTATTGTTATTATCTTTTTTTTTCTGTAAAACATTCAGACACAATGTAAATTGTTATTGGATAAATAAATGAAATGAAATGAAATGAAATATAACTTCTACTAGGACAAAGCGAAAGAGCTTGTCAAACTTTTGCAGATTAAAACCACACCTACATCATTATATATATTCCTTCTTTGCCTAGTTTTCCATGGCTCCGATTTCTTTTATCTGGAAGTCAACCTATGGCCCCATTTCCTCTCAAAAGTGTACCTACCCCTACCCTACAATTAACATAACATCACAGATCTTTACCTATGTATATTGTCAAAGTTGTCTGGTGCTGCGAGTAGCGATAACGTCAAAGTAATCTGTCGTGCGACGTGAGGTCGCATCTGCGGCAAGACGCGGTAAAATGTGATTTGTTTAAGACGCTCCGTTTCTCGTCTCGTGAAAGCCCATTCATTTTGGAATATTTTTCTGACTTCGAATATTTGATATATTTTCTAGTAATTCCGCTTTTCAATTTACTTTGTGTATATGTTTTGATACGTTAATTGGTATAGATGCGTATATAACAGATGAAAGGAAGATATTTTCGCAAACATCATTAAAGTAAGATCACATATTTCAATTTCGTCGTAGTGGCTTATAATTTGTATCTATGTATTATTATAATTATTCAGTATACATTTTAGTAACTATTTTGTTTGTCCTTTTTTCCTGTTACTCAAGTTAATTTCGCAAGTATTCTAAAAGAGATTTCCATAGAAATAATAATAACGTTTGTATCTATTTTTCTGTTTCTTCTTTCTTGTTTTTTGTTACATGATTGTGTGTAACATTCTGTATTAATTTCACTAAATCAAGCACAAATAAACAGGCGTTTAATAGGCATAACAATATGAACTTGACAAATCTCTCGGTGATCAGTTCCACTAAGTTTGTAATAGGATTGAGAGCTGTTGGGAGAACTTCATTAATATATGCTCAATATTTGACCAGGAGCTGTTTGATCGACGTGAGGTTGTATACATTTTGATTAGGGTTGATGAATAATAGATTAGATTGAATACGGATCGTTACAGTAAGAAGTTAACTTAGCATATACACTCTGAACTTAGGTACTACAAATATTTTGTGCAAATTTTGGGGAAATTGGACCGGAGATAGCGTGAGTGGTTAGGGAGTGGAGTAAGAAAGGGAATATTTTTGTCCAGCAGATAGGAAATTTCTTTTTTAACCGTATAAATATGGTTACCAAAACTGGCCTAGGTTAAACGTACTCGCCAACGAAGGATTTTTACTAGAGGTCAAATTCTGCCAAAAAATGCCCGTTTACGTTATTATAGCCTCAGTGAATTTTATGATGTTCTTACAGTTTATGAGATAGGCTGGCAGACAGATCGACAGATGGACTGACGAACGTTTAGCACTTCTTGGTTACAGAACCCTAAAAAGAATTGAACCGACTAGAAATTCAGTCATTTCATACCAAAAATACTTTGCTAATAAAACGACTATGCAAAGAGTATATCGTTTAGTGAAACTCTGCAAGAAAAATAACCCCCATATTTTTCTGTTCACGTGTTCCCAAGAAAAATACGAACAATTTCTTAGATATACAAGTTCAGACTACAAAGGATAATAAGTTCAATGTTTTTCTTTTTTTGTGATTAGGTTCGAAAGAGTTCGGCTCTTTCAAAGCTCTTGAAAGACTCTTATGGAGCTAACTAGGGGCCATTTTATGACGTGTTTTTTTATTATCAGGCGTGCGAGCGAGAAAGAGGATGAAGGTGTGCACTCAATTCCTTTTATGCCAGGTTTTAGGCATTTTAAATCTCTCATCATCATCATAATCAGCCTTGTTAATGTTGCTACTGCTGGGACTCAGGCATCCTCTCTAGGAGACAATCCACCACGCGGGCCCAGTGCAAATAGGTGAATGTCACATGTATTCGAATTTTTGGTTTTAGAATACCTATGCCGGTTTCATCACAATGTTTTTTTCACCGTTTTGAGAGCAGTGGGGATGAAATACATTACACAAAGTAATGCGCCTGGCTTGGTTGGAACCCATGAGTCGTAAGGTGGGGCTTGAAAATCTTGTTTGATATATACAGGGTGTCATTGACATTGTTCCACAAACAAATACCCTGGATACCTTAAACCTCTACAAATACATAAATATTGATAAATAATAAAATTTGTTGATTCGGACACCGTGTTCAAATCGTCAGCAACTACAAATATCTACAACTAATGTCATCCGGATCTAATGGCTCAACGTGCCTTCTAATGGACGGAACGTCTAATGTGATTCTAGGTTAGCAGTTGAGTTCAGCTCATCAAATGAATCGTATTTAGAACTCGTGGTACGGCCTCGGGTGCTTTGGTGCACACGTGGTACTCTCATACAAGGTAAAATTGCTTTGAGAGTTTTCTCGTAAAGGTTCAAATTTGCGGGGCTGGTTTACAAAGTGTAACGGGTTACGGGTGTAACGATTATGGTTGTGTTCAGGTGATACCTGTAACTTAGTAATACCTTTGTGAAGTGTTGGGTTTTTTATGAATATTGGTTATGAAAAAGAAATCCTAATAAAGTCGTCCTTTGTGTTAAATGTAACCTTTTTGGAAAGTTTATGCTAGGGCATGATTAGCTCCGCTTCGTTTGGCGTGCAAAGGTCATTTCACAGTATCAGTATTCAGATAAATATTCTATAAACTTTTTATCTTACGACGTTTCTTTTAGTGATAATAAAGTGGTTTTTATACTCACTGGGAACTAAAAGACACAGTCTTTCGATGCAGTATTAGAATTTTTTGCGTGTTAATTTTATAATATTGGTTTTAGTAATATGCGAATCCCAAAAGTATTTGAAAAAAGAAATATAATATGGTGTAAAAAATATTGGAATTGAAATACAGTTACTGATTCTGAACAAACTATCCTATCATATTCTAAAAATTAATATTGTATTTTACCAACAATCCGAAAACCACTATCAAACAGTTTAGTTGCCCGGATCAGACACAACACATGTCTGTTTAGAGGTACCCCTTTTTTCGATAAGGAGACTTGACACCCTGTTTGCCATACACACCTTAATCCTTCGCACAGTCTTCGATGAGTGATTGCCGACTATGACACCGACTCTGATGGATTCTCCATGGGAGTACGTTGGCTTGTCTAACCAGGCTTCCAGTTCCACTCTACAGGACAAAATAAAATAATGTTATTAGGTACCAAATTACATGTTGCCACCCGTTGGACACAAGTTGAAAACCATACCAAAATCACATAGCTTTAAGTTTCAACTTGTGTCCAACGATTTAATATCCTTACATTAATGAAATGCATGAAATTTAACTATTGTAACCGAACTGATTTTAAAAACATTTCTCATATATTTACTTAAATCGAAATAAATAAAACATTATAGCTTGTAATTTTAATACCTAGTCTATTTACTTTGTGAGAATAATAAAATTAGGAATTGCTATACTAGTCTGTATGTTATTTGATGTATCTCATATAATAATATGTATAGTCAATTGTTGGCGAGTTAAATAAAAATAAATAAATATTACATTTCTATTTTCGTGATAGCATGTAAGTACCAATTAAGGGATAATATTAGCTCATGCCGCGGTAAAAAGTGTGTTTGAAGTTGAAGTAGCGTACCTACCTAATTTATTTTCCAGTGATGCGTACCTACTCAACATTTTATGAGAGGTATAGGACAGACAAACACAGGTGAAAGCAAAAAATATTCCAGATATACAAACATAAATTTTAGCAAGTTGTTTTATTTTTGTAATCGTTTATTATGATGGAGTCTGAGTACCTATGTTATCAAAAAAGTAACATTACAAATATTTGAGAAAAAGATCGATATTTATTTTCATCTAGTTAAACGTTTTTTTTGGAGTTCTGGGAAATCATTAAATAATTTTTAAGTCACTTTTGGTGGAGGGAGAGGGAGGACCAGGGTCTAAATCAGCCACAGATACACTTTTAAGCGATAGCGTAGTTCAACTAGTACTAGGGTTGGGCTCAGTTGAACAACCGCCCTAGGGCGTCATATTTGAAGAGGTATGTACTCATTCGTTTAGAGATTCCGGCTGTTAGGATTCTAAATGGCCTTGCACTAGTCTAAAGCCATGGTCTTTTATGGTTCTCAGAACGCATCACTATCGGTTTCCAAATAAAGATAACAGCGGTTCAGGACGACGTCGTATTGAGGATGATGTACCTGGGGTGTTGTCGTCGATAGCTGGTGGAACTTAGACGTCGGGCTCCCAAACTAAAGCAGGCCAGGGCTGTCCTCAACCAGATTCAGCCAATCTACCCTTTGATAAAATCTACAGCAGGAAGCCTTAGGGTAAAAACGCCTCCTGCTGTAGAATCTACGCGAGAATCATGTGGTACGGGGCGACAGATTCTCGACAGGAGCTCCAAAGAAATCTCGCCCATAGTACTGGTTGTAATAATATTTTTGAAAAGGGTTCTGGTCCCGAGGATTTTACAGTTTAACATTTATATTAGACCAGGCGCTCTAAAACGCGAAATATTCTCGCAAATTGTGGAAACTAACGAATGCCATATTTTCCGGCAGGCGTTGAATAAGTTAGCAAGATCCCCCAAGTTTTTACCAACGTTGTCTACAAAATGGATCCATTAGCATAATAGCAGAAGTGAAAGCAACGATTATACAGTTTAAAGGAGGAGGAATTTTTAACTTGCAAGTTTGCGAAAATGAGGATTTTCTTGTGATTTGTGTAATTGTTCTGATTGAAGATAAGAATTTCTTAAAGTATTTTTGGGTCCCTAAATGCGCATAATTAAATTGCCTAGCGATTTTAATAAAATTAAGGCGATAAAATAATATAGTTGCACAAAATATTTTGTAAAGTAACGAAAAAGGGAGAACCATGCTCTCCCTTTTTCGTTACTTTACAAAATTTTTATAACATGTGATTGTTTCCGGCGGCTCTGAAAAGCAAAGGGCAACTGAAGGACGCATCGTGAGGAAACTTCTAAAACATAACCCATTCTAGAGTTTCCTCACGATATTTTCCTTTCAGGGTTGAGAGCAGTGGTGAAGAAATGTATTACACATTTATGCATCTAGCTGGGTTTGAAAGCGTCATTACCATTCTGCTACCACTGCTCTCATGTGCCTTCCTAATGACAGCACCAAATTAGTGCCGTGAATTCACGCCATGATTAAATTGAGTCGTACCCCGCGACAACCCCGCGAATGGATTTCCTACCTGAAATGGAATGACGTTTGCTCGAATAACACTTGCTCGAAATCGTTTGTACTCAAATAAAATCCTTAAAGTTGTTTTTAATATCGTACAGCTTTTATCGCACATGCTGAATTGATCTGTATACGGGGTTGTTGCCCGATATCACACTTCGCATCACGCGTGCGTATTATACGAATTATGTTTATTATGTGAAAAATACATTTTCGAGGCCGACCCGTGTGGAGCAATCCCGCATGCGTGATGAATCCGCACGATATTAAAAACATCCTATAAATATTCTGAAAATCGAATAAATTATGTTTCCAAATAATGGGTTTTGGGAGGTCCTCCCACCCGTACGCAAAATACGCACTTTAGTCGTGGAGTTGCGGACATCAGCCCGATATACCATACCATACCATACCATAATGGGTTTTCGCGTTGCCGATGATTCGACCTTATAGCTATCGAGATTTTGATGCATAGAGATAGTGAACTGTCGCGCTCATAATTCATCGATTTCATGTAAATGATAAATGATATTTATTTTGTAAATAGGTTTTAAAATAACACTTTTACATGTCAATATTTTTTTTCTTTTCGTCAGTTTAAGCTAGATGAGTCCGGTGTTTCCTAGCTGACTACCCTGAGAAGAAACACCGAAACAAACTCAGGGGTCAAAGACTCTTTTAAAGTCCATACAGTAACCATGTATTGGTCAAATCATATGAGAACCATGCAGATTAGTGTCTGAGATGGTCTTTTGAGGAAAGAACCATACAGATTTGAGTGGACCTGTCCAGTCAGTGCAAGCATTTGTCAGTATTCGTGTAGCTCAAATTTAGGACTACTAAGGAGCTCAACGACTTGACGATCAATACCAAAGAAAGGACATTTGTGTAGGCCGCACCAAATACTCAAATCTGTCAGACATCATATTAAAATTAAGGAAAAGGAAAAGTAATCGACATAGTCCCCACATTCACAATAATAAAAAATAAAAAAAAAACAAAAATGTAACTGCAAAATAAATTATTGCAAGTCCAAAGTTAAAAAAATAAATAAAAATAAAATACAACTACAATAATAGTGCTGGAGCAGGTCAATCCCAAGCCGTCTTATCCTCAAGATACTCCTTAACAGTATAAAAAGCCTTTTGACAAAGTTTTCGCTTTACAAACAATTTAAATTTATTCAGGCTAAGTTCTTGAATGTTACTGGGAAGCTTATTATAAAAGTGTACACATTGGCATCTAAATGAGCCCCCAATTTTTTTGAGCCTGGTTGTAGGAACCACAAATTTATGTTTGTTCCTAGTATTAACGTTATGGATATCACTGTACTTTTTAAACATGTTTTTATTTTTATGCACATACAAAATATTATCAAAGATGTATTGACAAGGCACAGTCAATATATTAATGTTTTTAAATTTATCTCTTAGTGAGTATCTAGGACTTAATTTATAAATAGAACGAATAGCCCTTTTCTGTAATACAAAAATTGTCTGAATATCGGCGGCATTTCCCCACAGTAGAATGCCGTAGGACATGACACTATGAAAATAGCTGAAATAAACTAAACGGTCTAAGTCAGTTAAATTACGAATTTTTCTGACAGCGTATGCTGCAGAGCTAAGTTTTTTAGACAATTTATCAATGTGAGGACCCCACTGAAGCTTAAAATCTAGAGTAATACCCAAAAACACTATGGTATCTTCAGGACTCAAATCTTTACCTTTTATTTGTACACTAGTTTCAACTTGCCTAACATGAGGCATTGTAAACTTAATAAATTTGTTTTTTTTTTTCATTTAAATGCAGGTTGTTGACGTTAAACCAGTGTACTATTTTAGACAGAGCAATATTTATATCGTCAGTATTTGACTGCTGACGTTTATGTTTAAACAAAAGTGAAGTGTCGTCTGCAAACAACACTATATCGTGGTAATCCTTTAGCCCTGTTTCATGTGTGGGGAACCCCTCCGCTAATACCCTCCACATTCACGGACACGCCTGTTTACGGAGCTTCACGATACTAACCTGGAGCCGCCATAATAAGTTAGATACATAAACAATAATCCAACTACGAGTATTTGTTCAAGTAAGCAAGACTAATGGTCCGAGCTTTCATAAATTATTCCAAGTCCTTGTTTGAATCTCACCTTCCATCTGACAGTAGGAATGGCTTCTCGACCGTCGCCCGAGGCGGTTGAACTTCAGAGTTTTCTGAAACAACAGATAATTTTAACTACTTTCCTTATAATCAAGTACCTGAGGGAATTACCTGAGGGACCAACCATTCATCATGTGAGGTTCAAAAAGGGAGGAGGGCGGAAGTATTCGGAAAATATCACAAAGTATCCCAAGGGAAGTAATAAATATGAAATTATATTTATTTTGCAAATTGGTTTTAAAAAACTTTTACCCGTTATTATTTTTTGCCAGTTTAAACTAGAAAAGGACGTAGGTATGGAAGATATAATGAGATCTCGCTTTGACTATTTTTTTCAAACTGAAAATGTATGTCTTGAGTACTTGACTTGCAGTAGCGAGGCAACGATTTTCTAGGTAAAGACAAAAATACATTGCACCAAAAGAAATTAAACACGTGGTAGAAGGGAGGAGTTACATTTAAAACCACCGTGCGTTTCACCCTGAATCACCGGAGCGTGTCAAAAAGTTGCTGCAAGCATCACATGATTAATGAAAGATAAGACAAAACACAGAAAACTAGGCCATACAAATATTTGTTCCGTGTTGGAATTGAACTTGCGACACGAAACGTAGCAGCTTATCTTTCTACCACTGCGCAAACCGGATCATCTTGCTGTCTTTATGACAAAGTTTATGTGATATTAAAGTTAATCCCAAGTGTGTAACAGGTGAAATGAGCCGGGGCGACAAGTTACTAATGTAATTAAAACGTTGTTGCCTCCACGCTTGTTAGCTTAGACTGGCGCAGGTTATATCAGGAATATAGAGGAGCTTTAAAGTAGGATAGGAATAATTTTGTGAAACAGTAGGTACGCTGTGAATTTTGCCATCTCGAAAATTCTTAAATACCTTTGAAATTTGATATGCAAATTAGATGGGATCTTAAGTGCTGGGCTGGACTGCTGTTGTTAGGTTTATTTTATTTATTCATTTATGGGACAATAAACAGCTACAATATAGATACCCACTACACGGCTAAATTTTGATCGTTTCAATCCCATGGATACAATGACCTGTAGGTATTTGCTGGTCGTTGCGTACTAGCTACCTACAAGTCATTGACTCGCTCAGCTGACGTTTACTTAAAGAGATTAACTTCGTAGATGAGTAAATTAACCTTTTGAGTACCATAATTACAGACACAATTCAAGGACCCTGGTGTCCTCTTGGGGCTTAAGAATTAATTCGAATTTTATAAAAAGTACTTTATTTTTTAATTTTAGCTTTACAAATCGATAGTGTTTCATGTACCGGATCGACCTTTGATGGGGTCAAAACGATTTAAATTTTGCCTTGTGTATTATGTACTTTTACCGACAGTAAACGCCGCTGGAGTTTATCCAGCAAAATGGGTACTTTACATAAAATCATTATAACAACGTTGTTAAAAATTGTATTTCTAAAATTATTAAAACAAACAACAACATGTCTGTTTGACTTTTACTTCGCTACAGGTTATCAGTAGTAGCATCAGCTCGCCTAATTTGGGCAGCAGTGTACAATTTCTGTTCCCGATAATTATGTTATTGTCGGGCCAAAAGGCATAAATTATTTGTGGTGTCCCGTTGCCATACGGTTGCGTGACTAATGTCACATATTCTGCGAATGTTAATAACATTGAATGCTGTCCTTGAGTCAAGGACTAAATCTATTTGCTGATAAATGGAAGGAAAAGTTGACTGAATATTTGGTGATTTGCGAGAAGACTAAAGGAGAGGTTAAATTATTTTATCTGTTTGTATTTTCTCCTTTTTTTGTACTAGTTAAATTAATAAACATCTGCAGTATATCAGTTCAACAGTGAATTAAAATAAAAGAACCATTTATTTTATTAAACGCGACATGTAAGCTGAAAGTGGAGAATGAGTTCGACCCTCACCAAAAGGTTATATATATATAAAGGATAAAGAAGAAGAAGGGCTTTGGCCAGCAGTGGAACATAATGTGGAAAGAATTATACCTAATGAAAATAAAATTAAGACTAAATTGAATCAGCAGTCTTTTTTACCAAGTAGTTTGGTAAACCATTTCTTTAAAAGTATTCCCAGTAGAATAAAAAAGACAACCACAAAAAAATAAGAATATTAACAAGCGTCTCAAAGCCACAAAGTTTTACTTTTGTCCATTTCAACTTTTCGACATAATACGATTATAAGGAACTGAAATTAATTTCAGAGGCAACTCAATTATTTAGACTTACCGATTTCTTCGGGTTTCGGTCGGCAGTTTTCGTCCGATTCCATTTTCGTTTTATTTCTCAATCTGTGAACAAAGGTTTTCATTGTAAATTGAATTTGTTATTTTTTTAATGAACTCTCTGTAATTAAGCAAGGCCTTGTATTCCCATAGCTAAAACTCATGCTGTCTCCCTAGTAGAAGAATGGGTCGTAATTCACTACGCGGGCTTTCCGGTGGGTGAATGTTTCAATTTTGTCTTTGAAAATTTGTTTTAAGGAAAACTTCGTAATGGAACTGGCATGTTCAGTTCCCTCACGATGTTATGCTTTACCGTTTTGAAGCGGTGGAGATGAAACACAAAAGTAAGTTTAGGGTTTAGGTTTTGGGGTTGCTATGTCCGATAGGATTTTCTAAATAAATTAAAAAAAAAAAACTATTAGCAAAACCAGTTTGTTTTGCTCGGGGCGCAATAAATGATAATCTGTACTAGAAATGATGCATTCGTTCCTGTAAAATGTATTGATTTTTTGTTTGCTAAATTTAAGGTTGCGTCATTTCGGGTGAATTAACTGTTTTTCTTTCTTTCAAATTAAAATCAGTTTATACTATTTTTAATTTTATAATTTAACTCGTTATAAACTAATATCTTTAGTTGAAATGGATAATCAGAAACAATTTCATATCAGTAACTATGTCCGGAACAGGTATGATATTATTCCTATATCCGTATTCAGATCCGAAATTAATACAAGATGAGCCCGCGGCTGGGCCATTACTGCTGTTCTCTACGGTTTAAAAGTTTTAATTTCATTGAACAATTGGGCTGTCGACAAAATTAAACCTTTGTATCATTACTGCTAACTCGATTCGGGATCGGAACGAAACTTTGAATCATTTATGTGCTTCCGAAGTTTTCAGAAGCGTGTCATGAGGAAAAAGTGTAAATTATTAAAATAACAAAAGTAGAATAATTAAGATAATGGTAAAGCTCGAGAGATAACGCCCAGTTTTACGGCATTACGGCCAAAACTTCATAAAATCGACACATTCGATCACTCTACAAAGTTCCTCAATATATTATTTTTAGTTTATGCCAAGGAAAAATATTTTAAGGAACTTTTTGCTACACGGTAAAGTTAGACTTTTCCACAATTTCGCAAAATTTTGCGAACTATTCAAATCCATCAATCAATCAAATCAAAATGGTTTTTATTTCAAATAGGCCTACATGGGCACTTATAAAACACCAGAAGCTAGTGCCCGCACTATTTTAAAGCAAAATATATTTATTTCGAGTAAAAGCGAATGCTAAATTCAAAAACGTGTTTTCAGAAATCTGTAGCGACGCGCATAGCTAGGAAACTATTTCAAGCAATAATAAAATGCCAAACGCTATAAAAAAATTGCTAGCCTATAAAATATTTATGAATGAATAACTGAAAAAAAATCATTTTTCAGAAGAAAATATAAACGCCTTTTAAATTGAGTATACATTTATACGTTTTTAAAATTTCTTTACGTTTATAAGCCATTTCTTCTGAAAACCGTTGAGGAAATGGGCATGATGAAATAAGTTCTCTAGATGCATAAAAAAAATATATCTATCAGACAGATTCAGCACCTTATTAGTGACAAAACTTTCTTGTTGACATTTTTGTAATTGCACCCCGGCCGAATGCGTTGCGTTAAATTTCTGAAAACAAAAATGATTGCAATAAAATGCTAAATCTATATGATATGCACTTTCAATATCAGTCGGATTTTTTTTATTTTTACATCAGGTTATGTAAAGGTCGGGCTACACTATACTATAGGAGGCGAGCATGAGCTCAGCACAAGTCGAGCCGCTCTACTCGCGGTCTAGTGTACGAACGTACAACGAACCTTTGTGAAACATTTTGTGTTCATCAAAAAGCATCAACCAAACACTCGAAGCACTCTCGTTCGAGGCTTGTAAGTCGGTTCTGAATCATGGAATGCAAGTCAAACGAGGAACATAGGAGTGGGTTCACAGTCAGTATCAGTGAAAGTCACCGACTCCGTCCTAGAGTTTAATCAGTAAAAGTTAGATATCCGCTTCGCGCCAGAGTGGCACAATTCATGCCAATGATTGTCAACCTAAAAAAAAGTTGTCCGTATTACACGAATTTGAGCTTCATGTTCGGCTCCTCTAGTGTAGATTCACCTTTACATAAGCAGATGTCGACCACCTTAAGAGAACAACCAAAGTTCGACGCTAGAATGGAAACTCTGTAACGTTTATTACTCTTATCCAACTAAGCGAGTTCAGAATTATCTAGTCTAACGATCAATTCTAAGTTTTGGTTGTATTGCCATCAAACATGGGTTTGGCCATCAACTCTCCATATAGGCTTATCGTCATTACTCATCAGGGAATAACAAGATGTGTGTATATATTAATGACTTAAATAATATTAACAACCTTTCGTAAATCAACGCGAGACGGAATGGTTTTATTTTTTAATTTTGTGTCTAATTACGGCATAGGAAATGTTAATAACGAGTATTTATAAGTACATGTAAAATTATATCTAAGAAATACATTTCGTCATCATTAAAGTTTATTTTGTTGAATGAGAATGTTGGAAATGTAAAAAAGTCATGGATTGCACGGTTTACGCAGTGGTTATAGTATGATGAACTTGCTGAACAGTGTTTCATACACCCATTCCTTCCTGCCTTTGTTCCAGGGCCCTGATGTTCCACTTTCACATCAACCCTTGGCCCCAGGAGGCTTCGACCCTGCTGGGCCCCTACAGTTTGCTCACAACTCTTTATACGACGACTGGATGGCGAGTTACCCATTGCTCGTCGTTCGCAGGACCGCGTCTACAGTGCCGGAAATCGGAATAAGACACAGCGCATGCTGCTGTGGCGTGAGTGTCGTTGCCTAAATGTTTGAAGGTACCTTCTATACAGGTTTTTTTTAGTGAAATTCCAAGTGTGGAGCACATTTTTTTTTAAAGAAAGCAGAATAGCAAAACTAGAACTTTATAACACCTTTCTAGAAAAATTTAAAGTTTTTGAAACATTTTCAAAAATAATTTTTAAAATAATTTGTAATTTAACCGTATATAATTGTATAAACATTTTTTAACTTTTTTACATATTTTATTACCCCGAACGTATCAGTTTCTTTCAAATAAAAATACAAAAACATTAAAATCGGTTCACGCAATCCAAAATTACCACCGGGTACAACGTCATCTCTCGGGAAATTGGGTTACTAATTTTTACTTGGGCTACTGGGTTTTGTTACATTGTGAGAAATTTGTGACAAACGGAAAACTACGGAACCCTACACTGAGCGTGGCCCGACACGCTCTTGGCCGGTTTTTATTATCATTGCTTAAGGTCAAATGGCAAAGAAAGGTTGTCTGGAATAATTAACTGAAATAATATCCAAGACGATCACTTAGGCTAATTAATATAAAACAGTTATAAAGAAGCAATTTGTTTTCATTTTAACCAGCAAGAGAAAATAAATATTAATTAAAAATCTTTCAGTTGTTGGCTTATCAATAATTATGCACTCAGATGCTAATATTTTTGTAATTACACTGACTTCAAATAATGAATATTCATTAGATATTGCCATTTTAAGTGCCATTACGTGCTGTAGGCATCGACGTTATTATTCTATTGAATATTGAAATAAACGCTGTGATTTTTATATTCAACTACCGACCCGCCCCAGCTTCGCACGGGTACTGCACTGTACTGCATATTGCATATATTATACATGTATTATAGACAAACCTTCCTCTTGAATCACCCTATCTGTTAAAAAAACCGCATCAAAATCCGTTGCGTACTTTTAAAGATCTAAGCATACATAGGAATAAGCAACTTTGTTTATACTATGTAATGATATAGGGGTGTTTGAAAATGACATAGGTGGTTTTCACACTGCCTCGCATCATGCTACATGTTGCGTTGCAGCGCCGCACCGCAAATATTTCGAACAATCGGGGGGCTGTACGAAAGGTGGCGTTACTTGTGTGCCTTCAGAGGAGCCGATTCGTTGAAATATTTGCGAGACTTGGTCCTGACGTTTCAACGCATCTACGCGCGTACTTGTAGGAGTGCGGGATTTTTCTCGCAATCTCGCGCGTAGATGCGTTTTGTGGATTTACGCCAGATCGTCTTGGTTCTCCACATGCAGGTGCATGGTCTGCACGAACGCGTGGATGCATTTTCTGTGCTGGACTGTGCGCGTTTTCTATAAAAACGGATATAATTACAAGCAACGTTAAAACACGTATTTACGCGCTACGCACCGTGCTACGTGTAAAGGTGTTAATCATGTTAGGCCTACCATCCACGGAACTGACACACTATGAAACTTAACATTAAATACAATATACAAATCTCTCTGTCGATGAAACGGAAACGACACTACGCGCCGTATCTTCACGCAGGCGTATACACGTCAGTAGACACTAGGCCTAAGTCTATAATAAATAATGTAGGTATATTAGGATATTTACATGAAGTCTTTCATAAGTTTCGCTTTGGTTTTAAGAAGTTTCATCATTTTGTTTAATTTTATTCTTGATTTCAGCCACTAAAATTAGTATTATGTTTTTACCAAGGTTTTTACTCCATTATCTGACAGATGTCTATATGTCATAGCACAGTTTATGGTAAGTTTTTATGACAGCTAAACTCTATAGGTTTTGCTATAGAGTATTTACTTGTGAACGTATCATTGTCCATTGCTGCTGTTGCTTGTTTACTAATGGTTTTGGAGACATTTGGGGGAGGCCTATATGAGGGTTGCCAGGCCATAAAATGCAAAGGCCGGACTGCGCACTATATAAGGCCGGACATTTTGCCCTAAAAGCCGGACATGTTTTTTTTTATTGCCAAACATAATGTTTTTACAGTTGGGCTGTTGAAAAAAGTATTTATATACGTAATGTAAAGTGAGGATAAGATCGAAGATGGAGTGTGCAATGCGCGGGCCGGAAGACAGATTGCTCTCCGCTCGTCCTTGTCCGCTCGGGTCGGGCGCTCGTCCGCCCATCGTCGTTTGAATCGCCACTCTGACAAAAAGCCGAACATACATATACACATACATATTTGGCCGGACGCGACCGCAAAAAGCCAAACATATCCGGCTAAAGCCGGACACCTGGCAAGTCTACCTATATCTAACAGTAGATTTTTTTTGTCTAAAATAATGATGATGATGGACGCTACAATAAAATTTCATTGAAAACAGGAAACTAATAGTAATACAAATGTTCCCGGAGCCCGGCGTGACATGTTGAAGATGTGACGACCAATTTTAGGGCTTCGTACCTCTTTCAAAAAACAGAACACTTATCGGATCAATTTGTTGCCCGTCAGTCAAGACCCTTGTTTTCTAAAAACGCCGTTACATCACAAAATAATTATCTACTATTTTGAGATACGGAAAAACATTGGAATCTAGGTTTGGGAATCGAGTTATACTATAGGTTTTTTTTGGGTGGGAAATTATTTAATGACTTAGACTTAGACACTGAGGTGGAGTAGAAGAGTGAGTACGAATTACTGACTAAAAACAAAACCTATGGTCACGAGTATCACTTTCATAAGTTTACTCTTGGCCTCAATATCAGTAACTTTTAGACATGCTTAGTCCCTTCGGTTTGGTTGACATCTCTTTAAGGCACGCTAGGATCACTATGTGTACGACTCGGATTCGGATCTTATAGGACAATCGTCTTAGTTCTCTATATCATCATCAGACCTTTTAATGTTCCCACTCACACACACAGTCCGCCTCTCTCTTCTACTCTTCTCTCTCCTCAACCACGCGGGCCCAATGCGGATTGGTGGATGTCACATGTCTTCGTCAATTTTTGGTTCTAGGACATGGTTTGCTCACGATGTTTTCCTTCACGGTTTTGAGAGCAGCGGTGATGAAATAAATTACACAGAGTAATGCGCGTCTGACTGGGTTCGAACTTGGGACCTACAGCTCGTAAGTCGGGTTAGATATCACTCGGCCACCACTGCTCTGCGCTATAGCTCAACGACTACAAACTTCTAAGCGTGTGCTAACGATTTAAAATAAGTAGTTTAGATCTCACAGCGAACCAAACGAAACGAATGTGAAAAAGCGCTCTTCAATGTTATTGAACCCTAAGAACCAAAGATTAAATATCTCTACATAATAAAACTCGTGCAATTTTGCAAAGGAATGGTTTGCAATAGACGTTGAAAGAACACAAATCCGCTACGACCGTTCTAGAAGAGCAATCTACAAGGCAATGAACCTCGGTGACGCTCTAAAAGGGTTCCGCATGAATAAGTTTGGGTGGGCGCGAACTTTATTAGAAATCTGTATAGCTAGGGGGACTGGACGGTACTCTTTGGGATGACACTGCGATGCGTACAATTTGAGGCTTGTGGATTAGGCAATAGGACCAGTAGGTTGAATGTAATATACATAGAATGCATTGTGTTGTTTCTGTTATATATGTTGGTATTCCATTTAGGGATTTTTTTTTTGTTGTAAAAATAATATTTTTTATATACCTATACAAACTGAGAGTTGATGACAGCAATGCGTTTTGTGTTAAATGTTAGTTGAAATATATCACACTAGCTTTTGTCAGTGGCTTCGCCCGCGTACATAAAATATAGCCTATGTCACTCAGGTCAGGAGTAAAGTAGCTTTCTATTGTTGCTAAAATTTTTGCAATCGGACCAGTAGTTCCAGAGATTACCTTTTACAAACAAAGAAACAAAAAAACAAACTTTACCTCTTTATTATATTAGTGTAGAAGTGTAGATAAAATTCACTCTTTTTTACTTGAGACAGAAACTATAGAACACTGCCTACAAAATGCTAGTTGAAATAATATGAGTAAATGTCATGATGAAACGTGTCGAAATATAGGGTACGTTTTCTTCTTAAAGACAGGGTTAGAGGTATTCAGATCAAGGTGTAAAATCCCACATGCTTACATTGAAAAGTGTTGTGTTTGGTCCGGGCACCAGCCACATATTTGTTTTTTATTTCTATTTTATTTTTGTCCAGATGATATCGACGCGACGTAACTAGAAGAACTTATCATTATAATACTAATTTAACAGTATTTATAGGTAATAGTTTTAAAGTAAAACAGGAAGATATCACAGAATATGTAACTGAGTTGTTAAAATTAAATTGTAAAAAAATTATATTGTGTGCTTTCCCATATTATGAACACTTGTCAAAAAGTCAAAATAATTACATTCACAAACTTAACAAACACATGTACTTTTTAGTGAATCACTACAGTGACAAGTTTATGTTTTTTGACACCAACACTTTTGTTGAGCATTTAAAGTCGACCAGGGATACATCGTATCTACCAGTTAGTTTTAGACATAAAATAGCTAGGCTATTAGCATATTTTATTAACACAGACATAAGTAGTATGTCGAAGTCTTCCATAATAAAAGCAACTATGTTTAGTAGTAATACTAAAAATCATGTAGTGAGCCAATGTAACGTTAGCACAACTGCTATCAATTCTTTTATAACTTGTACGAAGGAGGTTCCATATATAACTATGGAACAAACTCCGGATAGTTCTTTAAACTAATTTATAGGACAACAGAGGATACCACATTAGCTATACCAACTATTAACAAGGTATCTTCTTGCTTACAAAATGTTACACGCCAAAAAGGAGCTCAGCAGCATGCCCTGAAATTATTTCATCAAAATATTCAGGGTATCTCTTCCAAAATATTAGAAATCGAAATGTTTTTAGAAAAAACCATGTTTGATGTTATTTGTTTTAGTGAACATTGGTTGAAGGATTACCAAATGCTGCTGAGTTATGATAATTACGATGTGGGAAGTTGTTTTAACCGTAAATCCATGCTGCGTGGAGGTTCCCTAATGTTAATAAAAAAGGGTTTGAAATTTAAACAACGCCATGACATAGTTGGCATGTCTGTTGAACATTGCATTGAACTGTCCTGTGTTGAGCTAGATGAGCATGTTATAGTGTGCGTGTACAGGCCTCCGAACCCTCAAAACTTTGGTCTGTTTGAATCGACAATGGAAGATGTGCTATCAAAATTTGCGGGCTGTAACAAGTCTATAGTTATTTGCGGAGATTTTAATATTAATATTTTGGAAAATAATTCAAATAGCAGTAGATTTTTAAACCTGTTTAAATCGTTTAATTTATCTAATGTTTTTACTGAACCAACCAGAGTAACTCCAACCTCTGCAACTTGTATTGACAACATTTTCTGCAATTGTGATTATTTAGATAAAGCAATAGTAAATTATCTTCCATCTGATCATAGTGGACAAACTGTATTTTTTAACTTTAAAGCAGCCTTGGAAAAAACCCAAATTCAATTTAGGCCAATTACACTTGGAAAATTAACAAAATTTAATAGTAACTTACAGAATAGGTTAGATGTTCTGGGCCATAATATTGAGGATGCTAATAAATTTTATGATAAATTCTTTTCAATAGTACTGAATGAATTTAATACATGTTTTGAAAAGAAGTCGAAAAATATCTTCCCCAAGTTTGTATTTAGTGATTGGGCGACTACAGGTATAAGGATAAGTAGGGAAAGACTATATGAACTCTATGGCCTTAAGCCTTTATTCAACACAGAAACCTTTAATAAATATGTGAATAAATATTCTAAACTTTTTAGAAATATTTGCAAGGTAGCGAAGGCCCTGTATATTAGCAAAAAAATCAAATCGGCTGACAATAAAATAAAGACCGTTTGGAAAATTATTAATAGTGAAACTGGTAGGAATAAAGTACGCAACACAGATTATTTATTGCAGACCTCACATGGTCCTATTAACTCTGATAAAGAAGTAGCTCAAGAATTTGTTAATTTTTTTACCAATATACCCCATAAGATAACGGAAACTTTGAATTCCTCGCCCAAGGCCTCAATTGCTTTATTGAAAGAAAACGTGCCAGGCTGTCCTATTAAATTTGAATTCAAGCATATAAACCCTATGACTGTTATAAAGGTATTCCGGCAAATTAAAATTAAATTAACAGAAGATCTATGGGGACTGTCTGTTAAAGTGTGTGCCTCTATAATTGAGACCGTAGCTCCATACCTGGCCCTAATTTTTAATTTGTGTGTGGACCAAGGAGTTTTTCCAGACGTAATGAAATTCAGTAAAGTTATACCTCTTTTCAAATCCGGCGACCATAACGACACAAATAATTATAGACCTATATCCGTTTTGCCAGTTTTTAGTAAAGTATTTGAAAAAGTTATGCTAGATCAGATGCTTATTCATTTTAACACCAATAAAATCTTACACAATCAGCAGTATGGTTTCACCAAAGGACGTTGTACGACTGACGCTGGTGTGACCTTATTAAAACACATATTTGCTGCGTGGGAAGAATCCCAAGATGCGATAGGAATTTTTTGTGACCTCTCAAAGGCTTTTGATTGTGTTAATCACGAAACCTTGCTTTTAAAGCTTGATCATTACGGATTGGGTAAACTTGCACTGAGCTTGGTGAATTCTTATCTGAATAACAGGCAGCAGCAAGTTCAAATAAATGGTGTCAATTCGCCTGGTTTAAAAGGCAAAATGGGTGTACCACAAGGCTCAATATTGGGTCCTTTTCTCTTTTTAGTATATATAAATGATTTACCCTATTTATTAAAGAACCACCCACATATAGTATTGTTTGCTGACGATACATCTTTAATTTTTAAGATCGATAGAAGCTCCACAAATCTTAATTACGTAAATAGTGCTTTACAACAGGTCCAAAACTGGTTCACTATTAATAGTTTAGTATTAAATGGAAAAAAAACGAAATGTATCAGATTTGCCTTACCGAATGTTAAAAGTAACGACTTAGAGATAGTATTGAACGAAGAGAAACTTGAATTCGTCGAAAACACAGTTTTCCTAGGAATCGCGCTCGACTCGAGGCTTCAATGGGGTCCTCATTTAACGTCTCTGGCAGGACGGCTTAGTTCAGCAGCATATGCTGTTAGAAAAATCCGTCAATTTACTGATGTAGATACCGCGAGACTAGTCTATTTTAGCTACTTTCACAGTATCATGTCTTACGGTATCTTGCTATGGGGACGTGCTGCAGACATAGAGTCTATTTTTATTCTTCAGAAAAGAGCAGTTAGAGCCATCTATAATCTTCGCAGGCGCGATTCTCTGAGGGAACTATTTAAGGATATAAATATCTTGACGGTACCTTGTCAATACATCTATGAAAATATCATGTATGTTCGGAAAAATATTCATCTTTTTGCTAAGATAAGTGACAGGCACAATTTTAATACCAGAAATAGGGACAAATTAGATCAACCTCGGTTCAGATTGGCCAAAGTACGTAGTTCGTTTATGGGGTGCTGTATTAAATTTTATAATAAATTACCAAGTGAGATTATTCAATTGAATGAATCCAAATTTAAAACTTGTATTAAACGCACGCTATGTAGACAAGCATATTATAAACTGGAAGATTACATTCTTGATAATAATGCTTGGTTAAATGCCGTTTCTGCTCCACAGCCACAGTCTACTTTTGCCTTCTAATTTTTGTTGTTAACATATTCATTGAAAGGATGGAAGTTGTTGCCCTTTTTATATTGGCTTTTCGTAATAGTTTTATATTTTATTTGTTAAATTGAAGCTCATGACCATCTACAATTATTATATTTTTTTGATTTGGATACAATAGCATTGTATAATGTAGAAGCACTTTGTAAATTTTGTAAATGTGAAGTACCATGGAGCATTTTTCGCTAGGTTGCAACTTATTTGACATTCGAGCATGGCAGCTGAGAGTTTGTCATGCTCTCTCAAATGTCTCGCTGATGGTGGCGCGTGTGTTGGGTCATTCTGTTCCCTCTAAAATGGTTGAGCGGAGTGGGGCTGATACATGCGTCATGCTCGTGAACGGGTGCCGTCAGTTGAGACCGGTCATCTCTTGGCTGCTAGGCGCTTATTTGAATTTTTTTTTATTATTATTATTTTACTTTTTGTTAAATACCGCTACATCGTGCTCGCATATTAGAATCAACATTTTGTAACCAAGTAATATGTAAATATAAATTTTGATTTAAAAGAGTGCCCATGGAGTTTCTTGCACGTTCTTCTCCATAGGAGTCTACGCCTTGGAACGTGCAAACTAGCTTCAATTTTGACATTTCAAAAGTGCCTGTAAATGGTCTATTTGAAATAAATGAGTTTGACTTTGACTTTGACTTTGACTTTGACGTAGAGGAATACGTCGTTGCCTACACTTCTGTTAGAATAGTTTTATTAAAAAAACTTAAAAAGTAAAGTCCTATGCTTTCTAAAAAAATAACATGTTTGTAAATAGTATGTTTGTCTGCCTTAGTTCCAGGGCCCTGGTATTCCACTTTCGCATCAACCCTTGGCCCCAGAAGGCTTCAACCTTGCTGGGCCGCTACAGTTACTGACAACTCCCTGAGAATTCTATGTTACTACCTCGAACTGTAGGTAAAGTAAATATACCTAGTGTACATTCCGATCAAAGCTCATAACTTATTCACAAACTATAAAAGCCTGTCTTGAGGGGTTTGTCGAGTCTCTGTTCATCTTTAATACGTAAATACTTTAATACTGAATGCTTTTAAAATAAGTGTTGTTTTATGAAGACTACTTTGTCATATAACGACCATGGGTATGATGGTTGTTTAAAGACTAAAGGACATTTTCCACCAGTTATGTTAAAGGTAGCTAGGCGCTGTGAACTTTTATTTATTCAGTCTTCATGTACAGTAGTGGTACATAGGCAGACTTAATGCAACAAGGCAATCTCTACCAGTCAACTTTTGGGTCAAAAAAGACAACACGTGGTAGTTGTGCACAATAAACAAATACTGGATAGTGGATAGAATGTGATATCATTAAAATACTACTGTTGCATCGGCGCTGTAATTACCTGTTTTTTTCTGCTTGTCTGCGATCCCAGGTGATCGTAAGCAGTGTTATAATCGTTTATTACGAATCACGTTTCATCACATCAGTCATCATCATCGGCATCAGTTTATTAAGAGCTTATTTACAGAAGAGTTGAGTGAGAGAGAGTGAGTGAGTGTGGGTTAATGTTGGGTGGGTGAGAGTTTTTGTGAGTGTTTTTTAAGAGTTTAGTTTTGCTAGAAGACACCTTAATTATAAATCGGACGGTAAGTGTGGGGTATAAACGAAGAGGTGAACCTCTTAGTCCGGACCCTAGAGGTGTCAACAAAGTAAAGATGGACATTTGTCGTACATCGGATTATCCGAAGGTAGAAAGGTGAAGGAAAGAAAGAATAACGTTTATTGAAGTAAACGTAACGATTATTGAAGGCGGAATCAAGGAATGAAACTCCTGTACACACTCTCCAAAATGCATCTAGTAGAATACCCAAAGGCAAACTACCCTACGCTTGTGTCCTGGCTTTGCAGATTGGTGTTTTGTGAATGGTGTGGTTTCTTCCAATATATAATATGGGAGGATTAACTCGTAGCTGAATGGTGTAACGACACAGACTTAGCATACCAAAAATACACATAATTTCATAAAAATCGGTAAAATCGGTAAACAAATACTGTGACGCGAGATTTTTATAGATTAGATTTCTCGTAGTAGTTCAAGTGACTGCCAATCCCCCTTCGCCGGAATGCTCATGATTACTTTATGAACAGCGTTATGTTTATTGGCTTTATTCCCATAACCCTCTCCTTGGAGATATCCAAGGCGTTTTATGTTACTTGGGATTATCGGGGAATTTGAAATTTTGATGTCCTTTCATTTCACCACGCTTTATGACAAATTGTTCGCATTCTATGCGGTGCGATTGACGAACGCCTTGCAGATACTAGTTAGGCAAGTCAAATAGTCTCTATTTAGTTTTAAAAAATCTAAATAGTTAAATTTTCCTTTTCTCTAAAACCTACGTTTCGCACCGACCCGACACTAAAGCCGCAAACTCTTAAAGCATATGCGGCAGGTCCACGTCGAAAATCTAAATATTTCAGAGAAAAATATGGGGGGTAGATAGGAGACTAAAAACCAAGCCCAAGTCTTATTATCGGACCTACCAAATATACACAAAAAAAATCTTAACAATCCAATCAAACTGTTTCGGAAGAGTTCAGCAATATATATTAAATATATATATTTATATTAAAAAAAAACAACACAAAAAGAAAATAGCCAAATATTTTATTAGTTTCACTTCAGACCTCCTCATTCTTTAAAAAAAATATTATTTTTTGAGTGTTCGAAAAAAATGTTGATAAAAATGAAAATGTTAATTGTTACTCAATAATGGGAAAGTCGGAGCTTAGCTCCGGTTTTGGCTCTCAAAACCGGTTTTCAAAAATCATTAAATTTTGGCCGATTTCCAAAAAAAGGTTTTGCATGCCCTAATTTGTATATCTAATAAAATAGTTGTGAGGTACATATCCCTGCCAAAGATTTAAGTACCCTTACCGATAGATTAAAGTTCACATAAAATAATTGTGTAATTATATCGGAGTACAAGAAATTATTACTATTATTCGTCTAGCTTTTGTTCGAGCTACTAGCCTCACATCTTTGTTGTAAATTCACCTTGCTAGATATGCGTCACAGCTTACGGTAACATAAACCTAGTAATAAAGCGGCATTAAAGTGTGGCTTACTAGATATACAGAGGGTTATTGTGATGCTAAAGGTAGGTTATCATAAATTGAAAGCTTGCATACTTAGTATTACAGGGCAGGTAACTAATATTTTATGAATATAATGGAAACATTTTTAAAGACGTATTTTTGTTGCGGTTGTAACTAATAACTGCATGATTAAGTACATGTTGATTATTTCTGGTTTTCTTGAAAGGAAAGTGTGGACAAGTGCTTAATTTAAAAAAAAAAGTAAACACATATACCTTATTCTTAAATTATAATTTAAGTGTCTTCAAAAGGCTAGAGTGAAGGCAACTCGTACTCGCGCACGGGTTGTATGCACAGGTGTACGAAATTGATCAGCCGAAAATTTTGGTCTCTAAATTTTGGCCTATCTAAAACGGTTTTATTTTCTTTGTTGTTTTTTATGATTTTTGTAAAAAAAAAGGCGCAATTATGTAATGATAATACTGACTATCAATGACTGCATTACCTACTACTCACCATCAGTATAGATCCCAGTCAAGCACTGATTAATAGCATAAAAAACTAGCTATAAAAGATCAGCGTAACCTTTTCAGGTGACCTTTCAAACCCAATGCGGGTGAAAATCGATATTTTATACAGAGTTACCACCAATAATTACAGCTCTGATAAGATCGATCGGGAAATTATCGGCCAGCAGGATTGTATCGATAGAATGCTAGTGTGGGCTGTCACAACACTACTGTGTGTAGCTTGAGTACAATAGCGTCACACGAAGTGATGTACAAAGAACTGTCGATAACCGTTAAGGTTCCCGTAGAGGCTCGACGCAATAGGGCAACAACGGTCTTATAGAAATTCATTTCTTCTTTCTCTCTTAAATTGCACCTGCCATCATTTTTCTCTGCATTACCCAGAGGTTGACTGGTAGAAAATGCCTCAAGCATTAAGCATTTGTACTTTTTTTTATAGTGGGAAAGCTCATCTTATGACGAATCCCGCCCTTGAGCGGAGCGGGGTACAGTGTCAGTCTGTTACTGACTAAACGGCCCACCCCATTCCTTCTTAACCCTCATACCGTGGTCGGACCTTCCTTTCAGAAACCGGACCGGGAGCCTTAGTAAGTTTATGTGCATGAAGTGTTAAGAAATTTTTCTGCGGATATATTAACCGTAGAACAATTTCTTTGACAATGTTCGTATCTTTGTCGCTTTCTAGTATTGCTCCTGTTTGTGACAGCCTTCAGTATTTTCTTTGCAAGAGTATAATAAATCTTATATGACGAACTAATTTAAAATTTGGCCAATTGACTTGAAACTGGTTAGAATGTTAGTTTAGGACAATGTGAGCTGTGAATATTTCATGTAATGTTGGGTTAACACGCTCCATTTCATAAATGAGAGAAGGATGTCTGTTTCAGGTACAATTGATGGACTCATAATTTATTTTCAATACACTTACTCGAAAACTGCCTCTTATCGCACTCCTATTAGGCTCAATATAGCATGTATATCACCCAAGTGCTTTTTTGAGTTTATCACAACAAGGGCTTTTTTTTCCTTCCTTATCGTCACGGTCACGGGTGATTATTTTTTTTTCTTAGTTTATCGAATCAGGCGCGAGGCGTCCCTACGAGTCGCTGGACGTCCCCCACGAAATTAGAACCAAACTGTTCAGAGCAGATTTGAATGAATTTATTATTATACATATTTCTACTGTATGTTTGAGATACGATTAACATTTTTCTTTCTTTCTTTATTCCACAAGTCGTAAGTGTATTGAAAAACGTCGTTTGACACACGTGCAGATTTGTCATTGCAGCCCTCGGCTCCATAACACACTCGCCTACGGCTCGTGCGAATTTCGCCTCGGTCGCAATGACAAACTTCCTGCACTTGTATCAAAATGTACTATTAAAAGACTGGCCGTCGTTTTGATCATTGCACGTTCGCTACTGGCTTCATATTTTTGACTACACTATATTACCCGTATTAAACCGCAATATTAACATAAAGTTTTCTTGTCCCAAACTAAGCAGTACTAGACAATTGATAAAAATACATACTTCCTAGACACACAGAACAAATGATCGTGCTCATCACACACACTTTTGTCTTCGGTGGAATCCACGAACTCCGGTTTAACAGTTAGGGTTACTAACTACTTTACCAACAGGCCAGTTAAATAGTGAAACGACTTCTCTCACTTTGAGTGGAGCGAAAGGGCGTGTTAGAATTACTTTTGCGTTTCTGGATCACGATATCCCTTTCGAACAACACCGCAGCCTGATCGACTCTTTGATAATCCAGAAGCGTTATAAATGTTTTAATTGAATTGTACTAAGTTTGCTTTGAGATTAAAACTTAGCTTATTAACTTATTCCAAGCCAAAGCTACTCCTCACAATAAAATTTAGAACAAATGGGAAAAGTTATCACAGAGAAGCTGAACTTAGGAAGTAAACCTAATTGCATTACGGAGTACGCTTGTTAACGTCAAAACATCCCTGTTAACCGCAGACCGACTCCAGGAAATAACATTTCCTGTAGAATGCAGACTGGGGAGCGCAGACGCGGAGTTGCACCATTATTCAACTTGTTTTGAGGAATTCCTCGTAAACAACGTGCTTTTCAGAGATTAAACCTTTGAAATTTACTCCGTCATATAAATTCTATTTTCGTATCGCATTTTAGTAGGGAACTTTGTACATAAATCATTGTTTGTGGCTAAGTTTTGACTTGGGAGATGGTTGACCTCTGGGTTTGTCCACTTCTTGCTATAAATTGTTTCTCTTTTGACTTTCTAAAGTTCGGTGACCTTTAATTTTCTGAATATTTTAATCTGTTAAGTGCCTGAAACTCGACCTGTTTCATCGTTAGTTCAGAAGACGTATAGCAATGCATAAACATCCCACTCATAAGCAAAAAACCTTTAACAATCTTGCTATAGATATGTAATTAATCATCGCTTACTATCAAGAAATCAAACGCTATCCGGGGGAAATCTAATAATATTGTTGTACAAATATTATTTGACTCCTTTTTTTCCAAAATCAAAATCGGAGATGTAAATTGTATTGCTCGGGAAAGGGATAAACCACATTGACATTGTTACTGCACAAACACAATCCTTTTACTTAAATAAACTCTTTTTCTTTCTTTCTATCAAAGTCACGGGAGTTTTCATTACGCAATCTGCTAGCTATGACAAGCTATCTAAACAGGAAGTAGGTACACTGAAATAGAATAACGTCCTCTGGACGTGCGTAGGCTTATAAACTATTTTTACATGCCCATAAATTCCAAGGTAAGTAGTACAATTCAAAACAAAATCGAAATCTAAACACAATGTCTAATTGAAGTGAAGTTACGATTAGAGGTTTTTAAAAATATCGCGATTTTTTCTAGAAAATATCTCACTTTTGCGTGTTGGATCATGAATGAATTAGAAACCGAATTTAGAATAAAAAATTATATTTATAAATCTCACTAACCACAATTTTGTTTAGCTTTCACATACAGTTCAACGGATTTAAAATTCAAATTTTCTCAATGTGTTTTTTTTACATAGTCATCGACTCTCTCTTTGGGTACTATGAAACGGTCTAAAAAAGTCACTGCTGTCCTCGAACGTAAAGGAAAACTGGGACCACACGTGTATTTTAGTCATTCAAAGTCATGGAAATAGAAAATTACCAAAGGAATGTACTCTCTGTATAAAAAGCATCTATCCTATAGTATATGCGTTTCCAGGACATGGTCGATTGTTCGACCGGTATAGGAAATCGTTCAGCTGTTTGAGCTTGAAAGAGTAATAGACAGACAAATACATAATAATCTTATTAATATTATAAATGCGAAAGTTACGATGCTTGGATGTTTGGATGTTGTTACTCAATCACGCCAAAACGGCTGGACGGATCTGTATGAAATTTGGCACAGGCATAGGATACACTCCGGAATAGGACATAGGCTACTTTTTATCCCAGAAACCCCAACCCCAATTCCACGCGGGCGAAGCCGCGGGCAAAAGCTAGTATATTATAAATACCAAACTTTGCCTTCATAAAAAACTTGGGATATATTTTCTCCACTACACATGATTCATATATTATGTAATGCTGAAAACTGTAGGCTCAGAAGCCATTAATTTTATTCGAGATGGAATGTTTGTTTTATGTTGTAGATTTACTCAGGTTTTTTCATTTACGTTAGTTTACACGTTTTCATCAGTATTTATGCAATAAATGTTATAATTCACTTGCACGCCGACAAGCTTTTTAACATGTGGTTTTGGGAGTATTTGGCATTGAAACCTTGTCTAGTGCGAGTAGGAGTCAGTGTTCGGCTTATGGATTCTGCAGTTTATATCAAGATTTGACGTAGTGACTAAGATTAAAATTTAATTAAAATACTTTATAGAAATACTCTGCCAGGGGCATAGCTCATGTGATTTTTAGTATTATAGAGTTATCCTAGATTATAAGCGATGTACCGGTGTAAAGTTATATTTCAAACCGTTCGGTATTTTGAGCGTATGAAGGAGCAACAAACATAATTATGTACAATCGTTCACCAGTATAATATTAGTGTGAATTGAATAAACCCGTCACAATGACTGTTGATACTGAGTATAGCAGTAAGAATTGACTAATGTAGGAATGTTCGAAAGAGTTATCACGGCTGACCACCGAATAAACACAAGTTGATTTCAGTCTATTATTTAGTCTACCGAGTGAGACGAGATATTTGATGATTTTTCACCGCAGAAAACAGCCTCTTATTGCCATGCAGAAGGAAGCGACCTCCTGCCACCTCCTTGCTGCGGACCATGGCCTGACCGAGCATGGCCCGGCGCGAGAGTTCGCCGCCGCCGATCTCTCCCACGAGGACACGGCGATGCACTTCGAATTTTACAAAATATTCCATTAGTAAAGGGATACCTTGTTCAAAATTTCACGCCTCTAGGTCGTGTAGTTTTTTTTTTTTTTTTTCTTTTATTTTTCAAAAATACAATGTTTTTACAATTTTCATCACTTTTTGTACCATTAAACCATATCATTGGTTTGTATTGATACTCACATTCGCAATACACTGCTTAAACACTAATTATTACACTAACTAAAAAATTATAACTAACAATTGTTCAAGTTAATTCTAACAGCATTTGTGGGTAAGAATTAATCGCGTAACATAAATGAACGTAAACATCCATTAGTACGAGTACTTGTAGGTACGTGAATAATTTTTACGTTACGTAGTTTTGGAGCGTCTCGCTATTGGAGGATAAGTTCATGTCAGTATATACAGGTAGCTACTATTCCTCACTAACCATTATTTGGTCTGTTTATTGTGTATATTATTGACTAGTATAAACTGTAACGTTAATCGTGATTTTTATTTTTTATAAGTGCTATTCTTGTTTCCATGGACTAATATCGAATTTAGGTAGATTGGCTGTATTGATAAAATGGAAAAATTTTAGGTAGTATGTTTTTTTTTTTTTTTGTTTGTTTTAATTATTATGTTTGGGACTTGGTGCATGAATAAATCAATAATATTCTATATATCATAAAAAGTTATATCTATTTAGCTAAGTTGTTTATGTAGTCGTGATAGTATTTATTATATTTTTGTTTATAGTTTTTAGCATTTATTTCTTTTTTTATATTTTGCGGTATTTCATTAATTAATGTGGGAATTAAATATTTTATTGTCCGTCTGCCGTAGAAGTTTCTAGTGCGAGGTACAATTAGTGTGTTATTGGTGATACTCCTAGTAGTAATTTTATGAGATATGGGTTTTTGAGTGCTTTTGTTATTATATTGCTCAACTAAGAGGGTCATTTTAAATCTAGTTTCTACTGGCAGAATTGTACAATATTTAAAAAGACCTATAACGTTTTCTTTATATTTGCGTTTTATTTTTCTAGGTACTATCATTTTCAAAAATCGAGCTTGGAGTTTGGAAATTCTTTCGGTATACGATTTAAACGTTCGCCCGTAGCTCGTGATTCCGTACGCAATAATTGACTCCGCTAAAGCAACATACATGTTCAGTAAAATTTTATATGGAACTTTAGGTTTCAAAATGTAAAACTTTGCCAGAATGGCTCGCAATTTATCACAGACCGAGTCCACGTGCAAACCCCAGTTGAACCGATTGTCGACAATTAACCCCAGGTAGGTATGGTGAGTGACTTGTTCGATTTCCGCACATTGACATGTACCTGAAGGAGTGGAGTGAAGACAGCTATGACTGTGGGCGATTATTTTAACAGAAGCAGTTTGTTTCAGGTGGCTAGAGTGAACATGGATAATTTTAGTTTTGTTTGCATTAAGAACCAGCCCTGCATCGTGCGCCCATTTTGAAAGTTGGGTAAAATCGTGCTGGAGCCATTGAGCAGCCACATTTACGTCTTTATGGGAAGCTACCAGGCATGTGTCATCAGCATATTGATAAATAGAACAGTATTTGACCACATGTTCCATGTCATTAACATAGGTTAGGTAGTGTAATGGTCCAAGTACTGAACCTTGAGCCGTTCCTTCAGTGACTTCAATGGCGTTACTGGTTTCCTTGTCGATCCTAACTCTGTATTTTCGACTGCGGAGGTAGTCTTGACACCACATAAGTAATGGTCCTCGAATTCCGCAGTTATCTAGCTTTTTTAGCAATATATCATGTCTGAGTGTGTCGAAAGCCTTGCTGAAATCAATGAATAACAATATCACATGATTTTTGTCATTAAGATATTCATTGACCTCGTCTGTGAACTTTGACAACAACTGTGAAGTTGATTTATTTGGTTGAAAACCATATTGTGTGCTAGACAACACCTCATTTTTTGTATAAAAGTTCTGTATCTGGTTGCAGACATATTTTTCAATTATTTTATCAATAACCGGAAGAATAGTGATCGGTCTGTAATTAGCATAATCAGTAAAACTACCCTTCTTATGTATTGGACGCACTAAACCTATTTTAAGTACTTCCGGGTATTTTCCTTGTTTTACACTAGTGTTGATTAGTTTTACAATGACACCTGTCATCTGATCGCATATGGATTTTATGTCAACACACCTAATATTATCTATTCCAGGAGCTTTATTAGTATTAAGGTTTTTAATTAGCTGTTTTACACTAGAATTTGTTGCTTTAGGGAAGTACATTGATGTGTTGTTAGGAAATACATATTCTGATTCGTTTAATAATCGTTTGTTGCATTTAGGCAGAATCTTTATAACACTATTTCTGAATTCTGTGGCAAAGTTATCAGCTATTGATTTTATTTGTATATTATTTTTTTTAAAGGCATTTAAGATGGTGTCATCAACTGAACATTTGTCACGACCAGACAGCTTATTTAGTATCTGCCACAGTATTCTAGTGTTCATTTTATTATTATTTATCTGTTCCATATAATATTTGTTCCGATATTTTTCTATAGTTTTATGAGTCCTATTTCTAATTTGATTATATTGTAGTCGCAATATTTTATTAGTCGAATCATTTTTCCATTTTATAAATAACTGATCTTTTTTTTTACACATTTTATCAATTTTATTGTTTACCCATGGTTCTTTGTTTCTTTTACTATTTTTATTTATTTTTCTAATGTATTTTGATTCCTCGTAACATTTTTGAAATTGATTTTTAATGTAATCGTAAATTGTGTTTGGGCAATTTGTATTATCTATTTCACTCCAATTTATGTTATTAAGTAATGGCTTAACTTTGGCATTATCAATTTGCTGTGTGATTTTTGTAGCAGCCTGTATTGGCAACTGGGCGAGTCCTACGCACGACAGTATGACCATGCGATGGTCTGCCAATACAGTTCCCAGTGCGGCCGAGTACAGTTCTAACGAGCGCGTTTTCGCAAATATGTGATCGATACAACTACGTGTAGTGTTGTTTCCGCGTTTTTCAATTCTTGTGTAATCAGATATCGCGCTCGTTAGACCACACCCGGACATGTTACTAACGTAGTATTCCCGAATGTTATCGTATGTTTTTAGTTACGGCTCTGCGTTGATATGTTGGTCAGTCAGTGTCTCCTTTTATATAATATAGATTTTGAAATGTGATAAACAATAAACATTAAACATAATGTGTTTACAAACAAAGTGGGAACTCACAAAACGTCAGTAAAAGTAATGACGTAGAATTAAAGAATGACAAAAACATGAAAGGAAATGTGGAAATAAATGAGAATGTAGCGTGTTTGTTAATTATAATGTACAGGTTACATTTTCACGTGAAAACAAAACCTACATTATAACCGACATGTGCGTGTCACGGGACGTATAATTTTATTTACGTTACAATACCATACCCTGTGTTTTTGTTGAACATGTTGACAGTTCATGTCTAGTTTATTTTAACGTAGAAATTGGTTGGTTTTAACCTGTCGACTACAATGTGGACTGGTTTGTCAGCGGTTAATACACGCAAATGGTAGGTAATTTGAACGAAAACCTAAGCAAAGATTAACGAATAATTTCTTTGTTCTAACTATCTAGTAATTTGTTACGTGTTCCGCGGTCCGTGTTCATGTCAATCTAAACTCTATCTACTCTTTGGGGACCAGAGATTATCTCATTTGGTTAACTAATTACGAAACAGGCTCTTTAATCTTAATCTGTGTTAAATGTATTACTATTTAGGGTTCCGCAAAAAAGGGCGCTAACGGGACTATTACAAAGCCTCTGCTGTATGTCCTTCCGTTTGTCAGTTTGCCTGTCAATTTGTTAGCTAGCTGTATCTTCTAAAACGGAAGAAATAGAGAGTGGAGATGTTTACATATGTATTTATTTTAGTGCTATGACAGCAAATAATAAAATAAAGTTTAAAAATATTTGACTGGTGGAGAATACCTTGTAGCATTAAGTCCGCAGTATCACTAATTTATATGCAATTTAAATATTTAAAAAAATAATGGCAGTCCTCATATAAGAAGTGTTGTTATTTTGTCGGCGTTTTCTCGCTTTTATATTATTGTAGTACGGAACCAGTCAAATGCTGTTTCGCACTTGTTCAATTTTTGTAGATCTTCTAATGACTCGATTTCTGAGAGTGAAACTGGGTCTACTGTTTGGATAAGTACCTATAGGCCTTATTCCCCAGGGTCGAATCTCTTTGTATTTTTTTCGACGAAACATTTAATTACGCCAGTAAATAGAAATCCATTGGATCTTGGATCCTCAAAAGACTTTTTAGTTATCTACAGTACGGCCGGTATAACTTAGCGTGTCTGAAGTTAGGTTTTGCGAAATTAGCGCTTGTGCACTCGGAAAAAATTAATGGTTTAAAAAAAAAAAACGCCAATTGTTAATCATTATTCTTATTTTCCAAGTGCAAAAGCGCTAAAGCCCGTTGAGCCTAACTGTACTGTACGTAAGTAGGTATTATACGTAAGTTAATTTGTAGTCTGTTTGGAAAACCAGCCGAAATGTGTAACAAATATTCTGTGATATAATATGATGATACGAGTACTAACATTACCTAATGTAGTATTTGATCAGCCAACCGTTAATTAAACTCCACACAGTTCTGAAAAGTGCGTGTAACAAAATTGTACAAAGTGAAACATTTGAATCGAGGCATGTATCAAGTTGTTGAAGCAATACTAATCGGCCTACCCGCTACCCAGCGAAGTAGGATGATGTAAATTATGTATGCTCAGGTAAACAGCATCCGAACGCGTCAATTTGGAAATCTACCGCCGGGTATGGAAAAATCTCTACAAAAGTTATAAGGGTTACGAAATCGTTCGGCTTGGTGACACAATTTAATGGGTTAAAATATTAGATTTAGATTTTCGTTTTTCTGTAAAAGATTGTAATGTAGAAATCATATAGGGTAACTGGTAAGTATTCATGACGGATACTTAAATACATGATTGTAGTCATGATAACAAACAACTTTTACTATGGAACTAAAACTAAAGTCGCGAAAGAAAAAATCAGCAAGTTCAGTAAATTTTGACCAGTTAGGCGAACGTATAAATAAAGTTAATTACAGCAGATTTTTTTTCGAATTCAGGTCCCATAGTAAAATTTGATTGTTATCTGACTACAATCCAATGTCACTAATTTTATCCCAGTCATCTTATATGTTGTATATACGTTTTCGGATTGGTTCGACAAGTGTTTGCGACTAGGTACTCCATCCCGTTCTCTTCTATCCCTTCTGGTGACAGGTTCAAGAGCTAGCGAGATGGAGTATTTGGTCATGTAGCAGGAGGTAACACAACAATATTTGTCAGAAATATCCAACGTAGGTTTTTTTATGGCTGGAAAAATTATCTAATGACAAATCCCGCCTTTGGGCGAAGCAGGAAACAGTAACTCTTACTGACTAAACGACCCACCCTATTTCTTCTTAGTTTTCATACCAGGGTCGGACCTTAATTTCAGAAACCGGACCGGGGCCGTTTCGGCCCTGCAGTTGGGTCTCTTCATTTGCTGACAACTCATTGACTGACAACTCCTGTAGAGCGCGCCGTCGATGACTGGCTTGGCCCGGACTATTACCAGACAAGCCACCCATTCAAACATCATTATATTTATTTATCATCATTTAATTAAGTTTGAAATAGTTTAGTAGAGTTTAGTTTTCGCCTAATATATTAAATTTTTTTTCTTCCCATGTTCCTAACCTATTTTTACGTAGTAACCTATGAACTTTAAATTAAGGTCTGTATTCACTACCTACTATATGATTATTGATTAGTTTATTCACATGAACGGCTCTGTGGTTTGTGTTTCAAGATATTGATCGACTTCATGTCAGCAACAGAAATCCATTATGGCGTTGCGGGAATCGTAACAAGAGAACTCAGAATAGACTTGGGCAAACTTTTACTGCAAGGACATAATAATATAATGACATTGCAATTTAAACGCTATATATAAACTTTACAACGATCCGATCGCGTGTTTCTAATCAAAATGATACGTGAACAATGAAAGTTTAATCAAACAACACACAGGTTCGATTTGCATTTATCGATACTATTATAGAAATATATTTTAACTACGAACTACTGCATCGGTGCTATAAATGGGGTACGGCTTTAGCCATAATGGATCACAGAAAGCTAAAGGGCTCTTTGTTCTATATTCTACACCAACAACATAAAGTAGTAATAATAAAAACGTAGAATTATTATTTTTTATTACATCCAGCGACTGGAACTATGTCTTCAAACGATTTTTATTTTATAAAAAAAAATTGTGCCATATACATGTTATCTTACTTTTTTAATGGTGTACAAAAGACGCATATTTTTATTAATTATTAAAAATTGTATTAATTATTACTGAAATGTTTAACACCTATTGGGTTTGATGCAAGTGTGAAATTAACATTAAGTATATCAGAGATAATTAGTGCCAAAAGTCTGACCTCGTAATATTCTATAGCAATCACTTCAATCCAAATTTTGACAATAGCTACCGTTGATCGAAAATCACTTTGTTTCTAGAGCGTCTATCAAATAAATTGACGCAATACCCTGATAGAGATGCGCTGGTATCTAGATCTAGGACGCTTTATCAAAATGAAGCTCGTGGAAGGTTATCATGAACAGTAGTGGACGTACTTTAGCTGAATCCGAGTCTTACCTGAGCATATTATACTGGGCCAGTGCACTGAGCGTGTGGTGAGGTGAAGGCGGCGGCAACACGGGCGCCGGCACACACTTGCCCGGACCTTGTAGCACTCGGATGCCCATGCGCACCGTACTGCGCCGGGACACCTTCTCGTCTGGACGCTCCGCTGTTGAAAATATTACATGATTAGGTGCTTTTATATTAAATACATGTACACATTGTCAAGATTCTATTGTCCTGAGTACTTTAAGTCGGCACAACCTGTGGGCTGAATGTAAGATGTTTTGTTTCTTTGTTTTTACAATAACCGCGTTTGTTTCTCTGATTGGATAAGAGTTTGGAGCGGGCCAATCAGAGCACCAAACGTCTACTATGTCTAATTATTTCATGTTTTACAGTTAATTGTCCTCTCGACTAACAAGTTACAACCATTTTTTCGATTCTCTTGCGTCGTCTGTTAAGACGTTAAGTGTTAGTTCAGTTACACAGAACAAAAAACTTAAGGTCGTAACTTGGCTTGGGGAGCAGGTCTTTTTAAGCTATATCTTCTAATCAATCTGTCTGTTTTTCAGAAACAAAACACGTTAAAAGAGAAAATTAGGTGAGGGGCTGTTTTTAATAAAGTGAAGTTATCGACCGATCACTGGATGTAAGAGGAAATTACTTATCGCAAACCTCAAGTATTAAAGGAAACTGGCAGATGAAATGCACAGTGAGCACAAAAAAATACAAAACATTTATGACAGGGGTCTTCCTGCTGACAAAATACTTGATTAAATGGCTTATATTGTACCGTTTTTGATAATCAAGAAAAAAATACTAATAAACCTTTCAGCAGTCTAATATTTCGAATAGCAATATAGTTCTAGTAAGGTCAATTGCATCAATCCTTCATCAATAAGTTAAACAAATTACTTGAGAAAAAGTAACTACTCAAGTAACAATTTATCTATATTATTGGAGAAATTGACTGACTGACATATCAACGCACAACCGAAACTACTGGGACTAAGAGCGTGAAAATTTGCACAAAGCTTCCTTTTATGGCGTAAGCGAGCACTAAGAGAGGATTTTCCGAAATTCACTCCCCTAAGTGAATCAAACGGGGGTCAAAGTTTGTATGGAAAAACCTATTTACTAGCGGGTGAAGCGGCTGGCTAAAAGCTAGTATTCAATAGTTAAGAAAAAAAATAATTTCAATGAGATCTTCACTTAAGTAATGACTTAACAAGAAATTATTTAGTAACAAGTAATTACTTTTCATAAATACACGAGTTAGACTCTACGAGAATAAAATACTATTTCGAGACTTCTAACTACACGGTAATATTCATATTACTCATTCCTGGTAAACCGTAATTACATCCAGTACAATTTGAAGAATTAAGCTTTCAAGCGAAACCAGTAATCCCCCAATTTGGCTGTGAGCGCCGTGCTCCAGCGAGTTTCGTAAAATTGAAGCGAATTTTCATGCACCATCTGTGCAGCTCGTTATTTATTACATTGCATCCCCTACCCAATGATTAAGGTGAATTTTATATCAATTTTCTTTACGACAGAGATATTTATTTTGAAGCTCAGGGGTTTACAAAATTTATTTATTTATTCTTCATGCAACACTTGTGTTGCAAGGCATTAAGACCGCCTTTGTACTGAGACGCCTCGAGTCCTCTCGAGAGGCGCCCCAATTTCAGGGTCGTGGTAACAGCAATAAAACCACGATAAGTTTTATACTTTTTTCTATATATTTGCTCTGTGACGGCTCGACATACAATCTTGATGTATCTCACAACACACTATTTTTACTAATCAATATATTTCAAACTACGAATAGTCTGCGAACATCTTGCAAGCCAGTATGCTAATTCGGGGCGCATGTGACCTCTTCAGAGATATCACAGTACCAAGGTACGATAATGCCATAGGCATTCTCTACCAGTCAACTTAATAATACCACAATATGTTAAGACCCTTGCTTCCACTTAGTGCCATAAAATAGTGACTCCGAAGCCTACTCTTCGGTAACAGAAGAATTAATAGATTTGTACAAAAATATATTTTGTTTTATAGAAATATATATTGTATGCCAAAAATAACAACATGATATTTTTAAGCTTGTTTTCCGTACTTCTTTTAAACGGTTTTGATCTTTAGAAATATTTTTACACAACAAAAAAATTGCTCAAGAATATCTAAATCAATAAATATTTTGCAAGGGATATAAATGGTTTTAATGGTACAGGGCAGTTTTTTGCGGACGCAGCAGGTGGAAGTACGAGTATGTATGCATTTAACTCCGGCCAGATGGAGATTCAAGGGATTATATGCTTTAAAATGTAAAGCGTGTGAGTGACAAAGAGGGAAGAGGTTTGAAACTTATATAAAGTTTCTCCTCCATTCCTTTAGCAGTTCAGTCTAGGTCGTCGATTAGACGGCGTTAAGATCGTAGTAAGGTATCTGTTTACTATTATGTAAAACAATAAATTGGCAATTTAGGAACGCGTCATGTCTGGAGTGTTTGCGTCTGGTTACTGATCTATCAGTATTATTATGTCCTTGATTCGACATCATAATAAATCTTTGTATTAGTAGTACTATGTGTTAGCGAACGTATATGAGAAATTGGCTGAAGAAAGGGACATTATCACATCGATATAATTTCTAGTCTAAGATGATTTCCTTTCGGTCTAATTGTTTTTCCGCTTTTACTTAAATTCAGTTCTTCTGTCACTAACTTATGTCTTTTTTATTTCTTACTTTGAAATTGTGCACCTGATAATAATGATGTATAAAGCAATATTTTTAATATTGAAATATAGTTTGATAAGAACCAGTACCTAACTGAATCAATTCCAGTAGGTAACTACGACTTATGTTACAAGTTGGCACACCACCGACGCTTAAGACAACAGAGGTTAGGGCCGGGACATAATTATAATCACGATACGACGTCGTACCACGATACGGCGTCGTTTCATGATGCGACGTCGCGTCGTGAGAATCTACGACGAGCATCGTAAAAAACTACGTCGTGTTTATATGTCCCGGCCCTTACGCAGACTATAGCGGGCATTAGACGCCAACTTTCAGGTGGGTGTGGAAGCAAAAGAATCCCGTAGTCACTCGGATGGCCACGTGACCATGTATTCATGTGGACAACCAGGTATCATAAGAAGCTTACACTGAGTATACCGTAAACTATCTCCCTTTTTATTTTAAGTTCATCCTAAATATGTCTGGTAAATATTGCTGTCAGCGACGAGGTCGAAGTTAGTGTAAAAGTTGTGTTAGTATTTTGGTGCACCGTAAAGTTTATTCTATTTTATCGAAAAGTGTGTTAAGCCATGGAAACTTCCTCTGTTCAACTATGGGACTAGGTACATTTGCTATAGATTATTGTAACAAATTCAAGAGAATAACGATACCTAAATACAATACAAAGATATCCTCACTAATCCTATGTTCTGCAATGCCCAAGGGGCGAGATAAACCTTATCAAACGTAATTGTATTAATTAAGAACAAAACCGTGAGAGGATTGTTCAAGATTTGTTGAAGTTGTTGTTCGCTTTGCTCGAAATGTCTGCGTTTGTCGGGAAGGAATATTGAAGATAATGATTTTGTAAAGGTGTATAATACTGTTCACGTGTTTCGTCTTGTGTTCGGATTCAGTTGGATATAGTAAGCGCAGCCCTAACTTTGAAAGAGACAAAATTTGGTTACTGCGTATTCAACGTCGACCATCATGGTGGTTCAACTTCTATGACGAGTACAACTATTATAACCGACTAGCTTTGCTTTGGGTTTAGCACAAACTTTGGACTCGCGTTACATGCCTTTAGGGGGTGAATTTTGGAAGATTCTTTCTTAGTATTCGCCTACGTCATAAAAGAAAGCCCTGTGTAAAATGTTACTCTCTGACCAGTAGTTTCAGCTGTGCGTTGATATGTCAGTCAGTTTCTCGTTTTATATATACCCCCCAACTTTTATAGGTATATGGCTCCAACTACGACGAAACCCGAAAATCGGTTTTTGCGTATTCAGTAAACAAATAATGGTTCAACTTGTGTGACGAGGATTATAACTGATTTTCAGGTCTCAATCGAAATGGGAGGCTACGCGTAGTCATAGCAAATAGTTCAATTTATTTGCTTTCCAGTTTGAAATCAAACATTGAAACTATAAATTCAAACAAAGATGGCCATGGATCTCCATAAAACCATTATTATGGCCTATTACAGGCCCAATAGTATAGTTTGTTTAACTAGTTTCACTGTTCGTGTGGTTTTATTGAGATTTTATGGGACCACCAACAACTGTGTGGCTTGTAGTCTTAATGTTTATTGTACTTCTGGGTACAATATTGACTGATCTAGTCCTCACATAACTATCAATATTGAAATACCAAACAGTTTTTTTAAAGTAACCATGTAATGTCTTGATGGTTCCTCTCCTTAGGAAACGATCAGATGGTTTTACATTTTTACGCACTTTTTTTTTATTACGCGTGCGGGATAGCTCCACACGCGAAACACCCTATATACCCTAGGTAGCCTTTTTATACAAGTATTTATATTGTGTGGAATAAACACGCGGGACTCAGGGCGTGATTGCTGGCAACACTGTCTAAGTGATATGTCAAATTTGTATTCCGTATTTAAAATTAAGTTTAAATATTATTTAAGTATAATTACTGTGTAATTGTTTGTGTAACCGTAATATAACTGCATAAATCGTCAGGATTATCGTTATCCTGGAAAAATATCTTGTATAATACGAGTTTTTGATGACAACCGGTTGTCACCGGTACAATAACCTTAAACGAACAGCTGACGTTTGAACTACGGATTTTCTTGGGAAGTATTGTTTTTATTTTTTCATACATATTTCTTATTTTATAATAGCACACTTATCAATTTTAAATTGATACAAGATCTTCCAAATTTTATATTGTCAATTTAGTTTACTTAGCACTCAGCGTTGTGGCGAAATAATTGTTGTTTACATTGTAGGAAAAGATTCATAGAATTTTAAACTCATGATTTTATCAATTTAATCTTATCCTTATAACATTATACTTGTTAACAACGCTTCTGGTGTTTATTTTGCATTTTGTATATGTTATAAAGCTATTAAATCCAGAATTTCACATTCTAACTGACTTACCCACATCCAGCGAAAGTAATATCATAAGGCAATAAAACAGTAAAAAACTCAGTAATTAGTAGCTTTTAAATCCAGTTTAAGCAGCCTACCTCATTTCTTTACTGAACTGCACTTTCTTATTCCTATTTTTTCCCCATAAATTTCCAACTACTCTTTATACTTTTCATTCTTTTTTTTTTGGTTCTTACCGCTTCTTCTTTTTCAATTTCCAGTAACTTATTCTGAAACCATGCCTGTGATGACCCGTAAGGCAACAGCTCAGGATATGGAGCTTAAGTTGAAAACTGCCCTCCAGGAGCTCAAAGAGTCTAAACTCCAATGCCAGCAAATACTGCAGGAAAATGAGGAGAGTGAGAAGGAAATAAAGAAGATAGTGTTCCAAAATACGAGCCTAAAACGAGAGCTGGTAGGGCTTAGTCAGCAACTCCAAGAAGTTGTTGATGAACGCGACCAACTGCGTGCGATCACAGAGGGTTTCAGTAATTGTAGTAACTTATATGAGGAGGCTTTGTGTAAGGTTAGGGATCTGGAAGATGAATTGGTTCATGCTAATTGTAATATTCATAAATTACAGAAGGAATTGGAATGTACTCAGATAGAGAAAACTAACCATTTATACGATGAGTTACTGAACTCAAATTGCAGGCCTCATTCCTTAGTAACAATAGATCTTACCGAAGATTCGTTAGTTAAACATAATAATTATAAACTTAGTAAAAATAAGGTTAAAAAATATGCAAGATTAAATAAAATCATTAAAAAATGTAAAATCTACAAAAAGCAAAAAAATAACTATTCCAAAAATATTCAGCTACGGAAAGATCGTGTTAACTTAATCAATCAATTAAATAATTATCAAATTAAGTTAGAAGATAGTATAAATATTTATAAAATGGACACTGAGCAATTACAGTCTGAAATACAAAGTCTCAACAATTCATTGAAGTCAATTTATAGTAAATATATTTGTTCGCAAAGCCAAATAAAGGAACATATTCTGGCGACAAATGATTTAGTAGACAAGGTAGACTCCCTTACTGTTAGTATTAACAAATGTACCTGTCAGAGAGACTCTAACCAGGCTGACCTCCAACTTGTGGAAACAGAGGACAAATCCCAGGCAATCAGTGCTCAAGATTGTGTTCCCAGCCAGGTACCCCACATTCAACATGATTTAACTCATGGGGTAAGTTCAGTAAATTGTAGTTTTTCCTCTGATAACAGTGGAGACTATCAATCAATCATGTTTTCTGATAGTATAGGAAGAGGCTTAGGGCAATTAGTTAGTGGCTACCTTCCTTTTTCTTCTGAAAATTATTGTACACCTCAAGCTACGTACCATCATATAATGTCATTGGTTGGTGAGCATGTATATAACCCCAATTCTATTTTAACTGTATTTGTGGGTAATAGTGTAAATGTAAAGATGGATGATATAAGTAACAGTGTCACAAACTTATTGAAGCTTAATTGTAAGAAGATCATTTTGTGTGCTTTTCCCTACTTTAAGCACTTGACATATAATCAAAATAAGTACATACATATGTTAAATGAGCATATGCAGTTTTTAGTTCATCATCATAGCGATAAGTTTATTTTTTATGACATCAACAATTTTGTTGATAAACTTTTATCGACGAGGTATACTGTATACCTACCTATTGTTTTTAGACGTAAAATAGCGAAGCTATTATCTTTTATTATTAACACAGACATAGCTAATATGTCGAAGTATTCTTTTAGTCCTCAAATTGTTAGTAGTGATACTAATGATAAGGCTGCTGGCTCCGTTGGTTTAAACTAACTAGGAAGACAACAGAGGGTACTTTTGGTAATTTAGTTCAGTGTTACGAAAAGGTGCCCTCTAGCATACAAACTAAAGGAGCTAAGCAGAAATCATTTAATTTGTTCCTTCAGAACATTCAGGGTTTTTCTTCAAAGCAATTGGAGATAGAATTATTTTTAGAAAAAACAAAGTTTGACATTATTTGTATTACTGAGCATTGGTTAAAGGATTCTGAAATGCTAATTAATTTCGAAAATTATAATGTGGGCAGTTGTTTTAACCGACAATCAATGTTACGTGGGGGTTCATTAATACTAATTAAAAATCTTATTAAATTTAAAACTCGTAAAGACATAGTTGCACTGTCCATTGAACATAACATTGAACTGTCTTGTATTAAGCTGGATAGGCATATCATAGTGTGCGTTTACAGGCCCCCTAATTATCACAACTACTCTATTTTTGAGTCAGTCATGGAAGAAGTAATGGCAAAACTTTCAACTGGAAACAAACAAGTAATTGTCTGTGGAGATTTTAATGTTAATATTTTAGAAGATAATACAGATAGCGGTAGATTATTAAATCTCTTTAAATCATTTAATTTATTAAATGTGTTCACAGAACCAACTAGAACTACCACAACTACTGCTACATGTATCGATAATGTTTTTTGTTCTTGCAACTATTTAGAAAAGGCCATTGTAAATTGTCTGCCTTCTGATCATAGTGGCCTAATGGTAACCTTTGAATCGATCATACCAATACAACAAGTGCAGATACAATTCAGACCAATAACATCTGGTAAACTTAATAAATTTAACAGCACTTTAATTGACAAGTTAGGCAATTGGAACATTGCAGTGAACAATGGTAATATTTTGTATAATGATTTTTTTTCCATGGTTGAAACCGAGTTTAATAAGAATTTTGAAAAGAAGACTAAAAGCATCTGCCCTCAGTTTAAATTTAGTGACTGGGCGACTAAAGGAATTAGATTAAGTAGGGAAAGACTTTTCGAGCTGTATGGCCTTAAGCCTATCATTAACACTGAAACTTTCAATAAGTATGTTGCTACTTACTCAAAAATGTTTAAAAATACTTGTAAGGCAGCTAAAGCTTTATATATTAGCAACAAAGTTAAAACAGCAGATAATAAAATAAAAACGGTTTGGAAAATTATAAATAATGAAACAAACAGGAATAAAACACATAATAATGATTACACGTTAGAGACTGATCATGGCCTCATTAGTGATAACAAAATAGTTGCGGAAGAATTTGTAAATTTCTTTACCAGTATACCTATTAAAACTACTGAAACCCTAGATTCATCGCCATCGCAAGCTTTTGATTTGTTGCAGGCGAATGTTGCAGCCTGTCAGACTGAATTTAACTTTAAGCATATAAACCCCAAAACAGTAATGAAAGCTTTTAAACAAATCAAGGTTAAATTAACGGAAGACCTATGGGGTATGTCTATCAAAGTTTGTACCTCAATTATTGAGACAATAGCGCCGTATTTAGCTTTAATATTTAATTTATGTATAGATCAAGGAGTCTTTCCGGATCTAATGAAGTATAGTAAAGTGATACCACTTTTTAAATCCGGGGATAGTAAAAACACTAATAATTATAGGCCTGTGTCCGTGTTGCCGGTTTTTAGCAAGATATTTGAAAAAGTGATGTTGGATCAAATGCTTAATTATTTTAACACGAATAACATCTTGCACGACAAACAGTATGGCTTCACCAAAGGACGTTGCACGACGGATGCTGGTGTCTCCTTACTAAAACATATATTTGATGCATGGGAGGAAGCACAAGATGCTATAGGCATCTTCTGCGACCTGTCTAAGGCATTTGATTGTGTAGATCATGAAACACTTCTTCTAAAACTTGAGCATTACGGACTAGGCATAACAGCGTTAAGATTAATAAAATCTTATTTAAATGATAGACAGCAACTAGTTCAGATTAATGGTGTTAATTCGTCGAAATTAAATGTCAAAATGGGAGTACCCCAAGGTTCAATTTTAGGACCTTTTTTATTTTTAGTTTATATTAATGATCTACCCAATTTATTGCAAAATAAACTTAATATGGTGTTGTTTGCCGATGACACTTCATTGATTTTTAAGATAAATAGAAAGACTAATAATTTCGACGACGAAAATAACGCCATACTGCAGGTCCAAAACTGGTTCACTGCTAATAACCTAGTTTTAAATGGAAAAAAAACTAAATGTATAAGATTTTCCCTACCTAATGTTAAAAGTAGTGATTGTGACATTATATTGAACAATGAGAAACTAGAATTCGTTGATAAAACAGTTTTCCTGGGGATTACGCTTGACTCAAGGCTACAGTGGGGTCCTCATTTAACATCTCTTGCAGGACGGCTTAGCTCAGCTGCATATGCTATAAGAAAAATCCGCCAATTTACGGATATTGATACCGCTAGACTAGTCTATTTTAGTTATTTTCATAGTATTATGTCATACGGTATCTTACTGTGGGGACGGGCTGCAGACATAGACTCAATTTTTATACTACAGAAAAGAGCTATCAGAGCCATTTACAATCTCCGCCGGTGCGATTCTCTAAGGGGGGAACTGTTTAAAGATATTAACATCATGACGGTGCCTTGTCAATATATTTATGAAAACATCATGTACGTTAGGAAAAATCTTCATCTTTTTAGTAAAAGAGGCGATAGACACAATTATTTTACAAGAAATAGGGATCAGTTAGTTCAACCAGGCTTCAGACTGGCTAAAGTGGCCTCTTCTTTCATGGGGTACTGTTTAAAATGTTATAATAAAATACCTCCCAATATATTAGAACTCAATGAAATTAAATTTAAATCTTGTGTTAAACGCACACTATGTAGACAAGCTTATTATAAGTTAGAGGATTATATACAAGATAAAAATGCTTGGCTCATTGCTGGTCCAGCTCCACTACCACTAGTCCCTACGAATTGATTATTATTTTTATTTGTAATCTTAAATGTTGACATTATTCTAGTGTTGTATAATGTAGAAGCAGTTTTTTTCAATGTTTGTAAATGTGAGTACCATGGAGTAATTTATGGTTTAAAGTTGTTTGACGTAAATGACCATGGCAGTTGAGAGTTTGTCATGCTCACTCAAATGTCTCGCTGATGGTGGCGCGTGTGTTGGATCATTCGGTTCCCTTCATAATGGTTGAGCTGAGTGGTGCTGATATACGCGTCATGTCCGTGAACGGGCGCTGTCAGTTGGGACTGGTCATCTCTTAGCTGCCAGTGGTTTATTTTAATTGGTTTAGAACATACTTTACGTACTGTTTTATTATTTTAGTTACATTGTTCTCGCATCATAGCAGCGACAAAAATATGTAACCTATATATTTGTAAAACACAACATGATTAAAAAGAGTGTCCATGGAGTTTCTTGCACATTCTTCTCCATTGAGACCTACTTTTTGGAATGTGCAATTAGCGTCATTTTTTTCCTGACAGACCGACTTTATGACTTTTCAAAAGTGCCTGTAAAGGTTTATTTGAAATAAACGCTTTGAATTTGAATTTGAATTGCAGGCATACAATCCCGTATGAGTGATGAAATCCACACGATATTAGAAACTCCTTAGTGCCAGGTATAGTTATATATAACTAGGAGATTGTATATAAATATAATATTACATATATACATTGTATATAAATATAATGTAAAATACTAATTACATAGTGTTTATAAGCGACTTACCAATATAAGCTCTGACATCGTATGAAGTGCCGATAGGCGCTCCATGGTACTGCTTGGCTGGTACCAACTGCACACTCGGTGGTGCTAGTGGGGTCAGTTCCAGGTGAAATGGATAGGCGTTGGCACCCAGGCGTTTTATTAGAGCATCCTGTGGGACAGAAACAATAGATTATATGTTTAATATCCAGCAAGCAGTAGAGAACAGTGGTGGCAGAGTGGTAAAAGCCTTGAGTCACCAATTTTTGATCACGAGTTCAAGTACTTTGAGGGAGTTTACTTTTTTTACTTTACTAAGAGTAGGTACTTTGTGAAATTAATTTAATCAAAATGGTGAAGCAATACATCGTGAGGATACCGGCACGTCCTAGACCTAAAAATTCGAAGCCTCCATCGACCCGCACTGGGCCTGTGTGGGGGATTACAGCCCTATTTTCTTTCTAAAAGAAGAAGCCTGAGTCCAAGCAGCAGAAACATTATCAGGCTGATGCTATGCAGGCTAAGCAGGTGGTATCTTCTAGGTAAGACAATATGAGTGGGGAAAAAAACGTTGGCACATACGGTAGAGGTTTTATCCGCATGGACGGATAGTCTTGGAGACGATCGACCAGATGACTTCTACCATCCGGTTCTAGCCAAGGCCATATAGTACGGTGAGACCGAGAATGGGAAACTGTCATTTCCTTCCGCAAAGCAGTAATGCAAGCGAAGCAGGTAGCGCAAGCACGCTTGCTGCCCTGGGCGTCGTCAGTCGGTATTCCGGACGGCGAGCAATGCGTAGTTCGTCAACCGGTAAGGACCAGGCCCAGGTCGATACCGTGTCAAGTTCCAAGCACGCCTCAAAAAGAGACGAATTCAAGTAAATTAAATTACTCAAATAATTGTTTCAGTCCTACAAAGTTATTCCTAATTTTCAGGGGTTCTCAATTTAATAAATTTTGCGTCCGCCAATTGAAAAAGGTTAGCAACAATATACCTAATTTAACATGGAGAGGGCAATGACGAAATAAAATTTAAAATAAAATTACCAGGTAAGTTCCCATTACTAGGAGTTAGGCTGCCTCTCTGTGCCATCAGGATTTAGCTTACAACACTAATTTATCATCTGCCTTATAACGTTCCCACTGCTGGGCAGTAATCTACCAGTACCAGTACCAGTGCGGGTTGATGGATGTCATATGTTTTTAATTTTTTTATTCTTCGTCATCATCAGCCACTTCCAGTTCAGGACATCCGGCCAGTTCAGGCTGGTTTCCTCACGATGTTTTCCTTCAGTTTGAAAACAGTGGTGATGAAATACACAAAGTAACGCCCCTGGCTTGACACCCGTGACCTTACAACTAGTATGTCGGGCCTCTAACCACTTAGCCATCAATACTAATTTATGCAGGAAAAACAAATAACTTCGAGATAATATTTCAATATTAAACAAACGAGCCCCTAAGTAAAAGTTAAACAAAATAAAAAGAACAGAGCAGTGTTGATTTGAATAATTTAGCCAATTAGTAACGCAAACAAAGAAGGGGTCAGGTTAATTAAATCAAACCATGATCTCCATTAAGATAATACTACGTTAACACAAAGTAATTTATCAATGCCTCTGCCTTTTCAAGAATCATTTGCGTTTTCCGAAATCCCTGTTGTTCAAAGAAGTTTAGAAAGCTTCGATAAAATAAGATACATACTAGTTTATGATATTGTAACTTAACAAAAGTTTTGAGACGAGAGAATAAATTGGTTTTTATAAGGTCAGAAATCATCTAGTGAGTTCTTCCACTTTTTAAGGTAAAGTGGGAGGACATGTTAAGGTTTCTCTGGTAAAACCACTCTTGTGTTCCTGTTTTTCCTTAGTATTCCAGAACTACGAGTTTCCCTTTCAGAAGTATATAGAATTACTTCTGAAAGGGAAACTCGTGCTCTATAGTGTTCAGCCCTGCTGGGCCCCTACGATTTCGCTGACATCTTTTTGTGGTGCGTGACGGTTACAGGACGACTGATACAATGAACTTGTAGTAGGTACATAAATCTCAATTTAAACCTCAATTTCAGAGCTAAGAAAAAGCAGCCTTAATAATCATTTATTACTATTTTTAAAATGAAATTGATATCATTATCATTAAAAAACAACAAAGCAAAATATTACTGCGACCAATAGTTGGTAAAGAAATAAAGCATCGACATTGTTCGTTCTATTTATAAAATAATTTGCTACGGTTCATAAAATGAAAATTGATCGCTCATTATTTTTTTATGTTTATTTAGAAAATATACACAAAAAATAAATATGTAAAAAAAGGAACAATAAACGATATCCGTACACAAAGACTGAGACTTCATTGAAGCCATATACAAAATTATTTCTGCAAATAATACAATTTTCCTTTTATCTTCAAATGATATTCAATTTGAACACGTTTCAGACATATATAATTTCAATTGCCACATTTATTCTAAAATCTCTAATTTATTACGGTTCCATTTGGCACGTGTTCGTGTAGAAATAAAGGTTTTATGTACTTTGGAATTAAATGAACCTTTTTTATTAAGGCATGGAGTCATTCAATAACTTCTTCCGTTCAAGGAGTGTGTCAGACTGAGTAGAACTATGCTCCTGATTAACCTTTTCCAAGATCAGGGTTAAGTCAGTATCAGTAGGCTTCGACCCTACTGGGTTTTGCTGACATCTCTTTGAGGTGCGCCGTCGACAACTCGGGCTCGGGCCGAACAGTTATTGGAAGAACATAAAGGCTCATTGAGCTCGCGTGCTGAGTGTGGGAGATTTCTATAAGGCATGCCATAGAGCCCATATACACGAAATTAGTCAGTAAATAAGTCTCAAATCTTTCCAGATTCTCAAATCTTCAGAAAGTACTCCACCTACTGAAGACTCCATCTATCTAATAGGACTCGAATGTGAAGTGCTTACCAACTGGAAATTTTCATATCACATGCATTGGGACAATTATATGTGAGTCCTCACTCGTTTTATTATATCTAAGATATTACATTGGTCGATAGGTACACTTTCGTGCAGCAACCTCGCATACTGTATAATGATCCAAGTTATTAACCTATGAAAATAAGCCTTAGCTAGGTTTCCCAGATGTAAGATTGGAGTTTGTCCAAAGTCCAGACACAAGTGTAAACCGACATAAACTTGGAAATTCTGAACACTAGTTTAATTTGCATACTTTGAACAAGAATATTGAGCAGCAATTGGCGAAGTTGTGTCCTTATCAAGATGTTGCCGGCTCCTCTTACGACCTCCTGGGCACGTTCTGGTAACATAATGATAGCAATTTCGGACAGAACAAGTAAGGACTACTAACTTTGTTATCAGGAGTTTCGTTTATTGTTGTTTGTGTTTGTTGGGAACAAGTTATTCGTTTAATTAATTGATCAATTTTATTTTATGCTATGAAATTGTGAAAGTAGTAGACTACCATTTCATAAAAAAAATTAAGTCATTTACTAGGACAATGGCCCAACCGTTAGGACTAGAACTATGGTATATTGCACCAAAAATCTTTTTTATATCGAAAGTTACTTTGAACCAAGAAGTTATTGTTCGTTAATTCTATTCAGCAATGAATGGGTGATGAATGTCCTTAAATTAGAAATTCAATTTGCATTTGTATCTAAGGTTTCTAAAACTAAACTTAGAGAACATTAACACATTTTCAAAAGAGAAAGTCATGTCTTACCTGCTACCAGACAACACAAACAACGTCGGCAACAGGTAGAGTATTATAATAAATATTCTTTGAACTAACACGAGAAAGCTTCCCTTATACGTTTAGTATTATATACAAGAGTCTAGTGTGAATCTGCCAGCGACCCACACCTGTTACTCCCAGGCCTTTATACGAGCATGGAAAATCGTTTAGATGGCCTTTATAGCTGCAGACCCATTATGTCCGAAGATTTACGAGCTCAAGGGAATTGTATCGAAAATTCCAGTGTATTTCTTTTTTAGAAAATGTGTTCTTGTTTTCGAATAAATTTTTCAGAGGAATGCTTTAATGAAATGTGTAGAGTAAGAGACTCAAAGGGCTGCAAAGTTAATAAAATTGATACTTCGCGGGATATGTCTGTCGTATGTCTGATATGCTGTAGGCCAAAGCAGCTTTGTATTGATACCCTGAGATGTCAATATCGTCAACATGCCCGTGATTACGGTGGTCAAATCGCCCTGTGACTCACGATGCGCGGTGCCTAGAGCGTCTCCTGATGGGATGGCGTCAAGGCATGAGTCAGATCATGAATCCGATGAAATGTGGACCTAGCAAGAAATGTAAGGAGCCGAGGGAGGCCTTCGCCCAGAAGTAGGACTGAAAAGGCTACCAAAAAAATTACTACCATTCATTTCGTTCACAAAAGTAAGTTACACGAATTGTAATAAACCGTAACTAATAAAAAATGTTATTTTGTTGAAGTTGACATCATTTACTAGAGAGTCTTGAGACTGTGACAATCAGACTGTGATCCTATAATGGCCTTTTTTTATGAAACTATAAAATGTACATTGCTTGATTAAATATAAAATCCCTTTAGGTTCATTTTGCAGTACCTATACAACTTTTTATGAGCTTGTTTTTTTTTTTAATTTGTCTTTGCATTGTTTCACAACGTTCGTACCATAACAAGGCCTTTGTAGATTAATATAGAATATAAAATATACGGAGCGTTCAGTAAACCTTTTGAAAATGCACGAGGAAGCTTAGTTTACATTAGCTAGTTCTAAAGGTGAATACTGTTCGTAAAAAGTCCATGTTGATGGAGATTTTCACCTAAAATGTAAATGTATGTAGCTGGACAGTATTTTCACGTCTGAAATACTTCGTACAGTACTTTTGAGCCCCAAGCAAACGCCGGCTTTCGCACACCTATTGTTCTGTAATTGTGTCTGTAATTACGGTAGGTAGTCGAAAGGTTAAGACGAAAGTCTATAACCAGTGTAATTATGACATATTATTATGGTTCTAACACGTGATCGTTCGCAATGAGCCTCATCAAAAGTTACTCAAAGGGCAATAGATGTGGTTATGCTCGGAATGTACGATTCAGAATCGCAGATATCAAAACCAGCACTTTTGAAAGGTCAAGAAGCCTGTCAGAAAAAAATAACTAATTGCTTATTCCAAAACGTAGATGTCAATGGAGAAGAATATACAAGAAATTTCATGGGTACTCTTTCCTATCTTGTTTTTTCACAGCGACAAGTAACATGTATCTAACCTAGAAAATTTTAATATCTACAACATAATTACAAATATTTCGGTTATATATATATTACTTGTCGTTGTGAAAACAATGTTCTTAAATAAAACAGAAAAATAAAATGTTATTATAGTCTCACATTTCCAGACAATCTAGACTTTATACAATTCCACTAACGATCGAATAACCTTTATATCAATAGGTAAAATTACTGTTGAACCAATTACGATGCTAAAATTGGAACCTTTACAATTTTGTCCATGAATATTTTAAAAGGTGCGGCTACTCAGCACAAAATTGCATGACCGCTACAAATAAAATAAAAACGCTTCGTCATTCTATTTGTGAGAAAATCGATTGGTGTTACGTTTCACCCGTAGAGGAGCTGATCTGTAAATAATAATAGCCGGGGTCCCTTTCTCCAAGGCTAAGGAGGCTTTATTGTGAGCTACACATTTGATCAGGTTGGTAAGAAGATGGGTGGTCAATGTGGCCTTGCATTACATACAGAGATCGTTCTGGACTTCGTAATGATCGCTGAGGATGTTTTTAATATCGTGCAGATTTAATCACTCATGCGGGATCGTTCCGTATGCTTGTACCCCGCAAACGGCCTTTCATACAAGTATTTATTATAATGCGTTAAATATGTACCTACGTGAGATGCGGAGCGTTATACCTATAGGTATAGTAGCCCCACATACAGAGAAATTCCGCGTATAATATCCGCACGATATCAAAAACAGCCTAATCACTTGGTCATATAGGCCTTCATCAGTTGTTACGTTTTTTCAGAATCTGACAACATGCCTATAGGGTGTTTGTACCCAAATTACTCAATGTATTGAGTAATTTGGGTATGCTATTTAGAATAAATCTTTCATTTAGATTAGTGCCACCTCGCCTTCAAGAACTTACACACTTTGGATAAATCTTCGGCTATGGAGTTCTAAACTTGGAGCTAACAGAAGAATGGGTCTAGTTCACAATATCGACAGTCACTACATTGATGGTTGCTCTATCGAAACCATCGACGGGCTAATATATCGACAGTACCCAACCGCCTTAGTCAAGTTACAATCGTATCGTTTAGAGTTAGCACTTGTAGTTGGCCACGCCCCCAATTCCCTTGTTCGGACTTCATCTCAATAATGGAATTGGGGACGTGGCTATCTGGGCAGTTTTTTTTTACGATGGCATGGACCAACGTGGTAACGTATGCCTATGCGAACATACCTGATGCACTGCAGAAATAAGGCAGTCTCACAATTAAACCTGAACCCGTTATTATTCATTATGGAGGTCAGTAACTCCATTTAAAATTTTTGTTTATCTGCATTTAGGTTGATGTCTAGGTTGACTAGTAGAGAATGCCTAAGGCATTAATTCCGCCTTTGTGCCTTGTGTTGCATGAAGAATAAATAAATAGATGTCCTTTCTGATTGAAGTCGGAAAAAGGATAGAAAAGTTGAAAATAGTTTTACCTGGAGAGGAGTGTTGGGCTCTTTGTCGTGGTTGCAGTGTGGCGGCCATATTTGTGCGAGGCTCATGATGGCTTCATTGCAGAATTTGAGGCCCATGACCTCTTCGTCTTCTCGACCGTATCTGTTAAAAACAAAACATATTAATAAAAAATACAATAAAATTTTGAATTCAGATTTATGACTGAGATTTATGAAGCTTAGGTTTCTTGTACGAAAGAAGATGGGGCATTTCTGAGTCTTTTCACAGAGTGATATAATCCACAGAATTTTCAGTACTTAAGCTACCAACTAACACCACATTAACGTTTTTACAATCTGGCCAAAGATTGTATGAAAACAAATCCATGTCCTTATCATATAAGCTTCTATATAGTTATGTATTATAAAAGCGAAATACCACTGACTGACCAATCACTAAATCTCAGAACCTATAACACCTACAAACTAAAATATGACTGGTAGGTTACTTACAGGGAGTAAAACAGATTTTATGAAACTACACCCGAAGGGGGTAAACTGAATTTCACGTGGGCGAAGCCACTGGCAGAAGCTAGTAACGTGGAATGTGTTAATAATTTAAATTCTAGAAACTTATTTTATCCTCGGTTTTCCCTAGGGACGTTGCCTACTTCGACAAATGTACACATCATAATGTTCTACACAATCATTAATCAGGTATCTACTACCTGAACCTTAATGTTTATTTAAATACTTTCTGTCAACAGTAAGCTTTTAAAACATTATGAAAGTAATATTACAATACCATCCATTAGGCACCACAAAACGATTCCCGACCACAAATTTATAATAAATGGAAGGAAAGAGACCTTTAATTAAAGCCCAGGGCTGAAATGTGAGTAGATTTGCAGAGTTCCAGCAGCGGAGGCGTCAATTACAGAATATTTTTCACAATTTAGGGCTCAGAAGGCAGGTAGTAGTAAAATTCATATTTTAGGACCAGGTGATTTAGATGAAGGATGTTCAGAAAAGTTTTTAGCGTAAGCTTAAAAAGGCGTCAATTTTGGCAGCTTTGGCATTGGTGCTTTTTTTTTGAAGTGTAAATTAAACTTCTAAAATAAACTAAAATCCACTTTGTCTTACTTTTATGTTAAATCTGAATATTGCTGAAGATAAAAAGACAATATTAGCAGCTGATATTGTTGTTGTACTTATTTAATTTTTGACAATGTAAGTAAGTTACTATTCTAGTTCTCTTCACTCAATAGATCCTAGTATTGAGTGAAAAGTTCCTACCTTTTTAATTATGCTTACTATTTGGGACTCAAACCTCCTTTCAAAGAGGGACAATGGACCATATTGGCACACCACCCACAGGCTTGGCGGATGTTATATGTTATTATCTTAAAATGTTATGGTCCTAGGACACCTCGGTTTTATCATTATGTTTTATTTCATCGTTTTGAGAGCAATGATGTAAAAATAAATTATACAAAGTATACTTGGCTGTATTTGAACCCAAAACTTGTACTTCGGGATCGTTACCACATCGATACCATTGCTCTCAAATTGATAAACGAGAATATTAGCCAAAAAGCCAACGAAAAAGACACAAAGGGTTATATATATTACGGTTAACAATCCATTATAGCATTAAATTCACACTAACAGGGCTGTTAAATTGTAGCAGAAGTATCACGTTATCTTCGACCCTTATTTTCGTTCCCCTTCGTAACTTTATATCTGCTTGAACTCAAATAAGGAAACTGTCTTAGATAATATTTATGTATTAACACCAAAGAGAAATATCATGTTTCAGCACTTTCAGGAAATGTCCGTAGTCGGTGGAGCAAATTCTTAGACATATGTATGATTTTGGGTTATAGAAAATTGTTTTTTTTTTTGCTTTTAATGTTGCATCAGTCGTACGGCGATGTGCCATGCATATACACAAACGTTTTGAGAACATTTACTGTGCGTACAACTAAGGAATGAAATTTCCTGATGAAGTCCGTGTTTCCTTAAAGCCACTAGCCAGTACTTATACATATTTAAGACATGAGTAAATAGGTTACTTCTAGACAAACGTACTACGTCATTGAGGAAATTATCGATTACCATGAAGTGTCAAATATGTGTTGAATCTAGTTTCAAGAATAATAACATTAAGATAGAATAACTTTCTTGCTAAAGTTTTAATTAAAAGTTCTAAAATAATATCTAATACTAAAACCTTGTTTGCAATTTATAGACTTTTTTTGTTGATGGCGATTGATGACGTGCTTGACCGCTATCTCACCTGGAATGCGACGATGCGGTCGACGATGGATCACCCGTAGATTAAAGTAATCCGATTCAGCCCGAGTTGTAGCCATCAGGAAACACAGACTCCGGCAGGGAATTCCACTCTGCTGTACGACAACCTAACCCATAATATTTACTAATACATTTCCGTTGCACAAAGAAATCAATTTCAATCAAAGAATGTACAGTACACAGACTGATCCCTTTAGAAAACAGATTTAGTTCACGATATAGAGCCAATTGCGAAACTCGTCTCGCAGAAACCTTTCTACGTCGCCTATGTACACATGTATATACAAAGATCAAGTTATATGTATGTTTGTGTCGAACAAATTGTTACCCCGACGAATAGGAAACGTTTTAACAAAGGTTGGCTCTCCGGCCTAGGAGTAAAAGGAAGGGTAAGTACGTAGGGTGAGGCCGTATTCAAAGAGTTTGCACTCGCAGAAAACATTGTTTTGCTGTTCAGTAGTTTTCTATAGGACCAAATGAATTTGTGAACTTTTGTTAGGTTATAACGGTTTGTTTTTGAAGAAGAAGAGGGAATAATCAAATAGCATCTACAAGTCATCGTGTCGGACTTTAATGACTAAAACCATCTCATCTGATCTATCAGTTTTCGTTTAGTACATCCTAAGGTTGTCTGTAAGAGATTGCCCTGTGTATAAGACCGTCCACTGTACTCTTAGTTTTGTTAATGTTGATCCTGTCCACATTATGAGGTGTACAATAAAGTTTATAATAATAGTAAAACCAGACCATGTGTTCTTCAGTTGCTTTTTGCGTCACCGACCCTGCTGGATCGTAATGGTCAGGTGACATCTCTTTGAGAAATGTGTGGTAATCGTGACAATTGTCACAATTTCAGCGGTACACGTGCTAGACGCGAGTCATCTTCACATTATTTATTATTATTATTTTGATTTCATCTAAGCCCTAGCCACCATAACCATAATAAGCATCGTGATATTTCCACTGATACCTGAAACTCAAACCTTTTCTCTAGGAAGCTTTCTTTTCCGTATCTTATTTAATACTGTCTTCATATTTCTTTAACTCTAAAACAGCCTTGAGATCTAAGTAAGTTAAAAATACCCTTTATAGTAGCGGGGTCGATTTAATTATGCAAAGATGTCTCTGAAGACTTTTCAGTAGTAAAGCCTTCTTTTAAAGAAGCTCCCCCACTTTTTATTGATTCTCTTTTCACGTGAAGAAGCTTAGAATATTCATAAAGAGCGGTTTACGGTTATATTCAGTTTTGAAGTAGCTTTGATACTCGCTCCAGTACATACTTATTTTCTTCTTTTGCGTGGAAATGGTGCCATATTAACTTTGAACAGCAAAGAAATTAAGGCAGCGATATTCCGGCTTATATTTATTTTTATCTCATTTTTATCGTGAGCGTACTTGTTGAGGTTTTCATATTTATTTAAGTAGCAAAGACTCTTGAGTTTTTGGTAAAAAAAAATTGTGACTAAATTTTTGTAAAATAGATGAAAGAAGACAGATTTGATTTTTGTTTGTTTGTATATTACGATTTAACTCAAAAAATACTACTGGTCTGATTTAAAAAAATAATTTACAATTAGAAAGCTGCATCCTCACTGAGTAACATTGGCATAATTATTAATAAAGAAAAGGATGGGTGGATGGAGGAGGAAAGATTAGATTTTCTCTTTGCTTTTTGATTTGTATATTATAATTTAGCTTAAAAAATACTGGCCCTATTTCAAAAATTCTTTTACCATTAGAAAGCTACATTTTTTCTAACTAACATAGGCTATATATTTTCTATTTTCACGTAGGTGAAGTCACTGACTGAAGCCAGTCGCAAATAAAGATAGTTTTAGGTTTCCATTGACTCGCTCATTTTGCCGTTAGCAGAAGCACTAAAGCACCTTGACAAAGAAGCCGAGACCATTAAAGTAAGTAACATAAAAATCATGATATAAACCCGAAGTAACCTTACACGGAAACAAAAGTAAAGATATCGCGGTAATGGAATACTTTTTTACTATTTTCTTTTATGGCATTACATTCTAAAAGGACATAATAACATGGACCGCTGTAAAACAGAACAGGCATATCGTGTTCGCCTTTACAAGATGGGTATCCATTTCTTACAGTATTTTTATCTTTGGGTCATAAAGTTTGGGCGGATTATTCCATGGAACTGCGTCAATGGGCAAGTATGATTAGTACTGTTTAAGTGCTACAGTTTAAAGAAGAAAGAAAGAAAAACGTTTATACGTATCTCACGCATACAGTAAAAATAAACTAAAATAGATATAGAAAAATAATAATGCTAAAATTGGTAATGAAAACCTGGGTTTAATACCGAGTACTGGGTGTTATTAAGTATTTCTAAACTGAATTTCTCAAAAGCAGTCTGGAGTCTGAACCTGTGCTGATTTGTCTATAAGCAACAAAATAAACAAATGAAAAACAATGGAAGATCACTCCCAAGTAATGAGAGTAATGCGATTCATAATGCTCCCAAGTAATGCGATTTCTCACCTTAAAGTATTCCATGGAAATTATCTTGGTTAGAAACATTAATGCTGAAAGAGATTACACGCTTCGCCGAGTGGCAAATATGGCGTTTAATATTTTTAATATCAAGTTCAAAATAGGTAACATGTTATCGATAAAATCCCTTGTGTATTATGAGACCGGATGCAAGCTTTTACACATGTCGCCGGGTTCCTTTGAACTGGTAAACTGTATCGATAAAATGTACTTATCTACCTAAACTTCTACGAGAAAAAAATAAGATAATTTGTGCGGGCCTAATAAAGCATCTAGCTCAGCAAATTATAGGTATATTTTGATAACAAATTGCAACTTGACTTGTCCAAGCGTTCCTGAGATAAAGGGCAAACAAAGTGGTCCTATAAGGATTCCGTTTTTTTTCTTTTAAGGTACGGAACCCACGGGCGGCGAGCAAGCAATGGGTAGCTTGCCATCCGGTCGTCTGGTAACAGTCTGGACCAAGCCCAGCCACTTATTTTTATGACATTTTATCACGTAAGCGAACACTAAGAAAGGATTTTCCAAAATTCATCCCCTAAAGGGGTGAAATGCGTGTCCAAAGTTTGTGCGAAAACCTATTTACACGCGGGCGAAGCCGCTGGCAGAAAGCTAGTTTTTTTATAAAGTGCTTGGTTGCCTGATATTGTGATTCGTGGTTCATCGTAATTTTACCTTATTACTTATTGTATGATATTTATTTATGTTACAGTTTTGATCCATTGTTACAGTATGGCCGTCGATCAATTTGCGGTTGTTATTGCTATTAAGAACTGTTTATTGTAATATTTTTTTTACCTTTATTTTTTACGAGTTTTCAAGACTCGCCAAGAGTCGACGGCCGTACTGTACAGAGCAATGATTTGGAACAAATACACGTTATTAGTTACAGTTCCAGGAAAACAGAATCCGATATCAGTTATTACAGCTTTCTCGACATATTATTGGTAGGTATATAATTGACTGAACATGAACTTACGCAATAATATCAATAGGTACATTAGTTCTAAGAAAATACCAGTCATATATTTTAGATTCCTTGTCGTTACTAACTTATGTCCTAAACACACAACTGGTGGCCAAGAACTTTTGTATTTAGTAAGAAGATTTAAGAAGAACTCAGGGGAGTCAAAAACTTCTGTATAGGGCGCTGGGATTACGAAAATAAATATAGATTTTTGGCAATGTGCTAAGGCAAGTTTATCACATAATTCAACACATTATGTTCACATATACCTAATATGTTTTGAATTATGTGATAAACTTATTTTATTATGTTACTAAAGATATTATCTCTAAAGGAAATGTTAAAGTTTTATTAGACAATAAGTAATGCTAGTAGCTTTAATAGGTTTCTATGTAGAAACTTTGGATCTATGTTCCGCCTTTTAGATAAATAATTTTGGAAAACCCTTCTTTTAATGCTTGTCCATTTCATAAATTGAGAGATCCCAGAGTTTCGGCCGAGATGTGATATTTCAGTCACTAAGGTTCTCTTTACAGACAATAATCTTAATTTCACTGCTAAGACAAATATCTTCTTTCAGTGAAGAATGGTAAGTTATACTATTTTATCCACCACGGGGTCGGTGCGGAGTGGGTGAATGTCCTAGGTTTTCTCACTGCTGCAGCCACTTCTCTTTTCTGACGGCCTTAACCAACGCCCAGCATGAGTAGTCACCGCCACCGAATGTTACGTTATGTTATGTCTGAGTATGGTTTCCGCACTTACTTCTATGCAGACCGTTGTACGTGAGTCATGGCGGCCATAAACTTTGGTGGGCTTATTCTAACCAGCCCACCTCTCTCCAAAAGCTGATTAGGCCTTTCAGATTTTCAGGGTGTCAATAAGGGAGTTCGGTGTGCCTAAGGTTTGTGTGCGTGTGTCAGTGACACCTGTGCAGTCCAAGAGCACGTGCGCAATTGTCTCTTCCCCCCCCTAAGCCCGCTCTGCACAGGGGACGTCGCTACCGAAATTTAAAGTCAAATCATCACGTGCGCAATTGTCTCTTTTCTCCCAAGCACGCTCTGCACAGTGGACTCTGCTACCGAAATTTGAAGTTGAATCACTTATGAATATTACTGAACATTTAGATAGGCAAGTATTTAGTATACTATAATTCTGCTTCAAATAACACATAAACATGATATATCGTTAACTGAGATACCGCAACTAACTATGCGTAGTTAGTTATTACACAGTTTAGTAAATAATGATCCATTATAATCATAATGCTCTATCACATTAAGTTACAAACATTTAACAATGTACCTATAAACTGTGCTTTTACATGCTTAATATTGTTAGACGCTAATGGATCTAGTTACATCGTACTGTATTGAATTTATTTAGACTATATCTTATGTTCCACCTCTATGTTATGGGTATAAAACTGTGTTATTGAAATTAGGTAGTTAACTCTATTTCATTTATTTACATTTTTTTTTATTCTAGATAGGCTCGCGTTTGACCACAATTTCACCTGATGGTATGCGATGAAGTGGTCGGCGATGGAGCACGCTTGCCTTAATTTACGTGTGTTGAAAATTAACTTTTTTCAAAATTGCAAATGGAGAGAATTTTAGTAATACGATCCGTTAGAAACCTTTTGAATATATTGGAAAGGGAAACTGTCAAATAACAAAATAAATGCTTGTTTACGGAGACGCAGCGCGTTGCGCGGCGTGTTATGCGTTTGTCGTACATTGCCGTGTTTGTATTTGCGCATGCGATGATGCGGCCCGCTGTTGTAATGTACGACAAACGTCTAAGGTCTCCCTAAGGAAGGCTTTCAGTGAAATGTGACATCATCACCATTAGGTTACGTGTGTACAATAGAGATAGTGAAATATGCGATTTTTCCACAATGAAACTTTTTCTCATTTTCAATATAATTATATGACTGGCCTGTCAGCATAGTAGTTAGTGACCCTGACTGCTATGCCGGAGGTCGTGGGTTCGATTCCCACCCAGGACAAATGTTTGTGTGATGAGCACGATCATTTGTTCTGTGTCTAGGTGTAATTTATCTATAATATGTATGTATTAAGAAATATATAAGTATGTTTATCAGTTGTCTAGTACTCATAACACAAGCTTTGCTTAACTTGAGACTAGACGGCGTTGTGTGAAGGTAGTCGAATAAAAAAAATGCTAATTGCTTCTTCATTTAATAACCATTTTTGAATTGGTTATTAATATGTTTTGCTGTTTAGTATACTTATACTCATTTTATTCATATTGTACAATAATAATTCATATTGTAACCTTATTACCGTTATTATTTTAGGACTAATTCAAAATTAAAAGCCTCCGTATCCACGTGTATGATTGATCTACGTAATTTAGTTTCAGCCAAAACTTGTAATAGCGTGAGAACTGAAACCTTCGGCTATTTCATTAACTTTTCATAACATAGCGCCTTTATTTCCCTAAAGGGTTACGTAAGGGTATACCTGTAATACAAGTATTATCAAGATACCTACATCAATATTTCGTTCACTAAATTAATCTAAGGTCTAAAACGTGTCTATCAGCGAGATAAAAGGCTACTACTACTAAGAAACTAAAAAAAAAACAAATTACACTTGAACCTAAAACTACTCCGGTTCGATTCCCTCACAGAACTAACATTTATACTCATATATGGCCTACAAGTAGATGTTCCGGTTCTTGGTTTGTGAACGCACCCACGATCCAAGAGTAAATCTTAGTGTGGAGAAAAAAATCCTTTTTTCAATAAAGAAAGAAGGAAAAGAGTAGCAATTGCGACCACTGAATCTAGGTCATCATCATCATCCTAGCGGTATTAGTCCCGGTTGCTAACCTTGGCTTTCACCTCGGTGCCCGGGGTCCGCTTTCTTGCTGAGACGCCTCCACTTCGCTCGGTCTTTCGCGTCCCTTGCCGTAAGCCCATTGGCACGCATATCGTCCCTTACGACGTCGATCCAACGCCTCTTAGGCCTTCCTCGTCTCCCGGGTCCCGGCGGAGGCGGCATGGCGAGGCATCTGTTACCCACGTAGTCTGCCGGTTTTCGTAAAACGTGGCCATACCAACGTAAGCGACCCTCCTGCAGTTTATCCGCTATGTCACGGACCTGAAGGCTGCCCCGGATGCGGGAGTTTTTAATGCGGTCTTTCCGCGAGACTCCAGACATCCAGCGCAGCATATTCATTTCCGTGACACGCAGGCTTTGCTTATGCCGCTCAAGTACAGGCCACGCTTCACTGCCATACAAAAGGACAGACCTAATGATGGTCTTATAGACCTGTCCTTTGAGCCTAACCGGCATTTTGGGGTCACAGATAACCCCCGCCACCTCACGCCATTTCGCCCAGGCCGCCGAGATACGAGACTCGACGTCGCAATCGACGTCCCCGGACTCGTGGAGCACCGATCCCAAGTACCTGACCTGTTCCGTGCGCTCGACTGTGTCTTCGCCAATGCGAACAGGAGCAGCGTTTGTTGTGTTACAGGCCAAGTACTCGGTCTTCGCCGCATTAATCTTCAGACCGCCGTTTTCCAGCGATTCCTTCCACGCTGTCACACGTCGAACCAAGCGCCCACTGTCCGAGTCCGCCAGCGCGATGTCGTCTGCATACATGAGCAGCCATGGCTCATGTAAGTCCCTGATGTTAGAGGACAGCACGTCCAGCACCACGCTGAACAGAAACGGACTAAGGACAGAGCCCTGATGAACTCCAACGGTGATAGGGAAGGGGTTCGTATCGCCAACAGCGGTCCGAACCACAGAACTGACTGACACAGAACAGACCACTGAATCTAGGTATAAGACGATTAAGTACAGAATTAAACCTAATAATTACAAAACTAAACGTTATTCTCATTATAGTGGCCTGAAGAGCAATTTTCGTATTTTTAACGAACATCCACATTTGCATCTCAGTATCAGTCTATTGGCTCCTCGATCGTACGATAAAAGCTACCACGTCCTTGGACAGGTTTTAGTCAGTATAAAGCCTGACACCATCTCTCGGTCCACTCAGAGGAAAATAAGTCATTTAGATATTATCCTAAAAAAAAATTACAGGCTGTTAATCATTGCTTAAATTTTCTTTCATGCATTTTAACTATTTGTTTTATCATTTAATCAATATCAATAACTACAATAAGATTCAAGATTGTGACTTGAACGTAAACATTCTTAAATACGTACGTAGCGTTTAATAAAACTAGCTGTAAAAGAACCATTATAAGGCTAACTAGTTTCAGCAAGCAGCTTCGCTCGCGTGAAAGTCGGTTTAAGAGTGGATCTTTGTAAAATCCGTTCTTAGTCTACACCTATAAGGTATAAAGTCTGTCTGTGTCTGAAATTTTCTGATTAGACAGTGAGCAGTATTTCGCTTTTAAGCAGTATTTTTAACCGACTTCAAAAAAAAGGAGGAGGTTCTCAATTCGATTGTATTTTTTTTTTTATGTTTGTTACCTCAGAACTCCGTTGTTTGTGGATGGATTTGCATATTTTTTTTTTGTACTTGAAAGGATATGCTTCCAGATTGGTCCCATGAGAAATTGAGGGAACTCCTCAAATATTATAGGCAACTATATAGTTTTTTTTATATTTTCATCGAGAACTCAAGCATTTACAGTCAAAAAGTAACATTTGATGAGGTGGAACTGGTGAAGAAGATATGGATAGAAATGGCTAACGAAACTTGACACTCGCATAGATATCACAATCAAGGTAGTTAAGCAACTATGAAAATACACTGTAAACCAACGATCTTAAATAATTATGTTGAAAATGTTATCATCGAACTGATCTGATGATGATGATGGAGCTGGAAGGTAGGCACTGGAACTGCGTAACTTGTTAATATATCCTAGTCGTGTTTGGGCTTGTTAGAATTGTCATAAGATGCACTTTGGCTGTAAGGTACTATTGAACTGATGTGATGATGAAGCTCGAAGGTCGGCATGGGAACTTCAAAATAAAATAATGTATCCTAGCATTGTTTGAGCTTATTAGAGCTGTCATGGGCAATGCTGTCAAGGGCAATGGAAAGGGCTATGCTCGGAGTTTCCTTGCGTGTTCGAATCAGGAATGAAGAAATGCGCAGGTGAACCAGGGTCACCGACATAGCCCGAAGAATTGCCAAACTTAAGTGGCAGTGGGCAGGGCGCATTGCTCGTAGAACAGATGGCAGATGGGGTCGAAAGGTTCTAGAGTGGCGACCGCGCACCAAAAGACGAAGCTTTGGAAGACCTCCCAAAAGGTGGACCGACGACCTGGTGACAATCACGGGAACGCGATGGATGCGAGTCTCACGGTCGTTGTGGCGACGCTTGGGGGAGGCCTATGTCCAGCAGTGGACGTTTCCTGGCTGAAATGATGATGATGATGAGAGCTGTTATGAGATGTACCTATAAAATGCTTAAACATTCTTCAACTTTTATCGTTTGGCTTTTTTAAGGCGGTTTTTTTTGTAAAAAGTTTTTTTTTTAAACAATAAACGGGGAGTCAACTGAATCAGCTGCCTAAGTCATTATAAATCAACAATCAACTCACCTAAAAGTCAGTGTGACTTGTCCATACAGCTTCTTATTCTCCATGTACTCTGGCTCCACATGCAGAACACCCTGGATCCTGTCGATGGTGCCATTTTCCACCACCAGATCGCGAGACGCTAGGTATAGCGTCAGTTTGCTGTTAGGTGAGGATTTCTTGAATACCCTGTAAAAAATTTAGGTGTTAGATATCTTACAGGCTGAGGTACAAAAGGGGCGTAAACCCGAGATAACTCTGTTTAACAATTACTGAATTTGGCACATTAAATTTAATTGAGATCCTTCATGATTAAATTTTAGATTTTTTATTTAATTTAGTTTTTAAAAAATACTCGTGTATAAGAAGTTTCGTAAAATATTCGAGTGAGTGACCGGTATTACCGAATGCCAACCGAACGTTTAGATATTATCTCTTTTTTTAGAGTTGCCTCTACATAGACCATGGCTACGTTGACTATAGACGGATCAGGAAAAATTCTCTTACATCTCACTCTGCTAGCCCTTTATTTAGTGATTTAAAGAAATCAGCTAGGTATCGGTATTATAAAATATAAACCACCGAATCTAAAAGCTTTCAACTTTCAGACCCTAGTACCTAATCAAGATGAACATTCTGAAAAATCATTTCTTATAGGAGTCAAGTATGGGATTCAATTTTATAACGAAACTCGTCAATTTCTTCGCCAAAACCGTGTGCCAAATGAAAGAGTCATTTAGCAAACAGTTTTTTTTTAAAGAAAAGGCCTGCTTATAAATATATTGTGAAGTGCTGACCCCGTGGTCGTCTTTAAACAAAAGATGATTAATTGTGTCTCATTAAGGAGCCCTTGAGCAATTTATTTAGAAGATACTTCGTTTTCTCGGTGTAAGAAATTGTAAAGAAAATTCTATACGTTTTTATTATACTTATAGCTGTTACTAGCGAAGTTGCCTTGCGTAAAATTCCCGAATTATCCCACGGGAGTGTACTACAGGGATAAAAATAATATTGACTCTGACTAGACCATTATCTACAAGTGTTCTAAACATAAAATTCTGTACAGACGTTGAGGCGTTAAAGTGATTGATGAATATAGAAATATCTAAACATTATGTATACACAAACGATATCAGTACTTACGAGTATGTACATAAGACTAAATGGATTAGTAGTAGTCAGTAGTAGTGACGAAGATATTTTTTACAAAAAATCGAGTGTTTTAAAAACTTGCAATTAGGTGAATACAAATAACGCTGCCCGAAGCTGTTATTGTGGGTTTGTCTACGGCTATTTGCGCAAAAAACCAAATGAAAGGAATATGATGGTTTATTTTTTTTGAGATAAGTATTCTATGTTTGTTTCGTTGCGTATTCTCCAACCAAAGGAACTAGACATTCTTACGAAGGCAAATTCAGGCAACTTGACTTAATTCAAAAGTAAATTGCTCTATCAAGACACGTCTAGATCACATCAGTAAATGCCTAAATGAACCGGACCAGTGTTGATAAGGTCAATTACCAGGCCAATTGTCACCATTGGCGCCAAAGTCCGCAACCAGAGCAGTTTAAATAAACTGATACATTAACCAATTCAAAAGGTCATGAGAAATTACGTCAGAATCGCATTTGTGAAGTGACAAATCTAGTTAAAGGAATTGAGGTCGCGTGTCGTGTCGGGGAATGTGATGTATCATTTTGTAGTTCCATTTTCTTCAGTTATTTAGGTGACAGTTAATGGGCAGAGGAATGAGGAACATGTCATGTGGATATCTTTGATTTGAGTATGAATTTATGAGGGTAGAGAACCAAAGAAATGGGACTAATGGATGGATTGTGTGAAAAATGGTACAGCTAAAATGGAATGCAATGTATAGAAGAAGCAGGCATGCTGCATTGATGGCAAATATATTTAAGATAATCATAAAACATAATAAGCTCAAAATTTTGCACTGCTTGTGTTCAAGACAGCTCTCTATAAGAGGGAATAGACCGTAAACCACTACGCTCTGGCTTGGTTAGGTTTGCTCGATATCCGACATCCTCTTGACGTTTTCTTTCACAGTTTTAAGAATAATAGTCGCTGGCTTGCCACCATGGGATCTGGAGCAACTCCGGGGCGAAACATCGCTGCTACGACAAATCACGGCAAAGAGGACAGATTTTCAGTGGGATCTTATGGTGAAATGGTGACAACGACGGTAGCAACCAAGTGCTGGGCATGCCATAATGATGGGCATAAGTTCCCTCTTTGAGGCGTGAGTGGAAAGACTTCAGGGCGTCCTCAACTTCCGCATGACGCCGATTTTCACCGAACATGGTCAGTTCGGAAAGTTACTGAATCCGATTCGTGCTGAAGCGACACCGACGTCCGGGTGCCATCACTGCGTAGATCGCCCGGAGGTTGGACATTAAAATAAAACAAGGTACTAGTGGATCATGTCTTTTTTCAATCTATCTATTGTAATAAAGCAACCTTGTATTTTTTAAGATTCTTTGTATTAAACCGAACGATGCAATAATATTAAGTCGTTTATGACAAAAGCTACAGCCCCAGGCGTGAAAATTTTATCACTAGATGGACCTATACTCAAAGCGTTTTATTTACTTATTTTTTTAGTGTCATAGAACCTTTTGTTTTAAGAGGGCCCTTCCCGTCCATCGTCAACGTGAGCATAGTTTAAAAGCTTGTTATGTTATTCAACTCAACGCAATTCAATTATTCAAAAAGCAATGTTTAAATGCTGTGTTGTCATTTGGTAATTCGTCATTTACTCGAATATTTCATATAACTTAATCCGGGAAATAAGTAGGTACGTGTTTTTTTTAAACACCTTTAAAATTTTTGGAATGGAAAAAAATCATCATTCACTATTTATTACGACTAAATGTGTAGAGTTTAACTAATATTCGACTTTAAATAACAATAATGATATTCTATAACTATCACACAACGAGTTATAAATAGAAAAACTGATAAACTTACATAGATATTTTTTAATTCATACAAATTAAAGAATTTTTGAAACCCGGTATAGAACAAATGATCGCGCTCATCTCATAAATATTTGTCTTGGGTGGGAATCGAACCCATGACCTCCAGCATAATAGGGCTCATTCATATCAGGGCTATTAACTACTACATCAACAGACCAGCCTAGTGCTAGAGTGCGGATGTTAGAACAACAAATTTCCCCTAAATACAGATTTAAAAAACTATCGGTAAATATACGAATGGTTAGATTCAAAAACGACTACTATAAAAATACTATTTTCAGGATCTTTTGAAAGGTCAAGCACTCAATCTGTCAGCTGTCAGTTTGTTGGGCTTATTTTGATACGTTGAACGTTCATATCTCGGAAAAATATATAGTTATACTCCATCTGTTTAGGTATATAACTAAATGTAAGCAATCTTCACATGTCTATTAATCTAAAAATGTTTACAGTTAGCTATTTACCAAAACTGAACTAAAAAGTAATCTTTGATGTATGTTTTGAGGGAGTAATGGTTGCCGAGTGTCAACGGCCCCACTTACTAGTAGTACGTCGCCGGATCAAGCCCAACCAGGTGCTTCTCTTTGTGTAATTTATTTCATCACTAGCTTAGTTCAGCGGCTTCGCCCGCGTACCTACATAAAATATAGCCTATGTCACTCAGGAGTAAAGCAGCTTTCTGTTGTTGCTGAAATTTTTCCAATCGGACCAGTAGTTTCAGAGATTACCCCCTACAAACAAAAAAACAAACTAACAAAAAAACAAACTTTACCTCTTTATTATATTAGTGTAGAAGTGTAGATGAGAGCAGTGGCTCTCAAAGCGGTGATGGAAAACATCGTGGGGAAACCGACATATCCTATAAAAAAATTCAAAGACATGTCACATCCACCAACCAGCACAGGACCCGCATGGTGTATTACGGCCCATTCCCTCTCCTAGAGAGGAGAGCTGAGCCAGCAGTGGAGCGTTATAAGGCTGATGCTATCGTCAGCCTTATAACGCTCCAGCAGTAGTAGCAAGACTCAGCTCGCATAGGCGCTACGCTAAGCAATCTTTGTATGTCTTCTAATTTGTACTTTTTTTATTCATTAAACCCCAAGCGAACCCTATTGTTGATCGAAAGGTTAATATAAAACCCTGAACATTTTTTACCTTTAGTTAATTAAGTACCTAAACAAACAGAGTGTACTTAAAAAGAGAACAGTTAGTTTAAAAAAGGTGACGGGGTAGAGGTTAGAGTGTCCCCAATGTGAGTGAAAATCGGCCATCAATTTTCCCCGAAAAAGGGCACACTTTTCGTTACAATTACATTACCTGAGATTGATTTCATCACACTATAGCCAGCCAATCGATTTTCACGTAATTCCGAGATCTAATTCGATAAATCGTTTGGGATTAATGTCACATCCCATCACGCAATTTAGTTCAAACTGTTTTATTGAACCCAGCCACCATTTTCCACATTCCTCACAAAAGTTAACAAAACAAAATATACTTTATGGCTTCGACTTACCGTTGAGAATTGAGTGCGTTGTCTGTCGTCATGTCTACCTTATGTAGTGACCTGTAGAAGAAAGAATTCCGTGTTATTGTTCGCACAAATCAAATTGTAATTTACGAGATAAATATAGGAGAGCCGTAAGAGTTTATTTAAACAAAGATATTTTTGAATCTTGTGGCCTCATTATGCTATAAATAATATGTATAGTTCACAATGGTACTGTAGAAAAATGTTAGAGTAAGTAATAAATCGATAAAAACAAAAAAATGTTTGAAAAATTAAACAAACTTCGCAAGCTCAGGCCGCTAGCAAACTGAAAGCTGAGCTAAGTTCGTTTAGCTAAGCTCGTATGATTATTTTTTGGAGAGAATTTCAGTGACAGTATTTACGCCCTCTTTGTGTTTCGGAGTTGCCGTAACTTTTGCGAGCAATCCCTCATAGCTCGCTTGGCTGACATATACAAACTTTTTAGTTTGTACAGTCTTCACAACTTTAAAACATTACGTCAGTTATGCGAGTCAAGCTTAAAGTAACCTAGCTTTGCTCTTGGGTCAGATACCATTCGTGAAGTTCACTATAAAAAATAAATAAGTCGAATCTCGAAATCTAGCTATTGTCCTTAGATTGTTCAATGTCCTTTTGTCTTACAAATAAGTTTGTGAAAAATACTAAACTGTGTTTACATGACCTATAGACAATATTATACTTACTATAGACCATTCATTTTATTACGAAATCATTACACAAACTCATAAAATTCGATCTAATGAAATATTCCGACACACCGATCCCGAAAATGTTTCGACATTTGAGACAAACTTTTACCAACAGAATCCATTACAATTTATCTCCATATACTTACTACAGATTTTTATAAGTATAACAGACTTAAAGGAGTGTAAAAGTTGTTAATAAAAGCTTCACCATCAACGATTGCATTACTGCTTACCATCAAGTGGGATTGCTGTCAAGTGCTAGTCTATATAATTTAAAAAACACGTTACTTACATACTTTCCTATTAAATGTTACCTTTCTTTATTAAATTCCAAAATCAATAAGTAAATTACGAAATATAACACAATCACCAACGCAGACCACTCGAATCAAACTGTGAGCGCTCCAAATAAGTATAAGTATTTACAATAAGTATTTTATGAGCTTGATGAATATTAAAATGATAACACTGACGTAAATAAGCTTATGAATTTTCATTAAATGGGAAATATTTAGTATTTATGATAAACTTTGTATTATTTTACGATGTTATTATATAAAATCGAAACGTCTTTTGTTTTTACACGATCATTTCATTCCCTCCAATTTTGTTTTTGAAAATAGAACTCATTCATTTTTTTTTAATTTTGGCTTTGCATTGTTTGTGCATATAGCCAGAGACAAGTTTAGAAAGAATTCAGTTTTTAGTCGCTGTATGTTACTTTGAAATCCTTTAGAATGCAGACTTAAAAACATTGCAATATGTTATGCAATGTTTTTATAGTACCTAGATATTTGGTAGTAGGGTCAACGTTTTCGGTAGTCAATTTTACAATACTTTTCAGCTCAATTGTGCCTTTTCAATGATTATTTTCCATATAGGAAGGTACCTATTGCCATATTCAGTACCGCATATACTTGAGATACAATACTACATCAATAAAACAACACAATATCCATTAGGAATCAATTTGCCAAAAACTAAAATAGACACCGAACTTCCCTTGAAGAAATCTCGCCAAAAATTTTATTCTTCATCTTTTATTTTTTCACAATCATTTCATTCCCGCCAAAAAAGAAACTCGTTCTTATTTTCAAATCTTTTTATGCATATTTTTTTTTGTTTTCATTGAATTTTTTTAAGTTATGGAATTAGTAAGTATTTTATTAATAAATTACCTTTCAGATTCCATCGAGTCTGACCTTATTCTTTCTGTGACTGGAGTCACTGGAGTCGTAAAATTGAAACACATTTTCACACTTTTATTAGGCACTTTTACAGACTTTAAAGCGATTTTAGATTTCTTGTTTTATTTGTTTATTTGAATAGGTTATCGGTTACTATACAACCGATGACGTTATGTTTGTGTTTACTGTATCATAAATTATGAAATAATTAATGGGTAAAACGCAACACTGAGTCACAGACGGCCACCTAATGAATTCAATTAATTATCTATCATCTCAATAATTCAGTGTAAACAGAACTAACTTAGAACAATATTGTCACAGTACTGACATTGTTTTACATTCAACAAATACTCAAAGCATTTATTACATCTCTATAGGTATACTTTGTCACAATCGTTTGAACTCGCGATTTCGGCGACATATTTGAACGAAACATTCGACAGCTGATGATTGATCATTAGGAGAGCCAAACAATTGAATCTGGACTATATATTGGTACCTATAAGGTGTAATTTACAATGTTGATTGCAAGAGTAAATAGTAATTCGGTATGCATGGTATGTGACGCACAATTAGCAATTGAATTTCGACGGATGACACAATACGTTGAAGTGTTGCTGCATCGAAATAACCGAATTATTACGAGCGTTGGCGACTTGATGGCGAGGCGAGGGCGAGCTGTCAATGTTTTGTCCTGTTAGTATTTATACGATGACAGATGGGCTCCGTGTCTACACAATGGTCGATGCTGGACTGAAAAGCCCAAATCTCTATTTCAACAAAAATGTCGACGACCTTTCATTTTACAAAAAAAAAAACTACTTGGTTGGAGAATGTATTTATCTATACGAATCTGTACATACGTTTTTGTTTGTGTTTGTAATGTAAATAAACCTAAAAAAAACTGTATTTTTTATTTTTAATCAACCAAGAAATAATACTTACTTCTGAGTTTAAAAAAAAATCTTACGACTTATTTCACGACATGGTCTACCAATATAGTTTCATTCAAATCCGTTCAACAGTTTGAGTGAAAAAGAGTAACAAAACATACGCTTACACCTCACACACATACCAAATTTTGCCTTTACAATATTACTGGGATGGTTGCGAATAGAATTGGCGATATTCCAGTCGACTAGCTTGATAAATATTTACTGTAGAGTTTGTCCAATCCAACAATAACATGACAATATCTGCTAATTCAATTTATATTCAAATTGAAATGCAGTCTGGCATTATAATTCGATAATATTGTTTCGGCTTGTTACAACAATGGACATGATAACGGGAACTGAGAACCGATTCGTTGCTTTTGTAATCGTAATAATTGGTTCCAGTTCTACCTAAAATTATTTACTACCTTAACTTCGTACCGCCTATTTGTTATGGTTAAACCTTGCCTGAATTATTAAAAATATTTCAAGAAAAATAAAAAATGGTTGCCTGTAAAGTCGGTTTTACGGGCGAAGATTTTACGTGACAACGTCCTAATTCTCTAGTGCTGCGCGCGCGGCAGACCGATCATAGTTGAGTGGGAGAGAGACGCAAGGCATTCGGCGGGCCTCTCTCTCGTTCGGTGACTCATCGTAACGTTACCGAGCGTTACACTTTTTCATAAGTGACTCCCAGCCGCAACCTAATTTAAGACGTTGTCACGTCAAAATGGCCAAATCGATCTAGCCGTTGTCGTGTTTTAGCGAGACTAACGAATAGCTATTCATTTCTCTAAATTATAAGGTTTCTAATAAAATAGTTTGTATAGGTATGTTACTATAATAGTAAAGTAAATACTGGCCAAAACTGCTCAGAATAATTGGCTCAAAAGCCATTAATTAAAATTAAAAGAAATATTAAAAATAAAACTTAATGGTATCTTCATTTTTTTTTTTGTCAAGGGTTTGCCAGTGTGTCGTGATTAAACCTTATTGTTGATTATAAGTAATTATAATCAACAATAAGGTTTTAAATTAAATTAAAGGTTTTAAATAAGTAATAATTTAAAAAAGTTTAAGTTTTTATTTGGCCGAATTTTTAAAATGATGTTCAAAAGTTTTTTTGAGTTATTTGGAATTAGATTCCTAGTAGATGTTGTAATATGTAATTGTTGTAGTTTTCTATCTACAAATTGGAATGATTAAAATAGGCGCGATCTTTGTAAAATCAATTGAGAATTTTATTCTAACATGGTCTATTGTAGCTTTAGCGAAGCTTGCCGCCAAATATTGAAAAAAAAAAACACTAGTATTTCTTATACAAAAACTAAGTGACTCACTCTTTTTCTTCATGTCGTCAAAAAAAAAAACCAACCTTTCTTAATTTAATACAAAAGGTAGGATTGTTTTGTCACAGTGAAATATGACGGACAATAAGTGGGAATTTAAATTATTCTAACAATAACAAGCATAGATCTAAAGTTTATAATGATAAAACTAATTTCTTCATAAATTAAAAGAAGAAACCTATCTACTACGATGTTCAGGGATAATACTCTTTATATTCATTACAGCACCTGACTAGTCTGTAAAATTAAACATTCTACGACCAAGGCTTCCAAATTAAAATATTCATAAAGGACCTCATTTCACGTTTTAAAGGAGATTCCATGCTTGCTCGCGTACCCTTGGGTCACCTTGACCCAGTGGAATACTTATTAGTCTGCTCACAATATTGTACACTTTCAAGGCTATTTTCTTTAAGAGGTAGGCGGTTCACACACTGCCCCGCATCATGCTGCATGTTGCGTTTAACTGTGTCTACTTGCGGGAGTGCAAATTTGCATCATCGTGCGTGTTTTATACGCACACACGCGCGTAGGTGCGTTTTGTGGATTCACGCACGGCGGCTCTCATTTATTCGCCGTTCTCTATGGTGGTCGTGCAGTACTGAGCATCACAATCGTTTTGATAGAAATGGTTAATAGTGTGGAACTCATTCGGGACGCTGCCATTATACTAACTGTTTGGTTTTTGTACGGTCACAAATACACACACAAAAACAAACACACACGTCACGCCCATTCAAAATCACGCGCGGCACTGCGGGATTCGGTGTGCCATACCTTGCGTCTCGCCCCGCACCCACGCGCGGGGGTGCATGTTTCTCCGCGTGTATGCGCGTGATCCGCATGAACGCGCGTGGATGCATTTTCAGTGTGTTGGACTGTGCGTGTTTTCCATACAAACGGAGATACTTACAAGCAACGAAGGAGCACGCATCCACGCGCCACGCTGCATCATGCGGGGCAGTGTGAGAATCGCCGTAACATTATGGTATTGTAAGTATAGCAACAATGTTTAGGATTTTTTTATGGTAGGCCTAAATCATCCAATGACAACTCTCACCCTTGGGCGGCGTTCTTTTTTCTTGGTGGAAAAAATCATCGAATGACGAATCCCACCCCGACCCACTGTTCCTTCCTGCCTTAGTACCAGGGCCCAGGTGTTCCGCTTTCGCATCAACCCTTGGCCCCAGAAGACTTCAACCCTACAGTTGTTGACAAATTCTTGAGGCGCGAGAGAACAGTGCGCGCCCTCGACGACTTGGGCTCGGTCCGGACTGTCAGACGGTGTCCTTACCCATTGCTTGCCATCCGCAAGCCTATGCTACAAAAGGTGATGGTAAAAGCTCAATATCTAAAATAACCTATGCCAAATTGGACTTTAAATCCACTGATTTAAAAAAGTAGAAAGTGCAAAAAATTTAGATAGACACTATTGATTCTTAATCGTCGATATATACCTTTTGAATTTTGTAATTAGAGACATAATTAAAAGACAATAGGTGTGCAAACTACTAGAGAGCAGTGGTGGCCGAGTGGTAACGGCCCCGACTTACGAGTTGTAGGTCGCAGGTTCAAACCCAGACAGGCGCATTACTTTGTGTAACTTATTTCATTACCACTGCTCTCAAAACGGTGAAGGAAAACATCGTGAGGAAACCGGCATGTCCTAGAACCAAAAATTCGAAGACATGTGACATCCACCAATCCGCACTGGGCCCGCGTGGTGGATTATGACCGTTCCCTCTCCTAGATAGGAGGCCTGTGTCCCAGCAGTGGGAACAGTAAAAGGCTGATGACGAGGTGTGCAAACGTCAACGTTCGCCTGGGACCCAAGTGTTTAACACATAAATAGCTCCTTATCTTCTCCCTTGTCAAATATCAAAATAAATTGCTTAATACAAAACAAAACAACAACATACAAATAAAAGTTTCAACCAAACTTTCCAAGACCAAAATACTTTCATAAACATTTTAATAACAGTTTTATATGTAGAAGAACTAGAATATTGTTTTCTTTTATAGCTGTAATGTTTACATTTTGGTTTATTCATGAGATCATGAGGATAATCTGGTTTGTAATTAAAAGAAAAACGGATGTTTCAAAGTCTTTGAAGTCTGGTATGTCCATGGACTGGATTTGGTTAGATTAAATGTACCACAGCAATGAAAAACTGTAGTTTTACGGAGCTCTAAAAAAACTAGGTAGGTTTTAATTGGGTTTATTATTCAGATTATGGTGTTTCTCATGAAGTCATAGCATGCAAGCCAAAATTGCAAATTCATTCAAAAATCACTGTGACCCTGAAGTGACACTGGAATCACGACGTTAAGAGCGGCCATCCCGATGTACATTTTCATAGAACCGCTCGATGTTGGTATGTCGTTAAAAGTTGCAAGATAAAAAACGGTTCTAGGACGAGTTTCAGTCAGTTAAAGGCGTCAGACTTTCTTTCTTTCCGCCCAGATTGAGAGAAGTCAATTGATGATTTCCCACCTCCAAGAAAGCACAAGATGCAATTAAAAGACGACCGGACGGCGAGCTATACATTGTTCGCCATCCGCAAGTGCGCGCCTACGGTGGCCGGAAATCGGGATCGATAAGATTATATACTGGATAGCTTTGACAGTTTTTCGATCATTTCAATAATTATAAAGTGGAATAAAGTTCATTAGGTTTTTCAAAAATAGGTATAGTTCTGTAAGCGGCAGAATTCTTTACTAACGTTTTAACATATAACATTTTCAAATCATTCACCTTTGCTTAGCTTAGCTAGACAAAATTGTGTGATAGTTGTGGAATATATTATTATTGTTATTCCCTGACAGTTCACAATCTAAACAAGACGTTGACAAAATCTGAAAAACAAAACCAATACACTTACAGCATCTTAAAGACCCTATTTTTTATATCTATAAATATTCCTATTGAAGACATCTTTCCGTCACTTTCAGTAATACTCGAGACACTCAAATGTCGCCCGTCTTCGCTTGACCTTTCAAAGTCCTCGAACTTGATCAAACGACTTGCAACTTCGGTACAAATATACAACCTTTGTGCTTGAAACTTTTTTTATATATTCGATATTTATTGTATTGAGAATGTGACTGATTTTTTTTTTAAGTTTTGAATTTGGAAATCATATAGATACCTAAACGTAGGATAGAGATATAACATCCTTGACCTAAACTTATAGTAGAAAGTGTTGAAGAAATATCATTTACTGATTACTTATATTTATTTATAAAGAAGTATTTAACTGTTGCAACAATTTAAATTTTAAATCTTTATAGAAAACTAGCTTTTTCCAGCGGCTTTGCCCGCGTACATAAAATATAACCTATGTCACTCAGGAGTGAAGCAGCTTTCTATTGTTGCTAAATTTTTCCAATCGGACCAGTAGTTCCAGAGATTACCCCCTACAAACAAAAAAACATAAAAACAAAAAAAGAAACTTTACCTCTTTATTATATTAAGTGTAGATGTAAATTTTTCTTAACTAACTATAGAATACAAATTGTTACTTTTTAAGTATGTTCATCATCATCATCAGCCTTTTAATGTTTCCACTGCTGGGACACAGGTCTCTAGATGAGGGAAAGTAAGTTACTTTTACTCAAGCAATTAGCTTTACTTGTTTATAGTTACGGGTGTGAGACACCCCCTAGATTTCAAAGAATCGCTCAGACCACCTGTAGAAAATAATTAAGTTTCATTTGGTATTCAATACCAACAGAAAATGTCTACACAATTTCTTTAAGCCATATAATTACAAATATACGTATATCTTTCATTACATCCTGCGTACCTCACGTTTTCTAATTAATTCTAACACGTACCGAATTAATTAAACGGCTCATATTTCTTCCTCTGTCTTGTCGAATATATATAGGCCGTATTGTTGGAGTAAGAGAATGACACCTTTCTGAGGATTTCTGACGACTAACTGAAGATATGCACTCATGTAGTTTATAATACAACAGAAAAAGGTAATTTCATCATTTTGTTTCCCGTGTGTTGTCAGGAAATTTCAGCAACAGTACTTTTGGAAATAAGTCAAGCTCCTCCAAGGGCGGAATTCGTCATTCGATGATTTTTCTCACCATAATTTTTTTTTGTATTTTTCTATATAAAATATAAGCAAATTATATACCTAAGTAAAACAAAATTTTAGAAAGTTAGCACTCAGTAATAAAGTAGCATTCTACTTCTAGTGAAAGACTCATTCTTTAAATTCTAAAATGGCCTAATAGTTATTGACCTTATTTATTATGAGAGCAGTGGTGACCGAGTGGTATCAGGCCCCGACTTCTCGTCACTTGGGTTCAAACCCAGCCAGGTGTATTACTTTTTGTAATTCATTTCATCACCTTTGCTCTCAAGACGGTTTTTTTTTTATGGTAGTTGAAAATCATCCAATGACGAAACCCGCTCTTGGGCGGAGCGGGAGACCAGTGTCAGACTCTTACTGACTAAAAAACCTACCCCGTACCTTCCTTGCCTTATTCCTGGAGTCGAGGTAACAGTTTTCCACCACCCTCTAGGCTCCAGGAGGCTTCGACCCTGAAGGGCCCCTGCAGTTTGCTGACATGCTCTCAAGACGGTGAAAAACATTGTGACGAATCTGGCGTGTCCTACCAGATTACGGCCCATTCGCTTTCCTAGAGAAGATGCCTGAATCTCAGCAGTGGAAACATTATAAGACTGATGCAAAGCTATGATATTCTTATTTATTATAAACAAAAATACAAAAGTTTAATATAGACTTTTACATGAATTCAATGATTCACTATATTTCCGAGCAATGAACCCAGTCCGCGCTAGTTGATCACCTCAAATAGAAAATTCTCGCAATACGTTATACTAATTGAGCAATTTAGGTAATTAAAACGTCGCTAGTTTTAGCTGTCAAAACTACTAACCGACCTCGCATAGTTTTTGTTATATTGCTAACTGTCCCCCACAGTTTATTCGCGTCTTTGGTTATAACTTCGCTGCGTAATGTGGCTATATACAACATTCCTCGATATAATTATAGGCTAAAATACCGATTTGTTGGTTACGTTTCTCATATAGTATTAGTTTTTCTTGATTAGTTGTCATTTAGTCACCTACCATTTTTTTTATGCACAAATCAGCCAGTGACGATTCCCCCCCTTGGGCGGAGAGGGAAACGGTGTCAGACTCTTACTGACTAAACCACCTACCCCGTTCCTACGTCGCCATATATACCAGAGCCTTCCTTTCAGATATGAACCCTTGGCCCCAGTTGTCTTCGACCCTTCTGCAGGGTCCCTACAGTTTGCTGACAACTCCTTGAGACGTGTGGGAACAGTACACACCATCGACCACTAGGCTTGGTCCGGACGATTACCTGACGACCGACAAGTGGAGGGAAAGCAGTCTAGTGGGCGCTCAAAGACCTCATTAGAGCAACACAAACATCCGTGGTTCAAAGTTCCCGAGACGCCGTAAGCCGTGTCAAGTGGAGACGCATCGCGGGTGCCTCACTAGCCAACGAAAATGCAACATGATCAACCACGACCACTCTGTCAAGTGTGAACGACTAAGGAGAGTCAGTATAGAAAGATATAGCTGTATATCATAATAGTCCCATATAAAATTGTAAGATGTTTTTTTGATGTAAGAATAAGTCAACTTAAGTTTTTACAAGTCAAAAACAAGGCATACTTAACGAAGTAAATAGAAAAAAAATACTATACAAAACCTAAACATATTGTAGGTAATATATAGAAGGTATTTACGTATTTTTGTAAAAGATTGAGACGTTCAGAAACGTCAAGGGAATTCTCAACATAATCCCTTGTATAAAAGAAGACGTCAGAGGTTCTCAACCTGATGCTTGTATACAAAATGTTCTTAATACTTCACAAAACTTAAAATTTTTACACTATTTATGTACAAAGGCAAACTTAACTCATCAATAAATTTTTTGCAAGCAAACCTTTGAGTGACATAAAGAGAGATCATATTCGAGGGTAAGATCCAGTGTACAATATAATCCTACATATCATCATCATATCATCTGTATAAAGATATACATAAAATATAATACACACAAATAGTTATCCCTCTTTCTCATTCGCACGCTCTACATTTTATCATATCATGGCAAGGCTCCTCAAAACCCCGGTGATGGATTAATAAAAACGATTCCTTGACCGTGGTTTATGTTTATTTCATCCACAAAACTTACGCTCTAAGCCAATAGGTTGTATACCACCGCATCCATCTTTATTATCATCTATCAATTTCAGCCTAATGTCTACATGTTGTTGTAACAAATATGATTGATACACCTTTCTAGGACGAACCTTTTAGAAGAACCGTATGTGTGGTATATCAAAATATACCCTAAATAAATACAGCAAAAGGTTGAGAATCCCTGTGGGCTACTTGATTTTGCCGGAGTTGCGAACGTTACAAGAGAAATTGCCTTCTAGAGATTAGTGATACTGATTACTTTATTTGCTAAGGTAAATCATTCTACTTTGTTGGATGAAGATGTTTTCCTTCAAACTTTAAGTCTGTTTATTTGTTAGTGTATTAAGGTTGTCATAGACAGGTAGGATATCGCGTAGACGATATTGTAGATAAGTACTCGTCGTAATATTCGTCGAGGAATTTAATTGTGAAACAATTTGTAAGGAAGTCGAAAGGTTTCCGTTCTATTTATTACCTATACGAGTAGGTATATACTCGTATATAACGATATCGTTAGACACTATATTATAACTATTATTATTAATATTGAGCAAAAACTGCCCAAAAAACAATGGTCTTTTTTTCACAAGCTTTTTATTAGCTTGCAATATAACTATGTACGTTCGGCTCAAATCTTGCAACTCAATTTTGAGCCGATATTTTAGTTTCAACTGTCTATATAGCTTCTCTTGTGATACAGACCGATGACAGACAGATGGACAATAGATTCTTAGTAATAAGGTCCCGTATTTACCCTCTTAAAACAGAACCCTCACAAAGGCATTTTCATCATCACATCTTTGTAACGTTAATTAAGAGTCTGTATATCTCGCTACAAATTGCACGTGGAACAGGTGGTCAGATCTTCAGAAAAAGGAACAACCGGCACTACCTGACGCATGGACTTTTATAAAAAAAAATACAATTTCATAACAAACTTTATATTGTCCCGTGAAAAATTTGTCAAAGATTAGGTACATGAAAGATTTTCTAAGTAGGTAACATTAGTTTTTTTATCCAGAGTTCCCGAGACGCCGTAAACCGTGTCAAGTGGAGACGCATCGCGGGAGCCTCACTAGCCAACGAAAATGGAAAATGATCAACCACGACCACTCTGTCAAGAGTGAACGACTAAGGAGGCGTTGTTACGTCACCGTCGCACCTATCTGCAAGACCCTTAAATTTTCATGTCAAAGTTGAATGCACTACTTCGTAAGGTAAACTAATCTTTTTGACAGATTTATAGACTGGTCAATAGTAGGTTGTGGCAGCTTGAACTTGTTTGCATGGCAAACAGCAGTTACCCCGTCCAGGCTGTTATCAGGCCTGCATGTTTGGTCTAGGTCTATAGACAGAAGCGGTTCATATAATACAAGTATTCTTTGAATAAACAATCAGGGATGATCCTGAGGATTTTCGAAAGCGAGTTCAGATTTTTACTGACTAAAACCTTGAAGTCAGTATAAACCTGACTCGAAACAAGATACTTTTGGTAATGTTGCCTTGATATAATTTTCTACAATTACGCGAAAGACCCAGGTTTAAGCTGGAAACAAAAAAAAAAAACTTGAAAACAAAACCGATAAAATCAAAATAATAGTGAAAAAACGAATTAATTATTTTAAAGGACCTCCCGACGCCAACGACCTAAAAACCTATCATTACAATTAAAAGCCTAAGAAAATCGGTAATTTTTTTTTATTGATATAAATTAGCGCTTGACTGCGATAGATAGATAGATAGATAGACACATAGATTAAACTTTATTGTACACCAAAAAGTAACAGAACCATAACCAAACATAACACACAATAGCCATTACCATATCAGTTCCCAAGTTTTAACCTGACAGTATTTCCTTAAAATAGTTTACTGCTACCACACAGACGAAGCCACTGACAGAAGCTAGTATTCCATTTAACACTATCTACTTCTAAGGCCTCGTGTCTACCTGCAACCAACTCGCATGAAAGTTGCATTACATTGCGGGTTTCCGAGGCGTAACGTAATCAATGTGAGGATCGTGCTCCGTAATGTGATTCAATTTGCATGGGAGGAGTTGCTTGCAGGTGCAAAACTTGGTCTGAGGCTTCATATATTAAAGCTACATTGTGGTACGAAAACTAGCTCTGTTCATTCAATTCAATTTCCATTTATTTTCTCTTCACAATACTCTCATTAACAATGTTTGTGACTTAAAGACTATATTCCACTATCGTAGGCGTCTAGAGCCTGAAATAGGTTTTTGGAAAAAAAAAACCTGTGGTACAGGACACCAGGGATTCATATTAAGTATATGAAGACTTATGCACAGCTATAGAAAGATTCGTTAGACAAAGCAGATAGAGCCTTTAAACTCTTGAGCCCCGGGCAAACGGTTCGCACTCCTATTGTCTCCTATTGTCTCTAATTACGTTATCCAAAAGGTTAAAAAGTTTGCTAAAGTAAATCAGTTACGCCATTGTATATGGAGACTTATTTTTTGCACCACGTGCTAGATAGTGCCTTTTTAGTACGCCATACAACCCTTACCTTAAGCAAGTTCTTCCACTCCTAGAGAATATTTGCAACCAAAACCCTCTGGTTTTGGTTTCAAATATCAAACATGTCGAGTAAGTTAACATGAACTTATTATTATAATTTATTTATTACAGCTTGGAGAACTTACAGCTAATTAAAAAACTCATTTGAAAGAAAAACAATCATAGACGACATTTAAATATACCAAAAAAAAAATATTATTAAGTATACATTTCAGTAATAAATAATTTGTTTCAGTACCATTGGTTTTTTAATCATCTTATCTGGAAAAAGTTGAGGATCCAACTCAGAGATACCTAAAGCTTTCTTTGTCTCAGACGGTTTCATTTGGAGTCCTCACTTCACTCAGGCTTATATTTTGACTCCCTCGCAGTGATCAGGATTTAATTATATCATTTCCTCACTGCGTTCGGGTGGTTTTGTTTGACATTTCATTCGCGACTGTTTTATCTCCTAGTCACAAAATTTTTCGTAAGTTTATGCAAGCTAGGGGCTCACATAAAACGAGAACTACGCAACGCAGATGTCCGCTGCACAAGCCGATTTGGTTGCGTCTGGCGTGCATAAAGTGTAGTTTCCATATAAAATGTGTGTGTGTGTGTGGAGACGGAAGCGCCCAGATCGACGTGTATGGCGGACGTTTGCGCGTGTAGTTCTCGCTTTAATGTTGAAAGTGTTGTAGGTATTTCAGCTTAGCAAACCTCATAACGTCAATCAAATGAAAATATTCCTTGAATCATGAAAATACTGAAGAAGATTAATCTTCGTTCGTAACTAGACTTGTACAAATAGTTGTAAAAATAAGTTTATTTCTTTACTTGGCTCTATGTAACAAGACTTCAAGATTTTTAGAGGGATTTGTTAAAATATTGACTGACATATTATAACAATGTTTCTATGACTACTAGCACATTAATCGCTGTGTTGGAAAACACAATAATCTTATTAGCGTCGTCTCATTGCAAAAACTCATTAACTGAAAATCAGTCTTTAGACAAAAAATCAGCGCTCAAGATCCGTGACGGTATCTGTAATTTTGTGTGTCAACCAAAACCGTTTTTCAACAAACTTCCGAAGAAACAATAAAAACTAGTTTTTCGAATACCTCCTCCTCCTCCTTGCGTCGTATTCTTCAATTCTCAGAGTCGTGACCGCCCTGTTTCATCACTTTCGCTCTTTTGATGTTTCACCATCTCTTCCTGTCTCTGGCAGAGTGGAGACCTCCATATACACCGTGAAATTTTAATGGTTGTTTTCCCTCAGCGAAATGGTTGTGTCTTGGTAATACAAACGATTGATAAAAAAATAAAATATTAAAAACAAAAAATGGGCCTGTAGAGTGCAAGCTAATTATGACGTATCACAACGTGCGAGAGCTTATTTTGGTTTAAATATTTAATGAATCGGTTTCCTTTGACGGCGTGCTGCTCATGCGACTCTAGTAGTATCTACAAATTACGTCTAATGTTACTATTGTTTTCGCTTTTTTGAGTTGATGAATATTTTTAATAATTATTTATAAAAAAAAACTTTTTACTTTTTTATTTTTACTGTATGCTTCAAAAGTACTCCTTATGGCAAGTCATTCTGCCGCGGGAAATTTAAATGGTTGTTCCATTTAAATTTCACGGTGTATTATACTGTTGAGTCATGAGCCGTGCGGATCAGATAGGACCTATGGATAGGACCAAAGAGTTTTTCGAATAAAGAAAAATAATTCTGTTTCTATATATCAAGGTTTTACAATGTCCGAAGGTTACAATAATCGATGGTTTCGTGAAGGAAGTTGCGTGTGAACAGTGGGTACGAAATAATAGGATTATGATTATTTATTGAAAGATTTTCCTGAATTAAGGTCACGGCTTTTTGTATAAGCTTTACTATTTTTTGTTAGCCACCTGCTCACGTAGAAAATAAAATTGATTTCTATATTTCAGTGAGAATGTGAATTAAAATATTTGCAACTAGCTATATGTATAATTATGCAGGTCACTACCAACTGGTGATAGATTGTTTTTACAGTACGGTCATCGAATCTTGGTAAGTCTGTCTCTTCAAAAAAAAAGGTTTTAAAAAATAAATGCCAAGAACAGTTTTTAACAGCAACTGCAAATTGTATTTATTTGTAACCATTTATGTTTTTACGAGTTTTAAAGCGCTAGAATTCGCAGAGCCTAATTTTAGACTTGACAAAATCCGACGGTAGTACTGTACATTGATCAAGCAGCAGTAAATTTCAGAATTTTTTATTTCTTCTTCTTTTCGTTTCTATGGTAAACTCAAACTGTTTGTTGATCCAAACAGCTTCAAAAGCATTGTTTGAAAAAAAATATTTGACTTTGGTTTTTAACATTACCGTTTTTATTTTATACCATGTCAAATGAAAACAAAAAAAAAGAACATGACCACGCGGATATAAATTATATACACAAACTGTCCTCGTTTATTGTTAAATCTGGTTAAATCTATTAGCAAAAACCGCATCAACATCCGTTGCGTTGTTTAGGAGGTGTTAGCAGATAAACAGACAGCCGCGGAAAGATTGTAAACAAAAAGTTTAATTAGGACAGCTAGCCCTAAACAATAACATGTCAATCCATAAAAATCTTATAAATTGGCTTTTTTACTATTTTTTTATGGCGGAAGTCCAACAAAGAACTTCTTTCGGTCTAGGCGGGGGCGATGAATGTTCATTGCTCTCGTCCAGAGCGGGAGAGGTCAAGTTAACTCACGCGTATTAGACGCTGTTTTTTTTTTGTGGTGAGAAATATTAAACAAATGTTTCCTCTATCTGACTGTCTTTTGCTGGTGAAATCATTTTTCAATACATTTACGAAGAAATAAATAAACAGGGGTTGACGAGCAATCCTTGGAGGTCATTTAGCACCCAGCCTAAATAAAACAAATGGTGGTAGGGACGAGCTCACGCATTTTTCTGCACTAGTGCGGAAAATAGTAAATTAAATATTAAAAAAAAACGGTAAAATAGTCTTTCGAGTAAGTATATTGAAAAAGTCATTAATGTAATAAAGTCATAAAATCTTTCGGACCCGCGGGCCCTGATGACATGCCAACACCGAAAAATATGCTTTATTTCTTTATTTTTAACGTCTCATTTCCAGTGTATCCTCACTAAATTACAGTGTAATTACAAGAACGATGTGTACTCGCGCTCGTACGTCATGTCTATACAAATATAAAGGTTTTACGACCATCCGTTGTGTTGATAAATGTTCCATGTCCTTCGTAAAACGGAACGTCACTTTTATGTTAGAGGTTAAGCTGGTTCTTCAGGGAAAGAGTTTTAAAGACTTTACAGGTGATTTGCACCAACAGAAAAAAAAAACCAAACTCAATTTTACAGCTTAGAATGGTTAAAGTAGGTATTCAATATTCTTTTACGAAGTATTATGTCATCATCTATACATATAATAAAACAGTAACGAAAGAAAAACTGTACATTGAGAATTTTCTGGAAAAAATGAGTGGGTTTTGTTAGAAAAACGTAACTTATGACAAAAAGTGACTTTTTAGAATTTTTGTCTGTTTGTCTGTTTTTCTGTGCCTATGGTATGGGTTGGCGCCAAAACTACTGGATAGATTGATTTGAAATTTAGCAAAAATGTTCCTTATAAACCAAGGAAGGCTTTAGGCTACATATTATCACGCCGTAAGTTATGGGAGGTAAGCAATATTGAATTTAAATGGTGCAATGGATGCAAGGGTGTAACTTTTTTTTCCGTTTGCCGATCGACTCAAAACTTAGCATAAACATTACCCTAAATTAGTTATCCAGGATGCCAAATTTATTTTTTCAGTAGTACCCCCAGTGCAAGATTTAGGGGATGTTAAAGTTTGTATGGGAGAATCTTATTCCTTGGGCTAATTAACTTGAAACTTGGCACGTAAACTTATTTAGGTAAATAATAAAAAATCCTGTTATTAGTTTTTCAAAACAACGTAATTTGGGCAAGGAAACATAGTTTAATGAATATTAGTAGTATAAAGACAATTTTAAAACAGCGCCATCTATGAGATTACACAAAAATCAAATCAAGCTACATATTAACACTTTTTGGAAATTAATAATTTAAATTTGATCATGTTGGCAAGGTTAGTAGTTAGTTATTCTTAAAATTCATAGATGGTAATGTCAGTAATGTGCATTTTGATAGTCTTACTGCGCGGTCGAATTTACTCACAAATGGGAATCAGAAATGAAAAAAAAAACAAGCCCAAACAGAGCAAATGTTGCTTATTTATTTTTAGGGAAATATCTTAGGTAGTGGTTGGTTCGTTTTACTAAAAAAATGTCGGTTAATATTTAATATATAATTTTTAAAAATAGTTCATCTCTTTAATGGTGAAACGGCGTTCTCCATGTTTATATGAAAGATCTTATTCTTATTCCAATGGTCTAACGGATTTATTTTGCAACGCAACCTAATATTAATTACGTTTCAATGTTATTTATATACGTACAACGACATCTACTGACTCAAATTAGTACAAACGAAAACATTACATTAACAAAATAATATTATTTTTACCTTTCGTCTACCGTAATTACAGACACAATTAAAAGACAACAATTGTACGGAAATTTGTGTCCTCTTGGGACTACATATTATCACGCTATCACTTACGGGGAATTATAAATATTAATTTAAAGGGAGTTGTGAATATTTATTTTTCTTACGCATTCTGTGACAGTGTTTATTCTAACGACACATATTTAAATGTTATTTTTGAGTAAATAATGAAATTATTTGGCTTTACACTTTAAAAACTACGCCATTTATGTAACTTGAGCAGAGAAACATAGTTTGTAGTAGTATAAAGAAAATTTTAAAACAGTGCCATCTATTTGATTTCATAAAAATCAAATCAAATTACATGTCAACAATTTTTGTACATTATTAATTTAAATTTGATCATGTTGGCAAGGTTAGTAGTTAGTTATTCTTAAAATTCATAGATGGTAATGTGGACATAATACATAAGTACAAAAATTAAGCGTACAATGGGCGGGGTTCTTGTCGCACAGGACAATTAGTTTTGAAAAATTCAAGTTCCAAAAAACCCTCAAAATCTTGAGCAGAGTTGAGCAAGACTATTAAAAAAAAATGCGGTGTTCAGTATTAAAAAAAAGTTATGTTCATTGAAATATCGCCATCATCTGTCTGAAGATTTTCTGCGAGCTTTGAGGCGTGCTACTGGAGACGAAGTCGATGTACCTAATGATCGTGTGCTGAACACCTGTCTCAGTTCACATCAAGATGTGGACATTTCTATCGACGGCAATCCACTGATTGAATATGGATAACCAGCTTCCCAATCATCACCGCATCAAGAGTATGGAAATTGAGAGTATAACGCTGAGACAGATTTCTCTTCAGAGCAAAAACAAATTTATGACACCGTCCTTGAAAGCGTTGTGCAAAACCAGGGTAAATTTTTTTTCTTGGGTTGCTCCTGTTGGAACAGGATAAACATGGCATACTTGCAGAGGTCAGGAGGCAAGGCAATATTTCTATTGCTGTCGCGTCGTCGGGAATCGCTGCCACACTACTTCCGGGTGGCAAGGCAAGACAGCACATGCCATGTTCAAATTCCTATCAATTTAGAGAGCGCCAAATCGCCTGTTTGTGGTGTGTCACGTAACAGCGATAAGGGACACGTGCTTAAGGATTGCTCTCTGATCGTTTGGGATGAGCGTACGATGGCCAACAGGAAGGCAGTTGAGGCCGAGGACAGAACCCTGCAGAACATCCGCGGGAACGGACATTTGATGGGTGGTTTCACAGTTAGTTCAGTGACGATTTTGGGCAAACGCTTCCCGATTGCTACGTTGAAACAATCTTCGTTGTAGTCACGAGTTTGTGCGCTGCGCTTGACCATTAATATGAGAGTTCGGCTTGGCAGCAATGCACAAACTCGTATTGACTAAACAACCCACCGTTCCTTCTAGCCTTAGTTCCTTAGAAGGCTTCGGCCCTGCTGGGCTTTTACAGTTGCTGATGAATGCTTGAGGCGCAGGAAACAGTGCGCGCGACGACGACTTAGGCCCAGTCCCGACGGTAATCGAATGGGTGGACAGAGAGCTACCCAGTGCTCGGCGATCGCAAGCACGCGCCTGCTGTGGCCAGAATTCGGGAAAGGAGACACGGCAGCGGTGGCTGCAGCTTGAGCGCCTTTGCTTTTGCCTGATGCAATCGACCCCCTTTTTAGCCGGTAGCATTACTACTTCGCAGAAGGAGGCGACCGCCTGCCACTCTTCTTCATTCCGGAACATGGCCTCTGCCAAAGTCCGCTGCAAGTCAAAGCCCACCGCGAGAGAGGTGGACAGGAGGTACTTCCAGAGTCTCTCGATAGAGCGTTAGCCAGCTTAGAAGAATCCATTTGCTGTGTGTACATCAGGGGGGCATCAGTCGTTTACCGCACCAGCAGAATTCTTGGGTGTGTGAGCGGGCCATTTTGACGTCCAAAAATGATCAGGCTGCAGCAATTAACGAATACATCCTCTCGGAAATTGAGGGAAATGCAGTGGTCTATCATCATCACATCTGTATTTTGTTTACCTACCTATGTTCTACGAATAAAATATCTGATTCTGATTCTATACCTCGATAAACACTGTCGTCGAGCAAGATGACGCCACACATTATCCCGTGGAATTTTTAAACTCCCAGCAAGCAAGTGGACTTCCAGCATACCATCAAGCTGAAAATCGGAGTCCCGATTATGCATCTTCGGAACCTATCTCCTCCAAAGTGGTGTAACGCGACCGGTCTTAACGTCATGTCGCTGCACAGAAACATTATTGAAGTAAAAATTCTTACGGGTTGTGGAGTAGGCGAGGCAGTATTTGTACCTCATAACTTCCCGTATTTCATAACCACTGCTCAACGGTGAAGGAAAACATCATGAGGAAACTGTGACTGTGAATGTCTTAGAACCAAAAATCGAAGACGTATTGTGTCATCCACCAATCCGTATTGGACTTGCGTGGAGGATTATGGCCCATTCCCTCTCCTAGAAAGGAGGTCTGCGTCCCAACAGCGGGAACTTTATAAGGCTGATGCAATGCTATTTTAAAAGTTATTTACTTATAATGCTATACCGACACTGCCATCTTAGGTATTTTTGGTACTGTAAAGCTTTCACGCAGACAACGTCGCGGGCAGCAGCTAGTATCATAATAAATAAATCAATTTTGTCACTACAGTTACAAAATAAATTACACAAAGCTCTTGGTTGGATTTGAACTCGCAGCCGACAACACGTAAGTCGAACCAATTACCATTAGGCCACCACTGCTCTTTATTCTTTAACCGACCAACTTTGTAACGAATCAAAATTGCTTGTCTGTTTAACTTGAGAGAGAAGCTTTGAAACTGAGTTTAGAGTGAGTACCTCACGTATGATTTGATTAATGTTTAAAAGTTCATCCTCAAAGAAATATGAAGAGGAAAGATTACAAGGAAAACTGGCAGAAAATCAAAACCAACGTTTGTTTTATAACATTTTGTTATTTGAAGCGTTTTCTTTGTTTCCACATTGATAATGTGAAAGTTAATTGTGTAATTCAGTCACAATCAATTAATATACCTACATATTTTTTATTTTTTTTACCTCCATAGATTTCAATGCAAATTTCATCATAAAGAAATTAATTATATTGTAGACAGTTGACGAGTGTAATTAATTTTGTTTTTGTAGCTAAGTGTAAGTTGACAACAAGTTTAGAAGAAATGTCTTTATGAAATAAGCAGTACCTTTGTACAATTTTTAATACAATGTATTTTCTCTATACATATGTATGTAAAGATATGAATTGTAAAAAAAATCTTACTAATATTATAAATGTGAAAGTTAAGGTGTTTGGATGTTTGTTACTCAATCACGCCAAAACGGCTGGACGGATCTGGATGAAATTTGGCACAGGCATAGGATACACTCCGGAATAGGACATAGGCTACTTTTTATCCCGGAAACCGCCACCCCAACCCCAATACCACGCGGGCGAAGCCGCGGGCAAAAGCTAGTTATGAAATAAGCAGTACCTTTGTACAATTTTTATTGCAATGTATTTTCTCAATAAATATGTGTATAAATAGATGAATTGTAAAATAAATAAATAAATAAACGAAGATTTCTAAGCGCATTATGACTTTGGGAAACCTGTACGTGCTTTTCCTTTACGAGTTGTCAGTAATGAACATGGAATATTTGAATATAAATGGTTTTTCCAGTATGTAGTTCTGTCGAGCGGAGCTTACTTCGCACGAATGCATTTGGTAATGATGTGGTGATATGTCACATCCTCCAATCTAGTTTGAATTAGATTAGTAGTTAAAATAAACCCACAAACAACACTGTTACGAATAATATATTCATCGATTATTTTGACGTGTATTATATATATATTATATAGTTTATTTATTTGTGTATATATTATCATCATCATCATCCTACCCTTATCCCATATTACTTGGGGTCGGCGCAACATGTTTTTTTCTTCCACTCTGTCCTGTCACCCGTCACATTATCACTAACTCCCTTTTCTTTCAAATCACTTCTCACACAATCCATCCATCTCTTTTTCGGCCTCCCTCTTCCTCTCTATCCATCTACGTGTAAACTCAAAACTCTTTTCGTATATATTTGTGTATATATTATATTTATGGTTTATTAGTATATCTATTCTTGTATTCCCTTTCTCTTTTATTGCACCTACCACTGTTTGTCTCTCCATCACCCTAAGGTTTACTGGTAGAAAATGCCTCTGTACTTTTGTGCATGAAGTGTTTAATAAATAAATAACCTATAATTTAATTTTTCATTTATAATTTAAACTTCTACTTTATTACAGTACAACTGATTTGAAAATGTTAAAGGATGATGACTACATTAATTTTACATTGTTAAAGGATGATTAATTCAATTAATTTAAAATAAATTAGATTGACATTAACCTTTTTTTTTAAAACGGTCGGAAAGCATCTAATGACTTCTCCTGCTCTTGGCGGAGTAGTAGGGCTTCTCGGACTTTTACTGACTAAATCCCACTCCTTTTAATTCTTTGCCTTTGTTCTCGTGTTGCCAGCTGTAGGAGTACTGAGCATTCACACATCTACACATACAAACACATCTTGAGCTCTTTAGCAGTCAAAACTCAGGAATACTAAAAAGCTCAAGCAACAAAAACAAATAAATAAAATTTTAATTCCCTTATCTTTCAAAGTTCTGCACGGATCTACCCAAATACGCACACACACCTAGACAAAAACTTGGCAATACCGCCACCCATCACAATATTACACGTTTATAAATCATAGTACAGTGAACTATGACAACGCTCCCTTCCAGTTTGACAAATGGTGGCATCAGCGGTCCCCAACTGCTGTTGCCGAAACAACTGACATTACTGCTGAGTGCGAAACTTAGCTACGATCAATAATCTACGAGAAACTGAGGAATAAAGGACTGGGAGGAATTTTGGGCTTCGTGTTTTTATGTTACCTTTAGAATGTGGAATATACTAGGTGTTTACAAAAAAAAAACAAACGACGAATGCTAATCCTTATCCTTCTAATCGAACATGTCCGTGTCAGGGTGCTTTAAAATAAATATGTAATTAAAATTTAGATATTGTGTAGATAAATTTAAAGTTAATAACTACAATGAATTCGCATGTTTTAGTCAAACACAGAACCCGTTTTATAATCGTACGTTAAATGGGCATGGGTACGTCAAGTGGGCGGTAGTATCGGCCGGCAAGTGACCGGCAGAAGCTTTTCCCCATCCATGTGTTTAAGCAGGATTTTTCAAGTTAAGTTCAATGACTGTACAGTCATTCGCAAATTTATTCTTAGTGAACTCTAGAACGCCAAATTGGTGTAATTTTTATTTGTATCTCAAGTCACATATTGTCCATGTAGAATAATCGAAGTCGAAGCTTGCCGAGAAGATTGACTCAAAACATTTGTCGTAAAATTCTTCAAAGATCATTATAATATGTTACGTACGTATTTAATGATAATGAAGACTACCTAAAAAACTCAGTCACAAAATCCCTTACAATTATAATTATAAGTACCAAAATAAATTTGGTTTAACACACGTAGGTACCTACCGTAAAAGCTTGATAAGTAGTCACGTGCGTAGGAGCGTTATCACGTCAAAGCCAATATCAGTGACACGAGTGCGTGACTTTTGTCACGTCACAACACATCAATGAAGGGAATCAATCTACAAAAAATGTAATCCATTCACGCTACCCGTGCGTATGAGTACTCTATTTATATTTTTGTGTTATATTTACGTGCTTTTGGTCTTCTAAATATATTTCACAGTCAAGGTGAACGCTGTATTAGTGTATTAGAACTAAAGGTTGTAATAGTACATTGTTATACGAGGGATGAAAGTTAGTAATTTAGTCCCGAGAAATTTCTTGGCGACCGAGCGACATCGAGGTCGCTAATAGTTCGAGGGACTAAATAACTCTTTAACCCGAGGTAAACACTGTGCTTTTCATTACGAATACGAGGAAAATAAAAATAATAATAAAAACCTGAGTCGTCGTCACGTCAAATGTCTTCGTATGTTTTTAGGTAGGTATATTTCTTTTGATTTAGGCGGTAAGCGGTTTTCTCCTCAAAGAATCTTGCGTTAAATTTATAACTGAAGCTGATGAACTCATCGTGTTAATACAAATTTCTTATAACAGAGATTTAGCAAAATGTAAAAAAAAACTCTACACCTCGAAAAAAAAATCAAGATAGACCAAATCGGCCACAGATTATAGAGAGACTTTACCCGCCATTTTTTTTTTATTTTTTTTTGTTTTGTCGTCGTCTGGCTATTCAGTCAATATTTTTCATTTTATCATTGTAAAAATGGGTCAGGTCAACATTTTTCTCAAATATAATATTAGATTTAATGAAATAGTTGAAAGTAAATTAAAATAAAGTCATTAAAAAAAGTATTCTTAAATTATTTCTATCTCTATGTCATTTTAATTGTACTGGCAGTTATAAAAATTCGGGTCACGGTTCAATAGAAATGTCAAAATAGAACTAGTTTTTTTCTAATATTTGCTGTCTAAATATTAAAAAAACAACTGCCAGTTGTAAAGTAAAACTCCCTAGGGAGTAAAAGTACTTCTTCCAACCCTGTCCGCAGGCAACTTTACACCTACTTTCAGAGTATGAGTAATGAAAAATATTGTTTACTAGTTTCTGATAGGCCCAGGACAGATATGGATATTTTTTCCAAAAATCATCCAATGACGAATCCAGCCTTCGCACTGGGGCCAAGCCTTTCTTTCAGAAAGAGACCCTGGGCCCTAGTACGCTTCGCACCGTTTGCAGGGGCCCTACGGCAAATATGGATATGCGATATTCATCTATTACAAATCCCATATCCTTAACCAGGCTATAAACATTTTGAACAAAAATATATAGATTGGGTGGAAATATAGCTGAATAAGAAACAAAAACAAACAGAAATCATGTAGTCGGTTAATTATAGCTTTCGCTGATAAAACAATTACAGCTACTTTCCGTGCCTATTCATACCGAAAAGGCCCGTTAAGGGCTATGCCCGCTAGAGCTTCATACAATTTCTGAAAAGAAAGTCTTGGTCTTGAAAGGCAAACGACAACTGAAAGACATTGGTGAGGCTTTAATCAGTTAGATTGACACGGTCCCTCGCTCCACCCTAGATCGTGAGAAGTCGTTGGATGATTCATCACGTCCAGAAAACCCCATGTTTAGAACAACCACCAATTATAAAATAGCTATCGAATAGCCTAGTACAAAGTCCCGCAGTTACTCATTAGCCGTAATTAGCTAATTGCAAAGCTAATAACATGGAAACGCAGATAATAAGATATTATAATTCCATTATAAACGGTTCAAAAGTGATGTTTCATTTTAAACCACCACCATGTACACTGTATGGATAAAAAGGAAAAAAACGTAAATTTTATGAAAATATATCATCATCATCTGCGTTTTTGATGTTTCCACTGCTGGGAGACAGGACTCCTCTTTAGGAGAGGGAATGGGCCATAATCCTTCACGCAGGCCCAGTGCGGGTTGGTGGATGTCACATGTCTTCGAATTTTTGGTTCTAGGACATGCCGGTTTCCTCACGATGTTTTCCTTCACCGTTTTGAGAGCAGTGGTGATGAAATAAATTACACAAAGTAATGCGCCTGGCTGGGTTTGAACCCGCGACCTACAACTCGTAAGTCGGGGCCTTTACCACTCGGCCACCACGGCTCCTACTAATACGAAAACAAAAACAGAATTGGTGTTATTATACAAAGTTAGTACCTCCCACCCATGATACGAGTAAACCAGGGCCTCTACCACTGAGCCACCATTTCTCGTCACTTAGCCTCATCATCATTCTACCCTTATCCCATGTTACTTGGGGTTTGTGCAACATGTTTTTGTCTACCACTCTGTCCTGTCATCCGTCACACTATCACTAACTCCCTTTTCTTTCATATCATTCCTCACACAATCTATCCATCTTTTCTTCGGCCGCCCTCTTCCTCTCCATCCATCGTGTAAACTCAGAACTCTTTTTGTAACATGCGTTTCATCTCTTTTCTTATTTACATTTTCTTATTTACACGACGAACGATTACTCGCCACTTAACCTAATAGGCATAAATTGCTTTGATAGAAACGTTATCTTAATCGTCACATTTAATGGAAGGTATAGGACCAATGACCGATTAACTGGTCTAGCGGTCAAATACTCGGCTGAAGGTAGAATTCCAGGTGAAATAATACATACCAACTATCGCAAACTTAGCTAAGAGCCTTTGTACAAAGCCTAAGTTATTTATTAGGTCCGTGGTAATAAGTAATTTGGAAAACCAATAACTTTGCTACAACAGAAAATAAAATAAAACTTTTAATAAGCTATTTTGTAGGTACCTACCTACTCAATTAACACGGGTGATTCTTTTATAGAGAGAATTTTCAATTATAAATTTTGTTGTTGTATTTTTATTAAGTTTTTATAATTTGATAGTTTGTGTTAGCTTTTACTAATTTATTGTTATATATATATACCTACATTAATCAGTATATTAAATTAGATATTTATTTATTCAAACTTACTTTTAAAATGTAACCGTGTTCCCAAGATAAATTCCATTAATAGTTCTTAAATTGACTTTTGTCGGTTGATAGCAAATAGTTTTCCCGCCTTGACAGCTACGTCAAGCACGTCCAGGTGGGAGGCTCACTTGGGAACACGGCAGTGAGGCTTGAGCAATCGAGTAGTGAATACATATACTTGTGAACAGTGTTAAGTCAAGTGAATGTGATTTAATATGATTAAAAGACCCTATAGAACAAGTATATGGATTTTATTTTCTTCAAACCTCTGAAGCGTTAATAGATCAGAAGCGGGATAGCACTGAGAATATTGTATTCTCGGTGTTGCCAAACGTCCAATATAGCGCAGTAAGGTACTGTTATTGTTTCTGTTTTCTTTTACGTTTGAAATCAAGTTATGCAATTTTAATTAGTAGATTTATACGACCGACTGTCGATGTTTTGTCACTTTATATAAGTATTTTATATATTTTTTTTATTATTTTCTAAGAAAACCGTAGAATGATTTCTAATACCTATATCAAATGATACAGACTTGCTATTTTTCTTAAAATTTATTTATTTTGTAATACCCACATATTTTTTTTTTCCGTCTTATTTTAATTACTTCGGAAATTGAACTATATTTACCGTAACGGAGACATTCCGGAGGTTTATGTGGTTGGTCATGCATGTTTATCGTGCCAGGGTTACTCTCTGGGGATGGACATGTTTGATATTTCTGTTTGTAATTTGAAAGACTAAACTATATTTGCCGTAACGGAGACATTCCGGAGGTTTATGTGGTTGGTCATGCATGTTTATCGTGCCAGGGTTACTCCCTGGGGATGGACATGTTTGATGGTCTATAGTAGAGTATATGAGAGTTAATAAACATCTGGTTTACAAGTTTAGTATAGTTGAGTTTCGCTAAACCGGGTGTTCTTTCTTTATTTATTGCATGTCAACATGACCACGAGAACATGGAAGAACATAAGTCCTGTTGTCGAAGAGTACGTGATGGACGTAGACGGACTCAGCGCGAGGCGTAGCCGGATCGGTGCGCAGCGCGGCCGTGGCAGCACGAGGCGTAGCCGGAGCGGTGCGCAGCGCGGCCGTGGCAGCACGAGGCGTAGCCGGATCGGTGCGCAGCGCGGCCGTGGCAGCGCGAGGCGTAGCCGGAGCGGTGCGCAGCGTGGCCGTGGCAGCACGAGGCGTAGCCGGAGCGGTGCGCAGCGCGGCCGTGGCAGCGCGAGGCGTAGCCGGATCGGTGCGCAGCGCGGCCGTGGCAGCACGAGGCGGCTGTGGCTGTACGCAGCGCAGCTGTCGCAGACCGCAGCGAAGATGTGGCAGACGGCGGCGAAGATGTGGCAGACGGCGGCGCGGCTGTAGTGGAGCGCAGCACGGCTGTGGTAAGAGCGCAGCGCGGCTGTGGCGAGAGCGCAGCGCGGCTGTGGCGAGAGCCCAGCGTGGCTGTGGCCAGAGCCCAGCGCGGCTGTGGCCAGAGCCCAGCGCGGCTGTGGCCAGAGCCCAGCGCGGCTGTGGCCAGAACCCAGCGCGTCTGTAGCAAGAGCACAGCGCGGCTGAGGTCAGAGCCCAGCGTGGCTGTGGCCAGAGCCCAGCGCGGCTGTGGGGAGAGCACAGCGCGGCTGTGGAAAGAGCCCAGCGCGGCTGTGGCCAGAGCCCAGCGCGGCTGTGGCCAGAGCCCAGCGCGGCTGTGGCCAGAACCCAGCGCGACTGTAGCAAGAGCACAGCGCGGCTGAGGTCAGAGCCCAGCGCGGCTGTGGCCAGAGCCCAGCGCGGCTGTGGCGAGAGCACAGCGCGACTGTGGAAAGAGCACAGCGCGGCTGTGGAAAGAGCACAGCGCGGCTGTGGCCAGAGCACAGCGCGGCTGTGGCCAGAACCCAGCGCGACTGTAGCAAGAGCACAGCGCGGCTGAGGTCAGAGCCCAGCGCGGCTGTGGTCAGAGCCCAGCGCGGCTGTGGCGAGAGCTTAGCGCGGCTGTGGCGGGAGCACAGCGTGGCTGTGGCAAGAGCACAGCGCGGTGTGGCAAGAGCACAGCGCGGTGTGGCAAGAGCACAGCGCGGTGTGGCAAGAGCACAGCGCGGTGTGGCAAGAGCACAGCGCGGTGTGGCAAGAGCACAGCGCGGTGTGGCAAGAGCACAGCGCGGTGTGGCAAGAGCACAGCGCGGTGTGGCAAGAGCACAGCGCGGTGTGGCAAGAGCACAGCGCGGTGTGGCAAGAGCACAGCGCGGTGTGGCAAGAGCACAGCGCGGTGTGGCAAGAGCACAGCGCGGTGTGGCAAGAGCACAGCGCGGTGTGGCAAGAGCACAGCGCGGTGTGGCAAGAGCACAGCGCGGTGTGGCAAGAGCACAGCGCGGTGTGGCAAGAGCACAGCGCGGTGTGGCAAGAGCACAGCGCGGTGTGGCAAGAGCACAGCACGGTGTGGCAAGAGCACAGCGCGGCTGTGGCAGCGCGCAGCGCGGATGGAGATGTGCGCAGCGCGGCTGTGGCAAGAGCGCAGCACGGCTTTGGCAGCGCGCAGCGTGGATGGAGCTGTGCGCAGCGCGGCCGGTTCGGCGTGCAGCCGAACGAGTGCTAGGCAGAGTGATCACCACGACACAAAGATTTCCCAAGGTAACAGCAACGTTACCGATCAGGTTAGTGACAAATAATTGTTTGCATAATCTTAAAAGACGTTGTTCAGACCACGAAAGCTGATGGGGACAATAAACGTTTTGCTATTTTAATATAGTCCCCTTATTTGATCTGTACAAAAGAAACCAATCAATGGAGATGTGGATAACTAAAGTAAACGAGTGTACACAAATTTATAATTGGTCAGAAAGACAAACGATTCATTACGCATTGCCGAAACTTGTAGGTTTTGATCAAAATGGTAGCAAGGGTTACCTTAGTATTATGTTTTCCTGGTCTGAGTGGTAAAATAAACTACGATCAGCTTTTTTTTCGAGCGATTACGTTCAGTTGTTGTCGAATGTGCTTGCCTGTAAAGCTCGTTTTGGCGATTCTCTAGAGGAATATTTTTATGACAAGATGGTGCTGTTGAACAGATGTGACATCACTGGAAAGAATGTCATTGATTGCGTACTGTTTGGAATAGAAGAACGATCTATAAGAACTAGTGCCGAAGCGGCACAATACAATGATCTTGATAAATTACTTGTCTACTTAAAAGGAGTTAAAATTGATAAATGAATTGGCAAAACCGCACAGCAGGCAGGCATAATGGATAATAAACGTAATAAAATTAAAGGGACCACCAGTAATGTTACAACGGTGGTTTTGAAGGTCATCCGTATTATAAGTGTAAGCCAGCCAATCAAACGGTTTACTACCTGTAATAAAGTAGGACATTTAATTAACGACTGTTGCGAGAAAAAGGACTCCGACTCCTAAAACGGTTTTGCGTATTTCCGCGGAATATATATAGATTTAAAATATTTTAAAACGGTGTTTGTTAGTGGTGTGACTCTAGACTGTTATATTGAATTTGGAAGCCAATGCTCCATGTTCAGAGAATCGGATACCAAAACTTTGTCTCATGGTCAACGTATGACCTGCCAATTCTGAGAGGTTTTGGAGAGTCTATTATTAACTGTTTAGGAAAATACAATTTCAAAATTGAAGTGGATTCAATTAAGGCGGGCTCTATACAGGAAATTAGAGAACAGATAAGTCAACACATTAGTAAAGACCAGGAAAAGCAAAAATCAAGGTTTGACAAAAAGAGAATGAAAGCTAGAACTTACACTGTAGGTAATTGAGTAAAAATATTAAAACCAGCCCCTAACAACGACGAAAAAAAGTAAAAAAAAAAAATTGCTTCCTAAATATACAGGGCCGTTTAAAATATCTAAAGTCCTTGAAAATTATAGATATGAAGTATCCAGTATTGAGGGTACTAACGTTTCTCAGAAAAATTATTGTAATGTATGGGCCGCTGATCGTATACAACCGTGAATTAAAATTGCAAATAAAGATGATTCAGAAAGTGACTTGAGTACTAATATTTCTGATAGTGAATAAAAACAAAATAGATATAATAATATATTACAAGACGCGTTATGCAGTTTTATAGACATGTTATAAAATGGATAACTTTGATAATGTTAAATATTTTAAAGATGTGAGTTTTGAATAGATCAAATTGCAAAATTAGTATAGTCGAATAGTTTGTGATTGTTGAAAGAACCACTCTCAAACCTTTATATTCGTGAATGAGTGTTGATAGAACCACTCACACTAAGGTTTTGATACGACTATGAGATGTGTTGATAGATCCACTAGCATAGTCTGTCAAATACACGGGGCAAGTGTTGATAGAACCACTTGCGAGATTTGGCGACCTTGTGAGTGTTGATAGAACCACTCGAGGTCTTAGATATAGTTATGAGTGTTGATAGAACCACTCAAGGTCTTAGATATAGTTAAGTGTTGATAGACTACTTCTCACATAACACACTGTGTTAATAGAGTTATAGGTAATGATGACAACTTGCCCAATCCTAGTATAGACAGCTCATTAGTTAATGTAGGTGACGAATTAACAGAAGATTATCATCAGTTGCTGTTTCGTTTATTAAACGACTATAGGGATTGCTTTGCTTTTTCAACCAAAGAATTATGATGTATTAAAGGGATTGAGATGAATATTAATTTAAATGACCATAGCCCTATTAACTATCAGTCTTAAAAATTAGCACAGTCAGAACGTCCAATTGTTAGGCACGGTTAAAGAATTAGAGGGTTCGGGAATAGTACGTCCATCCATGTCTGACTATGCATTCCCGATTTTATTAGTCAAAAGAGAAAACCGGTGATAAGACTTTGTATAGATTTTTGATCTTAAAAAAAAAAGGTTAAAAAACACTATCCATGGCCAAGGATTGATGATCAATTGGATAATTTATCAGATTTCAAGTTGATCTTGCATCTGGATATTACCAGATACGTATGTCAGAAAAACCCAAACATTTAACAGCTTTTTAACGCCTGACGGCCATTTTGAATTTAACTGGATGCCTTTTGGCTCAGCTAATGCTCCATCTATTTTAAACAAGTCCTTTTCAATAATATCCTTGGCAACGCGCGTTTTAAAGATACATTTGTTTACATCGATAATGTTATTACCCCGTTTAAGTGTATTAAAGAGGGTTTCAAGAAATTAAGTAACACCTTGGATTTATTTAAAGCCTCTGGAATAACATTAAAACTATCAAAAACTATCAGAGTATAACTTCTTTATGCGATCAATTAATTACTTAGGGTTCGAAGTAAGTGAACACGGAATAAGGGCTGGACAGCATAAATAGAAGCTGTCGAACGATTTTCTCGCCTAACAAACCAACACAAAGTCCGCCAGTTCATTGGTTTGGCCAGTTTCTTTCGGCGTTTTATAAGGGGATTTTTTACAATCGCTAGACTATTAACTCAACTCCTTAAAACAATTTAGTAGTTAAACGAGGCGTGCTTTACAGGAAGACTCTTGAGGGTGATCGATGGGTTGTACCAAAGGAAATAAGATGGCATTTACTCAGATCAAATCATATGTTAGGACATTTTAGTTTTGAGAACTTATGACAAAATAAAAAGTCAATATTTGTTTGCCAAAATGAGAAGATTTATACAAAATATGTAGATTCCTGTCTTGAACGTGCTTATACTAGAATTCCCACCGGCAAAAAGTCGGGGAGTTACATCCTACACCTAAACTGGATCGCCCGTACCACACAGTTCACATAGACCACTAAAAATTTAGTGGGCATTAAACGATACACTTAATAAGGAGACAGGAAAAACACTAGCTCAGGCATCGTTTAGACTAATATTAATTGGTGCTAATGATTCTTCTTTGTCCCTTACTACTAATACTCAGGAATCTGATGAAGAAGATATTAGAAAACAAGTGTTTGAACATATTGACAATAATTAAGTTAAATAGGAGAAACATTTTGATAGAACTAGGAAAAGGTTACATTTGCTTTGGGTAGCTTAGAGTAGAAAGAAATTAATAGTCCTTCATACGGTCAGAGTCGAAAACTTGTCCCAAAACTTCCTGGTCCTTATCGCATAATAACCGTGTTAGATCATTATAGATATGTTATTGAAGATACTCCTTTGTCGAAAAAGGGTAATCGTAATTTTACTGGCACGGTAAACAAAATAAAACGTTTTTTTTTGGTAGACAAAATCCACCCATAGTTAGTATTTGAGAGAACCAATAACGAATCTGATTATGATTCTAATGATGATCAAGAATCTGTTCGTGATGGTGATGAAAACTAGTCTTCTCTTGTAACCGTTGATTTGCTGCTAATAAACTGTGTATTTCTGCATGCTATTAACCTTAAATTTGTTTCAGAGAAGTAATAATATTTTATTCTAGCTTAGTTGTCAAACCACTGGAAATATGTAGAGGTTTCAGTGGAATGACTAGACAGTTCTGAAAACATGCAAGGAGTTTCAGTACTGTAGTGTGACATTTTGAGACGAAAACATGAAGAAGATTCATCCCATGATGATTGAGTTGTGACATTAACTGCTGTCAGATATTTTATAATTGAAGCAAATATTATGTAAAAATGATATCCAGTATTATTAACACATTGTTTTTTTTTCTCTCTGTAACTTATTATTGTTATTGCAGTGTAATAAGTATTTGATGATTTAATATTTTATTTATACAAGCTTCGGTACTAAAATTATTATCTTCACGGGACGTGACTATGTCAGGAAAGGCCGACTGTTAGCTTTTACTAATTTATTGTTATATATATATACCTACATTAATCAGTATATTAAATTAGATATTTATTTATTCAAACTTACTTTTAAAATGTAACCGTGTTCCCAAGATAAATTCCATTAATAGTTCTTAAATTGACTTTTGTCGGTTGATAGCAAATAGTTTTCCCGCCTTGACAGCTACGTCAAGCACGTCCAGGTGGGAGGCTCACTTGGGAACACGGCAGTGAGGCTTGAGCAATCGAGTAGTGAATACATATACTTGTGAACAGTGTTAAGTCAAGTGAATGTGATTTAATATGATTAAAAGACCCTATAGAACAAGTATACGGATTTTATTTTCTTCAAACCTCTGAAGCGTTAATATTTGACTTGGACAGATTTAGCTTTCCACAACGTTTAATAGGTACTCCACAAGATTTCTTTTCTAAAAGAAACTAAAAAAAAGCCGGGTTATGTTTTGGTTTTTGAAACAAAAATCTACTGGAAGGTTGTTCAATTTCGTCTACTGAACAAGCCCTCAAAGTTTGTAGAAACCTTTCCCTTACAACTTGTATACAGAACTACTTACAAACAAATTAACCATGCTTGAATAATTTCCTTACTGCTCATTTAAAGTCAGAAACATAAAACAAATAGACAAAAATATGTTTGTAATACTGCCTGACCTACTTTTAACGATAACTTTTTACTAAAACTTCAAATAAACAAACTGGTTAAGTTTCCTTTGCAGAGATTTCGTTAAGATTTCCACGAAACGATGAATGTAAGACGATATTATCAGTTCGTCTTCCCAATATTTTTCAATATCCGGTAATGTTACGGGAGATTGGTTTCGAGACTTCATTTTTCTACCTGGTTACCGGGACCTACTATGATATCAGGCCTTACCATGACATCATAAAATGTCATTGTCAAATATGCGAGTGAGAAAAAAAAAGTCGAAACTATACATTCTCTATAAATGCCTCTGCAATGACTCTGCTATAAATGTGGCAACCTACTGGACCCAAAAACTTTGAGGGAAGCGGAATCCATCGATTCGAGAAGAAGAAGGATACACTCTATACAACGTTAAATGTTGGTTGTTTTAATCTCGTGGAGGATCGATCCCTTGGAGGTAAATAAAACACTATTAAATTGATCGCGTAAAGGGCTCGTTATTTTGTTTCAGTTATTTCCAAAGTAAGGGTTAATGGACTTTCAACAGATCATGATAAGAAAAAACTACACATTTCTACGGTTACGGTGTATAAAGGTAAAATCAAAATATTGGCAGGATAAATCGAACAATTTCGCCTGAAAATAGTTGTAGGTTATCTTCCTGAAAATAACAAGTTTTCTGTATAAAACGACTCTAAATCAATACTTATCTATTGTTACTAACTGAACTGAACTGAACGTCTTAAGAGCGGTGAGCCCAAGGTACATTTTTATACAACCGCTCTTTGTTTATGGTGGAAAAATCATTTAATGACGAATCCCGCCCTTGGGCGGAGAGGGAAACAGTGTCAGACTCTTACTGACAGTCAGAGTCTGACACTGTTTTCCGCTCTGCCTAAGGGTGGGATTTGTCATCGGATGATTTTTACCCGCCACAATAAGGGTTTAAAAAATATATATTATGGAACAAATTTGAAATATTCGCAAGTAAAGAATACTTAACCCTATATACATCAAGACCAACAGTTCATCAACAGTTCAGTTCAGATCGTCAAATGAAGATCTCATTTAAGGCCTCATTACTTGATTACATTAACTGAACTCCACCGAAACAAAAACCGACGACTTTTTGTTTGACACAGTCAAGTAATAAAAAAATATTTGCGCTGAATTTTCCTTGTTTTTCTTAGAACTTTTGAACAGAAACTTCGAAATTAAAACTCAACGGGCGCTCTCCGTGGAAAATTGGTCGTAAAATGGTTTTATCAAGCTTAATTTCTTTCTTTTATAATAACGTTGTGTGAAAGTCTAAAAGTTAATTAATTTAATGATACGTGAGAAACCTTAATTATGTGTTAAAATAAATATAATATTGGTGAAACACTTTCAGTGTGGAGGTGAGACTCCTTGCCTTATTCTATTTAAAGTTATGTATGAGTAAAAGTATTTTTAATATCGTGCGGCATTTATCACGTTTTTCTTTTTTCTTACAAGTATTTATTATAATGGCTGTAATACGCACGAAAGACGCAGTTTTTGCCTTTTGAAATTTTGGTATGTCGTATGATATTACAAATAACCTAAAGTATATTAGAAATCATACTTATTTATTATTAAAAAGGTAAAAGTTTAAGAGTTTGCGTGTGTCCGTTAAATCTTCACGCTCGGATAGCAGTACGATAAATCTCGGTATACACACACATAGGATATTTACTTTTTAGCCTGGGAGTTTGTTTTCTTAGGATAATATTAAGCTTTCTACTATCATTCAAGCGAAATTGCTGGCAGCAATTAGTAGTGTAACTGTTGAAATAGTATCTGGTTTTTTAATAGTAACTACCTATATTCATCTACTATAACGCGGGCGTCACCACTGGCAAAAGCTAGTCAATTTAAAAAATAAAATCCATTAACAGAAAAATAATATTAGCCATTACGATTGTTTAGTGAGTTAAAGAAACAAATAGGTATGCTCAAAAATAATATGTATTTAATTGTTACTCATTTTACTTTTTTCTTCTTAAATCTTGAAAATAAAAGTGCTTGAACAAAAATACTTTTTGTAAACAGAAAAATAAAATAAAATTGTTCAAATTCATTGAATTTACGTCTAAGATTAAATCGGCATTTTTATTGAAACTTGTAAGAGACCAATTTATTTCTAAATCTATCAATTTTATTGAAATTAACATTTGATTTGAAATAAAATGCATAATTGAATATTTGGAAAATAGAAAAGAGTTGGATCTGAGTTTTTTAATCTCCATATAATTTTCGTTACAATGAGTTTTTTAGAGGGTGGAATATGATCAAATAAATTGTTTAAATTTAAGTGGAGCGACAGAGTGTGTACTGAAAAACGCAGCTTTGGAAGGCCTCACACAAGGAGACCGATGACTTGGTCAGGGTTACTGAAATCCGATAGATGCAATACGCACAGGACCGGTCGTTGTGGCGGTGCTTGGGAAGGTCTATGTCCAGCAGTGGACGTCTTTCGGCTAAAATGATGATGATGAGAGAAAGTGTCAGACTTTTACTGGAGAAAGCTCACAAGAATTTATTTCATCAGCAGTAGAGCTGATGAAATAATTTCCGGTTTTATTTCTGTCTTTCCTTCACCGTTTCGAGACTATTCTCAAAATGGTAAAGGAAAACATCGTGAGGAAACCGGCATGTCCTAGAACCAAAAATTCGAAGACATGTGACATCCACCTCATTGAATTAATAAAAATGTGAATGCAAATGCGTGGGCAACATGTTAACTTTTTAATGATTCGAAAGTTTCGGACAAGGTCGCCGATATATCAACAACTATATTAGGCACATTTCATCAATAAATCAGCCACAAAAAATACAACAAGCATTAAAACGTTCGACTCATTATGTAAACCAGCTGTTAACATTTCGAAAGCTCCTTTAATTTAGTATGTAAGCTTGAAATTAATATATATTGCTATATGGCACACCTTGGCGAAACTGGGCAGTTGGCCAAACCGAGCAAAATGCTCACGCGACAATTATGGCACATTCATTACTGCAATGGAAAATTAACGTTGTTATTGTTAGAGATTTTAAATTTATTAATGTTTAATAGAATTACTGTAAAACTATTAAGAAATTGACATAACTAGGAACAGAATAATAATTCATTTTAATGTGACATTTTAATTAGAGAATACGTTGTATTGTGTTGAGATTTCGGTTTTCGTGATTTTTTCCATATATGTATATTATACATATATATTTTTTACAGCTATCAATCATACAACGCCATCTAGTCCCAAGCTAAGCAGAGCTTGTATTATGGGTACTAGAAAACTGATAAACATTCTTATATATTTCTAAATACATATTGTAGATAAATTACACCCAGATACAGAACAAATGATTAAGCTCATCACACTGGAAAACCCACGCTGGGAATCGAACCCACGACCTCTGGCATAGCCATCTGGCCACTAACTACTACGCCAAACGTGCCATCATCATAATTAGTTCGAATTACGAGAGCACACAAACAAATCTAAGGTCATTTTACTTGTCCAATTTAAGTAGTCTAACCGCTACAAAGGTACAGATCCACAAAGTCGGCTAAAAAAGGACCAATGATTGATGTGTCCTCTTTTTAGGGGTCCCATCATTTGTCACAGGTGTTTTGGGCTTAAAATAGGCGGGCCAAGTGTACCGGTAAAATTAGGTCACGCTCCACACGTGCGTAGTGGTCACTAGCCTTTTTTTTGGTGGAGAAATGTCACATATTTCCTCCTGCTCTGCCAGGCCGAGTGTCAAACTTTTACAGACTAAAATTCGCTTATGTACGGCCGTCGAATCTTGGCGAGTTTGAAGTTAGACTCTGCGAATTTTAGCGCTTGAAAACTCTTAAATAAATAAATGGTTTAACCAAATAAATGCAATATTCAGTAGTTATTGCTTTTAAAAACTGTTATTGAAATTAATTTTTTTAAAACCTTTATTTTGATGGGAGTTTTCAAACGCTAAAATTCGTAGAGCCTACATTCACACTCATCGAGATCCGACGGCTGTACTGTACTTCAGTTGTTCTTTTGCTTCCGTAGGCTTCACACACTCTTTTCTCTCAGATAAAAGTCAGTTTATCAATGTCAGATAAAAGTGGCTTAGTGCACTGGCTACTGCCTTGATCACATGTATCCAGCAAACGGGTGATACAGTATGTATGAATATAGCGAGTTTTAATTTTTATTTCTAGTCTAGATTATCCCAAAGGTTGACTGGTAGAGAATGCCTGTCCGCCTATGTACCACTACAGTACATGAAGATTAAATAAATAAATTATCATTTGTTTAGCCGGACAAAACAAACAAAACACCTGTCGTAACCTGTTTAGACTCCCTTTTCGCCGAAACTATCCGAAACTTTTATATTGGTTTCGGATACTTTGTTGTTTCGGATATCCGATAGTTTCAGTTAACATTACGGAGTTCTATAACATGCCTGACGTTCCTACAGTAATCTTTATTGGCCCTTGCTTTACATAGCTAATATATAAGATTGTCAATGACGTCACTGTTGAATGAATGAATGACATATTTATTTGCATGAATATAGGTAATTTACAAGGTCTTAAGATTAAAAGGGTCTCACTATATTCGTTCCTAGTCTGTTCCTAGTCTTACCAAAATTCAATAAGTTAAGTCGTACTGGGACTAATATTACTATTGTGTGTTTATTACAATGTTCTCAGCTTATTACAAAAGTTATTTAATTTATTTTGTTATAAATCTGCAATGGTCTATCTGCAAAAGAATTTTGTTTGTGTATGTCGTTTTTTGTGGTTTATTTAATGTTAAAAATATATATACCATAAGCGGAGCAAAAATAGCCTTATCTTTAGATTACGTTTACTTAGAAATTTGTTTTTTTACTGTTTCAAGGTTTTTTTTTTATGTAAGTAAATATAATTCAATGACGAGTGTCAGACTCTTACTGACTAAACAACCTACCCCATTCCAACGTTGCCATATACACCAGGGCCAGAGCCTTCCTTTCAGACACGAACCCATGGCTCCAGTTGTCTTCGACCCTTCTGCAGGGTCCCTACGGTTTGCTGACAACTCCTTGAGGCGCGCGGGAACAGTGCGCGCCGTCGACGACTGGGCTCGGTCCGGACGGTTTACTGTTTCAAGGTTTGAGAATTTTATATTAATTTTACCTTCTCGCATTTTTGAGAAAAAGTGTCTTGGCAGCTGTATGTCAAGACACCACTTTGTTGTCCGACTGTATAATAAACAAATTATAAAGTTATGTTTTATGGGTTCCGATTTTACCAACTTGTGAATGGAACCCTAAAAATAATTGTTGCATATACACATGCAAATTAAAATGTGTATAAAAATTAAAATCTTTGTCCATTTTTCCCTCAAAATCACACTCGAAAATCACGCTTAAAAATATATGTAAGTGTGAGTCGAACTCGCTAAGTGACGGTGCTATAAGACCTTATTTTATGCCCAGAAAATATCGTTTTTTAATCCCTTTAAAACATTTTTGGAAAAACTTTAACGTAAACTTATACGTGAATTTGTTACATACTGATTTAATTCTTCTATAACCGGTATATGGTTATGTTTAATATTAAGATCTTCGTGTTCCATCAACTCACAAATAACCGATTCTTTTCTATTCTATTTTTAGCCAGTGTTCGCATTCATACATTATCACAAAGACGAACCAAACACGACCTCAACAAACAACGTGAGCAAACCCAAGCTTACCGACCGATATCCAATAAAACGAAATAAAGAACCCTCTCAAGAAAAGTTAAATCTACCTCACGACATTGAACTTGGAGAATTTCAATCGAAATTGATCCTACCGAATTGAAATTGCTTATTTACAGAGCTTTAGTATGAGTACATACACAAACATTAATATTATACAAGCGAAAGTTTGTAAGTAAATATAATCCTCCTGAATTTCGATCTCGGTAGTCAATCTCAACTTAGATTGCTAAGTAAGCAAAAGATGTATTGAGCACAAGTGCATGCGCAAACTCTTTGTTCTTCTACTCTTATAGTACGATGGAACGGCAATCCGACATGACTGGAGATAGATCAGGTGCAAAACTGACGGCTTTACGTGCTTTCCTCCGGACGGCGATGTCACACCATCAACTTCCAAACTTCAAGCAGCTACCACTTCTAGTGCTGTCTTCTGGCACATGGCTGAAATAAGTGCGTTTCCCACTGTTACTTAAGTACATTTTTTCATTTTTTCCTACGGTTATCTCCATTCTTGATTTGATATGCACAGAAACTGAAGATGAAAATGACAAAGAACCAAAGTAAGTTCTGACTTAGATGGTATGGCTATGCAATGAGATCTAGTGAAGGTTATATGGCAAAAATAACCGCAGAACCCGAAGAAAGGAGGGGAAGAGGCCGCCAGCCATTGGCCTGCGAAAGAAACCTTTAGAAAGCCCAACTGCCAAATACGAAAATACAGGACAGGCTGTCCTGGTCCAGAATTGTGAGGAAACCTGACCAAAGATAATGGGAGCAGAAATGGACAAAGAAGAAGAAGGAAACTTTGAACCTAGCCGTCTCCATTGCTTTTTGGGTGACTGAGCTATTCAGTGTTCCAATAAGGTCTGATAAGCGGACCAGCAGTTAAAAAGAGAACTGCATTAGACCGACACACATGTAGCACACGTGGACCACGCGTTATTTGTCAGTAGTGGCGCGTCGCGTGACGCGGATCTAATGTAGGTAACTCTACGAGTCTAGTTGCCATATAAAATGTATGGATACCGACGCACCTAATTCAACGTACGTAATCCACATATGCCCAAACTACTTCTCCCTATGTTCAAGCTTATAGTATTTTCCAAACATTACTCATTCTAGAAAATGAACGTTTGAATTTTCAAATATAATCTATTAACAGAGTACTTACATAACAAATCATGTTCAATACTTGGCATTCAACACATCCGCTGCATCAATATCTCAGGATAGACGTGACATACACATATAAATCACAGGTATCTCGTCATATAGGTAAGAACAGTATGGTTTTGAGTAAGACCGTACACCTGTTCATGCTCACGTGAACATCATGAATCATTTCACTAAATAGATAGTTCTGAGTAGTGTTAAGTATTTTCTAAAATAACTATAGTTAGATACTACTCATCATCATTACATAGTATAAAACAAAGTTGCTTAGTCCCTATGTATTCTTATATCTTTAAAAGTACGCAACGTATTTTGATGCGGCTTTTTTAATAGATAAAGTGATTCAAGAGGAAGGTTTGAACATTGCACCCGTGCGAAGATGGGGCGGGAATTTTTACCTACCTTAAAAAAAAAAAAACCCGTGCGAAGCTGGGGCGGGTCGCTAGTGTATTTAAAAACAAAAGAGATGCCCAGTATGTGGTATTTTTTAATGAGTGCTCTCACAGGTCAACCTATGAGGTTATGGGCTGTTTAACCGGACTTGCTTGTGGCGGCCTCGATTCTAAGATCAAAGCCAGGGCTTAAAAAAAACTTAAAAACTAAGCGACTACCCTAACAGCACCCCCTAGTGGGGTACTGACTTAGGGCGTCGCTGGGGGAGAGTTACAAGGGACGGGCTGGATTGAGCAAAAGATTAATTTAGGGACCCAGTTTTGTGGTTCCGTACCATCGATATATATCGCAACTTCGTACGCAAAAGAGATTGCCCTTTGTAGGTGAAAAAAAAATATCCCTTACATAAATTTAGATTAATATCAATCAAGATAATTCAAAATTAACTGCAGTGACGCAACTATCCCCTAATATAATTAAACATTATCTATTATATCTCTATAATTTTATCTATCAACAGCTTGATAAGACTCTTGGTTTATCAATCTGTGGCGGTCTTTGGGATATTTAATTACTGCCCTCGAAATTAATAAAGGTGGGCTTAGGAACTTTCAAGCTTGCCGACATACTCGTAATATCTAATAATTAGAAAGAATAGAATATAAATACATTTATTCGAGACAGACACAGTACAACGGTTACAAAACACATGGTAAAAAATAACAAAAATAACAAGTATGCTGAGCGTGCCCGAACCGAAAGGGTGACCATAGTGACCTCAGTATTTGACTGGCCTGTCAGTCTAGTAGTTAGTGACCCTGACTGCTATGCGGGAGGTCGTGGGTTCGATTCCAACCCAGGACAAATGTTGTGTGATGAGCACGATCATTTGTTCTGTGTCTGGGTGTAATTTATCTATGATATGTATGTATTTAGAAATATATACATGTTTATCGGTTGTCTAGTATTCATAACACAAGCTCTGCTTAGCTTGGGACTAGACGACGTTGTGTGATAGTTGTGGACATATTATTAAAAGTAAAAAATAAAATGTTATTTTTTTTTTAATAAAAAATAAAAATATAAATATTTGCTGGGCGTCAGACACCCAGCGCTGGTTTTCAGTTGGCATCCCGCAGTGATACACGGTCGAGCCTTCTGCCAGCAGCTTCGCCCGCGTGAAAGTAGGGTTCTCCATACAAACTTTAGACCCCCATTACACCCCTTTAGAAGCAGAATTTTGAAAAATCCTTTCTTAGTGTTCACCTACGTCATAAAAGGAAGCCTTGTGCTTTGGCTGTGCGTTGATATGTCAGTCAGTCAGTTTCTCCTTTTATGTATATACACCGTGAAATTTAAATGGTTGTTTTCCCGCGGCAGAATGACTTGCCATAAGGAGTACTTTTGAAGCATAAGTACAGAAAAAATAAAAATAATTAAAAGTTTTTTTTTTTATAAATAATTATTAAATATATTTATCAACACAAAAAAGCGAAAACAATAGTAACATTAGACGTAATTTGTAGGTACTACTAGAGTCGCATGAGCAGCCCACCGTCAAAGGAAACCGATTCATTAAATATAAACCAAAATAAGCTCTCGCACGTTGTGATACGTCATAATTAGCTTGCACTCTACAGGTCCATTTTTTGTTTTTAATATTTTATTTCTTTATCAAACGTTTGTATTACCAAGATACAACCATTTTGCTGAGGGAAAACAACCATTTAAATTTCACGGTGTATATAGATAGGATATGTAATTAAAATAAATATTTTACATACTGCTGTAAAATTTAATAGAAATAAAATACATAAATAAAACTTTCTAATACATCATAAAATAAAGTTTGTACCACATCAAATAAAAAAAAATTAAATTAATTGGTACAATACTCAAATAATAAAATAACGCGCGAACTTTATTCATCAGCCAATTACCATCAGCAATTACTCTGTCAGTAGTCAACTTATCCACATAACTAGTATTTATGATTTACTTTTCACTACCTATCTCTTTCTTATTTCTACACACTTATGTCTACATTCCTTCTAACTTCTCCTTTCGTGGGTCTGCTGGAAGAAATTTCTTTGCGAAATAAGCAGTACCTTTGTACAATTTCTTCTCCTATGTATTTTCTTTAAAAATGTAAGTGTGTAAGGACATAAATTGTTAAATAAATCTACACTAATATAATAAAGAGGTAAAGTTTGTTTTTTTGTTAGTTTGTTTTTTTGTTTGTAGGCGGTAATCTCTGGTACTACTGATCCGATTGGAAAAAATTTAGCAACAGTAGAAAGCTGCTTCACTCCTGAGTGGCATAGGCTATATTTTATGTACGCGGGCGAAGCCGCTGACAAAAGCTAGTAAACTATAAATAAACCGAATATTTCATGGAACATGGGTCACACATACGGATAATCTCGTGAACGCTATAAAATTCGAAGAACAGGGTGCAAATTAACAGAGGTTAAAACTTTAGAGAAAGGAACCTTTTGATTATACGAGCCTTGTTTTTTATTATTAGCTTTTTCAAACCATTTTGACTGGCCTGTCAGTGTAGTAGTTAGTGACCCTGACTGCTATGCGGGAGATCGTGGGTTCGATTCCCATTTAGAACAAATGTTTGTGTGATGAGCATGATCATTTGTTATATATCTGGGTGTAATTTATAAATAATATGTATGTATTTAGAAATACATTAGTATGTTTTTCAGTTATCTAGAACTCATAACACAAGCTCTGCTTAGCTTGAGACTAGACGGCGTTGTGTGATAGTTGTCGAATATTATTATTATTTCAAAAGTTTGAAAGTACCAAATTATGGCAAAGCAACGTACTACAAGTACAAAAACTTTATACTGATGTTTCATTACATACTAAAGTCGAGGCATAGTTGATTACCAAACATCGCATTCTGGTAACTGAAATACAGGTCAGTAGTTTAATACTCAGTGCTGTGTTAATTATGGGCTTATGGATTTACGATCCTTACAGGGGCGTAGCTACCGCTTTAACTTCCGTCGATACGGAGCCCCCGCTTCAGGAGCCCCGACGTACATAAAAATCCGCTACACATTATTCAGAACCAACTCGTAAAGTAAATCAAGCATTTGTAAAAAAAATATTTTTTATACGGAGTCTTCGTGGATCTTTTGATACGGGGCCCATGTGGGACTAGCTACGCCCCTGGTCAGGTTGGGTGTGCAAGCCTAGTGCTTGCTGCGACCCCACCGCACCCACACACAGTATTTTTTATATAAAATAAAAAAAAATACTATGATTATTATTAGGTTTTTCTACAATAAGTAGCAAATTATCAAAAAAATTAACAGAGTTTCAAATAATACCTGTCTCCTTGTTATGGCAAAATAACTTTACTGAAGACCAAAATATTCTGGTTCTACCTAACGAAATCTGAGTCTTGAATTATAAACGTATTTTGAGACGAACCTAGGCTCACGACGAAATAGAACCGTATTTCGTGAGCCTGACTTTAATCTTACTAAGCTGGGATTTAAAAAATATGAAAATGAAAAATATTTTCCAAACAGCTTAGAAAATGAACCTTCGGATTTTCTCCAGAATTTTTCTCTGTTACTTTGTGGAAAAATTATATGACTCTGAAATATGTCTGGGAAAAATTATGATTAGGTAGTTTTTTAATTACTACCTCAATTTGGTTTAAAGATAGATCTGGTGCGACAATGCGACAACGATGCGATTAAAACAATAAACATAAGAACGAAACAGCATTGCCATCCAACGTGGCAAATTTATGTTTAATTTGTATACATGATATAAATTTATTAAGTTTTAAAATTAATTATTATTTGATTAGTTTTATGTAACTAGTTGCCAAAACAATAACCTTGTATTTAAATTTCTCCATTATATTATGAAGTTTTTTGATTGCATCGCAACGAACTTACCAACGTAATATATATTTACACTTGGAATGTAGGTCGCGGAAGTGATGATATCCGATCGGAATTCGGATTTTTCAAATTTGTTTTATCGGAATCGGAACAGCGTTTCGCGTGATGTTGGGATATTTTGTCCTCGGATGTATATGATCATCTTCATTCTTACAACTATGTAGGCATCTAGATAAAATCTCAAGTATCCATATAACACAACAAGAATAACATATCTATATATCCATAAATGACAATTGTTTTCAAAGAATAATTACCAGCAGGACTTATAACAAGTCTTTCTTTTATCTTACCCAATGAAATTGTTGAAAAAAGATAAAGAAAAACCTTCAGAAGTCTTTTTTCTGGGAATTAGGATTAGCGACATAACCACACGACAGAAGCTCGGACCTTCGCAGATTCCAAGAATACCTCGTTGGGACCGATCAAGGTTTAAGGAAAATATCTTCGCCTAATAAAAAAGAAGTAAGTTGTTTTGAAAATGGAATCGAAAAAGAAGTTCGTCTATGTTTATTTTGGCGCGAAACGTTGAAGACTTCGGCCATCTTATTGGCTATAATTTTTATATGGCAAGTCTAATTTTAAGCACGGTATTGCTAGTTACAATTGGGTAATTTACGAAGTCTATTTAGGTTAAATAAATTGTTGATTTTTGAGATCAGTTAATGTATATTTAGATGCAGAAGAAAGTATTGGTTTTCCTCATTCGTTTAATAATAGAACAGTTGGTTTAAAAGCTTTTATTTGTACTCAAACTTTGTTTGGTTTACTTGCGTAAAAAGGGAATAGTTTTTCAAATGTTAATTACAGTATCAGCAAGAAAATTCAGCTATTGTTATCATTTACGCGCAAATAAAAATAAAATATCATGAATCTGACCACCAATAACCTAAAAAAGTCCTAATTAGGACTTTTTTTTGTCTTCACAATTGCGCGCTCATAACATATCTGTTTATATAATATCATTGGCCTTTTGATATTTTTGGTAAGATTTTGTGAGATTATATTAATACTAGCTTTTGTCAGCGGCTTCGCCCGCGTACATAAAATATAGCCTATGTCACTCAGGAGTAAAGCAACTTTCTATTGTTGCTAATTTTTTTCCAATCGGACCAGTAGTTCCAAAGATTACCTCCTACAAACAAAAAAACAAACTTTACCTCTTTATTATATTAGTGTAGATTATAATCAAGTCAACCAAAGAAAGGAAATTACGTCACTTACCATTCTATATATACATCGTAAGTCCACAAATTTATTACTACAAGCGATATTTATTTATTCTGAACAAAATAAACTTCACTTTGGATTAAGTTTGTTTATTGGCACGCTGTTGACTCAAAGGACCATGAGTCATGACGCAAAAATGTCACTTTAAAAAAATTAAATGTCAAAAGTATACTTGGAATTCCTTTTCGATGTATAAACAAAACCATATTTGATTGAGGGTTATGCTATCAATCATTATAATCAAGTTCTTGTTTTTATAAAATCTTTAATTATCCCACTTTAAAAGTTAATTGGCTGCGCCTCCATTTCTCGTAATTAGCGGCAAAATAGGGCTCTCATTATAAACTCTGTCTGTTGTCTTAATGAAGCTTGTGATTAAATCGTACACTGATATGTTTCTATAAATAAGTAATCCAGGAATTGTAAAAAATGGATAACAAACAATAAAGACATATATATAACAATAAAATAAGTTGACAGTTGCAAAAATACAACAAATCATCTTAAACAAAAATTTTACGCAAATTGTGTATTTTTTTTATAATAGATTTGAGCACTGTGTTTTGGAGTAATACTTTTGAAATAATTTTTCGAGCCCGTTTTTTTTTTTGATTTTACACAACTGTCACATAAAAAACCACATAATTTGGCATAAAAAAATTGCATATTTTTTTATAGTTTTAATGAAAATGGGTACTTAACCCATTTTCACTCTCACCGCTAAGACAAATGCAAAGATACTTTATGAGGAAAAATGCATCAAATCACTTAAGCTCTAAGATCTGCTAAAGAAATATACGTATGTACATACATGCATACATACACTTGAATAACATAACCCTTCGAAAGAAGTTCAAAAAGTAGGTATATTAGTTTACAAACAACTTACTTTATTGCTCACTAGAGGGCACCACTACTCATAACTTATTCAATTTTGCTCGACAACTATCAGATAGTGTCGACCAGCTTGATGCAGCCTGCTTTTTGTAAATAGATTATAGTTATAAGAAAAAGCTGCCTTTTGTTTGAAGTCGGTTTTTGTTCATACAATATGTTAAGAATATGTTACTTGTTACAACTAACTTTAGTACCTACCCAAAAACACAAGCAGTCAAAAGGAGTTAGTGTTTTTTAAAGAATTATTAAAATAGAAATGAGAAAGCGAGAAAGCGTGGTGGTTGTATGTGTGTACGTAATGTACGTACTAAATGTATTTACCAGGTTAAAATTATTTTTATTAATAACAATAGAGTACTAAAAGAAGAAAAATAAAAATATTTAACTATTTAAAACTATAATATATAAAATACAGGCAAAAACTTGTCTGGTAACCGTCCAGACCAAGCGTCGACGATGCGCACTATTCCCGCGCGCCTCAAGGAGTTGTCAGCAAACCGTAGGGGCCCTACAGGGTCGAAGCCTCCCGGAGCTGAGGGTTGGTGCGAAAGCGTTACACCGGGTCTCTGGGAATAAGGCAAGGAAGGCACGGGGTAGGTTCTTTAGTCAGTAAGAGTCTGACACTGTTTCCCGCTCCGCCCAAGAGTGGGATTCGTCATTCGATGATTTTTACCTACCATAAAAAAGCTCTTTTTTTTATTACGTAGGTACAATTGCAACTCTACCAATGTCAATTTAACAAACAATTTAGGTCTCAATACTATTCAAAACACGTTCAATTGCAACAGATTCCAGTATTGTATTATAGTTTGATTTCAGTATTGCATAATAAACACGCACCATTATTAAAATTTGACCACAAAAATACAACATGTAGAAACCAATAACAACCGTCCACACAAAATACATATGTTTTACAAATGAATAACGGCATCGGAGAATTCATTTGGACATTTTATAAAAAAATATTAAATCTCGTGTGGCGTAAAAAATATAAATTATTATGTAGGTAGTTTTTTGTTTTAAATTATTACTCTCTAGGTAAAACTGCCGACAGAGTGTAAAAAATCACTTCATATTTTCATAACTTTAATAACAAAAACCTTTTATAACGTAGAGGTATATTTATTACACTCATTTTTTGTTTTGTATCATTCTTGGGAAAAAAATCCATGTCACGGTGTTTAAATTTGTTTTACAAAAATAAATAAATTTAACAACAGCAATTACATTATATAATTACACTAGCGACCCGCCCCAGCTTCGCACGGATACTGATATTGAATATATTATGCATTTATTATACCTACACATATACCTTCCTCTTGAATCACTCTATCTATTAAAAACAAACCGTATCAAAATCTGTGTCGTACTTTTAAAGATCTAAGCATACATAGGGACAAAGCAACTTTGTTTTATACTATGTAACGATAACACAAGTAGTATTTTCTTTCGCTTCCAGTATTTTCGATTCCGAGACGAGAATATCTTAGAATGGATCTTGAAGACATCGGGCGATTAAGATTTTACTTTTAGATGCCGCAAATGTGTGTAAGTATTTATATCTCAGCCTCATTGCAGTTTCTTGACTCATTACAAGGAAAAAAGTAAAAGAACAACTTTCCTACTAATATTACGAGCAGTTACGAGTAAAAACGCGTTTGTATGTATAGGTATGTGCATGTTTATTACGTAAAACTTATATACGTATGTATCTTTTTGAGATAATAAAAATTATTATTATTGTTTCATGCAAAAAGTACTGAACGAATTTCTATTAAACGTGGTACACTGTTAGACCATGTTCTGAAATAGCATACCAGCAATACTTTTTATCCCAGGAGCACTTTTCGTTTGTTGACAAAGCCGCTGGTCAACAATACATAACATTGCATAAAGTTATAGTCTAATTTATTATGTGTTTTCTAAAATAAATGCCAATAACAGTTTTTAACAGCAACAACTTTTTTTACTGCAAATTGCATTTATTTTTTTACAAGTTTTCAAGCACTAAAATTCGCAGAACATAACTTCAAACTCGCCAAGATCCGAAGGCCGTACAATAAATAGTTGAGTATTGTGTATCCCCTGGAACTAATATTTTGTAGGTAAACGGAAATACTTCGCGTTATATCCCTTATGATAACAACTATGAATTATTAAGCTTTATTCAAATGAGGCGAGTTACTTGACCACAGAGAGGCGAGTCCACACATCTGTTATAGATAAGCTTTTTTATGGTGGTGGGAAAAATCTTCGAATGACGAATCTCGCCCTTGGGTGAAGCGGGAGACAGTGTCAGACTTCTACTGACTAAACGACCCGCCGTTCCTTCTTGCCTTAGATCCAGGGCCCCGGTGTTCCGCTTCTAAATGACTTCGACCCTGGTGGGCCTGTACCGTTGTTATAGATATCTAAGCTAGATTAGATGTGCGATTATCGTAATCTTATACTCTAGGGATAATGTGATCGAATTTTAATTTTTTTTTAACCTTTCGACTACCGAAATTACAAACACAATTAAAAAACAATTGGTGTGCGCCACCGGTGTCCTCTTGGGACTTAATGAATACGCTTTTTTTATGGTGGGTAAAAATCATCCAATCTCGAATCCTGGTCTTGCTTACCGACTAAACAACTCACTCCGTTCATAAGTTGCCTTATATACCAGAGCCAGAACCTTGCGTTCAGACCCAAACTCTTGGCCCGAGTTAGCTTCGACCCTTCTGTAGGGTATTACTTATTACTTACAAAATGGCCTATTCTCTTAATTTTTCAAAGATTATTATTTTCAGGACACAACTAACTACTCGCAAGAGTCTCTACTATCTATGGCTCGTTTTAATATTGCCTGCCACGTGAGTTCGATAAATTTTAACAATCAGTTTATTTTATTAGTTTTGTACGTTCATATAACAGAAAAAGATAATGCAATCGAAATATTTGTACAAAGATAACACTAATTTCGAATGAGATTTTTTCTCAAATTAAGATTAAAAAGATATGTAAATTAGTTTCATGATGATGAAATGTTGGAAAACCGACATCACCACATTCAGAACAAAAATAGCTATTATTATTCATTTATTTCAGGACCCTGAGGTCCTGGACCTTTGCAAGGCGTACGAGGGGTCGAAACCAACTCGCAAAGGCTCTTGTGACGTTTGCTGTTGCGAATCTCCACTCAAGCCAACCAATAAAGGCAAGAGAGTGGTAGGAGTTTAGTATCTCATCAGTTTTCATTAAGCTCGACCAATAAAGGCAAACCGGAGATGAAGATGATGATGTACTCCCAGGAAATTGGGTCCGTTTGGTCGTTAATGCCCAACAGTTCGCCCACAAAACTGCCCCGCGGTTTGTATCTCTCTTAGTCTGGCCCCTCACCTTAGGCTAGCTAGGTATGTCACAAAGCCAGCATAGAAGATACTGCGATGGGGTCAACGTAGAGATACTGCTATTATTATTATATATATATATATATATATATAAATAGGGATCAAACGTGAGCTTATTAATTAATAAGCTCACGTTTGATCCCTATTTCATCTGATGGAGATGGATCAATGGAGCACGCTTGCCTAGAAGTAACCTTTTAACTCTTGGCTTAAATATCCCTCGGTCCTGTATCAGAAAACACAGTTTAGGTAGGAATTCCCACCCCTTAGATATATGCATAATAGAGATCCCTAAGCACTTTTACATATGGATGGGTTGTTTACCATGTACTATCGAAGACACATCCGCCTGACCACCACTAAGTTCATTTTTGCTTGCGCATTTGTTGTCGCACCGCAGGATTCAAGAGATTTTTTTTAAATGACGGTCAGGCAGAAATGACCGCAGTGGTCCCAGTGCCGTGAAGGTGTAAACGAGGCTTCATAACTAAACATTAAGCCTTTCACGTGGGTGTTAATTAAACAAGAGAACAATACAATGTACGGTCGACCGCTAGGCTTTGACCTCTGGCTTACATCCATAATAGTATCACTTTCGGACCCTGCCTTTATGAACGGGTAAACTATTAATTTAAAATATGAACCGACACGGGAAAGTCCATCAAATTGACTGGATTAAAATTAATGCGCAGTGCATGCTGCGCAATAATTTTAAAGCAGTCAGTGTGATTAAATGCTATTTTTTTTTTATGGTAGGTAAAAAATCATTCAATGACGAATAATCCCGCCCTTAGACGGAGCGGGAAACAGTGTCAGACTCTTACTGACTAAACAACCTACCCCGTTCATACGTCGCCATTTAGCCTTCCTTTCAGACACGAACCCTTGGCCTAGTTGGCTTCGACCCTTCTGCAGGGTCCCTACGATTTGCTGACAACTCCTCGAGGCGCGGGGGAACAGTGCGCGTCGTCGACGACTAGGCTTGGTCCGGACGATTACTAGACAACCGGCGATTTACCTATTGCTCGCCGTGTGCGAGTAGGTGTTATAGTTTCTGATATTTCGTGATTAATCAGTGAGTGATATTTCGCTTTCATACTCTTAGATTATTCCTGATCTAATCTTAATTAAAAACCTTTTGAACGAATTTTCATACAGTTATCACCAATAAACATATTTATTTATGTGAAAGGTTTAAGTGTTTATTGCATGCAAATAATAGTAGAGAAAAGATTAGTTACACCCGTCCGAAGCTAAGGCGGGTCGCCAGTAAAGTATAAATTATCTTCCCGCATATTATCTGTTGGCGGCCCAGCTGCGGCAGTTAATCAAGAGTGATCAAGCGTTAGTTTGGCATCAGTAGGTATTTGTTGTTCATCATTATCAACTGGTGATTTATGCTCACCTCGTGTAAACAGGAGCCAATTTTAGCATAATGTGCATCTATTGCAATGAAAGTAGGAATACGATTTGAATTATCTTTCTATCTTCTGCTAATTACTTCGTTGGTCAAAACCGCTTTGAACAGGTCAAAAGTAATTTATTTCGGTTTAGTTGATACTTTCTTTAATATTACTAACATTTACTCAAAAATCTTTTATTACGACACTTTTTGTAGTATTTCATGGCACCTGGAAACAAAGTGATTAACGAGAAGAGAGAGGCTTATATTCGCAGTTCCTTTGTGAAATCGAATCAGAATTGAAAATGACAACATAATTTGAAGTAATACTTTTTATACTGCCTCCCAAGATACAGGTTTCCCAAGGATTCCTAAGGACAGTATAAAAAAAAGTGAAGCTAAATTGCAGGTTCCAAAGTGTTGCGTGCTGTACTCGTACATCTCTATGGAGAAGAACGTACAATAAACTCCATGGCACAATTTAATTACAACTACGTGCTCCATCGTCGATCACATCATCGCTTGCCATCAGGTGAGATTGTGGTCAAACGCGAGCCTATTTAGAATAAATAAAAAACTACTTCAATTTATCTAAAGTAGGAAAATCCTGCATTACTCATAATAATTACATCAAAACTCCATAAACATATAAACAACTCCCCCAGCCATCAAAATAGCCTTGAAGGTGTAAACAATAAATAAGGTCATTGTCCGCATCGGGTCGCTGAAGGTTTTATGAGTTAATCAGTTTCGAGGGAGCCTCACCAGGTGTGCTGGACTGACATTTTGTGGCCGAATGTAGGGTACAACATGCATATACAAACGTGGGTATATCATTAATAAGGCTTGTAAGTATACGTGCTCAAAAGAGATATGTACAGAACTCAATCTTTTTTTTATGGTAGGTAAAAATCATCGAATGACGAATCCTGTTCTTGGGCGTAGCGGGAAATAGTGTTAGACTCTTACTGACTAAACAACCTACCCCGTTCCTTGCTTACCTTACTCCCAGAGCCCCGGTGTAACGCTTTCGCATCAACCCTCGGCCCCAGGAGGCTTCGAACTTGAAGGGCCTTATAAGAACTCAGCCTAGGATATATTATAAAGCGCGCTCTAGAGCACACATAGACATCGCTCACAGATATCGATATCACACGATATCATGGCAGCTCTATGATAGTGCCGTGAATTCACGCGCAAATTGACGCCATGAATAAACTACGCAAGTGAACCCCGCGAAAACTGTCCATATTCACGTTCACGCCTGTTTACGAAGCTTCACGGCACTGATCTAGAGCTGCCTTCAGACCAGTCTGAAGTCTCAATCTTGGTACAAGACGACAATCTATTTTGTGATACCTACATAGATATACGTATTCTTTATTTCAGTTGACATTTGGGTTTCTAGGTACTGCCCACTTACATAGACAAGTATGTAAGCAAAAATGTGTTTAAATGTTTTTCACTACTCATACTCTGAAAGTAGGTGTAAAGTTGCCTGCGGAAAGAGTTGAAAGTAGCAGTTTTAATCCCTAGGGAGTTTTACTTTCAATTGACAGCTGTCTAAATATAAAAAAACTACTTCTATTTTGATATTTCTATTCATCCGTGATTCGAATTTCTATACTGCCAGTACAATTGAAATAACATAAAGATAGGAATAATTTAAGTTTTTTTTTTATAAATGACTTTATTTTAATTGACTTTCAACTATTGTATATATGTGTGTATGTTATAACAAAATGTTGACCTGACCCATTTTTACACTGATAAAATAAAAAATATTGACTGAATCGCCAGACGAAAACTGAAAAAAAAAATTAGCGGGTAAATGGTAGTTGCTCTATAATCTGTGGCCGATTTGATCTTTTTTGTTTTTTTTCGAGTAGTCGAAGTCTGTTTATACTTTGCTAAATCTCTGTTATTAGAAATTTGTATTAACACTATCAGTTCATCAGCTTCAGTTATGGATTTAATGCAAGATTCTTAAGAGGAGAAAACCTTTTACCACCTAAATCAAAAGAAATATACCTACCTAAAAACATACGAAGACCTTTGACGACGACTCAGGTTTTTTTAAAGGTATTTATTTTCGTCGTATTCGTAATGAAAAGCACAGTGATAACCTCGTGTTCAATAGTTATTTAGTCCCTCGAATTACTAATAGTTAGTAATTCTAAAATTCTCGGGACTAAATAACTCACTTTCACCCCTCGTATAACAATGTACTATTAACCACCTCCACTTATAAACTCTTTCTGCTACTTTTGTTATTATTTTTTTACCGGTTATTTCAGGCATTAATAAGCCCATAGTAACATTATTTATTATTTATTATATATTTTATTGTACACCAACACATAATACATTGAAAGTAAAACTTGCAATAAAAAACATACAATCGGCGGCCTTATCGCATTCGGCGATTTCTTCCAGGCAACCCTGTATAGACGAAAATGGCCAGGACATAAAATGGGGTTGCACTTGGTGCAAATACAAAAGTAATAAAAAAAAAACATAAAAGAACTTAATACTAAAAAAATAAAATAGATACATATATACATACATATAAAATATACAGGCAAGGCAATATTGTTTTATTACTTACATACAATTACCATAAATTTAACAGAGCATAATAATTATAATTGAATTAAATGCCTTGGAATGTATAAATTATTAAAATATTGATCATTAAATAACATTAATAAATTAAAATTATAAATGATTCAATTGCATACTACTACTTAAATGTAACTATAAGCTACAAGGGTCTCTATTTTATTTTTTGAGATTGGAAACCATCAAATGACTTCTACAGCTCTAGGGTGGAGCGAGGAATGTGTAAGACTTTGGTGACTAAATCCTACATGTGTTTAAAGGGCGTTAAGTTCATTTTGGGGAAATTAACTTTTTCATGCTCTCAGTTTTTCACGCTCCTTCGATATATTTAAAATGGCAAAATGACAAACAAATATCGTTTTAGGGACTACCCAACCAGTCCTAAAAAAACTCCAAATCATTTATTCGTACTTTTACCTTTTACCTAAAGTGTGATATTTGTTTAGTACAGTCTTATTGAAAGAAAAGTAATACCAGGAAAGTCCCAATTTAAGCCGTCCTTACTCGTAGATTGATTTTTTCCTCACCTTTTGGGATAGAGAGGTCAAAGCACTTCTTTTACCATAAGGAAAAGTCTTTCTACGAAAACAAACAATCACTTGAAATGGGTTTTTTTGTTAGTACCTAAACGTCAGCTGGGCGAGTTCAATGACCTTTCAATGACCCAATGGTTTTACTTACTTATAATCAGCCTTTTTTTGTTTTCACTACTGGGACACAGGCCTCCTCTCTAGGAGAGGGAATGGGCCATAATCCACCACGCGGGCCCAGTGCGCATAGGTGGATGTCTTCGAATTTTTGGTTCTAGGATATGCCGGTTTCCTCACGATATTTTCCTTCACCGTTTTGAGAGCAGTGCTGATGAAATAAATTACACAAAGTAATGCACCTGGCTGGGTTTGAACCCGCAACCTACAACTCGTAAGTCGGAGCCTTTACCACTCGGCCACCACTGCTGTCATACCTGTAGGTAGTTAGATCAAAATTTAACGGCCTATAAGAAGATTTAAGCCATAAAATAGATTACTAGATTGCCACTCCTCAAATACATTTAGAGATCACAATGAGCCAGCTTGGCCAATTGAGATAACCACTTGGTCGACTGTTATTCACACAATGGTTACCAATATAGCAGGTATCTATCTCTAGGAACCTATCTCTGGTATTTTCTGTGTTCATTGGAGAAATCTGATGCGGTCGGTCCCACTAAGTTTCAAGGGCCTTTGTGTTTCAGGAAGGTATTGAGGTGGTATAAAGAATGTTATAATATTTTTTATTGAAGAATAATTAGTAACTGTTTCTTCGCAGAAGTTTAGTAATGATTTAGTTTATTAAATCCCAAGAGGAGACCGGTTTTAATTACGGTATTCGAAAGATTAGAAGAAAAAAAAGAAAGAATAATATTTATTTGGCGACAGCGACCAGGTAGGTACTCAAATATTTTAATATAAAAAGGTATTAAAGAAAAAAAAATCGGGTGTGCGTCTTGACCCAAAAGGCTTGTTTATGCAATGGTTTATATATTGTACATATGTAACGTTAGTTTCAAAAGCTTTTATTATATTACTATAATGTCTTTAGATTCAAGAAAAAACACGTAACAAACCTAATTACAAGGGATGTGTGATTTTCTTGCTTTGAAAGTTTTGTTTAGTTTTTGGTGTATTATCACATCATTTTAGCCGAAAAACGTCAACTATTGGACATAAGTTCAACCGATCCTACGCTTTTCGCATCCATAGGATTCCCGCAACCCTGACCAAATCATCGGTCCATCTTGTAGGAAGTCTTCCAACGTTTTTACAGCTTCTGGTACGAACGTCCAACAATATCCAGTAAAAATGCAAGTTTTGTTGCAAACAAAACTTTTTATTTAATATAAACTAGAGCTTGTCTGCGATCTCCCCTGATGGTAAGCAGTGATGCAATTATAGATGGTGAGGAGCGGTGAACTTATCAAAAGTTGCGCTAATTGCGAAAACACTTATTACAAAAAAGCTTTGTAGCATCTAAAACTAAAAAGCAACACTTAAAACATGTTAAGAAGGTAACATTTAAAGTCTATAACTGGCATATTTTAACGAGCCCCTCAAAACATCAAGATGCAAGCTTATGGTTATGACAAGTATGCTTCAGAAATTCCCTTCCTCACCAATAACGTCTGCGAGCCAATTCAAACTGTATTAGAAGATAATAAAGTTGAAATTTCAAGAGTTTGATCAAGGCTTTCAGTTTCTAGAAGCAAACTTTGAGCTCAGTTTGACGTTAGAATAAAAATGGACGGACTTTTGTGTACAGAATTTCGTGTTCCTTAAATTGATTTACTGAAGAAAACTTTGAATCGGTTCGGTGGCTTTAAATAGTAATTAGTATAACGACTGTTCTCATCAATCAAATAAATTAAGTTTAGTTTATCGTAATTACAAAGCACCGCAGATGATGATTGAAATCGTTTACATTAGAATAAACTCAGAGGTATATTTAAAGCTACATCTTCTTCTTTTCGAATCAAGAATCAAATGCCTATTTAAAGCTTTTTTTATTGCTTATAGGTTCGCGCTTGACCCCTATCTCACCTGATGGAAAGCGACGATGCGGTCGACGATGGAGCGCGCTTAACTAGAAGTAACCTATTCACTAAACTTAAAGATTCCCGGATTGTAGCCATCATTATTAAAGAAGAAATCAATAAAAAAACTGACCAAGTACGAGTTTCACACGAAGGGTACTACAATATTAAAATCAAACAAAAAACTTTAAGAAAAAAAAACTTTTTACAAAAAAAAAACCGCCTTCAAAAAAAGCCAAACGATAAAAGTTCCTACACTAAAAAGTTGAAAATAAAAATTTGAATTGCTGTAAATAAACTTAATTCATAGGTAAACTTATTTGACATTAATATTTTGCAAATATTCAAAATTTATTACTTCTTTTTGGAGTCGGTGCCAGCATTTTTATTGTTGAAACTTAATGTTACCTAGCTTTTTAATATCCGATGCCATTTTTCGTACATAATACTTAAACATTTTCAATGTACTTAAAATGTGGCAGAAGGTTTTTGTAAGTATATATTTTTTATTTAAAAAAAATGTGCAAATCGGATGATTTTTTTTAGAGAAGTCTAATATGTATTTATGTCTTAATTAAGTATTATATATTTGAGTATGCAAATAGGTTACTAAGTAGTTTTATAGTTAAGTTAGAGGTAGTTTTTCAAGGGATTGTTGAATTCCTTGTCTTGGCTGGCACCGACTCCAAAAAGAAGTAATAAATTTTGAATATTTGCAAAATATTAATGTCAAATAAGTTTACCTATGAATTAAGTTTCTTTACAGCAATTCAAAATTTTTATTTTCAACTTTTTAGTGTAGGAACTTTTATCGTTTGGCTTTTTTTGAAGGCGGTTTTTTTTTGTAAAAAGTTTTTTTTATTTGTAGCCGTTTAGTGTTTTTTATTATAATGTGTTATGGCAACGAAGTCAATATCGTTCCTACATTTCTTTTGGAAAAGTTACCAATGTCATATACCTAAGTAGGAATACATATTATAGGTACATTGTTACAGTGTGATCGTTTTGATCTCGTGGAGAGATGATATGATGCATGAAATACTTATGATTTTTTTACATCTCATGAGTACATCTTATGACAGCTCTCATAATCATCATCATTTCAGCCAGAAAACATCCACTGTTGGACATCGACCTCCCCGAAGCGTCGCTACAACGACCGATTCTGTGCGACTCGCATCCATCGCGTTCCCGTGATTCTCACCAGGTCGTCGGTCCACCTTGTGGGAGGCCTTCCAAAGCTGCGTCTTTGCGCGGTCGCCACTCTAGAACCTTTCGGCCCCATCGGCCATCTGTTCTACGAGCAATATGCCCTGCCCACTGCTACTTAAGTTTGGCAATTCTTCGGGCTATGTCGGTGACCCTGGTTCTCCTGCGCATTTCTTCATTTCTGATTCGAACACGCAAGGAAACTTCGAGCATAGCCCTTTCCATTGCCCTTGACAGCATTGTCCATGACAGCTCTAATAAGCTCAAACAATGCTAGGGTACATTATTTTATTTTGAAGTTCCCATGCCGACCTTCCACCTTCCAGCTTCATCATCACATCAGTTCAATAGTACCTTACCGCCAAAGTGCATCTTATGACAATTCTAACAAGCCCAAACACGGCTAGGATATATTAATTAGTTACGCAGTTCCAGTGCCGACCTTCCACCTTCCAGCTTCATCATCATCATCAGATCAGTTCGATGATAACATTTTCAACATAATTATTTCATATAATTGGTTTATAGTGCATTTTCATAGTTGCTTAACTACCTTGATTGTAATATCTATGCGAGTGTCAAATTTCGTTAGCCATTTTCTGATCTTCTTCACCAGTTCCACCTCATCAAATGTTACTTTTTGACTGTAAATGCTTGAGTTCTCGATGAAAATATAAAAAAAAACTATATAGTTGCCTGTAATATTTGAGGAGTTCCCTCGATTTCTCATGGATCCCATCATCAAAACTCGATTTTTTAAAAAATGGGACCAATCTGGAAGCATATCCTTTCAAGTACAAAAAAAAATTTGCAAATCCATCCATAAACAACGGAGTTCTGAGGTAACAAACATAAAAAAAAAAAAAAAAAAATACAATCGAATTGAGAACCTCCTCCTTTTTTTGAAGTCGGTTAAAAATGACGTGTCCTGTATGGAATCCCTGTTTGATTTATGACTAGCTTTGTTTTAATTTTATTATTTGATGTTGTAGTGGTAAAAAATACACATTCTGTGAAAATACTCTCTTACGGTTTATGAGATACATGCCAACTGATAAACGGGCAGAAGAATCTTAGATTAAGTTCTGTTGGCCCCTTCGGGTACAAATTCCCAAAATATACAGACCAAAAATACATGTTCAAAAGTCAAAACCTAAAGTTGACTTGGTTAAAGCAAATGATAACCTAGAAAAGAAAAACCTTAGATATAATCAGTGATACAGATAGAAACACATGATTAAGACTAGCGAATAAAAAAAAAACAAAATAGTCCGCAAAAAGAGATCGCTGCGTATTTATTTAGGCTTATCAACATAAACATAAAGAATGTATCTGTTAGACGAAGCGCTTCGAAAAGCTTATAAACAAACATCCTACGTTATTTAATCAAAGCGACCTACAAAGCTAAGTTCCCGAAATAGACCAAAATTAAATTCTCATTGCAGTAAAAGTTAGTTTTTTCTTGCGTAAATAAATGTAATAGAATCCATGGTTATCTTTGCTTAGCAAGTAATAAAAGACGGTCATAAAGATTTTATGGCTTGTAATAAATTCCGATGATATCTTACTAAACTGAAAATTCTTAGCGAAAGACTTGAAACTAATCACTATATTCTGGAACTTTCAAAAACTTTGCTACGAGATTACGAAGGATGTAAAAGTTTTAACCAAAAAGGCCGTCTTCTTAAGAAATCGAAGCTCAAGGAGGCAGATAGCTATTAGGTACACATAGCTGTACCAATTGGATACCACCTCATATTAAAATACTTTAAAAGGTGAAAAATGTAGATGAATACTTAATGCAGAACAAAAAGAGATTCGACATATTTTTCTTATCTTGAAAAATTAAGAAACGATGCAAATTCTAATTTTCACAGTAAGAATAGAGCTACATATGTATACGTTTCAAATATTAGCAATGTATATTTTGCAATTGAAAAAAAGGAACAATAATATGTTTTTTGATTCTAATATGTTTAAACCTTACAATTGTAGATCATTAGTCTTCGATTCCTGAGGGCGGACGTCGCCGTCGAGGTCGAATGCGGTAAAGGTCGTGTGACGGTCTGATCATGTTTGCAGTAGCAATTAAGGCCTGAAATACCAGACAAAAGTAATCCGAGGAAAACCCCCACGTCGTTGACAACTCCACGGTACAGTCTAAGCGCTTCGTTATACCGTGTACATCGAAGCATTGGTCTCCACGTCAGCTTACAAATGTAGGTGTCTACATACCTATAATTAGTAGGCTCTTAAGAAACTATTACAATTCACCATCAACGATTGTATCACCATCAGCTGGGATAACATCAAACGAAAGTGTATATAATTAAAAGAAAAGATATGAGACCTTTGACTCCAACGTAAACTAGCAAAGTCTATGTTGATGAAAATAACAAGAAATAAACAATAAACATAAAGAAAGAGAACAACGATCAACAAGATAATCACAAAAACAGAAATAACTTACTTATTTAATCTGAGATTCCCGTAACAACCACAAGTCAAGTAAATCAGGAGATCTTGGATTGGTGTTTAGCCGAAATTGAGCAGAGCTTAATGTTGATCAAGTGTAATGCTTCTAAACCTCTGGCCTTGACAGTGAGTGATTGCTAGCTTACCGATCTCTTCGGTTTCGGCTTCGTTTCGTTGTTGTTTCCACGTAAACCTGTTAAGTGAAAGTTGGCTCTAATTTGGAACTTCAAACCAACTGATAATGGTTGGTAAAACGTCACGGTTTCACTTTGCCTTAACTATTTATCAATTGAAGGAAAATATATGAACCATAATAACTTTTTTTAGGTGGGAAAATCATCCAAGGACGTATCACGCCCTTGAGCGGAGATAGAGTCAGACTTTTACTGACCAAAAAGCTAATTGTGTTCCTTTGTTACCTTTCATACTAGGGCCGAATTTTCCTTTCAAAAGCAAACTCTAAGTCCCAGCGAAACCTTGGCCAAAAAATCATAACATCTTCAAGACTTCATTTGCTTTAGTAATCAAAAGTGTCACTAATGGCACTTTATTCAGAACTCAAGGATATCATAGTCAGCAGACCATGATATCCTTGAGGTCTAATTACTGGCTCTGATTAGCTTTGAAGGATATAGTTGTGATGTCTTGCACACTCTAGGAATTTCTTATCTATATCCTACGAGTAACACAACACTACACACATTTCAACTCTTCGTATCGCATTTCTCATTATCGAGAAATGTGAAGTTCCTTTTGGATTAGCTTCTTACTGATGATATGTTGCCATATATATCGGCTCTTGGTGTCATGAAAGGCGACGCATCAAACGCCTGAAATCTCTTATCTTTATTCACCCCGTCAGTCACAAATCCGAAAGGAATCTGATGAATAATGATAATGTCTTATATCGAAAAATTTTGACGCCCACATCTTAGAAAAAATATCAAAAAGCGATTTATGAAAAATACTTCTAAATAAAATAGTTTCAGCAAGACTATTTGTGGAGATGAGCGAAAATAAAATTCAATTTCACGTGTTGATTCAGGTAAAAAATCTTAAACGTATTCTGTCTGAGCTTGGTGTTATTAAAACCTGTGCCTTTACGAGCGGAAAATTTCTAAAGTGAAACGCTCCATCGCTTTGGGCTGTCTTCACTCGCAAAATAAAGATTACAGGCACTGTTTAATTAGTACTCTGTGCTTTGAATGACGTAAATTACTGGAACTGTGTAATTGCTCAGTTAACGAAGAGAGCTTTTAGCATTCTGCCTATAAAATCCGAATTACAAGCTGATCTTGCGGACCACCCACGTTCAGTATTCAAGTGAATTTTCATGCAAATAGTAGGTACATTGGTATGCAAGTAGGGTTCAGGGGTGTGTGAAGCTACTGGTGAGTTAGGAGCCAGAGACTAGTTACAGGAGCAGTGCAGTCCTTTGTTCTAAAGATGTGACTAGGTTTGTAATTAGAGGCAACTAGCGATGTGTTTGAGATATATGTTATGTAATTGGTAGTTGATATAATAGTGGTTTGAAATATTTCAACCTTTTCCAGCCCTGTCTTTAAAATCATGGTATAATACCAAAAGCTAATAGAGCACGACCTTTGATTCTTTTAAAAAGACAATTCTGCAATAATAAATCACTTGTGTATCTAGAAACATAAATTGGCATTTTGGTGCCAAATAGCGTGTTTAAGAGTTCTGCCAACTAGATTGCCTCGTGGAATTTTGTAGAAGTTACAACTTCAAGAATTATGTATTAATGTTTATTTCTTTATTCAATATAAATTGAAAAAAGAAACAAACAATAAATAATGAACAATAAACAGTGAATAGTTTTATATATATTTTATTAACTATTTACGTCTCTTCACGAGAGTAGTGAAGAGACGTGAAGACTTTTATAATGTTTTTAATGAGCTTGTTTTAAGAATTACCAGATTTCTGCCTGATTTATTGTATTACTAGACATTATTTATGAACAATACGTTCAATAACAGCTGGTTTTATTAGGATTGGAATAAATAAATCAACGAAAATCTCAAAGAAAACAAAACAAGATTTAATTTCATTGGCGGTCATTGACCTCGTAAATAAACACTAATATTTGGTTTTTGTTTCTGAGTAATAAGAATGATGTCAACAACCAAGTATCACTGAGTAATAGGCTCCGCAGGGACCACTTTTGAATATACTTAACAACTGTCAAAGATTTAAAAACACGGTTGAGTCCCACAAATTATCCTCGTAATATAATATTGACCTCGTAACTAACTGGTTCATGATCATCATCATCGTCCACTGTTGGACACAAGTTTCCCTTAAGTCGCCTAAAGATTCTCTGCGTCACGCACCCATCGGATTCTCGTGACAGTCATTAAAGCATCGCTCCAGCTTGGCACAAGTCTCCCAAAGTTGAGTCTTCCGTTATACGGTTGCGGAATGCCAACCGTGCACACAATGCATGCCTAACAAAATTTTTGGGCTTGTCATGGCATCTTTTCTGTTATGTTTCAAGTTACTTTAAAATATATTTAATTTTCGTGATGAACTACATTCTTATCATGCATGTGAATTTTTACTTGTCAATTTTATGCAATCTTCTTATATATAAAAATTAATAGCTGTTCATTAGTCACACTAAAACTTCAGGGCCCCAAGTCTGCTAATTTACGAATGGCTCAATTGAATATCAATTGGATCTCAGTAGCAGTTTTAACTACATTTGGTATTCTGCTACTAATTTAAGACCAATGGTTTTCCAGTGACATACGATTGAACTGCTATCAGAATATTTGCTAGTCTGCTCTTCAATCGTGTTACAATTGTAAATCGATTGTGGTCAAATTGGTATTCTACTCTTAGTTAACGTTTGATTGACATTTATGTCAATGGACACTCAGTGTCAATTTTGCAATTGAAGTACGATCGTAGTACGATTAGGCAACAATAGATATTTTGCTAAGGTTTAAGGGTTTTAAGTGGTGGCTACTTGACAAAAAATATTTAAAAGATGCTGCGGTCATTGTTACGATGGCGTATTTTAGCATTAGCTAATGCGCAAGATCGCCGTCGTCTTACCGATTTGAAATACTTTAAATAATATACAGTGTCATTGACATGTTAACGCAAACGAATACCATAGATCCAGTACATGATTCTCGGCGGCGGCGACCTCTCGCGCCGGGCCTTGGTTCAGGCCATGGTCCGCAGTGAAGAGGAATGGCAGGCGGTCGCCTCCTTCTGTGAAGCAGTGATGCTTGTAAAGGAGGAGGCCGACCGCATAAGGCAAAGGCAACAGCGCCCTCGCCGCCGCGATCCTGCCGATATCCGGCCACCGTAGACACTGGCTCGCGGACGGTGAGCAATGGGTAGCTTGCCGTCCGGTCGTCTGGTAACTGTCCAGACTGAGTCCAAGTCGTCAACGGCGCGCACCGTTCCCGCGCGCCTCAAGGAGTTGTCAGTAAACTGTAGGGGCCCTACAGGGTCGAAGCCTCCTGGAGCTGCCGGTTTGAGTGAAACTGTTACCACGGCTCTAGGAATAAGGCAAGGAAGGTACGGGGTAGGTTTTTTAGTCAGTAAGAGTCTGACACTGGTCTCCCGCTCCGCCCAAGAGCGGGTTTCGTCATTTGATGATTTTCACCTACCATAAAAAAGTACATGATTCTAGGCCCCCCAGTGGTGGAATTTTTAGTCGGTTTTTTCTTATTTTTTTTTAATGAATTTTTTACGTTTTTTAAATTAAACTGTATAAAAACGACATTTTAACATTTTTTGCGAAAAAAATTAGTGAATTACATTCTAAATTAATAATGTCATCCGGTTTGATTAGAATAACGATTTTATACAGGTAAAACATAAAATATTTTTTTTTTCAAACATTTGAAAAAAAAACTGACGAAAAAAACCACCACTAGAGTGTCATGAACTGGATCTATAGTATTCGTTTGCGTTAACATGTCAATGTTGTATATCTAACACCCAATAAACATGGGACATATCAATCAATCGATTATAATAAAAAGGTTAATAATATGTCTATGCCAATAAACCTTATCATGGATAACTATGTAATACAGCCACCACATTTGAAATAAACTCTTTCTAACACCGTTAAGTCATGTTTTATCGTCAAGGCGATTCATTACCGACAATGTAATTCGTTACTGAATAACAGAAAATGATAAAAATGCATATTTAAATTAAAAAAATAGTTCATTCGCTCATTTAGCTTCTTGAAAGATTTTGAATGGAACACCTTTATTTGTTCAACTGAGAGTCAATTACAATTACACTACGATTCCATTACGACTCAATTGAGTTTACATTCAAGTTTTTGCAGAATACCAAATTTGTTCTAATCGTAATGGAGTCGTGATTGAATCTCAATTGAATTTCAATAGCATGTGAGTTAAATAAAATTAGCAGACTTGACCCCCAGAACGGCTGCAATGATTTGGCAAATTTTGGTTATAAAATATTCGCCTTAGTTCAGGGAAGATTAAAATGGTTAGAACGAAAAAAAAATTGGACTTGTTTTCCAGCCGCATTCAAATTCAAGAAATCATAACTCCGTCCTAACCCAACGCCTTATTATTTTTCAACTGCTTCAGAGCCATTCTAATCTTGTACAAGCGAGTCTGAAGACGAAAGTAAAATTCTTTTTATATAATTTTCTATGGGGTAAGCTGCCGGTAGATTCTAGAATGTGTATGAAAGCAAAATACAAACTGCGAACGATGGAAATTTTTAACTGCCCGTCATTTACAAGGTTATTCAAAACGAACCAAACAAAATAACATTGAATATGAAGAAAGCATTAACATTTACAACAGACAATCGATTTACTGAAAAACGCAAAACCAACAACAATTTGCTTTTCTAGTTGCCGATTTTTTTTTTCAGGAAATCGATTGTACATGTTTATTTTTATTATTTTACCTTGAAGACGCGGTAACGGTACGTTGTGAGCTTCTGTTTGCTTCCCGAAGCTTCGTGATCAGTAAATGCTGGATTTTCGTGTTTGTAATGAAACGTTGGCGATATGAACGGTATTTCCATTTAAAAAAAATCTTGGCTGACTGCTAAACAATTATGGTAATAGAAAACAAGATATAGAAAGTGATAACATCGTAACGAAACAAAAACTATGATAGGTAACGCATTAACGCATTCGTCGTTGAGGACAAGAACTCTTTCAATCTATTATCGATATAAACCAGTGCTTGACTAGTTTATACGTATTATTTTACTATACACCACCTGATGGTAAGCAGTGATGGAGTCGTTGATAATGAGGCGTACTATGGTTTATTCAAATTAAAATTCAAAGCATTTATTTTAAATAAACCTTTTCATTTTTGAAATGTTGAGAAGTCGGGCTGTCAGAAAAAAAGACGTTAATTGTCATTTGACACGTATATCAGCACCACTCAGCTATTAAAGAGCCTATGCACTTTTATCTTGCCAACACCTAAATTAATATCGGGTGGAAAGACCGCTGCAGGCAAATTTTTTCCAGTCCTTCTACATCATCATCATCATCATCATCAACCTTTTTAATGTTCCCACTGCTGGGACACAGGCCTCCTCTCTAGACGAGGGAATGGGCCATAATCCACCACGCGGGCCCAGTGCGGATTGGTGGATGTCACATGTCTTCGAATTTTTGGTTCTAGGACATGCCGGTTTCCTCACGATGTTTTATTTCACCGTTTTGAGAGCAGTGCTGATGAAATAAATTACACAAAGTAATGCGCCTAGCTGGGTTTGAACCCGCGACCTACAACTCGTAAGTCGGGGCTTTTACCACTCGGCCACCACTGCTCTCCAAATTCCTGTTGCTGTTGTACTCCAAATTGTCCATCTACATAAGCAGTATAAACGACGAGGCGAAAGGCTAGATTTTTCCACTGAACATTTTTCCACTCAAAAAATAGCTTTACTAAAAATAAATTAGAATAGCAACAAAATAGAATAAGAGAAGTAGAAAGCGTAAACATGTAGCAATTCTACAAATTTATTTACATTTTGTTAGTTATTGTTTTGTTTAGAAAATATAAACATCTGATTGATCTTACAACACTTTTTTATTAGTACTGCGAAACCATGAATGAAGTTTTTGGCATTCTTCCCGAAACAACGTAAAAGAAGTAAAAAACAGAATGCGAACTATAAATACTCGTTACATTTTTAAATGCATCTACTTCAATTGCAGTTACCAAATAATTTGTTATGATTTGTCTGAGCGGGTGTCAAAATACATTTTTTTTTTTAGTTTTTTACCTCAAAAAGAAAAAAACGGAATGCTTATAGGATGTCTTTGTCGTCTGTCTGCTTAGACGCTTTATGTCGAGAACGCGTAGAGGTATAAAGTTCAAATTAAAACCATATGCTCAGATCTGCGCTCCCTTGAAGCTGTGAGAGATAGCGGTCAAGCGCGAACCCATCAATAATAAAAAAGCAAGCTTTTGATTTAGCGAGAAAAAAGATATGACCGTTTATGTCGCAAAAACCGTATGTTGACACTCTCTATGAACCCAAATTTCCGAAACTCTGAAATCTGGCATGAAGCAAGACTTAGTTCAAGTTTAAGAATAAATCTGAAAACTAACAATTTTGGATTACGTCACAAAAAAAACTTGTCAATCTACATCTACACTAATATAATACAGAGGTAAAGTTTGTTTTTTTGTTTGTAGGGGGTAATCTCTGGATCTACTGGTCCGATTGGAAAAAAATTAGCAACAATAGAAAGCTGCTTTACTCCTGAGTGACATAGGCTATATTTTATGTACGCGCGCGAAGCCGCTGGAAAAAGCTAGTTCGAAAATAATTTAAGAGACTCGATTCGGAAATTGAATTATCTACGTGACTTGATTGGTACAGAACCCTCAATGTGCAGGACCGACTCGCACTTCTTTAATAGATACTGATACTAATTGATTGAGAAATGTACCTGATAATAAAGTTTTGTGTTGTGTAAACATGTTCCGACTTCGCCAATTATTTGAACGTATGTGTTCTATTGCCAACTGTCTTTCAGAATTGTTTACATACGACAAGCATACGACATACAAATATGTGACAGAAACATCATGTTGTTACAGAGTGCTGTCCCGGTACTAAAATATTGACTTGGTTGGCAGTCAATATGGCTAGTTTATTTTATTCAATACGCTTGAAGTTTTAAGCGGCAGACAAGTTTTTTAAATATACCAATATAAAATTATTTTCACTACTAATTCCTGTCACTACTAATTGTACTAATAATTATACAAACTAACTTCTGTAGTCCTCTCACAACAATTTGATTAGAAAATAAGCTTATCTTTTGAAACTTTTTATTTTAGCCTTCTTTTACCTATCTTAGTAAAGTTGAAAAAGCAAACCCATTGCCGCAGAGATTTCGACCTTGCTGGGGTACTACAGTTTTGTTGACATCTCCTTGAGACGCGTGAGGAACAATATGAGCCGTCGACGACTTGGACTGGATCCGGATGGTAAACGGGTTGTCGCGAGCTTGCGGACAGCGAGCAATGGGTAGCTTGCCGTTCGGAAGTTTGCGCCTAAATTGACTGGAAATTGGGGTTGGAATCCCGGCAGGATTTCATACTCGAAAGTTCAATAGTACTTACCAACTTTTCATACCTAAATTTTGAATTTCTGCACACCAACACAATAATAAATTCAGTTTTAATTCACACAGTGCGAATTTAAACTGAATTTCTTATGCCTAAAGTACACTGTCTGAAAATGTTAGTCGTACGAATGAGAAAGAGGAGAGCTCTCGTTCAGAGCTCGTGGTAGCAGAAGGACATTGCAAAGATCTACTGCATGGGGCCTTATAAGGCCACACCTGGCTTTTATAATCTATTGTTATAAACAGTCTCAGTGTGTGTTAATTCGTTACGCCTCAACACACTGACAAAATTTCGACTCGCAAAAGCGACACTCGAAACCGTCAGAACTCAAAGAACAAGTAAATTAAAAAGTTTCAAATCTCTGCAACGAAATTCTATTGAATCCATTGAAATTCAGAACTGTTCAACCATGAATTTTCCATTTCAGTAATTCAATTGTTGTTGTACAAATGGTGAGTCTCCTATAGTTTTCGTCTCGTTACTTCCGAATAAATTGCAAGAGGGTTTAGGGAGGATTTTTGCTCGATCCTTTATAGTATTAACTAAATGGAGGAAAGTGGGGAAAAAATGGGTGTTTTTCCAATTACTCCTTGACCTCGGTCAAGTCTTCTCTGAAATTATGTGGGTTGGGAAAGGTCACTTGTCCTCGTACTAATTCCACCATTCTGTTCCACTGCGAAAGAGCTTGGAGATTAATATGGACAGGAAAAGTCTTGAGTAAGCCAGCATAACGTGTTGAAATGTTTCTTTTTGTAATAACACATGGTTTACTTATTTTTTTATTTTTAAATAGCATAGCACTGATGCTATGCTATTTAAAAATAAAAAAATAAGCAAACTTAATAAGGAAACTTTATAAGGCTGACCTTATAAAGTTTCCACTGCGGGGTTTCAAACCTCTTGGAGAAGGAAGGAGTCGTAACCTACCACGCAGGCCCAGTGCGGGTTAGCGGATTCTTCAAATTTTTGGTTCTAAGATATGCCGGTTTCGTCACGACGTTTTCCTTTATTGTTTTGAGAGCAGTGGTGATGAAATAAATTACGCAAAGTAATCCACCTGGCTGGGCATGAACCCATGACTCATAAGTTGTAACGCGGGGCTTGAAAATCTCGTTTAATATACTTGGTCATTGTCGCCCTTAGTTCCTTAACACCCCACTTATATCGAAATCTAGAATTTTATGAAAACAATTTTGTTCTGTTTCTTTAAAAAAAAACTGTATATTTTTTATTTAGTCCTATTACCAAACGAAAATTACCATCGCTGCTGAAATTATATACATCTCGTCACATAACAATGTGTTTGAAAACTCGCAGAACATATTCTAGAAAACAAAGTATTGTAACAGAGAGTTATTCTCAGAAGACATGGTTCTTACTAGACCTTGTTTATTTCCGAGAAAATGTTTATATCAACTGAAAACTGATGTTTTTCGAACTGAAAAATGAAAATGGATACTATGTTCATGGTTTTAAAACAATGAAACTCTTTTTTAATAAACTTACTTGAAAACTTGCTCTTGTCTCTACCGCTTTTAAGCGCGCAATTTACTGTTTTCTGCACTAATGCGGAAAGTGCCCAAGCTCGTCCCGCCATAATTTATTGTATTTAATGTTATCAAACTGTACTAAAACGCGACCCTATCGACTCACCGGTCAACCCACATTTATTTATCACTTTGTACTTACAAAATCGTGGAAATTTGTGTTGTTAAAGGTCTTAAATTAATGAGATTCCTACGGATATTTAGGCAACACTAGTTTTCTTCCATTCTCTCTTATCAGCCGTCACGCTATCACTAACTTCTTTATCTTTCATATCACTTCTCACAACCATTCTATAGATCTTCTTTGGCCTCCTCTCCTTCTCCTGCAATACAACATGTATATTTACAACTCTTTTATTTAATAACATACATTTCATTCCTTCACAGGACCATACTGTGACCATATTCACAGGCAATACTTTCTCATTTAAATAAATCTAATATATTTGTCTAGCCAAAGGCGCAGAAGACGAAGTACCGTTTGGATTTCCATACATTTAACTTTTGTAATACATTACCTATGTCAACAGTACCGTCTACTTTTAGATTCTAAAACTTGTAATACAGTAACTGAAATCATTAACATAACAATTTTGAATTGGCATCATTTGAATTGTTATGAAGACCAACTACTGCTACAGCTGTAATATTGGAATCAAAGTTTTTCCTTCGACTTCTTTTTTAACCGACTTCAAAAAAGGAGGAGGTTATCAAAACGATGGTATGTTTTTTTGTGTGTCTGTTACGTGATTACTCCGCCAATTGTAAAACGATTTATTCTCCAAACAAACTTTGAAACCTCGTTTCCTCCCTTAGTAATTTTGGAAAATCCTCTCTTAGTGCTCACCTACGTCATAAAAGGCAACCTTGTACAAAATTTCACGCCCGTCTATCAGTTTTGGCTGGCGTTGATATGTCAGTCAATCAGGTTGTCCTTCTGTACATATAGACTAACAACCCGCCCCAGCTTCACACAGGTACTGATATTGAATATATTATGCATGTATTATGCACATAAACCTTCCTCTTGAATTACTCTATCTATTAAAAAACCCCCATCAAAATCCGTTGAGTAGTTTTAAAGATTTAAGCATACAACGGGGAGTGACTTTGTTTTATACTATGTAATGATGAGTAGGTGTTCGTTAATCTCGCTAAAACTCGAGAACGGCGTGACTGATGTGGACAATTTTGGTCTTGAAATATTTGTAATACTCCAGAGAAGAAAAAAATCTTCGAAAAAAACATCCGCACAATATTCATGGACTTCGATACGAAATTTTCAGGGACTAGTGGAGTATCATTAAAAGATTGAGATAAACCTAAATTACCTTTTTCTCTTGATGCAGCGAGAGGCAATGCTACTTGCTTGCTAGGACTTGAATTATCTAAACATTTGTCTGTAGAACTATTCTTTCGAAGATTTCGTACCTGTAACAAATTAATAACTAATATTATTACTATGATCGGAGTTTCCTTGCGTGATCGAATCAGAAATGAAGATATCCACAAGAGAACCAAGGTTGCTGACAAGCGAAAAGAATCGCTAAACTTAAGTGGCAATGGGCAGGGCACATTGCACGCAGAACAGATAGCCGCTGGGGCCAAAAAGTTCTGGAGTGGTAACCGCGTACCGGAAGACGTAGCGTTGGAAGGCCTCCCAAAAGGTGGACTGACGACCTGGTCAGGGTTGCTGGAATTCGATGTATGCTTGACGTACGGGACCGGTCGTTGTGGCGACGTTTGGGGGAGGCCTATATCCAACAGTGGACGTCGAATTGATGATGATGATGATTATTACTTTGCCATAACAATTCAGAATAATCTTAGTACAACAACATTCTCTGCAGAGCAAACACAATGAACACTGTTAAGGGATATTGATTGCTATAATCTCCTCGCTTGGCGGACTGGAATGGGATTCTAAGATAATTGGATTTAGTAGATAATAATTAACTAACATCACAGGGTAGAGACGGTCCTCTTCTATGCGTGATTTAGTTTCTCTTGAAAGACAAAGGCTGATTGTGAGGTAACAAAATCATTACATAAATTAACTAATCTACTCGTAATGTAGGTATAAAAATCTCGTGTATCAGTGCTTGTTATGGAATTATTCAGAAACGTAAAGTTATTATTATTATTTTTTTTTGTGTATTTTTACCTCTGAGTTTTTGCTTTGATATTAATGGACATTGCAGAGTTTCATTTGTTGGGTCAACTATTTAATTTATAATATTCCCCCATATCTCCGTGAGCGTCGATTGTACATACGCCTGTACAACTTGGTGACGTTGAAAAATTCTTAATTGTCGTTTTTTTCACACATTTTTAAGAAATTTATTTTACTATAAATTTTGGTTTTTATATTTTTTTTTTCTAGAAAAATTCAGTGAAATTTTTTTTTTAACTTATTTTTTGATTATTTTAAGAAAGGGGGCCCTTCGTTCGAGGGGATTATAGATTCTACATATTTTTCTTTAATTCTTTATTGTACACAACAACTTAACATAAATACAATGATATGACAGTTCATGTACAAAGGCGAGCTAATATAGGTTTGTTTGATTTTGGTGGACTATATATACTATACAAAATGCCAAAAAAGAAGTACCTGGAAGCAATCCAATACATGGTGATGATACTAATTTTTATACAAATTTTTGTAGTCATTTAAGTGTGAAGGAGAATCAAATATACACATGTTAACAAAAATATCTTCCCAAATCGGATGGGTAAAGAGTTTATCAAACCGGGACATCTGGACTTTAAAAAGCTATTTTTGAAGTTTTGTGCAATATGTGCACATTTTTAAAGATTACCTTTTCTGCAAACGTTGCTTCTTTGCGAAGAAATTGTTGCTCCACGGTAGAATTTCGTATGTAATTTTGGTGAGAGCAACAGACTTTAAAATACCATCCTTGAAAGGAATGCCCAGCAAAATTTAAATTTCCGTAAGTTTTTGTAGTTCAGTAGTAGTAGTTTCTGCCAGTGTCTTTGCCCGCGTAATATATTTTTTTTTAGTAGGACTCCTTTCATGCTCTTAGTTTGTGGAATTTAGAAAATTCTCTCTTAGTACTCGCCTGCGACATAAAAGGAAACATTGTGCAAAACTTCACACTCTAATGCTGTGGCCACACAAACACCTAACGGTATTGCCCGCTAGCGCGATAATTTTAGCGCGTTAAATTGGGTTGCCACACTTGAAATTTGCTTTGTGTTCTTGCCTAACGCCAAACGGTAATGTTAATGCTGTTGTCAAATCATCACGTTAAGTCATGGCCACACCTAACATTAACGTCTATTATCGCGATAATTCTCGGCATTTCTCGTTAGTATGAGGCCTATGCCCAGCCGTGGACGTCTTTCGGCAGAAATGATGATTACGAAGGACAGAAATACTACAGATTTCTAAACGATCTCCTCGTACCCTCAAAAATCATGCTAACAAGATAAATAGCACCGATCCCTCTCACTCCGCCCTCTATAAACACTGGCTCCCTCGATGCGACCACAACAAATCACTATTAATACCCGATGCTAACCGAATACTGATAAGAACTGATAAGAGTCGATACGATACTATCGATTGTTCCCTCGGGCGGTAACAAATGACTCCGGGTAATCCTATGGAACAACCCTCGACTCGCAATGAGGTGATAACGGTTATAGATTATAAAGGTTTCGTGTTTGTACTCTAATGTGAAGGGTTTAGACAACCCGAGATATTTTCAAAAATTTTTCGCAATTTGAGAGGAACTTTTTTTACTCTGAGAGAGAATTACAAAAGGGATCCAAACTTTTAAAAAATATATTATTACGCGGTGGTAGGCACTGGCAGACACTATCTATATTTTCTTATATTACTACCCGGTACTGAACAGCAAACTGTAAGAAAGTTACGGAAATTTGAATTTTGCGGGGCATTCCTATCAAGGATGGTATTTTAAAGCTCTCACCAAAATTACATCTGAAATTCTGCCCGACGAGCAACAATTTCTATGAAAAGAAGCAATGTCTACAGAAAGGGTAATCTCTGAAAATGTATGCGTACATGTTGCACATCGAAAACTTCGGAAATAGTCCGAGCTATATTTAAGACCAGATGTCCTGGTTTGATAAGGTGTTCACCCATCCGATTTGGGAAGATTTTTGTTTACATGTGTATATATTTGATTCTCCTTCACGCTCAAACTACTGGAAAGATCTGAATAAAAATTAGTAACATCACCATGTCCTGGACTACTTCCAGGAACTTCTTTATTGGCATTTTGTCCACCAAAATCCTAAGGCATTAAGTCCGCCTCTGTACATTTGTGTATGCAGTGTTAAATAAATCTACACTAATATAATAAAGAGGTAAAGTTTGTTTTTTTGTTTGTAGGATACCTCCTACAAACAAAAAAACAAACTTTACCTCTCTGGAACTACTGGTTCGATTGGAAAAATTTTAGCAACAATAGAAAGGTGCTTTACTCCTGAGTGACATAGGCTACTTATATTTTATGTACGCGGGCGTAGCCGCTGACAAAAGCTAGTTAATAAAAAAAATCAAACGAACCTATTGTTCAAAAATATCTAAAATCTATACAGGGTGTCTTTGACATCGATGCAGAATTGAATACCTTTTACGGTTTCGTTCCGGCCTTAACACCCACCTACTACCTTAAATCTATATGACACTGCAACGTTGCCCAGTACCTTCCGGATGGTGCGGGGATACCGCACGCTCCTTGCTGGCCTACCACCATGGGATTTGGAGGCAACAGTCCTTGCACGCATGCACGACCAGCGCGTGGAGATGCAACGCCGGGGCGAAACTCCGCTGCCCGAACATGTCGAGGCGTGGCGGAAGGAGCTCCGGCGGGATCTCATGGTGAAGTGGAAACAGCGACTGTCGCAACCCAGCGCTGGGCACACCGTAATCTCAGCGGTAGTGCCCCTCTTTGAGGCGTGGCTGGATAGACCTCACGGCGTCCTTACCTTCCGCATGACGCAGGTTCTCACCGGACATGGGAAGTTCGGGAGATTCCTGCACCGGATTCGTGCGGAAGAGACGTCCGGGTGTCGCCACTGTGAGGCGAGCCCGGAGGACACGGTGGAGCACATGGTGGAGGTGTGCCCTGCTTGGGAAGAGCATCGCCGTGTCCTCGTAGGGGTGATCGGCGGCGGCGACCTCTCGCGCCGGGCCCTGGTTCAGGCCATGGTCCACAGCGAAGAGGAATGGCAGGCGGTCGCCTCCTTCTGCGAAGCAGTAATGCTCGTTAAGGAGGAGGCCGACCGCATAAGGCAAAGGCAACAGCGCCCTCGCCGTAGCCGTCGCCGCCGCGATCCTGCCGATATCCGGCCACCGTAGACACTGGCTCGCGGACGGTGAGCAATGGGTAGCTCGCCGTCCGGTCGTCAGGTAAGACCGAGTCCAAGTCGTCAACGGCGCGCACCGTTCCCGCGCGCCTCAAGGAGTTGTCAGCAACTGCAGGGGCCCTTCAGGGTCGAAGCCTCCTGGAGCCTAGAGGGTGGTGCAAACTGTTACCTCGACTCCAGGAATAAGGCAAGGAAGGTACGGGGTAGGTTTTTTAGTCAGTAAGAGTCTGACACTGGTCTCCCGCTCCGCCCAAGAGCGGGTTTCGTCATTGGATGATTTTCACCTACCATAAAAAAAAAAAACGTTGCCCAGTGCCTTGCAACGTGTTGCCTGACATTTTACAACGCATTGACGTGATGTGAGACATGTTGGACCTACTTTCTTTATTCCGTGCGTTGGACATTTACAGCGTGTGTAATGTAGCCTGAGGCTTTTTTATTTTATTTTTTACTGTGGGAAAAATTATCTGATAACAAATCCCGTCCTTTGGCGGAGACTTCAGATATAATTAGGGGAAAATCTCCACCAACATGACACGTAACACTGTCAAGTTGTCTTACATGTTCCACGAATGCGTTGTAAATATTGGGGGAACCCGTTTTGACACACTTGGTAATATAGCAGCGCAGGCAGCGTCACGTCGATTAAACGTAGCACGTCATGTTGGGTGACAAATATCCCCTACATGACGTGAAAAAAAAACCAAAAATATTTCGTATTTTTCCAATTTTAGGTTTTTTCATGGTGGGTTTCATTCATCTAAATGACGAATCCCGCCCTTGGGGTGGAGCGGGAGACAATATCAGACTTTTACTGACTAAATGACACATCCCGTCCCATCTTAGCCTTCATGCCGGGGTCGGACCTTCCTTTCAGAAACCTGACCCCCCCCCCACCAGTAGCCTTCGGCCCATTCTAGGTAAAGTAAGAAAGAGTGTCAGACTTTTACTGACTAAGATCATAAGAAGATGATAAGAGATGAGATGACGTCAGAATAAAGGGACTGGGGGCGTTGGTAAGACAAAGTGGAAGCGTGGCCAACACAATACGTTCAAATTTCGTTTCGTTCGTAAATTGGCCAGGGGAGCAGTTGCATTCCGTTCCTTTATAATATAATAATATAATATGTCCACAACTATCACACAACGTCGTCTAGTCCCAAGCTAAGCAGAGCTTGTGTTATGAGTACTAGACAACTGATAAACATACTTATATATTTCTAAATACATACATATTATAGATAAATTACACCCAGACACAAGACAAATGATCGTGCTCATCACACAAACATTCGTCCTGGGTGGGAATCGAACCCACGACCTCCGGCATAGCATTCAGGGTCACTAACTACTAGACTGACAGGCCAGTCGAACCTTTACCGCTTACACATAGTCCTAAATCCCATTTCTCCAACCTCTTTATTAAAACAGTGAAACACAATTTCGGCGTGATATTCTCACCTCTGACCTCGGCTCCTAAAAGTTCATAAATAATTAAGGCCTGGCCGAGTCTGATATAAGGCGGACCTTCCCGAAAATATATTGGTGTAGGTTGAGTGAAAGGTTGTTGCTAGGTAGTCAAACGTTTAAAATAACTGCGAGAAATGTCTATCACGGCTTTATTTTTAAATTATATTAACAAAAAACCAGAGGCTTAAAATTTTATACAAGCCGCTTCGCGTAATTGGAAGTGCGAAATAAAATTTATTCAGCTACCAACCTATTAAAAACATCTTGTATTTTTTTAATAAATAATTTTAACGATGACAAAGAATGTGAACTCTAAAAATAGAATTAATTTAAGCAATTTGGTTTCAAAAGAAACACTTTAATTAAATACAAAGAATAATCTCACTATTTCTCAGTTCATTCCAGCTTTTAGACAATTGTCTTATTTTAACAATGCACTCAAATTATTTCGGTAGCATTTTATTAAAATAAATTGTTTCTTTAGATTATAACAGAAAGCAGTAGATTTAAAAATATAAGTGATTACATCAATTTCATGTTATTCGTTAATTCAATAAGTAATTTATTTTGCATATATTTAGATATTATGATAAAAAGTAATATTTGAGTGACTATACTCCGTACAAAATAACATTACACTTTTTAAAAATATTTTTTACTGCCCGTTCAAGCGATTTTGAGTTTTATTACGTTGGTAGCATGACAAATGACGGCTGCAGTAAATACTATAATTGGTTTTATAAACACTTTTTTGTTTTTAATGCCATCTTTATGCCTACGGGATAAAATTAAAATTGGTTGAGAAGATAGTAAAAAAGATTCCCAATTCTAACGCGAATAGAGTGTAGGTAGGTACAAGTTAAAAATATCAAGCATACTGAATATAGGGATAAAATACATCATCATCAGCCTTTTAATGTTCCCACTGCTGGGACACAGGCCTCCTCTCTAGGAGAGGGAAAGAGCCATAATCCACTACGCGGGCCAAGTGCGGATTGGTGGATATCACATGTCTTTGAACATTAAAATCCATCTTTCGGATAAAATACATTACTTTAAAAATAAGTATAATTCAAACGAATTTGTTTATTATGCTAAACAATAAAATACAAAGCACCAATTTGTAGAAACAAAAAGAAAACTTACGAACGTTTCCAGTGGGATAAAGCTATAAAACGAGAGCGATTCAACGAATTAAGTGTTTCAGCTGTTTGCGACAACTGTTTGGAACAAGATTACACTTTTTGTGAAAAGTAATCACTTCTGAGAAGAAATCACGTTTGTTAGAACATAGAAAGAAAGAAAACAATGTTTATTTTGCCCAAAATAGACGCACTAAACTTCCGCGTACCGGAAAACGTAGTGTTGGAAGGCCTACCACAAGGTGAACCGACGACCTGGTCAAAGTTGCTGGAATTCGATGGATGCGAGACGCACGGTACCGGTCGTTGTGGTAACGTTTGGGGGAGGCCTGTGTCCAACAGTGGACGTCTTTCGGCTGAATTGATGATGATGATGATTTTGAGACGCACAAAATACAGCAAAATGCCAACCATGTGTGAACCAGGTATTACTGTGTTGCACCATAGACACTAGGCAGAACACAGTTGTCTTGGTCCGAGTTAAATGTTATTTGTTGACTATAACACTTGTCAAAAATTATTTTACTCTATGGTACCTGTTTTTGACCAGCATGTCGACATGCGACAGGAAAAAACAAAACAAAAGTGTAAAAAAAAACATAAAAAATATATATAAATCTGAGTTGTGATTTGCTTGTGTGTAGTTGATACTTTAATTTAGTATAATATTCCACAACTTTCTCGAAACGCCATTTAATGACAGATAAAGCAGAGCTTGTGTTATGAGTGCTAAATAACTGATGCACATTTTTTTTTATGATGGGCAAAAATAATCCAATGACGAATCCCGCTCTTGGGTGGTTCGGGAAACACCCCACCCTGTTCCATCTTTGCTCTTCGCACTGGGGCCAAGCCTTCCTTTTAGAAAGAGACCCCGGGCCGCAGTAAGCTTCGACCCTTTTGCAGAGTCGCTATTGATGCTTATACTTGTATATTTATAAATACATAGGATAGATAAATTAAACCCAAACACAAAACAAATGACCGCGGCAATCACACAAACATTTGTCTTAGGTAGAAATCGAACCCGCAACCTTAAGTATAGCAGTTAGCGACCAATCACTAGACTGACAGGCCAGTCTAAATAAATACCTATATTATATACTACAACTATGTTTAATTCTATCGGAAAGACTCCGCAATGTAACTTTACGATCTCAATACATACATTTATTAGCACAGGGAGGTCCTATATCTCCTCAACTTTCACATAACGCCATCTAGGCACAAATAAAGCAGAGTTTATGCTATGAGTGGTAAATAACTGATGAACATATATAAGTATGTTTCTAAATACATAGGTTTTGTTTTACATCCAAACACACACCGTATGACCTCAATATTGTTGAACCAACCTTGAAAATTTTTCATTAATTTATTCATTTTCATGATCGTGGTCAAACATTTGTTTTGGGTAGAAATCGAACCCACCAAACTCCAGAATTCAGGCCCACTAATCACCAAAAGGCTGACTTTCTCTGAATCTCTATTCAGTCTGGACGTATCTATAATGAATAGAGATTTCTCTGTTCTGTACAAAATGCGATAAAAACAGAAAATTTCTATTAACTAAATTAGGCAAAAAAGTTTCGCTTCCCGGAAAAAGCTGTGATTAAAAATTTGAATTCTAATATTGCCTAGTTCTACTCACAGTTCTACCTCGAGTGTCTTGGCAGGTAGAACTGAGTAATATTGAGATTAAATTTAACGTCTATTCAACTCAAGCTCAGTGTGGTTTCTTGCCAATTATTCTATATAGGAAATTATGATGATAAAGATAATCGTGCGCTAGCTAAGTGCCTATGTAGGCATCTATGAAATAAAATAATTTTAAGACTTGTTTGAGTTTTATTTCTAACTAGCGACCCGGCCCAGCTTCGCACGGGTACTGATATTGAATATATTATGCATGTATTATTCACATAAACCTTCCTCTTGAATCACTCTATCTATTAAAAAAGCCGCATCAAAATCCGTTGCGTACTTTTAAAGATCTAAGCATACATAGGGACAGCGGTAAGCAACTTTGTTTTATACTATGTAATGATGTTAAAGATCACAACGTAGAAAAACAGACATTATCCAGTAATCGTTCATATCGGGACCATGTCGTCATAGGCGCGTATCGTTCCACTTGCGCCTCAAAAATTAGTCAGCAAACCGTACAGGCCAACTGTGTCAGAGCCTGCCGGGGCATGGGTTATTATGAAAACGTCATCCAGGACCCGGGAACGAAGGCAAAGAGAGAGCAGGAATGGGTTTTTTAGTCTGTAAAAGTCTGACACTGTCTGCTGCCCCAACCAACGGCATGGTTGATTTTATTCTCCTAAAAAAAACCCTAAAAAGGCAACAGAAAGGAACACAAATAGAATCAATTTGATATCATCTGTCATTGTACACATGCAGCAGACTTGTCACTCAATCATTCAGGGACATATCAATACCCATGTACTATTTATAAGCCTATTCATTCATGATACATAGCTCCCTATATACAGGCTTTTTTATTAAATAAGCCTGCAGATCTGCTGGCATTTTGAGCTTTTGTTCGTAGCAATGTATTCGCTTATGAATAGATGAAAGGGCTCATTTCATGAGCGACCAATCAGCCACCTATTGTTGCGTCGATGGCAGATTTGTCATGGTATGCTGTTTTTACTGAAAATGGGATGTAATTGATCATATTTTGCAGTTTTTTATATATTTTAAAGTGGTTTTTCAGACCTGGATTTTTACGGTGGTTAAAAATCATCAAAAGACGATTACCGCTCTTGGGAGGAAAGGGTAAAATTGTCAGACTCTTACTGACTAACTAGCTTACCCCGTTCCTTATCTGCCTTAAGCAATGGGGCCAAGCCTTCCTCTCAGAAATAGACCCTGGACTCCAGTTGGCTTCGACCCTTTTTTTGTTGGGCGTTTAATCCCAATTTACTATCTACACTAATATAATAATATAATCTACATCTACATCTACACTATATAATAAAGAGGTAAAGTTTGTTTTTTTATTTTTTTTGTTTGTAGGAGGTAATCTCTGGAACTACTGGTCCGATTGGAAAAATTTTAGCAACAATAGAAAGCTGCTTGACTCCTGAGTGACATAGGCTTTATTTTATGTACGCGGGCGAAGCCGCGGGCAAAAGCTAGTAGCTTATAAAGTGCGCAAAATGCGCAGAAACGGGTGCTGTTAATAAATGATCGATGGGGATGAAAGGTTCTGAATTGGCACGTAGTGGAAGACGCAGACATGGTAAGGACCGTGGGAATCCGATGGATGCGAGACGCACAGGATACAATACTTGAAGAAAGCCTATGTCCCACAGGGTCCTGTAATGTCACTTCAGAAAATTCTTTACCTAACAACAAGATTGGCTTCGTCTAAATACATCAGATTTAATTTAAAAACAAAAGCCATAACGTACCCTTTTGAATGGTAAAACAATTATCAACAATATACTAGAAACTAGACTACCAAGTCACATCCACTCGTCGTCGTCTCTCAAGAGATCTCAACTGTACTTCTGAAGTTCTGAGGTCATATTTCGAACCCGTATTTCCGTGGATACGGCGCCATCCGTACAAACGGGCCCCCCGTGTCACATTCCGGTGACATCTTGTAATTATTCAGTGTCATACGAGGTCTCAATCGCGAGTGACCTCGTTTGGGGACGGCAGCGAGATGAGAAGCCGGGCCGTTAATGAAAATTGGGCGGCCATTTTGAAAAAGAACGGGTTGGTTTTTCTTTTGTTCTCATGCCAGATATTTAGGCTCTATAGTTTTACAAACAGAGGGCTAGCTTTTAATTTTTTTTCTTTAATAAGTACGATAAAGTTTAATCGTTACTAATACAATGCAAAAAACTTAAATATAAACTAAACTTAATATTGACACTAAAACTACAAAAATACACTCAGGCGTCGAAGTACCAAATCGCTGTCATCTGGAAACGTGCCCAGAAGACTGGTAGCATTGCCACGTTGAATGGCAAGCCTAATTCTTTGGGCAAAGAATGAGCCAGCTCACATAGCTTTTAATAGGGCAGTAATAATATTGGAATTGCTGTCAGCAAATTCTAAACCTAACATGACACTACTGACAGTCAATTTGACAGCTGTCAAAATTGTCAGTTGTGCGTCTATTTATTGTCATAGTAATCGCTTCGTGGTATTGTGATATTTAGTATTTACTTGTAGGTATTTACTCACTAAGAGGCAAGACTGAGGCCTGTATTGGATTAATCCTATTAAATATAGGATTAATCGTTTCGCTTATATTAATTATAATTACGCAATCTAGATCAGATTATTAAGTATCTGTAAGTGGATTAAGGTATTATTATGGTATACTAGCTTTTGCCCGCGGCTTCGCTCCCGGCAACAGATTATTCTACTCTACTCTATCCTATTTTTTTTTAATAAGAACCTTCTCCTAACAATAACAAACACAACAAAAATAGAATCAGCGAAATCGGTTCAGCTGTTCTCGAGATTTGCGCTTACCAACACATTTTGCGATTCATTTTTATATATAAGATGTTAAAGTATGGTTTTATGAAAACACTAACTTTGAGCGCTGGCTTTGTTTTATCTTTCTTCTTTTTTTTCCATAAAAGCGTAACAAAGTGATTGTAATAAATAGTACGACGAGATATTAAACATATCCATATTGATGATCGAAGCCAATTCTTTGATAGCAATTTGGTATAAAGTTTAATAATTTTTTTATTGTAAAACATGATATTTAACGTTAAAAAATATGTTTTAACACTTACAAAATGTAACTCCAATTGGATAATTAAGTTACAACGATATTTTAGGCTTTGGATCCCTGACCATAGGCGAACGACGAGCAATGGGTAGCTCGCTGTCCGGCCGTCATATGAGACATCACCTAATAACTCTTCTCTCACATTTTATTGATTAAAACTACACCTGTTTCTTCACTTGCCCTTTGCGTTCCAAGACAATGCGTTTCTTAGTAGACTAGGCCTCTACGGTGTTGTTGACATCTCTTTGAAGCGTGTACACTACTCGCACATCGCCCAATTTAGGGAATTTCAAGCTGTTCGAAGGTGAAGAAAGGACCAAAATCAATATTGGTAGATTACGGAAACCGATGGTTGCAAGATACACAGAGTCAGTTGTTGTGGTGAAGCTTGGTGGAGGCCCATGTCCAGCAGTAGACGTCTTACGGCTGAAGTTAGTTATCTTCATTAACATAGCATACTAATAATATACCTTAGTGATGTAATATAATTGGGTACGTATTTGAATATCGAAGATTAAAATACCTACTGTTAAAATATCGATGTTCATAACATCGAAAATGGATATATCGAACGACCATAAAACCGAAAATTAAAATAACGAAAGTTTATAGTATCGAATGGTTAAATATTCTACGTCCAAAATATCTAAAATCTAAATATCTACAAAAGTTACATCGAAAGATCCAAATATCGAAATACAGACTATCGATTGTCCTAAATATCGAAGTACAAACTATCGAACGTCCTAAATATCGATGGGTACATATAATATTTGAACATCGAAAATTAATATACCTACGTGTAAAAATGGGTTAATTTTCAACATGTAATACATTCATTAATTCACCCTAAAAATACGTACCTACAAGTTAAAATATCGAAAAAAAATTGATATAAGTAGTATGAGTGGAAAAAGGTTGCTTCTGCAACGTCTCCGGCGCTACGGGAAGTGCAACCCCTTCGCCCTTGCGTAACAAAGAATAGGCACCCGTGGGAGCCGTAGCGGCTGAGGTTGGTCGCCGGAAGCGACCAGCAAGCCGAAGCTGCGGAGGTGAACAACATGCTTTGTTACAGCGGGCGGGGGTTGCCCTCCCTTCGCGCCTCCGGATTTTTATATACACTCTAGGTGTAACAGCCAAAAGACTACGTAAATTCGGGGTGCCCCAATTCGGTTTTGGAACAATTTTGACCTATTTTATCCATGAAAATCAGTGTCTTGGTCTTTAAATTAAAATATTTTCTTGAAAGTCAATATGTTGTGATACTAAAGTTAGTGACAGAAACGTATCGCTGCAAAACCGACTCCACGTAGTCTTGTCTGCCCTACCCCTAGAGTGTAATTTAGAATCGCGTAGGCGCGGAGGGGCGAGGCAGCCCGCGAGCTGAGGAGCAGAAGCCGAAGCTGCGGTAGTGAGCGTTTGGACCATCTGCGACGTTAAGCTCGCGTGGGACTGCCGGAGTCCTGCAGCGCCGGAGCCGTGACAGAAACCATGCTTGCTTGCATGTTGCATGATTGCTGCATGCTTGTTTGCTGCTAGATGGTTGGTTTTTTTTCGGTATTTCAACTAGTAGGTATTTTTAACGTAGATATTATGAATTTAGATGTGTGAAATGTTGATATTTTGAACTTAGGAATAATGTCATTCGATATTTTGAATCAATCGAAATTTTAATCACTCGGCATTTCAATCTTCGACGTTTTAAGCTTAGGTATAACAATTTTAGACATTTTGATATAATCGATATTTAAATTTTCGATGTTTTGAACATTGGTATTTTAAGCGTAGGTATTTTAATCTTCGATATTCAAATACGTACCCAATATTAATATACCTTTTTATGGTGGGAAAAGTCATCTAATGACAAATCCTGCCCTTGAGCGGAGCGGGAAACAGAGTCAAACTCTTACTGACTAAACATCCCACCCCATTCCTTCTTAGCCCTCATACCGGGGTCGGACCTTCCTTTCAGAAACCGGACCGGGGCCCCAGTAGGCTTCGGCCCTGTAGGCTTGGTCTCTACCCTTGCTGACAACTCTTTGAGGCGCGCGGGAATAGTGCGCGCCGTTGACGACTGGATTTGGTCCGGACGACTACCAGACGACGGGACGGCGAGACGACGGGATTGCTTGCCGTCCGCGCCTACGGTGGCCGGAAATCGGGATCGGCATCCCGGCGGGTCGCACTGCTAGGGCTCAAACCTCGTGTGTAAAAGAGGGGATGGGTATCAACCACGCAGTCCCCGTGCGGTTAGGTGAATATCACAATTTTTGGTTCTAGGACATACCGGGTTCCTCTCGATCTTTTCCTTTTAGCGTTTTGAAAGCAGTGTTGATAAAATAGATTATATAAAGTAATGCGAATGGCTGAGTTTGAACTCACGACGTACAACTCGTCAGTGATAAATGATATTTATTTTTACAAATAGCTTTTTCAAAAACACTTACACGTCAAATTCGGGGTCATTAACCGTCAGGTCATCTATATCTACAAGTACATTATTTTACCCATATTGGAACGTTTGTTCTACGTAAAAGAGATTTTTTTCCCCTAATAGATTTGGAAATATGAGACCGTCGAATTCTCGGTATTTCTAAATATCAGGCTGTGTTCTTACAGCATCTTTTTCTTTGTTCCAAAGGCATTGTTTTTTCTAGGAAATCAGATATATTGGCTCGGTTTGTTTACGCGATATTCATAGACGGAATAATAGATCGACCACTTGCTGTTTTATTGGGTCTGGTTTCTTCTGTAAACGGGAATGGCTCGTTGTTTTTCATTTGTCTTTTTCAGATGTCTGGATATAGACCGATTGACTGTACGTCTGGTGGAAATAAGTATTCGTCTAACCTATTGATTCAAAGATATTTTGAAATATTAACCTTTCGAGTAGGTACCTTAATCTGACACACTCGTTATACACAGAGGCTCGGTTCAGACTGTTACCAGACGACCGGACGGTGGGCTACCCATTGCTTGCCGTCCGCAAACTACGGTGGACCAGTGACCAGATAGGCTTCGACTCCTCTGGGCCCTTACGGAGGGAAAAGCTTATGTCCAGCCGTGGACATCTTTCGGTTGAAATGATAATGAAGTAGATAAATCTACACTAATATAATAAAGAGGTAAAGTTTGTTTTTTTGTTTGTAGGAGGTAATCTCTGGAACTACTGGTCCGATTGGAAAAAAATTAGCATCAATAGAAAGCTGCTTTCCTCCTGAGTGACATAGGCTATATTTTATGTACGCGGGCGAAGCCGCGGGCAAAAGCTAGTACTTAATACGAATCATGTGATAGGTACTGTTAAACATCTTTTTAAGCCCCTCAGAACATCCTTTAAGGTTTTCTATTTTGAGCCACCTATTGAGGTAGCCACCACTCTTGCAGTAACCACCTATACTCAGATCGACTTCGGTGGTGTCGTCCTCAGGTACCCCTTGGTCGAGACTCTAGCTCTCACAATACAACACTTGGATATCATTTAAAATTTAAATCAATAACTCATAGCCCTAAATATGCATCGGTGCATTACGTGTCTCTGTCATAATTATTATTTGTAATGAATTATTTATTTAGGTAAAATAAATAATTCATTGATATCTACACTAATATAATAAAGAGGTAACGTTTGTTTTTTTGTTTGTAGGAGGTAACTTCTGGAACTAATGGCTCGATTGGAAAAATTGAAAGTTAAAAGAAGAAAAAAAGTAATAGAAAGCTGCTTTACTCCTGAGTGACATAGGCTATAAATTATTTGTATAACATGGATATTAAACGAGCTATCACAACTTTTGTCTCACGAATTTTCCGCGGACGAAGTCGCGGGCAGAAGCTAGTATTGAATATTCCTGATATATTTATTATGGTAATGAACGTTTACTATATATTATTACCTAAAAACGATAACAGCATGTGTGCATGTGTGGTTTTTATGTTATATTTCCATAATTAATACACATAATGTTTTATGTTAATTTTTACGTCCAATTTTAATTGAATCAATCACACTTATTATTGAGAGAGATGTATTATATATTTCAATGTTATGAGAGAGATGTTATATATATATGAGGATTTATATGATGATGTATAGTGTAGTGAATACATTTTTCGGATGTTTTGTAAGTGTATATCATATCTATTTATTAGAATACTAACTTTCTAAAAAGTAGGGTTCTCCATACAAATTTAGGACACCTTTACATCCCTTTAGGAGCTGAATTTTTGAATACCCTTTCTTAATGTTCGCCTACGTCATAAAAGGAAGCCTTGTGCAAAATTTCAAGCTCCTAGTCCCAATAGTTTCAGCTGTGCTTTGATATGTCAGTCAGTCAGTTTCTCCTTTTATACACTTCTCATCAAAAAAATCGAAACACCTTGCAAGTTTACGTTTTGTCAGGATTATCAGAAAAATGTGTACATTTAGGAATAAATGTTAAATGTCGTTTAATAGTGAGTAATATGAGCTTATCAAATCTTAATGTTAATGTTCTAAATTTAAATGAATTTTTCATAGGTTTCGTATTTTGTTAAATGAGTCATTTTTATTCCGTATGGAGTATAAAGGAAATGGATAAAACAACACACGTAAATGAAAAAAAAAAGCTAAAAAACGTTTATTTAATAACTTGTATTCCCTCCCCGAGCTCTAATTACTGCTTCCATACGGTTCTTCATCGATCGGATGAGAGTCACGATCACATGCTGTGGTATATTGTCCCATTCCTCTTGGATTGCATCTTGCAGCTGGCTAAGTGTTTCTGGGGCAGGATCTCTTGCTCGAATTCGTCTCTTTAATTCATCCCATAGATGTTCAATGGGATTCATGTCCGGGCTTCTTGCTGGCCATTCCATAATAGAGATATCGACTTCGTTAAGATAATCTCGTACGACGCCCGCGGTGTGAGCCCTAGCATTGTCGTGCATGAATATGAAGCCGTTGCCAATAAAATGTGCATAGGGCATCACATGAGGCTCGAGACACTCTTCGACGTACCGATGACAGTTTAGTGCAGGCAGACGTGGCCCAGACACGAAAGCAAGCTCTGTCTTACCGTCGGCGCTGATTCCTCCCCAAACCGTCCACGAACCGCCACCATAGCTGACCTTTTCTTCAATGCAGCATTGTGCATAGCGTTCTCCGTCTCTTCTGTAGACCTTGTTCCTTCCGTCGTTACCATACAGCATAATTTTACACTCATCAGAAAAGAGAACTTTGCTCCACTGTAGGTATGACCAATTTAGGTGCTCACGTGCAAAGTTAAGGCGCGCTCTTCGATGGTCTGCAGTTAATTTCGGCCCATTTGCTGGCTTATGCGGTACCAGTCCACGATCCTTCAACCTTCTTCTAATTGTAGAGTCACTTACAGCCACCCTTCGTACAACACGAAGCCGCTGCTGCAGTTGAAAAGCGTTAAGGCGTCGATTTCTTAAAGAAGTTGTTACAATAAATCGATCATCTCGCTCAGAAGTGACCCGATTCCTGCCAGATCCTGAACGGCGCGTGAACAAACCAGTCTCCCGATAACGTTTATAGACTCTATGAACAGATGACAGGCTTAGATGCAGTCTTGCAGCCACAACACGCTGACTAAGGCCAGAATCCAGCAATGCCACAACTTGGGCGGCTTCTGTGGGCGAAGTATCCATACGTTTTAGAAAAAAAACCTTTTTTCAGACGTCCCAAAGTCACAGTATTGAAATAAAAAACAAAAAGTTTAAGGATAGGCGCCAATTTTTAGTTTTTAAACGCTAAATGTACTCCAACCCTAAACACACATTTGTCTCAAAACAGTGATTCATTTCGTTTATAAGATAAACAAATGAAATTCTAATTTTGAATTTAGAATTTTCGCTTATTACTGTAATGGCCAAACTGCCAGCTATAATATATGTATTTTTTTTCATCGTATGAATTCTTTTTTGTGTTAAATTCGGACAGAAACAATGAAAACGGAAGTGTTTCGATTTTTTTGATGAGAAGTGTATATAGAGTTCAACAGATCATTGAGTTCAACAGTTTCCAGTTCAAACACAATGCCTATCCGGATATTTCCTTCAATCAAAGTTTAACAGACAGTTTTATAAAATCGTGAATTTATCGTACAAACATTTCCTCGTGGCCGGATTGATTGTTGAGAAACTAAAAACAGAGCTGATGAGGTTTATGATCCGTGACGAGGTCGACTCGTGTATCTTGACTCATGAGTAACGTGACCATACGTCCCGTTTTGGGTGGGACTGTCCCGCGTTCAGACTGTCTGTCCCGCTGCCCCCCGCAAGAGCAAAAATATCCCGCTTTAGCTTAAAGAATGCATCTATCGTTTTTAAATGTTGTATGTCCGCCGACAAATACAAAAATACGACTTAGAAGTCACCCTACTACTTAACTGTTTTATGTTTAGTGCTTTGATTTGTGTTATTCAATTTCTATAAACTTGGTTAAACAGGTTTTTTTTTAACTATTCTTCAGTTTTCCCACTCTGGCACAGAAAATAAATGGTCACGTTACTCATGAGCCTACGTGTCTGCTGTACCGTGGAGATTTTATAATGGGTACTTAATCAATACTAATTACCATTTGTGTGAGGTGATAGGAAACTGATCAATATTGTATTAAAATAGATATACATAAATTAAAGTAGGTCGGTACTGTAGAACCTCTAGTTGTAGTTTAAAATCACTATTGAAATAGGGATCTGCAAACTATGAGGAAAAGTCAAGCAAATTTCAAGTGTGTACCCGTACTCGTTAAAATTATCGCGACAATTGTTTCAATAAATATCGCGTCAGTGGAAATTGATGTTAGACGTTATTTTTTCTTGATTTTTGTTAAAAAACTGCAATCGTCAGTTTTCATCATAAATTTAATGTCATTACTTGCAGAATTAATATAAAGAAAAAGTGTAACTGATATAGGTCCAAGTTAATGTTCATTTTCAGGATGGAAACTCAGCATCAAACTACTTTGGCCCAGCAAAAACCACTACAAACACAGTGGCCCAATATGGACGAAAATGGCTTAATCTGGTTCAGAATGGACAACCATGGACCAGTATCCCCAGGACGCTCCAGAGACTATAGATTATACTAGATACATCATTCAACTTAATACATAAACTGAATAAAACTAAAACTTAATAGCCGTGCGAGACAGTTAAGTTGAACTTAACGACCTCAAGTTAGGAGATTGTAACTTGTAGATCTTACACAATTGTGTGCTTAGTTTACGATGGGCGTGCATATTACTTTCTTGTTTTTATTATTTGGCTAAATGGTTAATTACTTTGTTTAGACGTACTGGACCGTTCATTGTGGTGACATTTGAGGGAGACCTATAAATGGTATTTATTTTTCCAAGTAGGTTTTTCAAAACACTTTTACACGTCAATTTTTTTTTTCGTTAGTTTAATACAGAAGAGACCAGTGTTTCCTAGCTGACTACCCTAAGAAAGGGTCCCGCTCCGCCCAAGGGCGGGATTCGTCATTAGATGATTTTTCCCACCATTAAAAAAAAACTACGCTAAGAAAAAACACCGAAACAAACTCAGGGGTCAAAATCTTTTTTAAAGTTAATACAGAATACATTCGTATGTATTCTGTACCCATAAAAATATGTCGGGGCACGTAGCTAGGGGTAGTGAGATGATACAATGTTATGTTAGAAATGTATATGGAGTGATGATGATAATGTTTACAAGGTGAAGTTACATAACTTAAGATTAAAATGTTAGTTTATTAGAAGTGAAACTTATATTCAATCTAACTATGCACTTATTGTCCCTAATCGATTTGTAGGTACGTGCGGACACTCCCTATTCATTATTCTTCGCGTAACACTAGGCTGACGTTCAACCATGTTTTGGCGCGCACTAACACTAGTGGTTGGCTGCAGCTCCATCCCGGACGGTAAAATAAGGATCAGTTTTACTTATTTTCCCGTTAAATAAATAAATAATCTGCATTATTCTCGTGAATAATGCAGATTATTTATTTATTTAACACTTCATGCACATAAAGGTACAAAGGCGGACATAATGCTTTAAGCATTTTCTATCAATCAATTTAGATTATTGTCTTAGATGGTCTTTTGAGGAAAGAACCGATACATATTTGAGTGGACCTGTCCAGGCAGAGCAAGTATTTGTCTGTATTCGTATGTCTCAACTTAGGACTTCTAAAGAGCTCAACGATTTGACGAACAATCACTATGTCCAACCGTGGGCATCTTTCGGCTGAAATGATGATTTGTTTAGACACTGCGAAGGCAAGACATACTATATGCTACACATATAAAAAGCCGTAGCCGTCGCCGCCGCGATCCTGCCGATATGCGGCCACCGTAGACACTGGCTCGCGGACGGTGAGCAATGGGTAGCTCGCCGTCCGGTCGTCTGGTAAGACCGAGTCCAAGTCGTCAACGGCGCGCTCCGTTACCGCGCGCCTCAAGGAGTTGTCAGCAAACTGCAGGGGCCCTTCAGGGTCGAAGCCTCCTGGAGCCTAGAGGGTGGTGAAAACTGTTACCTCGACTCCAGGAATAAGGCAAGGAAGGTACGGGGTAGGTTTTTTAGTCAGTAAGAGTCTGACACTGGTCTCCCGCTCCGCCCAAGAGCGGGTTTCGTCGTTGGATGATTTTCACCTACCATAAAAAAAACACATATAAAAAGGATATACATATACAAGGATCCTTTATGTATTGTTGTTGTTATATATTTTGATTATCCTTTCATCGGAACGACTTGTAGTTCAGTTAAATTGTGTTTTTGCTGGGAAAGTTTTGGGGTAGTTCTAATTTCTTTAATTATTTATGTATTTTGGGGTGCTGAATCCGAATCTGAGGTTTGCGGTAAAAATTCGTGACGCAACATTAAACAAAAAGGAAAAAAAGAAACACTAGCGACCCTTTAGACCAGTAGTTCCCAAACTTATTTTTCTCATGGACCACTTTCAAAATTTTACTGGTTTCGGTGGAACATTTCTACCACATTATTAAAGTTGCCAAATAAATTTTCGTGGACCCCCGTTAACATCTTATGCACCCCCATTTTTTATTCACACCTACGTAGACCCCCAGCAAGTCTCCTGTGGACCCCTGGGGGTCCACCTGGACCACTTTGGGAATCATTGCTTTAGACTCTAAAGCTTAGAGCATAAATTGACTGAATTATTGTAGTAATTAGGTATTAGGAGCACAATTAGTTCAGAAGGAATTACAAAGTTCAACGAAAAATTTGTAAAAAGATGACGTAAATATACTTATTGTCAAACTATGTCGAAGATTATCTATCAGTACGTATGTTGTATTACACGTATTGTGTTTATTATATTTCAGTGATAATATTTTATAACTTTGCCGATAAGTTTTAATTTCAATGAACCCGATGTACAATTTGCTCATTTAAATGGGAATATTTTATTATCAAAAACAAAAAGAAGATGATTAGGTATTGTTATATGTCATAAATTGGTCTGATAAGATTGATAACATAGTAAATATGATATATAATAAATATTACTGACAACGCGGAAATATTTATATAAATATTATTTTAAAGACACACTACAATGCGTTCCAAATGAGAAAATCGTCATGTCGTACTGTCAAATCGAAGAAATTTTAACAAAAATAAAAAACTTAGAGATAACTGAAATTGAACAACTGGATTCTGGTTAAACTTTTCTCGTTTATACTCGTAGTTCGTAAATAAATTAAAAGTTTAAAAATTTCGTTCCTAGATTTGACAGTACATTGTGACGTCACTACATGACAATTGATCCTATTCTCATTTAGAACGCATTATAATCATGTTTTTTTTTTATTGGTTATAGGTTTGCGCTTGACCGCTATCTCACCTGATGGAAAGCGACGATGCGGTCGACGATGGAGCGCGCTTACCTAAAAGTAACCTATTCACTCTTGACTTAAAGATACCCGGATTGTAGCCATCAGGAAACACCGACTCCGGCAAGGAATTCTACTTCTTGGCTGTACGCATAATGAATGTGTTTAACAAACTAAACTAGTGGTTCCGGCAAGCAATACCCTACCTGAAAACTGGTTTTTATCAGAAAAGAAAATTAAAAAGCTTTATACAGTGCCACCTAACGAGCTCAATGGAACCCCACCATATCGACATATACACAATATTTTGGTTAAGCTTTTTAGCAGGAATTATGTGATTAACAAACATACAGAAGAATTATATGTATTTGTAGAAAGATATAATCTTTTAACAAATACAGAATTTGTGACAATTCTGTACGGAAAAAAAACCGTCACAAAAATTATGGGTGTATGTAAACAACGTTTAATAACACTGTTATACTGTATTACATTATAGAGCGACTACAAAATCTTGACATTTTGAAACTATGTTTAACTAGCTTCCGCCAGCGGCTCCGCCCATAAAAAATATATAAATCCGACGCCATATAAAAGCCATAACCTTAGTCCCATTTTGCGTCACGGCGGTTCTTTTCTCGATGAGACTCTAAAAGAGCTAACATTTTGTTTCAAACACAAGTAATAAACAGATATGAAAAACGGTGGAAGAAAAACATTCTTTCCTGTTTTTCACCATCTGCCAATTTGTATATCGTAGCCAGTTTTTATGGCTGGTACAGAGATAAAAGAGAGTGCTGCTTCGCCATTAAAGCTATGCCTCGCCATAACGTAACTGATTTTGACATTTTAACCATGCTTCTGGCAAATTCATTACACTGTTAAAACGAAGTGGTGAGTAGCAAAAAATTGTAAATCCTTTCTTTATGTAATACAATCAATGTGTTTTTGTTTCTTTTACCCAAAAAATAAAATGAAAATAGAAATTTTTGATGGCCCGATGACCTGGTGAGGTCGCGGGATGATAGAGTGGCATAGTATATGAGAAAGGTTTAGATGTATAATACATATATACACTATCGTAGAGAAAAATTATACCACACTATAACGAAATCAGAGTCAGAGAGTCAGAGTCAGAGTGATTTATTTGTAAAACATAGGTGTATAAGGTGTTACAGTTTGGTAGATCTTCCATGCTTTGCCCAGAGGCGTACAAATATTTATATAATTAACATTGTCCATTTTAATTGATCTTTTGAAATTAAGTAAACTTACAAAGCATTAATAAATTCAAAATTAATAGATACATAATTACAAATTAAATTAGTTACATACATTGAGTTACATGTCAATAAAAAAAAAACTAATAAATACGAATAAAAAATAAAATTTTGGATCATTAGAATAGGTCAAAAGATAAGTGATTTTATTATGAAGCTTTTATAGCACAAAGAAAAAGTCAATATTTATAGGCACAAGCATATCACTGTAATTTAAATCAATTAAGCTTCAATAAATGTTAAAAAGATTAAGCTGCATGTCATGTTAATGCTGATGTCAAATACACATGGTCATCAAATAAATGTCAAGTGATGTGGAACTATTACAATATACACGAACCAATTAACATGAAATTTTATTACGTCAACTTTTATATAATAATGAATGAAGTTAATGTTAATAGGCATATGTATATTATTACAAATTAAATAAAGCTAGATCCAATAAAAATGTCAAATAAGTTAACGTACATGTCATATAAAACTTCAATGTCAAATAAAAATTTTAAAAAAAATTATCAAAATATGTCCGATAATGTGTATTTTTCTGAAGAAGTAATTATAGAATTGTCGTCAAAATAGTCCTTTATTGAGTAGTAACATTTATTTATCAGAATCCTTAATAGTTCTTTTTTGAAATTGTCCAGATTTAGAGTTTTTATTTTTTCAGGTAGCTTGTTAAATATTTTTTGGGCCATACAGAATGTACTTTTGTTCATAAGTGCAGTATTTCCATAAGTTACTTTGAGTTCTGATTTATTTTTGTCGCGTAATTTTCTGTAATGGCTTTTAGTGGCTATTTTATAAATTGAAATGTTAGATTTCACAAACACGTTCATTTCGTATATGTATAGTGATGGCAAGGTAAGAATTTTTAAACGTATAAAGAACGGTTGACAACTGTCAGTGCTTTTTAAACCACACATAGCTCTAATACATCTTTTCTGGGCTCTAAAGACGAGTTCTCTATTAACTGAATTGCCCCAGTATATTACGCCGTATCTGAGAGTCGATGCAACATAGCCATGATAGGCTGTTACTACCGATTCTAAGCTCACTATGTTTGACAGCTTATATAGAACATAGGCAAATATACTCAGTTTCTTACATATTTCGTCCGTCTGAGATCTCCAAGTCAAATTGTTGTCAATATTAATGCCAAGAAATTTAGTAATTGTAGTTGGTTCAATGATTGTCCCCATATAATTAATGTCCATGATATTGTTTGGGATCCTTTGGTGGAAGTACATAATTTTAGTCTTTTCTAAGTTAATTTTTAGATTATTGTTGTCAAACCATGTTATAATTCTATTCGATGTCATATTTATTTCATTTTCATACGTATTAGGATTGTCACACTTAATTACTACGGTGCTATCATCGGCGAAAAGCACCATTGGATGATTTATATGTTCTGGAAGGTCATTTATATAAACTAGAAAGAAGGGGGGTCCTAGCACGCTACCCTGAGGAACACCGTATTTAATTATTACGCTTTCGGAACGATATCTTTTCTCGTGACCAGACTTGGAGCATACTTGTGTGATTTCAACAAATTGCCTTCTGTCCGTCAGGTAAGATTGAATGAGATCAAGTATATTTCCCCTAATACCATATTTTTCGAGTTTACGTAATAATATGGAAAAATCTACATGATCAAAGGCTTTAGTTAGATCCATAAAAATAGCACATACAGGTTTTCTTTTATCTACACTTGATAAAATGGGGAGAAGCAGGTCATGTATGGCCTGATATATGTAGTCCTGACGACCATTATCGCGACAGATCACTATCTCAACCTGCAGTAGATCAGAGTTGCTAGCCTGTTGGTTTTCTACCATTTCGAGGAGTATGCGTCGGAATTGCATAATTTAATTTCGCCTAGCCCGTTCCATCATCAGACCACCAGAGATAGTTTAAAGTTGCGCCACCGGTACATAGTGGCCATCCCACAAATACGTACAAAACATTTTGGGAACACATTCATTGTGCGTACAGTCAAGGAGTTGAATTCCTTGCCAGAGTCTGTGTTTCCTGATGGCTACAATTCGGGAATCTTAAAGTCAAGAGTTAATTCTAGATGAGCGCGCTCCATCGTCAACCGCATCGCCGCTTTCCATCAGGTGAGATAGCGGTCAAGCGCGAATCTATAAACAATAAATATAAGACCGACAGAAAACTAACTCGATCGAGTTTATCTCGACTGAACGCTATAATTTCAAAGATTTTTAACACTCATGCGAAGCTGAGATTCTATTAAACTGTTTACTATTACTATAAAAAATATTGTTCACCCTATTTTCGTAACACAACGAAAAAATTCCTGAAGGAATGATGTAAATAAAATCATGAATTACAAACTACATAAAAAAATAATAAAATCCTAACACACGTCGTCACATTATTAACAAATTCTCTCTACATAATAACACTAAACACATTCTTACACAATTATTGTAAAAAGAAACTGTGGGTCGTGTAGTCAGTAGAAGTCTGACACTGTGTCCCGCTTCGCCTAAGGGCGAGATTCGTCATTCGATGATCTTTAACACCATAAAAAAAAAACATTATCGGAACAGGGCAAAGTTACTTACTGGCGGTCAGGGCTCCAAAGAAAGAAATAAATGAGTTGTATATTAAATATCGCTTTTTAAATCAAGTCCATGGTTTAGCGGTCTATTTACCTCCTCCTAAGATCTTGTTAGAAACTAGGGATGTTACGGAGGTGATTTTATCGGAACCGAAACCGGAGATTTGAAATTTGTTATAACGGAACCGAAATCGGAACCAGAGGTGAATCATGAAGTGTGAGGAACAAATAAGAACCTATGCGTTAACATAAGTCCGGTACACACATTTACACTGATTTGTTACTGTGCCGGTATTTCCTCCGTAATAACCTCCGCTTCAAATCAATAGGAACCGAAGCCAAAACCGAAATTGTGAAATGAGCCGACAGTTTCGGTATATCGGAACCGACGCTGGAACTCCGCAACATCTCTAGTAGAAACTATCGACTGACACGACGATCGGTACAAAGATCGCCAAGTTCACAACCCACATGTCAACAACCTCTTGAGCTAAGTCTGGATACTTGATTTGCTTACATTTCGCAGCTTCCACGTCATGCGGGACGGCTATATCAACAATCATTGCACGCTTCTCTATTCGGTCCACAACCTCTATACCCAAAAAGCCCAATAAATAATAATAATTTTCCACAATTTTTTAAGCTGGGCTTGTGCTATGAGCACTAATCAACTGATAAACATAATTATATATTTCTAAATACATATAATAATTATTAATATAAGTATATAAAAATCAATGCCGCTGTTCGTGACAATTTTATAACTCGAGAACTTGCTCACCTATCCAAACCAAATGTTTATGCTTTGTTCGGACTATTTAGTAGATTGTTTATGTGAAGCTTGCACAAAAGTACGTAAAATTATTCGAGTTCAAAAAGTAGCACTTTATTTTTTTATTTAAACTTTATAAATCGATAGTGTTTCATGTACCGAATCCACCCTCCAAGGGATTAAAACGATCAAAATTTAACGGATTATTTTATAAAGGCTAAGTATAATACACTAATATTATAAAGGTGACAGTTTTCAACTTTGTTTTTACGCCGAGTGTGAAACTTTAACGGCTGAGCGAGCGCTCAGGAAGATCATGTCCTGAAATAGCATGTAGGACTTTTATCCTTCGCATAAATGTTCTATTTCCACACAGACGAAGCCATTAGCATCTAATATATCTATAGTAATATTATGAAAAGGTAACATTTTTTTTTTATTTATCAATGCCACTTTTCGTTGTAATTTTATAACTCAATAACGTGGTCACCTATCCTAACCAAATGTTTAAACTTTGTTCGGACTATTTAGTAGATGGTTTATGTGAAGATTGCACAAAATAGGCCGAGCAAAAAGAATGCAGAATGCCCAATTATATACTACTGCGGTTCTTCATTTATCACATTTTTCTGTTACCGGGAGCGAAATCGCGGGCAAAAGGTAGTTTAATATAAAAATAAAGTACTGATCAGATTGCTAAAATTTTTACACCGTTAGAAAGCTGTTTTATTTCTGAGTAACTAACTGTAGTATTTCTGAGTAGGCTATATTTTGTGTACGCAAGCGAAGCCACAGACAGCGTCTAGTTTCTCCAATAAAGGTCCAATACCTCTCGGTCCATTGTGTTTGAAGTGCTCAAACAACTGATGAGATACCGTCCTACCTGCCGATGACCGTAAACTTGCGATATTAGGCCGCTTGTCGACCCAAATCGCTGTCGAGTCCCTCAACGATCTTTTGTATAAGAGGGGCGTCTATAAATCCAGCATTATACGTAACACATTTATTGAACAGGCGGTTTCATCAGTACCTTTGAATAGAGTTTAAATCTATACACTTGTATATAAAAGGAGAAACTGACTAACTGCCACCGGCTCTTTATAGGAAGAACATTGTAACCGACAGAGACAGTTTGCACTTATTGCCACTAAGTTGTTATTCATAGGTATTACAGATATACCTAGATAACGCAAGAGCAACTACTTCGCGTGCCTAGCTTACGTACAGAAATCGGTTGGAGCGAGGGGGACGCCGTACGGCGTCTTTGAATTTGATTTTCCTATCACAAATAGTGGTTGTGACGCCATAATTGGTAGTCAAAAAATTGCACGCTTGGTCTCCATACAGATTGTGATGCTTGCGTTATCTAGGTATATCTATATCTATGATAGGTATCATATGTAAAACCACTAATCTATTAGAGTAAGCGCTGTTGGCATACGGCCCTTTTTAGGAAGAACATCGTAAGTGACAGTTTACAATAAAATTTATGTGGGAAGGGTTTCTTCTTTTCTAATAAAAAAGTATTTTAATATATTACTAAAAACAATATGACTGATTAGAATATTGCCTATTAACGTATTGCCATAAATACTTTTTAATTAAGAAATATAAAAAGTGCTAAGTGTCGCTTACGATGGTCTTCCTGAAAAGGCTCGGTATATCAAAGCACAACCAATACTTCTGGTATAGGAACGTGCAATTTTGCGCAGAACTATATTGAGGATTTTTCAAAGCTGATCCCCCAAGGGAATGAAACGGAGGTTTAAAGTTATAGAGAAGCCTTATTTCTCGGAGTGAAGCCACTGGTAAAAGCAAGTTATATAAGTATAAAAAGGAGAGACTAACTGACATATCAACTTGTACTTGTATCAATAGACCGGTAAGTAAAAAAATATAACAAGATAGGTATATCTTGTTCTATTTTTTTTTTAAGTGTTTGTGTGTAGCTAAATAAATAAAATAAAATCTTACTAATATTATAAATGCGAAAGTTACGATGTTTGGATGTTTGTTACTCAATCACGCCAAAACGGCTGGATGGATCTAGATGAAATTTGGCACAGGCATAGGATACACTCCGGAACAGGATATAGGCTACTTTTTTTCCAGGAAACCCCAAACCCAATACCACGCGGGCGAAGCCGCGTGCAAAAGCTAGTAAGTAAATAAATCAACGCACAGCCGATACAACTAGGTCTAGGAACGAGGAAGATTTCACAAAGCTTTGTTATATGATGCAGGTAGGCATGATGCAGGCTAGCACTTAGAATTTTTTGAAAATTCAATTTTGAACTGAAAAGGAAGAGATTCCTTTGATAAAAATTTGACTTTTAGCACAAAATTTAATCAATACTCAATACTTTATTGTGTTCCATAATGTTACAGAGATGATATGTTGTTTAAAAGATTCAATTTCGAACCCTTAGTGGCACAGCAAAGTCTGTTTTATTAAATTATATTCATCCTAAATATAATTATTAATATAATTTAAAAGATATTGATCTAAATCTATAATTAATTATTGCAATTATTGCTTTTAGTTAAACTATCATTAAAATAATAAATAGGTAAGCAGGCAATGTAGTTTTATTTTTTATTATTTTTACAGTTGTTGTTGTAGAAATGAGTATATTAGAGGAAGTCTGAAAGTGGCGCCAGTGACTGAAAAGTTGAAAGGAAATCGTTTGTCGTGGTATGGTCATGTAAAGAGGAGAGATGAAACGCATGTCACAAAAAGAGTTTTGAGTTTACACGGAGATGGATGAAGAGGAAGGGGGAGGCCAAAGAGGAGATGGATGGATTGTGTGAGGAGTGATATGAAAGAAAAGGGAGTTACTGATAGTGTGACGGGTGACAGGACAGAGTGGAAGAAAAAACATGTTGCGCCGACCCCAAATAAAATGGGATAATGTAGGATGATGATGACAGTTGTTTATAGTATCTATTATTTCAATATCAAATAAGTACCGTCACCATTAGTTTTTCAAAACTAACCTGATCCCTAACTAAATGGTTAGTGGCCCTGACTGCTATACTGGAGGTCGAGGGTTCGATATTACCCAGGACAAATGTTTGTGTGATGAGCTCAATCATTTGTTCTGTGTCTAGATGTAATTTATCTATAACTAGCTTTCTGCCAGCGGCTTCGCCCACGTGAAAGTAGGTAGGGTTCTCCATACAAACTTTAGAGCCCCATTACATACCTTTAGAAGCTGAATTTTGAAAAACCCTTTCTTAGTGTTCACCTACGTCATAAACGGAAGCCTTATGCAAAATTTCACGGTCCTAGTCCCAGTGCTTTTGGCTGTTGGTTGATATGTCAGTCAGTTTCTCCTTTTTTATATATTTAGATACATATGTACACTTGTATTTACAAATATATCTAAGTATGTTTATCAGTCGTCTAGTACAAGTATATAAGCTCTGCTTAGCTTGGGACTAGACCATGTTGTGTGACAGTTATGAAAAAAAAAAGGTTTATTGGGTGTTAAAGTTTTTATGACAACATTCTTGAATTCGCTTGTAAAACGCTAGTTATACAATAAAAGAGACATACTATTTTAAATATTCTAGACACACTACTTTAAATATTAATTTAACCTTCATATACAGTAGTGTATATAGGCGGACTTAATGCAACAAGGCATTCTCTACCAGTCAACCTTCAACCCAGTTATGAAAGAAAGAATATTGTTAGAAGCTTACTTCTAGCTGTGGCTTTGCCTGCGTGAAAGTTAAAAAATATAATATATATCTACACTAATATAATAAAGAGGTAAGGTTTGTTTTTTTGTTTATAGGCCTTTGGAACTACTGGTCCGATTGGAAAAATTTTAGCAACAATAGAAAGCTGCTTTACTCCTGAGTGACATAGGCTATATTTTATGTATGCGGGCGAAGCCGCTGACAAAAGCTAGTATAATATATTTCACAACTTTCACACAACGCCATCTAGTCCCAAGCTAAGCAGAGCTTGTGTTATGGGTACTAGACAACTGATAAACATACATATATATTTCTATATACATACATATTATAGATAAATGACACTCAGACACAGAACAAATGATCGTGCTCATCACACAAACATTTGTCCTGGGTGGAAATCGAACCCACGGCCTCCGGCGTAGCAGTCAGGGTCACTAACTACTAACTACTAAACCAACAGGCCAGTCAACGTAGTCAACTATGCCTACAATTTTTTTTTTATTGCTATAAACTAGTGCGTGACTGCGATCCCACCTGATGGTAAGCAGTGATGCAATCGTCGATGGTGAGGCGCACTAGTTTATTAAGAGCCTATTCACTCTAGACTTGAAGACACCTAAATTATTTAATATGTCCCGTTTTTTGCCGACTTTGATGATGTATTTAATATTGTGCGGATTTCATCACGTATGCGGAATTATCTCGCATGCGGTAGTTACGCAAATGTTCTTTTCATGCAAGTATTTATTGTAATGCATGCAATACCCACGCAGGACGTGTATTTTTTGCGTTTTGTAATTTTCTGCATGCGAAAAAAATGGCATGCGTGATGAAAGCCGTAATATTGAAAACCCTCTAAAAGAGATACCACCAAATACAATATTTCGAAGCGGAACTCCGGGGCCCTGGAACTAAGGCAAGAAATAACAGTGGGTTGGTTAGTCAGTAGAAGTCTGACACTGTCTCCCGCTCTGCCTAAGAGCGGGATTCCTCATTCGATGATTTTTTCCACTTTAAAAAGAAAAGCAACCAAATACGACATGCATACAACAACAAAACCTATGGCGCCCTACTTAACAACACCTGATCTACCTTCCACACAAAGGTAAGTCGGAAAGGCATAGTAAGTATATGGGCCATTGTGTGGGCCAAAGTAATTAACAGCCGTAGAACAAAAGCGAGCTTTTTTACCCCTGACGTAAAGATGCTTATCAATAGCTATCACGGTAATGGGGTGCAGGGGTGACAAACATTTTTTTGTATTTTTTTTTTTTGTTAACTGCAGCCAGTTGCATCAACCTCATTAAGGTCGTAGGGACTCTGCAAAAGGGTTAAAGCCTACTGGGTCCCAGGTTCTCTTTCTGAAAGGAAGGATTGTCACCCGTGCGAAAGACTCGTGAAGGAAAGGGTGGGCTGTTTAATCACTAAGGTTCTGACACTTTTTCCTGCTTCGCTTGAGCGCTCAAATCTTTCCTCTTTATAATATTTAGTTCAGATAACTAACTACTGTCCTACGGCAAAACTCCCCAGCGCTCCAAAAGACACTTTTTTGATAGAAAAAGAGGGCCTGCTATATTTTTACCTCTAAAACCCATCTGTGTCTTTTCTTTTACCTTTCAGTAAGAGTCTGACACTGTTTCTCCCTCCACCCAAGAGCGGTATTCATCATCGGATGATTTTTACCTACCATAAAAAAAAACCCTTGACGAGGGTAACAGTAACTCTTTCGACTAATCTATCCTACAGATAAAAGTATATAAAATCAATTAATTTAACTCCCCAAACCCGTGGTCGGACCATCGGCGGACCACTGGACGTGGGTTTTCTTATAACCGACATAATAAGCCCTCAAAAGGAAGGAGGTAAGACACATGACAAACACTTTGTGTTATTTTTTTGTAATTCAGTTTTTATGTATTTTTAGTCAGATAAGTTTTGTTTTTTGTTCCTAACAGCTGTAAGACGCTTTTTTTTTAAAATTCGCATTTTAGAAAAATTCAGTGAGTTTTTTTTTACTAATTTTTTTGTTTATTTCAAGAAAGGGAGTCAATGCCCCCCATCATTGGAGAAAATTATTTTATACTATTTACTATACAACAAAAAATAAAATACCTTAGCAGCTTAAAATAAATAGTGTGTACTAATTTCTTTATATAATTAAGTAAGATAAAGTTCTTTATACATATAATTGAGTAAGATTCTATTTGACAATTTATGTATATAATTTTGAACTTGAATTCGTTTTCATGTAATTTTATTAGGTATTGGAATTAAATTAAATTTAATTGAATATGCGGTATCATATTTTTTTAAAAGATTAAGTACCTGCTAAAATGGTTACGTACCCCTTTTTTCTCAGTAAATAACAGAGAGACTGCGCTCCAGGCAGATTTTTACTAGAAAAAACCCTGGTAGATTTTTGCTAGTAGTCCGCAAGTTACCCTTTTCGTTCCCAGGGAAATGGTAACTCTTTCAGCCAAACCTCAGTAAGGTTGACTATCCCTGGACCACAAGTTATGGCTTCGCGGTAGGGCTAGGCGTGCCGCCATGTAATCACACTTGTAACCAGGTGACATTCCTCCGAAGTGAACATGCAAATCCTTGTACTTCAGCACTTTATACGGCCGCGTGTTAATAGTTAGCTCGTAATTACCTTTTACTTCGCTTATCTAGCAAGTTTTACTTGTTCTAGGTAGGGCTAGGTAATTTATTAGTTGCAATTGAGGCTAAGAACCAAAGCTTAAAGAATAAGTTAGGTTTAACGTTAATTTAATAGCTTAATCTTTTTGTTAAGAACTAAAAGCGTGCTTTCAGCGCCAAGCAACTATATAATATGTCGTGTAGTCATTACTGTAGCATGATGGGCACTGCTTTGTCGTATATATGTTATGGTTAGATCATGAAAAGCAATCACTTGTCTTCATATATTGCCAACTAAAATACCAGGCCAGATTGTTGAATCATTAACATTTGATGATAAACAATCCTCGCTTGACTATATTCTGCCGTGCAGACACTAAAACGCGTAATTTACAATACTTTTACTGCGTTTTAGTATCTGCACGGCAGTATTGTTGATGTAGGATTAGTTACTTAGATAATAAAAGGTCTAAAGAAAGTAAGCCAGATGAAAATTTAAGATCATCAAACTGTAACGTTTGAACTTTTGAGTTCCCAAGCAAAGCCGGTGTTTGCACACCTATTGTCTTTCACATTATGTCTCTAATTACAACATTCAAAAGGTTAAAATTATACATGACTAGTTTGTATCCGCGGCTTCGCCCGCGTACATAAAATATAGCCTATGTCACTCAGGAGTAAACCAGCTTTCTATTGTTGTTAATTTTTTTCCAATCGGACCAGTAGTTCCAGAGATTACCTCCTACAAACAAAAAAACAAAAAAACAAATTTTACCTCTTTATTATATTAGTATAAAAGTATAGATTATACCGATGAAAATGTTAAGGATTGTTATTCCCTGTCGGAGTCTATATTTCCTGAATACTTATCTTGGGATCTTTAAGGGCACAGTCGTAGCTTCATAGTCGCGTCTTCGTCCTTATACGCTTGGTGTACGCCTGTTCACAGTTTACATACAAAACTATGAAACAACGAAGCGTCAACGTCGTTCAGTTGTGTCGTTGCATCATTATCGACAGCGTTATGTAGTGACCGTATCTTAAACACGTAATTGTAGTAATAATAATTCATTATATTAACATCTGATCGTGTCACTGTTGTAGTGATAGTTGTAAATATTTATTTTTTCTTGCTTTTGTATAGCCTCTGTTTTTCAATTACGTCCTATTTATAGTTAATATTTTTATTGTGCCTTTGGGAACAATATTAACCATTATTGATCTACACTGTTCTTACATATCTATTATTACTGAACTGAGCACATATAGTAACATAAGCCATATTTTTAAAGAGTAACCATGGAGTTTCTTGCCGGTTCTTTTCCATAGGAAACGACTAATGTGGAAGCGTGCACTAGCTTCTGACGTTTTATAAGTGCCCATGTAGGCCCATGTGAAATTAAAAATATTTTGACTTGAATAACAAGCAACTTTTACCATAGGATCAAACCTGAGATAGCGAAAAATTTGAGCAAGTTCAGTACATTTTGACCAGTCAGTCACGCGACTGAATATACTGACCAGCAGATTTTTTTTCACGATTTCAAGGTTGGTCCCATAGTAAAAGTTGTTTGTTATCATGACTAGTATCATGTGTTTAAGTATCGTTTACTAATTTACCAGTCACCCTATACATATTATAGAGACAGTAAGCCCTAGTCGACAATGAATGTCGTTACTTCTTAAGCAAGCATACTTTAACGTCGACTGCGTCATCGCTTACCATCAGATTATAAACAATTCATACGCGAATAAATCACTAACAAAAATGTACCGACACAATTTATCAAATGTTCAAACGTGTTAGTCCTGTCTGCTTATCTGCTTAGCCATTCCTTACAAAGGTTGGGATTAGTTTCCAGTGTCACTAGATGTTGCTAAATATCAAATTATTAGATAGATGACCGCTTGTTTGGCTCCACAAACCAGTACCGAAGTAATTGAGTAACGCGATACCGCAGATCTTTGATATAATTAGAAGCCTAAAATCTCATACCAGCATTTCCTGAGAATATTATTGAGTTACTGAGTTGTGTATATATCATAGATGTGTGTGAAACAACGGTGGCGCATTAGTAAAAGTGCCAACTTACAAGTCTGGGGTCAAATACAGCCAGGAATAATACTTTGTGTAATTTATTTTAACATGATGTTTTTTTAGTTCGTCTTTTTAGGGCTACAGAGCCTGTAGCCCTAAAAAGACGAACTAAAAAAACATCGTGGGAAACTAATGGCTTGATTCCACGTGGTTTTTTTTCTGGTTTTCGTTTCCTTTTTCATAAACAGGGGGCTTGAGTCACATTTGTGGGAACATTACAAGGTTAATTATGCTATTTCGGTATACAAAATCTGTGTGAAAATTTGGCATCCAGTTAGACTTTGAACCGACCCAGATACAAGTAACGCACAACAGTGCGCTAAGGACTAAGTGCAGAAACAAGACCACTAAGATAAGACCCCGATACTTTAGAAACAGGCTAGGTTGATTGATCGTCAAATAACATTCCGGTCTAAAAACGAAAACTGTAGGATACAGGCTCCCAATAGGCGACGCAACAACAACCGTTTATGAACAACTCGCAACCATTGTATTCCCGTCACCTTCACCAGGTCAATGGTCCACCTTGTAGGAACTCTTCCAATACTGCTGAACCTTTCGGTCTCATCAACCATCCGTTCTACAAGCAATGTGCCCAGCCCACTGCCGACTAAGTTTGGCAGTAGATTGATAATACCAACTAAATTAATAATCTTTCCCTTCATCAGATTTGTTTACCACGAACGCTAGACAATTGACGTCGTTTATTATCCCACAGAAATGTTAATAAAAATAAAGTACCTCTACAAAGGGTTTATCGCAATCAGTAATTTCAGCCAGACAACCTTGAGGCCTGACGTAATAATACAAGGTATTAAATGTAGTGTTAGGATGGACCCTAGATTTTATTGCAATTACTAGGTTCGGCCAGCGACTTTGTCCGCGAAAAATGTAGAAAATACTCCTGAAAAAAACTATCGTATCGCAAGCGCACGTCACCATGCAAGCATTTGTGCATGTACTGTAAGCCTGTGTGGCCACCCAGATCCGTTCAGCTGTTTGATCAGAAAAGGTTTGGTTATGAAGGAAAACATCGTGAGGAAACCAACATATCCTTAAACCAAAACATTCGAAGACATGTGACATCCACCAATCCGCACTGAGCCCGCGTGGCGGATTATGGCCCATTCCTTCTTCTAAAAGAGCCCGTGTCCCAACTGTTGGAACATTAATAAGGCTAATGATGATGATTCACGATGTTGTACTGCTGTATGAATGTTGTATTGCTTATCACCCACAGAAGCGTGAATGGCTTAAGAGTTAGATACTGACATACAAGCATACAAAATATTCGCCTAAAATATACTAAAGCCACAGAGCCACAGAGGTGTAAGACGGTTTCGACGGGATGGGACAGATGGGATATTTTGTGATGTTGAATTTTGTATGCAGTCTTTAACACAGAAAGCGGGCATGATCACACATTACGCGATCGTGCAATACTTGCTAGAGGACGCTATGGGGTCATTTTTGTATAACTCCCGCCTTTGTATGCGCTTTCCTTGAAATTTTTGTTTATCCACCATTTCATCCGTTGTTATATCTCAATTTTGACATCCGTCTGTACCTAAGCCTCTCAGATCAACTGGTCTATAGGTAGAACTGTTAGTCTGATAGATTTAGGTTCACTTATAATACTATTCTTTTAGGCTACAATGCCCTTTTTATAAATTAAGGGCCATAACTGAGCACTTTAGTCTAGACATGTCTTTTAAGAGAAGCTCTCTAGATTTTTTTTTTAATAAAAAGTATTCCTCGATAACAGACGAGGAGAGGTCAGCTCCATCGCGTAGTCAACATGTTGTGCTTAATAGTTCTTCTGGCCATTCATGTCCCTAACTCAGCCTGCAACTGCAATATTTAAAACAATAACTAACGCGGTGCTAGTACTTTTATTATATTATTCTCTTTATTTATTATATATACATATCGATTTACATTTTTAAATATTTCTTAAAAAACAATAAAAAATGTATTACTATTATTACTTTAATCGCATCACATCAATGTCCTACCTAACCAATATAAGTCCACAAGCATAATATCTAGTCTACACGAAATGTCAAAAAGAGATAGTTTGTTTTTTTTTTTTTGTTTGTAGGAGGTAATCTTTAAAAGTGCTGGTCCGATTGCCAAAATCTTTTCAGTGGTAGCAAGCTGCTTTATTCTTGAGTAACATAGGCTATGTTTTATGTACGTAGGTAAAAGCTAGTCTTCAATGAATAGAGCAAAAACTAGCGGTATTTTTTTGCTGTTGATAGGCACGCTCTTTACATCTATTTCACCTGATGAAAAGCGTCAATAGGATCGATGGTTTAGCACGCTTGCCTAGAAGAAATCTGAGGCTAATTAAACTAAACTGCTAAATAGATAGAGTTATTTACTAGTTCAGTTGAGATAGAGAGATAGGTTGCATAGCTCCATCTCTCTCATAGTAAGGCTGCATTTCCAACAAAGATATGCGAAGATGCATAGTGAGCAAGAGCTACATACATTCCATCCAGGGGGCCAATTCTCGATTTTCGACATTTATTTCGAGTTCGAGATTGCAAGTCTATCTCTGTCTATCAAAAATATCTCTACCAAAAAACTCTCTACCAAATGACGAATTGAGCAGAATTCCGTATTCTCAGTCAAAATAGAAATATATCTCACAAAAATGTCGAGTTGAGTGAAGATATTGGTCGATGCTCTCGCGCGTAGCTCAAGTAACTCGAGAACGCGCGAGTGGACACGCGCGTAGATCACGCTTTCTAGAAAGGCTCTAAGTAAAGAACCAATAGTATAGCTTCATTTACCTCGTCTCAGTCAGTAGTTGGTTCTTTACTAACACATCCCTCGCTACACATCCTTGTACATTGAAACGCAGCCTAAGTCCCTATCCAATCTTCGCTTGAAGATCTCCACTCACAAATGGCAACAAACTACCCTCAAAATTATGTTTTTACAACCCTTTCGATTAACAGCTGGAACCCGAAATCAGATCGTATCCGATTTCTAACAGACCGTTTCTGAGGACCCGAATTTGATTAGAGAGTACCTTTTATGTAACGGGAATCTGGGGAAATGTTTTACCTACTGAAGATGCTGCTATCTACAGATGTTATTGCTAAGTGCTTCAGCCCTTCATCATCATCAGCCTTTTAATGTTCCCACTGCTGGGACACAGGCCTCCTCCCTCTAGGAGAGGGAATGGGCCATAATCCACCACGCGGGCCCAGTGCGGATTGGAAAAATTTGAAGACAAGTGACATCCTCACTTGTCTTCAAATTTTTGGTTCTAGGACAAGCCGGTTTCCTCACGATGTTTTCCTTCACCGTTTTGAGAGCAGTGGTGATGAAATAAATCACACAAAGTAATGCGCCTGGCTGGGTTTGAACACGCGACCTACGACTCGTAAGTCGGGGCTGTTACCACTCGGCTACCACTGCTCACACACGGCCACCACTGCTCACACTCGGCAACAGATTATATTGCTAACTGCTTCAGCCTTTGGACATGACTAAGAACAATGGTACCTTCCGTAGGTATCGATTTTAATCACCTGCCTCCGAAGGAATCCTCCCCCAAAGGAATTGGGGGCGTGACCAACTCAAAGCGTTTGATGTTAGCGAAAAGATCGTAACTCGGCTAGTTCTAATAAAATTTTAGGCTCAATACATATTTTATTATTTTGACGAAAAAAATAATGATAAGTAAATAAGTACATAAAAACAGGCAAGTGCTAGTCGGACTCGCGTCCTGAGGGTTCCGTACAAACCTCATTTTTTTCTCACGTTCAAAATTTCATAGTTCTAAGTAAACGGGACAGTACAGTACGGCCGTCGTATCTTAGCGAGGGTGAAGTTAGGCTCTGCGAATTTACCGCTTGAAAACTCGTACAAAAATAAAGTTTAAAAAAAAAATTAAAAATAGTTTTTAACAGTAATAACTACTGCAAATGGCATTTATTTCTTTAAACCATTTATTTTTTTCCCCTATGAATTTTGGTTCCCTTGATAGTGTCGGAATATAGGTAAGTTTTTTCCGACATAGGTAAACGGCTGCAATTTTTTGCGTAAACTTAAAGTTGGATTTTTCCACAGCTTCAAGGGACCGTAGACCTGAATATATGCTTTTAATTTAAACTTAATATACAGACAGACCAGACAACAAAGTGATCATATAAGGGTATTTTTTTTCTTTTTTCGTATTTTACCTTTTGAGTTACGGAACCTTAAAAAGATAATTTCACGTAGACTGTTTGCTGTGTAGATATTTATAAACTTATTCCACTTACTGAAAACAAAATCCGATAAATATTAATGAAGAATTTAGATAAACGAAGAAACGTTTATCTGAATAAAACATTCTACATTATGGACCTTTGAATTTTTCTCCATTCTTTACGAAAATTAAGGATGAGTTTGGGAATAAAGTGTTTGATGGAATAAAGAAAATTTCCATTCAGTAATTTAGTTTTCTTGGGGATGTAAAGTGAATCTAACGTACTCAAAAAAAGTCGCATAACTTGCTAAATTTTTTTGCGGTTTCAGGTTTAGTCCCATAGTAAAAATTGTTTGTTATCATGCATATGTTTAAGTATTAGTCATTAAATTATCAGTCATCATATATATTGCTGCCCTTCTAAGCGCAAAAGCGGTATCACAAATCACAAAAATAGTAAAGTTGATTTTTGTGCCATGGTATAAAAATCAACTTTACTATTTTTTTAAGTTAATTATTTATTAATTTAATCATTAATAATTATTTTTATAGCTATCACATTGGATAGCTTTTATTTTAAATAAATAAGCCTTTTAGTGCAAACTTGTTCGAAACATAAAAAATATAATTAAGAAAGATTTCCCTATCTCAGTTTTGATGGCATAAAAACAATATTTAAGATTTTTTAAGATACCGCTTTTGCGTTTAGTAGGGCAGTATGATCAAAGAAATAATATAATACCTATTCTTAAACTGTAAAGAATAAGAATAAATGAACTAAAGATAAAAAATAAAGCGTGTAAACATCAAATCAAGGACACGCACAGATAAAAATATAAAAATAATTTTATTTGCAACTATATTTTTTAGAACAAGTTAAAAGGTTTTTATAACGCTTTTATGTAATACCTCTTAAACATCTTTATGGTTCATTAAAATTCGGATGAAATCAACTTCAGCGATCGCCATTGTTCACTGAAGCCGAAATTCTTAAGGTCGGAGCACTCCTAACTTTGACCTCAAACGAAAAATGCTGAGTACTGACTTCTGGCGAGACAAGAAAATATGACCTTGACGATAATTACCGACCTTAGCGCAGTGGTTGAAAAAGTGGTTGCTGCGTTGCGTATTGAAGGTTCGATTCCCGCTCGGAACAAATATTTGTATGGCGTACAGATGTGAGTGTCTTGTGTATGTGAGATACACATGCATGACATACATGCTCCTGAACGTCCAAATAATAATAAAGCAATTTCAAGTTCAGTCCAAAACCAAAATTGTGGATGAGGCTTAAAAGACTGCCTAACTGAAATGACACTGGACAGGACACGTATACTATATGCCCAAAAAACTGTGGGCCAAATGAAGGGATGCCTTTGCCCAGGAGTGGGACAGATCAGGCTTACAAAAAAAAATTAAGTGATAACTTTAAGCATTAAAATATTTCTTCTTGAAAATTAGACTCCTGATGTCCTTGTGGAGGTTAAATGGCGAAGGATGGATCGAGCATACACTCTATATCATCATCATTAATTCAGAAAAAGACTTCCATTACAGAACACAGGCCTTGCCCAAATGTCCTCACAACGATCAGTCGTCTGCGTCTCGAATCCACTGGATTCCCACAATCCTCTTAATTCTTTATTGGTGAGGACCTGGTTGTCATCACTCCACCTTGTGGGAAACCTTCCAATGCTGCTTTTTACAGTACTGAGTAAAACCTACTCGTTTGCCTATGGTTATTCTTTGCAGTACTGGATGATGTGTTAAAGTGTCAGGCGAGCGAGTGAGAAAATATATGGAGGAAAATATATAAATAGATGGAGCGATACACCCTATAAAGGTTCATCATCCCTTTAACAGCTCAGTAAGGCCTCGTGGCCATGGTGACCCTTCGAGCAATTATGGCAAGAAAGAAAAAAGAAAGAAAACATGTTTATTTGGCACTCCATGATACATGAAAAACAAATAAATAATTAACCAAAAAAAAAAATTTGAAAGAAATATCATTCCATAGTATAAAACAAAGTCGCTTCCCGCTGTCTGTTCCTATGTATGCTTAGATCTTTAAAACTACGCAACGGATTTTGACGCGGTTTGTTTTAATAGATAGAGTGATTCAAGAGGAAGGTTTGTTCCTATGTATAATACATGCACAATATATTTAACCTTTCGACCTTGGTAATTAGAAACACAATTAAAGAACATTAGGTGTGAGCTCAAAAGTTTAATATCAGCATTGCACTCGTGCGAAGCTGGGGCGGGTTGCTAGTAAAGAAATAAAATTAACAATATCAATACGTCTCACGGCTGTGCCAAACAGGTCCAGTTCAGCATAATGCCTGACAACTACGAAGCAGTTGCCTGACGCTGGTTAAGCAATGGATCCTGATCATCTTTTATCTTTAAATCACGATACGGAACATCCAAAAACCGTGATGAAATTATCTGTAGTACGTAAGTACTGGTTTTCGATAAAAATAAAGATAAGCTTATAGTAATCATAGTTATGAAAATATACAATACTAGCTTTTGTCAGCAGCTTCGCCCGCGTACATAAAATATGGCCTATGTCACTCAGGAATAAAGCAGCTTTCTATTGTTGCTAAAAATTTTCCAATCGGACCAGTAGTTCCAGAGATTACCTCCTACAAACAAAAAAACAAACTTTACCTCTTTATTATATTAGTGTAGATTACTAGCTGTTCCGGGAAACATTGTTTTGTTGAAAAAAATTAGGTAGTTTTTTTTGTGGGATTTCTTGTCCCATTCCTGTGGAGTTGTAGCCAACTGAAGCCAAGGGTTAGTGTCTGAAAGACAGGCTCTAACCCTGGCATATATGGCGACGTAGGGACGGGGTAGATTGTTTAGTCAGTAAGAGTCTGACATTGTTTCCGACAGATATACAAAGAAAATTATAGAAATAAAATTGGTCCATCCTTTTCTGGGGAGTTCGATAACAAAGACGAGAGTTTTATAATTTTTATTATAATAAATCTAGATATCTAATCTACCTACATATAAATATCGATATCTAATCTATCTAATCTATAAATCTTCCACAAGGAAATAATATTTACATGAAATCTCACTTTTTACCGTACACTAGACATATTTAAATTTCATAAATTAATTCAAAAAACACTTAAAAAATAAAATTCAACTAACCTTTATTATGAAGAAAATTGTTTTTTCACTTTCCTTTGCTGTCCCACTTATTCACAGCATTTGACTTTAAAAGTTCACTATAGCCATTTTTTTTTAAATCACACGAAACACATACTTAATATTAAAAGTTTCTTACTGTTTTCAGCTAAATTTAACAAATAATTCTTAAACACTTATTATTTATCAAATTGTCAATGCTTAAAAAATAATAGTTCAAGATAAAAAATACACTACAAGTTTATACAGCTAAAAAAACTATTTACAACATTTAAGTTCCAAAATCAAACTAAAAAAAAAATCACCGTTAATACCGAAAAACTCCAAAGAATCGTTTTTAAATCATATTCTTTTTTTAAATACACTATTCGAAAAAAGAACTACAGATTCAAATGCAATGTTTAGTATTTCGAATCGCGGAACCGCGTCAGACTATCCGTCGCACGTTCGTGCTCTCCAAGCGATGGGATATAACTGAAGCGCCAAGCGAATCCGAATCTACTGAAACTTGGCCGTACAATCCGTACATGCAACAAGTATATACGTACTCCTACATATATAACAACGACATACGGGCTTCAGCAAGCTCGCCTCTGCCGTTCAGTATGTTATTGCATAGCATTTCATAATTTGCTTTTCGTTTTAAATGCTTTTTACTCGTTAATATTCTGCCGACTCGTGTGTTAGTATATTTTGATACTGTTTGTGAATAAACTTTTGCTTGGCTGAATTTTAAATGAGTATCTGTTTTGTGGAAACATAAACTGATGGAAACTTAAACGTTATTCATCTCTCTAGAGTTTTTCTCAACTGGGTTTGATTGCAGACTTACTGGTGGCGGTTGAATACAAAAATTTTATATAGAGCGACTATTTATCAGATCTTTACAACCCATAGTAACTAGACAATACGATACTCTTTAGATAAAATGATGGTTATACAGAAAAATAAACTTGATTATTGCTGTAATTTATTTTCGTGCATTTAACCTTTCAAATAGCGTAATTAGAGACATAATAGATAGACAATAGGTACGTGAACGCCGGCTTTCTCTGTGGCTCAAGAGTTTTAAAATGAATAAGACATTTTATTTCAGACTAGCTTTTGTCAGCGGCTTGGCCCGCATCAAAGTAGGTATCTTCATACAAATTTAGGCCTCCTGTTTCCTCCCCTTAAGAGCTCTTAACATTTTCTGAAATACAGCTGTATTTCAGAAAATCCTTGCTCGCCTACGTCAGAAAAGGAAACCTTGTGCAAAATTACACATTCCTAGTCCCAGTAGTTTCGGCTGTGCGATGATATATTTTGAAGATACAATTATAATCGGCCAGGTAGACCGCAGCAAGCATATTGTTCCAAATGTATGTTATCTGTAGATAAATAAAAAAAAGTAATTACTTAAATTAATTGCAAGTTAATTAGTATCAAGTGTTTAAGATAAAAGCTTTGTTTACTTGACGTCCACTTTATTAAATAAAGAAAACAACGACTGACCTATTAAAGAATAAGCGATTCTTCTCTCTTGTAACAATCTAAAAATGTTAATTGCTCTGTTTAAGCTCTAAGTATTTACTTTCAGTAAACAAATTAACGGGGAGATATACGATTTTTAATGATTTAAAATCTAATTTCACGGCTAAACGGCTATTCCGTATGTTTTGAAAAAAATATAATATGTTAACTAGACTATTTATCTAATAATTTGGTATACAAATGATCATCATTAGCGTTTTTAATGTTCCCACTGCTGGGACACAGGCTTGCAGGGAACGGGCCATAATCCACCACGCGGGTCTACTGCGGATTGATGGATGTCACATGTCTTCGAATTTTTGGTTCTATGATATACAAACATTTAACTGTTTTTTATTTAACTGAGTGTGATTTATTTTCAAAATTATGTCTAATACAGACAAAAAAGCGAAGATCGGTCAAAAATCATTTTGTGTATTTTTATGAAACTTTCACAAACTAAGAGATAATTTAATTACCAATCTTTTGATATACGGCTTTTATTTATATTGTGTTTAATTAATAAAGGACAAATTATTATTAGAATAATCTTGTTGCGCGGGAAGTGGTGCTAGCTCTTCTTTTGTTCGCTCAAGGTTGCTGACGTTTAAAGTCATCTTAATGCCAAATTTTTCCTTCTAAAAACTTAATTATTTTCTGTCAAAGACTTGACCTCTTGTACTTACGTCGACTTTGATTGTACTGAAACTAATCTAGACTTTCTAATTTTGTTTGAACTTTGTTCGAATTGAAGGAATTTGTGGAATCTAATCAATCGACCAGAAAGCATTCCAATTATTTTTATTATTATTTATATTGGTTATAATAAAAAGGCAAGGTTAAACTTATTAGCCGTTTTATTTTAAAGGTAAAAAAATATCAATGCACTTGCTACAAATATGTCTTCTAAACGACCATACATGAATTTAGAAACATTGCACATGACATTTTAAAAATTATGTATAGGCTTGCACTGTCTCACCAGCCCCCCTAGCCAAGTTACAATCGTTTCGTTTAGAGTTAGCGCTTGTAGATAGCCACGCCTCTAATTCCTTTGCTGAGATGACGAACAAGAGAATTGGGGGCGTAGTCAACTACAAGCGCTAAATCTAAACGATACGATTGTAACTTGGCTAAAGGGGATGATGGTAAGCCATGATGTGGTCGACGATGAAGCACGCTTGTCTAGAAGTAACCACGGTCTCCTATAGTTCGTTTTTTAATCCTAGACTACGATTTGACAACTCAGAATGTCACAGTCTAGAAATATGTTCCCAATTTTCTGGAGTTTGACATTTTAAGTTGTCAAATCGTAGTCTAGGATTAAAAAATGAACTATAGGATGATGACAAATGAACTAAGACCGACGATTTGGAGATAGTATTGAACAAAGAGAAATTTGAATTCGTCGAAAACACAGAAGAATTGAATTATTTGCACAGACAAGTTTAAACAGAACCCCCAGTGCTCAGTTTTTTTTTTAATTGACCAAACTTCATTGGTCATGTGTACACTCTGCCTGCCTCACCTTGTACTTGTAGGTATCACTGGCTTGTACATACGAATAGACTAGCAAATTAATTATGTATATTGCAATATTAATTACTGCCAACTAATGTTGCAATTATTTAAATTAATATTGATTGATTAATGATAACGTTACATTTATAAATATACTAGCAACCCGACCCAGCTTTGCACGGGTGCAATACTTATATATTACGCATGTATTATACTTATAAACCTTCCTCTTGAATCACTCTATCTATTAAAAAAACCACATCAAAATCCTTTGCGTAGTATCAAAAATCTAAGCATAAATAAGCAGACTGCGACTTTATTTTATACTATGTAATGAAAGTGAATGTTTGTGAGTGTGTATGTTTGTTATTATTTCACGATTAATTAACTAAACGAATTTAGTTGAAATTTGTCGCGTGGGTTTGAAAATATCCTGAAATAGTGCATTGGACTTTACATCACGGAATCATGTTCAATTCCTTGGGACAATGTCCTGCGTTGACGCGGGCGAAACCGGTGACAAGGACTAGTTGATTAAGTTAGTTTGATTAATAAAATAAAAGACTCAATTAAATTTTATTGAAGTTTCTTGAATTCAAATTTTGTGATAATTTTTTTTTTAATACTTGGTTTTAACTTTAAAAAAAAAAAAACAAGCCACTTCACTACAAAAAAAAACATTAAAATGTTTCAAAATAAATTAAGTTTTGGAAGTTTTTATTATTGTTTTTTTTTTGTTTGAGAAATCGATTGTGTTTTTTTTTACAAAATGGAGGTCAGCCCGATCTTAATGCCCAAAATGGTATCCAATATATTGTGGCACGGGCACACTGGTATATTTTTCCGCGGTAGTGCGAAAAACAGTTAATTGTGTATCTAAAAGCGGTAAGAGTGAGTTTATGAGCTAACTAACTCAAAAACGTATCTTTCTCTCAAAAACGTATTGACAAATATATACCTTACTAGAGGCTACAGTTTGCCCATGGCCTTAGAAATTCCATCATCATCATCATCATCAGCCTTTCAATGTTCCCACTGCTGGGACACAGGCCTCCTCTCTAGGAGAGGGAATGGGCCATAATCCATCTCGCGGGCCCAGTACGGATTGGTGGATGTCACATGTCTTCGAATTTTTGGTTCTAGGACATGCCGGTTTCCTCACGATGTTTTCCTTCACCGTTTTGAGAGCAGTGGTGATGAAATAAATTACACAAAGTAATGCGCCTGGCTAGGTTTGAACCCGCGACCTACAACTCGTAAGTCGGGGCCGATACCACTCGGCCACCACTGCTCACTCGGCCACCACTGCTCTTAGAAATTCCTCTAATAGAAAATAATATTTTTGTGTTATTGTCGTTTACCACAAGGGGGCGTCACGTGGCACTGACTGGCGTCTAGACTAGACAGATATTTCAATACGAGTCGTATGAAACGTTCAACTAATGGCTATATTTGGCAGCCGGTTACCGACATATTATTTACTAGGAAAATACATCCGATAGAAAAATGTTGTTTGAACTCTGAATCCGTTTTATAAAATAAACATCTATGTTTGTCAATTTGTTTTTCTTTTTTTTTCTTGTCTGCAATGTAACGAAAAATCAGTATAGTTCATTCATCGCATATCGTTTGAGGTCATTGACATTAATGGATTGAAGTTCCTTTTTAGAGTTCCGTAGTTGACTAGGAACCCTTGTAGTTTCCATGTCTGTCTGTCTGTCTGTCCGTCCGCGCATAATCTCGGTGACCCTTAGCACTAGAAAGCTGAAATTTGGTACCAATACAATGTATTATCAATCACGCTGACAAAGTGCAAAAAAAATGTGTTATTAAGGTACCCCCCCCCCTAAAAGTAAAAGTGGGGACTGTTTTTTTTTTTTCATTTCAACCCTAACGTGTGATATATTATTGGATAGGTATTTAAAAATTTAACAGGGCTTTACTTACATAAATAATTGTTTGATAATGTTAATATATTCGGAAACAATCGCTCCAAAAAAAAAAAACAATGCATCCCCTCTCGCTCTTGGCCGGTTTTTTCAAATTCAAATATCAGTAAGTAGTATTGATATTTTAAATAGGAAAAATTTGCTTTTTAAAGTGGTCCTTATATCAATTTGCGGGTAAAGGGTTCTGTAAAAATCATGTTTTGTAAGTTTTTTTTTATTGTTTTTTTTTAAATTACAGACTTATTGTAGGATTTTCTTTAGTCTATAGATGTGACAGTTCTTTTTTTTATATTTGATAAAATTTGGTTCTGTTGACAGAAATGAACAGCTTCCATACGAGTGTATCACCTCCCCGTCTCCCTTCAGTTATACTTCGCCTACACGTATAAACAAAGCAATTTTACCAGTTACGACAATTTTGCTGTAATTCTGTAAGGAGTTCCGTTCCATGCCTTTCGAGGGCACCTCACCCTCAGATCGTAGGGACCCTGCAGAAGGGTCGAAGCCAATTAGGGCCACGGGTTTGCGTCTGAAAAGGAAGGCTCTGGCCCTAGTATGTATGGCGATGTAGGAACGGGGTAGGTTGTTTAGTCAGTAAGAGTCAGACACTTGTTTTCCGCTCCGCCCAAGAGCAGGACTCGTCATTGGATGATTTTTACCTACCATACAAAAAAAAACCTCACCCTCAGATCATTACAATATTTGTATAAGACGGGTTTGAGAGCTTTCAGTAAAAAAAAAACAATATCGGTCCAAATATTGACCGAGAAATAGGTTAAAATATACGTTACTTCTTTCTGAAATCAGTCAAAAAAAAATATTCGGCAGGTGCGTGTCAGACTCGCGCACTGAGGGTTCCGTACAAAGGTTTGTAATAAGTAATTGTCATAGGTAGTTCCTATGACAATAAAATTTAAAAACACAATTTTCGGTTCGGGCACGCTCAGCGTACACTTGTTTGTTATTTTTTAACGTTTGTTGTGTTTTTTGTAACTGTTGTGCTGTGCCTGTACTGAATAAATTCATTTCTATTCTATTCTATGAAAATAATAATTCATCTCGAACCTTTTTTCGATATATATTTGTGCTATGTGTCAGACAGACAGACAGACGGACATCAAAGTGATCCTATAAGGGTTCCGCTTTTTGAGGGACGGAACCCTAAAAAAATAGCTGAAACAAATAAAATAACTTTACAGCAACACTACTCAGGCAACTCCTCAGTTGACAATATTATCCAATAAAACACCTAAAGAAGATAGAGGAAATGTATAAAACTCCCATCAGCGAGAGTGTCGGGGTCCAAACGACCCCAGGCGCCGAGTGCTGCATTACTGGGCGAGCCTGAGAGACGATGGTTATTATTTATGACGTGTATTAAAGACCTCAGGGGTCATAGTGTGTAAGGAAACAGTGTACGTTGAAGGATTGTCATTTGTCGCTTGACTTTGTTGATATGAAAACATTTTAGACGCAAATCTTAGGCTCTAGAGAGACCGCATTTCAATTACAATCTAACTGCACTTTACCTGCAATTTGCAGTTTTTTTTTTATGGTAGACGAAAATCATCAAATGACGAAACCCGCTCTTGGGCGGAGCGGGAGATAATGTCAGACTCTTACTGACTAAAAAACCTACCCCATTCCTTCCTGGCCTTATTCCTAGAGCTCCGGTAACACTTTCACACCAACCGGCGGTGCAATTTGCAGTTAAAATGCGGTCCGTCTCTCTAGAGTCTAGATTACTTCCTACCATTTTTACGGTACGAGTACAATATTGACTGGTCTGCACCGTCCTTACATAATTTATCTGTTAATACTGTAATCTGAAAATATTGTAACAAACCATTTATAAAAAAAGAGTAATCATGGATTTTCTTGCCGGTTCTTCTCCATAGGAAACGACCAATTTGGAACCGTGCACTAGCTTCTGACGTTTTATAAGTGCCCATGTAGGCCCAAGTGTAATAAAAAGATTTTGACTTTGAGTCAGTTTTTGTAAAGTTTTGGAAGCAGCTTTAGCTATGCCAAGTTATCGATATTCTTTAGTGTAAACACAACTTAAAGAAAAATGGGCAAGTGTGAGTCATCATCAGAATATGGACAAGAAACAGTGGTGGCCGAATGGTAAAGGCCCCGACTTACGAGTTATAAGTCGCGGGTTCAAACCCAGCCGGGCGCATTACTTTGTGTAGTTTATTTCATCAACGCTGCTCTCGGTGAAGGAAAACATCGTGAGGAAACCGGCATGTCCTAGAACCAAAAATTCGAAGACATGTGAAATCCACCAATCCGCACTGGGCCAGCGTGGTAGATTTTCGCCCCATCCCTCTCCTAGAGAGGAGGCCTTTGTCCCAGCAGTGGGAACATTAAAAAGGCTGAAGATGATGATGATTTCTAAGCAACCAAAAAAACAGACGTATACAGGTGACGCCATATGTAAAACCTAGCTATTGTACCCACGTCTATCAAAAGCAATTTTTCATAAAACTTATTTTTAATATTAAAAGCGAACACAAAGAGATATGAAAGTTGTTTGCCAAACCTGAGGTTCTAACGTATTTTAATAGCTAAATCGATAACTATTGGGGAATTTCCTTCAACCTACTAACGGAATTATAAAGGTAAAATAAGTATTTTAGGGAATTTATTTTTAGCCTAGTCATCGTAAGAGATTAAATATTCCTAAATTATTACGGTCGTTTTTTTATGGTAGGGAAAAATCATCCAATGCCTCGCAAAACGAGGCGACAGGCCATGGTCCGCAGCGAGGAGGAGTGGCAGGCGGTCGCCTTCTTCTGCGAGGCAGTAATGCTAGTGAAGGAGGAGGCCGACCGTATAAGGCAAAGGCAACGGCAAACTCGCCGTAGCCGTCGCCGCCGCGATCCCGCCGATATCCGGCCACCGTAGACACTGGCTTGCGGACGGCGACGCAATGGGTAGCTCGCCGTCCGATCGTCTGGTAACAGTCCAGACCGAACCCAAGTCGTCCAAGGTGCGCACCGTTCCCGCGCGCCTCATGGAGTTGTCAGCAAACTGTAGGGGCCCTACAGGGTCGAAGCCTCCCGGAGCTGAGGGTAGGTGCGAAAGCGTTACACTGGGGCTCTGGGAATAAGGAAAGAAGGCACGGAGTAGGTTGTTTAGTCAATAAGAGTCTGACACTGTTTCCCGCTCCGCCCAACAGTGGGATTCGACATTCTATCATTTTTACCTACCATAAAAAAAAAAAACAATGCACGGCACGAGAGATCGCCGTCGCCATCGATCGCTCCCACGAGGACACGGCGATGCTCTGCCCAAGCGGGGCACTCCTCCACCGTGTCCTCCATTATTACGGTCGTTGGGTTTCTATATCTGCTGCTAAGGGAAAATATGTTAAATGACACATTCCTTTCGCACTCTTGTTATGATTCGAAATGTTAATAATACTCGTACAATGTCCATAAATTAATATGGAATTAATAATGATTAAGAAATGAAAATATAAACCTTTCGATTACCGTAATTAGAGACATAATAGAAAAACAATACGTATGCGAATAAATTGAAATATTTAAACACTGCAAAAAATATTGAAGTATCGTAAAAAAATCCGTAAAAGTAGTATTTTTTTTTATAGTAAAGTATATTTTTTTATAGTGGGAAAAATCATCTAATAACGAATCCCGCCCTTGGGTAGAGCGGGAAACAGTGTCAGACGCTTACTGACTTAACAACCCACCCCTTTCCTTCTTAGCCTTCATACCAGGGTCGGATTGGTTTTGTTTCTATTCACTCCTTAGTTTTTATTCATCCTTCTTGACTGTACTTTCATTTCTTGACTGTAAACCGTAACAAAAAATATAAAACGCATTTTTAAACCCAACAAATCTAAGTTAAGTATGCTTAACATACAACTTAAGCTAAAACTTAGCCTCATGTACTTACTCAAGCTGTTTACAATGTTTCCAGTGTTTCCTTCCATTATGTCATCGGTAGGGCGCCAAGACCCTGAAGGATAAAAATTGCAAAACGCAATAACGCTACCGAGTGAAAAATTGCCTTCATCGTGCATGCAGGCGCTTACGTGGTTTTAACTCATCGTTTTTATAGGGTTACGTATCCAAAAATAAAACGGGTCTTTGTGCTCCGCTAAAGGTCCGCTGTCTATCTGTCTGTCACCAGGCTGAATCTAATGAACTGAGGTTGTTAGCTGACAGATAACTTTTTTCTGTGGCCGCTATAACAATAAAATAATGAGTACGACTCGAAGATTTTTCTTTTTTGTGACGTGCTGAGAGACCATTTTTATGCCAAATTTCAGGATTCTAGGTCAACTTTAGGTTAGGTACCCTATGTATTTATTGTCTCCGAAGTATCGAAATATTTGTTTTTTTTTTGACATAAACGGCAATACCTTTTTTTTCAGTAAACCGCTTCAAGGGACCGGAGACCTGAGTAACTAAATGGTTTTCATTTCAACTCGATACCTCCACGTGTTCTCAAGATAAAAGGTTGCGATAGGCAGACAAACAGGCGGACAACAAAGTGATACTATAACGGTTCCATTTAAATATATAATGGAGCTCCCATACAACGAACGTATTTTTTTGCCTTTTTTGATACGGTGACGGTGCGAAACCGTTGTGCGTGAGTTCGACTCGCGCTTGGCCAATTTTTATACACACGAAAAACCAGATAACGTTTCCTCGGAAGCCTGAATTACATGTAATAATTCTTGTTACATGGTTTTATCTAAGCTCTGGTTAAAATATGGGAGTATTTTGTACAAAATATTGTAACAAATCGGTTATGTTACTGTAATAGTTCATTTTGATACATGTGCAGAAAGTTTGTTATTGCAACCGTGGCGATACGGGGGTTATGGAGCCGAGTGCTGAAGTGACCAATGTCCACGTGTATCAAACGACGTTTTTCAACACAGTTGTGAAGAAATAAATCAAAGGCGTTTGACTGGCGACTCGTGGGGGTCTTTTTGTTCATTTTTTGCATTTCGATTTCGAATTTAAATTCGCATTGGATAAACAAACGTACGGCAAATATCCACCCTTGCGATGTTGAGACATCTACGGTCCGGACTAAGCGTTTTTTCTCGTCATTTATACCGTGTACATCGAAGGAGTGGAAAAGTTTACCAGCTGCGATCTTTCCGTTCGATTATAAAGGTGTCTTTGAGACTAGAATGAATCGGCTTTTTATAAACTAATGGTGAGGCGTCACCATCAACGATTGCAACACTGCTTACCATCAGGTGGGATCGCGGTCAAACTCTAGTATATAACAATAAAAAAAAATGAAAAATAAGGCGGTACGAAGTGTGCAGGGTCAGCTAGTATGTAAGTAAAATAATGAAAAACTTTGTTATTAATCCTAGAACTTCCAGTACTTTGTATGTAAACATTAACTACTAATAAAGTATTTAGTTTTGTTTATATTCTCGAATAAGTTAATATTTAACGCCGATAGTAGCTCCAACTCTGTTAATAAGCAACTATAGGTGATGTTCGAGTTTCCAATTGATTACGGCTAACTACTTAACTTGCGTGATAGGCGAACATTGTCCCAAGGGATAAAAGGGAGGGGGCTGAGGGTCGTAAGATTAGAAGCTCGCCATGGCGTCACCTTCTGGTCGTTCGTCGTAGAGGACTTCTGGACGAAAGAAATCCGACGATGAGTAGGTACCGACGTTTCAGCGGACGGCTACAAGACGCCGACTACGTTACGTGCATAATAATAATAATAGTAAATAAGTTTCGTTTTATATGTGTTCATCATCGTCATCATTAGCCTTTCAATGTTCCCACTGCTGGGACACAGGCCTCCTCTCTAGGAGAGGAGGCTTGTGTCGGGCCATAATCCACCACGCGGGCCCAGAGCGGATTGGTGGATGTCACATGTCTTCGAATTGTTTAGTTCTAGGACATGCCGGTTTCCAGTAATAGGTATGTTTTTGAGTATTAAAGATAATTTCATGTATTTTTTTCTATGGGCCTCCGATGCCTGAAAATAAAATGAGTATTAATATTATTTTATAAATTACCCTATATTATATTATACTATATTATATTATATTAAATTACCCTATCTTTTTCAGGTGGTTATCAAAATATATGTAGAAAAGTGAACCTTCCTATAACATTAAATTGAAAAAAACTTATGAATACAATGCGTTAACTTCACAATTAGCAATCAAATTATTCATCTACAATCGCATTTACATAATTAATCCTGTTTATAGTAACAACAATATTCATTCAATACCAAAAATAGCATATGTACCTTATTCGAATAAATCTGACTTATTTATAACATCAGTTTCCACACGCACGCAATTTCTTTGTAATCAATTTAATTGGTTCGGTATAAATTAAATTGATTACATCCTTAATCAATTTAACGCGTGGGTTCTGCAAAAGTTAATCAACATATGTATTGTTTCCTTGCTGGAGGCAATGTATCAACTGCCAAAAGGCTTATTTTGTAAATACAGGATATCTATTGTTTCCGTATACATGCTCAATTTTATCACTTTACCAAATTTTAGGCATCGTTTACATTGAACAGAAGTGGTGAATATTATAACACTGGCATCTACTCTTTACCACTGGGCAGGCTGCTCAATATGTTTGACATACAGTTTTTGGTTCCTATTTGAAGCGCCACTCGCGAGCGTCCAGAGAACTAATTTGACATTACCAGTTTTAGTACCGTAAACACTCGCTACAGTTATCGTGGCTGACAGCGCCAATATAGCGAATATCAAATGGGGACAAAATCAGTGTGATAAATTAAAGAAATCAGTAGTGAGTATGATCACTGTCAACCTCAGTGTGAAAGTAGATTCAGCTTGCAGTATGCATTCTCTCTAAGCCGACAATACGCTATAGCATTTAAATGCGTTACTTGTGTGAACAAAAGAGTAGATTTGCTACGCGTAGTACAAAAATAATCGGCCAACAAAAGTGCCATTGTATACACCGTGAAATTTGAATGGTTGTTTTCCCGCGGCAGAATGACTTGCCATAAGGAGTACTTTTGAAGCATACAGAAAAAATTAAAAAATTAAAAAGTTTTTTTTTTTATAAATAATTATTAAAAATATATATCAACTCAAAAAAGCGAAAACAATAGTAACATTAGACGTAATTTGTAGGTACTACTAGAGTCGCATGAGCAGCCCGCAGTCAAAGGAAACCGATTCATTAAATATTTAAACCAAAATAAGCTCTCGCACGTTGTGATACGTCATAATTAGCTTGCACTCTACAGGTCCATTTTTTGTTTTTAATATTTTATTTCTTTATCAAACGTTTATATTACCAAGATACAACCATTTCGCTGAGGGAAAACAACCATTTAAATTTCACGGTGTATATGCCTTAGTATTTCAGAAGACATTTAAATAATGATTAACTAATTATTTGTATTAACGCTAAAAAATCATAAATTTTGTTTTAAATGCCCTTTAAATTTTAATTATCATCATTTTGAAGTGAAACTCCTACTATTATTTTTTTAATTACACATACAGTTTTATAGATTTGAAATCGACGAGGTTTCAATCGTAAAAAAAATAATTTTCAAATAGATTAAAAGGAAATAAACAATACCATCTGCATAGAGATAACACCTGGGAGTATCTGGAATACCGATCCCGAATTCTGGCCATCATAAGCGCGGGCTTGCGAGCGATGGGTGGCTCGCCGTCCGGTCATCTGGTAATAGTCCCGACCAAGCCAGTCGTCGACGACGCGCTCTTTTCCCACGCGCCTGAAGTAGTTGTCAGCAAATGGAGAGGCCCAACTGCGGGACCGAAGCCTACTGGGACCCCGGTCCGCTTTAGGAAAGGAAGGGGCGATCCTGGTATGAAGGCTAAGAAGAAATGGGGTGGGTCGTTTAGTACGTAAAAGTTTGACACTGTTTCCCGCTCCGTCATTAGACAATTTTTCCCACCATAAACAAATAAAATAAAAATAACACCCAGGAGTTTCTTTCGCCTGAATCCTAAATAGGACCATCCTGACCTGGCCATATCCGTATCATCCATATAGATCTGCATCAGGTGGCATGTGAGGGTACCGAAGCACCTCTCTAGCTACTCCTCAAAGACTTACCTCCGAGATAGTGGCGTATTCTTGGTTAAGTACCTAACCTACATACGAACTGCCAACACAAAAAATAAAAGAAAAAAAAGGTTTATTTTGCCCAAAATAGACGCACATATCAAAACAATCTATCAGTCAAATGTGAACCAGATATTAATGTGTAGCACCATAGACACTAGGCAGAATACAATTGCCAAAAAAAAAAATCTCTGATCGAATTTTCCCCATCTCTTCCTCAGAACATATTAATTGTAAAGAAATGCGATAACTGCCGATAGATAACTGCCGATAGATAACTGGTAATAGATAACTGGTAATAGAACTACTAATCGTAAGTCATAATCTGCTTAATGGACAGTTTGCGAGGACACCCGTATAAATCAGGTGCTTATTTTTACGAGAAATCTTTATGGGAGACAAGGTTATTAATTATTAGGGATATATCTATTATTGACTTAGTTACTGAGTTGATGGTTGGTGTCTTGATTCCAATTTGCAGCCACCGCACGGGCTTGTGGACGGCGAACAATGGGTAGCTCGCCGTCTGACCGCCCGGTAACCGTCCAGTGATACCACCGGTATCACCATGGTGGATATTCAGCCTAAGCACACAAAACAGTTTAGCCTGGCGCATCATCACCCTCAGCCTCATCAGCGACCTTGACTGAGCACCAGCACCGGCTAGTTACATGAAGAGCCAACAAGGCTCTTCATATAACTGGCCGAAGGTGCAGGAACCTCTCCTGGTTAACGCCAGCTGTCAAGCCATACGTCGCACAACACCGCCCCGACTCACTGGAGCTAGCAGCATTACTCCGACTCACTGGAGCCTGCAGCAATCATTCCGACTGTCTAGGATAGCACCATCCCGACTCACTGGGGCGTCACCGCAGACGATTCCGACTCACCGAGAACTACGCGGATTCCGTTTCCGACTCACTGGAACTAGCAGCATACTCCGTCTCTAAACATGTCAAACACACTAAGCAGCCTGTCCACTGGTAAATTGTAGGGGTCAGTGATATAAACTCAAGACCTACAGCTCGTAAGTTGTAACTGTTGCCACTGAACCACCATTGCTTTTTTATGGTGGGCAAAAATCATCCAATGACGATTCCCGCTCTTGAGCGGAGCGGGAAACAGTGTCAGATTCCTACTGACTAAACACCCCACCCCATTCCTTCTTTATCCTTCTCACTGGAGCCAAGCCTTCCTTTCAGAAAGAGTCCCTGAGCCCCAGTGGGTTTCGAACCTTTTGCAAAGTCCCTACGAACCACGATTGCTTTCACATTAACATTATTTAAAGATAATTAAAAAAGAATTTCACTCAAAGGACAGTTTTTCCACAAAATCAAAGTAAAGCATTGTAGGCGGGTTTTAACTTCTCTTTGATTATGCTATTGAATTATTCTTAATAGATAGAATATTTCTATCTCTCTTTGATCGTCAAAAGCTTTTGCATTTTTCATCTATGTAATTAAGTTTTCATTACAGAGTCATGTTCTTCCTACACCATAATATATTGAAATGAAAATATTATCTTGTACTTCAGTACAGTCAGGACGAAGTAAAAATAGAGTAAGTAGGTACTTAGTGGGGGTTTTTAACATTTTGAATACCATAACTAGAGACATAATATAAAGACAATACGTATGCGAACGCTGGTGTTCGATCGGAAGTCAAGAGTAGTAAATAGGACGTTACCTCTTAGCAAGCGAATCCTTACTGTTGTCTTTTTGATTATTTTAGATAGGCAAAAATCATCCATCGACATTTCCCGCACTTGAGCGGAGCCAGAAATAGTGTCAGACTTTTACTGACTAAAAACCCAACCTGTTTCTTCAGTGCCTTTGTACCAGGGCCCTGGTGTTCACGTTCACATTTATCCATGGCCCCAAGACGCTTCAATCCTTGCTGACAAATGCTGGAGGCGTGCAGGAACAGAATGTTTTGACCAATAATAACTTTTTACCCTTATTTCAATTGGCCCCTAAACAGTCACTGACGTACCGTTTTCTTGGAGTATAGTCCATGGGCCAAATTGTTCTTTGGGTGAAAAGTTAATATTCAAAATATTCTGTTGGTTAAACTCTCAATGACTGAATGACGTAGAGTTATGTTGGCGAAACGTTCGTGGATGAAAAGTTCTTTTGACGTTATTTTACTTTTTGTTAAATACCGCTACATCGTGCTCGCATAATAGAAGCAACATAATTTTGTAATCAAGTACATAATATGTAAATATATAAATTTGATTTAAAAGAGTGCCCATGGAGTTTCTTGCACGTACTTCTCCATAGGAGTCTACGCCTTGGAACGTGCAAATTAGCTAATGACGTAGAGTTATGTTGGCGAAACGTTCGTGGATGAAAAGTTCTTTTGACGGAAACTCAATGGTTTAAAGATAATGTTGACCAACTATTCATGAATCAATCGACTGTTGGTAAAACGTTTCAATTACCAAACCCTTAACTTTTAAATTACTCGATTTCTTGAGCGTATCTTAAACCGTTAATACAGGACCTCAACATCAAACAGCCTTCAAATTATAAATTTTATCGATCATAACCTAATCGGATTACTTTACGAAGGCACTACTCTTGAGGTTACCAAAACTGATTGGCGTGCCCCAGGGACCTACCCGGGGCCCAGGGACCTACCCGGGGCCCAGCAAAGTTAGCCGAGGGTAGTGAGCCACAAACTGAATCAGTAATTAGTTAGATATTACTGTTTGAATTCAATGATATCCTTGGCTCGGTTTATGAATTTATAATGTCTAGGTATTATACGGGTAGCCGTCAAAGGAAGGAGGGTGTCTAAGTTGAATTCAAAACTCTATTTAGTATTTTAGAATTTATAGACACTTTTTTATGGTAGGTAAAAATCCATCAGGTGAGATAGCGGTCAAGCGTGAACCTATAATCAATGAAAATGAAAAAAAAAAAAATTAGCCAATGACGAATCGCGCTCTTATAGGCGGAACGGGAAACAGTGTCCGACTTACTAAATAACCTACCCCATTCTTTCTTAGCCTTCATACCAGGGTCGGACCTTCCTTACAGAAACCGGACAGGGGCCCCAGTAGGCTTCGACCCTGCAGTTGGCCTCCATTTGCTAACAACTCCTTGAGGCGTGCGGGAACAGACCGTGCCGTCGACGAATGGCTTGGTCCGGGCTGTTATCCTATAATCGGATGGTGAGCTACCCACTGCTCACTGTCCGCAAGCCTGCGCCTACGGTGGCCGGAAATCGGGATCGGAATCGCGGCGGCGTTTGGGGCGTGAGCTCCATTGCCTTATGTGGTCGGCCTCCTCCTTTGCCTCCTGCTTCTCCAATTTGGCATTTTCTAAACATCATCCATCTTATTCAGTTCTAATTGGGATGTGTATTATTCCAGTTTCATATATTGTAAATATGCCCAAAGATGCGAACGGTTAAGCCGAATATATGACCGATAAAAAGCTTACGAAGAGTAATTTGTACCTCAGTAGTTGAGAAATAGCGAATGAAACAAAACAGAATTCATAACTTAATTAAATAATTATAAACTATACGCTCAGTTTCATTATTACAACCCTAGGGTTGTATATTACTAGTTACATCATACGATACTCAAAGGACTCATGTCATGTCAAAAACTTAATTTCAGTGAGGTACAAATTACAAGCAACTCTAACACTCTAAATTAAACTCTATCTCAAAGAGAATAAGGTAGTAATTCAAATAAAGATTTTGTCGTGTTTTCAAATGGAACTTTTGAGTGAGATTATTGTCAATGACACGCTGCTGGTTTGTAAAATATAAAATAACTATTATGTATGAATGAGAGATTGACTTAACAAGCCCCAAATTAATAAATACTGTATTATTTATTTATTTTTCTTCACGCAACGCTCTCTTTTGACTGGCCTCTTGGTCTAGTGATTGCGTAGCCCTAACTGCTATGCCAAAGGTCGTGGGTTCGATTCCCACCCGGGACAAATATTTGTGTTATGAGCACGATCGTTTGTTCTTTGTCTGGGTGTAACTTATCTATAATAGATATGTATTTATTTAGAAATGTATATAAATATGTTTATTAGTTGTCTAGTACTCATAACACAAGCTTTGCTTTGCTTGGGACCAGGTGGCGTTGTGTGATAGTTGCCGAATATTATATTATATTAACACAAAGTACAAAGGCGGACTTATGCCTTAGGCATTCTCTACCAGTCAACCTAGGGTGGTAAAGAGAAAATATGGTAGGTTTAAGCACGAATCGGTCTTACACACGAAGGGTTCCATACCGTTGCAAGTTATTTATTATTTTTAATATTTGTTGCTAAATAACTGAAAAAAAATAATGAAATGTGCAATGTGAGATAATTTCATATGTTTACCTATTAGTTTCATGACATACGGACTGTATCTCATAAAACTGATATACAGGAAGACGAAAACATTTAAAATGTAGACCGTTTTAATGTAGTCACAAGCAGATTATAAATCTACGTGCAATTTGGAAATACGCAGAACTACCAAAAGCTAACATGAAAATACGACGAAATAAAACAAAAACCCTGGTACATTATTCAAGGATTTTATCTAGTGGAGAGATATTCGGAAAACCCTTTGTGTATTTTCAGAATATTTTGTTGTTTGTCTGAAAAAAATTTTTTGGACCAAAATATTTCTGATAGATGTTATAGATGCTGTGGTCAAAAAGACTGGCGTGTGTATTTTAAGTCATCCTCATCACCTTTCTGTCCTTTTAGGGTTCCGTAGCCAAATGGAAATAAACGGAGCCCTTATAGATTCATGTCTGTCTGTCTGACTATAAGAATTACACTATTGTTGATTTACATAAAAAAATAGAAACACAAAAAAACCTTGGGATTGCTCCAAACATAGAACTGAAACTCAAACTCTTCAAAAATGATATTGAGGTTTCTAATATCATTTGTTTCTAAAATGAATAGTTTGCTCTTGCACTTCCGAAGTTTTGATGGATATCAAGCAATAATAATTTTATTAATAATCCTTGAATTTTTTTTTTATGCTTTTATACAGCGTACATCGAGGGACTGGAACAGTTTGCCAGCTGCGGTCTTCCCGTCTGATTATAATTGTGTCTTCAAGGCTAGAGTGAATATTAATAAAATAGTGCGCCTCACCATCAACGATTGCATCAATGCTTACCATCAGGTCAAGCACTAGTTTATATCGACTAAAAAAACCACAAAACACGTCGTTAAAAGTTTCAAAGAAATTAAAAAATATACTCTTTGTTTCCGGTACAAAATAAGCCAAGATAATTAAAATAAGAAATGATTATAAAGAGCAAAAAGTAGGTCAGGCACATTAACCGGTGTGAAGAATATTAAAACTGTGAAGTTAAAAGGAAGGAAACGTTGTCGAGATTCTTGGTAAAATGACCTCCTCGTTAGCTAAGTTGTTACGAGTAACTCCAAGTGAGTTTTTATTGCTCATATTCACTTAGGGGTTTAAGGAAGCTACTGGAAAGAAAAAAAGACTCACACAGATATAGACACAACGCCTTCTGGGGCCAAGGGTTGATTCGAAAGCGGAACACCAGGACCCTGGAACTAAGGCAAGAAGGAAAGGTGGGTAGATTAGTCAGTAGAAATCTAACACTGTCTCCCGCTCCGCCCAAGGGCGGGATTCGTCATTCGATGATTTTTAACTACCATAAAAAAGTATGTTGAATTGTTTTCACAGAATAGAACAATCGTCCCTTGAAGTACAAAAATCCGTTAATTAGCAAAGAATCCGACTTCCTGAGACCATGGCTGGTGGATGCATAGCTGCTGATCACAGTTATCATCAGCTCGGCCAGATGGGGCCAAGGTGGGTACACAATAGCTCGTTTGCAGCCACAATACTGGGAAACTCCCAAGCGGTGCGCTTATACTATTTCTGTGAGCGCTATGATGGGTTGTGGCGGGTACAAGAAGTGAGCTTATAGCGAGAAAATATGTACTATTTTGATAATAGGTTTTACCAAAGGTTTCACCTGCGTGAAATCAAAAAATGTTTACGGGTTTATAAAAGCTCCACAGGTCACTAACAGTTTGTATGAAAAGCCATTCGTTTTTTTAGGTATAAATACTTGATTAACCTTTTGAATACCGTAATTAGACACATACTCGTAATAGAAAGACAATAGGTATGCGAGCACGTTCGCGTGGGGCTCAAGAGTTTAACCGAACAATTAAAACATTGTAACCTTAACGTCACATTTATAATGTTTTTTTGTAAGATTTACTTTATTATCACTTGTATTAAGGTTACCAAAATCTTTGCAGATTCTTATAGCTTTCATATTTTGATTCAGATTTCTTGTTGATGTAGCAGTTAAATCATTTTATTTATGTGCAGCAGCATAAGACCTAGAGTCAATTTAAAATTTATTTTAATAAAACTATATTTTAAAAAATCTTCTTCTATCGATTGGAATGAATCACAATGATTGAATTGGAATGCATTATATAGTTTAGGCAGAGTTGAAGGACAAACAGACAGACACGGCAAGGAACTTTGCTACATATTATGTAATAAACAGGAAACAACCTAAGTATTTTTTTTAAAGAAACAACCCGCCCCAGCTTCGCATTGGTACAATGCTGATATTCAAAATATTATGCAAGTATTAAACATATAAAACCTTCCACTTGAATCACTCTATCTATTAAAAAAAACTGCATTAAAATCTGTTGCGTAGTTTTAAAGATCTAAGTATTCATAGGGACAGACAGCGGGAAGCAACTTTCTTTTAAACTTTGTAGTGATATATCAGACGGAAATGATCATCATCATCAACCTTATTAATGTCCCCACTACTGGGACACAGGCCTCTTCTCTGGAAGATGGAATGGGCCGTAACACAACTCAAACTCAAAATCATTTATTTCAAATAGACCATTTACAGGCACTTTTGAAATGTCAAAATTGAAGCTAATTTGCGGCAACAAGTGGGCCAAGCATATCTTCGAATTTTTGGTTCTAGGACATGCCAGTTTCCTCACGTTGTTTCCTCCACCGTTTTGAGAGCAGTAGTGATTAAATAAATTACACAAAGCAATGCGCCTGGCTCTGGTCTGAACCCACGACCTACAACTCGTAAGTCAAGGTCACTACTCGACCACCGCTGCTCTCTAAGGCGAAAATACTATTTTATTTTTTATTTTATTAAAATATATTTAATTATCATAAACCAAACATTACCAAATCGCGAAACGCTCTTAACTTGCGCTGCGTGCTCACCGCTGAGTGGACATATGAGCTGACCTTGCGATGGGGCTATCTCGCATTTAGAAGGGAAGGAACGATGGACCTTGTTTGGACTGCTCCGTTTCCGAAACGAGGGCATTTTGAAAGTTGACTAACTTCACTTCATGATTATTACTACATTTTATTGAGCACCAATTATTTTGTTTGTATAAACTTCTGATCAAATGTGATTGGACCAGAAGGTTCTACAATGACTTGTTGAGAATTGTCAAGCTGTGAAACCAGTCTAGATTTTGTTATGTATTTGTGATCCTATAATATAACAATAGTTTTTTCGGTAAGTATGCGGTTTTGGTTGGTAGGTACACATTTAAACACGAAGGCGTTAAAAACTACCCGTGGAACTATAGATTTTCCATTTTAATATCAAATTGGTCAGCCTATTTAGCTTTTAACTTGTTAATTGTACCAAAATGAGACATGTTAGAAAAAATATGACTAAAAATGATTCACCTTGTTCATATAGGTACGAGTATAAGGTCCAAATTAACTTTTTCTTTATTACAAGCTTTTATTTAGTTTCAACCTGTCCCGATGTTTGTGACCAAATCTTGTAAATTGGTTCACTTCCCGGTTACCGATTGAGCTGCAATTTTGCATGCGTAATGCGTCAATAATGCAAAACTATTATGTCGTGGCGTTGATCTGATGATGGAACCGCAAGGTGGCCATAGGAACTTTACAATTAAACAACACAAACCCATCGAGTTTGGGCTTATGTGATTCGTCTTGATGAGTTTTAAATATCACCGCGCTATAACAGCTTGCTATGAAAAAAATATTTTCATAAAAAACTTGTTTTAGTTTAAATACCAACCAGCCCACTGTGATCTACACTACATAAAAGTAATTTTCCTGTCACGTTTACACACGGTGTCTACATCTCTTTTTTCCAATTCTCCTTTCGCAGGTGTGCTGGAAGAGATTTCTACAGAAATAAGCATCACCTGTGTACTTATTCTCCTGTTTCTGTATTCTTTTCTCTTACTATCCAGTGTCTACATGAATTTTATTGGAAAATAAAAAATATATATAAATAATAATAATAGATGATCGCAAATAACAGAAAACGAAGAAATATGTTTTACAAAGAATATATTACTCTAAACATTGCCGCCATCTTTTTTTTCCCCGTAAAATTACTGGCAAATCACGCTCAACCACCCGGGACAACGTACGCGCTATGGCGAGAACTGTCATCTCCACCATGATTTAGTTACAATTTAGTTACACCAACTTTATCTCGTGTGGCGGCACACACATGCCTCGGATCCACAACTTTGATCCTTTGCTGGTCTGCTGAACAGGGGTCTGAAACATCCAGTTAGTAGTAAGTATCTATGTTTTAAGTTGTTGATACTGCCAGGTAGCCTGGAAGAAACTGCGAAATGCGATAATGCCGCAAATTGTATGGTTTTATTGTAGGGTTTGCTTTTCTCATATCACCACGCCCACGCTGAAAACCAGCGCTGTAGCCCATCGCATTGTGCGTACATTTTGTCGAGTTATGTGAATATAAATCTATGGCGCTGCGGGTTTTTTTTCGTGATTTTTGTGTTGGTCTCATAGTAAAAGTTGTTCATTGGTGGTACAATGATCCTTTTTAAGGAAAGCCTATCTGTCGTCAACTTTGTACACGTCCAGGATAAAAATAATACATACATAAATACATAGTCTACCTGTGATCAAATTGTATCCAAATCGGAACTTTGGACGAAGCGGAAACATGATTAGAATTTTACTAATTAAAAACCCACACCATCACTTTTTAGCCATTCATACCGCGGCCGTACCACTCTTTGAAAAGCCGCTCCTTGGCCCCAGAAAGCTTCAACCTTACTGGGACCCTAAGATTTGCTGACAACTCCTTGAAGCGCGCGAGAACAGTATGCAGTTCACGACTTGGACTCGGTCCGGACTGTTAGCGGACGGTCGAAAGGCGAGCTCAACTTAAAGACCTAGCAAACATGCACAAAATCAAACTGTAGCTACTATACTGTTTTTTTTTATAATGGGAAAAATTATCGAATGACGAATACCGCCCTTGGGCGGAGCGGGAGACAGTGTCAGACTTCTACTAACTAAACGACCCATGCCTTTCGCCCCGGTGTTCCGCTTTCGCATCAACCCTTGGCCCCAAGAGGCTTCGACCCTGCTGGGCCCCTACAGTTGCTGACAACTCCTTGAGGCGCGCGGGAACAATGCGCCCCGTCGACGACTTGGGCATTATAATGTTAGGGTGACATATACGTCTTTTGACAACATATTACCCACAAAACAACTTTGAGAATTATTTTGCCGCCATAGTGAAGGCCATTCCAGTGGGGCTGACAAGGGTATCAGAAAATAAGAACTTCCACCCCTCATCACATTTCACTATTTATTAAAGTGAAATTCTGTACCGCTGAGCAAAGATAACGCGTGTGTTTGATTCCCGCTAGGAACAAATATTTGTATCGTCTATAGATATATAAATCTGTATATATGTTATATGTTGCAGTCTGTTGTAGGTGTCATGTATAGGAATGTGTGTTTATATCTATGTGAACGAAACTATAGGTAATACAGGAAGCCTGCGAGGGCCATTGGATCAGTCTGAAAACGATATACATAGTTGATACGATAGATGAGCTTTCTTAAAAAAGGATCATTGTAAATAAAAACCCGTTGCTCCATACATCGACTGGCCTGTCAGCCTAGTAGTTAGTGACCCTGACTGCTATGCCAGAGGTCGTGGGTTCGATTCCCACCTAGGACAAATGTTTGTGTGATGAGCACGATCATTTGTCTTGTGTCTGGGTGTAATTTATCTATAGTATGTATGTATTTAAAAATATATAAGTATGTTTATCAGTTGTCTAGTACTCATAACACAAGCTCTGCTAAGCTTGAGACTAGACGGCGTTGTGTGATAGTTGTACTATGGAGCAGCGAGTTTTTTTCATGCACCTCCATTTAGTACATATTGCAAAATATACCGCAGTAATCGCACTGCATTCAATGTTTTTAATAACAATAGCACTGTATAAAAAAAAAACTGGGCTGGGGCGAATCAGACTCGCATTCTGAGGGTTCCGTAAACACTGACTTATGTAAACAGTTCAATACACGACTTCTAAGATTTTTCTGATTCGAAAAATCATTTCTTTTTTGTGTGACGTAACTACAATTTTTTTTTAATATATGATTTGGAATTGAGCAAATCTTCAAAACCTTATAACTAAAACCGACAGACAGGCGCGGCAGATCACGAAAGAGAAGGCGGTACAAACTGGACAGATTTCGCCAGAAGAAGTAAGTGCGAGCTCGCAATCGATGGATGGAGTACAGACAGAGGTCTTTACCCAGGATTGGGACTGACCAAAGTACAAAAGAAACCGGCCAAGTTCCGTACTGTCATCGTGTAGTAAAAAAGGGCAAAAAATCGCGTATGTTGTACGCGTATAGGGGTCCTTAAATCTATTTTTAGTCGATTAGTGTTATAGAAGCAACAGAAATAGGATTACATAATTTGAGAAAATTTCAACTCTCTAGTTAATCGCGGTTCCTGAAATACAGGCTGTATATAATACAGGTTACAGACAAGCAAACGGATAACATAGTGATGCTAAAAGGGTTTTGTTTCTTCCTTACGAGGTACGGATCCCTAAAAAAATACAGCCAACATTCCTGAACAATTTTCGATTCTTACGAAAAGTGTCAAAATTCACATGCATTCGTTTACATTTTTGCACGATCGGTCAAATCATTGGCTCTGCATATTGCGACATGGCCGTAGTTAACTTGTATGTAAATAAAACTGATTCATAGTACGACCATGTTTTGTCTTTCGTAATAACTAAACTGGGTGGATGGTTGATTTAGTGTCGAAATACCTGTGTAGCTAGAACGGGTGTAGTTTTTGTAATTCGAATAGTGTTATGGGTACTATTGGCGTTAGAATGATGGTTTGTTTCGATAATACTGAGTCATAACAGCTATCATTTGATTAGCGTGTGACTTAACAGAGTGTTAAAAATAATGGTGGAGAGGAAGGCCAAAGAAAATTTGGTAACCAGTCCACTCCATGACCCTCCATGATATAGGTCATGGCTATCTTTATCTTTGTACTTTATGTTTTGCAATAGTCCCGCCAACAGGGTGACTTAAGTGAGACGAACCTTTATTGAGAAGTGGTTAAAGCCTGATTCGGATTTAGGAACAATTTTTTTTGAGAAATTTTACTATCGCGTAACTAACACGTAGTGACGAGTAATTTTTTTTTCTTCATTTTTACCACCGCCATCTCTCGGGAAATTAGGTTGCTAATTTATACATGGGCTACTTCGCGCTAAAATCGTAGTTGAAGGGTTCTGTTACAATATGAGGAACTATGGAACCCTACACTGATCGTGGCACCACTATACAGAAGTGTGTGCGGGCTGTCCGGTTGCCTTAGCGTTCCAGGAACGCTGGTTCCCTTTTCAGACATTTCCCGTGGTCCTGTCAAACATCATCCCTGCTCACATATCTTTGAGGCTCGCGTGAAGCACTACGCGAAGTCGACGACCGGAAATTATACACCATACATTGCCCTTCATCACCATAAAGTCATTTCGAATATAAAACATAACCATAATCATACATTACACCAGGAAACCATTATCTCATAAAAAACGAATCTAATATTTTCTTAAGACCATTTCAGGTGGTAATCCTTTTCCTTGTAACAATATTCGACTTTGAAGCTTAGAACTAAGAGCTATATTCCTGTATATCAGTGCCTGTATTACCCCAAATATATAATATAATGTACTAGGCTTCCATAACAATGAGGAGCGACAAAAGCAGATTAAATCTGTATCTCTACTGAAATGCCTACTTATTATTTCGCACAATGCTCCATGAAAAGCTTGAAGAGTTAGTCTTTTACTGCCTTTCGAAGAGCACAATGAATATGACCCTTTGACAAGTTATTATAGTAGGTAGTAAAACCTTTCATGTATTAATAGGTTTTTTATATAGTTTCTTTTTTACGATGGGAACATGAGAAACATGGTAGACTCCGCTGCCCAGTTTATTCCAAATGCAGTCAGTAATCGACACTATTTTTCGACTCAAGGGGCCATAAAGGTATGCATAAAAAAATTTCAAGTTTCAATTCAAGTTTTTTTTTTATTTTAAACCAGTTTTTGATTTTTTTATGTAGTCATTACCCCTTGAGGTGTCATTTTTGCAAAGAAGTGCAAATCTTAAAAATTGTCGATTACTGCATTTTCAGGGCAGGGCAGTCAGCTGACTCATAGATTAATTTCTATTCTTTGTCTGTCTTTTTCGTCATACAAGAGGCTAAGCAGAACATAGGTAGATAACAAGATATAGGTTTTCACAAGTGACATCAATATGAGTAACGGTAATGTGCGTATTGCATCTATCGAATTCACTAGACCCTCCCCAAGTAATCGGTCTACCGTTTGGGAAGCCTTCCAACGCTGCGTCTTCCTGTGCATAGTCACCATTCACTTCTTTTCTTTCTTCATTCTCTTTCAGAACCTATCGGCCCCATCAACCAACCGTATTCGAGTGTTGTGCCCTTCCCACTACCACTTATGTTTGCCAATTCTTCGGGTAGCGACCTTGGTTTTCCTGCAGTTATCATTATCCTTATAGTCTTTTCAATAGCGCTTTGAGTAATTTTATGCCATCTAATGAGACTCATTGTGAGTGACCACGGTTCAGAGGCATTATATCATCACTGTTCACACGCACTGGTCATAGACTTTCGTCTTGAGACACTGTAAACACAAGTATGTAAAATACTCTCATTTTTCACACTCTTAAAGTTTACCACAAAACACTTTCTTAATAGAAAATGTACGTGCTTATAAAAAGTGTGACAAAAACTGGGAGACTAGAAGACTAGCACACTGAGGGTTCCGTATTATTATGTATGTATTTAGAAATATATAAGTATGTTTATCAGTTGTCTGGTACCCATAACACAAGCTCAGCTTAGCTTGAGACTAGACGACGTTGCGTGACAATTGTGGAATATATTATAATATATAGAAGTTATGTGATAATTCGATTCTTTTCGAGTCGAAGACAGATTTTTTTTCGTGAATTTTCATAAATTTGTAGTTTTCAGATTTATTTATATAGTTCCTTGTACTGCAAGGACTTACTTTATGCCAAACTAGCTTCTGCCCGCGACTTCGTCCGCGGAAAATTTGTGACACAAAAGTTGTGATAGCTCGGTTAATATCCATGTTATATAAATAATTTATAGCCTATGTCACTCAGGAGAAAAGCCGCTTTCTATTATAGCTTCATTTTTTCCAATCGAACCCTTAGTTCCAGAGATTAACCCCTACAAACAAAAAAATAAAAAAACAAAAAAACAAACTTTACGTCTTTATTATATTAGTGTAGATAGTGTAGATATCCGGGTTCTAGGTCAACGAGAATAACCCGAGAAATATATTATGTTTTTGCAACATAACGGTCGTATCTTTTTTTTCGTAAATTTAGAAGTTTGATTTTCTCACAGCTTCAAGGAACCACAGATATGTAATTTGAGGTTAAAAATTTCGATGCCTCCACCGAATGTTCCCGAGATAAAGAGTCTTGACAGACAGACAGGCAGACAACAAAGTCCTAGTCTGATTCTATACGGGTACCGTTCTTTCCTTTTGAGGTACGAAACCCTGAAAAGTAAAATAACATATTAACAGCAATGATTCTTAATTATAATAAAGTTGAAACTGTTTTAGCGTCAACTTTAGACATTATTTTTAATTGGATTAACTTTGAAATTAAAACTAATGTCCCACTAGGGTTGAATTACTAGGGTAATGTGTAATATTTGTACACAAAAGACTGTAAGTTTTCTCCATTAAATGTCATTATATCAGACTAGAATTTAAAGGTATGCCAAGCCGAGATGTCAGCAAAACTGTTGGATCCAGCAGGGCCGATGGCTTTCTTTAATGAAAACTCGTGCTTCTTACAATACTAAAAAAAAATCCCCAAAATTTTTTTAAAAATATTTGGCTTTGAAATTCACCTTATTCTATTCTAGTTATTCTAAGAATACTTACCTCATACCATAGTTACCGTAATCTAATAATAGTCAATCGATGAACATTTGTCCTCATCTTACCTTCAACCGAAAGACGTCCACTATTGGACATAGGCCTCACCAAATATCGCCATAACAGGCGGTCCTGTGCATCTCCCATCTATCGGATTCCCGCAACCCTCAACAGGTCATCGGACAACCCTGTGGATAGCTTACCAACCCCTTATTTATTTAATCAACTGCTTAGTATATATTGCAACTGAACTCGTCAATTCAAAAAGAACTTTACGACCAAGAATTTTAGCACCAATTTTGATTACGAACTCTTTCGCAGTAAATAATAATTGTTCAGTTAAATATGGTTGGTTCTTTTTTCTCTCAAGATACTCCAGCAAGTGAAGGTCAGTCACCAAGTCAGTGACTTCACTGGTTCCTTTTGTTGTTTTTAAACTAAAGGGTATTCCACATTCCTGGCAAGTTGCAGATGAGTCAAAACTGCATTTTTGTACATGTAGACAAGTAAAAAGGTTAATTAACATATATATTTATTTCCGTGCTGAGCTGATGAAAAAAAAGAACAATACTGGTTTATGAAACAGTCATGAATTATATTTCAAGTACTCAATTAATATTTGTAGCTAAATATAGACTGTTTCTTATTTATTTGCGATTAACTTTTTTACCTGACTTCGCCTCCGTTGACGCGAACTTTTAATGAAGCAACAAGCTTTTACGAAGAAGATATACTTTTGATGATTAAAATTCAACATAACGTTTTGGTTCGTATGTTTTGAAAAAATATATATATTAAACTAGACTATCTCACTAATATTATAAATGCGAAAGTTACGATGTTTGGATGTTTGTTACTCAATCACGCCAAAACGGCTGGACGGATCTGGATGAAATTTATTACAGGCATAGGATACACTCCGGAGTAGGACATAGGCTACTTTTTACCCCGGAAATCCCAAACCCAACCTCAATACCACTCCCGGAGCTGAGGGTTGATGCGTAAGCGTTACACCGGGGCTCTGGGAATAAGGCAAGGAAGGTACGGGGTAGGTTGTTTAGTCAGTAAGAGTCTGACACTGTTTTCCGCTCCGCCCAAGAGTGGGATTCGTCATTCGATGATTTTTACCTACCATAAAAAAAAACCTCAATACCACGCGGGCGAAGCCGCGGGCAAAAGCTAGTTTTCCTAATAATTTGATATACGAATATTTACATGTTTTTCTATTGAACATGGTGTAATTTAATTTCAAACTTTTGTCTAACATAGACAAAAAAGTGAAGACCAGGCAAAGATCATTGGGTGTATTTTTATGGATCTTTCAATAATTAAAAAATAATTTACTTATCAATCTTTTGATACGTAGCAGTCCGGACTGAGCCCAAGTCGTCGACGACACGCGCTGTTCCCGCACGCCTCAAGGAGTTGTCAGCAGCTGCAGGGGCCCAGCAGGGTCGAAGCCTTTTTTGTCCAAGGGTTGATGCGAAAGCGGAACACCTGGGCCGTGGAACTAAGACAGGAAGAAACGGTGGGTCGTTTAGTCAGTAGAAGTCTGACAATATCTTCCAAGCAACAAGTTGACAAGTCTCCCGCTCCGCTCAAGGATTTTTTCCACCATAAAAAACCTCAACATACTATAACAAAGCTTTCTAGAAGTTTCTTTCAATGTTGAAATAGGTGGGTAGTCTGAACAATTACACGATTAATCGCAGTGCAGTTGCGAAGGTAAACACGCTCTGTCATTCATCATCTCGTTTATGAACCGTGAAGTTTTTGTGAAATGACTACATTAATTACTAAGAACATTACTTACTTTCTTTTTCTTAAATATTTTGTTAACGGATTTGATGGATCAGCGTTAGCTGTATTAAAAAGTTTAATTATGAAGAATGAAAAAAGTATATATATAAGTTTTTTTTTGAGATTGAAAATCATCACTTTTCTTGCTCAAGCTTGAAACGAAACGTCAAGTTAGAACATTACTTAATTTAAAAAAAAAAAAAAAACAGCGGATGATAGGTGATTTCACTCAGTAGCAATCGGGTAGAGACATAAATGACATTATATATTACGAAAAAAATTTTTTTTATATATTTCGCTCACACGACAGCGCCGGTTCTTATCTCTGTCCTTGTCTATCAGTAAGTTTAGGTTTGCGACTTTGATGACACTGAACATAGGTATGTGATTTTTAAGCCCAGATTTTCTGACTGTAATGTTAGCGCTTTGTAATTATTATTAATGACTAAAAACCTCCCCGAGTCATTCAGTGACCTCTTTGCTTTCCACCACCATGGAAACTCTTTAAAAAAAATCCCTGGTTTTAAAACAAAAATAAAAACAGTCCTTACACCATTAAAAATTTTATTTCTTGGAAACCGAACAGTTAGTAGCAACATATAAACGACAAAACTTACAAATGCACAAAACAAAAAAAAAAGCCTAATAAAAATGGGAAGCACATCGCAAGAACAATAGTCCATTCAAATAGGCTAAGTTCAACGTACATAGCAAGTGTTATAATCCTGGAAAATTAAAAAGGGCCTTTTTATGTGAAATAATGTAGAAGGGAATGTGCATCTGAACGCGGCTGATAGTTCCTACGCGAAACCAGAGTGGTGGTATGACGTGAACATTCACCTGCGTCCACGACGATTCCGCAGTTGTCTCGCGAGCGCGCCACAATCAGACGCCATCTTTGAAACGGTTTTTTTTTAATTCAAACTTTTTTTTTTCTTAGTGTGTGTTGTCAACGGTGACGGATCTTTTTACGCGTAAGTATTTTTTTTTGTTTGTGTATTTTCTTTTCGGCCTGTTGGTAAAAGGTTTTTTAAATGTTTTTTTTTACTATTTAGGTTGTTTTATATTTTGAATGGAATATTTAACCAAATATAAGATAACTTTAGGAAATTGAACTAATACAACAAATTCATCCAATGCAGATATTTTTTATAATAATTTTACTTGTTTTTCTTTCTACAGAATATACTAGAAGTAAGGCCGGTTCCTTGCTAAGATATTATTAGGAAACATGAACACTATGATACCAGAAAAATAAAACAAGAAAATTAATAAAGTTGAGATATTTTTTGCTGTAAGTAATTAGAACCAATGCAACTCAGATTATGTAAATAAATAATGAAGTAGACAAAAAAACTGCATATATTTTGAGACGAGGTTTCCGATAACATTTATATTATATCGCTGAAATACTCATAAAAAAAACGCATAGAATACGTATATTAAAATGTATAGTAATGTAATATGTAGGTATAGTATTCCATGTTTCAAAACATTTTTTTTAAATGTCTACTTGATTCTTTAAATTTCGACTTTCGTTACTTTTATAACACTAGCTTTTGTCAGCGGCTTCGCCCGCGTACATGAAATATAGCTTATGACACTCAGGAATAAAGCAGCTTTCTATTGTTACTAAAATTTTTCCAATCGGACCAATACTTCCAAAGATTACCTCCTACAAACAAAAAAACAAACTTTATTATAAAAAAAAACAAACGTCTTTATTATATTAGTGTAGATCTATTTTTAGATACACTCCGGGCCAGAATAACGGAGCAACATGTAATAAGTTCTCATATGAGTACAAAAAGCTAGTTTTACTAGTATCACACGTTATGTCACGCCTAGGTAACTTAGCTCATAGTGAGTGAAAGTGAACCAAGCTGCCCATGCGCAGAAGATGATGGGAAGTCTGACTGAGAACACCGAGTTTCCTTATTACTTGTACACTTACGTTCATTTGTACCGACACATACGATTATCTAATGTGTTACGAACTTGTGACTTAAATTGTTATGTTGCCTGTTTTTTTGCAAGATGTGTATTTAGTATTTATTACCTACCGTAATAATTCGAAGGCATGTGACATCCACCAATCCGCACTGGGCCCGCGTGGTGGATGATGGCCCATTCCCTCTCCTCGAGAGGCCTGTGTCCCAGCAGTGGGAACATTAAAAAGGCTGATGATGATGACTTACCGTATTAAGTAAAGGGCCAAGGGTTGATGCGAAAGCGGAACACCGGGGCCCTGGAACTAAGGCAGGAAGGAAAGATGAGTCGTTTAGTCAGTAGGAGTCTGACACTGTCTCCCGCTCCGCCCAAGAGCGGGATTCGTCATCGATGATTTTTCCCACCATAAAAAAACCGTAATAAGTAAAATTTATGTCCGTATAAGGACTTGAACTTGAACGTGTTCTGCTGATTTTAGGTCAATATTTAATTAATGAGTTGATTGATGTTTATTTTAAGACTCGCTGACCCCCGCGGTTTTGCACTCATCTATAATTACTGCCTTGCTCCCGTAGGTTGTAGTGTAATATTATATCGCCTATAGCCTTCCTAGATAAATGGGCTATCTAATACAGAAACATTATTGAAATCGGGCCAGTAGTTCCTGAGATTAGCGCGTACAAAAATCAAACTCTTATAATATTAGTATAGATGATTAAAAGTAGTTAAAAATAAATTGAAAAGAATTTCACTCAAAACACAGTTTTTCTGCAAAATCAAAGCAAAGCATTGTAGGTGAGTAGGTATTAAAAGAAATAAGTCTGTGGCTCAAGTGACACCGATGACTGAAAAGTTGTGTGAAAATCAGTTGGCAAGATAAACATAACGTCAAATTTTACTCGGTTTCCAAGACTATTTTTCTCAATATATAAAGCAAATTATATACCAAAAAGTAATATGCGGCAATATTTCATTGTAGAACAGTTATAAAGGGATTCGTTTTGAGCAAAAAGGATTTTTTATTTGATACGAACTAGCCATAAAGACAGCCAAATTGCAATGGAATGGGAAGCCCGCAGCAGCCAAATTATTCCAGTCGTTCAATGTACGCGGTATAGACGAGACGGTGTTACTTATGTCCGGGTCGTTTTGTTCCACACGCACCACAAGGAATTGTCAGCAAGCACTACGGGCCCAGCAGGGTTTCGACCCTGCTGGGCCAGTACTGCTTGCTGCCTACACGGCCATGGGGCAATATGAAAACGTTTTACTCCGGAACGAAGGCAAAGAAGGCACAGGAGTGAGTTTTTAGTAAAAGTCTGACACTATCCTCAAACCTGTAGGGACCCTGCAGAAGGGTGGAAGCCAATCAGGGCCACGGGTTTGTGTTTGAAAAGGAAGGCTCTGGCCCTGGTATGTATGGCGATGTAGGAACGGGGTAGGTTGTTTAGTCAGTAAGAGTCTGACACTTGTTTTCCGCACCGCCCAAGAGCGGGACTCGTCATTGGATGATTTTTACCTACCATAAAAAAAAAAACACTATCCTCAAACCAAAAAGCGCGAAGATGTTACAGGATGATTTTCCCCACCCAAAAAAAAAATAGTATAAATCCAACCAGCAAATACTCGTAGCATTTGATAGTTCCTCAACTTAACCGATAAAACCCAAAGTAGGTGTAAAGTTAGAAACTTTATGGAATATTCCATAACGGTACTAAGTATAAAAGATTACTTATCTTCCTAACGGATGAACTAGGATTATTAGAACTAACGGGATAGACTATATCAGTTTAAAATTAATACTATATTAAAAGAGTAAGAAAATCGATAAATCGATAAATATAGATGGATAGAATAGCTGTTATGTTAATCTGTATACTTAATTACAGAACGGTACAAAACTTGAATGTTTGTAAAAACTTGTTATTTTATTGTTATTTTCGCAATTTATAACAACTGGATTAGTTGAATTGTGATATAAGCTCACGTAAAGGACACATAATGACATAGATTGCATTATATTAGCTTCATTTGTTGTCACTGTATACAACCAAGTCGCTTCGGCTTGTCTGTCCCTATGTAGGTATAGAATATATTCCACAACTATCACACAACGTCGTCTAGTCCCAAGCTAAGCAGAGCTTGTGTTATGAGTACTAGACAACTAATAAACATACTTATATATTTTCTAAATACATACATATTAGAGATAAAAATATACTCTCAGTGCTCATCACACAGACATTTGTCCTGAGTGGGAATCGAACTATCGACCTCCGGCATAGCAGTCAGGGCCTGTAACCACTAGACCAACAGGCCAGTCAAGGCAGTATGTTTGGATCTTGAAACTACGATATATAGAAGATAGAGCGCTTCCCTTTGAATCGCTCATATGTATATATGTATAATACATGCATAATATATATAATATCAGCATGGCACCCGTGCCAAACTGGAGCAGGTCGCTAGTCATCAAATAAAACAGAACTCGAATAAAATTAGTGAAGAGAACATTTGACGATATACTTGACCAGTTAAGCTATAATTTTCCTATACCTTAAATGTCATCCAAGCTACCTCATCATAATTTCTCTAAGATAACTTATTTCCAACTTATCCGTAACTTCACAGTCGGCGACAGGTTTCCCGACAACCAACGTTCTCAACTGGTCCGTTCATTGACTTATGAATAACTTAAATAGGAAACTAAGTATTAACTCTCAACTGTTTCTCCTTATGACAGCTTTCTATTTTGCAATCAGTTTATTTTCAGGAAGGGAAAAATCAGAAAAAGGCATTATAAAAGAATTTTAAGGGGAATAGTTGAATTATGATAGACAACTTACTTTATAAGATTCATTGGCATTTATATTTAATCTTGATATGAAAGGAAAGCTATCATATCTACGGTCCGAACTAAGCGTTTTGCCTCGTCGTTTATACCGCGTACTTTGAGGGACTAGAAAAATTTACCAGCTGCGGTCTTTTCGTCCGGTTATAGATAATTTAGGCGTCTTCAAGGCAAGAGTGAATAGGCTCTTAATAAACTAGTGCGCCTCACTATCAACGGTTGCATCACTGCTTACCATCAGGTGAGATCGCAGTCAAGCAGTAGTTTACGGCAATAAAAAAAAATCGATACCCTTTTTAAAATCATCCCCTAAGATAGTGAATTCCCTGTACCTAGCTATTTTCTAGCCACTGCATGTTTCGAATACAACTTGAAGAGCTCAACTCACTTGTCCTGCTCCTTCGCAACATAATGCTCAGCTGTAAAGAGCGCTCAAGATCACTCAAAAGCACATATTCCAACATCACATATGAGGAAACTGTCGACCGGTTGCCTGTACCAGGCAATATTTAGCCAATTCCAGTACGTTAAGTAATGTTAACTTTATTGCAATCGCCTAAGGGAAACGCATACTTGGTTGCGTATGTCACTAAACTATTCTAAAATGTACTCGATACCTAATTACAGTGTGTGGAAAAAATATTGAGACATTTTTATTAAGTATCCAACATTCACTTTGCTGCACTTGTGTGTGTCCTTCTGAAATTTCTCCACATGTGTCTATGGTGTCGTTTAATAATACCTTGTTCACACTTGACTGACTAATTGTTGTATTTTGTGTGGTTGTTTTATGTGTGTATGTATGTGCGTCTAGTTTGGGCCGAATAAAAATTGTTTTTCTTTCTTTTCTTTCTTTCTTTATTTCACATTCACGGTTTGATTTTACTTGATCAAGCTTATTTGTGTAAATCGCTGGATCAATCTCTATAGTGGTGAGTAACCACATCATCATATTCTCCCGGCCCTTGTCCCTTGACCTTGGAAAAAAAAACATTAAAAGGAAATTCATAGAAATTTATAGTTTCGTCAAAGAAAAAAACACTTTTTTCGATTCGGAAAATTGATCGATTCAGGAATTGAACTAATTACATAAGTAAGTTTGTACAGAACCCTCAGTGCGAAAAGTGTGCGAATCCAACTCGCACTTAACTTCTTATTTCTTATATTTTTTCTATTGTATCCTATCACACGTCTTTAGCGCAGGCAAAGCCACTGGTAGCAGTTAACATAGGATAATAACGTCTAGCTATTTATAGTATTCAAAGTTTGAAACGATCATGTTTGTAAATAACTATGTTATTGGCTAACTGTTGTTTATTTTAATAACTGTTATATTTTACTATTATTTATTGTGCAATACTTGTAGCCGTAAGTATTCTGGCCCCATCTTTAAACGTAGCAAATTAAAGGCTCCATTACTAAGCTCCATTCCGTTAAGTAAAACCAAGTATTTATTGCAGAAAATAAACTATCAATAAAAAAACAATTTAATTTATAAAACACTAGCTGTGCCCGCAACTTCGTCCGCGTGGAATAGTTATTTTGAGCATCATATTTATTTTTGCAAACAACCTCCTCAGCTTTATAAATTGTTACCCACGACTTTGCCCGTGTCAATTTCTGTTATTATTTTAGACAATTTAGTTTTTAAAAGAACATAATTATCTAAATGTACTTCATAGAGCTACACCCCAACTTGGGCACGCCATAATCTCGGCGGTAAGTCCCCTCTTTGAGGCGTGATGTCTATCACGTCATCCTCACCTTCCGCATGACGCAGGTTCTCACCGGACATGGGAAGTTCAGGAGATTCCTGCGCGCCGGATTCGTGCGGAAGAGACGCCCGGGTGTCGCCAGTGTGTGGTCAGCCCGGAGGATAAAGTGGAGCACACGGTGGAGGTGTGCCCCGCTTGAGAAGAGCATCGCCGTGTCCTCGTGGGGGTGATCAGCGGCGGCGACCTCTCGCGCCGGGCTTTGGTACAGGCCATAGTTCGCAGCGAAGAAGAATGGCAAGCGGTCGCCTCCTTCTGCAAAGCAGTAATGCTCGTAAAGGAGGAGGCCGACCGCATAAGGCAAAGGCAACAGCGCCCTCGCCGTAGCCGTCACCGCCGCGATCCCGCCGATATTCGGTCTCCGTAGACGCTGGCTTGTGGACGGTGAGCAATGGGTAGCTCGCCGTCCGGTTGTCTGGTAACAGTCCAGACCGCGACCAAGTCGTCGACGGCGTGCACTGCGTGTTGTCAGCAAACTGTGGGGCCCTTCAGGGGCGAAGCCTCCTGCAACTGAGGGTTGGTGCGAAAGCGTTATACCGGGGCTCTGGGAATAAGGCAAGGGAGGAACGGGGTAGGTTGTTTAGTCAGTAAGAATCTGACACTGTTTCCCGCTCCGCCCAAGAGCGGGATTCGTCATTGGATGATTTTTACCTACCATAAAAAAACCCATCCGCGGCGCCCGCAAGCAACCTCTCTCCTCGCCCGCCGGCCAAGCGCAGCGTCAAGTTTTGCACATCACGCATCGCGTGTGAATTTTATATCGGAGTTATTTTAAAATTGTAATATCTTCTAAGATGTTCATTGAAATTAAATGATGTCAAAGACAATTTTGTTTACAATTACATACTCTTAATCAACAACACATTTATTTGGATAAAGATTATATTATTATGTTGATACAACTCTAACAAATAATCGGTAAAAATTGGCTAAATTTGATTCGCGTAAAAACGGTTCTAGTAAGTTAATCTTAAAAGATAGACATATACTGTCGCGGACATTTTTTTAGATCACTTTAAGAGGAATAATTCTTTCATACATATTTTTTTGGTATCTTAAACCGTTTTGGCAGCGCACGCAACGTAAGGCCCTCAAAGATGAATAATTTTCCCCGTTTTTTCCACATTTTCCGTTGTTTCTTCGCTTCTATTAGTCGCAGCATGATGTTATATAGCCTAAAGCCTTCCTCAATAAATGATCTATTCAACGCAAAAAGAATTTTTCAATTCTAACCAGTAGTTCCTGAGATTAGCGCGTTCAAACAAACAAACAAACAAACAAACTCTTCAGCTTTATAATATTAGTATAGATGATAACATGAAAAACACTTAAATATACATTTATCTCTAGAAGCCATTTCTGAAGCAGGCATTTCATTTTCTGAACAATTTAATCAGTATAAGTGCTACCATAAAATCTAGCCAAGTTAAGGATCTTGGAAGGCCAAGATCTTATTTCTACTGCAAGGTCAACAAACCTTATCTCCTGGATAGGTTGATGACAAGCATATTACTTTACACTTGGCTTCTACCAAAGGTCAACTTAGGGTCCGGGCAAGGACCCCGGATTTTCTCGCACTTTACGCACTACATATTTTCATTTTTATACAATTTCATAAACAGAATTTATTTTTAATAAAAAGACTTTTATGAGATTTAGAAACGAGGTTTTTATACTAGATATTCAATTAAAAATGGCCATGTTTTGCAGAACAAATGTCGAGTATTTTTATAAGCTTTTTAGTAGCTTGCAATGTAACTATGTATGTTAGGCTCAAATCTTGCAACTCAAATCTGAAGCGAATATCTTTAACCGATTGAGCTGCAATTTTGCATGCAGGTGTAAATCGCATGACAATGCAATATTATGATGACATGGAGCTGACCTGATGATGGAATCACGAGGTAGCCATAGGAACTCTGTGATTAAACGGCACAACCACGTCGAGTTTGGGCTCGTGTGAATCGTCTCGAAGAGTTTTAATTATATAAATATAGACCACAACTATAAAAGCTAGTTATGAAAAAAAATATTTTCATTGAAAACTTGTTCTTTGTCATTTTACTAATTAAGTAGTTTTTTTTTATTGCGCATTTAATACGTATAACTTTTATGTAATAGGTTATAATGTTACATGTAGCAGGAAATGGGATTATTTGAAAAGGAAACTAACTTTATCAATAACAATTAATTTATTTTACAGCCAATTATTATTACATACTTCGACTTTTACTTTCATTTTCTTGCTTCATTAGGTAATAACAAATAGTTTTTACTTAGTGGAAGGATAACTATTTTTTATAAAACTACATGTCAAAAATAAATTAGGATTTGTCAGCAACTGTAGGGGCCTAGTAGGGTCGAAGCTTTCAGGGGCCAAGAGTTGATGCGAAAGCGGAACATCCCCGCCCTGGAACTAAGGTAAGAAGGAATGGTGGGTCATTTAGTCTGTAGAAGTCAGACACAGTTTCCCGCTTCGCCTTTAGGATTCTTCATTCGACGACTCTTACATAATTATTTGTTAGCGTGCTAAATATTGATCATAAACTGCCATTGCTTTACATACACGCGCTTTTAATTTACTTACTCTGAATTTTGTTGGTTTTAATACATTTTTTTTTTAAACTTGGCACGCTACCTACCGAAAAAACAGGTTTATGCTCCTAACATTCCATCGTAAACTCATATCGTGTTCACAATCGCGCATAAAAATTTATATAACAAGAGTAATAGCTTATAATTCGTGCATATTCGCGGCAAAAATGACAACAATTCATTAGCAGTAATAAAAAACTCGGCGAAAGTATAAAAATAGCAGTTAATTCGTTTTAGCGAGACATGAATGTGATGATTTGATTACACAAATAAAAGCGATTGTATATAAGTATTACATATTTATGTGTTATGTACGTAAATAGCTGTTTTATTGTGTAACTAGTTTGCAGTTTATTCTAATGACTGTTATATTTTAGTGTTATTTGTTGTGCAATTATTTTGGCCCCGAGTGTATTCTGACCCCATCTTAGAAAGTAATAGAGGATCCATTATTTAGATAATGTGTTATTTAAGACCAAACAATTTCTTGATGTCGACCTCTTTTGACAAGTTCTTGATTTTTCTTAAGTTAGGACTCAATAACAAAATGTGTTTTGGAACTAAAACAAACTTATTTAACTCAAATAGAACTTGATTTAAAGCCTATCTGTCGGCTTAGAATATACTTTAATTATCATTTTTTTCATGGTGGGAAAAATCATCTAATGACTAATCCCTCCATTAGGCGGAACTGGAAACAGTGTCAGACTCTTACTGACTAAACGACCCACCCCATTCCTTCTTAGCCCTCATACCGGGGTCGGACCTTCTTTTCAGAAACCGGACCGGGGCCCCAGTAGGCTTCAGCCCTTGTAATTGTGCCTCTACATTTGCTGACAACTACTCGAGGCGCGCGAGAACAGAGCGCGCCGACGACCTGGCTTAGTCTGGGCCGTTACCAGACGACCGGACCGCGAGCTAGACATTGCTCGCCGTCCGCAAGCCCGTACGTCAGTTACCATGACGTGTTAAAATGACAATCAAACAACCGAGGAAAAAGAATAGAGCTGTACACCCTACACAGCTCGATCCCTTTAACAATTTAGTTTAGGTTATCACGATAAAACCTCGTGATAGGCTTCAGAAAAAATATTAAACTCTACAAGTAATCCTCTACTCTGATATTCAACACCAAAACTTAATTTCAGGCCAAGATAAACGAAACCCAATTTATCGCTAACTTACTTTAAACTTTTGGCACAAAATGGCCAACAAGCCTATCAAGGTTGATCAAGATTTCAAATTATTTACATTCGCCTCATAATCTTACCGACCCCTCGCAACGATTACATAACACTACCTAATATAATCTTTGATGTACACTGCTGATTATGTTCGAACACTATTGCGGCATTGTCCTACGAAGTCGTCAATGGTGCGTGAATATTGATGGTGGTCATAAAGTCGCGAGTTGGTCAGTGACCTCGTTACCTGGTTATGTAAGAGTATTTGAATGAATGGAGTAGTCTCTCTTGTTTCTTGATCGTGATTAGAATGATCTAAGATTAAAGGCTGATTATGGAGAAATGTTGGCTTTGTAAAGTTACGGATAAGAAAAAAACCTTCTTTCTTTATCTTCTATTATATAAAAACCTCGTGTCACAGAATTTATTATTGAACTCCTTTGAAACTTTATTAACCTCCGGTTTAAAGCTGATTCTTTAAAACTGAAAGGGCGTCTAGTTCGTCTGGCCTAGTTTTTTCTTTACTATGTGATATTTTTATTTGGTTATTAGTTTTCCTCGATCACTAAATGTGTCAAAGGCACTTTATTGCACCCAGTGACTTAAGACACAAAATAGATAGGTACAAAAGCCAGGCTAGATGAATGGGACGTTCTTTCGTTTTCAAATAATGACCGATTTTTATGATTTTAGTTTTTGTGTATTATTTGGTAGGCCTGGGAATAGGCCTTAGAGTATTGTTACCGCCGTACGTCTAAACCCCCACCCCTGTAGTTTTTCTTGGATATTTTTTTTTGACAATACAATTGCAGGACCGGTACGGTGAATATAGGTACCTATACAACTTCACATGCAATGTACTGACAGTAAACAGTTACGCTCGCATCCGTAAATAAAACCACGTAAATAACACAAATAAGTAAATAATCGTAAAACACACACAGGTTAACGACTGGCAAAACAACATTACATCACAATACAATACTTGAATACAAAATATGAAAAATACTTTTATAAAAACCACATACAATACCCTCCTGTCGCATGTTTGCTGGAAAAAATTCGTTAGAAATAAGCAGTGCCTTTGTACTCTTCTATCTGTATTTGTTCTTTTCTTTTTGTAAGTGTTTGTGTGTACATAAACTACAACTGACTTCAAAAAACTGTGACTCTGCCTGGTATTGTTTCTTGGTTATTCAACACCTACTTCCGAAATTAAAGTTGTATTTTAATAGTTTACATATCGATGCTTGATAGGCAAAAAATACTAAGCGACATTGAGTAAATTTTACACAGATGCGATTTAATTCATTAAGCCCCACACCTATTGTAATTACAAGATCGAAAAGTTACATTTTTGGAAAAAAAATCTTAATAAAAATCGGATTTAGATACAATTAGCATGATGTTAATAATGTCTACATCGAATTATTTCGTCGTCTAAGTTGACTATTTTTTAAAAAAAAATCATTTTAGATCACTCTACTGTAAACTTTACTTACTCAATTTCACTTAGTAATTTTTGCCTTTCGAGCCTTGATATACTTTTAAGTGTTTTTTTTTTTTATTTAAGTCGGTTGTGTGTTTGTGGCAGATGTCATTGGATATTTATTTATCCACCGAAAAAAAAATCCCATCATCATTTCCTAGACACTAGGAAACTACTAACAAATTAAATATAAAAAGTAATCAGGGAACATCCCAAATTAGTTATTTCGAGAAATTGAGAACCTCCTTCTGTTTGAAGTCGGTTAAAAACACATTCAAAGACTATGTTGCGAGACCGCCAATTGACGCCAAGCGTGAAATAACTCGTTCAATTGGTTGGTACGTTTCACTATACATTATTTATAAGACAATCCAACGTGGAGATACACATGCACACACTAATAGCTATGCACAAGCGCACACACACTCATTGTCATATATTTGCACATAATATACAATACATAGAATGGTGGCTAAGTGGTAACGGCCCCGACTTACGAGTTGTAGGTCCTGGGTACAAACCCAGCTAGATGCATTACTTTGTGTAATTTATTTCATCACCACAGCTTACAAAACGGTGAAGGAAAACATCGTGAGGAAACCGGCTTGTCCTGAAACCAAAAATCCGAAGATATGTGACATTCAACAACACACACCGGGTCCGCGTGGTGGACTACGGCCCAATCCCTATCGTAGAGAGGAGTAATGTCTCATATTGCCTTGTAATGTATGATTTAGCTATGATTAGTGCTTAATCATCAAATACACTCTAGTGGAGCAAGAAACAGTGTCTGACTTGTACTGACTAAAATCCACCTGTATTCCCTTTCTCAAGGAGTTGTCAGCAAACTCTCAAGGAGTTGTCAGCAAACTGTAGGGGCCCTACAGGGTCGAAGCCTCCTGGAGCTAAAGCGTTATACCAGGGCTCTGGCAATAAGGCGAAATAGGCACGGGGTAGGTTGTTTGGTCAGTAAGAGTCTGACACTGTTTCCCGCTCCGCCTAAGAGCGGGATTTGTCATTGGATGATTTTTACCTACCATAAAAAACCTGTATTTCATTTAGTATCCTTTTATGTTCCAAAGCCATAGATTTTTTTTCATATAACCCTGCATTATTCTTCTGGCTAGAGGTATACTAAACACTTTTGTCGACTGTACTGACATCGCATGCGCGAACAAAACTGCCCATGCAGAGAATCATTACTACACCATTATATTTGTATGCGAAACCGAATTTTACCGATTTGGTATAGAGGTCAAAATACCGGGTCAGTGTATGACAGAAATAAGAATGCGTTTCAAAATTGGAATCATTATTTATTGATATCGACTGTGAATTTGGTATAGTTCGTTTTTTAATTCTAGACTACGACTTGACAACTCAGAATGTCACACTCTAGAAATATGTTCCCAATTTTCTGGAGTTTGACATTTTAAGTTGTCAAATCGTAGTCTAGGATTAAAAAACGAACTAATAAATTAAGTTATTAAACGTGACAATGCTGCCAGCGTTCTGGTTCCTATTAAAAGTTATGTGCATGAATTTTTTGATGACCAATGAATCACTTTACATAACTAATTAAACCCATAAATCATTTGTTAAAATAGTAGTTTATAAAAGACAAAATATTATCTAAAGTATTTTTTTAAATGCATGTTTATTATAAACATAAATTAGAGAAATTAAATATATATATATATCTGTTAGTACAGTGTTAACTAATTTATTAACGTAGTTGTTTAAAAAAGATATTTTATCATCTAAAGTATTTTTTTTAATGTGTGTGTTTTTTTTTATTAATTATAAAAATAAATTAGAGAAATTTAAAAAGAAATATCTCTCAGTACAGTGTAGTATTAGTGATCAAATAAAAATATTATATACTGTAATAAAAAAACTCTATTTCAATTTTCATATTTTATCACTCTATAACTAACTTAATAGTACACCAAAATGTTTAAAAACAAGAAAATCGTTTGAATGGCTAGCATTACAGAGTGTAATGCAAAGTCTTTCACCACGTTGGTAAATCCTAATGGCAAACACCAAAATAGTACCGTACAAATTTTATAAGAAAACCTTTGTTGCGACAGCAATCCTAATGTAAAATATAGTTATTTCTACCACACAACCTTTGAACAAAGTGTAAGAAAAAAAATAATTAAAAATGATGTAAACCAAATTAAATAACAGAAAAATCGGAAAATGTTTTATTTTCACTTAAATTAACATGTTCAAACATTTACTTCACACAGCCTAAAAAATAAATCTCCGTTTAAATTAAATTCACATTTTCGTTCGCACACTGGTTGCTAACAAATCAAATTAAATATCAGCAAAACTGAGCTCAAATAAGTGAGATGCATACCTAAAGAAACAAGTTTAAACAGCAAATATCTCTCAAGAGACTATTCAGCATAGATCATCTTAATGAAAGGCCAAGTCTTTGCCAAGTTTACAAAACTAAAGCCAAGTTTCTTTTCTATAGACAAAGTAGTACCCTTCAAATTGTTGCTTGGACAAGCCGACAACCTGCCAAGTCGCTGCATATAAAACTACGTTTGAATATGCTACGCATTCATCATCATCAGCCTTTTAATGTTCCCAATGCTGGGACACAGGCCTCCTCTCTAGGAGAGGGAATGGGCCATAATCTACAACGCGGGCCCAGTGCGGGTTGGTATATGTCACATGTCTTCGAATTTTTGGTTCTAGGACATGCCGGTTTCCTCACGATGTTTTCCTACACCGTTTTGAGAGCAGTGGAGATGAAATAAATTACACAAAGTAATGCATCTGGCTGGGTTTGAACCCGCGACCTACAACTCGTAAGTCGGGGCCGTTACCACTAAATACGCATACGCTACGCATTAAATAATGATAATAGATTTCCACGTACCATGTACCTTCCAGTGGCATATCGTCATATTACTACCCACCGCTCACCATGATTGATTCATTTTTGAAGATTTAATATTGTGTCACAGTAAAAAGTTACCGACACTGTCAAATCATTTTTGAAGCCTGACATTTATTTTTCATTTTAATAACCAGGGCTTTAGGGTTGAAAAGAACTCTTTTATTAAAGCGTCCAATATTCAATATCCTGTCTGAACCGAGATTAAATTGGGTAGAGCTGATGACGCATCCATTTTTTATTTACGTACTAGTTTTTACCAGCGACATCACTTGTGTGAAAGTACAATATTATCCCAAAGAACTTACACATGGGATTAAAAAGTATCGTATGAGCCATTTCAGAACATGGTTTACCTATGCTACAAATGTAACAAAATCTAAACCGAACTAAATACAACTGCATCGGGTCGAATCGTATACAGAAAAAAAATTCAGCCATTGGAGAGGAAGAGGAGGGAGGGAGGTGAATGCCTGCCTGAGTACATACCTACAAACCTTCGTACAGTACGGCTTTCGGATCTTGGCTAGTCTGAAGTTAGCCTCTGCGAGTTTTATCGCTTGAAAACTTGTAAAAAATAAATGGTTTAAACAAATAAATGCAATTTGTAGTTGTTATTGTTGTTATAACTCTCGCTGGAACGCCCATACCAATCTGTTCCGACTTTAGGTACCTTGGGTCGCTTATCCAAGGGAATGGTGAGGTAAACCGAGACGTGGCACATCGGATCAACTCAGGATGGATGAAATGGCGACAGGTCACTGGAACAACTTGCGACCCACGGATGCCCCTCAAGTTGAAGGGTAAAATCTACAAGTCCGTGATAAGGCCTGTCCTACTTTATGGGTCAGAATGTTGGGCTATGAAAAAGACGGATGAAAAGAGATTGCATGTAGCAGAGATGAGAATGTTGAGATGGATGTGTGGTGTGACGAGAATGGATAAAGTGAGAAATGAGTATATTAGAGGAAGTTTGAAAGTGGCGCCAGTGACTGAAAAGTTGAAAGGGAACCGTCTGTCTTGGTATGGCCATGTAAAAAGGCGGGATGAAACGCATGTTACAAAAAAAGCCATGAGTATACATGTGGATGGATGGAGAGGGAGAGGGAGACCAAAGAAAATATGGATGGATTGTGTGAGAAGGGATATGAAAGAAAGAGGAGTTAGTGATAGCGAGACGGGTGACAGGACAGAGTGGAAGAAAAAGACATATTGCGCCGACCCCAAATAAAACGGGACAAGGGCAGGAAGATGATGATGAGTTGTTATTGCTTTTAAAAACTGTTATTGGCATTTATTTTTATAAAACAGATTTTTGTACGAGTTTTTAAACGCTAAAATTCGTAGAGCTTAACTTCAGAGTCGCTAAGATCCGACAGCCGTATTGTAAGTGAAAGCCGTTACTACAGGGCTATCACTGTCCATCTATACATATAAAAGGAGAAACTGACTGACTGACATATCAACGCACAGCCAAAACTACTGGGCCTAGGAGCGTGAAATTTTGCACAAGGCTACGTTTTATGACGAAGGCGAACACTAAGAAAGAGTTTTTCAAAATTCAACTCCTGAAGGGATTTTATGGGGTCTAAAGTTTTTATGGACAACTGCGCGGGCGAAGCCGCTGGCAGAAGGCTAGTGTGATCATTAATTGTTTTTTTAGTGTTACCATAATCCAAATTATAATTTATGCTCACTAATGTTCAGTTATCTATGTATATAAATGGAGAAACTGACTGACTGACATATCAACGCACAGCCAAAACTACTGTGCCTAGGAGCGTGAAATTTTGCACAGGGCTTCCTTTTATGACGTAAGCGAACATTAAGAAAGGGTTTTTCAAAATTCAGCTCCTAAGGGGATGTAATTGGAGTCTAAAGGTTTGTACGGAGAACCCTACTCTCAAGCGGGCGGAGCCGCTGGCAGAAGGCTAGTATAATCATACATTGTTTTTTTAATGTTACCAATTTTACAATAATCCAAATTAATTATAATTTATGCCCACGAATATTTAGTTATCCCGTCAATCGGGTTATGTATATTGGGTTATAAGCGTAATGAATATTTCATTTCGAGGCTTATCAATTTGTATAGAAATTATATAACGAATAATTAATTCATAACCATCAATTAACTAGGGTTTTGTTATCATTTGGTACCTTTACAAGTTTAAACAGTCGAAATCAATTATAATATGCAAATATTCATTTGAAAAAGGGAAATAGGTATAAGTATATATTTCAATATCTTTGGTCTGTGGTATCGCTCGTGCAAACGTCGGAAATTATTCTATTGGACCACATTCTCGGAATAAAAAGTAATTTATTAAATGTCTTTTTCCAAGGTACAAGGAAGGACATTTTTTTTCGTCAGTTTAAACTATATGGTACCGGTGTTTCCTAGCTAGTCAGCTAGCAGAATAGTCTTCTTTGTATGTCTAAGTGCATACAGCAAACATTTATTGGTCAAATAATATGAGATGGTCTTTGGATGTGGTTTCAACTACGAAATCCAAAGAAAATTCCGACCACTTTTGAGCGTTTCTGAAGCATGAAGTATTGTTATTATTATAGCTAGCCTGTGCTGTCCCACGGCTGGGCAAAGGCTTCAAGTGTACAACAAATAAATGTATACACACTTTCTACTAGTATGCAACAAAAAATCTTTCCACAAGCAAATTCATCTACAGCACATAAACATTTTAATTGGAAAATCTATACATTATCTTATTAAGGTTATATGTAGTTTCCACATTAGAACTCGTAGATTAAAAAATATCACAGTTCAAAATATCCCGTTTTGAAAAAAACGCCCATTTCGTGATAAAAAACCTAAGATTAAGGTAAAAAAAGAAAATGTTATCCTACCGTAGCGGTAAAGGCTGAAACAACCCCAACGTTTGCAAGCTCAATTTATTCAAGTACCCACTATCTTGAATATTTAAAAAGATCATTTAACTTAATCGACTGAAACTAATCCAGGGGTAGTTTAATTAAAACTATTAGTTCTGTTCAATAAACTGATGGCTTGGAAGGTTAATCGGAAAGGTTTAATACCAATTACGACCGCGGCTTACAACAACACAGATAAATAAAATAGTAAACAAGTAATCGCTAACGGTTTGAGTATTTATTAATTCTCAATTAATTCGTTATTAATGTATTTTTAAACTTTCCAAGCAGAGAGGTGCATGCAGGGGTCCTACAGGGACCCAGGGTCTCTTTCTGAAAGAAAGGCTTGGCCCCAGTGCGAAGGCCAGAGATGGAACGGGATGGGGTGTTTAGTTAGTAAGAGTCTGACACTGTTTCCCGCTCCGGCCAAGAGCGTGATTCGTCATTGGATGATTTTTACCTACCTTAAAAAAGCAGACCGTTGCTTTTTTTATTGTGGATAGCTTCGCATTTGGCCACTATCTCACCTGATTGTAAGTGATGATGTGGCCCATGATGGAGCACTCTTGCCTAGACTAACCTATTCACTAGACCCCTATCAAGAAACACAGACTCCGGCTGGGAATTCCACACCTTAGCTGTGGCATAATGAATGTATTCCCAAAACGCTTTGTGTGTATGGATATGCTGTCCACCATATACTGGTGGCGCAACGCCATACTTATAACTTTGCGGAGTAACCGTAAACGAAAAACCGAAATAAAAAAATGTCGGATAAAGGGGAAGTTTAAATGAAAGGTTTTTGTCTGTTTTTTTCCCGGCCCCAAGCAAACGTCGGCACACATATTGTCTGTCTATTAGGTATGTCTCTAATTTCGTTACTCGAAAGGTTAATCTATACTAGAAATTAAAGTCAAATCTTCCTATTTTTATTTTATTTTTAACATTTGATGATGCGTATTTTTCTACACGTTCCCCAAAGAGATGTCCTTAGCCCAGCAGGACCCGTGCCCGCTAGGGCCACAGGGAATTTCTGCAAGAGATTCCGTGCTTCTAAAATGTAAAAGGCAACTTAAGGTCACAGGTTTATTAATCAGTAAAAGTCGGATCCACCCCCTTGCCCCACATTAGAGCGAGAGAAGTAGAAAATTACAAAAAATAACAAAAATTGGTCACGACTTAGCAACTGCATCATACACACATTTCGTTAACAGTGCACAAAAATTTTGTTATGTATACATAAAGAAACGGCATATAAATATTTATGCATTTATACAATGTATTCGCCTTCCAAACCAGTTTGCCCAGATTCTAAGGCCGTAGTTATAACCTAGACAAGAATGCATGATAATCAGGTTATTACATAATCAAAGATACACGCCCAAGTGATTGTAGCAGAAACAATCGGCATAGTACAGCTGGTTTAGCGATTTGTGTTCGATCATTTGATGTATGGAAAGGGCTTGGAGTTTCCTTGCGCGATCGAATCAGCAATGAAGATACCCGCAGGAGAACCAAGCTTACCGACATAGTATGAAGAATCTAAAGTGCCAATGACTCGTAGAAAAGGTGGCTGTTGGGGCCGAAAAGTTCTGGATTGGCGACCGCGTACCGGATGACGCAGAGTTGGAAGGCTTACTACAAGGTGAATCGATGACCTGGTAAATCGTGCAGGAATCTAATGGGGCCCCGGTCTGATTTCTGAAATGAAGGTCCGACCCCGGTATGAAGGCTAAGAAGGAAAGGGGTCGGTCGTTTAGTCAGTAAGAGTCTGACACTGTTTCCGCTTTCCGCCCAAGGGGGGATTTGTCATTAGATGATTTTTCCCACCATAAAAAAAAGCTTGCAGGAATCCAATGGATTCAAGATGCACAGGACTGTACATTGAGCGACATTTAGGGGAGGCCTATGTCCGACAATGGACGTCTTTTAAAATTATGACAATGATGATGATGATGGTGATTGAGTGGAACTGGGAATTTGAAAAGGTCAAGAAATAGTACAGCTAGCTTGGCAGTGTATTTGCTACAGGGTGTAAGGTCCCACATGCAACTACCGTTGAAAAAGAAAGATCCTCCGTCCAGGCGGGTGTTATATCTGATACAGGCAACTGCCTGATAGATGATTTCGGGCTTAATAATCGCGCGAAAAATTGTACTTGCGCGATGCAGGATTTCTATTTATTTTTAGTTGCTTTTTTGAATTATAGTGATGTCGCTACATTATTGGAGATCGGAGACCGATCCTTCGACGAAATCTAGGGATGTTTCCTTAGCAAAATTGTTTGATAGAGTCACCGGGAACTTGGAACAGAAATGAAGAGTGAAGAAACACAAGCGCACATACAAATCTGACACTTCCTCTCGGCCTATCCAGAGTGCCAGAAGTCATTGAATTATTAACGTCAATTGCATCTTTTTTTTTAATGATAAACTTACAAAAGGCAATAAATAATTTCGACCATTTCATTAGTTTCTTTGTACTTAGGAATATATCAGTAATGTATAACTAGAACATTTCGGTCACTGACCTGCTTGACACCAAGGCGTAAAACCGTACGCGTAGGAACTTCTAAATCTTATCTTATCTTACTAAAGAACTCTCTTGAGATTTGCTACGATACGAGGAAAAGAATCCTCGATCTTTGCTTACTGACCCCGTGTGTTCAACATTCACATCACGATATGAATGTTAAACCATCATTTCAGTTTTTTTTTCCCTCTTTTCCAAATTATTTTAATGTTAATATAATTTTAATTCGAAGTCATGTGACATCCACCAACCCGCACTGGGCCCGCGTGGTGGATTACGGCCCATTTCCTTCTCTTAGAGAGGAGGACACGGGCCTCCTCTCTAAGAGGAAGCCCCCTGCAGTGGGAACATTAAAAAGGCTGATGATGATGATGATTTTAATTTAACTTAGAAATACCGTAATTAGAGACATAATAGAAAGACATTACGTGTGCGAACGCCGGCGTTCACTCGGGACTCAAGACTGCAGAATTATATTAAAACTGCATTTTTTTGAATAGACAGGAAGGAACGCTGACACTTGAGATAGAGAACGTATGTCGTACTCATAACACGAACTCACACGGTTTCACACGGAACTCACACATGACCAACACTTTGATTAATCACAGCATGTATTTTAAGCAATGTAATTGTTCTGTGTTTCTCTGCTTTAGACTTATCTATGAACAAATTAATATACTCGTATGTTTGTGTCCGATTACTGGCTCTAGATTGTGTAATGCAATGAGAATCTTACCCATATTTGCGACTTCCGCCACTCAGAACCGAACGATTCCAATCCTTTACCAGTCTCAACATCCGATCCTTGGAAAATTCCGCTAACCCAATAGCTAAGTATGAGCAAACACGAGCCTAAGTGCCCAATCAAACAGCATCTAAAGTCTAAACATTTTCTCGGAATAAGTCCGGCCGCATACCTTACGACAACTCGCCAAATTCGGACGACGCGAGACGGTAAAATCCTTTGCGTAATACGGACTAATTGTGTGCTTTCACCAGCGAACCTACGAGCCGCGCATTGCGATCTTGCGTCAGTCGCATCATTTTTTGTCGAGGTCGGGGAATCATCTGATGCAACGGTATCGTGCGAATCGCATGTGCGACACTGTTGTAACAGTGTGAACCGATCTTAGTGATGTAATGTGGTTTTTATTGTTCCAGTGTGAATGAATGGGTGATTTTGTGCGTTTTATTGTCGTTTATGTGTAACGCAACTACAGACGTAAAAATTAATTTCATGTGTGTTGGAAATATGCGGGTTAGTCGTCGTTGTAGTTTGTTTTAATACGTTGGTTATTTTGTTATTTAATTGAATTGCAGTTATAGTTATTATGTTATAGATACTCAATGGTAATAGAAATGTAATTACGTGAAACGTAGGGTGCTCGAATGATAATAACAATAAAATTCTGTACATAATTATTTATGTTTATTATTTCTTACATCTAGGTACTATGTATGATGACATGCAAATTTACCATGAACCGGCTGATTTTGTACATCTACAAGTTATAATATGAGAGAAAAATTTTTTAGATATTTACGGGAAATATTAAAATAAAATATAGGATACCTAAAAGAAAGGTTTTATTACTCATTTATTATTTACATAATAGTGACTGGTTACAGATACTTAAACACGTTATAGTCATGATAACAAACACTTTTAGTATGGGACCAAACCTGAAATCGCAAAAAAATCAGCAATTTCATTACATTTTGACCAGTTAGGCGAACATAAATGTACATGTACTTAATGATTGTTGATGGATTAAAAATGATTGGAATCGATTCAGTTACTGATTCTCAACAAACTGTATTGAGATTTCGCATATGTTTTAAAATAAAGTTGTATAAAGATAACGACTAATTTTGTATACATACAGCAAAATCGACTTACTCATAAACTTTCATAACAACGATAATGTTAAAATCAAACAGAAATCTCAAATACATAACTTCACGTAACCAGTTAGCTACTTGTCTTTCGGCAAACATTCTCAAACGATGACTCACACGATTATAATCACACAATTTTAGTAGATTATCATCAAATTAAATAGAAACTTGCAATCTAGACTTGTAACGTTAATGTTCTGAATGGCCACAGTTTCTAGACACATTCTAGACTAGACTGTGTGCACTTTCTATTTTGATTTGAAGTCTAGTTTCTAGTAACGAATAGCTAACTCATGTTGTTTACGTGATTAGGTTTTTAGTTTCACTTCAAGTGAATCGAACAGGGGATTTTTATAAGCTTTATAGTAGTTTCGCCTGTCCGATGTTTGTGATCGAATCTTGTAAAATAAAGATCCACTTTCCGATTACTGATTGATTTGAAATTTTGCATGCATGTATCAATCAGATGACAATACAAAAATATTATGTCATGGAGTTGATCTGAAGATGAAATCGCAAGGTGACCATAGAAACTCTGAAAATTAAATGGCACAACCACGTCGAGTTCGGGCTCGTACAAATATATACATATATAGGCATAGACCACCGCTATAAAAGCTTGTTGTGAAATTGTTTTGTCTTCAAAATGCGCTTGAACCATTGGGGGAAAGACTGGGGATGTGGGATTCTTCTCTCACTAAAACTAACCCGGAGATCATCTTCAGCACTTTTAAAAGAGCCCCGTGATGTCATAAGGGCTGAGTCACGCTGGAATATGTAGAAGCCCTATTGCAGGGTCGAAGCCTACTGGAGCCCTGGTCCGGTTTCTGAAAAGAAAGTCCGACCCAGGTATGAGGGCTAAGATGGAATGGGGTGGGTCGTTTAGTCAGTAAGGGTCTGACACTATCACCTGCTCCACCCAAGGGCGGGATTCGTCATTAGATGATTTTTCCCACCATAAAAAAATTGCGTAAATTGCCGGCGGCGACGAGCACTTTAAATGTGAAATAATTTTAAACTTATCTGTATAGTTAAAAGACCAGTACTGCGTCTCAAGGAGTTGTCAGTAAACCATAACTACCCAGCCTGCCAGCAGGCAGGGTCGAAGCCTACTAGGGCTAAGGGACTACTTCTGAACTGTCTTCTGACTTCTTCTTCTTGTGCGTCCCGCAAACAAAAAGTTTTTCTTTATTTCTTCTTTCTGAAAGAAAGACTCGGCTTTAATATAAAGGCGTAGGAACGGGGTGGGATTTTTGACAGTAAGAGTCTGACACTATCTCCTGCTCCACCCAAGGGCGGGACATCTCATTGGATGATTTTTACCCACCATAAAAAAATCCTCCTTTTTGCTTCACCATGTTTGAGTACCTATAGTCAAAGGTACTTATTAGTTAATTGCATATTAGTTTAGATCGGTAAGATGTATTTGATTGGTTTCTGTAATTACGTCTGCACATTGAAGCTGGCAAGGTGCAGTGCATAATATCAGCTTCCCAAGTTTCGTAATTTCCTTGAAGCTGTTAATCAAATGCTTGTGAGTAGAGAATTAATTATATAATTTAATTAGCTTGTAAGAATTCTTTCTCTGCATTGCAATTATTTTTGTGTTTCAGAAAACAAGATTGAAACTTTCTCTAATGAACTTTTGTTTTAAAAGTATTTTTTTTTTTCATACTTTCTGCTTGTCTCGTGCTGACTGCTCGTCCACTACCTTCACTCGCTTTACTTAGAGCGAGACGTCTTTCGATAACGTTTTATTTGATTAATAAAAAAATCCATAAACAACAAAAGGAAGCCTTGACCCCAGTTCGAAAGACAAAGAAGGAACAGGGTGGAGTGTTTAGTCAGTAAGAGTTTCACACTGTTTCCCGTTACGCCCGAGAACGGGATTCGTCATTGGATGATTTTTGCCCACCATACAAAAAAAATTCTAGCTATTCCTTTATAGGGTGACTGGTAATTAGTGACTGATATCTAAACACGTAATGGTAGTCATGAAAACAAACAACTTTTACTATGGAACTACTCCTGAAATTGCGAAAAAAATGTTCTGGTTAGCATTCTTCACAGATGGGGATCGTCTCTCCGCAGACCATGTCCCATCTTCTAACCTGCACCACGTGCCCTAATACCTGTTCACCTAGGAACTTAATGAAAGCATTACCGTGGCCGAATACTAGGCCAAACACACGCTAAGAAGAAGAGTATTTGCCTAACTAACGTCAAAATGTATTGAACTTTGACACATATTATAATAAAATGTGTATAACAGTACTAGAGATCGACACAGAAGCTATCAAACTACCAATTTACTACCAGGAAGCTACTACCCACATGAATTTGCCAATAAAGCCATGTCAATTTACCAGAAGCAGGCGTTCCCTTCACTTAGCGAGCACTATGGAAGCCATTTCAGGAATGCGTATTGTCTAGTGCTGCTACCTAGGTTCAATATGAGACTAACGTATTGTCAGTATGCTCAGTTCGCCTTCAAACACAGTCACGGTAAAAATAGGTTCTTCACTATACACGGTCTACTATTGTTTTTTCTATGATATTGAATATTTGACATTGAAAGAATAGCTGACGTCGGCTCTGTTTGCCGTATAAAACAACGAAATAAAACAGATGTGATTATATTTAATAAAATTGCCAGTCTATTAAAAAGATTTTATTTTAATGCCAATTACGAAATGACAAAAGATGAATAACACTTTAAACTGTGTTTTTAACTGATTAAAACATATACGGACAAAGTAAGAATCATCAAACTTAAGTGACCAACCCCTATAGCCAAGTTATATTCGTTTACGCCTCGAATAAGTCGTGACTTATTCGAATTTTTTTTCTGACCGCGTGGCTAAGCGTTGAGTTAACGTCAAAATTAAGCAATAGGGGGCGTGTCCGACTCGAAGCGTTCGACGCAAGGAAATAGAAATGAAATTATTGTAACTTGGAAGGTAGTGCAGAATGGTTGGTCGATGGGGCTGAAAGGCTCAGGAGTGGCGACCATGTTTTAAAAGACGCAGCGTTACAAAGCCGCCAACGAGGTAGACCAAAAGATCTGGTGAGGATCATAAGAATCCGATGGATGTTAAGCGCATTGGACCTGAATATTTAGTGGAGGTCTATGTCTAATAGTGGACATAGTTTCTGCTAAAATGACGATTCTAAGATACTAATGGTGATCTGCCCAGCATCGGAACTCCAAAATGATAAATCTTCCTTGATTTACTAAAGAAGGGTATTTGAATACTGACGAAGTTCTTACGCCTTCGACTGTACATTCATTAGGTATGTATGTAGACGTAGGTATTGCGTGGTTGCACTTACAAGCACACATAATTGGACCGTAGCGAGGCGGCCTAAGTCAAATGTACCTGCTAATAAAGTTTTCGTCACCTGGGACTTGTGGCTGGGACTTGGTTAATGCGGCCTACATTGGGGTTTAGACAGTATAAACTAGAAGTTTAAATAAACTTTTCTTTTAGCTGAGTATATCATTAAATGAAGTAGTTATCCCGCTGTAAGATGAAGCGAAAAAACGTATCAAACTATTACTCTATGTAAGCGACGTACTGTTGATTATTTCTTTCTTATGAATATTGAAGATAAGAAATAGTCTGAGGGTTAATGAGTTAGTGAATATGTCAGGACTTTAATATGTATCTATGTATACAGATATTATGAAAATATGTATTTACAGTGAACATTTTAATGTCTGGAATCCTTAAATTTACTTATTTCAAGAAAATATGTACTGAGTTCAAAACCAGCAGTGTTATTTCCCTCTAGGAACTAAGAAGCGAAACCAATTAAATTTCAAAACGTAATATTGACATGTCACATTGAATTTCAGAGTCAAATTCAAGTAGACAACTGTAGTCACATAGAAACTAAAAATTAAAGATCCTACATCGGGGTATAAAAGGCCATCACACAATTAGAACACAAACAGTAAAATTTGTGGCTCAATTTGCAGGTAGTTGCCGGGAACAGACACAGCACCCGTCTGATCGGAGGATCCTACCTTTTGAATAGAGGTTTATGAAATACCCTGTTCCCCATACTTCTAAGCAACCTACTAACAAGCACTTTTTGCATGGTCCTGATTATACAACGAGTATTCAATCCAAATGTAACATTTATGCACACCTAATGACGCTGTAAATACATTTCAGTAGCCTCCACTGAAAATCAGTTCAATTTTGAACCTTATAACCAAAGTTTTAAGATTCAGTGATAGTATTTCAGCTTAAGGTACCGTGTATACAATTTTCGACTTTAAGGTAAACATGTGAAGGTTTAAAATAAGTATACACATAGGTTCAAAGGTATCATCACGGCAGTTTATGATCAATGGCTGCGCGGACAGCAAATGAAATGTAATTACAATGTCTGATTGGAATTCCTATCTTACCTAAGAGATGGAAATGGAAGAAGATCAACTTAGTATTAAAATACATGAACATTTATATAATAAGCGGTATATAAGTTTAGCCAAAATGGCGATCGGCGAAAGGTTGCGAGAAACCCATAGCAATGACGGCCAGCATACTATAAATACTTGGATTTCTCCCGCTTTAAATTGGAACGAGAGGGCATCATATATTGGCTACCAGCAGCTTCACCCGCGTCTGTGGTTACTGCTCTGCCCCCATAGATCACAGCGTGATTTTATATAGCCTATAACCATCCTCGAAAAATGGACTATCCAACACAAAAAGAATTTATCGATTCGAAACTGTAGTTCCAGAGATTACCTACCCCTACGTACAAACTTAAAAAGTTTTACCTCTTTATAATATTAGTATAGAATTCATTCATTAGAGTTCATTTTTTACATGTATGAGGTAATAATATAAAAAAAGTGAAATCGTGGATTGATTGTGAAAAAAAAAAAAATACGTGTGGCACTCGGGGACTGCCGCGGTAAAGCTATTGCATAGCATTCTGTATCAACTTATGCAATTATAATTATTTATTTTTTGCACTTTGTTCATTCATATTCAAAACACTTTATACACAAATTTTACAAGTACAGCCGTTCACTGTTGTAGATAAATACTTATACACCTATATACTTTCTCACAAACAGCTGATTATGTATTCGTCCGATTTCGGAGCAGCTCGTCTCGATTCGGGCGAGTTCCGTAAAGTCGTACAATACGTCTAGAGTTGGATTACGTTAAGTCTGTGCGTGGCTGGGAGCGTGCTTAATGTTGCCAGTGTAATTAATCTACTTTCCCTCATATAATAAAAAAAAATACAAAGTAAACAAAGCACAAGAAATACGTTTTGAAATCAATAATGGGAAATACGATTAATTTCATTACATATTATTACATTTTAGTTTGTTCTTCAGGTTTTCTAAAATTCTAGATGACGATTAGTTAACGATGTAGCGATTTTAAAGAAATGTAAATTTAATAGTATTTTTAGATAAAGAAACATGTCAAGATTGTTTACATTCTTTTCAGCTAGTATTTAAACAAATCAACTGTATTTGCTTTCATTTGCACAGGTAATTACGTAATTACGGACGTCTACTTCCTGTGAGAAACCTACCTGCCGAATTTTAAGTTGTAGGTGTTATAGTTTCTGAGATATAGTGATTAATCAGTGAGTGGTATTTCGCTTTTACATATTAGTAGCTTTTGCCCGCGGCTTCGCTTCCGGTATCAGAAAAATGTGATAAATGAAGACCGTCCCCTTGACCGATTTTGTGCAAACTTCACATGAACCATCTACAAAATAGTCCGAACAAAGCCTAAACATTTGGACGTTTTTAAAGTTGCATTGATCTTTATATATATACATATTGATATAGATCCAAATCTATATAACTACTACTTTAATGAAAGTAAACAAATAGATTGAATTATTGTTTAATTATTATAAAAAAGTCATGAGAACTTAGAAAATTAAGTACTTTATTTTATATATAATAGCTTGTTATAATAGTCACTTGATTAAGATTCAAATACACAGTAGCAGTCCATTTTCAACAAACTCTAATAGCACGTTATAATAATCACTTGTTAAGAATCAAATACATGGTAGCAGTCCATTTTCAACCAACTCTGTTTTTCTGTCAGGAACCACTCGGGTACGAATATTCAGGGAAATTTGTTGTTCTGGTCACCCGAAAAAAATATTTGACAAATGGTCCACCTTTGGAAAATCGTATCGTAGGCCCGATATTTTCTCATTCCTCTTAACAAGCACGTTTGAATTTCAAGATAATATCTTTACCAACACTTTTAACCACTTTCGGTATAATGATGACGATTATTTATTTTAGAAAACGATTAAAAACACAGAACACAACACGTTCTCCTGACACCTGACATAAATGTCAAGATGACGGCAAATGATTAGTTTCCTTTTTTCGGCGCGCGCAGACTAAACCCGGCCGCACACCAGGCATACAATTGTTTCTCCACAATTGTAGCGCCACATTTGAAACGCGACACAAAAAACGAACCGGTTCGATCTTGAATTATTGTAGCGCGGATGACGTCTCGCCACAAAGTGCGCCCGCTACAAATGTTTCCTCGGTGTGCGGGCTCACGTAGGAATATATGGGGGCGATAAATGTGTCGCGTTTCAAATGTGGCGCTACAATTGTGGAGAAACAATTGTATGCCTGGTGTGCGGCCGGGTTTAAAGATATTCTACTATATTCGCACGACACACAGCGCCGTGTCGAAGACTGCCGAACTGACACGACGTTAGACGATGCACGGCCTTCAAGCCACACCTCCGTGCCCGTCGAAGTGGGGAGCGTGAGGTTTTTTCGTTACGGAATTTCTGGATTTAGTCCCCGCGCTCAAGGCCTGCGATAAAAGCTATGCATAGCTTAATAATTAGATGGTTTTTCACCCAGAAAATCACAATCTACACCTTTCGCTTACTTCATCCAAAGGTTGTCTGCAATTTATATAAATCAAGCAAAATATGCTGCAAATGTTGTGTCAACCTGTTCTGCTGTCACTAACCTGTCTTCTCATTTGTTACAGTGTTTATTGGAGTTACACGCTGAACATGTTATCCAGGCATCATTGGACGGCTCTCGCTGGTGAGTTCATTTTAATATTTACGGTGATTCCAACTTGAAGCAACTTTGAAAGTTCTTGGTGTGTGGTAACGACACAATGTGTCCTGGACCATAAACAAACAGAGTTTTCTGAAATATTCGAATTAATGTTATCTCCCTTTTCTTTACAAAATGTTAGACTGCGTTTGATAAAGCAACAAGTTTTTAAACCATGCTTAGGTTGACGAAAGACGAGTCGGAAAGGAACCCAAATATTATGATCGTCATAATTATCGTTGCCGTATAGTAGTGTTGCAACTGTCTGTAAGAGCTCTCCTCGCATGCGGGGAGAGTATTATTATTATGTAGTTGCGCGCTTTTTATAAAATTGCATAAGAAATAATCATAATAAAAACTTCAACTTTTTATACAAAATCTTTTTAAGGGGAGACACGGACTGAAGAGTTTAGACCCCAATCGCTAATAAATAATGCACAAAAAAAAGATCATAGGCAAAACACAAAAAAAAATAAGAACTGTTTTCTGGATTTTGCCAAGAATAAAAATTATATAGAAACCAAAATTTTGATTTGATGATTTTTAGATTTCTTACACTACCCGGGTCAACAATACGATTTTTTTTATTTTATTAAATTACGACGTTTTTCAAGGTCATTTAAGTTGTACAGGCATACAATATGTTAAGCCCTAAAACACCGATTGTAGATTATACGTACAATCGGTGTTTGAGGGATGAAAAGATCGCTGCAAATGGAGATGGGTCAATGAGCCCCTGGTCAGACGAAAAATTGTACAAAGAAATTATTATTCCTTCTTATGGAATATTCATTGAATATTTATATTGAAAGTTACTTTGAATCGATTAGCTAATCGAAATGTCGTGTTAAGCTGTCAACTTTATCAGGCAAATGAATGGCATGGTAACAAGTTTTGACAGGTTTAAAAAAAAATCGTCTGTTTTTATTTAAAAAGGTGTCTTTCTGGGTAATTAATTATAAAATAAAAGCCTTAATAAAATTTCTTATCAAGAAAAAATATCACACATAACATTAATATTCATTATATTATAAAGGCAAAAAAAAAATGTATATAAATATACACTGACTATCTCTCGCAGTATTCCCCGCATTTTTGGTCACTGCTCCGCGCCTATTGATCATTGTATAAAAATGCTTTCTAACACTAAACGATTTTTTATTCGAACCATTAACTAATTCCTGAGATTAATGAGTTCAAACAACGGAAAAACAAACAGTTAGTAGTTAGTGACCCTGACAGTTATGCCGGAGGTCGTGGGTTTGATTCCCACTCAAGACAAATGTTTGTGTGGTGAGTGTAATGATGATGGGTGTAATTTATCTATAATATGTATGTATTTAGAAATACATAAGTATGTTTATCAGTTGTCTAGTACCCATAATACAACCTCTGCTTAGCTTGGGACTTGACGATGTTGAGTGAGATAGTTGTGGAATATTATTATATTATAATAAATTACTAAGACTGACTAAAATCGTCCTCTCAACATCAACGTATTGGAAAAACAAAATTCGTCATTACTTTTAAATTATCATTATCATCAGCCTTTTAATGTTCCCACTGCTGGGACACAGGCCTCCTCTCTAGGAGAGGGAATGGGCCACAATCCATCACGCGGTCCCAGAGCAGATTGGTGGATGTCACATGTCTTCAAATTTTCGGTTCTAGGACATGCCGGTTTCCTCACGATGTTTTCCTTTACCATTTTGAGAGCAATGGTGATTAAATAAATTACACAAAGTAATGCGCCTGGCTGGGTTTGAACCCACGACCTACAACTCGTAATTCGGGGCCGTTACCACTCGGCCATCACTGCTCTTTAATGATTGATTTATAATTTAAGCAAAATCGAGCCAAGGAAACCGAAACCGAAGTTTAATAGTAAAACTTTCAAATTCAACACTAACTTCAAGTTTTAACCAAATTACTTTGTATTTTATCAGACAGTTTGGTGTGGAAACTAGTGTATTGTTCCCAAACTTGAGAAAACTGATCGTAATCTCACGGTATTGTGAGAGATGCAAATTAGTCAGATTATTCTTAATGAATCTTTCTTGATTAAAGTTTGGTTTAACGAGAAAATAATTGCTGTTGTTGTTGTTAACTAAACCGATTTCGTTTACCTTATTTTGTGTTAAAAGACAATGGCTGGATGGAATGTTTTATTATTTGTAGGAATTTTGTACATAAGCTGATGGTTGGGAGACGGTAAGACGGCCTTGTGCGTCTGTTAGGGGAGGCCTATGTCCAACAGTGGACCTCTTTCGGCAGAAATAATGATGACCATGATTTTTTATGTTCTTTTATTGTTTCTTTATTAATGGTAAACGACGATGGATCACGTTTGCCTGGAATAATCTATTTACTTTTAACTTTTTTTATGGTGGGTAAAATCATCGAATTACGAATCCCGCCCTTGAGCGGAGCAGGAGACAGTGTCAGACTTCTACTGACTAAACGACCCACCGATCCTTTCTGCCTTAGTTTGTAGGTCCAGGTGTTACGCTTTCGCATCAACCCTTGGCCCTAGAAGGCACCAAGCCTGCTGGGCTTCTAGAGTTGCCGACGAGTTTCAAGACTTCTTGAGGCAGGCGGGAACAGTTCGCTCCGTAAACGACTTAATTCTCTTTTGACTGAAAGACAACGCTTATACTTTTATCAAGTATTCATCAAAATCCGATCAGCCGTTCCAGCGTCAAGAAGTAACAAACATATACAAACTATCGCGATTATAATATTAGGGGAACGGTGAACCACCCACTATCACTCACAATATGATTAAAAAAAGAAACAAGATATTATTGTGTAAAAAAAACTCGAAGTGTTGCGCAAAATTAGTTTTCGTTCAAGATTCAATTTACATGAAAAATATACTGAGTGACAGTCATTCTAACGAATTATTTCGTTCTCAACATTGGTATAAATCATATCTTTTCGTATCTTTTACGAAGCGATTAAATCTACATCTTTCGTATTTTTCTTAAGATCATTGACATCAATCGTGTTCAAAAAGAGATTCAATAAACTAAAATCTGAAAGAGAAGGAATTAAATTAAGCCTAAACCTTCAATTTCGTAGTAAACTCACGATTTTTTTTATTTTTGACATTTGTTTTTTTTTTATTGAACTCGATGTCATTGAGCCTTTGCCTTAACGAGCAGTCATAGAAATCTGACGACACCTTACTTGTCCTATGGACCTATTCTGATGAGGAGTTTAAACTCTATAAGTATACATCCATATACATACACATAAACTAACTCATAACCCTCCCAGTAATCGGTTCAACAAAGCTTTTAATGAAACTAAAGAAAAATTTAAGCTACGTATTAAAACTTCAAATTTTGTATTCTAATTCATAGTATATGTGGTTGTAGTTTATGGCTATTATACATACATTACCACGAGATTTGCTATAAAGGGTGAGCAATTCTCACATATTATAACATAAAATCCTTCGTAACATCTGTATGTATGTTTGTGATTAATTCAAGAATGCTTAAACGGTTTTCATACGATTTTCACTAATACAGTCCATACTCATGGACCACTCTGTCCAAGATGTTTTTAGTGTATAATATTATAAGCTCTTGTAACCATTCAAAATTGAGAAAAGTCGAGATTTAGAACAGATCAGAGGCAGGTTGTCAGTAAAAAAACGGCATAATGTTACATGTACGTCAGACATTTTACAGGCAAAGACAATTAATTTGTGATAGCTTTGTGTTTGGTCAACAGTAGCAAATTGCCATTAAAGAGTAATTTTATTAGCTCGCCTGAAAATTGCGCCGCTCACCCTCTCGAAAATAATATTCCTAGATTGCCTGGGCTGTAATTTTCACAATAGGATTTTATTGTAGTGATAACATTGTTGTGGAAAGACATTTTCAGGGGACCTGGGCTGTCTGTGAATATTGCTATCGGGTATCTAAATATGATGCTGTCCAGACTAAAAAAAAACCAATTGTAGATTATCAAAACAAAATGGTCACACAATGGTTAAAATGGTCATGTAGACTATGATACCATAGATAAAATAATACTGTTTTTCATTAGTCATACTCTGAAAGTAGGTGCGAAGTTGCCTGCGGAGCAAATTTTAAATAGTACTTTTTTTCCTTTATCCTTCGAACTATTAGAGTCCTCGCTACGCTCGCCAAACATACTTCTCGGGAATAAACAACTTATTTTCACCCCTAGAATAACAATGTACCATTATGTAATAGGACACGTGATGCAGGATGGAAGGACACGGTCTTTGAGAGAAACACTTTTGTTTTCTTTTTCTCAACTGCTAATTGGCAATCTGCTTCGGCAGCAATACTCCAATCTGCTAGCTGAAATCTGTCCTCTATGTGGTGAGTAGATTGGTCCAGTGACGCATCTTTCAATTTTATGTTGTGAATCTTTTCTTTAGCTCCTGGACACCATGTCTTCAATCGGGAGATAGTAAAACTCCCGAGCCCTAGCAGTTGTGAAGCTAGTTCGTTTCTGCGTTTGCACAGTATGATCTGATAGCTTTTGCTATATGGCTATATTTCTTCTTCGACGGTTTTCAGTTTGATATCCATATACATGAACTGATTGCTACCACACTGGGAGATATTTAGCATTTTTCGCAAACACTAAAGATCGGAACCGCGTGAGAACCCCCGTCTGTGGAGATGATTTAGAGTTTTAAAGGTCGGCCATAGCAACACGTGTCCAGTAGATAGGCTCTCCAGTGGCTTGATATAAGGCTTAAATGATGAGCCAATACCACTTTCATATTTTAGGCCGTTTAATTTTTGTAACCCCAGTTGTCCCTCAATTCATTTTCAAATCACTTTTCTAACTTGTTGTCCCTTTAGTATTGGCCACTTAAAAGTTTAAAACTTTTCCCCAAGAAAACTCTTTTGAAGTCTGTGGTTTTAGACGAGTTATATTAACCATTCAGTCTCACAGTTTATTTGTGAAAATAAACTTCAAAGATAAACATTTATAAGACAGAGATAAAACAAGTTAGCGACGGCTTTCATTTCTACGTGATTAATGCCGTTCCTGTTTAGAATTTCCTTGGAGTCCTTGTTTATGAAATGGTTGCAAGCTTTACTGTACTCGAAATTAAATCCAGGAACGATTCCTGGGCTTTGAATTTTGCCATCAGGAAATTTACAGTATCAGTCTAGGCGATTAGATCCATAACCTGTTGTTGGCAATAGGGTAAGCTAGTCCAAATTCGTCTTAAATATAATTAGCAAAAAAAAACTCTTTACAAAAAAAAAACCGCCTTCAAAAAAATCCAAACGACAAAAGTTCCTACACTAAAAAGTTAAAAATAAAATTTTGAATTGCTGTAAAGAAACTTAATTTATAGGTAAACTTATTTGACATTAATATTTTGCAAATATTCAAAATTTATTACTTCTTTTTGGAGTCCTAATACCAATCTGGAAGCATATCCTTACGGAGTTCTGAGGTAACAAACATAAAAAAAAAATAACAATCGAAGAACCTCCTCCTTTTTTTGAAGTCGATTAAAAATACGAGGGAATGACAGCTGAATAAAGGTATTTTCGGAGCCCTGGGATCAAGGCGAGGAAGGAACGGGGCAGGTAGTTTTGTCAGTAAGAGTCTGACACTGTTTGTAACTAATACCGTTCCGTTCCTCTTTAGAATTTCCTTGGTGTCCTCGTTAATGAAATGGTTGCAAACTTTACTGTAGGTACTCAGCACTAAATCCAAGAAAGATTCCTGCGTGGTTAAAAGCTAAATGAATTTTTCAATCTGAAAATTTAAAGTATCAGTTTAGATGACTAGATTCATAACCTGTTGTTGGCAATAGGGTAAGCTATTTCAAATTCGTCTTAAATATAATTATCAAAATACGTGTACCATATCTTTCTGAGAATATAGGCAACATGGAAGCTGAAAGAAAGGTGAAAAAAACAAGAAATAAAAAAAAATGAAGAAAGAAAGAAAAATAAGTTTATTTGTGAGTGGCGCAGAACAAACAACAAAATAGAATTGTTTAACTAAAACATATTATATTATTGCAATTAAAATAAGAACACAAACAAATAATAATATATAATCTCGATAAAGCAAAAATCTAACATAGTCATTATCATCACCAGCCTTTTTAATGTTCCCACTGTTGGAACACAGGTCTCCTCTTTAGGAGAGGGAATGGGTCGTAACCCACCATGCGGGCCCAGTACGGGTTGGTAGATGTCACATGTCTTCGAACTTTGGTTTCTAGGACTTGCCGGTTTCCTCACGATGTTTTCCTTCACAGTTTTGAGAACAGTGATGATGAAATAAATTACACAAAGTAATGCGCTTGGCTGGGTTTGAACTCGCGACCTACAACTCGTAAGTCGGGGCCGACACCACTCGACCGCTTCAGTATCACATAAAAACTAAAACCTCTTTAGAACACATAAATATAAACTTTGATGAACAGTCAATAAACTAATAAAATATCGAGTTGCAACAGTAGAGTTCATTTCTAGTCGTTAAAAGTTCAAAACAAGCTAGTTTATTAATTACATATGGTTTCAAATTTTACGAATGATGTTAATTGCTAATATTACCTAGGGGCGTAGCTACCGCCGTATCTGCCGTATCAATTATACTGGGCCCCCGCGGTACAGGGGCCCCGACCTAGGCAAAAATTCGCAACATGTCATCCACAATCGTCTCATAGTGCAGCTAAGCATCTGTAATAAAAATACGTTTTTTTTTTATACGGGGCCCCCAAAGGACTTTTGATACGGGGCCCCTGTGGGACTAGCTACGCCACTGATATTACCCCAAATAACTAGCATTTCGGGGTCAGGCAGCATTAATGTTTAGCACCTACTTTAATATAATTTTATGTTTAGTGGTTAATATTGCTTACAAGTGCATGTTAGAAGTATAGTGTTTCTATAAAGATCCAAATAACAATAAATTGGTTACTTAATCTATTATATTTATATCGTGGTCAGAATTTATCATTTCAGCATGTGTAAAGAACCTATTTGCCAAATGTTGTTATGGGTTAATCAAACCAATAAATGAAAGTTATATACATTTTATTATTTGTAATAATTTATAAAAAAAAAACCTAAGGGCGTAAGGCCTTACTCAGAAAAGATGTAAAACGATCAAAGTTGTTTCATGAAAACCTCGGAAACATTTTAAATTTCGGACTATTTAGTAGACTTGGAAGAAATTATTAATATAATTATATAAAAATCAATGCCACTTTTCGTTGTAATTTTATAACTTACTAGCTTTTGTCTGCGGCTTCGCTCGCGTACATAAAATACAGCATAAGTCACTCAGGAGTAAAGCAGCTTTCTATTGTTGCTAAAATTTTCCCAATCGGACCAGTAGTTCCAAAGATTGCCTCCTACAAACAAAAAAACAAACTTTAGCTCTTTATTATATTAAGTGTAGATAGAAGAACGGGCTCAAGTATCGAAACCAAATATTTAGGCTTTGTTCGGACTATTTAGTCTCCTAAATAGTCCGAACAAAGCTGATAATTTAAAATTTTATTGCTATTACTTATTACATTTTTAATAACAAGAACCGAACCTATGATACATCATTTACCAACATAATTATACAACTTTACATTCTACAAAAAAATTTTGAAAGGTTAGCTCAAACATTGACCCCTCAACAACTCCAATTTATCACTTCAAAGATTGTAAATGTTAAATATTTTATTTGTTTTTTCCATTAACTTGATTAGAAACACTAAATGGACTCTAAGTAAATTAATCAAACCCTCAAATGTTACACCAAACGGATTAGTCGTAAATATACGTACGATCAAACGCAACACGCAAGGCTGGTTAAGAAAATCGACCTTTTTGCTGCGAGATAAGAGCGCTGTCTAAATTAGGTGGTCTGCTTGAAGACTACAACTTTAATCGCATATCAAATTATTAGGCAAATCTACACTACTATAATAAAGAGGTAAAGTTTGTTTTTTTGTTTGTAGGAGGTAATCTCTGGAACTACTGGTCCGATTGGAAAAATTTTAGCAACAATAGAAAATAGGCGCTGACAAAAGCTAGTAGTCTAATATAGTAGTTTGACAAGCCTGTCAGCCTACTGACTGCTATGCCGGAGGTCGTGGGTTCGATTCCCACCCAAGACAAATGTTTGTGTGATGAGCTCGATCATTTGTTCTGTGAGTGTGTAATTTATCTATAATATGTATGTATTTAGAAATATATAAGTATGTTTATCAGTTGTCTAGTACTCATAACACAAGCTCGGCTTAGCTTGAGTCTAGACGGCGTTGTGTGTGCAAAAAAAAATGTATAAAAAAAAAACAAAAGTCGTATATCTACCCCACAAAGTACCCTCGGATGCATGAAAGAGTCTCAATACCAATGTCGAGATGGTCACCCATCCAAAAAACGGACTTCAACAAACGTTCTTTACTTGAACTTCACTACTTTAAATAGAATTGCTATCCATAAATAGAAGGTTTACCCAATGGCATATTTATGTAAGTACCTACAAAAGAACCTTGGAAAGGACATAGACCTTTGATCATGTGCGTGTGTGGGTGTCTTTGAAATATTTGGAGCACAAAATCTATTAATATAGAGACTTCACTACCTAAAATACCAATCTACAAATCCTGTGAAAGTGCTCCACGCTTACTATGAGTTTGCAATATCTCAAAGAAACCTCATATGGCAGTAACCAGGCAGTAACCAACCTGAGCCCAAAATCCATTCATAGATTTCAGATTTACTGCAGTTTGTGTCCAATAGGCAAAAATTCTGCCAGAGATATGGAGTAGTTTGCTAACAGTAAAATGAACGAACATAGCGAAAAGAATGTCCAAACGTAAGTGGCAATTGGTAGGGCACATTGTACGCAGAACAGATGGCCTGGCCAGGGTTGCTGAAATATATGCCGATAGATTTGAGACGCACGGGACCGGTCGTTGTGGCGACGTTTGGAGGAGGCCTATGTCCACCGAGACCGCATGGGAGTGGTCGTTGTGTCAACGCTTGGGGGAGGCCTATGACAGTGGACGTCTTTCAGCTGAAATGATGATGATGATGAAAATGAACGAAAATTCGTGATAGACGCAGTAATTTCAGAAATTATTACTCATAAACAAACAAACAATATAACTTTGTTGATGGGTTTAGACAATCCATCAAATTGTTTGAGATAAATTGTCCGAACAAAGGAGTAGTTTTCAAAGGAATTTATACCGAAACAATTAATGTTATGAAGCCTTAGTTAGACAGTTTCCTTTAGGAACATTGTTACACAGTGAGTGAGCTACCTTTTAGGAGCTGTGCCTTGCTACACAGATATTCACACTTTGTTCGACCCAAAACTTGCTACTAAACTATAAAAATTATGGAAGTTAGTAACACACTATTAGTATAAAGTAATTGAGTATTTTTTGTAAATAAGTTTGTTATTTCTTCCCTTTCGAACGTCTTAACGGATCTCGATAAAATTTGGCACGTTGTTAGACTATATCTTAGAAAAGTGCATAGAATATATAGTTTTACCTCACCAGGGGGTAAGATATTTTAGGAGAATAAATAAAGTGTAGATCACTAACACGTTAATTTTTTTGTCGGTTCTGACTAGTTGAACCAGTGTTTTCTAGTTTATTATCCTGAGATGAAACACCGAAACAAACTCAAGGGTAAAAGTCTCTTCCAAAGTCTGTATCAAATCACAAGAGAACCATGGAGATGGGTGTTTGCGATGGTCTTTTAAGGAATGAACCATAAAATACGGTATCTTAGAGTACACAGTATTATACATAATTATCTAAGGGGTAAATAAGTAAGTAGCTACAGCTTACCTACACATAATAGGCAATATAACTAATTGGTAATTAATTCCCACTTATCGGAGGTTACCCGACAAGCGTGCGTAGGATGTCTAACATTGCCCAATAGAATGGGCAATCTTGTAATCTTGTCGGATCCGACAGAAGCTCACCATTGTGTGCACAACAATGTGCGGTGGGTGTCACGCTGTAGGCTTTCAATCACTGCTAGATACACGCGATAAGATGAGAATCGTGGGCTATGATTTGTGTGACGAGCTTGATTATTAAGAAACCAATTGAAATGAACATCTCTTGTTGATACGAGTATGTATTTAAATAATGCAAATATATGTTATAATACAAAGATTCGTGTGTATTTTTTTCCATCCAATTATCTAAAAGTGTTGGAAAATTGGAACATATACATAACTTCTAGACAAGCAATCTACACAATCAACCGCATCATGGTTTAGATTCCATCAGGTGAAATAGTGTTCAAGCGCGACTCTAACAACTAGCCTAATTTGTGTCCTATTGTTGGGTAATCAAAGGTCTTCTTACCTCCTTCTATTCGGTTATAATTGATCTGCTAGCTTGATCAGATTGTCATACCACCTCAACATAGTTCAAAGTACCTCGTTTAATTTTGAAGTGGGAAATCATCAAATAGTTTTTTTGTTTTTTGTTTGCTATAATCTAACGCTTGACTGCGATCCCACCGGATGGTAAACAGTTTCTCTCTCTTCTCTCTAAGTTGCTTTACCCAAAACTGCGTATTTCACCACTTGACGGGAATCACCTGCGACTCGAGTGAATTTCGCCTCGGTTGGAATGACAAAGTTTCTCCACTTGTATCAAAATGTATCTATTAAGGTGGAAAAGGCGTTTCAGACTTTTACAGACTTTGGCAGAAACATGCCTGCAAACGCTCTCGAACACTCCCGCAGTATTCCCAAAGTTTCCCGTTAGTATTAATATAGCATCGCTCCATTCTATCCTGCAGTGTGTACAGTACTCTATAGGTAGCGTTCTCACGACCTTGAGCCGAGCTTAGTGAATGCCTATTATTAATTATAGTATCTATTTATATACTGCATGCGAATTATATGTGACTTGCAAGTGTGATAAGTAGGCTACGGGTTGTAAGCTTGTATCTTGTTGACATGTCTATCAATCAGGCTTGTCAACTAGTTCACACATTCTCTATTCTTCATATATTATGTAGGTATTACGACAATTATAAGGGCAATTGTGTTAGTTTTGATTTCGAAGAATTTCCACGGAGTTTTTTGCACGTTCTTCTCCGTAGAGATCTATGGTTTGGAATGAGCAATTTTTTTTTTTTTACTGACCGACAATGGGGAGTTTGAGTCACAGATTAATTTATATAGACCTTTACCGTTTTGAGAGCAGTGATGATGAAATAAATTACACAAATTAATGCTCCTGACTGGGTTGGAACTCGTGGCCTACAACTCGTAATAACAACCTGTAACTCTTGTACATTCTTCTCAATAAAAATCTACGCATTGGAAAGTGCAATGAGCATTTTTTTTTCGGACAGACAGACCTCTTGACCTTTCAAAAGTGCCTGTAAATGATATAAACTCTTGAGCTATTGTCTTTCTATTATGTATATAATTACGGTACTCGAAAGGTTAATTGAAATAAAACGATTGATATTTGATTAGTTTTGTATAACGCCGTTTCTTAAGTTTTTGACTGTGCTGTCAGTCTAGTAGTTAGTGACCCTGACTGCTATGCGGGAGGTCGTGGGTTCGATTCCCACCCAGGACAAATGTTTGTGTGATGAGCACGATCATTTGTTCTGTGTCTGGGTGTAATTTGTCTATAATATGTATGTATTTAGAAATATATAAGTATGTTTATCAGTTGTCTAGTACTCATAACACAAGCTCTGCTTAGATTGAGACTAGATGACGTTGTGTGATGGTGGTAAAAATATGACAATGCGACATTTTAAGTTATAAACTTATAATCCCTAAAACACAGCCACAATGTTACTAAGGGATACGAAACAACAGTTATTTATGTAGGACCCTAAACAACGTACATTTTTTGTGGAAACCTTTTTGCTCTTTTTTGGGCCTGAGCCCCGACATCTTAGGCTAACGAAGACAGCTCTCTTAAAGTAGGAACCCCTCATCATGTAATTACTTCACGTTCTTCAACCTTGAGGCTTGAACTAGGACTAGCTTTTTTGGAGATTAATTTGCGAGGACGGGACTTGGGTCACGATTTTCTGACTTGAAGGATTTTAATGGAGATGAGGGACCAAGGTCGTGATGGTATGTTGAATGTACGAGTGTTTCGTAAAATTATGTTTGGTGAGAGATTAAGAAGGCAGTAAAACGCAATTATGTAAAAAAAAGGCATCACACAGCTGGTTTTTAAAACTAAAAACACATTTAATTTTTCTTTTTTTATTATTGATAGGCTCGCGTTTGACCACAACCTCAACTTATATCTTACTAATATTATAAACACGAAAGTTACGATGTTTGGATGTTTGTTACTCAATCATGCCAAAACGGCTGGACGGGTCTGGATGAAATTTGGCACAGGCATAGGATACACTTCGGAATATGACATAGGCTACTTTTTATCCCGAAAACATCAATCCCAACCCCAATATCACGCGGGCGAAGCCACGGGCAAAAATTAGTATAAATATATAGAGCACATTTATCATAACTGAAAAATAAGTATAGACTTCTAAACAAAACGAGTATTTATTGAAGATGAAAATAAAATTTACCAAATTCGTAGCCATAGATAGAACAACAAATGATTTATATTCTCCAGAGCAAATTCTTTTAACAAAGATCCAAAATTACATTAAGTTACAAAAAATACTAACTACATTCAAAAACTGACACACAACACTACACTACTACTGCAAATAGCTCAAAACTACTACAAACTACAATAAAAAGTGCATTCAAAACAATTTCACAATACTTTTCCGCTTCAAAACTTTGAACAACACCAAAAGAAAACTGTTTTCCGCGAGATATCTTTCAATTAAAACTTTCATTTCACCCCGTTCTCTCAAGAAAAGTGAGGAAAGAACAATCCGAAAAGAAATACAGTAAATACACAAAAGATGAACTCTCATCCGTGAGACAATAGCGGGTTTTTAGAGTTCCTTGAATGAATAGGAAAACTGTAAAATGAATCAATGTGGTGTCAATGATCAATGAATGTTCTCTTTTCTTTTGTTATCTATCTTTCTTTTGTTATCTTTGTTTGTTTATGACTCTGCAGAGTCTTTTATTAGCTGTTTTTAATTTATTATTAAGTTTATTATTTACTAGCTTTTGTCAGCGGCTTCGCCCGCGTACATAAAATATAGCCTATGTCACTCAGGAGTAAAGCAGCTTTCTATTGTTGCTCAAATTTTTCGAATCGGACCAAACAACAAACAAAAAAACAAAGAAACAAACTTTACCTCTTTATTATATTAGTGTAGATTTAAATTATTCAGGTCCAAGGACCTACTTGTTCAGGTCCTCCTAGGACCTGAATAATTTAAATAAACAATAAACTAACTAATGAGTCTAAACTCATTACAAGTTAGAGAAAGTAGATATGAAGTGAACATCACTTCGCATAACCCCTTTTTCCAGACTAAGTAACATATTAAGACAAGCCTACCCGGTATAAAATCGCCGATACAGACCTACTTGTATTAAAAATAACCCCTTTATCTAGACTAGAATGCAGCCTACTAAGACAAGCCTAGCCTACAAAGACAAGGTCTAGGATGGTCGATACAGAACGATTTATATTGAAAATAACCCCTTTCTCCAGACTAAAATGCAGTGGTTTACTAAGACAAGCCTACTCGGTCTAGTATGTTCAATACAAAGCCATTTTTATTTATTTTTTAAACCCTTTCTCTAGACCAAAATGTAGTACCTACCTATACGTGTAACCCTCGACTCACAAATTGAACCTTCATGGTAGACTTTGAATGCGCAGTAACGGTCTTTCAGGTTTAATTCGACGATTGCATCACTGCTTACCATCAGGTGGGATCGCAGTCAAGCACTAGTTTATTGCAATTTAAAAAAAAGGACTGCCTGTAATCATAGAAAATTATTCAAATAGAACTCTACTTATTTGCCGCGTGCAACAGCTTTTAAGACAAGTCTACCCTGTCGAGGATGGTCGACACAAGGCTATTTATATTAAAAAACAGCGTTCAGCTTCACATAGCTTGGGGCGAATAACTCTGCAAGATATTGCGGTAATCTCTCGCTGGAAATATCCTAGAGTTATGCGGAAATATTTCCAGCTAATAGTGGAAGAATGTGGTTAGTTCGAGTGAGGTTTCTTTGAGTATTTTTAGAAGAGGGGTTTGTTGGAGAGCAAAAAATAGATCAATGCTTTGATCGCGTTATGTGATCAGAATGCTTTTTATTATACAAGAAATTTTTAAAATTTTACGGTTTTTTTACCGATCTGAGGGTTAACAAATTGGTTTGCAAGATTGTTGGAAGGTTTAAAAAAGATGAAGATAAGACAAGTTCTTACGGTTTTGCCTGTGTTAAAGTAGAATATATACTTAATTTTTTTTTTCTACTCGGACTGACTTTGAATTTTTATATTTATTAATTGCATACAACAATACATATCTTATTACCATTATTATGTAAATAAGATAATTATTATAAAGAATAGAATTGTGGGAAAAAAGACACAATTTTCCAAAAAACAACATCTATTATTTATTTTTGCTTTAAAGAAAACGTTGCCTAATACTAGAAAAAACTTCTTTATTGCAGTTAGGTTCACAAATATACACATCAATACTCGTATCTATATCTTGGCCTATCTGTACATGTAGGCTTACAATTATTTACTCTATCCTAAAATCGAATCAGTGCGACAGATAGTGCAGCAGCCATACTCTCAACCACTGCACCAACAAATGACCTTCCGCAATAACCATTTTACAAGCACGACAATGATGATTGTCTCACAACCGCTGCAACTAAACGAGATCACATCATAAACAGATTCCCAGCTGATGACAATGTGGTCACACGACAGTCTCACGACAGTCGCGCGACTCCACAACAAGATGCTATCGACGCAAGAAAGTGGAAAGTGTGGGCTTCAATGTGAACAGTCATTGTTAGCTAGTTCCTGGTTAATTTCTTTAGATATTACTAGCAGCATTTTAGTTACCGCTAGCGGCTTGCCCGCGTCGAAATAGAAAGTTATCCCGGAATAAAAAGAGTCTTAGTTGGGAATCAGATCTCCACTTTCTGAGAGGGAATGGGCCGTAATCAATCACGCGGGCCCAGTGTGGGTGTGTGTGTGTTCACATGTCTTCAAATTTTTGGTTCAAGAAAACATCGTGAGAAAAACCCATGCATGTGGCATGTGCCAAGTTTCCTTACGATGTTTTCCTTCACTTAAAAAGGTCCATAGAATTGCTTTTTTCTTCTCAACGGAGGTCTTATTTTGAGGGGGGGAAATCATCATACAGCTTTGCCCCATCGTAGTGTACCACAGCTTTGGAACACAAAGAGCAACAACACAATAGTCTCACACTACCTCTTCGAAGTTTTTAATGAAGTCCCACCAAACAAAAAAAGTTTTAGGCATAACAATATAAACTATTCCATTCATTTTACAAGGACATACAAATTACGGTTTCCGTTAACAAACAATCACAATTGTCTAAGATTATTATAGGTCTTAAAGTATTGTATATCTAGTGTCAAGGCGAGGATCAATGCTGAGGTTAGTTGCGTCGGTGCAATCGTTTTACCTTACCGTTGGCTAAGGGATCAAGGCCGCAGAAGTCTCGACAGGACATTGGGAGGACAATGTGGCGATCAGTTTTTTTTTTTAATTCTAGATTCTGTCACGTGAAAATAATTTCCTCTATATGTATGTTTTTCTCTTTAGGGAATCTAAGCCTTTTTAGGGTTCCGTAGCCAAAATGGCAAAAACGGAACCCTTATAGTTTCGTCATGTCCGTCTGTCCGTCTGTCCGTCTGTCCGTCTGTCCGTCTGTCACAGCCGATTTACTCGGAAACTATAAGTACTACAGTGATGAAATATGATGGGAATATGTGTTGTATGAACCGCTACAAAATTATGACACTAAATAGTAAAAAAAAGAATTGGGGGTGGGGCCCCCCATACATGTAACTGAGGGATGAAAATTTTTTTTTCGATGTACATACCCGTGTGGGGTATCAATGGAAAGGTCTTTTAAAATGATATAAAGTTTTCTAAAAAACATTTTTCTTAAAGTGAACGGTTTTTGAGATATCAGCTCTCAAAGTCGTAAAAAGTATGTCCCCCCCCCTCTATTTTTATAACTACGGGGTATAAAATTCTAAAAAAAATAGAGGTGATGCATGCTAATTAACTCTTTCAACGATTTTTGGTTTGATCAAAGTATCTCTTATAGTTTTTGAGATAGGTTGATTTAACTGTAATTTTGGTTAAGTTATTGTGCTTACACTGAAAACGATGGCTGAACCTTATAAGATAGATCAAAAAATATACTACAGTATTGTACACCTTTAAAAATCGACATAATAAGTTTATTATATTTGCTGCTACGGAACCCTTTGTGCGCGAGCCCGACTCGCACTTGGCCGGTTTTTTTAGTGCTCGCTTATTTCATAAAAGGATGCCTTATGAAAAAATTGACGCTAATAGTCCCAATAGTTTCGGCTGTGCGTTGACATGTCAGTCAATTTTCCTTTCATATATACATAATATATATATGTTAACAACAAAGACCTTCCAAAAAATTTGCAAACGTCTTTGCTACTGCTTAAAATAATCGTTTATTTGCTCAAACATGAGGACAGTAAATACATCACAAATTGTCAGCATGCAAATTGAAAGACGTAAAATAAAAAATACAGAAAAACAGACCGTTATGTTTGCCTTGGACAAAGGTATGCAAATGCTAATAAAAGAATACAAATAAAAAAAAACAATTCTACAGTTTCGTTATATTGAATAAAATCATTACATAGTATAATACAAAGTTACTTACCGCTGTCCCTATGTATGCTTAGATCTTTAAAAGTACGCAACGGATTTCGATGTGTTTTTTTTAATAGATAAAATGATGCAAGAGGAAGGTTTATATATTAGTAAACTATTACCAAATTGAAAGATTCTTAGTAATTAAAAAAAACCGGCCAAGAGCGTGTCGGGTCACGCTCAGTGAAGGGTTCCGTAGTTTCCCGCCCGTGATTGATATATTGGTACTAAATTTCAGCTTTCTAGTGCTATCGGTCTCTGAGATTATCCGCGGACGGACAGGCAGACAGACAGTCAGACTTGGCCAAACTATAAGAGTTCCTTGTTGACTACAGAACCCTAAAAAAATCTTTTAGGTAATAATAAGTTTTATTTGCCAAGAAATTTACAACATTATTTTTAAAGACTCAATTCTCTACTTTCAGTTCTTAGTTATTTTATTTCTTTTTTGAGGAAATTTTTATTTTTATCTTATTCCCTTTTATATGTCATTATTTTTTGAGGAAAACTAGATTTTTATCTAATTCCTTATAATATAGCAGTATTTCTTCACAATTTAATGTTCTATTTTGTAGTATTATAGCTCGATCCACATCGTCTATACCGCGTATGCTAACGACGCACTACGTGCTCCTGGAGATAAACCCTGGATTGGATTTGTTTGCTGATGAATGGAAGACGATATTATTAGAAATTTTGCGGTTCTTTGAATAGACCGATTCAAAAGATTAGCGTATTTTAGTGTTATTATCTATTTTATGAAATTAAAAGGTGGACCACACTATTGCAATCTTTTTTTTTTTTTATATTTCACAACTATCACACAACGCCATCTAGTCCCAAGCTAAGCAGAGCTTGTGTTATGGGTACTAGACAACTGATAAACATACTTATATATTTCTAAATACATACATATTATAGATAAATTACACCCAGACACAGAACAAATGATCGTGCTCATCACACAAACATTTGTCCTGGGTGGGAATCGAACCCACAACCTCTGGCATAGCAGTCAGGGTCACTAACCACTAGACCATCAGGCCAGTCTACTACTGCAATCTGGCATGGACTTGGTTCTTGGGCTTGGTTGGACTTGACACGATCATGGATTATTTGTGCTGTATCAACGGATTGAAACATTCAAGGCCATCTTGGTTAAAACGATGTTTTTCAACCATCTGGTCCACACTATTAACGAATCTCTTACACACCTTATAAATACAGAAAGAAGTACAAAGACAACAAGCGAGAGCTGGAGAAATACAACGATGGATTCATGGAAAAAGTCCATGTGGCCGGGCTTAAGTTCTTTAAGACTTGTCGTATAAAGAACAAAAGGCTCTGTTATCAAACACTAGAAATTCTTTAGTTTTCGGACGATGCATGCATACCGGTAGCTCAATAGCCGGATCTCCAAGTCCTTAAAACGTGATTACGGCTACCTTAATACCGAACGGATTAGAGATCGATCAGTTCCAAGGTTTTCGCAAGAGAACTGTGTATTGGGCAAAGCCAGCTCACGAAATTGAAGACCGACGATGACAGAGTCAAATCCGCCAAATTGAAACTTCTGGGAGAGACCAAGGTACTCTATGACACATCTATCACGAAACCCACAAAAAAGTATAAAAAAAACAATAATCAAAACTAAAAACAAACAATTTGGCAGTACTAAAAATAAATGACATAAAAAAGAATGTCACAAAGGTCATGATATCGATGTCACAGCGTGTCGTTGTGCCTGTCTGTGGAAACCTTCAACTTACCGACAGCCGATGGGTCAAGGTTGGCGCATCTGCAACCTTCGTAGATGGGAGATAGGAAGCAGGTTGCTGCAACTTGTTGTTTTAAGGCTACTGAAAAAGAACTTTTTGTCAATATTAACCTAATATTGTAAGACCAAAGCAGTGTTGGAAAAAATTTAGTTTGATTGATGATTGATGACTAATAATTGAAACATTCAATCGTGACTAAAAAATTCAATCGTTAGTCACGATTGAAATTAATCAATCATGACTAATGAATGAATTTTAAGTCATGATTAAATCAATCAAGATTAAATTAGTCACTCCCTCACCAATAACAATGGACACAACACCAGTTTCTAGAACTGGTTCAATTGAGTTTTTGGATTCATTACAAACTAGATTTATTTTCATCAAATTCTTCTTTGTTTAATCTGTATGTCCAAAAACCTGTTATGGACAAGGTAAAACAATATTTGATTAAAATTTCATTTCCGAAGGTAAAGCAAACAATAAATATGGATACAATTTCAAATACCCTTGAACAAAACATACAGATAGGCCATTTCAGTATATTTTAACAAACACACATTCAATTTATCATTTTATTTGATTTAAATTCGGACACAAAACAGAGGCTGGAACCATTCTGATTGAAAAGTATAAAGGATTCACAATCGGACAATTTTGTCACTTAAAACTTTATTTTGAAACTAATTGTCAACCGCGACTTCGTTTAGGTACTGTCAATTCTGCCTAATCACTTAAAAAAAATTCGCTTGATTCCTGCGGCGCGGCGCCAAACCAAACTTTTTTTTGCTAAGCAGAGCTTGTGTTATGGGTACTAGACAACTGATGAACATACTTATATATTTCTAGATACATAAATATTATAGATACATAACACCCAGACACAGAGCAAATGATCGCTCATTACACAAACATTTGTCTTGGGTGGGAATCGAACCGACGACCTCCGGCATAGCAGTCAGGGTCACTACGAGTAAGCGAATAACTACTAGGCTGACAGTCCTACTATTTAGTGATCCTAAAGTTTTCGTTTTGAGTGGGAGCAAAAAAGAACTTAACTGTGATTAAATTAGAAGACACTTTTGCGTCTTCGATGGTACGTCAGACTCGAGGTCCGTATCGTCACTTTCCATCAGAAGAAACAGCGGCGGAAAAAAAAGATTAATGATATATATTTTGCAAGTTGGTTTAAAAAAAACTTTTACATGTCATTTTTTTTTTCTTCGTCAGTTAAAACTATATGAGTCCGGTGTTTCCTAGCTAACTACCATGAGAAGAAACACCGAAAACGTGCAGTTACCAGATTTTCTACAGTAGATACTCCGATCAACCACGCAATTCAAGATAGCCATCAAGCAGTCCAAGATGGCACAATCTTGTAGCCCATCGAACTTTCCATCCATATCTTAGTTTCATCATGACGCCCTGCGGCCATTACATCATGACCGAACTCCGAACCACGACCACAGCAACTTACATCATAAGTTAACGACCATAATAATTATTATTGCAGTACGTAATAAATGACTTATTACCTTTTATAGTTCACGGACAGTTGTGTTGTTACGCATCTCTTTTATCTTCGCGGATGTTAAAGGTCTTAAGAGTAATCAAATCTAGAATGGTCTATCACATAGATATATCAAACAGTAGAGATATGTTATCAATACAATTTTGTTCGAGTTCAGATGTCTCCAAACTACGCCCATTTCTTCACTAACACAAAAACAAAATCTATACGTACGCCACACGACCTCACATGTCTCACGGACACAGAGATATAGATATCAACACATATGAACAATTTTATGAAACACACTCAAAAAAGAGGTGGAGCATCCTCTTGTAACTATGGGTTCAGTCTAAACACACATATGCGAATTATACAATTAGTGATGTCAAGTAGCTGAGAAAAAAATATCGATAAATTCAGAGTTGCAAAATTTGTTCTATCTCACCAATGCAATCTTTGATTATACGTTAATGACTTTTTATTCCGTTTGCAGCTATATTTTTAACCGACTTCAAAAAAAGGAGGAGGTTCTCAATTCGATTGTATTTTTTTTTTTTTTTTTTTTTTTTTTTTTATGTTTGTTACCTCAGAACTCCGTTGTTTATGGATGGATTTGCAAAATTTTTTTTGTACTTGAAAGGATATGCTTCCAGATTGGTCCCATTTTTTTCAAAATTAAATTTTGATGATGGGATCCATGAGAAATCGAGGGAACTCCTCAAATATTATAGGCAACTATATAGTGTTTTTTATATTTTCATCGAGAACTCAAGCATTTACAGTCAAAAAGTAACATTTAATGAGGTGGAACTGGTGAAGAAGATCAGAAAATGTGAAATGGCTAACGAAATTTGACACTCGCATAGATATCACAATCAAGGTAGTTAAGCAACTGTAATAATGCACTATAAACCAATGATCTTAAATAATTATGTTGAAAATGTTATCATCGAACTGATCTGATGATGATGATGGAGCTGGAAGGTAGGCACTGGAACTGCGTAACTAATTAATATATCCTAGCCGTGTTTGGGCTTGTTAGAATTGTCATAAGATGCACTTTGGCTGTAAGATGCTATTGACCTGATGTGATGATGAAGCTGGAAGGTGGAAGGACGGCATGGGAACTTCAAAATAAAATAATGTATCCTAGCATAGTTTGAGCTTATTAGAGCTGTCATGGGCAATACTGTCAAGGGCAATGGAAAGGGCTAGGCTCGGAATTTCCTTGCGTGTTCGAATTAGAAATGAAGAAATGCGCAGGAGAACCAAGGTCACCGACATAGCCCGAAGAATTGCCAAACTTAAGTGGCAGTGGGCAGGGCACATTGCTCGTAGAACAGATGGCTGATGGGGCCGAAAGGTTCTAGAGTGGCGATCGCGCACCAACAGACGCAGCTTTGGAAGGCCTCCCACAAGGTGGACCGATGACCTGGTGAGAATCACGGGAACGCGATGGATGCGAGTCGCACAGAAACGGTCGTTGTAGCGACGCTTGGGGGAGGTCTATGTCCAACAGTGGACGTTTTCTGCCTGAAATGATGATGATTATGAGAGCTGTCATAAGATGTACTCATGAGATGAATCATAAGTATTTCATGCATCATATCATCTCTCCACGAGATCAAAACGATTACACTGTAACAATGTACCTATAATATGTATTCCTACTTATATGACATTGGTAACTTTTCCAAAAGAAATGTAGGAACGATATTGACTTCGTTGCCATAACACTTTATAATAAAAAACACTAAACGGCTACAAATAAAAAAAACTTTTTACAAAAAAAAAAACCGCCTTCAAAAAAAGCCAAACGACAAAAGTTCCTACACTAAAAAGTTAAAAATAAAAATTTGAATTGCTGTAAAGAAACTTAATTTATAGGTAAACTTATTTGACATTCATATTTTGCAAATATTCAAAATTTATTACTTCTTTTTGGAGTCGGTGCCAGCCAAGGCAAGGAATTACGAATGGGCAACAATCCCTTGAAAAACTACCTCTAACTTAACTATAAAACTACATAGTACCTATTTGCATACTCTAATATATAATACTTAACTAAGACATAAATACATATTAGACTTCTCTAAAAAAATCATCCGATTTGCATATTTTTTTTTTAAATAAAAAATATATACTTACAAAAACCTTCTGCCACATTTTAAGTACATTGAAAATGTTTAAGCATTGCAAGCACAAGCAAAGCTACCTAACATTAAGTTTCAACAATAAAAATGCTGGCACCGACTCCAAAAAGAAGTAATAAATTTTGAATATTTGCAAAATATGAATGTCAAATAAGTTTACCTATAAATTAAGTTTCTTTACAGCAATTCAAATTTTTATTTTTAACTTTTTAGTGTAGGAACTTTTGTCGTTTGGCTTTTTTTGAAGGCGGTTTTTTTTTTGTAAAAAGTTTTTTTTTCATGACACGGAAAACTGTGTCATAAAAAAATATAGCTGATGCTTACACAGGAACAATGTGTAATGAGTCTACACACGCATCCAGGATTGTCACCAACTTCGACCTCCATACAACTATTATCTTCTATCTAACGAAAAAATATCTTCACTTATAAAAAGCTAAAAAATTCGAGTTGGGAGATGTTTAATAGGAACTTAATTCTATACGAGCGACAGATCTTAATTTATAATCATATTATTTAATCATTTAAATTTTGTAAACAATATCTAGAATCTATTCATAGCTCTAATAAACAGCAGCTGTTAAATTACATTACGATTAACTGGCCACTTCTAAGTGTGCTCCATATAAAGGAAGTAAGGAAATAATTGTAACTTTTATTAAGTAAATAAAAACACATACAATTTTGAAAAAAAATCTCAGGTTGTTCATGGTTTGATAATTTCCATGAAAGAATTTAGTACACAAATTTATTTATTAGAAGTTAATTCTTACACATAAATTTTTTGGTTAATTTAAACTATATGAGGACGGTGTATCCTAGGTGACTATGAGAAGAACAAAATACACACAAACTTAGAAGTCTCTTTTTAAATCCATACAGCAAACATGTAATAATCAAATAATATGAGAATCATGCAGATTGGTGCCTGAGATGGTATTTTGAAGAAAGAAGTATACTCTTCACGTCAATACAAGCTTTTGTCAGTAGTCACTTATTCATGAAATATTTACTAAAATAAAATACCTATAAGAGGTAATATAGAGGAAGAAATATACAAACATAATAATTTTACATATTTTTTATAAATAATTTTTCATCCTAATAAAAATAAATCACAACCACATAAAATTTCGTTCAGTTTTTTTTTTTTTAGTTACTCGCGAATAGACAGACATACATAGAAACTCGTGGGGATCATGAAAAATATCGATAACTACAAATATTACTTTACATCCCTAAAAAAACAAAAGACAAATGCATGATTTTCCGTTAAATACACATCCATTGTGCATCTAGGCCAGCTGATTAATTGGTCGATCTGAACTAAGCAAGCAATGATATTTGTTCTCAATTCAAAGAATTGACTTGGCACATAATTGCGTTTTTTAGTACCGGGAAGAAGTATGCCGGCCTAGTTGTGTTCGCAAGTACCACGCCCCCTTGCCATATCTCTACTGTTTGATATATCTATGGTCTATCATTATGACGAATTATAATGGTTTGTTGTGGCAACACCATAAACGATGGGAAAGAGGCTACGGCACCTGACTGTGAAAACTATATAGTTTTAAACATAAACCTGTTTATTTATACAAATAAAAACAAATGGTCTATTATCATCACAGTTACAACTAAGAAATCAATTACTAAATTTGAAAGGAAAGCGGAAAACGCTGATGAAAATAACCGTAAGCTCAGCATCAATCTAGTGGTCTAAATCAAATCATGTTATAAGTAATAATATAATATAGGTAATGGGGTCAATTGGCATAGAAATTCTTTGCGTGTTTTTAAGGATTTTTTATTTACCTGTACCTGACCAGTACTGACATTTACAAATTATCATCATCACCACGTTTCAACCGACTACTGCTGGACATAGGTCTCTCACAAGCGTCGCCATGATGACCGGTCTTGTACGTCTTGCATCCACCAAATTCCCACGACACTGTTCCGGTCACCAGTCTAACTTAAACTTTTGAGCCCCAAGCGAACGCCGGTGTTCGCACATATATTGTTTAACTTTGAGTGACTTTAAACCTTCTGATGAGGCCCATTTAAAGCGACAAAGTTACAAATAGACTAAAAATATCCACTAATCAGTATAAATAATCAAAAGTCCTAAATACAAGTAAAATCATTTACATAAAGCTTTTTCGAAACCATAATTGTAATATCTTCGTGTCAAAATAAAAAACTAAAAAATTCTTTCAAAAATTTTGATAAAAACAGAGGGGTTTTTAGTAATAACTTAAGTAACATATCTGCTAAGTAATATCAAAATAAATAACCAAAGCAAACTGTAACTTAAGCCATTATTCTGATGCATTAGCATCCCCTTCTCATTTTTCGCATACATATCAAGTTTAAGCAAAAAAAAAAGCACACAAAATACAAAGATTTATTCGCCACAAAATAAACTTTATCTTAAGCTAAAAAAACGACTCTCATAAATTGGTCCTGGGTTCTTATTTCACACGAAAAAGGCTAACTTAGTGTATTTAAGTTAGCTTTGAATTTATTTAAGAGTCTAAATTTCTTTTGAAACCTCTTATTTACCATTTAGCGATGTCATTGATCTGGCTTGGTTCATGTTTTGGAAAGATCCCAAAAATTTCGAAGTGGCTGACGTGTTGAGTGTGTTTTAAATTAAGTGTTTGCTTTGTAGTCCTTTGTTAATAAACGATTTAGGTAAATAACATTTTGCGCATTCTACCCTATCGTTTTAAGGCCCAACCTAAATTTAGGTCATACATACACATATACACACACATATACATTAAGACCCAACGTACTAAAAATAGACGTTAGCTGCTGTTGCGGTATATGACTTTTTTCTTTCTTTCTTCTTTAATGCTTTTGGATAAATTCTTTTAAGTATACCAAATGTTAACTAGTTGATATGAAATATACATCGAAATAATATTATCATGTTAAATATTTTTTTAGATTGTTTAAACCAAAAATTACGTTCAAATATTACCATGTCATAGTTTTAGGTCACTGGGCTGTAATTTTATGTCTGTTTTATGTACTTATTGCTGTCATTAAATTAGGTCATTGGGTCTTACGAGCCTATCCACAGACAACAGTTTTTATTTTTTTTCTCACAGTATTATTAACTTCTTTATCGTGGATACATTCACAAACACATCCTAGAATAGGAAATAGGATACCTTGTTATCGAGTTAGAATGTTCCTATGGGACAATTATCTATTATTAGGAAGGAGTTTTTATATTTGCATATCCTGTCCACATTGAGGTGTACAATAAAGCTTATAATAAAAATAAATAAACCCGGCATTTTTTTTTATTTTGATACGTGTATAAAATATTATAAAGTCACATAGGTATGCTACCTTCTCAAAAGCCATGTATCTAAGTCACACATTTCCTTTTCTGCACAATCCGCTTACCACTTGCGTCAGCTTTATCAAGCCCCACAACGTTTAAACAACAAGCCTCCCTACTCACATATAATAACATCCCATTCATTTCTCAATACCAGTAATTTGCCAGCATTAGGACCATGCACCTCACTCTAATGAGCGCTTAACCTTTATTGAATTGAGTATAATTTCTATGTTTTGTTCGTCATGATGAAAAGGCACGTGTCTAGGATTATTCCGGTTTAGTTTTGTTCTTACTGTGATTGTGGGTCCAATTTTGAAAATCTTTGTTGTTCTAAATTATGGTTTTGTTCGAAATTTGAATCGTTCTGTCATTGGGTTAATTTCTAAACATTTTTGTTGTCTTCATTTCTTGTTCTGCTCTTGTGATTCTGTTGTTGTAAGGAATTGTCAGCAAATATAGAGGCTCAACTGCAGGGCCGAAGCCTGCTGGGCTGGGGCCCCGGTCCGGTTTCTGAAAGGAAGGTCCGACCTTGGTATGTAGGCAAAAAAGAGATGGGGTGGGTCGTTTAGTCAGTAAGAGTCTGACACTTTTTCCCGATCCGCCCGAGGGTGGGATTCGTCATTAAACGATTTTTCCCACCATAAAAAAGGCACGTGTCTAGGATAATTTCCGGTTTAGTATTCTTACTGTGATTGCGGCTCTAATTTTGAAAACCTTTGTTGTTCTCATTCCTTGTTTTGTTCGAAATTTGAATCGTTCTGTCATTGGATTAATTTCTAAACACTTTTGTTGTCTTCATTTCTTGTTCTGCTCTTGTGATTCTGTTGTTGTAAGGAATTGTCAGCAAATGTAGAGGCCCAACTGCAGGGCCGAAGCCTGCGGGGCTGGGGCCCCGGTCCGGTTTCTGAAAGGAAGGTCCGACCTTGGTATGTAGGCAAAAAAGAGATGGGGTGGGTCGTTTAGTCAGTAAGAGTCTGACACTGTTTCCCGATCCGCCCGATGGCGGGAATCGTCATTAGATGATTTTTCCCACCGTAAAAAAGGCACTTGTCTAGGATTATTCCAGTTTAGTTTTGTTCTTACTGTGATTGTGGTTCCAATTTTGAAAATCTTTGTTGCTCTTAATTCTGGTTTGTTCGAAATTTGAATCGTTCTGTCATTGGGTTATTTCGATGGGATTATTCCGATTTACTGTTGTTCTTACTTTGATTGTGGTTCCAATTTTGAAAATCTTTGTTTTTCTTATTTCTGGTTTTGTTCGAAATTTGAATCTCAATCATTTGGTTAGTTTTTCAAAACTTTTGTTGTCCACATTTCTTGTTCTGTTCGAAATTTGAAATTATTAGTTTTGTTTTTTTTTTTGTTAGCATTAAATTACAGTTTGCCGAAGAAGTGAGTTGGTAGACCAAAAATTAATTTTTCAAGGTTTCTGCATTTTTAGTATTGTAAAACATCTAACGCTACTGATTGTCTATTTCGTGGAAAGTCATTCAGTAGGGTTTTCTGAACTGAGAGGGTGGTGTTGATGATTGACATAAATGAATATTTTTCCGGCCGCCATCATTGTAATCGAAAAATACAAGAATAATTTCGCGAGTCATTCCCATTAAGCTTGAAACATATCATACAAAAAAACAATGAAAATAATCAGTATTTTGCAGAATTTTAGGCTCGTCTAATATACCTACAACGTAGCATCTAAGTGCTAACCATAGTCAGTTGCTTTTAGGAGAGTGGCTTCAAAATTGCATTTCCCTTTTCCGCCAAATCCGTTCCATCATCGGACTAATAGGCGTATGACGATACGCCACCGCTTCGGAGTGAATAATCCACTCATACACAGAAAATGTTTTCGAAACACATTGCCTGTGCATACAGCTACGGAATGGCATTGCCTGCCGGAAATTTTGTTTGCTTTTGGGTATTCTTGCCCACAACATCGCTCACAGTCAGATAATACCTAATGATCAAACAAGAGCTTAAGGCCTTGTACATTTCTAGAATAATATAATCCACCTAGATACCATCTTCCCATCAGGATCATCCCAGCAGGATATATACAGGTTGATGATTAGAGACCGATAAAAAATTAAAAACCTAAGATCACTAAAAAAAAAAAACAAAATGTATCTACTGAAGTTGTTCTCGTGTTTAAGTATCGGTCATTAGTTACTTGTGACCCTATATAGAGACGCTCTTAGCCATTCTTCTTTTTCAACTCTATACCTAGAATAGCTTAACTAAGTACCTTAAATTTATAATTTTTACTAGCCCATACTGTCCCACTACTGGGCAAAGGCCTTTGATTCTTTCCAGTGTTCTCGGAAACTAAGTGCCTAAAAATGTAAAAGAAAAAGTATTTGCCGTACAAGTTAAGAAAAAACAGTGACAAAAAGCTGAACGTATTTCTGCACGATAGTAATTATAATTTATGATTAACAAAGCAAACACGTAACACCTCTCTGTGTTGATTAGCAAATATTACGATAAATTAACGTCTCTAATTTCCCGGTTTATAGAACTCAAGCCAACAAATTAACGATATAATTGGGGCTCTGTGCGCAAAAACCTCCTAAATCACTGCTTTTAGAAAGTCCTGAGTTAACATTTTAATTTATACATTAAAATACATAATTGCAGTCTGCTAACTGCTGAAAAAAACGCACAAAATGGCGACCAATTGACGAAAACGTTTGTTAAATAATAGCATAGCAAGGAAAAGATAGATGGATTTTGTGAAAAGTGATATGTAAGAAAAAGGAGTTTTTTTTTTTATGGTTGGTAAAAATCATCCATTCACGTATCCCGCCTATGGGCGGAGCGGAAAACAGTGTCAGACTCTTACTGACTAAACAACCTTCTCCGTTCCTTCCTTGCCCCAATCCAAGCCCTAGCGTAACATGAGAGGTGACAGGGAAAGAATGAAAAAGTAAGGAATTGCGCCCAAATAATACGGGACAATGGCAGTAAGATGATGATGGTGTCTTTCTTTTTAAACTTAAAACTTGAACAGCTTGCCTAAGAAGTCAACTTTAACAGAATTATTCGGTGCTAGGGAACTTTCTTACAGTTTCAATCAAAGGACCGAAAGACATTGTACTTGGTCCTACGAATCGAAATTACGAACGAACAAAAAATAAATAAATTACCAAAACTTATATCCAAATCTCAAGGCGTTAGGCGTTACGTTTTTGAGACATCTACGTTGCGGACTAAGCGTTTTGCCTCGTCGTTTATACCGCGAACATCGAGGGTCTGGAACAGTTTGCCAGCTTGCGGTCTTCCAGTTCGATTATAATTTAAGCGTCTTTAGGGCTAGAGTGAATAGGCTCTTAATAAACTAGTGCGCCTTACCATCAGGTGGGATCGCAGTCAAGCACTAGTTTATATCAATAAAAAAAAAGAAGGTGCGGCATGCCTATAGATGGCATATTAAGTATGCAAGTAACTTGAATCCTACAATAATTTAAACCAATCAGAACTTGTTTTGACTACCTAATTTCATCCCATTTAAATAAAATAAAAATAAAATTGTATTCTACAATTTCATTCCAGTATGAGTAAGGGGTGAATGGCCACAGGTAATGGGTGGTTTGTTTGTCACCTCGAAAAGAAAGTGTTTATTTTGTTCACGCTTTAATGTTTTAAATATTTTAATTCTGTTTATCTGATAGTATGGTAAAAAAAAATTATATTAAGGACTTGTATCATCATCATCATCATCATCATCTCAGCGCTAGTCCCGGTTGCTTCCTTGGCTTTCACCTCGGTGCCCGGGGTCCGCTTTCCAACTCAAACGCCTCCACTTCGCTCGGTCTTTCGCGTCCTTTGCCGTAAGCCCATTGGCACGCATATCGTCTCTTACGACGTCGATCCAACGCCTCTTAGGCCTTCCTCGTTTTCCGGGTCCCGGCGGAGGTGGCATGGCGAGGCATCTGTTACCCACGTAGTCTGCCGGTTTTCGTAATACGTGGCCATACCAGCGTAGGCGACCCTCCTGCAGTTTATCCGCAATGTCACGGACCTGAAGGCTGCCCCGGATGCGGGAGTTTTTAATGCGGTCTTTCCGTGACACTCCCGACATCCAGCGCAGCATATTCATTTCCATGACACGCAGGCTCTGCTTGTGTAATATTAAGGACTTGTATAGTATGGCCGTTCTAAGTCGGCAATCGTGAAGTTAGGCTTTGCGAACTTAAGCTCTTGTGCACTTGCACAAAAATTAAAGGGTTAAAAAAAGTAAATGCTATTTGCACTCATTATTTATTTATTTTGTACGAGTGTACAAGCGCTAGCAGAGCCAACTTCACACTCGCCAAGTTAGAACGGCCGTACTTTATGTATTTACTATGTACTCAACTATAGTCATTAAAATCATTGACGCTGTCTAACTCAGAGGCGAGGTAAAACGTTAAATTCTATAAAAAATTACATAATTTTGTTCTTCTCAAATTAAAAGAGTTATGTCAGCAGTTTTATTTAAATTTTATTTATTTTTCATATTTCACGAAATCTTACAGTCTTATAACATTATAATGGCAATAGTAAATAAATAAATTGCTAATACAAGAAGCCACATGCATATACATAATATATACTACACGAATATAAAAAATATTGCTCCCTGTACTTGCTTATAATTTTAAACAAACGTTAACAACAAATGGTGCAAGTTTTAATGAGTAGAAATAAATACATAAATATAATTACCGTGAATATATTATTAAATAGATATTTTTCATTACCGTAAATATCATAATCCGATTCTGAAAAAAAAACTTGCAAATTGAATTGCAAAAAAAAAAACGTTCCAAAATTGAATTTCGCGGGCTCCGCTGAAGCATTCCTCTTAATCTCATTTGTCTATGGTTAAATACCATAAATTGCGTTAAATTATAAACATTTTATTTTTTATCAAGGCAAGTAAGACTCATTACTCGTCCCACCCTCCTCCCACGACTAACAAAATAACCTTTTCCCTCCACAGAATAAGACTAACAGAATGAAACGTTAAAGGTGAAGGTCGTACGTAATAGGAGCTTTTCATGAAGCTCTTTGAAGACGAAAAGAAAACAAGACTTTTTATTTATCGCCCAGACACTATTTAAACGACAATTAATTACTCTTTTCTTTTAATTTTTTTTTTTAACGCTGGCAGCCTTTGCCGAGTGTAAAAATATTTGAGAAGTGAAGTGTGAGAAGTGTGTTTGAAATATTTGAGAGCGAAGGACTTTAGCCCGATTTTTTGGAGTCGAGTTCAGTTGCTGATTAATTTATATATTTGCAAATTGATTCTTAGTAGACAGTATCTATTTCTTTTTTATAATGAAAAAAATCATCTAATGACGAATCCTGCCCTTGTGCGGAGCGGGAAACAGTGTCAGACTCTTACTGACTAAACTACCCACCCCTTTCCTTCGTTAGCCTTCATACCAGGGTCGGACCTTGCTTTCAAAAACCGGACCGGGGCCCCAGTATACTTCGGCCCTGCATTTTAGGCCTCTACATTTACTGACAGCTCCTTGAGGCTCGCGGGATCACGAGCGCGTTGTCGACGACCTGGCTTGGTCTGGACTGTTACCAGACGACCGGACGGCGAACTACCCATTGCTCGCCGTTCACAAACCCGCGAGACAGTATCTATCAGATAGTGCCTTTGAAGTTAAAAGCTGTATGGCATAGCATCAGCGTGATAGTTCGGAATTCCAAGTTTAGACTGGCCAACATATTTAACACTTCATGCACATAATAGTACAAAGGCGGACTTAATGCCAAAGGCATTTTATTTTCTTATGACCTAACTATAAACTCTTTGAATATCTTTTCTAAATTAAATTCGTCTGGTCATATATTACAAAAAGGATGATCAATAAAATTGTGGCTAACATTCTTTGGTCTGTGGTTTTCCTTTACTTTGTTCTCAAGTATTTGGGAGGGAAAATACCAGCGCCAGCCATTGGCATGTAGCATTCTTGTGTACAGAGCTTACGTTAGAAGACTTTGTAAATCGAAATTGTTAAGTTGTGTTTACGAGTATATGATTCGAGATTATTTCTAGCTTAAAAACGTGTATGAAACTGTAAGAAATAACTATAAAAAATAAAATACTTTAATTCAGACCGTAGTCCACATTATGTTAGTACTCACACACCCTTAAAACTATGTTGGTATAACGAATGTTAGTAAAAGTATAATACGCGACGAATAAGTAGAACTAATATGGCTATGGCATCGTTGCTTGCACTATGAGACTAGAAAAAAAAATCCAACATATTGTTGTCTGGGGCCAAGGGTTGATGCGAAAGCGGAACACTGGGGCACTGCATTAGTTCCAGTAATGTAAGAAGGAACGGTGGGTCGTTTAGTCAGTAGAAGTCTGACACTGTCTCCCGCTCCGCCCAAGGGCGGGATTCGTTGTTCAATGATTGTTTCCACCATAAAAAAAACACATTGTTGTTCTGTGACATTGTGTGTTTTGTTGTTGTGTCGTGTTTGTGTGTAATTTGTTGCATACTAAAGACCTTGCAACTGCATATTAAAGATTGATCGCCATTTTGGTTCAATTTATACGCCGTTTATTGTACTTTTTGTTGTGGGGTGGTCTTAACAACCAATAAATAAGATATATTGCTTTTTTGAGGTGGTAAATCATCGATTAATGATTTCTCCCACTCTAGAGTGGAACGAGAGGATGTGTCAGAATTATACTAAGTATACTATAGTGTAACCGACTAAGACCGATTTTCGCGTCACAATCAAAGTAGGGATCCGCGCTTAGGGACTCTGCAAAAGGGTCAAAGCCTACTGGAGCCCAGGGTCTCTTTTTGAAAGGAAGACTTGGCCTTAGTGCGAAGAGCAAAGAAAGAACAGGGTGGGGTGTTTAATTAGTAAGAGTCTGACACTGTTTTCTGCTCCACTCAAGAGCTGTATTCCTTATTGGATGATTTTTGCCCACCATAAAAAAAAAATCAATTTGAAAAAAGTAGGGATCTGCGCGAAACCACTAATAAGAAATCAATACTCAAAGGTCAAGTCGGGCTACCTTCCACCTTCATCAAAAACCGATCCAATATATTCCAAGTTAATTGCCACCGACTGGATATTCTAATTAATACTGCACACGCCCACGTGATCTAAATGTCAAGTATCATGCGCTCCACCGAAGAGCGGGATTCATTATTGGATGATTTTGGCTCACCATGAAAAAGTAGGGATCCGACAAAACCATTTATAAGAAACTAGCTTTTACCCGTGGCTTCGCCCGCGTGGTATTGGGGTTGGGGTTGGGATTTTCGGGATAAAAAGTAGCCTATGTCCTATTCCGAAGTGTATCCTATGCCTGTGCTATTTCATCCAGATCCGTCCAGCCGTTTTGGCGTGATTGAGTAACAAACATCCAAACATCGTAACTTTCGCATTCATAATATTAGTAAGATTAATACTCAAAGGTCAAGTCGGGCTACCTTCCACCTCCATCAAAAACCGATCCAATATATTCTAAGTTAATTGCCACCGATTGGATATTCTAATTAATACTGCACACGCCCACGTGATCTAAATGTCAAGTATCACGCGCTCCACCGAAGAGCGGGATTCATTATCGGATAATTTTTGCCCACCGTAAAAAAAATAGCGATCCGCGCAAAATAACTAATAGGAAATCAATACCCAAAGGCCAACTACTACCTTCCACGTTCATCAAAACCCACCGATCCAATATCATCATCATCATCAGTCTTTTAATGTTCCCACTGCAGGGACACAGGCCTCCTCTCTCTAGGAGAGGGAATGGGCCGTAATCCACCACGCGGGCCCAGTGCGGATTGGTGGATGTCACATGTCTTCGAATTTTTGATTCTAGGACATGCCGGTTTCCTCACGATGTTTTCCTTCACCGTTTTGAGAGCAGTGGTGATGAAATAAATTACACAAAGTAATGCGCCTGGCTGGGTTTAAACCCGCGACCTACGACTCGTAAGTCGGGGCCGTTACCACTCGGTCACCACTGCTCTCATCTACACTTCTACACTAATATAATAAAGAGGTAAAGTTTGTTTTTTTGTTTTTATGTTTTTTTGTTTGTAGGGGGTAATCTCTGGAACTACTGGTCCGATTGGAAAAATTTTAGCAACAATAGAAAGCTACTTTACTCCTGAGTGACATAGGCTATATTTTATGTACGCGGGCGAAGCCGCTGACAAAAGCTAGTATATTATATATATATCCAATATATTCCAAGTTAATTGCCACCGACTGGATATTCTAATTAATACTGCTCACGCCCATCTGATCTGAATGTCAAGTATCACGGCCAAAGGTTAAAGTCTTCATTTAATATTCGTTTCCGTCATCCATCTTGTAAACGAGGTTTGACTTAATTAAGTCAAGCTCAGGTTAATGTCACACTTTCTGAATTTGATTTCTGTAGAATTGCTACTTGTAATATGCGTTTTAATTAAGAATAGGACAGTCAATAACCTCGATCTGTCTAATTTTGAGTAAATAGCGTAAATTTCACACAATTATTTTTTTCACAATTGTCACATAACGTCGTCTAGTCCCAAGCTAAGTATTTATTTATTTATTTATTTATTTATTCTTTAATCAGAACGACAAAATGCCAATTACACTGATTAGGTACAAATTATGTAATACATATTAAAAAGAAAAATGTAAGAGATATACATATAAAGTAACTACTCACTCAGTCTTCTCGCAAATCACCAGACTTTCAGTCAATATCACCTTCCATTCATCGGCGAACAGATCTAATCCTGGATTGAATTCAAGGAGAGCGTTGAGTGAGATTAACATTCGGGGAATGGGTGAGAGAATGGGTGAGTAGAGCTTGTGTTGTGGGTACTAGACAACTGATAAACACACTTACCTATACACTTCTAAATACATACATATCTACACTAATATAATAAAGAGGTAAAGTTTGTTTGTTGGTAATCTCTGGAACTACTGGTCCGATTGGAAAAAATTTAGCAACAATAGAAATCTGCTTTACTCCTGAGTGACATAGGCTATATTTTATGTACGCGGGCGAAGCCGCCGACAAAAGCTAGTTATAGATAAATTACACCCAGACACAGAACAAATGTTTGAGCTCATCACACAAAAATTTGTCCTGGGTGGGAATTGAACCCACGACCTCCACCATAGCAGTCAGAGCCACTATCTACTAATCCAATAGGAATAGGCCAGTATATTCTTATTTTATTCATTCTAAATAATATGTATATTTCACCGTGGATTTGTGATGTAGTTCCACGATCAAAATTGTAAGTTTAAAATAATAGCAAAATCATTATCATGTTTAAATAAATACATATGACTTTTACATGATTTTTTCTAGGTTTTCGTTATACCGACCCTAGATCGATTAAACTTTGCATACTATCATAATAAAAATAAATTTTAGTAACCTTTTATGACTAGCAAAGGCCAAAACTACCCGCAGTGCATAACTATGATTTTAATAAACAAATAACACAGAACGCAATATGTAAATTACCACAAACTTGCATTACCACTAACTAAAATATTCAAAACATAGTTGGATGGATTAACATGAATACTAGAAACTCGTTCACAGTGTTGTATGTGCATAAAATATCGATATAAATATCCAAGCTTTTTTATGGTAGGTAAAACTCATCTAATGACGGGAACAGTGTCAGACTCTTACAGACTTAACAACCAACCCCATTCCTACGTTGCCATGTATACTTTCAGAGGGGAACCTTTGGCCCCAGTTGGCTTCGATCTTTCAGAAGGGTCCCCACAGTTTGCTGAAAACTCATTGAGGCGTGCGAGAACAGTGCGCCCCGTCTAAGGAAGGCATGGGGACGACTAAGGAAGGAAGGAATGGGGTAGGTTGTTAAGTTAGTGAGAGTCTGATACTAACCCGCTCCGCCCAAGGGCAGAATTCGTCATTTTATGATCCCTATCATCATTTTAGCCGAAAAACATCCACTGTTGTACATAGCCCTCCCCCTGTGTCGCCAAAGTTTACGGTTCTGTACATCTCCATCCATCGGATTCCCGCAATTCTTGCCAGGTTATCGATCAACCATGTCTACCTTCAAACACTGCGTCTTTCGGTACGCGGTCGCCACTCCAGAATCAAATTATATCAATTTATTTCGATATGACAATATTGTATCAGCAATCGATATTTTAGGGACGATATTATCGATATTATTGAAAATTCGATATATCCTTGCATCGCTACTCACCACCACCTGGTACTTAATATTCACAACGCAAAATTAACAAACTTCAAACGCAACCACAAATTCCACAATATTTCACGCACGCACGAAAGTTTTCACCCTATTTCTGTCTCCTGTCATCACTTGTTAACAAATACATAAGAACTACATATGTAAACACAATTGACCTAACATAAAACAATATTTGTTGAGCAAACCGGTGTGACCGCCTTGTATTGTTTCACGAGGTGACCCGAACTTACCCGATGTTACGCGAGTTACGTCAATGCGCGAACGGGTGCGCAAGCGCGGAGAAAGCGCTCCTTGCGCAAGAGTCGCGAACACACTTCATGTGTGACATTTGAATATTTTTTGGTAATTTACTGAATAACAGTATAATTTTATGGGTTACCTGAATTGATAATTTGTTTACAAAAGTAAATCTTTGTGTATTAAAATAGTACAGTCAATCAGCGACTCACATGCTTCGATCGTGGGAATTTTTGTACTAGGACTGTGGTCCTCCAACAACAACAAACTTTCACTTATAACAATAAAATAAATGACAAATAAAATCGGGGAGTATGCGTCGGAATTGCATAATTTAATTCCGGCTAGCCCTTCCCATTATCGGACCACCTGACGTACGGCGTTGCGCTACCAATACATGGTGGACATCCCACATTCACGTACAAAACGTTTTGGGAACACATTCACTGTCGTACAGCCAAAGAGTGGAATTCCTTACCGGAGTCTGTGCTTCCTGTTGGCTACAATCCGGGAATCTTTAAGTCAAGAATGAGAGTTACTCCTACGTAAGCGCGCTCTATCGTCAATCGCATCGTCGCTTTCCATCAAGGGAGATAGCGGTCAAGCGTGAAACTATAAACAATAAAAAAACACTGTTTTTAGGTAATTGTACCATCGAAGACACTTCCATCTGACTACCGCTAAGTTCATTTTTGCTTGCACATGAAAATGAAATCTTCGAAGTTTTGGTTTGGCGCCGAGCAGCAGGATTTAAGCGATTTTTTTAATGACCAGGCTGGCATGACCGCAATAGTACCAAAATACTACTATAAAATATATATATATAGGTGGTGGTGGTTAGGAAGTCGGTCCCAGTCTAAAGTTCCCCACAACCCCTGATTGTCTTAGTCTGTAGTCTGTCATTGTACTTATTAAAATAAACGAAAACGAAGACCGAACTAAGGTTGAGAGGACTACAAGTAAAAGTTCCGAATATTATTACACTTGAAGGAAAATTTACTTATTTAATAAAGCTTTCTCTTTTTATTTTCTGCTCATAAATATTAAAGAACGACTATATATAGCTCTACAATCTCAAATACAATCCAAATAACAATTACGCCCTCATAAAACAGTTTTGAGTACATATTCATTATGCAAATGTCGGCGCTTTGCTAAATTACGTTCTGAAACAACAACAAAAGTACTAAACAACTTCTTGGTAAGAAACAAACATACTTTGGCACATAACCGGTAAGCGACAAACACAGAAACTGTTTCCAACTTTGTCACTAAAGATCTTACCGAACTGTATTGCTGTAGGCTGGTGGAAGGCTACAAAGATCTTCAGAAGTCTCATTCCATGGTGTTTGGGGCAAATACTATCATCATCATCTCCATTCATCATCAGCCTTTTTTTATGTTCCCACTGCTGGGACACAGGCCTCCTTTCTAGGAGCGGGAATGGGCTGTAATCCACCACGCGGGCCCAGTGTGGATTGGTAGATGTTGTGATGTGTTCGATGTCTTACCACTCTGCCACCACTGTTCTAGGTATGTAGTAATATAATGATCTTTTTCAATACACTTACTCGAAAACTGCCTCTTATCGCACTCCTATTAGGTTCAATATAGCATGTATATCACCCAAGTGCTTTTTTGAGTTTATCACAACAAGGGCTTTTTTATTCCTTCCTTATCGTCACGGTCACGGGTAATTATTTTGTTTTACTTAGTTTATCGAATCAGGCGCGAGGCGTCCCCCAGAGTCGCTGGACGACCCCACGAAATTAGAAATTGACCAGAGCAGATTTGAATGCTATACTTATATATTTCTTAAATTTCTACTGTATGTTTGAGATACGATTAAAAATTTTTTCTTTCTTTCTTTATTTCACAAGTCGTAAGTGTATTGAAAAACGTCGTTTGACACACGTGCAGATTTGTCATTGCAGCCCTCGGCTCCATAACACACTCGCCTGCGGCTCGTGCGAATTTCGCCTCGGTCGCAATGACAAACTTCCTGCACTTGTATCAAAATGTACTATTTTCCGATTGGGTTCCGTAACTAAAAGGGAAAAAATGGAACCACTATAGGATCACCTTGTTATCCGGCTGTATATTTGTCCAGATCAATCTCGAAAACGCGTGGAACACTCGAAACGAAATTTCCAAAGTAATCAAGCATATTTAATGGCGATAGTACTTTATTTACATGGCAACAGCGACGAACGTTTAATAGATATTTTCATGTCTAACTTTTTATGACTAGACCTTCTCCATTTTCCTTTCAACGCACATAACCATTCAATTTCACAATATATTATTACCAAATAAAGTTGAGAAAATACTAAGTTATGCGCTGACACGCCAGTAATGACAGCTAGTATCCTTTGATTCATGCCAGAGCATTAATTTGTCTGATTTCCTAATAACTACCGCATTAAACTAAGTTCAACAATGGAAGTTAGATTGGAAGTCTAGACTTCGTCTGTTGTGAGTTCTGAATAATGACTTTTCCTTATTGTTTTTCTTTGAAAGTGTTGCCGTTATGAAAATGCATGAAAGGGGGCTGTTTTTAGTTTATGTATAGTGTGTGAGGCACAAATAAACGTATTTCTTTATTTTTCTTTCAGTTGATACTAACTTAAAGAATGTACTGCTGCCTATTTGACCACAAAAATTATGTTCGGACACAATGGACTTTAAAACAGACTTTGTTGACCCCTGAGTTTGTTTCGGTGTTTCTTCTCAGGGTAGTCAGCTAGGAAATACCGGACTCGTCTAGTTTAAATTGAAGAAAAAAAAATAGCGTGTGAAAGTGTTATTTTAAAATCTATTTACAAAATAAATATGATTTATCATTTAATGTCCGATCAACAATTTTTTAGTTTTAATATTTTTTTTTTGTCATTGAGTACTTTTAGTTTATACGTCTGTGCAAGACACGACAAACTGTTTTTTCTTTCTTCAGTTTCTTTTCTTTCAGTGATGCATCATTTAGCATGTCGTCAATAACTCGTTAACCTTAATTTAAGGAATACTAAATGACTGGAAAGTTTTAATTTAATGAAGAAAATATGGGGTTGATGGCAGGCAACTATCTAAATACCGTAGAAGGGCTAACTACAATGAAAGGGCTTCTTCGATTTTATGCTTTACTAGTCTTCTGCCAGCGGCTTCGCCCGCGTGAAAGTAGGGTTTTCCATACAAACTTTAGACCCCCATTAATTCCCTTTAGAAGCTGAATTTTGAAAAACAATTTCTTAGTGTTCGCTTACGTCATAAAAAGAACCCTTGTGCAATTTCACGCTCCTAGGCCCAGTAGTTTTGCTGTGCGTTATCAGTTTCTCCTTTTATATTTAAATAGATTACTGTCTTTCTAAGCTCTTAATTTATAAAATATAAAAGTTTAATTTTCTGACATTCCTGAGACCAATTTGCCTTCATCAATCCTATCTTCTTTTTTTACCATAAAGCTTAAAAGTAAACTTATCGTGCCAGCTTGAATGATATTCATATTATATGACCTACATGCAGTCACTACAGTGCTTTTATTATTTTTCTAAATTCTATACGAAATCAGTTTGATTTCCATCCTATATTGATTTTTAAATTTAACATTTGTTTGAGTGCTATAAACATGGAAAAGCGATGAATTGAAATTCCCGGCATTCGTATGCCTTTGTCTCGTCTACAACAAAAGCTTTAGTTAGGAAAATAATTTAGCATATTTCAGTTTTGAATTAATTGTACTAAGCTACTTATTATATCTAATGAATTAAACAATAATTAACTAAATCATCAATGACTTTTTCAACTCTACCCGTCATAAACTCGGTTCAAAATAACATTACACATTTCAGAAAACCTTTTTTACTGTCCGTTCAACCGATTTTGAATTTTATTACGTTGGTGGAATGACAAATGACGCCTGCAGTAAATAGTTGGTTTATTAAAGACTTTTTTGCTTTAAATGTAATCCTTATGCTTACGGAATAGTAGTTAAAATCGGTTGAACAGACAGTAAAAAAAGGTTTTTTTAAATGTCTAATCTTAATGCTTATTGAGTATAAAGTTTAGCAAGAGGGTGTTCCAGACTAAAACTGACTAAAACCCGGCTATGTTGTGGCTAACCTACCCCATTCCTTCCTTGCCTTATTCCCACTCCCTGGTGTTACGCTTTCGCATCAACCCTTGGCGCAGAAGGCTTCGACCCTGTAGGACCCGTACAGTTTGCTGACAACTCCTTGAGGCCCGGGAACAGTGCGCACCGTCGACGACTTGGCCTCTGTCTGGACTATTACCAGACGACCGGACAGCGACCTATCAATTGATATTGAATCACTCTATCTATTAAAAAAAACCGCATCAAAATCCGTTACGTACTTTTAAAAATTTAAGCATAGGTACATAGGGACAGACAGCGACTTGTAATGATACAGTAAGGAAGCTCTTATCATGTATTTAACACTAACTAATTCACGTAAAACAGAGAATATATCAAAGCAGAAACTAATCAAAGGTATACGTTAGATGTTTCATGAAAGATTCAGACTGTAATACTGTTAGTCCTTAATGAATCACGTGCCTAGGCAATCTAGACCTTTTGTTAATCGCCTAGGGTTCATTAATTATTCAAACTGTGTCTACGAAGTCCTAAACGCTACATTCAAAGATGGTTTTAATTAATCTATTTTTCTAAAAACTCCTTGAACTATGCTTAATTAGATTAAAGTGATAGGAGCAGTAGTGACCAAGTGGTACCGGCTCCGACTTACGAATTGTAGATCGCGGGTTCAAATCAAAGCAGGTGCAATTTTTTCTGTAATTCATTTCATCACCACTGCTAAACGGTGAAAGAAAACATATCCCAGAATCAAAAATTCGAAGACATGTGACATCCACCAACCCGGACTGGGCTTAGGTGGTGGTGGAATCTCTGAAAAGGAAAGTCGTAGTCCTAGCAAGCAAAGGGTAACTGAAGGATACAGGTGTGGTTTTAGTCAGTAAAAGTTTGACACATTACGGTTACGGTTTACGGCCCATTCCCTCTCCTAGAGAGGAGGCCTGACTAAAAGCAGTGGGAACATTATAAGGCAGATGCTATTCGATACTGTCATTGAAATTAAGATCAAGCGAACATTCGTCTACCGCTGAAAATATTTCAAAACAAATATAGAATAGCTAACATTATATCAATATAACGAAAAAACTTATTCCAGTTGAAGTAGATAATAAAAACATGAAACCTACAAATGTATGTAAATGTTCAATTCCACAACTCAATTCATAAAAGCATTAAAAATACCAGCAAGATAATAAAAGATACGGAGCAAGAAATATGTCTAGTGAATATATACCTGGCTAAATTTCTTTGACATAGTATCTACACTTGCTGTAGAATTTCAGACCTTATGCCACCGCAATAGGGTTAGTTATTAGTGTAAGATATAATGACTCAGTATGAAACGGTACTGTTCGTAAAGACTTCCTGAGGTGGTGAAATTGTGCTCAAACTGCGAGACGGGGTCCTTTTCAAGGGTTGTTGACAGTTAACTTGTTAAGAGAAAAGTAAAAATATCTTCAAGGTTCATACTGCCCTCATTTGGCAAAAAACGGTTTCTTAAATTTTTCGAAAATTTGTTTTTTTTTATTTGCGTCTAAATGGCTAAAACGCTCCGTATCCCAAGCGTAAAAAAAACGTATTTTTATTTATGGCTATGACGTCACATTGTAGTTTGTGCATCCTTTTTCTGTGATTTGACAGTTTCCTCTTTCACTACATTTGAAAGATGCCTAAAGAACTTCCTTTATTCAGATTTATTCAGTATCAACTGATTTGTAAAAATATTAATTCATAAACTACATTTTTATAATAATATACAAATTAGTCAAGTACCTATGCAATTGTTAGGTTTGCTTTTTATGTTTTTTTAATTATGTTTTATACGTGTATACGCGAGAATGCGGTGGCGAGACGCACAAGACCACTCATTGTCGCGACACTTTGGGGTAGCTTATGTCCAACAGTGGACTGTTGGACATAGGCTTCCTGCGCATAGGCATCCTGCGGCTGAAATGATTATGATGTAGACGATAATGATACGACCAATAAAAAACTATCAAAATCACAACTATTTTAACTTCTAAGTTAAACCAGCCAGTCTATTATTGTACTTCGATCTAAGCTAAATAACATTCAAATTAAAACGAAAAAAAATCTAACCATCCTTTTCTATCTTTCCAGTGCTGCTAGCAGTAACCTTCGCATCCTGCAGTCAGGTCGAGGACCCCTGCAAGACCAAGTCCAGGGTGGTGGCAGATGACAAGTACTGCGACAAATACTGGGAGTGTGACAATGGACAGGCCATCCAGTACGACTGCCCCAATGGGCTGGTCTTTGCCGGCAAGCATCGGGGAGTGACGGAGGGATGCGACTACCCGTGGAGGTCGAATTACTGCGAATATCCCAAAGTTCAGATTAGTAAGTACTTACACTCTATTTTTTTTATCAGTTTTAATGCTATTACAACTCTTAGGACATTCTAGGACTGCAATCGTAATAGTTTTATTTTGGATTTCCTTAAGCATGTAGAATATGGTTAGCGCTAGCCCATTAAACCAATTTTTTTAACAGTACTAAAAAATTAAAATGTAAATATAGAACTATAATTATTTATATTAATGCTTAATGCATTTGCAGCTAAATATTGCAAAAACATTAGAATTTGTACCGTAACGCACCAACAAAGACATGGCTTAAAAGGCAGTAAGTATCCAAGCCAAACACATCAACAAAAAACAATCCTACGTATTTAGGTCGTAACATTTGAGGAGAAGTTCTGTAGGTGGTACATATGAGTTTGATTAAATACCAGGGTGCTACGTGATATGGGTTACGAGTGTTCAGAAATGATACTCACTTATGATGTAGACAATTGTTTATTCTTTGTAGCATACATTTTCATGTGCATAAGTAGGGTAGAGTAGGGCAGGGTAGAGTAGCGTAGAGCAGGAGCGGGTAGACAGAGTATGTTAGAACGGGAATGAAGTTTCGGGTAAAAATTAGTGAAATAATAAAAATGTACTATGGGTATTATAATATTATTTTTGAAATTAATAACAATAAACTAGCACTTTACTTAAGGCAAAATCAATTGTTAAAATTTTGATCCCAAAATCCTTTTCTTCAGCTTTTTGAAGAAAAACTTAATCTAGTATTTGTTTCAATCATCGACTTATATCCTAGCGATAGACAAGCACGTTCATAGAAACTATTTGTTAAAATACTGAAATGTTAATACAAAAGTCCGCTGCAACGCTTCATTGGCATTGTTGTCTATCAAAACTTTTGAAACTTACAGCGCCGATACGTCAAAATTGCAGTAATGTCATCAATGTTAAAGTGCATATAGCATAAGGGGATATCTACACCATATAAGGAATCTACTTACAATCCGTTCCAAATGAGAATAGGATCGATGGCAATGTTGTGACGTCACGTCGAACTGTCAAATCGAAGAAATTAGGTAGAGTGAACAAAAAAAGATGTATAAAAAAATAATTTACGTACGAATCGTGAATAAAAAAAGTTTAATCAGAATACAGTTTTTCAATTTTGTTGTGAACGCATAATACCAATTTAGGTTTGTAGATTATTTTTTAAGTTTGTAGGTGTTATAGTTTCTGAGATTTCGTGATTAATCAGTGAGTGGTATTTCGATATTATTTAGATTTACTAGGGATGTTATGCATTTGTTTCGGATCTAAATACGGATATTGAAATAATATCAATTCGGTCTAGATACGGTGGCTTGTTTCGGTTTATCCATTAGTTACGGATATTAGAGGTCTTGGTTACGGATATTAGTTTTTTAATGTTTTTTTTTACGAATAAAGCAAAATACAAATAAGAAATTATTTGACTTTATACTACATTATAATACCAAATGATAATAGTAAATTTTGATACAAATGGAGAAAGTTTGTCTTTGCGACCGAGGCGGCTTTATCCCGAAGGGTGTATTGTGGAGCCGAGAGCTGCCGGTCAATCACGCAATCCATTAGAGTCGCCAGCTTGATACGATAATTTTAATAAAACTCACACATGCGGACTTTTCTGCACTAGTGCGAAAAATAGTAAATTGGCTATCTAAGAGCGGGTTTTCTATCGCTAAGATAAGATAATAAGATAAGATAATCATTTATTTGCTTAAACATGAGTGCAGTACATACGTTACAAAATAGAATTTCACGCTGACATTCTATTTTGTTCAGATGTTATATAAAAATTGTTCGTCATGTTTGCCTTCGACAATGGCATGCAAATATTTCAAATTAATCACGTGAAGGAATTTAAAACAAAAAGCATTCTGAATTCAATCGCTATCTATATTCTATATTGAAAATCAATGATTTTGGTAGCTCCTATATCGCTTTCATGCTCCTAATTTTTACCTCTCTATCTCCAGACCCTCCCATCGGCACGGAGCACTGCGACTGGCTGTACGGCATCTTCGGCCACGAGACCTCCTGCACCAGGTACTGGACCTGCTGGAATGGAACCGCCACGGAACAGCTGTGCATCGGTGGACTGCTCTACAATGAGAACGCCCACTCTTGCGACTGGCCCGAGAATGTTGATGGCTGTCAGAAACATCGTGAGTTTTGTTTTATTTTTTCTTTTAAATGTGGACTGGTGCCTGGACACAGTGACGCGGGGCCGCAACAGACCACGAAGGAAATGGAGGGACGACCTGAATGTCTTCCTTGGGAATGGGAACTCGCTTTATCCAAGCGAGTAACCGAGATAACTGGAAGGAATGGAGGGAGGCTTTTGCCCAGCAATGGGACAGCACAGGCTAGCTATAACAATAATAATAAATATGGAGTTTACATGGTTTTTTTTTGTGGAAACATAACTGTTTTTAGGTTTTGGATGAAACAAGGGGGAGTTTTTTTATTGTTGTAAACTAGTGTTAGTCTGCAATCCAACCTGATGGTAAGCAGTGATGCAATCGCAGATGGTAAAGCGCAGCAGTTTATTAAGAGCCTATTCAGTCTAGTCTTGAAGAAAGCTAAATTATAATCGGACACGAAGGCCGCAGCAGGCAAAGACCGGAACGTCAGATTTTTACTGACTAAAACCCACCTGTGCCTCTTTCGTTGCCCTTTCTTGCAGCATCATTTTATTTTCAATACACTTACTCGAAAAGTACTACTTATCGCACTATAATTAGGTTCAAAATGACATGTATATCACACGCGTGCTTTTGTTTCATTTATCATACGTCACTTATCGTCACGGTCAAGGGTGATAATTATTTTTTTTTAAACAAAAAGGCGCAAATTTTTAAGTTTTTAATATTTAATGAAAATTTAAATAGTGTTTTCTAACAGAATATAGTAAATAATCATGATTATTATGCAATAATTTGTTATTACATGGTTATTACCAACAAATTAACATTTATCTGTGTTCTAAATTCAAAAATATTTGAATTTCTAACGGTTTGATGCCTTTGCTTCTTTTTTATCCTGCAAAGGTTAAGCGCGGAAAAAAGTCTATTAAATAATAGCTGAAATGTGTTGTGAAAAATGTGTTAAATGTAAGATATAAGAGAATTAATAATTCATATTCAGAATTCGAAAAAAAGGCCATATTATCTCGTTTGTTATTTTCCGTCGCCATGGCAACTATCCAAATAACACTAAACTAAATTGTACGACAACTTTTCTTAAGTAAGATTTCTTACTGAAGAAAAATTTCCAAAGTTGCCGTAACAATAAATGCGTCGTAATTTTTAAAGAAAGGGCTTGTTAGTAAGTGTATTGAAAAACTTCGTTTGACACACGTGCAGATTTGTCATTGCAGCCCTCGGCTCCATAACACACTCGCCTACGGCTCGTGCGAATTTTGCCTCGGTCGCAATGACAAACTTCCTGCACTTGTATCAAAATGTACTATTTCCATGTCTACGAATAAGAGTTTGCAGCATTTGCATAATATATGGCACAAAAGGAAGACCACAGCCCCATCCATTCTTGCAGCCTCCTTTTTTTTTTCTCCTTTTCCATTTATGGAGTCTTGAGGAATCTTCCTCTTTAATCTCCTAGCGACAGTTTGGGTGTCCAATAAACAGGATTTATTTTATCTACAAAATAATCTCAACCAATTACTTAGAACCATGATTCTTATTAGGTCACATTCTGATTGTACATCAATTTCACTACATCAGACTTCCCCCTCCCCCAGCATCCCCAACACAAATAACATTAACAAACCAAATGAGAACCGACTCGGCAATGAGAAGCCATGAACAATACTCGGAGGAATTAATTAATGTAACTCCCTGTACGACACATTCACACTCCCACCCTTCCACGCTTATTAGTCGAGGACACGGCTCCCGAGGCGGTAATTGGAGCAGGTACGGGAACATTCTCATTTGATATACACAAGTGTGGGTAGTACTAATTCGTCTATAAACAAAGTACATAGTGTTGATATACCGATAAACATTTCTTTTTTTTTTACAAACTTTTTTTAATTTCACGTGTTCCGATGTTTGTGATTTTTTTTTGATGGAGGGTAAAAATCATCCAATGACGAAACTCTAGGGTGGAGCGGGAAACAGTTTCAGATTCTTACTGACTAAACACCCCACCCCGTTACTTCTTTGCCCTTCGCACTATGGCCAAGCCTTCCTTTCAGAAAGTGACCCTGGGCCCCTGTAGGCTTCGACCCTTTTGCAAAGTCGCTACAGCTTTGCAGACAACTCCTTTAGACGCGCAGGAACAGAGCGCGCCGCCGCCGACTTGGGCTTGGTCCGGATTGTTACCAAACCACCGGACGGCGCGCTGCCCTTTGCTCGCCTTCGCAAGCCTGCGCCTACGATAGCCTGAAATCGGAATCGGCATCCCAGCGACGTTTGGGGCGTGTGCGCCGTTGCCTTATATGGTCAGCCTTCTACTAAGCTAGCATTACTGCTTCGCAGAAGGAGGCGTTCATCTCCCACCCCTCCTCACTCCGGACCATGGCTTCCTTAAGGCCCTGAGCGAAAGATCGCCGCCGCCGATCGACCCCACGAGGACACGGCGATGCTGCTCCCAAGCGGGGCACACTTCTACCGTGTGATCTACCTTGTCCTCCGGGCGGTCCACACAGTGGCTCCGATGTTTGTGACCAAATCTTGTAATCTTACTAATGTTATAAATGCGAAAGTTACTATGTTTGGATGTTTGTTACTCAATCACGCCAAAACGGCTGGACGGATCTGGATGAAATTTGGCACAGGTATAGGATACACTCCGGAATAGGACATAGGCTACTTTTATACCCGGAAACCCGAACCCCAACCCCAATAACACGCGGGCGAAGCCGCAGGCAAAAGCTAGTATTTTATATGAAAAAACGAAGCAAGCAGCAGCACGTTGCGGCTAATTTGAGGCGGCCTAAAAGAGCTTAATGATGCGTCATTAAGCTCAATTAGGAATTCAGGTGATTTCAAATGTATGTATTTCAAATGTTCAGCTGTCAAACATTTCACACACTTTCAACACACACATCGCACACAGTAGGTACCTATGGTAATTTGTCATCGCTCACAATGTAGCCCATACAATAACGCGTTTAATAACCAGACTTACATCGGTGACATGAAAAGACCATATAAATAATGTGGGCTATTCACAAACAACATACGAATTTACGCAATGATGTACACTCGCTAACTCAAGTGTTAGTTGTACTTGTATAGAGTAGAATGAGTGCGAAACTATGTAGTAGTGGTATGGCTAGAATTTGTTTTATAGACATCATTATAATCATAATTGAGGGAAAGGACGAAGGTCTGTCGGACTCAAGGTCGTGAGCACTTTTCTCCGTGTTAGTACATTTCCAGAGACTAGTTTTTATAGACAGAATGTTACAAATAAAAAAAAACACTTAGGTTGTGTTTTTTTTTAATGAAAATAGTTTTTTTTTTATTACTTATTGGTAACTAGCTTCTGCCTGCAACTTCGTCCGCGGAAAATTTGTGAGACAAAAGTTGTGATAGCTCGGTTAATATCCATGTTATATAAATAATTTATAGCCTATGTCACTCAGAAGTAAAGCAGCTTTCTATTATAGCTTCAATTTTTCCAATCGAACCATTAGTTCCAGAGATTACCCCCTACAAACAAAAAAACAAACTTTACCTCTTTATTATATTAGTGTAGATATAGAAATAGAATATTACACTTAGGTAGTCTTTTTTTTAATGAAAATAGTTTTTTTTTTAATTACTTATTGGTAATTAACAAAATTGATGCACTATGTTGCAAAGCGTCTGGACTGGTAAACACACACGCATACACGTTAAACTCTAGTCACGTAATGAAGATTTATCAAAAATTTATCAAATAGGTTTTTTTTTTACTTTAGATTATTTTAGGATAAAAAAAATAACTGTTTTAAAAAATAGCTGAACTAGATTCAGTACCCGATTCTAGATTCTACTTTCAGAAAGTGGTATATTTTTTTTAAAGTGTGTTCAATAATGAGAGGTTTTTGCAACATTATCAAAAGACGGTAATATTTTCAGCGTAAATTTTCCTATATTATTCCACAATTCAAAAAACAACATTTCTGTCTCTCATTTCGGTTAAACTACACAAACAAAATGTAAGCGAATTTCTTTATAAAAACGGTGTCAACATTTTCATATCTTGAACGCTTAAAAAGCACAACTTTTTACATCGCCTTTTAAAATTTACTCGAGTATTCAGTACTTCATAATAATAACATTTCCTGGCTGACAAGAAATGTAGTACTCATATTTTATTATAGTTACTTTAAAGACGTCAGTACACCTGTCTCCAAATTGATTTTACATTCCTTTGAGGGAAACTTCATCATTATCATCAATTCAGCCGAAAGATGTCCACTGCTGGACATAGGCCTCCCCAAACGTCGCCACAACGACCGGTCCCGTGCGTCTCGTATCCATGGATTTCCAGCAACCTTGACCAGGTCGTCGGTCCACCTTGTGGGCGGCCTTCCAACACTACGTCTTCCGGTACGCGGTCGCCACCAGAACCTTTCGGCCCCAGGAGGGGAACTTACGCAAAAAATATTTGAACACAAATAAACTTGAAATTGAAAATTTGTTCTTAAGTACCTGTAGGGACAAAAAAGCAAAGAATGAGGAAAATGAACGTCAAATAACTGAGAAATACTTATTTTCAATCGTCCGCGGCTAAAGCGTAAGCTTCTTTATCTGCCAGTGGGAATTCAAAGAGAATATTGCTGTCATCTCTAAGCTTTTGCCAATGGACTTACTGCCCACTCGTCTGTGATATTTATATCGACTGATTTTTAAATATTTTGTATAGTTCTGGAGGGTAAGACAGGGTCACGGTATACCTCGAAAGGGATGACGGGAAACTGACTAGAACTGGCCAAGAGCTGAAAAAATCAATATTTGTCAAATCAATACAAGAATAGGTAGAAGAGAGGCTTTTGTCTAACCGTATTATAGTATAAAGAAATATAATAACGATAATAATTATTTCAAAGGTTAAAATCTCTCGACTCGTAAATGAAAACTATTTTTATTAACAAACAATTGCAAAACATCCAATAAAAAAATAAATAAACAAAAACAGAATTCTCTCACACACAAAAGAGTGTACGACTTATAACCAACTCAAAAATGGCAAAATTGTTTCGCTATTTTAAAGTCGATCTTAGTAAAAGTTTAGTTGGCTATAAAAAACTTTGCCAATCAACAGACTGAGTTGAAGTCGGTAATCTTTACCCTCAAAAGTCCTTTGAGCTCAAAGTCAGCCAGTTTAACTAAAAACACAAAACTACACCTAGGGTAAGTCCGTCCAAAATGGCATACTGTTTTCTATTACTTTCATCATTGCTTTATTTTTACATCTAGAAGAAACTGTTATTAATTTTATAGTTCCTAAACACACAAACTCAACATTATAAATAACGAGTTAAAAATAAAATGTAAAACCATTTTATCCATACTATACGGATAAAATGGTTTGACATTTAATCTCTATTAAAGAAAAATATTTTAAAAACCATAGCGGACAAATGTTTTTCGTAAATTAGATTCTTTGTGACTGGACAAGTCTTAAAGAATCTAATTTCGATAGTGTAACGGGGCTTTAAACCTCTAAAATACCAATAAATAATATAACGCCAAAACATTATTTAATCATGAACAAATCACAATATAAATTGTCAATGAATAAAAATAACATTGTTACAATAATTTAAAAAAGTCACTTAACACTACATAAAATACTCAATAAGATCTTTATTTATTCATTCGTATAACAATTTCCATTGTGTCTGAAATATCATTATTTAACAAAAAAAAAGTAACATTAAAAAAAATTACATTAATTAACAAGAAAAAATAAAAATATTGTCCTACATTAATTCATTTATAACTAACAGCTAGTAACTAAAAGTAGTAAATTTTTAAAAGTAAATTAACATAAATAAAACAATAATTCAAAACTGCAAAAATTCCTTAACATAAAACTATTCAAAATCATTTGTCTCCAAGTCTGATAGAGAATATAAACATTTATTTAACAGGAATTCTTTAAGGTTAGTTAAATTCTGAAAAAAAAAAAATTTCGCTCTAATAGTGGCAGTACATCGACAGTTCACTAAAATACTATTGAGACGCCCAATTAGAGTGCTAACTTGACGATACACCAGATCTGAAATACAACTGCTACACCATTTTACCCCGATATGCCATTTTGCACACACTTCCCCTGCACCGTAACTAAATGGAAAATTCCAATTAAAACTTCTATACCACACTGTACCTACTACAAATACTAGTGAATGAGCGGCAATCGTTTCACCGATCAATCACGCAACTTTCACACTAATTGCTTCGTTTAATAAAGCGTATAATAGCATAATAGGTGCGTCAGCTTCCTTATGTAATCCAGTAATCGTTGGTTTGACATTAATTGTGTATCGGGTTATCGACTCGGATGAAATCGAAAGTACCAAGTACCCGGTGACGAACGGTTTGGTAGAGAGAATTCACCGGCATAGGATAATATGGTCAATCATAATGAGCCTCTTTAGAAGGCTTTAAGTCACCGAAAGGTCTATGCTCGGAGTTTCCTTGCGTGATTGTTTCAAGAAAACGAAGGTTACTGACATAGCCCGAAGAATTACCAAACATAAGTGGTAATAACACTACACCCACAACAACAACAGCAATAACAACGTCAACAACAAAACAACAACATCAACATCTATTGTACCATATTCTGACAAATGAAAAAAAAAGGAAGGCCTCCTACCAGGCAGATCGATGATCTGGTGAGAGATGAGATGGTCACACCAAGGTAGGATACTGTTACTGTTAGACATGAGCCCCCATGTCTAACAGTAGACGTCTTTCATCTGAAATGTTAATAATGACAAGGTATAATGTTTTTACTCATAGACAGATTGATTATTGAGAAAGGACAAAATTTATAATTAATACACGTATATTGTATGTTATTACAGAAAATAGTTGGGAAATACAAAAAAAAATAACACTGAGTGAAGCTGGGGTTAGTTGCCAATTTTAAATAAATATCTCAGTAGTAGATAGGTGTCTTTTTAAATGATAAATAACATTTACTTTACAAATATATTTAAATAAAACACTCACACACACAGTACACTTACTTTTTTTTCATTAGTTTTAATTAGATGAGGCCGGATTTTGTCTCACGTAGATTGTTCTTAATTTCTTTCACTCTTTCTTTCCTTAATTCTTTCTTCCGATCATAACCGCGGGGTCATTACATAGAACGTAGTCGTTGAACAAAGGCTATTATATGGTTATTATACTAAGCATAGTTACGTGGCATGAGAAACACCTTCTTTCAATATTACAATCGTTCATTCATTGTAAGGATATACGGATTCTATTATGAAAACAATGCATTGCTATATCATAGCTAGTTAGTCCGTATACAAATCAAGGTAGTCATCATATCTTAATAGGTGTTCAAAATTCTATAGAAATATCGTTGGCTGCTAAAATTTTTGAGGGAGTTTACCTACCTATTCCCAAATAAATACCTAATTGGGAAATTATCAAAAACCTTCTTTTGTTTTGACGGAGAGTTACTTAAGAACAAGGGGGGAGACGTCGCTAATGAAATGATTAAGAGTTAACAATTATGTCACCATCATCATTACATAGTATAAAACAAAGTTGCTTACCGCTGTCCCTATGTATGCTTAGATCTTTTAAAGTGCGCAACGGATTTTGATGCAGTTTTTTTAAATAGATATAGTAATTCAAGAGGAAGGTTTATGTGTATAATACATGCATAATATATTTAAAATCAGTACCCGTGCGAAGCTGGGGCGGGTCGCTAGTGATATATAAATACCATACTACTAAGTTCTATCAAACCAAACTAATGACCAGTAAAAGTTTCACAAAAAAATCATTGTAATTCTGTAGTTTCTATAACATTAGATCAGATGACAGTCTCATTCACAGTTATAGATAGACTATAACTGTCATGACATTCATCAAAATATGACATTAAGGTGATATCAGACGTTTCACTTTTCTTTCATTTTTGTCTTTCATTCGGCATCTTTCATTCGAAATGAATCGTCTGAACTCCAAATGAAACAAGAGTGCCGAATGAATTCTTGTCGTGTGACCATGGAATAAAAGAAAAATGAAGCATTCATTCGAGTAAAGCGTCTGATATCACCTTTAGACATGAGTCTAATACGTAATGAGTCTAGTAGAAGTAGAAGAATTTAGTAAATTATTTCGTTGGTATATGGTGGTGACATATGAAGACGCTTAATAGTTTCATCAACGACTTCCTCGCCAATATTCTTTAGGTACTCAAATGCTGCAAACTACTTTTAAAATACGTGACAATTGCCATAGAAGCAGTGGCGTAACGACCTTGGGTAGCACCCGATGCGGAAATTTTATATGATAAAGGACATGGATCATATATTATTTATAATATTAAAGAAATAACAAAACACAATAATAGTACTCAAATAAAGTGAAGTTTAGTTTCTATTCACCTCGTTTGACGTTCTATTTCCTAAACTAATCTTCACGATTTGCAGTAGCTACATACCTCAGAAGCTTGGTACGCATTTCCGTGCCAATCAAAATGTAAATTAAATCATTTATCACCAATATTACGAGATTGTCAACCCACGCTAGTCTCCACAGAATGTTTTGGGCATACCTTGTGTTATGCATATTAATGTAGACTACGAATCGAATAGGTACTTCACCCTCTTAATTATCTAAAACTACCTATTGTAAAACGCTAAGCAACAAAATTTTAAAAGACATAATTAAGCAATCTACGCATCAATTTCGCGATAGTGTGTAATGTGTTACAAATGAGAATAGGATCGATTGCCATGTTGTGACGTCACGATTTACTGTCAAATTGAAAAATATGTTTTTAAGTTTATTTTTTTACGAAAAATAAAATTATTTACGATCTGTGAACGAAAAAAATTTGATCAGAATCCATTTCTTCAATTTTACTCAACTCTAAGTTCTTCAATTTTGCCAAAATTTATTTTATTTGATAATACGACGTGACGTCACGACATGGAAATCGATCCTATTTTCATTTGGAACGTATAGTAGGGACTCTTAAATTTTGTATAAAATTAGTCAAAACGTTTTGAGTATAGACCCAAAACCTGTTTTGACTAATATAAACTCTTATTAAGTCAAAAAAGCATTCAGTGTATTGTTTTATAACTACAAAATGTTTCTAAAATAGTCAAAGCAATTTATTAATTTATTTATTGGCACACCAACAGCAATGCATACATGAATATCACTTAAAATAATGTGAAAATACATTACACTGGTATGCATGCCTATTACAGGTATCAATGATCAAGCAATCAACCGATCGATTAACAATTTTGACTGTAACATAACAAATACGAATTGTTAATAGATTATTGTAAAAAAAAAACTAAACAATGAGTTCAAAGACCATTTTTCACAAGTCGCTGTCATAACATCCTTTCCCATTCTATTTTTGACTGCAAACCATAAACATAAAAAAGGAAACCATCTTCCCATAGAGTAACAATTCTTTCTTAACGTCATCCTATGACATTGATTAATGACATTGCATACAGCCAAAACAGAAGTACATTCCACAAAAACTTCATATTTCTTAGTCCATCTATGAGAATATCATGAAATAATAGACAACTGACATTGGTAAAGTCGTGAACTTAAGCGTGGGACAGCAGTGGCCTATAAACGGAACTTAGTTCTCAGTTCTCAGGCAGGCTCTGTTATAATTAAAAGTATCATATGGCCGTAGTGTTCACGATCGCAGTCTGAATAGGAAATGAAGGCGTGAGACTGGCCGAAAGGAAATTTATGTTTTAAAAAAAGAATGTTAACAAAATCTCTTATAGTTCGTTTTTTAATTCTAGATTATGATTTGACAACTCAGATTGCCACACTCCAGAAATATGTACCCAATTTTCTGGAGTTTGACATTTTAAGTTGTCAAATCGTAGTCTATAATTAAAAAACGAACTAAAGGTATATTCTGCATGCCAAAAAGCTATCAATCATTATTTTTGTAATAAAAGTATGTTTTTAAAAATAGAATGTAGGTAAGTCAACAAAAAAATATATGAAAACTTTTTGGGACTTTCACACAGATTGCATGTTAAAAAGCAATCAATTAGGGTTTTGGCGGGATTTCGTCGAATGAAGTTGAGTGGCGATTTTAATTTATTCGCAAATGGATTATTAGAGGATATTATTGATGTAGTTTTGTATCGTTTCACCTACGTGAAACAGTCATAGCCTCGGTAAAATGGAGCTTAAATGTTATTGTAGTACCTATTGACTACTTCTACTAAGCTTACTGATACATTAATACTGCAAATATATTACAATGTGTTACATTCTAACAGAAAATAAAGTGTGTACCGTATCAAACACAAAATATTTTTTAGAACATGAGACTAGCTAAATGCACAAATACACAAAGTGCACGAAGCCACAAGAAAAAAAAAGAAGCTCAATGGGAGTTTTTGGCGGGAATTTGTTCTTGACGTTTTTAATTATTAGCTTCTGAAATAAAATTTTTGTGTTTTAAATATCTCTACAGCTAGACAATATGTAGGATCACTGAAAAAGAACGAATTTTCTAAAATGAAATAGAGAATTGTATTGTATTACTAGCTAGAAAGTAAAAATTTGTCCCCAAGGAAACATACTCCGGAAAAAAAATATAAAAATATATTGAAAATCAAAATTATTAAGTTCAAACTGCATGTCAAAAAGCAATCACTCACGAACGAAGGTCAGTGTCGATCAGATTATGAACACGAAAACCAATAAAAAGGTATTCCTTCGTTAAGCTTCCCCACCTAAAAACACGGCGAAAAATAACAGGTTTTTCCGTGAGTTGATAGCCGAATTAATTTGGTTGGTTGCTTCCTGAAAATTGACTTTCCGAACCTGAAGTTTTTCTTTTATAACACCAAAGTTTTTAAACACAATTACGTAAAAGAAAGAAGAAACTTTTAGAGTAAACAATTTGTTTAGTTTTTAACACAACTGGTTTTAACGCGACTTATTCGAAGATCTAAACTGAACGGTTAAAGGGATGGAGTTTTAATGGATGTAAAGCTCCATCTCTCTTTCTCGCTCGCTTGATTGACTTTTTTCTTAACACGTCATGGTAAGGCTATATACAAGAAAACAAACAATAAAATCTAAAACACGGTCTTAAGCAGAATACAGACTGTACTGTAACGTTACAAGCAAAATAACACGAAATGTAACATGTATAGCAACATTACGTAAGTGTGGATGTAGCGCGCTCACGAACTGAGCCTGTACCTACTCACATAGTTAAATGCTCTGATCCCGAGTATAGTGAGGACAATTTACGCGCACAAGGCGTCTCACACTAAGTTTTTTTTTTGTTTATAGGTACGCGCTTTAAAGTGCGGTCGGCAATGGAACACGCTTACGTAGAAGTATTTTTTTTTCACTTTTTACTTAAAGATTACTGGGTTGTAGCCCCCAAGAAACAGATAAAGTGTCTTTATCTGTACGCAAAACTGAATGTGTTCCCAACATTTTATTCGTATAGATAGTATACTATAGATAGATAATCTATGGGTACAATGACGGTCTTATCACTGACAGCGATATCTACCAGACAACCTTAGGATGGATCGCAAGAACTAATAATAATATAGGGGTAGTCTGCTGTGTACTACTAGCGAATATAGGTGCGATGTTCACCATGTACCGTTTCATTGCGTGTTACATTACATGTTACGTTACAACAATCTGTACCAGGCTTTATAAAGTTTATAAATAAACATTTCACGTTTGCTGATCACGAGCAAAGTGGACGTTTGTCTTAGTGTTTATAACTAATTCTATCGGTGCATCGATTCGCCGGCCACTGCCGCACACGGCCTGGCTATTGTCCTCGTTTCTCGGAAACACGGATCAACTTGCTAGAACCTTTTAATGTTGAGTTTGCTCTTGTATTTTTAGACGTTTTTCCTCGTCTAGGTTTAATCACGAAAGTTTGTATGCATTTGTGTGTTTGTTACTCCTTTAAATTGAAACTACTGAACGGATTTAGATGTACTTTGGTGTATGGACAGACCGCTAAGGACTTTAGTTTTCCAGGAGTTAAAATTGTCCTAGGGAAAATTTTCTACTTTCACGCGGGTGAAGTCGCTGGTAGCATCTATTATTAAACTCAAAAAAATTGTATGTATGTGCGCATGTTTCTTACTCCTTCACATTGAAACTGCTGGATGGTTTTAGATGGAATTTGTTACACAGATTGACAATGTTCTGAATGTAGAATATTTTGGTTTTTATTCCGGCAGTATGATCTACTAGGATAAATTTTAATGTTTACGCGGACAAAGCCACAGATATTGAGCTAAACGTCGCGTCAAAGACGAAAGATCTTCAAAAAAAAAAAACCAGTATATTGCGGAGAGACCAAGGCCGAGTAAATACGATTATATTAGTTTGAGAGAGCGAAGTCAATGCATTATTTGACAAATGTTCAAACAAGTAATAGTCAGCCAATCACTTGCGTTTGTATAACGTCGATTAAAAAAAACAACAACCAATAAAAAAACATGTATTTTTAAAGAAAAAAAAAATTTAAAAATAATTATTACAACTTTATTTATCACATACTTCATATGAATAGAAATTTAAAATGTGTGTTTTATTATTGCAATTTCTTGCTGGAAAAAGACTTTTACACCTAGCGTTTTTATTTGCAATTGTCTGTGACAATAGTAACCTTTTTAAATACAATTTCTTTCTGCAAACTCTGGCACTGTAGGGTCATTTATTCCTTTGCCATACATTGCATTGCCTTGCCCTAAAATAGTTGTTGCTTAATGGCCTGCCCATCACTACGTCTGCCTCAAGATAAATTGTAATGCCTCGATGTTTTGTTTTCTTCCGGATTTTCTTAAATTCTTCGCAGTTTTAAGAAACCTCTTTCCATTCACAATACATGTTGGCAGAATTAAATTTTGTTTTCAAACCTTTCGGTGTATACCTACCCCTATTTGGGATCCGTTTAAAGAAGGAAAGTATAGGAATCTATTATAATCTTTCTATAGAAAATTTATGACAAAACAACTTTATTTACATTTAATTGATTTAAACTATAAATACTTTTATACTAAACCTAACTATATACATACATATAATACAAAACTTGTTTTTATGTCATAATAAAATTTCATGGATTTTTTTCCGTTACCTGGTTGTAAAGCTAGTGGCCAAAAATTATAAATTCTGAAACTTTCCCCTCTGAAATCAGGTACAAATAAAACTTACCAGCGTTTTATTGTTCTACCCTACTTAGAAAGACTTAATGAAGAGAGCGAGAAACTTGCTCAGACATATTAGTATAGCTTATTACTCGAAACAAGAACAATACTAATAAGATAGCGAAGTTTTAGCAGGCTACCAATCTCCTATTATTAATGCAACAGCTAAGTTTGGACTTTGGGAGTTTCCTTATATATAATTGATGAAAATAAGCGGCAAAAATTGACTGCTAATTCAATGAGACAGAGTAAACTTTTTGTGTGTTGAACAGTATCGTGGTAGGAAAAAATAGGAGAGATAAATATACTATTGTAACTATTTGTAATCTCTATTCTCATAGACACGTTAGATAGTGTAATAGTAATGAGTAGGTATCTTACTAATATTATAAATGGGAAAGTTACGATGATTGGATGTTTGGATGTTTGTTACTCAATCACGCCAAAACGGCTGGACGGATCTGGATGAAATTTGGCACAGGCATTGGGTACACTCCGGAATAGGAGATAGGCTACTTTAAATCCCGGAAACCCCAACCCCAATACCACGCGGGCGAAACCGCGGGCAAAAGCTGATACAGCTTAAATTACAACTTCATAGTCCAGGCATTCCCGAGATAAAGGGGCCTGACATGTACACAGATAGACGGACAAAAAAGTGTTGCAATAAGGGACCCTTTTTAGGGTTCCGTAGTCAACAAGGAATCCTTATAGTTTCGCCATGTCTGTCTGTCTGTCTGCCTATCTGTCCGTTCGCGGATAATCTCAGCGACCGTTAGCAGTAAAAAGCTGAAATTTAGTGTCAATATGTATATAAACTATGCCGACAAAGTGCACAAACAAAAAGTGGTAAAAAATGGTTATTTAGGGTACCTCCCCTACACGTAAAGTGGAAAGTGATTTTTTTTATTTTTACCATAACATGTGATATATTGTTGGATAGGTATTTAAAAATGATTAAGGGGACCCTTAATCATTTTTAAATACCTATCCAACAATATTTAAAATATTTTTTTGATAATATAAATGTTTTCGGAAATAACCGCTACGAAAGTAAAAAATGAGGTGTGTGTGTGTCCCTCTAACTTTTGAACCATAAGTTTAAAAAACATGAAAAAAATCTCACAAGTAGAACTTTAAATAAACTTTCTAGGAAAATTATTTTGAACTTGATAGGATTAATAGTTTTTGAAAAATAAAAAAGACGTTCTGAACTATTTTATAATTTAACCGTATATGCAAGCATTTTTTTTCTTTTTATATATTTCATTGTTCTGAGTGTATCTTCTTTCAAATAAAAATACAAAAAGAAAAAATCGGTTCACGCAATCCAAAATTACCACCGGGTACAGTGCCATCTCTCGGGAAATTGGGTTACTAATTTTTACATGGGCTACTGGGTTCTATTACATTGTGAGAAATTTGTGACGAATGGGAAACTACGGAACCCTACATTGAGCATGGCCCGACACGCTCTTGGCCAATTTATTATCCTTTTCAGTTACAGAACCCAGCGTGTACCGGTTTTTTTTTACCACAGACGTACAGTTGACTAGTCTTTTCTAACATATGACTTAAAAATTCTCATTATTATTCTTCCAGCTCTCTGCAATGAGGACCCCAACGGCAACGTACCCCTCGGCAAGTCCTGCAACCGCTACTGGCAGTGCCAGGGAGGATACCCGCGCCTGCAGAGGTGTCCCGCCATGCTGGTCTTCGACAGGAGGTCGCTGAGGTGCGTGGTGCCTCCTACTGAGGAGTGTGATGTGCCCACAACCACTGCGCCACCCCCAGAGGAAGACAACCAACAGGAGTTAAGACAGGTATGGAGATAGACAAACCTTTTTTTTTTTTATTATGCATAGCTATCACTCTCTCGCTTGCACACCTGATATTTAACAAGTCCTGATTAAGCCCCAGGCACTAAGCCACAGAACACAGAAATACACACTGTAACCTCTATAATTTATCAAGACTGGCTGCCGTCAAAGTGCTTTTGTCCCCGTTTGATATTCGCCATATTGGCGCTATCGGCCACAGTGACTGTAGCGAGTGACTACGGTACTAAAAGTGGTAATGTCACGCCGCATATAATGTTAGTCAAATTAGTTCTCTGGACGCTCACGAGCGGCGCATCAAATAAGTACAAAAAATGAGCTGTCAAACATACGACACAGCCTGTCCAGAAGTAGTTTTTTTTTTGTTGTATTCGACAACTATTACACAACGCCATCTAATCTCGAGCTAAGCAGAACTTGTGTTATGAGAACTAGACAACTGATAAACATACTTATATATTTCTAAATACATACATATTATAGTTTAATTAAACTCAGACATAGAACAAATGATCGTGCTCATCACACAAACATTTGTCCTGGGTGGGAATGGAACCCACGACCTCCGGCATAGCAATCAGGGTCACTAACTACTAGGCTTGTCAAAAGTTAGTAAAGGTCTGTGGCTAGGTTATGTAGCAAGATATTATTGTTCTGATTTACTCAAGTTAACCTCATGAGTCTAACAAGCTTCTACTGAATAATTCGATACATCACACAGGGATTTAGTTTCCAATCTAGTTAACAGATCGTGTGCGTTCCATTTCCGATCGGCTTCGGGGTAGTAACAGGATAGTCAGCTGTTTTATTTAACTAAATATAAGTTTTCCCATACAAACTTTGAATTTTAGGAAATTCTCTCTTAGTACTCGTCTTTGTCATAAAGAGAAACGTTATGCAAAATTTGACGCAGTTTCCTGAAATGACCCCTCCCCATAATGTCCGATTCCCAAAATGTCCCTTCGTGTCTGAAAGGAAGGCTCTAGCCCTTTTATATATGGTGACGTGGGAACGGGGTAGGTTGTATTGTATAGTCAGTAAGTTTCTGACACTGTTTCCTGCTCCGCCCAAAGACGGGATTCGTCATTGTATGATTTTTACCTACCATAAAAAAACGTCCTTTTTCTACAATATCCCCTTCCCACAATCTCCCTCTCCTAAAATGTCCTTTTAAAGCTTTGAATTAAAAAATATTCAAAAAAATGCAGTGATTCCTGCACCACACTACCTCAATTTCTAGCAATGAAAATTGTTTCAATTAGTTTCTGTCTATCTCTTTTAGAACTAAAACTGGCATTCGCGAAATTTTCCAATAATGGATTTAGACGAGTGACTGACACCTGAATATTTCGAATCCCTCTACGAATCGAGATCTACGCGATATTTGCCTAAATCGATTGCATTCGTCAGTTTGTCATTTAGTAACCAAGTTTAAAATTGAAATGGACAAGCTTTCAAAGGTTTTATTTTGAACTTGTCAAAAGTCAGCCTTTGAGCGTTATTTGTAAATTCATTCTTTAAAAATGATAAGAATTTGTGCGTTACAATGTTTGTTTAATACATCAATGCAGTAAATAACAAATTCATGTTGCTGTTACTATGTAAAAACAATAAAGAGAAAAAACACCGTGTTCTAAATGTTTTAAAATAAACCACTGGCAGCAAAGAAATAACTAGTCCTATCTTACAGCGCCCGTTCACGGACATGACGTATATCAGCACCACTTAACTTAACCATTTTGAAGGGAACCGAATCCAACACATGTGCCACCATCAGTGAGACATTTGAATGAGCATGTCAATGGGAATATCACAAGACTGATGATGACTGCTCTCTAGCCAAATTACAATCGTATCGTTTAGAGTTAGCGCTTGTTGTACAATAAAGAGTATATCTATCAATCTTTATTATATTAGTGTAGATACATGACTCTCTAATCTCTAAATCCTCCAAACCTGTAGTTAACACGGCAATCGCAGCCATTAACCTGAGGCAAACAAACATTCCAAACCAATTGGAAGAGGCCTCGAGACGCAGGAAATCTAGGACTGATCTTAATTAAATGGCCTGGCAAATCGAATTGTCTATTGATTCGCGCCCGAACTTGTGCGGTTTGACTGCTAGACGGCTCACTTCACGACGTTGCCATTACATTGCAATAAAGCCAGAAGTATTAAAATAAATGGTAACTGTAAAATTGACTTATACGCACTCTAATCAGTGAGAGCAGTGGTGGCAGAATAGTAAAGGCCCCGGCTTACAAGTTGTAGCTCGTGGGTTCAAACCCAGCCAGGCGCATTACTTTGTGTAATTTATTTCATAACCACTGCTCTCAAAACGGTGAAGGAAAACATCGTGAGGAAATCGGCATTTTTTTTTTTACTTACAATAAACTAGTGCTTGACTGCGATCCCGCCTGATGGTAAGCAGTGATGCAATCGTTGATGGTAAGGCGCACTAGTTTATTAAGAGCCTATTCACTCTAGCCTTGAAGACACCCAAATTATATTCGGACGGAAAGACTGCAGCCGGCAAACTGTTCCAATCCCTCGATGTACGCGGTATAAATGACGGGGCAAAACGCTTAGTCCGGGCCGCAGGTGTCTCAACAACGTAAGGGTGGATATTTGCCGTACGCCGGGATGTCCGAAGGTGAAATTGGCATGTCCTAGAACCAAAAATTCGAAGACATGTGACATCCACCAATCCGCACTGGGCTCGCGTGGTGGATTATGGCCCATTCCCTCTCCTAGAGAGGAAGCCTGTGTCCCAGTAGTGGGAACATTAAAAAGTCTGATGAGAGATGATGCACTCAGATCATGTACAAACGTTAGGCGATTACCTGCTGTGCTGTGTATCGCGATTTCGATTCCCGTACGGAACAAATAAATGCTTGGCCTACAGATTTGTTCCAGGTTCGTGTGCCTTGTGTATGTTGTGGCCAGATCATAGAAATTTATCACTTCATAATATGGTCAAATAAAACTCGCCTATGAATTAAACGTTATAAAGTTATATTTGAATCCTTTTTTGGCCTTACTTTATTTAGGCCTTGTAATACTTGGGTGGAGCGGGAGATAGTTTCAGACTTTTACTGACTAAATACCACCCCGTTCCTTCGTTGCCTTAGTTTCGGGTCCTTGGTGTTACATTTTCTCATTTGCCCATGGTTTCGACCCTACCGTACAATCTAACCCTAAAATCTCTTTGAGGCGCTGGGGAACAAAACGAGTTGTCGACGACTTGGGCTCAGTCCGTACGCGTAGTATTACGGGCTACATATTGCTCGTTGTCCGCAAGCCGTCATGCTTAGATATTTTATCTATTTTTATGAAACCTGTATTATACAGGGTGTTATTGACATGTTAACGCAAACGAATACCATAGATCCAGTACATGATTCTAGACCCCCCAGTGATGGAATTTTTGTCGGATTTTTTCTTATTTATTTTTTTATGAATTTTTAACGTTTTTTTAATTAAACTGTATAAAAACGTCAATTTAACATTTTTTGCGAAAAAAATTAGTGCATTACATTCCAAATTAAAAATGTTATCGGGTTTGATTAGAATAACGACTTTATTTGCCTCGATGATTTTTTTATTAATTTTTTTTTGTAAAAAAAAAATATTTTCTTTGTTTTCTAAAAATATCATTGGGATTGGTCAGAATAACGATTTTATACAGGTTAAAAATAAAAAACCAAAACTTTTTTTCAAAAATTTGAAAAAAAAACCGACGAAAAATTCCACCACTGGGGAGTCCAGAATCATGCACTGGATCAATGGTATTCGTTTGCGTTAACATGTCAATGACACCTTGTATAGGTACCGGGTAAAATGGGGTGAATAGAAACAAATTTTTTTATAGGATTATTAGTTTCATTTCATAATTTTAGTTTAAATTAAGCATTTTTGTTTTCAATAAAAATATTTAAATGCTGCGAACAGTTTTTGAATAACGTGAAAAAACAACAGAATGTTGTTTCTATTTACCCCCGATTTATTTCTATTCACTCCGTTTTACGATAAATATTTAATTATTCCAATTTTTACTTCTGTAGTATTCTGCCTCATAGCAGTCTTACTCAATTACTCCAATACATTGAGCCATTTGTACTTAGATGGAAGTTTGCGATTCAGGTCACTGAAGTTAAGGAAACATTTACTTTTGCAAATGTCTTAATTACTTTGTATCGACAGTGGTTGGAACATTCAGCCATCAAAACTAAGTTTAGGACTTCTTGAAACTTCAGCTAATTTATTTAGAACTAGCTTTTGCAAAGGGCTTCATCCATGTGAATATAGAAAAATATTCGACTGGAACATACTGGGATTGCATGCGGTCGCCTCCTCCTGCGAAGCAGTAATGTTAGTAAAGGAGGAGGCCGACCGCATAAGGCAACGGCCTAGACGCCGTCGGGAGTCCAATCCCGATTTCCGGCAACGGCAGGCGTGGGCTTGCGGATGATGCAATTTTCAGTTGTTATTGCTGTTAAAAACTTATATGGGCATTAATTTTTTTTAAACCTTTATTTTTGTACGAGTTTTCAAGCGCTAAAATTCGCAATGCCTAACTTCAAACTCGCCAAAATTCGACGGCCGTACTTTACGCCATATGTTTGATATTTCGTGACCGCACTTACGTGCGTTATAATAAGTGTTTATTTCTAGATTTACATTCCACTACCTATTTCTTAATTTAACATTATAATAATCTTGAATCTCTCTTTTCCAGGGCCAGCAACAGAACAAGAGACCGAACGGCGAATACCAGGACCAGGGTCGCCAAAGACAACAATCTAGAAATTAAGTCCTCACCATCTAGAACCTTCTAGAACACCTTCCTCATTCCAAATTCTTCTTCTTATTTCGTCTCGAAATTCTCTCCCACCATTGTATTCTCTTCTCCATTAGAAGTAATTTATACTTCATTGTTTTTATAATTAGTCATATAATTAGTTTAGTTTAGTTTAAGTGTAAAATACTGCCGTGCAACTAAAATAATACTCAGTAAGTGAATCTGGCGAAATTTTTCGTCGGGTTGTATCATCATGGCATTAGAAAATGGTGCGTACACCAAGCGTAGGGTAAAACCCGGATAGCTGCCCCACTTTTTGAATCCACTCCATATCTCTGAGTAAAAAAAAGGAAAGGCGTTATTTATAAGACCAGCAGGTGCTTTGGTTTTTCATTGACCATTTTATAATAATTTAAAAACATTTTCTTTTATGTTTTTAGAGTATAATCTATATTTTGTGACTTCTATCCCACGTGTAAGATAGTTGCCTGATCCATATAAATGCCTTACAGGATAGACGCCCTCCCCACAAAATGGGCAAATATTCCCTAAAAACTCTGATCGCATTTTGTCTTCTTATGCAATCATATAGAGACGTAAGACACGGTCAACATAGTAGTAGCTGGAAAGTCTTTTGGTTATTAATTGAAATAGTATACGATTCATTCGCAAAACTAGAGTGTTCGAAGTCGGGGCACCTTTCCCACTGGGGCATCTACACTTCTCATCAAAAAAATCGAAACACCTTGCAAGTTTACGTTTTGTCAGGATTATCAGAAAAATGTGTACATTTAGGAATAAATGTTAAATGTCGTTTAATAGTGAGTAATATGAGCTTATCAAATCTTAATGTTAATGTTCTAAATTTAAATGAATTTTTCATAGGTTTCGTATTTTGTTAAATGAGTCATTTTTATTCCGTATGGAGTATAAAGGAAATGGATAAAACAACACACGTAAATGAAAAAAAAAGCTAAAAAACGTTTATTTAATAACTTGTATTCCCTCCCCGAGCTCTAATTACTGCTTCCATACGGTTCTTCATCGATCGGATGAGAGTCACGATCACATGCTGTGGTATATTGTCCCATTCCTCTTGGATTGCATCTTGCAGCTGGCTAAGTGTTTCTGGGGCAGGATCTCTTGCTCGAATTCGTCTCTTTAATTCATCCCATAGATGTTCAATGGGATTCATGTCCGGGCTTCTTGCTGGCCATTCCATAATAGAGATATCGACTTCGTTAAGATAATCTCGTACGACGCCCGCGGTGTGAGCCCTAGCATTGACGTGCATGAATATGAAGCCGTTGCCAATAAAATGTGCATAGGGCATCACATGAGGCTCGAGACACTCTTCGACGTACCGATGACAGTTTAGTGCAGGCAGACGTGGCCCAGACACGAAAGCAAGCTCTGTCTTACCGTCGGCGCTGATTCCTCCCCAAACCGTCCACGAACCGCCACCATAGCTGACCTTTTCTTCAATGCAGCATTGTGCATAGCGTTCTCCGTCTCTTCTGTAGACCTTGTTCCTTCCGTCGTTACCATACAGCATAATTTTACACTCATCAGAAAAGAGAACTTTGCTCCACTGTAGGTATGACCAATTTAGGTGCTCACGTGCAAAGTTAAGGCGCGCTCTTCGATGGTCTGCAGTTAATTTCGGCCCATTTGCTGGCTTATGCGGTACCAGTCCACGATCCTTCAACCTTCTTCTAATTGTAGAGTCACTTACAGCCACCCTTCGTACAACACGAAGCCGCTGCTGCAGTTGAAAAGCGTTAAGGCGTCGATTTCTTAAAGAAGTTGTTACAATAAATCGATCATCTCGCTCAGAAGTGACCCGATTCCTGCCAGATCCTGAACGGCGCGTGAACAAACCAGTCTCCCGATAACGTTTATAGACTCTATGAACAGATGACAGGCTTAGATGCAGTCTTGCAGCCACAACACGCTGACTAAGGCCAGAATCCAGCAATGCCACAACTTGGGCGGCTTCTGTGGGCGAAGTATCCATACGTTTTAGAAAAAAAACCTTTTTTCAGACGTCCCAAAGTCACAGTATTGAAATAAAAAACAAAAAGTTTAAGGATAGGCGCCAATTTTTAGTTTTTAAACGCTAAATGTACTCCAACCCTAAACACACATTTGTCTCAAAACAGTGATTCATTTCGTTTATAAGATAAACAAATGAAATTCTAATTTTGAATTTAGAATTTTCGCTTATTACTGTAATGGCCAAACTGCCAGCTATAATATATGTATTTTTTTTTCATCGTATGAATTCTTTTTTGTGTTAAATTCGGACAGAAACAATGAAAACGGAAGTGTTTCGATTTTTTTGATGAGAAGTTTATCTCGGCGTCACCCTAAAGAAAGTGTCCGTGAACATTAGGCCGGTATCAAAATTCTATATTTAAAATTAGTTTCAAAGAAAATGTCAAAAGAGTTTCTATTGACATAAAGTTTTCCAAAAACGAAAACGAAACGTTTAACGAGTTTAAATTGTTCGCCCGTTTTAATTCTGGCCAGTATTAATTTCGAAAGGATCATGTAGACGAAGGGAAATAAAAAATGGCATCTTAACAGACATAATCCTTTGAATTCTTCTTCAACCCTTCCAAGGACTTAACGACTAAGTTAACAAGACATCGCTTTAAACTTTTAATACTCATAAGCCGAAGATTTATTATGAATTGTTTGAGAAGTTTGTATGGAAATTGTGAAAGATTTAATTATGAAAGATGGAATGCGAAGTTCAAAGTTCTTCCACAACAGTTTATGACGATTCCAAAGCCTGTTTAACTTTCGTCTATTATTATTTATCTGTAGTTTTGAAAGTATTTTAAATCCTTACTAAAGTGCCCTACTAAATCTGTCTGATCGTGATAAAATGAAAAAAAACTACTTCACAGATTTTTTAGCGACATCTATTTTGACACAAAGGAACTAAAATTACAAAAATAGTGCACCACCATATCAGAGTTCTCCGCAGTATTTGAGCATAAATGAGCATATTGTACATACTCTAGGTATTTGAAAACAATTACCGGACAGTTGCCTGGACTTGACACAACACGTGACTGGTCGGAGGACCGTTACACTGCATGTTACGTGCGCATTGTATTAGAGAAAAGCCGAGAATTTCAAATATGAGTCGCAATTTTTTTTCAAATATTTTAACAATTTGTATCATGATGATATAAGCCGACTGTAAGTTCTTTTACTTAGTCAATATTTATACTCGTAAGTCTATATGTTCTTAATAATAGTCAATAAAAATATTATTTACTTAAGTTTTTTATTTAATTTTAATCCTTACCTTAAGTTACGTTGTGAAAGGGAATAAAAAGTGGTAAATTCCTATATTGCTAGCAAAGGAGGCGGTCTCAAGAGTGAGAGATATCGAGCAACGAGTCGCTCACCGTCAGCACGTCCTATAACAATCGGTTATCCTATAAGAAGAGTCCTCAATGACGGCGGCCTTTGCTTGCATCTCGAATAAACGTCAGCAAATTTCAGGAGCCCTGCAGGACCTTGGGATAAATTATGAGACGGTACCTAGTATTTTTGGAACGCAAAAGGCAACTGAAAGAACATAGGCGTGGTTTTAGTCAGTAAAAGTCTGACACGCCCTCTCGTTCCATCATAGAGAGGGAAAGTGATTAAGTAGATGATTTCCTACCTCAAAAAATAAACCTATTTTTCATTGGGTCTTAGCATTCTTTAGGAATTTGGGTTTTTTTAATTCTATCTCTAAGATCAATACAATAATATTGTAGAAATTAAACACCAAGTAATTTGGTGTCGAATACAACAGAATCAACAAAACAATGTTACTAAGAACTCTGCCTAATTCCAAACGTCCTCAGAGAGACGATAAGGCATCGCATCTGATACAGAAAGGTCATATAAGACATTAATCAAACAAATTGAAAAACTAATTATGTGAGTGTGTGTAATCAATTTATTAAATCAAATTAATCAATAAACGAATTAAATTGAATCAGTTGATAATCTTGGATTATGGATGTTGTGTGTGTTGTTGTTTGGATGTTGGAACTGGATTAAGGATAAGCATTTTGGTTAACTTTTCAATTTGATCTATAGGATCATTTTAGGTTATCTTAAGGAATGTCTCTGGAAAGTTTTTATTATTTTTATTTTCCTCGTATTCGTAATGAAAAGCACAATGTTTACCTCGGGGTTAAAAAGTTATTTAGTCTCTCGAACTATTAGCGTCCTCACTATGCTCGGTCGCCAAACAATTTCTAGGGACTAAATCACTTACTTTCACCCCTAGGACCGCTGCGTCTATAACCGCTGCGTTTATTCCATTAGTGTTTACCATTACTATAGAATAAGGAAAGTGGAAAATTTTGGTGACCAGTAACACAGATTTTTTTTTTTTTTTTTTATGGTAGGTGAAAATCATCCAATGACGAAACCCACTCTTGGGCGGAGCGGGAGACCAGTGTCAGACTCTTACTGACTAAAAAACCTACCCCGTACCTTCCTTGCCTTATTCCTGGAGTCGAGGTAACAGTTTTCCACCACCCTCTAGACTCCAGGAGGCTTCGACCCTGAAGGGCCCCTGCAGTTTGCTGACAACTCCTTGAGGCGCGCGGGAACGGTGCGCGCCGTTGACGACTTAGACTCGGTCTTACCAGACGACCGGACGGCGAGCTACCCATTGCTCACCGTCCGCGAGCCGGTGTCTACGGTGGCCGGATATCGGCAGGATCGCGGCGGCGACGGCTACGGCGAGTACGCCGTTGCCTTTGCCTTATGCGGTCGGCCTCCTCCGACCAGTAACACAGATGGCAGCTGAAGGAACACAGATTCTTGTTCTTATACTTAAAGTGTGACTCTCTCGCTCCACAGGCAAGAAATGTTTATCTAACAAAAAAAAAGGAACATAGAAAACATTATCTAATTATTTAGTCTATGTCCTTCCTTCGTCATTTAATAGTTTGAATTGGAATCCAATACTTTGATGTTGAATAATTAGAGAAGTCAATGTCCGAAGACTCGCTTTGAGATACCCAACACTCGGCCAATTGTTGTAGCTTTGTGTTGTTCAACTCTTTGAGAAATAATCTGGTAGAAATAGAACACTGCTAACTTTGTTTGTTCGCAAAGAAGAGATCGGAAATGCAATTTGTTTTGTTTGTTAACCGTGGTTTTATAAAGGTAAGAACTTTGAATAAAGGCTGCTTTAAAAGTTAGTTGCAAACTAGAAGATATGCTCAGTTAGTTTAGGGGTTTATTCCCACTAGTTCTACTGAACAGTTCTACGGTAGTACTAATGGGATTTTTTTCCCACTAGTTCTACGATAGTAGGCATAACAAAATAGTAGAACTATTGGGATTCTCTATTCCCACTTGTTCTGTCACTTGTTGTGATGTTTCATCGGTAGAACTAATGGGTTATTTTGTTCTCACTTAACACACGTTTCAAAATAGACTTAGATAATACTGGAAATATTACAACACTGTTAATTAAAAGATACATTGTTTATATATTTCCTACCATTTTTACGGTACGATTTCAATATTGACTGGTCTGCACTGTCCTTACATAATCAATGTGATAATACTGTAATATGGAAATATTGTAAAAGAAACAATTATTTTAAAAGAGTAACCCCATGGTTACTCTTTTAAAATAATTGTTTCTTTTACTTTTTACTTTTAACCGGCAAGAAACTCCATAGTTTCTTGCCGGTTCTTCTCCATAGGAAACGACCAATATGGAACCGTGCACTAGCTTCTGACGTTTTACAAGTGCCCATGTAGGCCCATGTGAAATAAAAAGATTTTTGACTTTGACTTTTGACTTTGATTGAAAAATTAAAATAAAATTTGAATTATAATATAAAAATGTCAAATTTTCCATCAAAATCCATACATGTACGTAAAGCAAAAACTTTCAGGAGTATGCAAATTGGCACATTTAAGTTTACAATATGCATTATTATTTTAGGACCCCTAGTATATTTAACTAACAGACAGTTTTTGATTGCTGTATTTCTACATTCTTACTTAATTGCTAGCGTCTCTTTTAATCCTAATACCTATTAAGAAATGACTGGCATATTTGGTACTTTACTTCCATTTCTAGAACCTGTCGAAACGTAGTACTAGTGAGAACAAAATAACCCATTAGTTCTACCGATGAAACAGGTAGAAGAAAGAAGTGAGAATAGAGACTCCCATTACTTCTACCGTGGAACTGTTCAGTAGAACAAGTGGGAATAGAGAATTCCAATAGTTCTACTATTTTGTTATGCCAACTATCGTAGAACTAGTGGGAAAAAATACCATTAGTTCTACCGTAGAACTGTTCAGTAGAACTAGTGGGAACAAACCTTTTTATGGTGGGCAAAAATCATCCAATGACGAATCTTAGCCGAAGCGGGAAACAGTGTCAGACTCTTACTGACTATACACTGCTTCGCACTGGGGCCAAGCATTCCTTTTAGAGAGAGACCCTGGGCTCCAGTAGGCTTCGACCCTTTTGCAGAGCCCCTACGTTTTCGAATCACTTCCCCATTTCCAAGTAATGATGGAAATGCCATACTAATCTATCTAATCATTAGATAGATTAGTAGTAGTATTAGTAGTAATTAGTTTTGTTGGCATTAGATTCTAATGCCAACAAAACTACGTCAAACCCATATTATTAGTTTATTTTCGTACTCACCTATCATCAAATCCATATTTCCATACATGGAGCCGTCCCACGCAAGTTTCCCCTAAAATAACCGACCCTTTATACAAATTGGGGTAAGTAGAGACTAGTACTATTAGGGCATCCCTCCAGGGACCAATGTCTTAAAGTGTTCCAACAAAATCCATTAGATCAACAAAATCCATGGAGAAAACACCGTCCGAATTTCTTTCCACTTAAGGTTCCAAATATAGCTGTTATAGGGCTCTCGGGGGAGCTGAACTCTTGTGATTGGTTCTCCAATTAATTAAATGTAAGGGAAGCATTGTGGGGAAGTACGAGACCGTTCCAGTTTGTGTTTTAGGCCGTTATATAGCGTGCACCTCAAGCCGTACCGTGAACCGTACCTAGGCACGTAGATTACTGGGGCCTAAGGTCTCTTTCTGAAAGTAAGGCTTGGCCTCAGTGCGAAAGGCATAGAAGGAACGGCGTGGGGTGCGCGATATTGTCGCGCTCCGCCCAAAATTCGTCATTAGATGATTTTAGGCCACCAAATTTGTCTGTAGGTACTTTTGTTTAAGGAAGCAGTTATAGGACCACAGAACTTAGTTTAATAATATAGTTTTAATTTCAATTTGATACCTTCACACGTTCTTGAGATGTATGATCTTAAGGGGAAGATACGGCTTTAGAAGATTTTAAATCCAACATCATGTCTAACCCTCCCGGAGCTGAGGGTTGGTGCGAAAGCGTTACACCGGGGCCCTTGGGAATAAGGCAAGGAAGGCACGGGCTAGGTTCTTTAGTCAGTAAGAGTCTGACACTGTTTCCCGCTCCGCCCAAGAGTTCGCCCAAGAATTCGTCACTGCATGATTTTTGCCTACTACTAAAAACCGCAACGGATTTTGATGCGGTTTTTTAATATATAGAGTGATTCAAGGGGAAGGTTTATGTGTATAATACCTGCATAATATATTCAATATCAGTACCCTTGCGAAGCTGGGGCGGGTCACTAGTATTTCTATAAAAACGCCTCGTCATTGTTCGTTTTATAGATCTTTAATTCTACCAACACAAAGAGCTTACATCGAAACCCACAGGAGGGCCCACTATACTTGCTAAAACTAACCTCCGTCTCACAGTTATTATTACACTCATACTACGCCATTAACCTTTGTCCAGGGCAACTTTTTTGCACTTACTACATGTGTACTTAGTGTAGGTGGTTACACAATGTAACGAGGCAATCACACCGAAATACATACAGTAATAGAGCTACGAGGCTCTTTCGTGGCTAGTAATGGAAGCGGGGAATTTCCTCAGTTTATTTTTGTATCAAACACAGTTAAATTTTGGTAATTTTAGATAGATAGATAGATACAGGAACTTAAAATTAATGGGGTGTCACAATGGGTAATGTTATCGCGAAAAGCGATTTTTTAAAGACAACCTTTGGATAGGAAAAAAAATACGTAGGAAGTTCATGCCGGAGTAGGTACTATTTTCATACATACAATACATAACTAATAAAATACATGTAACGAGGCAATCACACCGAAATACATACAGTAATAGAGCTACGAGGCTCTTTGGTGGCTAGTAATGGAAGCGGGGAATTTCCTCAGTTTATTTTTGTATAATCTATACACAGTTAAATGTTGGTCGTTTTAGATAGATGGATAGAGTTTTTGGACGCTTTAGTAGATTAGGTTAGGTAAGTTTAAGTTTTAAGGGTTTTATTTTTTTATATATATATATAATGTAATTATAAAATGAAGAAAGGTCTAAGATGAATAGATAGATATATTCTTTACTACAGCTTCGCACGGGTACTGATATTGAATATATTATGCACGTATTATATACATAAACCTCGATCTTGAATCACTCTATCTATTAAAAAAAGCGCATCAAAATCCATTGCGTAGTTTTAAAGATTTAAGCATACATAGAAACAGCGGTGAGCAACTTTGTTTTATACTATGTATGTGATACACAGTTAAATTTTCATCATTTTTAACAGATAGATAGATATATTCTTTATTTAATTACAAATTAGCGGTCTTATCGCTAAAAGCGATTTTTAAAGACAACCTTTGGATGGATTTGACAAAGAAGGAAAAGAAAGATACGTAGGTAGTTCATGCTGTACTATTTTGTTTTTATTGCAATAAACTAATGCTTGACTGCGATCCCACCTGATGGTAAGCAGTGATGCAATCGTCGATGGTAAGGCGCACTAGTTTATTAAGAGCCTATTCACTCTAGCCTTGAAGACACCTAAATTATAATCGGACGAAAACAAAAAGAAAATTAAATATATAGGTGCAATAAATAACTAATAAAGTAGGTACATATAAAACAAACAATATATATAATATAGAATATAAATAGAGAAAATTGTTTCTCTATTTAAATATTCTTTATTATATATATAGGTGCATTGGCACCTAATGTTCAAGATGAGAGGTAGTGATCCTTAATCATACTTTTAAAAATTGTCAATGTTTGAGTTTGCCACAGCCACACCGCTTGAACTGCAAACGACTAGACGACGACGTCGTAAAAATTGGTGGAGTGGCTTGGCATATCCCGCTCCAAGTTTTCTGATGACCTAAGATATCTTTTAATACCATGGAGGGTCGATCCGGAACATAAAATTACGTAATAAAGCATTTTTGTTCTAAAATTCGAATCAATATACGCATATTCTATACTCATTTCTTTAAGTAAAGATCAGCTGATCGAGCCCCATGACCTGTAGGTAGTTAGTACGTATAGACCGATAACTTTCACTATTTGGCAGGTAGGTTCTCCTCTCCTCTTCCTTAGTGTAGACGTTTGCTAAGAACGGATTATACGAAACTCCATGCCTAAGGGGATAAACCAATTTTCATGTGGGCAAAGCCGCTGTCAGAAGCTTGTATTTTATATAAACAATAAACAACTGTTAATATAAACCGAATACTTAATAACCGTTTTCGGATTGTAATTAGAATTTCAAATATTGCTATGACGCACTTCCTCATAGCAATATTTAAAGGGGAATAACTCGTTAATTTTGAGGACACGTGACTTAATGGGTGTAAAATTAATGTGTACACTTCCCAATCTATAATAGAATAAAATTTTGTAAAAAGTAAAAGTTGATTCCCAAAAAAAAAGGCGAGATGTTTAAACTACTCTCCTGCTCTTCTACAAAAAAAAAATTAAGCAACTGATGATTGAACCATTTTTTTTTTTTGTTTGCTTTATAGGTTATGTGTGGGTTTTCTTTGTAATTATAAAATAAAAAATCTTATTCTAGATTTATCTGTATTTATTTTTTGAAGAGTAGGCGTAGCAAGTACTTCAAATATAATTATTTCATTATTACTGCGGTTTTCAGACAAAAGTCTAAGATAAAGTTATTTGTGGTCTAACACAAAAATTGAATTACATAAATCAGTAGTTCCCAAACCTATTTTTCCCGTGGACCACTTTTAAAATTTTACTGGTTTCGGGCTGCTATTTTTCTACCACATTCTTAAAGTCACCAAAAAATAAAAATTGTGTCGCTTCTGAGTTCTGTCCCTATACAGGGTGTATCTGTGAACATTTACTTGCCTTCAACCTCATGTTCTACCAACCATTTTGAACAACATTTTTTCTATGGCTTTTTGAAATTCGCATAAGAAAATTTCAACTTTCATACAAAGTCGGTCACGTAACTTGGACGTTTTATATGGGAAGTCGAAAAAAATTCTGAAGATCTGTAAATGAAATTGTACTTAATATCGAATACGCAAGTTTGGACAAGTAACAGTCACTTGCCATATTAAAATATTATCTGCTTAGTTAGGTACTTATAACATTGTAGGTAGGCCCTTATAAAAACTATGCTTATATTTTTGCTCTTTACTATCAAAAGCAGATCAATTTTCGTGGACCCCCATTAACATCTTATGGACCCCCATTTTTTATTCACGCCTACGTAGACCCCCAGCAAGTCTCCCGTGGACCCCTGGGGGTCCACCTGGACCACTTTGGGAATCACTGACATAAATAAAGATAAATCTCCAATTATACGCCTACAAAGAAAACCCACATATGACCTGTAACCCTTCTACCTACTGTTCCTCCAGGCTTCAGAGACACGCATAAGGTCTAAAAATATCTTCCAAATTAAGTACCTGCGCGAATATACCCCAGTATAATGTATGTAGGTGCTCCAACGAGGAATTTAATTTGGTCGTAAGTGCTCCCAAGTCGTGTCGCGTCGCGTCGCAAGTCGCACGCATAAGTGGTGGATACGTGACTTGTACAAATATGTAGATCGCTGCGTGTTATTGGGTTTTTCGGGTGATTCGTTGCATTTGGGGAGGGAGAGACGGTGATTAATTTGAGCTGGAATGTTCTGACTATTAGAACGATATTGACAGCTAAAAGCTAAGTATAGTATCACTAGCTGGTACCCGCGACTTCCTCTGCGTCTTTTTTTCGCAATAAAAGGTAGCCAAGTCGTAGGAAAGGACATACCTTTCTCAGGGTCTAAAGATTGTCTGTGCCAAATTTCATCAAAATCGTTTGAGAGGTTTAAGCGGGAAAGCGTAACCGACAGACAGACAGACAGAGTTACTTTCGCATTTATAATATTAGTATGGGTTTGCTTATGGTCCTGTGGAGATTGCCATCTGACTGATAATTAATCATCTGTATAAATACCTAATCATCTTTCCAAGGGTTGATGCGAAAGCGGAACACCGGGGCCCTGGAACTAAGGCAAAAAGGAACGGTGGGTCGTTTAGTCAGTAGAAGTCTGACAATGTCTCCCGCTCCATCCAAGGGCGGGATTCGTCATTTCATGATTTTTCCCACCATAAAAAAAACTAATAATCTTAGATTACGGTGAGGCAAATATGTTCAATGAGATAAAGGTCTAAAAACATTTGCAAATAACATTTGCAAAAAGGGAGTAAGTTTAAAATCTCACTAATTACCAGGGAGGAGGAGAGGTTAAAAAAACGCTTAAAAACAGATGAGATTACTCTCCGACATGAAGATTATATAGAGATATAGAATACAGAGTTGATATAGAAAATATAGAGGAAAATATTACACGATCATAGTGACATTTATAAAGAAAAATGCTGACAGAAACTACACACAAGCTTTTATTCAAAAGTTCAAATGTTGAAACAAAGAAAAATTTCCACAAGCCGAAGAAAATATCACAACATTCACAACATTATGAAGGAAACACTCAACAACTTGTAAATAAACTGCTTTAAAAATATACTGTGAAAATGCAAGCAGCATGAAGGAAAATAAGACATAACAATACAAAAGCTCCTCAGTACGCTAAAATATCAAATCGTATTTTATTTCTGTAAAGGTGTTGATAAACTTGAGCATTCACTTGTAATGAACATTCTTGCGAACATCATAGAAAAATACGAGAACATTTTAGCGAGCATTGCTTCGACCTTTGACTATTTTTGGACCAATCATATCATCCTACCCTTATTCCATGTTACTTGGGGTCGGTGCAACATGTTTTTTTCTTCCACTCTGTCCTGTCACCCGTCACACTATCACTAACTCCCTTTTCTTTCATATCACTCCTCACACAATCCATCCATCTCTTCTTCAGCCTCCCTCTTCCTCTCCATCCATCTACGTGTAAACTCAGAACTCTTTTTGTGACATGCGTTTCATCTCTCCTCTTCACATGACCATACCAGGACAAACGATTTCCCTTCAACTTTTCAGTCACTGGCGACACTTTCAGACTTCCTCTAATATACTCATTTCTCACATATTTTTGGACCAATCATATTTAGCAAATATTCAAAATCGCGCATCGACTAGACCGTTCACGAGAATGCTCATGAAAACGTTCATAGCAATGTTCACTTCGAAAAATACAAAAACGGCGAATGCTCGATGTTCTGTTACAAGTGAATGCTTAAGTCTGTCAGCACCTTAAGCAAAGATATTTCTGGAAAAATGAAGACTGTCTTGGAACGTAGAGTTGTAGAGTCGCTCGAGAAAATATAAGATGTCTAAAGATGTACTGGAAAAGTTTATCATTGTTACCTAGAGAGCTTCGGTAACAACTTCGATGTTTTTATTAAATTGGACTGTAGTTTGAGAATTTTTTTACAAGTTATGCAGAATTATTGAGTGCATATTTCTGGCTGACGTTTCCAGTTCATTTTCCTGCTCAAGTTTTCGTTTTACTTTTTATTTTTTTGATATTCCGGTACTGTTTTCTGAGGCGTTAATTAACTTAGTAGGATGTAAAATTTTTGCTATTCATGCTCATTTTCCGTTTTTCTCGGTAACATTTAACCACAAATAAATCACTACTGCATCAAACACAAAATCTAATTTTCTTTCTTTCTAACCAGTCCTCTATGAAGTCAAGTTTTAAAAAACGCTGAAGAGTGTGTTTGGTTGAACGAGCTAATTTCAAAAACTACTGATCCGATACGATTTTTTTTCTGTGTTAGATTATTGGAAGCATACAGGCTACATAAACTTACGCTATAAACTACGGGAGCAGGGCAATATCTAAAGATGCAGGTGAAACCGTGGAGGACAGGTAGTTATTATACAATAGAGGTTTTGTTAAAACTAAGAACAGCATTCTTTTCTTGAAGTCCATAGCTCTTTCTTAGAGTTTGATATTAATAAAAACACTTTGTTCGTGTATTAGCACAGCTTGAGACTGATGATTACTTGCTAAATTGAAAGGTTTTCACGTACGAGAATTTATTCACGTACGAGAATTTATTCACATACATATTTAAAACACTCAGAAGGTTTTTGTACAACAAGTGGTATTTTCAAACGCACTTAACTGCAAAAACATAGACTACAAAGAAACCGCTAAAACATTAGCTTTAAACTCGTTATTTTCAGCTAATTAATTAGGCAGTGCGGCGCAATGTACTCGTCACGCTAGGGGCGGTACACAACTTATGTAGGTTGGAAATAAATTTAGTCTAGAAATTTAATTCTACGGTATATTCCTGCTATATTTAAGACTGGAGTGAATAGGCTCTTAAGAAAGTAATGCGCCTCACCATGATCGATAGCTACATTGATTATATTATCATCAGGTGGTGGTCGCAGTCAAGAATTAGTTTATGTCATTTAAAAAAAACATTTATAATTTATTCAATTCAATTTTCATGCAACATACAGGTGAGGCGAGCTTAATGCTTGTTTACGTTGTCACGGCACATTGCAGCAGCGGACCGCGTTATCATACCCGCAAACACAAACATATGGCAATGTAAGACAAACGCCCAACGCGCTGCGTCTCAGTAAACAAGCTCTTAGACATTCTCTACCAGAAAATAGTAGTGCAAATTATGAATCAATCACACCTCAGTTATGAGAGCTTAAAATAAATTACACAAAGTAAAGTATTGCACCTCACTATACGGGAAGTTTGTAAAAAATTAGAGAGCATGCAATGCTCTGTGAATCCAATTAAACGTTACCAACAGGCCAGTAAATCTAAGTCATGTTAGTGAACGCGTCCTAACTAATGCAGTCCAACCGAACTTAATGATATATCTCACTTGATTGAGTACATAGCTAATTAATAATCAATTAGCGAATTCCGGGAACGGGAGCATGACGATATGAAATTAATTGCTCAATATGACGTAAGGGAGAATAAAGTCAATATTAATGTTCACAATCAATGGATATAATTATATGTTTTTCGGTTTGATTGCTAAAACCGATGCTAACATGATTACGAAGACAAATTATGAAATTAAATCTACACTAATGTAATAAAGAGGCAAAGTTTGTTTTTTTGTTTGTAGGAGGTAATCTCTGGAACTACTGGTCCGATTGCCTCCTGGAGCCTAGAGGGTGGTGAAAACTGTTACCTCGACTCCAGGAATAAGGTAAGGAAGGTACGGGGTAGGTTTTTTAGTCAGTAAGAGTCTGACACTGGTCTCCGGCTCCGCCCAAGAGCGGGTTTCGTCATTGGATGATTTTCACCTACCATAAAAAAAAAAACTGGTCCGATTGGAAAAAATATTAGCAATAATAGAAAGCTGCTTTACTCCTGAGTGATATTTTATGTACGCGGGCGAAACAGCTGACAAAGGCTAGTATTATATACTTTTCGATTGTCAATAATCAGTTTTTATTTAATTTCAAATAAACCTTTATAAAGTCACTTTTAATATGTAAAGAAATTAGTCTGAAAAAAATTATGCAATTAGCACCATTTTTCCGCTTATACAAATTTCAAAATGTAGATCTCTATGGAGACGAATGTGCAAGAAACTCCATGGTATACCTACTCGTAATTTTTTTTGGGCCCAGTAGGCTACTGTAACTGCAGCATCGGTCGCACTCATTTAATTTTCCGAAATGCAGGTGTAAAGGTACTTGGAACACTCTAACGTGTGGCTCATGTTTTGATGAGCAACTTTCAACCTAGGTACGTGTCTGCCACGGGCAAAGAAACGTTTACGACTATGGCTGAGTACAACGAGATGCGCCTTACTTCCATCGCGAACTCTTAGTCGATGCAGAAAATCAATGGGCTTTTAAAATTTTGTACATAAACATAAAATTTAAAAAAAAATCCCGACGCAAAGATAACTATAAAAGTAAAAATTAATTATTCTTTCAGCCTTTTAACTTCATTAAAAGAACTTAATGATTATTTTAAAGATGAGCATCACTCATCCTTAGACCTTAAATTATAGCTAAGAACCATCTTAGATTACATCAGCTCTCAAACAAAAACTGCTACAAAAATCGATCCATTCGTGTAGGAGCTACGATACCACGGACAAACACAGAGACAGACAGACAGACATGAGACAGACACGTAAGACTTATAAAATCTTTCTTCCACCTTACCATCGGGATTTAAAAAATAAGCTCAATGATTTTGCTCAAACCTTTAAGCATTTTTTTTTCCTTTGTGAAGGCTCAAGTTCTATTTTAAACTTTTCTTTCAAACCCACATGTAGTTAGAAGTATAAAAAGGTATAAACTAGTGCGTCACACAACATGAGCTCGTACCGACCAATATTTACCTTTCAGAGAGTACAAGGGAGTGCTGACCTCCCAGGGGTAATGGAGGCTGTTGGCTGTTTATAGAACCTGGTGTCGCCTGGGCTGTGACGTCAGTATATAGATACCCACATAGTTGTGACAACGTACTACGGAGACTATAGAGTTAAGAGCGACCAACAACCGTTCTTACGTGATTATGATGTTATTACACATCTTTCTTCAGATATTTTGGATACACAGATATCTTGTGGATACAAATTTACACAAATTTATATTTTATTTTCTGTAGAAGCCTAGATAATAGGCTTCTACAGAAAATAAAACATAAATTTGTGTAAAAGTAATCGAGTAAAGACTTCTGATAATCTGCCAATTTACGTGAACTTTGACTCTCCATAATGTACTCCTATATTAAAAATATAAAAAAGGACTTCTATAGAAGCGTAGCACATTTAATCGAAATTCTAAGCGTTGTCATAAGTGTTGTTTATAAAACTTGGTGTCGCCTGGGCTGTGACGTCAGTATATAGGTGCCCACATAGTTGTGACAACATACTATGAAGACTATTGATTTAAGAGCTGCCAACCCGAGGTACATTTTTCATACGTGATTATGATATTATTACACTTCTTTCTTCAGTTATTTTGTATGCACAGATATCTTGTCAATATTATCTAGGTTTCTACAGAAATCAAAACATAAATTTATGTAAGAATAATCCAGGTAAAGACCTCTGAAAATCTGCTACTTTACGAGAGCTTTGACTCTCCATAATGTACTCCTATACTAGAAACATAAAAAGTACATCTATAGAAGCGTTGCACATTTAATTAATAATCGAAATTCTAAGTGTTGTCAATTTTTTTTTCAAACATTTTAATAAAAACACTTAAGTTTTGTGAAATATTCGAGTAAATCGTAGAATTACCGAATACCATCAAGTTTTCAAGTACTATCTCTCTTTTTTGCATTACTTTTGCATCAAACATCACTTTGGATTGCGTTATTAATTGAAGCAACAAGTTTTTAAACCATGCGCGACATTTACGAGGAAGGCCCACCTTAATGCGGCAACTTGTAAAAAAAATTAAGATACGTCTTGAAAATAGTATGCTCAGAATCGGCTACTGAATTGATTTCAGCTATTTTTAGTTTTAAAATAGGCTATAATAGTATAGAAAACTTGCTTACCGCTGTCCTTATGTATGCTTAGAACTTTAAAAGTACGCAACGGATTTTGATGCGGATATTTTTTTAATAGATAAAGTGATTTAAGAGGAAGGTTTATGTGTTATAATACTTGCATAATATACCCATGCAAAGCTGGGGCGGATTGCTAGTTTGTAATAAAATAATGTTGAAAGGTTAAAGGAGAAGACGCAGTGTTGGAAGGCCTCCAACAAGATAGACCGATGACCTGGCAAGGGTTGCGGGTATCCGATGGATGCGAGATGCACGGGACCGTTAATTAGTAAAGTAGTGGATGTTTTTCGACTGAAATGATGAAACTTAACACTTGCCAAATGCAGAGATAAAGTGAAAAAGCTATGACTTTAAATAATTGAGTTGCGCTCAAAGTCTCCAAGTACTCATCACATTATAATATGCTGATGAAATGAAAATAGTGCAGATATTCAAACACTAATATATTATGAAGTTTTTCATTATCCTCGAGGCGAGAGTACAATAGTAGAATAGAATAATACTTTATTGTACACCAAAAAAGTAACAATTTCACAGACACTTGTACGAGTATGAATTGGTACAAAGGCGGTTTTATCACTGACTGAGATGTCTACCAGTCAACCTAAGGATGGAAAATAAGAGCTTTAACTAACTTTTTTTTCTTTTATTTTGAATAGTCAATCAATGAGCAAGTCTGAATTTCGCTTTTTCTAGTATTTACACCTACAAAAAAAAATACATATAGTTATTGGGAATTTAATTTAAATAGCATTTATTCGTACATTCAACTTAGTTTTCTTTTTATCATTAAATTACAAGCAACGCCCACGCGTTTCAGACTGCGTAGCGTCTACATACGACATACCTAGCGAATGAGGTTCTCCAGTCAGTACGATGCGGGTGAATGACCGAACCTATAAAAACATTTATAATACTTCACCTAGTCTTATCAATCTAAGTAATCAGTACCTACCATATAAATAGAAAAAATACTAAAAAAACCCTTATGAACTTGCTAAAAGTACCTAATCTAAAAAAGGCGTCAAATAACTCTTCCGCATCGCTATCGACTGCAAAAGTGCCCAAAAGGCTGGCGGCATTGCCACGCTGTATGACAATGCTTATTCTCTGACTAAGGTAAAAGCCAGCGCTTGGGTCAGGCCATAGATACCTATATCAAACAGTAGTCAGGCGTTTGGAAAGCTCGTTAAACAACTTGTGGGCACTAGGACCCCACGATCCGAGAGTTTCAACCCCAAACGGCTCGAAAATATAATTACCTCCTAGCTACTACTCCTTGTCATAGATAGTATCAGTAGCTGCCCTTGCCAACCTCTGAGGTCAAAGGTTATAGTGAAAATGTCACCCGGGGCCCTGGAACAAAGGCAAAGAAGGAACAGGAGTGAGTTTTTAGTCAGTAAAAATCTGGCTTTGACCCTGCTCACTTAGTGACAGTTTCTTGAGGCGCGCGGGAAAAGTGCGCCGTCGACGACTCGGGTTCGGTCCGTACGGTTAACGGATGGGCGGACAGCGAGCTAGCTATTGCTCGCCATCGCCATGCCACGCCTACGGTGGCGGTGGCCGGAAATCGGGATCGGCGGCGGTGGCTGCGGCGTGAGCGCCGTTGCCTTTGCCTGATGCGAAACAACATTCACGTGGACGAAGCTGCAGACAGAAACGTATTGAAAATAAAACTTTTTTCAGAACAAACATCAAAAGCTACTATATTATTCTGAAAGCAAAATGCAAAAAGTCTTGTATTCAAAGTGCTTATAAACGTTTATAAGATCAGACTACTTTGACGTAAAATTAAAGTGAGTAAAACTTTCCAAGACGTTTTCATTACTGCGTCTAACGTAAAGGATTTATACTGTATTCAAAGAGAAATAACATCTTAAAGAAACAACATACCGTGTACTACCTACATGTCAAGAACACGCGAGATATTGTCATAGAGCACGGAGCGCAAACTGGCGGCGACTAAAGGCCCTAAACACAAGCTCTTAATAGTGGCAGGCAGTCGCCTCCTTCTGCGAAGCAGTAATGCTAGCAAAGGAGAGGGCCGACCGCATCAGGCAAAGGCAACGGCGCTCTCGCCACAGCCGCCGCGGTCACTGAACTGGCCCAGCTGACGTTTAGTTAAAGAAATCAATTTCGAACGTGCGTGAATTAAATCGAGTTTAAAAAAAACAAGTACTTATTTTTTTTATTTTAACTTGCCAATTGATAGTCTTTCATGAAGTGAATCGATCCTCCAAGGGATTGATTAAAACGATTAAAATTTAACGATGTATAGGTACGCATATACGAAATTAATTTCTTTAAGGAAACGTCAGCTGAGCGCGTCAATAACCTAGTTGTTGCTTATTAACTACGTACAGGTCACTGGACTCGCTCAGCTGTTGTTTACTAAAAAAAAACCTTAAAGGCCTGTACGGCCATGATGACTCCTTCAAATAATTCTGAAGCCCAGCAGTGCATTTCCTTACTCTGTAGATATACTGACATTAGCAGACAGTTTTTAAAAAGTACATAGAAACTGGCGCCTTCTTGCGGAAAATGATGAAACATGACACATGTAAAGGAAAATGTCTGTAGTTGGTCTGAGCGCAAGTCCCACGTGTACGTTGAATAGAAATCACAAGTTTTTATGTTATTAGAGAAGTTTTAGCATGATATTATTGAGTAAAAGTATAGTAAGATATGTACCTGCAAAGATGAGATGTTGGTGTAGTGGTCAGTGGCCGTGACTGCTATGCCGGAGGTCGTTGGCTCGATTCCTACCTAGGACAAATGTTTTTATGTTGAACACGATAATTTGTTCTATCTGGGTGTAATTTATCTGTATTATGTATGTATTGAGAAAAATAAAATTATCCTTATTAGTTCAAGGGTTTATGCGAAAGCGGAACACCGGGGCCCTGGAACTAAGACAAGATGGAACGGTGGGTTGTTTAGTCAGTAGAAGTCTGACACTGTCTCCCGCTCTACCCAAGGTCGTCATTTTATGATTTTGTCACCGTAAAAAAAAATGTCCTTATCAACCGTCTAGTGCTCACAGCAGAAGCTTTGCTTAGTTTGTATTACATAGTATAAAACAAAGTCGCCCTGTCACTATGTATGCTTAGATCTATATAACTAAGCAACGGATTTCGATGCGGTTTTTTTTATTAGATAGAGTGATTCAAGAGGAAGGTTTGTATGTATAATACATGCATATCAACATTGCACCCGTGCGTAGCTGGGGCGGGTCGCTAGTTATTTCTAAAACATTAAAAAAACAGTCGTTCATCTCATCTATCATTTTAATTCCAATTCATTGCCACACTGACAAGTAAAGACCAGAGATAGAATACGTTTGAAAATGAACAACAGTATTTAAAAAAATATTAATAATTTTACAACTAGACTCTAAACACAGCATGTTTATTTATTTATAAAGCTTGTCAAAATACACATTATTTATGATCTAAATAACAATAAACGCTGACGTGTATTGAAATTATAATACACTTGGCTACAAAAATATTAGGTCACATAGAAAAACTGTAATGTCTTCCAAAATTATGAACATAACTCTCTTGTTTGACTAATATGACCTAACAGATTGGTATGGTGTTTGGTACAAGTTGCAGTTTAAAAACAGATCTTCTGAAATGTAAAAAAATAACTATTTGAAATTAAAATGCGAATGTACTATCCACTTTTATTCAATCGAGCTGTCATTATAATTTTTTCTTCATTCATCTAAAACTTTTTACACAAAACATTCAGGAAGAATGATTTAATGTATTTTTTTTATGTTGCCGCGACAACAATCGAGTTGACCTGACTTATTTTTATGTAAATTAAAATATCTGATTCAAAACTCTTTCTTTTTCTTCAGGCATTAGAAAAAGCCCGAAGGAACGTCAGAAAAAGTAAAACCAAGCTCTTAGTGTACAAACGTTATTGTTTTAATAATATGCTTTATGTTTTTGCGTTAACTGATAGGAATGATGAAGTCCGGTTTTTATACAGTATTTTCTACACTAATATAATAAAGTTTGTTTTTTTTTGTTTGTAGGAGGCAATCTCGGGAACTACTAGTCCGATTGGAAAAAAATTAGCAACAATAGAAAGCTGCTTTACTCCCGAGTGACATAGGCTAGGTATTCTATTTTATGTACGCGGGCGAAGCCGCTGACAAAAACATTACAGTTTCACTGACTTCTCTTACGTATTCAAGAAACTATCATACTTTTTACAAGTGACTCATAAATGTTTGGAGCTCAGTGTATTTGAATAATTTAATTAATATTTAGTAGAGCGGCATCACTTCGTATTTACCACTTCAACGAACAGAACTAATTCTAAGAAAACTATCGACCTACGCAATTCTAATAACAAATAATCTATTTAATAGGTATGTAGGATGTATTGATCTGCAGCATAGTATGCGGCAAATGCAGGGCCGGTTTATGCACGTCGGGGCCCCTAGGCAATGCACGTCTCGGGGCCCCCCTACCCTACTAACTTTATACAGGGTGTTTGGTGCATCGTTTGCCAAATTGATTTGGCCGATAGGATAGATCATTTGCTATATCTTCAGCCCCAATAAATAATTCCTTGCCACACCGGTTTTTTTTAAACATGTTTTTAACTTTTATTCTGAAAAACACCGGATTTCAGCATTTAAGCTTACATAAATAAAAAAGTTATTAGTCTATCCAACAAAATTTATTTTTATATTTAAATGTACTGTTGTATGGTTCTATGAAATCCAAAATTACTTGCTAGTAACGTGTAGTTTTTCTATAAAAAACCTACAAAGTGTATGGGACATGACAAAATAATTTAAAAACTCAACTTTAAATTTCTATAAAAAAAAAAAAACTAAAAGCGTTGGAGATCTTCAAATTTCTCAAAAAGTTCTCTAGTTAATGCCCTTTCCAATGGTGTGCAATATGCTAAAAAAAAACTTTTATTGACTTCACTAATTGGCTAAATGTAAAAAGACAGAGGTCATTTCAGAGACGATTCAGTGTGAACGTTTAAGAAGGAGTAATTGCAAATCATGTGGTTGGACCGCACTATTTACTTGATAACCTCAACGGGGATAATTATCTTGAATTTCTTCAAACAGAGCTGCCCTTATTGTTATCTGAGCTGCCAATTTTCAATGAAGACAGGTCTTTTGTCTTTCAACATGACGGTTGTCCCGCTCACTGGCGATGAACTGTAAGGCAATTCTTAAATGACGCATTTCCAGACTCGTGGATTGGGAGAGATGGCCCTATTCCATGACCTCCACGTTCTCCAGACCTAACTCCGCTGGACTTTTACGTTGGGAGTCGGGCCAAAGAACTGGTTTATGCGACGGAAGTTGACACGAGAGATGATTAAGTGTAACGTATTGAGGCGGCTTTTGTGACCGTTAAACGGAGCAGTGGTGGCCGAGTGGTAACGGCCCCGACTTACGAGGGTGAAGGAAAACATCGTGAGGAAACCGGCATGTTCTAGAACTAAAAATTCAAAGACATGTGACAGCCACCAACACGCACTGGGCCCGCGTGGTGGGTTATGGCCCATTCCCTCTCCTAGAGAGGAGGCTTGTGTCCCAGCAGTGGGAACATTAAAAGGCTGATGATGATGTGACCGTTAAAGCAGAAATTCGTCTTCGAACTACAACTCGAGATAAGAGAAAGATGTCGCGCATGTATACGAAACAATGGCACCCAATTTGAACAAGATTTGTGATTTTAGTACCTGCTTGTGAAATAAATTTTTATTTCAAGTTTGAGGAAAGTTAATACCCTTTGTAAAAAAAATAAATAATGTGCGTAAAAATCTACCTACTTAGAGCAAGTTATTTTTTTTTTCTTTAACTTCTTAGTGCTTTTACCGTAATATAAAATATCAGCCTTTTGTGATTTGAGTGCACTTTAGCCAGTTAGTGAAGTTAATAAAAGATTTTTTTTAGCATATTGCACACCGTTTGAAAGGGCATTAACTAGAAAACTTTTTGAGAAATTCGAAGATCTCCAACGCTTTTAGTTTTTTTTTAATAGATATTTAAAGTTGAGTTTTAAAATTATTTTGTCATATCCCATACACTTTGTAGGTTTTTTATAGAAAAACTACACGTTACTAGCAAGTAATTGTGGATTTCATAGAACCATACAACAGTACACTTAAATATAAAAATAAATTTTGTTGGATAGACTAATAACTTTTTTATTTATGTAAGCTTAAATGTTGAAATCCGGTGTGGCAAGGAATGATTTATTGGGGCTGAAGATATAGCAAATGATCTATCCTGTCGGCCAAATCAATTTGGCAAACGATGCTCCAAACACCCTGTATACTTTGTGTCTAAAACTTTATTCATAATTACGCTTTTTTTTAATATATAGGTATGTATATAGTTTGGCAAATGGCTAGTTAAATGTCATGTCATCGAAATTTCAAATTATTCTTTTTACTGTTTATGAAACATGCACTATTTTTTTCCTGAAGCGCGGGGCCCCTAAACCTGGCGGGGCCCCTAGGCAGTTGCCTACATTGCCTTATGGATAAAACGGCCCTGGGCAAATGGCTGGTGCTGCAAAATGCCACCTAGCGGCTTAGGATTCGGTGGAAAGGCCCGCAAAGAGTCTAATTGGTGATCCAAATTTGGTTGGGTCCAATCTTCAAAGCCTCGAGCACAGGCGCAGAGTAGCCAGCCTTGCGGTTTTCTACAGGATGCATTTTGGAGAGTGTGCGCAGGAATTGCACGATTTGATTCCACCATCCCAATTTTACCTTCGGACATCCCGGCGTAGCGCAAATATCCTTACGTTGTTGAGATACCTGTGGTCCGGACTAAGCGTTTTGCCTCGTCATTTATACCGCGTACATCGACGGACTGGAACAGTTTGCCGGCTGCAGTCTTTCCGTCCAATTATAATTTAGGTGTCTTCAAGGCTAGAGTGAATAGGCTCTTTATAAACTAGTGCGCCTTACCATCAACGATTGCATCACTGCTTACCATCAGGTGGGATCGCAGTCAAGCACTAGTTTATTGCAATTAAAAAAAACTGTACCCATTTAGAACCGAAAATCGGTTACTGCGTATTCAAATTGGTCTACCATGATGGTTCAACTTGTGTGGTATCTGACAGAAGGAAACGGAGGCTTTTGTTCAACAAGATATAAAATTAAGCAAATGATCTTGTCCCGTTCTGGCTGGAGCGAGGGAGTGTCAGACTTTTACTGAATAAATTCACCAGTTACCCTTTTAATTTTGGAATCCAATGGTTGCGAGCCGCGTAGTCCAATCTTTGTGTGGCGACACTTGGTGGAGGCTTTTGGACATTGATACCTCCACCAAGTGGACGTCTTGATGATGATGATGACGATCTACTATGTTATTAAAATTGTATTTTTTATTTTGTTTGAATTTAAGGGGGCTGCATAGCGTTCAACGTTAACGAAACGATCGTAACTTGGCTATAAAGAAGGCAGATCGCGCGGAAACTTTAATTTCGCGATGCAGGATTAGTTCTTATGTGACGGACTAGATGGCGCTACCGTGTTATTACATTTTCCATTAAAGCTTTCACGGCAAACTTACAGAGTAGGTATATTTATGGCCGTAACTCTAGGTTATAAAAGTATATTGCTTTTAGATGGGAGTTTATACCTGTACTAAGGCCTACTGTCTTCTGACGCGTATCGTCATAGACACGCATTCATCATTATACGCATGGTGTACGCCTGTGTGAAGATTTCATAAAAAACTATGGGACTGTCGACGAAACGGCCACATTACGCCATCGTGTCATTCCCGCTTCTTATCTCTCTCTTCTCTCTTCTTAGTCGTGCACTCTTGACAGAGTGGTCGTGGTCATGTGTCAGTCGAGTCCTGCGCCACCGCCTCCCTCGCGATGCGACGCCATGCAGCACTGTATTCAGCGGCTTGGGAGTTTTCACTGCCGCTTCGTATTTTTAATACAGTTTTGAATCTAAAATCTACTTTGAAATTAAGTACCTTATAGGTATGTTAGGGAGAGAATTTACGAAGAGGCCGCCGTGGCTACGCGTCCGCGGCTTCTGTAGAATGCAGATTTATATGTAAAAGATTAAAGCACATTACACGACGTGTTTTATTTCCACGGCGTGCGTGATTGTTTGTGGCTTCCGTTGCACCGGCGGTCCCCCACCGCCTCGGCGCCGCGGCGGTTTGTGCGGTGTGCGGCGACCGCGCAACGGCTGACGATAATAATCGGCCGCCGGGCTTGCGGTCGAAAATCGCAACCGCGACGGTTGCGTAAGCGCGTAAATCTGCCAAATAAAATAGCTGTTGAAGGCAGCCTTTTTTCTTTATGGTAGGTAAAAATCATCCAATGACGAATCCCGCCCTTGGGCGAAGCGGGAAACAGTGTCAGACTCTTACTGACTAAACAATCTACCCCGTTCCTCTTTTGCCTTATTCCCAGAGCCCCGGTATGTTGAAGGCAGCTTCGTAAGTTCCTTAATGATTCTTAGATCATCATCATCTTCCTGCCCTTGTCCCGTTTTATTTGGGGTCGGCGCAACATATTTTTTTCTTCCATTCTGTCCTGTCACCCGTCACGCTATCATTAACTCCTCTTTCTTTCATATCAATGTGATGTGTTTGCGGACGAATGGAATAGCCTAATACGTGTCTGTCTGGTGTTCTGTGAGAGACAGTATGCAAGGGTGTCTACTGTTCGATGTTAATGTATACTAATGTATCACTATGTTTATTGTTAAATTATTATTTTAAATTATGTATTATTGAAATAATTCTATTATAATAATAAAATCAATGTTTAATCTAATATTCCATACAATTACCAATATTACGTATTATTATTATTTGTTGTTTTCACAATTCTATGTTAATTAATGTTATTGGGCATGTACCGTTTTAATTAACTATAAATAAATAAATCACTTCTCACACAATCTATCCATATTTTCTTTGGTCTCCCTTTCCCTCTCCATCCATCCACATTTATACTCATGGCTTAATGATTCTCAGATATTTAATACAAATTCGAAAATGCACTTTGTATATTGCGTGTCTCGTCTCCCGTTAATTCGAAGCTGCGAAGCTGACCTCCCACTCGTTCGTGTCAGAAGGTCAATGAAGTATAAGGGTTGAGGATGCCTGATTACATTTACTGGAATATTAATTACACAGCGGTGGGAGTGCCGAATACCTGCCTGTTACAAGAGGGCCCGAGAGACGTCACTCAAGCAAACGATTCTGGTATTTATAACATACGACTTGATACTATTTCACGATTACTGATATTTGATATCTATTTAAAACTAGCTTTTGTCAGCGGCTTCGCCCGCGTACATAAAATGTAGCCTATGTCACTCAGGAGTAAAGCAGCTTTCTATTATTGCTAAAATTTCTCCAATCGGACCAGTAGTTCCAGAGATTACCTCCTACAAACAAAAAAATAAAAAAACAAACTTTACCTCTTTATTATATTAGTGTAGATTATTGTGATCTAATATTATAAAAGTCAAAGTTTATGTGTATGTTTGTTCTTATCACCCAAAAGGTTTTCGACGGAATCTCATGGTGAAATGGCGATAGCGACGAACGGGGTGGGTTGTTTAGTCTATAAGATTCTGACACTGTTTCCCGCTCAGCCCAAGGCCGGAATTTGTCATTGGGTGATTTTTCCCACCATAAAAAAAAAAACACCCAAATGGTTGAAAGGATTTGCATGTCCTTCTAATTCGCCACAAGAATAGAACATGTCCTGGAATACATCCCTACTCTTAAAAATCGAAGAGAGTGACTGGAAATTAGTGTCCGATACTTAAAGACGTAGATTAAAGTAAGATGATAACAACATAACAAACCACTTTTACGTTTACGTTACGTTACACGAAAAAAATCGGCGAACGTAAATTTGCTGACCAGCAGATTGTTAACGTGATATCAGATTGGTTCCATAGTAAAAATTGTTTGTAATCATGACTACAATCAGGTGTTTAAATATAGGTCACTAATCATCAGTCACCCTATATATAATATTTCTGGGGCCAAGGGTTGATGCGAAAGTGGAACACCGGGGCCCTGGAACTAAGGCAGGAAGGAACGGTGGGTCGTTTAGTCAGTAGAAGTCTGACACTGTCGTCCACTCCGCCCAAAGGCGAATTTCGCCATTCGATGATTTTTCCCACCATAAAAAAACCCTATATATAATTATAACTAGCGACCCGCCCCAGCTTTGCACGGGTACCTACTGATATTTAATATATTATGCATTTATTATACACATAAACCTTCCTCTTGAATCACTCTATTCTCCTATTTAAAAAAACCGCATCAAAATCCGTTGCGTACTTTTAAAGATCTAAGCATACAAAGGGACAGCGGTAAGCTACTTTTTTTAATACTATGTAATGATTATCTATAAAACTAGTTACGTATGTATTGTATTTGTATATACATTTATTTTAATTTACTAAAGCCGTCGAATCGCAGTCGTTAAGTATAAAAACACTTTCAGCCTTTATAAATTACTAGTTAGTTTCCACTTTGCTTTGTTTACAGTTTCGTGCGCGAAAATCTAATTTGACTATAATGCGATGCAAACTTACACCCACTGGGTTCGCAACTGTGTTTCGGGTATTTTCAGACCCATATTTCTTATTTTTGAGGTTTAGTTAAAAATAAGATTAAGAACATGGCGGTATGCGAGGCAGAAAGTAAAATCCCACATACTTCCGTTGAAAAAGAAGGATCCTCCGACCAGACAGATGTTATGTCTGGTGGGCTACTGCCCGATATTTGATTTCAGGCTGTTCTATATGTTAGTCTCTCGCTCGGAAAAGGTATTACGGTGCTATAACGGTGGGTTTTGAGGCCTGACACTTACTTCAACCACAATGGAAGAAGTTCATCATCATCCTACCCTTATCCCATTTTATTTGGGGTCGGTGCAACATGTTTTTTTTTTCTTCCGTATTTTTTTTTCCGTATGGTGCCGGACGTTAAGAATACCACCATCCCATTTCTTCCCGTGGGTGTCGTAAGAGGCGACTAAGGGACATCTTTAAGACCGTGCGTATTGCTAAGCACCTGAGGTCACCGCGTGGTTGCGGGTAAACTACCAACAACTGCATTCCCAAGGAGGGTTAGCGTCAGGCAGGCGGCCGGCTATAAAACAGTAGCCAAATCCTTTTTGCAACACAATGGAAGAAGTTATTCGATAATTATTTTCATATCCCAAAAAGAAAACTAAGGGATTGTTTGTTGTAAGTGACCCTGGAACGTAAAGTCTAACAGAAGGAATACAGGCCATGGGGGCAGAACCGAATCCTATGAGCCATGGGTGTACTTCAGAAAGGGAAAGCCGTGATTCTGGAAAACAAAGGATAAAAAAGGGAACACAGGTTTTTTTATGGTAGGTAAAAATCATCTAATAACGAATCCTTAGAAAAAGCGGGACTTAGACTCTTACTGACTAAACAACCTACCCCGATCCTTCCTTGCCTTGATCCCAGGGCCCAGGTAATACTCTTTCGCATCAACCTTTGGTGCCAGAAGGCTTCGACCCTGCTGGGTCTCTACAGTCCGGACTGTGAGGGACCAGACGACCGGACGGCGAGCTACGCTCAAGGCCAGAGGGAACATAGGTGTAGTCTGATATGCTCTTTCACTCTGCCATAGAGCGAGAGGAGTCATTGAATGATTTCCCACCTTAAAAAAAGAACCCAGGTAACTTTTCTTCTGTAAAAGTTTTATAGTCCCTCTTGATATTCTAAACTAGCTGCTGCCCGCGACGTTGTCTGCGTGAAGGCTCTACAGCACCAAAAAAACTAAGATGGCAGTGTATGATCAGTGTATATCAGATGGCTTAGCATTATAAGTAAACAACTTTTAAATTAGCATTGCATCAGCCATATAAAGTTCCCGCTGCTGGGACACAGACCTCATTCCTAGGAGAGGGAATGGGTCATAATCCACCACGCGAGTCCAATACGGTTTGGTGGATGACACTTGATGAATTTTTGGTTCTAAAACATTCACAGTCACAGTTTCCTCATGATGTTTTCCTTCACCGTTGAGCAGTGGTTATGAAATAAAATACACAAAGTAATGCGCCTGGCTGGGTTTGAACGACAGACCTACAACTTATATTATTATAAGTCGGAGCCTTTACCACTCCGCCACCACACTACGATGGTAGTTATGCTGCCAGGAGCCAAAATGTAAAGAGAGTCAGGACTGGTGACGCGGAAGCAAGCGACATACAGTTGCCCGCGTAAGAGACAACTCGTCCTGAAGTTGACATCCGCTGCACTCAGTGTCTGCCCCTTCGACTTATTGATGGTCATCGCGATGCAAACACTCACGGGGAACTGTACGCGCTTGAACTGGAACGGGAAGTTATGAGGTATATATACTGCCTCGACTTCGCCATAAACCGTAAGAATTTTTGCTTCAATGATGTGTCTGTGCAGCGAGATGACTTTAAGACAGGTCTCATTACACCACTTTGGAGGAGATAGGTAATTCTGAAAATGCAAAAATGGGACTCCGACTTTGGGCTTTATGGTATGCGCTTGAAGTCCACTTGCTGGCTGGGAGTTCAAAAATTCCACGGGATAATGTGTGGCGTCATCTTGCTCGACGACAGTGTTTATTGAGGTATAGATCACTGCATTTCCCTCAATTTCCGAGAGAATGTATTCATTAATTGCTGCAGCCTGATCATTTTCGGACGTCAAAATGGCCCGCTCACACACCCAAGAAATTCTGCTGGTGCGGTAAATGACTGTTGTCCCTGTACACACAGCAAATGAATTCTTCTAAGCTGGCTAACGCTCTATCGAGAGACTTTAGAAGCACTTCCTGTCCACCTCTCTCGCAGTGGGCTTTAACTTGCAGCGGACTTTGGCAGAGGCCATGATCCGGAGCAAAGAAGAGTGGCAGGCGGTTGCCTCCTTCTGCGCTAAAAAAGGGCGTCGACTGCATCAGGCAAAAGAAAAGGCGCTCAAGCCACAGCTACCGCCGCCGTGTCTACAATCCCGATTTACGGCCACAGTAGGCGCGGGCTTGCGACCGTCGATAGTCGTCGACGGCGCGCACTATTCCCTACGCCTCCAGCAGTCGGCAGCAATTGTAGGAGCCCAACAGGATCGAAACCAAGGTTTCAACGTAGCAAACGGGAAGCGTTTGCCCGAAATCGCCACTGAACAAACTGTGACACCACCCATCAAATGTTACCGGACATGGGAAGTTCGGGAGATTCCTGCACCGGATTCGTGCGGAGGAGACGTCCGGGTGTCGCCACTGTGAGGCGAGCCCGGAGGACACGGTGGAGCACACGGTGGAGGTGTGCCCTGCTTGGGAAGAGCATCGCCGTGTCCTCGTGGGGGTGATCGGCGGCGGCGACCTCTCGCGCCGGGCCCTGGTTCAGGCCATGGTCCGCAGCGAAGAGGAATGGCAGGCGGTCGCCTCCTTCTGCGAAGCAGTAATGCTCGTAAAGGAGGAGGCCGACCGCATAAGGCAAAGGCAACGGCGTACCCGCCGTAGCCGTCGCCGCCGCGATCCTGCCGATATCCGGCCACCGTAGACACTGGCTCGCGGACGGTGAGCAATGGGTAGCTCGCCGTCCGGTCGTCTGTAAGACCGAGTCCTAGTCGTCAACGGCGCGCACCGTTCCCGCGCGCCTCAAGGAGTTGTCAGCAAACTGCAGGGGCCCTTCAGGGTCGAAGCCTCCCGGAGTCTAGAGGGAAGTGGGAAACTGTTACCTCGACTCCAGGAATAGGGCAAGGAAGGTACGGGGTAGGTTTTTTAGTCAGTAAGAGTCTGACACTAGTCTCCCGCTCCACCCAAGAGCGGGTTTCGTCATTGGATGATTTTCACCTACCATAAAAAAAAAAAAAAAAAAAAAAAAAAAACCCATCAAATGTTCGTTCCCGCAAATGTCCTGCAGGGTTCTGTCCTCGGCCTCAACTCCTTCCTATTGGCCATAATACGCTCATCCCATACGATCAAAGAGCAATCCTTAAGCACGTGTCCCTTATCGCTGTTACGTGACACCCCACAAACAGACGTTTTAACGCTCTCTAAATCGATGGGAATTTGAACATGGCATGTGCTGTCTTGCCACCCGGAAGCAGTGTAGCAGCAATTCCCAACGACGCGACAGCAACAGCAATATTGCCCTGCCTCCTGACCTCTGCAAGTATGCCATGTTTTTCCTGTTCCAATAGGAGCAACCCAAGAAAAACATTTTGCCCTGGTTTTGCACTACGCTTTCAAGGACGGTGTCATAAATCTGTTTTTGCTCTGAAGAGAACTCTGTCTCAGCGTTATACTCTCGATTTCCATAGTCTTGATGCGGTGACGATTGGGGAGCTAGTAATCCATATAAGATCAGTGGATTGCCGCCGATAGAAATGTCCACATCTTGAAGTGAACTGAGACAGGTGTTCAGCACACGATCATCAGTTACATCGACTTCATATCCAGTAGCACGCCTCAAAGCTCGCAGAAAATCTTCAGACAGATGATGGCGATATTTTAATGAACATAACTTTTTTGTAATACTTAACACCGCATTTTTTTTAATAGTCTTGCTCAACTCTGCTCAAGATTTTGAGGGCTTTTTGGAACTTGAATTTTTCAAAACGAACTATACCCTGCCCTATATATTGCCCTGTGCGATTTTGTATTTGTATATCCTGTCTACATTATGAGGTGTACAATAAAGCTCATAGTAAAAAATAAATAATATACGATACCACGTTTAGGAAGAATTTGATTTTTATGAAATCAAATAGATGGCGCTGTTTTAAAATTTTCTATATGCTACTACATTCAACTATGTTTCTCTGCCCAAGTTACTTAAATGTCGTAGTATTTATAGTGTAAAGCCAGATGTTAGCATGGCTTACTCAAAAACAACATTTAAATATGCGTCGTTAGATTAAACACTGTCACAGAATGCGTAAGAAAAATAAGTATTCGCAACTCCTCCCCGTAGGTGATAGCGTGATAATATGTAGCCTATATGTTGGCCAATCCTTTATTCAAGCAAAATTTGAAGATAATCCATGCAGTATGTATAAATATATATCCAAGTAAGTTTTTGAGTTTAGCCTTGACATACATACAGACAAACAGACAAAAATTCTAAAAACTATATTTTTGGCTTCGATATCGATTGTAGATCACTTTCCAAGTATTCTGTTAAAAAAATATTTAATGAACAGTTTTGACTTTCCTACGATTTTATTATAATTACCTATACAGTATAGATTATTCGTAAAACTCTTTAGTTAAGTCCCAAGAGGACACAAATTTCCGTACAACTGTTGTCGTTTAATTGTGTCTGTAATTACAGTAGTCGAAAGGTAAAAATAATATTATTTTGTTAATGTAATATTTTCGTTTGTACTAATTTGAGTCAGTAGATGTCGTTGTACGTATATAAATATCATTGAAAGATTAGGTTGCGTTGCAAAATAAATCCGTTAGACCGTTGGAATAAGAATAAGACATTTCATTTAAACATGGAGAACGCCGTTTCACCATTAAAGAGATAAATATTTTTTTTTAATTATGTATTAAATATTAACCCACATTTTTTCGTAAAACGAACCAACCACTACCTAAGATAATTTCCCTAAAAATAAATAAGTAACATTATTTTGCTCTGTTTGGGCTTGTTTTTTTTTTCATTTTTTATTCCCAGTTGTGAGTAAATTCGACTGCGCAGTAAGAGACTATGAAATCTTGAACACCTATGTCGTGAGATTTTGAGGGTTTTTTGAAATTCAAATTTGTCAAAACGAATTATACGACTTTTATGAAGAAAATGCGCACTACCATCTATGAATTTTAAGAATAACTAACTGCTAACCTTGCCAACATGGTCAAAAAATTATTCATTTTCAAAAAGTGTCAAAATGTAACTTGATTTGATTTTTGTGTAATCTCATAGATGGCGCTTTTTTAAATATGTCTTTATACTACTAATATTCATTAAACTATGTTTCTTTGCCTAAATTACGTAGTTTTGAAAAATGAATAGTGGGAATCTTTATTATTTACCTAAATAAATTTACGTGCCAAGTTTCAAGTTAATTAACCCAAGCAATAAGATTCTCCCATACAAACTTTAACATCCCCTAAATCTTGCACTGGGGATACTTCTGAAAAAATAAATATGGCATCCTTGAAAACTAATTTAGGGTAATGTTTATGCTAAGTTTTGAGTCGATCGGCCCACGAAAAAAAAAGCTACACCCTTGCATCCATTGCACCATTGAAATTCAATATTGCTTACCTCCCATAACTTACGGCGTGATAATATGTAGCCTAAAGCCTTCCTTGTTTTACAAGGAACATTTTTGCTGAATTTCAAATCAATCTATCCAGTAGTTTTGGCGCCAACCCGTACCATAGGCACAGAAAAACAGACAAACAGACAAAAATTCTAAAAAGTCACTTTTTGTCATCAGTTACGTTTTTCTAACAAAACCCACTCATTTTTTCCAGAAAATTCTCAATGTAAAGTTTTTCTTTCGTTACTGTTTTATTATATGTATAGATAGACAACAAAATAGCCCTTTTCATTTTATTTACACAGGTAATTTTTTCGTTATTAAAAGTCCTTGAAATTTGCAATCAATTCCCAATAAAAGCTTGGGTCTGAGTTGTATCTTACAAAACAAATTACTACGTCAATGTTTAGGCAGTGGAGCAGATAGGAACAAATCGCGAAAGCCAAAATAAATATTAGATACATGGAAATACGAGATCCCTTTTTGATTAAATTCTTTACCGAATGGGAACCTCGCTGTCACAATTGAAGAGAATGAGAGTAACAAAACAAATGGAGGTCCTACTACGAGCTCTTAATGCGATTCATTTGGAGACCTAAAGTGAACTGTTAAAGAGATTGAATTATTTTGGTTGTATGGTTCTTGTAATTAAACTAGATAAAAAATAAATGGCACGTTTTGACATTTGATAAAGACGATAGCATGTAACTTGGGGGCCTTGGGGCGAAACTAAATGAAATGATAAAATAATATGTTGAGAGTTCCGGCTTCGGTTGCGATATAGGTACCTACCGAAACTTTCGGTCGATTCACATCTTCTCAAATGACAACATTTTAAATATAGCACACTGAGGCCCCAGACATGCTGCTAGGAAGTCAAAATACAAACGTCAAAACATACCTTTAATTTTTGTCAACTTTACTTCAGTATCTAACAATGTAGTTATCGACATGCATCTGTATTTGATTCCTTGGACTTTACATTGAATATAAAAGAGTCGTTTTCTTAGTTAAAGAAGATACTAAACGGAAATGGAAAACGTGACTAGAATGCAGACGCCGACATTGTAACACGGTAGTGAACGATACGTCTATTATTTCTTTACTTTTCTTTCTATCTTTAGAAAAGCATGTCTTATTAGTTGCTGCCATCTGGTTTCCCTGCTTTATCATCATCATTTCAGCCGAAAGACATCCACTGCTGAACATAGGCCTTCCACTAAACCCCGTTAAAACGACCGGTCCTATGCGTCTCACTTCCATCGGATTGCAGCAAACCTGACCAAGTCATCCGTCCACAGCCACGGCCCCAATTCCTTTATTGAGATGACGTCCGAACAAGGGAATTGGGGGCGTGGCCAACTACAAGCTTTAAACGATACGATTGTAACTTGGCCAGGGAGCTGGATTGCCTGCGTCATCATCAGCATCATCATCATCATTCGAAAGACGTCCACTGTTGGACATAAGCCTCCGCCAAGCGCCGCCACAACGACCGGTCCTGTCTGTCTTGCATCTATTGGATTCTAGCAATCCTGACCAGTTTATCGGTCCACCTTTTGGGAGGCCTTGTAACGCTGCATCTTCCGGTACGCGGTCGCCACTCCAGAACGCTTTGACCCGAACGGCCATCCTTGCCTGCGTGAATGTAGGAAATTGTCCTAAGAGAACATACTTACTCCCTTTCCTATAGCAAAGGTGTGTCTCCCAGCAATGGGATAGTGTAAGGTTGATTGTGTTATGATACGTTAAGCTAAAAAAAAAACCATTAGCCTTCTCCTTGAAGCTACAATTTGTTTTGTATTGTTTTTTTTTTTTGTTTTATTCTCATATGTCTGTGTTTAACTCTCATGCTGTTTATGCCGTTTTGCCAATTTTATACACCGTTAAATTTTGATCGATTTAATCCCTTGGAGGATCAATACGATACATGAAAGACTATCGATTAATAAAGTTAGAATAAAACAATAAAATACTTTTTTTAACTCTATTTTCTTAATTTACGTTCGAAATTGATTTCTTTAAGTAAACGTCAGCTGCGCCAGTTAAATGACCTATAGGTAGTTAGTACGCAACGACCGACAACTATCTACGAGTTCATTAACTTATTTACCTACTTAAAGAAATGAGTATTGTAAATGCGTATAGCGATACGATATTTAGAAAAAAGGCCTTATTTTTTAAATTTAGAAAAACGCGGAAATGTGGCCGGAGATCGCCCTAGACAAAGGTTTGTAAGGAAAAAGGGGAGGCCTTAGCCTAGCAGTGGGACATACAAAAGGTAAAACAAAAAAATATCTACACAAATCGATAGTGTTTCATGTACCTATCGGAATCCGGATCGACCCTCTTCGGGATTAAAACGACCAAAATTTATCGGTGTATGAAACTTATGTTGTAACTTGGGCCTTCTTCTACATATAACGTTTTTAACTCTATATAAGGTGTCTGGTAAGTAATTAGTGACCAATAACGAGTCACCCTGTATATTAACTGTACCTAAGTACCTATTCTTAAATAAATTAAATATTTATTTAATCGGTAACTATCGCGTTACTAGATCCATAACCCGGCTGCTTCTATAAATAGGCAGCAAGTTACACGTGCTGCGCCCAGCGAGGCAGGAACTGCGTCGGACGGAAATTGCAATCCTCTATGTACCGAGATAAAGCCACAGGTGTGTAGGCAGGGGCGCCGACGACGTGGGTGCTGGGGGCGGCGGGCTTCGAGCACCCATCAGAAATATACAGTGGGTGCCGAGCACTCATTAGAAATAGGTTACATACAATAGGTAGTACGTTCCATCGTCGCCCGCATAGACGCTAGCGGTCAAGCGCGATCTTACAAAAAAAACATGTCCTACTTACATACTGCGTACTTAGCAAGACTTAAGATTTGTAAGAATAAAAGAAGGACATTTATTTATTTGTCGTTTAATCAGTGTACAATTCTCGTCTCACACTTCGTCCCTTTATCGAGTCCAGCCCGCCTAGTCAAGTTACAATCGTAAAGTTTAGAGTTACCGCTTGTAGATAGCCACGGCCCCCATTCCCTTGTTCGGACGTCACCTCAACAAAGGAATTGTGAACAGTAACTCTAAAATAAACGAATGTAACTTGGCAAGGGGGGCTGAAATAAGCATGGGCACCCACCCACGGGGTTTTCTAAAAGCCGGCGCCCCTGATATGTAGGTACAGAACACATGTGTACACGTGTTAACAAACCTACTGGCTGCTCTGATAAAGGCCGACATTAAGCCGCTTTTACACATTCGTGCGAGGAGCGAAGTGAACTACAAAGTAGGGATGTAACCAGTAACTGAAGTTATATCGGTACCAAATTTAGCAAATTCGGTACCGATATAACTTCTGTTACTGAACTGGACTGACTGAATTTTGTAAATTCGGTACGGCGAAGTTTTTAATTTTCAGTATCGGAACCGAGACGGAATTGGAATTGGAAATCTACACTTCTACACTAATACACCGTTAAATTTTAGTCGTTTTAATCCCTTGGAGGATCGATTCAGTACATGAAACACTATCGATTGGTAAAGTTAGAATGAAAAAACAAAGTACTTTTTTTTTAAACTCGAATTAATTTACGCATGTTCTAAATTGATTTCTTTAAGTAAACGTCAGCTGGGCGAGTTCAATGACCCGTAGGTAGTTAGTACGCAACGACCGACAACTACCTACAAGGTCAATGACTCGTTTCCTTAAAGAAATTAATTTCGTAAATGCGTATATCAATAAGAGATTTAGAAAAAAAGTACTTCATTTTTTTATTTTATCTACACAAATCGATAGTATTTCATGTACTGGATCGACCCTCTTCGGGATTAAAACGACTAAAATTTAACGGTGTATAATAAAGAGGTAAAGTTTGTTTTTTTGTTTCTTTGTTTTTTTGTTTGTAGGAGGTAATCTCTGGAACTACTGGTCCGATTGGAAAAAAAATAGCAACAATAGAAAGCTGCTTTACTTCTGAGTGACATAGGCTATATTTTATGTACGCGGGCGAAGCCGCTAACAAAAGCTAGTAGAACCATAATCGGAGACCTGCTAACTGAAACACTGCTAAAACTAATCATAAACTTTATTGAAGTAATTGAGTGAGTTTCAAAACGGAATAACAAATGAAAGACTCATCGACAGTACTTGACAGAAAGCAAGCGGACCCGTGATGGGAAGTTCGCCTTTTTTAACCGACTTCAAAAAAAGGGGAGGTTCTCAATTCGATTGTATTTTTTTTATATTTTTTTATGTTTGTTACCTCAGAACTCCGTTGTTTATGGATGGATTTGCAAATTGTTGCCCATTCGTAATTCCTTGCCTTGGCTGGCACCGACTCCAAAAAGAAGTAATAAATTTTGAATATTTGCAAAATATTAATGTCAAATAAGTTTACCTATAAATTAAGTTTCTTTACAGCAATTCAAATTTTTATTTTCAACTTTTTAGTGTAGGAACTTTTATCGTTTGGCTTTTTTTGAAGGCGGTTTTTTTTTTATTTTTGTAAAAAGTTTTTTTTTTTTATAACGGGTAAAATAATCGAATGACGAACCCCGCCTTTGGGCAGAGTGGGAGACAGTGTCAGACTTCTATTGACTAAACGACCCATCGTTCCTTCCTGCCTTAGTTCCAGGGCCCCGGTATTGGCTTTGGCATCAACCCTTGGCCCCAGAAGACTTCGACCCTGCTGGGCCCCTACACTTGCTGACAACTTGTCGTGCGACAAGAATATAAACATTTTATTTATTTTATTTTACCTCCATGATTGTACCTCCAATATAAAATTATATGAAAGTGAACTACGAGCCCCTGGAACGAAGACAAAGAAAAAACTGATCCGGGGTTTAATCAGAAAAATTCTGACTCGCCCTCCTGCTCCCCCTAACTTGCTAACTAAATATCGTGTGATATACATATATAATTTCCGTTTAAAACTTATCGGAACCGAAATCGGAATCGGAGGTTTAAAATCAATCGGTAATTCCGACTTTTTTAATCAGAATCGGACCTCCTAATATCCGCGGGCTTGCGGACGGTGAGCAATGGGTAGCTCGTAGTCCGATCGTCTGGTAACCGACCGAACCAAGCCCAGTCGTCGACGGCGCGCACTGTTCCCGCGCTCCTCAAGGACTTGTCAGCAAACTGTAGGGACCCAGGGTCTCTTTCTGAAAGAAAGGCTTGTCCCGGTGCAAAGGGTGAAGAAGGAACTGGGTGGGGTGTTTAATCATTAAGAGTCTGACACTGTTTCCCGCTCCGCCCAATAGCGGGATTCGTCATTGGAAGATTTTGAGAGAATCAGACCCAGAGTCTAGATTCCTTCCATGTTTGTGCAAACATGCTCAATACTAAATAACCTAACTTTACTAAGCTCCCTGCTTACCCTTTCAAAGAATACAGCCGTTATGTGTGTGACCTTAATAAGTTCCATGAAGCCTTGTCGCCTTACAGCTTTCATAAACAGCAGACTATTTTCTTATTCCACGTGCTCCGTGAAATGAAGCTGAAACTAGGAACAGTAAATAAATACCTGCATTATTCTCTACTAGCGACCCACCACAGCTTTGCATGGGTACTAATATTGAATTATAATTGTATTATACCTACACATAAACCTTCCTCTATCTATTAAAAAAAACGAATCAAAATCCGTTTCGTAGTTCGCACTTTTAAAGATCTAAGCATACATAGCAGAAAGCAATTTTGTTTTATAATATGTACCTAATGAGGGAAGAAAGCGTTCCAGAGGGAAGAAAGCGTTGTCGAGGTAGGCCTAGAAAGAGGTGGCGAGATGATCTAGACGCGTACCGAGACGATTGGTTCGAGACTGCGCGGGAGAAGAAGGTTTGGAAGGACTTGGGGGGGGCCTTTGCCCAGCAGTGGGACAGTTAGGGCTCATAAAAAAAAAAATATGTAATGATACAGGTTGATTACTTTTTCTCAAAGCCTATACAAGCCTAACAATTTTAAATTAAGTATGGCTGAATAATAAAGTACTTTTAGTACAGTACGGCCGTGGGATCTTGGCGAGTTTGAAGTGAGGCTCTGCAAATTTTAGCACTTGAAAACTCGTACTCGTAAATAAAGATTTAAAAAAAATGCCCTTATGGGAGTGAATTTTGGAAAATCCTCTCTTAAGCGCACGGCGACTTTTTGTAGCGATGCTGTAGCGCGTTCGCATCGGTACAGTCGGGATGCTGTAGTGCAGTAGTTCCCAAACTTATTTTTCTCGTAGACCACTTTCAAAATTTTATTGAATTCTGTGGACCCCCCTGCTGCTACATTTCTACCACATTCTTAAAGTCGCCAAAAAATAAAAATTGTGTCGCTTCTGAGTTCTGTCCCTATACAGAGTATATCTGTGAACATTTACATCCCTTCAACCACGTGTTCTACCAACCATTTTGAACAACATTTGTTCTATGACTTTTCGAAATTCGCATAAAAAAAAATTCAACTTTCATACAAAGTCGGCCACGTAACTTGGTCATTTTGTATGGGGAGTCGAAAAAGTGTCTAAACAAGCACTAAGCATTTTCGGGCGGATAGCGCTTTGCAAGTCGGTACATGAAATTGTACGTAATATCGAATACGCAAGTTTGGACAAGTAACAGTCACTTGCCTTATTAAAATATTTGCTTAGTTAGATGTTTACATTTTTGCTCTTTATTATCAAAAGCAGATAAATTTTCGTGGACCCCCATTAACGTAATGCACCCCACGTATGCACCCCCATTTTTTTATTCACGCCTACGTAGACCCCCAGCAAGTCTCCCGTGGACCCCTGGTGGACCACTTTGGGAATCACTGCTGTAGTGCGTCGCGCTTACAAAACACCCGACAGCATCGCTCTACAAAAAATCGGAGGGTCCAAAAGGGACCGTGGCGCAAAATTATACGCTCCTATCGCATTGTCGGTTTATCCACTAACTCCTCCCTCCTAAACCATATTTCACCGGTTTTTATCTAACAGAAGGGGCAATGAACGAGGACAGGGGGTCACTACTTTACTAGTACTAACCAAAAACATATTATAAAACACCCAGGTACTGCAAATAACCTCATACCTTTTAAATTATTGAAGGAAATTGAATTTCTAACCAAAATTCAGGACGTAAGTTTCCGCCCTCGTTCAAAGCCTCTCATGTAGACTCCGTGAGCTGAATTAATCGGGAACTATAAATCTTCATATGCCTGCTTCCTTTGTCAGGGGTGAATAGCTGGCATTCCTATACGTAGATTAATTACATTAATGTCTGTGTATGTTTCGATTTAGACACTTCATGCTTTTTTTGTGGAGGTTATTCAAAAATTAAAACTGTGCCCTCAAGACATTGAAGTTGCAAAAAAAAATCTTTAATGAGATACGGCCGTTTATGTCGCAAAATAACGTATATTTCGACCCTTCATATTCACAGGGTACTTCCCGTGGACCTAGAATCCTAAACTTCGGCATGAAGCAAGATCTTATAGCACAAATATAAAAAGAATCCATTTTTATTTTGTGTTCGGAAATATCGTCGAGACTCGTTTTGGGAATTGAATTATTATCGTAGAAAGTCATCCAGTGACTTCTCGTGCCAGCAACTTCATGGCTCATCAGACTTTTACTGACTAAAACCTACTCCAATGTTCCTTCTTAGCATTGTGTTCCAGGACTAAATTTTTCCCTTTCGGAACCGAATTAATGGCACTAGTAGGCTTTGGCCCAGCTTTTTTTTTATGTTGAGCAAAACTCCAATGACGAATCCCGCTGGGGGCATCGGGAACCCCATCCCGTTTCTTCTTTGCCCTTCACACTGGAGTCAAGCCTTCCTTTTAGAAAGAGACCTTGGGGCCCTGTAGACTTCGACCCTTTAGCATAATCCCTACGGTTTTGCTGACAACTCCTTAAAGCGCGCGGGAACAAAGCGCATTGTCGACGATTCGGACTTGGTCCCGACTGTTACCAGACGACCTGAAGGCGAACTACCCATTACCCGCCATCCGTAAGCCCGCGCCTACGGTGGCCGGAAATCATGTAAATACGGTATACAAGACATCAGGCAATATATCCTCTAACATTTGTGATCCAAAATGTCGCTTAGTACTTATTCGAGTAGTAATGTCTCTTAGTAGGTACTTACTCTTCTAGTTGTGGCAAATAAAGCTGATCCAGTGGTCTTAGGTCTGATTCCCGATTGGGAGCATTGTGGATTCTTCTAATTAAAGACTAGTAAGTACAATGCGTTCCAAATCGGGATCGGAATCCCGGCGGCGCCTGGGTCCCGCTGGTATTTACGGTTTTGATAAAATCTTTTTGAGACGCGCGTGGAAGACTACAAGCTGAACCTGAGTCGTCGATACGACTCAGGCTCGATGCAATCCACTACCGAACGGCCTGACGGAGAGCTACCCATTGCTTCCCATCCACAAACTCACGCCTACGGGGCTGGAAATCGTGGTAGGATATCTTTGGCTGGAGCGTTAAGAAGATCGTTCCCTCTATTATTTTGATAACATGCAGTAAACTAAGCTTGCAATATTTTACCAAAATACAAAGATGCGAACGCCTCACGCGTGCGTAGTAGGATGTGTTGGAATTCGAACGGTCCCCGAAGCAAATTCCTCAGTGATGTTTCATACTTACCTATTTCTGATACGCTAACCAAGGCGCCGTGAGCTGAGAGGGTCATAGTCATATTCATAGTCATAGTTACGGGGGTACGTTTAGTTACGGTCGCAAATCACATTCCTGCGAAATGCGAAAAACTTGACTTCGAGAGTTACTCTAAGCTAGTATTCACCTTAAAAACTCTAGGTAATAAATAATATTTTTTCATTTGTGCTAAATGAATATTACCTACATGCCTAATTATTAAATAAACATTTAATATAATATCATTGGGTTGGGTTAGGCATAAAATGTATCGCATATTATTTTCATGAATAATCAATAGTGTCAACCCGTATAAGCAACACGTACAGCCAAGGTGAACCTTAATTTCTTCAGTATTTTTTTTTATTTGGCCTCCTTTTTGTTGAGCTGGCTTTTGTTTCGCAGATTTTATGTGTTAGCGTGCACATAAATTATGGCAAACAAGCTAGCTTGTCTAATATATCCATTAATCATGAATGAATCAATAAGAAACAAGGGCAAAAATAGGGCTGTCTTAGTTTGCGACTTATTCTGATATCGGGTGCTAATTTTTGCAATTTTCAGACAGGAAAAAAATAATTTTGTGATAGAGCGTTTAGTTAATACTTAGTAAGAACTCTTATAACAAAGCGTTTAGTTTTTCATCAGGGCATCTGACAGGTGCTTGACAATGACAAAGGGCGATAGAGATTTAAACAGCCGATTAGAATCGTGAACTCTCACTGTTATCGATACAGAAATAATCGATTTTCTCCTTTCTTTAGACTTCTGTCTTAAAATTAATATCATCCGATTCAGTTCATCCGATTTGTAAAAAGAAATATTTCATAAGCAGGCAGAATATTTATACTTGTTAGTAAGAAGTTACATCTTTCTAAAAAAAAATTGTTCTTTTTTGTACTAGAAAAAAACTTTTCCAAAAGTCTCTTATTAAATTTTATTGGTTTTAAAAATCTGACGAATCTTATTTCAAAAGTAACTATAATTATCGTAGCAGGCTTAATCAATAACGATTATAAATATCCATTATGATACATCGAGAAACTTTAAACGTCAACTTATTTTTTTATCGATTGACTAAAGGTGTAATGATCGCGATTGTGTTTACTTCTCTGTTCTGTTTTAACAATTTATAAAAGTTACATAAACTTCTTTACATGATAGCTTAATCACACATCAAATTTTATATACATACGCAGTTGATCACTGATTAGCTAATTAGCTTCGAGTGATGGACCAATAAAAATTCAGTGAGTTTTCGTATGTTTTCGTTATCAGTTTATTTCGTGACTTGACAATCCCTAGCGATATTTTTATTGACATTTTATGATAAGTTTACTGTTTCTCGTTTATTTATCTGTTTTATTCCATATATAACTGATTTGTGATGTTTAGGTTGGGGCAATCGTGGTTCACAGCTGTGAGAAGCCAAAGTGGTGTTGTAGAGCTAAAGAATTTAAATATCGCATTTAGAAATCTGAGTTGTGCGGCTAACCAAATGACGGACAAATTTAAGTTACCTGCACGCTATGGAGCCGGCGAAAAAAGTGTTTGGTGAGTAAAATACTTGGAATATTTGCATTATTTGTCTTTCACAAAGATATATAGGCTTTGTCGATCAGATATCATAGCTAAAATGTTTCGTTCTTGTTACATAAGCAGCTTTTGGAAGCAATTCTGTTATGCATATCAAGTTATGTAAAATAACACTAGTTTACATGAATTGGAATTCATAATTATGCAAAAGTTAAAAAAGCATAATTTTTGCTCTTTTTTTTAATATATTTTCATCTCTCTCATATTTTCATTTCTCTCTTAATGTATATAGCTATATTCACATTGCATATTTTGGTTCCAAAAACCTTAGTAATTTAGCTCAAATAAATTTAATTTTTTAGTAAAATTGCTCACCATAATCATCATTATGTTACTTACTAAGATTTTCTGGAAAAAATCTATTTAAATGGGAATGCGCAAAAACTGAATTTTTAGTGACATATTTAGACTTGGTTGTTGATTTCAACAATCTCTTTTTAATTATCACTTATTGTTTGAATGTATAGTATGGTTCCATTGTGACCAATGAAGTAAATGAAGTTAGGTAATAGTAATAGGTACCTATGTAGAAACATTGTGAATTATAATGAGATAAAGTTTAAAAAATAATTTAATGACTGTTGAATAAATTCTATGCAGTTTTTCTACGACAGCTAAAAGGCTTTTAAATTTTGTATTGTTTAATGTTCTCCTCATTTGAGGAGTTGCTGACAATCCAGACAAATACAATATATGCACAAGGATTCATAAATATTGTAACACCAAATTGTATTACCTATATTCTATGCAAATAAATCATTCTATACTATTCTAATATATTAAAACAGTACAGTGTCCAAATTGAAATGTTTTATTTCAAATTTTTTTTACTAATGATTCAGGCTCATGCTATTTAGTACAGCAAGATAAGTTTTAAAATATAATGTCCATGTGTGTATATTGTGTTTTTTAATTGAAAGATGATAGGTGTGCGAATGCGTTCATGCGGAGCTCAAGATTTTAATGGGTGACAATCTAAATTACCAGGTTTAGCTTATATAGGCAAGCTGCGTAAATCCAAAGAAACCTGTGGTTTTTTAAAAAAACTATAGACCTAGATTCAGATACTTATGATAAACTTGCGGTATGCATTCCATTTTTTGCAGTGGACCCTTTAATTATAAAGATATAAAAATAAAGACAATAGATAACCTTCAATTACAATAAATAATTTCACAATAAATATCCAGTGACCAGCCTTTTGGTCTAGTGGTTAGGAGCCCTGACTGTTACACTGGAGGTTGTAGGTTCGAATCCCACCCAGGACAAATGTGTGTGTTGAGCATGTACAATTTTATAAATATCTATGTATGTTTGTCAGTTGTCTAGTACTCATAACTCAAGCTCTGCTTTAGTTTGGGACTAGAAGGCGTTGTGTGATAGTTGTGAAAAAAGAAACATAATACCATTCAAGTAAAATTTTATCTATACTAACATTATAAAGCCGAAGAATTTGTTTGATTGAACGCGCTAATCTCAGAAACTACTGGTCTGATTTGAAACACTCATTCTGTGTGAGATATCTGTATGCTTATAACATTAAGCTTCAACCTACGGGAGCTGGGCAGTAATTAGAGATGCAAGTGAAACTGCGAGGGACCATAAAACGTACTTCTAATTTCAATTAAACTCTTGAGCTCCAAGCAGACGCACACCTATTGTCTTTCTATTATGTCTCTAATTATAGTATTCAAAAGGTTAATCATCATTTTAGGGTGGAATACATCCAACTGGCCGCAGAATACAAGCCCGCAGTGAACCTTGGCCAGGGATTTCCTGACTACCATGCGCCACAACATGTCACAAAGGCACTGGGGGAAATCGCCACCAGTGAAAACCCTCTACTGAACCAATATACTAGGGGATTTGTAAGTACACAATGAATAACACTATTAAAAAACAACCCCAAAACTAGGGCATGCAAAACCGGTTTTCCGGTTTTGCGCAAAACCGGAAATCGGCCATAATTTAACGATTTTCGAAAACCGGTTTTGGCTCTCAAAACCGGAGCTCAGCTCCGATTCTCCCATTATTGAGTAACAATTAACATTTTTTATCAACATTTTTTCGAACACTCTCAAAAAATCAATAATTTTGAGGCATCAAATGTATCCGAACCGAACACAGCCTGCATCCACCCACTTACACGCCTCCCTCCACTACCCTCACACCCCGCACCCGTAACCCGCCAGCCAGCCTGCGCCTGCGTTCATGCGTTATTGCAACAATACCCTTACCGGGAGTGCAAGTGCGTGTCCGCCGCTCTCGCCTGTTATACATATAAGGTGTCAAAAAATTAACTGCATGAATTTCGTCCATATTATATTATTTTTAATATATATTATTTTTGATAGCAGACTTAATAGGTACCAAAGATACCAAAAACTTACTTGTTGTTGATTTGATCTCAGTTAATTTATCTTTTATCATCAGCCTTTTTTAATGTTCCCACTGCTGGGACACAGGCCTCCTCTCTCTATGAGAGGGAACGGGCCATAATCCACCACGCGGGCCCAATGCGGATTAATGGATGTCACATGTCTTCGAATTTATGGTTCTAGGACATGCCGGTTTCCTCACGATGTTTTCCTTCACCGTTTTGGGAGCAGTGGTGATGAAATAAGTTACACAAAGTAATGCGCCTGGCTGGGTTTGAACCCGCGACCTACGACTCGTACGTCGGGGCCGTTACCACTCGGCCACCACTGCTCTCAATTATATTAATCTTTATATTATTATACATTCATTGTTATCTGTACAATTATTATGGTTTGATTTAAAAAGAAATGTATCATACAATTTGTTTTAATTGTAGACTTAGTGGGTATTTAAAAAAAATGGTGTTTCTTTTTAAATTATACCACATTCGATTTTTTTGCTAAACCCGGACCTAGCTCCGGTTTTCGGTTTTGGTCCCAAAAAAACGATGTTCAAAACCGGTTTTGATGACTTTCCGGTTTTGCATGCCCTACCCAAAACCATGACCCCTCACAGTACTCGGGAGTTATTTATGTATCTCCCTCTTTTTTATCTACATCTACACTAATATAATAAAGAGGTAATGTTTGTTTTTTTTTTTGTTTTTATGTTTTTTTGTTTGTAGGGGGTAATCTCTGGATCTACTGGACCGATTGGAAAAATTTTAGCAACAATAGAAAGCTGCTCCACTCCTGAGTGACATAGGTTATATTTTATGTTCGCGGGCGAAGCCGCTGGAAAAAGCTAGTTTAATATAAACTAATGCTTGAAAGCGATCTCACCTGATGTTAAGCAGTGATGCAATCGTTGATGGTGAAGCACACGAGTTTATTAAGAGCCTATTCACTCACCTTGAAGGTACCTAAATTATAATCGGATGGGAAGACCCCAGCGGGCAAATTGCTCCAGTCCGAACGTCTAGTCCGAACGGTAGAGGTTTCAACAACGTAAGGGTTTTTTTTTTATGGTAGGTAAAAATCATCGAATGACGAATCCCACTCTTGGGCGGAGCGGGAAACAGTGTCAGACTCTTACTGACTAAAGAACCTACCCCGTGCCTTCCTTGCCTTATTCCCAGAGCCCCGGTGTAACGCTTTCGCATCAACCCTCGGCTCCGGGAGGCTTCGACCCTGTAGGGCCCCTACGGTTTGCTGACAAATCCTTGAGGCGCGCGGGAACGGAGCGCGCCGTCGACGACTTGGGCTCGGTCTGGACTGCTACCAGACGACCGGACGGCGAGCTACCAATTGCTCACCGTCCGCAAGCCAGTGTCTACGGTGGCCGGATATCGGCAGGATCGCGGCGGCGACGGCTACGGTGAGTGCGCCGTTGCCTTTGCCTTATGCGGTCAGCCTCCTCCTTTACGAGCATTACTGCCTCGAACAACGTAAGGGTGGATACTCACCGTGCGTCGTCGGATTGGTTCCCTTACAGTATTCGAGATTAAATCTTAACAATCTTCGTTTTGCCTCCTAGTTTCGCTATATCCAGTAGTCACATAATCTACTATTGACACACCAGTATTCAATGTTCTGTTGTCTCAGGAGTATGTTCACTTAGATCCAATTTTACTTTGATGCAGACGAAGTCATTAGCAGAAACTAGTTAGGTAATAAATATTTATTAATAAGTAATAGCTTTACAAACAAAACCATTTCGGGAACACATTCACTGTGTCTAAGGCATGGCCTGCTGGAGTCTGTGTTTTCTTATAGCTACAACCCCGAGGTTGTAGCTTCCTTAGGTTAAGAGTGAATAGGTTACTTCTAGGTAATCATGCTACAAAGTAGACCACCTCACAGCTTATCATCAGGTAAGATAGTGATCAAGCGCGAGCCTATAAATAATACAGAAAAAACTGGGCAAGTACGAGTCGGACTCGCACATTGAGGGTTCCGTACAAACTAACTTATAACCAAATTGAGTTTCGAAGTTTTTTTCGAAACAAAAAATGAATTTTTTGTCACGTAACTACGAATTTCCAGTTTTCAGATTAATTCTTATGTTAGGTGCTACAAGACCTTCCTTCATGCCAAATTTTAGATTTCTAGGCCAACGAGGGTTTTTTTTATTGTTGCCTTGTGAATTTTGATACCTCTGAGAGTGAAGAAATATAAGATCAAAATAAGATTAAGAGAATTTAAATATAAAGGTGCTCCCTCACCGGGAGCATTCGCGTGTGATGTAACGTTACAGAATCGAGCATTACACCAGTGAGGGAGAACTGAGCTTTACAGTGCGCAAACTGTAATGATACAAAACGATGTTATGTCAGTGAAGGAGAAGAACCAAGCATTACAATGCGCACCTTGTAATAATACAATCTACCCTAATATAATAAAGAGGTAAAGTTTGTTTTTTTTTTTTTTGTTTGTAGGAGGTAATCTCTGGAACTACTGGTCCGATTGGAAAAATTTTAGCAACGATAGAAAGCTGCTTTACTACTGAGTGACATAGGCTATATTTTATGTACGCGGGCGAAGCCGCTGACAAAAGCTAGTGTGTAATATTTTGATACAACTTATAACATTTTGATACAACTTGTCAGGGAGGTAGTATTGTAGATTTAAGGTAAGGTAGTAGAGTAGATTACACGCGAATGCTCCCGGTGAGGGAGCACCTTTAGATTTTTGCAACATAAACGGCCTTTTTCCCGTTTATCTCCAAGTTATTTTTTTTCAGTTTCTACTGACATTAGACTTGAATTTATATGTTTTTTTTTTTTTTTTAATTACAACTTTTTTTCCTTTACGAGTTCGAGAGATAAAGTGCCACACAGACAAACGACAAAGTAATCCTAAAAGGATTCCGTTTTTTTTTTTCTTTTGAGGTATAGAACCCTAAAAACTATTTCATTTATTTAATTAAACCTTTTTATTTACAGGGTCACCCATCACTTATACAAAACTTGTCAAAGGTGTACTCTCCACTAGTTGGCAGGGAGATAAACCCACAGAATGAGATCCTAGTCACGTATGGTGCTTATGAAGCCCTGTATTCTGCTATTTTAGGTAAGCAAACTGAATTTATTACAGGATCTAGTGTTTGTGTTAAGCCATTCTTCGCAGTAATTGTAGACCTTCAAATTGTTGCTGGGTTCCATGCCAGATAGTTGCTCATTGTAAAATTCCAGTATCCAGCAACCTTTACAAGTTCATACAACCAGCATGTCTATAAGAATCTCATGTAGAATTGTATCGATGGTTTAAATTGTCAACATTATCCTGCTCTTGTAACCTAATTTATTAGAGGTAGGTCTTAACCTTACATCTTTTATTCTTCAAACCTTTACCTATCTCCAAAACGCAATCCAAATATAGTTCCGGAAATATTACAAGGCTTAATTGTATTCAACTTAATAATAGTCCCGGAAGTATATTTAAACTGTGTTTTGAAATAATGCGGTTGTTATACACAAAAACTTAACATAGTAATTTACGGACCTTCTTAGCCACGTCAACTATCTGTGTTTTGGAGCGCAGTACAGTGTTTTGAACTCTACTTACCTCCTCTAGATTTCCAACGAATATACTGCACTACTTAGCGAGGTGTCGTAATAACGCAGTGGTTAAGGCACCTCTCATGCATGAGGTTACAAGTTCAAAACTGAACAAGTACCTAGGCTAAGGAAATGATGATACGGCGCTGGTAATACTTTATCAGATCACTAGCTTTCTGCCAGCGGCTTCGCCCGCGTGAAAATAGGTTTACGAACAAATTTTAATAGCCGTTTCGTCCCTTTACAGGGTGAATTTTGGAAAATACTTTCTTAGTATTCACCTACGTCACAAAAGGAAGCCTTGTGCAAAATTTCACGTTTCTAGTCAAAGTAGTTTCGGCTGTACGTTGATATGTCAGCCAGTCAGTTTCTCCTTTGTATATGTATACAGATAATTAATTAATTATCTTTTCACGGCCTACATTATTAATGATGCTACTTAAGAATATTATATATTTTGGAATAACATATAAGCATATAACACATTTAGCCGTGAGCATCCGCATGTATCTGTTCTTATCAGAGACCTTATATGCTACTAATTTATCTTTATTGATAAGATTTGTACATCTGCAATTAACTTATTTTAACTATCAACATAATATTTACAGTGTGCAAAAATCATGACGCGGTGAATTGTAAAATAGGGATGTGTGCCAATTTGACCTTAGCAAAAAGAATTTTAATTAATACTAGATAATATTTAAAGATTGTAATTTTGTCTTTTGTATTTATTGGATTTTGACGATATTTTTAGTTATATGGGTTACAAGTGACCCGCCCCAGCTTCGCACGGGTGCAAAGCTGATATTAAATATATTACGCATGTATTATACATATAAACCTTGAATCACTCCATCAATTTAAAAAAAACCGCATCCAATTCTGTTGCGCAGTTTTAAAAATTTAAGCATACACAGGGACCGACAGCGAGAAGCGACTTTATTTTATACTATGTAGTGATACATTATGAATGACATACAGGCATTTATAATGGAAGGAAATACTAATTACACGTAGATAAAACCAGTAGCGCAAGGTACCTATCTTCTATATATATAAAAGAAAGTCGGGTTTGTTACAACACTTATAACTCGAGATCGGCTGAACCTATTTAGCTGAAAATTGGCAGGGATGTAGTTTAGAGCCAGGAGAATGACATAGGATACTTTTTTTACTTTTTTTTTTAGAGTAGTTTAGAATAGGGTAGAGTAGAATGATCTGTTGCCGGGAGCGAAGCCGCGAGCAAAAGCTAGTAGAATAATAAAACATTATAATAAATGTACTTTTTAATTGCATGATCTCATGACAAATACTATCTTTATAACTACTGTAGTATTTTTACCATAAACTTTTTATCATTGTTATCTAAGTTTAACTACCCCCCTGACCTGATCACTGAGTTAAGATGAGAAAATCTCCATAACGGTTAAAATATTAATAATAATAATATGTCCACAACTATCACACAACGTCGTCTAGTTCCAAGCTAAGCAGAGCTTGTGTTATGGGTACTAGACAACTGATAAACATACTTATATATTTCTAAATACATACATATTATAGATAACGATGACAGTATTCTTTAACCATAAACCAAGTGCCATCGTCATAATATCTCATTTGTAAATGAATGTTTGACTTGACCCTGTTGAGATAAGGTCACCCTATCTCCTCTTCATATTATTACTTAGAAGTAAAAAAAATAGGTATGTTGTAATGTTTATTATCTCTTGACGAAACGTCATAGCATTGGTTAAAGTCGGTTAGTCGATGACGACAACTTTTCTTTTATTTTGTCTCACTCTAGGAATTACTCCTGCACTGTGCGTGTATGCGTTCACAAACATGTACTTATACAAACAGGGTAATTAGTAACCGTTACTTAAATACGAGATTTTAGTCATGATAACAAACAACTTTTACTATGGGATCAAACCTGAAATCGTGAAATCATTCCTTCTTAGCCATCATACCGGGGTCGGACCTTCCTTTCGGAAACCGGACCAAGGCTCCAGTAGGCTTGGGCCCTACAGTCGGGCCTCTACATTTACTGACAACTCTTTAGAGGCGCGCGGGAACAGAGCGCGCCATCGATGAACTGGCTTGGTCTGGACCGCTATCAGACGACCGGATGGCTAGTTACCCATTGCTCGCCGTCCGCAAATTTGAACACGGTAGTGCTCTAATTTTGTCGTCTAATTTATTATTAAGGGCAAAGATTCGCGGCGTCAAATTCACGTCGCTTTTTCTTCACGATGCAATGGCTACGCTACTACATATTACGCTAGTCGTTCGTATTCCCTCTTCCTGTCAATATATAATTTATTATTTTAATTCCAGGTCACGTGGAACAAGGCGATGAGGTGATAGTCATCGAACCTTTCTTTGATTGCTATGACTTCATGATCAAGTCTGCGTGTGGCATCCCTCGGTTCATAGCTCTCAACCCTGTAAGTGAACCTCTTCTTTATGTAATAGTGAATGGCAAATAAGTTGAACCCGTTGATATGGTTACACTTAATCCTCTACTTCGATTAAGATCCGATAAGTTAAGAGGTTACTGCGCATCCAAGCTTAACCAACATGATGGTTAACTTGTGTTGCGCGAATTATCACCATCAGCCTTTTTAATGTTCCCGCTGTTGGGATTCAAGCCTCCCCTCTGGGAGAGGGAATGCGCCTTATTCTACCACGCGAGTACAGTGCGGGTTGGTAGATGAAAGGGGAGGGGCCGTAATCCACCACGCGGGCCCAGTGCGGGTTGGTAGATGTCATATGTCTTCGAATTTTTGGTTCTAGGACATGCCCGTTTTCTCACGATGTTTTACTTCAACGTTTTTGGCGAGGTTTATGTATAAAAAAAAAAAAAATTAGACTCGCCAAGATCCGACGGACTTACTGTAGTAAGTCCGTCGGATCTTGGCGAGTCTAATTTGGTTCTGCGAATTTTAGCAGAAAAATAATGGTTTTAAAAATACATATTAATGCCAAAAACAGTTTTAAAAGCAGTAACAACTGCAAATTGCATTTATTTGTTTGAACCAATTTTTTTTTTTTTTTATTGCTATAAACTAGTGCTTATCTGCGATCCCACCACACCACTTATATTTAAATAATACAGATTACGTTATAAACGTTATGAAGAATTGCATGAACTGTTTTCAGACATATTTTTACAAGCTTTTATTTACTTTCACCTGTCCCGTTGTCTGTCGTTCTGTAATCAAATCTTGCAACTTAAATTTGATCCACTTCCCGGTTTCCGATTGAGCTGAAATTTGGTATACACGTTTAGTTCGGATGACAATGCAATATTATGATGACATGGAGCTGATCTGATGATGGAATCGCGAGGTAGCCATAGGAACTCTGTAATTAAACGGCACAACCACGTCGAGTTTGGGCTCGTGTGAATCGTCTTGACGAGTTTTATTTATATAAGTATAGACCACCGCTATAAAAGCTTGTTATGAAAAAAAAATTTTTCATTGAAAACTTGTTATTATTTTTAACCTTGCAATATTTTTATGACTTGCGCGTCACGCGAAACAATTGATTTAACTTATCATAAAAATATCAGTTATAAGAAAAGTTGTAATAAAACGACTACAAACACTCTCTTGATAGACCGTTTATTATTGCTAAATAAAATCAGAAAACTATCAAACGCACGCTATTTGCTGTGATTGGTTAAGAGGACTACAGGTTTTTTTTATTACATTTATTTTAAACTAGCGACCCGCCCCAGCTTCGCACGGGTAATGGTATAGAATATATTATGCATGTATTATACATGTAAACCTTCCTCTTGAATCACTCTATCTATTAAAAAAACCGCATCAAAATCCGTTGCGTACTTTTAAAGATCTAAATATACATAGGGACAGCGGTAAGCGACTTTGTTTTATACTGTGATAAGCTAAAATGTGCGATAAAGTAATAAATAAATAAGTTATTTTATTTGCTGCAGTGAACTAAATCAGAAAAATATACATTATTATTCAGGGTAAATGCTAAATAGATAGTGTGTTCAAAACATAACACAGCTCTAGTAAAGAAGAAAAAAAATCACGAAGACACCACAAAATTACTGTTATCGATTAAAAATAGGACCAAACGGATTATTTGTTATTGTCTGATTTCACAAGCAACTTTTTACCAGTAATAAATTTTAATTTTATAATTAACTAGCGACCCGCCCCAGCTTCGCTTGGCTAATGATATTGAATATATCATGCATGTATTATGCACATATGACATAAACCTCTATCTATTATTAAAAAAATCCGCATCAAAATCCGTTGCGTAGTTTTAAAGATTTAAGCATATATAGGGACAGACAGCGACTGTGTTTATACTATGTTATGAAAATGAACTAGGTTAAATACAAATGAAACTTTTAAATGTGAATACATAAGATTACTGTACGTTCCAAATGAAAATAAAAAAGTCAAAAACCTCGATCTGTCAAATTTTGAGTGAAAAGTACTGTTTGTAAAAAATAGTACATTTTGATACAAGTGCAGGAAGTTTGTCATTGCGACCGAGGCGAAATTCGCACGAGCCGTAGGCGAGTGTGTTATGGAGCCGAGGGCTGCAATGACAAATCTGCACGTGTGTCAAACGACGTTTTTCAATACACTTACGACTTGTGAAATAAAGAAAGAAAGAAAAAAAATTTAATCGTATCTCAAACATACAGTAGAAATATAAGAAATATATAAGTACAGCATTCAAATCTGCTCTGGTCAGTTTCTAATTTCGTGGGGTCGTCCAGCGACTCTGGGGGACGCCTCGCGCCTGATTTGATAAACTAAGTAAAACAAAATAATAACCCGTGACCGTGACGATAAGGAAGGAATAAAAAAGCCCTTGTTGTGATAAACTCAAAAAAGCACTTGGGTGATATACATGCTATATTGACCCTAATAGGAGTGCGATAAGAGGCAGTTTTCGAGTAAGTGTATTGAAAAACTTATTTGCGTATCAATAAAAGGTTTTTTTTGCTTTGTATTTATTAATATTAAATCTTAGTTATTTCTAGGTGAACTAAAAACGTTATTGTTTAATATAAATTAGCGAAACGTATTGTTTGAACTTATAATTAGTTTTAAAAACATATATATATTTTTTCTTTCTTATTTACATTGTTAGGAACAATCCGCCTTTTTATTCCATTTACAAAGAGATAAACAAAATTGAAGGACTGAATTCTGATTTTTTTTTTTTCGTTCGCTATTCGTATCTACCTAAATAAATTAAATTATAAAAATGATTGATTTGTTCACCCTACCCAATTTCTTCGATTTGACAGTATGACGTGACGTTACAACATGGCAATCGATCCTATTCTCATTTTGAACACACAAAGTACGTACGTACTTTATTTTGGATATAAAAAAGTAGATTTTATTGAACATTACTTTATCCTACATAAAACAGTCAGTATTACTTTTTTGGTTTCAAACAATTCTCACTTTTCACGTCAATTTTATTTTCAATAAAGAATCAAAAATATTATTGTCTTCTATGTTACTGTATTGCTCTACAAAAGATCGTAAAGTATTTACAGTTTTTCTTGCATCGCTGACAGATATCATCGTAGATAGATATCGTAAAACTTATTTGAAGGCCAGGGGCCCTAGACATGTGGCAATCGCTCCGTGTCGAATCCATTTCTAAGTTCGATTTCGCCTTAACGATGTCGACCACAAAATGGTAGGCAAAGTGACATCGACTAACATATCGATAAGTCGAAGTGTTGGTTCGATAAAATAACAACTTCTTGGCTATGGTTATCGAATTAAAACGTCCAATTTGACGTACAAACAACTAATAACAATTAGCGAATCGAAAACGTTTGACCACGTGACTTTTCGAAGGCATATGTCAGTTCCATACATTTCGGAGTTTCGAATTTCGTTATCGTTAGTGAGAATGTGACTTTGTCTAAGCCCCCAGATCATGTCGTTTCTTGAAGTTTTCCAACAAGCCTTTGCTAGCTACTAAAATTATGGATGTCCAATGACTTAACAAATTCTTCAGCCTTTTTCATTAGCATAGGCCCACTAATGCTGATTTTTTTTTTCTTATGTCGGATCTTGGCGAGTCCGAAGTTAGGCTCTGCGAATGTTAGCGCTTGAAAACTCGTACAAAAATAAAAGTTTTAAACAAATAAATGCAATTTGCAGTTGTTATTACTGTTAATAAATGCAATTTATTGCACTGCTGGGAGTTAGGGCCTTAAGTTACTACGTTACGTACTAAGTTTTACTGTATTACCAAACTCATCACAGTTGTCTTTTGTAACATGTCCATTATTTTTTCCAGAAAAAAAATTAATATTCTACAACATTGTAGTCACCATTTATAACTAACCTACATGACAGATCCCATTTCTAATAATAAACTTACCACGCTTATACTACTTTTAACAGAAAAAGACCTCCGGCACAGTGACCTCAGCAGACTGGGTCCTTGATGAAAAAGAGCTGGAATCCCTCTTCAACCCCAAGACGAAGATGATCATCGTGAACACCCCCCACAACCCCCTGGGCAAGGTGTTCACCAGGCAGGAGCTGGAGATGATTGCCAACTTGTGCAAGAAGCATAATGTATTGTGCCTGTCCGATGAGGTGTATGAGTGGATGGCCTATGAACCTGTAGAGCATATTAGGATAGGTGAGTTCTGTTAATTTATTTATTAAACACTTCATGCACAAATGCACAGAGGCGGACTTTGCCTTTGGCATTTTCTACCACCTACCTTTTATATATTGGTTTGCAGAGTTCAGGGTGAATTTTTGTGTTGGACCAGTGCAGCAGTGTACTTACTCCTGCTACAAGAAAATTACCTATCTCAAAAATGCACTCATTATACAGGAAAAAAAATCCCATAAGGTGTTGTTGATGTTGTATTATTGATGTATTCTCGATGTATTGTTCAGTCAAGGAGTATCTGGATGACAAATTTTGACATATTATATTCATAATTTATTGTTAATTTAAGTTTATTTTTTAATCTATTTCTTTTTTTAGCGTATTATTATTATATTATTTTTTCTACTTTCATACCATTCTCCCTAGTTCATTGCAATTTAAAATTAATTTAGAATTTTATAATTTGACATGCATGTAATCTTTGACATTTAATTTATATCGACTTCACTATCTTTATAATACTGCTTTTGTATGCCTATCGGCGGGACATGGTCTGTACAACAAAATATTGAAAAACATCTGTAATCACCTATTTTCACAAAATGAATAAATGAATTTGAATGTTCCTGTAAGCGACATCTGTGATACCACATAGGAACTAGATTTCAAAATCATCTCACAGTTCTCTGCATCAGGCAATTATGCGGATCAGTCAAAAGACCCGTTTGATCAGAGGATCCTCTCTTTGGGCTTCATACTCTGTTCCTCATTACATTGTTGATTTTAAGATTTGAAGATATTTTTAAGAAGTCACACTTGCTTGGATTGAGGCCACAGTCCACAGAGGCCAAAGGACCCTTTTTGTGGGAAATTATCAAATAACTCCTGGCGCTCTAGGGTGGAGCGAGACTTTTATTTATTAAATCCCACCTATGTCCTTTAAATGGCCCTTTGCTTTTTTTAGACCACGTTAACACTTACTGTTCGTTTTTCTTGCAATTCGCGCAGAATTCGCCCTCAATTTGTCCAAAACGTTTTCGCTCAGGTGTCCAATCGGAGTACAGCAAACATGCTTTCAAGATACAAAGTAAATCATCTTAGCCATATATTTCCACAGCAACGTTACCCGGGATGTGGGAACGTACCATCACAGTTGGATCAGCGGGCAAGACGTTCTCAGTGACCGGCTGGAAGACTGGCTGGGCGTACGGGCCAGCTGCCCTCATGCTCAACCTGCAAGTGGTGCACCAGAACTGCGTGTACACCTGCTGTACACCTATCCAGGTTAGTCTTATTCTTCTTCTTTTCGACTCGTTAAACTGTTGGGGCCCAGTAGATAGCTACATTAACTGCAGCATCGGTGGCCCTAATTAAATCCTCCATAGTACAGGTGTATGGGCAGTTAGGGCACTCCAACAAGTGGCTCATGTTTTGAACAGGGGCACCACACTCACATTGAGTATCCGAAGGTTCGTGTATCAAGGTTAGTAACGGACTAGTTTGACTTCATAGTCAAACTAGTTTGACTTTACTCAATTAGTCCGTTAAGGTACACACCTGTAGCGCCATCTATGGCGTGACATAAGAACTAAGCCTGCATCGTGCAATCCAAGTTCTCCGCGTGATTTCAACATATAGAACAATCATGTATTTCGCAGTAGCCCATCAGACGTAACACCTGTCTGGTCGGAGAGTCCTCTCTTTTCAACAGAAGTATGTAGGCCTTACTTTCGTGCGAATAAGAACACATGTAAGCTCCTTTAACTAAGCCGTACCTACAAAAAAAAAAGAATTTCTACAGCTTATCGCTAAGACATCTATAAATTAAAGGCCGATAACTTATCGATAACCAATTAAAGTAGCTTATCGATAAATTATCGAAGACCTCCCACAGAGAGGCTTGATGACGTAGTGAGAGTTGCGAGAATATATGCACATGAACGTTCCTTGTGGCGCCATTTACGGTTTTTTTATGGTAGGTAAAAATCATCAAATTACGAATCCCGCTCCTAGGCGGAGCGGGAAACAGTGTCAGACTCTTACTGACTAACCCACCAAAAAAGGACTAAAGGGTAGCTTTTATGTCCAAAAACAGACATCTTTAGACCGAAATGACGATGATGATAAATCATTTAAAGGAGCTTACCACCTGCCTCAAAACTGAAAAGCAACGACACTTCCTAATAAGTGACTTGCCTGCTGTAACCAAGAGAGAATGCCCATAGCCCATACCATATTGTCTCACAAGTATATTAATACCAAAAAATAATGTTCCATTTATGTGAATAATTTACTCGTTTTTAACTACTATTTTTTTAACCACTGCCACCGGTACATAATGGACATCCCACATATACGTACAAAACGTTTTGAGAACACATTCATTGTGCGTACAGCTAAGGAGTGGAATTGCTTGCCGGAGTCTGTGTTCTTTGATGGCTATAATCCGGGAATCTTTTAATCAAGAGTGAATAGGTTATTTCTAGGTAAGCGCGCTCCATCGTCGATCGCATCGTCGCTTTCCATCAGGTGAGATAGCAATCAGGCGCGAACTTATAATCAATTTAAAAAAAAAACAAGGCAATGAAAAGTTAAACAATAACTTTACTTATTAGAGTAAATTGAAAAGTTAAAGTAAATTAGTATTAGGTTTGTCACAAGTTAGTACGGAGCCACATAGCAATTTGGGCAATCTCTTTTCCCTTCCACTGTCAAGAGCTTATATCTTACTTTTGTTCTAAACAGGAGGCGATAGCCCGCTCCTTCGATTACGAGCTAGCCCGTCGAGATTCTCCAGACTGCTACTTTAAATCCTTGGCTCGGGAACTGCTACCCAAGAGAGACTTCCTAGTCAAAACCCTCAGAGAAAACGGGTTCAACCCTACCATTCCTGAAGCAGGGTACTTTATCGTTGCTGACTGGACTAAATTGGGTAAGTAATCTAGTAGTTATTTTTTATTCCATGTGGGAAATCATCATCATCATCTATGATGGAAGGGACTAGAATTCATTTAGACATTAGTCAACACTCCAAAATCTTGAGCATCGACGCCAAGTTGCTAACTTGTCGGTTTTCTATCGGGGAGTGTGCCTGGAATTGCACAATTTAATTCCGCCTGGTCCCTTCCATCATCAGACCACAAGACGTACGGCGTTGCGTCACCGGTACATGGTGGAGATCCCACCCTCACGTACTAAGCTTTTTGGGAACACATTCATTATGCTAAGGAGTGCAATTCTCTGCCGGAGTCTGTGTTTCCTGATAGCTACAACTTAGGAGTCTTTAAAGCCGTCGCTGTTGCGAGTTTATCGCAAGACGACCCTTTTTTATTGTAGGTAAAAATCTTCCTGACTAAATAACCTACCTCGTTCCTACGTCGCCATTATACAAGTCTAGAGCCTTCCTTTCAGTCACGAACCCTTGGCCCCAGTTGGTTTCGACCCTTCTGCAGGGTCCGTACGGTTTGCTGACAACTCCTTGAGGCGCGCGGGAACAGTGTGCGCCGTCCACGACTAGACTTGGTCTGGACGATTACCAGACGGCCGAATGGCGAGCTACCCAATGCTCGCCATCCGCAAGCCCGCGCCTACGGTGCCCCGTCACAAGACGACCTGCCAGTGCAACGGGTGCCGCGTACAACCGCTTACACCGTGGACGTAAAACGTGTCTTGAAATGTGCTTTAACTTTTTATTACACATTCTACAGAAACTAGACCGTTTCCTGAGTTGGTTTATTATTTTCCCATCAACTCTTCACTTTAACCACTAACAATATGTTTCCTATAGTTTTGTCCTTCATAAAGCTTTTATCCCACAGAAAACAAGATCGACTTATCATCAGAAAGTGACAAATACAAAGACTACAAGTTCACTAAGAAGTTCGCTAAAGAGACCGGCGTGCTCACCATCCCACCGACAGCATTCTACTCAGAAGGGCACAAGCATCTCGGAGAGAACTTTGCTAGATTCTGCTTTATCAAGGTAAATAATTATTTAATACAAATTATGAACAGAAATTGCCCTGTGCGATAAGACCGCCCATTGTACACTTAGTTTTTATATTTGTATATCCTGTCCACATTGAGGTGTACAATAAAGCTTATAATAAATAAATAAACAGGAACATCTATTCGTCTACTCATTAGTGAACTAAAAGTTCTAATTAGGGTATCCTGGTTGACTACGGGACCCTAAATTCCAACGCCAATGCCGAAAACCAGCGCTGTGAGCTCATCGCATTATGCATGGGACCACAGCATTATGCATGGGACCATAGCATTATGCATGGGACCACAGCATTATGCATGGGACCACAGCATTATGCATGGGACCACAGCATTATGCTGAGCGTTTAGCCGTATTTGCGCGAATGTGACGCATTCTTTTCTATAAAATGTAATGATTGTCTAATATAGAATAGATTTAAGGTTGCGTCATTTCGCGTGAAACAAACTGTTTTTCTTTCTTTTCTTTATAAAAAAGTACTTTAGTCTAATTTTTACTACTCAGAAAATAACTTGAAATCATTTTGACATGTTAGGCGAACATAAATGTACTAAACAGATTTTTTTCGAGATGTTTCATCCCATAGTTAAAGAAGTTGTTTGTTATCGTGATTACAATCACATGTCGAAGTATCGGTCACTAATTAAGCGATTACCAGTCACCCTACATAGATAGACAAATGTTATTATTTTAGTAATTATTTCAGTTGGTTACGGTATACTAATATTTTTAATTTATATTTACAGAAAGACGAAAACCTGAATCTAGCTGGCAAACTAATGAAGGAATGGAACGCGAAGAATCAATAATAAATAAATTTAACTTTTATGTAAATAAATATTGTGATATATAAAGTCATATATTTTTATACATTGTTATACTTACCTACTCAATGCATATTTATTATTAAGTATAAACCATTTTTTGCATTTTTATGTTTATGTGTATTTGGCTGGAACCAATACACACAAAGCACTTAAATTATCTGTTACTTATATCAGTTGTTTATTTAAATATTAAATAAAAAGAAAGGTTTCTGATTCACGTGTTTTATTTCAAATATCAATTCCAAAATAAAACATTATAATTTTATTTTCTCAAAATAGTATCACTTTCGATTTAAGCCGTATTGCCTTCAACTTACGGTTCAATATTGGTTGCCTAACACGTTACTGGGGTATTATGAGGTGAAATCTCCGCGCAGCCAACGTTTAGCGTCTCTCGTGTCATTCCCGTACGTCTTCCCAAACCTGGAAATAATTTTACATGAAGATAGAATATGGGAAATATTCATTCGCTTGTTATTTTCATATTATAATGGCTTTTTGCACCCCCAACAGTCTGCGACGCATTCACGGCTTCTGTCTTAGAGGGAGCGGTGCGGTATCGTTACGTGATTGGTTGAACCCGCACCCATAAGACCGAAGTCATGAATGGGCTGTTAAACGGCTAGTCGAAAAAGCGTTAAAAATGAACCTTTAAATGGCGTTAATAGGTGCTAAAATTGAATATCAATAGGTCCGTACCTGCACAAGCGGTACGATTTTGACGTGTTTAATCTGATACAGATTACACCTATAAATAAAAAAACTACTGAACTTCCATAAAACAGTTTTTTTTTAATAATTCTTAGCAAGCGTTGACTAGACCAACTTTCAGTTAGAGATAAAGCTACATATGTCGCATATCACCATCTCTTTTTCGGACGCAATGGCATACTTAATTAGTAACAAGATCAGTGGCGTAGCTAGTCCCACAGGGGCCCCGTATAAAAAAAAAACGTATTTTTATTACAGATGCTTAGCTGCCCTATAAGACGGTAGTGGATAACATGTTGCGAATTTTTGCCTAGGTCGGGGGCCCAGTATAATTGATACGGCAGATACGACGGTAGCTACGCCCCTGAACAAGATCCTTTTTCTTACGCACTCATAGAAGGTAGGAGCTGCGCTCATATCAATGTTTTAAAATTATTTAAGAAATAAATATACTTATAAAGTTGTCCTGTTCCCAAAGTTGGCTAATTACATTTACGGAGGACGAAATATGCCTTTATTCACACTATTTGTCATCAATTATCAATAGAACAGAATAGAAGAACGTCCATGTAATTAAACGCATTCTTATAGTTTAGAACTCCATAGTCTGTCTGTTACCTGAACATGCATCCAGGAACGTGTCCCGCGTAGTTAGGCAGCATGCCGACGTGCTTGTGGTAGATCTCCGTCGGGTTGATGGACATCGGCGGGTCCGGCCTGCAAGGTGGGGAAGAGGAAAGGTGGGTAGTTGAAAAAGGTAAATGGAAAACTTCAAAATTGTTAAGTAGAAATAATAGTAACATAACTGATTTCGTTGCTTTTTTTCTTGTATCAAGTAGTATTAAACCAATTACAAATTGAATTACACCTTAAAGACAGTTGACGAGCTAAAAAACGAATTTTAAAAATTTCAAAACACCTAAACCGATATTATCTACAGTCAGGAGTGTTTTCTTACCAAATTTTTTGGGTATTTGATGTTAGAGTGGCTCCATCTACAACCATCTGCAACTGCCTATGTCATATTATAAAATCTTTATCATATTTAGTTTTTTTTTTTTATATAATCCGATCCCCACCGCTTTAGGGTACATCGGGAAGGGGGTGTGTCAGACTTTGACAGACTAAAACCAGTGTCCTTTACAGTTTTTTTCCTTTTGTTCCCGCAGGCGACCTTCAGCTGTGCTGAAATCTCCATCATGAGACCCGCGTAGAAAACTACGCAGCGGCGTCAACTCGAACCATATACTTACCATACGGCCATATTTATATAACTACAGGCTAAACTAGTAGTAAAAGTAAAAACACGTATCTTTATAAACAATTTTATTGTCATACAAGCATCTTGACCATATACGGCCCTTCAAGATGGTAGCCGATCTTGGCGTAGTAATTCCTGGTGCCGACTCCCGATATGACGGCGATCTTGTCGGAACCGTGCTCCTCCTTGGCAATCCTTTCGGCTTCCTCCATGAGGAGCATGCCGAAACCTTGGTGTTGGAACTTCGTTGGGTCTCTGGCGTTTACCTGAAAAAATAAAAGAGTTGAGACACATGAATACACACACACACACATACACTACCTAGCCCAATGCGAGGACAAAATCTGCTAAGTTTAGGTATATAGGGTGTCTGGTAATAGTGATCGATAATAAAATACAAACGTGATTGTACTCATGGTAACAAACAACTTTTACTATGGGACCAAACCTGAAATAGCGAAAAACAATCAGCAGGTTCAGTACATTTTGACCACTTTTGAACTAAGCATCATAAACACAGCGTCTATATACAAATATCCTAGGTCCTCAATGGCCGGCATTGTATGACGATAGCATTTGATAACAGAAACAGACCCCTATATGTTATTTCTACATAGACTGCTGCGTTCAAAAGGCTACCTTTAGGTGAACATAAAATGTACTGAACAGCAGATTTTTTTTTGCGTTTTCAGGTTTGGACCCATAGCAAAAGTTGTTTACAATCACGTTTAACGGGTCCCTAATTACCAGTCACCCTATATATTAAACAGCTGACGCGCTTGTGGGAAACTAGTCTACCGTGGTACTCTTGGGAAATAATCTAAATTCTATTACTTTACCGAAGCGAGAGCGGATGTAAGACGATTACTGACTGAAACTATATGCTTTTAAATGCTTTTTGCGTTCCAAAGCCCAAGTGGGCCTCGTGTATTTTGCGTAAATCTTGAGCTACGCGCTAAACAACGCACTTTCAACATGGACTAGGACCTTCCTGGACCGCCGGACGTTAAGCTACCCATTGCTAACCACACGTAAGGCTGCACGTACAGTAGCGAGTATTGCTCTGCACCTCCCGACGCCCACCTTTTTCGCTCGCATTACTCACATTTTCTTTTTATATTTAAGCTTATACTACAAAAAGATCAGCAACCTCATAGAAATCATGAATCTAAAAGAATCCAAACTGTACTTAAGTCTTTCGTAAACATACCGGCACAACAGAACCATAGACATGCAGTTCTCTAACAATACTGCACTGCTTGAAGTTACTCTTGGGCCCTGGCTTCAGTTCCGGCCTGTAAGTGTCACCAGCACACTTCCTGAGCCTCAATAGGCCCACCAATATGTCCTGGTCAGGATCTTCGTATGCCAGGAATGTCTCCCAACCACCGTTAGCTGTATAATCACGCCTTATTAATTCTACCTGAAAATAAGTAAAAGAAAAAACTTTCAAGCTTAGCAAGGGAAGATAAATCACGAGATCAAATTTTTCCTGCTAGCGTGATTTTACCTAGGTACTCTGCCCAAAAAAAAAAAAGCACGAGCAAGCTATAGCCACCCTAGTATGATCTAGTGCCCGATCCAGGATGTTGGGCTACCTATTCGAAACTCTATGATGGACTCTAAAAAACTGATGACTTCACACAAAAATCAGGCATGTCAATGAAGCCTAGCCGATGGGTTCAAAGATAAAACTGGACTGGACTGGGATAACCTTTAGAAGTGACGAAATTAAACAGCTGATGTCCCATTATTTTTAAATAACAAATAACTCTAAAAACAGCCTCCAAATAGGTGAATAAATGAAACAGCAATCAGCTTTTCTTTTAGGGTGAGTATGACTATACACGTGATCTAATAATGCTGACGTCATATTTCAATGTGTGCATTCTTGTTGTTACTAGACAGTTTTAATAAGTTATTATAAATTTTTTCAATAAATAATAAAACAACTACCCTATAATAGCAGATATCAGAAAAAAAAAACTTTCAAATCAACACATACCTCGTATGGTCTAACCCTATTATGTATCTCCTGAATGCCGACCTCTCGTGTCCTGACATCCCTACAGTCTGTACCCAGGTCGGCCATGCGAGCGAGTGCCAGCTCCCTCAGATTTCCATGTTCCACTCCTGACGACACTAGGGGCATCGGAATGTCTCTTTGTACTCTGAAAGGATAAATTACAAAGTAAACTAAATATACTTTTTTTGTTGTGGGAAAAATCATCTAATGTCGAATCCCCCATAAAGCGAAGAGGGAAACAGTGTCAGACTCTTACTGACTAAACAACCCACCCCATTCTTTCTTAGCCCTCATACTGGCGCCGGACCATCCTTTCAGAAAGTGGTCCAATACGTAAGTGATTAAGTACCTACCTAGGTCATAAACTTTACATACCCATTCCTTTTGTTTCAATTACATCGACTGTAAAGCTCTAAAGGTAAATCGGTAAAACGATCAACACGACGAATCCGATAAAACCACCTCTGTAACATCCCTGGTAAATATCAGAGTAACGCAGTTTCCATTTTGACCGAAACAGAGACTTGCCAAAATTCGGTTTCGGTTCCAGTCGTAAAACCCAGGTTCGGCCGAACACTAGTGCTCTAAATAAAGGCTAAAATTATACAAAAATGTCTTACCTATAAACTCTAGTCCAAGGCGGAATTAAAGCCAATATCTTTGCAATCAGATCCACAAGAGTCGACGGAGGATAACTCCTATACCTCCCAGTCTTCCACAGCTCATAAAGACCAGTACCTCTGATCACAAGTGTGGGGTATATCTTGAGACCATCAGCCCTGAACGCAGGGTTCTCAAAGAACTCTATAAACTGTTCTACATCTCTTTCAAAGTCCACATTTGGTAGGTCTGGCATCATGTGTGCTACAATCTGGAAGTAGGAGAAATCATGTTTTATAAATTTTTAATTAGCTGAACTAAACTGACTGCAGAAGGCAATGGTCATGTCTGCCAGGTGTGAAGTAATCTTCATTTATTTCATTATTTCACAAAAAATAGTTAGGTAACAGGCACATGTAGTGAATCTTAAACAGTAAAATGTGTGTTCCCAAAGAATAACTTAATAAGTAACTTATGAATATTTAAGAACTAAAGGAAAATTTACTTTATTAACCTAGTATTATGTATAATTAGTGACTTGCCCGAACTAGGTTTATAAAAACCTGTGTTTCGAGTCATTCGGGGTTTAGTATCATCCTTATAACGTCCCTACTGCTAGGACTCAGACCTTCTCTCTAGGACCGGGATGGGGCCATAATCCACCATGCACGTTGGTAGATGTCACATGTCTTCTAATTTTTGGTTCTAGGACATGTCAGTTTCCTCACTATGTTTTCCTTCACCCTTTTGAGAACAGTTGTGATGATTACACCAAATATGTACCTGGGCTTGGTTTGTACCCACGACCTACAACTCAGGAAGTTGGGGTTGTTACCACTCGGTCACGACAGCTCTCCAGCTGTGTGTGTGTATTGTAATTTTATTTTTGGTGTACAATAAGGGCCAATTCTCTGTTAAGCAGGCACACATGCGGTTGCCCGCGAAACTTGACCAAACCTTTGCAACTACAATCTAACTACTAGTTCTGTTAACATAGTTTATTTTTTTAATATTGGTAACACTATAACAGTACCTTATATCCAGCATCCTTAGCCAGATTGAAGTTTTCACAGACAGCCTTCACTGTATGCCCTCTGTTGGTGTCTCTGGCTATATCTTCGTACACTGACTGAACACCAATTTCAAGCCTAAAATGTCAAAATACAAGTTTTGATTGTAAACAGAAACTTCACTGGATTCAAATAACTTGGATAATGTTTTTAAAGCATGGTTTTTTTTTTGTTGTAATTGTAGCTAATATATTCTATGCATCTTTTTCTCAATAATTAGATTTTTTATTTTTATTAACATCAAAATCAGTTTCAGACAGATTTCCATCCATACCTCGATACAAAAATACAAAATGATAATGAGATAATGAAGTCCCAGGCTAATTAGTCAGTAATCACAAAAAAATTGATTCACCAACTTACTGTACCAGTAACAAAGTCAATAATCACATTTGCTATTATCAACATACTGCCCGGGGACGTTGATAAAGTAGAATAGGATAGAATTAGTAAATTCAATTCATAGTGGGAGTTGCAAATTTGTATCATGTACTAATGTATAAGTTACATTATGTAATCTAGTATTGTATCATGTACTTATATTTAAGTTACATTGTGTAATTTTGTGACTAATACAGCTAAATAAATACTGACTGACCTAGTGCATCCATAATTGAGCATATCACTCATGTGTCTCTGTAGACAGTAATCAGGCCTAGTCTCTATTGTGATGCCAATGCACTTCGTCTTGGCCTTCTCAGAGAACTTCACAGCCTCGGCAACACTGCTTGAAGTGTGCCCTGAGAGTGCATCATGGAGATTCCTGAAAAAATGCAATATACATTTAAATTAAAATCAGTAAATTTTGAAAACGATAAAGTATTTCTTGATCTTTTTGTGTTTTTTGTGTGTAGGCATGATAAGGCCAATGATTTAAAACAGTTATAAAAAACATTTAAAAAATGACATTAAAGTAACTTACCTTATAAAATAATCTCTATAATCTTCAGGGAGGCTCATAAAAGTGCCACCCATCACTATAAACTCAACTTTATCTACACTGTGACCGAGTTGCTTCAACTGTTCAACTCTGTGGCGCGTCTGCAGGTAAGGATTGTACCGAGCTCTGATCGCCCGCATGGATGTGGGCTCATAGCCTGTGTAGCTCTGTGTGGAGTACTCAAAGTCCGAGTCTGGACCACCAGGACAATAAACACAGATGTTACCAGTAAAGTTTATATGTGGACACCTGTGTGGCTTACACATCACCGCCACAACCGCAATACCCGACGCAGTACGAATAGGCTTAGCCTTCAACTTAGGCAACAGTATCTTTTTGGCATCAGCCGGCACGGCCGCGATTATATCTACCAGCCTCGGCGACGTCCCCAATCCATACTTCGAGGAAATCCTCGTTTTCATCTTGTTGAGGTTAACATCTTTGCCATGACGATGTGCCACTAATAACTCCTGTATTATCTCAGATATCACCATCACCATTTTCTCCTCTTTAGAGAGGTTCGGCATAAGTTTCTTTTTAGCCATTTCGTGGGCTTTTATTCAAAATTTTACAATAATAAATAAATTACGCTTGTGGCCTCTTTGAGTCACAAATGATGACATTGACAGCAATTTTGACAGTGACAGCCATGCTGCCGACGCCATATTTTCTTGCGTTTCGAATCACGTCAAAATCGCAAGCAATCAATAAAATTATGCCTACATTTTCAGCCATTCAGAACGGTTTGATGTAAATGATAGATGAAGATGATGTTTAAATTCAGTCAACCACAACAAAAAACATGTTTTTGTGTTCCGTCCGTGTGGGCATACATACGGCAATTTCGACATAATTCGGATTGCGACATTTGTCATCACAAAACTCGTTCAGAAATTATCAAAAATCGCTTATTTAGCTATTATTTTTGGAATAAAAGATGTTTTATTAATAGCCACTATTCTTACAAATTCAAATAAATAATATCTAATCTTACGCTACTGTGTGAAACTTACTTGACTACATTCACTGGTGCCCATTCAGTACTCTGTCTTCGTCTGTAGTTAGATGAAAAGTCACAAAGCGCCGAGTTTGTTAGTTTTTTAGAAGACTCGCCGAACCTTTGGAATCCGTACGGAACATGGCCCGCAAAACCTTCAAATAAACACACAAAGTTAATCAAAAATTTATCGCTCACTGAAATCGCGACACATAGATTTATATCAGTTTATCGAACTCACGCACTGATTGTGACGGATTAAACCCCCATATTTGAGTTCGCACAAAAGAGCCGTGTATTTTTGCGTAGGACATTTATATCATGAAATACCTATTACGTAACTTATGAATCTATATAAAAGAAACGCCAGAATGACATACGATCCGGTGTCAACAACAATCTGCGATGTCAATACTTCAAACAAAAAAAAGTATTTTTCAAAAGAGGATGAATGGGTCAGTGGGTAGTCTTAGGGGCAGTGTAAACAGTTCATTCGGTTTCTACATTTTGGATTCCTTCTTGATGTTCTCACCTTTCTTGATGTATTTATCAGGATGACCGTTTTCCATGAAGAATGGACTAACAGAATGTGATGCTGGGGATAGCTTTGGTTCGTCCATGGGTACGTCTCGTAATATTCCTGCGCATTCTGGTCTCACTGTGACTAGTGGGAGCTTGAACTCGGCTGTTGCGGACTGTGAATGTGAAAAATGTTGGAATAGATTCTTATTCTGTGTATTAGACACTTCTTAATCATCAAGGTACTCAAGTGATCAATTTTTCGCTTTCCATTCTTCTTTCTTCATCCATCTCCATTCTTACTGATTCTATTCTTGATATTTATTTTATAATGTGCTCAAACACAGCTGTTTATAATTTCAAGGTTCTTGCAAGTGTTTTCAAAATACTTCTTAGGACTTACGTATCTGTCGACCAAATCCCAAGGTTGTCCTTTCCCGGCTTGTAAGTCGACCACTCTTTCTAACTGGTTTCTGGCTGCTCTCTGGTTTAGTTGTACTTTTTGAAATTCTGACAATGCTTCTGTTGCAGAAACAGTGTATCGCTGGCCAAAATGGCTGTTCAGTCGAGGGAGGAACCCTATATCATTTGAATCACTTTTAGTAAACTATAAAATATCCAACACACTATAGTTCTCTTTTAGAAAATTTAGGTCTTCGCACTGGGTTGTTTTCCTTACTTAGATTACAAATCTTCTACAATTTTGCTAAACTTATTTTACGACAAACAGTAAAAAAGATCTAGAAGATTGTTACAGCCAAGGCCCGATCCACGATAGCTGTATAACAAACACTAAATAAAACACTGCCCGTTAGTTTCACGAACGCTAGTCACAAAACAACTGCTCGCCATCTGATACCAGGAGCCCATGACATAACTAGAGCAACGATTGATAAAGAACGAGTACCGTTTTATTCGAAAATTATGCACATATTTTGTAGGCCTTAGACTTTATAATATGACACACAGAAGACAACACTGGGAATGTTTTCCGATTCAAGAAAATCGCTGCACTTATATGCTTTGTTAGATATGCGCATGTGTGCTGTTTACGTGAGTGTGCATTTAGTCCTGAGTTAGTTACAGGACTTATTACATATGTGTGTATAAACTCGTTCATGTGTGCGCAACCCATGCTTACCTTGACCCTCAATAAAGGACGATAGAAAAAAACATTTATAAGCAATAAATTCAGCCGTATCCAATCCGCTATATGAACTAGTCTAAGCTCAATATCATAGGCAGTGATCCGCAAGGATTTGAGGTCAACAGACATCTGTTTAGTACATTCATCTTGATAAATATGACAGTTGTCTTGTAGAAGAGATCAGGCGGCCGTTCTTTATGACGGTTATCACAAATGTATGAAATCTCGATCAGCTTTGAATGATTTAGTGGCACTTTGGAGAGGAATCCGTAAAGTATCTTCGGAAATATTTGCAACAGTAAACGCTCAGTTCGAATTCTGTGGTTTTCGAGTTCCATATTTTTATGATCGGTTGAATAAGGCCATGAACCGAACTAAGGAAATTAATTCTAATGTTGATGTTTAAAGCTCTCTTTAGACTGCCTGGAGTCGCCTTCAACAGAAATAAGTTGCTGTAGGAACGAGTACATATTTCAATGTTGATTTGTTGTCTGCAATATCTTTCTGATATCTAATCAGCGCTCAAACACTCGGTTCAGCAATAAACATTGGGTGTCTGACAGTGACTGTATATGCAAATCTTTGGCGAATTAATAGCCAGGACCAGCTGCCTACGTAAATAGTGCAAGCTTTGAATTGTAGGCTTTAAACAATTACTCACACTTGCCTCCCACATACAACGGTCAAGTCAGGCTGAATGTTTCGGCCCTAAGCGAATATTAACCGAACCATTATAAGCGCCGTATGCTATAGCTAAACTAGGTGTCCCAGTACATACGGGGATTAGCTTGACGACTTGATTTTCAAACATTATTCGTCTTTCATTTAGTCACTGATCAGAGTGACCTTTAACCTTTTGAATACCTACCGTAATTAGAGACATCATAGAACGACAAGGTGTGCGAACGCCGGTGTTCGCTTGGGGCTCAAGAATTTTTAACATAATAGCCGGCGTTCGCACACCTATTGTCTTTCTATTATGTTTCTAATTACGGTACTCAAAGGGTTAATGGGATATTTACGATAATTAAGATCCTAAATTTTTTGTTCCTACCATAACACTGGGAGATACATGGTCTATGTCGCTGAAATCTCTTGAATTTGTCCAAACAGGGTAGGGAATAAACTAAGATATCAGCGATGCTAAAACATCAAAAACAAATGCCTGTAACTGTAACCGCATATCAAATCAAGAGCAACGCACAGCATAAAAAAGTTTTTACTATCACCACAAATAATACCACATTAATAAATATCCCTTCAATTCTCTTTATTGAAGTTTTTGTTCTTTAATTTGAAATGTACGTGTTCTAACAGTAATAGCGAATGTAAATATCAGGAGACCTTAGCTTAGACTCTCAGGAAGTTGTGGCATGCCTCGGAGGCTTGGACCGGTCCAAAGTGACTCATACAGAACTGATTCATCGAGATCAAGTTAATTCGAGACAAATTCTTTGAGATTTCACTTAGTTTATGTGACTTTTTTTTGTATTTGAATAACATGTTCAGTGAGATGTTTCAAATTCCACAATGCAGTTCGATGTAGAAAAAAAAACTTGTCGAATGCTGAATTCAAAGTTTAAGTCAGAATTTAATTTAAACGAGAAAGTCGTCTAATTATCAAATAGCTGGGAGAAAAGAAAACAATTTTTTTTTTAATGCTACAAACTAGTTCTAGACTGCGATCCCGCCTGATGCTAATCAGTGATGCAATCGTTGATGGTGAAGCGCACTAGTTTAACCCATTTAGCCTTGAAGACACCGAAGTTATAATCGGACGGGAAAACCGCAGCAGGCAATCTGTTCCAGTCCTTTGATGTACGCGATATGAACGACGAAGCAAAACACTTAGTCCGGACCGTAGAAGTTTCTCTGTATTATACAAAGTTGATACGCGCTGTGAGACCAACCCAAAAATTACGAAAACAAAAACTCGCTGCTCCATACGTTTTGTAGATTTATGTGATTACAAATCTATGGAGCTGCAGCTGATAAATCTTTTCGATTTGGTCTCATAGTAAAAGTTGTTCATATTGGTGCGTACAATGATTTTTTCTAAAGAAAGCCCCTCTTTTGTATCAACTTTGTACATTCTATATAACTCCGTAAAAGCTCCTGGTGCGAATAGCAGGGGTAAAAAATATACAAAGAAGAGAGAAGACTTTCTCTACTGATTTTCTATTTCTCGTATTACAGAAGATAAAGGACGAATAACGACACTCGGTAGAAGCTAATGTCTAACAATGGACGTCTTTCGGCTAAAATGATCATGATGATGATGATGAAAGGAGGAGTGCATCGTACCTTCATATCCAGGTATCATAGGATGCTTGTACACTGGGTCTCCATTCCGAAATCTTGCGTTCACGATGTCGATGTCAGTTTGTGGCGGCCGAAAGATCTGTTTGGATGAAAAATATAAATTATTTTATAATGTTTATTAGTTACTAGCTTTTGTCAGCAGCTTACATAAAATATAGCCTATGTCACTCAGGAGTAAAGTAGCTTTCTATTGTTGCTAAAATTTTTCCAATCGGACCAGTAGTTCCAGAGATTACCCCCTACAAAAAAAAAAACATAAAAACAAACTTTACCTCTTTATTATATACCTACTAGCTTTTGTCCGCAGCTTCGCCCGCGTATATAAAATATAGCCTATGTCACTCAGGAGTAAAGCAGCTTTCTATTGTTGCTAAAATTTTTTCAATCGGACCAGTAGTTCCAGAGATTACCTCCTACAAACAAAAAAATAAAAAAACAAACTTTACCTCTTCATTATATTAGTGTAGATATATAATATATATATATATATATATATTTAAATTAATATTTATTATAAATATTTATCTGGGTTTAATATATATTAGTTATTATCCTGTCTTCTTCATCTGTCTTTCCTACTTCTTCTTCGTTGATGTTTTATTGTATTGTTATGAGCACTTTACGATATCATATCTCAATCAACTTCTGACGTCATCTCAGCGCCCAGCCACGTTGTCAGAACAAAGGAATTGTGGGCGTGGCCAACTCAAAGCGTTCGACGTAAACGAAACGATCGTAACTTTGCTAGAGGGGCAGGTTGCTAAGTCAATTCGGTTCCATTTAGACAGTTAATATATGCATATGCTTAAGCTATTTGCCGAAACGGGACCCTAATACATTGGTTTGTCACTGTTCCCGCGCACCTCAAGGAGTTGTCAGCAAACCGTAGGGACCTTACAGAAGGGTCGAAGCCAACCGGGCCCAAGGCTACGCGTCAGAAAGGAAGGCTCTGGCCCTGGTATGTAATTGCAAATTAGTAAGAATGGGGTTGGTTGTTCAGTCAGTAAGATTCTGACTCTGTTTCCCGCTTCGTCCAAGGGCGGGATTCGTCATTGGATGATTTTTACCTACCAAAAAAAAACTACTCGTATGTACGAGTATCATGTGTCTATATGAACTTACTATGAACAATAAATACCTAATATCAATTTATTATTTGAACCTAACCACACGATATCAAAAATCGATACAATGTAATGTCATGTTTTACAATTATCTCCCCCATTATTGATTTGCAAACCTTTCCATAAGATAAGGTACTTCAAAAACCATGTAGCGGATATTTTATATGACCTTCTATCAGGCAAGTACATAAGCAGATTAGATACACCCACACTGTTTCGCAACGGTAATAAATTGATAGGAGATTAAGTAGGGTTAATTGAATGCACACGTTTCAGGAGGGGGGAAAGGAGGAGGGGGATAATTTATCTGAAAAAGACGTTCTTTGTGTATCTAACGTCATAACCTTGTAAATTAACCGTCATAATGAACACATACATTCAAAGTTGATACGATGATGGGCTTTCCAAGAAAAAAAAAACTCGGTGCTCCATAGATTTATATTCACATAACTCGACAAAATGTATGGAACAACGGGATTTTTTTTCGTGATATTTGTGTTGGACTTTTTTTTTTTTAATTGCAATAAACTAGTGCTTGACTGCGATCCCACCTGATGGTAAGCAGTGATACAATCGTTGATGGTAAGGCGCACTAGTTTATTAAGAGCCTATTCACTCTAGCCTTGAAGACACCTAAATTATAATCGGACGGAAAGACTGCAGCCGGCAAACATATCTAGTAAAAGTTGTTCATATTGTTGTGTACAACTATACAATGAACCTTTTTAAGGAAAACCCATTTGTCGGATCAACTTTGGTTGGAGCAGTGGTGGCCGAGTGGTAACAGTTCCTATTTACGAAAAGTAAGTCGCTATTTCAAACCTAGCCTAGGCGCATTACTTTGTGTAATTTATTTCATCACTACTAACGCCCGTCAAAACAGTGAAGGAAAATATTGTAAAGAATTCAGCATCTTCGAAGACATGTAACATCCAGACAAACATGTAACAGTCACAGCATATTTTTTTACGCGTATACAAGCGCTAAAGTTCCCAGAGTCTAGAGTCAGGGTCGCCAAGTTTGAACGGCCGTACTGTACATATCTACACTAATATAATAAAGAGGTAAAGTTTGTTTTTTTGTTATTTTATTTTTTTTGTTTGTAGGAGGTAATCTCTGGAACTACTGGTCCGATTGGAAAAAATTTAGCAACAATAGAAAGCTGCTTCACTCCTGAGTGACATAGGCTATATTTTATGTACGTGGGCGAAGCCGCGGACAAAAGCTAGTATGTATATATTTAGGTAGGAACGGGGGAAATACATGGCGTATCTACGTACTATTCTGAGCACTTCAGGAAAACTCAATGTTAATTAAAAGGTTTTGTGATAAGAACCGCACTTAAATTATGAATCATTTGACGATTACTGTAATGTTTTTCCTTTGGGCAGTGCATTGTTTGAATATTCACCATAATTTTTAATCTTTTCGATTCAATTATCATCTTAACCTTTTGAATACGAGTACCGTAATTATTAGAGACTTAATAAAAAGATAGGTAGGTATACGAATGCTTCGTACGCTTGGAGCTCAAGAGTCTTTTCTCTAGGTGGTATGAACAAGTTAGACACATTTTTTTTTTAAGAAGGATGTCATTAAATGACTGCTCTTGCTTTGGAGAGGGCGAGAGGGCGTGTCAGATTTTTACTGCTTTTACCGTTTTATGTCGTTCTTTGCGTTCTTAGGGCCATGGAAATTCCGTCAAACGGGATATAATAGCACAGAATCAGGGCGTGCCATTCCTTAAGAAAATAGTCTTGAACATGGATTCAGAACTCTATGTAGGTACAGGTACATAGGGTTAACAATTTAATGTAGGCATATGTCCAACAGTGGACGTTTTTGGGCTGAGATCACTGCGTAGGTACAAAGCTGTTTTCTTAAAGAATAGTACGCAGGGTTGGTGAAGACACCAACCCTGATTCTTTGCATCGAGGTTTCAGATACCAAATCGCTTCGTATTTAATGTGGTCAATTAAGTTTCTTCTAAATCTACACTAATATAATAAAGAGGTTTTAGAAGTTTATTTTTTTGTTTGTAGGAGGTAATCTCTGGAACTATTGGTCCGATTGGAAAAATTTTAGCAACAATAGAAAGCTGCTTCACTCCTGAGTGACATAGGCATATTTTATGTACGCGGGCGAATCCACTGACAAAAGCTAGTTTTTCATAATTTCGATACTCATGTCGTATAGGTAACCCTATTTCTAGAGAAGGCAGGCATCATTGTCTTTAATGACTAACCTTTGTTTTTGGAGTGGGAAGTCACCCTTTTTCGATTGTGAAGTTACCAATAACCCCTCTCAATTTCGGAGAAACAAGAGGAAGCATCAGGCTTTTACTGACTAAACCCACCGGTTTTTTTTTATGGTTTGCAAAAATCATCCAATGACGAATGCCGCTCTTGGGCGGAGCGGGAAACAGTGTCAGACTGACTAAACACCCCAACCCGTTCCTCCTTCCCCCTTCGCACTGGGGTCAAGCCTTCCTTTCAGAAAGAGACCCTGGGCTCCAGTAGGCTTCGACCCTTATTCAGAGTCCCTACGGAGCCGACGTGTAGCTGCCCTTTGCTTCCCAAATTTTTCGGACAAACCCGAAGCATGTGACTAACCTGAAAGTCGTCTGCCGTCCGATCAGATAGTACAAGCCTCTCTGAATGCTGGACACTGGGATCCAGGAGGATCTTGTGAGTGGTCGAGCCATATGTGTCGCCTATTCGGTACTTGTACTCGGGACAATGACCTGTGTACCTGCAAACGATTGAAATAGTTAGTTTATTGCTTAAGATTTAGTAAGAATATCAGTAAGCAGTATGACAGGACAGAGTGGAAGACAAAACGTATAAGTTGCTGCGACGATAGGCATAGCATAGACTAATTTAGATGTGCACAAAGACGCTTCAGCGAGGCCTTTTTCTTTTTTTAAATTCGAAAACGAAACAGCGACTATGTCAACCCAGTATTCCAACACTTCGGCGCATACTATCATCAGCCTTCCTAGCCAAGTTACAAACGTATTGTTTAGAGTTAGCGTGAGCGTCCAGAGAACAAATTTGACTAATATTGTATGTGGCGCGACATTACCAGTTTTAGTACCGTAGACACTCGCTACAGTCGCTGTGACTGACAGCGCCAATATGGCGAATATCAAACGGGGACAAAAGCACTTTGACGGCAATAAGTACAGTGTGATGAATAATAGAGGTCATTTGCTGAAATAGAGGTCAAACGCGAGCCAATCGACCTTAATCATTATTGTTAAAGAACCCTAGTTGGCGAGAGGGCACTTCGCCTACCACAGCTACCCCTACTAACAGGAGACAAGAATAACAAATAATGATCATGAGACGTGTCACGTGTGGCAGGATATCTAGCTGAGAATGAGACTTCACCATGTCTTCGACGACACCCAACTAGGTTTGTAGGTTTCCCTCATCGATTTCAAACAACATGACACCGTTAACCAGATTAATCGACTGACCATTTACCTGCTAACCTCAACATTAAAGAAATACTCAAAACGATCATTTACGAAACCTTCGTGCTCCAGAAATAGGTACCTATACATAATAAACGAAATCATTTATCATTTTCGGACACGCGACCCGACCTCCACACGCCCTGAATACATTGTCACCAAGAAATATAACATGACAAGAATTACCTAACGATCCTTTTAAGTGAATTCGTACAAACGGACACTCGGTTCATCAATAAAATATATTTGTAACACGCTCTTGACAAGGTGAAATATGTGGCTTCAAAAGTATACCAGCGATATTACATCGGCGCCAATTTGGTAACTATCGTTACGTTTCTGATGAAAAACGGCCAGCCGGTCTCACTTAGTTTAATTTCGTCATACGCAAATGCAAGACAGTTTGTATTCTTGGCGACGCCAGCCCTTTTTTGGACCTTAATCTTATGAAAGAAATGCATAAAGTGCAATCGTAAATTAAAATGTTTCAATATGGATGTGTGACATTGAAGTCTTGGCTCCTTAAAGTTTCAGTAGTTGCTACGCAAAATTAACGAAATGTGTGAAGATATGAGCATGTATTTATGCATTGTAAGAAAGTACCTACTCCTAACTAACTGTAATTCATAAAGCTTTGAGACCAACTATAACGAGCTAAAGGGAATTTCATTTATAACAAAAACTACACTGCTCTTTAACAAGCTGTAACTTGTATGTTTGATGACAGTGCTCAGGTAAAGAGAGGGGCAAGAGCTGTCGTCTATACAACCATGGGTTTCCCAAATACTAAATGAATAGGTACACTAACCCTGGTATGTAATGTGGCTGGGCTATGCTGACTAAATCCAACGCCATTTTGTGTTATTTCTTGCTCTGCCGGAAAAGGATCAACTCATAATTTCCATATAAAAACCGGATAATTGTTACTGACGCTAAAATTTAATAAACACCACACATTTGTTGATTTTGGGCTTTTGATTAGGTTTGACGTGAAATTGTGACATGATTGGATTTGTCGTTTTAATTGTCCTGACGTACGCTTAAATTGGCCAGTGATTTAGATCCTAAAAAGTTGTTAAATTTGAAAATTTTCAAGCGCAAAAGACAGAAACTTCACTCTCAAATCATTACATATTCCTGTTTTGCTCCAAATTTTATGTATTTTCGTCACTCTTCCCTTCCAGTCCCTTTTATGGAAAAGATCACATCTTTCGGACAAAAATGTATCAAACCAATCAATGCACTTTACGTCATTTTAAATGTGGACCTGGATGACCGAGCGTAGCTACAAACAACGCAGTCCATACGTTTTGGTGGGCTAGACGTCAAAAAAAAATCCATTGTGACTCTAGCGGCGTTCCTGTCTTCGGTCCACAGCACTCAAACTCAACAATTGACAGAAAGAATCTTAACTCCATCACTGGTTGTTTGTTAGTTGCTATGCTTGACCGACGTGACGCCGTGAACGCCTGGAAAGTGGCTTGCAAGGCATTGGCCGAGAATCCATCTTCACAGAGACAGTGTCTGCTGGCCGTGACCGCCTACTGGCTGTGGGTGAACGGCAGCCGGGCCTCTGGCCACAAGCTCTTCCGTCACCTAACACAGGAATACCCATAGAACAAAGAATACAAGATATGGTCAATCAATAGAAATAATAAGATAACGTTAAGTAATATTAGGTAATACGTAGGCAATGCAAAAGACTATAATCAAGTTACCAGTTAGTTAAATATCGCAGCATATGCTGAGGTAGGAGCCTTTTTGGCCTCGCACAGGGCAAAGTTGATTTTTTTTCCTATTTTAATTTTAGTCCTGATTTGTTATACCTAAGTTTAAGTTTATGTTACATATAGATTAAGTGGTTATTTTTTATTTGTCCTGTACGTGGCAAAATAAATGTTTTTTCTTTCTTTTCTTTCTTTCTTTCTTTCTTTTACCATTTACGAATGAGTGAAAATTTTCGACGATTCAAACTAATGAATTACCGCCAAAGCACCAACCGACCAACTGCAACGTACCAACAACTTCGAAACAAAACAAAACAAAAGTCAAAACATAGACGATTCGGTGCCTGCGCAGGCTTCGGACTTCACCGGTCATCGTTCGTGCTCTTTCGCAATTCGTTCGCTCGGACTTCGTTCCTTCGTTCATTTGTTCAGCCGCCATATTGAATGTAACCGCCGTCGCGGTCGGGTGTGTTTGGTGGCGCTCCGCGCAGTGACAGCCAGATAACGATGAATTCATAACTTTTAAAAACTTTGTGCTTCGAAGTGCTCCTGAATCATAATAATTCCAACAAACTGTGAAGTGATCTTACATATTTACCTCAAAACAATATAGTTTCGTTATTTACAACTGATCCAGCGACTTGAAATGCATGCATTCCATCGAGACTGTTGAACTTTATTTTTTTTTCGTTCGGTGTACATTTTGATTCTTATCAAGTATTTTTTTATAATTCATTCGCCGTGAACTATGGTTTTATATAAAGACAATATGTAATAAATATTACGTACATATTTATAGTGTTATGTGTTGATTAGACTGTGTTATCAAAGTTAGCAATAAAAGCTGATTAGGGATTGCCGAAACATTCAAGGTAAGGTCAATCAAGTAATGCACTAATCGATAACAATAACTTTTCAGTTAAAGAAGGAATTGTCAAATGAAGAAGGAAATTCTTCTCTTAACCGAGAACCAATGAGACGGATGAGACTGCACTTTTGAAACCTCTTACTTCATTTATTTTTTCACTTTGCCTGTGTCTTTGGACAGCGCCGGTGTTGTTGAAAAGAATTACCAAGGCCCTGGAATGCAAAGGCCCTCCTGGGATCCTTCAGTTAGGAAGGACTCCGGGTGGACTTTAGCCAGTAACAACCCCTCTCTCTAAATAAAACTGTCTATACTCACCTAGTTACTTGGGTTTATAGGTGTGACCATCAATAAATAATAATATTTTATGTATGATGGTAAACGTTACAGCTATAACGTTCTCGTAAATAAATCATTACCTGTTTTTTACCGGTCACCTAAGAACCTCGATTTTTATTCAAATCAGCTTGATTGCAACCGAAATCAGTTTACTTAATTCATAAAATTATGGAAACTGTTCAGAACTGAGGTTTTTTGGCGAAGATTTAGAAGACTGCTTAGGTATTTAGCCGCAAGACGATGAGTACTGGCTGGCTGTAATAAAAACTAACATGCTTTGCTTGGTATGGTTATGCTTTGTTATGGCTGAAATGATGATGATGATCATCATTTCAGCCATAACAAAGCATAACCATAACATGACATAAGCCTCCATCAAATGTCCCCACAATTAACGATCCTTTGCCTCTCACTTCCAACGGATTCCCGCAACCTTTACCAAGTCATCGGTCCAACTTGTAGAAGGCCTTTCAACGCTGCGTCTTCATATACCACGGCCGCCACTCCAGACTCAGCTCGACTCGTTGGATTCTTGCACGAAACAGATATTTGTACGACTGATAGTATAGCTGTTTCTAGTCTGGGGCGCCTCGAAAATGTGAGTTTAGGTACATGTTTGAAAACACAACCATGATGAAGCAACTATAAAGGCCCAACTAGGCCAATACCCGCTTGGATCACGAGAATTTTGAAAGAAATACCGTGGTCCTAGAACTGGAGGAAAAGTTTAAGGAGACAAATGGGTTTTAGTTGATAAAAGTCTAACACAACTAACCACTACCCAACTACTCCAAGACGAGAATAGTCATACTGTCATAATTATGATATTTCTAGTGAAGAACATCGTATTGACATAAAATGAAGATAGACTACAAGGTCTAGAATTATAATCCACCAAACAGCTTCAAAATCAATGCATAAAGAACACCTAAAATGCATTTATCACTATAACATTACCAAAAGACGAGGCAGCAAAAAACAAAACAGATAAAAAATACAGTCTTGTGAATATTCGCGATGTTCTCTAAGATAACGAGATAAAACCACTCTAAACAGAAATTGTTATCTGGGTTACCTATCGGCTATCAGTTTCATCACAACAGATGATGTTGTCCAATTTAGAAGGAATGCGAGTTTGCGACAACGTTAACACAAATGACCCAATAGATGTTGCCGTTACGGAAAATATTTTGGCAATATTAAATTCTTTAACTTTTCTGTTATTGAAATATTGTCCTTCATTGCGTTTGTTTGCTAACTCATTAATAGTAATTAGATAAGACGTAATGAGATCGTGTAGACTTTGAATATAGCGTTTTGGGAACACATTAATCACGCGTACAGCTAATGGACTTACCTGCGGAGTCTGAGTTTCCTAATAGCTACACCCTGGGATTCTTTAAGTCGAGAGTGAATAGGTAACTTCTAGGCAGTCGTGTTCAATCGTCAGCCACATCATCGCTTACCATCAGGTGAGATAGAGATCAAACGTGAGCCTATCCAAAATAAAAAAAATACGACGAAATTCTAGACTATCTTCAAGGCATTGCGCTTTTTCATGCAAATTCAATACAAACAGTTTCTAATCAGCAATAGCTTAACTCGGAATGCACTTTCATTCGTAATTTCGTTTCATGTTTATTTTTTCGTTCTACATCACGTTCTTTGTTAATCCTAACAGATTTTTCCTCTTCATCATTCGTACAAATGATTCCATCGCTTATTTTGCCTTCATTTTTAACATCATTAGTAGTTCAAAGTATTTTAAATCTTCTTGCTTTATTCATGTCAACTGCAATAAAAATAATCCTTAGTATTCTAGTCGCCTTATCTATGCAGATTTCGAAATGAGACCACTATGCCCCCATGATTCTCATATAAGGAAAATACCGTGACATTGAGCTAAATACTTCTTTTTCGAACGATAAATCAATTTAACGACCGAATTAATTGCATAATTGCTAATTGATTTGGCCAAATGCGTTCTGCCAGTTTTTTCTAGCTGTTTGTTAGGAAGCATTGACTAAACGAAACAAAATTATTATAAAAGAACATAGGCCACAAATTAACGTGGGCAGTTCCTCTAAAAAAGAAGCTAGAAGTAAATCAGTTCTGTACATAAAATCGCCGTTACCCTCCCAATAAAAGATAACACGTTACCAAACAATGAAACAGGCACCCATTCAATCTCAAGTAAAACGTTTCAAAGGAATCCTGTTTGGTGGTCGCCGGTCGGGAGAAACAAAACCCTGCAACGACATCGTGGCGACGTCGCCGTTCAAACACGGACCACCACCATTAACAAACATATCTCAACCCTATCACCCTCCACATACAGCACAAATTATAACATCAAGCACTTGATAACATTCCTACAAATCCCATTCTAGAAACTAGACGCTTCTTTGTTTTTGTTATTAGACTTGTATTCGCTGTAAATAACTACTGAACGGCTGTCTAAACCGCTTTCCAACTATCAACAGCGAACATTTAAAAAAAAGTCAGATCAACTTGTATCTTCCAAATAGATTGCTTTGAGATAAAAACGGAAAGTATTCAAGTCCGTTTAATTCAAATCGTCTGTTAATATCGAAACTCAATTACTGATGATGTCGATATCCGAATTAACATAGGTCACGTTTTTTTCATAAAGCATAGAGCACATAATCGTTCAGAAATAGTTTTCCGCGTCCCCAGCAAGTTTCGGAGCAGACCGGTTTAGAGGAAGAGTCGGAACGGCGGTTTGCGATGTTAAAAAAACTGGCTAAGTTCGAATTTGTGCCTTTTTGAGGGCTTCGTAACCTCGACGAAACAGTGACAAATAATGATCCAAGGATGTTTGCTGAAGCTAACGGCTTTTACACAAAAACACTGGTTTTTGTTAAAATTTGTTGATATTCCAAACTGTCTTCTAATAACATACTCAACGGTCAATAAATTAAGATCTTCGGTGCGGAACTCTAAAAAGAAGACCCGTGTTGTCTGATATTCGAGGTCGCAACCCAATTGGGGACCAGTCGCTGGTCGCAGGTACGCTTTTGTAGTACACTTTCTCCCGTGCGTGACGCGCCCAGCCAGACATTTCACTGAAGACGTCTGCAGGTGCACGGCAAACCGGCGAACTCAATGGTAAACATGCGAATTTATGATTTGCGAATCATTTAATGATTCGCTAAAGTTACACTTTCACCCAAGAAAACAGGGCGTAAAAATCAGAAGACTTTACTTCTAATTACTGGAGCATCGCAAAAGTCACACTCAAGCGACATTTGGAAACAGTGTTGACACCGAATAAGTCACCAGTGTCACAGTGTCACCGCTTGTCTGCGATGAAAGAGACTGTAGACCTCTTGTTATAAGTGGGTTTTGAGAACAACATTCTAGACCACAGACGACGCGTCGGGTACCTATTAATAAAAAGATGTTTAATTCTAAATATCGTTGACCCATAAAACCTGAGATTCCGACATTCCTCTTCACAGGAAAGAATCACCATTATGATGCAAAATAAAACACGTGCTGCCTGCCGTTTTTAGACATCCTGCGATCATTAGAGGCGTTAATGGTGAGAATCTTATAAAAACTAGTCCAGCGAGTAAGAAACAATTGGCTACGTAACCATTTGTTCGTACTTTCGTTCGTAAAAACTGTATGTTAACACGAATGGTTACAACCGCAAAGTATTCGAGAAGCAATTTGGCCAATCAATTATAAAGATTCTAATAGAAATCGTTATTTAAATTCGCCACGACTCGTTAACGAACAATTATTATCGACATGGTGACGAGTTTCTGACATCACTTTGGAAAATAACTTTGAGGAACATAGTTATGGAATCCACAAAACAATATCGGTTACCTCAGCGTTCAATCATTTTGTGGAGAACATCAGATGGATTGCTTAGCTGTGTAAAGTTTCTAACCATGACTCAGATTATTATTATTATGCAGATTTCCTTTGGTCATGCCTTATGTCTTTCAGGTGTGTGGAATTTCCATTAAAAAAAGTTCAATAACATGTTCCGGCAATTCACTGAGCAAGTGTGCAAGTAAAAACAAAATTATAAAATATAATAGGCAATAATCTGGGTCGGGTCGGGATGTCTCGTGTATTTTGTTTGTACCTAGTTTGTGAATGAACAATACAGAAGCTATTCATTATTTTGAAAAAAAAAAAACTAACGGAATTGAATGTGCTTAAGCCAGATCCAAAACATATAATTAAAATCCAAGCAACAGCATTAGCAACCGTTCCGACAATCCGACCGGTCCAAGTCAACTTAATAAAGGTGTCAATAATCTGAAAGTGTAGACTAAACCAAAACCAATCGAGATATAATAAATATACTGATCAGACATGAATGGTCTTGTGTCAAAGATGCAGGATTCCTTCATTGTCTTCGGAAAACAAGTTGCATCTTGTCTCAACAATGGAAGCCTTATCTGAGGTCTTGCCTTTCTTGGAATTGCATAAAAGACTATTGATGACGTGTAAAATTTCTCGGCTTCTTATCTACCGGTGATAATGAGAACATCCATTAAGTAGATAGTATTGAAATGTCCTAAAATACATCCGGTTATTTACGTTCTCAAAGACTTGGTAGGAACTGTCAACTGTTTGGTTGAAAAAGGTGATAAGTCTAACGATAAAGGAAATCTTGGGCCGGTATATTGTTACCCGTACGTGTATACATATGATATGAGGAAAAATCAAAGTATGAAATATCTTAAATTACCTGTAGTGTCCGACCGAAGTTGCAATTCTGGCCGAAGCCTAAGCCGAAGCCGATTAATCGGTATTCACCAAAACCTTCGGCCGAAGCCGAAGCCGAAGCCGAAGGTGTCATTGACCTTGATAAATACGATAGTTAATTTGATCTCAGAATATACTAGATACATATTGTGAGAGCTTTAGAGATTTAGCTCAATAACGAGCCGAGTGACCAACATATACAAGTAGGTAATAAAATTTCTAAAATAAAAGTTTCAAATATACAATGTTAATTAATTAAATATTTATTTACTTAAAGTACAAATTTTGACAACTAGCAAACCTTCGGCTTCGGCTAAACCTTCGGCAAATTTTCGGCCGAAGCCGAAGATTTGGCCGAAGGTGCTTTTTTGGCCGAAGGTGGCCGAAGCCGAAGCCGAAGCCGAAGCTTCGGTCGGACACTAATTACCTGTCTCCTATCATTCAAGCTTCAGTCTTCCTTAGTTAGTATTGCAGATCTGTTAAACATAATTTAAACTTGCTCTTCTATCATTAGCACGAAAGTCCAAATGGTTTTTCTAATCATTTACTATTTACTTCAGATCATAAGCAGCTGATTCATTCTCTTCATGTTTTAATTTCATTCTTTGCATGGGCATCTACATCCACAAGACATGAAGTAACATTGCAAAGTGCTTCATTCATAGAGTATGTCTTACCTATTATACGAGGTGGTCTCTGTATAATTACGGTGTTGCAATTAGGGACGAGAGAGTGTTGCAAGTGTACTGAGCACTATGGCAATTTACATTATTATTTCTGCGTTTCGTTCTTTTATTACTGTTGTTTCGAAATGTATGTTAGTTTGCCTTGGATTTAAAACTAATAAATTTAAAGATTTAAAAAATAATTTATGATCGAATCTAACAAAAGCAAAAGTAAAATTCATACGTGGTGATATCCAGCTATCCAGTAAAGAATTCCAAATAAAAAAAGAACAAATCAGTTTTCTTCTAACGCACGAACCGTCAGATAACTATACGTAAGTACGCACTCCTACGCATTCCACGTCACGCTTCCAAGCGTACTCAGCACAAATACATCAGAACCCCGTCCATAACACGTATTGTGCAACCAAAGTATCAATAATAACAAAAGCAAGGCCGGTCGGTGTTCAGTTACATCGGAATGTATGTGAGACACTTTGTTCACTTGTTAAACCAAATAATAGGGTTATCTGCCAACTAAATTTACCAAAAAACATGAGAAATTCAAACCTAAAATAAAAGTGTTATGTAAAAGAATGTATAAGGCTATAACTATAGCGATAAGTTTTGATAGTTTAAGGAATTCCACAGTTTTATGGTATTTTAACGATCTGTTAGAGTATCGTTTACATTCGTGTTACATTGCGTAACACTGCACCTTGTGATGGATGTAACGGTTATTTTAAATTCATGATCACCTAAAGGCATTACATTACTTGCATCTACTTTGTCATTATACTGGTATTTGAGTTTTTCTTGTTCATTCAATCAATCACCTCTGCCTATGGCAGTTTACTGATGGTCATAGACCTTAAATTGCGACATCTCTTCTAGTTCCCTGCCTTCCTCGTTTTGTATACCACAGCTGAGGTCTTCTTGCAATTCAAAATTAATAGCTAGTTCCCCCTGAAATTCCGACTTAAGATTTATGAAATATTTCATTTTAGTGGAATCAAAATTACAGCTTAGCAACGCTGACTGCATTTCTTTCACTGTCAGAGTCGTACTAAGTTTAGATTCGATTTAGACTGTCTCCAACCCTACTCGAGTTTTGATAGAGGAATGTCGAAGACATGTGTCTTGTGCATAATCATACACGTTCCATGTACCTACACCTCATGGTCTGTTCGATCACGATCTTGCGAAATACTAGTCGTATTTACGAATCGTGAATGTGTAACGAATGAATGAATTTCAGCCAAACATTGTAACATTAATACAGTTAATAGATTTCACATATACGATCGTAGGATCTCCAAGTTAGTCACTTCTAAAAGTGAAGCGAAATATAACACTATCTTATCTCAAAATTAATATGACAAAGATAATTTTAATACTGGCTTAATTGATATGTAATTTTGAGTTGTTTTTACAATCAATCATCATAGTTTTGTAATTACTAACAAGGGTGAACGTCATCAAGACCTCACGATTTCACAAAGGAGTCTTGCAACAGCCATTCCAAGCAAATTTATTATTTAAATAGTGCTATCACGAAGTTATCACAGCTTACATCTCGTTATCTTCACTGCACACTGTGAAGGTAATAATAATAATCCTCTTGTTAGTATGAACAAGCGTGGAAAAGCGGGTAGACAGACATTGTAAGATATTTTTCCTCTTACAATGAAAATCGCGTGCATGACAAGCTCTTTATAGTAACATGACAAGCGCACTGTATGTTACTGACATTTGCTCATAATGATACTATAACAATTCATAATTTTGGTGTTTTTTTTTTTAAACTGGTTTACGTAATAGCGTCAGCAAGTACAGTTAAAGTTGCGGCTATATTACCAAAATTTTCATAAACTAAACTACTAATAAACTGTAGGAGAGCTCGTGATTAATAACAGATGTACGACGAGCAATGAGTAACTCGTCGTCTGGCTGTCTGGTAAGGACCAAACCCGAATTTTTGTATTTTTGGGAATTTGCATTAATTCCACCAAGCCCGTACCGCCGCCATCGGTACCTGGTGGACATCCCATGCCGGTATAAACGGTTCAGGGACCAAATTCATTGTGCCTACAGCTAGGAAGTTTGTGTTTCCTGGCTATGCCTATGGCTACAGCCTAGAAGTCTTTAAACGAAGAGTAAATAGGCCACAAAAGTACAAGGCAGACGTTCCTAGACCGCATAGTCATCACCATGATCATGATGTCAGTACACTATAATTAAAGTAACTGCATCTGAAATACCAGTTTAGGCATCCTAATTAACAAACATTAGTCATTCATAATGGGGTCAACATCGACCATAAAATGAAATGTCGATTGATTTGCTGGTCATTATAAAATGCATGTATCAATTAACGTTAGTTATATTTACATGTTAATTGATTCCGCCATTAAAACTATGTAGCGATCGGACATCGTCTTCTGATTGTTTCGTTATCTTAGATATGAAGATATAATATATTTACATCGAAATTAAATTGATTTTGATCGTTACATTTAGATAATATTGTTTTTTTTTTCCATGCCTCTGTCGGTACAAATGGAAAACTTATGGGATCACTTGGTTGTCCGTTTATTAAGACCATTTTACATAGCAATGTTTGGAAAGCTAAAATTGATATCAAATATTCAGGTTTGATTTTGAAGCAGTTGCAATGCTTCTTAAATCAACGCAATCCAGAGATAAGGTCGTTTAGACTTATGTTTTGACACTCGTAACGAAGGCAAAACGTATTTAAAGGTACTTCCCAAATACTGAAATTTTTGGCATGAAGCAAAGTCTCACTCATTGCACAAGTTGAGGAACAATTCTAAATATCGTAAAGTAAGTTACACAGAAAACAATTGCTTTGTTACGATTCCTAAAACTCTACGAGAATCGATTCGGGAATTTAACTATTTACATAGTAAGTTTCTATGGAACCTTTATAATGACTAATGACTTCACTTGACAAGTTTTTGTTTTAAGGACTCTGACCACAAAACATCTGATCCAAACAGGTCATATTAGTGGTCATTCTGAGTATTTACAATTTGCCGTTTTCCTGGTATTCGTTAAAATACTGGCGTGATTGCTAATTTACGTCACAACTACTGGTGAGTCTGAGAAAATTAGGGCAAAGTCCAAGAGTCCTAACTCCAGCTGCAGGGAATTCGCCGAAGAATATAATGTAGTTAATGGCTGCATTTCCCACGGGAGTCCTGAGACTCAACCATGTAATTATGACAGGTATTATCAGAGAAACATCTGCACCTGTGAACTTAATACGAAATTATTTATATATAGGTGAAGTAAAAAAATTACAAAATTGAATTTTCTAAATATATTCGAGAGTTTTAATTTGGAATGTTATATTTTATGTCTCCATTTTTTCACAGGATAGAAATTGAGAGTGTCCTTTCTGAATTGGGTATTTTGAGTTTAATACTTCTTCTTACCCTTATTTTTGGGCTTTTTGATAGGTTTTCAGGCTAACGTAATATTTGAAAAATCCTCCTCCTTAGTCGTTCATTCTTGATTACCACGACCATTGCGTGGTTGATCATGTTGCATTTTCGTTGGCTAGTGAGGCTCCCGCGATGCGTTTCCACTTGACACGGTTTACGGCGTCTCGGGAACTTCTCTGAGAATATATGGATTTGAGAAATACTCAACTTCAAAGGCTTAAATCAGAAATCGGGTGTCAGACTTTTCTTAACTAAAAACCACAGTTACCTTAGTGGTTTTTGCGAGGGCATTTTTTTTGTGGTCATCATTTGTGTCGGCTCTAACTGGCGTAAATTTTTCTGGCATCTCTTTGAGGCACGTGTAGAACACAATATGCCGTTATTTTACGTTATACATTACTTAATCGAAATAATCGAGTTTTAAGATTACATGAAAACTGATTACCTCATACAGCAGCGTTACAATTAGTTGATCGCAATCACCAATAGCTTGTTATACCAATTTTCTAACTAATAAACCAAATACTAACTAGGTTTCACGCTAACAAGACTGTTCTACGGCAATTATACTGTTTATACGAAGTATTGATCTAGTTGCAATTAAGATAAGCGTTAATAGAGCTTACTTCGAGTTGTTAGGTAGTAAAAACTTTATTAATAGCAAGAATGTAAATGATATCGCCGTCCTAGGCATTGACAAAGAACCTGCAAGATCTGGGGGAATGTTCAAAAGATTAGCCTTAGTCAGCAAAATGCATCTGAAGTAACACAGGTTTTTATCAGTGAAAGTGTGACACTCCCACTCGCTCCACCCCAACTCCACCCAGACCAGGAAGAGTAATTTGATGATTGATGGTTTGAAAAAGGTGTGGACAAAAAAGTGATTCATAAATACTTGATAGATATTCCTAATATGGACGAATCAGAGTCGACTGTTATTGTGCCCAAGGTATAATATTGTCGTAAAAAGGCCACTTTCCATCTTTGTTGGCTTCAGCTTACAAAATAAGCGTGAGTAGATCAAGAGGCCTTGGAGCCACGGAGTAACTGGAACACAAATCTAATTTGCGTACGCCCCGTGAAGCTTTGCAAATGCATTGTTGGAATTTTGAAATACTAAACAAAAAAAATTACGTAAACAGAAAACAAAATTAAAATATTCAGATAATTGGATTATCGTGACCACTTCGACGTTATTTAAAGAAAACGTTTGGAAGATACCATTGTGTGACGTAACATAAAAATATTTGCCTAATTGCCCTATTATATTTGCGTCACCCTTACAACTAGCATCGCCGCATAAACGTTTATTTATTCAAGCTATTATAACAAAGTTGAAATCATAAAGGCCAGTCCATTTTTCTGGTTCATGACGTCACCGCAGCTGTGCAAACTTGGGTTTTACACAAGTCTACTGCATGAAGGCAAAACGTAGGTGTTTCAAATGCAAAAATTTACTTAAATGTCTTTGTTAACATTGCTTTTTTTGCCTCGTCTAAAAAAAGAAGCACAATGTAAAACCTGAAAACGAACGATGATTCTCATTTCATGGCGTCATGCGCAATCAAATTTACATATAGCACAAAGACAAAATGAGGATATAAGTATACAACATATGCGTTTCAAACAAAAAGGAACGAATCCAAGAAACGATTATATGGCGTATTTCAAATTAACATTACCTGAACGCTTTAACGATTCTAATGCCTAAAGAGAAATGGCCGAAGCCCTTTTCCGATCGAAGAAGTACTGCTAACTAATCGTACTTTGGTAACTAGGCGATGTTCAATGCTCATAGAATCCGTAATGGTGTTCGAGAGTCGGAATGCCAGCGAACTCACCATAAAGGCAACAACGCATGACCCGTTTTCACATGTATGGATATCCGGTTAGCTTATGGCCAAGAATAATGGGTGCATTTTAATGATAAATAGGAAAGGAATACTGAACGCATTCTTTTGTAACAGCCAGACAATAATCTTCAAAGTAAAAAAGTGACTCCAAGTAAAACTGATGCTGTAGTGGACAGACCACAATTTGTCACGAATAACGGTACCCAACTACCCAAGGTAAAGTTATATGGAAATAAGGTTTTAGCTGCACAGATTTCGATTTGAGTTATGATTTACTTGGTTATATTGTTGAACAAAGCGAAACAACTGTTTTTACGATCTACAATGTGTTTGTGCAGTAAAACAGAAGTAAGTTATCGCAAAACAAAACTTTATAGAAGCTAATAAATATGCTTATAACCTTGTTAGAATTTAAGTGCCAACTAAAATAATAGTACTTAAATGAGCGGATGTGGAATCGGAACGGATCGAAAGCGACATTATTGTGTTTAAACCTGTTGAAAATGCAGTTAAGATCGTTATTTTCGTCAACGAGACATCTATGGAAACTTGTTTCCTTGAGTTCAAAGTTATATTTTAGTTTTCTGACGGAAACGTTCTAAAACTATTTACTTTATTGACCATATTATTAGCTGTAGTTTAGTCAAATATTTTCATTTCCTCTTGTCTCTTTTCATCGTCTTCCTGCCCTTGTCGCGTGTTTTTTGTAGAGTCTTTATAAATTAAGATTATTTAATTACTAACCAGAAAATAAGTCAAACCAAGTGTATTTATGAAAAACTTCCTACTATAGTTTCCAATTCAAACGCTCGACCCAAATTCGTCAGCTTCCTTGTGCATTAACAATCCTTTCTTCTCAGGAACCTTGTTAAAAATAACTGTCAACTAAATTAGTGGAACAAATCCTGTCGAAATGTTGAAAAAAACGTGTCAGATTAAACTTAGAACTCGTTAAAACTGCCATGTTTTAAAATAATGTCCTCTTGTCTTGTAATGTAACTATGTTATACTTCTACCGTTTTGTGTTCCGTTTTTTTTTGTGTTTTTAACAATCATTACTTATTAATGATAATCTATTCATTCCTTTACTAACAGCAACTGATTCTGAAACTGTCTATTTCGTGTCAATGCTTTCACTGTTCCATCTTTAGAAATATTTCCTTAGTAATGTTAATATTCAGCACTATGGTGTGAATTGTGTTAAACAGTATTGTACACATACCATAGGCTGAGTGTAACTTTAGTATTCATAATAAATATCTTGATGTCAAGTTTTTAATAGGCCCAAAATAGATCCCCTTACATTTTGTATTTTTCCTTTTAACACATTCTAACAGTTATTTATATCACCAACTAAGGTAGGGATAACCTATTTTTTAGTTAATTGTACTTTTTGCATTGGTGTCTCCCACAGTGCCATTATTAGAAGATGTCCACTATATAATAGATCTATCAGTCTTAACAGGTAGCAATATTTGTACATCCATTTCAAATGAAGTATCTCAAAGGACCTTAGTTTTTACATCACTTTTTACATATAATTTTGCGCGACAAAACGCAATATTATTATACGAGAGTTAAATCTTACAAAGGAGCATCGGAAATATGTGTGGAATGCCCGAGTCATGGCCCAGGTAACCGGGAAGACCACGGGCCATCAAACAGGTTTCGCCCCAAACCTTTTTACCAACAATCCGACTAATTTATTAGTTAAACTGCCATTAAAGTTATGGCGACTTTTAATAGCTGTCTCGGCGTTTAATTAGGGGTGAAATTGTCAACATGTGTGACATCTTTATCGTGTTTATAGTGATTATGGATTCATCACCTTTATAATTTACAGTTTTGACACGCGCTTCTCTTTTATTGCATTGTTAAACCATCATTGTACTAATAGTTATGGCTTTTTATTGAGAAAAGTTGTAATAGAGCCGATGACAAATGACAATGAAACATTATTTTGCGTTTATCCTAAATAATTGTGCATTAAGATCAGGAAGGATCAGACTTTTATTGGTTTAGACTCACCTGTTTTCTTCTTATTTTCTAGGGTCATGTGCAAATTAATGATACTCCTCAATTTATCTTTCGTATTAATGATAATATAGCACCATGATAATGTATTCTGTTTCTTTTCAATTGCCATTTCGGTTAGTGTGAATATAACGTAAACTACATATCCTTTTATTTCATGTTTTGCAACAGACCACTTGTCAAAAACAAATGGTCCTAAATTGAATAGGTGGCCATTTAATTCAAACCGAATCCGGATTAAATATGTATGGTTGTTGCCACAATAAAACAACAAATCAAGTAACAAAGTGCTCGATAAATCTTAATAAGGCAAAAGTCGTGACTGGCCTATTTGTGCTCAAGGTGTACGAACCGAATCGAATGGACAGCCATTTTTGACAACGTCCTGGACTTAAAAATCTTCAAGGGTAACTACACACATGCAGTAAAGTTTCTTTAGACGTGCCGATCGTGACCTAGGCATTTGCTTTTCAATCGCAAGTAATGCAGCCTCGACTGGCATCAAGTTGATCAGACAGGTCAAATATATCTGTCGCCAGGCCAACTTATTGCTTCAGCCGACATAAATCACTGGTGAAATGTGGTCTATCTTAAATGTCACAGTTTTTTTTTGCCAGATCTTTATCTACATAGATGGTAGACCGCACACGACGGGGAATGGAACATTATTATGCGTAAATGTTCCCCGTGCCCATAGCAAGATACGGGCAACATTAATAAAACTTAGTTTAACTTAAAGCCGTACGGGTATGATAAAGGTGTAGTTTGTGATAACGGTGCGGGTGTGGTTACCAGTGGACCTTGCGAAAATGAATGTGGGTGTAAAATTTCAAATACAACAACAGAGGAATGCAGTCCCTTTGAGATTACTGGGAGCATTCATGCGGATCAAAATACGTGGGCGACGTTTTTTGCTCAACAAGTAGCGCCGCCAACTTGTCCGTCGAGACGGATCTCATTGCGGAACTAGATGTAACGCAGTTATGAGAGCAGCGATAATGAGATGCTGTGTTGACAAGACAAACATAACATCGGAAACAGATAATCAGATAAGACGTGTACGTACATGTTGCATTACGTAAGGAATCCAACCCGATTCCTTTTAATTTCCACCGCCATTTAAATTCCGGGCAATAAGTTCGAAAATATCATAAGCACTATATCCAGTTCGCAAACGGAGCCGGCCACGGGCACTTTAATAAGCGCAATTAACGTTTACGACCGAAAATTAGATATTGCGGAAACTGCTGGATATTTTTTTATCTCGCACCTGACCTCCGTGGTCATTGAACTTGAAGCTTTAGGCTTGACGAAAATATCACGTAGATCGAACGGCGCAGCGTCACGCGTCGCCGCGTGTTCTCCAAGAAAATGACCAGTCAATCACTTAGCATCATTGGAGAAAGAAATAAGCGAACCAGAAAATTGCTCCCGATCTACTCTCCGACGTTGCATGTTCAGAAACCATCTTGTTAATAAAAGGGCCCCCATCACAATGTTGGTCAGCTGCCGTACTTTGCTGCTGCAGTTTTTTAAGAATGCGTTCGAGCATGATTTCATTTCTCTCTTTATATAACGCAACCTTTATGGCTTTTATAATAAGTGGTATTCGCTTATCAGCACTGACGTGGTTTTATTGTTAATTTCTACTGGCTAATGTTTGTCGCAAGACCATAACACTTGAAGTAAATAATCTTTATAAATTCTTCCCGATTCGGGATGGTGAATTTGTTTTAATGGCCTTGATGGTATCTATTTACGAATTGAACGGTTTATCCTTATGTGCTTTGGGAGTTTCGTCTTTATGTCGTTTACTTGAGAGACGTTACAGCCCAGTGCTGTGAGACACCGTTAAGCTACAAATTTTGATATTCTTGCGTGTATTGCGTGTTTCACTAGCATTAATTTGTTGTCGTTGCGTGCTGTTCCAGGCGATTGGTTGCGCCGCCGCTTGGCTGGTCCGAGTGGACCTGCAGCCTCAGAAGGAACTACCTACACTCATCTGCATATCCAGTTAGTTAATGTTTACGGTAGATGCGTCGGTATTTGGGACGTTTGAACTTTCTTTTGTCAGCTAATTTGCTACCGAATTAGCTACCGTATTGTTGTTTTCATCACTCCTCGATTTGTATCATGCAAATTGATTTTATTTATAATAGTATTAAATTGTGGTATTTTTCTTCTTATTTGTAACGCTTGAAGAGAACCGCCATTTATCTTAATATGGATCATTTCCTTCAATTTCTCGTCTAGAGTGTTATGCAAAACGACTTCCTCTACAATATATAGTAAAGAAATCGTCGCTACGCGTATTTCCTGTCGCTTCGCCTTGCTAATCACTAATCATTGAATCAATATGCATTTTACGGGCTTGCGTGTGGGTTTCAGTTTCCTGAAAAAGTGGGACATTATCATATTTATATAAAGTGTGGTAGTGGTCAGGACTCAGTTCGGTTCGTGACCGCGTGTGTCGATATTCCGGATTCAGTAAAAGGAAATGTGGAATTGGAGATTCGGAACTCGGAAATGTTGGTTTTGTTTTTAATTCTGTGTTATATCTAATATACTAGTGAAAAATCTTTGTGCGGTTTGTGGTAGAAGATTAACTTGTTCTTCTAAAGCTTGTGGTGGTTGACACAACAACGAGATCAATATGCGTTGCTTATTACTTGACATTTCTTTCAAGTTTCTTTATTTTGTCAATATTATCTGATCAAACTCCCTCATCATTTTCTTCGTTTATATCATAAGCTTCATAATTGTCTTTTTCTTTTATTACGTTATTCTAATTTTTGAAACATGCAGTGACTTTCTAAACAACAGAATGAATTGCGATTAAAGGAAAGTTTAATTACTTCCATCTTGAAAGTGTTTTGTCGTTTCTTACCTCATTGTATAATCCTCTTAGATATTACTAAGCCGAGGTATGTAGAACTATATACCTACAGTTGCACTCTGCGATAACGTATCGATTTATCGAGAGTAATGCATCAAGTTGCCTTGTATAGTAGTTTCTAGCAAATCTGTGAAACAATAGCATTCCAATTGCAACTGGCTGATGAAGAAACTTATTAAAATTCATAATCTTTAAAAGAAACTTTGCATTTGCCTTGGCCATTGCTATCGTTTATGTTAAATGCTATTTACTATTTTTATTTTTCCTTCATTTTTATCGATACACGTATGTATTTGACCTTTTGAATTTTTCTATCGTCTGTTTTATATTCTCACCTTCTTTCCACATATTTGCATCTGAAACCAAAAATAATGATTATATAAGTATTGTTAAAAGATTTGCGTGTTTCCAACTTTATAATTTCTTAACCCATGTTGGAGTAAATGGCCGCGCTAACCTATTTGCCTACAAATCCCACGCAGCACAATATACCGTCAATATAGTTCGTTTAATTGTCGGCGCAAGCGCAAAGTTCTCATACGTAAAGCATTGTTTTACGCACGAGTTTCTTTACTATGTGAAGGACAGTAAGCAGTTACTGTTGTTACGTTCCATTGAAGTTTTGTAGGCGTTATTCCTTCAAGCCTTTCTTAGTGATATACCTGGTTTTGAGATTTTATCTTCTTCAACAGTCCTGTTATTCTATCAATATTTCTTTGTTGCCTTAGTAGGCAACAAAGAAATATTCACGAGTTTGTTAGTAAAAACCTTCATGAATTTATTGTAACAATGTTTATCTATATCATATTATACTTCTTCTGTCTTAGTTGTCTCGTGATCATCTCAAGTTTCACATCAAATAACTACATACCCTGCATCATGCATGCTGCATTAAATAACTCGCTTAAAAGGTGATATATCACAATTCTGTCATACCGATATCAACATTCCGTTCCATTCATTTGACATTTACGATTCACTTTAAATTAGATTACCATCTTGCATGGGTTTTCTTTCAATTTCCACAATATTTACAACTTAGTTTACATGCAAGGGGCAACTAGTATTAGTGATAAGATTATTATGCAAAGATATGCTGTCTGGTTGGTAGGAAAGAAATCAAAGAATTCAAATTAGAAAGGTATAACACGATTGAGATTTACAACAAGTTTTGTCGGGTGATAGTAGACGCGATTCACTATCTAATGAATTCTCACCACAACAATGAGGTTCTTTGGAGTTCCTTGAATGCTGCCTTCGTTTATTGAACCTCAAATAAAAATACAGCATTCTACAATGATTACAAGGTATAAATCAAATTACATAGCTTACTTGATCAATTCTTTAAAAAGATCAATTTCACTGTGTGGTGAGGATAAAAAAATATGATCAATTGCTACAATAATGGTTACCACTTAAAAGCTGTTCTATTCTCTTTATTCATCTTGAGTTCAATCTACAGAACCCTCTATACAAATTATATTAACTTCAGCACTTTTTTGTTCAATACCCATTAGGTAACCATGGTCATCGCCCGGTAGCTTTGATTCATCAGCCTCAAGTTAAAGCCTATTATATAACTGTTTTTATTCGTTACCAAAATCTTGACAATACTACTATAAACTATCGATTATCCTTATTCCCATAACTTTAAGGTTGAAAATTACAAATGACTCTGATCAAAAAAGTGAATCATGCAGTAAGAACTATTTAAAATTCCTTAAACCGTTCGAAATTCGAAACTGGCGTATTTACGGTAAAGACTGTTTTATATGGCGGTCGTGCGCGGGTGCATACTTGTACGCATTCATTTCTATAGGCTTATGCTTCACCTACGCGTTTTCCTTGTGAGATTTTCCACGTCTGAAATTTTCAAGGTGCCGTTAACTTATAGTCACCGTCTTCTTCTTCATGCCCTTGTTTCATATTACTTGGGGTCGCTCGTCGGTGCAAAACGCTTTTTTCCATTCTGCCCCTTCATTCGTCACACTGTCACTACATACCTTTTATCTCATCATCTTTTCTTCCTCCCCATCCATCTACACCTCTTTAAAACTTCCCATCCATCTACATCTCTTTAAAACTCTTTAAAACTCTTTTGGTAACATGCATTTTCTTTCCATGAGTCACCACATTATCTTATTATATCTAGCTATAAATACGATAAAACAACTTATGTAAGGGTTTGTGCCAAAACTTAAGCTTTTGAAACCTGAGGCTAACTAGTAACCAGTTTCCTCCGTCATTCATACACAGTAGCCCTTCTCATGAACTTAAACAAGAATAGTTTCGCATCCAAATATGGCGACGACAATTCTTAAGAAAATGACTCAATTGCAGCCTGAGAACTTTGTACCTAAGAATAACGGTGGAATAGTTCTACTCGTTGATTTCACACAATGACATGACAGTAAATATTTCTACAATGCTCCACTTTGTTCATATGAACTTTCCAAATATGGTGAGCATTATCTCGACTAACGTTATGATTGAGATTAGCTCGTTGCTCAATCGTTTTTACTAAACACGTCTTAGGTTTAAGAGGATTGGGGGTTATTGAGTTTATGTAAGATGTTTTGACTTCATTTTTGTCTGATTGGTACAGATCACTTATACTTTTCTGACCTCTAAAAGCGACAGGTAGACCAGCAATTGATTCGACAAAGATGAAAGCGAAGTCCTTTGTTTGGATTTGTGTTTAAAAATCCAATGTGTCAGGATAATTTATAAATATTGAAGCAACATAAAAAAATATACATATATCAGCAAGTTCACTAACCTGGCAATAAAAATTTAGGATATTGTGTCATAACAACAATATTGAAGTTAGTGAAATCAAAAATAAAAAGTCGTTTACAATACTTTAAGAAGGAAGTGATGAAGCAAATAAACGTTCTAATAATATTTGTGCGGAATCGTATTTCGCTTAAACTTAAATATTTTATTATTTATTATTGATTGTGTGTTTCTTCACTACAGTGAAATTTTATAGGTTTGGAATTTCTAATCTCATTGATAAACAAATCCAGAATAATCTTTCTTATCTTTCCAAAGTTATCAGCATCCTTTTGAAGAAGGTATTGAGATGATAAAACCGAATAAAACTTATCTTAGTAGTATTTGTATAGTATTTCGAAACCATGGAGACGATAACTGACGAAGATCTTAAAGATATCAATAAGCTTGATACAGTTTACAACATAGATGAAAATGTCAAATTGAAATTACCATGGCACTTAGTATTAAGTTGAGATTTAGAAAACTAACCAAGTAAGATATTTGAAGTACCTCTAAGTGTAGAGTCGTTAGTTCAACTACAACTGTCAGTAGTAAACTACGAGTATATTGAAACACTTCGTTAACCACCGTTATCCAAAACGTTATTTAAACGGACATTAGCAAGGACGTTCTGTAAATAGAACGGTCGGTTTTAATAATAAACTTTATCTTGATTCAATCGAACTATATTAAAATACACAACACAATGAAATCATCTACATACTTCACCTTTACTATGGCTGCAACGATTGCACACAATGCCTCTGATATCGATCAAACGATCTACACTTAATTGATTCGATTCGTCCATCGATGTATCGATGTGGCTTATCTAAATTACCCGAGTCCTTGTTTAGTTACAACACATCAGTTTAAAATGGAGCAATGCAAAAAAAGGCAATGAGAATCAATGAGATACGAAAAAAAAAAACAACACTGCAAACTTACGTAAGACCATAGTTTCTAATACAGCAATAAAATTTTACAATCTGCGTATCTATCGATTACAAATCGATATAACGTGATCGATCCTCCCATCCTCACTCACATTATCGACGTTATTGCTCTCTAATGTTAAAGATAATGATCTATAGAAAATTTTACATCGATAACCTACTCATATTTTTAGAATTTTACGATACTATGAATACATTATAACTGTTTTGGATATGCCCCGCAAAATGTAGTATTGCCTAATGTAGCACAACTGAATCATGTTTCTTGTGTTTGCAGGCTAACCAGTCATCGAAAATTCTGTCCGCATTGACAACGGAAGACCTTGGTAGTCCGCAGCTGACTTTGAACGCACAGTACCACGCTGTCACTCGCAAGCGGTTCACCTACGACCCGATACGAACGTTGAGCCCGATTGAGAACCGACGAGGACGGTGGAGCCGAGGTGACTCGCACCCGTGTGATGTGCCGGCAACATCACATTGATGTGCATGTAGACGTCACCTGATTCCCCACCACTCCTGGATGAGGCCAAACCATGAAGTTCTCAACTGGCTCCAGCTCGAGCAGTCTTGCCAGCGATTCGCTGTCGAGGAAGTCAACTCTATGCATCTACACGGAAGTCGATGCACCCACTATGCCGCAGCCTTGCGAAAGGGTAAGTCCTAACTCCACTCAAACTCTCTTATACCATCACCATCATATTAAACATTTTCAAGCCGTATCAGTATGTAGCACTATAAAATATAGCCTTTTCCAATTCTAGTTGTTTAAATTGTAGATATAATCGGCTGTATGGCCAAAAAATGAAAGTGCTTACCGATAAAGGTAATGCAACCTTAATGTTATGGGAGACCCAAGCATCTGGGCAATTTGCTTTCGATTTTCCACAGCCAAGTATAGTACATCAAAACTTTCAATTTCGGACAACGATAATAATAATATCGCATTAACAAAAACAATGCAAAAAGCCGCGCGTCCGGGTTGGAGAGTTCGGTGCGTTTGGTCCAGCCGAGAGAAAGTAGCATGTCATCTCTGGTACAGCGAGTCGCGAGCCAGTCGGCCACCTGGCCACTGCCTTCAAACTTATTTTGCAACACCTTGAATATTTATTTTTTTCTCATTGTGTCCAGCCCTATTCGGTGTCTCAGGTCTTTTATGGCTCTCCAACAATAAATTCTCATTTAAATTTTAAAGACTGACCTTACTGCTTTTACTACGTAATTAATCCACAAATACTTGATTTCTGTCTGAAGTTTATTCCTTTTATGCAATTTCTTGGTACGAATTTAAGGTTATTATGAATTCACGATTTATGAACAAATTGTACAATTGCGTGTGGAATAGCTCAAGGGACAATAGCCTAGTATCGAATATGAAGTTGTTTGTTTATTTATTATATTATGTATTCTTTTTAACCTTGAATTACTACTGAGCTTTATTTCGAAGTGATTCATCTCTAGATCACAAATGAATCACGTTCTTGAAACTTGACATTCAGAAGATTTACAATAAACCTTTGATTAATGACTGGTTCATCTCAAAATGGTTGTATATTGGCTAATATCTTGTTATTGTTGTTGCTTATTTCGTTATTCGCGTCCGAACGATCGAAATATATTCATGGCGTCGTCTCAAGGTCTCTATTGTCTTAAATACCACATACGAAACGTTATTACACTTTGTTTCCACGCCTCTACCAGGTCATTTTACTTCACAATCTTTAGACTATTCTCTTGCATAGAAATAGTCGTTCAATCAACTTTCGAAATTATTATTTAGCATTGCTTCTATGTCTAACTAATCTCAAATTATATCAACTGTAACTTCAATATCATTTCTATCTGTTACGGCGATAATACATCTTTACAAATTAATCTTACGTTGCATTCTTTTGTATTATTAAGATAATCTTCTACGTAATACAGTGGTCGAGATTTCAATTACCTCATACGACACCAAGCCATCACTTTCGCTGTCAGCATGTGGGTGTTCAATCATCGTATCAGATCTATTATCTGGTATTTATTCATCGCCTATTGTTCTCTCAGTGGCTAATGAACTTTTACTAGATGAAAAGAAAGTATGTTTTAATGAGTGAGTTTAGAGAAGTGATCGCTTGTAATGGACGTTATCGTTGTCATCGACTTGATGTTTATTGATGGTCGGTTTGTATTGTTTATAGCTTGGTTGCTTACTGGTGTAACGTCACGAGTTTTTTGTGGTGTGTTGGTGAAATCGCATACTGCTTACACAACTGTCACGATAGTGCCAGCCACGATTGTAACCTAGGAGTGGCCAGGGGTTACACTTTTGACCTCTCCCAAGAAATCTAATGGAAGTGTTTCAGATGATATGGCTTTACAAGGCGTATTCGCTTTATAGCTCAAATAGAGAGCATCTAATTCACTATTTATCTTTCTTTCATCACGGAAAATCTTGGTTGTTCATAACGTTATCTCGGCCTTTGAGTAAGATTGGTGCATAAAACATATCGCGTAGCAAATTGCAATAACAGTTGTGTCACGTTTGTATTACTGTACCAGGCTTAACATTATGACGTCAGATATAAACATGTTTTGACTAGATTTGAAAGGGTTTTGCGGTCAACCACCCGCTGGCCAAACTCGATGACTAACATTGTGAACTTTGGTAGATGTGGCTTTTGCGTACATTTACCAATGTGTCGAAATATGTTTATAGACTGCATTGTCTTCGTGTAATTGATTTTTGTCTCTAATTATAATATTTTTTAAATACCTAGTTCCATTCAGATCCTTCTACACTCTAAGCATCTGCAAAATGTAGTTCACAATTCAAGGCGTTGCCGTTTCTTACGAACTATTATAAACAGGCCTCTATTATTGTACCTACTCATAGTCGAGAGACTAGCAACCTGTCATTACACTATCGTGTCCATTGAACCCAAGACGTTATGCTACACGTTACTTATGACGACATCAACGCTCAGGCTCGAGTCAGCTTCTTGGCTTGTTATTAGAAGAAATCAGTTTCCATTACTGTACCTCCTTTTTTAACCACGTTAAAAAAGTGGTATCTTTTGCTGCTTCGACAGATGGCTTCGGAATTTTATACATCTCCAATTAAACTTACCTACTTCTCAGAATTGTGCACATTCCATGAAGGAAAGCAACTGTGAAATGAACTGACTTAACTTGTCATTACTTGCTACGAAAACCCCAATTTACAAGTATTTCCAACAGCTTTCATCTTGCGACCTTAACTCCGTTCTGCTTGTTTATCGGACTGTATATTTACGCTCCTTTTATTTCATAGTAATCTGATACGAATTCGTTTACCGCAATAGGGTCTACCTCATTGTGCACTGCCTGGTTGACTATTGTCTGCGGTTCACGTCCTATACGTCGCTAAACAATACATATCGATTTATCGATATCGCTTGTCTTATCTACCATTGTGATTACATCCGATAGCATATCCATGTGATCGTGTTTTCAACTTTTGTAAAGTGCATTCAAGTTTTCTTCATTCTTTTTTATTCCATCAGCAGTAAATAATCCTTAAGATTCCTGCGGGCGTAGCGTGAGGATAACCAGACATTTTTCTCTCACAGGAGCACATAATTTCCTTAAACGATCGACTTCCATTCGCATCGGAATCCGCTTGCACCTGGCAACAAGAACAGGAATGTTCGCATTCCTCATTGTAATCTCTAATTCCATAGCTATCGGGCCATTATTTTAATAAGCTTTTCAGTGCTGTAATAACAGTGGCGTGGCGTCGCGTGATCGTCCTTGAGTGAAGCGTGCACAATCGCACGATTCTTTTTCTAACAGTCGCTAGTTACATCAACTTGTGAGATCGTTACCATAGTTCATTGGAAGTATCGAGAAATTCATCTGGTAAAAGATTTTTCTGTCATTGTCTCACGTGGGAAACGTAGTGTGCTTAAAAACTGTGATTTCTTTTCTTGGATTTAAGATACAGCTTATCTGTTAAGTTGTTACGTTTTTTGTTATGTCCGATTTGTAGATATGTATATTAAGCCAACAAGTTCAGTAGTATCACGTTTGTCCTGTGAACCGAGACTAGTTTGTTTAGTGTCTATTGTGATACTCGTGTTTGCTATTTTCACGGCTTGTTAAACTTTGCTATCAATACTTTCATCTAATGTGACCTCACGAGAGCTCATTATAATGTTTGCCTTGTTCTGTTGTTCATCGCTGTTCATATTATGAGTTTATCTTAGCACGATGTGTTGTGTGTCGTCAACATTTACATTTATACATGGCTTTCTCTGAAATATAAATTCTTTGTATTTGAGTAGATCTTTTAAACATTTGTTTGCAAGTCTTGGTACTATTCTGCCCTACATTCCTTATGTCCGTCCAGAATGTTGTTTGCATGTCGTAAGGCTTCCTTAGGTGTACTCCTAACTGGCTATGTGAAGGTTTCACATCATCGTATTTATCTTTACAGGATGAATAGAATCTATTATAGACAGGTCCAGGGCCTTGAAGCGTGACCTCATGCTACTTTAGTATGTTGCATTACCAATCAATTACAGAACGTAATACCATTCATAGATTTTTTACTCCTAGTTTGATTGCCTATCGAATCTAGAATGTCGATCATCGAATTGATATTTGCACCGAAGTTATTAAATGATACTTTTGCTTACTAAAACTTTCTATTTGAATAATAATAATAATTTACTGCTTAATGATAGATATATCGTGACTATTCACATTAGTTTAATGTTAAAATAAATCTTGCACAGTTATAGCAATTTCACGATCGCTGTTAACGAAATTTATTATTACATGATAATAATCATGTAATAATAATACACGTTTAAATGGTTACAGAAATAAGTAGTAATATTATGAAATAACACGATCTAATAACTTAATTAGCTAATTTAAGTTTATAACAATGTCATAACAGAAAATTTTGTGGTATTCATAAACAATCTAGAATCTAGATCATTTCTTGTCGATTGACAAACACGTTGATGATTAAGAAAGTAATATGATTATGATTTCTTAGAGAAATTAAAAACAGAGCTTGTAGTGGTCAGTGTAACATAAAAAACTCAAGTTATATCTATGATTTCTAACTTTTACCCGAATGCACATAGAAAAAGAACAACTCGTGTATATTACAGTTTATCGTGTTAGACATGCTTGTATTTTATGATGTATGATCTTGGCTACAAAAACAAGTTGTTCCAACTTCTTCTATCCCACTGTTGATTTAGCTGACAACAATTTTATTACGACTGGTTAGATTTATTTTCGCAAAATCTTTTCGAGAAACCGTTTGAAGTTTTTCAACTCTGTTATTCAAGAGAGCTTTGACATGAACTTCAGCTACTCTAGCATCATTGTATCTGATACTTCTAATGCCAAACTACGTGTTGTCAACAGTCAATATATCTACAACTGCATTATCGAGATCATTACTTCTATAAAACAGATGTTACGTGAAAGCAGTGAAGTATGACTGTTCAACATGTGAATGTCTTTTAATAAGAACATCAAATTATACATACGCACTGTTCACGCAATATTCGATGCCACATATTTGTAATTTACTAGATATAACTGAATAGTAGATATTGTTAAACGTCATACTAAATAAACGAATTACCATAATTACAAAGCGTGATAAATTAAACAAGTGTATTTTTGGCGCAAAAAAAAAGGTATAGTTTGAATTTAATCATTTAGACTACCATATTTCTTAACCAATGTTCAGTTAAATCGAGACTTACCGCCGATTTCTAAATTAGTAATTCGAAGCTACTCTGGTCAAACTCTAAGATTTGATATGTACCTAACTTCAAATACTCAATTGAGAAATCGGCGCTCTGATTTAAAATACGAAGTTAACGATAGTAAAAGGACCATATATATCTCAATGAATATTCAAATAATCGCAAGTTGCTTTGAACTAATTTCTATGTCCAAAGTTCTTCACAATTCAATCCCTTTCACATTCGTACAAACACCATCGAAACACCATTCCTCTTGTCTACAAGTCTTTGGCTAATGTAGCCCTCGATTCCTACAATGTATCTAGTTATCTCCACATCACCTTGTAACTTGATGTTACGTTAGGAAGAGCCCGTATTTCACGGTGTTTCGTTACGCTGTTAGTCTGTTACCCCTATTGTAAGACATTCATTTGCAAATGTGGGCCTTTCCGGTACAGTGCAGATGTTCACGGAAATGTATTTAACTGCAAGTAAACTTACATTTTGGTTTGTGTTTCTTATTTTGTTCTTATTTGTTGTAACTGTAGTATGGATGGAGGTAAACCGATTAGAGTCAGTGTTATCATTTGGTTATTCATCAAATTTGAAAAAAACAAGGTTTAGTGTTTTTATTTTTTTACGTAAGTAATGTTGTTTACTATGAAAATAGTTGTAGTCACTATTTCGTATTTACAATACACGTTGCAACAGTAGATATCTTTGTTTACCAATTATTTTGAATTCCGCTGACTTAACCAAACAGAGCCGTAGTTTACTCTATTCATATATTTTTATTATTTGTGTTGTTTTGATTGACAAAACTTCATCCGTACTTGCAACATTGCTTTCACCACTAAATGTTAGTTCAATAATAATAATTCTACTGATAGTATTAATTTCATTTGCATATCCTCGTAGATCAGTGACGGTTCTAACCCGTGCAATAACACGCTTCACTTAGACCTGGCTATCTTAGATAATATCTCATCTTCACGCACTTGGCTCTAGTGACTGTAGAATCTTTCAACATTTTCTTCTGCTACATTTCACAACACGCCGTGCACGGCACTTCACAATGGTTTCGTGAAGAAATACGAGTAGATTAGTCTAAGTTAAGCTGAACGAAAAGAACAATCTAATTTTAGAAGTGAAAACAGTTATTTAGATAGAAATAAAAACAAACTTTGAATAAAAAACGGTAGATATTCTTAAGTACAGAATAAAAAACCAGCAGATCAAGTTTATTCTGCACCTGTTACAATTTCTACAAGGAAAAGAATAGATTCGTAATATTATTCACCTTTCCCCATATCAAATTAACGGTGATAGTATATTTGCATTTATAGAGACATAAATGAAGCTAATAGGAACTGAATACTAACCAGTAAATTTGTAATATCACAAACCCTTTACAAAATGTAGAATGACGAAGCTATATGAGAAATGACAGTAAATTTCTCAATCATTCTAGTTGAACATTCGTTCTTATTTCATTGCAATTTCACGGAGATTTGCATACGCACAGATCGTCGTCTGACCTAATAAAATAGATTGTATCGTTTGTATGCCCATCTCATTTTCCACCCGAGAAACTTGTTGCGATTCCACGGCGATGGATATAAGTGGAATGCGTATAAGCATATTTCTTGTTAAGTGCACCAATGAAAGATGCGTTAGCAGTTGGACTGCTTTCGTTGCTTCAAACGTAGTGTGACCCTCATTGACGACACCTACGACGTCCACTAGGTTTAAGTACCTATAAGTATCTGCTCCAATTCCTTATTTTCCTAGAGTTTTGTGACGTGTCTTATCACAAATGTCTTAAACTCTTGAGCCCCGAGCAAAGCCGGCGTTCGCACAACTATTGTCTTTCTATTATGTCTCTAATTACGGTACTCGAAAGGTAGCTCTTACTAAATAAATTAGAATTATAAATGACTGGTTCGCGGTCAGTGTACAACAGAACAACATGTTTTTTGAAATTGTTAAATAAAGCATTATTATCAATGCTATTTAGATGATTCATGGAAGCGAGGTGTATATGAAACGTCTGAACAAGGTAATTAGAGATAGCTATCAAGCACACGAACGTTTCTACATACAAGTGCAAGTGATATAAAAATAGATAGATAGAATATAAAAGAGAAAGAAGTCAATAATTTTATACCAATAACTAAATTAAAGGATATAGAAAGTAACTTGAATGAAAATGTTTTGTAACACAACAAAGCAACCCAGCATGGAATAGATCGATAGTTTAAACGAATCCGCTCACTTGGAAGCCCCACAAGTAACTAGCTAGCTCTACTTACATATTGTATAAGCTTTTTATGCTAAACATTCGTACCGGTTACATTTTTTCGTAGAATTGATTTCTAACGAACAAGTGAAGCGGTTATAATTAAATCAATGGAAAATAACTTGTTGCTGGTTAAACACGATTAAAATTTGATTTAATTTGAATTGGAGCACTAAATCTATTAATTAATAAATGTGTAATATTTATGTTATTGTCAGCTTTTTTTGTTCTTTTTACCTTTTTCAACTAAGCCTCCTTAGTATTTACCTTTCCGAGTAGTTACATTTTTAAGAATAACATTATTCGTCTAAGTAAGTGAGGATCAGCATACAATAGAATAAAAACAATTCAGTTCAGCTAGCAGCAAACTTTTACGATAATGTTTTTACAGAAGGAGGCAAATTACTTGACTCGAGATTTAGTGGTTGAGGAAACTCCCACCATCCATAACAACATACATTTTGGCATGCTCGAGCTCATATACACTTGTCAAAAAGCTCGTGTCACCAGCTATAAATACGAAAAACTAACTTTATTTCATAGCCAACAAACACAAAGGGATTTCAATAATAAAGTCAGAAGGGACAAAGAAAGACGAAGCCCTGTCATGACTGAAGGCAGTACAAAGTACAATAAACAATTACAAACGCAATGTTTATGTGTTACTGGGAATTTAAAATACGTTTTCGTATTCCCCTCGATCTTTACAACTTGCATATTTGCAGTTTTTTTGGGGTTGGAAAAAATAATTGTCTGTTAAACCATAAAATACCACGAGAAGTTAAAGGGTGAGCTAAAATGGGAAAATCACACCACAAGAAACATGAACATACACGTAGTACAGAAACAGAGAAACATAAATTAGTAACTATGAATATCACATTACTGACCATAAAAGAAAAATGAGAAAACATAGCTAAGCTATTAGTAGTAACGTATTATCCCTTGAAGCCGTAAAAGTTGCTACTTACACACATATCAATAAAGGCGGACTTAAAGGTAATATTACTACAGAAACCGGTGAAAAGTTGCTCGGGGCACTTCGATAACCTATTTACCTTAATAAACGTCGATGCACGTGCTGCAATTACAACGATGAATAATAAAACTTGCAATGACAAAACTGTTACTACTATAGTATGTTTCTTTAACGTTAAGAAATTAATACACTCGAATTATGTCAATTATCGTTTTTATCTGTTATGGCGTTGAAAATTATATGATTGTTGTTGTCTAACAATAGTGCAATCTTAATAAGTTTGTATAAAACAGGCTATTGTCTCTATTAAAAATCTATTGACTCCAATTCAATAAGTAGATATCAAATAAAAAGAATAAATCTGGTTGTAAAATTTGGTAAAGCTTTACTCAAAAGTTTTGGACAAAAAATTTGGGGTTTTAAATGATAATGTATTTGGACAAAATAACTGCACAAAGACAATAATACCTATAATATAGATATAAATCAGCCTTTATGATACAGTAGAAAACCATGTTCTATTTTCTAGTAACCTGCTAGTTTATACAACAAACCTTTTTGTGCCAAGCGGCCTTGTGTCCAATAATAAAATGGGAATAGTGGGATTAATTTATGCCATACTAGAGCTACTCCGTCTTAGAAGAGAAAACGGGCTCAGAACTATTGAAAATCAAGGCCGGGCATACTGATCCGGCAATAAAACATAAATAATTATCACTCTCACAATACTTTGTCATTGTAAAGTTATTAACCTCGTTATTAACTATGAAGATTCACCAAGAACCACGATGTTGGTGACAAGGCACATGAATGTGACACCTTTCTTGTTAACATACTTACTTTTGAGAAAGTTAGATTTTATATAGCCGCCGAGAAACGGAACAATATAGAATTTTCTCCATATAAATATGTGGGGCAAACTGACGTTGCATGAGCCAAATATTTTCTTAAGCATTGTTGATACACAGAGTATCAACAATGCTTAATTCAAATTATGAAGAAATTTCTGTTTCTGTTTCAAATTATGAAGAAATTGAGAAAACTAATAAATTATTTCTAGTTGGTAAGTAATTGACAAACCCAACTTGCCGTTTTAAACTTTTAATTATGTCTAGTTTCGCGGTTTCAGCAACATTGCTGTACCGACTTAAATGTAAAATTACAAAATAAGCATAACTTATTTCAACTATATATTTTTTTCCGTTCACTACCACTTCAAATGAACCCAGAATCCTAACATGTATGGGACCACTTGAAAACATGTGCAGCAACGTTCCTACTGGTTTCAAGATTCCAATAGATAAGTGTTGACATGGAACAAGTCCCAAGTATTTGTATCCGTCAATTGTTTCACTACTCGTTTTGAAAGAATCTGCTACTTTCTTAATTTCTTTAACATTAGCATGTCAAGTTCGTGACATAATCCGATCATTATCATCACTGTGATAATCTGTTACGTCTTTCTTAACATCACTAATATCGCATCGATCTAGAGAAATTTATTGATCCAGATTTCCAAATTCCAAAGGTTTGATTTAAATAGTTGATTTCGTAATATTAATTTAGAGATCAAATTAGATCTGTAAAGTTGAATCTTCTATTTGAATATTCATTTATTAGTATTTTGATGTATTTATCAAACTTCGTGCTGAATAATTTTAGCTAACTCTAACATTCACTAGGACTCGTAATTAAAACCAAATTAGCATAATTTTATCACATTATACAATATTAAATAATAATTAAAAACTTTCTTCCAATAAGTCACGCAAACATCTGTCAACCAAGATGATCTAATATTGAAATTAGTAATTAATCAGTCTGATGTCATAAATAAACTGCAAATGTCAACAGAGAAATCAAAACTGGATGACTATTAAATATTAATAAATAAACAGATACACATAATACGTACGAATATTGATGAAGAAACGGAGAACACAAATATAATTTCTAAGAATACATAACTAATCACTTTTACTACCTTTTGACATGTCTTAAAGTTACAATTTTAGCGTCCTACTAGTATTCGCATACAAAGCATAATTAGGCTTGGAAATACTTCCTGAAAGATCCCACTCATTGAAGACTATGCAATTCTTGTTAATAACCCTTTCCAATCTTGCTTAATGAGGCTGGAAACTCAAGCTAGATTGATGAAATACGTGACAGTGATGGCTTGTCAGCTCAGCTTCTAAACTTCATTCCTCATGTATTAGTGCTGTATTTGTCGTAAGCCTTGTTCTCTCGATATTCATTTAAAAGTTCATCACATTTGACAATTCTTTTGTATCGATGACAAGTAATGTCTCCATAATCTTGTTCCGTGAAGACAGTATTAAAGTAACGGATTAGAAATCTTCCGTTTAAATGAACTTGTATCAAGTCTCTAGTATTTTGTTTGAAAATTATAGCAGAAGAGTTCGTATGAACTTACTTAATAATTTTATAAGATGTACCATCAAAGACACACCAGCCTGAACACCGCTAAGTTCATTTTTGCTTGCACTTAAAACGAAACCTTCAGTTTTTCGTTCCAGGATCACGGTTACTCTGTCAAACAATTCTATAAGGGACTATGGACCCGGGAATTCGTGCTAGACACGTCAATTTCTGTCTTTGAAGAGATCTGATTACGGCCCGTCTCCTCTCACAGAGAAGATGCCTAACTTCCTTTCCCAGCAATGGGAACATTTAAGGCTTGTGCATTTACAGTTTCTGTTCCTTTGTTAGTTCTTATCATTGAGGGCAATATAACCTCGACTTCCTCATGCCAGTGATAAGGTTGATTTATAGAGGAATTGATGTAAGGGACGTAACGTTGACGTCATGGGCTGTCTAAAATTACGTTTAGATGTTTACCCATTATGGTAAAGGTCTATATTTAGGTTTATAAGGTGGCAAATCATTATCATTTTGATAATAATTCTAACAATGACTCCTCTTGTGGCAGAGCCAAAGGGCGTGTCAGACTTTTACTAAGTCAAACCATATTCCATATTTCTTTCTTCTTTCCATATTATTCTATATTTCTTCTTTGCCCTTAGTGTTCCAGGACCACAGGTTATCTTTTCAGGTGTAAACCCATGACCTCAGGTAGGATTCCTTAGTAGAATCCTGAACGTAGCGAGGGAGAACCTTCTGACCTCCTCTGTCCTGTGCAAAATGTGACCGGCGTACAATACCTAATCTAGTTGTAATACTTGATTTAAAATAAATTGCTTTTGCGTTATTTCCAGCTCCAGATAAGTTTTTACTTAAAACATTATAGTCTGAATATCCAAAGTTTCCATTTTAGAATTCACATGATTGTCATTTTGCTCGCGTGTTGTCGCTGTAATTTCTTGTAACGTTTATATTTAATATCGCATTTTGTGTCTGTCAGTTGGTTTGCGCCATACATAAGGAGAATGGACTGAGTTTTTCCTATCCAGCTATGAAGTGAGTAGGGCTCAAAATAACGAGTAATAAATGAGATTTCGTCCCTTTCCGATTAATAACCGCTTAAAGTCATCTTGACTAACTTTATCGTACAGTAAATAAACTAATAAGTCATTGTATTGGCCTTCTGTGACAAATATTTGTATTTGAAAACTAAAAGCCCTCAAATTTTGACTTGAGCGAATATATAAACTGATCGTGCAGTCAGTAATTGTCTTTTTCCTGATGTCTGATTGGGCTTCGTCACAAGCTTGCGGTATCTCCTTTGAAAATAAGACTTGCAGGAAAGACATGTATAGGTGTAGGCCATGCAGTCACGTTGTCTCTTTGTACCATCGATCGCGGTCATTTCTGCCTGGTCATTTAAAAATAAAAAGCGCTGGAATCCTGTAGCGCGACACTAAAGAAAACCCTTGAAGTTTTCGATTCGAGTGCAAGCAAAAATGAACTTACTGGGGTCAGGCGGAAGTGTCTTCGATGGCACATAGTGGTCAGTGTTGTTACAGTTTTGCTCAGTCCATTCTCCAAGCGTGTAGTTTGCGCAAAACTGGCGCGTGGCGTAGTCTGTGTTCAACAGCGTAAATATCGCATGGGGCGCCTTCTCCGTGCTGTGGTGTAAGAACGATGTGTATCACGGTAACTAGGTTCCTGTTGCGTATTGCAATCGGCGCGGCGTTAAATTAATGTTTTGCAGTTAATAGTACATTGTTATACGAGGGATGAAAGTTAGTTATTTACTCCCGAGAAATTTCTTGGCGACCGAGCGATAGCGAGGTCGCTAAAAGTTCGAGGGACTAAATAACTCTTTAACCCGAGGTAAAAACTGTGCTTTTCATTACGAATACGAGGAAAATAAAAATAATTATAAAAACCTGAGTTGTCGTCAAATGCCTTCGTATGTTTTTAAGTAGGTATATTTCTTTTGATTTAGGCGGTAAGCGGTTTTCTCCTCAAAGAATGTTGCGTTAAAATAACTGAAGCTGATGAACTTATCGTGTTAATACAAATTTCTTATAACAGAGATTTAGCAAAATGTAAACAAAAATTTACACCTCGAAAAAAAAATCAAGAAACACCAAATCGGCCACAGATTATAGAGAGACTTTACCCGCCATTTTTTTTTTTTTTAGTCGTCTGGCTATTCAGTCAATATTTTTCATTTTATCATTGTAAAAATGGGTCAGGTCAACATTTTTCTCAAATATAATATTAGTTTTAATGAAATAGTTGAAAGTAAATTAAAATAAAGTCATTAAAAAAAAAGTATTCTTAAATTATTTCTATCTCTATGTCATTTTAATTGTAGTGGCAGTATAAAAAATCAGGTCACGGTTCAATAGAAATGTCAAAATAGAACTAGTTTTTTTTTTATATTTGCTGTCTAAATATTAAAAAAATAACTGTCAGTTGTAAAGTAAAACTCCCTAGGGAGTAAAAATACTTCTTCCAACCCTGTCTGCAGACAACTTTACACCTACTTTCAGAGTATGAGTAATGAAAAAATCATTTTAACCTTTCGACTACCGTAATTACAGATACAATTAACAGACAATAGGTGTGCGGACACTGGTTTCCACTTGGGGCTAAATGAACTAAAAATGTTTTGAGACAAACCAGCAGCCATGTTTAAATCTTTAGCTATATTGTTTTGCCTATATCATACAAATATTTCTCATGTATCAGAGTGGGGACGACAGTTTCAGACTTTTAATACTCTGTGCTTTTACTGAAAAATACCACTGCACTTGTGTCCTTAACTTCCCTTTGCGCTCTAGGACTGCATTGACTGGTTCATTATCATAAAATCCCTTCGATAATTTAAAATTTCTCCCTCTAACAACATAATTATCTCAAAATCTTCTTGAACTAAACCTAAAATCAAAATTGATTATAAACATCCAAATTAAAATACTAGCATTTCACAGGCAAGTAATTCTAATAACTACCTCGCATAACCTGCTATGATTGCAGTCAGTGAGTGAGTCATGCTAGCCATAACAAAATCACAAACCATTGCATACATACTTGACAATACCTTCTGTGTTGTGATACGGGTTACCAAGCAACTATCGAGTTCATTCCTTATTAGGCCCTTTTTTAAATTAATCACTTAAAGGAACAGTAAATTAGGTTATAAAGATAAATGTTTTAAAGACACGAAAGAAGAACAAGAGACTAACTAATAATAATAAATGTTTTTTTATTTTATTTTTTTTATTTTAAGAAAATATTTAAAAATGTATAGAATATGTGTAATTGCAAATAAATGGAATAATAATAATAATATATTACCAAAAAAGTGGGTACAGTTGATCTATCCTATTTAAAAACAGTATATAAAATTGTTATTCATTTAAAAGATAGAGTAAACGCGATACTCGCGATACTGACTCGTGATACTGTTTAATAGAGCTATTAAACAGTATAAAGATACACATATGTCTGCAAAAAGAAATCTCTAACTTCTCCAACAAAATCCTTTGAATGATTTAAGTAACTATTGACCTGAACTTCAAAGACATATATGGTAAATGAGCTGTCAATAGGTTTGTCTATAAAACTGATGGTATTCTTAATGAATTACCAATATGGGCTGTAAGACTTTCTCCTTAAAAGACAGCAAATTTGGAAGTGGCGCAAATGTGAGATGGGCTGCTGGTAATGGTGATGTTCAAGTCTTATATGACTACGCTTTAAACCTAATAGGAAAAGACGCTTCAAACAGTGTTACTATGATAGATGTTTCACATTAAGTAAATGAGGTACATTTTGACGATGTCTTCTCAGTCAAAAATGTATGCAAATCTTTGAAAATGCCACCTAAAACATCAAGTAAGTTTGACTATGATTTACTATGTGATATCAAATTTAATGTTATTGCTGCGCAATCCAGCCATATTTTATAATTATCCAGGAGCATCTGTTAATTGAAAGTCATAATTTTAAATGTAGTTAAAAAATTTAATGACTAAGTTGATGCCAAAAATCATTGCGTATTAAAATTCAGAATATTTTATTTCGCTTATAAAACGTCAGAAGCTAAATGCAGAGTTACAACCGGTAGGAAAATTCATTTTAACATTTAAAAAATTAATAAAAAGCGAACCGTGCTAGAAAATAGTCTATTAGTCTGCGGAGTCTACAGTACTCTCACATTCACATTAAGTTATACTCATAAAAACGAAACTACATAATAAACTCAATGCAGTACCTAGCTCTTAATTTAATAATTGAAGGACTATCTTTACGCAACAAACCATCAAGTTTTATTAACGATAGCATTTCCCGCCATTTCAGTAGCTAATCGGTCACGGTCGCGAGCAGCAGTCGTTACAACAAGCATGGCAGTAAAAAGTACTTCATGTTTATTCGACTATCTGTAAAACTAGTTCCAACCGTGTTTTAAGTGTTTTTCTTCGTTATTCTTGCTAGAAAAACAGAAACCCTTTGACACGTTCGTCCGTTGCGCCAGCGCGTGCCTGTTCGACCTTTTATTTTTTGCATCGATACAACACTGCGGGATTTAATTAACATTCCGATGGTTCCAACGGCGCCAAGCGGAATGACTGTAGCCATGTTGAAGGTCTACAAAAACTTGGGGCTGTCATTAGTTTTTCCCGCGTTAGAAAACAAAATGGCGGTAATGAAGGAAGATGGTAGATTAGTTTTTTTTGAGATGATGCTTTAGTTTATGGTTACCATAGATATCCGTAGTATCGGTAGATGTTGGAAGATGAGATTTAGAGCCTCAGTGTTTATGTAGAATTTACTTTTGTAGTTAATCTGCTCGAGTTTCTTGGCGGGCACTCCATGTGTTTCATATGTATGCACGGTCAGCTGCACATCAGACTATACAAATCTGTCAGATTTCTCCAATACATTTTGAACCTTGTTACATTATGGTTAAGAGTTGAAAATCGTTTGCAGAATTTTGACAGTTTGCTGTAGTCTGATGTACTGCTGATGGTACCTATAAACCAATCAGGCAGAAAAAATGTGATCCTTATACTACTTCATGTTATAAAATCATGAAATTACTCCTTCATCACGTGTATGTGTGCGTTCATAAACATGTAAACTCACATACACAAGACATTCAGACCCGAAACAACTACTTATCTCTAAAACCGTACAAACATTTGTTCCGTAGGTACGGTTATTGAATCGGCAACACACAGTGCAGCAACAAATCTCTCAACCACTGGCCCCCTAGCCAAGTAACGATCGTTTCGATAACATCGAACGCTTGGAATAGGCCGCGCCCCCAATTCCTTTATTCTGACGTCATCTCAACACTGAGTCACGTGGTTAGAACAAAGCAATTGTTAGGAAGCGTGGCCTATTCGGAGCGGTCGACGTTAACGAAACGATAGTAACTTTTCTAGGGAGGCTGCGGTAATCTGTGTTACATAATATACAACAAAAGTCACAACTAAATAATGGAGATTAAGAATATTATATCATCGATCCCGTAGTAAAATAAAATGGCGTCTAAGTAGAACAATGCCACTCCGTATTTTCAAACCGTTTGGCTCCCTGCTGTGGTCAATTTTAATAGGAAATGTCAACTAGGTATGTCAGAGGAGTACTGTTATGAAATTGATATTATACAATAAACAATATGGCGTACCATTTTAGTGTTATCTTTTATAGGAAATTGGTCTTTGGGTTATGGGCCTTTGAGCCAATGGGTTGCATCAGATCAATTTGAATCATAACAACGAATTTCATAACACCTTTGGTATAATTTTTTTTTATCCTTGTTTCCAAAATAATATTGTTTATTTCTCTGAACCTGTCTCTCCACCATCTTACTCTTGAACGAACAAAAGATTATACGAAAAATAAATTGTCCTTCATTTATTAAACACAATATAAAAAAGACGTATCTCAGGAGATTGGTAATTAAATTATCTATTAGTGATGTAATTATTTTTATTTATTGACGTTTAAACATAATATGTAATTAATTTATTTAGTAAACTGTACAAATAATTAGATATCTAACCTTAAAACTACATAACCCTAATTAACTTAACTAAAAATACCTAATCTAATAAAGCGTCAAAAAACTCTTCCGCATCGCTGTCGACCGGTAAAGTGCCCAAAAGGCTGGCCGCATTGCCACGCTGTATGGCAATGCTTATTCTTTGCCCAAGGTAAAAGCCAGCCCTTGGGTCACGCGAAGTGTCAACAAGTCGTTTAGAAAGTTCATTAAACAACTTGTGGGCACTCGGACCCCACGATCCGAGAGTTTCAACCCCAAACGGCTCGAAAATATAACTACCAACAAGATTAGTATATTTCCGCCGCTTGAGGTTCTCCGCAGCCGCAGCGGCAGCACCGGCACAGCATGATGAGCTAGGAAGATGAGATGGCGCGAGAGTATCGACACAAGTTGCGTCCCACACTAAAGGCCTACCCATCTTCCAAGGAAATAAAGACATACCGTCCGGTCTCTTGCCATCGTCGCGTACCAGGCCATGAGGTTCCAATACAGCTGGAACGCCGACGGAAACAAGAGCACGTCGGATGATGTCGTTGATATTCGCATGCCGAGCTATGCGACCCGCACTTCGGCTGCATGACAGACCGTGGTGCCCGAGGCTGTTGACAACTTCGCCACAGTGGCAGCGATGAGGAGAACAACAAGGAGCGCCTAGACGTAGAGAAGCAGCGAGGCGGAAAGTAGTATCGTCGAACAAGGTGCCTATGCTCGACGACGGTAGTGCGTGAAGCCAGAGACCAGACTCCCACTTCTCCACAGCCAGCAGGCGTGCACGCTCTGCAGTAGAGGAAGATGTAGAAAACAGGTTTTGCTGAACTACTTTGCAGAGCGGCTCATCCCACTGCCTTTGGGAAGAGGGGTGAGCTATTAGTTAGTAAAAGTTTCAAAAAAATACACCCGATACTTTTTGCCTGATTTTCACTTTCTTGTCTGTATTAGACACAACTTTGAAAATAAATTAAGTACACAAAGTTCGATGAAAAAAAATCTTATATAAAATTATTAGGAAAATAGACTAGTTTAACATATATTTTTTTATAAACATACGGACTAGCCGTTTAGACTTAATATTGGTTTTAAAATCATCAAAAGTCGTATGTGTATCCTATGGAATATAATACGCACATTCTTCTACCAGAGAAATGTACAAAATTCTGCAAACGATTTTCAACTCTTAGCTATAATATAACAAGGTTCAAAATGTATTGAAGAAATCTGACAGATTTGTTTAGTCTAATGTGACCGTACATAAAAACCCGTAGAAAGTATTAAAGAAATTATCCATAATTCTCAATATGTCAACATCGGAAATAATAAGCTTAACATCTGTCAATTGATAGTAATCTTATTCATTAATATCGAGCAAAACCAGGTCGATATCATTAGTCGATTATCGATCACTTTCCATCATTGCTCGATTCGTGAGTCATTACTAAAAATTGCTACATATTTATGATATGTTTGACGAAGAAAGTGCCTGTACAAAATCTAGGCCAATGTTGTTAGTTAAAAGACGAAATTATCTAAATAATGGCTTCAACGCCGCTCTAAACTTCGCTTATTTACTGTATTTTTTTTCCTTATCTTATCTTAAAAACCGTTGGTTCACGAAAGATCAGCGAAATCACTGTAATAATGTTGGTAGGCAAACTAAATTTTATTTTTTTCTTATTATATTATTCTGTGGTTACAAAAATAACATTTACGTGTTAAAACTGAATAATAAACATGTAAGAAAACACAAAAAGTTGCGCCCAACGTGGGGCTCGAACCCACGACCCTGAGATTAAGAGTCTCATGCTCTACCGACTGAGCTAGCCGGGCTGTGTCACTGTGATCGAAATTTCGTATCACTTTCTAGAATTATTTGATTTACTTACCTTTACTGTAGTTATAGTGGAATGTTGCCAGCGGTGTTCAGACAGTGCGTACGCGCTGCTTTTTAAGTTCCTTATTCGAACCGGCTCCCAGTGGGAGTTGCGAAAGCCATGCACAAGGTTGATTGGAGCTTTCTTTATTTAATAATATCTATATCTATAAGAATATACGATTCGTACGATCTACAGTACTTTATACTTTACATTGAAAGGAAAACTGAATAAATAAAATGACTGGACATTGGTGATTTGTAAACAATGGATGTTCCTATCTGCCTAGGCCATGTTAGTACTTCCTAGTACCCAAATAAGGCTATTTATTTTCCTTATCACAAAAACAGTCTTCCTGATAGGTCGGTTCGGTAACCTTCGGTAAATCAAGTGCAAGATTGATGACGTGGTGTGTTGCTGACAGTGACCGTGACCAGATTTCGATGATGAGTCAGCTGCGGACATTATGATTTCATACGTTGTATGAAAGCTGTCCTTTAGCTGAAGAAACATGAGGAGTAATGATGCAATTGATTGCTTCCTACTGCCAATATTGTGTATGAGTGACCTATGTTTTTTATTACATGCTAAATTTTTAAGAGAATAAAAATGAGGTATTTGAATATGAAACATATTATCACAAAAATAAGGTTCAATTTTCAAATACTAACTATTTTTAAATACTACTCTATTTTTTGAGTTTCTTAAGTCTCTTTTAGATCAAGTACGTTACGTGGTTATTGTTGCAAGGAAAAACGTGCGATTTTCATGGATGGATTGAAAAAGACGACACCTATTGCCTTTTTATTAAAAAAAAAAAAACAAGTGAAACAATTCTCCTTAAAGATAGCTTTCCACACGTATATATTTTTTTATATAAAAGAATAGATTATTTAATAATACATTTATCTAACAATCTTAAGTTTGCGAATGAAGCGCAAACAATGAGTAATATCACTTAAATTTAACGACCGAATCGCGTGCACTTTGACACCTTTAGACTTTTAGAGTCATTACAAAAGTTAAGCTCAGCAATTAATTTTTGTCAAAAATTCGACCATTGTGATGCAACACAAAAATGGTGGACGACTATAAAAAAAAATGAACAAGTGCGAATCGCAGACGCGATCAGGGTTCCGCACAAACTTATCTTTGAAAACAGTTCAATGCCCGAATGAAGTTTCGAAGATTTTTTCGAATCGCAAATAAGTTTTTGTGACGTACCTACCTAGTTAAATACGTCACAATGACGAAACTCGTACCCTATAAACTTTGATTATTTTGTGTGTGTAGTGTACGTTTTTTGCGACAGAAACAGCCATTTTTTTTCCCCGTTAACTTAGAAGTTTGATTCTTTTCACAGTTTCAAGAGACTGTAGACTTGTATAATGGTTTAAATATTAACTCGATACCTCCATGCGTTCTTAAGATAATTTAAAGGGTTTTGAAAGACGTTCAGTAGCTTCTGACGTTTTATAAGTGCCCTTGTAGGCCCATCTACACTAATATAATAAAGAGGCAAATTTTGTTTTTTTATTTTTTTGTTTGTAGGAGGTAAGTAATCTCTGGAACTACTGGTCCGATTGGAAAAAATTTAGCAACAATAAAAAGCTGCTTTTCTCCTGAGTGACATAGGCTATATTTTATGTACGCGGGCGAAGCCGCGGACGAAAGCTAGTATGAAATAAAAACCTTTTTATTTTTTTGATTTTTGTTCAACCAAGTTCCGTTATTTTCCTTTTAAGATACGGAACCCTAATAAAAAAAATATCTTAGACCGAGTGAAAGTTTATAAACTATTATTAAGTTTGTCGGCCAGTGAAAACAATGCGGCTGGTCAGATGTCACGACATCGCTTTGTGTAAACAATTCCGTTAATATTGATTGGTTACAAATCATCATTTAAGTTCGATTTCACTTCAGCTCGTTTGCAAACCGACTATTAGCTCTCGCCAAATTAGTTTAACTTTTGTTCGCTCAGGATTTTAGAGTTAGAGAGAGATGGAGCTATACAGCTTTAATATCACTATCCCTTTCTCACACTGCATTTGTGATTATTTTAATAAGCCCCTGCTCGTTCCCGGTGCAAAAGTGCCCATAAGTCTCGCCGCATTTCTTCGCTGAATAGGGATGACCAATCTTTGCACCAGACCAACTTCAGACTCGCCAAGATCCAACGGCCGTACTGTACGAGACCACTGCCTTACAGTATAGTTCCTTTAAACCTTTTTGCAAAATGACAGTGGAATCATGTTGGAATGATGATATATGTACATATTTTATGAAAATAGCAGACTTGTACAACTAAGAGAAACAATTTTACTTCAACGACCTACACTTTGTAATCCAAGCCCAGTAGGTGATACGGCGCGCACCGTTCCCGCGCGCCTCAAGGAGTTGTCAGCAAACTGCAGGGGCCCTTCAGGGTCGAAGCCTCCTGGAGCCTAGAGGGTGGTGCAAACCTCGACTCCAGGAATAAGGCAAGGAAGGTACGGGGTAGGTTTTTTAGTCAGTAAGAGTCTGACACTGGTCTCCCGCTCCGCCCAAAAGCGGGTTTCGTCATTGGATGATTTTCACCTACCATAACAAAAAAAAAGCCCAGTAGGTGATGGTATATCTATTTATAGCTTTTACGACCAGAACATCATCTATGTCAAGTTCAAGAACATTTCTATTCATTTCCCTATTTCTGGGTCTACAAATAGAAGCATTATAATGCAAATCGTGGCCATTCCTAAATTTTCTCGATAGGAAAGTCGTAACATTTTCCATTGAGTGTTATCTGAACACATGATGGTCTGTCTGTCTGTCCTTCACCGCTTTCTACATGACCTACAAATGTCGGCCCTCCGTCAATTCACACAATAGCCCTTTATTGATGCACTTCACTTTAGCCAATTAGGTAGGTTCGGAGTTTCGACCAGCTAAACCGTTAGGCATTAGCTTTGTTGTTTGTGTTGTTTTAAATTAAATATTCTCGTCTGGTTCAGAAATACTTGTAAAACGAGTTTGTCCATAAAGCTTTTGTCTTTCTTTATTGATCTTATAAACGGCATAACCGTTCCTTTTGAATTTTATACAAGAGGTCAATTACTCTATTAAAAACACAGCTTTTCTATCTCATTCAATTCAAGCTATTTCTTAGCCTTAAGCGAATGAACAGTCTACTACCAGCTGACGTCATTCTTCTACATATTAGGATTTATGGACCGTTTTATGGCATAACTCGAATGTATTGTTGTATTAAACTGGTTCACCTTGAAAACGGTTCAGTCAGGAACCTGTGGCCCTTTTTAATTCATATTGCTCAATTATTTGCTCCATCGTCTGCTTTGTTAAACATTTTGTCTCGTAAATTCAAAAATATTCAACTTTATCTTTGTCTTATTGTTTAATTTTAAACATCAGATATGACTAATTAGAACATGACCCATATAACCTTAACAAAAGAACACATGTCTATAATTTTACAAAAAAAAAATACTTAACACTTAAGCAAATCGAATGGAAAGAAACCACACACAATTTTGAATATAGACAGAAAAGAAAATAAAAGAGAAAACGGATTCAGACAATTCAAATTGACGATCAAATAAATCTTAACATTGATGTACGCTACAAAACACGAAAATAATCTAGTGAATTTTATTTTGATAGCCTTGTTGCAATCTGCATGATCAGGCAAACTATAAATATAAACTGTAGAGAAACGCTTTACCACGTGTCAGAGATTAGTCTTCGTCGTTAATTTGTTTATCAAAAGTTGTTTTCACTTGTTTATTACCGATACACTCGAAACGAGTAATGCTATGAATGGAGTTTAAAGGTTTAGTGTAGAAAGTGCTAAGTTTTATTGGTCTTCACATAGCTGCATTCACTGGCTAAATGTCAGGTCTCACTAAGAGGGTGCAGCCATCCGGGCCCTCGTTAGGAATTTCTGATTGCTTGTTTCATTCAAGTACCTGTTCGAATGTTCTTGTTAATTTTCAACTAAATCATTCATATGATTTTTGATTTTCTTCTTCTTCCTTTCCTTCTATAATAATAGCTCTTTAGTCAACAATAAAAATTTTATACAAACCGGATCCAGCATTAGGTCGACTTTGAAACTTCTGTAGAACAATGGCATTCTTCAAGCACACGCGGTGTTATGTTTTAAGTTCACGATTGTGCATAAATAAGTATGTATGTACAGGTAGCTAACCTACTGAAACAGGTACAGTAACCTATTTAGCTTCTTCTGTAAGTTCTACTTTGAATAAACTGGAAGTTGCTAAAGAAATAAAGTAAAATAGAAATCCATATAATTCGACTAGCGACTGGCGTGTGGTGGGCGAGTGGTAACGGTGGTCATTACCACTCGCCCTTTCGAGTTGTTGTAGGTCCTGAGTTCAAACTGGTTCAAACCTAGCCAGGCACATTACTTAATGTAATTTATTTCATCACCACTGCTCAAAACGGTGAAAGAAAGCAACGTGAGGAATCCGGCATGTCCTCGAACCAAAAATTCGAAGATAATGTGAAATCCACCAACCCGCACTGGGACCGCGCGTGGTGGATTACAGGCTATTATTCCCTCTCCTAGAAAGGAGGCTTGAGTCCCAGCTGTGGGAACATTAAGAGGCTGATGCTATGTTATGCTATCATGCGACATTTGTGGAATCTATTAAACTTAACTTTGGCTAAGTTCTCACTCCAAGGTTCTTTTATAACACTTAACCACCACTTGTGTTTATTTAAAAATTAGACAATTACAGATCGTTTAAGTACTTATGTGGTTTCCGAATAGAACAGTCAACAATCTTGAACCTTTTGAACAAGTAGCAAGATTGCATGATTTAAATTAGTTATTTAATTTAAATCATGCAATCTTTAAAGTAAATACTTACGTCAAACTATTTTTCAAGACTTACACAAAATGGTGTAATATAAAGACAATAATGTATTTTTTTTTACAAGAATGTCCTAGAACCAAAATTTCGAAGACATGTGACATCCACCAATCCGCAATAGACCCGCGTGGTGGATTTTGGTCCCAACAGTGGGAGCATTAAAAAGGCTGATGATGATGATGAAGAATGTTAAAAATAATAATATAGTAAATGAGGTCGGAATTATTTTCCATTTCCACGGAAAACGAATGAAGATAAAGTTACCAAGTAAAGGGAAACCTAACCGCAAATATCCTTGAAACCTACATTGCGTACAACGAAGATATATATCGAAGATATACAACAAATATGACGTAGGCGGATGCATTATCTGATTTCATAAAGATATAAAACGAGTGTACCACGTGCGATCGACAAATGGATATGCGATAAATGCTTATGCGACCAAACTGTACTGCGACTCACCTTAGTTCGAAAGTATGTTTGTCCGACACTCTTTTTGTCGTACTATCGGATTTTTAGGGTTCCGTAGTCAACAAGGAACCCTTATAGTTTAACGACCGTTAGCACTTGAAAGCAGAAATTTAGTATCAATGTGTAAATCAACAACTAATCAATTTATAGATGGGTTACTGGGTTCTGTTACATTATGAGAAATTTGTGACGGATGAGAAACTACGAAACCCTACACTGAGCGTGGCCCGACACGCTCTTGGCCGTTTTTTTTTTTATAGATTTCTTTCGTTTTAAAAATACCTTCCTTCTGTATGTTCTTAATTTTATACGTGAAATATAAAATTCATTATAAAATTAATGTTTTTTTAAGAACACGATATTTTCATGCCCGGTTTGACACTTAACCCTAACGAGCAACCGGTATTCCCGACGTGACTGTTCCAAAAAACACAAACTGCTCATTTTTACTGATATTAACCCTTTTCATGAAATCGCGGTCACCAATCTGTCTGAGACTCACACTTAATTAATGTTAATACGCTAGTATTAACGGGTTAAAGCTGAGAATCGGCTGCAGAGAGAGGCTACTGAGTCAGAACATTGTCATTTAAATTTAAACTCTAAAATCAAGCACTATAAGGTACAATTTCATAACTCAGAAGATGTTTCATGCAAATTGTTAGAATATAGACCTTAACGATATCAAAATAAGGTTGTATTTCGGGCTTAGCAATGTCTGTAAGACGTCTCATATATTATTATCTGCTAAGCCCTTATAGACCCGTTACTCGATATGACACTGTTTTTAAATAGAACCATTCAACACGGAACTGTATTTTAGATGAGATTTATGAAAAACAGGCGCAGAGTAGCCAGCCTTGCGGTTTTCTACAGGATGCATTTTGGAGAGTGTGCGCAGGAATTGCATGATTTGATTCCGCAATCCCAATTTCACCTTCGGACATCCCGGCGTACGGCAAGTATCCACCCTTACGTTGTTGAGATACCTGCGGCCCGGATTAAGCGTTTTGCCACGTCATCTATACCACGTACATCGAGGGATTGGAACAGTTTGCCGACTGCAGTCTTTCCGTCCGAATATAATTTGAGTGTCTTCAAGGCTAGAGTGAATAGGTTCTTAATAAACTAGTGCGCCTTACCATCAACGATTGCATCACTGCTTACCATCAGGTGGGATCACAGTCAAGCACTAGTTTATTGTAAGTTAAAAAAAAACTAGACTCGGCTCGCTATTCTAGGTCTGTCGACATAGTTTCGCCTGGATTTAGGTCTATAAACAAACCTAGGTAGAATGTTCCGGCTTCTACTTGTAGAGGTCTTGTGAAACTTGTGTAGGTAACTGCTTCACTCTTTTCATGCACTGGTTAGGAAAATGTTTGAGGAAAAAGATCGTTTTTCTGTTGCTTTGTTGGACTCTTGATGGATTTTGTTATCTCTATCTATACTATCACATCACATCCAATACTATATCCCAGCCGAGGCTAAAAACAAGCCTTTGGGTCACGCGAAGTATCAACTAGACGTCCAATAAAAACCCCGAGGGTTAATCTTTAAATAAATAATAATTTATTAATGTATTTTTTATGTTTACATAGAATGTTCGCTTCAATACCTCTTAATACCGTCCAATTTACCTGTCTTCCACACTTCTTTTTTTTTCATTACATTTCAGCAGTAAGTAAGTACCTAGGTAGGCATGGCATGACGGCGAGCAATGGGTAGCATCCCGTCTTGTACGTACGGTAACCGTCCGGGCCGACCTCAAGTCGCGACTCAAAGACATGTCAGGAAGCGGCCCAAGCAAGGGGCCCAATAGGGTGGAGTCCTACTGGAACTATGGGTTGCGCGAAACTGCGAAAGAGAGCCCTGGGCTCTAGAACGAAGCGAAAGAAGGAACATAGAAGTGGGTTTATAGACAGTACCTAAAACGCTCGCGCTTCGCCCTAGAGCGATATTGATAATCTATTTAAAATATCTGTTATTTATTTATTGTTCACACCTACCACAGTTTTGTGTTTTTTAACCCAAAGGTTGACTGGTAGAGAATGCCTTGTAGCATTAAGTCCGTCTATGTACCACTACTGTACATGAAATTTAAATAAATAAATATCCTTACCTAAAAAAAGCAATAAGTAAGTAAAAGAACTCAATTCTCAAACTCCCATAACCCGTTTACACAGTGCTAATAAATTCTTTGAACTTATCAAAACAGACAATGGGCCGTTCTCGGCCACTTTCGATTTCCCGAAGTTTCACGACTCCGTTGCGTGGGCGCATGTGTAATTGCTTTTTAGGAATTATTTGAGTCTGTTTTGTTTTGTTAGTAAGTTAGAAGGTTTTTGGGTTTTAAAATTGTTTTCATGTGTGCTTGAGAATTGTGCTAAAGGAAATATAATTGACGTGGAGATTATGTATATTAAAGTTATTATAACTTTCTCGTTTATGTATAATTACATAAAGTATTTTAAGTCTTTGGTCACCCGGGGTCTTTTGATGGCGTGATTTTTCGAAAGAGTTAGAGAGTCCATGTAGGCAAAGGCTACTTTGACTGGCCTGTGAGCATGGTAGTTAGTGACCCTGACTGCTATGCCGGAGGTCGTGGGTTCGATTACCACCCAGGACAAATGTTTGTGTCATGAGCACGATCATTCGTTCTGTGTCTGGGTGTAATTTATCTGTACCTAATATGTATGTAGGTATTTAGAAATATATAAGCATGTTCATCAGTTGTCTAGTACTCATAACACAAGATCTGCTTAGCTTGAGACTAGACGGCGTTGTGTGATGGTCGTCGAATATACATAAAAAAAGACTTGTAAAGTACGTTTAGTAAGAAGTAGTTAAGTGAAAAGTGCCTTTGACTGGCTTGTTAGTCTAGTGGTTAGTGGCCCTAACCTAAGTCGGAGGTAGTGGGTTCGATTGCCACCCAAACGAATGTTCGTGTGATGAGCTCGGATCATTTGTTCTGAGTCTGTGTGTAATTTACCCATAATAATATAGAAATATATAAGTATGTTTAGCAGTTGTCTAGTACTCATAATACAAGCTCTGTTTAGCTTGGGACTAAGCGACGTTGTGTGATATCCGGAATTAAACTCTTGAGGCCGAACGAACGACGGCGTTCGCAAACCAATTGTCTTTTTATTCTATCTCTAATTACGGTACTCGAAAGGTTAATATGCTTTTTGTCCTGCTTGCCAAATGTTAGAGATGGCAACCCTAAATTGAACCATGTAAACTAACATGATTAAGAGGTGATTAGAGGTGTACCTATACTTACCTCCTGTTACCAATTACCTATAATTTCGTACCTCCTATTATGGGAACGTATGGGGCCAATGACATACCCATGGTCCTACATTCCAGTCTACACATGAACATATACGGTATAGTTCATCCGCCGAACGTTGGCACACATTTTTTCCGATGACTTTGTTTACACGCAAATTGTGAACAAAAAAATACTAAACATATACGCATATTCATTTCTTTTGCACCTAACTGTAAATAATCCGTTAGGAGTGTAAAACCATAATATATTATCCTGATTCTCAAACAGAAAGTGGAATTACATTAATACATGTGGTCACCCGTGTCGGACTGTGGTTTTTTTTTCCCTCAACGAAGAGTTATTCTACGTTTTACCTACCCATTTATAATGAATATTAATTTATCAATAGTAATTTTATGGGGCTGTGTTAAAAAACGCTTAAAAAATGAAAAAGGGCAAAAATTCTGCTCCATGATATGATCGTGAATTCGCTTTTTGAGGAGAAATACGAGTATCTCTCTAGCTGAACTCGTTTTCAAGCATAGAATCTATTTTATTAAAAAGTAACACAATACCATAGTTATCCCACAACATATACACAACCTTAAATCTATATAACCTTAGTCTTTAATCTATGGGTACAATGACGGTCTTAGCGCTAACGGCCGACTTCTACCAGACCACCTTAGGATGTATGCAAGAACTTACTCATATAAGGTGTAGTCTGCAGTGATATGATACCATTCAATAATTATTTTGATTATCTAGTGTATGCTATCCTACTGCTGCCGATATATTATAGATTTTTACATTGGATTGTTAATCTAATAAAGCTATATATATATGGATTAACAATCCAATGTAACCTATTTCTCCCGGAGCTGAGGGTTGGTGCGAAAGCATTACACCGGGGCTCTAGGAATAAGGCAAGGAAGGCACGGGGTAGGTTCTTTAGTCAGTAAGAGTCTGACACTGTTTCCCGCTCCGCCCAAGAGTGGGATTCGTCATTCGATGATTTTTACCTACCATAAAAAAAATGTAACCTATTTGCGGCCAGCGCAATGTACAAGGCGGTTTTTCTTTGAGAGTAGCACTGCTGAGCAAAGGGTTACCGCCATTCCTTCAATTGCTCCTGGCTCTGAGACATTTCTTGCCAATTTCTAAGGAAGTTGCAAACAAAATCAATATTCTTTTTTTATTTTTGCTTAGCCCAGAAGACAATACCTATTTTCGCATAATATCTAATATATAAAAAGCAACATAAGCATAGATAGACGTTTTGTTCTAGCCCACGAATACGCTCGCTCGCTCCATTATCGCGAGTCAATGGCCGTGACTTCCTGCGACCATTCAAGGCGACTGTTACATATTTAATTACTAATTACTAACCAATGGCTATGTATTGTAATACATAGTAATATGCGCAATCTTTCGAGAAGCTTTGCCGCGAATTATTGCGAGTTCACCTTGGGGAATAACGGCTAAGTCCAATTTTTACTAAAAACTCAAATTCAACATTATTTATTTCATATAGAAATTACTAAAGCACTTATAAAACGCAACATATCACACGTTAGTCCCGTGCTGTTTCGGTTCCAAGTGGACGCTTCGTATGGAGAAGAATCGGACCACGGAGTCCGATTCTTCTCCATACGAACCACGGGGTTCCTTTAAAAAAAAAAAGATTGATTTACAATATTAGAACAGATTTTTAGACTAAATCTGCTTTGTTACCCAAACTATGGCCATATTCACAAGCGGACGAGTTTCCGACAAGATCCAGAAAGTTCTCCACTTTTGTCATCATTTAAGAAGGCTTATCAATTTATAAGCCTTAAATGATGCAATATTATAAATGCAAAGTAAATTTTGATAAAAATAGTAATAATTTGACCCTGCCACCTCAAAAAGGAAAAGCGTGTCCTACGCCAAGATATCTTCATTCATTCTTTAATCTGTCATGTAGTGGCGTATTGATAGAAGTTATTCCAAGATTTCCCACCCAATAAAAATCGGTACTCAATTTAGATTGCCGTCGACTCTCTAAGTCGAAGAATGGTCAGTTAATTAATGTAATCATGCCACGATTAAGATAAGGTCATCATCCTCTTCTAAAACAGATGTTTACTTAATGCAACAGACAGACAGGTGTTCAGTAACGCTACATGCTAACTGGTTATAGAAGTGTGACCTAGAAAATAGAAAAAAAAAACAAAATGTATTTCTCTATCTGAATTAAAAAGATTTGATATTCTTCATGGTTGGTAGGTGTAGGTAATGGAATCACAGTCACAGGCCATTAAAAATTTCAGCCGAAAGACGTTTAAGACTAGACATAGGTTTCTTTAACTGGCCTGTTAGCCTAGCAGTAGTTAGTAGCCCTGAGTGCTATACCAGGGGTCGTAAATTCGATTCCCACCCTGGACAAATGTTTGTGTGATGAGCACGATCATTTGTTCTGTGTCTGGGTGTAGTTAATCTATAATATGTATGTATTTAGGAATATACATATAAGTATGTTTATCAGTTGTGTAGTAGCCAAAACATAAGCTCTGCTTAGCTTGGGACTAGATAACGTTGTGTGATTGTTGTGGAATATATTATTTAAGTGTCGCCACAACGACCGGTCCTGTACGTCTCGCATTTACCGGATTCACGGGACCCTCACCAAGGCGTTCTTCCATTTGTGGAAGGCCTACCAATCTACACTAATATAATAAAGAGGTAAAGTTTGTTTTTTTGTTTGTAGGAGGTAATCTCTGGAACTACTGGTCCGATTGGAAAAATTTTAGCAACAATAGAAAGCTGCTTTACTCCTGAGTGACATAGGCTATATTTTATGTACGCGGGCGAAGCCGCTGACAAAAGCTAGTGCTGCATATTTTGATACACTGCCCCATGGCAGAAAGGATCTCGAGTACTGACGGCGACCTTCTGTTATGCGAGCAATGAGCCCTGCCCAGTGCCACTTAAGTGTGGAGATTTTTTAGACTTCATCTTGGTCCTTCGTGGTATACGAGCTCTTTCCATTTTCCTTTAGGCAGCTTTAAGTCTTCTTATAAGGATTATTGATAAATAGAGGTCAATCACAGGTTTCTCCAAGAGATATGAAGCTGAAACTGACTAGTAAATCAGACTGCCTAGCTCTCTTCCCCATGTTGGATCGGCTGGTCGACTTTCAGTCTCACCAGATGCCCAGACTTCTACAATCAAATTATGGGTGCTAAAACTAACTCTATAATTTTTTGGTTCTGGACCTTAATTGTTTTTTTTTATATTTTTTTTATATTCCACAACTATCACACAAGATCGCTTAGTCCCAAGCTAAGCAGAGCTTGTGTTATGAGTACTAGACAACTGATAAACAAACTTATATCTTTCTAAATACATACATATTATAGGTAAATTACACCCAGACACAGAACAAATGATCGTGCTCAGCACACAAACACTAGTCCTGGTTGGGAAGAACCTATGACCTCCGGCATAGCAGTCAGGACCTCTAACCACAAGACCAAAAGGCAAGTCAATATATGGTGTTTTTTAGTAATATATAGTGGTTTAATATCTCCAAATAACAGTCAGGACCAACGACTTGACTGGTTTTCCGAGGCACAAAGAGACACTGACCACAGTCATAAATTTAAAACGGTCTAGAGAGTACACGTTGATAAATACGTGATTAGTAAACACTGTCTAGTGTTTACTAAAGATACGTTTGTATTTACAAGTCCCTGATAACATACGCAAGTGTTTATTTATAACTATTCCGACCAATGGCTTTGCCTGCGTGAATGTTGAACATTAAAATTATTTCAAAGACATGTACTCCCGGGATAAAAAGTACCTTATGTCTTAATCCGAATCGATTTACACTACGACCGTCCGATCTTGGCAAGTCTGAAGTTTTTAGCGCTTGATAACTCGTAAAAAAATAAATGGTTTAAACAAATAAATGCAATTTGCAGTTGTTATTGCTGTTAAAAACTGTTATTGGCAGTCTGTTCGTGAGCTAATTCGCAAGAGGTTGCAGAAGTATCATCACAGCGTTAATGTTTTCTAATTGTCGATATGAATCAATTGTTTGACTGTAATATGTAGTTTATTTGAGTATATAGTATTTATTTGTAGTATATTTAAGGTTTATTAGTATACCTATTCTTGTATTCTCGTCTCTTCTCTCTTTTAGTCGACAGCTACCACTATTTATCTCTGCATCACCCAAAGATTGACTGGTAGAAAATGCCTAAGACACTAAGTCCGTCTATATATAAATAAATAATCCAGGACGTGGGTCTACTTGCGTGCCTATTTTCATACAATTCCATTCAGCCGTTTGATCGTGAAAGACGAACAAACATACACACATACAAACTTTTACATCTACAATATAATAAATATGATAGGAATGCCCTTATCGACAGTCAGTTTACAAGCAGTGGTTACAGAAGGCACTACTACAGTGTTATCGAGGCACGTGTGCAAACTATACGACATATTGAAGCCAGGTTTGAGCAAACAGTTCTTTGTAAACATACACGTTCAATAAATATGGACTAATCCCTTTTCAGTGAGTGTTTGAAAAGATGCGGTGGATAGCGACCTTTTTGCAACAGACGTGTGTGTGCGCGTGTTGTTTGTGTACACGGATTGTGCAATTTGAATTTGGAATGTTGTGGGCACATATTCGGATATGATTCGATACGGTTAAACACATTGTGTAATTTAAATCAGAAATATTGTGGATACGAAAATTCGGATCTGGAGCCGTTCAAGTTCGAACCAGGGGGTTTGTTTTGTTTATTTTGGATGACATGGGAGGTAGGGGAGTCGAGATGATGATTACGTCCTCGTTAGTTATTTACTTTTTTACACGAATGGCAACCCTTATATTGTCTTTGCTTGATCAGTACTGCATCACTTAAATCTAATTTCTATCCTAAATCTATTTTCTTATCTTTAAGATTATAATTATAACTTTATAATTAGAACATATTTAAAAAAAAACAATTTTTAATATAAAAATCTTTATGTTGTGGGGGAGGTGGTAAGAGCTTTGCTTACTTTTGCTGACAAAGGGGATGGGGGGTTAATAATTGTAATAAATCTGCTTAGGTACCTACGTAATATTTGAACTGCCCCTCTGATTCGATACGGATATAAAAGTTTATTTTTTTTTGTTATTGTGTATTTAAGCACGCTTTTGAACACTATCTCATCTGATGGTAAGCGATAGTGTGGTTGACGAAGGAGCACGTTTGTCTAGAAGTAACATATTCACTCTGGACTAAGATATACCGGTTTCGGATATGATAATTCGGATCTGAATACGGTTATAGCAATAATATTTGATTTACTGGTTTCAGATACGGTTATGGTTATGAAATGTTTTCAAATTATATATCCGCTAACTAGACAACTAACCTATTCGAAACTAGATAGATCCAGTTAAGGATATAAGAATTTTAAAATTATAAAGGTAAAATTCAAATAGCAGTTTGTATTTGGGACCGCGGTACCGGTCCAAAAAGCCCCACAACCCGGTTTCGGTTACCTACGGATATTTTTTTAATCTGGATCGAATACCCGTTAGTTTCAGTGACGTTACGGAACTCTCTATTAAACAGCCTAAAGCCCAAAACTTAATGCGTTATTAAATCCGACAACAATAAGTGGTTACGATAATGGTGTTATTGATTTTTTTTTCTTTTCTTTATTTATGTATAAGGGCTTTAACGCATTGCATAATTATGTCCTATGCTAATCCCATTGTATCCATAACAATTATAGATACATAAGGCATTTATTTGCCACAACATAAATCACACAAGAAAGCACAATTAATTATTTTACAAAAAAATAATATAATAATAAAAACATAAAAAAGTTCAAAATAACTTTAAACGTCAGAAGTCGGTACTCGGTTTTTCTATAGTTTGGTTGGTCTCACTGTTACTTTTCGATTACCGTAATTACAGACACCATTAAAAGACTAGGTGTGCGGACACCGGTGTCCTCTTAGGGCCATCATATTTAAATAGTAAAAAAAATTCGTCATCATATTACGCGCTATTAAACAACAACCTGATAACACAGTAAAAGAATACTGATAATGACTATTATTTCAACGTCATTTCGTAATATTAGGTACACTTTCGTAAAATCTCAAATTAAAATGTATAATTATCACCTAGCTTCTTCCAGCAACTTTGTTCGCGAGAAAGTAGGTTTCATTATACAAACCCTCCTTTTCATCTCCTTAGGTTTTCTTTTATTTTGGTAATCATCATATGACATCTCCCACTTTACGGCGGAGTACAAGGACGTGGCAAACTTTTACTAAATAAAACCAACTTCTATATTGGTTCTTTGCCTTGCGTTGCCGCATGCCCGACCCCAGGTATTCCTTTCAGAAGCGATCCCATGGCCCCTGTTGGCGTCGACCCTGCTGGCTGACCCATCGTTCCTTCTTGCTTTAGTTCCAGGGCCCCAATATTCCGCTTTTGCATCAACCCTTGGCCCCAGAAAGCTTCTTACCAGGTGGTATCGCAGCCAAGCGAAAAACGAAAGCGTTTATAAAAATAAAACCTCGTACTTTCGGCTGTGCCAGTTTCTTCTTTTACTATAATATAAACTTATTACCCGTTATTCCCTACAATTTCCCGTAGCAATAACCTTTAGGTTTGCGCAGCAGTCTGCATACGCACGTAACAAGCCACTTCCTTCGGCCTGTGACCAGTGGCGTAGCTACCTTGGGTGGCACCCGGTGCGGAAGTTGGTGGTGTGGTATCACCCCATCGAAAGTAAAAACAAAAAGCAATAAATTTTATATGATAAACGACATGGATCAGGAAGAGAGGGAGGAGCTGAGCTAGTGCTAATGGAGGAAACCCCGAAAAAGAAATTTTTGTGCTACTTATTTTTTTTTGTTTGTGCATTGCTCTTAAAGTTGAGAGACAAGGTGTCACCTTTTTTGGGGTGACACCCTGTCTGGCGCGGCCCGCCACCGCCGCCCCCCTTTGCTACGCCACTGCCTGTGACTATGGCCGTGCTATGTTATGTCAGCGGATGCAAGGGAGTTTTGTTTCATTAATAGCATTTGTTAATGGATGACATTACATGCAAATTGTATGGAACTTTGTATGGTGTCTGCAATATGTTTCCTTGCGTTTTTCCGGTAAGGATGGCAAAAAACATGAGTTCGATAGAAGAATCTACGCACGGTTGGCACAGATGTTAAATTATTGGCTGTGACGATGTGTGACGCGAGTTCGATGCATGCATAAAATTGACCTTAACCTAAAAAAATAATGCCAATAATAGTTTTTAACAGCAATAATAACTGCAAATTGCAAATTATTATTTATCTATATATATAAAAGGAGAAACTGACTGACAGACATATCAACGCACAGCCAAAACTACTGGGACTAGGAGCGTGAAATTTTACACAAGGCTTCCTTTTATGACGTAGGAGAACACTAAGAAAGTGTTTTTCCAAATTCTGCTCCTAAAGGGATTTAATGGGGTCTAAAGTTTGTATGGAGAACTCTATTTTCAAGCGGGCGAAGTCGCTGGCAGAAGGATAGTATTATTACATTACTGTTCATGTGTACGTCGGTCTGTGAAGTTCTAGTTCTAATGTCCTCTTCACATCGTTATCACTGTAACCCAATACGAAATGCAAAGGTTCGTCGACGACGCGCTCTGTTCCCGTGCGCCGCAAAGAGTTGTCAGCAAAACCGTAGAGACTGCAAAAGGGTTGAAGCCTACTGGGGCCCAGGGTCTCTTTCTGAGCGGAAAGCTTGGCCCCAGTGCGAAAGGCAAAAAAGATCGGGGTGGGGTGTTTAGTCAGTAAGAGTCTGACATTGTTTACCGCTCCGCGCAAGAGCGGGATTCGTCATTGGATGAAATTTGCCTACCATAAAAAACAGTAAACAAAGGTAGCTTTACAATAATGTATGACAAAAGCATCAATTTAACGTTTATCCATGGTAATTAGAACAATGCAAATACATTACAAGTGTGTATAACGTAAATCGTTGTTCGAAGAATTAATTTAAATTAATTAGCAGTCATTATGTAATTAATAGTTTAGGTTTATCGACCTTGGAAACGCTAACGAAGACATTATGACTACTTACTACATATTGCCTACTTTATAATGTAGGACAAATTTTTTTTCATAGGTTACATAGATTCAGTGAATTATTTTGCTTTATAGGAAGGTCGGAACATGAGTTTTCTCCCAAAAAAAGAATCCGAATTAGATAATAATAATGGAATCGTAGAGAGCAGTCAAGTGGTGGCCGAGTGGTATCGGCCCCGACTTACGAGTTGTAGGTCGCGAGTTTAAACCCAGCCAGGCGCATTATTATGTGTAATTTATTTCATCACCACTGCCCTCAAAAAGGTGAAGGAAAACATCGTGAGGAAACCGGCATGTCCTAGAACCATAAATTCATGTGTGGATTATGGCCCATTCCCTCTCCTAGACAGGGAAACATTGAAAAAGGCTGATGATGATAAATGGAATCGTGAGCCTATACAGAATTAGGGAGTAAGCCTATAAAAATTACATCCTTCTCCTTCTTTGAAATCGGTAAATAAGAGAAAGTTCTCTCATGCTCACTTCAGATAAGTAATAAAAAAACAAAAACCCAAAAATCGTCGGTAAAAACGTGCGAGTCAGACCAGTATTAAGTTAAAAACGAACAAAAAAAAAAACTCGACCACACAAAGTATGTTATAAGAGAACCCCCTTTATTTTTATTTTTAATTTTATTATTTGTTGTTATAACATTCTGAGAAAGCACATATCTCTTACGGCTTATGAGATACAGCCCGCTGACAGACACACAGACAGATGGACGGTCCACAGAGGCATAGTGAGGTCTTGATGGGACGTTTTGACACGAAACTCTAATAGTAAGATTTATTCCCATATTAGTACAACGTTTTTTCCAACGAATTCAGTTTTTGTTTATGAATTCAGTTTGCGAGGGTCAAGAATCAAGATAGCTCTTTCGAAAAAATCACGCAACGTATAGACTATAGATGACGTTCGACCCAGTACCGTAACTAGAATGGTGCCAGAGGTGCCCAGGCACAGGGCGCCCCTAGGTGGGCGTAAAAATTATCAAACTTAAAACTAGTGCCAAGTTTTGAATCATGCTTCGGTCGTATACAAGAGTGTACAAATTTGATCGGCCGCTATTGGTCACTCTTTTCTATTTTTTTAAGTTTGTTTGCTCGTGGACAAGTACCGCGTATATTTAAACAAAATATTTCGTATTGTCTCTATTTTAAAGACTATCAACATTTACTACAAATATAAGTAAAAATTCGGGTAATCAATTCATTTGATTCATGTTAGCCGAGTCCGACGGTTTACCTTTCAAATAGCGTAATTACAGACATAATAGAAAGACAATATTATGTCTCTAATCTATTCGAAAGATTAAGATGCTTTTCGGGGGCTATTAAACAAGCTCGCACCAAACGTATAAAATAATAGTTACGACACTGTCTACACCAACGCGGCGCCATCACAGGCGCCACAGTACCAAGAGGTGTGTGGCCAAAAATGATTATAAAACACTTTTTCTTGCTGAACAACACAAATAATCAGTTTGTTGACATTATAAAATACGCCGATGAAGTAAAATTAATAGAGAATGAAAACAAATAAACAGATCAAAGTCCATTACATTGACCGACCTTTGATTTGTAGATGAAATAATATCTAGTAGTAATTAATTAATTGTTTAGTGTAAATTCAAGCGCATTGGGATTGCCTGCTCAGTAAGTTTGCGATCGCGGTGTGAACAGCTTATAGTAAAACAAAACGAATTAAAAACTTATAGTGTGTAATGAAATTAGTACCTAATTAAGTGGTTAGTAGTTCAACAATATAATCTACTGGGAAATATGCCCGGAACACATGTAAGTGGCCTTTAATAACTAAAAATTCGTCCCTTTGTTTTGTGGTTTTCCAAATTCTCCCACTTTAAGGCGGAGAGGGAGGGTTTGTCAGACTTTTACTTACTAGAATCACACTTACGTTCCTTCTTTGACTAGCGTTCCAGGATCTCGGGCTTTCCTTTTGAAAATTCTGTTCTAGGGTGAAACGAGAAGGAGTGTTAGACTTTTACTGACTAAAATCCACCTGTGTTTCTTCAGTTTGCCTATGCATTCCACGGTTACTTTTTTTATAACATTTCTGTAGTCCACTTCAATGTAGTCCTTTAAAAGCGATATTTTATTTAGCTTCATTGCTTATTCGAGTTTTGTTTCTGTTTTAACTGTGAATCTGTGATTAGATTATTGTGAAAACTTACTGGACCGAAACATTAATTTGCACTTCTTCTTGTGACTTGAAGTGACTTCGAAAAGTTAGTTGTTGCCTTAGTTCTTCTTATTTTGTTAATATAACAATCAAAACTAATTTATGATGCTCGGTAAAGCTTTTTCTTATTGATGATGTACGGTTTTTATTTTATTTGCGTTGTGTGCAAGTTTGTAGTTGTCGCTAAATAAATATTCATTCGTCTTTTTATCCTTAGTTTCCAAAAATAAAAACTTATGTAATTTCCCTCTTTAATTGTTTATCGTACACAAAAAGTTAACATAGCTACAATGATTTGACAATTCATGTTTAAAGGCGAGCTTAACTCAACAATGAGTTTTCTTCCAGCAAACCTTTAATGACAGAGAGAGATTACATATGAGGGTACAAACCAGTGTACAGTCTAAACCTACATAAATTCGTCTAACATACTTAGATATAATATACATATAATAATATTATGTCAATCGAGAAAGCAAGTGCTCTTCAATTTTCCTCTTAAAGATATCCAGAGAAGGGTTCTCGCGAAGGGAATGTGGAAAAGAGTTTCAGAGACGTTAACAGAAAGATCGTAACGGCAATACGTTCCCTTAGAATAATTTCCCACTTTCACGTGGACGATACGACTAGTACGACTAGTAGAAGCTACTAAAGTTTATATGGCTGGCTGGCTACTAGTTTTAAAGCCGGGGGCTAGTACTAGTTAGTTTAAACTTTCGTCAATGCTATAACACACTTCCATAGAGGTTAAGTACTCTTGGATAGTGCCCATTCGCCATTGACACGACTTTTACCTTGCCTCTAACATGATTAAAGTATTAGTATACAACATTCTTAGAATAGTTTTATTCTTACCTTCGTATGAGAATGGTTAAGTTGAGTATAGCTGGGGCTTTACCATCATCATCAGCCTTTTTTTTAATATTCCAGGCCTTTTCTTGAGAGGGAATGGACCATAATCCACCACGCAGGCCCAGTGGTGGATATCACATGTCTTCGAATTTTTGGTTCTAGGACATGCCAGTTTCCTCACGATGTTGTCCTTTACCGTTTTAAGAGCAGGGGTGATGAAATAAATTACACAAAAGTAATGCGACTAGCTGGGTTTGAAACCGCAACCTACGACTTGTAAGTCAGGGCCGTTACCACTGCTCTACAATGGGGGGCAATTGGGGCTTTACCATGACGTGTCAAAATGAGAAGCGTGCGAGCGAGAAAGAGGTGTAGCTCCATGCCTCTATACAGCTTCATCCCATTAACAGTTCAGTTTAGATAGTCAAATGGATGGATAATGTAATTTCATTATAATCTACATTATATTGTACGCCCTAAGGGTAGGACATCTCCTCCTCCTTATTCGTTCACTCTTGACAGAGTGGTCGTGGTTGATCATGTTGCATTTTCGTTAGCTAATGAGGCTCCCGCGATGCGTCTCCATTTGACACGGTTTACGGCGTCTCGGGAACTCTGGACCATGGAGGTTTGTGTTGCAGCTGTAATGAGGTCTGTCCAAAGCGTAGGTGAGCGCCCACGAAACCGCTTCCCCTCTACTAGGTAGTTAGGACATAGCTGTTGGCAAAACCATTAAATGAACACCGGCTGTATTATATACATTTACCTATATTCCACAATAAAAATTATTTGATTTGATGGATTTAGAGCTCCTGGTGATCAAAGAACGATCAAACAAACAAACTTCTTTCCTCCCTGGTTGGAGCGAGGAGTTTGGACTTTTATTGACGAAACCAAAAATCGAAACTAGCTCATGTTCCTGCAGTTGCCCTTTACGTTCCAAGGTTTAAGCAGGCTTTAAATAGGCTTTCGTATTAGGTTACAAAATTGTAAATAACTAAAAGTTACTAGTGCCTATCGTCTAACCGTCTTCCGAAAAGACAGTATTATTTCTTATTTAAAAAAAATATTATTATTATAGTTTTAAATTCTTAGTTAATACGGTTACTTTTTAAACCATCTAAAGAGGCCCTGATGAAAGTGGAGACCCTGATGACAGTGTTTACCTGCTATTTCAAAACATACTTATGATCACTGATAACATGTATGACACAACAAAATTAGAATCAATACTGTGATATAATTGCCATTGATATTATCGGCCCTGACTTACTATGACTCATTGTCGAATCGTGTCCTAATGCTTAACACATTATCATACTAAAACAAAATAAGGAAGCGTTAGATTAAGTATGGAAAACATTATTCTCCCGCGTTTGATCGTCTTATCAGCGTCCGCGCAACGATAAGCAGTTATGCTCTGATTTTATTCTTATCAAACATTAAAACTGACGACGAAAAACCCGACATAAAAATTTAAACTTTATTGTCACGCAATAGAAGTGAGAGTCCCGAATCTGTACGATCACTGAATTAATTATAAAATATTCCGTGATTACTTTTGTATACACAAGTTATTTCTTACGCAGTGACCTCGTTATTAGTGTTGCGTCGTGGACTCTGACCTAACGTTGCATCGCTACTCTCAAGATAACCATCATCACCAAAGTTTATGCGACGATCAAAGACGCACCGTCATTAAACGACATTAATTTCTTCCAGTCGCATAAGAAATCGTGTATCAATCGTACTTGACATTTCACCGCTATCGAATCGATCTTCTAAATAGACTGTACGAACCTTTTATGAAGTTAAATGTCGCTGTTATTGCAATAATACTTACGAGTTATGAATTGAACTGTTAGTAAACGAATACTTCTCTCTCTTTCCAGATGGATAGCAGCTCAGAAGCGATGGAGTTGAGGCGGGAGCTGGATGCGGTGCGCAACGCTCTCCAGCAGCAGTCCGAGTCCGTCCTGAAGCAGAGGCACCAACTCGTGGAGGCGGGCCACGCCCTCGCCGCCAGGGACAAGAAAGCAGCTCAAGAAAGACGACTCAGACAAGACCAACTCGCACTCGTCCTACGATCGCTAGTCCTCCTCGAATCCCGCCTCACCAGGGAACAGAAACAAATACACGTCGCGCTCCACCAAAAAGAGAAAATCATCAAAACACAACAGGAAGAAATTGCAAAACTAAAAGCACGCAAGTCATACTGCAGCAATTGCCAGCAACTGCTCGGCTTCACCAGCGAACAGACCAACATTGAAACAGATCCAGAATTCCAAAGCTTAGAAAGCACGGATTCCAGATTCCAAAATACGTTCGTCAGAAGCTGTAGTTACCGTGAAAGAAATTCTCCACCGGTATTCCAAAAAAATACTAGGTTAAGTAAGAGCTTTCAGTATCAGTTGCCAAAAAGTGAGATTGTTTATTGCAACACGAGTTCCAGCGAAGAAGGTAACACAGCCAGCATCGGCAGTAAGGGTACGTTTATCAAAAATAAACAAGCATTTGTGAGACGAGACGTCTTCAGAAGGTCGAGGAAATACTCGGGAAGAAAGAATAACAACAAGTATGCAGACAACATGCAGAAGGGTTACAATAACCAAGCAAACAACAGCAGTAGTGCTGAAGAGTGTATTGGTATGAGCTACCAAGTAAACCACGATGACGAAATCACAGCGAGTCAAATAGCCAATGATATCAGAAAAGCCTCGCTGAAAATTGACCAGCTTATTGGTGAAGCTGCCAAAAAAGAACAAGAAAACACTGCCAGTGAGTCCGAGAAGACATATTCAACAAAAATGGAAGGATTGCACGGAATCAAAAGGCAAGCGTCAGATGAAATAAAAGCTAACAGACAACTTTTCCTGAATAACGTTCTTAGCGAAGAAGTCGCTGAGAAACCTTGGTATTGCAATGTCAGTGATCCTGAACAAGAAGGAGATTGTTTGGATCAAAGACCACTAAGCAATAAATCAAAATCAACAGATGACCTGTTGGGAGTTAATTTCAACAGTGGCATACATGACGCAGGATTAGTAGCTGCTAAAAATGAAGTTTTATGCAATAACATAATGAACAACAATGAAAGATTCAGTTCCAGGTTTGATGATAAGAACAATAACATCGAATCAAACTTAAATAAACATACAGCAAGTGCTGAAGTTAATGAAAATTGGTATGCCAGCACTAGTGATGCAGATGAGAACCCTACCAATGAGATTTATAAAAATAATCCGGTACTGGAGTGCGTCAATCAAATATTGCTTCAAAATTCTTTAGATGACAGCAGCAATGACAATTCTAAGTCTAGTGAAGCACCCAGCCCGAAAGCATCAACAAAGCGTGTACAGTTCTCTACTCTTAACAGCATCTCTTATGATGAAAAAGTAAGATCTAACAATACTAGCAATACTTTGCCTAGATCAGATAAGAGAGCCAACAAAATCGTTAAGTTCAGCCTAGAGACTGCATCTGAACACAGTTATGAAGTGCCAAACACAGCTCAAGGCTTCCAGTATGAGATACAAAGCTTGTATAGCAATGAATATGAACCTATTATTACAAAAGGAAATGATTCTAAGCCTGCGCCACTTCCACGTACCGTGCATGCCAATGAAAAACCAGCGGTTCCTAAAATAAGAGGCTCTATAGTAAAAAACATGGCCGCTAACTTAGAAAATCGTAATGTTAACAATGTCGTTGAAAGAAAAATTGATAATGACCTCGGGTCTATGAAGATATTTAATAAGAGAAAAGTTCCAAGAACTCCTCCCGCCCTGCCACCAAAGCCAAAGAACCTTTCGGCTAAATGGAAAGCTGAAAACACTGTCAAACAAATGACAGAGCAGTTAGACTCTGAAGCCGTTGCGGCTAACCAACGGGTTGCAGATGTTAAGACGAGAAAAGTGGGACAAGTAGCAACTGTCAACAGTATAGAGCCTGACTACTGCTCCATTTCAGAGATAAATGTTCCAGTAGTCAGCAATGGTAAGAGGGAGTTGCTACTCACACAGCCAACGGTCGAGATCCACAACGAGCAGTACCCAGTGCACGCCGTCAGCCCAAGGAACAGCGTTGCTAAAGTGGTATCGTTGCCAAGGATCCAGAACAAGATCAGTGATAAAGACATTCCTAAACTTCCTCACGTCACTGAGATCATCATTCCGGATGAAGATGAGAAGTCGACTGAAGAACAAAGCCGCTCCTTCCAGCAGACTACTGACAGTTACTTGACTAACTTTGCTATGCATCCTCTGCAACCGAAATTGGACCCTCGTGCTTCCATACAAATGGGCAACACAGTGTCTTCTATACTATCCGAGATCAACAAAGGCGGGAAGGGAGGTAACAAACAGATCAATTTGACAGAACTGGACAACCAGTTCAACCATACACCCGAGAAAAATCAATCGAACAACGCAGAATTGCACAAAGCAGAATATTTCGACGACATGGACAAATTCGATTTGTCCCAGAATTTTGAGGAGTTTAAGATAGACGATGAACTCGGCAGCATTGTTGCAGAGGAATACCGCATCAGCTCCGGCAGCAGTGACGGTTCCATGTCTGATGTTGTAACCGAAAATCTTACCAATGTACCTGATAAAGATAAACAGCATAATACTACTACTAAGGATGACAATGGAAACGCTGAAAATTTTCTTGAAAATAACGACAGTGCCTTGAGCAAGGGCTCATCGAAGAACGCCAAGTTGTCTAATAAGCCTGATCTCCTTTCAAATATAGAGAATTTAGAGACTGAATCTGTAAGGAACTCAGATATTGAGTCCAGTAATTCTTCTGGAAGCAACAGCGGCTCCTACAATACTGTGAAGTGCGAGCCAAGGATGGTGCTGAATAATAATCCAGAGATAAATGCGCCCAAAACCAAGGGAACCTTCGATTTCTTCTTAGAGACGTCTGGTCTTAGTTCTAAGTCTATTTTCACGCCGAGCAAGCACTACTTAGGTTTGAGGCCACCTAGTGCCAACCATAAGAGTGTATTGAAGCCTAGAGACATTAAGATGCGCGTAAAAAATACTATTACAACGAACAAAATCAACGAAAAACCTATGACGACTGCAATTAAATATTTCGAGCCTTATGTGTAAAGTAATTGTTAGTTATTGTGTATTTTATTTTTAATGAAATGCTTAAAACTATTTATTGTAAAAAAATGAACTTGCCGGCGTAATACTATGTACTAATGTATTTATGTTATTGTAAATATTACGATTATTATACCTAGTTATTTTTCAAGTATAAAATATTTAACATTTATGAAATTGGTTTTATTTTAATTCGATAGGACATCTTAGCAACTTAAAATCATACATTACCTATTCTTCTTCCTCCTGGAGCCTAGGGTGGTGCAAACTGTTACCTCGACTCCAGGAATAAGGCAAGGAAGCTACGGGGTAGGTTTTTTAGTCAGTAAGAGTCTGACACTGGTCTCTCGCTCCGCCCAAGAGCAGGTTTCGTCATTCGATGATTTTCACCTACCATAAAAAATAAATAAAAAAAAAAACCTATTCTTCTTAGCTTGTCGATGGCAAAACCGGCTAAATTCCTTGCCTGGCCCAGTATTCGGCCACGGCAATGCTATCCAATGACGTTCTCATTAGGTCCTTACGTGAACAGGTAATAGGTCACGTATAGCAGGATGGAAGATGAGACATGCTCTGCGAAGAGACGCCGTACAAACACTGAAGATCAGAACCGTCCGAGAACCCTCATCTTTGGAGATTGTCTTTGCTGCACTCAACCTGGGTGCGAAGTCTGTTTAGAGTTTTTCCAGGTATAAAAGTATTAACTAAAAATCGACGACGATGCCATTCTACAACTAACAAAAATAAAATAATAATAATAATTTTTGTTTTGAAATAAAATAAATATTATGAGTAATCACACTAATAATTTGAGAGCAGTGGTGGCGCATTACTTTGTGTTATTTATTTCATCACCACTGCTCTCAAAACGGTGAAGGAAAACTTCGTGAGGAAACCGGCATGTCCTAGAATCAAAAATTCGAAGACGTCATCCACCAATCCGCACTGAGCCCGCGTGGTGGATTATGGCCCATTCCTTCTCCTAGAGAGGAGGCCTGTGTCCCAGCAGTGGAAACATTGAAAATGCTGATGATGACACTAATAATTATTGCACACAATATTTTGTATATATATGTATATTTTTTATTCCTTCACACTTAGAATATGGCTAAAATTTAACATAGGGTAGATTATGTCCTAGATGCAGCGGACATTTCATTGCGGAGGCCTCTGTCCAACAGTGAACGTCTTTGGCTGAAATGATGATGATGTCCTAGAAAACCAAATAGACATACTTTTTCACTCGTAGTAAGTATATTTGCTTCGCTAATAGAAGATAGCTTAGCTTTAGCCCATATCGCCTACCTAATAAAAGATACTTACTACACACTTCTGTTCTGTCTCGAAATTAATATTATGAAAAAGAAAGCGTTGTGTTTGTTATAAATTTCGATAAAACTGTCCTAGGGTACCTACCTACCTACATTTTCTTAGTGCCATTATCTACTTTTTTTATGGTGGGAAAAATCATCTAATGACGAATCCTGCCTTTGGGCTGAGCGGGAAACAGTGTCAGACTTTTACTGACTAAACGACCCACCCCATTCCTTCTTAGCCTTCAAACCAGGGACGGACCTTCCTTTCAGAAACCGGGCCCAAGTAGGCTTCGGCCCTGCAGTTGGGCCTCTCTACGCATGCGCAGCCGCTGGCAGTAGTTGGTAATATCATAAAATCAATAATGCGAAGGGATGATAAAGAATAAAATTAGATACTAAAATAAAAGAGAAAAATAATTACTAAGATTCATAATTTATTTTCAAATGTTTACATTAATTTACCTACTTAACACTGGATGTACCTAACAATAATGTAACATCTTAATTTAATATTAATAGAGTCGTAATAAATTAAGAAATGAATAAGTTTAAAACAAAGAATTAAAAAAAAAGGATTTAACAAGTCATCTAATACCATAAATAACTTACAACTAAATATAATTACAAATCTTCCATCTTAAAATTATCTCGTAAGTACTCTCTTGCACTTCTTATCAATATAAGAATTAGCAATGTCTTTGAACAGCCTGAAGACATTCCGCTGCTTGCCTCTCTCTGTTGCTCCTTCTAACTCTGAATTCGGAGACACCGAGGAACCTCCTTCGATCTTATTTTCATTTCTGTCCAGGGCAACAGATAACTTCGTTGTTCTTGAGTTAGATTTTCCATTACAACCGGATAACTCTTCAAGATCCGACACTGAAGGTATTCTGGGACATGATATGTCTGCAAACGAATCGTTCACTGTCTCATTTTCTTTGCTCCTTATTTCTTCAGGTCGTGAATACGGCTTCGGTCTTCTCCTTGTGATCAAGTATTCTTCAGAAGAGAATGTAGCGGTTGGCCTGTCGACCACAGCAGGGACACAGGTTGAGAGGTCCTCTGGAGTGTCCAAGTCAACCGGCTTCCCCCATTTGCGATCCAGGGCACGGAAAGCAACCGTCAGATGCAGATGGAGTTCCATTTTCGAATAGATACGAGTAGATGTTGCACGACAGCAAGCTGATGTTTTAATGTTGAAATTAACGATTGGTAGACCCTTTTATATGAATTCTAACCCCACCTAGTAGTGATCAGTGGCAACTATGGCCTAATCGTCACGTAGATGTCAATTCATTATCAATATTCTGATTAGTTAATCGATAGCAATTAGGATCTAATTATCAATTAAGTCCTAGTAATTTCGCACTAGCTTAATAATATGTTAGTTAATAGCCATGTGATTAATGAGCACAGATTCAATCGATTAAAGCCATTCTTCTATTTTGTTCAGGTGTCAATTAAGAATCAATATTGTGATTAATTAATCGCACCATTAGCACCTAATTAATAATTAGGTCCTAATGGATAGCGATTAGGACCAATTACTAATTGGGTGTTAGGTACTAGTTTCCCATAATTTAAAGAAGGTGCCCGTCACTTAAGCGATGAAAAATTTAATTCAATCACACGGCGAACTACCTAATACCTGTCTACAGGTTAATCTAGATCTATAAACCACCTTAATGGCAAGTCCATATGGTATCCAGATAATTGACTCGCCCTACAAAAAGGGACATTGATGTTGTTTTTTTTTATGATTGGCCTCTCTAATGTCAACCTTTAAGATTGGTCTGCTTAACTGTACTTGTCTTTAGCGGCCTCAAAATATAAAATCTCCAGCCAGGACAAAAACAATAACACTAAGTGAGTACATGATAAGGAACCTCGGCTTAAGACGTTGCTGAGGGCCTTCTGCGGCAAGGGACAGGCTGAATAAGAATGTAGACTATTATTATTTAGAAACGGATTCAATACTACAGGCTTAACGGCGCGTGTTGGTTCTAGCAAGGAACGCGTCGGGACTCGGCCAGGCGCCATGAACGATGGGATAGTAGTCTACTTAATATACTTTTGCGAAAAGTGCTGATTTTTCTACAGCTCTCTTGGAGTAAGATAATTGCGTCTCGTCGACAGTGACGAGATTATTTCTGGGACAGCGAATCTTGATGCAAGGTCGATGAGAAGAGTTGACTTACGCTGTTTTTTTATGGTGACAAAAATCATCCAATAATAAATCCGACTTTGGGTGGAGTGGGTAATAGGATCAGACTTTTACTGACTATACGACCCACCCCGTTCCTTCTTAGACTTCATACCGGGGTCGGAGCCCTGCAGCTGGGCCTCTACGTGATTTACGGTGTTTCACAGCAGTCTCAAAGAAATGCTTGATACCTAAGGCGTTTCATGTTTCTATTTTTTTATTAATATAAACTAGTGCTTGCCTGCAATCCCACTTGTTTTTTTTTTCATCTAAGATACATAGGAACCTCTAATCTGTCTTGATACTAATATAATATTATGAAAGACAAAGTTTGTCCCGATGCCATTTTCTACATCATACATAGCGTGCGAAGCCGCTGGCAGTAGCTACCTACTAATATTATAAAATCAATCACTAAGAATGCGTAGGAATGGTAAAGAAAAAAATTGGAGAAAAGAGAAAAATATAAAGGGCTAAGATTAATAATTTAATTTATTTTGAAATGTTCACAATCTAATCCAACTTAACACTAGATGTAACAATAATTTAACATATTACTAGTAATAATATCGTAATAAATTAAGAAATGGATAAATTTAAAACATAAAGTAATTAGAAAACAGATTTAACATCTCATACTTATATTGAATTTTTACAAACAGTTTTACTATAAATAACTTACAACTAAATAAATTACAAATTTTCTATCTTAAAATTATCTTGTAAGTACCCTCTTGCACTTCTTATCAATATTAGATTGAGCAATGACTTTAAACAGCCTGAAGACATTCCGATGCTTGCGTCTCTCTGTTGCTCCTTCTAACCCCGAATCCAGAGTCGCCGTAGAACCTCCTTCGATCTTATTTTCACAATTATCTAAGTCTTCTTCTATACTCCTGTCTAGATCAGTTGAAAACTTCTTTGTTCTTGAATTAGACGTTCCATTACAACTGGATAACCCGGCGGCGGCTGGGGCGTGAGCGCCAGCAGCCTAATGCGGTCGGTTGAGTATCTTCTGTCTTAAGTTTGTCTATCTCGTAAGTACCTTTTTGCACTTCTTAAGCAGTCTTAACACATTTCTCTGCTTGCCTCTTCCTGTTGCTCCTTCTAACTCTGAATTCGGAGACACCGGGAAACCTCCTTCGAACTTATTTTCATTTCTGTCCAGGTCAGCAGTAAACTTCATTGTTCTTGAATTAGATGTTCCATTACAGCCAGATAACTCTTTAAGATCCGACGCTGAAGGTATTCTTGGACATGATATGTCTGCAAACGAATCGTTCACTATCTCATTTTCTTTGCTTCTTATTTCTTCAGGACGTGAATACGGCTTCGGTCTTCTTCTTGTGATCAAGTATTCTTCAGAAGAGAATGTAGCGGTTGGCCTGTCAACCACAGCAGGGACACAGGTTGAGAGGTCCTCAGGAGTGTCCAAGTCAACTGGCTTCCCCCATTTGCGATCCAGGGCACGGAAAGCAACCGTCAGATGCAGGTGGAGTTCCATTTTCGAATAGATACGAGTAGATGTTGCACGACAGCAAGCTGATGGTTTAATGTCGGAATTAACGATTGGTAGATCCTTTTATATAAATTCTAACCCCACCTAGTAGTGATCAGTGGCAACTATGGCCTAATCGTTATGTGGATGTCAATTCATCATCAATATCCTGATTAGTTAATCGATAGCAAGGACCTAATTGATAATTAGAATCTAATGATTAATTAGGTCCTACCAATTTCGCACTATTAGTTAATAGCCATGTGATTAATGAGTATAGATTTGTTACACGTATTGTGTGACAAAAGGTGTTTTAGTTCCAATTAAAATTGAGGACGACCCTAATGATTTGAGGCAGATTCTAAATTCCTACTCAGAAAAAAAAAAAATGTTTATTTAGCCTCTTAGATTTACATTACATATGTGAATGAAACAGCCCCAGTAAGTGGCTAATAACACTTGTGTCGGGGTTGTCTCGCTCCTCCCCTGAAATAGTTGACACTATTGAGACTTGGACATTAAAGATAAAATTAAAACTTAAAACCATATCAGATTAAGACCATAATTACATGAACAAAATTAAAATTAATAATAATAATTTAAATTAGATAATAAATCAAGTTCTAAAACAAAACAAGATTAAAATATAAATCAGACTTAAAATTAAGATACAAATTAAAAACAACAAAATAAAATTAAAATAAATTTTGATTACAATAGGGGTGACAACTCAAAATAAGATTAAAATAAAATTTAAAAATTAAAAGTCAAAAGTAATAATATTGAATATAAATAAATAAATCATGAATAAATTCAAAATTCCAAAATTATAGTTAAAAGTATAGTTTATTTTATATTTTTAATGAGGCTCATTGTAATCAATTATACACCGTTAAATTTTAGTCGTTTTAATCCCGAAGAGGGTCGATCCAGTACATGAAACACTATCGATTTGTGAAGATAAAATAAAAAAATAAAGTACTTTTTTTCTAAATCTCTTATTGATATACGCATTTACGAAATTAATTTCTTTAAGTAAACCAGTCATTGGCCTTGTAGGTAGTTGTCGGTCGTTGCGTACTAACTACCTACAGGTCATTGAACTCGCTCAGCTGACGTTTACTTGAAGAAATCAATTTAGAACATGTCTAAATTAATTCGAGTTAAAAAAAAGTACTTTGTTTTTTTATTCTAACTTTACCATACCAGCTGATAGTGTTTCATGTACTGAATCGATCCTCCAAGGGATTAAAACGATCTAGATTTAACGGTGTACATTTGACCTTGTGTGTGTGTGATGGTGTGTTTGTGTGATGATGTGTTCGTGTGATGGTGTGTTTGTGTGTGTTTTTTGTATACCATGTAATGCCATATGTTGTTGCCGTATGTTGTTGTTGTATGACAATAATCAAGCAAGTCTAGCCAAAATCTGCTCTGTTTCGTCGTATGTAAGAGATTGTAGCCACTCGGTTATAACGTCTTTGCATTTTTGCGAGACCTCCAGGTGAAAATGTAGTGCCGCATTTACTTTGTTGTAAATGTAGGCTGACTGGCATACGTACTGACGCCTCGCAAAAACTGTGTGAACCCCAAAGGAGTTAGCCACGGTGTCTTTTCGCCTTCTGGACTGTATTTCCTGGTTGACTGGAATATGCTTGTGTAGATAGAGTATTAGGTTTAAAAGGTATAATTTTCTCACTGATAACAGGCCACTAATCGTATACAAATCTGTTGTGGGAATTTTGAACGGCTTGAAATACATCACCTTTAAAAGTGACCTTTGTGCTCTTTCCAGCTCGAGAAATTTAGTTTTGGTGGCTCCTCCCCAAGCCAGCACGCAGTATGTGATTACCGACTGCACAAGTGCCTTGTAAATGTCGTTGAGTGTCTTTTGAGGCATCACATGTCGTAGGTTTTTAAAAATCCATATAAATTTTCTGACTCGCGACATAATAACCTCGACCTGCGAGTGCCACGTTAGACACCCGTCGACTATGACACCTAGATATCTTGTAGACTGCACTTGCTTGATGGGACTACAGTCACAATTCGGTTCTAAACCGCTTACACAGGTGTGGATACAGATCTTGAAATTCGTTCCCGGCTTAGACCTAGCACTAGGAGAGAAACAGATATAATTAGTTTTGGCAATATTGAGGGTAAGCAGATTTTCTTTCAGCCATCTATCCACAATGACTAATCCCTGTTCGGCCTTACTCTGAACCTCTTCCCATGTCCTGCCAATATAGACAATAGCCGTATCATCAGCATAAGAAAATATTTTCCCTCCACTGCTTCGTAGGTAGAAAAAAAAAAAAAAATAATAAAAAAAAGGACAGATCCAATGAAATTGGTTGAATAAGTAAGGTCGGTAAGACGGTTTTTTTTTTATGGTAGGTGAAAATCATCGAATGACGAAACCCGCTCTTGGGCGGAGCGGGAGACCAGTGTCAGGCTCTTACTGACTAAAAAACCTACCCCGTACCTTCCTTGCCTTATTCCTAGAGCCGCGGTTACAGTTTCACACCACCCTCGGCTCCAGGAGGCTTCGACCCTGAAGGGCCCCTACAGTTTACTGACAACTCCTTGGGAACGGTGCGCGCCGTTGTCGACTTGGACTCGGTCTGGACAGTTATCAGACGACCGGACGGCGAGCTACCCATTGCTCACCGTCCGCGAGCCAGTGTCTACGGTGGCCGGATATCGGCAGGATCGCGGCGGCGACGGCTACGGCGAGGGCGCCGTTGCCTTTGCCTTATGCGGTCGGCCTCCTCCTTTACGAGCATTACTGCTTCGCAGAAGGAGGCAACCGCCTGCCATTCCTCTTCGCTGCGGACCATGGCCGGAACCAAGGCCCGACGCGAGAGGTCGCCGCCGCCGATCACCCCCACGAGGACACGGCGATGCTCTTCCCAAGCAGGGCACACCTCCACCGTGTGCTCCACCGTGTCCTCCGGGCTCGCCTCACAGTGGCGACACCCGGACGTTCTTTCGCACGAATCCGGTGCAGGCATCTCCCGAACTTCCCATGTCCACTTAGAACCTGCGTCATGCGGAAGGTGAAGACGCCGTGAGGTCTATCCAGCTAGTAAGACGGTAACACCTAATTAAGGTTTGTACAGAAGCTCATCACTTTTCCGATGTGAAATGTAGGTACCTACAGTTTACTCTAGGTCTATAGACCTCCTACAGGGCATAGGGGCTCTCAACCAACAACGTCAACCTTCAAGATTGATTTGCTTAACTGTACTTTCCTCTGGCAGTCTTAAATGTCTCCAGCCAGGATAAAAACAAAACTAAGTGACGGCACGCTAAGGAACCTTGTCTTAGGGCGTCGCTGAGAACCTTCCCTCAGCAAGACAGCAAGAGGCAGGCTGGATTGATACCACAGGACACAGGTAGGACTACCGGCTACAGAACTACTGGTTTGGCGGCGTGGTTTGGCTCGAGAAAGGGACGCGGCCGGCCTTGGCTCGGCGCCTAGAACATAGGGTCGTTGATCTGCCTTCCCCCCCTAGCCAATACAATACAATCGTTTCAAGATGAGTCTCTACAATCGATACGCCTCAATATAAGTATTTATTATATCATAAAACTGCTGGATGTAGCGATGATCATTGTAGAAACGATTACATTTCATTCAGTCATTTTGAATGATGTGAATTTGGTTACTATTTTTTTTTACTATTCATCGTTTTGAGAGCAGTGGTGATTAAATACGATACAACGTTACGCGCCTGGCTGGATGTGATCCCGCGACCTACCACTCGTAATTCGGGTCCTTTACTACTCGGTCACCTTTGCTCTCACACATGGTGCAGCTCAAATATTCTCGTCCTGAATGTCTGGCCTGGGGTAGCGAATTTCGGAAAGGCTTAGTGCTGTTTACGGAGACGCGGCGCGCATCAATTTCAATTTGCGGCAACAATAATATAATTATCAATTGCGTCATTTAACGATTGTTTACACAGAAACCAAAAGGTTCCAAAAATTACACATTCATCCAATACAAATTCCTTGATTTTGAAAAAACACGTGTTTAATGGCTTACCTACAAAAATCATTCAGAGCTAATGCTATTTGTAGTGAGCGTTGATTTCCTTCCGAAATTACACCAATAGACCATACAATTCATCTGCTGCGTTCCATCATCCTGTCGCGATCTTATTAGTTAGCAACCAGCCATAGGGTCCTAATATAATCATCAGCCTTATTTATGTTCCCACTGCTAGGCGCCACGCCTGCCACGCGGGCGGCGGGCGGGGTTTTAGGACATACCGATTTCCTCACGATGTTTTCCTTCACCGTTTTGAGAGCAATGGTGATGAAATAAATTACACAAAGTAATGCGCCTGGCTGGGTTTGAACCCGCGACCTACAACTCGTAAGTCTGGGCCTTTTCCACTAGGTCACCACTGCTCTCCTCCTATACATAGAGCCCTGTACATGCCTAATAGGTACAGAATTCGTTTCGTAGAGTTTCCAAATTACATTTTCATTTGTAACGATGACATCTATAGGTAATATTTAATAGATAAATATTATGTCCTAATTAGCTGGCTCTTAATAGTTACTCATCAAATGAGAAATGATTAGCAACCAATTTATAATTAACTCTTAACTGTTGCCGATTAGTTTTATTCACACGGTACCTAGTATAAATAACATATCTATACCTAAATAATGATGTTGGTTTATTTGAGTATCAGGTACTTATTAATTAGATCGTCATTATTTTAATTACAGTCAGCTAATTAAATAATATTCAAATGTAGGTAATTATTCTACGAAAATAATTCTGCATTATGTGGGTTGCTATAGTTGCTAACTAACAATATCGCAACAGGATGATGGAAAGCAATACTTGAAGTGTAGGTAGGCTTTATTGGTATATTTGCTAATTATTATTTAATTCCAATATGAGTAGGTACCTACATATTAAAATACCTAATACTCACATTGTCTTGAAGGCTAGAGTGAATAGGCTCTTAATAAACTAGTGCGCCTCACCATCAACGATTGCATCACTGCTACATTTACATATACACTATCTACTTTGTCTTTGGATTCGGTGGAAAAGCGTGCAAAGAGGCTAATATTGATGATCCAGATTTGGTTAGGCCCAATCTTCAAACCCTCGAGCTCAGGCACAGAAAATTGTGCGAAGGCAACCACTGATTGGGTTCCGAACAGCAGGAACCGGTGACGCGGAAGGCTCAGAAGGAGATGGCGTGACGATTTGGATTCCTCCCTTGGCCAGAAGCGGCTAAGAACCGAAAAGATGGGAAGCCTTTGCCTTGCAGTGGAACACCGCGGGCTCATAATAATAATTGATGTTTCAAAATAATGGGCCTTCGTGCTGCCGATGATTCGACCTTATAGCTTTCGAGATTTTGATGCATCGAGATAGTGAACTGTCGCGCTCATAATTCATCGATTTCATGTACTGTCGAGCAAACGTTTTCAAGCAAATGTTATTCGAGCAATCGTCATTCGATTTCAAGTAAACCCAGGATTAGGTGTGGGGCGAGGCAATTTGAAGAAAACGCATAATATGGCTATTTGCCAGATAGCCCCTATGCCCTGTAGGAGGTCTATAGAACTAAACTGTAGGTAGACAGATGACATACAGGTATTCACAGTGTGATTAATAAGATTTCTCATCGGAAAAGTGACGAGCTACTGTACAAATTTTAATTAGGTGTTACCATCCTACCTAATTAACTAATTCACTGGATCTATCCTATAGAAATTTCTATGTAGTCGCCCTCAATTTAAATTTGAACTAAAACACCCTTTGTCTCACAATACGTGTAACAAATCTGTGCTCATTAATCACATGGCTATTAACTAACACATTATTAAGCTAGTGCGAAATTATTAGGACCTTAATAATTAGATCCTAATTGCTATCGATTAACTAATCACAATATTGATGGTTAATTGACACCCACATAACGATTAGGTCATAGTTGCCACTGATCACTACTAGGAGGGGTTAGAATTCATATAAAAGGATCTACCATTCGTTAATTCCGACATTAAAACATCAGCTTGCTGTCGTGCAACATCTACTCGTATCTATTCGAAAATGGAACTCCATCTGCATCTGACGGTTGCTTTCCGTGCCCTGGATCACAAATGGGGGAAGCCAGTTGACTTGGACACTCCAGAGGACCTCTCAACCTGTGTCCCTGCTGTGGTTGACAGGCCAACCGCTACCTTCTCTTCTGAAGAATACTTGATCACAAGGAGAAGACCGAAGCCGTATTCACGTCCTGAAGAAACAAGGAGGAAAGAAAATGAGGTAGTAAACGATTCGTTTGCAGACATATCGTGTCCAAGAGTACCTTCAGCGTCGTATCTTGAAGAGTTATCCAATTGTAATGGAAAATCTAACTCAAGAACAACGAATTTATCGGTTGCCCTGGACAGAAATGAAAATAATTTCGAAGAAGGTTCCCCGGTCACTCCGGATTCGGAGTTAGAGGAAGCAACAGAAAGAGGCAAGCAGCGGAATCTATTCAGGCTACTTAAGAAGTGCAAAAAGGTACTTACGAAATAGATAAACTTAGGATAGAAGATACTTAGCCGACCACATGAGGCAATGGCACTCATGCCCCAGCTGCCACCGGGATTTTGATCCCAATTTCCAGCCACCACCGTAGGCTCAGATTTGCGGACGGCAAGCAATGGATAACCGTCCAGACTGAGCCCAAGCCTCGATGGGGCGTACTGTTTCCGCGCGCTTCAAGGAGATCGTCAGCAAAGCGTAGGAACCCAGCAGGATCGAAGCCAACTGGGACCGAGCCAACAGGGCCGAGCCTTCCTTTCAGAAGCAGACTCTTGCTTCTGTAAGGAAGCTTGCTTGTGAAAGGCAACGAAGGAACGTGGTGGGTTTTTTAGTCAGTAAAAGGCAACACTATCTCCTGCTCCGCCCAAAGGCGAAAGATGTCATTGGACAATTTAGTCCCACCAAAAAAAAAAAATAGAAGAGACTTGTATTGTAAAAGAACCTATTTAATTTATTTAGTTGTAAGTTATTTATTATAATAGTAATATTAAATTGTTTGTAAAAATTATTTATATAAAATTTTCTTTTCTTACCTCTCTTTTCTAACTTTTCTTTGTATATATTTAACACTTATTATATTTTTCATTTATTTGTAAAAAAAAAAATTAATAGATAAAAATTTAATTATATAGCAGTCTATTACATTAGATAAGATGTTGTTAAACTTAGTGTTAAGAAGATAAACTATGAGTTGCATTTTAAAATAAATTATTTCTTTATATATATTTTTTACTCATTTTTCTTTTTTAATATTTAATTTCCTTTTTTATGGTTTTTCCACATTAATTGATTTTGTGACGACCACTTTCCAATGGTTGCACATTCAAGGTCGACATCCATGGAGGTTCAATTCAACTCGTATGCTGAGGATTATAGTTTTCTCTAATGCGGAGTGGGGAATTCGAGCACTGTGATTGGCCAATTCATGGTCCGCTTCTCTCCATGCTGCACAGCTTCCTAAACGCACCCCGCCCCGCCATCGGAATATATGACAAATTCCTAATTATTACATAAATATACCTAATCGTAATGAAGGGGTTTAATATAATAACATTTATAATATTATACATAATAAGAAACCAATATAAGTCTAAAGTAATAATTTATTATTCATATAATTTTACTTTTCTTCCTCTTCTTCTTTGAGCCCTTATCGTCCTTTTTATTTAAATCTTTTTTATTTACCTGGAAAGAAAAAACGAATTGTATTAATAAGTGTATAACTTTAGAAGAAAGTCAAGCGACCAAATATTTAATATAATTATTACTAGAGATGCGCCGAATATTTGTAATATTATATTCGGAGTATTCGTCACAAATTTGAGGTATTCGGCCGAATAATTCTATTTGATTAATAGCCTGTAGGACAAAATAAATTAAAGAAATCTTATATTCTACCAATCTTCCTGCCCTATTTGCCCAGCTTTTCTCCTCATACACATTTCCCGGTTAGAAAAATAAACCTAGATTGCGCGGCTAAAAACTATGGAATGGGGCACTGAAAAAGGAACCGAATTATCCGGCAGTATATTCGGTTCGATATTATTCGGTATTCAGTTATTTGGTGCAACCACTATTCAGCGCATCTCTAATAATTATTTGACTAAGATTTAGATTACATACTTTACATTTCTACTGACTGACTTGGATAATTACTAAGAACAATATAAAATGGGATATTTTCAAACTTTAACTAACTCTCAATGTACCTACTCAAAAACAGAAAGCAAAATTCAAGTAGCTTAAACATGTCAAAATGAATGTAATTATAGATGGCAGGACTTTCCCTCACCACAAAATCTCAAGTCAAATTATTTGCCGCCTTCTGTAAAAATGATCCATTCGTGGTCTGGAATCACTGAGTCCAACTTGGCCTTGCAATGTGGCCAAAAATAAAAAAGAAAAAATGCTTATACAGCAAAAGCTTACATGTAGGTATGTAGGTATCTAGTCAAAATTCACATAATACAATCAGAAATTATACACATTGTAAAATATCCAGTGATAAAAGTGAAAAAAACTCCAATCCACACCAAAATATTAGGATGTCTATGAGTTTCTTCAGAAGGGACCTGCAAAATACATTTATCGGTGTTGTCAGATGGACAGTTTCTAAGTCTATAATGGATATTGTTAGAAATTATTCTTTTTTGTGTTCTTTATATTATGATAGTTTCGCCCTTGGCCGCTATCTCCCCTGATTGTGTGAAACCAAGCATCTTTACCTAGAAGTAATCTACATTACACTTTAAGACCCCAAACTAGTATTATTACTTATATTGTGACCCGAGCCTGCATGTTTATTTATGTTAAAAAAAAAATCTGGCGCAATGTGCTATTATTTAAGTGCTATTTTATTAATTATATTGGATTTCCTTTAGCTTGGGACTTGGTTATAAACAAAATTGGAGCAAATGACCAGAAGGCAGTTTGTCAGAAAAGAGGTCAAAGGTATTTTTTCCATTATCTTGTAATCAGTCTTCCGACTATGAGCAGATGCGATACAATAAAATATGACTTGCAGAGCAAAATCCCTCCAAGGGACTATCTCTATATTAAATTATGTGCAGTTTTCAATTTCCAAAATAGCTTAAAAAACAAGGGCAAGCAAAAGAGGGCAAGGGTAAAAATAAAAATAGCTTGTCTATAGTTACCTTTCCATAATTACTAAGGAAATGCCCAACATCATTATTCCCTTTCTTCTTCTTCTTGCCAGCAGTCTGTAATACACTTTTGGACCTCATTTGCTGTTTTTCCTCAATTTCTTTTGCTTTCTCTTGTTTTCTCTTCTGCATAAGTTCTTTATAGTTTAGATACTCTTTTTTGGGAGGTTTAGCACCTGGAAATGAGAACACTAGGTATTAAACTCTTGAGACTTAAGTGAACACCAGCATTCACACACATATTGTCTTTCTATTGTCTCTAATTACAGTATTGGAATGATTAATTCAATACAAATATTGCTCATTTTATTGATATAAACCAAAATCATACAGTTACAGATGGACATGACGTCTTTTCATGGGAAGAACATTATAATCTGGCCATATTATCATTACGCTACAACTGCTACAAGGAGAAATGACATTGCAAAGTTTAACTCGTACAAAAATAATGGGAGACTATTAGAAAACTGGGCACTATGACATGGCAATGAAGCTAATGTAAGAAGAGAAAAAGAAGTACTAAACTAATTACTGCATATTCATCAACAGAGGCTGAAGCAGGATTTGGTATGAGCCCTGTAAGAATAGTTAGTGGTAACATGGGGTTTTCTTTTTGCTATGGCTTTGCAAAAGCATTTGGCCAATAAAAAAAAAAAATATATAGGGTACTGGGTAAAATAAAGTGAATACAAACTCAGGGGGTGAATAAAAACATAATTTTTATTAACATTATTACTTTGATTTCATATTTAGAGTTTTAATAAAGCATTTTTGTTTTCAATATTGAGTTTCTTTTTTAATATTTTAATAATAAAATTGTGTTTTAATGAATAACAAAATGTTGTTTCTATTCACTTTGTTTTACGGTAGCTAAATAAAAAATACTTATGGGGCAAAGAATCTGTGGACAACTAACCTAAACTAACAGCTAGAGCTATTCTTGCTTCTTCTTTCTTTGTGGGATCAAAACCGGACATTCCAAACTTCACAACTTCATGTCGTATCTTTTTAAGGTCCAAATCTTTGCTAGAATGTTGAGTTTCAGGTCGTAATTCACTTTTTTCGTTACTGTCGGCGGCTGGCTTCTTCTTAGCTTTGTGTGCTTCAAATTTAACGAATTGAAAGTTGCTCTCTGGGTTCTTCAATGCCAGCGCGGCTTTAGTCATAATAAGCGACATTTTTGCTTCATTTATTTCTCCTAATATCTCAAAGAAAAATATACACCATGCACGTTTCTTTATTTATTTTGGTTAAACTTTTTTTCTGTGTCTGTGTCAAAATTTGACAGTCAAGGATTTGAAACGGGTACTAGTATTTTGAGTAATTAAGATCAAACAGTGATGAAAAAAGTGCACCAAAAAAATTCAAAAAGATAATTTGATGGTGATGTAAAGTAATCTTTTAAACATATATATATATATATTTAAAGGAAACTGAAACCTAGTAAAGGGTTAAACAAATTAGTTGAAGCGACAAAATCACACGAGCGATTTTTCGCTCCGCAACAATTTTTTAATTCCAATACCTATCTCCCACGCAAAAGGAGATACTTAAGGCAAAAAATACAAAAAAGTAGCGTTACTGTTACTCTTGTGTGCGGATGCCCTAAAATCCGTCAAGGAGGCAGCAACAGAGATAAAAAGTTCCTGGGTTAAGTTGCTCGTGTGTTCCTGAAAGCCTTCAGTAAGGTAAACGAGAATATCAGAAAGAAATGTCAAAAATACTACCAAAGTCCCCTGTTCCACGACACAATATTTATTTTATACCATTTACTGTCTCTTTTTGACACGAGGCGAATCAAATGTTCCTATCCTGTTGTCAAAAAAACGTAAACATGGGCTCTTGGTTGAAACAGTTTGATGTTTCGCTGCAGTTCATGTGCTTTTCTTCCTTCATTTTCGTGACGAAATGCTCATCTAATAATAGTGCTGCTTTTGTTTGTTTTTCGTTTTGATATGCCGGCTGTAGTCGCGTCTTCACTAAAAATAATGTAACCGGTATTGAGTAGTGTTAAATTTGGACGGGCAGGTAGCGGGGCCAAATCATATTTTCGGCATCCGCAAGAACACCTCACCTCGTAACTCGTCGAGTACAGAACGTTGACATTCCTAATACATTCTCTATCGAATACGTACGCTTTAGTCCTAGGTTATAACTTAATATTTAAATATGAAGAATAAGTATAGAAACACTGATTCTTCTATAAAGGCTGGGGACTTAATCCTCACTGAACAACCTTTTGCATTTGTTTTGTCTTCAAAAGAACAAGGAAGCCGGTGCGATAGTTGTTTCGAAAAGTAAGTTAAAACTTAAATAATACTTTCATTTTATAACTTAGTGCAATTGGTGGTATTCAAAAAAAAAAAAAACAATTTTAAAATACATGTAGTTACTTAAATGTGGCTGTTATATTTTGTTATCCGATTTTAAAACCATACCATGAAACAATCATGTACAGTTAAGCCATTATTAATTCTGATAAAACAATGTATTCAATTTCTAAAATATATTTTAAAGTTACAATGATTAAATGTACCTTTTCAGATATTCTAAAATAAGGGGGTCAGAGGATAAATTAATGCAGTAATGGTAATAGGCCGTAGGTCAATTGACTAGTAGTGCTAAAATTCTTAATTGACTAATTTTAAAAATATTTAAATAATAATTTTACTAAAAAATATTGAATACAAGGGGTGCACTCATTGCTAAGATCCTTAATGTAAAGCTAATTTCTTTGTGTTTTTAAACTATGTGGAAACATGAATTTGTTAATCAATTTAAAATTTTATTGTTTTTTATATTCATGAAAACTGTTTTATTACTAATATTAATAAGTGTGGTAGAGTAGAAATTCATGGCAGGGTCTCCAATTCATACTCTTGAGACCCAAGTGAACACCGGCACACACACTACACACCTATTCATTTTCTATTATGACCCAAATTATGGTATTCGAAAGGATAAAACTATTTTTTTATTATATTTATTACACTAATACTTTAGAGCTTATGTTTCATATAAACACACACCAAAAGCAGGATAGTTTCTGAAATACAATTCATAAGATAAATATGTTATGTTATGTTATGTCTGAGTATGGTTTCCGCACTTAGTCTTGTGTAGACCATTGTACGTGAGCAAGATAAATATGTAAAACCAGAATCTTTTGAGTACCGTAATTACAGACACAATTTACAGACAATAGGTGTGCAGATACCGATGTCTTTTTGGGCTCAATGAATTAATGTGAGTTAAATAATAAAATAATGAGTGACTGTAATATCAAAATAACATTTTTGTAACTTAACAGTATGAAAGTATTCTATACCCATAATAAAAAAAATTAATCTTTGAAACGATTGAACCCTATTGTATTTTCGGCCTGTGCTGTGTTCACATCTCCATGAATTTTTACTCTTATAAGAAGTAATTAAAGTAACTTTAATTTTTCCCACGAGAATGAGATTTTAAAGTACAGAATATAGGTACATTGCTCATTGGCCCCACCCAACACCTGCTGAGCACTACCTCATTACTTATTGTCCACTTGTTGCTAACCAGTGTTCTACGGATACCATATGTCAACCAGTACACCTCTAGTAGTTCACAGTTCTAGTACATCTGAATGTTGGATTGTGAAAAAGACCGATGAAAAAAAATTGCATTTAGCAGAGATGAGAATGTTGAGATGGATGTGTGGTGTGACGAGAACAGATGACGTGAGAAATGAGTATATTACAGGAAGTTTGAAAGTGGCTTCAGTGGCTCAAAAGTTGAAGGGGAATCATTTGTCTTGGTGTGGAAAGAGGGGGGACGACATGCATGTTACGAAAAGAGTTATGGGTATACAAAAGATGGATGGATTGTATGAAGAGTGATAAAAAAAAGGACAGAATGAAAAAAAAAACGTGTTGCGCCGACCATCGGCGATGGGAATAGGGCAGGAAGATGTTGAATAATTTTGTTTTAAAAAAGATAGTAAAATTTAATTTAAAAATAACTATAGCCCGCGGCAAATAAGCTGAACCCGTTGCTAAGATTAAGCGCAGCTCCCCGCAGTGCCGCACTTCGATTAAGAACTGAAAATGTGTTGCTAATTTTGTTCGACTTATATGCTGCCTATATTATACATTGACCACATTGACATTCACTTCGTACGATTATTATACCTGTATTTTTATACATGCATCAGATGCATGTTTAAAAATACAATTAGGTGTATCACCCGTAAAATAGTGTCGTACAATAAACGTGTCACACAATGACCGTGTTCGCTCTATTTCAGGGGCAAAGTCCTAAAATGTTCAGGATGCCAGTTCGTCTACTACTGCGGGCGGTCGTGCCAGAGAGATGCCTGGGGTGATCACAAGGTATGACGGATTTATTGTAATGCTTTCTGTACTTTTTTTTATTGAAATATACTTGGGTTTCATTGGGATCCGACTGCGGTAAGCAGTGATGTATAGAGATGTACCGAATATTCGTAGACCTCGGTAGAGCTTCCGAAAGAGTGAGTCCTAAAATGAACATGGACAAAACCAAAGTTATGATAAACAGCCTTGTAGCTTCCACTTCTATATGTCTTTTCGTCCAACATACCACAGTGTCCCAAGACGAAATAAAATTGGTGTGGCGTCTGCGTACAAGAAGATGCAATGCCTAAAGGCCTACTACAAGGTAGACCGACGACCTGGCAAAGATGGCGGGAATGCCATGGATGCGAGATGCACAGGACCGTTCATTATGGTGACACTTGGGGGAGGGCAATGTTTAATAGTGGACGTCTTTTGGTTGAAATGATGATGATGACTTGAACAAGCATTTCACCCAGAGCCTCCAAGAGAAAACACTGCGTTGCACAACGTACCTACATCGCAATTATTTTAGTATCATTTTCGATTTCTCTTAAGATTTCCACAAACGCGAGTTGTGTTTTCGTACGCAATCAATTAGAGTGGCGGGGGGTGGCGGTAAAAATGTGATGGCGGAATCAGTCTCAATCTCCAAAATGCATCCTGAAAAATATTGATAGGCTGGCTACCCTACACCTCTGCTCAAGAGTATAGATAGGACTTAACCAAATCTGAATCACCAATTAGCCTCTTAGCTCGCCTTTCCAGCGAGTCCAAAGCTGCTGGGTAGGTTTTGCCCATTTGTGGCTGCAGTATTTCATACGATCGGACCTGTGCTTTGTATGTCATTAAAAGCTGTCTCGGTGTGAATTAAAGGAAGGAAATTAACAAAAAAAGAAATCAAAAACTACCGATAGACAAGGTTCCTAAGTGAGGAAACTCCTTACAATATATGCCAGGGCTTGAGTTGAATCATGGGCTTGATCCAGAAAGCAGTGGAGTACTGCTTTCTGGATCAAGCCCATGATTCAACTCCTAAACTAGAGCCTTTTCTTGCGTGCCGATGCACACACAATGTCCGCTGTATCCACTTCACACATACCGACAATATACCTAGTCAAATCCGTATACTGAGTTTCTGTTTGCGATTTGAAACTTATGATAATTTATTCAGTAAAGTCCTGACTAAAATTTCATAGTGCGGAAGGGCATGGTAGTTTCGTTTCTAGTCGAACCATTCATTGCGCACTACTGTATGGAAATAGAGTGAATATGCATAGAAATCGGGGGCGTTTGCTCAAATTAAGTCCGCAATATATTACTGAAAATAACACAGGTGGCCGTGACAGCCAAATGTTGCAACTTTATCATCAAACGTCTTTATTTCTGAAACGAATTCGTTAAATAAATATTTAAGCGATTCGCCTCGTTATCCCGTCCGCTACATAAACATTATGACATGGTTAGCACGTAATGCTCGAGTTGGCAGCTCTGCCCAACGTTTTGTATTTTATTTTCGCAAACCAAATGTTCGATAAATGTCGACTCGATACAAACAGCACGGAGATATCCGGAATACCTGCGCAAACGCCGACGCAAGACGTCAAATGACGCTTGACGTAAGAGGGCGTTGTGTAATGCCTGTTTTTACAATCAATGATTTGTAGGCTTACAGATTTACAGAAATAAATACGTGGCTGGTGCAAAATTTATCTTAATTCTGGGTTCTGGGACACTTTTGGCGCAGGCGGTGGGACTCCTGCGTTACGAAATTAATCTTCCTCAAATACTTTCGAATAAATCTCTCGGAACGATTGCCAACTAGGACAGAGGACTAAATACTAAGTATTTGTGGCGAGAAGTGCAGATAACTAAACTTGATAAAAGTTTTTATTTATTTAATTCTTTATGCACACAAGAGTACAGAGGTGGACTTAATGCCTTAAGGCATTTTCTACCAGTCAGTCAACCTTTGGGTGATGCAGCGACAAGTATATGGTCCGCGATTTTCTTTGCAGGAATGATTTAATAGCCATATTGGCATTTGCATTTGTTAGACCCAGTTGCCATTTGTAGATCTTTGACAGTAGTTAGAAACCTGAAAGGCTAGCACCAGTCTTGTCAGTTGCATCTAGACTGAAAGGAGATCCTGATAGAGTCCGTATCTACTTAGCTAAGAAAAATCAAGGCACCTGTGTGAGTTCAAAGTGAAAACTAATCGCTGTTTTAAAAGCACTTGCAAAAGAAACCAATTTTTCATTACGACAAAAGCGCCGTCAACTCTGATTTGATCCTTCCCGGAAGACCAAACTATGATGGAATTTGGTATCTGCGATTCCAACGCTTGAAGTGTCTCTTGTGGTGGCGGCTGAGGACAGAGGATATGTTCTCCTAGAACATAAACCTTTTCACACCTGGATATTCAATCTAACCTTTCGAATACCGTTATTAGAGACATAGTAGAAATACAATAGGTGTGCAAACGACGGCGTTTGCTTGAGGCTGGAGAATTTATGAAAGCTAACTTATCTACCACTACAAGAAACGTGAAAACTCCACCTTACTGGCATTTTAGTAGATCTACAAGAGTTCTGCTTGTTCCAAGGTGCTACAGAAATCCGATCCTATCACCACTCACATACCTACAGAGGAAACCCACGCAGAATATTTACGTCCAAATTATCTACTCTTTCATTACGCCGCGTCAAAGGTCCCATTCACGTATGCCTGTGATGTGTAACAGACATTTCATGGCTTGCTGCCATTCTAATGCTATTGAGCTATCATTTTCTTTTTATTTCGACTCCTACCAATTCTATTTTTACCAGTTCAAACGCTGCTTTTAAATCCGTGATATTAATATCATGATAATTTTAAATGCGCGCATGATATTTATGGGCGAAGTAAAATTAAAATGAGTTACATAAAATAAGTGGACTGTTGCACAAAATATAAAAATGGCGCACTGAAAGTATCAAGATACATTTTCGCCGTGATTTATTGCATCCTGGTTCGTTATTTCTTATAGATACTATTCACACACACAATTGGTTTTTTAAAAAAAAGCCCCATCATTATTCGTCATTGGACCCCGATCGTATTTAGCCACATCAAGCCACATGGATAACCATAGGCTCCGTTCCTACCCTCGGAGGTGCAGGTGGCATACATGATGGGTTACAAAGAACTTGATTACATGACGCATCGTGTGAAGAGATTTTCCTGTGAAGCAACTCCCATCTCAAGCATAACCTATGCTTGAAGAGTATGGGTAGATTGGTGATCCAGATTTGGTTGGGTCCAATCTTCAAAGCACAGGCGTAGAGTAGCCAACCTTTCGGTTTTCTACAGGGTGCATTTTGGAGAGTGTGCGCGGGAATGCATGATTTGATTCCGCTATCAAATTTTACCATCGGACATCCCGGCGTACGGCAGATGTCCACCCTTACGTTGTTGAGACATCCGCGGGTCGGACTAAGCGTTTTGCCTCGTCGTTTATACCGCGTGCATCGAGGGACTGGAACAGTTTGCCGGCTGCCGTCTTTCCGTCCGTTTATGATTTGGGTGTCTTCAAGGCTAGAGTGAATAAGCTCGTAATAAACGAATGCGCCTCACCATCAACGATGTAGGGGCCCTACAGGGTCGAAGCCTCCCGGAGCTGAGGGTTGGTGCGAAAGCGTTACACCGGGGCTCTGGGAATAAGGCAAAGACTTTAGTCAGTAAGAGTCTGACACTGTTTCACGCTCCGCCCAAGAGTGGGATTCGTCATTCGATGATTTTTACCTACCATAAAAAAAACCATCAACGATTGCATCACTGCTTACCATCAGGTGGGATCGCATTCGAACACTAGTTTATAGTAATTTTGAAAAAAGAGGTCTTTCTATTTCACTTTAACGAAGACTCAAATTAACAAGGTCATCCAGAAATAGATACAGTTAAAAGAATACCTCCTTATTTCCAGTGGGAATGCGCCAACTTCAAACGCGTGGCCCCGAAGGTGTTACCTGATGGAGCGCGCATGCTGGCGAAGATCATCAACCGGCTGTACCGGGGTGATGGGCACTCCTTCAGGTCGTTCTACTCCGGGACTTCGTTTCGGATGTGGAAGGATCTGATGTCACGTAAGTTTCTCTTGGGGACTCTACTAATTAAGCTAATATTGTTAAGGTGACAGTTTGTATGTTTGTTTATTACTTCTTTACGCTGGACTGTTCCAACAGAACGGATTTGAGGGAAATTAGGCCGACTTTTTTAAAGTTGAATGTACTTTTTCAAAAAAATTAATAAGAGTGTCGTGATGGCGCAGTGATTAGTTAAGGCCCGTCTGTTTTGCATTGCGTGTTCGAGACCGGGATTAATGTGGTTTTTTTTTTCAATTCATGTGTATCTTTTTAAGTTTATCTCGCATATTACTAACAGCCCGTGCCTCGGAAAGCTTGTAAAGTTAATGTCTCCGGATGTGATTCGTAGATCTTTGATAGTCGTTACAGTTAATCAGACGCCAGAAAGTCTAACCATCGTCAAAGTCAATGTATTTATTAATGTGCTTTTTGGTGATACACCATAGATCCATATAAAACACGATTATGCAGCCGCATCCGATGAAACTGGAAGGAGACTCCAAGCTAGTTGAGAAAGGTTAGGGAGGTGATGACTTAGAAAAATGATAAATTTGGTATGATCAAGTGGGATGATCACGCTGTTCTACCTCTATTATTTTTCTATTCATATTGTAGCCACATCTATGAGCCATAGAACACATAAGAACTACAAGAATCCTGCATCGCGCAACCAAAGTTTTTTGCGATTTGAACTTATAGAACAGCCCGAATTCATCTAATGGGCAGTTGCCCACCAGTCATACTACCATTATAGTCGGAGGATCCTTCCTTTTTAACGGTGGTATGTGGGACGTCCCGCATACTACACGCAATCCCGTGTGTAAAAGACCATGATCTACATTAACAAGCTCTCTGTGTGTACATAGCTAATGTATGCCGCCATAATTCAAACTTTATGACACATGCTTTTAACTAAATAAATTGGTAAGGTGTGGCCGAGTAGGTCATTTGTGGAGTATCGGATATCGAAAGTGATTTCAGCAATATTATGACAAATTAATTGTCTTAATGACTGTAAAGTATAGATGTTACGGAGTTCTGACTACGATTTCGGCTTCGGTTTCGATTGATTCGAAGCGGAGGTTATACCGGCTGACCGGTTTTGTGTGTAGTTTTTATGTATATCCGACCCGGCTTTAACATAGGTTCTCATTTGTCCCTAACACACCATGGTTCACTTCTGGTTCCAATTTCGGTTCCGATTGCGATTTCAGCTCCGTTAAAACAAATTTCAAATCTCCGGTTTAGGTGTCGGTTCCATTAAAACCATCTCCGTAATATACCCACTGTAAAGGGTCACATTAAACTTCCATTATTTAATGCATTTTTCTATGATCTAAAAGAAAAAAATGATTGACTGACATTAACGCACAGCCTAAACTATTGGAATTAGGAGCGTGAAATTTGTCTTTTATGGCATAGGTGAGTACTAAGAGAGGATTTTTCCAGAATTTGTATGAAGAGACCTTCTTTATGTGGGTGGAACCGCATTTTTGCCGAATGTAGGAGGTCCATTATCATTTCTCCCAAAAGAAGACTACTGCAGGACATTAGGTTGTCCTCCCCAATTGTGTTGAAAACGCAAAGGAAGTTATTTGTTGACCTTAAAGAAGCAATATGACGTCTATTTGAATAACTGAAACACATCACCATAATATTTGTCGAAATACTGAAAAGTTAATACAAAAGCCTGCTGCAGCGCTTTATTGGCATTAAGTAGTCTAACAAAATATTTCAAACATAAATCGCTGTCACGCTGAGTGAAGGTGTATGGCCTGCAGATCACTCGAGTGGACTAAAGTGACTGTACGGTACGCCTAATCTAGTGCGTAGTACTGTACGAGTGGCGAGTCTGAAGTTAGGCTCTGTGAATTTTAGCGCTTGAAAACTCGTACAAAAATAAAGGTTTAAAAAAAAAAATATGACAATAACAGTTTTTAACAGCTACAACAACTGCAATTTGCATTTATTTGTTTAGACCATTTATTTTTTTACGAGTTTTCAAACGCCAAGATCCGACGGCCGTACTATACATCATTACATAGTATAAAACAAAGTTGCTGACCGCTGTCCCTATGTATGCTTAGGCCTTTAAAAGTACGCAACGGATTTTTATGCGGTTTAATTTAATAAATAGAGTGATTCAAATGGAAGGTTAATATGTATAAAATACAATCATAATGTATTTAATATCACCATTGCACCCGTGCGAAGCCGGACCGGGTCGCTAGTATATTATATTATATCGATGCTAGAACACTCGTGACTGGCCACTAAATCTCGGTAATTCATCATTTGCGAAATAGCATTGGATCAACGTTAGTATTTGCGCCAAGTTTCAATCTGTCCGTTCACCTAGTTCTGCGTCATTGAGAGGAACAACAAACAAACATCCCGATAACGTATATGATTTATTTCAGGTGTAATGGTTTTTTGATTGCTTTGACGTGCTAAGATATTATTAACTACTCTACTCGACTCTTAACTTTTGGAATATCGTAATTAGAGATATATAGTAATATAAAGACGGTGTGCAAATGCTAACGGGGCTTAAGGGTCGGTTCATATCTGACGGAACATGCGTCGCGTATTATCGGTCGCGTAACGCCAGAACAGACAAATGTATAGAAAAATACTTGACCGTTCACACTCAACCGATGATACGTTAGTGCGTCGAGCGTAGAGCGTCTATTCCGTTTCCGTCAACGCATTATCGGTCGACGTAACAGCGATAACGTCGCGCGCGCCACGCTCTACGTGTATTTTTAATTGATGCATACAGACTAGGCGTAACATTAGCAGAAATCGTTTATGTGAACCAAGTGTTACGTCAGGATGGTCACAGTAAAACAAAGATACTTCCAATCAATTAGTTTATAATTATAAGCCACCCAAATAGCAATAATTTCGATAGGCTTCATTTTAAAATTCAATATCACACAACACAACCGCTCTGTAGATGCTAAACGTAGAAACTGACTAGTGGCAGGACGGATGATACGCTCGACGCATTTTCCGTTTGATATGAATCGACCCATTCGACCGAATAGACGCGACCGATGATACGCTCGACGCATCATCCGTCAGATATGAACCGACCCTAAGAGTAATCAGCACATTTTTTTTTTTCATTGGGACACTACTTCAAAAAGTTTTTTAATCTATACTAATATTATAAAGCTGAAGAGTTTGTTTGTTTGTTTGTTTGTTTGAACGCGCTAATCTCAGGAACTACTGGTTCGAATTGAAAAATTCTTTTTGTGTTGAATAGATCATTTATCGAGGAAGGCTTTAGGCTATATAACATCACGCTGTGACTTATAGGAGCGAAGAAACAATGGAAAATGTGGAAAAAACGGGGGAAAATATTCATCTTTGAGGGCTTCCGTTGCGTGCGCTGCGAAAACGGTAGAAGATACCAAAAAAATATGTACGAAAGAATTATTCCTCTTAAAATGATCTAAAAAAATGTCCGCGACAGTATATGTCTATCTTTTAAAATTAACTCACTAGAACCGTTTTTATGGGAATCAAATTTGGCCGAAATTAATGCATTATTACCAATTTATTTGTTAGAGTTGTATAACATAAACTTTATCCAAATAAATGTGTTGTTGATTAAGAGTATGTAATTGTGAACAAAATTGTCTTTGTAATCACTTATTTTCAATGAACATCTTAGAAGATATTACAATTTTAAAATAAAATTCACACGCGCCGCATAATGTGCAAAATATGACGCTGTGCCTGGCCGGCGGACGAGGAGAGGGGTTGCTTGCGGGCGGCGCGGATGGGTTTTTTTATGGTAGGTAAAAATCATCTAATGACGAATCCCGCTCTTGGGCCGAGCGGGAAACAGTGTCAGACTCTTACTGACTAAACAACCTACCCCATTCCTCCCTTGCCTTATTCCCAGAGCCCCGGTATAACGCTTTCGCACCAACCCTCGGCTGCAGAAGGGTTCGACCCTGAAGAGCCCCACAGTTTGCTGACAACACCTTGAGGCGCACGGGAGCAGTGCAGGCCGTCGACGACTTGGTCTCGGTCTGGACTGATACCAGACAACCGGACGGCGAGCTACCCATTGCTTACCATCCGCAAGCCAGCGTCTACGGTGGCTGGATATCGGCGGGATCGCGGCGGCGACGGCTACGGCGAGGGCGCTTTTGCCCTTGCCTTATGCGGTTGGCCTCCTCCTTTACGAGCATTACTGCTTCGCAGAAGGAGGCGACCGCTTGCCATTCTTATTCGCTGCGGACCATGGCCTGAACCAAGGCCCGGCGCGAGAGGCCACCGCCGCCGATCACCCCCACGAAGACACGGCGTTTCTCTTCCCAAGCGGGGCACACCTCCAACGTGTCCTCCGTGCTGGCCACACAGTGGCGCACCCGGGCGTCTCTTCCGCACGAATCCGGCGCAGGAATCTTCTGAACTTCCCATGTCCGGTGAGAACCTGCGTCATGTCCTGCGTGATGTCTATGCCTACGGCTCTAAATTGTCTAAATTAATAACAGAAATTGACACGGGCAAAGTCGTGGGTAACAGCTATAATTTATAAAGCTGAGGTTGTTTGCAAAAATAAATATGATGCCCAAAATAACTATTCCACGCGGACGAAGTCGCGGGCACAGCTAGTCTAAAATAAAAGATAGGTAGACAGATATAATCTTTATTGTATGTATACCATAAACACAACTTGGAAGAAACGAAAGGTAACTTAATCTTCAAAATGCCTCCTGTGGTTTTCCAATGCGATTAGGTATAATTTGGGTGTTTTCAAGACTAGAGTGTCTAGGCTTTTAGGAAACGAATGCGCCTCACCATCCAATTGCATCACTATTTATCATGAGGTGGGATCGCTGTCAAGCATTAGTTAATAACAAAAATATCTTCAGCTATAAGTTATCTATCACTAAAAGTCTCGTCGAAATCTAAAATTTTCGGAAATTAACACAGCCAACTTTTAAATACACTTCTCATCAAAAAAATCGAAACACTTCCGTTTTCATTGTTTCTGTCCGAATTTAACACAAAAAAGAATTCATACGATGAAAAAAAATACATATATAGTCCGGTCAATTTAGACATTCGAAGTTACATAAATTCCCACCTAGCTGAAAATCGGTAAGATTGTTTAAAATATCATTAAAAACAAAATTTGAAAGTTCCCCATCTTTCCCCTGTAAGGAAAAAATTTTATTCAAGGTCAAAAGTCAAAAAAAAGAGTTTTTCGCGATTTTCAGCAAAACGGTAAGTTTTATCATAAAAATACGTCAGACAAAAATTGTAGATCATAAAATTATCTACAAAAAATGTATTAATACTTTTTTTCTACGAACCACCGTTTTTGAGATATAACGATTCTAAAAGTTGCAAAAGTTGTAATCGTCTTAATATGCACACGTTTCCTCGCCACCTATGAGGTAGTGTACTCAGCGCGTTTTTTTTAACGTGGTTTCCCCAGTAGGCCTATTCCACTGGTTAGTTTTGATCCTGTTTAATTTGAAACTCAAAACAGCACGATATAGGTTAGAATAAACACGTGTTTTCACTAGCAACTGGCATCCAAGACTAACAGTGTTTCATTTATTATAGTAGGTATAAGACCCTAGCCACGCACACAATTGACCAGGGGACAGATGTTTTCTCAAGGTTACAATGGTGTATAAATTAAGGGACTGGGTTTCATTTTACCTGATATTTGTATAGTTATAGCTTATGTATATTTTATATTAGTAGTTTAAGTTACAACGACCGATAGAAGAATATTTTAATATATATTACAACTATAGAGATGTTTATATACGTGGCGTATTCATGCATATTATGACGATTACAACTTTTGCAACTTTTAGAATCGTTATATCTCAAAAACGGTGGCTCGTAGAAAAAAAAGTATTAATACATTTTTTGTAGATAATTTTATGATCTACAATTTTTGTCTGACGTATTTTTATGATAAAACTTACCGTTTTGCTGAAAATCGCGAAAAACTCTTTTTTTTGACCTTGACCTTGAATAAAATTTTTTCCTTACAGGGGAAAGATGGGGAACTTTCAAATTTTGTTTTTAATGATATTTTAAACAATCTTACCGATTTTCAGCTAGGTGGGAATTTATGTAACTTTACTCTTATTTTTTGGTCTAATTTGACCGGACTATATATTATAGCTGGCAGTTTGGCCATTACAGTAATAAGCGAAAATTCTAAATTCAAAATTAGAATTTCATTTGTTTATCTTATAAACGAAATGAATCACTGTTTTGAGACAAATGTGTGTTTAGGGTTGGAGTACATTTAGCGTTTAAAAACTAAAAATTGGCGCCTATCCTTAAACTTTTTGTTTTTTATTTCAATACTGTGACTTTGGGACGTCTGAAAAAAGGTTTTTTTTCTAAAACGTATGGATACTTCGCCCACAGAAGCCGCCCAAGTTGTGGCATTGCTGGATTCTGGCCTTAGTCAGCGTGTTGTGGCTGCAAGACTGCATCTAAGCCTGTCATCTGTTCATAGAGTCTATAAACGTTACCGGGAGACTGGTTTGTTCACGCGCCGTTCAGGATCTGGCAGGAATCGGGTCACTTCTGAGCGAGATGATCGATTTATTGTAACAACTTCCTTCCTTTTCAACTGCAGCAGCGGCTTCGTGTTGTACGAAGGGTGGCTGTAAGTGACTCTACAATTAGAAGAAGGTTGAAGGATCGTGGACTGGTACCGCATAAGCCAGCAAATGGGCCGAAATTAACTGCAGACCATCGAAGAGCGCGCCTTAACTTTGCACGTGAGCACCTAAATTGGTCATACCTACAGTGGAGCAAAGTTCTCTTTTCTGATGAGTGTAAAATTATGCTGTATGGTAACGACGGAAGGAACAAGGTCTACAGAAGAGACGGAGAACGCTATGCACAATGCTGCATTGAAGAAAAGGTCAGCTATGGTGGCGGTTCGTGGACGGTTTGGGGAGGAATCAGCGCCGACGGTAAGACAGAGCTTGCTTTCGTGTCTGGGCCACGTCTGCCTGCACTAAACTGTCATCGGTACGTCGAAGAGTGTCTCGAGCCTCATGTGATGCCCTATGCACATTTTATTGGCAACGGCTTCATATTCATGCACGACAATGCTAGGGCTCACACCGCGGGCGTCGTACGAGATTATCTTAACGAAGTCGATATCTCTATTATGGAATGGCCAGCAAGAAGCCCGGACATGAATCCCATTGAACATCTATGGGATGAATTAAAGAGACGAATTCGAGCAAGAGATCCTGCCCCAGAAACACTTAGCCAGCTGCAAGATGCAATCCAAGAGGAATGGGACAATATACCACAGCATGTGATCGTGACTCTCATCCGATCGATGAAGAACCGTATGGAAGCAGTAATTAGAGCTCGGGGAGGGAATACAAGTTATTAAATAAACGTTTTTTAGCTTTTTTTTTCATTTACGTGTGTTGTTTTATCCATTTCCTTTATACTCCATACGGAATAAAAATGACTCATTTAACAAAATACGAAACCTATGAAAAATTCATTTAAATTTAGAACATTAACATTAAGATTTGATAAGCTCATATTACTCACTATTAAACGACATTTAACATTTATTCCTAAATGTACACATTTTTCTGATAATCCTGACAAAACGTAAACTTGCAAGGTGTTTCGATTTTTTTGATGAGAAGTGTATATTGGACTTTCCTTTGCCTAAACTAATTTTAATTTATTTAGATTTGGTTTTTGTTTGTAAGTTGCGATTTCACTCAAAAACTACTGGAGCGATTTCAAAAACTCTTTCACCATTAAGAAGCTACATCTTTACTGAGTGACAGGCATTTTCTGCGAAACCGAAAAAAAAGGAAATTTACTTGGGACTTGTTAATTGGTTTCTGTATACCACCACATGAGAAAGGTTTTTTTTTTAATTGACATAAACTATAAGTGCTTGACTGCTATCCCACCTGATGGTAAGCAGTGATGCAATCATTGATAATGAGGCGCACAGGGAATAGATTCATAATAAACTATTATTATGAATCTATTCCCTCTAGCTTTAAGGACTCTAGCTTTGAGGACACTTGTGTGTCCAGCCCCCGTCGCCAAGTTACAATCGTTTCGTTTAGTGTGAGCGCTTGTAGTTGATCATGCCCCCAATTTAATTGTTTGGACGTCACCTCAACAAAGGAATTGGTGGTGTGGTCAAACCTAAGCATTCACGTTAAATGAAACAATTATTGTAACTTGGATGGGGGTTTATGGGTTTATCTTGCCTTGTCCTATCCGCACTTAAAAATATTAGCTGTAACGTGACTAATTTGTAGGCGCCCTTTGTCATAATCGGACAGGAAGACCGCAGCAGGGCTGGATTCAAAAATGACCAGATTAGTTTAGAATGTTGAAGAGTTGTACCAGTTGTTACGAACGTGAGTAATCAAATGCCGGCTTACTAAGAGAGAAATTTATTTCCCACAAACAAAACACCAATTTAGTCCAATCGCCAATAAACCACTTCGTAATGCACTCTAGAGATCCGTAAGAATATCGCTTAGGTCGTCGTATGGATGAAAACGCTCTTCACTTGACTTATATAGTTCGCACTTGATCGCTGTCGAAATCAAACTGTGTCTTGAAGAGTTATAACCCAGAGTCTTTTATAACTCGAGTAGCTACCCTAGAGTTAACCCAAGTGACTCCAACTTCGAGCAGGGTAGGCTGGAGCAAGCCATTAACAATAGAACTTTACGTTCAAAAATGCGAGTGTAGGATATCTACCCTATGACGTCATTACTGACGTTAGTACATTAAATTTGAACGCAGCTCTGGCCGTAGGGAATCTGCAAGAGGGTCGAAGCCTACTGGGGCCCAGGGTCTCTTTCTGAAAGCAAGGTTTGGTCCCAGTGTGAAGGGCAAAGAAGGAACGGAGTGGGGTGTTTAGTCATTAAGAGTCTGACACTGTTTCCCGCTTCGCCCAAGATTCGTCATTGGATGATTTTTTCCCACCATAAAAAAAAAAACGCAGGGCGTGCAAATTGTTTCAGTCCTTCGATGTATTCGGTATAAATGACTACAGGTGTTTGTTTATGTACCTAATTGTAATTAATGATTTTTTTTTGCAGATTATTCAGACTTGAAAGCTGATAAGAAAAGGATGGAACATTTCACATCGTTGTGTGTTGTGCTGTTCGAGTTTCTAAAAGACATATCTCTGCCAAACACTGTGGAACTTATGGGATTATATGGGAGGGTAAGTGCTTTATGTTGCTTTTCCGTTCATTGTGGCTACACTTGGAGGAGGCCTGTGTTCAATAGTGGACGTCTTTCGGCTGAAATAATGATGATGAAGTGCTTTACTAGATATAGCGTTATTTATAGTTGTATCGATGATTTTAATGACTTACTATTTGGATACAGTATCCGAATTGAAGCAATTTTTTTTATACGGTTCAGACACACATTTTTTGGCACAGCCATAAAACATAAAAAGATTTAGAATATAGTATTTAAGTAAAAAAGCGTTAGAGTTGGATTACGATAAGTCTGCGCGTGGCTGGGGGCGTGCTTAATGTTGCCAGTTTAATTAATCTACTTTCCCTCATATAATAAAAAAATACAAAGCACAAGAAATACATTTTGAAATCAAATTTTATTGCGATGGTCATTCTAAAAATTACCTGTCAAGTAAGCAACACGGGCTCTAACTTTCGAAAATGGTAACATAGGCCCGTTGTTATTTCGTTCTTCACAGGCACGTTTAACGTTCAAGACCATCTCTCTCCCAGCACTTTTAATAACTTTCGGCATAGTTATGACGAATATATTCTTTTGAAACAATTAAAAATACAAGACGCGACACTTTCTCCAGACACCTGACATAAACGACCAATTTTGTCACAAAATTAAAACAAATTTTAGCCGCACGCAGCCTTTTTTCTGTAGTAGGTGTCCCAGCTTCTGCCAGCGGCTTCGCCAGCGTGAAAGTCTGTTAACCACCATAGGGGTGGAGTTTCGTAAAATCTGCTCATAGCGGACGTCTACACCCTGTAAGAAACCTACCTGCCGAATTTTAAGTTTCTAGGTGTAATAGTTTCAGAGATATAGTAATTAATCAGTGAGTGGTATTTCGGTTTTATATATTAGTAGCTTTTGCCCGCGGCGTCGCTTCCGGTATCAGAAAAATATGATAAATGAAGAACCCCTTGACCGATTTTGTACAAACTTCACATAAACCATCTACTAAATAGTCCGAACATAGCTTAAGCATTTGGTTTGGATAGGTGGGCACGTACTTGAGTTATAAAATTACAACGTATAGTTGCATTGATCTTTATATAATATATATTTATATAGATCCAAATCTATATAATTACTACTTTAATGAAAGTAAACAAATAGATTGAATTATAGGTTGTTTAATTAATTATTATAAAAAAGTCATGAGAACTTAGAAAATATGTACTTTATATAATATATAATAGCTCGTTATAATAATCACTTGTTAAGATTCAAATACATAGTAGCAGTCCATTTTCAACCAACTCTGCCAGGCACCACTCGGGTACGAATATTCAGGGAGATTTGTTGTTCTGGTCACCCGAAAAAAATATTTGACAAATGGTCCACTTTTGGAAAATCGTATTGTAGGCCCGATATTTTCTCATTCCTCTTATCAAGCACGTTTGAATTTCAAGATAATATCTTTACCAGCACTTTTAACCATTTTCAGTATAATGATGACGATTATTTACTTTGGAAACGATTAAAAACACGGAACACAAAACATTCTCTTGACACCTGACATAAATGTCAAGATGACGGCAAATAATTAGTTTCCTTTTTTCGCCGCGCGCAGACTTAAAAAAATTCTACTCTACCAAAAGAATTTTAGACATTTAAAAAAAAAAATACTGAAATTAAAAAGTTCTTACACAATTTCCAAATCGTCAGTATTTTTTTTATAATTGTAATAAACTAGTGCATGACTGCGATCCCACCTGAGTGCCTCATTTTAAAGACTATAATTCCATAAATAAATATTTAATCAAGATATAGAATAGAATAGAATAGAAATAATTTTATTCAGTACAGAGATATGACTTGACCTTATGAGGGTTGCGGGAATCGGATGGATGCGAGACACAGTGGACCTCTTTCGGCTGAAATGATGATGACAGTGATCTGCAAAATACAAAAAAAAAAAACTTTGGAACTGAATCACTACTGACATGACTAACTCTTGATTCCAGATGGTAATAAATAGCTTCATGATCCTGGACATCGACATGAACTCAATCGGCACGGGCATCTACCTGGCGTCCTCTATCTTGGACCACAGTTGTAACCCTAACGCGGTCGCCACATTCGACGGGAAGACTATCAACATCAGAGCTATTAAAGACATGCCGTGCTTGGATTGGAATCAGGTAATTAATTTACATTACTTTCAGGCGAATTTCGAAACTGGCCGTCTTCTGGGCATGCCCGCTTGACATTTGGGAAGATCGAGACTAAAAATGGGTCTATACAGTAATGAAACAATAAACTTTGACATGTTCATAGTTCGCTGACGTAGGTAACTCAGCCGCCAAACTAAAATGGAACTGGGCAGGTCACATCTGCCGCATATCGCAAGAAAAATGGGCGAAGGTAACCACTGACTGGGTTCCGAACAGCAGGAACCAGCGATGCGTTTGGCCCAGGAGATGGCGTGACCGAAAATATTGGAATAACAGAAGGGAGACCTTTGCCCTGCAGTGGGACACAACGGTCTTATAATAATAATGTTCATAATTAGGTACCGAACGAAACAATAGTTTCAACTGCAATTTCAGGAGGGCGCCCTCGAGCCAACTTACTCATATACTTTTTGTCGCGACTTTTTTGTCGCTATTTTGCTATTTGCTGGTCTGTCGCCGAACTTGTACACAAGGCCCCTTGCTGCCAAGAGCGAACTTGTGCATACGATCCCGTAGAATTGATGTGAGAAACAAAGTTAGTTCTGGAAACACCTGCACGTGCGCTCTCATCATCATCATCAGCCTTTTAATGTTCCCACTGCAGGGACACAGGCCTCCTCTCTAGGAGAGGGAGGGGCTCTCATCTCATTTCTTATTTATTTATTTATTATGCACAAAAATAGGTCGGACTTAATGCCTTAGGCATTTTCTCGTGGTAACAAAAATAAATACAAAAATTCCATATTGTAATGAACGAAATTAATTGAATATTATATGTTTAGTATAATATACAATTAATTTCGTCCGTACCTATAGGTATAGTCAGATTTATTAGTCCATCATTCAGAACTCTCATTTTATAACCGCTAGATTCGATTTAACTAAACCTGTTTTTTTTTTTTATTTTAACTTTTTTTCTTTCTTTCAGATGCGCATATCGTACATCGATCTAATGAAGACGCCTTACGACCGACAGACGGAGCTGCTGCAGAATTACTACTTCTTATGCCAATGTGACAGGTGCATGGGTAAATGCTTTAGATGTGCCTACTAATTTATACTTCGGCATGCTCTTCTCTCCCTTTTTGCTCCCTTTGTTTGAGTCGCCAGGGTAGAATGACAGGAGAGTGTGTGTCGGAATTGCATAATTTAATTCCGCCTAGCCTGTTCCATTATCGGACCACCAGACGTACAGCGTTGTGCCACCGGTACACACGCTCCGGGCTTTGTTAGAAGCCATGGTCCGGAGCGAGGAGTGGCAGGCAGTCTGTTTCTGCGAAGCAATAATGCTAGCAAAAATAATAATAGCAGATTTGACCAGTAGGCATGCCCTTGAAAAAAGGCTGACCTTCGACTTCCGAGTTTATTTGACTAGGAAACCGCATACAAATGTAATAATTTTAACTGACACACATTTTTGTAACCACACCTTTTTAATAATGTTAACAGTAATAACATTGAGTTCCCCTTTTAGTGCCTAATAATTGATTTCCACAATAGTGACTAAAAGATTGACCAGACGATTATAAACCAACGTCCCAACCAAGGTGACCTTGTTAGTTTCAATCCGTGTAGACATTGGTTGGAAACCATGACCTTCAACGCCCTTAGTTGGTTCCCAATCGCTGTGATTGAATTTCGAACGTGTTGGCGCGATTTACATCCTTCTAGCCGCAACACAAACCAAACTCCACCCAAATTGATATTAGTTTTTATTTTATGGTGGGAAAAATCATCGAAAGACGAATCCCGTCCTTGAGCGTAGCGGGAGACAGTGTCAAGATTTCTATTGACTAAAAGACCCACCGTTCCTTCATGCGTTAGTTCCAGGGCCCCGTTGTTCTGCTTTCGCATCATCCCTTGGCACCAGAAAAATTGATCTTGGTTGGGACGGTAGATTGCAACCGTGTACCTTTAAATGCAATATCTACCTTCACTTCAAATTCATACACGCACATAAAAATTCACACATATTTCTTTGAGGGTAGGCAGAAACTGAATCAAGCCACGTGGCACGATTGATCTTATTATTATTAAAATTGGTGTATCTACAACCCTGGCGACTATTGTTAATTTAGCGTACAGCATCCTTCTGGGCTGTTTGTAGATTTAGCTTCGTTGCTCACTCAAATTAGACATATTCATAGACCTCAAAATTTCCACCAATATTTTACCATCTCCTTTATAATTTATTTTTGAAACTGTTAGCATCTATTTTTCTCTCTTCTGCATTGCAAAGCATGCTATACTAGATCATCACCTAATTCAAGATATAACCCATTAGTACATTTCAGATGAGGATCAAATCAAATATGTTCACGGAGCAATATGTCTGAACAAACAATGTAATGAGCCAGTCAGCATACCTTGGAAAGAAGACTATCCATTAGTCAGAAGACCAGAGAATAAGGCTGAAGAAAATGGAGAATCAAAAACGGAGAAAGTTGAAGAAGAAATTAAAGAAGTGTCGGAAAATGGCGTTGATAACAAAGATGCGTTGCATTGCAAAGAGTGTGGGACCAAGTATACGGAGAAGCATGCTGAAGTGTTCGTGAAGACCATGGAGTTCACACATGTGCATTTACAGAATATGGAGAGGGCTTCTGTGGCTTGTATCCTTTTTAAACTCTTGAACCCCTAGCTTACACTGTTTGCACGCCTATTGACTATTGTCTATCTATTATGTCTCTAATTACGGTATTAAAAATGTTGCATTTGTTAGTACCAAATACACCATAATTTATGAAATAATGTACAAAACAAAATTTTAGACCAAGATAAGAATTGAATATCTGTCTTGTTATTTATGGGTAAAACGTAGCAGCTAACTAATTACTGTTCTTTTATTTTATGTTATCAAGCCCTGCGCATGGGACCAAAATAGCCTTTTCTGCTAATTCATACTTAAATATTATAAATGTGAAAGTAGGTTCTGTATTTGTTACACTTATATGGTTAACCTACTGAATCAATTATGATGATATTTATTATGGAGCAAGCTTGTACCCCAAGGAAGAACATGTTACTTTTTATCTAGTTTCCACAGTCTTAATTGATATTCACGTGAACCAAGTTGCGGAAAAAAACAGGTTTCTTATATTTTTCGGATTAATACATTCATGATGCAATTGAAGATAAGTTTTCTAGTCATCGACATATCCTAGTGATACAAAAGCACGTTCATTGAAACTTTTTGTCAAAATACTGAAAAGATAATACAAAAGGTCGCTGCAGCGCAAACTTTTAAAACTTACAACGCTCTCAAACTGTGTGAACGAAATTTTGCGCTGTCATCAATGTATAGGTGTATGGCCTGCAGTTCACCTTAGTCAAATAAAGTGACTGTGCGGTACGTCTAATTTAGTGGGTAGTACAGTCAGCAGCACATCAGACTAAAACAAACTGTCAAAATTCTGCAAACGATTTTCAACTCTTAACTCTAATATAACAAGGTTCAAAATGTATTGGAAAAATCTGACAGATTTGTAGTCTGATGTGCTGCTGACCGTACATATAATATATCGATGTTTCTAGTATAAATCATATCCTGAACTCCAAATCAGATGTGGACGTATGCCAGTACTGCCTGGACAGACAGGAGGGTGTGATGCATCCTCTCAATGTGATGCACGCTCAGACGCTCGACCACGCGTTCGACGCGCTCATTCAAGTGCAACTCTGGGAGAAGGCCTGTGTGTATGCTGAGAAACTCATTCCTTGCTTTAGGTAAATAGACCTTTAGAATTTTTCCAATGCATTCCAAATGAGAATAGGATCGATTGCCATGTTGTGACGTCACGGTTTACTGTCAAATCGAGGCAAGATATTTTTTAAATTCAGTTTATTTACGATCTATGAACAAAAACAGTGATCAGAATCCAGTTTTTCAATTTTACTCATCTCCGAGTTCTTCAATTTTGCAAAAATAATTTCGATTTAATCGTACTGTGTGATGTCACATCCTATCAATCGATACTATTTTTATTTGGAACGCATTATAACTTCTTGAGTTGATGGTTACCTAAATGTTACATATTTTGGGCCCATTATTCTTCAGTAGTGCAGTTATGGGCACTCAACAAATTGGTAATGCTTGGTTCACACCACACTCGTATGTTGTATCTCGGCTGTCTCTCGCGCCGGATCTTGGTACAGGCCATGGTCCGGAGCGAGGAGGAGTGGCTAGTGTGCCTCGTTCTGCGAAGCAGTAATGCTTGCAAAGGAGGAGGCCGACTGCTTAAAGTAATGACGCTCACGCACCTGAGCGGTCGTCGGCGCGTACTGTTCCCGCGTGCCTCAGAGTTGTCAGCACACTGTTAAAGCCTAGTTGGATCGAAGCCTCCTTGGGCCGTGGCTAAATATGAAAATGTAACTCCAGGGCCCTGGAACTAAGGCAAAGTAAAAAGTCTAGTATTTTTTGGTTTGATGCATCAAATCAAATATTTATAAAAATATATAAATTCTACACTGCCACTAACTTTTCAAAATGTTCTTTCCAGATTTTACTATGGCGACAGAAATCCATTACTTGGTCTTCTCTACTTGAAGTATGGAAAGATCTTGCTATACAAAATGGAAATTGAGAAAGCATTAGTTCAACTGAAAAATGCAGAAAAGATAATAAAGATGACACATGGAAACAGTCATCCTCTTTACAAAGAACAGTTAATGCCTTTACTACAACAAGCAATAATGGAATCGTGAATAAAAATTTTAGTGCCTGTAGAAATGGGTCATTTTAGTATGTAATATGATGTACTAGTGTACTTATATGAAACGAAATAAGCAATATGAAAGCTACAAATCTACAATAGTGAATTATAGGAATTTTTAGCGCATATCTACTGCATACCAACTTTTTTGTGGTATTTGAATTTAATGAGGAAACTTAGACTTTGAAGTAGAGGTAAGTAATGTAATGAATAGTAGACATAATTAATTGGTATAGCTTCCATTTTATGATAAATAATATAGAGCTAGAGATATTAACACTAATTTTTTTTTTGTGCAAGTGATATAATAAAATGAATATTTACAAAAGTTTTAAGCCTTGCAAGCAGGAATTATGTAAGTTTTGATTGTTTTAGAAGGATATATGTGCCCATCTACATATTTTATGATACTGTATCTGAGGTAAAGCAATTTGAAGTGTTTATTTTCATGAGATATATGTATAAGTGTCTGTTATATACAATTTCAGCCCAACTTGTCAGCACAGATGAATCAGTGTATTTTTTGTCAGATTAGATATTAAAGTGACCTTAACATATTGATATTGTCAATTATTTTATAAGTCACAAGGCTGTGTGTGCAATAAATTGGATTAAGTTATTGTGTCTAGATGCCTTTTTAGAATAAATTGATTAAGTCTGCACTATGTTTTTTTTTTCAAACCTTAATATCTGGATAAAATATTGTCCTTGTCTGTTTGGGCTTTGATAATCATTTTCTTTTTGATAGGGAAACAAAGCTGAAATCTATGAGATGACATAATCTAATATCATTAAAGTCATTTCATAAATCCCTGCTCAAGAATAATGTCATTAAAATGTAAACATGTTTATTTGTCCAAACTACATTGTCGAAATAAAAATTGTCCATGGGTGTCCTTAGATACGTCCTTGTCCAGGAAGATGTGCGACACTGTCCAGTCAGTCAACTTGTTCGTCTGATGTCCATCCAATTCTACGTTTCTTAGCAGAAGCTTCATCCTCTGCTTCTAAAACTTTCATGCGGACACCACAAACCTCTGCTCCATGCAAAACACGGATGGCTTCTTCTGCTGCTGCTGCAGATGCATAACGTGCATACCCTACTGTCTTATTGGGCAGTGTATAAACATTTATAAGGTCCCCAAACCTACAGAATATGTCACGTAAAACAGTCAATGGGGGAGGCTGGGGCTTACAGACTAAGAAGCACCTCTTGGCAACTGTACTGTCAATGTCAGCTAAAGGTTTTGGAGGAGGCAGCTTCACACTGCAGTAGTTCAGGTCATTAACGTCAGGGGTATGATCTTCTGCTACTCCTTTTGTAGCCATTTTAATGAGCTTAGAAGCTTCGGCTATAGCTTCAGTTAGCTTTGCTAAGTCAGGAGCATGGTTAGTATTTGTCGACCTCATTGCATTCCTCAAATTATATGCAACATTAGACAAATTATTGAAAGATTGGTTATGCATATCAAACCTGGATTTATCCGGTTTAACAAATATTTTCATTCCAGGTGGATATTGGAACTCATTCAACTTGTCAACTGCATAAGCAGCTGAGATAGGATTAGAATATGATGCAGTGCCTTTGCCACAGTTACGAACCAAATCAATGTAAAATTTACAATCAACGAGTCCTGGTACAAGATCAAATAAAGTTTCTATATGCATTGGGCTTAAATTTGGACAACATAAGAAGTTAACTCTAGTGTAACCCCTAGGAGGAGTGTTCATTAGGGACATCATTGTGGTAGCATTGCCAGGATGAGTATTGGCCAAATCATTAATGCTAGACTCAAAAGCTGTTTCAGAACGCTTTTGGTTGGATCCTTTTGGCAAGGCAAATATAGCACGATACTTTCGATCACATTCTTCAAAAGCCAGTGCTGCTTCAGAAAACTTTCTGAACGTGACATAAGCGAAACCTCTAGATTCACCAGTGTGTCGGTCTTTTTGTATGACGACCGACTCTATCTGACCATAAACACCAAAGGCATCACGAATGTCTTGCTCAGTGGTCGAGTATGGGATGGTAATGAATAGACGTTTGAACTTGTCATCATGGTTGTCGTCAGAATGAATTTCAGATCTACTACACGCCACCATCACTTTCAACACACGACTGGAACCCTTAAGCGATCTCTGATTCATTCCCTCTAAAGCTTTCGCAGCTTCAGAAGTTTTAGAAAACTTTATGTACACAACTCCTTTTGGTAGTCCCGTTTGGTGGTCACGCGGCATTCGTATGTCCTCAATAGTTCCGAATTTTGAGAAACCGTCCTGAAAATCTTCTTCAGTAAATCGTCGTTCACAAACAATAAATAGCCTTGAATGAGGTGGCGTATCTTCCGATTCATCATTTCGCCTTGTTCTCATGTTCTGCATTTTCGATTCTGACAGAATAAATAACGATTCAAGAAAATTTTACAAGGCCTTCACTGTTGCCACAGATTGAGATCAAAGAGATTCAGATAAAGTCAAATTTGACAAAAAAAGAAATGAAAATAACCTCTTTCATATGTCTTCGAATTCGAGCTTCGTTTTCGTTAAGCGTCCGTCAGCCGTCAAGGCGTCAATATTACCCACAAAGGTGTTGCCAACAAATAATACTTTCAACTTCAACTGCTTTTATACATTTGTGTGAGTGGCGAATCGAATGGTGCGCATTGGATTGGATTGGTGGGTCATTATCAAAGGGTATGTAATGATGGCCCACCATTCATACAAATTTTTGCCAACAGTAGACATTAAGACAATTTAAATTCTTAGCGCATGATCTAATTAGCTATTACAGGTAAGTAAAAATCGAAGGAAATTAGTTAAATCACTTTTAAATTTTTACCCGACTACGGCGAAGCAAAAGGAGGGTTATGATTTTGACCTGTATGTATGTATGTATGTATGTATGTGGGTACAATGATGTATAAAACTATAGATACGTTGTCCGCGCTCTAAAATGACAACATGAAATGAAGGCAATTGACAACATCGCGCTTAGTTACGCACCAACCTGCCGCGCGACGCTACGTTTGTTTTTAATTTATATCGTATGTGTAAACCTGTGCGTAACATAAAGAAAGCATGCCGTCGTGTATGTTCAGATGATGTACAAATTATACCCCAAAAGTTAAAGACAAAAATGTGTCATTTCATGCGTAAGTTCACCAAACAACCTATTTTTATTTTATTTTTCTTGACGCCGCCGCCCGCCATCTTATGGCGGCCGGCGCATGAAGGTATAGCTACGTCACTCATGCGCTCGACCAATGAAAATGTAGTTTTACTATTACTAATCCTGTGATGTAACTGAAGATGTATATTTATCTCTCTCTAGCAAAGGCGTTGCACCATACGATGTCATATTTTCTTTCCCTTTCTTTACGCGTATAAGTAGTTATCTAGTATTTTCGCCGTTTTTAAGCGCCGCGATGTTAGTTCATGACGTGTCTGTATATAATACGTCATTGTGTGGGTATGGATGTTCATCTGTTCCCTCGTAACTTCTAAACTACTTATCAGAATTCGACAAATGACATATCATTAGAAGCGTCTTAATTGTCCGCTGGTTATAGGCTATATGGGATTTCACAAAATCTAATGTGGCGCCCTCTAGCGGACAAAACATACGAAGTAAAAAAATAAAGTTAAGATAAATATGCCGTGTTTGGTATCATTTGAAAGCGCTTTACTTGTACATTTTGAATATATATATATTACTAGCATTTGCTTGTGACTTTACCTGTATTCATGGGCTGAGAAATCAATGAACCCAAGATTAACCTATTTAGAACTCCAAAATATGTTAAATAAAAATAAAGTTTAAAAACTAACACCCGACTACTTAAAAACACGCTCTAAAAAGTACGAAACAAGAAAACAAGAAAGCCGTGGTCGTATGCCATAAGAATAATAAATTAAAAAAAGTGGTATACGACCACGGCTTTCTTGTTTTCTTGTTTCGTACTTTTTAGAGCGTGTTTTTAAGTAGTCGGGTGTTAGTTTTTAAACTTTATTTTTTTAAATGAAAATATTTGATTTATTCATCTGGTTCATCATCTTTTTCATCAAATATAACGGAGTCTAAAAATACATACCTGATGAGTGGTGCAACAGTTCTTTAGTGCCCATTTTTAAAAACAAAGGTGATGTGCTTGAGTGCAACAATTATAGAGGAATAAAGCTAATATCACATACTATGAAAGCCTGGGAGAAAGTTATTGAGAGGCGGTTGAGAGAAGAGAGTGAAATTTCACAGAACCAATTCGGTTTTATGCCAGGTCGCGGTACAACGGATGCCATTTTCGCTATACGCCAGCTGTGTGAGAAATACAGAGGTGCACATAAAAACTTGCACATGGTATTCATTGACCTCGAAAAGGCATACGACCGGGTACCTCGTGAGGTTCTGTGGTGGGCCCTTAAGGAGAAAGGTGTGCCTGGGAAGTATGTTCAGTTGATCCGAGCGATGTACAGTCGATGCAGTACCCAAGTCCGGTCTACAGCAGGCACCACTAGCAGCTTCAATGTGGCTGTTGGCTTACATCAAGGGTCGGCTCTCAGCCCTTACCTCTTCCTGATGATAATGGACGCTCTTACGTCGGACATTCAGGAAGAGGCTCCCTGGTGTATGTTATTCGCCGATGACATTGTGCTGGTTGCCGAGAGCGGTCAAGAGATCCAGAATAGATTGGAGGTGTGGTGGCACAGACTGGAGAGTGTTGGCCTGAAATTAAGTAGAACCAAAACGGAGTACTTGTTCTGTGATTTCGGCGGTCTCTCCGGTCCTGTGGCCTTAGCTCTTGCCGGAACGCCCATACCAATCTGTTCCGACTTTCGGTATCTCGGGTCGCTCGTCCAAGGAGATGGTGAGATAGACCGAGACGTAACGCATCGGATCAACGCAGGATGGATGAAATGGCGACAGGTCACGGGAACAACTTGCGACCCACGGATGCCCCTCAAGTTGAAGGGTAAAATTTACAAGTCCGTGATAAGACCTGTCCTACTGTATGGATCAGAATGTTGGGCCGTGAAAAAGACGGATGAAAAAAGACTGCATGTAGCGGAGATGAGAATGTTGAGATGGATGTGTGGTGTGACGAGAATGGATAAAGTGAGAAATGAGTATATTAGAGGAAGTCTGAAAGTGGCGCCTGTGACTGAAAAGTTGAAAGGAAATCGTTTGTCTTGGTATGGTCATGTGAAGAGGAGAGATGAAACGCATGTCACAAAAAGGGTTTTGAGTTTACACGTAGATGGATGGAGAGGAAGGGGGAGACCAAAGAAGAGATGGATGGATTGTGTGAGGAGTGATATGAAAGAAAAGGGAGTTACTGATAGTGTGACGGGTGACAGGACAGAGTGGAAGAAAAAAACATGTTGCACCGACCCCAAATAAAATGGGATAAGGGTAGGATGATGATGATGATGATAACGGAGTCTAAAAACGAAGCAGGTGCACATTTATATTTATGTATCATTATTCATCTATCATACTTTCATTCATGTTTAACCTTAGAGCATTTAACCTAATTATGTTTAACCCAACCTAAATACTACTAGTAATATAGTCATGACTGGGCACAACAACCTATTGTCCGCCAATCTCCAATGCAATTACAATAATACATACATAATATTATAGTAATTGCGGCCGGTTTGTTATCTGAAAATCAATTTGTGAATAATTGAAATAGTCACTGGAGTCTGGACTGCACTTAGTAACCTCGCCAAAAACATCGAAACTTTTTAAGGTAAAATAAAATCGGCCAAGAGCGTGTCGGGCCACGCTCAATGTAGGGTTCCGTAGTTTCCCGACCGACCGTCACAATGTATGAGAGAACCCACTAGCCCATGTAAAAATTTTCCAATATCCCGAGAGATGGCGCTGAACCCGGTGGTAATTTTAATTTGTGTGTGTGGATTTTAATCTTTTTTGTATTTTTATTTGAAAGAAGATTCGTTCCGGATAGTGAAATATGTAAAAAAGTTTTAAAAAATGCTTGCATACTTATAGAATTAAATTACAAAATTAGTTTAGAACGTTTTTTTTTAAATTTTTCAAATACTGTTCATCAAGTTCAAAATATTTTTCCTTGAAAGTATATTTTAAGTTCTACTTTTGAGATTGTTTCATATTTTTTAAAGTTATGGTTCAAAAGTTAGAGGAGGAAGGCGACTCATTTTATTATTAATATTATTTAATGCGAACTTTAACTGACGTAATATTATTTTAGTAATACATTCTAGTAATTATTAAGTTTTTTAGTATAAAAAACAATTTTGTCCTGGCTTTGGCCATCTTGGCCATTCCATTTTTTACGAGAATTACGAGACTATGAAATTTATTTATTTACAAGTCGATAGCGATGTGAAGAGTTTTTTATTACGTCATATTTTAATTAGTCGTAGTAAGCGTAGAATTTTTTTTTTATTTTGTTCTAAAACAAAAACTAGGCATTATGCTGAATTTATATCTTTTAATGATTAATTTATTTCATATCCTTTTGAATACTTTTTTATTATAGTAAAGTAAACCACTAGCGCCATTGTTTTAGTTCAAATAATGTTTACTCGAAAACATATTTTTCTAGAACCGTTGCGTTCAAAGTTTTCATATTTTTTTACTCTTGCAACATTTTTTTTATTTATGCTGTATGTGACATAGTCCGCGAAACAATCATTTTATCATTTTATAAAAGAATCGAACCGATTTAAAGCTTAAAATATTGACTGGAACCCGTAAATAGTGTCTGTGGAACCATACAATATCAGTTTACTAAGTTTTGTGAGAGAATTTCGTTATGTGCGTTATCTTTCAGTGCCGTGAACGATGAGTTCAGTTGTGCTATGGAGCATGTCGAATGTAGTCAAATGGATCATAGCAGTCAATGAGAGCGCTCCTGCGTTTGTTGTTGTTTGTTGTGAGTCCGGACACTGAAGTAAACAGTGTGGTCAGGTCGTTCTTTCGACGGACTATGCTCGGTTAATGACAATCTACCTGTTTTGTAAAACAATCTAGTCTGCACTCTTCCAGTACCCTCAAGTTTTTGTGTTTTAAACTATTTGAATATTGGTCAGTTTGTGTGTGGGACTCTGAGTGAGGACTGGTAACGTGAAAATGTTCAGTAAGCACTACGAAACTCGGCTGCTGCAGCAGTGCAGCCCCTTGAGTAAGAAGCAATGCATCAGATTCCCAGCAGAACACACAAATGGAGATAGATTTACACCGTGTCGGGCTGGGAACAATTGGCAGACAGCTTTCCAAGGTATTTTTTTTTACAATCTGGTACCCGGTTTAAGAAGTGTATTTTTTTAATTTTTACAATGAATTGAGCGGGTGTAATTTCATAATTGGAACATGGCTGAGGTTAAGGTTACAACAAGTTATTCTTGGTTCTAAGTTCAAATTATTGTAATTACACAAGCGGTGATAAACATTTAGGGCACCAATGAGATAAGATGTTGAGTAAATATGAAAAATTTATTTATTAATTTTGTTGTCTTTAGCTGAGCTGTACATAATTGGTTTCTTATGATTGGGAAATCATTGTACTGATATATATTTATTACAAATTATCAATAGTCTTTGTACCTTATCTTCGGTTCAAATATACCAAGTAATGTAGGTATTATGCACCAGTTATTGGTTATTTATTCGTAGCAGAATTTAAAGGTATTTTTAGTCTGATACAAAATGCTAAAAAGTAGGTAAGTTCAAGATCTTCTTTCTTTATACCCGTATGTGGGTATGTGAATAATTATTTAATTTTACACTATTGTATGTGTATTTTCTTTGTCTTGAAAAGGCTAAATAATTATTTTCATTCATTTATTTTAATGGAAACATATTTCATTTCATATTTTTTATGCTCCAATTTTAAATTTGATTATAGTTAAATAATTTTAAGATGAGTAAGCAAAAATGCAATTGTTTTACTATCTTAAAAAAATGTTAGGTTGAGTGCTATGATAAGATAAACTGATTAGAGGCTTACTTTTGTTTAAGTAATTAGGTAGATACTTTAAAACAGTCCAGCCTATTTTTTTGTTTGGCCCGGCACAGTTAAATTTTACTAACAGCGTTTATAATTTAAAATTTTTAATACTTGTTTCTAAGTTCTCTACAATTAAGTCCTAAGTGAACGCTGGCATTCGCATATCAACTGTCTTGCTTTTGTGTCTCCAATGATGGTACTCAAAGAATTAAGAACCTTGACACATAAGTTGAACCATAATGGCGATCAACCTAGAATAACCAATATTTAGGTCTAAATCAAAGTGTCTACATCACAATTATTTAAAACTATTGAATTCTGTATAGATTAGGAATAAGTAGGCCATTATAATAATGATGTGTCACTGTCATGAGCTTCTATGTCATAATTACTTAGGTTATTTTTGGCAGGTGAGGTTCATAAAGTATTGAGGACATTCACAGAAATTAAACTCTTGAGCCCTGTGTGAACGCCTGCATTAGCACATGTATTGTCTTTCTATTTATTTATTTAACACTTCATACACATAACAGTACAAAGGCAGACTACTGCTGACTGGTAGAAAATTCTACCAGTTAGCTATCATGGCTATCATGTTAGGCTAGGCTATCATGTCTCTAATACCTAGTTAAAACAGACTGATTCCTTTCCCTTATCTACTTATTGCAAAAACTATGTACTGCAAAAAAAAAAAAACAATGCTTGACATTATTTGTAAACAAAAACCTGGACACATCTAAAAAAAAATATGGCATTGTAAAGATAAGGTAAATGACAAATCCATAACCAAAAATAAGGATAATTAAATTTAAATACTAGGAATATCCATGATACTGAAAATGTTAATTTAATGGGGTTTTATTTTATTATCCTATCCTCATGGTGTTACCTTCTGGTTAGGAGCATCATTACAGGTAAACAATTGCATGGAACAATTTAAAGAAAAAAAAATGTGTACAATTCAAAGTATTTTTTCCTATTATTTCTTGATTTGCATTTAACATTTGTAATTAAGTCATCAAGTAAATGTCAATGAAGCTTATACTAAAATATTAAATTAATTACTTACTTAAAATTACATTTTTTTTTAATGTTAATGAAACTTAAAATACTGTAATTTGATATAAACTAGTCCTTGACTGTGATTTCACCTGATGGTAAGCAGTGATATTATTTGCTGATGGTGAGGCGCATTAGTTAATTAAGAGTAGTCTCTGAGGGAGAGGGAGACCAAAGAAAATATGGATGGATTGTGTGAGAAGTGATATGAAAGAAAGAGGAGTTAGCGATAGCGTGACGGGTGACAGGACAGAATGGAAGAAAAAGACATATTGCGCCGACCCCAAATAAAACGGGACAAGGGCAGGAAGATGATGATGGTAAGCAGTGATGTAATTGCTGATGGTGAGGCGCATTAGTTAATTAAGAGTAGTCTCTTTAGTCTTGCTATGAATTAGCAAAGACTTTAAAAATAGCAATTTTAAACAATGATAACAATGTGTTACTTAGATATTATCTTGATGATGTAGTAGCATCGAAAAACTAAGAAAAATTACTTGACTTCACGCAAATCTTATATATATAGCAATTAAAGATCTCCATGTGATTTGACCATATAGATACACCAGCCAGATATAACACCTGCATGGTTTGAAGACTTCTCCATACCCTTTTCAAAGGGATATGCGGTATTTTCCACACTTTTCCGCTTACCTCTACTATGGTAAAAGTTTAGATATAAAAATTGATAATTAAACAGAATTTAAGTAAAAACAGCGATGAAGTTATCATATTATACTTAATATGATAACTTCATCGCTGTTTTAACTTAACGGATTAAAAATCAATAAAAAAAATTAGAACCATTTCTCTGAAAAATGGTCGCACCTGTCTTTGGGTGTCTTAAATTTGACAGATCTTTGCTTGACGTTGCATTGGCGTATCATAGATTAGAGCTATTTATAGCGGTATTATGTAGGTACCTATACTTGCCGACAGGTCATTGACCTTATTGCAACATTGTGGTTTAGTTGTTGCTAGGTTCTCTCTTTTTTCTTTCTTTTTATTAATAGGCAAGGCAAAAAAAAATGTCAAATAGTGGTCAAACGCAAAGACCACTATTTGACTTTTTTTTATGGTAGGTGAAAATCATCGAATTACGAAACCCGCTCTTGGGTCGAGCGGAAGACCAGTCTCAGACTCTTACTGACTACAAAACCTACCCCATTCCTTCCTTGCATTATTCCTAGAACCGCGGTAATAGTTTCACACAAACCGGCAGACTATTTGACATGATGGTAGCGATGATGAAGCACGCTTGCCTAGAAGTAACTCATTCACTCTTGACTTAAAGACTACTAGGTTGTAGCTATAGCAGAAATAATTCGGCAGGGAATTCCACTCCTTAACTGTAAGCATAATGAATTTGTTTCCAAAACGCTTTGTACACGGTGGGTGACACGAGATTTCCCCAGTGCTAATCGTACGTAGGTTGGTTCATGATTTACATAAATTATAAAACAATTGACGTAAGTTTCCATCGTCTACGGTTGAGTAAAGTTCACCGCAGATAACCATTAGAAATATCGTGAGATGAATCCGAGCCACATCAGCGACGGCGAGTCAGTACGACCGTCGGAAAGGTTTAAAAAAAAATGCCAATAACACTTTTTAACAGTAATAATAACTGCAAATTGCATTTATTTACTTACTAGCTTTTGTCAGCGGCTTCGCCCGCGTACATAAAATATAGCCTATGTCACTCAGGAGTAAAGCAGCTTTCTATTCTTGCTATTTTTTTTCCAATCGGACCAGTAGTTCCAGAGATTACCTCCTACAAACAAAAAAACAAAGAAACAAAAAAACAATTAGTGTAGATTTGTTTAAACCATTTATTTTTTTACGAGTTTTCAAGCGCTAAAATTTGCAGAGCATAATTACAAACTCGCCAAGATCCGACAATCCGTACTGTAGTTTCACGTATGCCTCAAGACCGAAGCCTACTGGGCCCATAAGTTGACTCACGATAGGAAAACTCGGGGTCCTGGAACACTAAACAAAGAGGAAACATAGGTGTCGTTTTAGTCAGTAAAAGTCTGAGATCCTCCCGCTCCGGCTTAGAGCGAGATAAGTGGTTAGATAATTTCTCACTTAAAAAAAAAAACTTGATAATTATGTATAATCGACTACCCGCGAGCATGGTTTTGCGAAACAGAAATCTTTTCAGGGTTAAAAAATATAACCTGTGAAGCCATATTCTTCCCAAAGACTGATAGCTAGATAGCTAGACGTTTTTTTCAGCCAGTAGTATTTTCATCAACTTCCTACCATTGTCCCATTTTATTCGGGGTCGTTCGGCGCAACACGTTTTTTTCCTTCCATTCTACTAGTCATAATTTGGTAACCAAATGGGAATGATCTCATAGGAAAAATAACATAATAACAACTGTAACGTAGAAAAGTATTAGTTTATCAAATACGTATTTCAGTACTCATCATGAGCCTTTAATATTCCCACTGCTGGGACACAGGCCGCCTCTTCTAGGAGAGGAATGGCCTGGAATGGCCCAAAGTCTTAAGTTCTCAGTACTGGTGGCAAATTTAAAATAACGTAATAATTCTGATTCACCATGCTTGTCCTCTTACATCTAGTAATAACAATGCCTATTACTTTCGGTCTAGGCAAAAAATTCACTCGTAGCTCAATTTGGTCACGCTTCAGGATCTCAGATGTGAACAAACTTCCACAGGTATCTCAAGGCCAATTTTACATGGGTGTAAACTGTTGAAGCTGATCGCAGTTACGTGATTTCAGCTAAAGTAGCACAACACGTGGAATATAAGTTGACCCAAAATGGTGACCTTCAATGTGCAGTGATATATTTTCTCGTCTTAAAAGTGGGGGGCTGCGCATAATCATAGCAACGAAGGCCATTTGATTCAAATAAGGCAAGGAAGGTATGGGATAGGTTTTTTAGTCAGTAAGAGTCTGTTTCCCGCTACGCCCAAGAGCGGGATTCGTCATTGAATTATTTTTACCTACCATAAAAAAAACCTATATGCTACTTACGCTTATATGCTTCAGTATATAGTACGGCTGTCGGATCTTGGCGAGTTTGAAATTAAGCTCTGCAAATTTTAGCGCTTGAAAATTCGTAAAAAAATATATGGTTTAAAAAATTAATGCAATTTGCAGTTGTTATTGCTGTTAAAAATGATATTTATTTTGAATGAATTTGATTTATTATGAATTTTTTTTTGTACGAGTGCATAAGCGCTAAAATTCGCAGTCTAACTTCACACTCGCCAAGATCCGATGGCTGTACTGTACCAGGTGTGTATACCAGGGGTATATTCTAAAATAGGGCTATACAGGAGTGTACTCTACACCGTGAAATTGTAATGGTTGTTTTCCTTCAGCGAAATGGATGTGTCTTGGTAATACAATCGTTTAATAAAAAAATAAAATATTAAAAACAAAAAATGGACCTGTAGAGTGCATGCTAATTATGACGTATCACAACGTGCGAGAGCTTATTACCCGACTACGGCGAAGCAAAAGGAGGGTTATGATTTTGACCTGTATGTATGTATGTATGTATGTATGTGGGTATGGATGTTCATCTGTTCCCTCGTAACTTCTAAACTACTTATCAGAATTCGACAAATGACATATCATTAGAAGCGTCTTAATTGTCCGCTGGTTATAGGCTATATGGGATTTCACAAAATCTAATGTGGCGCCCTCTAGCGGACAAAACATACGAAGTAAAAAAATAAAGTTAAGATAAATATGCCGTGTTTGGTATCATTTGAAAGCGCTTTACTTGTACATTTTGAATATATATATATTACTAGCATTTGCTTGTGACTTTACCTGTATTCATGGGCTGAGAAATCAATGAACCCAAGATTAACCTATTTAGAACTCCAAAATATGTTAAATAAAAATAAAGTTTAAAAACTAACACCCGACTACTTAAAAACACGCTCTAAAAAGTACGAAACAAGAAAACAAGAAAGCCGTGGTCGTATGCCATAAGAATAATAAATTAAAAAAAGTGGTATACGACCACGGCTTTCTTGTTTTCTTGTTTCGTACTTTTTAGAGCGTGTTTTTAAGTAGTCGGGTGTTAGTTTTTAAACTTTATTTTTTTTGGTTTAAATATTTAATGAATCGGTTTCCTTTGACGGCGTGCTGCGCATGCGACTCTAGTAGTACCTACAAATTACGTCTAATGTTACTATTGTTTTCGCTTTTTTCAGTTGATGAATATTTTTAATAATTATTTATAAAAAAAAACTTTTTTTTTTTACTGTATGCTTCAAAAGTACTCCTTATGGCAAGTCATTCTGCCGCGGGAAAACAACCATTTAAATTTCACGGTGTATAAATAGATCTATACAGGGGTATAATCTATAAATAGGGCTGTTTATGGGTATACTCGTCTTCCTCCTAGACGATGGTAATTCTCCACAGGCAATAGAGTTATGGCAGACACTAAAATTGCGGAAACGTAAATCTGACTCGGTTATGTAGCGATGCGTTTTGCGATGTAACTTTTGTCTAAGATGGATGTATAATCTTTCGTTATAAATGTAGTCATCATCATCAGCCTTTTTAATGTTCCCACTGCTGGGATACAGGCCTCCTCTCTAGGAGAGGGAATGGGCCATAAACCACCACGCGGGCCCCGTGCGGATTGATGGATGTCACATAATGTCTTCGAATTTTTGGTTCTAGGAGATGCCGGTTTGCTCACGATGTTTTCCTTCACCGTTTTGAGAGCAGTGGTGATGAAATAAATTTCACAAAGTAATACGCCTTGCTGGGTTTGAACCCGCGACCTACAACTCGTAAGTCGGGCCTTTTACCACTCGGCCACCACTGCTTATAAATGTAGTAACCGACCTAAATACTTCAAATATTAAATAAGTACGGTTTACAAGCTAACTACTTACTTAATACAATGTATTTCTTTTTTTGTGGTGGGAAATTATCAAATGACTAAAAACCAACCTTTGCCTTTCAATTGCCATTTGCGTACCTAGATCACTGTAAATTTCGAAAATTCTCGCGGTTCTAGGTTCCTAGTACAAACAAATAGGTATACTTAGGCGTCCCAGTCCTCCCTTTCGCTGTCATCTAAGCACGGCGGAAACGTTCCCAGAAGACTGACGGTATTGTCTCAAAGCTAATTTTTTGGTCAGAAAATGAGCCAGCCCTCTGGTCATGCAAAGTTCCAAAATACCTCTGAAAAGATGTCGTGCACTCGTATCCCATGACCCAACCGCTTCGTTTGATAATTTATTTAGTTTAGGAGTATGGAAATGCTAAATAGTTTAAGGATTAAAAACAAAGGTGTGGGTGATTGAAACAGTACACCTGCAAACATACATATTATAAGGTTACGACCACATGGCAGATTGGTGGCAAGCTCAATTTAGTTATAAATTACTACGAAGTGACATCATATTTTCCGCAATTTATTTCAATTGTACTTTTTCTCGTACTTTTTAAAACAAGGAACCCATTTTAAAGCGAGTTATGAGATAATAAAATTATAACATGATCTCGTGGTTACAAGATACGCTAACTTGGCTCATACGTTGTCCAAAATTGGTAATAACATCAATTCTTTGTATCTTTCACATTCTAACAACACGTTTCAGCGTCTGATTCTGTCTAAATCGCTTCTAGGTTCAGTCAGAGCCATAATTTGTTAAAAAAAAAAACCACGAGGACATTGCAATTTATGCAGTTTTTCTGTCGTCAGGAGCAGGTCACTCGAGTTCACTCTAGGTGCAGTGCCACTCAAAAGCTAATAGCAGAAAATTATATTTTAATCCGAGTCTGCGGAAAAAGGTTTGCTTATTACCCGACGGAAATTCTAGCCTGTAATTTAGTCCCTGGATTACGAATGCCTCCATGACAATTTACGATAGTCGTAAGACCATTTTCTTCCGTATTAGTGGTATAAGGAACACTGACGATCGTAATCGCCTTGGCTAATTAAATCCGTTTCGAACTTAAGAGAACCCTTCTCGATTCGTCTTTCTTTAACTTGAGCATGGTCTAAAAGCTTTAATGCAATGTTTGATAAAGAGGCGACGCGAAAAAAGAGATACTGAACGCTCTGTTGGAAAAAGAAATTGTCGTTCAGAATCTTGATTTAATGTGTAAATATCTATAATTGATTTTTTAAGGGTATGTTATGAAGGGCCATAGTAGACCTAAAATAGCTGATTTTAAGAGGTCTTTACTGGATTCACTTTACATATTTATATTTATGATTTGATTCCAATAGAAACCTAGATTTATAAAAGCGTCAAAATATTATTTAATTTTTTTAAATGTCTGGAGATAGACGAGTGAACTGAGCGAACGTGAGTTAATAAAGTCATAATCACGTAAGAGCGGTTGTATGAAAATATACTTCAAGCTGGTCGCCTTTAAGGCATTGTGGAACATACTCAAAGCTGTAACTTCAATCGTTTTTACCATGTCAGTCACTGTAATTTACTATTTTTTACTCTTCTAAGAACTATTAATTGATATCGCTAATAATGATTACGAGTTTTGTATTGCAGCGCTTAACGTAACAGGTATGCTATTAAATACTCATAAAGACGGTAGCACCGTCTGGAGTTTTTCTTCTACAAGACTTGATATGAATTTTTACTTACTGTCCAAGTCTAATAATAAAATGTTCAGTAGCACAAAAAAGCAGCTATTAAGTGGTGTTTCAATCAAAAGTCAATACTCTAAAACTTATTGTCTTTTTGCTACCTACCGTCTAATAGTCCGTAATGACAATGATTCGGTCAAAATCTCGAATCTGACCATAATTATAGGCTGTCTGTTCATCTGACACTGACGTTTTATTTTGTTATTTTCTGCTGACTGCTAATAATTGAAATTGGGCCTAACGGTGCCACTCGTCTTTTCTTGGCCAACATTTGATCAAATCTGGAGCAAAAAATTCAATTGTATTGTAAAGTTACGAGAGCCGCTGCGAAGATGTTGGAAAAAGTTACCACAGACCTGTGGCTTTACCACAAGCTAACGCGATTTATTTGACGACCTAAACTGAACTTTGGAATGGATGAAGTAATACATAATAGGAAATATCACAGCTCGTTTCACCATTTCTCGCTTAACATTTTAACACGTCTTTGAAAGGTCCCAGGAACGCAAAGGGTATAGAAGGATTACAAGAGGGTTAGTCAGTAAAAGTCTGACATGCGACAACCGTACATCGAATATTCACCCTTACTTTGAAGAAACTTCTTCCTTTTTTGCGTCATCATTAATATACCGCGTACATCGAAGGACTGAAACAGATTTCCTTCTGCGGTCTTTCCGTCCAATTATAATTCAGGTGTCTTCAAGGGTAGAGTGAGTAGGCTCTTAATAAACTAGTACGCCTCACCATCAACGTTTGCAGCACTGTTTACCATCAGGTGGGATTGTAGTCAAGTACCAGTTTATATCAAATAAAAAATGCACTGTTGACATACTATAGCGCACCTTAGAGTTGAGCAGAAGGCATTTGATATTTTTCCCAGTTCAAAAAATCTTATTAGGCTAACTTGTAAAGCATTCTTATTTCAGTATTGAACATTGCAATTGTATTAAGCCGTCTTTTTTGCAATTCAATTAAGCCTGCACTGCTAGAATGCGATAAAATCTTCGCTGTCTAACTCGCACTTAATGAATCCGCTAATGAAGGAAAGAGATGCCACTAGAGTTATTCGATTCTAGTCTAGACTTTGATCACTTTGAATCCATTAAGCCGTATCCGTGTTGTCTGAACCTAGCTAAAAATTATTTGCTATCTTGGAAACCTGACGCGTACGGCAAATCGCCATTGACTATCAATTTCGTCAATTATTTATTTTCTTTTAGTCCTTTTGATCATATTTTCTAAGAAATATTTTAGAATGAGTTAGGCTCTAGACAGACGGACCGCAATTCAACTGCAATCCAACTGCAAATTGCAGTTCGGATGCAGTTTGAATGCAGTTGACACGACTGCAATAGAACTGCAAACTAAACGTGCAGTCCGATTGCAGTTCAATTGCAGTCGGCGGTTCAGTTCGATCGGACTGCACGTTTAGTTTGCAGTTCTATTGCAGTCGTGTCAACTGCATTCAAACTGCATCCGAACTGCAATTTGCAGTTGGATTGCAGTTGATTTGCGGTCCGTCTATCTAGAGCCTTAGAGCAGTGGTGACCGAGTCAAACCCAGCCAGGTGCATTACTTTCTGTATTTTCTTTCATCAAAACGGTGAAGGAAAACATCGTGAGGAAACCGGCATGACCTAGAACCAAAATTCGAAGACGTAACATCCACCAAGCCACACTGCGCCCGCGTGGTGGATTACATCCCATTCCCTCGCGTAGAGAGGAGGCCTGAGTCCCGGCAGTGGGAACATTAAAAGGCTGGTGCTATGCTGTAGTTTAGAATGCCATCATCGTTAGTGTCTGTAATAGGTATCTACTTATTAGTATTACTTATCTAAATCTCGTAAGCCACTGTACCGGCTAATTACCAGGTTTACACAGAGCTAATTAGTTATCAAGGTTAACGGCCCTTCGTTACTTCTCACGTAATTAAAACTCTTTTTGTGTTGTTTCCTAGCAAAATTAAAAAATGCGACTAAATCATGGCACCATGAACAATGGTGGTTTATTTATAATTCATAATGCTTCACGGTTGGCTGCCTAGACGCAATTGTAAATGTATGAACGAGAGAAAGTTTACAAGTCATTGTTTGACTTGCTTAGACAAAATGTAAATTGAGGGTATAGGAGTATTTAATTAACGTGTAATTTGAAGTAATCTCTTATATTTAAACCACAGAGTGAAGGGTCCTTTGCTTTGTTCGAAGCACGTGCCTGGACCCCTTGTTGTTTTACATGTGTTGATGGCCGTGTAAAACCGATACGAGTGAGGAATTCGTTTCGCCTCGTCCTTCTTAAGGACGAGTTTGGTCACTCAGGCGCATCCTGCACGTGCTAGTTACGGGATACGGAACTTACGACCGCAACGCACGTGGGTGTATTGTTTTAGATTTTATCTTGATTCTTTGAAAAGGGTTTCCCATGGTTTTTTTTATTTATGATATGAGAACATTTATAGAAAAAACATTGGCTGCTTGAAATTAACCGACGAAAATCCTTGTGAAAGTACAGAAATTATTTTTCAATTTGACATAGCTATGGTTACACTGTTGTCAGTAAATTAATATTCTATGCTATCTTCATGCTGCCTTCCAGTTCTAATTCAAACTTGCAGCTTAACATAACTTAGTTTTAAGATAATAAAAGTAAAAGGTAGATGCAATATTCTGCTAAAGTTACCTTTAGGAGAATCCTCAAACTAAAATATTGATCAATTTTAATAGCTATCAAAATCTAAAGACTAAGTTTATTCAGACGCAAGACACGTTCAGGTTCTTTTATCGCAGTAATTATTGATTTAGCTAAAATGGTTTTCAGTTTTAATTCTAAAGTAGACGTGTCTTCTGCGGTTTTAAAAACAAGCTCAATTAAATCAAGTTCATTACTACCAACTTCAAGTCAAAAAATCCAAGTGTCTTGTGTATTCTTGTACTTAACATCGTTTTCATATTTCTTCCTAATTAACTTTTTGCCTTTCCGTGTGCTATATGATATGATTATGGAATAAATGAGTCTAGGGTTTGGTACTTCGAGCGTGAAGTTTACGTGTGCAACTGGTTTTAGTAAGGGCTGTGTCTTAGGGTTTGAAAAGGTGATCAACCTCTCATTAGTAACAAGCTGAAAAAGATTACTTGCTTTCAAGCTACCGACTGGGCATTGGATAATTAAAAGTGTTTATAGTTGCTGTGGTGATTGCCAAACGTTTGGGTACAGTAAAAAAACTTTAGTTACTTAATTTAGATCTTATTACAAAACTGCCTGGATAAAAGTAGCCTAACAGTGCAGAAAAGTGAACTGAGTTGTTCAGTTTCGTTCTAAACAATTGGATATTAGATAACTGAAACACTTGGACAACGAAAAATTCTTTAAAGCACTAAAGAATTTTGCTTTAAGTTTTGCTAAATACCAACTCTTTGACTCACTATGAGACCATTATGTCTTCATTGGCCGTAGTTTTTCTTTTGTAACTATGTCTTTACTCTTCTCTTCATGGACATTATCTGTAACAGTTCCCTATTTGGCCTCAACTACAAAAAGGTATGTAGCTTTGCCATCTTTCTTTAGCCCATTGAAGGAGGTGCGGTGTCGGCGATGACTCACTTTGTGCACTACTGCGGTCTTTAAACTCAAAATTTACATAGATTTATGCGTCTAGCTTAAATGCCCACGCATTTAATATTCAATATTTTACTTAGATCATGCTCGGCATGTTTGTAATATTATATTTTAACATCTATTGGGCGGTAAACTTACAGGACGTTAGCTTTTCCGGTACACTTCAACAACCGGTCATACTTATAAATGGCGATGGATATTTATAAAATTTTGGAGTAATCCACTTTATAAAATCCCCTCGTTTCAATTGAATGCGTCACAAACCACTTAAGCGAAGAGATAGGGGGTTTAATAATAGTTTATAAGAGATGTGAAAAAGTAAAGTTAGCAGCCCTAATCCTATCGCGTGCCAGAGCAATGAGAGGCACAGGGCGTTCACACTCAGGCGTATGATAGTTCATTACCATGCATTAGTTAGGGCATTAAAATCACTCGGGCAAGACCATTACGCAATTCTTGCCCAACCATCGCCGAGATTAACAACTGGGAAAGTTTTTTAGTTTTGGAAAACGCGCTGTTTTTTTTTTAGTTTGACTATAGTATTTTTTATTTGCCCGGTTTTAATTATGATAATTCGTCCAACTTGTAACTTATACAGGGGTTTGTTTTAATTGGTAAAGTGCAAGTGCAAACCATATCGTAATTACTCATACCTGCACGAAACATTCTTTAAATTATGTTCATTCTTTAATTAATAAATTTTAATGCAAACATCATTATCTTGGAAAACCCCTATAATTATAATTTGAACCCTTAGCCCACCTCGGTAGCATTCGCTTGAACAATTCCGCACAGATTTTTTCCGTTCCCTCAGTGAAGCATGAAGCACCAAGACCTTATGATAAAGGACGATGCCCTTACCTATAAATAAGGCTAGTTCCTGATGACTTCTCATCCGGAACGGATTATGTCGGCACGTTTATTTTTGCCTACTGTTGCGAATAGCGTGAGCCCTCTACCGTGTCGAAGGCTTCGTTTGGGTCATTTGAGCGCTCTTAATCAGCGCCAGCGCAGTCACGCTTGGAATATAATCGTATGATAGTGTATCATTGGATAGCTTGGTTTTGATTTAGTTGAAATTGCTTGCCATTTAAGGCAAGTAAATTAATGAAGAGTTACCAAGCGTGTCAAGTTTTTAGTTAAGCAGTAATGTGTGTGGGGCGAAAGAGTCAGATCAGGAGTTCATCGCACTAATCTGCTGGTGTACATAGCTTATAAAATCTTTATGCTTAGCCAATGGAGATATCATAGTATGTAGTTTAAGATTATGTAGCCGTTCTTCTCACCATAAACGTTTATTTGCCTTTCACACCCACGCTACGAGTATGAGAGGAAAGGGATATATGTTTCTTTGTTCTGCATTGATTGTTACGGGTATCCGTAATCGTTTGTGCAATGTATCACTAATTGGACAAGAGCTTTAAGTGCCTTACAAATAGGAAATAAATATCTGATAATAGAAAACAATAAAACATATCTCAGGTCAACGGGAAATTTATGACTAAAAGTACCAGTTTCTATGAGGCAACTTTTACAGTTCAATTGTACTGTACGGTGCGATTGTAGAAATTTATACTCATCTCCGTAAGGAGTGCTTAATATTTGTCTTCTTTTTATAATTGCGGTGAAAAATCATTACCTCTCTAAACGCTTTTCAATTGTGTTTTGTTTATTATGCTCTAGAGACTCACTTTGTCTTCGCACTGGTGTATTGTACACACAAGTATCTCGTTTATCGCTTTTTCTATGTGTTTGCTTATTGTTTTTATGTAAATACTATAATTTAAGCTAGCAGTATACTGTCTCACCTTCTCTTTTGTAAATCTAACTGAAGGTTGTCTCTTTAAAAGATTGCTTACAGCGATAATGTCACACGTCTCATCATCATTTATTTTTTGTAAGTAACTTAGATGGTGCGGCAAAGCATGTGACCGAGATGATTGGAAAAAATGGAGGGAGGCCTTTGCCCAGCAGTGAGACAGCACAGGCTAGCTATAATAATATAATAACTATATAACAATAATATAATAACTTAGATGGTGTACTGTAAATTGTATTCTATCTTCAAGTTAGTTCGGTTCCTCTAGAAATTTTTTGATAAGTTTTTAATACAAATTAGCAGCTGGCCAGACGGATGTAGCAACGATATCCCGCCATTAGTATGGTAATTAAGGGCCTATTATACCAATCACAGGAATCCCGGGTCAGAGGCCATTGGAGTCAATTATGGGTAGTTAATTTTGAAGCAGGTATGAGTCGCTTGCTTAGGAAATGTATGAAATTTGTTTAGTGCTTCAAGTGCTGTGTTGGTAATTGCTCAATGGTTCTTAGACCATACTTAATAGAAGTGTCGTCTAGCTTTGTATTCACACTAGGCTTCTTTGTAAGATTTTAGGCTTTAATGATAGAGTGGTTAGGTTTATTTTCGTTATAATGTTTCTAGTTAACGTTACTTTCACAATGACGCTAATGTGTCGCTTTTCTATACCGTTTCTCAGCGGTTCAAGAATATTATGAAGCTACTAAGATAGGTTTTTATTATCTCTTTTCTTTTATATTTGCTTTCGGATATCTGTTCTTTTAATTCAAGGTGATTTTATGCATTACTTTAGGCACATTGGAATAACTAGGTAAAAGTATAATTGCTTTTTTATCAATTTGCACTTGTTGATGCACAAATGATAGCTGATGCGTAAAAAAAATATGCCTGACCTCTAGTAACTTTATTTACGGTTTAAAAGTGCTATATTATTCTCGAAATTATCACAAAATTTTGTTATCAGGTCGTAATAAATTGCATAGCGATAGCTTTTGAAACCTGGCGATAAATTCTTCATAGGCTAGTTTGTATGCATATACACCTTTTACCGTGCCGGTCCGACTCTTTGATATGTCGCAAAGTATGCATTTAAAAGTGTTCCCATGGATACAAGGCATATAATTATTCTTTAGATAAAAAGATGGATGTTACAGGCAAGACTTTTTTTTTTAATTCACTGATGAGTCACGGAATTCCTGATTTTGAGTGAGAGCGTATGCGTCAGCTACATCCACCGCTAAAGGTCTCTAGGGAATTATAAGAATTTTCCAAATTTCCGCAGTAAAATCTCGTGAACCGATAATTAGAGTGTGCAAAGGCCATTTAGGCTGATTATTTTTTTTATTTCGGTATGAAAGTCCAGACGAAAATTTAACTACGTTATTATAAAAACAAAATGAAATCGTATCATTTTGAACGATACTTAAAATAAATTTCTTTTCAGTCGGAAATTTTGGAACTTCAAACATATTGCTGACCATATGCTAGCTCTTGTGGACCATAGTTTAGTAATTGTTGGTAACCACGGATTTAAATTAAGGATTCAAGTCATAACCAAGAAAAGATAAAAGAGGAAAAATCGTGCGACAAAACGCACGTGTATGCACTACCTTACAAAATAAATTGTCCCACTAAACTCGGGAACAAATTGCTTGACTTTTGATAAGGCTCTTTATCTGACCATTGCTATGTGCATGAAATTGCGTATCAACACCCGGAGCGGGATTATTTTTAGCATCGACAATTTTGATGCTATTCGACTAATTAATCATTGCAACGTTATCTCTACGATCCTTCGTGACTTCAGCGGGATCTTATTTAAAAAATGTTAAGCTGTATAATTAGTCCTTGTCGTCTTCCTCCTTACCAAACATTACAACATTTTAGGTTTCCTAAACATTACAGAATGATGAATCACACATGTACATTTTATTCGGATTATTCAAATTTCACACAAAATATATGCTAAATACTTCATTGTTACTTACAACAATAAGTATAAAAAGCTTACTGTCATTCAAAAAATATGTCCCTCCTTCAAAGGGAAGTACCGTCTCAAGAACGTGAAGAAATCTAATCAAGATAATCAAATTCCACAAATTTTAAAAGTTTTCTCGCAAAATTTAATCAAGCGCCAGATCCTAAAAAGTTGATAGCAAATAATTGCACATGACGCGATGGAGATCATTCTTGCACCTGTGTAAACTTTACACAGTCCTGCCACTTTTGGGTGGGCGAGTGCATATTTGCAAATTTTTAAACAACAAATTAACACTTTCGGTCACATCAAGCATCATACAGTTCCATATTTATCGTAAATCTTACTCGGTTGCATTGAAATGAAAATATAAATCTTGATTCGTCATTTCGTGTCTCAATATTGCTATGCTTTTAGCTTATCTTTAATGTTTAGTAATGATTTATGAACGAATCCAGACTAATGAAATGTCATTTTTATTGCATTGTCGTGTAGGTAAATTAGTAAAATAATTTGCTCTTTTTCCAATATTGTGACTGCAGAATTTATTTTTATGTTCTGTTTAATAGGAGATTGACATTTTGGACAGGTCCATAGGCAAGGTGCATGACATGCGCGAGATTCTGCACACCTACATCAATAATTTAGTATTGACCAGCCTTCAACTTGCGATCAGCTGAATAATTGATGATATCATCTAGAGTTGCTATTATTTAATATTTGTTTTGCTGCATAAATTTCGCGATTTGACGTGATTTTACTATAATCGCGTAATTTTTGTGTTCTAAATCTGTCATATTTGGTCACAAAAATACGACTTTTTTTATTGAATGTATTTCGAGTCAGCTGACTGTGATTCAGACTTCGTGACCGTATGCCATAGTTGGACTTTCAGTATTACAAATGTATTAGTTATTCTCAGAAGTTCATTGTACTGATCAGCTGAGTCAACTACCTTTGATTTTTTCCTTTGCATGTTAAGGTCAATAAAATGGCGACAAAGTTGCGAAAGTGTCCAATATTTTCGCTTGAAATCACGTACAATATAGTGAGAAATAAATGGACATTTGTTAAATGTTTCCTTTATTTTTACCAAATACAATTTTTATATCCTGTGAATCGATAAATTTGCTGTCGTCATTCCGAATTTTCGTTCTTGCATCTCTTTTATCGATTTCGTCTCAAATGATATCATCTGTTTGCACCTCTGTTGAATAACCAATATAACCATTGTGATTTCATGCATTGACGACAATCTTAAAAATATCCTTTTTTGTCTACTCCGACAAGTCTAGACATGTTGAATACCCTCCCCGCTGTCAGAGATCAGCTGTGATGCTGTATAGGTATCGGCTAAGACGACAAATACACATTGTTCAACATTCATCATTCACGTCATCAACACGAGGATTTAGTCAAGTTTTTTTGGGCTATATTTTTATAGACTTGTTCGTCGGTGCCTAACCCTATCACGGAATTAGATGCAAGTTTTTAGACGATGATTCAATAAAATGTTGATTGATGCATGTTTTGATTTCGACTGTCAATGTATCCTTAATTTATGCATGATAATTGCTCATATTATATGATTTTACATAATAAAATAATCGGCTAGCAACAGACGTGGCAGATGAAGTTATTATTCATACTTGATTAGATCTTCGTGCAACTTTTCTCTAGTAAGTTGAAATGTTTTTCAAGCTCGTCCGTGCTAAATAACTGTTTGTTCGGAGCTTTCTGTAAGTATCACTTGAACAAGTTCAATTTGAAAGTAGGTTGGAGAAACGAAGCCAGGCCGCTTAGGAAAAGCACTGAAGCGTGTATACAGCGCACCACTGTAACAGCACGTTGTGTAATACAAGACCACAATTCATTAACGAAAACCATATATTCTGAAATAGTGTATGAATGCACCGTGTTTACCGTAGCGGTACTCAAAGAAAGGCTCAGTTCCTGACGACATTCTAAATTCTGCGTTGTTTCACCGTCTGCGAGCAGTTAGTACAAATGTAAACACTGCTTGTTACATTGTTTGCCCACTTATACCAATAGTTATGGCCTCATTGAGGTTGCTACCAGTCAAGCTTACTTTAAGTCGAGAAATATACAGCGTGCTACAAAAAACGAATTGACCAGTAGCTCTTATAATAAGTAACTCGCATTTGAGGTGTGATGACTGGATAATCGCCCGTGGTTTCCAGTGACACATGGCAACTAATAACAAATGATTCTCTGTACAAATATTGTCAGCAGTAGGTTTTTTCTTCTCGTTATTCATCGAAGTTGAATTATTATTGCGAGATTCCGCACACGTATGTACCTAGGCGATCTTAATAGATCCAGTTGGATGTCCATCTATTTTCTAACATTGTCACATGGCATTATTTAAAGCTTAAAACCGGATGATTAATGTACTAGACATTAGCATGCATTGTTGTTTCTCTGTATGTAATTGCTACAGTTTTTTGCATTGTCTCCGCTCTTGACACCTGAGCTGGAGCATAAATCAGTTGTCAAAGTGTTGAATTTAGGCCGATGGCATACAATGCCTGGTGATCAATTGACGTCTTCGAGATTTGTCAGTCTGACATCATCATCCAGGACTGAAGTCTGATGATCTTTGACATGTTTGAGCTCGATCATGTCTAGATTATACGAAGATGTATTTGAATTTAATACCTGCCAATGCGGTTTGGATTTTTTGCAAGCTAAAAATATTGATTTTTCAAGATCATTACAATCGCTGTTAGTAATGAAATGGTCAGCAAAAACGTCAACATATTCTATTGGTATTAGGTAAAAATTTGACAAAAAATGTTTTGCATGCAAAAAGCGGAATCGCTCACGACCCCAGCTATGTGTTAAGTAATGAACCACGTTTTTGGTTCAATGCACTCACGAATCTTTATTTTACTGAATATCAAATGCCATGATTATCAATTCATTTGTATTAAACTCATTATTTGCATCGTGTGCACGATTTCCTTGGACTAAATAAGTATCTAGGAATGATTGGGTCTATAATTTTATGGTTGAAGCTTAATGCATTAAGAATGCAGGATCTCATTTATAAATAATATTGTATCATGTATCCCACATACAATTTGAAGCAGTACACGTGGGTGGGTGGGTGCTGCTGCTCTATAATATAATGTCGGCGTCGTTTCATTGGTTAGGGCAGACAATTGCGTGCAGTTCAACGCACCGTATTTGGGTTCACAGCTAATTTTCCGTTTTCCACCGTCCCGAGTTGCGTCAGGCCGTCAGGTGCTACCGACAGTACCGATCGAGTAAACTTCACGGATATAGTAGAGAACGGTCGTCGGCACGACTCGACGGCACCGTTTCTGTGCACAAGTCGTAACGTGTATTTATTTTAAGGAAAATTTTGATATTCTTATTCTATGAACTCATTTGTTGAACTGGCGAAATTACGCACGAGCTTGAAATGCAAATTGAAACCAAAGGCATTCCATCAATTTGTAAACTTTATAGTTATCATGTCTGTGGTTTGGCAAAGTTAAGAGATGTTAATTAATGTCATCCGGCAAATAATTTTGCGATTCATTTTCAGATCCTTGAAGACCTGTCCTAACTAGTGCTGTACCTCATTCGTCACAGAAATGTGAATCAACCTTCTCAGAATAATGCGTTACATGCGTCTGGCATAATATAGTAAAACAATTGTTGGCCGGGTCACCCGATAAAGTAGAAAGAAGCGATAACCGGTGCATTAAGAAAGTACAACACCGCTACTGTGCGATAACTTTTCAATAGAACTGCCTTGTTTGTGGCCCTAATAGCTGATAATGTTTCTAAGGTTAAGGAACTTGTCTGTATCTCGTTGTGAAAGCGCATCGGCTCAGGCGCAGATGCATTAGAACTGCTTGCGATGCGCTCGCTGCGTTGGATCCCGTTATTGACCTGACTCTACTAGGTACTAGAGCCAAGTACTCGCTTATATACGCGACGGGACTAGAATTCTCCCAAGTCATATAGCGGCGTTCTCAAGGTGGAGCAAATCGCATTAGCAAGACAATCTCTTTCTATGAAATAGGATATTGTTTCAGTTATTTATGGTTCCGTTAGCAACGTTTATAGCAACAGCGATTGTAGGCTATTGGCGAATGAGTAACCCATAAACTATTTTCCATTATTTGTACATTTCAACAGGTATGACTTTGTTGAAGTTACTCGTTACGCAATGTTCTCATAATGACGTTATACACTTGAACATTATTCATAGGAAACGTGCTGTGCCGTTTTTTCCCTGACTTCAAACTTAGATTAAAGTTTTTTGTCATCGGTTAGCACTTTTTCTTTAAAGAAAAAGTTGATTTACTAAATGATGCTAACATATTTCTAAAGCACGTGCCAATTATGTCGAAGGATTTTAAATTAGTGCACCACTAGTTTTTATATTGAAGCTGTCAAAAGTCTTAAACAGGTTGTCTTTTTGGCTACTGTGTAAATGAATTTATTTAATGCCATTTGCTTCAGCTTGTGCCATTCCGTCTTGTTTATCTTTGATCAATAGAGGATCTCGCATCGTAATTTTATTGTAAACGGTGTTTTCATTATCATTAGCTTTCTCTTTAAAATCGTCGGCCTTCACAATCTAACTAGGTACATAGGCCTGCCCGTATGCTATCGGTTATCGCAGAATCTAGGCCATGTTATCGACTTCTGTTAGTGCACCTGCTACTTGGCACCAGTAACAACTCCTGGCGTAATTAGTCGTTAGTTACGGGTGGTAGACCCAGGTGGAACGAATCTCAATAATTTGTTAACCAAATAGGTTTCGCTGGCAGCTCTCGTCGTAATGAGTTGCGTGCGGGATTGTTGTGAGCAAAATGAAGATGTTGACCGTCCACGTGGAGGTTTTATCTGTGAGTTTCTTCATCACAGATAACATGTTTCACCAAGATACGCTTTCTTTGTAAATGTTTCTGTTACCATTAGAGTTACTTTTTGTTGCTATGTGTTCTGTTTAAGTAGTTACTTCATAGACAAGTTATTTATATACCTTACCTATTTTTATTGATTCTCTATAAATCTGACTCAAGTGTAGGCGCGTCAATCTACTGTCGCCCCGCATACCTAGATAAGTTAACATTGTATAAGTTTTTTTTTTGTATCGGTACTTTTTTCAACCTGCTACCGTGTCCAGATAACACACATTCTGGAGTATATGACACACTTAGTGAATATCGATAACCATTATCTGGGTTAGACTCTTCAGTTTTCCTCTATTTGGCTTTCAGCTTTTATTGAAAATTCCTCAAACCAACCAACTCTATCGTTATCATCTTCCCAACAATTTACTTAGAGATAATGTTTACTAGAACAATTCTATTGAGTCGTGGTTATGACCAGAAATTGAGGCCAATTTGTGTTCGTACTCCGTGTCCAGGGCAATTGGATGTGGGCAGACACCACGTAGGTGGAGGCCTTGCAAAAGACTGTTACGCTTAGACAATTAGTTGTATTCGCACCTCGGCAAAATAGACTCTATACCTTTAATAATTCAGCACGGATTCGCGTCCAGGACGGATGTTATCAAATTTGGCCATGTTCCGAATTAATTATGTCTGTGCCGATGGTCTGTCACGTAGGTGACCAAATATAGTTGCAGGTATAACGTCTCCCACCTTGTATGGAGGTGCCCCAGGAAGGAAGAGGTGTGAGTGAACCCGCGCGTGAGCTAAGCAAACGAACAATTGATGTTTTTATTCGTTATGTTACGTTTAAATGCAATTCGGAGACGTGCTTCCGACCTACGTTTGTTTGGGAAGTGCAGCGACCACGCTTCGCAAAATATTCCTTGTGCGTCAATCAAAATTGAATATTAATAGCCGTATTTGAAGCCAGACAGTTGTATACATTTTGAACGATAAACATAGTATCGAGTTAGAATTTTAAGTCGATGATTTAGATGCAGTCTGTCTGAAATGTTTTGACTATAAAAAACTAGACTTAAATTTGTATTAATGCCATCTCGTAAATGTACAAATAATTACAATCGGTATCAAAATCAATTTTATTAATTCGATATGTTATAATTTGTCAATAAAATGTTAAATATATAGTTTATCCACTTTTTTATTTCATTTTCTTTCAATATAAAATTTCACAATATTGCCAATACAAGAATTTATGGTAATATTATGCAGTTTTTATCTAAAAACATTCACAATTATGTATTTTTAAAACTTGTCTAATAATATGCAGGCGTTATAATTGTGGTTATTTAGTGGTTCTAAGGATCGCCATGAATCATTGTCGTCAAGTGCATTGTATTAGTGTTTTGTGAATCACCATCCTTAGAGAACTAGCAAGCCAGTGCAAATTGTATTTTTGGCCACATCCCCCAGGTCGTTGCTAAATTGTCAGCCAAATCTCGCCATGTGTTTTTTGATGGTATAATTAAAGGTAATTTGGTCATTAGCGATGAATCGCTGCCAAAAAAAGTATAATATTTTTAATATGTTCCATTTATTGAAATAAAAGATTTATTACTGCGCTACTTAATTCATTTGAATGTTTTTTAGCGATATTAACTGGACTGAAGTGAGGTCGTTGATTGATTTATTTTTTGTTTCAAATATTATTTATTTTTTATACAAATGGAGAGAACATGCAGTATTCACTTTTCTTAATTTATTTAGCGTCTAGAGTTGAAAGCTTAGATTTTTTTTCCAGACACCAGACGTGACTAAATTAGTATTATTTTAAATTTTACAAGCAGCAAAAACAAGCTTGTTCGGTTTCTGTATAATTAATCAAAAAGTGTAGAACATTATAATTAATTTGCGTGAAGTTCTGTGTTTTTGAAATGTTGTCAATTTTACCAACATAGACACAGACGAGGAACTTTGTTTTTTTGTTCATGAGTCACGTGGCACGTGCGAAGGCGCATATGGTTGTGGTTGATCGTTTCTGTAACACGACAGGATACCAACTTGGTGTGGCGACAATAATAAATATATATAAATACAGTCACCTGCTTTTAATATTCAATTTATATATTTGTATGATATATTTACTTGTATAGATTTTAATGGCCGTTCTTATGTTATTGGTCCGCGATTTTGATTGTTTTAAAGGAAGACAGTTTTTTTTGTTGATATTTGATACTAATCGATGAAGGTATTGACGTAAAGATGAACATTTTATATCTTTTTTGAATTAATGATTTGAAAGGATTTATTTAGAACTAGTAGCTGCACGCGGCTTCGCCGGCATCATAGTAGAAAATTGTTCCAAAGGACCATATTCCTGGGATATGTTCTGTGTTATTTCAGGACATTGTTCACCTTATACCAAGTTTTAGAAAAGTGCTAAAGCGCTTTAAGCATGGTGAAGTTACAGACACTGGCAAGAATTCTCCTTTATCATATTAGTGTAATAGGGTGCGCATTATTTTAAATATATAAATTAGTAATATTTACCAGTAGCTAAACACTAAGTATGGCTGTTGTGTAAATATTATTATTATTCAATATAAAATAATTTACAGTTAATCCTAAAAGAATTCATTAATAATATAATAAAAAAAAATAATAATCGACATTTTAATTTGTTGTTAAATTGAATAATATTTAAATCCTTAATTCCACTTTAGTCACTTAATTAAAACTGAAAATAAACCCATATAGGTAATCCAGACAAAATGTAATGCCTATATATTTAGAGATTTTTCCCTATTTTATGTACGTATTACAGGTTTGTCAGACGTAGGTATAATTAAGGTTTATTTTTGGAATTACAGTTTATCGTCATGTACAAACTTGTTGGTGGTGTCATTGTAATGACATTCCTTATTATGAAAATTATCAGTCCTGGTTTAGCAATACATTATTATTGACCAAACCACTGATATGATTTAAAATATGTTTTTAATTAGTCAGTGTGGCAAATATGATTAATTTTAATTACATACCAGTTGCAGCCAGTGGCTTCACTCCCGTGATGTTTAATAATTGTCCAATCCCGGAATAAAAAGTGGTTGATTCGTGTGCCAAATTTCATTCATATCCGTTCAGCCGATTGAGGGTGAAAGGGTATTTAAGAAACATACAAACTTTCGTCTTAATAATATTAGTGTGTAATTCCTACAAATAATATTATAGCCAGTAGGTACTAGTGTTAATATAAAAAATCGTTTTACTGGTTATAATTATGTATAATTAATTGATTATTATTTTTATTCTTTAAGCCCAGTCTAAGACCATAACAGAATTCAATTTCTATCGTCACATTTTAGAGCAGTATTAAGTATGTCGAACGTGTCTTCGAAATAGAGATTCGCTGAAAAAGTGCATGTTGAAGAAAGGTTCTGTCGAAATTCAAAATTATACGCAAATTAATCAATATAGTTAATTACAGTCAACCACTGGATATATCTGGATAATCTTCTTTCTTCTTTTATTAACCAAATTTTAATTCTTCTTTCCAGCAATACACAGAGGCACAGAAAACCAGCCTACAAAGAAAGCCAGAGGGGATGGCGGCGGCGACAATGGCACAGGGGCCCGGGACCAGCACGCCTACAACTGCCTTCTACAAAACGAACTGCTGGGTGCCCAGATCGAAGAGGTTCGGGGCCCTTCGGCGTCCTGTGCTGAAGGGAACAAAGCCAGCCTGGGAACCGCTCAGACACCAAAATCGTCGCAAGCGTATCTGCCTGTCTACAGATTTAATGCGCAAAGTCATAATGCTGTGGTAAGTTTCTTTTTATCTATTGCTAAGCGAATTGTATTTTTTTTTTAAAGCAATGTCCCCTACTAGGAATTACTCCTGTGTCGTGCGTGCGTTCACAAACATAAAGTCACATACACAAGATACCCAGACCCGGAACATCTATCTGTAGGCCATACAAAGATTTGTTGCGTGCTGTAATCGAACCTGCGACCCTCAGCACAGCAGTCAAAAGCTCTACCACTGCGCCAGCCGAGCCATCGTTTTTGGTTTTAATATATTCCTCGACACGTAAGTTGAACCATTATGGCGGCAGACCTTGAATGCGCAGAAACATATTTTCGGGTCCGAAGTGAGGTGCTGCGCGTAACCAGAGTAACGGGTTCAAATTATTGGCTGCGTGGGGTACGCAAAAGGGCACTAAAAACGGGATTTTGTTGCTTTCACTCATCTGTCTGTACGTTTGTCACCAGGCTGAATCTCATGAACTGTGATTGTTAGAAAGTTGTTTACACAGATGATTTATTTCTCTTACCGCTGTAACAACAAAAATACAATGAGCGAGACTTTTTTGCCCTTTTTTGGGCAGTATGATATGACTCTCATTTGGCGATTGGTTTTTGTATTGCATCCTCCCCACGTTTGATGAATGTGTAAAATAGGTTCATTTCTTTATTTGAGCTTATCTTTTTACACGATTATCCTGTGTAAAAACCAGGTCCTCCAAATAACCTTTCAATTTCATACGAGAGATTGTTCGAAAGTGTTACCAAGGCCCTGAAACAAAGGACAACTGAAGGGATACATGTGTGGTTTTAGTCTGTAAATGTCTGACACTCCATCACGCTCCATCCAAATTGACTGGCCTGTCAGTCTAGTAGTTAGTGACCTTGACTGCTATACCGGAGGTCGTGGGTTAGATTCCCACCCCGGACACATGTTTGTGTGATGAGCACGATCATTTTTTCTGTGTCTGGGGTCTGGGTGTAATTTATCTATAATACCTATGTATTTAGAAATATATAAGTATGTTTATCAGTTGTCTACTACTCATTACACAAGTTCTGCTTAGCTTGATACTAGACGGCGTTGTGTGATAGTTGTCGAATATTATTTAAAAAAAAAGCGGGTGATGATTGGATGATTTCCACGGAAAAACCCATTAGTGCCATTTCCATTTATCCTGTAGTGTGTCACGGCCCCTGTTCCTTTTCACCAGGTTTACTACTGTGACTTCAACTAGTTATTTAAGTGTTCTTATCTTGTAGACTTGTCTTTCTTATTGGCAGCTTTGAATACAGGCGCGAATTCACGCCATCAATTTAGTCTTGAACGTAAGTGAGGACGGTTTTCGCGGAGTACCGTGAAAACCTCTTACGATTAAGTACGTCTGTTTACGGAGCTTAACGAAAGTATATATATATATATATATTTCATATTTGCTTACAGAAGTAGAAGGTTGCATGAATATACCCTTTTCAGTTCTAAATAAGTGTCTTTTCGTATTTTTGAATGCCACAGTCCATAACGTTATCTGATCATCTGACTCACATTTCTTTTAAGAAAATTTAAAGGCCCATCCTGCCAAAATCCTAATGCGTCTGTTTTTTAAACTGATAACAACTTTACCACAGCGATAACGCAGTTGGAAAACAAACGAGACATAAATTCTATCTACATAGCACAAGGCGAACGTTACTACCAAAGTAACGTTCGCCTTGTGCTGAATAGTGTGTCAACGTATTTTAATACTAGGTACTGGTTCCAGTACATTCTTGGCCCATTCCTATACGAGGAATTTGCTTAAGGGGCAGATAATATACTACGTTTGATGATTTTAAATCCAATAGCACGTGTAAATGGCTAGTCGGTATGTTTTGATAAAAATATATGTTAAACTAGACTATTTTCCTAATCGTTATACATAGTATAAAACAAAGTCCGCTGTCTGTCCTATTGTATGCTTAGATCTTTAAAACTACGCAACAGATTTTAATGCGTTAATAGATAGTGATTCAAGAGGCAGGTTTATATGTATAGTACATATATTTAATATCACCATTGCACCCGTGCGTAGCTGGGGTGGGTCACTAATAATTTGAAAAACGATTTTTTTTTCATTGAAATTGGTGTAATTTATTTTCAAAGTTATGTCTAACACAGATAAAAAGCGAAGATCAGGCAAAAACCATTGGGTGTATTTTTATGGGACTTTCACAAATTAAAAGATAATTTAACTACCAATCTTTTTTTCATATTGTGTTTACTAAATGAAGAACAAATTATTATTTGAATAATCTTGATGCGCGGGCAGTGACGCTAGCTCCTTTTTTGTTCGCTCAAGGTCTTTACCGTATATCTGCTCCCAACACATTCTCGGCCCATTCCGATACGAGGAATTTGCTTAACAGCTGTTCACGTGTGTCAGGGGAAAATCGCTTTTTCTGTACAAAGAAAAGATACCATTATTGAGTAAACTCACTAAACATCAACCTAGGGCGTGGTATTCTATTGTTTCAGATAGATTGCCCTCATACAATTTGGTTTGGATAAAAGCCAAAACACAAGTAAAAGGTTATTGACTGTACTAAATCTTAGTTTTAATGTTATCTTGAATAGTAAATTTTTCATGCTTATCAACTACTCCGATGCGATTTTTATCTGGATATATTTTCTAGTTATTTTTTTGGTGGGAGAAAATTTCAGAAAATCATGTAATGACATCTACCCCTAGGGCGGAGCAGGACATATTGTCAGACTTTTACGGACTAAAAACCCACCCCGTTACATCGTAGCCTTTCATACCAAGGCCCATGTGATTTTTTTTTTTATTAGACTTGACTGCCTTTCAGAAACAGACCCTTGGCTTTTACGGTTTGATAACTTTCTTGAAGTGTACGTGGAACAGTACGCGCCGTCGATAACATATTTTCTTGTCTAGACCTTCTCTTTTCAAAGATTTTCGTCTATCAAAAATGCGGACTATCGTCTAAACATTCCATCATCATCATCTTCCTGCCCTTGTCCCGTTTTATTTGGGGTCGGCGCAATATGTTTTTTTCTTCCATTCTGTCCTGTCACCCGTCACGCTATCACTAACTCCTCTGTCTTCCATATCACTTCTCACACAATCCATCCATATCTTCTTTGGTCTCCCTCTCCCTTTCCATCCATCCACATTTATACTCATGGCTTTTTTTGTAACATGCGTTTCATCCCTCCTTTTTACATGGCCATACCAAGACAAACGGTTCCCTCTCAACTTTTCAGTCACTGGCGCCACTTTCAAACTTCCTCTAATATACTCATTTCTCACTTTATCCATTCTCGGCACACCACACATCCATCTCAACATTCATCGTCTAAACATTCCAATTGTTCTAAATCCCTTGTCTATAAAACTCCATTCAGTTTCTCCAAGACGTGTCGTTTTCAAGGTTCGTCTTCAAATTAGTGGTCGTTACAGTTGCGCGTTGAACCGTGAGTTCATTTAATGCGTAACGTTACGAAACCGGGAAATGCTGCGTCACGATCATTTTTAATCTGTAAATGCGATTTACTCTCTTGCTGATCCGGGAAGAAATGTTAGAGAGCTTAGTTTCGTCTTTTGCGTAAGATTGGACCTCCCGTGGGAAGTAGGTCGTCTGTTGGAGAATGTACTATCGTTATACAGTTGGTTGTTTTTCCAGATTTAAGGTCTGTCGTCAGTCCACGTTTAGTAGGCTTTATTTTTATTTTATACTAGCTTTTGTCCGCGGCTTCGCCCGTGTACATAAAATTAGCCTATGTCACTCAGGAGTAAAGCAGCTTTATATTGTTGCTAAAATGTTTCCAATCGGACCAGTAGTTCCAGAGATTACCTCCTACAAACAAAAAATAAAAAAAACAAACTTTACCTCTTTATTATATTAATTGTAGATTAGACTAGCGGCTTCGGCAAACTTTTTAAAGCCTAATTAGGATAATTTTCTAACTTTCCTGAACTTTTACGAATATTTCAAGACCCAAATCTGTAGTTTAAAAGATCTAAGCATACATAGGGTCAGACAGCGGGAAGCCACTTTGTTTTATACTTTGTATTAATAATATTTTTATTTACATTAAATTTTCCATAAAACCCTTTAATTTACACAGTAAGTACAAGTAAACTAAGTTTTACTTTTAAAGATAAGTAAGTATAACAAACTAACATCATAATTAAATAGGCGATTCGTGCTATCTCACATAATTTCTCTGAATTTGTGGATTTTAGTGCTTTGTTCCATCCAGTAGCTTAGTTTGAAATTCTCTTCACGAATGACATCGTAAACATCGGCCTTTCATCGTACTCCCGTCATTATAATTAACAATAAAACCTCCATGCACTAAACTGAGGTCCCACATCAAATGCGTTACAGTACAAAAAAATATGCATGCCCAATGAGTATATTTTATCCCAGTGTGTAAAAATCGATATGCGATACGTCTGCATGTTTCTACTGTGTCGAATTGCATAAGAATCTTTATTCGCCAATAAAACGCGTTTTTGCAAAATGTAAGCGTAATTGGTAATTCGTTTTGTTTTTTCTGCAGTTTTTGGTTATCCTTTGTTTGTCTGGCTATTTGGCTACCCATCTAGATGTTTCCCAGGCAGAAATAATAATTAATCCATGACCAAAACACGGTGAGCACTGTGTCCATCAAGACATGGATAATAATAAAACAATACTTTTGCATTTACGTGTTTTTTTGTACAGATATAAAAAATGATTAAAAGCTTTTCTCTTCACAAAATTAGCTTGATTATTGTGTTAAAAAAGAAATACGTATGTGTGTCTGAGCCTCGATTGAGCCTTTTATGTCCTGACAATATTTATGGACACGTCACAGTGATGTATTTATTTGAACATTTCGTGATTCGATGAGTTATTTAGATGGCGATTGGCGTATTGTCAAAATGCATTTGGTTTATTGCACTATAAATGTGAGTTCTTAATTTGATTTTGTATTTATTAGCCTTTTACGACGTCATTTGGGCAGGATATTCTTTTAATTGACGACGACAAAAAGTTGACGTTCATCGAAAAGTCAATACTGTATAAGAAATATTTTTCATGGAAAATTATTTTTTTTTTATGGTGGACAAAAATCATCTAATGACGAATCCCGCCCTTGGGCAAAACGAGAAACAGTGTCAGACTCTTACTGACTAAACACCACACCCCGTTCCTTCTTTGGCTTTCGCACTGGGCCAAGCCTTCCTTTCAGAAAAAGATCCTGGGCCTGAGTCCCTACGTTCATGGAAGGTGTCGAAAATGAGACAAATATACAGAAATGTCACATAAAACCCGTGATATCACGAGACTTTGAACATTTATTGTGTCTTTACAAGTTTAAGAATCCCATATCTCCCGGAAAAATTAAGCTTAACGAAATGAACATAATTGTTTTGGCCTAAACATTTAACCCCTGGCTGCGTTAAATTAAATTTGGCCAATATCGGCTCATAATGTCACGTAAATTGGCCAATCTAATGTGAGCCAAACACTGTTGTGACAGTATCTTTTGGCGTAAGTACCGATTTTAAATATAAAACTTATTAAAAGTCGGCGGACATCGATTTTTATTATGGGGTTAAGTGACGTTGCATCGCCGCCCGGACAGACGGAATTCTCGTTATTTTTGTAATCTATACTTTGGGAAATGTATTTTTATCGATTTTTGCTCGAATTTCATGTAATATCAATAAGATACAATCGCATTAGCGACCAGAGTTCAATGTGTGGCGCGATTAAGGATATCGAGATTTTTTTTTATTGTTAGGGGGACTGTATCGGAGCAACATAATTTTCTTTTTTTTTTTCGAGGTCAGGAAATCATCAAAAGATTTCTCTCGCTCGAGTCTTGTCAGAGTTTACAAAAAAATCGTTCAGTGCATTTTTGACCATTTAGAAAAACATAAACGTACTGACCAATAGATTTTTTTTCGCGATTTCAGGTTGCGTCCCATTTTATCACGACTACAATCTCGTGTTTAAGTATCGGTCACTAAATATTACCAGTCACCCTATATACTTATTAAAGAATATGTATCCCTCTTGATACCATTACAGATTATTCTCAAACACAAGCTAGACGTTGTCATGATTATGATTGAAGCTTCCAATGAATTCAAGCACCGACTTCCTAGTTCATACAAATAACTAGGTATATGCCTAGATCTCTGTAGGCAGCTAGACTTACTCAATTGATAGCTAGAATCCGGTTTCGCTAGCCTTTCCCGGTTACCGTTCAACACACAGCACAAGTACAACCATCGATTTATATCCTAGCCATAGACAAGCACGTCTATAGAAACTGTTTGACAAAATACTGAAAAGTTAATACTAAAGTCCGCTTCAACACTTAATTGACATTATGTCGTGTAACAAAACTGTAAGAGACGTAAAAGTGTAAGAGATATAAGTTTAACTTACATGTCCTCCTCCTTTTTTATGTTGCGAAAAATCATCGAATGTCGAATTTTGCCCTTGGGCGGAGCGGGGGAGTGTCAGAGTTCTACTGACTAAACGACCCACCGTTTTCGTTTCTTCTTGCCGTAGTTCCAGGACCTCGGTGTTCCGCTTTCGCATCAACCCTTGGCCCCAGAAGGTTTCGACCCTGCTGGGCCCCTACAGACAATGTCTAAATAACACTAGTATCATCAATGTAAAGGTGTAAGCCTACAGATTAAAGTGACTGTATGCTACGCCTAATCTAGTGCGTACTACATAAATCATTATGTAGATGAATACAACTAAGCAATGGATTATTTGTAGCTTAACTAAACAAAATTCACAGTTTAGTGACGGGACACTCAATCAAAGTGCAAACTCATTACTTTTCAAAACTATTGATTCATCAATGATTGATTGACGGCTTGTGATGGACACTTATAAACCCCAAAGTGGCGAGACTCTTTACAATATGTCTAAATTATGTTTAAGCGTTTTTATCAGAAAAAAAGGTGTTAAAACATAATTTTGTTGTCATGTATGTATTATAACTATTATAAGTGTTAATTATAAAATTAATGTGTTTATTATTTAATGGTAATGTGATGAAGGTTAAATTAGCTACTGTAGCAAGTCCGAAGTACTAACAAAGTAATACAAATCGCTGAATCGTTTCGGTATCTTTTGTAACGAGACGCTGGAATCGAATGTCAAGCCATTCTTGTAATTGTTTTATGTCACATCCGATTGCAGTGTGACGTACTATCAGTCCATTTGTGATTTTATACTTGCATATTTATAAAACTAAGTCGCTTACCGCGTCTGTATGTATATTCTCAGTAAACTCGAAAACTGATGAACATATTTGAATGCAGTTTTCCCCAATTAATAGAGCGAGTCATGAGGAAGGTTTCCGTGTATTACAATATAGTTATAGGTGATAGTAGATTAAAAACGATTTTTTTTAATCACTCGTGGCAAGCTGAGGAAAGTCCCTAGTACTATAAAATAACAGTAATATTATAAAAGCGACATAACATGTCGCCTACATTATTGTGGGTAGGTACATGTGTATGTTTGTTACTTTTTTACGCTCTAACGGCTGAATAGAATTGGACAAAATTTGACACGCGGGTTTATGACATAGGGTAGCCCTAAGGAGTATTTGACAAGAAAATGGGGCATTTTGTTTGTATGCAAAATCTCAAATACTTGAAAATTAGCACAAAAATATAAGCTTATAAGAATGGTTGTCATTATTTATTTTCAGAACTACTCCAAATAGAATAATATAAATTTTAAAAATTGTATGATGGATTCTTATTTCATGGTTTATTAAATTTGAAACTTCGCACAAATTCTAACCAAGGCTGGAGGCTCTAAACTAGACCGCCTCACCATGAACGATTGCATCACTACTTATATTACTTACCATTATACTACTTATATCAATAAAATAAAACTGAGACTTCTACTACTACAGTTTTATAAAATAACCTCAAAATAAAGGGGGTTTTTTGACGAAAACATTCTCACGAACGAAGTCGCTGGCAAATTACTAGTCTCCAATACACGCATACGAATATATTATTATTGATTTTGAGGAATCCACAAAAAAGTACTGCACTTTAATCTTTGACTCGACATGTGTTGTCTATTTTTTGCTCCCAGTAATATTAATTAGTTTTATATTCATCTACTCATGAATTCTTTCATGCTGTTTTTGAACTTCTAACATGCTTAAAAATAAAATCTAGTACTTTTGATTTTTTCTTTTACTCAACACGAGATGACTGATAGACAGACAGCTTGCTGATAAATGCAATACATTTTTATTTTTTGTTGATTTTTTTTAAGGATGTTTTGTGATTTGGCGTAGCAACGGAGGCGAAAGTGCCAGTTAGCCAGAACATTTACAAGTGCGCAAGAGTCTGTGTAACGCGTTGTGTGTCAATTATCACGGAGTGGACGTTTAGCGTATGAGTGACAACGAGGATATGCTAATAAGCACAGCACCCAACTTTTTGCACATTTTTTTTATTCTCTTTTCTACCATGCAAATGTTATTTAGTGACTTTTTTAAATATTTATTCTTCTGCATCGTTTTTTTTTTCGGCCATTACATTAGCGATACAATGCTATTGTTTTTTTTTTGTGTGTGCAACTATTTCTGTTTTTGTACAATCATTCGTCTGTCTGTCCGTCTGACATCACTCAGTGACAACGACCCAAAATATTAATTTATTGAAATTTTACTGACGGACAGTTAGGCAAAATGGCTTTTGAGGATTTAGTTTTAGGTGTCATTTAGATAAATATTGTATTTAGAGAGAATTAATGTTTCCTAAGCGTCATAATAAACCTCTTTATATGGTAATAGGAGCTGATCCTTTGTGACATCATATTTGCGACGAATGCATACACATAACACACATGACAGAATGCAGGTCGTTGTGTGTAAATTATTTAGCAATATATCATTGTGTGTTGAATAAAAACGACAATATTAAAAATTTATTACACTCCAAACACTTGGGAGTTGTCAAAATTCCCAATTTATCTATTGAATAATTTAAATAAAAATTATGGCTGCATGTTTAGTCTAGGTTGTCAATTTAAGACGACCCGTACCACGGAAAAAAATCTCAACATCGCATTTAAAAAACTTCGTTCCACGTTCAACTAAATAAACAATTTCTATTAAGCTATCTTAATCCATCAGAAAAAAAGGAATCGTGTAAACAGTTTTTATACACATGCATTAGTGGCTTGTCAGTTGGTACGGAGTGATGATGGTCATGCACGAGCACGACCTGGGTGCTGCGCACGCGCAACCCCGCTGTCAACAGATCGGCTAAAAAAAAGAAACGTCAAAAGCACTTTTTCGTAAAAACTGACGGAATTTTTATTACAGATTATCGTTTTTCCGTGATAAAATTAGACAAGTAGGTTTTTATTTCATTACATTGAAGAGATATTAAATAATTCATCATGTGATCCGTCAGTCATCCACAAACGCGCATCTTGTTAGTGAAATTCGGCGGTCCTCAAAATCTGCACGTGGTCGAAATAAAAACAACTATCGGCCATTCAGAAAAAGGTAAAAATGATTGTCTATATTGACCATAGATCACAGAAAAAACACATTAAAACTTGGCATAAAATTCTAAATCTGTCTGGAGGTACCCACCCACTGTATTATCCTTGCATTATGCACTGAATACAAATTTCGTACATAAAAAAATGCATTGTTATTTTGATTCAATTCTTGATGCGTCTCCATATAAATTTTTGCCGCTCTGCACATGTTGAATTTGGTGAAGACGGTGAATAACAAATATATTCTTTAAATATTCATGTTGGTTAGTCTTAGCTAATGTTTATTTGTGATTTTGATAGTCATGCATGACTTAAAAATGTGAGAACACTTGTCATTAGTTTTTCGTGAGAACACGAGTATGTATTTTGCAGTAGTGATTTTTACCTACTGTAATATTAAGCGCACAACCCGAGATATATAATTATATACTAATCCAGTAACTATCTTTTAAAAACTGGTATTCTTAATTGAAAAAAAAGAATATAGAAAGTATAACTATTCCAAACACAATAAATCAAAATGATGATTTTTTGTTTCAAAAACTTATGGTATTTATAAAAAAATCGTATTTCCTGGAACTTTATGAAATATTCCAGTAAGTTGCGGAATTACTAAACGCCAACACAGCGTTCAGGCATTATCTCTCTTTTTTCGCGTTGTCTCTTTATCAAATATTGGATTGCTTTGAATAAAACAACAAGCTAATAAACCACGCTCACTTTGACGATGATGTATCCGGAATGGGCCCTCTTAAGAACAATTCTCTTAATAATTGATTATAATCTAGTCTAAAAAACTAATAAGCAATTTAACTCTAACTTAATATTATAACACATTTTAGATGCAGTAGTTGGCTTAGTAATTCTTAGTAATTTTCGTCTCTCAAACAACGTCGTTATGAATTGAAACATTTGTTATTTTAGTCATGCGTAAATTTAATTATAAGCATAGGAAATTAGATTGATTTTAATTGTAATGCTAGATTACTTCTCTGTGGAAATAAAAAATGTATATATTTTAATATGAAATGTTAGATTAATTATAATTGTATTATTAAATTAAGCTTATGATGCCTATGAAATGAGGCTATTTTATTATAGATGTAGTGGCAGTGGGTCTAAGTCTTAAGATTAAAGTAATTTCATCGAGAGAAAGTCACACTTACACAAATATATTTTTGACTAGTTATCCGCCATGGCTTTGCATGACTGCAAATTATATATAAACCTTTCTTATAATAAATGAGAAAGATTATATGTATAATTAGCCTTCTGCCATTCCTTTAGGAGCAGAATTTTGAAAAAACCCTTTTTTAGTTTTCACCTACGTCATAAAAGGAAGCCTTGTGCAAAATTTCAGGCCCAGTAGTTTCGGCTGTGCTGTGCTCGTTCTATTAGTGAAAATCACATGAAATCCGTGACACTGTTTGCCGCTCCATCCAAGAACGAGATTTGTCATTAGATGATTTTTACGAATCATAAAAAAAGACATAGTTCACGTATCGTTAAAGTAAACTACAGCTCTCATAGCAGACCAACAAGTCTGGTCTAAAAATCTTCATGCCTTGTTATACTTTATGAGAAGTTATTTTTCCATGGAGCTAGAAATTTCACACCGTCTATAAATGCAAGATCACGAATGGTATTGTTACACGCGATTTAGGATTCCTGTATCTTTATTTTGAAACAAAGGCTTTTAAACTACATTAGAGTGTATCGTTATTGCGTTGCGGTTTGTAATTTTATTGCGTCTAATTCATCAGATGTTCCCTAGTGAAAAAAAAAAATCGAGGGTACCTATACATTCTTTTTGCTTTTAAAATGGCAATCAATTTTATCTGTAGCAATCTGAAATTGATTCTCTACATCTGTGCATATCGCTGTCTATGTCTTAGGATCTGGGAATACATGTGATTAAGAGCGGCCTACCCGAGGTATATTTTTATACAACCGCTCTTACGTGATTATTATGTTATTCTTATTACACATCTTTCTTTAGATATTTTGGTCATACAGATATGTTGTGGCAATGATATTCTAATAAACAGATATTTTATACACTCACAAAAACAACCGGAAATTGTGTTCAGCACAGCAGCGGCAGCACATTCACACTTTTATTAATCGTATATTTTACTGCAAGTAAAAATAATAAAGAAACAGATTGCGTAAAACATTTAAACAAAAAAAGAATATAATTTTTTCGTTATCTCTTTCTTCAGCAAACATGCGTTGGATTGCTTTAAGTGTAGCTACAGTGCGGCCGTCGGATCTTGGGAGTCACCTTTTTAATGTTACCACTGCTGGGACACAGGCCTCCTCTCTAGGAGAGGGAATGGGCTATAATCCACCACGCGAGCCCAACATGGATTGGTGGATGTCACATATGTCTTCGAACTTTTGGTTCTAGGACATGCCGGTTTCCTCACGATGTTTTCCTTCACCGATTTGAGAGCAGTGGTGATGAAATAAATAACACAAACTAATGCGCCTGGCTTGGTTTGAACCCGCGACCTACAACTCGTAAATCGGGGCCGTTACCACTCGGCCACCACTGGTCTACAAAGTTCTGAGTTAGGCTCTGCGAACTTTAGTGTTTTCAAGTGCTAAAATTTAGTACGAGTTTTCAAGTGCTAAAATTCGCAGAGCCCAGCTTCAGACTTGCCAAGATTCGACGGCCGTACTGTACAAGCTTTTAAACCACGCTCGTCGTTGAAGATAGACGAGTGGGGAAGGGCAACCTTAACTCGTTTAGTATCCTTTAGTCCATAACAATAAATACAGATGCATCCATCATTTCATTTAAAAAAAAGATGATATTCACCATAATGTAAAACTTCGCTCTTAAGCCTGTCGTGAAGTCACGATTTCAGGCTAAACGTTCCTGTTTCTAATCGTGATGATAAATAAAATTTTATTTTAGTATTTATGTTTTTACAACAAACATTTGAGTGTTTTTTAATGACTAAAAGCTTCTTTAATGTCGTATATTGTAAAAACGTTTGGTCAATAATAACTGGAAGGATTTGTTTGGTCAGTAGATAAATAATAGGTATTTACCAGTACTTAATATTCAATTTATCAGAATGACGCATGTCTGTGGTAAATTACACTTACATTGTCTATAAAAGTAGTATGTATTTATAGAAAAGTAGCACTTTATCAGCGACTTCGTTAGACCAGTTTTCATATAAACCGTATTTTGAGGGTAGTATTGAAAAACTAATAATGTCACTAGAAAATTTCAAGTTTCTTAACCCAATAATTTTATGAATGTTCAACCCCCGTCTTTCGAGGGGTTAAAACCTTCTGATTGTTCTATTAGGGGTAGGTCTAAAATCAGCCAATGACAGACAAACTTTACGATTTACTTAGTACTATTTGTGCCAGCTGTCGAGTATAACGGTACATGGAATGGAGGTTTTGCATACAAACGAAATTCCCCCTCTTAAAGGTTGAATTCCCAAAAATCCCTCTAGGTGTTCGCCTACCTCATAAAAGGAAGTCTAATACAAATGTTCAGGTTCTTAGTCCCAGTAGTTTTGGCGGTGCGTTGGTATGTCAAAGAATTATAAATATTAAAGCCATCGTCATCACAGAAATATAATACTAAGCTTAATTTAAAAATGCGCGCCTACTTTAATAATGACTGCAATTATTTTAGAATAATCGATATGTTAAATTGATTCTCAGGCGCGTCTTACACAACTTTTCGCTATCTCTGCCACATCATAAGCTTTTTCTAACTCAGTCCTTGAACAGACAGATAAAAGTCTAGACACTTTGCAATTTACAGATTTTGCGCTTGCGCATTTCAATGATGCGTGTGATACTAGGGTTCGTCGATCCGATTGTATCACGACAGCTTTTTTTCATCATCAAATGTCTGAAGACACGTTTGCTAACAAAATATTCAACGCACAAATCTCAGGCACACGTATGACGTATTTTTGCAGCGATGCAAAAAGTAGCTGCGGCCTGCTTCGACTTTAGATGCTAATTTATCAGCACAACAAAAAAAATAAAATAGAAATGTTATTAATTGTATCAGTTCACGCTAAAATACTAATCGATTCGACTATTCCTTTTAACCACGAAAGATTATTTATCAAAATTACAAGTCTGAATTAAACACGGTCACGGAAGTAGCCAATAGAAATATGAAACTCCTATAAAGTGAAGTTTGGATTTATAGATCGACTCGTCACTTATATATTTAGTAATAATAAAAGCTAATGTGAAATCAATTAGCCTGAGCCGCACGATTACTGCACGCCAGTAATTATTTAAAACGCTCAGATACATTAGACTTAGTATTTGCAAAGTAATAGTTTAAAATGGCCGGCTATAAAAACATTTCTAAGTAATTCACCACGGGGATTGCGTATTTGCTCATCAAATCGTTATTATGAAGTTTTTTCAACTGAGACAAGTCTGATTAGATACAAACTTTTGGTCTAGACCTAAGGTCATTGGCAGGGGATGATTCGTAAGTTTTGCTATGGCAGTTTGTATGAATGCATTTTTTTCTTTTAATTTTTTATCCAACTGCATGAAATCGATTTCTTTGTAGTTGTTTTTGGACACACGTCTGTCGGCTGCCGTAGTGTTGTTACAATCTAGATCATGTCTTAGATTGTCCTCCCGAATTGCTGCACAGTCACGTTTCGGGATCATTGTGTGGGTGCTCTTTTAATTTTCGAGACATCTCGATATGAATTTCTCGTTAATTATATCAGAATTCTTTTTTTTTTATGATCAGCACGGAGATATAGATACTAGCAACCTTGAATCCGAGTTTGTTGCCGGCACCTACGTGCCCATTTTTTTGTCATCGAGCATTGATACGAAAGCACTGATTGACACTAACAACATGCTAATCATAATGCAGATGTCCAAATAGTTATCTGATACGGGACAAGTTTAGTTTCCAAATGCTACGGCGCTGGTGACTGACACATCATACGACGCGTACGATGTATCATTACAATAGAATGTGACGCGGCCATTATTGGATAGCTAGGTATTGTGTATTATGTACAGTCTGTGCCTAGGTTTAGCCTTTGATATTATAGGTACAACGTTCGTTTGCAGCTATTGTTGTTGAGCAGCAATGAGAAAAAAAAAACAACATATCCTTTAGATCTAAGATTAAATTGCAGCTGAAAATAAAATTTAATAACAGCCTCAATTCGAGGGTTATAAAAACTGCAAAAAACAGTCTTTATGTTTTCAAACACGTTTTGCATTATTCTAAAAGGAGCAGTGTGTTGTCTGGCTAATGGAGCGCATGCGCACAAGCGGCTCCCGTGCCATCATCAGCCATTGAACCGGTCACCAGAAGTGGCCGTCCGTGTTCGCTCAGTGGTTTGTTTACAGAAACAACAAAGTCTACTGGTACCTACGCGAGGGAATTTCGCGTGAGGCCTCTACTTGGCCTTAATTTTTTTCCAAACTACATATTGACACAAGGACTTGTACAAACAGAGGCTTTTTGCGATCGAGGCCCGGTAGGGTTACTCGTGTTGACAGTGCTAAATCAATCGATCCAACGATGAGTTTCTTGAGAACCAAGGTATCTGGCTATCGTAATGAATCTATTTCCGAACCGGCTTTGAGATACGTTGCAGACAAACTCATGTGTGTTTATTACCATCTGGGGATTACATCCTATCCCTGCATTAACCTGATTGGTTCCTTAGTTATAATTTGCTACTAAAATAGAACATTTCTGTTTCATGGTTAGAGAAATAGTGGGCTTTGAACCTTCGTTGCAACCGTGAAAATAGAAAAGAAATGCTGGCAAGTTGATGGCGTAACCGCACCGCAGCTTTGGCGGTTTTTTATTCGCATTCCCGGTGCACTTGACAAGCTGAGTTGAGATTACGCAACATCGGAAACAAAGAATTAATCGCCTTTACGAGATTTCTTTCTAAGTCACGCTTGAAAAACAATCTGAAAGTCGTGTTCTAATTGTTGAAAAATACGTCAAACTTTTTACGATCAGTTTTTTAGATAGGTTTCTGTACGTAGCCCAGTTCCGTGTTTTTAATTTGTATTCTCTTCGTATTATTTAGTGTTCGCTGAAAATCTACACATTCGTCTCGCTTCTGCAGTGGTTCATTTTGTTTTATTGCAGTGCGTCGACGTGACCCGCTTACGGAACTGACACAGGTCACAATAGTACTTCATTTATAGAACCAATCAATCTGCTATCTACGATCTAGTCACTGCTGGATTTCTAGCTTTTTATGCGTCTGATGTCTGAGGTTAACAAACTTGCGTTTCTGATTGCTCATTCATCTTACATCATTGTGGTTTGGACTAGATTGAAATTTTTCATTTACCTGTATACCTGGCTCCTGTATCATTAGTATCTAATACAATTTAGTTTCGCTCGCCTAGATTAGTGTTCATATCTCTTTTTTTGTCAAATTTTGATTGTGCGCTGCGCTTTTTGCAGTTACGTTTCGATTAGCTACGTCGCCTCGATGTTATGTCTTTTATGATCTTGAGCTAGACCAGACAGACGTCTATTGTGGACAATTGTACGTTCCATTGTTATCAAGTTTTTGTCTGTTTGCTTTTGAATAAGCCAATTGTGGATGGAGGAAGTGGACGATTGGTGTTCACTAAGTTGCTTACAAAGCGAACCAACACACGCTACCTAATATTTTCTCGCCGTTATAATTACTTAACGTTCCTTAGTTAGTCGGCCGTTGGAGCGTGAAGGAAGTTAAGTACACTTTAAATATTTTTTATATCACTTTAAGTAGCCACTTGAGGTGTTGTTGACTTACAAAACATGTATCTTAGGTAGTTAAGTAAACGGCTATTTATTTGGCTATGACGTGACCACTGGTATCACCGACAAGATTGTGCTTGATTGCGTAAAAAATATCAGTAATTCGCGTAATCAAAACAGCATTAGTGAAGCCAAAGTGGTTAAAAAACGTTTGCTCATTGTTGTAACAGACGGTAACTCTAATGTTTTCGATACTTAGTCACGCACTATTTAAATTGTAGGTAATAATTGCCGTTACTCGATCTTCATAAGAGGCTTCCATTAACCCAATCAAAGTACAATTGATTCTAAGCAATTGATCTTTGAAAGCTTCGATTTTCCTTTTGTCGGTAATGAAGACATTAGTCAATTTTGTTCTATTCAAGTCTTATGGATATGGAAGTTGAAAAAAAGCGTTGAAATTTGTTAAGCTTCTGAACTAGAAACATTTGTGTGTTAAATTTATTAAGACTGCAGTACATCTGGTAACTGCGTTAGGAGCTGATGCGTCGGTAGCGAGGTCGTTGGTCACGATTGCTATCTGACATGCAGTCTAGTCTAGACCAAACGTGATGTCAACGCAGCCATTCTAAAAATACACTATCTTTTCCCATGCCACTCGCATCTCTCTCTTATCAACTGGTTATCATATCTAGTAATAGCTACTTTTCATACTATGAATCAAAATTATAGCTTCACAGCTTACACACCAGTTTTTTTGTAACATGAAACCTGTTGCAACTTGCTGCAGAAGATTTACGTCTTACGTAATACTATTATGTGCATCTAATTTGGAACATCAAGGTCATCATGTCGATGACCATTCGGGGGCGGGGCATCTAGTAAGTCAATATCTCCTTAAGTGGCACTTGCGAATTAATCACCGTGCATGTCTCGATGCACTTTCCATCTTACTCCAACTGTTCCGTTAGTATTTTTGATTCATTCATGATTCAACCACACGTGAAAAGATTTGTTGTCTTAGCTCTGCTTTGCTGCTATTCGCGTCCAGTATATCATTGATTGAAAACCAAAATCGGGACGACGCAACGGTGTCGTATGCGTTATCTCGTAGTATTACATGTAAATCTTCCTTTTATCAGCGATTTATTGGGTGCGCTTGACTTTAAACATTCATGTTTATTGTCCCTGTATTTGTACCACCTTATGTTTTCCGTTGACGTAGGCGTCACAGCCCAGTTGTGTTCCAATCTGAATTACATTACAGTAAAATGTCCGAAGTGGACGCGACACATCCTTTTGTTGTTGTTTCCTTTAACTTAAATTTGGCTCAGTTCGCGCCCGAGAAACTACCAATATCTTCCACCCACACAGCCAAATTCTATGCTGCAACAATAAAAGGATTATTATCAGCCCCCAAAAATACACATATGGTAATGGCGACCCACGTTATGTCTCAGGAAATTTGAGTCTCTTTATGAAGGTGTTATTCATCTAGATTACTTAGGAGTCCGTAATAAAAGCGGGTTCACGGGCACTGAACTGCCATGAGTTTAACAAAATTCTGCACTTTTTTGCAGTAAAATACTTAGAATTTCACGCGTCGTTTGTCGGTGCGAAAATTCACATTAAAAATGTCAACATACTTGTCATTTCAGACGGTAATAAACAAAATAAATGCAAGTTTTATATCTCCGTAAATAATTGTTCCTCTCAAACAGACGCTCTTGACGAATTACTATGTTTGCTAATATAAGTGTAAGCGTAGATACGTAGCGATATTAATCTTGAGTAGTCCGTTTGTTAGATAGACGAATGGTAGCAGTGGCATATATCATCAGGTGGTTCTAATTCCAGTCGTCAATAAGTCCAATCAGAATGCGCTGTATAGGAATTATTCTAATGATTAATTGAAAGCGTGCCGTAAAAAAATCGCTGACAAATCGAGACGCTATCAGACAGATACACGTTAAGTTTATTGCGTTTTTTTTTTTCAGTGTCTTTTTATTCGCTCGTTTCTGACAAAAGGCTTTGGGTGGGCGAACTTTTCAAGGCCTGCGTTATGCTTCAGGAGGTTGCAATTTGTTTCCTCGTAAGAGCTCTAACTTTTTCTTAAACTCTATATCCTAATCGGCTCGTTTATCTCAATTTCCAGACGGCCCAAAAGCGGTTTTGCATAAACCAATTTGAATATTTTTGCATTCGAGTCTAGATTTACAGAGACTTTAAAATAAGTCGTAATATTGTCTAGGTATGTTTTTTATTGTTAGGTCATAAGCTTTTTTTGTGAGTTTCGTCATGCTTAATTTACAGATCTTTTACCTCTACTGGCGATTGTTTCGTGTGCATGCGTTTTGTATTTTATATATTTTTTGTGTAGATTAGGATTCATCAAAATATATTGTTTGACGCTAGCATGTAGTGTTGAAATTAGCAGATTCAATTTGTCAATAGTTTTTGTATGATCATCATCATCAACTATATTGCTCATATGTATCTGTTTTACGACTGTTGTACAGCTAATGACTGCTGCAACATATATAACTCTAACACCATCTAATATTTTTGTTCTTTTGACAAATATACTCTTTTAAGTTTATGTTCTTTGACCACGTTTAGTTGGAAGTTTAATTATTATTTAACTTTAAATGACTTGTAATTTTTTTGAGAGTTTATTTAGAAATCCTTATCTATTGTTGCTGTGGTCAGATCTGTAATGAGTTTTTTTATTACTTTTGTAATGAGATTGTCAAGATAGACAGCTTTTCGTAATGGCTGTTTATTGACTACCGTTCATTGTAATGTTGATACCAACTTATAAAAACTTTATCTATATTTAGTTGTTATTGCTTAGTATCAAACTTGTTATTAGAAAACGATTATAATAATTATTATGGCTGCATCTTTTCGTAAATTTCCTTAGTTTTTGTGTCTAGCTCTGCGTTTTTTAAGTTTTCGCTACATAATTCCACATGGTTATAATGAACAGGTTTTGCTACATGGAATTGCTCATTTATTCTTACCTATATTAAAAATTGCAAGTGCTTACCTAAATGTAAAATGTGTAGTTTATTCTTAGTCATTCTGAGAATTAGGATTCTGAGAGTTAAGCTCATAACGTTACTTAACTGCCGTCTTCAAAGTTATGGTAGTTTTTGCTAAATGAGTATGCTTTGCGTCAGTTTTTCATGTCTTTTACTGATTTTCAGAATCATTAATATTGACTGTGTCGTTTATATTTTGCATAATTGTAAACCTTTACACTAACCACCCATTTCTTTCGCAGGAAAACATAGACCCGTCACCATACAGTCTATCCCCAATATCAGCGAAATCGGAGAAGCTGCTGCGATCTCCCAGGAAGGCCACGCGGAAGATATCGAGGATCCCGTTCAAGGTGCTGGATGCGCCTGAGCTGCAGGACGACTTCTATCTGAACCTGGTGGACTGGTCCGCGCAGAATGTGCTCAGCGTGGGCTTAGGGAGCTGTGTGTACCTGTGGAGTGCTTGCACTAGTCAGGTGAGAATACACTAATGAAAATTTACATTTATTAATTTATGCTGCACTTCCCATTGCCGGACCAAGACCATCCCATTACTTTTTACACCTCTCCACTTCTTAAACTTCATAACTTTTCAATATAAGGGAAGTAACTGCAAGGGCGGATCCAGCTTTGGCGCCAGGAGGGGGTCACATATTCGTGGTCACATATTCGTGGTCACTTATAATTTAATTTTGATAACAATAGATGTAAGTAAAAAGTAGGTATTTTATTAATGTACATACATACGTAATATAGTCCAGTGCAATTAGCACTGTTTACGATAAAAAGTGGACCTAAATAGTAGTAGAAAACCCATTAGAAAAGGAAGATAATATAGCAAAAATTTAAGGAAAAATAAATTACGGTCGATCTGAGGTCGGGAAGTGGATGGGTGTGCGGTTCTAAGGGTAAAAAATGGTTTATCTCTAATTCCGGCAAAACTACCGGTTCTATGGAAAAAAGTCCAATGGCAAAGTTATAGGTTATATAAAGAACTACGACTTTTGTATTTGCACTTTTTCCACATAGCCTCAAAATCTATGTGAAAAGTCCAAAAAACCGAGTTTTTGAATTTAATTTTTATCTCCTTTAAAATATTTTTTTTTCACAAAATTTGGTGCAAAGTTTTCTTTTCATGTCCCAAACTTATTATAATTTTTTTGATTTAAAATATTAACAGGTGCTCTTTATTTTGACGTAACATCGAAAAAACAGCCTATTTTTCAATCGAAAAATCTCACGTAAAAATATGTGATTTTTTTTAAAAGTTTGTTGTCTTCTTATTTACTGAAATCTTTACTTTTTGATGGTCCCGATCTAGTTATTTAGCCGCTCCGGGCAAAGATAACTTTCGCCACCCTTTACCACACGGTCTGTTGGGCCAGCGCGGTCGAGGTCTGGGTGGAGACGTCAAACCAGATGTACCGATGGTTCAAGAACGTCACCCTCCCTTCCATGACGTGGACGTGGATGTCAACAACACGCGGTTGAGTGGGGCTGGCGAACGTTATACCACCACGGACTTGCTCTGCATCCACACACACGTGGCGATAGAAACCCAGTTTCGGACAACCAGGCCTATCTCCAGAACCCAGCCTTTCAATATCGGCCCCGCTAGTTCCTGAGCTGGAAACCCCAGGCCAAGCCCGTGGCATTGAGTTCCCCGCAAACGACTACGGGAAGTGAATCACACTCCTTAAAGTCGTGAAGATCAGCGAGGGATCTATTTGGGGACAGGTAGACGCCTACCACTGCTAAGTCTTCAAACCGTACTGCCACGCAACCCCGTTCCCTCGTGACGGCCTCGAGGGACGAGCTACCGGTGGCAGCCGACGAAATTACTGTCACCGAGCCAATCAAGACCTGCACCCAGTCAGCTATCCAGATCCTGAGCGGTTGATTTGGCCAGGGTGGGTCTTCGGACTTTACCTTTGGCCTTGGCGGAGGGAACGCAGGACCTGCTCCCAGTGTGGTGGTGAGCCTGTTTGCCTGTTGCCGCACATGCGTAGCAGTGCACGGCATTCTGCAGCCTTGTGCCCAGGCCTACAACACTGATAGCAGTAGTCACTGCGATCCATTTTGCACACTGCGGCGCAATAGGGCCCCGTAGCAGTGGTAGCACCGCAGCGGTCTGGGCTTCAGCAGTTTCTCATGCGTGGAGACCCAGCTCAAAGAAGCCGTCCGCCCTCCCCAGCGATGGTCTTGGACGGCTCGTGTGTCCGTGTTTAAGCTAAAAAGCAAATCATTGACGTGGCTCAGAAGTCTGCTTTGCTTAAGGTAGGATGTAGTTACGTAAAATCTGTATTGTGCCAAAATATATAAATAGAATCATAATATTCAATTAGTGGTCCATCTAAGTTATGGTCCAGGAACCAGCTCAGGGGGGGGTCATGACCCCCATGACCCCCCCCCTGGATCCGCCGTTGAGTAACTGAGAGTGGCAATAAAGACGGTGATTGAGCTATATGATAAGTACCAATTATTGCCAATCTGTAAGGTCTTTGTCAAACAGAGGACTCTTTAGACATACTGATGAAGTAAAAGCTAAATGGCTGGAATTACAAGGGTTAGTGTTAAGTACACGACTTCTTAGATAGCCTTAGTACTAACCAAGGCTATCTAAGACATCATCACTAGATGATGATGATGATGGGTGAGAGTAGGTAAATTACTTATTCTTTATTTTATTCCAAATCAATGCTCGTAGTAACCAAGGATCGAGCTTCCAATTAGAAACTTCTACAGTTAGCAAAGGAATTGTTGATGTCGATGATAGTAACTATGAAAGGTGCGACCAGATTGCGGTTCATCGATGTCAAACAGTCGATATTGATCGCGTCATTATAAATGTCACATATTGAGTATCATATGTCACGAATTTACATCAGGATGTCGATAGACCGCAGTAGCTAGAATGCGGTTTACCGATGCAGTATTAGAAGGCAGATCATTCTAGATTTTTTTTTGTACATGCTAGAAATGTTCTGTACCTAGCTTAGTTTGAATAGGATATATATTAGAGGAGACCTGTTCTATCTCAAATTGTGTGGACTGCAGTAGATTTTTTGCACGTTCATGAAATTAAGATTAGATTTTCGCAAAAAATATGACCGCTTACATATTTGTTCAGAAAGAAGCATCGCAAATATTAGAACTTAATTTTAATGCCAATCATTTGGTACCAGGAAAATAATATTATAAAAGACTTCTTACGTAGAAAAATTAAAATATATTTCTGTACGAAACAGGCGTGTTTGATTGCATGCAGCAAACATATAATCAAATGCTCGTGTTTTACTAGATTCAAGATAGTAATGCCGGTGAACCCCGCGGCGTTTCCACAATCTGTAGGTTGATGCCTTCACAGTAGGTACTTTGACGGCTTCATTTGATATCTTTAAGGGCTTATTGTCTCGAGCACGAGATTGCTGATGTTACTACCTCTGTGGATGATCTATTGTTTGAAAACATCGAATTACGTGCTGCAGTAGCCTAATTTACTCATTTCATTTTCTTTGGTAGTGACCCAAGCTTCTTAGCGGACCTATTGTCTTTCTTGTATAGGTAGAAAGCGGTTAGGAAACAAAAGAAAACAAGGAAGTCTTTTTCCTTACTGACGTAACATACACTGGCCTAAATAAAAAAAATAAAAAATTGACCAGTACAGCAACCATAAATCAAATCACACAACTTTATTATCCTATCGGACACAGCCAACAACATGTGTGCTATAGCAATGTCCGATATAAGGGGGAAAAAATCTGGCAATCATTGCCAGAACTGTATTGGAAATGTCCCGCACCCTGTGCACCGCATGGACATCACTATAAATAAAAGAAACATTATAAATTGAAGTCCTCACAGGCCCGATATCTAAAAAAAAAGATTTCATTTATGATGGTGTTTTGAACAATCCTATCAATTTTCAGCTCGGTGCGAATTGTTTTAACTTTGGATGCGGATGTCTAAATTGACCAATTGAAGGGATAAATACTAGAGTCTAGAATATAGAATACTACTAGTCTAGAGAAGTATAGACTCATCGACCCCACGGTCAAACAGTTGCAACGGTTTTGTGGGGCTTAGCTTCTATGATACGTACCTTTGCGTAATAAAGATAAATAATAATAATAGGTTCTTTCCACCACAGGCGTTATCCCTAATCACCTCCTTCACAGTTTAAAATTGTGAGACCTAAAAGAATCCCTCTATATTACACTGCAAAAAGCTGCAATTTTAAATACCTGCAGAATCGTCAGGAAGTTCATGCAGATAGAAGAGAATGACGTAGGACTTCACCACACTACACATTAAAATCTCACACGCTACATTTACTTGGCTTGGCCCGTAAATGTAGTCGAAACCAGCCAAAGAGCTGAGAAAAGAAAATGTACCCGAAATAATTTAGTAATTTGTCTATTTTATTCCAGATTATAGAAGACAGATATAACTATGTGGACTGCAGATCAAATTTTATTTTCATCAGCTCATATATTTGCATTGACAATTTTTTACTGCTCCTTAAAACTACTTACCAAGGCATTAACCTGTATAGTGTACAAATATTTGGCGTCCATTTCTCGCAGTGTTAGCAGCTATCGGTTTGTTTGGCAGGTGACGCGGCTGTGCGACCTGTCCTCGGAAGGCAATGCTGTGACTTCGGTCGCGTGGAGCGAGCGGGGGCATCTGGTGGCTGTTGGGACCCAGAAGGGACATATCAGCGTTTGGGACGTTGCTGTTAATAAGGAGGTAAGGGTACAACATTTTGTTTTTACTTATATGTTTATTTATTTTATAATTTTTGTACACACATAAAAATTAAAAGAAGAAACAAAATTACAGAAAAATGGTACAAAGGTACTGCTTATGTTGTTAGTTATATAAATCTGACTTCTATTCGCTGGACTCTCGTGGTAAATAGAGAGGGATATAGAGGAGGCCTGGAGTCCCAACACAAAGTGACAAAGTCCTAAGCGAATCGATTTTATGACAAAATCTCTTGCACATATGACCAAGTCTCATTTCCGCCCCCTTTTTACCCGACTACGGCGAAGCAAAAGGAGGGTTATGATTTTGACCTGTATGTATGTATGTATGTGGGTATGGATGTTCATCTGTTCCCTCGTAACTTCTAAACTACTTATCAGAATTCGACAAATGACATATCATTAGAAGCGTCTTAATTGTCCGCTGGTTATAGGGATTTCACAAAATCTAATGTGGCGCCCTCTAGCGGACAAAACATACGAAGTAAAAAAACTTTTTACAAAAAAAAAACCGCCTTCAAAAAAAGCCAAACGATAAAAGTTCCTACACTAAAAAGTTGAAAATAAAAATTTGAATTGCTGTAAAGAAACTTAATTTATAGGTAAACTTATTTGACATTAATATTTTGCAAATATTCAAAATTTATTACTTCTTTTTGGAGTCGGTGCCAGCATTTTTATTGTTGAAACTTAATGTTAGGTAGCTTTTTAACCAGTGCCATTTTTCGTACATAATGCTTAAATATTTTCAATGTATATACATATTTATATATATATTTATGTATGTGTTTTTGTGTGTTTTTTATGTGTATGTATATGTGTGTGTTTTTTGTATGTATGTTTATATGTTTGTTTTTTTTATGTATTTGTCTCTTAATTAAGTAAGTATTATATATTTGAGTATGCAAATAGGTACTAAGTAGTTTTATAGTTAAATTAGAGGTAGTTTTTCAAGGGATTGTTGCCCATTCGTAATTCCTTGCCTTGGCTGGCACCGACTCCAAAAATAAGTAATAAATTTTGAATATTTGCAAAATATTAATGTCAAATAAGTTTACCTATAAATTAAGTTTCTTTACAGCAATTCAAATTTTTATTTTCAACTTTTTAGTGTAGGAACTTTTATCGTTTGGCTTTTTTTGAAGGCGGTTTTTTTTTGTAAAAAGTTTTTTTTATTTGTAGCCGTTTAGTGTTTTTTATTATAATGTGTTATGGCAACGAAGTCAATATCGTTCCTACATTTCTTTTGAAAAAGTTACCAATGTCATATAAGTAGGAATACATATTATAGGTACATTGTTACAGTGTAATCGTTTTGATCTCGTGGAGAGATGATATGATGCATGAAATACTTATGATTCATCTCATGGGTACATCTCATAACAACTCTCATCATCATCATCATTTCAGCCAGAAAACGTCCACTGCTGGACATAGGCCTCCACCAAACGTCACCACAACGACCGATTCTGTGAGACTCGCATCCATCGCATTCCCGTGATTCTCACCAGGTCGTCCGTCCACCTTTTGGGAGGTCTTCCAAAGCTGCGTCTTTTGGTGAGCGGTCGCCACTCTAGAACCTTTCGGCCCCATCGGCCATCTGTTCTACGAGCAATGTGCCCTGCCCACTGCCACTTAAGTTTGGCAATTCTTCGGGCTATGTCGGTGACCCTGGTTCTCCTGCGCATTTCTTCATTTCTGATTCGAACACGCAAGGAAACTCCGAGCATAGCCCTTTCCATTACCCTTGACAGCATTGCCCATGAGAGCTCTAATAAGCTCAAACAATGCTAGAATACTTTTTTTTATTTTGAAGTTCCCATGCCAACCTTCCACCTTCCAGCTTCATCGTCAGATCAGTTCAATAGTACCTTACAGCCAAAGTGCATCTTATGACAATTCTAACAAGCCCAAACACGGCTAGGATATATTAATTAGTTACGCAGTTCCAGTGCCTACCTTCCAGCTCCATCATCATCATCAGATCAGTTCGATGATAATTATTTAATATCATTGGTTTATAGTGCATTTTCATAGTTGCTTAACTACCTTGATTGTGATATCTATGCGAGTGTCAAGTTTCGTTAGCCATTTCTGATCTTCTTCACCAGTTCCACCTCATCAAATGTTACTTTTTGACTGTAAATGCTTGAGTTCTCGATGAAAATATAAAAAAAACTATATAGTTGCTTATAATATTTGAGGAGTTCCCTCGATTTCTCATGGATCCCATCATCAAAACTCGATTTTGAAAAAAATGGGACCAATCTGGAAGCATATCCTTTCAAGTACAAAAAAAATTTTGCAAATCCATCCATAAACAACGGAGTTCTGAGGTAACAAACATAAAAAAAAAAAAATAAAAAAAAAAAATACAATCGAATTGAGAACCACCTCCTTTTTTTGAAGTCGGTTAAAAAATAAAGTTAAGATAAATATGCCGTGTTTGGTATCATTTGAAAGCGCTTTACTTGTACATTTTGAATATATATATATATTACTAGCATTTGCTTGTGACTTTACCTGTATTCATGGGCTGAGAAATCAATGAACCCAAGATTAACCTATTTAGAACTCCAAAATATGTTAAATAAAAATAAAGTTTAAAAACTAACACCCGACTGCTTAAAAACACGCTCTAAAAAGTACGAAACAAGAAAACAAGAAAGCCGTGGTCGTATGCCATAAGAATAATAAATTAAAAAAAGTGGTATACGCTAGTTTTTAAACTTTATTTTTATGCTTCAACCGATAACAGTTAAATGAAAAGGACGAAAAAAGTAACAGCATTTTTATAAAATAACATTTGGTTTTGTGATCGGATATCAATAGTACGGTGGTGGACATCCCATCTACACGCACAAAAAGTTTTGCGACATATGTTCTTGCCGGAGTATGTGTTTCCTGATAGATACAACTTGAGGAATCCTTAAGTCAAGAGTGAATAGGTTACTTCTTCGTACTCTATCGTCAACCACATCTTAGTTCACTAGTTGTCAGGCAATGATTAAACGCGAGCCTTTCAATAATATAATTAAAAAATAGATGAACAGAAAATGGCAATATTTTCTGCAGTTTAATACATAAATAAAAAAAAAACCTGGCAATAAAAACTGATATTTATTTAGAAACAGTAAATGTAACAGTGCGCGCTGTTATCCTGCAATACTGCACTTTACTCGTTCAAATTGTGAATAATCACCATTATCATTGTGTCAATACATTATATTTATAAGTGATTATGATAACTCAATGTCACTAAGTATCATTGAATCAATATTATTAGTTACTTGTGTCTATAAAGAAGGCAATGCACCAATGAACCTGATGCCCTTAGATCTACCGAACGGTACTTTCCACGGCTATACTTAAGTGCATACGAGGTACTGCTAGCGGTAGCGGCTTCGCTCAAGTGATTGTAGAAAATTGTCCTAAGGAAATACCTATACACCAGCTCCCCTAGCTAAGTTACAATCGTTTCGTGACGAGTCTTTCTACAATCGAAACGCCTCAACGTAAATATTAATTATATCATAAAACTAAACGATGTAGCAATGATCATAGTAGAAACGAATAAATTTCATTCAGTCATTTTGAATGATGTAAACTTAGCTACTAATTTTGTTGAAATGAAGTCATTCCCATACATTTGATAAGTTGTTTACTAGCGTTATCGATAGATTATCAACTTGGCTGGGAGGGTTAGAGTAAAAAATATCCTATGTACCATCGAAAACATTTCCGCCTGAACATTGCTAAGTTCGTTTTTGCTTGCACTCGAAAAGAAAACTAAAGATTTAGCTTGGCTCGTTGTAGGATACAAGCGATTTATTTTTAAGTGATCAGGCAGAAATTATCGCGATAGTACATGCTCTAGGACACAGATGGACCATGTGGCAAATTGTACGTGAAGGGACAAACGTACAGACAGACAAGTGATACAGTCTTATATCGATAATAATTAGGTGTGCGAACGATCGGCATTGTTCGATAGAGTATTAGACCGACGCACTCGTGTAGTACACCTGATTTGTACGTAGATCGACGTCGCGTGGCGTGGATCTGATGTAGCTCTACAAGTCTAGTTTCCAGATAAAATGTATGGAGACTGACGGCGCCCAGATTGATTTATATGCCCCACGTTTAGCAATGTACCTTAAACGTAGCCCTTGATCGTAAAAGCAACTGATAACATACAGATGGGGTGTAGTAAATAAAATTCTGCCATGCCTTCTCACTCCACTCAAAACGGGAGGAGTCATTCGATTATTTGTGCTAATGTATATGCGAAAATAACATCAAATAGTCGTGTTGCATTTTTTAATAAATTCCATGTTGACGAGACAGAAACAAATTAGCGAAATAAACAATCGACAATTTATTCAAATGGTTTCGAAAGAATTTATGTGAGAATTTTCGTATTTATAATTTTAGAAGATTAGGTAGCAATGCAATAAATTTTAGTTCTTGTATTCAGGTGTGACTATAGTTAATTGGTAAAGTTATGGTCTTTATAGCTTGATTATTAATTAGTAATCAGATGAACTAGTTTGTGGTGGTTGGATAAATTATGGATCCGCACTCCTCAGACATGATACTCGGTTGCATAAGTTTTTATTGGAGCACTGCCTACGGTCTAGGCGCAATTTATATCTCGATTTATTATAGGAATAGCTGTCTTCCGTGTTTCCGTGGCTTTTATTACCTTCGCTTCCGTGGGTCGTAGCGTGATGTTACAGTATAGACTCTCATAAATCTACTTGTCTATTCGATAACCCGCTTATAGGCACGTAGTTTACTGTTTTACGCTCTAGTGCGGAAAATTGCACCAATTCGTCTCTGCCACAATCGCGTATTTATCTAGCTGGTCGTTAAATGACTCTCACGAGACTTTTAAAAAAAGAAAAAAGGTCCGGGGCACGGAAATCCCGTTAGTATATTCCTTTGTAAGTTTGTTTATCACTGTAGCGATATAATAAATAATTATAATAGTACAAGGTGTTTAGCACCCGACCCATAATATCCCATAATACATAATGCTCTGGCGATTTCCACCTCGGTCGCAATAGCAATGTGTTTCCACTTGTACAAAATGGACCATTCCAATCTTACTAGCAGTTCCAGGGATGACCGCGATTAAAGAAAGAAAACAAATAATATTACACCTATCTTAACTTCTCCCTGCATCACTCAAAGGTTGACTGGTAGAAAATGCCTTAATATAAGTGTGAATAGGTTACTTGTAGACAAGCGTGATCCATCGTTGGTTACATCATTGCTTACCATCAGGTGTTATTGTGGTCAAACGCGAGCCTTTAAAAAGAAGTCCGCCTCTGTAATTCTATACGCAAGGAGAATTAACTAAAATAAATACCCGAGACTAGTAATATTAACTTCTGATCTCACTATTTTCTAAGTAAACTTGCGCCTTTATGTACTTATGTATAAATTATTGGCTATTCGCTTACATTAAATTGTCAAGAGTGATGTCCTCATTCGTCAATGTCGCATAGATTTATTAGAGTCTAGTCTTAAGATCTAGCGAGGATGATTAGACATCACTATTTATAACATAGTACCCAGTCTTTCAGGGAGTATTAGATTTTATCAACACTGATTCAAAGCATTCATTTCAAAAAAACCTTCACAGGCATTTTTGAAAAGTCAAGAAGTTGGTCTGTCAGAAAAAAATGACTCTAATTGCACATTCCAAAGAATAGATCTCTATGGAGAACACAAATCAAAAATATGTAACCAAGATATTACAAATATCTTAGTTACATATTTTTGACGCGGCTATGATGTGAGAACAATGTAACTAAAATAAAAAAAAGAGAACTCATGGTTATATATTTAGCTGTTCAAGATCGTACATTTGACTGAATTTTGCGGTAAAAATTATGAAAATCCGTTACGTAGTTTTAAAAATCTAAGCTATCTATCTAATCTGTTTGTCCCTATGTATAGGGAAAAACAGCGGGAAGCGACTTTGTTTTATACTATGTTGTGATAACTCAAATGTAATAAAACCCTAATAAATATTGGGGAAGGAAAACTACGGGGGGCAGTTCATAAAAAACTAATTATCATTTTAAATAGTATAAAACTAAATTACTTTAAAGACCATTAGATTAGGGGAAAGGTTTAAAAAAAAAACATAAGCGTATTTGTCAAATAATCAGTTTCTTTTTTTAATATACAGTGGACCTCCGGTAATCCGACAAACATTATGCAGGGCAGTGTCGGACTATCGAATTTGTCGGATTATAGAGCACTGCCTAAGACCGCTATAGTCCGGATTTTTTTACAAAAGAGGACCTTGTAATCCGACAAATTACATATCCAATGATAAGAATCTACATATAAGTTATGAGTACATATGTACTTTGAAGTACAAATCATACTTAATTTATGTAAGTCGAATTTAGTAAATTAAATAACAATTGAGAGCTTACGTTTTATTATAAAATTAAGCATAAATGCACATTCAAAGTCATGTCGGATTACAGGGGGCGCCGGATTAGACAGGGGCCGGATTATCGGGGGTCCACGTATTTGATAGGCTCGCGTTTGAGTAACCTATTCACTCTTCCTCCTGGAGCCTCGGGTGGTGAGAAACTGTTACCGCGACTCTAGGAATAAGGCAAGGAAGGTATGGGGTAGGTTTTTTAGTCAGTAAGAGTCTGACACTGGTCTCCCGCTCCGCCCAAGAGCGGGTTTCGTCATTCGATAATTTTCACCTACCATAAAAAAAAACCTATTCACTCTTGACTTAAAGACTCCTAGGTTGTAGCTATCAGGAAACACAGACTCCGACATGGAATTTCCGTTCTGTTCTTGGTTTACAACTAACGTGTCAATTTCTTCCAGGTGACCAAACTTCAGGGGCACATAGCTCGGGTGGGCGCTCTGGCGTGGAATGGAGACATCCTCAGTTCTGGTTCCAGAGATAGACATATACGGCAAAGGGATACGCGGACACCACGTAAGTTGAACCATGAATATCTTCGTTGCCTGTAAAATCTTAAATCTTAATTGCAGCTAATGGACGATCTACACGTCATTTTTTTTCTGTTTGTTAGTTATGATTTAGATTTCGAGACAAATTCGAGATATAAAATGAACTTTTGAATATTCCAAATTATGTATTTCTGTTGAATCTACACTGTTGCTCTCATTTTACAATACGGCTGTCTGATCTTAGCGAGTCTAAAGTTAGGATCTGCGAAAAAAACGCTTGAAAATTCGTAAAAAATAGTCATTGGACACGATCATCTGATGTTTACGTAAAGAATTCGAGTTTTAGAGAAAAAAAGTACTTCATTTTTAATTTTATTATGTACCGGATTAACCTCCCACGGAATTTATCATCATCAGCTTTATTAATGTACCCGCTGCTGGGACACAGGCCTCCTCTCTAGGAGAGGGAATGGGCCACGGGATTAAAACGATTAAAATTTCACCGTCACATTTTATGTCTCCTTAGATAGTACCTACTCCACGAAAGCTTCACATTTACGCTCCTGAGCTTGAAGGTACAATAACCTAAACAAGATCTAGCCAGTACTTGCCGTCTTCCGTAATATAATAACTCGTACAGTTACCTCCCGTCGCAAGCCCTTACGGTGCATCGAGATAACTGGCCCGCGTTGGCCCGTGTAGGCCCGTGCTGGCCTGTGTAGCGTGCGCCATCGTCTTGTTAGTAAATACATGTTCACAAATGTGTTTAGGAGGATTTTACTTGTATTACTCGTTGTTTATGGTCGTGGGACAAGCTATAAACTTGTAAAAACATTTTGGACTTTATTTTTAAGGTAATAAAGACGAAAAGTTATCACACGGGAATTTTGTTGTACTTACTAACAGGTAGATCCCTAGCAAGTAAGACATGCTAATATACTACCATACTAGCTTTTAACCGCCGCTTCGCTTCCCGCAACAGAAAAATGTGACAAATTATCCGCTCGACCGATTTTGTGCAAATTTCACTTAAACTATCTATTAAACAGCCCGAACAAAGCCTAAAGATTTGGTTTGGATAGGTGAACCCGTTCTTGAGTTATAAAATTACAACGAAAAGTGGCATTGATTTTTAAATATGTTGATTATTTTAAGCTCTTACTGTAATTGTATTTATGGTGTACCTACAATAGAGTAGTATCTATAACTAGGAAAATGATTTTTACTGATAAATTTCCTCAATAATGTATTCTATTTCTGTCGATAATGGTAGATCAAAAAACAACAACGGAATATTTACATAAATATATATTTAATCGCTTGTTGAATAATTTAAAGACATACTATTTTTTGTTTTGTTTGTTTTGGACAAATGGCAGTTTAAAAAAGTGTGAATTTGTTTAGTTTCCAATATACATACCTACTAATTATATTGGTTGGCCATGCCGCTTGTCCAATATACAGTGATTTTTATTTACGTGGTACTCTAAAAGAGAGGATAGGCCGGATCCTATCTACCACCCCTCTTGGATAAACCCATGATAGCCTACTTAGTACTTTTTACCTAGGCGCCAGCTTACAATGGTCTAGAGACAGCCGGTCCAGTCAGACAAAGGGTTGCTAGCTCATAAGTACCCGCCCGGTTAGTTACTTGCGATTAGAACAGCGGTTGTCAAAGTTGACTGGAACAGTGTGCCTGCTGCGGTCTTCCTGTCCGAGTATAGTTAAAAGTTTTCAAGGCTAGAGTGAATAGGCTCATTAACTAGCGCGTTTCAACATCCAACGCAGTGGCGGGGCAAGACCGAAATTTTATGTGGGCAAGATATATTTTGCGAGGCCCCCTGAAGGACGACGCAAAGGACCAAGTTTGTTGATTAAAAAAATTCGAGATTTACTCGAATTTTCGAAAAAAAATCGAGTTCAATTCGATTTTTTTTTTTTTTGCGGAGATGCATAAAATGCATCTCCGCAAAAAAAAAACCTACGGGTACGGATGCGCAGTGGCCGGATATCGGAATTGGAATCCCGGCGGCGTCTGGGGCGTGAGCGCTGTTGCTTTATCCGATTGGCCTCCTCCTTTGCTCGTATTACTGCGTCGCAGAAGGAGGCGTCCGTCTGCCACTCCTCCTCGCTCCGGACCATGGCTTGTACCAGGGCCCGGCGCGAGAGATCGCCACCGCTGATCGCCTTCACAAGGACTCAGCGATGCCAAGTGTGCCCAACCCAAGCGGGATATACCTCTACCGTGTGCTCCGGGCGCTCCACACAGTACCGAAACCCGGGCGTCACTTCCTCGCGAATCCAGTGCAGATATGTCTCGAATTTACCATGTCCGGTAAGAACCTGCGTCATGCAAAAGGTGAGGACGCCGTGAGGTCTTTCCAGTCAGACCTTAATGAGGGAACTTACCGCTATAATTATGGCGTGCCTAGAACTGGGTTGCGATAATCGCTGTCGCCATAACACCATGACATCCCGCCGGAATTCAATCCACCATCCCGCAACTTGACGCGACAGTGGAGTTTCTTCCCGGTGTTGCATCTCAACGCGCAAATTATGCATGTGTGCAAGGACTGATGCCTCCAAATCTCAAGGAGACTTGCCGCTTCACGGGAAGCCGTGCGGTATCCCCGCACCAGCCGTATTGCCATGACCTTCTGGCATGGGTTAAGCTGGGCCCTCGGTTGCTTTTGCAGCGACGGCGCCCATATTGGTGCTTCATAAAGGGCCAAGGATCGATCGATTCCTTCGTAAAGCCTCAGGCAGGAGGCGTCTGGACTCCCAAAGTTCAGCTGGAGCCGCTTAAGGGCAGCCCCAGTTTCAGTTTGGGAGCCATACGTAGGAAATGCTCGTCATAAATGCACCGGCTGTCGAAGACGACTCTCAGGTACTTCATCGTAGACCCGACACCGATGTGAATTCCTCCTACCATCAGCTGGGAACCTGGTGGCGGTGCGTTCCAAGGGCCGTGGAAACACAAGTCCTCGGACTTGTACAGCGCTACCTCTAATCCCAACCGTTGGATCTTGCCAATGACTATCGCAACTTCGCAACACTGCTTGTCGCTAGTTCGACTGCCGCCTGGTACGATTCTCCCTGTGCTAGGAACGACGACGTCAGGAAAATACCGCGCAGCACGTAGTCGTACCCGATGTTCCACAAGGGTGGTCATAGTAGCGATCCACCAACACCATATGACATCTCTCGCCGTTTCCACTCTCCCTAGTGACAGAGGTAGATGATATACCTGACCGACAGGTAGGCCTCAATCGTACGATAGAGGTAGTCGAGTACTAGGTGGTATTACCAGATACTAGCTTGCCGATTTTTATATTTTTTATTGCTAGATGAGTAATCTATCTATCTTCTATGTATCTATACTTATAATAAATCTGTGGAGAGGTCAATTCTGTACATTAAATGTATTTCCAAAATAACTATCATGGGGTGATTAGTGATCAATATACAATACCGATGCCAAAAATACAATCAGTAAAATTTTTGTCTGTCTGTCTGTATGTTCGTTATAGAAACAAAAACTATTCGTTGGATTTTAACGAAACTTAATGAAATTATTTTTCATACTTCTGAGCAGGTTATAGTATACTTTTCATCACACTATGATCAATAGGAGCAGAGCAGTTAAGGGAAATGTTGGGAAAACGGAAGAAGTTACTCCATTTTTAAGCTTCCGTCGCGTGTACTGCCTTAATGGTTAAATCTACAAAGAAATTATTTATAACGGAAATGTTCTCCTTAAAATTATATAAAAAATATCCCACGACAGCATATAATGTCTATCGTTTATGGTTGACTCACAATAACACGTGTCCGTGTCCCAATAGCTTAACAGTTCGGAGCTTTCTGATTATATTTGTCTACTCTTACGTTTATAACACTCTCACTCATCCCTAATTAAAAAAGTTAATAATATTACCTATTCAATAAATAAAAAATCATGTTAATCGGTTCAGAAACACCAAAGTTACGTATATCGGGCTGGTATCCGCAACTCCAAGTCTAAAACGCGTATTTTGTGTACTAAGTTACACATGAAATACGCTAATAAGCCATCGCGCGTGAATACTGAATCATGTTATAAGGATTTTAAGGGGGTACACCGACTTTCACGCGGGCGAAGCCGCTGGCAGAAGCTAGATAAATTTATATTTTCGTTCGTGGGCCTTCAAGGCGCGAGGCCCCTTGGACCGCGAGGCCGTGGGCGGTCGCCCACGTCGCCCACGCCTTACGCCGCCTCTGATCCAACGATTGTCGCACTGTTTACCAATGAGATCGCAGCACTAGATTATAATCAATTAAAAGAACAGTTTTTTGCCAGACCATGGTTAATATCTCTGCTTTGACATGCGCATGTGCACTCTACTATGCGTCTGAAATGTATATGTAGAAGAGGGCAATATTCCATGATAGATATAATTTGTAGCTTAGAATATATATTTAGCGTATAACACTCCTTCCATATTGCCACTCCTTCCATCTTTTGCCCGCCCGCTTTTCATTCATCGTGGGTATAGTTTGATTTAAATGCAAGCAAAACCTTAATAACTCTAATTGTGACAGCACGATTTTAAAACATTTTTCCTCAATTAAGAACTGATTAAAATAATTATGGTAAACTAGCATCATTTATGCAGTGAGTAAAGACGGGTTTTACAACTTTTGTGTACGAGAAAAGGCCTTTGCACTGGACAATTACAGGATGGTATTTTGATATCATACGAAATCGCAATTAATTTCCAAGTTTGAGAATCATTTTCCAAGCACCGTTGCACCTCAAAGGCTTGCGCTCACGACTTTGTGGGTTCAACGACAATGCAATTATGTGCCGGTGTTATACTTACTACCTGTGGGTACTTTGACATTACACTCGCGAGCAGAATTGTCAAAAAATTTTGCGGAATTCGACAATTAATTATTTAATTGATTAAAGATATATTTTTCCGTGCGTCGTTGGTACGATTTTTTTCTAATAATTTGTTTTATGTTTAGTTAAGTGGTTATTTATAGTCTATTTTAAGTTTCTTAATCTATTTATATCTACACACTGTCTACCTCGGTCTATAGAGTTGAATTTACAGTCGTAGGTTTGGTGGGAGAGATTTTTTTTTTAATAATAAGCATGTTTGTACTTCTTTCTGTAAATATATTTAGCCTGTACTCTCTCACAGCTGAAAAAGGAAAGGCCACTCTCGATTAGACATCTATGTCGCCCCGCCATCACTAAAGAAGTGCTACTTTAGGGCCCCAATTTTGTTTTTGACATTTGTCTATATCTTTCCCTCTTCTAGAGAGGAGGCCTGTGTCCCAGCATTGTGGGAACTTTATAAGGCTGATGCAAAAAAAACCACCGCCACTTCTCTTTTTTGGTCTTTTCTGCACCACGGCAATCTGTCCTAGAGCAAACATTCACTAGTTTGAATAAATTAACGAAAAAAAAACTTATAATATTGATGTGTACATATTCTTGCTCGTAAGTGTAGTCTGTCTCAGTGTAGATACTTGACATGTACGCTGCATTACGATGTATTGAGATAAACCGTACAATGATCTTGTTGGTAAATATTCACTTGAAACCGAGTTGTTCGTTTAGGGTTATGAGAACTGTCACTGTATTATGATGCAGTTTGTCGATGAACAATGTCTTTATTGTGTACTTGCTTTTGCCAGCGGCTTTGCTTGCGTATGAGTAGGTACAATAGCCTGTGTCACTAAGTGTTTTTTTTATGGTAGGTAAAAATCATCCAATGACGAATCTCGCTCTTGGGCGGAGCGGGAAACAGTGTCAGACTCTTACTGACTAAACAACCTACCCCGTTCCTCCCTTATTCCTTATTATTATTCCCAGGGCCCCATGTCACTCAGTGTTAAAGTAGCAATCTATTGGTGAAGGAATTTTTGAAATCGGTATAGTATTTTTAGAGTTTATTCTTTACATACAAACATATATTTTTTTCTATCTATTGGTAATATTAGTATAGATTTGTGATAAGTTACTCGATGATTCTAACTCGTCATTTTATCATTTTATTAACAGCTGCCACTGTTTGGCGTGAAAATAGATATAATTGTTTTAAGCAAACATACTTCTGGTCTAAAAGTATGTGCTATTCCTGGGTATAATTCTACCCGTGTTTTTTTATGGTTGGCAAAAATCATCCAATGACGAATCCCGCTCTTGGGCGAAGCGGGAAACAGTGTCAGACTCTTACTGACTAAACGCCCCTCTCCGTTCCCTCTTCGCCCTTCGCACTGGGGCCAAACCTTCTTTTCAGAAAGAGACCCCAGGGTCTCTTTCCTACCTACTGGGGCCTGGGCCCCAGTAGGTTTCGACCCTTTTGCAGAGTCCTTACGACTCTAAAAAAGGGTTGCAGAGCCGTAGGGACTCTACTCGTACGGCTGACAACTCCTCGAGTCCCAAATTTCATCCAATTCCGTTCTGCCGTTCGAGGGTGAAGAATTAACAAAGACTGTTTAATTCAAAATTGCAATGCTGTATGACAACTGTCAAATGCAGGACGGTTGGCAGTCTTAACCAACAGTAGCCAAGGTCACATAAAGTTTATATTACCATTTCCATACGACATTAACTAGGTTACTAACCTTACATGAGTCATGCTAAACATAAAATTTTGCTCATTTCCAGCGGTGCAATCAAATCGTGTGCTCCAAGGCCATAGACAGGAGGTGTGTGGACTCAAATGGTCGCCAGACGGACAGTCGTTAGCGTCAGGAGGCAACGACAATAAACTCTTCGTTTGGTCTATGGTAAGTAATAATGATAATAATAAATGTATTTTCTATTATTGTCGACATTTGGGATGTGGATTCGGAAATCATTGTACCGATAGTCGTGACGGCCAATGGCTTAAAAGCCAAGAGCCTCAACCAACACCTTAGGAGCCTCTCGTTAGGCGGTTGGATCAAGGGCTTGATTCAGAAAGCGGTACTCCTGGACACGGCTCGTATTGTTAGGAGGTTCCTTTCTCTGGAGCCCTGACCGCCGGCCGGTAGTATTTCAGAACACCAGGATCTCCGTCATTTACATTTGCGTTAAAACTTATTATTTAAAATGTAGTCGTACACTTAAGTGTCGCAAAAAACTCGTTAATTACGGATATTGTCTATTAGTTTTTTTCTTTTTTGGTGAGAGGATGTGCATGCAGCGTTTTGTACAGGAAATTATGGGTTAGAAAAAATAGGTAAGTAGCTGATAATTGAGGTGTTATCCTAAATTTATGCTGCCTACATGTGTTTGGAATAATTATGAGTATGTTAGAAGTTTGAAAGTGGCGCCAGTAACTGAAAAGTTGAAAGGGAATCGTTTGATTTCGGTGTTTCCATGTACGTGCTTGTTTATGGAGTCGCGGCGTGATGGGGGATGCGTTAGGCGTTCGTCGTACATTGCAGCAGCGGGTCGCGTCATCGCGTCATCGCACGCGCAAACACAAACGTATGGCAATGTACGGCAAACGCCCAAAGCACCACGTAACGAACCGCTTTTCCATAAAAAAGCACTAAAGAGGAGGGTTGAAACGTATGTTACTAAAAGAGTTACAAGTATACATGTGGATGGATGGAGAGGGAGAGGGAGGCCGCAGAAAATATGTATGGATTGTGCGAGAAGTGAAAAGAAAGGAACCCTTTTCCTTACTTTTCACTTCTCGCACAATCAGTCTGTCCTCCTGTCACCCGTCACGCTAACGACGGGTGACAGGACAGGAGGGAAGAAAAAAAAACAGGTTAAATATTTTCCTTTCTTTTTTTCTTTCTATCTCAAAAAAAAAAAAACGGGACAAAGGCAGGAAGATTATGATGAGAATTACTTCAAAAGGTAGGCCAATCAACCGGTAGAATTAGAGTAATTCGCTTGTTTAAAGGACGTTTTGTCAGAATTAACTTTTACATAGGTAAGAACCCTGTGTTCTATGATATAAGGTTCAAAATCCTCTATTTTGCTGTAGATTTTTAATTGTTAACTAGTCTTAATTAATGTTAGAATTAGCGATAATGTCTAAAACTGACTAAGGCCTACTGTACAAAGACGTGTAGTTTCATAAACGCGTTTTCGTCATTAGTATTTTTAATCAATAATCAAAGTATTTATCGTGCGGATTTTATCACGCATGCGGGATTGCTCCGTATGCGGTATATTACAATAAATACATACTTGTATGAGAAGGAAGTTTGCGGTGGTTACGTGCGGAGCAATCTCGAATGTTTGTTGTAACCTGCACGATGTTAGAAACATCCGTAGATTGGTGTACCTCTGCGTGATGCTGTCGATGAGTATGAAAATCTGTCGACGAATATCCAACGTCATGCCATCGTATCGCGTTGATGAAACTACGCGTCCGTGGACGGTCGGTCATTATTCATCCGTAGGGACCCAGCAGGAGTGTCGAAGCCAACTGGGGTCTAGGGTTCGCGTCTGAAACTAACACCCGTATTCACAAACGTTACTATGCGGTCTCACAGTGCTCGCGAACGCACAGGGCAGGGTTTGTGAACTACGCAACACAAACGAACCAATCACAGAGCTCTATTTCAACGCTGTGCGTTTGCTTAGTCAAGGGTCGTTTGAGTATTGTTTGTGAATACGGGTGTAAGACTCTGGCCCTGGTATAAAGGCAACGTAGGAATGGGGTGGGTTGTTTAGTCAGTAAGAGTCTGACAAGGATGGGATTTGTTATTGGATGATTTAAACCCACCATAAAAAAACCCGTCAATTTTATATGTAAGCTTCACGCAGGCGTACACCAAGCGTATAATGACGAGTACGCGACTAACAAGGCCTTGATATTGCAGTGTATAGCAATGTTTTACTCGAAAAATGTAAAACTTTTTCACTAGGTACGTAACGCTTTGTTTGCCGTGGGAATATTGTAATGGGAATGATTAAATTGATAAGGAGTTGCGGTAACACGCAAAATTTAACGTATTGTAACAGCGATAACTATAGTTAATTGTTTCCGCTTTGATTATAATAGGAACGGTTTATATTTAGGCCTATTTTCGTTACCAATTAACGACTATGTTTATGATTTGAAAACCTTGTTGTGGCGACATCTATGAACTAAACTTAGTAGTCCTGCATCACGCAGATACACGTGCTATTTGAATATATACAACAGCCAGGAATCATCTTTCGGGCAGTTGCCCGGAACATACATACACCCATTTGATCGGAGAATCTTTCCTTTTTAACGTAGCTTTGCGGGACTTTACACTCCATTCCGCATATCTCCAAATCGTCTTAGCATTATCAGTGATAATTGTTAAAAGTGATTTAACCTTTCGACTACCGTAATTACAGACACAATTAAAAGACAGTAGGTGTCGGCCACCAGTGTCCTCTTGGACACTACCTATTTTCTATTTCTATTAATCAATTAAAATAAAAGTAACATAGGTAGGCCTCCGATTCCGATTCCAGTTTTGCGCGGGTATATCACATATTTGCACTTCATACTATAATTGTTCCTGTTTTTTTTTGGATATGGTTTGCGCCATACTTTTACTCAAATAAACTCTTTCTTTCTTTGTTCTGACCACGCGACAGCGTTGAGATGAAGTCAGAACAAAGGATTCGGAGGCGTCACCGACTCGAGGCGCTCGACGCAAGACAATTGAAATGAGACAATCGTAACTTGGCTAGGAGGGCTGGTTATTTTTAGGCCTTAGTATAAATAAATAAAATATGTAATACAAGTTTACTGACTAAATTCTTTTATTCCAGCATTCAACATCCCCTGTCCAGACTTATTCAGCGCACGTGGCCGCCGTGAAAGCCATCGCCTGGTCTCCGCACCAGCATGGCTTGTTGGCGTCCGGAGGAGGTACCGCTGACAGGTGCATACGGTTCTGGAACACGCTGACGTCGCAGCCGATGCAGTGTGTCGACACTGGTATGTACTAGTAACTAATATATACACTTCTCATCAAAAAAATCGAAACACCTTGCAAGTTTACGTTTTGTCAGGATTATCAGAAAAATGTGTACATTTAGGAATAAATGTTAAATGTCGTTTAATAGTGAGTAATATGAGCTTATCAAATCTTAATGTTAATGTTCAAATTTAAATGAATTTTTCATAGGTTTCGTATTTTGTTAAATGAGTCATTTTTATTCCGTATGGAGTATAAAGGAAATGGATAAAACAACACACGTAAATGAAAAAAAAAGCTAAAAAACGTTTATTTAATAACTTGTATTCCCTCCCCGAGCTCTAATTACTGCTTCCATACGGTTCTTCATCGATCGGATGAGAGTCACGATCACATGCTGTGGTATATTGTCCCATTCCTCTTGGATTGCATCTTGCAGCTGGCTAAGTGTTTCTGGGGCAGGATCTCTTGCTCGAATTCGTCTCTTTAATTCATCCCATAGATGTTCAATGGGATTCATGTCCGGGCTTCTTGCTGGCCATTCCATAATAGAGATATCGACTTCGTTAAGATAATCTCGTACGACGCCCGCGGTGTGAGCCCTAGCATTGTCGTGCATGAATATGAAGCCGTTGCCAATAAAATGTGCATAGGGCATCACATGAGGCTCGAGACACTCTTCGACGTACCGATGACAGTTTAGTGCAGGCAGACGTGGCCCAGACACGAAAGCAAGCTCTGTCTTACCGTCGGCGCTGATTACTCCCCAAACCGTCCACGAACCGCCACCATAGCTGACCTTTTCTTCAATGCAGCATTGTGCATAGCGTTCTCCGTCTCTTCTGTAGACCTTGTTCCTTCCGTCGTTACCATACAGCATAATTTTACACTCATCAGAAAAGAGAACTTTGCTCCACTGTAGGTATGACCAATTTAGGTGCTCACGTGCAAAGTTAAGGCGCGCTCTTCGATGGTCTGCAGTTAATTTCGGCCCATTTGCTGGCTTATGCGGTACCAGTCCACGATCCTTCAACCTTCTTCTAATTGTAGAGTCACTTACAGCCACCCTTCGTACAACACGAAGCCGCTGCTGCAGTTGAAAAGCGTTAAGGCGTCGATTTCTTAAAGAAGTTGTTACAATAAATCGATCATCTCGCTCAGAAGTGACCCGATTCCTGCCAGATCCTGAACGGCGCGTGAACAAACCAGTCTCCCGATAACGTTTATAGACTCTATGAACAGATGACAGGCTTAGATGCAGTCTTGCAGCCACAACACGCTGACTAAGGCCAGAATCCAGCAATGCCACAACTTGGGCGGCTTCTGTGGGCGAAGTATCCATACGTTTTAGAAAAAAAACCTTTTTTCAGACGTCCCAAAGTCACAGTATTGAAATAAAAAACGAAAAGTTTAAGGATAGGCGCCAATTTTTAGTTTTTAAACGCTAAATGTACTCCAACCCTAAACACACATTTGTCTCAAAACAGTGATTCATTTCGTTTATAAGATAAACAAATGAAATTCTAATTTTGAATTTAGAATTTTCGCTTATTACTGTAATGGCCAAACTGCCAGCTATAATATATGTATTTTTTTTCATCGTATGAATTCTTTTTTGTGTTAAATTCGGACAGAAACAATGAAAACGGAAGTGTTTCGATTTTTTTGATGAGAAGTGTATATATATACTTGGTCCTGAATGACTGACGGACCAACGCACAGCCAAAACCGCTGATCGTGAAGACCTGAAACGATCAAGTCTAATGAACTGTAGGTACAGTCTGGCAGTCGGATCTTGGCGTGTCTGATGTTAGGCTCTGCGAATTTTAGCAGAAGAATTTTAAAAAGTCTTATAAAATAAAGATTAGAAAAGTAAATGCTATTAACAGTTTTTAACAGCAATTACAACTGCAAATTGTATTTATTTATTTAAACCATTTATTTTTTTAGTTCTGATGTTAGGACCTACTGTAATTAGTACGCAACGACCGACAACTACCTACAGGACATTACTCGATTAGTTTAAAGTAATGAATTTCGTACATGGGTGTATTAATACGAATTTCTGCTCTAGTTCTGATTTCATTAATTTTCTTTTTGTCTGCAGGATCACAAGTATGCAACCTGGCGTGGTCGAAACACTCGAGCGAACTAGTATCAACGCATGGCTACTCTCAGAACCAGATCCTTGTGTGGAAGTACCCTTCCTTGACGCAGGTTTGTACTTTAACATCTTTGTTTTACTGATTACCTACCAGGTAATAAGAGGAATTTAGAATTTACCTATAAATCATTCGTAACTATTTGACTAAGGCGGCGCTTTTTTTTCCGTCTCAAGTGCTGTGTTTCTCAGCTAGGGCTGACGCCTGCTAGGGCAGCGGGATTGTTCCTAAGAGTCAAGTAAGACGTAAATGTAGAAACAAAGATACGTTGTCTGGAAGACTAAAGCAACTGTAGGAATATGGAGTAAAACCTATGCCTTTAGTCCAAAGTATCGCCCACTTAGAAGTGATACACGTTTAGCTTATGCGTTCAAAAGATTCTTATGAGGCGATCACGCACCGGAAACATTGGAAGGCCCGCACAAGGCGGACCCTGGTGGTGCTTGGGTATCCGATAGATGCTAGACGCACAGGACCGTTTGTTGTGGCAACACTTAGGGCCAGCTTATGTCCTACAGGGCATAGTTTTTCAACTGAAGTGATGAGCTCAAGTTTTCTTCTAAGGTAATTCAGCTCAAGTTTGAAAACTAATCAATTTCTTTTCTTTACCAGGTGGCGAAATTAACAGGACATTCATACCGCGTCCTCTACTTAGCGCTGTCGCCCGACGGCGAGGCGATAGTGACGGGCGCCGGCGACGAAACTTTGCGGTTCTGGAACGTGTTCTCCAAGACTCCCTCACACAAAGAAAACAAAAGCGTGCTTAACCTCTACACGGCACTTAGATAAACTTATATCATAGATATATAGAACTTTTGTATATACTAGCTTTATTTATTTATAGAACTTTCTTTAACCCCTAACGGTGTTTCGAAGTATTTTTTGGATGTTAAAATAAGCTGGACTATTAGGTCGTTTGTAATTCGTGTTCGTTTGGTCTTGGTGGTTTGTTTTGTGTTTAGATAAAATAGTTTTAAGTCGCTGTGCGAGAGAGAAAGCACTATAAACGGTAGCACTGTCTCTCTTCCACAATGTTGCTAACTTCAGCTTTCCTTATTGGTTTATTATAAAAATCTTCAAATAAATCACCACACCATACCAAATCATTATTTTATACATAATGTACACTTGTTTGTGTATTAGTTATACAAGTACATACATGTATATTTGTTTAGACTTCTGATGTACATAAGTTTCTGTACTGATTTAAGCAATTATTTACGGTTCTTTGACAGAATTGTGTAATGTTGCTAATCTATTTTTATGTATTTACCATCTCTCGATGCAGACAAAGGACAAAGTCGATTAAAAATATTGATAAACGTGAAAAATATACATAAAAAGCGATTATTAATAACTAAACGAGCTATATCGGCTCTAAATATAATAATGTCAAAACATACACAGTGTCTATTGACCAAAACAGTGTAATATTTTTTTTGAGTTTACTCAAAATTTTACGTTTTTTTATTTGTCCAACGAAAAGGTAAAAAAAGAAGTCCCGAACTGCTGGGCAGGAGTTATTTGTCTTTGGTTTGCATTCTGTATTTAAAAACTAGACGATAGAGAGAAAGGATAAATTAGTCTACGGAAAATATACCTAGCGAATAGGCAATACATTATGCGAGATTATTAGCCAATCGGAACGAGCCTTCACTCGTATGGTCTGACGTGATTGGTTGTCGTTACCAAGGTAAATTGCATATTGAATTTTCTATTTATAGGACTGCTATAGACACTGTCTTCGTGGAGTACAGGAGGGGAATGATTAATCAGCTGATCCGTTGCCACGGGCCATGTTTGCTATTAAATTGTCTATGGTTCACCGCTATTGGGCAAAATTTCCCGCGTCCTGAAAACCATACAAGGCCTTGTTTATGACAGTACTTTATGGTATTTTCCGAGACATCTTCCAATGTGTTTTCTAAATATGGCGGTAGTCAGATATAAAGTCGTACTTTAGAAACACGGTCCCGTCTCTCTATCATCTACTTAAATGTTGACCTAACCTAACAGATAATGAAATAAGAAACCATTTTTAGAAAACTTTATTTCGATACTGAGAAAATTACGTTTCAAAAGTTGATTTTGTTTGATTAATTAATTACTTTTTCTGTTCCAGCATTTTTTATTTCGACTTTTATCAGTTGATAGGAAGGTATTTAGAATAAAATGTCGTTCTCTCAAATGAGTTTCAAGTCGGAAATAGTTCGAGTTTATTTAGGCGGAGAAAAAAAAAGGAGAAATACTTACGAGATGTAAATGTACAATAGTACAAGGCTTACCTTTATTCTAGTTTCTAATAGATGTATAAAAATAAATGAAATCGCATTTATTAATTAATGTAAATTTTAAGTTTATGTAAAAAGCAAATCAGAGGTGCCTCAGTTATGATCTCATTAACAATCCTACGATCTTGATTATGGCAACACTTTTTTTTATAACATTTTCTTCTTTACCTTATTTATTCTTTTCTTCTGAGTAGTTTATTTTTATTAATTGTATTGTGGCTTGTAGTGTTTTTTTTTTTAAATAGAAAATAGTTGATGCGTCTATGTCTTAGTGGGCTGGCAATACACAAATTTATTTAAAAAAAAACTTGTCGAAGGCCGATATATATGGTTGTTTACTTCGGCTTATGTATAAATACTACAAGTTATAATTATTTTTCCGAGGCATCCTCTATTTCCTTACATATTTATATACTTATAAGAACTTTTCAATGTCCTATTAGATGTGTAAACTAATTATGTAAGTTCAATTTGACGCGTGCAATGTAGTTTATAAATTGTATTGTGTAAATAACAGTGTGACTAAGATTATTGTTACTAAAAAACAGTTTTTGCAGTGTTCTAAGAAGGCGATAAATAAAATATCAACTATAGCCTATACACCTTAAGGAAATAGTGATTCTTTGGAGTTTGGGTCGGGATTTCTTCAAATGCGAGTCCTGTGGCTGTTTTAATTACTCGCGAATTGATTCCTAGTGGATATTGTAATGTAAAATTAGTATAGTTTTATATTTCAAGTATCTACGCCACTGAACAATATGTGGAGTCATTAAAACAGGAGCGACCTAGGTAAAATAGAGCTGAGAATTTTGTTGAAGTTTTAACTACCTCAGCGAAGTCTGCTGAGAAGGTTGACGAAAAGTTTTTGTAGTATTTGGCAGCAAATGTATCAATACATTTGCTGCCAAATACTACAAAAACTTTTTATTTTGTGTACATCCATGTTCTATAAGTAAACTAATTAACTATTCATACGAAGGCATGGATTGAAAGTAGATACTCTGATAATAGATTCTATCAAACATTGATAAATCAGAGGCAAGTACAATCCCTTCAGATCAACTTTTCTCATGGTATCGTCTCGCCTTCATAGAATACTGCCACTAAATGAATTTGGTTCCTTAGGGGTTTTGGAAATATAAAAAAAATTGTAACATTTTTTGTTCTAACCAAAATTGTGTTTAACAAAAATTAATTGTGATTGTGTGAATCAGTAATCCGGCAGATGCGTTTTTTTTCTGTTCAATATTTGTACTGTTTTTTTTGTAAGTTGCCAGCATTTTGTCGTGTTCAACAAAATAATTTTCCTGGTAAGAATCTTCGGCGTTTTCGTTAAATCGCTTTACGCATCACGTTCTACTCTAGCCCCCCTAGCCAAGTTACAATCGTTTCGTTTAGAGTTAGCGCTTGGAGGTAGCCACACCCCCAATTCCGTTGATGAGATGACGTCAGAAACTCCGAACGGATTGTAAACTTGGCTACGAGGGCTGAGCAGGAAAAGCCCTTTGAAGATTTCTGACTTAAAAAAAAAGGTGTACTGTTGAAAAGTGTTATTTTGTTCAATGCGACTTAATAATTGACAACATTTGTGGTAAAACTAAATCTTAGTTTAAGAGACAACAACGTTAGAACATATCCAATCGCTTTCAGTCTTGATAATTACAGTAAACATTCCTTTTTACAAGCTTTTTGCATATTTAAATAAGTTAATTTAAATTCCTAATAAATAAAATACAAATAATTATGATATTAACGTTCTTATCTCTCGAACTAAACCAAAAATACATATTATAAATCTCAAAACACTTATTCAAATGTCATTAAAAATTAAAATTGTCTTAGAAATATATTTTCTTCCTTATGAATCTTTTTCTGAACATTCTTGTAAAATTCCTAGTTATATTAAATATTTAAAGTAGATAAAGTATCTTAAGAAGTAGTAACCGATTATTTATAGAGAAAAAAGAGTTATTTATATAAAATAGAGAGTGAATAATATATTAAACTTGTATAGACTGACGTATCCATTTTATGTTGTTAATTTTTAATATGTATTTTAGATAATTAAATGTTTGATTGTGTGCTGTATTAGTGAGTTTTTTTTTTACCATACTCCCATCTTATTAGTTAGTAGCTTGTTAGGTGGGCACAGACTGTTGTAACGTAACATCATGCAATGCGTGGGCCAACGCTTCGTAAAACGGGAGTCCGGAGACGGTAGTCCAGTGAGCATGTAGTCGTATCGAGGGAGAGCTTTAAGAGCGCGTATTCCAAAAGGTGGCAACGTCGCGAATAGCTGTCAAATATTTACATGTTTTAATTAATTTGGCAATTTTACTGTATGAAAGTAAGAAATAATGACAACAGAGCATTATTTCTTTCTTGTTACGTATTAATTATTACAAGCACTAAAATTGATTAGGGAATGTGATCATTAATAACGTAACATCGAATATATAGTTTTAGATGTAAAAGAAGTATTTGGTAACTTGCTAAATTCCTTTCTTACACCTGAAACATACAAACGTTTACAACATCAAATTTAGCGTTTTAAATTGCAATTCATATTCGATTTTTTAGTTCATTACAGAGCCATATCTCTTATAATAGTAAATTTACCAAGTTAATTAAAACTTTTAAATATTTGACAGCTATTTGCGATGTTGCCAACTTTTGGTATATGCGCTCTTAGGCCCAGTGCACACTGCTGGAGGCGCGGCGGAGTGCAATTGAAAACAACATTTAAATATATATATATAGCTGGGCAACATTACGTAGCAAAAGAGGCGCAGGACGCGGCTGCCTGCGTGGGCGCGAACCCGGACAAACGTTGCAGCAGAGTTGACCCTAAATGAAACGACTCAAAATTCATATCTAGACGTCCTTTTAATGAGTGAACATCAACTCACATGCACCTAACAGCTTTATCAGTGAGATGCTCCACGCTGTTAACCACATGCATGATGTACTCCTTCAGTCTTTCCTTGCTGTTCTGAAGGTAAGGCAGCACGGCACCTTTCTGGGCAGCCTGGTTGAACTCCTCGATGTAAGGGTAGTATTTCCGCGCCAAATGCGCCAGGGCATCGAGAGTTTCCAACTCCTTCACGTACAGGAGCGGGGCACTCTTGATTTTGTTGTCGACGGCCATGGAGCACGAGTTGATATCTTTATCGCAGAGTTCTTGCTTGAGTTTCGTTAGCTGAAATTAATAAAACGTACCACATTTAGAGAAAGGAGGAGGCCGACCGCATAAGGCAAAGGCAACAGCGCCCTCGCCGTAGCCGTCGCCGCCGCGATCCTGCCGATATTCGGCCACCGTAGACACTGGCTCGCGGACGGTGAGCAATGGGTAGCTCGCCGTCCGGTCGTCTGGTAAGACCGAGTCCAAGTCGTCAACGGCGCGCACCGTTCCCGCGCGCCTCAAGGAGTTCTCAGCAAACTGCAGGGGCCCTTCAGGGTCGAAGCCTCCTGGAGCCTAGAGGGTGGTGAAAACTGTTACCTCGACTCCAGGAATAAGGCAAGGAAGGTACGGGGTAGGTTTTTTAGTCAGTAAGAGTCTGACACTGGTCTCCCGCTCCGCCCAAGAGCGGGTTTCGTCATTGGATGATTTTCACCTACCATAAAAAAAAACCACATTTAGAGAGGTCAGCTCTTGTTGGTTTCTTAGTCACCCCCCAACCCCATCATAAAGCCTCAGATACATCGCGCAACCAGTGCCGTAGCTAGGTGACGAATGGCCCTGGGGCAATAAAATGTGGGGCCTATGTTTTACGCGGGAAATTATCTAATAACTTCTACTCTGAATTGAGCGGGAGTCAGACTTTTACTGACTCAAATTCATTGCCATGATTAAAATAGTGTTGCAACTTATTTTATCTAGATTTATTCAAGATATGAGAGCTTATAGTTAGTTGAATATGGATTGCTGAAACGGCAATCTGGCGTTGATGTGTTTTTTTAACCGTAGGTAATTGGCATAAATATGTATTAGAATAATACCTAAGTATTATTTAATACATACTATATAATATTGTTTAATGTATGTGTATATAAATGTGGGTACCTAAACCTAAATAAATAAATAGTGCCATCCCTTTTTCTCGTTTGCGTGACTGCTATTTTAACATGTAACTCACAGTCAGTGGTCTTGCCAGCCCCTATGGATAGGGTGGCAAAGTAAGTGGAAGATGTTTATGGATTCTTTGGATTTCAGGTCTTTGTCATAGTCAGTGTCACTAAAAATTAAGGAATGGTTGTTTCTTGTGGACTTACTCTGGGCATGTGCGAGTGTCCTTTTCTAATGTAATCCTCCATCATGACAACCACCTTCTCCGCATTGGCCAGTCCATATTTATAGTAAGTGTCGACGGTTGATTGGTATACCTGTTCGTACATTTGGTCAAAGCTGTAAAAAAATTTAGATTAAAAAAAAGTTTCTTGTAACTGTGTCGTGGCCATATTGTGGAAATTGATCATTTCATTATGTGACCGGCCAATTATCATGGAATGGTTGCATTTCATGTGATCATCATCATCAGCCCTTTTTAATGTTTCCACTGCGGGGACACAGGCCTTCTCTCTAGGAGAGAGAAATTTCATGATGTGGTCAGCTAAAACTGATCAGAATGCCTAAACGACAATGTTTCAAAATATTTCAAACAACGTTTAGTTTTTTGAATAACCTTTGTTAATGTATAAATACCTAAGACATTTTAAGTAGCTTTAATTTTAAAGATATCTACACTAATATAATAAAGAGGTAAAGTTTGTTTTTTTGTTTGTAGGGGGTAATCTCTGGAACTACTGGTCCGATTGGAAAAATTTTAGCAACAACAGAAAGCTGCTTTACTCCTGAGTGACATAGGCTATATTTTATGTACGCGGGCGAAGCCGCTGACAAAAGCTAGTAATTAATAAATAACACTATTAGTGAAATAAGCTTTGAACTCCCAAGTTTTTTACGCTGCGTTTTGGCTGACATGCAATTAAAATGTAGAGGCCCAACTGCAGGGCCGAAGCCTACTGGGACCCCGGTCCGGTTTCTGAAAAGAAAGTCCGACCCCGGTATGAAGGCTAAGAATGAACGGGGTGGGTCGTTTAGTCAGTAAGGGTCTGACGCTGTTTCCCGGTCCGCCTAAGGGCGGGATTCGTCATTAGATGATTTTACCCACCAAAAAAAACATGCAATTAAATTCTGTTCATATTTGATTTGTCAGGCATCGACTCGTGCTAGTACGGTGTGGTTAGTGATATCAGCTTTCTACAAAAATTCACGGATCATTAAATTGGAGGTGTTACTTACTCAGCGCATGAATTCCTGATAGTCTTCGCCAAAGCGATTAAAACTGCTAATAGTGCATTGTATTGATGTGCGGCGTCGTTCATCGATCCTGAAGATGGGTCCAGTTGACTGAAAAACAATAATATCATGTGGATATTACAAAAACCAGTATTTCTATGACACAACCTGATCCTCGAATAGTCTTAGGCTCTAGACAGACGGACTGCATTTCAACTGCAATCGAACCGCAAAAAACCGCAGTTCGGATGCAGTTTGAATGCAGTTGACACGACTGCAATAGAACTGCAAACCAACCGTGCAGTTCGATTGCAGTTGGTGTACAGTTTACAGCATTGCACTGAATCGCCGACTGCAGTTCAACTGCAGTCGGACTGTACGTTTAGTATGCAGTTCTATTGTAGTCGTGTCAACTGCATTCCAACTGCATTCGAACTGCAATTTGCAGTTGAATCGCGGTCCGTCTGTCTAGAGCCTTAGTTTTGTAATCAGAACAAACCAAAACCGGTCTTGGGACAAACCAGTGCCAAGGCATTTTTTTTTTATAATAATACGGTTATAGTACTAAAATGTATAGTAAATTATTTTAAAACGAAGAGTTATAAATGACATACTGCTTAGAGAAAGAGAGCTAGTTCCTGTGCTATTATATGAGCACTTTAGTAAAAGGTATTATTTATTATGTGTCCATCTTCATTAACAGCGGCCCTCTCAAATAAACATCTAAAATATTGATGTTCTGCTAAACTTTCAATTCTGTGCACAGAATTGAGTTACCTAGGTACTATTAACAATTTTTAAATTCTAATTTTATCGGAAAAAAAGGAATTGTCCTAGAATGTCCTTGTAGCTTCGTATATGACGTAAGCTGTTAGATCTGCTCATCAGGTTCATGATGTACTCTTACAATGAGGTGCTATAAAAAGAAGAATTCAGCTGAGTTAGAACAAATTGTGGTCTTCCAGTCAAGAGTGAATTGGTTACCTATTTCTAGGCAAGTCTGTTCCATTATCGACCTCATCGCTTACCATCAGTGGACCTTTTTTCAAACGCGAGCCTATCAATAACAAAACAAAATAAAGCAAATAAAGTTCTTACGTTCGTCTCTTCAAATAATTTCCAAAATTCTCGACAAGTTCAAGATCGTCATAATACGACTGTTCATCTGAGGCACCCCTGGAATCGTCCGATTCAGAATCACTGTCGTCTAAATCAAAATTGTAGACTTCGGGACCGAACAGGATCGCTGTCCGAGCCTGACGTAAATTGTTACTTCGTCCAGCAGGGTAGTAAACATAACTAGTTTGCTCTTTATTAATGTAGGGTGAATTCAAATATGGGTCAGCATTGTACTGGATTGGTCTTTGCCATGGGTAGCGCGGGAAACTGTTCACAGGTGAGGAATACTCCGGATATTGCTTAACCGCATAGTATGGCTGTTCCTGGGCCGCCATTTGTCCGGTGTAATAACCTTGTCCGACATTTCGTTCATTGCTTATGTAACCCTGATAAGGGCTATTTATAGATTGACGAATACGATGTGCTTGGACATAGGTTACGCAGAGAATTGCTGGTATCAGATGCCACATTTTGCCTGTAATCAAAAATTGGTTTAAACTTAGAACTTGGTTATACTTCACACAACTTGATGTTATAAAAGGTAAAAGTATGTGTGTATGTGTATGTTTATATTATTCGTTCATATATATATGAAAGTGGATTTGAATGGGCACGCGAGTACCTACATCAAGTCCTGGAATAGCACGCAGGAGAGAGGACTTTTTATATCAAGAGTATGTTCCTTTGAGATCATTTTTAGAATCACGCGGGCAAGCTAGTTTCACGTGTTTATAAGAAATATGTTAGAGTAATAGAAGTCTTAAAAATAATAAGATTAAAAAAAAAGTAGAAATTATGGTAAAATGGTCAGCCATTTTTTGACCGAAGAATCAGTATTACCATACGCAGAACCGCACCAACCGTAACCAGAAGCAGAAAGTGGAAAGAGGGCTGAGCCCTCTTTCCACTTTCTGCTTCTGGTTACGTTAGCAAGCGCCTAATTGTTTGTTAATTTTACGAAAATCTCCAAGGATTTAAACGCCTCGAATATAATAATACCCAATAAGGTTGTTGTAGTTTAACTGTTTAAGGTTTTCTGCACCTACAGCAACCTTTACAGCAAAGCCCGCCGTATTAAGAAAATGAGTTGGCGCAAGGGTCTCGATACGACTTGCAACCTTGAAGTTTCGTGAACTGCCCCCCTAGCCAAGTTGACAATCTACAATCGTTAACGCTAGTAAACAACTAATCAAATATATAAGTTCACATAATGCAAAATGACATTTTTTTTTTTTTACAACTTTTACACAACGCCGTCTAGTCCCAAGCTAAGCAGAGCTTGTGTTATGGGTACTAGACAACTGATAAACATACTTATATATTTCTAAATACATACATATTATAGATAAGTTACACCCAGACACAGAACAAATGAGCGTGCTCATCACACAAACATTTGTCCTGGGTGGGAATCGAACCCACAACCTCCGGCGTAGCAGTCAGGGCCACTAACTACTAGACCAACAGGTCAGTCATGAATGAAATGGAATCGTTTCTACAATGATGATCGCAACATCCTGCAGTTTTATGATACAATTAATTCTTACATGAGGTGTTTCGATTGTAGAAAGAGACTCGTTACGAAACGGTTGTAACTTGGCTAGGAGACCTGCTGCAGCCTGGCACACATTTGCCTTGCAGTAGTCAGCTGGTTGCAGTAGGTACGATAGCAGTCCGTTCCCTCAGACGTGCAGTCATCTCCTTTGCTAGCATTACTGCTTCGCAGAAGGACAGGAGGACGTCACAGAAAACGACTGGGTAGTTCAGTTTGCAACCACTCAACTAATCTAAGGCGTTCTCGAAGGCAGCAATAAGACGTTAGATGCTAATATGTATCGAATTAATTGATAAATTTTCCTCAAGACGTGATGGCTTCCATAAAAGGCAAACCGGAGTAAACACTTTCTTTTAATTGCTATAAATTAGTGCTTGACTGCGATCCCGCCTGATGGTAAGCAGTGATACAATCGTTGATGGTGAGGCGCACTATTTTATTAAGAGCCTTTTCAATCTAGCCTCGAAGAAATCTAAATTATAATCGGACGGAAATACCGCAGCTGGTAAACTGTTCCAGTCCTTCGATGTACAAGGTATAAACGACGAGGCAAAACGATTAGTCCGGACCGTAGATGTCTTAACAACGTAAGGGTGGATATTTGCCGGACGTGGTTGTCCAATGGCAAAATTGAGATTGCGTAATCAAATCGTGCAATTACCCGCGCACACTCTCCAAAATGCATCCTGTAGAAAACTGAAAGGCTGGCTACTCTGCGCCTGTGCTCACACACCACAGCTACATGAAATCTGACCCAAAACCGCAATATCTAATAAGAGTGAAAGCTAAATTAATATGAAAAAAATAATATGGACACGCTTACCCAACGGAAGGGGATTTTGGTCGCTCAATTGATAAAAACTTCATCAGTATTTATATAGTAAAGTAATTAGCTATTACCGTTAGCTTGTTCTTTCTTATTAGGAATTGTTATTCTTATTGCCACTGGTTCTTAAAGTTTTACGTCTATATATTATTTACAATTTAGAATTTGAATTGGTAGTTCCTGCGCTGTTCCTCAAGGAGTTGTCAGCAAACTATAGGGGCCCTACAAGGTCGAAGTCTCCTGGAGCCGAGGGTTGGTGCAAAAGTGTTTCCCGGGGTTCTGAGAATAAGGCAAGGGAGGAACGGGGTAGGTTCTTTAGTCAGTAAGAGTCTGACACTGTTTCCCGCTCCGCCCAAGAGCGGGATTCGTCATTGGATGATTTTTTACCTACCATAAAAAAACTCTAGTGGGACTATGCCCGAATGGAACGCAACATAAAGAAGGAATGTAGGTGTGGTTTTTGTCAGTAAGGGTCTGATAATATGTCAAAGGATGTTTTCTCCACCTTGAAAAAATCTTATAAAAGGATGACTTCAGAATTAACCTTTCGAATACTGTTACTAAAGACATGCTAGAAAGACAACAGGTGTGCGAGAGAGGAGGCCTGTGTCCCAGCAGGGGATCATTAAAAAGGCTGATGATGTTGAGGTCTGCGTTCGCTCGGGGCCCAAGAGTTTAAAGATAAGAAGTTGAAAAGTTTTACAAACTTTATATTGTTATATCAAAGTTTATAAATATGTGTGCGTATATTAAAAGCACCAAAAATAGTTTTTAGTAATTATCGTTTTATATTGCTTCAAATCATTTTGTGTATATATAATCATATAGTCATTAGGCACAAAATTATTTAAAATTGAGCCATCACCACCATATCAATACCTTACAGATCTATTAATTTCGGAAAGTATATTTCGACACCAGCGTCGAACAGGGCAATATCTCCGATTGCAGTAGAATTTGAATTATTACCGTAAGCGTAATATTTGTGGAATAAGCTACAAGACTGTACTTACCTTCAAAGCGTTCTAAATGAGAATAGGATCAATTGCCATATTGTGAGGTCACATTTACTGTCAAATCGAGGCAAGATATTTTTAGAATTCAGTTTATTAACAAAAACTTTAATTTATTGACGAACTGTGAACGAAAAAAGTTGAATCAGAATCCAGTTTTTCAATTTTACTCATCTCTGAGTTCTTCAATTTTGCAAAAATATCTTTAATTTGACAGTACAGCGTGACGTCACATCCTCTCAATCGATCCTATTCTTGTTTGGAACGCATAGTAATAACGATGTGTTTACTTTCTAGCATTGATGCCCATATTTCAAACACGGCGGCATCTCTTTTAAGTTATTCTAAAAAATTAATACTAAATTAAACTTATAACCTTAAGACTCATCATTCAGATATGATGAGAGTCATCCTAAATATTTGTATTTTATTTATCTTTGAGAAAGAAACGTAATTAATCAATAATTATATAAGCAACAAAAAGTTATCAGCGGATTCTGAACACGTAATTAATTTAAGTTAATTTGTAAAGTGTGTTAAAAACAATTAGTTGCGCGTTAAACGGTTAGGTATTTGTTAATTAGAATTAAGTACCTTCTTTCGTTGATACTATCAGGAATACAGTTACAATATATAGGTACCGTTAAATTTTGATCGTTTTAATCCGATAAAAGAAACACTATTGATTTGTAAAGATAAAATAAAAAATAAAGTACTTTCTTTTTTTCTAAAACTCGTACACTTAATATACTTGATCTCTTTAAGTAAAGGAGTCAATGACCTTGTATGTAGTTGTCGGTAGTTGCGTAATAACTACCTACACGTCATTTAACTTGCCTAGCTGACGTTAACTTAAAGAAATTAATTAAAAAGTAATTTATTTTTTAATTTTTACATATCGTACCATATAATACCGAATCGACCCTCCACGGGATTGAAACGATCAAAATATATTGGTGTTTACTATAACGATACAGCTGTTTCAGTACGTTACGCAAAAAAGTATATTTCCGGTAATTTCGACACTTTCAAGTGAATTAAAATTTATAGAGGACTTGCCGTTGATCTAAAACCCTAAAAGGCATGAAACAAGGTTTTAAAAACTCTCGAAAGAGACCTTGCTAAAATCTTGCTAAAAAAAATCTAAGTTAAGTAGTTAAGTTTTAAAATCATTTATTTACCTTTATTTTCCTACTGTCCTACATATAGGACGGCTATTTCCTAGAAAGCCTTAAATTCAATATTTTTTTCAGCATTGTTTTATATTACCAAGTGTCTATAATAGTTTCAGGCTTATCTGGGTTAAAACATAAATATAGGAATAAATCTGAAAACTCATAGCAGACTTTACATAAAAATAGTTTTTTCGATATGGAAATAACTTCTTGAATCGGTTCGGAAATTGGACTGATTTCATAAGTTACTTTGTACGGAACTCCTTGTGTGCAAGCGTGGCTCGCATTTGGTCAGTTTTTTTCTTTGAAATATGCCTATGACTAAGGGTCCATAGCAAGTTTTCACAATTTGTACCATGTTTTTGTTAGGAATTCCATTGAATTTCAAAACAAACCGTAATCGTATTTCATTGTCATACAATTAGTAAAAAACATAATTGTTCTACGATAGGGTAATACTAACCATAGACTGCCTTTGACCGAGATTTTTTTATTTGAATATCATTATAGTACATTTGATACAAGTGCAGGAAGTTTGTCATTGCGACAGAGGCGAAATTGACACGAGCCGCAGGCGAGTGTGTTATGGAGCCGAGGGCTGCAATGACAAATCTGCACGTGTGTCAAACGACGTTTTTCAATACACTTACGACTTGTGTAATAAAGAAAGAAAGAAAAAAAATTTAATCGTATGTCAAACATACAGTAGAAATTTAAGAAATATATAAGTATAGCATTCAAATCTGCTCTGGTCAATTTCTAATTTCGTGGGGTCGTCCAGCGACTCTGGGGGACGCCTCGCGAGATGTCATGAGTTCTTGCCAAGCACTAAGGAGGTAGCCAGGAGCTAATTCCTGACCCATTTTTAAGCCTACCAGAGGCAATAAATAAATATTATATATTATGAGTAATTAGTCAACAAATAAATGTTTTAAAATCGAGAAAGTCTCTCATTGGTTCTTTTTATTCTTTATAATTTGATATTCTTATTTGCATTTGAACTCATTTGCGCCCAGTGGCTTGCAACACAAAATAGATATGAGATAGAGATAGATATGAAACCTGGGCCAGACGAATGATGAATGATGGTTGTATGTGTTAGAGAATTGTGTTGTAGAGGTAGATTTTGTACTTGTCACCTTTTTTGCGGTGACAAGTACAAAAGCGAAGACGGCTCAAACATTCTAGCTTGCCTTTCTCAGAAATTTTGAAATTAAAAGAGCTAGAAAAAGAGATACTTAGTAAAACTGAAACTTCCGCGAGAAATCAAGAATGCCAGAGAGAGAAGAATGTTATAATTGTGCGGATTGCCCGGAAAACAGAGTGGATTATACAGTGGAGGTCTGCTTTGCTTGGGATGCATGCCACCACGTCCTTGTGCAGGTGATGGGCGTTGGCGAGTAATTGGAGCATTTATTCAAGCTTGCAAAAAAAAAAGTTATTTTTTTATGTATGGCGCATACATAAAAAAATTAACAAAAACAACTAAATACTAAAAATATGCGACACACCCGCACAAAACGGCCGGTGCTCAGCAAAAAGCTGGGGCTCATTTGTGTGAAACAGAGCCACCGCTCTGATTTTCAGTACCAGCAGTATATGACGATAGACGCTGCACGGCTAAACGTAATATTTTTATATTATAAACTAATAAACAAATATACTTATCACTTAACATACGGTGTACAATATTATACTAATGATAAATCAAATAAAACAGCAGAGTGCCTTGAGCAATGTTCACCCTCACCGTCCGGTCGTCCAATAAAGATTAAGGGGGAGATACGACTTTTGACGATTTTAAATCCAACATTTTATCTAAACGGCTAGTCAGTATGTTTTGAAAAAATATACCTATGATAAGCTAAAGTATACAAATATATATTTTTTATCATAGAACTTGGTGTGATTTATTTTATAAGTTATGGCTAACACAGACAAAAAAGCGAACATTAGGCAAAAACCATTTTAAATTAATAAGTCACCCATCTTTTAATTAATATACGGATTCTATTCTTATTGTGGTAAATGAATGACCAATTATTATTGGAATAATCTTGATGCGCGGGATGTGATGCTAGCTCTTTTGTTTGTTCAAAGTTGCTAGCGTTTATTCGGTGCAGATTGCAGCAATATTGATGGGACTAGTTAGGACCCAAGAGTTTAAGCGTTGCATCAGCATCACTGCTTCTCCCAAACGTCGCCTTATTACTATTCCTGTACGATTATAATTTTCCTAACAAATGAAGTTTAAAAAGTCGAATGCAAGGATGACTATTGGTCGTTTAACCCTAGAGGTGACTAATCCAAAACTACGTTATTACTATCTATAAAAGGGGCGAAAACACTTCAACATACATTGTCAGAGTCAGTTCTAGTAAAGCGATTGGTAAGTAAGACTTTGTTTGTTTTATAGTTCTCCAGTGACGATTAACTTCTTGATCCTCAAGCAAAAAAAAAAGCGTTCGCGTGTGATTTCGCGCCGTTCAGTTGTACAATAAGCGATCAAATAGATTGTAAAATATTGAGTGTTTTCTTTATAGGGTATTTTGGAATTTATTACTATTTATCTAACAACGTAAATAAAAAGTTTTTCATACACAAATGAATTTAAATATAGAAAATTAGCAACTTTCCGTTAATGCCCGATCGAGCTAATCGTTTTTTTTTTAATTTTAATGCTTCAATAACGTTCGGGATTAAAATTTTGAAACTTTCGTTTCATTCGGAAATCAATATAACGCCCTCGACTTGAAAGATACCGCCTTATCTCCTAGTAACAAAATCTACTATCATGTTCGGAAGTCTGTGTAGAAAATCGCAAAAATATTGGAGAAGTCGACTATATTTTTAGGGTTCCATAACCCAAACGGATAAAAGGATAAAGGATTCACCCCTTTTATTATAACTTTGTTGTCTGTCTTTACTATTTATATCGGAAACGCGGGGAGGTATGGAGTTGAAATTAAAACCATTAAAACCATTGGGTCTGTGATCTCTTGAAGTTGTGAAGAACGCAAAAAAAACCGAACACTACTTAAGGGAATGAAAATTAATAGGGCACTTCAAATTAAATCAATCATTTTATAACAAGTAAACTATATTTACTTTGTCGCTGGGGCCGAAAGGATCTAGAGTAGCGTCCGCGTATCGGAAAACGCAGCTTTCGAAGGCCTCCCACAAGGTGGACCGATGACCTGGTCAGGGTTTTTTTTTATGGTAGGTGAAAATCATCGAATGACTAAACCCGCTCTTGGGCGGAGCGGGAGACCAGTGTCAGACTCTTACAGACTAAAAAACCTACCCCGTACCTTCCTTGCCTTATTCCTAGAGTCGAGGTAACAATTCTCACCACCCGAGGGACCTGGTCAGGGTTGGAATTCGATGGATGCAAGACGCACAGGATCGGTATTTGTGGAGGCGCTTGGGGGAGGCGTATGTCCAGCAGTGGACGTCTTTCGGCTGAAATGATGATGAAACTATTTACAGGCACTTTTGAAAGGTCTGACAAAAACAAAATGATGCTAAATGCACATTCCAAAGACACTCTTCTTTCAATAAGTAAGGTTTTATGGCATAGGTTTCGTCACACGCTTCGATCATACTGGACAGTTACGAGTTACTGACATCTCCTTGAGGGGCAAGAGGAACATTACGCGTCGACGACGACTTGGGCTTGGTCCGGACTGTTACCGGACGGCGGGATGGTGAGCTACTCATTGCTCGCCGTCCGTTATTCCATCCATTCCTCCCGTTAGCCTTCCCAGTAAGGAATTAATTAATTAAGTAATTTCCTATTTGAGTTAGCAGATGTCGGGGGGAAAAACAGCCAAGTTAAAGTGGTAGTCGGCTGGCCACATTGCACAATCCGGACAGATAAGCGAAAATAGTCACTCACTGGACACCTGAGGGAGGTCGACGCCGTCCAGATCGACCGCGGTGAAAGTGGCGTGACGATTTGATCATGTTCGCAGGGCAAACTTGGCCGGAGGTCTTGGAAGGAAAAAGGGGAGCCTTTGCCCAGCAGTGGGACATAAAATAGGCTAATAAAAAAATAGTAATTCCCAGTGTCTCCCTATAATCATCATCCTACCCTTATCCCATATTACTTGGGGTCGGCGCAACATGTTTTTTTGTTCCACTCTATCCTGTCACCCGTCACACTATCACTAACTCCCTTTTCTTTCATATTACTCCTCACACAATCCATCCATCTCTTCTTCTTCCCAGTGTCTCTCTATGTGATCTTAATAAACTTGTGTCAGATTCCAGATGGCCATGCTTCTCCCACTCCTGCTGTTCACGAGTACTTGCGCTCTGGCTGCGGACAAACCGCCGCCGTATGGACAACTCAGAGATAGCATACAAAAAACCTTTCAAATATTGGACGAAAATGTCTTGTAAGTTAAATTAATGATCGTACCTGTCGGCTTTGGTAATTACAGACACAATTAAAGAACAATAAGTGTGCGAACGCCGAACCTATTTAATGAATTAATCATCCCGTAGAGAGTCGATCCGGTACATGAAACACTATCCATTTGTAAAGATAAAATAGAAAAATAATGTGCTTTTTCTTTAATCTCCGAATTAATTAACACATGCCCGAAAAAACATTTCTCCCCCCGTTAACTCACGATCGTTTCGTTAACGTCGAACGCTTCACCGCTAAGTCACGTGGTAAGAGAACAAAGGAATTAAAGGAGTGGCAACTCTAAGCGTTCGACGTTAAAAGCAACGATAGCGACAGCCCCCCTAGTGGGCTGACTTCAGCGGTTAAATTAGTAAATGTGAAATGACAGTTGTTTTCTTATTTTTTTATTTGATACTAGTGACCCGCCCCAGCTTCGCACAGGAACTGATATTGAATATATTATACATGTATAAACCTTCCTTTTGAATCACTGTATCAGTTAACAAAACCGCATCTAAATCCGTTGTGTAATTTTAAAGATCTAAGCATACATACTAATCGTGCAGAGAACTATTATTGCGCGATGCAGGATTCTTGTAGTTCTTATGTGACGCTATAGATGTCGCTACATAGACTAGTCCTTGAATATTATTTATATTTATTGTTTAATTCCTGATTCTTAAATATTTCATCAGATCAATGGAGGACAGCATACCGAATATGGATGATCCCAGGCGTCACTATGCCCAGATAATGTGCGTAGTTTATGCTCAGGCGGTTGAGGAGTCGGCTTGTTCGTAAGTATTGTCCAACAAACTACATCTTCTATATCCCCGGTGAAACCATACAACAGTTACTTATGCGGGAATACATATATACAGTTGCATATATGCAGTTGTGAAGCTGCAAAATATTTCAGCAGGTAATAAAAAAAAAAATATTGGTGATTCTCGACCCGAATCATCAATAAAATAAGTAGGTACATTTTTCATTTTTTTTTTCTATTTAAATCGGTACGTGTGAACTACTTTTATTTAAACTGGGCCAGTCTGATACTAGCCCTATAATCTATACATATAATAAAACAGTAACGAAAGAAAAACTGTACATTGAGAATTTTCTGGAAAAAATGAGTGGGTTTTGTTAGAAAAACGTAACTGATGACAAAAAGTGACTTTTTAGAATTTTTGTCTGTTTGTCTGTTTTTCTGTGCCTATGGTACGGGTTGGCGCCAAAACTACTGGATAGATTGATTTGAAATTCAGCAAAAATGTTCCTTGTAAACCAAGGAAGGCTTTAGGCTACATATTATCACGCCGTAAGTTATGGGAGGTAAGCAATATTGAATTTCAATGGTGCAATGGATGCAAGGGTGTAGCTTTTTTTTTCGTGGGCCGATCGACTCAAAACTTAGCATAAACATTACCCTAAATTAGTTTTCAAGGATGCCATATTTATTTTTTCAGAAGTATCCCCAGTGCAAGATTTAGGGGATGTTAAAGTTTGTATGGGAGAATCTTATTGCTTGGGTTAATTAACTTGAAACTTGGCACGTAAATTTATTTAGGTAAATAATAAAGATTCCCACTATTCATTTTTCAAAACTACGTAATTTAGGCAAAGAAACATAGTTTAATGAATATTAGTAGTATAAAGACATATTTAAAAAAGCGCCATCTATAAGATTACACAAAAATCAAATCAAGTTACATTTTGACACTTTTTGAAAATGAATAATTTTTTGACCATGTTGGCAAGGTTAGCAGTTAGTTATTCTTAAAATTCATAGATGGTAGTGCGCATTTTCTTCATAAAAGTCGTATAATTCGTTTTGACAAATTTGAATTTCAAAAAACCCTCAAAATCTCACGGCATAGGTGTTCAAGATTTCATAGTCTCTTACTGCGCAGTCGAATTTACTCACAACTGGGAATAAAAAATGAAAAAAAAAAAACAAGCCCAAACAGAGCAAAATAATGTTACTTATTTATTTTTAGGGAAATTATCTTAGGTAGTGGTTGGTTCGTTTTACGAAAAAATGTGGGTTAATATTTAATACATAATTAAAAAAAAATATTTATCTCTTTAATGGTGAAACGGCGTTCTCCATGTTTATATGAAATGTCTTATTCTTATTCCAACGGTCTAACGGATTTATTTTGCAACGCAACCTAATCTTTCAATGATATTTATATACGTACAACGACATCTACTGACTCAAATTAGTACAAACGAAAATATTATATTAACAAAATAATATTATTTTTACCTTTCGACTACTGTAATTACAGACACAATTAAACGACAACAGTTGTACGGAAATTTGTGTCCTCTTGGGACTTAACTAAAGAGTTTTACGAATAATCTATACATATAGGTAATTATAATAAAATCGTAGGAAAGTCAAAACTGTTCATTAAATATTTTTTTAACAGAATACTTGGAAAGTGATCTACAATCGATATCGAAGCCAAAAATATAGTTTTTAGAATTTTTGTCTGTTTGTCTGTATGTATGTCAAGGCTAAACTCAAAAACTTACTTGGATATATATTTATACATACTGCATGGATTATCTTCAAATTTTGCTTGAATAAAGGATTGGCCAACATATAGGCTACATATTATCACGCTATCACCTACGGGGAGGAGTTGCGAATACTTATTTTTCTTACGCATTCTGTGACAGTGTTTAATCTAACGACGCATATTTAAATGTTGTTTTTGAGTAAGCCATGCTAACATCTGGCTTTACACTATAAATACTACGACATTTAAGTAACTTGGGCAGAGAAACATAGTTGAATGTAGTAGCATATAGAAAATTTTAAAACAGCACCATCTATTTGATTTCATAAAAATCAAATTCTTCCTAAACGTGGTATCGTATATTATTTATTTTTTACTATGAGCTTTATTGTACACCTCATAATGTAGACAGGATATACAAATACAAAATCGCACAGGGCAATATCTGGGCAGGGCAATATCAGGCATTTTTTGGAACTTGAATTTTTCAAAACGAACTATACGTTTTGAAAAATTCAAGTTCCAAAAAACCCTCAAAATCTTGAGCAGAGTTGAGCAAGACTATTAAAAAAAATGCGGTGTTAAGTATTACAAAAAAGTTATGTTCATTAAAATATCGCCATCATCTGTCTGAAGATTTTCTGCAAGCTTTGAGGCGTGCTACTGGAGACGAAGTCGATGTAACTGATGATCGTGTGCTGAACACCTGTCTCAGTTCACTTCAAGATGTGGACATTTCTATCGGCGGCAATCCACTGATCTAATATGGATTACTAGCTCCCCAATCGTCACCGCATCAAGACTATGGAAATCGAGAGTATAACGCTGAGACAGAGTTCTCTTCAGAGCAAAAACAGATTTATGACACCGTCCTTGAAAGCGTAGTGCAAAACCAGGGCAAAATGTTTTTCTTGGGTTGCTCCTATTGGAACAGGAAAAACATGGCATACTTGCAGAGGTCAGGAGGCAGGGCAATATTGCTGTTGCTGTCGCGTCGTTGGGAATTGCTGCTACACTGCTTCCGGGTGGCAAGACAGCACATGCCATGTTCAAATTCCCATCGATTTAGAGAGCGTTAAAACGTCTGTTTGTGGGGTGTCACGTAACAGCGATAAGGGACACGTGCTTAAGGATTGCTCTTTGATCGTATGGGATGAGCATATTATGGCCAATAGGAAGGAGTTGAGGCCGAGGACAGAACCCTGCAGGACATTTGCGGGAACGAACATTTGATGGGTGGTGTCACAGTTTGTTCAGTGGCGATTTCGGGCAAACGCTTCCCGTTTGCTACGTTGACACCTTGGCTTCGATCCTATTGGGCTCCTAATTGTAGGAGCCCAATAGGATCGAAGCCGACTGCTGGAGGCGCAGGGAATAGTGCGCGCCGTCGACGACTATCGACGGTCGCAAGCCCGCGCCTACTGTGGCCGTAAATCGGGATTGTAGACACGGCGGCGGTAGCTGTGGCTTGAGCGCCTTTTCTTTTGTCTGATGCAGTCGACGCCCTTTTTTAGCGCAGAAGGAGGCAACCGCCTGCCACTCTTCTTTGCTCCGGATCATGGCCTCTGCCAAAGTCCGCTGCAAGTTAAAGCCCACTGCGAGAGAGGTGGACAGGAAGTGCTTCTAAAGTCTCTCGATAGAGCGTTAGCCAGCTTAGAAGAATTCATTTGCTGTGTGTACAGGGACAACAGTCATTTACCGCACCAGCAGAATTTCTTGGGCCATTTTGACGTCCGGAAATGATCAGGCTGCAGCAATTAATGAATACATTCTCTCGGAAATTGAGGGAAATGCAGTGATCTATACCTCAATAAACACTGTCGTCGAGCAAGATGACGCCACACATTATCCCGTGGAATTTTTGAACTCCCAGCCAGCAAGTGGACTTCAAGCGCATACCATAAAGCCGAAAGTCGGAGTCCCATTTTTGCATTTTCAGAATTACCTATCTCCTCCAAAGTGGTGTAATGAGACCTGTCTTAAAGTCATCTCGCTGCACAGACACATCATTGAAGCAAAAATTCTTACGGTTTATGGCGAAGTCGAGGCAGTATATATACCTCATAACTTCCCGTTCCAGTTCAAGCGCGTACAGTTCCCCGTGAGTGTTTGTATCGCGATGACCATCAATAAGTCGAAGGGGCAGACACTGAGTGCAGCGGATGTCAACTTCAGGACGAGTTGTCTCTTACGCGGGCAACTGTATGTCGCTTGCTTCCGCGTCACCAGTCCTGACTCTCTTTACATTTTGGCTCCTGGCAGCATAACTACCATCGTAGTGTGGTGGCGGAGTGGTAAAGGCTCCGACTTATAATAATATAAGTTGTAGGTCTGTCGTTCAAACCCAGCCAGGCGCATTACTTTGTGTATTTTATTTCATAACCACTGCTCAACGGTGAAGGAAAACATCATGAGGAAACTGTGACTGTGAATGTTTTAGAACCAAAAATTCATCAAGTGTCATCCACCAAACCGTATTGAACTCGCGTGGTGGATTATGACCCATTCCCTCTCCTAGGAATGAGGTCTGTGTCCCAGCAGCGGGAACTTTATATGGCTGATGCAATGCTAATTTAAAAGTTGTTTACTTATAATGCTAAGCCATCTGATATACACTGATCATACACTGCCATCTTAGTTTTTTTGGTGCTGTAGAGCCTTCACGCAGACAACGTCGCGGGCAGCAGCTAGTACACAATATATAGTACACAGGGCCAATTTTTTAATACGTATACACTTGCGAACGTAGCTATTAGCCGATGAAAAGTAGGTTTTTGGCTTGAATAGAGAAATTGGCTTAAATGACCACATGGTTGCAATTTAGCGTTCAACCAAGGTCAGCTTGGTTGGAGCTTGGATGTAAACCAGGCACCAACACGTTCGAAATTCAATCACTATGGTTAAGAAAACGAGCCTCCCAACCAAGGGCGTTGAAGGTCATGGTTCACAACTGCTGTCTACACGGATTGAAACTAACAAGGTCACCTTGGTTGGGTCGTTGGTTTACAACTATTGGGTCAACCTTTTAGGATAACGTGCACTTACCTTTGTCTGTCGAAGTGAGGCTCGTTCAGTCTGGAACCACTGCACGTACCTATACGGCACTCCTTTTCAATATTCTTCAACACCAGCCTGGCTACAACACTCGTAACACTTCACTTGTTCTTCTGGCTAGACCTGGTCCCACTTATTTCAGCCGTCTTTGTCCTATTTTTCCATTGTGCACGATTTTGTGCCATGTCGGTATCGAAGATACACTCGTAATAGTTCGCAAAAAAGAAAATATATAAGAAATTATTCAATAATTCATGCCGTGACACTATGCGCGGGGATTTCTTCAAGAATGAGGAGTGTCTTCATGGAATGTTCGCGACCGACGATGACACAACAATAGCATCAGACAGCGCACTCGTGGTTGTAGGAAAAGCCCAGGCACAGAATGCGTTCTCGTTTGCAAAAATGCACGTCTACCCTCCATTTGGAATTGTAAAAGATACAAAACCAACACTAGTTTTTTATTGGTGGGTAAAAATTATCCAATGATGAATCCTGCCCTTGGGTGGAGCGGGAAACAGTGTCAAACTCTTACTGACTAAACAGAACACCCCGTTCCTTATTTGCCTTTCGTTTTGGGGCCAAGCCTTTCTGTTAGAAAAAGAGCCTAAGCCTCAGTTGGCTATTGGTCTGTATGTTAAGCCAAGCATAAATCTGTTATGAGAAAAGAATAGCCAAGGTTATTGAAATAGTACAAAGAATCATCAAATTTAATTGACAATGGGCACATTGCTCCACGATGAACAGATGGCCGTTGGGGCCGAATAGTACGACCGCGTACCAGAAGATGCTGTGTTGAAACAGTGTTGGACCGATGACCTGGTGATGTTTGATGGAATCCGAAGACATCTTACGGCTGAAATTTTGATGATGATGATGAAAGGGATAGCGCTATTTTTATGCGCCTTATAATGTTCTCATTAATGCGACTCATGCCTCCTCTCTCTAGGAGAAGGAATGGGCCACAAACCCACCGCGCTGGCATGGTTTCGAATTTTTGGTTCTAGGACATGCTGGTTTTCTCACGATGTTTTCCTTCACCGTTTTGAGAGCAATGTTGATGAAATAAATTACACAAACTAATGCACCCTTTGAACGTATGACCTACAAATTGTAAGTCAGGACCGTTACCAATCGGCCACCAATGCTCTCACATTGATTTTAACATGATATGAAAAAAATTTTAGCTGCATATTTGTGAATGGTCGAGAAGAAACGCTGACACCTAAGATACATACTACTTTGTGTAATTTATTACATCACCACTGCTTTCAAAACGGTGAAGGAAAACATCGTGAGGAAACCGGCATGTCCTAGAACCAAAAATTGGAAGACATCCATCAATTCGCTGGGCCCGCGTGGTGGATTATGGCCCATTCCCTCTCCTAGAGAGGAGGCCTGTGTCCCAGGAGTGGGAACATTAATAAGGCTGATGTACTAATAAAATTAGCCTAATTACAATTAAGCTCTTCTGTTTCTTTTTGTCCCAATTTTTACGTTAACTTTCTTTTTTTTTCAGGGAGGAACATTATTTCAGAGATTATCAGGCGCATCTTAACAGTACATTCCATATAGGTATTGATCACCCATATGAAGTAGTAAAGGGAATAAGATGGCTGATCTCTGAAATCAAGACAGTCATTGATGATGTAAGTATTTCTATCTTTCCAATAATAATAATATTTACAAATATATTTTTTTCAATTTCGCTTGCACGACAGTGCTGGCTCTTATCTCTGTCCTTGTCTATCAGTATAATAATCTACACTAATTTAATATAATAAAGAGGTAAAGTTTGTTTTTTTGTTTGTAGGAGGTAACAAAAGGCTGACAAAAGCTAGTAATATAATATAACAGTTTTTGTCAGCGGCTTCGCCCACGTACATGAAATATAGCCTATGTAAATATAGCCTGAGTGATCAGGAGTAAAGCAGCTTTCTATTGTTGCATTTTTTTTTCCAATCGGACCAGTAGTTTCAGAGATTACCTCCTACAAACAAAAAAACAAACTTTACCTCTTTATTATATTATACACCGTGAAATTTTAATGGTTGTTTTCCTTCAGCGAAATGGTTGTGTCTTGGTAATACAAACGTTTGATAAAAAAATAAAATATTAAAAACAAAAAATGGACCTGTAGAGTGCAAGTTAATTATGACGTATCACAACGTGCGAAGGCTTATTTTGGGTTAAATAATTAATGAATCGGTTTCCTGTGACGGCGTGCTGCTCATGCGACTCTAGTAGTACCTACAAATTACGTCTAACGTTACTATTGTTTTCGCTTTTTTGAGTTGATGAAATATTTTTAACAATTATTTATAAAAAAAACTTTTTATTTTTATTGTATGCTTCAAAAGTACTCCTTATGGCAAGTCATTCTGCCGCGGGAAAACAACCATTTAAATTTCACGGTGTATATAGTTTAGATAATATTCATAACTATCAAACCACCTCGCCTAGTCCCAAGCTAAGCAGAGCTTGTGTTATGGGTACTTATAGACAACTGATAAACATACTTATATATTCTTAAATACATACATATTATAGATAAATTACACCCAGACACAGAACAAATGATCGTGATCATCACACAAACATTTGTCCTGGGTGGGAATCGAACCCACAACCTCCGGTATAGCAGTCAGGGTTACTAACCACTAGACCAACAGGCCAGTCAGAACAGTGACTGACGACTGTGATGACACTGAACATAGATGTCTCTGATTGTGATGTTAGCGAGAACGTATCTTCTTCAATGGTTATATTATTGGTCAACTAAATGTATGAACTAACTAGCTTTTGCCCGCGGCTTCGCCCGCGTGGTATTGGGGTTGGGGTTGGGGTTTCCGGGATAAAAAGTAGCCTATGTCCTATTCCGGAATGGATCCTATGCCTGTGCCAAATTTCATCCAGATCCGTCCAGCCGTTTTGGCGTGATTGAGTAACAAACATCCAAACATCGTAAATTTCGCATTTATAATATTAGTAAGAAGTAAGATTAGTAAGATTATACATTTAAATTAATAAATCATCAAAAATTATATTTATTAATTAAACAATGAAAAATAAATTAGGATTAAATAATAAAGATTATTAAAACTACATATATACACTACATAAATAAAAAAATTAAAACCCTTAAAACTTTAACTAAAATTACCTGATCTACTAAGGCGTCAAAAAACTCTTCCGCATCGCTGTCAACTGGTAAAGTGCCCAAAAGGCTGGTAGCATTGCCACGTTGTATGGCAATGCTTATTCTCTGCCCAAGGTAAAAGCCAGCCCTTGGGTCACGCGAAGTATAACCGAATTGTGAATCTCCTCTATTTTCTTGAAGGCGGAAGAAGAAGAAGTATAAAATAATATTCTTAATAGTTTTGTCAGAGTTTTATAAATAACTAGCTTTTGTCAGCGGCTTCGCCCGCGTACATAAAATATAGCCTATGTCACTCAGGAGTAAAGCAGCTTTCTGTTGTTGCAAAAAATTTTCCAATCGGACCAGTAGTTCCAGAGTTTTTTTCACCTACCATAAAAAAAAAACCCCTACAAACAAAAAAACAAACTAACAAAAAAACAAACTTTACCTCTTTATTATATTAGTGTAGATAAATAATAATAACATGTCCACAACTATCACACAACGCCATCTAGTCCCAAGCTGATAAACATACTTATATATTTCTAAATACATACATTATGGTTATTATGGTATACTAAATGTTCATTTATTTTTCCAGCTGATGACACTGATAGATTCGTTTGGGAAATCCAGTCCAGACAATGACAGAGTGGTCCATGAAAATATGCAGAATAACAAGACACTTGAAAGAACTGAACTAGTTTTTATCACAGTAGGCTTAGCTTCAGTAGAACTTAATAAGATGCACATAGATTATTTTGGCCCGCGGTCCAAATATCTGAGTTCTAATAAATTTGTGATAACTGGAGCGAGGAAACTCAAGAAATTTGTGATGGCCGTACATGATTATCATAAAGCTATGTACGGATTGCCTAAATGTCCTATTTTTTGAGGGTTAGAATTTTGTTTTACGTTAAAATGTAGAAGTCTAGTCTAGAAGCTAGAACTATAAATGTACAGGGCGACTGATGATTATAGCGAAAGATACTTATACTCCGGCGAACGCCGGCTTTCGCACGCCTATTGTATTTCTATAAAATGTTATAAAAAGCTTTTCTTTTCTTTTCTTTTCTTTTCTTTTCTTTTCTTTTCTTTTCTTTTCTTTTCTTTTCTTTTCTTTTCTTTTCTTTTCTTTTCTTTTCTTTTCTTTTTTTTCTTTTCTTTTCTTTTTTTAATTATGCCAGTATGAGATTCGAAATTATGCCATTTTTTTTTTCAAAAATCCATAAGGCTTTTATAAAAACACGTATTTCCTGGAATAAATTTTGTGAAATATTTGATTAAATCGTAAAATTGCCGAATGCCAACAGAGTTTTCAGGTGTTATCTCTCTTTTTTCGCATTACTTTTACATCAAACTTCACTTTGGATTGCTTTTGAAATCAAGCAATTAGCTTTTATACCATTCGCAACGTATACGATAGGCGAGTGAGGAAGGCCCACCTTAAATTGTTATAATATTGGGGTAGTTTTTGAAAACGAACCTTAATATTTCTAGATTACATATGGGGCTCATGACGAAAGACATCGCTTTATCCCTTTCTTGCAAAACCTATGTACATATGTAGTGTAGTAATATAGTATAGTAATAAAACCGAATGGCAACAACAGAACTGTTTTTATATTATTAAAGAATTTGTGATATTTAGAAATTAACGTTAATAATTTAATTAGTCAGTAGGTAAATTAATGTTGACATTAAATTGAATCTAATAATAATTATATTAATCGAATATATACAAACTTCATGTAAATTATAAATAATTTGCCAGCTTGTTTGCAGATAGAATACGGTGGCTTTTAGGTTATAAGACCTTTCTTGTTAACTATGTATTTCTTACAAATAAATATTTCGATTTAATTTGATTTGATTTAGTTCCTTTAACATGTGCACAAATATCTTTAGTTTTAGATTGATAAATGTGATGTACTATATAGTCGTAAATAAAACTTCTGGTTTTTCCTAAAAATAGATACCTAATTATGTTCTTTGAATACCGTTGTTTAATTGGACCTGATTATTAAAAATCACTTTTAGCGATAACAGCACCCATTGATTGTTACATCCTATTAATTATATTCCTAGTGTATGTTTTAAAATAAAGGGCATATATAAATTCGATGGAGCCGGCTGCACGCATGAAAAAACATGACTCATGCGGCGTTACCTCGCTCTGAGGCGTTCCATTTAAGGTTTGAAGTGCAAGCGAGAGCACGCAACGAGCGACAAAGAGGCACAATCGGCCTCGTTCGGCAGTGTTCGACATCTGTTTCTCTCCTACTTGAGTGAGCGATGCGTCCGCGTGGACAGCTGCTATACAATGAAGTAAAATAATACATTTACATGTTTTCGTCAAGTATGAAGTGACGATAATTGCGGCGATACAGGTAATGATGTTAAAAAGTTGTAAAACAATTGCTCAAAACACATTCATACTTGTAAAAAAACTATGTACATTGTAAAAAAAAATTGACATAATTGTATTTATGCGTACAAATAAATGTAACTTGATCAATTCAATTGTGATTTCCATTTACCTCCTTTTCTATATCCATACAAAATATCTATCAAACAAATAAAATTAAAATTTTCTTTTGAAAAATGAAACCATTCCATCAGTATTTTCTTATGACGTTGTTACGTTCAACTATCGTCAGTAAACCGACTTTACAGACAACCGATTTTTTATTTAGGCTTCCAGTTGACTACTATCTTACCTGATGTTAAATGGTGATGTGGTCGGCAATCGAGCACGCTTGAAGTAATCAATTTACTCTTGATAAAAATTCATCCAAAATGTAGGTATTAAGGTCTTGCCTTGTAAATGGGCTAGTTTTGTGACAATTTCTTGTTCCAATTCTATACTCATCAAATTTCTGATTGCATCGCTCAACATATAGCAACAATTGCAGCAATTTAACAGCCAAGATATTTTAAGCTAACGAAGAATCATTTGACAACAATTTAATTGCAGAATCTTGCTGGGCTATATTCGTAAATATATTGCACAATTGTTATATATTTATAGATAGATATATTCTTTATTGCACACCAAAAATAAAAATATTATAATACAATAAGAACTAAAAAATACTCTACTCTCTCTCTCTTTTCTTCTTATGGTTGAAAAATTTCAATTTTGTAGCGTTTACAGGGGTCTTTAGGAAACACAAACTACGGCATGGAATTCCACTCCTTAGTTAGGCACTTAATAAAATATTAAGAATCGATCATTCAAACGGAAAATAAACGACTTTTCTTAGCCTTTCTTAAAAAAACAGTGTCAACACGTTCTAGATGCCAATGGCCCCAATAATTGCTAGGCAATAAAATACCTAGAGCTAATATCGCGTGCCCGACATAAGGCCACTAAACGATAAACTACTACAAGGTTCTACAACAATATATAATAATCACTTTGACAAGAATATATGGCTTTATATTAGAGATGTTACAGAGTTTCGGCTTCGGTTTCAATATACCGAAACTTTCGGCTCATTTCACACTTTCCGTTTCGGCTTCGCGTCCGATAGATTTGAAACGGAGGTTATACCGGCACACCGGTTTTTTATTTGTGTATCACAGTCACAAATCAGTGTCATCATCAGCCTTTTAATCTTCCCACTGCAGGGACACAGGCCTCCTCTCTCTAGCTAGGAGAAGGAATGGGCCATAATCCACCACGAGGGCCCAGTGCGGGTTGGTGGATGTCACATGTCTTCGAATTTTTGGTTCTAGGACATGCCGGTTTCCTCACGATGTTTTCCTTCACCGTTTTGAGAGCAGTGGTGATGAAATAAATTACACAAAGTAATGCGCCTGGCTGGATTTGAACCCACGACCTACGACTCGTAAGTCGGGGCCGTTACCACTCGGCCACCACTGCTCTAGTCGGGGCCGTTACCACTCGGCCATCACTGCTCTGCTCTGCTCACTCTGCAAATCAGTGTATTTGGGTGTATCTGACCTACGTTAAGTATAGGTTCTCATTTGTCCCTGACACTCCATGATTCACCGCCGGTTCCCATTTCAGTTTCGGTTCCGACTCTGTTATAACAAATTTCAAATTTCCGATTTTGGCTCCGGTTCCGATAAAGCCACTTTCATAACATCCCTACTTTACATTTAAGCTAGTGAACCGGAGACGGGTCTTTGCACGGGTGAAAATTGTAACAGACATGTAATATGTATTTAAGTCGTTATATTTAAAAATAGGCTATCAATAATAATAATATTTTTTTATATACATATTTATCAAATATAAGTAACGATTTATACAAGTAACCAACATTTTGCACCCATTTCCAGACTTTATATCAGGTTAGGTAGTTAGATGAAATTATACACGGATAAAGGGCATTGACCAACTTGTATGGGACTTTGGCCATTTATAAACAAACAGTTCAGCTAATAATATAATATGTGTGTGATTTAATAGTTCAAAACAGTAAGAATTAAGATACGAACTTAGTTTTGTATCAAGATTTTATATTTAGATATTTTTTTAACATTTTATTAAAATTGGTTTAGGCGAGGTACAGTGTCCGTAGATGTGCCTGGTCTAACATAAATACAAGGTTCAGTGTCCAAGGAAGTGCCAGGAAGGAAAGAAACAGAATCCATTACGAAAAACCAAAAAAAATTCAATAAAACTTGGAAAAAAAAAACACTCGCTATGCAAAGAAACAAAACGAATAAACATGTCATTTTGACAATACACAACATTTTTTAAAATACTGTGTTGCCAATTAAAAATATTTATAATTATATCGATAAATAAAGAATTGACAATTGATTTTTTTAAAGCAATAATTGATTCCATATTTTGTTGTCCTTCTGGTATAATAAACACTTTGATTTATTATGCTAAGATCTTTAATCATTTATTTTAGAGTTAACTCATATTTTTTAATAAAATGATCATATGAAGTGCGTTAAATATAGTGGAGAGATTACCCTACCAAATCGATTTAAAATAAATCGATTTGAATTTTTGTTAATGCAGTTTTTGTTTGGCAACACTTAAGCTCATCAAAGCTCTAAAATCAAAACAAATACCAAAAAAATAAGATTTTTTACAGTGCTAATTGGTACAAAGTTATTAGCTTCAGACATTTGCTAAAATATAAATAAAGTTATTGATATATTAGATTTTTGTTGAACAGCGTGTTTAAAAATGGCCAACATCGTTTTAATCTCTTGGGGGGTCGATTCGGTACATGAAACACTAACGATTTGTAAAGATAAAATAAAAAAAATGAAGTACTTTTTTTTAAAGCTTGAATTAATTTACGCACGTTCGAAATTGATTTCTTTAAGTAAACGTCAGATGGGCCAGTTCAATGTTCTGTAGGTAATTAGTACGCAACAACCGACAACTACCTACGAAGTCATTGACTCCTTAACTTAAAGAAATGATTTTTTAGAAAAAAAGTACTTTTTATTTTATCTACACAAATCAATAGTGTTTTATGTACTCGATCGACCCTCCACGGGATTAAAACGATCAAAACTTAGCGGTGTATAGTTAGAATGTTTACGACCCATACTATCAAAAATTAGGATTATTTATCATTTTCATAACAATCAATTTTTTAAAATTGCCTGTTGATAAAAAGTGCAGACAAAGGAACTCTTTGTAAGCCACTTTTGGGAAAAATTTGAGAATACCATTTTTTTTTTATTCAGCAGGTGATCTTTTTATGTTAAATGGTTGTTCTGTTTTATTTCCACGAAATCTGCCTTTGTTTTTAAAGCTCTTTGATTAATTATTAAAATGCTTATTTATGATTTTATTTTCAACTTTCCGTCGTATTGAATAAAGCGCAGGCCACACCACCAGCTAGCGGGCGGGCGTGCTAGGCGGGCGCACATCGTTTCACCTCTTTACATACTTCGGTTCACACCGCGAGCTACCGACTAACCTAAGGAGCTAAGCTAACGAAATATCCGACGATTTCATCGAAGCTACTCGTTCACATCGTTGGCACGCCCGGTTCGTTCGCCCGTCCTCCCCGTTTCGAGTAGACTAGTCGACGCTTGTCTTTCGAATAGCAGTATAGTGTTTAGTTTGTTTAGTTTTCGGTGTGAACCCCATAGTTTAGTTCGCCAATATTTCGCGTAGTTTGTATAGTTTCCTTCGTTCGCTTCGCCCACCCGCCTAGCCCGCCCGCTTGCTGGCGGTGTGGCCTGCGCTTAATGGAATGCTGAAGATAAATTAATTACTTTACGATACTTAAATTCAATTTTAATTAATGTCTTTTCAACTTTATCAAAGTAATCATTATATATTTTTTTAATGGCAGGTGTTCACAAGCAATTATAACGCGTTATAACGGAGGGGCCATAGTTTTCGTGGGATTCTGTTTATATCGTGTAGGGTACAAAAGTTTCAGGAGTTACAAAATAGTACAAAAGCGTAAAAAATGTACGTGGTAGAATCATTGCAATACGTGAGTTGGTCCTGCAATTATGATGTTTATAAGGAGACGGCTGCAAGTGTTATGGAACAGTTTTTTTACGGTCTAGCAGTAGACGCGCCGATCCTGATATCCAGCCACGTGTGTGTTCTAAGTGTTCTAAGCGCAACTCAAAGAGACGTCATCAAAACTATGATAATCATCATATCATCATCATCAACAGCCTTATTAATGTTCCCACTGCTGGGACACAGGCCTCCTCTCTAGGAGGCCATAATTAGGCCATAATCCACCACGCGGGCCCAGTGCGAATTGGTGGATGTTACATGTCTTCGAATTTTTCTTTATAGGACATGCCGGTTTTCTTACGATGTTTTCCTTCACAAATGATTATGATTTAACATAAAAAAGACGACAATTTCAATCGTCATCTCCGTACTGCTAATTTGGTGTTCTATTCCCAAGGAAGACATCTGATTCAATCCAACCTAACGAATGTAAGCCTGACAGCGTGAAACCTTCAAATAACAACCGGAAACGGCACATACGACGGCGCGCAGTAGACGATTACTTCCGGCGGCGTCCCGACGCTCCGCCAATTAGATCATCTGCACCGGAGTCTTACGGAAATAAAAAAAAATAAGCAAATATGTTGAAGAAATTTCTGAGGGCTGCAGAAAAAAAATATTTACTGTAAATATTTTGTGAAAACGGCTTGTACTTTCGTATCCACATGATTCAGTACAAAATGTTTTGTATTGTATTTCGGGATGGTATCTGCAAATCCACGACTAAACTTGATGAAAACGAATTTTGTTTATTCTTCAGTATAAACTAAGAATGACACAGTACTTAATAATTAAATAATTAATTTTAACAACAGAACGATGGAACAATAGATATAGATATAGACAAATGAAATTGTAGTCATCATCATCATTTTCGACGTCCACTGTTGAACATAGGCCTTCTCTAAGTGTGGCCAAAATGACTGATTATTCCTCATGAATGAGATCTTGAACGTTTCCTATCCATCACATTCTCGCGATCCTCACCAGTCACCGGTCTTTGTGGGAAACCTTCCAACGCTGCGTGTACCGCTATTTTTTTTTTTTTTATATGGTAGGTGAAAATCATCGAATGACGAAACCCGCTCTTGGGCGGAGCGGGAGACCAGTGTCAGTCTCTTACTGACTAAAAAACCTACCCCGTACCTTCCTTGCCTTATTCCTAGAGTCGAGGTAACAGTTTACACCACCCTAGGCTCCAGGAGGCTTCGACCCTGAAGTGCCCCTACAGTTTGCTGAAAACTCCTTGAGGCGCGCGGGAACGGTGCGCGCCGTTGACGACTTGGACTCGGTCTTACCAGACGACCGGACGGCGAGCTACCCATTGCTCACCGTCCGCGAGCCAGTGTCTTCGGTGGCCGGATGATTTTCACCTACCATAAAAAAAAAGGTTTAATATAGCATGTATATCACCCAAGTGCTTTTTTGAGTTTATCACAACAAGGGCTTTTTTATTCCTTCCTTATCGTCACGGTCACGGGTGATTATTTTGTTTTACTTAGTTTATCGAATCAGGCGCGAGGCGTCCCCCAGAGTCGCTGGACGACCCCACGAAATTAGAAACAGACCAAAGCAGCTTTGAATGCTATATTTCTTATATTTCTACTGTATGTTTGAGATACGATTAAACATTTTTTCTTTCTTTCTTTATTTCACAAGTCGTAAGTGTATTGAAAAACGTCGTTTGATACACGTGCAGATTTGTCATTGCAGCCCTCGGCTCCATAACACACTCGCCCACGGCTCGTGTGAATTTCGCCTCGGTCGCAATAACAAACTTCCTGCACTTGTATCAAAATGTACTATTTCCGCATCGCTGTCGACTGGTAAAGTGCCCAAAAGGCTGGCAGCATTGCAATGCTTATTCTCTGCCCGAGGTAAAAGCCAGCCCTTGGGTCTTCAGTAAAATTTATTCAGATTATCGACTAAAAACTGCCGAACACTACGTACACGGCAACTGATTCTCCATCGCTTTAAATCAGTAAGTAGTTCAGTACCTAATAATAATAGATTGCATCACTATTCAATTACTTAGTCTGTTTCTTGAGCACTACGACGTGATCCCAGGGGTAGGGGGTCGACGTGCTAGCGCAGAAATTGAATTTTTGCTCTATTAGCTGCGCCAAGCCGGACAGAAACTCAAGAATAATAGTTCTATAATTTTAATATAACTTTATAATTATAAAAATATTTATTACCACTTGTTAGCTATAAGATTTTGTCACATAATAGCTAGCTGAGCGGTTGTAAAGCTATAAAAATGTTTGAGCTTATCATCAATTCCTGTCTCAGCCTCTTGGAGCTATGGGCTGGTGCTATCAAGGTTATGATGGAATAGTTCACTGCTTACCATCAGGTTGGATCGCAGTCAAGCACTAGTTTATGTCAATAAAAAAAGGATGTATTGTATAAATACATAGGTACGAGGATATTTCGTATTCGCAAAATATATTTTATATTAATTTTAGGGGCTGCCCCAAAGCAGTATTTGCCTTTAATGTATTCGGATGAAGTTCTCGTATAATTATGATCGAACTTAACTTGTTGGGAGTTAGGAGGAGCTAGTGGCAAAGTTACGTGGGCAAAGTTACTACACCTATAGAACGGGTTGATTTTAAAGGTAAAGCAATAATTTGCCTTGGTGTGCAAACCGAGTTTCTATTACAATACGAGTCTGAAGTTGGGCTCTGCGAAATTTAGCGTTTGAAAACTCGTAAAAAAATGTTTTAAACAATTAAATGCAATTTGCAGTTGTTATTGCTGTTAAAAACTGTTATTGGCATTTATTTTTTTAAGAGTTTTCAAGCACTAAAATTCGCAGAGCTTTACTGTATTTTGTTGGAAGGTGACCTTAACGTTATTTAAACTTTTCCTCCCCTAGCCAAGTTATGATCGTTTCGTTAACGTCGAACACTTTTGCATCATCTCAACGCTCAATCACATGGTCAGAACAAAGGAATTGGAGGCGTGGTCAATTCCAAGCGTTCGACGTTAAAAAACAATAGTAACTTGTTCAGTCAATTTGATTGTGCGTAAAGTTCTTCAAAACGATAGTAACAATTTTTGACTGACCTGTTGGTCTAGTGGTTAGAGGCCCTGACTGCTATGCCGGAGGTCGTGGGTTCGATTCCCACCCAGGACATGTCTGTGTCATGAGCACACAAGCTCTGCTTAGCTTGGGTCAAAAGGGCGTTGTGTAATAGTTGTCCAAGAAGAAAGTACTCATTGATTTTCGGCCTATCGAACTTAGGATTTCAATAAATAAATAATTTTTCCAATTTATTAAAATCAAAGTCCCTTTCCGATTGATTTTAATTAAAATTGCAATTACAAAGTTTTAGTAATTATTGTTATTACTCTCGATTCCCGGAATATTTGAGACGGGTACAGTTAGGTACAAAAGCCATAAATTTGTAACTAGAGAGGAATTTGTAATGGTCCCAGTTCGTTGTAGGACTTTGAGGAATGGCCTCGCTTGCGAAGTTTATAATTATCTGGATATTGTTGTAACAGTCAAACTTTTTCCGATACGTATTATGTTTTTATGAATACTAACAATGTTCCTAGTTATATCTTCTTCCTTAAGAAAGAAAGATAACAATGTAAGTTATTGTTTTTTTGAAGAACATGTTTTTTTTATGGTGGGCAAAAATCATCTAATAACGAATCGCGTTCTTGGGCGAAGGGATAAACAGTGTTAGACTCTTACTGACTAAATATCACCTTCTTTGCCATTCGCACTGGGACCAAGCCTTTCTGTCAGAAAGTGACCCTGGGCCCCAGTAGGCTTCGACCCTTTTGCAGAGTCCCTACGATGGGATATTGTCTTCAAGTTCAAGGCTATAATGAATAGATTGTTCATAAACTGGTGCGCCTCACCATCAACGATTGCATCACTGTTTATCATAGGGTAGGATCGTAGGCAAGCATTAGAATATTTTATTTATAAAATGGAACTCTGCGGCTCTACCACAACTATAATAGGATAGCAGCACATATTTCAACCGCGCTACTAGCCAATTAGATCGTCTGGTAACAGTCCAGACCGTAGGGACACTGCAGAAGAGTCGAAGCCAACTGGAGCCAATGGTTTGGGTCTGAAAGGAAGGCTCTGGCCCTTGCATATAAGGCAACGTCGTTTGTTTAGTCAGTAAGAGTCTGACCCTGTTTCCTCTCCGCCCAAGGGCGAGATTAGTCATTGAATGATTCTTACCTACCATAAAAAACCAACTAACCAGATAAATCTTTGATATTATTGTCTACATAAAAAAAAACATCTGTATAATTTTCTCAACTAACTCCAGTCTCTAGAAACTACCTACTTAAAGGGGACCTCTCTTAAAAACCCTATAAACCGACAGCTCATAAAGAGTAAGCATCGCCGCGTGTTACAACTAGGCCAGACAGCTTTCAATGTAGGTCACAATATGATACGCGGTCATAAACAGCAGTGGGGCCCCCGGGAGCTGGTGACCTTGCCAACTTTAGGATTACGCTCCAATTATTGTTAAGGGAATCGTTGTATTATATCGTATCTATATATTTTCTTTTGTGAGCCGGTCAAAAAAAGTATTAGCATGAGAGACAAAAAGTATTTCTTTTTTTTAGCTGTGATTATTATCTTCATAAATATAGTTTACTAGCTCTTTTCAGCGGCTTTGCCCGCGTACATAAAATGAGCCTATGTCACTCAGGAGTAAAGCAGCTTTCTGTTGTTGCTAATTTTTTTGTAATCGAACCAGTAGTTCCAGAGATTACCTGCTACAAACAAAAAAACAAACTTTACCTCTTTATTATCATCATCATCATCAGCCTTTTTAATGATCCCACTGCAGGGACACAGGCCTCCTCTCTAAGATAGGGAATGGGCCGTAACCCACCACGCGGGCCCAGTGCGGGTTGGCTCTTTATTATATTAGTGTAGATTATATCAAAACTGACCTACCGTGGTCATCACGTCCGATTATTATAGTTTAGGTGACTTTAAGGCTAGAGTGAATAGGTACTTAATGAACTAATGCGCCTCACCACCAACGATTGCATCACTGCTTACCAGCAGGTGAGATTGCAGTCAAGCACTAGTTTAATCAATTGAAAGAAAATATATTTGTATGTATACATATTTTATCTGTTGTTTTCTGCAATTTACTTGTCTAATTGAAAACCACCATCACGCACTTGTGCTGAAATGAACCTATTTTTGCGGAGCCGTTAAGCACAATATTTCTCGTATAACCTTGAAACTTGTTATGCTTTTTCTTTCTTTCTAGTTGAGCATAACCAAAATTAACTTTTTATTTCCTACAGGATTAAAACTTCATTTTTCAAATAATAAATAAGTAATCTATTTTGGCTACGAACAGACTCCTACGTAAGGACGCGGACGACCGACCTTGCAATCGCAAGTCCGAAACTTTTCAATTGAATTACACCGTGGTCACAGTACAGAGAGAAACAGTAGATATATCTATTTACACAAAACCCCACCTTTATGTGGTAGGGGACATAGCAAATAACGCCGACTTGTACCCAAGCGATAGACTAGAACTTTTGTAGAAACTGTTTGTCAAAATTTAATAAAAGTCCGCTGCAGCGCTTCATTGGCATTATGCAGTCTAAAAAAACGTTTAAAACGTGCAGCGTGCAGCGTTCTCACACTGTGTGAACGTCAAATCTGCACTTATGTCATTTATTTATTATGGCACTCCAACCAATATTTCGCTGAAACATTTACAAAAATAAAAACTTATTAAAATCAATTATTACAACGAATTGTTCACTTAAAAGTGTGCACAGTACTTAAAAAATTAGGTTAATCAATAATAAATTAATAAAACAATAAAATAACGAACAATGATTGTTAATAATGAATTGCATTGTAATAAAAATTAAATGAATAATTAATAACATAAAATACATTAAATTAAATTAAATCAAGTTGTCATCAACGTAAATAACAACTTAATGTGTATATTCTGCAGATCACCTAAGTCAAGTAAAGAGACTCTAAGGTATGCCTAATCTAGTGCGTAGTATATATATAATATCGATGCCAAATCTCTCACTCTGGGTAAGGCGCAAAGGAGTGTCAGAGTTTAATCGAATAAAGAGATAACGATTTATCAGTGTCAGTTTTTTAGGAGGTGATTTACCATGACATTAAGCGCAAAATTGACGAAGCGTCAGAAAAATTGGCTAGTTGAGATACTGTTTCACATTTCCACTGTGACTGTGTATTTCAGGTCACACGTGTGTGCCTAACTCTTACATTCCTTACATGTGTGTGTTTAACGTATGTTAGTACAATGTTAATGCATTTGTCTTGTCCAGCGTCCGTTAATGTGTCTTTATAGTTTGCGCTTAGATACCGCTGTTTTTAACTTAGCTCGGTCCTGTATTAGTGTGAGTTGTACTAACTAAGATTAACGATAACCAATGCTTCTTTAGCTGATAAATCTCTGGTTTAGTAAAACACTGGTTACACATGTAGCGCCATCTATGGCGCCACATAAGAACTACAAGAATCCTGCATCGCGCAATGAAAGTTCTCCGCGCGATTTGAATATATACGATGGCCCGAAATCAACTATCGGGCCTAAAGACCATACCATAACACCTGTCTGGCCCGAAGATCCCCTCTTTTCTACGGAGGTATGTGGGAGTTTACTCTCTGATCCGCATACCCCCAACACAAATGTAGCAATGGTCAAAATGAATTCGTTCGATGACTGTTCGGAGGACATGGTAGAGCATCGGTGCAGGTGTGCTTTGCTTGGCCGCAACATAGCCGCTGGCGACCTCTGGAGCCAGCTCTGGTTTAGGCCATGATCCTGAGCGAGGGAAAACGGGTGGTGTACGTCTTCTTCTGCAAAGCAGTAGTGCTAGTGATGAAGACAGTCATACGCGTGAGGGAATGGATATATTCACGCCGTAGCTTCTAAGACCCTGGTCGCGACTACCAGCCACGGAAGGTGGCGCTTCTGGATGACGTGCAATGTACAGCTCGCAGGCCAGTCGTCCGGCCGAACTGAGTCGTCGACATCGCGTAGTGCTCCACGCGTGCTTCAAAGACATATCAGCAAATATGTAGAGTCCCAAAAGGGCTGACACCCGCTAGAGCCACAGGATATTTCTGAAAAGGAAGCCTGAAGTCCTAGAACCCAAAAGCCAACTGAAGAAAATAGAAGTATTTTTAATCAGTTAAATCTTAACACGCCTTGTCGATCTATAATCGTCCAATGACTTCCCTTGTTCTAGGGACAAGGGAAGTCATTGGACGATTTCCTACGATTTTTTAACCGACTTCTTGTGTCCTTAATTCTTGTAGTAAGATTTTTTATAAGCAAACGATCGTTTATAAAGTTCAGTATTAGGTTCATAGACCTATTATACTACAAAGGCTAAACCAATTATTTGTTGCCTAGGTGAATGGTACTAATGTAGGTAAAATGGTTAACTAGATTTAAATATTCATGTGTGTATAAGGGCGCTTTCAAATTAGGCGTTTCATGTTGGACCGCTGCCGCACGTTTTCCGGCCGTTTGCAGCTTGTTACCAGTTTGACGAGAAGCGCTCAGATGGAAAACATATCTGCTGTGCGTATGTATACCAGTGGTACGCTATTCGACTCAGAATTGAAGATGTAGTGCTTGTGAAGTTCACGTCCTGTTGTTGACCGTTCTTGATACGATCGTACGTAGTTCGCAGTACGACGAAAAAAATAAAATTCTTTTCATTTTTATATCCGAGATCCAGAATTACAATCAGAAACATGTCAAAAACATTTCTCGCGATTAAAATTATACTACTAAAATAATTGTGATTTAGATAAGAAACATTAAAATTAAATAAAATCAGAATAAAGATTGAAATCAGTATTAAAATTAATATTAAAATGACAATCAATCAAAATTACCATTAATTAAAATTTAAAATAAAATTAATATTCAAAATTTCACGTCTAATAAAGGCTCTCCATGGTGGCGAAGATACCTTGACAGCCACCGTCTTCAGAGTTTGGTTGTGTTGTGACTGACCCACAGATTCCACGTAGCTTTGACAATATGCTCTAAACAAAGTAATCTTTACTTGATCACAGCAGTGGGAAAAAAACACCACATTGGTATCTCAGCAAGCCGTCAAAAAACTCATAAATTGAAAACGCCCTAACCTATTGGCTTTATATTTATTCGATTTGCTCGTCAGTAAAATAATTTAAACTGTATTCGTTATATTGGACCCAGTATAAAATAAAGCGTTGAAATAATGTTACAGCAATTTTTGTTTTTATAAATTTTATTTTGGCACAATAGCTCAGATAAATATTACATTTTCACTGACATTTTGTCTGTTTTATTTTATGTAGCGTCCACAGGAATAGGGTAATCCTTTTTGTGAGTGGTAATTTGTTTAAGAACAATAATTAATATAGACTGAGAGCAGTGGTGGCCGAGTGGTAAACGCCCCGACTTACGAGTTGTAGGTCGCGGGTTCAAACCCAGCCAGGCACATTACTTTGTGTAATTTATTTCATCAGCACTGCTCTCAAAACGGTGAAGGAAAACATCGTGAGGAAACCGGCATGTCCTAGAACCAAAAATTCGAAGACATGTGACATCCACCAATCCGCACTGGGCCCGCGTGGTGGATTATGACCCATTCCCTCTCCTAGAGAGAGGAGGCCTGTGTCCCTGCAGTGGGAACATTAAAAGGCTGATGATGATGATACTTATACACGTGATCGTAGTCATGATGATTTCGTAGTTAGTTGTCGTTCATTGCGTACTAACTACCTACGGTCATTGAACCTGCTCAGCTGTTCTTTACTTAAAGAAATTAATTTCGTATACGCGTGAATTAATTTCAGTTTCGGAAAAGAAGTACTTTATTTTTCAATTTTATGTTTAAAAATCGATTGTGTTATATGTACCTGATCGACCCTCCACGGGATTAAAAGGACCAAAATTTAATGGTGTATACTTATTAGCCAGATCTTAAAAATTGGTCACTTCATATTATGACCTTATAAAGTTTAGTGATATTTGGATCCTCATTTGGCTTACATTTTTAAGGCCTTTTCTAATCAAAGAAATCCTACATCAATGATAAGGCCAAATTAGGATTGGCATATCATCAATTGGTAACCTTTCAACGTGCTGCCCAGTTTTAGTTGGCCATATCATGAAGTGAATAATTTTAAGATCTGGCGACGACATATACAAAGTTGATAAGACAGATGGGCTTTCCTAAAAAAGGATCATTATACACGCTAATATGAACAACTTTTACTATGAGACCAATCCAAAAATCACGAAAAAAAAACACGCTGCTCTGAATATAAATCTATGGAGCAGCGGGTCCTTTTTAGAGGAAAGACCATCTGTCGTATCAATTTTGTATAAGAGTAAGTATAGCATATCAACCCCCTACCTAAAGGTTGATCAACTTACCGCTACCCCACACCCAATCATATCAACATTTAAGTCAAAAGCCATTAATCCAGTTGTTACCCACAATGGCCGCAGTATGACCTTGACAATTAGCCGGGCCTGGCAAATAAGGCCGGATGACCTCAGACCTCAGGCCTTCCATAAATAATGAGGCTCCCAATAACGCCAGGGTTGGGGGTCGCTTCCAATTAAATTGCTAAATATGTGGGACATGGATATGTATTATAGACAATATTGTTGGACAATAGATGAGTTACATATTTATATTAGAATAGAATTTGATTGTGTTTCGTCGTTGTGTCTTTCGTGTTTTTCGTTCAATCGTATCTGTGTTTAAATATAATATAATATATTCCACAACTATTACACCACGTCGTCTAGTCCTAAGCTAAGCAGAGTTTGTGTTATGGGTACTGAATAACTGATAAACATACTTATATATTTCAAAATACATACATATTATAGATAATTTACATCCAGTCACAGAACAAATGATAGCTCATCACACAAACATTTGTCCTGGGTGGGAATCGAAGCTACTACCTCTGGCATGGCAGTCAGGGCCACTAACTATTATGCTGACAGGCCAGTCAACTCTATGTAAACTCTGCTTTATTTTAAACACTTTTCAAAAATATGGATTTAAAGTTCAAAATGTCGTAGGGACCCTGCAAAAAAGGTCGAAACCAACTGAGGCCAAGGGCTCGTGTCTGAAAGGAAGGCTCTAGCCCTGGTATAGATGGCGACGTAGGAACGGGGTAGGTTGTTTAGTCAGTACCTACCATAAACAAAAAGTTTCAACATGTTTTTAACTACATCCTTGTTTGAGAAAAAATATAGTCTACTATTTCTTTATTTAGAAATTGCATTTATGAACCAAAATAAAAGAGAATTCTAATAACAGTTAGGTACAGAATCCCAGTATTTAATTAATACAGTTATGATATCTTTAGAAAATAATTTTTTTTCGCTTCATTTCTTTTGAATAAGTTATACCTAGTAAAGGTTTGTTCACCCTCACATTATCTTAGATGTGAAAAAATGAGGTCTTTGTACTTTGTTACAATTAAACAAACAAAACGTTTTGTGGAAAGAAAAATGTTAATTCAATTTTTACCTTCTTCGGCCGTGTATCTCGTCTTGGTAATGACTCCGCGTCTACGAAGTGCAGGACAAAGTTGAGGGTACCAGGCCTAGTGGTAGATTACCAATGGACAGACCAGATCGAGGCCGCAAATAAGTGCACGGTTTACGAATGTATCCCGAAAGCTGCAGTCCGCGATGAATGGCGCCGTATGACCAAGATGATTAGTCATCGTGGTCCACAGTGATGACCACGTCCAATCTGACAAGAGTGTACCGACTGAGAAGATCAAGAATATCCTGTTTACCAAACTGTATTTATATTATTACTTAACTAGCTGACCCGGCGAACTTTGTTCCGCCTTAGATTCAATAAATAAGCCGATTTTTTATTTTGTAAATTAGGATAAATGTAAATAAAAAAAATCTTTATTTGGCCATTTATTTTTTTGCATGGGTTACACTTAAAAAAAGTTAAAAAGTTGTTATAAAAATGAATAAAGTATCCTATGTCCTTCTCCTGTTCCTTAGCTACTTTCCTACCATTTTTCAGCCAAATTGGTTTAGCCGTTCTCGAGTTATAAATAGTGTAACAGTTAGTTATACTATTTATTTATATAGATTAGTAACATGGAAACATAGTATTATGCGTTCCAAATAAGAACAGGAAAGTCAATAACCTCGATCTGACAAATTTTGAGTGAAAAGTACGGTTTGCAAAAAAATCTTATTGGCGTATGAATAAAAAGTTTTTTTTTGCTTTTTATTTCTAAATTTTAATTAATTCTAGTTCAAGTAAAAACGTTAGGGTTTAATATAAATTTGCCAAATATATTGTTTTAAGTCATAAAGAGTTTACAAGAAAAACTATTTTCTTTCTTAATTTCATTGTTAGAAACAATTCACCCTTTTCTTCTATTTACCACTACTCAGACACATCACACAGTGAAACAGAGATAAACAAAATTGAAAAATTGTATTCTGATCAAACTTTTTTTATTCACGTTTCATACGTAAATAATTTTTTTAAATATCTTTTTTTGTTCACTCTACCTAATTTCTTCGATTTGACAGTTCGACGTGACGTCACGGCATGACCATCGATCCTATTCTCAGTTGGAACGGGTTGTAGATTGTACGTTTACTAATAATATCCTGATTAAAAGTAAATTCTAAAGATAGCGCATCCTGGGGCCGTCTTATTTTCCTCAGTTATTGCAGTGGCCCGCCCACCACTTCACAGATACCGTTCACTGCAGTTCCGTGACTGCCCCGCGGTCGCCGTGTCATCTGATAAACCATTTGGACTGTCGCCCACTTATTGTGGAAAGAGCAGACTAAACGAGCCCTCGAATTGCAGGGATTTTTTTTTAGTCACCCTAGAATTGTCTTACTTTTGTCTAATTTTATGGCGATGAAAGCTTGACTCAAGCAAAAGATCAAATTAATTAAAATGTAAGTGTGTAAGTACATAAATCATTACATAGTATAAAAAAAAGTTGCTTATGTCCTATGTATGCTTATATCTTTAAAAGTACGCAACGAATTTTAACGCTGCTTTTTTTAATGGATTGAGTGATTCAAGAGGAAGGTTTATGTGTATTATAATACATGCATAACATATTTAATATCAGTACCCGTGCGAAGCTGGGGCGGGTCGATAGTTGTTAATAAATAAATCACCAATACTTAGTTCCTAAATAGTAGGTTTTTGGTTAAAGAATTACGGGGACGAAGTCGAATGCAAATGCTAGTAACTACATAGTATAAAATAAAGTCGCTTTCCGCTGTCTATTTCTAAGTGTGCTTAGATCTTTAAAACTACGCAACGGATTTTGAGACAGTTTTTTTTTTAAATAGAAGGTTTATATGTATATGACATGCTTATTTAATTTTAATATCACCATTTTACCAGTGCGAAGCTGGGGCGGGTCGCCAGCAATAAATAAAAATAAATCCCGTCACAAACACGGCGAAGTTCTCAGTTAAAAACTCAATGGAGTTTAACTTCGACCATTCTCTTTGGAGAGGACCTGTATTTAGCTTGAATGAAGCTCAAAATAAAGTTTTCAAAGTAACGCGGCACTATTTGTGTAGTTTTTCTTTATTTCGATGTTTGCCGTCGGCTTGCTGCGGGGGAACGCTTTGCTTTCACAGTTATGGTAGTTGGAAGCTTTTCAATTCTCTTGGTATTGTCTACTTTATCTCATTAATGGTGCTGTAGAGAATTTGTGCGTCTCTCTGTTTGCATGTGTGTTTGTTACTTTTCACACTCTAGTTGAACTGATTTCGGTATTTACACTGAGGTTTACAAAAAACAAAAATGTGGATATAAAATTTTATTTCGGATGTTGGTGTTTCTATAATAGTTTGGTCTCTTCGTTATTTAACACCAACATCCGAAATTAAAGTTATTTTGCATTTTTTAAAATAAATGGGTTGTCTTTTTGTTTACATCTAAAACTCGGTTTATAAATGTACATAAATATAGTTTTAGTTTTTTGAAAATCATCTGATTTTCCACCTTAAAACCCCGTGTACCTTGAATTGCACTTTGGACAACTTACCAGAGACTTCTGAATCAAGAATTTGAAGTTAAATTGAGTACAAGTATAAGCTATTCGACGAGCCAAATATTAAATTCAAATACGCTACAGGGGCTTTACTTTTGTTTTAATAATTGATGTCAAATTAAAATCGTCGTTCAACTATAATATAAATATAACAAAAGGAAAAACTGAATGGCTGGCATATCATCGTACAGCCGAAACTTCAGATCTTTTAGGAGCATAGAATTTTGTATAAGGCTTCCCTTTATGACGTAGGCGTGCCTCCTTAAGACAAGATTTTCCAAAACTCACCCACTAGGGAATCCATGGGGGCCGAGGGTTGATCTCCTGGGGCCGAGGCTTGATGCGAAAGCGTTACCCCCGGGCTCTGGGACTAAGGCAAGGAAGGAACGAGGTAGGTTGTTTAGTCAGTAAGAGTCTGACACTGTTTTCCGCTCCGCCCAAGAGCGGGATTCGTCATTGGATTATTTTACCTACCAAAAAAAAAACTCAACAACTTAAATGAAACGGGGGTCCACAGCTTGTGTGGAAATACCTACTTTTACGTGGTCTAACCCGCTGGCAGAAGCTAGTGAGGTGATAAACCGCAGCAGAAAGAAAATAACAAAATCTGCAGTCGTTTTTTACCACAAATCTCAAGTCAGTAACGTTTTGATTCACACGTTGTAAGTCCCACTTGAGAAGCAAGCCAGTCGACTAGCTCAAGTAGACTTGAGCGAGTAGCTGTCTAGATCAAACGCACCCCTCGCGTGAGACAGGGGTGCGAGGTCGACGACCCCGCCGCCCAGAGACAAACATAATGCTATCATTTTTACTTAACTTTTAATATCCGTTTGTATTAAAATCCGAGTGTTGCCAACGTTTTTTCTTGGAAAACTTGTTAAAGTTTTTTCTAGGTAATAGTTTTTTTTTTCCACACACGACGAGGTACACCAAGTTTACTACTTTATGTAGTGTTCAGCTCTAACAGAAATTTTAGCATTTTCTTTTACCCATATTTTTAGCGCTTAAACTTTTGAGTCCCAAGCGAACGCCTTCACACATCTATTTTCTTTCTATTATGTCTCTAAATTCGAAAGGTTAAATGGGATGGTTGAAACCTCTCCGGTCAGGACTAAGCGTTTTGCTTCGTCGTTTGTACCGCGTAATGTTAAACTGGAATAGTTTGCCTGCTGCAGTCTTCCCATTCGATTATAATTTGAGGTTAGAGTGAATAGGCTCTTAATGAACTAGCGCGCCTCACCATCCATTTCATTTCTGCTTACCATCAGGAGCAGGGCATAGTCCTAAGTCCATAGTCCTGCTAGGAGTCCGGAATTATTCGAAATAGTTTCAGTTATTAAAATTCTGACCCTCCCTCTCACTACACCCAGACGGGAGAGAGGAATAATTGATAATTTCTCACTTAAAATAGAAAGGGTTTCAAAAGTCCATAAACCCTTATATATATTCATTTCACAAACTTATATGATAAACTCCTTTGATTATCCTATTTTAGATAGATACAATGTTACATAAAATCTCATACTTATATTTCAAATAGTAAAAAAAAATCTCTCTCACACAAGCCTTACAATAAATTTACACTTATTCCTCTCTTATATCCTCAAGTTAGTTCCACTTGAACTTGATCGTCATCCGTCGCATCAGCTAGCATTGTGCCATTCAACCCTCACCCTATTTTCCGGATATATCTACAGTCTGTGGTTCCCGGGAAAAACTGCCCTCCGTCGGGCCTCTGAAGAGTGACGGAGGGATGATTTTAAGAGGGTGGACATTGTATAGTTATTAGAGCGATCATGGGTGGCTGTTGATTATGGGGTGCACTAAAATATCTTTCACCCTCCTAAGTGGCAACACTTTTCTAAGAGATTGGCTACCATTTTTAGCTTAATAAATAATAGGAATAATAGCATTCTGCCCGCTGGTTCGCCCGCGTGAAAGTAGTGTTCTCCATACCCACTTTAGACCCCCATTACATCCCTTTAAGAACTGAATTTTGAAAAACCCTTTCTTAGTGTTCACCTACGTCGCAAAAGGAAGCCTTAAGCAAAAGTTTTTCCCTTTTTTAAATTAAGATTAGATATATCTAGCCTGAAGATAGCCGAGTGTAGTGACGAGCCAAAAATAAAGTTTAAAAAAAATATAAATGTCAATGACAGTTGTTAACAGCAATAACATCTGCTAATGACATTTTTTTTTATACATTGTTAAGTTTTTTACAATTACACAAGCTAAATATCGCAAAGTTTAACTTAAACCATTAATTTTTTATTACTAGTGCTTTTTTGCAGAGCCTAAATTGAGGGTCTCCAAGTTAGAACGACTTAACTGTAAAATGGCAAAATTTTATTAAAATTACTCATTTACGATTGGCCAAGACCCAGCCCAGGCCGACGAATCATGGTATATGTGTTCCGCGCGCGCCTCAAAGAGATGTCACAAACATTGACTCAGCTAGGCTGTTTTTTTTATGGTGGGAAAAAACATCGAATTACGAATCCCGACCTTGGGCGTAACGGGAGTCAGTGTCTGACTTCTACTGACTAAACGACCCACCGTTCCTTCTTGCCTTAGTTCCAGAGCCCTGGTGTTCCGCTTTCGCATCAACCTTTCGCCTCAGAAGGCTTCAGATTGTTTTTTTTTAATTGATCACACACTATTGCAAGCAGTGATGCAATCGTTGATGGTTAGGCGCACTAGTTTATTCAGAGTCTATTCAATCTAGCCTTGAAGACATTTTACTTATTATCGGACGGGAAGACCGGAGCTGGCAAGCTTTTTGTTATTTTATCTTTTTAAATTCTGGATAGGCTCATGTTTGACCACAATCTCACCTGATGGGAAGCGATGATATGGTCGACGACGGAGCACGCTTGCCTAGAACTAACCTATTCACTCTTGACTTAAAGACCCCTAGGTTGTAGCTATCAGGAAACAGACGCCGGCAGAGAATTTCACTCCTTACCTGTACGCAAAATGAATGTGTTCCCAAAACGCTTTGTACGTATGGTTGGGACTGTTTGATGTGACGAGGCAACACGTTTATTCTGGACCGTAGAAGTTTCAGTAACGTAAGGATGGATATTCAGCGTATGTCTGATTGTATGATGGCAGAAAAAAGATGGCGAAATTCAGTCATGCAATCTTCGCGCATACTCTTCACAATGCGTCATATAAAACACTGAAAGGTTGGCTTCTCTCCGTCAGTGCTCAAGGCTATTAAACACTAAAGTTGGTGATGGATCACCAATTAGCCTCTTTGTACGTCTTTCCAGCGAATCCCAAACTGCTATGTGGTATTTTGCAGCACCAGCCAATAAGTGGCTGCAGTACTCCACACACGATTGGACCTGTGCTTTGTGTAACTGTGTGTGAGTAAATAATCGCAAAAAAATAACTACTGAAAATACACTGTGGTCTTTAAAAATCTGTCATACTCTCCCGCTCCACGAGATTTAAAAGGCCTCTAACTTACGTAATTTTAAGTGGACTTACGAGTTGTAGATCACGGGTTCAAACCCAGCCAGGCGCATTAGATACTTTGTATCGTATATTTGTATATAGTATATTGCTCCCAAAACGGTGAAGGAAAACATCGTGAAGGAACCGGCATGCCAAAGAACAAAAAATTCGAAGACATGTGACATATCTGCACTGAGCCCGCGTTGTGGATTATGGCCCATTCCCTCTCTAAGGGAGGAGGCCTGTGTCCCAGCAGTGGGAACATTAAAAAGGCTGATAATGATGATTTTATAATTAATTTAAAACGTTCTGCTATGGTGAGTTGTTTACGTGCCAATGTGTGTGAAACTACGAGTACTGATTAACTAGTATTTATATACGGTATATATTTTTACACCTGAGCTCTTGGAACTAATAATGGAGCCGTCAAAAATTAATCGGAAGTCAGGTGATTCGATTACTCCAATATTGAAAATTCATTCAACCAATCACATAAATTCAATTCGATCTTTTTCGTTCCAGTTGAATAAATAGGCTCTTAATAAACTAGTGCGCCTCACTATCAACGATTGAATCACTGCTTACCATCCGGTTTTTCTTTATGGTAGGTAAAAATCATCCAATGACGAATCCCGCTCTTGGGCGGAGCGGGAAACAGCGTTAGACTTATTGACTAAACACCCCACCCCGTTTCTTCTTTGTCTTTCGCAATGGGGCCCAAACGCTTCCTTTCAGAAAGAGATCCTGGGATTTCATATGGGCTGGTGCTGCAAAATGCCACCTAGCGGCTTTGGATTCAGTGGAAAGGCGTGCAAAGAGGCTGATTGGTGATCCAGATTCCAGGTTGGGTCCAATCTTCAAAGTCTCGAGCACAGGCGCAGAGTAGCCACCCTTGCGGTTTTCTACAGGATGCATTTTGGAGAGTGTGCGCAGGAATTGCATGATTTGATTCCGCCATCCCAATTTCACCTTCGGACATCCCGGTGTACGGCATTATATTCACCCTTACGTTGTTGAGACACCTGCGGCCCGGACTAAGCGTTTTGCCTCGTCATTTATACCGCGTACATCGAGGGATTGGAACAGTTTGCCGGCAGTCTTTCCGTCCGAATATAATTTATTTTATTTATTTATTTTATTTATTTATTTATGTACACACAAACACATACAAAGAGAAAAGAATACATACAAATAGAAGAGTACAAAGGTGCTGCTTATTTCTAACGAAATTTCTTCCAGCAGACCTGCGACAGGAGAGTTGGATGAGAAATGTAGACACAGTGTGTATAAATAATTCATAAAAGTAAAAAATACGTACACTGAAATTAAAGTCATTTAATACTTACATATAAATATTTCAATAACCATAAATAAAATGTACACATATATAGATACAATACATAAATAATAATAATAATAATACATAACTATAATATATAACTTTATGAGATAATGTTAGAGAGATAATGTTCCTTGACTTGCTTTTTGAAGACAGATACGTTTTCAGCTTCACGGATCTTTGCTGGAAGTGAATTCCACAGTCGCACTGCATGAAAAGAGAAGGAGTTAGAATAAAAATGGGTATTATGGGGTGGGAAATTGAGTTGGTATTTAAGGTGGGATCTACAGAGGGCATCGGCAGCACGCGTGAACGTAAAACGATCACGCAAGTAGCCAGGGTATGCAGGGTTAAAAAGAATGTTGTACAAGACACATAATACACGAGTGTTCCTACGAAGGCGGATAGGGAGCCACTTGAGATCCTTGCGGAATTGAGAAACATGGTCGTATTTCCTAAGACCAAAAACAAAACGAATACACAAGTTTTGCAAGCGCTCAAGTTTGTTTAGTAGCTCCTCGGTGGCATCCAGATAGCAGGCATCAGCATAATCAATGATAGGCTGAATTAGAGTTTGGGCAAGATAAATTTTGGTTTTAAATGGTAAGAACCTTTGAAGCGATTTAAGACTGTGAAAGGAAAAGTGCACCTTACGGCTAACCTCATTTACCTGTGCTCGCCAAGAGAGATTACTGTCAATTAATACACCGAGATTCTTAGCAGTGTCGGTGTACTTAATAGTTGAGCCGTTAAGGGATAATGGCGCCAAGGCAGAAATGTTAAGCGCATTGCGATAATACCGACTACCTATGATCAGAGCCTGGGACTTGGAAGGATTAACCAACAAGCCAAAGGATTTGGCCCTCTGGTCAATAGCCTCCAGGTCGCGATTCATGGCATTAATCGCTGAATCAGCATCATCCAGCGAGAAGTGTCGATAGAGCTGCAAATCGTCTGCGTAAAGATGGAAGTTGGAAGTGATAAATCTAGTGACAGTGTTAATGAAGATAGTGAAAAGAAGAGGAGAGAGAACGCTACCCTGAGGAACGCCAGCAGTATTTAGGTTTCGGAACGGGGGTATATCGGCCCTGATAGTTTTCTGGACAGGAAAGGTAGAAATAACTTGATTTAAAATGCTATTAGCATTACATACTAAGTAGAACTTTTAACAAAAGGTCGCGGGTTGAAATTCTCTTGAATGACCGTAGTCAATCCATTTAGGCATAAACAATTAACATACATATTTAAAGAGGCACAGTTTAACCGGAAATTCATAATAAATGTACAGGCAATGAACATTGTACGTTTCATTTCGAAAAGTCTTGGAATTGTTTGTAGTAGTGTAATGACTAGTTTATTTTAGTCTAAGGGTAGTTTTATATTGAGAGTAAATATAAAGAAGTTTTTTTATAATAAACAAAGGCCAGTAAATTTTATTTCTAAGCTAACTGCTGCCAGCGACTTCATCTAGGTCGGAATCGTAAAATATTATAATAGCATTATAATATTTCTTAAGATTTTTACAGGGATCCTAATTTTTTTTTTCTAAAATAGATGTAGCCTAGCTATTTTACGCTATTACTACTTATACCTATATCACTATAGCGATCCGCCCCGGGTGCAATGCTGATATTAAATATATCATGAATGTATTATACATAATAAACCTTCCTCTTTGAATCACTCTATCTATTAAAAAAAACAACAACATAATAAGTACCACTATCATATCAAATCATAACCAGATTTATAATGTTCGCTTCTATCCTATAGGGAATGGGCCGTAATCCCGCGCCCCTCAAGGAGCTGTCAGCAAACTGTAGGGGCCCTTCAGGGTCGAAGTCTCCTGGAGCCTAGGGTGGTGTGAAACTGTTACCGCGACTCTAGGAATAAGGCTAAGGAAGGTACGGGGTAGGTTTTTAGTCAGTAAGAGACTGATACTGGTCTCCCGCTCCGCCCAAGAGCGGGTTTCGTCATTCGATGATTTTCACCTACCATAAAAAAAAACCACGTGCGGGCTCAGTCCGGGTTGGTAGATAGCCCAATTCTTCTATGCCAGTTTCTTTACGATATTTTCCTTCACCGTTTTGAGAGGAGAGGTCATCACCTCTCCTCTCAAAACGGTGAATAAACTACACAAATCGAAGCGCCTGTCTGGATTGAATCTACGACCTACACCTTTCAAGTCACAGCCGTTACCTTTGCTCCACTATACTGCTCTTATCAGCTTCTACCACTGGTACTTAAATGTACGCTACATTGTATAAAACAAAGTCACTTCCCGCTGTCTATCTCTATGTATGCTTATGTCTATGAAACTACGCAACGGATTTTGATGCGGTTTTGCAGATAGAGTGATTCAAGAAGAAGGTTTAAATGTATAATATACGCATAATATATTTAATATCGCTATTGGCGCTGTGCGAAGCTGGGGCAGGTCGTTAGTAGTTAAAATTAAGGAGATACTGACCCTTAAGCTAGGTTTCTTATAATAAAACATTATTGAACACTATTCACCTCATAAACCCAAAGGCTATAGGTCCAATAAAAACTGGAGTGCGTTGTAAAAATAGCTTTGACGTCATCACCCACGACCCTGATCGATGGCCTGTTCAAGTTAATTGAGTGTTAGTTCATTCATGAAGCGCTTAACTAGCGCTAGGTGTTATAGGTGTTTAGGTTTTGAGCAGTGGCGTAGATAAGCGTGGGTGAAATGGCCTCGCGAAAATCTATCGTCATCATCACAAGGACTGTCTAATTGATTGCCCAGCATTCAAAACATGTCGGGTAGCGAAGATGATATGTGTGGCTAGAACATTTCTAGTGTGGAATTAAAAGATCTAGCTATCATCCATTTCCAAAGGCTAATATAGTTATTAATATTATATGTCACGGAACAGTAGGTGTTTTGAACCAACATACTATCGAACTAGTGAGCAATATCGCTGTAGGGTTTTCGCAACAGGATTTTTTTCACAATCGTTTCATCGCACTAATAAAGCGTAGGTGGAATAAAATATAGTACAACTGAATTATTGACATAACTTGATCGATATAATAAAAATTAATTATAAAGTTTTGTGGACAATTAATACCACCCTAGAAAAGTTTATCAGGTTATCATGACTGCATTCACATGTTCAAAAGTATCGGACACTAATTACCATTCACTTTATACAGGCTCTCTTTTGTCCAGTTTTTCGCCTGATGGTAAGTAATGATGTGGTCGAACGCTGGGTTACAATCATTTTCAAATTTACAAAAGAAAAAGGCCTCGCAGTTTAGCCTTCACCCACGTCTAAACTAGTCCACGCTACGCCTCTGGTTTTCAGGGTCATATTGAATATGCTTTGGTTTCTCGCCACAAGGACTTGTGCATTTCACATCCATTGTACTTCCAAGACCATCACCAGGTCACCGTCCACCTTGAGGAAGGCCATCCAACGCTGCCTTCCTACTAACACAAAACAGACAAATAAAAAGAACAATGAAAGTTACCAAAGATTACATTATAAGAAAAGAGATTGCTTCGTACAAAAATACACTTTAGTATATTGAAAAGGATAGAAAAAAATTGAAAAGGAAACGTCCAGTGGAGCGTCTCGATTCTTGATCTACAAGATTTCTATTCGAGACAGACTGAATCTGTCTATTTTTGCTGTCGGCTTCAGAAATTCTCTCTATATTGGATGAGGCTGTCTAGATTAGATTTGCTCGTAATTCTATAAGTTTTATTTCTGTTTAGCTGTATAGGCTGGGTTAGGAAAATATTGGCTTATGTTTTGGCATGTTCTGTCATGCCAATTTTCGTAACATGTGCGAATCTTGAGAATGAATTTTGACAGCTGGATTGGGGTTAGACCATGGTTAGATACTCGTATTGTTACTGTGATTCTAAACTTCTAAGATCTTTGAAAGCGTCTGGGTAGAGCCCTATAAAGGGTGAGTAGTGATTAATTGTAGTCATGGTAACAATCAACTTTTACTATTGGACCAATCTCTCATCATCATCATCCTAGCGGTAGTCCCGGTTGCCAACCTTGGCTTTCACCTCGGTGCCCGGGGTCCGCTTTCCTGCTAAGACGCCTCCACTTCGCTCGGTCTTTCGCGTCCTTTGCCGTAAGCCCATTGGCACGCATATCGTCCCTTACGACGTCGATCCAACGCCTCTTAGGCCTTCCTCGTTTTCCGGGTCCCGGCGGAGGCGGCATGGCGAGGCATCTGTTACCCACGTAGTCTGCCGGTTTTCGTAAAACGTGGCCATACCAACGTAAGCGACCCTCCTGCAGTTTATCCGCTATGTCACGGACCTGAAGGCTGCCCCGGATGCGGGAGTTTTTAATGCGGTCTTTCCGCGAGACTCCAGACATCCAGCGCAGCATATTCATTTCCGTGACACGCAGGCTTTGCTTGTGCCGCTCAAGTACAGGCCACGCTTCACTGCCATACAAAAGGACAGGCCTAATGATGGTCTTATAGACCTGACCTTTGAGCCTAACCGGCATTTTGGGGTCACAGATAACCCCCGCCACCTCACGCCATTTCGCCCAGGCCGCCGAGATACGAGACTCGACGTCGCAATCGACGTCCCCGGACTCGTGGAGCACCGATCCCAAGTACCTGACCGGTTCCGTGCGCTCGACTGTGTCTTCGCCAATGCGAACAGGAGCAGCGTTTGTTGTGTTACAGGCCAAGTACTCGGTCTTCGCCGCATTAATCTTCAGACCGCCGTTTTCCAGCGATTCCTTCCACGCTGTCACACGTCGAACCAGGCGCCCACTGTCCGAGTCCGCCAGCGCGATGTCGTCTGCATACATGAGCAGCCATGGCGGCTGCTCATGTAAGTCCCTGATGTTAGAGGACAGCACGTCCAGCACCACGCTGAACAGAAACGGACTAAGGACGGAGCCCTGATGTTATTGGACCAATCTCTGATATCGCAAAAAAATATCTGCTGGTCAGTACGTTTATATGCGCCTAATAGTACTGGTCAAAATGCACTGAACTCGCTATTTTTTTAATGATGACTGACTACAATCACCAATCGCCCAATATAAAGACGTCCACGGCTGGAGTTCACACCCACTTCACTGTTAGAACAAAACCAGTTATGACTTGATCACACGAACTGAGTAAAATGGCGAGACAGTAAAATTTTGCTCGGCCGAGACAGTGGTGTAAGCGAGTCGTAGAGATATAAGCGCTCGGCCGGGCACTCGGCGCTTTGTTCATACGTATCGAGTATTAGGCCGAAAGCACTGTCTTGCCCGTTTGCTCGTTTATCGTACTACCTTTGAAATATTAGTGTGATTTACAAATCACACATATAATTAAAAGGTACACTAATACGCACTTGTTTGGGCGTTCCGTATACAGTCACTTTGCTTCACTGGCAAGTGATTTTGGCAGGCCATACACTTTTACATTGATGACATTAGTGCAGTTTTGACGTATCAGCGCTATACATTTTAAGAGCTTTGGTAGACGACAATTTCGATGAAGCGCTCCAGCGGACTTTTGTATTTACCTTCCAGTATTTTGACAAATAGTTTTTATGAACGTGCTTGTCTATTCGCCAAGATATCAGTCGATGGATTTGTAAAAGTCTATTATTACTTATTCAAAAAACTAACTTTCATTTTTACAATTCTGTTTACATGCTCGTATATTTCATTCTCAGAATTTAATCTCGGCATTTCAATATCCATATCAACGGAAAGGAAACGTCTGGAAGACCGACTTCAAAAGATTAATAAGTAAAAGATGTTCCATACATCTGTTCCTTATTATTTCCGCCGTCAATTTTGTAACATCCTGTTTATGTGAACAGGTACACAGCTGACAGTACGGAAATTCTGACGTTATGTTATTGAAAAAGTTGTTTTTTCAAATATGTTTATAAATAACAAAATAAATTACTTTTATTTAACCTTAAAACTACATAAATATATACATAAATTAAAAAAGAAAAAAAAACCTAATGAACTTAACTAAAAATATCAAATGTAATAAAGCGTCAAAAAACTCTTCCGCATCGCTGTCGAGTGCCCAAAAGACTGGCAGCATTGCCACGTTGTATGGCAATGCCTATTCTTTGCCTAAGGTAAAAGCCAGCCCTTGGGTCACTCGAAGTGTCAACAAGTCGTTTAGAAAGTGCATTAAACAACTTGTGGGCACTCGGACCCCGAGATCCGAGAGTTTCAACCCCAAACGGCCCGAAAATATAACTACCAAAAAGATCGTTTTATAGATCACTTATAAAACGTCAGAAGCTAGTGCACGCTTCCAAATTGGTCGTTTCCTATGGAGAAGAACCGGCAAGAAACTCCATGGTAACTCTTTAACCGTACATGCATAGTATAAATGTGCTGTAAGCACAATGAATGTGTTCCCAAAACGTTTTGTACAATGTGAGATATCCATTTGCCGCGTACTGCAGTACGTTAGCCGAATCAGCTAGTATTATTACAGAAGAATAGACCAAATGTCAAAAAGACAACTTGCATATTTTATAATAAATTAGTTTCCTACGTTACCCTCGGCTAGACATTTTGCAAATAGTCTAGATTAAAGTCGTGAGAGCAGCCCAGCTATAAAACCTCTCGTTATAAACGGGAGGAGGGACTGGGAGGACTTATTAGATGCCTGCCTTAGGATGAGATTGTACAGTTGCGACGGTTCTCATTATTGTCAGATTTACTGGTCATGCCTTGGATTTAGAGCGAGAAATGAAAATGGTTTTTATCAGTGTATTTACTCATTTATAAGTTTTTATAACTAAATAAACAGTAAAGTAAGTTCTTTCGCTTTAGTTGTTGTGAGTGTGAGAGAGTTAGGGAGGGTCAGACTTATACAGGCTAAAACAGGCGCAAAGGTTGAACGACTATTTATAGCACTGTTGAGAGAGGCGTTAAAATAAGATATTTAATGAAACCTTTTTTACTGTCTGTTTAACCGATTTTCACTTGTATTACGAACGCATAAGGTTGGCATAAACTATAATACTGTAATCGCCAGTATCAATCAACCAATGTAATGAAATCCAAAATCGGTTTAACGGACTGTAAAAAGGAAAATCCTTTTTACAGTCCGGACGGAACGGAGTATAAGTGTCTTGTTTAGGAGAGTAATTCCTTATTACGTCTTTCACATAAGCAATTACTCTGTGTTCAAAAAAAAAAGTTTTAAACTCTAGCGACCAAAAATTCTTCAGTAGATGTCCAGGCAATAAAACACAACTATGGTTTCTATTGCTTGCTGTATAATTTAGAACAACCAGTACATGAATCATTGACATATCTTCAAAGAAAACTCAACGGAGTAACAATACTCCCCTTTTTAACATACGGTTGTCAGACTTGAACTTTAAAGAAAGAGGACCAAAATGACGGAGTACACTGTTCCCGCGCGCCTCAAGGAGTTGTCAGCCAACCGTAGTGATCCTGCAGAAGCGTCGAAACTAATTGGGGCACAGGGTTCGCCTCTAAAAGGAAAGCTCTGGCCCTGGTGTATATAGCAACGTAGGTATGGGGTAGGTTGTTTAGTCAGTAAGAGTCTGACACTATTTCCCACTCCGAAATTCCTTGTCTCCCCCCACACAAGGAATTATTCAGTGTTCTAAAATAGTTATAAATTCTTGCGGCCATAAATTCTTCTGTACTTTTTCAAGCAGTAAAACATAACTATGAGTTTTATTGCTTGCTGTATAAACTAGAGCCACCAGTATCTAAACCATTGACATATCTTCATAGACAGAATATATCTGCGGTCACAGAATTAAACCACTATTCACTTAGTTATGTCACGTATACGAAGCTACGTGGCATACCGCTTGTTAGCCCTAAACTTTTGTCTTAAAGCTAGCTAGGCGATAGTAAAACTATAAAACATGTTCGAGCTTATCATCCATCCCTGAAGGGATTCAGCAGGGTCGAAGCCTTTTGGGGCTATGGGCTGATGTAAAAGCATGACATCAGGGCCCTGGGATCAAGTTAAGGATGTAACAGGGTGGGTTGTTTAGCCAGTAAAAGTCTGACATTATTTCCCGTTTCGCCGCGAATTTTTCATTGGTTTATTATTCCCACTTAAAAAAAATCGTATCATCCCTCTCTGTTTGTACTTAAACCTTTAACGACAATTATTTTCGCTTCTTTTTCGCTTCTTTTTCGCCAAGGTCGCATATTTACAACTAATTAAAAATTACTTCGTCTCATCAGCTCTTTTGTCACTTGTATAGTAATTGAAGATATAAACAAGATAAAATATAAAAGTATAGAGGCAGACATAATTCCTAGGTTATTTTCTACTAGTCAACCTTCGGGTGATGCAGCGAAAAATAGTGATAGATGCAATTAAAGAGAGAAAAGAAGCGCATCCAAGATTATCCGCTAGTATAATATTACAATTCTAAAAGTAAAATAGTTTAGATTCTCATTATTTGACCGAGAAAAACATGCAAATATCTTTCAAAACCGATTTATCATTTAGACCAAAATTTGAAAAACCTAAACTTTCATATATCACTTTCAGTTTCGATTACAGATATTTTTTTATTCGGATATCCGATTATAGTTACAGTTAGCTCCAAAATATTTCTTTCTCAAGTAACTTTTTCTTATATATATATTTTTTTTTTTTGAGTTGAGCATTCACTGTCAGCTTTTAAAAATAAGTTTTAGTTCAGTTTATATTTTAGTTTATTATTTTTATAGTTTAGCTGTCTATGTGACGATGGCATTGCAACCGCAACGAGGTTCCCAGAGCGACGCGAGCGGTATGTTTGCCGAAAAAATGTGCTGCGAAATATCATACATTGGGTTTACAAGTTACGATGTATCCATGTTTTTTTTTTCCACAAAAAATAACAGATCTGGAAGTTATCTATATATTACACAAATGTTTGTTTAGTGCGGGAGTCAAACCCACAACACGCAAAGCAGAAGATCGCTCAGTCATTGGTCTAAACCTCTTAATTACAACTGTACAAAAAAAAACTTACATGAAACTCTCGAGCCCAGAGCGAACGCCGGCGTTCACACACCTCTTATATTATTATTTCTATTATGTGAGGAGAGATGAAACGCATGTTACGAAAAGAGTTTTGAGTTTACACGTAGATGGATGGAGAGAAAGAAGGAGGCCGAAGAAGAGATGGATGGATTATGTGAGAAGTGATATGAAAGAAAAGGGAGTGATAGTGTGACGGGTAACAGGACAGAGTGGAAGAAAAAAAAATGTTGCACCGACCCCAAGTAATATGGGAAAAGGGTAGGATGATGATGATATGTCTTATTACGGTATTCTAATTCAAAAGGTTAATAAAATTTGATAATTGATGTACAAAGGCGAACTTAACTCAAAAATAAGTTGTCTGCCCACTGTTTACTTTTAACTAAAGCATCTTAAAAATATGCTCCACATAATAGTAATTTAACGAGCAAATGAGGTGCGTATGCAGCCTTGAAAACCGTCCAAATCAGAGAGAACAGATGCTAACATTGGAGTAAGCAATTGACGAGGTGCTGAAATTCAACCATAATTCACAAATATTATTATAGTTTGCAGTTAGTGAAAGATTGGCTGCGAAAACTATGGCTCCGTCAATGGCTTGTTTAATATGTTTTTGTTAAAGTTTATATTGTGTTTTGTCTATAATTTTGATGGGTTTGATGTAGGAACTCTGGTCAGGGATGCTGAAAAGATGATGGTCATAAATATGACAAGGGGTCGAGGCAGTTTTAGTAGTGTTGTTTAAATATGTCTTTCAAATTTGTGAAAAGTGATGACTAAACGATTATTTTTCATTATTATTATGTTAATATTCTAAAAATGTTTTGTGTGCTTATCGCTATCCAGTAAAATGTGCCTAAAATTTATATGTGTGGTGTGAACTGTCAGTGTAAATAAAAAAAAATAAAGTTTAAAAACTAACACCCGACTACTTAAAAACACGCTCTAAAAAGTACGAAACAAGAAAACAAGAAAGCCGTGGTCGTATACCACTTTTTTAAATTTATTATTCTTATGGCATACGACCACGGCTTTCTTGTTTTCTTGTTTCGTACTTTTTAGAGCGTGTTTTTAAGTAGTCGGGTGTTAGTTTTTAAACTTTATTTTTATTTAACATATTTTGGAGTTCTAAATAGGTTAATCTTGGGTTCATTGATTTCTCAGCCCATGAATACAGGTAAAGTCACAAGCAAATGCTAGTAATATATATATATTCAAAATGTACAAGTAAAGCACTTTCAAATGATACCAAACACGGCATATTTATCTTAACTTTATTTTTTTACTTCGTATGTTTTGTCTGCTAGAGGGCGCCACATTAGATTTTGTGAAATCCCATATAGCCTATAACCAGCGGACAATTAAGACGCTTCTAATGATATGTCATTTGTCGAATTCTGATAAGTAGTTTAGAAGTTACGAGGGAACAGATGAACATCCATACCCACATACATACATACATACATACATACATACATACATACAGGTCAAAATCATAACCCTCCTTTTGCGTCGCCGTAGTCGGGTAAAAATAAATGCTAGCGTTCGCATACCTATTTTCTTTCTATTATGTCTCTAATTGCGGTACCCCAAAGGTTTAAGTTATGAGTCTACAGCTACAAGTATCCGATACTTTAATAAATTTCACACAATTATTTCAAACATTTACTGTAAATTACACAAGTTCCTTGTTATAGAAGTTATTACAAACTTATGCCTAAAGGTGCTTTTCCAGCAGAGATGAGCTTTGCTATAAAAAGCTAATCTATGAATGAAACAATGTGACCATTTCTACTCGCTGTGTAGTGGAAGCGAGTAAATTTGCTATCACGATGCTGCGCAGCGAGGTGGTTGTGCGAGGAATATGCGGAGCTTGAGCTATAAATTCGTAGACATATGACATCCACCAACTCGCACTAGGCTCGCGTGGTGTCTTTTTGTCTCTATAACTTGTCCCTCTCCTAGAGAGGCATGAATTCCAGGATTGGGAACATTATAAAGCTGATGCAGTGGGAACATTATAAAGCTTATACTATGATTGATGGATATCAAACGCATTCACAACCACTGAAACACAAACACACACACTCACAGACACGCACGATCGCACATAAGCATGCTCAAACGAACACTCACACATACTAAAAAATACACCCACAAACTGACTTATAGACAATTAAAAAATAGAATTATACTTTTTATTAATTATTAATTTCCACTCTCGTTTTGCAAATTATTACACTCGCATGATATAAAAGAGCGACGCCTCCTAGTACAGGCATCTTTATGCTTAAAAGGAGACGCCACCAACTGTACAACATTGTAAACGTATAATAACGAAATAAACATATTTTATTTTTTTTTGTTTTTGACAAGGTAACATAGCTCATCTCTGGTGTAAAAACACCCTTAGGAGGAACTACTACCAGCAGCTCTTAGTAAAACTTTTACATGCATAATAGCGTATAACTTACAAAGTCTTACTTTACCGACTATATTTTTAGATCTCGACAAAGTTTGAAGTTTGAAGGAAGCTTAACTAGGAACACGGATCTGGGTAACCACAAGTTATGCACAACAGATCGTATTTTTTATGCAGAATCGTAAATAGCCGCTGGGAAACTTAGGAATACTTCATTAAACAATTTTTCCTGTTCTGGAGAAGGATGGTTCGACTTTTACTGACTAAAACCCCAGTGTTATATTACTTATTTTTTGCGTTTTACGGTCCCAGTGCATCTAAAATGTTAAATTGCGAATAAAGTGGTGGTCCGACTAATGGAAACCAGAAATTATTCTTAAGACTCGCCAAGATCTGACGGCCGATCAGAAGAAAAGTAACTACTACAAGACTCCTTTTTAAAAGCATTTACAAGCCAGCCTTAAAAGAAGATCAGCCTCATGATACTATACCTAAAGACCTTCTCAATAAACTTACTAGAAAACCCGCTCTTATATCTACCGCTTTTCGCCAAACAACTTCACATTGTTTGCCGCACTAGTGTGGAAAAGCGTGTGAGCTTCATCTCATAAGTTGCTTCGCTGGTCAACCTGGTTATTAAGTTAGATTTATTTCTTCGTAAGTGTATTTAAACATGTTGTTTGATACACGTGGACACTCACTACAGTACTCAGCTTCATAATCGAGGTTTTTTTATGGTAGGTAAAAATCATCCAATGACGAATCCCGCCCTTGGGCGAAGCACTGTCTGACTCCTACTGACTTAACAACCTACCCCGTTCCTTCCTTGCCTTAGTCCCAGAGCTCTGGTGTTACGCTTTCGCATCAACCCTTGGCCCCGAGGTGGAATTGACTAGAGACGCAGACCACCCTCGCCTGCGGCTCGGTCGCTAACTTTCTTCATTTGTATTAAAAGTTACTATGTATTTTTAATGGTAAGTCCATTATAAATACATTTAGCCGTAGCCGTCGCAACCGCGATCCTACTGATATCCGGCCACCGTAGACACTTGCTTGCGGACGGTGAGCAATGGGAAGCTCGCCGTCCGGTCGTCTGGTAGCAGTCTAGACCGAGCCCAAGTCGTCGACGGTGCGCTCCGTTCCTGCGCGCCTCAAGGAGTTGTCAGCAAACCGTAGGGGCCCTACAGGGTCGAAGCCTCCCGGAGCTGAGGGTTGATGCGAAAGCGTTACACCGGCGCTCTGGGAATAAAGCAAGGAAGGCACGGGGTAGGTTCTTTAGTCAGTAAGAGTCTGACACTGTTTTCCGCTCCGCCCAAGAGTGGGATACGTCATTCGATGATTTTTACCTACCATAAAAAAAAATATTAATACATAATACGAAACTAAATCTAGAAGCAATATATCGAATAACATTAAAGTACAATGTCTAGAATACTTCTATAATAAGATCTTGTCCTTGGCAAGTCCGAGGTTGCAACCAATCGCTATTGATTTTCATTATTCAAGTATTATATTATTGGGTCCTTTCGACCGAAGCTTTCAATAATGCATAAAAGCGAGGTTTTAGAGTTCCGTAACAAATGTGTCAAAACGGAATTGTTAAAACTTCTGTCCGATTATAATTTAGGGGTCTTCAAAGCTATGAATAAGATCGTATACTAGTGCGCCTTACCATCAACGATTGCGTCACTGCTTACCATCAGATCGTAGTCAAGTACTAGTTTATATAACATATACTTGGATATCTGCAGGATGTTACCTATGTAGCCCGAAAAATCACTAAAGTTAAGTGGCAGTTAGTCAAGGGACGAAAGGCGACAAAGTACCGGAAGACTCAAAATTACAAGGCTTCCCTGAAGGTGGACCGATAACTTAGTGAGGAAAATAAATGGATCTGAAACGCACAGGAACGGTCGTTATAGTGACACTTGCGGGAACAACTGGGGCCATGGGTTCGCGTCTGAAAGGAAGGCTCTGGCCCCGGTGTATATGGAAACGTTGGAATGGGGTAGGTTGTTTAGTCAGTAAGAGTCTGACACTTGTTTCCCGCTCCGCCCAAGGGCGGGACTCGTCATTGGATGATTTTTACCTACTTACCTAAAAAAAAAAAAAACTTGTGGGAAAGTTGTCCAATAGTAGACGTTTTTTTGGCCGAAATGATGTTGATGATGTTTACAAAGACTCCACTGCCCGTCAGTCTTTCATTAAGCTGTATCTCATGAACCGTGTTAGCTAGACAATTGAAGATTTCACAGATGATGTATTTCTGTTGCCGCTATAACAACAAATACATACTTAAAACAGAATAAAAAAAGTATTTAAGTACGGATCCCAAACCACAAAGGTGAATCAGCACACAATCATCTAATTGTGTTTTTTTTTGCCGCTTTTTTAATTTTATGGTACGGAACTCTTCGTGCGTAATCCGATGCGCACTTGGTCAGATTTGTTATTGATGCTACCATGATATACTCTTTAAATAGCTACCTAATGTTTTTGTAATGTTCCCTATGTTGTGAGCATTATAATGATAACGGTTCGTGATGTCATATTTTTATAGTATTTTAGCTTCGGTAAGGTGAAATAAAATTATAGTGTTAGTAATGATTTGGTGTCCATGACATAATAGTGAAGTTGTCACTTTTATAGGCTATGATTATCTTTAGAATTCAAGTTAAAGAATATTTGTCGTGTGTTGATAGTACCTATGTCTTTTTTTTTGAGGGGGTGAGAATTTTTTAAATAACTTCTTCTGTCTTGGGTGATTTATGGCCAAGTTTGCCCCGCGAACGTCACACCACAATCGAGGACAGAGAAGTTTGGAAGGAAAAAGGGCGGGCCTTTGCCCAGCAGTGGGATACAAAGTAGGCTATTAAAAACAACTTCTTCTGTTCTGAATTGAGTTGAAAGAAAGAAAAAACGTTTATTTGGTTTTTAATGAAATAACAATTATAGAAACTTAACTACTTCAACGCAAATACATCATCATGGCTGTACCAAATAAGTCCAGTTCAGTCTCTACGTAATAGTTGCCTGACGCTGGTTTTCAACTGACCTTTATTTGAGTCTACAGATCGAAGAGGTACCCCACCTATGGGTACCCCTCAGTTTTCCGTTGTTCTAGAATCACGGGTTTCTTTTTCAGAAATTCTTCGTGACCCTATTGGGCATCGGCCTTGCTGAGTCTAGGGACTCAGCAGAGCCATCGAAGCCTCAAAGAGATATGTCATCGAAGGCCCTAGGACGACATATCTCTTTGAGGCGTACGTGGATCATACACGCCGTCTCCTGGAGCCTAGAGGGTGGTGGAAAACTGTTACCTCGACTCCAGTAATAAGGCAAGGAAGGTACGGGGTAGGTTTTTTAGTCAGTAAGAGTCTGACACTGGTCTCCCGCTCCGCCCAAGAGCGGGTTTCGTCATTGGATGATTTTCACCTACCACAAAAAAAAAAAAAAAATACACGCCGTCATTGAGGACTCTGGCTCGAGCCCGAGTCTTGTGTGTGTAGGATGAAACGACAAATACAAGTACACACTCGATACTTGCCTTCCGATACCAAGTACCTTTAGTATCGATATTCAAATGAAGTATCGAGTAGGTATCGACCAAAAATACTCATATCAGGATACGCCAATGTCAGTGAGCTACGCAAGCCCGATGGCGCTCATGAAGGAGTTAAAGGTTCTATAACTTAGAAAAAAAAAATGTTTCTATTGGCTCTATCTACACTAATATAATAAAGAGGTAAAGTTTGTTTTTTTATTTTTTTTGTTTGTAGGAGGTAATCTCTGGAACTACTGGTCCGATTGGAACAATTTTAGCAACAATAGAAAGCTGCTTTACTCCTGAGTGACATAGGCTATATTTTATGTACGCGGGCGAAGCCGCGGGCAAAAGCTAGTCATGATATAAAGACATAAACAACTATAAATATAGGTATAAAAGAAGATTCCCTCCGTCGATTACCAGCAGCCATTTGTAACTGTATCTCTCTAATGTACTAAGGAACAAACGCGCACGAGATAAATGAACGGCTCCTTAGTGTATTACTTGTCTAGTAGAACATCTTACTTCGCGCAATCATTGCTGAAATAATCTGTAATTTATGGCACATCTGCTCTGAACGTAACGTAATTCAAGTAAGACTAATTGGTTATTTATGAGTGTTTACGGGATTTTAGGCGGCAGATTTTTAGAAAGAATTGCTGTGACCCTGGAACGCAATCTGAAAGGTAGGTCCGACCCTGGTGTGAAGGCTAAGAAGGAATGGGGTGGGGTGTTTAGTCAGTAAGAGTCTGACACTGTTTCCCGCCCCGCCCAACGGCGGAATTCGTCATTAGAGATGACTTTTCCCACCATAAAAAAAACCGGAACGCATTTAAGGCAACAGGTAAATGGTGGAGTTGGTAAAAGTATTGACTCTCGGTCCACCTAAAGATCCACCAAGGTAATTAAAGATTTTATACCAAAAAAATGGTGCAATTTTAAGTTAGTGCTCATTGCACAAAAATGGTGCAGTTCTTTTGAATGGTAGGCTCCTTCTGCTAAGCAGTAATGTCAGCAAAGGATGCCGACCGCATTAGACAACGGCGCTCTAGCCCCCGACGCTGCCGGGATTCCGATCCTGATTTCCAGCCACGGTAGGCACGGGCTTGCGGACGGCGAGTAATGGGTAGCTCGCCGTCCGGTCGTCTGGTAATCGGCCGGACCAAGCCTAGTAGTTATCGCCGCGCACTGTTCCCGCGTACCTCACGGGTTGTTAGCAAAGCCGTAGGGACTCTGCATAAGGGTCAAAGCCTACTAGGGCCCAGGGTCTTTTTCTGAAAGAAGGGCTTGGCGAAGGACAAAGAAGGAAAAAGATGGGGTATTGAATCAGTAAGAGTCTGACACTGTTTCCCACTCCGCCCAAGAACGGGATTCGTCATTGAATAATTTTTGCCTAATATAAAAAAAAAAACCTGTGATTCTTCTGATTCTTCTGTCTGTACTTTCTCCCCTAGAATTTACGTAGTCTATTTAAAGCTTCCACAATCTAGTCTAGACGGAAAACAACTTACAGACCAATCAATAACTCTAATGACAGTTTAACCCTAAAATAGCGACGGTCACAAACATCAGTGTCACTTTAAATATGTATGTAGTGAATTAACGGCGGTCGGGGTGGATCGATTTACAGAAGGGGCGTAGATATTGGAAAGTTCGGAGGTCCTGTGGCCCAGGCCCCTCGAGCTTGGGAGGTTTCAGGGGCCCATCTCTGGGCGCACCTCTTATTTAACAACTGCGAAATTGTCCTGTCTTTGAAATCAAAATCTTAACCTTTTATTGGAACATAGTTTTTACGTTTTTCAAATTGTCTGCGCAGCAACTGTGATGCAGAAATTAACGCTTACTTCCAGGAAGAAGATGGCAGCGTTCCATTTTCAAAAGAGAAGAGCATTAGAAACTTCTAAATAATTAACAAATTACATTTTTAGATAGATACTAACGACATATATTGAATAAATGTTTTTCTATTCTATTCTATTCTATTCTATTCTATTCTATATAAAAAAATAGAAACATCCGAATTGAGAACCTCCTCCTTTTTTAGAAGTCGGTTCAAAAAAGAGTCATTATCTAGAAAATAAAACTTAGATTGCGACAATACTACCTTTCGACTACTGTAATTACAGACAAAATTAAAAGACACAGGTGTGCGGACACCGGTGTCCTCTTTTGGCTTAATGAATTAATTATGGCATCTCATTTTAGTATTAACAGTATGACACTTCAGTCTTCATCAAAACTAGAAGAAGGGGGTCTCCAGAGATACCATGGCGCTCCAAATTGCGGAGGCCTCAAATAGATAGTAACACTAATCATGGGAAACCATTATTATAATATTCAGTAACAGCCTGACACTCCCTTAACCAAGAGCAGGAAAGCTTATTTAATTTCACATCTAAAAAGGGGACCCATTGATACTCCCTCACACTTAACCAAGAGCAAGAAAGCTTATTTGATTTCCCACGTGAAAAGAGGCCCTGTTTCTGAGGCCGTCAGACACCTAGCTACGCCACTGTTTACCCAGTTCCGGTTCAGGCTGGTATATAACAGTTAATATTTTAGTTGACACACCAGATTGGAAGGTAATCATTATGTTTTTGGTAAACATGTCAATTGTGATGATATGTTTGTTGAATAGCTGAGTGGGTTTTTATTTTTGTTACGCTTGGTTTGTGTATCCAGCTAGTGTCAAGTTTAGAATAAATAAAAAGCCTTTACTTTTGATATACTTAATGCTGAGTGCAAGATAGATAGATAGATAGATATACTCTTTATTGTAGGTACACCATAAACAAAACTTGGTACATAAGGTCACTTAAAAATTACTACGGTGTTACAATGGGCGGTCTTATCGCTAAAAGCGATTTTTTAAAGACAACCTTTCAAGCAAGCTCTTTTACGTTACCATAAAACGGGGTGAATGGAAACAAATCGGGAGTCAATAAAACAACATTTTTCAACATAGTAGTTAGTGACTCTGACTGCTATGCCGGAGGTCGTGGATTCGATTCCCACCTAGGACAAATGTTTGTGTGATAAGCACGATCATTTGTTCTGTGTCTGGGTGTTTATCAGTTGTCTAGTACTCATAACATTAACTCTTGAGACTAGACGGCGTTATGTGATGGTAGACGAATATTATTATTATTATTTTGTTGTTTTTTCACGTTATTTAAAAATTGTTTGCAGCATTTAAATATTTTTATACATTCAGTATTGAAAACAAAAATGTTTTATTAAAACTGAAAATATGTAATCAAAGTAATAATCCTATTAAAAAATTTGTTTCTCACCCCCTGAGTTTCTATTCACCCTGTTTTGACTCTGTGACGATTTTTGGTTTGCATTTACAAAGTTTATAGAGATATACACCGTGAAATTTAAATGGTTGTTTTCCCGCGGCAGAATGACTTGCCATAAGGAGTACTTTTGAAGCATACAGAAAAAATTAAAAAGTTTTTTTTTTTATAAATAATTATGAAAAATATTTATCAACTCAAAAAAGCGAAAACAATAGTAACATTAGACTACTACTACTAGGTACTACTAGAGTCGCATGAGCAGCCCGCCGTCAAAGGAAACCGATTCATTAAATATTTAAACCAAAATAAGCTCTCGCACGTTGTGATATGTCATAATTAGCTTGCACTATACAGGTCCATTTTTTGTTTTTTACAAGTGCCTATGTAGGCCTATGTGAAATAAAAAGATTTTGACTTTGACTTTGACTTTGACTTTGACTTTGTTTTTAATATTTTATATCTTTATCAAACGTTTGTATTACCAAGATACAACCATTTCGCTGAGGGAAAACAACCATTTAAATTTCACGGTGTATATATACATATATATAGCTTTATATTGTACACTTGTTTCTACCCTTGATTGTTGTCTCTCTATGTTACTCAATGCTGGGAGAAAACTCATTGTTGAGTTAAGCTCGCCTTTGTACATGAATATCTAACTACTGTGTATTACTATTGAATGTTTTGTGTACAATAAAGAATAAAGAAAGTAATGCGCCTAGCTGAGTTTGAACACGCGACCTAAGTAGGTAGGTAGGTAGGTAGCAGGTAGGTGGTAGGTAGGTAGGTAGGTAGGTAGGTGGTAGGTAATAAGTATTCGTACTGGTTTTGATAAGTGGTCTTTTAAGAGATCATAATTATGCTTCCATGATCTGATGGTGGTGCCTGCATTGGTTTTAATGTGGTGAAAATTGCATAGGTACACTTTCTTTTCCCCAAAAAACTCGCAAGCCATAAACATGCACACGCCATAAACAAAAAAAAAAAACGATTCGTGATTTGAGAGAAGTTAGGATATTCACACAGCTTACTTATCTGACCCTTGTTTACTACAAAAACAACGTCTACTAAAGCATATATGCATAAAAAAACAGCTACAAAATATACAGCAAGGACATATCCTTGCTGTATAGTCGGTGTCATAACACCGACAATATTTTTGTAAACACGTTTTCGCCGTTTTTATAATAATTTATGTGAACCTTTTTGCGGTTCCTCCCGTCCGTTCGGCTTAAAATAACGGCCTCTGTATTAGTAATTCATGATATCAAGAGTTCTTTATTCTGATACTTAGGGATTTGTTGGTGTTTCATGTTGCTGCCATCTGGCTTATTCTACCCTTGCGGTAACTCATACCACTCATATACACCGTTAAATTTTGATCGTTTTAATCCCGTGGAGGGTCGATCGGGTACATGAAACACTATCGATTTATGTAGATAAAATAAAAAAATAGAGTAATTTTTTTTCTAAATCTCGTAGTGATATACCTACGCATTAAAAAAATCATTTCTTTAAGTAAACGAGTCAATGACCGCGTAGGTAGACTTCGGGTGTTGTGTACTAACTACCTACAGGTCATTGAACTAGCCCAGCTGATATTTACTTAAAAAAATCAATTTCGAAAGTGCATAAACGAATTCGAATTAAAAAAAAAGTGCTTATTTTTTTATTTTAACTTTACAAATCGATAGTGTTTCATGTGCCGGATCGACCCTTCAAGGGATTAAAACGATCAAAATTTAACGGTGTACCTATACAACAATTTTATTTTTACACCATGATATATTTTTATGAAATCAAGCAAATATCTCGCGGCAAAACTGTTGACACATCTAATTGAAGTTCATTTTTGTTGTGAGATTCAGTTCTGTGTATTTTTAGAAATTTTGAAAACAGTTAATGCCTTTTTAAGGTCTCTGCACTGCACACAGCGGGCGCCGCGCGGCGGGACCGGGCGGCGACGCGACGACGCCATACAGATCCGAGGTTACCGTCGCGCCGAGCGGGACGGCTCTGTGTGGCGTCGCGCGTCGTCCGTAATATCTAGTACATTACAACTGCTCAGCGTCGCGTCGCCGCCCGGTCCCGCCGCGCGGCGCCCGCTGTGTGCATACACCTTTAGGTGTTTTAAAGTGCTCTCCTCTTAAATAACTATTTATGTGGGTATGAGTATGCAGGGACAGCTGTTCCTCATGTTATTCTTATGTGTATGTATATAGGGTGTTCGTAACGATAATCTGACGGGTTAAATAGACCCCTGAAATCGAATAGGTTAAAATAAAACAAATGTTACTTTTGTTACCGTTATTATTGGATAATTTAAAATGCATTTCGGCACCTAAAGGTACCACTTACATGTCTTTATCTAAACATATATTTAGATTCGTAAAGATTCGTTTAGGTTTCATTTAAATAAAATTATACCCGTTTTGGAAATGTATAATAAAATAAAATAGTTCATTTACAAGTAATAAATAAAAGTTACGAAAGTTACAAAAGAAAATATTATGCTAAAATAAATTAATTTAAAGTTTTTGTACATTATAGATGGTTGTGACTCTGGGCCTCAAGTCTGCTATTACAATAGTGTCAGAATAGTTGATAATTAATTTCATAATTGTTGATTTTGACAAGTTTGGTAATCTACTAATATAATGGCGTCATTATGACTTTCCAATGATCAACCAGTGACACTTCATTGAAAGAATTTTTTTAGAGTGGTAATCTCGTACATAATGACAAATGAATGTATGACATTATGCGGTAAATTATTAAAATTGTGACAGTTCCCTTAAATAGTGACTTAGGATAAGAATGTTATTATGCAGTTATAGTTTTTAATTCGTTGCACAACAACTCTTACCACAATTCTATTAGGAGACCGCTAATCGACTAATGATCGGCCATTATGATTACGAACTTTTAACAAAATGACAATGGGATCATGTTGGAATGACAATATTTTGAAAATAGCAGACTTAGGCCCCTGGACTTATGTGAAGAAGTAGATATGTTTAAACTAAACAGTGCTATAAAAAGTTGTGAAATGTAAAAAAGTATGTACAATATTTCATGGTTACGAGTGAACGAAAAAGCGTACAAACATGATTTACAATAACAGGAGTAATGTAAAAATTTAAATATTATAAACAAAACCATGCTAAGGAAATACGGATCAAAATGTCGGACTTGATATTTCGAGTAATTCCAATAAAGGCACTGTAACAGAATAAAAAGTCTATAATTCGCCATCTTTTTTTAACCAATTATTTTTATAAATTCTAATTCTTGGTTTGTCAGAGGGCGTCAGAATAATACATACCAAGTGCTCACTATATTTTTTACAATTGATAGTGATGCAGTGCTTGCAAACTGTCTGTCATCTGTCAAATGTCATTTTTGACATTGACATTAGTTTTTTTTTTTTTTAATAAATACTGCGTCATAGACACGCAGGCCCTCTATCATTATTATGGCTGAAGTGAAGCAGTGACCATGTTTTACGATATATTTATCTACTCTGATAAGTTTAACACCGATCTTAAAAAATGTTTTCATTAGAATCCCAATAAATACAATAATTTACTTTAGTAACTCGAGTTACATTCTACTTGAACTGTGGCTATATTATCTAAATTTGTTGACTATCTCACTCCAGTCCCGAATAATTTTATGTAACATTATTTTAAATATTTTGTTTACATATTTAGAAAAAACAGCACCGATTTTTATTTGGTGTTTTTAGGTATGAGCGTGAGTTAAGTTCAAGAGCAGCATATAACTTGAGTCACACCTTAATAATAAGCACTTTGGAATCTAATTTACATATCTGTACTTTACATACCATTACAACTAATCTACATACACTTAGAAAATCTACATAATTACAAACGTTTTCACTAAGAATCTAGACTTTTTGAATTTTTCAGAGATCTAGGTTGTTGTACAGTTTTATTCTTTTTATTTTTATTATCTAAACTAAACATGTCACCGGAACTTGGGGGATGCGCGCTGAAGACAGAGTTTTTGGAACTAGGCACACTGTTCCCCGGAGAGACACCACTATCCGTACTGACGGACGCAGGGCTCGGACTGTCACTCACGTTATTACACACCGTCAGCTCCTGACCAGGGATAGACACGATCTGACCTATCGGCTTCTGCCTGACTAGATTTATGCTTTGGCACACGTTATTCTTCACTTCACTATCACTCGGATCCTTCTTTTGGTACCTCGTCAGGGTCCCGGCTGACCCTGCCGAGTTCGGCCGGTACATCGGCATGAACTGCGACTGGGAGTAGTACTGCATCTCTGCAGGCGCCTGGCCTTGAACCCACGGGCCCATGGTGGAGACGACAGGAGGCATGTGCGTCCACATGGGCATTTGCACCATATGAGTTCCATCTGCCATTGGACTGAAGCCAGGAGCGACCGGCACAGGCATGGGCCTTACGACGCCCACAGGAGTCGGCGCGCTATGTGGTCTCATCGCAGGATGTCCGTACTGTCCTACAAATTCCTGTCCTTCATACATTGTATTCGGAGGAGGATTTTGCGAGTAATCTATATTTGGGAACACAGTGTGTGGACTTCGCTGTAGATATGTAAACATTTGCTGCTGAGCTTGTTTCATGGCGACGTACTGCTGCAGATGCATGGCGGTCTGCTGACGTTGCTGGGCGATATCTTGAGCCATCGTCGTCGTGGAGTTACCGTGTATGTAGTAGATATGAGGCTGAGTGTTCACTTGAGTAACTGGCGACTGTCTCTGGCTGTTGTTATGTTTGTTATTGTCTACCACGTTGTTCTGAGGATCCTGGTATTCTTCCGGAGGTGCGATATACTTGGGAGGAGATGGCGGCGTCACTTGCTGTGACATCGGGTAACTTATGATCTGGGCAATATACGGCTGCTGAGATTTAGCCGAGTGTGCTGGACTGTGAGTTTGGAATGTAGGGTTAAATGTTATCTGAGACATATCCTGACCTGGTTGGCTTTCTGGATTATTGTGATTAGCTCTGTACTCAGTTCCTTCGTTTTTCCTAGGCTTTTGATTGTAAGGCGCTACTTTAGGGTTATTTTTCCAGTTTGCTCCAGCGCTTTGTGGTCTTTTGACTGGAGATTTTGTTGGATCATGCCAGTTGTCTCCATTGATTTGCCTTGGATCGGGAGCGTGATGTGATTGCGCGCTATGGGATCTTCTGGGAGGGGGTGACATACCGTCGGGGATATGTTGTTGTCGGTAGCATCGTCTGCCTGACCCTGGGCTGTTCTGTCGCTCTGGTGGTTGTGGTATCGGCCTTGGGACTCGTCTTCTAGCTGGAGTGGGCGGACTAGGCTGCGATGGTGAGGAATGTGTGGATATCGACGCTGATCGCCATTGATCTATCAGTATTTTTCGGCGTTCCTGCTCTATTCGTATTTCTGTTTCGCTGGACGAATCGTAGTCTCTGCCCTGTAAAGGAAGCAAAGTGAGTTAAAATCTCGAGCTTTTCATCGAGAACTTATTTAGAAGTCTGTGAAGTTATAAAAAGTTACCTTTTCAATCTTCTCATCCAGCATCTTAAAGAAATCTTGCTGACTGGCTGACACCTCGCTGCAACAAAAGTTTAACTTATTTTGCCACCCTTTTTATAAAAGTCTTGTAAACTAAAACACTTAACAAAATATTATTTGAATACATTTTTTTTTGTTTAAGGGTAGGTTAGAATAGTTAAACGAGCTTTTGGTAATAATTTAATAAAAAATGCATTGTTGTGTTTCATCTGAATGAAGCCGTAATTTCTACGTCTCAGTAATAAATATTTCAAGATATTTAATCAAGTAGACTTGTTCGACTAATTAATAAATTCATAACGTACTGTCACTTAGCGTTGCTTTTACTTCAAAGATTCGATTTTGTATATTTTTTAGTTATTTCACGGAAATTTATATACCAGAAGATGGCAAAACAGGTAAATGTACTGTGTTTTACAATACAGGTAAATGTACTGTTACAATAAAAGTATGAAAATAAAGGTATGTTTTAGCGGTATACTTGATGTACAGGTACTTACACGACCGGCTGGTGGTTGGTGAGTGGCAGGATGTGCTTGCTCTGTTCCTGTTCATCTTCATTATCATCGGGAGGCGCCGCACCTCCTGCTGGGCCCTCCTCCTCGTCCGCTTCCTTGTCTGCTGCGCCTGCACAATGAGAAAACTTAAGGTTAAACTTAAGAAGTTACATTGATATAAAGTCTACTTTTTTAAACCTCTAACCTCCAGAGCTTAAACGCATTGCCGTGCCCTCGATGTCAAGCTTAAAAAATCGCGCGCTTTTTTTGATGACTTTATTATAAATATTACATATTCGTTTAAACTATATCAGTGTTTGCTTAATTATAGAAATCGAAATCAAGATGAATTGTACTAAATGTTTCTGTTTTTTAAAACCTATACTAGTTAAGTTTCACTCGTCAGTGAGAGCAAGTTATTTAATGGCTCTTTAATGCGTTCTTGGCATTCAAAGGGTTCAATTTCAATAAACTAAAAGACACAAACAACACACACACACACACACACACACACACACACACACACACACACACACACTTATTAAAGACACTTGTAATTTCAACAATTTTTTTCAACAAGAAACATTTTATTTTCCGAAATGCTGCACATCATTGTCAAATAAAATAATTAATTTGTATAATATGAGTAGATATAAATGGTGGTATAATGTTACATTACACAACATAACAGTAAAGATATTCACCATTTCTGGAGGTGCTTCTACTCTAGTTCTAAGCCCGATACGTGCGAACTGTTATCGGGCTATTAGTAATAATGGCCAGGGGGGTGAAACTTCCTAAGAAACTTCAAACACAAAATTTTCTACGAAACTAGCGTCATCTCTCGGCTGGAGTCAACTTAGTTTTGTGAGTAATGCATTGATTTTGTCAATAGATGACACTAGCTACGATATACTTTTGTATAACATATACTACAATCAAAAATAATAAAAAAATATTAAATTATTTTTATCAAAAAAATCATAAAACATCATATAATATATTTAAGCACCTAATTCACTAAATTACATGACATTACAATTTTACTGCATCATAGACTACAGACAACAATACACGCCTCGCTTGTCTATGAATGGGAAACACTTTTATAAGTTTTCAAAACTTGTTGCGTTTGTTGCGTTCTTTCGTTTTCGTTAGTGGATTTGTTTTTTTGGATTGTTTATTGACGACTTGGCTTTCTTCATTTGGATTTTGAGATTCTTGCATACCTGTTAATACTTGGCTTTGAATTTGGATACCGATAACTGCTTTCACGACTTACTTTGGCAAGACCCCTGGATTACTGACTGCTCACGATTATAATCATGCCCGCTAAACATCGTTTGATGTGCTATTTCGGGTGCATGATTGATGGTAAGTCTGAGATATAAATACATAGCATAATATAAGTAACAGCATAACGTTTTGTTACAGCCAACCTAGATAAATATACTTGTACTAGGTACTACTGTACTACAACTTCTACAAGAAAGTATCACGATAATTTTTATTTTTAATGAGCCGTCAATGCTTATCATCATATATTTTCTACCTATCGTTATCCATCAGCCTTTGCTGAACACTACAAGAGCCTATAAATATCTATAATTTGTTCCCAATGTTATGTAAGTATGTATATATTTCATCTTAAGCATGAATTCTTTTCAGGCCCTTTGCACCGTTTTCCGGATCCGAAAACCGAAAATTTGGAAAACATTCAAAAATTTTCTGAATGGAAGGCTGTTCTAGATGGACCAACACAAGAGAGAGGAGATAAATATATATACAACCATATAAGATTGTGCAACAAACACTTTCTACAAAGTTACCAGCTACCTAGCCGTCGGCTCACCAAGAATGCTGTTCCAACTTTAAACTTGAACAAGGTGGTCCGAGTAACTGAGCAACTATCACCATCTGCAATTGGCACACTGGATACTGGTAAGTAAATATGATTACCCTTTCTAATATAATCTAAACAAAACGAGCTGCTTGAAAATTGTTACTTAAGTTCCAACACCACATAAGTCAGGTTTTGGTCATACATTAATTACAAAATTCATTAAACAAATACATTTTATAGGAAATTAAACAAATGTTATTCTAACACGAGGAATTAAAACAATGGTAACACATTATTTTCTTTGTTGGAACAGGAAAGCTGTACTAAAACCATGAAACTCAGTTGTATTCCCATATCAGTGCGTAACTCAGATTTTGATTTAAAAAATTGTGTTACATGCTACTAAACTGTTTATTTACTTGACTTATATAGTGTTAGAACAAATACAACAAATAAGTGTAGTACAGACTATTTATTAAATTTTTGGAATTTTATACATTTCTTAGATATATTTTTAATTGAATTGAACCTTTCGAACACCATAATTAGAGACATTATAGAAACACAATAGGTGTGCGAACGCCGGCATTCACATTGGGTTCAAGGGTTTAATTGTATGTTAATATAATTTCATTTAATCATTTATATATAACATTGTGATTGCTGTACAATTTGAACAAAAATTGTTATGGTGTCTATTGTGTTATTTGGTATATAACTTTTTTTCTTATCTGCATACCTAAACCAAATTATAAATCATATGGACACTCCATATGATTTTTAATTATATTACTTTGTACTTTATAAGTGAGCATTTGTTATTAGCTGACAATTCAACTTACTCTTCCTAATCTGTTTTTTTTTCTGTAAGTCCTCCATAAATAATGATGTGATTTATTTTTCAGATGAATATTCAACAATGGAATCCGCTGTACCATCTGAGCCTTCAACATCTGCTACTCCTGTGCAGCCTATTGGTAAGTAAACTGTTGACTTAGCCTTTCTAATTACAAACACAATTAAAAGACAATAGGTGTGCGGACACTGGTGACATCTTGGGGCTTAATCTATAATATAAAAATGAATCACAAAATGTGTTGGTAAGCGCAAAACTCGAGAACAGCTGAACCGATTTCGCTGATTCTTTTTTTGTTGTGTTTGTTACTGCCGGGAGAAGGTTCTTATGAAAAAAAAATAGGGTAGCGTAGAATAATCTGTTGCTGGGGGCGAAACCGCGGGCAAAAGCTAGTAAATTAATATAAATTAGTGTAAAGTACCAAATATTGCTTGCTAATGCAATTTTACATGTATGTACACAGTTAACATTGATAATTTACAATGTTAATGTTATATTTAATATTGTTATAGTTTTGGTTTGTACATAGGTATTTTTTAAATAAAGAAACTTCTCAATGGTGTTACACAAACCTCTAAATTACCTAGTTAGAATATCAAAAATAAAAATACAATAAAGTAAAACCGGGGAAGTTATAAATATGAATTTTCATGGGTTTCCAAAATTTAAATATGGACCCGGTATTATTTTTGTTTAGTATAGTCAATGCGGGATAAATGAAATGACGACAGGTCTCAGGAACACCTATGGATGCCCTTCAAGTTGAAAGTTAAAATCTACATGTCTATGTGATAAGGCCTGTCATACTGTATGGATGTTGTATGTTGGGCTGTGAAAAACAAAGATGAAAAACGATTAAACATAGTGGAGATGAAAATGTTGAGATGGATTTGTGGTGTGAAGTCAGAAATGAGTTTATGTATTAGGGAAATTTAAAAGCGGCACCAGTGGCTGAAAGGTTGAAAGGGATTGTCTGTTATGGTATGTTCATGTGAAGTGGAGGTATGATACACATGTTAATAAAAGAGTTATGAGCTAATATGTGGATGGATGGACAGGGAAAGGGAGGCCAAAGAAGAGGTGGATGTATTGTGTGGGAACTAAAACATGTTTTTTGTGGATTTCTCAAACAACTTGTTAACTGTGTTCGTTTAATTACTGGCAAAACATGTGTTTAAATTAAGAAGTAGCTAAGTACCTACATAATATAATGTTATTTGTATTTATTTTCCAGATATTGATATGAATCAGACAACACAATCTGCTGTCACATCTGGTCCTTCTACATCTGTAACTCCTGTGCGGCCTAGTCGTAAGTAAAATTTTTGTTTTATATGTATGCAGTTTTTACATTTTATAGATAACTAGCTTTTGTCAGCGGCTTCGCCCGCATACATAAAATATAGCCTATGTCACTCAGGAGTAAAGCAGCTTTCTATTATTGCTAAAATTTCTCCAATCGGACCAGTAGTTCCAGAGATTACCTCCTACAAACAAAAAAACAAACTTTACCTCTTTATTATATTAGTGTAGATATATTATTTGCATTCGTTGACTGGCCTGTTGGTCTAGTAGTTAGTTACCCTAACTGCCACAGCGGAGTTCGTGGGTTCGATTCCCACCCAGGACAAATGTTTGTTTGATGAACGCGATCATTTAATACATACATATTAATATGTATGTATTTAGAAATATGCATTTTTATTAGTTGTCTAGTACCCATAACACAAGCTCTTCTTAGCTTGAGACTAGACGGCGTTGTGTGTGAGAGTTGTGAAATATATTATTTTATTAATACTTTAATAGATTTTGTAATGTGACTCCAAAAATTTCTTAAACCATGTCCATATGTGTATCATTTTAACAATCAGCACAACCTGCTTATTATTTCTAGCCCATACTGTGCCACTACTGGGCAGAGTATAGGCTTTTTAATCGAATTGAACCTTTCGCATACCATAATTAGAGACATAATAGAAAGACAATAGGTGTGCAAACACCGGCATTCACTTTGGGTTCAAGGGTTTAATTGTATGCTAATATAATTTCATTTAATCATTTATATATAACATTGTGATTGCTGTACAATTTGAACAAAAATTGTTATGGTGTCTATTGTATTATTTGGCATATAACTTTTTTCTTATCTGCATACCTAAACCAAATTAAAAATCATATGGATACTCCATATGATTTTACTTTGTACTTTATAAGTGAGGATTTGTTATTAGCTGACAATTCAACTTACTCTTCCTAATCTGTTTTTGTTTTCTGTAAGTCCTCCATAAATAATGATGTGATTTATTTTTCAGATGAATATTCAATAATGGAATCCGCTGTACCATCTGAGCCTTCAACATCTGCTACTCCTGTGCAGCCTATTGGTAATTAAACTATTGACTTAGCCTTTCCAATTACAAATACAATTAAAAGACAAAAGGTGTGCGGACACTGGTGTCATCTTGGGGCTTAATAAATTAATATAAATTAGTGTAAAGTACCAAATATTGCTTGCTAATGCAATTTTACATGTATGTACACAGTTAACATTGATAATTTACAATGTTAATGTTATATTTAATATTGTTATAGTTTTGGTTTGTACATAGGTATTTTTTAAATAAAGAAACTTCTCAATGGTGTTACACAAACATCTAAATTATCTAGTAAGAATATAAAAAATAAAAATACAATAAAGTAAAACCGGGGAAGTTATAAATATGAATTTTCATGGGTTTCCAAAATTTAAATATGGACCCGGTATTATTTTTGTTTAGTATAGTCAATGCGGGATAAATGAAATGACGACAGGTCTCAGGAACACCTATGGATGACCTTCAAGTTGAAAGTTAAAATCTACAAGTCTGTGTGATAAGGCCTGTCATACTGTATGGATCAGAATGTTGGGCTGTGAAAAACAAAGATGAAAAACGATTAAACATAGTGGAGATGAAAATGTTGAGATGGATTTGTGGTGTGAAGTCAGAAATGAGTGTATGTATTAGGGAAATTTAAAAGCGGCACCAGTGGCTGAAAGGTTGAATGGGATTGTCTGTTTTGGTATGGTCATGTGAAGTGGAGGTATGATACACATGTTACTAAAAGAGTTATGAGCTTATATGTGGATGGATGGACAGGGAAAGGGAGGCTAAAGAAGAGGTGGATATATGGTGTGGGAACTAAAACATGTTTTTTGTGGATTTCTCAAACAACTTGTTAACTGTGTTCGTTTAATTACTGGCAAAACATGTGTTTAAATTAAGAAGTAGCTAAGTACCTAAATAATATAATGTTATTTATATTTATTTTCCAGATATTGATATGAATCAGACAACACAATCTGCTGTCACATCTGGTCCTTCTACATCTGTAACTCCTGTGCAGCCTAGTTGTAAGTAGAATTTTTGTTGTATATATATGCAGTTTTACATTTTATAGATAATATATTATTTGCATTCGTTGACTGGCCTGTTGGTCTAGAAGTTAGTTACCCTTACTGCTACGGCGGAGGTCGTGGGTTCGATTCCCACCCAGGACAAATGTTTGTTTGATGAGCGCGATCATTTAATACATACATATTAATATGTATTTTTTTTTAATATATTTTATTAATATTTTTAATAGATTTTGTAATGTGACTTCAAAAATTCCTAAATCATGTCCATATGTGTATCATTTTAACAATCAGCACAACCTGCTTATTATTTCTGGCCTATACTGTCCCACAACTGGGCAAAGGTTTCCCTCCATTCTTTTCAGTGTTCTTGGCTTTGATCCACTTCCTGCCATTTCCAAAGGAAGGCATCCAAGTTATGACAACCTGATTATGTTTTCAATGTTTAAATATGGAAGAACAGAAAACTCATGGTTTTCTTACAGATGACCGATGTCTTGGCCTTCGTTTCAAATTTAATAAAATTGGTAAGATTAGTAATTGCTATTGTTTATTACAGGTAAACGAAAACACTCATATACCAACAACAGAAACTCTAAATTAATAGAGAAACTAAAATTAAGATTAGAAAAACTTGCCAAGAAATATAAAGACCAGAGGAAGAAAATACAAGCAGCCAAGAATCTTTCAATGAACGGAGCATTTTTAAGAGCAATAGACAAATTACCAGAAAAGATTCAAATCTTCACAAAATTGCAACTTAAAAGTGCAATGAAACCCAGAGGACGACGTTTCTCAAATCAAGAGAAAATTATGGCATTGACCATACTAAAACAAAGCCCAAAGGCATATAGGCTGCTTCAGAAAATGTTTGTCCTGCCATCAATTCGTTGCTTGCAGAACTTATTAAGTACATTTAATGTACAACCAGGAATCAATGAAAATCTCCTAAATGATTTAAAAAACATTGCTAGAAATTTGCCAAAAGAAAAAAAGTTAGTAAATATCCTGTTTGATGAGGTGTCATTAGCACCAGGAATAATTTATAATGAATCATCGGACCAAATAATTGGATTTGAAGATTTTGGACACCATAGAAAAAGGATTCTGGCTGACCATGCACTTGTGTTCATGATAAAAGGGATAAAAAGCAAATGCAAACAACCCATTTGTTTCACATTTTGTAAGGCCTCAACAAAGAGTTGTGAATTAAAAAAACTACTGACTGAAGTCATAAAACAAGTCAATGAAACAGGCTTGAGGGTAGTAGCCACGATATGTGACCAAGCAGCAACAAATGTTAGAGTGGTGCGGGAGTTACTCAAAGAAACTAAAGCAAAATATTTGAGGATGGGAATGGAATACAGTTCAAATGCCTTTGAGGTAGAAAGTTATAAAATATTTCCCCTTTTTGATACTCCCCACCTACTCAAAGGAGTGCGAAATAATTTATTAAAAAAAAATGCCAAATATGTACAAAATGGCGAAACAAAATGGGCCAAATGGGAACACTTAAAAATGTTACTAGATGTTGACACTGGAGATGACGAAATTCGGTTAGTAAATAAATTGACAGAAAAACACGTCATCATTAACAAAATCCCTAAAATGAAGGTAAAATATGCAGCACAAGTGTTTAGCCAGAGGGTGTCAAGCGCTTTGCGGTTCTTATCAAGTTAGTATATTTATAATTCTCTATAACATAACTTGTAACTCTATCACTTATCTAGCAAATTTTCTTTGTGTTATTAATGTTTGTCCTATGTATATTTGTAGTAAATGCGGTGTAAAATATAAATAACAGATATTAATATTTTGTTTCAGAGCATAACATTCTACCAGAAGAATGCAAAGGAACCGCAGATTTCCTCCTATTATTTGATAAGCTGTTTGATTCTTTTAATGGTCATTCTTACGAGGGGTCATCAAAAGTATATAAGCAGTGCTTAAAAAATAACTCTTCCCATTTCCAACTATGGTATGATTTGTTGCCGATTTTAGACTCGATTAAATTTGAATCAGTAGTTAGCAAAAATGATTCTGTTAAGTATGAATCAATTCCATCAGTAACAAATTGGATACATAATATAAAAACCTTCATTGAAATATGGCAATATTTAAATGTAAATTATGGTGTGAAAAATCTATTAACTAGAAATTTTAATCAGGATCCTTTAGAAAATTTTTTTAGTGGTATTAGGAGTAATGGTGTGCGAAATATTAATCCGAATTGTAATCAGTTTATTAGTGCTTATAAAACTTTGTTGATTAATAATTTTAATTCTGTGCATTCTGTGAGAGCTAATTGTGAAAACGATTGTAATAAATCATTTCAATCAATGGTAAATTTGCTTGGTAATAAATCGAATGATTCAGAGAATAATGATTTTGCATGTGATATTGATGCTTTATTAACGACGATGAATAATTACAAAAATAATGATTCGTTGATTTATAATGAATCAAAAAAATATGTGACTGGTTATGTAATAAAAAAATGAAATCAAAGATATTCAAAAATTGTGATAATTGTGCACGTGATTTATGTAGGCCAGAAGCTGATTTGCAATCTTTTAATTATGAAGTTGATTATACTAAAAAATCATTATTCCACCCTAGCGAAAATTTTAATAATTTGATGAATGAAATCTACCATATAATCATAACATGTCTACGTGATTTTCCAGAAGCAATTTTATTAAATAAAAAAATCAAGTATTTGCTTAATTGTGCATGCGATTATGATATAATTACTTGTATTGAACATAAGGAGGAGTTGATTGAATGTATTAATAATTTATCAATCAAGCTAATTATACATAGTTGGTGTACAGGGGTTAATCGAATTTTAAGTGGCAAGATGACCAAATTCGATAAGAATGACCATATAAAATGGCAGGCATCTGAATATTGTAAAAAAAATAAAAATAAAAGTAATTAAATCCATCTTCACAGTGTTTTATTTTTGTCACACTCTTAATCTAATTTATAGAGAAGTACTAGATTGGTTGAAATAAATATTCGAATCGACAAAAGATAAAGTCTTCGATTTTAGAATATTTATTTCAATCAATTAGCAGTTGAAAATATACACTGAAGTAATTATTAACATATGAGGTAGGCGCCACCTATCGGATTTTTTCGGTATTAAGCTACTGTTGCGCTACCTGGTGGCCGAGGTCACAAAACTCAATTTTCGAATCATAGAGTGGCGTATCTATCTCAGTATTAATATGTATAATCTATGATAATGGCGCTAGCACAGTATTCAGCATGGTATTAAACCGTATTGTTATTGAGCGCCACTGTACAACTTATATCAGTTTGTGCTTCATTTCTTTCTTCAGATATACCTTATGTATTAGAACTATACTAATATAAGTGATTCTGTACCTATTATGTTCCAATTGGGTGCCATTTTACAGTGGCTGGTCCCAGTTGGGCGCCAATTGTTAGTGCATGGTCCCATTTGGGCGCCATTTTTCAAAACCAAAATTTGTTTAATTTTTAAGTTCTTGAATGTTTTAAATTGTTAACAATTAAAATTTCGATCAGAGTGCTTCAACTTTTGCTTCCAGAAATTGTTCAGACAGTTCAAGTTTTCAATTTAATTATTGTTTAAGGTCTTTTCTCTGTATGAAAAAAACGTGTTGTGCCGACCCCAAGTAATATGGAATAAGAGCAGGAAGAAGATGAAGAGTCTTTCCTCATATTAGTCTCTATAATCTAGTCTTACCCTTTCTGTTTCTTTGATCAATTCCGTTGTAGTTTTTACCCAAGCTCCTAAATATGACCACTAAGGTTCTAGATATCACACCATTTTCGGAGATAATTTAGTCCCAAATCAGAAAGATTCACTAGAATAAAAATAAGTAAGTATACAAGTATACTTAGGCAATCTTAACAAGTAAAAGCTGCAAACACATATGTAAACAAACTGCCAACAAACAATCCAATGTCGCTATAAGTATTCGTATAACAGCCATCTGTTCGGAAGATGTTATGTTCAAAACTTTGGTAGACAAGGCTTGCGCATGTCAGCACAAGAATTGTTGCTGGGGCTTCGAAAACAGCAATTGTAGAAGAAAGGAAAAGTTTAGTGAGAAACAAATGAAAGCCTAATTTCTTTTTCTTGAAGATTTTTTGTGTGATGAATGATCATCTTTCTGCTGTTTTTACCTCAGTTTGTTTGTTGAATTGACCTTGAATAGGTAAAATACTAGTTTTTTTTCTTTATTTTTAGTTAAAATACATAACAAAACTATTTGAGCGTTGTGTGATAGTTGTGGAATGAAATATTAGTCAAATAAAGAACTTTCTACTTTTTTAAAGTCGAGCAGTAAATACTTTTTTGTGTAGCAAAAAGTCAAAAATTGCTGTTATGGTAAAATATTTTTTGGCGGAATTAATTTAGATAAGAGATTATACTCTTGTGTTTAGCTCTGAGTACTAGAATGTTTACGAAAGTCTTAAATAAAGCCTTGATGATTGGCACACTCACATACAAAATTAATAACAAAAACAAAGAACTGGATCGTTTTTTTTTTCCGTATGTTCAATTATTTTGACGCATGTCTGGCAGTTTGAGTATTTCTGCGGCCTACCCAAATGTCCCTTCTTTGGCATTGATCGTCAAATCGTTGAGCTCCTTAGTTTTCCTAAGTTGAGCTATACGAATACTGACAAATGCTTGCACTGACTGGACAGGTCCACTCAAATCTGTATGGTTCTCTCCTCAAAAGACCATCTCAGACGCTAATCTGCATTGTTCTCATAAGATTTGACTATTACTGTATGGACTTTAAAAGAGACTTTGACCCCTTGTTTCGGTGTTTCTTCTCAGGGTAGTCAGCTAGGAAACACCGGACTCATCTAGTTCAAACTGACAAAAAAAAAAAAAAATGACGTGTAAAAGTGTTGTGAAAAACCTATTTACAAAAATAAATATCATCATTTATCATTTATCATTTTAAAATTTTAGAACGTTTTATAATTGCAAGTATTGTATCATCGCATATTTCCTTCTTTTTTATCTTTGTAGGTAATTCGACAGTGACTGAGCTTTACGTCTTATTCGACCCTAAATGGATGTAGTACGCAGTAAATAAGTTGATCCGAAATTTGGTTACTTTTTTATCGTTCAAGGTTGACAGTGCAGATGTAGATATACCTAGATAACGATCTGTATGGAAATCAAGCGGGTCATTTTTTGACTACATATTATGGCGTCACAAGCACTATTTGTGATCGCAAAATCAAATCGATTCAAAGACATAAATCAACACAACCATCATGGCGGATCTGAAAGGAAGGCTCTGGCCCTGGTATATACGGCAACGTAGGAAGGGGGTGGGTTTTTTAGTCAGTAAGAGTCTGACTCTGTTTCCCACTCCGCCCAAGGGCGGCATTCGTCATTGGATTACTTTTACCTACCATAAAAAAAAACCATCATGGCAGATTGCGTGACTAGGATTAAAACCATTTTTCGGGACTCAATTATTGAAGTGTGCGGCTGCGCGTCCCATAGCATTATGGTCCAGTTTATTTGCCGGGTGCTAAATTACCTTTAACATACCTCTATCGTTAAAATTATTCTACAAGTAAGTTGCTGCGTAAATATCTGTTTGATATCATGGCCACACATGATGCCCAAGTTCATGTAAGTACGTAAGTTAGGTAGGTAAATAAATGTTTCTGCGTTTGCGTGTGTGTTCTTAATGATTAGGTAGATATTTTTGTTGTTTTTTTTTTTCAGTCTTTGATCATTGATATTTATTTTGCAAATAGGTTTTGAACATTTGTGATGTATAAAATGAACGAATTGCAATTCTGCAAAGCAGAAATTGCATACATTAAATATCGATATGATACTATGAAAATAGATTTTTTCAGGCGGCAAAATCATCCAATGATATCTCCGCGCCCTTGGGCAGGGCGGGAGATAGTGTTCCTTCATTGCCTTTTATACTAGGGCAAATTTCCTTTATGAAATCGACTCTGGCCCCAAATGAAAATAGCTACAGTAAACTGACTGAGATGTTTCTAAATTCCTAAAATTTCGATTTTCCTAGCGTAATATAATGAAGTGCAGAAGTAATGGGCCAAGGGCTCGTGTCTGAAAGGAAGGCTCTGGCTCTAGTGTACACCGTGAAATTTTAATGGTTGTTTTCCCTCAGCGAAATGGTTGTCTTGGTAATACAAATGTTTGATAAAAAAAAAAAAATTAAAAACTAAAAATGGGCCTGTAGAGTGCAGGCTAATTTTGACGTATCACAACGTGCGAGAGCATATTTTGGTTACTTGATTTGATTTTGTCTTTAAATTCTTCTATTCATTACACCAGTACTTTTCTCAATGCATCCTCCACATAATGAGTATACCATTCATTGATTAAGACGTACCCGGATGTTTTTTATTCGTCGTAAGATGGGTTACCGCCGTAATAAACACGTACTACCCACTTTAATGGCGACGGAATCGTTTTAAGAGCGGCCAACCCAACGTATAGTCAGCAACACATCAGACTAAAACAAACTGTCAAAATTCTGCAAACGATTTTCAACTCTTAACCATAATATAACAAGGTTCAAAATGTATTGGAGAAATCTGACAGATTTGTATAGTCTGATATGCTGCTGACCGTACATTTTCATACAACCGCTCTTACGTGATTATGATGTTATTACACATCTTTCTTCAGATATTTTGGATACACAGATATCTTGTGGGTACTATCTAAGCTTCTATAGAAATAAAAACGTAAATTTGTGTAAGAGTAATCCAGTAAAGACCTCTGAAAATCTGCTCTCTATATAAAAAAATATAAAAAAGTACTTCTATAGAAGGTTAGCGCATTTAATTGACATTCTAAATGCTGTAATTTATATAAAAAAAGGGTTTAATAAAAACGCGTATTTCCTGGAACAAGTTTTGTGAAACATTCAAGTAAATCGTAGAATTACTGAATGCCTACAGAGTTTTCAGGTGTTATCTTTCTTATTTGGCATTACTTTTGCATCAAACATCACATTGGACTGCTTTAGATGAAGCAACAAGCTTTTAAACCATGCTCGACGTAGACGTTTGTTTTTTAATCCTAGACTACGATTTGACCACTTAAAATGTCAAACTCCAGAAAATTGGGAACATATTTCTAGAGTGTGACATTCTGAGTTATCAAATCATAGTCTAGAATTAAAAAAACAAACTATAGGCGAGTCGGGAAGGGCCACCTTAAACGCCATTTTATGTGCCGGCGCAGGTGTGAACCTATTTGTTCATAACTTCTTTTGTGATCGCTTTTGTAGGTTAAAAGAGGGCCGGATGAATAGGAAATGTTGCGCAGTTAGCATTGTGCTAATTTATTACGTCTTATTTTATAGTTCAATAAAATTGTAAGGGCCCACATGAAACGTTTTGAGAGTCTATTTAAAATGTATTAAAGTTAAAAGGTCCTTGGTAAATATTATAGTGTTTTGACAGAAGTAAATACGGTACAGAGGTTGTAAATAAGACTCATTTCATTAATAATTGATTATTAAGTAGACATAAAAATTATGTGATATTCATGTTTATTGCACCGCAAAACCGATTACAGGGTAGTTCAGGGATGCGATATTATTCGAAAGAGTTACCATGACATTGAAAAGTAAAAGCTACTTGTCTTCTTAAAAGCTATTGCTAGTACCGAAAGAACACAGGTGGGTTTTAGTCGGTATAAGTTTAATAAGCCCGCTTACTGTACCCAGTGCGAAAGAATTAGTTACTTATGGAATGATTTCCTGGTATAGTTATCAATGAAGTGTTAGTTCTCCGTAAAAAGTTTTAGTTATGGTTTCTTAAAGCTGAACCTAAGTAGATATAATAGATATTATGTGGTTTTGGTTATATAATACGAGCATTAAACAAAATCTGCAATACTAAATATTTCCAAATACACTAGCGACCCGCCCCAGCTTCGCACGAGTAGGTACTGATATTGAATATATTATGCATGTATTATGCACATATACCTTTCTCTTCAATCACTCTATCTATTAAAAAAAAAACCGCATCAAAATCCGTTGCGAAGTTTTAAAGGTTAAGCATACATACCTACGTAAGAAAGATCTAAGTATACATAGGTACAGCGGTTGTGTTATACTATGTAATGATAATGAAAGGTCCCACAGTAATTAAACATCAATTATAATAATTATACTACCTAATTATCTTATCTAAACACAACACTAAACCTCACTTTGTCAATCCCAAAATGACACGACTTCAATCTGACCCTGTTCTACTGTCCACCCCGGCTTCCACCCCGGCTTCCACTCCGACTTCCAACCCATTGTGTTGGTGACAAAAGAGCCCATGGTTCCGGCTCGCCATATGACGGTCGCGTCCCCTATTCACGGGACAAATGTGGGACAAATAGAAGCCTATGAATTATGGAGCCTATTGAAAAGTTGCGACAGACGACTGTACATGGATGATATTGAGGCCTGTTCTTTTGTTTTTCTGTTTGGATTTAGATTTTTGCTGACCATATCACACTTATAGAGGAGAGTAACAAAAAATGGGCTTGTTCAGCCGTCGGTTCTTGGCGAGTCTGAAACTAATTTTAGAATTCGTAGAGTCAAGCTCTACGAATTTTAACGCTTGAAAGTCGTAAAAAAAAGGTTTATTTATTAGTTATTTATTTATTATATACTTTATATTGTCCACCAAGACATAATACATTGAAAGTAAAACTTGCAATAAAAAAACACAACCGGCGGCCTTATCGCACTCGGCGAAAAAAAAAAAACAAATGCCAATAACAGTTTTTAACAGCAATAACAACTGCGAATTACATTTATTTGTTTAAACCATTTACTTTTTGACGTGACAACGTCTTAAATTAGGTTGCGGCTGGGAGTCACTTATGAAAAAGTGTAACGCTCGGTAACGTTACTATGAGTCACCGAACGAGAGAGAGGCCCGCCGAATGCCTTGCGTCTCTCTCCCACTCAACTATGATCGGTCTGCCGCGCGCGCAGCACTAGAGAATTAGGCGCATTGAATCGGCGCAATAAATATTCTACCGAGAAAAAGACGTTGTCACGTAAAATCTTCGCCCGTAAAACCGACTTTACAGGCAACCATTTTTTACGAGTTTTCAAGCGCTAAACTTCGCAGAGCCTAACTTCAGGCTCGCCAAGATCCGATGGCCGTACTGTAATATGGGCTAGTATGGTATTTAACTTTTTTGGTGTACAATAAAGCTGTATTCTAATTAAATGGATATATATTTTATTGATAATGGTAGGTCGTTGCGTACTAACTACCTACAGGTCATTGAACTCGCTCAGCAGAAGAAATTAATTTCGTACAAGCGTATATTAATACGAGCTTTAGAAAAAAGCGCTTTTATAATTTTATTTTAACACACTGACAGTGTTTCAATGTACCGAATCGACTTTCCAAGGGATTAAAACGATCAAAAGGCGTGGTATACTATAGGTAGATAGTGGATAAAAAGATAACAAAAAAAATGTGTAAGTACGTTTTATGTTTTCTTGTATAGTGCTTCCATTGTACAAGAAAACATTTTGCCTAGCAGCTACTTAACTGACGAAATTTTCTCCTTTTTTAAACAAAAAATATCCCTAAAAGTTTCACAAAGTGATATTCCGTTTAACGACTTGTTTTTAGGCATTCTAAGAGACTTTACTAAAGATTAAAAGTCCTTTAACAAAATGGCCGTCGTCAAGTCGATTTTTTATCTTTATTGACTTTATAGGCAGTTATATTTTATAAGCTTACTCGATTTTGAACTCTGTGCGAGGGGTTTAAAGTCTAAACTTGACTGATTTAAAAGCAATTTACTGATAAGCGTAAGTTTTAAATTTCGAATCCTATTTTAGTTTGCAAAATATTTGATGTCGTTTATGACGTAGACTTGCTCTGAGATAATGCTGATTTAATTTCAGAACATTTAAAGATTTGTACGCCATATTGAATTTATTGTGACGTAGTTTTTTTCGGGTTTTGATGCCCATAAATACATATCTTAGTTAAATAAATTTAGGATATTTAATAACTCATTTAAAATAATATAACAAAATTTAAAAATAGTAAAAAATTTAATAAAGAATTTAAGTAGGGTACTTTCTAGCTGGAAATACAGGTTCAACCTAGTTGAAGCAAAAAAGCAACTGAGTGCGTTACAATATTTTACAACTTCTAGCCCAAAGTTGTTTTCATTGTACTCTGAGTACTAGACAATTGATAATACAATACTAAATATTTCAAAATACATATATATTATAGAAAAAAAAAAACACCCTGACACAGAACAAATGATCGTGCTCATCATACAAACATTTGTCCCAGGTGGGAAACAAACCGACGCCCTCCTCCATCGCAGTAAGGGCCACTAACTACTAAACCTACAGGCAAGACAACAAAAAAATAAAAATAAAGATAAGTAAGGTCAAATTGTAAATATTTAATTTACCATGGCTTTCAATAGAACATCTCATGGGAGACCGTTCGCAAAAAACATCCAAAATCAAATAGTTTGAGCAACTCCCAAAGAAAGTTAAAACAATATTTTTTCCTCAAACAAAACCACAAACAAGTTCTTCTATTTTATTATTGAAGGACTTTCCCAAAGGGACATAAATCTGAAGTTCTTCATTGGAAAAGGTTAGTTTTTCAATAAATAGGTTATAATGTTACTTGTTAAAAGAAACGCATAAGTTTTTGGTAAAACTTTTGACCTTTCGAGTCCCGTAATTAGAGACATACTACAAATACAATAGCTGTGCGAACACTTCGCGTGGGGCCCAAGAGTAAAATGCTTTTATCGCCATAATTACTAACGAAAGACGTCCACTGTTGCACATGGCAAGCGTCGCCACAACAACCGGCCCTGTGCGTCTCTCATCCACCAGATACCCGTAACCCTCACTAGATCCTGTCCACCTTGCGGGTGAAAGTCCTACGCTGCGTCTTCCGGCACGTGGTCGCCACTCCAGAATCTTTCGGTCCCATCGGCCATCTGTTCTGCGAGCAATGTGCTTGACTGCAATCCCACCTGATGGTAAGCGGTGATGCGATCGTTTATGGTGAGGCGCATTAGTTTATTAAGAGTCTTCACTCTAGCCTTGAAGACACCTAGTTATAATCAGACAGGAAGACCGCAGCAGGCAAACTGTTCCAGGCTCTGTTACATGGGTGTGTGTATTTGTTTTTCAGTGCCTTATTGGGAGTATTTTTGAAACTTTCTATTTTTTTCCGACCACTGTACCATCGAAGACACTTCCACCTGACTACCGCTAAGTTCATTTTTGCTTGAATTCGAAACGAAAACTACAAACGTTTGGATTGGCGCCCGCCGCGCCGCAGGTTCAAGCGAATTTTTAAAGTGAACTGTCAGGCAGAAATGACCGTGATATTACAACATGTTCGCAACTGATTTGATTTGATTGATTTTATTGATGGGATGGATAGCAAAGACAACCAATTAAACCATTTACACGATTTTAATTTCATAGAGCACTTACCGCCATCGATCGCTGCTACGCTAATTACTGACGTGGAAAACAATTTATTATAAATGCAGTGTCCATTACGGCTTACAGACCAGTTTTAATTGACTACGGTCAGTATTAATTAATAGTTGTATGATGGGTTTACGGTGTTGGCTAGGTGATAAAAGGATAAACGTACCTATGTACTCCATGGTGGACAAAATCATCCAATGACGAATCCCGCTCTTGAGCGGAGAGGGAAACAGTGTCAGACTCTTACTGACTAAACACCCTACTCCGTTCCTTCTTTGCATTTCGCACTGGGGCTAAGCCTTCCTTTCAGAAAGAGAGAGTTTGAAGATAAGAAAAAAGGAAGAAGTACTTTGGTATTATTTTCTATTTTCTCGGAACAAAAGCCACTGGTGATAGACTAGTAACCGCATTAAAGCTAATTACGAAATTTATGATTTGGAGTTAGAGCACAATATTGTAAAATCAACATCGTACCCTCGAAAATACCGACTTTTTTAATAATAACGATCTCAAATTTTAACTTTAAACTATTAAAACATTTCAGCGTTTCTGTAAACCCTACAATACTTAATATCCAAACAAGGAGCAATATATTTCAGACTGTTTCAATGAAAATGGCCGGTTTACTGTAAAATAAGGCAAAAGTTTCGGAAATAGACCTTGTTTTATTGAAATGGCCGATAAATTCACACTGTTTGTTAATTTTGCCACTTTTGGTTTGAAATTTAAATAAATATGTGTTTATTTTATTCATGAACCGTTCTTTTTGCAGCCTAGTGTACTGGCTCCAAAAATAACGGGTCACATATAGGAACTGCGACTGGAATATGTTACATCCACATCCTATGGAATTCAAAGTGACTAAAACTAAATATATTTTAATCTTTACACCATCTTAATTTATAAACAGTACGAAGCCAAAAGCAAAAACCAAAAACCGGCCGAGAGCGTTTTTTAAATAAAAAGAATCTGCCGCAAAATGGAATTTAAAAAATTGATTGCTTTTAAACCAGTTTTTTAAGTAGTAATTATTTCTTGTCTACATCATCTAGAACAGAGAAGGCGATGATAACAAGACTGCCCAGATCTGATGTATCTCGACAGGATGCTTATTTTCGCCAAGAACCGCCTGGAGGGCTATAAATACCGTGATTGTTAACATCACGCCCAACAATGTAGTCTAGACAATAAACCCGTGTGTTTGTGTGGCGCTAACGACCCGACCACCATCTGTTTAGCGTTGCTTATACTCTTCCCATCTAATGTTCTCCTGGTACTTTATGTGCTAGTAAAGATATTGTTTTACAATATAGAATAATTATAATATACCTAAACGTACTCAGTTTAGCAATAAACTAGCTTTTACCCGCGATTTCGCTCTTGTTAACTGACATAATCCTATGCGAACTACCCTACTCCACCCAAACTTTCTACTTACCCTAACCTATTCTTGTGAGCTTATACTCTTCCTGATTAATACTCTCCTAGTACTTTATGCGCTAGTAAAGATTTACAATACTATTTGCAATAGATTATTACCCTGCCTAACCTAACCTAATCAGTTTATTAATAAATAAAATTAGAAATCAGAAACCTTTAACCATCATCACCACCTATTATTAACCTACCATTACCATGACCATTTATAGGCACTTTTGAATTGTCAAAATATCACCATCATTTCAGCCAGAAGATGTCCACTGTTCGACATACGCCTCTTCTAATTATCGCCACAATTAACGGTCCTGTGCATCTCGCATCCATGGGACACCCGCAACCATTACCAGGTCATCGGTTCACCTTATAGGAGGCCTTTCAACACTGCGTCTTCCGGTACGCAATCACCACTCCAGAATTTTTCGACCCGACGACCATCTGTTCTGCGAGCAATCTGCCCTGCCCATTACCAAGTTAAGTTTATTGATTTTTCGGGCTATGGTTTATATGGATATCTTAATTTTCAATACGGTCAAATTATTATCGGTGAGTAAAAAAAAAAATGGGGCTAAAATGCACGTTCCAAAGCGTAGACTGGCTAGTTTTTTTTTTACAACTGTCACACAACTTCGTCTAGTCCTAAGCTAAGCAGAGCTTGTGTTATGAGTACTAGAAAACTGATATACATACTTATACATTTCTAAATACATACATATTACAGATACATTACACCCAACAAATGATCGTGCTGATTACAAAAACATTTGTCCTGGGTGAGAATCGAAACCACGACCTCCAGTATAGCAGTCAAGGCCGCTAACCACTAGACCAACAAGCCACTTGAATTTGTACAAGTATAGTAGAAACCAGAATAACGAACAATAGAAACAGCTTTTCTGAACAAGATGTTGTATTTAACAATAGGGTTATATTCCTTGTGAAGGATGTATGTGTTAAATAAACTCACAAAGATTACACACAGATTCCTGCATCACACAGTAACATTGTGTTCAAGGAAGCCTTCAAAACAGAATGTACCTTATTTCCCGCAATTTCTTAAGAAAAATGGGTCAAGAGAATAACGTAGGTGTTACATAGTATAGACTAGTATATAGTGCAGTAAATGGAAGTGTGTTACTGTGTAGGAATGTGGCAGTTCCGTCCGTTTTCATTTGTTGCGGCGATGCACTTCGTTTCTTACGTAATGAACTAAGCTGGGAAACTAGCATAAAATTGTTGCACGGTTTTATTTTCTTCTTGAGCCTTAGACTATTTTGTAAATACCAGTGGCCACCAATACAACGTAAAAAGACACAAGTCTTTTAAAGCCCAAACACAAGTTTGGGCTCACAGACGACGAGCAATGAGTGGATCACCGACCAGCCCTCCGGATTGAGCCTAAATCATCAACGGCACGTAATGTTCTACACGCGCTTCAAGGCGATGTCTAAAACCTTATACATATTAATTGGGCACGCCATAAATATGGCCATAATAAGTCCTCTTTTTGAGGAGTAGTTCGAAACAGGTCAATGTGTGGATCGCCCGGAGAGCACGATGGAGCATTGATACAATACAACTCCACTTTTGACCCTTGACTGTAGAAAATGGACTAATAGAAAGATTCAATAGAGAAGTCTAAAAAGATTTTAAAAGTAAATAAAGTATTAAAATCTCTCTCGTCCACTCACAAACCTAAAATCTTTGCAAAGATAACAAAAAAAAAAACAGACTAACTTTAAATATACCAAAAAGGGAAAATATCTTCATACAATCCGTAACATTTCCAAGCAAGTTATGCATTATTTACTCGGCGTAGTCAGTTCAAAGGCTTCCTCGTTACTTGCTCTAAGTTCCATCCTTTTGCTCACAACTTTGGGATTCCGCTGGCGCAACAGTATTATCGGTTTTGTATAAATCTAACATAATCTGGCTTGAGGTTTGCTGGAGCGAGGTTTAAACTCTTAATAGTCTTAAATCAGTATCGATTTGGGCTTTTGTAGTTGTATCATAAGTTCGCATCGAAATGTTGGCTTCAACGTAGTCAGTAACATTTCTTGCGCATATAATACTTGCTTCTGCTTTGGTTTTGTGTGAAAGTAAAAAAATATCAGTAGGTAACATTTCCTCTTGAAATAAAAAGTATCCCATGAGCTGTTCCAAGACATTGGCTAAGGGTTGATGCGAAAGAGTAACACCACGGCTCTGGGATTAAGGCAAGGAAAAAACGGGATAGGTTTTTTAGTCAGTAAGAGACTAAACACTGTTTCCCGCTTCGCTGAAGATTTTTACCTACCTTAAAAAAGAGACATGGGCTACTCTTCTGCCAATTTTTTTTCAAATCCTTTGAGCAGTTTGACCGTGAAGGAGTAATAAATATTCACACACATACACACAAACTGTTGCCTTCACAATACATTAGTGTGTTCAGTGGTTCTACCCCAGCAAGGAGTCTCACTGCTAACGTATATTTATTTAAACCCTCTTGTTCGTAAACGATTTCACCCTCATTAAAGAAAATTAGGGCACGTACTACTCGAATAAAAAGTTCTATCTCTTAATCCAGGTTACAGTTTACCCGTACCACATCAATTCTTTCTGTCGTTTTATTTTTGTCGTGTAAAAAATACGTTCAAAATTGTCGTACTATTCGGAAGTCGCAATAAGGATTATTTTATTTACAAACATTGGCGTATCTAGAGATATTTTTAGAGGCCTCTTCAACTTTGATTTTGTGTTGTGAGGTATTAATATTTTGGCATCCACCATAACACGCGAGATTCAAAGAGGTGTCAACAAATCCGAAGGGACCCAGAAGCCTACTAACGGGTTTACATAGGAAAAGGGACAACCGTGGTCCTGGAACGCAAAGGGAAAAAAGGGTCATAGGTGTTGTTAGTCAGTAAAAGTCTAACATCCCACTTCCCTCTATAACAAAAAAAAGACAGTAAGGTCCCGCAAACCTCCTCTCTCTCGTTATATCTGGTGGGCTACTTCCCGTTATTTGATTTCGGGCTGTCGTATATGTTCAAATCGCGCGGAGAACTTTGATTGCGCGATGCAGGATTCTTGTAGTTCTTATGTGGCGTCATAGATGGCGCTATAGATGATTTTCCTCCTCCATAATTCATTAGCTTAGTGATTCATTAGTCTTGGTAGTTAGCTACCACGCTCCGTGTTGACAAGTAACTTCGACACCGGCGCAAACGGTCTAGTTGAACGATTCGTAAATCATGTTGATCAACATAACTGCAGTTTGGCTACCCTCCAACTGTAAGCTGCAATAAGCCTAGTTTTAAACGACCAACAAAGGAGAATTTACTTGAAATATGGACATATAAACACAGCACAGCATAATCAGCCTTGTAATGTTCCAACTGCTAAGACTCAGGCCTGCTCTCTAGGAGGGAAGGCCATACCTACTTCACCGCGCGGGCCCAGTATGAGTTCGTGGATGACACATGTCTGATTTTTTCCTTCACCGCTTTGAGAGCGATGATGAACCGCCCCCTAGCCAAGTTTAAAATGTTTCATTAACGTCGAAGGCTTCGAATTGCCCCCCCCCCATTCCTTTTTTTCTGACTTCATGACAGCGTTGAGAAGACGTCAGAACAAAAAAATTGTGGCGAGGCTAACTCAAAGCGTTCGACATCAACGAAACGATCGTAAATAAGCTAGGGGGAAACGACATGGTCCTGACTGCCGGTGATATGTTCCGTAACTAGTAATCGAACGTTCAGAAGATTTCAAACTTACACCGGAGAACTGTAAGCATCAGCTTCAATGCCATATATTTCCTTGGAAATTCAAAACCGAGCACTATTTACTTCGCAGAGTTAAATCTTCGTAAGTATTTCAGATTTCTCATTCAAGGAAACAGAATCTATTGAAACTCGACTACTGAATCGTGCATTTCTCAGATATTTCAATGAACTGATACCTTTTACGTCAATATTAATATTTGTACTGGTTTGAAACCGATTTGGTTTGAATGAGCCTCAAAGCACACTGCTGGAGTATTCAGGTGGCCAGGTTCTGTACATATCATACATGTCTATCTCCTTTACATGGATGACTTGAAACTTATGCCCCTACAATATCTGAACAATATGAAACTATGAATCTGAAGGTAGACCTTTTAATGTTTCTTAGGGCCACGGTTCGATTGCGTGATCGAATCAGAAATGATGATATCCGCAAGAGAACTAAGGTTGCCGACATAGCGAAAATAATCTCAAGTTGTTTGCGTCTGCGGGGTTTTTACGAAGGTTGCGCAATTTTCTACCTACTGCTACCAAAACTGCTCTCGCTCAATCTCTCCTTCTCCCAATCCTTGATTATGCCGATGTCAGTTACTTGGACCTAACTGAAGCGCAGCTAGATAAGCTTGAGCGACTTCAAAACTTCTGTATTAGATTCATATTTGGATTGCGCAAATATGATCATATCTCTGAATTCCGTGTTAAGCTCAAGTGGCTGCCAATCCGCCTTCGCCGGAATGCTCATATTTTATCGTTGCTTTACAGTGTCCTGTTTATTCCCTCAACCCCCTTTTATCTCAAAGAACATTTTAGGTTCCTTCATGACACACATTCAAGACACTTGAGATCATCGGAGAATTTGACCCTTTTGATGCCCTCACACTCTACCAAATTCTGTGACAAGTCGTTTGCGGTCCAGGCGGTGCGTTTGTGGAACACACTGCCGTTAGCAATTAGGCAAGCCCAGTCACTAAATACTTTTAAAAATTTAGTTAGAGACCACTACCTTTCTTTTTAACGTTCCAATCCGTTCAATGAAATTGTGTAACATATTATAATATGTATGTATGTGTATATATATGTGCATATATATATATATGTATGTAAGTATATGTGTAAATGTAGTTATGTTTTGTTTTATACTCGCATTTATAGTTTAATTAATTCATTAGTAGTACACCGCAGACTACCCCCTTATTCTTATTTAGTTCTTACGATCCATCCTAAGGTTGTCTGGTAGATATCGCTGTTAGCGATAAGTCCGCCTTTGTACCCATAGATTTAAGTTTCTGTATAAGTTCTGTAACTTTTTGGTGTACAATAAAGTTTAATCTATCTATCTATCTATCTATCTCCGAACTTAAGTGGCAATGGGCAGGACGCATTGCACGCAGAACAGATGGTCGCTGGGGCCGAAAGGTTCTGGAGTTTCGACCACGTACCGGTAGACGCAGCGTTGAAAAGCCTTCCACAAGGTGGACCGATGACCTGGTGAGGGTTGCTGGAATCCGATGGATGCAAGACGCACAGGACTATTTAGTAGATGGTTTATATGAAGTTTGCAAAAAATCGGTACAGTGATTCTTCATTTATCACTTTTTCTGTTGTGGGGAGCGAAGCCGCGGACAAAAGCTAGTAATATTTAAATATAAAATCAAACTATACTGTACACAAGTTCATGAACCTTCAGCCTAGTTCATTGACACACTGAAACTGCGAGCTTATTTCGCAGTAACAATAATCCCATTGATTGCTGCCACCATTCATCGAATTGCAGCATACTAGTGTATATATCAAACAACCCATTTCTAGGAATATGGACTCTATGCAAATAATATTCAATATGCATTCAGCAGATCAAATTGGAGTTGCGTGTGGAGGGTACCATGGCGAACACGATATGAATAAATAAAAATGCTGCATCGGTTTTTCTATTAGAAATTTCTCAGTAACAAAATGAGTTAGAGTCTGAAAAACATTTTTTTTTTTAACTCTTCAGCGATTGCATGACGCACATCTATTGTCTTCCTCCTGGAGCCGAGGGTTGGTGCGAAAGCGTTATACCAGGGCTCTGGGAATAAGGCAAGGGAGGAACGGGGTAGGTTCTTTAGTCAGTAAGAGTCTGACACTGTTTCCTGTTCCGCTCAAGAGCGGGATTCGTCATTGGATAATTTTGCCCACCATAAAAAAACCCTATGGAGTACACAGGTACGTTTATCCTTTTATCACCTAGCCAACACCGTAAACCCATCATACAACTATTAATTAATACTGACCGTAGTCAATTAAAACTAACGAACTAAACTAAAAAAAACACCTACTGTCTTTCTATTATGAAAATAGTATAAAACCTTATTTTTTATATACCCTTTTTTCCCTTTGTGTTCCAGGGCCACGGTTAAGGGACAACCGTGGTCCTGGAATTCCTATGTAAACCCGTTAGTAGGCTTCTGGGTCCCTTCGAATTTGTTGACACCTCTTTGAATCTCGCGTTATGGTGGATGCCAAAATATTAATACCTCACAACACAAAATCAAAGTTGAAGAGGCCTCTAAAAATAACCCTAGATACACCAATGTTTGTAAATAATTCCTATTGCGACTTCCGAATAGTACGACAATTTTGAACGTACTTTTTACACGACAAAAATAAAACGGCAGAAAGAATTGATGTGGTACGGGTAAACTGTAACCTGGATTAAGAGATAGAACTTTTTATTCGAGTAGTACGTGCCCTAATTTTCTTTAATGAGGGTGAAATCGTTTGCAAACAAGAGGGTTTAAATAAATAAACCTTAGCAGTGAAACTCCTTGCTGGGACAGAACCACTAAACACACAAATGTATTAAAAAGTCAATAGTTTGTGTGTATGTGTGTGAGTATTTGTTACTTCTTCACGGCCAAACTGCTCAAAGGATTTGAAAAAAAATTGGCAGAAGAGTAGCCCATGTCTCTTTTTTAAGGTAGGTAAAAATCTTCAGCGAATCGGGAAACAGTGTTTAGTCTCTTACTGACTAAAAAACCTACCCCGTTTCTTCCTTGCCTTAATCCCAGAGCCGTGGTGTTACTCTTTCGCATCAACCCTTAGCCAATGTCTTGGAACAGCTCATGGGATACTTTTTATTTCAAGAGGAAATGTTACCTACTGATATTTTTTTACTTTCACACAAAACCAAAGCAGAAGCAAGTATTATATGCGCTAGAAATGTTACTGACTACGTTGAAGCCAACATTTCGATGCGAACTTATGATACAACTACAAAAGCCCCAATCGATACTGATTTAAGACTATTAAGAGTTTAAACCTCGCTCCAGCAAACCTCAAGCCAGATTATGTTAGATTTATACAAAACCGATAATACTGTTGCGCCAGCGGAATCCCAAAGTTGTGAGCAAAAGGATGGAACTTAGAGCAAGTAACGAGGAAGCCTTTGAACTGACTACGCCGAGTAAATAATGCATAACTTGCTTGGAAATGTTACGGATTGTATGAAGATATTTTCCCTTTTTGGTATATTTAAAGTTAGTCTGTTTTTTTTTTTGGTTATCTTTGCAAAGATTTTAGGTTTGTGAGTGGACGAGAGAGATTTTAATACTTTATTTACTTTTAAAATCTTTTTAGACTTCTCCATTGAATCTTTCTATTAGTCCATTTTCTACAGTCAAGGGTTAAAAGTGGAGTTGTATTGTATCAATGCTCCATCGTGCTCTCCGGGCGATCCACACATTGACCTGTTTCGAACTACTCCTCAAAAAGAGGACTTATCATGGCCATATTTATGGCGTGCCCAATTAATATGTATAAGGTTTTAGACATCGCCTTGAATCGCGTGTAGAACATTACGTGCCTTTGATGATTTAGGCTCAATCCGGACGGCTGGTCGGTGAGCCACTCATTGCTCGTCGTCTGCGAGCCCAAACTTGTGTTTGGGCTTTAAAAGATTTGTGTCTTTTTACGTTGTATTGGTGGCCACTGGTATTTACAAAATAGTCTAAGGCTCAAGAAGAAAGTAAAACCGTGCAACAATTTTATGCTAGTTTCCCAGCTTAGTTCATTACGTAAGGTATATAAAAAATAATTTTTCAAGGTGTTTTCTTTTATAAGTATTTGTCGATTTTTAAATAAATCTAATTGAGTAGAATCTAGCCTTAAGGCTTTAATAAGTTTTAAGAGTGACAGTAATTGCAAAATTTTATTGCAAAAGTATCACTCCTAATCTCAACTTCCCTTTTTCTTTTGAGCGTTTTTAGGGTTTCCTACCTCAAAAGAAAAAAAAACAGTACTCTTATGGAATCACTATGTGTCCGCCTGCCTGTCAAGAAATGTATCTCGGGAACGCGTGGAGATTTCGAGTTGAAATTTAAACTGTATACTTTAGTCTGCGGTCCCTTGAATCTCTGAAAGAATCAAACTTATACGTTAGCTTAAAAATAAGATATAGGGTATCAAAGTGCACAGGTACTTCCCGTTGACCTAGAACCCTAAAAGGCATGAAGTAAGGTCTTCTAGCACAAATACTGGATTAAATTTGAAAACTGAAAATTTGCGATTAAGTCATCAAAAAAACATTTTATCGATTCAGAAAACATCTGCGCAACTCGATTCGGAAATTGAATTATTTACATAAGTTAAGTGTTACGGAACCCTCAGTATGCGAGTCCGACTCACACTTGCCCAGTTTTTTTTAAACGCGAAATCATCTAATCATTGTCCCGTTCTAGTATGGAGCGTGACGGGCGTATCAGTCTTTTACTGACAAAAACCACACCTGTGTCCTTCAGTTGTATTTTCGAGTTCAAAGCCACAGCTCTAACAGATGTCAGTCAAAACCGGCCGCGTCAATCAGCTGTCTTCTCTTTGAGGTGTGCCTGGATAAAGGGTTTAATATAGTGTGTAATGTTGTACAGACAATGGTACGGAACCATTCGTGCGTGACTCGTACTTGGCCGGTTTTTTCTTTTTTTATGGTAGGTAAAAAAGTCATCGAATGACGAATCCCGCGCGCAGGTTGTAGCCATCAGGAAACACAGACTCCGGCAGGAAGTTCCACTCCTTAGCTGTACACTTAATGAAAGAGTTTCCAAAACGTTTTGGATTCCTTCTTATTGAGGCTCTTTATTGAGTCCTCTAATCTCGATCCAGATGTTATATTCTCCTGGGGCCAAGAGTAGATGCGAAAGCGTATTACCGGGGCCCTGGGATCAAGGCAAGGAAGGAACGGGGTAGGTTGTTTAGTCAGTAAGAGTCTGACACTGTTTCCCGCTCCGCTCAAGGGAGGGATTCGTCATTGGATGATTTCTACCTACCATAAAAAAAACTATAAACACTTTTATACTAAACCGAACTATGTGCAATCACATATCGCATTCCAATCTCCTTAAATTTAGCCATAAACCACGTGGAACCACTCCTTCTGACCTAGTTTGCAATAAAATGCATTGCACATTCCCATTTAATTAAGTCCGTCCAATGTATCCCGGGAATTTACGGGAATACCCGAGTATCCGCGCTGTAAAATGCAAATATGACTATATCCCGTACCGGTATTCAGTAAACGTATTAAAGTTTTATTGAATAACTTTATTCATTTCGTTAGTATTGGGGTAAACGGGGAAATGAGGAACCGAAATGGTTGAATGAGTTTTTATAGGTTTCAAATTGTTACATTATTATAGTGAAAGAAAATTAATAGGTTTATTTTAATCATCAATATATATAAAAATCAATGCCACTTTTCGTTGACGATTCGGATTCGGTCCGTATACGCGTAGAACGAACAGACATTTCTATCCTCCGTAAGCCCGGTCCTATGGTAGTCTATGAAGGAAGCAACGACTGGGTGTTGCCACTGTGTGGACCACTCGGAGGAGGTGTAGAGGTTTGCCCCGCTTGGGAAGAGCATCGCCGTGTTGTCGTGGGGGAGATCGGCAGCGACGACCTCTCGCGCCGTGCCTTGGTTCAGGCCATGGTCCGCAGCAATGGTTGAAGATCGGAATACTATTCTAGTATATGTCAAAGAGGCAGATAATTCATATAACTAACTGAAGTGGCTGACAAACTAGAACAACACTGAATAATCTTCATTAGCCAATTGTTACAACAAATGGTAAACTAAATTCCTTTGTCTCTTTACACGTGTTTGCGGCTAAACCACAGGGTAATTGTACAACCTCATTCACTGAACGAAAGGGAAATATTTTGACAAAGGAATATTCTATGAAAAGAAAAAAGGAATTAATTTCCAAGAATCGTAGATTTAAACAAAATGATTGTGTACTCGGAAGTGGTTTACATACTTCAGGGATTCAAAGTATAGTATTTTTTAAAGGTTAATGACCTATCCCGCTCATTCCGGACGTAACTTTTACTGACTAAAATCACACATATGATGTTTCTCCGCCTAGTATCCAGGTCTTCGGATTTTCTTCTCGGAAGTCAGTCCAGACGACAATTCCAAGACTCACTCGCCCAGCTGACGTTTACTTAAAGAAATTAATTTAGTACACGCATAAATTATAACTAACGTAACTCGGCTGGAAAGAACTCACGGCGTTCTCACTTTCCGCATGACGCAGGTCCTCACCGGACATGGTAAGTTCGGGAGGTACCTGCATCGCATTCGTGCGGAAGAGACGCCTGGGTGTCGCCACTGTGTGGACCGCCCGGAGGACACGGTGGAGCACACGGTTGAGGTGTGCCCCGCTTGGGCAGAGCATCGCTGTGTCCTCGTGGGAGCGATCGGTGGCGGCGATCTCTCGCGCCGGGCCTTGGTAGAAGCCATGGTTCGGAGTGAGGAGGAGTGGCAGGCAGTCGCCTCCTTCTGCGAAGCAGTAATGCTAGCAAAGGAGGAGGCGGACCGCATAAGGCAACGGCGTTTGCGCCCCAGACGCCGCCGCGATTCCGATCCTGACTTCCGGCCACCGTAGGCGCGGGCTTGCGGACGGTGAGCATTGGGTAGCTCGCCGTCCGGTCGTCTGGTAATCGTCCGGACCAAGTCCAGTCGTCGACGGCGCGCACTGTTCCCGCACGCCTCAAGGAGTTGTCAGCAACCGTAGGGACCCTGCAAAAGGGTCGAAGCCAATCAGGGCCACGGGTTTGTGTCTGAAAAGGAAGGCTCTGGCCCTGGTATTTATGGCGATGTAGGAACGGGGTAGGTTGTTTAGTCAGTAAGAGTCTGACACTTGTTTTCCGCTCCACCCAAGAGCGGGACTCGTCATCGGATGATTTTTACCTACCATAAAAAAAAAACTAACGTAACTCGAGTTTTAAAATAAAGTATTTTAAATTTTGTGTTTACAAATCGATAGTTTTTCATGTACCGGATCGACCTTCAATGGGACTTTAGCTATTATGTTCATGAGATACAGTCTGATGACAAACGGACAGTGAAGTCTTAGCAATAGGAATATACTTAGGATCCCATTTTCACCTTTTAGATATCTACGAGTATCAACGGAACCCTAAAATGATACCTAGTATCATAATCTTTATTAATCGGAATCTTAAGAACAGATAATAGGAAAATTAATCTGACCTTTTCCAAATTGACGTAAAATGAAACGATAATTTATAAAATGACTGAACGTTACATTAATTTTCATTCCATCAGAACACAATTTATCAAACAAACAATAAAATGAAACGTCACAACTTAATTTTGGCTCGAGAGAGAAATCCCGGGAATCTTAATTTTTAATCATTGCCATAATTCCGGGATTTTCGTATCTCGGGTACAATCGCTCCAATATAAATCTCTTCAGAATTAATATTTTATACCATTCAGCATTTGATAGATACTGCCTAAATTGACGTTTTCGTTTTATGACATTTATTAAACTAATCCTCTTTTGTTTTTTCCTTATTCTTCAGAATTTTCCCGAGGTAACTAAATTAATGGACTCAATTATGGGTAATTATGGGTTGTGTTTCATTAAGTAATCGAATCATATCCTGCTCCGTATCTTTGAAATAAGGTTTCAATTTACAATCTGTTTTAGTCTTTGATCTGTTTGGAATATTCTATCAACGTATAATATAAGGGTTTTTTTAATAAACTAATTAGTTTATTAAACTCCATTATTATGAAAATAAATCTTTAGCATTTTGTTTTTTTAGGGTTCTTTACCCAAAATGTTCAAACGGGCCTCATTTGCTAAGACTTCGCTGTCTCTCAGTTACTAGGTTGTAACTCATGTACTGAGATGTAGTTAGAAAGTTGATTTTTACAGGTGATGTATTTCCGCTTTAATAAAAAAATATTACAAACAAAATGAAATAAATAGATATTTTAGAGGGGTTCCTAATTAACAATCGTGATTTTTGGACCGTTTTTTGCTACTGACGGTATAAAACCCTTCATGCGCGGGTTCGACTTGAACCTCTCCAGGTTTTAATAGAATAATTTGATATTGACATCGAGGTATGAGAGTTGTCAGTGCGATTAAAACTTTTGTACAACATTTGGAAATCCACGGGTAGTTGCCCGTGGCTGGATAGACCTCACGGCGTCCTCACCTTCCGCATGGCGCAGGTTCTCACCGGACATGGGAAGATCGGGAGATTCCTGCACCGGATTCGTGCGGAAGAGACGTCCGGGTGTCGCCACTGTGAGGCGAGCCCGGAAGACACAGTGGAGCACACGGTGGAGGTGTGCCCTGCTTGGGAAGAGCATCGCCGTGTCCTCGTGGGGGTGATCGGCGGCGGCGACCTCCCGCGCCGGGCCCTGGTTCAGGTCATGGTCCGCAGCGAAGAGGAATGGCAGGCGGTCGCCTCCTTCTGCGAAGCAGTAATGCTCGTAAAGGAGGAGGCCGACCGCATAAGGCAAAGGCAACAGCGCCCTCGCCGTAGCCGTCGCCGCCGCGATCCTGCCGATATCCGGCCACCGTAGACACTGGCTCGCGGACGGTGAGCAATGGGTAGCTCGCCGTCCGGTCGTCTGTTAAGACCGAGTCCAAGTCGTCCACGGCGCGCACCGTTCCCGCGCGCCTCAAGGAGTTGTCAGCAACTGCAGGGGCCCTTCAGGGTCGAAGCCTCCTGGAGCCTAGAGGGTGGTGCAAACTGTTACCTCGACTCCAGGAATAAGGCAAGGAAGGTACGGGGTAGGTTTTTTAGTCAGTAAGAGTCTGACACTGGTCTCCCGCTCCGCCCAAGAGCGGGTTTCGTCATTGGATGATTTTCACCTACCATAAAAAAAAAAACGGGTAGTTGCCCAGATAAGACACAACACCCGAATGTTTTAATGTTAAAGTTAAAAGTTAAATTCTGTTTGTACAAATTTAATATTCGGCACATTTCTGTTTCACCTTTATTTCTGTTTTGTTGTTTATTCTTTTTCTATAATTATAATTATTAGCTGTTAAGGTGTCTAAATCCTGCGTACAGTGCTCTTCTTAAATCGATGGGGCACTTAGATTTAAGATCGAATTGTTCTCTTATACATGTCTCATTGTTAAAAAGCCAAATAAAATAAATAAATGAACAAAGGATCCTTCCGTTTTTAACAGAATTATGTGCAACTTCACACTCTATTCCACGAAATTGGCTTCAATCAATCTTATCTTAAAAAGCGTTTGTTCATATAACCGCTCCTGTCCTTGGGCCGTATTTGAGACAAGCAGATTAGCTTCAAGGACACAGGTGGGACTAAAGAGGCTTGGTTGACAGAAACAACGTATTTACGCTCTACCAATTTGAAAATCTTTTACTTACGTAATTAAAGACACACTTATCTATTTTTTTTTTTTCGGACCTTCTTACTTAACTTGTTTAATTCACACTACGGTAGATACTACATTCGTCAAATGACTGCTTTTTAGAAATATTGAAGAAGCATTTGACCTTCTTTTTCTTTATTTGACTAGCCTGCTGGTCTAATGGCTGGTGACCCTGACTGCTATGCCAGAGGTCGTGGGCTCGATTCTCACCCAGGACAAATGTCAGTGTGATAAGCTCAATCATTTGTTCTGTATCTGGGTGTAATTTGTCTATAATATGTATGTATTTAGAAATATACACTTCTCATAAAAAAAATCGAAACACCTTGCAAGTTTACGTTTTGTCAGGATTATCAGAAAAATGTGTACATTTAGGAATAAATGTTAAATGTCGTTTAATAGTGAGTAATATGAGCTTATCAAATCTTAATGTTAATGTTCTAAATTTAAATGAATTTTTCATAGGTTTCGTATTTTGTTAAATGAGTCATTTTTATTCCGTATGGAGTATAAAGGAAATGGATAAAACAACACACGTAAATGAAAAAAAAAGCTAAAAAACGTTTATTTAATAACTTGTATTCCCTCCCCGAGCTCTAATTACTGCTTCCATACGGTTCTTCATCGATCGGATGAGAGTCACGATCACATGCTGTGGTATATTGTCCCATTCCTCTTGGATTGCATCTTGCAGCTGGCTAAGTGTTTCTGGGGCAGGATCTCTTGCTCGAATTCGTCTCTTTAATTCATCCCATAGATGTTCAATGGGATTCATGTCCGGGCTTCTTGCTGGCCATTCCATAATAGAGATATCGACTTCGTTAAGATAATCTCGTACGACGCCCGCGGTGTGAGCCCTAGCATTGTCGTGCATGAATATGAAGCCGTTGCCAATAAAATGTGCATAGGGCATCACATGAGGCTCGAGACACTCTTCGACGTACCGATGACAGTTTAGTGCAGGCAGACGTGGCCCAGACACGAAAGCAAGCTCTGTCTTACCGTCGGCGCTGATTCCTCCCCAAACCGTCCACGAACCGCCACCATAGCTGACCTTTTCTTCAATGCAGCATTGTGCATAGCGTTCTCCGTCCCTTCTGTAGACCTTGTTCCTTCCGTCGTTACCATACAGCATAATTTTACACTCATCAGAAAAGAGAACTTTGCTCCACTGTAGGTATGACCAATTTAGGTGCTCACGTGCAAAGTTAAGGCGCGCTCTTCGATGGTCTGCAGTTAATTTCGGCCCATTTGCTGGCTTATGCGGTACCAGTCCACGATCCTTCAACCTTCTTCTAATTGTAGAGTCACTTACAGCCACCCTTCGTACAACACGAAGCCGCTGCTGCAGTTGAAAAGCGTTAAGGCGTCGATTTCTTAAAGAAGTTGTTACAATAAATCGATCATCTCGCTCAGAAGTGACCCGATTCCTGCCAGATCCTGAACGGCGCGTGAACAAACCAGTCTCCCGATAACGTTTATAGACTCTATGAACAGATGACAGGCTTAGATGCAGTCTTGCAGCCACAACACGCTGACTAAGGCCAGAATCCAGCAATGCCACAACTTGGGCGGCTTCTGTGGGCGAAGTATCCATACGTTTTAGAAAAAAAACCTTTTTTCAGACGTCCCAAAGTCACAGTATTGAAATAAAAAACAAAAAGTTTAAGGATAGGCGCCAATTTTTAGTTTTTAAACGCTAAATGTACTCCAACCCTAAACACACATTTGTCTCAAAACAGTGATTCATTTCGTTTATAAGATAAACAAATGAAATTCTAATTTTGAATTTAGAATTTTCGCTTATTACTGTAATGGCCAAACTGCCAGCTATAATATATGTATTTTTTTTCATCGTATGAATTCTTTTTTGTGTTAAATTCGGACAGAAACAATGAAAACGGAAGTGTTTCGATTTTTTTGATGAGAAGTGTATAAGTATGACTACGACCTCCGGCGTAGCAATCAGGGCCACTAACTACTAGACCAACAGGCCAGTCAATGTCATTCTTATATATTTCTGAATATGTATGTATTCAGAAATATATAAGAATGTTTGCCAGTTGTCTAGTACCCATAACACAAGCTCTGCTTAGCTTGGGACTAGATGGCGTTGTGTGACAGTTGAGGAATATATATTTAGAAGTAATATAATAAGAAGCACAAGTGTTACGTTATACTATAAAATTTTCGGCTTTTCTCGATACTTATGTCTACATAGAGGTGTCCTGTGTCAAACGCACATACAGTCATTCCTAATGCCCCACATTCTTTCTATATCACCAACATCAGATCCTACAATCTTTTTTTTTTAATCGCGAACTACTATGCGTAAAACTTCTTCTTAACCCATGATCACTAACTTACAAATTCTCTGTAAAAGGCCAAAGAAAGGTTTACACAACAAAAGATCATTTTGTAAAATTACTTCATCCTTCAAGCTCCCGAAAACTGCTAGGTAACATAATTTAATTAATCCAAAAATCTGAAAGAAAATTGTCCAAAAGTTTACAAAGAAATCTACCTGGGGCGAGACGAAGAGGCAAAGGGTTTAGTCGACTCTGAGTTCTACTAATGGACGGTTTTGAGTGAATTTTATAACGTTACCTTTGGGAGGGTAGTTTGAGAATAACATCCCTTTGAACATCCTGTGAATGACGTTGTCCGTCCAAGACTTTAGGAGGGAAAGTTTAAAATAAACACAAATATTTTTTAAGGGACAGATGATTTTAAATATGAATGTTGATGATTTTAAATTCAACATCAAGTCTAATCGGCTAGTCTGTATGTTTTAAATTTGGAATGTAATTCATTAATTTTTTCGCAAAAAATGTTAAAGTAACGTTTTTATACAGTTTAATGAAAAAAACGTAAAAAAATCATTAAAGAAAAATTAAGAAACGACCGACAAAAAAGTCCACCACTGGGGGGATTAGAATCATGTACTGGATCCATGGTATTTGTTTGTGGTACGATGTCAATGATACCCAATATCACAAATAATTAAGAAATGAATAAGTACTCAAAGAGGATTTTCAACGAGTATTTCCAAGAGTTGCTCTTCGATCAAAGTAAGTAGGTTTCTTTGATTAAGATTTTAATGAAATATTACAAATTATTTCTTCCTTGACTTCTCTTAATGTTACCAACTTGATCCGCTCACATAACGCTTCGGCGGTATCGCATACTAATTAATGACGTAACTTAAGGCCCTTACATACGTGCGTTGAGACGCGGTTTTTCTTCAAGGCGGTGTCTATTTATTGCCTTATAAAATATGATATTTAGGATAAGTTATGTAGGATTCTGAAGCGAACTATTGGAATACTCGTAACGCTATGAACTGAAATTTTATTTGAGTATCTTGAGTTAAAAACTTCCTTGTCCTCAACGTGTGTACAGTTTAAATCTTGTTGTTTCATCCAACGCAATGTTTGAAAAAAGAGTAGTGTACGCTCTTTTGATATTCAATCATTCCAATTTTGAATATTTTACAAAACTTGTTCTTGTTTGAAAAATATTTTGTTTTTGTAAATATATTTTTCTTCATTGAAAACAGGGCCAAAATAGCACATATTCTGTGGTACTATCGTTTCGTTAACGTCGAAGGCGTGAAATAGGCCACGCCTTCAATTCCTGTGTTCTGTCCACGTGACAGAGCTTTGAGATGATGTCAGAAGTTCAGAACAAAAACAAATTGGGGCGTGACCAATTCAAAGCATGCAACGTTAACGAAACGATCGTATTTCGGCTAGGGGGGCTGAAATCGTTGTGTCACAATGAATCTCATGCATACTTTTTGGTTAGACTTTCAAAAACCGTAAATTACAGACGCTAAAACGCACCAGTGTGGAGTGACTCTTACAGCGTGGGCGTAAGACCTTTACTCCCACTTTCAAATGATGACCGCTAAGTCCCTTTGATATGCCGAGACAGGCCGCCGGGCGGCATTATTGATGCTGTTCATAATTTAGTGATTTCGTGGTCTAGTACTATCTTTAACCACAGTATACGAGTACCTATAGGTATTAGTATACTACGCATAAGTACAGTACGCCCGTACTAACTTAAAGTCACGTCTGAAGTTAGGCTATGTGAACTTTAGCGCTTGTGCACTCGTAAAATAATAATGATTTAAAAAAAATAAATGCCAATCACAGTTGTTAATTGTTTTTTATTTTTGTACGAGTCAGTCGACTACAGTCGGCGGCGGACATTCAATCTGGGCCTCAAGTCTGCTATTACAATAGTGTCAGAATAGTCGATCATTGATTTCAAAATTGTTGATTTTGACAAATTTGGTAATCTACTAATATGATGGCGTCATTGTGACTTTAAAATGATCATCCACTGACACTTCATTGAAAGATTTTTTTTAGAATGGTATCTAATCTCGTACATAATGACAAATGAATATTTGACAGAATTATGCGGTAATTTAATAAAATTTTGACAGTTCCTTTAATCAGTGACTTACGATTAGAATGTTATTGTGAAGTTATCGTTTTTAATTCGTTACAAAACAGCTCGTACCACAATTCTGTTACGACACCACTGGCCGCTGCTTTACTCCTGAGTGACATAGGCTACATTTTACGTGCGCGGGCGAAGCCGCTGGCAAAAGCTAGTTATAAATAAACAGATTACCAACTTTTAGCAAAATGACAGTGAAATCGTGTTGGGATGACAATATTTTGAAAATAGCAGACTTGGACCCGTGGTGTGTAGGTACGTTGTAATACTCCTACAAAGCAAAAAGGATTAACACCAAAACCTATGTACACAGTACCAAATCCTTCAAAGATTACACTCGATCCTTAACTTTTAACATAGTTCAGCAAATCTAATGGACACTATCCTTTGGGCCGCTCCAGTCACTACACGATTCTGTTCAAACATGGCGGCATGTGGCTCGCCTCCGGGAAACCAATGAATTTGCTGACAAATTGACTCTAGGGACGTTTACACTGGCCGATTGAAACTGAATAGTTTTGTGGTTTTAGCATTACATTAAGAATGTGAGGACAATGTTCGTGGCCACAGTATAGTGTTTTTCTGCCTAAGTTTTAAGAGAAATTATTTTTGAAGTTTTAGCTTTGAAGCGTCATCGTCAAATACTGACCAATTTTTGCACTGACTGGACGGGTCAACTCAAAATTTTTGCGGTCCTTTTCTCAAAAGAAAATCTTTAAGTCAAGAGCAGATAGATTACTTCTAAGTAAGCGCGCTCCATCGTGAGGTGAGATAGCGGTCAAGCGCGGGCTTATAATAATCAATAAAAAACTTAGACACCAATCGGCATGGTTCTATGATTTAATAATTACAATTATCTTCATTGCTATATAGCAATGAAGGACTTCAAAGTGGCTTTGAACCCTGAGTTTATTTCTTCGGTGTTTCTTCTCAGGGTAGTCAGCTAGGAAACATCGGCCTCATCTAGTTTAAATAGACGAAATAATAACGTGTAAAGGTGTGTTCTATTTGCAAAATAATAATTATTAATGATAGAGATGTCTATCATCATCATGATAATCATCATCATGTCATCACTATAGATAAAACAGGTTTTCAATGAAAATATTCTTTTCATAACAAGCTTTTATAGCTCGGTATATAACCTTTATAATAAATACTCATCAAAAACTTTCCGAAATGTACAAATACGTTATGTTTATCTTATTGTATTATCGACTTTCTATAGCCATCTTCTAGTTTCATCATCAAACCCTGGTTACAAAATTAAGTAAAATTATTCTTTCTTTTCAGGTTTTCACTAAGACACATTATTGATACTTTATTAATAACGCTGTTGATTACATAATGCTTGATTTAAAATTATTGTTATAAATATTTAATTGTTCTTACTTTCCACTAAGCAATTATTTGCTATTCCGAATAAATAACATTAAAATCAGCTCAATAGCAGATGCTCGAGAATATATTCAAAGGCAAAGTGTCTGGGCCGCAACCCGTCAATATTTAAGCGGGTGTCGCCGTGAACACCTGATACCCTCCTTGCCAAGCCCTCCTCCGTCCATTACGACAGCCACCAAAGGTAAACAAATAGGTCACCTCATAAAGGAGCCTGTCCGACTAACATACCTACTTTAATATACATAGTTCGTGAAAAAAAAGGCGTCAAATCTTTATTGTAATGGTTTTTTTTCGCACAATTTTTACATAGCTCCGTACAGTCCCAAACTAATAAGGATATATTGCTCTCAGAACGGATGGCCGTTGGAGTCGAAAGGTTCTGGAGTGGCGACCACGTACCGGAAGATGCAGTGTTGGAAAGCCTCCAACAAGATGGACCAGTGACCTGGCAAGGGTTTCGGATATCCGATGGATACGAGTTGCACAGGACCATTCATTATGACGATAACTGGGGGAGGCCTATGTCCAGACATGCGCGTCTTTCAGCTGAAACGAAGATGATGATGATAAAAAAAAGAAGAGAAACAGCGTGAAAAAACTAGTCTCAAACATAGCATAGTAATGACGCCACACAAATTGTAAGGTATTACTGTTATTATCTCGCCAGACAAATTGTATACCCAAATGATGCCTTCAGGCCATCCGTCTCTCATTGTATAGAAAAGAGCCTGTCTGGCCTGATGTCTTTGAAATGGAAATCTACCTTCAGACAACCGTCAGCCATTTTCTGAGACGTTAACTATCCTGGATTATTGTGTCAAGTTTTTAGATTGTACAAATAATAAAACGGAATCCTTATTCCTATAATGTTGTCTATTTATTTATTTATTTACACTTCACGAACATAAAGATACAAAGGCGGGCTTAATGTTGTCGTATGTGTATCACAATCCTTCACTTTGGTGTCTGTCTCTCTGTCAAGACCCTTTAGCTCAGGAACGTGTGGACGTATCGAGTTAAAATTTAAGCCATATATTCAGGTCCCTTGATGCTGTAAAAATCAAACTTGTAAGTTAAAGAGAGAACCGTTTTTGTCGATAAAAATGCATATCTCGACACTATCAAAGGTATCATAGTTCCTAGGGTAGTTCCCGTCGACCTAGAATCTTGAAATTTGGCAAGGTCTTATAGCACAAGTATAGGAAAAAATCTGAAAAATTTAAATTTGTATTTATGTCACAAAAAAACACTTTTGAGTTTCGGAAATATCTTCGAAACTCGATTCCGGAATTGAACTGATTTCATAATTATGTATGTTTGTACGGAACTTGCGTACCGGAAGACGCAGCGTTGGAAACCCTCCCAAAGATGTATCAATCTGGAATCCGATGGCTGCAAGACGCACAAGACTGGTCTTTACCTATGTCCAACTGTGGAGATGATGATGGTGTACGGAACCCTCAGTGTCATTACTATCATGACGAAGTCGTTGCTAACAGCTGTTAGAAAATAACAGTTTAAATTACAGAGCATTTATTTATTTATTTTTTCCAGTATCTAAGTTATAAAGGCCTCAAATAAATAATTTATTCAGGCAGAATTTGCTACCATCAGAGAACAAGTTTATTCAACGTGAAACGATGTTTACCTTTGAACTAACTACAAGAATGTACAGATCCATCTCAGTGGCTTCCCAACAAACTCCAGAAGCAAGGCTAATTACCGTTATCTTGTCCAGATGATTACAAGAGGGTGGGGGAGGGGTAGCCACGGCTTTGTGCTACTTATCATTTGTTTTACCCCATTCTTGAGGGCAGTCGCCCTTGAACGAATGGCCCTTTGAAAGCCAGGCCGACGGTTGTATTAGGGCAAGAAAAGTCATTTTCTGACGGTAATAAAACCGAACTGACGGTATCTTGTTCCGTATAAATGTTATTAGCTAACTTTTGTTTCATTTTAAAAGGATTATGCATTGGGATTTTGGTTTATTTTAAGATTTTTTACACGGAGAAAAACAATTATTTTACCGTTTACCCACCGATATGTTTGCGTAGCTTAAGTTTTTAGAATTCTAAAAAATAATTTTCTATTAATTACACGGGGGTCACTCACACCTTAGCGCGTATGCAAAATTCTCAGCGCGCTACGTAGCAAGTGCTACGTAAGAAATGCTACGCAGAAAATTCGCTACGATCTCTACGCTGCAAGTGCTTCGCTGAAAGTGCCTTGCTACGACTGCTACGCTGCAAGTGCGAAGCTATGAGTATAACACTACGAGTGGCATTCTGTGAATACTGAACTGTGAGAACTATAACAGACTATGGGTACTTGTGTGAGTGCTACGAATGCTACGACATGAGTGCTACGTTGTACGTGCTACGCTGCCTCTGTCACTGTGCTACGAGGCCTTCCATTTGCGCACACGTAATATTGTTCGACACATGTGATTATAAATATATTGTTTAATTAATTCGTTATGTCTTTTAGTACTTAACGAAGTAAATCAACAGTCTTGTCATCAACAACACAAAACATAACACTCAGGTAAATTAGGCAATTCTTAGCTTTTAACGACTGGAACGATTCTTGGAATGTTTGATTTGTTTAACAGAATGACTGTTAAAATATATTCACTGGAAAATTTATGAAGAAAATTCATTTACTCATAAATAAAATTACTGAACTAATAAAAAAAAAAACAATGTAAATATATTATATTACTATTAAATGTCAACTTACTCATACATTTTGATGAATTTGAAAATTGAAGTTAAATAAAAATGTACCTTAGTTAATTAAATTCAGTGAAGTTAACGTAACATTTACGATTCTGAGGCGGTACGAAATTAGCTGATTGAAAGGCAGCTAGTTAAAAGTAAAACTGGAGTGCTATAAATAATTTAATTGTATGTCACGAGGGCTACCTACGTACATCTGTTCCGTACCTATACTTTCACATAATTACAGGGCAATCAATTCCGGTAATAGACACTGACATAATACAACACGGGCGTGGTAGTTTGATAATTGGCTGGAACACGACACCATTCTGATATGTCGTGTAAAACAAACTTGTTTTTTTAGAGTTCCGTATTTTTGCGGTGATTTCTACCTGATCATTAAAATAAACCGGATAAGAGCGTGCCGGGCCGCGCTCAGTGTAGGATTCCGTAGTTTCACAAATTTCTCACAATGTAACAGAACCCAGTTGCCCATGTAAAAATTAGTAACCCAATTTCCTGAGAGATGGTGCTGTACCCGGTGGCCATTGTAGATTTCGTGAACCGATTTTAAACTTTTTGTATTTTTATTTGAAAGAAGATACGCTCAGGATAATGAGATATGTAAAAACACACATAAGTAAATTAAACATTATTTTTGGTATTTTTTTAAATATTTCTTATTTTAAGAGATTTTTGGTGACACAATATGGTACGCTAATAATAAGTACGCGGTAATATGGTCGCTTACAATGGGCCTTATAAAAAGACTCAAGGTCACTTAAAGGGCAATGGAAAGGGCTATGCTCGGAGTATCCTTGCGTGATAGAATCAGAAATGAGGATATCCGCAAGAGAACCAAGGTTGCCGACATAGCGAAAAGAATCGCCAAACTTAAGTGGCAATGGGCAGGGCACATTGCACGCAGAACGGATGGCCGCTGGGGCCGAAAGGTTCTGGAGTGGCGACCGCGTACCGGAAGACGTAGCGCTGGAAGGCCTCCCACAAGGTGGACCGATGACCTGGTCAGGGTTGCTGGAAGCCGATGGATGCGAGACGCACAGGACCGGTCTTTGTGGCGGCGCTTGGGGGAGGCCTATGTCCAGCAGTGGACGTCTTTCGGCTGAAATGATGATGATGATGATATGGTACGGGATATGGGCATACCCTTTCTATGTTCGTTCGTAACTAAAAAAACGTGCAGTCGTTTATGTCGAAAAAAACGTACTAATGTATGGTTCGACCCTCTCAATCAAATAATTTGGAATCAAAGTTCATAGGGTACATTACGGTAGTCGGATCTTTGCGAGTCTGAAGTTAAGCTCTGCGAATGTTAATGTTTGAAAACTAGTAAAAAATGTAAAAAAAAGAAATGCAATTCGCAGTTGTTATTGGTATTAAAAACTGTTATTGACATTTTTTTTAAACCTTTATTTTTGTTATCCGACGGTCGTACTATAACTACTTCTCGTTGACTCAGACTCCTTAAATTTGGTATGAAGTAAGGTTTTATATACAGGGTGTCATTGACATGTTAACGCAAACGAATACCATAGATCCAGTACATGATTCTAGACCCCCCAATGATGGAATTTTTTGTCGGTTATTTCTTATTTTTTTTTAATGAATTTTTAACGTTTTTTTAATTAAACTGAATAAAAACGTTAATTTAACATTTTTTGCAAAAAAAATGAGTGCATTACATTCCAAATTAAAAATGTCATCGGGTTTGATTAGAATAACGATTTCATTTGTCTCGATGATTTTTTTATAATTTTTTTTTTGTAAAAAATTTTTTTTTTCTTTTTTTTCCAAAAATATCATTGGGATTGGTTAGAATAACGATTTTATACAAGTAAAAAATAAAAAAACAAAACTTTTTTTTCAAAAATTTGAAAAAAACCGACGTAAAATTCCACCACTGGGGGGTCCAGAATCATGTACTGGACCCATGGTATTCGTTTGCGTTAACATGTCAATGACACCTTGTATAGCGCGGGGATAAGAATAAATTACTACTATAACTGAAAACAGAAGATTGGTTATCTACACTAATATAATAAAGAGGTAAAGTTTGTTTTTTTATTTTTTTGTTTGTAGGAGGTAATCTCTGGAACTAATGGTTCGATCGGAAAAATTGAAGCTATAATAGAAAGCTGAGTGACATAGGCTATAAATTATTTGTATAACATGGATATTAACCGAGCTATCACAACTTTTGTCTCACAAATTTTACGCGGACGAAGTCGCGGGCAGAAGCTAGTTGCGTCATAAAAACACAATACAATACGATTGAACTGTCTATATAGGAAGTTTATACGGAACCATAAGTGAGCGAGTCCGAATCGCTCTATAATTTTAGTAATACAGTCATAATTAAAATTACTTGTAATCACACTAATGTCACAAGGATTGATTTATTTTTGGTGTCCTGAAATTTTTTTTAATGTAAAATTATTTACTTAGATTTTGTATCTGTAAAAAACATAATTTTTACAAATGCTTATTTTACTCTACGGTCGTAGACTGTTGTATATGTACCGACGCACATCGCCAATGTTGCAATTTTTTGCCTGCGTCGGTAACATCGATAAGATTTAATTATACAATGTCAGAAACTAGTGCACGGTACTAATTTTCGAACCAACAATAAATATTATAGAAACACACACACAAACTCACAAACATTCGAAATTTAACAGTCTCTTAATTAATGGGATAGCATTTATAAAGAAAAATGTTATTTGCCATCCTAAAACAACATGGCGAGATTAGCTTTCTGTGTCGCATTCATTTTGGTAAACCTATCAAGATTGTATGAGACGAAATGACGATTTAGTTAGGAAAACACGCCCCATGTTATGGGGTGGGATTAACAACATGTTCCATGCTATTTTTGGATTTCATTTATTTATTTATTATACACTTTCTTGTACACCAAGACTAAAACATATAAAATTGAAAGGAAAACTTATTAATATACTTTAAAATAATAAACATACAATCGTCGGCCTTATCGCACTCGGCGATTTCTTCTAGGCAACCCTGTATAGATAGAAATGACCAGGACACAAAATGGGGTTGCAATTGGTGCAAATACAAAAGTAAGCAAAAACAATATATGAACTAAATACTAAAAAATAATTAATAATCATAAAAAAATATAAATTTAGGAAGTAATAAGGCGTTTCTATACACCGCTAAATTTTGATCGTTTTAATCCTGTGTCGGGTCGCTTCGGTACATGAACAATTACAAAATAAAGGACTTTTCTCCTAAAACTCGTATTCATATACGCAGGTACGAAATTATTTCTCTAAGTAAACATCAGCTGAGCGAGTCAATGACCTGTAGGTAGTTAGTAAGCAACGACCGACAGCTACCTACATATCATTGGACTCGATCAGCTGAAGACCAAAGTTAGTATTTTCTTTAAAAAAAAGTCTAGTCTATGTTAAGATTTGACTAAAATCTGTGCACAACCTTAAAATAACATCTTCATAAAGTCAGCCAATGTGCTGACAACAACCTCATAACTGGTCGTAAAGATGGGAACGACAGAACTTCACAGACACTTTTATCTGAATTTCTCTGTATTTTTACTACGTATTTGTAAAACTCCGAATGGATGGTAACTTCTTTATCTATCGCAATGTCCCAAATTTTATGAGGTGTATTGATTCGTATAGTGAAAGTTTTGGTAAGCAATATTTTATTTTATTTTTATAAATAGGAACAGCCATCTCTCGGCATCTCCTTCTTGGTCTGCCGCGATCCCTTCGTGCGATTTCAGGGCAAGGAGATGGCGGGAGGACTTGGATGCCTTTCTTAGGAATTGGCAAGAAGTGGATCAAGACCGAGAACACTGGAAGGAATGGAAGGAGGCCTTTGCCCAGCAGTAGGACAGTATGGGTTAGAAATAATAAAAATAATAATAGGAACAGCTACAACATAAAACATAGGGAACATAAATACACAACACATATAAACAATATTGTAGCCCACATCGCTGTTCAAAAATTAGCTGTGGAATATTTAAATAATATCTCTAGGATGACAAGTGTAGAATTAATTAAACTATCCGACATTTAAAAACAAATATAAAACAGTGAAAGGAGAAAAAAAAAACAAATAAATAAATAAAAATTAAAACATTTATGATAGCTCCCAAAGAATGAGATTTTTTTACATACACGGGGAACATGCAAAAATATATATATTTTCAAAAGTCTCATTGTAGGCATCAACCATTCTGCGAACAGGAGAACGCAAACCGGAGTTAGACTTGCAAGGGCCACTGAAAATAATTTGAGCCTTTCGACCCCAACGGTCATCCGTTCTGCGAGGAATGTGTCCTGCCCATTGCCACTTAAGTTTGGCAATTGTTAGGCTGATCAAAATATTATTTACTAGCTTTTGTCCGCAGCTTCGCCCGCGTACATAAAATATAGCCTATGTCACTCAGGAGTAAAGCAGCTTTCTATTGTTGCTAAAATTTTTCCAATCGGACCAGTAGTTCCAGAGATTACCTCCTATAAAACAAAAAAATAAAAAAACAAAAAAACAAACTTTACCTCTTTATTATATTAGTGTAGAAGTGTAGATTAGTGTAGATTTCACCCCGTAATGTTAGACGACACATCATTAGGTATAGATTTATACTGTGAAAGACTTGTGCCTAAACTAGTCTGCGAATCTGTAAGTTACGATCGATACGTCAACGTCCAAGGAGTTGTCAGTAAACTGTAGGGGCCCTTCAGGGTCGAAGCCTCCTGGAGCCGAGGGTTGAGTGAAACTGTTACCGCGGCTCTAGGAATAAGGTAAGGAAGGTACGGGGTAGGTTTTTTAGTCAGTAAGAGTCTGACACTGGTCTCCCGCTCCGCCCAAGAGCGGGTTTCATCATTCGATGATTTTCACCTACCATAAAAAAAAGCATTTCGAGTTGGCCACGCCCCTTTACTTCTTTGTTCTGACGTCACCTCAACGAACAAAGGAATCGAAGGCGTAGTCAACCCCAAGCGTTCGATGTTAACGAAACGTTCGTAACTTGGCTAGGGGAGGCAGGACTCCGTCTTTTGTACCATAATCTCGATCTAATAGGTACTGTTGAATATTGATCAGTGAACCCAAAACTAAACAAAACTTATAAGTACGGGTACCTACTTAAAACCTTTGAACTACGGGAGATATTTTGTTACAAGATATACTCCATTTACTTAGCCATTTTCCAAGTATGTTGGGTCACTATAACTAGAGATGTATCAAATGTGAATTTGAATGTGGAGTTTTTTTTCTACACTGATATAATAAAGAGGTAAAGTTTGTTTTTATGTTTTTTTGTTTGTAGGAAGTAATCTCTGGAACTACTGGTCCGATTGGAAAAATTTTAGCAACAATAGAAAGCTGCTTTACTCCTGAGTGACATAGGCTATATTTTATGTACGCGGGAGAAGCCGCTGACAAAAGCTAGTTTTTTATAAAGACAAAAAAAGGCGTAGGCAGTTTTTGTCATCTAGCCGGTATTAAAGGCGAAGGCAGAAGCGTTAATTGGAACACTACCATAGTTAAAAACTCGGTCAAGAAGGTGTGAAACAAGCGTGAACTCAGAACATGTCAAATGCGTTGGCAATTATTATAAATAACAGGTTGCCTGAAAGAAATCTACATCTACACTAATATAATAAAGAGGTTTTTTTTTTTTTTTTTTTTTTTTTTTTTTTTTTTTTATGGTAGGTGAAAATCATCCAATGACGAAACCCGCTCTTGGGCGGAGCGGGAGACCAGTGTCAGACTCTTACTGACTAAAAAACCTACCCCGTACCTTCCTTGCCTTATTTCTGGAGTCGAGGTTACAATTTTCACTTACCCTCTAGGCTCCAGGAGGCTTCGACCCTGAAGGGCCCCTGCAGTTTGCTGACAACTCCTTGAGGCGCGCGGGAACGGTGCGCGCCGTTGACGACCTGGGCTCGGTCTTACCAGACGATCGGACGGCGAGCTACCCATTGCTCACCGTCCGCGAGCCAGTGTCTACGGTGGCCGGATATCGGCAGGATCGCGGCGGCGACGGCTACGGCGAGTACGCCGTTGCCTTTGCCTTATGCGGTCGGCCTCCTCCTTTACGAGCATTACTGCTTCGCAGAAGGAGGCGACCGCCTGCCATTCCTCTTCGCTGCGGACCATGGCCTGAACCAGGGCCCGGCGCGAGAGGTCGCCGCCGCCGATCACCCCCACGAGGACACGGCGATGCTCTTCCCAAGCAGGGCACACCTCCACCGTGTGCTCCACCGTGTCCTCCGGGCTCGCCTCACAGTGGCGACACCCGGACGTCTCTTCCGCACGAATCCGGTGCAGGAATCTCCCGAACTTCCCATGTCCGGTGAGAACCTGCGTCATGCGGAAAGTGAGGACGCCGTGAGGTCTATCCAGCCACGCCTCAAAGAGGGGCACTACCGCTGAGATTACGGTGTGCCCAGCGCTGGGTTGCGACAGTCGCTGTTTCCACTTCACCATGAGATCTCGCCGGAGCTCCTTCCGCCACGCCTCGACATGTTCGGGCAGCGGATCTTCGCCCCGGCGTTGCATCTCCACGCGCTGGTCGTGCATGTGTGCAAGGACTGTTGCCTCCAAATCCCATGGTGGTAGGCCAGCAAGGAGGCTCGCCGCCTCCCGGGACACCGTGCGGTATCCCCGCACCATCCGGATGGCCATGACCCTCTGGCAGGCGTTCAGCTGGGCCGCCGGGCGTTTACGTAGCGTCGGCGCCCACACTGGTGCCCCATAAAGGGCCATGGACCGGACGATGCCGGCGTAGAGCCTCCGGCAGAAGGCGTCTGGACCCCCAAGGTTCGGCAGGAGCCGCTTGAGAGCAGCCCCCGTCCGATTGAGTTTGGGGGCCAGACGTCGGAAGTGCTCCTCGAAATTCCATCGGCTGTCGAGGACAAGTCCTAGGTACTTCATCGTCGACCCGACGCCGATGTGAACTCCTTCTACCGTTAGTTGGGAACCCGTTGGTGGCGCGTTCCGAGGGCCGTGAAAGCACATGGCCTCGGACTTGTGCAGTGCCACCTTGAGTCCCAACTGCTGGATCCTCTCAACGACTGTCGCAACCCCACGTGTCGCTAGTTCGACCGCCGCCTGGTACGACCTTCCCTGCGCTAGGACCAGCGTGTCGTCTGCGTAGCAGACCACGCTGACCCCTACGGGGAGGTCGGCGCGCAGCACGTAGTCGTACCCGATGTTCCACAAGGGCGGTCCTAGTACCGATCCCTGTGGGACACCGCACGACATCTCTCGCCGTTTCCAATCTCCTTGGTGACCGGGGTAGACTATGTACCTGTCGGACAGGTAGGCCTCGATCGTACGACAGAGGTAGTCGGGCACCCGGTGATACCGGAGTGCCGTCCTAATGCAACTCCAGGGCAGGGAATTAAAGGCGTTGGCAATGTCCAACGACACCGCCAAGACACACCTGCCCCGGGACACCGCATCCCCCGTCGTGAGGGCTCGCACGCGCATGATGGCGTCCACCGTGGAGCGCCTCCTGCGAAACCCGAACTGGTCGTCCGCGAGATCGGGCCCCTTCAGTGTTAGGTGCTTGACGAGGCGGTCTGCAATGACTCTTTCAAAGAGCTTGCCCACCTCGTCAAGCAGCACAATGGGCCGATACGCGGACGGAGAGTCCGCAGGGCGCCCCGGCTTCGCGACGAGGACCAGTTTTCCCGTCTTCCAGGGAAGTGGGAACTGGCCCCTCTCCAAGCATGCGCTAAAGAGCCCCCCCAATCGAGACCCGAGAGCCTCCATGGCCAGGACCCAAGCCTTTCCTGGCAAGCCGTCGGGTCCTGGGGCGGTATTCTTCGCACCCATCCTGCGTACCGCCACTCTCATCTCTACCTCGGTCACTTCCGGAGCATTGGTACCGTCGTCGCTGACGTGGTCCGCGTCAGACACCGCTGGTGGCGGAGCCATGGGCGGGGGGGAGTGGTCCCCCCGCGCAGGGAACAGAGCGCTCACCACACCCTCCACGATCTGTGGCCGGAGACTCTGCGTCAACGGGGGAGCCCATGGGCGGAGTTTCTCCCGCACCAACTTGTATGGGCGTCCCCACGGATCAGCGTTGAGCGTCCCCAGCCACGCTTTGCAGGCCTCGTCTTTGGCCCGCTTTTAAATATAATAAAGAGGTAAAGTTTGTTTTTTTGTTTTTTTGTTTGTAGGGGGTAAACTCTGGAACTACTGGTCCGATTGAAAAAATTTTAGCAACAATAGAAAGCTGCTTTACTCCTGAGTGACATAGGTTATATTTTATGTACGCGGGCGAAGCAGCTGGAAAAAGCTAGTATATAATATACTTTACATAAACTAAGGAACGAACTTACCTTCGGCAGAGAATAAGCAAAATTACCATACAGCCTTTTGGATATGCTTTATTAGACAAAGTACTTTTAGTCAAGTTAAAAAGGTTTTTTTTTTAATTTTCCTGTGTTACATATGTAGCTTCAAGGTTACTTTATTATTTAATTCTAATTTATTCTATGTTTAAAAAAAAATCTAATAATAGGAACGAACCCCGAAATCTTAGCATTAATAAACACTCAAATAACCTCTAAACCAACGAGGTAAAGAACTTCGCAACAACTTCAAATCGACCCAGCTCACAACAAATACAAACGAAAACAAAGGATATATAAATTGTCACGATAATCTAGCTTAGACACGATTTAGGTCTTAACTAGGGACCTAAAGAACTTTCTAGATCTCTGAATTGTGACGACAGGCGAGGCTTTTAGTTAAACTAGGTAGTTTCTTTGTTTCATTAAAGATGGATGGATGGTTCGATTGGAAAAATTTTAGCAACAATAGAAAGCTGCTTTACTCCTGAGTGACATAGGCTATAAATTATTTATATAACATGGATGTTAACCGAGCTATCAATACAAGAAATTTTCCGCGGACGAAGTCGCAGGCAGAAGCTAGTTGTTTATACATTTGTACAGCTGTTCTAAGTTGGACAAAGAAATTCTTAATTGTGCTGTGTAATTAAAATATTTGTTGGTTTTTCTTTCTTTTATATTTTTGCTTTATGCTAGGATTTTTTCCTGTATCGTGGGTTCTTTTTTTATGGTGGGAAAAATCATCGAATGAGAAATCTCGCCCTTGGGCGGAGCGGCAGACAGTGTCAGACTTCTACTGACTAAATGACCTACCGTTCCTTCTTGCCTTAGTTTCAGGACCCCGGTGTGCCACTTTACCCTTGGCCCCAGATAACTCCTCGAAGCGCGCGGGAATAGTGCGTGCAGGGTTCAGGGTCTAGGGACCCCAGGGATGGGAGGAAACCGTAGGCGGTTTGCCAATTCCTTAAGGCGCGCGGGAACAGTGCGCGCCAGCAGAGGTAGCTAAGAAAAATACTCATGCTCAGCTCAAAACAATGCATTATATCATTTGACTATATAAGTGAAAAACTTCCTAAAATCGTCTTAATGAGTAGTTTTGTCACACTCATCACCATCTTTATTATACAGAGAGATAATTTATCCCTAATAACAGACAAATTAAACTTTAAACCCCTGAGATTGTTTCGGTGTTTTTTCCCCCGGGTAGTCAGCTAGGAAACTCCGGCCTTATCTAGTTTAAACTGACAAAAAAAAAATGACGAGTAAAAGTGTTTTGAAAAACCTAATTGCAATAATAAATATCGTTTATCATCATTTATCGTCCTAACCGAAATCTCAGCTAAAAAAAAAAGTTAAAAAGTTACACCATTGCATTCAAATCCACACCGATATTGTTAGTATGCATAACTTGTGGAATGGAACGTCCCAATCGAAAGGTTCAATACCATTAGAGCGGTGTCGCCAGCGGAGCTCACCTCGTGCACGCCAATCAGCAAATTGCATCAACTGCCAACGTACTGTCGCGCTGCCGGGCTAGGGGTGGCGCTGAGTTAATGGTTTAATTAGTAGGATTGCTTTTTGGAGGAAGGGATTATCAAATATATTTTTCTGATTTTCTTCTAATGTCTACTATTTTTATGTATTTCGTTTTTGTACCTTTGGTTGTTTGAAGATTAATCTTCGCTATATCGGCAACCTTTTCTTGCGGATAACAGCGGGAAACAGTCTCAGACTCTTACTGACTAAACAACCTACCTCATTCCTACGTTGCCATATATATCTGAGCCAGAATCTTCCTTTCAGATGCGACCCTACTGTCCCAGTTGGCTTCAACTCTTCTGCAGGATTCTGAATTTGCTGACGATTCCTTGAGGTGCGTGGGAACAGTGCGTGCTGTCGACGACTGGGCTTGCTCCGGACGGTTACCAGATGATTGGATGGTGAGCGATGGGTAATTGCTCGTCATCCATAGACCTCACCACACCTTCTTACAAAAGTGGACGTAGGCATTCTCTACCATTCAAACTAGGTAGAGAAAGAGTAAATTTACAGGTGCATAGAAACACAAACTTATAAGTTTGTAAGCTATGTAAACTTAGTTTGAGATCGTCCTACATAGAGAGGTTTGGAAAGGAGGCTTTTGCCCAGCTGTGGAGCATAAAATAGGCAAATTCCATAGCATTACAATAACATAAGACATTGTTATCGCGAGAAAATACCGAAGTCCGCTGCTAAAGTTACCAGCTTTCTTTATGTAAATATTTTCTGTGACTCCACGCCGCCAGTCATCTTTATTTAGCGTAAGCTTGGCATAGTATTATAGGCCTTACTACTACTGCTGGGACTCAGGTCTCATCTCCAGGAGAGGGAATTGACCGTAATCCACCTCGCAAGCCCTGTGCGGGTTGGTAGAAATCTTCGAATTTTGATAATATCTTACGTAAACAAAAAATGCATGCAACATCTTTTTTATTCCTCGAACCGTAAACAAACAAATAAAAAAAATAAACTCAATAAGTATCTACTCGTTACACAACCCTCATCAGGTTTTAAACCCCTGATTGGATTCCACCCCGTTGGCCCCAAAAGCCCATTTTTGTTGGCACCCCTGTCCGGATATTTAATGGATCTATAGCCACGTGCTGTGTTGCAATACTAATTTATAAAAAGGTATTCCTAGTACAGCACTCTTCTGATTTCCTAGTGAATGAAGATAATCTTTACAGGTAATGTTAATTTAATTTAATTTAATGTCTTTATCTTTTCGTGAAACATAAATAAGCTCCCGCTATCCTTCCGTCTGTCTGTATATCATTTAGCGGGCGTTTTCTCATAAATCGTAAGAGATAAAATTTAACATTTTCACAGAATGGGTATTTATATTGAACTAGCTTTTTTCAGCGGATTCGTCCGCGAACATAAAATATAGCCTATGTCACTCAGGAGTAAAGCAGCTTTCTATTGTTTTTAATTTTAATAAAATGTAATTTTTTCTATCGGATTAGTATTTCCAGAGATTACCTCCTTCAAACAAAAAAACAAAATTTAACTTTTTATTATATTAGTGTAGATGTGTATCTATTGCTGTTGCATAAAGTAGTACAATAAAAATACTTGTTTCAAATTTATACAAGAAACATTAATGTTTCATCAAAATAATTTAATTAATAACGATACGAAAATATTTTATAAAATATTTCTCTATTTACAAACAAAAAAATAGGGTATCAATATTACGTTTGCACTCCGAAATGCTTCAAAGATTAATTTGTAAATGAAAATGAAATATTCCAAGTAAACACAATTTAATTTTAGTACAAAACTTAATACCGAGAAATGTTGTCCTTGTGGAGCGACCGGCGGCAACGACCTTTCGCGCCGGGCCCTGATTCAAGCCATGGTCCAGAGCGAGGAGGAATGGCAGGCATTCGCTTCCTTCTGCGAAGCAATTAGCTAGCGAAGAAGGCAGCTGCACGCGTGAAGGAATGTTCCTCACGCCCTAGCCCCCGAGATCCCGGTCCGGATTCTCAGCCATCGTAGACTTGGTGACTGGAAATCTGGTGGTGGTGCTTGCTGTCCGCGTACACGTTTGTGGACTGCAAGCAATGGGTTGCTCGCCGTTCGGCCACGGCCTCGATGAGATGTCAGCCAAAATCGTAAGGGCCGCCTCCTGGGACCAAGAGTTGATGCAAAAGCGTATTACCAGGGCCCTGGTATCAAGGCAAGGAAGGAACGGGGTTATTTAGACAGTAAGAGTTTGAGACTGTTTCCCGCTCCACTCAAGGGCAAAATTCGTCATTGGATGATTTTTACCAACCATAAAAAAGCTAATAAGTCATATGATATTTATCCGTATGCAAAATATGCGCTTTAGACGAAGAGTTGCGGACACCAGCCCGATATACTATACTACTATGATATCTTTGTAGTCATCACAATACCATAGAAAATTATACAAAATTATGGAAATCCTTTTAAACAACATAGTGCGCAGAACACAAATAAATTGCGATCGGGACAAGGGAATTTATTATGTAATAGCATTGATTGGGAATCTGGCCAGTAAGGGGTATCGTTAAACCCGATAACTGGGTTACGGAGGTCAGGAAGGATTTATGTAGAATACTGGTTTTATTTGCATCCATTTTTTTGATATTTCTTTTAGGGATCCATACTTCAAAAGGACAAAACGGAACCCCTTATTGGATCCTACGGACTCTGTAAAAGGGTCGAAGCCTGCTGGGCCCCAGGGTCTCTTTCTAAAAGGAAGGCTTGGCCCTTTTAGTCAGTCTGACACTGTTTCCCCCTCCGCCCAAGAGCGGAATTCGTCATTGGATGATTTTTGCCCACCATAAAACAACGGTTGTCCGCTTGTTTGTCTGTCCGTCAAGGCCCTTTTACCTCGGGAACGCGTGGAGGTATGCAGCTGAAATTAGCTGCAGTCTAATCTCTTGAAGAAAAGAGCAGAAAAAATCAAACTTCTAAGTTCACGAGAAGACCAGATACGATCGTTTATGTCGCAAAAAAAGTGTATTTCGACACGCTAAAACATAAAAATTACGGATTTTGATGCGGTTTTTTTTAAGAGATAGAGTGATTCAAGAGGATGGTTTATATGTATAATTAATACATGCATAATTATCACCATTGCACCCGTGCAAAGCTGTGGTCGCTAGTGATATAAATGAATGTTAAAATTGGTATAATTTAAACTTTTAATGAAAACACAAATGACATTTCATTTCTGCTATGACCTGACACTTCAATTTACCTGAAAGTGCTCAAATAAAGCTGCATTCAGACTCAAATCAATACGTGGGCCGCATGACCTGTCGAGACTGATTACAGATTACCGGATGAACCCTGCCTACGGGGATTATCTACCTACTCCTGAATGTCAGTTTCAGAGTGCAGTGAAGCTGACAATATTGATTTGGGCGTTATTCAATTTTATAATTTTACGTAGGCACTTATAATAATAATATGTCCACAACTATCACACAACGCCATCTAGTCCTAAGCTAAGCAGAGCTTGTGTTATGGGTACTAGACAACTGATAAACATACTTATATATTTCTAAATACATACATATTATAGATAAATAACACCCAGACACAGAAAAAATGATCGTGCTCATCACACAAACATTTGTCCTGGGTGGGAATCGAACCCACGACCTCCCGCATAGCAGTCAGGGTCACTAACTACTAGACTGACAGGCCAGTCAACTTATGTAAGTAGATTACTAAATACTAAACCTATACTATACTATACTATACTATACTATACTATACTATACTATACTATACTATACTATACTATACTATACTATACTATACTATACTATACTATACTATACTATACTATACTATACTATACTATACTATACTATACTATACTATACTATACTATACTATACTATACTATACTATACTATACTATACTATACCTATTGCCTTTCTATTATGTCTCTAATTACAGTTTTCAAAAGGTTAAGCAACATAGACTAGGGCCGCGGGTTTTTTTTTTTAAAGAAACTCGTGTGTTCCTAGAATGCAAGGGGCAACTTTTAGACATCGATTTTTTTTTCTAAGCTGAGTAATCATCCAACGAGTGCTCGAGCTCTAAAGCGAGTCACACAGTATACATCACCTCACCTTCCTGTGTTCCTTCTTTGCTTAGGGTTCAGGACCAAGGGTATCTCTTTTGGACGCCAACTCATGCTCATGAAAAAATAAGTGGTTTTACCTTTTGAAAAACTACCGTAATTAGAGATCTAATAGAAAGACAATAGGTATACGTTCGCTAATTTGCTTGGGGTCCAAGAGTTTAGAAAATAAATTCCATTAGTAGTGGTTGTTGCTGTTACCATCTGTTATTGGCATTTTTACTTTTTACGAGTGCACAAGTGCTAAGTTCACAGACCCTTATTTCCGGCTCGCCAAGTTAGTTCAGCTGTACTGTAAACGTTTGCGTCAGGCAAATGTAGTTTTAGCTACTGTTCCCGCGCTCCTCAAGTATAGGTATCGGTATCAGCAACTGTAGGTGCGCAACAGGGTCGAAGCCTTCTGGGGCCAAGGGTTGATGCGAAAGCAGGGAACACCGGGGCCTTGAAACTAAGGCAAGAAGGTACGGTTGGTCGTTTAGTCAGTAGAAGTCTGACACTGTCGCCCGCTCCGCCCATGGGTGGGATTCTTCAGTGGATGATTTTCCCATCATAAATAAAAGCTTAAGTCAATACGAACCCTAACATAGTCGAGAATCCAAGCAGATCGATTTAATATTTCCAATGTTCCCGCGTAATAACAAAACTTTTAATATACATTGTGTTATGTTACAAACATGTTACAAACTATTTCAAATTTTGTTGTTGCAGGGGAATTAAACTGCAGTGGTAAAAAAATATAAGTCTGAGTGATTCATTTTAGAATAGTACTGGCAAAACGTTGGCCGTTCAAGCCGAAAGGATCTGGAACGGCGACCACGTACCGGAAAATGTAGCATTGGAAGGCCTCCTTCAAGATAGACCGATGACGTGGTAAAGGTTGCAGGAATCCTATGGATGTGAGACGTACTCGGACTGTTCACTTTGGTGACACTAGGGGGAGGTCTAGTCTAACCTATGAGTCTAACAGTCTGGTCGGTTGTATTTACATATTTTTTTCAAACTCAAACTCAAATTCATTTATTTCAAATAGACCATTTACAGGAGCTTTTGAAATGTCAAAATTGAAGCTAGTTTGCACGTTCCAAGGTGTAGACTCCTATGGAGAAGAACGTGCAAGAAACTCCATGGGCACTCTTTTAAATCAAAATTTATATTTACATATTATGTATTTTACATATTATTATTTTATTATTTATAGGTTCGCGCTTGACCGCTATCTCACCAGATGGAAAGCTACGATGTGGTCTACGATGGAACGCGCTTACCTAAAAGTGACCTATTCACTCATGACTTAAAGATTCCAGGATTGTAGCCATCAGGAAACACAGACTTCGGCAAGGAATTCCACTCCTTGGCTGTACGCACAATGAATGTGTTCCCAAAAGGTTTTGTATGTACGCATTGTTACGAACTAATCTAACTGATAACAAATCATAGTAGCTAAACCGTGTTACTTTTGGTAACATAAACCGCCCGGGCAAGACTTCATTACCATATAACCACCACTAAGTCTCCATGGCTTTTTTGTGGTAGGCAAAACTCATCCAATGACGAATCCCGCTCTTAGGCAGATCGGGAAACAGTGTCAGACTCTTACTGACTAAACACCCCACCCACATAAAACTCTGACACTCCCATTCCCAGAACAAAAAATAAATAAAAGAGGAAAGAAAAGAATTGTCAGAATTAAATAGAATGCCTGGGTGTATTGAAGTACCGTTGAATATGTACGCACGTCAGTTAGGATTATTTAGGCAGAGTTCAATGAAATTGAATTTTCGCTTTCATATTTAAATGCCATTGTCTGATAGCAGTATGAATACAGAGTAAATATCTAAATACTCTGTGGGTATGTGGATCAATTAAAAAAATAAGATATGCTATTTAATAGAAGCCACAAAACATACACTGTTAAATTTGAAACATTTTCGATTTTTGTGTAGATATAATTCTTTTTTTCTAAATCTCGTAAAATTCATTTCTTATTAATTTTTTTCTTCTTTTTTAATTTTTTTTTATTCACTTCAATGACCTCGTAGGTAGTTGTCGGTAACGACAGACAACGAAACAGTCGGTAACGTACGTACCCAACGGCGTACTAACTATCTACAGGTCATTGAACTGGCCCAGCTGACGTTTACTTAAAGAAATCAATTTCGACCGTGCGTAAATTAATTCGAGTTTTAAAAAAAGTACTTTATTTTTACCTTTACAAATCGATAGTGTTTCATGTACCGGATTGATCCTCCACGGGATTAAAACGACCAAAATTTAACGGTGTATACAGAGTAAGTAAATACCTAAATACCCTGCAGATATGTAGCTCTATTTAAAAAAAAATACATCCTATTTAACAGAAGTCACAAATATATAAATGCCTAATCCTCATCATCATCACATCAGCCATAAGACGTCCACAGTTGGACATAAGCCTCCTCCAAGTGTCGCCAGTCCGGTGCGTGTTATATTCCTATCATAATAAATTAAAACGAATTAAATTACATGATTAACATTACCAGATAGAAATGAAATATTGAATGCAGATGAAAATTACAAACTATACCTACTGTGTAATTACTTTATGTAAATATTTAAAATGAATTATTGTAATACCATTATCGACATAATATATATGGTTCTATAATTATAGTTTTTTTTTATTCTAGTAATTAAATGCTTTGTTGAGAGCAGCAGTGTCGACCCCAACTTAAGAGTGGTAAATCGCAGTTTTAAACCCAATCAGGCCTGCTTTGTGTAATTTATTTCATAGCTATGCTCTCAAAAACGGTGAAGGAAAACATCGTGAAGAAACCGGCATGTCATAGAATCAAAAATTCGAAGACGTGATATTCACCAACCCGCACCGGGCTCGCGTGATGGAATACATTCTCATTCATCTCATTTCCTCTCCTAGAAACCTTTCTAGGAGAGGAAATGGAATGTATTCCATGAATGTATTTTCTTTGTAGAGAGGGCTCTACAAAGTCTCTCTCGGCCCTGAGCCTGGCCTGAATCCCAACAGTGGGAACATTGTAAGGCTGACGCTATGCTAAGCTGAGCTCAATATTTTGTTATGACTTTATTGATAGTGAGAAAAATCATCGAATGACGAATCCCGCCCTTGGGCGGAGCGGAAGACAGTGTCAGACTTCTACTGACTAAACGACCCACCGTTCCTTCTTGCCTTAGTTCCAGGGCCTTGGTGTAACGCTTTCGCATCAACCCTTGGCTGCAGAAGGCTTCGACCTTGGTGGGCCTCTATAGCTGCTGACAACTCCCTGAAGCTCGCAGGAACAGTGTGCGTCGTCGACACTTTGTAATGACTAGCAAACTCCACAGCATAGTCCAGCTAATTTGTATAACAGTCTTAAGTATTGTGTTATCAAGTCATTAAAACTCGACTTGATTAAGTTTCATCCACACCCTTAAGCATGGCGTGAGCTAGGACACTACTAATAAGCAGTAGATACCCTGTATAAGACACACGACCGTAAACTCGAGTACTCAACCTCGACTATTAAATTATTGAGACCATAGAGCAAGGAATCTTTGTACTGGCTGGGACTTATCTTTTCAAAGACATCATAAGTTGGACATACGTCTCCCCTAAATTTCACCACAACGGCTAGTCCTGTCAAGTGCGTCTCGCATCTATCAGATTCTTGTGACCCTTACCAAACAGTTAAAGGACGGCCCGACAGCGAGTTATAGCTTGTCGTCCGCAAATCCACGCCTGTAGTGGAAGAAAATTGGGATTGGGATCCGGGCGGCAATCGGAGGATTGCCTTTTTTATTATTGAATAACTACCTTTTTGAACGGACTCACCTATCCACTCCAAATGTTTAGGCTTTGTTCGGACTATTTAGCAGATGGTTTATGTGAAGATTGCACAAAATCGGTTGATCGGTTCTACATTTATCACACTTTTCTGTTGCCGGGAGCGAAGCGGCGGGCAAATGCTAGTAAATAATAAATTTTTGGTGTAATTTCGACCTCCTCTTGAAAGCGTTGAAAGTTGAAACCGTGATCGTCAATAATGGCCAGCGAGGCGTTTCATAGCTCTGTGGTGACGTCGAATCAATTCCGACACGCCCAGTTGCTAGGTAATGGATTGGATTTATAGTTCAACGTGTAATATAGTGCTAAAATACTATATTATTATGTGGAGTAAACCGGAGGGATTATCTTTAGTAACAGAATTACGAGTTGTAGGTCACGGGTTCAAACCCAGCCAGGTGCAATTTATTTCATCACTGCTGCTCTCATGAATGGGAAAACATCGTGAGGAAACTGGCATGTCATAGAATAAAAAATTCGCAGACATGTGACATTGTGATAGCCTGCAATCTGCACTGGACCCGCGTGGCGTATTACGGCCCATTCCCTCTCCTAAAGAGGAGGCTTGGGTCCCAGTAGTGGGAATATTATAAGGCCGATGCAAGTAACCCGGGAAGCTTTTGTTACTATAATGTTCTCAATCTTTCTAAGTCTTAGAAAAAAATATTTTTTCAAAGCCTTAGTAAAACGTGGACCTGGAACGCAAAGGGTAACTGAAGGACGCAGCTAGGTTTTAGTCAGTAAAATTCTGACACACCCTTTTTCTCCACCCTAAAGCGGTAGAAGTCACTTGATTGACACTGACCATAAAAAGCCCAGAGCCCTTACCATAACGTTTTAAAATGTCAAACGTGTGGGCGAGAAGGAAGGATGGAACTATACACTCTTTAACAGTTCAGTTTAGGTCAGGTCGTAAAATGGATCGCTTTAAAAGCTTATGATAGTACCTACTGCAGATCACTATGTTTTTGGTTGGGAAAACATCTAAAGACTTCTCTTGTTGGTTCTAGGGCGGAGATAGAGAATGTGTCAGACTTTTACAGACTAAAACCTACTTCTATTTTTTTCATTGTTTTATTTTTCTATTATTTTTGTTACATTGCATGCAAATTTTTATCATATCATATATTGACATCAAATACAATGTAAATTGTTCACGATTAATAAATAATAATAATATTAATAAATAATAATATCTATCTTACTTCGTTGCCTTGCATTCCAGTCCCCCTAGTCAATTTAAGATCGTTTCGTTAACGTCGAACGCTATGAGTTGGCCACGTCCCCAATTCCTTTGTTCTGACTCCATCTCAACGCGCAGTCACGTGCTCAGAACAATGGAATCGGAGTCTTAGCCAATTCCAAGCGTTCGATGTTAACGAAACGATTGTAACTTGACTTGGGGGTAGGAATCCAGTTTTTTGTCTCAGTAGTGATTCCATGACCCCATGGCCCTGTTTCGATTTCATTATTAAAATATTGAAAGTAAATAAAGAAAACAAAATGCGGGGATATGCACAATTGTACATAATTGGACAAAAACCAATTGAGCAATTTGATTCCCTGATGAAATGTTTGAACAAAGCCAAATAACGTTCTAGTTTTTGCTCGACTCTGAAAATTGATTCGTCTATTATATGTTACCGCATTCATAGCGTTTTTTTATACGTACGGTTGTAGGTACAGTTATTTTGTTCATGGCGTAGGTTGAAACTACATAATGCCACTTGCTTTTTATGCTATTATCTGCATATTCCTTTGTTCTGTGTTCGATATCTCAACACGTCACGTAGTCAGAACAATGAAATTGCAGGTATTCCAAGCGTTCGACGTTAACGAAACGATAGTAACTTTGTTAGGGCGGCTGATCACACAAAAAGCTACTAGTCCACAGTGCAAAAGAGTCCGAAGCTTGTGCGAAGGAAGCAAAGAAGGAACGGGGTGGGGTGTTTAGTCAGTAAGAGTCTGACACTGTTTCCTGCTTCGCCCAAGAGCGAGATTCGTCATTGGATAATTTATGCCTACCATAAAAAAAAAAAACTAGTCCACAGAGCTGTATTTCCAACAGCGAATGTATTTCGGCTCAAATGATGATAATGAACCGTGACTAATTAGAAATAGTAGCGCAGTTGATAATCACAAGCATTTACATAATATAATTAAGCTCCCAGAACCAAACTCACGGCTAATGATTGCTTACACGTCATATAATCAGATCGGATTTAAGCATTGGCAACATAGGGGCTATGGGCCGCAACCACCCCACATAAAATAAAAATTAAATTAACCTTTTGACTTTGGTAATTACAGACACAATTAAAGAACAATCGGTGTGCGAATGCCGGCGTTAGCTTGGGGCTTAATGAATTAAATCGATAAAGGCTCAGTAGAAACAAAAAATACAGACTTTACTTACAAATGGACGACTTTTTTAACTAGAAAAGTTTCGCGCATTCTACCGCGCCGCGTTAGACCAATAGCAACAGCGAAAAATTTTATGGCGTCTCACACAGCGTGAATTTTTACCATGAAAGGTAAAAAAAGGACTGTTTTCAATGAGAAAGAGAGTGAGACGCGTTTATGAAGCTGCTGACTGGCGCCGCTCCCCGCCTCGGTTTGAGGACCTCCACCACTTGCTTTGCCTCGATGGCGCGTACTGTTCCCATGCGCCTCAAAGAGTTGTCAGCAAACTGACCCCTGCAGGGTCGAAGCTTCCTGGGGTCAAGAATTAATGCGAAAGCGTAACACCAGAGCTCTGGGATTAAGGCAAGGAAGGAACGGGGTAGGTTGTTTAGTCAGTAAGAGTCTGACACTGTAGTTTTTCGTCTATTTCCCATTCCGTCCAAGGGCGGTTTCGTCATTGGCTAAAATTGCCTACCATAAAAAAAACCACTTGCCTATGGGCCGCCGAAGTCTAAATCCGGCACTGGCCTGATCACGTAATACTCTCAACCAAGCCACGTCGCAAATAATGCATGCTACAATACCTCTAGCGAACAAGATTCGCCGAAAATTAATTTCTCTCTGGTTGCACTAATTGGATGGAAGAAAGATGGACAGTACTAGTCTTCTAGGTAACCTAAATCTAGCAAATTGGGGGAAACTGACATATAAACGTACAGTCGAAAGTACTGGGCCTAGGAGCATGAACGTTTGCACAAGTTTTTCTTTTGTGACATAGGCGTAAACTAAGAGCGGATTAAAAAAAAAATCCTTTCTAGGGTGAAACGGGAGTCTTTTTCTTTTCACACGGTTATGGTTGCGATAGGACCCTTTGATACAGGTAGGACCAGTGCTCGTGGACTATCTTCTGAGGTTTTATAAGTGCCCATGTAGGCCTATGTGAAATAAAAATATTTTTGACTTTGACTTTGACATAAGTTTTGTCATTGCGATCGGGTTATCATTGTCAATCCTCCTAACTTTAAGATCAGCCCGTCCGGTTATTATTTCTTAGCTTTGACCTTTTAGACTTTTATTGCGCAACTTTTAACAAACTTCACCTTTAAAATAACAATAAAACTCAAATTAATTAAAAAACTTCTTTATTACGCCGGTCAATTAAAAATATTTAACAACACCGTCGACTTTAAGATAAATTTTCGCATTTCAGCGAAAATTGATCTTATAAAATACATATAACAAGCTCTTTTGACCTTTTGTTTATTGTTGATAGACTCTACCTGGGGCCTTAGACAAGTGGCAATCGCTCCGTGTCGAATCCATTTCTAAGTTCGATTTCGCCTTAACGATGTCGACCACAAAATGGTAGACAAAGTGACATCGACTAACATATCGATAAGTCGAAGTGTTGGTTCGATGAAATAACAACTTCTTGGCTATGGTTATCGAATTAAAACGTCCCATTTGACGTATAAACAACTAATAACAATTAGCGAATCGAAAACGTTTGACCACGTGACTTTTCGAAGGCATATGTCAGTTCCATACATTTCGGAGTTTCGAATTTCGTTATCGTTAGTGAGAATGTGACTTTGTCTAAGCCCCCTGATGGTAAGCGACGATGTGATCGATAAATCAAATCAAACATGTTTAGTTTAGTAGGTACATCATCAGCCTTATAATATTCCCACAGCTGGGACTCAGGCCTTCTCTCTGAGAGGGGGAGTGGGCCATAATCCACCACGCTGGCCCAGTGCTGGTTGGTGGATGTCACAAGTCTTCAAAACCTTTGGTTCTTGGACATGCCGGTTTCCTCACGATGATTTCCTTCTCCGTTTTTGAGAGCAGCGGTGATGAAATAAATTACACAAAGCAAGTAAAGTAAGTTGGTACATATCACGCTTAGCCCCGATTCTCGATTTAAATATACGAAGCTGAGTATTTCTTAGACTCTACTCGAGCCTGAAAACCTGTCAACATTTAGCATACATAAGTAGGGTTTGACACGTCCTTTCCTTCTCGAAATACTCAATTTATATACCCTCCCTATTACTAAAGTAAAAGCTCCAGGGTTTTCTCGAGAAATTCAATGTTTTTTTTTTGCATTCGCACGTCAAGTTCTATGCTCAAACTTTGGAGAACCGTAATTAGAGACATAGTAGAAAAACAATTTAAAATGTGATTTGTGATAGTAACACGTTTTCATTTATACTATACGCCGTACACAAGTTGACCCATTTGCTAAAAATACCCACAGTGGGATCACCTCGGTTGAGACGAGCCCTCGGCTATAATCCTCGTCACATAAGTTGAACTGGCATGACAGTCAACCTATAATGCGCAGTAACCGGTTTTAAAAATCATAACTCTCCTCTGGATTTGCTGTAGTCTGGTCACCCTTTTAAAATCTTGTGGAAGGGGTTACTGTCAATAAAATATTCATTTAAAATATATTAATCATAATAAGCTTTAATAGCGCGGTATATGCCTACTATATAATTAATACTTATCAAATCCATTCCATATTACCGAGTTTATATGGCGATCTTCCAGTACCAAATCAGATCTATTTACCATTTAGCATCAAAGTACTTGTCAAGATGAATCATACGGGCTCAAACTCGATGTGGTTGTGTCGTTTTATTACGAAGTTCCTATGGCCACCTTCCAGCTCCGTCATCAGATCAGCTACATGTCATTATAATATTGCATTGTGTCACGTGATTTACACATACTTACAAAATTTCAGCTCAATCGGTAACCGGGAAGTGGATCAAATTTAATTTACAAGATTTGATCACAAGCATCTGATAGGTGAAATTAATAATTATAAAGCTTGTAAAATAATAGTATAATGACGTACATATTGAAGTATGACGTCTCATCTCACTCTCTTACCTAGTCTATAATATAAAAAAAAAAACTAGATTTTGTCAGCGGCTTCGCCCGCGTTCATAAAATATAGCCTGTCACTCAGGAGTAAAGCAGCTTTCTATTGTTGCTAATTTTTTTCCAATCGGACCAGTAGTTCCAGAGATTACCTCCTACAATCAAAAAACAATCTTTACCTCTTTATTATATTAGTGTAGATGAATCGCAAAATGTGTTGGTAAGCGCAAAACTCGAGAATATCTAAACCGATTTCGATAATTCTTTTTTTGTTGTGTTTGTTATTGTCAGGAGAAGGTCCTTATGAAAAAAAAAATTAGGGTATAATAGGGTAGAGTAGGTTAGACTGGAGTAAAGTAGAATAAACTGTTGCCTGGAGCGAAGCCGCAGGCAAAAGCTAGTTGTATAAATAAGTCGGAAGACAAACGGAGAGTTGAAAGGATTATTTACTTAAGGTAAAGCGAGCGAAACCACGACAAAGTATTACTGAAATTAATTGCCAGTTACAAAATAAGAAACAAATTGAAAGACCTTTCGTAACTTTTGTAATTAGCAGCAAAGTCTTAGTTAAATACAGAAGGTAATTAATTATACATTTTATGGTAGGTAAAAATCATCCAATGACGAATTCCGAACTTGGGCATAGTGGGAAACAGTGTCAGACTCTTACTGACTAAACGACCTACGCTCTTCCTACGTCGCCATCTATACCAGGGCCAGAGCCTTCCTTTCAGACACGAACCCTTGGCCTCAGTTGGCTTCGACCCTTCTGTAGGGAATTAATTATACAGTCTATTATTATTATTTTAAATTACCTAAGTAAGAGCTAAAACTCTGTAAAAAAAATACAGAATTGTCTAATACCTACTTAATTTTAATAAAATTACATTAAAAGACTTATTATGATATTAAAATTAATACTTTAAGAGTCATTTGATGATTTTCCATTATAAGAAAACTGACACCAGATTTTGGTAAAGCTGGTTACCATTACCAAAAGAATTTCCGGGATCCTGGATTGCAAAGGTTAAGGCTAAGCGCGCACTACGATAAAAAATCGTTGCGAAAAAATATCGCAAATCTGTGAACCACAGAAATACACTACAATCCGCTCATTGCTAAAATAAATCGTTTGCGATTTAAAATTGCAAATGCGAAATTGTATGTGTATTTTGTACCTTACGAAGCGGTACCGAGGACCGCGCATTGCGGATAAAATCGCAAACGCAGCGGTCAGTCGATTGACGATATTTGACGATTTCAAATTTCTTTTACGTAAAATTAAGTAGTATACAATGGTTATTTTCTTTTGTAAGTCCATGTTGCTATGTATAGGTGCACTCCCGTCTTTCGTGGTGGCAAAGTACCTATTGACTGTCTCCTCAGTCCGCTAATTCGCAGGCGATAATAAATCGTAGTGCGTGTATGAAATATTGTAGTTTGCGATTTTATTTCGCATTAAAAAAATCGCAACGATTATTTTATCGTAGTGCGCGCTTAGCCTAATACGGTGTCGTTAACGTCAAACGCTTGGAATAGATTCAAGCCTCAAATTCCTTTGTTTTAACGACGTGACTGAGCGTTAAGATGACGTCAGAATAAAGGGACGTGGCCTACTCAAACCGTTCGACGTTAACGACACTATTGTAAGGGCGTATTTATATTAAATGGAAATGAATAGCGCGGCGTACGTACGGCGGCTGCGTACTTCTTTTCTATTTATAGCAATTTAATCTTAATTACCTAGTTAATAACGTACAAATTCTAAACGCATAAAAATCACGCGGCCGCGCGCGATTATTTCATATTATTATCAGGGAAAATTGTTCGATAAATTAATGCAATTTATAAGCGGTATAAAACAACCAAATTAGTATGCTAGTCAAATCTTTCCTTAAATCAAAGATATCATTGCTTTCGCAACAGATAACAAAAACAAATGCTTATCCATTTAGAGTCCCGTCACAAACGAGATTGGAATAAAAAAAAACAAAAAGCAAACGAGGGCTCTTCGTGAAACATTACCCAATTACATTACATTGAGCGTAACTCCCATATAATTAGGTCTCTTAATTAATTATTGCGTGAAACAATGGTTTCTCTTATTCGGGCCAAGTTTGAGTCATTTCTTTGAATGAGGCCACAAGGTAAGCGTTTTTTTTGTGGTAGGTAAAAATCATCAATGACGAATGCTGCCCTTGGATGGAGCAGGAAACAGTGTCAGAATCTTACTGACTAAACAACCTACCCCGTTACTACGTCACCATATATACCAGGGCCAGAGCCTTCCTTTTTGACACGAACCCTTGGCCCCAGAGGGCTTTGAACCTTCTTTGAGGTCCCTATGAAAGTAAGCGAGATTTTTTACGGTAGGTAAAAATTAACCAATGACGAATCACGCCCTTGCGTACAGTGGGAAACAGTGTCAGAATCTTACTGACAAAACAACATACCCCGTTCCAACGTTGCCATATACCTATACCAGCCCCCTAAGCCAAGTTACAATCGTTTCACTTAGAGTTAGCGCTTATCGATAGCTACGCCCCTAATACCTTTTTTGAAATGACGTCCGAACAAGGGAATTAGGGGCATGGCCAACTACAAGCGCTAACTCTAAACGATAGGATTGTAACTTGGCTAGTGGGGCAGGGCCTAAGCCTTTTTTTTTAGACAAGAACCCTTGTCCCCAGTTGGCTTCGACCCTTCTGCAGGATCCCTACGAAGATAAGCGAGTTCAAGTTTTGACGGGGAAGTTCACTCCGCTTATGAAGAAGACACAAAGTTTATAAGACTGTAATTACAGTGAAGGAAATGCTTCTAGCTACTTTCCGAGTAATTGAAATGTGAAGTTTTTGACGTCGGGAGTTTTTCAACTGAAGTAAGTGTGTAAGTAAATATTTTTTTTTTAAACATGGTTCAATATAGATGTTTTAATTTCTAGTGGGCATTTAGTTGTGAAATTGGTATAGCAAGCATCGGCCGTAATGGACCCTGTCAATTACTTGGACACATCTTTGAGGCAGACATGAGAAATATTATTATGGGCCTACTGGGGCCCCGGTCCGGTTTCTGAAAGTAAAGTCCGACCCCAGTATGAGGGCTAAGAAGGAATAGAGTGGGTCGCTTAGTCAGTAACAGTCTGACACTGTTTCCCGCCCCGCTCAAGGGCGGGATTCGTCATTAGATGATTTTTCCCACCATAAAAAAAAAACATATTATCATGATGTCGACCTTGGTATGGTCTTTATAGGTTAAGGTAGCCGGCCTCTTTTTAGGTGAGAAATCATCTAATAACTTCTCCCACTCTAGGCGAAACACGAAGGCATGTAAGAGTTATTGACTAAAGCCCGCCCCTATGTTCCTTCGTTGCCTTGCATTTCAGGAACCCAGGTTTTTCTTTCCGGACGGCGAACTACATTGTATGTCGACGTAAGCCAACGCCTACGATGGCTGAAAATCGGGATCGGGATCCCAGTGGTTAGAGCGTGAAGGTCGTTCCCTCGTGCGTGCGGCCGCTTTTTTCTCTAGCATTACTGCTTCGCCGATCCTATCGGAAATGAAGATATCCGCAAAAAATCAAGGTAACAGACATACCTAGCAGGAAGAATCGCCAAACTTAAGTGGCATATTGCTTGCAGAATAGATGCCAACGGCCATCTATTCTGCAAGCCGAAAGGTTGTGGAGTTGCGACCGCATCCCGGAAGACGCAGTGTTAAATGACTTCCTACAATTTGTAACGATGACCCGACAAGAGTTGCGGGAAACCGTAGGATGCGAGATGCCCCGGACCATTCATTGTAGCGACGCTTGGGGGAGGCTACTTCCAACAGTGGACGACTATCAACTAAAATGATGATGATGACTGCTTCGCAGAAGGAGGCTAGGTGCTATTCCTCCTTGATCCGGACAATGGCCTGTACCAAGGCCCGGCGCGAGAGGTTGCCTGGCGCCCCTGGATTAGGCCTAAGGGGTAAGATAAGCCACAATAAGGAAAATCGCCTCCTGGGGCCAAGGGTAAATGCGAAAGTGTAACACAAGGAACTGGGTAGGTTTTTTAGTCAGTAAGAGTGTGACACTGTTCCCCGTCCCACCCAAGGGCGGGATTCGTCATTTGATGATTTTTACCTACCGTAAAATACCTCTTTATAATCAAACTAAATAAATAGCGTTAATAAACCACTTGTTGGTACTTATCAAGTCTTCAGCTTATGATGGACGACGGTTGAACACGCGAACTGAAAAATGTTATGTCCGTTTGAAAATAATTTACTCATTATAGGAGCTTGGCATTTTATTCGAAAAAATTAGGTGATTTGTCATGATTTAATGAGGAAAATTCAACTAATAATTGTATTACCGGGGCCCTGGGATCAAGGCAAGGAAGGAACGGGGTAGGTTGTTTAGTCAGTATGAGTCTGACACTGTATCCCGCTCCGCCCAAGAGTGGGATTCGTCATTGGATGATTTTTACCAAACATAAAAAAAAAAACTAACAATAGTAGGATAAAATAGTAATTATGTGTGACTTGGCCTTACTAAGCTAATTACTTTTTTTAGGTCAAAGAAATTCTTTTTAAGACTGATACTTTATCCCAGTAGTACATTTTATACCATTTTGGATAATTTTTGCCCACCATAAAAAAAAACCATAACACGCAGCGTAGCAGCTAGTCGCTTAACTATAAGTATACCAACCGTGCCGTCAAAATGTACCTACTTTATGCCGAGTTAGTTTCCGCAACTAGTATTTAAATCACGTATATTCCGCACGGTAAGTAAGGTATTGCTTACTAAACTATACGATAAATATTTGCGAACTTTTAGTCAAAGGTAGTTTCGTCTGCTTCGGGACATGTTCTACAGATTTCCAACTTTTGTATGTATTTTAATCAGGAATGTTATGGAGCTAAAGGAACCGAAGTTTCTGAGGAATATATATTTAAAAAATCTATTTATAAAAAAAATGTATAAGTATAAAAAAAAAATATAATACATATAAAAAAATCAATGCCACTTTTCGTTGTAATTTTATGACTCAAGTACGGGCTCACCTATCCAAACCAAATGTTTAAGCTTTGTTAGGACTATTTAGTAGATGGTTTATGTGAAGTTTGCACAAAATCGGTCGAACGGTGCTTCATTTATCACATTTTTCTGTTGCCAGGAGCGAAGTCATAGGCAAAAGCTAGTGTCTATAAATAAAAGCGAAATACCACTTACTAATTAATCATGAAATCTCAGATATTATAACACTTACAAATCTAAAACTTGGCAGGTAAGTTCTTTTTAGATTTTAGACATCCGCTTTAACGAAACTCAACTCCTAAGGCGGTGAAACGGGGTTTGGAAGTTTGTTTGAAGAAACCGACTTTTACGCGGGCGAAGCCGCTTTCAGTACACGTATTGTAACCATGAAGCAAATTTTTGTAGTCAGGCATAAATGTTCACACAAACCACATTTTCAGATCCCTCATCATCATCATTTCAGCCGATAGACGTCCATTGCGGGACAAAGGCCCCTAATTGTCGCCATAATGAACGGTCCTGTACATCTTGCATACATCGGAAATATTAATTCAGACCCCTCGTCTGGTAATTGTCCGGACCAAGCCCAGTGGTCGACGTCTGGCACTGTTCCCGCGCGCCTCAAGGAGTTGTCAGCAAACCGTAGGGACCCTGAAGGGTTGAAGCCAATTAGGGTCAAGGGTTCGTGTATGAAAGGAAGGGTTTGGTCCAAATACGTATGGTAATGTAGGAACAGGGTAGGTTGTTTAGTCAGTAAGAGTCTGACACTGTTTCCCACTCGCTCCACCCAAAAGCGGGATTCGTTATTGGATAATTTTACCTACCATAAAAAAAATGCCTACTAATGCCAAATCCTCTCGTAGCGTCAAAAGTCCCTTCCGCACCCGCTTCCGCTCCATCCCAGGCCGAGCCTTTACAGCTCTTTTCCCTCATGAATATTTAGATCACGTTGGCTGCTCCAGGTTCCCTCCTCCCCTCCGCATACCTCGCCTTATCAAATATAGAGAATAAAACTCTACGGGCCGCTTTTGGAAGGTAAATTCACCTTTGATGGCGTCAGTAGGTATATCAGTTTCCAAAAGGCTATTGGAAGTATCACCGTTTTTATAAGTCAAAAGTTTGTGGAGATTGGTTTCGTTTTGCGTGCTGTGTTAGACTTTTTATTTAAGGTTTAGGTAGAAAACTAACTGGCTATTAAGAATCTATGTATACTGAGTATCATTTCACTACATAATACTAAATAGTACGCCACAAACTACCTGTATATCATTCTCCTCCGTCAAATCCATCCAAAGGTTGTCTTTAAAAATCACTTTTAGAGATAAGACCGCCCATTGTAACACCTTAGTAATTTTAAGTTCCTAATGGACCAAGTTGTGTTTATGGTGTACCTACAATAAAGAGTATATCTATCTATCTATCATCCGTTGTGTGTCCCTATGTAAGCTCATAACTTTTAAACTACGCCACGGATTTTAATGTGGTTTTGTTATAATTGACAGAGTGACTCAACAGGAAGGTTTATGTGTGTAAACATAAACCTCCCTCTGTATTACTACATGAAATACATTTAATGTCACCATTGCACCCTTGCGAAGCTCGGGCGGGTCGCCAGTAACATTATAAATTTGAAAGTTTGTGTCTTTGAGTACCGGATTGTTGAGCGCCGATTGTACATACGTCTGTACAGCTTGAATGAACTTGAAAAATTCTTAATTGTCGTTTTTTACACACGTTTTTACGAAATTTATTTGGCCGAAAATTGTGGTATATATTTTAAGTTTTTTCTAGAAAAAGTCAGTAGAAGTTATTTTATCTATATATTTTTTGGTGACTAATTTATTTATTTTAATAAAGGGGGCCAATGCACTGTTATGGACCTCTGGCGTCCCTGACGTTCTTTTCGCCCGTTCTATACCATATACTCAACAGGGTCCATGATTGTGTCTAAAAAATGTTTCACCTAACACATATGCATGCACAAATAATGCATATTGTGGAATGAGTATTGCATAATAAATCAAATAATAAGACCTGAGTGCAATCGCAGAAAACAACTATTCTACATAAAGGAGAAACTGGTCGTAAAGAGAAAAGAGGAGGAGAAGAAGAGAGAGAACGAAAATTAGATAAGAGAATATCAGAGAAGTAAATACAAAGACCAAAGAAGAACTAGTATTAGATATAATCCTTAAAACATACATTTCTTCTTGCTCACCTGACTTTTTGGCACTATTTCCTTTACCGCCATTTTTGTTTCGCCTCGGATAGAGATTAATCTTACTCTGACCACACCCCATCACAGAAGCCGAGCTATTCACATCACCAATCACTTGATCATCTTAATTATTTATTCCACCAATTACGAAAGCACAAAACCTTTATTTTTAGGTCTTATTTTTAATCACTTCCACTTAATTTTATGTTTTTTCGATCTATACAGCCGTAAGCTTTGCTCCATGATTTCTTTCCTGAAAAAGAGAAATGAAACAAATTAAAAAAGCGGTCTTGTATCAACAGGGTGAGGTGTTTGGATAAAGCTGGAATAATACAGGATGTTGAAATAATTCCAAGCAAATAATTATGGAAATTGGGCTGCCAGGGTTTGCTAAAGGCGGGTTCACACTGCTATAATGTAACATGCCACGTAATATATGTTTACGAGTCAGTTCCAACTTACTCGATAGATGGCTTTGGCGTCGCTACCGCGTATAGTATAACAAAACCATAGTGACTTCGATACACTAGTTTTTGTTTTATAAATGAGTATACAGTGGTTTCATTAGATCTTCCTCTAGTATACCTTCAGGTCAACTTTTACTTCAAATACCATATCGGTGTTTAACATTAGTCCTTCGAGCGTTGACGACTTGAAAGGTAAGTTTCATACGTGTAGACGCAGCAAGCACACTAAAACCGAGCATGTTACCTACTCGCATCTGTTTCCGACATGCGTTCCACAGTAACATGACACATACTGACACTCAGTCCGCACTCAGCGTCCCTATGTGTTCGACAAAAAATCGACAAATGGACCAGTGGCGTAGAATATCTCACAGGGATCGCGTATGAAATAAAATAATGGGCTTTGTTTACAAATGCGGGGTTACAATTGCGGATAACATGTGGTGAATTTTTGCCTACATCGAGGCCCTGTAGCGCGGGGGTCCGTATCATTGATACGGCGGTAGCTACGTCTTTGAAATGGAGGATTGTGGCGCGCACGAGTTGTATAGTGCGGCCGTCGGATCTTGGCGAGTCTGGAATTAGGCTCCGCGAATTTTAGCGCTTGAAAACACGTAAAAAAATAAATAGTTAAACAAATAAATGCAATTGGCAGTTGTTATTGCTGTTAAAATCTGTTATTAGCATTTATTTTCGACTCGGAGAGACTCGGCAAGATCCTACGGCCGTACTGTAATGCTCTGTTCATGCGCGTAGTGTGCACGGTTCGTGCGCGCAAACCGTCTACATCTGCGAATTCTATTACGTTGCATGACACATTGCAACCATGTGAACGGCAAATTCTTTGATTGCGTGTTACATTGCGTGTTACATTTCATAAGTCAGTACCCTCCTTTACAATACAGGAGTGAAAAAAGGTACTCAATGAAAGAGTCCGTAGGTATAGGAAATAACCTTCTCGCGAAGGTCATTGCAAAATAGTAGGTTGAATAGAAAACAATAAATCCGAACTATTTCCTCACTTTATTATGTTTCTTTTTATGATATAATCTATAATCTATGCCCTTGATCGATTGCAGCTACGTTTCAGTGGCTTTTAAATAATACCCATTTCTATTTCAAACTTAAAATGAAATTATATTGATTATTTCCGTTACCTGTTTTAAAATAGATTCGACGCGACTAGAAAAGTGAAATATCGATTCATCTATAGTTACACTGTGGAATTCGTTTTCAATAAGTGAAAAACTTTTAAGGGCTTGAAAGCATTTTTTTTATTTGACGGCTGGTTGTGTTGCATCACCGGTGCATGGTGGACATCCCACATGTACGCAGAAAACGTTTTGGGAACACATTCATTGTGTGTACAGTCAAGGAGTGGAATTCCTTGCTGTAGTCTGTTTTTCCTGATGGCTACATTCTGGGAATCTTTAAGTCAAGAGTGAAAAGGTTACTTCTAGGTAAGCGTACTCCATTGTCGACCGCATCTTCGCTTTCCATCAGGTGAGATCAAGCGCGAACCTATAAACAATAATAAAAAAAAGTATAACTACCTACTATCTCACTTGATGGTAAGCGATGATGTGGCCGACGGTGAAGCACGCTTGCCCAGAAGTAACCTATTTCAATCTTTACTTAAAAATATTCGTGTCTTAAAAAGCCTATCAGGACACACAGACTCCTGCAGGGAATTCCACTCCTTAGCTGTACGCATAATGATTGTGTTCCCAAAAGACTTTGTACGTATGAGTGGGACTTCCATCATTTTAACGCAGTCATAACAATGCTCACGAAACGAAATATTTATTAAAACATAATGGGCTATTTTTCCTCAAAACAGAAGGTACAATTATACCAATATTGATCCAAAAACAATCATAATTTGATTGTATTTTAACAGGAGTGATCATTCTTCTATACTTCTATAAGCCGATGCCATGATTATTCTGCTGTAAGAGAGAGACGGCGCTATACAAGACGGATAGCCCTATCTCGTTTTTACGGCGTTTTCATGAAGGTACTGACACTTCGTAGTCCCGCACAGTACAGTAAGACGCCTTTGCGGTTACTGATGGAGGCGGTATTCTCAAAATTGGTCATGGAAACGTAGAGAATGGACTGAGCTTGGCAATGGAAAAAAAATGACTTGTAGGAAGAGACCCTTGACTGACTAAACAATGCGTGTCGCCATTTTATAGATTGTCGTCAAGAAAGTCTGAGACATGACCCAATAAGAAACTTTACCAATAGACCTATTGGCAGCTCATACATTTTTTCTTTCAATACAAGAATAGAGTACAATCACAATCAGTCCATTCTTTATGTTTATGACAAAAACTAAGCCTAGTAATGATATATTGTTGTTGCTATTTTGTGATGTATTGTGTTGGTTTTGCAATGAGTTGTGATGTGTTGTGTTGTTTTACAAATGTGTTGTGATGTGTTGTGTTATGTAATGATGTGTTGTTTAGAGTGGTGTTTTTTTTATACTGGCTTTCGCTTAAAGATTGACACATTGTCTAGAGACAGTTTATAAAATAAATCAACAGGTTTGAACGTATTGGTATATGACAGCTGGAACAAATTGGTAGCAATCAGACACTGCACTAGGGTTCAGGCTAGGTTTAGGCATGGTTTAAATGCATGGTTTAGGAGACAGCAATTTTATAGTTAAGTAAGTTTTTGTTTACTAACCTCTGTCACAATTTAGCTCTTCTGATTTCGATGAATATAATTCTCTTTTATTACGTTGCTAAAACCCATAGATAGAGAAACGAAATCTAATCTTTATCTAACACGATTAAATTTTGGTCGATTTAATCCCTTGGAGGATCGATTCGCTACATGAAACTCAATCGACTTGTAAAAATAAAATTAAAAAATACTTTTTTTTCTAAACGTGAAATTAATTTACGCGTAAAAGTAATTCAATTTCTATAAGTAAAGAACAGCTGAGTGGGCTCAATGACCGTAGGTAGATACTGCGCAACGACCGACAACCCTCTTTGAGGAGTGGCTGTAAAGACGGCCTTCACCTTCCAAATGACGCAGGTTCTAACCGGAAATGGTAAGTTCGGAAGGTCGCCTGCACCGAATTCGTGCGGAAGAAACTGGGTGGCACCATTATGTGGACCACCCGGAGTGTCCCTCTAGGGTGGAGCAACGCCATGTCCTCTGGGCCCTGCCCCCTTAGCCAAGCTACTATCGTGTCGTTAACGTCGAACGCTTTGCGTTGGTCACGCCTGCAGTTCATTTGTTCTGACGTCATCTCAAGACTTAGTTACGTGGTCAGAACAAAGGAATTGGAAGCGAAATCAAGCGTTCGACGCTAACGAAACGTTAGTGACTTGGCTAGGGGGGCTGGTTCAGGCCATGGTCCAGAACAGTCACGCTAGAGATAGCCGCATTCGTGGGAGAACGGATATTCTCACTCAACTAACGCCTCAGCCAATGAAACTCCGACCCAATTACGACCAACCGCCACCGCAGGCGCGGGCTAGCGGACAGCGGTAGCTGTCCGCCCATCCGGTAACCGTCCGGACCGACCCCAAGTAATCAACGGCACGCGCTGTTCCTGCACGTCTCAAGGATTTGTCAGCAACTGTAGAGGCCCAGCAGGGTCGAAGCCTTCTGGAGCCAAGGGTTGATGCGAAATCGGAACACCAGGCAGGGCCCTGGAACTAAGGCAAGAAGGAACGGTGGGCCATTTAGTCAGTAGGTAGAAGTCTGACACTGTCTCCCACACCGCCCAAGGGCGGGATTCGTCATTCGATGATTTCTCACCATAAAACTACAACCTAACTGCCAGCCGCTCTGGGCGCGGTAGTTAGTACTCCGGTATCAATTAAGATCATCATCATCAGCCTTTTATTTTAATGTACCCACTGTTGGGACACAGGCCTCCTCTCTAGGACAGGAAATTGACCATCCACCACGAGGGCTCACTGTGGATTGGTGGATGTCACATGTCTTCGAATTTTTGGTTCTAGAACATGCCGGTTTCCTCACGATGTTTTCCTTCACCGTTTTGAGAGCAGTTGTGATGAAATAAATTACACAAAGTAATGCGTCTGGCTGGGTTTTTACTCGTAAGGCCTTTACCACTCGGCCACTGCTCTGTCAATACTTAATTAAAAATATTTATTAAATTTTGTAATAACAATTAGACGATTCCTGGCATAATTTCCATGAAAATCTCAGATAAATATCCCACCAATCAGAATATAATGTCAGAAGTTGCTCTCCTGATTTTGACACTGATGAGGAAAATGTATTTTATTCGGAATATTCGAGGAAAACAATACTGAAATTACCATGACAGATTTCAAGGAAACAATTAGGCACTTAAGATTAATTAATTTTGTTTGTTTTGTGTGCATATCTTGTTGTAGAATATTGATTAGGTACATATTTAATATATTATTTGTTTTTTAAAACCATTTTTTTACCATAAACAAATTGTTTTTTATTTTTACGTTCAGTACGTATAAAATTTAGTTTTTTTTTTTAGTAAAAGCAAGCTCTTCTTTATATGTCTGTCAATGAACAATGTTTTTTTGTTCAGATTTCTAAATTAGCATCATCCTACTCTCAAAACCTAGGTTCCTTGTGTGATATGATCTTTCACAACCCTGGCATACATTTTATGTCCTTATAGCCAGTAAAAACTCTAAAAAACCTGCCCCACACAAGAACGGGAAAAGTCATTAAATTATTCTCGAGACAAACCCAAAAATCACGAAAAAAAACATTTACATTCCCATAACTCGAGAAAATATATGTTTTAGCGGGTTTTTTTGTGATTTTTGGGTTGATCTCATAGTAGAATTTGTTCATATTGGTGTATACAATGATCCTTTTTAAGGAAAGCCCATCTGTCTTATCAACTTTGTATAGTATATTAATTCTCAATTCACAAATTATTATTTACTAGCTTTTGCCAGCGGCTTCGCCCGCGTACATAAAATATAGCCTATGTCACTCAGGAGTAAAGCAGCTTTCTATTGTTGCTAAAATTTTTCCAATCGGACCAGTAGTTCCAGAGATTACCCCGTACAAACAAAAAAACATAAAAACAAAAAAACAAACTTTACCTCTTTATTATATTAGTGTAGATTTACCTAGTTGATTAATTTTACTGTTCTCAAGACAGCTTTATTGCCCTCTAGTGTTTCATTAAGTACTAGAAAAAGTAGTTTAATGGCAGAAAATATATATATTTTTTTAAGGTTGTCTGGTAGAAATTTCCCTGTGCAATAAGACCGCCTATTGTACACTTATTTTTTACTAGCTGTTTGGCTTCGCCCGCGTACATAAAATACCAATCGGACCAGTAGTTCCAGAGATTATCTCCTACAAACAAAAAAACAAACTTTACCTCTTATTATATTAGTGTAGATTAATGTTTTTCCTGTGATAAGCTATAAAGTTATAAATAAATAAATATCAAATAATTGAACACGTCAATCACATTGAACACGTTCTGGATTATATTACTTAATACTTTTAGCATAATTTTGTGGTCTTCTGGTCTTATTCAAAAACTTTTTTTTTGTATAATAATTAGGCGACTTTTTACTAATTACGCATGCCGATAAAATGTGGGTAAAAATTTGAAATTCGTTCAATATTAATCAAGTTTGAAACCTTTCCAATTTAGTAAAACTGTCAAATAAAAAAAATTATGTGTACTCAGATGTGACGTCACCGCCAAGAATATATAGCCCATTGACTTATGTCCTACCGAAACTGTTGATATAGTCACAAAACATTGAATAATGATTACAAATCAAGTTGAACAGGACTTGGCTTCCATGCGATCTCAAAACTTTTTTAGATAGAAAAATTGCGTAGAGAGCCAAGGCTTTTTTTACATTTATAATGTTTTTGGTGGGATATAAAATACATAAAGTAACGCGCCTGGCTGGGTTTAAACCCGCGACCTATCCACACTAATATAATAAAGAGGAAAAGTTTGTTTTTTTGTTTGTAGGAGGTAATCTCTGGAACTACTGGTCCGATTGGAAAAATTTTAGCAACAATAAAAAGCTGCTTTACTCCTGAGTGACATAGGCTATATTTTATGTACGCGGGCGGAGCCGCTGACAAAAGCTAGTATCTTATAAGTCGGGTCCTTTACCTTTCGGCCACTACTGCAGTCCAATTACTCTACATTTATGGCATTTACCAATGCAGCCTTGGTTCAATTGTTCTATGATTTGCTCATTAGCTTTTGTGGGAAACGAACCAGTGTGATTGTAACGCACAGGTATTGATTTGTGATATATAACAAGCAAATTGTTATGTTATGTAACCAATAAATTGATCCCTAGCAGTAATTATTCGTATTTACAGTTAGCCGAGCGTTTAGTTTGATTTTGATAATTGGGTTCTAATTTAGGCTTGAATACATTAATTGGCTTGTTAAAATCACACTGTCAGGCTAATAATTTAAAGGTGAAATTGGTATGTGTGTTTGTTAAGGAAGAACTTTGACATATCTATGGGTAGAACTATGTTGGGCACACATGGGTTACGTACGCCGATCTGAGCGCGTCAGTCTCCATACATTTTATATGGCAACTAGACTTGTAGAGCTACATTAGATCCACGCCACGCGACGTCGATCTACGTACAAATCTGTGGCTACGTGTGTGTCGGTCTAATGTATGTATGTAATTCGGCGGCGATCTCCCGCGCTGGATCTTAGCGGCCATGGTCTGGAGCGCGGAAAAGTGGCAGGCGGTCGCCTCCTTCTGCGAAGCAGTAATGCTAGCACAGGAGGGCGACCGCTTAAAGCAACGGTGCTCACGCCGCCGGGATTCCGATCCTGATTTCCAGCCACAGTAGGCGCGGGCTTGCGGACGACGAGGAATGGGTAGCTCGCCATCCAGTCGTCTGTTAACAGTCCGGACTAAGCAAAGACGTCGACGACGCGCTCTGTTCCAGCGCGCCTCAGGGAGTTGTCAGCAAATGTAGAGATTCAGAAAAGATTCAAAGAAATAAGAAGATTCAGAGAAGTCATAATTAAACAAGTAATATCGACAGAGTAATAATCAATTTTTGATGGAAAAGTCATAGTTATAAAAACAAATAAAATCCACAGAATCATCAAATTTTTGATGGTTTTTAAATCAACGTGCTAATTTTAAACCCGAGATACGTTTACGAGGGATATTAATAATCTTTTTGATGTGAACAGCCAAACAGTGTCAAGGCCTAACTGATATTCTAGCAAAAATGATCCGAGAATAAAAATATCTGTTCTGAACTCTGCAGATTAATCTGAGCATTTTCATTCCATTGTACAACTAATTTCTTTTAAATCCGATGAAAAGGCTAACTTTTCTTTTGTGAGCGGATCATATTTTTTCTTGATCATTGATATCTTACTATTCATTTTTAAATGTAGTAAAAGTTAGGTACGCGTTTTTCATTGTCGACAATTATTTTTTTTAAATCATTTTTTTAAAAAGAGTAACCATGGAGTTTCTTGCCGGTTCTTCTCCATAGGAAACGACCAATTTGGAACCGTGCACTAGCTTCTGACATTTTATAAGTGCCCTATATGAATAGGCCTATATGAAATAAAAACCTTTTTGATTTTGATTTTGACAGATAAAAGTAGTATTTTAGATTACGTTTGCTTAGTAGTGCATTGTTTGTTCGGAATTTTCATTGCATGTAATGACCATCGAAAAATTTGAATCTTCCTAATTAATTTTGATTTAGGTGCTAATAAGTAAAATAACCTAACCTAACCTAACTACTCTATACAATACAATACTTCCTATATTATTTTAACTGAAAAATACACCGTTAAATTTTAGTCGTTTTAATCCCGAAGAGGGTCGATCCAGTACATGAAACACTATCGATTTGTGTAGATAAAATAAAAAAATAAAGTACTTTTTTTCTAAATTTCTTATTGATATACGCATTTACGAAATTAATTTCTTTAAGTAAACGAGTCATTGACCTTGTAGTTAGTTGTTGGTCGTTGCGTACTAACTACCTACAGGTAATTGAACTCGCCCAGTTGACGTTTACTTAAAGAAATCAAATTAGAACATGCGTAAATTAATTCGAGTTTTAAAAAAAAGTACTTTGTTTTTTCATTCTAACTTTACCAATCGATAGTGTTTCATGTACTGAATCGATCCTCCAAGGGATTAAAACGACTAAAATTTAACGATGTATAAGTACTACAGTTTTGGACCCAATGAAGTGAAGGCACTGTGCATGACTTCGACTTCGTAATTTTCAACATTTCAGCTAAAATATCATTCTGCTACATCTTCTGGTACGCACATCTTTAACTTATGATGATGTCAATTCATCACTGTTCTTAGAACGGTAAAGGAAAATTTCGTGAGGAAAACCGGCATGTCCTACCACCAAAAATTTGAAGACATGTGACATCCACCAATCCACACTGGGTTAGAAAGGAGGCCTGTGACCCAGCAGTGGGAACTTTAAAAATGCTGGGTGGAGCGGGAGACAGTGTAACTGACTAAACGACCCACTATTCCTTCCTGTCGTAGTTCCAGGGCCCCGGTGTTCCGCTTTCGCATCAACTCTTGGGCCCAGAAGACTTTGACTCTGCTGGGCCCCTACAGTGCGTATTCAATGTTGATCGCTTTGTTGGTTCAACTTGTACCACACTTGTCTTTAAAACGTGAATGCATCCGTATACGAACTTACATGACCCCTTTGGGAAATCTACACTAATATAATAAAGAGGTAAAGTTTGTTTTTTTGTTTGTAGGAAGTAATCTCTGGAACTAATGGTTCGATTGGAAAAATTGAAGCTATAATAGAAAGCTGCTTTACTTCTGAGTGACATAGGCTATAAATTATTTATATAACATGGATATTAACCGAGCTATCCCAACTTTTGTCTCACAAATTTTCCGCGGACGAAGTCGCGGGCAGAAGCTAGTATAAAATATACGAGTAGGTCAACTCGACTACTGAATTACTAACTATGTGGACTTATAAAGTTGAGTTTATTCATGTTTATATTTTTTGGAGAAGTGCTGTTTTAACTTGTCCCCCGCAAACCCCCGATTCAAAAGTGAGCGAACTGGTGACTTTTGACAACACTGTCTCCATGTTGATGAACCCATTTTTGTGCGCGCAATTGAAGGCGTCACAGTTGGTTATAAATATGTCACCCTAAATATTGTCGTGGGGACCCTGCAGAAGGGTCGGGGCCAACTGGGGCTAAGGGCTCGTGTCTGAAAGGAAGGCTCTAGCTCTGGTATATGTGGCGACGTAGGAACGGGGTAGGTTGTTTAGTCAGTAAGAGTCTGACACTGTCTCCCGCTCCGCTCAAGACATGACAAAAGTCACCAGTGCGCGCGGGCACTTAAGAATGACATTACGCGTAATTCAAGGGTTGTCTTTTACCCCAGACAACGATTAAGCACTGCTACACTCTATTCTATTCTATTCTTACAGATCTATATACGAACTGATCTAGATATTATTCATAAGGCCTTTTCCAATTTGCTTTCATCAGAAATGGGCCAATATGGGTATTTATTAATATTGCTGGGAACAAAGCCGTCTGCCCGAATGGCCCATTGTATGAGCTCATTGTTTTTTATCCCCGCCCTGGGGTATACGCCAATTATTTTTGCCCGTTTTGCTATTGGATTGTTGGATCTAGATAACTGCTAGGCATTTTCATCAAGTGTGTTAGTAGGTTAGATTTGAATGGCCAAGTTATTTTTATTATTCTATTTTCTTATTTCAGATTGGATTTGTTATGTTCTGTATCGGGTGATTTGTCATCTTCAAGCTTTTTTAATGGGGTACCTACTTGACTCAATTCTAAGGTTCTGTACCCAAATTGCATAAGCAGATTCGTCATAGGATCACTTTTTTGTTTGTATGTTTGTCAATACTTATTTTCAGGAATGCGTGGAGGTATTAAGTTGAAATAAATATCTAATACACCAGTCTGGAAATATTTGGAGCAAATAGGTAAAGAACATCCCTATTGGCCTATAATTATAGAATTCGTTATGAAGCAATGTATACGCCAATTATTTTTGCCAGTTTTTCTATTGGATTGTTGGATCTAGATAACTGCTAGGCATTTTCATCAAGTGTGTTAGTAGGTTGTATTTGAATGGCCAAGTTATTTTTATTATTCTAATTTTTTATTTGAGATTTGGTTTGTTATGTTTAGTGGGGCGACTCCAAAAAGAAGTAATAAATTTTGAATATTTGCAAAATATTAATGTCAAATAAGTTTGCCTATAAATTAAGTTTCTTTACAGCAATTCAAATTTTTATTTTCAACTTTTTAGTGTAGGAACTTCTATCGTTTGGCTTTTTTTGAAGGCGGTTTTTTTTTTTTGTAAATTTTTTTTTTATTTGTAGCCGTTTAGTGTTTTTTATTATAATGTGTTATGGCCACGATGTCAATATTGTTTCTACATTTCTTTTGGAAAAGTTACCAATGTCATATAAGTAGGAATACATATTATAGGTACATTGTTACAGTGTGATCGTTTTGATCTCTTGGAGAGATGATATGATGCATGAAATACTTATGATTCATCTCATGAGTACATCTTATGACAGCTCTCATAACCATCATCATTTCAGCCAGAAAACGTCCACTGTTGGACATAGACCTCCCCCAAGCGTCGCTACAACGACCAATTCTGTGCGACTCGCATCCATCGCGTTCCCGTGATTCTCACCAGGTCGTCGGTCCACCTTGTGGGAGGCCTTCCTAAGCGGCGTCTTTTGGTGCGCGGTCGCCACTCTAGAACCTTTCGGCCCCATCGGCCATCTGTTCTACGAGCAATGTGCCCAGCCCACTGCCACTTAAGTTTGGCAATTCTTCGGGCTATGTCGGTGTCCCTGGTTCTCCTGCGCATTTCTTCATTTCTGTTTCGAACACGCAAGGAAACTTCGAGCATAGCCCTTTCCATTGCCCTTGACAGCATTGCCAATGACAGCTCTAATAAGCTCAAACAATGCTAGGATACATTATTTTATTTTGAAGTTCCCATGCCGACCTTCCACCTTCCAGCTTCATCATCACATCAGTTCAATAGTACCTTACCGCCAAAGTGCATCTTATGACTATTCTAACAAGCCCAAACACGGCTAGGATATATTAATTAGTTACGCAGTTCCAGTGCCGAGCTTCCAGCTTCATCATCACATCAGTTCAATAGCACCTTACAGCCAAAGTGCATCTTATGACAATTCTAACAAGCCCAAACACGGCTAGGATATATTAATTAGTTACGCAGTTCCAGTGCCTACTTTTCAGCTCCATCATCATCATCAGATCAGTTCGATGATAACATTTTCAACATAATTATTTAAGATCATTGGTTTATAGTGCATTTTCATAGTTGCTTAACTACCTTGATTGTGATATCTATGCGAGTGTCAAGTTTCGTTAGCCATTTTCTGATCTTCTTCACCAGTTCCACCTCATCAAATGTTACTTTTTGACTGTAAATGCTTGAGTTCTCGATGAAAATATAAAAAAAAAAACTATATAGTTTCCTATAATATTTGAGGAGTTCCCTCGATTTCTCATGGATCCCATCATCAAAACTCGATTTTGAAAAAAATGGGACCAATCTGAAAGCATATCCTTTCAAGTACAAAAAAAAAATTTGCAAATCCATCCATAAACAACGGAGTTCTGCGGTAACAAACATTAAAAAAAAATACAATCGAATTGAGAACCTCCTCCTTTTTTTGAAGTCGGTTAAAAACGTATCCCTTGTAGAGTCACTTTGTTGTCCCATACGGACAACAAAGTGACTCTACAAGGGATACGTCGTCGTCGTCGTCGTCTCTCTGTCACTTCACTTCTTCTGTTTCTTGTCTGTCTGTCACTTTTTTTAAGGAACGCGTGGAGGTATCTTAGTGACTCTGCAAAAGGGTCGAAGCCTATTAGGGCCAGGGTCCCTTTCTGAAAGGAAAGCTTGGTCCCAGTGCGAAAGGCAAAGAAGGAACAGGGTGGGGTGTTTAGTCAGTATGAGTCTGACACTGTTTCTCGCTTCGCCCAAGAGTGGGATTCGTCATTGAATGATTTTTGCCTACCACAAAAAAAAATACTCTGACGGTTTCCGGAGAGCTACCTTCACGTAAATCACGACCACTCTGCCAAGAATGAAACGACCAAGAAGAAGTAATCTTTCTACATCTACACATGTTAGGTGTTAAAGAAATGTTATGTCTTCATTATTTCATTAACCTACTGACTACAGTAAGTTCTTTAACTTGCGTGTCGGCTGGTAATTATTCGGAAGGAAGGGCCCCACATAACGCACTGTCGGCCTGAAAATATAACAAAAAACAGACACAGATTTACTTTCACATTTAAAACATGTAACCGAGATATTTGTGTTCACTGCATAGTGCAAAACAAAGTCGCTTTTCGCTGTCTATCCCTATGTATGCTTAGATGTTTTAAACTACGCAACGGATTTTGATGCAGTTATTTCAATAGATAGAGTTATTCAAGAGAAAGGTTGATGTGTATAATACATGCATATTATATTAAATCATTGCACCCGTGCGAAGCTGGGGTGGGACGCTATTACAAGATTGAAAGGAGTGTCCAAGGAGGTTCTTACACATTCTTCTCCATTGAGATCTACGCTTTGGGATGTGCAATTAACATCATATTTTCTCAGACAGACAGACTTCTTGATCTTTCAAATGTAAATATAAATGGTTTATTTGAAATAAACTGCTTTTGATTTTATTTTAAGATAACTAGCTGCAGACAGGTTTTGTCCACGTGAAAATAAAAATGTTACCCAAGAGAACAAACCGGAATAAAATGTATTCTAATTGCTACTACCAACTTATATGTAGAGACCCTGCGAAGGGACGAAGCCAACTGGGGCCAAGGGTTTGGGTCTGAAAGGAAGGCTCTGGCCCTGATATATATGGCAACGTAGGAATGGGACAGGTTGTTTAGTCAGTAAGAGTCTAACAGTGTTTCTCGGGAATCGTCATTGGATGATTTTTACCTACCATAAAAAAAGAAGTAAAAAACAAACAAACTTACACCTTTATAATATTCATGTGATTTGGATTGATACAAAACAATATAGTTTAAAAACTAATGTTTAAAAACACTTGTACAAATACTAACTGTTTACCGTTTAAATTTATGATCGTGCTTAACTGCATCGGTCACGAATATGTACATTATTAATTTGTTAACAAGCATTTGGTATTTTTATTTGACATGACTGGTACCTTTCCTCCTCTAGGTGGGGGTAGAAGGAGTGTAAGACTTTTACCGACTAAAACCCATCTGTGTTCATTTAGTTGTCCTTTAAGATCCAAGACTGCGAAAACCCTTTCGAAACGTTCCAGAACTTCAATTCTGCTGTACTTATTGGACGGCAAGTTACACCTTACTCGCCGTTTGTAAACTTGCGCCAACGATGGGGACTTATCGCCTTGATTCTGCCACGCCCATCAATGGATTACGACAGTTGCTGTCTCCATTCCGCCAGATCAGCCAGAACTTTATTTGCCTTTCTTTGTTGCCGCAGCAAGGTTTCGCCTTAGTATTACTCTTCCTTGCAACAATACACTATTGCTATTGCACTAGACTATTCACACACGGATGGCTTTCACGCCATTATGCGTAAGAAAGTGGCTTCCTTACTGCAACGCTTGCGCAACACTCGTAACAGCATCCTGAAAATGATTGCTGATAGGCCGGACTGCCCCATACAAAGACACTGGGTGGAATTAGCTATAAGTTACTAACTATACTAATATAGTACATAAGAACTTTTTGTTACTAATACACTAACAATTTATGGACTTTTTTGGGTCTGAAATAAAGAATTTTTTTTTATTGCCTCCACAACAGGTTTACCTAGACTTACACTATGTTTGCGCCATAATTATGTATGATACACTAGCTGACTCGTTCTGTCAAAAGGTGTCTGCTGGACTTTTGGGAAATCATTCATTTGACTGTAGGTGATGACACTGATTGATGTATGAGTTTCGGATTCAGACCCTCTAGCGACGTTACAATCCTTTTGTTTCTATTCTCTTGAGTCTTTGATTTGATGTCATCTCAACGCAGTGACATGGTCAGAACAAAGAAACCGGAGGCGTGGCTTATTCGAGGCGTTTGCCGCAAGAGAATAGAAAAGAAACGATTGTAACTTGGGCCCTACCCAAGTTACAATCGTTTTAGGCAGATTTTCTGATTGGGATATTAGCGCGTAGTTTTGCGTATTATAAAAGTCATGTTTAGCTCCTGTTTAATCCTTTTAAATAGGTCAAAGAAAGCATTACTTACCTAATTATAATTTTACAAAAACACGCATAGTATGCTGTATGTAGTAGCTTTGTGTTTACGTTGATTATAATAAACAAAACGTAACAGGTGTGCCGCGTTCCGGCGACGTTCATAGCTTATAATTCTTATTTTATTTGTCGGTTTGTGTGTAAACATAGAATGATAGTAACATTTTGTAATTGTACTGTAAATCTTTTTAGCGATTTTCATGGGTTTTTGTGGAAATCTGTTACCCACATACCTAGCCACCGTCAGCCCGTTCATCCGTCTGTTGTTCCATGTTTGCTTTTGTTGTCTCTGTGTGTTGTGTTGTCTGTATTTATTGTTTTTTTTTTCAGTTATTTATTTATTATTTTATTAGCTTTTTGTCAGCGGCTTCGCACGCGTGAAAATAGGTTTTCGCACAAACTTTGAACACGCGTTTCATCCCTATGGGGGGCAAATTTCGGAAAATCCTTTCTTAGTGTTTGCCTACGTCATAAAAGAAAGCCCTGTGCAAAATTTCACTCTCCCAGTCCCAGTAGTTTTGGTTGTGCGTTGATATGTCAGTCAGTCAGTTTCTCCTTTTATATACGAGTATATAGATTGTACACAGTATTTACTACAAATATACATAGGACAAACATTTTTAATAAAAATAGGGGTACAATGGGCGGTCTTATTGCACAGGGCAATCTCTTACAGACAACCTTAGGACGGACTGCGCGAGAGGAGATGATGTGATGCTGTTATTCTGTTGTGTGTTGTGTTGTAGCGATATTTATGTCACCTATCCTACATCTCACAATTAAGTAAAGTTCCTCACACCATTTGAATACATACATCCGCCCTAAATCAACTATTGGACACTTGCCCACCAGAAATAACACCCGTCTGGTCGGAGGATCCTACCTTTTCAATGGAGGTTTGCGGGACTTTACCTACTCTCAACATTTAGTTGGAGTAAACAAACGATTAGCAGCTTAGTGAAACTTATAACTACCTAGCATCTACCAGCGACTACGTGTACTACGTGATAAAAAAAAACCTTGAACAAAATTCTACCCTCCTAGTGTATTAACATGTTAGTCGGTTAGTTTATTTTTTTTATACCTATACAGGGTGTCTTTGACAACGACGTACAAACGAATACCATGGATCCAGTTCATGATTTTAGACCCCAAGTGGTGGAATTCTTTGTCGGTTTTTTTCTTAATTTTTTTAAATGGATCTTTTACATTTTTTTTTAATTTAACTGTATAAAAACGTTACTTTAACATATTTTGAGAAAAAAAAAATAATGAATTGGAATGTATCCAAATTAAAAATGTCATCGGGTTTGATTAGAATAACGACTCTATTTGTCTCGACGATTGTTATCATTGGATTGGTTAGAATAACGATTTTATACAGGTAAAAAATGAAAAAACACAACTTTTTTTTAATATGAAAAAAACCGACGAAAAATTTCACCACTGGTGTGTCCAGAATCATGTATTGGATAAGTGGTGTTCGTTTTTGCGTCGATGTCAAATATACCTTGTATATAACTTCACCTGCTTTGGGTGGATATAGGAGGGGAGTGTGCTCGGATTTCTTTGCAATTATCCACACCAGAGGGCTCCGTCAATTATGCAGACGTTTCTTTGAAGCAAGCCCTTAATGATCGCCGAGCGACCCTTGATTCAACCACTGTCTGTATATTTATTACCTCTTCACGTCTTAACTGCTGATCAAATTTGGATGAGATTTATAAGCACACGGGTAAACCATGTCCTGGAATGAGATGAAAGATAATTTAATTAAAGATATATATGTATATGTTTATTTGATATAAAATATTGTTTGACAACGATCTCATTTGATGGTAAGCGCAGTGATGCAATCTTTTATGGTGCAATAAGTTATTAACAGTCTTATTCACTCTTGAAGACACCTCAAGGCGTTATCAGCAACTGTAGGGGCCTAGCAGGGTCGAAGCCTTCTGGGGCCAAGGGTTCATGCGACGGCGGAACACCGGGGCCCTGGAACTAAGGCAGGAAGGAAAGGTGGGTCGTTTAGCCAGTAGAAGTCTGACACTGTCTCTCGCTTCGCACAAGGGCGGGATTCGATATGCGATGATTTTCCCCAAAATAAAAAATCCTTTAAGACACCTAAATTATAATCGGACGGGAAAATCGCAGCAGGCAAACAGTTCTAGTCCTTTGTTATCATTACATAGAATAAAACAAAGTTGCTTATGCCCTATGTATGCTTATATCTTTAAAAGTACGCAACGGATTTTGATGCGACTTTTTTTAGTAGATATAGTGATTCAAGAGGAAGGTTTATGTGTATAATACATGCATAATATATTCAATATCAGTATCCGTGCGAAGCTGGGGCGGGTTGCTAGTGTATAAGTATATTTCCTTCAAACAACTCTTGACATTAATGCAGACATAGCAGCTATCAGAAACTAGTTGTCTATAAATATCTCAGTATATTTTGTATAATATATAGTGTTTGCTTTTCTCAATTTCATAACAACGCAAGCTCAGAACAATAATAAACTTCAGCAATCATAATACTAATCTCGATTCTGGAATTTAAACTGAAATATGGGATATAAACGGCAACATTTAACTGAAAATGATGAACGCCCCTGGCAAAGTTGGCTAACACGAAAACTTTCATCTTTAGCCGCCCTTCGGCCAATCTTAAGCGAGAATAATAAAGGCGTTATCGTAAAAAATATATAAAGATGCTAATATTTTTTTATTAGTTTTGATCTTTTGTGATTTTATGTGTGCGCGTTTGCATTTTTTTGTATTATAAACTTTGATATCTTGACAGTGGCGTAGCTGGAATAGCTACAGTCAAAGGCCTTCATACAAGAAATGGTCGAGGTTTTATTTTTTTACAAAGTAATTCTATTAGCTCATAGACAATGAGGCAATAGGCCACGATAGGTCACGATAGGGATGACCACACTATATCTTATTCTACTAAATATAATCTGCTTTATACCTTTGGACCTTCAAAATATAACAATTGCTGCCCATATACTATTCTAACATGTTATGAATTTAAACACATGTCATGTCGTCGAGGCACGCGTAACTTCGGGGCCCCAAATCATTGATTTGACTAATACGGCAGTAGCTACGCCACTGTATCGCTATTCTTTTTATGAGTGGACTCAATTCTAATGGTTATTTTTATTCGCTTCAATCTCACACGAATTATACGTACTTATATTTATTTACTGAAGAGGAAAATTCACCAAAAGATATTTAGCTTTAAAAACACTTTAATATAGGTAGGTACGCGACAAAATTGAATTCGGTGCTATGTTTTAATTGAGACCCGAAAATCCGTTACTACGCATTAAAGGTCGATCGCCATTTTGAGTCTACTTATATCCCGCTTATTGCATTGGCAATAACAAAATGATTAGGGCCTAGTACCTAATGCCTAGGGCCGTGGGGTCCGAGCACTCATCGAGTTGTACGCAATATCAGCAAACAGCTGGTCGACTCTTCGCGCTACCAGAGGGCTGGGCTTTATTTCTGTCAGCGAATCGAAACGTTTTTTTAATAATTTGTAAATATTAATCTGTTTTTAGTTTATTACCCTAGGTTATTATTAGAATAATAATGAAATAAAAGTATAAGGTACCTACATCAAAATTTCATCAAGACAAAAGTAGTTCAACTCCAGCTTTCTAGACTAGCTCCCACAACGTTCCCTCCTAATACGGTTACAAAACCAGTATAGTCCATTGTCCCATAAGATATTGCATCCTACTCACACATACGCACATTAGTCGTAGCTAAACAAGGACCTCCTGATTCGCGACCACTCCATCACAAAGGCTGAACACTCGATAGCCAAGAGCTGAGGGTTAGGAGGGCCCTCAAACCACTCAGACAGACGCTTATAAGTACTGGCAACTGTTTTAAGCTGGCTGATTTGTTTTCTTTAGAGGCAAGCTAGTTTGGTCTGTGTGTGAGACTGACACACACATAGAAAAGCATAAAGCGTTATCAGCCTAATAATATTCCCACTGCTGTGACTCAAGCCTCCTCTCTAAGAGGAATGGGCCGTAATCCACCACGCCAAGTCAGTGCGGGTTGGTGAATGTCACGTGTCTGCGAATTGTTGGTTCTAGGACATGCCGGTTTCCTCACGATGTATTCCTTCATCGTTTTGAGAGCAGTAGGGATGTAATAAATTGCACAAAGAATGTGCCTGGCTGGGTTTGATCCCGTGATTTGGAATTCATAAGTCGGGGTCATTACCACTTGGTCTATAACTAGGAAGAAATAAGAAATTCAATTTTTTTTTTTAAGAAAATCAACAAGTTCCATACATTTTGACCAGTAAGGTGAACATAAATGTACTACCTGCCGATTTTATTCACGATTTCAGCTTGTTCTCAAATTTTTAAATCACTTATTCACTGCTCGCAGTGGGAAATACAATAGACTATTAAGAATCTCTGTCTAGGGCGATCTCCAGCCAAGTTTAACCCATGAACATGATTAGATCGTCACACCACCTTCGCCGCGGTTGATCTAGACGGTGACAATCTTCCTCACGTGTCCAGTGAGTGACAAACTTCGCCCATATGTCCGGGTGCATTCGTGTGACGTGGCCAGCATACTCCCACTTCAACCTTGGTTCCATAATAAACGATTTTGTTATCATGACTACAATCATGTGTATCGGTCACTACATTTCATATCATAGTGTAATTAACAAAATATCTTAAAATTTTAAAAAAAACAGATCTCCAAACAAAAGTCTAGCCACATTTCCGAAAAACTACAAATCAAAATGTTTGACGAACAATAAACGCACATGTTTAGATAGCTCAGTTTAAAGAAAGAAAGAAAGAAAAACGTTTATTTTAGTTTCAACAATACCCACTCGTTTTGTTTACACCATTGTACATAAAAATGATTCATTACTACACCGGTGTACAACTTCAATTTACACTAAAAATAAACATTCCAAGACCACCGGATTTTTCTAGAGATACTGACTGTGACCCTGGGGCTTTGGGTAAATGTGAAAGTAAGGCCCTGAAAATAAACCAAAAAAGGAACGTGGTAGGTTTTTAGTCAGTAAAAGTCTGATACTATCTCCCGCTCCACCCAAGGGCGGGAGATGTCATTGGGTGATTTTTGCCCATCATAAAAAAAAAGCGAAAAAAGGTAAACTTTATTAAGACTAACACAAAGAAATTGCTTTACTGGGTCCCGTTCGTATTGCTGCATAATCCTTCAAACTGACGGAAAAACGGTAGCAGGCAAACTGTTCCAGTCCTTCGATGTTTGCGGTATAAACCAGGAGTCCAAACGCTTAGTCCGGACAGCAGAAGTTTCAACAACGTAAGGGCGGATATTTGCCGTACGTATGAATCGAAATAATAAATTTACTAAGATGTTGTCTTCTTTCCTCACATCATAAGCCAACACATAAATACCTATACAAAAGTGAAAACCCCCTTGCCCCCTTTAAACAAAGAACTCCTATAAAATAAAGGAGCAAAGTCTAAAGGATTAAAATTAAATCCTACGCCGGTATCGACAGATAACGATACTATGCATCCAGGGTTGCGAAACCGTTACCGTTATTAGGTAGGTAAGCTTTTGTAGCAAAGAGCGGCACTGGATGCAACAAAGGGCGGTATATTCGACCTTACAAAGAGCTTTTGATGCTTCCGTGAGCTTACACTTGGAGCGTACGTTTTGTTAAGAAATTCTGTGTTAGGGTTGTATTATTGATATTGAGACTATTTGATTAGAGATTTTTTTTAAATTCTGTGACTTTAGTAAGACTAGTTTCTGCCAGCGGTTTCGCTTGCTTAAAAGTAGGGTTCACTATACAAATTTTGGACCTTAGTTTAATCGCCTTAAAGGGTAAATTTCAGAAAATCCTCTCTTATCGCATGTTAAGGTCTTGTCCATCTGTCTGGCTAATATCAGCGTATCAGTTCAGTGGTCTGTACTATGTTGGTAGATCAGTTAGTCTGTAATAGTTGCCTTTTATTAAATTATTAATTAAACGTGGTAATCAGTTTTTGATCTGTCGAAAAATGAGAGGTGAAGTAGGAGAGTGAATAATGCTTCATGATCAAATCTCATACTCATACCTACCAAATATACCATTACCACAAAATAAATAAGTAGGTATAAAAGAAGTTATAAGTGATTGGATATTATCCTCAAGTGCTGCGATTCTACACCAATCCAAGTTTGCAATTGAAGAGTTTTTTTGGTGGGTAAAAATCATCCAATGGACATCTCCCACCAATGAGCGGAGCGAGAGGTCGTCAGAGTTTTACTGACTAAAAAAATATAGTTAAGGTCGACCGAAAAGCCAAAGAGCTTAATTAATATTATTCTTCGATTTGAAAAAGAAGAAATAAAGAACTTATTGGACATCATAATAATCGATGTTCCAATCGCCAGTTTTCCAAACAAAGCTAGTTTGGAAGCAACAGGCGTTCCAACTTGGTTCCAATCCTACTAGAGCCACAATAGCAGACTTCCATTATTGGTTTCTGCAAACGAATCTTACATTAATACCTACAATATTGCACTTCAAAGGTTTATTAAATTTTGTCTCAGAGATTTCAATTTAAGACTTAAAAAATGTTTAAAATTGTATGACCGAATCATTTAGTTCATTCACTGAAATAACTGGCTTCGAGTTGGCAGTTCGAACATTTATATCATGTTTATTTGTTTTTTTTTCTACAAATCATCTGTTAAGTCATTTTTTAGTAGAAAATGACAAATAATCACGACAAAATGACAGTCTCTAAGTGTTATTTATTTATTATTAATTGCACACCGCATAAACTAAAATTATAGGACAAGCTCAAGTATTATTAGAAATAAAGATACAATGGGCGGTTTTCTCGCACAGGGCATTCTCTTACTGACAATCTTTGGGTAGACTGAGCGAAAGGAGATAGATTTAGGGTTGATCGACCACGTATTTTGGTAAAATTTGTTAATTCCGTAGTTTTTTTACTTTTGTATTGCTAAAATTATAATAATCCACAACTATCTTACAGCACCATCTAGTCCTAAACTAAGCAGAACAAATGATGAGATGATGAAAAAATCGTCCTGGATGAAAAAAGGTACTTTTAGAAGTAAAGGAAAATATAACAAAAAAAACTGGTAGGTTTATTTATTACACACATACACATTACAGACACATGTCCCAAGGTGAACTTCTAGAACTTCTACCAGCCACCCATCGCATGATGGAGAGATTTAAATAATAGGTCTAAGGAGATTGACTGAAGGAGATTATCAACAAATTTTTTAAATGTCAAAGATCTACCTTTAACCATCTCTTTGGCATTTAAAAGCTTAAGTCAACTCTCTCATTGAAATAAATGCTCAGACTTTAACTTTGAAGCGGTTTACCTTCATAGCTTATGAAAATATGGCTCTCACTTTTCAGACTTTCGAGAATAAAATAAAATCCTTTGTAATTTTTATGAGTCAAAGCCGTTTTTTCCTCAAAGCTGACATCCGTATATTATGTGGAATTATGTGGCCCTTTGCGTGACAAAATATGCCGCGATGTAACGTGCCCTAAGTGTGTTATGTAATTAATATAAGCAAAGAATTTCAATTGTGGTTGGTTGTGTGTCATAATAGATTACACGAGTTAGAAGGTTCAGAGAGGAAGATGGTTTTCAAGGGGTTAAAGATGGCGATACAAACACGTGTATAACACATAACATGTGTTTGTTTCAGAGTATATGGAGATGATAAAATTTTGCATTGGTAGGTTGTTAAGGTTTTGAATTATGTTTCATAGAAACCCGAAATAACCGATAGTCGGTTATTTCGGGTAGTGTATTTTGTAGTGTCTAAACTTTATTCCGCTAAGCTAGTTCGATCATCAGGTCACCAGTCTTACGGTGCTGCGCCACCGTTTTGGGAATACGCCATTCATTTTGGAATTTTCTGCCTAAGTCTGTGATTCCTGACAGCTACAACCTTAAGTCAAAAGTGAATTGGTTACTTTAAGGCAAGCGTGTTCCATCGTCGACCATACGCATCGCTTACTATTAGGTGACATAATGGTCAAACATTTAATAAAAAAAAAAAATACTAACTACACAGATTACAAATAAAGTGTGCCAAATACTTTATAGAATAAAATACATCCCAAAACTTATAAAACTTTAATAATTAAAACATGTCCAAAAAGAATATCATGAAAGCAATTCGAAATACAATTTTTTTCGAAAACATATTCTAAATTCAAATAAGGAAAAAACACGTGTACGTGATATTAATCCAGTTACCTATTTGTAATCCACGCCTCTAACACAATTATCGACTTTAGCTTTATGAAGTCTAAGTTTATTTTTAACTGACCTTTTGTAATGGAAATGTCCTAAAAAGTGAATTCGTTGAAATTTAATTGAATTTTGTTTTCAAAAGGTCTTTGTAAACGGGTTTTGTGGCAAGTTGCCGACTATATTGCTCAACACAAAGCACCAATTGCAGCAATTTATCAGTGTAGCCTGGTGATATAGCCAAGATATTTTAAACAAACGAAGGCACAAAATTCGTCAGGAATTCAATTGCAGCATCTTGCAGCTATATTCGGCAATATATTGCATAATTATATTGTTATATATTGATCAATACGGCGCAATAAAAATTGCCAACAAAATGCAATTTTTATAGCCCATTTACAAACAAATAAATGCAATATGCAGTTGTTATTACAGTTAAAAACTGCTATTGGCATTAATTTTTATAAAACCTTCATTTTTGTACGTTTCAATCGCTAAAATTCGTAGAGCCTAACTTCAACTCGCCAAGATCCGACGTCCGTACTGTACAGTTCGTTTTTTAATCCTAGACTACGATTTGACAACTCAGAATGTCACACTCTAGAAATATGTTCCCAATTTTCTGGAGTTTGACGTTTTAAGTTGTCAAATCGTAGTCTAGGATTAAAAAACGAACTATACAGTATGTTGTTCCAAAATTGATACTGATCCCAAATTTAAATATAACAACGGATGAATCTAAAAATATGACGGTGTTTACGACGGAGAGCGTAATGAGCAATTTGATAGCTGAGCAGGATCATTTTATCGGCAATGTAATCGAGTTTAATGAGGCAATCATTGTGCGAGCATGTAGCTGCTATAAATATGCCCCTATAGGCCGCTTCTATAAGCTATCCCTATAGCAGGGCTGGTGAACCTTTATTGGGTGATTCTTTGTAACCGAGAGGATAATCTTATTAATCTGGCCTAGTTTTCGTATCTATCAATTTTGTGTCGTAAGCCAGTGGGCGTAAATGAATGCTTTTAACAGATTTAGTGATCGGTGAAAACTAATATGCAAATAATAATATCAAATTATAAAGAAAGCCGCTAGGCCAGATGATTAAGACATTCTCTTGGTTTCAAAGAATCATCGTAGCTAGGCAATCGTGCTATCAAACATAAAACAACGTGGTAAAGTAGTTACGACGTGCCACCAAAAAATTTTGGGTCAAACTCAACACTTGTACTGCAATCGTAAAGTAGTTCTGTGAGTATTCATTGTAATAAAACTTAAAATAAAAGTGCTTTAGCAAATTATTATAATCTTCTAAGCGAACCTAATGCTAGCTAATGTAAGAAACATATCTTACATTAGCTAGCATTAGGTTCGCTAACCCTGCTCTATAGGGTGTTGGTAGAGAAAAGAGAGATTTAGTTTTGCAGCGTCAAAACATATGTGGTATCATGTTTTGAAGTTTTGCGTTTACGACTTTATGATGTATGAACGTGACTGCCGACCTTTTTCGTAATATTTAGAAATGTTTCAGTAAGACCAGTCAATATGTTTCAGGTACTAGTTCTCCGACTAAGATAATAGCTTTATTTATAAATTTTGTTTTGGATAAGCTTGATTTGAAAGAAGTTTCCTATCTGTTACAATGACGGCAATCCATGAAAAGGTTTCTTTAAAGAATGGACTTTTTGAAATTGTTAATTTGCGCATTTGCGCTTACTTTACCTTCTTGTTTAATCTATATTAAATTTATATTATAAAGATTTTTTAAATTTCTTTGTAGGTGGTATTCTCTGAAACTACTGAATTATTCATTCGAAGCCGCAGGCAGAAACTATTGGTTCTTTTATGAAGAAGACATATTAATCGACTGTAACCATATATAATGCGGTATGGTTGGAGTTGTGTTTATAATAGTTGAGGGCAAAAGATCACGTAGACGCTCTCCAACACGGTACACGCACCTCATCAAATCGGTGACGCATTGCAGCGTCAATGAAAACGCCCAAGCCGCCAAACACAGAACTGCATGGCGTTGCATCGCAAGAGAGGCGGTGGCGCAGGACACGACCGACGCTTGGCTACGACTTCTCTGTCAAGAGTGCACGATTAAGAAGAAGAAGAACCATGTATGCTTTTTTTAACGATAAGACCGCCAATTATAACAGCTTATTAATTTTAAGCTCCTACTGTAATTGTATCTATGGTGTACCTATAATAGAGAGTAAATCTATCTATTTATCATTTATTGATCACACGGCAGTTCAAGGTCCTGCAAGTTAAAACCCTACGAAGAAAATTATGATCTATTGCGTCCATTCCTCTAAAAGCGGTTAAGGAATTCAATCTGTACAGTTTCTTTGTATGCATTATCGTTACTGGACACGTCCTGTCCCTCTGTCACTGTCTCAACATCGGCCAGTAAAATGGTCACGTGCACAAAATGGCAGGACATTTGTCACAAAGTCAGTTTGTGGCCCAGGAGCAGAGGAGGCACTGTGGTAAGGACCCCGACTTATGAGTCGTAGGCTACGGGTTCAAACTAAGTCAAACGATTTTTTTTAATTTGCTATAAACGAATGCTTGACTGCGATCCCATCTGATGGTAACCAGTGATGCAATCGTTGATGGTGAGGCGCATTAGTTTATTAAAAGCTTATTCACTCTAGCCTTGAAGACATCCAAATTAAAATCCGATGGGAAGACCGCAGCAGGCAATTTGTTCCAGTCCTTCGAAGTACGCGGAATGAAAGATGAAGCAAAACGCTTAGTCCGAACCGTTGAGGTGATAACAACGTAAGGATGAATACTCGCTGCGCGTCGAGTTGTCCGATGATAGAAAAAAGAATTATACTTGCAATGCTTAGAAAGACTGTTAAGTCTAGCACTAAAATTATATAATATCAATAAAGCTAAACACACATAGCATTCACAGACGTATGTTCTTATTAGCAACCATTCACGCTACATTCTAAGAAAAGTTTAGCAATAAATTAGATTTTTTTCGACTACTATCAGTCTTCGTATATAATATGATCAGTAACTATCATTTCAAAGTTTGGATAGACGCGATCTTTCATGGTTTTTTCAAGTTGTGGATTTTTGATTATGAGAAATACGTTGTCACAATAATTTCATCAAATTCAGTTAAGGTTTTGACGCCTGATTCTTAAGAGAAAGCAGTAGTGGAACTTTTTATCACCTAAATAATAGAAGACCTTTGACGACGACTCAGTTTTTTATTATTTTATTTTTCCTTAATGAATGAAAAGCACAGTGTTTACTATACTATATAATATAAATATATAATAACTCCGTAATCCAAAGGGATTAAGGAGTTATTTAGTTCCTCGAACTATAAGAAGAACGTTTCGGGACTAAATAAATTACTTTCATCCCTAGGGTAACAATATACTATTGTCATCCTGCTTGCGAGGGGAATCATGAAATTAAATAATTAATCTTAATGAACGGAAATGGTTTGTATGCGCAACAAAGCATTCTAACCCAGTCACCTTTTCATAGGTTTAGTATGAGGTTTTAGTAAGTAAAAGTCAATCCCTCACGCTCCGCCCTAGAACGCGAGAAGTCACTAAATGATTGAATACCTAAAAAAAGCCGTTCAGCTGCTGATGGTATGCATCACCCACTTCGGACACGTCCTGTCACTCCATCACTGTCACATTGGTCAGTAACATTGTCACGTCCTCGAAACGACAGCGATTTGTCACAGTGACACTTTTTTTGCTGTTACTTCTGTTTAGACAGCCGAATCGCCAGTCACCAATAATTCGGAGAAACTATTGGAAATATGATTTCATGTGTATTTTAAATGTGCACCTGTACCTAATTGCTTGAAACTTTGTTTTCATAAATATAATAATATACAAAGGTTGTCTTTAAAAAATCGCTGTTAGGGATAAGACCGCCCATTGTAACACCATAGTAATTTTAAGTGTCCTAATGAAAAAAAAAAACACAACTTGGTATGTGTTTATGATGTACCTATAATAAAGAGTATATCTATCTATCTATCTATAATATTAATATAGTATTCAACAATTGACACAACACCATTTTTTTGTGGTGGGAAAAATCATCGAATAACGATGGATTATTAAAAAAAAATATATGTATGATACGTAGATTTAAATTATGTCACTAAACAAATCTTTGCTGTAGACACTTGAACATCAAAAAGTTCTCTTCCTCATTGACGCAAAGAAAACATTAATTACAACCAGCGCAGCTCTATAAAAACCGTAAAAGTACACTATGGTCGAGCAGCGGGGGCTCGGAGAATTTCCCCAACATTTACTGCACAGACCTAAACAAATGTGAGTTGTTTTATTGCAAATAATAAACTTTGCTGTATAACATTTCTCATTTTTCTCCTACACTGATAAAACAGTAAAATGAAAGCATTATAAATGTAGGAAAGTGTTACAGTTTATCATTCTTCCTTCTGCTTGAGAAACTTGGCTGAAGAGTTGTATTACTTTAATAGAAGAGCTTGGAATTATATACCGAAAGTTCCAGCTCAATATTGTACCTACCAGTTACCGACATAGCTTGAAGAATCGCCTTACTAAATTGGCAGTGAGCAACCCCCTAGCTGACATACGCGTGGCTCCATTGACCGTCTGCGAGTATGTAATCGGCCCTGGACAAGTCCTGTTATTGATTTACCATCTTAAAAAAAACTCTGGAATCACGTGGCCATAGGTCAGTTTTATAAATGTATTTCAGTTCACAACAATCATTTACGTAGTTAAAAGTAGTTTTATTAAAAAAATCTTCAACATAGATATATCTAGGACATATCATAGTATCAGCCTTATGTTTCCACTGTTGGGACTCAGGCCTCCTCTCTAAGAGGGAATATTAAATACAATCCACTGATTCCATCTATGATTGAATGATATTATCGTCTTCGAATTTTTGGTTCTAGGACATGCCGGTTTACTTACGATGTTTTCCTTCACCGTTTTGAAACTGATGAAGTAAATTACACAGAGTAATGCACTTAAATGGGTCTGAAAGTCGGAGCCGTTACCACAGAAACAGTGGTGGCCGACCTCTGCTTTCTAGCAGACTAACATAGATATGGCTGAGATAAATTCTTAACGTACTTTCATACACAAACGAATTACATCACAATCATGTGTAGCATCATCTATGGCGCCACATAAGAACTACATGAATCCTGCATCGCGTAAAAAGTTCTTCGCGTGATTTGAACATAATACGACAGCCCTAAATCAACTATCGGACAGTAACCCACCAGACAACAACACTCATCTGGTCGAAGGTCTGTCCCCTTTCAACAAAGGTATGTGGGACTTTAGTCTCTGTTCCGTATACCTCTAAACATGTTATAAATTAAAAAGAAATCGTATTCAACTTTGATAAAATTCTCCTTCACAGTAAATTATTTTCAAGTAAAACAGTTTGTTTCCCTTCAAACTTCGAATATTGTTCGTTTTCTTTAATATTCTTTAATAAAACGCTTTCTCCGCTCTCCCTAATGAATTTACAGCAAGTAATTTGAGGCGAAGCCGGTTTGAGTCCGGACTCGAGCAAATTGCAGCATAATGTTCTGTGGAAAATGAGGCTTTGTTATAAACACAAACTATGGACTTTATGGGGAGGGTGAACTAAGTTTAGATGGTTTTATTTGTTACATTGCGGTTTTAATTATAAGTTTTCAAACCAATTGCAAGAGTTTAACAGTTGTGCTCAACCTTATTTAATCAGTAATATAAAAATAGTACCCAGTCCACCGGTATCGGGATCAGGGTCCAAGCTACCAGTAGTTAGGGCTACAGAGAGAGAAACCTCCTCACAATGCAAGTCGTATAAAGAAGTACTACTGCCTTCTGTATCAGGCCCAGGCAGATTATTATATCCTTTATTTTTTTTCTCCACATATTCTTTCATCATCATCATCATCATTATCATCAATTCAGCCGAAAGACGTCCACTGCTGGACATAGGCCTCCCCCAAACGTCGCCACAACGACCGGTCCCGTGCGTCTCGCATCCATCGAATTCAAGCAACTGCTTCTCATATTCTTTACATTTAAGAGCAGCTCGACCGTTTTTGTGCAAACTTCACTTAAAGCATCTAGGTACTAAATAGTCCGAACAAAGACTATAAACATTTGGTTTGGAACTTGAGATAGGTGAGCCCGTTCTTGAGTTATAAAATTACAGATTTATAACTAAGCTTTATATAAAGAGAACAGATTTGTATATTTGTTTGTAGGGAACACTTTTGTCTGTATTTCCACCGACGATGCGTAGCGAGATTTGTAAAAAACCAACTGTTGACAGGTGGTTCTTTACAAATTCTACCGAGGCAAGGTGAATGAAGCGATTCTCTTGGTTCTTCACAACGTGACGTATTCGCTCTTCAATAAACATTCCCATCAGACATTTATAACGTATTATCTTGTCTCGATCAAGCATACACACGTTTAGGAGCCCAATGTTATTACGCAAATCCTTATTGCCAAGTTTCCGCACGATTTGACATAGAAATTAAATGGGTCACTAGCATCAATCTATCATAAACTACTCGGCAATATCTTGTCAAAGACATTTCATATTAGAACCCCTTTGAGCATTGCATACACAAGTTGGGAGCATAGGGTATAACATCCTACCCTTACTAGTATCTATATAGGGTGACTGGTGGAGGACCGATATTCCAACATGTGGTTGTAGTAATGATAACAAACAAATTTTACTATGATAAGATAATAAGATCTAAGTACAGGCTCCGTCTAGCCTCCTGGAGCCGAGGGTTGGTGCGAAAGCGTTACATGAGGGCTCTGGGAATAAGGCAAGGGGGGGGTGGAACTGGCTAGGTTGTTTAGTCATTAAGTGTCTGACACTGTTTCCCACTCCGCGCTCAGCGGGATTCGTCATTGGATGATTTTTAACTACCATGAAAAAAGCCAGGCTCCATCTGACTCGCGTCTGTATCGCTACAAACGTGCGTAAACAGCGCGTTTGTAGCAATTACAGACACAAGACCCATAGGTGTGCGAATGCCGGCGTCGCTTGGGGCTTAATTAATTAATTATTATTTTATTCGAGTCTTTTTTTACTGATAGTGTGTCAGACTTTTACTAGCTAAAACTACACCTAGTAGTAGACTTTGGCTCTGCTAAACCGCTACAGTTTTGCCGACGTCTCTATGAGGCGCGCGTAGGATACACGCAGTCGACCACTCGGGGTTGAACCGGGCAGTTACCGGAATTTCGTAAAAAAAATATTGAACACAAGCTTTTGTCAGCGGCTTCGCCCGCGTACAACAAATAGCCTATGTCACTCAGGAGTAAAGCAGCTTTCTATTGTTGCTAATTTTTTTCAAATCGGACCAGTAGTTCCAGAGATTACCTCCTACAAACCAAAAAAAAAACTTTACCTCTTTATTATATTAGTGTAGAAGTGTAGATGTAGATTATTCTTTACTTAGAAATGAAATTATCTCTTGTAAAGGACAAGAAAAGGTTAAATTTTCAAAAACCTCTACTTAGTGCTTGCCTACGTCGTAAAAGAAGGCCTTGTATAAAATTTTATGTTTCTAGTCTCACTAGTTTAAGCTCTGCGTAGGTATATCTGTATATCTGTCCGTCAGTTTCTCCTTTAGAGGTTTAATATGTATATGAAGTAAAGTTAGTGCCAAGTTACGGTTTAATGGTGTTAAAACACTACTAAGTAGGTACTTTGGTGGAGCTACTTAAGTCATAAAAATATCTCGGGTAAAACTACTTATGCTGTAAATATAGTGGTTTTAAACGTGCGATGTTTATAAGGGTAGAAGGGTAGAAGATTGTAAAAGAAATGGTGGTGGTATAGTGTGAAAAGTGATCATAAATTAGAAAATGTCTGGGAGATGGCACTGATCCCTGAAACATCAGCAAAACCGTAGGGCCCCAGTAAGACCGAAGAGTACTGGAGCTATGGGACGACTTTTTTTTTTAATAGCAATAAACTAGTGCTTGACTGCGATCCCACCTGATGGTAAGCAGTGATGCAATCGTTGATGGTAAGGCGCACTATTAAGAAAGAAAAGAAAACAAAAAACTGGGGAAATTCAAAAGTGAGTTGGACTCGCACACTGAGGGTTCCGTACCTTATGAAAATAATTTAATTCCCGACTCACGTCTGAAGATTAAACATTTTTACGAATCAAAAGCGGTTGTTTTTGTGAAATAATCAAAAATCTTCAGTATTCAGACTTGTGCTATTTATAGCACAAGTCTGAATAGCAAAGCATGAGCAAAGCATGGTAAGGCTTTAGCCTTACCATGCTTTGCTCAGTGCTCATGCCAAACTTCAGGATTCTAGGTCAATGGAAGGTGACCCTTGAATTTTGATTCCTTTGAGAGTGTCGATATGTACGTCTTTTGCGACGTAAACAGGCATCATATCTTTTTCCGTTAACTCATAAGTTTAATTTCTTCACAGCTTAAATTTCAACTCCATATCTCTGCGCGTTCCAGAGATAAACGGTCTTGGCAAATAGACAGACGAACAACAATGTGACTCTATAAGGGTTCCGCTTTTTTTAGGTACGGAACCCTACAAACAATTTAATAATGTAAAACTCCGTAATATTAAATTAATTCTGAAAATGTCACCCGGTCTTAGTCAATAAGTTTAGACACAGTCTATCCCGCCCCACGCTAGAGAGGGACGGATATTTTCATTGGACGATTTTCCATCTAAAAAAACAAAAATAGCGCTTTCTGAAGCTAGTTACTACTATTTACACCGAGCTTGTACTGTGTGGCCTGGAACATAGCGTGTACAAGCGACACCGTGTTTACTACGCGTCTCCGAGTCCGTCTGCGTTGCCTCAGTTTGAGAGTAGCCAGGAATATCCGCTGTTTACAAGAACAGCTTTTAAATCCGATACTAAAACGATTGATTAAATGATGTATAGAGGAATGGAGGAAACTAGAGGAAAAGCTATTGTTTATTTCTCTCTCGAAATAAATTCGGCTTTCTATAGAACTGTATTGTGTTTGGTAATTGGAAAGGTTTTTTGGATATACTTACTTGAAAATCCGTTCATAAGCCACCACTTTTAGACACGCAATTTGCTATTTTTTTAATTTTGATAGGCTCGCGTTAGACCACTATATCACCTGATTGTAGGAGACAATATGGCCGCCGATGGAGCACACTTTCCTTGAAGTAATCTATTCGTCCTGGACTTAAAGACCCCTAGGTTATTTCGTACAAGAGGGAAAAAGCTCGCCTCACAATTAGTGAAGTATTTGTCGTATCAGGTTGAGTGCTAAGGGTCCCAGTCACCACTCCGGTCAACCCACATTTATTTATTTCTCGTGGAAAGTCACAACACCCTCACCAGTGACTCGGGCGGATTCCATATCGCATCCATCGATCCCGCGACCTTTACCTGGTCCTCGGTTCACCTTGTGGGAGGCTTTCCAATGCTACGTCTTTCGGTACATGGTCGCCACTCCTGCTCCTGCTCCTGCAGACTCGTCACGAAACGATTGTAACTTGGCTAGGGGGTAATAGGGGGAGTCTCTTTCTAAAATCGAAACACATCAACGTAAGTATTAATTTTATCATAAAACTACAGGATGTAGCGATGATCATTGTCGAAAGACATACATTTCATTCTATAATTTAGAATGATGTGAACTTGGCTACTAATTTTATTGAAATGAAGTCATTCCTGTACATTTGATTAGCAGTTTACTAGTTTTATCGATTGTACATCAACTTGGCTAGGGGGGTTGAACCTTTCGCCCCAAAGACAGTCATTTTTTCGTCCCCATTGACCATCTGTTCCGCAAACAATGTGCTCTGACAGTGTATCAAACCGCCTTAGGCAAAAAAATCTTGATTAAAGGCGCCTGTCCATATATTTTCTCAGGCAGGATTATCCTCACAGGATGAACACACCCCTAAGCAACCCTAAGCAGTACCAAAGTAATGTCTTCCATATATCAGTAGCTTGCTCTGTCGCTTGCCTTACAGTGGGAGATAAGCCTAATATATTGAAAGAAATAAAAAATCTATATCTATATTATAAAACTGAAGGGTTTGTATGTACTGAAGAAAAATTTCACCACGGAGGTGTCCAAAATCATGTACTGGATCCGTGGTATTCGTTTGTGGTACGATGTCGATGATACCCTATATAGTTTAGTACCTACTGAAGAATAAGTTACATAGTTCCTACATACTGAAAACGTGTTTTCTTTCATTACGTATACTTGCTTGAAAATCCGTTCATGACCCACCACTTTTAGACATGCGATTTGCAATTTTTCTTTTTATTTTGACAGGCCCGCGTTGGACAGCTATCTTACCTGATGGTAAGCGATATATGGCCGGTGATGGAGTACACTTTCCTTGAAGAAATCTGTTCGTCTTGGACTTAAAGACCCCTAGGTTATTTCGTACTAGAGGGGAAAAGCTCGCCTCACAATTAGTGAAGTATTTATCGTCCAGGCTGAATGCTAAGGGTCTCAGTCACCACTCCGGTCAACCCACATTTATTTATTTCTCGTGGAAAGTCACAACACCCTCACCAGTGACTTGGGCGGATTCCATATCGCATCCATCGATCCCGCGACCATTACCTGGTCCTCGGTTCACCTTGTGGGAGGCTTTCCAATGCTACGTCTTTCGGTACATGGTCGCCACTCCTGCCAAGCCTAGCCAAGTTACAATCGTTTCGTGACGAGTCTCTTTCTAAAATCGAAACACATCAACGTAAGTATTAATTTTATCATAAAACTACAGGATGTAGCGATGATCATTGTCGAAAGACATACATTTCATTCTATAATTTAGAATGATGTGAACTTGGCTACTAATTTTATTGAAATGAAGTCATTCCTGTACATTTGATTAGCAGTTTACTAGTTTTATCGATTGTACATCAACTTGGCTAGGGGGGTTGAACCTTTCGCCCCAAAGACAGTCATTTTTTCGTCCCCATTGATCATCTGTTCCGCAAACAATGTGCTCTGACAGTGTATCAAACCGCCTTAGGCAAAAAAATCTTGATTAAAGGCGCCTGTCCATATATTTTCTCAGGCAGGATTATCCTCACAGGATGAACACACCCCTAAGCAACCCTAAGCAGTACCAAAGTAATGTCTTCCATATATCAGTAGCTTGCTCTGTCGCTTGCCTTACAGTGGGAGATAAGCCTAATAATATTGAAAGAAATAAAAAATCTATATCTATATTATAAAGCTGAAGGGTTTGTATGTACTGAAGAAAAATTTCACCACGGGGGTGTCCAAAATCATGTACTGGATCCGTGGTATTCGTTTGTGGTACGATGTCGATGACACCCTGTATAGTTTAGTACCTACTTTTCCTATGTTAGAAAACCAATAGGATTTTTTTCCTACTGAAGAATAAGTTACATAGTTCCTACATACTGAAAACGTGTTTTCTTTCATTACGTACGTGAACTGAAACCGGAGCGTTAGGCCCAGCGCTCACCGCTGGAGGCGCGGCGGAGCGCAATTGAAGACAACAATTTAATATAAACCGTAACCACCTTAACATACGGTCTACAAATGAATAAATTCGCATGCGGCGCTCGGAGCGCCTTCAAGCTACTACAAGAGCATGCGCGCGAGTGTTTGTAGACCGTATGTCAAGGTTGTTAAGGTTTATATTAAATTGTTGTCTTCAGTGGCGCTCCGCCGCGCCTCCAGCGGTGTGCGCTGGGTCTTATATTGGATGTTACATCAACGTTCTCTTGAAGTGGGTAAGATGAATTGTTGATCTCTAGTTATGTGTAGAATTGATCGATGGTTCCGTTACCGTCTGGTGAAATTGGTTTATTGGAATTCGGTCACGATGACCTAACAAGAGAGCAGTGGTGGCCGAGTGGTAACGGCCCCGACTTACGAGTCGTAGGTCGCGGGTTCAAACCCAGCCAGGCGCATTACTTTGTGTAATTTATTTCATCACCAATGCTCTCAAAACGGTGAAGGAAAACATCTTGAGGAAACCGGCATGTCCTAGAACCAAAAATTCGAAGACATGTGACATCCACCAATCCGCACTGGTCCCGCGTGGTGGATTATGGTCCATTCCCTCTCCTAAAGAGAGGAGGCTTGTGTCCCTGCAGTGGGAACATTAAAAGGCTGATGATGATGACCTAACACAAGGGCGATTATCGAGAACGTAGGAGTTTTTTTTATTTTTTATGGTAGGTAAAATCATTTAATGACGAATCCAGCCATTTGGTGGAGCGGGAAACAGTCTCAGACTCTTACTGACTAAACGACCTACCCTGTTCCTTCTTAGCCATCATACCGGGGTCGGACCCTCCTTTCAGAAACCGGACCGGGGCCCCAGTAGGATTCGGCCCTGCAGTTGGGCCTCTACATTTGCGGACAAATCCTTGAGGCGCGCGGGAACAGAGCGCTCCGTTCACGACTTGGCTTGGTCCGGACTGTTAGCAGATGACCGGAAGGGGAGCTACCCATTACTCGCAGTCTGAGTCGCATTTGTTGTAGGGTTTGTAATAGGACTTTTGAATTTGAAGGATTAGTTTCCGAAAAATATATAAATTACTAGCTTTTATCAGCGGCTTCGCCCGCGTGCATAAAATATAGCCTATGTCACTCAGGAGTAAAGCAGCTGTCTATTGTTATTAATTTTTTTCCAATCGGACCAGTAGTTCCAGAGGTTACCGACTACAAACAAAAAAAACAAACTTTACCTCTTTATTACATATATTAGTGTAGATGTAGATTAAAACTGCTTCCTCGAAGTATGATTTCTTAACAAACGTAAGAATATATTCCCGGAAACTTCGTCTACATTCCTGAGCTAGGTTCTACAATACTCATCATTATTCAACATTTATAGACACGTAAAAGCGATAAAGTTCCTCGAAAGATTCCTGTGATTCTCCAAATTGATGATATTACCATGAAACCCAAGTTTCCCTAACTTCATTCAGATCACTGTAATAAACTCGTAAAAACTTTATCTAATATATTATAGAGTAGGGAGACATTTTAGTATTTGTATTTATTGGGCATAAATATATTATAAGCTAGCTTTTGCCCGCGGCTCCGACCACGTGGTATTGGGGTTGGGGTTTCCGGGATAAAAAGTAGCCTATGTTCTATTCCGGAGTATATCCTATGCCTGTGCCAAATTTCATCCAGATCCGTCCAGCCGTTTTGGCGTGATTGAGTAACAAACATCCAAACATCGTAACTTTCGCATTTATAATATTATAGTAAGATAGCTCGGGAGGGATGTTGTGCCTTAACCTGTCGTATGCCGTAATTAGAGACACAATTAAAAAGCTATTGTGTCTCGCGTAGATCTGCGTTCCGAAGAAAGGTTGAAACAGTGTTCCGCAAGGGGTGTACTGCAGGTCACTGGTGGATCGTGGTGATGAGTTAGTGTAATCATCATCATCCTACAGTTATCCCATTTTACTTGGGGTCGGTGCAACATGTTTTTTTCTTCCACTCTGTCCTGTCACCCGTCACACTATCACTAACTCCCTTTTCTTTCACATCACTCTTCACACAATCCATCCATCTCTTCTTCGGCCTCCCTCTTCCTCTCCATCCATCCACGTGTAAACTCAGAACTCTTTTTGTGACATGCGTTTCATCTCTCCTCTTCACATGTCCATACCAAGACAAACGATTTCCTTTCAACTTTTCAGTCACTGGCGCCACTTTCAGACTTCCTCTAATATACTCATTTCTCATTTTATCCATTCTCGTCCAAGACAAACGATTTCCTTTCAACTTTTCAGTCACTGGCGCCACTTTCAGACTTCCTCTAATATACTCATTTCTCACTTTATCCATTCTCGTCACACCACCCATCCATCTCAACATTCTCATCTCCGCTACATGCAGTCTTTTTTCGTCCGTGATGAGTTAGTGTAATGTAAGAAAAATTATGTACAGTTACAGTACGGCCGTTAGATCTTGGCGAGTCTGAAGTTAGCCTCTGCGAACTTTTAGCGCTTGAAAACTCGTACTCGCAGTAAACGAATTAGAAAAATATAAATACATATATCACTCTTTAGGATAATTACTTACCTTCATCATCATCATCAGCCTTTTTAATGTTCCCACTGCAGGGACACAGGCCTCCTCTCTAAGAGAGGGAATGGGCCATAATCCACCACGCGGGCCCAGTGCGGGTTGGTGGGTGTCACATGTCTTCGAATTTTTGGTTCTAGGACATGCCGGTTTCCTCACGATGTTTTCCTTCACCGTTTTGAGAGCAGTACCTAGTGATGAAATAAATTACACAAAGTAATGCGCCTGGCTGGGTTTGAACCCGCGACCTACTACACGCAAGTCGGGGCCGTTACCACTCGGCCACCACTGCTCTCTTACTTAATTACTTACCTTATATAACTATTTATATTACTTAATTAGCTGTATCATATTTAAGTAGGTATATCTATGTATACCTACTTAAATATGATACAGCTAATTAAGTACGATAGAAAAGCATCAAGTAGATACTTACCTACTCCAAAAAAATCCTTTTTTTAATATATTAGTATTATCCAAAATAAAGGACAGATACGACTTAACGCATAATTTGTGGATTATTATAGAATTTAAGGCGGTAATACCCTTTCCCCTTTCCTATTTTATTAAACAGTATAAAAGCATGTACTCGCAATGTGGGTAACAAAGATTTGTCCTAAACAAACATCACTTACAAATAATTGCCTAAAAAGAAAGATTATAAAAATAACTCTTCATTAACTTCTCTAATTTATTATAATTGCTCTCAAAACGTAATTCGCCGACATCTGGAATGCACAGACACGTCCTCTCACTAATTTATAACATTACACGAAAAACACACCACTTCACTATTCATTGCTCCATTTGTACGCGCAACCGATTAAAACGCCCTTACAAAATCATCAATGGACGATAAAACTACGCATTACGGCGCCCGAAACTTCCCCTTGAGTTTGAAGGGGTGATATCGACCGAGACTGCCTCCATGGGCGGACCCTAAGGGAACAAACTAACTTATATAAATGTCCCTCGATAGACTAAGCAAGAAGATTTTTACTATGTGTTTATTTTTGCTAGGAATGTTGTGTGTATGTTACGGCGTGTTTAGATGAGGCAAAAACTTTCTTAGGCTAGGCCTTACTAGTGACCGCGCACTTGTTTTGATTTATTATAAAACTTCAACTCTATTGACTACGCCATAACATCCCAGAGGACTCTGTGGAGTATGCGGTAGAAGTGTGCCCGCTTGGAAAAAGCATCGCCGTGTCCTGGTGGGGGTGATCGGCGGCGACGATCTCTAGCGCCGAGCCTTGATAGAGGCCATGGTAAAGTGACAGGTGGTCACCTCCCTCTGTAAAACAGTAATGCAAGCCAAAGAGGAGGCCGACCGCATAAGGCAACGGCGCACATGCCCCAGGTGCCACCGGGATTGCGATCGCGATTTCCGGCCAGCGTAAGCGCGGGTTCTGGACGGCGAGCAATGGGTAGCTTGCCGTCCGGTCATCTGGAAACGGTTCAGACCAACCCAGGTCGTCGAAGACGCGCTCGGCTCCCGCGCGCCTCAGGGAGTTGTCAGCAAATGTAGAGGCCCAATTGTAGGACCAAAGCCTACTTGGTTCGTTTTCTAAATGGAAGGTCCACCCCGGTATAAGGGCTAAGAAGGCATGGGGTGGGTTGTTTAGTCAGTAAGATTCTGACATTGTTTCCCGTCCCGCCTAAGGGCGGGATCCTTCATTAGATCGTTTTTCCCACCATAAAAAAAAACTAAGCCATAACGTTTTATGGAATCGCACGGCGACGATTGCATCACTGCTTAGCATCCGGTGGGATCGCAGTCAAGCACTGGTTTATACTGTTTATATGAATTTAAAAAAGTCGGGATGCTACTCCCAGCCTCTCTTCTAATTCTTACAGTCTCAGACTCTCAATAAGTCATTTGACAAATGTTTATTTTTGTTAGAAAATGTTTTATGTGTTAGTTAAAATACGTTTAGACGTGGTGAAAACTTTCTTACGGCCGTCATGCGGTGCACGTATTTCATTTGATTTACTATTATTTACATATTTTCTTTTCAAATACGAAACGAGCGACGACCTTGTTACCACCGCGTGCTTAGTTGCGCTTGTTCGCTCAAATTCGCCATACACTCACGCTTGCGTACTCCTGCATTGAGGCAAAATATCCAGGTGTTATTTTATTGTCTATAGCTTCGTGCTCCACCGCTATCTCACCAGATGGAAAGTGACAATGCGGTCGACGATGGAGCGCGCTTGCCTAGAAGTAATCTATTCACTCTTGACTTAAAGATTCCCGGATTGACTTAAAGTAGTTATCAGGAAACACCGGTAAGGAATTTCACTCCTTGGCTGTACGCACAATGAATGTGTTCCCAAAACGTTTTGTACGTATATGTGGGATGTCCACAATGTAGGTACCGGTGGTGCAATGCAGTACGTCTGGTGGTCCGATGATGGATTATTATTTGGTTGATGTAAGTTGGGCGATCGAACATTCTCCACACGGTCGCTGCGCAAAAAAAATCGCGAAGCGATCTAATGCAGTTTACGCGAACGACGGTTTGCGTCGAAGTAACATGGCGAATTTGTGACTCTAATGTACATGACAAATTCTACAATTAGTTTAAAACTGCACCGTTTTGAAGAAAGTTTTGTTTATTTCGGCTGAAAAGCAGCGGGAACAGTAAACAGCTGATAATGCTTAAAATAATTTGAACAAAAGTAACTGACATGGCTCTGTAAACTGCCAAACTTGAGTGATGGCAAGGCGTATTGATTGATGAACGGGTAGCCAAAAGGGGCAAAATTAGGCGTTGGTAGGTCACTTAGATAAAGAAATAAATTCAGTAAACCTACGACGAGCATTGGGTAGTTCGCTGTCCGACCGTCCGTAACCCAGTAAGTAGTGGCTCATCAGAGCAAAAGTCTATGGGGGCTATGTACCAGTTTCTGAAAGGAATGAAGGGCTAAGAAGGATTATGGTTTTTTTTTGTTAGTAAAAGGCAAGGGCGGGAAATATCATTAGATGTTTTATACCCACCACAAAAAAGTAAGTAAATCTCATCATCATTATCAATCAATGGAGCATTAGAATGATCCGTTGAATCAATTTGAAACACAAATTACATTCCTAAGTGACTTTACGCCTTTTTCCCAATGTTTGTCATACAAGAAACTAATTTACTTTACCACATACTCAAATATAACAATATCAAAAGCGAAAATCGACAATCAGAAGCTAAACAGTTTCCGGAGCAAAACCGCAATAAGCCGGGCATAGAAGACGAAAATGCCCAAACGGGCGTCCCGGGCATTTCTACCGGGCACACTGGGCATCTCCACCGACACGGCCGTCATTTTGCAGCACCCCTTTATGGAGTGCTAAGTCATAATTAATAGGAAGCTTTTCACTAAATTCTGTCTGCTTGGCTGGTATTTGCGTTGAGAAAATGTTGGTAATGTCTAGTATTTACTGCCTACCCGCCATTTTTTGAGGCTGTAGGAAAATATTTCTGTGTTTTCGCTTTTTAAGTGTTGTTAAGGATAGTAACTTTTTTCAGAAAGTAACTTTTTTTGCAGTAAGTTGCACATTGTGTTTTTTTTTTATGTTTGTGTACAAATACACAAGCATAAAAAAAAACACCAACACCAATAGGAGTAGGTCAGACCTATCCAGAACCACTACCGTCTTGTTTGATTGGCTTCTTTGGACGTATGTTTAGTTGAACCACGGCGGCATACTCTTTGAAAGTCGTGTAAACGTATGTGTAACAGAATGTAAAGTCCTGCAAACCTCTATTGAAAATGAAAGGTTCTCTGGTGTCTGGTTCAGGTAACTGCCCGGGAGTTAATTTAGGATTGTTATTTTTACTATAAGTATATATTTATATGCTTTAATCGCAGATAATCGTGTTGATGGTGATCGCTGGCAGTTTTAGTGAGGTAAACATCCCCTACTGTTTGTTTCTTTACCCAAAAAACCAGGCGCCATAAGGAACATATAAATTTTATTTCATAAATATATCGCGCTACATTTGTATGACTCAGAAGTCTGCTCAGCTTAAGTGGCACTGGGCTGGACATGTCTGCCGCATGCCAGTCGTGTGATGGGCCAGTAAAACACCAAGTTGGTGCCCTGAAATCACACGAAGGGGTCGTGGCAAACCAGGAAAGAGATGGCGGGACGACTTGGATGCCTTCCTTAGGAATTGGCAAGAAGTGGCTCAAAACCGAGAACACTGGAAAGAATGGAGGGACTCCCTTGCCCAGCAGCGGAACAGTATGGGTTTGAAATAATAATAATAATATATCGCTATTACTTACAGTATCTCACTGTAGTTTAAAACTCAGAATCACAACATTTACACAGATTTAAGATTTATCGGAAAAATATTTTCTCCAGACAGAAAATCTTGATACTTTTACACATTTTAAATCTCTAAGCTCACGTCGGGACGCTTGTACGCGAAGCAAAGCCTAAGTACCTTAGGAAATCACTGGAGGTATCAGAGGATTTACCTAGTTCCCAAACATTACAACCTGTAACTTTAAATGCGCAAAAGCTGAACATAGTTTGCTCAGAACAACGAGTAGTATCAATTAAACCATTTTTTTTTATATAGGTCATTGTTTTCTAAAAGTCTAATTTAAAAATCATTTGGGTTGTCTAAAGTTTAGGCATTTAACCTTACACGATGTACCGGGCCTTGGTACAGGCAGCAGTAATGCTAGCAAAGGAGAAGGCCGACCGCATAAGGCAACGGCGCACACGCACCAGACGCCCCACCAGACGCTGCTGGGATTCCGATCTCGATTTCCGGCCACCGTAGGCACGAGCTTGCGGACGGCGAGCAATGGGTAGCTCGCCGTCCGGTCGTCTGATAACAGTTCGAACCAGGCCAAGTCGTGGATGGCGCGCTCTGTCCCGCACGACTCAAGGAGTTGTCAGCAAATCTAGAAGCGGTTTCTGAAAGGAATGGGGTGGGTCGTTTAGTCAGTAAGAGTCTGACACTGCTTCCCGCACCACCTAAAGGCGGGATTTTTCCCACCATAAAGAAAACCTTACACGTAGTATACATCAGACAATCACAACAAAGTAATACCGCACTGAAAACCAAATGAAACTTGTTTCAGGAATCATTTCACAGTTTATTTAACTCTTACATTTTCATTCCACGCTGACGTGGATGAAAAATGGTTTATTGTGGTTTCTGTTGTGGCTTTGTTTGTAAACTACTCTCAGGAAAATAAATTGTTTATCACCTTTACGTTGAAGGTTACTTTTGTGTCGTAAAGCCAAGGAAATGTTTGAGAGAGGAACCTACGCAAATCGTTAATAAAAGAACATTATATCCCGTCCGATTACAATTGAATTGTACTCAAGGCTAGAGTGAATAAGCTCTTAATAAACTGGTGTGATTCATTCTTCAATTCAAACACATAATGAGACATTCATTAGAGCTGCAATAAAAATAAGATTGCATGCTTAGATGTAAGATTATAATGTGATGTGCAAATTTCTTTATGTTACAATGGAACTGGCATGAACAAATGTTCAAAAGTTCCAAAACCAATAAATAGAAAAAACATCCCCATGGTCCAGAGTTCCCGAGACGCCGTAAAACGTGTCAAGTGGAGACGCATCGCGGGAGCCTCACTAGCCAACGAAAATGCAACATCATCAACCACGACCACTCTGTCAAGAGTGAACAACTAAGAAGGAGGAACGTGACATTCATCAACTGCACCCGCTTGGTGGATTACGGGTCATTCCCTCTCCTAGAGAGGAGGCCTGACTCCCAGCATTGGTAAGGCTGATTATGGTATGCTTATATCATAAGTATGGCTAGAGTGAGTGGATCTTAATAGGTTATTTAGAACCTCTCACTCTAGCTAGTGCTCTTTACTATAATAGTATTCATCACTGCTTACCACTAGGTTTTTTTATGGTAGGTAAATATCATCCAATGACGAGTCCCGCTCTTGGGGAAACAGTGTCAGACTCTTACTGACTAAACAACCTACCCCGTGCCTTCCTTGCTTTATTCCCAGAGCCCCTACAGCTGACAACTCCTTGAGGCGCGCGGGAACGATGCGCGCCGTCGACGACTTGGGCTCGGTCTGAACTGTTATCAGACGACCGGACGGCGAGCCACCCATTGCTCGCCGTCCGCAAGCCAGTGTCTAAGGTGGCCGGATATCAGGAGGATCGTGGCGGCGATGGCTACGGCGTGCTTACCACTAGGTGGGATAGCTGACAAGCACTAATTTATATAACTTATGAAAAAACGTATACCTATGCTAATTTATGTAGTGGCAAAAGTAAGTTCCTTTATAAGGGGTAAGCTCTGAAGCTAATGCCATCGCTTTCGCATCGAGGAAATGAATGTTTTCTTAGTTTTCATTAAATTGATTTGCAATATTTATTAAATCTACATAGATCTATTAGAAAGGATAAAGTGACCGACTGATACATCAACGGACAGTGGAAACAACAAAGCCTTTGGAGCGTGACATTTTTCACCAGGGGTTCTATTTTTACGACATAAACGAACACTAAGAGAGGTTTTTTCCAAAAATCTCCCGATTAAGGTATGAAACTGGGGTCCAAAGTTTGCATGGAACAACATCCTTTCATGCGACCCAAACCGCTAGCAGAGGCAAGTATTACCTAAACTAAGTGCTTAAACTAAACCTAACCGTAGTTAACTAAATGGTATTCACATTATTTTAGTCTCAAAACTTGAAAGGAAAAAGTAATTCCAAGCGAATTCCCCGGCATATCCCGTGCGAGTTCCGTTGGGGTTGAAACTGACAGCTACAGAAAATGGCGGACCACGAAATGAAGAATTATATCACGTAAAATAAGGAGATTGGCGCGTAAACACCGGAACTTATTTATTTTGCTGTTTTATCAAGGAAGCCGTTTTGTGTAGCCATGTTTCTTTTTTTCAGGATGGAGCCTGGTTCGTGAAGGTTTACTGAAAAATTGTTGAAGATTTTTGGGAATCTACTCTTTATAATTTTATTATTGTTTGAGAATGGATGGTTTTTTTATGGTAGGTAAAAATCATCCAATGACGAATCCCGCTCTTGGGCGGAGCGGGAAACAGTGTCAGACTCTTACTGACTAAACAACCTACCCCGTTCCTACCTTGCTTTATTTCCAGTGCCCCGGTATAACGCTTTCGTACCAACCCTCGGTTCAAGGAGACCCTCGGCTCCAGGAGGCTGTTAAGGAATGATGGAATGGACGGTGGTGGGGTCGCACGAAGGTTTCGCGGCAGACCAAGAAGGAGATGGCGGGATGACTTCGATGCCTTCCTTCCCTGGAAGAAATGGAGGGAGGCCTTTGCCCAGCAGTGGGACAGTATAGCCTAGAAATAATAATAATAATAAATAAGAATGGTGGACCACCGTGGCTTGAAAACGGCGCTATTGAAAAGTTGAAGCGAGATCATTTGTCTTGATATGGTCATGGTAGCATGATGGGTGACAGGGCCAAATGGAACAAGAAAACGTGTTGTGCCGACCTCAAATAACATAGGAAGAAACCGGAAGATGATGATGGTGAATGGTGGACTCTAAATTTTGAAAACAAAACCAAAAATCAGCAAAACAAAGTATCTCCAAGAAAGAAGCATATGTAAGTAAAGTATAACTTGATTTTACCATCGTCATAACGTACGGTGAGTTTCCACCATCATTTACGTTATTGACACCTGTACCGTCCGTACTACGCGTTTCGTCTCGTCGTATTTACCATGTACGCGGTACACACCGCCCACCTCATCGTTTTCATTTGATTAGTTCAAACACTAGTTTACCTATATCATTAAAAAATATACATTGACTTCAATGAAAGCAATGAATTGTTTAAAGTTTAAAAATTCTATCGTATCTAAAGATACGATATGCATGGAACTTGTTTGCGATACAATTTAATGGAATAACATGGCAAGTTTATTACTTACGTGTTTTATTAGACAAATGAATTATGTAAATAACACAAAAAACCGGGCAAGAGCGAGAGTTAACTAGAACACAGAGGGTTCCGAACAAATTTACCTGTGAAAACAGTTCAGTTCCCCAAATGAGTTACGATTTTTGTTTTGGGACGTAACAACTAATTTATTATATAGGTACTTATGCTCTCTATACTAAACTTATGTTACGAGAGTTTGCTTCATACCACCTTATGAATTTTGATTCCCTTAAGAGTGTCGTAAAAACGAGGAAAAATGTTTTTTGCGACATAAATGGTCGTATCTTTTTTTTTCGTTAACTTAGAAGTTTGACTTTTTTTCGATATATACAAGTGTTTTCGGGATAACGGGTCTTGACAGACTGACAGACAAACAGACAAATGAACAACAAAATTATCCCACTTTGTTGTCCGTGGTTTGCCTGAATACCTTATAGCATTACTAGCGATCCGTCGCAGCTTCATACAGGTGCAATGCTGATATTACATACTAGATGCTACCCGCGACGTTGTCTGCCTGAAGGCTCTATAGTACCAAAAATACCTTAGATGGCAGTGTCGCTATAGCATTATAAGTAAACGACTTTTAAAATAGCATTAAAATATAAGTTTTTTTTTGCAAGTGAAGAAAGTTATATGAGAATCTCGCTGAGTTCAGTCATAAGATGTTACTGAAGGAAATGCAGAAAATAATGCAGGAATACATTCTGGAACACCAAACATACGTACAAAAATATATAATTAAAAATACGTACAAAAATTTATATGTATATTTTATATACCTTACAACCCTTCCCTATAAACTACGATGGTAGTTATGCTGCCAGAAGCCAAAATGTAAAGAGATTCAGGATTGGTAAAGCGGAAGCAAGCGACGTACAGGGCGACTGTGTAAGAAGCAACTTGTCCTGAGGTTGTCACCTGCTGCAAAAACCAAACACTCACGGGGAACTATACGCGGTAGGTATAAATACCGCCTTGCCGACGCCACAACCTGTAAGAATTTTTGTTTCAGTGATGTGTCTGTGGAGCGAGGTGACTTCAAGGTGGGTTTTTAATACAACTTTGGAGGAGATAGGTTCCGAAGATGCATAATCAGGACTCCGCCCTTCAGCTTGATGGTATGCGCTGGAGGAATACTTGATGGCATCGAGTTCAGAAATTCCACTGGATAATGTGTGGCGTCATCTTGATCGACGACAGTCTTTTTCGAGGTATAGACCACTTTATTCCCCTCAATTTCCGAGAGAATGCATTCGTTAATTGCTGCAGCCTGATCATTTTTGGGCGTCAAAATAGCCGGCTCACACACCCGATAATTCTGCTGGTGCGGTATACGACTGACGTGCACACAACAAATGAATTCTTCTAAGTTGAATAACACTCTACCGAGAGACTCTGGATGCACCACCTGTCCACCTGCCTCGCGGTGGGCTTTAACTTGCGATGGACTTTGTTGAAGAGTGGCAGGCGGTCACCTCCTTCTGCGAAGCAGTAATGCTAACAAAAGAGGGGGCCGACCCGAGCTCTCATATTAATGGTCAAGCACAGTGTACGAACGCGTGACTACAACGAAGATCGTTTCAACGAAGCATTCTCGTCAGCCCTCGATCCCCGCGTCAACACGGGAAGCCTTTGGCGGAAATCGCCACTGAACAGAACTGTGACACCACACATCAAATGTTCGTTCCTGCAAATGTCGGTTTTAACTAACTACCTATTGGCCATTGTACACTCATCCCATACGATCAGAGAACAATCATTAAGCACGTGTCCCTTATCGCTGTTACGTGACACACCACAAACTGGCGTTTTGGCGCTCTCAAAATCAATGGGAATTTTAAACATGGCATGTGCTGTCTTACCACCCGGAAGCAGTGTGGCAGCGATTCCCGAAAACGCTTCTTCTTCTTTTCGTATCGATGATAAACTCGTTAAACTGTTGGGGCCCAGTAAGTGGCTATGTTAACTAATAAAATCCTCCATAGTGCAGATGTGAACACTTAGGGGAACCCCAGCAAGTGGCTCATACTTTGAACAGGGGCACCGCATTCGCATGAATATCCGACGACTGTATAACACGCCATTTCACCAAATTGTACTGTTGACGCAACAGCAATGGTAATATTGCCTTGCCTCTTGACCTCTGCCAGTATGTAATGTGTGGAATATTCTGTTCCACCAGGAACATCCAAGAAAAACATTTTACTCTGGTTTTGCACAACGTTTTTGAGGATGGTGTCATAAATTTGTTTTTGCTATGAAGAGACATGGCACAGTGGCAACAGACGAAGCGACATGGTCATTTCGTATGGTGGTCATTTCGCCCGGATCGTAATTTGTTATGAAGAGAACAAAGCGACATGGTCATTTCATATGGTGGTCATTTCGCCCGGATCGTAATTTGTTATGAAGAGAACAAAGCGACATGGTCATTTCGTATGGTGGTCATTTCGCCCGGATCGTAATTTGCTATGAAGAGAACAAAGTGACATGGTAATTTCGTATGCTGGTCATTTCGCCCGGATCGTAATTTGTTATGAAGAGAACAAAGCGACATGGTCATTTCGTATGGTGGTCATTTCGCCCGGACCGTAATTTGTTATGAAGAAAACAAAGCGACATGTTCATTTCGTATGGTGGTCATTTCGCCCGGATCGTAATTTGTCTCAGTGGTATACTCTCGATTTCCATGGTCTTGATGCGGTGATAATTGGGGAGCTGGTAATTTATATTCGATCAGTGGATTGCCGCTGAAAATGACCACATCTCAATGTGTAAGAAAAATAAAGATTCACTGCTCCTCGCCCGTAGGTGATAGCGTGATAATATGTAGCCCATTGCACTACCCGGCCTCTTAGTTATATTCATGCAAAATTTGAAGTAAATCCATGCAGTACTGTTTGAGTTCAGTTCGGACATACATACAGACAAACAGATAAACAGACAAACAGACAAAAATTCTAAAAACTATATTTTTGGCTTCGGTATCGATTGTAGATCACACCCCAAGTATTCTTTTAAAAAAATATTCAATGTACAGTATTGACTTCTCTACGATTTTATTATATGTATAGATGTTATGCATGTATTATACATATAAACCTTCCTCTTGAATCACTCTATCTATTAAAATAAGCGCATTAAAACCCATTGTGTAGTTTTTAAGGTCTAAGCATACACAGGGACAGAAGCGACTTTGTTTTACACTATGTAGCGAAAAGGTTTCCGTTTTTTCTTTTTAAGATACAGAACCCTAAAAACGCTACACATTGCGTGGGTGATACAGTAATGTATAGAGGAAAGATCCGCATTCATAGAAGTCTTGATATATCATGAATTTCCTACAGAAATAGTATTACAGTCCCTAGTCATCTCACCGTAATTCCTGTGCCTAATGAAACGGAAACTAAAGGCCCGCGATAAATCAAACATCAATTTTGATTTAGCTTAGCAGTTTTCAGATTAAACTTTACGGACCTTGACTCGGTTTTCATCATAAATTCTTGTTAACCGATCGTTTTTTATAATAATAACTAGCTTCTGCCCGCGACTTCGTCCGCGGAAAATTTGTGAGACAAAAGTTGTGATAGCTCGGTTAATATCCATGTTATATAAATCATTTATAGCCTATGTCACTCAGGAGTAAAGCAGCTTTCTGTTGTTGCTAAAATTTTTCCAATCGGACCAGTAGTTCCAGAGATTACCCCCTACAAACAAAAAAACAAAAAACAAACTAACAAAAAAACAAACTTTACCTCTTTATTATATTAGTGTAGATAAATAATAATAATAATAATAATTAATAATAATATAATATAATAATAATAATAAGTGTAGATAATGTTCCCGATACCGGTGGGATATTTTTACTTGTTTTTTTTTAATTTGTTTTTTTTAATGAAATATTTAAAAATATAATTTATATTGTTAGTTACGAATAAACGGAATAATAATAATAATATTCGACAACTACCACACAACGCCGTCTAGTCTCAAGCTAAGCAGAGCTTGTGTTATGAGTACTAGACAGCTGATAAACATACTTATATATTTCTAAATTAGACACAGAACAAATGAAGTGAAGAAACCGACATGTCCTAAAATAAAAAATTCAAAGACATGTGACATCCACTAATCCGCACTGGGCCCGCATGCGTGGATTATGGCCTATTCCCCTCCCCTCTCCTTGAAAGGAGGCCTGTGTCCAACATTAATAAGGCTGGTGATGATGATGATGTTATCCACCATAAAAAACTCAAGCAGTTCTGAGATAAATCTATCTCTTTCCAGATATTTTCCTTCCCTTACCATAGCTCCATATATGAAAAACGCTTCATAAAAGCATGTGTAGGAAACCTTCCAGCTTCTCAAACATCAACAAATATCTGATATCCTATATATTCTGCCATCAAGGTCAAACCACACGATGGCTCTTAATTGGATCACCGTGATCTCGGTTGACTGGCCTGACTATATTTTTTAAAACTCTCCATCCCCTTAGAAGAAATGTGTGTCACACAAAATATCTAGCATCCACGAAGTATTCGAAGGTATCTCTAAACTTTGGGATATTTTTTTTTCCTTCCAAATATTTTCCTTCCCTTACCGTTGCTCCATATACGAAAATACTTCATAAAGACTTGTGTAGCAAACCTGCCAGCTTGTCAAACATCAACAAATATCTGATATCCTATATATTCTGCCATCAAGGTCAAACTACACGATGGCTCTTAATTGGATCACCGTGATCTCGGTTGACTGGCTTGACTATATTTTTTAAAACTCTCCATCCCCTTAGAATAAATGTGTGTCCCACAAAATATCTAGCATCCACGAAGTATTCGAAGGTATCTTTAAACTTTGGGATATTTTTTTCCTTCCACATATTTTGCTTCCCTTTCCATTGCTTCATATACGAAAAACGCTTCATAAAAACATGTGTAGGAGACCTTCCAGCTTGGCAAACATCAACAAATACCTGATATCCTATATATTCTGCCATCAAGGTCAAACTACACGATGGCTCTTAATTGGATCACCGTGATCTCGGTTGACTGGCCTGGCTACCGACACGAAGCCGATACTCGACAGATATCGATGATGTATTCACCTATATCTCAAGCAGAACGGGCAGGATTGTGTTATCTAATACCGTGGTGGTGCATCGTTTATGTAATGGTTTGTTAGGTGTAGGGAAACCAATCTTGTGTGGTTCAAGTTGTTGCTTGGTTTTGTGTAATTGAAGGAGAACATGTTATATATAATATAATATATATAATGTATTCGACAACTATCGCACAATGCAGTCTAGTCTCAAGCTGAGCAGAGCTTGTGTTATGAATACTAGACAACTGATAAACATACTTATATATTACTAAACAAGCTTCTGCCCGCAACATCGTCCGCGGAAAATTTCTTGTTTTAACATATTTAACTCTGTTCCTATACAATTTCTCGAGATAAAAAAAAAACAAACTTTACTTCTTTATTATATTATTCATAATCATAAAATATAGCCTATGACACTCAGAAATGAAGCAGCTTTCTATCAGTGAAAAAAATTTTGCAATCGAACCAGTACTTCCAGAGATTAGAGTAGAGTTTGTAGGAGACAAACAAAAAAATAAAAAAAACAAACTTTACTTCTTTATTATATTAGTGTAGATACATACATATTATAGATAAATTACGCCCAGATACAGAAAAAATGATCGTGCTAATCACACAAACATTCGTCTTCCCGCATAGCAGTCAGGGTCACTAACTACTAGACTGTCAGGCCAGTCAATATTATAGGAACCCATGCCTAAAGATTTCTGCTGTACCTTTGTTGGAGATATAAATAAATAAATTGTTTCTAAGTTACACTTCTATTTTTAGGCACGTACCAAATTGTCTCTTTCCCCACCCTTATGTTAAGTTCTTCTTTACATATCGTCACTAAAACGCATCCTACAAATCCCGCACATGATTTTGGCCACCCAAATGTTTTTTTTTTTTTTTTATGGAAGGTAAAAACCATCCAGTGACGAATCCCGCCTTGGGCGGAGCGAGAAACAGTATCAGACTCTTACTGACTAAACAACCTACCCCGTTCCTACATCACCATCTATACCAGGGCTAGAGGTTTCCTTTCAGAGACGAACTTTTGGCCCCAGTTGGCTTCGACCCTCTGAAGGGTCCCTACGGTGCCCCCCGTAAATTGTGGCAATTTTCATCGATTTTTTCCTAACACTAAAAAACTGTACTTTTTATTTTTTTAAATCTTTGTAAGGATTACTAATTAATTACAAAGACAAACTGTTATAAAAAAAGTCTTTTATAGAATTCCTACTAAATTTAATGAGAGCACTTAGAAATACATCAGTTATTGATGCTACTAGATGCTATCAAATAAAAGTCAAATAAGTTATTGATGCTACTATAATATTGCAAATAAAAGTCAAATAAGTCGTTCAGAATTTGGGTCAAGTCGGTCATAAAAATTGGCGCCAATATTGGACACCAATCAGGGCAATATAATTAGGATAATAGTTATTCTGATTACGGTAGATATGCTGTGAAAAAAACTGTACTTTTTAAATTTTTAAATCTTTGTAAGGATTACTAATTAATTACAAAGACAAACTGTTATAAAAAAAATCGTCTTTTATAGAATTCCTACTAAATTTAATGAGAGCACTTAGAAATACATCAGTTATTGCTATTTATGCTTTATTATACTTTTATTTGCAAGATATCTTGCAAATAAAAGTCAAATAAGTCGTCCAGTATTTGGGTCGACCATAAAAATTGGCGCCAACTTTTGACACCAATCAGGGCAATATAATTAGGATAATAGGTAGTGATTCTGTGAAAAAAACTGTGTTTTTTAAATTTTTAAATCTTTGTAAGGATTGGTAATTAATTACAAAGACAACCTGTTATAAATAAACGTCTTTTAGAATTCCTAATGAATTTAATGACAGTACTTAGAAATACATCAGTTATTGATGCTACTAGATGCTATCAAATAAAAGTCAAATAAGTTATTGATGCTACTAGAATATTGCAAATAAAAGTCAAATAAGTTATTAATGCTACTAGAATATTGCAAATAAAAGTCAAATAAGTACCAGAATTTGGGTCAACTCGGCCATAAAAATTGGCGCCAACATTGGACACCAATCAGGGCAATATAATTAGGATAATAGGTAGTGATTGTGTGATAAGGTGTCGACTGTACGGTAAATAATGGGCCAAGCATATTAGAGTTGTCGGATGAAGGTTCCGCTAAATTATTGGGTACGAATTACGGGTTTTTGACGTACAAAAAGGCGATTACACAGGTCAAGACCTAATGTAAAATTAATAAATATTATATGGTAACGAATTTTTTTTTTTATATAAAGAAAGTTAAAAATCTAAAATGTTATTTACGATAAAAAAAAAATCCCATGAAATGACCATATCAGACTTAAAAAATCACGCACTTCAATGCTTACCAGTGTTCAATTAATATTTTAGTCGCAGCCAAAGCTGTCAGCAAAATTGACGGGTTTGAAAGACATATCAGTAGCCCTGGAATGCCAAAAGGAACTGAAAAACACAGATAAGGTTTAGTCAGCAAATAGTAGGAACTTGATACTCCCTCTCACCCCACAGAGAGTAGAAGAAGTTGCTAGATGATATCTTATCTTTAAAACAAAATTTACTATCAATATTCATGCCGCTAAAAATAATCGCCACGTGCACGTCGGCCATTACATTTTAAAGATGGCTTCCGAGACATTTTCAAGTTGCTGTCAAAATTTAACCGTAATGCAATTTTAGCTTTTCATGTGTCAGTTTAAGTCTCAGACGCACTAATGGACAACATTTCCTCCAACTAGACCCGATACGCTGTCAAATTGTTCAACACTTTCATGTCACATAATGCCTTATAACATGTTTCAGAACAAGTTGCAGGACACGGCACGTAGAGTGTTGAAAAAAAATAAAGGAAGAAGACACGTTTATTTTGCACACAGGTACACACAATGTAATAACATATAAATGGAAACTTAAATACAGCATTGTGTATCTCATGGCTGTGCCAAATAGGTCCAGTTCTGCATAATGCCAGGCCATTACGTTGCAGTTGCTTTACGCAGTTGGAACTAGAACAAGCCTCCGCAAAGCAAGAGAGTTCACGCGAAAGTATCAAACCATCTAATTGCGCCCAGTTCGCTTCGCTCATTGCCACATCGCTCCTACGTGCATTTGATCACAGGTCACCGTAATCTTCTTGTATATAAAAATGAATAGCTGTTCGTTAGTCTCGCTAAAACTCAAGAATTTTCAATATTAAATTAATAAAAAAATTACTTAATATTGAAAACCTTAAACGGCGTGAATATCATAGCCGTATTGGAAGATATATGTTTGAGCCGTTAGGGGTTGAAACACTAGGGCCATGGGGTCCGAGCGCTCATCGAGTTGTACGCGACATCAGCAAACAGCTGGTCGACTCTTCGCGTGACCAGAGGGCTGGGCTTTATTTTTGTCAGCGAATCAACACTGCCATCCAGTGTGGCAATGCTGCCAGCGTTCTGGGCACTTTTCCCATTGATATCAATGTGGATAAATTTTTTGATGTCCAATAAATCATTTGTAAATATTAGTGTATTTTTAGTTTATTTAGGTTATTTTTAGTATAATTAATTGTATATTTTTATGACTGTATAATTCATTAAATTGAAATAAATTAAAAAAAAATATTTAAGTGCTGCAAACAATTTTTAAATAACATGAAATATTAACAAAATGTTGTTTCTATTCACCCCGTTTTACGGTGTACGCCAAAGTTAATCCCACAAAAACCAAAAAGACGGCTTATACGAACAAAGAAATAAAATACTATAATATTACACATAAAGCCAACTAGCCTTAGTGATGTGAAACGTATCGGGTTATAACATCCCAACACGATATTTATATGAGCTTACTAGTTCGCGTTTATGGCCTCTAGAGGGTTACTTATGGGCCTTAATGGCGGAGAGGGACTTATGAGAGCGTATGCTGTATTATAGTTCGAATATGGGTCAGGCGAAGCCTGGAGATTTGGTTGTTAAAACTTAATGATACAATCTGAGTTGTGATTAAGATCTTGCTAACTTACTTGTCAGAAAAAATTAGATCTAAGTTCCAATTAGTTATTCAATTTATTCAAGTAGGTACTACCTACTGACTTGCGCTAGTATGTACCTATATGTTTAAAAAAAACAATCCGAAGCGTTCTAGGGCTAAGGGTTGATTCGAAAGCGGAATACCGCGGCCCTGAAACTAAGGCAGGAAGGAACGGTGGGTCGTTTAGTTAGTAGAAGTCTGACCCTGTCTTCCGCTCCGCTCAAGGGCGAGATTCGTCATTCGATGCTTCTTACCATAATAAAAAAAAATACTGACCCTTATTGTCCCCATTCGGGTACAAATTATCATTATCATTATTTCAGCCGAAAGACATCCACTGTTGGATAAAGGCCTCCCCCAAGCGTTTTCACATGCCAAGGTGGACTATCACCTTGTGGGACCTTCCAACGCTGCGTCTTCTGGTACGAGGTCGCCACTTCAGAACCTTCCGACTCCAGCGGCCATCTGTTCTGCGTGCAATATACCCTGCTCATTGCAACTTAAGTTGGGCGATTGTTTGTGCTATGTATGTACAATTTATATAGGTAAAGCTTCTGTCCGTGGGTTCACCTGCATGAAAATATAAAATAAACAGCCTATTACCCGGTAAAGATATAGCTATCTAATGGGGAAACAATTTTTTAAATCGGTCCAGTGCTTTTTCATTTAAATCGTAGCAAAACGGTCAAAGCCTACTGGGGCTCAGAGTCTCTTTCTGAAAGGAAGGCCAGGTCCCAGTGCAACGGAAAAGAAGGAACGAGGTGAGGTGTTTAGTCAGTAAGAGTCTGACACTATTTCCCGCCACACCCGAGGGCGGGATTCATCATTGGATGATTTTAACCGACCATAAAAAAAAACGAACAAAAATCAAATCTGTGATTTCTGACTACGAAGTTAATGTCTGCTTCTTAGAAAAAGGTGAGTCCTAGCCTCAATATAAAGGAAACTAACCAAGTTATTAATTCAACCCCAGTAAATCCAGTGGGTTCGCTTCCAAATACGGATGAAAGGGTAATGCTACCTTTTATGAGATTCTATACCTTCTTAATACATAAATAAACCCAATTATCCGGATAAATTGGTAGTATTTCCTTGAAGTAGCACTTTTGATTCAAGTTGGTACATTTCGTGGAACCTCCAATTTGGTACCTTTTACAGTTTGTATGTGCATTTTCCCATGTATAATATATGGCCGTCAAACATGGACATTGAAAGAGAAACTATACACCTTTAAGTTTTGATTGTTTTAATCCCGTGGAGAGTCGATCCGGTATATGACGATTTGTAAAGATAAAATTGAAAAATATAGTACTTTTTTTCTAAAATTCGAATTAATACACACATGTACGAAATTGCAACATGATACTCCACGAGCACTCTGTCAGTCACTCGGTGCTACGAAATTACCCAATTTCTTTAAGTAAATTCGAACTAAACTATACTCAACAAATAACAAGATCCCGGCGGACATCCCGGCGTACGGCAAGTATCCACCCTTACGTTGTTGAGACACCTGCGGCCCGGACTAAGCGTTTTGCCTCGTCATTTATACCGCGTACATCGAGGGATTGGAACAGTTTGCCGACTGCAGTCTTTCCGTCCGAATATAATTTGGGTGTCTTCAAGGCTAGAGTGAATAGGCTCTTAATAAACTAGTGCGCCTTACCATCAACGATTGCATCACTGCTTACCATCAGGTGGGATCGCAGTCAAGCACTAGTTTATTGCAAGTTAAAAAAAAAAAAAGATTTGGTTAAGTTCAATCTTCCAAGCCCTCGCCACAAGCGTAGAGTTGCCAGCCTTTCGGTGTTTTACAGGTTGCTTTTTCGAGAGTGTGCGCAGGAATTGCATGAGTCGATTTCACCATCTCATTTATATAATTACGGTTTTTAGATAAAGCCCTATAACAAATGAACGAATGGCCGAGTCTTAATATTAGGGTCCCGTTACCACTCTTAGGAATGTACGGAACCTCGATAAAGGGACAGATTAAACCCTTACACCCTCATAAACATAGAAGAAAAAAAAAACTAGCTACTAATAATCCCATTATAACTACAACATGTAACCAGTCAAGTGTGAGCGGCGTGCGAGGGTTAAGCAAGATTACGTGAGCTCACGATCAGTGGGCAGTGGAGGGTTAACGGTATTAATAGGCCAGTGGGACAGTGAGGTGAAACTTGGGAAGAAATGTTCGATTTGTGGGTATCTAGTGGAAGGATCTTGTTAAAGCATTGAAAGTAGAACATGCTTGATTGGCTCTCTGACAAAGCCTAAATCGGTGGTGGACAATCTTTTTTAGTTTAAGAAATTTCACAGTAGGGCTAAAATTATCATCATCATCTTCATCAGCCTTTTAATGTTCCCACTGCAGGGACACAGGCCTCCTCTCTCTAGGAGAAGGAATAGGCCATAATCCACCACGCGGGCCCAGTGCGGATTGGTGGATGTCACATGTCTTCGAATTTTTGGTTCTAGGACATGCCGGTTTCCTCACGATGTTTTCCTTCGCCGTTTTGAGAGCAGTGGTGATGAAATAAATTACACAAAGTAATGCGCCTGGCTGGGTTTGAACCCGCGACCTACGACTCGTAAGTCGGGGCCGTTACCACTCGGCCACCACTGCTCACACTAAAATTATATAAAAAAAAATTGAGTAGAAACTTTCAATCATGTAAAAACATTAGAAAAAAGAAAGAAAGAAACACAGTTTATTCACGCGAAATGACGCAACCTTAAAGCTATCAGAAAATCATTACATTTTATAGAAAATAATGCGTCACATTCGCTTAAAACGGCCCAACGCTCAGCATAATGCTGTGGTCCCAAGCATAATGCGATGAGCTCACACCGCTGGTTTTCGGCATTGCTCATTTTATGCCATTACAAACTCGTATTTATGTAAAAAATACAATTTAACTTTTATTCGAAGATCCTGCTATGGATTATGGTAGGCATGTGTATTCTAATAAGTACAATCTATTTAATACTTCTTGATATATATTTATAATTTCTTTTATTACATTATATCTAGATAATTAAACCAATTTTGAACTACACACTCGCAATAAGTTTCAGTTCAAAGTCAAAGTCAAAATTTTTTATTTCACATGGGCCTACATGGGCACTTATAAAACGTCAGATGCTAGTGCACGGTTCCAAATTGGTCGTTTCCTATGGAGGAGAACCTTGAGAAGTTGAAAACCAGCGTCAGGCAACTACCTTGTAGCTGTCTGGAATTCTTGCTGAACTGAACTTACTTGGCGCAGCAGGTGAGAGACACTCATTATTAGTTTTTTTACTGTTATTTATTTGTGTATAATCTTAAGTGTGACTTACCTAGTCGTTGTTTCTATATTGTTTGTGGATGATGTGTGCCAAATAAAATATTTTTCTATCTTTCTTTCATAATAATGTCGGGCCATATACCTCCTATTCATGTCGAAAGACCGTCGACGGGTCGGATTAAACCCATTCGCAGGCCGGAGCTGGCCCACGGGTAATATTTTGCCCATCATTAGCCTAAGTAAACCAAAATAAACGATTTTATAGTGCTTTTTTTAAAGCTCTTAGTACAGTACGGCAATTCTAACTTCAAAGTGCTTGAAGTTAGACTCTGCGGACTTTATCGTTTGTGCACTCGTAAATAAAATGCCATTAGCAATTGTTACTGCTGTTACTAACTTTTATTGGCAGTAATTTTTTTAAAACCTTTATTTTCTTACGAAAGCACAAGTGCTAAAGTTCGCAGAGCCTAACTAAGGGCTCTCCAAGTTAGAACGGTCGTACTGCACTTTCCTGGGAGTTTTTGTGCGGTATTTTATCGAGGAAAGTTCATGTAAAATAAATGTGAACATGTAAAATTGCTGTAGTTTGTATCCCACGATTTGATTCCGCCATCCCAATTTTACCTTCGGACATCCCGGCGTACGGCAAATATCCACCCTTACGTTGTTGAGACACCTGCGGCCCGGACTAAGCGTTTTGCCTCGTCGTTTATACCGCGTACATCGAGGGACTGGAAGTTTGCCGGCTGCAGTCTTTCCGTCCGATTATAATTTAGGTGTCTTCAAGGCTAGCGTGAATAGGCTCTTAATAAACTAGTGCGCCTTACCATCAACGATTGCATCACTGCTTACCATCAGGTGGGATCGCAGTCAAGCACTAGTTTATAGCAATTTAAAAAAAATCCCAATAGTCTGCATAACTAGAAAGTATATGAAATCTTAGAAACAGGCGAAATCTCAGTAAAATGGAGATTTAATGATTAATATTTTACTGAAAGAAGGCTAACTCTATTCATGGAGTCCATTCACGTCCATTTTCATGCAATTTCTTCTCCATAGACATCTACGCTTTGGAACGTGCAAATTAGCTTCATAATGCTCTTTTGAATGACCGACATTTTGACTGTTCAAAAGTGCCTGTAAAAAGGTCTATTTGAAATAAATTGTTTGAGTGGGAAGCAGTGTCAGACTCTTACTGACTAAGCGACCCACACTGTTCCTTCCTTGCCTTGATCCCAGGGCCATGGTGTTATGTCTTGGCATCAACTTTTGGCCCCAGGAAGCTTCTACTCTGCTGGGCCCCTACAGTTTGCTGACAACTCTTTGAGGTGTGTGAACAGTGCGCGCCGTCGACGACTTGGGCTCGGTCCGGACATTTTTAGTCATTAATTCTGACACTCCCCCCTAGATGTCACTCAACGTTAAATATTAATAAGTCAAATAAGCACTCCTTTATATGGAACACAGAAGAGAAAGATGGACACACGAAAAGTGCAAACTAGCACAGCTTAAAAGTTGTAATGCTGAACTATGAAGTAGTGACAGATTGCTGGCACGGCGCCAACGGAAAACTCATTCCACCTCCGAGAGGCTGGGTACAGAACAAATACACTTAAATCCCAATTGCCTGGTTATACAGATCTGAGGACTAGCTGGGGAAATTGAGAAAAAAGTTAAGTGAATTATTTGAGTAGACCAATTTATTAGGAACTTAAGAATGCCTAGTGGCAAAAATTGAAGCCCGAAGATAGAGCCACTGAGCGCAGGAAAGGAATTTGAAGTTATCAAATAATGGTATCAGGCAGGAAGTAAAAGAAGACTTATTGATTAAAATAATTGACTGTTAACAGAAAGAAAGGAAAATTGTTTTATAGGTCACATAAACGAACGATAAACAAAACTTAATCCTACATGCTGGCCAAATGATAGTGTATTTATAATGTTAATATAATATGAGGTACGTATTTAACCTTTCGAATACCATAGTTACATAAAATAGGCTCTTAATAAACTAGTGTGCCCCAACATCAACGATTGCATCACTGCTTACCATCAGGTTGGATCGCAGTTAAGCACTAGTTTATAACAAATAAAGAAAAGCTTGTAATTACATACATTCTATAATGCACACATTATACGAAGCCAAAAGAAAGGAAAAAAAGAAAAGAAAAATACTTGATAGAATTTTTCTTTTATTTTGTTATGTTGTCCAAATACTTCTGCAAGCCGCAATCATTCCTAAAAACATGTCAATGCACTCATAAAACTTGTTATTATCATAATAAATCTATCATTCTGTATTGTCGGGGCGACACAGGCAGTGGTTCCAAACTTGTGGTCCGCGACCACTTGTGGTCCGTCAGAGCTAAAATTATGGCTCGGAAAAAGAATAAAAACATTGATTTTATCAACCAAAGGCGTAGCGTAGACAAGTACAGACATGGGGGAAGCCTTTTTGTTTCATGAATGTGAAAACTAGGCAGCCAATGTCGCAACCTAGCGTTTGACCACATCGTCGTTTACCATCACGTGAAAAGGGGTCAAAAATATGTTTATCTATTAAAAAAACCTCGTTCTTAAAGAAACGGTCCCAGATCGCTTTCGTTCTTACTGAAAAGTAACAGATTTTAAGTTTTTATAACAAATATTGTGTTTTCTTTGACTCTCGCTCGTTACTTATTATTTTAAAGAATCGTTTTGCAACAAAATTGGATATGAAGACAGGAAAAAAGAGAAAACAATGTTTATTTTGCCTAAAATAGACGCACATAATACAAAAATCTGTCAGTCAAGTGTGAACCAGGTATTAATGTATTGCATCATAGACACTAGGCAGAATACAGTGGCCTTGGTTTCAGTTAAATAAATATGTTTTGTCAATTACATCTGTCATAATTAAATAACTTTTCTCTACGGATCGAAAGGTTTCTCAAAGGATTTTTGTAATCAAGATAAAGTTAAGTTTTCTTCAGGGGTTCTGGTCCCTGGGAACCCCAAAGAAAGCACAGTGAACCCCGGTCAAAAAAAAGTTGGGAACCACTGGTTTACAGTTCCTGTTTGTCTGCTTCGAGGATGGGGAAATGCTTCGATAGGCAATATCCGCCCCCACTTATCATAATAATTGATTTCATGTGAATGCAGTATTCTTTGTGTTTTTGTTAGAAGATTGTTTTCCATGCATATTTGAGAAGAGGATGTTTTGAATTGAAATAGAGGAAATTTTATTTGCGATTGCATGTCAGGACCATAAGTCATCTACCCTCCTATTTGCTGACATATTATGATCCATATATGAATCCGGCATTGCCGAAGCCTACTGAGGCTATGGGTAATGTGAAAGTGAAACCGGAGTGGGATTAGTCAGTAAAAGTCTGATACTATCCCACCCAAGTCAAGACAGGCAAGGTATGTCATTGGATGATTTCTCGGCGAGTGACATAAATGCAAATATAATTTTTTTCGATTTCGTTTGCCCGCCAACGCCAGCTCTTATCTCTGTCCTTGTCTATCAGTAACTAGTTTCTAGGTTTGCGACTGTGATGACACTGATCATAGATCTATGAGAGTCCAGGTTTTTTGATGGCGATTTTAGCGCGTCACATATCTTCCCTTATAACATATCAGCTATCCTAAAAAACCCCAATCAACCTTATCATAAAACACACTCTTTGGCAAGAAATTCAACTCTACACACATTGAAAGAGTCCGATACCATACCGATCAACTTTTTGAGTTAACAAAACTCTTAATCGCTCCCCTAACTAAAACCTATTACAAAAATATTAAAATTACATTATGACTTTACCAACTATAATGACTGGGTTTCATACTAAAATTACCCTCATTTTAAATATTTGTATAACTAGCTTTTGCCCGCGGCTTCGCCCGCGTGGTATTGGGGTTGAGGTTGGGGTTTCCGGGTTAAAAAGTAGCCTATGTCCTATTCCGGAGTGTATCCTATGCCTGTGCCAAATTTCATCCAGATCCGTCCAGCCGTTTTGGCGTGATTGAGTAACAAACATCCAAACATCATGACTTTCGCATTTATAATATTAGTAAGATAATGACGGGTTCCATACTAAAATTACCGTCATTTTAAATATTTATATAATAATAGCCCAGTCTAGACTAGGCTGGACTGTATCATGTATGAAACACGCCAGTTTTGTATATAAACTGTAGTATAATTGCTGCATAAGTTTTGCAGGCAAAGTATTAAATTTTTCACTAAACAAATGAGGGTCGGTGCTAGCCGTAATTACAGAACGTTTCCACAAAGTAAGCGTTAAGGGGGTGGTGTACTGTGGCCTGAGCGATAGATGCTTTTAAAATGATAAAAGAGTTGCCGTGATAAAAAGGCGAGAGATTATATATGGGTGTATGTATACAATAAGTAGGTAAATTGAGATTTAATATTATTTAATTATTTTTTTTCGAGTCCGTACTCGAAAGGTAATATTTTTGTCATTCTACGAGTATTGTGTCTCTAATTACGGTTAATTAGAGGCATAACACTCGTAAAATGATTAAAGGTGTGTGAACGCCCGCGTTCATACACCGAGACCATATACAATTTTACTTAAATACACTTAGCTTGCGGGGGAGGCCTATGTCCAGCAGTGGACGTCTTTCGGCTGAATTGATGATGATGATGATGACACTTAGCTTAAATACTACTACTACTTAGGTAGTGATTTTTTAAGATATCAGTTACACAAATTTTAGACAAATAATATGTCGCCGAAAAACGTTATCAACGCAACGACATTGGTTAGTTTCGTAGTTAAAATTTATCACGAATTATGGTAATCTCTTTTAACATAAATTAATTCTTGATCATTTAATTTCAAATAATTTCGGGGCATCACAGAATGCCATAAATCATGACTATCAAGTTTCGTCAATAGGTACCAAGCCAACCAACCCAAGGTTCCAAGGTACCAAGGTTCTCCAATAGATCTTGCACTCAAAAAATTTATATAATACTAGTATTTGTCAGCGGCTTCGCCCGCGTACATAAAATATAGCCTATGTCACTCAGGAGTAAAGCAGCTTTCTATTGTTGCTAAAATTTTTCCAATCGGACCAGTAGTTCCAGAGTTTACCTCTTACAAACAAAAAACCAAACATTACCTCTTTATTATATTAGTGTAGACATACGAGTATATTCGCGTTACTAAGCAGGCTACAAAAGTTGCCAGTCCAAAAATAACACACACCTAAGTATATAGCGTGGCTATCGCATAGCTTTCAAAGGGACTACAACCTCTCCTTTGAAAATTTCAGTTTAAGTGCGGGTCCCAAAAACTAACGACCCGTGAAACGACTACCTACACTTTGAAACCTGACGTTTGAAACCCTTGCTGTGACGTCACGTGTGTTTTAAGATACCTTATGGACCTGGCAGGTAAAGTATTATATACCTATAGTAGTTTGGTTAGGGTTTGTTTAAAAAAATAACAATTACAAGCTCATTTCTTGCATCCAGTAGTTTTTTTATGGTGGGCAATAATCATCCGATGACGAATCCCGCTTTTAAGCGGAACGGGAAACAGTGTGAGACTCTTATCTACTGACTAAACACCCCACCCTTTCTTCTTTGCCATTCGCACGCCAAACCTTCCTTTCAGAAAAAGACTCTTCGACCTTGCATCCAGTAGTGACCACCCAGGCGAAGCCAGTAGGTCTTTATAAAACTAGCTCAACCAAACAAAAATGAGTGGTTGCGAAGATGGCGTGGCAAGTGCCTCTAAATCACACCACATTACATTCACGTTGAGGAAGAAGCTGTGCCCAACAGTCAAACATGATCAGGAATAACAGGATCCTCTACCACTATGCAAATTTAGAATTTCTATTTCAAGGTTGGAGGAAAATGCTCGGAATCCACTGGGCAGAGCATCGGACCACCGACTCTATAATAGCCGAACTCAAATCACCCGTGAGGCTCACGACCATAATTATGCCAAAGTCCAGGGACCAAGGGTTGATGCGAAAGCGTATTACCGACCCTGAGGCAAGGAAAGAACGGGGTAGGTTGTTTAGTCAGTAAGAGTCTAACACTGTTTCCCGCTCCACCCATGGGCGGGATTCGTCATTGGATGATTTTTACCTACCATAAAAAAAAAATACCTACATAAAGGTCACCACCGTATGCCAAAGAATAATTTTTGATTTCTTTGGCGACACTGTCAGGAAAAGAGGTTATAACCTGAAAAAGTTGCTGCTTACAGGAAAAAATTAAAGGAAAAGACCTCGGGAAAGGATTTCCATACGTTTGTCAGACCAAAATCCGTGCTACACTGGAGACCACGGTCGGCGACGCCATCCACATCGCCGAAGTTAGGAAAACATGGTAAAATATAGTCCCCCAAAAAGTTATTCGATGAGGTCACGACCCCCCAGCATTAAGGATAAATAACGCAAGGAGGAAGACATACAATTTACAAAGCTAAAATCGATATTTGATTTGATAGCAATGAATAGAAATTTCATTATCTACACTAATATAATAAAGAGGTAAAGTTTGTTTTTTTGTTTTTTTGTTTGTAGGGGGTAATCTCTGGAACTACTGGTCCGATTGGAAAAATTTAAGCAACAATAGAAAGCTGCTTTACTCCTGAGTGACATAGGCTATATTTTATGTACGCGGGCGAAGCTGCGGGCAAAAGCTAGTTAATAATAAATTATTAACTTAATTATAATTTTATGATAAAATATAAGTATAAAATTACCTAATTATAATAATAATCAAGCCCTTTAATTTCCCAAATCACAGATCAACGCGGAACTGCCGACTAATAAGTTAAAGAGATTAATTAAATTAATTGTTCCGTTTTAATTGAATTAATGAATTTGTTACAAAGGTTTATATTCAACATTTTAGTTGAGGTTGACGGGTTTACACTTAGAAGAAAAATATTTTAATAAGGAATTAAGATTACAGAGGCAGTTTTTGGTTCTTGTGATTTTAATCTTGTTAAACCAAGTGTTTGATGGTTTAGTTTTTTTTGTAACATCCTTTTTTAAATTAATTAGCTCTTCAAGCTTTTAGTTCATTAAGCCCCAAGAGAACCTCAGCAGAGTCGAAGCCTCCTGGGGCCAAGGGTTGATGCGTAACCGTAACATCAGAGCTCTGGTATTAAGGCAAGGAAGGAACAGGGTAGGATGTAAAGGACAAACAGTGTCAGACTTTTACTGAATCTCTCCATCCAAGGGCGGGATTCGTCATTGAATGATTTTTACCATAAAAAAGCGCCAAGAGGACACCGGTATCCGCACTCATACCGTACCGTAATTAGAGACACAATTAAATTGTGTCCCTTTAATTTTGTCTGTAATTACCGTCAACGAGGCGGGCTTGGTGGTTTAGACCGTTACTGGACGGCTGAACAGCGAGCTATTCGTGGCTCGTCGTCCGCAAACCCACGGGGGTCTCGGCGGCTGGGGTGTGAGGATGACTCGTGCGGCCGTCTCCTTCGCCAGCATTATTGCTTCATAAAAGGAGCCGAGCATCTACCATTCTCACTCCGGATCATGGCGAGGTGAGAACGAGGGTCCGGAGCGAGAGGTCACTGCTGCCGATGCCATAGTGGTCTCGGCAGCAATGACTTCCCGCTCAGTCTTTACGTCCTAGTTTGTCAACACGAAGCGAGATATTAATTAACCTAATGTCTTGATCACACGTACCGAGCACATAGGCGAGACAGTGCTCTCGCCCGAACACTCGGTACGTATGAACTGCTCGGCCGAGGGCTTATCTTTATAACTCCCTTACATAACTGTCTCGGCCGAGTAACATTTTACTGTCTCGTCCTTTTACTCGGTACGTGTGATCTTGGCATTACTGTGTAATGAAGATTATTACCAATAGATACAGGAGATTGGGTTGTACCAGTAGGTAAATGAAAGGACTTTGCGTTTGTATTAGTAATAACTTAGTATATGTATAACTTGGTAGACTATGTTAAGTTGTTTCTCACTTGATTAGTGTTGACATACCTAGCTATATTGATGAAGTTTTGTTTATTTTGATAATTTGATTCGGTTTGCGATTTCAGCTGAAAGGTGAAATGGATTATATTCAAGACTAGCGACCCGCCTCAGTTTCGCACGGGTGCTATGTTGATATTAAATACATATACATATAAACCTTCCTCTTTAATTACCCTAACTATTAAAAAACCCGCATCAAAATCCGTTGCGCAGTTTTAAGATAGCAAACATAGGAACAGACTTTGTTTTATACTAGTCGGAGTAAGTGTACCTATGACTAATGTTCTGAATATTATGAAGATAGAAAATCAAAAATATTTTTGACTAGCTTTTGCCCGCAGCTTCGCCCGCGTACATAAAATATAGCCTATGTCACTCAGGAGTAAAGCAGCTTTCTATTGTTGCTTAAATTTTTCCAATCGGACCAGTAGTTCCAGAGATTACCCCCTACAAACAAAAAAACAAAAAAACAAACTTTACCTCTTTATTATATTAGTGTAGATAGGCTCGCTTTTGATATCTTACTCTATAGCAATTTTAAATTTATTAATAGATCGTTCACAACTATCTCACCTGATGGAAAGTGATGATGTGGATGATGATGGAGCACGCGTACCTACTATACCTACTACACTATCTGTTAATGCTTACTATTCTTATACAAAATTATATCTGTTATAGTCCGCCCGTTCTAACTTTGCAAGCCTTAAAAGCAATAAAAACTGCTAATAACATTATTTTTTTTACGATTACATAAGAGCTCAAATTCGCATATAACTTCAGAAGTTCAGACTCGCCAAGTTAGAACGGGCGTACTTTAAGTCAGTTAATAGATAATAATAAATAAAAATGACCTGACACCTTTCGTCCATCATTTCGGACCCCAACTCAACAAGTAATTGCAACAGTTGCTGTCCAAAAAAACCTCATTCTAAACTCCTAATAAGTTGTAAGAATCATTAATTATCTCACTCACCCCTTAGATCCCTTAAAAAGGGAACCATTCGTAAACCCTCCCCCGCATCGGAAGAATTACCAACGGATCTCCGTAAGCCTGTTCTATCTTAGGCTCGACACAAACTGGCAACCAACCACAATTACTAGTGGCCAGCGATAGCGACGCGCCGTACATGTGTAGCCGTCGATAACCACTCGATAAAGAAGTGTCGTTGACTAGCCACATGTGATCGCTGCGGGTTACACAAAACGCCGACACCCGCCACTGTCACATTGCTCAACCCCCGTCCACTTGACCATTGGATGGTCTACGTATGGTACGCGTCAACATAAAGCTCGACTCCTCAATAGATGTACTTAATTATATGTCATGGCCAGATCATAGAAGTTGATTCATGATATGTTCAACCGAAATTGAAAAAGGACTAAAGAAAGTAGGCCAAACGAGGATTCAAATATTATCAAACTTTAACGTTTAAAAAAATGTGGCCAGTTTTTCTTCTGCCACTATTATATTGGCCCGTTTGCACCGAGCCTTAGGACGCACCCTGCAGCTAAAGTTTTTCCTATACCGTCTAAAAAGTTTGCTTCCTCAGACTTTTTTCGTGATTACAAGCTATTTCACGGAAACTGGCTACACCGGGTGTAGTGTTTTGTAAAATACGGATTTTCTATTTCAGTAAATAGTTGGTAGAAGGTAGTTCAAGATAAAAACGGTTATGGCGTATAGGGTAAATGTCAGAGATCTTTGAATTTTCTGAGCGCAAACAAAAGAATGACGTGAGCGGATATTCGAATCGAATTCGAAATTTAAAAGTAAGTCTTATTTTTTCAGCGTATACATGGGATATACACTTCTCATCAAAAAAATCGAAACACCTTGCAAGTTTACGTTTTGTCAGGATTATCAGAAAAATGTGTACATTTAGGAATAAATGTTAAATGTCGTTTAATAGTGAGTAATATGAGCTTATCAAATCTTAATGTTAATGTTCTAAATTTAAATGAATTTTTCATAGGTTTCGTATTTTGTTAAATGAGTCATTTTTATTCCGTATGGAGTATAAAGGAAATGGATAAAACAACACACGTAAATGAAAAAAAAAGCTAAAAAACGTTTATTTAATAACTTGTATTCCCTCCCCGAGCTCTAATTACTGCTTCCATACGGTTCTTCATCGATCGGATGAGAGTCACGATCACATGCTGTGGTATATTGTCCCATTCCTCTTGGATTGCATCTTGCAGCTGGCTAAGTGTTTCTGGGGCAGGATCTCTTGCTCGAATTCGTCTCTTTAATTCATCCCATAGATGTTCAATGGGATTCATGTCCGGGCTTCTTGCTGGCCATTCCATAATAGAGATATCGACTTCGTTAAGATAATCTCGTACGACGCCCGCGGTGTGAGCCCTAGCATTGTCGTGCATGAATATGAAGCCGTTGCCAATAAAATGTGCATAGGGCATCACATGAGGCTCGAGACACTCTTCGACGTACCGATGACAGTTTAGTGCAGGCAGACGTGGCCCAGACACGAAAGCAAGCTCTGTCTTACCGTCGGCGCTGATTCCTCCCCAAACCGTCCACGAACCGCCACCATAGCTGACCTTTTCTTCAATGCAGCATTGTGCATAGCGTTCTCCGTCTCTTCTGTAGACCTTGTTCCTTCCGTCGTTACCATACAGCATAATTTTACACTCATCAGAAAAGAGAACTTTGCTCCACTGTAGGTATGACCAATTTAGGTGCTCACGTGCAAAGTTAAGGCGCGCTCTTCGATGGTCTGCAGTTAATTTCGGCCCATTTGCTGGCTTATGCGGTACCAGTCCACGATCCTTCAACCTTCTTCTAATTGTAGAGTCACTTACAGCCACCCTTCGTACAACACGAAGCCGCTGCTGCAGTTGAAAAGCGTTAAGGCGTCGATTTCTTAAAGAAGTTGTTACAATAAATCGATCATCTCGCTCAGAAGTGACCCGATTCCTGCCAGATCCTGAACGGCGCGTGAACAAACCAGTCTCCCGATAACGTTTATAGACTCTATGAACAGATGACAGGCTTAGATGCAGTCTTGCAGCCACAACACGCTGACTAAGGCCAGAATCCAGCAATGCCACAACTTGGGCGGCTTCTGTGGGCGAAGTATCCATACGTTTTAGAAAAAAAACCTTTTTTCAGACGTCCCAAAGTCACAGTATTGAAATAAAAAACAAAAAGTTTAAGGATAGGCGCCAATTTTTAGTTTTTAAACGCTAAATGTACTCCAACCCTAAACACACATTTGTCTCAAAACAGTGATTCATTTCGTTTATAAGATAAACAAATGAAATTCTAATTTTGAATTTAGAATTTTCGCTTATTACTGTAATGGCCAAACTGCCAGCTATAATATATGTATTTTTTTTCATCGTATGAATTCTTTTTTGTGTTAAATTCGGACAGAAACAATGAAAACGGAAGTGTTTCGATTTTTTTGATGAGAAGTGTATTTTATTTTTGCTTTTTTTGGCTTAGATACCAAGTAATTTAAGCTAAGTATGTCTTTGTATAAATAGTTCGTTTTTACAAGCTTTTATTTAGTTTCACCTGTCCCGTTGTCTGTCGTTCTGTAATCAAATCTTGCAACTTAAATTTGATCCACTTCCCGGTTTCCGATTGAGCTGAAATTTTGCATGCCGGTGTAAATCGCATGACAATGCAATATTATGATGACATGGAGCTGATCTGATGATGGAATCACGAGGTAGCCATAGGAACTCTGTAATTAAACGGCACAACCACGTCGAGTTTGGACTCGTGTGAATCGTCTTGACGAGTTTTAATTATATAATTATAGACCGCTGCTATAAAAGCTTGTTATGAAAAAAAAAAATATTTTCATTAAAAACTTGTTTACCATTAAATTATAGGAAATAAATTAAAATAAAAGAAGAGAGAGAAGAAGACAATAGTCAAAGAATGACTATCTCGTCTCCCAAATCCACTCTGTAAAGACCTTAATTGGCTAAAATGCAAAAAAAAAATGCGATGCCAAAACAACAAAAAAAATGTTACGGTGAAGAAAAAATTCTAATAGGTACCTATCACAAAATAATCAGCCTTACTACAAACCAGAACTGATTAACGCCCTGAAAACCCTGACAGGCCTAATCAGTTTTTGGACAGAGATAGGCTGGTTGAAATAAGCCCACCAAAGATTATGGCCACCATGTTATACGTACAATGGCCCGCATAAGACTAAGTGCGGAAACCACACTCACACATAACACAATAAGAACAGAATAGATCATACAAGGAGCAAATAAATACTCCTCTAAAAGTCTAAAGTCAGAGAGACAGCAAATATTTATAGTTCGTTTCTTAATCCTAGACTACGATTTGACCACTTAAAATATCAAACTCCAGAAAATTGGGAACATATTTCTATAGTGTGACATTCTGAGTTGTCAAATCGTAGTCTAGTATAAAAAAACAAACTATACTCCTCTAAAAAAAGTCTAACATAAAAGAAGATAAGTTTAAAAAAACATTCGCCACGTACCTAATCCATTCTTCAGTTCCAAACCACACAATATATACATCTAAAGCTATCTATCGCATTAGTATTCCGATACAGTCGCAAGCAGATATACCAGCCTCCTTATGCCAAGATAAAAATGCCTTTATATTTCAACGTGTGGACGCCATATTGGCAATATAACCACCTGAATATTGTCAGCCCCTTAGGCTCAGTACTCGATCTAGCTCCTTTATTGAAGATACGTGGTTGAATATTTGTGAAATGTAATATTTGAATGCCGTGTTGGTTTAGTGGTTAGTGGCCCTAACTGTTATATATTATATAACTGTTATTCAAGACAAATGTTTGTGTGATGAGCGCTTAGATTAAATCAGAACAGCGGACGATAGCGCGTGTATAGTACGGTCGCCAGATCTTGGCGAGTCTGGAGTTAGGTTATGCGAATTTTAGCGCTTGAAAACTCGTACAAAAAGTAAAAAGAATATGCCAATTTCAATTTTTAACAGCAATAAAAACTGCATTTATTTGTTTCTACTATTTACTTTTTAACCGACTTCAAAAAAAGGAGGTGGTTCTCAATTCGATTGTATTTTTTTTTTTTTTTTTTTATGTTTGTTACCTCAGAACTCCGTTGTTTATGGATGGATTTGCAAAATTTTTTTTGTACTTGAAAGGATATGCTTCCAGATTGGTCCCATTTTTTTCAAAATCGAGTTTTGATGATGGGATCCATGAGAAATCGAGGGAACTCGTCAAATATTATAAGCAACTATATAGTTTTTTTTTATATTTTCATTGAGAACTCAAGTATTTACAGTCAAAAAGTAACATTTGATGAGGTGAAACTGGTGAAGAAGATCAGAAATGGCTAACGAAACTTGACACTCGCATAGATATCACAATCAAGGTAGTTAAGCAACTATGAAAATGCACTATAAACCAATGATATTAAATAATTATCATCGAACTGATCTGATGATGATGATGGAGCTGGAAGGTAGGCACTGGAACTGCGTAACTAATTAATATATCCTAGCCGTGTTTGGGCTTGTTAGAATTGTCATAAGATGCACTTTGGCTGTAAGGTACTATTGAACTGATGTGATGATGAAGCTGGAAGGTGGAAGGTCGGCATGGGAACTTCAAAATAAAAAAACGTATCCTAGCGTTGTTTGAGCTTATTAGAGCTCTCATGGGCAATGCTGTCAAGGGCAATGGAAAGGGCTATGCTCGGAGTTTCCTTGCGTGTTCGAATCAGAAATGAAGAAATGCGCAGGAGAACCAGGGTCACCGACATAGCCCGCAGAATTGCCAAACTTAAGTGGCAGTGGGCAGGGCACATTGCTCGTAGAACAGATGGCCGATGGGGCCGAAAGGTTCTAGAGTGGCGACCGCTCACCAAAAAACGCAGCTTTGGAAGACCTCCCAAAAGGTGGACGGACGACCTGGTGAGAATCACGGGAATGCGATGGATGCGAGTCTCACAGAATCGGTCGTTGTGGCGACGTTTGGGGGAGGCCTATGTCCAGCAGTGGACGTTTTCTGGCTGAAATGATGATGATGATGAGAGCTGTTATGAGATGTACCCATGAGATGAATCATAAGTATTTCATGCATCATAACATCTCTCCACGAGATCAAAACGATTACACTGTAACAATGTACCTATAATATGTATTCCTACTTATATGACACTGGTAACTTTTTCAAAAGAAATGCAGGAACGATATTGACTTCGTTGCCATAACACATTATAATAAAAAACACTAAACGGCTACAAATAAAAAAAAACTTTTTACAAAAAAAAAACCGCCTTCAAAAAAAAAATTTTATAGTTAAATTAGAGGTAGTTTTTCAAGGGATTGTTGCCCATTCGTAATTCCTTGCCTTGGCTGGCACCGACTCCAAAAAGAAGTAATAAATTTTGAATATTTGCAAAATATTAATGTCAAATAAGTTTACCTATAAATTAAGTTTCTTTACAGCAATTCAAATTTTTATTTTCAACTTTTTAGTGTAGGAACTTTTATCGTTTGGCTTTTTTTGAAGGCGGTTTTTTTTTTGTAAAAAGTTTTTTTTATTTACCACTTAAATTGTGACCATTGTCACTTTTTCACATTTTTCACGATGGTCACACATTCGGAGTCTACCGCTTTTATCTCTGTCCTTTTCTACCAATAAGAAGTGTAGTGAAGATGTACATTACACATTATACATTAGGCTCTGCGAATTTTAGCGCTTGAAAACTCATAAAAAAATAAATTGTTTAAAAAATAAATACAATTAGCAGTTGTTATTGCTGTTTTAAACTGTTATTGACCTTTATGTTTTTAAAACCCTTATTTTTTCACGTGTTTACAAGCACTTAAATTCGCAGCGGCTAACTGCAGACTCGCCAAGATCTGATGGCCGTACTGTAAGTTGTTTTTAGTCCAAGTTTTCTGATTACAAGGTTAACGCGCCATGTATCTTTTACAACATGCCGGTTTTCTCACGATGTTTTCCTTCACTTCACTTTTGAGTGCAGTAATGAACTTGCACTAATATAACGATATAATTGTTCGGAAACTCTAGCAAACGTTCCATTAAAGTATTTACTTTAGGCTACAACGTGACTGCTTTCATTACCACGTGACAAACTGCCAACCATCCCGCTGCGGTATCGATCGATGGTAAAATATAACCCGCTAAAATAAGGCGCCTATTTGTGGTACTGAGGGACGATGCCCAGTAATTGACGAGATGGTGAAATTGTTGGTTTTTATATATCGTAATTTATTGTTATATAGATGCAGCGAATGAAGAAAAAGACAACTTTAAAAATACTTAGGGCAAAGTTATAAAAAGCCTTATATTATCTCACAGCTGAGATTCACTTAGAAAAAAGTATTCACAGTTTTTTTTATTCAATACTAGCGACCCGCCCCAGCTTCGCGCGGGTGCAAAGGTGATATATTATACCTTTAAACCTTCCTCTGGAATTACTCTATCTATTAAAAAAAACCGCATCAAAATCCATTGCGAACTTTTAAAGATCTAAGCATACATAGGGATAAGCAACTTTGTTTTATACAATGTAATGATAAACTAATGCTTGACTGCACTCAAGGGTTGAAGTGGTAAGGCGTTTCAGACTTTTAGAAATACACCTTTGTTTTTAGTGGTCTTTTGCATTCTAAGGCCTTGGATAGCTTGTTCAGAAATTGTTTTTTCAACAGGCCCGATTTGTTGGGTTTTTCGGGCTACGTTCTTGCTAATATTTCTTTGAAGAGTTCAACACTTCGCGCCATTAATGATTCGCGCTCATCCGGACAGTTACAAGGTGGCTGGATGGCGAGCTACCCATTGCTCTTTGTTCATAAGTCAACGCCTAAGGTGGTTGGAGATTGCCCTACTACTCCAGACTCCTGGAGAACAGTGCATATAACAGCGGTTTGAAATTTCCTTGCCAGAGACTATTTTCTGATAGTCATAACTTTTAGTCAACAGTGAATAAGTATTTCTTCGAAAGCGTGCTCCATTATCATCCAGGTCATCGCTTACCACCAGGTACATAAATAATCAAAGGAGAGACTGGTAAAAGCCTCACCTCGAAAATTCCTTTTGATTTGACCATTTTATTGGCTTAAACAAAACAGCTTTCTCTGGGTCTTACTTTCATCGAATATTTTACATCGTTTATGCAAAGGGTTCGACAAGGGGACCGTTTTGCATAAAACGACGGAAATGATACTACATTACGTAAATATTGTTAGAATTCTGAAACTGGTAATACAACAGAATATCACAGCACACTACAACATGAACCTTATACCAAATGTTCCCATCGCTGGGACTCGGGTCTCCTTTCTAGGAGTGGGAATGGGCCGTAATTCACAACGCGGGCCCAGTGCGGGTCAGTTGATGTCATATGTCGAATGTCGAATTTTTGGTTCTAGGACAGGTCGGTTTCCTCACGATGTTTTCCTTCACCGTTTTGAGAGCAGTTGCGATGAAATAAATTACACAAAGAACAGAATAATATTTCAATAGCTTCATGCTACCATCAGTATAGTTTTATATATCCAAACTGGGCCTTAAAATCACTCGTAGAAAGAGGAATGGAGCAGTACAACCAATATACAAGCTTCCTCAAACAGCTCAGTTTAGGTCTTCAAATGAATTGCATTAATAGCTCGTAGTAGACCCTCTGATGATGCTGTCCATTCTCTATACACAATTAATCATATACCCGAGGACCGCAAAGCTAATCCCCAACATATCCACGGGTATCAGTCGAATTGAATCGATTGTATCCGAACAAACCCGAATGTAATCTTCGAATCAGGACTGGATTAATTTTCAGTTGCTAAGCTCGGCAGATAATAAAATTGAATTTCGAACGGTCGATCTTGGGCGTTGGGTATTTGTTGCGGCGAATTTGAAATTCGAAAATGGAACGTTCGATGGTTTTTTAAATCAAACTGAAGAGACAGTGCAGTACGGCTGTCGGATCTTGGCGAGTCTGAAGTTAGGCTCTGCGAATTTTAGCGCTTAAAAACTCACTCATCGCGTTTAAAAAAATTAAAATTCTAATAACAGTTTTTAACAGCGATAATAACTGGAAATTGCATTTTTTTGTTTGATGTCAGTGTCATATTTCGGTTTTAATATATATATTTTATTATTTAAACTTTAATTTAAGGTACTTGTATATTACAAAGTCTTAATGTAACAAGGGCTACTACATAGTCCACCTTTGCATTAAAAAAATCTGTGGCAGGTGAGCACAATAAATAAATACAGATATTTGAAATATAATAAACTACCATTGAGATATACCTACTCATACAAATAAATCCTACAATAATAAATAACAAGTAAATGAGTAAGTTATTATAATTATGAGAATGTAAAATAAGCATACTTATGTCAAAAACCAAACTAAGATTGAGAGGATTTTATGTAGAAGTTCCGAATTTTATGCTTGAGAGAAACTTTCCTCTCGACTTTTTTATTTCAAAGGGAAGCTCATTCCAGTTTTATGGTAGAGAAAACGTAAGATTTAGACATAAACCCAGTGCAGTGAAAAGGAATATCTCATGAGGAAATAAGTTTTTGGTTGCTCGAAGGTTGATACTGTGAGATACATCCAGCACTTTACAATATATTGTTTCTCTTTCACTTCTCTGTTAGTCTGTAAGTCAGGACAGAATGGATCCAAATAAAACGGGACAAGGACAGGAAGATAATGATGGTGATAAGTCCTCATCTTAGTTTAGTAGGCTCTGTCTTTCTAGTTTTCTAAATACAGCACATCTTCTTCTTAGTCGTGCACTCTGGACAGAGTGGTCGTGGTCATGTGTCGGTCGAGTCCTACGCCACCGCCTCTCTCGCGATGCGACGCCATGCAGTTTTGTTTGGCGATTCGGGAGTTCTCATTAACGCTGCAATGCGTCACCGATTTGATGCGGTGCGTCCACCGTGTTGGAGAGCGTCTACGTGATCTTTTGCTCTCAACTTTCCCTTGCACTACTAATCGCTCCATTGAGTCCTCATTACGGGTGATATGCCCAAAGAAAAAGGAGAAACTGACTGACTAAAATATCAAGGCACAGCCGAAACTACTGGGACTAGGAGAGTGAAATTTTGCACAGAGCTTTCTCTTATGACTTAGGCGAACACTAAGAATAGTAATAATATTTACAATAATATTTGCAAAATTCGCCCCCTAAGGGGACGAAACGGCGTTCAAAAGTTAGTATGGAGAAACCTACTTACACGCGGGTGAAGCCGCAGGCAGAAAGCTAGTTTATCATAAAGTCCATCCATAATTACTTTAACCTACCCTTATACCTACTCTAAGCTATTTACGAGTATATTCTTACGACTGCTAGTAACAGTCACGATACTAACAATACACCTTATTCAAGAACGTAGAAAAAATTATATACCAATCAAGATTAACTATAACTTTCAAATCGGTCTTTCTACGGTCCAGACTAAGCGTTCCGTCTCGTCGTTTACACCGCGTACATGGAAGTACATCCGATTATTATTTAGGTGTCTCCAAAGTGAGAGTGAATAGGCTCTTAATCAACTAGTGCACTGCTAATCATCAGGTGGAATCGCAGTCAAGCACTGGTTTATACCAATTAAAAAAGCAAAAAATTAATAATCTTCTAGCTAGTTTCAAAACAGTCAATTTCGTTTAGTACTCCACATTTTTAAAAACACCTCTGGACATTTATTTCTTCGTTTACCTGCTAAAGTACGAAGTCGAGGACCCGCGGTAGATTACATCAGGTAGGGACGCAATAAACTCGATTCGTTTGCCTTGCCAAACCAATTTAGAGTGGAAACTCCGGGTGGAATTATTAAACAAAATACAAACAGTACACCAAAGCATACAGGATCCATTTGAAAATTGAAATCAGTTCCATTGCAATTGCGTTTGAAATTAATTTCGTTGGATAGTTAGATAATCTGAGCATTAGGTTGGATTTATTATCTGAAGAGAATATGTTTTTCGTGAGTAAAATGATGAGACGTTTACCAGCAGTGGGAACATTAAAAAGGAATGGAATATAGTGGTCAATTAGTTATGTATTGTAAATAGTACACCATGAATCTACCTATCTATCTTTTCCTTCTTTGTCAAATCCATCCAAAGGTTGTCTTTAAAAAAATCGCTTTTAGCGATAAGACCGCCCATTGTGACACCCTATCAATTTTAAGTTCCTATTGTTATTTTTATTTTGGTGTGCAATAAAGAATATATCTATCTATCTAAAAAGGCTGATGATGATGAGTAAAATGAAAGGAAAGGTAATTTAAGATGGGTTATCAATAGTTACGGTTGTATGAAAATTCTCCAATGCTTGAGCAATGATACAGGCAAGCAATATGGCGATACAAATGTAGTGAGAGTTGTGTGAATCCAATGGATGCGAGACGTAAGTACGTGAGGAAGGGCCATAACAAAAACTATCGATATTAAAGCTATTTTGCAGTATTCATTGTTTTTTATTTAGATGTCAAATGTATTTTTGTTAAACAAAAAAGACCAGACACTGTTACATCTAAGCAGTGCGTAAATTCTAAAGTATGTTTGTATGCCTATAATATTTGAAGAGTTCCATAAATTCCTCATAGGTCATTAAAACTAAATTGCTGTAAAACGAAACCAAGGAAGTTTATTTGTTCAAATTAAAGAAGAAATTTCCAAATCGGATCACAGCTTGCACAGTTTTTGGTAACAAACATAAAATCAAAATATAATCTACTAGCTTTTGTCAGCGGCTTCGCCCGCGTACATAAAATATAGCTTATGTCTCTCAGGAGTAAAGCAGCTTTCTATTGTTGCTAATTTTTTTCCAATCGGACCAGTAGTTCCAGAGATTACCTCCTACAAACAAAAAAAAAAAACTTAACCTCTTTATTATATTAGTGTAGATAGATGTAGATTTGAGAATCTCCTCCTTTTCTATTCGATTATAAAGGACCCAACTTCAATATTGACCTTGTCAATTCTAGCCTTGACAGCTAAATACTCAACTATAATACTTTTCAACATAAAAACATTCAACATCACAATATTTGCCGAACATCTTCCAAAGAAAACTGTATCTGTACCGAACATATGAACGAATTCGAAGAATATTTCGTCGTTATATGCTTCCAAATCAAATTCAACTTTAGCTCTAGTATTGTAAGGTTTATTTTTATCTTTCAGAAGTATATTGGAAGTAGTATGAATATCTGGTAATATTTGCTCAGTTGAGATAACGGTACTGTCTCCAGTTTCTGATATTTCCTTGGTGTGTCGTCTTCAAGGTTAATATTTGGGGTAACACAATTACTGTGGTATAGAAGGTATGTGGAATAGGGAAAATATTGTTAGTTACTTGTTAAGGAAGATGTATTAATTCTTTAGGTTCTTACAGTTTCTATGTCTGTTACATATCGTACTGAGCTGATTATTCATGACTGCCCAGAAGTCTAGATTTTTTTTTATTTATTATAGGGCCGCTATCTCACCTGATGGAAAGCGACGATGCGGTCGACGATGAAGCGCGCTTACCTAGAAGTAACCTATTCATTCTTGACTTAAAGGTTCCGGGATTGTAGCCATCAGGAAACGCAGACTTCAGCAAGGAATTCCACGTCTTGGCTGTAAGCACAATAAAAGTGTCCCCAAAACGTACCGTATAGCTCCGGACTTTTTTTGTGCAGATATGTAAATATTCAAGTTCACAGCAATAATCCAACCATGAGCGCCTAGTAGAAGACCAATATCCGTGGAAAATAGCCGCTTTTTCACGCACGGTGTGCCAACGAGTTATTACCAATTTGTGGTCCAAATCGGAGGAGTGTTTTCAGCACAATGGTGCTGATGATGATGTTATTAAAAAAATATAAAAAAAAAATTACTATTATTGAAATATCTATAGATTTGTATGTGTACCATTTTTTTTTTAATGTTTGTTCAAATTCACATACAGTACAGGATAGGCCGAAGCCAATTAGGGCCACGGGTTTGCGTTTAAAAAGGTAGGCTCTGGCCCTAGTATGTATGGCTATGTAGGAACGGGGTAGGTTGTTTAGTCAGTAAGAGTCTGACACTTGTTTTCCGCTCCGCCCAAGAGCGGGACTCGTCATTAGATAATTTTTACCTACAATAAAAAAAAAGTACAGGATAATGGAGCAAACGGCAATGAAGCAGAATATTTGATTACCCACCTTAATCAAATATTCTGTTTCATTGCCTATCCTGTACTTGGATAGAATTAGGGTATTTGTTTGATCAATATGAGCTTAACTCTACTATAACTATTGTTAATATGTCAAAATATTTCAGATTAAATCTATATATACATATAAAAGGAGATACTGACTGACATATAAACGCACAGCCGAAATTACTGAGATTAAGAGCGTAAAATTTTGCATAGGGCTTTCTTTTATAACGTAGGCGAAAACTAATATAGGATTTTCTAAAATTCAACCCCTAAAGCGATAAAACACGGGTCCAAACTTTGTGCGAAAACCTATTCTCACACGGGCGAAGCCGCTGGCAAAAAGCTATGATAAAAATATGTTAAACACAAAATCTTTACTTCTCGACAATTGTTAACAGTTTACCAATAACAAATTTTACGCCAGACAAAGCTAAGTTTAAAGCTACTAGTTGTAGTATACCTACTTACATCGTCTTCTTATGTATTTAGAGTCTGGTCTGGAGAGTCAAGGGCGATGGGATCAATAGTCTCCGCCGATCTCCCCTAACGCCTTAGGCTTTGCAGACCCCTATCTTTACCGCCCTCCGCAAAAACGCCTCTTAAAACAAACAGCTGTGTCAGCGATGGAAATTCTTCAAGCAGTTTTGCCTGTTTCTAGTTCGTAATAGAGATGTTTTGAAATTTCAATTCCGATTCCGAAAGATTGGAAGATCTGAATTGTATTGCAGTTTCGATTGCAGATTTGGTTGCGGTTTTTGATGGAATTTATATCAGTGGTACAAACCTAATTTATACTTAAGATAAGACCGCCCATTGTAACACCGTCGTAATTTTTAAGTGTCCTTATGTACCAAGTTTTGTTTATGGTGTACCTATAATAAAGAGTATATCTATCTATCTATCTACTTGTCATTTCAAGAATCTGTAAATTACTCTTTCATTTGTTATTTTTATTTGCATTTGGAATGCTTTGATAATTATTTGATATTTTTTTGTAAGCGTTAAATGACTACACTATTAATGTAGTCATTTAACGCTTCTGCCCTCCGCTTTCCACTATTGTTTTCGATTCTGGTTCTAATTCCAATAAAACAAATTTGATTGCTTCCGTAGCAAGTTGTATCAAACCAAACTTCTTTAGTTTCCGTTTTGAATTCATTTTTGATACTGACTAAGGATGTAATATGTAGAACATATTACATCCTTAGTCAGTAATATGACAGTCGACAAAAGAGCATGCCAGATTTATCGGAATAATACATCATTCTGCAACTTCCAATATCTTATATTAGGTACCTTTTCTATAGGGCTCCATTTCATACTACTTTGTGTTCTTATTACTCTTACATATGGTGTCTATATTTCTTTTTTTTACAACTCTCTTTTCTCATTCATGGTGGAAATATTTCTATAGAAATAAGCATCACCTTTGTACATATTTCTTGTCTCCTTCTTCTTATCATTTATTGCACGTTTGTGCGTAAATAATTAAATAAATAAAACCTTGTAATTCAATCAATCTTTTTGTTAACTTCAATGCAAAATTGGCTTTTACATATAATTCGAATTGCTGATCTAACGAAACAACGTAATCAATTAGATTTATCGGTACAAGCTCTAAAGATAATGAAAAAGATCAAAGCGTTAATATCCTATAAGGGGAGGCTCCATTTAGGCATTGTTCAGCCAAACGTATTGTCAGCCGCTGACTTTGAGCGAGCGTTAAGCAGTTTATAGCTTTTCCATATACAACATTATTTTGTATGCTAAAACTGAATAATATATTTTGTTTAGAATCAGTAACTAAATCGATTAGCGATTATAAAAATATATATCAAAAATATTTAAAGGAGGTGACAAGTAGGGTACCACCGAGACTTCTTAGTCTCGGTGGTACCCTACTTGTCACCTCCTGCCGTGCCCTGTGTTGTTCTTACAACACAGGTCACGGCAGGTCATAGCTGCATTAAACACCGGTGAAATTAAAACCAACCCCTGAGTTACCTGGATGGCCCGGTGACCATGAGTTTGTGTGGACAATAAGGTAACAAGAAGCTTTGTGTTATAAACATAGATTCTTTGCATAAAACTACTAAACCCCTGTTTCACATAATTATGTTAAAAATAAGGTTCTATAATATTAACTTCTCGTTCACACTTATTCACAACGAACTGACCACACGCTATTTTACGTACGTAGTGTATTGTCGCTGACTTTCGGTAGCCGATTATTTTACTACGCGTAGCAAGCCTTCTCTTTCGTTCACACAGCTAACGCATTCCACGCTATAGCACACTCTCGGCTTAATGAGAACGCATACCACAGTCTGAGTCCACGTTCACACAGGGACTAAAACTGAGCATACTCATATTCGGTAGCGGACAATACGTCTAGCCTGAACGAAGCCTTAACATCGTTAAATAATTGACAGTAATCTCAGACACAATCGGATCTACGCCATTGTTATTCAATTCAGTCCTGATAACAATTAAGTTGGAAGAACTGCATTAAACAGAACGAAAATAGAAGCAACTTATTTACTGGAAAACGCGTTCGTTGTAAATGGATTTTCATTTATAGCATTGTGAACATATTCATGAGTGAGGAATTTATTTTGTAGTTTCTATCAGTGGCTTTAGTCGCGTGAAAGTAGATAATTATCTTAAGGGAAAGTAAGATAAAAAGTTTCCTGGGTATTAGGTATTCATGGATATGGTTTGGGATATGTTCATCCAGGTAAGCCCTACTGTGCTTTAACGCGATCCTTTTGAGAGCTTTAACTAGGATGGAATTATAGATATGTGAATTATAGATAGCCTTCTTTCATGGTCGCTCGCTTGACATTTTAATGCGTCATGAGGCTCTGGAGTCTTACCTCCAGAGCCTCAAAACTGTTATTACAATAGTGTCAGAATGGTCTATCGTTAATAGTAATTGTCGATTTGGTAATCTATTAATATAATGGCGTCATTATGACTTTTCCAGTGACCAACCTTCAACTTCATTGAAAGAAATTGCATAGAATGGTAATCTCGTAGATAATGACAAATGAATGTCTGAAAATGCTTATGCTTTCATGTGCTAAAATTTTGACATTTCCTTTGACTAATGTCCTACCATTAGAATGTGCAATGCTGTCATTGTTTTTCATTCGTTACAAGATAGCTCGTACTATATTATTATTACGAGACCAGTGGCTGACCAATTATAACTGATCAGCCAGTGATCTCGCCAATATTATTGGCGACCTTTTATCATAATGTCAATGGGATCGTGTTGCAATGCCGATATTATGGAAATCGCAGACTTAGGCCCCAATTCAGATATTTAAGCATGTAGGCAACATTTATGTGAACCTAATTATGTACCACATTGAGGTTGATCACTTAATAACCTTAGTTCATGAGCGTCCCGTAATATGGGGCAAAATAATCCGCCTAATGCCCGCGTGGCCACTTGTGGGCAATAGGTGAAAGTCATTTAATATCACACGTCTGTTGTCTAAATTATTTATTCTCTGGACATTACTGACTACACAAATTCGTGGTCCGGACCACTTTTCATAATTTTTTATTTCTTTTACTAGCCCACTTATAAAATCTTTATTGTAGTCATTTCTTATTATGCACATTTCTTTTATAGATAACTTTTTACATAAACATAACAAGTCTCTCACCAATTCGACTCGCGTAATCGGAGATCGAGATATTGTTTGTAAATAAATTATAGCTTTACTGGGCACATATATAAAATATTTGTATTTCTCCACTATAATTCCTTTTCGTTGTAAGTTATTTAATTGCCTAGAGTTTATTAATGAAAGTTCAATAATATCCTTCGGTTTTTTAATTATTTCCACAACTCTCGGTTGATCAGGCCTCGAGTTTATGTCCATATTATCCACCGATTGGTTATTATTGCTCTTATCATTTTTCATACTTAATTGACGCAATTGTGCTCTAGTCATTACACTAACTATCTGTTCGTTCATTAATTTTAAATCTTCCGACGTAATTATTATTCGCGACAGTGCGTCTGCCACTGAGTTTGATTGTCCTTTCAAATATTCAATTGTAAAGTTAAATTCTTCTAACTGCAGTCTAAATTTCAATCATCTACTAGATGGATCTCTCATTGAAAATAAATAAACTAGAGGTCGATGGTCAGTCTGTATCTTAAACCGTCTTCCGTATAAATAAGGTCGAAAATATTTAACACTCCATACTATTGCTAAGAGTTCTTTTTCAATAGTAGGATAATTAATTTCGGCTTTATTCAAACTTCGACTTGCGTATGCCACTGGCCGTCCATCTCCGTTACATAACACAGAACCGATTGCAATACCTGATGCATCGGTTTGTAATACAAACTCATTATTTTCTGAAAAATTTGGATACTGAAGGACCGGTGGGTTTATCAGGGCTGTTTTTAGCATTTGAAAAGAATGCTCACAGTCTTTGGTCCAATTATACTTTACGTTTTTGCAACACAGTTTGTTTAAAGGAAATGCTAACTCGGCAAATTTTCTAATAAATTTTCTATAATAGTTTGCAAAGGCAATAAAACGCTTTAATTCGTCAACATTTTGTGGCCTTGGATAATTTTCTACTACTTTAATTTTTTCTGGGTCTGGTAAAATGCCTTTTCCGGAGACCGTATGACCTAAATAAATAATCTCTTTTTGCAAAAATGTACATTTAGTCGGATTCAATTTTAAATTTACTTCTCGTAATCTAGAAAAAACATCCATCAAATTTTGATTGTGAATGCTCAAATTTCTACCCATTACTACCAAATCGTCCTGGTAAATAAGACATTTATCATAATTAAGGCCAGACATTGCAATGGTCATCATTCTACTAAAACTACTAGGACTCGACTTGAGCCCCATCGGCATGCGAGTCATCTGATATTGGTTATTACCTGTAGTAAACGCCGTACATGGTCTGCAGCTTTCTTTCAATTTAATTTGGAAAAATCCTTGAGCTAAATCTAAATGAGTAAAGTACATTGCTCCTGCCAAAGAATCTAGTATTTCAGTGATGTTGGGCAAGGGAAATTTATCTGCAATATCTGCAGGCTTTAAAAAAAAAAAAAAAATGAACTGCACCAATTTTTAGCGTCTTCAATACGATGTCCTTCAAAGTGGCACAATGTGTAACTGTTGTCGTGGCGTAATTTGTTATTTTGTTAGCCGTCGATTTCCACGTCACGGTACTGTGCCATGGCATATTACGTCGTTGTAACGGTTTTGTAGTTTCATAGGAAAGGATTTACCATATATTTACCTTCAGAAAGCAAACACCTATTTAGGCCTAGCATCACAACAATCTTAAAATCACAGCAGGTTAAGATGGAAACCAAAAGTAATAAAACACTAAAATTAGGTCGGTACACAGCCAAACCCAAATTTAACTATCAGATCCCGGTAGAACACCTCTTCACAGTCCCTATTCTTCAAACGGGGTATTTTATCAAGCTATCCTAAAATCTCTCCGAATTTTACGACCATTTCTATGTCCTTGTCATACATGGGACGGTAATGTTTCTAATAAATCAAGACTCGTAACTCAGGATTGTGAATAACTTATGTCAAGGTACTTTTTGCCGTATCTTATACTTTCTTATACATATGTAAGTTACAAATTGGTTGAGTCAAAGTTTCAAGAGGTGGATCTTCGTAGCATCGATTGACAAACTATTGCTATTTGGCATTACTTCAACTGTAAGAGTTTGGTTTATATTATTGTTTTGTTGATTTTTATAGATATTCTTCTGTTGTGATTGTTACTGTTAAGTGTTGTTGCTCAATAAATTACTCAATAACCTCTATTTGTGTAATTATGTTGTGTAGGCTAGGTTCTGTTGTTTTATAAGCCCATGCAGTACTTTTAATTTATACTCTCCTGTTCTCATTATTTGGGGCCAGGCTTCGTACCTAATCGGTACCAGGATATTCTATCCTGGATTGTCGACATCTCCCTTCCCCTTGCGTGGTTTATCCTCAATGCTGAGGGTCGTGACCTCGACGAATAACTTTTTGGTGGACTAGGTATATTTCGCCATGTTGCCCTATCTTCGATGATGAGGGTGACGTCGCAGACTGTGGTCTCCAGTGTACTTTAAAACGAAAATAATAAATATCTTTACGTTCGAAGATCTGAACGGATTCAGATGATAGGCACACAGTTAAACTATACCCTGAAATAGCACATAAGATATTTTTTATCCGGAGATTATGTTCCCTAAGGACATTTTTTAACTTTGATGACGGGCGAACCCGCTGGCAGCTACTAGTATCTATATAAAACTTTTGTTAAATCGCAGCCTGTGTGGAACAGCACCTTATCTAGGTTCGATTCTATCTAGACTAACATTTACAAGGCTTCAGATATTTGTTCCGAACAAATGTTTGTCTGTAAACAACCTCAAGATGAGAGAGTTCTGGAGAGCAATATGCTGTTTTATTTCTAGTCATTATTCTTTGTGTTGTCTTTAAATCGTTTCGTATTTATGACTATCATGAATATGATAATCGTATAATCTTGCAATCAACCATTTTATTACGGTGCGCAGTTTATCATCGTATTGGATTTTGATTTATGTTGGGCATACCCATAAGTATCTACTATGATGCGCTTTTACGCTTTTTTTATTATTAGGTATACATAGGCGAGCTTATCTCAATTTCATAGTTTATTATTATTTTCCTTTCCTTTAGTCGCAATTTTGACTGGCATCTAGTGACTGTCTGCTATCTCGGAGATCGTGAGACAGATTTCTACCTGACAGAAATATTTGTTTGAAGGATACGATCATTTGTTCTGAGTCTGGGTGTAATTTATCTACAATGTACAAGTATTTAGAAATATATAGATAAGATATGTTTATTATTTGTCTAGTATGACTTATAAGCTAGCTGTAGACAAACACGTTCATAGAAACTATTAGTCAAAATACTGAAAAATTAATACAAAAATCCGCTGCAGCGCTTCATTGGCATTATGTCGTCTAACAAAACTTTTAAAACTAACAACGCTGTCACGCTGCGTGAACGTGAAAACTGCATTAATGTAATCAATGTAAAGGTGGCTTGTAGATCACCTAAGGAAACTAAATTGAGTGTACGGCACGCCTAGTCTAGTGCGTAGTATAGGTACTTTAGGCACGATTGATCCAATTCGATAAAAGTATCGATGATTATATTGTATTCAAATCTCAATTACAAAGATTAGTGATCAATAAAACAATGCGTAAGTTAGTTTTCTATAATCCTCAGTTCTCGTAACAAGTTGGATCATATAATAGTTGTTAAGTGAGCCGACTGCCGACTGCCGATGTCTCAAGTTGAAATGCGGAAAGTTTCAATGTGATCGGAGCGCAGATTAAGATGTCTGGAAAACATAGCGGCTGTGCTTTGGAACGGGCACGGTTAGTGTGAGAGACATGACAATTTATTTATTATTTAAACTCTATGTACAGTAGTGGTTTAATCTTTATTTTTTATTCCTATAAATTAGTGCTTGACTGCGATCCCACCTGATAGTAAGCGGTGATGCAATCGTTGATGATGAGGCGCTATTAAGAGCCTATTCACTCTAGCCTTGAAGACACCGTATCTCGCTCCGGTCGTGTTGGATTGCCGTCCCATTGGACTATGAGAGTAAAGGAACAGAGAAATGCACTGATAATTTCTTTGTTCGAAATTCGGTCGGGAAGATTATTGCTGTAATAGAACATTGGGAGACATAATAAAAAATGAATTACGTACCAGACAACTTGTGGATCAGAAAAAGCCAGCCAGAAATGAGTCTGAATCGCGACAAACTCTGTACAGTTTTTTTTTTTTTACACAAAATATTTTAAGTATTTTTTAGTATTTGTTGATACAGCGGCAACAGAAATAGGTTCACCACTTGTCTAGCAATCAAGGTTCATGACATACACCCTGATGACAGAAAAACGCACACATGACATGAGTGTGCTTTATGAGTTGAAAATCATCAACTTGGACTCCCTCAGACTTTTATCGACTAATACCAGAGTTCCTTTACGTCACAGGACCGTGGAACCTCAGTCGAACAATTGTCTGCCACCAACTCGGGAGGAATGCCCCGTCTGTCATACTCATAAGATGACCCGCGGCTACCTCCTCAATGTGTACTCTCACATACACAAGGACAGAAACAAGCAAAAGCAGCAGAGCATCTGAGAGCTTTTAGCGATGAGACCACCCATTGTAACACCTTAGTAATTTTAAGCTCTTAATATACCAAATTGTATATGGTGTATCTACAATAAAGAGTATATCTATCTATCTATCTTACAAGTACAAAGTTGGTGTGTTTAAAATTGGGCTTGTCCGTCTAGTTTGTAGTTCCCGTGGGTTTCCACAGTAACAATTCAAGAGCTGTGTAATTGTATGAGACTGATACAATCTATGCCTGCTGAACTTTCTCACTTTACATTATAAGGAACGTTTCATTTGCTGTCATCTCTTCGCCTATGGGTGATACAAGGAAATGGTTATTCTGAGTTAAGGAAGAGATAAAAGGTATATAAATACGAGTATATATGTATACCCATACACATAAGTACAAGTATATATACAACTTCCAAAAAGACTGTTTGTGTGCGGGTAATGTGAAAGTGTAACCCGGAGCCCTTGAACGAAGGCAAGAAGGAACGGGAGTGGATTTTAGTCAGTAAAATCTGCCAGTAGTTGCCGCCCCGCCCATAGGCACGGACATGTAATTAGATAATTTTCTCACTAAAAAAACCTATATCAAGTTTAAATTTTGAATTTTTTACATGTCAAAAAGTTTACCCTAGAAAATCTTCTATGGAAAGAAAACGTGTGATAATCATACAACATATAGGAACATGTGCTTTATTTTATCTGCTTTATTTTATAAAATAAACCCAGAAATGTACCGTTGAAATATATTCACTTTTCTTTTCTTTTCTGACGTAGCTATCTAACAGAGTAAGACGACTGTGACTTAATGTCGCGGGGATTTTCTGAAAACTACACAAACACAGGTGTGGTTTTAGTCAGTAAAAGTCTGCCATGTCTCACTGCATCACTCAAAGTGGGAAAAACGATTGGATAGTTTACCACCCTTAAAAAAAATTACACCAAAAAACAAGGCGAAAATTAATGTGCGTTTTACCATGTTCTAGAATAGCATTTTTTAGATATTTGCCTATCTAGGCAAAGGCCTGTCCAAAGTGCCCTTCCAGATACCTATAGGTTTATAGGTTTTGGTTCTAAGAAATACCGGTTTCCTGCACTAATATTGCTTCATAACTGTTTAAAAACTCTAGCAAACTTTAATGGAATAGTTAATGCTTTAATTTAAAAAAAAATACACAAAGGGGCGCTTGCCTCAGTTTGTAACCTGCCACCTTACAACTCGTAATTCGGGGGCGTTACCACTCGCTACTGCTCCACTGTTTGTTAGAAAAATTATCAAATAACTCCTCCTCCTCCTTCTCCGCTCTAGGTGGTACGAGAGGCAAATCCACCTCTTTACGTTCCGGAGCTGTGATCCTCCCTCCTTGCGTCGTAACTATGTAGTATTATTCAGCACTGGGGTCATGACCTCAATGCTTCATCACTTTCACTCTAACGACATTTCTTCATTTTTTCACGGGCGGTATGAAAGCATTTTATACCATTGAGACAAGAACGACGTAGATCTGGTCGGGCCCACCGCCCACCTATTGGGCTACGTCCACAGGACATTTTTCCATCTTCTTTACCAGTCACGGTAAGCCTTTCAAGGTTGCCACCATAACCGTGGAGCTGTGGTAGCTCTACTGAAAAATACCGCATTCCTTGCACTGTTTTGATGCTCTCTGCTCCCAATAAATCATGCTACGTTTTGTTTATTTTCAAAATATTTAACACTTTTTTTCCAAAGTAACAACCACAGGTGGGCGTTGTATAAATATTTATGTTAATATTACATTCTGTCTGTATGTCTGAGCGTGTTTTTTAAATGATTTATAAGCTAATTTTAGGAGCTAAAATTAGGCGAGCGCCGTCTATACGTCGAGTTAGTTTAAGTTTAGTTATTTATGTATTTTATACAGTTATTGTTTATGGCTGTTAAAGTAGTTACGATGGTCTTTTTGATGGAGTATAAATGATAGCCGAATTTATATAAGTATGTATGTGTACGGGTTGTAAGTAGTGAACTCCGTACACTGAGTTGTCGTGAAGATTTTTAGGTTTGGTTAGTATAGAGAAACACTTTTCCACTAAAATACACATTCATCATCATCAGCCTTTCAATGTTCCCACTGCTGGGACACAGGCCTCCTCTCTAGGAGAGGGAATGGGCCATAATCCACCACGCGGGCCCAGTGCGGATTGGTGGATGTCACATGTCTTCGAATTTTTGGTTCTAGGACATGCCGGTTTCCTCACGATGTTTTCCTTCACCGTTTTGAGAGCAGTGATGATGAAATAAATTACACAAAGTAATGCACCTGGCTGGGTTCGAACCCGCGACCTACAACTCGTAAGTCGGGGCCGTTACCACTCGGCCACCACTGCTCCACTAAAATACACAAGTTGAGTATAATTATGTAACGGTAAATTACAACAGTGGAAGGCGATTATTTCTCTTAGTTGTTGATAGCTACCGAGTTATAAGTTCACTATATTGTAATTCGTCCGTCATGTCATTTTATTATGCAACAGTATGAGGTGCATCGTTGGCCGAAAGTAGGTTGACGAATAAGCCAGAAAAATGTACGGCGATGAAACCGTACAGTATGTATGTAATTTTGAGCAGTGGTGGCCGAGTGAGCAGTGGTAGCCGATTGGTAACCCATTATGAGTAAGGTTGCGGGTTCAAACCCAGCATTACTTTGTGTAATAATTTCAGTGGTGTAAGAACATATCGTGAGGAAACCGGCATGTCCTAGAACCAAAAATTCAAAGACATGTGACATTCAACAACCCGCACTGGGCCCGTGTGAAGGACTACGACCCATTCCCTTTAGACTGTGCTCCAGCAGTGGGAACATTAAAAATTCAAAGACATGTGACATCTACTTACCCGCACTGGGCCCGCGTAGAGGATTACGGCCCATTCCCTCTAGACTGTGTCCCGGCAGTGGGAATAAAAAAGGGAATGCAGCGTGGAGAAACAGGGTTCCAAAGTTTAAAAAAATACTTTTTTTTTCATTCTGGTAAACCCGAAGGCAAAAGCTAGTAAGTGGCTCATATATTAATCAGGAGGATAGTGGTCAAAAACAAAGTTTTTTTTCACAAACGAATGATTGCGACGTCCCTTCAATAATATATAATATGTTAACATTATCTATGTTCTTCAAACGTCTGGTAGACATTACTTATTCTTTTTTATTTTCTCTCTTTGAAAATAAATCTTACTATTAGCTATGAAGACCCGATTGCTCATGGTCGTCCCATTTGGCAACCTAAACTTAACTGTGGGTTATGGAGCTATATATTTGTAGGATGTATAATAAATATCTCCATTTCCTCTTTCTCTCTAATAGTAAGAATATTGAATTAGTACATTTTGACACAAGGGCAGAAAGTTTGTCATTGCGAGCGAGATTGATTTCAAACGAGCAGTAGGCGAGTGTTATGTGTGGAGCCGAGAGTTGCAGTGACAAATTAGCACGTGTGTCAAACGACGATCTTCGATATACTTACGACTCGTGGGGGTTGACCCGTGCCCAACCTGACACGATAAACAATTTTTTATCAATACAATTGTAGCGGGGAGAGCACTAGTGCGGAAAAAAGTCAATTGCGTGCATGTAAGCGGTGGAATAAGAGCGAATTTCTGAATAAGCGTATTGAAAAATCAATTTCAATTCGTCGACACGAAAAGTTAAAGAAAAAATTATATTGGTACACCTCTTTTATCTGTATTGTTGACATAAGCAAACGTAAACGCGATAGAGTACCTATAATACACAGTGGAATAATCTAAAATTGTTTTAAACTATAAGCAGATTTGATCATTTTAAATTCAACGACACAAAAATTTGCATGCCTAATTTATGGTAGATTGTACAAGCAACAAGGCTCATTCAAAATATATTTTTACTTTACTGAAGTTTAAAAAATTATGCTTAGCCACTTTTTATGACCAACTTGTCGAATTAAACGGTCTCCTCAAATTCTCATGAACAACAAACAAAACGAGTTTCAGTGCAGACAGTGCTTTGCACTACTTTTTTGTTTTTCAATGCTTTGGGAATTTACTCTCGGCAAATATGCATTTTAATCTGCCAGTGTTAACGTTTGAAATCCGTTTAAAATCCATTTTGCATATAAGTATCTAATGCACAGCAAACTTGTGTCAAAGGGTTTTTTAAAGAACTACTCCGAAACGGCTTGTTCGATTTTTGAAAGTTTTTGTGTGTAGGAAGGTTTGAGAATAGGCCATAGACTATTTTTTACTCTTTTCATTCCATTTTTCCTTTGAAAAAAATTAGCAAGTTCACGTACGAACATAAATGTACTGACCAGCAGAATTTTTTTTTACGATTTCAGGTTTGGTACCAGTTTTTTGTTATCATGACTACAATCGAGTGCTTACGTATCGGTCACTAATTACAGGTAATTTATCACTGTCTAAACTAAGAAAATTATAAAATTAAAAAAATATAGGAACAAACAACCACCTAAAATTGGTTTGAATGAAATCTAGTACCTAAATAGTTTTCCTTTTAATACTTCATTAAATCGTAGACCGCAATTGGTACGGAACCCTAAGTGTGCAAGTCCAACTAGCACTAGCCCAGTTTTTTTTTTACTGCAAACGTCGGCTTTATAACACCCTCACCTGCGGTTCGAGCAAAGCCGCTTTAGTCGCACTTGTTACAATTGTATCAAAATGTAGGTAGTATATGAGTTTATCTTTGTTAAAGATAAAACGTAAAACTTGATACCTCATTATTCTGTTTATGAAATCTATTATCCCTTGTTAAAACGCTTTGAAGCCATAACTTAAAATGGATATTTATTACAGACCTGTAATGAAAATGCTACACCAAATTTATTTTCTTCATCAAGTCGCTTTGTCCTTATTGTTTCGGCTCGGGTCGACTACGATAAACTTCACAACTTATAGTAGGTACTGGTAAATTCTAAGGGCCGAATATGCGTTAAGCAGGCGCCTACGCGGTCTCATATAAAAGTGGCCGTAGCGGGGGTCCCGGTTTTGCTTCGATACGACAACATGCACACCGATAAAGTAGTGCTAGTGATACTGTGCAGGCAATAATACGGTTACCGCGACGATGACCGTCGTACTCGATACATGCTTTTTCTCACTTAACGCAATATCGGCCTTAACAACCTACTTATTCTAAAATTGTGTTAATATTCACTTGCCTTTGTGTTTTAATTAGGGACCTAAAGGAGCAAGTTATATCAGAGCCGGAGTTTTTAAATTTGTTCATCGTCATCATCATTTCATACAAAATCTCCAATTATGACCACAAATAAAGCTACGCGTGTCGCATCCATCAGATTCCCGCGACCCTCACCAGGTTATCAGTCCACCTTGTGGACCCGGCCCCGTCGATCATCTGTTCTGCGAGCAATGTGCCCTGCCCACTACTTTGTCGATTCTTCGGGCCATGTCGGTAACCTTGCTCTCCGAAACTCTTTTTTTGCCCGAAACTAAGCCCGACCCAATATCGAAACTTCGATCGCACACTAAAAGGATGCTCTTATCGCAAAACCCCCACTCCCCCACCCCTTTTATCGAACTAAAGCAATTGATCATAACTCACGATTTCACGAACACTAAACCTGTCTCTCAAGACAGCCGTGAAAGAAAAAGGACAGCCGATCGGTAACACGACAGATGACCCTGAACTTTACCTAGATCTTCATTTACAGTGACCTTGAGACATATTTGACGTTTCAAGGACAAAGACACATTATATGTCACTGTACAGAGTAAGGCTCACTTAGTACCTACTGAATTTCAGTCTCCCTGGAGAAATAAAACCCTGGTTACGGTAAGTACCTAAGTATGCGAGGGATTTTGCCTTCAATGCGTGGGTAGTCTGAAAAGTGTCAGACTTCAATGTGAAGATAGCAGAAGCATTCGTCAATAAAAGCTAGTGAATATTAAGATTTGTTCGTATTTAAATCGATAGCCAAGGGCAGGATTTGTCATTGGATGTTTTTTACCCACCATAAAAAATAAAACCGGACAAGTGCGAGTCGGACTCGTACTCTGAGGGTTCCGTACCAATTGCGGTTTATGATTTATTTAAAAAAAAAACTAAAAACTACTTGATCTCATACGACCAATTTTCAGTGAAAGTTGAGGGAAAAAAATGATATTAGACATCTCAATATTATTTTTGAAAACCTATCCATAGATCCTCCACACGTATGGGTTTAAAAAAAAAAACTTCTGTTCCAAGTATGGCGACCAAAAAAAATTTTTTTTTCTGTGTTTGTGTGGAAATAACACACAGTATACATATACTTACCAAGTTTCAACTGTATAGTTCTTATAATTTTGGACAGACAGACAGACTGACATGACGAATCTATAAGGGTTCCGATTTTGCCATTTGGCTAAGGAACCTTAAATTTAGAGCAAAAAGCTTTACGTACTTTCTGATCAAAGGGTGTCAGTATTATCCCGAAAGTTAAACTGCCTTCCATGGTTGTACCTGTAAAATTCTCATAGTGCATGCAATTTCCAACTTCGGCCATTTCAAACAAAAGTTTTCGTGACTGAAAAATCCAATAACAATGTACCCAACTTGGATACTGTTTCAACAGATTTGTGACCACGTAGTCTGAAAGAGCTTTATTTTTACATGCTTTTTATCAACTTGAAATGGTCGCATGTATGTTTGTTTGTATTGCAAATGAATTTACACTAGACTGAGTTTTTTGCAAGTATGTCGGAATCTCATATTTTTTTTTTATAATTGCCTCGTGTTTGACCTCTATCTCACCTAATGGTAAGCGATGATGTGGCTTACGATAGAGCACGCTTGCCTAGAAGTACCTATTCACTCTTGACTTAAAGACCCCTAGGTAGGTTGTAGCATGGTTGTAGCTTTGAAACAAAAAGAAAAATCACACAAAAAGAAGTCTTTGTTTTGTTTTTCATTGTGACCCAAATAATCATGTTTTCTTTCATTTTTTATTTCATTTTTTTCTTTCAAAGATCACAGAGAAGATCTCATAAACTGCAAAGATGGATGCGGCTTCGTATTGTAGTGTGTTTGTGTAATCGTGTTGTTACTTACTAAAATTAGTTATTAAGATTTAACAAAATATAAACCTTGTCCGAAACAAATTATATTATTATTTTGTTATTAAATCAGTTACCGATTTAACTGAAATGTTGCAGACATATCCAATTCGGATAACAATAAATGCTTAGCTAAGTGACGTCACTCAGAATTCAATATTGCGGACTCGGAAAATGGTGGGATAATTTAATTTAAAAATAATTCTTTTTCTATGCACCCTTTTAATCAATGCTTATATCATCGAATATAAGTATTGATTAAATAGCTTTGTTGTAAAAAAATAATGAAGAAATTTTCTCTTCAGTACTTTGTGAAAGAGCAATGGTGGCTCAGTAGTAACAGTCCCGATTTAAGGTTTATACGTCTCAGGTTCAAACCCAGGTGGACCCTTCACTTTGTTTAAATTATTTCATCACCAGTGCTCTCAAAACAGTGTAGAAAAATGTCATGAGGAACTCTGCATGTCCTAGAACTAATAAATAGAAGACATTTCACATTCACTAATATACACATGTATTATATACATGTGTAACTATGTATAAGTAGATGTGAATTCCTTCTCTTAAAGAGGAGGCCTGAGTCCAAGCAGTGGGAACATTTGAAGTCTATCTAAAGATTATGTTTATGCAGTGACTCTTGAAGTAAATGTTCTTGCTGATAAAAGCTCCAAGCGATGAGAAGCTCTTGGGAAAATACTAGAATTAATTAATAACTTACTAATCTGCCGCTCTTCGTTCTCGAATAAATAATTCACAGTCGTTTTGGGACATGCAAGATAGTGTTGCCAGCTCTCAGTATTTCAAATTTTGAGAGAGAATCTACACTATATTGATATCTTATGTATATACACATAAGATATCAATATAGTGTAGTGTAGTGTCTCTTATATGTTGTTTCTGCACTGTGTTTGTCTAATGTGTAAAATAAAAAATATATGTTTTACTTTCTTTTAATATTTAGAGAAAAATATCGTATGTAATTCATTTAATTCCTCAGCCATACAGCGAACGCCGGCGTTCGCGGGTATTAACGGAAAGTTATTTATCTATAAAAACTTTTTTTTTACGTTCTTGGATAAATATCAAAATACCCTACAAAAAAAAAATCAAATATTGTACGTTAATAGTTTCCTTTATTACCCGCGAACGCCGGCGTTCGCTATAGTACCCGCGAGCGCCGGCGCTCGCTTGGGTGTCAAGGGGTTAATAACGAATAAACTTAAAAACTAAAAAATTATTTGTTTTTTTTTTACTAGCTGAATGTGATTTTAATTGAACTAACTCGAATTATATTTTTGTGTTTTTTTTAATTAGGGAAATCAACCTATTCCTTTTCCTTTTTTGCCTTCGCTCCAGACCAAAGATAAATATCAAGGGATTTTAATAAATGAGTTACTTAACATTATTTTGTGTACCTATGTTAAAGGAGTAAATTTCTAGCACAAGATATTTCTTGAAAAAAAAAACTACTCTTCAAGACTAGTACTTAAACTTTCCATCTTGGGCTTGCGGAGGGCGAGGTACCCATTGCTCGCCGTCCACAAGCCCGCGACTAAGGCTACGATCGTCCTTGTAACCGCCCGAACCAAGCCCAAGTCGCTTCCTGGAGCCTAGGGTGGTGCAAACTGTTACCTTGACTCTAGGAATAAGGCAAGGAAGGTACGGGGTAGGTTTTTTAGTCAGTAAGAGTCTGACACTGGTCTCCCGCTCCGCCCAAGAGCGGGTTTTGTCATTCGATGATTTTCACCTACCATAAAAAAAAGCCCAAGTCGTCAACGGCGCGTATCGTTCCACGCGCGGTTCAGAGTTGTCAGCAATTCGTATTTTTGCCCAAAATAGACGCACATAATACAATAATCTGATGAGATGTGATGTCACTGGATGCTTTTTGCCCGCCTAAAAAAAACTACTAAAACTTTCTGTTCCAAAAAAAGAGATACAAGGACGTCTAAAAATAATCCGTCTGTTGGTATCCATTCATAAATCACAAAGCGTTGTTTTATCCTGCAAATGGTATGTACTTACGTAAATAACTCCCTCCCACTCCCTCCCGCACAAGACTCGGGGAGGTTAGAGTAGGTAATAGGCATTTTCTTTGTATGTTACGTAATTAGAACATAATTAGTAGGGGATTATTTTGTTATAAGAGGGCTTGTAATGTGGATTGAAGTGGGGTGGAGTGAACTGGGGGTGATCTTGAAACGGCCATTGAAAGTTCTGTTATGATTGTTGTCCTTGAGAAGAAATTAGCTCTCTTTTGGTAAGACTGGGTATTACAGAATTTGTAGGGTTTTAGTAATGATATAAATTAGTACTTGACTGCGATGCCACCTGATGGTAAGTAATGGTACTATCTTTAACGTAAATCGCACTAGTTTATTAAGAACTTATTTACTAGCTTTCAAGACACCTAGGTAAATTATAATCGGACGAAAAGATGGAAAAGCAAGCAGCAGAAAAAAGGCAGGTATGAAGATTATTAATTTTTTTATTAACCAGAACGACATAATATAAAACACAGTTATTAAATACACTAATAATGTACCACTAAATATAAAACAATACAAATTCTAAAATCAAAGGAGATACTGACTGACATCAACACACAACCGAAACTACTTTTTTTATGATAGGTACAAATAATCGAATGACGAATCCCGCCCTTAGCCGGAACGGGAAACAGTGTCAGACTCTTACTGAATAAACAACCTACCACGTTCCGGCCCTGGGATCAAGGCAAGGAAGGAAAGCCGGGGTAATAAGCTTTCGCATCAACCCTTGGTTCCAGGAGGCTTGGACCCTGTTGGCCCCTACAGTTTGCTGACCACTCCTTGAGGCGCACAGAAACAGTATACGCCGTCGATTACTGGGCTTGGTCTGGACGGTTACCAGACGACCACATACGGTAGGTATACCTTCATCCCTCTTTCTCACTCGCACGCCTAACATTTTAACAAATCATGGTAAGACCAATAAACCAGCGAAGTACGAACTCATTACAAGGGTCATATAAAACATGTTACATTTCTCGTTTTGTAACAGAACAATAAACCAAACGACCTACATAACAAGCAATGGACAGATCACAGGAACTTAATTTTCAACAGAAATGTTATTTAGAAGGACATCGATCGAAAACAGATGGCTGTTCTCACAGACCAGGGTTAAGTTATTTAGATAAAACGACGGGAAAGAAAGAGAGGCTTTATTTTTATTCAAGGTCTTGGTTTGAAATGAAAGAGGACTCTGTTTTATAATGAACATAATGGTTTTAAGGACCAAGGTTGCTAAAATCGGCAGTACTGCCCACCGCAACGCAGAATTTTGCGCTGTGCACCGCGATGCGAATACCATAGCTTTTTTAAATTAATATATCTAACCAGTATCTTTTTTGTCGTTTTTTTAAAATAGAGTTATGTTTTCTTAATAACAAATATGCATAAGTTTATTACGATCTATGACAGAGAGACAAACGTTTCGTCATCATCATCAGCCAACACAAGCCTCCTCTCAAGGTCTGGGATTGGGCCATAATCCACCGCGCCATAATAGGGTCGGACCTTCCTTTCAGAAACCGGACTGGGGCTCCAGTAGGCCCTGCAGTTGGGCCTCTCCATTTGCTGAAGGCGCGCGGGAACAGAGCGCGCCGTCAACGACTGGCTTGGTCCGGACTGCAACTGGCTTTTAAGGCCGAAACACATAAACGTGTTGCGTCGCCGCCCCGGTTTACGAGTCGCGGGTTCAAACCCAGCCAGGGGCATTACTTTGTGTAATTTATTTCATCAATACTGCTCTCAAAACGGTGAAGGAAAACATCGCGAGGAAACCGGCATGTCCTAGAACCAAAAATTCGAAACCATATGACATCCACCAACTCGCACTGGGCCTGCGAGGTAGATTACGGCCCATTCCTTCTCCTAGACACGAGGCCTGTGTCCCAGCAGTGGGAACATTAAAAGGGCTGATGATGATTTTGATGACTCGTTCCCGACGAACCATAAAGTGATCCTATAAGTATTCTAATTTATCATATTGAGTTACCGAACCCTAAAAATCGTGTCGGCATCGTACCGTCACCTATAAAACCCCGTAATAACATGAGGAACATCTCAGTCTGAATACTTGAATGAAGCTGAATGTCTATTGAATTCCTGAACAGCGCCGCTCAACTATGAACTAAACGAAATTGATTTTATAACACTGAAGGAGACCTGATTGATGTTCTCAATAAAGAAAGAAAGTTTTTATTAAGGATGTGCGTGATTGTTTTATTAAATATTATTCAGGATTTCGAGAAGGTCTGTCTCTGGAGACTAAAGAAAATTTTAACCGGCTTCAAGAAGGAGGAGGGTTTTCTAGCGTTTTGGTAATTTTAATCCCGTGGAGGGTCGATCCGGTACATGAAACACTATCGGTTTGTAAAGATATAAACAAAGTACTTTTTTTTTAAACAAAATTTAATTTGCGCGTATACGAAATTCATATCTTTAAGTAAAGAACAGCTGAGCGGGTTCAATGGCCGTAGGTAGTTGTTGGTCGAAGAGGACTAACTACCTGCGGCTATTGAACCCGCTCAGCTGTTCTTTTTTTTTAGTTAATCGGTGTACACCTCTTGCACACTTCAAACTCGTATTTATGGGTTATATATTAACCCCAAGAGAACACCGGTGTCCGCAAACGTAATGTCTTTTAATAGTGAAATTACGGTAATTACAGAAACAATTAAGTCGAAAAGGTTAATTCACGCATGTACTAAATTTATTTCTTTAAGTAAACGTCAGCTGGGCGAGTCAATGACCTGTAGGTAGTTAGTACGCAACGACTGACTTCACAGGCAATACACTGACACACTGCCAAATAGTTTTCCTAAACTTAAACCTATTTCACTCATAGTGTCACAGAAGAGCTGTCATAACTTTCCAAAGAACTAAAAAGTATTAAGTACTAGTTAAGTTGAGAGGTAAACTTGTCCATTACTAACAAACTTAAGTATAGACTAAGATATAAGGATCATACTAGTCATAGCCCGCTTAGTTTTAGGTGACTAAAAGGTCGGTAAGTTTCCCAGAAGTTCGATAAAGATTATGATATCAGTTTTGGCAATTTCTCACCCCAAGTTTGTTTCAGTGTTTTTTCTCAAGGCTAAAAAACATCGGCCTCATCTAATTTATATTAACGAAAAAATTGACGAAAATTAATGTCATTTATCTTTTTTTTTGGTACCTATATAGGTAACTGTTCTCGCCTAAAGTTGTTAAAAAATGAAACGCCCGTTTGAAATTTGTATTTAATAACTATTTTAGTGCACTTAGCTACACTACACCGAACAAGTCCCAGGTAGTCAAAATACAAGTGTCAAATCTGGCCTTTTATTTTTTGTCAACTTGTCACTTGTATAAAAACAACTTACTTAGTTATATCATCAATATATCTCCTTTTTTTTCTCCCGTTCCATCTCCAGGAGGTTGTTGTGGCTAGCTCTCTTGCCACAACAATCTGTCAGCCTCAAGTATATTTCTCATTACTATAAAATTTTTAGTCAATTTTAAATTAAAATCTTTCAAAAAAAGCAAAGTAACCGATCTATACAACAGATAGCCCATTGTCAAACGGCACTTCCTAGAATTGACAAGCTTTAGGTACTACAACTCTCTCTTCTTCTTTCTTTCTTTACTTTCCTTTTTAATTATAATGAGCTGAATGTTATAATAATGTATGGAAACAGAATTTTATGGCTAGATACTAACTTAACTTTTAGGTAAATATTGTTATTAACTCATAAATAAGTGCAAGTTCGAAATAAAATGCAATAAAACTGTAAATTTCGATGGGTTGTTGATAGTTGCGTTTACCTTACCCGCAATACCTGACATGAATAAGTCGAAATCTAAATTTTAACCGACGTACTAAAATTCTAAAAAAAGAGCTAAAAAATGTAAGTATCGAAAAAGTTTTTCTGCAGATTATCACTGTCCAAAGGAAGCATATTTTAGTGTCATTTAATGTGTATACAAATGAAAAACAAAGTATTAAACTAATCAGGTAGATTAAAACGTATGAGCATAATCGTTTACATATGGTAGAATGTTATATGAGAAAGGTAAAATAATGCTTACAACAAACACACTTCTGAAATATACCTAAAAATATATTGTCTGGATCATGAATCAAAATGTTAAAATGTGAAAGAGATGGATGAAACAAAATTTGCATGTAGCGGTGATAAGGATGTAGAGATGCATGTGTGGTATGACGGGAATTGATAAAGAGAGAAATGAGAACATTTAGAGGAAGCTTGAAAGTAATGTCAGTGACTGAAAGGGAAGCGTTTGCCTTGATATTGATATGGTCATGTGAAGAGTATACGAGCATACATATGTAGATACGTATGTAGATGAAGAAGTTGTGGTAGTATGAAGCTGTGGTGCGCCAAGAATCGATAAAGTAAGCAACATGTACGAAATGTACTACGCACTAGATGAGGCGTGCTGTACAGTGAATTTACTCCATTTAAGTGATCAGACTTACAAGTTGTAGGTCGCGGGTTCAAACCCAGCCGGCGCATTACTTTGTGTAATTTATTTCATCACCACTGCTCTCAAAACGGTGAAGGAAAACATCGTGAGGAAACCGGCATGTCCTAGAACCAAAAATTCGAAGACATGTGACATCCACCAAACCGCACTGGGCCCGCGTAGTGGATTATGGCCCATTCCCTCTCCTAGAGAGAGGAGGCCTGTGTCCCTGCAGTGGGAACATTAAAAGGTTGATGACGAAGTGATCAGCATGCTACATACTTTTACATTTGACGTATTTTGATTTGTCGTATAAGTGCTATAAGTTTTACGGAAGTTTTTAGCGGACTTTTGTATTAACATTTCAGTATTTTGACAAATCATTTCTATGAACGTGCTTGTCTATCGCTTGGATTTAAATTCATGGTGAGCAAGGAGTAGGCGTAATTATACGAGGAAGTTTAAAAGTGATATGAGTGCCTGAAATGATGAACGGGAATAATTTGTCTTGGTATAGTTGCTTGGTATGACGAAGGCCAAAGAAAAGATGGATTGTCTGTATGAGGAGATATCAAAGTCAAGGGAGTTAGTGATAGCTTAAAGGCTGACAGGATATAATGTGAGAAAAATACCATAAAACAAGGGCAGGACGAAGATGTGTTTGCTTCGTAGAATTTTCCCACATATATTAATTAAAACTGAACGGTTAATGAAACAATGGGCGATTAATCACAATATCTTGCACATCCTTACGCCGTTTGTTAACCATTAATTGACTGAATTATTGGTACCGCGATATGTTACTTAGCAACGGCTAACGTTGCTAAGATACAGTTCCTTGTTCCTGAATATTGGTAGAATTAATCATTCATCAAAATTGGGTATCTGACTAAATATTTTTAATTGCTTGTATCATAAATTATTATTATTGCTGGGTTTACAGTGTCAAAGAAAACTCCCAAGCCGTCAAACACAGAACTGCATGGCGTCGCATCGCGAGAGAGGCGGTGACGCAGGACCCAACCGCCACACGACCACGACCACGACCACTCTGTCAAGAGTGCACGACTAAGAAGAAGATGATCATAAAGAAACTACATTCAAAACCTATATTTCACTACATAGTTTAAAACCAAGTCCCTCTGTATGCTTAGATCTTTAAAACTACACAACGATTTTTTGGTAAATAGAGCGATTCAAGGTTAACATAAAGGTGATACGACAGATAGGCTTTAAAAAGATCATTGTAGACACCAATATGAACAACTTTTAATATGAGACCAACCCAAAAGTCACGAAAAAAAAACCCGCTGCTCCATACATTACGTTTTAGTTTTTTTTTTTTTATAGTGATTTTTTGTGACAACTACAAAATAGATTTCAGAATGCTTTTAATTTTAACTCGATACCTTCCACGTTTCCGAGACAAAGGGTCTTGTTAGACAGACAACAAAGTGATCATAATATAAAGGGTTCCGTTTTTTCTTTTTGAGGTATTCAACAGTAAAACAAAAATGACAACAATTGCTAAGAAGTATTTTATAAAAGTTTTCATTACATTAAGTAAAATAGTAGGTACACTTCTCAAAATCAGATTATCTAAACAGTACAAGGTAATTTTATTCCACCCTTTGTCTTCCGACACGTCACATTATTCTTCAACCCCTTTTCCTTATAAATAGCCGCCCCGTTCGCATTTTATATCTGAAGAATTATTTAGGAACCCTAACATTGTTTGGAAGACAGAAATAATATCGGAATATAAGAACTTTTATTTTCGGATATAACCTTTCCAGAAACATATAATAACTTTATATATTGAGAGATAAACTGTAACTATAATCAGAATATGAACGAAAAGAAATGTAATATTTATTTGGACCTGTTGTGTCATATTACTTTTGGTGAAAGTTAAGGAAAAGTCAGATTTACTTCAATATTAAACTAGCGTACTCAGAGCTGAAAGCTCAAATCAGAAATGAAGATATCGGCAAGAGAACCAAGGCCGACATAGCGATAAGGATCGCCAAACTTAATTGGCAATGGACAGGACACATTGCACGCAGAACATATGGCCGCTGAGTAAGTGAGACGACTGCGTACCGGAAGACGTAGCATTGGGAGGCCTCCCACAATGTGGACCAATGACTTGGTCAGGGTTGCTGGAATCAGATGGTTGCGATTGCGAGACGCACGGGACCGGTCGTTGAGGCGACGCTTGCGGGAGGCAGAACAGTGGACGTCTTTCCGCTGAACTGATGATGATAACTCAGGGCTGAATTTTAGTGGATTGTGAAAAACTGTTAGATAAATTTAACAAGTTTGGTTCGTCAATAAAAAATAGATAATAACTTGTCATAGTCAAGATACATAATGCCAAGCGAATGGAACTCTCAGTCATTTTTCTGGGCAGCCCCCCTAGCCAAGTTGATAATCTACAATCGTTAACGCTAGAAAACAACTAATCAAATGACTTCTTTTCAACAAAATTCGTACTCAAGTTCACATCATTCAAAATGACAGAATGAAATATATAAATCATTAAAAAAAGAGTCATCTTTTTTTTTATTTTCATGACCATACCAAGACAAACGATTCTTCTTCATCTTCTCTTTCTAGCCACTGGCGCCATTTTCAAACTTTCTAAAATGTACTTATTTATTTACTTACCGACTTTATCTATTATCGTCATACCACACATCCATCTAAACATTCGCCTCTCCGTTACATACAAACTTTTTATAAGTCTTTTTCATCGCCCAACATTCTGGTCATTGCAGTATCACAGGTCTTGTAGATTTTTCCTTTTAACATGTGGAATATCCGTTGGTCACAAGTTGTTCCAATAGCTTTTTCGATATTTCGTCATGAATTGATCCGATGTCTACAGATTAACTTGAACATTCACTTGTAATGAGCATTCTTGCGCATAGAAAAATAGAAGAACATTTTAGCGAGCATTCTATCGAGCGTTATGGCGAGCATTCTAACGAGCACTGCATTGCGCAGTACGACCGTCAAGTCTGACATCTTCGTGAAGAATGACGCGCATCGACTATAGCGTTCACTAGAATGCTCATGAAAACGTTCATAGCAATTTTTGGCTCTATGCTTGGCTCGGCTAGTTGTTCAGTTCGACAAATATACAAACGGCGAACGCTCAATGTTCTGTTACAAGTGAATGCTCAAGTCTATCAGCACCTTTAAATATATAGTATAATATATTCCACAACTATCACACAACGCCATCTAGTCCCAAGCTAAGCAGAGCTTGTATATACATATATTTCTAAATACATACATATTATAGATAAATTACACCCAGACCCAGAACAAATGATTGTGCTCATCACACAAACATTTGTCCTGGGTGGGAATCGAACCCACGGCCTCCGGCATAGGAGTCAGGGCTACTAACTACTAGACTAACAGGCCAGTCAAACCTTTACGTCTCGGTCACAGGAATCTACTACAGAATGGGACAATCAACCTATAAATTACAGTCATTTAGCCTAGATATCATCTCTCTAACATGAAACGTTGCTTATGGGACTGACTAAGTAAATCAGTAATTGGTACTTAACCTGGCCTTCAATTTACCTGTTATGGATCTAACGGATCTATAAACAGATATGGATATAAGAATATATAAGAATAATATTATTCCAGTTTCAGATATGGTTAAGAATATGAAATTATTTCAAATTATCTGCTAGTTTGAGATAGTTTCGTTTAGGGATAATAAAGTTATAAAAGTAAAATAAAACATACAAATAGCAAGATTTGATATTTATTTTCTGGTCTCGATTACAATTTGTTACAACCTTTAAATTAGTTTCACCTGACCAATGTTTTTTTTGTGGTGGGCAAAAATCATGCAATGACGAATCCCGCTCTTGGGCAGTGCGGAAAACAGTGTCACAGTCATACTGACTAAACACCCACCCGTTCCTTCTCTGTCCTTCGCACTGGGGCTAAACCTTCCTTTGAGAAAAAAACCCTGGTTCCCAGTAGGCTTCGACCCTTTTTCCAAGTCCTTACGACCTGACCGATGTTTGTGATCAAATCTTGTAAATTAAATTTGATCCTCTTCCCGGTTACCGATTAAGCTGAAATTTTGCGTGCATATGTAAATCGCTTTACAATGCAATATTATGATGACATGGAGCTGATCTGTTGAGGAAGCTGGACGGTGGTCATAGGAACTTGGCAATAAAACAATACAAACCCTTCGAGTTTGGGCTCGTTTGATTTGCATTGACGAGTACTTTGATCCTGTATGGTAGTCAGGGTCTGATGATGGAGTTGGAAGACGGCCATAGGAACTCAGTAATTAACATATTTGGGCTCGTATGATTCATGTTGACAAGTACTTTGATGCTAAATGGTAAACAGATCTGATCTGGAGCTGGAAGATCGCCATATAAACTCGATAATAAGCAATGGGTTTGATGTATATTAATTATATTGTAGGTATATACCGCGCTATTAAAACTCGTTATGAAAAATATAATATTTTTATTTAAAAAAAATACTAATAATCATATATATATGAGTAAATATTATTATAGCTACTTTTAATCTCCGCCTCCATCCGAAACTTTTACATCGATTACGGTTAAGGATTTTATTTTTTAAATTTTAAAATATCTAATAGTTCCACTTACTGTTACTGAACTCCACAACAAAAACAGCCTTAAATCTACTAATGCAGTCACAGCCTAACAATCAGCAAATCAAGTTACAATTAATAAACATCCTCCAAACCTTCCACCCAAAATTAACATTGAAACTACAAACGTCTAAGCCAAGAAATCGTCTGCCACCCACAACGTTAAGCGGGATTTCTGAACTAATAACATAATCAGATTATAAGCTAACAACCATCAGGCTTCGCGGACGCCTAAATGAAACTAGAAATTTCGCATCGCCTTTGTAATTGGATTAGATTTTCATTTAGCAATGATCTTGAGAAGTCCTAACTGTGTCAGGATTGGTAATCACGAGAATTGTTAGATTTTGGAACAATATCACTTAAAACTTGAATGTAGTAATGATCATCTAAAGACGATTGAAGATAAGATACATGTCATTGCGATGATAATTGATACTGCTCAAGTTTTTGATGAAGATATCACAATTATTAAAAACAGACACATATTACGTGTAAAAATGTTTTTAAAACTTATCTGCAAAATTAACAACATTTATCATGTAAACGAAAAGCTAAACACGAAACATATTTTTAAGAATAACTATATTAACATTAAACCATTAACCTAGCCGTAACGAAACCTAACACAAAAATTAAATTAAAGCTACGTAATAAATCTACGGCAGAACTTTATTTATACGCAGACCTATAATTAAATCTGAAATTTTCCAGTGCATTGATCTGCCCTACAGCGACAGATGAACTGTCTAGCACAGACGTGACTTTGAAGTCAAGACTTAATGTAATCATGTTTTCTTCACAAAGAGTTTTCGCATCACCAGCAAACTCTGTACAACCATTGTTTACTTTAAAAATTCCTCACACATTCCTCTCCAGTTTAAAAATGACTTTATGAACGTTATTACAATAAATTTTCGCAAGCCAGAATGAGATATGAACTAAAGGGAATTGTTTGTTTGTAGTCATAAAGTCGTTAATCGACGGAAGAGCTCATTGTTATGATTCAAATGTTTAATGCTATTAGGAATTAATGTTTTCCGGAATAAAATCCAATATTAGTACTGTTGAAGGATATAGTGTGTAATTTTAGACGGCCCATCAAAATAAACTGTGAGGTTATTTGTGTATTTTTGTGTAAGTATTACGCTGGGTTTAGTATAAACATTTTTAAAGTATAGTACAGCAACATTAGGAAATGGTAGAGAGTAACTGAGCAAGTGATTGAGTAAACACATTTTTGTTACGATAATTCTTACGTTAGAATGGTCTATATAATGTTTGTAAGAAGTTAATGTATAGCATAAGTCAACAAAAACAAAAAAGTGACTTAAATACAAAAAAGAAAAACAATATTTCTAGAGAACTGTAAACGACATCGATGATGATAGACCAAATCGCAGTTAACAATGTATTATTATTATTTTATTTTTATTTTTTGAGAATTAGGTTGCTACAAATGTTGTTAATACACATAGCATAATTCTTTTCACACTGAGTAAAATAAAAAATATAGAAACATTGGTAGAAGAAAATGAAGACGATTAATAAATCTACCTAGAATTTTCGGATTTACGTGAGATGTAGCTATTTTAGATAGAGCCTATCTAACCTCCACAACCCAGTAATTAAGTGACACGATACCCCAAGACGGTTTTTTTTTTTTATGGTAGGTGAAAATCATCCAATGACGAAACCCGCTCTTGGGCGGAGCGGGAGACCAGTGTCAGACTCTTACTGACTAAAAAACCTACCCCGTACCTTCCTTGCCTTATTTCTGGAGTCGAGGTTACAATTTTCACATACCCTCTAGGCTCCAGGAGGCTTCGACCCTGAAGGGCCCCTGCAGTTTGCTGACAACTCCTTGAGGCGCGCGGGAACGGTGCGCGCCGTTGACGACTTGGACTCGGTCTTACCAGACGATCGGACGGCGAGCTACCCATTGCTCACCGTCCGCGAGCCAGTGTCTACGGTGGCCGGATATCGGCAGGATCGCGGCGGCGACGGCTACGGCGAGTACGCCGGTGCCTTTGCCTTATGCGGTCGGCCTCCTCCTTTACGAGCATTACTGCTTCGCAGAAGGAGGCGACCGCCTGCCATTCCTCTTCGCTGCGGACCATGGCCTGAACCAGGGCCCGACGCGAGAGGTCGCCGCCGCCGATCACCCCCACGAGGACACGGCGATGCTCTTCCCAAGCAGGGCACACCTCCACCGTGTGCTCCACCGTGTCCTCCGGGCTCGCCTCACAGTGGCGACACCCGGACGTCTCTTCCGCACGAATCCGGTGCAGGAATCTCCCGAACTTCCCATGTCCGGTGAGAACCTGCGTCATGCGGAAAGTGAGGATGCCGTGAGGTCTATCCAGCCACGCCTCAAAGAGGGGCACTACCGCTGAGATTACGGTGTGCCCAGCGCTGGGTTGCGACAGTCGCTGTTTCCACTTCACCATGAGATCTCGCCGGAGCTCCTTCCGCCACGCCTCGACATGTTCGGGCAGCGGATCTTCGCCCCGGCGTTGCATCTCCACGCGCTGGTCGTGCATGTGTGCAAGGACTGTTGCCTCCAAATCCCATGGTGGTAGGCCAGCAAGGAGGCTCGCTGCCTCGCGGGACACCGTGCGGTATCCCCGCACCATCCGGATGGCCATGACCCTCTGGCAGGCACCCCAAGACGGTGGTATCAGATTTTCCGGCTACTGACTAGGTATCCATATTCATAATGATTGTCAAGAAAGATCAAATGACAGTCAGGATCAAAGACTTAACATAGCTTAACCCCGAAGTACAATCGACGTAGCTAACATTATTTAGCCACGAAAAGACGAATGATATCTATTATTTGTTGGTTCCGGATTATTATGGGAATCGTATCAGCTGTTATCCTCCCACGCACAAGAATTATAGGGAACTAGGTTACTGGGCTGATGCCGTTTAAATATCTATCATATTTTTCTTTAAATTCAGCTCATATTTCTTTAATATACGACTTCGCGAGAGATTAACGACACTTTTAACCTTACTTTGAATTTTATTCAGACTGAATTAAGAATGGGTGAATTTATTTCTTTTGGGAATGATTAATATCGTTACTTTTAGTATAACTAGAACAAGAAAAATGGAACAAATCAGTAGGAATAAATCCATAGATACAGTGAATATCCAAGAAACATATATCTACGCAGAAACAGGTGCAGACAATCGACCAAACTTTGCCAGGGTGCATAGTAATCATATTGGGGAACGTAAACTTAAATCTTAACATTTCTACTTAGAGTTATAAAGATTACGAAATTTTAAGCCGTTTACTAAAAGATATTGGACTGGAAATTTCTAAAACAGGACCCTGATCCAGAAAATACAACCAAAAAGAGGAAACATTACCCGTCAGCTACACACCAAAAATCGATCGTGTGTTCAACCCTAACAACAAAACCGTTCAAACAACAAATTGACGTGCGATTATTTTAACGCTACATCGAACATCGATTCACAGAATATCTACGATACTGGAATTTAACGTAATTGACGTTATCTTTTGTCTGAAATCTTCTAAAGTTACGAGTGTCTCCTTAAGCTTAATCTTTGAGATGAAACATTTTGACGAGACTGTTTTAAGACTGGGCTGTTTGTATAATTCTGTTATTAAATTAAATATTTGGAGCTAGATAAATAAGAAACATGAACTCAGTCTTTTGTTTGAAGTTCATAAGATTTCTAATGAAGACTGTAGCACTGGATATTGATGTAATGAAGATACTGGCGTATTTTAACGAGTCTCATTAATACACATTGATTTTACATACGAAATATTGTTTCAACTTTCGTTCCATTGTCCGATACATTAATTTGAATAAAAAATATACCCAATTAACTTATCACTATTTATAAGTCTCTAATAAAGTTCTTTTTTTGATTCTAGACGATTTGGCAACACAGAATGTCACACTCTAGAAATAAGTTCCCAATTTTCTGGAGTTTGGCATTTTAAGTTGTCAAATGTAGTCTAGAATTAAAAAACGAACTATAAAACCAAACAAACTATTTTTACAGTCTTCTAAATTTAAAAAAGTATCAATAACAGAATGCAAGACACATTCCATTTTCAAATACCAATTGTTTCGTGCAAAAGCGTCGTATTGGAAACTTTAACGAACGCTTTCGTAAAGCTTCAGGTCTAGATTTCAAGAAAGCTAACCGGAGCTTTAAAAGCTGAGACGTGTCTCAATTTATATTTATTACTTGTGTATTTACTTCACGATAGGACATCGACATCTATTGAATGGATTGTAAAGGACTATGTAATCATAATGTGCTCATCAGTTAAGTCTTAACCATTCTGCCACGCTTATGATAATGGCAGTAAGTAACATTTTGGTCGATATTGAGTTAAGTATACAGGAATGTAGATCTCGATCTCTACATTCCAAATATATACTTAACTCAATATCGACCAAAGTTTGCCTTACTGCCATTATCATAAGCGCAGCAGCATTTTGGAGTTAGCTTACCTATACTATAACCGTATGCAGGAACCCGTCCAGTCTATTGACGACTATCTGATCACCATGTTTAGCAAATGACAATGATGGTGCTGACTGATTTTGAAGTCCTAGCATTCACCAATCAGAACCAATTCTTTAAAGTTATCATCAAAGAGTCTGTCCAAATCCAATTGGACACAGCTGTATCGCAGGTAGAAGTACGTGATCCCCAGCCTTAAAACAATTGTCTACGTGACGGTTGATGGCTACGAAATATATTCTAGAACATTTAGCAGAATATCTTCTAATTTCTGCTGTTGAATCAGTTACACGTACAGTTATAGCTAGTCTTTGGTCTTTGCTAATGATTTATTAATTATTTTTTCCAGAAATTATTTAAAGTAAAATAAACTTGAGCATTATAAAATTTGTATGTTTTAATTCAATTAATTTCTAAAAACTGAATCTCTTTTTCAATTAGAGATAAAAGGATTCTAATAAAACAGTTGAAATTCTTAGTATCTATTTCTGTTATTAGGAATTTATCTTTGAAGAAACATTCCGGTAATTAAATCCAAATTATGTTTGAGCATTTCGCCGAATTGTCTTAAATTTAATATTACCTTTTTATTGGGTTTATCTTGTAGCGTTAAGCTAGTTACATTTAAATGCATTTTATTTTTTTTAGTAGTAACTATATACCAGATCGTGGTATATAGTTAAAATTTTAAAACCACCAGGCGTCCTTTTACTTGTAAGGGTTTTATAAAATAATTACGGAACTCTAAAATGTGTAACTTACCATAGAGTCCGATGCATTGAGCAATCCAATCCCAACAGTTATCATTATCACACCCATATCCACTTGGCATCGCTATCACAAATTATCACAAAACAAAACACGAAAAGTCAATACACGCCACTTACTAACCGAAACATCTTCACTATATCACGCCATATTGGAATCCCATGACAGCAAAAATCAAATTCCATTTTTGAAATTCAATCTGCAATTGGCGGGGTTTATTTGACGTTTCTTTTTTTTTATTTGATTGTATTGGATTTATTTGACGAGGCACAGGCGACACGCCTGCGCGGCTATCCCGACATTTCGCGACTGAGCGAAAGCGTCCATAGAGTTCACAGTACCTGTTACATTTCGAATGGTTTGGCGCTTGCGTACTACTGAACGAGTACGGAACCATTAACAGAGGCGTTTATTATTAAGTTTGCATAATAGCCGTTGACAATTTCTTGATTGTTAGTTAGGATGCAATTAGAACCGTAGTCGGATTGAGCGCGTCATTCGCCATTTCCGCTTGTTCTATTTTTACTCGATACGACTGGATCTGTTTATTCCTTCGTTAAGCCGCTTTGTCAATCATTGAGACTTACTCTTTGATTGACAAAGCTGCATGCGAAGTTTCTCTATCAATTTGGGAATAAGTTGAAGGTTCACAGTTCAATTAACCGCATACCTACTATTATTTTGGTCTTTATACATATTTGACATATTACCTAGATATCTATCTAGATACATCTAAAATTGGTTCATTAAACTGGAGCCAACCTCTTTTAAGAATGTAACATATTATAGTATGTATGAGGTTGACCTAATATTGAAAATAAATTGAAGATCAAAATTGTTAAATAATTTGGTGACAAAGCACACGCCCCTGTGGGAGTATTTGTTAAAAGATTAAATAAACGTTATCAACACGAACATGTCTTAAATAGGTAACAAACAAAAAGCTATGATACAATAGACTTACCTGAAAATGATGAAAAGGACCCAGTTTGTATTGAACGGAAGTTCACGGAAGGTAAGATATCGTGGTCAAAGGTCTTGAACGCGTTTCAAAAATCTATTAATAAGTATAATACATTACCTATAGTAACTTTTTTAAGCATCGAACATTAAAAATTGTGTTTTTTTTTTATAATCGTTCCTTGCCATTTCATTCGTGTTTTGCTTAGGTATTGCTCCTCTTCTAATTGTTGTAATGATGTTATACATCTTATAGCTTCCCTGTTGGACTTTGTGTTTTCTAAAAGAAATGAACCTTGCTTGGGGTATTAAAGCAAACAAACTCCATCGTACGCCTCATCATCGCTTCAAAAATCATCAAAATCAAAAGAGCTTTTATTTCAAATAGGCCTACATGGGGACTTATAAAACGGCAGAAACTAGTGTACGGTTTCAAATTGGTCGTTTCCTATTACTCACTTACCATCAGGTAACATCTAGTGGTAATATATAATACTGAGTCTTGAATGACTGATGGATCAACGCACAGCCTAAGCCACAGAGCGTAAAGACCTGAAACTTTTTTTATATATATTATTGCAATTGAACCAGTTTCGACTACTCTACGAGCGTCACGTTGGGGACCAGAAATTTAGTCGGTACATTCTTTGATTGACATAAGCATTCAATAAGAAAGAATTTTACGAAATTCTAACCTAAAGGGGGTGAAAAGGAATGTAAAAGTTTGTATGGAAAACTTTGCTATTCACGCGGCCAAAACCGCTGGCAGACGCAAGTATATTGTAAAAAGTCTAAACATATTAACGGGCTATCCAACACTAAAAGCATAGATTTCAATCTAAAACTGAATCATAAAGACCAAATTGTTTTTGTTTTTAAACGATATAAACTAATGATTGACTGCGATCCCACCTGATGGTAATCAATGATGCAATCGATGATGATGAATCGCACTAGTTTATTAAAAGTTTATTCAATCTAGCCTTGGACCCATATAGAAGCGATATTCGTATATATTCAGAATCTCTAGTGCAAAGTGCAAAATTTTAATATTTTGACATTTCATATGGATACCTATTCACAGTTGTAAGTGGTAGTTTAATACCATTATATTTAGGCAGGTATCTCGAAAGTGAAGTCCATCTACTCGTACTTATGTTTCAAACATGTCCCAGAAGTTATTCCATAGCCTTGACCTCGAGACATGAAAGACGAGATTTGTCAGAACTAATTGTAATTGTAGAAACATAATATGTCATGTTTCTACAAATACTAACATAAACTAACTAACATTAACTATTATGAGCCCTAACTTCTATGTAATTGTGGTTACGTGTATATAACAATTTTAATATTTACATACTTTTGTTTTTATTTGTCCAGTACTAACACATTAAGTAGGTAGGTAGTCCAATTGTATCAATCGAAGATTTAGACATTAGTTACTTCGTTTCCAGCATACTAATTTCTTGTGTAAATGTTATACAGACTTGTTTATCCAATTTACTTTCTATATTGGCAGAATAGTCGTCATCAAATCTATTTGCAATCAATAAACAATAGAATAGAACGTTAACACTAAAGTTATAATTGTAATGCGCCAAATCAAACCTTAGAAGTTTTCGTTTCGAGTGCAAGCAAAACTGAACTTAACGATGCTCAAGCGGAAGTGTCTTCGATGGTACAAACTCCTGATATCACAATCTATGCCGGAGACAGTTTGACAGTTTTCCTTAAATACTCGATAGGCCTTCTACATTCAACTTTTTGGCCCACTATCAACGTGCCAACAAAAGCTATTGTGAACTGAAATAGTTATTAGATCAGAGGTACAGTACCGTCGGATGTTTGCGAGTCTCGTCTGAAGTTAGGCTCTACGAATTTTAGCGCTTGAAAACTCGTAAAAAAATAAATTGTTTAAACAAATAAATGCAATTTGCGGTTGCTATTGCTGTTAAAACTGATATTAAGTAGTAGTAGAGTAGTATTATTTTTTGTTAATCTTTATCTGGTGTAGAAAGCTAAGAGTAGGAATACAAGTAGGTTTTAGTCAGTAAAAGAATGATAAATGATGATATTTATTCTAAATGATGATGATGATATTAATCTGATAATAATGATGATATTAATCTGATACTGAGTATCAGACTTTTACGAGAGCCGGTTTTCTGATGATGTTTCCTGGTTTACCACCACGCAATGTCCTTTCACAGAAATCAATCTACCAACAAACACACAGGTGTCAAAAGATTTGCCTGTTACAATGAAAAATAATTGCTTTCCACGCCATGTCAGCTGGATGTGTCGATTTAGGAAGCAACTGTTAACCGAAGCACTTTATTTATAAAATATAGCCACTTAAGGCCCATTGAGGTTATAAAATCCAATATTTTATTGCCCATTCACAGCCTTTAGAGGCTTCGAACGGAACTTCCTTTAGACAATCCTTGGACTTGTATTGTTTATTGGTTTTTATATTAGTTTACTTGCCATTACGAACTTATTTGGTTAGACAGAAATTGATCAGGTATCCGATATATGGTTATACACTATGTTATTTCAATTCAATTCAAGCGGTATAGAAATTCGGGTACGGTACGGTTCAATAGAATTGTCAAAATAGAACTAGTTTTTTTTTATAATTTCTCAAATATAAAAAAAAAATAGCTGTCAGTTGAAAGTAATTCTCCCTAAGGATGAAAAGTGCTACTTTCAACCCGGTCCGCAGGCAACTTCAGAGTGATGAAAAGAGCATATGTGGACTTTCACGTGTGCGCAATAATACTTTTCTTCCACGTCGATGGTTAGTTTCGTAATTCATAGGTCTTCATGAAACATTATTAAATTGTTTTCAGAGCTTGTCAGGTTCAATAGATTTTTTTCCTAGATGTAAGCAGAGATGCAATCGTTGATGGTGAGGAGGAAAATGGATCGATGCAACTGGAAGGGTAAAGTTGGGCTTTTATTTATACAACGTGTAACAAAATAACCATATACAACAAGAAGCGCTGAAGAACACAGGTTGAACATAATCTCTACAAGAAGTTTCAGCTCAAAATATTTTATTTATTTCAAAAAATTGATTCCAAATTCTTGGTATCGCATGATTCTTGATTTCAAATCATAAAAAACGTGTCACGGGGGTCAATAACATTCCACGACACTCGCTAATAGTAACAAAACATTCTGTAAATCTGAGCGCCTAGTACCTGGCTACCTAATTTAGCGCTTCTTGATGTACGAGTATAATGATTACTTTGTTACACGTTGTATAAACTAGTGCTTGACTGCAATCCCACTTGATGGTAAGCAGCGATAATTACGACCACTTAATAGAGCTAAAAGTTAAAATGAGCCGATCAAATGTTTGTTGGGAAGTACCACACAATTTTGCACCTTAAATATTAAAAACAATTTCCCTCCTCTTAACAATTTATTTCACCACGGAAATTAAATGTACAAATATCCAGAGATATAAGTGAAACTTCCCTCATGTTCCCGACTTTTGACCTGGCGTCGGAAGTCGCGGAACCAACTTCGGATCCATACGTTATCTGCCAGCACCTGGCTTCGGACTTGGCGAGGTTCCAACTGAGGAATTAATACCGTTTAGAGTTCCACTTACTGAGGAAAACAAGAAGAATGAGGTACCTGTTGTTTTCGTTTTTGTACTAACTTAGATAGGCACAAATTACTGGGTACTTTGTCAGTTAAGTTATTGTTTTAGGCGATTAGTAAGTAAATGATATTTATTTTGCAAATAAATTTTAAAAATATTTTTACTGTGTGTATATTTTTTACGTCAATTTAAACTGCAAATTTAAAATTAAAGTCAAAATCTTTATATACATAGGCCTACATGGGCACTTGTAATGGTAGGTTTACACGCTTGCCAAGCCTCGGCGAACCGCCATTGTGTTTACGGGATTTCCCCATTTATATAATGGCGATTGGCCGAGGCTTGCCAACGCTTGGCAAGCGTGTAAACCTACCATAAAACGTCAGAAGCTAGTGCACGGTTCCAAATTGGTCGTTTCCTATGGAGAAGAACCAGCAAGAAACTCCATGGTTACTCTTTTAAAAAATTGTTTTTTTTTTACAATATTTCCATATTACCTACAGTATTATCACATAAATTATGTAAGGACAGTCAGTATTGAAATCGCACCGTAAAAATGGTAGAAAGAATTTTCAAATATCTATTTGATCCACTCATAGCTTTTACATATTGTTATTTAAAAATTAAATAGATAATACATATATTACAATAATATTATACCTCATTCAAAATCATTCACGAAAGAAAATTTCAACACTTTTCATTAAATTTCTCCTAAAAAAGAACCACTTAACGGTACAGGTAATCATGTTATAATATCCGCTTCGAAGGGTGATTCTCTTCAGAATGAATGCAAAGAATCTGAGCACAAAAGGCTTCGACGGTGAATGGATGGAAGGCCTCATCCGCTTACAGTGTCCCTTATCTATTGGGGTACAGATGGGCTATTCTAGCTGTCGCCAGGATAGATTAGAAGGAAATTATCTCAGTAAAGCACAGGGATATAATTTTGTTGCCAAATAAAAAGTTTTTTTTATTTGTAGCCGTTTAGTGTTTTTTATTATAATGTGTTATGGCAACGAAGTCAATATCGTTCCTACATTTCTTTTGATAAAGTTACCAATGTTATATCAGTAGGAATAGGTACATATATTGTTACAGTGTAATCGTTTTGATCTCGTGGAGAGATGATATGATGCATGAAATACTTATGATTCATTTCATGAGTACATCTTATGACAGTTCTCATAATCATCATCATTTCAGCCAGAAAACGTCCACTGTTGGACATAGACCTCCCCCAAGCGTCACTACAACGACCATTTCTGTGCGACTCGCATCCATCGCGTTCCCGTGATTCTCACCAGGTCATCGGTCCACCTTGTGGGAGGCCTTCCAAAGCCGCGTCTGTTGGTGCGCGGTCGCCACTCTAGAACCTTTCGGCCCCATCAGCCATCTGTTCTACGAGCAATGTGCCCTGCCCACTGCCACTTAAGTTTGGCAATTCTTCGGGCTATGTCGGTGACCTTGGTTCTCCTGCGCATTTCTTCATTTCTGATTCGAACACGCAAGGAAATTCCGAGCATAGCCCTTTCCATTGACCTTGACAGCATTGCCCATGACAGCTCTAATAAGCTCAAACAATGCTAGGATACATTATTTTACTTTGAAGTTCCCATGCCGACCTTCCACCTTCCAGCTTCATCATCACATCAGTTCAATAGTATCTTACAGCCAAAGTGCATCTTATGACAATTCTAACAAGCCCAAACACGGCTAGGATATATTAATTAGTTACGCAGTTCCAGTGCCTACCTTCCAGCTCCATCATCATCATCAGATCAGTTCGATGATAACATTTTCAACATAATTATTTAAGATCATTGGTTTATAGTGCATTTTCAAAGTTGCTTAACTACCTTAATTGTGATATCTATGCGAGTGTCAAGTTTCGTTAGCCATTTTCTGATCTTCTTCACCAGTTCCACCTCATCAAATGTTACTTTTTGACTGTAAATGCTTGAGTTCTCGATGAAAATATAAAAAAAACTATATAGTTGCCTATAATATTTGAGGAGTTCCCTCGATTTCTCATGGATCCCATCATCAAAACTCAATTTTGAAAGTACAAAAAAAATTTTGCAAATCCATCCATAAACAACGGAGTTCTGAGGTAACAAACATAAAAAAAAATAAAAAAAAAATAAAAAAAAAAATAAAAAAAAAATAAAAAAAAAATACAATCGAATTGAGAACCTCCTCCTTTTTTTGAAGTCGGTTAAAAATGGGCTTTAGAATGGGTTCTTTTTTGTATTTCGCTTGTGAAGGGTTTAGGTGGGTAGTAACCGGCAGATAAATACTTTTCAATACACTTACTCGAAAACTGCCTCTTATCGCACTCTTATTAGGTTCAATATAGCATGTATATCACCCAAGTGCTTTTTTGAGTTTATCACAACAAGGGCTTTTTTATTCCTTCCTTATCGTCACGGTCAAGGGTGCTTATTTTTTTTTACTTAGTTTATCGAATCAGGCGCGAGGCGTCCCCCTGAGGCGCCCAAGAAATTAGAACCAAACTGTTCAGAGTAGATTTGAATGCTTTTATTATTATATTTCTACTGTATATTTGAGATACGACTACACATTTTTTCTTTCTTTCTTTATATCACAAGTCGTAAGTATATTGAAAAACGTCGTTTGACACGCGTGCAGATTTGTCATTGCAGCCCTCGGCTCCATAACACACTCGCCTACGGCTCGTACCTAACGTACTCGCCTCGGTCGCAATGACAAACTTCCTGCACTTGTATCAAAATGTACTATAGATAGCTAGAGTGTATAAGCTCTACCGTGATTAGGTACAGACACAATAAATAACAACAGGTGTGAAAACGCCGGCGTTCGCGTGTGGATCAAGATTCTAATAAAGAAGTGCGCTTTCCAGAGGCGTAGCTACCGCCGTATCTTCCGTATCAATTATACGGGGCCCCGCGGTACAGGGGCCCCGACCTAGGCAAAAATTCGCAACATGTTATCCACAACCGTCTCATAGGGCAGCTAAGCATCTGTAATATATTTTTTTTTTTATACGGGGCCCCCGAAGGACTTTTGATACGGGGCCCCTGTGGGACTAGCTACGCCACTGGCGCTTTCCCATCAATGATTGCATAGCAAAGCATCAGCCTTATAATGTTCCCACAGCTGGGACTCAGTCCTCCTTTCTAGCAGAGGGAATGGACCGTAATCCACCATGCGGTGGCAGTGCAGGCTGATGGACGTCACATCGAACTTATGGTTCTAGGCAGGGGCGTAGCTACCGCCGTATCTGCCGTATCAATTATACTGGGCCCCGCGGTAAAGGGGCCCCGACCTAGGCAAAAATTCGCAACATGTTATCCACAACCGTCTCATAGGGCAGCTAAGCATCTGTAATAAAAATACGTTTTTTTTTATCCGGGGCCCCCGAAGTACTTTTGATACGGGGGCCCCTATGGGACTAGCTACGCCACTGGTTCTAGGACATGCTGGTTTCCTCACGATCGATGTTTTCCTTCACCGTTTTGAGAGCAGTGGTGATGAAATTACACCAAGTAATGCACCTGGCTGTGTTTGAACCCAGTAGGTACTATTCGTAGCTCGGGCACTGCACTGCTCTGCAATGATTGCATGTTAACTATCAATGCTTAGGTACACTGCTTACACCAAGCGACATCTACCAACACGCACTGGGCTGATGATTTTTATTTATTATTACCTACACTGGTCCCTCTCCTAAAGAGGGTTATCCCACCTGTGGGTAGGTAGGGGAGACCGGGTACAAAAGTAACATTTTGTACTTTTACTTAGATTTCTTGTTAGGTGTGATTATTTCATAGAAATTAATACTACCATTTAAACATTTCATTTATGGTCTTTACATCGGTATCTCAATTTAGCTTTTTATTGTTCATTTAATATGATTCACAGAGACTTGAAAAAAAATGGGAAGTTGTTACTTTCGACCACGTAGGCAGGACGAAAGTAACACATTGTGGGTCAAAAGTAACAGGCCAAAAGGGTTCGTAAAGTAAACAATATGACATACTAAATCAAAATATTATTTATTTTAGGACTTTGTATTCAAAGAAGTTGCATTTTAAATGCAAAATACTTAAAAAACTAACTCATATGCCAGTTTACAAACTTCAGGTGGAGGTAACCCGAAATAAACTCCAGAGCACTCGATCAAGTAATCCCGTAGACATTTTTCTGAAAACTCTATTCACGCAATGATAACACACTACGGCACTAATATTTCCTGCTTCATTTTTTTATATATTTGTATAATGTTACATGGCAAACATTATATTTTTTTGCCAATGCTATAATTTTTATACCATCTCTTGAATGCTGTTCAGCCGCTTTTCCTCGCTCCTCGAGTGATAGTTCTAATGCATTGTCGCGGCATCCTGTTAAAATAAATACACACATAACAATGATAAGCAAAAAAAAATGAACAACTCATTACGGGGACAATAGTAACATGTTACTTGTGTACCCATAGGGCTATGTTACTTTTGTACCCGACCCCATTTCTGTTAAAATATAAAAGATAATCTTAAAATGAAATGTGCTAGACAAAAATGAATTAAAATACTGGGTAATCAATCTAATCAAGAATTAACATGCAAATATTCAGATTGGTATAATTTTTAAAAGACTACGAAAACACTAAATTAGAAAACGACAAAATACTTACTTTTGGTTTGCGAAATCACAAAATGTCTCCTCACATAACTAAACAGCGCGAGGCGCGCGTAGCGACTGTACAGAAGCGAGGGGGGTACCGCCCCGCTATGAACTTACGACATCGACGCAGTTTTTGACCATTGAATATACCTACAGAGCATTTGTTACTTTCGACCCCCCGTTACTTTTGTACCCGGTCTCCCCTACACTATATATGGCTGATTACTTATGCTATGCTATGTTACGCCTATTCGCTCCACCCTAAAGCGGAAGCGGAAGAAGTCATTTGACGGCCGCAAAAAAAAAAACTTATACTTAGATAAGTTTTCCGCCTAAGTGCCTACCTACCTAATTTCGATGTCCGAGCACTGAAGCCCCACGGACTTGTCTCTCCACCCTGTCTAGCCGACAAGGTCACGGCTACACGTGTGCGAATATAGCCTAGTTAACGCATTATATTCGTTCGGGCGCGTCTGACAAAGTCATAAACGTTAAATAATGGTAATTAATATACTTAGGTAGGTACCTATACGCCTGTAAGGGATGGGACGTGAGCTAAATATGACGAATATTTTGTTAACAGAGTCCTTCTTTACCCGTCTTAAATCGTCGACATGCATGGTTTAAAAGCTTGTTGCTTCATCTAACGCAATCTAACGTGAAGTTTAATGAAAAGGCAACGCGAAAAAAGGAGAGATAACGACTGAAAACTTATGAAGTTTGATGAAATGAGAATGCGAATAAGGAGAGATAACGCCTGAAAACTCTGTTGGCATTAAGTAATTTCGACATTTAGGTAAGTAGGTACCTACTCGTATATTTCACAAAACTTTTCCCAGGAAATAAATGTCTTTTTGAAGACTTTGAAGGTTTTTGGGAAATGTTATTCAGAATCGCAATTTTAGTAAAGTTTCTATAGTTATAGGTACTTACATTTTATTATTTATTAGCGACCCGCCCCAGCTTCGTACGGGTGCAATGTTGATATTATGCATGTATTATAATACATAAAAACTTTCCTCTCGAATCACTCTATCTAATAAAAAAGCCGCATCAAAATCCGTTGCGTACCTACTTTTAAAGATCTAAGCATAAGGGGTAAGCAACTTTGTTTTATACTATGTAATGATATATGACATAATGAAGAACATAAGTTCACTTGTTCATGCAAAATGTCAGACTTTTAGATTTATCCACAAGATATTTAAATAAGACTCAAAATATCTAGAGAAAAATGTTATGTGCATAAAACGTCATATCACGTGAAAAATCACACGAAAAATTGAAACTTTATCTCGGGTTGCTCGCTCTTTATTTGGTATGGGGAATTAAAACGGGTGTTAAAATGGATTAACAAGGTGTTTTAATCTGTGGAAAATGTATGAAGGGGAAATCGTGATTTTAGAATGCAAAAGAGCAACTTTGGACTTGTTACGACATCTATGGCGCTACATAGGAACTAAAAATCCGAAATCCTGCATCGCAGGCTGTACCTTTACCGCACAATTAAAAAATTCCACAGTCCGCAAATCGACTCCTCCCTAATCTACTATATAAAAATAAGTCGGGTTTTCCTTAATGACGCTAAACTCCAGAACGCACAAACCGATTTCCACGGTTTTGCATTCGTTGGAAAGAAAATTCAGGAAAAATCGATCATTAAAAAAATAGACAGAGTAGGGTAGAGTAGAATAATCTGTTGCCGGGAGTGAAGCCGCGGGCAAAAGCTAGTCACTTATAATTTTCCATAAATATTTATTATCAGTTATTGTGAGCAGTGGTGGCCGAGTGGTAACGGCCCCGACTTATGAGTCGCGGGTTCAAACCCAGCCAGGCGCATTACTTTGTGTAATTTATTTCATCACCACTGCTCTCAAAACGGTGAAGGAAAACATCGTGAGGAAACCGGCATGTCCTAGAACCAAAAATTCGAAGACATGTGACATCCACCAATCCGCACTGGGCCCGCGTGGTGGATTATGGCCCATTCCTTCTCCTAGAGAGAGGAGGCCTGTGTCCCTGCAGTGGGAACATTAAAAGGCTGATTATGATTTATTATCAGCGCCACCTATGTTAATTGTAAAATATAACTATGCAATGATTTTGCAAAACCAGCACTAGATGGCAGTAACAATTGCTTTCTTAGTAGATTGTTAAACAAGAAACCTAGATGGCGGTTTCAAAAAACAGTTAAACAATTTTTACAGATATTTTTTGTCTGTAATTTTCATTCTTTTCTTTAAATTTAAAATATTTTATTGTAGGTATGTATTATATGTATTATGTATCTAGGTTGTAGAGTTTGTATGCATATTTCAAAGTGATTGTTCTGAAGTGAAAGTAATGTTAAATAAATCTAGTTATTGTAAATATTCCGAGAAATCGTTATCTTCATGGAAGTCGCACTTTAATACTGTGTCTAAACTGTAAACTACGAGTAATTGCAAATTCAGTGTTTATGGTGTTAAAGTGACTCTACAATGTTTAAAAACTGAAAATAACCCGCACAGTTTTAAAAACAGAACAGTAAATAACATTAAAAACAGTGATTTAAACAGTAAATAAAAATATAAACATTGTGTCAGTTTTTTGAATTCGACTCCAAGGAAAGCGTCATAACGAACTTTTAAAAAAAAACGCACTAAACCAAATATAAATTTCATCCTTTCGTCTGAAGCACAATTTGTCGTGACCGTTGTTCATAGGACTGCAGTGAAAAGCGTCACGGGTTCCAATCCTGGGAACGGAGTGTTCTTTTTGTATCATCAAAATATTTTTTTTATTCTTTAAATGACCTGGACGCGCCGTTTAAAGTAAAAACTTACAATATTCTCTCTTTAGAACAATAAACGAAAAATTTAGTTTAAAACAAAAAGTGATCACTTGACCTCAGTGACCGCGATTTACCTACTTTTATCAGCACGCGTAAGATTCCAAGAAGTGCACCTGCGCTAAACCCCGCCTTCTATCCAAACATCGCTGTACTGTCATTGTGCTACACTAAACGCCGACCGCTGCATACATTGCTTAAAGCGCTGGCGCTGTTTGAAGAGCAACGAACAATCAGAGCATCGAATAATTGTAAACAAAAATAATATTATGGCGAACACCTGCGCGTTATGCACTAAGCCATTAAGGTCAACGAACGCGAAATGTTCGAAATGTTACAAGCTATTTCATGTCAGTTGTATAAAAGGCGGAAATCTAACCAAATTAACCGAGGAAAACAAAAATTGCTGGGTTTGTCAGTTTTGTCACATTAAGCAGCTAAATAAAGGTACTACCAGTTCTCTGCCTTCCGCGACCGATGAGCAGTCAATTTCAAACATTGTTCCAAGCTCTGAAGGATTTTATTCCCCAAGCACGTCACAGAAGTCACCCAGCACAGGCAACTCCTCAAATACGATTATCCAATCGCCAACGGTTACGCCCGCTGGCACCTCCGACACTTTAAGCATACTGACATCGGAAATTAAACTACTCCGAGGTGACATGGGAGACCTGAAATCTCACATAAAACAACTAAGCGATCACCTTTCCCAATGTTACGGCCGCCTGGATGAATATGACGCAAGAATTAAAACCCTCGAAAAACGTGAGGAGGAAATTATCACTTTAAACAGCACAATCGTCAATCTTCGTGAGCAATTAAACGCTCAAGCCCAATCATCCATTCGGAACGAGCTGGAAATCTCTGGAGTAAATGAATTTAAAAATGAGAACCCACATCACATTATCCAAGTAATGGCACATAAATTTGGAGTAACAGTGGAGGATCATGACATTGACTTTGCTACAAGAGTGGGTCCTCGTCGCCAGGCAAGCAAAGTAACAGCTGAAATCCCCACGCGACCCCTCGTAATTAGATTCGTCCGCCGCTGCAAACGCGACGAGTTTCTAAAGGCTGCCAAAGCCAGAAAAACCATGTCATCTTCTGACATGGAAATTGACGGGCCTTCGAGAAATGTGTACTTCAACGAGCGACTTACACAAGAAAACCGGCAGTTATTTCGTGCCGCTAAGCTGGCCTCAAAGCAACAAGGATATCGCTTCTGCTGGCATAAGAATGGCGCTATCCTCATACGGAAACAAGAAGGCAACCCCCCTATTCATGTACGTAACTTCGAAGACCTGGAATTTCATCTTGGCCCGACGACCATGGAGCTACACCAATCCTCTCCCTCAGCTGAATTGCGTGACTGAGAGTCATCCGGTCGATAAAGTGTACCTTTTTTTTATTTCTAGTTCTATTAGTTTTTATACCACATTTTCTTATATCGTAATATTTTTTTTATTGTTTTTCAACTTACGTTATGTTTTAATACAACCACGCCAAATACTACACAAACTACACACTAACACTACCACAATATTACCCATACATACCTACCTGCAATTATACACACTACACCACGTCGTCGTGACTAAACCTTCTATGCATAATACTTCCTCAGTTTTTTTCAGTAACTATGCTAATGGCTTCATTTGATCTGCTCCAAAATATAGAGGAAATTACTACATTAGACTGTCACGACCTCGAAAACTTAGAAGATTGCAGGTTGTATACATATGATTCCGAGCCTAGCTTCAAAATTCTTTCTTACAACATCAGAAGTTATCAACGTAATTTCGACAACTTCGCAGTAGCATTCAATAGACTAGAAATTAACATTGATGCCGTCATACTAACTGAAAGCTGGCTAAGCGAAGGTTCTATACTGGACAACCTACCTGGTTATAATGTGACTCGAACAAATACACAAAATAATAAAAACGGTGGGATAGTCATTTACACTAAAACTAACTACGACGTAACTGTAATTGAATCTAAAATATTGGATACCGACAGCCTCCTTTTAATCCTTAACGACAAAGTGGCTATACTCGGGCTATACCGATCACCATCTTTTACGAACCTTTCAAATTTTACTGCTTCACTAGACATTTTCCTTAAAACAACTAATAAATATCCAACACTTATTATCACTGGAGACATTAACATCGATATATGCAGCACTACAAATAATAAACATCATGAATATATGTGCCTTCTGGCCTCACATGGCTTACTTCCCGTTATCACCAAACCGACCAGACAAAAATCTTGTCTTGATCACATATTTGTTAAGTGCAATACCAAACCAAAAGGCATAGTCTGTAAAAGCTCCATCACAGATCACGACATAGTAATGGCAACCATTCCTCTTAAAAACACTTACACTAGCCGCAATAAAAACCGCCGAGTATTTAAACTTAATGAAGACGACTTAGCTAGTGACTTAGCTAAAATTGATTGGACTGATACCCTTAACCAACAGTGTGTGGCTGCTGTCGCCGACTCCTTTATTGGAACCTTAGCAAAATTTGTTGAAACACACACATACGAAGTCAAAATCTCTCGCAGTAAACGTAATATCCAACCTTGGATCACACCCGGACTCATGAGATGTATGAAACACCGAGACAAATTACATCTATCAGTACGCGGAGACCCCACAAACGAAACAAAAAAACTAATATACCGCCGTTATAAAAACTTCTGCAACAATCTTTTACGAAATCTTAAGATTGAATATGACAGTCAACAAATCCAGGAAAATAAGCAAAACTCTCAAAAGTTATGGAAAATTCTGAAATCAATGTACGACCCCAGTAGCCGAAATTCCAATACGTCTAATTTGTTAACAAGCTCACTGAACCCCGTCGAGTCTCTCAACAGATGCAACTCCTATTTCACTTCCGTAGGCAAAAACCTGGCTGACACGATATTAAAAAGATTAACAGAAACACAGATGTCTATCGCCAGCAAGCACTCATCACCACTAACGTCACCTCACTCCTTCTTTCTACACCCTACTGATGAAACTGAAATCACGAACTTTATTAACCAGTTAAAAAACGACAGCTCCCCAGGTCCTGATAAAATCAGCGTAAGACTTATAAAGAAAGTACAAAGCTCTATTATAACACCTCTAACCCATTTGATTAACCTCAGCCTGGAAACAGGTGTCTTTCCCGAACAGTGGAAGGTAGCAGCGGTGAGCCCAATACACAAAAATGGCCCTAAGGACAAACCCGAAAACTACAGACCAATAGCACTTCTGAGTATTCTATCAAAAATTCTAGAAAAGGTTGTTAACACCAGACTAGTTTATTTTCTTGAAAAGAATAATCTCATATCAGAAAGACAATTTGGTTTTAGAAAAGGGAAATCTACTGAAGACGCGGCTTTGCTATTAACTAATTCCATATCAGCAAATATTGAAAAGGGCAACCGCTGTATGGCGGTCTTCTTAGACTTAGCCAAAGCATTTGATACCATCTCAAAAGATCTTCTTCTTAAAAAACTTGATTCAGTTGGAATAAAAGGAAAACCGCTTGAGTGGTTTCGCAGCTACCTCACCAATCGCCGACAATACGTAAAATCTGATAACCACTCAAGTGATGAACTCCCTATCAATTTTGGAGTTCCACAGGGTAGCCTACTGGGTCCGACACTATTTATTATGTATATGAACGATATACTTAACCTCAAACTAAAAAACGCAGAGCTAATATCATACGCAGACGATACTGTCATCATTTTTCAGGGTAAAAACTGGGAACAGGCCTACTATCATGCAGAAAAAGGATTAGCAACCATTGCTCAAACCCTCGACCATAATCTACTAACACTGAACGTAAACAAAACCAAACACATTCCATTTTACAAAACAGTTTCATCTAGCCCTCCTCCTAACCTAACATTAAAATTTCATACATGTCAACGAAACCCAACCACTTCACTCGAAAACTGCACATGCGACTGTATTGACCGAACCCAGTCTATTCGTTATTTAGGTCTATTAATTGACGAAAATCTATCATTTAAAGCCCACATCAAACAACTATCTGGTCGAGTAAGGAAACTAATACATGTAATCAAGAAATTGAGAGACCGCGCCCCGATAGATATAATGCGAACGGTTTATTTCGCTATATGCCAGTCCATCATTCAATATGGCGTGTCCATCTGGGGTGGAACTGGGAAAACAACAATGATTGAACTCGAAAGGGCCCAGAGAGCTGTTATAAAGGTTCTTTTGAAAAAACCATTTTTCTTCCCTACTGACTCTCTGTACAGTGAATTTCCTGTTTTACGTGTTCGCCAATTGTACATTCTCAATGCCTTCCTCCGCACTCATAAAACCATAAAACTCCGCCCTGATTATCACTCATTAACTACCAAACGTGTCTTTCATGTGCCACTGCAACGAACAACCTCTCTCCTAGCTAGACGATGCCCCGCTTACCTACACACCTTCGTGTATAACAAAGTCACAAGTAGTTTACCTTGTGATACAAAAACACTGTCCCTCGCGATGTGTAAAAAAACAATAAAAAAATGGCTTTTGGGCCTCTCATACGGCGATTCAGAAAACCTTCTTGCATCACTTAACTCGGAATCCTATCACACATTTACACAAAACACTCACACATTTACACAATCCCATACTCACACACTCACACCACATTTTTAATCTTTTTATTTCTAAGACTTTTTTTCTCTAAATTCTGTGCTAAGTCCAGCACAAATTTTAATTAATATTATATTATTTTATTTTTGAAGTTAATTTTTTTTTAGTTATGTTTCTTGTTATTGTTTAAAAATAAATAAATAGGCAATACTTAGTTTTAAGACACCTTGATCTCATTGCTTATTAATTTAATATATTCACTTTATTTGATTTCTCATAACTTTATCTTTATAGTATTTTTTTTTTTGGCACATTATTACAGTAGCAAAAAATATGTATCGGTCCCCAAGATACAGGCTTTGCCGAGTTTGGGGACCATCGTTTATTTTATACCAAAAATCTGTGAATAGTTACTAGGTACTACACTAAGTTACGATAATTCTAAGGCAAATTCTGTAACAAAGGGTCAATAAATTTATTATTATTATTATTATTATTATATGCAAAGACAGACCGATGACCTGCTGAAGGTCGCGGAAACCGATGGATACGACACGCACAAGACCGACTGAAGACTGTGTACGTCTCTCAGCTGAAATGGTGAAAAACCAAAAGCATCTACCCTCAAAAAGTTAGTCACAGGTCGACATCGTGAAATTCTACCCAGTGATGATAAATGGAAAAGCATAGAAGAATCAGTACTCCAAAACCTATCAGCCCCAGTGACGCCAACTGCATCGAAGTTTGCTAACGCTCGCTCGAGAGAGCGTTCCGCTCGGATAGACGAGCGGAATGTGTCGAATAGAAAGACGAATTTTCTTCTCATGAAATCGTATGAAATCCCGTACATTTGGCGACTAAATCTGAAAGTACTACAGAATAAAGAATTCTATCGATGCGTACGGCTCGGATAAGTATTATAAGCGTGCGTTCACCATGCTCTTAACAATACAACTTTTTTTACTGTCAAAATTAATTACCCATCCCATACAAGATCCTTGTATCCACTATGCTAGAGATCGCAACACCTTTGCAAACGACTATATTATTGCATTGCATTAATAAAATGCTCGTATAGTCAAATAACAGACTGATGCAAGAACAGCTAAGCAGTCATAAGGAGTCGACTATCCTATATACACTTCTCATCAAAAAAATCGAAACACCTTGCAAGTTTACGTTTTGTCAGGATTATCAGAAAAATGTGTACATTTAGGAATAAATGTTAAATGTCGTTTAATAGTGAGTAATATGAGCTTATCAAATCTTAATGTTAATGTTCTAAATTTAAATGAATTTTTCATAGGTTTCGTATTTTGTTAAATGAGTCATTTTTATTCCGTATGGAGTATAAAGGAAATGGATAAAACAACACACGTAAATGAAAAAAAAAGCTAAAAAACGTTTATTTAATAACTTGTATTCCCTCCCCGAGCTCTAATTACTGCTTCCATACGGTTCTTCATCGATCGGATGAGAGTCACGATCACATGCTGTGGTATATTGTCCCATTCCTCTTGGATTGCATCTTGCAGCTGGCTAAGTGTTTCTGGGGCAGGATCTCTTGCTCGAATTCGTCTCTTTAATTCATCCCATAGATGTTCAATGGGATTCATGTCCGGGCTTCTTGCTGGCCATTCCATAATAGAGATATCGACTTCGTTAAGATAATCTCGTACGACGCCCGCGGTGTGAGCCCTAGCATTGTCGTGCATGAATATGAAGCCGTTGCCAATAAAATGTGCATAGGGCATCACATGAGGCTCGAGACACTCTTCGACGTACCGATGACAGTTTAGTGCAGGCAGACGTGGCCCAGACACGAAAGCAAGCTCTGTCTTACCGTCGGCGCTGATTCCTCCCCAAACCGTCCACGAACCGCCACCATAGCTGACCTTTTCTTCAATGCAGCATTGTGCATAGCGTTCTCCGTCTCTTCTGTAGACCTTGTTCCTTCCGTCGTTACCATACAGCATAATTTTACACTCATCAGAAAAGAGAACTTTGCTCCACTGTAGGTATGACCAATTTAGGTGCTCACGTGCAAAGTTAAGGCGCGCTCTTCGATGGTCTGCAGTTAATTTCGGCCCATTTGCTGGCTTATGCGGTACCAGTCCACGATCCTTCAACCTTCTTCTAATTGTAGAGTCACTTACAGCCACCCTTCGTACAACACGAAGCCGCTGCTGCAGTTGAAAAGCGTTAAGGCGTCGATTTCTTAAAGAAGTTGTTACAATAAATCGATCATCTCGCTCAGAAGTGACCCGATTCCTGCCAGATCCTGAACGGCGCGTGAACAAACCAGTCTCCCGGTAACGTTTATAGACTCTATGAACAGATGACAGGCTTAGATGCAGTCTTGCAGCCACAACACGCTGACTAAGGCCAGAATCCAGCAATGCCACAACTTGGGCGGCTTCTGTGGGCGAAGTATCCATACGTTTTAGAAAAAAAACCTTTTTTCAGACGTCCCAAAGTCACAGTATTGAAATAAAAAACAAAAAGTTTAAGGATAGGCGCCAATTTTTAGTTTTTAAACGCTAAATGTACTCCAACCCTAAACACACATTTGTCTCAAAACAGTGATTCATTTCGTTTATAAGATAAACAAATGAAATTCTAATTTTGAATTTAGAATTTTCGCTTATTACTGTAATGGCCAAACTGCCAGCTATAATATATGTATTTTTTTTCATCGTATGAATTCTTTTTTGTGTTAAATTCGGACAGAAACAATGAAAACGGAAGTGTTTCGATTTTTTTGATGAGAAGTGTATTATTATACTCTTGGAGTAGACTGCGCACGACTGTATTGATGCTGTTTTTTTTTTCAGTGAGGAACTTAGGGCAGTCACAACCGAAATGCCAACGGCCGGCAGCGAGCACTTATTAGGTACCGCGATATTTTCGTGATCATGAACAATTTTCAACTCTTACTAGACCGTTAGCGCGACAATATCTTTTCGATGCCATCGGCGATAAGTATTTCTCGCAATACCAGTATCATGTAAAATCGTCCTTTATTAATATAAAAAAGTTTAAAATTATTTCACGGCAAAAGTGCTCGCCGCATCGCTGCCATAAATGATAAAGGATTTTTTTAACCCTTTGGAAATAAAACAATCTGAGAAGGTATGAAAATTTTATTAACTCATACTCGCATAATTTATAATATTTGGTGGCAACCATTACGAACAAAATGTATCCACTTAATCGGGCTTTGTTACTTTATCATAGACCCACATTTACCGATGTAATCATTTTTTTGGATTGCATTGACGATTTCAGCTTCAACAGTGAAGACCTGTCCCTCTCGGCGACCTGAAAGAAGGTGTGTGTCATTCAAATAACCTGACAATAGAATGATGACGCAAGTTTTTGATATTTAGAGTTCGATCTGAGATCTTGGTGGTAAGTGTCCTCATGGCATTCAGAGGTTGTTATTTTTCTTCATTTCGATAATTCGTAAGTTAATTAGTTAGTATTAGTATTTTTTACTTTAAGATTAAAGACAGTGTATTTTATTTAGTGAAAGGGTCTGGTATATATTCATTAATGTTGCATTCAAAATTTTGGTGGCGAAACCGTTACTTCAGTTTATTATAGTTCACTGTATAAAAGTTTTTCAATTAGGGCCCTGAATTAGGGACCTAGGCACTGACCTCTATTAAGTAGAGACTCGTGCCCAGGACCAGAGACCTAAATTTTTAAGAAAACTGAAGATTTCGCAACCGAATTTAAAAATGGATATATTCACCCATAACGATTTTAGTCAAACAACTTATTCAAAGTTTAAACAATCTACATTTTAAACGAAAAACCAATAGTAATTGAAATTTACCTTATCTTGTGGAGGCATCTCTAGAACCTCTTTCGCAACTACCTCTGTCATGCGTGTCTCCATAACCTTGAAGATCTTAGATTTTCTTGCCATCAACCATCATCTGAAACACAAAGAAACATTATGTAAAATCTTATGACAACACTAATTTATAACATAGAGTTATTTGTTAGACATCAGAGTTAAAAAGCTCGTATATATTTTTGATAATCATAGTGATTCATCGTTGCATTTGGTAATCATCATGTTGGTGCTAATGTTCTTTTTTAAGAAAACTCTGATAAGTATAAATGAAGAGCGAACTTACAACATTCCAGATCATTACATAGTATAAAAATTTGCTAACCGCTGTCCCTATGTATGCTTAGATCTTTAGTAGGTACGCAACGGATTTGATGCGGTTTTTCTAAATAGATAAAGTGATTCAAGAGGAAGGTTTATGTGTATAATACATGCATAAAATATTCAATATCAGTACCCGTGCGAAGCTGGGGCGGCTCGCTAGTACGAAATAAATCAACAGGTAAATGAGTAAATCGAGAAAAGGCACGGAGAAGGGATGGATAATGTTTTTAAATTCCTTGCGGGATAATCAAGCCTAGTTATTACAATGGGACATTTGTCGCACGACTGTTGTTCAACACGAAATTAACGTGTACTACACAATGTTGCCCGACAAGTTTGATTAGTGAGAACGAGTGCAGCTTTGTGCTCTGCGAAACGGTAGTGTGGAACAAGAGCCTCCCTAAAATCAAGCAATGTTATTCCCATCGCAGAAACATACCACGTAAATGTATAACGTTATGACCCGGCGCCATTTCTCCTATTGAAAACGCGGCCTAAAACCTACAGAGTGGACACAAACCACATACTGGACATCAACTACAGGGTGGGCCAAAAGAAATCACCCTATTGGAAGATGCTCTCATTTTCGCTAATTTCAAATCTGTTTTGACATTTGTGGACTAGACAGATGTAGAATACATGTGAACAAGCCATGGAGCGATAGACTCCCCAAGAACGTGGAATAATCGTGTCTAACTTTTTGCGTAACATAATTCGTCTGTAGTGCTGGCGCAGCGCGAATTCATGAGGCACATGTCAGCGGGTACGTGAACAAGCCAAAGTACCGCTTTTAGGGCACCAAAAATTCACGAGTGATGCACGAGGACCCATTACACCCGCTCAAAGTGACTGCGTAGTGCGCTGTTCACGCTGGAGGAATCATCAGGCCATTTTTTTCGAGAATGCCGCTTGCCCTACGACAACAGCGGACGGTGCCATGTTGACCGAGTTTTTTCTGCCGTTATTGGACGAATTAGGACTGAGGGACATGTGATTCCAACAGTACGGACTAACGGCACACACTGCGCGAGCCACAACCGATATTCAGCGTTCCCGGGTCGCCGAATCTCTCGTTTTGGCGATTTGCACTGGCCCACAAGATCTCCCGATTTAAACGTTCCAGACTTGTTTTTGTGGGGTTTTTTGAAGTCTCGTGTTTACGTGAACAAGCCCAAGACTCTGGAAGCCCTCAAAAATAACATTCGACGCGAATGCGAGAATCTGTCGCCTGAAGTTCTCACCGAAGTGATGAAAAATGCCATAAAACGAGCCCGTATGTCAATCAATTGTGACGGCGCCTATTTGGTCGATATAATCTTCTCGACTTGACCAATAAAATTCTAAAGGTTCATTTAAACATAATCAGAAAACAGAATCAAAGTTTTTAATATAGAAAAAAAAAGAGAGCCAAACAACATCGGATGACTTCTTTTGGCCCACCTTGTACATCATCTACTTTAAAAAAAAAAGCAAATCAGTATGCTTACCTCAATGGCAGCAATAACGAACAAGCTTTGCCATTTTTCATCTCAGCCAGCATGTGGAGTGTTGGTGCCAGCATGAATGATGTTTAACCCTTCTTGGTGGATGTCCTTAGCAACCTGTAAGAGGTTTTTTTTTTCAGCAATGTGCTAATAGAAAGTCGAAATATGTTGTTAAGTGTTTTATTCGATCGGAGATCTTGGTGGTAGGGTGTCCTCATGGCATTCAAGAGTATTGTAATTTTCTTCATTTCGATTAACATTTTTGAAGTGATTTGAAATTGACAGAAAACTAATTTTCGTTCGTTTTAATTTATCAATGAACAGACTTATTTATAACTGAAGAAAGTACTTTGAAAAATAATGTATATAACCGCAGGCTTAATCAAGAGACCTATTTCGAAGATATTTGAATCTGAAAACTTGTTTGTAACAGCCTTGCGTTCTAGTTACATCTGTTTTTGACTAAGCCTGCTATTATCCAAATAAAAAATTATAACATAAAATAAAACATTTCAAATTTTAATTATTATGAATGTAAAATTGTGTTTGCTTACCTCTCTTCAACATTATGAGCTGTGCTATCTGCATCTCGACTATCTAAGCGAGGATTTATGCATATACAGATGGTGTTAGGTCTCTTTGCTCATCTTTCTTGGCGATCTGAAAAGAAATTCTTCAGTCTAATAATCTGCTAGTAAAAGGTCTCAATTTGTTGATAAAGTTATGTTCGATCAGAGATCTTGGTGGTAAGTGTCCTCATGGCATTCAGAGTTTGGTAATTTTTCTTCATTTCGATATATTCTGGCTTAATTTAAAGCGAAAATTATAAATGATAATAAGTATCTTAAATGATCTAAAGTAAAATCTAGTTCTAAGACGTAATAATCGTAAGTTTTATTATACCTTAGTTCCATTGGCGCGTTCGTTCTTGACTACCTCAGTCTCAGCCTGCTTCTCAATCTTGAATTATCATTCAGCTGTAAAACAAAGAAACATAGTTTAAACTCAACATAGAAATATTAAAGATCATGTTGGAAACCAAAATAAAAAATAATTATAAACTAACCTGTGTTCTTGAAATCTGTGGTGCATCTCGAGTCTGTTTATTATATTGGAGTGTCTTTCTAGCGTTTGGATTAACGCTAGAAAGACACAAAGACAGTACCAAGACAGCACAAAGACAGCGCTGTCTTTGTACTGGAGCATGGAGTTAGAAACTAGATTCATCAACTTCATACACTGAGGTTGAAGTTGATGAATCTAGTTTTCAAAATGTTTCTAGTCTTGCCTCCTTCGCAACTGTCTAGTAAAATAATTCTATAAAAAAGATATCTTCAAAAGTATTAAAAAATTACTATCAATTGACACCAAGGCGTTTTATGGGACGATTGCCGTCCTATATAACCCTGGCTGAATATTCCAAAACCCCAAAGTGTGAAATGTGTGTCTATGCGCAAGTGTTATATAATTTTGATCAGTCAGTGACGACTTTTTATTTGAATTTCTCTTAAAATTTCTTGTATTCCAAGTGTTATAACTGCAAAATAAAAAGTTAATACAACGGAAAGGATGCATAGTAAAAAGAAAACAGCAAATGTGTTAGGTCTTAAACTTTATTAGGCTTAGCCTTGTTTCTGCGCCAGCTCACGGGCCTTCGCCTTTTCGAGCTTGGCAATGCGCGCGTTGGACTTATTGCCGAGGACGCCACCGCCCCAGTGTTTGCGGAGCTCTTCGTACCTCTCGTTGAAGTTCGTCTTGATGGCTTCCGTCACCTTGGAGAAGGAGGCACGGTCGCCAGACTCAACCTGAGACAGAAAGAGGTTGTGGAGTCTAGGCAAAGGTTTTCAAATGTTAGTTGTATTTTAGAAACTAATGGTTGAATAAACTCTTCACAGTGACGGCCACTTATTGGAATTGTATATTTAGTGGCTTTTCATTGATTAAGTTTTTAATCGCCTACATCGTTTACTTCGCGAAGACTGCATATCCATGACCAAATACTTCATCTTGTCAGTTCTGGTGTACCATCGCGGTCACTTCCGCTGATCAATTAAAAATTTCGGTTGAATCCTGCGGCGCGGCGCCAAACCAAATCCTATGAAATTTTCATTTCGAGCGCAAGCAAAAATGAACTTAGCGGTGATCAGACGGAAGTGTCCTCAATGGTACCCTCCTACAGGAATTAAAGAGGTAAATAAAGATGTAGTACCTAGTCGCAAAAAATGTCTCTGGCAAATAGGACATGAAAACACTCGTAACTAAGGAGTTAATAGGAACTGTATTAATCCTAAATTTATTTAATACTGATGTGAAGAGAGTGATTTGTGTTCGAAATGGCATCTTCAGATAAATTCTATTGGTGGTAGATAGGTTTTCAGCATGGCTGTATGATAGCAAATAAATCATCATAACATGCACATCTCAGACACTACATTACTTTATCAACCAAAGACAATTTGAGTTAAAATATACACAAAATAATACATACATGTGTGATCGCGACGCAAGTGCAGGTCTTGCGGTGGACAAGGGCTCCCAGACGGGACTTGCCCTTCACGATACAGTATGGTACACCCATCTTACGGCAGAGGGCGGGCAGGAATAGAACAAGCTGTGGACAATATTACTCATTAGTTAAATATTATAGTCTAAGCCCCACTATACCACACTTCTTTTGGTGTTATAATGGTGCTCAGAGTCAACAATCTTCATACAGCTAAAAATATTATTATATTAAAAGCCTCAGGTGAAGAAATTCTAACATCATAGCAACTAAGTAATATATTGAGAACTAAATTCATTAAGTGAATAATTGCTTTATAATATTTGAAGTATTTGCATTGCTAACAACCACATGCCATGTGGCAAATATAGGCAGATTGATGTTTTCCAAAAATTGACTGTTTCTTATTTATACAATATAACAATATCTTTTTGCAGAAAATCAAAACTGCTTTACTGACAGTTATCTCCGATGGATCTTTCGCGATGATCGATGGCGCGATGCGTTTTTCATCTCACGATCAAAGTGGTCGTACGATGACCTAACAGGTGTCCTAATAGATCGCGCGATGTCTATCGTGCGATGCCGTCGCTCGATGGCTGGCGTCGCGCTTACGCCACTTTAACGATGGCTCTTTATAGAGATGTACAGTTTTTGCTGTCGGGCAATATTGCTTTAAAAAATTGCAAATGACATTGAAAACAGGAAACGTAGACTAATTAAGGACACTCAAAAGAGATCTGTTGCTTTGATTACATGGTCGCACGATCAAACGCATCGTACGATCGTTGCGATGCGCACGATTACTTGCGAGGTTCAAATAGGACACTCTGATGAAATCTGTATGTTTGAACTCATCGCACGACGAGAACGCATCGTGTCATCGTACGATCGCTGTCAAAAAGCTGCAGTAGAATGAAAAGAAAAAAAAATACTTTATATATTTTTTTTCATATTTTTTTTTTTTTAGCTTACCTCAATGGGGTCAACATCATGAGCGATGACAACAAGCTGTGCCTTCTTCTTCTCCACCAGCTTGGTGACAGTGTTGGTGCCAGCACGGATGGTGTTCGGCCTCTTTGGTGGAGGCTCGTCCTTCTTGGCGACCTAAAAGAGGATATTTTAGTCAGATAATGTTGTTAAAGAAGGATGATATTTGTGGTTGATGTTTAATTCGATCTGAGATCTTGGTGGTAAGTGTCCTCATGGCATTCAGGAGTTTTGTAATTTTCTTCATTTCGATAAGTATTTCTAACTTAAACAACAGATAATATAAATTGATGGTACAGTTGGTGCAGTGGTGTATGGGTGTATTGTATGCAGTTTGAAATCCCAAACAACAAGTACTTATATGTCATAAATATAAGCCAAATGGGTACTTTGATTTTCCATGTTTTTAATGTACCCAATACACAAGAGTGCACAATACGATACACAGGATATAATTAAACCAAAATGGCGATTGACCTTCAATAACAAATCATCATCAAATAAAAAAAAACAGGTCATAATCCCAGTGCAGCACAGCGAGGAGCTGCGCGTAGCCATAGCAACAACCATTTGAGTTCCAACTTATTTGCCGCATACTGTAATTCCTAGTCAGAAGTTAAAAATGGCTATATTTTTAGTTAAAAACATTTATATTTTTCATAGATTGTAATATAGTTTGCCTACTTGGTCACCACATCACATTTACCAGTAAAATAGATTCAAGGCAGAAAAGGCGCAGTTATGTGTGGATATTGATAATTGCTTACCTTAGCTTCAGCAGCCTTCTTTAGGCGCTCTTTCCTGACTGCCTCAGTCTCTGGCCTGTATTTCTCCAAAATCTTGAACAAACCCTTGGCTGTAACACAAATAATTTATTTGTAGAGCCATATCAACATTGACTTGTAATTAAAATAGCGATTTATCTATTTCAGAGTTAAAAAGCTCGTATATTTTTTTGATAATCATAGTGATTCATCGTTGCATTTGGTAATCATCATGTTGAAACTTAAAATAACCTACAAAGTTAAATCTTGACAAAATGTTGTATAATTTGGTCTCATAAATAATTAATTAATTTAAAATAAGTTTTGCACATATTAGTTGTCCTCCAATACGTCTTGTAAATTTATAATACAAAGGTTCAGAACCCAATTTTGGTTAGAACTTATATTTTATGTACTTAATAATTATCAAGTTGACATATATTATTGTATTTCAATTGTCAAAAATACAAAAATAATAGTTGTGTTTTTAATAATATATTTTAAAAAAAAATGCCTGAATAATAACTGCTAATAAACTTGTTATTATGAAAGACAGTTACAATTTTTATTATTTTGCTTTTTTTGTACCTGTATATTTTTTGATTTAACTTAGTTATATCAGGTCTTTGACATGAACAGTCTACAATAACATAGCAACAATTTGTAAGACAATGTGGGCTAAAAATTATTCCAAAAGATTTTAACTTCTCAGTAATTTGTTACATACAGCTGGACCATTCAGCACTTAGTCAGTTGGTCAGTGGGTCATCTTAGGGATGGATAAAATAAAAAAAAAGAACATAAAACAAACCTGTGGTTTTGTCAAGTGTCTGGGTGAACTGGTTGATTGGTGGCGGCACCTTGAGCCTGCGCTGAAGCACGGCCTTCTGGCGCTGGATGCGGATGTACTTGGGCCATCTCACGAAGCGGGACAGGTCCCTTGTGGGCTGGATGTCCTGGCCTAGGCAAGGATAATTGTATCTTAGTATAAAAGATTACTTTGGAGATTTTTAGTTACGGTCACTATGAGTCTGTAACTCAAGAACTAACTGATGGAATATGAATAAAAGTAGGTGGGTCAGTCTGTCATCTTAGGGGTGGATTTTAGGTGTACTTTAATCCATAGTCTGACACTCACTCAGAGTAAGACTGGTAGGAGTTATATGAGAATTTCCCACCTAAAAAAACCATCAAGGTCAAAAACTTGTTGACATTTAATTAAGCAAACACTTGAGAAAAATACTGAAAAATCTAGAATACAATTTTGAAGAAGTTTATTGTTGATTACATTTCACTCTTGGACATATCAGAATTGTTTATCTACAAATTGCAGGTTATGTGTGTAGTGTGGAGAAATTGGACTAATCAGTGTTAAAAAGCTCGTGTATTTTGTAACCACATGGTATTTCAGATAAAGGTATACATCATTTTAGTCCAATATGGGTAGACATCACACTATTTCAGAAAAATATTATCAGGTGTGAAGATTTCAAACAGTTTGAAAGTGCTCCTGTTGAACACTTCCGCCTCTTTGGAACAAATAATAATAACACTGGCAAATACTGAAAAGTAAACTCACCGATAGCGAAATTCTTGGTCCTCTTCTCGAAGAGAGGGTTCACTACCTTCTTGGGCTCAACTTTCTTCACGACCAAAGGTGCGGCCGCTACTTTCTTTCCTACCTTCTTCTTAGGCTGAAATCACAACAACTTTGTCAGCTAAGGTCACGTGCGAGCCAGTTTATGTCGTATAACACATTGTCTTCAGCGATCTTGGTGATAAAATAGTGGTAATCATAGCACTCATTGCGATGTTAACATCATGGTAGTGATTTGAGGTTATGTTGAAACAAATCACTAAAAATCAATTGCATTTCCGAAATAATCAAATCAACGACCACTAGCGTTTTAAACTTAAACTATTTAAATGCACGACTGAGTAGAAACACCTCAACTTATCAAAATAGAAACAGTTTCGACGCCGAAAACAACGACGGTACCACAAACATGTTATGGTATAAACTTCACGGTAAAATCACTTTGTAAAACGAAAATATAGTAATTTACTAAACGCACATGGCTTTTACCTTCTTCTGCACCATCTTGAATAAGTTTTATTTAAGTGATCTAAAGGCCACGAAAAGATACGTGACCTAAAGTTTACACCAAACGTTCGGCTAAAATGGCCGAACCAAAAAGATTTGACAGCTGCGCGAAACGTCAAAAGTAAATGTTGCCACAGATAACGCAACAACGTCAGAAATCAGCAATATGAAATCTGACCTTTTGAGACAAAAACAATGGTCAATAATTGGCCTATTTTTGAATCCATCTATGGATTCAAAGTTAAAATATAGACATTATGAAAAATGATTTTACCCGGAATTGAAAGTGTTCAAAAATTGATGATGTAATTAGAAGCCCTAATTTTTGACATGTCTATCCAAATTTATTTAACTTACCCTGGTTGGAATTATTAAATATTAAAAAACCTTTTCTAGACATGACCTTTAATATTTTTTTTTTACTTAGAAAACAATAAAACCAGGAAGTAGGGCCTGGGTAGCTAGTGAAATTCTAATTTAACTTTTTTTTTCAATTTGTAAAAGGTGGCATCTATCAATCTCAACTCTTAGTGATTGACTGATCTCGTGCTCTGTGATGATCATAAAATATACAACGCTTTCCAAATAAGAATAGGATCGATTGCCATGTTGTGACGTCAAGTATACTCTCAAATCGAAGGTGAGCAAAAGAATTTACTTCACCTAGATTTAACTAGGTACCTAATAATACCTACAAAGCAAAAAACAAAAATAACTCTTATTTGCGTATCATACTCTTATATACCTGATATTGATGCACAAATAAGTGTTTTTTGCAAACCGCATATTTCACTCAACATTTGATAGATCGAATATTATTGACTTTCCTATTCTTATTGGAATGTATAGTAATAGTTATTATTGGGGATAAATATAATGACCACCATAAAATGCTTTGGTACCCTTAATTTTGTAACCAAAAATATCTACTTAACACCAGAAAAATAAAGTCTAAAATTGTAATAGTACGAGCTATTTTAGTCACGACTCCACTTTAAATCGTATTCGACCACCAAAAATAGTAAATGATCACCAAATATAGTAAATGATCACCAAATCTTGACGAGCAAATTAATGTGTTATTTCTACCTAAATAAATCACTGTGATTGCCGTAAAATGTAGGCTTATTATCAAATAAGCCTACATATTACGGCAATCGCGCGCGAGATGTCGCCGCCGTCAATCACCCCCACGAGGACACGGCGATGCTCTTTCCAAGCAGGGAACACCTCCACCGTGTGCTCCACCGTGTCACCTTGCCACACAATGGCGACACCCGGACGTAACCTACGGCTCGGGTGGATTCCGCCTTCAGATTCAAACTTTCTGTATTTGTATCAAAATGTGTAATTATTATTTACATAAATCGGATAACGAAATGTAAGTTTTTGCATGCATTTTAAATTGAAATGTGGTTAATAATTTGGTTTTCATTAACATTTTCATTATCTTTGCGTTAACAATGATTTAAAAACTTTGTTTATAATTTTATATTAAAACGCTGGTATAATTTTGGTGATCATTTACTACTTTTGGGATAACAATGGTTTATTTGGACTCATTTTATTTAAATGGGATAGCAGGATGTAAAAACTTTGGTTATAATTTTACTTTAAAATGTTGGTTTAATTTTGGTGATCATTTACTATTTTTGGGTTAACCATGATTTATTTGGAGTCATTTTGCTTAAATAGGATAGAAAAGTATAAAACTTTGGTTATAATTTTACATACATGCGAGTTTCATTTTGGTGATCATTTACTATTTTTGTCTGCTACTTGTTACTATATTTGGTGGTAGGTAAGTTAAACATAAGCCGTTATTATTGAAACAGGCGTGACGTCGGTAAAATGAAACTGATTTTTTTTTTATAGTTTTGCGATGGTTTTGACATCACCGAAACTTGACAAAAGGGATGATTTCGATACATTTGGTAATCACACATTCAACACACAATAAAAAAAAATGTGTTACATCCGTATTCTAATGTCACCACGGAAGACATTTTCATTGATTATCATATCACGCAAGAAAACATGTGGACGTAAGACTAGGCAATATGATCTAAATACTTCCACTTCAGAGTGAATAAAAAAAATGTAAGGCGTTTTTGTTACTCTGGGTTTTTGGCGGGATTTTATCGTGTTAGTTTAGTTAAATTCTGGTTAAATTCTCAAATTCCTAGTGAATATTGTGATGTAAAGTCGGTGTAGTTCTGTATCTCAAGTGTCTGTATAACTAATTAACAAGACAAGATGTCCAATCATTGAAATTCACGCGGTCTTGGTAAAATGGATCTAAGATTGTATTTTTGAAGTATGCGAGAAGGCTGATTCAACAGGTATATATTTTATTTATTTTTATTACCAAATACTACAAAAACAAAACTGAATATTATTTGCCATTCTAATGGAACTCAAAGTAACTCAAGAAAGTGAACAAGGTCTCGGCAATACGGTCGAAAGACAGATTGCGTGATGATTAATTAGTTCTTATATGACGCCAGAGATGGCGCTACAATCTATAACTTAGCTATATTCACCCATTATGAGATATAATTTACTTGTGTTCAATTACACACGTACCAACCGTACCTAACACTCAACGGCGCGCACCGTTCCCGCGCGCCTCAAGGAGTTGTCAGCAAACTGCAGGGGCCCTTCAGGGTCGAAGCCTCCTGGAGCCTAGAGGGTGGTGGAAAACTGTTACCTCGACTCCAGGAATAAGGCAAGGAAGGTACGGGGTAGGTTTTTTAGTCAGTAAGAGTCTGACACTGGTCTCCCGCTCCGCCCAAGAGCGGGTTTCGTCATTGGATGATTTTCACCCACCATAAAAAAAAAAAACCAACCGTAACACTTTAATAACGTGTGACTCCGATTTTTTAGCACGTTACTTTTTTCCACTAGAGGGCGCCACATGGAGTTTTATGACACGTCACGTAACCTAAGTTCAGCGGACGATTAGGACGGTTCTAACGATACCTTCGATTCATAATGTCGAATTTTGATCAGCAGATTAAGAGCTATGAGGGAACAGAGGAACATACCCACATACAATAGGTACATAGCCTGTCAAAGTTTTATTCCTCCTTTGGCTTTGCCGTAGTTGGGTAAGTAAATAAAATCAACTCCATTTCACAGGTTCAAATCTCAAGTGTGTACTGCGAGCTACACATTGCTCGTCGTCCTCAAGTCCAGGCCTACGGTGACCGGATATCGCGTTGCGACGTTCAACGTCCGAGGCGCCTTTTGTAGTGCCTTCAGTTCAGTAGCTTCAAAGCGAGCTCACTCTCGCGTCCTATTGCAGTCCTTCTCACTCCAGACCAAGGCCCGGCGGGAAAGGATCGCCGCTACCGAACGCCTACACTAGGACTGATGGTATTCGGGTGGATTTTAGTCAGTAAAAGTATAATACTTTGTCTTATTCTACTCGGAGCCGAAGAAGTTATTTAATGACCTTTAAAATAAAATCCCAAGTCGTCGATGAGTTCAAGAAGACGTCAGCAAATCGACTGAGCAGGGTCGACACCATGGGTTAAATGAACATCGGGGACTTACAACGAAGTCAAAGAATGAAAAGGAGTGGATGCACTGTAAAAGTCTGACACGATCTCTCAGCAGCAGAGGAACTCATTTAATGACTTCAAAACAAAATGACACACCACAAATCTTGAATCATGCACATAATATAGCTACGTTACAATTCAATTGAAAGCCCGTACGGTAGCATCCTTTAAAAACAATGTTTTATTTATGTACCGTTTTCTATAAAACCTGTTTACTTCGCTTTTACTGTTTATGACCGTCCAATTGAATCACGACTCCATTTTTAAATTTATTTCAAAGAAAATAGAAAAACGACAACAGTTTTATAGGTAGTAAATATGAAATGTTATTTATTTTATAATAAAAATGTTATTTCTATTGAACATGCATTATGAAAAGTATTTGTTCGCGGTTTTAGGTGAGGATTTTATTCATCAATTTAAAAATAAAATCTTTAATTAAGTTTAAAATTACTACCTAGTAAAATTTTTACTTTGTTCACAAAACGGTAAAGAAGATTATCTATAAAATAATTAAAAATATTGAAAGGGGATTTAACTATCCCTTAATTTACCTATTCTTGTTTTCTACTACAAAAGTATGCCTTTGTTCGGTCAAAAATATTAATCGTGCACTAAAAATGCTCTTCTAGGATTAGATTACACAAAATAACTACAAAAAAGAGATGCCCATAGGTTAGGTTAGAAGAAGATGGTGGGGTCTGTCTTCGCTCGCTTCGCTTGCTCACTAGACTAGACTTTACCAACTCCTTACCTAACCTGTCCGTATCAAGGTGCCCCAAGTCCCTTAGTAATTATATAAAAATCCATTAATATTTGGTTAGTTTAAGAATAAGGTTTTTGAAAAATTTTAACGCTTAGTAAAAAATATCCCATATTTAATTAACTATTGATTTTTTTTAAATGACTTTGATGATGATTCCCCAGGCAAACACAAATTTTATCTGTTAGTATTTTTTTCAGCCGTAATATCCGTGAACGATGCAGTCAAAGTTAACATGCAAGGAACACTCTCTTTTGGAAAAGAAGTAATGGATACCGTGTCACATTATATGAAAAGAAACTTTGAAACTGGTTCAGGTCGACGATCTGTAATTCCTAATCAGGATTCTGATGTCGTATTTCTAATTATCCAATCTTCATACATATGTAGAGACTTACGTTTCTGCGACGGTTTTCTAGAAAAATTCTTAAACGAATACATACTGGTACAAACTAAATCCATAGAAGCCATTCTCAAGGGAATTATTTTTCAACAAAATGAAATCGATCACGTGGATAAAACCTTCATATTTGAAGACGAACTTAAGAAATGTTTGATAGAAATACAAAAAATGCTTAGACGTATTGACGCGAAAGTAACAGAAAACATTACTGCTTTCGCGTGGACTGAAGTTATTAAAAGAATAAGTGTAATGTTTCAAACAGAAGCCATTTTGTTTGCTACGGAAAGAATAGAAGGCACTCCTGCTGATTTGAAAGAAGTCAAAAAGAAATTGACTCAGAAATTCGTTGTGGCGTCTGTAATAATTGAAGGAAAGTATGAAAGCAAACTTTGCGCAGAATACAATATCTGCATCAAAACTTTTGAATGCACAAAGGCCTTACACACTTTATTGGAATCTTTTAAGGAAATGAGCGATGAAAATGTAAAAATCTTCCTTCGTTACGTATCAGAGACGTTAATGGAAACCAAGTTTTACCAGCAATTGAGCGAAGTAACTGCAAATGAGCTGCAAATTATACTGAATGATATGGCATACTCTGATAGTGTTCCAACGAGAGAAGTCTTGCTATCGATACATAAAACTGTTGAAGAGAGGCTGGCTTCTATACAGTCGAAGAAACATAACATAAAGGCGAGGGATACCGAGCTAGTGCATGGCATACTGTCAGATCTAGACCATGCATATAGCAAACGTAGTGTCGTCGATCCTTTCCATTCGTTTATGAGCAGTTTTTTTGAATGGTTGAGGACTGGTGCTCGTCTAGGACCATCGATGCGCACGCTACTCAAAGATTTAGCCGAACAAGTAAATAAACAATCAAATGACTTGGTTTTGAAGCTTACTAATGAAGTGAGAGTGTTTTTAGAATTAACAGTTGATCCAGAAAAGTAAAGAAAATAATATTTTTGTTGACTGTTGTTTTTTTGCCGTTGTAGGGTATTTTTACGTGTACCCATGTTCGTGTGTACAACATTAAAATTACGTGTTTCTTTTTTTGTAAACGCGACTTTTACAGACGAAAACCCCTCTTGAATTCTGTTGTCATTGTAAATTGAAAACGCCAGTAGAAAATAGTAAGCGTAATATTGTGTACCTTAAATCAAAATCCTATGTAACAACAAATTCCTTGCCCTGAAAAGAATTTGTTTATGAAATACTTGAGGACAGATTAAATTCTAGGTAGCAAGCTAGACTGTATATAAAAATTTGACTCTAGGGGGTGGCGGGGGTACTTTAATACACCGGATACTGCGAGACTCCGAGCGGCAGATATTAGCGAGATAGTTCTTTATCAAAGTACCTACCTAATTGTAACAAACATAGGTATTTCGTATAAACGGTGACAATAATGAGGCAATTTATGAAAAATTACCCACTACTTGATTTTGAGTTGAAAATATTATTTTGGAAGATAAAAAAATTTTTATATACGTTTAAAGTTTTAAAATTATGTTTACTGCTTGAAAATGGCGTACCTACTTATATATATTGATTCTAGTAAATGGGCCACGTCATTTTCATAGATAAAACATTTTAGAGCTAAAAATGGATCTCTCAGTATCTTCGAATTAGGTAAGTACCTAATTTCTGTTAATAGTACGTTAGTACTATTAAAACAATACTATGAAAGGTAAAAGTAAAATAAAATAAAACTGTTACAAATATTTGCTTATTTTCCTAATGCCTATAATACTTAGAGTTATTGAGTGAGGCCCCGGGCAGTTGTCCTGCTCGCCATTTGCTAAATAGTTTACAAGTTTAAAACTATGAAATATTACCTATGTTTTCGACATTTTCAGTTCTTATCAACCAAACTGGAACAGATTGGAGGACATTCTTGACTGGCCTACTGGTCTAGTGGTTAGTGGCCCTGACTGCTGTGTGTCGTGTTCGGTTCCCACCCAGGACAAATGTTTGTGTGATGAGCTCAATCATTTGTAATATGTCTGTGTGTAATTTATCTATAAATAGGTATGTATGTTTTTAGAAATATGTAAGTATCTTTATCAGTTGTCTAGTATCCATAATACAAGCTCTGCTTAAGCTTGGGACTAGACGACGTTGTATGACAGTTGTGGAATATTTATACATATAATATGTAGAATATATTTTGTTTCACTTTGCATGCAAAACCAGGGTTTACTTGATCCAACTTAATCTCGTTTAGACATTAAAGCATAACCACTCTTTGAGGTCTATAATGCAAGAAAAGGTTCATTTGGGGTTCCGTACCTCGGTCGACAAAAACGGAATCCTTAGAAGATCAGTTTGTCATCCGTCTGCTAAGTTCTCTTGGTCCAATTGGATTAAAATCGGGGCAGACGTCAAAATAAATTGGGACAAATTGATGTTGTTATTGCTGTTAAAAACTGTTATTGTCATTTATTTTTTTTAAACCTTTATTTTTGTACGAGTTTCCAAGCGCTAAAATTCGCAGAGTCTAAATTCATACTCGCCAAGATCCAACGGCCGTACCTACAATTTATATTTGCTGATATTTTCGAGTCTTCACGATGGGACGAGACACGCATAACGTAAATATCTCTAAATAATATCATTGTTGTTATTCCTATTCATGATTGCTTCATGTCACTATTCATCGTGTAACATAATGTAAAGCATTTTCGACAGTCGAATATCCAAAGTTTCCTAAAACCGAAGCTTCAAGCTACATTTTCAACATTCAGTCTAAAACTAGTTAGCCAACTTTGTTTGTTTACATGTATCAATGTACCCCTTCAGTCTAGACCACTAGTTTTTAGTTTAGAAAACAGTTTATACTTTGGGGTCATCGTATGTTTAACTAGAGTTGGGATTACAGTTTAGTAGACTCGTTTTAACTCTAGAAGCTTAGCAGATGTCTATAGTGTAATGTTCTGGTTTTGTTTTAATAAAAAATAGTTGTTATTGTGATATCTGAGGAGTTCGACCGAAAAACGTCATTCTTAGGGCCTTAATCAAAAAGGTTCTGGAGTGGTGACCGCGTACCGGAAGATGCAGCGTTGGAAGGCCTCCCATAAGGTGGACCGATGACCTGGTTAGGGTTGCTGGAATCCGATGGATGCATGACGCACAGGACCGGCGTTTTTGTCGGTGCTGGAAGCCTATGTCCATTACTGGACGTCTTTCGGCTGAAATGATGATGATGATGATTAAAACAAAATTCAACTATGATTTTAACTGTGTTCTGATCACAAAATAAAACTATAATCTCGATTAGACGCTTATGTCACAAAATAGATATCTCTTTTGTGATTTTGTTATACATATATAATCGCGATTAGTTTTATTGATTTTGACCCTTGCAGGTACAAACCTATAGTATAGGTATTGTTGTGGGTAACGTTTAAAAAAAAACCACACATTTTTGGAACCTGCGCTCTAAAACCAATCCAGATCCATCCTATTAGCATAACATAATCAGCTTTTTTAATGTTCCCACTAGGAACTGCTGGGACTCAAGCCTTCTCTCTAAGAGAAGAAATAGGCCATAATCCAAATAATAGATTAAGTAAAAATCACTTTCAAATTCTAGCAAAAGATATCCAGTGTTAACTATTCAAACTGCCAGCGACATGTTAAGAAGACGTATTATTTCCAGAATATTATACATCATCATAACACTTTAAGTAGATCCATTTCTATCTACAAAACCAAATAACTTAACGATAACAGCATAACTTACAAGCACAAACACATTAATGCTTCTCCTTTATTCCCAAATTCACACGAAACTCCGAAACTTTACCAGCCATTATCCACTTTCACCATTACGCCCCAATTCAGTTACCTGCGAAGTTACGATTTACATTAAAAACTTTAATATTCAAGCTTTACCGCCTCAATGTGTATCTAATGATGAAACCTCCGAAACGACTGGGTATTACGGAGAATGACTGGCCAAACTGGCGCCGACATTTAAAATGTATTAGGAAATTTAGGGATATTAGGATTTGTCGTCAATCAAATTGTATTTGTAGTTTGTAGTTTTCTACACTTTTTTTGTTCATACATATAACTCCGAAATGGCCACGAAGGGCCTCATTAGAAAACTTAAAGTCAGCCATAGGGCAATGGAAAGAGCAATTGCTGGAGTTTCCTTACCTGATCGAATGAGAAATGAGGATATCCGCAGGAAAACCAAGGTTACCGACATAACACTAAAATCGTCTGGGTTGTTAAGTGACATTTCGGGTTTTTTTCAAAAATTTAATATAATGTTACTGGCAAAATCGTAGATATTTTTTTATAATAATTTAATAACCAAGGTACCTACATGTTTCAGCTAATTCTAATGTTGATAATCCTCTGGAAGGAGTTACCTACATACCATCACGCTACGACCATTAGGGGCTGATCAGCAACCAAAAAGCAGGACAAGTTGCTTTTAACCGGGGGACAGTTAGTTTTTAATAAAACGCAAGTCATACCTAATTTATAATATGTTTCACAACTACCACACAACGCCGTCTAGTCTCAAGCTAAGCAGAGCTTGTGTTATAAGTAGGTACTAGACAACTGATACATTTCTAAATACATACATAGGTATTATAGATAAATTAGGTACACTAATTAGGTACACTATTATAGATAAATTAGACACAGAACAAATGATCGTGCTCATCACAAAAATTTGTCCTTGGTGGGAATCTAACCCACGACCTCCGACATAGCAGTCAGTGCCACTAACCACAAGATCAACAGGACAATAATGCGCATACATAATGTTTTCATTCGTTAGGTATCCTTTGAATTTTACCCGTCAATTATTGTTATTAAAACTTTACCTTGAGACCTAGATATAGGGGTCATATGCGTGATATTAGGTACAATTTGTAGTTTCATTACAAACTAACTTTTCCTTGTGGCTTAACTCCCGTGGTATTATTAGTAGGTATTTCCACTCATTTTAGTACAAACTTAAATGAGCAAGGTATAAAGCCCATACCTTTTGCTATGCATTTGCTATAAGCTAATGCCTGACTTCGATCCCATCTGATGGTAAGCAGTGATGCAATCGTTGATGGTGAGGCGCATTAGTTTATTAAAAGTCATTAATTATATCTTTGAAGACACCCAAATTATAATCGGATGGGAAGACCGCAGCAGGCAATTTGTTCCAGTGTAAGACCCATTATCTCTTAGAGAGGAGGCCTGAGTTCCAGCAGTGGGAACATAGATAGATAGATAGATAGATTAAAACTTTATTGTACGCCATAAAGTACCAATAAGGCTGAAGCTATGCTGTGCTATATCATGATGGTTTTAATAAGTATAGTTGCGTCTTGTTTACGTGAGTTGATAATACCCTTGATACAAGAGCAATTCCTAGTGTGGAGCAACGTTTACAAAAAAAAATGTAGGAAAAAAAGATGTTGTTACCTAACATTTGTAGGTCCGATATTGAACAGCAAATTACACAGTTTTTTAATTATTTATGGTGGGTAAAAATCATCCAATGACGGATCCCGCCTTTGAGCGGAACGGGAAACCGTGTCATTCTCTTATTGATTAAACAGCCCACTCCGTTCCTTATTTGACTCATCATCATCATCAACTTAGCGCCAGTCCCGGTTGCTACCCTTGGCTTTCACCTCGGTGTCCGGGGTCCGCTTTCCAACAAACACGCCTCCACTGCGCTCGGTCTTTTGCGTCCACTGCCTTAAGCCCATTAGCACGCATATCGTCCCTTACGACGTCGATCCAACGCCTCTTAAGCCTTCCACGTTTTCCGGGTCCCGGCGGAGGCGGCATGGCGAGGCATCTGTTACCCACGTAGTCTGCTGGTTTTCGTAAAACGTGGCCATACCAGCGTAAGCGACTCTCCTGCAGTTTATCCGCTATATCACGGACCTGAAGGCTGCCCTGGATGCGGGAGTTTTTAATGCGGTCTTTCCGCGAAACTCCAGACATCCAGCGCAGCATATTCATTTCCGTGACACGCAGGCTTTGCTTATGCCACTCATGTACAGGCCACGCTTTACTGCCATACAAAAGGACAGGCCTAATGATGGTCTTATAGACCTGTCCTTTGAGCTTAACCGGCATTTTGGGGTCACAGATAACCCCCGCCACCTCACGCCATTTCGCCCAGGCCGCCGAGATACGTGACTCGACGTCGCAATAGACGTCCCCGGACTCGTGGAGCTCCGATCCCAAGTAGGTACCTGACCTGTTCCGTGCGCTCAACTGTGTCTTCGCCAATGCGAACAGGAGCAGCGTTTGTTGTGTTACAGGCCAAGTACTCGGTCTTCGCCGCATTAATCTTCAGACCGCCGTTTTCCAGCGATTCCTTCCACGCTGTCACACGTCGAACCAAGCGCCCACTGTCCGAGTCCGCCAGCGCGATGTCGTCTGCATACATGAGCAGCCATGGCGGCTGCTCCGTTCCTTATTTGACTATCGTACTGAAAGAGACCTTGGGTCCCAGTTGGCTTCAACCCTTCTGCACTCTGCAGGTACAAATTACACATTCACCTTTCACATTAGGTCATTTCATAATCAGAAGAAATACTCTCATTACCCACCTAATATTTGCATTTCAACTTTAACGAAATCCGTAAAGAGATTATTGTGAAAATTTAACGGACTTCAGAAGAAGTGTTAGTAAGGTAACAAAATGTTAATAATGAAGGGCCGGGTAATTCGAGAAATCTTTGGTAATTACCAACTTTGACTTTGTACAATCAGTGACGTAATTACCTACTAATTAAAGAAAACTTCTCCCGTAACTTTATATTGACTGTAGCTATCCGGAACACTTCTTAGAGGGGAACTGGCGAATTGCTACCTATTCTGAAATTGTCGTTTTTGGGTGTGAAATCAACGAAAAACAGCTGCTCACTATCTGAGTGAAACTTTATGGATTTGTCTTTTATTTTTTATAGGTTCCCGCTTAACCATCCTTTTTTATGGTAGGTAAAAATCATAACATGACGAATCCCGGAGCGGGAAACCGTTTCAGACTCTTACTAACTAAATAACCTACCCGTTCCTTCCTTGCCTTAATTCCAGAGCCCTTGTGTTACGCTTTCGCATCAACCATTGACTTCAGGAGGACTTCGAACCTGCAGGGCCCCTTCAGTTTGCTGACAACTCCTTGAGATATCTTACCTGATGCTAAGCCATGTTGTAGTTGATGGTGGAGCACGTTTACCTAGAAGTATTCTATTCACTCTTGACTTAAATACCCTAGAATGTCCACCGGGAGTGTCAGACTTTTACTGATTAAGTCTTAAACCCACCCGTGTTCTGTTGCCTTTTTGGTCCCGGTAATTTTTTCGAACAATCAGCCCAATTGTAATTGCCCCGCTTGAGCGGAGTACCGTCAAAAAAAAGCTCTTTTGTATTTCACACTGAAAATTACGTACAAAAAATTAATTAATTCCAAAAATAAATGCCATTAGCTGTTGTTACTGCTATTAACAACAGTTATTGGCCCCAAGTAACTTTTTGAGCCCCAAGCGAACGCCGGCGTTCGCACATGTATATAAAGTCGAAAGGTTAAACCATTTATTTTTTATGCGTACACAAGCGCCAAAGTTCACAGAGCCAACAGGCTCACCAAGATAGAACTGTCGTACTGTAATTTCCTTTGCCTTGATATAATCAGATAGGTATAACACAAAGTGCAGTTAACTAACTTAATTACATCGTTTCTCCCTGGTAGGAACATCCATTTAGCTAATACAAGCCCCGCACGAGATCAAAGTGTCCGGCTAATGAGATTGTCTCCTGACTGTGATGCTGCAGTCACGGTAACAAACACAAACACCGCTATACTTTGGACAAAACAGTTTGAGAAGTTTTAGGACTTTTTATTAGGTAGGCTATAATGTGGAGCGGTTTTAAGAGTGTCCAACCCGATCTACATGTTCGTACAACTGCTCTTACGTCATTATGATGTTATTACACATCTTTCTTCAGATAGTTTGAATACACAGATATCTTGTGAATATTATCTGGGCTTCTATAGAAATCAAAACACAAATTTTTGTAACAGTAATCCAGTAAAGACCTCTGAAAAATAAAGAATCTGCTATTTTACGTAAAGTTTGATAGTATCAATAATGTACAGTATCAATATGTGTGTAATCGAAATTCTAAATGTTATTTTTTTTTTTTCAAAAATTTAATAAAAAAACGTATTTCCTGGAACAAGTTTTGACAAACATTTGAGTAAATCGTAGAATTACTGAATGCCAAGAGAGTTTTCAGGTGTTATCTCTTTTTTTTGGCATTACTTTTGCATCACACATCACATTTGATTTCTTTAAATGAAGCAACAAGCTTTTAAACCATGCTCGATGTAGACGATAGGTGAGTCGTGAAGGCCCACCTTAAGACTTCGCTCCCTACCCAAGGTAAAAACATAATCCGGTTGATAAGATTCACTGTTCGTCTTTCTATCATAAAATGAAGCGTCCATGGATGGACCTAACAAAAAAATAAACTCTAAAAACTTAAAATCTCGTATAAGTCTGAAACTAATGCAGTTTCGAGGATTATTTGTATTCTAAAATATGCAGCATAAATAACGCCGTCCATGTTTCTAAGGCCATAATTGCGTATCATATTTATTTTCAGAGATATGATTTTTTTTTCTAAATAACCTTTTAAAATTATATTTCAAAAACTAGACATGATAGTGACATGGGGGATTCGAAATATTGCATTCAAATAACTTAGACTTACAGTTTATTTTTTAAATAAAAAAAAAATGACCGAAAAAGTGTCTTCATTAAACACTGTACGATGCCGATGGTTTTTTTTTTATTTTCATGGTAGGTAAAAATCATCCAGTGACCCGCCCCAGCTTCGCACGGATGCAATGCCGATATTATATATTAATATATTATGCATGTATTATACACACAAACCTTCCTCTTGAATCACTCTATCTATTAAAAAAAGCCGCATCAAAATCCGTTGCGTAACTAAGCACTACAAAGTCAAAGATTTAAGCATACATAGGGACAGGAAGCGACTTTGTTTTATACTATGTAGTGATATATGCCTTGAATCTTTAAAAATCTCTGATGGTAGTTAGCGGGAAACACTGTTTTTGTCAGGAAATTCTATTCCTTAGTTGTAGCTATGTATAATGACTATTACACAAAAAGGTTACTTTCAGAAACCATCAAACAGTCGTTTGAAGACACGCTCCCAAGTCTTTAATCTTTCTGAAAACAACAATTAATAAGGAAATTCGATTACAATGTAAATTACCTCTAGTTCGTTAAAACCGGTCAAGTGTAAGTCGAACACGCGCACTGAAAATTCCGTATTAACTATGATAGAAATGATTCGAAGATTTTTCGAAATCACAAAATTTTCTTTTCTTTTTTAATTTTCTTTACCAGTACACTGAGACTGCTTCTTAAAAAACATAGTATAAATGTAGGTCAATGATATTGGTAAAAAAAAACAACAAAACCGTTTATGCAACTTCAAACTGTTAAATTAATATACCTAGAGATTATTTTAAAAATTTGAAATTTTTAGTGCGTCAAGGAGTAGTAGTAATGAGTCTTCTCCTTTTCAAATCGATGGTAAACTCGTTAAATTATTATGGCCACATTGACTGCAGCATCGGTGGCATTCATTAAATCCTCCAGTGTGCAGGTGTGACGCCTGGGATTTTAATGTGTGGCTCATATCTTAAACAGCTTCGCACATTAATTGAGCTAATATAGTATGCGGAAAATTAGTAACCCCAGACTTCGATTGAGATCTGAAAATTGGTTTTTAATCCTTGTCATACAAGTTGAATCGTCATGACGGTCGACCTTGAATGTACCTATAGTATTTAATGGATTTGATGGATGACAGACAACGAAGTGATCCTATAAAGCTTCCGTTTTTGCTGACTGCTATTACGGAACCCTGAAAAGGCCCATTTCCAGTTAATATAAAATAAATTAATAAAATACGGTTCATTTTCCCGTGCTCCACAAACTTTGTGTTGGGGTAAGTAATAATAGTACATTGTTATACGAGGGATGAAAGAAAGTTATTTAGTCCCGAGAAATTTCTTAGCGACCGAGCGAGAGCGAGGTCGCTAATAGTTCGAGGGACTAAATAACTTTTGAACCCGAGGTGAACACTGTGCTTTTCATTACGAATACGAGGAAAATAAAAATAATAAAAACCTGAGTCGTCGTCAAAGGTATGTTTTTAGGTAGGTATATATCTTTTGATTTAGGCGGTAAGCGGTTTTCTCCTCTATGAATCTTGCGTTAAATTTATAACTGAAGCTGATGAACTTATCGTGTTAATAAAAATTTCTTGTAACAGAGATTTAGCAAAATGTAAACAAAACTATACACCTCGAAAAAAAAGGAAGATCAAATCGGCCACAGATTATAGAGAGTCTACCATTTACCCGCCAATTCTTTTTTTCTCATTGTCGGCTCCCAGGCTTTTCAGTCAACATTTTTCATTTTGTCTTTGTAAAAATGGGTCTGGTCAACATTTTTCTCAAAAATATATTAGTTTTAATGAAATAATTGAAAGTAAATTAAAATAAAGTCATTAAAAAAAAGTATTCTTAAATTATTTCTATCTCTATGTCATTTTAATTCGGTATAAAGTTTCGGGTCACGGTTCAATAGAAATGTCGAAATAGAACTAGTTTTTTTTAATATTTGCTGTCTAAATATTAAAAAAACAACTGTCAGTTGTAAAGTAAAACTCCCTAGGGAGTAAAAGTACTTCTTCCAACCCTGTCCGCAGGCAACTTTACACCTACTTTCAGAGTATGAGTAATGAAAAATTATTTATTAACGAACTTAATTTCGCCAACCATATTATTTTATTCAGAAGCGCGACGCGACCTACTTTTTGAGACGTGAAAAGCTAAAAATAGCTAGTGTGAGTCCATAGAAACGAGAAGTATAAAGAATCAAGAATCGTTAAATATATTTTTCTAAGTTTGTCTACCCCCAAGTCAAATTACGATCGTTTCGTTAACGTCGAACGCGTTGAGTTGGCCACGCCTCTAATTCATTTGTTCCGACTTCATCTCCACTGTCACGTGGTCAGAACAAAGGAAGTAGAGGCATGGCCAATTCCAAGCGTTCGACGTTAACGAAACTATCGTACCTAAACGTAACTTGGCTAGGGGGGCAGGTCTTTTGTGCCGGTGATCGTGGTTTGATTCCCCCCTCGAGATATATGTTTGTGTGATGAGCTCAATCATTGTTCTGTCTCTGGATGTAATTTATCTGTAATATGTAAATATTACATAATTATAATGAGGTCGATTACCACGAACAGTTAGTTGGAGATACTTAATTCGATCAATTTTATGCAAAAAGAGAAAGAAACTTTTTTGAATCATAAACTAGATTTAGAAAACATTTTTAATCGATTTAAAAAAAAAAACGATATTATCAATTCAGTGGAATTTTTGTCGTTGACATGACCGATTTGGAATAATTCGTTTTTATTTGAAAGACCTTTTTATATACAGACCCTAAAATCGATGTCGAATAAAAAACAAAAACAAATTACAAAAAACCGACTTCCAAATTCAAATTTATTTTTCACTTTGTAGCTTCTTTCATTTCGAAATTTGTTTGTTTTTTGTTTTGTAATAAGCTTTTTTATTAAAAGGTCCGAATCCAAATATATTTTCTCTTTGAATTCTGTTAAATGGTATTTGTCAAACATTGTCCAATATATCCGCGTCACGGAGCGGAACTGTCCAATCTCAATTAATTTTATACATGCTACAAATTGCTTTCTGAAGCGTCACAGAATGGACAATACTGCGAATTCCAATATCACCATAGACTATTAAAAAAGCAGAAGGGCTGTTCTTTTCAAATATAGTTTGACTTTCATTCTAAGTAGTTTTTAATGTTGTAATTTTTATTGGTTAAAAAAATAAAAATATGAAATATCCTTGTATTAGTCAATTTACCTATTTTTCTAATATATAGAGGATTTTCAATTACCTAAATAGGTACTTAATTGAAAATCCTCTATATATTAGACGGTTAAATACCGTCTCTTTTAAATTTAAAGAGTAAGCCGGCATGGCCGAAACTTACTGCAATCACGGGGTTGGTTTCCGAGAGGGAAATCCGGAGTCTTGGAACGCCATAAAGACACGCAGGAAAGAAAAAACGTATGAGTGAATTTTTGTCAGTAAAAGCCTGACACACCCTTCCACTCCACCTTGAAGCGGAAGACGGCTTCCGGCTTAAAACTGAACTTTAACTGACAACAATTTTAGAACAGCTAAGGTCGTTAGAAAATTCTATCAACTAAATAAAATAAAAAAATAGTTTCTTACACAAAAAGGTTGAAAACACCTACATATAAAAAAGTGACTGTTATATCTGTAGGAAATAGTACATTGTTATACGAGGGATGAAAGAAAGTTATTTAGTTCCGAGAAATTTCTTGGCGACCGAGCGAGAGCGAGGTCGCTAATAGTTCGAGGGACTAAATAACTTTTGAACCCGAGGTAAACACTGTGCTTTTCATTACGAATACGAGGAAAATAAAAATAATAAAAACCTGAGTCGTCGTCAAAGGCCTGAGTCGTCGTCAAAGGTATGTTTCTTTTGATTTAGGCGGTAAGCGGTTTTCTCCTCTTAAGAATCTTGCGTTAAATTTATAACTGAAGCAGATGAACTTATCATGTTAATAAAAATTTCTTGTAACAGAGATTTAGCAAAATGTAAACAAAACTATACACCTCGAAAAAAAAAGGAAGATCAAATCGGCCACAGATTATAGAGAGTCTACCATTTACCCGCCAATTCTTTTTTTCAGTGTTCGGCTCCCAGGCTTTTCAGTCAATATTTTTCATTTTGTCATTGTAAAAATGGGTCTGGTCAAATTTTTTCTCAAATATATATTAGTTTTAATGAAATAATTGAAAGTAAATTAAAATAAAGTCATTAAAAAAAAGTATTCTTAAATTATTTCTATCTCTATGTCATTTTAATTCGTTATAAAGTTTCGGGTCACGGTTCAATAGAACTGTCAAAATAGAACTAGTTTTTTTTTTAATATTTGCTGTCTAAATATTAAAAAAACAACTGTCAGTTGTAAAGTAAAACTCCCTAGGGAGTAAAAGTACTTCTTCCAACCCTGTCCGCAGGCAACTTTACACCTACTTTCAGAGTATGAGTAATGAAAAATACTTATCAGCCCAGAAACTCCCCAAAATGATTTTTTGACGGGTTTTTTTAATTTAATGGCCGTTTTTTATTTTTCATACATTGCTGGTGGATATTGTGAAGTAAAATTGGTGGGGTATTTGTATCTTAAGTCTCTAGGGAGTGACACAGTATGACAAAATGTCATTAATTGAAACAGGCGCAATTTCGGTAAAATGGAACTGAGAATTTTATTGTAGTGTTGACTACCTCAGCAAAATTTTCCCAGATGGCTGATTCGTAATATGCTACCAGATACTGTAAAACATTTGCTAATGAAAAACATAAGTAACTATATTATTGGTACGAATACATGTTTAAAAAGACTTAGTATCAAAGCCAAAAACCAAAAACATTACATAAAAAAAATCAGCCTTTCTTTTTTTGTCTTACTTTCACAAGGTTTGTGCCAGTATTAAGTCTTTCTAAATTTCGTTTACAATACAAAATTCAGTTACTTTGTTTTTCATTATAAAGCGGTTGAAATAAATTCTAAAACGTACTATGGAAACTTTCTTAGTTTCATTGCATCCAGATAGCACCTGTTTTAATGATTGCAAAGTCGATGTCGTTTGAGTTAGTCCAGTTTTATTACAAAACTAAGCCAATTTTACATCACAATACCCACTAGGTATCAATTTGCGACTAATTAAAACAACTAAACATCGCTCCAAAAAATCCCGCGAAACATTCCCAACTGCCATTTGTAACGAAAGGAAAAAAAAAACAAATTAAAAATAAAACATGAATGGCATTTCATCTTGTTTTCAATTAGTGGCCATGTTCTAACATTTCTGTTTGTAGAATAGATATTAAAAAGATTTGTAGAATGCGATTTCGTTTGTTTTTTTAAACAAAAAATGTTGTCCTTTATCGTCAAGCATCAAAATATAAAATCTGCTGTTCCCGGACTCGTAGCTTCATAGGGTTTCCGCTCACTGCGACTTTTTGTAGCAATGCAGTAGGGACGATGTCGTCGTTAAAGTATCGATACAGTTCCCTAGCTGTTTGTCCTCGTTCATACCACGATTCTGAGTGGGGAATTCGCGATACAAAAAGCATCACCTCTGTTTAAAATACCTACTTCAATCTACGACCCAGTTTCCGAGAGCCCGATCAACTTAAAAATCAACAAATCAACTAACTAGTTGTCAAATCTCTTATCTAGTCTCATTTAACAAATTGATGTGCTTAAAGCAGTCAAAAATGGCATGTCAAATGCATCATCATAGACAACCTAGGTAACTTTTTTCTAAGCATTGTTTCAACCACCCAAATTAATTTGACACTGCTGTCACAATCGTGCCAGTTGTATGACAATTTGATCGGGTTTCAGAAATCAGGTGTGAGTCTTGTATTTTTTATTCTGTGTCAAAATAATAATGGTGTCGGATACAAATTAATTACTGGAAGTACATACGGACTTTATTGTAGAGGACATGGTATTCCGCTTACATTATTCATGAATCATGTCCGAAAATGAGTTATGTTGGGATGTTTGTTTGTTACTACTTTACATTTTTTTGCATAGAAGTTATAGTACGGCCGCCGAATTTTGGCGAGTCTGAAGTTAAAAAACATTTGGAATACTTAAATGTTTTTTCACAGGGTGCTTCTGAAATACAAACTTGATTGTTTTATGTGATCTTATTAAATATGTCAGTGATATAATGTTATAAAGAAAAACTCGTGTCAGATTTGTGGGTTTTTTTTTGATCTAGCCAACTTAATGACATCATATTTTGGTCTTCAGTCAGCGCTTGGTCATGTGTTCATTTTTTTTTTAAAAGCCCTTACTGTCCCACTGCTGGGCAAAAGCCTGAACCAAGTCCTTCCAAATCTTCTTTTCCCATGCCATCTTGAACCAGTCCTCTCAGTACGCGTTTAGATCATCCCGCCACCTATTTCTAGGTTGTCCTCGACGACGCTTTCTTGATGTTTAATTTTAATAAAATATTTTTTCATGGTATTCTCTTTTATATTTATGGGATTCCTGAGATTCAATTCAAGTCCAATTTGAGTAGAACCTAGCTTTAAATACTTCCAGGTTGTAACTATCAAAAAACATGGATTTCTTCAGAGAATTCCACTTCTTTAGCTGTGAATGTGTGAGCCTATCAAGGAAGGTGAGAATTTGTTCCCGTTTCCAAAAGAACTCTTACATGAAAAAATAATATTCGGCCTTCGTCAGAACGTCATAAAATATGGTATAAAATATAAGGATTCGTTGTATTATCGTGGAACATGTGAATTTTCCTCGCGTAATTGAATAATGCAAGGGTTATCTTCGTGTAGGATCTTCTGAGTATCTGAGATATACTTAAACAAGTATTTCTGCTTGTTTTACTAGTAACGTAGTGTTATGATCTTCGTTTTTTTTCTTTTAATGTTCCCACTGCTGGGACTCAGACCTCTCTTGGAAAGGAAATGGGCCGTACAATAGTACATTGTTATACGAGGGATGAAAGTTAGTTATTTAGTCCAGAGAAATTTCTTGGCGACCGAGCGAAAGCGAGGTCGTTAATAGTTCGAGGGACTAAATAAGTCTTGAACCCGAGGTAAACAGTCTGCTTTTTATTACGAATACGAGGAAAATAAAAATAATAAAAACCTGAGTCGTCGTCAAAGGTCTTCGTATGCTCTTAGGTAGGTATATTTCTTTTGATTTAGGCGGTAAGCGGTTTTCTCCTCTTAAGAATCTTGCGTTAAATTTATACCTGAAGCTGAAGAACTTATCGTGTTAATACAAATTTCTTATAACAGAGATTTAGCACAATGCAAACAAAACTCTACACCTCGAAAAAAAGTCAAGACAGACCAAATCGGCCACAGATTATAGAGACTACCACTTATCCGCCATTTTTTTTTTCAGTGGTAGGCTGGCTATTCAGTCAATATTTTTTATTTTATCATTATTAAAATGGGTAAGGTACAAATTATTCCTATTTTTATGTTATTTCAATTGTACTGGCAGTATAGAAATTCGGGTCACGGTTTATTTGAAATGTCAAAATAGAACTAGTTTTTTTTAATATTTAGACAGCTGTCAGTTGAAAAGTAAAACTCCCTAGGGAGTAAAAGTACTTCTTACAGCCCTGTCCGCAGGTAACTTTATACCTACTTTCAGAGTATGAGTAATGAAAAATCCATTGCTTAATTTTAAAGATCTAAGCATACCTACATAGGGACAGACAGCGGGAAGCGACTTTGTTCTATAGGTACTATGAAATGATACCTATTTATGTAAATATACATTATGTAAGTGTGTTTGTGTGTTTGTTTCTAAGTAGGTACTTAGAAATAAACTTTCGCCTTTATATTAGATATTACAGTGTGATAATAAAAACTTTCAACTATCTAGGGACTTTGCAGAAAGTCCACGAAATGCTATTAAAATACTCTCCTTGAAAACTATTATTCTCAAGGAGAATAATGCGCTATAAAGCTGGGTACAGACTGCTGTAAGTAATTTTGATGTAGTTTTTTAAAATAGAGTGATTCAAGAGTAAGGTTTACACATTTATAATATATTTAATATCAGCATTGCACCCGTGCGAAGCTGGGGCGGGTCGCTATTATAATATAAGTGAGAGTACGTTTATTTGTTACTTATTTACTCTCAAGTGGCTGAACATATTTGAATAAAATAAGGCATTCGGGTCAAACGGTTAAATATATTTGAATGCGCATTTGGGTAAACCTTAAAGATACTTTTTATGGATCAGTACCTCAAAAGGAAAAAAGGGTCCCCTTGGGCCCTAGACAAGTGGCAATCGCTCCGTGTCGAATCCATTTCTAAGTTCGATTTCGCCTTAACGATGTCGACCACAAAATGGTAGACAAAGTGACATCGACTAACATATCGATAAGTCGAAGTGTTGGTTCGATAAAATAATAACTTCTTGGTATGGTTATCGAATTAAAACGTCCAATTTGACGTATAAACAACTAATAACAATTAGCGAATCGAAAACGTTTCACCACGTGACTTTTCGAAGGCATATGTCAGTTCCATACATTTCGGAGTTTCGAATTTCGTTATCGTTAGTGAGAATGTGACTTTGTCTAAGCCCCCTTGTTTATAGGATCACTTTGTTGTCCGCCTGTCTGTCTGTCAAGACCCTTTATTTCTACAAACGCGTGCAAACGTGTGGAGGTATCGATTTGAAATTACCGTATACTCTTTGATTCCTTAAAGGTCTCTGCACGGCGCGGGCGCGGCGGGACCGGGCGGCGACGCGACGACGACGCCATACAGATCCGAGGTTACCGTCGCGTCGAGCGGGACGGCTCTGTGTGGCGTCGTCCGTACTATCTAGTACATTACAACTGCTCAGCGTCGCGTCGCCGCCCGGTCCCGCCGCGCCTCGCCCGCGCCGTGCAGACACCATTAAGCTGTGATAAAGTCAAACTTCTAAGTTAACGGAATACGGCATATAAACGGTATCGCCAAAAATGTATACATCTTTTATTTTAATTTTAAATAATTTTCTACTTTCAAGCATGTGAAACTACTGGCTAGCACACCTACACCTATTTACAATATATAATTTTATTCACATTGCAGTTACCCATTTTGCAAAGTTCTTTTCTAGCTGTTTTAACTGATGCAAAAAAGTTTTAATTTAAATGCGAAAGCACTTTCAACTGTGTTAAAATTTTGGAATTCAGTTAATTCGCCGACGAAAAACATGGAACCATATTTTGATCTCAATAAAAACATAATTAAACTTAATTTTTTAAATTAAAAATTATCAAATAACTCCACCACTCTAGATGGATCTTCTTTAGGGAGGGTGAGAGGAAGTGTGAAATTTTTGCTAGTTAAAACACACCCATGTACCTTCATACATCCTTAGTCTCTGTTAAAAATGAAATACTCGCCTAAAAACTTCAACAAAAAATGGATTTGAGTAGAGGTTAAATAATAATCATATTGCTAAGGATTTAATTTCTTCCCCAACCCATCTTTTATCAAAGAAAAACCTGAGGAAAATCGCCTTTTTAACTTAAACGTCACTTATACCGGTTAAAACATTTATATTTAAAAGCAAATCTCGTTAGCTGGCCGTTGCAGATCTCGGTAAATGTCTCAAAGTGGACGTAAATTGGATTGCGACATCCCAACTTCCCAAGGGGTATGGGGAGGGGAGACCACCTGTACAACTCGTAAGTTCCGATATGTAAAATCTACCTTCAAATTACGGACTACCCTCATTCTTTTACTTGAATGTACAGTCCTGATTGTGTTCACACATGCTTTTATGCGTCAATTATCTATTAACATTTCCTGTTCTAGAGTGGATCTTGGGCGTATCTCACTTTCCTGTCACCTTTTGCATTTTTTCAGTAAATTCCCGCGGTTCTAGCTGCTGGGCCCCTATGGGTTTTGCTCACATCTCATCGAGGGGCCGTCTAAGACTCAGGGTCGTTCCAGACGGTTACTAGACTACCAGACAGCAAGAATGAGCTGCAAACGCATACCTTTTTTTACGCCGTTGCTGTAATCGTGGTCGAGATCCCGGTGTCGGGACGTAAGGAAGTCCATTCCTTCACACATGCGGCCGGCTCCTTTGTCAGCATTATTGTTTCGGCGCTTACCTCCTCTCCCTTAAATAATTGGTTTGATTTTATATTTTACGCGGCAAATAAGTTAAACCAAAATGGTCGACATTGTTACGCACAGCACCCCACTCTGATTGAGACCCGAAAATCTGTTGAATTGAAGGTTGATTGCCAATCTGGTTCAACTTGCGTACTGAATTACTTGAAAAAGAAATCTATTAAGTGTATTTTTATTGGAAAAATCGATACTTAACTGCTACCTCTACGTCTAAGCTTTAACAAATCGAAAGTACTAATCTTAGTTCTTTAGATTTGTTAAACTTCGAACCTTTTTTTTTTCTAAAAGTCTATTAACTAAGAGTATCTACCCTAAGAAAATAGTTTTAAAAGTAGGACGCGGCTAAAAAGGCACAAGATGGAGCAGTGAATTCTGATGTTCAAAGTTTTTAGTATAAATTACGTCTTCTTATAAGTCGTAATTCTAGGTCTCGTTTATCGGAATGACAGGAACTCCGTATTATTGAGATTTGGAAGTTTCTGTTTTCAGTAATAGAGTTGTGGTAAAACGAAATACTTTTTACAAAAAAATACCTACTTTACTTCAAAAGCTACTTTAGGTACTAATTTTAGAAGTCGGTGTTCCTGGTTTTGTTTCACAATTTTTTGAACCGACTTCTCAAAAAGTATACAGAAATCCATGTTCAGACAAAATTGAGAACCTCCACATTTTAAGAAATTTTTTTTTATTAAGTTTGATCCACTTCCCGTTTACCGATTGAGCTGAAATTTTGCATGCATGTATAATTGGCGTGGCAAAGCTATATTATGATGACATGGAGCTAATTTGATGAGGGAGCTGGAAGGTGGTCAAATTAACTTATCAATAAAACAATATAAACCCTTCGAGTTTGGGATCGCTGATTTGTATTGACACGAGTACTTTGATCCTATACGGTAGTCTTTTTTTCTATTGATTATAGGTTCGCGCTTGACCGATATCTCACCTGACGGAAAGCGACTATGCAGTCGACGATGGAGCGCGCTTACCTAGAAGTAACCTATTCACTCTTGACTTAAAGATACCCGGATTGTAGCTATCAGGAAACACCGACTCCGGCAAGGAATTCCACTCCTTGGCTGTACGCATAATGAATGTGTTCCCAAAACGTTTTGTACGTATATGTGGGATATCCACCATGTACCGGTGGCGCAATGCCGTACGTCTGGTGGTCCGATGATGGAACGGGCTAAGCGGAATTAAATTATGTAATTCCGACGCACACTCCCCGAAATGCAACCGGTAGAAAACCGACAGGCTAGCAACTCGGCGTCGATGCTCAAGACTTTGAAGTCACGACTCGACAAGTGCATCATAGCCAATGATCCTTTTGGCTCACCTCTCAATAGACTCAAGCGCATCAAGTCGGTATCGGGCAGATCCTATCAGGATCTAATGATGGAGTGGGAAGGTGGCCATAGAAAGTAACCTCGTAATAAAACAACACAACCACATCGAGTTTGAGCTCATGTGATACATCTTAACGAGTACTTTGATCCTCTATGGTAACCAGGGTGTAATGTCGGAGCTGGAAGATGAAATGGGAACTCAGTAATTAAACGACATAGCCCCATCAAACTTGGGCTCGTATGATTCGTCTTGACAAGTACTTTGATGCTAAATGGTAAACAGATCTGATCTGGAGCTGGAAGATCACCATAGGAACTCGGCAATATGGAATGAATTTGATGAGTATTAATTATACAGGAAATTAACCAGTGCGCAAATTTAGACATAATAAACTTGAATACATTTTAATAAACACGTATTTTTTATTTAGATATGTGTCAATAGTAAACAATTAAGTTAACGCTTACGAGACTTGTTTACTCAGAAACTTATTCTATGGACGTCGCTTGGGACAATGGGACACAGTGGAAAAATGAGAAAAAAAAGTTATAAACTAAAAATGGAAATGTGTTCTATTGCTTACACTGAGCCACCAAAATAGTACATTTTGATACAAGTGCAGGAAGTTTGTCATTGCGACCGAGGCGAAATTCGCACGAGCCGTAGGCGAGTGTGTTATGGAGCCGAGGGCTGCAATGACAAATCTGCACGTGTGTCAAACGACGTTTTTCAATACACTTACGACTTGTGAAATAAATAAAGAAAGAAAAAAAAATTAATCGTATCTCAAACATACAGTAGAAATATAAGAAATATATAAGTACAGCATTCAAATCTGCTCTGGTCAGTTTCTAATTTCGTGGGGTCGTCCAGCGACTCTGGGGGACGCCTCGCGCCTGATTCGATAAACTAAGTAAAACAAAATAATCACCCGTGACCGTGACGATAAGGAAGGAATAAAAAAGCCCTTGTTGTGATAAACTCAAAAAAGCACTTGGGTTATATAGATGCTATATTGAACCTAATAGGAGTGCGATAAGAGGCAGTTTTCGAGTAAGTGTATTGAAAAAAAAAATACGTAGTGGTTAAAAAATTACCCGGTATAGTAGGTATATACCGTGCTATTAAAGCTTGTTATGAAAAATATATTATTTTCATTGGATCATTTTTATACAGATTCTTGTTATGAATGTTACGTCACAGTAAGACTGTTTTATATGTCTAAGATTATATCACAAATCCCTGAATATAAAGGAATTGTCACCTCCACCCGAAGCAATTTGCGAGTGATCGTATCGTCTGATATAATATGTGTCAAGGCAAATGGTGGAAATAATGGAATATGTATCGAACTTTGTAAAAAGCGTTTTCTTATTGGAATGTTTTTTTCTCACACACATGAAGATAGTTTTGGGTACTATTTGGGTAGTTGTCTAATTTATTTTTATTGTTTTTGTGCCAAAAAGTAATCTTAAATCGAAAATAGAAAGAAATTTTCAATTTCGGTTAATATTAATTGAACGGGATTCAATAGAATCCTCCTAGATTTGAGGATATAACAGAACACAGAAAGACACGTTACTATAATTAAAAAAAAAATGGTAATAAAGTCATAAACCTATCTTCAATCAACATCTATCGTGATTAGGGTTACCATATCTTAGGATTTGTCTTCCAAGGATTTTTAGACTCATCTCAGGCTTGCAGATGAAATCTCAGGATTTTTTAAATTATCAATAAAATGCGGTTTGCAGTTAAAACTTAAACAAATTGATAAAAAGTCACACAAACTAAAATTAATCTTCAAGTATGATGACGATGACACTGCCACCTTCCTCTTGATGTGTAGTAAATGAAAGTGATAATTATAGTATGCGCCAAATAAGTTGAACTACAATAGCAATCGTTACTAGTCTTCGATTAAGCCTCGAAAATCTGTTACTCCGCACTCAAGGTTCAACTTACATGTTGAGAAGAATTAAAAAAAACGTGTTGTCATTTTTAAATTTCCAATTACGTTTGTGAGAAAACTACGGAACTGTAAAAATCTCAGGATTTTCGATGGAAATTAAGCCTTTTCTCCGGATTTTCATTTCTTTTTTTTTATTGAAACTTCTGACTTATGTGGAGCCATTTTTATGGCTCCACATTGCGTTAAATTAAGCAACAAGCTTTTAAACCATGCGCGACGTTGATGATAGGCGAGTGAGGATAGCCCACCTTAAATCTCATTCAATACCTATATACCTAACAATAAAGTGCTCAAGGGCGGCTAAAGAAGTTTATTTACATAATGTACTTCAAGTGTTAATATATGTAAGGGAATATAGTGATTTATTCCTCATTGCTCTGTACATACTCCTACTTCAACTCCTACACATAAGCACCCACCTGAGGCATCTTCAAGTGGCATGTGATATTAATATTTTTCGCACATGTTATAAAGTAGATATATTTGTTAGGCTTACATTAATTTTGTAGGAGCTTTGTGCTCCTCCTACACAGAATCACCCACCTGAGGTATCACTAACTCCCTAGCTAAGTTACTATCGTTTCGTTAAAGTCGAACGCTTGGAGTAGGCCAAGCCTCCAATTCCTTTTTTCTCACCTGACTGAGCATTGAGATGACGTCAGAACAAAGAAATTATGTGCTTGGCCAACTCAAAGTGTTCGACGTTAACGAAATGATTGTAACTTTGCAAGGGGTGCAGGTGGCCTCTGTCAAGCGTCACATCAAAGCTCAATTCATTCATTTCAGGGTTTATTTTCAGTTGTAGCCTGGCTGAAAACAATGGAGGTTCATTAACGCGCGCCATTCAGCCTAACTGTCATGAAGACAAGACACCGGTGAAATGGCGAGACCACTGACGTCTGCTATTCACCACCATGTGTGTATTGTAAGCGGCGCTACATACTATGCGTTCCAAATAAGAATAGGAAAGTCAATAACCTCAATCTGTCAAAATTTGTGTGAAAAGTACGGTTTGCAAAAAATCTTATTTGCGTGTAATTTGTCCATAGGAGAAAATGAGTTCTTTAGTTGAGGTCGGTGAGCGAGACAATTGTTATAGTGATGTCAATTAAAATAAAATAAAGTGTTACACATGAGTTCGTTTCGGTGTTCCTTGTCAAGATAGTCAGCTAGGGAATATAGACTGTAATTTTTGACGTGTAAAAGTGTTTTTCAACACACTTACTCGAAAACTACCTCTTATCGCACTATGATTAGGATCAAGTTGGCATTTACAGGGTGTCATTGACATGTTAACGCAAATGAATACCATAGGTCCAGTACATGATTCTAGACCCCTAGTGATGGAATTTTTTGTCGGGTTTTTCTTATTTTTTAAATGTATTTTTTACGTTTTTTAAATTAAACTGTATAAAAACATCATTTTAACAATTTTGCGAAATTTGCATTTTTGTCACCGGGTTTGATTAGAATAAAGACTATATTTGCCTTGATGATTTTTTTATTAATTACACCACTAGGGTGTCCAGGATCTATGGTATTCGTTTGCGTTAACTTGTCAATGACACCTTGTATATCACCCGCGTGCTTTTGTATCCTTTATCACAACAAGAGCTTTTTTAATTCCTATTTCATCACAGTCAAGGGTGATTTTACAAGACTTACAGGTCACAGGCAGGCAGGTGATGTTACAGGCTTCATATCATTAATGTTTAATGGTCATCATATGTAATATGTATAATGGTGTGCATAATGGTAATCAAATGTCACAGTTTGGTAACGGATGCTATTATATACCTAAGTGTAGTGCAATAAGAACCACTTTCTGAGCAAGTGTATTGAAAAGTTTTCTAGTACCTCGTATAATTCGTTTAGTCCATGCCTCATGAGAGTTATAAAACAAAAGAGAATTTAATGAATATATTCGCGTATGTTCACGAAAGTTCACTCGCATTTAGTGCAGCATTCACAAACTGAAATAAATGCGCTATTCAGAAACGAAAACTTTTTGATACGCATGCGGGCGTACTTCATAAAGTTGTTTTGCAATCTAGCTCTTTTATAGTCAAAGCTGAAGGTGAATGAGAAAATATGAGAACTCGTTTTCTAAAACAATTAATGCAAGGCTTTTGAAAATAAAAGCATTAATTACCCACAGCTGGATAAAACCTCGCTGCAGCCTGCAGGAGTTTTTGAAAATGTCACAACCCGCCTAGAAAAGCTGCAATCTGTTTCGTTATGGTCGAATGCTTGGAATTGAGGACGTGTCTAACTAAAAGCGTTTGACGTTAACGAAACGGTGATTAATGAAATAAGCAGGAACACAAGGGGAAACTGAAGGAACAGATTAAAAAAAAAAACGTTTCTCAGAAACAGGAATTACTTCTGTATCGTGAATTCGAGAGAGACATGTAAACTCACATGACACCTTGGCCGAAAACAACCATGAGTAGGCCATACACTGTTTCGAACGCTAATGATTGTTTAATTGTCCCGAGCCGCAGACAAGGGTGTTATGGAGCCGAGTGCTGCTGAGACAAAAGTGATTGCCCAGATTTGTATATGGCTCCATATCCACTTGTGTCAAGTTGTGTCAAATTGACAATGTTATTTTTGCGGAAGTAGGCATTATTAACTATTTATTAACATTTTTTTAAGTGGTAAAAAAGTCAATACCTACACATAAATGAAATATTATTTTTGGTCCATATACCTACTTGTGACACAATATGTACGGGGTATGAGCATTCTCTTTTCCATATGTACTGAAAACACTTTTCGAAGAAAACAGATTTTATTTTCTACCGATTCTAGGAAAAATAAATCAAAGTGTTCTCGGAAAACTTGAATGAAAACAAATTAAAGTCAAACGATAAGGGTTGAATACCTGGAACATATCAAGGTAAGGTAAAAGATTCTTTTAAATAAATAACAAAGGTATTCTTTGAAGTAATATTTTTATTAAACGACCATGTTTGTTGCACTTTCCATGAGCTTACTGCTTTTCTAGAACCCAAAAGGTGTCAGTAAAATTAATTTTATTTCTATTAACAAACAATAAATATAATTAATTTGCCTAGACTTTTCAACCACAATCTGGTCAACTCTTAAGTACCTTAACATTATTTACATTTAAGTCCTAAGAGGACACCAGTGTCCGCATACTCATTGCCTTTTAATTGTGTCTGTAATTACGGTAATCGAAAGGTTAAATCAAATTAAATCCTCTTTTTTAATCGAATAGCATTAAAAAAACACCATGGCCACTAGTCGTAAAAAGAAACGCAAGATGCCTTTTAAACTTTTTTTTATTAACTTTTTCATCATATTTACATGGCTACTTATCATTTTTTTTTATACAGTTTGGCCAGAATTTTAATAAATGGAATAGGATATTATAAACACATACTCAACCTTCTTTGATGTCTACTAATTACTGATTTTTTTTTGTTTACGGTAGAATGACGAATGAAAATGTTCTAATTTTGAACTCTGCAATGACAATCCATGTCTCTATTTTGTTTAAAAAATGGTTGAAAATGATTTGAATGAAAAATCAGAAAAAACCATCGGCTGCATTGGACACATGTCAGTGGAACGTGCTTGTCCGTTTGTTACTTTAAAAATCTTCCTCTGTTTTTAGATGACTTTTAAATTGATATTATTGTTTTAATACACTTAGCTACTCTAAAACTCTTTAGGCACGCCATAGACTGTTTTCCGCAGTAGTTCGGAAAAGTACGCGTGCTCGCTTCGGCCAGAAATTTTTTGCAATAAAATTGTTTATCGTTCAGAAGCGCCCCAACTTTCACTATCCGCGATTTGAACCCTTCGGCGTGGGTCAGCCCCTACGAGGCACGGGTTAACTCCCACGAGTCGTAAGTGTATTGAAAAACGTCGTTTTTACACACGTCCTAAGTCTCCTCAGCAGCCCTCGGCTCCATAACACAAGCGAATTTTGCCTCGGTCGCAATGGGAAACTTTCTGCACTTGAATCAAAATGCTATACTATATATAGTTAGAAAGGCAAAACGATGGCAAAAAGGCATTACAATAAAGGATATGTTATTTGATATTTATATTACATAAGTAGGTACTTATCTACCACTTTCAGTTCAGTTATTTCATCGTACATAAATATTCGATACGTGTTCTGAATGCTAAGGAAATGCGCAACGCAGGAAGTCCGCTTAGAATCATAATATTTACCTACTTAGATATTGACGTATGTAATTTTATTCTATTCAGAATATTATCTAAAGGAGTAGTTATACTTAGTAAGTAATAATTTATTGTGCAAAAAATATAACTCTAAAGTAACACAGTGACGAAACACCAAAGCTTAGAGCCTTAGTGCTTCTTCGCGCGAAGTTCCGCTAGCAACATGGTGGCCATTATGACTATGCCCACAAACAAAGACGTGCAACCACTCTCCCCTGCCTAAATGTACCAAGTCCCTATAACCATTTTAAAATTATATTCTCCCCAAACGTAGGCGTAACTTTAATATTCGCAGCACAATCCCATTCAGTATTAATTGCGGGAAGTCACACAAAACTGGAAGCCTATTGCAGTGCAGTAAAATGGCGGCCATATTGCACGACGTGTCGGCCATTTTGAAATTTTCCCGCCACATAAAATTGGCTCACAATTTACCTTTAGAATTTTTCTGCAATAAGCTGTTGAAATATTCATTTGATATTACACCTTTCAGTTGCGGAATAGCGACATTTTAATGTGATAATGAATAGGATTTAATGTTTTTTGTAGTATCTGATTAAAACAGGAATGAAGGGAACAATTTCAACATGGCAGATACTTATTTAATGTCCCGATTAGAAGCATTTGACACTTTCACATTGCCAGGAAAAACAGCTACAACCTTTTAACGACTAGGCAGAGCTACTCCTCTTCTATTTTATTTTTTTTAATCATATAAACAGTGTTTGACTATGATCCAACTTGAAAGAAAATGGTGATGCAAGATCTTTGATGGCAAGGCGCTATTTTCCAACTTCAAAATCAGAGCTTTTTTTTAAAGCTTTGATTGACTAAACTTTTTTATTTCAGCCTTTCCTACTTTTCACTAGTAAAATTGTTTTTCTGGGAACTTACAAAGGACAATACGCCAGTTATTTTCTCACTACTAAAGAGTAGCCAGCATGTCAAAGGATGGCTCTCTCGGAATTTGACTTTTTCCAACAAAATCCAATAACGGTCACTACGAGACTTTATAGCGTTGGCTCTGACGGTTTAAATACCTATATTATATTTATATCGAATATTGAGTTCAGTTCAATATTCAGGGTGTAAAGGAAAAGGGAATATTTTAGATACCGCTCTTCTTTGGAAATGAACAACTTCCTGCAAGGAAATCGTAGTTAGTCACAATAAAAATGGACTTTGTAAAGTTTTTGTTCAAAACTAATATGGGAGATCCAATTTTTTAACTCTGAATGTAACTCGGCGACATAGCCCGAAGAATAGCCGATCTTAAAGAAGTGATAGTTGAGCTGGGCACATTGCTCACAGAACAAATTTGGAGCAATTTCCTTGCCAGGTTATTTTTTTATGGTAGGTAAAAATCATCCAATGACGAATCCCGCCCTCGGGCGAAGCGGGAAACAGTGTCAAACTCTTACTGACTCAACAACCTACCTCGTTCCTTCCTTGCCTTAATCCCAGAGCCCTGGTGTTACTCTTTACCCTTGTCCCCAGGAGGCTTCGACCATGCAGGGCCTCTTAAGAATTTCCATGCTAGTACGTTGTCTTAATATTATCCCTTCACGCTCGTCTGCTTAACTCTTAATAATTGGATTAATACCCAAATACTGAGACATTAAAATCAAACGCCACGCCTCAAGGACTCCGTATGCGTTCAGAATGGCGATAATCCTAAGCTACAGGCAGACGTGTGGAATATTATGAAGAATACATTAGTAACACTTCATTGAGTATCTGTGCTGAAGCTAATCTGCTGCTGAGGAAATCTGCAAGTGACCTACAAACCTACAAATCAAACGTGCAAACCACAAAATATTGTTTTCATAGCAAGCTTTTATAGCGCGGTCATCATCATCATCAGCCTTTTTAATGTTCCCACTGCAGGGACACAGGCCTTCTCTCTAAGAGAGGGAATGGGCCGTAATCCACCACGCGGGCCCAGTGCGGGTTGGTGGATGTCACATGTCTTCGAATTTTTGGTTTTAGGACATGCCAGTTTCCTCACCATGTTTTCTTTCACCGGTTTTGAGAGCAGTGGTGATGAAATAAATTACACAAAGTAATGCGCGGTTATATACCTATATAAACTTCTTTTCAAAAAAATCGAAACACTTCCGTTTTCATTGTTTCTGTCCGAATTTAACACAAAAAAGAATTCATACGATGAAAAAAAATACATATATTATAGCTGGCAGTTTGGCCATTACAGTAATAAGCGAAAATTCTAAATTCAAAATTAGAATTTCATTTGTTTATCTTATAAACGAAATGAATCACTGTTTTGAGACAAATGTGTGTTTAGGGTTGGAGTACATTTAGCGTTTAAAAACTAAAAATTGGCGCCTATCCTTAAACTTTTTGTTTTTTATTTCAATACTGTGACTTTGGGACGTCTGAAAAAAGGTTTTTTTTCTAAAACGTATGGATACTTCGCCCACAGAAGCCGCCCAAGTTGTGGCATTGCTGGATTCTGGCCTTAGTCAGCGTGTTGTGGCTGCAAGACTGCATCTAAGCCTGTCATCTGTTCATAGAGTCTATAAACGTTATCGGGAGACTGGTTTGTTCACGCGCCGTTCAGGATCTGGCAGGAATCGGGTCACTTCTGAGCGAGATGATCGATTTATTGTAACAACTTCTTTAAGAAATCGACGCCTTAACGCTTTTCAACTGCAGCAGCGGCTTCGTGTTGTACGAAGGGTGGCTGTAAGTGACTCTACAATTAGAAGAAGGTTGAAGGATCGTGGACTGGTACCGCATAAGCCAGCAAATGGGCCGAAATTAACTGCAGACCATCGAAGAGCGCGCCTTAACTTTGCACGTGAGCACCTAAATTGGTCATACCTACAGTGGAGCAAAGTTCTCTTTTCTGATGAGTGTAAAATTATGCTGTATGGTAACGACGGAAGGAACAAGGTCTACAGAAGAGACGGAGAACGCTATGCACAATGCTGCATTGAAGAAAAGGTCAGCTATGGTGGCGGTTCGTGGACGGATTGGGGAGGAATCAGCGCCGACGGTAAGACAGAGCTTGCTTTCGTGTCTGGGCCACGTCTGCCTGCACTAAACTGTCATCGGTACGTCGAAGAGTGTCTCGAGCCTCATGTGATGCCCTATGCACATTTTATTGGCAACGGCTTCATATTCATGCACGACAATGCTAGGGCTCACACCGCGGGCGTCGTACGAGATTATCTTAACGAAGTCGATATCTCTATTATGGAATGGCCAGCAAGAAGCCCGGACATGAATCCCATTGAACATCTATGGGATGAATTAAAGAGACGAATTCGAGCAAGAGATCCTGCCCCAGAAACACTTAGCCAGCTGCAAGATGCAATCCAAGAGGAATGGGACAATATACCACAGCATGTGATCGTGACTCTCATCCGATCGATGAAGAACCGTATGGAAGCAGTAATTAGAGCTCGGGGAGGGAATACAAGTTATTAAATAAACGTTTTTTAGCTTTTTTTTTCATTTACGTGTGTTGTTTTATCCATTTCCTTTATACTCCATACGGAATAAAAATGACTCATTTAACAAAATACGAAACCTATGAAAAATTCATTTAAATTTAGAACATTAACATTAAGATTTGATAAGCTCATATTACTCACTATTAAACGACATTTAACATTTATTCCTAAATGTACACATTTTTCTGATAATCCTGACAAAACGTAAACTTGCAAGGTGTTTCGATTTTTTTGATGAGAAGTGTATTTAAAACTCGTCGAAGACGAATCTCACGAGCTTAAACTTGATGGGCTCGTAGGGACCCTGCAGAAGGTTCGAAGCCAACTGAGGCCAAGGGTTCGTGTCTGTAAGGAAGGCTCTAGCCCTGGTATATATGGCGACGTAGGAACGGGATAAGTTGTTTAGTCAGCAAGAGTCTAACACTGTTTACCACTTCGCCCAAGGGCAGGTTTTTACCTACCATAAAAAAAACGGGGTTGTGCCGTTTAATTACAAAGTTCTTAAGGAATGTCCGCACTGCAATATTTTTCCAGAATTGCGAAAAAAAACCCGCGGTGAAAAATAGCCTTTACAGACGGGCACTTATGGCCACCTTCTGGTTCCATCATCAGATCAACTCCTCGACATAATCATTTTGCATTGTCACCTGATTGACACTTTTCCCGCGCGCCTCAAAGAATTTTCAGCAACTGTAGGGGCCCAGCAGGTTCGAAGCCTTCTGGAGCCAAGGGTTGATGCAAAATTGGAACACCAGGGCCCTGGAACAGAGGCAAGAAGCAACAGTGGGTTGTTTAGTCAGTAGAAGTCTGACACTGTCTCCTGCTCCGCTCAAGAGCGGAACTTGCAGAGCTTGTAAGAAACCCTTACCAATAAATAACGATGACTATGATTCGTCATTCGATGATTTTTCTCACCATAAAAAAAAATTATTGACACACACCTGCACTCTTAAAGCTCATTCAGTAACCGGGAAGTGGATCACAAACATCGTTACAGATGAAACTAAATAAAAACTTGTAACATTATCAGTACAATGCGTTACAAATAAGAACAGGATCGAATTCACGCCATTTTGTCATGTCAGTGCAGCAGTGTAGCAGTGGCCACCGTAGGCGCGGGCTTGCAGACGGCGAACAATGGGTAGCTCGCCGTCCGGTCGTCTGGCAACAGACCGAACTAAGCCCAAGTCTTCGACGGCGCATTCCCGCGCGTCAAGGAGTTGTCAGCAAAACCGTAGGGACTCCGCAAAAGGGTCGAAGCCTACTGGGGTCAAAGGTCTCTTTCTAAAAGGAAGGTTTGGCCCCAGTGCAAAAGGCAAAGAAGGAATAGGGTGGGGTGTTTAGTCAGTAAGAGTCTGTCACTGTTTCCGCACAAGAGCAGTACGTCGATTCTGTAAAATTCGAACATGAACTCGCATATCACTTCGATATTCACTCTCACTTCGTTTAAGGTTCAAAATGACCTTGATTTTGTATTCTGTAAACATCACGTAGGCACTTGCGAAGTGAAGTGAGTTCTAGTGATTGCCACACTCAACTAAATGTAAGTTAAGATTTATCAGTTTTTTATTTTACTAGTTTTTGACACAGAATTTTAGCTATTATGATGTTTAAATTAAAATATCTTATTTTATGGAATGTGAGGCAGCTAATAAGTAAAAAATAAAACAGAAAACTCTAAATTCGTGTCGTGAATATAATCTATGCTTACTTTACGAAAAAAATTACTGACAGACAATGGCATTAGTAATCTGTGGACGGACAATACTTTAATTGACTTGACGTTATATTGTTTTGTTTACATTTTTTTGTTTTTTGGTCGTTCAGTGCGGATAATAATTGTGAAATAATCATGAAGTTTATATTTCTGCTTGTAAAGTTCAAGAATAATGTTAATGAAGTGTTCCATCAATAATGTTTCAGTCCAAATGAGACACGTTCAGGTGGCACATATAAACAGTGGACTAAGGTTAGAAGTGTTTTTTTACAAATATTGAATCACTTAACATACCCCTCTCAAACCACTAACGAATGCAAGCAAACCACTTAAAATGTACGACGTGTGTGTACCTTGGCCTTGACCTTGGTTTGAAGCGTGTTCCCTGATTTCATATATCTTATTTTAATTTTACGTTAATTTTGCTCAATTTTTGACTATTAATAATAAGAAAATGGAGATTTAAATGTAGTAAACTTTAAAAACTTTATCTAAACACTATTTAATTATGATTTCTTCTATTTTCACTCATAAAATAGATGCTTATAATTTGACATTTTGAATCGAATGCGAGTTCGAAGTGAGCGTCGAAGTGACGGCGGAATTACCTTATAGAATGCCACTTAATATGTCATCTCATACTTTATCTGTCAAAATCTCGCTTTCAATTTAGTTCAACTCGCAAACACGCTCGCAAGTGTAGCGCTAGTGTAGATTCGAATTATCAAGCGAGTTTTCAGAATGCCAAACAAGAAACTCACGGCGGATTCAGATTCGAAGTTAAGAGTGAAGTCTTACAGAATCACACTGCAGGATTCGTCTTTGGATGATTTTTGCCCAACATAAAAAAATGTCTTATCAGTCAAATTGAAAAAATTGGGTAGGCTTACCCTAACCAAGTTCTTCAATTAAAAACTTTATATTAGGTACCAACTGTAAGACTTTAGTAACGTGTGACTAAGAGTTTTCTTTTTGTTTAGTTCTTGTTTCTTCAGTAACTTCGTTTGTTTCAGCGTCCTGAAAATCTAGTTTCAAACTTTTTCAGCGTGGTTTTTTTTAGCTTAGTCGGATTTTAGTTTTTTTTTATTATTTTGATGTTGAATCAGAACAGTTCTATACCTACTGTCGGTTTTTGACATCGAATTTATTGACCGCATGAGGGTGGCTCCTCAAGGAGTTGTCAGCAAACTGTAACCCTTCAGGGTCGAAGCCTTCTGGAGCTGCTGGTTTGTGTGAAACTGTTACCGCGGCTCTAGGAATAAGGCAAGAAACGAATGGGGTGGGTTTTTTAGTCAGTAAGAGTCTCACACTGGTCTCCCGCTCCGCCCAAGAGCGGGTTTCGTCATTCGATGATTTTCACCTACCATAAAAAAAATGAGGGTGCCTCATTGAATTTTGGTAAGTGGCTTAATCAGTTTTTTTTTATGTTGAATCACTGTCCTTAGATACTGTTTTTGACATCGAATTTATTGACCGCGGGTGCCACATTGAATTTTGATGATAATATTTTTGATAAGCACAAGTGAAGCCCATTCAAATTTTATCAAACACGGTGTATTTTTTTTTGACACGTGACTTTTTGTCCACTAGGGGCATCGTTTTTAATTTAAACCTGACTCCGTTTCTCGCACCACCCGGCATTGTTTTTTTTTTAAATTTAAACCCGCCTCTGCTTTCCCGCACCGCCTAAGGGCGGGATTCGTCATTGGATGATTTTTAACTACCATAAAAAACCCTCCTTTAGCTTTGTCGTAGTCGTGTATTTTTTTAAACTAATTATAGTATATTTAGCTAATTAGAAAAAAAAGGAAAAGCTAAACTTTAAACTCCGATCGAACGCACACATATTGTCTTTCAATTGTGTCTGTAAAATTACATCTGTAGAATTTCACGGTATTCAAAAGGTTAAATTATTAGGTACTAACAAAGTATTATATTCGTCGCTTAATAACACAAATAAAAGCATTACCCTTGCATTCAAATTAATATTAAATCGTAAATACATTACGATTGAACATCTCGTTTTAAATAAACCACTTCTAAAGGGTTTCAGGCTTTTCATGTCACGCCCATTCAGTTCAAAACGCTTTGTTGTAATTGATAACGGAAAATTGAATAGAAAACTGTTCGTATTCGATGTAAAATGTAAAACGATTCGATATTACAATTGATGGAGAGATTGCATGATTGATTCGAATGAATATTGGAATGATGGGGTTGAATGAATCTACACTTTCATGCGTGTTAACAAACAAAACATATTTATTTACTAGCTGTCTCCCATGGTTTCATCAGCATTTTTAGTTACTGCCCTGTTCCCTTAGGTCGTAGCGTAATGTTCTATAGCCTCTATAGGCGATCATTCCTCTATAAATTGACTATCATCAGACAAAAAATTTCTTAAATCGGACCCGTAGTTCCCAAGATTGGCGCGTTTAAACAAACAATCTAACACTTTGGCTTTAAAATGTTATAGTATAGACTAGCTTTTGTCAGCGGCTTCGCCCGCGTACATAAAATATAGCCTGTCACTCAGGAGTAAAGCAACTATCTATTGTTGCTATTTTTTTCCAATCGGACCAGTAGTTCCAGAGATTACCTCCTACAAACAAAAAAACAAACTTTACCTCTTTATTATATTAGTGTAGATTTCTCTTCCACAAAGGTGCCTTACAAACTAACATTACATAATTAGATACAAGTATTTCTTTGTGGGAGACTGACATCTGCACTAGGACAACGTGTGTATCTATTTACTGACTAAATAGTCGATGGATGAGCACATCCCTTCCGTCGTCGCGTATTACAACCAACTGTTTCTTTCATAATGATGAAATAACTCCTGTTACTCGAACTTTTCTGAATTTTTATCACGTAGAAATTTGTACCAAAATAACGCGTTATGATGAGTAAAATAAATAAAAAATTCCGCCGATTACACTGTATTTACTTTCTTTTTTGTACTTATTAAAAATACCTGAAACTTACAGATTTTGCGCTAAAAAGAGGGTTGATTAAATGATGTGTTGTACACAAATACCGGAACGAATCTTGAGCGTTCTGTGAAAGAGCGAAGATCACGTTGCTCAAACAACATTTGCAAGCCAATCACTAGCAATGTACGGCCGTCGCATCTTGGCGAGTTTGAAGTTAGGCTTTGCGAATTGTAGCGCTTGAATACTCGTTATCGTCAAAAAGTTTTTGACGTGACAACGTCTTAAATTAGGTTGCGGCTGGGAGTCACTTATGAAAAAGTGTAACGCTCGGTAACGTTACGATGAGTCACCGAACGAGAGAGAGGCCCGCCGAATGCCTTGCGTCTCTCTCCCACTCAACTATGATCGGTCTGCCGCGCGCGCAGCACTAGAGAATTAGGACGTTGTCACGTAAAATCTTCGCCCGTAAAACCGACTTTACAGGCAATCATTTTTTAACAGTAATAACAACTGCAAATTGCATTTACAAATACCAACCATTAATTTTTTTACGAGTTGTCAAGCGTTAAAATTCGCAGACCCTAATTCCAGACTTGCCAAGATCCGAAGGCCGTACTGTACAAGGATTGCACACCCTGCATCTCACTTCATATCACTCATCATCATCATCATCAGCCTTTCAATGTTCCCACTGCAGGGACACAGGCCTCCTCTCTCTAGGAGAAGGAAAGGGCCATAATCCACCACGCGGGCCCAGTGCGGATTGGCGGATGTCACATGTCTTCGAATTTTTGGTTCTAGGACATGCCGGTTTCCTCACGATGTTTTCCTTCACCGTTTTGAGAGCAGTGGTGATGAAATAAATTACACAAAGTAATGTGCCTGGCTGGGTTTGAACCCGTGACCTACGACTCGTAAGTCGGGGCCGTTACTACTCGGCCACCACTGCTCTAAATATCTCATATCACTAAAGAGACCTAATATTTCACTTCTGCGCAACTGGAAATCCGCCTTGAAGCAAAAAGTCTGCGCTCAAGATCCATGCTTGTATCCAGAAGCTTCTTCGTAGTTTAAGTTGAGATACTTGATACGGTGTGCACTTACATCCATTTACAGGGTGTAGGTAGGTACCACAGATATAGATGTACCTAGATAACGCAAGAGCAACTATTTCGCGTGCCTAGCTTACGTACAAAAATCGCAAGTGGTCACTTTCGCGGTCAGTCTGCATCGGTGTACAGCGCTAGTCGGACATCAGTTAAACTTATAAAAATGCTTAATTGTGCTGGCAAGGCGAGCTTGGAGCGAGGGGGACGCCGTGCGCGGCGGCGTCTTTGTATCGATTAGATTTTCTCATCACAAATAGCTTGTGACGCCATAATGGGTAGTCAAAAAATGCAACGCTTGGTTTCCATACAGATCGTGATGCTTGCGTTATCTAGGTGTATCTATATCTATGGTAGATACTGTTGAATGCAACGACTATACAATCTCTTTTGTTGAATGGTAACTTTATTTCTGAGAAGCTTCGACCGCGTGATTGTAGAATAATAATATATTCCACGACTATCACACAACATATTCTAAAAATAAGAAAAAACTAAACTCTTCTTCAAGCTAAGCAGAGCTGGTGTTATGAGTACTAGACAACTGATGAACATACTTGTATATTTATAAAAAAAATACATAAACATTATAGATAAATTACACCCAGACACAGAACAAAGGATCGTGCTCATCACACAGACATTTGTCCTGGGTGGGAATCGAACCCACGACTTCCGGCATAGCAGTCAGGGCCTCTAACCACTAGACAAACAGGCCAGACAACGTAGAAAATTATCATCATTTTTTAAGTATTTGCTGTATTTATGTAGTTATTGGCCTTTTGGTATTAAAATATCCACATTCTTAGAGCTTATTTTAGCTAGTCTAGACGGGTTATTTTAACTAGGCCTTGATCGTGGACCCTTTGAGGTGAAGCTCTTACAGTTTCACTCGGCGTGTCCATATTATATCGCTTGGTAGAGAAGATAAGCTCGCCGTCCGGCCGTCCTGTAAGGATCGAGCCCAAGTCGTCAATGGCATGTACCCATTCGCATTAAGATTAGACATTTAAAAAAACGTTTTTTACTCTGTTACGTCTGTTCAACCGATTTTTACTTTTATTCCATAGGCATAAGGATGGCATTAAAAGCAAAAATAGTTGTATGCCATTGTTATATCGGGGAACATTGGCTTCTAAGACACAGGCTTATTGCGTAGTTTAGAAGTCAGACGTTCGAGCTAGAACTTTTGTCACTGTTGTACAACTTACTCTTAAGACACTACTCTGTACTTTTGCTATATTTCCGTACAAAACGATTATTATAATAATAATAATAATTATCCATCAGCAACTTGCTCTGAAATACTCTCTTGTGTAATAGGAAGTGCCGTACTACAGGTATGAGCCCGACCCAGTTCTTGATAATGGTCATATCACCCTGTACTGGGATCGGTCTATCATCACTGACAGGACTATTTTATCCAATAAGCCTGATATAGTGGTGGTAGACCGAAGCGAGAGGCGTGCAATGATTGTTGACATATCCGTCCCTCATGACGAGAACCTCGTGAAAGCCGAGAAAGATAAACAAGTCAAGTATATTGACTTGGCTCGCGAGGTTGTCGACATGTGGGATGTGGATTCGGCAATCATTGTACCGATAGTCGTGTCAGCCAATGGCTTAATAGCCAAGAGCCTCGACCAACACCTTAGGAGGCTCTCGTTAGGCGGCTGGATCAAGGGCTTGATTCAGAAAGCGGTACTCCTGGACACGGCTCGTATAGTTAGGAGGTTCCTTTCTCTGGAGCCTTGACCGCCGGTAGCTTGGACCCTGTTCCCGATACCGGTGGGACACTATTTTTTATATTTTTAAATGTTTTTTTTATATAGAAATATTTAAAAATGTAATTTATATGTAGTTTTAAATGAATATACGGAATAATAATTCTTTATTTGCCTTAAACATGGTATAATAGTGTTAGTCATATTTATACAATGCCCACATGTTTAGCTACACAGAATATGTGTCAATTGCATGCAAAAAAAAAAAAAACATGTCAGAACAAAGGTATGCAGTAAATAATTAATTCAAATAGATATACACCGTGAAATTTAAATGGTTGTTTTCCCTCAGCGAAATGGTTGTGTCTTGGTAATACAAACGTTTGATAAAAAAATAAAATATTAAAAACAAAAAATGGACCTGTAGAGTGCAAACTAATTATGACGTATCACAACGTGCGAAAGCTTATTTTGGTTTAAATATTTAATGAATCGGTTTCCTTTGACGGCGTGCTGCTCATGCGACTCTAGTAGTACCTACAAATTACGTCTAATGTTACTATTGTCTTCGCTTTTTTGAGTTGATGAATATTTTTAATAATTATTTATAAAAAAAAAACTTTTTATTTTTACTGTATGCTTCAAAAGTACTCCTTATGGCAAGTCATTCTGCCGCGGGAAAACAACCATTTAAATTTCACGGTGTATAATTAGATTTGGATTAAAAAATTGGATATTAAATTATTATTATGATTAAAAAGTCGTTAAAAAACCAACTATTTACTGCAGCGCTAAAATTCGCAGTCTAACTTCAGACGCGCCAAGATCTGTAGCGAAGGAACGGGGATGGGTTTTTAGTCAGTAAAAGTTTGACACTATATCTCACTCCACTTAAACTGCAGGGGCCCTTCAGGGTCGAAGCCTCCTGGAGCCTAGAGGGTGGTGGAAAACTGTTACCTCGACTCCAGGAATAAGGCAAGGAAGGTACGGGGTAGGTTTTTTAGTCAGTAAGAGTCTGACACTGGTCTCCCGCTCCGCCCAAGAGCGGGTTTCGTCATTGGACGATTTTCACCTACCATAAAATAAAAAATAAAAAAAAAATATCTCGCTCCACTTAAGGACGGGGGATGTCATTAGATGATTTTAGCCTACCAAAAATAAACAACCACAAAAAAAGTTGATGTAGGTAGGAACCATGTAGAAACCTACATGCGGTGTTGTAATCAAAACTTTTCTCATTTGTGAGTTTCACGTGCAGTTCTTTTTGCACCTATATTAAAGTTTCAACTGCCACTCGTAGTTCTACGTGTGAGATGAGTGCTTCCTACCTTTATAAATTACTAGCTTTCTGCCAGCGGCTTCACCCGCGTGTAAGTAAGTTTCTCCATACAAACATTTGACCCCCGTTTCATTCCCTTAGGGGGTGAATTTTGGGAAATCCTTTCTTAGTGCTCGCTCACGACATAAAAGGAAGCCTCGGGCAAAATTTCCCGCTCCTAGTCCCAGTAGTTTCGGCTGTGTGTTGATATGTCAGTCAGTCAGTTTCTCCTTTTATGTAAATAGACTAGTAGAGCTGTATTTTATTTCTGCTCCGTTACCGTGAGTTGTAGCGTGATGTTGACCACCCCTGCTCTTATCTTCTAAATAAAAACTGTTAGGTATTGTTAAAAGACTGATTACTTATCTCAATTTAACAATCGGACGTACGGCGAATCGTCCACGGTCCGGACTAAGCGTTTTGCCTCGTCGTTTATAACGCGTACATCGAGGGACTGGAACAGTTTGCCAGCTGCAGTCTCTCTGTCCGATTATAATTAGATATCTTCGAGGCTAGAGTGAATAAGCTCTTAAAAAACTAGTGCGCCTCACCATCAACGATTGCATCACTACTTACCATCAGGTGGGATCGCAGTCTTGTTTATAGCAATGAAGAACAGTAAGTAAGTACAGCCTAGAATTATTGTCCCATAATGTCTTAATTATTCACGTCGGAATAAAAATATGCTAACGACTTGCGGCGGCCGCGAATTATTATTATTCTTGCTTGTTCATCAAAACTGGGATGACCCTGAAGGGCATAAGTATTGAACGACTCCAAAAAGAAGTAATAAATTTTGAATATTTGCAAAATATTAATGTCAAATAAGTTTACCTATAAATTAAGTTTCTTTACAGCAATTCAAATTTTTATTTTCAACTTTTTAGTGTAGGAACTTTTATCGTTTGGCTTTTTTTGAAGGCGGTTTTTTTTTGCAAAAAGTTTTTTTTATTTGTAGCCGTTTAGTGTTTTTTATTATAATGTGTTATGGCAACGAAGTCAATATCGTTTCTACATTTCTTTTGGAAAAGTTACCAATGTCATATAAGTAGGAATACATATTATAAGTACATTGTTACAGTGTGATCGTTTGTGTGATCTCGTGGAGAGATGATATGATGAATGAAATACAGCTCTCATAATCATCATCATTTCAGCCAGAAAACGTCCACTCTTGGACATAGACCTCTCCCAAGCGTCGCTACAACGACCGATTCTGTGCGACTCGCATCCATCGCGTTCCCGTGATTCTCACAAGGTCGTCGGTCCACCTTTTGGGAGGCCTTCCAAAGCTGCGTCTTTTGGTGCGCGGTCGCCACTCTAGAACCTTTCGGCCCCATCGGCCATCTGTTCTACGAGCAATGTGCCCTGCCCACTGCCACTTAAGTTTGGCAATTCGTCGGGCTATATCGGTGACCCTGGTTCTCCTGCGCATTTCTTCATTTCTGATTCGAACACGCAAGGAAACTTCGAGCATAGCCCTTTCCATTGCCCTTGACAGCATTGCCCATGACAGCTCTAATAAGCTCAAACAATGCTAGGGTACATTATTTTATTTTGAAGTTCCCATGCCGACCTTCCACCTTCCAGCTTCATCATCACATCAGTTCAATAGTACCTTACCGCCAAAGTGCATCTTATGACAATTCTAACAAGCCCAAACACGGCTAGGATATATTAATTAGTTACGCAGTTCCAGTGCCTACTTTTCAGCTCCATCATCATCATCAGATCAGTTCGATGATAACATTTTCAATATAATTATTTAAGATCATTTGTTTATAGTGCATTTTCATAGTTGCTTAACTACCTTGATTGTGATATCTATGCGAGTGTCAAATTTCGTTAGCCATTTTCTGATCTTCTTCACCAGTTCCACCTAATCAAATGTTACTTTTTGACCGTAAATGCTTGAGTTCTCGATGAAAATATAAAAAAAAACTATATAGTTGCCTATAATATTTGAGGAGTTCCCTCGATTTCTCATGGAGCCCATTATCAAAACTCGATTTTGAAAACAATGGGACCAATCTGGAAGCATATCCTTTCAAGTACAAAAAAAATTTTGCAAATCCATCCATAAACAACGGAGTTCTGAGGTAACAAACATAAAAAAAAAAATACAATCGAATTGAGAACCTCCTCCTTTTTTTGAAGTCGGTTAAAAATACTGATTATGCTGTTCCTATGACAGTAGGTAAGTACAGCCTAGAACTGTCCCATAATGTGTTAATTATTCACGTCGGAATAAAAATATGCCAACGACTTGCGCTGCGGCCGCGAATTATTAATATTCTTGCAATAAATAGCGGAGCAACCGTGGAGGCGGTATATTTATTTTTGGATTAAGATCTTGTGGTTCTTCTCTAGACATTATTACTTATTTATTTAAAACTTTACCTACCAATGAAACACTGTACAAAGAGGGCCTTAATATCTTAGGCATTTCTAAATATACACGGCTAAACTCTTTTCGTTTTAATCCGGTAGAGGGTCGATACGGTACGTGAAACACTTTCAATTTGTAAAGATAGAACTAAAAAATAAAGTCCAAACTTTTTTTTAAAACCTATATTAATTTACGCATACAATGTACGAAATAAATATCTTTGAGAAACCGTCAGCTGAGCGAGTCCAATAACCAGTAGTCAGTTAATACGCAACGACAGACCATTACTTACACATCATTGAATTTGCTAAGCATGACGGTCGACCTTCGATGTGCAGTAACTGATTTTTGGGTCTCAATCGGGCTGTTACGCGCAGCGCCATACTTCATCTATAGCAAATGGTTCAACTTATTTGCATCATCATCAGCCTTATTAATGTTTCCACTGCTGGGACATAGGCTAGGCATCCTCTCTAGGAGAGGAAATGGGCAATCCACACTACGGGCCCTGTGCGAATTGATGGACGTCGCATGTCTTCGAATTTTTGGTTCTAAGACGTGCTGGTTTTCTCACGATGTTTTCCTTCACCGTTTTGAGAGCAGTGGTGATTAAATAAATTACACAAAGTAATGCTTCTGGCTGGGTTTTAAACCGCGACCTACAACTCGTAAGTCGGGGCCTTTACCACTCGGCGACCACTGCTCTGGGTACAATATAAATAAATATTAATACGGTAATATTAGTACCAGTATAGATATTGCAGGGTCTGTCTCCATTCTTACATCTCGGGTGCTTGTCAGACACTAGAATGGGGAAATTATGAAAGTTTGTGCAAAACAAAACATTGTCGAGCGGGGTAGTTTTAATTTTGAGCACACCGCGCTGCAGACTAGCGGGGTAGCAGTTTTTGTTTGTTCATCAAACTGAGATGACCCTGGAGGACCATACGTTCTGAATGAGACGCGATGGAGACTTTATGACCTGTCGCTTTTATTTTTAAATGTATACATCGCGAAATTTAAATGGTTGTTTTCCCTCAGCGAAATGGTTGTGTCTTGGTAATACAAACGTTTGATAAAGAAATAAGATATTAAAAACAAAAAATGGACCTGTAGAGTGCAAGCTAGTTATGACGTATTACAACGTGCGAGAGCTTATTTTGGTTTAAATATTTAATGAATCGGTTTCCTTTGACGGCGTGCTGCTCATGCGACTCTAGTAGTACCTACAAATTACGTCAAATGTTACTATTGTTTTCGCTTTTTTGAGTTGATGAATATTTTCAATGATTATTTATAAAAAAAAAAACTTTTTATTTTTACTGTATGCTTCAAAAGTACTCCTTATGCCAAGTCATTCTGCCGCGGGAAAACAACCATTTTTTCACGGTGTATACCAGTGTTTGACTGCGATCTCACCTGATGGTAAGCAGTGATGCAATCGTTGATGGTGAGGCGCACTAGTTTATTAAGATCCTATTCACTCTAGACTATTTTTAACCGTCTTTGAAATTGGGGAGTTTCTATGATCAGCTGTATGTGTGTTCACCGATATGTGTTGATATGGCCCTTGCCCACGACTTGCACGAGGCCCCTTTGGGTATAGTACCCAAAGGGGCCTCGTGCAAGTCCGTGCTTTTTTTAAGGCATGGGTTTTTAGGTTCTGTATTTGCAATGGTAAAAACGGCACCCTTATCCGGGCTGTCCATCTGACAGTCCGTCTTTCGTTTCCTAGCTAACTACCCTGAGAAGAAACACTGAAACAAACTCAGGGGCCATGACCGTTTATGTCTCAAAAAACGTGTATTTCGACAGTCTCTAAGAAATAAAAATTCAAGGGTACTTCCAGTTGACCTAGAACCCTGCAATTTGGCAGGTTTTTTTACCCCTTTTTCACCTGATGGTAACCGAAGATGTGGTCGAACGCTGGATTGCGACAGGGGCTGCCTCTATTTTGTTTTAATTTGTGAAAGACAAGGCTTCGCTTATGCGTCTTCGCCCCCGTCTAAACTATTCCATGGCCTCTGCTAAAGTTTATGACTAAGCACTTATATATTTAAGCGCCAGTAAACACAAAATTAACACTTAAGAACCTTTGAAAGTATCTTGTCCTCAGTAAAGTTTATAGACTAAGTTAATGCTAGAAGTAAATCGATTCGATACTAATATTTTATAGACAATTTGAGTGAAGATATAAATGTTAAAAGATACTTACATATTAACTGGGATAGATTTTTCGTTGACGCGGAAAATAATCTAATTACCTACTTCTCCTGTTTTGGGTAAAGGGAGAGGAAATGTTCAGGGTATGTCCTTCAGTTGACCGCTCGCGGTTTTCTGCGATTCTATGTTTCTTCGTAATACTGTGTTTTAGCCCGTAGATCGAGACAGTATAAATATTAGAGTCTGAATGCACAAAAATCAAAAATATATTAGGGGTAAGGTCCTATCGCGGTCATTTCTTCATTTTGTCTTGGCGTTTGGTTTGGGTCCGCGCCAAATCAAACCTTTGAAGTTTTCGTTTCGAGTGCAAAAAATTAACTTAGCGGTATTTTTTTTTATAGTGGGAATAATCTAATGACGAATCCCGCTCTTGGGCGGTGCTGGAAACAGTGTCAGACTCTTATTGACTAAACGACTCACCCCCTTCCTTCTTAGCCCTTATGTCGGGGTCGGACCTTCCTTTCAGAAACCGTACCGAGGCCCGAATAGGCTTCGACCCTGCAGTTGGGCCTCTACATTTGCTAACAACTCCTTGAGGCGCGCAGGAACAGAGCGCAACATCAACGACTTAGTACACAGAATAATAAATAACAAGAAATCGCCTAACACGGATGACTTACAAAGAAACTTTGGAATAATTTCACAATAAATAAATAGAAAAGTATGGCGTATGTTATTACGAAGACGAGAAATATTTTCTTGTTTACTATTTCTTGGTCATAATCCCGCTATATTGATCAGTATACTTACAAAGCTACAAAAAAAAAAGAAGAATATCATATGCGGAGAATAAATGGTACCATTTGCTGTGCATCTCAAAACGGTGAAGGAAAACATCGTGAGGAAACGGGCATGTCCTATAACCAAAAATTCGAAGACATGTGACGTCGACCCATGGGCCCGCGTGGTAGATTATGGCCCATTCCCTCTCCTAAGGAGGAGGCCTGTATCCCAGCAGTGGGAACATTAACGAGACTGATGATGATGATGATGATTTGCTATAGTAACGAGCAGCCCTCCACTTCAATTGAGACCCGAAAATCAGTTAGTTATATTCCTCGTCCGACAAGTTGAATCATCATGAAGTCGATCTTGAATGCGCAGTTGCGAATTTTCCGACAGGCAATGGTCCAAAGCAAAACGAATGGGATGCGGTCGCCTTCTGTGAACTAAAAATGGTCACTGTCGTCAAAGAACAAGCATTTTCACGTAGGGCCAAGAAGGAACGGGGTGGGTTTTTAGTCAGTAAAAGTCTGACACCATACCCCTTTCTCCCAAGAGCGGGAGTTGTCATTGGGAGATTTTTGCCCATCATAAAAAAGACATCATCAAGTCATCCAATACTTGAGATGGTTTATTTCGTCCTCTTTTTTCTTTTCCTAAGACTGGAATGATGTGATGATCACACGGACAAAGCCACTGGTGGAAGGTACCAAAATCATAAATAGCCGAAAAACGGTCTCAACACAAGCTATAAATAATACAAACAACAAGAGTAATGGACATCTAAATAAGTGGTACCTTCCTGCTTCAACATTAATTACTAAATGTACTGTTCGTATCCTCACCTGCTCCCCTATCCGGCTGTTCTGGATATATGTTGGTTTATACCTGTGTTATTTCAGGAAATAATATAATATTATTTGACGACCATCACACAACGCCGTCTAGTCTCAAGCTAAGCAGAGCTTGTGTTATGAGTACTAGACAACTGGTAGACATACTTATATATTTTTAAATACATACACATTATAGATAAATTACACCCAGATACAGAACAAATGATCGTGCTCATCACACAAACATTTGTCCTGGGTGGAAATCGAACCCACGACCTCCGGCATAGCAGTCAGGGTCACTAACTACTATGCTGACAGGCCAGTCAAAATATGCTTTGGAATACTCCCTCATGTATCCCAGCATCGTTCGCTTTAAAATGGTTACTCATTCGCCAGCGCAGAGGGCTAAGGGCCTTGACTACCCTGTTTTCTTTTCTTGACAAGCCTTCTTCCTCTCTATATCTGATGTCAAAAATTCAATTTCTTGGCTCTGGACACAATAAAAATCTTCGGTCTACAAACTATCGTCTTTTACGATGTCCCCTACACCGCTCTGGGCCTATCCACTCTTACTTTTTTGTTCAGGCGATATCACTTTGGAATACGCTCCCTCCGAATATCAGGATGGCGACCAGCCGACTGTCTTTTAAGGTGAAGGCACGTGACTACATTCGCGAGAAGTTGGCGGATTAATCTTAGCACTGATTGGTTTTTTTTTATGGTAGGTAAAAATCATCGAATGACGAATCCCACTCTTGGGCGGAGCGGGAAACAGTGTCAGACTCTTACTGACTAAAGAACCTACCCCGTACCTTCCTTGCCTTATTCCCAGAGCCCCGGTGTAACGCTTTCGCATCAACCCTCAGCTCCGGGAGGCTTCGACCCTGCAGGGTCCCTACGGTTTGCTGACAACTCCTTGAGGCGCGCAGGAACGGAGCGCGCCGTCGACGACTTGGGCTCGGTCTGGACTGCTACCAGACGACCGGACGGCGAGCTACCCATTGCTCACCGTCCGCAAGCCAGAGTCTACGGTGGCCGGATATCGGCAGGATATTTTGCCTTATGCGGTCAGCCTCCTCCCTTACGAGCATTACTGCCTCGCAGAAGGAGGCTGAAGAAATCCAACCAAGCACTGATTGGTTGGATTTGTTTTCACAATGACCTTGCTTATTTATATGTATGTGTTTAAATATGTATGTATTTTTACATTTTGTTTCTCTTCTTTTTGTCTATCTTTTTAAGTTGCGCCTACCATGTCATGTTTCTGCACCACCTTAAGGAAGACTGGTAGAAAATACCTAAGGCATTAAGTCCGCCTTTGTACAGTGTTATGTGCATAAAGTTTTAATAAATAAATAAATACTGTGTCACGTCTAGTGGAAACCTCAAGGAGTGGTCAGCAAACCGTAGGGACCCTGCAGAAGGGTCGAAGCCAACTGGGGCCAAAATCGCGTCTGAAAGGAAGGCTCTGGCCCTGGTATATAAGGCAACGTAGGAATAGGGTTTTTTTATGGTAGGTGAAAATCATCGAATGACGAAACCCGCTCTTGGGCGGAGCGGAGGTTGTTTAGTCAGTAAGAGGCTGACACTGTTTCCTGTTCCGCCCAAGGGCGAGATTCGTCATTGGATGATTTTTACCATAAAAAAAGTCTAGTGGAGACGTAGTTGTTTCTACCAAGGTCCTTGTATAAGCTCAGGATCTTGATCTCTTTGACGTGTATCAAAAGATTGGTACCTATTAAAATATCTTTTGATTTGTAAAAGTTTCATAAAATATACCTAATGGTTTTTGCCTGATTTTCGCTTTTTTGTCTGTGTTAGACATAACATTGAAAATAAATCGTAATGAGTTTTACTTAATAAAAGTTAAATACTCGTATATCAAATTATCAGGCAACTAATCTAGGTTTCCAGTTTAACATTTTTTTTTTTCAAAACATACGGACTAGTCGTTTCTTCGGTTTAAAATCATCAAGAATCGTATACCTGCCCCTTCCTTTCCTTTCTTTTTTTCTCTTTCCTTCCTTTTTTTTCGTTTATCTGCTGCTTTAGCGATAAGACCGCCCATTGTAACACCTTAGTAATTTTAAGCTCCTAATGTACCAAATTGTATTTATGGTGTACCTACAATAAAGTGTATATCTATCTATCCATCTCAATGGTAAGGAGTGAGGCAATCGTTGATGATAACGTGCTCTAGTTTATTAAGAGACTCACCTTGAAGACCATCAAATTATAATCGGATAGAAAGACAGCAGCAGTCAAACTTTGGTTGGCAAGCTGTACTTTTCGTGGCACGTTGTGTGTGTGTGTGTGGGACTAAAGCTTGAAAATTCGCAGTATTGGGGCTTATCAGCCATAAATAATTCAACCCCATGTGGCCGCTTGTTAATATTTAACTTCGGTTAAACACCCGCCCGAATAGGGTTGTCGGTAGATTTGATTTTATAATGTAATGAATTTTTAAATGTTGTGAATTCAGACGTGATGATATGAAATTAGGACACGAATGTCTTGCGGAATTATTCGAAAAAGATAACTGCGGGTCTGGAACGCGATGGGTATTTATATGTTTGAAAGAACATGATGTGTTTTTGTTATGGAAAGTCTGACAATATCTCACTCCTATTCACTCCCCCCAGAGTAGGAGTAGTTATTTAATGATTTACCATTTTTTTTTACATTTATTAAGACACTAGCTTCTGCCCGCGACTTCGTCCGCGGAAAATTTGGGAGACAAAAGTTGTGATAGCTCGGTTAATATCCATGTTATATAAATAATTTATAGCCTATATCACTCAGGAGTAAAGCAGCTTTCTATTATAGCTTTAATTTTTCCAATCGAACCATTAGTTCCAGAGATTACCTCCTACAAACAAAAAAATAAAAAAACAAACTTTACTTCTTTATTATATTAGTGTAGATTATTATATTAGTGTAGAAAAAATAGGCTAAAAAAATATACATATTTATTAGGATCGTCAACATCGCACAGTGGAAAACATATGGACATTTGTTTGTACTATCTCGTGCTAATAATGACCACAGTACAATAAAATAATCAATGATAGAGAAATAACAAGAGATTTAAGATAGAACTCACACGTATAAACACTCCTGAAACGTTAAAAAATAAACAGGTACACATAACGTTACATATTTACGTTCTTTTTGGGTATGTATTTCATAACTATTGTTGTAAGATAGACATAAAAATCTACCTAATTATCCAATACTCATTAAAATTAGTGGCTTTCAGAATTTTACCTAGCTTTGTATTACCTCAGCCTGTTTACCTGAGATCAATATTTTCCTAGACCCTTCACTCCACAGCCCTGTATTCTCCGAGCTACGCTAAACGGATTACGGTGGTACGCTGCCTGCCGACTTTCAGGATTATCGAGCATAATCTGATTTTACGATTTCCACACTAAAGTTTTCAGTGCCAATGTAAATACTATTTGTTTTTTGAAGGTTACTTCGATTTAAACGACTTTCTAAATGCCTTGCGCCTGGCAAAAAGTTTATAGCAATCACGTATGGAAGGCGATCGTTAGCGTTTTATTGCGCAAAAAGAAGTGTTAGGAACATTCAATTCAATTCTTTCTTTATTACAAAATCACATGTTTGTGTCTTATAAGATCTTAAAAATAATTTAACAAGCACGTAGACCCTGTACAGCAATGTTATTTATGTAAGTAATATTGCAAATTAGGTAACGAAATAAGGTTAAATGAAAAAAAAGGCCGAATAAGTTGGATATACCTACAAATTTTAAACAAAGTAGGGGCTGCAAATGCCAATTTGAACTTCAACTCTTAATTAATGGCCTTTGAGTAGTCTAATACTAGTAATTTTAATACTATTAATAGACCATCAAACGCTGGAGAGTATTTAGCGTGATTTAACAGTAAGATAAATAAATTATCTTTCTTTTTAAATATAAGTACAAGAACGCCGGCTCTAATAGATTATAAAATATTAAGTGTTTTTTTTTATTGGCTATTTAACCAAGAACGTAAATAAGAAGTTTTTCATAGACAAATAAATTTAAATATGGAAAATAAGCAATCCTTTCTGTTAATCCCCGCTATCCTAAACTGAAAAGTTAAAGAACAATCAGAATGTAAAGCACATACGAATACGCACACTCATAACTATGTAATTTTTTGCTGACATAGTATTTTTATTTTTTGTATTACTTACTGACCTAAATTAATTTAATTTTGACATTGTAATATTGCTGACTCTTTACTGACATTTTATTATTTTTTTATGAACAAAATCCAATAAAAAATTGGATTTTGTTCTTTTCTTACATGATTTAGTTTTAAGTTCGTGGGATCAGGGAACCTCAGAATTGTGAACATGTAGATTATGAAAAACCTGTTGAATTTATCCGTTCCAAATAGAATTATTTGAATATTTAAATCGATTCATTGTAATTCAAAGAAGTCTGTACTAAGAGTTAGGGACGTAACTATCGCCATATCTGCCGGGTCAACAATACGAGGCCACTAGGTTTAAGGGGACCCATAAATTTATTTGTCCTTTCGTGAAATTCGGTACTAATTGTGTCTAGCATTGCATAGTCAACTTTATAATGTTACCAATGTTAGAACCCAATCCATTCCCTCTTCTAGAAAACGTAAGCCATCACGCAGGCAGTGCAGGTTGGTAGATGTCACATGTCTTTAAGTTTTTGGTTTTTACGATGTTTTCCGTGACCTTCTTAAAAGCAGTGGTGAAGATTTAAATTACACAAAGTAATGCATCTGGCTGGGTCCGAACCCGCGGGCTAAAAGTCGTAATTTGACCTATGTTGTAGTAATAATACTTTTTTAATTTCAGGCTTCGGAGGCCCATAAAAAATACATTAAAATAATCTTAAAAAGTAATAAACTTATTTAACTATAATTATACACGTAATTGAATTATAATCTACACTTATATAATAAAGAGGTAATGTTTGTTTTTTTGTTTCTTTGTTTTTTGTTTGTAGGAGGTAATCTCTGGAACTACAGGTCCGATTGGAAAAAAAATAGCAACAATAGAAAGCTGCTTTACTCCTGAGTGACATAGGCTATATTTTATGTACGCGGGCGAAACCGCTGACTAACTAGCTTCAGGAAATAATATAATATTATTTGACGACCATCACACAACGCCGTCTAGTCTCAAGCTAAGCAAAGCTTGTGTTATGAGTACTAGACAACTGATAAACATACTTATATATTTCTAAATACAGACATACTATGGATAAATTACACCCAGACACAGAACAAATGATCGTTCTCATCACACAAACATTTGTCCTGGGTGGGAATCGAACCCACGACCTCCGGCATAGCAGTCAGGGACACTAACTACTAGACTGACAGGCCAGTCAAAAATTGTTCGCAGTTATAAAAAAGGGGCCCTCAATTTTTTATTGCACAGGGCCCCTTGGGCATAGCTACGCCACTGATAGGAGTACCTACTACTCAAAGTCTACATCGCTAGACCAGACTGTACTTAGCTACTCTATAGTTCAATATCTCTATACAACCGTTCTTGTCTACCGTTCCTGTTCGGAAAGTCGTGAGTTTGAGTCGTGAGTGGTACAGTTGCGGTGAACCCCTTTCTAATGTTGTTGCCTTACATTTAGGGCAACAGATTAATTGGGAAGGTTAGCAGACTATGTTTATCCATCTTTCTGACAGAGAAATTAATCAAAATAAAGTCGCTGTTCGTAAATCTCATTAATATCCTACGAATGGTGGGTAAAATACGGTGAATTACTACCCTTACGTTGTTGACACTTCTAAGGTCCGGACTAAGCGCTTCGCCTCGTCGTTTATACCGCGTACATCGAAGGACTGGAATAATTTGTCTGCTCCGGTCTTCCTGTCCGATTATAATTGAGGTGTCTTCAAGGCTAGAGTGAATTGAATTTAGGTGTCTTTAAGGGTAGACTAGTGCGTCTCACCACCTCACATCAACGATTGGATCACTGCTTACCATCAGGTGAGTTTGCAGTCAAGCATTAGTTCATATCAGTTAGAATAAAAGTACCTAAGGTACAAAGGCTGACTTACTTGCCTTAAGCGTTCTCTACCAGTCCAACAAGACCATTAACATGGTGGTAGACCATATGGCAGGTGCTTATTAAAAGCAAATATTATTTAGATAGATAAATAATCGGAATTACAAATGCAATAAATAAATAAAGTTAACTTAAACTTTAAATTATACAGTAGTCGAAAGACTACCGTATTTACAGACACAATTAAAAGACAATAGATGTACGGACACCGGTGTCCTTTTGGGGCTTAATGAACTAAAATAAGATAAGAAGCAGCTAAGGAATGGAATTCCCTGCCGAAGTCTGTGTTTCCGGAAAGCTACAACCTAGGGGTATTTAAGTCAAGAGTTTTTAGTTATAGGTTACTTCTAGGTAAGCGTGCTCCATCGTCGACCACATCATCGCTTGCCATCAGGTGAGATTGTTGTCAATCGCGAACCTGTCTAGAATATAAAAAAAAATCGATAATAAATCAGTACCATTGACACAAGGAAGTCAGGACAACTTCCAGTCACGTCAAAGTGTCAGAAACCTTGACATCAGTTGTGATAGTTAGCGTAACTTGAAATTAATACAAGTTATCAATTAAACCGCAATTCCTGAAGTTATGTCACATCTGCGGTTAATAGTCGATCAGTTGCAGACGTTACCCACTTACATCAACTTAATTACAATCAATATCATTACATAGTATAAAACAAAGTCGCTCTGTCCCTATGTATACTTAGAACTTTAAAACTCCGCCACCGATTTTGATGTAGTTTTTTTAAATAGATAGAGTGATTCAAGAGGAAGGTCTATAGTTGAAATATATCACCTTTGCACCTGTGCGAAGCTGGGACGAGTCTCTAGTATATATATATATAATTGGTGACCTATTAACTAAAGAAAGATATAAAAATGTAGTTTCAAGGCGCGCTTCATCGGAGCAGTGGTGGCTGAGTGGTAACGGTCCCTACTTACGAGTAGGTCGCCAGTCCAGTTCCTAGCCAGGTGCATTGCATAATCTTTGTTTTAATAATAACAGTTTTTATTAAAATGATGTGGTGGCCGAAAGGTAAAGGCCCCGAATTACGAGTTATAGATCAGGGATTCAAACCCAGCTAGGCGCATTACTTTGTGTAAGTTATTTCATCCCCACTGCTCTAAAAACGGTGAAGAAAAACATTGTGAGGAAACCGATATGTACTAGAACCAAGAAATCGAAGACATGCGACATCCACCAATCCGCACTGTGCCCGCGTGGTGGCATTATGGCTTCTCCAAGAGAGGAGGCCTGTATTATATCCCAGCAGTGGAAACTGGGAATCTCTCGCCGTTTCCATTCGTCCTGGTGACAATTGTTTTTTTTACCCTTGTCATAGGATTTTTAGGACTTGGGAGTTCACACGTAGCCTCTTATATCGTAATATTATATCATAATTTAAGTCATGTATTACGTAATCGAACGTTTTGGTCAAATCTTCAAAACCTGTATAGAGTTTTTCTTACCTTCATAACACATGATCACTTTTCAGTGGCGTAGCTAGTCCCACAGGGGCCCCGTATAAAAAAAAAACGTATTTTTATTACAGATGCTTATCTGCCCTATGAGACGGTTGCGGATAAGATGTTACGAATTTTTGCCTAGGTCGGGGCCCCTGTACCGCGGGGGCCCAGTATAATTGATACGGCAGATACGGCAGTAGCTACGCCCCTGTCACTTTTAGAAGATCAAAAATAGAAGAATTAATCCAGTCAATTTTTTTTTTGTAGATTTAATTTAAAGCTCTATGTTAGGCACTTGAAATTAATTATCAACTTAACATTCTAGCTACGAGTATAATCTTTCAGACCCTAAATTGCAGCTTGAAAACAAACATCCGTCTGTACTCAGATTACCAAGAAGCATTAATGAAATCAACTTAATATTCTCGTATACAAACTGCTCACAACAAAATTAAATATGGCGGACGCATTTCGCGCCAAAAAGTAATTTAGGCTTTGAATAATTAAGACTTAATGGTCGCCCGAATATTTCACGGTACATAATTTTCCTGCGGGTATTTTTGAATTAATTCTGGTGAGTACTAACATTTTCTTACTTGAAGGTGTTAATGAGTTAAAATTCATTCATAATTTGGATATCTTTAGTTTTTACCGTTGTTTTTCTTGCGGTACAGATTCCTTGGCAAACAAACTGCATGTTTAATTAACTAATTGAATACGGTCGTATTTATGGTCCTTATGTCTAAGCCAAAAGGGTCCAGTATTGAGTAAAGATCAGAAAATAGATTTTTTTTTACCCAACTTTACAAAGCTACGTGTATAAATGCTGAGAACTGCAGTGCAACCAGGAACTTTTAAAGATACCTTTACCTCCTGGTTGCACTGCAGCATTTTACGACTGTCAAGCCCCAAGCACACCTATTGTCTTCATATTATGTCTTTAATTACGGTATTCGAAAGCACAGATTACTAAATAGTTACTTCGAAAGGTTGAACTGAACTGTATATAAGATGTATAGCTCCATCTCTCTTTCTCGCTCACTCGGCTGACATTAAGACGTCATGGTAACTTCCCTGGACCCTTTTTGCTTATCGTTTGGATGGTCCACATATTTCTTCTTATAACTCAATTGGTTTTTCAAATACGCTTACTTGAAACCTGACTGTAGTCACATTTAGTTTAGGAACGTAATAGTCACAATGCTGTGTATTTTACACGAAATGCGTTTTATTTTTCCATGTACACACTTGTGCGAGAAAGAACGTTTGTCAGCCTCTAGCTAGAAAATGACGCATGAAAAAATGAACAGTAAGATATTTCTTAAAACATATTGTGTTTATGAAATTTAAGTTTTCCTTCTTACTAGTGCGTTGACAAAGTTTAGGTAGTTCATGCATTCATAAATTAACTTCTACGCAACAACAAAACAAAACAAATTATATAATATTTAGTAACTAAGTGATAAGTAAAACAAGCAGTGCCTTCATCCTCTCTTCTACCTAAATTATCTATGCTGTGCCCGACAGGGTCCATAATTGTGACTTTTATTTATATCCATACCAACTATTATACATTATGGTAAGCAATAAAGAATTTTATTGAGAATTGAGAATTGTAGTTTTATCTAAATTGTATCTGAGGAATATTAGTTTACTATTCCTTATCTACGAATTCATACAATTTAATTAACATAGACATCGTTATATTATTATCAAAGGCCATTATTCTCTTTGTCTAACTGAAGCTAGTTCCCTGAATACAGCCACAAAAGAGATAGTACTTACAGAAGTCAATCTATTTACAAAGCGCGCTCGAACAACGCACATCATAGACACCGCTAACTATGGAAATTCACGGATGCGATATTTATACAACACAATTTTATTGGCAAAAAATCACTCCCGTTCCTTCTTTCGCACAACCTATGGTCCCAGTAGGCTTTACAAGACCCTACGGGTTTGCTAACATCTCTCTGAGACTCTCGGCCGAACAGTGAATTACCCATTATTCATCGTCCACAAACCCCGGTCTGCGGTAGCTCAATGAATTCACCGCGCTCGGATGCGCTCGGAGAGAGCGACTTCGACCCTAGCGCGAAAAGTGAAGCACAAGTCATAAAGTTTTGTACTATTCCGTTCTGTTTCGCTTCGTTCCGTTCCGTCCCGTTCTGTTCCGTTCCGTTCCGTTCTGTTCCGTTCTGTTCTATTCTATTCTACTCTTTACATGAAATCTCGTGTGTGACTTCTTTACCTACCTTTTTAGTGACAAAGCTCGACACAAAGTCTAGAATATTAGTTACAAAAGGCAGTGCATTTGAGAGTTTCCTCGAATTAATTAGTAACCCGAGGTAGACTCGGTGATTGGTACTACACACTGATGAAGCAAAGCCTTCCTAGAACAACGTTTGCATGGAATTTAGTTAGTCGTATTAATAAGTTCAGTACAGTACGAGGTCTAATACGCCTCGTGTCTTCCTTGAGGTCCGGCTAAAATTTTTTTTTTAACATTTAACCGTTTTAATTTGGTTTAGTTTATGAAACAGATGAATATGCATCTAATGATCTAAGATGCCTAATAATATTAATATTACTTTTATACGGGGTCACTTTGACTTAAAAAAAAAATATGTTTTTAATATATTTTGCTTTTTTTAAGTTTAGGAACAAACACACCTTTATAGCTATATTACGAATATTTTAAAGGAAATATTTATATTTTGTAATTAATAAAAAAAAAACTACTGAACCTATTTTAAAAATTCTGGTAGCCGCTGAGAGAAATGATTATACAAATTAAACACCTATGACAGATTTGTAAGGGTGCCCTCAACGTAAGATTGATTAAGGGCCATTTTCTGAATAGTTGAACTTCATAAACTATGACAAATCTCGACGGGTTTTCAGGCTTAACTTTGACAAATTCAAACCCTTATTCGGTAATCGGGGCTTAGAGTATTAATTGATCAATAGGTACTATCACCGACTGCGGTTGAAGATGGATAGACCACATTGTCACCATTTTTGAACTGTCCTGGTACTAGCAGCAATAATAAATTAATAACATATTGTTAGGGAGTTCCTTTCTTTGGAGTCTTGCCCTTTCGCGTGGTTCCTGTCGCCGATGCTGATGGGAAACTATTTTTAAATTGTTTTTTTTTTAAGTTTTTAAGATAGACTTAAATATATAATCCTATTCAAAATACTTAATTAATAAAGAGAAAATCTACACTATCTACACTAATATAATAAAGAGGTAAAGTTTGTTTTTTTGTTAGTTTGTTTTTTTGTTTGTAGGGGGTTATCTCTGGAACTACTGGTCCGATTGGAAAAATTTTAGCAACAATAGAAAGCTGCTTTACTCCTAAGTGACATAGGTTATATTTTATGTACGCGGGCGAAGCCGCTGACAAAAGGTAGTGTTTAATAATTTATTTAATAACTTTTGTCCACATTATGTTAGCACCTTAGATATCTATGTTTAGTTCAGAAGTTGAATATAATAATACAATAAAATTTGAATAAAACAAATTGAATAAAAACTCTGTCTTAATTAAATCTCATTTATTTTAAATAAAAATAACCAATCCAATCAAAATTGAATTAGTTTACTAATTAATGGCCAACTAAAAGCATTACAATCGAGTAACTATTACCTCCGAATTACTTATCTATTAATTATTTCAAGTTAGGTGGGTGATGCGCCACTTAATCCTGGAGAAGCCGTTAATCCGAATCGGCTTACAATAACTTAAGATGCGGTTTGGACCAATTTGTTACTTTTGGCCGAAATAACTGGATCGAGGAAATTGCTTCCATGCTTTTGGTGGTTAACAAACGATCATTTTCGCATCTTTTGAGATTAAATAATCCGTGACTCAAATAGATTATCCTAGGTTCCTAATGGTAAAATATATCTCATGGAAGCTTGTAAGCAGTTGAGTATGGAACCCAGGAACCCATGCTTAGTCCTCGTACACACGGCCGATCGAATGATGCGTAATGACACGGAACTCTGTAGCCCAAAAAAAATGCGGCTCTGTAGCTCCAGTGGAATCTGATCCCCTGGTATTCTATCCATCGTTGAGCACGCACAACCACGGTGATCAGTGTCGGCAGTGTTTAATAAAGGCTAAAGAAGAAAGAAAACAGTGTTTATTTTTGTCCAAAATAGACGCACATAATACAATAATCTGTTAAGTGTGAACCAGGTATTAATGTATTAGAAGCGCCCCTTCACCGGATATGGGTATTCCAGATGGCACCTGTTTCGGATTCAACGGGATGAAATGCCAGGGTGTTACCATTGTTGTGGAAAACTGTCTTGCTTTGGGCTTGTGGTGTCCACCGCCGTATCCTCATGAAGGCAGCCACTCACTTCTAGACCCAGTTAAGAGCAAGAGCGGAGGATTGGGAAGCTGATACGTAGGGATATTAAGTGAGGACTCCATTCCTGGTCACCATAGGCGTAGATTTGGGGTCGACAAGCAATGGGTAGCTCGCCAAAAGAACCAAGCCGCAGTTAGGCCCCGCATCGCATGATGCTTCGTGCTCGTTTCAAAAAATTAACTGAAGGGTCGTGGACGAGTTTTAGTCAGTAAAACTCTGACATGGCACTGCTCCTAGAGCGGGAGAAGTTAATTCATGATACTCCACTTTAAAAGAAATGATAAGGCATGACGGTCGAACAATGTCTTTTTCTGGATAACATTATTAAACTTCTGACCGGATTTGGAAGAAATTGGACCCACGCGTAGACCATGTCCTGGAATAGTACATATATAGGACACATTTTTTTTTATTCCGGAAGTATGTTTCCTTTCAATAATCTTTTACTAGTAAAAAGTAAAACAACATGTTACTATTTTTTATAGTTTATTAATTCATTTAAGCACAAAAATTAGACCTGTAAATGAAAGGTTCTATTCCCATAATAGCTACAGGGTACACAACTTCAGGGAAGTAAATAGGGTACTTAGGTCCTTCACACTTGGACAAACATTGGCAGACTGGCGATGGTTTGTCACAAACATTGCAGACGTTGTCAGGATCTCTGAAGCACTTGCAGGGTCCGCCACAGTTGCAGGGGCTGGCGATGTTGGCACAGGAACTGCCGCACAAGTTGGTGCAAGGTGTGGTTGGAAGCATGTATGGGTCACGGAAGCAGCAGTAGGCAGTTGCATTCTGTAAAGATGAGGAAGGATTGCTGCGATTAAAATTCTGTAAGTGTGTAGACTCCTCTAAAAAACATTATCCCAAACCGGTAACGTATGTACCTCTTTTACTCTACCCCCAATAAAAATAATAATAATACAAGAATCAAATAACCATTCGATATTTTAAAAAAAAACGCATATAACCAAGATTTCCGACATATACCCCGAAGAATCGCCAAACGACGTTTCGAAATAACATTTACAACGTCAAAAATACAGTTTCATAAAGCAAATTAATTCATACCTGACACAAATATAGAACAAACACAAAAATCACTATGTTCCTCATGATTGTTTTTTTTTTCTTAATGTCACGGACAAACAAACAAATGTTATTTGAATATTTCCCACGTCGTGTTCTATATAAACTGTATATAGTTCACATGAGCAGATTTATATATAGGTAAAACAATATCAGGTGCGGGTCGAGTACGTGGGTTCCGTACCGTTAATTATTATTTTTTTCGTCCGGTTATTAAATACTAAAGAAATTAAAAACTATTTTTTTTTGGCTAAGTGCAGTACGAGGTCAAAGTGACCCAGAATTATTTTATTATTATTATTTATCGTTTATTTCAGGTATTAATAAACCCATAGTAACATGATTTAATTTATATTAAGGTATACTACTGCATTTGGCTGTAGGTAATAGATCTTAGATATATTACTTATATTCTTCTCTTTCCTAAACTAAACCAAACTAAAGTTACGGTCTCTATACGGCAGAGAACACTAAGTTTTTCTTAGCCACACCGCAAGGAAGACAGATACGAGGCGTATTAGACCTCGTATCACACTGACCGTGTTGAAACCCCAGTTACAATACGTTTAATATAAGTTGAATCAAAATGGCGATCGACCTTTGGTTTTCAGTATCTTCGAGTCCCATTCCGCGTAACTATAGCAACGGGTTCAACTTATTTGCCTCGTACTATAAACAAATGAATAATAAACCCCGTTATCATAATTGCCCCTCTTTATCTCGATTGACAGATGTGTCGAGACTGATGGAGGAGGGTCTTAGAGGGTTTTACCTCGTGTTACCCTCTTTGATCTACTGTATCCAGACGAACGCCTCTTAAAGATTAATTTACACTTTAGAGAGATGAATCACACTTACATTATAATAAAGGTGAAATTGTGTGTGAGGGTGTGTCTGTGTAAAAAAGTAACAAACACATATAATGTTTGTTTTAGTACGTGGCAAATAAATAAATTAAATCCGAAAATCGGTTACTGTGCATTTAAATTCGACCGCCATGTTGGTTTAACTTGTGTGTCAAGGATTTATACCTTTTCACTCTCGAACTGTCAAACTCTTTCAAACTTGGTGAATTGGTGGGCCATATTCTAGCAAATTGAACCCTGCAGGGTTGAAGGCTCCTGGAGCCAAGGGTTGATGCGAAAGCATAAAACCAGGGCTCTGGGATTAAGGCAAGGAAGGAACAGGGTAGGTTGTTTAGTTAGTAAAAGTCTGACACTGTTTCCCGCTCCGCCCAAGGGCGGGATTCGCCATTGGATGATTTTTATTTTTTACCTACTATAAAAAATAGTGGTATTATAATAAAGTACACAAACCTCAGTTTTCTAAAACTAACAGAACAAAACAAAAACAATAAAAAAAGGAAAACAAAATTTTTGCGATAAATGCAAATGAAAAAAAAAACTTACGAAGAATACGATTTATTTAATTACCTACGGAACTCTAATAAAATTATCAATGATTTGTAAAGAAAGTTGCGCAAGTACAGTCAGTTGGTCAAGCGATAGTACTGTTTATTAAAACATCACGTACTTATTAATTAGGTACTTTAAGACATGTTTCACTCATTGATTAATTTCTTCATAAGACCTTGACCTCGGCACGTGAAAATGAAACTTATCTTTATTTGATAAACTCGCGCTTGACTAGCTTTTTTTATGATGGAAAAAATCATCTAATGATGAATCCCGCTCTAGGGCGGAGCGGGAACAGTGTCAGACTTTTACTGACTAAACGATCCATACCATTCCTTCTTAGCCCTCAAACCGGGTCGGAGGTTCTTGGCGGCGCTGTAAGCAGCAAATCTTTAGGTAATTCCGGGTGGTGCATCGCTGCGAACAAATAAGGTTGAAAATGGCTATGCGTTTGATTTTAGTTGAATCTCGTGTCCGCTAATATAAAGGATTTTTCGCAGTTTTTTATTATTTAAAAAAAAAGTACAACGATTTGTTAAAATATTTTTACATTTCTCTTTAATTGGTTAAAATTCCATTTTGGTAGTTACAAATAAAATAATAGTTATCACTCAAAATACTGAGTATTTCGAGACGAAAAATTGTTTTCGTGTACTTTCTTGCGATTTTTTTTCTCAAAATTCTGAATTATTTTTAGAAAATGTTTTTGCATAAGTCTTTTACTTAAATATTAGACTATACACTGTATATTTTTGGTGTTTGTACTGTGTAGCAATACGGCTAACTTCGCAACGAAAAAACGGACGTTTTTAGGGTGCCCGCTATAGACAGCGCCTTAAGGGCCCCAATAGGCTGCGGCCCTGCAGTTGGGCCTCTACATTTGCTAACAAATCCTTGAGGAGGGCGGGAACAGAGCGCGCGAGCTACCCATTGCTCGCCGTCCGCAACCTCGCGCCTACGGTGACAGGAAATCGGGATCGGAATCCCGGCGGCGTTTGGGGCGTGTGCACCGTTGCCTTATGCGGTCGGCCTCCTCCTTCACTAGCATTACTGCTTACTAGTACCCCTAGCCAAGTTGATAATCTACAATTAACAATTGTAGATATATATATACCGTGAAATTTAAATGGTTGTTTTCCCGCGGCAGAATGACTTGCCATAAGAAGTACTTTTGAAGCATACAGCAAAAATTAAAAAATAAAAAGTTATTTTTATTAAATAATTATTAAAAATATTCATCAACTCAAAAAAGCGAAAACAATAGTAACATTAGACGTAATTTGTAGGTACTACTAGAGTCGCATGAGCAGCACGCCGTCAAAGGAAACCGATTCATTAAATATTTAAACCAAAATAAGCTCTCACACGTTGTGATACGTCATAATTAGCTTGCACTCTACAGGTCAATTTTTTGTTTTTAATATTTTATTTCTTTATCAAACGTTTTCATTACCAAGACACAACCATTTCGCTGAGGGAAAACAACCATTTAAATTTCACGGTGTAGAACGCTAGTAGAAAACTAATCAAATGTATGGAAATGCCATCATCTCAAAATTTCTAGGCAAGTTTACATCGTTCAAAATAACAGAATGTAATGTAATAATTTCTATAGTTTTAAGATATAAAAGATGATCTACGCTGAGGCGTTTCGATTGTAGAAAGAGACTCGACACGAGACGATCGTAACTTGCTGGGGGGCTGATGGAAAGCGATGATGTGGTCGACAATGGAGCATGCTGGCATTGAAGAATTCTATCCAATATTGATTTAAAGATCCTCAGGTTATAAGCTATCAATCGTGTTATTATTTAAAGAAACAGCTTTAAACGCAGCGCTGGCCGCAACGACTGAATCCAAACAGGTGCAAGGCTCTGCGAATTTTAGCGCTTGAAAACTCTAACAAAAACAAATGGTTTAAACAAATTGGTTTAAAAAATAATTATTGCTGATAAAATCTGTTATTGGCATTTATTTTCTTAAAACCTTTATTTTTGTACGAGTTTTAGCCTAACGTCAGACTCGCCAAGATCCGACGGCCGTACGTGTTGTCAGAATTTCTTGCGTATACTAAAAAATATTACGACCTACCTACATTGTAATAAAAAAATGTAATCGCACCTTTCGAGTACCGTTATTACAAAAACAATTAAAGAACAATAGATGTCCGAACGCCGGTGTTCGCTCGGGGGCTCAAAGTTTAATTTATAGCTATGAGTTATTAATTTAGTTGTAAAATGTTATCACAGTGTTGTGTTGTGAGTGTTGAAGACGACTATCCTATCATGATACAGTGTATACTAGCCCAAAGGACAGTGCAAATTAGTTTCAAACACCAACGTCCATAATAGTGTGCAGCAACAATATTACTATGTAAGTTTAATCGATTGCATTTGCTCCATCATTTTTCTTTTTTTTTTTATATACGACATCTCTTTATTCTTTTATTTTGATACATTCTCACAATATTCCTTATTCCATTTTATAGATCCATCATATAATGTAATTGTCTTACTGAGACTTGTGATTATTTTTCTTGCTTTTATATAGCCTCTTTTAATAATGTGAATGTAAGAACATTGTAGACGCAAATTTTAGATGACTTCCTACCATTTTAACGGTAGGAGTTCAATATTGACTGGTCTGCACTGTCCTTACATAATTTATGTGCTGTAATATGGAAATATTGTAAAGATAACAATTTTTTTAAAAGAGTAACCATGGAGTTTCTTGCCGGTTCTTCTCCATAGGAAACGACCAATTTGGAACCGTGCACTAGCATCTGACGTTTTATAAGTGCCCATGTAGGCCCATGTGAAATAAAAATTTTTGACTTTGACTTTGACTTTGATTTGTTATTTTTTTTAGTTAAAAAAAATACTGAGTCTTCTCATGAGGCCACCATTGTGAACAACCACGATATCTAAAACGTGGTCGTAGGTATGTCAACGTTAGTGACATACTATGCACTCCACTAAGACATCATCATGATCATCAACATCATTTGAGCCGAAAGACGTCCGCTGTTGAACATAGGCCTCCCCAAACGTCGTCAGAACGACCGGTCCCGTGCGTCACGCATCCATCGGATTCAAGTTAGACCTACCCTGGATCGTCTGTCCAAGTTAAATTAAGACATATTATAAATGCGAAAGTTACGATATTTGGATGTTTGTTACTCAATCACGCCAAAACGGCTGGACGGATCTGGATGAAAATTGGCACGGGCATAGAATACACTCCGGAATAGGACATAGGCTACTTTTAACCCGGAAACCCCAACCCCAACCCCAATACCACGCGGGCGAAGCAGCGGGCAAAAGCTAAATAATCCAATCACAAAAAAATCTAATAGCCAACTCGGGAATGAAACTCGAGATCCCATGCAGCTATAGCGATCGAGACCGCTAACCAACAATGGTTGATGTCAATTGACTTCTCCAGGTCTGGGCTGCTGACGACTAGGCTCGGTCCAGTCTGTTACCGGACGGCTGGACGACGAGCTACCTTGCGGCGCGTAATCATAGCAAATGCTTCAACTTATTTGCACTTTGTCCACCTCAACGCGCTCGCCACCGCTCTTCCACCTTACCCAAGCCCTAAAGAACAACTTACTGTAAATCAGGCTCAGAAAATATATAGCACACCCTCCACCAAGGCCATAAACCATCACGTTGACATATCATTACCTTGAAAATGTACGCCATTTTATTTTCTGTAAAGGCCTTTGTTTGAAACGTTTTCCACAAGATTGCCAAGTCTTGCTTCAGCTATTTTTGTTCTCGTTAGCAAGGTAAATGATGAGGCTGTCGACTTTTTTATTCTTCAAAGGTAGAATTAAATTTTATTACTTTTTTTTCGGGCTGGCTGCCTTAGAGATGATTTTGGGTGTTGTGTGTGTTCAAATCGCGCGGCGAACTCTAATTGCGCGATGCGGGATTTTGTAGTTTTGTTATACTGGATTAATGGTATTCAGAAACTCAACCGAATGTGGAACTGTCTTGTCTACATCATCATCATCAGCCTTTTTAATGTTCCCACTGCTAGGACACAGGCCTCTTCTCTAGGAGAGGGAATGAGCCATAATCCACCACGCGGGCTCAGTGCGGATTGGTGAATGTCACGTCTTCGAATTTTTGGTTCTAAGACATGCCTTGTCTACATATTTGTCACAAAAAAAATCACGATGTCTCTTGAACTATCCGCTATTTGGACTTGGACTTGCTTGCGCAAACGATTTCCGCGAAATATCGTTGATAATTGCTTGTTCTTAGGTTACAATGGTTACAATATAACTCTTCCTTTTGGCCATTCTAATGGTTTGTCCTTCATTGAAGCAACTCCTGGATACATTTTTTCCATAATTTCTTCGACTTTACTTACTAATTTGCATTATTTTTTGAATATGATAGTCATACAGAAAAAAAAAAATACAAACGAACTGAGAGCCTCCTTCTTTATGTTGAAGTCGGTTAAAACACGCAAAACTTTTCTTTATGAAATTGTAGATTATATTATATTGTTTTTTTTTTTTAATCTAATTACGTGCGGTCAACTGTGCTGTTTTAATAAGACTCACATTTTTCCGATGAATTCCTGTCACTGAAGCTCTAACATGCCATGGAAAGTTGAAGGTTTTGTTAAGAATGGGTGTCATTATCCCTTTCAGCCATAAAAGACATAATGGGGTCTTATATGACCCCAAACCCAAGGATTATGCGGATGAAAAGATTCTTTCTACAACCCGTTGACCGAAAATGCCTTTTAAACGCAAATTTCGTATACGCCATCGTTGTATAGTTAAAAGGAATTTTCGCCTTGCTTTGATGGAACACTGACGGGGCACATTTTTATGGGAAATCGTCGAAATTTGGCTGAAGGCCCGCAGGCCTGCGTCGTGAGGTAGGTGAGGACGCCGTGACGTTTTTCAGGCCACTACTCAAAGAGAAGGCTTTTCGCCATGATTATAGCGAGCCCAAAGCTTGGTTCTCTTGCGAATAACTTCATTCCCGGTTAGGTCACGCTAGGAGTAGGAAATTATCACTTCAGTTCAAGTTCTCTATCAGTGCTTATTTGTATAGTAACTATTAGTTCCTGCCAGCGGCCTAACCTAACCTAACCCTCATGAAAGTAAGATTTCCCGCTTAGGAGTGCAGTTTTTAAAAAACCGGGCTTATTTATTTACACTAGCGACCCGCCCCTGCTTCACACGGGTACAATAGTGATATTAAATTCGTTTTATACATACAAACCTTCCTCTTCAATCACTCTATATATCGAAAAAAACCGCATCAATATCCGTTGAGTAGTTTTAAAGACCTAAGCATACATGGGGACAGACAGCGACTTTGTTTTATACTATGTAATGATTTACTTTATTGTACACCAAGCAACATAACTTAATTAATTTTGAACCTTAAAAATAGAGAAATACAATGGGCGGCCTTATAGCATTCAGCGATCTCTTCCAGGCAACTTGGAACTTAGCTTATACTAACACTAGTTTATACCTAAGTTCTTTACTGTACTAACATTATATGGATTCTTTGTAGTCTGAAATAAAAATATTTTTTTTTAATTTTTTTTTAGCAGATGTCTAATTGTCTACACCCTAGAAGGCACCTCATCATCATTTTCCTGCCCTTGTCCCGTTTTATTTGGGGTCGGCGCAATATGTTTTTTTCTTCCATTCTGTCCTGTCACCCGTCACGCTATCACTAACTCCTCTGTTTTCCATATCACTTCTCACACAATCCATCCATATCTTCTTTGGTCTCCCTCTCCCTCTCCATCCATCCACATTCATACTCATGGCTTTCTTTGTAACATGCCTTTCATCCCTCCTTTTTACATGGCCATACCAAGACAAACGGTTCCCTCTCAACTTTTCAGTCACTGGCGCCACTTTCAAACTTCCTCTAATATACTCATTTCTCACTTTATCCATTCTCGTCACACCACACATCCATCTCAACATTCTCATCTCTGCTACATGCAATCGCTTTTCATCCGTCTTTTTCAGAGCCCAACATTCTGACCCATACAGTAGGACAGGCCTTATCACGGACTTGTAGATTTTACCCTTCAACTTGAGGGGCATCCGTGGGTCGCAAGTTGTTCCAGTGACCTGTCGCCATTTCATCCATCCTGAGTTGATCCGATGTGCCACGTCTCGGTCTATCTCACCATTCCCTTGGATAAGCGACCCAAGGTACCGAAAATCGGAACAGGTTGGTATGGGCGTTCCGGCGAGAGCTATGGGCACAGGACTAGAGAGACCGCCAAAATCGCAGAACAGGTACTCTGTTTTAGTTCTGCTCAATTTTAGGCCAACACTCTCCAGTCTTTGCCACCACACCTCCAATCTGCTCTGGACCTCTAGGGCACTCTCGGCAACCAGCACGCCTTAGGTGCCTAGAAGGCACCTACCTACCTACCAAATTTTAAGTTTTTAGGTCTATAGTGTCTGTGATTTCGTGTCAGTGAGTGGGATTTCGCTTTTATATTACAAGGATTAGATTATGAAAGTAACTGGGGGGCTACTCTCTTTCTTCGAAAAACGAAGTTTCGATCGAAAATTCAATTGTTTCCTACCACGTGTCAGTTTAATTAGACTCAGTGCAAAGGTGGCAACCAACCACAGCCACTAGTGGCTATCGATAGCGACTTAACACACTTTTATAAGAATGTTGTATACGACGCACCACACGTGTTGCCGGTGACCGCCACTCGCTACACCAGCGTCCGTGGCTTGCCACTTTCAGTCGCTACGGGCCACACAAAACGCCAACACCGCCACTGTCACGCTGCAACACCCAACGTACTAAAACGACTAGACGTTCTACGTATCGCTCGCGTCACCATTCCTAACCACCATGCGCCAACAAACTTTCCGTAACAGAGTCTATCATAAGATTTTGCAGCAGAGAATAGGTTTTACAATGTGGTGGCTTCCAAACACCAGTGGTTGTCGCTCGTTACTTATACCTACTGTTACAATTGGTCCGTTTGCGCCGAGCCTTAATTTCCGAAATTTCATGACAACGAAATTTCGAAGAAAGAGAGTAGACGTCCTGAACTTTACAGAGGAATACACCAACTACCCCTAGATAGAAACTTACGGACTTTGTTCCTCCACTTCCTTAAGTAAACAGCAAAAGAATTCCATTTCTGTGAATCCCAAGTGAGAAACTATACTAAGTTAAAGGAAGCTATTTCAAAACCATACAAAATACTTGAGAATATTGATTCATAGCTGTTTGAAGTTTCTCGAACTTATATTTCTGTAAAATTGGACGGTTTCAGATAGAAGGAAGTAAGTTTGAAACTATCAAAGTAAATACTCCCACGTATTGTGGGATTCTTCGAAAGAATAACCAATACTACCCCTCTAGCCAAGTTACGGACACCCCGGAATCATCTAGTTTAAACTGACAAAAAAAAAATGACGTGTAAAAGTGTTGTGCAAAACATATTTGCAAAAATAAATATCATTTATCATTCCTTTGTTTTGTCTGACGTCATCTCAACGCTCAGTCACGTGGTCAGGACAAAGGAATTGAAAACGTGGTCAATTCTAAACGAAACGATTGTAACTTTGCTAAGGAGGCTGGAACGCAAAAGGCAACTGAAGGAACACGGGTGGGTTTTAGCCAGTAAAAGTCTGACTGTCCCTAATTTTTCCTGGAGGGAAAAGTTATTTGATTATTGTAAAGTCGAAAAAGGCTCCCACTATGGATATCAGAAAGGAATTATCTGTTTTTAGGGTTCGTAAATCAAAAAGAAAAAACGGGATCCTAATGGATCACCTTGTTGTCTATATGTCTGTCACGACGCTTTATCTCGGGAATGCGTGAAGGTATCGAGTTGAAATTTAAACTCTTCAGCCTCAAACAAACGCACCCTTATAGTCTTTCTCTTATGTCTCTAATTACGGTATTAAAAACGTTACACCATATACTCAGATCTGCGGTCCCTGAAGATGTGAAAAAAATCACAAAAATACTCTATTAGGGTAACGTTTTTTTTTCCTTTGAGGTACATAACCCCAAAAATGAATAGGTATAAGTATTGCAACTTATATTACTCATACTTATAATCTACTAGCGATCCGCCCCAGCTTCGCACGAGTACTAATATTAAATACTAGCTTTTGTCAGCGGCTTCTCCCGCGTACATAAAATATAGCCTATGTCACTCAGGAGTAAAGCAGCTTTCTATTGTTGCTAAAATTTTTCCAATCGGACTCGTAGTTCCAGAGATAGGTAATCTCTGGAAAACAAAAAAAAAACAAAGAAACCAAAAAAAACAAACTTTACCTCTTTATTATATTAGTGTAGATATTATGCATGTATTATACACATAAACCTTCCTCTTGAATCACTCTATCTATTAAAAAAAACCGCATCAAAATCCTTTGCGTACTTTTAATGATCTAAGCATACATAGGGAAAGCAAACTTTGTTTTATAGTGTTGTTTTTGTTTATGTAATGATATTTTTTATTCTAGATAGGCTCGCGTTTAACCACAATGTCACATAATGGTATGCGATAATGAAAAATCAATGTAATCAACCTACATATCAAATGCAGTCAGTGAAATCAAATTAAATAGTACACAGATCCTCAAAAGACATGTAACTAAATATATTCTTGAAACTTTAAAACTATTTCATGTTGGATAGTTGCGAGACCACAAGTGCGGATGTATCACAAAGTTAGTTGGAACTATGTGGATAGGAAACATATAGCAGTACTTGAAACTACTGTAAACTAGTAATATGGGAGCAAAAGTTGAATGCTTGAATACTTCTCTAGTTTAGAGGTTCGAATAGTTTTGAACAGGAAATATGGATTGCATTGCATCAGCCTTATAAAGTTCTCATTGCTGGGATACAGGCCTCCTCTCGCAGCGATTTGAAGTTTATGCACAGTTTCATCATTCCACAATTATCAATTAACGACTATATCTGTTTATTTTGGTTTCAAGAAAACAAAAAGCACCGATTATATTAATTCGATAGACAGTCGAAATGTATGAATCGGTCTCACAATCTCTCTCTCGTCTAAACACCGTTTTTGACATCAAAGTGACCTTGTAGGGTTTTTTTGTGGTATGTAATAATCATCCAATGACGAATCCCGCCGCCAAGTCAAGAACAGTCTGACACTGTTTTCCGTTTTCTTTTGACCCCATCCTTATGTTGCTATTATATACACCAGGTCAGACCAAATCCGTAGTACATTGGAGACTACAGTCTGCGACATCGCTGAAGATAGAGCAACATGGCGAAATATAGTCCATCAAAAAGTTATTCATCGATGTCACGACCCTCAGCTTTGAGGATAAACGACGCAAGGAGGAGGAGGATATACACCAGGGCTAGAGCCTTCCTTTCAGACACGAACCCTTGGCCCCAGTTGGCTTCGACACTTCTGCAGGGTCCCTACGACCATCCAGAGGTTCCATTTCTGCCAACTGACGTCGTGAAACCCAAAAAAATCTCACTAATATGTAGGTATACTATTATTTAGCTCGATATTAAAATATACATTAGAGTCAAAATACCTATTCCATTTTGCCATTTCTTAGTACCATCTTCCTGCACCCGTATTTCTGTAATAAGGAAGAAACCAGCTGAATATTTAACCGAGGCTCCTTATATGGGCGATAAAGCTCAGCTAGCTACCTCTAATATAAAACATGGCGAAGCAAGGCCGCACTTCGAGGCTGTGAGATATTTATTTTGCTAAACATGTTAACATTACTTTAGGGAGTATAAACAACATCAAAATTTTGATAGTTTTAAGGGTTGATCCGGTATTTGAAACAATATCCATTGAAACACTATAAAGATTTAAAAAATACTTTTTTTCTAAATCTCGACTTAATTTACTCATGTGCGAAATTAATATCTTTAAGTAAACGTCAACTGAGCGAGTCATTGTCACAGTAAAAAAAAATTCCAATAATAGTTTTTAACAGCAATAACAACTGCAAATTGCATTTATTTGTTTAAAGTAATTTATTTTGTTTACGAGCTTTCAAGCGCTAAAATTCGCAGAACCTAACTTCAGACTCGCCAAGATCTGACGACCGTACTATAAATATAAATAGCCCAACTAAACCTGCGCATCTCTTCTCTCTATTAAATTTTTCAAAGCTTATCTGTAAAAAAATTGCTCTTAACAGTGAGACCGTTCATTGTTTTATGTACGTAGTAAATCTGTTCCTACACCCCATTAATTTATAACACCTACTGTGCCGTAATTTTTCTGTGATGTACAATTATGAGTAAATCTATCTATATTATCTTTATAGTATAGATAGATCTAAATCTATCTATACTATCTTTATAGTATAGATCTTTATAGTATAGATAGATTTAGACTCATAATTGTACATCCCTTGTACAATTATGAGGCTTGTACAATTTAGGGCCTTTGCCCAGGATTTTATAAGCAACGATCACCTGTCTGATTTCCTTCAAAACCAACGGATTGTCAATCAATCTACAATCATAGCTGAGATCATCAGCTTGATTTGGGTTCCGAGGATTATACTGTGTAAACTCAATAAAACCAACTTCTTCAAATTCCTTCTTACCGTACTGGATTTATGGCTAACTCTTACGCTGTTTCTACCATAAAACTCTGGAATGTGCTTCCCCTTGACATCAAAAAAGCTGAAAGTAAATTTTCTTTCAAGCGTAAAATTCGGAACTACTATTTAAAATCCTCTTAATCTTAGTTCAAGTCTTCGTCGTAATAATTGTCATATTTTAATTTCTGTTAATTATATGTATTGGGCATTTATCATAGTATTTATTAGTTTATGTTATTAGCATATATACGTATTGTATTATTATTAGTCACTTAATTTATATTATAATCTATTTAAAATATCTGTTATTTATTTATTCTGCACACCTACCACAGTATTGTCTTTTTTAACCCAAAGGTTGACTGGTAGAGAATGCCTTGTAGCATTAAGTCCGCCTATGTACCACTACTGTACATGAAGTTTAAATAAATAAATAAAACATGCGATCAACGCTTGAGCGACAAAACTGTACTGCGACTCAAGCAAAGTCGTAGGGGCTCTGCAAAAGGGTCGAAGCCCACTGTGGCCCACGGTCTCTTTCTGCGGGAGGCTTGCCCCAGTGCGAAGGGAATGGAAGGGACGGGTCAGGTGGAGAATTAGTCAGTAAGAGTCTGGCTCGGGAAACAGTGCCAGACTCCGCCCAAGAGCAGGATTCCTCATTGGATGATTTTTGCCCACCATAAAAAAAGCTGAGCCAGCATATTAGCTCTCTTAGATATAGCCCTTCGTTCCCGTCAGTTAGCATGATCTCTGAGGTCAGCCGTAACTATATGCCCTAGGTATTTAAATTGTTATACACCGTCTAACAGGACGTTATTTAGACTACAACGATACGACATCGATAGCTCGACGCATCCCCGCTCTGGAAGGCTCCTACTTCGGTTACAAAAAAAAACGAGTAAGGCCGAACGGAGCCTAACCTAACCTCTCCGTGTCGGGGTGCCCTAAAATATGTTAATTATTCATGTCGCAACATAATAATGTAGTTCTTCATTTATTTATTTATACTTTATTGTACACCGCATTTTACAAATATCCATAGGACAAACATTATTAAAAATAAGGATACAATGGGTTGTCTTATCGCCCAGGGCAACATATAACATTTGGATGGACGGAGTTGAAGGAGATAGATTTTAGGGTTGTCAGTGTACAATTATTAGAAACTAGCTTTTGTCAGCGGCTTCGCCCGCGTGCATAAAATATAGCCTATGTCACTCAGGAGTAAAGCAGCTTTCTATTGTTGCTATTTTTTTTCCAATCGGACCAGTAGTTCCAGAGATTACCCTCTACAAACAAAAAAACAAAAAAGCAAACTTTACCTCTTTATTATATTAGTGTAGATAATACTAATAAGGTATATTCACATTGTGTCGCACAAGCGTGCCTTCGGACTATGATGAGTCACAGTACAATATTGTCGCACATTTTCGAATTCGCGTAGTACATTTCTTTCCGAAGCACGGAGCACTTTGGTACTTACCTTCTACGTAAGGACCTAGACTGGATAGTTAGGTACTAATAGGCCATGCGAAGTTCCGTGCGCCTTATCACCGATGCTCAAAAGCCTCTGCAGTGTAGATCTAATTACACCTGGATCTTCAAGACTCGCTCAACTTAGCTCAAAGTTCAGCTCAACTCGAGTGACGCTTCGGGAGCGTCTAATTATGCTTCCTGGGGGACTTCGAGATCGATCTGCACGTCTTAATTAGGAAACTTTCGTATCTTCGAAGTAGATACAGGAATATGGAAGAATTCTCAATGTGGAGTCTATAATAAGAATATAAAGTAATGGAAATGTATAGGAGCGGATTCGTAAAATAATTTTTTGATAATGTAAATATTTTCGGAAATAATAGTTCCAAAAGTAAAAAATGAGGCGTCCTCTAACTTTGGAAGCATAAAGGCAGATTTATATTGAGTAAGTAACTGACGTCAGTCCACTGACGAGTCAGTTGCTGACCTGGCACTGCTATAGTGTAAATTGATTTCAAGTCAGTACAGTACTGTCACGTCAGTACTGACTTCAATATTCGCGCTGCAATATTTTCGGCGTCAGTCCACTCCCCCGCCACCCGCGCCAGCGCTACTGACATCGTGTAAATTGCCCAAGTCAGTTGCTGCCGCTCTGTTGTACGGTAACCACGATTCGTCGTACCGGATCACAAAATGACATGAAAATTGAGCGACACGGAAAACTTAAAACTTGTACAACTATACCGTGATAATTAATGCCTATGGGTTTTCAAACCACAAAATTATAGAAATAAAGAAATGTGTGCAACAGCATTGCAGAATATTGCACAAAATTCTTTGATTCTTTGCTGTTTTTGAGAAATCATTTTTCCGCACTGACTTTACAAACGTGTGTACACCAAAAGAAATATCTTCGACTACTGACTGCTTGTAAATAGTACGCGTCAGTTTTCGGCGCCAGCACTGACGACAGCTACTGACTCAATGTAAATCTGCCTTAAGTTTAAAAAATATGAAAAAAATCTCAAAAGTAGAACTTAAAATAAACTTTCAAGAAAAAATATTTTTAACTTGATAGGATGAACAGTTTTATTTTTTTACTCTAGCACTTTGTCGGCATGATTGATATACATATTGGTACCAAATTTCAACTTTGTAGTGCTTACGGTCACCAAGATTATCCGTGGACGGACAAATAGACATGGCAAAACTATAAGGGTTCCTATTTGATGGCAGACAAAATATTTGTTACGCCCGTTTGAATCATAGAAATCTTGTTTTATGTAAATTTGAAATTGGAGCAGACAGAATATTAATAATTCTCTCGCCACATCCGATTTAACCGCAATTCAATAAAGTCTGTACAAAATCTAATAATCCTCGATTACAGTTTGAAGTTATTTCATTAATCTATTTTAGTCGTCGTTGCGGTATCAGGGTCTATACCGATGCCAATATTGATGAATCATTTGAAATGCGATGGATGGAAGGATTGGAGGGAGGCCTTTGCCCAGAAGTGGGACAGAATAGGCTAACAACAAACAAATATTTGAAATAGTGACCTGTCCTAGAAGGTTTTTCTATTGTTTATAGGTTCGCGTTTGACCGCTATCTCACCTGATGGAAAGCGACGATGCGGTCGACGATGGAGCGCGCTTACCTAGAAATAACCTATTCACTCTAGACTCTTGACTTAAAGGGCACCTGATGTTCATAAGTTGGTTTAGTCAGTAAAAGTCTGATATGCTCTCTCATTATTCCTAGAGCGGGAGAAGTCATTGGCCGTGATCGACCAAAAAGGTCGCCAATTCAGCATTTCTGGGGATAAGACACCCAGCACTGGTTCCTACTGGGACCTAGGGTCTCTTTCTGAAAGGAAGGCTTGGTCCCAGAGCGAAGGGCTAAGAAGGAACGGGGTGAGGTGTTTAGTCAGTAAGAGTCACACACACACCACACACACACACACACTTCCCGCTCCGCCCAAGAGCAGGATTCGTCATTGGATGATTTTTGGACACCATAAAAAAAATCAAGCGCTGTTTTTTTGGTTTTGGTATATTCGCGAACAGACAGACATATAAAAGATTCGGGCGACTATTTGATAGATAAATGATGGGCTAATTACAAAAAGACAGAACTAATTTTGATTCTCATTTCTAGAGATTCTAAAAGTTAGCCAAAACCAACTTAATATTTAATAATGAAATTAAAACCACTTTTCTTCTCGGCCATATCGTATTTATTATATTTTTGTTCTCAGTTGTGCTTTCTGAGGATTCATTAGTGTAAATTCTTAAGAAATATGAGATACTTAATTGTTATTTATGTCAAAATTACTTAAACTAATGCCTCACTTTCGCAATTCTTGAAGATTTTTCAGTTTTATCTTAAATGCAATTATTCACTTGAATTAAAATATAAAGAAAACACTTTAAAGACAAAAGATCTAATTCTATAGAAAATGAAAGAAAAGATACATTACATTTTGATATTATCTGAGACTTTGTTCAAAGTTTCAATACTGACCGAGTACAAAGCGGTTTTTCTAAGTCTGAAAAGAGTTTTGACATCAGTTGTACAAAAGTCAATGCCTCGCGCCGGGCCTTGGTCGAGGCCATGGTCTGGACTTCTGGAGCGAGGAAGAATGGAAGGCGGTCGCCTCCTTCTGCGAAGCAGTAATGCTGGTAAAAGAGTAAGCCGACCGCACCCTGGAACTAATGCAAGAATCAGTAATCAGAATCAGTAGATGTCTGACACTATGTCCCGTTCCGCCCAAGGGCGGGATTCGTCATTCGTTGTTTTTTTTCCCGTCATAAAAAAAGTGAACAATAAAGTGTATATAAATAATTATGATCTATTGCAGTACACAGAATCAAAATACATAATTTTATTCTATAAAATAAATTCTAGATAGATCAGATAGTGTATTCAAAACAAAATACAACCAATTTAGTACGATAGAAAAAGATATAAAAATTTCTCTAATAAATACTTTTCATTAATTAAAAGCATGCATGCAATCATTTTCAGACTATTCTACAAGCAACGTTTTACAGTTATAATTAATTGGACAATAAAATCTGTAGATTTTTAGTAAATTGCTAAAATGCTTCATATTTGTAAGCATTTTGTCTTTGCGTATCATTTTTTTGTATGCAATTCGAGAGTGACCACGCTTTAGGTGTTGAAGTCGTCTTAAATAAATAGTATCTATCGTTTTAATTCAAAACTCTTAAAACTAATAAAAACTATACCTGAAATTTCTATCTTAATTCTATGCCAAAAAAATCTTTACAGAAAATTCTATTGACACCTAATTCCCAATCAACGCTTTTGAACCGAAGCGAAGAATTGGAGCAAGAATTCGAGATATTCAGCCAAAGTAATTCTGTTAGGGGCACTTGGGGGTACTGAGGGGTACTTGGGGGTACTAAGGGGTACTTGGGGTAGGGGTACCAATCACCCCACCGGCCATGATTAGGTACAGTCGCGCTTTGTGAGACGAGCTCGCAAATGTTGATTCAATTTGTACAAATTGTTTAGACCTTTCTTTTTTGTTGATGAATGGATTCATTTGTTTTCTTTTTGTGTAAATTGTCTTGTACAATGTGCTTTTTTTTTATGGTAGGTGAAAATCATCCAATGACGAAACCCGCTCTTGGGCAGAGCGGGAGACCAGTGTCAGACTCTTACTGACTAAAAAACCTACCCCGTACCTTCCTTGCCTTATTCCTGGAGTCGAGGTAACAGTTTTCACCACCCTCTAGGCTCCAGGAGGCTTCGACCCTGAAGGGCCCCTGCAGTTTGCTGACAACTTTGTACAATGTGCTGGATTGTTGTCTTGATTGGGTGTTAAGGTTGCAGAATAGATCGTTGATAGAATTGAAGTTTGGAATAGATGGTAGGGTTTTTTTATGGTAGGGAAAAATCATGTAATGACGAATCTCGCCCTTGAGCGGAGCGGGAAACAGTAGGTATCTGACTGTTACTAACTAATACCTGCACCAAGGCCATAGCCTTCCTTTCAGACAGACACATCCTCTTGGCCCAGTCGGCTTCGACCCTTCTGCAGGGTCCCTACGCTTTGCGGACAACTCCTTGAGGCGCGCGGGAACAGTGCGCGCCGTCGACGACTAAGCTTGGTCCGGACGCGTAACAGATGACCAGATGGCGAGCTAGTCGAGCTACCCATTGCTCGCCGCCCGCAAGCCCATTCCTACGGTGGCTGGAAATCGGGATCGGAATCCCGGCGGCGTCTAGGGCGTGAGCGCCGTCGCCTTATGCGGTCGGCCTCCTCCTTTGCTAGCATTACTGCTTCGCAGAAGTAGGCAACCGCATGCTACTCCTCCTCGCTCCGGACCATGGCCTCTAAGAAGCCCTCACAGAACACGGCGATGCTCTTCCCAAGCGTGGCACTCCTCAACTGTGTGCTCCACCGTGTCTATGTCAAAAATATTATTGAGCTACCTACCTAGTTTGGTCTCAAAGTTATAAAACGATTTATTACGATCAGTGACTATTTTACGTAGTACCGAATCTTCCAATATTTAAGCCTCATTTAGCCTATTTTTTGAGACTTAATACTTCAAGATGAAAATAAGGTCAAAGAAACCTTCGCAGGCTTTTAAATGAACGTTTATCAAACTGACTAGATATTGTCTTTTACAGGTAGGGTTGCCACCTCTTTTAGGCTGGACTCACACATCCAGAATTGGCTTTCTGAAATCAGATTCTGATCTCAGATTCTTAATTCCGGCGCTTGACCTCACACTGTTCTTAATCATTCCGATTCTGAAATTAAGAACGCTCGTCAGTACCATTTTGTAAGATCGATCTGAGAAATTAAAAATCATTCAGAATCTGAATAAATCAGAATGTGTGTGGAGCATAGTGATTTTGTATGCCATTTCGGACGTTCTTAATTAAGATTCTGAATTCCGGATCTGAATTCAGCATGCCATTCCGGCTGTATGAGTCCAGCCTTAGGGAGTAATACATGAATTATTTTTCATAATAGCATAGCATCAGCCTTATAATGTTCCCACTGCTGGGACTCAGACCTACTCTAGGAAAGGAAATGGGCCGTAATCCACCACGCGGGCCTAGAGCGGGTTGATGGATTTCACACTTGTTTTTAATGGTGGGCAAAAATCATCCAATGACTGGCGGACACAATTTTGGGCGGAGCGGGAAACATTATCAGACTCTTCCTGACTAAACGCTCCATTCCGTTCCTTCTTCACCCTTCGCACCCCAGTGCGTTTCGCTCAGGCTTGGTCCCAACCAAGCCTTCCTTTCAGAAAGAGACCCTGGGCTCCAGTGGTAGGCTTCGACCCTTTTGTAGAGTCCCTACGATGGAAGTCCCACTTCGCATTTCTGGTTCTAAAACATGCCGATTTCCTCGCGATGTTTTCCTTCACCGTTTTGAGAGTAATGGTGATGAAATAAATTACACAAAGTCAGGCCAGGCGTCAGTGTTACATAAAAAATTTCATAGATTTTGATAGTGGGTATAATATGCATAAGTACCACAGGCAACTGCCTTGTTATTAAGATTCCTGTGATAAGTACCTATGTTTATCAGTTGTCTAATACTCTTAACATAAGCTCTGCTTAGCTTGGGACTAGACGACGTTGTGTTATAGTTGGGGTGAAAAAAATAATAGGTACTTGTAGTTCGGGTAGCAACCCTATGTATTGGGTGCTTTTTCTGTCTAGGAAAAATCGTACAGATTAGGGACGTTACTTATCGATAAAGTCAGGTAACTTTCTACAAAAATTTTGGAACTAATTTGATCCGACCGGTTTACCTTTGGGATGGGATACCATCAAATAAGGACTTTAGGTTTTATTTATGTTGGGGAAAACTCTTTTAATGAAAAAAAAAGAAAGCTGTTTATTTCTATTAAAACACAGTTTTACACAATTCTTAACTTAATCTTAAAATTAAAAAGAAAAGATTTTACAGTTAAGGAGTTGCTATTCCATTACAAATCATTAAATGTCGCTTCACTAAGTTGTAGGCCTGCCTTTTATTTTCGTTTTGCATTTTACAGACTATGTGTTTTGGCAACTCCCGATGGCGAATCCCGCTTTGCGGAGTGGGAAACAGTGTCAGACTCTTACTGGCTAAACACCCCATCCCGTTCCTTCTTTGCCTTTCGTGTAAGCTCTCTTTTCAGAAAGAGACCTTGGGGGCCCCAGTTGGCTACGACCCTTTTGACGTCCCTACGGTTCTGCTGACAGTTCCAGAGCCGCCCGGGAACAGTGCGCGCCTTCGAAGACTGAGCTTGGTCCAGACAATTACCAGATGACCGGACGGCGAGCTACTTATTTCTTGCTGTCTTGCGGAAGACGAAAAATAGGTAACTCACACTGTCAATGATACGGTGGCTCGGTATAAACCGCTGGACGGAGAGTTACCCATTGCTCGGCGGTTTCAAGTTTGTGCCGTGAAGCTTCGTATACAGGCGTTGAGACCCTCTTTTTACCTGACTACGGCGAAGCAAAAGGAGGGTTATGATTTTGACCTGTATGTATGTATGTATGTATGTGGGTATGGATGTTCATCTGTTCCCTCGTAACTTCTAAACTACTTATCAGAATTCGACAAATGACATATCATTAGAAGCGTCTTAATTGTCCGCTGGTTATAGGCTATATGGGATTTCACAAAATCTAATGTGGCGCCCTCTAGCGGACAAAACATACGAAGTAAAAAAATAAAGTTAAGATAAATATGCCGTGTTTGGTATCATTTGAAAGCGCTTTACTTGTACATTTTGAATATATAAATATTACTAGCCTATTTAGAACTCCAAAATATGTTAAATAAAAATAAAGTTTAAAAACTAACACCCGACTACTTAAAAACACGCTCTAAAAAGTACGAAACAAGAAAACACTCTCCAATGAAATTACTTAGTATGTACAAACTATTAAATATAATAGATAAAGCCGTGGTCGTAAGCCATATGAATAATAAATTAAAAAAAGTGGTATACGACCGCGGCTTTATCTATTATATTTATTAATAGTTTGTACATAGGTACTAAGTAATTTCATTGGAGAGTGTTTTCTTGTTTCGTACTTTTTAGAGCGTGTTTTTAAGTAGTCGGGTGTTAGTTTTTAAACTTTATTTTTTATTAATACAGTGTTATTTATAAAACACAACCCAACCGGTAACCTTTCAGGACTGCGGTACTAACATCATAAACAACAACTTTAGTTCTATGACTTTTAAAATATTATCATATTTTTGTTGTGTGCAAAAAAAAAAATAACGTTCTAAATATTACTAAATCTATGCGTAGAATCGGTGCGGGAATCGGGCGGTAGGTGTCCTTGATCATGCCATACAGACGTAGGTAATAGTAAAATGCAGAGTTGAAATATTAGGCAAGATAGGACAACGAAATCTTGAAGGTTTGTTTTGTTTGAAAACGTGAAAACAACCCCCGTTCCCACTCACCCAGTTTCCCGCTACTCAAGAAATACGGCCCTCGTAAAACCAAAAACTTCTGAATAAAATATTGACTTTAACTTACAAAAATATTCTTTTGTTTCTTTTCAAAGCTGCGAACAAAGTTTCTAGAATTTACTTATTCAAGTTCGTTCAATATTTCACGTTTTTCAAAATGACAGTGAATTTAGTAAGCCTCTTAAATTGAGTCGTTTATAATAAAACCACTGAAAACTGGCCATTTCGTTGAATTCTGTGATTTAGTTTCCAAAAGAGTCAATAAAATGGTTTTTATATTCAAATCTGTTGATTTATGATACGATCACCAATATTGTAGACGTAATAAATGACAGTGATTTATTTAGTATACATATTCTGGTGACCGTTAACACTAGAAAGCTGAAATTTGGTACCAAAATGTACCTACTTATAGGTATCAATCACGCCGATAAAGTGGTAAAATAAAAAAATAGAAAAATGTTTTATTAGAGTTTTACAGACGTTGAGTAGGGATTGTTTTTTTTTATTTCAACCCTAACGTCTGATATATTGTTGGATAGGTAAAAATTAATAGGGGTTAACAGAAATATTTTTTTGATTATGCTATTACTAGCTGTGCCCGCGACTTCGTCCGCGTGGAATAGTTATTTTGGGCATCATATTTGTTTTTGCAAACAACCTCCTCAGCTTTATAAATTATAGCTGTTACCCACGACTTTGCCCATGTCAATTTCTGTTATTATTTCAGACAATTTAGTTTTTAAAAGAACATAATTATCTAAAAGTACTTCATAGAGCTACACCCCAACTTGGGCACGCCATAATCTCGGCGGTAAGTCCCCTCTTTGAGGCGTGATGTCTATCACGGCATCCTCACCTTCCGCATGACGCAGGTTCTCGCCGGACATGGGAAGTTCAGGAGATTCCTGCGCGCCGGATTCGTGCGGAAGAGACGCCCGGGTGTCGCCACTGTATGGTCAGCCCGGAGGATACGGTGGAGCACTTGGTGGAGGTGTGCCCTCGTGGCAGCATCGCCGTGTCCTCGTGGGGGTGATCAGCGGCGGCGACCTCTCGCGCCGGGCCTTGGTTCAGGCCATAGTTCGCAGCGAAGAAGAATAGCAAGCGGTCGCCTCCTTCTGCAAAGCAGTAATGCTCGTAAAGGAGGAGGCCGACCGCATAAGGCAAAGGCAACAACGCCCACGCCGTAGCCGTCACCGCCGCGATCCCGCCGATATCCGGTCTCCGTAGACGCTGGCTTGTGGACGGTGAGCAATGGGTAGCTCGCCGTCCGGTTGTCTGGTATTAGTCCAGACAGAGACCAAGTCGTCGACGGCGTGCACTGCTCCCGCGCGCCTCAAGGTGTTGTCAGCAAACTGTGGGGCCCTTCAGGAGCGAAGCCTCCTGCAACTGAGGGTTGGTGTAAAGCGTTAGGTATACCGGGGCTCTGGGAATAAGGTAAGGGAGGAACGGGGTAGGTTGTTTAGTCAGTAAGAGTCTGACACTATTTCCCGCTCCGCCCATGAGCGGGAGTCGTCATTGGAAGATTTTTACCTACCATAAAAAAAAACCCATCCGCGCCGCCCGCAAGCAACCCCTCTCCTCGCCCGCCGGCCAGGCGCAGCGTCAAGTTTTGCACATCATGCATCGCGTGTAAATTTTATATCGGAGTTATTTTAAAATTGTAATATCTTCTAAGATGTTCATTGAAATTAAATGATGTCAAAGACAATTTTGTTTACAATTACATACTCTTAATCAACAACACATTTATTTGGATAAAGATTATATTATTATGTTGATACAACTCTAACAAATAATCGGTAAAAATTGGCTAAATTTGTTTCGCATAAAAACGGTTCTAGTAAGTTAATCTTTAAAGATAACATATACTGTCGCGGACATTTTTTTAGATCATTTTAAGAGGAATAATTCTTTCATACATACTTTTTTTGGTATCTTAAACCGTTTTGGCAGCGCACGCAACGGAAGCCCTCAAAGATGAATAATTTTCCCCGTTTTTTTTCACATTTTCCGTTGTTTCTTCGCTTCTATTAGTCGCAGCGTGATGTTATATAGCTTAAAGCCTTCCTCAATAAATGATCTATTCAACACAAAAAGAATTTTTCAATTCGAACCAGTAGTTCCTGAGATTAGCGCGTTCAAACAAACAAACAAACTCTTCAGCTTTATAATATTAGTATAGATTTTCGGAAATGTCGCTCCTCTATTCTAACTTTTGAACCACACCAAGGGCAGGATTCGTCATTGAATGATTTTTACCTTACAAAAAAAAAGTCTAAGTCACAAAACTGGGAATATTATAAGGCTCCCTATGCTTAGGCTGTGGTTCCCGCAATTAAAACTAATGGTGATGAAAAAAAATGGTTGCCTGTAAAGTCGGTTTTACGGGCGAAGATTTTACGTGACAACGTCCTAATTCTCTAGTGCTGCGCGCGCGGCAGACCGATCATAGTTGAGTGGGAGAGAGACGCAAGGCATTCGGCGGGCCTCTCTCTCGTTCGGTGACTCATCGTAACGTTACCGAGCGTTACACTTTTTCATAAGTGACTCCCAGCCGCAACCTAATTTAAGACGTTGTCACGTCAAAATAATTAGTTCATTGAGCCCCAAGAGGATACCGGTGTCCGCACATCTATACTTGTGTGTTGATAGTCGAAAGGTCAGTAAGAGAGAAAGAGGCCAGTACCCTAATTCACGTAAAATCAAACAATCGCAATTCCATTGTCGATCAATCGTAGTCCTATAAAAAACGGTATTCACGTGTTCCTTGATAGGGATTCGATAGAACGACAATCGAACGACTTCTAAACGACCTCTCTTCGATCGAACGAGTTCAAAATCGGTGTCGTTCAAACTCGATTGATGGATGGGAATACGAAAATGTCAAAGTCGCTACGATATCGCTACGGTTTTCATTACGAGATTTAGGCTACTGATTGCGATGAAAGCGAAGCCTGACAAGACCCAAAAAAAAGATCTTCGTTGCAGTCAAAAGCAATACTTCCCAAGTTGAACATAAAACGTGAGGTCCTTAATATGTTGCCGTTTTACTGTACGAGAGGGCACGGGAGTGCTCATAAATCGGAGGTTACTTACTGCGGCATATTGAGGCGCTCGTTACATCTTATGTTTTCAATAAATACGCATTTGCCTACTGATTTGTTGAGTACTGTATCCCCAGGAGTAACCTACTGGATAATCGGAGTCTCTGTGGAATAATTAAGTGTTTTATATCTGTAACTGGTGGTTTTCTTTTTTATTATGGATAGGATCACCAGATGGTACCTAAGCGATACTGTAGCCGACTATCGAGCACGCTTGTCTAGAAGTAATCTATTCACTCTTGACTAGAACACTCCTAAGCTTTTTTTAAATTGGGAAAAATCATCTAATGACGAATCCCGCCCTTGGGCGGAGCGGGTAACAGTGTCAGACTCTTACTGACTAAACGACCCACCCCATTCCCCTTCGCCCTGATACCTGGGTCGGACCTTCCTTTTAAAGACCGGACCGGGGCACCAGTAAGCTTCGGCCCTGCAGTTGGGCCTCTACATTTGCATCTTTTCCGAGAAAATTGACAAATATGATCTAAAAATTAAAATCGTTCCTTCTATTTTTGTTATATTTACAACATTGTTTCTCAGACGATTTTTTCAGCTGGTGTCAGAAATTTGATAATGAAAATAAAACAACATAAAAATTGTTTATTGATATATTTATTTTCAATTCAATATCAGTGTTTGACTATTATTAGGAATGCGGTGTACACAGTTATTATATTAAAATATATTTTCAAAGCTATCGTCCATTTTACAGCGGGAAGTGATATGTAGAAGATATACAGGCTGGTCGTTTATTGAAACATATAACTATAATACCCACGTCTTTGAGGTTACATCCAAAAAAAATGAATGACCACAAAAAAAGTACTTAGCTCAATTTACATAGACAACTTTTTAGTCTCATTTTCATGTATTTAGTACCTTCGTAGTCTACTGGTAAGTATAGAAAAATCGATTGAGATTTTATATGACTGATTACCGTGGTAGATATTTAAAAACAAAACCTTCAAATAACACAAAGATAGTATAGTAGTTTAACATAAAGAGGTTTGATGATCGTCCGCGATAGTCATATTTTCGTGCATTTGCAATTTGCAATTCGGTTTTGGATAGTAAAGTAAAAATATAAATATTTCTAATGGACACCTGTATGTCTAAATAGATAAATATATGTTTAGATAAACATACATTACTGTAACTATATAATTACACTCATTAAAACCGAAAGACATAACGCTCTTTCTTTCAATTTATTTATTTATTTATTTGCTTATCCTCACATCGGAACGCCTTTCAGCAATTACACCAATGGAGCACAATTAGTTCAGAATCACATCTTGTGTGCAATCATTTATGTATTAAGTACTTTTAGAGTGATCTCGTTTTCTCACTGGGATAAAGTCATTATTAGTCAAAAATCAACATTTTTATTTCTCCAAAATAATCAGATTTTGAATTTCTTAAATAACGTGTTTGATTAAAAAGAAAATTCTTTGATTTTTTAATAATATTATTTTACTGTCAAAATTGGCGACTGGGCTTTCAATTCACAAAAATATAAATCAAAATCGCAAAAATCGTTTCATACAAATATTAATTTCGAAGTTCGAACATCATTAAAAGTTCCCAACATTCTGTTCAAAACAACACGTTGTAAATTACATGAAAGCAACAAAAACACGTGTTTTAATGAACGAAAGGCTAAATGGACACGTGCCATCGTATCTACTAATTACTAGAGCTAAATTAGCACGTGTTTTTGCACATGCCTTTAGTACTTGCAATTAGTGTAACTCTGCCTAAGAGTTTTATTAATTTATATTTAAGTTTTAAATTAATTTGGCTCTTTTTAACTCAAGAGAAAATTTTAATACTGTGTATTTTTTAATTCTGTCTTAGCTTTAAGTCTGATCAGCTGGGGTCATATTTCTCAAATATTAGATTTTAATTTGGTGAATTTGTAACCTCTTTGATAGGATTAATTAATTTTAAAGATTGGAATTATTAAAATATTTGTGCAGCAAGCCTTTGTAACGTTATAAATTATTTTCATGATTGAATTTCGTGTCGTTCAATATAAGGGCAAATGTTTATAATTTATGGCTTTATTTCTCTACGAACCTGGCGGAAAGAACACGAAAATACTTGTCGGAACATCCAACGTAAGCAGTTATAAGGTTAATTATAATTATTAATTGTCATTAGGATAGAGATGTTCTTTTATAATTTTAAAACATAAATCAATGTGAGGATCAAAAATATAAACGGTACAAAAATATGGAAGTGACTGGACTCCACGACACAGGGAATCTAAAGATCTGTTAAATGATATGTAATTACCTTTTTTAACAATAAAATATTTGTATTTGTATAATAAATGACCAGCCTGTATACGGAAAAATATTAACTATTTATTATCAAGAGAAAAATTATTTTAATAATTGGCACCGAGACAATAAATATCTAAATTATTATAAATCTCTCAGAATAGTATATTATTATTCTGGTTTATATTATTTATTACCTTATGTAACAACGAATTGGCGAAAACAATTTGACGAGACATTCACAAAATCACAGGAAACTTTCAATTCCAATCAAGCGATTTTTTTTTTTACAAATTTTTATTAATTTTAAAATGAAATACTCAAAATCAGTCGTGCGCGCGAAAATATTTTTTTCCCAGTTTTCTATTGTTTATAGAACATTATTTCAAAAACTATTTGTACTATTATTAAATTAATATTATTAATGATACAATTAATACTTGCTTGTTTATGAACGACAAAACCCTTGAATTTAAGCAAATGGAATGAAAAAACTATTTCTATTATTGAAAAATTACATTAAACATTGATATTACTCTGTCCATTTATAAGCTCAAAAATCGTAACAAGAGTTATTATGTAGTAACTATTTTTTATAATATAATCTCTAGACCAATAATCAATTTAAATCTGACACATCGAAATATACGAGATAGAGTACACAGTATAAATACGTATAATGTATTCATTCGGTATATCAATCACTACTATTTAATAGTATAAACATGTTTATAGTATCTTTGTTAATTATACGAATCGAAAAGTGTTAGACACTTGGTTCATAAACAATAGAAAACTTGAAAACGAACAACTATCTTACCCTAAATTTTATGTTGCACAATATCTATTTAACATACAAGAAATATTTATTTACAATAGTTTGAGTATCAAGAATATTTTCTTTAGATTTGCCTCCGTCGTAAAGCTTACAAGCCTTATTATAAAAGGTACTTGGATCCTACCAATAATTGTGATCTACCTTATCTGTGATGTATAAATCCTCGTTTACTTGAGAGCGGTTCACGCTGAATTCAACACTTAATTACAAGGAACTTTCAGTTTAGGCGTAACTTTGCGCGTGTTCTAAAGGTATGTTGGACAACTTGTTCCCCTTTTCAACCCAATTCTTTAGCCTCCCTCGTAACTCCTCCAAGCTTTTAGACTTCGCTTTATTTATCCTCTTGTACTTCACGTCTTTCGGTTTCGTTACGTTCCGGTGGTTGGACATCACTCTGTTGTACGTCACGACGTGGGTCGACTTAGGCTCCGGCTCCTCATCGCTCTCAGCATTCGACGTGCCCTCATCATCAGATTCGTTAGACGGAGTCATCCTCTTTGGCACATAAGTATACGACCACACCTCTTTAGCGGTCTTCGGTTTTAGCTCCTTATCATTGTCTATACTCTTGACCTCTGCAGTAAGGACTACGCTCCTCATCCGAAAGTTATCCCGCCTTTGAGCGAGGAGGCTCGTTTCCTTGTACTTCTCTTCATCAGTTTTGTTGGCATCGTTCAGTTCTTTCTCTGTGCTGTTCTGTGCACTGAGACCTTTAGTGGAATCACCATCAACCTCTTCTTCAACACTGTACACAGTCTCCAGAATCTCTGGTCTTCGGAGGAAACCATTCGACCGCCGCACGACGTTGTACTTTAGGTTAGGGTCTATGGCATCCGATATTGACCGGACAATGGTCACGCTGTCGGGGTTCGTCGACCTGAATCTTGGCACGTGAGGAGTGTTACTGCTGTCGAAGTCGACGTCTTCCATGATGACAGCAGAATCTGAATCATTGAGTGAATCGAAGTCACCCGTGATGTGGGAATCTTGTAGCATGTCCCTAAAGTCTGGGATGTTTTGTGACTCGATACCATTGTCGAGTAGTTTGGCTTGGAGCGACTCTATAACTTTTTGTTGTTTCATGATGATTGTTTCTCGTACAGCCATCATGCTGCTGATTTCCTTCTGCTTGCGGACGAGGCGCGACTCAAAGAGCAGAAGTTGGCTGGAGAGGGATTTGAGCTGTTCCGCCTTCTCCTTCTGGAGGCGAGTGACTAGTTCCTCTTGAGTGCGATGCGCGCGTCGCCATGTTAGGAGCTGGTGAGCTTGAGCACGATACTTCATTCGAAGATCTCTGTAACAGTAGAAAAAGAGTATGTTAAGTTACATTCAAAATTCCCAAAACATACGAAAATATATAGGTATATAAATGGGAAAACAGACTGACTGACATATCAACGCACAACCGAAGCTAGTGAGACAAGGAGAGTAAAATTTTGCACAAGGATTCCCTTTACGTAGGCGAGCACAAAGACATGCAATCCCAAATATTCATCCCCCAAGGGATAAAACGGGCTTAAACAGTGGTCCAAAAACAGCATGGAGAAACCTACAAGCCGCTACCAGAAAACCGCTACTCATATAACAAAAAAATCCATTTCGTTTTTACTCGTGCTATTAAACTATCTTGAACATTGTATTTCCCGCAAAATCTATTAGGTTATAAATTCCTTGTACTACCCTCCACAGAAGCACTTTACAGCGGCACGTATCCCCCGAGATTCTATCGCCTTGTCCCATTTGAGTCGAACACATCTGTAGCAATTCAACCGTATCGATAAACAATATTGCTTCTACCGTATTTTCGCGGAAACTTTTCCAAGTCTCTCTATTAGGGTTCAAGGTCTCACTAATAAGTTAGTAAGGTATATATTTCTGATTTTATTTGTTTCTTTTTATTGCTTTAGCTCTTATTGTAATTTAGTATAACTAGTGACTTAATTCCGCCATATTTTTTCTAGCTTAGCGTTAGAAGGTTTAAGGTGGGCCTCACCGACTCGCCTATCGTCTACGTCGAGCATGGTTTAGAAGTTTGTTGCTTTATCTAAAGCAATCCAATGTAATGTTGGATGCAAAAGTAATGCCAAAAAAGAGAGATAACACCTGAAAACTCTGATGGCATTCAGTAATTCTACGATTTACTCGATTGTTGTGTTTTTATTAAACCAGTAATGATTTTCTAATAAAAATGACAACATTTAGAATCTCGATTAAATGCGCTAGGCTTCTATAGAAGTACTTTTTTATATTTTTAATATAAAAGTACATTATGGAGAATCATATAATTTCTATAGAAGCCTGACAAGAAATCTGTGTATCAAAAATATCTAAAGAAAGATTTGTAATAACATCATAATCACATAAGAGCGGTTGTATTATAATGTACGTCGGGTTGGCCGCTCTTAACATGTGATCTATGCTTACATTATTGACTCCTAGTCGATCAATTTACGGTCACGACTAAGTTTGCCTCATCATTTACACTAGCATTACCTACCAGTTCCCATCCAATTTTAATTTAATGGTAGGTTTACACGCTTGCCAAGCGTTGGCCAACCGCCATTGTGTTTACGGGGTTTCCCCATTTATACAATGGCTACTCAATAACGATTGGCCGAGGCTTGCCAACGCTTGGCAACCGTGTAAACAGCAGGACAAATAGCATCTTAGTTGATGCTAGAATATTTTTTTAAATAATTCTTGAGAGCCTGCTAAAAAAACCCACCACCTAATTATTGTGTTACCTTATACTCCTCCTGGCTTCCTCCAAGGTGTGCGCCTCCAGAGGGTCGGTGAGGGATGCCGCAAGCGATACGTCAGGCTCCGTTGGGCTGTTCAGAGCCGACTCACTCCGGCTGGGAACAACGAAGATATTATCGTTAGTAAGTGGTTTCAGGTGGTTTTTGGGGAATAGTTGGGAAGAGCCTGCAGACCATAGAATGTTGCTGTTCTATCCGTCACTTAAAAGATAAAATGACCACCATGCGCGCCCGCGCCTACGGTGGCCGGAAGTCAGGATCGGAATCCCGGCGGCGTCTGGGGCGCAAACGTCGTTGCCTCATGCGGTCCGCGTCCTCCTTTGCTAGCATTACTGCTTCGCAGAAGGAGGCGACCACCTGCCACTCCTCCTCACTCCGAACAATGGCTTCTACCAAGGCCCGGCGCGAGAGATCGCCGCCACCGATCGCTTCCACGAGGACACGAGAGAGATGCTCTGCCCAAGCGGGGCACACCTCAACCGTGTGCTCCACCGTGTCCTCCGGGCGGTTCACACAGTGGCGATACCCGGGCGTCTCTTCCGCACGAATCCGATGCAGGTACCTCCCGAACTTACCATGTCTGGTGTGGACCTGCGTCATGCGGAAAGTGAGAACGCCGTGAGTTCTTTCCAGCCACGCCTCAAGGAGGGGCATTACCGCCTTTTTAAATTTTAAATATATTATTTTTATTTTTTCTTATTTTTAAATTACTTGTTTTTTTATGTAATTAATAGATAACATTCAAATAATAATACTCTTTTAGAGGCATTCTTTATCGTATGTTTTTTTGATAATTTGTGGATAAAGCAGAAAGCCGCAATATTGTTACCGCCGATATTCTTGATATTTGCATATATTATATATTGTGGCTGTTAATTGCCCCTAATAATTAAAATTAAAAATACAATATAATTGTCAGCTTCCCTTCATCGAGATGCGTTCGTTTCAATGATTCCACATATCATCGTCAATTTTACGTTATAATGCCAATTATCAATTTTACACAACACGTTAAATGTTTAAAAACAAGATCATAGGTAGGTAGTTTTGCAAATATAAAGCTAAATAGTGTTCTTATGTCTTCTACCTTTAGTGTCCACAAACATGAAATATTCTGCACTAAGGAACAGAATAGTAATAAATGAGAGATTTATCTATGCACTGCTCCACAAAATAGGAAAACTGTAAAACAAGATTGGATGTGGTAAAGTTTATGTGAACACGTCTCAGGAGTCTCTTAGCAAGTTTTACAACAGATATCAAACTTCCTAGTCAACCAGCTTTGCTAAGGAATATCTTGGTAATCAGTTTCTGGGTTGTGGAGGTCATACAGGTAGACGCTTCGTGTCAAGTACTGGTTCTTAATTGCATCCTGATTAGACTGGACGTCGATGCTGAGCGAGGTAGGTAAACGGAGCGATGTTTTGCGGACTGTATCTATTCATTGAAGCGAAGCGAGGAAAATGTCCTAGAACCAAAAATTCGAAGACATGTGTCATCCACCAACCCGCACTGGGCCCGCGTGGTGGATTATGGCCCATTCCCTCTCTTAGAGAGGAGGCCTGTGTCCCAGAAGTGGGAACAATTAATAAGGCTGATGATGATGATGATGAAGCGATCTGTACAGAACTGCGTTGCAGACTGCGCGAAGTTAGGTAAAGTACGCGCAAGCCGCAAAGCTGCAAAACCGCGCGGCCAGTTTAGCATTTCTCGATAAAACTGAACTGAAACCGATGAAACTGAACCAGCACTATTATACCATCGGCGCGTCACCACGCGTTGTAGTTGAAAAACAGGACGCAACGCTGCCAATGCCCGTTGAGCCTTATACTTAACAAAGTTGTATTAGATTCAACCCGCATGAAATGTCATAACCAGGGAGAAGTATTTGCGAAGATTTATTGGTGAACTTTATTGTTTTCTTCTCGGAAAGCACGTTCGACTGTCGTTCGTAGATCTTTGACAGTTGTTACGGATAGTCGGAAGCCATAAAATCTGGCGCCGGTCTTGGCAAGGTGGGTTGTGTTTTCCAGAAATGGGGTTTAATTTAAGAATCGGTTTATTCTGGATAGTTTGGAAAAGGTAAAAACACAAATAAAGATTTTTTTTTATTTCTCTCTTAAAAAATAAACTAGCCGTACCTACGTCGGATCTTGGTGAGTCTGAAGTTAGGTTCTGCGAATTCTAGCGCTTGAAAAATCGTACAAAAATAAAGGTTTTTTTTTTTGACTTTGACAGGCCTGTTGGTCTAGTGGCTAGTGACCCAGACTACTAAACCGGAGGTCGTGGGTTCGATTCCCACCTAGGACATATGTTTGTGTGATGAGCACGATCATTTGTTCTGTGTCTGGGTGTAATTTATCTATAATATGTATGTATTTAGAAATATATAAGTATGTTTATCAGTTGTCTAGTACCCATATCACAAGCTCTGCTTAGCTTGGGACTAGACGACGTTGTGTGAAAGTTGTGGAATATATATTGTGGAATATATATTTTAAAAAAATAAATGCCAATAACAGTTTTTAACAGCAATAATGACTGCAAATTGCATTTATTTGTTTAAACCATTTATTTTTGTACGGTTTTACGCCAAGATCTGACACCGTACTGTACGAGAAACCCAAAAACAAAACAGCTATCTGTAAACAAAAAATGGTTCCGTTTAGGAACCCACGCACAGCCAATCGCTCAAACAATGCCATTGATTAACATTGATCTAGTTTGCAAATTAAGTGATCCTACAAATCTATTGTCAACCGTTGCCTCCAAAATTGGATCTCAAAAGAATAAATAACCTATTTGATTTAAATCAGAACTAAATAATAAAGTTGCCAAGTTAAAAGGTGAAGTAGGTACCTTTTCAGGGGAAACCTTCAAAAGTTTAACTAAGTTTGTAATTTAACCATATAATGTAAGAATTGCATGGCAAGGCATGTCCTAGAACCAAAAAATTGAAAACGTGTGACATCCACCAATGCGTACTGGGTCCGTGTGGTGGATTATGTCCTACTCCCTCTCCTAGAGAGGAGGCCTATTTCCCAGCAGTGGGAATATTAATTTGCCTTTGTCAAAAGGTACCTCAGTCACTGAACACATTCATCATCATCATCATAATTTCAGCCGAAAGACGTCCACACTTGAACATAGACCTCCTCTAAGCGTCGCCACAACGACCTGTACCGTGCGTCTCGCATCCATCGGATTCCAGCAACCTTAACACAAACGAGAACACGTTACAACTTGGAGAACTTCACACTTAACATTCATTACAGAGCTATTTAGTTAGGTTAGTGTTTACATAAAGCGGTTCCGTACAAAAAAGGGTGAATTAATTTTGGCTATTAGAGCAATTGGAAGAACTATGTTAATTTGGAAAGTAGTTTCGACGTAATCAATGTGTTTTTTGTACATATAAGTACGTTTTTGGTTTGGTGAACAAGGAGAACAATAAAGCTAGAACTATATTAAGTAAATCGACGCACACATGGGCCTCGCCTGGGTTGCCAACTTTTTTAAGTTAAAAGCAATAAAATATTTTGTGATCTAAGAAGAATATTGAACAGTACTTCTGACAAATTAACAGATTTTATTTATTTAACCTTTCAACTACCGTAATTACAAACACAATTTAAAGACAAATATAATGATGCAAATGTTCGTAGGTTTTAGTTTCCTTATAACGTCATAGGTGTCGCTACAAGCTTATGATTTGGTTTTATACAACTGACGGCGTTTCCACCGCTACCCACGCAGCGTACGATTTTTGTTTAACTCAGTATGATGTAAAATATTTATGGAAAAAATTTCAGCCGGCTTACTAAGACTTGATTTTGTTTTTTTTCACCACTGCCATAGCTTTTCAATCAACCCACCGTGGGTGTAACAGCTGACTCTTGGTTCACTTAACAGTCATTTGAGATTTTTTGAACAAGATAGCAACCGATCGGCGTAAAAGACACTACCTAAAATACAACGGTACCTCCCGGACTAATACGGACTAAAAGTGTTTATTTTCTTAATTAAATTAGCTAATAAAACCCCCAGTCGCTAGCTGCATAACCTTAACTTTGTAACACATACACGATTTGCATACAAAAGTGTCATAAGATACACACACATTTTCACACATATCACAACCACAACGCTCATAGCATGTCATTTAATTAACTTTGCACAAAATGGCTGCGGTCTCTGTAAAGTATCATTTTACACTTGTTTACGGTTATCGTAAATTCAGCTGGAAGGCTCATTTATATGGGAAAGGTTTATCTCCGGGCGATAGACTAGAATGACTAAGCTAGACTTGCAGGCCAGACTCATATTTTGGACTGGAGCCCCGTGAGATTTTGAGTCCTATGAAACCTGTATACAACCGTCATCGGATCGAGGAGGAGTGGAAGGCAGACGCCTCCTACTGCGAAGCAGTAATGCTAGCAAAAGAGGAGGCTGAACCGCATCAGACAAAGGTAACGGCGTTCACGCCACAAGCAATGGCCTAGTAGCCCGCCGTCAGGTCGTCTGGTAAAAGTCCAGACCAACTCGTCGACAGCGCGCACTGTTCCCGTGCGCCTCAAGGAGTTGTCAGGAGTAGTGTAGGAGCCAAGCAGGATCGAAGGCTCCTGGGACCAAGACTCAATGTGAAAGCGTATTTTACCGTGTCCCTAGGATTAAGGCAAGGAAGGAACGAGTTAGGTTGTTTAGTCAGTAAGCATGCTGTCTCATTTTTTCTCATAAAGAGAAGGTAGAGCATAATATTGTTTATTATTCTAAGTTAAATTAAACAGGGTAATGGCGATAACAACCGTCAATAACTCAAAAACATACAATGACATGCACTTCCGAAAAACGTAGACTATTTCTGCCTGACCACTTAAAAAAAATCGCGTGAATCCTGCGGCGCAGCGCCATACCGAACCTTGGAAGTTTTCGTTTTGAGTGCAAGCAAAAATGAGCTTAATGGTGGTCAGGCGGAAGTGTGTTGAAAGGTACCCAAAACATTTCAGCATTTCGAATACCAGTTGTCACTAATAACATGACACTTTGATTGTTCAAGAACCCTTTCATTTTTGTAAGAAGAGCCAAAAATTGCTTGCCTTTAGAAATAAATGTACGCTATAAAAGATTATTTTATTTTGTAAATAGGTTTTAAAATAACACTTTTACACATCAATTTTATTTTCTTTTCGTCAGTTTAAACTAGATAAGTTCGGTTCCTAGCTGACTACCCTGAGAAGGAACACCGAAACAAACTCAGGGGTCATAGTCTCTTTTAAAGTCGATACAGTAAACATGTAATGGTCAAATCATGATTGAGAGACAGAGAGAAAACAAAGATGGAACATAAAAATGTTGGCTAGTGGGCTTTTAGTCAGTAAAAGTCAAGTCCAACCCCGGTATGAGGGCTAAGAAGGAATGGGGTGGGCCGTTTAGTCAGTAAGAGTCTAACACTGTTTCCCACTCTGCCCAAGGGCGGGATTCCTCACCATAAAAAAAAGCATATACAGCTCCAACCCTTTAACAGTTAGGTCAGGTCATCAAATGGATCGCGAGAGCTCGTGGTAGGATTTCTTTTTACAACAGTAAATATTAAACATCTCATTTAAAAAACAAAATATCTCCAATTCGGTGCGAGAAAATATTCGTGTAAACGTGCTGTTTACTCTCATGAAACTTATTTATTCAATACTGAAAATGGCGATAGTAAATATTTACGGAGTAAAGTAGGTCGTGCAATCGTGCCTGTTGCAAGCTGACAGCCGCCACAACGTTGTATTGACAAATATTTACCTGGAAATTAGGCCTGGCGAAAAAATGTCGATGATGTATCGATATTGTACACTTGAATAAGTAAATAAACATAATGTAATATCGAGGTCATGTCTGACTGAGATCTTAAAAAAAAATTGGCTTCAACCCTGCGGCGCGGTGCCAAAAAAACCCTTTGAAGTTTTCGTTTCGAGTGCAAGCAAAAATGAACTTAGCTGTAGTTAGGTGGAAGTGTATTAGATGGTACATCGAAAATGCATATTAGGTAAAAAGATATTCCTACATACGAATATCTTAAATATCGCCCAAATGTGATAAGACTGGAACAAGTTTTGTGACATTCGAGTAAATCGAGGAATTACCGAATACCTACAGAGTTTTTATGTGTTATCTCTCTTTTTTCGCATTCCTTTTGCATCATACATCACTTTGGATTGAGTTAAGTGAAGCAAAAAGCAGGTCCCACCTTAACGCCTTAGCGTGGCGTACCCAAGCTCAAAAATCCTCAGTTTAGAAATGACAATATTTTTTTTTTAATCCGAAAACCTGTCAATTATTTCCACTTGGAATAATTATATCGAACTCTTTAGACAGATATGAAATCCATCGATATTAACCATTTCAACATCCCTACTGAAAAATTTCCTTTGAAATCAGTTCCCGAGTGAAAATAAATACAAATACATGGTTAAATAAATATGTTTGTTTTGTTTACAACGAAAAGCTTCGGGAAATATTGGGGCTTCAGCGAATATTTCATTGAAAGATTTTACGGCCTGTGGACTGAATAATTGGAAAACTGTGATTATTTTAACAGCCTTCAATTTAAGTGGTGGATATGTTTTCAGGCTTTTTATGATTAAAAAGTATTCATTTTATTTACAAATGCTTTACTGAATAAATTATTAACTCTCATTTCTGAAAACCAGGGTTTAGTTAATCTGCGGTTAAATCTCTTGGAACTTGGAACGTTATAATTGGTTGAATTGAAACTAAAATATTAACGTTTGTAATTTCTACAAAAAGATTTATTTTGATATGTTAAATAGTGTCTAACAAATCGAAAAACTAGAACACGATATTGAAATTATTATCATCGTCAGTAAGAAAGAAGAAAGAAAGAAAGAAAGAGTATTCGTATATATATATATCTTTCTTATCATCGTCAGTATAGCTCACACAGGTCTCCTCCAAGAGTCACCACAACGACCGATTCAGTGTGTCTCGCAACCTCACCAGCCGTTTCGTTAACGACGAACGCTTTGAGTTGGCAACCACAGTTCCTTTGTTCTGATGTCATCTCAACGCTGAGTCACGTGGGCCAAACAAAGGAGTTAGTGCCACGGCCAATTCCAAGCGTTCGACTTTAACGAAACGATTGTAGCTTGGCTAGGGTGGTAGGCCTTGTGGGAGGCCTTCAAATGATACAGTAAATACAAACAAATTACAATTCTCAAAATTTTAGTCCGGTTGTTACCTACTTCTCAAAACAACAAGTAGTTTCACTAAATTGATTACTCGAAAAAAAAACTTTTCATTTTCATCAAAGTGAAAAACACGAATTTCCATTGAAGTGTTTTCTTAACAAAAGTAACTTTCCAACACTTAATAAATCTATTCTGTAAAAACATTGTAAATCACGAAAATTTTTCAGTTTTCCCTTGCTAACTCGGGCGAGAAACTAAATCGTGAGCGCAAATCGACTTAGCTAAATTGCGGAAGAGAAATAAGGAAAATCATCTCTTTCTTGTTTCTTTTATATTATTTAAAGGAAGTTTTTGTTCAATTTGAAGTTATTTTTGCCGAGCCATTGGATTGTACAAAAGCTTATATATAATCCTACTAATATTACTCGTATAAAAGCGAAAATTTGTACGTATTAAGCGAACAAACTCCTTTTACTAAAAGACCAGACCTCGCTAAAAAAATCTGCTAGTTAGTACGTTCGCCTAACTGATCAAAATGTACTGAACTAACTGATTTTTTTGGAAATTTCAGGTTTGGTCCCATAGTAAAAGTTGTTTGTTATCATGACCACGATGACGTTTAAGTATCGGTCACTAATTACCAGTCACCCTATACATATACACTAATACAAAGCCAGGTATTAGAAAATTAAAAAAAAAATACTAAAAAAAATCAATGAGGCAAATAAAGTCGTTATTCTAATAAATTGGAATGTAATTCAGTTATTTTACAAAAAAAAAAAATGTTAAAATAACCGTGCCCAGAAGTAGTGTTGTGTATGTGGTCTATTTAAATTGATTTATTTTTAATTGACATATGTATGTTTACTAACATTAGTTTGTAAGTTGTGTATTTTGTTACTAACAATAATGACATTAAATGATTATTATTATTATAACGTTTTTATACTGTTTAATTTAAAAAAAAAACGTTAAAACATTCTTTAAAAAAAAAACTGACAAAAATCCCACCACTGGAGGATGGGGGGGAATCATGTACTGGATCCATGGTATTCGTTTGTGCGATGATGTCAAAGACACCCTGTATACAGTAAAACAAAAGAATTATGTTTGAACTAATAAAAATGAAAATTAAATGAAAGTACAGCGCTTCGAAGATCAGATCAAAGCCAACCATTTTAGATTTTCGCAACCATTATCGCTGGTAGAACATATCTCTATATGAAGCCCAAGAGAGGCTCCCTAACCCTTACCGTACTCCTAATAAAACAAAGGTAAACCACACAAATGAGATTCATATTTGAAAGGAAAACATATTCAATTGTATCAAGAAATTTATGTTAGAATATGCGAAATCATAATGCATTTATAACAAAGTAGACAAGAGATCTACATTAGTAATGCTAAATACACAAAGATAGTAATAATATGTACGTTTGTATAGCTATGTAAATCTAGCCAAAGTGCGATGCATAATTTACAATAGCTCCAATGCTGAATACTATCTATAGTTGCTTTATTTTAGCATAGCGATAGCGGGCAATGACCTTTTCAATTTTTTTCGCACTGTCTGAGTATTGTTTTATATACAACTAGCGACTCGCCCCAGCTTCGCACGGATGTAATGCTGATATTAAATATATTATGCATATATTATAAACCTTCCTCTTGAATCACTCTATATAACGCACGCATCAAAATCCATTGCGTAGTTTTAAAGATCGAAGCATACATAGGAACAGACAGCGGGAAGCGACTTTGTTTTATACGTCAATAACCCAAAGTAGTTCAGAAACCCAAAGATATCGACACGAGCGGGTTTTGAAGATTTAGGTATTTCTGTTTTTGAAATTTATGAAGCACGAGCACAAGCCATTATGAACTGAAGTGGATAGTTTCGAATTCGGCGAGCACTCGTGCTCTTCGGACCATGTTATCGTATATTACAATTGATTACAATAAATCTAGGATTTTATTTGAAGCGGGTGTCATTCAATGACTTTCGCGGTATCCTTCAGTTTCCCTTTGAGTTCTAGGACCAAGCGTTCCCTTTTCAAAAATTCCCCACAGCCCTAGCAGAAATCAATAAAAGCAAAAAGTTCAATGACCGCAATCGCAAACTCAAAACGTAACAACTATACCACACCAATACTGTGTACATAAGCTATCGGTGCGAATTCATGATTTTATGTGCCAACGTATGTAGATTATGTAAATATTATTGTTTGTGAATAATTAGACTAATTGAGGTAAATTGAAACGTTACATGAAACCTGTCTATTACTGGATAGTGAATTGATTGATGGATTACTATACTATCTATTGTGAATAGGTTACCGCTATCCATTACCAGATTAATATCTACCTACTAGTCGCTTCTATTATGTCATTTCACCTTCTATCAAGACTGATTTTCAGCATCTGAGAATTCATAACTTTACTTTACAATCTAATAACAGTACGGTCGTCGGATCTTGGCGAGTCTGAAGTTAAACTCTGAAAGGTTTGAGCCCCAAGCGTTAGCACGTCTTTCTATTTTGTTTGTCTTTAATTACGGTACCCGAAAGATTAAACAAATAAATACAATTTGCAGTCGTTATTGCTGTTAGAAACTGTTATTAGATTTTTTTTTTTAAACCTTTATTTTTGTTTTCAAGTAGTCAATTAGAGATCGACCGCATCAGGCAAAGGCAACGACGCTCTCGCTGCAGCCGCCGTCGCCGTGATTCCGATCCCGTTTTCCGGCCACCGTAGGCGCGGGCTTGTGGACGGCGAGCAATGGGTAGCTCGCAGTCCAGTCGTCTGGTAACAGTCCGGACCGAGCTCAAGTCGTCGACGGCGCGCACTATTCCCGCGCGGCTCAAGGGGTTGTCAGCAAAGTGAAGGCGCTCTGCGAGGTCGAAGCCTCCTGCGGGGCCAAGTGATTAGGGCAAGGAAGGAACGGGGTAGGTTATTTAATCAGTAAGAGTCTGACAATGTTACCCGCTACACTCAAGGGCGGTATTCGTCAGTGCATGATCTTTACCTGCCATAAAAAAACAACATTAAAATCACCCTTACTCTTTGTAATCGGGGGTCATGGTAACGGGTGATTTTCTACCTCATTAAAACGCTGATATATCTACCAGGTATATTATTTACGTCTCGATATAGTATGTAAGTAAACAGTCAATAGCCCACAGCTAGCTGCACAGCACTGCGGGCCTTTCCACGAGTATTACGTGAAATATTTATAAGTAACGTTACGGAGCGAGCGATACGGTAAGTGGGCGCATGGAGTGTGGGCTAAGTGATGAGAGGTTAGTGACGGAAGATTTTTTGAAAAAAAAAGAGTTTTATTGGCGCAAAGCTGCTATTTAAAAGCAGGATGGGGCCGGACATGACTGCCGCATGTCATATGAGCGCTGGGCTAATAGAGCGACTAATTGGGTCCCATTATATGCAAGTCGCCATCGCGACTGCGCAAAGGTATGGCGTATACCGTAAATATATATAGGTATATCATCATCATCATCCTACCCTTATCCCATTTTATTTGGGGTCGGTGCAACATGTTTTTTTCTTCCACTCTGTCCTGTCAACCGTCACACTATCAGTAACTCCCTTTTCTTTCATATCACTCCTCACACAATCCATCCATCTCTTCTTTGGTCTCCCCCTTCCTCTCCATCCATCTACGTGTAAACTCAAAACCCTTTTTGTGACATGCGTTTCATCTCTCCTCTTCACATGACCATACCAAGACAAACGATTTCCTTTCAACTTTTCAGTCACAGGCGCCACTTTCAGACTTCCTCTAATATACTCATTTCTCACTTTATCCATTCTCGTCACACCACACATCCATCTCAACATTCTCATCTCCGCTACATGCAGTCTTTTTTCATCCGTCTTTTTCACGGCCCAACATTCTGATCCATACAGTAGGACAGGTCTTATCACGGACTTGTAAATTTTACCCTTCAACTTGAGGGGCATCCGTGGGTCGCAAGTTGTTCCCGTGACCTGTCGCCATTTCATCCATCCTGCGTTGATCCGATGCGTTACGTCTCGGTCTATCTCACCATCTCCTTGGACGAGCGACCCGAGATACCGAAAGTCGGAACAGATTGGTATGGGCGTTCCGGCAAGAGCTAAGGCCACAGGACCGGAGAGACCGCCGAAATCACAGAACAAGTACTCCGTTTTGGTTCTACTTAATTTCAGGCCAACACTCTCCAGTCTGTGCCACCACACCTATATATAGGTATATACATAAAACAAAAACAGAAACAACTATATTTTGCAGCGCAAAATATGCGACACACCGGCGCAAAACGGTCACTATATAAAAATGTCATCAATCTTATCATCATCATCGTCATGAGCCTTTTTGTTCCCTCTGCTGGAACACAGGCCTCTTCTCTAGGTGAGGAAAAGGGCCATAATCCATCACAAGGGCCCAGTGCGGAATGGTGGATCCATCAATCTTATACTTCGTTCCAAAATAACATTACACGTTTAAGAAAACCCTTTTTTCTGTTCTGAGTTATTTTTTTCATTTTTTTTTTATTGCAGTGGCAGCTTCAGTAAATAGTTGGGTTAGGTTAGGTTTTTTTTTTTCTTTTAATGCCATTCTGCACGGAGTAGAAGTTAAAATTTTATACTCAAAGTTATGAAACACAATCGGTATTCGCATGGGACATGAGGTCCAGATAGGTAAGTCCAACTTCGAAAAAAGAGATCAGTCGTCAAATTCATCTCGGCTGGGCAGTGTTCGGGAAGCTGCGCCGTAAATTCTTATCCGACATACCAGAATTTAGAGTTGATAGTCTATAAACAGTGAAAATCGAGTATAGAAATTACCAAAAAACGATGAAGACATGATCTAATTCTTGTAAACTTTGCTAAAAACTTCAAATAGTTTTAAGTCACTAAATTCAATAGAAATTAGGGAATCAAAGATGATGTTATGTTCCTCCTCCAGGAAAGAGATGAACCAGAAAAAAAAAACAGCGATAAATAAACAAATCGCTACCTCTTATCCCTCGGCACGCCCTCCACATATGACTTATCCGTTACTCAGTGCCACGGAGCTATAATTTGACGCTAGCCCTGTTCCTGCCGAGGTCTAGTGCATTACTAAGGTCTCAGGCCTGTCAGACGGAACCTGCCATTAACTGTCAATATACTACACTAGCTTCTGACAGCGACTTTACCCGCGTGATCGTCGGTTTACCTTCTTAGGGGATTTTTTTATGGAGGGCAAAAACCATTGCACAACCAAAATTGCACTATGACTAACGACATCCAAGATGTCTCTTGTCAAAGAGAGGTTAGAATATGCCTGGTCTTTTTTTAAATTTTTTACTTCGCGGAAGGCGACCACATCCGCCGCGAGTTATCCGCCGAGATAGATCAGGCTTGGTGATTACTTTTTTGTTATGGTGGCCAAAATTATCCAATGACGAATCCCGCTTTTGTGCGGAGCGGGAAATAGTGTCAGACTCTTACTGACTAAACACCCCACCTTACTTCTTTGCCTTTCGCACTGGGGCCAAGCCTTCTTTTCAGAAAGAAAAAAAAAACTCAAAATTATTTACTTCAAATAGACCATTTACAGGCACTTCTGAACTGTTAAAATTGAAGCTAATTTGCACGTTCCAAAGCGTAGATCTCTATGGAGAAAAACGTGCAAGAAACTCCATGGACACTCACACCAAAGAGACCCTGGGCCCCAGTAGGCTTCGACCCTTTTGCAGAGTGCCAAAGACCTCCTTAGGGGTGGATTCGTAAATTTCGTTCTAAGCGGACGTCTTCGATCTATAAGGAACTCACCAGCCAAATTTTAAGTTTGTAGGTGTAATAGTTTTTGGGATATCTTGATGAATCAGTGAGTGGTATTTCAGTTTTATACAGTAACTAGCTTTTACCCGTGGCTTCGCTCTCAGCAACAGAAAAATGTGATAAATGAAGATCCACTCAACCGATTTTGTGCAACTGCAAACAAATTGCACATTCTTCTCCATAGAGATCACTTCACACTTTTTTTGACTGACCAATTTATATACTATGTAATAGTATAAAACAAAGTCGCTTCCCGTCTTATGTATGCTTAAATCTTTAAAACTAAGCAACGGATTTCGATGCGGGTTTTTTAAAATAAATAGAGTGATTCAAGAAGAAGGTTTACATGTATAATACATGAATGTATTTACCATTACACCCGCGCGAAGCTGGGGCCGGTCGCTAGTTTACTATACAAAGTGTCTGTAAATGGCTATTTCGACATAAATGCTTTTGACTTTGAAAGAAATATTGTTAAACATACAATACGTATTCAAAAATAACTAGCTTGTTATCCTGTATTATATAAATCGTAGAGTTATTTTCCATAGGACCCAATAACCTAAGTAAATGATGTGTAAGTTATCGAATACATAGAATTTCATTACATAAAAAATGGCAATGTTACTGTGTATTGAACAACAATTTAAGCAAGTTTATACTAAGGGCCTGTTATAAACTTTATCCGAACCTAATTGGCACTTTTCCGCACGTTTCTACCTAAACTGGTAAAATAGGACAGTTTTTATTTTTGAAGAATGGGAAAAAACTAAGATAAAAGAAGTAACACGAAAAGCTGCTATTTTAAAGTGGGATGGAGCCGGACATGTCTGCTGTAGACCGACGCGGACGGCGAGCAATGGTTAGCTCACCGTCCGGTCGTCTGGTAACAGTCCAGACCGAGCCCAAATCGTCGACGGCGCGCTCTGTTTCCGCGCGCCTCAAGGAGTTCTTAGCTTTAGATGCCTAACTGCAGCGCCGAAGCCTACTGAGGCCCTGGGCCCGGATTTTTAAAAGAAGGTGCGACCCCGGTATGAAGGCTAAGAAGGAATGGGGTGGGTCGTTTAGTCAGTAAGAGTCTGACACTGTTTCCTCCTCCGCCAACGGACAGGATTCGTCATTAGATGATTGTTCTCACCATAAAAAAACCCATCGGTGACAATATCAAAGATCCGAAGTACTAGCTATATAGGCGTTAAAGATCAGATAGTATATAACTATAAGATTCCTATCAATGGTAACATTAGCATATTGGCCCGGAAATAGAAAGCATAAACCAACGTAATGAATACTAACTTAACACCTACGTGGTTTTGCATAATTAGGAAGATTCTGCTGATAAGGACTTCTTTTATGTATTGAGAAATTTGATGCCGCACACATTCTGAGATAATATCTGTAGGGAACTTAGAGCCTATCTGGAAGATAGACTAACTATACATTAAACTTAGTTAATATTACATATTGATATTGATACAATGTAGGTAGGGCGGGGCTTAAAGGTCCGCGGGTAAAAAGGTCCACCATACCTATTTCCGAAACTAAGTGCACGTTAGACAACGGAGTGACCGGTGCGTGAAGGGGGCGAGGGACAGGTATGCATGCCGCCCCGCGCAGTGACTCTTCTAAAGCCGGCGAGAGTGTATGTGCAAGTGGTGCAAAAATTACACGTAAGTAAAATTTTAGATTTTACTTAGATTTAGTCTCATTGTTCGATTTTTAAACTTACGAAGCATAATTTCTCTGTATAAATGGTTAGTGGTATTAAGTTTTACGTAGTGCCATTGTTTTTTTGTTTGGGTCACTTAGTTTTTTTACATAACCTAAAACAACAGTCCACCTACCATTGGGGCACAAAGGACCGCGGTGGACCTTTAAGCCCCACGAACTATTTTGATTCTATGTATTAATTTCTATTTTATTTTCAGAATGCGGAATTATAAAAAAACCACTGAGCGTGGTACGAAGTCCGTTGAGCTGATGAAGCGAGCGGCTGATTTAGTCGCAAATGAAAAGATATCACTAAGGCAAGTTTGTCGTGACTATGAGATTAGCAGAACTTCATTGAAGAGATTCATGGCGCGGTTAAAAGAACATCCGGAGTCGCAAAAATTTGGCTACGGCACTCCCAGATTAGTGTTTAACCAAGAACAAGAAACTTCTCTTTGCGAATATTTACTGACACTTGCACAAATTTTTCACGGTGTAGGTCCTAAAGATGTTCGTCGCTTGGCTTATGAATGCGCTGTCAAATATAACTTGAAGATTCCTGAGATATGGCACACAAATAAGATGGCTGGAAAGGACTGGCTGACATATGAAATATGTACGATTTTGAGATGTTACCTTTGTTTTAAGATGTTACCTTTATCAAGATCTAAAAGACCAAAGACCTAAAGATTTGTTATTAAGACTGATTATAACTGTGCCATAATTACATAACTTAGTTACCAGTGCGAAATAGGTCGCAACATATTTTTTTCTGATTTTTTAAATAAATATGATGATTATAAAAGAATATATTATTATTTACTTTTATTTATTTCCTTAATTTGACCAGAAAATATGAATTAATTGTCGTGGTTCTTTTTGCCCCAAGTCTGGTTCTTTTTGCCCCACCTACGGGGTAAAAAGGACCGTTTGACATGAAATTTTGTATCGCCCATATTGGGCGCATTGGTAAATTCTGGCCGTACTCACCTATTGCAACTTATACATGAAGGATTAAACTTTCTATTATTATTAAAGTCTTTCCCAGGAACCTTAAATGTACGTAGTTATTACTCAATATGTGCAAAATGGACCTTTTAGCCCCGCCCTACCCTACATGATAAATTATTTATGTTGGAGCGTCAGGCAACGGGTGATGGTTTTTTATTTATTCTTATACACCGTGAAATTTTAATGGTTGTTTTCCCTCAGCGAAATGGTTGTCTTGGTAATACAAACGTTTGATAAAAAAATTAAATATTAAAAACAAAAAATGGACCTGTAGAGTGCAAGCAAATTATGACGTATCGCAACGTGCGAGAGCTTATTTTGGTTTAAATATTTAATGAATCGGTTTCCTTTGACGGCGGGCTGCTCATGCGAATTTAGTAGTACCTACAAATTACGTCTAATGTTACTATTGTTTTCGCTTTTTTGAGTTGAAAAATATTTTTAATAAATATTTATAAAAAAAAAACTTTTTTTTTTTTTTTTTTTCTGTATGCTTCAAAAGTACTCCTTATGGCAAGTCATTCTGCCGCGGGAAAACAACCATTTAAATTGCACGGTGTATGCACTCTTTTTAAACTCTTGAGCCCCAAGCGTTTGCATACATATTGTCATTCTATGATGTGTCTAATTAGGGTACTCGAAAGCTTAAAAACAATTATTAATCAATTACATCACAGACATCATCATCCTACCCTTATCCCATTTTACTTGGAGTCGGTGCAACATGTTTTTTTCTTCCACTCTGTCCTATCACCCGTCACACTATCACTAACTCCCTTTTCTTTCATATCACTCTTCACACAATCCATCCATCTCTTCTTCGGACTCCCTCTTCCTCTCCATCCATCCACGTGTAAACTCAGAACTCTTTTTGTAACATGCGTTTCATCTCTCCTCTTCACATGTCCATACCAAGACAAACGATTTCCTTTCAACTTTTCAGTCACTGGCGCCACTTTCAGACTTCCTCTAATATACTCATTTCTCACTTTATCCATTCGCGTCACACCACACATCCATCTCAACATTCTCATCTCCGCTTCATGCAGTCTTTTTTCATCCGTCTTTTTCACAGCCCAACATTCTGATCCATACAGTAGGACAGGTCTTATCACAGACATAAATTCACAAATTTTATTTCTTAAATATTTATTATTATTTCGTTTAACGTCCGTAACGTTCGTGGCATCATAGCGCAACGAGCCCTAACAGAATACCAGCGCCAGCGATATGTATCGTTTTAAATAACGCAACATATGCTAAATTATTTTTTAAAGTTTTGTTAGACGACATAATGCCAACGAAGTGCTGCAGCTGAGCGGACATTTGTATTAACTTATCAGAATTTTGACAAATATTTTCTATGAACATGTTTGTTTTTCTCTAGGATATAAAGTCGATGGTTTTTTTAGTCATTAATCATTCACTACAGTACTAGCCTCTTGTCAATAAAGGGATTTAAGGTTATGGATAACACAAATTACGAATTTTGGCCCATTATAAGGCCCCTGAAAGAAAAGACTCAAGGTCACTCAAAGGGCAATGGAAAGGGCTATGCTCGGAGTATCCTTGCGTGATAGAATCAGAAATGAGGATATCCGCAAGAGAACCAAGGTTGCCGACATAGCGAAAAGAATCGCCAAACTTAAGTGGCAATGGGCAGGGCACATTGCACGCAGAACGGATGGCCGCTGGGGCCGAAAGGTTCTGGAGTGGCGACCGCGTACCGGAAGACGTAGCGTTGGAAGGCCTCCCACAAGGTGGACCGATGACCTGGTCAGGGTTGCTGGAAGCCGATGGATGCAAGACGCACAGGACCGGTCTTTCTGGCGGCGCTTGGGGGAGGCCTATGTCCAGCAGTGGACGTCTTTCGGCTGAAATGATGAATTATGATGATGATAAGGCCCCTGTAGGTCGGGGGCCCCGTATCATTTATACAGCTGTTACAGAAGTAGTAACTCCCTCGTTTCAAAATACAGCCTTCATTCTGTTCTAACAAAAACCGTTAATTTCCATGGAGACTAAAAGATAACTAGAAAATACGATTATAGGTATTATGAAGCACTCAATATGCAGATTACATTCGACTGAGCGGTAATCCGGAAGACTTATGAATCCGACGATCGAGTTAACTGCGGCAAGACTTAAGGGCAGGTTCTACTCATTTTGAACTTTTTAAACCTCTGGAAACCCTTAAGAGTGGTTGAGTCTCGAAATGCATGTCTTTTTTCAACATAAACGGCCAAAACTCATTTTCCGTAACTTAGAACTTTGGTTTTTCACAGCTTCAAGGGACCGCAGACTTGCGTTTCCAAGATCAAGGGTCTTGAAAGACTAACGGACAACAATTGTAATTGTTGTTCGTCTGTCTCTCTGTCATAAGGTACGTCCCGTTCCCGAGAATCCTGAAATTTGGTAAGCAAGAAGCAAGATCTCATAGCGCCAAATATAGGAAAAACATCAACTATAAGTAAATAGCTAGTTATGTCACAAAAAAAAAAAACCTGAAACTCGGAAAAAAATGCGGAACTTTCGGAATTTAACTGCTATTTACATATGTAAGAGTACAGAACTATCAGGGCGCGAGTCCGACTCATACTTGCCCAAAAAAAAAAATCTTGAATATTATTGTTTTTTATTTTTATAAAAAAAAATAAAGTCTCTGTTTTGACCCAGGCGTCGAAAAGGGTTGAAGCCTACTGGGGCCCAGAGTCTCTTTCTGAAAGAAAGGCTTGGTACCAGTGCGAAGGGCAAAGACAGGACGGGTGGAGGTGTTTAGTCAGTAAGAAACACTATTCCCCGCACCGCCCAAGAGCGGTATTCGTCATTGGATGATTTTTGTCCATCATAAAAAAAACCATATACCCGGGCAGAGTTCTTACAAAATAATCAGTGACAACAGCCGGTCCTTAACTGTTGGTTAATATGGAGGTTAAGACTTTAACTGTTAAGTGTACAGCTTCTGTTTTTACCGCTAGAGGTCGCAGTGTTAATGAAAAGTGTATGTACTGTCGATTTTATGGTAATTCTTTAAACGACAGTCATTACAGTAATTGTTCTCAGGGTTTTTATGGTGGAAAAAATCATCGAATAACGGATCCCGCCCTTGGGCGGAGCATGAGACAGTGTCAGACTCTTACTGACTAAACAACCTACCCCGTTCCTTCCTTGCCGTAGTCCCAGAGCCCTGGTGTAACGCTTTCGCATCAACCCTCGGCCCCACGAGGCTTCGACCCTGTAGGGCCCCTACAGTTTGCTGACAACTCCTTGAAACGCGCGGGAACAGTGTGCGCCGTCGAAAAATAGCCAAGTTACAATTACAATTCCTTTGTTGAGATGACGTCCGAACAAGGGAATTGGGGCATGGCGGAACTACAAGCGCTAACTGTAAACGAAACGATTGTAACTTGGCTACGGCTAGGGTGGCTGCTGGTAAGTGATGATGTGACTGACGTTGGAGCACGCTTGTCTAGAAGTAACCTATTCACTCCTGACGTAAAAACCACGAGACTGTAGCTATTAAAAAACAGACTTTGACAGGGAATTCCATTCCTTAGCTACACGCACAATGGCTCAAAATATCAAGTGAATTACTGTATCTAATCCAAAAAAATGGGTATTAAAAGCCTGAAAACGGAATTAAAGAAATATGGAAGCAAATGAAATATTGCGACACGTTTAAAGGATTTTCCTGTAAAAAAATACTTATACACCATTTTGGATAGGGAAAAACGTTTCCCTTTTTAACTGCTTAGCGGGATTAAGTGGAAATAAAACTCACGGTAAAATAAAACACAATACAGGAGTAATTGCTAAGACCACAGGGGAATTTTTGAAGTTTTTTTTGGGTGGTAGGAAATGATCTTATGACTTGTTGCGCCTTAGGCTGGAGCAAGAGTGCGTGTCAGACATCATCATCATCATCATCAGCCTTATTAATGTTCCCACTGCTGGGACACAGGCCTCGTCTCTAGGAGAGGGAATGGGAATCCACCACGCGGACCCAGTGCGGATTGGTGGATGTGTCACATGTCTTCGAATTTTTGGTTCTAGGACATGCCGGTTTCCTCACGATGTTTTCCTTCACCGTTTTGAGAGCAGTGGTGATGAAAGAAATTACACAAAGTAATGCGCCTGGCTGGGTTCGAACCCGCGACCTACAACTCGGGGCCTTTACCACTCGGCGCGTCAGACGTTTTGATTAAAATCTATGATTAACTAGCTTTTCCCCGCGGCTTCGCTCCCGGCACCAGTTTATTCTACTTTACTCCACTCTAACCTACTCTACCCTACTCTGCCCTACTCCACCCTACTATACCCTAATTTTTTTTCATAAGAACCTTCTCCTGACAATAAAAAAACACAACAAAAAAAGAATTAGCGAAATCATTTTGCGATTCATCTACATCTACACTAATATAATAAAGAGGTAAAGTTTGTTTTTTTTGTTTTTTTATTTTTTTGTTTGTAGGAGGTAATCTCTGGAACTAATGGTTCGATTGTAAAAATTTTAGCAACAATAGAAAACTGCTTTACTCTTGAGTGACATAGGCTATATTTTATGTACGCGGGCGAAGCCGCTGACAAAAGCTAGTTTTTTTATATATAAGATATAGGTACACATGTGTTTCCTTCGAACAAAGAATTAAACCGAAGACCTTTTTTCTTGACCTTTTTAGTTGACCTTTGTGTTCTAGGGCCATGGTAGTTCTTTTGAATATCCCGCAGCAATTGTAGTTATCTTTTATGTGTAGCGACATTTTAATTATTACTAAATTGGTGCAACTCGTGTTTCGCTTAATCAGAGATTTGACCGCTAATGAGGCATCGTTTTATCGTTAAAATTTATTGTTGTAATTCACTCTGAAATACTCTAAATGTAAAATACAAAATTATAAACTCACATGCAAAAAGTAGTATTAAACTGACATTTTTGTACACCAACGCAAAGCCTAACTTCAAGCTCTTCAAGTTAGGTAAATTGCTAATGAAATGAAATGAACTAGGTAACTTGCTAATAGGTCTTTTTTACCTATGAATTTACCATAGCACTTCATAGCAGTCCATTTAAAAAAAAACAGCAATTGCATAGTAATTAGAAACATCAGCAAACAGCTGGTCGACTCTTCGCGTGACCAGAGGGCTGGGCTTTACTTTTGTCAGCGAATCAGCATTGCCATCCAGCGTGGCAATGCTGCCAGCGTTCTGGGCACTTTTCCCATTGATATCGATGTGGATGAATTTTTTTATGCCCAATAAATCATTTGTAAATATTATTGTATTTTTAGTTTATTTAGGTTATTTTTAGTATAATTAAATGTATATACGTAGCATATCTTAGTAAGTACATGATTTATATTAAAATGTCTAACCCATTCTAGAAAGTTTTGTCTAATTTTTTAATTATAATTAGAAATATAATAGTAAGACAATAGGAGTGCGAGCGCTGGCGTTCGCTCAAAAGTTAAAGACTTATTGTTCTAATTGGGGGGTATTAGGGTGTGCATTGTTCCATTTTCATGATGTAGTTTACGCGAAACAAATAAAGTACTATAATGACTCCTTCCATTCATAAATCCGATTTGAAAATTTGAAAGAAAAAACTCACCTATCGTCCAAATTTTCCAATCTCGAATAACCCATCGTCACTTCACATTTGAACAACACCAACACAATTTTATACATTAAATTTCTGAAACACTAAACCTAAAAGAAACCCAACTTAGTTCGACCACGAACATGGACATAATACAGTTCCTAACAAAAAAATATCGACTCCTGCGCATGGAAGCGAGACAACGGACACCGCACCTTTCCCTGCATTTAGGGTTACCAATCGTTCGGGCTTCCTTGGATTTGTCCCGGTTTAAAGAGTGTCCGGAGTGTGTCCGGGCCAGGGATAGACCTATTCAAGTCAACGAGACTCGCGCGCTGGGCTGCAAAAGTCATCGTCAAAAGATTCGCTGTATATAATTTTATGTGGTAGGTACTGTTTTTTTTTTTATATTAATTAACATAAAGTAGTACTTGAATGTCAATCCCTTCCAATGATAAGCAGTGATGCAATCGTTGATGACGAGGCGCAGTAGTTTATTATGAGAGCCTATTCATTGTAGCCTTGAAGACACTTCAATTATAATAGAAAGAAGGAGCACGAAGACCGCTGCAGGCAAATTGTTCCAGTCCTTCAATGTACGCGGTATAAACGACGATGTGAAATGGGTAAGGGTGTTTTATATTTTTTTTATAACAGAGAGTAAATCATAAATGATTATATCAAGAACGTTTTTTTTTTAAATAAATTAAGATTTTTAAAGCATAAGTCCCGTTTTATAACTAAAGGTAGTGAAAAATGCTATATTTTAACGAAAAGTTGATAAAAAGGACAATATATTCCCGTATTCTAAACTCAAAAATCCGAGGTTTTTAAGCTTCTGTCCTGTTTGCCAATCCTTAAAGATGGCAACCCTACTGCATTAAGGGTCAGCTCCGTTGTGAAAAGTTCTTCTATCCTGCTCTAACTTGCAATGAAAGAAAGGGATGGAGGATGGGTCGTGTTCGGATTAAGTGTGGTTACTGGAGCCAATGATGACCTGAAGGGAAGCCGATATGGAGTTGATATACAAGTATGGAGGCATTAGATGGGGATAAGATCTGTATAGGAAGGATTCTGCTGTGAAAATGGGCCCTTTGGCGATAAATATGCTGGTTAACGAGAGAACGATCCTTGTCTATGGTTTATAGAAATGTGGGTAGTTGTGTGTTAAGTTAATGATGATATTAGGTGTATCTAACACCTAATATCGTCATAATAATTTTAATCAACAATATAATAAGCTAGCTAGCTATACTGTTTCTGAACAACGTGGTAATTTATTCAAATATTTTTATTTCACGTAGGCCTTTGTGCTTTAGCACCGTGCATTAGCACGGTTCTAAATTAATTTCCAAATTAATGTCTCACGTTTTTATTACTGGAGAACATTGTTGATATCAAATTAGCTAGATTATTTTTAAGTCTATTTTACGTAATACTCTATGTGTTATTGTTTGTTTTCCCAAATAAATAAACTAAAATTAAATGCTCAATATTGTCCTTGAGTTCAAGTTTAATTTATTTATTTAGTACAGCAAAATAGCCATTATTACTAAATTAAATAAATTAACCCTTTCACTCTGTCTTCTCACAGAATCGTAAGCTTTCTAATAACATCGTCTTCCATTTATCAGCATACAAATCCAATCCAGGGTTGGTCTCCATGAACGCGATGAGTATCGTTAGCATTGAATAACTTGTGCTTTCTAGAGCGATTGTAATTATTTGGAACAAATAATTGACACAATTCCGCATGTAAGTTGGACGCATCAGTGTAACCATTAATGATTTTATAGGCTGTAGTAATTTGGTCATCAGCCCGCCTAACCATAAGCAGTTATCACTCGGCCACCACTGCTCGAATAATAAGAATAAGATATAGGTAAGTAAATATACCATATCACATTAAACTCGTAACGATCTTTTAACCCTTGCTTAACCAGCAACTTGGGGAACTTACATGCACAGTACAAGCTCGTTCAGATACGGTTGACTGCACACCGGCGCACGCGCAACAGGTGGGCTGCGCAGGACTGCTCCGGCGACAGCTGTGCGATTGTAACGAACTTTTGCGTATGGAGGTGAAATGGGAAATTTTGCATAACTTATGTCAAACTTGAAAGTTACTATGGCCTTGAAAACTAAACTTTTTACAAGTTTTTATTCTCTAGTTTTATTAGTTCACTAGTTTTATGCTAGTGGCTTCGCCCGCTTGAAAATAGGTGTTCACACAAACTTTGGACACGCCTTTCATCCCTTTAGGGGGTGAATTTTGGAAAATCCTTTCTTAGTCATAAAAGCAAACCTTGTGCAAATATTCACTCTCTTAGTCCCAGCAGTTTCAGCTGTGCGTTGATATGACAGTCAGTCAGTTTCTCCTTTTATATTTAATAATTAAAGATTACGCGCCAAGAGGAGGTCTTTTAATTGTGTTTGTAATTACGGTATTCGAAAGGTTATGGTCCATGGAGTTTCTTGCACGTTCTTCTCCATAGAGATCTAAGCTTTGGAACGGGCAAATTAGATTCAATTTTGACAGTTCAAAAGTGCCTGTAAATGATGTATTTAAAATAAATTATTTTGAGTTTGAGTTTGTTAAAGTCATTAATTTTCTTGTTTATACGAGTAATCAAGGCACAGAAAAATACATTGCAATATAAGGTCTCAATTTCTATAACAACAAGGTTAACAGCAAGTTATTTGAAAAAAAGCATTTCTTTTTTCAGATTAAATTCAATCTATTTTACAATCACAGCTATCAACGCAGTCACTAATCTTAGATTTTAACGAACCGTTTAAATTCCCAATTTCAGTCTTATTCCCAATTATAGTCTTTTAAACAAGAAATTAAACCTAGATTGGATCCATTTCAGTCTGAAAAGACTTCAAAGACGTTTGCTCAAAAGTTTAAAACGAAAATGTAGTTAGAGTCATATCAGTTAGAAAATTAAATAAGATATTTTTTTTTTAAACAGCTATCCGAGATAATTTAATTGTAGTTACAGATCCAAGTTCATTGCGAATTATACTGAATTTACAATTAAGAGTAAGAAAGAAGAAATAGCCAACCCTCCCTAGCACAGTTAAGATCGTTTCGTTAACGACGAACGCTTTGAGTTAACCACGCCCCCAATTCCTTAGTTATGCCTAAAATTTGAGATGACGTGAAAACAAACCAAATGCGCCCCCACGCATAAGGCAACGGAGCTTACTGCCAAGACGCCGCACCGCCGAGATTCCGATTCCGATTACCGGCCAGTGTAGGCACGGGCTACAGGTGCGCAGGGACGGTGAGCACCGTCGACGACTGGGCTTGATTCAGACAGTTACCAGACAAACGGACGGCGAGCTACTCAATGCTCGCCGTCCGTTTCTACCAATTACATTCCGGGAAATGTTCGTTCATCATCATCATCACTTTAGCCCATAAACGTTCACTGTTGGACATAGGCCTCCCCAAATTGTCGCCACAATTAACGGTCCTGTGCTTCTAGCATCCACCGGATATCCCCAACCCTTATCATTGGTCTACCTTGTAGGAGGCTTTCTAACACTGCGTCTGTCGGTACGCGGATGCCAATACAGAACCTTTCGACCTCAATGGTTATCTGTTCTGCGAGCAATGTGCCCTTCCCATTTTAAGTTTGGCGGTTCTTTGAGCTATGTCGGCAACCTTGGTTCTCTCTTTTTTAGAAGGACGAAAAGTCCCGGCAACAGAAAAATGTGATAAATCAAGAACCTCTCGACCGATTTTGTGCCAATTTCACATAAACCATCTACTACAGAGTTCGAACAAAGCCTAAACATTTGGTTGGATAGGATTTTTTTTTTAGTTTGAACAAAGTCTAACCTAAATTTTTGGTTTGGATAGGTGAGCTCGTTCTTACCTAAGTTATAAAATTTCAACGAGAAGTGGAATTTTACTATTATATATATTGATATTTAACTAGCAGTGAGCAGTGTAGCACTGAGAGCAGTGGTGGCCGAGTGGTAACGGCCCCGACTTACGAGTCGTAGGTCGTGGGTTCAAACCCAGTCAGGCGCATTATTTTGTGTAATCTTTTTCATCACCACTGCTCTCAAAACGGTGAAGGAAAACATCGTGAGGAAACCGGCATGTCCTAGAACCAAAAATTCGAAGACATGTGACATCCACCAATCCGCACTGGGCCCGCGTGGTGGATTATGGCCCATTCCCTCTCCTAGAGAGAGGAGGCCTGTGTCCCTGCAGTGGGAACATTAAAAGGCTGATGATGATATTTAACTGTTTATACATAGCTGTAAATATCATTATTCGTAGACCCCTCACCCCAACAAAACTCTAGTAATCGCTGTTTTACAATAAAACCCGACAATAAGGGGAAATTCCTATTTTGTGGGAAAAATGACACTCGGTACACCCTATCAAGTTTTCATTATGTCATCTTGCCACACCATTATAGACTCTAATCCCTCGCAATAAGATACAATGCGAACATTAATAGTCTTCCTTGGCAATTACATTATATCGACCGAGAAAGTAAGTAATATTTATTTGGAAATATTTCCTGAGCTTAGCTTCCTTTGAATTTCTCAAGAGTGTTTAATATTAAATATTGCTGTATAATCTTCTAGTAATTTCATGTAACGTGAAGAATATTGAATAACTCAGGAACGTAGCGGAGTATAATTTAATTTACTCTATTACTTGCTAGGTGAGTTTTTCCCTGTTGTAATACAGTTTGCCTTGGATGGATGGGTTTTAAAATTGATTTACCTTCTGTGAACAGGGATTGAATTAACCGTTCAAGGGGTTTCTGTACCCCCATTTACTATCAATAGGTTTTTTTATGGTGGGTAAAAATCATCCAATGACGAATCCCGCCCTTGAGCGGAGCGGAAAGTAGTGTCAGGCTCATACAGACTAAGCCACCCTCCCCGTTTCTTATTCGCCTTTCGCTTTGGGACCAACCCTTCATTTCAGAAAAAGACCCTTGGCCACAGTTGGCTACCAACCTTTTGCAGAGTCCCTACTGTTTGCTGAAACCTCCTTGAGGCGCGCAGGGAGGAAGTATCAGAGTTTTACTGTACCAACAGTGGACGTCTTTCGGCAAAAATGATGATACAATACGCTATAGCATAGAATGCATTATTTGTATGAACACAAGCTTTTTTAAAACAACATTGCCACAATAAACATCACAAACACGGCACCCCAGGCAGCGCCGGCGCCGGCGGAAGTCAGCTGGCGCAACTTGTGGCTTCCGGCCCTCTGCGGCTGGTATATAAGGTTGTATTACTTGTTATGTAGACAAGTTAGATACATAATGTTATCACTTTGTCCTACAGTATCGGGAGAGAGATCTCTAACTGTGTAGTTAGATGGTTTGTCTGGAGGGTGGAGTTATATGAAAATTGCATGCCTAAACCAATATCAGTCTTGAGGAGTTTTTTTTATTTTGGGAAAAATCATCGAATGTCGAAAAGGCGGAGCGGGAGACAGTGTCAGACTTCTACTAACTAAACGACCCACCGTTCCTTCCTGCCTTAGTTCCAAGGCCCAGATATTCCGCGTTCGCATCAAGCTTTGGCCCCAGAAGATTTCGACCCTGCTGGGGTATTTGGTAAGTCTGTAAATAAGTTTTATGTTATTTTAAAAATTATGATACACTAAAATTAATATGGCAAAACAACTTGAAAGATTGGTTCAACACTGAGAATACCAGCGAAACAAACTTTTTTTTTTTTTTTTTTTTTTTTTTTTATGGTAGGTAAAAATCATCGAATGACGAATCCCACTCTTGGGCGGAGCGGGAAACAGTGTCAGACTCTTACTGACTAAAGAACCTACCCCGTGCCTTCCTTGCCTTATTCCCAGAGCCCCGGTGTAACGCTTTCGCATCAACCCTCAGCTCCGGGAGGCTTCGACCCTGTTGGGCCCCTGCGGTGTGCTGACAACTCCTTGAGGCGCGCGGGAACGGAGCGCGCCGTCGACGACTTGGGCTCGGTCTGGACTGCTACCAGACGACCGGACGGCGAGCTACCCATTGCTCACCGTCCGCAAGCCAGTGTCTACGGTGGCCGGATATCGGCAGGATCGCGGCGGCGACAGCTACGGCGAGTACGCTGTTGCCTTTGCCTTATGCGGTCAGCCTCCTCCTTAACGAGCATTACTTCCTCGCAGAAGGAGGCGACCGCCTGCCACTCCTCCTCGCTGCGGACCATGGCCTGAACCAAGGCCCGGCGTGAGAGGTCGCCGCCGCCGATCACCCCCACGAGGGCACGGCGTTGCTCTTCCCAAGCGGGGCACACTTCTACCGTGTGCTCCACCGTGTCCTCCGGGCTGGCCACACAGTGGCGACACCCGGGCGTCTCTTCCGCACGGATCCGGTGAAAACAAACTTAGAAGTCAATTATAGTCACTCGACTTGCTAATATTCTTTGAAATAAGAAAAATAAAATGAAAAACAAATGAATTGCAAAAATAAACAAATGAACTGTAAAAATGTAGACTTCAAAACATCCGAACAGAAAAGTTACTTAACAAAGTACTCAAAAACTTTTTGAGGTTATTCAATACTAGTTCATTCCCGTGCCTTGCCCGCGGCAATTTTCGCAAAAACTGCTTTTTTTGTGTTGACTGGCCAAAGAATTCCGGCAAAAGTAAAGTCTTACTAAATATTTTCCTGACTGCTATGCCGGAGATCGTGGTTTCAATTCCTACCCAGGACAAATGTTTGTGTGATAAGCACGATCATTTGTTCTGTGTCTGGGTGTAATTTATCTATAATATGTATGTATGTATTTATAAATGCGAATGTTTATAAATCAGTTGTGTAGTGTTCATAACATTGGCTGTGTTTAGCTTGGGACTAGATGGTATTGTGTGACAGGTGTAAAAATAAAAAGTATCAGAAAATACAGACTTCGACAGTAAAGAATCCCACTCAATGGTCTTCAAAAAGTGAAAAAAATACGGTTTACGAACAATCTTAAATACAATTTCAACTCTTTATTATTATAATTTAGTTTAGATTCAAGTAGGTATATTCGCCAAAGATGTTTGAAACTTTGCTCTTGCTCTGAAAGCTGTCCAAATAAAACTAAGTAAGAGCCAAGTTTAATGACTAAATTGACAGTTTCAAGAACTATAGACAACTAGCTTTTGCCCGCGGCTTCGCCCGCGTGGTATTGGGGTTGGGGTTGGGGTTTCCGGGATAAAAAGTAGCCTATGTCCTATTCCGGAGTGTATCCTATGCCTGTACCAAATTTCATCCAGATCCGTCCAGCCGTTTTGACGTGATTGAGTAACAAACATCCAAACATCGTAACTTTCGCATTTATAATATTAGTAAGAAATGTTAATTTGTCTTTAGTCTACATCAGCACGCCATTAAAATAGGTCAGCTTCAAGTTTTGATGAACTCAGAGATGAGTAAAATAGAAAAAATGGATTTAAATGATTTTTTTTCGTAAATAAACTGCAAAAAAATATCTTGCCTCGATTTGCCAGTAAAACGTGACATCACAACATGGCAAACGATCCTATTCCCATATGGACCTCATTATACGAACAAACAAAAATACAATTTTAACGTTTTAAAATTCAACTCTTTAATAATAATAAAGAGTTAGTTTAGATTTAAGTAGGTATATTCGCCAAAGATGTTAGAAACTTTGCTCTTGCTTTGAAAGCTGTCCAAATAAAACTAAGTAAGAGCCAAGTTTAATGACTAGATTGACAGTTTCAAGAACTATAGACAATGTTAATTTGTTACAAGTCTTTAGTCTATATCAGCACGCCATTAAAATAGTTTAACTTCAAGTTTTGCTAACTAAGTCAAGTTTAAAAGCGAAGTTTATTGATAGGTTCTATAAAAAAAATAATTACAAGTGCCTAATGGAGTAATGACGCAAAATTGCTAGCAACTTACTGATTAACTGTTATTAATTGGTGATAATATGCTTAATAATAATATATCACTGATGTCCGATATCCGTTCCACATGACGAGAACCTCGTGAAAGCCGAGAAAGATCTATTGTGAGACTTGAGTTTTAGCTGTGCGTTGATATGTCAGTCAGTCAGTCAGTTTCTCCTTTTATAATCACTTCAGCTCTCAATTCATCATACTTTTTCTCTCAGCCTGTCTAGCCTGCTAAAATCTCCAACAAAACTTCGGACGTTCGATCAAAATCGTGAGAGTTTCCACTTTCCGATCACCAATTAGTGTCTTATTGGGCCTTAACTTTGTTTATTGTTTCAAACTTTATTAGACCACAAAACGGCGGTTTTGAGAAACTTTCAAAGCATCAATAAGTAAGTTTAAGCGAGTTGTTTAGTTATAATTTTGATCGAGAAAACAGTTGTTTTGTTGATCGACACGATGAAAACTTGGTAAAATGGTGGTGGAGATGGTAAAATGATAATCATTTCAAATATCGTTTAAATTACAGATGTACAGTAACGTAAAATCTGAAGTAAATATATAGTCTGAAGTTAGGCTCTGCGAATTTTAGCGCTAGAAAACTCGTAAAAAGATAAAGGTTGTTCCACAGCGTTGTTCACTAACTACCATCGTAAAAAGAAAACACAGTTTTTCACAGTTCCCACATTATCTATTATCGCCGGGCCTTGGTAGAAGCCATGGTTCGGAGTGAGGAGGAGTGGCAGGCGGTCGCCTCCTTCTGCGAAGCAGTAATGCTAGCAAAGGAGGAGGCGGACCGCATAAGGCAACGGCGTTTGCGCCCCAGACGCCGCCGGGATTCCGATCCTGACTTCCGGCCACCGTAGGCGCGGATGGTGAGCATTGGGTAGGTCGCCGTCCGGTCGTCTGGTAATCGTCCGAACCAAGCCCAGTCGTCGACGGCGCGCACTGTTCTCGCGCGCCTTAAGGAGTTGTCAGCAACCATAGGGACCCTGCAGAAGGGCCACGGGTTTGCGTCTGAAATGGAAGGCTCTGGCCCTGGTATGTATGGCTATGTAGGAACGGGGTAGGTTGTTTAGTCAGTAAGAGTCTGACACTTGTTTTCCGCTCCGCCCAAGAGTGGGACTCGTCATTGGATGATTTTTACCTACCATAAAAAAAACATTATTATTAGTTACCATACTATTTACACAAAGATACCCGCTTTAACATTAGTATTAATAATATAGCCATTCTATTACGAGCCCCTACAATATCACTTCCATTAGATTGTTCTAGCCATATCATCACAAACCCAATACATCAAGTAAATCTAATTACATCCTTCTCAAATATAGCAAAGATACCTTTTATTCAGCCATTCATACAATAAAATACGAGTTAGAGGTCTTAATAAGACAAATCTTTCTATCTGAACTTGTGTTGTGATCAGAAAAATGGTTTGTTTGTATGTCTTTTTGTAGAAAGTACCTAAATCTCTGGAAATACTAAACCATAACAACCTGAAAAAAAAAAGAAAGAATGCCTCCTTTTTTAGCATTACTGCTTCGCAGAAGGAGGCGTCCGTCTGCCACTCCGCCTCGCACCGGACCATGGCCTCTACCAAGGACCGGCGCGAGAGATCGCCGCCGATCGCCCCCACGAGGACACGGTGATGCTCTTCCCAAGCGGCGCACACCTCAACCGTGTGCTCCACCGTGTCCTCCCGGCGGTCCACACAATGGCGACACCCGGGCGTCTCTTTCACACAAATCCGGAGCAAGAACCTTCCGAAAGAGCCCTTATAGGATGCGATTATGAACGTAAAACGGGGGTTGGAAGTTAATATGGAGAAACCGACTTACACGCGGGTAAAGCCACTGGCAGAAGCTAGTTATCAAACTGTAGTAAAAATACAAGAAAAATGAACACCAAGATAGATACCAAGTTCCCAGAAACATACACGGTTCTCGGAAGATAGATCACGGGTAAAAGTAAGTTAACACAATCAAATCCGAGTTCGGATCTTGTGTAGATTAAATCTGTCCATTGCGTAATATTAGGAAATAGATTACATGTGTGGAAAAACGAGCAAAGCTGACTATTTATCTATTTACTAGTCAAGGAAATAGATGTAATGTATTGAAAAGTGTTTGGCTCCGATATTTGTAATGGTGGTTTAAAATGCCCGCGCCGAGCTTTGGTCCGCAGCGAGGAATTGCAGGCGGTCGCCTCCTTCTACGAAGCAGTAATGCTAGGAAAGGAGGAGGCCGACCGCATAAGGCAACGGCACTCGCGCCCCAGACGTCACCGGGATTCCGACTTGCGGACGGCGAGTAACGGGTAGCTCGCCGTCCGGTCCGTCTGGTGGCTTGGTCCGGACGGACCAAGCCCAGTCGTAGACGGCGCGCACTGTTCCCGCGAGCCTTAATGATTAGTCAGCAAATGTAGAGGACCAACTGCAGGGTCGAAGCCTACTGGGGCCCCGGTCCGGTTTCTGAAAGGAAGGTCCGACCCCGGTATGAGGACTAGGGAGGAATGGGGTAGGTTCTTTAGTAAGTAAGAGTCTGACATTGTTTTCCGCTCCGCTCATGGGCAGGATTCATCTTTAGATGATTTTTCCTACCATAAAAAAAAAAACAAAGCAAACGTTTGGTGTTATTTGCCGCATAGTACACCATGAACCTACGTGTCTTTCTTTTCCTTCTTTGTCAAATCCATCCAAAGGTTGTCATTAAAAAATCGCTTTTAGCGATAAGACCGCCCATTATGACACCCAATTTTAAGTTCCTATTGTTATTTTTTATTTTTGGTGTGCAATAAAGAATCTATCTACTATACTTACTACAATTTAAATAAAAGTAAGTACAAAGTGTGCTAACCGATACGACACAGCTGCGTAGGATTCAAGGCGCACCCAGCACAGATGGGGCGCTTTCTCTGCATTACGTATGCCGCTGGAGTACGCCACTTGTCTCTGGTAACGACGCTAACGTTTACTTGCTTTTGCAAAAGCCAAACTGCCTTGGGATTTCTGTGAGGAGAATGATGTCATTGTATTTACAATATTGTTGAAGAAACACGCGGAATTAAAGTGGATGCTCCAGAAAAACTTGCGAAATCAAAATTTTCGATAGTGTATTTCGTCTTTGCAGCCTCAGACTAAGAAAAACAGGTGAGTATTTTAACAAAAATTATACGCACTTGAGGTAAAGACACGTATGTATTAACACATCTATACTGATTAAAACCATTACCGTAAATGACTTTTTTGTTTTTTATGATGAGCAAAAATCATCCAATGACGAATCCCACTCTTGGGCGAAGCGGGAAACAGGGTCGGACTCTTACTGACTAAACACCCCAACCCATTCCTTATTTGCCCTTCGCACTGGGGTCAAGCCTTCCTTTAAAACAAGATTTGTTTGTAATATACTATTTACTTCCTGGCATTTACTGGCAAGAAGTCAACCAGTCAGAAAGATGATAATTATGCCTATTGCACATTCCAAAGCGCTGATATCTATTGAGAAGAACGTGCGAATTTGACAATAATGATAATGTGTCTTTATGGTAATCAATACACCATAGATTTAATTTAATATTAGTTATACATAAATGTAATCAAGATAAGAGAGAGCGGCCTCACACTTAAAAGAAGAGGTCAACCTCAATATTGTTGAAACAACTTTGTTAATGAATTCAACATTTTTCATATTCATTTTCAACATGCTAAAATTATGAAAATGTTTTCTTCAGATTTATATTGACACTATATACATACACAGTTAAATCTTGATCGTTTTAATCCCTTGGAGGATCGATTCAGTACATGAAACACTATCGATTGGTAAAGTTAGAATGAAAAAACAAAGTACTTTTTTTTAAAACTCGAATTAATTTACGCATGATCTAAATTGATTTCTTTAAGTAAACGTCAGCTGGGCGAGTTCAATGACCTGTAGGTAGTTAGTACGCAATGACCGACAACTACCTACAAAGTCAATGACTCGTTTACTTAAAGAAATTAATTTCGTAAATGCGTATATCAATAAGAGATTAAGAAAAAAAGTACTTTATTTTTTTATTTTATCTACACAAATCGATAGTGTTTCATGTACTGGATCGAACCTCTTCGGGTTAAAACGACTAAAATTTAACGGTGTATACGCACGAAATCTTCGTTATTTTCTATAATATACAAGTGGATTGGATACCACTACTTCAAGAGTATTTGACAGGCTGTCTCAACCAGTAAGCCAATGAAATCATCAAGAAGATGGATGACAGAGAACCATTCACCTGTGTACCTACGTCAATTCTCTCTACTCAAATACTCAATAAAAAGCGATGTTTAGTGATAGTGAAGTATTTATTTTAAAAGGTCGAAAAATATCTTTTACATTTTGGGGAGTGAAGGAATTCATCATCATCATCTTCAACATTTCAGCCCAAAGACGTCCACTGCTGGACATAGGCCACCCACAAATGTTACCACAGTGAACAGTCCTGTGCGTTTATTCATCGGGATTCTGCAATCGTTACTAGGTCATCAGTACAACTTGTAGGAGGAATTATGTATATGTATATGTATGTATATGTCCACAACTATCACACAACGCCATCTAGTCCCAAGCTAAGCAGAGCGCTTGTGTTATGGGTACTAGACAACTGATAAACATACTTATATATTTCTAAATACATACATATTATAGATAAATTACACCCAGACACAGAACAAATGATCGTGCTCATCACATAAACATTTGTCCTGGGTGGGAATCGAACCCACGACCTCCCGCATAGCAGTCAGGGTCACTAACTACTAGACTGACAGGCCAGTCAATTGCACAATTTAATTCCAAAAATTCTTACTTACGAAGACTTATGGCGTTGCGCCATCGGTGATGGACATCACACCTTTGGCTATTCGTACTAAGCGTTTTGGATCACATTAATTATACCTACGTTCAGCTATGGAGTGGAATTCCTTGCTGGAGTCTGTGTTTCCTGGTAGCTATAACCTAGGGGTTTCTTAAGTCAAGAGTGAATGGGATACTTCTAGGCAAGCGTGCTCCATCGTTGGCCATATCATCGCTTACCATCAGGACAGTGACCACTCACTGTCCTGATGGTAAGCGTACACCCTCTAGGCTAGACTCGCGTTTGACCACTCAAACGCGAGTCTAGCCTAGAGGGTGGTGCAAACTGTTACCTCGACTCCAGGAATAAGGCAAGGAAGGTACGGGGTAGGTTTTTTAGTCAGTAAGAGTCTGACACTGGTCTCCCGCTCCGCCCAAGAGCGGGTTTCGTCATTGGATGATTTTCACCTACCATAAAAAAAAACCATTTAATAAAAACAAAATAATATAAAAATACTAAAAGTATAAAACTAACTTCAACAAACAAATCATATCAATCTATTACGCAAGATGATTGATGAAAACCTCTTCAAAATTGTTTGTTTCTTTTCTATAAAGCCTATATTCTATCGCCAACATTTAGACTCAAAATCGCGCGAAAAAACAAAAAAATAAATCATGGAAACAATTGTGATATTTCCAGCGCAATATCTCAAAAGCCTAGGTTCTACTGTGCACTGTTATGAAAACATATAGATGTCATTTGTCAGTGTCACTCTGCTTATTATTCATTCGCGTCCAACAGGTGATATGGCTCAAAGGGGCTTATGTAACTTACATAGATACCTATATACCTACTGAAGCCGTCTGTAGACTTGAGTCCGGGGACACGATTGCCTTTCGTTAGCGCGTTTACCGGCTAAAAGTGAGGGAGCCTAGGTAGGGATTTTGGGCGTCACTCGAACGCGTAAAAAAATCATTATAGACACCTTTTTTTATGGTAGGTAAAAATCATGGAATGACGAATCCCGCTCTTGGAAACTGTGTCAGACTCTTACTGACCAAACAACCTACCCCGTTACTCCCTTGCCTTAGGCCCAGAGCCCCGGTATAACGCTTTTGAACCAACCCTCGGCTCCAGGAGGCTTCGACCCTGTAGGGCCTACTACAGTTTGCTGACAACATCTTTGAAGCGCGCGGAAACAGTGCGCGCCGTCAACGACTTGGGCTCGGTTACCAGACGACCGAACGGCGAGCTACCCATTGCTCGCCGTCCGCAAGCGAGCGTCTACGGTGGTGGTCGGATATCGGCGGGATCGCGGCAGCGACGGCTACAGCGAGATCACTTCTAGCCATTAGATAATCGTCAGATTAATATGTGTTGGTTATCAGAAAGGCAAAGCGCTTTTATGCGAATATCTGACGCACTCAAGTATTTCCATGTGACTATTTGTTTTTTTTTTACATTTTTGAAAAACTTACATGCTCTCCCACCCACTAAAATGAAATCTTGCCATAGATTTTTTTTTCGTTTTCGACCTAATCTTCACAATCTAATCGGTCTATGGCGCTTTAGTAACTTCAAATTTAGCATCCTGGTCTCCTCTCCTATAGGCAAGAGTGTGGCGACGCGATTGCCTTTCGTCAAGTTACCGCGTTTACCGGCTAAAGGGTCATGGGCGTGACCTCGAAAACGGTTCCCGCGGACACTATTCATAATTCAAATTGTTTTTTTTTTCTTTCAGTGTTGCTGCTGAGGTTTATTGCACAGGAATTGTACTTTTTTCGGGACAATACCTGGCTTTTGGCACCCAGTGCGTGTGTGCGAGATGTGTGGATCTTACAGTAATTAATTCTTGAAGTTTTTTTTTTTAAACAATACTAGCGACCCGCCCCAGCTTCGCCCGAGGGCTTAATATTGAATATATTATGCATGTATTATACACATAAACCTTTCTCTTGAATCACTCTATCTATTAAAAAAAACTGCATCAAAATCCGTTGCGTAGTTTCAAAGATTTAAGCATACAAAGGGACATAGGGACAGAGAAAGCGACTTTGTTTTATACTATGTAGTGATAATAAAAGAAATTCTACTACTTCTAGCATGTTTATTGGATTGAAGTAAATTATTACTTTCTTTTCTTTCTACGTCTTCAAATTGCAAACGGATTTTTTTTTTAATGGTGGACACAGTATAATTATGTCTGATAAGTCTGGAATAAATGAATTTAATATAAAACCAATTTAAAGAATCTGAAGTTACTAAACTATACTAGTGCGCCTCACCATCAACGATTGCATCACTGCTTACCATCAGGTGGGATCGCAGTCAAGCACTAGTTTATTGAAATTTAAAAAAAGTTTTCTTTCGGCAAGTTTACTATTTTAACCGAAGGTTATAAAGTCATGGGCTTGGCCTTGAAACGGTTACGGTAATTTTCATATAATTAATGGAAAATAAACTTTATTCTTTATTGTAAGTGCCTGTTCTGAGTTTAGAGCTAAATCGAAAACTAATATAGACTATAGTTGATTTAAAAGACTGTTTCCTTTTACGCCAGCAACAGGCAGCTCATCTGAACGAGTTTCCGCAATCGTGCAATAAATGCTAACAATTCAAATAGAATGCATTTTCTAAACGAGCGTAACTAGTAGAAGTTGGGGACTGCATGTGGCCATGGCGGATGGTTTTTTATGGTAGGTAAAAAAGTAAAAATCATACAATGACGAATCCCGCCCTTGGGCGGAGTGGGAAACAGTGTCAGACTCTTACTGACTAAACAACCTACCTGGCGGATGGTTCAACTTATTTGCCGCGTATTTTTTTTAACGCTTATTTTTTTTAAATAAAAAGTTATATAAAAACATTCGCCCTACTTACCTCATTACGAAGAACGTTAAAAAACATAATACAATATTCAGTTTTATTCTCTAGATTTACACAGATATCAACCGCACACATCAGTCGTGTGATATGCGCCATTACAGACCATCGTACCGGAACAAATGTCATGCCATTAGGTCCCACAAACATTTGTCCCAAATGTCTCGATTCGTCCCAAATGTCCCGATTGAGAAATCACGTATCGTTAGGTATTAGTAAACATTTTGGAATGTACTTATGAGGACCAATAATGTTAAACGGAGTTCATTTGTATCTATACTAACCATTACTTGATCGAAACTTGATAATTCGATATTTGTTATATCGAACACGGTCTGTCGATAATTTGTCAATGGTTAATGCGAAAAACCTTTTAGCGAATGCTCATTAGTTCGACAAAACACCTAATCTCCTTATTTAATTAATAAGGACATTAGGTGTTTATTTTTTTTATTAATAACCTCATTTAGTTTTATCTACTTCCAGTTGAATGAGTTGCAGTTTGATACCATATTCTATCATCAGAAATCAGAAAGCGAAAACAACTTACGGGGCATACGTCTGCGACATTGAGCAAACAAAAGGGGACCTACCGTCACTACCCATGCATCAACATTATACGAATAATGATTTGTCCTTCATTTATTAAACTCAATATAAATAAAAGCCGTAAATAAAAAGATTGATAATTAAATTATCTTTTAGTTTGTGAAAGTTCCATAAAAATAGACCTTATGGTTTTTGCCTGATCTTCGCTTTTTTGTCTGTGTTAGACATAACTTTGAAAATCTATCCTATTTTTATGAAAAAACCATGTAAATATTCGTATATCAAATTATTAGGCAAATAGTCTAATTTAACATATATTTTTTTCAAAACAAACGGCCTAGCGGTTTAGACGTGATCTTCGATTTAAAATTATCAAGAATCGCCCGGACGGAGCACTTTTGTAAGGGACCGCACAGGCCACCGCTTTAGTAAGCATTGGCTCTAAGGGTCTTGACAGACAGACACACAGATAGGCAACAAAGTGATCCTAAAAGGGTCCCATTTTTCCTTTTGAGGCATGCAACCCTAAAAATCACAGTTAACATCACTTTCTGCCCTTCAGCACGTGACATCTAGCCCTGACCTAGTCCACAGCATTCACGTCAACTAAGATAAATCTCTATCAACACAATGGCGAGCGTTTAAACATTCTTACCAAGGTTTTTAATTAATGAAACGCATCTTCAAAATAAAACGTCTCTTGAGTAATGAATAAGCCCAGCTTTTCTTTTTTTTCGGTCATTCATCATGGAAACTGTCTCTAGTTACTTTTTTTTTGTAGTCTTAATGAGAATCTTGAAGTTTTGTCTGTGTTATTGTTTACAGAGAGATTTTAAGTGAAGTACCACATGCCTCTAAATAAAATGTTGATATGGAAAGAATACAAAAATAGAAAAAAAGTATTTTGCCATCAATTCCTGCAGAGGGAAGCAAGCTTCGCAGGCGGCCTAGAAAGAAGTGGCAGGATGAACTGGATGCGTACCATGAGGACTACTTTGAGACGGTGAGAGAGTTTCTAGAAGGACTTCGGGGAGGCCTTTACCCAGCAGTGGGATAGTAAATAACATTATACTGATCAACAAATTTTTGTCATACTAAATCTCGCATAAACACTGAAAAACAAAACACCCTGTATAAGAAAGTATAATTTGAAAAAAAAAAATTGGCGATTCCTTTATTCAAATTTAAAACCAGAATAAAATACAAAAAGCATTAATTTTCCCTAACCCTTACTAAATAAAAAAAGTGAAATACGAGAAAGGCCTGAATTCATTATAATAAGATTGGAATCATAACCGTTAGACGTCTTTCTACAGAGAGACAAAGGAACACTTGACAGAAGGTCTGTGAAAATTATATACGGCAAAAAAACATGTCGCAAAGTTAAGAGGGTCCTTCCCGACCCATCTGTCGTCAACGTCAGCATCGTTTAAATAAAAGAATGTTGTTTCATCCAACGCAATGTTTGATAAAGAGGCAACGCAATAAAAGGAAAAATGACATCTGAATGCGTTTTTAGCATTCTGTAAAAGAAATAGACTAGTTCTAGGCGAGTATGCTCTATCGGCCACATTATCGCTTACCATCAATTGAAATAATTGTAAAACGCAAGCCTACACATAATTACACCAAAAAAGTTGTTTCAGGACATTCATGTTTATTTTTTGGAAAAAATTGTCATTCAGAATCAATTGATTAAATGTGCAATGTTCTATATGTATATTTTTTATTTTTACTTTATGAGTACCTACATTATGAAGGGCTAAAGTTCACGCAAAATGGCAGATTTTCAAAGGACTGAATGATTTAACACAAAATGTTTTGATTATAATAAAACCCTAGATAACATCTATGAAATAACTGTGTTTCCAAAATATCTAGAGAAAGCTGTGTAGTCTCTCGGGTTGGGCGCCCTTAAGAAAAAATCTGATTATGCATGAGCTTGAGACGAATGAACATGAATATTATAATACGCAACATGGAACATAAAAACACATATACTGAAAGTTGTATGTTCAGAATAATTGGATGCTGAAACAATTTTAGCTGTATTAGAAATAGTTTTTTTTTTAAGAATTATTTTAAGATAAATAATTATCCATGTTGATAAATTCTTGATTGTATAAACGTATGCGTGTGTTTTTCCTATAATTAGAACACAAGTCATTTCTTAAAAATATAAACTACATAAGTACATTAAGTAAGTAAAAGTAAAATTTTAATGATTACATAGGTAAGTAATATGCTCTAGCCCTGGTATATATGGTGACGTAGGAACGGAGTATTTTGTTTCGTCAGTAAGAGCCTGACACTGTTTCTCGCTCCGCCCAAGGGCGGGATTCATCATTGGATTATTTTTACCTACCATTAAAAAAAAAGGTCTCTTGGAATAATATTCAACTTTTACACAGACGAAGCCGTTGATAGAAACTAGTACACTACGGTGTTACTCATTAAGTCTAACATTCCCACTCTTTCAACCCAGAGACTAGTAGACATTATTTACAAATTTCCCACCAAAAAAATAAAGGTTATGGAACTAAACCAAAGTACAGAGAGACTCTCAAACTTAGCTGGTTTTAAGTAGTGATAGGACTGGACCTTCTAACGCTTTCTTTGCGTCATTACAACAACGAAGCCAGGTGTTAACCCGCAAAGATTTACACCCAAGGTCACAAGAAGGACGCACGTGTTTGAATTATATATACTAGAGGTATGAATGTGTGGGTACTGAAATTATGATTATGTACTGGGTAGTTACTAATGTCGTGGCCTATTAATATATGGAGAGGGAGCGACAATTATGGGGGAATCCGTTGAGAACTAAACATTTCTCAGGCAACAAAAGAAGATGACAAAGGTCATTGGGCGTAATCCGACCCGGTCGCGGACATGAATGAAAATGATTTAAAACGAAAGAGTATAAATTCACTTAACATTACATAAGGTTATTTTTTACTTAATCAATGGGAGAACAAAGTTTGAACTAAAAATACATTTACTTAAAAAATCGAATACTACTACTAAATATTAGTTGTCGTTCCGTTAAATAGCTACTAAAAGGTTTTCGCGAGTGCATGTGCGTCCCGTCATCCCGTGTGATGAAAACGGCAGGTATACGTTCGCTCCCTCTCTCTCACACAGTAGGTTGCGTCTCGCTCGTTGCGTTAGCGCATTGTTTCGTTCGTGTCATCGCAGTCCTTCGTTGTCTCTCGTTGTGATCTGTGCGTTTACCTGTTATCGTTTGTTTTTATCAACTACCTACCTAAGCACGTTTACTGGACCTGATTATTTGCTGTTTTATTTGGAATTTGTTTGAAATGGATAGACGAAATAATTGTGTAGTGTGTACCAGATCTGTGTTACGGCGCAGAAAACACATACTTACTGAACTGTTTTTAGAAAGATATCGGAGTCACACAGTGTTATTGTTACAAGAAATAATACCACGCGAGGTAAGTTTTGTATTTACATGCTTTATCAGTTTTGTCTACTCTAAATGCAGTATTTTACTTAAATAAGTATAGACGTTCAAATATTACAGCAGCGAGTAATTTTCTCATAATGTTATTTGCTTAGCAACCGTAACTAAGGAGTTTTATGAAAGGAAAACTGTCAACACAGCGGCTTTTATAACACACACGAATACATTACTATTAATTTACAATTGAATAATCTAATAAAATGGCTCCTTAAATATTAATTATTAACAATAATATATATCAAAGAATAATGCACAATATTATAACTTTTACTAATTATTTGATGTACCGGAAGCTGACAAGCGGAAGGCGCTATAATCGTTTATTTATAATTATTCGCATCAATAGACCAAGAAGTTACAATGTCAAGTATGTACTAAGGAGTTTTCATGTCGAGCTGGTATATGATGAACCCGAAGTCTGTAACACATTGTCTTGTAGACTACAAACATTAACTGTTGTTTTTTATTTCTTCTAGATTCCTTTTGATGGTACAAGATCGATTTGTCATCCTTGCTGGCAAAGATTTGATCGCGCTGTGCATAATCAGCATGCCCCAAATATTCAAATTGATCAAGAAATAGCAGTCGAGGGTGAAGGCAGAAATAGCCGGAGGGAAGGTTTACTTACTATTCCTGGATATTTACGAGCATCAAATACAGCACGACGCTGCATTTTTCAAAACTGCAGAAACATTGTTACGCGAGGTGTGCCATTATATGCCAGATTTTATTTATTACATAATCACAATTTATATGTACCCAATCTAGCACGAGCTTGTCAGCCTCATATAATGACAAATGATTGGGACATACTTGCGAATGGTCAGATAATACTTGAAAACTTTAATAGTGCACACGTGCTAGACCTAATAAATCTATACAGATGGGGATATGAGCGCCGAAATCAAATGAATTTTGAAAATATTGAAGAATTTGATGATGACGAGCTGCACTTTTGGACGTCTTTAAGTAAATCTCAATTTAACTCCATTTTACGACAAACTCCTTCTCTACGTGTGAGATCTGATTGTCCTGCCACCGTTTTAAACTCAAACTCAAACTCATCATAAATTTGACCAATTAAACCAACCAACTTGGATTTATTTACATCATATCATTAGCTGGCACATTTGTATTCTCAAGATCGATCAGGTTCAAGAAAGAAATAAAAGATGAAGCCGTTTGCATTTTCGAAAGCATATTTGTTTATTTATTATAAACTTTATTGTAGGTACTTCTCATGATGTGGACAGGATAAACATTTACAAAACTAAGTGTAAAATGGGCGGTCTTATCGCATAGGGCAATTTCTTACAGACAGCTTTAGGATGGACTAAACGAAAGGAGATAGATTTGGGGCGGTCAGTGTACTAAACTCATACCTAAATATATATTAATTACACATAATAATAAAATGCGCATGATTGTACATGCGTATTTTTATTATCATCATCATTAGCCTTATCCCTATGTTCCCACTGCTGGGACACAGGCCTTCTCACTAGGAGAGGGACAATATCAATCAATATATTATATCTAGCGTAGATCTTTACGTAGAAGAACGTAGCGTAAGAACAAGAAACTGTTGCAAAATTATGGTTAAATCGTTATTTAAAAATTATACATTATGCGAGAGAGTGAGAGCTACAAATAAGTAAGTAACTAAAATATACTGCATGTACTGTAAAAAATTAAAAGCAGTCATTTGACTGCTTATCTAACTATCTAGTTAAGTACCTCTTATTTGACACGAACTCACGGATCTTTTTAATTCGTTTTAACAAGGGTTATTCTCAAGATTTAGTCATAAATCAGTTTTTATTTTTCTGCTATGATAAATTCAAAAAGAAAATATAAAAACATTAGTTGCACAGTATTTTTCTAAGCAGGCAGCTCATTAAGGCACCGTAAGCTGTGCCATTTATTGCGAAACTTACAGCCACGAGCCAACCCGGCGCAATCTCGGTTAGAAAAACTCGTTAGACACAGGGAATCGAGCTATAAAGTAATATAAGATTATTGGTACAATTAGCAAAGCTGGTAAATGTATGTGGCCAAATAACAAAAACAAGTATTCAATGAAAACATATTTTTCACTAGCTTTTGCCCGCGGCGTCGCCCGCGTGGTACTGGGGTTGGGGTTGGGGTTTCCGGGATAAAAAGTAGCCTATGTCCTATTCCGGAGTGTATCCTACGCCTGTGCCAAATTTCATCCAGATCCGTCCAGCCGTTTTGGCGTGATTGAGTAACAAACATCCAAACATCGTAACTTTCGCATTTATAATATTAGTAAGAAGATAAACAAGCTATACCTCCTATATAATAAATACTCATCAAAACCATTCCTTATTATCGAGTTTCCATCGCGATCTTCCAGCTCCATTATCAGACCCCGACTACCATATAGGATCAAACTACTCGTCAATACAAATCAAACGAGCCCAATCTCGAAGGTTGTATTGTTTTATTGCCAAGTTCCTGTGGCCACCTTCCTGCTTCCTCATCAGATCAGCTCCATGTCATCATAATATTGCATTGTAATGCGATTTACCATGCATGCAAAATTTCAGCTCAATCGGTAATCGGGCAGTGGATCAAATTTAATATACAAGATTTGATCACAAACATCAGACAGGTTCGACGGCGCGCACAGTTCCCGCGCGCTTCAAGGAGTTGTCAGCAGACAGTAGGGACCCTGAAGAAGGGTCGAAGCCAACTGGGGCCAAGGGTTTGTGTCTGAAAGGAAGGCTCTAGCCTTGGTATATATGGCGCCGTAGGAACGGGGTAAGTTGTTTAGTCAGTAAGAGTCTGACACTGTCTCCGGCTCCGCCCAAGGGCAGGATTCGTCATTGGATGATTTTTAACAACCATAAAAAAAAATCGGACAGGTGATACTAATATATAGGCGTTTAATAAAATAATCAAGAACAAATCATTTTGGACAGAAAAACTGCGAAAGAGATCAGGCTAACTTTTGCCGTACGTGCTCGTAATTCGTAATGGATAAAGAAAGTGTGTGTATAAGGAAAATAAGATGATACTGTGTTAGATAAACTTTACGGATGTCACGAAATAAGGGCAATATTTCTTTACAACTGAAAGAAACGATTCAGTAAATCAAAACGATCTTATTGTTCAAAGAGTCAACTTTTGCGTTCCACTTTTGCAACTTTCGGAAACGATTGTAAAGATGTCACCAGACTTCGCGAATGTGGCGCTCAAGAGTCGTTTACGAACTGCACGCGTGTTGCTTGGGTCTGGCGACAGTATAAGTTTGTTTTTTTTTTTTTTTGGTGGGGTGTTAAGTCTGAAGTCTGACACTGTTTTCCGCTTCACCCAAGAGTGGGATTCTTCATTGGATGATTTTTGCCCACCATACAAAAAGGCCCTGTGCAAAAAATCACGCTGCTAGATCCAATATTTTCGGCTGTGTATATGTCAGTCAGTCAATTTCTCCTTTTAGATACATACATGGATAAATACTTATGCTGATCCCATAAAGAAGCGACGCAACAGAAAGCAATCGGTGTCGTAACACGAACACAACTAATAACAATGTGACAGCCACATGCCACTGTGTGTCAGGTCTGCGCCGGCGCCGGTGTACGTTGCGTCATGTGCGTTACGGTGACCATGCGGTTGTGCGTTGAAGGAGACGGTCTTTAAATAAAATTGAACTGGCAATTACAGTAGGCGGTAAATAACTTGGCTAGACATTTTTGTGGTGGGGGTAGTTCTAGCATGTCAAAATGTAAGGAATTATGGGTGGTTCCCCGACCACAAAATCTTGAGTCAAGTTTTTTGTCGATCAAATTGTTTTAATAAGCATTGCCATACAGCGTGGCAATGCTGCCAACCTTTTGGGCACTTTACCAGTCGACAGCGATGCGGAAGAGTTTTTTGACACTTTATTAGATTAGGTATTTTTAGATAAGTTCATTAGATGTTTTTTATTTTTTAATTTATGTGTATACTAGCTTTTCGCCCGCGGTTTCGCCCGTGTGGAAATCGGTTAAATCGCGCTTTTTAGAGTTTTAAGGTTAGAGATTGACTTAATTATTGCATATAAAACTTTCCAATACTTACAACCTAAAAATATAAATAAATAAATAATAGACAGTATACCAAATATTTTAAAACCTGTAAATTTATTAAACATGTTAAAAAAGTAACTGCCAAATAGATGTCGGTGTCGTGCTAGTAACAGATTTAAGACTTTGTCTTTCTATACCCTATTTCGTTAAAACAAATCTAAATTTATACTACGTTAAGCTGTAAGATCCAGATTAAACATTTCGCCTCGATATACAATCTAGACTGCTAGTCGAAAGAGTTACTGCGGCTCTGTAGCGCAAAAGACAACTGGAAGAAAACGAGTAGGCAACGAAACCGAGATAATTAATCAAATAATTCCTTTATCCCATGATTTTACGCCTAAAGAAAAAACTTTTGTTAAATCATATAAAGTATGAGTTAGAACTAATCGATTTATGGATATCAGGTTAATGACGAAATACACACGAAGGGACGAACATTAGTGTCAGTTTTGTAAATAAATTGTTATTTCGTTACGATATATTTAAGTAACGTTGCTCGTTAATGTGTGTACTTCTTAAGGGCAAATATACGACCAGCGACCTTGAGCGAACAAAACAGAAAATAATGTCAACCGCCGCGCATCAATATTGTTCGAAAAATATTTTTTCCTTCATTAATTTATTAAACTTAATAAGATTATAAGCCATATTGTTAAATTATGTTTTAGTTTGTAGAAGTTCCACAAAAATACACCCAATGCTTTTTGCCTTCTTAAGGGGTAAATATACGACCAGCAACCTTGAGCGTACAAAATAGGAGCTAGCGTCACTGCCCGCGCATCAAGATTATTCGAATAAAAATTTGTCCTTCATTTATTTAAACTTCATATGAGTAAAAGCCGTATTGGTAGTTAAATTATGTTTTAGTTAGTGAAAGTTCCATAAAAATACACCCAACGGTTTTTGCCTAATCTTCGTTTTTTTGTCTGTGCGAGTCTTTGAAAATAAATTACACAAAGTTTGATGAATAAAAACCGATAGTGTTCGTATATCAAATTATTAGGAAAATAGTCTAGTTTAAAATATATTTTTTCCAACAACATCCCAATAACCTATACCTACTTCTTAAAGTGCTTTGGGGAGTACACAAAAGCATCATGTTTTTCTATTCATAACGCGTTATTCTTAACGGATAAAAAGCAACAACGTAAAAAACACATTAGCTTCCATCTGTTAACTTAATTTGTTTCGGAACGTACATAAATGCGTTTTTCATTGTATCTTTATTACATTTTGTTGTTACACTGTGTGTTTTTCTTACTTTTCGTTCTGTATTAAGCTTAGAATAACTTTAGTCTGCAAGATAATACATTGTACATACATCTGCACAGTCAGAAGCACTAGTGTAAATAAAATAATACATAGATACTTGGACAGATTTTTTTTTTGTAGTCGTCACTTGTTTGTTACTTATTTATGTATCCATCTAGTGTTAAGTATGTACTTAGATTTACCACTAATTTGTTTTGTTTTATTATGCACCAAGTGCAACCCCACTTTATTATATATATATTTTATTTTATTACTCAAAATTATAAAAAATATATTTTGGTGTACAATAAACTAAAAACAAAAAAGAAACGAAATAAATATTACTTATAGAAAAGTGTTGCGCGACTGCTCTATAGTCGACCAAATCATCACTCATTACTCAAACGCAATCTTACCAATAATAAAAAATATTATTAAAAAAATACACAACACAGTACCAGGACAGTCCGTACACTCACAAACTCATGGTCACTAGCGCAGTGCGTTAGCCGGTAGCACTCACGCGCATGTCAATACGCTCAGCGAAAGTGATTATCATTGTATTACAACTGCGCTTGCGCAATACAAGTTAATGACTTTTCCTGCGTTTATTGGAATTGTGGAGCGGTATCGTGATGAGAAGGTGGATGAGGGTGGCATAGGAATATTGGGTTGTTGATACACAATACCTGTGCCCAGCAGTGGGCAAACTCAGGCTATGACTCCTTTAGAGTCGGTCCAATTCGAGCTCGGGTCATGCTCCAATATTATCGAGGAGGTAATTTCATTGAATCTTATTATTACAAATCAAGCTGAACAGGACTTGGCTTCTATGCGATATCTATACGTTTTACGATGGAAGAATTGCGTAGGGAGACATGGCTTTTTTAAATTTGATGTTTTTGGTGGGATTGTCTTTTTTTTTCAATATTTTTGTTCGTCAAAGAGGTCGATCTTAACTTTGACTTTGACCTCGTCTGATAAAAGAGGACTATAATGCAATAATTGTATTCAGAAGATACCTCTTCACATTTGTTTCGAAGACAAAAGGGTTTTTTATGATGGGAAAAATCATCTAATGACGAATCCCGCCTTTGGGCGGAGCGTGAAACAGTGTCAGACTCTTACTGACTAAACGATCCACCCCATTCCTTCAGCCGTAGGGGCTTGCGGACAGTGAGCAATGGGTAGCTTGCCGTCCGGTTGTCTGGTAATAGTCCGAACCAAGCCAGTCGTCGACGGCGCGCTCTGTTCCCGCGCGCTTCAAGGAGTTGTCAGCAAAGACGATGAGTTAGTTACCTACTTATAATGATAGAGAAAGAATTTCACACTTCAATTTTTTCGTATCTAATTAACAATTACAATTTGACAGCACGTTCGGTGCAGTGGAGCGATAGATTGCTGCGCTGCGTGTCGCGGATTTGATTCCAGCGCGGAGCAATTATATTGGTATGGCCTAAGATAGTAAGTTCCGGGTCTGGGTGTCTTGTGTATTAGATTTTACATTTATAATGCATCTACGATAAAAGAGTCATTCTTAGTGTGGGGTAACGTTATAGAGTAGACAGATAGATATATTCTTTACTAGTGACCCACCCCAGCTTTGCACGGGTGCAATACTAATATATTACGTATGTATTACACTTATAAACCTTCCTCATCAATAAATCTATTTATTAAAAAAACCGCATCAAAATCCGTTGCGTAGTTTTAATGATCTAAGCATACAAAGGGACAGAAGCGACTTTGTTTTTTATACTATGTAATGATTGTACACCAAAAATAGAATAACAATTCGAACGTAAAATTAATAGGGTGTCAGAATGGACGGTCTTATCGCTAAAAGCGATTTTGAAAGACAACCTTAAAACAAATTAACCTTAAAGTAATTGATTTTTAAAGTTTAAAGCTACACTGCACATACGTAGGCCACAATCGCCGATCTGGGCGCGTCATTCTCCATACATTTTATACGGCAACTAGACTTGTAAAGCGACACTCGATCCACGCCACACGACGTCGTTCTAAGTACAAATCTGGCGTGTTTCACGTGTGCCTCGGTCTAATGTAGTTCTAACCTTAATTGAGTTTATTTATTTAGTTTTATGTACAGTAGTGGTACATAGGCGGACTTAATGCTACAAGGCATTCTCTACCAGTCAATCTTTGGGGTAAAAAAGACAACACTGTGGTAGATGTGCACAATAAATAAATATCAGATAATAGATTCAGAGACATTATATAGTATAAAACAAAGTCGCTTCATTCCTATGTATGCTTAAATCTTTAAAACTACGCAACGGATATTGATGCGGCTTTTTTTAATAGATAGAGTGATTCAAGAGGAAGGTTTATGTGTATAAAACATGCATAATTTATTCAATATTAGTACCCGTGCGAAGCTGGGGCGGGTCGCTATTTTAAAATAAGCAAGTTGAGTTAATTCCTAACGAATTTTTACAAAATACTTCTTGCATCATTCTACATTTTAACATAATGAAAATGACGTAAAAATTCCGTAAGATTATCCCTTTTATGTTCCGATTATTAAAACCAAACATTTTCCGTATAAAGGCAAAGTAAAGGAATAAAATATCGTGAAATGGTAATTCTGTCGCGCGGGTTAGCCTATGCAAATGGTGGTTATGAATAAAACATAGTATAAAAGTTACTAAAATAATTCTCGAAATAGGAATTTTGTAAAAAAAAATGTAAAGAGTTAACAGGTGAGTAGGAAAGTGGTTCAGTAATAATAATGTATTTTAAGTTCATTAACTTTAGGTTATTATTAGTATAATAATTAAATTATTATTAAGTACTATTAAATTATTATAAAAAAAAATATTAATAATTAATTATTAAAAAATTATTATTTATTAAATTATTATTATTATTTATTATTCGATTTATTTTTTATTATTTTTAGTAGTTGTGAAGTTTGCACGAAAAAAAAAGAAATAATAATAATAACCTATCACTACATCTTCTTATTTATAAAAAAAAAATAATGAATAGCTGTTGATTAGTCTCGTTATTTAAACTCCAAAACGTCTGGACTAATTAGATGAATTTTGGTATTGAAATATTCGAGACACTTCAGGGAAGGTTTAAAAGTCTTAGCTGAATAAATGGCGGTATGAAGTCTCCTGGAGCAGCAAGTAGTATATAAGACAAAGTAGATCTTTCAAACTACGCAACGGATTTTAGCTTGAGACTAGACGGCGTTGTTTAAAAAAAAGGTGTTACTTTTTTACTTTATCGGTGGTAAAATGAGCAAATTTTACTAATTAAATCCCATGCTTAACCCAGAATTCAGCCAAAGGAATAGCATCCGCTGACGCTGTCATTAGACCCTTACGTGATCAGGTAGGTAACATGGAATGCTGCGCAAGATGAAAGATGAGATATAGTCTGCGTACAAAAGCTAAATAACAGAAACCACCGATCAGTTTAAGTACTAGGTACTATAGTTATGCCACAGGTATTTTTTTTTTTTTTTTTTTTTTTTTTTTTTTTTTAAGGTACCTCTTTATACCTGTAGCAAGTGGTACGGTGCTGCAGGATGAAAGAGCACAGGTACGGCACGCTGTTGTCAGCGAACCGTAGGGACCCTGCAGATGGGTCGAAGCCAACTGAGGCCATGGGTTCGTGTCTGAAAGGAAGGCTACACCCCTGGTATATATGGTAACATAGGAACGGGGTAAGTTGTTTAGTCAGTAAGAGTCTGACACTGTTTCACGCTCCTCCCAATGGCGGGGTTCGTCATTGGATGATTTTTACCTAACATAAAAAAAAAAACCACAGATATAAGGATATAGTGATTATACTTCAGGATGAAAAAACACAGATTAATTTTAGTCAGTAAAACTGTGACACTTCTACTCCCGCGATCCCAGTTCAGGTGGAATTATCTGACGATTTTCCACCCATACAAAAAGGATATGGTAGGACAACTTAGATATCTATCTTACGAATTGGCAATAAGTGGCCCAGGACCGGGAACAATAGAAATTGAGTTCGGCCTGTGCCCAGCAGTGGAACAGTAGGTATAGGCAAAAAAAAATAGTGTTTGAAGTATTAGAACAATTTTCTTGAAGCGGTCTTCCCGTTCCATTATAATAAGGCTTGAGTGATTAGGCGCTTAAAAATAGAGACATAATAGAAAGACAAGTGACTGAATATGGGCGTTTGCTTGGGACTCAAGAGTTTAATAAATTAGTGCGCTTCACCATCAACGATTGCAACACTATTTACCATCCGCTGGAATCGCAGTCAAGCACTAGTTTATATCATTTAAAAAACAGCTTATTTGTTCAATAACAATAATAGGTGGTTTCTCTACCTCCGAACAGATATTGACAAAGATCAAGCCATTCAAGGTGAGCTATTATTTGCTTGCCCGCGGCTATCTCTTTGTTTCCAACGGTCAAGATCTATAAGTTCAAGGTTCCGCTACTAGGAACTGTCTCCAATGAAATATGGTTCGATACCTTTGAAATTGAAACCGGTTTAAACACAGGGTTTTACTTATAACTTGTAATAAAATACTTGAAATATCATAGTGATAGAATCTTTAAAGGACGGCGGTTGAATTTTTCGGCATCTCTTCAAATTGGGCCAGAATGTGTCAGAATTCTTTCAAATTGGGCCAGAAATTACACATTAAACATTATTTTTAGTACAATAAACTCGTAAAGAAATAAATGGTTTAAACAAATAAATGCAATTTGCAGTTGTTATTCCTGTTAAAAACTGGTATTAGCATAATTTTTTTTTTAATCATTATTTTTATGCGACTTTTCAAGCGCTAAAATTTGCAGAGCTTAACTTCCAGACTCGCCAAGATCTGACGGCCGTACTGTACTTAAATATTCTCTTATAATGTTATTCCTATAACATTCAGCTGAACAATCCTTGAGACGTGACACACAATCACTTGTAACCGTTTCCTCGGCGGTTAGAAACTGTCTATCTCGAATTGTTCGCTTAATAACATTTAGTTCCGCCGGGAAATTCTCAGCCGTAGGCAGATAAGGACTGTCTCTGTAATGGCTGCCTGCTTTGAAATAAAGTTAGTTAAAGTTTCAGCCGAGGAAAGGACATCATAGTCAACGTTGTGGAAAATTGGATCTAGCTAGTTTTGTGCTGGCGAAAATATAGTAGACAGACTATGGAAATTTGGTATTGATTAATAAACGTTTTTGGCGATACAATTTTTTTACATATACTTATAAATATTACCCGGAGAAAAATAGCTAGGAAATGATAATGGTGATGAAATAGTACTTACTTCATTGCATTTTTTAAATCAATGCTTTTGTGTTATGTCGGATTTTTTTAAGGTGACGTACCTATACCTACCTAAGGGGAGAATTCATTGGAAGTCTAGGTACATATACCTAAACTTCCAATGACTGAGACTTTTACAGACACCTATGTTTATTTTTTGTCCTCGCGTTTCAAAACCAGGATCCTTCTTGCGAGTTAACCTATGGCCCCAGTAGGCCCTTCTGAATCCGCTTTTGCTGACTCTTTGAGGTCAAATGAATAAATAGTTGTTTGAACGTTCTTGTAAACAAAATAAACGATTGACGAATCTTGTACTTAGTTACAAACTAACAGAACTTTTTACAACTACTTTTCAGATGGTGTGGTAGACAAAATGTCAAAGTACAAAGCATCAACAGAACTCCAATGACTTCATGTCTAAAAACTAATCAACTAACTGTCCGTATTCCAGCAAGCCACTTCAATATCTAAACAAAACTTCAACCACAATAATAAATAACAAAAATAATAGCTAAAACGTCCAAATAACTGTGTCAAAGTTTATTTTCACATTGTCACCGCTAAATTGGTTTCTGTTTACCGCCAACTCGACCTCCGTGTACAATCTTTATGCCGCCAAAAAAACAAAATGGCGGCCGTGACCGCGATGACAGTGACAGTGCGTTGGACGTATGTTTATTTATTGTAAGCTGTTGACATAACAATGGGTTATTTAAGATTAGTTAATATTATGTTATGTTGGGAGAGCATTTGGGCTGATTTATTTTAAAAACATAAGTGGTTATGCAATGTCATACCCATAGAAATATAAAAACTCTTTTCTTATATCTATGGTCATACCGGTACTAAACCAATGTTTTGAGTGCGCAAAAGTGAAGACTCGAATAGGTCTGTAATAGTTAGGACCTTTTTGGGTGATTCTTTTTTTAAATCCCATTTTATGAGCGAGTTTTTTTTTATTTTTTAGCTAATTGGTGGCTAGAATAATATTTGTTTAAATTCATGCGTAATTGACAACTATAGCAGCTTTTTTCTTGTTGAATTTATTAGGTAGGCTATCCCTTTTTCTATTATTTTTACATGTAGTGAAATTTATAATTAATAAAAAATTTGTGTGTGTGCTGCCACTGCTGTACGGAACACATTTTTCGGTTGTTTTTTTTTATATTAGAATACCACTGCAGTTATGATATTTAAGTGAGAAATACTTATTTATACGAATTTAAATTCAGAACACTACTCTAGAAATAGACGCTTTGAAAAGCATAAAGAAGATACACCAAATAATTTTTTTTTTTCAAATAGGTATTAGTTTCAATTTGATACAGTGATTAATGTAATGATAATGAGGTTTATTTAGCAAATTTATTTAGCAAGCGGGATTCGTCATTGCATGATTTTAACCTACCATAAAAAAAAAACAAGTTATGTGGGATTAAATTCATTAAAAACAGATGCTGAAAGTTATTCATACATGGGCTTATACTAAACGAATTTTCGTCGAAAAATTTATTCGAAAAGTTTCCTAGAATTTTACGGAATTCCAACTCAAATTCATGAATTCCAAAGTCGGTGAATTACCTAATTATTTGTTCCAATATTCATGTTATTTTTCTGGCTTCGCTAGAACTAAGTTTATGAGCGAAGTCAGGGCAATTACCTAAGTTACTGAATCCCTGGTGGTCTGCTAAAATATTCAGTAGCAATCTTGAAATGTAAGTGATAAATTGTTTTTAAATAACGACGCAGGAGAAATAGTCAATTGATTGGTATATTTCTGTGAGCCATCGGGAATTGTGTAATGAAGACTAATAGTTTTATCTAGACAAATAGTACAAGGTTTATTTGGATTGTTTTAGACTGGGAGATAGTTTTTTGTTTTAGGTGGGAAAGTCATCCAATCGCGTATCAGACTGAAACAGACTAAAAACCTACTCTTCTGTTCCATCGATATCTTTCAAAAAATCAAAACGGGGTTTATTTTATATAGGCCTACAAGGGCACTTATAAAACGTCAGAAGCTAGTGCGTAGTAATCATACCAGGACCGAGATTTTCTGGGCAGCAAACCATTGGCCCCAGTAGGCTTCGCCCGTATTGGGTTCTTATGGTTTGCAGACATCTCCTTGAGGCGCGTGTGGAACATTGCGCGCCGTTGGTGACTTGGGACGTTACCGGACGGTCAGAAGGCGAGCTACCCATTTTTTTTTGGTCCTGATCGGGATAAAGCGCACCCCTTTATTTTCCAGGTCTTCTGTGTTTAGTTTTCTCCAGTCAGCCTCCCTCGGTGACGCCCAATTTCACGTGCCAACTGAGTAAAGATTTTCCCAACTTCAGCTTCGCATATTTGTCTCTAAAATGCTACAGAAAATATTCCATAAGTGCCAAATTCATATATTCAAATAGCAATCTCCTATTTTTTATTTTTCGGATTATATCTTACATAGAAGGTAATAACCTTCAGAAAATAATGCTACACTACCAAAGCAAAAATAAGCAAACATTTCAACGTACATTTTGTGCGATATTTTCTCAAACATAACATTTCGCTCTACTATTCATAGTCTCATACGGTGCCGCAGACACCTATGAATACTGTAGCATTCACAGCAACTCATTACGATGCAAGATTGAAACATCAAAACTACACGGAAATTAATTTGCATCTGAATTATAGCAAATAGCAAATGTACGTTTACTGATTGCAGTATAGAGCGTGTATTCGCTCACAATATCAAAACTATCTCTATTTGTCTGTAAGTTTGTCACGTAATCTGCTAAACTAACTTTGATGAATTTTGAGATAGAAGTATGCGCAGGAATTGCATGAATTGATTCCTCCAACTCTTTTCTATCATCAGACAACCCGGTGCACGGCGAATAGGTGTCAAAAGGTGGAGTGGTAGGCCTTACACACGGTAGACCGATGACCTAGTGAAGAATGAATGCGAGACACACAGAACCGGGCGTTATGATGACACTAGGAGGAGGCCTATGTGGACGTCTTTTGGTTGAAATCACGGTGAATGATGATGATGATGGTGATAGTTTAGTCCCAAGATAAAGATCCTTGAAATAGCTTTGGGCATTATTAATATGCTACGCAGGCAAAGCCACTGACAGATGTTAGTTTCACATATAATAACACATGGACAGTGAAGAGAAGAAGATATTGAAACGTGTAATTTGAGATTTCTGTCAAATTTCGCTGACATATACAATAATACATGACAATAAAATTGTATGTAATTATGGATAAGTGAAATTGAATGGACAAAAGATTCACGGCTGTCTTTGTAAAGCGAAAATTGGCGAAAAAGTATGAAAAAAATGTACTATGTAATTTTTCGTTTAATTAAATTTTGAACACTGAAAATAAATGCTTCAGAAAAATAAATTGGCAAAAATAACGATACAGTGCGCTGCCTATACATTGAAACTTTGTGTCATACTCCGCAGCAGAATCACTTTGACTACATTATATACAAATTACAGGATAAAATGTAGATAATGTCTATATTTTTGTAGCTTAATATCAAAATTTGTATATTGTTAGTTTCTTGGAAAATATCAATTCAAAGTGGTCATGCTACAGAGCATACTCTCCAGCAGGACCACTTAAAAATAACGCTTATTTTACGTTGATTATGCACAGGCCATAATATAAACAAATGTATATTTATTGTATATCAAGATAACATCCACAATTTTAGATAAATACTTGACGATTTTTGACGAGGCTCGCGTTTAACCTCTATCTTACAAACAATATATAAGTAGTCAGAAACGATTAAGACGACTATAGACCACATTTACTTAGAGATATATATATATACCTACCACCACTACGTCAACAAAAAGAAAATAAACTAGAGCAATCCCGAAGGAGAATTCAGGTAACCAAACCACTAAATCATTCATCCCAAAGGACACGTTACATTGTTCTTGTATCTCATCGTGTAAATGGTTAATGAGCTTTCCTTGGAAAACCTTATACTACCACATTACACCTTGCGCTGGTAGCTGAGGCTCAATAGGTCAAGGCCAGGATTGTTTTATTATTGAAAGATTCTAGCTTGACATCGAGAGAGACTTCATCATCGCCTTGTAGGAGACCTTCCAACACTGAGTCTTCCGGTACACGGTTGCTACTCTAGAAGCATCAATGTGCCCTGGGAATTTTTTGTGTTATATCAGCGATCTGGGTTCTACTGCATAACTTAATTCCTGCTTCGATTACGCAAGGAAACTCTAAGCATAGCCTTTTCCATTGACCTTTGTGTGATTTTAAGGCTTGCTTCCTACCTCCTTCCTCCATCTTTTGAGAGACATCAAGAAAGCCCAATTAGCAAGCCTCGCTAAAGCCGATAACCCAGAATAGACTGTCCTATTTCGTAGTTTGCAGGAACATTTGAAATGGTTACCCTCGTGTCTCTGGAATACCAAGGGCACAGAAACATACGTTTTGCGTTAAATACGACTTTTTTTATGGTGGGAAAATCATCGAATGACGAATCCTGCCCTAGGGCGGAGCGGGAACCAGTGTCAGACTTCTACTGACTAAACGACCCACCGTTCCTTCCTGCCTTAGTTCCAGGGCCCCGGTGTTCCGCTTTCGCATCAGCCCTTGACCCCAGAAGGCTTCGATACCTGTTGGGCCCCTACAGTTGCTGACAACTCCTTGAGGCGCGCGGAAAAAATACTAGATGAATGGATTTTCGTGTTTTGCAGATATAAGTCCTTCAATCTTCATTTTTTGTTAAACGAGCCTCGCTATACTTTTCCGCCAGTTTTGAATATAAAAAGGTCATGCTTTTGTTAAGGATGTCCACGTCAGGACAATCTCCTGTGTACAAAATTGCTAGGACGCTATGAAAATAAATTGCAGGAAATTCTCTTGTTCTGAAATTCCAGACATGCTTCAGAAAATAGACAGCAATGTTCTTTGTATTTAAATCAAAGAGGAAATGATGTCTTGAATAGGTCGGTAGATTTGTACTTACATTATTTTGTGTACAATTTGTATATACTCAAGAAGAAACAATAATTGTAATTCTTTTTCCCTTCTTCTCCTCTTTACCTCAAAGAACGGTTCCAATTCCTTTGTGACTCCCACATAAAGGTTCTTAGATCATCAGACAACTTGAAACTAAGAATGCCAATGCATTCTACTACCTTCCTGGATAAGGCATTCAGTGTCCAGGCCGCTCGCCTATGGAATGCGTTGCCTGTGGCTATAAAACGTGCGCAAACACTGCCTGTGTTTAAAAGGCTTGTGAAGGAGCATTACTTGACACTGTGATCTTGTCTTCTTGTTACCACTTATTCCCTTGCCTGTATATATTTTATATGTATGTATATATGTATCTATTTTTTTATTATTTTTTAGTATTAAGTTCTTTTATGTGTTTTTTTATTTTTTTTATTACTTTTGTATTTGCACCAAGTGCAACCCCATTTTGTGTCCTGGCCATTTCTGTCTATACAGGGTTGCCTGGAAGAAATCGCCGAGTGCGATAAGGCCGCCGATTGTATGTTTTTTATTGCAAGTTTCACTTTCAATGTATTATGTCTTGGTGTACAATAAAGTATATAATAATAATAATAATAATAATTGAGCATTATTCATATTAAACTTTCGAATACCGTAATTAGATACATAATAGAAAGACAATAGATGTGCGTTCGCTTGGGGCTCAAGAGTTTAACTCCTTGACAATTCAAAAGTAAATAATTCATTTGAAATCAGTGCCTCGATTGATTTAATGAAACACGTTCATTGGACACATAATAAAAGAAATATCTTCTCAGCACACTCAGTACGTCAGTAGGTACACTAATCAAAACAATTTTTTTATTGTTGGTAGGTTTTTATAATGGTAGGTAAAAATCATCCAATGACGAGTCCCACTCTTGGGCGGAGCGGAAAACAAGTGTCAGACTCTTACTGACTAAACCACCTACCCCGTTCCTACATCGCCATACATACCAGGGCCAGAGCCTTCCGTTTCCCGTGGCCCTGATTGGCTTCGACCCTTCTACAGGGTCCCTACAGTTGCTGACAACTCCTTGAGGTGCGCGGGAACAGTGCGCGCCATCGACGACGGGGCTTGGTCCGGACGATTACCAGACGACCGGACGGCGAGCTACCCATTGCTCACCGTTATTGTTGGTAGGTTCGCTCTTGACCGTTATCTCACCTGATGGAAAGCGACGATGCGATCGAATCACGCTTACGTAGAAGTTACTTATACACTCTTGACTTAAAGATTCCTGGATTTAAGCTAACAGGAAACTCCTGCACCTACATGTCTGTGTTTGCAGGATAAACTTTTTTGGCCTTTATACTTGATAGCTTGTTCTACTGTACGATATTCCGAATCCCTTATACAATCTTCTCTCCGATAGAAACAATAAAATATACGTTCCCTAGATATAAAAGCAGAGAGTTAGCACTCAATAAATCGTAGGATTCGTACATTTTGTACCATTTCGTACCTTTTCTGAAAGACGAGGGTACAGAGTGTAACAAGTGGGAATGATGGAGCTGTTCACTGATGTAGACCCTTACGTTTTAGCGGTGGAACATTTTGTTTGTTGGAGTTTCAGAGAATTATTTATTACGTAAGTTTTCATATAAAATGTTAGTGCTGTGATTGATATGTTGTTCTATTTTTTCATAATGATCGAATATTCTGACACGATTGTAATAGCAGACTTGAGGCCCTGGATGGGTACCGAACGATATTGCTCGTCGTCCAAAAGCCCATGCATGTCATGTTACAGTCGTAAAACAAGAAAAGTCAGTAAAAGACCTAACATATTTATTTATAACTTTATTGCACACCTTAGCTTATCAGGACAAACATTACTAAAAAAATTACTTTACAATAGGCGGTCTATTATTGGTTTGACTTGTAAAAAATGCCGATGGCATAAACCTAATATCTATTAATGTCTATGAATTTCTATTGTTAACATGAAATGATTTAAAACCCGTCCCATCACAGCCTTATTTAAAATCCCATTTACGTCCCCACGTTTTAACACCTGAAATATCCTAAAACAACAATTTCGACATTGAACAATTAAAGGAGACTAGGATACGCTTTCATATAATCTTGGGCCTGGGTAGTAAAAAAATGAAAGTGGTTTCAATTAATAGCTTATATATTTTCACTTTTAGCCATTTACTGAAAATTCTAAGAATTTTGTCAGTCAGGGAGAAGAATCAAGAGAGATCAAGAGAGAGAGAGAGAGATTTTAGAATACATCTCTAAAACAATCGATAAAAAGTTTATTCCAATCAAGTTGTAAATCCTTGGAATAAACTTTTTATCGATTGTTGATCTCGGGAACTCTGGACCATGGAGGTTTGTGTTGCAGCTCTAATGAGGTCTGTCCAACGCGTAGGTGAGCGCCCACGAGACCGCTTCCCCTCACATCGATTCGCATGTATTGACCGGCAGATTTTTTTTGTGATTTCAGGCCAGCTTGGGCCGACAACCAATTTATTCAAACTTTAAACTTAATAAAAATTATTATAATTTTCTTCATGTCAAGTTAGTAATAAGATAATACGCTTAAGTTAAGTGATAGCACTTAAATTAGAATAACTAATTAGGCGTTAAAATCTTATTAATTTATTATTTAATTATATTCTGTAAAATAGACAGAAATTAGCACTCGACATGGTAGCACCTCGAGTGAGGATTTTTTTACAGACTTGAAATTTTGGCAGTTAATTAATTATTTAAATGTGATTAATTATTTAAATGTAAATGATAACATTCCAAGTAGAGTGCGAAACATGTTCTTTGATTTTTCAAATATTAATGATCTAAATGTATAAAAAATGGCCGTCGCAGCACCTAATTGTATGTAGCTATGCTTTACTTTTAACGTACCAAAGTACCATCGAAGGCACTTCCGCCTGACCACCGCTAAGTTCATTTTTGCTTGCACTTGAAACGAAAACTTCAAAAAAAATTGTTTGGCTCCGCACCGCAGTATTCAAGCGAAAATTTACGATTAAGTACTGTTCATACTGATCACTTTTGTTACAGAGAAATAAGTTACGTTGGATGGCTCAGAAATCTTGGAATTAAAATATTATAATTAGTTTCCAACAGTTTTATTTAAGGTGGCTCTTCCACACTCTCCTGCTGTTAATGTCGACCATGGTTTAAAAGCTTGTTGCTTCATTTAAAGCAATACAACAAGAAGTTTTGGAGAAAATCACCATCACTTACAATCTTAGATAAATGTGCAAGGCTTCTATGGAAGTACATCATATTCTTAATATACCAATATAGAAATACTCAAAAAAAAAGTTCACGAAAAAAAGCAGATTCTCAGAGGTCTTTACAGGATTAGTTTTACACAAATTGTTTTGATGTCTACAGAAGCCTAGATAATATCTACAAGATCTGGAGAAAGATGTGTAATAATAATAACATCATAATCACGTAAGAGAAATTATATGAGACTGTACCTCGGGTTGGCCGCTCTTAAGGTAAAACAAAATAAACTTGTAATGAATAAATTGAGAGAAGCAAACATACCTCTCGGAATCCATGATGCTGATATTTTCAGTTGGTATCCAGTTTTGACGAATTTTGTCAGCGCCCCGGTAAACTGAAACAAAAACAGATAACTTCATATTTTTGTTAATTGAATACAAACTGGACGGACGCCGTTAACGAACTCGCTGGAACTTTGTCAAAATATTCCGAACACGATTCGTTTGGTTTTGTTCTGAATATTTTTGGCTATGCCGCATTATTTTGCACTGTTTGAATATTTTGTTCTCTTTTTTTCTGTTGATTGACTCGCGTTTGACCACTATCTTGTAGAATCATTTTTTTAAAAAAGCAACCATGGAGTTTCTTGCTGGTTTTTCATGGGAAACGACTAATTGGAACCGTGCGACTTCCGACGTTTTATGATTGCCCATGTAGGCCTATGTAAAATAAATGATTTTGAGATTGATGGTAACTGACTATTTGCTCGACGATGGAGCACGCTTACGAATGAAGTGGTAGGTTGCAGGTTCAAACCCAGTCAGACAAGTGTGTCTAAAGTAAATTTGTGTAATTGATTTCATCACGACAGCTCTCAAAACAGTAAAGGAAAACGTCGTGAGACAACCAGCATGTCCTAGAACCAAAAATTCATAGACATGTTTCATTGTCCAACCCGCATTGGACCCTCATGTTGGATTACAGGCCAGTTTCTCTCCTGAAGAACTGGCCTGAGCTTCAGCAAAGAACGATTATGATATATGTTTTATCGCAGACCACATAGAAAGAAAACTATGTTTATTTTTCCCAAAATAGACGCACATAATACAACAATCTGTTAGTCAAGTGTGAACCGGGTATTAATGGATTGCACCATAGACACTGGGCAGGAATACAATTGTATTGGTCTGACTGAGACCAGTTAAATGACATGTTTTGTGTATGGCATCTGTCATAATTATATAACACACACGCACACATCATCATTTACCATCAGCTGACAAACGCAAGGCTAAGCTAAGCCTTTTCCATTTAGCAAATTAAAAAAAAAACCTATTAAAGTAAATAATGCAGTAGCATATAAGTAAGTATGCCGTAACTAATATATTTGTTAGCAAGACCAAACGGTAAAAAAGATAAGCGCCATTTAAATGTTAATGTAAGCAAATTGCACATTCCACTTACTGTTCAGAATAACTGGTAATTCCAATCATTCAGAGGAAAAGTTGGTGGAATTCGCAGAATTTACTACTTTCACCGGAGGGCTGGGACTCCGTGAGATAAGAGGGTATTATAAGGCAGTTACGTGTGTGTAATATAAAGAAGACAACTTGTATTTTCTATGTTTTTTTCTAGAGGAAACGACCTCGTCGTAACCATAGATCAATTTCCTGAAATACTTGTAGCAATTTGACTAACCTGTTGATCTAGTGGTTGGTGACTCTGATTGCTATGCCATAGGTCGTGGATTCGATTCCCACCCAGGCCAAATGTTTGTGTGATGAGCACGATCATTTGTTCTGTGTCTGGGTGTAATTTATCTATAATATGTATGTATTTAGAAATATATAAGTATGCTTATCAGTTGTCTAGTACCCATAATACAAGCTCTGCTTAGCTTGGGACTAGATGGCGTGGTGTGATAGTTGTGGACATATTATACAGGGTGTTTGGTGCATCGTTTGCCAAATTGATTTGGCCGACAGGATAGATCATTTGCTATATCTTCAGCCCCAATAAATCATTCCTTGCCACACCGGTTTTTTTTAAACATGTTTTTAACTTTTATTCTGAAAAACACCGGATTTCAACATTTAAGCTTACATAAATAAAAAAGTTATTAGTCTATCCAACAAAATTTATTTTTATATTTAAGTGTACTGTTGTATGGTTCTATGAAATCCAAAATTACTTGCTTATAACGTGTAGTTTTTCTTAAAAAACCTACAAAGTGTATGGGATATGGCAAAATAATTTTAAAACTCAACTTTAAATTTCTATAAAAAAAAAAACTAAAAGCGTTGGAGATCTTCGAATTTTCCAAAAAGTTCTCTAGTTAATGCCCTTTCCAACGGTGTGCAATATGCTAAAAAAAATCTTTTATTAACTTCACTAACTGGCTAAATGTGCACTCAAATCACAAAAGGCTGATATTTGATATTACGGTAAATGCACTAAGAAGTTAAAGAAAAAAAAAATTACTTGCTCTAAGTAGGTAGATATTGATATCTCATTTTTACGCACATTTTTTTTTTACAAAGGTTTCCTCAAAATTGAAATAAAAATTTATTTCACAAGCAGGTACTAAAATCACAAATCTTGTTCAAATTGGGTGCCATTGTTTCGTATACATGCGCGACATCTTTCTCTTATCTCGAGTTGTAGTTCGAAGATGAATGATGATGAAATAAATTACACAAAGTAATGCGCCTGGCTGAGTTTGAACCCGCGACCTACAAACTCGTAAGTCGGGGCCATTACCACGGCCACCAGTGCTCCGTTTAACGGTCACAAAAGTCGCCTCAATACGTTACACTTAATCATCTCTCGTCTCAACTTCCGTCGCATAAACCAGTTCTTTGGCCCGACTCCCGACGTAAAAATCCAGCGGAGTTAGGTCTGGTGAACGTGGAGGTCATGGAATAGGGCCATCTCTCCCAATTCACGAGTCTGGAAATGCGTCATTTAGGAATTGCCTTACAGTTCATCGCCAGTGAGCGGGACAACCGTCATGTTGAAAGACAAAAGACCTGTCTTCATTGAAAATTGGCAGTTCAGATAACAATAAGGGCAGGTCTGTTTGAAGAAATTCAAGATAATTATCCCCGTTGAGGTTATCAGGTAAATAGTGCGGTCCAACCACATGATTTGCAATTACTCCTGCCCAAAAGTACACACTGAATCGTCTCTGAAATGAGCTCTGTCTTTTTACATTTAGCCAATTAGTGAAGTCAATAAAAGGTTTTTTTTAGCATATTGCACACCGTTGGAAAGGGCATTAACTAGAAAACTTTTTGGAAAATTCGAAGATCTCCAACGCTTTTAGTTTTTTTTTTTTTTATAGAAATTTAAAGTTGAGTTTTAAAAATATTTTGTCATATCCCATACACTTTGTAGGTTTTTTATAGAAAAACTACACGTTACTAACAAGTAATTTTGGATTTCATAGAACCATACAACAGTACACTTAAATATAAAAATAAATTTTGTTGGATAGACTAATAACTTTTTTATTTATGTAAGCTTAAATGTTGAAATCCGGTGTTTTTCAGAATAAAAGTTAAAAACATGTTTAAAAAAAACTGATGTGGCAAGGAATTATTTATTGGGGCTGAAGATATAGCAAATGATCTATCCTGTCGGCCAAATCAATTTGGCAAACGATGCACCAAACACCCTGTATTATTATTATTTTCTGATTTTTTCTGTCGGAAGCGACCTCGTCGTAACCATCGTTCAATTTCCTGAAATACTAGTAGCAATCATGTATCGTAATTGTCAACCGCGACTGAGCAGTGGTAGCCCGAAATAATAAAGTATTTTTTTCTAAAACTCGAATTAGTATAGGCATGTAAGAAATTAATTTCTTTAAATAAACATGAGCTGAGCGAGTCCTGTGACTTGTAGGTAGATAATATGCATGTTCCGACAACTACCTATAGGTCATTGATTTGCTCAGCGGATGTTTACTTAGGTTGATTATTTTATCTTTACAAATCGATAGAACCATGTGTCGTTTCATATGATCGACCCTCCGCGGAATTAAAATCATATACATTTACTTAGCTGTGTATATATAAAAGCGTAATACCACTTTACGATTTTTCAAGCGCTAAAATTCGCAGAGCCCAACTTCAGATTCGCCAAGATCCGAAGGCTGTGCTGTAATGTAACATTTCCTGTAGTTGTGCGCAGCCCCCACTTCCATTGGGACCCGAAAATCGGTTACTACACATTCAAGATCGACCACCATAATTATTCGATTTTTGTGTCGAGGAATATCACCGATTTTGGGGCCTTAGTCGACATAGGAGGCTTCGCGTAACCATGGCGGATGGGTCAACTTATTTTCCGCAGACTATACTTGATTTAAAAGACCGTTTCCTTTTACGCCAGCAATAGGCAGCTCATCTGAACGTGTTTCCGCAATCGTGCAATAAATGCTAACAATTCAAATAGAATGCATTTTCTAAACGAGCGTAACTAAACAAATGGCTCGTTTGTATGGGAAATACGATTGAGCTCAGCATTGGAGTTTGGCCTAAAGTTAGGGAGATAGCGATTTGATAAAAATAAAGTAATAGGAACAATTAAAATTTTTTTTTAGGGTCGAATTAAAAACTTTGAAGGTCATTAGAGGTGGTTGGATTAGGAGTCGTTGTCCAGATTTCATGTCTTGTATATTGGTATTTATCTATAATATTAATGTATTTAGAAATATAGAAGTTTATCAGTTGTCTAGTACTCATAACACAAGCTCTGCTTAACTTGGGGCTAGCCGACATCGTGTGAAAGTTGTGGAAAATTATTACTTTTTATTTCATTTATATACACATTAATTACATTTTTTAAAGTTCTCATTCTTATATTGCCACTATGGATGGTAGTTACCTGAGGAATCATTGAAAGTTGAAACAGTTTGCCAGCTGCAGTCTGTCCCTTCGAATATAATTTAGGTGTCTTCAAGGCTGGAGTGAATAGAATCTTAGTAAACTAATGCGCCTCACCATTAACGATTGCATCACTGCTTACCATCAAGTGAGATCGCAGTCAAGCACTAATTTATAGCAATAAAAAATACTTAAGCTTGTACTTGTGCTAACCATTTCAGCCGAAAGACATCCACTGTTGGACATAGGCCTAAATGTCGCCACAATGAACACTCAACATTCCTATGCGGTTTATATCCATCGGATTCCCGCAGCCTTTACCAGGTCGTTAGTCCACCTTGTAGGACTTTCCAACGCAGTCTTCCGGTACTAGTTTAAAGCAATAAAAAAAATGTGACTTAAAGAGTGATTTGATGCTTCCACAACCTTTTAGCAACAAGTTCATAACTTACACCAAAAACTTGCGGCGAAGTACAATCTAGGACTACAAACTGGATGGAAGAACTGAAATGTTCCCGAGGCTACTCTCAAGTACTTTTTTATATTCGTTTCATTCAAGTTTCTAAACAAAATTATGAGGAATGTTGGAGTGTTGAGAGAAGATGGCATTTCCTTATTGGAAGAGGAACAACTTTTTATTTTCAATTTCCGATGTTAATTTGTGTGTGAAGAGAATCTTAATAATAAACGTTTTAAATGCGAAAGTTTGTTTGTTTGTTAGACTTTTACGCTTAAACCACTGAACTGGTCATGACATCTATAAAGGAGAAACTGACTGACTGACATATCAACGTCTTAGAGCATATAACCTATGGAGATGGCAAGGGACGATTCGCCGAACAAATTTTTCTGCCACTTTTTGCGGGAGGCGAGGTAGCACATTAAGAAAATTTGACATTACGCACAAATGCACGCTCCCTATTGCTATAAACCCATACTCTCACAAATAGTCACACAATTGCAAAAAATACACACACATCGACAATTATCGTGTATTTACACGAACTATCACATGACAACAAACAAAAAATGCTAGTGATGTGACATATCCCAGCTTAATCATTTCATTCATCAGGAACGAATGAACTGAATGTTATAATGTCATTTATTTTTTGTACAAATAATTTCTTCATTATCCATAAATGATGTTTATTTTACAAATTTACCTACACTAGTATTACAAAAAGGTAAAGTTTGTTTTTTTTCTTTGTAGAAAGGAACCATAAACCGGAGTTACTTTAATCAAAATTGAACTTTGAAGGTTTTTTAAAATAATGGGTGTAAAAATATACAAAACGTGTAGTAATCGGATTTTTTGTTTGTTGTCGTTCCTTTAATAATAAGTGAAAAAATGACATATGATATTTAGATAAAAATAAAAGCTATCTCGTCAAAATTACACGAAAAAATTACAAATGTTTTTTCCGGTCACGGGGAAAACTGACTGTGTTCCAGATTTTATGAAATGACTGCCCCATTGTGTTTGTTATAAAAAGTCCCATATTTCGTCTTTCGAAGGCATCTCTAATGTTTAAACTTCTTTCTACTATTGTTTTACTTCGCTATTGACCTTACTTGACTGAATACTTGACCACTCAAAATCGACATCAAATATTGTGATGTTTAATGTCGATCTGCGATGTTTTATATGTTATAGGTGCCTTGAGAGTAGTTAACACCCAATTTTGTAACCTTGAAAATCTTATCCTACCCTTATGGTGAATACTACCATAAGTAAGCGTTTCTCAAGTATATTTGCTAAATAATTTAATAAAACTCTCTTAGTTTGAGTATAACCCCACCACTCTAGGTTCATCAGTTCAAATCAGTTGCGAAGATACAGCAAATCAGATTGGCGATTCTTCTGTAGTGCTCGGTAAACTGTGAAATGCGGGTTACACGAGGGTTAAAAAAAACAGAGGTGCTTCACTTGATCTATATTTATGTAAGCAACATACATATGTATCTAATGTAGTAGCTCCGTATTCGCTGGAAAGACCTCACGGCGTTAGCACTTTCCGTATGACGCAGGTCCTCACCGGATATGGCAAGTTTGTGAGATACCTGCACTGGATTCGTGTGGAAGGGACGCCCGGGTGTCACTACTGTGTGGACCGCCCAGAGGATACGGTTGAGCACACGGTCGAGGTTTGCCCCGTTTGGGCAAAGCATCGCCGTGTCCCCGCGGGGGTGATCGGCAGCGGCCGCCGCTCGCGCTGGGCCTTGGTCACCTCCTTCTGCGAAGCAGTAATGCTAGCAAACAAAGAGACTGACCGCATAAGTCAATGGCGCTCACGCCCAGACCAGTTTCTGAAAGGAAGGTCCGACCCCCGGTATGAAGGCTAAGAAGGAACGGGGTAGGTCATTTAGTTAGTAACAGTCTGACACTATTTCCCGCTCCGCCCAAGAGCGCGATTTGTAATCGGAAGATTTTTTCCACCATAAAAAAGTACCTCCGTATTTTCTAAGTCTGTTAAAAAAGAACTACCTACTTCCTAGCAGTGAAATTTTGAATTGAATTGCCATATTTACTCCTGTATTTAACTGCAATGTTATTCTTTATTCCCATAATGGTATATTTTTATTTTATAACCGGTTTATTCAGACACAATATAGATGAACGTAAACTATTACTGAATATGTGAATGAAAACGCATTTTATTTTACTAATCATTCACTCACATTGTCGCAGCACTATGCGTCCTGTACTACGAACTGCCCACGTACCACTATATTTTTCTATCGTAATGGTATAAATTTAATTTCGACAATGTACTTATATAAAACTATATTATCGCATAACGCATTCTAACATATGATAAGAAACACCATAGTTTCGTAAATTTGTAGCAGCAGATTAATTTTTACAGCTGGAAACTGCATAACTAACCATTTTTAAAGAGAACTTTTTTACGACACAAAACGATACATTATGGCGGTCGGCCGCGAATGAACTAGTTTTATATAACGTGCATGGTCATATGGCCAATGTACTTTGGCAGAGGGGTATGCTCTGCTTTGCCGTCTCCATAGGTTAAATGCTCTAAGATCAACGTACATCCAAAACTACTGGACCAAGGCGCGTAAAATTTTGCACAAGGCTTCCTTTTATGACGTAGGCGAACACTAAGAAAGGGTTTTCTAAAATTCAGCTCCTAAAGGGATGTAAAGGGTTTCTAAAATTTGTATGGAGAATCCTACGTTCGCGCGGGCGAAGCCGCTGGCAGAAGGCTAGTTTATTACATATTTATTTATTACTAGCTTTTGTCAGCGGCTTCGCTTTTAAAAAAACATAAAAACAAAAAAACAAACTTTACCTCTTTATTATATTAGTGTGGATAAACTTTATTGTACACTTCATAATGTGGATAGGATAAACATTTACAAGTGTAAAATGGGTGGTCTTATCGCACAGGACAATGTCTTACAGACAACCTTAGGATGGATATTTTGCACATAGGTTCTTAGTGGCACAGAAAATGACATGAAGTAGGTACCTATTATTATTATTATATTATTATTTTGAGAGCAGTGGTGGCCGAGTGGTAACGGTCCCGACTTGCGTGTAGTAGGTCGCGGGTTCAAACCCAGCCAGGCGCGTTACTTTGTGTAATTTATTTCATCACCACTGCTCTCAAAACGGTGAAGGAAAACATCGTGAGGAAACCGGCATGTCCTAGAACCAAAAATTCGAAGACATGTGACATCCACCAACCCGCACTGGGCCCGCGTGGTGGATTACGGCCCATTCCCTCTCTTAGAGAGGAGGCCTGTGTCCCTGCAGTGGGAACATTAAAAAGGCTGATGATGATGATGACCTATTATTCAGAATATAGCTTTTGCCAGCAGCTTCAAAGTATAATTCTTCTTCCAACTTTGAACTTCTGTTTCAACCCCGTAGGGACGTAGGAACTCTGCAAAAAGGGTCTAAGCCTACTGGGTTCCAGGGCCTCTTTCTGAAAGCATGGCTTGGCCCCAGTGCGAAGGGCAAAGGGGAACAGGGTGGGGTGTCAGTAAGCGTCTAACACTTTTACCCGCTACGCCCAAGAGCGGGATTCTTCTTTGGATGATTTTTACCTACACTAAAAAAGGGGGTTTCGTAAAATCCGGAAATTTTCAGCGGATAACTAAACCCTTTATGAAAGATACCTGCAAATTTTTAAGTGTTATATAGTTCGAAATTTCGTCTGTAATCAGTAAGTGGTATTTCGCTTTTACATTAAAGATAATAAATAGATTTAAATAAACTCACAAATTTATGTCAGATTTTTAATTCTAAATTAACGCCAGCAAATCCGCGAGCAGAAACTAGTTACGTGATAAAAATTGTTCTGAATAGAAACTTATTACTTTCTTCTTTTTGGTTCATTTGTTATTTCTGTGAACAACATTTCTTTGTGTAAATTTTCAATTTGAGATTTTCCCATGTTATGATTTGGAGTTTCCTTTACAATTCAATCAAATCCATTTAATATTTTGTCGAGTTTTTAAGTAACATTCGCGTAATGGATAACTGATTGGAATTTTTGAAGTACTTAATGGAAATCGATTTTCCTGTAACATGCGCCAATATTCGAGAAGCATTTTTTTTATATATATTTACAGGATGTATTTTTGAGAGTGTGTGCATGAATTACATAACCCTTTTGAAAACCGTAATCTACACTAATATAATAAAGAGGTAAAGTTTGTTTTTTTTATTTTTTGTTTGTAGGAGATAATCTGTGGAACTACTGGTCCGATTGGAAAAATTTTAGCAACAATAGAAAGCTGCTTTACTCCTGAGTGATATAGGCTATATTTTATGTACGCGGGCGAAGATTCGGACAAAAGCTAGTTTAGATATATTTACAGGATGTATTGTTGAGAGTGTGTGCATGAATTACATAACCCTTTTGAAAACCGTTTTTTTTTTTTTTTTTTTTTTTTTTTTTTTTTTTTTTTTTTTATGGTAGGTGAAAATCATCCAATGACGAAACCCGCTCTTGGGCGGAGCGGGAGACCAGTGTCAGACTCTTACTGACTAAAAAACCTACCCCGTACCTTCCTTGCCTTATTTCTGGAGTCGAGGTTACAATTTTCACTTACCCTCTAGGCTCCAGGAGGCTTCGACCCTGAAGGGCCCCTGCAGTTTGCTGACAACTCCTTGAGGCGCGCGGGAACGGTGCGCGCCGTTGACGACCTGGACTCGGTCTTATCAGACGATCGGACGGCGAGCTACCCATTGCTCACCGTCCGCGAGCCAGTGTCTACGGTGGCCGGATATCGGCAGGATCGCGGCGGCGACGGCTACGGCGAGTACGCCGTTGCCTTTGCCTTATGCGGTCGGCCTCCTCCTTTACGAGCATTACTGCTTCGCAGAAGGAGGCGACCGCCTGCCATTCCTCTTCGCTGCGGACCATGGCCTGAACCAGGGCCCGGCGCGAGAGGTCGCCGCCGCCGATCACCCCCACGAGGACACGGCGATGCTCTTCCCAAGCAGGGCACACCTCCACCGTGTGCTCCACCGTGTCCTCCGGGCTCGCCTCACAGTGGCGACACCCGGACGTCTCTTCCGCACGAATCCGGTGCAGGAATCTCCCGAACTTCCCATGTCCGGTGAGAACCTGCGTCATGCGGAAAGTGAGGACGCCGTGAGGTCTATCCAGCCACGCCTCAAAGAGGGGCACTACCGCTGAGATTACGGTGTGCCCAGCGCTGGGTTGCGACAGTCGCTGTTTCCACTTCACCATGAGATCTCGCCGGAGCTCCTTCCGCCACGCCTCGACATGTTCGGGCAGCGGATCTTCGCCCCGGCGTTGCATCTCCACGCGCTGGTCGTGCATGTGTGCAAGGACTGTTGCCTCCAAATCCCATGGTGGTAGGCCAGCAAGGAGGCTCGCCGCCTCGCGGGACACCGTGCGGTATCCCCGCACCATCCGGATGGCCATGACCCTCTGGCAGGCGTTCAGCTGGGCCGCCGGGCGTTTACGTAGCGTCGGCGCCCACACTGGTGCCCCATAAAGGGCCATGGACCGGACGATGCCGGCGTAGAGCCTCCGGCAGAAGGCGTCTGGACCCCCAAGGTTCGGCAGGAGCCGCTTGAGAGCAGCCCCCGTCCGATTGAGTTTGGGGGCCAGACGTCGGAAGTGCTCCTCGAAATTCCATCGGCTGTCGAGGACAAGTCCTAGGTACTTCATCGTCGACCCGACGCCGATGTGAACTCCTTCTACCGTTAGTTGGGAACCCGTTGGTGGCGCGTTCCGAGGGCCGTGAAAGCACATGGCCTCGGACTTGTGCAGTGCCACCTTGAGTCCCAACTGCTGGATCCTCTCAACGACTGTCGCAACCCCACGTGTCGCTAGTTCGACCGCCGCCTGGTACGACCTTCCCTGCGCTAGGACCAGCGTGTCGTCTGCGTAGCAGACCACGCTGACCCCTACGGGGAGGTCGGCGCGCAGCACGTAGTCGTACCCGATGTTCCACAAGGGCGGTCCTAGTACCGATCCCTGTGGGACACCGCACGACATCTTGAAAACCGTAATCTACACTAATATAATAAAGAGGTAAAGTTTGTTTTTTTGTTTTTTTGTTTGTAGGGGGTAATCTCTGGAACTACTGGTCCGATTGGAAAAATTTAAGCAACAATAGAAAGCTGCTTTACTCCTGAGTGACATAGGCTATATTTTATGTACGCGGGCGAAGCTGCGGGCAAAAGCTAGTCAGAGATATAATACAAAGACAATAGGTGTGCGGTGTTTCTTTTGGGGCTCAAGAGTTTTAATTCCGATTCCGATTCAATTCGGTTTTTCGATTTTGATTCCGACTGACTAAATTATAATGTTTATGGTTTCTTTTTTGTCTGTTTTTACTAGCTGTAACTCCATGTACTAAATTAATAAATCACCTTTCTAGCATTGAACAACTCGACGCACGGCGAGTGTCCACCATTACGTTGTTAACACCTCTACGGTCCGGACTAAGCGTTTCGCCTTGTCGTTTAAACCGCGAATCATCGAAGGATTAGCACAATTTACCTACAACGGACTTTTAAACCTATTGGCTTTAGGTGTTTGTTGGCTCTTAAAAAACTAGTGTACTTCACCATCAACGATTGCATCACTGCTTACCATCAGGTCGGATTGCAGTTTAAGCCTAAGGTTTAAGGCTGTGCTATAAGATTGCGTCATTACGTGTGAATAAACTGTTTTTCTTTCCTTCTTTCTTTTAGTTTTTTAAATCTTTTCAAAAGGGAAAAAAACAATTTGAAAGTAACCCAATCAAATCATAAAGCACATAACAATAGTCTTACAAAACAATATCTTAGACAAAGATCCCAGACGTTATTTATCTACAAAGCAAACTAGATCATCTGTCAATCTCCTCGACAGTAACATTCAATGGGAACTGAACTGTTTCTACCGCGTGCTTGCGGACGGCGAGTAATAGGTAGCTCACCGTGCAAACCTGTGTTGATGAGATGGTGCGCTGTTCTCCAGGGTCGACTCAAAAAGAAGTCAGCAGGAATGACGGGACCCGTTAAAGCCAATGCCTGCGAGACTATTTAGCTACCGAAAGAGTACAGGTGAGTTTTTTGGTGACACTTCCTCTCGCTTCTTGCCACCAGAAGTAGAACGGGAAGAGTACCTACTTTGATGATTTCCCACCAGGAAAAAAAAATATAGTAGGCGGCAAATAAGTTGAACCCAGTGGTAAGATTACGCAAAGCCTCCGCTTCGATTGAAAACCCGAAAATCTGTTATGCAGGCGAGATATAAATTGCACTAAAATTGCCATACTATGGTTAAACGCAGCCTCCCGTTGTGCTACACTTAGATTGAAACCTGAAACTCTGCTACTATTGGTTCAACTTATAAGCCGAGTATATCTAAAAACCTAACTAGACCATCTATCACTCCGACAATAGACTTATATGGGAACTGAACAGTTTCTACCGTATCACTATCTTTCATTAGCACCATTGGCACATTCTGATGAATCGTGAGAACTTTTTTTATTACCTTCACGGAGAGTTACTATAGTTAAGTCACCTATTTTACGTAGAAAGTGAGGCAACTTTGCCACGGAATGATAAACAAATGAAGTGCCAATGTGGGAAGATTGTAAAAAGTTCTACAAGTATGTCAAAGAGTAGTCACGAAATGGAGTCTCAACCGACTAGAAATTGTAAAAACTAGACGTTATTAGGTGCATGATACAGTATGTGTGTTATTAATTTCTAATTACCTATAACCACATCACACTATTATGGAACTGACCCAGGTGGACGGGGCCAAAAGGTTCTGGACTGGCGACCACGTAACACAAGACGTTTGAAGACCCCAGAAGGTAGACCGATGACCTGGTGAGAAACACGAGAATACAATGGATGTGAGAGGCAGGGGACCGTTCAATATGGAACAGGCTAACAGTGGACATCTTTCGGCTGAAATGATGATGATGGTGACGATGAATACGATAACGGCGAGAGTTCTTATGTGTATTTTTTGCTCCTTCAAGCTTAAACGACTGAACTGATTAGGAAGAAAATGGCGCACGAGTAAACCATAGTAGAACACGTCATGGAATAACAACACATAGGATACTTTTTATCGCTTAAGTATAATCTTCTGAAATATTTTTAATTTCACGCGGGTCAAGCTGCTAGGCTAGTTTTATATATTTCTGTATTTTTCAATAGTCACAAAGAGTTTAAAGTATTATATAAAATTATAGCCGAATTGTTCGAAAGAGCTACCGTAGCCCTAGAAAGCAAAAGCAAGTGACTGAAGACTGCGTATGTTTGCTTCGGTTCCCTTCCATTCTTACTAAATCTAGCTGAATACCAGTGTTTCTTCTGGGAAACTGGGAGGATTCAAGACTGGTACTAGATTTTTTGACTCGACTGGCGATCTGATATGCCAACCTCTCGCATCTTTTTTTTTTTAAGGTAGGTAAAAATCGTCCAATGACGAATCCCGCCCTTGGGAGGAGCGGAATACAGTGTCAGACTCTTACTGACTAAATTACCTACCCCATTCCTACGTTGCCATATATACCAGGGCCAGAGCCTTACTTTCAGAAGCGAACCCATGGCTCCAATTGGCTTCGACCCTTCTGCAGAGTCCCTATGTTACGACTTGCATCTGGTACTGATCCAGGTTATAGTGCAGAGGGAGAAAAAGCCAAGAAAAACAGTCACATAATTCTGTGCGTGCCACCTTTAAATTAAACGATATAGCATTAAACGATCAGGTATGTGAATCATCAATTGGTAAGTATTACCCGCCACCCAAGATAAAGACCTGCAATACCAATGGAGTCACCTAAGTCACGTTACTCACCTTTCAGTGAGACATACACACGATTATTCAAGGACTCAGCAACTTAGACATGATATCTTTCCCTGCTATACAAACATAGCAGATAATCACGATTTTTTTTTTACATAATCCACATCTTTACAGGTGTTATGTATATTTTTTACAGCTAATATGTACCTATATTGATACATAATAGCAATCATTTGATTGATATGATTTATACAAAAAACTCTCTAACATCACTAAAGTGAAAAAGAAAATGCCCATATCCCGTATCATTGTGTGATTGTGTCATAAATACATTAATACCAAAATCAATTTTTCATTTATCTACTCTAATATAATAAAGAGGTAAAGTTTGTTTTTTTGTTTGTAGGGGGTAATCTCTGGAACTACTGGTCCGATTGGAAAAATTTTAGCAACAATAGAAAGCTGCTTTACTCCTGAGTGACATAGACTATATTTTATGTACGCGGGCGAAGCCGCTTACAAAAGCTAGTAAAAAATATATTGTGATTTTCGAATCCATTTATTCATTTATTTGATTTTATACAAATTGTTACGGAGCCACATACAAATTTGGGCAAAATCTTTTCTTTGTATACGTTTGGCTTGTGTTTAAATGGAAGAATTGGAAAACATTTAGCACTCAGATATTGCCTTAAGATAAATTTCCATATTAACATAGACAAAGCTGCAAAAAAAAAACACAACCAAATACTAAATAGGTCGGTATCTACATAGTATTTTACAAGGTTTTCGGTAAAATACGTAAATCTTGAGAAAATTTCGAAGACATGTGACATTCACCAACCCACGCAGAGCCCTCTTGGTGGATAACGGCCCATTCCCTCCAGTAGAACTTCCTTAAGAGTCCTGAATCCCAGCAGTGGAAATATTACAAGGCTGATGCTATACTAAAAACACATTATTGTAGCATTGTCTAATGACAACCGTTTTGAGTGTAGTAAAAGTAACCAAGCCAAGCAATCTTAAATAAAAATCGCCTTAGCACTCCATTTGTATCTCCTCCTTGCAATTTAACTAAGCCGGTAAAAGCAAGAAACGTAAATGAAATATACGAGAAGATTCCGTTTGTCTGGGGTGATGAATGGGTCTAATACTGCTGGAAGAAATTGCTGTTGAGACTGATGACTTACTGGGGGAGATTCTAGCGACGTTTAGCGTTTGCTCTGCAGTTCTGATTTGAAATGCATCCAAGCACTTTGCTGAGACAAGCATTGCTTCTACCATTTCATAAAGCAATCTATTTTCTGAAGTTATCAAAAATTTTCCATATTATCATTACATAGTATAAAACAAAGTCGCTTCACGCTGTCTGTCCCTATGTATGTTTAGATCTTTAAAACTACGCAACGTATTTTGATGCGGTTTTTTTTAGTAATTAGAGTGATTCAAGAGGAAGGTTTGAAACATGAATTTCAACCTGGGGCGGGTCGCTAGTTCCACCAATCCGCACTGGACCCACGTGGCGGATTACAACCCATTCCCTCTCCTAGAGAGGACGCTTAAGTTCCAACAGTGGGAGCACTGAAAAGGCTGATGATGATGATGATTAATTTATAAATGAATTTTGGTTAATTTGAAAAAGTTTCATGTTAATAAAACAGAAGAATTATTTATAATTTACTGACGAAAATGAGAAAATCATGATTCTAAACAGTTTTCGACTGAAATAAAAACTTGTAGATTATCTGTTGAAATCTTTGTATTTAAGCTGTGAGGCGTAACCTCTGAGAGACCAAAAAGGGCAAAAGCAGTGGCATCCATTAGGCGCGTCCTATCTCAAGCGGGTTCCAATAAATCTCAGCCTGACTGCGGCTTCAGGATTTATTCGCTTTTAGTGCATCCGATTTCGGGAGTCTGTGTGATTCTAGTAACTACTTAGTTAAATGAGCTTTTAGCTATTAAAATATAGTTTTCTATCTATCTATCTTATTTTGTTTATACAACAAAAATTTAACATACAATGATTTGATAATCTACAAAGGCGAGCGTAGTCAACAATAAACAACTAAAAACTTAAAATTTTGCAGATGATGTGATTGATAAAACTGTAATTTTCAATGCTATTTCAATATTTGCTGTAACAAAGCTGTTAAAAATAATCTCTTTAAAGTTTGAGTAATTTATTTAAGTGTGTATAAAAGCGAAATATGACTATTATGATATTATTATATGATATACTGATTAATTACGAAATCTCAGTTACTATAACACCTAAAAACTTGCATTTTGGCACGTAAGTAGGTTCCTTATGGAAAGTTACAAGTCTGTAATGCAAATATGAAAGTGACAGAGTTATAACATCGCGTCGTTACCAATCCAGATCATCTGTAGGATAGGAGATATAACATCCTGGCTTCCTTCTAATGCTTACTCCCTCTGATTTGCCACCAAAAGCTACATGAAGGATCTCTGAAGTACTGACAGCGAAAATGCAGGAAAAAGCTTATTCGTGATGTTAACTATTGAGATACTATTTTCCTAATTGGTTTTTTAAACACATGAGTCCCACGCGGACGCCGGTGTTCACACATCTATTGTCTCTCTATTATATATCTAATGACTGTATTCAAAAGGTTGGACAGTATTTTCCTCAATGCCGCTATTAATATTATCAGAGATTTTTTTCTAATTCCCGTAAATTAGCCATCACTTACGTCTCTTAAGGGGGCGTCTCCCCATGAGTGACACTGACAAATTAGCCCTGAATATAATCGTCATAAAGTAAACGGGAGGATATCTTCGTAAATGCACGCACGAATCAAAACCGGCGGAAGTAGGCAAGTGCGCGGCAAATAAGTAGACCATAAACAATGTAAACGGCAGTATCTTTTTTTCTCGTAAACTTGTAGTTTGATTTTTTCACAGTTTGGGCCACAGACTTGAATGTTTCGTGTAGGTATTTGACGATAAAAGGTGTTGGCAAACAGACGGACAGCAATTGTGATCCTAAAGGCTTACGTATTTAACATAAAGACCGGAGGTACACAAAGCAATTTGACTTTAGTGTAGTAACGTTTTAATACAACGAAAATTAAAGTGACATACTCAACAGTACCTACTGATATTAAATTTTCTGATAGTGACAACAAAACAGTGTTTGAAATAACTGGAATAACATTATTCGATCTCAGTAAACGATACTTCGCGACCACGACCCTAAGGTTCTCCAGCGCTAAGCAGTTATCGATATAGATAGAAATAAATCGATTTATTCCTGCACAGATATCAGATATCCAATATTGACCTTTGTCTGTCGGTCTATTCGCCCACGGGCGATGGGGTAACCAACACTCAAGATACAGTTTTGTGTGCCACAAGTTAAAAGAACTAAGAAAGAAAAGAAAGAAAAACATTTTGACACGCACAGGACAAATAAAAAATAACTACTTAATCTATCGCCTCGTCGTTTATACTGCGTACATAGAAGGATTAGCCCAATTCGCCTGCTGCAGTCTTCCCGTCCGATTATAATGTAGGAACACAAGCGGAGGCATTCTCTACCAGTCAACCTTTGGGTTAAAAAAGACATCACTATGGAAGGTGTAGAGCAGTGGTGGCCGAGTGGTAACGGCCCCGACTTGCGTGTAGTAGGTCGCGGGTTCAAACCCAGCCAGGCGCATTACTTTGTGTAATTTATTTCATCACCACTGCTCTCAAAACGGTGAAGGAAAACATCGTGAGGAAACCGGCATGTCTTAGAACCAAAAATTCGAAGACATGTGACATCCACCAACCCGCACTGGGCCCGCGTGGTGATTACGGCCCATTCCCTCTCTTAGAGAGGAGGCCTGTGTCTCTGCAGTGGGAACATTAAAAAGGCTGATGATGATGATGGAAGGTGTGCACAATAAATAAATAACAGATATTTTAAATATATTGTAATATAAATGAAGTGACTTCATTACATAGTATAAAACATAGTCGCTTCCTGTCCCTATTTCTGCTTAAATCTTAAAAACTACACAACGGATTTTGACAGCTTTTTTTAATAGATAGAATGATTCAAGAGAATGATATATTAAACATGCATAATATATTTAATATCAGCATTGCACCCGTGCGAAGCTGCGGCGGGTTGCTAGTATAATAATAAAATACGTATATATGCTGATTTTATAAATATTATGATAATTATCAAATAATTATAATTACCAGAACTTAAAATATCTATTAAATATATATTATCTGATGTGTTTTAAAAATATCTAGAAAAATATGTAAAATGCTGTCTTATTCATGTAAGTAAGGGAATTGTAAGAAAATATGTCTCGGGTTGGGCGGTCTTAAAAATAATATCTACTGTTTAACAATACGCGTCCTTCTTTAACTTAGACCATCCCCTATCTAATAGTGCTCGTGACCGGTCCATACCGGGTCGGCCGCGGTTCCCGGGGCCTGCGGAAGTCTCACTTGACGGGCTACCATCCATCCCGGACATTCCCGGGACTGGTCCCCTCACTTTATTGGAGGGTTTATTGTGTTCACGTTCAACCAACGGTTAAACAAGGATGTGAGCGTTTCCGCTACTTTATAAAAAATGTGGGCAACGTTCCTTTCATTGTTTTTGTTTTAGTGATCTTTTAATAAGTAGATAATTTTCGATCGTAAGGTTTTTAAAAAGGTAGACAATATTTAAAATTTAAAAAATATATTTTGTGCTAACAAAACACATCATCACCGACGAGTCGCAGGCTTAGCTACTTAAATAATGTCCTAGAATGTGGTTTCTAGTGTTGATTAGAAGTCTTATTGTCGTCGTATTTTAAATTGTAGTAATTTGAAAATACTCAATACTGTCATGTACTTTTTTCTCACAATGTAGGTTTGGATGGTAACATTTGCCAAATGAAGTAACTGTGGAGCCCATTTTGCACAGCAAAAGAAGAATATAATTACTATGCGGAGATAAGGACTAATCATTTAAATACCTTATAATCTAACTAAATCGAATTAAATAATAATAATAATTTGTAACGATTAATAAAGTCTATATTTAAAAATGTATATTGTACACCAATATGTTAATTAAAGGAAATAATAATTTAACAGTTTTGCTTAATTTTTTTCTTATGTTTTTAAGGATTTGTCATATAAATAGTCGCTGACACTATAGGGAGTAACTTTGGCTTATTAATAGCTTTTTTAATTTTACTAATATTATAAATGCGAAAGTTACGATGTTTGGATGTTTGTTACTCAATCACGCCAAAACGGCTGGACGGATCTGGATGAAATTTGGCACAGGCATAGGATACACTCCGGAATAGGACATAGGCTACTTTTTATCCCGGAAACCCCAACCCTAACCCCAATACCACGCGGGCGAAGCCGCGGGCAAAAGTTAGTTTATTTATAAATAAATTAAGCTTTTTCTGCTCTTATTGCTTCAGGTACCATACTTACTTCAGCAGATAATGTACACAGATATATACTGACAGTACATGACACACTGACAGTGCTACAAGGATTCGTTGGCGTTTGATTGACATTGTCAGGGCGGTGCTGTTATATAGAAAGCATTTGTAAATTGTCTATGGAAAGTGTATTAAAAAAACACAACATGTCAGTTCGAGTTCCGCTCCATTTTGACCACCCATCTTAAGCCACCAGCAATCTGTATAATCCGGTATTCTACATAATACCTAAGCAATGTTTAAAATACCTAAACGTTTAGTTCATGTATGAAATATTATTTTATACGTTCAGGGAAGGAGGTGACTTAATTTTAAGGCACCCTGGCACGGACGGGTTAGATTAGCTGAAGAGTTCGTTTATGTTTTTTAATAAATACCTGCACACAAAAATAGGACCTAAGTTTTTGTAAAAAAAAAACATTTTTTATGGTTATGCGCAATTTGCTCATAATTAATTACTCAGTACATTATGAAGAGTCAAAGTTCACGTAAAATAGCCGATTTTCCGTGGTCTTTACTGGATTACTTTTACACAAATTTACGTTTTGATTTCTATAGACGCCTAGATAATATCCACAAGATACCTGTGTATCCAAAATATCTGGAAAAAGGTGTGTAATAACATCATAATCACGTAAGAATGGTTATATGGAAGTGTACGTTGGGTTGGCCGCTCTTAAGTACATGATACATCTTGAATTTATAATGATAATGAATAAACATAATTGTATTGTCACCAAAATCCAAAGTGTATACAAAATTTCAGATTAATCGGTTGACAGGAAGAGGGTGAAATTTGAATTACTAAATTTGACCCAAGAATAAAACAAACGGGGTGAGCTAAATATAAAATAAATAAAAAAAAAAAGAATAAAAAAAAGAATAAGCCCAACGAACAGAAACAATGATATCCGCCAGCCTTATCCTTATTAGGAACACAAAACAGAATCGTGTGAAACTCCTACACCAGACCTTTTAATTCAAAAGCTTTGCTTTAGAAACATTACATCCAACACCGGTTTGATAAAGTTCTTACTTACTTGAGTAGGACTTACTTAATTGGCGCTAATTATAAGTATCCCACCTCTAAATGTTTTTATTAGGGTCCTGTACTTAAGTTCGCAGAAACAAAACCCTTTTATGTCCGGGTCACACTAAAGAAAAGTGCTGAGAATTATCGCGATAATCGACGTTAACGTTATAGTCCGGGAGGTAAAGTTGCAAATAAAAAAATCATAGTAAGCCGGCTAAAACTTTTCTCATAAATATTTTACTGAGCTAAAAAAAAATGGTCAGCTGCATGGTAGAGAGGGCATTATGTGCAAAATTACCGCAGTAAATATCGCGTTAGTGGGCATTGCCGTTAGTGTGGCCCCAGCATTAGCGGGCGAAGTAGTAGGTCGGTATGAAGGTGAAATACTCAGATCTTGTAACCAAATTGAAGACTGTTTTTGCTCCGTTTAAGCGCATATTTTGACATTTATTAGGAAAACAATACCTGAAGAGTACTTCCCGTTAAACTAGAATTAAATTAAATAATAGAAAAAAACCTTCGGAAATATCGAACAATTTACAAAGTTACTGGTTCTGTATAAACTTACGTAAACTTTATACAGAACCCTCAGTACACGAGTCCGAGTTGCACTTGCCCTGTATTTTGCTTGTGCGTTGGTGATTGATGCCCACGCGTAGGTTTAAGGTGAGGTTAACGATTAGAGCGGTCTTTAAAATAAATCTTTATTTCATCACAATCACATGAATAATAAATTACATCACAATGTACACGGTAAATAAGTTGACCTTAAATGACCGTCATTGTTATGTTTACGAGCAGCTCCCCACTGTGCCGCACTTAGATTGAGACCCGAAAATTTGCTACTGCGCCTGGAAGGCCAATCGCCATTTTAGTCCAACTTATCAAGCCGCGTATGGTACTTATGTCATCAATTCGTTCATTTAGAAACTACTACTAACTTTGATCTCTGTAACCAATATGTCCCAAAGTTTATTTACTTTTATGCTTCTGGTAAATTGATATTTAATAAAGATGTCATGCATAGTGATGGATGTTTTACTCAATAAAAACTTATTCAATATAAATTCAGACTGGCGATGATTAATTTCGAAGTTCAGGCGCAACACGTAGAGTCGACCTGTTGCGTTCTGAAATCAGTTTGGGGAATATAATGTTTGATGTGGAAAGGTTTTTGAGGGATGAAATATTTATTGGGACCTTTAAACGGACTAGAGGCCCTTCTTACTAGTTTTATTTTCTCCTTCAGGAGTTCCACGCAGCTAACTACCACAACTCCCTTCTCCCTTCACGCTATTGAGGACTCGGACTCCGTTCGGTCGATTACCGCTAGCAAGCTCATGCCTGTGGCTGGAAATCAAGGTCGGGATCGGTTGAGGCGCGAGGAAGTCCGTTTCTTCACGAGCACCCGCCTCCTTCGCTAGCATTACTACTTCGCAGGAGGCGACTCTGTCATTTCTCTTCTTTCTGGACCATGGCATGCATTATCATCATCATCATTTCAGCTGAATGTCTCACTGTCTAGCATCCACCGCATTCCCGAGGCTCTCACCAGATTATCGGTCCACCTTGTGAGAGGCCTTGTAACGCTACGTTTTGCGCTGCGCAGTCCCTACCTTTCGTTTCCTTCGACCGTGCGTTCTACGAGCAGTGTGCCCTGCCCTCTACCACTTAAGTTTGACGACTTTTCGGGCTTTGGCAGCGCCCTTGGTTCTTCATTCCTGATACGATCACGCAAGAAAACTCCGAGCATAGCCCTTTCCACCATTCCGTTACCCTTTGGGTGACTGTAAGCAAATGGCATTAGCGAATATTTACGACTATGTTGATGCAAAATATTAAGTGCTCTAAAAATTCCTACCAGTCCCCCACTTAGTGGATCCATACTATAGATAGCAGCGTAGATATTTATTGTACCCGATGCTGTATCAATAACGATAACGTACACTATAAAATTGATGAAAAGCACCGCAGACCCTATCGTGGACTAGCTCATTATTATCATACAATGTTATATGCTCTTGCGCAGGCCCATAAAATTTATAGCTTCATGTTTTATCTAGAATATGGGTAGGTAACCTGTGTGGTATGACGGGACTATGTTGATGAAAGATGCTCGTAAAATAAATCGATATGAGAAGTTGTCTCATGTCTATAAGTCAGGAATTGCAAAGCGGGGATTGAAATATTTTTGAAAAACTTGTCTTAGTTTAGTCTATCTATCTGTCTTAGCCAAGTTTATAATCTACAATCGTTAACGCTAGTAGAAAACTTCAGATGTATGGAAATAACTCATCTCAACGTTATCATCATCTCGTTATTTATTTGCTAAGTACATTCAGATCTTCAGACGCCGCCGCTCGCAGGCGATTCCGATCCCGATTTCCGGCCACCGTAGGTGCGGGCTTGCGGATGATGAGCAATGGGTAGCTCGCCGTCCGATTGTCTGGTAATAGCCTGGACCAAGCCAGTCGTCGACGGCGCGCTCTGTTGCCGCGCGCCTCAAGGAGTTGTCAGCAAATGAAGAGGTCCAACTGCAGGGCCGAAGCCTACTGCGGCCCCGGTCCGGTTTCTGAAAGAAGGTCCGACCCTGGTATGAAGGCTAAGAAGGAAAGGAGTGGGTCGTTTAGTAGATAATTTTTTCCACCATAAAATAAAAGTAGATTCAGATTAATTTATTGTTTGTTACAGGCGGAGGTTCAGCTCTTAAAATTATTGTTGTAACATGTCATTACGATCAAAGAAGGGCGACAAATCCATGAACAACCTAAGTATGTATAAACAGTAATGTCAAGAGTACCATGTAATACAAATCATGTAAGTACATGTTATGTGCGTTGAAAGTGTAAGATGTCACTGATGGAAAGTGATTTTGTAATAGTATATTATGTACAAACGAGCCTACAACCACTCATGTTATATGAATACAACTATTTAGTTACCATAACACTTCTTCAGTGTCCTTAACTTAAGAAGTCGGAAACTTCCTGCCAAGGCTACAGAAGTGTTTGTAAGAAGCAAAAAGACTTATGTGATAAAATAAATGAAGTACACAAAATAAGTCGGTCACCGTAGGCGCGCACTTGCGGACGGTGAGCAATGGGTAGCGTGCCTCAAGGAGTTGTCAGCAAATACAGAGGCCCAACTGCTGGGCCGAAGTCTACTGGGGCCCCGGTCCGGCTTCTGAAAGGAAGGTCCGACCCCGGTATGAAGGCTAAGAAGAAAAGGGGTGGGTCGTTTAGTCGGTAAGAGTCTGACACTGTTTCCCGCTCCCTCCCTCGTCATTAGTTGATTTTTCCCACCACAAAAAAAGCTCCCCAGATGTAATGCCTGTTTGGTCGGAGGATCCTCCCTTTTCAACGGAGGGACTTTACTCTCTGTTTCACATACCTCAAAACTTTATTCATCACTAGCTTTGGCCCGCGGCTTCGCTCCCGGCAACAGAATATTCTACTCTACCCCACTCTACCCTACTCTGCCCTATTTTTTTTTTTCATAAGGACCTTCTCCTGACAGTAACAAACACAACAAAAAAAGAATTAGCGAAATCGGTTCAGCTGTTCTCGAATTTTGCACTTACCAACACATTTTGCAATTCATTTTTATATATAAGATTAATTAAACTTAATGCATTCTTCCTTTTCAACAAAATGTCTTTATTTTTATAGCATAGTAATAAAACGTAAAAAAAAAATTACTGAATTTCCCAGGCTCATCATTTATAAACTCGTAATTGGGTTTCGGTATCGGAAAATAATTAACTATGCAACTTAACTCAAGTTGAAACATTTTTTTATTGCTAATAAAAAATGGATGCATAAAAGCGTCTTATGTTTTTTATATATTTATATAAAACGACAGCACTGGTGGCCGAGTGGTAACGGCCCCGACTTTTTTTAGGGGAAGGTAAAAATCATCCAATGATGAATCTCGCCCTTGGGCGGAGAGGCAAACAATGTCCAGCCACTTACTGACTAAACAACCTACCCCGTTCCTTCTTTGCCTTAATCCCAGAGCCCTGGTGTTACGCTTTCGCATCAACCATTGGCTCCTGGTGGCTTCAACCCTGCAGGGTCCCTTCAGTTTGCTGACAACTCCTCTCGCTGTGACGATTACTGCTAGACTGTTTGTAAACTCACTTTTACAAGACATGCCAACTCAGGGCCGGATAAAAATTTGTTCCGTGCAGGAACCGAACTTGAGACGCGCAGCGCAGTAGACATTCGCTCAACAACTAAACAATCGTGCCTTCAAACTACATTTCTTACTTTCTTTCTCGTGGGTCATGAAAGCAACAGTTGGCATGAATTAATGCCAATCCAGGTGCAGTTTGGCACATGGTCTATAAAGACCAGCTGGTAAGTGATTAGTGAAAAGACTACGAACAATGCTGTCTAGAATATCAATCGTAAGCAACAGCCCCCCTAGACAAGTTACAATCGTTGTGTTAGTGTCGAACGCTTGAAACAGGCCATCATCGCCCACAGAACATAGATCTTTCTTAAACTAACTTACTTAACTTAACTTAACTTCACGCTCGCCTCACGCTTAACTTCACGCTCAATCACGTGACCTAAACAAAATTATTGGAGACGTGGACAACTCAAAGCGTTCGACATTAAGAAAAAGATCGTAACTTGGCTAGGAGGGCAGAAAATTAGTGTGAAAACATTTATTATTCTAATTTCGCTTTTGATTGAAGTACGCAAACATGTCGTTGAGATCGTCAAACTGCACACCGTCATCATTGAAAGACGTCCACTGCTGGATATACCCTCAAAGTCACAAGACGTAACGTACATAATACCTATCTATCTATAATACCTTAACCTTTACTGTCATCCAGCGATTATATTTTATTCCAAAGCCAAACTATATAGCTATACTAGCTGTGCCCGCGACTTCGTCCGCGTGGAGTAGTTATTTTGGGCATCATATTTATTTTTGCAAACAACCTCCTCAGCTTTATAAATTATAGCTGTTACCCACGACTTTGCCCGTGTCAATTTCTGTTATTATTTTAGACAATTTAGTTAAGTTAAAGTTTTTAAGTTTTTAAAAGAACATAATTATCTTAAAGTACTTCATAGAGCTACACCCCCCCTTGGACACGCCATGATCTCGGCGTAAGTCCCCTCTTTGAGGCGTGGTTGGATAGACCTCAAGGCGTCCTCACCTTCCGCATGACGCAGGTTCTAACCGGACATTGGAAGTTCGGGAGATTCCTGCGCCGGATTCGTACGGAAGAGACGCCCGGGTGTCGCCACTGTATGGCCAGCCCAGAGGACACGGTGGAGCACACGGTGGAAGTGTGCCCCGCTTGGGAAGAGCATCGCCGTGTCCTCGTGGGGGTGATCGGCGGCGGCGACCTCTCGCGCCGGGCCTTGTTTCAAGTCATGGTCCTCAGCGAAGAAGAATGGCAGGCGGTCGCCTCCTTCTGCGAAGCAGTAATGCTCGCAAAGGAGGAGGCCGACCGCATAAGGCAAGGGCAACAGTGCCGTAACCGTCGCTACCGCAATCCCACCGATATCCGGCCACCGTAGACGCTGGCTTGCGGGCGGTGAGCAATGGGAAGCTCGCCGTCCGGTTGTCTGGTAACAGTCCAGACCGAGCTCAAGTCGTCGACGGCGCGCACTGTTCCTACGTGCCTCAAGGTGTTGGCAGCAATTTGTGGGGCCCTTCAGGGTCGAAGCCTCCTGGAGCCGAAGGTTAGTGTGAATGCATTATACCGGGGCTCTGGGAATAAGGCAAGGGAGGAACGGAGTAGGTTGTTTAGTCAGTAAGAGTCTGACACTGTTTCCCGCTCCGCCCAAGAGCGGGATTCGTCATTGGATGATTTTTACCTACAATAAAAAACCCCCTCCGCGCCGCCCGCAAGCAACCGCTCTCCTCGCCCGCCGGCCAGACGCAGCGTCATGCGGCGCGTGTGAATTTTATATCGGAGTATTTTAAAATTGTAATATCTTCTAAGATGTTCATTGAAAATAAGTGATTACAAAGACAATTTTGTTCACAATTACATACTCTTAATCAACAACACATTTATTTGGATAAGTTTAATATTATTATGTTGATACAACTCTAACAAATAATTGGTAATAATGTATTAATTTTGGCCAAATTTGATTCCCATAAAGACGGTTGTAGTGAGTTTATCTTAAAAGATAGACATATACTGTCGCGGACATTTTTTTAGATCATTTCAAGAGGAATAATTCTTTCATACATATTTTTTTGGTATCTTGAACCGTTTTCGCAGCGCACGCAACGGAAGTCCTCAAAGATGAATATTTTCCCCCGTTTTTTCCATATTTACTATTGTTTCTTCGCTCCTATAAGTCGCAGCGTGATGTTATATAGCCTAAAGCCTTCCTCAATAAATGGTCTATTCAACACAAAAAGAATTTTTCGAACCAGTAGTTCCTGAGATTAGCGCGTTCAAACAAACAAACAAACAAACAAACTCTTCAGCTTTATAATATTAGTATAGATTACTGCGGTTCAATAGTCACGTATAGCATCCATCGGAATCCTGCAACCCTTACCAGGGCCTCAAGTCTGCTATTACAATACTGTCAGAATAGTCGATCATTGATTTCAAAATTATTGATTTTGACAAGTTTGGTAATCTACTAACGTACGTAATGGTAATATCGTACTTAATGACAAATGAATATTTGACATAATGCGGTAAATTAATAAAATTTTTACATTTCCTTTGATTAGAATGTTGTTGGGCAGTTATTGTTTATAATTCGTTACAAGACAGCTCGTATCACAATTATGCTATTACGACACCGCTGACCGCCCACTGATCAGCCATTATGAATTAACAGATTACGAACTTTTAGCAAAATGACAATAGAATGGAAACTTGGGCTCCTAGTTAGCGGACCACCTTGTAGGAGGCCGTACGATGCTGCGTTGATGGCACTTTGGGGAGGCATATGTCCAATAGTGTACGTCTTTCGGCGAAAGGATGATAAGGTAACTTCGATTTATAATTCGATGTTAGTAAATATTTAAGTATTTTTCTATCAAACAAACTTCTTCAAAAATGAAAGTGAAATTAGAATTAAGCAAACAATTCGAATAACAGACGAATAAAGGATGCCAAATAACTTTCCTAAAGCTAGCAAATAATGTTGTCTTCACAAATAACTAAATACAATGTTGAAACGAAAAATAAACAGAAATTGTTTCATTTTCTAGTCATAGTACTTCTTTGTTTGAGCTTTCTTTGTTTAGTTTAATTGTCCTAGATACGTAAGTTAAATTGCTGTAGTAAGGGTGTACCTAGGTGTTAGAAATAATATAAATTTTATTTGCAAAAATTACGTCAATCTCTAGCCTTAAATCTACACCAAAATAGAAAGAAAATAATGTTTATTTTATCACACATGTACACATAAATTAATAAAAAGTCCTAATAAACTTAACTAAAAATAAGAGGGAATTACGATCCATTCTCTATCCTTGAAAGGAGGCTTGAGTTTCAGCAGCTCCCAGCATTGTAAGATTGATGCTATAGATTGTGTACTCAATGATAAATGAAATTTATTTTTTAATAATAAAACTAAATTTAAACTAGAAGAGGCTACTGTTTCCTATCGGACCCTGAAAAGAAACCACAAAACTAACTTAGAGGTTTAAGCCTCTTTTAAAGTTCAAAGCAAACATGTAATGGTCCTATTGGTGTCTGAGATGGTGTTTTGAGGAAACAACCATACAGATTTCGAGCGTCCAGTCAGTGCAAGCATTTGTATAATTGTATTCATATCAAACATCAGCTAAACGAGTCAATGACCTATAGTACGCAACGACCGATAACTACCTACAGATCATTAACTCGCTCGACCCTAAACAGGATTAATACGATCAAAATTTAGCCGTCTATAAGAATACGGTCGGCCAACCCTGTGTACTTTATTTTTGCAACAATTCTTCAGTATACATTTCATAACTCCAAAATTCCGAATTTACTTCAAACGAGAGAGAGTTGAACTGTGTATATACAGCCTATTACCAGTCACTGTGCCCTAATGATGTTAAATTGAGCGGTTATAAGCCTCTTGAGGAGAATATTACCAAGTTTATGTGCCTCAAAGTATATCATAAGTTGTCGAAGCGTACCGTAAACGATTTGAAATGCAGAGAAATATATTCGTATATTTTGCGTAGAAGTAATGTTAGCTCGAAGATTTTTTTACGCAGTTGTGGTTGTAAAAGGGTTCTTTCAAATGTTGTAAGAGGGATTTTTGAGAATTTTATTCAAATGACTAAAGTAAAAGGCACTGGCCTGCCATTGAGAGTTAGATTAGAAGGAGAGGCTATGCGAATAAAATTTTACTTTAATTACTACACAAATTCACATTTCAGATCGAGATAAAAGTTATATTTTGAGTAGCTCTTTTAAAATGTGCGTAATTCTATGACACTCATATATAATGGACTTCAAATACACAAGAATTCTCCTCATATCCTCTCAAGACTAGTAGATCTCTGTGACTTCTTCCACATCAGACCCTTAAGACAAAACACTGTCACAATAACATAAAACACATAATCTCGAAATCAGTCTTTTTTTGCGTTTTACGCAAGAAGAAACGAATCTTAATTGTTTTATAAAATCAAAGCCTAAGTTAGTTCTGCGCGGAACCCTATTTTATTTTAAATGAATCTCAAAAATCAGACCATCATCAAAAGTCGATTCAGCCGTTTCGGAGACTAACCGGAATAAACCGACAGAGATAGACACGACAAAACATAAGTTCTAGAAGATTAAAAATCCATGTTATAAAAACTCCATTGTCACGTCGCATAGTTCAAACCGAGACGAGAGACAAAATATCATCATCTCGAACAAATCTGTGTAACGAATAAAATAAAGCAATTTCCCATCGTTCTTCCTGCCCACTGAAAGCGAGATAATCAGTTAATTTCCAGCCATATTTAATGAAGAAGGAACCCGCTTAAAATACGTTTTAATCTTTCGATTTAAAACATCTATTAAGGGGCGAATATACGGTTTTTGATGATTTTAATTCGGATATCGGTTAAACGGTTAGTTCGTATGTTTTGAAAAAAAAAATGTTAAACTAGACTATTTGCCTAATAATTTGATATACAAATATTTCAATTTATTTATTTTTCGTTACATCTTGGTGCGATTTATTTTCGAATTTATGTCTAACACTGACAAAAAAATCAGGTAAAAAATTATTGAGTGTATTATTATTAAACCATCACAAACTAAAATCATCCTACCCTTATCCCATATTACTTGGGGTCGGCGCAACATGATTTTTTCCTTCACTCTGTTCTGTCACCCGTCATACTATCACTAACTTCCTTTTCTTTCATATCAATCCTCACACAATCCATTCATCTCTTCTTCGGCCTCCCTCTTCCTCTCCATTCATCTACGTATAAAGTCAGAACTCTTTTCGTAACATGCGTTTCATCTCTCCTCTTCACATGACCATACCAAGACAAATGATTTCCTTTCAACTTTTCAGTCACTGGCGCCACTTTCAAACTTCCTCTAATATACTCATTTCTCACTTTATCCATTCTCGTCACAACATTCTCATCGCCGCTAGATGCATGCAGTCTTTTTTCATGCATCTTTTTTTCACATTTTTAACATTCTAAACAAACGAAAAGACAATTTAGTTACCAACCTTTTGATATACAGTTTTTTATTTATATTGTGTTTAGTTTAATTTTGGGATTCGGCCAACAGACACTGATGTGAGTGGACGTGTGTCGGTGCTCCGCTTAAGTTTTATTTAATTTTTTAATCTTAGTTTTGTGATTGGCTGATGGTCGTAATTTGCAATTCCTTGTCTCACACGTTGGGTTCTTACCTGTAGTTGACGCCCACTAGGCGGTCTTAGAAAGGGATATAAGTATTTCTAGTGACTCCGATATTCGAAAGCGGTTGCGATTTGTCGGGATTTGAACTCGCGGCACCGCGGTGTATACTGCAAATCCGAGCGTGCTCCCACTGCGCCACCGAGCAAGTAGCAGAGACGCGCGAATTAGTCCTCTGCTATCAACGTGTGCTACGATTGCTACGAGCGGCTACGTCATCGGTCCTGTGCTACAACGTGCTACGGACCCTCTACGAAACTTGTATCGGCTACGTCCGGCCGCGAGCAACTGCGAGTACATCGGCCGGCCAGCTCCTTGCCAGTTAAGTGAAACTAATATTCTGATAACCTATCCAGTATGGCTGGTGTCCAGCGAACTCCGCCAAAGACTGCAAAAACCCCAAATATTAGTCAGACACAGTCGGAACCTGATCTCAACGCCGCGATCGAGGAAAGCGAGTATGTGACTAATAGAAACAAACGGCCCAGAACTGAACACTCGCCTCAAGGCCAGCAGGGAGTGAATGACTCACTGGCTAATTGGAAAAGAGATCAAGATGCCCGTATTACCAAGTTGTTGGAAGACCAAACCACTTTTATGTCAAAATTATTTACCGATATAAGTGAAATTAAATCCCAGAATATCAAAATACAGGAATCTAACGCCGAAATCCGCAAAACAAATGGAGATATTGAGCGGTCGATTTCCTTCATTAACCAACAATTTGAAGACCTAAAGAGAGAAGTAGAAGACCTTAAAAAAGAGCGACAGGAACAGCGGAAATATGTTGAATGCTTAGAGAAGAAAATCATCGACCTCCAGATGAAGTCAAGGTCGTCTGCAATAGAAATAAGGAATATTCCACAAAGTGATATGGAGACAACAGCAGCTCTCATAAAAACTGTCTGCAGCATCGGCAATGTAGTTGGAAAGCCTATACCCGAAACGGAAATTCGTGATGTCTATCGCCTCCCTGGGAAAAGTACCAAAGACACGGCAGCTTCGACTCCACGCCCAATAATTGCTGAGTTCACAAAAGTACAAACGAAACAAGATATACTGTCCGCCGTTCGTTCCTACAATAATAAAAAATCTAAAGAGAACAAAATAAACTCCGAATTAATTGGTATTCCGGGAAATCGGCGGCCGGTATATATTGCCGAACAGCTATCTTCAAGCTCTAAAAAGCTGTTTTACTTGGCGCGCGAGTTTGCGATAAAACATAATTTTATGTTCTGCTGGGTAAGCAATGGAAACATCTTTCTTCGCAAGCAAACGGGCGATAAACAGATAATAATTAACTCTGAGAAATGTCTTCAGAATATCATCACCAAATGACTGGGTAAAACTGTATCTAATCCTTACTTGGTAACCTTAAACTATCTGTATCTATGCCCGTCTAAATGTTTCTATACTTTGTTAATTGTAACTTTAAGCCTATTACACATTATATACTTTTGTCACATTATATACTCTTATAACCACATCTTACGCATTAAACCGTTCAACTTACTACACACTAAACACAAGCAAAGCACACTCACACCCATACATAAATTAACCTTAAATTATACATCTTGTTACTTTATTTACACTAATAAATATAGGTCACACACTATAACACTCTCAAATTATCTTTCATTATCTCTCACACACTATCACACTCACGTTCCCCTGCCAAGCGCCCAAACCATTCATTCTCCAAGTTGCCTCTTTCTAGCGTTGATAAAAACAATAAATGGCTAACTTAAACAATATTTATGATGAACTAGATAAACAACCAGAAAACTCATTTTTAATTAACCCTGAGGATTGTGAAAAATTTTCAAAATACAATAACATTAAAATTCTGCACATGAACATACGCAGTATAGGGAAAAACTTCGATAGTCTTCAAACACTTATCTATACCACGAAACTTAATTTTGATGTCATTGTTTTAACAGAATGTTGGCTCAGTAAAGTGAATAATTTACCGATAATTGACGGATATCAAACACACTCTTCGTTAAATAATTTAAACCAAAATGAAGGAGTCATAATATTTCTAAAAACCGATTTAAACGCCTCTGTCTATGAACCTAGCATTGCAAATGCAAATAGTCTCATATGCAAAATGGAATCTGGACTGGCAATTGTGGCTGTTTATAGGTCTCCCTCGTACAACACTAAAGATCAATTTGAGGTTTTTTTGAACAGCTTAAATGACATCTATAGTGATTTATCTACTTATCAGGACATTGTTCTTGTAGGTGATTTGAACATCGATATTAAGCTCGATAATAGGAACGACCGTAGTTTGGACTACCTCATCCTTAACGCCTCTCATGGACTTTTACCAACTCATCTACTATCAACTAGATTAGAAAACTGTCTAGACCACTTTCTTGTAAAAACTAAATTAGACACCACCACTTTAATATTAGAATCATACATCACTGACCATAAACCTATAGTTTTACTACTAAATTATACTAATCCCACACATAATAAGAAAACCACTGCTTCCCGTATAAACTATGAATCTATGAAAGTAGAATTAGAGAATAATTCCTTTGAAGATATCTATAATACAACTGACGGAAACGAGGCTATGAATACACTAATACAAATAATTTCAACAATCACAATAAAACACACTATTCAAGTCAAGCTTCCAAGAAAAAAAAGGACTATTAAACCTTGGATCACCCCAGGCCTTCTGAAATGCATAAAAAATCGAGACGTTTTACATTTAAAATCCAAAAAGTCGCCAGAAAACTTAATTCTAAAAATTACATACACCCGCTATCGAAATTTTTGTAATGATCTACTTAGAAAACTGAAACAAACACATGAAAAATATGAACTACAAAAAAATAAAAACAATCCTAAAGCCCTATGGAAAACTATCAAGGATATCACCTACACGCGCTCGATCCGTACTAGTTCAGACATACTGCTGAAAATATGTGATACTCCCTCTTCTTCCATTAACCACGTGTGCTCCTTCTTTGCTAATGTAGGCAAAAATTTGGCATCTAAGATTCTACAAAACCAAAACTCAGCCAGTAAAAGTAGCAACCAGTCCTGTGAATTCTTAAATAACAACCTGTGTAATTCATTTGTCCTCCCTGAAGTAGTCGATCGTGACATAGAAACAATCATCCTTCAGCTGCGCGAGGACTGCGCTGTGGGTTGGGATGGTATCTCGTCATCGTTCCTAAAAATGTTTCGCCATATCCTAGCTCCACCCTTAACCTACATCTTTAATCTCTGTATACAAACAGGGATTTTTCCGAACGCTCTTAAAAAAGCCATAGTTTGCCCAGTTTTTAAGGGAGGGGACAGAAGCTGTGTCGACAATTACAGACCCATTTCGGTTCTCACTTCCATTTCAAAAATCTTTGAGAAAATTCTTAATAACAACCTTAGAAACTTTCTAGATAAATTTCACCTTATTGCAGACAACCAATATGGTTTTCGCCCAGGAGTTTCAACTGAAGATGCAGTTCTTGACCTGACACAGTTGGTTGCTAGAAAACTCGACAGTAAAACTAAGTGCTTAGGAATCTTCCTGGATCTGTCTAAAGCCTTTGACACAGTTTCTGTTCCCAAACTTATTTCCAAACTGGAATCATTGGGTGTTCGTGGCAGTGCACTTGAAATCTTTGCAGATTACTTAAAAAATCGTAGTCAGCAAGTGCAAATTGGCACTGAGTTAAGTAACGAGGAGTTAGTGAATTCCTTCCTTCATAACTCCAAAATTTATACGTATGCAGATGACACCGCAATTATTGTCTATGGTCCTTCTTGGGAAGCTGTCAAAAGTAACGCGGAATCTGCTTTAAGTAATGTCATGCACTGGTTTAACTTGAACTTACTGACACTTAATCTGACCAAAACATCTTACATTCCTTTCGTTATCCGCAACAACATGAAACCATCTAATACTTTTTCTATTACGGCACACTGTTGTACAAGTCCGACAACCTTTTGTTCATGTCCAAAATTAAATAGAGTGGAAAACGTTAAATATCTTGGAATTCAAATAGACAGCGGACTAAGATGGGACAAACACATAGATTTAATTACCACACGTACAATCAGACTGATTTCCATCTTTAAATCACTCAGAGGTTCAGCTGACCATGATACTCTTAAAATGGTGTATTTTGCTTTATGTCAATCGGTGCTGGGCTATTGTATCAATGTGTGGGGTGGTGCCATAAAAACCAGTCTCCTGAGGGCTGAAAGGGCACAAAGAGCAGTTCTTAAAGTTATGACCAAGAATCCGCGCAGATTTCCTACAACGCAACTTTATGCAGACTGCAAGGTTTTAACAGTGCGACAGCTATTTGTGCTCCAATCAATTCTCAGAACGCATCGTGGTGTGGCTCCTCACGAACCGAAGAAACGTAAACACATCATTCCCGGTACCCAGCATAAAACAAAATTCGCAAAGCACCAATTTTACGTGATAAGTTCCCATATTTATAACAAAGCTCAAAAGGAACTAAACATCATTGGTCTCCCAAGGTTCAAACTGAAACATACAATAATAGAATGGTTGCTGAAACAAAATTATAATAAAACGGAATCACTTTTAACATACTTAACCTAATAACCACACTATGTGATCAAGAGTTGTTTTCACACATTGTTGGGGACTCCAACTTCTACAACACACTACAAATGTACACTTATTACAATCAGTTCTTACATAACAAACTCACAAACATATTATCACACACAAACGTATTACTCACAAACTCACTCACACATCACACTAAAACTAAGGTTTACCACAACTTTAAACTTCACCTTTTTGACACAATCCACTTGCACTCCTACAGCAATATATTTATTTTATAAACGTACCTGTATAGCCGGATACTGCCCCCTAAGATACAGGTCTAGCCTAGTTTAGGGGACAGGGTCGACCTAATTGTACTTTAGCCCAGCTTAAATTATTATTAAAAACTTTATTTGTAATCAGTGCAATGTACCTAAATTCTTGTGGTAATAAATACATTATTATTATTATTATTTTTGGAAAGTGTATTTTTTTCTCAGCTTTATAGCTGGTTTTTAACCACATTTACGGGCCTAAACCAAGTAAATGCAGTGTGTGGTGTGTTATGTTGAGGGTGTGTAGGGGATTAGTTCGTTTTCATCTATTTGCATGAACTTTCTGACGATTCGACAAGTATTTAAGATAACAGCTTTTTGTAAGGTGATATAGAGAGTTTCTTTTAAGTTTAGTAACTTCAGACTGTGTAGTAGACAATTCGGAATAATACCTGTTGTAGAGAGGACGATTGGCACCACATAAACTTTTTCTTGTCGCCAAATTCTGGTAACTTCATCCTTAAGTTCTGCGTATTTGCTTATTTTGTCAGTTATTGTTCTCTTTATGTTGTGAGTGTTAGGTACAGCAATATCTATTAAGTATGTAATCTTATTTATTTTATCTTGAAGGGTTATATCGGGTCTATTATAATGTATCGTTCTATCGGTTAGTATGGCGCGGTCATAGTAAAGTTTATGTGTGTCATTTTCTAGTACAGTTTGAGGTGTATAGTTATAATAAGGAGTGTTTGTGTTCTGTATAAGTCCGTACTTAATTGCAATTTTTTGGTGTATTGCATTTGCTACTTGATTGTGCCTATGTGTGTAATCTGTTTGCGTAAGGGTGGTACACGCTCCGGTGATATGCTGGATAGTTTCGGGTTGAGTGTGGCATTTACGGCATTTATCATCTGTAACTGAAGGGTCTTTGATGACATATTTTCTGTAATTTCTTGTGTTAATTATCTGGTCTTGAATGGCTATCATAAATCCTTCAGTTTCAGGAAACAAATTACCTATTTTAAGCCATTTGTTTGAGGCTATTTTGTTTACGTGGGATTGTTCTAAGTCGTGAGGGTGTCGCCCATGCAATACTTTTTTCTTCCAGTCTTCTATTTTTTGTGTTTGTGGGTTGTCATTGGTAATATCTTGTGTATCTGACTGTGTGTTTAAGTTAAGTGGGGTGTAATTTGCATCATTTAAAACTACGGCTTTATGGATTTTACTTATGCGAGATTTTGACTCAAAAAATGTTTTTAGTTTAGAGATTTGTTTTTTCCACATATGCTGGACATCTATTAGGCCTCTCCCCCCGTTTTGTCTTTTGATAGTAAGTCTTTCTATTGCAGATTTAGGATGTAAGCTATTATGTTTTGTAAGTGTTGTGCGGGTTATTCTTTCTAATTGTTCTGTGTCGGTTTTTGTCCATTTAATAACTCCAAATGAGTATGTTAAAATGGGTATGGCAAATGTATTTAAAGCCTTTATGAGATGTTTACTAGACAGTTGGGTTTTACATAGGGTGTTAAGTCTTTTTTTGTACTCTGTCTTAAGCGCATCTTTTATCCTAACGTGATCTAATCCCTTTATTTGCATATATCCTAAATATTTGTATAGATCGTTCGGTTCCATTGATGTTATGGTATCCGTTTCATTTACAACATAACTGCCTGGCCGAATTCTTCCTCGTATGATGTGAAGCGTTTTACATTTATCAAGCCCAAACTGCATGTTAATATCTCGACTAAACTCTGCTGTGGTTTCTACTAGTTGTTTCATATCTTTTTCGGTTTGTGCATATAGTTTAATATCGTCCATATAAATAAGGTGTGAAATAGTCATTTGTTCTGTAGAGTGTTTGAGGCAATATCCGGAGCGAGAGCGTTGCAGCAAGTGAGACAAAGGGTTCAGTGCGAGGCAGAACCACAGGGGACTCAGGGAATCACCTTGGTATATACCTTTCCTGATATAAATTTGACGTGTTATAACGCAATTGCTATCATGATTTAGTTGAAGGTTGGTTTTCCACTGTGACATTATGTTGCGTAGAAAATCTATTATTTTTGAGTTAATTTTGTATATTTTTAGTACTTGTATCAACCAAGAATGTGGGACACTGTCGAAAGCTTTTTTATAATCGATATAGGTGCAATGTAAATTTCTATTTTTTGTAGAGGCATGTTTATGAATTGTAGAATCAATTATTAATTGTTCCTTGCATCCCATGTGGCCCCGCCTGCAACCTTTCTGCTCTTCCGCCATTATGTTGTGACGTTCGATGTGTGAGTTGATTTTTGTTGTAATTAATGACGTTAATATTTTATAAATTGTAGGTAGGCATGTGATTGGTCTGTATTGGGAAGGTTGTGGTGAAATTTTAGTTTTGGGCAACATGTACGTTATACCTGTTGCAATAAATTCAGGTATGTTTTGTTGACCTAAAATTATTTCTGTTAAGTTTTTTGCTAAGGGTTTATACAATGATGTTAACTTTTTATACCAGAAATTATGTATTTTGTCTACACCAGGAGCCTTCCAATTATGAAGTCTACCTGTTACATATGTGATATCAGATTCTGTAATTTCTAGAAAATCCATTTCTTCGATTGCGCTCCATTTTGCTTCTTCCTCTACTATCCACGTAGCTTTATCATTGTGTTGTATTTCGTTTTCCCAAATGCTTGACCAGTATGCTTCTAATTGTTGTTTTGTTGGATGACCAGATGAGTTTGAGTTTTTTTCAGTATTTGTGTTAGTGTCAGGTTTACGTAGGTTTCTATAAAACATCTTTTCGTTTGTACTAAATATGGTATTATCGATTTTACGTTGTTGTGCTTTTTTGTATCTTCGTAGTCTATGAACTTTAAGGGATAGTTTTTGTTTTAAAGTGTCTAAAAACTCTTCTGGTTTTCTGTTGTTATTCTCGTGCCTAGTGTGTGTAAAGCTGCTCCTAAATATAGCCTCAACTCTTTTTACTACTTTTCTTGATCTATTGTTGTTGATGTATTGTGTAAGTCTACTACAATCTGCTCTTAATTTATCGATGTCTTTTTCTAACCTATGTTGCCACGCAGGTTTGACATCTTTTTTTGGCCTTATATTTCCTGTATCTTGGGAGATTCTAAACTTTAGTTCTTCAGATATAACCACCGCTGTGCAATATATAAGTGTATGTAAATCTATAAATTGTGTGTCATCAGAAATAAAATGATGCAGTATATTCTCATTAAATAAATTGATTAAACGAAACAGATCCGGGCTGTATTGAAGTTTAGGTAATTTTGGCCTGACTGCTGGGTCCATCCCTGAGTACAGTGCCAAAGTTGTTCTAAATTTGTCGCTTATCTCTTGAGTATGTGACTCTGTTGCCGAGATTTGGTCCGGGACAACTAAGGTCTCAACATCATTCTCTAGCATCAAAGTTACAGATTCAGTTTGTGTGGATGTATGTGATGTTTGCGTATAATTTTGTGATTGGTGGTATATTTGAGAACTATTATTTTGTAATTGAGTCTGTAGTTGTGTTTCTGGCTGCCGGTCTATTTCAGTTATATTTTGTGATAGTGTGGTAGTGTCTGTATTACCTTCTGGTTCTATTAATTGTAACCGTATTTCTTCCTTTAATTGCTCTATTATTTCTGGTGATAGTAGTTTATTTCTAACAATAGCTCTTCTCTGGTCTGCTATTCTTTGTTCTGAGACTGTTATCTCTGGGTATTGCCGAGTAAAACGTTCATGCAATTGTTGTCTGTATGTGGTCATGTCGGTCTCTAATTTTGTAATGTAAAGGTAAGTTCGCATGATAAATAGATTTACTTCTTTACTCCATTTCATGCGAACTCTTGCTTTTCCAGCCCTGGTGGACGCAGGTAAAAAGGAACTAGCCTCCCGCGCAACATTCAAGGTTGGAGTAGGTGGTATTATATTTATACTTGAAATGGGATGTGATGTGTGTGATAGTATGGGTGACGATGGTATGGATGGTGATGATGGTCCTGAAGGTATGTATGAGGCTGTACTTGGGCTATACGGTTCTACAGGGGTGTTTGTCCTGTCCGTAAGTCTGTCACCATCGTCAATGCTTTCGGCTGTAGTATCTTTGTCGGTGGGAGCCCGCCTGTTCAACTCCTCACCGCTGACGGTTCGCATGCTGTGACACCCAGCGTCAGCTCCAGGTGCGCCCCGGCGATCGCCCCCGGGCAGCGGTCCTATACGTTTTTTCATTGAACGAGTCTCCATTTTATATGGGTTTCCAGAGCCACGTTAGCCACGCCAGTAATTTCTCATTCGTGTGTCCGCCCCCCACGTGATTAGATGTTCAATCAGGACGTGTGGTTGTTTAGGGGGCTTATTATTATTATTATTATTATTAATTATTATTATTATTATTATTATTATTATTAATTAATGAAGGACAAATTATTTTCCAATCTTGATGCACGGGAAGTGACGCGAGCTCTTCTTTTGTTCACTCAAGGTCACTGACATTTAATGTCGCCTTAAGCTGGTTTCAGTATTCACGGAAACCCAATTGTTGAGATTGTTCCTTTAATCTTGTAATTGTATTAAAGGCCTGTTTTGGATGTTATAATTAAGATTAGATTAATTAAAACAAGACGGAGCATTGTGACTTTCATTGATTAGATTTTCTGTAAAGCTCGGAGGTTGGAGGCTCAAGAACAAAGGTGGACATGGTGCTATGAGTCAGTGAATCTCATACTGTTGTAGGTCTTAGGGACCAGAGTCCCGAAGTTAGAGGGTCGAAGCCTACTGGGGACCAGGGTCTCTTTCTAAAAGAAAGACTTGGCCCCAGTGCGAAAGGGATATCAGGAACGAAGTGGGCTGTTTAGTCAGAAAAAGTCTGACACTGTTTCGCGCTTCGCCCATGAGCGAGATTTGTCATTGGATGATTTTTACCCACCATAAAAAAAAAAACTGTTGTAGGTTGGCGTGAGAAAAGTGTGTCATCTTTGCGATTGGAACTGTTAGCACCTTTACATTTGAATCACTTAAATGATCCGGAACAGTGATATGTATCATTTGGAACATTTTAAGCCTCGGCTTAAATAAATCACCGTGATCAACATGGATGGATCATGGTTCGAGCTTGACCGCTATCTCATCTTTATTTTAAATTTAAGTTCTGCTTATCAGTACTTAAATTAAGTTCATAGTTAGCGAGTATTATAAATATAAATACATGGTAATTTATCTTTGTAAAACAATCGCAGAAGTTAGTTTAGGATTAACCAATCAGAACCCAGATCAGGCGTTCTGATCCCGAGGGAAAGTAGACAATAAACTAATTAGCTTGCCCAATTAGTTTTTCATTGATCACGTATATTGGAAGATAAATACGATACGTGAGCTGAACGGGGGATTGGAGATAGATAAAACTAGAGGCGTGCCCCTGTTTTAGGTGAAAATTGCTGATTTATTTTTATAATATATTGAGCGACCTCGCCCCAGCTTCGCACGGGTGCAATGCTGACATTAAATATATTATGCATGTATTATACATAAAAACCTTCCTCTTGAATAATTCAATTAAAACAACCGCATCAAAATCCGTTGCGTAGTTTTAAAGATCCCTTAGATCTTGCCTAGGATCTAGCCGTTCAATGTCATCTAAAATAAGCAAAAGAAAGACTCCCACCCCCAATAGTGCTTACGTTATACTTGAACGGCCTCTAAGCATACATAGGGACAGTCAGCGGGAAACAACTCTGATTACACTATGTAATCATCATCATCATCTCAGCGCCAGTCCCGGTTGCACACCTTGGCTTTCACCTCGGTGCCCGGGGTCCGCTTTCCCACAAAGTCGCCTCCACTTCGCTCGGTCTTTAGCGTCCTTTGCCTTAAGCCCATTAGCACGCATATCGTCCCTTACGACGTCGATCCACATATTACACTATGTAATGATTTGTGTAAAGAAGAAACTTTAAGGCTAAAACTTAGACATGTTTAGAAAAAAATAAGAAATTTATGGCATGGTATTTGAAATGTCATTTCTATAGAAGATTTGACTACGCTGTCAACTAACAAGATGAACAAATCAAAGTTGTTGATCATGCTCTATGACATCAATTGACACTTGACAAGAGATTTGAAACCTAGTTAGTTTTTTATGTAAGGTAAAAATCAAGCAATGACGAATTCCGCCATTGGGCGAAGCGAGAAACGGTGTCAGACTCTTATTGACTAAACGACCTACCCCGTTACTTACTTGCCTTGATCCTAGAGCTCTGGTGTTACGCTTTCGCATCAATCCTTAACTCCAGGAGTTTCCGAGTTAGTTGGTTTTCACGTTGATCGGCCTTTCAGAAACTCGGTGTAAGACAAGTTACGTAACACCAAGATAGTCAAATACTAAACCATACATATGTAAGTAAATATAAGTACAGAAGAACCACAACATTAGAACACCCTCGAAACAAGTTTAACAACTAAACAACATTAAATTCTATGCAAACATGTTCACAAAACAAACATTTGTAGAGTGCAGTAAGTAAACAAAATCCGTGCACGGGAATCGAACTCAAAGCACCGACACTGGCGTGCCGTGTCACACACGAGGTGCTACGTGAACAAACAGAACGCATATTGTACTCGACTGTACTTGAATCAATATTTGGGTGAGAGTACTGTTCATGGCAGAAGTGATTCGGTTTTTGATTTTTCTGAATCGAATTTTTCGAGATATTGGCAGAGTGGAAAATATGGAAAAGAGATTGCCCGAAGTATGTTTTATTTCGTACCAACTTATGCCAAAATAAGTGACTTCGGAAATGACAATGTTAGTTTTTGCGGAAGTAGAAATTCTTATCCATTTATTAAGATTTTTACATATTTTTATGTGGTTAAAAAAATTAGTACATTATATACATACCTTAATTAAACATTAGTTATGGTATTAATATACTTGTGATACAATATGGTATGGGTTTTCTTTTTTAAGAAGAGTAAGAGTCTGACACTGATTCCCGCTCCGCCCAAGAGCGGGATTCGTCATTGGATGGTTTTTACCTACCATAAAAAAATATGGTATAGGGTTGGGCATTGCCTTTTTACTGAAAAAGAAACGAAACTAACTTTTTTAAGATTCTAATAAATTGAATAAGTAAATTAAATTCTTAGAATAGAATAGAATAGAAAAACATTTATTCAATTCAGACAGCACAACATTTATAAAACACGATAAAAAATAACAACCAAAACTTAAATGGAAAAGGGTACGAAATACATTCACAGAAATAGCTATTGTTTAATTGAAATAAACTAGTGCTTGATTGCGATCCTACTTGATGGTAAGCAGTGATACAATCATTGATGGAGAAGTGCACTAGCTTATTAAGAGCTTATTCATTCTAGCGTTGAAGACACCTAAATTGCAACCAGATAGGAAGACCCGCAGCAGGAAAAATCCTTCAGGGATTTTATTTCTACGTTTATCATCATCATTTCAGCCGAAAGACGTCCTTTGCTGAACATAGGCGGGGGGCTTTTGTCCAGCAGATCAAATCTTTCGGCCAAGCATTGTTTCTAAGGTAGCAGTGAAACAACGTGGTTTTGTAGGTCCCTAAAGCGGAAATTATATTCCAGAAAAACCACACGAGGCAGCGGTATATTTCAGAAGCGCTGCAGGAGTTTTCGCAGGAGATACAGTGGCTCTGAAATTTAAAGATCTACTAAAAGTAAACGCATTAGTTTCAGCCTGTAAAAGCCCAAATTCTGGCTCCTCCAAAGCGAGAAGATAATTGATGCTTCTCCTAGCAACAAAAATAGGTAGAAACACATTGGTCTGCTTTACAAATTACTATTATTATAACACGTAAATCACTAAGCTTTGATTAATATCTATAATTACTTTAATAACTTAATGTATGCAAAACAGAAATAATATTATGTTAGTTCATTGACCAGTCGCAAAAAACTTCAGCATAATAATTATTTATCCGCTTTGTAAATTAAATAAGTTGATTAAGATAAAGGTGGAGATTGAACTTGACACTGGAGGAGCTGACCCGCAATGGCTGGAGACGGTGAGGAAGACCACCAATGGTACAGGATCGAATAGCATATAAGCATAATCAGCCATATAATAGGCTTCCAGGGCTCTTCATAGAGAAGATGAAAGAAACCCACCACGAGGATCCAGTGCAGTTTGTTGGATGTCACAGGTCTTTGAATTTTTGGTTGTATGACATTCCAATTTCCTCAGCAGTGGGATATAATGGACTTATTACATAAAAAAATACACTAAATGCAAATTAAACAGTCGAATAGAAAAGGCAACAGGAATAGGCTCTTAACAAACTAGTGCGCCTCACCGTCAAAGATTGCATCACTGCTTACCATCAGGCAGGATCGCAGTCAAGCACTAGTACAAGGAGAGGAGTTTTTTTGGTGGGATATCATCAATATCTCATCAAAAAAAAAAAAAACCGCCCATAAAAAAGAGTTCCAAAGAGAAGTACCTCCTCCCAATATGAGTCGTGTCCAAATATTTTATTACTTCTTTAATCAAATAATTAATTCTAACTTTAATAAAACTTAAGTAAAGAATTTTAATTAACAAAATATTAATTTGAAAATTCTCACTAAAACTTTTTGACATTCAAAGTGTCTAAGTCATTCTAAAGCATTGTTAAAGCAATCATAAGTTAATAAATACTTAATTAGTGTTAAACAGTTCATCAAGTAATTAAGAAATCTATGGCTCGGGGCTATGAGATCGCAGAGTTTTGAATTATAACGTACTTCATAATTATATTTAATTGATGCTACACTTTTTTACTAACATATTTTGTTAAATAACTTCTATCTACATCTACACTAATATAATAAAGAGGCAAAGTTTGTTTTTTTGTTTGTAGGAGGTAATCTCTGGAACTACTGGTCCGATTGGAAAAAAAATAGCATCAATAGAAAGCTGCTTTACTCCTGAGTGACATATTTATGTATATGTATACAAAATGTATACAAAATATAGCCTTATATTTTATGTGCGCGGGCGAAGCCGCTGGCAAAAGCTAGTTACTAATCAAATACGTCCGAATATTTTTTTTTATTACATTTTTTTTATGGATGCAAGAAGCACGGCTAGGCCTATGTCCAGTGGACGTCTTTCAGCTGAAATGATGATGATGATGAATATTTTTGCTATAACTACAAACGGTCAAGAAATAACGTTGTCTTACGGTCTGATAACCATCTGAACCAAACCCAAGTCGTCGGCGAACCGCACTCGAGGAGTTGTCAGCAAACTGTAGGGAGCCTGCAGAAGGGTCGAAGACTCCTGGGGCCAAGGATTCGCGTTTGCAAGGAAGGTTCGGCCCTGGTACAAAGGCAACGTAACAACAGGGTTTTTTTTTATTTTTTTATGGTAGGTGAAAATCATCCAATGACGAAACCCGCTCTTGGGCGGAGCGAGAGAACAGTGTCAGACTCTTACTGACTAAAAAACCTACCCCGTACCTTCCTTGCCTTATTCCTGGAGTCGAGGTAACAGTTTTCCACCACCCTCTAGGCTCCAGGAGGCTTCGACCCTGAAGGGCCCCTGCAGTTTGCTGACAACTCCTTGAGGCGCGCGGGAAGGGTGCGCGCCGTTGACGACTTGGACTCGGTCTTACCAGACGACCGGACGGCGAGCTACCCATTGCTCACCGTCCGCGAGCCAGTGTCTACGGTGGCCGGATATCGGCAGGATCGCGGCGGCGACGGCTACGGCGAGTACGCACAACAGGGTGAATTGTTTAGTCAGTAAGAGTCTGACACTATCTCATTTAATGATTTTTACCCACCATAAAAACCCTGGAACTAAGGCAAGAAGGAACAGTGGGTCATTTAGTCAGTAAAAGTCTGACACTGCCTTCCGCTCCTCCCAAGCGCGGGATTCGTCATTCGATGATATTTCCCATCATAAACATTTAATTTATTTTAATTTCAGAGCAAGGTCGAATGAACGGAGGCTAGATTCAATTAATCAAAATCATAGAACAGCCCCACTCGATCAAATCCCTGGTGGTAAAGATTTTTATTCTTTCAGAAACTAGCATAATCGACGTTGAATTTCATAACATCCCTAGGGAAATTCAGTCCGATTGAAATTTTGAATCTAAATAACGGACATCAGCAAACAAAAGAACATTACTTAACACACACACACACACACACCATTCCCCGTCCTCCTCCTCTCCTCTTATTTAGTATACATAATAGTACACGAAATAAAAAACCTTATTCCCAAGCGACAGTTACGCGCATGAAACACAAGTGCTTCTAAATTCAAGCAAATGAATATAAATAAAACACAGCAGTTAATGAAATAAAATTGTACATTTTGATACTAATGCAGAATGTTTTTCCTTGCGGAATTCTGGAGTTTAATTCTGATATTTATGTACTACGCACTACATTAGGTGTACCGTACAGTCACTTTACTTAACTTAGGTGATCTGTAGATCTGACGAATCCCGCCCTTGTGTGGAGCGGAAAGCAGTGTCAGACTCTTACTAACTAAACAACCTACCCCGTTCCTATATTGCCATGTATACTAGGGCCAGAGCCTTTTTTTTTTTTACTTGCAATAAACTAGTGCTTGACTGCGATCCCACCTGATGGTAAGCAGTGATGCAATCGTTGATGGTAAGGCGCACTAGTTTATTAAGAGCCTATTATTCACTCTAGCTAAAAGACATCTAAATTATATTCGGACGGAAAGACTGCAGCCGGCAAACTGTTCCAATCCCTCGATTTACACGGTATAAATGACGAGGCAAAACGCTTAGTCCGGGCCGCAGGTGTCTCAACAACGTAAGGGTGGATATTCGCCGTACGCCGGGATGTCCGAAGGCCTTCCATTCAAACTCGAACCCTTGGCCCTAATTGGCTTCGACCCTTCTGCAAACCTTTACATTGATGACATTAGTGCAGTTTCGCGCTGTAAGTTTCAAGCTTTGTTAGACGACAAAATGCCAACGAAGCGCTACAGCGCCAGACAATTAAACAATTGATAGAAAATAAAAATTATATATTAAAAAAAGTGCTTTGAATGACAATAATAACAATACATAAAAGAAGCCTTTTATTTTAGCTAGAACCCACCACAGTATATTTTAAAAAATTGCCATATAGATATAAACAATTTCAATTAAATTAGCTGAAACGACAGGTAAGCTTTTCCGGGGCCCTTTTGTTTTTACAACCCAATTTGCAATTACTTTTACTTATTGTAAGGCATTCGCATACCATTGTAACATTACTTGGATCCGTTCAATTCTCGCCGAACCCTAAAAACGTGATTTGAATAATTTTATGTTAGGCACAGTTTAGTAAGCGAAAATGTGAGCAAAAAAAAAATATAGGTATGTCTTGTGTTGTGTAGAAAGGCCTATATGTGGTAATTACATGTTTTTTTTATTCTGTGTTTCCTTATAGCTATAATCTAAGGGTTTTTAAATTAAGAGTGAATAGATTACTTCTAGGTAAGCGTGGGCCATTGTTGGCCACATCGTCGCTTACCTTTTAAGTCAAAAACGGATAAGTTACTTAAAGGTAAGCATGATCCATTGTTAGCCATATCGTCGCTTACCATCAAGGTAATAATGGTCAAGTGTGAGCCCAATAATAATAATAAAAAATAAACTTACTATGCGGTGAGGCTAGATGGCAAAAATCTCACGACATTTCAACGGAAAAATTAAGGTAGAGAGAGGGTGCGGGATTGCGGACAATGAGCGATGGGTAGCTCCGAACGTTCGGTAACCTTCCGGTTCAACGAGTTCAAGTTGTCGACGGCGCGCCTCAAGAAATTGTCAGCAACCGTAGGCTAGCAGCGCCGAAGCCTAATGGAACCATGGGCCAGCTTCTAAAAGGAAGGTCCGGCCCATATAAAGCTAGAAAGAAACGGTCACCCCTTTTCTAGTCAATAAAAGTCTGATACTATTTCCCGTTCCGACCAAGGGGTGGAAATGACATTAGATAATTTTCATCCACAGCAAAAATAAGGTAGAAAGATGGTTAGCAGAACTTTTGGTCCGGCAATTAAAAAAAAAAAGAACTACCTACTGCCAAACTTAAAAATAACGTTTTTCATACACCGTGCTAGATATTAAATTAAATAAACATCTAAAATACTTACCAAGAATTACTACTTAAAAAGCCATACAATATCAATTGCAACATTACAAAAATTAACTGTATTTAGAAAATACCGTTTTAAGCTCAAAGATCAATTGCGGAATCAATTTCTATCAGACACCATTGTTTGCGACAGTACTAGAAACGAAAATCATTGGTTTACAACTGAGCAGGTGTACTTGAATGAACCAAAGATTGCTCTTGCGCAGGGTCAACGAACTAACTAACAAGTCAAATTCAACTTACACAATTTTAAATCTTAACACGATAATTTCAAGGTTGACTTTTGAGTGGCTTGGTCGTAGTAATTACTGTATAATCAAATTCGAATTTTAATAACACAATTTTAAGGTTGTTTTTCCAGTAGAAGGTTTAGTTAGCGGTTACATCAAAACAGTAATAATAATTATTGGTGACTTCCGGTTAACAGGTGCAAAAACGTGTAAAGATGGGTTGTGGGTGGTTCCTGCGTGTGCTAACGGGTTGTTTAATGGTTAAGCTTTCTGGTTAATTGGGTCAGTATTGATTGATATTGATATTAGTAGCGTTAGCGATCGAAATTTAATGAGAAACGTGTAGTAAAATTGATTTTATTGATATTAACTTGCCTCTAACATTATGTTAGAGGCAAGGTAATATCAATAAAATAACATTAGTCATAGCATCAGGCTTATAATATTCCCACTGCTGAGACTCAGGCATCCCCTCCTGGAGAGTGAATCCAAATCCACCACGTGAGCACTGTTCGGGTTGTTTTGTGTGGCATAATGTCTTCCAATTTTTGGTTCTATGATATGCCGGTTTCCTCGCGATGTTTTCCTATACTGTATTGAGAGCAGTGTTGACTAAATAAAATACACAAAGTAATGCGCCTAGTTGGGTTTGAACTCGCTGCCTAAAACTCGTAAGTCGGGGCCATTATCATTCGGCTACCATGACTGTACTTGGTTAACTTGGACATAGGCCTTAGCGTGGCCATAACGATCGGTCCTGTGCGTCTCGCATCCATCAGAATCTGGCGCTGCGTATTTCGGTACGTGGTCGTCATTTTAGGACCATTCGGTCCCATCTCACGCTTTACTAGAAGTTACCTATTAGTAACCTATTTACTTTTAACTTAAATACCGGTTTGGTTCATTTTGTGTCCTTTTGTAGTTGAAAATGCACCGCGGCTATAAAACGAAGAGGTCAACAAAAAACTCACAAATGGATAACCTTTAACCTCTCGTATGCCGTAATTAGAGACACAATTAAAACAGTTATTGTATCTCGCGTAGATCTGCGTTCTGTGTTAATACGAAAGGTTAAGCTCTCTTGTTCCCCTTAGATGCGGGAGAAGCGGATTAATGATTTCCCTCCTAACAAAAAACATGGTTTCAAACAGTTTGGTTCAACTTTAGATACCCATAACAATAACTAGCTAACTAACTGCCTTAAACTTACTATAAGTGCCGTTTATCCCAACAATGTCCCAAGTCCACTAACGCCAGTGTAAACAATTCATGTCCCTCGAGGATGCTCCGGACGAGTATTAACACCTTAAGAGGGTCCTTCACGACCCGTCCATCTAGATTAGACTTGGGTGATAAAGTGGCAATGCGAAAAAAGAGGTACCTGAACACTCTGTTATCTAATATTTCACAAAATTTATTTGTTTTCTTTTAAAGCTTATGTAACGATTTTTGTACAAAAATGCGCATTCTATAGTTGTAGTTTTTACTAAAATATTAACAATTGAATTATCAACAGTGAAGTTTATTCTATTCTATTATAAAGGGTCAACATTCACGCAAAATAGCATATTTCCAGTGTTTATTTATAAAAACTTTACGCATATAAAAGGTTTTGTTCAGTGGTACAACGGCGGATGTAAACTCTTGAGCTCCAAGCAAACGCCGGCGTCCACACACGTATTGTCTTTCTATTCTGTCTCGTAACGAATTATGTTTTAATTTTAATAGAAACCAAGATAATAGCTACAAGAAATCTGTGCTTAAACACTTCATAATCACGTAAGAGTGGTTGTATTAGAAATGTGTCTCGGGTCGGATGCTCTTAACATTCAGGGCTGTCAATAACAGGCCTATCCAAATCTCTCGGAGGATTCCATACAAATCCAAATTTCGTGACAGCCCTGAAAACGCAAAGTGTGATAATAAAAGTTTATTTACCGAAGGAAAGTGGGTCTTTAATATTTTATTGGGAGAGTTCCTCTGGGATCAATAGCTTTTTGTTTGAAGTCAAAAGTGGGTGCAAATTGTCCTTCCCTCTTCAAAGGGACGAATATGTTTTCTTTCCTTGTATTAGGCCTTTAGAAATTCGGGGAATGAGCTCATTGCCATTTCTTTGCGTGTATTGTAAGACGAAGAGAAAAAATCTTAAAGCCTCCTTGAATTTAAATCAATTGGAATTGAATTCTCCGATGGAATTTCCGTTTTCTGATAGCAACAACCTGAGGGTTGAAGAAAGAATGAATAGACAAGCGTGCTCGATTATCGACTACATCGTCGCTTACCATCAAATGAGACAGTGGTAAAAAATAAGTATTTCTAAAATTAAAATAAAAAGACTATCTAAAAGCGAACGCAACTATATGGCACTAAAAAATATGTTGAGTATAGTTACAGTTTACAGTACAGTTTTGTTTAATTTGTTTTTATTTGCTGAAATGGTACTTTCCTTCTTTCTGTTTATGTTGCTAGGACTCAGGCCTCTGCCTCGGAAAGAGAATGGGCCACAATCTACAACAATATCGGCTAAGTTTGGATTGGTAGATATCACGACATCACTTGTCTTTGTATGGTTGAATGACAAACCAGTATCTTCACAATGCATTTCCCGTTTTAATGTTAGTGGTGACAAAATAAATGACACAGAGTAAAAACTCGTAAGTCAAAACCATTTCCACTGACCAAAAGAAACGACTATCATATCACAAAATGTATGTCAGATATAACCTGAACATGGTTCTGTGCCCTAATTCACGTAAAATTAAACAATCCCAATTCCATTGTCGTTCCATTGTCGTTCGATCGTAGTCCTATCCAAAATCGGTATTCACGATATTTGAACCACAATATTTGACGTTTAGCCGTTGACGTCCTATCCGACAACGATTGAAAGACGATTGAAATAGCTGAATATGCTTCAACGACTCTCGAATGAGTTTAAAATCGGTGTCGTTCAAACTCGATTAATGGATGTGAATACGAAAATGTCAAAGTCGCTACGATATCGCTACGGTTTTTACGAGAATTAGGCTACAGATCATTTGCAGCATATATTACGGTAGTTAAGACCGGAGGGTAGCCGGACATTACTAGTAAATTGAGTTGTATCGCGAAGCTCTTACACGAAACTAATTGAATCAGAAATCGGATTACTGCAGTATCGAGACTTGATTACTGTTCATGGAGAATTGCAGGAGCATGGCTCAAGAATATTACGTTTGGAAAGTTTTGAGAATGTTTAGAGACTAAGTTTAACTTTGACATCGTTTCCGTGCTCTGCTCTATAGGAACCGAATATTTTTCAGGAATAAATATACACTGTTATATTTTGGTCGTTTTAATCCCGTGGTAGGTCGATTCGGTACACTATTGATACAATTAAAAAATAAAGTCCTTTTTTTCTAAAACTTGAATTAATTTACGTGTATATGAAATTCATATTATCTTTAATTAAAGAAAAGCTGAGAGGTTTCAAGTGCCATAGCCTGTAGTTAGTACACATCTACCGACAACTACCTACAGTCATGGAACCCGAATTCTTTAGCTTTATCCAACGTACCTTAAACCAAGATCGTGAGGAAAGCTTTTCAAAAAACTTTAATGTTCTACAGAAGAGCAGCTTTGTTTAGTACCTGAAAACAAAAAAAAAAATACATTAGTCTAATTAAAATTAGTTTTTTGTTTAATTATAGGGTTGTTAGACGACCATCTGATGGTAGAGCACTCCTCACTTATAAACCACCAGGTTGTAGCTATCAGGAAACATAAACTCCGGCAAGGAATTAGCTTTTTTCATGGTGGGAAAAATCGTCGAATGACGAATCCCGCCCTTGGGCGGAGCGGGAGACAGTGTCAGACTTCTACTGACTAAAGAACCCACCGTTCCTTCTTGCTTTAGTTCCAGGGCACCGGTATGCCGGTTTCGCATCAACCCTTGGCCCCAGAAGGTCCACTCTTTAGCTGTAGGCCTGATAAATATGTTTCTAAAACGTTTGGTGCGTCTAGATGTCAGATACCAAAAGAAATAAGTAACCAGAGTCGATATATGGTTGAAGATTTTATGGAATCTGCTGTATAGATAAATATGTAGGTTGGCAGAACACTCACAACATTTCCATCATCATCATCATCTCAGCGTCAGTCCCGGTTGCTACCTTGGCTTTCACCTCGGTGCCCGGGGTCCGCTTTCCAACTCAAACGCCTCCACTTCGCTCGGTCTTTCGCGACTCACAACATTTCCATCCAGGACGCAAACTGCAGTGGCGTATATGGCAAGCGATCATTAGACCTTAAACCCAAGTAGGCCATTGCAAGCATAGGAAAATGCAAAATAAGGCATTAAATGCCTCTTCGATAGCCAGTGCTATCGACCACCGGTCCTCATGACTAGACTACGGCCCATTTATATGCCCTAAGGGTACCAACATCCGCACTTTAAAAGCCCTAGTAAAAGCCACTGACGCTGCTATAAAACGTGGCAACATATCAGGTTCGAAAAACTTTGGAAGGAAGAGAAAACCAGCAAGAAGAAAAAAACTGTTCTTCTGTCACTACTTCCAGCACTGTTTTTTTTTAATTCTACATAGGCTCGCGTTTGACCACAATGTCACATGATGCTAAGCGATGATGTGATCGACGATGGAGCACGCTTGCCTAGAAGTATATTCACTTTTGACTAAGATATCCCTAGGTTGTAGCTATCAGGAAACACAGACTTCAGTTTATATCAATTAAAAAAAACCAACTCATAATACCGCTGAAAATGAAAATGTCGTAAAATAATGAAATCCACAAGTGCCTCTACACACTTCACAACCACCAGGAAGAAGTCTACTCATCCTCTTAAACTAACTTAAGCATAGTAAGTGAACGTGTAAGTATCTCTCAACTTGAGGTACCACTTTGTAAAGGACCACTTTCTCCCCTTTAGGGAAAAGCCAGCAAAGTTTCAAGCGCTTACAAGATGCATAGTGTAGTTTAGAATTTTGAACATATTCATGATTTAGCTCAACTTTAACTGCTAGACGTCGCGTCGGTCGCTTAGAAAGTGTACATATGTTTTTATCTTTTAACCTGTTCATTCATTAAATATTTATTTATTTATTTTATTTATTTACATAACACAAGCTCTGCTTAGCTTGGGACTAGATGGCGTTGTGTTATTAAAAAAAAAAATCTTTAAGCAGAACGACAAAATGTCAATTACACTGATTAGGTACAAATAATGTAGAACACATTAAAAAAGAAAAATATAATCGATATACATATTAAGTAACTACTCACTCAGTCTTCTCGCAAATCACCAGACATTCAGTCAGCGAAAAGATCCAATCCTGAACAGGAGTCAATAATCATTTCAGCCGAAAGACGTCCACAGTTGGAAATACATATACAGGGTGTCACAAACATGTTAACGCAAACGAATACCATAGATCTAGTACATGATTCTGGACCCCCGGTGGTGGAATTTGTTGTCGGTTTTATTTTCAAATAAAAAAAAAAAATTGTTGTTGTTTGTTGTTGTTTTTTTTTACCTGTATAAAATTGTTATTCTAACCTGTGGGGTGCCAACTCAAAAACCAGCGCTGGGTGTCTGACGCCCAGCAAATGCTGAGGTGAGGTGAGCAGTAAAACCTGGTTGTTTAGTCTGTAAAAGTCTGACACTATTTTCCGTTCCGCCCAAGCGATTCTAGTTGATTTTAGGTCGTTTTTCCTAAACATACGTAACCAGTAACCTATTGCATTTCACTATTCTAAAAAATCTGTCAGTAATTTTAAATTGATTCGTTTAACTGTATTTGATTTTTTATTTGAATGAAATTTCGGTCTCTCAATAAAATCCTAACTTTGTATTGAATTTCCATCACAAGTACCTATTGCTTTACAAACATCATTTAAAGTCAAATCAGTGACTGTGACGATTTAAATCGGTTATCAGTTCCAATTATATTATTTACATTTAATATTTACCTACTCTAACAATTTACTTTAGGTACAGTCAGCAACACATCAAACTACAACAAACTGTCAAAATTCTGCAAACGATTTTCAACTCTTAACCGTAATACAACAAGGTTCAAAATGTATTGGAGAAATCTGACAGATTTGTATAGTGTGTGCTGTTGACCGTACTATTATAAATTTAATTTACTCTTTTCTATAATGAATCTTGGTTTTGTTAATTGGTTTTAAAGTAGGAGAGCTTTTTTTAAGGTGGGAATAATCATCGAATGACGAATCCCGGCCTTGGACGGAGTAGGAGACAGTGTCAGACTTCTACTGACGAAACGACCCATTCCTTGCTGCCTTAGTTCTAGGGCCCTGGTGTCTACTTACGCTCAACCTTTGGCCCAAGAAGGTTTCGACCCTGCTGGGCCACTACATTTGCTGACAACTCCATGAGGCGCGCGGGAACAGTGCCCGCCGTCGAGGACTTGGGCTCGGTCCTGACGGTTACCAGATGGGCGCGGACTACGAGCTAACCATAGCTTGCTATCCGCAAGCCCGCGCTTATAGTGGCCGGATATCGGGATCAGACACACGGCGGCGGCTGCTGCGTTAACGCTGTTGTCTTTGCCTGATGCGGTTGGCCTCCTATTTTGCTAGCTTTACGCTACCGCCTGCCACTCCTCCATCGTAGGAGAGCTATAGGTCAATTTGAGCAGCCAGTTTGACAGAAGGCTAGAACTTTGTAAAATAAAGTTTTAGTATAGGTTAATCACGAAAGTAACGTTCTATCAGGCACCCCGCGGACGTCAACACCCACAAATTGAAAATGTAACCAAAATAGGCAAAAAAATGCTTTTAGCGAACTCCAAGCGTTCACGCTAAACGAAACAATTGCAACTTGGCTGGGAAGGCTGCGGTGATGTGAACCCTCTATCCATCCATCAATTAATAATTTTAAGATTCATAATTTCAGTTAGCAAACCTTTTTATGAGTTTTATTTTAGTTAAAGTCCATCGGGGGTAGAAATGCTTTGTTTTGTAAGTAATTTACATTTTGTTCGAAGTTATTGTAGCAGGAATCCCTGAAGGGTTGAACTTGCGCTAGTTTTCAAGTACTTTTGAGTGAACAAAGATTTTTACACTCGTTTTACCAGTTTCAATAATTGTACCTATTTAGCAGTAACATCTGTTCTTTGAAACGACAACTCGGATTTTATCTCGAAGAAAATAAAATAGATGCTTTTTATGCGTAACGTTATGGTTAATATATTTTTTGATTATTAAATGTGATTAAAAAATATATATTATTAGCTTCTGTCGCGGCTTCGCCAGCGTACATAAAATATAGCCTATGTCATTCAGGAGAAAACCAGCTTTATATTGTTGCTAAATTTTTTCCAATCGGAGCAGTAGTTCCAGAGATTACCTCCTACAAACAAAAAAAGAAAAAACAAACTTTACCTCTTTATTATATTAGTGTAGACTAGCTTTTGCCCGCGGCTTCGCCCGCGTACATAAAATATAGCCTATGTCACTTAGGAGTAAAGCAGCTTTCTATTGTTGCTAAAATTTTTCCAATCGGACCAGTAGTTCCAGAGATTACCTCCTACAAACAAAAGAACAAAAAAAGAAAAAACAAACTTTACCTCTTTATTATATTAGTGTAGATTTTTACTTCCAGTACCAGAGTATTGACTGCTGAAATTTTGAACTGATATTATTAATTACATGCAAAATAATGATTTCACAAATTATTTTTGAATTTGTAGTAAGTAAAATTCTTCATGAGCGCCTTTTTAATTGTTAATATAAAAACGGCACTCATGAAAATTCACTTTTTGCCTTACGACCTTACGCTACAATTATTTTTTTATCAAAAAAATTGTCCGTGGGTCCACAAGCTTAAGATGAGCCGATCAGAAATTCGGATCCCGGGACCCGTATCTATGAACAGTTTCGCCTATGTTATGGGTAAAGTTGCTTTACCAAATTGCCCTGACTGTAGTAAAATAAAAAACACCATATACTGATGGAGTATGTCCGGAACGACACCGAAAGAATTTCAAATTGTATCCAATTCACTAGATGTAAGTAGATGCAACTTTATTCTTGCATTCCGTTTGTCAAAGAATGCAAAAGCCTTATACAAATTTTCTTAAATATGATTTAGAACATGATTGTTATACCATTTCAGCCCCGCTCCAGCTTTATTTTTTAGTTTTAAACTATGAAAAAAAAGATCCTTTTCGCGCAAATATCGTTGAAGCCATTTTGTTTTTTAAAAACTCCAGCTTTTTATCTCTGACACGATTTCATCTGGTCACTCCATTCCACTGAAGTTTAACCTGACAACAGTATCATTACATAGTATAAAACAAAGTCGCTTCCTGCTGTCCCTATGTATACTTAGATCTTTAAAACTACGCAACGGATTTTGATGCAGTTTTTGCAGATTTTTTTAGAAGGTTTTTGTTACACATATTAAAAATTACATTGTACCCGTGCGAAGCTGGGGCGGGTCACTAGTTACATAACATTCATTTTACCCACTTCTGTCAAGTTCATAATCAACCCTTTTTCAATCCTTTTACTCAGTTAATGAAATTCCACCATTTTTATATTTCTTTTAGAATTTTCTTCTACTGAAAGTGGATCGTACCTTCCTGTTCGTTTTGTTGGAACAGAAAATGTAATGAAAATTTAATTTTATTAGAAGGCCAGGACCTTTTACTATGTACATTAGCTTTTGTCTGGCAGTATTTCCGTGGTTTACAAAAATCATGTCACGGAGATTAAAAGAATGAGATTGCCCAAGTTTGAGCAAAAACGAAAAAAAATTAAAATTGATAAAATTTTGGCAGAACATTTTTTACATTTATTTGGTTTTTATGCCACGTTTTTCGGTACAAACAATGATTGTATCATTTCATTACATAGTATAAAACAAAGTTGTTTACCGCTATCCTTATGTATGCTTAGATCTTTAAAAGTACGCAACGGGTTTTGATGCGGCTTATTTAATAGATAGAGTGATTCAAGAGGATGGTTTATATGTTTAATACATGCATAATATATTCAAAATCATTACTCGTGCGAAGCTGGGGCGGGTTCACTTCCACATGCTTCCATGCAAAGTTTTATGGTTCCATCTTTACCAACGAAACTTTAAATCAATTTTATTATTATAAATATGATTTTATGAAACAAGTAACACAATATAGCAGTATGTCTGGGGCTTACTCTGAAACGTTTACAATAAGCCGCGAGGCTCACTGAAATGATTGACGCTCTATTACAGTTTATAATGGGCTTGCCAGTCAAATATTTTGAACACGTTGTCAGATGGGATGTTGGAAATAGATACGGACACTAAATTGCAGTTTCCCTAAATATTATTTATTAGCTTTTTCCCGCGGTTACACCTGCGTACATAAAATGTTGCCTATGTTACTCAGAGATAAAGCAGCTTTTTATCATGGATTAAGCATAAAGGCGGGTACAGAGTGCTTAGTATGAGTTGGTTTTATGTTAACGCGATCGACGCGTTTACGACATTCGGCGCTCCGATTAGCCTGCTCTAAATTCTTAAGCCAATCAGAAGCCGAACGCACTAAACGTCTCGATCATGTTAACGTCAAAACAACTCACACTCAGCATACAGACCGCTGTAACGTAACATGCAAGGTAACCTGAAAGGAGCATTTCATAAGTGTGAACATTGCGCGTGCACGAACCGAACATTACATTGAAGAAACCGCCTGACCATCGCTAAGTTCATTTTTGCTTGCACTCGAAACGAAAACTTCAAAGGTTTGGTTTAGCGCTGTGCCGCAGGATTAAAGCATTTTTTTCAAGTGATCAAGCAGAAATTACCTCGATAGCACCTAGTCACATTCTTAAAATGCTCTGCTCTACTAGTCAAGTTACAATCTTTTCGTTGAGAGTTAGCACTTGTAGATAGCTACACCAATTCCTTTGTTAAAATGACCTCCGAACAAGGGTATTGGGGGCGGGGCCAACTACAACAATTTTTTTGGCAAATTCTTTCACTGAAAATAAGTTAAACATTTTGCAGCCTCCTACTTCGATGGAGACTCGCAATCGGTTACTAAAAGGTTGACCGTAATTATGGTTCAATTTATTTGACGAGAATTATAACTGATTTTCGGGTCTCAATTAAAGTGGAGAACAGCTCGTAACCATTTGCTGTGCTTCAATTCAAAATTTCAAATTAGTTGCCGCGTACTATACATTACTTGTAGCAGTCTGTACCAGGCTTTAAGTTACATTGCTGGCTAATTACCAAGTTTTGCGATAATTATTTATACTTGGCAGGCAAACATTGCAGTGAAATTCTCGCCAGTTACACTGGGAGTTATTTAGACGTGCAAATGAAATTTTGACGTGTAACTAAATTCCGGCGCGAGAGAGAGTATTTTCAAATTCGATTTTCACTGCAATGGAGGCACAATTGATGTGCTCGCTTCTGACATAGTCCTTTTTTTTTGGGTAGCTAAAAATAAAATAAATTTTAACGCTTTTTTTTATGGGGAAAATCTTAACAAATCCCTGCAGATGGGTCGAAGCCAACTGGGCCAAGGGTTCGCGTCTGAAAGGAAGGCTCTGGCCATGGTACATATGGCAACGTAGGAATGGGATAGGTTGTTTAGTCAGTAAAGAGTCTGACATTGTTTCCCGAGGGTGGGATTCGTCATTGGATGATTTTGCGCTGTGGCTCTGTTTAACACATGAGCCCCAGCTTTTTGCTGAGCTCTGGTCGTTTTGTGCGGGTGTATCGCATATTTTTGCGCTACTAACTAAAGTTGTTTTTTTATGGAACGTGCCATACTCTTGCGCAAATAAACTTTTTTCTTTCTTTTCTTTTTTTCATTTTTATCTACCATAAAAAAGCTCTATCAATGGACATATTATATTTTCGACGGTCTCCATAAAACCTGTGCGTTGATAACAAAAGCTGAATTTTGTAAAATGTAAATTAGAAACGTGTGACGAAATAAGCCGGGCTCATAAATCGTCTGGCTGACTTGTGAATATGTACATTTTGTGTCACTCTGTCTCCAAGGAGATTTTTGATGTGAGGCTGAATTTTTTTGCTTGTTTTATGCGTGGATTTTACGGTAGAATTTGCTGAAATATATATTTTCAATACATCTACCCGGAAAATCCACTCTTATTACACCGCTTCCACGCACGCAATGATCTGTTTTACGCACAAGTGCGAAAAAAAAAACGTGTTCTGATCTGAAACTACTTAATTGCAATAAAAACGTATCAGGCTACCTACGATTTGTATGAATCCCGCCTCAGTCGCAATGACAACCTTTCTGCACTTGTATTAAAATGTTCTAAAATAAGGGATACGATCACGCAAGGAAACTCCGAGCCCTTTTAAACAATTCCATTATCCTTTGGGTGATTTTGTCTTTTGAGTCACTTACGCTATAATATATTTAATAATTTTACGAGGGCGAAGCCCCTGGCAACAGCAGCTAAGTATATCTACACTTCTACACTGTATTATATATATATATTATATTATTATTATTATATAATATAATAAAGAGGTAAAGTTTGTTTTTTTGTTTTTTTGTTTGTAGGGGGTAATCTCTGGAACTACTGGTCCGATTGGAAAAATTTTAGCAACAATAGAAAGCTGCTGCACTCCTGAGTGACATAGGCTATATTTTATGTACGCGGGCGAAGCTGCGGGCAAAAGCTAGTAATAAATAAATCTACTTAAAAGTCCTCTCAACCTTAGTTCGGTCTTCGTCATAATTAACGACGATTTATTTTAAGTATTTATTAGTTTATACACGTATTTTATTATTATATTAAGTAAGTTATTATACTGCATTCTATTTGAAGTATCTGCTATTTATTTATTGTGCACACCTACCACAGTGTTGTCTTTTTTAACCCAAACATTGACTGGTAGAGAATGCCTTTTTTTATTCAAGTAAAGTACAGCTACATCACATACATTTCACATTTACAAAACGATCGTAAAATAAAATGTCTAATGGATATGACAATTAAACCTTGTTGCATTAGGTTTCCCTACGTACCACTACTGTCCATGAAGATTAAATAAATAAATAAATACTTATTGTTCATCAATCAACAATGGTTGTTCAGTACAATACTGACTGAACACTGCAACAGTAATGACTCATTAAAAATAGACAGCAAGCGCTCTCGACCGGGTTTTCAGCTTCACGCCCTCTCTTTTTCAACAAATAAATTGGAGTACAGTTCGGACAAAAACTTTGTGATTTTGTCATTAACCTAGTTCGTGAGCAATTAATGTTTTTACTTCCTTAGGAAATAGGATATTTTGCTTCAACAGATTACGGAATTAATGTTGATTTTGTTTGTGTTAAGATTGAGAAATATGGCTTGGTATTTGCGATTGTTGAAGCTAAAGAAAAATGACATCATGCAAATAAAGTATTACTAGCTTTTGCCCGCGGCTTCGCCCGCGTGGAATTGGGTTTGGGGTTTCCGGGATAAAAAGTAGCCTTTGTTCTATTCCGGAGTGTATCCTATGCCTGTGCCAAATTTCATCCAGATCCGCCCAGCGGTTTTGGAGTGATTAAGTAACAAACATCCAAACATCGCAACTTTCGCATTTATAATACTAATAAGATTTAGTTTGGTGTTTGCGCTTGTTGAAGCTAAAGAAAAACGGCATCATGCAAATAAAGTACTATTAAACGTAATTAATATTATTTAACGGTAAATAATATTATTTTACGATGTAATTAGAATTATTTAACGTTTAAAACGATCAGGCCTACCGGCCAGATCGTTAAAGTTTAATGATGTTTCAATATTGTGTCTATTATCTATATGTAACTAGCGACCCGCCTCAACTTCGCACGGGTACTGATATTGAATATATTATACACATAAACCTTCCTCTGGAATCACTTTCTTTATTAAAGAAAACCGCATCAAAATCCGTTGCGTACTTTTAAAGATATTAGCATACATAGGGCATAGCAACTTTGTTTTCTACTACATATGTACTAATGATAAATCTATACTCTTAATCATTTTAAGCTCCTAATGTACCAAATTGTATTTATGGTGTACCTACAATAAAGAGTATATCTATCTATCTACCTATGTTCAAAATTCCACAACTGTATAATGTAAAATTACAAAAATATATTGTTTGTCAACACTGACATAACACACATACATACGTACACACACACGTGTGTACGTATGTTTGTTACTCATTCATGCTTAACGGTTAATTGGATAAGAGAGGCACACGGATAGACAATTGAGATACAAAACCGTGCAATTTTTTTTGTATACCAATTAGTGTCAATTTTACATCACAATATGCACTAGAATCAATTTACTAATAACAATTAAAACAGCCACTGATCTTGAATAAATATAGTCGAACAAGTTTTCAATGAAAATGTTTCTTTCATAGCAAGCTTTTGTAGAGTTCCTACCTTTATATCTACATTTAAAACTCGTCAAGACGAATCACACGAGCCCAAACTCGATGGGGTTCTATGGTTTAATTACAGAGTTCCTATGATTACCTACCGGTTCCATCATCAGATCAATGCGTTGTCATCTGATTGCCACGTGCTTGCAAAGTTTCAGCTCAATCGGTGACCGGGAAGTGAATCAAATTTAATTTACAAGGTTTGATAATGAACATCGGGACAGGTGAAACGAAATAAAAGCTTGTAAAAACCTTCAATTATTCTCTATTTCAAAAACCAAAGAACCCCAAGGTCGACTGGTAGAAAATGCCTAAGGCATTAAGTCCATCTTTGTACTTATTATATGTATACAATTTTTATACATAAAGAAACAAAACCGTATTACATACTTTATCTTGCTTTAAACTAACCTCAAATTTAATTAAATTTGAAATTAACACCAAACAAACACCAAACATATATGAAAATAATTACGTGTGGCTTAATTAGGGCTGAAAATCAATGTAATTATAGCGATTTCCGTTCAAATTATATGAAATATTTTTGATAATAAACATACTAATTAGTGAAACCTCATCGTTGTATTGCTGCATCATTAAAAAGCTGTCGAATTCTGTGAAATTCTGTCGAGTTACAATGGATTAAGCTTTATTTACGTAGTAAATACGAAATCATTAACAAAGTTATCTATTTTCCTGTATATTTTATTGTTTTATCGTATCACTAGCGACGCGTCCCAGCTTCGCATGGGTGCAATGAAGATATTAACTATACTATGCATGTATTATACATATAAACCTTCCTCTTAAATCACTCTATCTATTAAAAAACCGCATCAAAATCCGTTGCGTACTTTTAAAGACCTAAGCATACATAGGGACAGCGGGAAGCGACTTCGTTTTATACTATGTAATGATATAGTTTTTAAGGCCAGCTCCTACTCATTGTTTCCTCAAGGAGATGTCAGCAACTGTAGGGCCCCAGCAGAGTGAAGCCTTCTGGGGCCAAAGGTTGATGCGAAAGTGAAACAATGGGGCCCTCCCAACTAAGGCAGGAAGGAACGGTGGATTCTTTAGTCAGTAGAAGTCTGACACTGTCTCCTACTATGACAATTTATTTTTATTAAAATTGGCTATACGAGCAACCGCTGGGCAAATATAAAACATTTTTTTCATTACACTTAATAGGAAATCCGCTATTTATCCACTATCCCACCGTTAACGATAATGAAATGGACCATTTCGAGGAAGGGAGAAAAGCGCATTGCAATTCTGCCTCGGTCGCGATGATCCTGCACTTGTATCAAAATGTACTATTTTTTTTAATATACACTAAAAAAACAAAGCTGCTGCTTCGGTACCTCCACTAAGTCATAGACGCTGGCTGGCGGAGTTCATACAAAAATATTTAGATGACTAGAACCAGCTTTTAAGTCTAAAAAACCTTAGCAATACATGTAACACATCCTTAGTAGACGGGAGACCGCGTTAATTCGAGTTACGGCCTACGAAATAGGTACTTACATAAGTACATACCTACTTATATACGAGGAAACTGCAACAGTTGGTCCCTAAGTTCCGAGATAAGAGGATCGTTACGGACTACATCGTCTTAATCTGAGGATAGGGACCAATTGCTACACAATGATAGTTACCTTAAGGATAACGGTTAACTTTCTTTTTGTATTTTATAAAAGAACAATGGTGAGGAATTTGTTGATGAAATTATTGAGTGTCTTTATAAGGGACTGTGCACACCAAATTTTTGAATTTTTATTTGGAAACTTAGACACGACTAAGTTATTTTAATACAATCTGACTGACTGGTGTAACTTGGCGGTTTGCTGTGTGTCGCGTGAACCCTCAGTGTGTGAGTCCGACTCGCACCTGCCCAGTTTTTCCCTCTTGAGGTTTTTTCCAGTGAGTAAAAATCATCCAATCACAACAATAGAGTCAAACTTTTACTGACAAAAAAAAAACTCATTCCTTCTTAGCCTTTCATACCAGGGCCGAGCCTTCCTTTCAGACGCGAACCCTTGACCCCAGTAGGTTTCGACCCTGCCTGCTGAAAGACTGGACCCCCACAATTTGCTGACCACTCCTCGAACAGTGATCGTCTTTTGAAGTACAGTTTTTAACTTACTTTTAGTGAGTTAAGAACCTCCTCTTTTTGAAATCGGTTAACATAACTTGTAAGACCTCCACCCAGCTCTGAGCTAACGAGCTCGTCCTCCAACGTGGCCTCATATAGAGCACGTACCGAGCATTTTCCATCGCGTCTCGACGTAATGCCGAGTGAATTTTTTCCGAGCAATTTCAGTTCAATTTCCCACGCGCTGTGCATCCCGTTTACATTAGTGCTAGTAGGGAAAAACCTGGATATTAGATTGCAGTTATGTTTGGTACGTAGCGTTGCTCGTTTAGCAAATAATAATAGGTGCACAGCGCTAAATTTTGATTTTAAACCGCGTGGAGGTTTGATCAGGTACATGAACGACTAAATTTGTAAAGATAAAATTAAAAAAGAAATAACTTTTTTTCTTGCCTCAAGGAATTGTCAGCAAAACTGTAAGGACTCTGCCAAAGGGTCGAAGCCTATTGGGGCCCTGGAACTCTTTCTAAAAGGAAGGCTTGGCCTCAGGGCGAAAGGCTAAGAAAGAACGGAGTGGAGTGTTTAGTCAGTTAGACTCTGACACAGTTTTCCGCTCCACCCAAGAGTTGGATTCGTCATTGGATGATATTTATACATTATACCTACACCTTAGCATATATAGCTCCTTATATAACTCCGTCCCTTTAAACTGATGAGCCCCGATCGAACGCTACACACCTATTGTCTTTATTTAGTCTCTAATTACGGTATTCAAAAGGTACAGTTCAGATTCAGTTTAGGTCGTCGAATTGATCGCAATAAGAGCTCCGCTACCACCTCAATAGCCATTGACTCAATCAGCACAAGAGCCTATCCACTTCATCCGATTTCTCGATGATGAACACCAATTTAGCTGACAATGCCACTTCCAATTTCAATTAATTATGACGTGGATTCGTGGGAGAAGTTTCAAATTTTAATTTTAAATAAGATATTGATTATAAGCTGCTAGTTTCTGACAGCGGCTTCGCCCGAGTTAAAGTCGGTTTACCCCTGTAGGGGTGAAGTTTTCGTTAAATCCGTTCTTAGCGGACGTCTATAGCCTATAAGGAACTTACCTGCTAAATTGTATTTTTGTAGGTGTAACAGTTTCTGAGATTTCGTCATTAATCAGTGGGTGATATTTCGCTTTTATATATTACGAGTATATAGATTTTTTTTCATCAGTCAATTGTGAATTGGACTCTAGGCTCGAAGGCTCCGTATAAAGTTAAGCTTAAAATCGCATTTTTTTTTAAGTAACTAGGTTTTAAGATTCCATCCTTTACTCAACGAAGCATAAACGACCACGTTTTGATTGCCTTGTCTTACAAGTTTCATTTGATTAGATCGGAGTATTTGGTACTAATTTAAATATAATCCCAGCTCTGATGTTTTTCTTCCTCCTAAGAAAGTAGGTATATATGTGAAAGTGTATATGTATCAGTGTTCCACTAAATGAAGGTTTTTTTTTATGGTAGGTAAAAATCATCCAATGACGAACACCGCCCTTTTGCGGAGCGGGAAAAATTGTCAGACTCTTACTGACTAAACAACCTACCCCGTTCCTTCCTTGCCTTAGTCCCAGAGCCCTGGTGTTATGCTTTCGCATCAACCCTTGGCCCCAAGAGGCTTCGACCCTGTAGGGCCTCTACAGTTTGCTAACAACTCCTTGAGGCGCGTGTTTTCGTGTGGCTACCCATTGCTCACCGTCCGCAAGCCTTCGCATTTAATGAAAGTAATTTAATACTACTGTGTTTTCACTACACACGTTCACACTATACAGTTTCACCTAAGTTTTCCAAGCGATTAAAAGATTAATTCTAACCACTAAACATGCCCAAGGTACAACCGACAAAACCATTTAGTGGTTCCAGAACAATTTCCGCAGGTTTCATGAAGTTCATAGAGCGAGCATCGAACCCCCCGACCGCGCTGTCATTGACAGGTATAGATATTTCCGACAGAACACGATACAAGTCATAGCAGGCGGCGACGGTAACCGAAATTATATATACTGGTATCTAAATATAAATGAAAATCGGTTTTGAAATATTTGCTGTAATATATTTCATGCGAAAATAGCGACAAGTTGAATAAAGTAGGAATGTTATATGCATGATTTTGAGGAAGGGTTATCATCAAATAATTTATCCCACTCTGGGTTTTTTTTTATGGTGGCAAAAATCATCTAATGACGAATCACGCTCTTGGGCAAAGCGAGAAACAGTGTCAGACTCTTACTGGCTAAACGACCCACCCCTTTCCTTCTTAGCTTTCATACCAGGGTCGGACCTTCCTATCAGAAGCCTGACCGGGGCATCCCGCTCTGGGTTGAGGAGAGGGAGTGTCACTCTTTTACTGACTAAAATCTCCCACTAAAATGATCGATACTTAAACACGTGATTTAGTCATGATAATAAACAATTTTTAATATGGGACCAAACCTGAAATCGCGAATACCTGAATTTTTTACCAGTTAGGCGAACACAAATGTACGGACCAGCAGATTTATTTTCGCGATTTCAGGTTTAGTAAAATTTGTTTTTTATCATGACAATCACGTGTTTAAATATCGGTCACTAATTATATTACCAGAGCGCTCAAGTTTTGTGCCGGTTGTAATTATTTAATTCGATAATTTATTTGATTTCTTGCACTCAAAACATTGAAGGAAACCTGCGCCCTGGAACCAAATTCCGCACTGTGCCCGAGTTGTCGACCACGGCCCATACCCTCTCCTAGAGAGGAGGCCTGACTCTTAGCAGTGGAAACATTATAAGATTGATGCTATACTATGCTATCTATAGTGTATCTTTTAACTGTCCCATACAGTTCCATAATCACATAAAAGATCAAACAATGGCGTTCATAACAATACCTATCCATTCCTGTCTTTACAGCAGAAACGTGTCCATTCTCTCCATCATCTGACGGCTGCCATAACCTGCTACCTTCACAATGCTGCTAAGCCAGCACAAACAATTGTGAGGAGTTCTATGGAGCTCTTGTCATGGGCTGCTGATTATATCGACAGTTCAATGTGGCCTGGTGCAAGGCAAAGGAGATAGTTATCACAGTGACAGTGTGATAGGAATGACGTGGAATCGCGGTGCAAGGGCTTTTATGCGTAGTATGAAGAATTCAATATAGCTTTGATGACTAGCTTCGTTTTGATCGGTAGGTGTGTTTGATATTATGAGCGGCCAACCAGAGGTACATTTTCATACAACCGCTCTTACGTGATTATGACGTTATTACAAATCTTTCTTCAGATATTTTGGACACACAGATATGTTGGGGATATTATCTAAGCTTCTATAGAAATCAAAACGTAAATTTGTGTAAGAGTAATCTAGTAAAGAACTCTGAAAATTACATGAATTTTACATGAACAGACTCTCCATAAAAATATAAAAAAGTAGCCTAGCGCATTTAATCGCGATTCTAAATGATACCAGTTTTTTTTTTTCAGAAATTCTTAAAGTTTTTAATAAAAACACATATTTCCTGGAACAAGTTTTATCAAACATTCGCATAATGCTGAGCGTTCGGCCGTTTTGCGTTAATGTGACACATTCTTTCCTATAAAATATAATAATTTAGTTTGTTGGCTATTTTTAAGGTTGCGTCATTTCTTGTGAATAATCTGGACTTCAAAATGAGGCGTCGGATCGACGTCATAAGGGACGACATGCGTGCTAATGGGCTTGAGGCAAGGGACGCAAAAGACCGAGCGAAGTGGAGGCGTCTAGGAAGGAAAGCGGACCCCGGGCACCGAGGTGAAAGCCAAGGTAGCAACCGGGACGGGCGCTAGGTTGATGATGATGATGAATCTGGACTTCAAAATATTTACACAGGTAAGTTTTTACGGTATTTTTCTTTTTTTATAAATAACGGAGTTCTAAGTAAGTAAATTGATTCAAAAGAAGCTAGAGATAACAGAATCTATAGTGATTATACTTGTTATTCTTACAAAGATATTGTTACGAACGTGAGTAATCAAATGCCGGTTTACTTAGAGAGAGATTTATTTTCCACAAACAAAACACAAATTTAGTCCAATCGTCAATAAACCACTTCGTAATGCACTCTAGAGATCCGTAGAAATATCGCTTAGGTCGTCGTATGGATGAAACAGTCTTCACTTGACTTGGGTAGTTCGCTCTTGATCGCTGTCGAAATCAAACTGACTCCCGTCCGGCCAGCGAACACGTATTTATACTCAGAGCCAAGAAAATTCTAGATACCGAAGGTTCGAGGCCACACCAGAACAAAAGAAACCGTTTCCGCGAAGCAATAAATTATTCTTATTACCAACCGGTAGGTAACTACTCGACCCCACGACTCATACGAATTTCGACTCTATAGTAAAAGACTGAAGGTACAAATTCCTTTACCAAGTTACTTAAGTACCTACAAAAGTTCTCAGAATTGTTAAGTACCTACTTATACGTGTCGGATTTTTCTAGAATTTGCTAGGCCCTGGTACGTACTTCTATTCTGGAGGTTTCGACTAGCAATGCGTTTTAATTATTCGGTGATACTTTCAGCTTTGTCGAAGAAACGACGTGTTCTATTTTTACGGCGTAACAGTGCCCCCCTCTTAGTCATGCTCGTCCCGAGCATTATTAGATCCACGGTACGGCGCCAGTCTATCCAAGTGGACTACCTTAGGCTTCCCTCTTAGTCCTTTCTTGATGCGATAGGTCACGTCGTTAATCCTTTTCATCACGGTGTAAGGTCCCTCCCATCGAGCTTGAAGTTTCGGCGACTTCCCTTTTCGTCGGAGCGGGTTGTGGAGCCAGACTAGTGCACCTTCTTCAAATCCCTTGGTGTTGGCATTACGGTCGTACCTAGTTTTCATTTTGGAGCTGGTGTTCATGCTATTCTCACGTACTCGTTTATGCACTTCGTCCAATTGATCTTGAAGGTCACTGACATAGTCCGTAACTGGCTTGGTCTTGTCAGGTGGCACGCCAGTTATAGCATCGACTGGAAGTCTCATCTCTCTGCCGAAATTCACTCTTGCTGGAGTATATCCCGTGCTATCGTGCACTGCCGATCGATAAGACATCAGAAATAGTGGAATATACCGGTCCCAGTCCTTCTGATGGTCATCGACAACCTTAGCCAGGTGATTCTCCAGGGTCTGGTTAAATCTTTCCACCATTCCGTCCGACTGTGGATGCGCAGGTGTTGTGCGTGTTTTGTAAATCCCCAGAAGGGTACACATCTCCTGGAACAGCGCAGATTCAAAGTTACGGCCTTGATCGGAATGGATCTCCAAAGGTGCGCCATATCGGCACACTACTTCTTCGACCACCTTCTTCGCCACTGTCGTCGCTTCCTGATTGGGAATGGCAAAGACTTCTGGCCATTTTGTGAAATAGTCCTGGATCACCACTATGTATTTGTTTCCATCATTTGTAATTGGAAATGGTCCAGCAACGTCGATGGCAATGCGTTCCCATGGGGCTCCCACATTGTACAGCTGAAGCTTGCCCCTGCTTCTAGTCTGTGGTCCTTTCACAGATGCACACGCTGTACATTTCCGACACCATTGCTCTATGTCCTCTCTACAATTGAGCCAGTAATACCGCTGTCTCACTTTCAGTAGAGTCTTCTTGATCCCCAGATGTCCACCAGAAGCACCATCGTGTATTTCCTGTAGCAGGGGGACCACTTCACTTCGTGGTACTATCACTTGTGTGGTCACCTCCTTGCCATCGTTCGATTCCCATTTCCTACAGAGCACATCATTCTCCAGGACTAAACTGTCCCACTGCGCCCAGTAGCTCTTTGTGACGGGACTAAGTGACGATACTTCACTCCACTGGGGCCTAGCTCCACTACGCAACCAGTCCAGTACCGGTCGAATATCGTCATCTTCTTCCTGGGATTTCTTGAAGTTGCCTTCAGTTCTAATCAAGTTCACGTGTTCTCTGGCTTCGTTTTGCTGGCAATGTCTGCAGTCTTCATCACACGGACGTCGCGACAGGGCATCAGCATTGTTATGCCCTTTTCCACTCCGATGTTCCGTCACGAAATTGAACTCCTGCAGCTGCTCGAGCCATCTTGCAACTTGACCCTCCGGGTTTTTAAACTGTAGCAGCCATTTCAGTGCAGCGTGGTCGGTCCTTAACGTGAACTGCCTTCCTATGAGGTACTTATGGAAGTGCTGCAAGGTTTTTACTACAGCCAGCAGTTCTCGTCGAGTAACACAGTAGTTCCTCTCGGGCTTTGAAAGTGCCTTACTGAAGTAAGCGATCACGATCTGTCGGTCATCTTGCACCTGTGACAATACGCCACCAATTCCCGTATTGCTGGCATCTGTGTCAACGACAAATCTTCCATCTCTGCTCGGATACCCCAGTATAGGTGCTTCACATAGCCGCTGCTTCAGCTCGTTGAACGCTGACTCACAGTTGTTGTCCCAGATAAATTCTCTTTTATCCTCAGTCAGTTGATGTAGAGGTTTTGCAATGTCAGAAAAACTCATAACAAACCTTCTGTAGTATGTGCATAGCCCTAGAAATGCACGTACTTCTGTTTTATTCTTTGGAACTGGCCACTGTTGCACAGCCTTTATCTTCTCAGGGTCGGTTCTTACTCCATCAGCGGAAATCACATGTCCTAGGTAGCTGACCTCCTTCTTGAACAGGGCACACTTCTTTGGGCTTAGTTTTAGGTTAGCCCCTCGTATTCTGGTGAACACTTTTTCCATGTTCCTTAGGTTTTCCTTAAAAGTGCGGCCCATTATAATGACGTCATCCAAATATACTAGACAGACGTCACCAAGAAGACCAACCATGACTCGTTCCATGAGGCGTTCAAAGGTTGCTGGAGCATTGCACAACCCAAAAGGCATAACGTTAAATTGCCACAGGCCATTGCCAATGCCCGTACTGAACGCTGTCTTTTCTTTATCCTTCTCGCTGATTTCCACTTGCCAGTAGCCACTTTTCAAATCGATGGTTGAAAACCACCTCATTCCACTGAGCATATCCAGCGTATCGTCGATCCTCGGCAAGGGATAACTGTCCTTCTTCGTTACGTTATTCAGCATTCTGTAGTCAACACAGAATCTTGTACTGCCGTCCTTCTTCTTCACCAGAACGACTGGAGAAGACCATGGGCTCGTAGAAGGCTCAATTATTCCACTAGCAGCCATGTCCTTTACCATTTCTGCCACTTCAGTTTCTTTAGCCCAGGGTATGCGGCGCGGTCTCTGTTTAATTGGTCTAGCATCACCTGTGTCTATCTCGTGCTTGACGAGGCCTGTTCTTCCGCAGTCCTTTCCCATTGCAAAAATATCCCGAAACCGAAGCAGAAATTCCTTGGCTTGCTGGAGTTCTGAGGTCGACAAATTGTTCTTAGAATTTTCCAGAAGTTGCTGGATGTGATCAGGTTCACCTTTTGTCGAGTCCTGCTTCACTGGAGATGTGTTGATTTGGCGGAGATACTTCACTTCTTCACATCTTCCAACAACACTGTTTTTCTTCAAATGGACCTCCTTTTTCCCAAGATTTATTATTCTCACTTTAGATTTCCCTTTCGTCATTACTAAAGTCCTCGCAGTGATGAGTTCCGGGTGCCGACCAGTATCCTCAACTATTACACACCTTTGTTGCCTGATTTTCTTGGGGAATTTTACTTCGACTAGAGTTTCTGTTCTCGGAGCCAATGTAGTGTCTTTTAAAGAATAGAGGTGACATGTATTTACTCCTCGCAGGAACACTTCTTGGTCTGGGAACTTCAATACTCCCCTATCAATGTCCAGAATACACCGGTACTTCTGCAAGAAGTCCAGACCCAGAATGCAATCATCGGTAATATTCGCAATTAAAACAGAATGGGTGTACACTTGATCACCGATTTTTAACTCTATATCTGTATCACCGAGGACGGAGACTGGCTGGCCGGTTGCTGTCTGTAGTCGGCAGGATGGAGACTTTCTTTGCCACAAGATCGTGCGTTTCAACAACTCAGGTCTTATAATAGTCCGTGACGCCCCGGTGTCAACGGTGAAATTGCAAGCACGTTCATTCAGTGTTCCTTCGATGGTTAGACTATTTCCGTTATGGACTTGATTGATGGTGATGACTGAGGCCTTTAATTGACCAGCCGGCACGCACCCCGCAGCCCTAGCGACATTAAGTTTTATCGTCTTCTTGTTAACTTGGGTTGCGGAGTCCACACTTGCCCTCTTCCTTTTGGGACAATCGGTACGAATGTGCCCTTTTTCTCTGCACCCGTAACACGTCGGAATATAGCGGGACGTTGACGAAGAAGAAACCACCCCTTCTCGGTGACGCGGCTGCACTGAAGGCGAAACCACTACTTCTCGAACTCTGTGCGTGCGTGAATCCTGTCGTACGGCTTCCACTTCCAAAGCGTGAGCCATTGCACTTTTCAGAGTTTGGTGGTGCCCAAGTCGCACCGTAGCCCTCACTTCAGAATCCCGTAGTCCGTCGATGAATGCCTGCACCAGATTAACTTCCACAGTCTCCGATGTCATCGACCTATATGCACGCCGCACCAACCGTTCAACCTCGACACCCCACTGTTGGAGGCTCTCGTTAGGCCTCTGCGTTCTCTCGCGAAGCTGCGCGCGGAATACGTGCTCGAGGTGCTTGTCACCATAGCGAGTGTCTAACCCTTCCATTAGACGCTCCAAGGTCCTGCCGTCCGAAGGAAGGTTTTCTAGGACCAGTAGGGCGTCCCCACGTAGAGCTAAGGTTAACGCCGCGAAAGACTGCTCATCATCCCAGCGGTTTGTCTTCACCAACGTTTCGAATTGGTATTTGAAGGCAGTCCATGACGACGTGCCGTCAAAACGTGGCACATCAAACTTTGCGGCCGACGTACAGTGGGTGTGCGCTGATGAGCCAATGGCAACGGGTTCACGTGCTTGGAGCTTGACGATTTTTTGATTCATGTCGTCAAATCTCATTTCCAAACTATCGGTTCGGGCGGATACCTCCTTGACCTCTAAGGTGAGGTTCTTTACTTTCTCGCCCAACGTGACAAGACCGTGATCGATTTTCTCGAGGATAAGGTTCTGCTTAGCCTCTTGATCGCGGCGAGCTTCTTCCTGGTTAGCCGCGATTAGGTCCTGGAGCTGGCGCTGGTTAGCTTCCTGTTCGCGGCGAGCGGCTTCCTGTTCGCGACGAGCGGCTTCCTGTTCGCGGCGAGCGGCTTCCATACTAGCTTGCATGGCGGCCAACACTGCAGCTAGGTTAATTTCCGAGGAAGGTCCTGTCGGCGCCTCAGCAGCTGCTGTTGCTCCCATACTGTCCTGATCTTCCTCCTCCAGACGGTGCCGCGCAGCATCCATCTCCGTTTGTCTCCTTGTTCGTGGTCGTTGTTCGTCGTCTCTCTGTAGTAATGGCATCCCACTTCTGACACCAGTTGTTACCGACGTGAGTAATCAAATGCCGGTTTACTTAGAGAGAGATTTATTTTCCACAAACAAAACACAAATTTAGTCCAATCGTCAATAAACCACTTCGTAATGCACTCTAGAGATCCGTAGAAATATCGCTTAGGTCGTCGTATGGATGAAACAGTCTTCACTTGACTTGGGTAGTTCGCTCTTGATCGCTGTCGAAATCAAACTGACTCCCGTCCGGCCAGCGAACACGTATTTATACTCAGAGCCAAGAAAATTCTAGATACCGAAGGTTCGAGGCCACACCAGAACAAAAGAAACCGTTTCCGCGAAGCAATAAATTATTCTTATTACCAACCGGTAGGTAACTACTCGACCCCACGACTCATACGAATTTCGACTCTATAGTAAAAGACTGAAGGTACAAATTCCTTTACCAAGTTACTTAAGTACCTACAAAAGTTCTCAGAATTGTTAAGTACCTACTTATACGTGTCGGATTTTTCTAGAATTTGCTAGGCCCTGGTACGTACTTCTATTCTGGAGGTTTCGACTAGCAATGCGTTTTAATTATTCGGTGATACTTTCAGCTTTGTCGAAGAAACGACGTGTTCTATTTTTACGGCGTAACAATATAAACAGATAATTTTAGATCGTCTCTGTCTAGATAAATCCTTCTTTCCGAAGGGTTCAAACCTTTAAGCTTTTTTTTTGTAAAAAAAAAGATAAGTATTACCGTTCTTTTAACTTTTATCTTTGTTATCTTTGATCTTCTCTTGAATACCCTCCTTTCTCGGGTTTTTCACTAAATGATCAAACCTTTGTCATTTGGTTTCATCTTTGAATCTAAATCCGGTTTTCATTACGTCATGTATTTTAAAAGGTTTTGTTTAAGATAGTTTTTGTCAGCGGCTTTGCTCGCGTGACTGTTGGACTGCCCTGTTGGTTTAGTGGTTAGTGGACCTGATTGCTATGCAGGAGGTTGTGGCTTCGATGGCCCACCCAGGACAAATTTTTGTGTCACCTCAATCATTTGTTCTGTGTCTGGGTGTATTTTATCTATAATATGTATGTATTTAGAAATATATAAGTACACTTATCAGTTGTCTAGTACTCATAATACAAGCTCTGCTTAGATTGGGACTAGACGACGTTGTGTGACTCTTCATTACATAGTATAAAACAAAGTTGCTTCCCGCTGTCGATCCCTATGTTTGCTTAGATCTTTAAAACTACTACTTTTTTATAGATAGAGTAATTCAAGAGAAAGATCTATATGATCTATATCTATAAACAATAATATATTAATTAATATCACCATTGTACCCGTGAAAAGCTGGAAACGGTCTCTAGTAAATAGTATATATAAAAAGGTCCTCAAAATAGACTATATCTATTTAAAAAAGCTAAATACCACTCATTGATTAATCACGAAATCTCAGAAACTATAACACCAACAAACTTAAAATTTGGCAGGTAGGTTTCTTATAGAGTGTAGACCTCCACTAAGAACAGATTTTACGAAACTCCATCCTTATGGGGGTAAAAAGGGGTTTGAAAGTATGTATGGAGAAACAGACTTTATACATATATACTAGCGACCCCCCTATATTGAACGTATTATGCATGTATTATAAATGATAAATGATATTTATTTTGTAAATAGGTTTTAAAATAACACTTTTACACGTCAATATTTTTTTCTTTTCGTCAGTTTAAGCTAGATGAGTCCGGTGTTTCCTAGCTGACTACCCTGAGAAGAAACACCGAAACATACTCAGGGGTCAAAGTCTCTTTTAAAGTCCATACAGTAACCATGTATTGGTCAAATCGTATGGGAACCATGCAGATTAGTGTCTCAGGTGGTCTTTTGAAGAAAGAACCACCAGATTTGAGTAGACCTGTCCAGTCAGTGCAAGCATTTGTCAGTATTCGTGTAGCTCAAACTTAGGACTACTAAGGAGCTCAACGACTTGACGATCAATACCAAAGAAAGGACATTTGTATAGGCCGCATCAAATACTCAAATCTGTCAGACATCATATTAAAATTACGGAAAAGGAAAAGTAATCGACATAGTCCCCACATTCACAATTATAAAAAAAAATACAAAAATGTATCACTGCAAAATAAATTATTGCAAGTCCAAAGTTAAAAAAAAAAATATATATATAAATAAATAAAAATAAAATACAACTACAATAATAGTGCTGGAGCAGGTCAATCCCAAGCCGTCTTATCCTCAAGATACTCCTTAACAGTATAAAAAGCCTTTTGACAAAGTTTTCGCTTTACAAACAATTTAAATTTATTCAGGCTAAGTTCTTGAATATTACTGGGAAGCTTATTATAAAAGTGTACACATTGGCATCTAAATGAGCCCCAATTTTTTTGAGCCTGGTTGTAGGAACCACAAATTTATGTACATAAACCTTCCTCTTGAATCACTCTATCTATTAAAAAAATCGCATCAAAATCCGTAGCGTACTTTTAAAGATCTAAGCATACATAGGGACAGCCAACTTTGTTTTATACTATGTAATGACACAGGTTCAGCCGAGTCAGTTAGTTAATGGAGAGAGTTCTTCAAAGGATTCCTATCGATAGTTAAGTTCACAAGAGGCTTAAAAGCCTTTGAGCTCCGTTTATGAAATGTACACTAAATTGTTTTTAGAGGATCGTGGAATAATGATGAGCGGTAAACAAGCAAAATTATATTTTGTCCTTTATAAAACTAAACTTGATTATATAGACTGATAGGTAAACAGTATTATATAGACTGATAGGTAAACAGTCTTAGTTTTAGCAAACAAAGTAGATGTATGCAATAGAATTTGATCTATAAATAGGGTGACTGGTAATAAGCGAATACTTAACTTTTTTTCGTACCGTAATGAGAGACTTAATATAAATACAGTAAGTAGGTGTGCGAACGCCGGCGTTCGCGTGGGGCTGAAGAGTTTACATTATTACGCGAAAAAAGTATTGATCCAAATGTACTAAACTTGGCAGATTTTTTTGCAATTTTTGGTTTGGTCTCATAGTAAAAGGGTTTGTTTTTATATTACAGTCGTTTGTTTGTTCGCGTGGCGCATTTTACTTTTTATTTTATTTTCCTGAATTGGCAAGAAGTGGCTCAAGACCGTGAACAGTGGAAGGAATGGACTTTGCCCAGCAGTAGGACAGTATGGGCTAGAAATATAAAAATAATAATAATTTCCTGAAAGCTTTGTAGTCTTATATATGTTAGTTTTAAGTATGCACGTTTTTCCGGCGAGTAAAATGTTTTTCTTTCAAAAGTAAAAAAAAAACCTGCACTAGGCATTCTATAACCAATACGCCTTTTCAGTAGCTACTTCAAATTTTATAAAACAAAAATAACCGATACTTTATCGGTGAAACTTCACAGACTTGCCGTCAGTAAAACCACTCCAAAGTCAAAGTGGAAACTTAGACAGTTCCATCTCAATGTCGAAGTATCCTTTTCGACATTGAAGTGAAAATCGAATTCGGTAAATAAAGTTTCATATTTCGTTGATCAAAATTCTTAGTAACGAAATAGGTAGTATTGCGATCATTCCTGCCTGTTCTATTAAAACAATTTCGCTTGAATTCTGCGGCGTGGTTCCAAACCAAACCTTTGAAGTTTTCGTTTCAAGTGCAAGCAAAAATGAACTTAGTGGTTTTCAGGCGGATTGGTCTTCGATGGTACATAGTTGGGTTGATATTAATACTTTAAGTTCATCTTTGATTAATAACAGGAGTTTTCCTTCCGTCCAAAGTTTTGTAAGATGTTTTCCCGGTAGCATCAATTAATATCTGTTTCCACAGAAAACTTGAATCCAGTATACTAGCTTCTGGTAGCGGCTTCGCCCGCGTTTATCGTCACTGCATGTGCAAACAAGTTGGAAACTATTTGTTTATAACTTGTTTGTTTTGATGTGTATTAGTTTGGTTATTATGTAAGATTATTTGTGTATTGTATCTATGGGCCCTAGTTGACTGATAATAAAGGATCATTATTATCATCATCATCCTGTACTTTTCTCATGTTATTTGTAGTCGGTGTAACACGTTTTCTTCTTCCATTCTGCCCTGTCACCTGTCATGCTATCACTAACATTTCCTGGCGCGCTCTGTTCCGTCGTCCTCTGTTGCAAATGTAGAACCAACAAGCAAGGCCGAAGCCTATGGAAGAAAAAATTTCCAAAAAGGAGAACAAGATTTGCACATTTTTGTTTTATGGTAGGTAAAAATCATCCAATGACAAATCCCGCCCTTAGGTGGTGCGGGAAACAGTATCAGACTCTTACTGACTAAAAAATCTACCCCGTTCCTACATCAGCATACATACTAGGGCCAGAGCCTTCCTTTCAGATACGACCCTTGGCCCTAATTGCCTTCGACCCCTCCGACCCACAGTTGCTGACAACTCCTTAAGGCGCGCGGGAACTTCCCATTTTCCCATCCTTCTTAATAGAAAAAAATCCGGTACAAACCCTGACGTTAAAAATTCAATTAAAACATGAACAGCGTGGTCAGGGTTCCCATTTCCCACATCGTTTCAGTTTGATGACCAGTCCTGAAGCGGCTATCGCTTGCCACATGATTGCGTTGTAAACTTTGTCCCTTGTTGACTCAATCAACGCTTTTATATTTAAACTCACACGTAGCATGTTTAAACATGTTCATAAAAAGGCATACATTGTGTTAAAAACAGATTAGGTTGGTACGTATTTAGTGGTACGAATAATCTTCTCATGCGATTATAATTTTATTATATTTTATGACAGGTCCTGGGAGTCTGTTCATGAAGCGGCAGAGACAGGAGTAAATCAGGTAGCTACATGGCTAACCTATAATTTGCTGACACTTAATGTTGACAAAACTAAAGTGGTCAAATTTAATGTTAGCAAAAAAAAACCCTGTCCGACCAATTTAGCCGTTACATTACACACTTGCAATAACCTTGGGGCGTTTGCTTGCTCATGTCCAGTTTTTGAACAGGTACCCCACATAAAGTATCTTGGCATATACATTGACCAATACATTACTTGGACTAAGCAAATCCAGCATGTAAATGGGCGTATAAGAAAACTGCTGTACATATTTAAAAGGCTAGGACAAATAGCAAATGAAAAAATATTGAGAATGGTCTACTATACAATATGTGAGCCTATTATAAATTACTGCATTATAACTTGGGGTGTTGCACACAAGAGCCAATTGATAAATGTAGAACGCTCGCAACGGGCCATTCTAAAAGTAGCCCATAGGAAACCTATGAGATTTTCTACTAATCTTTTATATTTGGAATGTAGCGTTCTGCGTGTGAGACAACTATACATTTTGTCTGTAGCAATCAAGTTCCATAGAAATGCTCACAGCACTAGACAAAGTAGTTGCCGTTCACGTAGAAATGTGACATGGCAGAAACCCAGAACCAGACTCGATTTCGGCAAAAGATGCTTCCAATTTATGGGTCCATTTATTTACTCGAAACTTAATAAGGAGCTAAATATCCTACAAATGACAAAGCATAAATGTAAGACACATGTAATAAAATTTCTCAAAACTCTAAATTATGACACAACCGAATCGTTTTTTAAAAATCCGTATTAACAAACCAAAAACTTATTTATTTATTTCTGGTTGCGAACACTCACTGATGTTGTACAACACATTCATAGATAATCATACCCATTTTTCAAAATCTTATAGAAAATGAAATACACACACACTCATCCTCACACATATACTATCACCAGCACACACCCTCGCTCATCACACACACTCACAAATTTACTCACACTCAACTCGTAGTTTTTTTTTGTTTTGTTTTTTCTTTTTATTTTAATCTTTGTTAATCCAGATACTGTACAAATTATGTAATGACGGAAGAGACTACCCTCCACGACACAGGGAATCCTAGTGTGGAGAGTAGTGTATATTATTATTTAATGTACTTAATCTGGACAATAAAGAATTTATTATTATTATTATTATTAATTTAGGCGTCTTCAAGGCTAGAGTGAAAAGGCTTAAGAGCCTTACTAAGGTAAGCTATTGCGCCTCACCATCAACGATTGCATCACAGCTTACCATCAGGTGGGATCACAGGCAACTAGCACTTGCCTTATTTAAATAAAAAAAAAGCCATTTCGGATCTAAGAACTAGGAAGCATTATCCCAATTCGGTCCGTAGAGACTCTGCAAAAAGGGTCGAAGCCTATTGGGTGCAAAGGGCAAAGAAGTAACGGGGTGGGGTGTTTAGTCAGTAAGAGTCTGACGCTGTTTCCCACTCCGCCCAAGAGCGGGATTCGTCATTGGATGACTTTTAACTACCATAAAAAAGCCTTATTCGGTCTCTTCAATTTTACTGACACAAAACTGATACACCATATCTCCATCTTTACGTAGTATAAAACAAAGTTAGCTGTCCCTATGTATGCTTAGATCTTCAAAAGTACGCCACGGATTTTGATGCAGTTTCTTTTAATAGATAGAGTGATTCAAGAGAAAGGTTTATGTGCATAATACATGCATAATATATTCAATATCAGAACGGAGCTGGGGCGGGCCGCTAGTATAATAATAAGTCCAAGTAAACATAGATCAGTTCCTTACAACTCTCTCCATGCTGTCAGAACCAATCATATCGTCTACATTGTTACATTTACAAGTGCGTGCTCTTTGCGACGTGATACGTACATTGTTTTGAGGTAGTCTTCGTGTCGGCATTGTTACATTTAAACGAGATTGTGATGGTGTCTCCAGAGGTCAATGGAAAGGGGCTCGGAGTTTCCTTGCAAGATCGAATCAGGAATGAATATATCTGCAGGAGAACTAAGGTTAAAGACAAAGCACGAAGATTCCCCAAACTTAAGGGGCAAAAGGCAGGGTTGAAAGATTTTGAGATGGCAACCGAGTACCGGAAGGCCTCCTACAAGGTGCACTCTGTCAGATTAATCACGATATAACCGCTAGAAATTCTCGTCAGCCTGTCGGATACGTTTCTCGTTTAATTACGCCATCTACGGCAGGATATGAAATATTTAGTTAATGACTGATAAGTCAAAAAGGCGTGGTTAGTAATCAAGGGATTTTTCTCTTCCATCTATCAAGTTTCTTTGGTTAATCCGCGGTAATAAAGACGACGATGGTTTTTTTTTATGGTAGGTAAAAATCATCCAATGACGAATCCGGCCCTTGGGCGGAGCGGGAGACAGTGATAAATGATATTTATTTTGTAAATAGGTTTTAAAATAACACTTTTACACGTCAATATTTTTTTTCTTTTCGTCAGTTTAAGCTAGATGAGTCCGGTGTTTCCTAGCTGACTACCCTGAGAAGAAACACCGAAACAAACTCAGGGGTCAAAGTCTCTTTTAAAGTCCATACAGTAACCATGTATTGGGCAAATCATATGAGAAGACTTCTATTGACTAAACGACCCACTTTCCTTCCTGCCTTAGTTCCAGGGCCCCGGTGTCCCGCTTTCGTATCAATCCTTGGCCCCAGAAGGCAAGGTGACGATGGTGAAGTTATGTTTTGTCTTTTAGGCCTGTGTGGTCTGCCTATATCGGAAAAGCATGAAAATTGAAACTCAAGGCTACGATCCTTAGAAGCTGTGAAAATATTAAACTTATGAATTAACGACAAAAAAAGATACTGCCTTTTATGTCGATGACAATCTTTAGGGTACTTTAAGGGAATTAAAATTTTTAGGGTACTTTCCCGTTGACCTAGTACTCTTAAATTTTGCATTCAATGAAGCAAGGTCTTATGGCACATGTGTAGAAATAAATCTGAAAACTGTGAATATCAATAGATCCATTAAAGTCTTAGTTTATCTAATGTTAGATATAAATTTAGGTTATATTGAATCTGTTATAGCCGAATTACAACTAAAGTGCCTCAAACTAATAAAGAAGAAAAAACCCTTTAAAGAAAAATAAACGAAGGCTGACCGGCCGTTAGTGGGGGATGCGCGGGGCGCCTGGCCTGATACGATAAATGCAATAAATAGTGGGGTAAGCTCGAGTTTCCGCACTAGTGCGGAAAATAGTAAATTGCGTGTCTAAAAGCAATTGTAGCGGGTTTTCGAGTCAGTGTATTGAAAATGTATTTTCTTTCTTTCTATCTTTTCTTGGCAAGAACTGTGTGAAGAGGATTTGCAATTCTGATTGGATTGCAGGACCATTATTTGCAATCCCTACTTCAAGAAGAGTTCTGTAGCTAATAGCTGTATCACAAATCGGAATAATATTGTTTCTTTGCGGAAAATGTTCGGATAGAGATAATCTTAATTAATACTAAAGTCAAGTTTTGAAATTTGCGCATTTTTTTTTGTTTCCCTATTTGTTGACCTTGTGCCTTTCCCCCACTCTTTTCGTATAAGTTCCATAAGTCATTTAAGGAGTTCTTAATTTATTAAGGCCCCTCAGCAAAGCTACTCCTGTTAATCAGAGGACCACCTAGTAAGACTCAGTAGCGAGCAGTTTCAGTGCTGCACTTCCTGTGTGTCTCGGCCCATTATTATATTTTTTTAATAAATTGTCATCTGATTGACACATGCATGCGAAATTTCAGAGCAATCGGTAACCAGGAAGTGGATCAAATTTAATTTACAAGATTCGATCACAAACATCGGGACAGGAAATAAAAGCTTGTAAAAACCAATTTAACTTAAAAGCAACAATGTCTTTTATGTCAAATGTTTATTTAAAAGTCGTCAAAAGATACGTTAAGGTGGTCATAGATTGCGGCGCCGGATACCTATGTCCGACTGTGTCCGACTGAGTGCAATTTGTTCCGCGCTGCACATTTGAAAAGAAATAAAAAGATGTGGACCTCTTTGCAATGAATGTGGGACACTTTTTCATTACTAGTATAATAATAATAATAATAAAAATAATAATAAGATCTGTGGCCCGGCTGTCAAAGCAACTGACACATAATTTTTTCCTCGCCGAATTTTTTACATAAATTAATTGGATAATCCACCAAACACAATGCCAAAACATAGAAAAACAACTCGTAAAAAATAAAAAGCACCAAGTAATAGAAGTAAGTAATATCCTGACAATACAAAAAATGACTAGGCGATAAATTTTATGAAATGCTGACGAGAAGCCGGGCAAAACACCAGACCGCACGACCAACATCTTCGGCTTCGTCGCTCAGCTCCGCCTCGCAGCCGCCGGGACCAGCGCCAACCGTGAGTCCAGCGAGTCCGGTAGCTGCAGTTGCGTCGAGCTCGAGCGACGAATACTTCTCTCCGCCGACGACACCACCACCTGCGCGTCGACGGGGAAGAGGCCGACCTCCGGCCAGTTTGGGACCTCGAGGCCCTCCGGCCTCTGATAGGGTCCCCGCTGCCGGTGGAAGTGTGCAGCGCATGCGATGGACACAATCCATCAATGAAAATGTCATGCGCTCATACTTTGGGGCTACAGAGGGGGGAATTAACCTGACTGCGTATCGTGGTCGGATGCTCTCTCTGTTTCAGGTGCTTGAGCCAGCTGTCAACGTTTCAGCCCAACGACTGTCGGATCAGGTACGGGTCATCCAGCGTAATCGTATGTTGGACGACGCCGTGCTTGATAGATTGCGCATGGAATCACAGAGTAGCCGTGTCTCACCTGCTACACCACCGGCCGCGGTGCAACTTCAACCAAGTGTTTCACCGCGACCCGATCACGTTGGTGATGCTGATGATGACGCAGCTATATCTGTGAGTACCCAATGCAATGAACGATTGAGGAGTGCTTTGGAGGATGCATTTCGGGAGTACCGCTCCACGCCGCCGGAGCTTAGACCTCGTTTACCTCGTTTGCCCATGCACAAGAGAAATAGGGCGCTGGTGTGTGCTCTAGATTCGCAGCTATCAAATTTTTTTGATAGCAGCGATGACCTCACTGATACCTACTCTATCTTGTACTGTGCGGCTGTAGCTGCATGTCGTGTAGCTCACGTTAAATTTCCAAATTGTGACAGGGCTACACGACCAGCTGTGCCAGCTTGGCAGTGCAGGATAGAGCGTCGAATTGGGGAGGCTAGAGTACTCATCGGCAAGCTTATCTGCTTCAGGGAGGGCAACACTCGCCCTAGGGTGATGCGCTTTGTGAGGCGGGCGTTCGCGGGGATTGATATTAACCCTCGAGATTATCTGCCCCGCGTCACAGAGCGTATCGACTTCCTGAAGCAGAAGATCTGCGCATGGGCAAACCGTATACGCCGGTACAAGCGGCGTGTGGAGCGGTATACTCAGAATCGCTCATTCCGAAGCAACGAAAGGTGGGTTTATAGGACTTGGGAGCGACCCGACCAAGATGAGACAGATACGCGCCTGCCGGATGATGATGCCATGAGTTCATTTTGGCGCAGCATCTGGTCGGCGCCTGTCAGTCACATCGAGGGTGACTGGATTCGAGAGGTTGAGTGTGCATGCGATCTTTTACCAGAAATGGGGGCAATTACTATCAGCCCCCAAGATGTTGCCCGTGCAGTCCGTCCGTTGCCTAATTGGAAATCTCCAGGGTCGGACGGGCTGCACAATTTCTGGGTAAAATGGTTCAAAGGTTCGCATGCTCGCTTGGCATCTCAGTTCCAGTCTGCCTTAGAGTCAGGGTCGCTACCCCAGTTCCTAACGACAGGAATAACCCACCTGCTCCACAAATCCGGTAGTACTGCGGAACCTAAAAATTATAGACCGATCACTTGTTTACCGACGGTCTATAAAGTTCTTACATCTATTCTGAGAGCTAAAATCAATAGTCATATTGAGACAAATTCTATCATGTCTGCCTCTCAGAATGGGTGTAGGAACGGGTCCCGCGGTACTAAGGAGCTGCTCCTCATCGATATGGCCAGCCAACAGGTTCGACGTTCTCGAAAGAATCTGTCGGCATGTTGGATAGATTATAAGAAGGCCTATGACTCTGTTCCTCATACGTGGCTCATGAGGGTGCTAGAGCTGTATAAAATTGATGCAACTCTGCGCACCTTCTTGATGTCATGTATGAGGCAATGGAGGACAGTCCTTCACTATCCAGGATGTCGACAGATTTTGGAGAACAGCGAACCAATAAGGATTGAGCGCGGCATTTTCCAGGGCGACAGTCTTAGTCCACTTTGGTTTTGTCTAGCCCTGAATCCTCTAAGCACACTGCTGGAGAATTCAGGTCTAGGCTACCGGTTGAAAAGAGGTGGTAAGGTTATATCTCACCTCCTTTACATGGATGACTTGAAGCTATTTGCCCCCAACAATCTGCAGCTGATGGAGCTACTGAAAGTCACTGAAACCTTCAGTAGTGCCATCAGGATGGAGTTTGGTGTGGACAAATGTGCAGTCATGCATGTAAAGCGAGGGGAGGTTGTGGAATCCGTGGGTACGCAACTCACGGATTCCATAAACCTAAGATCCCTTTCTCCAACCGAAACCTATAAGTATTTGGGTATGTCGGAAGCGTTAGGCATCAATGCTGATCACGTGAAACAGTCGTTGAAGGAACGCTTCTTCGGCCGCCTGAACAAAGTACTCAACAGTCTTTTATCAGGCGGGAACAAGGTGCGCGCTTTCAACGGCTGGGTCATGCCGGTGTTGATGTACTCTTTCGGCATACTCAAATGGACCCAGACAGAACTTGACGCCTTGGATAGGAGGGTCCGCACGCTGCTTACCGCAAATCGGATGCATCACCCACGATCATCGGTGATGAGACTGTATATCCCGCGGAAGTGTGGGGGTCGTGGCTTCTTAAATGCTAAGACCCTGCACAACCGCGAGGTATGCAGTCTCAGGGAATATTTCCTAGAAACCGACGTGGGTATGCATCGTGATGTGGTAGCGGTGGACAAGGGCCTCACTCCGCTCTCCTTGGCTAACGAGAACTGGCGCAAACCTTTGGTACTGGATACTAATGACCGTAGGGAAGTATGGCAGAGCAAGGAGCTTCACGGGCGTTTTTACCGGGCCTTACATGGGCCCGATGTAGACTTTTTAGCGTCCGTATCCTGGCTGCGTTTTGGTGACCTTTTCGGGGAAACCGAAGGTTTTGTCTTTGCGATAATGGACGAAGTTATGATGACGAACAACTACCGGAAATACATTGTGAAGGACGGTACGGTTGACATCTGTCGGGCATGCCACCGGCCCGGAGAATCAATCCGACACATTATTTCTGGATGTTCTCATCTGGCTAACGGAGATTATTTGCATAGACACAACCTTGTAGCCAGGATTATCCACCAGCAACTTGCTCTTAAATACAACCTTGTGGAATCAGAAGTACCGTACTATAAGTATGTGCCCGACCCAGTTCTCGACAATGGCCATATCACATTGTATTGGGACCGATCTATCATCACTGACAGGACTATTGTTGCCAATAAGCCTGACATAGTGGTGATAGATCGTCTGGAGCGTCGCACAATGATTGTTGATATAGCGGTCCCTCATGACGAGAACCTTGTGAAGACTGAGAAAGATAAACAAACTAAATATCTTGACTTGGCTCGCGAGGTTGTCGACATGTGGGAAGTGGACACAGCAGTCATTGTGCCGATAGTTGTGACGGCCAATGGCTTAATAGCCAAGAGCCTCGACCAACATCTGAGGAGGCTCTCGTTAGGCAGCTGGATCAAGGGCCTGATTCAAAGGGCAGTACTCCTGGACACGGCGCGTATTGTCCGGAGGTTCCTCTCTCAGGAGCCCTGACCACCGGTAGCTTGGACCCTGTTCCCGATGCCGGTGGGCTATTATTTTTTATATTTTTAAATGTTTTTTTTTTTGTTTAATTTTTTAAGAAAATATTTAAAAATATAGCTAATATGTATAAAGATCAATAAAGGAAATAATAATAATAATTTATTGGACTGCATCACATTGTACAAGCAAACACTTACAAACAACACAAAAACAAAGACATACATTAATAAATACAAATAGTATGTTGGTAGTATTTGTTATGAATTCTGGTACCCAAGGAAAGATTTAACTTGTGTTATGGGTACCAGGATTCTCACACTAAATTTATAGCATTAGACACATCACAAAGTAACAAACAATCAATCAGCCAAAAATAACAAAATAAGAATTATTAAAACAGTAATAAGTATAGCCCTTTCCTGTAATGTGTGTTGTGTATATGAGTTATGACTGTAAGAGTGTGTAATTATTTGTGCACTGAGGATAAATTTTGAAACAGCGAGACAACTTTAAAACATTATTCTCGTTGGCCACCACTGGGGTACAGCGTCACACTTTGTATATTATTACGTAAGCATTAGAATTGGATAAAAGTAATTTCAGAATAAAACCAAATGGTCTCTAGATAAAATAATTTAAATTGATGGCCAGTGGGAATTGGATCAAAAGAATTGTGCCTTTATCCCCCTACGGCGGCCATAGGGAATGTTAAAAAATCCGTGTCGCTGTCCACCAGTGGTGGCGAATGGAAATAATTTACAAAGTTGTGACGCTGTCCCCCAGTGGTGGACAACGAGAATAATGTTTTAAAGTTGTCTCGCTGTCCCCCAGTGGTGGCCAGACAAGTGGTGGACATCGGGAATAATCGCCATCGATTGCATCACTGTTTACCATTAGGAGGAATCGTAGTCAAGTACTAGTTTATACGAGTATCATAAAAAAAGAACCTGGACTTATAGGGAAAAGATCAAGGGAATGGCCTAAGCCTCCAGGTCGTCGACAGCGTGCTCTGTTCCTGCGCGCCTCAAGGAGTGTCAGCAAATGTACAGGCCTAACTGCAGGGTCGATGCCTATTGAGGCTACGGTCCAGTTTCTGAAAGGAAGATCCGACCCTGGTATGAAGGCTAAGAAGGAATGCGGTGGGTTGTTTAGTCAGTAAGAGTCTGACACTATTTCCCGTCCCGCCCAAGGGTGGGATTCTTCAAAAATGGCCTAAATTTTTGAAACTGTTAGAAGATTTAATACTATTGCTATCCATGTCACCTATGTGACGAATGACTTGCGTGCAAAACCTTCGTATCATCCCAAGGAATTTGCATCTCTACCGCCTACCTCTCAGCAATTAATGCAAAAATCGCGTGTCACCTATCATAATATTAATCGATCTCCCAGTAATGTGGACTGATTCTGTTTAATTGCAAGTCTCTTCGACTAACGGTGCATAATTACCGGTTAAGCTTTTACTAAGCCATTTGAAGATGGTGCAAAGATACTATTCGTTTTTTTTTATGGTAAATAAAAAAAATCCAACGACGAATCTCGCCCTTGGGTGGAGCGGCTAACAGTGTCAGACTCTTACTAACTAAACAACCTACCCCGTTCCTACATCGCCTTACATACCAGGGCCAGAGCCTTCCTTTCAGACACAAATCCTTGGCCCTAATTGGCTTCGACCCTTCTGCAGGGTCCCTACGGTTGCTGACAACTTGTTGCTGAACAGTGCGCGCCGTCGACGACTGGGCTTGGTCCAAGATACTATTCTTTTCAAATATGAATAAAATGTGTCTCAAGACTTTAAGTTTATGACCAGTGTGTGTTGCCAATGATGCCATATGGCTCCGAAACATGGTCGCTTACAATGGGCCTCATAAGAAGACTCAAAGTCACTGAAAGAGCAATAGAAAGAGCTGTGATCAGAGTTTCCAAATCGACCTTGGCATATAATGCTTAACCTAGAAGATCGACTCAAACGACAAACTCAAAGCAAGAGATACTATTAATATTATCTCGCTATTATCTTAATCATCCCAGCCTTTTCACGAGAAACTCTTGTCTGTAACTTCCTTTAAATAACGATAAAGAAAGATATTCAACCTCTTTGATACCGGCATTGACGACGACTCTGAGGATCGCTACAAACGGCTACACGAGACAGCAACAAAAGCTGCCATGAGTTGCTAGAAGCGGCCACAAACGTCGCTGTAGCGCGCGACAGCCAATTGTGGCCGGTGATTGATATTTGCGGTAAGTAGCTGTCACTTTTTTCCCCTATTACTGTAACTATCGCTTTTTGAATCCCAAATCGCAGGATGGAACATCAGATTGTGTGCCATGTGTTTGCCTATGACTTCTAGTCGAACAAGCTAACTGAGGTAAGGGAAAGAGGGGTGAAGAATCAAGCGAGAGGCAAGTGGTGGCGCTGGCGGTGTTTGGTGGCCGGTGCGGGCCACAAGAAGCGATCTGTTCCATGTTGGACTTTCGGCATCAACCGTATGCGACTAGTCATTACTACAGAAATCATGCCAAAGCGACGTTTTGTGGTCGAGACCAGTGGCCCGTGTGCCCGTAAGTATTGAACGCCTCACGGTCTCCGCAAGTGAATATCTTGCCTTCTTAATCGCGGAAAGGTTCTTTAATACTTTGAACATTTTAAATGTTATAAGAGGTATTTATCCAGGTTTTCTCAAAGCCTATTAAGTTTTATTAATCTTCAAATTAAATATGATCGTTAAATGCTGTTACTATGTTTTTATGATTACTGAGAATTCTTTTAGATGATATTCCAAAGGAATATTAGCTTTGTAATGATGATAGTTATTGACATGAGAATTTCTATAATTTAACGGTTATGTCTATAATTTTACCGTGTCTTTTTTAAACAGTTAATTAATTAACCTTTCGATCTTGTAATTACAGACACAATTAAAGAACAATAGGTGTGCGAACACCGGCGTTCGCTCGGGGCTTAATGAATAAATTTCCTTTCTACCCCGTTACATTTCGGTCGTTTTAATCCCGTGGAGGGTCGATCCGGTATATGAGACACTATCGATTTGTAAAGATATAGTTAAAAAATAAAGTACTTTCTTTTTTCAAACTTGATTTAATTTGCGCTTGTACAAAATTAATTTCTTTAAGGAATTGTCAGCTGGGTGAGTTCAATGACCGTAGGTAGTTAGTACGCAACGGCCGATAACTACTAACAAGGTCATTGACTAGTTTACTTAAAGAAATAAATTTCGTACGTGCATATATTAATTCGAGTTTTAGTACTTTACTTTTTTTAACAGTGTATATTATTCAGTTATGTGTGAAAACTAAAAAACTGCCTAATTGGCATAACAAAAAACTTTTTTCAGAGAGGAAAATCATCAAATAACTTGTCACTCTCTGGGTGGACAGACAGAGAGTCTTAGACTTTTACTGACCCACCCATGTTCCTACAGCATATTAATTCAAAATTAGAATAGGTTTTAAATTTGACAGGGTTTTTGGCGGGATTTTTGTCGAGTGAAGTTTAATGGTTATTTTAATTCTTCATAAATTAATTCCTAATTAATTCCATATTGTAATGTAAAATTGGTGCGATTTTTATTTATTTATTTCAAGTTTTGAAACCAACGTGATATCGGTAATTTAGTTTCAATTTATTTGCTGCCTAGTATAACAGATTTCCCAAGGAGAACAGGGGTCCCAATCAAAGCGAACTGCGAATAATCATAACGAGTTCAACTTGCTTGCCGCGTACTATTTGAGAGAACAGTGTAGACAAAATTGACATTATCATCATCATTTCAGCCGAAAGACGTCCACTGCTGGACATAGGCCTCCATCAATTGTCGCCATAATGAACGCTCCTGTGCATCTCGCATCCATCGGATACCCGCAAGTCTTGCCAGACCATCGGTCCATGTTGGAGGCCTTCCAACACTGATACGTGATCGCCACTCCAGAACTTTTCGCTCCCAGCGGCCATCTGTTCGAACAATTTATATGGTGCGTTTTACAACAAATTTTCGAATCTCAATCGAAGCGGGGGACTGCGGATAATCATAACGAGTTCAACTTGTTTGCCGCGTACTATTTAACAGAACTGCGTAGACCGGTCAATATTATACCTAAAAGTAATTCAATATCCCAGTTAAAAATTATCCACCTCCGGTCACACTTCAACTCGATCCACAAACACTTAAAAAAGGTTTATAACTGGCAAAATAAATTCCACATTTTCCCTTTTAAATTTAACACCGTAAGTCCCACTCAAAAAAGTAAATTGTGGCCGCATTAGTGGCTACACGTCGACCCATTCAAGATATATAAAAGGAGAAACTGACTGACTGACAAATCAACGCACAGTCGAAACTACTTGAACTAGGAGAGTGAAATTTGCACAGGGCTTCCTTTTATGACGTAGGCGAACACTTAGAAAGGATATTCCGAAATTCGCCACGTAAAGGGATTATTAATTTAATTTAGGGACTTTTATATAAAATACATGTCAGTCCCATCGTACCTTTTCACAAACATTCTTACACATAAAAAAAAAAACGAAATAAACTTAAACTAATTACACATAAATCGAAGGCAAACAAATCTGAACAAACTTTTAGCGCCGTCGAATATTGGTGTAGACAAAATTTGTAGACAATATTGGTGTAGAAAAAATTGCTACTAACTTTGGGTGGAATATTTTAATTTGAGGTCCAGGACAAAAGGCATCTGGGGGCTCCGACAAAGTCACATTCTCACTAACGATAACGAAATTCGAAACTCCGAAATGTATGGACCTGACATATGCCTTCGAAAAGTCACGTAGTCAAACGTTTTCGATTCGCTAATTGTTAGTAGTTGTTTATGCGTCAAATTTGACGTTTTAATTCGATAACCATAGCCAAGAAGTTGTTATTTTATCGAACCAACACTTCGACTTATCGATATGTTAGTCGATGTCACTTTGTCTACCATTTTGTGGTCGACATCGTTAAGGCGAAATCGAAATTAGAAATGGATTCGACACGAAGCGATTGCCACTTGTCTAGGGCCCCAGGTATAGAACAATACTTGCTGAACCTAAAGGGATGAAACGCGTGTCCACAGTTTGTGCAAAAACCTATTTTCACGCGGTCGAAGCCGCTGGCATTAAATTTAACACCGTAAGTCCCACTCAAAAAAGTAAATTGTGGCCACATTAGCTACACGTCGACCCATTCATCGCGCTCCATTTCAGAATATAAGAGCCACCTTATATACTATTTACGTACATTCTAAAGCTACGTAAATGAAGCTCTTAGTACCAAAACACGCTTTTAGGGCGTACAGTAACCTCTTTTCAGTTTTGACATATTCAATTTATGTCAAAAAAATTGGGTAAGAACGAGTAGAAGCGCTCTGAGGGTTCTGGACAAACTTAGCTGTGTAAATAATTCGATTCCTGAATGGAGTCTTGATTTTTACGAATTACATTTTTTTTTGTTAGTGACTTAACTACAAATTTACTGATTTCAGTTATTCCTATATTTGTGCTACAAGACCTTCCACCATGCCAAGTTTCAGGGTTCTAGGAAAACGGGAAGTACCGTGAAACGAAATATACGTTTATTTTTGCAACATAAACGGCATAATAAAATTTCTAGTTAACTTTAAAGTTAATAACATAAAAAAAATGGATTTCTTTTTTATTTTATTAACTTTAAAGTTAACTAGAAATTTTATTTTTTCCCAGCTTCAAGGGACCATAGACCTGAGTATATTTTTTAAGTTTAAACTCGATACCTCCACGCATACCCGAGATTAAGGATAAAACACACAGACGGAGTTCCGTTCTTTTCCTTTTGATACACGGAACCCTAAAAATCCTAAAATTTAGACCTTTTAGTTAAAAAATAATAAAGAGTACCTATTTCTTCAGACGTCATTGTGACTGAAATAGTCCTGAAAGCCAGTGCGACTGAAAATAGAGTCGTTTGAGAGTCCCACGCGAATTTAGTTGTAGAGGGTTGAAGTTAAACGACTAGCCTTTGAGGGATGTTGATCTGTAGGTGCTTTTAACAGCATGTAATAACAATGGCAGCCGGTTCAGTTCCAAAAAATAATATTAAAGATTGGAGACGGTCCTTCATATTTTTGTTACTAAATTGCTAAAATAAACTTAAGGCCCTAACTTCTCAGAAGGAACATAAAACAGTTCCTTTCTGAACCCTGCTTCTCCGTAAATGTATATGTATATGTTTATTATAGATTCATGTACTATTTTTTTTTTATGGTAGGTGAAAATCATCGAATGACGAAACCCGCTCTTGGGCGGAGCGGGAGACCAGTGTCAGACTCTTGCTGACTAAAAAACCTACCCCGTACCTTCCTTGCCTTATTCCTAGAGTCGCGGTAACAGTTTCTCACCACCCGAAAAAGGAGCTCCAGGAGGCTTCGACCCTGAAGGACCCCTACAGTTGCTGACAACTCCTTGAGGCGCGCGGGAACGGTGCGCGCCGTTGACGACTTGGACTCGGTCTGGTCAGTTACCAGACGACCGGACGGCGAGCTACCCATTGCTCACCGTCCGCAAGGTTGCTCACCGTCCGCGAGAGATTCATGTACTATGCGTTCCAAATGAGAATAGGAACGTCAATAACCTCGATCTGTCAAATTTTGAGTGAAAGTATAGTTTCCAAAAAAAAATAATTTGTAATAGTATTTTTTTGCTTTTTATTACTAAATATTAGTTAATTCTAGGTGAAGTAATAACGTTATTGGAACATATTAAATTAGCCAAATATGTTGTTTTTATGACTTAAAACAATATATTAAGCTAATTTAATACTAATAGAGAGGAGCAATCCTCTAGGTATCCAATGTTCCCTCCATATTTCAAGGAGATCTCATATCTTTCTAATCTCGTCATTCTGGTCACGTCATCCCAAAACTATATCAGGTATATATCCTTCCTTAGATCCTGTGTACTCGTAATAGGCCCATTCATACAGCTTCTAAGTAACTCCCGAATCGATCAGGGGATCAATTTGTATGATTGGGTCGCTCAGTGTAGGGTTGTAACGTTGCACGCCGCTTTTACAGGTACGGTATAAATCGTACCTTCGTCTCTGCGAGTTTTTATCAGAGGTTTTTTTTTTTGTTTATAAAAACTGGTGCTTGTTTACGATCTCACTTGAAGGTACGTGATGCAATCGTTGATGGTGTGACGCACTAGTTTTTTAAGAACCTATACTCTAGCCTTAAAGACACCTAAATTATATTTGGATGGGATGACTGCAGCAGGCAAACTGTTCCAGTCCCTCGAAGTACGCAGCATAAACGAAACGAAACGCTTAGTCCGAATCTTAAAGTTTCAACAACGTAAAGGTGGATATTCGCCGTACGTCGGGGTGCCCGATGGTAGAACAGAGATGGTGGAATCAAGGTTTAATCTATTAGGGCGAGCATCACCGATCGAAAGTCTTTTGGTGATGGTGGTTTCATGAAAAGTATTTTCTACTAACATTAAAGTATTTCATAATATGTATGATTTTAGATAATTTTACCTGAACAGCCGATTTATTTATTTTATTGAGTCGGACAAGATTACACTTTTTTAACGGTTATAGAAGTTTGCACCGGATATTTTTATGTGTTTTAACTTTCTCACTTTCAACTTTTGAAGTCAAAGTCAGCAACTTCAAGGCTTGTGTACATCCTTATTTCTGTTTACGGCCCGACGGTAGTAATCAATATCTTCGGAAAATGTTTGTTCTCTACGTTTGTTTAGTAGGTCGTAATTTAGAAGTCCTTTCGTCTTTTATTTAGGTCCGTATTGTTAGAACGGTATATGAAAATATAAAATGTCGAGTATTTCTTTTCGATCTTCATCATTACGATAAATAAAAGGAATAAAATGTCTATGTTGTTTGCACAACAAACAACATAGACATTTTATTCCTTTTAGATTGGAAATCATCATAATCTTATCACTGACTTTTAGTGACTAAAACCTCCATCTACACTAATATAATAAAGAGGTAAAGTTTGTTTTTTGGTTTTTTTGTTTGTAGGAGGTAATCTCTGGAACTACTGGTCCGATTGGAAAAAAATTAGCAACAATAGAAAGGTGCTTTATTCCTGAGTGACATAGGCTATATTTGATGTACGCGGGCGTAGCCGCTGATCTGTAATTAAAGCCGTATATTAAAAGATTGACTTTATTAAAATAAATACCAAAAACAGTTTTTAACGGCAATAACAACTTCAAATTGCATTTATTTATTTAAAGCATTTTTTTTTTACGAGTTTTCAAGTGCTAAACTTCGCAGAGCCTAACTTCAAACTCGCCAAGATCGAACGCCTGTACTGTAATTTAGGGACTGTACGTGTGTTAACAGCAAAGGGTTCTCGAGGCACATCTGTGGCAGCATTGGTAGGTAATCAATATCCCTTTCAGTTATGTTCATCATCATCAGCCATTTAGTGTTCCCACTGCAGGGACACAGGCCTCTTCTCTCTAGGAGAGGGAATGGGCCATAATACACTACAGGGCCCAGTGCGGATTGGTGGATGTCACATGTCTTCGAATTTTTGGTTCTAGGACATGCCGGTTTCCTCACGATGTTTTCCTTCACCGCTTTGAGAGCAATGGTGATGAAATAAATTACACAAATTAATGCGCCTGGCTGGGTTTGAACCCGCGAGCTACGATTCGTAAGACGGGGCCGTTACCACTCGGCCACCACTGCTCAGTTATGTTAATTCCCGAAATTAGGGTTTATTAGCAAGGTTCCTCCATTTGTCAATACGACGGGTACGCCACGAGAGCTTGTCAAGTGTCGTTGTACCGCTGTCGTTGTCTGCTCGTAGTAACTAATGAAGATTGAAATTTGTACTGCAGGGGTCCTCAAACTTTGAAGCCTTAGGGCCGCAATATTTTTTAGCACCGTCAAACCGGGGTGAATAGGAACGCAGGGGTGAATAGAAACAAAAGTTTAAAGGTTATATTTTCTATTATTAAGAAATTTTGACTGGACCTAAGTTCCAAGAAACAAATTTTTTTATTTTTATTTTAGTGATTTGATTAGCAGTACCTAGAGCGCTACTACTACATAGTTAACATGATCTCTTCGGACAGAGCCTTCGTGTAATTGGGATTGAACTTCTCTTCAGGTAAGTTCGTTTAATCACCAATCCAGGTAAGATTGTGGTCAAACGCGAGCCTATCTATTAAAGAAAAAACATCCGCACTGGGACCGCGTGGTGGATTACGGCCCATGTCTCTCCTTGAGAGAAGGCTTGAGTCTCAGCAGTGGCAACATTATAAGGATGATACTATACTATACTATTTAAAAATAAAGTACCTTAGATCAATTAACTATCTTAGATCGTCTCACCGTAGCCGTCGCCGCCGCGATCCTGCCGATATCCGGCCACCGTAGACACTGGCTTGCGGACGGTGAGCAATGGGTAGCTCGCCGTCCGGTCGTCTGGTAGCAGTCCAGACCGAGCCCAAGTCGTCGACGGCGCGCTCCGTTCCCGCGCGCCTCAAGGAGTTGTCAGCAAACCGTAGGGGCCCTACAGGGTCGAAGCCTCACGGAGCCGAGGGTTGATGCGAAAGCGTTACACCGGGGCTCTGAGAATAAGGCAAGGAAGGCACGGGGTAGGTTCTTTAGTCAGTAAGAGTCTGACACTGTTTCCCGCTCCGCCCAAGAGTGGGATTCGTCATTCGATGATTTTTACCTACCATAAAAAAATAAACCTTAGATCGTCGCACACGGCTAATTTGTTCTTAGGAGTGGTGTCGGGTGGGGTGGATCTAATGTAGATCTACCAGTCTAGATGCCATATAAAATATAGGAAGACCAACAAACAATCAGCGTACTTAGCCCACGTGTGCCCAGGGCAGTTCTACCTTGAGACAAGCTGTCACGGGCCAGATTAATGAAAAAATGATAATTTTAAACACGTTTATTTCACATGGGCACGTATAAAATGTCAGAACCTACTCCACGGTTCGAAATGAGTCGCTTCCTATGGAGAAGAACAGGCAAGAAACTCCATGGTAACTCTGGCGAGTTGGCGCTGGTGAGCCGGATTTGTTCCGCGGGCCGAAGTTTGGATATCCCTGCTCTATTTTACCAGAGAAGTACAAGGATATGAAATTTCAGATCTGCATATATGGATACGGTATATATTAGACGTATTTACGAGTATGTGGGTTTATAGTGTACACTGGATCCTACCCTCGAATGTTATCTCTCTTAGTCACTCACAGCTTTGCGGGAAGAAAAATCATTGAGCATGCCTTTTGTACATTAAAATTTACAAATAACTGTATTTTAATATTGAATCTTGTGTATAATAAAGAATTAAAGAGAAATAGAATTATACCTTACCGTACGTGCGTACGTAGCGTAGTGGCCGAGTGGTAAATGTCTCGACTTCCGAGATGCTGGTTGCGGGTTCAAACCCAGCCAGGCCTTCCTTCCTTCTATTCCTTTGTGTAATTTATTTCATCACCACTGCTCTCAAAACGGTGAAAGAAAACATCGTGAGGAAACCGTCATGTCTTATAGCACCAATACGCACTGGGCCCGCATGGATTATGTCCCATTCCCTAAAGCGGAGGTCTGACTCTCAGCAGTGCGAACATTATAAAGCTTATTCTAAGCTAAAAGACTTCCACGTTCCACAAACTTCCCTAGCTTCCAGAACTGTTTAGAATACTCGTACAAGGTCAGCCATTTAAATGTGAAATACAGGCAGATACAGAAAGAGCTATTTTCGCCCGATCAATGCCAGTTGTGTGTCTAGATTGAATCGCATATACATAATATTGATTCTGAGCGTTTACAGTGTCCTTCATGTATTGGTGATGTGTATTGTTTTGAAATGGTTTAGTACTGGTTTGTGAATTGAGTGTTTTGAGTTAAGTTGGGCCTTCCTAACTCGTCTATCGTCAACGTCGTGAATGGTTTAAATGCTTCTTGCTCCATTTAACGCGATTCAAAGTGATGTTTGATGAAAAAGTAATGCGAAAAAAGAGAGATAACATCTGAAAACTCTATTGGCATTAGGTGATTCTACGTTTAATTCGAATGTTTTACAAAACTTGTTCCATGAAATACGTGTTTTTATGAAACCCTTAAGGATTTTTGAATCTCGATATGTGCAAGGCTTCTATAGAAGTACTTTTATATATTTTTAATATAGGAGTACATTATGGAGAGTCAAAGTTCACGTAAAATAGCAGATTACTGGATTACTCTCACACAAATTTATGTTTCGATTTCTATAGAAGCCTCGATAATATCCTCAAGATATCTGTATATCCAGAATATCTAAAGAAGATGTGTAATAACATCATAACGTAAGAGCGGTTGTATGAAAATGTGAATCGGGTTGGCCGCTCTTAAAAGGCAACCATTGACAGTTTTTCGAAATGCCTTAATTTGAGACCTAAGTAAGCCTTCTTTCAAGGTTTATTAAAATATTTCAGAAGCCCTAATGAGGCATTTTAGGTTAGACACTAGACGCCAATGACCTTGAGCGAACAAAAGAGGAGCTAGCGTTACGTCCCATTCACTAACATTATTTGAATTATAATTTGTCGTCCACTTTTTAAACATAATATGAATCAAATCATTGGTAACTACTACCCTCCTCACCCAACCACTAATTATGTTTCTTTTAGTTTCTAAAAGTTTCATAAAAATACACCCCATGGTTTTAGCCTGATCTTCACTTTTTTGTCTGCGTAGACATAATCATTACATAGTATAAAACAAAGTCGCTTCCTCCCTATGTATGCTTAGATCTTTAAAACTAAGCAAAAGATTTCGATGCGGTATTTTTTAATAGATAGAATGATTCAAGAGGAAGGTTTATTTGTATAAGACATGCATAATTTATTTAATGACAGCATTGAAAGAAAAGAAAAGAAAGAAAAACAGTAGTAGTAGTATTCAGTATTGCACCCGTGTGAAGCTGGGGCGAGTCGCTAGTTAAACTATAATTATTAAAGCCGTTTATCAAATGATTGGTAATTAAGGTTTCTTTTAGTTTGTGAAAGTTTCATAAAAATACACCCAATGGTTTTTGCTTGATCTTCGCTTTTTTGTCTGTGTTAGACATAATTTTGAAAATAACACCAAGATCTGTGAAAAAAAATATGTAAATATCAAATTATTAGGCTGACAGTCTAGTTTTAGGAACACACTATATATTTTTTTCAAAACATACGAACTAGCCTTTAAGACGTAATGTTCGATATTCTTTGAATACCGTCATTAGAGACACAATAGAAAGACAATAGGTATGAGAACGCCGGCTTTCGCTTGTGGCTTGAGTAAGTAGAAACTTTCTACGACCGTAATTACAGACACAAATAAAAGACCATAGGTACTGGGACACCGGTGTCCTCTTGGGGCATAATGAACTAAATCATAATGGTAAGGCCCAGGGCTTAGACATACCCTTGAGATTTTTGGTTCCTACATATGTAAATAAATCTTGAAGCCATCTTAATTGCCAAATGCATTATGCAAGGAGAGAGACTCGGAGCTCGTATGAGGTAAACACTATGAATCTTAATAACTAAAAGACCTTGTCTAAGTGGCTATATTTCACACTAACATGGTAAAAGCGAATGTATGTGTGTTATTGTTACTTCTTTACGATCGAACGGCAGAACGGATTTTGATGAATCTTAAACACGAGTAGGTTCGCAGATTTCCTGCTAAATATCTACAGGACTTCATTCAAGCTTATGCTAGAGGGGCCCAGCAGGGTCGAAGTTTTCTAGTGATAGCACTAGAAAACTTTTTTCAACAGAAAAAAGAGAACTAATAAATAGCTCTTGAGATTAAACCGTTCAACCAAACAAACGTTTCTGTTTTATAATATTAGTAAACGATCACATAAGCAAGTTAGTCTTTAATTAACAACTCACTTCCGTATAAATCGTTAAATGCAAAAAACTAATTAAATTAAAATCAATTTCCTTTACCGGTCTTTATTGCCGTCTAAAAGGAAGTCTTAAAAACTATGTATTTAATTAATCCTTTTAAAGCAGGAAAAAACGTTAATAAAAACGCGAGATTAAGTGTTAAAAGCTCTTTAAATCTTTTATCGAGCGGTCAGAGAGCGTTTTCTCTGGACACGAGCTGCCGTGGCCTTTAGGGCCTATTATGCACACCACGTTTTTTAACGCGCCACCGACGCGCGTTTTGGGAACGCCCGTCTCCGGCGTGTTTTTGAACAAACAAACTGCTCTGCAGGATTGCAGAGCAGTTTGTTGTCGTTTGTATCGGTACAAACGCGCAGCACCAGCGCGTCTAGCGCGCGCGCCTTCAATACGGACGGATTCTTCTTTTATTTTTTTTTCTTCTTTTTTTTAAAATAAATAACAGAGCGCATATTATCAATTCTGTCTCGACCGCAAAATGCCAGCGCGTTTGTATCGATACACACGCGCGTTTGCATCGCGTCTGTATCGCTATACATGCGCGTTTGCTTCGCGTCTGTATCGCTACACACGCGCGTCTGTATTTATACAGGTGTGCAAAGGTCTACAGGCTGCGTCTGACTTGCGTGCGTATCGCGTCTGTATCGCTAAAAACGCGCGTCGATGGCGCGTTTAAAAAACGTGGTGAGCATAGGTCCTTAGATGATTTATCCCACAAAATATATACGTATATGTATATAAAGGATTATATAAAAAAATCATATACGATTCAGTTCAATACATCATTACATACTCGTAGTATAAAACAAAGGTGCTGTCCCTATGTATGCTTAGATTTAAAAGTGCGCAACGGATTTTGATGCGATTCAAGAGGAAGGTTTATGTGTATAATACATGCATAATATATTCTATATCAGTACCCGTGCGAAGCTGAGGCGGGTCTCGAATATATCGAAAAATTCACAAACAGAGCCAATATTTTTATACGTCACTAGGTGCTGAATAAACTAAATACATTGCCACTTGTACAAAAGTTAATTATTTTTCCTATTTGATTGATTAACGCTAGGGAACAATATTTTTGAGTTAATTTGCAATCAATATTGTACAGTTGGCCGGGGACTGAAAATTAGACCTATAACTGTCAAGGCAAGACTTGATTTATGAACTTAGCTGGTGACATGTCACTCTTTTTTTTTATTACTAGCTAACTTGTGCCAGCGGCTTCATTCGCATGGAAGGAAAAAAATATTCCATAGCAAGCCATCAGCCTAATGTTCCCGGGAATCGGGGACAGTGTCAGACTCAGAACAGAGAACAGTGGGCGCCGTCTTCAGTTTTCTGACAACTCCTTGAGCCGCGCGGGAATAGTGCGCCCCGTCGCCGACTTGGGCTCGATCCGGACTGTTAACAGACAACCAGACGGTGGCCAGAACGCTGTTGTCTTTGCCTGATGCGGTCAGCCTCCTCCTTTGCTAGCATTACTGCTTCGCAGAAGGAGGCGACTGCCTGCCACTCCTTCTCGCTGCGGACCATGGCCTGAATCGTTACTGCTTCGAGAGCGGGAACAGTAACAAATCAACATACAATTAGAAAAATCTATTTTCGTTTACTTTTGAGCCCTAAGCGAACGCCGGCGTTTGCACACTTATTGTTCTTTAATTGTGTCTGTAATTACGGTAGTCGAAAGGTTAATATGTAAAACTACAAAGAAACGACATTTAAAGTTTACTAATATCACCTCCACAATTATAATCCCTTTGTTTTCTCTGTCCGAACGAACAATCTCTGCCAAAATTAAACAATTAAATCATGCGTTCAACTTTCATTGACCACTCAGCGCGGCAAATTTGAATTAATGAAATGTCATTTTATTACACGCGTAAATTAATTTTAGTTTTAGAAAAAAAGTACTTTATTTTTTAATTATATTATAACAAATCGATAGTGTTGCATGTACCGGATCGACTCTCCACGGGATTAAAACGACCAAAATTTAACAGTGTATACAGAACACAGTTATTTTCCAAAAAACTCGAACTCAATATGAATCCTTTAAAAAATTAACCCTTTTCCATGTAATATATATAAAAGTCAGTAGGCCCCTTGTGGACTCGTGAACGGGACCTTTCATCCATATTACAATATTGATGAATGACAACCTACCTCGACAGCTCCCAAGATTGGGGGATTTAGGATGCCATACATTTTATTTATTGTTACGGCTGTTTGGGAAAAATATGGAATGGGAATGTTATAAAAATGTTTATGTTTTTACATTTTTTTTTTTGGGTTAACATTAAAGGAATATATGATTGGAATCCAATGTACTTGAAAGGGTTTGTTTTGGAAAATTATTTATTTTCTACAGACAAAAACTTTATATACTCAAAAATAAAAATTCGTAGAGCCTAACTCTAGACTAGCCAAGATCCGACGGCTATACTATTCCTACACACGGTTTTAAAAGAAATTCTGGTTTCCGTATTTTTGTTTTTTCTGAAAAAAAAAAAAACAGTTTTTTTTTTACTTTTTTATATAATTTTGTAAAAAAGCGCGCAATTACGTTATAATAGCGAGAGGTAAAAGTTTATAAGAACAATATCCAACTAAAACGATAAAATTTAACTTCACCTGTATTTTCTTCAACTTTTAACAACCTCTTAAGCTAATTTTCTAAACAAAAACAAACTCCAACCGACAACGTTTGAAACCCTCAAACCCCTTATATTCAAATTGAGACAAACTCATTTGTAACACCGACACAAAAGTACTCACATGATGTGTGTAATTTTGTGTTATTTTACTTCATTTTACTAATACATAAAACTAAACAGTAAGTTTGTCCCATTCACAGATATAGCTATCTAAATAACTAGCTTACGTACAAAAATCGTAAATGGTCACTTTCGCGGTCAGTCTCTCATTGGTGTACAGCGCTAGTCGGACATCAGTTAAAAATATAAAAATGGTTGGAGCGAGGGGGGCGCCGTGCGCGGCAGCAGCTTTGAATCGATTTGATTTTCCCATTACTAATAATGCTTGTGACGCCATAATTTGTAGTCAAAAAATGGCACGCTTGGTTTCCATACAGATCGTGATGCTTGCGTTATCTAGGTACATCTATATCTGTGGTCCCATTAGTCTTCAATGAACCAGTGAATTGTTAAGTGATTCATAAAGTGGACCATTTTACGAATGTGCTGTCAAATAGACCCATCTGTCAAAAAAAATATCAAATAGATGAATTGCGGAGTAAAACTATTGTTTACGAATCATAATAGGAATTGCCATTTCGTGGCCACATTTAGGCTGGTCTGCTATAGTGTAAACACATCATCATAATCATCTTTTTTTTTAATTCTATTTAGGCTCACGTTTGACCATAATCTCACCTGATAGTACGTCTATGTGGCCGACGATGGATCACGCTTGCTTAGAAGTAACCTATTCACTCTTGACTTAAAGACCCCTAGGTTGTAGCTTGTAGCTTCGTGTCCTTGTTCCAAGTCATTTAGGTCCATTCGTCATGTCAACTTTTCTTGGCTTCCACTTTCATCTTGTGAGTCATAACTGCGAGATTTTTTGGTGTAAGTTTGTTCCTCTATCTGCCTGTTAGGACTGCTGCATCCTTTGAAAGTCACTGAGACCCTGGAGCACAAAGGACAAGTTATGGTAGGCACTTCTGGTGGGTCAGTCAGTAAATATCTGACGCTTCCTGTCACCGAGAGTGGGAGAATTTATTTGATAAGTTCCCATCTATCTCTGCCTAACCCTTTGCGGACAAGCGTAGTATTATATCCTGAACACTTTGGTTGTAGTTTTAATTACTTTGTTAGCAACAGCTTCCCCAGAGGCGAAACTTGCGGATAATGTCTTATCCCTTGTCTGGTGTGAACGAACTCGAGTTATGAAAGGAAAATTCTTCATTATTTTAACTGAAGTACAAGGGACTAAAAGATGTTGTGAGGTGGCTAGGAAATTAGACTTTTGTGGGATAATTGTTCTTACAAACTTCTACGCTCCGTTACTACACAGGATGCTAACTTAAAATTAGACTTGGGCACTGAACAAACTAGGACTAAAAAGTTGCACAAAATTACAGTACGGGTGTCGGATCTTGGCGAGTCAGAAGTTAGCCTCTGCGAATTTTAGCGCTTGAAAACTCGTAAAAAAAAGTGGTTTAAACAAATAAATGCAATTTGCAGTTGGCATTGATGTTAAAAACTGTTATTGGCATTTTTTTTTTAAACCTTTAATTCGTACGAGTTTTCAAGGGCTAAAATTCGCAGAACCTAACTTCAGGCTCGCCAAGATCTGACGGCTACACTGTATATGACAAGAAATCTTTCAAATCTGAATTTCATGTGATCGAATTCAATATTACAGGTAATATAATATTCAATTATTTTAGTGTCAAAATTATTTCTAGCCCATACTGTCCCACTGCTGGGCAAAGGCCTCCCTCCATTCCTTCCAGTATCAAAAATACAGCAATAATGTCCCGTATGAAATATGGTCCCCGTATCTATTAATGTGCTCGGAGCAACGTCAGCAATTTCGTCCAGGTGGTGGCAACTATTCAAGTAAGAACACACAGATGGCGCCGCAACAGGTCCATTGTGCATTGGACGTGAAACATTCACCCTCTAGCCCAAACTATAAGGTCTTGTCTATAGTGGGTGAGTGGAGAGTAGAGCGGGAGCGGGCGCGGTGGCGGAGGCGATCCGCGATTTTGTGCGTTTAGGTTGTCTTTACAATCGCTTTTAGCGATAAGACCGTCAATTGTTACACCCTATTAATTTTAAGTTCCTATTGTTATTTTATCAAAACTGTAACATTTATTGTACCATATTCCGACAAATAAACATTTTTTGATCTATGTTCCATTTACTTTCAACCTAAAATATGTTTTTTACATAGTATATAAAATAAAATCTTAAATATAAACTTAACTAAAATAAATATTTACACCAAACCTAACTATGTACATATGATACAAAAACACAAAACTCAAGCGTCGAAATATTCCTCCAAATCGCTGTCATCTGGAAACGTGCCCAGAAGACTGACAGCATTGCCACGCTGGATGGCAATGCTAATTCTTTGGGCAAAGAAAGAGCCAGCCCTCTGGTCACGCAAAGTATCGATTAGACGGCGAGATATTTCTTTAAAAAGATGACGCGCACTCGGACCCCATGACCCAAGCGTTTCGACCCCAAACGGCTCAAAACTATAATTACCAATAAGGTTATTGTATTTGCGCCGTTTGAGGGTCTCGGCAGCCGCAGCGGCAGCGCCAGCACAGCCCGCAGAACTAAGAACATGGGATGGCGCAAGGGTGTCGACACAGGTTGCGTCCCACACCAGAGGCCTACCCACCTTCCACGGCACTAACGTCATACCATCTGGTCTCTTCCCATCGTCACGTACCAAGCCACTAGGTTCTAATACGGCAGGTACGCCGGCGGTGACTAGAGCTCGACGAATAATGTCGTTGATGCTAGCGTGTCGTGATATGCGGCCTGCGCTCCTGGAACAGGACAAGCCATGGTGTCCGAGGCCGCCGACAGCTTCGCCACAGTGGCACCGATGTGGAGCAACACAAGGAGCGCCTAGGCGTAAGCAGGTTGCGAGTCGAAACGAGGCGTCATCCATCATAGTGCCTACGGTGGATGACGGTAGTGCCTGAAGCCATAAACCCGACTCCCATTCTCCCACAGCCAGCAGACGCGCACGCTCCGCAGTACTTGACGACGAGTTTATAAGATTATTACGTGTAGCACTGCAGAGCGGCACATCCCACTGTCTCTGCGAGGACAGGTTGTCAGGCAAATCCGTGTTGGGACAAGCCATTTTCCAAGCAATCAACGCATCGGACAAACACGGTACCTCAACATCAACCAGTGAGGAAGATAGGATATTCCTGGTTAAAGTTTCAGTACCGTGCACCGAGGAGAGGAAAGCTGGTAAACTTATACTTGAAATTTTGCGGACGCCGAGGCCACCTAGCCGGATAGGAAGCGTAGCTTGCTGCCAAGCTCGGACGTCCAAGGCCACATTTAGGATCGAAGAAAGTGTATTCCTAATGATTTGGTCGACTTTCTCCAAAAGTTGTGGATATTTCCAAAGATGGGATGACCGAAGGCTATAAGTAAATTTTGGCCCAAAACAACAGTATCGAATCAATGTAAAAGCCGAATGCATGTTGATTTTGAAAAGTCTTTCCGAGACGTCATTAAAATTTTGTATTTTCTGTTCAATGAATTCTGGAAAAGATTCATCGAAGATTGGGGATCCCAGGAGGAGAAGAGAATTTTTTTCGGTGATTTGGATATTTGGCGCTATAGAGTTAAATTTTGCTATGGTCGTCTGTCTGTTAGTCATTCGGGGGAGGTAAATTTCACACTTTGAAAGGTTAAGTTGTAGTCCTATAGAAGAAAGTTTATTTTTCAAAAAAGTTAAATCTTTTAAGACAGTGTCTACATCACCTCCTAGGGTCCCGTCGTCCAAATACCAGACGTTGAATTTAGAATTTAACTGCCGAATAATTGGATTTATTGCCAAACTGAAAATAACTGGCCCAAGAGGGTCACCCTGTTGACAGCCGACGGCTGATTCCAAAAGGTTTTCCTGGTATAATAATTTCGAGGGGTGCCGATAACACTGATAGAGAAAAATTTTTGATCTGATTTATTTTTGGTGTGCAATAAAGAATATATCTATCTATTTAACAAGTTTCTATTTAACTTGCAAAGTTTTTATTTAATTGGTTTGGGTCGAATCTTGTTAATTAATTTTAAAACAAGTTACTTACTAAATGTTCAATTCTTTATTGCATTCCATAATGTAGGCTTATGTGGTAAACATTTACAGATTTTTTAGAAACAATTGTGGGCTCTGTCGGGTACAGCAATATAAGGATATAATTATTATGCGGAGACCTCTAGGTCCTCCTCGAATCTTCACCTCTTAATCGGTTAGACCGATTGAGCTGCAATTTTGCAGACATCTTCATTTTGGATGACACTGCTTGCTTAGCTAAGTGACGTCATTCTAAGACTTGTAATTTTTTATTGACGTCTTTCTAAATCCAATATTTGACTCCTGAAGATGTCAGACTAGTAATTGTTTTTGTTGACTTACACGAAATGGGATACAAATTAAAAGAGTTTATTGAGAAATACACTAAAAAATACGAAAAGTTACGCCATAGCAATCTAATATGGTGGAAAAAAGACTGTCTTTTTGTTCTTGGTTTTTTGAGTTAAGTAATTTTAAATATAGACGCATTTCCTCAGGGTCCGATCTTTAGGGGAAAACAAAAGACTATCGCTTGGTAAGCCGCTTTTTCACTACACTATGATGCAAACAGCGATTTCATAAGTCTATCACATCGCGCCCGCGTCAGCGTATCACCCTGGTCGAGCCTAAACTGAACTTCAACCAGATGATAAATGAATGACTGGTCGTTCAACCTGAAGAAAATAAAGAAAGAAATAAAATATTTCAGCAGCAGTAAGGTACACAATAGTTATTCAATTACTATGTCTGCAGCAGGCTTTTGAAGGCTTGGTCATCCATCATGGTTTTGTTTAGACTTTTGGAATCATTCAAGTAAGCTAGTTTGATTCGTTGGCGATAATGATATTTACTTATTACAAGGTGCAAGTTAGGACTTGAAAACGATGCTTTAGAAACAAAATCGCTTTTAACAAAGGTAGTTTTTGATACCACAAAGAAACCCTTCAGTCTTGTAATGATCATTTATTTTTTTCTAATGTCTACTTCGTCACGGCAGATTTTCCGTTAGCAGTATTCGACTTCAGCACACATTCGCTCATCGATTACAGTAAACCGGATTTCGTTTAGACATTCGGCCGTCAACCGTTTTCGGTGAACACTACAGACTGTAAACGTGGTGAAATATAAACAGCGCAGCCTGACCGAAAACGATCACCGAATTCGGTGACCGAATTCGTGTAAACGTGCCATGAAGGAGACGACTACTGATTCGGCTCATTTATGCTGGTAAATGAGCCATAATACTTGTTAAGTGACACAGGTACGCTCTTCTTTAAAAGCTCTATGCAGGTATACTTGTTTGTCGTCCCAAGCTTGCGGCAAAGTAAACTAACATTAATATTACTTAGCTTCGCCTTACGTTCTAACAGAACGTTAATTGCTAAGTATAAAATTACTTTTCGCAACCTCGCTTCATTGCCAAGGCCTTTCTGCTTACTCGTATACTCGATATTTTAAATTTTCCAAGTTTATAGTGAAAACCCCTTGGCAAAGACACCCGCTTGTCATGCATGAGTTTGTTAGTTCGAAACCGGATAAATAACAATGTGAATTTTTGCATTCACATACGAATTGATAGGGTTTCGATGAATGATTTTGGAGGTGAGATAGGATCTGACCTGATGGTAAAAGACATTGTCGTCGACGATGAAGCACGCTTGCCTAGAATTAATCTATTCAGTCTTGACTTAAAAGCCTTTTGGTTGTAGCTATGAGGTAACACAGACTCTTATTGTTTTCCCTTTATTCTTTTCTCGGGTGTCATCACTGCGTGGAACGCGTGTGTCATGCGTAAACAGAGCCGTGTTCTCGTGGAAGTCGATTGGCGGTGGCGATCTCTTGTGCTAGGCCTTGGTTCAGGCCATGGTCCGAAGCGAGGAGGAATGGGAGGCGGTCGCTTCCTGCGAAGGAGGCGATCGCTCCCGTGAGGCAACGGACCTCACGCCCCAACCGCCGCAGGGATCCCGATCACGATCTCTGGCCACCGCCCTTAGGCGCGGGCCTGCGAATACGCCGTACTACCATTGCTTGCCGTCCGACCATCCGGTAACCATCCGTACCGTGCCTAAGACCTAGCTGCCAGAAATCTTATGACAGTCAATGTTGCCAGTAACAGCATTATTTTATTTATAAACGATTTTCACATAACGATGTCGCGACCAGAAGCTGCTCGTAAATATTTTATGACTTTAACGGTTGAATATTCTATATCAAAGTGTGAAATTGAATGGAATTGACAGACGGTTGTGTCGTAAAGAAATATAGTTGCGATTGTAAGAAGTTATTAAAAGTAATATCCCATCTTTTACTATTTCGTATTAAAATTAATTTCTGGGCCCACGCACTTACGCCTACGTGTAAGTTTCGTTTTTTTAGGGTTCGGTACCTTAAAAGGAAAAACGGAGACACTTTAGGTTGTACTATCATATTATTTTTTCTAGCTTTTGTCAGCGGCTTCGCCCGCGTACATAAAATATAGCCTATGTCACTCAGGAGTAAAGCAGCTCTCTATTGTTGCTAAAAATTTTCCAATCGGACCAGTAGTTCCAGAGATTACCTCCTACAAACAAAAAATACAAACCTTACCTCTTTATTATATTACTAGTGTAGATTACCTGTAATGGTTGAGCTATTCCGCACCGGAAGACTTGGTGAAGGAAGGCCTCCTATAAGGTGGACCGATGATCTGGCGAGGGTAACGGGAATCCAATGGATACGAGACGCATAGGACCGGTTGTTGTGGCGATACTTGGTTAAGGCCTATCTCCAACTGTGGACGTCTTTCGGTTGAAATCATGTTGATGTAGGGATATTTTTATTGTATACAACGTGAAATTTAAATGGTTGTTTTCCCGCAGCAGAATGACTTGCCATAAGGAGTACTTTTGAAGCAAACAGCAAAAATAAAAAAATAAAAAGTTTTTCTTATAAATAATTATTAAAAATATTCATCAACTCAAAAAAGCGAAAACAATAGTAACGTTAGACGTAATTTGTAGGTACTACTAGAGACGCATGAGCAGCACGCCGTCAAAGGAAACTGATTCATTAAGTATTTAAACCAAAATAAGCTCTCGCACGTTGTGATACGTCATAATTAGCTTGCACTCTACAGGTCCATTTTTTGTTTTTAATATTTTATTTTGTTATCAAACGTTTGTATTACCAAGACACAACCATTTCGCTGAGGGAAAACAACCATTAAAATTTCACGGTGTATATGATTAAATTATCTACTCTATTCACATATTTTTTCTTTCTTTTTGTTGCACCTGCCATCATGATTCTCTGCATCGCCCAAAGGTTGACTGGTAGAAAATGCCTGAGGCATTAAGTCCGCCTTTGTACTGTTATGTGTATGAAGTATTAAATAAAATAAATAAATAAGTATACATAAATGATTCTTATAAACATTGCAAGTCAAAGCCTGTAAAAAAGCACAGTTATTAATACTTTTGCCCTTACATTGTAACACGGAAACTGAAAACACAACACTATTTTCCGGAAAATAAACCTGCACCAATTACTCTGCACAAACGAAACTATTTCAACTAAAAACATTTTAATGAAGTTTAATATCCGGCTAACTTTGCCCGATACTAATGTAATTACTATTCCGGTAACTGCAGTATTTCAATACACTAACTGAATAGTTTGAGGTTAGCTTTGTAGAGTTCAGGACTAAAATGGCGCATGTGGTAGGATCCGGAACGCAGTTTAATCGGTTTCAATTAGTAAATGAGTAGAAGATGAAAATAAATTTTGACAATTTAATTTATACATGGCAATATTTTTGATCCGGTACATGAAACACTATCAATTTGTTAAGATTAAATGAAAAAATAAATTTTATTTCGTTGTCAAAATATAAATAAAAATAAAATTGATATCGGCGTACAAATACAAAACACAAGTAGTTTAAATCTACACTAATATAATAAAGAGGTAAAGTTTGTTTTTTTGTTTTTTTGTTTTTTTGTTTGTAGGGGGTAATCTCTGAAACTACTGGTCCGATTGGAAAAATTTTAGCAACAATAGAAAGCTGCTTTACTCCTGAGTGACATAGGCTATATTTTATGTACGCGGGCGAAGCTGCGGGCAAAAGCTAGTTAATTATAGATTACAATCATGCAGTCGTATCATTCATTATGTGTTGCTATGATAATGGTTGGTTGTTTTTTTTTTTTATGGTAGGTAAAAATCATCCAAAGATGAATTTCGCCCTTGGGCGAAGCGGGAAACAGTCAGACTCTTACTGACTAAACAACCTACCCCGTTCCTACATTGCCATACATACTAGAGCCAGAGCCTTTCTTTCGGACACGAACCCTTAGCCCCAGTTGGCTTCGACCCTTCTGCACGGTCCCTACAGTTGCTGACAACTCCTTGAGGCGCGCAGGAACAGTGCGTGCCGTCGACAACTGGACTTGATCCAGACGGTTACCAGACGACCGGACGCTGAGCTACCCATTGCTCGCCGTCTGAAAATGGTTGATGGTGGTTGTCAAGGTTTCTAGGCAAGCGTGCTTCATCGTCGGCCTTATCATCGCTTACCATCGGGTGAGATAGTAGGCAAACGCGAGCCTTTGCAAATATGTATATACATATATAAATGTCAATTATAATCATCAACCGTTATACGCTTAATAACCAAGCATTTACACACAAAACTATTTGACGGACCAGCTGAGAGCTGTAAGCTGATAATATTGCCGGCAAAGCTATCACAAGCCATAGTTTCAATCTGTAGCGCCCATTACGCGTAGGGTTGGCATTGTTCTGATTTGAAAAAGTTATGTTTGAAGCTGAAAAAGTATGGCTGGATTTATTTATATACTTTACTAGCTTTTGCCGGCTTCGCTCTCAACAACAGAACAATGAGATAAATGAAGAACCGCTCGACCGATTTTGTACAAACTTCACATAAACCATCTACTAAATAGTCCTAGCAAAGCCCAAACATTTGGTTTAGTTATCGAGTTATATAATTACAACGAAAAGTAGCATTAATTTTGATTGAAGGTTTGGCTCCAGTGCGAAGGGTAAAGAAGAAATAGGGTGGGGTGTTTACTCAGTAAGAGTCTGACACTGTTTTCCACTCCACCCAAGTGTGGGATTTGTCATTGGATGATTTTTGTCCACCTTAAAAAAAGTAACATTGTTCTCAGGGTAGTCAATTAGGGAACACGAGACTCATCTAGCTTAAACTGTCAATCTATTTGTACAATTTATTATTTTATTACAAATTTTGTGGTTTGGTAACCCTACCGGGGAACTCCCACGCGTTCGCTTTGACTAAACCTATTACCGATGGATGATATTGATGTTAACGACAGATACTGGGTAATATTGTTGGGTTTAACGGATTCACGGGAGCTTGTTGTATGAACGGATCAGGAATACAATAGGACCGTGCGAAAGCGGCTGAAAGGGTTTGTATGAAAAGAGTATGGATTAATATAAACTAGATGCAAGTTTTCGCTTTTTTGCAAGCTTAAAATTATCCCAAGGGTTCTTACTACCGGTGTTATAAGTAGTATAGATTGCGGCAAATAAGTTAAACCATTCGCAATGTTACTCTTTCGTCTCCACTTCGGTTGAGATTGAGTCGGGAAATCATCAGAGGACTTTTCTAGCTTTTGGGCGGAGCTAGAAAGAAAAGAAAAAAAATTTTATTTGCGGGATGCACTCTTAATTTACAAATAAAAAAAAAAGGATGAAATGACAACAAGGAAAAAAGTTAACAACAGTATAAATCATTTCAGAAAAAGCATTATTAAAGCTAAAATCACACGTTTTCTTCAGTAAAAGTCTGATACTCCTCGCTCCACACAAAGAAAGACGAGTTGATGTTTTTCTCCCTTAAAAAAGGGCTTGAACAAAGAAACATTACTCTTCTACGTTCTGATGCTAATTAGGTCATTACGTTCAGAATTAATTACAAAATTTTAATGAATGACAAATGGTGTTTACGTTTACGGTATATTAAACAGAGAAACGAAGCTCGCAAAATTCATATTGATATTTAACATATATACGAAATTCATATCTTTAAGTAAAGAACAGTTGAGCGGGTTCAATGATCGTAGGTAGTTAGTACGTATTGACCGACAGCTACCTACGGTCATTGAATCCGTTCAGCATCCACCACGGGTCGTTGGAAACCGGCTCTCCAGCCACTGCACCGTAGTAACTATTTAGTAATCTGTGACTGCACCGTAGGCGCGAGCTTGCGGACGGCGACCAATGGCAATGCAAGCCCAAGTCGATGGCGCGTAGTGATAAGCAAATCGTAGGGGGCGAGACAAAGCAGGAGTGGGTTGGTGGTAAAAAAAAGGCAATCATCAGGCAAAAATGCCTGTCTGGGTTTGAACCAACGACTCACAACTCGAAAGTCGGGGCATTTACTGCTGAGCCACCATAGCTCCTTGATTTGTGGATATTTTATTTAAAATATTATGTAGGTAAGTAAGTAGGTACTGGAGTTTTTACGACTTCTAATAAATTCATGTAATTACGCCATTACGGTCAATATATGCTGAAAACAAACCGTAAAATGTTATATTAAAGCTATTTATAATAATTATTCTACGATCAAGTCGGTTAGTAAAATAATTATATTCATTATGTAATTACAGTTTATTATTAATGGTATGCTAAATTTAATTTAGTAAAATGGGTGAGAAATCATCAAACAATTGCTCCGCTCTGGGTAGACCGAGACATGTCAATTTTTAATGATCCTTCAGTTACTTTTTGCATTTCAGGGTTTTTATCATCCTTCTATTGTTATCATACTTATTTTTGTTTTAGAGCGGAGCGTAAGAACGGGTCAGAATTTTTGTCTTACTTCAGTTCAGATCCTTCAGTTACTTTTTGTCCGCACCTATGTTCCTCCAGTTGCCCTTGCGTTCTAAGACCACGAGTTTTCTTCTCATTAGTCGATCCATGGTCCCAGTAGGCTTCGGCCTTGCTGGGCCCCTAAGGTTTTACTGACGTCTGTTTGAGGTGCCAGCGTCGACTAGCCACCACCATTCGCGCCCTTGGACGGTGAGCTATTTATTGTACATCGTCCGCAAGCTAACTGCGTTTCCGAACAGCTGAAACGAGGAGAATATAAACAAATCGGAGGGAGGGGGGCTGTTTTTTTACGTTATTTAAAAATTGTTTGCCAATATTGAAAACAAAAATGCTAAAATGCTTTATTCAAACTAAAAATATGAAAAAATTGTTTCTATCCACCCCCTGAGATTCTATTCACCCCATTATACCCGGTAACTCTTACAAACTATCCCGCAGCCGTCCCACTACTAAAGGGCCTTCGTGATTTTCTTCCAAACCATTAAACTTTAATATTTGTCCAATGTGATTGCTTTCACCAGTTCCAATGACCAAAATAGAACCAATTGTGGAATAACTCCTACGCAACTTGTTCAAACTATCCAGTAAAGTCAACTGCATGACAGCAGTGACATTTAAACAACAAAACCGCCCTTATTTCCATGAGATAATGGCATTGTCATCGTCAAATTGATACCTTGGATTTGCGGGAGACTGTACCGGGTATGTAAGCCTCTGCTGGCTCAGACATGCGCGTAGCTTGGACTAATTTAGATGTGGGCGAAGACGCATCAGCGGGGCCTTTTTCTTTTATAAATTCGAAAAGTCAGCGGCTGTCGAAACCTAGTTTTCAACAACATTATTATTTTTAGTTTTTTTATTATTTAATACTAGCTTCTGCCAGCAGCATCGCCCGCGTAGAAGTCCAGCTTCCAGCCCTTGTTTTGTCTACTTAGTTTCTTAAAATCCGTTCCTAGCGGATGTTTACACCCAATAAAGAACCTACCTGTCAAATTTTAAATTGGTAGGTGTTCTAGTTTCTGAGATTTAGTGATTAATCACGCTTTAATCTGTATAGATTTTCATAATTATTTAGAGTTACATTCACTCGTTTATGCATACGCTGTGGTTGCGTATAATAATGGAAATAATTTCTAAATTTTTATTTTGTAACACTCGTTGGTGATCATTAAATAAACCAAAAAAGAAAAACCGTCAGACGAAGAATTGGTCAAACGCGAGCCTATCAATTATAAAAAGAATCCTTTGTTTGCAGGAGACCTTTTTGAGTGCAAGGCCGTGGGCGAAGGGCCGCTTCGCCCACGCCTACCTACGCCACTGGTCTCAGCTTTATAATTCCGTGGGTGGTAGGATAGACAGCGATTAAGGACTTACAGGATTTATTAATATTGTTCAGAAACTAATGATGAGTTACCTATATCCTCTTTAAGTAGTTACTTGTTCAATACTAGCTTTTGACAGCGGCTTTACCCGCTTTAAAGTAGAAATTTATCGCAAGGGAACATAGTTCCAGAATACTATACTTTGTGCTATCATAGGACATGTTCCTGTGAGTCAAATTATATTCTAATTCGTTCAGCCATTTGAGCGTGAAGGAGTACCAAACGCACACATAGGTAGGTACATAATATAGTAAGCGAAAAATAAGTTGACCAACTTGCTATGGTTACACGCAGACCCCCAATTCGATTGAAACACAAAAATTTATTCAAGCTACCGTCATATTGGTTCAACTTTTGTGACGAGCGGCTGCATTTCTCAAGAAACTTTCGTAGTCATGTTCATACTCATATCGATCAAAATTACAGAATGAAATGTAATCGTTTCTACAGTGTTCATCGCCGCTACATCCTTCAGTTTTATGGTAGAAATCGTACTTACGCTGAGTCGTTACCGCTTGTTGAAAGAGATTCACATTCATTGGGGTGCTTACCTGTAACAAAGAAATTATTCCTTTATCAAGATTGGAAATAAATTGCTAAGCAATAAAACAACACATTTCTATTATACATAATTATGTCTGTACAGTATTGTACAGATTTGAATTTTTTGGTCGAAACTCAAAAACTACTGAGTGGATTTTAAAAAGTCATTTAATAGAAAGCAAAGTGAGAGCAGTGGTGGCCGAGTGCTAAAGGCCCCGACTTACAAGTTGTAAGTCGCGGGTTCAAACCCAAACAGGCGCATTACTTAATGTAATTTATTTCATCACAACTGCTCTTAAAACGGTGAAGGAATGATCGTGAGGAAACCGGCAAGTCCTAGAACCAAAACTTCGAAGATATGTGACATTCACGAATCCGCACTGCGCCCGCATTAACTTAGTGAGAAGGTCTGTGTCCCAGCAGTGGGAATATTAAAAAAGCTGATGATGATGATAGTGAAAAGCTACTTTACTAGCAATATATTATATTTTCTACTATCACACAGACAAAACCACTGACAGAAACTAGTGACTCATAAAGAAAACCCCTTCAAATTTCACCCGTATAAAATACAAATAACGGTTCTAAAACAAACCCTATATCCGAAAACGGTTTTAAATTACGACCCGTTATTAAAAGTGTAACGGATCGGGTGTCATCATTCTCTATAATGGATTCTGGCATCCGTTACAAGCTGTAAAATAACCAATATCACTCAACGGCTTGAAGGCAAAGGAATGGCTATCTAAAACGTTATTTCATTAAAATCGTTTTTCATTGAAGTATCTTGGTCATATTTTACGGGTTTGGTGGTAAAAAGATGATATTGTATACATTTTTAAATGGCCAACACTTTAATGTTTGGTTATAAATTCTGGGTGTTTAATTTATGTAGACTTCCCGTCTATAAATATAAAAATAAGCGTACATGTATCTAAGGAATTGGATAGTGAATTCTATTATTTTTTTAACGTGTGTTTTGTAACTGTTGTGCTGGTGTCTGTATCGAATAAATGTAAAACAAACCTTGTCTATATTTCCTGATAGTTACAATCGAGGAGTCTTTAAGCCAAGAATGAATAGGTTACTTCTAGGCAAGCGTGCTCCACTGTTGACTACTTCAACGCTTACCATCAGATGAGATAGCTTGTGACTTCAAAGTTAACCGATGGACACAAGTGGGAGTTATTAGTAAAGAGAGCCTTTTGAAGCGCATGGCGAGCTACCCGTTGCTCTTCATCCTCTAGCCCACGCCTACAGTGGTCGTAAATCACCCCGCTGAAGGGTCTCCTTTAGCGGCAGCTGGGGCGTAAGGATACCATTCCGTTCCTTCATGGTTGTGGTCGTCTCAATCAGCAGAGTAAGTAATCAGTTAATGGATTCCACTTAGCCGATATTGAATGCTAAATTCAGCCTTATGTACCTTATGTACAGATAATATTCAGTCATTAAACATTTCCAGACGTACATATGTAATACATTACAAATTGAGATTTGTACGTAACCTCACTGTCGTCCTTGTGGCCACTGTACCCCCTCACACCTAGGAGTTGTCAGCAAACCGTAGGGACCAACCAACAAACAAAGGGATGCCAACTGGGGAAAAGGGTATGCTTCTGAAAGGAAGGCTCGGCCCTGGTGTGAAAGGCAACGAACGGGGTTGGTTGTTTAGACAGTAAGAGTCTGACACTATCTCCTGCTCCGCCCAAGGGCGGGAGATTATACTGGATGTTTTTTTCAACAAAAACTCCACACACACAAAAGTGTGTTAAAACCGTGACCTTTTATTTTCTGTGATATCATGCCCCTCGGAAAACTAGAAAATAAATAAAATAACAAACAGTCCGAAAATAGCATAAAAATACTAGGATGTGACCTTTTCACATTCACAATTTTAACACATAACAATAACGCTCAATATATGAAAACCGAGATAATAGGTACTGACAGATACGAATACGGATACTGATATATGAATAACATTAAAACGGTTTCGAAAACCATTTTTTTTTTTAACTGTTACGAGTTATCCGCTAATTTCGAATAGTTCTGGTTACGATAAAGTAGAAAAATAAAGGTTTTGACATTTGACGTTTTTACGTTATTTAACCGTATATATTACATTATATAACCATTATCTAATATTAAAACACTTTATATAATTGATTAATTAATAATTATTTTATGATTTCTTTCAGATTCGTTCCAAGTTATATTCTAACGTTTTTCTCAAATGTGTAAACGGTCCTTTTTATTCTTTTAAATTAAATAGGTAGATACAAATAACAAGGTTTGGTTGACAGTGTCAGACTCTTACTGACTAAACACCCCACCCGGTTCCTTCTTTGCCCTTCGCACTGGGGCCACGCCTTCCTTTCGGAAAGAGACCCTAGGCCCCAGTAGGCTTCGACCCTTATGCAGAGTCCCTTACCTACATCTGTTTCGGTTATTCTTTTATTCCGGTATTTCGGATATCAAATAGTTTTTCTACACCATCCCTGTTCAAAAACATCTAACCCACGCATTTCACTTACGTAGGCATGTCAGAACAAGTTATTTTTAACCATTTTCATACAAAACCATCTCTCCTATGTCAATACGGGGATAGATGAAAAGAAAACATTTGAATATCAAAGTGCGCACAACAAATATAATAAAAAATATCTATAGTCAATATGTTGTGTATTTCCCATTCGAAATCATAACTATGTGAAGCCTGTCTTGGAACTTATACAGACGGGCCACATAACCACAAATATCTTTAGTACCTACTTATTATTGTGAGTAAATAAGAGTTACTGTAGGTGCATATTTTTTAAATTTTATTTTGTAATTATTTTTCCTAAAACTACACGGTGTCCATCTCTTTTTTTTTTAAAGCGTCGAAGAGAGTTCTTTACAAATAAGCTTTTTACAAGCTTTTATTTTCTTTCACCTGTCCCGTTGTCTGTCGTTCTGTAATCAAATCTTGCAACTTAAATTTGATCCACTTCCCGGTTTCCGATTGAGCTGAAATTTGGTATACACGTTTAGTTCGGATGACAATGCAATATTATGATGACATGGAGCTGATATGATGATGGAATCGCGAGGTAGCCATAGGAACTCTGTAATTAAACGGCACAACCACGTCGAGTTTGGGCTCGTGTGAATCGTCTTGACGAGTTTTATTTATGTAAGTATAGACCACCGCTATAAAAGCTTGTTATGAAAAAAAATATTTTCATTGAAAACTTGTTTAACAATAACCTTTTGTAACAACCATTTTTTTTGTTTCCTTGTTCTTGCCTTTATTGTGTGTGCGATTGTAAAATCAAAAGGAAAAGACGAATATTTCATATTTACAACTAAACTTAACGATCAAGTTTCACGATAATTATGATACCATTAAATCGCATCTCACGCCTACACAACCGAAGAATGACTAGACAGTTTCATTAAACTGTGGCCGGCAACATTTTCGTTGCCTCGATTGTAGCTCGTCTATACAAACTCTTACACGGAAATGAAGTGACTCGATTCAAAAACGTATCAATTTTGTTTTTTATTAAGAGGAGATGGAAAACTTGGCCGATTTGAAATAAAATGCAATACTTTTGAGATTGGATGGACGTGGCACAACACCAGTGAAGTTGCGAACAAGATTGCATCGTCGATTTCCTAGCAGGTACGAGGAATCCATCGAATTGGAAGTGCTTTTATAGATTACAGAGGATTTTATTAAAGTATGCCTTTTACATTTCAATGAAAAAGGTTATTTTACATTTCATTTTGAAGCGGGCGCGGTAATCGCACGATTTGATTCCGCCATCTCAATTTTACCATCGGAAATCCACGGCAATATCCACCCTTACGTTTTTGAGACATCTACGGTCCAGACTAAGCGTTTTGTCTCGTCGTTTATACCACGTACATCGAGGGACTGCAACAGTTTGCCAGCTGCAGTGTTTCCGTCTAATTATAATTTAGGTGTCTTGATAGGCTCTTAATAAACTAGTGCGCCTCACCATCAACGATTCCATCACTGCTTACCATCAGGTGGGATCGCAGTCAAGCACTAGAAAGAAAAGAAAGAAAGAAAACAGTGTTTATTTTTGCCCAAAATAGACGGACATAATACAATAATCTGTTAAGTGTGAACCAGGTATTAATGTATTGCACCATAGACACTACGCAGAATACAGTTGCCTTGAACAAAGTTAAATGACATATTTTGTGTATAGCATCTGTTTATAGTCACTAGCTTTTAAAAATGTATTTTCTCAATATCAGTATTGCTCTGTTCCAAGATATGAAATAAAATATTTACATAAATATGTGTGGGTTCCAAATAAGATCTGTCTGGTTTACGTTTGACTTTTTCAACCAATATTTGTTTTATTTTACATAATATCGTCGCCCTCCCCGCTAAGTGTCGTAACTAGCAAATGATGTTTTTCCAGGGCAAGCGTTTTTCGGTCGGGCGTTACAGTCAAATTACTGTAGTTGCGTTAGTTGTGTCTTTATCAATGAATAAAAAAGTTTTTAATTAGCTCTTGGCTCATTCTTTAAGTTAGTAATCGCCCTAAAGCCCCCAGGTACCTATTTATTTATTTAAATTAATTTGAAGCAGATACGTCTCTCTGTGAGAACTTTGTTTCACAACTTGTGTCAGTTACGACGCGGTTATTTGGTATAAAATATAAATAAAAGTCTATTAATATGATATTTATTTATTAAAAGTAATAATATATTTTGTTTGTAAGTTTAGAAAGTTACATTTTACGTTTAAGGAGTTACAAAAAATTATGTTTTAACATTTTTGGTAATTTAGCTGAGTACTAAATATGTTTAAAACTGTATAAATTGAAAGTTATTTCAAATAAATTGTATTTATTTTATATTTCAAGCCTATATTTGTGCTTATAACTATTAATGCACTTAATGCTTAGTATACATTTTGTTTCTAAGAACTATAGGTCTTAGAATTTGTAATTACTTTTAATATCACAATCAGTGTTTGCAAAAATATTAATCTTTAATTGGACTTACTTTACCTAGGATTAAAGCATTAGTTAAAAGTTTTATTTATTGAACACGGGAACTAGAAATCAAGTCAATCATTATTTTATAGGAAAACAACGTCTTAATAGTAACATCATCGTCATCCTAACTTTTTCCCATATTACTTGGGGTTTGTGCAATATGTTTTTATCTTCCACTCTGTCCTGTCACCAGTCACACTGTCACTAACTCTCCTTTCTTTTATATCACTCCTCACACAATCTATCCATCTCTTCTTCGGCCTCCCTCTTCCTTTCCATCCATCTACGTGTAAATTCAGAACGCTTTTTGTGACATGCGTTTCATCTCTCCTCTTTACATGACCAGACTCTTTACATCACCAAGACAAACGATTTCCTTTCAACTTATTAGTCACTGGCGCCACTTTCAGACTTCCTCTAATATACTCTCTCTCTCTAATATTTCTCACTTTACCCATTCTCGTCACACCACACATTCTGATCCATACAGTATGACAGGTCTTATCACGGACTTGTAAATTTTACCCTTCAACTTGAGGGGCATCCGTGGGTCACAAGTTGTTCCCGTGACCTGTCGCCATTTCATCCATCTTGCTTTGATCCGATGCGTTACGACTCGGTCTACCTCACCATCTCCTTGGACGAGCGACCCGAGATACCAAAAGTCGGAACAGGTTGGTATGGGCGTACCGGCGAGAGCTAAGGCAACAGGACCGGAGAGACCGCCGAAGTCACAGAACAAGTACTCCGTTTTGGTTCTACTTAATTTCAGGCCAATGCTCTCCAGTTTGTGCCACCACACCTCCAATCTAGTAATCTAGGCCACTCTCGGCAACCAGCACAATGTCATCGACGAACAACATAACACGTACGTCGTACATTCAGGAAGAGGCTCCCGCCTCTTCCTGAATGTCCGACGTAAGATTTGTTCGACGTCAGATTATCATCAGGAAGAGAGGGCTGAGAGACGACCATTGATGTAAGCCGACAGCCACATTGAAGCTGCTATTGGTGCCCGCTGTAGACCGGACTTGGGTACTGCATCGACTGTACATCGCTCGGATCAACTGCACATACTTCCCAGGCACACCTTTTTCATTAAGGGCCCACCACAGAACCTCACGAGGTACCCGGTCGTATGCCTTTTCGAGGTCAACGAATACCATGTGCAAGTTTTTATGTGCACCTCTGTATTTCTCATACAGCTGGAATATAGCGAAAATGGCATCCGTTGTACCGCGACCTGTCATAAAACCGAAATGGTTCTGTGAAATTTCACTCTCTTCTCTCAATAACTTTCTCCCAGGCTTTCATAGTATGTGCCATTAGCTTTATTCCTCTATAATAGTTGCACTCAAGCAAATCACCTTTGTTTTTAAAAATGGGCACCAAAGAGTTGTTGCACCACTCATCAAGTATGGCTTCTTCCCGCAAAAACTTATTGAAGAACAAAGCTAACAACATCCATCCATCTACTTTCAATAACTTCCACACTTCAACTGGTATTCCATCTGGACCAATGGCTTTACTTTTCTTCATACCATTTACTGCTATTCTGACTTCATCCATAGTAACCATTCTTACAAACCCAACATTTATTACTCTCTAAACTCTCACTCCAATTATTTTCCTCATTCATCAGTCTATCAAAATAGTCCTTCCACCTGTCCTTGAAACGATGAAGAAATTCGTTTGATAGGACCATTCCAGCTTCATTCCTTAAACATTTTACCAGACAAACATCCTTCGCCTTTCTCTCTCTTATTCTAGTAAGGCTATACAGCTATTTTTGGCCTGCAGGACTGTCCAGTTGGTGGTACAATTTGTCCTGAGCCTTTGATTTTGCTAAAGCTACGGCATTTTTGGCTTTCTTCTTCAACAAATCATACTCCCTCTTTTTTTTCAGCTTTCAAACTACCGTCTTCCGCTCCTGCACGCTCCCATTCCTTGAACTTTCTTTTGTTTTCTTTCAACACATTCTGAATTTCTATCAACCACCACCATGTATCCCTATCTATTGTGCTTTACCTCTCGACTCTCCCATAATATCTTTCGCTGCATTCCTAATACATTCTGCCATCTCATTCCAACTTTCATCGAAAAACAACAGTAAATAGTGGCATAGTGATGTTTAAAATGCCACATACTTCACATAATTTTGAATCGGGATGAAAAATAAAAGTCTTTCTAAATGTAGTATGTACATACGACAGTTAGAGAGAATAATTTTTCCCTCTTTTTGCACTTACGCAAAACCAATTATGTGATTATCTCCTAAACGGTAAAAGATACAGATACGAGGATTAATGATAACTATTCGAAATATAGCTCTGAACACGTAGGTAATGTCAGTGCAAATTCGTCTATTTGTGAGATACGACACTTAGCGGGGAAGGCGACGATATATCCCTGGCATGGAAATCTTAAGTAGATCTTCTAAATTCGTAGATAGGTATCTTTTATTTATTTTCCGCGATTACTCAAAGACGTTTTGTCCGATTTGGCTTCAAGTAAATCATATTAAAGAGTTAGAGTTTTACCCCGGTTTTGTTTGCCTAAGCCTAGGTTTTTCAAGACGAAAGTCTGTGACCAGTGTGTGCTGCCAGTGATGACATATGGCTCTGAAATGTGGTCGCTCACAATGGACGTCATCAGAAAGCTTAAAGTCACCCAAAGGGCAATGGAAAGGGTGATCGTATCAGAAATGAAGATATTTCAACAAAGGTTGTCGACATAGCCCAAAAGATGGCCAACCTCAAGTGACAATGGGCAGGGCACATTGCTTGCAGAACGGATGCCCGTGGGGTTCGAAAGGTTCTGAAGTGGTGACCGCGTACCGGAAGACGCAGTGAAATGATAAAGCCTTTTTATTCGGCATAAATTCTAGTTTTTGACACAGACTGATATATATCTATAGGTATGCGGAACAGAGAGTGAAAACGCCCCCCGTTGAAAACCTCCTTCAACGACACAGGTGTTATATCTGTAGGGGAACTCTTCGATAGTTGGTTTCAGGCTGTTCTATACATTCAAATCGCGCGGAGAACTTTGATTGCATGATGCAGGATTAGTTGTTTTGTGACGCCAAAGATGGTGGTGTAGTTTTTTTTTGGTAAGTAAAAATTATCTATTGACGAATCCCGCCCCAGGGCTAGCAGGAAACAATGTCAGACTCTTACTGACTAAACAACCTACCCCATTCCTCCCTTGCTTTGATCCCAGGGCTCTGGTAAAACGCTTTCGCATCAACACTTAGTGCCAGGAACCTTCGACCGTGCTTTGCTTGCAGTTTGTTATAGTAGTCACCTCTATAGGTATATTCATGTGCGTAAACGACAAATTAAAAATAAAGTTAATCAGATCAATACTCTCAGAGATTCCCTTATGTATTGAAACACAATTTTATCCAATTCTAATATTTGTAAAGAATAATAAAGCCGCCAGGAAAATAATAAACAGACACGAATCTTGAAAATGTACATAATATTTCCAGCTCAGTGAAGCGAAACGCTCCAATTGAACAGAATAGGTAAAGTTTATTCAAATTATAATCTGTAAACAAAGGTCAATCTAGTCATGAAGACTTGAACTAATCAGGTGGAAAGGCTGAGGGATAAGACACCTTATTTTGTACGCAATAAGGCTTTAATGTCTGCGCTTAATCCTAAGATAAGCGGATAAGACTAAGGTCGGCTGTCGTACCTACAGACCGTGACAGTCTAGAATCTAGACCAGTTATTCTCAAAGAGGATTAGTTAACTACCCGTGTATCTTTCTCCTCTGTCAAATCCATCCAAAGGTTGTCTTTAAAAAATCGCTTTTAGCGATAAGACCGCCCATTGTAACACCGTAGTAATTTTTAAGTGTCCTTATGTACCAAGTTTTTGTTTATGGTGTACCTACAATAAAGTGTATATCTATCTATCTATCTATCTATCTACCTGAACGCCAAGGGGTTCTTTTAAGAGAATGTTTAAAAATTTAATTGAAATAAATTTAAAAAATTGGGGTCTAAAAGAGGCTCCAATATATGCGTTGCTTACGACGTATACCTCACTATAATTATGACAAGCACGAAATTCAGCACCAACCTGGGATACCTAAGTGTTTTCTAAGAGAGAATTACTTTCTAAAGGAAATTCACACAAACCTTTTGAATACCGTAATTAGAGACATAAAAGAAAGACAATAGGTATGCGAACGCTTGGAGCTCAAGAGTTGACAAATAGAGTTCCAATAAACAAACGAGAGCGTTGCACAGTACTAGCAATGGCTCATCTCGCCAACTCAAAGGTATCTTTCGATAGTATCAGGACATTACATATCACAAAACATTTTTCATGCCTAGAGATATATATAGAGTCCTAACTCAAGAAGAAAGTAAAGAAAACATAATAATATATTTAAAAAATAATGGTCTGTTTTGAAAAAGTTATCCTCTTTTTTGAGTTACCTATTAACAGGAAAGTGCAGCGTAAAAACTCATTTGCACAGGGGGTAATTATTAAAAATAGAAAATTCACTACAGAGTACTCGAGATTAAAAGTTTGAGAACATCTGGCCTACACTCAACTAGACATATGAATGGTGAATTCCAGCTCATGTCGCGAATTTGCTGGTAAATGCTAATAAGTACCAGATACCAGGTATCAATGCAAATTATTCAAGTCTTTTTCGGTCGCTAAATGTTTTTGACAGTAATTGTATGTTAATGTATTCCTGAGGACTGTTATTGTAATGTTTTAATATGAGACACCATATTAGAGGGGCTACAAGTGGCATGCTTTGGAAGCCACTGGTAAAGAGTTCTGCGGTTTGAACTTTGTCAAATGGTGAACACTTCTATAGTCTCTTGCGGTTTTATGCCGATGGTTTTGGTAGGGTTATTTCTGTTAACCACAAATAAATACCTGTAGACAAGTATATTTATTCTTAAGGATTATTTTTAAGGTGAAATATCAGTACAAATGAAAGGAAAGTAAGTTGAATCCAGATGGCGATAGAACTTCAATGTGCAGTAACATTTTCGGGGCTCAATTGAAGTGCTTCCAGCACGAACATTTATCAGGGTTCAACTTATTTTCCGTGTGCTATGACAGTCCGTGGGGGGGTTGGTGAAAAATCAAATCAAATAGCTCTTCCCACTCTAGACGGAGTAGAAGAAGAGTGTACATAGAATAGAAATATCAGATCTTAACTATCTGAAACTCGCCTGTATTCCTTACTTTAAAAGCTAAGAGCACTAGTTATAACCACCAAATTTTAAGGATCCTCCCAAAACCACATTTTCCGTTGAGACCCTGCATCAGGCGGAGAGTAATCATTATTTACTTAAATAAATTTGTCTCTTCAGAATGAAGTTAATTATACCGAATTACAAACCTCTCGTCGGAAAAGAAAAACATAAAATAATTTCCGAAATAAAAAAGCCGATATTAAAAGGACAGTCGACTCAAATTTCAATAGGCGGATATTGACCAAAATTAAATTTCTGGTATGATAAATCATTTTCCCGAAAACTTATTTGATGTCAAAATGTTGGAGAAAATATTAACTTATCAATCAAATTGAGATTTTTTCTGAAAGGAATAACTACCGACAAGTTTATATAAGTTGAACCCGTCGTTATGTATATTGAGATCCAAGAATCTGTTACGGCGCATTGAAGGTCGATCACCATTTTAGTTAAACTTATAGTACAACTTTTAATAAAAATACGATGTTTATAGCACGCAGAACAGATGGCCGCTGGAGCCGAAAGGTTCTGGAGTGGTGATCGCGTATAGGAAGACGCAGCGTTGGAAGGTCTCCCACAAGGGCGACGCTTGGGGGAGACCTATGTCCAACAGTGGACGTCTTTCGGCTGAAATGAAGATGGTTACGATGTTTATTATCTTGTTTATATGTTGTATAATGTCACTTTTTTTTCGTCATCAATGGACAGTTGCAAGTTTAGTTGCAGTGAGTTTTAGTAAGATTTTTTTCAGTTTTAGCCCCAGTAGGTTGGTTTAAGTAAAAATAAACCCTCAGGGGTTCAGAACGCAAGGCGAAAAATTAACAAGCGAATGGGTTTTAGTCAGTAACAAAAATCTGACATGCCTGCTACACCTAAGAGCGAGAGAAATGATTGGATGATTTCCCACCTTAAAAAAATAAAAAAGGTGCGTTTTAGCCAGTATTTTTTTTTATTGCTATAAACTACTGGTTGACTGCGATCCCACCTGTTGGTAAGCAGTGATGCAATCGTTGATGGTGAGGCGCACTAGTTTATTAAGAGCCTATTCACTCTAGCCTTGAAGACACCTAAATTATAATCGGACGGAAACATTGCAGCCGGCAAACTGTTTCAGTCCCTCGAAGTACGCGGTATAAACGAGTAAAAGTCAGACAATTCCTCTCGCTACACCCAGAACAGGAGGAGTCTGACTTCCCACTGCAAAAAATACCCAAAACCGAACACAACACTACTCAACTGGTCTCATTATCTAATGTCAAATCCTACCGCAATATCGCAACTAGACATCAGACCTTTCCGATTTAAGCCCACGTCTGTATTTGGAAATTTATACTCTGTGCCATTACCGTGCCTAAAGAAGGATCGATAAAGGCCGTGTAGAAATATAAATAAACAAACATTGGCCCCGATCGGGCCTGCTAGGCCACCATTATATGGAAAATCGTGTGTTCCTGATAGTGCTGTTACGAACGTACGACTCCGATTCAAAAATCGGAATTTCCGATTGATTTTTTTTTTACCGTGTTGGTAAGCAGTGATGTAATCTTTAACTTATCGCACCCTGTTTGATAAGTTAAAGATTAAAAAAAAATAAAAAATAACCCGAGAACACCGGTGTGTTCTCGGGTTATTTTTTATTTTGGTATTTAAATTTTGACAAATAACAGATACAGAACATAAAAAATAAAAAACTATTAGAAAAACGCTTAATATTTAATGAATCTATGCGAACGCCGACGTTTCCTTGGTTTTTAACGGAATGGTGCGAAATCACGATATGTTAAGTTATTAAGGTTCAAACATATGAAATAAAACTAAAAAAAAAACCGCATTTCCGTACACGATTGAAGACATGCGCCGATTGCCCCCACTACTTTCATTGAGCGATCTTAATTCACCGCACGAGCTATAGTGTTTCCATTGACACTTCTGCCCACCACCTACGATTTCGGTTTTCGATAAACCAAATACAAATTCTCCGGTTCCGTTTTCGGTTCCGATATAACTACAGCTGTTATATAATATGTTACATCCCTAGTTTCTGGGACGCGGCTGTGTGATGCTTAGCAATATTGACTTGAGAGGTTTGCTTTGAAAAAGGTTGTTTAGTTCTGTTTATGTTTACGGGTTCTGTGAAAAGTATATTTCTAGGGATCGAGGAAGTTATTGAAAAGGATACGTCTTTTTTTACGTACCTTATCTTTGCGATTATCTTCATTGCCTATCTTACCACTTTCGTACCTTTATTTAGAGTCGGCGCAACACGCCCCAGGCGCCGCCGAGATGCCAATCCCGATTTCCGACCACCGTAGGCGCAGACATGCGGACAGCGACATGCCCGTTGCTCGCCGTCCGCGGACGTCTGGTAACAGTCCAGACCAAGCTAAGTCCTCGACGGCGCGCTCTGTTCCCGCGCACCTCAAGGGGTTGTCAGCAAAACCGTAGGGAAGAGCGTGTCGGGACACGCTCAGTGTAGGGTTGTTCTCCCATTCAGTCCTGTCACCGTGACTTTATCACTAACACACTTTTCTTTTATATAATTTCTCACAAAATCCATCCTTCTTTTCTTTATGATAAATTATAAACTTCTCATCAAAAAAATCGAAACACTTCCGTTTTCATTGTTTCTGTCCGAATTTAACACAAAAAAGAATTCATACGATGAAAAAAAAATACATATATTATAGCTGGCAGTTTGGCCATTACAGTAATAAGCGAAAATTCTAAATTCAAAATTAGAATTTCATTTGTTTATCTTATAAACGAAATGAATCACTGTTTTGAGACAAATGTGTGTTTAGGGTTGGAGTACATTTAGCGTTTAAAAACTAAAAATTGGCGCCTATCCTTAAACTTTTTGTTTTTTATTTCAATACTGTGACTTTGGGACGTCTGAAAAAAGGTTTTTTTTCTAAAACGTATGGATACTTCGCCCACAGAAGCCGCCCAAGTTGTGGCATTGCTGGATTCTGGCCTTAGTCAGCGTGTTGTGGCTGCAAGACTGCATCTAAGCCTGTCATCTGTTCATAGAGTCTATAAACGTTATCGGGAGACTGGTTTGTTCACGCGCCGTTCAGGATCTGGCAGGAATCGGGTCACTTCTGAGCGAGATGATCGATTTATTGTAACAACTTCTTTAAGAAATCGACGCCTTAACGCTTTTCAACTGCAGCAGCGGCTTCGTGTTGTACGAAGGGTGGCTGTAAGTGACTCTACAATTAGAAGAAGGTTGAAGGATCGTGGACTGGTACCGCATAAGCCAGCAAATGGGCCGAAATTAACTGCAGACCATCGAAGAGCGCGCCTTAACTTTGCACGTGAGCACCTAAATTGGTCATACCTACAGTGGAGCAAAGTTCTCTTTTCTGATGAGTGTAAAATTATGCTGTATGGTAACGACGGAAGGAACAAGGTCTACAGAAGAGACGGAGAACGCTATGCACAATGCTGCATTGAAGAAAAGGTCAGCTATGGTGGCGGTTCGTGGACGGTTTGGGGAGGAATCAGCGCCGACGGTAAGACAGAGCTTGCTTTCGTGTCTGGGCCACGTCTGCCTGCACTAAACTGTCATCGGTACGTCGAAGAGTGTCTCGAGCCTCATGTGATGCCCTATGCACATTTTATTGGCAACGGCTTCATATTCATGCACGACAATGCTAGGGCTCACACCGCGGGCGTCGTACGAGATTATCTTAACGAAGTCGATATCTCTATTATGGAATGGCCAGCAAGAAGCCCGGACATGAATCCCATTGAACATCTATGGGATGAATTAAAGAGACGAATTCGAGCAAGAGATCCTGCCCCAGAAACACTTAGCCAGCTGCAAGATGCAATCCAAGAGGAATGGGACAATATACCACAGCATGTGATCGTGACTCTCATCCGATCGATGAAGAACCGTATGGAAGCAGTAATTAGAGCTCGGGGAGGGAATACAAGTTATTAAATAAACGTTTTTTAGCTTTTTTTTTCATTTACGTGTGTTGTTTTATCCATTTCCTTTATACTCCATACGGAATAAAAATGACTCATTTAACAAAATACGAAACCTATGAAAAATTCATTTAAATTTAGAACATTAACATTAAGATTTGATAAGCTCATATTACTCACTATTAAACGACATTTAACATTTATTCCTAAATGTACACATTTTTCTGATAATCCTGACAAAACGTAAACTTGCAAGGTGTTTCGATTTTTTTGATGAGAAGTGTATTTACTTTTGCAAATAGGTTTTTTACAACACTATTATACGTCTTTTTTTTTGTCAGTTTAAACTAGATGAGTCCGGTGGTGCTTTAATACCCTTTTCCTTCTTCATCCATTGATTCATTCATTCATGTGTATAATCATAACTCTTTTAGTAACATACGTTTCACATCACCTCACTATCGTTCATCTTCACATGATCAGATTCTATATTCTTTGCGACCATCATCAAGAAAATCAAAAATGATATTTTGATCGGAGTTGTAGAGATTTTCTTGCAACCCTCAGTTCCATAACACACTCGCCTACGGCTCATGCGAATCGGCTCATCGGTCGCAATGACAAGCTTTCGCCACTTTTATCGAAATATACTTTAAAAAGGGTTTGTCGTATTGTAATTTCTGTCTGCATAAACCCATCTAACCGTCTAAATAGATAACGTTGTAAGTCCTTCAGCACTTATCCAGAGTAGACCAAAAGTGGAATAATTCATGACTATTCCTCTAACGAAAACTTCTTGAAGACGTACTTACACAATTTCGGTTTGGCCTGATTTGGTATTCAAGTTCTTGGAAAGTTCGTCACCTTGAGGACTGTAGGTGACGTTGGTGTCAAGTGACGAGGGGTCATGGCCGAGTTTATTATTGTCGCAGTGGTGACGGAATGGTAACGGCCCCGATTTACAACACTGGGCCCGCGTGGGACAGCCTTTTCTCTCTCTAAAGGCAGATTTACATTGAGTCAGTAGCTGTCGTCAGTGCTGGCGCCGAAAACTGACGCGTACTATTTACAAGCAGTCAGTAGTCGAAGATATTTCTTTTGGTGTACACACGTTTGTAAAGTCAGTGCGGAAAAATGATTTCTCAAAAACAGCAAAGAATCAAAGAATTTTGTGCAATATTCTGCAATGCTGTTGCACACATTTCTTTATTTCTATAATTTTGTGATTTGAAATCCCATAGGCATTAATTATCACGGTATAGTTGTACAAGTTTTAAGTTTTCCGTGTCGCTCAATTTTCGTGTCATTTTGTGATCCGGTACGACGAATCGTGGTTACCGTACAACAGAGCGGCAGCAACTGACTTGGGCAATTTACACGTTGTCAGTAGCGCTGGCGCGGGCGGCGAGGGAGTGGACTGACGCCGAAAATATTGCAGCGCGAATATTGAAGTCAGTACTGACGTGACAGTACTGTACTGACTTGAAATCAATTTACACTATAGCAGTGCCAGGTCAGCACTAACTCATCAGTGGGCTGACGTCAGTTACTTACTCAATATAAATCTGCTTTTAGAGGGGTGGCCTGAGTCCCAGCTGTGGCAACATTATTAGCCTGACGCTATGCTATGCGAATATAATAATATATATGTCAAGAAGACAGTTGAGTTGCCTTTTTGTCACTTTTTACGACCGGATTTACAGGTAGAAGAAGTTTCAGGCCTAATTTACCAATGTCTTATTTAAATGTCAGTCGATATAATCTGGCTGTTCAAAATTCAATCACGTTTTCATGGCTGTATGGATTTGAATAAAGAGTAAAAGAAGACCATCACATAATGACCATAGATTACAGGTAATTTTAAAATTCTTTTAGTGGGAAATCGTCAAATAAGTTCTCACCGTCTGGTGCGCCCAGAGAAATGTACTTTTACCTACTAAAACAAGACTAAAACCTATATGTGTTTCTTCAGGCTCTGCCCTTTTTCGTTACAGGACCCTTTCTACTATAGTTTTCATAACAAATATTACTCTATTTAGTTTTTTTTCTTTCATGCAGCTCAAGCAGAAATACTTACCTAGTCACTGAATAAGCGCCATGACGGGATTTTTTCTAAGAAAAAAAAACACCACTTATCAAAAACAAAATGCGCCATTCGGCCATGACACTTGCTCCAGCCAGTATTCTATTACTACGAACAAAGGGCAAAGGAGTTCTTTATCCTCTGTTCGCAGAAGTGTAGAGGTGTTGTCTTTCTAAAGGAGTTAAGAAAAAATGTGGAAATTAAAAACGTTTGTCTGTCTTTTGTTCAGGAAAAGCGATGGAAATGGGCCGCGATGATCGTTGATTGTTTGAAAAAGGACTGGCGAACAACAGTTTACACGAAATATTCATTATAAAAACGACCTTTTTGTTAAATTACACTGATATCATTAAGATAAAAGGAACAAGGTGGCTCACAATATCCAAATATTCTTAAGTTTTTAGCATTTTGCAGCTCAGTGTCAAATTACATTTTTTTAATGGTAACAAAAACTGTGCTGTCCGCATCCAGCGGCTTCCCGCAACAGCGCAGACCGATCGTTGTGGAGATCCTTGGGGGAGGCCTATGCCCAGCAGTGGGCGTCGCTCGGCTGACATGATGATGATGATGAACAAAAACTAGACGAATTGATGAGCACTGGTTGCCGTAAGGACTCTGCAAAAGAGTCAAAGCCTACTTGGGCCTAGGTTCTCTTTCTGAAATTAAGGCTTGACTCCAGTGAGAAGGGCAAAGATGGAGCGTGGTGGGATGTTTAGTCAGTAAAAGGCCGACACTGTTTCCCTCTCTGCCTAAGAGCTGATTCGTCATTGCATAATTTTTGCCTTAACGTACGAGTTGTAGGTCTCGGGTTCAAACCCAGCAAGGGGCATTACTTTATGTATCATTACCACAGCTCTCAAAACGGTGTGTAGAAAAACATCGTGAGGAAACCTGCATGTCCTAGAATTAAAAATCCGAAGACATGTAACATCCACCAACCCGCACTAGGCCCGCGTGGTAAATTACGGCCCATTTTCTCTCCTAGGGAGGAGGCCTGAGTCTACTATGACCTGACTATGGAAATATTATAAGGCTGATAGCGAAGCTAGCTTCCCTGTTACTACTCATTATCCATTATCCGTTTGATAAAATGTCTTCAATCTTATTGTTACAGGGAAACTCTGCGAGTCGAGTTTCAGAGTTGCCATTTTCTTGCATAAAATTCAAAGAATTTTCCGATGTCAGAACACAATATTTCCAAGGAACCGAAGAAAATAATGATGTTGAACATCGACCCGTATAAGGCAGAAGTAATCTAAGACCAGTACACAAGTTTGATTCAGAATAATGACTATGTTTATCGTCTTTAGATTATTATTTTTAGAAGCTTTGTGGATTATATCGCACTAAAAATAAAGGTAGATGTTCGGAACAATACATCCGAACAACTAAGCACTTTTGATTTCGTGCATTTTTTTTTTCGTTTTGATCCCTTGCACGGTTGATTTTGTACATGAAACACTATCGATTTTTGTTAAGTTAAAATTTAAAAAATATAGTACTTTTTTATACTCGAATTAATTTACACACATTCAAAACTGATTTCTTTAAGCAAACGTCAGCTTGGCCAGTTCAATGACCTGTAGGTAATTAGTGCGCAACGACCGACAACTACCTACAAGATCATTGACTCGTTTACTTAAAAAAATAATTTTATAAAGGCGTATATTATTAATACGAGATTCAGAAAAATAAAGTACTTTATTTTTTTTTATTTTATCTACACAAATCAATAGTGTTTCATGTATCGGATCGACCATCTTCGGGATTAACCTTTCGACTACTGTAGTTACAGACACAATTAAAGAACAATAGCTGTGCGAAGGCAAAAGTATAAAACGATCAAAATTTAACGATGTAGACAACTCACAAATGATGTCAATCATGAATTAAGGCCAACTACGCAACTACTATACACAAAGGCACATCAGGAAGCGCATCTGTACCTAGATACTAATACGGCAGCTTATACGCAGTACATTGTGCCGCAGAACGCATTCACAGCCGCCGAGCCAGGCTGGCTGAAAAGCCGGTGCAGTCGATACACAGACAAAAGATATAAACGTTTATGTAAACCAGAGTACACATTATATGCAGGGAATTATGTATCACACTAGCTTTTTGCCGGCTTCGCTCCAGTCAACTGATTATTCAAGGAGTTCTCAGCAAACTGTAGGGGCCCTACAGGGTCGAAGCCTCCCGGAGCCGAGGGTTGATGCGAAAGCGTAACTCCAGGGCTCTGGGACTAAAGCAAGGTAGAAACAGGGTAGGTTGTTTAGTCAGTAAGAGTCTGACACTGTTTCCCGCTCCGCGCAAGGACGGGATTCGTCATCGGATGATTTTTACCTACCATAATAAAAAAACCTACTCTACCTTATTTTTCATAAGAGCCTTCTCCTGACAATAATAAACACGACAAAAAAAAAGAATTAGCGAAATTGGGTCAGCTGTTCTCGAGATTTGCGCTTAGCAACACATTCAGCGATTCATTTTTATAATAGACTAGCTTTTGCCCGCGGCTTCTCTCACGTCTGATTGACTATTCTACTCTACTCCACTCTACCCTTCTCTATCCTACTCTACCCTATTCTACCCTACTTTACGCTACTGTCCCCTATTCTACCCTTTTTTTTCATGAGAACCTTCTGATCAAACACCACAAAAAAGAATTGGTAAAGTTAGTCCAGACGTTGTTCTAAGATATAAGCCTCAAAAAAGTCTCCAAATTGTTGAATTTGCATCGCTGGCGCATTAAGAATGGTTTTTTAGGAAATTAAGTTACCATTCGGATTCCTCTGAGCTCTGTGTAGTTATTTAATTCTAAGAAAAATACTAATAACCTCTTCACTGCACTTTTAATTAGAACGTCAGGTTCGTTCAGTACGTTTTAATGATATGAATATTGTGGTGGTAAAGAAAATGTACATACATATATATGCTATATAGCCCGCAATGTCCTTTTCATACAAATATTTTTGCCAGGTATCGGGCAGCAGCCCCGCATGCGGAACACGCACGCACGCACGATATTAGAAACTCCCTAAAACCCACCAGTTCTAAACAGGTAGGTATAAGGGTAGCATTGAAGGAAAACATTTGCGTTTTAGTAAAGTCGATAAAAGTTTGACACCTCGCTCCACTCCGGAGCTAGTAAAATTATTTCACGATTTTACAAACAAAACAAGTTTTAAATGAAAATATTTTTTTTTCATAACAAGCTTTTATAGCAGCGGTCTATAATTATATAATTAAAACTCGTCAAGACGATTCACACGAGTCCAAACTCGACGTGGTTGTGCCGTTTAATTACAGAGTTCCTATGGCTACCTCGTGATTCCATCATCAGATCAGCTCCATGTCATCATAATATTACATAGTCATGCGATTTACACCGGCATGCAAAATTTCAGCTCAATCGGAAACCGGGAAGTGGATCAAATTTAAGATGCAAGATTTGATTACAGAACGACAGACAACGGGACAGGTGAAACTAAATAAAAGCTTGTAAAAACAAATAGCTACGCAATTTATTTTTCAGTTTTTTGAGATTCCGAAGTACCCAGAATCGCTTAGACACCAAACCCTCGCGACTGACTCGAGTCTCAACTAACCGGATCGTGTCCTTAAGTTAATTAAATGGATTACCAATAACTTAGATCCGACCAATTTCCAATTAGTCACCAGATCGGAATTCAGAAATTGGTTTTCATCTCTATTCGTTCGCAGAACTTTTTCAGTTCTGAGAAGAACACTTATACTTGGAAAATGTGAAATAGACCCTTCTGAAGTCTTCGTAGATTGCGCTATTTACAACTGCGGGTTTACTGGGCAAACTGTGCTTGGTATAGCAGATGATGTCTTTGCATGACGGTAACGCGGAAAGCAATGAACGCGACGCAGGCCACAGAGGCCCGTCACGTAGCGTGCACCTAATGTAGCTCTACAAGTCTAGTTGCCATATAAAACGTATGGAAACCGACGCACCCAAATCGGCATACGTGGCTTAGGCAGGTGGGCCGTCCTCACTCGCCTATCGTCAACGTCGCGCAATCCAAAGTGATGTTTGATGCAAGAGTAATGCGAAAAAATTGAGATAACACCTGAAAACTCTGTCGGCATTCGGTAATTCTACGATTTATTTGAATATTTGATCTTAGCCAAAAGGTCAAAAAGCGAGGTGTTTTTATTCCATCAACAGGTATTTTTTGAATAAATACTTGTGAGTATAATAAAAATACATTTGACATTTAGAACATACAATAGAATGACATTTAGAATCTCGATTAAACGCGCAAGACATCTATAGAAGTACTCTTTATATTTTTAATATAGGAGTACATTATAGAGAGTCAAAGTTCACGTAAAAAAGCAGATTTTCCGAGGTCTTTACTGGTTTACTCTTACACAAATTTATGTTTTGATTTTTGTAGAAGCCTAGATAATATCCATAAGATATCTGTGTACACATATCTCAATGTGTAATATCATAATCACGTAAGAGCGGGTGTATGGAAATGTACCTCTGGTTGGCCATTCTTAAGCTGGCGTGTGCCCAATGTTGTTCTAACTTAAATGCGTCTTTGTACTCATAGCATATAACCCGTAACGAGGACTCAATGGAGCGACTGGTAGTGCAAGGGAAAGTTGAGGGCAAAAGATCACGTGGACGCTCTCCAACACGGTGGACAGACCTCATCAAATCGGTGACGCATTGCAGCGTCAACGAAAACTCCCAAGCCGCCAAACATAGAACTTCATGGCGTCGCATCGCGAGAGAGGCGGTGGCGCAGGACTCGACCGACACATGACCAAGACCACTCTGTCAAGAGTGTACGACTAAGAAGAAGACTCATAGCCTAGACACATAGGGTCGAAACACGGCAAAATCGGCAGTGCCTTCCGTACATAACGCACGGGCCGCAGTGTCAATTTTAATGCGCAGTTATATATTTCGGCCCTTACATTCAGTCGGTGTGGACCGGTGCAAGACTTGGTGCGTATGGCTAGGCTCACAGAGCACCCGGTGGTTACACGGTTGGCTTGCCATGAATAGTGCTGGAACCTATGTATGTAGAAATGGTGTTTCACTTTTCATTCTTTGTGTTGGGTTTAGCTTGATATTAAAAGTGTGTTTCGAATAAAAAATACTTCATAGGTAGGCCTGTAGGTTTAAGTAATTTTATTATTAGAGTAGTTTTATTTAAATCAAAGGTGGATTAGTTGGGAATACGTTATTTTATTACTATTATGAGGGCTTTACCATGACGTGATAAAATGACAGGCGTGCGAGCGGTATAGAGGGTTGGAGCGTATACATCATCACTTTAACATTTCAATTTAGGTGGTTGACTGGATCGTATTTAGAGTTCGTGATAGTAACTCTGTATAGGTATACTCATTAACCTTATGAATTAGAGTCATAATGGAAAGACAATACGTGTGCGAACGCCCGGCGATCGGTGGGAGCTCAAGAGTTCATCATCATCATCATCAGCCTTTTAATGTTCCCACTGCAGGGACACAGGCCTCCTCTCTCTAGGAGAGGGAATGGGCCATAATCCATCACGCGGGCCCAGTGCGGATTGGTGGATGTCACATGTCTTCAAATTTTTGGCTCAAGAGTTAAAATTAAAAAAAAAATCAATATAAATTCTCTTAATTTTATACACTAATACTCTTAAAAATAATAGTTTAAATCTATTTTGACACTAGCTTCTGCCCGCGACTTCGTCCGCGGAAAATTTGTGAGTTGTGATAGCTCGGTTAATATCCCTGTTATATAAATAATTTATAGCCTATGTCACTCATGCAGAAGCAGTTTTCTATTATAGCTTCAATTTTTCCATTCGAACCATTTGTTCCAGAGATTACCTCCTACAAACAAAAAAACAAACTTTACCTCTTTATTATATTAGTGTAGATGTAGATTAAACGTGCTAAAATCAAACATTTTTTTAACAACAAACCTAATATTAGGCACACAAAAGTTAGATGAGTTTGTAAATAGAAAAAAATGTTTACCTGAGCTAAAAATAAATGCTAAACGGAAACGAGGCAAAAATACTTAGCTAGAATTCTGTAAAGAATTACTTGAAAAATAATTGTCTTCAAGTAATACCAATATTTACTAAAGAACCGCTACGTTAAAAAGCAAACGATTTTTAAGGTTCCGTAGCTCAAATAGACGGAACCTTTATTTCGGGAGCACGAGGAAGAATCGAGTTGAAATTTAAACAGTATTTACAAGTCTTCGGTCCCTTGAAGCTGTGTAAAAAAATGTAAGAAATCAAACTTCTAAGTTTGAAAAGAGATACGGCCGTTTATGTCGCAACGAAAAACGTATATTTCCACACTCAAAGGAATCAAAATTTACATTTTTATTAAAGTTATGATGTTTGTTACTTAATCACGCCAAAACGGCTGGACGGATCTGGATTAAATTTGGCACAGGCATAGGATACACTCCGGAATAGGACAGAGGCTACTTTTTATCCCGGAAACCCCAATCCCAATACCACGCGGGCGAAGCCGCGGGCAAAAGCTAGTTATTTATAATGATTAATACGGAACCCTCAGTAAGCGAGACCGACTCACACTTGCCCAGTTTTTCTAGAAAGAAATCGAGAAAAAAAACTACAGAACTAATATTTAAATATTCAATGAAGTACAGACTGGATTTGAAGCACTATTTAATTTTCTAGCTAACAGAGCGAATCGTGGGTGCACAATCGACTTAAAAGAGCCAAGTTTTTTTCTTATTTTCTGTTAATATCTACTTAGAATTTCATTGGCATTACGTTTGCTTAGAATAAACACAATACCGTTTGATTACTACGCCACGAGGTAATATCTTCTCTTATTAGTTTCATTTCATGACGTCTGGGACTAATGCCATAGATAAAAAATGTGGTATCTGCGGTATTTTTTTAATCTTTATTTAGGTACCTATTTACAGGGGTATAAAAGTTTCTAGATTTATTCTTTTGCAAATTGTTTTCTCGTTTTACTTAAATATTGGTCGGACAAAATTTGAGTCAAAAAAACAGGCGAAAAGAAGAACTTGAATAAATAATTGTTTTTGCTTTAATTTTTCTTTATTGAGATAACCAACGCCGATAAGTAGGTACTCATTAGTTACATTTTAAAAATTTGGTGCGAATGGAAAATTATTGTGAATAATTTCAATTTGTCGTTTACCAGTGTGCATAGTACCTACTCTTTTAATTATCACTACATATTGTAAAACAAAGTCACTTCCCGCTGTCTATTCCTATGTATGCTTATATCTTTAAAACTACGTAACAGATTTTGATGCGTTTTTTTTTTAAATAGATCTGCATCTATCCGTTGCGTAGTTTTGGAGGAGGTCTATGTGGATATCTATCGGCTAATATAATAACGTTATTTGATAATGTCGTTTGAATCACTCTCGATTCAAGAGGATGTTTTATATTCGACTTGTTTTATAATCTAAGTTCGACATGCATAATATATTTAATATCAGCAATTTTTTACACCCGTGTGAAGCTGGTACGAGTCGCTAGTTCATAATAAAAAACCTTACCTACTACTTTAATACTGTCTTACGTTTATCAGTTCTTAATCTATTTTTGCTTAAATAACAAGAATTATAAATGAACTAAAGCAAAAATAGATGATAATATATTTTGGTAAACCTTAATCACGATTATACGACCCGTTTGAGAGGAACTAATCCAATCTTAGTAAACTTGACTAAATAATGTACAAAATTACGTAATTTTATACTGAATTTAGAAATCTCAATTCTACCCTTTTGAGATTAAACTATGTTTAGTTTAACCAAATGTCAATCATCGTAGTATATTTTTGGTTTATCGTAGTATATTTATTATATATTTTTTAGCTGTATTTTGTCGTTATTTTGTGCAAACGTCATGTGACAAAATGATGTGACCGATTCTGGAGTGTAGATAAAATGCTTCCGGTGCGAAACCTTAAAAATAATCATCCATTTATCCCTTATATTAATAAGTATCTTCCTACGCCTCAGTTTATTGGAAATTCATTGAATATCCTTTATACTCGTATTACCAAAATGAGCTCCAAACATAATTGGAATCCTTCCTATCTAGTTTCATGGAGATATTTCCTGCAAAATTCCAAATAGGTAGAAAACCACAGAGTTAAGTCCATTGTCATTACTGTTCCCTTTAGTCTGTGTCCAGAGGGACCGTCACATAATAGACGCGCGGAAATTAAATCTCTGTAAACAAAGCTTTTATAGTAAATGAATTAATTAATATAATAATAAAGACTCAGTGAGAGAGAGAGCAGGATGTTTTAATTTAGTTTGTCTATTATATTTACAGGGCAGTTAATCAAATAAGGGATGTTTGACATTCGTAAAACTACTGAGGAACATAATGGAACTAGAAAAAAATAGGGCTAAATATTTCTCAGGTTTGTGTGTAGACGAGTAGTTTAATAAAAATCAATATGATAAGGTTTGCGTTCAAAAATGCGAGTGTAAGGTATCTACGCTGTGACGTCATTCGAGTTAACTCCAACCTCAAATTTGAAGGCAGCCCAGAGTGGCTGGTCCTATTTTTTACCCGACTACGGCAAAGCAAAAGGACGGTTATGATTTTGTTTTATGGTGGGGAAAAACCAAACCAAGTCCGTGATAAGGCCTGTCCTACTGTATGGGTCAGAATGTTGGGCTCTGAAAAAGACGGATGAAAAGCGATTGCATGTAGCAGAGATGAGAATGTTGAGATGGATGTGTGGTGTGACGAGAATGGATAAAGTGAGAAATGAGTATACTAGAGGAAGTCTGAAGGTGGCGCCAGTGACTGAAAAGTTGAAAGAGAACCGTTTGTCTTGGTATGGCCATGTAAAAAGGAGGGATGAAACGCATGTTACAAAGAAAGCCATGAGTATGAATGTGGATGGATGGAGAGGGAGAGGGAGACCAAAGAAGATATGGATGGATTGTGTGAGAAGTGATATGGAAGACAGAGGAGTTAGTGATAGCGTGACGGGTGACAGGACAGAATGGAAGAAAAAAAACATATTGCGCCGACCCCAAATAAAACGGGACAAGGGCAGGAAGATGATGGTGGGAAAAACCATCGAATAAAGATTCCCTGATTTCTGACTGCCTGGCGTGAAAAGCTGAGGGTGCTTTATCTCGATTTCATTATGTACTGGTTTACAAAAGGCACTTATCAAGGTTTCCTGAACCTAACACACCGTGTGTGTGTGGAATTTATGATAGGGATACGGTGGTCATGGAACGGAATAGGTTACTGAGTAGGTGAGTGACTCGTGTCTAACGAGATATTTGATGATTTCAAGCAAAGACTCTATATATATAATATCATAAAAGACGAAAAAATGTCCAAAATCCATTCTGCCCTGTCACCCGTCATGCTAACACTAACTTCCTTTTCCTTCATATCACTCCAGTCTTTCTAATTTAATTATAATTTAGGTGTCTTCAAAGCTAGAGTGGGCTCTTAATAAACTAGTGCGCCTCACCATCAACGATTGCATCACTGCTTACCATCAGGTGGGATCGCAGTCAAGCACTTTTATTTTTATTTTTTTAGGTAGGTAAAAATCATCCAATGACGAGTCCCGCCCTTGGGCGGAGCGGGAAACAAGTGTCAGACTCTTACTGACTAAACAACCTACCCAGTTCTTACATTGCCATATTTTTTTTTTTATTGCAGTCAAGCACTTTATTGCAATAAGAAAAATATTTCATTAAAAATAAACAAGTTATTTAAGTCGTAGTTAAGGCCTCGTTCATTATTGCATTCACAAAGCGTTCGGAACGTCGATACTTCGATGAAAAAGTTGATAAACATACCGCAATACGACCGAGTTGCAATCAACTCGCAAGTTCCGCGCAAATGTTGGAAATATTCAGTTCTATTGAATGTAGGCTTTTGTAGAAATTGATTCTGTTCATTGTGATAATGTAAAACAGTTTTCATTTGTTTACAAAATCTACACTAATATAATAAAGAGGTAAAGTTTGTTTTTTTATTTTTTTGTTTTTTTGTTTGTAGGAGGTAATCTCTGGAACGAATGGTTCGATTGGAAAATTTTTAGCAACAATAAAAAGCTGCTTTACTCCTGAGTGACATAGGCTATAAATTATTTATGTAACATGGATGTTAACCGGGCTATCACTACAAGAAATTTTCCGCGGACGAAGTCGCGGGCAGAAGCTAGTATAGAATAAAAAAATAGAAATTTAAAAGAGTAGCCATGGAGTTTCTTGCCGGTTCTTCTTAAAAGAGTAACCATGGAGTTTCTTGCCGGTTCTTCTCCTTAGGAAACGACCAATTTGGAACCGTGCACTAGCTTCTGACGTTTTATAAGTGCCCATGTAGGCCCATGTGAAATAAAAATATTTTGACTTTGACTTAGAATGTCTCAAAAATAGTTCACTTTAGATTTATAAATGAAAAATGAGAACAGTGGTGACCTAGGGAAAGGCTCTGACTTACGAGTTTAGGTCGCGACATAAAACCCAGCTAAGCGTATTACTTTGTGTAATTTATTTCATTACCACTGCTCTCAAAATGGTGAAGGACAACATCTTGAGGAAACCGGCATGTCCTAAAACCAAAAATTCGAAGACATGTGACATCTACCAAACCATACTGGGCCCGCGTGGTGGATTACGACCCATTCTCTCTCTTAGAGAGGAGGCTTGTATCCCAGCAGTGGGAACATTAAAAAGGCAGATGATGATGTATAAAACGTTATCAATAATCTACACTAATATAATAAAGAGGTAAAGTTTGTTTTTTTGTTTTTTTGTTTGTAGGGGGTAATCTCTGGAACTACTGGTCCGATTGGAAAAATTTAAGCAACAATAGAAAGCTGCTTTACTCCTGAGTGACATAGGCTATATTTTATGTACGCGGGCGAAGCTGCGGGCAAAAGCTAGTAGGTATATAATATGTCGCAGGGAAATGGAGACATCAGGGGTTTCACCAAATCCCTAGGGATATTATGAAAGCCCGGCAGATGTCGAATATTCTTGTTTATTACGTCTTCTTACTAAAAGTATCTACACTTTACGTAGCATCAGTGGCATCACCCTTGGCTTCTACAGTTTTGGGTAGCAGAAATCAGAATAAGGTTGTCTGGTAGATATCGCTATCAGCGATAAGACCGCCTTTGTACCCATTCATATAAGTTTCTGTGTAATTGTTACTATTTTTGGTGTACAATAAAGTATTATTCTATTCTATCCAATCCCTATTTAGGGGTAGGCCTATGACCAACAGTTGTTGCCTTTTGAAATTACGACGAATATCGTCGTCGACTCCTCACACAATCCATTCATCTTCTCTTAGGCCTCCCTGTCCCTCTCCATCCGTTATCGTCGGTGGTTAGGCCTTGATCACACGCACAGTACGGCCGTCGCATCTTGGCGAGTCTGAAGTTGGCTCTTCGAATTTTAGCGCTTGATAACTCGTACAAAAATAAAGGTTTAAAAAAAATAAATTCCAATAACAGTTTTTAACAGCAATAACAACTGCAAATTGCATTGATTTGTTTGAACCACTTTTTTTTTCGCATAGTTTTTTTTTTTTGTACTAGACCTCAACAAACAAAGATTTTTTTTATGGTAGGTGAAAATCATCGAATGACGAAACCCGCTCTTGGGCGGAGCGGGAGACCAGTGTCAGACTCTTACTGACTAAAAAACCTACCCCGTACCTTCCTTGCCTTATTCCTAGAGTCGAGGTAACAGTTTGCACTACCCTAGGCTCCAGGAGGCTTCGACCCTGAAGGGCCCCTGCAGTTTGCTGACAACTCCTTGAGGAACAAGCAAAGATACTATTCATTTAATGGACTCCACACACGATCCAGTTTCCCATCAAGTTTACAAAGAGTTCAACTTCAACAATAACGTCAGACTCGCCAAGATCCAACGGCCGTACTGTACCTAGCAAACGGGCTAGACAGTGCTTGAATTCGCCCGTACACTCGATACGTATGAACGGCTCGACCGAGCGCTTATTTTTACAGCTTGCATTTTACTGTCTCGCCCTACTCGGTACGTATAAACATAGCATTACTGTCCGTTGATATGGCTATGATTTGATTAATAGACACGGTAATTTGAATAAATCACCCAGATATTATCTTCCGGTATCCGCTAAGCTATCCCACGACTTATCCAGAGTGAGATATAACAATAATGACGTCTAGGTACCGAACCAGGCAATAAATTTAAGGCTTGATAAATAGCCTGAGGTGAAAGCAGAACGAATAGAGCCTCAAAAGATGTAACGAATGTTTCTTATCTAGATTTATTCGTAAAAGAGAACCGCTTATTAGTCTTATTCTACAAGCTATTTTTTTTTTACTGACATATTTAGGAATTTATTTGTTTAATGCCGTTTTTTTTATGGCGGGCAAAAATCATCCAATGATGAATTTCGCTCTTGGGCGGAGAGGGATACAGTGTCAGACTCATCATCTTCCTGCCCTTGTCCCGTTTTATTTGGGGTCGGCGCAATATGTCTTTTTCTTCCACTCTGTCCTGTCACCCGTCTCGCTATCACTAACTCCTCTTTCTTTCATATCCCTTCTCACACAATCCATCCATATTTTCTTTGGTCTCCCTCTCCCTCTCTATCCATCCACATGTATACTCATGGCTTTTTTTGTAACATGCGTATACAGTGTCAGACTCTTAGTGACTAAACACCCAACCCCGTTACTTCTTAGCCTTTCGCACTGGGGCCAAGCCTTCCTTTTAGAAAGAGACCCTGGGTCCCAGTAGGCTTCGACCTTTTGCAGAGTCCCTATGATTGATGATGATTTTGCTGACAACTCCTTGAGGCGCGCGGGAACAGAGCGCGCTGTCAACAATTTGGGCTTGGTCCGGACTGTTACCAGATGACCGGACGGCAAGCTAGCCATTGTTCGCCGTCAACAAGCCCGCGGTTAAATGCCTTTGGCATTTTCTACCAGTCAAACCTTGGGTGATGCGGAGACAAATATTAAATATTAATTAAAAGCTATGACTATCTTTATTTGTATGCAAAAATATTACTCCTCCTTAGTCGTTCACTCTTGACAGAGTGGTCGTGGCTGATCATGTCGCATTTTCGTTGGCTACTGAGGCCAAACCTCCATGGTCCAGAGTTCCCGAGACGACGTAAACCGTGTCAAGACGCATCGCGGGAGCCTACTAGTCTACAAAAATATATCTACTTATCTATAATATAAATTATAGATCTACACTAATATAATAAACAGGTAAAGTTTGTTCTTTTGTTTGTAGGAGGTAATTTCTGGAAGTACTGGTCCGATTGGAAAAAAATTAGCAACAATAGAAAGCCGCTTTACTCCTGAGTGACATAGGCTACATTTTATGTAAGCGAGCAAAGCCGCTGGCAAAAGATAGTACTATTATCTAGGGTAAGTGGTAATTAGTGACCGATACATCTTAAACTTGTGATTGTAGTCATGGTAACAATCGTCTTTTAGTATGGGTCCAAAACTGAAATCACGAAATTCTTATAACATTTTATCCGAATCGGTCAAGCTTTTTAGGACGAGTTAGGTGACAAACATACGTACCTTCATAAAAAATATATCTTTATAAAAAAGATATACTCAAATAAATACACGAATATGTTAATAATTTTTATTTTCCAATAAGATTGAAGATGAATATTGATAGAATTGTGATGATACCTACTACGAAAGTAATATGTATTTTGCGAACTTGAACTCTAGAAGTGGATTACCATATTATAAACTAAGTCCCAGATTCTCCCTCAGAGAGAAGTTTAAAAATATTAATATTTTAACTGTGGCATCTCAGTACATCTATGAAAACATTTTGTATGTTCATAAAAATAAAAATTTGTTTAAAAAATACAGTGATATTCACAACGTAAATACTAGGAATAAACACAAATTAGTGGTTCCGGTAACAAGGCTCAAAAAAATAGGAGGCACATTTAGATGCCAATGTATACGCTTTTATAATAAGCTTCCCAGTCCTATTCAAGAACTTAGCCTTAATAAATTTAAATCATTTGTAAAACATAAACTTTGTCAGAAGGCTTTTTATACTGTAAAAGAGTATCTTGAGGACAAAACAGCTTGGGATTGACCTGCTCCAGTAATCACTGTAATTGATGTAATTTCATTTCTTATTTTCTGATTTTTTTTTTTTGGTATCATTATTATATATATTTTTTTTATTATTATTATTTTTAACTGACGATTATTGTTATTTTACAATTATGACATATTTCTCTTTTTTTTTGCAACTATTAAATTTAACATTTAAATTTGAAATTGACAATTGTATCGTTTTTTTTTTTTTTTAAATTTGCAATAGTAATGGGTAAAATTACATTTTTGTAAATTTTTATTATTGTGAATGTGGGGACTATGTGGATTACTTTTCGTTTTTCCTTAATTTTAACTTTTAATTTTATAATGTCTGGCAGTTGTGAGTACTTTTTGCGGCCTACCCAAATGTCCTTTCTTTGGTATTGTTCGTCAAATCGTTGAGCTCCTTAGTAGTCCTGAGTTGAGCTACACGAGAACTGACAGATGCTTGCACTGACTGGACAGGTCCACTCAGAACTGTGTGGTTCTTTCTTCAAAAGACCATCTCAGACTCCAATCTGCATGGTTCTCATATGATTTGACCATTACATGTTTGTGTATGGACTTTAAAACAGACTTTGACCCCTGAGTTTGTTTCGGTGTTTCTTCTCAGGGTAGTCAGCTAGGAAACACCGGCCTCATCTAGTATAAAAAAAACGAAAAAAAAAAAATTGACGTGTAAAAGAGTTTGTAAAAACCTATTTACAAAATAAAAATCATTTATCATTTATTTACCATCAAAATTTTATGGGAAAATCAGGGTTTTCCAAAGAAAAATAGACTATATACGTAATAAGAAAACAGCGAACGAAGTCATAACGGTGAGTGAACATAATCTCTCCCACTTCTAAAGTTATTACCTCTCAAACACAAATACACCAAAATCTAGCTTCAACATTCATACTGAGAAATTAATCACGCTCCACGTGACCCAATATAAGATTAAAAACGTGTCATAACATAATATAAAACCTCAGCACAGAATTCTTCGAGTTAATAAAAGTCTCGGAGAAAAAATAAGAACTCGCAAAATGTATTTATTTTATTTATTTCTCGGCCGACATCGCTGGAATAAAATAACGTAACTTTTTCTCGGTAAATCAACTCTTAGGTAACCTTCCTTTAGGTACAAAGAAATGACTCGATTTGTCTCGGAATCTAAGCCATCCACAAACACAATGCTTTGAGAAGATATAGGAAATTGTCACCGTAGAAAACTCGACACAATCGGGAGAAACTCGGCGCTGTGACGTAGGCAACATGGCTGACGATTTTGTTGAAAAGCAAGGAGTAAACGGTTCCGCTATTATTTCGCCAAAAAGTATCTTAAAATATTGTTTGATGTTTGAAAATCTCTTGTTCCCTGACCTTACGTATCCGAAATCTATGCGAAACAAAATGGGTTTTTAATTAGGTAGAACAGGTTTTTTTATGGTAGGTAAAAATCATCCAACGACGAATCCTGCCCTTGGGAGAAACGGGAAGCAATGTCAGACTCTTACTAACTAAACAGCCTACCCCGTTCCTTCGTGGCCTTGATCCTTTGATAACAATTAAATATACATATTTACAGTTTTTTTTTGGTTTGTATAGAACTTGGTGTGATTTATTTGAAAGTTTTGTCTAACACACAAAAAAGCGAAGATCAGGCAAAAACCATTTTTAATAAAAGTTACTACAAAAAAATTGTTTAATCACCAACTTTTTGATGTACACTTTTTATTAATATTGTATTTAATAAAATGAAAGACACATTCTTATTTGAACAATCTTGATGCGCGGGGATCGACGCTAGCTCCTCCTTTGTTCGCCTGCGGCCGCTAGCTTTTAGTGCCATATTAAACATGTCCGTTTCCAATTTAACCAGAGACTGCACATCTAACAATAAAACATAACAATTTATTAGTAGATCTTAGACCTAGCTCTCTCCGCTTTGTTCCAAGCCATAATCATCGATGGAGGGAAACAATTCGTTCGATGCGCATACGCCACAACAATGGGATTACAGAGCTATAAAAACCGTAGAAATGTTTATGGGTTATCTGCGTGATAAACAGTTATTTAGACAAAGGCTAACATCGTTTTATGAGAGTTGGAAACTCATGATTTGTATCGTTCATCTATCAATCTGTCTGCCTTTCTCGAGCAATAACAGTTTGAGATTAGCGAGTACAACTAAAAAAAGGTGGACATTTGGAAATCCGGTTGATAACCGCTACACGAACTGTCTGGCCGATTTCCATCAGGTGAAAAGGAAGGCTTTGGCCCGGGTATATATGGCAACGTAGAAACGGGGTAGGCTGTTTAGTCAGTAAGAGTCTGTTACTGTTTCTCGCTCCGTTCAGGGGCGGGATTCGTCATTGACCTACCGTAAAAACAAACCTATAGAATCTACATAGTAACATGCAAAAAGTCGTGAATTTAGGTACATATACTGTTCATTTAATATACTACATAACGTAAACTAAATTACAAGAAAGAAAACACACGAGAGCTTTGATTAAAAACAAAGAAACCATATACACTAGAAGCGCTACTTAATGAGCGTGGAATCCCTTTAATCAGAGCAGACACAGGTCGTAGAAAAACGTACAAATACGAAGCAGCACAAAAACATGATAAAAAAGGATAGCCAGAACACTCCCGACTCATTAGTCTTCCAAAGTGAGGATAAATTTACACGAGCCAAAGGAAAATCGTCCACAGTAAGCCATGAGGAATTATAATACCGTTGCTAATGAAGTTATTACGGCTTACTAAACCCAATTTAAAAGCTAATTAAAACTGTCTTGGTTTGTATTAATTATAATTTATTGTAGGGTTAATTGCTGATCATTAGGAGGTCGATTTTACTGAAAAAGCACTCTGGAAGGCTTGGCTTTAGTGTCATATTTCTTCTGGTCTATCTTCTTTTGTCAAATCTAAGTTGACTAAAACTTAAATCTTCGGAATATGTTTCTATATTTCTGTCTCCATTGCATCTTCTGAATATGCTGGCCCGAGGCAATATCATACGTAGAACTGTTGGAAGGTGTCAGGAGTCGAACCAAGTGTCGTTAATGGAAACAGATTGGTCACACGCTTCGAATGGAGGAAACGTAGGACTGAGATTCACAAAGAAAAAGAAAGCGTGGCCGTTGCCGTCAAATTTGGCGTCGCACTTTATTGGTAGATGGAACGGATTGACATGGAGCGTGAAGCATGAAGCTTAAGACCGTTTGCGATGGATTACTTTGGACGTCCTGGCCACAGATTATAAGTCAATTAAACACCACCTATATCCATTTTTTATGGTAAGAAAAAATGGGCGGAGCGGGAAACAGTGTCAGATTCTTACTGACTAAACGACCCACCTCATTCCTTCTAAGCCACTATCATTCTCATTTCTTCTTACCAGGGTCGGACGATCCTTTCAGAAACCAGACCGAGGCCCCTCTACCTACATCCATTCACATTAATAATCTCAAAATCAAAAGTAAGAGGCGCTCGAACGTTTTTGGTATTTAACTAGACTCGCGTTTGTCCACTATCTCGCCTGAAGAAAAGCAACGATATGGCAACTTTGAATAGGTAGTTGACTTAAAGATCTTAGGGCGAAGTTATCAGGAAACATACGAGTACTCAGTTACTGAATATCACTGATTCAGCTGAACACATAATCATTATTAGTATGTTGTTTTGTTATTTTTGACTGGCCTGTCAGCATAGTAGTTAGTGACCCTGACTGCCATGCCGGAGGTCGTGGGTTCGATTCCCACCCAGGACAGATGTTTGTGTGATGAGCACGATCATTTGTTCTGTGTCTGGGTGTAATCTATACATATAATAAAACAGTAACGAAAGAAAAACTGTACATTGAGAATTTTCTGGAAAAAACGAGTGAGTTTTGTTAGAAAAACGTAACTGATGACAAAAAGTGACTTTTTAGAATTTTTGTCTGTTTGTCTGTTTGTCTGTGCCTATGGTACGGGTTGGCGCCAAAACTACTGGATAGATTGATTTGAAATTCAGCAAAAATGTTCCTTGTAAACCAAGGATGGCTTTAGGCTACATATTATCACGCCGTAAGTTATGGGAGGTAAGCAATATTGAATTTAAATGGTGCAATGAATGCAAGGGTGTAACTTTTTTTTCCGTGGGCCGATCGACTCAAAACTTAGCATAAACATTACCCTAAATTAGTTATCCAGGATGCAATATTTATTTTTTCAGTAGTACCCCCAGTGCAAGATTTAGAGGATGTTAAAGTTTGTATGGGAGAATCTTATTGCTTGGGTTAATTAACTTGAAACTTGGCACGTAAATTTATTTAGGTAAATAATAAAGATTCCCATTATTCATTTTTCAAAACTACGTAATTTAGGCAAATAAACATAGTTTAATGAATATTAGTAGTATAAAGACATATTTTAAAAAGCGCCATCTATGAGATTACACAAAAATCAAATCAAGTAACATTTTGACACTTTTTGGAAATTAATAATTTTTGGACCATGTTGGCAAGGTTAGCAGTTAGTTATTCTTAAAAATCATAGATGGTAGTAGTGCGCATTTTCTTCATAAAAGTCGTATAATTCGTTTTGACAAATATAAGTTTCAAAAAACCCTCAAAATCTCACGACATAGGTCGTGTTCAAGATTTCATAGTCTCTTACTGCGCGGTCATATTTACTCACAACTGGGAATAAAAAATGAAAAAAAAAACAAACAAGCCCAAACAGAGCAAATGTTACTTATTTATTTTTAGGGAAATATCTTAGGTAGTGGTTGGTTCGTTTTACGAAAAAATGAGGGTTAATATATAATACATAATTTAAAAAAATAGTTTATCTCTTTAATGGTGAAACGGCGCTCTCCATGTTTATATGAAATGTCTTATTCTTATTATCCAACGGTCTAACGGATTTATTTTGGAACGCAACCTAAACTTTCAATGTTATTTATATATTTACGTACAACAACATCTACTGATTCAAATTAGTTCAAACGAAAATATTACATTAACAAAATAATATTATTTTTACCTTTCGATTTCTTTTAATTGTGTCTGTAATTACGGTATTACAGACACAATTAAACGACAACAGTTGTACGGAAATTTGTGTCCTCTTGGGACTTAACTAAAGAGTTTTACGAATAATCTATACATATAGGTAATTATAATAAAAAAGTAGGAAAGCCAAAACTGTTCATTAAATATTTTTTTAAAAGAATACTTGGGAAGTGATCTACAATCGATATCGAAGTCAAAAAATAGTTTTTAGAATTTTTGTCTGTTTGTCTGTATGTATGTCCAGGCTAAACTCAAAAACTTACTTGGATATATATATATTTATACATACTGCATGAATTATATTCAAATTTTGCTTGAATTAAGGATGGGCTAACATATAGGCTACATATTATCACGCTATCACTTACGGGGTAGGAGTTGTGAATACTTATTTTTCTTACGCATTTTGTGGCAGTGTTTAATCTAACGACGCATATTTAAATGTTATTTTTGAGTAAGCCATGCTATTATCTGGCTTTACACTATAAATACTACGACATTTAAGTAACTTGGGCAGAGAAACATAGTTGAATGTAGTAGCATATAGAAAATTTTAAAACAGCGCCATTTATTTTATTTCATAAAAATCAAATTCTTCCTAAACGTGGTATCGTATATTATTTATTTTTTACTATAAGCTTTATTGTACACCTCATAATGTGGACAGGATATACAGATACAAAATCGCACAGGGCAATATATAGGGTTCGTTTTGAAAAATTCATGTTCCAAAAAACCCTCAAAATCTTTAGCAGAGTTGAGCAAGACTATTAAAAAAAATACGGTGTTAAGTATTACAAAAAAGTTATGTTCATTAAAATATCGCCATCATCTGTCTGAAGATTTTCTGCGAGCTTTGAGGCGTAACTGATGATCGTGTGCTGAACACCTGCCTCAGTTCACCTCAAGATGTGGACATTTCTATCGGCGGCAATCCACTGATCTAATATGGATTACTAGCTCCCCAATCGTCATCGCATCAAGACTATGGAAATCGAAAGTATAACGCTGAGACAGAGTTATCTTTAGAGCAAAAAACGATTTATGACACCGTCCTTGAAAGCGTTGTGCAAAACCAGGGCAAAATGTTTTTCTTGGGTTGCTCCTGTTGGAACCAGAAAAACATGGCATACTTCAGAGGTCAGGAGGCAAGGCAATATTGCTATTGCTGTCGCGTCGTTGGGGATTGCTGCCACACTGCTTCCGGGTGGCAAGACAGCACATGCCATGTTCAAATTCCCATCGATTTAGAGAGCGTCAAAAACGCCTGTTTGTGTTGTGTCACGTAACAGCGATAAGGGACACGTGCTTAAGGATTGCTCTTTGATCGTATGGGATGAGCGTATAATGGCCAATAGGAAGGCAGTTGAGGCCGAGGACAGAACCCTGCAGGACATCCGCGGGAACGAACATTTGATGGGTGGTGTCACAGTTTGTTCAGTGGCGATTTCGGGCAAACGCTTCCCGTTTGCTACGTTGATACCTTGGCTTTGATCCTGTTGGGCTCCTACAGTTGCTGCCGACTGCTGGAGGCGCAGGGAATAGTGCGCGCCGTCGACGACTATCGAATGGGTGGACACAGAGCTACCCATTGCTCGGCGGTCGCAAGCCCGCGCTTACTGTGGCCGTAAATCGGGATTGGACACGGCGGCGGTAGCTGCGGCTTAAGCGCCTTTGCTTTTGCCTGATGCAGTCGACCCCCTTTTTTAGCCGCTAGCATTACTGCTTCGCAGAAGGAGGCGACCGCCTGCCACTCTTCTTTGCTCCGGATCATGGCCTCTGCCAAAGTCCGCTGCAAGCCAAAGCCCACTGCGAGAGAAGTGGACAGGAGGTGCCTCCAAAGTCTCTCAATAGAGCGTTAACCAGCTTAGAAGAATTAATTTGCCGTGTACGGGGACAACAGTCATTTACCGCACCAGCAGAATTTCTTGGGTGTGTGAGCGAGCCATTTTGACGTCCAAAAATGATCAGGCTGCAGCAATTAACGAATACATTCTCTCAGAAATTGAGAGAAATGCAGTGATCTATACTTCAATAAACACTGTCGTCGAGCTAGATGACGCCACACATTATCCCGTGGAATTTTTGAACTCCCAGCAAGCAAGTGGACTTCAAGCACATACCATCAAGCTGAAAGTCGGAGACCCGATTATGCATTTTCGGAACCTATTTCCTCCAAAGTGGTAATGAGACCCGTCTTAAGGTCATCTCGCTGCACAGACACATAATTGAAGCAAAAATTCTTACGGTTTATGGCGAATTCGAGGTAGTATTTATACCTCATAACTTCCCGTTACAGTTCAAGCGCTACAGTTCCCCGTGAGTGTTTGCATCGCGATGACCATCAATAAGTCGAAGGGGCAGACACTGAGTGCAGCGGATGTCAACTTCAGGACGAGTTGTCTCTTACGCGGGCAACTGTATGTCGCTTGCTCCCGCGTCACCAGTCCTGACTCTCTTTACATTTTGGCTCCTGGCAGCATAACTACCATCGTAGTGTGGTGGCGGAGTGGTAAAGGCTCCGACTCAGTGGTGGCGTAGTAGTAAAGGCTCCGACTTACAAGTTGTAGGTCTGTCATTCAAACCCAGCCAGGCGCTTTACTTTGTGTATTTTATTTCATAACCACTGCTCAACGGTGAAGGAAAACATCATGCAGTCCCAGCAGCGGGAACTTTATAAGGCTGATGCAATGCTATTTTAAAAGTTGTTAATTATAATGCTATGCCATCTGATATACACTGATCATACCCTGCCATCTTAGGTTTTTTTGGTGCTGTAGAGCCTTCACGCAGACAACGTCGCAGGCAGCAGCTGGTCTATATATATAAAAGAAAGTCGTGTTAGTTACACCACTTATAACTCAAGAACGGCTGAACCAATTTAGCTGAAAATTGGCAGGGAGGTAGTTTAGAGCCAGGAGAAGGACATAGGATACTTTTTTTAAAACTTTATTTATGTAGTATATTTGCTAATTCTGAACTCTACTCTCCCACCGAGTAGGGTAGAGTAGGATAAAGTAGAGTAGAATAATCTGTTGCCGGGAGCGAAGCCGCGGGCAAAAGCTAGTTTATCTATAATATGTATGTATTTAGAAATATATAAGTATGTTCATCAGTTGTCTAGTACTCATAACACAAGCTCTGCTTAGCTTGAGACTAGACGACGTTGTGTGATGGTCGTCGAAAAAAAAAAGGCAAGCTTTACACTGATCCAAGAAGAAAACTATTCAGAAGCAAGAAATCTTCATGACCCTAATCTTCAACTAATTTCATTAGTACAAAACTTAATTATTATTTGCTTACTAATGGATCTTACTCAAGCAATGTACATGAGCAACTTTCAGTATGAATACCCTAAAGAAAGTAAATCACCCCAAAGTTACTCTTAGCTCTGGAATTTAACCCACACTTTTGGAGTCGAAAATTCTTAGCTTAAAGGTTGAATTACATTGAGCTAATGTGGGCCACCTACACCGATCTGGGGTTGTCGGTTACCATACATGTTATAATGGACACTAGACTTATATAAAATTTATATCTTTTTTTGTTATGGTAGGTGAAAATCATCCAATGTCGAAACCCGCCCTTAGGCGAAGCGGGAAACAGTGTCAGACTCTATGCCAAAAGATTTCAGGACTTTTGGACTTTTCTCAACAAAACGCCTAGATTGTTAGAAAGAGACTAAATAAAAACAAAACATCAGTATTTTTAGAAAAAAAAATGAAACCTCGTTATTTTTAGAATTTACAACAAATTGCCGCTTTCTTATTTGATAAAAAATTCAACAAACTAAACTTCCTTTTTAAAAAGAATTTTAATTTGGAGTTCAATTCCCACCCAGAACAAACGTATGTATGATGAGCACGATCATATGATCTGTATCTGGGTGTATTTATCAGCTTTCTAGTACTTATAGCACAAACTCTTCTTAATTTGAGACTAGATGGCGTTTTGTGATAGTTGTGTTTTTTTATATTATATACCTAAAACTAACGACCCACCTCTGTGAAGCACCTGTGTTCCTTCAATTGCCCTTTGTGTCCCAGGGCCGCTTTATAACACTTTTTAAAATTAGAAGCGATATTCATAACAAGAATACGCGCAGTAAACACGAAATTGTTTTACCCAAATGGAGACTAGCCAAGACCAGCAAGTCATTTTTAGTTAACAGCATACGCTTTTATAACAAGCTGCCAGTAACGGTAACTGAACTTAGTGAGGGAAAGTTCAAAAATCATATTAAGCGGGTCCTAACCAAAAAAGCATATTATAAGGTTAAGGATTATATAGAAGACAAGCTTGTTTGGCAATGACTGCTCCTGCACATGTGGCTCCCTGGTAACTCATTCATATTGTGTATTTATGTCTATTAACTGCTCCATCTTTGTTTTTATATACACTTTTTTTTCCCTCTTTTTTCGACACATTGCTTTTGCAATATTTATATTATTAAGATTTAAAAACTTTTAAATTAAATAATAATTTATTTTGTTAGCATCTCGCAGTGTAACTGTTGTGGTGATATATGTATTTTTTTTTTTCATACTTATTAATTTTTTTGTTTTATATAATATTTCTTTCTTTACATCTCACGTTGTAAAGTAAGAACACTGTAGACTTCGCAAATCCTATTACGACTCACCTTTGATTTTTTATTATTATGATTATTTTTATTGTGCTTCTGAGTACAATATTGACTGGTCTACACTGTTCTTACATAATGACATAAATACTGTAATAACGAGATAATATTGTAAGAAACCATTTTTTTAAAAAAGAGTAACCATGGAGTTTCTTGCCGGTTCTTCTCCATAGGAAACGACCAATTTGGAACCGTGCACTAGCTTCTGACGTTTTATAAGTGCCCATGTAGGCCTATATGAAATAAAAACCCATTTTGATTGATTTTGATTTTGACTCCATTTACAATCGACACAGTACGCTTAGCATAAAAGTTATACAATGTAATTTTTCCTCTCCCAAATAGGAGACACAATGCACCTCCAAATAAGTAAGGGTACAACGTATTAGGGTCACAAAAGGACTCGCACGTAATGATGGCGTAATCGCATGAGTTCCGGGTCCGTTCCGCACTAGTGTTGTAATGTAAACGTTATTTACGACAACGCGTTTAAAATCGTACGTGGAATGTTTGGTTACGAAGTGAAGATTTATTGAAATGATTAGTAGTATTATGAAATTAAAATGATTACCACAACAATAATTAGTAAAATAATTAATGATTTTTGTGGTAATAATTTTCCGGTGTTGTCGTTGAATAAAAATGGTGGTAGCTAGTTTTCTAGCCAAGATAATGTTGATGAAAATTGGATCAATTTGGAAACAAATCTTTAGAGTAATAAAAAAAAATGCAAATCGGTCTATAAACATTGGAATTCTGATTATCATTCATAACTGATATAATATTAGTATTTATTAGTATGTACTCGTATTATACATTTATTTAATGTATGTGTATACATATACACATATACATCTCTCATATATACATGTCTCTCTGTCACTCAAAACTTTGCTGGCAGAAAACTCATTGTTAAGCTAAGATCAACTGTGTACATCAATTGTCAAATAACTGTATCAATGTTAAGTTTTGTGTGTACGATAAAGAAATAAAATTACAAATAAAAATATGACGGAATTAAAAACCTCTTCCTTTTTTTTGAAGTCGGTTAAAAAGAAGACCGTCTCAACTTTGATACAACAACAACAACAAAAAAATAGGCACAAGAGTCGGAACAGATTTTTTTCGCATCATGTAACATTACGCAAAGCCTGATCTAACCTCTTCAAATATTAGAAGTGCTCGTCAAATCTCTCATAACTAGTAAAGTATAATAAATACTATTAATTGCTACAATAAACAGTTATTGTACGCCTGTTAGCTTCGGCTGAAGTTAGATCGTGATGCAATCATATTTTTTCGAGAGATCTTGGCAAAATGCCCATTGCACAACAGTTGACGGTATTATGTAAAAGCGATCATAATTTAGGAATTTTCTAAGATACTATTTATAGATAAAGTGCCTAGGAAAATATTAAATTATTACTTGCCATTTTTATATCGTGGTTTATCTTCAAAATCTGAATCAGAATATTTTTTATTATTATTTTTCATCTAATTTCTTGTTCCGCTCTTGGGCGAAGCGCGAAGGCGTGTCAGACTTTTGGTGTGTAAAACCACACCTATTTATTATATACTTTATTATACAACATTCCACATACACAAAAGAAAAAACCAAAATGGGTGGCCTTATTGCATTCCGCTGACTGAAAGCACACCTTTGTCCTTCACCTTTGCTTTCCAGGACCCCAGAATTCCCTTGCAGAAGTAAGCACCTATGCACCTACGGTTTAACTTTGGGCCTCCGAACCCTAATAAGTTTGATATTGCCTCTCATTACCAGCGAGAGAATGTATCTGACCACAAAAAAAGACCGAGGGTAGGGGGTCTATCGTGAGGAAACCGGGATGTCCTAGAAACCAAAATTCAAAGGATTTTGACATACCCCAATCCCAATTGCGCCCACGTGGTGGATAACGACCCATTCCCTCTCCTTAAGAAGTGGCCTGAGTCCCAGCAGGAACATTAAAAAAAGGCTGATGATGATGAGGACTATTTTCCCTTTCTTTTAAATAACATAAACCAGTGCTTTACTGAGTTCCCACACATAGTGAATCACACTATTAATAAGAGCCCAGGCACTATTTTTCGAGATACAGAACCCTACCATTAGCAGTACAAATTAATTCTGAAAAGCTCCAGTAATTGCAGCATCAGTATCTGCTCCCACTTTACCGACGTATTCGTTAATTAAACCGACAGCAATTAGCAAAAATCACAGTTAACACGAGTTCAGACAAGTACAAAATGGGTCAGAGTTAGTACTGGCTGTTGACTCGCCACTTGTAAACTATTGGAGTACTGAGTGGCACCGTGAAGTTCTGGGCAAACTGTACTGGCATAGTGGTTAGTGAAAATAGGTTTTACAAAAGCATCAAAATCGTCATCACTGTTGATTGACTTTTTTGTCTCTATAGTGGGAAGAAACATATGGAGGAATATGATTCAAGTAACTGATGAAGCAGGTCACGACCCCCAGCATTAACGAATACGACGCAAGGAGGAGATGGGAAATCACCAAAAGATGTGGAGCGACGAGTTATCAGATTTACTCTGACTAAAATTCACCCGTGACTGGATGGTTGGAGAGAAAGAGAGTTCCCTTTCTTAAACAATCCTACACTCCTAACAGGCATCAGCCGTAATGGACCCCGGTAATTATGCTGTCTCATCTCTTAGGTCTTTATCGAATGGCGAGCTTCCAATTGCTCGCCGTCCTATCCTAACAACCGAAAAAAAGTAAAGGTAGAAAGGGAAACGCAAAAAAAGCGTAGCTGTCGTAGAAAAGCAACATTGGGAAATAGACGTTTTGCGAAAGGGCCATTTTGGGAAATGCACATTATGGGGAGGGAATATTTCAGGAAAGGGACTATTAGAAACCACTACTACTGGACTATTGGACATTCTGAGCCTGAGCCGCAGCATGTCCAATGATACCCTGAGAAGTTATTCTTCTATCAGTCCTACTGACTAGCTAATCATACAATTCTTCCATATGTAGGTACTAAAGAATCTCTTGCACCGAGGAAAAGTGTAGAAAAAAGGCGCATTGCAACACTAGCTGCATTGCAAACTGCAGAATGACAACAAAGGAGAGCAAATAAACACAACAGACGGCAACCATTTTATACAGTTCCATCCAACATGTCAGTTAGCACAGCACGTCACATCTCGCGAAGTGACTCGAACCAATGCCCATGTATCGACGCATCGATGCTCAATCCCTCAACCATTAAAGGAATGGAGTGATCGTTTCCTATTAATTAGGCTGTGAGAAAAAAGACAAAGTGTAAGTGAGGAAAAGCGATAGTATGACCCGAATTTGAAAACTAGGTGATATTCTATCAGCGATCACGATATTCAATATCATTAGAAGTGTGAAGTGGTATACGCTACAGAAAAATCACGTTGTCAATGACTTTACCTAAAGCGCTTCTCAGTATTTTTATTTAAAGAAGTAACTTTACCTGGAGTCAGTAAGTCTTTGCGAAGGTAGCATGGTTGAACGAGTGATTTGGTGAAAATGGGAGTATCGTATGTTTTGTGGTCGCATAAATGCACACCCACTGTGCTGTCCGCTCGCAGTACAAATGAAAGTTGGTTGGCAGTTTCGGTGCTGTACTAAATAATCTAAACTGGATACAAAGTATAGTTTGCAACAAGTATACATTTCATATATCATCGAAACATATATCACCTTCGTCACTATGGCGTCATCGATCACTAATAAATAACAACGTTATTTATCAATGATCGATGTATGGGATGCAAAAAAGACTGATTTTGGCCGCACAGTCGCTATGTCACTCTTATTTGGTGGCGTTATGGCTCAGTCCATTCCTCTAAGTCTATAGCTCCAATACTCGTATTGAATCCATTGAATCTATGCGTGTCAGAGGATAGCCGTGTCACTTGTTACCCGGTGCGTTTGTGATTGCTCTGAGGTGAGAGGGAGCGGAGTGCCACGTCTATATAGAGGCATTAATAATGCGGACGTAAGTCTGACTGAGGAGATAGCACTGTTAAATGGTTTGGCTAGGTTTATTGAGAGGTAGGAATTAAAGGGCTTTTGTATGTGAAAGGGGAGAACCGTTTTCGTACCTAGGTCGCCATTACAAGCTATTACAGTTGGCTTTAGTTTCTAGAAAAACCTGGCAACGTTCTCCATCAAAAGTCTAGTGCGTGAAGTTTTTGAACATGTTTTAAATAAAACGAATAATCAAGAAGAAGAATGAATTAATGATGAGTTCCATTATTGTAACTAGCTGTCTCCTGCGGTTTCACCCGTAACTTTGGTTACTGCTGCGCTTCAGTGGATCGTAATTTGTTTACCTTTTTAAATATAAAAAAAAATATTAAATGTAGTTTAGCCCAGTAAAAATAGTATAACGCTTGAAAGGCAAAATATCTAAGTGTCATTCATTGAGTAAACTTTCCAGGTGGGTAATTTAAAGTTAAAATATTGAGAAAAAAAAATGTTCATTAAAAATATTTCGAGACGGCGCGGGAGAAGAAGGTTTGGAAAGACTTGGGGGAGGCCTTTGCCCAGCAGTGGGACAGTTAGGGCTATTAAAAAAAAATATATATATATATTTCGGATTTAGATAACATTAAGATTTTTCAGAATCGATGTTAACATTTTTCAGAATCGATATATTTTCTTTTTCAATTTTTTTTTTTATAGGTATAAATATAAAAACAGTAATGTTACTTTATAGTTATCATTATTCCTATATTTGTGCTACAAGACCTTGCTTTATGCTATGAATTTTGATTCCCTTGAGAGTGTCCAAATATACGTTTTTTACACCATACAAGATCGCTATCATAATATAAAAAATTTTATCGGAAGGACAATCTTAGAAAGGTTTCGTTTTATCCTTATGAACTACGGAACTCTAAAACGGATTAGGCATATGGCATTGTGCTTTTTCTAAGTAGTCGTCGGCACTACTCGTATCTATAATACTAATCTATGCTAATAAGATCTGAGAATCTAGATAAAAATGGCCCCCAGTTACTATCGTATATATCGTTACGTGAATACCGTTATATCGTTGTTTATCGTTATTTGAAAGTAAGAGCTGTGTCGCCAATATGCGTGATACATGCGATTGTGGAGGAGCCAGATTGGTATCAAGAAATCAAGACACGGAAGACGGTTTGTTTTAACATTTGTATTCTTGTCTTCTTGACTTGCCTAGTTTAATAGAACACGGTTTAATTTTTATCGTTTGGATCTCGTGGTTGTTGTTTTCTACCTACAGGTCATTGAACTCGCTCAGCTGATGTATCATCATTTCAGCCACAAGTCGTCCACTGTTGGACATAGGCATTTATCGGATTTCCATACGTTCATTCGAGTTTAAAAATAAATTTATTCTTTAACTTTATCTCGACTTTACAAGTCGATAATATTTATGTACCGGATCGACCCTCCACGGAATTAAAACAATCAAAATTTAGCGGTGTATAAATATGTAAAGTAACGAGATGATAAAGTAAAAATGTGCTTATTAAAGAACAACAGTAACTGAAACATTGTTATGGTCATGAGAAGAAAAAGGAAACGCATGTTATTAAACGAGTTATGATTTATCTGGGAATCGCGGGTAAAGCCACCGGCAGAAGCTTGTATACTATGAACAGAATGTCATTCGTGTGCAGTGAAGCCTAGGTATTGTTATCCTTAGGCTGTGTACACATTTGGCGAATATACTACAAATAAACGCTCGTACGCAAGCTATTTGTTTAGTGAACTGCACGTGTGTAGTTACTGAGATTGTTTGATGTGCCTCTTTAGCGCAACTTAGTGCTTGATTACGGAGGCAATGAGCAATGCGTTGGGCGGTCGCATCACAAACATATGGCAGTGTACGGACAATGACCCAACGCGCCAACAAGCACTTAAGATGTCTACACAGCTAAGCCTCCGGCCCTTGACATAAAACGCGGCAGGTTAGGTTAGGTAAGATCGTTCAAATCAAACCGCATGCCGCAAGCAAGGCAAGCCGCAAGGCTTTGTCGCCAGGTTCGTGCCGGCGGCTTAGGTGTGCACTTTTAGGCAATGTTTGCATCGTTCTTGCACAGACGACGCAAGGACGTGCAGTCGATGCCCGAACGGCACGTAAACTTGAAATTCACGCACGCAACTCACAAGCGTGTCGCTAGCAGTTCACCGCCAGATGTGGACACACCCTTAGATAATTTCACATCTTCGTCGTTTCCTTATTATTGAATTTGTGTGGCATTTGCATCGGTAAACACGGTACTGTCGGCAGCAAACTCAATTCTAAGGAGCCTTGAGACAGTAGTTGTTTCTTGATCAAACGAACGCTGTATTTGTGTCGTCGAGAAAGGAAATTATGTTAGAAGAGTAGGTATACGGAGAAAATGGTTTTTTTCAAAATGTTTTATCTACTGGGTACTAGGTATTCAAAATGTACAAGTAGTGTTTACTCTAAAGGTGTAACCCTTGGTAATAATAATGTAATTACAAGTAAATTTTTGCGTTATTACGCGTAAATAAATTGTTATTGCTTCTATGTATTTTTCTATTTTGGTGTCCTACATTGAAGTCTATTTTGTTATACACAATACAGAAAACCAAGCTAGTTCTAGTGTTTCCAAATTGTATCATCTTGATACTCGTAATAGTAAATGGTTTAACAGCTATCATAAACGCTGTATCTGAACTAGCCATTAAACAGCAGTAAACAAGAAACTATATTCGTACAGTCAATAGCACACTTGTGCTAACAAAACTGACCTTACTGCAATGACATCAATACTGTGTGCTTGACTGTACATTGTACAATCGCGGTTATTTCTGGTTACCGTCAGGACCAAGCCCAGTCGTCGACGGCACGCACTGTTCCAGGGCGCCTTAAAGAGTTGTCAGCAAACCGTAGTGACCCTGCAGAAGGGTCGAAGCTAACTGGGGCCCAAGGGTTCACGTCTGAAAGGAAGGCTTTGGCCCTGATACATAGCAATGTAGGAATGGTATGTCGTTTAGTCAGTAAGAGTCTGTTTCCCGCTCCGCTCAAAGTTTGGATTCTCTGACACTGTTTCCCGCTCCGCCCAAGGGAAATTCGTCGTGGGATGTAATTTACCTACCATAAAAAAGCTTCAGTTTTCGTTTCAAGTGCAAGCAAAAATGAACTCAGCGGTAGTCAGGCGGAAATGTCTTCGATTAAAATCGCTGTTTATTTATAACTTATTTCCGCAAACTGTAGAAAATTATCCCATGGGAATTTATTCTATGAATAAAAAGTATTATAATTATGTACTATATCATGGTCTATTTGTATGCTAAATTTGACCCAAATCCGTTCAGCCGTTTAAGCGTAAAGGAGTAAAAACAAGCTTACAAACTTTCGCCTTTTTATTTAACATTAGTGTGTTTCCGTTTGAAAGCAATTCGTCGTCAATTTACGACTTTAAAAGTTTTATTATTTGGACACAATTCTCGACTTCCTCGCTTCTTGGCGAGAATAACAGGTATATTAAGAGGTATTTCGCTTTTAGGGTTCCGTAACTACACTTTATTCACCATAAAAACTTTTATAGAGTGAATAGACTCTTAAGGTCTCTGCACACAGCGGGCGCGGCGCGGCGGCATCGGTCACACTGCGGACGCGATCACGCCTTTAATAAACTAGTGCGCCTCACCATCAACGATGGCATCACTGCTTACCATCACGCGGGATCGCAGTCAAACACTAGTTTATAGCAATTAAAAAAAAAGAAAACATTTTTCTCGAGAACGCGTGGAAATAAACAGCTGAAAAACAGCACTTGGAACATTATAAAACTTGATGATGATGATGAAGCTCTCATAGTAGGTACAGAAAAAAGTCTAAAATCTGTATATTCGATACGTCACAAAAAAGTTCTGTTTTGTGTTTCAAAAATATCTTCGAAACTCGATTCGGGAATTCAACTATTTAGTTTTTAGTTACGTGAGTAACTTTGTACGGAACCTTCAGTGCAAATTCGACTCACTTACCCGGTTTTTGTAGACGATGCTCCGCTGAAGCGTTTCAATGTAGGTACTGAATTGTAGATATGTGACAGTAACTATGTTTGTGGGGGCATAAAACATGAGTTACGCTCCAGCTTCAGTGTTTATTTGCACTAAAATGGATCTAAACCTTGTTCCTTCTGATCGAATTCCGGTCATGGCAACCATTATCAAAGAAAGTGATACAGCAAAATAAAATCACGATGCAAGACGACATACCTGAAACAAAGAAACAATATATTTATTAGTATAATTATAGGAAATATTATAGAATCTAGTAGTGTAGTGATAACTGATTAATCTGATTATCTATAATATAGATAATCAGATTAATCAGTTATCACTACATAGTATAAAACCTATGTCAAACAGTAAAAAAAATAAGTCAATTCCCGCTGTCTGTTCTTATGTATGCTTAGATCTTTAAAAGTCCGCAACGGATTTTGATGGAGTGAGATTAAGTTGAAAGTTTATACGTATAGTACGGCCGTCGTATCTTGGTGAGTCTGAAGTTGACACTGTGAATTTTAGCGCTTGAAAACTCGTAAAAAAAATAACTGGTTTAAACAAATAAACGCAATTTGCAGTTGTTATTGCTGTTAAAAACTGTTATTGGCATATATTTATTTTTATATATTTAACATGGTGGGGTTTTTAGTCAGTAAGAGTCTGACACTAATTCTCGGTCCGCCCAAGGGCGGAATTCGTCATTAGATGATATTTCCCACCATAAAAACGCAGCACAAGTAACCTCTAACTTGAACAAACAGCCCAAGGTGCAGACTAAAACGCAGTAACATTTACCAGTGAGCATCGACTAAGAGAATAGTTAACTGAAGGTCGCTCGGGGACAAAATGGCGCCTATTCACACACTGTATACACTGTTGCATGTTACTACTACAATAGCCGTCAGCGGCTCCGCTTGAGTAAAGGTAGAATATCCCAATAAATGCCAATAGCAGTTGTTTACAGCAATTATTTATTTCATCATCATCAGCCTTATTAATGTCCCCACTGCAGGGACACAGGCCTCCTCTCTAGGAGAATAAAAAGAGAAGCACAATTTCAGGCTCTTTACCCATTTGAGGCGCTTTTTAAATTGTCAAAATGTTATTTAGTCAAATTAGTGAAGCTAAGTTCACATTCCAAAGCGTAGATTTCTAAGGAACGTGCAAGAAACTCTTTTAATTAGCGTGAAGAAACCAATTGGCTTTGTTTAACAGATATCACGTTCGTGGCAAATTTTCCGAAATAAATTTAAGGTTGAATCCTGCCAATATTTAGATATTAACAGACTCGAGACTTAAATTTCCCGATAAAGCTATCTAAATACTTTTTTATTTTATCTATGTTAACTAACATCCAACTTTACTTACCTTTGTATAATTAAAATACTGACTGACTCGTTAAAATTGAATCTTGTAAGGGATGTGCTGAACCCGGTGCCGACGAAATGATACGCAGGTTGAAGTGTCACGACGTTTATTGTCAAAGACAAGATTTTACAGTTATTTGTAGGAAAAATGAATAAGACTTCTGCTCCGATCCTTTTCAATTTGACGAAGGCGGCAGAAAGTCTTCTAATCCAAAAAATATACTATTGGCAAAACTAAGCTAGTGAAGTCCCGAAAAGCTATTCCTCACGGGATGTAACCCACGGATGCGACACTAGGTTAGTCATAAAAAAACTAAAAACTACGGCGGAGGTCATTGACTCACGGAGAATCTTAACACCGCTATTCAGAATAGTGACGTATTTGTACAACGCCATCTAGTATCGAGTTGCGGAAGTAGTTGTGCGGGTGGTTGTAAAAAGTGTTTTGTTACAATCTGTAATATACCTAAATTAAAAAAGGGGTATAAGCAGAAGGGAAAAAAGTCCTATTCAATAAACTTATACAATTTAATAAGAATCAGTAAAGCAGTTTCGTAGGAGGATAAGCAAAGTGACACGAGCATTTTATATATTAAAAATATACAAAATTGTTGTATGGTACGCCTTTCTAACTTGGTGAGTGAGCCTTAGGTTCTGCAAGCTTTAGCGCTTGTGCGTTAATAAAAGCAAATAAATAATGAGAGAAGAAAAGAAAGAAAGAAACAGTGTTTATTTTGCCCAAAATAGATGCTCATATAACAACAATCTGTTAAGTGTGAACCAAGAGAGCAGTGGTGGCCGAGTGGTAAGGACCCCGACTTACGAGTAGTAGGTCACGGGTTCAAACCTAGCCAGGCGCATTACTTTGTGTAGTTTATTTCATTACCACTGCTCTCAAAACGGTGAAGGAAAACATCGTGAGGAAACCGGCATGTCCTAGAACCAAAAATTCGAAGACATGTGACATCCATCATATCGCACTGGGCCCGCGTGGTGGATTACGGCCCATTCCCAAGAAGAAGATGGCGGGACGGCTTGGATGCCTGCCTTAGGAATTGCCAAGAAGTGGCTCAAGACTGAGAACTTTTTAATTATAAGAGAAAAAACCCATTCCTGCATAAAGGCACACACAGCGTGTTCTTCCTAAAAGGGGTTGATATGATAAATTCAATTTACCAGCAAATGGGAGCAACACTAGGTTTTCCTACAAAATAGCGTTTCTTGTTTCATTTATAAAGTATTCTCCTAATGTATTTTCACGAGCCTGACTCGAGACGAATTTGTGTCAAACTAGATGTTTTTAGAGTACCCTACCCAAATGGGTAAAGGAGACTATTATTAAGTCTCTGCTAACCGTCCGTCTGTCGCTAGGCTATATCTCATGAACCGTAATAGTTAGATAGATAAATTTTGACAAATGATGTATTTATTGTCGCTATGGCAACAAAAAGTAAGAGCAGTGGTGACCCAGTGTTACTACTCGGTCACCAACTTACGATTCAGCCAGGCGCATTACTTTGTGTAACTTATTTCATCACCACTCTCAAAATGGTGAAGAAAAATATCGTGAGGAAACCGGAATGTCCTAGAACCAAAAATTCGAAGACACGTGTCATCCACCAATCCACACTGGGCCCGCGTGGAGGCCCATTCCTAGAGAGCAGACCTGAGTCCCAGCAGTGAGAACATTATAAGGCTATGATATGATATGGTATGACAACAAAAATTAAAAACAATAAAATAAATATTCAAATGGAGCTCTCATACAACAAACGTGGTTTTTTGCAGTTTTTTTGCTGCGGACGGTACAGAACCTTTAGTGCGCGAGTCCGACTCACACTTAGCCGATGTTTTGCTTAGCCTATAACTTAAATAATACTCATTTTATGTATGTTTGTTGAGGGTAAAATTGCCATTGTTTTCGTCAAATATATTTTGTTATCTGATTTTATTGAAATAAGCAACTATATTTTCTAGAGGGACTTTTATTGTTCTTTGTTTATTTGCAATAAAACGTCCAATAACTTAAAATATTATGAGAAATAAAAGGTCTAGTGATCACACATGGTTTTGCTGAGTTTGAGGTCATGGGTGTTATTAAGTCTCAATTTTATTTATTGCTGTAGACTAGTGCTTTACTGCGATTCCACCTGATAGTAAGCAGTGATGCAATTGCTGATGGTGAAGTGCACTAGTTTAATAAGATTGTAATCACTTTAACCTTGAAAAACTAAAAACCAAGAAACATTTTCAGTATTTTCAGCTAGCAAAAGGTAGTTTTTGTCTTCGTGAGGATAAAATACGAGCCGCGGTTTTTCTCACGATCAGTGTCCAATGTTTTTGGTTGTAAATCACGTCCGGAGGGCCAGACGGAACAGCTGGTAGAAAACAGATCTCGCGCGAAACGATATCTACTTTTATTCGGTATCGACAATACCCGCATCGCCTCTTCGGAGGTATGTTATTGAACTATAGTTTGATATTTTTTATTGCATTTTATTTAGTCAATATTTTTGTGTTGATGATTATGATGCACGGTAAAACTCTAATGAGTTTATGTTTTGCATCATCTCTATTGTACCGATTACGTGTATTAATTCAGGAAAAAAAACTATGTAGATGAAAATAATTCAAAAAAGTAATTCTGATATTACTATACATTTTTATAGAAAGGAATTCCTAGAGCGTGTCAGATTTTTACTGAAAGTCTACCTGGTGTCCTATAGTTACCCTTTGTGATCCAGTACCACATTTAATCTTTCAAAAATTCGTGTGTATACGCTAACTATCAGGAATCGATATAATGGACCCCTATGGTTCTGCCGACATCTCTTTGAGTATTGGATTACTACTCGCCATCTGCAATGGGTAGCATGTCTGCAAGCACGCGCATATGGTGCCCGGAAGCCGTCCTGCTACTCCTTGACGCCCGAAGCGTCGCATGTCTAGGCACATAGATATAAGAAAATAGGCATGAGGTCGTCTAGCATGTAGCAAATAAGTAGAACCAAGATGGCCGCCGTTGCTATGGTTAAGCGCAGCCCTACGCCTCGATTGAGGCCTAAAAATCTGTGACTGTTATTTTGATTCAACTTATAGGTATTATACCGCATAGAGTACATCCCTACGCGTGCGGTCGCCTCCTTTGCTAGCATTACCGCTTCACAAAATAAGTATTAGTGGGAGAAAATGTATATTATTTTTGAGTATAAAAGTAAATATCCGTTCAGACGCGATTTCTACCAACCATGACGTTAATTACACCCCTTCTATTAAGTTACGTCATCTGCAATGAAACGATGCAATTAATTAATCTGTCAAGCGATTAAAAGCAAAAGTTAATTAACGTAACATCTTCTGACACCTACACGTCTGCTTATATCATAACAATATAAAGAGTGATGATATTGTTTCATAACACCTCCCACTTATTAATAAACAAGTGATTTATTTTTTATTCCTTCTCTTTTTTATATATTTAAACTAGCGACCCGCCCCAGCTTCGCTACGGGTAGTGATATTGAATATACAATGCATGTATTATGCACATAAACCTTCCTCTTGAATCACTCTATCTGTTAGAAAAAACCGCATTAAAATCCGTTGCGTAGTTTTAAAGATTTAAGCATACATAAGGACATGCGACTTTGCTTTATATATACTACTATGTAATGAAGTCACTGTAGGGTGATTCGAAATTGAGAGGGTTTATTTATGGTAGGTAAAAATCTTCCAATGACGAATAAAAAAATCCATTTACGACCAAAAACGAGCAAGAAACAGTGTCAGACTCTTACTGACTAAACAACCCATCCCATTCCTTCTTAGCTCATATACCGACCGGGGTCAGACATTCCTTTCAGAAACCGGACCGCGGCCCCAGTAGGCTTTGGCCCTGCAGTTGGGCCACTACATTTGCTGATAAATCCTTGAGCGATGCAACCAACGTGAATTTTTGGCGTTTTCTACACTGCCTTGCAGAGACTAAAACGCAGTAAAAGTATTGTATACTGCGTTTTAGTGTCTGCACGGCAGTACAACAGAGTAAAGCGAGTCCGAATCGCACTAGGTCGGTTTCTAGTTTCTAAAGACAAGTGGAAATTATTATATTACATTTTCTAATACTTAGAAATAAAGCTCAAAGGAGGTTAATTAACTGAATACATAGGTATCGCATCCGGTGGGTGGTAAAGGTCATACAATTTATAATAACCACGAGTATTAACATCATCAGGTAATGCAGCCGGGTTCATATTTCAACTAAATATACCATCCATCACTGATTTTATATTGAAAGACCTCTACGATCCGAACCAAGCGTTTAGCCTCGTCGTTTATACCAGGTACATCAAGGGACTGGAATAGCTTCCCGTCTGGTTATAATTTAGGTGTCTTCAAGGCTAGAGTGAATAGGCTCTTAATAAAAAAGTGCTCCTCACCATTAGCGATGGCATCACTGCTTATCTTCGGGTGATTTTAATATGTTGAATTTTAATGTATTGCATTTTATTTTATTGAATTTTGTTTATTGCATTTTAATATTTTTAATGTATTTTTTGGAAATATTATTTATCGAAAATTGGGATATTATTATTTTTTTAATGCATAATAAAGTATTTTTTTTCTTTCTTTATTATATTTGTTACTGTTTGTAACAAAAAATGTAATGTCATCATTTATTGATTTTTGCATTTTTTTTTTACCTTTTTGATATGGATAACTTACTTTATTTTTTTTTAAATTACAAATTTCAGTACAACAAAACAGCAATGTGTATTTATAACCAATCTCAGATGTCTAAAATGATAAAAATTCAAGCTATTCCCACGCTGTTAGAACCGTTTGTAAGACAGGTTTCCGTCGAGTTCTCTTCATAATAATGTAGACAAACGTTATACGTAACTTAATACACGAAATACATTCCCACGCGTTAAACATACTATTTATTACTAAAGTTTGCTATTATTTTTTATGCACTTTGAATCTACGATTCGTCTCTCAATCCTCAGTTGATAATATGTGGTCTTCAAATAGTAAAACTGCTCTCAAAACGGTGAAGGAAAACATCGTGAGGAAACCGGCATGTCCTAGAACCAAAAATTCGAAGACATGTGACATCCACCAACCCGCACTGAGCCCGCGTGGTGGATGACGGCCCATTCCCTCTCTTAGAGAGGAGGCCTGTGTCCCAGCAGTGGGAACATGATGATGATGAAATAGTAAAGGTTACGGAGAACGCCCAAAGGGAAAAAGGGGCTGAGGATGTTGCTCACAGAACAGGCCCCTACCACAAATTTGAACTCTTACCGTGATCTATTTGACGACTTAAACAGGGCCTCAAGTCTGCGGAGTTGTCAGCAAACTGTAGAGGCCCTTCAGGGTCGAAGCCTCCTGGAGCCGACGGTTGGTGCGAAAGTGTTACCGGGGCTCTGGGAATAAGGCAGGGAGGAACGGGGTAGGTTGTTTAGTCAGTAAGAGTCTGACACCGTTTCCCGCCCCGCTCAAGAGCGGGATTCGTCATTGGATGATTTTTACCTACCATAAAAAAAGTCTGCTATTACAATAGTCTTCGAATAGTCGATCATTGATTGCAAAATTGTTGATTTTGACAACTTTGGTAATCTACTATATGATGGCGTCATTATGACTTTCCAATGATCAACCAATACTTTATTGAAAGATTTTTTTTTTATTGTAATCTCGTACATACTGACAAATGAATATTTAACATATGCGGCAAATTAATAAAATTTGTACAGTATCTTTAATCAGTGACTTACGATTATAATGTTATTGCGCAGTTATTGTTTTAAATTCGTTACAAAACAGCTCGTATTATGAATTAACAGATTACGAACTGTAAGCAAAATGACAATGGAATCGTATTGGTATGACAATATTTTGAAAATATCACACTTGGGCGCCTGAAGTGTTAAAGAGATGCAGTTTTCTATCCCTCTTTCTTGCTGAAAACGTTTTAACATGACATGGTGAGACCCCTGATAGCCACAAACCGTCAAATTTACCGGACGCGACTTCAAGTATGGTTTTTTTTTACTGGTAGGTTAAAATCATCCAATGACGAATCCCGCTCTTGGGCGGAGCGGGAAACAGTGTCGGACTCTTACTGACTAAACAATCTACCCCGTTCCTCCCTTGCCTTATTCCTAGAGCCCCGGTAACACTTTTGCACCAACCCTCAGCTCCATGAGGACTTCAAGTATGCTGCAAACTTACTTGCGGAAAGTAGGATCGTGTGGGGTTGGCATTATGAAGATAAGCTTTGAGATTACGTTTTTCGGCATCACGTAACACACTCCTGGCGAAGGTTGTGGGTGCGATGGATACTAGGTGCACAGGACCGTTCATTATGGCGATAATTGGGGGAGGCCTATGGACATAGGCCTGTTGGACAACAATGGACATATTTTGGCTGAAATGATGATGATGATGATAGGCACCAATGAACCCATTCGGTATGCGAAGCTTTCTCAACAGATTCCAACACTGATAAAAGATTGATCAATGGATATTTCTCCAAACCCGTCATTTACTCGTGTGGGCAATTTTTGGGTAAACATGCAGCTATTAATCAAATAAGTTAGAAACCCGCCTATACGTCAGAGCCGTAAAGTTTTGATTTATAGCCGTATGTTGCAGACGTCTATGGCACTACGTTAGTGTTCATTGGGTTGTAGTTAGGGATCATTCTTCTTGTTTATACTTTGTTACCCTCACTGCTAGAGACATCTGCTTATGAGTTATGGACACGTTGGTAATTTATACTGTAATTAGAGACATGATAGAAAGACAATAGGTGTGTGAACACCGGCATTTGTTTGGGGCTCAAGAGTTTAAGGCTGTGTCAAGCTAAGCGAAGTCCGGTAAAGACTAGGGCCGAGTTGTCGGCGCGTAGCGTTCCTGAGTCAGCATGTTTGAAGGCAGGAGAGAAGGCCGACTGCATAAGGCAAAGGCGCTCACGCCCCAGACGCCGCGGCGCCGGGATTCTGATGCAGCTTTCCGGCAACCGTAGGTGCCGTCGTCGCCGCCGTCGTTGGGACCCAACAGAGTCGAAGTCTACTGAGGTAAAGGGTTTGGGAAAAAAACATGACCCTTGTATAAGAGGCTCATAAGGAAAATAGGGGGTCGTTTAGTAAGTTAAAGTCTGGCACTAACTCCCGATCCGACCAAGGGCGGAAGTCACCGTAGAGACTAGGCAAAAGAATCGAAGGATACTGGGGCTCAGGATCTCTTTCTGAAATCAAGGCTTGGCATCAGTGCGAAAGGCAAAGAAGGAACGTGGTGGAGTGTTTAGTCAGTATAATAATATAATATAATAATACTAGCTTTTGCCCGCGGCTTCGCCCCCGGCAACAGATTACTACAGATACTCTACCCTATTTTTTTTTTCATAAGAACCTTCTCCCGACAGTAACAAACACAACAAAAAAAGAATCAGCGAAATCGGTTCAGCTGTTCTCGAGTTTTGCGCTTACCAACACATTTTGCGATTCATTTTTATTTAATAGAAGGACCTGACACTGTTTCCCGCTCCGCCCAAGAGCGGATTCGTCATTGGATAATTTTTACCCACAATAAAAAAAAATGGGGAAATTGGCTGAAAATTGGTAAGGCGGTAGCTAATAACCAGGAGTAGGACATAGGATACCTACTACAAAAAAAATCTCATTTATGGCCTCTAAGGCAGGACAAAGTTCGCGGGGTCTGCTAGTACCTAATAAAACACATGGTCCATCAGGATCTCAGCCTCAACAGTTACACTTTGTAACTACTAAACCAACGCCACAGTGTAGCTATTCACACAGCACTCTGTCGTCAGTCTGCAAACGTGAACAAACACAGAATACTCAATGAGCACTGAACTATTGACATAGATTACAAATACCCAGCTGTGACTAATACGGGACGAATTCGCTAATAAATCTCTTCTAACTTTATCCTAGTGCTAGTTATGTAACCCGGTTAGTAAATAGGTGATAGTCGATGATTTGTCTTTGTTTTAAAGTTAATCTATATTACTCGTATATAAAAGGAGAAACTGACTGGTTGACATATCAACGCACAGCCAAAACTACTGGGACTAGGAGCGTGAAATTTTGCACAAGGCTTTCTTTTATGACGTAGGCGAACACTAAGAAAATGTTTTAATAAATTCAGTTCCTAAAGGGATGTAATGGGAGTCTAAAGTTTGTTTGGAGAACTCTACTATATTGTGATTTTATAGACTCGAGCACATTGCGCACTCTGCACCCAGAACAGATGCCGTTGGGGTCGTCAAGGGCCTCCCTTCCGATGCTTCCGGTACTACAAGGTGGACCAAAGACCTGGTCAGGGTTACTGGAATCATATAAATGCGAGATGCACAAGACCGGTTGTTATGGAAGCAATTGGGGGCGGCCTACGTCCAACAGTAAACGTCTATCGGCTTTTGTTTAATTGTCGGAAAAATCATCTAATGACGTATCCCGCCCTTGGCCGGATCAGGAAACAGTGTCAGACTCTTACTGACTAAACGACCCACACTATTCGACATTCCTTCTTAGCCTTCACACAAGGGTCGGACCTTCCTTTCAGAAATCAAACCGGGGCCCCTGTAGGCTTTGGCCCTGCAGTTGGGCCTCTATATTTGCTGAGGCATCCAGAGCGCGCCGGTGTACTTTAACAATCTCATATGGGTTACAACATTAATTCAACTCACAAATCTTGACTGGCCTGTCAGTCTAGTAAGTAGCCAGTGACCCTGACAGCTATGCGGGAGGTCGTGGGTTCGATTCCCACCCAGGACAAAAGTTTGTGTGAGCACGATAATTTGTTCTGTGTCTGGTTGTTATTTATCTATAATATGTATGTATTTAGAAATATATAAGTAATTTATAAGTTGTCTACTACTCATTACACAAGCTCGGCTTAGCTTGAGACTAGACGACGTTGTGTGAAAAGTGTAAAAAAAAATCAAGTTGCCTCAACGTTTTACGTCAACATTAGTCAAAAGACCATTCTCTTACGTCAACAGGGATTCAAACGGCACACAGTTACCAGCAAAGCTTCACAGGATAACTAACAAAGCTTGTATCACACACGAGTGTGTCGGGAGCTCTCGGCAAAATCTGTGTTAATCTCTTTTATAACCACGTCTGAACAGAGCAAAGACTGTGCTAGGATTTAATGTGTTTCTTGTTTTAGAAAAGTAGTTGAGTAGCTATTAGCAAATTGCACTTAGCAGAAGTCACTGCTTACCATCAGGTTGACCGCAGTCAAGCATTAGATTATAGCAAATTAAAAAAATGATTTCCCACCTCACAAAAGGCCGTAGAGACCTATGGTGGAGATCCAGCAGGGTCGAAGCCTCCTGGGGCAATGGGTAAATATGAAAGTGTAACACCCAAGTTGCTGATCTAAGGCAAAGAAGGAACGCTGGGTCGTTTAGTCAGTAAAAGTTTGACACCATCTCCCGATCCGCCCAGGGCAGGAGATAAAAAAAAAACACCTCAAAATAAAGCCGTAATATGAAGAATTTTATTGGTAGAACTAGCAAATTTTTGGAGATGGTAGTCATTGAGTAGTTTTGTATGAACTCCACTCAGCAGGTATATTAATATATAAAACTAGCTTTTGCCCGCAGCTTCGCCCGCGTACATAAAATATAGCCACTCAGGAGTAAAGCAGTTTTCTATTGTTGCTTAAATTTTTCCAATCGGACCAGTAGTTCCAGAGATTACCCCCTACAAACAAAAAAACAAACTTTACCTCTTTATTATATTAGTGTAGATAAACAACTGTTAAAGATATTTTTTTATTGCGAGGCCCTATTAAAACTCTAGTTTTGACTTGAATCGGGAATTAAACTATTTACTTTAGTTACTTTGTACTGAACCCAAGTTGACATGCGCGACTCGCACTTGCCCAGTTTTTTTTAATGTAAATGAAGAATCATTAAGAATAGTACATTATACGATAACCTAATCCCTGCTGACTCACTTCCAAGAACCAGATGACCATTAAAAGCGCCACTCTGCATAAAGCGCAGATAGACGGCAAACTAGTCTAAATCGACTAGAAAGTTAGACAAAACAATGGGCTATTTAGACAAGTACTTTCTCTAGACTGAAACAATGAGTTTAGTGTAAATCTAAGCAGGTACGTACCTAAGTGGCGTTACGTATACCGAGATCAATGTAATCAGTGTTCATCCTACCACTTTCACAGGTTTCTGGTACATGTCCGTTAAAAGGAAACTTCGGTTACTTGATAAGGAAGTTTCTTTGATTAATCGAACTTCTTACGGCTAATATCCGCCCTTGCGTTGTCGAAACTGCTACCACAAAACAAAAAGGTACAGAAGTCAATCTCATGTATGTACTTCACTTTTCATACCTACGCACGGCGGTCGCACGCGCTTTTTTTTATGGTAGGTAGGTGAAAATCATCGAATGACGAAACCCGCTCTTGGGCGGAGCGGGAGACCAGTGTCAGACTTTTACTGACTAAAAAACCTACCCCGTACCTTCCTTGCCTTATTCCTGGAGTCGAGGTAACAGTTTGCACCATCCTAGGCTCCAGGAGCGGTCGCACACGCTAGACCGCTAGGTTTGTCAACTGGATTATGCACAACAAATTATCGTGGTAGTTGCAAAATTTCACAGACGCGCGTCTCAAACGTCACACCCTCGCGGTCGTAATGATCCTCATTGAGCCGTCGAGCGCGCTTTGTACGTAGATTGACATTTGTACCTATATAATTTGTGCTGCTACGGTCCAGAATATGCGGTTTGCCTCGTCGTTTATACCGCGTACATCGAAGGACTGGAACAGTTTGCTTGCTGCAGTCTCCCCGCCCGATTATAAATATAGGTGTTTTAAGGTTAGAGCGAATAAGCTCTTAAGAAACTAAATAAATGAAAAGTAATAATAACACAAGCAGTGTCCGCACTACTTGTGTTATTATTACTTTTCATTATTCCTAAATTTGACCTATTCCTATTTTTTTCCTTACACACAATTTTCTATTTTTTTAAGATTTATATAATAAATCGTTGAGTTTGTCCACACATTAATAAATTTACGCGATAAATTGTCCAACTGAGGACACGTTTTTATGACGAATGCCAAGATTATCGCCTTTTCAGTGTCAGATGTATCAAAAAAGGAACAAAACTGCAAACATTTGTTGACGCGGTTGGGTAAGTGTAACGATTTATAAAACTCTGTCTGCTAAACTATCATTAATCTGTTCACCATAACGGTCATTGGATAATTAGTTTGTGACATATTTGGAACAAATTGGCAGACTATTTCCTGTTGTGTTTTGTTTCGATAAATCTACATACATTCGTTTTGCTAAATTGCTATTCGATAGTCTCACTAAAACTCAAAAAGGCAAGACCGATTTTGGTCACTTTTATTTTATTATGTTCTCTTTAACACAGGGATGGACTGACAGACTGATACTATAATTATAAATTAATTATTTGTATATAATTTGTATCTCACTGCAAGGTAAAGGCCTCCCATTTTTTTTTCAAACTTCTCTGTCTTGGGCGATCTCCGGCCAAGTTCGCCCCGCGAACGTGAGTAGATATATATACAGGGTGTCATTGACATGTTAACGCAAACGGATACCATAGATCCAGTGGTGGAATTTTTCATCGGTTCAAATTTTTGAAAAAAAAAGAGATTGGTTTTTTTATTATTACCTCGTTATTCTAACGGGGTTGGTTATGATAATGATATTAAAAAAAGAAAATTGATTTTTTTACAAAAAAAAACAGAATTATTTTTTTCTTGCAGATAAAGTCGTTAATTAATCAAACCCGATGATATTTGTAATTTAGAATGAAAATCATTATTTTTTTTCCAAAAAATTTTAATTGTACATTGTTATACGAGGGATGAAAGTTAGTTATTTAGTCCCGAGAAATTTCTTGGCGACCGAGCGACAGCGAGGTCGCTAATAGTTCGAGGGACTAAATAACTCTTTAACCCGAGGTAAACACTGTGCTTTTCATTACGAATACGAGGAAAATAAAAATAATAATAAAAACCTGAATCGTCGTCAAATGTCTTCGTATGTTTTTAGGAACGTATATTTCTTTTGACTTAGGCGGTAAGCGGTTTTCTCCTCAAAGAATCTTGCGTTAAATTTATAACTGAAGCTGGTGAACTTATCGTGTTAATACAAATTTCTTATAACAGAGATTTAGCAAAATGTAAACAAAACTCTACACCTCGAAAAAAAAATCAAGAAAGACCAAATCGGCCACAGATTATAGAGAGACTTTACCCGCCACTTTTTTTTTTTTTAGTCGTCGTCTGGCTATTCAGTCAATATTTTTCATTTCATCATTGTAAAAGTTGGTCAGGTCAACATTTTTCTCAAATATAATATTAGGTTTAATGAAATAGTTGAAAGTAAATTAAAATAAAGTCATTAAAAAAAAGTATTCTTAAATTATTTCTATCTCTATGTCATTTTAATTGTACTGGCAATATAAAAATTCGGGTCACGGTTCATTAGAAATGTCAAAATAGAACTAGTTTTTTTTTTAAATATTTGCTGTCTAAATATTAAAAAAATAACTGTCAGTTGTAAAGTAAAACTCCCTAGGGAGTAAAAGTACTTCTTCCAGCCCTGTCCGCAGGCAACTTAAAACCTACTTTCAGAGTATGAGTAATGAAAAAGAACTTTTTTATTTTACAGTTTAATTTAAAAAACGTAAAAAAAACCTTCAAAATTTTTTTGAAAAAAACAGACAAAAAATCCCACCACTGTGGGGTCTAGACTCATGTACTGAATCCATGGTGTTCGTTTGTGGTACAATGTCAATGACAATCTGTATATAATTTAATTATTTGTATATACATAATTTAATTTATTTTGTGATGTAATTTAATTTGTGTGACATAATTTTATTGAAATAGGCGTAGTATGTTTTGTCGTCAACAGTACCTAAAACGACTCCTACAGTTATTTGAAATAAATGAAATCATGAATAAATAAATCGTTTTCGCTATTACTAATTCCATACCTTTTGTGTTGCCAGTCAACAATTTCGGGTCCACAACACCCACACAACAGTAATAAATTCAGTTCAACTAAGATTTAAATCGAAATAGTTTCAGAGAATCTTAAATCGTCTTAGTTTTGGGTTTCGGGTCCGAATTTCATGAAATATATTGCCTATTATCTATACTAATATTATAAAGCTGAAGAGTTTGTTTGTTTGTTTGTTTGAACGCGCTAATCTCAGGAACTACTGGTTCGAATTGAAAAATTCTTTTTGTGTTGGATAGATCATTTATCGAGGAAGGCTTTAGGCTATATAACATCACGCTGCAGCTTATAGGAGCGAAGAAATAATGGAAAATGTGGAAAAAACGGGGAAAAATATTCATCTTTGAGGGCTTTCGTTGCGTGCGCTGCGAAAACGGTAGAAGATACCAAAAAAATATGTATGAAAGAATTATTCCTCTTAAAATGATATAAAAAAATGTCCGCGACAGTATATGTCTATCTTTTAAGATTAACTCACTAGAACCGTTTTTATGGGAATCAAATTTAGCCGAAATTGATGCATTTTTACTAATTATTTGTTAGAGTTGTATAAACATAGTAATATTAAACTTTATCCAAATAAATGTGTTGTTGATTAAGAGTATGTAATTGTGAACAAAATTGTCTGTGACATCACTTATTTTCAAAGAACATTTTAGAAGATATTACTATTTTAAAATTACTCCGATATAAAATTTACACGCTCCGCATGATGTGTGTGGGTTGCTTGCGGTCGACGCGGAGGGGTTTTTTTATGGTAGGTAAAAATCATCCAATGACGAATCCCGCTCTTGGGCGGAGCGGGAAACAGTGTCAAACTCTTACTGACTAAACAACCTACCCCGTTCCTCCCTTGCCTTATTCCCAAAGCCCCAGTATAACGCTTTCGCACCAACCCTCGGCTGCAGCTCGAGCTGCCGGCTTCGACCCTGAAGGCCCCCCCCGCGCGGGAGCAGTGCGCGCCGTCGACGAGTTGGTCTAACCGGGTGGCGAGCTACCCATTGCTCACCGTCCGCAAGCAGGCGTCTACGGTGGCCGGATATCGGCGAGATCGCGGCGGCGACGGCTACGGCGCGGACGATGTTGCCCTTGCCTTATGCGGTCGGACTTCTCCTTTACAAGCATTACTGTTTCGCAGAAGGAAGCGACCGCTTGCCATTCTGCTTTGCTACGGACCATGGCTTGAACCAAGGCCCGGCGCGAGAAGTAGCCACCGCCGATCACCCCCACGAGGACACGGCGATGCTCTTCTCAAGCGGGGCACACCTCCACCGTGTGCTCCAGCGTGTCCTCCGGGGTGGCCACTCAGTGGCGACACCCGGGCGTCTCTTCCGCACGAATCCGGTTCGGGAATCTCCTGAACTTCCCATGTCCGGTGAGAACCTGCGTCATGCGGAAGGTGTGGACGTCGTAATGTCTATCCAACCACGCCTCAAAGAGGGAACTTACCGTCGAGATTATGGCGTGCCCAAGGGGGTGTGTAGCTCTATGAAGTACTTTTAGATAATTATGTTCTTTTAAAAACTAAATTGTCTAAAATAATAACAGAAATTGACACGGGTAAAGTCGTGAGTAACAGCTATAATTTATAAAGCTGAGGTTGTTTGCAAAAATAAATATGATGATGATGCCCAAAATAACTATTCCACGCAGACGAAGTCGCGGGCACAGCTAGTGTATCTAATATGTGTACTGACCACAGAGATAGATATACCTAGATAACGCAAGAGCAACTACTTCGCGTGCCTAGCTTACGTACAAAAATCGTAAGTGGTCACTTTCGCGGTCAGTCTGCATCGGTGTACAGCGCTAGTCGGACATCAGTTAAATATATAAAAATAGTTAATTGTGCTGGTAAGCCGGGGTTGAAGCGAGGGGGACGCCGTACGCAGCGGCGTCTTTGAATAGATTTGATTTTTCCGTCACAAATAGTGCTTGTGACGCCATAATCCCTCCCCTCCTAAAGAGGAGTCCTGTGTCTCAGTAGTGGGAACATTAAAAGGGCCGATGATGATGATGACGCCATCATAGGTAGTCAAAAAATGGCACGCTTGTTTTCCATACAGATCGTGATGCTTGCGTTATCTAGGTATATCTATATCTGTGGTACTGACCGCTGTATAATGTTCTAAACAATTTTGCTGGTGTCCGTAATATGCTAAGTTTACATTGTGTAAGCCAAATATTCTGCTAGCAAGATTCAATGACTCGTAGTCTTTAATGGGAGATTTGGCCTTCTCAATTCTAGACCAAATTTAGCTATTAATGGCTAAACTTTAAATAGGACACGAAAACATGTCTAGATGACCGATTTCGAAATCCAAAATTTTATGTGGGACATATTCATATTGATTGTGATGCTAAAATAAAGCTAGTTTAATCAGAGTTTACTTTTTTATGGTGAAAAAAAACATCTAATGACAAATCCCGCTCTTGGGCGTGCTCATCACACAAATATTTGTCCTGGGTGGGAATCGAACCCCACGACATTCGGCATATCAGTCAGGGTAACTAACACTAGACCAAACCAACAAGCCAGTCGAAATGGTCTTAGCAATAGGGTCCCGTTTTTACTTACGGAACCCAAAAATATATGACGACATGTATATAAAATCTAAGTACTAGATAAAGATTAAGTATAGCTAGAGAGAAACACAAACCGGCTACATATTAGACCACATTAGCTGCGAGTCCAAACTATCATAAATATTTACTACACCCATAACCTAAAGTTTCGTAAACCGTATCAATCGTATACAGAATGTTATACGAGAACTGTTTCGTAATATCAATACACGTATAAACTGTATCTAACATTTTCTTAGTTTTATATTGGGTTCGGCATCCAGTCTATTGGAAATCGGAAACTATTTACAAGTTTTTTGTATTGTCAAAATGTCGAGCATTCACAATATCTCCTGTTCTTCCCGCCCTGTTCTAATATTAGGTACTTCATCATCATCATTTCAGCCGAAAGACGTCCACTGCTGGACATAGGCCTCCCCCAAGCGCCGCCACAAAGACCGGTCCTGTCCGTCTTGCAGCCATCGGATTCCAGCAAATCTGACCAGGTCATCGGTCCACCTTGTTGGATGCCTTCCAACGCTGCGTCTTCCGGTACGCGGTCGCCAATCCAGAACCTTACGGCCCCAGTGGCCATCTGTTCTGCGTGCAATGTGTCCTGCCCATTGCCACTTTAGTTTGGCGATTCTTTTCGCTTTGTAGGCAACCTTGGTTCTCTTGCGGATATCTTCGTTTCTGATTCGATCACGCAAGGATACTCCGATCATAGCTCTTTCTATTGCCCTTTGAGTGACTTTGAGTCTTCTTAGGAGACCCATTGAAAACGACCACGTTTCTAGGGGGAATAAAAACAGAAAATGCGTTTGTTTAAGTCTACGTGTGTCAACCATACGCTCCATCAACGCCTCGGACTCGGTCCTTACAGGCATCCCGGACGGCAAGCTACCCATTGCTCGTCGTCCGCAAGCCCACAAAGATCGACCCGTACGACTATAATTTTATCGATTTTGGTAATAGCTCTTAAACTTCTAGTAATAAAACGCTTATATCAGACGAGTCCCTCTCAAGTTTCCTCACAGACTTCAAAAGAGGCTTACTTTATTCGAAAACCATTTCAGGTCGTCGTCAAAAGTTGACGAAATTGCGATTTGAAATTCTATCTTGAGCGCCATATTGAAAATTATAAATGATTTATTAATAAGGTCCCGAGCAAACACTGTCGCTCGAAATAGTATTTGTCATGAATCTTATTTGTAGAACACACACTTTGACAAAAGAGTATATTAAAAATCTTTTAACACATTATAGCACGTTTTCAATGAAAAAAGTTTTTTTCATAACAAGCTTTTATAGCTCGGTATATACTTTTGTAATTAATACTCATCTAAACCTTTCCGAAAAGTAAAAACACTTTAGAGTTGTCTTATGAAATTACCGAGTTTCTATCTTTCAGTTCCACCATCAGACCCCGATTACTATCTATCACCAAAATACTCGTCAAGACGAATCACACTAGCTCGAACTCGTTGGGGTTGTGTCGATTAATTGCCGAGTTCTTATGGCCGCCTTCCAGCTATTCCCATTTCCATGCGGACGGCGATCAATGGGTACCTCGCTGTCCGCCTATCCGGCAACCGTCCGGACCGAGCCCAAGTCGTCGACGGCGCGCACTGTTCCCGCGCGTCTCAAGGAGTTGTCAGCAACTGTAGGGGCACAGCGGGGTCGAAGCCTTCTGGGGCCAAGGTTTGATGTGGAAGCGGAAGACCGGGGCCCTGGAACTAAGGCAGGAAGCAACGGTGGGTCGTTTAGTCAGTAGAAGTCTGACACTGTCTAAAAAAAAAGCTCTGTCATCAGATCAGTTTCATGTCCTTATAATATTGCATTGTCACGCGATACATATGTATGCAAAATTTTAATACATTCCGCTCTGTGTGCAGGATAGAGTATCATATAAATTTAAATAATAGATAAGCTTATGGCGGATTATGACATACTTCCTTCGGAAACAAACGTCCTTCTTTTTTCGCAATACTGCGGTTACTCAGTCACACTATAGATGTAATACTTTATTGCACTTTCACGACATTAGAAATGATTTTAAGCCAAACTATTTCCGTGCACGTAATAATACTTTAATAAGTTTTGCATTAGGACCTTGCACTCCAGTGGCGCCAACTGGTGAGCAAATAAAACGTCATCTTAACATTAAAATTGAAATTATTTAGGCGCCATGACAACGATGATCGAGAATTCATTCTCTCTCATACTAGCACACAAACTGTACAGTGTAAGTACCATCGAAGACATTTCTGCCTGACTACCGCTGAGTTCATTTTACCTTGCAATCGAAAGGAAAACTTCATTTGGATTGACCCCACGCCTAAGAATTCAATCGGAAATGTTTTCATGTGATCAGGCAGAAATCACCACGATAGTACCTTCACAGCGTGCAGGTAAGAAGTAATTTGAAATCCATTTATTTCATCACCATTACTCTCAAAAACTGTGTAGGAAAAACATTGTCAGAAAGTGGCAAGTCTTAGAAACCAAAATTCGAAAACATGTGACATCCACCCACCCGCAGCACACAGCCCATTCACTCTCCTAGAGACCAGGCCTGAATTCCAGCAGTGGGAAAGAAGAAACAAAGAAAGAAAACAATGTTTATTTTGCCAAAAACAATTGCACCATAGACACTAGGCAGAATATAGTTGTCTTGGTCTCAGCAAGGCTGATACTAGCTATGCTATACTATCGCGCGCCTCAAGGAGTTGTCAGCAAACTGTAGGTTGGTGCAAAAATGTTATCGCGGCTCTAGGAATAAGGCAAGGGAGGAATGGGGTAGGTTTTTTAGTCAGTAAGAGTCTGACACTGTCTCCCGCTCCGCCCAAGAGCGGGTTTCGTCATTGGATGATTTTCACCTACCATAAAAGAAAAGCTGTGTTATACTATGTTACTTTAGACCAGTGATTCCCAAAGTGGTCCAGGTGGACCCCCAGGGGTCCACGGGAGACTTGCTGGGGGTTTACGTAGGCATGAATAAAAAATGGGGGTCCATAAGATGTTAATGGAGGTCCACGAAAATTTATCTGCTTTTGGTAGTAAAGAGCAAAAATGCTAACTAACCTAACTAAGCAGATAATATTTTAATAAGGCAAGTGACTGTTACTTATCCAAACTTGCGTATTCGATATTACGTACAATTTGACTCACAAAGCTGTATCCGCCCGAAAATGCTTAGTGCCTGTTCAGACATGAACTTGATCACCACTATAATAATACTTGATGCTTTTTCAACTCCCCATATAAAATGACCAAGTTACGTGACCGACTTTGTATGAAAGTTGAATTTTTTTTATGCTAATTTCGAAGTCATAGAACAAATGTTGTTCAAAATGGTCGGTAGAACACGTGGTTGAAGGGATGTAAATGTTCACAGATACACCCTGTATAGGGACAGAACTCGGAAGCAACACAATTAATTTTTATTTTTTGGTGACTTTAAGAATGTGGTAGAAATGTAGCAGCAGGGGGTCCACTGAAACCAGTAAAATTTTGAAAGTGGTCCACGAGAAAAATTAGTTTGGGAACTACTGCTTTAGACGCTATAGCTATGTCACTTCCAGATGGTTCCTCTCCACGACGCAGGTAAGGTGGCCCCTAAAGATATTCCGAGACATGACACGGGTAGCATTACAAAACCAAATACCAGTATATCATTATGGGCATTTGCGTCACATTTATGAGTTGTGGACATCTGACGCTCTCGCATAAGATCACACACAGCTTTAGCTGTTGATAAAAATTGGTCTGTTAAGGACTTGGAATCTTCAAAGTCGATTACAGGTATACATGTAGGACTTCAGTTTATTGGTTCTAAGACATATCTTTCTAGGTTTCTTCGCAATGTTTCCTTTCACAGTTTTGAAAGCAGTGGCGATGAAATAAATTACCAGGCTTGGTTTGAACACTTCGATCCCATGTCCTACAACTTGTAAGTCGGGGCCGTTACCGTTCTCTTTGTTTTTCAAATAGGTTTTGTGGTGGGCAAAAATCATTCAATGACGAATCCCGCTCTTGGGCGGAGCGGCAAAAGGTGTCAGATTCTTACTGACTAAACCCCCCACCCCGTTCCTACTTCGACTTTCGCACTGGGGCCAAGTCTTCCTTTCAGAAAGAGACCCTGGGCCCCAGTAGGGTTCGACCCTTTTGCAGAGTCCCTACGATTTTGCTGACAACTCCTCAAGGCGCGCGGGAACAGAGCGCGCCGGCGACGACCGGATTGTTACCAGACAAGGTATATTTCGTAATTGAACCAGTAGGTATCATTCTGTCAGTTCCTCTCACAAACAGCTTCTATAACCAACACACGTAATCAAGGCGTCAACACGTAAAATGCATAACAATCGATTAAATTAAGCTACAATTAAATTGAAGTCGACAAAAAACTGGTTCGAACTGGACTGTGAACTAGTTTTGTGACGTATTAGATAAATAAATAGTCGTGAACGCCGGACGCACGGGGTGGGGGCGACACTTGCTAGCTGTCAGCTGTGCCGTGCGGACGTGCGATCACGACCACTAAACTACTGAGTGTTGTTATTAATTTAAACCACCCTAACACTTACCCCCAGTGACAGAGGACGTCACACGTGGCGACGAGTCTTTGGGTAAGTGTTTTTTTTTACAAAAAAGAGAAAAGATAAATAGAACAGTTTGGTGTCTGTGTACCTAGAGATTTGTAAATAACAATTGATAGCGCCTATGGTTGCTTTGCTATGTATGGTGTTTCGTGGTACCGGTTTGTTGTGGTGGAAACATGTGTGCAAGCTACAAATAACCTATACATAAATATTCCGTTAAAGTAATTACATGTTAAAATCGGCCATATTATACGCGTACTACTTACATCAATTATCGCGTATTCGTGCGATACTAAATAATATTTTATGTAGATATGTTTTTAATGTAAGTGAATAGTTTATTCCTATGTAAAGAATCTTTAATGTGCGACTAGAGTGAGACTATATTCATAAGTATATACTTGGAAGTGGTTTACATGAATAAAGAGATTTTGAGGTTTGAAGTTAATAAATAACTAATTTTATCAAACGTAGCCTATCGATTTCTCAAAATACCTACCGAAAAAAAAAAAAAAAAAAAAAAACTTGTAGGTAGTAAATTTTATTGAGCACTACTTACCTGATATTATAAATTATAACTAAGTAACAAACTGTAAGGAACATTTTGGCCTTAATATTATAATTAGAACTCGTTTCACATTTTTTGTATAACCTTTTTATCCCACGTTAATAACATATCACGGGGTAGGTAGGTACCTACCTACGCATATACTATGCACAACAATAGACCGGTAAGCACGTGAATGCTTAATCTAGCAATATTTTGATACTTGTTATTGCACTGGGCGGGTTTTGCCGGTGTACGATGAATCACTTGTTATCTCTTTGCCGAGTAGTAAGTCTATAAGACTGGTACTAAGCAAACAATAATACAAACAACATACTATTATGTGTATCAAAGATAAAGACAAGGCTCAAATATGCATTTATTTACAAGTAGTAAATTGACAATGTCAATTGGTACTAACGAGAATTATTGAGGGTGATGTTACCGACTTATCCGTGAACTGATTGATGCCAGGAATAGTTTCCATTTTGCAAGAAAACTAATCAATTAGTTTTTAGAATGTTTATTCTTTGAGAAATGCCACATTATGCATGTATGTATTATACATGTATATACAAAAAAAAAAAAAACTACTATTAGTGTTTTAAGTTTTAGGTGTTATTTTCCATTTATGGCACTGTAACTTATTATCACGGTAAATTTTCTTCGTGAAGTAAATAAAACCTACATACTATAACTGTATGTTGTCACAAGGAATAAAATAAAACAAGGACTGTTTTTATGATCGTATTACATTTAAGGCAAAGATTAAATATTAAGAATATTAAAATTATTGCTATTCGCGGATGGGTAGGTGCATCTACATACTCAACAGTAAACTGACTGGATCAGTTGGTGTTAACAAATTAATGATTAAACACTAGTAGTAACTGATGATTCAGTGGTACTAAAGACAATTTTGAAACCAGTAGTAACTGATGAAGTCAGTGGTACTAACGATAAACCTCTGTCGCAGGTCGCCCCAAAATGTCTCAGATACCATCTCTCGAGACCTTCGATTGCGAAGGTGACCCTGTTTCTGTGGGTTTGCGCTGGGAAAAGTGGAAGCGAGGGCTAGACATTTTCCTGCTTGCGTCAGATACAACTGATTCTGAAAAGAAAAAGGCTACCTTACTTCACTTGGGGGGACTGACGCTCCAAGAAATATATTACAATATACCAGATGATGAAGAGGTAGAAGATGATAGAGATGCATACGAATTGGCCATTAAAAAATTAGACGTATATTTCTCGCCCAAACAGAGTAAGATCTATGAACGACATTTGTTTAGGCAGATTAAGCAAGAGTCCGATGAAAAATTCGAGAAATTCCTGGTGCGATTGCGTCACCAAAGTAGTAAATGTAAATTTATAAGCAAAGAAGATAACATCATTGACCAGATAGTAGAGAAATGTAGTTCAAAAGATCTTAGAAAGAAAATACTTACCTTAGGTGACGATGTGACTCTCGACAAAATTATATCACTAGCCAGTGCTATAGAGGCAGTAGACCGCCAACTCACTGGCTATAATCAAGAATTCAAAAATGCCACTATTAATAGAATCGAGCAAAAAACCAATGTCTTAGAGAATACAGAATGTTCACGATGTGGTAGCACACAACATACTGAGGAGAGTAATGTTTGCCCAGCTAAAGCCAAACAATGTTTGAAATGCGGGTTTGTTGGGCATTTCAGGAATAAATGCAAAACACGGGCAAGCAAGCGAAAACCCCCAATTCCGAACACAAACAAATATCCAAACAAAAAACGTAGATTATCAACTAAGAATAACGACAAGGCTGAAACTAAAAATACAAATAAACCGAGTTCTTCAAAAACGGATGTCAATTACATATTTCATATCGATGATGACACTACATTAAATTGCAATTTGGGAGGTGTTCAAGTTGACATGGTTGTAGACTCCGGCAGTAAATGCAATATCCTTAGTGACAAAACTTGGGACCGTTTAAAGAAATGCAAAGTAGATGTAAGAAATCAAATAGCTAACCCGGACAAAACATTTGTCGCATATGGTAGCAAAAAACCATTAACGGTGATCGGGTCATTTGACACAGATATTCGTATAGGAGACCAGGTACGAGCGGGAACCTTCTATGTTGTTAAAGATGGCACACGTGACCTTCTGGGGAAAGACACTGCCATTTCACTTAAGGTTCTCAAGATCGGTCTAGGTATTAATTTGGTAAGTGAAAACAATTTTCCTAAAATTAAAGACGTACAGCTTACTATTTCTATTGACAAGTCTGTAAAACCTGTAGCTCAGCCATGTCGCAGAGTGCCCATACCCTTAGAGGAAAAAATTAACAAAAAAATCGACCAGCTGGTGAAATTAGACATAATTGAGCCTGTAAATAATCCTTCAGGTTGGGTTTCACCAATCGTGCCGGTACTTAAATCTGATGGTGACGTTAGGATATGTGTAGACATGCGATGCGCTAACAAAGCTATCATTAGGGAAAATCATCCTTTACCCACAATGGATCAACTACTCCCAAAGTTTAGAAAAGCACGTGTTTTTACAAAACTTGATATTAAAGACGCATTCCATCAGGTCGAGATAAGTAAAGATTCTAGAGATATTACAACATTCATCACGGGACGAGGCCTTTATCGTTACAAAAGATTAATGTTCGGAATATCTTGTGCACCGGAACATTTTCAAAAAATTTTAGAAAGAATTCTTTTACCATGTGACGGTGTTGTTAATTTTATAGATGATATTGTAGTGTACGGCAAAGATGATTCCGAACATAATGCTAGGCTTACGAAGGTCCTTAATATTTTCAAAGATAAGAATATTCTTCTAAACCAGGATAAGTGCGTCTTTAATGTTAAGTCTATAAAGTTTTTAGGCCATGAATTATCCCCTGATGGTATCAAACCTTTGGATAAATATAGAAAAGTGGTAGACAATTTTAGAGAACCCATTTGTATTGAAGAAGTACAAAGTTTCTTAGGACTTATAAATTATGTAAACAAATGGATTCCCGACCTGGCCACTAAATCAGAACCCCTGAGAAATCTCCTTACCTTAAAGTTAGGTAAAAATGCAAATATTACCCCTTACTGGGGACCAAAACAAGCTAAATCGTTTTTAGAATTAAAGAAATCTTTGAGCAATATTCACACACTCGGGTACTACGATCCAAATGATAAAACAATTGTAATGGCAGATGCCAGCCCTGTAGGGTTAGGTGCAGTTCTCATTCAGTCTGACAGCGATGGACCACGCGTAATTGCTTATGGCAATAAAAGCCTTACCGAAGTTGAAAAACGCTATTGTCAAACCGAAAAAGAGGCTCTGGCGCTAGTTTGGGCAGTAGAACATTTTAGAATGTATCTTTATGGAAAAGAATCCTTTGATTTGATAACCGATCACAAGCCGCTGGAGGTTATATTTGGTAATAAATCAAAACCATGCGCTAGGATTGAGCGTTGGGTGCTGCGTCTTCAAGCGTACAATTTCAAGGTATTATTTAGACCAGGGAAGACTAATATTGCGGATTGTTTATCCCGTTTATGCGCCGTAGATAACCCCCAGCCGTTTGAAAATGGTTATCATGTAAATCAAATTGTCCAATACGCGAGACCTTGCGCAATAGGTATGGATTTACTTATAAATGCATCTTTACGTGATCATGAAATAAAACTAGTTAAAGAAGCATTGTCATCAGACAACTGGGACCCATTAATAAATAGTTACAGAATATTTCGAACAGAGCTCTGGATGCACGATGACCTTTTGCTGAGAGGTAATAAAATCGTTATCCCACTTGAATTACGTGGTCAAGTACTGGAGGCAGCTCATGAGGGACATCCTGGCATTGTTGCGATGAAGGCACGACTACGCACTAAGGTATGGTGGCCAAAAATAGACGTTGATGCCGAAAGACTAGTAAAAAGTTGTAAGGGTTGTACTTTGGTGTCAGCGCCTAACCCTCCACTGCCAATGAAACGCCGTGAGCTGCCATCACAAGCCTGGATTGACGTTGCAATTGACTTTCTAGGTCCGCTACCGAGTGGGCATTATTTATTTGTAATAGTTGATTACTTCAGTAGATACAAAGAGATTAAGGCTATGAAAACAATAACATCTGCTGAAACTATCAAAATATTAAAAGAGATTTTTTCTAGATTAGGAACACCATCAAGTATAACCGCTGATAACGGGAAACAATTTGTCAGCGCGGATTTTAGGTCATTTTGTCTCGAACTTGGTATAAATATACATTTTACAACTCCCTACTCCCCTCAACAAAACGGAGAAGTTGAGCGGCAGAATAGGGACATTTTAAAACGTCTTCGCATAAGCCAAAGTCAAAAGTCAAATTGGCAAGAAGACTTATTGTTGTATTTATCCATGTACAATAGTACCCCCCACTCGACCACAGGCAAAACTCCGGCAGAACTATTTTTCGGTAGACAGTTTAGAGACAAAATACCATCTCTTATAAATATAGAAAATCCTTTTACATCAGAAGTAAAGGATAAAGACAAAATAATGAAAGAAAAGGGGAAGGGATATGAGGATAGGAAAAGGAAAGCAGTGGATATGGATATAGGTATTGGTGAAAAAGTGTATATAAAAAATATGACTAAGGAAAATAAACTTGTAACAAACTTTGACCCAACGCCTCATACTGTCATAAATAGTAAGGGGCCAGAATATAACATAAGGAATGATAATACTGGGCAGGAGTTAAAAAGAAACATCATCCATCTTAAAAGAGTAGAAGGCCAGTGGGAAGTATGTTCAGAAAATAAAACCAATTTAGTTGTTAGCGATCAGAGCGGGGATAGCGACTGAATTTAAAATAACGATGTATGTAATTAAATTAATAGCTACATAATTATTTACAGGAGGAGTTAAAATAAATCAAGTAACAAACCGGATATGATACACCGTTTCGTTAACTTTATAAATGTGTCTGAATAATCATTTTGATTTTGTTATTCTGATTAATTAGGTATCATGTTTTCGAAGAAAAACTGATTACTGTAACTAACTAGTAAAAGGTATTATACGTATAAAGTGATTATTATGCCATAGTTTAGTGTTGATTATAATTTTGTTTTAAATCATAAGTTTCTGCTTAAATAAAGAATTGTGATTTGGAAAAAAGGGAAAGGTGTGACGTATTAGATAAATAAATAGTCGTGAACGCCGGACGCACGGGGTGGGGGCGACACTTGCTAGCTGTCAGCTGTGCCGTGCGGACGTGCGATCACGACCACTAAACTACTGAGTGTTGTTATTAATTTAAACCACCCTAACACTTACCCCCAGTGACAGAGGACGTCACAAGTTTAAACCGGTTTTGAGTCTGAAAATGACTGATTATATCTCCTTTAGCCTTCTTGTTGTCTTGTTTCAAGTTTTTAACGGTATCCTGGGCCAGGGGCGATTATTTTAAATTACAACTACGTTTTAATTTCATATGTGCATTAATTAATGTATTTTTATGCTAACATGAACATAAGTTTATGTTAGCTAGCAACTTAAAGTAAAAATACATATACATAATTTCTGATGTTATGTAAAAAAACTTGTGAACATCGTTTAATCCAAGAGTAATTGTAAATGCGGAATTAACTTAGACAGTCTGTGCGTTTTTTTGGTTTCCTCTTCCAAACTGCTGAACCAATTTTGATAAATTTTATTGTTGAGACGGAATGGACTTTAAAGACGTATATAACAAAATTTTGGTATAATTGTTGACTTTCATATAGGCGAAAACGATAGAGGAAATTGCAATCCGTGTCTCCTCAGGATTGCATTACTCATTTCAGTTTAGGATTGAGCTTGATCACTATCTCACCTGATGGTAAGCGATGATGCGATCGTCACTAGTGACTAGACCACGCTTGACTAGAAGTAACCTATTCACTCTTTACTTAACCTTTCGACTGCCGTAATTACAGACACAATTAAAAGACAATAGGTGTGCGGACACCGGTGTCCTCTTGAACTTAAAGCACAGTAAGTATAAGCGCTAACTCTAAACGAAACTATTGCAACTTGGCTAGGGGGGCTGAATTACCTACATTTTTATAAGATTACTTAGGTTTTTTTTACACTGGGGCTCTGGGAATAAGGCAAGGAAGGCACGGGGTAGGTTCTTTAGTCAGTAAGAGTCTGATACTGTTTCCCGCTCCGCCCAAGAGTGGGATTCGTCATTCGATGATTTTTACCTACCATAAAAAAGGATCCATCCACCAATTCACACTGGGCCCGCGTGGTGGATTATGGCCCAATCCCTCTCCTAGAGAGGAGGCCTGTGTCCCAGCAGTGGGAACATTAAAAAGGCTGATGACGATGATGATGATGAAAAAAAAGGATTACATTACCTATGTAATCCTATGTAGTAGTAAACAACATTACATAGTAAGGGATTTATTGTAATAAATGAAATGATGAAGTGGTTCCGCAGGGAAGAACCTCAACTTATTTATTCAGTTTGATAGATTGCGGTGCGCTATACATATTTAATTTGTGATCACAGGCAAACGAAGACACTGTTCCTTGTAAGACACTTTACTGGACAAAATATTTATATGAATGGGACAAGATTTATTAAAAAAAAAATACTTAACAAAGATTTCGGCATTAGTGGGAAATTATATGGAATCTAATGATTGAAATTATTTGTGCGTAGAACGGCGTAGCGTGATCGCGTGGCGTGGATCAAGCGTAACTCCACAGCCCAGTTACAATCGTTTCGTTTAGCGTCAGCGGTTGTATCCGGCCACGACCCCAATTCCCTTGTCCGGACGTCATCTCAACAAAGGAGTTAGGGGTGTTGCTATCTACAAGCGCTAACTTTAAACGAAACGATTATAACTCGGATATAGAGGCAGGTCGTTTCCATATAAAACGTATGGAGACCGTTAATAATAGTTCTCACATGTGTAGTTCTACCTATAGTGTTTACCTACTAGTAACATTTCTCGTGGGCTGAATAAACCAACTTGCATCTCTAAAATTCTAATTCATTAGTAGGATGTAGTTGCCTAGTACGAAAACTAATACATTAACTGTAGTCAACGTCAAAGCAAGGTGAGAGAGCTTAATACTGGAACTATACTCCGTTCAAAATAACATTACAAATTAAAGAAAACCTTTTTACTATTCGATCAACCGATTTTGAGACGTATTACGTTGGTGGAATGACAAATGGCGGCTGCAGTAAATACGTAGTTGGTTTTTTAATGGCTTTTTGCTTTTAATGTCAACATTATGCCTACGGAATAGTAGTTAAAATCGGTTTAACAACTGTTGGTTTCTGGAGGTTTCTGTAAATGTCTATGTGTGTATAACAATACATTCATTCAAACATGTACCGATAAATAAACGGCCTTGTAAATACTTTGTCACAAATTAAGACTAATAGTATCTATTTTTTATTTATTTTTATTTAATAGAAAACTATTTTTTATTGGAAAAATAAACAATTTTTTTCTTCATCATCATCAGCCTTTTTAATGTTCCCGCTGCAGGGACACAGGTCTCCTCTCCAAGAGAGAGAATGGGCCGTAATCTATCACGTGGGCCCAGTGCGGGTTGGTGGATGTCACATGTCTTCGAATTTCTGGTTCTAGGACATGCCGGTTTCCTCACGATGTTTTCCTTCACCGTTTTGGAACAGTGGTGATGAAATAAATTACACAAAGTACTGCGCCTGGCTGGGTTTGAACCCGCGACCTACAACACGTAAGTCGGGGCCGTTACCACTCGGCCACCACTGCTCTTTTTTTTTATTTCATTCATTTATTTTTTTAGTATCTTCATATTTTTTTTATTTCCACTTTCACACGGACAAACCCGCCAGCAGACGTTAGTAAACAATAATTACCAAGTTTCAATTGCCCAAAATGGCGCCTAAATTACCTTAACTTCACATAACCAACATAAAAACTCATCATGCAATCATTTGCAATCAAAAACGAATAAATCATTAATAAAAAGGTACTATAATCAATCAGCTTCGTGAATAAGGCTTACATAATAAATACATAACTGTTGAGGACTGAATTAGACTTATATAATCCTTACAATACCTATTAGATATAAATACTATCTGCCTCACGGCGTCTGTCAGTTTGAACGCGATAAACTCATAAACTACTGAACAGATTTACATATTTTTTGACTGGCCTGTTGGTCTAGTGGTTAGTGGCCCTGACTGCTATGCTGCTGTCGTGGGTTCGATTCCCGGGACAAATGTTTGTGTGATAAGCTCAATTATTTGTTCTGGGTCTGAGTGTAATTTATCTATAACTAGCGACTCGCCTCAGCTTCGCACGGGAGCAATGCTGATATTAAATATATTATGCATGTGATTATACATATAAACCGTCCTCTTGAATCACTCTATCTATTAAAAAAAGCGCATCTAAATCCGTTCTGTAATTCTAAAGATTTAAGCATACATAAACACAGGAAGCGACTTTGTTTTATACTATGTAATGATAATAGCATAATTCATTTTAAAACTTTCAGGACTCAGAAAGCTCAATAAACACCAGTTTAAACATTCCTGTTAGTTACCCAGTTACTGGGTTGTTGAGATCAGATAAGTCGCACCATAAAAAAAACTTATCGTCACCTGCATCCGGTTATACAGGAAGTCCATCCCGACGGTAACGGTTTAGTAGAGAGACTTCATAGTTAGATACATAACTGCAAATCAAAATGGCAAACTTACATAAGAATGATTTAATAAAATCAAATGTAGGACAAAAGTGACATTATTAAATCTACTCAATTGGACCGGTTTGTTGAATTTATAATTTTTGGGGTAATTTAAAAGATTTGGAACGATAGTTGTTTTTAAAGCAAATATGGTGGTGACTGGTTATGTTAGTATTCCCTAAGGCAATATAATTGCCTTATAAGGATATGTAGCTTTCAACTTTGACTTTATGTTATTAGCGAACCGGAAATAGAGACTTAAATGCTAATGTTTCTGCGTTATGTATGGTTGAAAGTAGTTAGGTACGATTTTTGAAAATTATACTTAATCACACCTAGGAGTAAGTTTATGTATTTGGTTTTAATCATAAAACAACATCAAAACACATCTCCCACTTTGGGTAATACGAGAGTGAACTTATTATTGATGGGCTTGCGCTTGGCCTCAATTTCATCTTGTTATTTTTTATGGTGGGAAAAATCATCGAATGATCCCGGCCTTGGGCGGAGCGGGAGATAGTGTCAGACTTCTACTAACTAAACGACCCACCGTTTCTTCTTACTTTAGTTCTAAGGCCCCGGTGTTCCGCTTTCGCATCAACCCTTGGCCCCAACTATTTCATCTGGTAAAAAGTGACGATGTGACTGTGAGCTGCACGCACAATGAATGTGTTCCCAAAACGTTTTGTGCGTATGGTGCGTTTTATAAACCTCAGCGAATTAGCCGAAAAAGGTTGACTCGATATATTTTCTGTTGAATACTATAAAACAATAGAATGTATTCCCTTTCTAATGGTAAAAAAATTAAGTATTCATACGAAGACACGTCTGAAAGAAGTTAGTATCCAAGCTCAACACATCTTATAATAAAAATGAATCGCAAAATGTGTTGGTAAGCGCAAAACTCGAGAATAATTAAACCGATTTCGCTAATTCTTTTTTTGTTGCGTTTGTTATTTTTAGGAGAAGGTTCTTATGAAGAAAAAAAAATAGGGTATAATAGGGTAGAGTTGGGTAGAGTAGTCAGTTCACGGGAGCGAAGCCGAAGGGCAAAAGCTAGTTGAGAGTAAAAACATTCGTTTATTTGGGTGCGCGAACTGGCAACACAGCCATGGCGTCCTACTAGCGAAACACAGGCACGTGTATCCAAAAATAAACCTGAATTACAATGTACCAATTAAACAGTGGAATAGGCAAACAAAGACCCCAAAAATCTCAAAAAATGCCCATTAAAAAAAATTTGAGAGTGGGCAAAACGTTCACAAAAATCAGTTACTGTACAGTAAGCAATGTAATTAAGTTAAAATATCGCGGCGTCGCGTGCGGTTAGTCGTTATACGTCGGCTATAACCCGTTATGCACGATCATAGATGTCGTGTACACTCGGGCACACAAGTCATTACTATTATTTATATTGGGCATTGTTTTGTGAGATCAGCTGTTTTGAAAATGGAACAGCTTTCAAAGGCGTTTTGCGTTTTCACGAATGACTGAGGACCAGACGGTTGAAAACTAGCGTTCCTAGAGATGAGACGAGATGGAGTGTCACACTTTTACTGACCAAAACCCACGTAAGTCTCTTGCGTTTTAAGAACACGGTAACTCAAACGCAGAATAAACCACTTATTACGTTGTGATTTTTTTGCTCTTGTTGGCTTTGGGAAATCCTTGTGTCGAATTGCCTCATCGTTTGCACTGCGTAAATTGAAGGACTGGAACAGTTTGCCTGCTACGGTCTTCCCTTCCGATTAATCGGTGTCTTTAAGGCTAAAGTCAAAAGGCTCTTAATAAACTAGTGCCCCTCATCATCAACGATTGTGTGATGGGAGCACAATCAAGCACTAGTTTTGTATAAAAAAAAAAACCATCAAATGACTCCTCCCACGGCTCTGAATATTCACAGCCTCTTAGCTTTGAATCAGGATTGTGCAAAAAAAAACTATTCTGTTTTATTTTTATTTCATGAACAAAAGTAAATTACCAGTAAATACATTAGCATCCTTTTTAATTGCTGTGTGCTAAACACAAGCAAGTCATGTTTGTTTTTCTACAAAACGGCGTGTTTTAAACGATAGTACTTAATGAGTACACATCATGGTAAACACAAACGGTAACTTTACAAGTTACCGGGAAAGTTAAGCAAGTTTCCTCCAACTTTTAACTATTATTTACATTTCCGCAGAATACTTTACAGTAAACTCAGCGAAATATTAACATCTGAAAATTTTAACCGTAACTTATAATGTTTAAATAAAAATACTATACTAGTTTCACATTGCGGTATATCGCACCTAATGCACTAACGAGTTTTTAATGGAAATATATTATTTTTTATAACAGGCGCGGTATATACGGTCCTATTAAAATAGATGGACCAATTTTCACACAGCGTTCTACTGAACGCTGTCTAACCAAAGGTATCCAAGCAAAAAAAAACAAAAAACACCGATTAAAGAGTTTTTAATTTGACCTAAAATAATAAATGGATACATGGGAATGGGGCAGTCAAGAATTTTCGTAAGTATATAAAGCGCTTTTTTCTTATTTATTTTCTTACCATTGTCTTTATTTTGATGGTCTGAATGATTTGTAACATTCTGTCGATCTATTTTAGTGGGACCCTATATATCTATATACTTAATTAAAACTCATCAAGACGAATCACACGAGCCCAAACTCGATGAGGTTGAGTCGTTTATACAGAGCCACCTTCCGGTTCCATCATCAGATCAACTTCACGACATACCTAATAATTTTGCATTGTCATCTGATTGACACATGCTTGCAAAATTTCAGCTCAATCGGTAACAGGGAAGTGGATCCAATTTAATTTACAAGATTCGACCACAAATATCGGGACAGGTAAAACTAAATAAAAGTTTGTAAAATACTAAAAAATATAAGTTTTACATTGCGGCATCGAATGCAGTCTGTATACATATACTAATAAACTACAGGCCTGAACACACAAGATATTTTCAGAGCTTTTTAAATGGCCGCTGAAACTCGCAGTCTGAATAATGTGCTTTTCTTTCTGAAAAATTCTATCTTGCACACACATACACAAGTTTGAATGAGTTATTCATTTTCGGCACGAAGCGCAAACAGTAAGGGTGGATCTCATTCGCTAGGGTCATGGGATTTTTTGGTTCTAAAGAACCGAAACGGCGTTCATAATAATATTCGGTAACACTGGCCTAGTAAACAACTTTTCGTGTCTCCTGAACTTTTAATTATAATTTGAGTATTTTACGAGAAATAGTGGATAAGTTTTTAGTGAAACCCAGAAACATAACCTCTAAACTGTGAAACACACAAAATCTTCAGTCCCTGCAGCAGTTTTCGTGAGTTTTTTCATAATAATCAGAACTATACAAGAATAAAAAACCGTCCAAATTTTTGAAAACGCACTCACACAAAGATAAACAGCTGATTCACAGCTGTTTTTGGAATTGCGTATACGCACAACGTTAACTCACACAACACACAATACGTCACTTGTCACTGTTGTTGACGTACTAATAAGGCTGCGTTCAGTGTTGACACATTATTTGAACGGTTAATGAAATAGTTGCGTTCAAGGATAAGACGAAAATCGACTAATTGATAGCGATTGTTAGCAGTACTCATTTCGGGGACCCAAAAATTTTTCTGTGATTGCTGAAACCCTTGCACCTCACCGAGCCAGGACCCGAGTGCTGTCATCATCTTAGCGACGAGTATCACTACGGCTACGAGTACTTCAGACTCCATCGCGGGTCGCAACGGCGACGTCCGGTCGTGTGCAGCGGCTGTGTTCCCCGGAAACGGTGCCGGTGTGTGAGCAGTGCTACCAGCTGACGTCGTCGTGAGTGCTACGGCGTGTGACTGCTTCGCCAGGTCGAGGGTCGACTGGCGTTTCTAAATGCCTCGCTTGAAACGCACTCCACCCGCTACCCCTGCGCCTACAGCTGGTGGCACTGGCATTGTTCAGTCGATGTCTGATTCGGACATTCCTCAGGCAATTACATGTAGCCCCTATGAAAGTGTCAACACTACCTCGCGACATAAACGTCCACGTCAAGCGTTTTCCCCTGGTAGCGAACTGCTAGACTTTAAGCGGGAAATTTTAGATATGTTAAATTCATGGAAGGCGGAGGTTCAAGCTAGTTTTCTAAAGTTTTCACAAGAACAAAGCTCATCCCTCGCTAAACTTTTCTCGGAAGTAGCAGAGCTTAAAACGCAAAACTTAGCCATTCAAAAGGCTAACAATGAAATTGAGAAGTCGATAAATTTCATCAATAATCAATACGACGACTTGATGAAACATATTGATTTATTACAAAAAGAAAAACAAACGTACAGAGATTGCATACAAAATTTAGAGATGAGAGTCGAAGATTTGCAAAAATTATCACGCTCTTCTTGCATTGAGATTCGCAATATACCACTCAAAGAAAAGGAGCGTGCTAAAGATCTGTCTGCGATAGTTGCTCGTGTCAGTGCTGCCGTTAACTTGCCTCTTAAAGAAAACGATATCCGCGATGTTTATCGACTGCCTGGGAAACCTGGTACCGTCCGGCCGGTGGTTGCTGAATTTGCCACCATGGAGACTAAGAACGCGTTGCTAAGTTCGGTGCGAAGCTACAACATCAAACAACCAAAGGAGTCCCGACTCAGCACTACAAACATAGGAGTTCTTGGAGACCAGCGTCCGCTATATGTTAGCGAGTACCTCCCGGCTAGTTCAAGGAAACTATTCTTTGCTGCACGCGAGTTTGCAAAACGCAACAATTATAGATTCTGTTGGACGGCAAATGGGAACATTCTATTGCGGAAGGAAGAGGGAGTCAAACCAATACGGGTCAAATCCGAGCAGACGCTACGGGACCTGGCACAATCTACTCAATGACTAAAAGCCCGCTATACATTACTGTTTCTTTGTACTAGTTTCATGAAAGCTAACTCCTACTTTGTTTTAAGTTGTATTACCTTTATGTTTATTATTATTAACACTGTTTGCTTTGCTTATATATTAAGTACTACACATCACTACAATCACCATCCTCACACACATAATCCTCAGTACGAACACTCTCCATTCATATACCCCCAAGTAACCTCATTCTCACCCCTCACACACCTATTCGCGCTCTCAATACCATTCCTGACTATTTATATACACGCGTACATCACAATTATTATAGAAGAGAATATTACCTTGAACTGTTCGGTTGACAATGAATGCCTCTACACGGTTAATGTACCTGGTACAGGTAAAGTCTATCGCATCTTTCCATGTCTAAATATGTGCTTTCACTTTATTTTGGATTATATTATTTCTATCAATGGCTGACCACATAAGTTCCCTTGAATTAGAATTAGATGACTACCAGGTATCAAAATCTTATAAGCTACCATTAAGTGAATGTAAAACTAAAATACCGAATACACTAAGAAACTTATCCGTACTACAACTCAATATCCGCAGTTTGAACAAGAACTTCGACAGTTTTTTAGCATTCTTACATCTCCTTAAAATTGACTGTGATATTATTGTATTGACCGAGTGCTGGCTAAAGTCTGCTGTAATTCCCAACATGAATGGTTACAATGTCCACTTCACAAAAAATACGAAAAACCAGAACGATGGTGTGGTTATGTATATTAAGTCTTCTTTGCACTGCATCGTTTCTGAACCTGATATAAGTGACGCAAACTGTCTGCTTTGCAAAATTGACAGTAATATTGGTATCTTAGGCATATATAGATCACCTTCCTTCGCCCACGTTGATAATTTTCTTGGTAGTTTGGATTCCATTTTGAACCCTCTAGCAAATTTTAAACACGTTGCCTTAGTCGGCGATATAAACATTGATATCAAACCGAACAATAATGATAGACATTCCTTCGAATACCTCACGTTCACTGCTTCTCATGGTTTATTACCGGCGCATTTATATCCCACACGACTAAATAACTGTTTAGATCATATTCTCTTAAAAACAAATCAACCAGGAACATCCATTGTCATGGATTCACCTATTACCGACCACCTACCAGTATTCCTAAGTATTAACCTAGATGTTGCTAGGCCCAAATCCACCTACACGACCAAATTTGTTGATATCTCAAACATACAAAAAGATATTGAGAGTACTGATTTTTCCCCAATTCTTCTTTCTAATGACGCTAATGAAGCAGCAGATATGTTGACAACCTTATTGACCCAAATTATTGACAAGAACACTCGCCTCTCGAAAGTCTCTCGTAAGAACCGCAACATTAAGCCCTGGATTACGCCTGGATTACTTCGCTGCATTAGAAACAGAGATAAAATGCATCTTACTTTAAAAACACATCCAAATAACCCTATCCTCAAGGTAACTTATTCTCGGTATCGCAATTTCTGCAATTCTTTGCTCCGGAAACTGAAAATAATTTATGAAAAAACTGAATTTATGAAAAGGAAAAACAACTCTAAAGCTACTTGGGATCTAATCAAATCCATAACGCACTCAAAATCCACTCCACCTCCATTGAAAGAATTGCAACAACTCGAACCTAACAAACTAGCATCAGCAAACAGAGTAAACAATTACTTTGTAAATGTAGGCAAAAACCTAGCTACAAATATGCGGCAGGGTGTGAATTTACCAGTTTCCCCATCATGCTTACCTTCAACTTGTGACTCAATGTGTGTTCTGGAAACCGACGATTCGGAAGTAGAGCGAATTATAATTAACTTGAAATCAAGTTCTGTGGCTGGAATTGACGGGATTTCGGGACATATATTGAAGTTAATGCGCAATATTCTGATCCCCTACATCACTCATATCTGCAATCTAGCAATAACTACTGGTGTTTTTCCAGACGCTCTGAAGATAGCTCTAATACACCCTATTCATAAGGGGGGGGACAGAGGCAGTGTCAAGAATTATAGACCTATATCTATTCTACCAACCATTTCGAAGATTCTGGAGAAGATACTGAACAACCGTTTGCTTAATTTTTTAAATGCTCATCATCATTTCTCCGTTAACCAATATGGTTTCAGAGCCGGAATTTCAACAGAGGATGCAGTTATGGCACTCACTGAAAAAGTGACTCAGCTCATGGATAAGAAGCAGCGGTGTTTGGGTCTATTTCTGGATATCTCGAAAGCTTTTGATACTGTCTCTGCGCCCATACTTCTGTCAAAACTAGAACACATGGGAATTCGCGGCCCTGCACTTGACATCTTCTCGAGTTACCTGGAGAATCGTTTCCAACATGTTCAGCTGGATGATGTGAGAAGCGATAAAACTAGAATAGAATATGGCGTGCCGCAAGGTAGCATTCTAGGTCCAACGTTATTCCTCATCTACATAAATGATCTGTGTTTACTCCCCTTAACTAACTGTTTCATATTTACCTATGCTGATGATACAGCCCTACTCGTTCATGGGAATGATTGGAGTGAAACAGAAAAATACGCTCAGATGGCGTTGGACAATGTCATGAACTGGTTTAATGATAACTTATTAACTCTGAATGCAGAAAAAACGAAGCTTATTTCTTTCTCTTTAAGTGATAGAACCCAGCCAAGCATATCGCCTATTGTGAAAGCACATAGTTGTCCTCCAAACTCTAGCTGTACCTGTCCCACTCTGGCAACCACATCTTGCATAAAATACTTGGGCGTCCAAATTGATAAACACCTGAACTGGTACAGTCACATTGATACTCTCGTCACCCGGACGCGCAAACTCATTTCTATGTTTAAGAAACTCCGTTGTTCAGCTGATTCGCAAACACTCATGATGGTCTATCATTCACTCTGTCAGTCTCTTCTCCTATATTGCTTGCCAGCTTGGGGTGGCGCTTGCAAAACATACTTACTGAAATTAGAGAGAGCTCAGCGAGCAGTCCTCAAAGTTATGTTCTGCAAGCCCTATAGATACCCCACTTTTGACCTTTTTAGAGAAAGCAAAGTTTTGACAGTGAGAGGATTATATGTGCTACAGTGTGTATTAAGGAAGCATCGGCTGCCATACACAGAAAGTACCAAACGTCGCGCAGACATTGCCCTTCCACCAGTTAGACATAAAACCACCTTTGCAAAACACCAATTCGCGTACCTCGGCTATATTCTGTACAATAAAATCAATAAATTTCTCCATATCCACAGATTAAATTATCACAAATGTAAAAATATTGTTAAGGAATGGCTACTTGTGAAATCTTATGATGAGATCGAAAAACTTCTCTTACCTCATGTTTAAGTCAGATCTCCTCTTGTTCAAGTATCTATAAATACAAACACTCGTTCACACTGTCCATTTTCACACACCAAACACTACCATACCTACTTACTTACTCATACACAACAGTTTCCACCATAAATAACTTACTCTCACTCAAACACTCACCATACAGTTTTTTAATTTATAATTAATTCTTTATTGTTACTTTCATTGTTTTAATTGCTTAAAAATAATTAATTGTTCTTATTATACTCTTTATGTTACCGGTGAAAACAATTCTTGTGTGACTTTTATAATCCATGTCTCCACCCTAATGGAATCACTGGTCCCCAAGTCACAGGCTATAAACCTAGTTTGGGAGCCAGGAGATAATACCCAATTGCACATTTTGTTGTACTATTCTACTGTACCTGTAACATATGTAAAATTCTTGCGTGAAATAAACATTATTATTATTATAACTAAAGCACAGGTGAGTTTTAATCAATAAAATTTTGACACTCCATCTCATCGAGAGCAAGAGGAGTTTCTCTAGTAGACCTAGATTACCAGCGGGCGGCGAGGAATGGGTAGCTCGCTGTCCAACTGTCCGGTAAACGTCCGGATCGAACCCAAGTCGTCGACGGCGCGTGCTGTTCAGCTTGTTGAGTTGTCAGCAAACTGTAGGAGCCCAGCAAGGCCGAAGCCTACTGGGACCATGGGTAAATGTAAAAGTGAACACCAGGGCCCTGGAACAAAGGCAACGAAGGAACTGGGTGGTTCAGTTTGAGACTTCAAAGACGATGGCTATGTTATGATTTATAATACAGTATATAGCTCGAAAACCATGGCAACGGCAATTAAGTATGAAATTGATATTGTAACGCCAGATGTGACCAAAATTATAATAGGCCTTTGAATTTGACGCTGCATATTGTAAATTTGGCAGGAACACAGTATATGCCAAAGAACGGTAGAAATGAGAGAATTTTCAAGTGTGTACTGTAATAGTAAATTTTTATACGAATGCAGAAAGTTTTTCATTGCGACCGAGGCGGGATTCGCATGAGCCGCAGGCGAAAATATGTGAATTTGCACGCTTATCAAAAAACTCGTGGGGGTCGACGCGCGCCCTGCCTAATACGATACACAATCATTTTATTACAATAAAACTGTGGCGGAGGAGAACACGCTTTACTTTTCCGCAAAATAGTCCATTGCATGCCTGTTAGCTGTGAGATAAGAACGGGTTTCAGAGTGTGTTGAAAAATAAATAGATTTTTATTTCAGATATTTACAGATATCCTTAAATATACTACACTATCAAGAAAATACCGGGAAAAGATCAAATACACAACATTTTTATTATTCGCAATACACACTATGATGTTACAAAAAACAGCACTGTATTTAATATAAATAACAGATACAACTCAATCTCCGCGCCAAAATGGAAAACAGTTGTGCCAATCTAGCAAAAACAACAAAATCTAAAATTTGAATTTGGAACTATAAACAAATCATCCATTCCCGATACTTTTTTAACTGAATGTAATTCTGTTCTCGACTGTACCACCAGTAGAATTGTCACTCCAATCACGCTATCTTCACATTGCGGGCGAGGTGACGTGATAGCCCTCATATTGTTGTTGTTTTCAACTAGTCTGCGCTTACCACACGTGTGTACAATGTTTTGGCAGTGAGTGTAGTTGTGATAACAGATGTCCTTCGTGTTATTGCGCACTGTGCGCGAGTGTACCGCACGAGTGTGCTTCATTTGTTTCTAGCAATAAACATAGTTGGGATAATATTGACTACATAAATATATGTGTTAAAGTTTTGTTTTCAAATAACTTGTGAATTTTATGTCTTATAGCAACTGTGAACTGCTCTCAAAACGGTAAAGGAAAACATCATGAAGAAACCGGCATGTCGTAGAAACAAAAATTCGAAGACATGTGACATCCACCAACCCGCACTGGGCCCTCGTGGTGGATTACGGCCTATTCTCTCTCTCCTAGAAAAAGATTTTTTTTCTTAAAGTTAAATCATACTATTCTTATCATCACTCTTGGAAACAAGATCAAGATCATGAATTCGACAGATATTAATTCTGACTAAAAGAAACCGCGTGTCTAGTATGCGGCAAATAAGTTGAACTCAAGTGGCCGTTGTTGCTATGGTTACACGCAGCCCCCGCTGTGCTGCACTTCAAATTAGACCCATCATAAAATCGGTTACTAATTTTGGTTCAATTTGTACTGAACCGTGCGCAATTAAAAGAGGAGGCCGACCGCAACAGGCATTCGTAGGCGCGGGCTTGATGACGGCGACCAACGGGTAGTTTGCTGTCCGCCCATCCGGTGACCGTCCGAACTGAGCCCAAATCGTCGACGGCGCGCACTGTTCCCGCGCCTCAAGGAGTTTTCAGCAACTGTAGGGGCCTAGCAGGATCGAAGCCTTCTGGAGCCAAGGGTTGATGCGCTTCGACTTTGTGCCAGTATTAATTGACCCTAAGGAAACTCCATTTGTAATGGTAATGGGATGAATGACATCAATACAAAAGTACCTAAGAGAAATCACGACAAATTGCTTACAAAACTCACTTCCCTGTCATCTGTCCGGAAACCATACCATACGGGTCTTCCTCCCATCCAATATTAAGGCCATGCGTCTACTGACGCGGTGTTAAGCGGATTGAAGAGAAGGACCGTGAATGAGCCGCCAGTCAAAGTGAAAGAAAGGTTTATTCATACCTCACACATACAGCGAAATAAATAAAAAAATAAAAAAAAAATGTGTTTTAAATTTCCAAAGTTAGTAACAGGGGGGGGGGGGGGGTTCAAAGTTAGTATAAAGAACCCTACTTTTACTCGAGCGAAGCCACTGGCAGAAGCTAATTTAAATATTCAATTTTGAAATATACCACTCAAAAAACATACATGTACCTATTAAATCTAATAAGATAGTACAAGATAGTATATAAAAAAGATTTTAAAAACTATTTGCGTGCCCAATTTTCCAATTTAAGCTTCAAAAATGATAACTCACGAAGCAGAGGGTAGCTCAACTCCCACTCCTCCCCGCTCCGCTCCAAGAAAAGTCACTATTCACTGTTCTTCTCGTCTCTGTTAGGCGGCCAATACACGGTCAATCATGACTGATGAAAATCCGTCAACCATGACGTATTATGAATGTGTTAATGTCCGGGCCACATTAATGAGAAATGCCGTTAATTATCGCGATAGTAGACGTTAACTGTGGGTGTAGTCACGACTTAACGCCATAATTTGACAACGTCATTAGCGTTGCCATTTAGCGTTAGGCGATAACTCAAGGTCATTTCAAGTGTAATCACCAACTTTAGGGCGTTAAAATTATCGCGACACCTATCACAGTAAATATAGCACTAGTGGGTATTGATTGACATTACGTTGACCCCAGCATAAAATCATTCAAATTTCATTCATGATACGTCATGACTGTGTCAAAACTGACAGCAAGACCTACCGTGTAATAACCGCCTTACGCACTAGTGAAAAGGTACCCTTACGAAGCCAGGTAAAACCGTATCAAATATACCGGAATCGCGTCTCAACTCTAACAATGGCGAACGACATTTTGATTGACATTGGAATCTAGACTTTACTGCCCACGTAATACGTGTCATCGTTGTGTCAATTTTGACTGCGCCCATATTTAGGAAGGTAAGGTTGAGAGACAATGTGTCTTATCTAATAATAGGTGTTAAGCAAAGATTTGCAGTGCTTTTTTTATGGTAGGTGAAAATCATCGAATGACGAAACCCGCTCTTGGGCGGAGCAGAAGACCAGTGTCAGACTCTTACTGACTAAAGAACCTAATCCGTGCCTTCCTTACCTTATTCCCAGAGCCCCGGTGTAACGCTTTCGCACCAACTCTCAGCTCCGGGAGGCTTCGACTCTGTAGGACTTTACTACCCACGTAATACGTGTCTTCGTTGTGATGAATTTAGACTGTGCCCATATTTAGGAAGGTAAGGTTGAGAGACAATGTGTCCTATCTAATAATAGGTGTTAAGTAGTGATTTGCAGTGCAAGGACAGGTGATTTGAATAAATGCATGCCTTGCGTGGGAGGTGTAATGAAACTTGTAACTCACTTTGAGTGACATAATACATTCTAAACGTTTAGGTACATCCGCTTCTAGGCACGTTCTAGTTTCAATCAAGGTCGCACTGCGAGCAAAGGGTAGGTCGCCGTCTGACCATCCAGTAACTTTACGGACCGAGACCCGGCGCGGCGCGGCACGGCGCGTAGATACTGTTTCCGCTCCTCAAGGACTTATCAGCAACCGTATAGAACCAGCAGGGCCGAAGCCTTCTGGGGCCATGGGTTGATGCGAAAGCGGAACACCGGAAACGGCGGGTCGTTTAGTCAGTTGAATTCTGATATTGTCTCCCGCTTCGCCCAAGGGCACGATTCGCCGTTTGATGTTTTTACCCCCCCCAAAACAAAAAAAAGAGTACAGTAGAGAGCCAGCATAGCCGAAGCCTATTAGGGCCATGGATCAGTATGTTTCACTCTTTAACGCTTTCAATATTTTATTCCAGAAATATGTTCCCGTACTATTATTTCCTACTTTCACAGCTGAAAAAAAGCTAACAAACCTTACAAACAATAAAACAATGCAATTACGTCACAGACAACATAACGCACGAAAAAAAAATCCAAGATGGCGTCAAGACGTTCGTCCGCCATTACCCTACCCGCTACTTTCACCGTCGAAAAACTATAATTACGGTGATTTAGACTTGCCACAAAGGTTATGGTGGTACAAATAACTATTGTCTTTAAACCATTAAGGTTGTGTCCGGGTTGAAAGGTGACAGTTCGTCTATGCTCGTAAAGTGTGAGAATGTTGTCTATGTGTTTTAAAAAATGAAAACGTCAAAATGTGAATGTATAATTAAGACATTTTCGCTTGGCGAAAGTGTTTAGTATGTGTTATGGATAGGGCAATAGAGTAACTAGGTGGAGGTATGATAGCTGATAGGTTAGTCGCTTCGTTGCTTTATGTAAAACAGGAGAATATAGCCGTATCCCTTTAGACTGGAAGTAGGCTACGCTCGGAGTTTCCTTGTGTTATCGCATCAGGAATGAAGAATCCGCAGGAGAACCAGGGTTACCAATCGGAAAAAGTTATCTCAATTTTTGCCTCGTCGTTTATACCGTGTACAACGACTGACTGGAACAGTTTCCCAGCTGCGGTCTTTCCGTCTGATTATAATTTAGACGTCTTCAACGCTAGAGTAAATAGGCTCTTAATTAACTAGTGCGCTTCACTATCACTGCGCATCACTGCTTCCCATCAGGGAAGGCTTTTTGCCCAGTTTCTATGGTGTCGTTGACTGACTAATTGTTGTATTTTGTGTGGTTGTTTTATGTGTGTATGTATGTGCGTCTAGTTTGGGCCGAATAAAAATTGTTTTTCTTTCTTCTTTCTTTCTATTAAAATTCCATTTCAGAAATTAAGAAAATTAATATAAGTTCTTTTTTATAGAAATTCATATTTAATGTAGATAATATTTCAATGAATTGACCACTTGATTGAGTTACCATAGCACTAGAAAGAACGACAAATGATGGAACATACAGTAAGAGAGTTCTATTCGTTTGTTCCGGATTTTTTTTTATTTTATACCTTTATTTTTATACGAATACACAAGCGCTAAAGTTAGCCTAAGCCAGGAGCCTAACTTGAGGCTTGTCAAGAAGTCGTAGTGAGGTGAGTTTTTAGTTTATAAAAATCTGATGTGCTTTCTTACTCCATTTTAGTGGAAGTTTTATTAGATGATTTCCCACCTAAAAAAGTTCAATGACCGTTATAGTAAATGTATCTATCGCCTACCATAGGACAACATGTAAGTGTTAACCCATAGGGATTATAATGTTAGTTACAAGTCAGTAGGTCTCATATTTCCGTCATAATCTGGACAGTATGGATTCAGAAATTTATTTATATTAAACAATTCATGTACACACTAGATAATAGGAGAAAAGAATACAGAAACAGGAGAATAAGGTGATGCTTATTTCTATAGAAATCTCTTCCAGCATACCTGCGAAAGGAGAATTAGAAAAAAGATGTAGACCTAGACATCGTGTATGTAGATTACTACTAGTTTATTTCACCGGAACATTAGTTCCGGTGAAATAAACTGAAGGCATCAAAAACTGAAATCTTCGTATTTAATTTATGTATTTAACCCGCATAAAAGTCGTTAAGTCAAATTTATGCTTCCCACTAGTTCCCACTTGTATGGGGGTCTGACCTTTAAAAGTGTACTTTTGATATGTTCTTGGGTTATATAACGGTTTATACAAACTAACTTTTGCCAGCGACTACGCCTCCGTAGGAGTAATAAAATATTCTAAGGGAGGATAGTCCCAGGTTAATAAGTATCCTATGTGCATGCCATGGTATCTATCTTCCATGGCTTGAAAGCACTATTGCCAGCTACGCTGTACTCATGAGCCTACCAATTTTCATCAAAGTCCACTCAGCCGTTTAAGTGTGAATAAGAAACACACACAGAGTTTCCTCTACCTGGTAGACTCTTGTCTTGTCTTTCTGTCACCTTTTGGATGAAGCCTGGAATTGACACCAACCTTTTTAGAAGCTTTTTATTAGCTGGCAATGTAACTATGTATGTTCGGCTCAAATCTTGCAACTCAATTTTGAAGCAGATATCTTCAACCGATTGAAGTGCAATTTTGCGTGCAGGTGTAAATCGCCTGACAATGCAATGTTGTGATGACATGGAGCTAATCTGATGATGGAGCTGGAAGGTCTGACCTGAACTATAAGAACTCCACAATAAAACAACCCAACCACTCCGAATTTGGGATGGTTGGATTCATATTGACAAATAATTTGATACCATATGTGGTAACCAAGGTCTGATGGAACAGGTATAAAAATACCGCGCTACTAAAGCTTGTTATGAAAAATATATTTTCATTGAATACTTGTTTACTTCAGGAATACTTTAGAATTTTAAAGGGGCAAATTCGCAGGCAGATGTTAATATTTATAAGCCATTTGAGGAATACAAGGCTCAAGTTAAGCAACTCCGAATTAGTTCACCTTGAAAAGCGACACATAGCACAAAAGGCTTTAATGCATTGTGAATACCATTCCCAGAATTTGATTCTCACATTATGTGCACCAGGCCTGCGGTCGCCATTATGTGTACCGACCTTAAGAGCTGCGCTTGCGTCACATTGTGAACGAATTTGACATTAAAACACAAAATGTTCAGAGGTTATGTTACGTTCTCTAATGTGCCAAGGCTGTATTAAGTTTAGGTTTATAAGTAATAGCTTCGTTTATTGTGAGTTGCTTCGCAAAGCATAGGCAAAAATGGTCAGAAAATTTTCTAGGCTGGTTTCTGCATGTACAGGACTACCGTGCAGGTGTACCGAATGTCTAATGAGCTGTAAACCCGTTAAACACAGGACTAGACAGACACCAGACACTGCGACGCGGGATCGCGGTAGACCACGAAGGAGCTGGCGGGATGGCCTGCGTGTCTTCCTTAAGAATTGGAACGGAAAGCGAGGAAGCGTGATCGTTGGAAAGAATGGAGGAAGGCCTTTGCCCAGCAGAGGACAATACAGGCTAGCTATAATTATAACATTTTCTGCAATTACTGAATCTATGTGGGCTACATTTATAAGGGCATCCTGTGTAAAAGTCACTTAAAGGTATGCACAACATTTACAAATTAGGTCTTAATTGATTTCCATAATTAGATTAAAAAATTGAAAAATTTTCGTTACGAAATAAAGTTAAAATAAAAAAAGAATAACTAAGACCAAACTAAGACTAAATTAAAATAACATTATTATTCAATTAAATCGTACATTACATTAAATTAAATAAGTTAAAATTCCATTACATTATTAAAAGTTATTACTATTAAATCATATAAAAAAGGTATAAAATAAAAATTTAATTACATTATCATAATATGAGATTCACATACAAAAATTAAAATAATATTTTAAAAAAATAGTTGATAAGTTCGCGCTTGACTGCTATCTCATCTGAAGCAAAGCGACGATACGATTGACGATGAACCGCGCTTATTTAGAAGTAACCTATTCACTCTTGACTTAACTAATGATTCCCGGAATTTAGCTATCAGGAAACACAGACTCAGAGTGAAAACTCTTGACTTAAAGATTGCCGGATTAATGAGTAAAATTCTGACTTTTCCTGCTCTCCCCAAAAAAGCGAAGTCATCAATATTTTTCTACGTTAAAAAATTCTCAGTATCGTTCTACAAAACCTCATTAAATTACTTATTATTTATTGTTTCTTACCGTTCCAGGATTTGGGTAACTTCAGGTAATTAATTAGCTTGAGGCTTCTCATTTAACTTTCAATATTTATTGGGAACTGGTTAATTAAACATCGTTCTATTAATTTTGATTGTGATTTATGATGCTTTTGTATGGGGTCGTGATTTTCTTAATTCTCGATTGGGGCAAAATCTGCTTTATTTATAATACACTAGCGACCCGCCCCGGCTTTGCACGGGTACTGATATTGAATATATTACGCATGTATTATGCACATAAACCTTCCTCTTGAATCACTATCTATTAAAATAACCGCCTTCAAATCCATTGTGTAGAAAAAAAAAATACTTATGCAAATTTTATAAAAACAACGTTCAAAATCTTATTTTACAAGATTTATAAAATAAACGCAAATTAAAAGTGCGGCCCCGGGCGATTGCCCTGTCAGCAACCGCCTAGGCCGCCACTGTTTTTGATTGGCCACCGTGACCAGAATTCGATAGCGAGGATTATTATTATTATTGTTTAGTCTGGTATTACGCTGATCAAACCAGTGTTGCATAATTTATCTTTCGAAATGTAAAAAAAACAAAGAAATCGTTTGAACGATAAGCATATTTAAAGACAAGTGTGATCGCGTGACGAGACGTAGACGACACGCGATATTACTATATTCACTAGTTAGCGGTTTATAATGCTTAGGGGTCCCACAAACTGGCGCCTGAAGATGATGCCACGATCATAAAAAAAAATTAATGCCCCACTAGCCAAGTTACAATCGTTTCGTTAACGTCGTACGCTTTGAGTATAACAAAACATTGCAGGAATTTGTAAGCCTAAATAATTTAAAGATTTTACCATCGATTCGAAAAGAAAGAGCAATATTTAACGACTATCAAACAATTGAAAATAAATTATAGGTATAATCTAAACATTCAAGACTATTAAATTAACAATTATAAACGTCTAAGTACGCAATCGTCGCTTTACAAGTCACGTCAAAATATCACTATTGACTCGCGTCAAAAGTCGTTCCGAGTGATTGTAAAGAAAAAAAAACAAACGATATTATGACGTCATCGTAGACGCCATCTTATAATAAGTGCTCTCACCTCAAGTCGTTAACCTGTGTACGACCTGTCAGAAGTGACATTTCAATATTTTTTGGTTTGTTTATGTCATAATTTTGGGTTTTATTTTTTAAATTGATGTTATAACGCCCGTACACAGCCAAGGTGGTGTTGAATTTGATTGTGTAGCTGTCATTAAAGTTCATTTCCTGGCAAAATGTCGGATTAGAGACCAGTTTTAGTAAACTTTCATTGGTGACTTATTATGCAAGTCTATTTACATGTAACAATTTGCGAATTTATCACTGTTACCAATTTTATCCAATGATGTTCTTATGTTATGTCGTTTTTTTTTTTTGTATTTTGTCCATTTTACCAATATTGTTGAACTTTTTAATATATTTTTACTGTGTCTATGTCAAAATTCAATCAGTTTTACATTTCATTATTTTTGTTCATCATCAGCCTTTTTAATGTTCCCACTGCAGGGACACAGGCCTCCTCTCTAAGACAGGCAACATTATTTTGGTATTATTTTTGTTATTTTAATTATTTATTCTCATGACACTAAAAATGGAGGACTGTAGCTGTATTGAATGTGTTTCTAGGTGAACATAAAATAATAAAAATATGTGGTTAGGTACACCTGTTAGCTCTAGTAATATCATTATTATTGGCTAAGAAAGCACCTTTCCCTCTATCGCACCAATGTGTCGTAAGCCTAATGTCAAAATATTACGATTAGTTCATACTCGGTGAACATACAAAATAGAGCGTGGTGAATATCTTCCTCAAGTTGTTGTATTAATTAGTAAATCGTTAACTACATGGTAAATGTTTTGAATGAAATCTGAATAATTATAGCGATTTAAAAGATGTCTTATATTCTTTCATCATCATCATCATCCTACCCTTATCCCATTTTATTTGGGGTCGGTGCAACATGTTTTTTTTTTCCACTCTGTCCTGTCACCCGTCACACTATCAGTAACTCCCTTTTCTATCATATCACTCCTCACACAATGTCTTATATTCTTTATTGTACATAAATTATAAACAAAATCATTAAAAAAGAAGGTGATGTACATAGGCGGGGATTTTAATTAATTGTAATGATTTCTGTAATCATCAAATGGTCGGTAGTGTCGGTTGTATATTACGATTGTTTTTGTTTTTATCGTGGGTATTTTATATATTAAGACAGTTTACTTTAAATGTACTAAAGATGCGATTTTTCGCTTTGTATAAAGTTACTACAGCCCAAGAACGCAAAAGAAACGCCTGTGGGTTTTATTTATAAAAAGTGCGACACTCCCTCTCGCCCCACTAACAACAGGAGGAGTTCTTTGATCATTTTCCAGCATAAAAAAGTATAAGATACCTATTATTTTACCTATATACAAGTTAGAGAAAGAAAGAATAAGATTGCATCATCTTCCGCACATAAAATGAGATTATTTCTTCTTCTTCTTTCTTATCTATATTTTGTTAATAATTTTTATTTCTATATTTTAGATACATTTCCTCATAGAACGGTAGCCGTTTACATCTCGACCTTGGCTGCTCATCTTGTTATAATGAATTCATCAAAGATTTATATCTGTATTCATTGTAACAACAATTAATGTACTTAGTTTTATGTAAACTGTCAAATTAAGATAATTAATTGTTATAAAATATGATTTTAATTTAAGAAAAACATCGTTTACCAAAATGTTGTTACCACAAAAGCTACATCTAATTAAAAGGTAAAAAACTTTGACAGTATACGGCAGCCATATTGGCTGAGTGACATCAGTGAAAATGAAAGGCTATAAGTATAAAATACGAGGCTTTTCCGAAATTTTATTCCACATAGAATAAGCAAGCATAAAATTAATAACTGTGGCAATATAACTCAGTTTATCTTATTCAAACTTACGTTTGAGCGCTCCTTATGAAAAGCCCTATACAATTAGAACAAAGTACTTAGGCATATTTTTAAAGACTGGAAGACAAAAAGCCCAGTTACCCAGTACACAAAATGATGAAAAAAAAGTGTAATCTTTAAATAACCGGGATACAAGGGAGATTAGGCACGTCAAATTAATAAACGCTTCGTCTGTACAGAATAAACGTAAAACTACAGTACGGCCGTGGGATCTTACAGAGTCTAAAGTTAGGTTCTGCGAATTTTAGCGCTTGAAAACTCGTAAAAAAATAAAGGATTTAAAAAATAAATGCCAATAACAGTTTTTAACAGCAATAACAACTGCAAATTGTATTTATTTTTTTAAACCATTTATTTTTATACACCGTGAAATTTAAATGGTTGTTTTCCCTCAGTGAAATGGTTGTATCTTGGTAATATAAACGTTTGATAAAAAAATAAAATATTAAAAACAAAAAATGGACCTGTAGAGTGCAAGCTAATTATGACGTATCACAACGTGCGAGAGCTTATTTTGGTTTAAATATTTAATGAATCGGTTTCCTTTGACGGCGGGCTGCTCATGCAACTCTAGTAGTACCTACAAATTACGTCTAATGTTACTATTGTTTTCGCTTTTTTGAGTTGATGAATATTTTTAATAATTATTTATATAAAAAAAACTTTTTATTTTTTCATTTTTACTGTATGCTTCAAAAGTACTCCTTATGGCAAGTCATTCTGCCGCGGGAAAACAACCATTTAAATTTCACGGTGTATATGTGCACAAGAGCTAAAATTCGCACAGCCTAACTTCAGACTCGCCAAGATCCCACGGCCGTACTGTAACTGCAATATAAAATGTATGAACACCGAGACGTACCCAGATCGGCGTACGTGGCCCACGTGTGTCTAAGTGCTTGTTTACGAAGATGCGGCGCGTTGGGCGGTCGTCGTACATTGCCATATTATATTTGTGTTTGGGCCTGCGATTACGTAGCCCGCTGCTGTAATGTACGACGAGCGCCTGACGTGCCCATTGCGTTGCGTCTCCGTGAATAAACACTAATGTATTTCTACCTTAATAAACACTTCGTCTGTACAGAATATAACTTAGAAGGCAAGTAGACTAAGTACCTGTTATGAAATATCATTATTTTCCGACAGTCTAGACGCCTAATTTAGACAATAAAAGTAATAAATGTTTTGACCTTGTACGCCTAAATATTGTTCAGTAAACAATAAATTATCTTCTGCCTACAGTATAAATTAAACTAGTGTTTGACTGCGATCCCACCTGATGGTAAGCAGTGATACGATAATTGATGGTAAGGTACACTAGTTTATTGAGAGTCTATTCACTCTAGCCTTGAAGACACCTGCGGACGGTGAGCAATGGGTAGCTCGCCGTCCGGTCGTCTGGTAAGACCAAGTCCAAGTCGTCAACGGCGCGCACCATTCCCGCGCGCCTCAAGGAGTTGTCAGCAAACTGCAGGGGCCCTTCAGGGTCGAAGCCTCCTGGAGCCTAGAGGGTGGTGAAAACTGTTACCTCGACTCCAGGAATAAGGCAAGAAAGGTACGGGGTAGGTTTTTTAGTCAGTAAGAGTCTGACACTGGTCTCCCGCTCCGCCCAAGAGCGGGTTTCGTCAATGGCTGATTTTCACCTACCATAAAAAAAAAAAAATCCTTGTTATAAACGGACAAAAAGACTGCAGCTGGCAAACTGTTCCAGTCCCTAGACGTCTCTTGTCTCAACAAAGTTAGGGTGGATATTTGCCGTACCGCCGGATGTCCGATGGTAAAATTGAGATGGCGGAATCAATCGTGCAATTCCCCCGCACAGTCTCCAAAATGCATGTGCATGTGTGTCTATATCTCAAAGAACCCTGCGGCCCAGGACATTTAGAAGACATATGACACACTTTAACCCACGGCTTAACAAAGTCACCACTCCTTCAATTGTAAAATAACAAAAATAAATTAATATCCTAGCTCACCTAAACAGTACACTCATTACAATGTACCGGCCCTCCAAGATAACTCACACCTTTCAGCTTTCACAGAACAAAATAACGCACGAAAACCTTTTTACAGAAACCTTTTTTTGTTATTTTAGTACCAACCAGTTCAATGAATGGACGGTGAGGCCTGACGGCAAACTTGAATGTATTTCTCTCCAAATCAGACCTCCGAACTGGATTTTTACCTGAAACAAAAAAATATCAAAGTTAGTTCGGGTTTATTCGTAAAACTTCGGAAACATACCGAGCTATTTGAAATGTAACGGCTTTTTTGTGAAAAGGGAAGAATTTTCAGTTTCGATGTCAAAGGAATTTCTAGAAATCAAATATCGTAGCAGTTTCTGGTAAATATGTAATCTCGACTCTCTAGTATCAAAGGAATGGTTGCAAATAATTTGATTACGTGTGAATCGAGTTGTAAAGTGAGACCAGATTTCAGAAGCTTTGAGGATCATATTTTGGAAGCTTGAAGCTTTTTGTACACAATATTTAGAGCATTGGATAAAGTTTTGGACCATTGAGGTCGAAAATTGGAGAAATTAATGCATGATACGTATAATAAACGGCAAGTAAGTTGAACCAAAATGGCGATCTATTTTCAATGCGCAGGAACATATTTTCGGATCTCTTTCGACGTACGGCACAGTGGGCGGCCGGGCGTTACCATGGCAACGACCGCCATTTTAGTTGAACTTATTTGCCGCGTACTATATTTAATATTTTTCCATTTTTAAACACCTCCACCATCTTTTTTTTTTAAATTTTATTTAGCTGTTAAGACAAGCCTCGCCTCCTGGGGTCACGAGTTGACGCGAAAGTGTAACACCAGGGCTCTGGGATTAAGACAAGGAAGGAACGGGGTAGGTTGCTTAGTCAGTAATTCTGACAGTTTCCCACTCCGCCAAAGGGCGGGATTCGTCATTAGATGATTTTTACCTACCATAAAAAAGACAGCCACGTTCGATTCATTTTACAGTCTAGTTTGCGTTTAGCGCGCTTGATGCGACATCAGGCTCAGTTAAACTTGACAGTGTGTGGCCATCAGCACGCATGACCAGTCTACTGACGTAGGTCAAGTATACTTGATTTTAGTCGGCTAAACTTGATGGCAAATTGGATAGTGTGCGAATGGCATTACAAACACATTATTTGAATTTCCAGGTACTGCAACAAAAATTGCTAGACAGAATATTTCTTGATAAACTTGTTTTATTTACTCCCATATAATGTTAGTCTTAAAGTAACTAAAAACATTCGAAGAGGTCTTAAAAGCCGCACGAGAAAACTCAGTACCATATTTAATAAAATTGTAAAGTTGAACGCACATTTAGCGGAGCCGAACGCGCCAAACGAAACGAAAGAACAGAATTCTAATAGCGCCTCCAGACTCACGGCGAGCCGTCTCGGCGAGAAGTCTCGCCGTGACTTTAGGCCAGAAGCGAGATAGTGTCCACACTCAGCGACAGTCTCACTTCGTTCTCGGCCGTAATCCAGGATTGAAGATAGCGCAGAGGCTTTATTATTGTGTGCTTTAGCACATTATAATCTTATAAATATTAAAATATTGAATAATTGTTTCAATTATCCGTTTTAAACATTTCGTTCAGCAATTATAAATCGTTAAGTACCCATAATGAGTATTTTGTTTTAGGCATCACAGTAAAGGTTAAAAATAAAAGTATTTTTGCATACCTACCCTATTTGTATGTAAAAATATAAAGTATAATTACCAAAAATAAAGTAAGATACGTTATTATACCTAAAGTATGTTTGGCAACCCTAGATAAATGCACATGAACACACGACCTGCCAGTAGTCAGACATGCGTTGATCTGAGACCGAACGAGAATGTGATACTCTTCTCTTTTCTCGCCCGAGACACCCTTTGACTCGGGTCAAAATACCGCCACCGGTCCGAGAACAGGCGAACGCGAGAACGAGACAGGCGAGCGATGGATCTCATTCTCGCTGCTCGGCTGTTCTCGGGTGTTCTCGGCGTGAGTCTGGAGGCGCTATAAAATTCTTTAAATGAAATTGTATGAAACCGCACAAATCAATATAACGATAATAACCTAACCTAACCTAACCAAGTCGTTCGAATTTGGATTGTAATAGTGCTTCATAAAAAAAATGCAGATATGTTGCCATTGCGTCCGAGGCGTAATTCGCACGAGCCGTAGGCAAGTATATTATGGAGCCGAGAGGGATGCAGTGACAAAATGATACACGCATACGACTATAAGTACGCTTACAATTCGTGGAGGTCGACGCACGCCTAGCCTGATATGATAAACAATATTATTAATAGTAAGACCACGAGCTTCTTTCCGCACTAGGGCAGAAAACAGTCAGTTGCTTGTCTGTGAGCAGTGCGATATGAGCAGGTTTCAGAGTAAGGGTATTGAAAACTTTTCTTTCTATTCGTTCGACACCTTTGGCTCGGATAAGTGAGCGCTCATCTTTTAAAGCAACATTTTCCCATCTTTTGAAATGTCAGAGCTCAGCTCGTCAATCCAGAACCGGTATAAAATATAAAGGCAGGTAGTCACGACCTCGCTATACTATCGAACGGTTCCGTACACCGTATACTTATAGTGGAATTAAAATCACGACTTTGGACAACACGAAGCATGCCTTACTATCGTTTCTAGTTACCGGTCGGTAAACGTACAACTTAGGGCTATTACACACAAGTTTTAGAAACGTGTGTTGACGGCGTGCTTTTATCTTATTAAAAGCTGGGTCTGACTTGCGTGTGTATCGCATCTGTATCGCTACAAACGCGCGACAACGGAGCGTTTAATAAAGGTGATGTGCATAGGCTCTTAGTATACTTTCTCGTTTACTCTTACGGATGTTAAAAACTGTTATTGACAGTAATTTTTTTAAACCTTTATTTTTGTATGTGTTTTCAAGCGCTATTCGCAGAGCCTCACTTCAAACTCGCCTTGAGCCGACGGCCGGACTGTAACCGTGAAACCCCAATTTTTAGGGGTTTGACTGTTTTTAGAAGTCTGACTGACTCCATACGTCCCAATTTCTCACTCACCCTCCTTAGTCTGTTAACTCACTAATTTTGATTAAACGTCATCGTAGATTTTCTTTTTTTTTTTAAGTACAATGACGTGTCTTATCAGTCATTAACTTATATAGTTTTATTTTTTATTTTTAAGGTATGCGTCCCGTTAGTCTTAAATATACTCTTTCTTTCTTTAGCGACTAGCGGCATACTATAACAACCAAAGAGACGTTATGCGCTTACAGTAATTACAGGTCGGTTAATTAGTGTAGGAAATAACAAGTTAACGATTCGTATATGTCATGACGAGTCGGAAACTTCAGTGGTTACATAGGGTAGTCTAGCATTTGCGTGCGATGGACGCGTGCTAGGGAGCGTGTCCGAAATGTTGTTTTAATATTTGTTTAATTGCTGAAACTTAGTGAATAGCGTTATCTACACTAATATAATAAAGAGGTAAAGTTTGTTTTTATGTTTTTTTGTTTGTAGGAGGTAATCTCTGGAACTACTGGTCCGATTAGAAAAATTTAAGCAACAATAGAAAGCTGCTTTACTCCTGAGTGACATAGGCTATATTTTATGTACGCGGGCGAAGCCGCTGACAAAAGCTAGTTTGAGATATAATAGAAAGACAATAGGTGTGCGAACGGTGTGCCTTTGCGTGGGGCTCAAGAGTTTACACTGGCTACTGCTAGTTTTTAGGTGGGAAAATCGTCTTGACATCTCCGAACCCTTGGGTTGGACGGGAGATAGTATCAGACTTTTACTGACTAAAAAACCTTTTCCTTTTCTTTCCAGGGCCTTGGTGTTCCTTCACATTTACCCATGGCCCCAGAAGGCTTCGACCCAATAGGGCCTTTGAGGTTTGCTGCCACTGCTAGCTACGATTTTGCCTGCGTGAATATCGATTCATTTTTATTTCATAACATTAGTGTGATTTCCGTGATGAAATTTACCTTTTTCTTGGGCTTTCGTACTCGTAATAAGACTTGAAATGTTCCCCAAAAGGAAAAAAAAAAAACAAAACAGTCTAATCAACAAATAAAATTTTATAATATTAATATTAGCTTTCTTATATTCTCACTATTGGGACACAAGCTACCTAAGAATATGCCATGATTAAAAAAAAATCTCTGTGTGGGTTTGAACCATAGAAATATAAAAAACAGGAGAAGTGGCAAGTGGGCGTGTTCGTGGGAATCGCGACTTGTTCAATAAGCACACATTCGGGCAAACGGCCGTCGTGCGGCACTCAGTTGTAAACTTGTAAGACTCGCGGTACGTGCTCACAAAATATTTAAAATGCCGTGTTGTTCAGTGGTTTCTTGTAAGAACCGAAGTGATAAAAGTAACCTGGATAATCACGGAATCTTTTACCATATGTAAGTATAAGTTTAATACTGTATTTTGTCTTTAAAATCAGTAAAAACAATAATCCTTGTAATGTCCTTGGCTGTTACTACGTTATTTTTGTTTTTAAATATTAAAGCGACTGTATTATTTGTGCAGTAAATACGTTGCTCTTTAACCACTACTTAATTTTGACGCTCAGTAACTAGACCAGCAATGTAATAGGAACATAACGATACTTTATCAATGCGGCGTGTTTCATAGTACGGCCGCTTGCAGCGGCGGCTAGTTAGTGATGCACTATTACAGTTGTTGGAGATCCATTGATGTCGACTTATCGATAACAACACAATATTGAATATTCGGGTATCCGATGTGAAATAATATATCTACGAGTATGTATTTGTATTTACATGTTTTGATTATTTTACAGAGTTGTAGAGAAATAATTATGTAAGTAACTGTCATAAAGTGAGTTGGTTAAATTGTAAGTTAAAAGTCAGTGGACTATTTCTTGGTGTCTGTGTTTACCTTTTTGTTATTTCCTTATTTTTTCTGGATTTAATATTTTTGCTATTTTGCTTAAAGGCTTTAAAAGCTTCAAATGTGCTTAATTGATGAGAGATGAGATTCAGAATTAACAACTTTTGCTAAGACAATATGTATTACCTCTTTATTTTTTATTTATGGGTGTGTGTTGTATTTCATATAATATGTATTTAATATGCTCTACTACGTTCTTTTCCAAAAGCTTTTAACATGGCGTTCGTAAGCTAGTACTAAGCTTAGGTAAAAATGACAATTAAAACGTTGTTTTATGTTTTCAGATTCCCGAAAGTTGCATATTTATTGATGATACTACTACTACTGGATTGATGCTACTAGAAGGCCACCTAATTGGTTCCCTACGAAAAAAAAGTACAATATGCCCGAAATATTTCAGCCTTTAAAAAAAAACGCAGGCTTTTTGAATGGGCAATCCCTAATTTAAGACTAGACCGTATTTTTGCAGAAGTGAGATAAGTTTTTCTTTTGTTTTTTATACATATCTTTTTCATGGAATAATAATCTACACTAATATAATATAGGTAATAAAGAGGTAAAGTTTGTTTTTTTGTTTGTAGGGGGTAATCTCTGGAACTAATGGTTCTATTGGAAAAATTTAAGCTATAATAGAAAGCTGCTTTACTCCTGAGTGACATAGGCTATAAATTATTTATATAACATGGATATTAACCGAACTATCACAACTTTTGTCTCACAAAATTTTCCGCGGACGAAGTCGCGGGCAGAAGCTAGTTCTTAATATTATTGAATAATACTTATTAAAGCAGTCATGGAAAAATACATAAATTTAAGATTGCATTATTTGACTGAAAATGCCACCCCTATAATATCAAAGCGTCAAGTACTACATAAATACCTTCATTTCACAGGTCAGTGAGTAATAAATAGGTAACCAACAGCAGTACATTAATTGATCAAACGATTTTCTTGAGAATCACCATAGTTATCCGGTCCGGAGATAAATTTCGTCGTTACGGTATAGTTTAATATATTATTTTCTGGACATATTGATTTTTATTCCATTTATTTTTTGGGACCCAAAAAAATAGCACAAAAAAATCGATAACTTTTCTATTTAGTCAATCACTAGCGTAAATGTAAAATAAATTGCTTTTGCACAGCACATCGACATTTGTTTGGTGCAAATGTGTGCGCAATTTGTTCGGTGAATGGAAAATATACGCTGTGCAAAAGCAATAAAGTTTAAAATTCACTGTGTATTATGATCCGATTTATGAATTGCGGATGTGTGCGCGATTGCGTAAGTATATTTGCAAACGTGCGAGTGAACGTTGAAGTAGGGATGACTGCAGACAGCGGGTTCCCGTACATTTTTGACTACTCAACATATCTCCTCTTTTCTTATATCTATGGTTTGAACCCATGACTTTCTCGCAAAAGTCAGGGCCACACAAGTTCTTAGTGTCATGTTATCACTTTTCATCAGCGTTGAAAACCCACCATAACCTCAAAACGAACACAAAAAAACTCATCTTTCATCGTACCATTCCGTCTCTAAAACAAAACTTACTTGAAAAGTACATGAAAAAAGTTGTCTCCTAAAATTCTATTGTAATAACAACAATATGAAGCTCATAGTAAGGGTGCCTTATCAGTAGGAGGCATCTTATAGACCTGTTGCCAAACGGCCCTCTCGTTTTTTCGACGGAGGGCTTTCGGAGGGCGAATGGCCTGTAAAAATAAGGGCACTGAGATCCAGTATAAAAAGTTCAGGTTAAATGAGAGAATACTGGTTTGATGTGCTTATATTCTGTTTATATGAACTAGCGCTTGTCTGCAATCACACCTGATGGTAAGCAATGATGCAATCGTTGATGGTGAGGCGCACTAGTTTATTAAGGGCCTATTCACTCTAGCCTTGAAGGCAGCTAAATTATTATCGGCCGGGAAGACCACAGCAGGCAAGGTGTTTCAGTTCTTCGATGTATGCGGTATAAAAGATGAGACGAAACGCTTAGTTCGGACCGTGTTAACAACGTAAGGGTGGACACTCGCCGTACGTCGAGTTTTAGAGTTATTCTGTTACTATTAGTTTAGTCAGAGAAACCAATCCCGATTATGACTAGCTATTCGCAATTTTTACTGCTGCAAAATTATATGTCACGCAATTGTTTCTTTATTTTTCGTTTTTTTTTTAATCATCTAATGACTTCGCCTGCCCTAAAATGAAACGGGAGGTCTGTCAGGCTTTTACTGACTAAAAGACGAAAACCACACCTGTGTCCTTCAGTTCTTGTTGATGATTTCCTACGAATGATAAAAAACTTTTTGCAAAAAAATACAAGCAAATTCAATGTAAAAAATAAGCTATAATAGTTATTCTTTATTTTTGAATAAAAATAAAACCGCTCTTTCGGGGTCAACATAGACCCGGGCGGAGTTCATCTTACTATAATATTATAAATGCGAAAGTTACGATGTTTGGATGTTTGTTACTCAATCACGCCAAAACGGCTGGACGGATCTGGATGAAATTTGGCACAGGCTTAGGATACACTCCGGAATAGGACATAGGCTACTTTTTATCCCGGAAAAACTTAAGGTTCCTGTGGGATTTCACATCTCGTTTGATCAAGTGTAAAATTGTATAGGGCAACCCCAATACCACGCGGGCGAAGCCGCGGGCAAAAGCTAGTACAAAATATGCTGTAACTTGTAGTTACAGCGTATTTTCCAGTCCTTAACTATCCATTAGACCTTGTCCTCAAAACCACTAAAACTTTATTTGCAATATTTTACAGCTATTTTTTGTCCACTCCCACGCACTCGAACTTTGTGTCTATCGGCCTACGCTACACAATTTATGGCGATTTTAAGTAAAATTTATAGAATCGATAAACGTAAGTGATAAAACTGAAGTACTGGTATGTCCTTATAGGTTATGCAGGTAAAAAATAAAAGGCATTAACTATACGAGTTCATAAGGCAATTACAAGGTTTTATTTTTAGGTCATCATCGTCAAATGAGTTCTTTCGACCTAGGGTGGACAATAACTTCGGTCGAAATGATAATGAAATTACTCATTTTCATTTCAACCGAATTCCGTCCACTGTTGGACATAAGCCTCTCTCAAGCGTCGCCACAACGACTGGTCCTGTGCGTCTCGCTTCCATCGAATTCTGCGACCAGATCATTCCTCACCAGATCATCAGTTCACAAAAAAAAATATTTTCAGGCACTTTTTAACTGTCAAAAAAACCTGGGTCATGTTATTTTTATTAACTTCTTCTTCTATTCCACTTCCCTCAAAGATTTTGGGCCTAGTAGGTTGCCACGTTTATAGCATCTTCAGTGGCATTTTTAAGGTCCTCCAGCGAACATTTGTAGGGACATTTTGGACACTCTAGTAGATGGTACTTTTAATAACTAAAAATCTAAAACCAAAATATAAATAAATATAAAATATACGACTCAATCCAATATGAGCGCTATCGGTTTCGAATAGCGATTATTTCGGGACTTTAAACAGTTTGTATCCAGGGACGTGCGTGTAATAGAAGTAAGTAAGCCCGGCTTTTATGGGGAAATACATAAAATCTAATTAAAATAGTAATAATATGCATGCATTTATAATAATTCAAAAAATAAAAATTGTAACCTGCCGTTTGCCGTTTTGCAAGGGTGTGTCACATATTTTGCTGTTTGTTTGTTGTTTCTATTTTTTTTTAATACATATTTTATTGTATGCAGACATTTAAAAATGCATATAAAAGTGTGGCACTTTTGCGCAAATAAACTCTTTTTCTTTCTTTCTTTTAACTTTAAACTTCGCGTGCCTAACAACCAATCAAACCGCGAGAATTATTAGACGTGCAGTTTCTAACTTCACGACTTCGATTCATTCAGACGATAATGCAGTGTTGCCGAACCCTGCCCGCTCGTGTTTCATCATTATTAGTTTATTATTATTATTATTCCCTTTATTTATTTTTCTAAACATATTATTTACATTTTTAAATATTTTTTTATAAAAACACATAAAAAAAAAACATTTAAAAATATAAAAAATAGTCGTCCGCCGGTGCCGGGAGCAGGGTCCAAGCTACCGGTGGTTAGGGCTCCAGAGACAGGAACCTCCTCACAATACGAGCCGTGTCGAGGAGTACTGCCTTCTGTATCAGGCCCTTGATCCAACCGCGCAACGACAGCTTCGACAGATGGTCGTCGAAGCTTTTGGCTATAAGGCCATTGGCGGTCACAACTATCGGCACAATGACAGCCGAGTCTACATCCCACATGTCGACAACCTCATGTGCTAAGTCGAGATACTCGATTTGTTTCTCTTTCTCAGCTTTCACGAGGTTTTCATCATGTGGGATGGTGACATCGACTATCATTGCGCGGCGCGCTAATCGGTCTATCACCACTATATCCGGCTTATTGGCTACAATAGTCCGGTCAGTGATGATAGACCGATCCCAGTACAACGTGGCATGGTCATTTTCGAGAACTGGGTCGGGCACATACCTGTAGTACGGTACCTCAGAATCCACCAGGTTGTACTTCAAAGCAAGTTGCTGATGAATAATCCTGGCTACTTGGTTATGCCTGTGCAAGTACTCGCCGTTAGCTAAACGAGAACAACCAGAGATAATATGTCTGATAGACTCACCCGGACGATGGCATGCCCGACACACGTCCACCGTCCCGTCCTTCATTATATGTCTCCGATAGTTATTCGTTAAGATAACTTCGTCCATAATCGCACAAACAAAACCTTCAGTTTCCCCGAAGAGGTCGCTGAAACGTAGCCAGGCCACGGACGCTGAAAAATCTACATCTGGGTCATGTAGAGCCCGATAAAAGCGCCCGTGGAGCTCCTTGCCTTTCCATACTTCCTTGCGGTCATCAGTAGTAAGTACCACAGGTTTGCGCCAGTCCTCCTTAGCCATGGACAACGGGGTGAGTCCCTTGTCCACTGCGACCACATCGCGGTGCATACCCACGTCGGTTTTGAGAAAATATTCTCTGAGGCTGCACACCTCGCGGTTGTGTAGAGTCTTTGCGTTCAAAAAGCCTCGACCTCCACACTTCCGCGGGATGTACAGTCTCATCACCGATGACCGTGGGTGATGCATCCGATTTGCGGTCAGCAATGTACGGACCCGCCTATCCAGAGCGTCTAACTCGGTCTGAGTCCATTTGAGTATGCCGAAAGAGTACATTAAAACCGGCATGACCCAACCGTTGAAGGCGCGCACCTTATTTCCGCCTGACAGAAGACTGCTTAAAACCTTCTTCAGGCGGCCAAAGAAACGCTCCTTCAACGTTTGCTTCATGTCAGCGGTGTTAATGCCTAACGCTTCCGACATACCCAAATACTTGTAGGTTTCGGTCGAGGAGAGGGCTCTAAGGTGTATGGAATCAGAGAGTTGAATCCCCTCAGATTCCATAATCTCCCCTCGCTTTACATGCATGACTGCACATTTATCCACACCAAATTCCATCCTGATGGCACTACTGAAAGTTTCTGTTACCTTCAATAGTTCCATCAGCTGCGAATTGTTGTGAGCAAAAAGTTTCAGATCATCCATGTAAAGCAGGTGAGATAAGACCTGACCACCTCTTCTCAACCGATAGCCCAGGCCTGAATCCTCCAGCAACGTGCTTAGAGGGTTCAGAGCTAGGCAAAACCAAAGTGGACTCAAACTGTCGCCCTGAAATATTCCCCGTTTAATCCATATTGGTTCATCGTTTGCCTGGATTGGTCGACATCCTGGATAGCAAAGGACCGTTCTCCATTGCCTCATACATGACTCAAGAAAGGTGCGTAGAGTTGCATCTATTTTATACAACTCCAACACCTTCATGAGCCATGTATGTGGAACAGAGTCATAGGCCTTTTTATAGTCTATCCAACATGTCGACAAATCCTTGCGGGATCGACGAACCTGTTGGCTTATGGCCATGTCAATGAGGAGTAGCTCCTTTGTACCACGGGACCCATTCCTACATCCATTCTGAGAGGCGGACATAACTGAGTTTTTATCTATATGTGCATTAATTTTAGCTCTCAGGATGGATGTAAGAAGTTTATAGACCGTTGACAAACATGTAATGGGTCTATAATTCTTGGGTTCCGTGGGACTACCTTATTATTATTATTATTATTATTATTATCATCATCAGCCTTTTTTTAATGTTCCCACTGCTGGGACACAGGCCTCCTCTCTAAGAGAAGGAATGGGCTATAATCCATCACGCGGGCCCAGTGCGGATTGGTGGATGTCACAAGTCTTCGAATTATTGGTTCTAAGGACATGCCGGTTTCCTCACGATGTTTTTCTTCACCGTTTTGAGAGCAGTGCTGATGAAATAAATTACACAAAGTAATGCGCCTGGCTGGGTTTAAACCTACAACCTACAATTTGTAAGTCAGGGCCGTTACCACTCGGCCACCACCGCTCGTATTTGGAGTGACGTAACTACGAACATATCAACTTGCAGTCGCACTACTACTGGTCTGGGATGCTTCTGCAGGTCGCGGCAGCATTCGCAGCTTAAGCTCGGTAGGACGTTAGGCCACAGAAGCGTTCAACCTCTCGCGCCGGGCCTTGGTTCAGGCCATGGTCCGCAGCGAAGAGGAATGGCAGGCGGTCGCCTTCTTCTGCGAAACAGCAATGCTCGTAAAGGAGGAGGCCGACCGCATCTTAACACTCCCGCCTGTACCACCTAAAGACGCGAGCTAATTATTTGATGAAATTCCCCTTAAAGAAAACAATTGACAATCTGCTTTATACAATGTTAAGTAATATGCACATGCATCAAAACCGACGTTCACATAACACCTCATAACTATGACGGGCCGTAAAATTGATAATTACTACCTACATTGTAACCCAATGATTACATCGATTGACCAAGCAGTCAGTGTGTAACCATTTGACTTATAACTAGGTTCTAATACCGCTTAAGTGAAGGTTTTAATGGCACAATTATTTAACGATAACCCACTCTTTTCCAAGGCTTTTTTATGGTGGGAAAAAATCATCTAATGACGAATCTCGCCCTGACTAAACGACCCACCCCATTCCTTTTTAGCCTTCATACCAGGGTCGGACCTTCCTTTCAGAAGCCGGACCGGGACCCAGTAGACTTCGGGTCTGTAGTTGGGCCTCTCCATTTGCTGACAATTCCTTGAGGCGCGCGGGGACAGAGTTCATTTAGTAATACTTAGTTGCACCATCCCTGAGTACAGCAACTTTTCTACTTTTAATAGAGCGAAGCCGATGGCAAAAGCTAGTCTTCAACAAACAGGACATTACAGTTCAAGTTAGAAAACATTAAAAGAAAACCAAAGCAAAGAAACCTTAGTACTTTCAATTCACACACCGTACCTTCCGAGTCGTAAGTAGGCTAATTAGCTGTACGGGACTCTAAAATCCAATTAAGTTGGAATACAACTTCTTCTACACCTCAAAACATTGCCATAATGTGGAGAAATACAAAAGGTTAAGTTTAATTTCGAGATCATTTATCTTAAAATTCGTACACGGTACAGTACGGCTGTCGCATCTTGGCCAGTCTGAAACTTCAGACTGGCCGAGATGCGACAGCCTAACTAGGCTCTGCGAATTTTAGCGCTTGGTAACTCATACAAAAAATAAAGTTTTCAAGCGCCAAAATTCGTAGAGCCTAACTTCAGACTCACCAGAATCCGACGACCATGCGACGTGTACGAATCGGTAGTCCCATAAAGATAAGTGATCTTGAAATTCAACTGACTGACTGGCCTGTCAGTCTAGTAGTTAGTGACCCTGACTGCTATGCGGGAGGTCGTGGGTTCGATTCCCACCCAGGACAAATGTTTGTGTGATGAGCACGATCATTTGTTCTGTGTCTGGGTGTAATTTATCTATAATATGTATGTATTTAGAAATATATAAGTATGTTTATCAGTTGTCTAGTACCCATAACACAAGCTCTGCTTAGCTTTGGGACTAGATGGCGTTGTGTGATAGTTGTGGCCGTATATATATATATATATCGATAAAGCGAGCAAACTGAAAACTGAACTGAACCATTTGTATCTCTGCCTCATGCATTTTTTTTATTTAAACCATTTATTATTTACGAGTTTGCAAGCGTTAAATTTCACAGAGCCTAACTTCAGACTCGCCAAGACCCGACACACCGTTTGTACACCGTGTAAAAATGATCATTTCAGCCGAAAGATGTCCACTGTTGGACATAGGCCTCCCCCAAGCGTCACTACAACGACCGATCTCATGCGTTTCGCATCCATCAGATTCCAGTAACTCTAACTAGCCTCCTGGAGCCGAGGTTTGGTGCGAGAGTGTTACCAGAGCCCCTGGGAATAAGGCAAGGGAGGAACGGGCTAGGTTGTTTAGTCAGTTAAAGTCTGACACTGTTTCGCTGTGACACTGTTTGTTTGTGTACTGTTGTTGATTCATCATAGATGATTTTTACCTACCATAAAAAAGCAACCCTGACCAAGTCAGACTCAATAATCTGAAGTTTGTACGAAGTTAGTCTTCTGTCTATCGATTTCCCAGTCCGGTTGTATTTAACAGTGTGCAAAATGACTATCATTACAGTGAAGCTAACGCTGTTGGTTAACCGCCATGGTAATTTACAATTTGCCGCGCAATTCTGTTACCGCCATGCGTAAGAGTGGTAAAAACATTATGTGTAAGCCATTTTACGATATTGCAGATTGCATTTGTGTTTTGTAAAGTTTAAAATCAGATTGGACATACCCATACCTTAGGGCATGCTTTAAGAAACATACGCACAGGCGCGAGCTTGTGGATGACGAGCAATGGGTAGCTCGCCGTCTAATCGTCTGGTGTCTGTCGCGTCTGACGGCGCTCACTGTTCCCGCGTGTCTCAAGGAGTTGTCAGCAAACCGTAGAGACCCTGCAGAAGGGTCAAAGCCAACTGGGGCCAAAGGTTTGCATCTGAAAGAAAAGTTTTACCCCTGGTATATATAGCGACGTAGGAACGGGGTAGGATGTTTAGCCAGTAAGAGTCTGACACTGTTTCCCGCTCTGCCCAATTTTTAACTATCATAAAAAAAGACCCATAAACACATAATGTTTTGGGAACACATTCGTCGTGCGTACACCTAAGGAGTGAAACCCCTGCCGTAGTTTTGTTTGCAGGATTTTTTGATAGCTATAACCTAGGAGTTTTTAAGCCAAGAGTGAATCGGTTACTAGACTAGTGTGCTCCAACTCTATGTATCTGTCGTGGCTGGATTATAGGAATTGTTCACTTCAAGATATGACCAAATAAATTTTGCTAGATCGTCTAAAACGTTAAAGATTTACGTTATTTGAATCTTCGTTTGGCCTACTTTCTTTAGACCTTTTAATTATTTATTTTTTTAGTTGCAATAAACTAATACTTGACTGCGATCCCACCTGATGGTAAGTAGTGATGCAATCGTTGATGGTGAGGCGAATTAGTTTATTAAAAAGACTACTCACTCTAACCTTGAAGAGTCTCAAATTATAATCGGATGGGAAGACCGCAGCAGGCAATTTGTTTCAGTCCCATGATCCCACAGATATTGTCTTTTAATTGTGTCTGTAATTACGGTAGTCGAAAGGTTAATACAACAGCAATTCTACATCAAAAATATATCATTGATGTAGAATTTAAACGATTATTCAAAATATTCAAATATCGTCAAATGTTAGCGTTTAAAAGATCTGGCCAGTTTTAGTTAGCCATATCGTATCAATAAGTTAATATAAGATAGTGATCTAGCGCATAATAATAAAAGTCAATAAAAAATACATATTTACTAATTTATATATTCTCTACAGATATTAAGTAAATAACAAGATACGAGAGATAATATTGACCACTGATGTTTATGCAATTTTCAAGTTGTAATATTTAAGTAAGCAGTGTTGTATCAACCAATTTATCTTAGGTAATATATTGGTTAGTAAAATACTGTTATCTTATTACGAAGACAATTCGACATTCTGTTGAAATGTTGGAAATAAACAAAAAACACATTGAAACGTCCGTCATGCTGAATATTTTACAAAATATCGAGAAACACGGAAGCTCTGTTCAACAAGCAATTATCGACCAATCGAACAACGGGGCAATAAAGTGTGACGAATAAATGAATAGTCCCATCTGTTAACACGAGAAAAAAGGTCTAAATAAAGATTACTACCGGTTAAAAAACTTACAGAACTTGATTTGAATGACTACATCATCATTATATAACCTCTTCTAAACAAATAGAACTGTCATCCTCAGCACCTAATTAAAAACCGATAAGTAATCGGTTTATTATCAATTAGATTAAAACCAGTTTATATTGGCCTGCGGCGAAAATTGGAACTAAACCGACAGTACTCAGTATTTGACATTTTGACGTAAGCCATTGCAACTGGCGCCACTCTATTGTCAAGATAAGCTGGGCTTTTAAATTGCGCGGGAGGGTTGTTGTCAGCTGTCATTTGAGAAGTGGTGTTGTGTTTTAAAGATTTTAAAGAAAAATTCCAATACGAAACGGCGATCGTCGACTGAAATCTCGCAATTTTTGAAGAATCTGGAAAAATAACCTACTTATTTCGATTTTCTGAATTTTCAAGATTCTCATGAAGATAGAACTCTCGCAAACAAACTAACCACAGACGGTTTTGTGGTGTCAAAAAAATACAAAATCGTTGATTAAAATTGCACTCGATTTTTCTATTACAAAATAACTGAAAAACAACTAATACTATCCCAAGGTTTTTAAACCACAAGTTTTATTGTATTTCAATAATCTTTATTGTCCAATATGGATAATAAAAAGCCCCCCGATCCTCCCGACCTTTTTGACCTCTCTCCGATTTTAACGGTTACCCTCCCCGACGACAATGATAAAGATAAAATGGACTCTGAATCTACAAACCGGAAAAGAGTAGCGACCTCTCCCCCTTCTACTGTTACCAACCCTCCCAAGCACCTAAGAAAAGAAACCGGCAGACAAATTTATACGGCTAGAGATAGGGCTCCGTATGTGGTGCATGTTTCCTTAAAGGATGGCCAGACATCGAATACCACGCTCCACAAAGTAAAATTTGGAATGTTTCTACATCAAAAAAATTTCAGCAATGTTGTTCTTGGCAGTGTCAAACAATTAGGAAGAAACCGCGTGTCGGTCGAGTTCCAGTCTCACCAAGACGCAAACAGCTTTTTAATTAGCCGAATATTGACTCAGCATAACTACATCGCCTCTATACCCCAATATAACATAACTCGTATGGGTCTTGTTAGGGATGTTCCAACTGAATGGTCAGAAGAGGAAATTATTGAGAACATCAAGATTCCTGCTGCATGTGGCTCTGTCATAAAGGCAAGGAGATTGAATAGGAAGGTGATCAATCTAGGTAATACTGAATGGAAACCTACTCAAACAGTCATCCTCACTTTTGATGGTCAGATTCTACCCAGGCGTGTCTATTGCTTTTATTCAGCACTCCCAGTGGAAAAATACACTTACCCTACCATCCAATGTTTCCACTGCTGCCGCTTTGGACATACCCGCACAGTATGTCGCTCTAAACCACGCTGTTTCAAGTGTGGTGAAGACCACCCTGGCGATGGGTGCCAGGTCCCACATGAGTATGCCGCTTGCATAAATTGTTCTGGCAATCATTATGCAAACGACAAAGCTTGCCCTGAACTAGGCCGTCAGAAATGCATAAAAGCCCTAATGGCGGAGAAATCGATCTCCTATGCAGAGGCAAGTCAGGTCCTACCCCGTGCTTCAAAATCATATGCCGAAGTGTCTAGAGCTCCGCTTAAAACCAATCCGCCTATCCCTCGTCAACTCCCAAGCCAAACTCCCCAACCACCTAAATCCCACCTAAAAACTGTCTTTCTGAAACCCAAAACACATGCCCCCCTTTCCCCCAGTTATGATAAGCAGGCTCATCAAGCCCTTATTCAAGATTACTCCTTCTCTCCTTCACAAAATGGTTGTGCCATCCCTAGGGAGGGTGCAAGCAGTCCCATTAGTTCAGAAAACATCTTGAGTATCATCTCAAGTATGTTAATGACAGTATTGTCCAACCCATCACAATCTCTACCCGACCACGTTGCCACCAAATTGTCCTCAATTGTGCGTTACATAAATAACGTTCCATCCCCAGACATTTCTTCAATGGAACGTCAGGAGTATTTCTCCTCGGAAGACTGACCTCCTTTATCTAATTAATAAGTATAAACCATCGATCTGCAGCATCGCTGAGACATGGCTTCGTCCTGAGAGCAATTTTAGGATCCCATGTTTCAGCAGTGTCCGTCATGACAGATTAGATGGATATGGGGGATGTGCTTTGTTCATCAATAACAAAGTTACATTCTCCCCAATTCCTCTACCCTTTGTAGGTGATAACATCAATGTTGTCGCTGTTAAGGCTGAGGATATAAATATTTTTAGTTTTTATATTGCTCACCCACAGAGAATTGATCTCGATTTCATAAAAAACTTGCTGAGTAATGTACAAGGACCATTACTTGTTATGGGAGATTTTAACGGCCATCACTATAGGTGGGGATCGGATACGTGCGACAACTTTGGTTCAGGTCTAGCAGATTTGATGGATGAACTGGATTTATGTGTAATCAACAATGGCTGTGCCACTCGTCGGGGGTCGACAGGACAGAACAGCAGTTGTGTTGATCTAACTTTCTGTTCGTCTAATATAGCCAGCATCTTTAATTGGAACCGCTTGGATATGACCTATGGGAGTGATCACTATCCCATCATGGTTGAAATCCCATCCAAATCCAGCCCCAACGCCACATCCCCTCCACTTTTAAAATATCAACTAAATTTAGTTGATTGGGACCTGTATGCAAAAATCTTAGACCTACGGGTTTCCTCTCTTCCCCCCATTAATGGCGCAAATGCGCAAGAATGCTTTACGGCATTTTCGAATGCGATATCCGCTACAGCGGATGACTGTTTCCCTTCTAAAAAACCGTCTACTGGCAAAATCCCATCTCCGCCATGGTGGGATAGAGAATGCTCTGCCGCGATCAGAGCCAGGAATGAGGCCGAAAAACAGCTTAACGCAGACATGAACCTGGAAAACCTCATTAATTTCAAGCATGTGTTGGCTAAATCCAGGAAATTACTTAAGAGGAAAAAAAGAGAAGGTTGGCGGAGGTATTGCGACTCGCTAAGTCCATCCACTCCAGCTTCAGTTGTGTGGCGTAAACTGAAATCCTTTAGGAACAGCATGCGCTCGCCCTCTAGGAGCATGACATCTAAAGAACTGGGCCACCAGTTCTTCTCTAAACTAGCTCCAGCTTATGCCCCAAACAAAGATGAATGTGCTTATCCAGAATTCCAGTTGACTTCAGACGAACCTCTGGATGAGCCGTTCACCTCGGAGGAGCTGAACTCGGTACTCTCCCACGTTAGAGACTCCGCTCCTGGAGTGGATGGATTCCCATACTCCTTCATATCTAAAGCTGGGGACAAAACCCACCGGTATTACCTGGATTTGGCCAATTATTGTTTCTCCTCCGGATATATTCCCCCCGATTGGAAGGTTCAAGTTATCATCCCTATATTAAAACCTGGGAAAGATCCTAGCGTTCACTCTTCCTACAGACCGATTGCTCTATCGTCCATACTGATGAAGCTTTTGGAAAACCTGATTAAAAACCGTCTGGAATGGTTTGTGGAGAACAAGAGAATACTACCAACGACTCAGTTCGGCTTTAGGAAAGGTTTGGGTACATCTGATAGTGTGGGAATCCTCACGTCGGAGATCCGACTGGCCCTTAGCAGAAATGAGTCTGTGGTGGCTGTTTTCTTGGATATTTCTGCTGCCTATGACTCTGTCCTCCTCTCAGTTCTCAGGCAGAAAATGCAACAGCTGAGAGTCCCGGCTAGGATATGTCAGATCATTTCCAGCATCTTCTCAGATCGTTCCCTTAAACTAAGAATACCTGGGGAGGACCCTGAACCAAGGTTAGCTTGGAGAGGTCTACCTCAGGGTTCTGTCCTTAGTCCCCCTCTATATAATATCTATACTTCGGATCTTCCCTCTTGCCTAAATATCAATTGTAAAATCCTTCAGTATGCCGATGATATTGCTTTACTGGTCTGTAACAAATCCATTGAGGATGCAGCTCAATCTATAAATGTTTCCTTGTCCTCATTAAACCTTTGGCTACTAGATCATGGGTTATCTCTAAGCGCTCCAAAGAGTTCAGCTATTATCTTCACTCGCAAACGTCTTGTCCCTCAGGTAGATATTAACATTGACGGTCAAGCTATCCCTATTAAGGAGAGTACCAGATTCCTGGGGGTCACCCTTGATTCCAAACTGTCGGGGGTGGACCACATCAACATCACTGTGAAAAAATGCGAACGCTCGATCTCGGTTCTTAGAGCATTGGCTGGCGTCTGGTGGGGTGCTCATCCGTATACCCTGAAACTGGTCTACAATGCGATAGTCAGAAGCGTCATGGATTATTGCAGTTATCTAATTGAACCGTGTAATAAAGAAGCATTACGTAGTCTGGACTCTGTTCAGTCCAAATGCCTAAGAATCGTAATCGGTGCCATGAAATCCTCCCCCATAAATGCTCTTCAGGTTGAAAGTGCGGATCCTCCTCTTGCCCTTCGTAGACAATACTTGGCAGATCGCTTTTTGTCAAAAGTTTTCTCCCTGTCATCCCACCCTTTAATTCCTATTTTGGAGCAAATCTTCCTCTCTCTTAATGACTCTTCCTATTGGAATAATAAAAATATTCCATTGATGAACAGGTACAGAGAGCTTAAACACCTCTCTGCACCGGTGTGTCAATACCCTTCTCTTCCTATCTTTGCCTCTGCCTATGAGGCGATTCACTTTAAGCCTAACATCGTTTTGGGTCTAGGCATTTCCAAAAACTCGCAAGACGTAAAAGGCGACTTCGATCGGGCCATCAAAAGATACTGGCAGGGTTGGAACCTGTTCTATACGGACGCATCCAAATTATCGCCAACTGGTTGTACAGGTGTATCAGTATATTTTCAGAACTCCAGGATAGCTCTTTTATTCCAATGCCCTCCGGAGGCCTCAGTATTTACGGGGGAATGCACTGGCATACTAGAAGCCATCAATTTCATATTAGCTCACAATATCGAAAAATCAGTCATATTTTCAGACTCTCGCAGTAGTATACAAGCCTTAGAACAAAATCAGTTAAAAAGTAAACTCCACAGCAAAATTATTATGGACATTCGTACCTTACTATGCTCCTGTCATAACAAAGGGATAAACGTTGAGATTGTTTGGGTGCCCAGCCATTCGGGCATATGTGGCAACGAATGCGCCGACTCACTGGCAAAATATGCCACATCTAATCTGGTGGATCGAAGTCATTTCATGATTCACAGCTATGATTTACGATCGGACGCAAAATTGAAGTTGCAGAACTCGTGGTCAATAGCGTGGCAGTCAACTTCAAAGCTCAAGGGAGCATACTACGCCAGCATCCAGCCGGACATCCAGCGGAAACCCTGGTTTTTTAAATGCCTCAAACTTTCAAAAAAAACTGTTTCGTCCTTGTGCAGACTGAGACTCGGCCACTGCTGCAGCCCAGTATTCCTCAATAAAATTCATGTCCGTGACAGTGCTTTGTGCGAGTGTGGTCTTGATGATGGTACACTAGATCACATCTTTTTTTCATGCTCCTTGAATTCCCCCTCCTTCGACTTGTACCAAATGCTTCCCAAAATCAAAATTCCCCTCCCTATTAACTTCCATTCCCTTCTAACTTTCTTCTCCCCTAAAGTTATCCAAATCCTATCAAAATTCTTAAATGTTAATAATATTAAAATGTAGTTTACTACAAACTCGTCAGATTTACCACAAAGTGCAAAGTCGACGGTCTACCTTACGGCGCGACCGTCATCACTTGACTCTGGCAGAATAGTCGACACCGGCTCAGTTGCCATTGAACCAAAAAAAAAAAAAAAAAAAATTGCGCGGGAAATCTTGACAGTTCTCTATCATGTCAGCAGATTATCGTTGACAGTTCAAATTATTGTTTGATTTTAAACTTTGAAATTAGATGTTTATCTTCTGTCTAGTTATGAAATTGTAAAATTAAGTTTTTGATTGTCTATGAGTATCTTGTCATCGAGCTAATCGTGATTGTTGTAATGAATGAGTGAATGAATGAAAGTGACTGGATGTTTATTGCTAGTTAAGGCGTTGTCTACCCCTGCGATATTGTTCGAAAATGTGGCCTTGTAACGCAAAGTGAAATTAAAGGACTACGATTGGGTTTTATCGCCCCTCTCGCGACACGAAATGCAAGATTTTTGATCACATCCAACCTGAAACATGTTCCCGCGCGTCTCTAGAAGTTATCAGCAAACTGTAAGGGGCCTAGCAGGGTCGAAGCCTCCTGGCGGCATGTGGTAATGTGAAAGTGAACTCCAAGGCTCTGGAACTAAGGCAAAAAGGAACAAAGTGGATTTTTAATCAATAAAAGTTTGACACTATCTCCTGCGCCGTCCAAGGGCGCGAGATGTCATTGGATTATTTTTGCCCACCAAAAAAACAAATCTGCATCTACTTTAAATAATAGCCGACCCTAAATGAAAAATGTCAGACATAGAAATAATTACAAATACGAGAAGATTTCAACAACAAAGTAAACAAACGCCCTAATCGTACTCAAAATCGGCTCAGCATAATTTAGTCTGCCATACCAAGTTCGAGCGTGAGTCAACAATACTAATTACACTGAGCCACGATCGACCTTGGTACGGACGGACCACATCCGTCGCACCAAATTCGAACGCGTCACACTATTGATGTGCTAACGAGAGGCAGGAGATACATATCGATTTAAAAGAATGCAGGTTTCGTTTTCAATAAACAAATACTAATGATTAATAAATAAACTATAGTTCTTATTATTGTTATGTTTTCTTTTTCCTGATAAAACATCCCTCCAATAACATAGAATTGGATTACTTCGCAAATGTTTTTGGCAACATCGGTTTCCACTGCGACGTAAATTGGCCTACTTTGAGTTCGACTGGTAAAAGCTTTTTATTGGCTTTTAACAACAGAAGTGTTTTTATATTATGTTACTTATTCGATTAAGTACATGCTTGGTACTTTATTATTGCACAAAGTACTCGTAATGGCTGTTACGGACTGGCGACATGTGACAATGGCATGTTCATAGAAATTGGATTCTTTCTAGATTATATGTCGTTTTTTTATGGTGGGAAAAGTCATCGAATGACGAATCCCGCCCTTGGGCGAAGCGGGAGACAGTGTCAGACTTCTACTGACTAAACGACCCACCGTTCCTTCCTGTCTTAGTTCCAGGGCCCCGGTGTTCCGCTTTCGCATCAACCCTTGGCTCATAGAAATTTGTTCATGAACATCATGTTATGATTAAAGTATGATGATATTTGAATCCTCATGTGGCATACTTTCTTTGGATTTTATAATTCCATAGAAATTCTACATGAATGATACGATCAAACTATAATTCAAATATCGTCAAATATTAGCGATTTAACAATCTGGCGTGGCAAATTTTAGTAGGCCATATCTTGAAGAGATTAATTTCTATGATCTGGGTATGAAAGATACACAAAATCGTTGTCGCATTGTCCCATCACGCCTGTTTGTGAAAACCCTAATTCTACGAAAAACAACTAGTCGGGAACAACTCCACGCTTGGGGATGCACAAGAGTGCTAGCCACAATGCAAGACGGCTGAAAAAAAAAATTGTCACAAACTGTATATTTTTTAATTTTCGAATGTTGACCAAACTTCTAACTTAAAAACTAACTAAATATGTTAAAAAACGGCGCCAAATAATTCCTTCGCGTCGCTATCAAGTGTACCTAAAACACTGTCAGTATTTTTACTTCATAAATACCTAAACAACACGTGAAAGCAAAGGAGTTTCTCATTCAGCCTCGTCACTCTTTACGCAAAAGTGATCATTTCTATTCAGACAATCCAAGCACAAAGACGTGTTTACAAAGCAGCTCTCGCGTCTTACTTTGTTTTACAACTAGACAGCAAAGGTGTCCTAGTTCTAGTGAATACGGCTTTACGGAATAACGGGGGGTGGTTTGTTTTGTGTTCTGTATTTTTCATACGTGTTATTGTTCGCGGGAAATAAGTTGAAACTAAAATGGCTCGTAGGTACCGCAGAAGGGTCGAAGCCAAATGGGACCAAGGGTTCGTGTCTGAGAGGAAGGCTCTGGCCTTGGTGTGTATGGCAATGTAGGAACAGGGTAGGTTGTTTAGTCAGTAAGAGGCTGACACTGTTTCCCGATCCGCCCAAGGGCGGGATTCGTCATTGGATGATTTGTACCTACCATAAAAAAAATTTTCTTCTACTTATAATCCGCGTACAATACCAGATTTAGCATATTTAGACGTAGCCCTGTACTTACTTGCTATGTCAAAAATTATTAAAATTTTAAAATTATGCAACTTTTATACAGGGTGTCATTTACATGTTAACGCAAACGAATACCATAGATCCAGTACATGATTCTATACCCCCCAGTGATGAAATTTTTTGTCGGTTTTTTCTCATTATTTTTTTATGAATTTTTAACGTTTTTTTAATTAAACTGTATAAAAACGTCAATTTAACATTTTTTGCGAAAAAAATGAGTGCATTACGTTCCAAAGTAAAAATGTCATCGGGTTTGATTAGAATAACGACTTTATTTGCCTCGATGATTTTTTTATAATTTTTTTTTTTTGTAAAAAAAATTTTTTTTCTTTCTTTTTCTAAAAATATCATTGGGATTGGTCAGAATAACGATTTTATACAGGTAAAAAATAAAAAAACAAAACTTTTTTTTCAAAAATTTGAAAAAAAACCGACGAAAAATTCCACCACTGGGGGGTCCAGAATCATGTACTGGATCCATAGTATTCGTTTGCGTTAACATGTCAATGACACCTTGTATAGCTTCAAGTTGTCGGTCGGTGCGATCATTGAACTCGTCCAGCTGAGGTTTTAGAAAAAAAATTCATAACTTATAGCCAGTTCTATTGACACTGTATTCTTTTAAACCTCTCTATTAGTCTCAAATATTTCACCCCCCGCACCACGCACCTCCGCAGCCCGATTCCACCATATTCACGCCACAAGAAGCGTCGGCATCGATTAATTAAGAATTCTATTACGACTAACGCTAAGCAAATTATTTCACACGAGCTCCCCACTAAATTATTCATAGAAAACTCGATTGGTAGCTGTGACAATAATATGGAGCTGCTGATGTTAGTCGAATAAGGAGGAAGGTTCACTCTAGCCCGTACATTTTTAAGGAGGTTTTGTAGAGGCAATTTTTGACAGTTTAGAAAGTTACAGATTCCGATAATTTAATTAATAAATGCACAGTTAAAGATGTATAGTTAAATAAAAAATCAATGTATAGTTAATTTACTATTATATATTAACTAGCGACCCGCCCTAGCTTCGCACGGGTGCAATGCTGAATTACACACATAAACCTTCCTCTTGAATTTTTCTATTTATTAGAAAAAACTGCATGGTAATCCGTTGCGTACCTAGTTTTAAAGAACTAAACATACATAATTATGGGAGAGACTGCGGGAAGCGACTTTCTTATACTATGTACAAATAAACTATATGATTTTTTCATAGTTTATCGAGAAATTATATCCTAATTAGGACTTAGTACAATCTTATGGTGTTTACAATTTTCCGGTGATATATGATTTATAATATGATTTCCCATCTGAAAAAAAATAAAGTTTAAAAACTACACCCGACTACTTAAAAACACGCTCTAAAAAGTACGAAACAAGAAAACAAGAAAGCCGTGGTCGTATACCACTTTTTTTAATTTATTATTCTTATGGCATACGACCACGGCTTTCTTGTTTTCTTGTTTCGTACTTTTTAGAGCGTGTTTTTAAGTAGTCGGCTGTTAGTTTTTAAACTTTATTTTTATTTAACATATTTTGGAGTTCTAAATAGGTTAATCTTGGGTTCATTGATTTCTCAGCCCATGAATACAGGTAAAGTCACAAGCAAATGCTAGTAATATATATATATTCAAAATGTACAAGTAAAGCGCTTTCAAATGATACCAAACACGGCATATTTATCTTAACTTTATTTTTTTACTTCGTATGTTTTGTCCGCTAGAGGGCGCCACATTAGATTTTGTGAAATCCCATATAGCCTATAACCAGCGGACAATTAAGACGCTTCTAATGATATGTCATTTGTCGAATTCTGATAAGTAGTTTAGAAGTTACGAGGGAACAGATGAACATCCATACCCACATACATACATACATACAGGTCAAAATCATAACCCTCCTTTTGCTTCGCCGTAGTCGGGTAAAAAAAACCAAAGCCTAACTTTCTATACTTCTTTTTTCCCCTCACAAATACACTGACCTTTTACCCAAGTTAATATACTACAGAAAAATAAGATTTATTTATAAAGAAAATAATAAACCTCAACACAAAGAGGGAACATAGCTAAGAGTATTGTCTTGCTGGAATCCTCGGGAGGGACCGCCAAATGGAATGTCAGTCACTCCCGTAATACAAAGGTAACTTGACGTGCTAGCTTACTATGAAATAAATTGTAACACACTAATACTGTACAGGAGAAAATTTATATAGAACATTAGTTTTAGTATATGCTAAGTCTGAAACACGTGTCTAGGATTTTTTTCATAGAATCTATGAACAAAATTTCATAACTGTGTCATCATCATTACATAGTATAAAACAAAGTTGCTTGCCGCTGTCCCTATGTATGCTTAGATCTTTAAAAGTACGCAACGGATTTTGATGCGGTTTTTTTAATAGATAGAGTGATTCAAGAGAAATGACATAGCATAAAAAGTTGCTTACCGCTGTCCCTATGTATGTGAACTTGGCTACGAATTTTGTTGAGATGATGTCATTTCCATACGTTTGACTAGTTTTCTACTAGCGTTAACAATTGTAGATTATTAACAGGGCAGGTGGCCCGCACAAATGCATGGTTACCGGGCGATCCAAGTGATTGAGGGGTTGTGTTTTACTCGCGCACCCAGTTGGCGCCTAATTCCCGCTATGGCCTATGTTGTACTTAGTGTCGGTGGTGTCGAACTTGTGACGTATTTTAGCCTTTCGAATACCGTAATTAGAGACATAATAGAAAGACAATAGATGTCGAGCGACGGCGTTTGCTTGGGGCTCAAGAGTTTAAATTAAGTGTGTATGTGTAAGTGTTTGTTTTTCTATCACGCTCAATCGGCTGAACAGCTTTAGATCATATTTGGCACATGTTTTAAACAGATACCGTGATCCTGGAACGCAAAGGGCAACTGAAACAGGTGGGTTATAGGTAGTAAAAGTCTGAAACACCTCATCACTTTACTCTGGAGCGAGAGAAGTCATGTGATAACACACGGCACTTCCAAAAGTAGACCATGTTTTGTAATAAGATATAGAGACACTTTTTATCCCAGAAATATGTTCTCTTAGGATAAATTCAGAATTTCTCGCGAGTGAAGCCGTTAGCACAAACTAGTTTTCTGATAATCCCGATATCCTTTTTGTTTCTACAGAATTGGCAACTAATAGTGTCCCTCTGGGTTTACTCGTATAAGGAAACGTTCTTCGGAAACTGAGAAGGTATCCACACCTCACAAGGGAATTTCAAGTGGCAACCTTGGCACTCCAAAGGCCTTTAAGAATATTTTTTTTAAGACTTTTCAGGTAGGCCGATATTTACCGTGGTTTGGGAATTCATTTAATTAAACTTCACGTACAGTAGTTGTACATAAGTATAGGTTTTATAATAAAAATAGGCGAGTGGTAACAGCCCCGCCTTACGAGTTGTAAGACGCAGGTTGAAACCCAGCCAGGCGCATTACTTTTTGTAATTTATAATCAAAACCCACTCCTAAAGTGAAGGCCTGAGTCCCAGCAGGGGGAATATTATAAGGCTGCAGAAGCTATATTTAAGATAGGGGGCGTTCAAGTATTACGTAACGCGATTTGGGGGGGAGGGGGTGTCTCGTAAAACGTTACGTTACGTAACACTGTTTTTTTTTTAAATAAAAAATTAGGAAATCAAAACTCCCAAAATGGCAACATTTTTCATATACGTGGTACTTTTCATTTAGGAATCCCTCGATTGTATTAGTCTGGTCTTAGACAACGGCTAAAAAAAGCTGAAAAGTAAAGAAAAGTTTAGGTAAAAATGCTCACTTTGAATGTTACGTAACGTTTAGAGAGGGGGAGGGGGGGTACAGAAAAAAGTTACGGTGCGTTACAAAGGGGGGAGGGGGGGTCAAAAATCTTCAAAAATTGCGTTACGTAATACTTGAACGCTCCCATAGGTACGTGTAAATTGGGATCTGTCAAGGTTACTGATTTGGCCCACAGTATCGTCAAATATAAAATGACAGTGAGCAGAGCGCATTGCTGGCAGAACAGATGGTCAATGGGGAAGAAAGGTTTTGGAGTGTGTACTGGAAGACGCAGCGTTGGAAGGTCTCCTACAAGGAAAACCGAAGATCTGATTGCGGGAATCGAGTCTTGTATCAGACTCGATTCCCGAAAACAAATATTGCCAAATAAAAATCTTACAGTAAATTCTAGGTATAATTAATTAGAAGTAAGAGTTGTGCTAGTATCAGATGGATACTAGAAGCACAGGTCTGGTCGTTTTGGCGACGCTTTGGGGATGCTTATGTCCAACAGTGGAGGTCTTACAGCAGAAATGATGATATACTTAATCATTCCTCATAAAGAACTCATAAGCATTGTCTATTGGTGCAAAATTGCGTGAAAATCTATTCGATGACTTTTGAGTTTTTCGGCTGAAATTATAATGAGATCTCTGTCCTCAATTACCTAAAACACTTGATATGTAAGTACATCAACAGGCTTAACGTTTCTCACGGTAATTGCAAACAGCGACCGGTTACCGCGAACCGCGTGGGTCGCCGGTTCGATGCCTACTCGAGGCAATCTCGTTAATCGGTGCGATCCATAACGAGGATTTAAGATTTATAGTGCTTTTACGCACTCGTGTTATTTTCCCGTTTATTTTGAGGAGGTGTTATGTTTGATTTAGTTAGATTTAAAGCTATTAAAAGGATTTAAGGCCGACCAACCCAAGATACAATTTCGTACAACCGGTTTTACGTGATTGTGACGTTAAAATTACACGACTTTCTCTAAATATTTTTTTGGATACACAGATATTTAGTGGATCTTGTAAAATAGCCAGTAAAGACTTCCGAACATTTGCTATTTTACGTGAACTTTGGCTCTCTATAATGTACTCATATAAAAAGTACGTCTATAGAAGTCTTGCACATTTAATCGAGATTCTGAATGACGACATTGAAATATTCGAGTAAATCATGGAATTATCGAATGCATACAGAGTTTTCAGGGGGTTATCTCTCTTTTTTCGCGTTGCCTCTCCATCAAATATCACGTTGGATTTAGTAAGCAACAAGTTTTTAAATTTTTTGGAAGCCGTCATTAGAGGCACAATAGAAAGACAATAGATGTGCGAACACCGGCGTTCACTTAGTGCTTGAGTAAATAACTCATGCTCGGCTTTGACGATAGGCGAATGGGGAAGGTCCCTCTTAAGGTGAGAATATTTATATTTCCGGATGTTAATTGTCGAAGAAACAACGGCTTATGATTAGTAATTTAACTTGAAAGCTGGTTTTATCGTCTGCAAAGCCTATTATTAAATTTCTTCATTGGGAAATTCTACATAGCACTCGCATAAAGTCTGTACTAATTAGTAGTTTCATTTGAACGCTAATCGGCACGCGAAAAATAACATTGCGGATTTGCGACTATGGTTCAACAATTTTTTTTTCTTGTCCGTAAAATAATTTCTACGAAATCATGTTGTCGCATTATTTCATGCATCCAAGTTTATGAATATGATGATTTATTAGTGCAACTAGCAAATATATCAACAAATTTTACAATTTTCTTGTCGAGTGAAGCCAAAGGAAGGATTGAATTGTGTTGAGTGACAATATTTAACAAAAAAAAGAAAGTTACAAGTAGTGATAACAAGACAGGTGACAAAATAACACAAGGGACATGGGCAAGAAGATGAGTAGTTTTTTTTTAGTAAGTAAAAATCATCCAAAGACGAATCCCGCTCTTGGGCGGAGCGGGAGACAGTGTCAGACTCTTACTGACTAAAAAACCTACCCCATTCCTCCCTTGCCTTATTCCCAGAGCCCCGGTAACACTTTCGCACCAACCCTCGGCTCCAGAAGTTATACAGAAGAAGAGTACAGTACGGCTGTCAGATCTTGGCGAGTTGAAGTTAGGGATGATTCTCATTAGAACGTGCTGTGCCCGGGGCGGGGCCCGTACGGGGCCCGGACGGGGCACGGTTTTAATCTGTTTCATATATTTTGTATGAATCAATTTATATTACACAGTGCATTATCCGTGTCCCGTCCGGGCCCGCTCGACGCACTTCAATGCCACGTTTGTTGCACGGTCCCGCCCCGTTCCCTCCACGTCCCATCGTAATCAGAACATTTTTCGTGCTGCGTCCGAAAATAAATTGCATAGCACGGACGGGCCCCGGCTCGTCCACGCCCCGGCCCGGGCACGGCCGGCTCTAATGAGAATCATCCCTTTGGCTCTGCGAATTTTAGAGCTTGAAAACTCGTACAAAAATAAAGGTTTAAAAAAAATACCAATAACAGTTTTTAAGTGCAAATTGCATTTATTTGTTTAAACCATTTTTTTTTCGAAATTCAAGCGCCAAAATTCACAGAGCCTAACTGCAGACTCGCTAAGATCCGTCGATCGTACTGTACCTAGGATATAGAACGATTTCATACCTTTACTTTTAAACTAAAAAACGCGGGTAAAACCACAGTGGAATGCTAGTACATAAACGTAAACAAACATTGTCTTTAAATAAAAAAAATCACAGTAAATTCTAGGTATAATTAATTAGTTTGAAGTAGGAGTTGTGCCAATTTTTTTAAGCGTTACCAAATCGAATCTCGAGGTCGAAGGTCAAATTTACTAAACAAAGACTTAGGTAAGTACTACCGACCGGTATTTAGGGTTCTATACCATTTTTAAGGTGGGAAATAATCAAATTAAATCTCTCGCTCTTAGGCCGAGGGCATGTCAGACTTTTACTGACTAAAATCCACTACTATTCTTGCTTTACCTTCGTTCAGGCATAGTATAAAGAGAAGGGAAGTAGGTTATCTTCATACAAACGCACCGCGCGCGGCTTGTATGTGTGCGCCATAGTATCTACGCGTCGACGCACGCACACTTTAACAAAATCTCGACCCGTTTCTCTGTGCGCCAGTCGGGGCTAACACTGCACGAGTTTCGCTCGTCACTGCTTTTCGGCACCGTTAAATCAAAACAAAATGTCTGATAATCGCAGGAGAACGTATTGCTGTGTGTTTGGGTGTCTTAACAATTCATAGATTCTAGAATTGTCTCTGTTCAGATTACCTATCGAACAATACCTTTCTTGTTCAATACTCATTCTAGCATATAATTTTTACTTGATTTTGAGATACCTACTTACTTTTTTTTTGTAGGTATTAGTTTTCTATCACACAGAGGAGGTAGGTAGGTAGGCTTAATTTCTACTTTTGATCTGTCAATTGATTTGCTGCTATTGCTTTGTTTACGTTTGGTTATGCCGATTTCTCATTTATTTTAGTTTCTCACCTACTTACAGTTAGAAAATCGTAATTCAAAATAAATAATTGACTAATTGTAAATCAGATATACATATAAAGCAAAGTTCGAATCATAACAACAAATTCGATTATAGGCTAAGAGATAGGCGTTAGTTTTTAATGTTGTTTTAGTGTTTCTTTTAATTATAATATTTTAGTCACTTTATTCATTTTTAGGGTTCTGTACCTCAAAAGGAAAACACGGAACCCTTATTTATTTATTCAGATAGGATCAGTTCGTTGTTCCTTCGTCTATCTGTATGTCTGTCTGTTAAAACCCTTTATCTCGAGAATGCGTGATGTATCTAGTTGGAATTAAAACCATAGGTATCTGTTTTATTCGTTAACTTAAAAGTTTCGTTTTTTCACAAGCTGTGAAAAAACGAAACTTTTAAGTTAACGAATAAAACAGATACCTACGGCTGTTTATATCGCAAAAAAAACGTGTTTTTTATACCAGTTTTTTATTTTTATTATACAAGTAAAAAATACAACTTCCCGACCCTTGCCAATTTATAGGCACTGAATTAAAATTTTGCTAAAAGTGACAACCCTAAGACAGTAGGCAATTATATCGCGGATTGGGCCGGAGATAGCCTACTGCCCTTCTCTTTATACTATGGTTCAGGGCCCCGAGGTTCTTTATACAACCCATGGCCTCGGTGACCTTACTGAGTACTAATAGTTGAGCCTTTTTTTATGGTAGACAAAAAACATCCAATGACGAATCCCGCTCTTGGGCGGAGCGGGAAACAGTGTTAAGCTCTTACTGACTAAACACCCCACCCCGTTCCTTCTTTGCCCTTGAATAGAATAGAATAGAAATAATTTTATTCAGTACAGACAGCACAATAGTTACAAAATACACGTAAAAAATATAAAGTACCTTGGGGTTAAGCCTTCCTTTCAGAAAGAGACCCTGTGCTTCAGAAGGTAATAGTTGAGGCTTTTTTTGTATGGAAAATAAAAATCATCCAATGACGAATCCCGCTCTTGGGTGGAGCGGGAAACAGTGTCAGACTCTTACTAAACAACCTACCCCGTTCCTCGCTTGCCTTATTCCCAGAGCCTCGGTGTAACGCTTTCGCCCCAACCCTCAGCTCCAGGAGAAAGGTAATAGTTGAGGTTGGAAATAAATTCTGATATTGTAATACGGAACCCGTCTACTAAAACTCGCACTTGTGCAGTTTTTTTCATTCCATCTCACATCTAGCAACAATGACCTCAATGGGGCCTCTTAAAAACCGATAAGAGATCAATATGGAAGCAGTTTTTGTTCCTCATCATCACAACGGCATATCATTGAGCAATCTTTATTGCGATAGTCTATTATTTAGACGAGGGGGCGGACTAAACAAGCTAAAACAATACGATAACAATTAATTTCTAAACTATAGCTGAGCAATTAATTTTGTAACGTGGTGTAATGGCTGGCCTATTGACTAATGAATCTGTCATGAAGAGATGTTTCTTAATGTGTTAAGTTTTGGGTTTTGGGTCGTTGCAGTTGTAGTGAGGCCGTGCATAATCTTTTTTTTTTTTGGAATGGGAAACCAAATAAGCGGTCGTACATTAATCCTTAAATCATCATCATTACATAGTATAAATAAAAGTCGCTTCGCGTCTATGTATGCTTAGATCTTTAAAAGTACGCAACGGATTTTGATGCTGCTTTTTTTTCTTTATTATTTTAAAGGGCGGCTTTTTTAATAGATAGTGATTCAATAGGAAGGTTTATGTGAATAATACATGCAAAATATATTCAATATCAGTACCCGTGCGAAGCTGGGGCGGGTCGCTATTTAATGATAATTCTTTATTTTTCCAAAAAATAAACAAAAAACACAATGATAGGTATGTTACCTATCATTGTGTTTTTTGTGTAATTAATTTCTAAACTATAGCTGAGCAATTAATTTTGTAACGTGGTGCAATTTTGCTGGCCTATTGACTAATGAATCGGTCATGAAGAGATGTTTCTTAATGTGTTAAGTTTTGGGTTTGGGTAGCCGTAATACGGCCGTGAATAAAATTTTGTTTTTAGCAGTGGTAGCCGAGTGGTAACGGTCCTGACTTACGATTTGTAGGTCGCGGGTTCAAACCCAGCCAGGCGCATTACTTTGTGTAATTTATTTCATCACCAAAACGGTGAAGGAAAACATCGTGAGGAAACCGGCATGTCCTAGAACCAAAAATTCGCAGCCATGTGACATCCACCAATCCGCACTGGGCCCGCGTGGTGGTTTATGGCCCATTCCCTCTCCTAGAGAGAGGAGGCCTGTGTCCCAGTAGTGGGAACATTAAAAGGCTGATGATAATGAATAACTTTTTTTCTTACGAAAATTACACAAAAACACAATGATAAGATAACATATATATTTTTTTTATAAACTAGTGCTTGGCTGCGATCCCACCTGATAGTAAGCAGTGATGCAATCGTTGATGGTGAGGCGCACTAGTTTATTGAGACTATTTTCTCTAGCCTTAAGACACCTAAATTATAATCGGACATCACACAAGTTATTTCAAAAAGATAGTCGACGATTCCCAAACTGAGCACTGTCCGTATCTTGGATAGTCGGGTTTAAGTTACTAGCTTCTGCCAGCGGCTTCGCCCGCGTAAAAGTCGGTTTCTCCGTACTAACTTCCAACCCCCATTTTAACCGCTTAGGCGTGGAGTTTTTCTAAAATCCATTCTTAATGGATGTCTACACCCTAAGGAACCAGAGCATGTGTGAGGTAGCATACATACGCTTACTAAACTAATTTTAAGTTCATTGGTGTTATTTCTGATATTTCATGATTAATCAGTGAGCTGTATTTTGCTTTTATAATAAACATTATTTTGTCACACATGCCATCTACACTAATATAATAAAGAGGTAAAGTTTGTTTTTTTTGGTTGTAGGAGGTAATCTTTAGAACTACTGGTCTGATTGGAAAAAAATTAGCAACAATAGAAAGCTGCTTTATTCCTAAGTGACATGGGCTATATTTTATGTACACGGACGAAGTCGCTGACAAAAGCTAGTAATTTATAAAGGTGAAAATGAAAAATGCTAATTTTACGCGGGTTAAACAGCAGGCGGCAACCAGTAAATCATATAAATACTAAATATTATACACGACATGCAAACATAAAATACATAACATTTTTTTTCCACTTTCATACATACACAACATACACTTTATTATATACATTTTATAAATGGACTTCATAATTTTTAATTTAATTAGTGTCATGGGTTAATTTAATTAGGGTCATAAATGATTTCAATTTTATTTTATTTTTTCCGATATTCTTTAAATTCGCCTGTGATACTTAAAAAATAAATAAGTAAATCAATATAAGTTCAAAATCAATGTCAGTTTTCGTTGTAATTTTATAACTGTAGAACGGGCTCACTTATCCAAACCAAATGTTTAGGCTTTGTTCGGATTATTCAGTAGATAGTTTATGTGAAATTTGCACAAAATCGTTCAAGCGGTTCTTCGTTTATCACATTATTTTGTTGCCGGGAGCGAAGCCGAGGGCATAAGCTAGTTATGTATATTATATATATTGCACTTTCCGCGGAGATGTCATTGATGAATTTCAAACCAGAAAAAACATAGGAACAGTACTTTAATTGATTATTTTTTACTTTCACAAGAGCGAAGTCGCTAACAGAAGCTAGTAAAATGATAATATTGAAGACAATATTCAAGAGATATAGTTGGAAATTACTCTAAGACTTCACTGAATTCCTGTAAAGTGCCTTTGTTCATCACAAAGAAGAAGTTTATTATCAAAAGATTTTTTGTTACAAAGTTCAAATACTTATAATAACTCAATATTAAACCCTTGTCAAGCTTGTTCCTAGTTTAACGTATATTCATAGAAGTATCTAGTTAGGTAATTAATCAAAGTCAAAGTCAAAATATTTTCCTTCATATAGGCCTACATGGGCACTTATAAAACGTCAGAAGCTAGTGCACGGTTCTAAATTGGTCGTTTCCTATGGAGAAGAACCGGCAAGAAACTCCATGGTAAAAAAATTGTTTTCTTTACAATATTTCCATATGTATTAGCACATAAATTATGTAAGGACAGTGCAGACCAGTCAATATTGAATTGCTATGAATTAATGACGGCACACTCCTATTGAATGATTGTAATGATTGACGGCACAATTGTGCCGCAGTTGGGAGATTGGCTGCTGCACTAAGTGTCGCGGGTTCGATTCCCGTACAGAACAAAATGTATGTCAGTTTACATATTTTTGTACACACCCACGAAAATGTATTCAATTCATCATCGTCAGCTAAACCGCAGAGGCCCAGTAGGGTCAAAGCCTACTAGGACCGTGCCGGTGGAAGAAAGGCTTGGCTAACGAAAGGCAAATAAGGAACAGTATGGGCTGTTTAATAGACGGCTCGGCTGGTGCAGTGGTTGAGCGATTGACTGCTGCGCTGACGGTCGCGGGTTCGATTCCCGCACGGAACAAATATTTGTATGGCCTACAGAGAGGTGTTCCGGGTCTGGGTATCTTGTGTATGAGACTTTACATGTTTGTGAACGCACCCACGACACATGAGTAATTCCTGGTGTGGGGCAGTTTTATATAAAAAAAAAAAAGTAATTCAGTAAGAGTCTGACAGTGTTTCCAGCTCCGCCAAAGAGCGGGATTCGTCATTGGATGATTTTTACCCACAATAAAAAAAAACCCTCTGCTCCTCCGACTTCCCAACATATTCAATTACATAATTAATTACAAATAAGATTAGATTGAGAGCAGTGGTGGCCGAGTGGTAACGGCCCCGACTTGCGTGTAGTAGGTCGCGGGTTCAAACCCAGCCAGGCGCATTACTTTGTGTAATATATTTCATCACCACTGCTCTCAAAACGGTGAAGGAAAACATAGTGAGGAAACCGGCATGTCCTAGAACCAAAAATTCGAAGACCTGTGACATCCACCAACCCGCACTGGGCCCGCGTGGTGGATTGTGGCCCATTCCCTCTCCTAGAGAGGCCTGTGTCCCAGCAGTGGGAACATTAAAAAAAGGCTGGATGATGATGACTGTTTCTAGTTCCGCCCAACAGCGGGATTCGTCATTTTTACCCACCATAAAAAACCTCTGCCCCTCCAACTTCCCAACATATTCAATTACATAATTAATTACAAATAAGATTACATTACGCTATCTGCAGGTATAATTTGCACCCTTATCTCTGACATAAGCCCGCGGCTATTTGACACTGTCTTCCTGTAACACCAGGCTCCATAACCCGTAGATTATTATTACCTGAGATCGGAATATGATGGTAGATTATATTTACTCAATGTTCAAAGATAGTATCAACTTAGAGTTAATAAAGCCACCTCTAAAATTTTTGGGCTGGCGGAAGACGAGCAATGGGCAGTTCAACGTCTGGTAACAATCCGGATCGAGCCCAAGTCGTCAACGGCGCTCACGTTCCCGCGCGCTTCAAGGAGTTGTCAGCAAACTGTAGGGGCCCAGCAGGGACGATGCCTCCTGGGACCAAGGGGAAAGCGTACTACCGGGGCCCTGGGATCAAGGCAAGGAAAGAACGAGATAGGTTGTTTAGGAAAACATCGTTGGGAAACCGGCATGTCCTAGAACCAAAAATTCGAAAACATGTGACATCCACCAATCCGCACTGGGCCCACGTGGTGGATTACAGCCCATTCCCTCTCCGAAAAGGGAGGCCTGTGTCCCAGCAGTGGGAATATTAAAAGGGCTGATGATGATAATTATTAGTGTTATTAAAAGTTATTAAAAATTGAGAGTACGGTAGGCAACCGTAATCTCCCCCTTGACCTTCCGATCCTCATCATCAAAGACCTGTACCTACAGCCTAGATTCTGCAACGTTATCTGCCATCAAGCGTCGAGCTACACAGTACAGATCGTGAGAAACACTGGGTATTAGCATTCACATGCACCAAGTCTGTAAGCCGAGCTAAAAACTGACACTAATAGATTATGCAAGTGGCATGTGACACTATCAGTGTCTGAACACGCGAGAAATATGATTTAATTAGTTATTATTTTATGATGGGTAAAAATTATCTATTGACAAATCCCTTAGGATCAGTTCACACCGAGATGCGACGCTGCACGCGCATTTTAATAGAATGACTCAAAATAGAATTTATTTACTATGCGAAAAGCAGTGGCGTAGCTAGTCCCACAGGGGCCCCGTATCAAAAGTCCTTCGGGCGTTCCGTATAAAAAAAAAAACGTATTTTTATTACAGATGCTTAGCTGCCCTATGAGACGGTTGTGGATAACATGTTGCGAATTTTTGCCTAGGTCGGGGCCCCTGTACCGCGGGGGCCCAGTATAATTGATACGGCAGATACGGCGGTAGCTACGCCCCTGGCGAAAAGATACACATTTCATTGTGAGAATTTAGAATTCGTTGCTCCATGCAGCGCTACGACTCGCGGCGTAGCGCGATGCAGCGGTGCATCACTGGTCTGTGACAATTTTATTAAGCGCCTCGCAACGTTACGATTTTGTGGCTTGCGAACGTCGAGCAATGGGTAGTTCGCGGTCCGCTCGTCTGGTAACAGACCGGACCAAGCCCAAGTCGTCAAAGGCGCGCTCTGTTACTGCGCGCCTCGAGGATTTGTCAGCAGTCCACAGTGACTCTGCAAAAGGGTCGAAGCCAACTGCGGCCAAGCCGGGTTTATTTATGAAAGGAAAGCTTGGGCCCAGTGCGAAGGGCATAGAAGGAACGGTGTGGGGTGTTTAGTCCATAAGAGTCTGACACTGTTTCCCGCTCCGCCAAAGAATTGAATTCGTCATTAGCTGATTTTTGGCCACCATAAAATAAAGAAATATGAAAATTATCAAATGACTTCTTTCACCCTAGGGAGGCGAGAGGATGTGTCAGCCTACTACTAATATCCGCTTGTGTCTTTCAATTGCTCCTAGGACCACAATACGTTCCGTTGCCCAATAGGCAAATTGTAAAACAAAACTTTAAAACCAACATTGATTACAGAAAGCAAAATATATGTACTTATGTATGTATAATCGCATAGCAATTAATAATTATTTAATTAATTTAAACAATTTGACACACAAATTGTGAAGGGGTTTGCGCAAAAATAAAGTTTGCGTCACCTCCACGAAGCAACGGTTGAAAGTTCAAAATTAATAAAATACACATGTATATGTATGTTTGTAAATATGGCAATTAATGTTATAAATAATTGAGAAATCTTTTCATTTAATGCATTGTTTTGACTTCGAAGACGTGTTGCTTAACCATTTTAATTCTGTAATTAGTCATAATAGAAAGAAGTAGGTAAAAATGATCCAATGAATCCTGCCCTTGGGCGAAGCGGGAAATAGTGTCAAACTCTTTATGACTAAACAATCTACCACATTCATACATATCCATCTATACCAGGGCCAGAGCCTTCCTTTCAGACGTGAACCCTTGGCCCCAGTTGGCTTCGACCCTTCTGCAGGGTCCCTACGGTTTGCTGACAACTCCTTGAGGCGCGCCGGAAGAGTGCACGCCGTCGACGACTGGGTTGATCTGGACGGTGAGCTACCCATGCCCCACCCAGTGTGAGAGAAGTTATTTGATTACCTAAACACGTTAAAAAAAATTAATAAACCGATTTGTCTTTCTGTGTACTACGAACGCATAATAACAGACAAACTTACAAAGGTCGGAACTTCCGATCACACGTTCCAATTCGATCAGTTCCGATGGTAAACGGATCTTTAATGATAAAACTACAGCATTTGACCCCGACTTCAGTTACAATTAAACTGATTGCTTTACTGCTGTTAAAACCTTTGTAAAGTTCACATAGTTTAGCACAGTTTTAATGCTATTAGATTGAGAAGGTACAGAGGCTCAAACACGATCTCATAATGTGTTGCTTTTGACGGTATAATAATTAATAAAAATATATATTATTATTATTATTATTTTACTTTTTTTAAATACCGCTACATCGTGCTCGCATAATAGAAGCATCATAAATTTGTAACCAAGTAATATGTAAATATAAATTTGATTCAAAAGAGTGCCCATGGAGTTTCTTGCACGTTCTTCTCCATAGGAGTCTACGCCTTGGAACGTGCAAATTAGCTTCAATTTTGACATTTCAAAAGTGCCTGTAAATAGTCTATTTGAAATAAATGAGTTTGAGTTTTGATAATCGGAGCTGTGAAAGGGATGAAGCTCACCGTTAAATATTGGTCGAATTGGTGGTTGAAACGGCTCACCGTTTTGATCCCGTGGAGCGTTTCCACGGGATCAAAACGGTGAGCCGTTTCGATCCGGTACATGAAACATCGATTTGTAAAGATAAAATTTAAAAAATAAAATACTTTTTTTTCTAAAAATAATTACCTACGCGTTTTTTTATTAAGTAGTAAATTAATATTATTAACTTACGCGTATACGAATTTCATACCTTTAAAAAATGCAATTTGCAGTTGTTATTACTGTCAAAAACTGTTTTTTAAAACCTTTATTTTTGTACGAGTTTTCAAGCGCTAAACTTCGCAGAGCCTAACTTCAGACTTGCCTACATCCGAAAGCCGTACTGTACTTACTAACAAAAGATCACGAACACAATAAAAAAAAAACAATTCACTAAACCAATTCATACAATATTAATTTAGATTTTGACGTGACAACGTCTTAAATTAGGTTGCGGCTGGGAGTCACTTATGAAAAAGTGTAACGCTCGGTAACGTTACGATGAGTCACCGAACGAGAGAGAGGCCCGCCGAATGCCTTGCGTCTCTCTCCCACTCAACTATGATCGGTCGGCCGCGCGCGCAGCACTAGAGAATTAGGCGGTCGGTTGTCACGTAAAATCTTCGCCCGTAAAACCGACTTTACAGGCAACCATTTTTTTTTATCAATGACAAATCAAGAACACTCTCAACAAATAAACTATGTAAAAACATAAATAACTATTATCTATAAGCGGATACTATAAATCACTTTCGTTCGGACAACTACTTACGCGACGGGAAATCAAATTCATACATATGTATCACGTAATGAAGCGAAAACAATACGCTGGGCCGTTTGTCAACACAGCAGGTGTACTGTGCATGCAAAATCAATGGAACCACGTCACGAGTACTGACGGCGAAAAAGGTGGAGAAGTGGATAGGTTACGACCATGAAGGCAAAGCAGAAGGTTTGCAGCAATGCTAGATAAATAGACAGATATTATACTCTTCATTGTACGCCAAAAATTACAACAGGAACATGAATACAACGGACTAAGCCTCGCTGTTTATACCGCGTAAATTGAGGGACTGGAACAGTTTGCCGACTGCAGTCTTTCCGTCCGATTATAATTTAGGGGTCTTCAAGGCTTGAGTAAATAGGCTCTTAATAAACTAGTGCGCCTCACTATCAACGATTGCATCACTGCTTACTATCAGGTGGGATCGCAGTTAAGCACTAGTTTATTGAAATAAAGAAAAAACATGGAAAAAATAATGAAGGATAAAAGAAAGAAGAATAACGGGAAGGGAGGAGTTCTTCGATGGAGATAGAAAGTAATATTGAATAATACAATAGTCATAAAGTTCTTCAGAATAGACCTTCTTCGTCACAACAGGTGTACCTAAATATCTTCTTAGCTTGTCGATGGTAAAACTAGTATATGTTTTGTAAATTACATTCAATATCTGGCCCAGTATTCGGCCGTGGCAATCCCGTCAGCTTACGCTGTTTGTTTAGCCACACAATAGAATTAGTTTTAGTTTATTTTTGTCAATAGATGGCGTTGTTAGTTTACCTCTGAATTCTGAATCGCGGTGTTAAGATTTTCCGCCAATACTATAAGGTGTTGAAGAAAGTTTTTTTTGTCAACCATTAAACCGTTTGTATGCCGTGATGTGAGCAGTATCCCTACGAATAAAATCACTTGAGGTCAGGGTAAAGCTTCAACCAAGTCTCTGAAATTGAAATCCCATAAACCCCTAACACGAGAGGGTTTATCACTGTCATAAGATCTCTGTACAGGTGACAGGGCACTAAATACTAGAATTCCAGCCACTCTCCCAAAAATTCCAAGTCTAAATAGAGTGGACTTACTGCTGTGGACTTACTTATATTACTGCGACGCGACGATAAAACAAATCGATGTGTCACGCAATTACGAACTTAATTGACAAGAATGCTGTCTTCCACAAGTTTTGATGAACAATCAATAGAAACATGCTTCGGAAAGTTTCTCATGATAAATTTAAAATTTCTCGACTTGTAACTTTTTTTTGTGATCTTTTTTTTTGTTTTCATTCATGTAGATTTTAATTAACTTCTCTATAAAGTCGTTTTACGAAACGGTCCTTTGTTCTCAGTTAGCAATGGAAAAAAATATATATGGCTAAATTGTGGGAATGGTAATAAATTTTTGGCTACAATAACCTGTACTGTACGTTTTGTTTTATAGGTACGGTCTAAGTGTTTTTAAGATTATCAAATTTTCAAACATACAACAAAATAATGAAACATGACGCCAATAAATCTGAGTAACCAACCCGACGAACTTATATATTGAAAACTTTATACAAAGAAAAATACAAAGGTGAACTTTTCCTACCAGGTAACATATCCTACCAGTCAGCTAAAAGACGTCCTCTTCTAGCCAAGTATCGCATCAATTACCGATACTGTGCATGTCTCATCCATCAGATTCCCGCAACTTTCACTAGGTTATCGGACCACCTTATATTATATATGGCGTTTGAAGACCTCCTCTTCAAACACTGAACCTTCGCGATCCTCACAAAATAACTTTTCGGCTTTTCGCCGCCACAAGAAACCCGGGTATCAGGAATCGCAGGCCGATTCTTGGCCATCATAGTTGTGAACTTATGAATAGGTAGCACGCGGTAAAGACCAAACACGATTGTTCAACGGCGCGAGCGGTTCTACACGCGCCTAAAAGTGACGTCACCAAAACCGTAGAGGCCTAGCAAGGCCGATGTCGAAGAACTACCTACTAAACACAAAAAAACAACTTAAAGACTCAGGAAAGTTTTTGTCCCTAGTAATTTCATGATGTACTACATACAGACATGCTACTCCAGACAGGAAAACCCACTCCTTAGCTATGTGTATCTTTGGTTACCAAATCACCAGTCTCATTAAACTATTGCGACTCGAACAAACGCCGGCATTCACATCTATTGTCTTTCTATTATGTCTCTGATTACGGTTTTAAAAAATTCAAGCCAAGGCTGCTGATCATGACTTTGACTACCAAGCCAAAAAGCCCTTACTCTGCAGATGAAGAAAGTAAACGATTAAGGTCTTAACAACTATCCACATATAAAAATAACGGACAAATAGATAGCTTTATAAAGAAGACGAACAAGTTATATCCACAACCGGCTTCCGACCGGAATGTCCGGTTGTCTTGCGATCACAGATTTGTTAGAGATTCTACTGATTGCAGACTGTGAGGTGCGTGGAGTTATGAACGAAATTGTTTGTTGCTATCCAACAAAGTAATATTACAAAAGTAATTTAAGTCACAGAGACAAAGGATTTCTAAATATAGCTCACTTAATTTATGAAGATTAAATGGCGAGGGATCTATTTTAAGATTCTTTTAGTAAAAGAATTTAAGGACAATGCAAATAGTAATTTTTTAAAACGACTTAATTAAGAACTGTACCTCCAGAGATGCCTACTGAGGACTTTTGATGATAAGCGGAAAATACAGAAACAAACGCCCTTTCCTTTTTATTTAAAAAACGTTGCCCCAGATATGGACGCACACCTATACATATATCTGTATTTTGGATGTATTCACTAACACGTATACTCACTCATTTGCACAAAATTTACAGACCCGGAAGAACTAACTACAAACTACACAGCAGCAAATCAGTAGAGCTATCAAAATAAATGCAGAAGCTTCATCAGCTAATCAAACTATACAATTCATCTTTGAAACTTATATGATTGAGAAATCACAGTAACATGACAAAGACAAAAGATTGCATTATTTGTTATACCGTCATGCTTAAAGAGCTGCTAAAATGTCCTGGATTAAACTTTTGAGCCCCAAAAGAAATGCGGCGTTCGCACACCTATTGTCTTCCTATTGTCTCTAATTACGGTATCCAAAAGACAGGACACTTTTTACTCTGAGATTCTGTTTCCTTGAGATGACTTCCAACTTCCGCACGGGTAAGACTACTAGCAAAATTCAGTTGTTAATAAAAATCTTCTAAGTCATCAGAACTAGTTTCCAGTCATTACAGCTGCTAAAATGTCCTGAAATAAGACATAGGATACTTTTATCCTAGGATTATGTTTCCTTGGAATGTACTCCTACTTTCGCGTAGGCGAGGCTTCTTCAATTAAGTCATCAGGAAGTGATGGAACTAGTTTCCAGTCAAGGGCATTAATGGGATTGCACCAATCTTTACTGGCCTATCACAACATCTTTATGACGAGATAAAATATCCAATTTCTAGACAGGAAACACAATATCCTAGAACAAGTTGGAGTCAAGCACTTGTGGAGACATAACTTGTATCGATTTCGCTTATTACCGCATTTTGCATAAGCAGGTTGATGGCCGAGAATTATTTTATAAGCCTACTGCTTAGTCCGGAATCTCGGCAAGTCAATCCAGTTTTGAGATGTTTTTTAAACTCAGCTGTAGGCATGTTTTGACAAACAAATTCTGTTCAAGAATGAGGAACTTGTCGAGCCGTGAGAAAAGAGAGTAAAGGTAATGGAATACCAAACAATCGTTTTTTTTTTTTTATAGGAGGGAAATTTGTGCGACTTTTACTTACTAAAATTACCTGTGTGCCTTTCAAGGTCGTGGTTTTTCGTACAATCTTATAAAGCCCTGTCAGACATCGATGTATGGAATTGTGAGTCACATCATCTTTAACCCAAAAAATAAAGTTTAAAAACTAACACCCGACTACTTAAAAACACGCTCTAAAAAGTACGAAACAAGAAAACAAGAAAGCCGTGGTCGTATACCACTTTTTTTAATTTATTATTCTTATGGCATACGACCACGGCTTTCTTGTTTTCTTGTTTCGTACTTTTTAGAGCGTGTTTTTAAGTAGTCGGGTGTTAGTTTTTAAACTTTATTTTTATTTAACATATTTTGGAGTTCTAAATAGGTTAATCTTGGGATCATTGATTTCTCAGCTCATGAATACAGGTAAAGTCACAAGCAAATGCTAGTAATATATATATATTCAAAATGTACAAGTAAAGCGCTTTCAAATGATACCAAACACGGCATATTTATCTTAACTTTATTTTTTTACTTCGTATGTTTTGTCCGCTAGAGGGCGCCACATTAGATTTTGTGAAATCCCATATAGCCTATAACCAGCGGACAATTAAGACGCTTCTAATGATATGTCATTTGTCGAATTCTGATAAGTAGTTTAGAAGTTACGAGGGAACAGATGAACATCCATACCCACATACATACATACATACATACAGGTCAAAATCATAACCCTCCTTTTGCTTCGCCGTAGTCGGGTAAAAAAGGTAAATAAAAAGATGATGTTGACGTCATCCCATTAATTACCTCTACTATGATCTATCTCTTATTTATCTCTACTATTTGAATAGAGAGCAGTGGTGGCCGAGTGGTTACAGTCCCGACTTACGAGTCCCAGGTTCAAACCCAGCCAGGCGCATTACTTTGTGTATTTGTTTTGGACGTAAATCCTCTGCGGACACCGATTTCTATGGATTCGGCTACCACTTCTCAACTGTCCGTCACCTAATAAGGCATATGATCTCTTTGCAGACACCACAATACTAATATTTTTAAAGATTATCAGGGTACACAGAGCATTGCCGGAAGTCGAGGTATTTGCGGTTATAACAGCCATAAAGATCGAGGATCGCAGAGGCTCCACTGCGCTGGCTGCGGTCACTATGATTTATTTACGTTAGGTAACTCTGTAGCTGGGATTAGTCACATGTAGTTAGATAATACTAGCTACCCGTGAACTTTGCAAGGGTGTTTCTAATCTTTGAAATTCTTAGTTTTTCTCTGCTATAACCATACTATAACATGCATATTACCTACAGTCTACACGTTCCTAATGAAATTCGTTTGGTAGTTTTTGAGCTTATAGAGAACATACACAGACAGACACGATGAGGGATTTTGTTTTATGACATGTAAGGATTAATTTCTGCCTATACCTAGGAAAACTATTTTAGAAACCGTTATCAGGTATAAAAAGCAATCAGTAATAATATTTTGTCCTTTATTTAAACTACTTTTTCGTAAATGCGAATATGACACTCAGTAGGTATTACAATTAGAGTTGTTGTTGTTAAATTTAATAGAAAACATTAAGTATTTGTTTTTTTTTTTTTTTGGTTTTCATCAAATCGCTCCTCCCAGTGTGGTTGGAAAGAAGGAGCATCAGATATTTACCAATCTAAAACCATACCGTATACTTTCAGTTGTATTTTCAGTTCAGAGCAACGGTAACTTTTTTCGAAGAATCTTACAGCTTTAGCAGTCATAAAATATTAAAGAAACTTATCTACTTAGCAAATAGTATCTGTAGTCAAAATATAACAGACTTAACAGCTAATAGTGTTTGTTCCTTACTGCATACATAGTGGCCATAATATGACTTTTAAATTGTATTACTCTGTATTTTATTAGTGAGGACTTGTTATTGGCTGACAGTCCAACTTACTGTTCCTTATCTGTTTCTTTTTAGCTGTAAGTCCTCCATGATAAATCTATACTAATATTATAAAGCTGAAGAGTTTGTTTGTTTGTTTGAACGCGCTAATCTCAGGAACTACTGGTTCGATTTGAAAAAATCTTTTTGTGTTGAATAGATCATTTATCGAGGAAGGCTTTAGGCTATATAACATCACGCTGTGACTTATAGGACCGAAGAAACAATGGAAAATGTGGAAAAAACGGGGGAAAATATTCATCTTTGAGGGCTTCCGTTGCGTGCGCTGCGAAAACGGTAGAAGATACCAAAAAAATATGTAGGAAAGAATTATTCCTCTTAAAATGATCTAAAAAAATGTCCGCGACAGTATATGTCTATCTTTTAAGGTTAACTCACTAGAACCGTGTTTATGGGTATAAAATTTGGCCGAAATTAATGCATTATTACCAATTATTTGTTAGAGTTGTATCAACATAGTAATATTAAACTTTATCCAAATAAATGTGTTGTTGATTAAGAGTATGTAATTGTGAACAAAATTGTCTTTGACATCACTTATTTTCAATGAACATCTTAGAAGATATTACAATTTTAAAATAACTCCGATATAAAATTCACACGCGTCGCATGATGTGCAAAATATGACGCCGCGTCTGGCCGGCGGGGTCAGGGTCTTTTTTTTATGGTAGGTAAAAATCATCCAATGACGAATCCCGCTCTTGGGCGGAGCGGGAAACAGTGTCAGACTCTTACTGACTAAACAACCTACCCCGTTCCTCCCTTGCCTTATTCCCAGAGCCCCGGTATAACGTTTTCGCACCAACCCTCGGCTGCAGGAGGTTTCGACCCTGAAGAGCCCCACAGTTTGCTGACAACACCTTGAGGCGCGCGGGAGCAGTGCACGCCGTCGACGACTTGGTCTCGGTTTGGACTGTTACCAGACGACCGGACGGCGAGCTACCCATTGCTCACTGTCCGCAAGCCAGCGCCTACGGTGGCCGGATATCGGCAGGATCGCGGCGGCGACGGCTACGGTGAGGGCGCTTTTGCCCTTGCCTTATGCGGTCGGCCTCCTCCTTTACGAGCATTACTGCTTCGCAGAAGGAGGCGACCGCTTGCCATTCTTCTTCGCTGCGGACCATGGCCTGAACAAAGGCCCGGCGCGAGAGGTCGCCGCCGCCGATCACCCCCACCAGGACACGGCGATGCTCTTCCCAAGCAGTGCACACCTCCACCGTGTGCTCCACCGTGTCCTCCGTGCTGGCCACCCAGTGGCGACACCCGGGCGTCTCTTCCGCACGAATCCGGCGCAGGAATCTCCTGAACTTCCCATGTCCGGTGAGAACCTGCGTCATGTCCTGCGTGATGTCTATCCACCACGCCTCAAAGATGGGATTTACCGCCGAGATTATGGCCTGCCCAAGTGTAGCTCTATGAAGTTTTTAGGTAATTATGTTCTTTTTAAAACTAAATTGTTTAAATTAATAACAGAAATTGACATATAATTTATAAAGCTGAGGTTGTTTGCAAAAATAAATATGATGCCCAAAATAACTATTCCACGCGGACGAAGTCGCGGGCACAGCTAGTAAATAAATAAATCTTATAAGAAAGTATCGAGGTCCAACACTTTTTGCAACCAAAGAGCTGTATGAAAGGCGTTTGGCTTATACACCGTGAAATTTAAATGGTTGTTTTCCCGCGGCAGAATGACTTGCCATAAGGAGTACTTTTGAAGCATACAGTAAAAAAAAAAAAGATTTTTTTTATAAATAATTATTAAAAATATTAATCAACTCAAAAAAGCGAAATCAATAGTAACATTAGACCTAATTTGTAGGTACTACTAGAGTCGCCTGAGCAGCACGCCGTCAAAGGAAACCGATTCATTAAATATTTAAACAAAAATAAGCTCTCGCACGTTGTGATACGTCATAATTAGCTTGCACTCTACAGGTCCATTTTTTGTTTTTAATATTTTATTTTTTTATCAAACGTTTGTATTACCAAGACACAACCATTTCGCTGAGGGAAAACAACCATTTAAATTTCACGGTGTAGATAACCCAGTAACAGTCGTCGAATAGCGCACTGCGCAGGCAGTCCACGTAAGATCCTAGATAATGTATTCGGTAACATCTGGAGATTATGCTTTACAAGCCAAGCTTTGGAGAATATCTTTACTATCCATTAGCTTGACTGAATATTTTATTATTTTTTTGTCTTCTACAACACTTTGGAATAGTTACTTAGGTAAATATTATTCAGTAGGATTGTTCGAAAGTCACCCCGTTTTAGGAACGCTAAGGGTATCTAAATCAACATGTGTAGGTTTTAGCCTGTAAAAGTCTGAGAATTTCTATGAAAATCATACAAAATCCTCCTGTTTTAGCATTAGTAAGTAATCTACACTAATATAATAAAGAGGTAAAGTTTGTTTCTTTGTTTGTATGAGGTAATCTCTGGAACTATAGGTCCGATTGCTAGACTTGTAGAGCTACACTTGATCAATGCCACGTTTAGTCGTTTTACGTACAAATCAAGCGTTTTACACGTGTGCGTCGGTTTAAAATAGGTCTAGCTTAAATCCTTTCGAATTATATAACACATTCGCTTTGCTTCAAGCGCGCTAAAAGTTTTGACCCATTCAAAGTTCATCAAGATGGTTTTGAATAATGAAACTTCATATCTATACCAAGTTTTAGGTTTAAGTTGTAGTGTACTTCAATGATTTAGTTTATTTCAGGCTAAACCAATACAAGGTTTAGAACAGACTTGCCAGTTCATTATTTCAGCCGAAGGACGTCCACTGTTGGACAAAAGTGTTGTATAAATCCCGCGCTTCCTCCTCCCAGTTCTGTCGAAGTCTATCTCGTTCGCTCATAGCATTTTTTTAATTTTTTATTATAGGTTCGCGCTTGACCGCTATCTCACCTGATGGTAAGCGACGATGCGGTCGACGATGGAGCGCGCTTACCTAGAAGTAACTAATTCACTCTTGACTTGAAAGATTCCCGTTTTGTAGCCATCAAGAAATACAGACTCCGGCTAGGAATTTTCTTACTTAGTTATACCCTAAGAGTAGCATAGTATCTTCGCTAAAGTTCTAAACCTAATAGATTTAGCTAGCTAACGAAATATTGTCAGGACAGAGAGCTTAACTAACGCTGAGTAAGCTATACTGAACGCGCGGTCACACGGCTTATGGGATAGTGAAGTCACACTTTGTGTAGAGCTAGCACACGACTTGTTATGTGATATGACCATAGACCAGAGATTGACAGATGGGTTGTTTTTTTGCTAAATAACCTATACATTAGTCGTTTATACGGCGTACCTAGGTCTTTCCAGTAATTTAGCACTTATCAGAGTCAAGAATTATACACCAGGTCATATTCTACCTGTGTTTCATTCATCTATCTAATCCGTATCTTTTTATAATAAGGTAAGTCTTTAATATCTATTTTTTTCACTTACGTCTTTTAATTCGATAAATATTAAAGAAGCAAAAGTACTCTTACACACTTGAATTGCTGAGCGGAAATGGATAGAATTTGGCACACGCTGATAGAAGAACTAGTATTCCTAGCAATTTAGTACGCAAACCATAACATAAAATAGATCTACTTACTAACAACCATGAAACAAACAACCGGTAACAATGTAGTCGGTAAGATTTATTTTTTTCCTGCTTTTCTCTGTAGTTGACTATAAGGTGTAAAGTCAGGCGTTCCTTCAAGACAAATATGGCGATTTTACTCGAAGAAACCAACCACTACTACAGAATTGTAAAATAAGAAGAATTAAACCCAGAATCAACGTTTAGAAAACAGCTTGTATTGTCTTATTCGAAGAAAGCGACGCATGAACATAGCAAGAATCTACAATCCATGTTTACAATTATTGTCGGTGTAATGCTCTTCAAGAATTTGCTGTTTGAAACATTTTTCTAACAGTATGGTTATGTGCTGTGGTTCTTAGAAATTTAAACGTCCAACATTTCTGTGAATAAGAACATTTGTGCGGTTTTTTGCTCCGAGCCAAAAAAATCAGTTAGTTTTTCTAGAGTTAGCAAAGGATTATGAAAGAAATACTGAGCATAGACATCCCCAGTATTCGATGTGCTAAAAACAACGTAGGTATTTGCCCACAAACCTTCCATAAAATCTCTGGTTATTATCTGAATGTTATGATAGAATAGAAACAATTTTTTTCGAGACAGCACAACGATAACAAACATAGTAGTATATAAAAAAAAACAGAAGTACAGAATACGCTGAGCGACCCGCACCGAAAAGGTGACCACCTCAGCATGGAAATTCGTTTCCGATATATATTTTATTCGGAAAATATATATATCGGAGGTACAAAGAAATTTAATACTTATTATGCGGGGTAATCTGCCTCCCCGTACCTTCTGTCAATTACTTTTCCCTTGTTATTTTGTTTTATATTTGGCATATTGCGAGTTTATGATTAGTTTTAGTGTTCATTTGACATTTCTGCTTCTGCCTCCAATTCCGATTCCGGTTCCGACAAACTATCAATTTAAAAACTCAGGTTCCAAAATAGGTACCTATCCACTTCCGTAACACCCCTAGTAAATATTGCCAGTATAAAGCTATCAACATCTTGTTAATTTTACAGTTAGATTATTTCTTACTTTACAACCATTTATTGCATCGATCTAAAGATGTTTACCATCGGACCTTCAAGCCAATATCTACAGCACAACCTCTCAGTTAACTACCTCGTTCAAGCTCCAACGAGCCAGTAAAGACATCGGGGTTTTACCGCTTAACTTCTAAAGCAAAACAGCTTTAAACTGTATACTCAACAAGCCGCAGGTACTTATCTTTGCGAAAACAGTTAGTAAAAACATACTTTTAACTAAATCGGTATGTTCCTCTCGTTAATTTACGGATAAAAGGCTAAAGCCAAGCTCATTCACGTTTATCAGAACCGCAAGCACTAATTTCATGCAAATTGCCCTTCAGTAAACGATTGAGCAGCGAATACCTACAGCAAGTAGTACAGCGATTAGTTCGAGGGTAGATAGTGATTTTACAAAGTAATGGTACAGTTTATAACTACCCGCAAGTTAAGAGTTTTATTAACCATTGATTTTTATGTTTCTATGCGGTTTGTTAGTGTATTAGAGAAATTTTATGAGGGTAATTTTATTTAGATTTCAATCTTTTTTAGTTCCAGTGTGTATTTAAACCTTGAAATTTGTACTGGGTTTCAGTTCATGATTAAATTGTGTATTGGACCTTATTCCGTTAAATTACATGTCCAAACTTGTAGTGTTTATCGAACGCTCAGGAATTGTAGTCATTAAACATGCTTGAAACTAAATTTCAGTGTAAAACAAAGTTAAATTGTTCCAGGTCTAATATAGTCAGATAAAGTTTGTCGAATTTATATGGCGTCCCTCTACATTTATTGTCATTAACTTAAACAATAGAGATAAAGACATAAAGCTATCTGGAATCGACCTTCATCTCGATCCTTTACATATTCAAGTAATGAAAAACAGTAGAAATATTAGGAAAAAATTAATGTGTTTCATTGCAATTCAATCTGAAAATCAAACAATTGTCCTGGGTGGGAATAGGACCTAAAACCTTCGGCATTGCAGTCGGAGTCACTAACTACTAGACCAAACATGTCGTCTAAAAGGCCAGGAGACCTCTGTAACTGCTTATTATGTCATGAATCTAATTGTCATGGCCACATCACGTCATTTCTTGCCTTCACTTTTGAAAAGTGTAACCTCACCGTCTCTTATGACTTCTAACATTTAGTCCTGAAAGGATTGTTCATCTTGTACTGCAAATTAACCTGGTTGGTTAAATGCCAACGTTATATTGCCATTATCTACAGGACTTCTTGACAACCTTCAATTATTTTCTACAAGCTCTTTTACGGTTACTACTCGTAGGTACGATACAACCTTCCTTGTTAAGGAAATTACCTTTCCGATTTTCCAGTTTCCTAGCGTCCATCCTTTTAGTAGCTTCATAGACAATAATTGCACCGGCCTTCTATGTCATGCAGTGCCGAATGAAAAGCATTCCTGAATGAATAGATGGAACAAAGAGGATGAGATATGCAGTGGTAGAATGGAATCCCATCCCATTGTTGTGGCGTTCGGACAGTAATGAAAATATGCGCATTTGTAAGGGACAACTAAAAATAGCAGAGGTTAGTGGTGTGACCGGGCAATCAGATTTGGCAATGTTTGGGGGTTGTTATGCCAGTTACTAGCTTAATGCGCTTAGGCCAGAGAAATTGGTCTAGAGCAGTGATGGGCCAACTGTGGCCCGCAAAAGTATTTAATCTGGTCTTCCAACGATGGTCTTTTGACATGAGTAATATATGACCCACGATAATTAAATTTTGACGAATCAGAAGTATATAGCAGATAATATTTGCCAGAATAATAATCTTGGTATGGTCTTATGAAAAGGAGGGATGAAACGCATGTTACAAAAAGAGTTCTGAGTTTACATGTAGATGGATAAAGAAGAGGGAGGCCGAAGAAGATATGAGAAAAGGGAGATAGAAATAGTGTGACGAATGACAGAACAGAGCGGAAGAAAAAAAAAGCATGTTGCGTCGATACAAAAGTAATATGGAATAAGCACAGGAAGAAAAATAGCCGTATAAGAAAAGGAGCTAGCTAGTCTAGAGGATCATAGTCTGATTCTAACCTGTCCATTTTCTATCTTTTGCTTCAAGAAGTGTGCGCCGTAATTACTATACTTTATTTCGCCAAACCCGTTCCATCTTACACACTCCATATTATGGATACTCTCTGTACAAAACATACTATGACTATTAAGAAGTGGCATTCTCTACCAGGCTTTTTTCTAAGACTACAACCTGGGGCTGCTCCATCGTCGACCATATCATTGCTTACCATTAGGTGAGTGTTGTACAGCGAGAGCCTACTTATAAATATGAGAAACTCGTGGTCAAAAGAGAGTCCAATAATAAATTTAAAAAAGTAGAGATCCAAATGATACTAATGTCCTTATATCTACAAGATTTGGAGCCGAGATCTTATAATACTTACGTTATTTTACAAACTAGCAAATCCTTATTATTGGAAATTAATGAAGCAATTTTAATTAAACGTATACCGCGAGTCCTTGAGGAGTAATCGCTCTTAAGAATGTGTCAAACCCTACTTAAGATGCCTAAATGTGGAACGCTTTTAGGCTATGAAGAGTTTGACAAATATTATTTTATTTACAACCTTTCGAATACCGTATTTGACACATAATTGAAAGACAATAGGTGTGCGAATGCTGGCGTTCGCTCCGGGCTCAAGAGTTTAAATTCTTCATTCAGAAAACAGGAGAAAAGCCATTGCTACTGTAACGTGTACTTGTAACTCAAGAACGTAAAGGCTAACTGAAGGATTTACTCTAGGTGTTTTTAAAACACCTACGAGAGGTGTTTTTGTCTGAAATCTGGCACGGTTTTCGCCTTTTTAGACTGGGACAAGTCAGTCGAGGATTTCCCACAACAGAAAAAAAAATTGTTTCCACTTTTTGTTTTTGCACTTTTTCGGCGTGATTGATATGACATAATATTGGTACCAAATTTAGTACTTTCTAGTGTTAAAGGTCACCTAGATTTTCAGCGGACAGACAGATAGACATGACGATACTATAAGGGTTTCTAGTTGACTACCTACGGAATTGTAAATAAGAGAAAGGCCATACGCCTTAGCCTATGTAAAATCAAATTGAAGTTTATATAAATTTATAGGTATCAACTTCAATTTGAATATACTGGGTATATAATATAAATGTTTGTAAGTATCAGCAATAAATGTTGAGTACCTAGTACATTATCTAGCCGCAAGGAGACATAATACTAATTGTTCAGTAATAACGAGAACAACCTGGTGATAATCGTTGAGAGAATTAGTTACATAATTACGATCTTGTAATAGTTTGTAATTAACAAAGAAATGCTTTAATTTATTTAACTGTTTGCTTGAAGCGAAACGTGTTACTAAATGGAGTAGATTAGATACTTAGACGTATAAATTGTCTAGAATTAGATAGATTAAAACTTTATTGTACACCAAAAAGTAACATAACTTATACAAACTATGGGTACAATGGCGGTCTTATCGCTGACAGCGATATCTACCTAGACAACCTTAGGATGGATCGTAAGAACTAAAAATAATACAGGGGGTAGCGGGTGGTGTACTATACCTACTATATGTAGAGAATTAAGTTTATTCTTTGGGGTTTTTTCTTCATCAAAACCTAAAAAAGGTATGCAAGAGGAAATAGTGGTAGTGATTTTTATATGTTACATACAGTACGGCAGAGATTGAAGACTCTTACAAAAATAAATGGCAATAACAGTTTTTAACAGCAATAACAACTGCCAATTGCATTTATTTGTTTAAATCATTTACTTTTTACGAGTTTTTCAAGCGCAAAAATTCGCAGAGCCTAACTCCAGACTCGCCAAGATTCGACGGCCGTACTGTAAATGACGCTTCTACATGACAGAAAAGGATAAGGTGATGACAAATGTAGCTCTAACATTAGTATTGTAATATGGAAATATTGTAAAAGAAACAATTATTTTAAAAGAGTAACCATTAAGTTTCTTGCCGGTTCTTCTCCACAGGAAACGACCAATTTGGAACCGTGCACTAGCTTCTGACGTTTTACAAGTGCCCATGTAGGCCTATGTGGAATAAAAAGATTTTGACTTTGACTTTGAGTATTATTTTCTGTATTAGCAACATTTCATTGTAGTTTTTTGCACTGACAACAATAACGAATATAAAAATGACATTAGCTAAATGCAGAAAGCGTGTGAAGACAAAAGAAAAACTGCTCCTGGAAAACGGGGCGCCACTGACAGTCACCAAGATTTATAAAATAACGTTGCGCTGTCCTGAAGCCTGGCCATTTTAGTTACCGAAAAAAAAACAACATTTCAGAGTATTATAAGATTATTAATAATTGTGTGCTATTAAAGTAAAAGTGAACACATTCTGTGTTACTTGTGTTAGCCATTTTTTTATCTATTTTGTACGAATAAACGTTTTCTTTTCTTCTTTTTTCACATAATAATATGCACGCAGTTAAGTTATAAATATTCCTAGTTAAATAAATTCATTATTATTATTTTTTGTACACCATAGAAAATACAATAGGAGCTTAAAATTAATGAGGTGAAACAATGTGCCGTTATTGGATGGTTATTTTTTCAGTTAAGTATTCTTTGTTTTTTTTTTTCTAAAAATTAAATGTTCCATGCAAGTAAGTGCTTAAATATTTTTCCAGTTTTCATTAACAATTTTATTTTATAGTCATTCTTTCTGTATTTATCCAATTTTTTTGAATAAGTTGGTGCAACATGTGTTCTTTAGTCCCTTGCGTTTTGTTCTCTTGATAGGAACGCACAACGCTGCGGTATGCGGTGCTGTACACATAATCAGGTAAAGAATGTCAAGAATGATCTATTGTTCTATCAAAGTATGCATTAGCAATAAATCGTTCATTAGCGCCGCGTTTGTATATTAACAATTAGAGACCAAAGCTTTACACTAATTCATTATGTCGCATCTTTTAGAAAACTCGCATTGTTACAAGCAGTAGGTACACCATACTTAGACTACCCACTTTTTTAGTTCAAGCTCTTATACTCCATCCTAAGGTTGTCTGGTAGATATCGCTCTCAGCGATAAGACCGCCTTTGTACCCATTCATATAAGTTTTTGTGAAATTGTTAGTTGTTACTTTTTTGGTGTACAATAAAGTATTATTGTATTCTATTCTATCCCCAACTGGACAGGACCCTTCCCAAGCATCTCAACTCGAAATACCAAACCAAATAAACAGCTAATTCACAAACAATAAAACAACAACTGGTGATCAGTAAAACAAAGCTTTATTAATGTTACGACCACTTCTGACCATTACGTCGGTCCTTTCGCGCCATTTTGCGTACTGAGCAAAATGGCCGCCGGACTCAAATTGTCTCCAAATGATTCTCATTTACCTTGCTGAGGTCAAGTTAATGTTTAATGAAGGCACGCCACAGGTAGCTGAAATAAAAATCTATAGAATGGAGGTAGTTGAATAAATAATGCTACTTTCTTGATTGAGTTTTAATACAGTTTCACTTTACTCATTATACTAAGTAGTGATATTAGTGGTCGCTTCGTAAGTTTGTATTTACTCTTTTTTTTTTATGTTGGGAATAATCATCGAGTGACGAATCCCGCCCTTGGGCGGAGCGGGAGACAGTGTCAGATTTCTCGATCCACTGTTCCTTCCAGCCTTAGTTCCAGGGCCCCGGTGTTCCGCTTTCGCATCAACCCTTGGCCCCAGTCGTATTTACTCATGAATGTGTGTATGTAATCGGTATGTTCATCAAGGATATATTTCCGCAACATCTTATTGTAGAAGTTTCGCAATATATCGCTATTAAATAAGTTATTGTAGATGTCAATATTGACAAGCGGATTTAAATTTGACGGATCCGGACAGGATGATATCCGCAAGCAAATATCCAAAGATTCCCACGAAACTTGGAAATATGAATGTCTCGGATGTTACCGAATTGAGATTGATGAACATTTACCGAACGCGTAGGCTGTGAAGATCTTGAAAATAACAAAATACTTGCCTATAACAGTAAATCCGATCCACTACAATTATTTTACTAGTTAAACGAACGAGAAAAACCCAGCAAATGTCAGGTTACAAATTCTAATAAATTAGCTACGTTCAGTTCAGTAAATGCGGGTAATAACTCCGGTCAGATCCGTTCCAGCTAAATGACTTTCTTTTTGCCGTCGTTACCAGCTCGCTACATCTAATATTTGCTTTGACTTTGCGTTTTGTGCAGACTTTTTTTTGTTCATTATAGGTTCGCGCTTGACCGCTACCTCACCAGATTGAAAGCGACGATGCGGTCGACGATGGAGCTCGCTTACCTAGGAGTAACCTATTCACTCTTGACTTAAAGATTCCCGGATTTGTAGCCATCAGGAAACACAGACTACGGCAAGACTAAATTAAAAGTTTGTTTAAAAGTTTAGCTGTGCTTCTATGAGCAATATTGCTGACCGCCTCGCCGATTCCGCCTCGTGCAATTGCATTCCAGTTCTCTTTCTTGTTCAAGTACAGTACGGCCATCGGATCTTGGAGAGTCTGAGGTTAAGTTCTGCCAATTTTAGCGATAGAAAAATCGTCAAAAAAATAAATGGTTTAAACAAATAAATGCAATTTACAGTTGTTATTGCTGTTGAAAACTGTTATCGGCATTTTTTTTTAACTTTTTGTACACGTTTTCAAGCGCTAAATTTCGCAGAGCCTAACTTCAAACTCGCCAACATCCGACGACCGTACTGTAAATGACGGTTGTAAATAACAGAAAAGGTTAGAAGCATCTGGAAATGGGATTAGGTGATGACAAATATAGATAGATAGATAGATAGATATATTCTTTATTGCACACCAGAAATAAAATTAACAATAGGAACTTAAAATTAAAAGAGTGTCACAATGGGTGGTCTTATCGCTAAAAGCTATATAGTTATAGCTTTCTAGCTTAAAGGTGTATTCTCATTTCTACCTCTGATCAAAACCATAGTTCTGCTACCATACCAAAGTTTGCAGCATTCTTAGAGATGAATATTTGCTGTTATATTCGCATGCATCTGTTTTCGCTCACTCAACTTGGTGTTTGTCTATTCAGAAGATAAGTTTCTTTGTTCATGGAAGCCTTAATAGACTATCAATTAACGTAAACAATAATGGTGGACTCACTCGAAAGAAAAATGTACCAGACAAGATTAATTAATGGAGACAAAACCATTATGTATGAGATGATTCTAGGACTGGCAGAAACGATGTTTGAACGACGTTTGAAACTTATAGCTATAGATAGCGGGAAGGACATAAATTTGGGCTTTAAGTCCGTATAAGTGTTTTTTCATGGTGGGAAAAATCATCTAATGACAAATCCCGCCTTTGAGCGGAACGGTAATTAGTGTCAGACTCTTACTGACTAAACGATCAACCCCGTTCTTTCTTTGCCCTCACCGAGGTCGGACTTTCTTTTCAGAAACTGGTCCATGGCCCCAGTAGGCTTCAGTCCTGCTGCGAATCTACGTATGCTGACAACATCTTGAGGCACACGGGAACAGAACGTGCCGTCGACGACTTGGGCTCGTCTTCCGACCGTCCGGACGGTTACCGGAAGGTCGGAAGCGGAGCTACCAATTACTCGGACGGTGAGCAGCTAATCAGTATAAGTTTGGCTCGCCCTTTCCGTACCCTAATCGATCATTTGATGATTACCCACTTCACAAAAAAGAGTAACAGACGTTAAGAATTTTTCTGCAGACTAATTAGCATGAATACACGTTGCCGCATGGCACTGTCTGCCAGTTGTTAGTCGAGACCACTTCACTAGCTTAGGATTAAGAGATTTTTCTCCCCAAGAAGGGGTGAACAATCGCTACTTAAGATCGACTTGAAGCCGTTATAAAGAGCTTACTTCGTTCGAGTATCGACAGGTTCAATAAGGATTAATGGGTTCTCTAAGCTGGGTTTTGGCTTTGTTAGCGTAAAAATGCAATTTCGATGCAGGTAAAATTATACGGTTTACATGTAAAGACTAGAATTAATTAAGTGATTACAATAATAATGGGATTGGATAAGTAGTTATTTTAGCCCAGTGCTCATCTGTCATGCATCAGACATATCCGTCTCCCAATAAATAACAGCAGTTTTTCAGGTAATATCTATGATTTTAGTTTGAGCACACAGAAATGAAGATATCCGCAAGAAAATTAAGATTGAAAATATATAACTCATTGGAATTATATAACTTAATTCCACCAAGCCCGTTCCATCATCGGACCACCAGACGTACGGCAATGTGCCACCGGTACATGGTGGATATCCCACATATACGTACAAAACGTTATGGCAACACCTTCATTGTGCGTACAGCCAAGGAGTGGAATTCCTTGCCGGAGTCTGTGTTTCCTGACGGCTACAATCCTGGAATCTTTAAGTCAAGAGTGAATAGGTTACTTCTAGGTAAGCGCGCTCCATCGTCGACCGCATTGTCGCTTTCCATCAGGTGAGATAGCGGTCAAGCGCAAACATATAATCAGTAAAAAAAAAAAAAAAGATTGCCGACATAGCGAAAATAATAGCCAAAGTTAAGTGCAATGGGCAAGACACATTGTGCGCAGACCAGATTGCCGCTGGGGCCGGAAGGTTCTGGAACCATGGTGGAAAGTTGTCTCTTTGAGGGGAGGCTGGAGAGGCACCACGGCATCCTTATTTTCCATATAACACAGGATTAGTATACCCCGGATTCCATATTTACATTTTGAATTCAATTTTAATTTATTGACTTGTTTTTTGATTTTATATTTATTCTGTTCTATTTTATTTATTGTGTTGTTTGGAAATGTTATGTAAATAGGTATATTTGGCCTGAATAAAAATGTTATTATTCTTGTAGTCACTTTTCCTTTCTATTTTATTGCATCTACCACTGTTTGTCTCTCCATCACCCTCAGGTTGACTGGTAGAAAATGCCTAAGGCATTAAGTCCACCTCTGTACATTAGTGCATGAAGTGTTTAATAAATAAGTAAGAAAGTAAATTTATTATTGACCGGCCTGTCAGTCTAGTAGTTAGTGACCCTGACTGCTATGCGGGAGGTCGTGGGTTCGATTCCCACCCAAGGCAAATGTTTGTGTGATGAGCACGATCATTTGTTCTGTGTCTGGGTGTAATTTATCTATAATATGTATGTATTTAGAAATATATAAGTATGTTTATCAGTTGTCTAGTACCCATAACACAAGCTCTGCTTAGCTTGGGACTAGATGGCGTTGTGTGATAGTTGTGGAAATATTATTATTATATATTATTTTAATAACTTATCCTATAACTAAACCCTCTTGCTTGTAGGACAAGTATAACAATCACTGTCAGCATATCCTGGAAATCTAATATTCCTCTCATCTTAGTTCATGTTAAGGTGGAGGTAATGGCGTTACATAAACTGCTATAATGGCGAGCGCAGCGGGTGGGCGAGCCTATACTACGACGACACGGTGACATACGGATGGACGTAACTTCTAGCTTTATGAGATTTTATTTTCCGGGGTCAGCAAGTAAATGATGGGAAGGATTAAAGGATCGTTGGTTGAATTAAGACGATTTGTAATACGGAAAAGTAATAATTGTGTCGACGTTGTTCGTGTGAGGTTTAAGAACAATACTTTTTTTAGAAGAAATGGATAATTTGGGAGATCACACGTCGTCTTCTCTCAAATTGTCCCTTTCTCGGATAAAAAAAAAAAAAACTCAAAGTTACTTAATATTAGCTATTTCCCATTCCCAATAAATATCCTGTCAAAATCAGTCCAGCCGTTTCAGTTATTAGAATGAACAAACAAACGGACGGACGTTTTAAAAATTTAAAAGAGATTATAGATATAGAAATTTCATAGTATTCAGAAAAAAATATATGTATTTGGATGATACAAAAGTACACTACAATTTTAATTTACAAGAAAGGTTTGTTCCTTTTAGAAGGACAATTTTTCTAATCTCAAAATCAGATACAACTCATTTACCTTGTCACCAATATTCGAACATTGTCCGAAATTTAAAAGTATTACAGTAATACAACTAAAATAAACAGCAATTTATTGCAACACTCCATAATTTATTGGCAATTATTGTATCGATACATAACTGTATTATTTGACAATTTTGTAACGATTTACAATGACCCACTTTCGATATTTATTTTCGGTCCACGATAAATCCGAGGCAATAAGACCAATTTAAGAGTTTAAACCTCGAGCCTTAAGAGCGGTCAACCCGAGTTACATTTTCATACAACCGCACTTACGTGATTATGATGTTATTACACATTTTTCTTCGGACATTTTGGATACATAGATATCTTGTGTATAGGTATTATCTAGGCTACTATAGAAATCAAAACATAAATTTTTGTAAGAGTAATTCAGTAAAGACCTCTGAAAATCTGCCTTTTTACGTGAACATTGATTCTCCATAATGTACCTACTCCTTTGTTAAAAATATAAAAAAGTACTTCTATAGAAGCCTAGCGCATTTAATCGAGATTCTAAATGTTTTAATTTTTTTTTTTTTCAAAACTCCTTAAGGGTTAATAAAAACACGTATTTCCTGGAACAAGTTTTGTGAAACATTCGAGTAAATCGTAGAATTACTGAATACCAACAGAGTTTTTAGATGTTATCTCTCTTTTTCGCTTTACTTTTGCATCAAACAGTACATTGGATTGATCAGATGAAGACAACAAGCTTTTAAACCATGCTCGACGTAGACGACAGGCGAGTCAGGAAGGCCCACCTTAACATGACATACTTGTGCTTTGACAGATTACATTTACATTTATCCAGGCAGCTTAATACATAATCTGACATCGTACATGCGAATGCAATTTATCCCAACCCGTAAAAGTAAAAAAAAACTCGCTTGCAATGTAATTGAGCGGAGGGAAATTATCAACGTAACATGCAGTGAGGGAGAAATATTCTTATTACGACACAACAACCACGAGATCTAGACAATAAGTATCTTTTAAAAATACTTCTTTTTTTATTGTGGGAAAAATCGCCCCTTGGGCGGGACGGGAAACAGTGTCAGATTCTTACTGACTAAACGATCCACCCCATTCCTTTTATGGCTACATACCAGGGTCGGACCTTCCTTTCAGAAACCTGACCGAGGTCCCAGTAGGCTTCAGCCCTGCAGTTGGGCCTCTACATTAGCTGACAACTCCTTGAGGCACGCTGGAAGAAATATCAGCAAAAAACGAGAGCCGATGCCTCCTAGGGCTACAGAAAAGTACGAAGGAGTTGCCAGGGTCCTGGAACGCAAAGGACAATTGAAGGAACACAGTTTTTGTCAGTCTGACAGTCCCTTTCACTCAATTCCAAGCATTTTTTATGATTTACTTCCTCAAAAATGTACAGCTGTATTGAGCGAACATCTCGTGGCTAGGTAGGGTAATGATTAGAAGAAGTTCAATTAAAATGCACACGGTGCACGAGGCTAAGGCTTACAGTAATTAAAATAGCACATTCTAACGCGAAAATCTTCCGGAATACATAAATTAAGGCCCAGTACGCTACCAGAACTTTACTGCGAAATAGTTATGAAATCTAATCGCGCCGTGACTAAAGCCTACCTGTGGCTCCCGACTTTCAACCAGGAAGTTTCAAATCAATTTATAGTTTCATCTTTCCTTTATGCAACTAATTACAGTTACGACAAATTTGCTAACTGTATCACAGAATCCCGAGAGCTTACGTAATTTGCTTAGCTTGTAGTTACTATGTCTAGCTCCGTTGGGAATTAAGTTGACGTTCTATCGAATAAAAGGTAGGTTAGTCTTAGAAAACAGTTGTTCAAGAATGAGCAGTGGACGGTGGTCCAGTGGTAACAACCTTACTTACGAGTCATCAGTCTGTATAATTTATTTCATCACCACTGCTTTCAAAATGGTGAAGGATAGCATCGTGAAGAAACTGACATGTCAAAACGAAGACTTGAAACATCCATGAAAGTACTGGACCCGCTAGATAGATTACAACCCATTCTCTTTCCTAGAGTAGGTGTCAAATCTCTTGTCGAGTGTCATTTGACATGCCTTTACCATGATCATCTTGTTACGAGTAGTTGACAGCGTAGTCAAATCTTCTATAAGAGTCGTATGCCTAATACAATTATCATATATAAGATTAACATAGATAAGTAAACATTTTTCTAAGCATCATTTTTGCAACCCAAATTAATTTTACACAGCGTCAGTTAATTTAACAGTTGTGTCAATTGAATATCAATGTAATCGGGCTTTCAGAAACTCGGTGTTAGTCACAGACCCAGGAACAATCTGTCTTTGATTATATATGTTGTAATAATCAACCACAAAATAAAGCGTTAGATCTTATAAACTACGTAATAACCTAGAAAGAAGTCAAAGATTCTACAGACAACACTTTGTTCCAACGAAGCGGTTAAATCCAACTCAACAAATGGTTTTATAAGTACCCTCCACAATTGTCATGCATAGAGGCTGTTGTCAAATATGGATTAAAGTTATTCAGGGTTATTGTTTCTTTAATCGAATGTGACAATAGTGACCTTTGCAGCTGGGACAATGAACCGCTTTTAACACTCGTATTTATATTATTTAACAGCTCTAGGCTTCGTCTCGTTCATGTCGTAAAACTTAAAATTATGCTCACAGTGTTTAAAGGTATACTGCGGGAACGTTTGTAAGTTACCGTGGCGTTGGAACGCAAAGAGTAACTGAAAGACAGGTGGGATTTAGTCAGTATGAGTCGGACATACTTTCCCTCGAAAGACGGTAAAGCGAGAGATGGCACAGAGTGACGGATTGACTTCTGCGCTGCGAGTTGCTGGAGAAATAGTTTATATGGCCACCAGGTAAGTGTTCCAGGTCTGGGCTATCTTGTATTTGTAAGTTTATACGTTTGTAAACGCACCCAGGAAACAGGAGTAATTCTTAATGTAACAACGTTTCTTTAAAGAAAAGTAAAAAATGTAAAGATATTTTTTCTTGAGTCTACAAAACTGCCGAAAAATAAAAGTTGCTGGCTCTGTAGAATGGTAAAATTATGATACGTATTATATCTTTTGAGAATTTTAAGGCAGGGAGAGCATTATCTTAAGTAATCTCAAGATACTAAGTATTACGTCTCATCCTAACATCAGATATTATCGTCTATCTCGTTTCAAGTCTGAAAACTTTTATTACTCATTATTTTAGAAAGTAATTGCCTTTACCTAGGCTTAGATAATTATGTTTTAAAATTTATAGGTGAGCTCAATGTGTATCGCAAACGAGTTTTTGTAACTAATGTTTATTTTATCAATTGGTAACTTCATTAGCATTAAGAACAGAATTTTAAATTCTATTTGATACGAGTATATTTTTAGTTTTATATTTTACTTCGGACATAGAGAGGGAAAAGGAAGCCATAGGGTAGATGGATGGACTGTGTGAAGAGTGATACGAAAGAAAAGGAAGTTAGTGATAGTGTGATGGGTGATAGGACAGAGTGGAAGAAAAAAACGCCTTGCACCGACAAATATTTTGACATATTTTGCTATAGTTATGCGCAGTACGCAGCCTCCACTTCACACAAGTTTTATTTATTTATTTAAACTTCGTGTACAGTAGTGATACATAGGCGGACTTAATGCTACAAGGCATTCTCTACCAGTCAACCTTTGGGTTAAAAAAGACAACACTGTGGTAGGTGTGCAGAGTAAATAAATAACAGATATTTTGAATAGATTATTATCAAGTTGAACCATAATGGCGGTCAGCGTATCCTAAATTTGTGTCAATCGGTATGGGGGCTGCACATAACCATAGCAAATGGATCAACTTATTTGCCGCGTACTATTATACCTCTTATATTTTCATAAACATTTTTTAATTGGGAAAGAAAAAACCCTTTTGGCAAAAATGTCGACCTTTCTAGAAAAGCACTCAGCAATATGGAATAGTTATTGAAAGGTACAAAGGCAAGCTTAACTGAAGGTTTTTTCCAAGAGGACCTAAGAGTGACGGAGAGATCACACAATGGAGGATGATATCCGTACATTTGTACAACTAAATGACTGTGTACTGTTCCGATTGACGAAGCTATCTTCATTTCTTCTTCAGTGAAGCGTAACTGCGGAACGGACGGAACGTTATCGACCATCCGTCATTGTCACCGTGTATATTTCCTTAAGTCTTATACGGTAAACAAATAATATCATTCTACCTAACTATATGTTTATTTTTGGTGGGTAGAAATCACTCAATGACCACTACCGTCCATAGGTGGAGCAAGATGTAGTGTCAGACTCTTACTAACTAAAAATCCCACCTCGTTACTACGTTGCCTTTATACCAGAGTCAGAAAATTGCTTTCAGATGCAAACTCCTGGCTCCAGTAGGCTTCGAGCCTTCTGACAAAATGTTGGTATCAAGACCATCACCTATCTCACATTTTGTCAAAACTAGTATCAGATTTCCTAGCTTCTGACTATCCGTAACGACTGCTAAAGGACTACAATTGATAGCCAGGGTCAATAGTTTGGGCTCGCCGTCTGGCCGTCCAGTTACTGTCCGGATTGAGCTCGAGTCGTCGACAGAGCGTAGTGTTTCAGGCGCCTCAAGGACATGTCAGCCAAATATGGGTTCAGCAGGAACAAGGTCAAAAGGTATGTGCGAAAGAAAACCCCGGAGCCGAGAAGTAACATAGTAGTGGATTTTAGTCAGTAAAAGTTTGACACACCCTCCGTCTTTGCCCTAGAGAGGTCATAAAATTATTTTTAACCTAAAAAATAGACGGCTTAACATGCTTTCAGAGGCATGGAGGAAACTGGGTACGTTAAGATGGTAGCCCCTCTACAAGCCGACCTAGCAGCTAGTCATGCTTAACCTTGAAGCTCGACCGGTGAAATAAAAATCTTATTTTAGATCAAGCTCATTGGTAAAAAAAACAAGGTATGGAAATCTTAAGTTTTTCGGTCACAAGTCGACCGTAAATGGTATTACATCAAAATCTCGTTATCAAGTCGACCTCGTATTCCTTTGAAAGTACAGTCAGCAGCACATCAGACTTAACAAATCTGTCAGATTTCTCCAATACATTTTGAACCTTGTTATATTTTGGTTAAGAGTTGAAAATCGTCTGTTGTGCTGCTTACCGTACTACGCTAGGCCAGGTCAGGGTCAGAATGATAGCACCGAGAAACATCAGTTGGCCAAGCTGTCGACATTTAAATTCTTTAGGATGATGAAAAAAAATGGATGCTATATGAATTCGGCAAATACTGTCTTAAGTTTACCATGTGAACCATTTGAACATGTAATTTTTTTTTTTAGTTGAGACAACGTAAAAAAACCATAATAAACATAAACATTATTTTTCTCTAACATTCTCTACTTAAGGAACAAAATTATTCTTTTGTGGGGAAATCATATCAACACAAGGAATCCTGTTACATAGTTCACCAGGCCAGCTCCATAACCAAAACTTTTGGATACCCTAAAAGAGATAAAAAATAATCGTTTTGCATAGTTTCGTGGAAAGGCTATACCATTCATCATCATTAGCCTTTTTAACATTCCCGCTGCCTCTCTAGGAGGGCTATTCCAATAATCTACACTAGTCTACATCTTACACTAATGACTAATATAATAAAGAGGTAAAGTTTGTTTTTTTGTTTGTAGGAGGTAATTTCTGGAACTACTGGTCCGATTGGATAAATTTTAGCAACAATCGAAAGCTGCTTTACTCCTGAGTGACATAGGCTATATTTTATGCACGCGGGCGAAGCCGCTGACAAAAGCTAGTATATTATAATTATTGTAAATAAAAACGAATGACAACTTGGACTAGAAATAAATTTAAAAAGTAGTTTAGAGAAGTACCTAGAATCAGTATACAGATCCGAAATTTCACATCCATATATTGCCCGCTTTAGATTAAATTACCTTTAGAATTTCAAACTACCCTCATTCAAAAGCATGACACAAAACATTTCAATCAAATCAATGACACGAGAAGGACCACACACGTTGATTACCTCTGCCATGTATTACAGTTACCCGGCAATAGACAATAGGCTAGCTTGAGATCTCCCCATTCAGCCTCATTGTGGCTTGACATACGTGCTAAATTAGCCTTATTGAGATTGGCATGGCCGTCTATTCAAGGTACTTGATTATGTGCCCCTTTGTACGGTACCAGTACCTGATGATCGGTAGATGTAACGTGACCATACGTCCAGCTTTGGGCGGGACTGTCCCGCTTTCAGACTGTCTGTCCCGCTGTCCCCCGCAAGAGCAAAAATGTCCCGCTTTAGCTTTAAGAATGCATCTATAGTTTTAAAATGTAAAAACAGCGCGGGTGACACAGTGCGAATTGTGCGGCGGCCGAGACAAAAATACGACTTAGATGTCACCCCACTACTTAACTGTTTTGTGTTTAGTGCTTTGATTTGTGTTATTCAATCTTCTAAAAACTTGTAAAACTCCCAAAACTTTGTTTTATTTTATAACTAGCGACCCGCTCCAGCTTCGCACGGGTACTGATTTTGAATGAATATATTATGCATCTATTATGCACATAAACCTTCCTCTTAAATCACTTTACTATTAAAAAAAACCGCATCAGAATCCGTTGTGTTAAGATCTAAGCATACATAGGATTTAAGCAACTTTGTTTTATACTATGTAGGTAATGATGATTCCGCAGGTTTTTTGTTTTTAGAACTATTCCTCAGTTGTCCCGCTCTGGCACAGAAAATAAATGGTCACGTAAGGTAGATGGTATGGGATGTCGGTGGTAATCTGTTTCTATTGGAGCCCTATTGTATAGGAGATGAGGTGGTTAGAGCACTGTAATTAATTTTGTGATTAGGTTTCTGCATTTCCGGATTTGAATATGGAATGTAATGTATGTTTCTTGTATATGACTGTGTGACAGTAATTACGGAGTTATTTTATTTTAGGGTTCTACCTCGAAATGAAAAAGGAACCCTTATAAAATCGTTTGACACGGAAAAAATCTCAGCTTTAGTAACTCGCAAGGGAATCAAAACCTATATATACTTAATGCTTCCTATTCCAGTCATGAAAAGCAAGTAATAAAGTTTCACAGGACAAATTAAGAAACAAAGTCTGAAAAAACTAGTTTTACAATTTTTTTTATTTTTAGAATCTTATGTTTTTCTTCTTTTTGGTTTCGGATGGTTTTTACATTTAGCCAACATGTTTATTATAAGAAATTTATATAAAATATTTGCAATCGGAGAATTTGCCGTAACGTCTGGGAGAAGGATAACTCAACATCAATTGAGTTTTCCATCCAATCCTGCTTACCTTGGACACGGAACCCGTCATATGCGGGTCTATCTCACACTTGACCAGATTTTTTAAATTAATTAAATCTAGTCATTACGTCATAATATTACGGGATTGGCAAAATCGCGATGCAATGATTAACATACTAACGACGAAACATCGGATCTAAATATTAATTATGCGAAATTTTATATTTAGAAATCAATTCAATTAGCATCTCCGGCCATTGTCCTCATTCAGAACCAGTTACCATGTTAGTCTTACATAAAAATCTAGGTATAATTAGCTTACAGTTTCCTAAACTAAGTCATAAAATAAGTCTGTTTTAGAACTTGATTTCTTCGTACTTCCGAAATTAAAATTATTTTACACCACCGTTTTCCGAAATTAAAATTATTTTGTACTTTTTTACATTAAAGTCGGTTGTATTTTTTCCTTGTGAATTCTATTATTTCTCTCTTTTTAGTTGTAAGTAGTATTTTTTTACCCGCAGCCCACCTCGAACCATTTGAACCAAAAATTTAAAAACATGTGACATCCGCACCCGCACAGGGACTGCGTGGAGAATTACGGCTCATTCCTTCTCCTAGAGAGGAGGCTGAGTCCCAGCAGTGGGAACATTATAAGACTGTTGCTCTGTTATCTTGCTGCTCGACCGCCAAGACGGATCAACTTCAATGTCTCGTATTAAAAAGTATTTCAAGAGCAAAAGTCAAGCATTCAACCATGACGTTCCTCCCGACCAATTACTGATGTAACCATTTATCCAGTCTTATAAACCAAGATCTTTGTAATTTGCAAATGAAGACTTTCATCATAGCTGAAGAAACAGCCATCTTACTTGTAAATGAAGTTGGCAAAGAGCGTCAAGCATTCTTGCAAAAACTATACAAAACCGGAATCGCATACGTTAAAAAACTCGTCGTGTAGCAAATACAAGTGAGATAAATTGTGTATGATTTATGTTACCTGTTTCCGAGTTAAGAGTTTAAATTTTTAGGGACCATTTAGGTGCTAGGAAAAACGAATCAACGCATTTTGGCCGGTGAGCCCTGGACGGGTCCATTTTAGATATTAGGAACGTGGAAAAGGGTCTGTCAAGTCTCTACTGTCGAGATCATTTCTGCCTGATCACTTAAAAAAAAACACTTGAATCTTGGCGGCGCCAGACCAAACCTTTAAAGTTTTCGTTTCAAGTGCAAGCAAAAATGAACTTAGTGATGATCAGGCGGAAGTGTCTTCGATGGTACTTAACTTACACTGACACTGTTTCCCACTCCGTTTAAGGGTGGGATTCGTCATCAGATGATTTTTCGCACCAGAAAAAAAGCGGCAAATATATCTGTTCCTTACCTTACTATTTTCTAGATCCCACAATTCTCACTGTTGGAAATCAGATTCTTTTGTGATTCAACTCATAGTTAGAATCGCACCCATATAGTTCTGTACTGTCCATAACAAATAATGGCATCGTTTTATTCAGTCTTTAGTTATTGTTATATCGGGAACAGAAATATATCATCTGTGATAATTTCAACTGTCTAGTCACGTTTTACGCCTAGGGATCCCGTTTCTACCGCTTGGGTAAACAATCCAAAAACTATTAAAAATAAAAACAAGTTTTTTCTTATGTCGATTCTTCGGGTAACAGGGCAGAATGGAAGAAGAAAGTATGTTTCCCCGACCCTAAATAACATGGAATAAGGGCAGGAAGTTGATGATGATGTTCTCGTGTCGAATCGAGAAAAATAGCAAATTATAATATGTATATTAGTTTGTTCTTAGCATTGAAAAGTGGGTCTAGTTTTTACTGTTAAGTTGTTGTCACCTCTCTCTGTTACAATTTCGACACTTAGGTAATACTTCGTAAAATATTATGTGTTACATAATCAAGAAAGTGTAAAAATCAATACAATTTGTTTAACTAAAATAACTTTATTTTCTTAGACACCTACTAACTGTGACTTGATCTAATATAACATTTTTGACCTAGTTCACACTGTGTCTTTCCAATCTATTTACAATTTTTTATTTTTTTATTAAGACATCTGAGTTTTTTGCGGTATTGTTCCGAGAGAAGTTCAGTTGCTGTTTTATTTATTCACAAACTGATTTCTGGTAGATTATAGTGATGTAAAATTGGTGTAGTTTTGTATCTTAACAATATGTGGAATTATTGAAATAGGCGCGAGTTTGATACAATGTTTTTGTAGTATTGACTAGCTCAGTGAAGCTTGTCGGAATGCCGACTCAATTTTGCTGCTAAATACTGCATATACAGAAATGTGCTGCATCTGTATTGTAAACTTAAAACTGGTTAAGTAAATGCCCAAACCGTGGGTACGAAGGTGGAATGATTTCAGCATTATTGGGGCTGACTTCTAAGGACGTACCGTATTATATGTAACATATAATATCATATTTCACCCCAATAAACATTTTAGAACGTTACGCTATTATTCCGATCGTTGATACCATTATCTCACGGGTAATAATTATTCTGCTACTGTTTCTGACGTATGTAATTAACCCATCTATTAATATCAGGGATATACAGAACCCATTGTATGGTACTGACTACAGAGCTTTGCCATAAACTACAGCTTCACACGTAGATTATTCTAATACCCACATTTCCAAAAATATTGAACTCGCTTTTCCTGCTGTTTCGGTCCCTATGTCTGTCACTGTTTCCCGCTCCGCCCACAAGCGAGATTCGTTATTAGATGATTTTTACCTACCATAAAAAAAACCAACAGCACGTGATGCCGATGTAACGGGTCGCCAGGTGACAGCACAATAATCCTGTTCTTTACGCCGTAATTGATACCAAGAATGCAACGCTGCTTTTTAAAATAGTGTTCGAAGTTCAAATATGTAAAATTGGTGGCACAAAATATAAATGAGGTTTTAAACTGAATGTGTGAAGTTCTGTGGGGTGCCAGTTACTGAAACCTGTTTTTAAAAAAGGAGTAATTACTTGTTGCCAAGTAATTCTTATTAAGTCATTACTTGAGGTTAGAAAACTTCATTCAAAATTGGATTTTTTCTGAACTATACAAATTGTTACTTTTACTCAAGTAATTGAGTAGTTTTACATGGTTTTGAGTACTGGGCCGGGATCTTGACTTTGCGGCCTTGTAAAAGCGATTCATTTAAAATAAAACATAGTAACTATTCAAGATTTTTGTTTTTGCCAGACTCTCTGTTTTTTTTATTTTACGTAACTTTCAAATGTTTCTTTGGCGTAATCTCGTAAATATACACGTTTGTAATCGGAAGTTAGGGTTAGGAGCAAAGTCATTTAATATCATGTTTTAATTTTCACCCAGCGGTGGGTCAATAAAATATTTCTGGATTTTCAGAGGTTCAATAAAGTTCGAAAATATAAAAACTCACAAAAAAAGAAGTTCAAGACAAAAAAGTTTCAATTGCTCAGAAAACAAAATTATACTCATCGCCGCTATAAAAGTAGTCTACTGTAAGTCCTATTAATCAACTTAAATCTTGAAATAAGGCTTCCAAGAAGGGTCTTGGAAGCCCAATAATAGTTTTTTTCTATTGTTTTCCCCTGAAAAAAAAACTATTCTACGAAAGAAATCACAAGAATTGCAATAAGTTTTAATTGAAAATGTTCGAATCACTTTTCATAACAATTGTTCATTCTAAGTTGAAACTTAAGCCAGGACGTTGAGTTCCTAAGTTGTAACAAGTTTGTGTATAAGCTAGACAAGTTCTAGAGTGTATAACAGATGCACGTTGTTTGAGTTTACGATTTCTTGTTCCTGGAAATGTACAGTCAAGCGCTGGTACGTGGTAGGGTTGACCAGACGGTTATATTACAACGTCCCAATCAAAGTGATCTTGCTTGTTTCAAAATATGTAGACATTGGTTGTAAACCATGACCTTCAACGCCCTTGGGAAGCGCGTTTTTCTAACTATAGTGATTGAATTTCGAACGTGTTGGTGTGTAGTATACAGTTTTGTCGAAAGCGAGGATGATTATCATAATACAAAAGTTAAAGGTGGACCACATTGTTGCAATCCAGCGTTGATGTCCAATGTGACCTTGGTTGGAGCTTAGTTTGTGTGTTTGTGTTGCGGCGAAATAAATAACTTAAATCACCGTGCGGCCGCGGTTAGGAAAACGAACCAACAAAAGCGTTAAAGGTTTTGTTTATAACTTTTGTCGGTTCGATCGGTTTGATTCAGTACTCAGATCGAATGGACGACACTATGATGGTGTATGGATACAAACATAACAACGAGAAATAGACGAAGGAATGTTAACATGATGCTAATGAGTGTGTTTATTTTGTATTTAGTTCAATACAGGTATACCTGTATTGAACTAAATCTGTATACAGACCTATTTGTAGATTGACAAGGAGCATCGCTAGACGAGACAAACACGAACCGAACTCAAATCCGTGTAGTAAGCACCGATTCGAGCATTTTGAATACCGTAATTAGAGAGATAGTAGAAAGACCATAGGTGTACGAACGTTTGAACGAACGGTGAACGAGCATTCCCTTGTGGCTCAAGAGTCTATGATAGTGCGATCCTTTGAAACCGAGAGAACGTCTCATTCATCTGGCCTAGCTTTCGTACTTATTTAGTGTCGTAAGCCACTTGACGCAAATGGGCACGCATTTTGATACATTCAGTGATCGGGGAAAATTAATATGCTAATAAAATAAACACATTGTAAAGAAGCTCGCATGTCCTAGAACCAAAAATTTGCAGATAGTGATATCCATCAACCGGCACAGGGCTCGCGTGGTGGATTACGGCCCATTCCATGGTCAGTGGGTCGTCTTAGGGGCGGATTCACTCGGACCACAAAAATGCGATTTGGAAAAATCTTCGTTGCTCAGTTCGGTAATAAAACTGTTTTCATCTCCTAGATGAGCCTGATTCCCAGCAGTGGGAACATTATAAGGCTAATGCTATGGTATAGCAAAAAGCTCGCCGTCCGGTCGACAGCTCGCCGTCCGGTCGTCTGTTAAGACCGAGTCCAAGTCGTCAACGGCGCGCACCGTTCCCGCGCGCCTCAAGGAGTTGTCAGCAACTGTAGGGGCCCTTCAGGGTCGAAGCCTCCTGGAGCCTAGAGGGTGGTGCAAACTGTTACCTCGACTCCAGGAATAAGGCAAGGAAGGTACGGGGTAGGTTTTTTAGTCAGTAAGAGTCTGACACTGGTCTCCCGCTCCGCCCAAGAGCGGGTTTCGTCATTGGATGATTTTCACCTACCATAAAAAAAAAAATGGTATAGCAAAAAAAAAACTAGGCCACATGCATCAGACACTTCGGTTTCAAGGAATCACCTCTTGAGTCTTAATTACCTAACGACGACACTATACGAATTTGAGCTAGGCTTGCGCTCTGTTCGAAATTCTATAGCGTAAACCCACCTTTAGGTACCTATAATGCGTTCCAAATAAGAACAGGAAAGTCAATAACCTCGATCTGTCAAATTTTGAGTGAAAAGTACGGTTTGCAAAAAAATCTTATTTGCGTATTAATAAAAAATTTTTTTTTGCTTTTTCTTACTTAATTTTAGTTAATTCTAGTTGAAGTAAAAACGATAGGGTTTAATATAAATTTGCCAAATATATTATTTTAAGTCATAAATAGTTTACAAGAAAAGCTATTTTCTATCTAATTTACATTTTTAGAATCAGTTCGCCTTTTTCTTCTATCTAACACTACTCAGACACATCACACATTGAAACAGAGATAAACAAAATTGAGAAACTGTATTCTGATTAAACTTTTTCATTCACGATTCATACATAAATTATTTTTTTTTAATATCTTTTTTTGTTCACTCTATCTAATTTCTTCGATTTGACAGTTCGGCGTGACGTCACAACATGGCCATCGATCCTATTCTCATTTGGAACGGGTTGTAGGTACTTGTAGGTAACTGGGTATTGATTGAGTGGGGTAAGTATTTGTACAGTACGTCCATCGGATCTTGGCGAGTCTGGAGTTAGGTTCTGCGATTTTTATCGCTTGAAAACCAGTACCTACAAAAATAAAGGTCTTAAAATAAATAAATGCCAATAACAGTAATTTTTAATAGCAAAAAAAACTGCAAATTGCATTTATTTGTTTACACCATTTATTTTTTTACGAGTTATCAAGCGCTACAATCTTGGCGAGACTGAAGTTAAGCTTTGCGAATTCGCACGGTCGTACTGTACTTTAGTACGTACCTATACATTACTGGAAAATTTAGGTATTTTATCTAATTACTAGGCAAAGCTGCTATGGATGATACTACCTAAAATAACGGAATTTGTCGGCGACAATGAGCTACTCACTATACATATTAGGTAAGTACTATTTACGTATATATGCTTTAAAATTATCTAAAACTACATAGATTCTTACAATACGGCTATCGGATCTTATCGAGTTTGAACTTAAGCTCTGCGAATTTTGGCGCTTGAAAACACGTACAAAAATAAAGATTTAAAAAATGCCAACAGCAGTTTTTAACAACAATAACAACTGCAAATTGCATTTATTTGTTTCTTTTTTTTTCCGAGTATTCAAGCGCTAAAATTCGCGAAGCCTAACTTCAAACTCGCCAAGATAAGACGGTAGTACTGTACCTATATCCAAAGTTACATTACAACATAGGGTAGATATAAACGAGTATATTTATGTGTAGAAGAGGTTCATATTGGGTTGCCATCCGTCCGGGTTTCCCCGGATTTGTCCTAGTTTAGAGGGCGTCTGGGGTGCGTCCGGGGAAGGTTTCATTTATAGACCGAGTTTAAAAAAATAAAAAAATAGTTTTGAATTGAATATGTTTAAAAGATCTTGTTGATATGTCCGGCTTTCGGGCTCTAAAATCCGGGGTTTTCACGCGTCTTGTCCTGTTTTCCAAATTTTAGAGATGGCAACCCTAGGTACATACCTAGTTACACACTACACCTACTAAGTATACTAACAACATCTACCGAGTAGGTTACCTACCTATATCCGAAAATGAGGAATGATAATAATTTGAATATTTACCTAAACAAGGTAAGCGCAGTAAACTGTATGCCGATGCCGGTAAAAGGAGGACGAGTGTTTAAGGTATTTTGAGAGGAGGGCTAAGTCCGTGTCCAATATCCAGCGGCGTGCAACACAATCAAATAAATAAATTGGCAACCTTTGACACGAACATTATTTGTAGGATCTAGGTAGGTAAAAGGAAATGTATAGTGCCTGTATAGCAATATTGGCTGGCATTTTCACTGTAAGTAACAACGCAGTGAAACTGCAGTGATACAATCACATCTGAACATAGGTACGGTGGTCAGGTACCCATTAATTACGTAATATTAAACATTACTGTAGCCAAGCATTACGGACATACAGCAAACGACAATAGGTACCCGACCAGTCAATAACGATTGTAGGTATATAGCAAAGATATAAAAAAACATACGTGAGATATCGTAGAAACAATCGTAGATAGGTACAATAATCACCGTTATTTATAAACTAAACAGTTTACATGCAACCGAATCTATACGGGTTGAACGCTCACTAACCTGTTGCCAGAGAACGCCTGGGAACGGCGAAATATTAGCTCCCGACCGGTACAGCTCCAATTAGAATCCAACTCGACACTAATTATACGATAAAATCACTGTTTACAACACTTATCGAATCACAACAGCAATCCGAACAATCTTTCAATCGAAAAGTTTTAGATGAAAAAGAAATTGCAACACTACTTTTTAGCATACAATCTAAACATTGAACTACTTTAAACACACATAAAGTTAATTTTCAACAATATTACACTATATAGACGTGGGAATATTTAAATATTTACACTTTTCAACGAATTCATCTTTGTTGACGATCGTTTTGGCGGTAAATTCGGCACTGACACGTCTTCTCGCGGCGCGGGTATAACTGGACTGAAGCAAAAATGGCGGTGGCTGGCTGGCCGGTCGACTGGCGACGAACGGCGCCGCGCAGTCAAAGATCATGCGTGCAGTGCACAGGTGAGAGAATTTATATACAGGTAGATTAATGATACGGGTACATTTAATTAACAGCGTAAAACAGATGCAATCGTTTGCGTTATGGTTACTGAAATAATTTGCATAGGGAATAAGCTCTTTGTTTCAAGAAGGAGAAACGAAATTCATTATTTCACCTATTTGTTTCTAGATAAATTTATTTGTAGCAAATTTTCTTTATATGTCATTGTTTAAAAGAAAGTTCATGAGTGAGTGACCTGGTGCCAAACTCAGTCTTGAAATAACGTTCTGATTGTGCCTAGCGTTCTACGATAGCTATTTTCATGATTCTAAACTGGTAAAAATTAAAAAGCCCATTCTGACGTTTGAGAAAGGCCCTTTAATGTAACTTAGAACGAAACCGAAAGATACGATAAAAAAATAATGAATTACATAAAGTGTTTTAATGTAATAGGTAACTTAATTGATAAATAATGTAATATAATCTTGTGACGGTTACTTAACATAAATAATAAAATACATCAAATGTCAAACGACCTTTTATTTTTATCTTTAGCTTTTATTTTCGACAATTTTCTTTAAAATGTACATAAGTAAGTAAAGCCACATTAATTTAATTAGAGGCTTGCTACATTAATACCGTTAGGGGCTAGAGCACATAACTATATTTCGAAGAAGTTATTTTAAACCATGAACAGTTTGAGTCAAACATTCGAGTACCCAGAAAACTATTACCAACAAAGAGTATTCGTTTTTGACGCGTCTCTGCATTTCCTAGCCTTACTCTATGATGCAAGCAACAGTGCAGAGCTACCGCGCTGCAAAAACCGGTTTTTTAAAAACAAGAAGTTCTTATATAGACACAAAAAGCATGTAAATACTTAGGTATTTAATTTAAAGATAAAGTATTATCTGTTATGTAAACATAAAAGCCGGAGCTAAACTTAATTGACTTGTGCTTTCAAAACGATATTACTTTTACCAAGTTTTAACGAGCGAGCTGAACCGACTAACTTTTTAAAATGTTGTTGTAATTGATCAACTCCCTAGTTTTACGGAACTGACCTACAAACTCACAAGTTCAACACTTAGGCAGGCTAAAATGGACAACTGGAAAATAGTAGGAACCTAATAACATAAAAGCTACTTCTGACAGTTGCGACTTGACGACGAAAAGACTAAGTGAAAAAGTGGTTTTTACTTGTTTTTTTTTTCTAAAATATATGGATAGAACACGCGTGTTTTAGGTTTAAATGTAGAACTTCATCTTATTTTAATGACAATTAAATATTAGTTATTTATTGCGAACAGCACACCTACCTCAGTATGCGGCCAATGAGTTGAACCCGTTTCTATCGTTACGCGGAGCCCCCTCTTCGACGAACACCCGAAAATCTGTTATTATCATCGATATGTATGTAGTGTACTACGCACTAGATTAGGCGTACCGTACAGTCACTTGACGTAGGTGATCTGCAAGCTTTATACCTTTACATTGATGACATTAGTAAAGTTTAAGTTTTAAAAGTTTTGTTAGACGACATAATGCCAATGAAGCACTGCAGCGGACTTATGTATTAACTTTTCAGTATTTTGACAAATATTTTATAAGAACGTGCTTGTTTATCACTAGGATGTAAGTCGAAGGTTATTATACTGAGCATTGAAGGCCGATCGCCATTTTGGTTCAACTTCTATGCCGCGTAGTCTTTTTAGGGTTCTGTCCCCAAAAGGTAAAAATGGGACCCTATTACTAAGACTTCGCTGTATATCCGTCCATCTGTTGCTCCAATAAAACAAACGTGATATTTTTTTTGCTACGCATATTAAGGATACGGAACCCTTCGTGCGCGAGTTCGACTCGCACTTGGCTAGTTTTTTAACGCAAAGATTGACTGGTTGAGAATGCTATGTTGCATTAAATCCGCTTATGTACCTCTACTATACGTGTAGTTTAAATAAATAAATAAAATATATTCTTGTGTAGCCGAGTGGTAACGGCCCCGACTTACGAGTTGTAGGTCGCGGGTTCAAACCCAGTCAAGCGCATTACTTTGTATAATTTATTTCATCACAACTGCTCTCAAAACGATGAAGGAAAACATCGTGAAGAAACCGGCATGTTCTAGAACCAAAAATTCGAAGACATGTGACATCCACCAAACTGTATTGGGCTCGCGTGGTGGATTACGGCCCATTATCTCTCCTAGAGAGGAGGCCTGTGTCCCAGCAGTGGGAGGAACATTAAAAAAAGGCTGATGATGATGATGATTGTTGTGTTACAAACCATAGAGCTCGGCGAAGCAAGGAGGTATCAAATCTATCAGTTGAAAATCGAAATCTCTTTTCGAATTTAATTCTACGAAGTTCTGATAGGCATTCACAATTCAAATGTAGGTCGAAACCGGAACGAAACGGATTGGATTAGTTATAAGACAATTCATCAAGTTCTTTGAAAACATTTTTCTTACCTTTTTCCTGTTATATTCTTCAGATGCGTATATTATAAATGGATGTAATTTCATTACAACTTTAACGTCAACTCTTTGTGAAAGAGAATTCGTGGCCAGATCATCGAAATTGACCACTTCATGATACTTTTTTTAATCTACTTTTTACTTTTTTTAATGCGTGACTGCAATCCCACCTGATGGTAAGCAGTGCTGCAATCGTTGATGGTGAGGCTCATTACTTTATTGAGAGCCTATTCACTTTGGCTATAAGTATACCTAATATCATTACTTTAGAAAAAAAGCGTCACCTTTGAAACTGTTTTTTTTTTCGGTTTCTTCTTCTTTTCTTTTGTAAGGCGTTTACATAAATTGTTGTTAAAAGAAGAAGCAATTAAAACTAACCAGATCCTGTAAAAGTAAATATTTGATGTTAAATGTCAATCCTCCTTTGAACATATCATTGATGTTACGACTTATATGAAAATGAAAGGTCTAAAGAAAGCAAGTCAAACGAGGATTGATATAGTACATTTTGATACAAGTGCAGGAAGTTTGTCATTGCAGCCCTCGGCTCCATAACACACTCGCCTACGGCTCGTGCGTCAAAAATCTGCACGTGTGTCAAAAGACGTTTTTCAATACACTTACGACTTGTGAAATAAAGAAAGAAAGAAAAAATGTTTAATCGTATCTCAAACATACAGTAGAAATATGTATAATAAATATAATAATAAATGTATTCAAATCTGCTCTGAACAGTTTGGTTCTAATTTCGTGGGGGACGTCCAGCGACTCGTGGGGACGACTCGCGCCTGATTCGATAAACTAAGAAAAAAATAATAAGCACCCATTACCGTGACGATAAGGAAGGAATAAAAAAGCCCTTGTTGTGATAAACTCAAAAAAGCACTTGGGTGATATAGATGCTATATTGAACCTAATAGGAGTGCGATAAGAGGTAGTTTTCGAGTAAGTGTATTGAAAAATCATTAAATGTTTACGTTTACAACAATCTGGCCAGTTCTAGTTGGCCGTATTATCAAGTGATCAATTTCGTTGATCTGGCCACGACAGAAACACCACTTTTTCGTCAGTAACAAATCATCTGCTCTGCGAATAATTTGCCCTGCTACCTGCTAGTTAGTTAAATCTGGCGATTCGGATGTCGGTAACATTGGTTCTCTTGCTCCATCTTCATTTTAGCCCTCGTAGCCAAATTACGATCGTTTCGTCAACGTTGAACGCTTTGAATTGGCCTCGCCCTCAATTCCTTTGTTCTGACGTCATCTTAACGCTCAGTCACGTGGTTTGCACAAAGGAATTGGAGGTGTGGCCTATTCCAAGCGCTCGACATTAGCGTAACGATAGTAACTTGGCTAGGGGGGTTGATCTGCGAAACTCCGAGCGAAATAACGAAATTCTTTACATTGACATCATTAATTTAATTCCACACTTCCAAGCAAAACTTAATCCCAGTCTTTGTTCATAAACTTGCAACAGGTAGCTAAACTATTGAGGCAGCGTAAAAATATCGAGGGTTTCTCGGCCGGAGCTGGCTAATAAAAAGGCGGAACAAGGCCAACAGTTTCAAACTTTAATAACGTAGGTATACCGCTGACAATATTGATTTTAATCAGAACAAAGGGCTTGATCAGTTGTTGGTTTCATGCTTTTGTTATAGTTCTATGAAAATATTAGTTTTGGCGTCGGAATTCATCAGGGATTGCCTTACATTAAATCAATACAGCGGAAGATAGGTGAATCGCCTCTAGCGCGTGGACTGTGACAATAGTCACAATTTCATTACATCTTATTTATTAAACGCTTTATGTAAAAAAGTACAAAGGCGGACTTAATTTTTTTTAATTTGAATATAGGTTCGCGCAATCGCGCTTGACCGCTATCTCACCTGATCGAAAGCAACGATGCGGTCGACGATGGAGCTTACCTAGAAGTAACCTATTCACTCTTGACTTAGATTCCCGGATTGTAGCCATCAGGAAACAGACACCGGCAAGGAATTCCACAGGCGATGTACACGGGCGTGTCGATCCAATGTAGTTCTAGCTACCGGCTTTTCTTCTTAGTTAATTATTGGCTTCAGTTATATGTACATTGGGTATCAAGTTTGCGATGAAGTGTTATTATCCAGAAACGTGTTGTACCTACGCACATTCTTTAAACTTTCTTGTTTAGAATAACATTGCGCAGAGAGCAAAGGGCGCTCACTACCTTGTTTTTATTTCCTGATTCTGTTAATCCCCCTAGTTATTTAACTCCGCACTTTCAATACATTTGCGCCAACCACAATAAAAATCGACGCCCATCTCATTAGCTGGTTATGAGATGAACAGAACTTCAATGTGAACTCATCGTGGGTATACTAATTTTCTTCACTATTTTTTATTTTCATCTATTTCTTTGTGGAATGCGCTCCCCCAGGAAATCATCCATCAGGATGGGAACAAGCCGAAGAACAAGCAGATTCACGTTCAAAACTAAAGTTTCGCGAACTTTAGCTTTGCACGTAAATCGGCTTGTTCCCTAATTAATTAAGTTAAGCTAATTCGCAAGAAGTTGCAGTAGTATCATCACAGCGTTAATGTTTTCTAATTATCGATACGAGCCAGTTGTGTTACTGTACAGTAGGCGGCTGTCAGATCTTGGCGAGTTGAAGTTAGGCTCTGTGAATTTAAGCGCTTAAAACTCGTAAAAAAATAAAGGCTGTATACAAATAAATGCAATTTCCAGTTGATATTGCTGTTAAAACTGCAATATCAATTATATGTTAATGTTTGTTTTATATTAAGGTTTATTAATATATCTAAGTATCCAGCTTATCCTTGTATTCGTGTCTCTTTCTCTCTTCATTCCACAGCTACCACTATTTTTCTCTGCATTACCCTTAGAGCATATAGGTTAAATGCTCTAAGGCATCACCCAATGGTTGACTGGTACAAAATGCCTAAGGCATTAAGTCCGCCTCTGTAATTGTGTGCGTTAATTGCGTAATAAATAAATAAATAACAAGAAGTTCTTCGTGTTATTTGAACGTCTTCTTTCAGTGAGCTTTTACAATGTCTTACAAGAAAAACCTCATTGAACGAAGTGCTACTATTTATTTTTTTCTGTTTTTCAACAGTACACGATTACGCATGTAAATATTGCTGAGAAACTAGAACAACTCATATAATATGTTTATCCTACGGGCACACATACAATGATTTCCTAGAAAAAATTGCTACAAAACGTTACCCCAGCAGGAAATGAAATATCTCGGAAACCCTAAGACGCACAAATTCCATTTTGGGCGCACATTTACTCACAATTTCACAAATCCTATAAGCTATTTTGCCCATACACATTTAGCTCCCTGATTATTGGTTTAGAATTTTCCTGTTGGAATGACGTTACTCCAGGAGAATTCGTTTTTCTCCAAAACGACAGCACGAACTTTTTCATTTCGTGCACATTTAAGAACAGTAGATTACTTGAACTCAATTCATTCTAGTAGACAGATTTCCTGGTTTTTTTATGGTGGGCAAAAATCATCCAATGACGAATCCCACTGGGTGGAGCGAGAAACAGTGTCAAACTCTTACTGAGTAAACAAACCACCCCGTAACTTCTTTGCCCTTCGCACTGGGGCCAACCCTTCCTTTCAGAAGGGGACCTCGGCCCCAGAAGGCTTCGACCCTTTTGCAGAGCCCCTACGGTTTTGCTGACAACTTCTTGAGGCGCGCGGGAACAGAGCGCGCCGTCGACGACTTAGCGAGCTACCAATTACTAAGTGTCCAACTTGTGAGATTTTTAAATATTTCCGGTCAAAAATATAAAATGGTGTAAAAATGATTGGAATCAATTCAGTTACCTACTGATGCTGAAGAGCGTATAATGAAGTTTCGCATATAGGTACCAAAAATAATGTTAAGTACAAACATAATATATAGGTAATGTATTTATTAAATTGTTTTATTGCATTTCTTAAATGAATATAGATTTATTATATTCTAGTAGGTATCTATTTCAAAAAGTTTTTCACATTTTCAAGTTGCCAGAAGAAAAGAGTAAAAGTGGCTTCAGTCGTGATTTGGGGCCGAGCCAAAGAGAATTAAGTCATTGGGCCGAGAGTAAATAGCCAAAGCATTTCTGGCAGCCTGAGAATGTGAAGTTGGATTAGTTACTCCTGTAACGTAACTCCAAATGTAATACAGAATGAAAGAATTTGTACCATGCAATGTACAGTACGGCAGTCGGATCTTGGGGAGTCTGAAGTTAGACTCTGCGAAATAGCGTTTGAAAATTCGTAAAAAAAGTAATGGTTACATCAAATAAATGCAATTTGCAATTTATTGGAGTTAAAAACTATTATTGGCATACATTTTTTAAAATCATCTTCCATGCTGATCTGGGAGCAAAAGAAAAACTTAGAATGCATCAGCTGCTTATCATCCCGCGCAGGTCGTCAAAGCCGACCAAGGGAAATGTTTACTCTACCATCATTAAGTAAACCAAAGCCAACTTAGGGCATGCGAACTGCTACAGTATGCAAATGGCCTAAGTTGGACAATTGGCGTAAGAACAGGACGCCAATTTAGGGCGGTGACGGTAAATATTAACTTTTAATGTTAACCGCAGCGCCCACGGACCAAGTTAGTAGGTCTACTGTTCACCCATCAACCCGCAACAGACAAGCGTGATGGGTTAAATGTCTAATCCCCTCCACAAATATGATGAAGAAGAAGAATAATAGGCCCCAAATGCCCGGCGGTTCCAGTGGTGGTACTGCTGATGACGGTGGGCAGGCTCGCCCTGGAACCAGGGGTGCTAAGAATCTCCGGGTGAGATCGATCTCCCGTCATAAGACCCAGGCAAGGTATAAATCGGACAACGACAAAACGCTTCACGTTTTAACTTACAACACTAGGACTTTAAAAACTGAGGACCGGCTACTTGAACTCGAGAGTGCATTGAACGAAATTAAATGGGATATAGTAGGGTTATCTGAAGTGAGAAGAGGCGGAGAAGAAACATTAGAGAGAGAAAATGGGATTCTTTATTACTATGGCCAAACCGAAGGAATCTATGGAGTAGGCTTCTTAGTAGCAAAGAAGTGGAAAAACAATATATTAGAATTTACTTCATATTCAGACAGAATTGCAGTTTTAAAATTTAAGATTTCAAGCTCCAAAACTTTAACCATAATCCAAGTGTACGCCCCTACGTCATCCCACCCTGACGAGGAAGTAGAAGAGTTTTATGACCTACTAGATAAAGCATGCGATGAACACCGAAGCACATGGAATATTGTTTTAGGAGACTTTAACGCCAAAATAGGACCAAGACAACCCATGGATGATGAGGCAATTGTTGGCCCGCACGGTTCTGGAGACCGAAACGAACGGGGTACCAGATTGATTCACTTTGCTTTTGGACAAAACCTTTGCGTAGGAAACAGCTTCTTCTACAAGAAACAACAAAGAAGATGGACATGGATTTCTCCTAATAATGTTACAAAAAATGAAATTGATTATATTCTCTCATCAGAAAAACAAATTATTAAAAATGTTCAGACTATCAACCAATTTAAATTTAGTTCTGACCATAGACCTGTACGAGCAGTTGTTAATTTAAACATTAAAATACAACGTAAAAAAATATTTAAAAATAAAATTAGAAAGTTAAATAAGGAAACACTTATAGCATGTAAAAAAGAATTTAATTTAGAGTTGAGAAACAGTTTTGACCTATTAAATAAAGAAAGTGTAGAAAAAAGTGTGGATTTACAATATAAAGAAATAGTACATAGTATAACAAAAGCGAGCAAAGTTGTAAAACAAAATAATAATAAAACTAGAAAACTATCAGGAGAAACCAAGAAGTTAATAGAAGAGAGACAGGCTTTAAATAAAGTAAAAAAAGACAAAGAAGTTAAGCGAAGTATCAGGAAAGACATAAGAGATTATAATAAAAAATTAATACAAAATGCAATTGAAAAGAACCAATCACTTAAAATAGCAAAGCAAGGTATTAACAATAATAAATCGTGGATTACATGTCTAAAAGATAGCAATGGCGTAAAACAACATAACAGGAACAAAATTTTAGAAATTTGTACGACTTTTTACAAGACCCTATACTCCGATACTCGTCACACACCACCAACACCTACTACCTATTCATGTTCCGAAAATATACCACCCATTTCTGAAGTAGAAGTACGTGATGCACTCAGCAAATTAAAATACAACCGATCCTGTGGTGAAGATGGCGTGAGTACCGAAGCTATAAAATTGGGTGAACCATCATTACTCTTCTACCTAACAAGATTGTTTAACGACATTCTTCATACCGGTAATTTTCCAACCAACTTTTGCCATGCCAATATGATACTTCTCCACAAGAAAGGTGATAAGTCCGATATAAATAATTAAGTATAGACCGATTAGCCTAATTTCCCATATCTATAAAACCTTTATCAAAGTCATAGAAAAACGCATAGCTACACAACTAGACCAAAAGCAACCCCCAGAACAAGCAGGCTTCCGTAAAGGACTTTCCACCACTGACCATCTACATACCATTAACCAAATTGTCAAAAAATATCAAGAATACAAAATCCCTCTCTATGTTGCTTTTGTTGACTATTCTAAAGCCTTCGACAGCATCACACACTCTGCAATTTTCAATTCCCTCACTAAACAACAAATAGAATCCACTTACATACAGCTACTACAAAATATATACACTCATAGCACAGCTGTGATTAAGTTAGAGAGATTGGGTCCTATGTTTTAAATTCTTAAGGGAGTCAAACAGGGCGACCCGTTGTCTCCAAAGTTGTTCACCAGTACCCTGGAAGAAATCTTTCAGACATTGGCAGTCAAATGGGAGGACAAGGGTATTGTCATTGGCGAGGCGAGATTAACTAATCTGCGTTTCGCTGATGATATTGTCCTTTTCTCTCCCACAGCCACAGGACTAGAGCACATGCTACAAGACCTTAGCGACGCTAGCCTTGAGGTTGGACTGAAGATGAACATGTCGAAGACCAAAGTCATGACCAACAGCTCCAAAAGGAGCATTCATGTTGGCGGGGAGAATATACAATACGTCCAAGAGTACATCTACTTGGGCCAAGTAGTCTCTTTCCAGGCAAGGCAAGAAAAAGAAATAATGCGCCGAACAGAAAATGCCTGGAAGAGCTTTTGGTCCATGAAGGATGTATTCAAGGGCACTTTGCCCATGTCACTGAAGCGTAAGCTGATGGACATGTGTATTCTCCCTATTCTGACATATGGTGCACAGACTTGGTCTTTGACTAACATCCAAAAGTCCAGGCTCAAGGTTTGCCAGCGTGCTATGGAGCGCAGCATACTATGTGTTAAATTAACAGACCACGTTCCAAACACTACACTGCGCTCCAAAACACAAATAATGGATGTGGCTCAAAAGGCTGCCCAACTTAAATGGGACTGGGCAGGACATGTCTGCCGCATGTCTAGCGAGCTGTGGGCCCGTAAAACACATGATTGGTGCCCGGACACAGCGACGCGGGGCCGCGGCAGGCCACGAAGGAGATGGCGGGACGACCTGGATGTCTTCCTTGAGAATTGGAGTGGAAAAGCATGGGACCGAGATGATTGGAAAGAATGGAGGGAGGCCTTTGCCCAGCAGTGGGACAGCACAGGCTAGGTATAATAATAATAATAATATAATTTTTTAAAAACTTAATTTTTTTACGAGTTTTCAAGTGTTACAATTTGTAGTCTAACTTCAGACTAGCCAAGATCCGACGGCCGTAGTGTATTCGCTGGATTCGTTCGCACCCAGTCTACGTGTATGAAATACTCTTTGCATGTTTCTCAACAGTCTGTACCCGGATTGAGAAAGCGGTATTAACAGAAAGTACAGGAACATAATATATCTCAGAACCTAAGTAAAAAATAAAATATTCTTAAGTAGGTAATTTAAAGTTCTATTTATTATTTGTTACCTTTTTTAATTGCGTTGCCATAATTGTAGTATGGCCAGCCATACGTAAGTAAATCGTGTGACAAAATGGCTTTGATAGAAAATCTAATCTAGTAACATAAATCAGGGGGGAGTAAGTACTTTAAGAGTACGGCTGTCGCGCGACAGCAGCACTGCTGACGCGCGGCTAATTTGAAGGCGCTCTAAAAGCTGGGTAAAGACCTAGGGACAGTTGACTGCATGTCAATGATTCATTCTTTTGTCTTCCTGACCACGGTTCCAGACGTACCAGGTTCCAGACGGTTCCAGTATCTTACGTAGTTTACGGAGAAAGACAAGCCAATCTGTACAGGTTTTATTGGCAGTGAAGTGAAACCTTTTACACATATGCACAGACATTTATTTTGTATTTACTAGTTATTTTATGGTACATAGTTTCTCCCTCTCTTGAGGAGAGGCCTGAGTCCCAGTAGTGGGCACATTAAAAAGCTGATAATGATGACATATTTTCTCACACAGTTTGAAGCTGTTGGACCAAATTAGATCCATAATATGTCGCGTCACATTACAAACGAACTAAATGGACGTGGTCAAAGAAAATACCACACATTCCATTTAAGACCCTATTTTCGACCTTATTGCTAATAGCGTAAGAGCGTAAAAGACTAACAATCTTGCCGCACTTATGTAATAAAAATACTTTATTGCGTCGTGTACATGTAGGTACAAGATCCATAATTATAAGACATTTATATAAAAAAAAAATTATAAATCTATAATACTTAAATAATTTGCATTACATCTTAGTCGGTATTATCAGCCAGCCATACCTAATCTTAATATATTAATAAAATCGTATAATCTCGTTTTTACAAATTAAATATAATTTTTGTACATTGCACATTCTTTTCTGAACCAATACAAGTTTTGTCTACCTAGTTAATTAAATTAAAATTAATAAATTGTTAAGGAAAACTCTTTAAAATTAATATTTTCTTCAATCATTCAATTTATGCAGTATTATTTTCCTTAACATTTTAATTAGAGATTATGACAAAACAGGATTCAATGTGATCACAAAATTAGCTAACTTTTTCGGTTCATGCTTTTTGAAAATGTGTCTGCGTAGTGAATCTCTACGGAAGAAACTTTTCTCACACTGAGGACAGCTGAAATTCTTTTCATCATGCCTTTTCTGATGTATGGCCAATTTCTCAGCGTTTTCGAAGAAAAAACCACATTCTAAACATACAACGTTATTAGCTGTATGCCTAGATTTATGAGTTTTCAATAGACTTGCTGTGAAAGCTGAATATTCACACATATCACATTTGAAAGATTTAGACTTATCATGTACCCTCTTTCGGTGGTTACAGAGTTCACCCATTGTATAAAAGTTTGCGGAACATGTTTCACAAGTGTAACTTCTAACTCCAGTGTGCCTTTTCATATGATTAGCTAAATTATCTCGACTTTTCAACGTTTTGTTACAAACCTCACATTGTACAGTCTTCGGTGTATGTTGTCGTAAATGTTTGTAGAATCGATTTCGGCCTTTAATGATTTTACCGCAATACTGGCACGTTGACACCACTCTATAATCTTTGTGTCTAGACTCTCTGTGTCCTTGCAGTGAGGCGTGTTGCGTAAAACATTTTAAACAATCTTTACATTGGTATGGCCTGAGCCCGCTGTGTATCACTAAATGAGCGTCCATATCCTTGATGCGTTTTGTACTATAGACACAATCTTTACAGTGAAACACTCTTTTTTTCCCCACACCTTCAATACGAACTTTGGCGGCAGCTCGACAGCTAATCGATTGTTTTTTTTTATGTATGTTGAAAGCTTTAAAAGATTTGAACTGCCTCTTGCAGCTGGGGCAGACCAGCTTGGTAAGTAGATGGACGTTTTTCCAGTGAACTGCTAGTTTACACTTACTTTTAAAGGAACCGCCACAATCATCACATATCAATTTTAAGTCTATTGCTCGGCTGGGTTTTCCCGAACTGGTTAGGTTTCCTATAGTTTTAGATTCCTGATTTTCATCTTCGCTCTCAAGTTTTTCAATTTCTAGTTCTTCTTTTGTTACAGTGTCAATAACAAGTTCATCATCAGACATGTCATAGTCAGGTTCTTCATCCTTCGGTATTAAATTAACAGGTATGACATTTACGGGTGTCTTTATTTCAGACTTTTTATTAACATCTTTTTTAATTAGAGGTGTTTGGTCAGCCGATTTGTCAACATCAGGCACGTCATGTTGTACTGTTCCGTTTGTAGATATATCAGGTTTTGTTGTTCCTGTTGCGGTTCTATTTTCAAACACTACATCTACTTCTTTCTTAACAGGGACTTTGAGAGCTATTTTGCATATTTTTGATGGCTGCTTAGCTATGCTTAGCAATATCTTATTAGATGTTTCACACTTCTGTTTGAAGACTACTGCTGTTTCAAGTTGCAATAAACAATCTGGACATATTCTACTGGGTAGTCCATCGCTTTCCTTAATATCAATGTTTGCTACATACTTTATTTTTTCTGCTATCAGAGAATTGTTGTATTCCTCAAACAACGACAAACATTTCTGAGATTTTTCTAAGTCATACCGTATACAAACTCGACAGTTTATGTTCTTCTCTGGCTCACTCATGATTCCACTCTGTGTCACATCAATATTCCATGAAAATCTCAAATTTCCTAGGGTTTGTTGCTAATTTTCTTGTTGAGTTGTTCTGTCGTCATGAATTGACTAATTAAAGGCTTGTTTCTTTCAGCCTCTAAAAGCAAATGTGTAATTTGTCCTTCAAGTTATTATTAACTCATCTTTTACCGATTTAAAATACTGAAAATGTTTTTTTTTGTTTTGTTGTTTTACTAAAATAGTAAATAAAAGCAGAATTCGGCACAAAAATATTTTGACATGACAATGACATATTAATTTGTTGACGCTGTCAATTTCATCAAAGTAGGGCTGCGTTCAATGTTATCCTTAAAATTAGGGTTGCCGTATCTAAAACTGTATGCTGTATTTGAGAATAAAAACGAGCAGTTTGTTGTCGTTTGTATCGAAAGCGAATCACACACGCGTTTATATCGACATAAGCGTGCGACACACGCGCGTTATTGTGTAATGTCCATACAATCTTTTCTCGCTTATAAATAGGTGTACCCAGAAACGTCGCTAATTTTTCTTATTTTTTTTTTTAATTAACAATAAAGCGCATATGCAATCAATGCTGTCTTAACCGTAGTAAATTTTTATCTTCGTGGTAATTTGTAATCTTACACGTACAGTACTTTTAAACAAACGTCATTTTTTTATTACTGGTTATTACGGACTGCACCTAAGGTGTCTTTCTATAAGATGTATCGATAGTAGGGAATCCTAATACAAACCTATCCATAGCACGCATCCCTCCATATAAAAATTATATCTTAGTTGAATCCGTTTCCACCAGTGCTAAGCTATGTGCACCAATGAATATGATTGGTGGATGTCAAACACATCATTTCCAATGTAGCTCATATAGTGGAAAAGCTCTCAAAGGCGCTTATCATGAATAGAAATCCAGCCTAGGGTAAAATGTAGAAATAAAACGCAAATTGTAAAATAAATATTTTTTTACCTTTTTTGTGTATTAATATTTTACTATAATACATAATATCACTCTCCTTTCTTACAATGGAATTCATTTTAACTAATATGTAACACAACTTATTATAAGTATTAAAGTAAAATACTAATAAAATGTTGAAAGTTACAAAGAATCTAAGAAGACTAGCAAAACGTTATGGAGCACAGACACACTTTCCTTATTTTTTAACTGAAAACATTCTTACAAACAAAATTGAATAAAGTGATTTATTAATTATAATATCAAAATATTGTAATGATATATTATTTTATTGAATGCAATATTTCACAATTGTAACAATATAATAAAAGGAAATTACATAAATGTTTGGTTGATAAAGTTTTTTGTTGATTTAAATGAAAGCACAGACAATTATTATTACTACCTACATTCGTACTTTGAATGTTTGTACGTATTTGTATGTTTGATACTACAGTATGCTCAGTATATTTTTGCATGCAGCGTTAATTGGGAAGCTATCAACATTCCAGTTGCACTTTCGGCCGTAACTTTGAGCTCCTGTATTTTGCATAAACATTCTTGGTTATATTAATTTGTTTTAATGTACACTTTAAAAATGGGCCATATAATTGTGTTTGCTCTATTTAATTTCCTAACATAACTACATTTTTCTCACCAATAATTCAAACATTATGTGACTTACTTTTACTCTAATTAAATTTACTTACATTTCATTAATATTTTTTTAATCAGGGACTAAAAATACTAAGGCACTTTTTACCAGACACGCATTGGGCGTTATTTATACATATAAAACTTGAATTGAAAATGAGTAAATCTTAATGGCGACGATATTTGGTCCCAGAAACATTAAAAGTTTTATTTTAGTGCAATGATATTCTAGTCAACAGATATGTTATGCCCTCACAAAACAATCGAAAAATTAAACCACGCACACTTTTTATTTATTGTAGGTGCAATTTTCTACTAGTAAAAATAATAGAAAAGGGATAGCGTAATAAATTCAACAAGAAAAAAAAAGAAACAACTATTGTTATCAATTACTCGTGAATCTAAGTAATTCTAAGTGAACATTATTCTGGCAATTAATCACTTAAAGAGGTTCTAATTAAGTCCTTTTCGAGTCTTCATTTTTGCGCGCTCATAACATATTTGTTCAATATCATATCATTGTTTTTAGTGACTACAGAACCCACTAGTATTATTTTATAATGCCAAACTTATGTAAAATACCGTGAAAAGTTATTAAAAATTAACATTATCCTATTGTACTTGTAACTACATGGCTTTTTTATTAGCTACCGTCTGTACTTTTTACAACAAAATTCAAATATCAAAATATCTACTAATTAATATTATTATAGTGTCTGTTCATTGGTCTTTAACCCTATGTATTTAAAAATATTATGAAATCTTGCATTCCAGTAACTATAGTGTTATTAACTTAGGGAGGCCAATTTACTTGATTTACGTTCTTTAGTTTACATGCCACTGTAAAATTGTAAATACCGTTAATTGTAATCTACCTCGTGAGATTGTAAACTGACGGAAGATTGTGGACCTCTTACAATTTGACGCATTATTTTTCGGTAGTTTATAATCATTAATCAATCTATTAAAATGAAATTCAAACGAAAATTGCTTCACTTCAACATTGTGAGCAGTATGTTATAGTTTAGGTACAATTTACAATCTCACGAGATAGATTATAATGTAACGGTATTTAAAATATTTCTTTTTAAAAATCTGGTCATGTTTTCCTAATTTATGGAAAAAACAACTGAATAATGTGGGCAGAGAAAATTAGATTTAATATTTTACAGTAAAATGGCCTTTATTAATGGAATGCGAAGAGCTAATTACATGTGGAATTACGAAGTCCAAACAAAGCGTCTGTCCAGTCATTAGTTAGAAAATGCGTCAACGTCCCCGTGAATTCCAAATGTAATAATGATTCATTGGTCGCCTAGTATAGTGGTTGTTATGTCAACAGGTGATTAATTACTCTACATATCGTCTGTGTTGAGACATTTTTAATAGAAATTACGTCATATATCACGTCAAAGGCATACAAATCATTAGGAAAAGGAAATAATACTTCCGAGGTTATACAAATGAATTGTTCTAAATGTATTCAATCTTTTGTTTATGCAAGTAGAGCCGGTGTCGACTGTTCTGCCAATGTCAAAAGTAAATTGGATAAGTTAGTAACATGAACACAAAGAATTCGTCAACTAAAAACGGAGTGACTATAGTAGTATATATCTTCGATTGATACAATAAATTGGTCTTCATGAGTTCTAAATGTAAATTTCGAACGCCGTCATCCTTTGAATTTGACATTGTCATAGACGTAGATGTCAAATTTGACAAGTGACAATCTGTCAGTGATAAAATGTCTGAGTCTAAATATGAATTTAGGCGGCACAGAGCATTCTCACAAATTAGATTTTTGAGAAACTACTTTTGCCTTGTTAGACCGTCATATATCATATCTACTAAAACAATTCAAAATAAAGGATTATTTCCTTTCCCATAACAATACAAAGTCAATGTTGTATCAAATAGCCTGCCATACAATTTGTCTTAACAAAAATATTGTCCTGTGTCAAACACTGCCTTACATCACCACTACACTTAACTCTAAAATTGTAACAATCTACCTAAATGTATGAACTAAGAACAAGTCAGAGTCTTCAGTCCGGTGGTTCCTGGTGGGAGCAGTGTGGTACAGGGGTCGGTGAAGACTTGAAGGCTCTCGGGAACAGTGAGGAGTACGAAGGGGGTGGTTCGTATTCTGGCGGGGAGGGCGGGAGGGGCTGCGTGAACAGCTGCTGGGACGCCGCTGTCACTGTCACCGTGGGTGACAGGTCTATGCAAGATGGCGGGATGTTGATCGGCGTGTCTGATGGCTTTGAGCGTTTGCAGCAGCATTCTATAAAGAGAAATGTTGGGTTTAGTTACAGTAAAATGGCGGTTATTTGTTTATTATGGTGATGGATGAAGGTGACGTAAAAGCTGTACGCCTCTACTCTTTGAAGGGTACCTATAATTACCTACCTACTCATTTTAGCCAAGCAGCTTGTTTTTCTAGTCTGTGATCCCAGTCTTTGACCGACTATCACAACAAAAACCTTTTTACTGAAAAGAGTGGCAAACAATCATTGGCTGAAAAGAGTGGATGAAGTTTTTGCACTTTATCCACCATGGAGATTTACGCTTTAAAAAGACATTATAGTTCGTTTTTTAATTCTAGACTACGATTTGACAACTTAAAATGTCAAACTCCAGAAAATTGGGAACATATTTCGAGAGTGTGACATTCTGAGTTGTCAAATCGTAGTTAGGTACATAGAATTAAAAAACGAACTACCTATAGCTTCATTTATTTGACCTACAATTTTTTTGGAAATTCTAAAGCGTATAAATAGTTTTGGTACAGTAGAAAAAGCGTCTTATCTTTCTGATACTATCTTTGTGCCACTTTTCTTCATCCTTCAAATCTACCCAGCTTTATCCCCATAACTTGTAAGACAACTTCTTCTTAGTGCTTCCTAGTTTTTTACAGGCTATACAATAAAAAAACGGCTTCTCAACTTACCCCAAGCCAAACAGAACATGAGTACAGTAGCACAGACGAGCATCCCCACCACCAGGTAGCTCCAGGGTCCATACGGCTTCAGGGCGGCTGCGAACTCCATGAACGCGTTGGTAGACTTCTCCGGCTCGCTGATCTTCACTGAAAGAGTCAAGTCGCCTGTTGTCAGTTAGGTACATCTGCTGCTAGAGCCGAAGCATTGGCAAAAAGAGTAAGTTAATGGTGAAAAAAACAAGCTTTTAAAAAATGGTCTGCCACATTAGATTTAGGCCTGAAGATGAAGAATCGTCAAACTTAAGTGGCAGTGGGTAAGGGCATTGCTTGTAGAACAGATGGTCGATGGATATGAAAGGCTCCTACAAGGTTTTTTTTATGGTGGGAAAAATCATCGAAGGACTCCAAGGTGGACCGATGACCTGATGAGGGTCGCGGCAATACGATTGATGCGAGAAGCGTAGGACCAATCGTTGTGAAAAAGAAAAACAATATTAATATTTTTCTCTCATTGGTTTTTTATGTAGCCATAATTCCGTAGATGACCCTTTTATCTACAACTGGCTTATGCCCGCGGTTTTGCCCGCGTGAAATTAGTAAATATATGACCAAGACAATTATTAGTTTATAAATCGGTCCTGTACTTTTTGAGCTTATTCATTAAATAAAAGGAGAAACTGAGTGACATAACAACGCACAGCCGAAACTGCTACTGAGGCTATGAGCGTGGAATTTTGAATTTATGTCGTAGGCGAGCACTAAGACAGGATTTTTCAAAATTCACCCCCTAAGAGAAGAAACGGGTATCTAAAGCTTGTACTGCGAAACTTATGTAGCGCCATCTATGACGCCTCATAAGAACTACGAGAATCCTGCATCGCGCAATGAAAGTTCTCCGCGCGATTAGAACATATACGACAGCCCGAAGTCAACTATCGGGCAGTAGCCCACCAGACTATAACACCTGTCTGGTCGGAGGATCCTCCCGTTTCATCGGAGGTATGTGGGACTTTACTCTCTGTTCCGCATTCCTCCAAACTTACTTTAACGCGGGCGGGCGAAGCCGCTGTCAGAAGCTAGTACTCTAATACGTAGGTACATTATAGCATAGCATCAGCTTTATAATGATCCCTATGCTGAGACTCAGGTTTCCTTTCAGAGTTGGTGGTGTACGAGTATGTCACATGTCTTCGAAGTTTTAGGTTCATTTCCTCACGATGTTTTCCTTCACAGTTTTGAGAACAGTGGTGATAAATTAAATAACACATAGCTGGGGCATAATACGTAATACATATGTACGTTATGGACGATGACATATTGTGAATATCCCCATTCAACAATAACGGGAAAATATGTTGAATACATACTAATGTTCTTTTTGTTTGCAAGTAATGAGGAAACAAATAACAAATGTCTATTACAATAATATTATTGTCTGATTAGTTTCGCGAACACTCATTGATAATTATGGGGACAATCCCATGATGTAGAGCCACAAGGATGCCCCGTTTTTTTAAGACACGTTACAACTGCTTGCAGGCCAATTTGGGTCTGAAGCCTTGAACGAATTATGGTGACGATTCCGTGATATGGGGCCAGATGGATGTCTCGTTCTTTATGATACGTCAGAACTGCTTGCTTGCCAAATTGGGACTGACACCTTGGAAGAGTTAGACGTGGGACCTCATGATAATGGAAGGTTTTGTTGAAACAGAGAATCTACTACAAGTTATTAATGAGATCCATTTAACAACCTAAACTGAATATAGTTTTTTTTTGGAGGGGAAAATCATCTACTCCGCCCTTAGCGGAGTTAGAGATAGTAACACGTTTACGGACTAAAAATCTTTCTTCTCCTTGTTTCCTTTCATACCAGAGCCGAAGTAGATTCTTGGCCCCAATAGGCTTCGACTCTGCTAGACCCCTACGGTTTGCTGACAATTCCTCGAGGCGGGCATGGAACAGAATGCGTCGTTGACGACTTGAGCACGATCCGGACGGTTACCTATTGCTCGCTGCCACAGTAAGGCCGAAAATCGGGATTGGAATTCCATAGTTGAGTTACATAGGATAAATAAATAGGTTCCCATCTAAAAAGCCTGACATAAGCTACTGAAAAGCTTACAATAATCTCGTTGAAACCCGTAGTAGAAGTAAGAGGACGCTTTGGAAGGGACTCCCACTTGCCTAGACTATCAGAACACGTAAAATACTAACAAAATTCAATACTCACTTATAACAGAAGGTTTTGTCATCCCATCAGGCTGTTCCAAGCCCAGTAGCTCCTGGTTCCTTGCTGCGAACCTTCTCAGCAGCTCCAAGAGTGGAGGGTCGTGGCGATGGGAGCAGGCTCCAGGGTCCTCGTCTTCGCCTCCAGGGCAGTGACGAACTCCATCGCAGACCAGGTATGATGATATGCAGAGGCTGGTCACTCCACATATAAACTGAGAATCATTGTTGCATATTGAACCTGGAATTGAGAAAGGAGGATTATGTTTTACGAACGCAACAATTCAAAACCCAGTCAAGGTTCTAGCCCAGTCACGCGCATTACTTTGTGTCAAAACACCACTCACACATCACCACTGCTTTCAAAACGGTGAAGAAAAATGTCTTAGAACAAAAAATTTGAAGACATGTGACATCCACCATCTCGCTACTGGGTCCCCGCGGTGGATTACGGCCCATTCCTTCTTATGATGTATCCGCTGCTGGACAGAGGCCTCCTCTCTAGAAGAAGGAACGACGTAATACAACGTGCGGGCCCAGTGCGGGTTGGTGGATGTCACATGTTTTCGAAGTTTTTTGGTTCTAGGACATGCCAGTTTCCTCACGATGTTTTCCTTCACAATTTTGACAGCAGTGGTGATGAAATAAATTACACAAAGTAATGCGCCTGGTTGTCCTACATAAACTAGGAATATTGCAATGGTATTTGCCCAGTTTAGAACCCACCACACAGGTATAAGAGGCGGGTATATATTAGGCCCAGAGCCATCACGACATCAAGTAGATGCAAATATATTTTTATACTTCGAATTCATTGCCACATCTCTCCCTACAGGCATAACTATGTAGCAATTATTCTAGCATGTTAAACTAAAAGATTACCAGCATTAGATAAATAGTCCTACTTATATTCGCCACGCATTAGGACACTCAATCATTAAAACGTGTCACGCGCTCGTTTGACACACCGCTCTGTCGAAACTGTTGGGTGAACGCATAGCCATGAGAACTGACTGAGCAATACTCTGTGGTAGAAAAAGACGTGTAGCGTGGTTAGATGGCCAAAGGCCGTAGGGTCAAAACTGGGGCTCCTTTTTTAACGTGAGGGAAGCATGGGGGAGTATCATAATTTTGTCAATTTTTTTTTAATTGATATAAACTAGCGCTTGATTGCGATCCCACCTGATGGTAAGCAGTGGTGCAATCGTTCATGGTGAGGCGTACTACATAGTTTATTAAGAGCATATACAACTATTGCCTACTAACCTTTTGCGTACCGTAATTAGAGATATAATAGAACGAAAATAGGTGTGCGATTGGGGGCTTAAGTGTTAAAGAACAAATTAAAACTAGTGGCCATAATTACTGTTGCAAACTATTTTATTTTGATTTTAAATGTGGGAGAATTTTTCGCTAGTTCAATAACAGCCCTCCTAGCCAAGTTACTATCGATTCACGCTTTGAATCCGCTTATTCAGCTTCTAAAGGGATGTAATGGGGTCTAAAGTTTGTATGGAGAACCCTACTTTCACGCGGGCGAAGCCGCTGGCAGAAAGCTAGTGCTAATATAATTATTAAAGCTGAAGAGTTCATTTTTTTAACGCGCAGATCCAGAGCTACCAATACCAGTCAGATTTTTAAAATTCTTTGTATTTGATAACTCAATTCTTGATTTGGAACAGATAAAGATGAACTCATAACAACCCCTAGGCGCCGAGCTAATAGAAAAAAAAGTTAAAAAAAAAACGGGCACAGTTAGTATATAAAACGTATGTGGCACCTACCACTATTAATCGCGGTGACAACCAGCCGCAACTTTTCAGTATGCTGGTAAGGAGAGGTGGGGGGGTTCCAGACGATCCTCAGCTTGGAGGGGAGCAGCTTGGTACCGGCCCTTGCTGCCACAGCTGCTGCATTTCCTCCGCAGAGATTTAGCCGCCACATCGGGGTTTTTGCGTCTGCGATATACTGAAAAAAGAAACAAAAGAAAATCGTAAGCAACTTGTTCTTGAATATCTACGTGTTCAGCCTCCCTAGCCAAGTTACAATCGTATCGTTTAGAGTTAGCACTTATAGTTGGCCACGCCCCCAATTCCCTTGTTCCGACGTCATACCAACAAAAAATTCGGGGCGTGGCTATCTACAAGCGCTAACTTTAAATGAACCGATGGTAAGCTGGCTAAGGGGGCAGGTGTCTTTTTAGCATTATAGTTTAAGGGAAGATACTCGTACGTTAAGATCGCAATCAAAAAACTTGGACTCAAAACTCACACATCTACACTATCTGTAGTCACTGATAGACAAGGACAGAGATAGGAGCCGGCGGTGTCGTGTGAGCGAAATAGCAATAGCCACCGAATGTGAGCGATTGTTACCGATGTGAAATCATGACAATTGTCACAATTTAAACGGTCCACGCGCTAGAGTCGAGTCTCTATCTTCCGGTGTTTTTATTTAATCTAAGATTACAGTCATAGAAAGTTCGAGGTAATCGCCTGAGATGTGTGTGGGTAGATAAACGAAGAATGGAAAGTAATAGCACATTATATACTTCTTCACACATGACAGATGACAGTCTAGAAAACTATATATTTTATTCACACATTTCATTACGCAAGTTTAGACTGTCTGTTACTGAGACGTTGGGCGTCCGTCGTACATTGTAGCAGCGGCATACACAAACATATAGCAATGTAGGAGAAAACGCTAAAAACGCTGCGTTTCCGTAAACAAGCTCTAAAGGTGTTGAGCACACGTGGACCACGTACCTAGTTTCCATACATTTTATAAGGAAACAAGACTTATAAAGACTACTTCAGATCCACACGACGTACAAATCAGACGTGATGGTCTAATGTAGGTCTAACTTGTCTTTTCGAAACAGTGTGTATGAAATCCATTCATATATCGTACCGTGCTTCGCCCGGAAAACAACAACAGTCCTTGCAGACATAATTGAGCACATTTGACTCCAATTAACCCGAATATTGTTGTAATACGATAATTGTACCACCATGCATAAGGTTACCCGCACACGGACGGACTTATTAGGGATATTTCATAACTAGAAAATACTAGTAAGTACTCGATACTTAAGTTTCGGTATCGAGTATTAATAGAATCGAATCAATTTTGCGGTACTTAGTAGCTAAAACAAAAATAGTTGGTATCGAATCAGGCTGAACGAAACACATTAGAAAAACACTCTCTTTAATTGTAATCTTAAACTCGTAACATAAGTTCTAAGCGAGTGCTTATTTTCTAAAGCTTGTTACTCTGGCTTTAGAAAAATGTCGCCTGTAAAGAACAGATTGTCATATAGAGATTGTTTAATCTGCACAATAAAAAGATACTTTAGTTAACGTTATAATAATTAAGCTTACGATTACTTATTTAGAGACATAGAAAGACAATAGGTGTGCGCAAGCTAGCGTTCGCTTGAAGCTCAAGAGTTTAAGAAGCCAAAATGATTGATCTGGGTTTCTGGTTCCTAGTTTTCTGTTTATTCATCATATTAGTTTCATTAATTAATTTTTAATTAACGCCGGCGTTCGTACACCTATTGTTCTTTAATCGTGTCTGTAATTACAAGATCGAAAGGTTAAATCAATACAAAAGTATCGATATCAGTAAGTATCGATACTTTAAGAGTAAGTGTCGACACTGTAAGAGGAAGTACGAGTAATATCCAAAAACGATTCGAGTACTATTTGGTATGAGTAAGTATTTTATACTTTAAGGGTAGGTATTGAAACATCCCTAGTCGCGACGCGACTGCTTCTAGAGGTCCCTGGACCGTGTGCAGACATCCTATCATCTGTGAACACAGTTGTCAAGTAGGTACCGTCATGAGAAAAACGTTGCAGAGTCATAAACACCTAATTAAATATGTCTGGTGTTATATTTACTTGAAACAATGAGATTTAGATCCCAAGAAATGTTTCGAAAGTTATGTTGGAAAAGATAACGGAAAGAGATTGTTTGGACCTCGTTTTTGCAGAAGTGAGGGAACTTAACGATTTTGTGAAGGTCGAAATAATTATTTATGAAATCACACTAATATTATAAAGGAGAAACGAATAGTTTGTAAGTAAATATAAGTGTGTATGATTGTTCTCTTTCACGACTATGGTCGGCGGATTACGCTATTGGTAGACTGATTTGGTTAGAAACCATACAAAGTTCATGATCAAACAAATTCATGGTCCGATCGCACCAAGTTCATGGGCAGATTCTGATAGTACCATGTTTGGGGTCTGATCGTATCAAGTTTGAGTGTGTACACTTGTACAGTGACTGTAATACAATACGGCCGTGCAAAAATAAAGGTTTTAAAAAAATTATTGCCAATAACAGTTGTTAACAGCAATGACAACTGCATATTACATTTATTTGTTTAAACTATTTATTTTTTTACGCGTTTTCAAGCGCTAAAATTCGCAGAGCCTAACTTCAGACTCGCCTAGATCCGGCGGCCGTACTGTACTTAGGTACCATCGAAGACACTTCCGCCTGACTACCGCTAAGTTCATTTTTGCTTGCACTCGAATTTAATTAATTAATTTAGTAAACTGTACATATAATTAGATATCTAACCTTAAAACTACATAACCCTAATTAACTTAACTAAAAATACCTAATCTATGCACTCGAAACGAAAACTTCAAAGGTTTGGTTTGGTGCCCAGCCGCAGGATTTAAGCGATTTTTTTAAAGTGTTCAGGTAGAAATAACCGCGATAGTACCTACTCACAAAGTTGCTCGCGTAGTGTGCTTGGTTCGTGCGCGCAAGGCGTACACACTATGGGAATTCTATTACATTGCATGATACAAATTCTTTCATTCTATTTTACATTGGATGTTACGTTACAGGAGTAACTAATCCAACTTCACATTCTCAGGTTGCCAGAAATGGTTTGGCCATTTACTCTCGACCCAATGACTTAATTCTCTTTGGCTTGGGCCCGAATCATAACTAAAGCAACTGGAGCCAAGCCGTAGGATTCAGCGATCAAGCAGAAAATACTGCGATAGTACATTTCAAAACCCGGTTACAAATCTGGTGGTACTCACAATAAGCAGCTTGCAGGCGTCAGTACTATTATTAACAGGCGCCGACTGGTCGGTGGCGGTGTCCTGCGCGTGCGCAGCTGTCCTCGCGCTCCACTTGCGGTTGAGCGCGCCGGCCACTGGAGGCACCTGCACGTCGGTCACGCCTGTGATGCCTCGCTCCCATTCTGCTAGGGATTCCTGAAATTAATAATAGAAAGTTTTATTTATTTGTTTTTTTCCTCAATGTGTTTTTTTTTTATGATGGGAAAAATCATTGAATAACAAATCCAGGGTTTGAAAATCTATGTGGTGGGAGCCGGACACAGTGTCAGTCTTCTACTGACTAAACGAACCACCGTTCCTTCCTGCCTTAGTTCCAGGGCCCCGGTGTTCCACTTTCGCATCAACCCTTGGCCCCAGAAGGCTTTGACGCGGCTAGGCCCCTACAGTTGCCGAAAACTCCTTGATGTTTCTTCAATGTGTAATAATGAATCTTCTAACACGTAAAAATCTCATGTCATAGTGTTTGCTATCGAACCTCTAAAAATAGGTCGAGTTTTGATACTCTGGATCAGAAAGATACGGCTCTTCAGGTTAATAAACAACATAGGTAAGACAAAACAAAATCTATTCAAATATGTGTTGTTCGCAAGGTCCTCATCGACCTCTTGCCCTAGTGTCTCCTAGTTTTGTTCTAGTCTTGCCCTTGTATTGGCCTAGTGGCTCTTTTCTAGTCAAGTTATATTTCACACAGCGACTTTTAAATAATAACGCGAATAATTAATTTCGTGGATCGTTTTCATTTAATAAACCATGATCCGTATCAAATTAATTGTCATGGGAATTGGTTCTCATCATGGTGTCACAGTTCTCATAAATTAACTGCAGTGACTGACCTTAACATTGGCAGTGTTCAAGATAATTAGATTTAAAAATAAACTCAAGTATTTGTTGGAAGCAAGAAAAAAAATGAGCCGACGTCAGAAGTGTCAACAATTTTGACAGGAGTACAACAATAGTTGCCAAAAAGATTGAGTACATACAGTACGGCCTTCTTCTTGGAGAGTCTGAAGTTAGATTTTACAAACATTAGTGTTTTAAGCTATTGCATAGCTTTTATCGCAGGCCTTGAGCGCGGGGACTAAATCCAGAAATTCCGTAACGAAAAAAACCTCACGCTCCCCACTCCGACGGGCACGGAGGTGTGGCTTGAAGGCCGTGCATCGTCTAACGTCGTGTCAGTTCGGCAGTCTTCGACACGGCGCTGTGTGTCGCAGTGGCGTAGCGTGCAATCTCGGGGCCCGGGGCGTGAGACCCATTTTGCCGCCCCCATTCTACACCGTGAAATTTAAATGGTTGTTTTCCCGCGGCAGAATGACTTGCCATAAGGAGTACTTTCGAAGCATACAGTAAAAATAAAAAAATGAAAAGTTTTTTTTTATAAATAATTATTAAAAATATTCATCAACTCACAAAAGCGAAAACAATAGTAACATTAGACCTAATTTTTAGGTACTACTTGAGTCGCATGAGCAGCACGTCGTCAAAGGAAACCGATTCATTAAATATTTAAACAAAAATAAGCTCTCGCACATTGTGATACGTCATAATTAGCTTGCACTCTACAGGTCCATTTTTTGTTTTTAATATTTTATTTTCTTATCAAACGTTTGTATTACCAAGACACAACCATTTCGCTCAGGGAAAACAACCATTAAAAGGAAATTGTCCAATTCTGGCCATTTTTAAACACGCTGCTCAACAAAAATCTAATATATCAATAATTTTATTTATATTTTAGCAAATGTTTGATACTAATAACTTTGTATCAATTAGCACTGTAAAAAATCTTATTTTTTTGGTATTTGTTTTGATTTTAGAACTTTGATGAGCTTTAGTGTTGCCAAAAAAAAACTGCATAAACAAAAATTCAAATCGATTTATTTTAGATCGATTTGGTAGGGTAATCTCTCCACTATATTTACCGCACTTCATATGATCATTTTATTAAAAATATGAGTTAACTCTAAAATAAATTATTAAAGATCTTAGAATAATAAATCAAAGAGTTTATTATAGGTACCAGAAGAACAACAAAATATGGAATCGATTATTGATTTTAAAAAATCAATTGTCAATTCCTTCTTTATCGATATAATTATAAATATTTTTAATTGACAACACAGTACTTAAAAAAATGTTGTGTATTGTCAAAATGACGTTTATTCGTTTTGTTTCTTTGCGTCGTGAGTGTTGTTTTTCCAAGTTTTTTTGCCATTACTTTGGCTTTTCGTAATGGATTCTGATTCTTGACGACCCTGGCACTTCCTTGGAGTCTGAACCTTGTATTTATGATGAACCAGGCACATCTACGGACACTGTACCTCACCCAAACCAATTTTAATAAAATGTTAAAAAATATGTAAATATAAAATCTTGATACAAAACTAAGTGTGTATCTTAATTCTTACTGATTTGAACTATTAAATCACACATATATTATTAGCTGAACTGTTTGTTTATAAATGGCCAAAGTCCCATACAAGTTGGTCATTCCCCTTTCACGGTGTATAACTGGTGCTTAATTCAAATTAAATTTCACAGGCAATGAGGTTTCTTTTATTGAACTAATACAATTATTGGGAGAAAGAATAAAAAAGCTATTGTTTTGGAATTGACACAACAATTTTTTTTCTTGAAGAAAGTTGTTCAGTATCACGAGTAGAAACCACTGTTAAAATTTCGTTCACAACTTCAAAATCACCCTGTATAACTGTTAGTATTCCATTTTGACCCCCTTCTACTAAAGTAGAGGGCGCGGTACTGGTTGCACACGGGCGCCACAAGTGCTACAGACGCCTCTGTTTCAATTTTATAGTTATTGTTGTTTTTTGACCTGTTCTGACACATGAAATGAAGATCTCTACCCGCTTTACCGGCGACATTTTGCCGCCCCCAAGGGCTGCCGCCCGGGGCGAGCCGCCCCCTCCGCCCCACCCACGCTACGCCACTGGTGTGTCGTGCGATTAGACGTATTGTACGACTTTACGATGACATATTGACAGCTGACAAGTAAACATTAAATGTTATTGTGCTCGTAATTAAATAATTATTTAAAATAGAAAAAGCAGTATTCAAACAGTGTATAATTCATAAAAGTGATGATAGACTCATAAACAAACAGTAACAGTGTTATCATAGTTTAAAAATACCGGATTATCATATAAACATTGATTCTCAAATATACACTTCTCATCAAAAAAATCGAAACACTTCCGTTTTCATTGTTTCTGTCCGAATTTAACACAAAAAAGAATTCATACGATGAAAAAAAATACATATATTATAGCTGGCAGTTTGGCCATTACAGTAATAAGCGAAAATTCTAAATTCAAAATTAGAATTTCATTTGTTTATCTTATAAACGAAATGAATCACTGTTTTGAGACAAATGTGTGTTTAGGGTTGGAGTACATTTAGTGTTTAAAAACTAAAAATTGGCGCCTATCCTTAAACTTTTTGTTTTTTATTTCAATACTGTGACTTTGGGACGTCTGAAAAAAGGTTTTTTTTCTAAAACGTATGGATACTTCGCCCACAGAAGCCGCCCAAGTTGTGGCATTGCTGGATTCTGGCCTTAGTCAGCGTGTTGTGGCTGCAAGACTGCATCTAAGCCTGTCATCTGTTCATAGAGTCTATAAACGTTATCGGGAGACTGGTTTGTTCACGCGCCGTTCAGGATCTGGCAGGAATCGGGTCACTTCTGAGCGAGATGATCGATTTATTGTAACAACTTCTTTAAGAAATCGACGCCTTAACGCTTTTCAACTGCAGCAGCGGCTTCGTGTTGTACGAAGGGTGGCTGTAAGTGACTCTACAATTAGAAGAAGGTTGAAGGATCGTGGACTGGTACCGCATAAGCCAGCAAATGGGCCGAAATTAACTGCAGACCATCGAAGAGCGCGCCTTAACTTTGCACGTGAGCACCTAAATTGGTCATACCTACAGTGGAGCAAAGTTCTCTTTTCTGATGAGTGTAAAATTATGCTGTATGGTAACGACGGAAGGAACAAGGTCTACAGAAGAGACGGAGAACGCTATGCACAATGCTGCATTGAAGAAAAGGTCAGCTATGGTGGCGGTTCGTGGACGGTTTGGGGAGGAATCAGCGCCGACGGTAAGACAGAGCTTGCTTTCGTGTCTGGGCCACGTCTGCCTGCACTAAACTGTCATCGGTACGTCGAAGAGTGTCTCGAGCCTCATGTGATGCCCTATGCACATTTTATTGGCAACGGCTTCATATTCATGCACGACAATGCTAGGGCTCACACCGCGGGCGTCGTACGAGATTATCTTAACGAAGTCGATATCTCTATTATGGAATGGCCAGCAAGAAGCCCGGACATGAATCCCATTGAACATCTATGGGATGAATTAAAGAGACGAATTCGAGCAAGAGATCCTGCCCCAGAAACACTTAGCCAGCTGCAAGATGCAATCCAAGAGGAATGGGACAATATACCACAGCATGTGATCGTGACTCTCATCCGATCGATGAAGAACCGTATGGAAGCAGTAATTAGAGCTCGGGGAGGGAATACAAGTTATTAAATAAACGTTTTTTAGCTTTTTTTTTCATTTACGTGTGTTGTTTTATCCATTTCCTTTATACTCCATACGGAATAAAAATGACTCATTTAACAAAATACGAAACCTATGAAAAATTCATTTAAATTTAGAACATTAACATTAAGATTTGATAAGCTCATATTACTCACTATTAAACGACATTTAACATTTATTCCTAAATGTACACATTTTTCTGATAATCCTGACAAAACGTAAACTTGCAAGGTGTTTCGATTTTTTTGATGAGAAGTGTATAAACATTGACTAAAAACTCAATAAACTCAGTGCTTTAAGTGTAAATATACAAATTTTAAGACAATAGCCTACAAAATAATCATAATTATAATGGAGTGTGGTGATAAAACACGTCCAGGATAAGTGATAAAGAAAATTCCCACAACAGCTGTTTTTATTTGAATTCAAACAAGTCGATAAAGCAGTATAGTGAAATAGCGACATCTGTCAGGGAGTAGCGGAACTTGGTTGACACTTGATTCAGGTCTGTCATTCATTCTTTCCACCGACTTGGAACATAGCATTTTGGCACATCAAAAGAAATTCGTGCACAGGTGTGTTGCCATTATACTAAACTATATTTTCCCCGATATTAATTATTGCCACTTATAAAAAAGACATCTAAATTAGGGGAAAAACGCACAAAAAAACAATGTCTGCTAAAATAAGTACGAGAAATGTCCGCAAGATGCCTGAAAAAGTGACTTGCTGCTCCGAAATCGGACGAATACATAATAAGCTGTTTGTGAGAAAGTATATAGGTGTATAAGTATTTATCTACAACAGTGAACGGCTGTACTTGTAAAATTTGTGTATAAAGTGTTTTGAATATGAATGAACAAAGTGCATTTATTATTTATTTATTTAATAAAAGAAAAATTTGTTTTCCTATCGGTCACCACGCTCAAAAAGTGTAACTTGAATTAATATCAAAGAAAAAGAAATATTGTATGAATAAAATAAAAATAAAAAATAAATAATTATAACTGCATAAGTTGATACAGAATGCTATGCGATAGCTTTACCGCGGCAGTCCCCGAGTGCCACACGTATTTTTTTTTTTTTATGAAGGTAAAAATCATCCAATGACGAATCTCGCCCTTGGGCGGAGCGGGAAACAGTGTCAGACTCTTACTGACCAAACATCCTACCCACCCACCATAAAAAAGCTAAAACTAAAATAATTCTTCTGTTGGTACACTAAAACTTGATGGACTAGTGTCAAGAAAAAAATGTTTTCCGATCGCCTTACGTCAGAAGTGTCAAAAATTTTGACAGGAGAAGAATAGTTGCCAAAAGTTGAATGAATACCTATGTAAATAGATGAATACGTAAATGGTTGAACGAGTCACGGTGACGATTGTTCATTTTCTGACCGAGTGGAGGTCATCGACTTTATTCTACATAGTGATAGACAAGCACTTGATTATTTACACAGCGATTCGTAGGTACCCTGCAGAAGGGTCGAAGCCAATTGAGAAATGAGGAATCTCAGGAATATATAGGCAGGGAACATTGCTCGCAGAACAGATGGCCGTTGGGGCCAAAAGGTTCTGGAATAGCGACCACGCAGCAGAAGACGTAGCGTTGAAAAAACTCGTACAACGTAGACCGAAGACTTGGTAAGGGTTGCGGGAATCCGATGGATGCGGAACATACAGGATCGTTCATTGACGCGACACTTGGGAAAACCTATGTCCAACAGTGTGTGTCTTTCAACTGAAATATGATAAATAAACCTTTAACTATTTAACATGGGATAAGGAAGAAATTCACATTGAATTGAAGGTACTTGATGAACAGAATTCTAACCAAGCTCCATATTGATATGAACGGAGCCTTCCCTCTCCTAGAGAGGAGGCCTGTGTCCCAGCAGTGGGATCATTAGAAAGGCTGATGATGATGAACGGAGCAACAGAAAGACTTGAGTTAGTGATCATGAAGTTAACTCTTAAAATTTAGAGGACAAGAAGCGAATTAGAACGCTTTAGCTCAGAAAATTAAGTAATAAAATAAAACGATTGTTACAAAAGACACGCTTATTATACCTATTAAAATAATATCAGACTCGAGCCCGCGATTAGGCAAGACAATGGTCAGAATGATGATGAAGATGACTATTGTGGTATTAGTTTGTTCGTGTTTAACGCTTGTCATTTTGGTAACGATGAAACAAGACAATCATTACTAATTAGCTTTGTACTAATGACACATAAGTACGTAAACAACTAAATAAAGGATTTAAAATCAACTGAATTTTAAGAGTATTCTATATTTGGAGCGTTAGTGAAGCTTGCTGGAAAACTCGAACCACTCGGAAACCCATCCTGTGTTGTGACTCAGAGCAATAGTGGTCCAGTGGTATAAGCTCGTCTTAACCCAGCCAGGCTAGCTATTACTTCGTATAATTTATTTAATCATCACTGATCTCAAAACAGTAAAAGAAAATATCGTGATGAAAACGACGTATCTTAGAACCGAAAATTCTGAGACTTGTGATATCAACCAATCCGCATTGGGCTAACGTGGTAGATTAAGGCCTATAAATCCTCTAGAGATGAGTCTAGTCAAGCCATGTCTGTAGCAGCCATGATGACATTATTTAAAAGCCAATTGTGTTTATGCTTTTATACTAAAATGTGGTGTGAAGAAAAGAAAATAATAATTCTTATGACGGCAAACAAGGTGAAGATACCTAAGTCCAAAATTTAAACGCATGCTATAAAATTATTCATACTATTGCAAAAAACATTCCTAAAACAATTTCAAGTCTTAATATGAACATAATGAAAATGATAATATCAGAATTAGGACTATAAATAAACATCAAAATTGTATACAATAAAATTAGCCGTGATGGAATAAACCAGAGATCTTCTTGATTGTAAGCAAACGTATAACGTAACTGTGCCAAATTTGGCCTGGAGCTAAATATTTATAGCAAGTGTACGTATACTGAATTGTAAAAAAGTATTGTTTCAAAATGTTGTAACGTTCATACCTTACTAAAAAAGTTTTCCGATCGATCTGCCAATAAATGTGTTAAGTTAAGCTTGCTGATGAAGTTAAAGCTAATGTTGCAGGATTTTCTTTTTCATGTTTTGCCTGTAGTAGATTGACTACAACATGCTTAGACTTCTATTTTATCATCTTCTATATGATTAATTTGACAGTTTTTTATGATATAACCATAGATTTATTTGCTTATATGCATGATCAGTAAATACTTCGTTCTACATGACTGGACCAGTCTTTTGGCGATTGATAATGATGAAATATCGAGGTATGTAACTCAACCGATCTATGTATTCCATAAGACAATCGATAAAGAATCCGTTGTAAGTATGTAACACAAGTCCGAACAGTACTGATGACCTGCTTGATATTCCATGTGCAAGCAAGGTCGTATAATGCAAGAATTTACGATTAAAATTGCACATATTTTTTGTATAAATTTCAAAATTAGTACTGCAATCACGAACTATGAATCTGTTTCCTTTAAATAATGGATAAATATACTGTTTTTATGTAAGCTTTGTTTAAAAATGATGAGAATATGCTAAGGTAGGAAATCCGCTTAAAATTGTAATCATGTTCAGTTTCTTAGCATCATGGTCACGTTAGCAAAGTTATTTCTTAAGACAAAAGTAAGACATGGTATGGTGCTGGAAGACCCACTTGTAAAAAACCATCTAATGATACAAGCAGCAGATGATACTCAAATATTTTGAAACTTATGACGGACTTGAACAAGCAGTCGTTGTAACCAACGACGACGAGTTAGAATTATCATCTAGAGAAATGAAATCGGTAAAGTTATTTAAATGTTATCTCTGCCTATTAGCACGACCATATAGCATGAATTTTCGTCATAACTCCACAAATATTACACAGCTAGTCAAATCGTCGAACACAGTATGATAAAAAAATTTCAAACGCTAAACAATAGGTGTTATGAAAGTCCTAACAATGGGATTTCTTACCCAACTGGTCGGGTAACCAATGTGTTGCATATGAGGCAGTAAACCGACAATTAATCCATTGTCTGCAGTTACTGAACTGAAAATCTTAGCATGTTAGGAAAGTAATGAAGATGAAATTTTAGATGTGCGTATGAGTTAAAAAGAAAACAAAGGTTATGAAGAGAAATGTACTTCATGATATGTTATTAGAGATATTATAATGGATAAAGAGGAATTATCGGGCTGTGGTTAGATAAACATTCGACTCGGTATTCGATTAGGCTTGAAGAAGATCCATACCTAGTTAGGAAAAAAGCTAGGCAGGTAGACGAGGGTAGGTCAACGAGTCGGTTAAAGCGATGGTGAAGATCTCAAAACGACAAGAGAATTAGTGGTCATATAAATGGAAAATAATAAAGCAGAGAGGGATGTTGTTAACGTTGATAACTGCACACTCAATGAAGGGAATACTAAAGAAGAAAACATAAGAGTAGACAGAGTCCCAAATTCCAGAAAAGACTTACATTAGACTATATCTCGTGACGAAAAATTTATTCCTGGTCATTAAATCGAATCTCTTCTCAATCTTAATATACCGTCTAGTATTTCCCTAACGACTCCATCTGTCCCAAGTATTGCGATAAACAGAATTACTGCTTATCATCTATAACACGCGCATGGCGTGTGAAACAAAGGAACAGTGAGTGCAGTTGCATCAGTGTTTCATGACAAGTTACGTATAGGAAGTTTGAGGGTATTACGATGAAGGCAATTAATTCTTGCTTAACTTGCAAAATAACTGGCTGTGTATGCTCAGATTAGACATCTTTATTACTTTCAGCATTTTGAATAAGACTAGCTATCGTGGCTTCTTCAACACTCTAATATTTGACAGGGTCGGTATTTTTTTCGGAATAATCTTTTCTTTCTTTAATAAATTATAGATTGGGTCGAGTCGGATTAGTTAGCCCAGTTGGCCTGTCTTCCAGCAGTGGGAACATTAAAGCTATTATAAAACTGGTTTAGCTGGTTTAGATTACCAAAGAGATTTTGGGACGAGACCCGGGGATGGCAAAACAGGGAAGACACACCACACCCGCACCGCAAGTGTGCGAACATGCGGAACATCAGGGGCGATGGCAAGGCGGCAGACACAAATAAGGATGTGAGCGGAAGTCAAACCCTACCCGTAGCCCTCATTGCAAGAGTGCGAGAGAACACTGGAATGATCCCAGGGCTGAGGGCGTTAATAAGGATGTCCATCCCGACAAACCAAAAGAAGGATCAAGTAAAAGAAATATATTCAATACGTTGTTTGCACGCATTGTCAAGTTGTAACGTTGTGACGTTTGGTTACAGTGGTAAGAATATAATAATATTTTTTTGTCTATAAAAAGGAAAACTAAAACTGACTGACATAATATCAACGCATAAACTATCGAGTACCGTAATTAGAGACGTAATATAAAGACAATTAGGTGTGCGAACGCCGGCGTCCGCTGAGGGCTCAAGAATTTAAGATTAGCAACGTTAAATTTTGCGCAAGCTTTTCTTTTCAGATGTAGGCGAGTACTAAGTGAGGGTTTTCCAAACACTAACGGGATGACATGGGGGCCCAAAGTTTGTATAGATAACCCGCTTTCACGTTTGTGAAGCCACTGGCAAAAGCTACTAGATATATAAAATGAATTTTCAATAAAATCAGACTGCTTACAAGCTCAGGAACACTCAACGCTCATTTACGTCACAATAAAGTGTATGATTGTGATGCTAATCTATGATTTAAATCTAGGTAGGTTTTATTTCAATAAGAACTTGTTAAAGAGAAATAAAGCCTTGCCTAAGGACAGCAGAACCTTCGAGATTAAAATCTTTCTTTACCTTCACAAAGGTTTTCATTGTAATCATTAATATTTTAGACCTTAGAGTAAGTTGTATTCATTCATTCATTTCAGCTGAAAGTCATCTACTGCTGAACATAGGTCTTCCTCCTCTCCTAAGTGTCGGTACAACGAACAGTGCATCTCGCATCTATCGGACACCTACCACAGTGTTATCTTTTTTAACCTAATGGTTGACTGGTGGAGAATGCCTTGCACATTAAGTCCGCCTATGTACCACTATTGTACATGAAGTTTAATTAAATAAATAACCTTTGCCAGGTCATCGGCCGCAAAAGTTATTACACTATCGTAAAGATTAATTGATCGGTTGTTTGTTCCGGTTGGGCAGGGGCTAGACTAGACACTTCCTGACCATAGACAATTGATAGATTGTTTATGATGCCTTAAAGTGAAAATATAGGAAGCGGGAAGTTTATCGTTACGTCAGTTAGCTTGTGTCTGTAGGGTATTATTTTGATTATGGTCTTTTGAAAGTTAGCAGGCTTCATGATCAAGAGCTCTGAAATTGGTTTTAAAATTTTTAATGATGTTTTCTGTGGTAACGTACGTCTCATTTGGTTTGTCTTTTAACATATCTGGGCAAAGGCCCCCTACATTCCGTCCATTATTCCCGGCTCTGCAGAATTGTTGTTAATTTCTAAGTAAAACATTTACCTAATTCTTCCCGCTATCTTTTCCGTGATCTGCCGCGGCCCCATCTTGTGATTAAAATTTTGTAGCTTCTTTTTTTGTTTGAAATTCTGAATTAGTTTTTTTTTTTTGTGGAAAACCCAAAGTTTACTTTATATTTAAAAAAACGGTTACCATGCCTTTTTACTATTGCTGGTACATTAAAAATCAGACAGCCATTCAGAATGTGGTGTAGAATTTAAAATGAGCGGCTCGGCGCCAAGATTTTTTGTTGGCTGGTGCTATTGAGAATGCCTAAGACTTTATAGCACGAATGTGATAAGTGAATGTAACATATAAGTACTTGTTCTTAAGCTGTATATAAATAATATATAAACCACACATTGAACGCATTGGTTGTGTGTATAGAATTCTTTGTCGGAGTCAATGTTTCCTGAACCCGGGGTCCTTTAAGTCTACAGTAAACAAGTTACTACTAAGTTCTAGAGCGTGCTTCATAGAAAGAAAAGATGGAAGGAAAATATGGCGCATAATTTATAAAATAACACAAAAATAATCACTACATAGTATAAAACAAAGTCGCTTTCTCTGTCCCTATGTCCCTTTGTATGCTTAAATCTTTGAAACTACGCAACGGATTTTGATGCGGTTTTTTTAATGGATAGAGTGATTCAAGAAGAAGGTTTATATGTATAATAACATCCATTAAATAGTGGAGAAGTACTGTTATTTTTGAGGTTTCTAATGTGATGTCGTAAATAATTACATATTTTCCGCTTACATTGCAAACGCAGGCTGAACCCTACGAGTTTTATCAAAATAATGTACTAAATATTGTACACATTGAGAAGGTCTACAGAAAAGTCCGTGATGGTATATGTCTATCTCTTATGGATAACCCACAATAACTTTTTTTTGTCATTTACTTTTTACGACACATAATGGCTAATTTTCGAAGCGATTTTAACCAATACAGCATTGATCCTTCACCAATTAAATACCTTGAATACATTGTTCATTTAATATAGATCTATATTGCCCTTTACACCGTATGATTTAAGTGAATATTTTCGAAGATATTACAGATTTAAAAATTGCGGGACGTAGCGTTTGCGGCGGTACCGGCCGGCCGCCCGGTGCGGCAAGAGCGTGCCTATAAATACCTTCAACGTTGCAGGCTTAGATTTGAGCGTTGACTGTTTTTCACATGGACAACTGTATGTCGCTCTTTCAAGAGTGATCTCCAGAAAAAACATGTTTGTATTGTCTAATGACAAGAAAGCTGTGAACGTTGTTTATAAAGACATTCTGTAATATGTTGTAAAAATAAAATAAAAAGTTAAAAAATGTAAAAAGTAAATAAGTAAAAATGTAGTGTATGAATTTAGATATTCCAAAGATAGCCGGACATCTTCATGGTATAGGGAAAGGGGGATTGTTTTACTCCAAATTTAACGCGTGCGGGCCACGGGCAGTAATGAATAAATCAAAACTACTGGATCGATTTTAATCACATAGGCTATTATTTTATACCCGTGCGAAGACGGAGCGGGCCGCGCGCGGGCGGGCGGTTTTTATATACAACGTTCACAGTTTTTCTGTAGTGTATTTAGTATCAGCATTGCACCCGTGCGTAGCCGGGGCGGGTCGCTAGTTCTATATAAAAGTGCAAGATATGGGACACATCCACGCCAAATGGCCGGTGCTCACCAAATTGCTAGGGCTCATGTGTTGGACAGAGCCAAAACGCTGATTACAGGATTCCACTATAGAATTTCCTTCGTCGCTTACAGGTGAGATTGTAACCAAACGTGAACATAACAAAATGAAAATTGCTATACGAAAATTCTAATACCCACATACTAATACAATAGTAGTAGTAGTAGTTCCGTTTGATTTATTGGGGCTAGAGGTAGCTCTAGCCCCAAGAAATCAAACGGAACTACGGAAAAGCATTTAGTACCCCATTACAACACTACCTAATCACCCACGTCCACACTAATTGGGTGTCATGGCGGTATCTATTATCATAAAAGTTAATCGCACCGTCACGCCTTCCGTGTGACCTTCAGCCCTTCACCTAGACACAGTTTCTACTCCATCAATCTTAGCTGGTCTAGTTATTATGTATGAGTAATATAAAAATACCAAGAAGTTAAGTACATAAGTGGCAGTGGGCGCCTGGGTTTGGATCTGGCCTACATCGCTTGCAGGACAGATGGTCGGTTGGGCCTGAAATGGCAACCGCGTACTGGAAGACCTAGCTTTGGGAGACATCCCACAAGGTGGACTAATGATAATAAGGGAACAGCCATAGGCTACGTAGTAAAAGCAAATATGTGGTGAACCGTGAAAAATAGTATGACAAGCCTGTCATACTACGGTGGGGCGACTAATAACGCTGAATGGCGGCAATGACTCCGAAACGCGAAGCTAAGAAAATCCTCTTTTCCTTCAGTAGGTACCTCACACTTATGTGAGGCGGGAATTTATGCTTCTTTTTCCTTTATAGTGTTTTTAGGGTGGAAAATCATCTAATGACAATCTCCGAACTAAAGCGATAGGGTATGTCAGACTTTCACTGATAACAACCACACCATCGGTTGTCCTTTGCGTTCTAGGACCACGGGTATCTTTTTCATACCTACTTCTCTCCATGGCCTTAGCAGGCAAACCACATAAACACATACCGTCTTATTACAAAACGCGATCTAAATGTAGTTCCGGGACTACTACTAAGTTTAATATCAATTAAAGGCGACCTAAATGTAGTTCCGGGACTATTACTAAGTTTAATATCAATTAAACACGATCTAAATGTAGTTCCGGGACTATTACTAGGTTTAATATTAACTAAATGTGATCAGTAATCTGTTACAGGAACTACTACGTTTTGAAATAAGGCGGGTAGAGGTGAGTCCTGAATTTGATACTTTTTCTTAGGTGATTCGGGGTCCAAACTACTTATGAAAAAATTGCATAATAATTATTGATACTTCGAACGTCCTTTGTTAACTAATACTGTGATGTTAGTAATGTAATAAGTACTATCATGTTACATAATAATTACCATTTTCCGGGTCGGAAATCTGAGAAAACGTATGTCTGGTTTATTGTTTATTGATTAGAAAATCTATGTAATGAATCATGCATGGTTCGTGATTACTCGCACGTCAGTAAAAGTTTTATAATCATCAATAACGTTTTAAACTAATTGACCACTAATTGAGTGTTGAAACACATTATAATAAATCAAAGGTGACGGGATTTTATTAGTGTGAAATATGACACAATAATTAATTAAAAGAGCAAGAACAATGGTCGTCATCATCATCAGCCTTTTTTTAAATGTTCCCACTTCTGAGACACAAGCCTCCTGTCTAAGAGAAGGAATGAGCCATAATCCATCTCGCAGGCCCAGTGCGGATTGGTGGACGTCACATGTCTTCGAATTTTTGGTTCTAGGACATGCCGGTTTCCTGACGATGTTTTACTTCACTGTTTTGGGTGTTGTAAATTACACAAAGTAATAGTAGTTAGATCCGTTTCAAACTAGACTTAGTACTCGTAGCGTGGTTTTAAAATTTTACGGAAGGCATTTACCCTGACCATTAACTAGCTCGCAGGAATTTCCACTCTGTGTTAATCGTACAAAACTCCTGGCTAGGGATTGCAATTGCTGGATCCAGCATACAGCAATCCAGCTGGATCCAGCAAACAATGCTGATTGCAATCCTTACTCCTAGCCTTAGTCATAATTTGTTGTATCGTCTTAGATATTAGTAGAATCTAGGTATTGATCCAAAAGCCTACGCCAAGGCGACTGCAAGGTCTAAGCGGACGTGATCTGATGGACCTTGAGCTCAAATACATGACTTGACGCAGCATTTCTATATAAATCTATGATTTCTCTTATAAACTGTGTTCCGTTGCGTGCATTTGATCCTTAGTATATTTGATTCTTAGTGTAGCCTTTCCCGAAGCTTCGGTTGCTTTTCCAACATTATCATTTCAGCTGAAAGACGTCCACTGTTGGGAAATGACTATTAGATTCCCGAGAACTTCAGCAAGTCACTGGTCCTCTTGTAGAATGCCGTCAAACGCTGCATCTTCAAGTGCACGGTCGCCACTGCAGAATATTTATTTAGCAGCTAGTTACTATTAAAAGCTTACTGCCTTTTTCGAAATTCGATTACTTTCTCATCATTATCATTTCTGCCGAAAGACATCCAAATGAGCCTTCCTCAGTGTGTGATGTATCAGATTCATACGACCGTCATCAGTCAGGTCATTGGTCCTTTTGTGGAATGCCATCCAACGCTGCGTCTTCCGGTACACGATTGCCACTGCAGAATCTTTATTTATCCGCTTAGTCGCGATAAAGTAACCAAAAAATCGGTCTACGCTACTTTCGAATTGATGATAGCTTTTTCACATGGACATCTTGGTTTTCTCGAAAATTGTATGTATGTATTTATATTTAATTCCTTATAAATTCGCGGTTAGGTACGTTCACAGTATATTGCTTCTGCGGACTAAGCCTTGAATAATGTATATCTTGTGTGTAATGTAGCATTGGTTTTTATGAATGAGTGCAGGTGTGGCGTGATAGGGTTATGTGTCTAAGCCTTTTAGATTGCTGCTTTATTATGTATGCCTTCGTGCTTCTAGTTAATTGATATTGGGTTTGTTAACTATAACGTAGGTAATTGGATTTCCGTACTTATGACTATGAACGATTTTTAGAAACGTGGGCTTTTCTAAGTTACTCTCACAGCATTCGAAAAATTCCTCGTTTTATTCCAAACTTGCTTGAAGCTTTAGTCAGTCCTTAACATTAACTAAACTAGCTACCGATACTACTTTCCGCCTCGCTGCTTCTCTACGTCTAGGCGCTCCTTGTTGTTCTCCTCATCGCTGCCACTGTGGCGAAGTTGTCAACAGCCTCGGGCACCACGGTCTGTCATGCAGCCGAAGTGCGGGTCGCATAGCTCGGCATGCGAATATCAACGACATCATCCGACGTGCTCTTGTTTCCGTCGGCGTTCCAGCTGTATTGGAACCTCATGGCCTGGTACGCGACGATGGCAAGAGACCGGACGGTATGTCTTTATTTCCTTGGAAGATGGGTAGGCCTTTAGTGTGGGACGCAACTTGTGTCGATACTCTCGCGCCATCTCATCTTCCTAGCTCATCATGCTGTGCCGGTGCTGCCGCTGCGGCTGCGGAGAACCTCAAGCGGCGGAAATATACTAATCTTGTTGGTAGTTATGTTTTCGAGCCGTTTGGGGTTGAAACTCTCGGATCGTGGGGTCCGAGTGCCCACAAGTTGTTTAATGAACTTTCTAAACGACTTGTTGACACTTCGCGCGACCCAAGGGCTGGCTTTTACCTTGGGCAAAGAATAAGCATTGCCATACAGCGTGGCAATGCGGCCAGCCTTTTGGGCACTTTACCGGTCGACAGCGATGCGGAAGAGTTTTTTGACGCTTTATTAGATTAGGTATTTTTAGTTAAGTTAATTAGGGTTATGTAGTTTTAAGGTTAGATATCTAATTATTTATTTGTACAGTTTACTAAATAAATTAAAAAAAGACAATTAGTAACTAGCTACCAAGATAACAATTTATGTAACTCGTTACAAAGCTATTCGCTCGTACTATCTAGAATCTAGAGCCGTACAATCCAAGGCCGTTCACCCTGCAGTTAGCTGTGATACTAGTGTTATATATGAACTACCTGCAATCAAGCGACCTCAGTCTATGTTAGAAAAAACTACAACGTGACATGGGAAATGTGACCACTAGTAGGGTTGCACGATCAGTTATACGGTTTCTGTGGTCTTGTTGTAACTTTACACTCTTAGAATATGTTGGCACATTATACATTGACAGGACTAACAAGCTTAAAAGACTTAGAGATGAAGAAAAGGGAAACATTATAGAACTGTATAGACTTTCTCAACACATACAGTCTCTCTTCCACAAAAAATGAAAGTTGTAAGTTTGTGTTTAAGATATTTTTTTTAATTAATCGATCATATCTAAGAAGCGAACCGTTTTTGATAAATCTCTCTGTATTTGAGTTGAACGTTAGGTGAGTTACGCAATCAAACGCTGGAGTCAAGTCCATAAGTTTGAAAATGAATGCTTTATCCAATCTGACTTCTGTTATAACGATAAATATCAATTAAATGCGTTAATTAACAAATGACTAAGTAAACTAGATCTTGGCTATAGGATAAATATTTTATAGATTACTAACACGTATAAGTGTAAATCGTACACTGTGTTTCGCAGAACAATCTAGATTGGAATCTTGCTTAACGTTTCATTTTGGCACGTTAAGCAATTATTCAAAGCTCTTCTTGACGTAAACATTTTTTACATAAATATGGAGTTACTGCAACCGTTGAAAAATAATTTGACTGTTTTAGTTACAAATATAACAGTCAAGCATAATTATACTGTTCAAGAAGGGTCTTCCAAGGAAGTACGGATTTATAGGCGCATATGTTTATTTTAGTAATACCAATAAAAAAGGCTTTTTGATTTTGAAGTGGGATAACATTAAATTACTTCTCCAGCACTGGGTAGATTGGAAAAAAATGTCAGACTTTTACTGATTAAAACTGACCGATATTTTTTCAGTTGTTCTTTGTGTTTCAGGGATGATAGTTTAGACGATAGCTGTTTTGGAAAAGTCATGGAAGTTGTATCAAAGTTGACAAATCAAAAAGGGGTTGCCAAACACTCATCTGAGTTTAAACATATTGACGCTGAAAAAGTTGTCTGAGTTTTGTCTCTGTAGGTGTAATTATTCTATGATTAGCTACTTAATTGTTTGCAAGATTAATTGCCGGTTGATTATAATTATTTAAATGCTTTAAGTGAAGGAAAATTTTATAACAATGCCTTTGTATGTTAATCAACTAGAAAACAACTAAGTTCTTCCTCATTTCTCTTGACTTGATAAATTAGTAATAACAAAATATATGCAATATTTCTAAATACTGATGAACGTGAATGAGACGTAGGTCTCATCACCTTTGTCAGAAAAATGTGTAAGCCGTAATACTGATACTGCAAACCTACTATGACTAAATTCTTGCCGCTTTGCATAGAAATATCCGCTAAAATTCCTACACGCGCGTCTTTTAATGGGAAGATGTCAAGAAAACCTAATGAATGAGTGATGGATGACTTGACTGTAAACGGTTGTAAGTAAACACTAATAGACATAATTATTGCATTAGTAGTCATTAGTTGTTCAATTTTGATGTTGTAATTTATTTATTACTAGCTTTTGCCCGCGGCTTCGCCCGCGTGGTATTGGGGTAGGGGTTTCCGGGATAAAAAGTAGCCAATGTCCTATTCCGGAGTGTATCCTATGCTTCTGCCAAATTTCATCTAGATCCGTCCAGCCGTTTTGGTGTGATTGAGTAACAAACATCGAAACATCGTAACTTTCGCATTTATACTATTAAGTAAGATTAAGTTTGATAGAAAAATGCAATCTAATTCCAGGTAGATGAACAAACAGAATGGTAAGCCGGTCCTTCGAGCCGGATACGTTAGGAAATTAACGTCATTTTATGGGTCGATTGTTTTTTAATGAACTATATTATTATTAGACTGGCCTGTCAGTCTAGTAGTTAGTGATCCTGACTGCTATGCGGGAGGTCGTGGGTTCGATTCCCACTCAAGACAAATGTTTGTGTGATGAGCACGATCATTTGTTCTGTGTCTGGGTGTAATTTATGTATAATATGTATGTATTTAGAAATATATAAGTATGTTTATCAGTTGTCTAGTACCCATAACACAAGCTCTGCTTAGCTTGGGACTAGATGGCGTTGTGTGATAGTTGTGGACATATTATATTATTATATATATTATTATATATCCACATATTGTTTTACTAGATTTATCTTTTTCATTGTTTCTACCTACATTTTTAATTGTTTCTTTAATTTAAATATCTTGGTTTAGTTTTGTAAAATATGCGTTTTTTTTAGTGGAGAATAAACCTTTCTTCTTTTTAGGTCGGCTTATATATTGTTTTATTAAAATCTTGCTTTTACCCGCAGTTTACACACCAATTACATCGTTAAAAAACTTAAAAGCTTTTAAGCTTTATGCAAGACACGGCCTTTAATGATGACATTTAGTTTGAAGTATGAAAATAATGATGACTTGTGCAAGTTGCAGGGAATTAATTTGGATGATTGATTGTAACATAGCGGTCCCAAGGCTTTTATAAAATGATTGCTAAGGCAAGATAGAATTTGATAATTGTGATTTTTTTAATTGAAATTATGTCAAGTGACTGTAAATTGAATCAGACATAGCTTGCTGGACTTTATGATGTAGGTCACATTAGCAACTCTACAATAAAATAAAATACTGATATCCAGCTTTTTTTTTTAATTTATAAACTGCTGCTTGACTGTGATCCCACCTGATGGTAAGCAGAGATGCAACCTAAGCCAAGTCTACTGGGTCCCGGTCCGGCTTCTGAAAGGAAGGTCCGACCCTGGTATGAAGGCTAAGAAGGAAAAGGGTGGGTCGTTTAGTCAGTAAGAGTCTGACACTGTTTCCCGCTCCGCCCAAGGGCGGGATTCGTCATTAGATGATTTTTCCCACCATAAAAAAGCAGTGATGCAATCGTTGATGTTGAGATGCACTAGTTCATTATAAGCACTCTAGTTTTGAAGGCACCAAAATTATAATCGGATGAGAAGACCGCAGCAGACAACAGTAGCTGGACATTGTTAGACAAAAAGCCAGGAAAGGACTGCACAGATTTATATAATAAAGGTCTGATGAAGACATTATTCTCAACTTTAACATAAACCATTACTAACAGTATCCTTAACCACAAAATTCTGTTATTCTACAACTACTACGCATTTAGTAATTATGTATCTGTGACGGTAAAGACACACCCACACAGCCTTGAAGGTGACATAACGCTCCGACAATCTTGTGCTAAAGCCTTTGACGTTCTGACGTCACTCGTACGATTTTAATTGAATTGGCTGGTTTTTTTTTTCTTCTGGGTTGTTGATTTTTTGTTTTTTTATTTTGATCGGCCACTTTTATGGCGGGTCCAGATTAGTGCTGTGGACAGTTTTCGAGGGTAGTTTTCCAGGGTACGACTTGTGCATATTATTCATGGCGTCAATTCACGCCCACGGCACCATGTGGAGTCGCCATTAGCCGAGAGATCGTGGTCATTGTTGATGGACAGGGCTGCAGCCCTTCGTCGTTGTTTGACTCCAAGGCTTCGGCATGTCGAGCAATGTCTTTGTCATTGAGTGACAAATAGGTAGGTATCCTGTCCCCTTAGCCAAGTTAATTGATCACTCCGCCAATTCCATTGTTGAGATGATGTCCAAACAAGGAAATTAGAGGCGTGGGATAAGCGCTAACTTTAAACGAAACGATTGTAACATGGCTAGGAGGGATGGCTTGTAAGAACCCCTTACCAATTAAAAACTATGACTATGACTATGAGGGCAGTTCTCCTGCTTGTTATGTCCTTTCGGATTTATGTAGTAACACTATTTGTGTGATTATAGAACTTAGTAACTTACCAACATGAACTTTACAAAAACAAATGAATATTACGTAGTTAGGACAATTTTGTTTTAAGTTAAATAAAAAGTTAAAAGACTTTAGTTGATAAAGCCATTGTATTAAGATAAAACTAATTTGTTTTTATTGTATAGTTGCATAGTATATCTTTTGCTTATCTTTAAAACTACTAATTAATTTTATATCTAGATAGATATAGCTATAGTTTTACTTAAAAATAAAGACTAACATACATAACTATGTACTTATATTAAATTATTTTGTTGGTACAGTACAGCCGTCGGATCTTGGCGAGTTTGAAGTTAGGCTTTGCGGATTTTAAACTAAACTCCAAACTCTTGTGTACTTTAAATTTTGGCATACATATAACATATTCTATACTCAAAATAGTGAAGGAAAAGATGGCGACGAAACCGGCATGTCCTAGACCCAAAAATAAAAAGACAAGTGACATGTGGACTTGTTTTCTTATTTTTGTAATTCAACACGCACTGGGCGCGCGTGGTGAATTACGGCAAAACTCACTCTAGCCGGTAGCCAAGTTACAATCGATTATTTTAGAGTCAGCGCTATTCGATAGCCACGCCCCCAATTTCTTTGTTGAGATTACGTCCGAAAAAGGGAATAGGGGGCGTGGCCAACTACAAGCGCTAACTATAAATGATACGATAGTAACTTGGGTAGGAGGACTGGAGAAGAGGGCTGAGTCCCAACAGTGGGAACTTTAAATGTTTTATTTATTTACCTAACAAACCGGTTAATTCAATTTAAGTAATTATTTAGAAATAATTGATTAGATTGTTGAGAAATTACCTATTGCGGGTCGCATAATTAGCAGTTGGAAAGAATTTAATTACCATTTTTGATTAGCAGAGTCGTTAAGGAAATTGAAGCAGGGGACAATGAAATTTAACGCTTAATTTATTCAAGCTTTTGTAATATAGATTACATATAATTGTATGTATGTACGTCGGTTTTATGCTGAGTAGTGGGTCATTTTGCGCGGACGTGGTGCACTAATTATGATTTTAAACATGGTTTTAACTTATTTCATTTTTTTTCTTATTTTAACTTGTAAATTAGTGTTTAAGATTGTGTTTTTTCCCGCAAATAAAAAGTTTTTCTTTTCTTTTAATTCTACATGATAGGTACATATAATTTTTTAAACTACTATCAAACGGTTGAAAAAGTCCAAACTCCCGTTCTTTTTATTATTATTAATAGGCTCGCGTTTGACAATTATCTCATTTCATGGCAAGTACACCAGGGCCCTGGAACTCACCGGGGGCCTTGGAACTAAGATAAGATGGAATGGTAGGTCGTTTAGTCAGTAGAAGTCTGACACTGTCTCCCGCGCCGTCTAAGGGCGGGATTCGTCATTCCATGATTTTTACCACCATAAAAAAAGCCTGATGGTAAGTAATGATATGGTCCACGAAAGAGCACGTTTAACTACCTTTTTTCACTCTTGACTTAAAGTCCCCTAGGTTGTAACTATCAGGAAACAGACTCCGCCAGGGAATTCCACTCCTCAGCTTTACTCAAAAAGAATGCACCGATTTTTTTTTTATGCAGCAGAGGAAAATCCGGAAAACTAATTAGTTATTCTGTAACTCGGTACTATATAAAAAAAAAAATCTATTCTTCGAAAAACTTCATTTTTAGTCACTAATTTATTTACTTTTAAAGGGGCACTACTATAGACGGTGTTAACCTAATTAGTAACAAGATAACATATGAGATAATCATAAAGTGATCACCACTTCTCAGAAGTATATTGACGTATATGTAGATATTAAATAAAAAATACAGAGTTATGAGAAATCATAACTTTATGCGATTATTATAGGAAAACGTTAATTGTTTGAAGAATGCGTTCATTGCTATAAAGGTGCTGATACACTTGAGCATTTACTTGTGCATTCTTGCGAACGTTACATTACAGAAAAATAACGAGAGCGTTTTAGCGAGCATTCTATCAAGCGTTCTGACGAGCATTCTATCAAGCATTCGCAGGCGACCATTCTAGAAAAGGAGAGTTCGTTCACTAGAGTGCTTAGAAAATATTCGTAAAAATGTGTCGCTCTATGGTTGGCTCGGCTCGTTGTTCAATTCGACGAATTTAAAAACGGCGGATGCTCAATGTTCTGTTACAAGTGAATGCTCAGGTCTATCAGAACTTTAAAACCACAGGAATCAGACTTGCTATTGTCATGTTGTTGTTTTTCGCGATAATACAATACGTTACCAATTCGCATTGGGCTGTTTCACCAACCATTGGCCCTTTATTTTCGGTGGAGAAAAATCATTCAATGACATCTGCACCGTTGGGTGGGGTGGGAGTTAGTGTCAGACTTTTATATAGACATCGTACCTGTCGTCTAATCGAAATGACGCTACAAGTTTGATCAAACAGATTTGACCGTATGTGGGAATGGATTAGTATGATGCCAACCGATCCATTCCCACACACGGTCAAATCATGGGACGGCATTACTAACTGAATAACCCAATCCTGTTCCTTCTTTGCCATCGTTACAGAGCCCTGGGTGTAACATTTTCACATTGCCCATGGCCTCAGTAGACCAACCATTGGGCATGCGTGAAGGATTACGATCTCTTACCTTAATAGAGAAGTGTTCCTAGTCCAAACTGTGGTACATCAGTTAATAATGCTTTTTTTAAATTGGTATGATGCAATCGTTGATAGTGATGCGCACTAGTTTATTAAGAGCCTATTCATTCTAGCCTTGAAGACACCTAAATTATAAAATTTTGAATCTGTAAAAGGCAGTGACATAATTATCACAATAGTGCAAAACTATTGTCATTTTCGATATTTTTTACCACTATATATTAAATGGTGAACTCATCAGACACAGAGGTCACCTAAACCTTAAACAAATTAGCTTAGCACTGTTGACTTCTCAAATGTACGTAAAGCAAATAATTTGGGTAACAACGTGAATTTGAAGATGATTTTTCCTGTAATCAAAAAAGTTCGTATGAAAAGGTGGTACAAGAATCATTTGGCACTAAATGATATTGTTACGAACGTGAGTAATCAACTGCCGGTTTACTAATAGAGAGATTTATTGTCCACAAACAAAACACAAACTTAGTCCAATCGTCAATAAACCACTTCGTAATGCACTCTAGAGATCCGTAGAAATATCGCTTAGGTCGTCGTATGGATGAAAACGTTCTTCACTTGACTTGGTTATTCGCACTTGATCGCAGTCGAAATCAAACTGACTCCCGTCCGGCCAGCGAACACGTATTTATACTCAGGGCCAAGAAAATTCTAGATACCGAAGGTTCGAGGCCACACCAGAACAAAAGAAACCGTTTCCGCGAAGCAATAAATTATTCTTATTACCAACCGGTAGGTAACTACTCGACCCCACGACTCATACGAATTTCGACTCTATAGTAAAAGACTGAAGGTACAAATTCCTTTACCAAGTTACTTAAGTACCTACAAAAGTTCTCAGAATTATTGAGTACCTACTTATACGTGTCGGATTTTTCTAGAATTTGCTAGGCCCTGGTACGTACTTCTATTCTGGAGGTTTCGACTAGCAATGCGTTTTAATTATTCGGTGATACTTTCAGCTTTGTCGAAGAAACGACGTGTTCTATTTTTACGGCGTAACAGTGCCCCCCTCTTAGTCATGCTCGTCCCGAGCATTATTAGATCCACGGTACGGCGCCAGTCTATCCAAGTGGACTACCTTAGGCTTCCCTCTTAGTCCTTTCTTGATGCGATAGGTCACGTCGTTAATCCTTTTTATCACGGTGTAAGGTCCCTCCCATCGAGCTTGAAGTTTCGGCGACTTCCCTTTTCGTCGGAGCGGGTTGTGGAGCCAGACTAGTGCACCTTCTTCAAATCCTTTGGTGTTGGCATTACGGTCGTACCTAGTTTTCATTTTGGAGCTGGTGTTCATGCTATTCTCCCGTACTCGTTTATGCACTTCGTCCAATTGATCTTGAAGGTCACTGACATAGTCCGTAACTGGCTTGGTCTTGTCAGGTGGCACGCCAGTTATAGCATCGACTGGAAGTCTCATCTCTCTGCCGAAATTCACTCTTGCTGGAGTATATCCCGTGCTATCGTGCACTGCCGATCGATAAGACATCAGAAATAGTGGAATATACCGGTCCCAGTCCTTCTGATGGTCATCGACAACCTTAGCCAGGTGATTCTCCAGGGTCTGGTTAAATCTTTCCACCATTCCGTCCGACTGTGGATGCGCAGGTGTTGTGCGTGTTTTGTAAATACCCAGAAGGGTACACATCTCCTGGAACAGCGCAGATTCAAAGTTACGGCCTTGATCGGAATGGATCTCCAAAGGTGCACCATATCGGCACACTACTTCTTCGACCACCTTCTTCGCCACTGTCGTCGCTTCCTGATTGGGAATGGCAAAGACTTCTGGCCATTTTGTGAAATAGTCCTGGATCACCACTATGTATTTGTTTCCATCATTTGTAATTGGAAATGGTCCAGCAACGTCGATGGCAATGCGTTCCCATGGGGCTCCCACATTGTACAACTGAAGCTTGCCCCTGCTTCTGGTCTGTGGTCCTTTTACAGATGCACACGCTGTACATTTCCGACACCATTGCTCTATGTCGTCTCTACAATTGAGCCAGTAATACCGCTGTCTCACTTTCAGTAGAGTCTTCTTGATCCCCAGATGCCCACCTGAAGCACCATCGTGTATTTCCTGTAGCAGGGGGACCACTTCACTTCGTGGTACTATCACTTGTGTGGTCACCTCCTTGCCATCGTTCGATTCCCATTTCCTGCAGAGCACATCATTTTCTAGGACTAAACTGTCCCACTGCGCCCAATAGCTCTTTGTGACGGGACTAAGTGACGATACTTCACTCCATTGGGGCCTAGCTCTACTACGCATCCAGTCCAGTATTGGTCGAATATCGTCATCTTCTTCCTGTGATTTCTTGAAGTTGCTTTCAGTCCTAATTAAGTTCACGTGTTCTCGGGCTTCGTTCTGCTGGCAGTGTCTGCAGTCCTCGTCACACGGACGTCGCGACAGAGCGTCAGCATTGTTATGCCCTTTTCCACTACGATGTTCAGTCACAAAATTGAACTCCTGCAGCTGCTCGAGCCATCTTGCAACTTGACCCTCCGGGTTTTTAAACTGTAGCAGCCATTTCAATGCAGCGTGGTCGGTCCTCAACGTAAACTGCCTTCCTATGAGGTACTTATGGAAGTGCTGCAAGGTTTTTACCACAGCCAGCAGTTCTCGTCGAGTAACGCAGTAGTTCCTCTCGGGCTTTGAAAGTGCCTTACTGAAGTAAGCGATCACGATCTGTCTGTCACCTTGCACCTGTGACAATACGCCACCAATTCCCGTATTGCTGGCATCAGTGTCAACGACAAATCTTCCATCTCTGCTCGGATACCCCAGTATAGGAGCTTCACATAGCCGCTGCTTCAGCTCGTTGAATGCTGCCTCACAATTGTTGTCCCAGATAAATTCTCTTTTATCCTCAGTCAGTTGATGCAGAGGTTTTGCAATGTCCGAAAAACTCATAACAAACCGTCTGTAGTATGTGCATAGTCCTAGAAATGCACGTACTTCTGTTTTGTTCTTCGGAACTGGCCACTGTTGCACAGCCTTTATCTTCTCAGGGTCGGTTCTTACTCCGTCGGCGGAAATCACATGTCCTAAGTAGCTGACCTCCTTCTTAAACAGGGCACACTTCTTTGGGCTAAGTTTTAGGTTAGCCCCTCGTATTCTGGTGAACACTTTTTCCATGTTCCTGAGGTTTTCCTTGAAAGTGCGGCCCATTATAATGACGTCATCCAAATATACCAGGCACACGTCACCAAGAAGACCTACCATGACTCTTTCCATGAGGCGTTCAAAAGTCGCTGGAGCATTGCACAACCCAAAAGGCATGACGTTAAATTGCCACAGGCCGTTGCCAATGCCCGTACTGAACGCTGTCTTTTCTTTATCCTTCTCGCTGATTTCCACTTGCCAGTAGCCACTTTTCAAATCAATGGTTGAAAACCACCTCATACCACTGAGCATATCCAGCGTATCGTCGATCCTCGGCAAGGGATAACTGTCCTTCTTCGTGACGTTATTCAGCATTCTGTAGTCGACACAGAATCTTGTACTGCCATCCTTCTTCTTCACCAGAACGACTGGAGAAGACCATGGGCTCGTAGAAGGCTCAATTATTCCGTTATCAGCCATGTCCTTTACCATTTCTGCCACTTCAGTTTCTTTAGCCCAGGGTATACGGCGCGGTCTCTGTTTGATCGGTCTAGCATCACCTGTGTCTATCTCATGCTTGACGAGACCTGTTCTTCCGCAGTCCTTTCCCGTTGCAAAAATATCCCGAAACCGAAGCAGAAATTCCTTGGCTTGCTGTAGTTCTGAGGTCGACAAATTGTTCTTAGAATTTTCCAGAAGTTGCTGGATGTGATCAGGTTCACCTTTTGTCGAGTCCTGCTTCACTGGAGATGTGTTGATTTGGCGGAGATACTTCACTTCTTCACATCTTCCAACAACACTGTTTTTCTTCAAGTGGACCTCCTTTTTCCCAAGATTTACAATTCGCACTTTAGATTTCCCTTTCGTCATTACCAATGTCCTCGCAGTGATGAGTTCCGGATGCCGGGCAGTATCCTCAACTATTACACACCTTTGTTTCCTGATTTTCTTAGGGAATTTTACTTCAACTAAAGTTTCTGTTCTCGGAGCCAATGTAGTATCTTTTAAACAATAGAGGTTACATGTGTTTACTCCTCGCAGGAACACCTCTTGGTCTGGAAACTTCAATACGCCCCTATCAATGTCCAAAACACACCGGTACTTCCGCAAGAAGTCCAAACCCAGAATGCAATCATCAGTAATATTGGCAATTAATACGGAGTGTGTGTACACTTGATCACCAATTTTTAACTCGATATCTGTATCACCGAGGACGGAGACTGGCTGGCCGGTTGCTGTCTGAAGTCGGCAGGATGGAGACTTTCTTTGCCACAAGATTGTGCGTTTCAGCAACTCAGGTCTTATAATAGTCCGTGACGCCCCGGTGTCAACGGTGAAATTGCAAGCACGTTCATTCAGTGTTCCTTCGATGGTCAAACTATTTCCGTTGTGGACTTGATTGATGGTTATGGTTGGGGCCTTAAGTTGACCAGCCAGCACCCGCCCCGCGGCCCTGGCGACATTTAGTTTAACGACTCTTCGTTAACTTGGGTTCCGGAGTCCACACTTCCTCTCTTTCTTTTGGGGCAATCGGTACGAATGTGCCCTTTTTCTCCACACCCGTAGCACGTCGGAATATAGCGGGACTTTGCCGAAGAAGAAACCACACCTTCTCGTTGGCGTGGCTGCACTGAAGGCGAGACCACCACTTCTCGAACCCTGTGCGTGCGTGAATCCTGTCGTACGGCTTCCACTTCCAAAGCGTGAGCCATCGCACTCTTCAGAGTTTGGTGGTGTCCAAGTCGCACCGTAGCTCTTACTTCAGTATCCCGTAGACCGTCGATGAATGCCTGCACCAGATATACTTCCACGGTCTCCGGTGTCATCGACACGTATGCGCGCCGCACCAGCCGTTCAACCTCGACACCCCACTGTTGGAGGCTCTCGTTGGGCTTTTGTGTTCTCTCGCGAAGCTGCGCGCGGAATACGTGCTCGAGGTGCTTGTCACCGTAGCGGGTGTCTAACCCTTCCATTAGACGCTCCAAGGTCCTACCGTCCGAAGTAAGGTTCTCTAGGACCAGTAGGGCGTCCCCACGTAGAGCTAAGGTTAACGCCGCGAAAGACTGCTCATCATCCCAGCGGTTTGTCTTCACCAACGTTTCGAATTGGTATTTGAAGGCAGTCCATGACGACGTGCCGTCAAAACGTGGCACATCAAACTTTGCGGCCGACGTACAGTGGGTGTGCGCTGATGAGCCAATGGCAATGGGTTCGCGTGCTTCCAGCTTGACAATTTTTCTATTGATGTCCAGCAGGCGATCTTCATGGCCATCTATTCGGGTTTCCAAAGTATCAGTTCGGGCGGAAACCTCCTTGACCTCTAAGGTGAGATTCTTGACTTTCTCGCCCAGCGTGACGAGGCCGTGATCGATTTTCTCGAGGATCAGGTTTTGCTTAGCCTCTTGATCGCGGCGAGCGGCTTCCTGTTCGCGGCGAGCTTCTTCCTGGTTAGCCGCGATTAGGTCCTGGAGCTGGCGCTGGTTAGCTTCCTGTTCCCGGCGAGCGGCTTCCTGTTCGCGGCGGGCGGTTTCTTGTTCGCGGCGAACGGCTTCCATACTAGCTTGCATGGCAGCCAACACGGCAGCGAGGCTCATTTCTGAAGTTGGTCCTGTTGGCATCTCAGCAGCTGCCGTTGCTCCCATACTAGCCTGATTTTCCTCCTCTAGACGGTGACGCGCAGCATCCATTTCCGTTTGTCTTCTTGTTCGTGGTCGCTGTTCGTCGTCTCTCTGCAGTAATGGCATCTCACTTCTGACACCAGTTGTTACGAACGTGAGTAATCAACTGCCGGTTTACTAATAGAGAGATTTATTGTCCACAAACAAAACACAAACTTAGTCCAATCGTCAATAAACCACTTCGTAATGCACTCTAGAGATCCGTAGAAATATCGCTTAGGTCGTCGTATGGATGAAAACGTTCTTCACTTGACTTGGTTATTCGCACTTGATCGCAGTCGAAATCAAACTGACTCCCGTCCGGCCAGCGAACACGTATTTATACTCAGGGCCAAGAAAATTCTAGATACCGAAGGTTCGAGGCCACACCAGAACAAAAGAAACCGTTTCCGCGAAGCAATAAATTATTCTTATTACCAACCGGTAGGTAACTACTCGACCCCACGACTCATACGAATTTCGACTCTATAGTAAAAGACTGAAGGTACAAATTCCTTTACCAAGTTACTTAAGTACCTACAAAAGTTCTCAGAATTATTGAGTACCTACTTATACGTGTCGGATTTTTCTAGAATTTGCTAGGCCCTGGTACGTACTTCTATTCTGGAGGTTTCGACTAGCAATGCGTTTTAATTATTCGGTGATACTTTCAGCTTTGTCGAAGAAACGACGTGTTCTATTTTTACGGCGTAACAATATTGTAAGGGGAGCTTCAGTAAATAATATGTAGCACACGGCAACTAGGTTGACCATTTTGCGCATTCAAAGTCAACGGTCATAATAGTGAACTACTTGTGTGAAGAAGATTGTAAGCGATTTTCGGGTGTCAATCATACTTTTTTCCGCGTAATTTAAATACTTATAGGTAAATCCAAAAGTTCTGGAGTGCCGACAAGAAGACATAGCGTTGAAGGCCTCCCACAAGGTGGACTGATGACCTGGCCAGGGTCGCTGGAATCCGATAGATGCAAGACGCACGGGACCGGTCGTTGAGCCGGCGCTTGGGGGAGATCTATGTCCCATAGTGGATGTCTTTCGGCTAAAATGATGATGAAATCGAAATTGTCTGTGGCAAGTACATTGAAAAAAAAACCAAGATGGCGCCTTTCAGTCAGATTTTGGCGAGAATATCCATTCCTATAGCACCAAATCGAAAACGATGAAAGCTTTTTCAGCCAGAATGCAACGGATAAATCAGTACGTACAAAAGCCTACACTAAAAATCGTAAAACCAATTTAGAACGACACTGACAAGCCTGACAGTTAAAATTTACGTTTCCATGGCACAATATGGCGTCAATCCTTTTGTGTTGTGTTGACTCAGAACGAAACTGGTTTCCATCGTAGGAGGCAAGCTATGGTAGACGGTAAACAACTAATACCCGACCAAATAAAAAACTACTGAATTTTCTAAAATAATCTCAGATGAAGAAGACTTTTAAAATTGGTCGTATGTTACGCCTAGCAAGGAATGTCATCATATTTACGCAAGGTATTTAGATTGATATTTGTATAGAATATTAGATTTTTAAACTTAAGTCACGTTCTTGATATATTTATTTAAAGGATATGAAATAACAATGAGAATATTTTTTCGATGATGATGTTTTAGAAATAGTTTTTTATCGAATTAATTAATCATTATTTCGTGTCTCAAAAAGTGCACAAAACTGACGAAAAATAGACAGTCGAAAGTTAACCATTTTACAGTTTAGACTTTTTCATACAATCGCACAAACTTACGTGATTATGATGATGTTATTAAACATCTTTCTTCAAATATATTGGGTACAAAGATACGAGTACGTACGTACGAGTACCTAGGGATGTTATCTAGGCTTACATAGAAATTAAAACGTAAAGTGTAAAATTAATCCAGCAAAGGGCTCTGAAAATCTGCTATGTTATGTGGACTCTGACCTTCTATAATGTACTCATACTTTAAAAACATAAAAAAGTACGTCTTCAAGAAGCATTGCACATTTAATCGGAATTATGAATGACCACAATTTTTATTAAAAGCGTTTTGAACAAGTTTTGTGAAATATTCGAGTAAATTACGGAACAACCGAATGCTATCAATTTTCAGGCATTATCTCTCTTTTTTCGAGTATCTCTTCATTAAACATTGCGTTGTATTGCGTTAGATGAGGCAATAAGTTTGACAGCCATTCGTTGACGGTATGTCAACAAAGGATATGCATTTCTTTGTTTCAGACACAAATAAATCAAGTCATGCATTAAGTCCGCCTTTGTACAGTCTTTTGTGCATAAAGTTTTAATAAATAAATAAACAGTAAAATCAATAAACCTTTTAGAAGCCAATTATGCATAGTTATGCTATTGTTGAAAAGGATAACGTCGTAAAACTTTAGAAAATAAAATCATCAATGAATATTCATTCATAATAACAATAATGGTTAAAGGTAAGGAGGTACTGAGGTACATGCTTCTTCAATGATGTTTATAGTAGGTACGCGGAAAATAAGTAGAACGATTTGCTATGGTTACGCGAAGCCACCCACTTGAAGTCGGTTTATGGTTACTGCTCATTTAAGGTGGACCGCCATGATGGGTCACCTTGTGTGGAAAGGAATATAATCGAAACCACCAAAGACGAAAATAGTACATTTTGATACAAGTGCAGGAAGTTTGTCATTGCGACCGAGGCGAAATTCGCACGAGCCGTAGGCGAGTGTGTTATGGAGCTGAGGGCTGCAATGACAAATCTGCACGTGTTTTTTTTTATCACGACTACAATCACGTGTTTAAGTGTCGGTTACTAATTACCAGTGATCCTAAATAGGCCATACAACTATTTTTTCCCAGAAATCGAATCCGACATGCAGTGTACCAGCCAAACTTCAACCGCTTTTTCATGGTGGGAAAAATCATCAAATGACGAATCCCGCCCTTGGACGGAGCGGGAAACAGTGTCAGACTCTTACTGACTAAACGACCCACCCCATTCCTTCTTAGCCTTCATACCGGGGTTGGACCTTCATTTCAGCAACCGGACCGGGGTCCCAGAAGGCTTCGGCCCTGAAGTTGGGTCTCTACATTTGCTGACAACTCCTTGCGGCACGCGGGAATAGAGCGCGCTGACGATGAATTAGCTTGCCTCTTTTATGAGCAATCAGGAACTCAGTGCGTGATTTTCACATGCAAAGTTACGGCTAACTAGATATATTGCAATATATATCAGTCTTATCAAGCTTCGTACAACAGTCCACTTATGAGAGTCATGCCATGTGATGACGTCCATAGCCCATTGAGTTTTAAGAAGCCATGCATATATTACATTGAATTACATAAAATAGATAACGGATCCAACCCAACATAACATTTGGCCGCCTGATTTTTTTATTACTATTTGAAATTAACATTTGTTTCGTATGTTTTGTCGAATTTGGCATACATAGCTATTCATTAGATTATAATTATGTAACTCAATCAAAATGAAAAATGAAGGTATTTTTAATACCGTTGGGATTTCATCACGCATGCAGGTTTGCTCCGCACGCGTAGGCCCGGCAAAGTGCTTTTCGTGATGAAATTCATGCTATAATAAAAATATCTTAAGTAGTTAGGTAATTGCAGATTACATTAAAGTTCTGGGTAAACTTTAATATAATCTGCTGCGTTTGAGTTAGAAAAAAATATGCCTAAGGAGATTACTTCCGAAGTTCCGACATGAAAAATCACCTATCCAGTGTCTTGGCATGATCTGTGCGCAAAATTTCTTCAGAATCTGTACAGCCGTTTGTGTGTAAAAGCAGTAACAAATATACCCATATACATACACACTTTCACCTCTATAATATTATTATGATAAGTGTGATAACGGGTGTTATAATTAATTTATGCATTATCTTGTCGTGATAATATGAGTTTTACGTCTAATTAAGGTTGAGTGGTTTATTAATAACCATTAGTAAGTATTCTTGATAAGGATAACACATAAGCCTTTGACACCCTTGATAAAGTAGGGTCCTATTGATGAAAGAATTTTCAAAATTAGTATTCGCGGTATATCTACCAATTGAAAGAAATTTCTAATAACATGCACACACCAATCTCGCGCCGGGCCCTGGTTCAGGCCATGGTCCGCAGCGAAGAGGAATGGCAGGCAGTCGCCTCCTTTTGCGAAGCAGTAATGCTCGTAAAGGAGGAGGCTGACCGCATAAGGCAAAGGCAACAGCGCCCTCGCCGTAGCCGTCGCCGCCGCGATCCTGCCGATATCCGGCCACCGTAGACACTGGCTCGCGGACGGTGAGCAATAGGTAGCTCGCCGTCCGGTCGTCTGGTAAGACCGAGTCCAAGTCGTCAGCGGCGCGCACCGTTCCCGCGCGCCTCAAGGAGTTGTCAGCAAACTGCAGGGGCCCTTCAGGGTCGAAGCCTCCTGGAGCCTAGAGGGTGGTTCAAACTGTTACCTCGACTCCAGGAATAAGGCAAGGAAGGTACGGGGTAGGTTTTTTAGTCAGTAAGAGTCTGACACTGGTCTCCCGCTCCGCCCAAAAGCGGGTTTCGTCATTGGATGATTTTCACCTACCATAAAAAAAAAGTCCCCTTATTTTTTTTTATTGGCCATAAACTAATGCTTGACCACCTGATTGTAAGCAGTAATGATACTGCAGTTATGGGTTAAAAAAGTAGCTATGGGCCATTGGTTACAAGCGGCTATCGCGCGCTTCAGCAATCTTTATGGCCACATAGTTCTATCTTCTCGTGTGGCCTGTGTGCGTCGACTCTTAAGCTGTACCCCGAAATGAACTAACCAGTTATAACTAATTACCATAAGAACAAACAACATATCACGTCTTAAACAATAGAGAAAGTAAGTTGTAAAGTTGTTTAGTCTTCTCATTGCATTGTGGAGTCTATTGTATTGGTTGTATCTTTGTGTGTATGTTTGCCGCTTCTTTACGCTGAAACGGCTAAACACACGGGTAAAATGTGTCCGTGAATAGGCTCTTAGAATAGAGCGCTTCACCATCCACAATAGCATCACTGCTTACAATCTGGTGGAAGTGCAATCAAGCACTAGTTTATTAAATATAATTAAAAGAAATCTTGGCATCATTAAGAATTTAAACTAAAGTGTTCCTATAAAGTCTCAATACCTTTATTTACTCTCAATATGTGTATTAAAAACTCACTGCACTTCATCATCATCAATTTTTAAGGTAGGTAAAAAGTAAAAATCAACCAATGACGAATTCCCCCCTGGGCGTTAACCGCGTAACCTACCCGTTCCAAAATTACCATACATATTAGGGCCAGAGCCTTCCTTTCAGACACGAACCCTTGGGCCTAACTAGGCCCAAGGGTTCGTGTCTGAAACCAACTGGTTTCGACCCTTCTGCAGGGTCCCTACGGTTGCTGACAACTCCGTTCATCGGAGCCTTGTCAAAACTTTCACGTTCATAGCCAGCAATTTCTCCTTTTATATATTAGGTAAATAGATTACAATTGAGAGAACCCAAAATATAATAAAAATAATAAATTACAAAAATCAAACAATTATTTTTAAAGTGGGTAGTTCCAAATTTTACGTTTAACGCAAAACATCCATCACAAAGCTACAGCTTATAAACGAATTAGCCCAAAGATACAGGTAATAATGCGTATTATCTTTTTATGAATGTAATTGAACAATAGCAGAATACCAAGAATAACTTTAAGCAAAAAAGTTAATCGCTCAGTTGAGTGACGGATTCATTTAATTTAATACCTTCGTTGTTTTGGGTTGTGGGAAGACCGAACCTGATTTCAAGAAGAACTTTAGCCAGTTAAGTCATTTTTTTTTTACATGGGAATTCTTCAAATACATTCTGAGGGAGAGTTTGTTTTTGAGAGAGCTCTGTTTCCTCTCAAAGAAAGGACGCCTGAGAGCCAGTATATGGGATCATTACAAAGTTGATTATGCTATCAGAATTAGCAACAGTCACTTCCTTTAAGGTTTTTTATTAATTTTTATTTGCTACTAGCTTTTGTGAGTGGCTTCGCCCGTGTTTTTTTTTTTATGGTAGGTGAAAATCATCCAATGACGAAACCCGCTCTTGGGCGGAGCGGGAGACCAGTGTCAGACTCTTACTGACTAAAAAACCTACCCCGTACCTTCCTTGCCTTATTCCTGGAGTCGAGGTAACAGTTTGCACCACCCTCTAGGCTCCAGGAGGCTTCGACCCTGAAGGGCCCCTGCAGTTCGCCCGCGTAGGTACATAAAATATAGCCTATGTTACTCAGGAGTAAAGCAGCTTTCTATTATTGCTAAATTTTTTCTAATTGGACCAGTAGTTCCAGAGATTACCTCCTACAAACAAAAAAACAAAAAAAAAACTTTACCTCTTTATTATATTAGTGTAGATAAAACTAATGCTTGACTGCGATCCCACCTCATGGTAAGCAGTGGCGCAATAGTTGATGGTGAAGCGCATTAGTTTATTAAAAGCCTTTTCACTCTAGCCTTGAAGACACCCAAATTATAATCGGATGGGAAGACCGCAGCAGGCAATTTGTTCCGGTCCTTCGATGTGCGCGGAATGAAATAAGGGAAGCGCTTAGTCCGCACCATAGAGGTTTCAACAACAGGGTTTATTTTATGTCCTTTGTTTGCCTGTGTTTCAGGACCCCGGTTTTCTTTCTTTCAAAAGCGACTCCATAACCCATTAGGCTTTTTTTTTTATTGTAGGTAAAAATCATCCAATGACGAGTCCCGCTCTTGGGCGGAGCGGAAAACAAGTGTCAGACTCTTACTGACTAAACAACCTACCCCGTTCCTACATCGCCATACATACCAGGGCCAGAGCCTTCCTTTTCAGACACAAACCCGTGGCCCTGATTGGCTTCGACCCTTCTGCAGGGTCCCTACGGTTGCTGACAACTCCTTGAGGCGCGCGGGAACAGTGCGCGCCGTCGACGACTGAGCTTGGTCCGGACGATTACCAGACGACCGGACGGCGAGCTACCCAATGCTCACCGTCCGCAAGCCCGCGCCTACGGTGGCCGAAAGTCAGGATCGGAATCGCGGCGGCGTCTGGGGCGCAAACGCCGTTGCCTTATGCGGTCCGCCTCCTCCTTTGCTAGCATTACTGCTTCGCAGAAGGAGGCGACCGCCTGCCACTCCTCCTCACAACCCAGTAGGCTTCGGCCCTACGCTTTTGCTGACATTTCCTTAGGAATAATTAACGATGAAGACTAAGTACCTAATTACGTACCTACTTCACCTTTTATTGATTTCATCAGTAATGAAAGTTATCATTATCAGCTTACATACCTGAAACAAACAGAGAAAAGCTTATTAATTTATGTTCATAGTTTTATTAATTATTAATAAGAAAAAATATTTTTTTTTTATTAATCGTCGGTTATTGATATCACGTTCTAATAAAATTACTCGAAGGGCCTCTGCGAGTTGGCTTCGGCTCCTCGTACACCTCTCAAAGGCCCAGGACCTCAGGGTTCTGAGATATATAAGGTTACTTACTAGCTTTTGACAGCGGCTTCGCTCGCGTACATAAAATATAGCCTATGTCACTCAGGAGTAAAGAGCTTTCTGTTGTTGCTAAAAATTTTCCAATCGGACCAGTAGTTCTAGAGATTACCCCCTACAAACAAAAAAACAAACTTTACCTCTTTATTATATTAGTGTAGATTAATAAAAATTTGCTGTTTCCTACATTTAAAATGTAGGAAACAGCCGATATTTTTTCGCGATTTCAGGTTAGGTCCCATAGTAAGTTGTTCATAATGATGAATACAATGACCGTTCAAGAGGTTGTTAGTGTTTTACTAATAACCCAATATAGATGCAGAAAAATATGATGTAAGTATTTATAATTTTCAATAAACAACAAAAAAGGCGAAAGTTTGTGTGTATTTATATGCACATAAATTATGTATGCTTGTTATCCCTTCGTTCTTCACGCTCGAACGCTTTTGGATAAAATATAGCACTCGGATAGACCGTGTCCTAGAATAAGATATCTTTGCGATACTTTTTTTATACCGGGAGTAGGTATATTACCCTGGAATAATTTCCTACTTTCACACAAGTAAAATCGCCGGTAGAAGCTAATTAATACATAAAAACGTTGTTGAAAACAGCTCAAAGTCCTCCATTACGCTAACACTCCCTTACTTGGGCAGCCATAGGGAAAACGACACTACGGTGTGAATTAACACTAAATATTATAAAAATACATATGACATATGACAAAACACAATCAAATAACATGTTTTTGTAAATCTTGTTAGCGAAACGAAACCCGACATTATTGAATAAGGCTAATTGGGAGTTCGTTCGCACGGTTTAAGCTGGACCACACGGTTGCAATCTAGCGTTCCAACCAAGGTCACCTTGGGGTTTGATTTGTGTGTTTGGTTTGCGTCGTGGCTACATGGATGTAAATCAGGGATGTTACGGAGGTGGTTTTGTCGGAACCGAAGCCGAAACGGAGTTTTGAAGTTTGTTTTAACGGAACCGACGCCGGAACCGGAACCGAAACCAAAATCGGAGGTGAACCATGGAGTGTTAGAAATAAATGAGAACCTAAGTTAAGACCGGGACAGATATACACAAATACACTGATTTGTGACTGTGACACACAAATAATAAACCGATGAGCCAGTATAACCTTCGCAATAAGCTCCGTTACAAATCAATCGGAACCGAAACCGAAGTATGAAATTAACAGAAAGTTTCGATATATCGGATATATCGCCGGAACTCCGTAAAATCTCTAATATAAACCACGCGCCAACACGTTCGAAGTACAATAACTGTGGTATTTATTTTTATGGAGGGTAAAAATCATCCAATGATGAATCCCACCCTTAGACAGAGCGGGTAATAGTGTCAGACTCTTACTGACTAAACAGCCCACCCCTTATTTGCCTGGCAAAACGCGCCTGCCAACTGTGCCAATTAAGAGCATTGAAGGACGGTTTATAACTTTTGTTTACACGGATTGAAACTAGCAAAGTCACCTTGGTTTTGACGCTGGTGTACAACCATCTGGTCCACCCTTTATACAAGCCATACGCAGTCGTACGTGACCAAAGCGGCGTAGGAATTGTAGGGTCGAGGATCGTTGCTAAATACTTTGTTTACCTTGGAGTATTGGTTCGTTATTATACGAACTTTTAGTATAGAAAGATTTATGAGATTGACTGATTAATCCTTGAGTGTTTAAATTAATAGTGAAAGTCAAGAATTGGCGTAAGGATAATTTCGATATATCTATGGATAATTTAGATGTGACGAAGTTACTATAAAGAAATTTTGAAGTAAAAAAAAAATGTATGCAGTACCGTACTTCAAGCCTAGAGTGAAAAGACTCTTAATAAACTAGTGTGTAGTAAAAAAAAAAATAGTAATCCACAGGTAGGTATGAGAGGCTTCCAGTCACACTTCACACACCAAGGAGATGATAAAGCTATACAGTATACATCTTTTAATATAAACTCTTATAACATTTAAGTTTAGCCTCTCTAGCCAAGTTACAGTCGTTTCATTTCTATTGTCTTGCGTCGAACGCATCGAGTCTACCACGACTCCTATTCCTTTGTTCTGACGACATCTCAACACTCGGCCACGTGGTCAGTAAATTGTAACTTGGCTAAGGAGGCAGGTAGTAAAATCGAAAGAGTTCGTGATACCTAGTGGTATGAAGTTATATTGAGGTAGCTAATAAAAGAAAAAAAAACTCTAACGAAGGTATATACAGTACAAAAGATAACAACATCCCTGATTGAGTACAGAAAGCAACAGATGACAGACGAGTTCATCGCATGCAAGACCAATTTAGCCATTTCCTTCAATTGACTGCTCACAATTTCAAATAGAGGGCTGCAACTGCTGAATCACTCTCATTGTGTTATAATCTGTAAGTACTAATACTAACAGACCAGAAAAAATTCGTTCTGCTTAAAAAAACACATATTACTAATTCTCAGCCTAACAATGATAGGCAAAAAAATTACGGCTGTATAACTTAAAAACAGTCATAGTACAAAGTAATTCTTAGCTTTTCCATAATTTATAATGTATAAATTGTTATCTATATATAAAAAAGGCGAAACTGACTGACTTACATATCAACGCACCGCCGAAACTACTCGGATTACGAGCGTGAAATTTTGTACAAAACTTCCTTTTACGACGTAGGCGAACACTAAGAAAGGGTTTTTCAAAATTCAGCTCCTAAAGGGATATAATGGATGGGGTCTAAAGTTTGTATGGAGAACCCTACTTACACTCGGGCGAAGCCGCTGGCAGAAGGCTAGTAAACTATACAAGTACTAACTTATTAAAGTTTTTGGCTGCATTGTGATTGTAGCAAAAAAAAATTTATATCAACAACCTAAAATAGGTACTAATATTCTTATTATCTACTTAACTCTTGAACTAAAAAATATTTATACACATATCTTTAAGTACCTAAAGCAAGATAAATATAATTCTCTGACCCCTGATCTAGAGCTATGCCAATATGTTTCGCGGTCAGTGGCCCAGCTTATCTGAATGAGTCCGTCTCGGGACACAAGAAAGACAGACAGACACGCAGCTAACTTTTCATCCTATAGGAGATAATGAGAGTAGATTGCGAAGGTTAAAAAAAAAGAAATGGGGGAATTGCTTGGGAGGGAATACGTTCGGGAGGTTACTTTAGCTGTTGACGAATATATTGAGACTATTATAAAATATACTCCAAAAAATGTGCTAAGCCTGTGAGATAGGCCACGCAAAAAAAACCTTGGGAAAATTGATTCGAAAGTACTAGTGATGAATGTTAAAGATAAAGCTGTACCAGTAGCCAAGTTGTATGACAAAAATGAGCTGCAAACTATTAGACAGGAAAACTAAGAATACTGAACAAATATTAAAATAAAAATAAATGCATGTAAATGACTGGGAAAATCTAAAATAAAGAAGATTTAACTGTAAAACAAAGAATAGAGATTATTTGTAAAATACGATATTTGTAAGAAATAATAAGAATAAAATAATTATTTTAATTATTACCGACAGTTACCAAGCGTAACAAAGTATTGAACTATTTAGCTGCAGTTTAAATATGTGACAAGTTAAAAAAATTCCGCTGTAAAAAACTTTTTCTTTCTGTTTGGTTTAGAATATCAAGATTTGAATTTTTTTCTTTCCATAGTTCAATAATAATATTATTAATGTCAACCTAACAAATCACCAATCGAACTTTGCGTGGAGTTTGTGAAATTATAAGACATCTAAGATGACGAATACATAAAGAAATATGGAATATGAAAGCATCCCCATTTCGCAAACCCAAATAAATAAAAATTAAGGCTTCACAACGATGATCTTGCTGAACTATTACACCATATTGACCTTACTTGAAGTGCAAAAAACTGATAGCAGTTAAAAGTATAACAGCACCCATCATTGTATGCAGAAGCTGCACTGTCGAAACAATTTGCACGCTCTTGCTCAAGTTGCATTGCTTGTGAATCTTGCGACACATCATGTGAATTGCGGTTCTGTGGGTTTCAGGTTGGCCTGTCAAGGTCCTATTAATTTGCTTACTAGTGCAAACCTCCTCTGGCAGAAGTTTTTGGGTCAAAGAGCAAATTATATCGCGTTGGTTATGAAATTGGGCCTTTGGGTTTGAAATTTCTGAATCCATGTACGAGTATTTGCCAAAATTAACCTTTCGAGTTCCGTAATTAAAGACATAATAGAAATACAATAGGTGATGCTTGGGGCTCAAGAGTTTAAAGGTACTAAAACAATAATCGGAATCTGCACAATTGCAAATCGATAATTGAGGTAGAAAAAAAAACTAATTGAACCACTAGAACAGACCCCATTAAACGCTAGACGAATTCGCAAAGAAAATGATGATGAAGATGATGGTATAAGTCGCATTCCTGCCGTAAAGATTGGATTGCATTAGACAAAAACACACTTTGTGGAAAATAGAAAGGTAGATTTGGCACAATGCAGTGGGACAAGAAAGGTTATCTAGAATAGATAAATAGTGGAAAGTTTATCGAAACCAGAGATACAACAGTACCTAATGCGAAGGTTAACAATCTAAGGATAAATGATGACCGTATAAATTTAAACCAGATTAATGTCACGTTTAGAATAAGTCGTAAGTCTTAGCTACATGCTTGCATAAGGATTTAAAAGTTGTTGATCATAAACGGAATTGCCTCAACGGTAAATAAGTTGGTCAAGTTCAGAGCGTGCGTGATGCTTGCTGCGTTTGCAATATCAGCGGAATTTTTTATTGATACATTATTCAGTGAATGCTAATTAGTGTTGATATTTGCAGTTTTAGAAGAGAGTAAATTTGTATTATTTGTTTATAAAAACTATACAGGCATTTTCTACCAGTCGACCTTGGGGTAGTGCAGAAACAAAACATGGTAGGAGCGACTTAAAGAAAAATAGACAAACAAAAAAAACAGAAACAAATACAATTATAAAATAATAAATTAATATTAGTGACTGGGGCTTTGAGATTTATTCATTACGCCCAAGACACTGGTATCCGCACTCCTATTGTCTTTTAATTGTGTCTGTAATTACGGTATTCGAAAGGTTAATGTCTAAACAATTGTTCCTTTTATCTGCTTGTATGTTAAAGGACGAGGCAGGATCATCGGTTATAAAATTTTAGCAATCAGACCAATGCTTTAACGGAATACCTCCTACAGATAAAGAAACAAAACTACAAAATACCAATTTATAACATTCGTGTAGACTAATTTGCGTTGAAAATAACCCGGTGATATATTTTTTTCCCAAACGACAAAAGCTAAGAAGTAGGCAGCTAAGCCGTATAAGGTGTATGTTATTAACATATAACATAGGAAGTTTAACACAAAGTAAATTCATGACATAGGAGCTGAAAATAGCAATATAATAAAAATTGTTGATAAAATAATATTTGACGTAGACATTGGCAATATTTTTCCACTTACTAACAAATCTTTGGGTCACGACAACATAGAATTCATAACAAAGTCGTGCTGGAAGCATTAGCATCTAGTGCGTTTGATTTTTAACGTGTAACTTAATGGTACTTTCCTTATAAAACCTTCGGATTTTCCTATACCTTATTTTTCTTTATGGTGGGAAAAATCATCGAATGACGAATCGCGGGATTCGTCCTTGGGTGGTGCGGAAGACAGTGTCAGATTTCAGCAGACTAAACGACCCACCGTTCCTTCTTGCCTTAGCCCCGGTGTTCCGCTTTCGTATCAACCCTTGGTTCCAGAAGGCTTCGACCCTGCAAAGCCTGTAGGGGTTGCTGACAACTCCTTAAGGCGCGCGGGAACAGTGCGCGCTGTCGTCCTTTATATATTAGTTTATCGATTTATGCTTCGAATTTGTTTTGAGACTCAAGGTACCTGAATTTTGTCTGCGGGAATGGACGGTTTTGACTCCCTTTTTTTAGGTGTGACTTCTTCCACCGTAGAGTGGAGTGGTGTGTCAGGCTTTTGCATACTGAAACCCATCTGGATCTTTGAGTTGGCTTTTGCCTTCCAGTCAGGTCACTCTTTCTAACCATTTCAAACGATGCTTTAATTAAAATTGCAAAATATATCTACTTATACATATTAGGTACCTACGATTATAATATTTTAAAGTATTTCACATAAATTAAAAAAGAAAATGTTCGTATAAAGTTCTTTGTTTAAATTCTTAAATTTCATGCCACATCGTCGCTTTCCATTAGGTAAGATAGTGGCTTAAACGCGAGCCTATCAACAGTAAAAAAACCATCAGTTTTATCAATCTTGGCTTGCGTAATAAAGTCGTTGGCCTACGATTTGACCATTGGACTATCAAACGTACGTACCTCTTCCTACGTAGCAACTACAAAAACCTTGTTCGGCAACTTTTTTGCTACTCAATCAACTAATGGGAAAAAATAGCAGCTGGTACATTATAGGGCTGTATCTACGAAATCAATTTATTCTTTAGAAACCAAATTTTTAAAAATTCTTTAAAACCCTTCTTTAGAAAAAAAGAAATCTACACTAATATAATAAAGAGGTTAAGTTTGTTTTTTTGTTTGTAGGGGGTAATCTCTGGAACTACTGGTCCGATTGGAAAAATTTTAGCAACAATAGAAAGCTGCTTTACTCCTGAGTGACATAGGCTATATTTTATGTACGCGGGCGAAGCCGCTGGCAAAAGCTAGTGTTTAATACTTTTTTTGAGGTGAGAAAATCATCAAACTTCTTCCATTAGTAGGGCGTATCAGATGAGAGGGCACTTACTGACTAAATCCTATCTTTGTCCTTCAGTAACTGAACAACAACCAGTCCTAGAAGGATTTTTAATTAATACTTACCTACACAAGTAAGTCATAATCAATGTACGAAGCGAAAAACTATTGATCAGAGAACTAAAATTGCAAAAATACGAGTGGCTTAATACATTTTTTTTTATTTCTCATAAAGTAATGCTTGACTACGATCCCACCTGATAGTAAGCAGTATTACATTTTTAAAGCAACACAAAACCTTTTTCGAATGAAACAACCCTGTAAGTATCATCATAAAGGTACCATATCTACGTCATCAGATTTCACCGTCAAAACGCCGCAGGCTGCGCAGGCGCCACTTTCTCGCACTACAAACATGTAGCATGGATATTTAGATTATTATCTAATTTATGGTGTCATTTATACATATTTTCGCTATCAGAGATATGGGAAAATCCGTAGACAGAAGTTTATTGATAAATTCTAGCTTCTGTTGTAGTGTTTTGCTTTTACTCCATGTTACTTCCTGGTAGCGGGAGTCGCAAAGAGATGTCATGCCATCCGGTAAGGGCTTCAAAGAGCTGCGCACTTCAAAGAGGTGTAATGGTGAAGTGAAGTAATGGGAGGAAACACGGCGGAAATATATAAGTTGAATGTGGCAAGGAACTGGTATCAGAAAACTGAGAAGTGGACTGTATTGATGGCGCTTAAAGTTTTACGCGCGCTTCAAAGAGATGTCAGCAAAATCGTAGAGGCCAAGCAGGGTTGATGCCTGCCAGGGTCATAGGAATTTCTGAGAAGAACATTCGTAGTTCTAAAACGCGAAAGGCTACAGAAATAAAAGCGAGATGTCACTAGATGATTGCCCACCTGCAAAAAATCCCTTACCGGTTGGAACAACACGTATTCGTTTTTCATGCCCATGTCTACGATCAGGCTTATGATTGCCTCAACAGTCAGTAAGTGCCTTTGCCACTTGCTTGCCTGTCCAGTCTCGTTTTTCTCTGGTCTCTTTTCTTCTCCATCATTCTTTCACCAATTATATTAAATATTCTTTTGATTACACGTCTTTTTTGCCTTCTTACCTCTTTCTCGTTCCTATTTTTACGGTTTTCCAATTATTTTTTGTCACTGCAAATAAACGGAATTTTGGTCCTTTGTGTTCAATTTTCAAAGTTATCTTTCTCGTTTTAATAGTTTTCTTTATTAATATTTTATAGGTATGTGTATTATTTTTTGCATTATGTAACAATTTTCTTTTTATCACGTCTGTTAATGTCTGCCATTTGTATCCTACAAAGGCCATTTGAACAGGTGTGTATTGTCATGTGTGGTTAACGGTATAAATTACGTTCAACAACGGTTTTCATAACAGGCTTGTACCGACTTCAGTAAATGCTGGTCTGTGGTCCATAATACGAGTAATTGAAGTAAACGTAAACGCTGCAGCGTCTTGTTTCTTTGAGGTTTTTTTTTGAGGTCTTCATCAAATTACATCTCTGGCTCTGATTGGAGTGACTGGCATTGCCAGACTTTTACTGATATCTTTCAGTTGGCTTTGAGTTCCAAAATAACAATGGCTCTTTCTAATAATTCCGCAGCCCTAGCTTGCTTCTGTTCTACTGGGCCTTGTCCAGTAACATGATTAATAAGACTGGAACGACTATTATGCTTAGTGTTAAATTGAAGACCAAATTGTGGAAGGCTTTTTTGCAGTGTATGTAAAATACTTTTTACTGAATCAGCAAGTCGAGACCGATCAAGGGTGCTATTCTCTAAGAAAAGATTTGAGAGCTGCGCATTAAAATCCAAATTACCTATTTGGATTTCGTCGCTAGGCTAGCGCTGCGCTCAAGGCTGTTGTCTTGGAAAATAGCCCCCCTGGTCGGTTTCGCCCACGAGTACTGTTTCTGAAATCGAAACGACGCCTGTTTTGGGGGCCAAAGTTGCGTTAGTATAAAATTAAACACATACATATTTGTTAACGGTGTGACATAGGTCAATAGTTAACTTTTGAGGACGGACCATCTTTACAAATAACATAAAATAAAAATAACATATGTAGAAACGTCGTCAAATTTCAAGCAAAGGCATATATTTGTTTGAAACGTTTGCCATAGGTACATGACTATTTTTTACTCATTTTATGGTCGGTAAAAAAAGTTTAATGATATCACTACTGGAACACAGGCCTCATCTCTAAGAGAGGGAATGCGTCGTAATCCACCACACGGGACCAGTGCCAATTCATGTCCGGAAAGGAAGTGCTCTTTAATTTCTTTCTTTCAGCAAAAATATAGTAAGTATGATGAATTGTAATATAGTCAGAAGTCAGGCGACGGCCACATATTTATGAGCTAGTCACTAATGATACATTGACAGTAGATGTTTGTTTGCGACACGTAATGAGCCGTCAGTCAGCAAGCATCTCATTGATTGAATATACGCATTATCGCTATATGATTGAGTATAATCCAGGCTTGTTATTGCAAGTGTCGATTATACGCAAGGTCATTCAGACAGTCAACAATACCTGAGTATGTTGGTACATGATCATAGCTCAGGTGTACTGGTGACTCAAAGGACCAAAGGTTGCTGTATGATGAATTTTGTCGTTTGAGCCGGATTTTTACTAGCGTTCTATAAAAATGTATATTAAAATTTGCTTATTGAGCACATATTAAGATAAAAGATAACACCAATGACCACCGTTTGTCTTCGTATAGTCATGTGAAGAGGAGGGATTAAAACCATGTTACTAAAAGAGTTCTCAGTTTACATGTAGATAGATGGAGAGGGCAAAGGAGACCAAAGAAAAGATGGATGAATTGTAGTAGGAATGATGTGAAAGGAAGAAAAACACGTGTTGCACCGATGCCAAGAAATATGGGACAAGGGCAGGAAGAAGATTAAGATATAAGCCTATTATATAAATGTATTTTAATTTTTTCCTTTTTATATGTGTAATGGTGTACAATAAAGTATATAATAAATAAATAAAATAGATGACTGATACCTGGCGCCAGCTTATCCCTCAGTATACTCCTCATTTAAGAGCACTACAAAACCTAGAGCGTGGTCACTCTCGGACTCCAGGCAAAAGAAGGAGATGCGTAAAGACAATGCGTACAAAATATGAACCATTTTGGAGATTTACAATAAGTCAAGCCTTTTAAATTTCGATCGATTTAAATTCGATCAACTAAAATCAATCACTATTTGACATCAAAATGTCACTTTGACATCTGCTCCTATTCCAATGACCAATGCACCTTTAATTAATCATGAGATAAAGTATCATTAACGTTAATCGTCTGTCTGAGTGCATGGATGAGTCTGTCTAAAGCAAGATAATTACTAGGTATAATGACAGCGTAAATGTCATTAAAAAGTCATTATAATGCACAGGTTGTTCGCCTAACATCGGAACAACAACCCAAGCTGTGCAACTGTGCATATTAATTAGTTTGTGTTTAAGTTTAGTTGTAGTAGCTCGTGGCTGTGGCTTTGGTCATAATAAACAGCAGTCTGACTAATCTGAGGGCTTGAAACATAAGCGTCGTTTGCAGAGGCCGGTTCTTAGATAGGTGACCATCCTTTACATATGGAATCGTATTTGGTCCTGCCTGCCAATCCTGTTTTAGAAACCACTATATCTACTCTTTGGAGGATTTAAAAGGCGGCACTAATTTCGCTATAAACGTGGCAACCTATTTTCACAAATAAAATGAGAAGAAAAAAACCATTGATTCGACAAGAAGCAACAAATTCTGTCATGAAGCTCCGAAAGTATAAATACTCCATGTAAAATATCAATACTCCAGACTCCACCACATAAGGAGACCAACCCCAACATAACGGCATAGTTGAGCGATTGGCTGTTACGTTGCGTGTCGCGGGTTGACTATCCCACGGAAGTCGGAACAAATATACATAGTTAATATTATGCAAAGCCTGTAGATAGTTCTTCAAGACAACAAGATGGCTTGTGTATGTGAATTTACATCAGTGTGAACGCGCCCACGAAAAGGGAGTAATTCTCTAGTGCAGGACGTTTTTTTTAAAGGCTTATTTAGGAAAAAGCTAGGTTTGTTTATGGTTCCTAGTAGATTGTGTTAGTGTATTTGTGCCATTGAAGTGAAAATGGAACAGTGACTGTAAGGTCTCTCTCTCTACTTGGATACGGGTATTAATTATGCTTTGACAATGAAGGCGTGCTTTACATTTTTATTTATGTTTAATATTTCTGAGCAGATATTATAAATATTCTTTTAAATCTTAAAGTAAAATTAATGAAGTTTTTTTTTTATCTAAAACCAAACTAGTATATGTTCATGTTCCAACTGTAACTTTAGGTACGTGTTTCAATCGTTGGCTCCAACTTAGATATAGAACTTTTAGCTAATAAAGAATGCAAAGCCCATAGACCATTTGATTCCCTGAACATATCAATACTAGTGAACCTACTTGCTTACCTGACTCAGGAAAGCTGAGGAATTATGGAGTTTCTTGCCGGTTCTTCTCCATAGGAAACGACCAATTTGGAACCGTGCACTAGCTTCTGACGTTTTATAAGTGCCCTTGTAGGCCTATATGAAATAAAAACCTTTTTGATTTTGATTTTGATTTTGAATTACTTTTGTGTTAAGCTAAGGTGTGCAATAAAGTTATAAATAAATAAATATTAATTACGAACAAGCTACCAGAAGACCAATTTAAAAAGAAAGTGCTAAATTACAGCCGAGTCTAATATAACTCTTTGTAGAGGTTATAGAAATATACGATATTTCTATAACTTCTACAGAAAGTAAACTGCTCCACCTTTATCAATTACAATCGCATAAATTGCATATAATTGCATAAAATGGCGGCCGAACGGACATAAACGACTGCGTTGAGGGAAATATGTCATGACCGTATGATTTAGTGGCATGTCATTAGAGTATGCGACACCGCGACATAATGCACTCGACAGAGTCATTGCAACATGCTTGTTATATAATAGTCATGTGAAACAAGCTAATTATGCTGGTCAATTTGATAGGAGGATAATGAAATATGGAGACTGGACTTTACAAGTTCCGTGTTGGTTTCATCATCACTAGAATCAGAAATGTTTATTTCAAATAGACTATATACAGGCACTTTTGAATTCTCAAAATATCGGTCAGTCAAAATAACAGTGAAGCTAAATTACACGTGGAGAAGAACGTGCAAGAATCCATGGACACTTTTAATTATATCATATTATGAGTTACACACAGGTAATCCTGGTTACATGCTTTTGTCGCTTCTATTACGAGCAATATATAAATACGTAAGGACTCCGCAAAAGGATCGAAGCCTACTGGGGCCTAGGGTCACTTTCTGAAAGGAAGACTTGGCCTCAGTCCGAAAAGCAAAGAAGGAACGGGGTGGGTGTTTCAAAATTCGAACAAATCTGCTGCCTGTTGCAGTCCTCAAGGATACCGGTGTCAGGAGAGTGGCTTATTTTGCTAATTAATTGAAGATGATGAGATTTGAGAAGAATAATTGGAAAGACGGATATGACAGAGTGTAAGTCGCATATATACTAGGAAGAGAAATTTATTAAAGTAGTTATTCAATATCTATCACCTAACAATACGTGGGAACACCCGCAGGCGATGGAGAAATAATACAAACCCGATACGATTAATAAATAATAACTTTATTACATAATGTAACGTACAGTCAGGCTGTAAGATCGGTATCGGTATATAATTATAGTTCCGACAGATTCGTGCAAGTTAAATAGCACGGCTTTATCCCATCATCTCATAAATATTACATAACTTCACACTATCCTCGTTCGAAGATATGCGTAAAGGCTTATTTTAGTCTGTTAAGAATGATAATAACCTCCATTTCAACACATGCTATCTTAATTGGTATTAGTCATAATCCTAGTAATAGTCCCGGAATTACATTCAGATCGCGTTTAATTGGTATTACACCAAGTTTTAGTCCTAGAATTACATTCAGATCGCGTTTAATTGGTACTAAACCTAGTAGTAGTCCCGATACTACATTTAGATCGCCTTTTGGTATAAGTTTGACATTTCCTATAAATTGATCTATCAAATCCCAAAAGACTATGGGATGGTTCGAAAGATTTACAAAAGGCCTGGAAATGGATCGCATAGAGTATTAATACTACTGGTAGGTTTCAATCAATTTGACACTCCCAAAAATCCCAAAGGATCAATTGTTTAGTCAGTACAAAGTATGTGTCGCAACAGGTACTACTACTACTACTACTATACTACATATTATGTTGGGTTCGCCAGTTAGGCTGTTTGCCCGACCGTGTCGTTTTGCAGAAATATTTCTAGGGGGAATATCAACCACGACCTCCAGCATAGCAGTTACTAAACACGGGCTAAACTTAGTACTGGATACTATACCATTCGACCATTTGGCCAGTCAATTAAAATGGATCGCATAGAGTTTTAGTACTACAAGTCGGTTTCAATCAATTTGACGCCCCCATAAGTCCCAAAGGACCAATTGTTTAGTCAGTACAAAGTATGTGTCGCAACAGGGTACTATACAACATTGTGTTGGGTTAGTCAGTTAGGCTGTTTGTCCGACCGTGTCGTCGGTTGGGCAAACGGTTCAGTCAATTAACTCTTACTAATAAAAGGTGAAGGTAATCTGTTTGATGGCTGCGTCGTACACACATGTTTAGTTCGTCACATACGAGGTGGTGTGACGAATTTGTAGATTGTTCTACTGATTTGGGGTTATGAATATACTAGCTGTGTAGCATAGCTTAGCATCAGAATTATAATATTCCTACCGCTGGGACTCAGGCCTCCTCTCTAGGGGAAGGAATGGGCAGTTTGAATGTGAATTACTGCCCATTCCCTCTCCTAGAAAAGAGGCCCAATTTCCAGCAGTGGAAACAATATAAAACTGATGCAATAAACCCAAGTGTACAAACAAAAGTGGAAATAGACGAATATTCTTAAAAAAATGGTACAAAAAGATAATAGGACCAGAAATTAGCGCTGAAATAATATTAAAACCAACTTCTGACGAATGTGGTCCCGAATTTATTTAGACAAATAAGTAAATAATTCGCTATTTTATTAAGTTATATTTATAAGATTTTTAATAGTTTTCAGACACGAGAACATTACAAAGATCAAAATCAAAATCAAAATCAAAATGGTTTTTATTTCATATAGGCCTACATGGGCACTTATAAAACGTCAGAAGCTAGTGCACGGTTCCAAATTGGTCGTTTCCTATGGAGAAGAACCGGCAAGAAACTCCATGGTTACTCTTTTAAAAAAATGGTTTCTTACAATATTATCTCGTTATTACAGTATTTATGTCATTATGTAAGAACAGTGTAGACCAGTCAATATTGTACTCAAAAGCACAATAAAAATAATCATAATAATAAAAAATCAAAGGTGAGTCGTAATAGGATTTGCGAAGTCTACAGTGTTCTTACTTTACAACGTGAGATGTAAAGAAAGAAATATTATATAAAACAAAAAAATTAATAAGTATGAAAAAAAAAAATACATATATCACCACAACAGTTACACTGCGAGATGCTAACAAAATAAATTATTATTTAATTTAAAAGTTTTTAAATCTTAATAATATAAATATTGCAAAAGCAATGTGTCGAAAAAAGAGGGAAAAAAAAGTGTATATAAAAACAAAGATGGAGCAGTTAATAGACATAAATACACAATATGAATGAGTTACCAGGGAGCCACATGTGCAGGAGCAGTCATTGCCAAACAAGCTTGTCTTCTATATAATCCTTAACCTTATAATATGCTTTTTTGGTTAGGACCCGCTTAATATCTTATTGAATTATAGAATTGATGTTTTTTAAGTATATTTTATATTAGTACAAGTAATGGCCTCAATACACATCGGACTAACTCGCACATATTTTGCATACATTGATGAATTACAAACAATTTTGATTGACATGTTGTGAACAAGACGAGCGACGGATGTTAAAGCGTGTCTGTCGTATTATTCCGATAATGTACTAGGTCAAGAAATACGTGTATGTGTTATTTTTCTAGGAAGTTTACATTTTATTATTTAGCACATTTTCGCACTTTTTGTAACAAAATCGCAAAGCCGGATTTAGATAAGTGCTGACTAGTTTCAAAGGACGCAGGAGCTAAAATAAACATAGTTAAACTTCCGTGTCTGTCTGTTGTACAGTACGGCCGTTGGATCTTGGCGAGTCTGAAGTCAGGCTCTGCGAATTTTGGCGCTTGAAAACTCGAAAAAAATAGTTTAAACAAATAAATGCAATATGCAGTTGTTATTGCTGTTAAAAACTGTTATTGGCAATTTTTTTATCTTTATTTTTATGCGAGTGAGAGTGAAAGAACTAAGAGGACACAAGTGGCAAAAGCTGACACTCCCTCCTTTCTTTTTCCAGAAAGGTAAGACTCATTGATGACTATCTGAAAAAAAAAATGTGGGCCCATAGATATTCGCGTACGACTTAAAAGACTACGTATCCAATCGGTACTCGATACGGAAATCAACCAATTATAGACTTAAAATTAGCATCAATCCAAAACTGCGTTTAACTTCATTAATATTCTCTGAAAATAGGAGAGCCATACTTGTTCTATTACATAAAGATTATGAAACCTTTTAGAGATTCTTACGATTCTTGTCATGCCACCTGTTAGCGACACACATCGGTGGTAGTTAGGGCTGTCGATATTCAAGACTTTTTATTTATTGACTAGCTTTTGTCAGCGGCTTCGCCCGCGTACATAAAATATAGCCTATGTCACTCAGGAGTAAAGCAGCTTTCTGTTGCTAATTTTTTTCCAATCGGACCAGTAGTTCCAGAGATTACCTCCTATAAACAAAAAAACAAAGAAACAAAAAAACAAACTTTAACTTTTGTTCGCGCTTGACCGCTATCTTATCTGATGGAAAACGACGATGCGGTCGACGATAGAGCGCGCTGACCGAGAGTGGACGAAATTTGATCATCTCGTACTTCAAAAAAAAAACTCTGAGAACCAGATGAGAAGGTAGTCTTTAATTAAAAATCGCTTTTAGCGATAAGACCGCCCATTGCAACACCTTAGTAATTTTAAGTTCCTAATGTACCAAGTTGTGTTTATGGTGTACCTACAATAAAGAGTATATCTATCTATCAGACATTACAAATTCCCAAAAATGCAACGAACTCAGCTCTTGAATGTAACTAATAAAAGCAGTTGACAGTTTAAAATGATGGTTCTCTTGGACCTTCACCGTCACCGTTCTCGGGGCAACCCTGGTTAGCAGTCAGTTTATATTCAGGCTGCGTCTCGTCTTACATAAGAGTAGTTTAGAGTACCAGTAATTGTGTCACGCAGGACCTTCGCAGGAGGGCCGTGAATTGTGTGAATATTAAAGGTTGTGTAATTAGTGTAGATTTTTATTTTCAAGTGTCTACACAACTCAATAATATGTGTACTTAACTATCTTTTGCCCGTGGTTTCGATCCCACTCAATGATTAATCTACTCCACTCTACCGCATTTTACGTTAATTTCAGAAGAACCTTCTCCCGACAGTAACAAACACAACAAAAAAAGAATTAGCAAAATCGGTTCAACTGTTCTCGAGATTTGCGCTTAGCACATTGAATCACATCAATGAATCATTGGATCCTGAAATTATACCAAGGCAAGCCCTAGACTGGAATCCTCAAGAACAGCGAAAGCGTGGTCGTCCCAAGCAGACCTGGTTACGAGCGTTCATCACAGAGGCAAAGAATACAGGGAAGAACTGGAGAAAAATGAAGCGCTAAGCTTAAGACCGAAGTCTTGAGCTTAGCAGGATGGCGCCGCACTGTGGATGGCCCTCTGCCCCATCTAGGGACATAGGAAATGAAGTAGTAGTCTATCTACACTACTATAATAAAGAGGTAAAGTTTGTTTTTTTGTTTGTAGGAGATAATCTTTGGAACTGCTGGTCCGATTGGAAAAAAATAGTAACAATAGAAAGCTGCTTTACTCCTGAGTGACATAGGCTATATTTTATGTACGCGGGCGAAGCCGCTGACAAAAGCTAGCACTGTATATTTTACTGAACTTGACACTGGCTAAATGCACTTACAAAGCGACAAAACAATTCAATGTAGCACCACGGTCCCATTCCTAAAATAAAGTTTAAAAAGGGTATACCTAATTCTAATTATTTTTTTACGCAGTACCTACCACCAACTTTAGGCTTTGGTGCAATATTTCAAGTTTTATGTCAAGTTATAAAAAAGGTAATGCGTCTGACTGGCGCCGACAGCTTGTCTAGTTATGTTTGTACCTTCATACTACTCCTGTGTGACCCGTCTGATACCTAATGCGAGTACGATGCCCTCTGGGAGGGGTTCCAGAGGGCGGTGGCCCTAGTGCACACACATACTGATGTGGCTACGATTTCTATAAAAGTTTGATAAAAAACGAAAAAAATGGGCAAGAGCGAGTCGGACTGAAGTGCTGAAGGTTTCGTACAGACTTACTATGTAAATAGTTTCATTTCGGAATCGAGTCTTGAAGATTTTTACGATTTTCTTGTTCAAACATTGTTTCTTGCGTGTGATGAAACTGTACCTATGTAAACCTATATAATGCAAATAAAATTATTGATTGATTGATTACCAAGTAACCTAGTAGCGCACCCCCTTATTCTCTTATTCCACATGAAATCATAAAATGACACTTCCTGGTCTCAGTGGACAGAGAAAGAGACTGTCAGACTTTTACTGACTAAATTCAACCTGTAATAGTTCAGTTCTCCTTTACCATCCAGGGCCGCAATAACTATTTCGAATATACTCAGTGAAACCAACTTGCTAAAAACTGACGTTACTAAGTAAAATACATTTCACATCTTCTATAAACTATGATGACGTTTGTATTTCGAACGTTACGAAACATGACGTCACAAAACCGTTAAATTCTGATTGTCACCTTCAAAGTCCAAAGAACAAGTTTAAAAATCGAACTGATCGATACTGAGAACATCTTGCGCAAGAAATGATCCATCAACGTTTTTTGGAAGCAACCGCACCCTCTTTAATTATTGTTTTCGACGAAATCTTTCAATTTACAAATAATTTTCCTGTTTCTTTTCATTCACAGGTATTTTTGTCGTTGTTATCCTTAAAATAGAATGAGTAGAATTATTACATCGTCATTTTTTCTAGGTAGATAAGTACCAAGTTATAAAAACTTGATTGGGCGAAATCATTCCCAGAATTAGTGTTTTAACATAGTGCCAGGAGAATATAATTTGTACGAGTTTTCAAGCGCTAAAATTCCCAGAGTTTAACTTCAGACGGGCCAAGATCCGGCGGCCGAACTATAACATATTTAAGCTTTCATATTTTCTAAATACACGCAGGCAAAACCTCTGATTAAAGAATGTTTATTTCGACAGTTGTCTATAGATATGAACATAACAAAGCCTGTTTACCCTATTAATAAACTATACAAACAGTAACTAGTTTAACATTATACGTGGCGAAGCTTTCCTTGCTTTCTTTCCATTGTAATTATAACAAAAGGTGTTTTCCCAGTAAGTATTGTGTTTGCTTCATCCATCACATCAGCCTTTCCTTTAATTTCCGAAGGCCCAATAATCGATAAAATTGGTTTATAACATACCAACGATGCCTTGCGATTTCATCCGCGGTCAGTGCTCCGCTTATTATTTTATCTACATACATAAAAGCGAAATAGTATCTGATTAACCATGAAATTTCAAAAACTATAACACCAACAAATTTATAATCTGGCAGGTAGGTTCCTCCATGGATTTTATGAAACTTCTACTGTGGCTATGGGTTCGCCCCTGAAAGAAAGGTTCGTCCCTGGTATGAAAGGCATCGTAGGAACGTGTGGTGAATTTTTAAGTCAATAAGAGTCTGACACTGTCTCCCGCTCCACCTAGCAGCGGGATTTCATCATCAGACTTATTAATGTTCCCACTGCTGAGACACAGGACTCCTCTCTAGGAGAGAGAATGGGCCTTAATCCACCACTCGGACCCACTGCGAATTGATGGATGTCTTTGAATTTTTGATTCTAGGACACGCCGGTTTCCTCACGATGTTTTCCTTCACCGTTTCGAGAGCAGTTGTGATGAAATAAATTACACCAATTAATGCGCCTGGCTGGGTTTGAACCCGCGACCTCGTAAGGGCCGTTACCACTCGGCCACCACTGCTCTCTACTGGCGGGATTTGTCAATGGATAATTTTTACCCACCACAAAAAAAATATAATTAAAAAAAACCCTTAAGTGGTAAACCAATTTTTACACGGCCAAAGCCGATCGTAAAAGCTAGTACAGTATATTAAATAGTATACTAGTTATATATACGTGGTCTTACAACCTCAGGTCAGCCAGTCTTTCAAGAAAACGTTGCATAAGTCAGAATTTAACGCTACGAAAATCATTCAACAATTTTACGAGCATTATTTATTACGTTCTAGACTTTAATGGAACATAGCAATTTCTAAACGTTCTTCAAATTAAAGTTACTGTTGGAATAATATTTAAATGGTTACTTAACGTATAGTGGGTAGGCCACAAGGTTCGATCAGTTCGTTCTGGAGTTGTGATCGCGTAGCTGAAAACGCAGCGTTAGAGGGTCTTGGGTAGCTCGCCGTCCGGTCGTCTGGTAGCAGTCCAGACCGAGCCCAAGTCGTCAACGGCGGGCACCGTTCCCGCGCGCCTCAAGGAGTTGTCAGCACACCGTAGGGGCCCTACAGGGTCGAAGCCTCCCGGAGCTGAGGGTTGATGCGAAAGCGTTACACCGGGGCTCTGGGAATAAGGCAGGGAAGGCACGGGGTAGGTTCTTTAGTCAGTAAGAGTCTGACACTGTTTCCCGCTCCGCCCAAGAGTGGGATTCGTCATTCGATGATTTTTACCTACCATAAAAAAAAAGCGTTAGAGGGTCTTACACAGGGTGGACTGAGGACCTGGTGTGAGTTGCGGGAAACTGATGGTTCCGAGATGCACATGACTAGTCTAAAAGTATTGTAAAGTATATACACACTAGCTTTTGTCAGCGGCTTCGTCCGCATACATAAAATATAGCCTATGTCACTCAGGAGTAAAGCAGCTTTCTATTGTTGCTAAAATTTTTCCAATCGGACCAGTAGTTACAGAGATTACCTCATACAAACAAAAAAACAAAGAAACAAAAAAACAAACTTTACCTCTTTATTATATTATATAGTGTAGATAACGTTTCATCCAAGTTTGTCAAGCCGTTTAGGAAGACTTTTTTATGTTCAATTTTTGTAGCAATATTTTTATCTCTCAATAGGTATAATTATAATATCAATGTCATACTTAATACAGTGTAAGCTGTGCATAGTAACTATAATAGGCATGCAAACCAGTGTAAGATTATAATGTTGGTGTGCCAATAAATAAATAAGAGTTAAGTGACAAATACACAAGAAGTATAAATGAAATCTCTTCCAGAATACCTGCTATTCTGGAAGAGATTTCACTAGAAATAAGCATCAGCTCTGTACCTATTTTTCTGTTTCCTTCTTCTTTACTTTTATTTGTGTACATAAATAGTTAAACAAATAAAACAAGTTATGTACTTTTAAGGTCTTATCTTAGAATTTTATTGTAATCTTGCATGTTTTGCTATTTACTGGAAATTATTTAAACAATTTGTCGATAACAAGGAATATAGGTAAATATGTGACTAATGTTATGTAGTCCACAGTCCGGCCGTCCGATAACTGTCCGGTTGTGACAGGAGCCCCAAAGATAAGTCAGCAAATCCGTAGAAGCATTAGCAGGGTAGGAGTAACGAGTTGTAGGTCTCGGATTCAAACCCAACCAGTTGCATTACTTTGTGTTATTTATTTTATCATCTCTGCTCTCAAAACGGTGAAGGAAAACATCGTAAGGAAACCGGCTTGTCCTAGAACCGAAAATTCGAAGAAGTGTAACATTCACCAATCCGCACAGGGCACGCGTGGTTGATTATGGCACAATCCTTTTACAAGAGTGGAGGCCTATGTTCCAGCAGAGGGTACATTAAAAGGCTGATGATGATGATGATTATTAGCAGGGTCAAAGCCTACCGGGGCCATGAATTTTTCATTAACTTCTGAAAGGGACATTAGACAGGACGTCTAATTTCCTGTCGAAGTTCTTAAGTGGCCATTTTTGAAGGTACACCGAATTAGTTTTAATCAGTATTTAAATTTGACATGAATAGAGTGTCAAGTCATTAGACGATGTTCTAGCTCAAAATGTGTTTTCAAAAAGTTTTAATATGCCTATTGGTGAAATTCCAAATTCAAATGTTTTTTTTTTTTATATTTCTAAGGTTGCAACATTGACAGCACAATACAAACTGCACACACCAAAAAAAGCACACACACTTTCTTCGCACACACTTCAAAGCGAAAAAAAAAAATTTTTTTTTGCACACAAATGTAATTTGTAGCGTTCATCGTTTAAGGTGCAAATTACTGTGCAAGTGAAAGGTGAAATGTTCTTGCTCACGTACTCACCGTTAATGGTTGGTGGACGAGCTATTTTTGGACTACAGAACCCGCTTGGCAGGTCCCCGGCTGGTTTTACTGCCTTCTCGGCCGTTCTATCGAGTATTATATAGCCAATTTTAGCTCAGTTTGATCTCAAGATAGACGCTGATATCTTTATGTTTTTAATTGATTACGTTTAACTTTTGCGAGGCCTTTTCAAGTTTCGAAAACATTTAATTTTTTTTATTTTATTTACTTCCTTCTCTTTCTTTAAAAGTTAGAGTAATTGATCACGTTATCGTGATCAATTATTTAGTCTAACTTTTAAATAATCTCAAAAGGAAAAAATGTTTCAAGAAGGTCATCAGTCTGTGGTCCTACGCGTTGGACGGACCTCATCAGAACTGCAACACAAACGTTCATACGCCAGAGTTCCCGAGACGCCGAAAACCGTGGCAACGCCGAAAAATGCGTCTAAACATCACGGGAGCCTCACTAACCAACGAAAATGAAACATTGTCAACCACGACTCCTCTGTCAAGAGTGAACAGCAGCAGGAGGATCTCTGGACATACAACTTTGATTTTTTGACCTTGAGCATAACATGAAGGTGTGCCTCGCTTGGGCTCCTTGTATTTATGGAAGCGATTGACTGCGGCGGTTCAACGCTTTACTTTGGTTAATTAAACTTTTTATGTTAAAGGATATTTTGACTCTTAAACTCTTGAGCCCCAAATGAACGCCGGATTTCGCACACCTATTGTCTTTATATTAAGTCTCTAATTACGGTATTCAAAAGGTATATTTAAGGTTTAAGTACGGATAGCAGGTTTAAGTATTGCCTCAATCAGCCTTATTATGTTCACATTGCTGAAAAGCAGGCCTCTTCTATTTAATAAGAACTAAAAAGTGGCCTGTCCTCATTTTGGTGTGCAATAAAGTTTAAAATAAATAAATAATAAGTGGCACAGTCCTGTGCCCTGGTGGTAGAATATGATTCCAAAACATAATACTGTAAATCCTTCGAACAAAGACATCACAACATTACGGTACAATAAATAAGGATGAACCTCAGTTTCTTGTAACGGTTCCAGTCAGTGCCCTTGGCAGGTCATAACTTAAGAATGCAAATAAAATTGTTACTGATTTTATTTCTTTATGAAGTAACTGACCTCTGAGGAAGGATCCTCAGAGGTGCCGTTATTTTAAAGAAAACTTTAGTTTTTTTAAAGTCAGTTTATTAAAAGAGAGCAAACTGTCTTTTATTGCCAAGACTGAGGTCAGATTTTCTGACGTTTTAATACCTATTTGGTTTTGATTTGGTTATCTTTGACAGTCGTTGTCAAAGATAACCAAATCTTAGCCAGGACTAAGGAAGATATGCTTTCTGAGGTACGAAGAAGTTTCGGCAATGGGTGGTCACCCATAGACCGATCCCGGCAAGAAATTCTTTTACATTATTAAAGATTGACCAGTGCGGTTGTTATTTCTTTGTATAAGACGTGAAATAAAAAAAAAACATTGAATTATCTGCCAAGGCTGCGAGATTGTTGAGTCACTGTAGCCCCGGAACACAACTAGAGAACACCCTTTTGCGCCACTTGAAACGGGAAAACTTAGGTATTTTATGATTTGCCATCATCAAAAGACCATTAATGAGTTCTATATCAATATAGATTTTTGCCTTCTAGATAGAAGATAGAAACGCGAACCCTCAAAAGGTGGTGGAATGCCTTTGTTCAGCCGGGGTCCTACCATGAGCACTTAACGCGTTCCATTTGACGAACTGCTAAAAGAGAAAGAGGGATATGTAAGGTGTAAGCTCCATCCTATTTTTCTCGCTCGCACGCCTACCACTTTTACAGCCGTGGTAAGGCATCAACAGGAGGAACAAAACAGACTAACAAAAAAAAAATACAATACAAGAATATAGAAATAGGACTTGCAAATAAAAACACTTTCTAAGTAGGTTAAAGTGTCGACCCAAGTAGAAGAATGAGACTACGGATAAATTCTGTATGAAAATTAATGAGTTTGCCAGACAATATTATTAGAAAGTGACCTAAAAACGGACGGAGCATATCTGACTATCTGCTGATTCACTAATAACATGTCATGTGGACACGACGCCTCTTCTCGTTACTGATTTCACTTGGCACAAGTGCAGCCCAAATTATTTTCTCTTTACACCTGCCATTGGAATTACCGAATTACCTATAATTTATGTAAACAAAGAAATTTCCGGATAGCAACTGGCAAAGTGAAACGGTATTGCAGTTTCTTATTGTTTCCGATTGTTGTTATGCTGTAAAATTTAATGGCAGGTATCACAGAAAGGCTGTATTCTTCTGTTCTGTGGCAGATTACTCGTATGTAGTCCTAAAATATGTTGTTTGTGGAGCTTTGTTTTATAAAGCACCTAGATTTTAATCTGGAAAAACGCTTGAATTCCTTTAAGTATCAAACAATTTCATATATTTGTGTTATGTTATTCATTATGTAATAATTAAGTTTTAGACCTCATTCGTAACGATACCAATTTTATAGATTACCGATATAATTTTATGAACATTTTTAATGGTAAGGTGCCTAAAAGACTAACAACGCAGTATGGCAATGCTGATCCTCAGTAATCATCAATCATGCAAAAAGACCAAAACATGCAAATAATTAGTTTAAAAAAAAATGTCATAATCTCGATGACGTCCAACGTGTTCCATGCACTACAAACAATAATATAGATCAAAGATAAGTTAAGGAAAATATACCACCTTTATGTCGGGAAAGCCAAAACACAACAATGGAAAATGTAAATTACTTGCTGATGAAAATAAGGAAAGATATTGTGTAACACAGAGCCTTCGAGTAATAACACCTGATCGATCAGACGTATTATAAAGATCAGTGGCAGTAACTAGCATTAGTGAATAAATATGAAAAGGTAATTGGTATAGGCTTCAAGAGCCAAAATTTCCACGACGCAGTGTTTTATAAAGACCGTTTTTCGGACATTGCTATTTTAAACTATCAGTCTTTTCATGTTTTATACTAAATATTTCATTTGTAAAAATGCCTCCTCCACCATAGATATGGATGGGCCTACACCAAGCGTTGCTATGACGACAAGGTCCTGTGCGTTTTACATCCCACCCTCCTAAGATGTATCTTTTCATACACACTCGCGTCTCCAGAACCTTTCAGCCCTATGAGCGTTCTGTACTGCGAGCAATGTGTCCATAACATTACTGTATAAATTTATATTTCTTGACGTCTAAAATTATAATATGTAGGTTCTTACTTACTTGATTACAAAACTGTAAAACATCAGCCTTAATTGGTGCTAATGATAAAATAACTATGACGGCATAAGTACCTGAAACCAAAACAAATTTTAATTAGAAAAAGAATTAAGTAATTCGATAACAATTTATGAATGCCTTGCCTGATTATTTCACATAAATATTTTTTGTGGTAGCAACGGAATTTGGACTTTATTGACTTAAAGCAAAGTACATGTTAGTGATTTTTGCTTTGTTTACACACTGGTGTCTATGGAAACCTACGCAATGTTGTGTCCCATAAAAAATACATGCAGTTTTTCGGATAGAAGGACCAAAAAAGTATTTATACCGACCAACTTTGACGCCTACTGGAAGTTCTTGTTTGTATTGTTTCTTATCCGACTTTTGTTTCTTATTATTGTCACGTTTGTGTGCGTTAATTATTTTGATACACGAACATAAAATAATTATAATGACGTTAGTTCAAATAGTTATGTTCTTAACTTTTTACCAACAAAAAATCTCCTCAAACTCAAAAAATCGTCAGCAATCTTGGCGATCCATACGAGTACCCTTCTCTGTATGAGGAGAATGACTTTTTTGCTCGATAGTACTAGTAAAAAATTATCCCAAGGGAACATACTCTCATGATAAAATTATCCTGACTCATTCTACAGGACAGGACAGGCAGGACATATTCTACCTGTGCGCCAAATTTCTTCCAAGTTCGTTCAGTCATCTCGGCGTGAAAAATCAATAAACGCCATTATAATATTAGGCCGATATGATAAAAGACCCAAATACTGCACATTGAGTCAGACGTAATTATGTAAACCACAAAATCTAATCTAAAGATTGAATGTAGAAAACATAAATTTAATTCCACATGCATTACGAATTAAGCTACATTTCGCAAGTCAGACTAATATAGACCAATACGGATGAAATCAAGTACCACAGAGAAGCAACGACATTCACGTGTGATCTTATTTAACCTTGATCAACGATGCATTCAATTCATCCACTTGTTCTGATTCCTATATCGAAGAGTAATATCTTATTGTTTCTAATTTGCTATAATAATATCGACCTTCATGGCGTGGAAAATCTCTGGGAACAACACGCGGGAAGCTATCGATCTTTGCTTAAGAAAAACTAAAATTATAAAATTAAATACTAAACTTTATTAAACCATGAATTTACAACAAAAAACAACACGACACAGAAACCGTAGAATAAAGACGGCATCAAAGAAATATAGCAAATAAACAGATTAAATGAAAACGTAGGGTCAAAATTAGAAAGATTAGTTCATCATTAGCAAAATAGCAAAAGGTTACACGGTGACAAAATCACAAACAATGATGTATCTACATTATTTAAGAGTAAAGATGTAGAAATTCATAACATCAATTCTGTAAACACTAATATGTTGCTACATGAAGAAATCCTTCAAGAAACAGCCATGACTGCTCAACATGATGGAAAAAATAGCAAGGTAACAGACTTTGTATGCAATGCCGAAGGATCACAGTTCAAGACTCTAATCGTAACTGTGCCAATGTTGAAGACCTGGCCAATTGACTCTGATCAATGGTGAATGCATGCAATTGCAATCATCACACTGTCCGTTGCAAATTGAGCAGAGTTCTTACAGTGCGTCATGATACGTCCGCATGCATTGTGGAATCGTGTCAAGCCTGGTTCCAAGAAGATATACGGAAGCTATCGAGACTTACCATTGGTTATATTTTTGAGAAGCAGGTTACATTTTTTCTGTAGGATACTAAAATTTACAGAAGATCATCGTCCAGGCGTAACTCTTTTTATAATATTACACGAGTTACAATTACAATGCAAGGACAAAAGCAAAATCACCGGTATCTTAACTAATAGTACACTAACTTCTGTTTGTGTTCACATAACAGGAGCAGGTTTAGTGATTAATTTAAAAGAGTTAAGCGCATTTGTCTCGTGGTAATGATATGCAAACATAACCTTTTTATTGATACTAGTATATTTATATAAAACGTGACTTTATCTTTTAACAAAAAAAGAAAACGTTTTTCAAAATAAAGCACATAATTTTACGAAGTTATAAGTTGGAACGTCGTGACATTTACATTATTTCAATGTTAAGATAACATTTACTATCTTTTATTACTAGCTTTAAAAAGAATCTGACCAAACTGGTCGGTAATTTATAATTTTGATTTTTGAATAATATATTCCAAAAGCTCATTGGATTTTATTTTATTCTCATTATTTTAATTAGAAGATACATTCCAAAATTTATGACAACAGCCAAACTAATACTGATATAATAGGAACAAAACTACTTAATCAAGAAATAAACGGAACTAAACGTAAACATTAAGATCAAATTAATAAAGAAAAAGACACACTACCAGCTGTAATTAACGAGGACAAAGAAAATGACGAGATAGCGTTTATGAACGACACAGAGGAGACACGAACACGAGGCACAGCTGTAAATTGATTGGTCGCATACGATTAACCTCACGTGCATCTCCACGAGGAAGCAGTGCTTTCTCACGCAATTTCTATATTAAGTGTAATAATTATCTTAAACACTTTAGAGATTGCAGGTTTCACGCTTGAGTTACTTTTAATGAGATGAAACGTACGTTATGTATTGTATTTCGGACTGCCATTTACAACTTCACGTCTGTAACACGTAGTATATTTTGAGATATAATTTTATTACTCTAAATCATGTTAATTGATTAACAAGTTAGTATATCCATCCCAACACTTATTCATTCGTTCTGAATGTCAACGTCAAAGTGTCAAAAAGTGTTCAGTTGTGGACGATCGTCCAGCGTGCAACAGTGTAAGTGATGTTTCAGTTATTTCTTTGTAAATATACTGATTGTAATCTATACTATGTTTGATTTTTGCCCTTTTCCCTTCTGAGTTGTACACGCCTAAAGCGTATATTTTGCGTATGGATGAGACTAGTATATCTTTTGATTCAACCTGTCTTCTTCAAGGCAGCAATTTAGGGCACTGATCATTTCGCAGAGAGTATCTGGGTTTCCAAAGTACTTTGCCCTTTGTGTGTAGCTAGTACTAGTGGTATAGTTGTTACAGCGAATGATGATATATTACACGTAATAATACCCTGTTCATGATATTCCGCACATATTGGTCAAGGTGCCTCGACCAACGTCTGCGAATGCTCTACTTTGATTGGGTCAAGGTCTTGGTATTTAACGTGATTCTTTTGTTAGTGAGTTTCAATAGTAGTATCAAAAAACTGTCTAGTAAGGCCTGCAGGCTTTATCGGAATGAATCGAGTTGCGTCTTAACACGCAGTTGTAAGTTTTGTACCATTCACTTTTATAATGTCAGTTATAGTGTCATGTACTCGTAATTCCAATATTGCATTTTAAGTTTCAATTTTAAAGCTTCAGGTTCCATGACAACAATTTTAAAAATTTTGTTTAAAATCTGCATGATGATTAAGGTCTTTTGTAAACATCATGGCATGAAATGGTATGAATCATTGTAGACCAGTAAGTATATTACACCCGGATGAACAGTTTGGCATTTTAAAAGGATTCGACATATTAATAAATAAACGCCTACGCATATATGACATTTAATCGTTGTTGACAAAGTAGTGCTTTAAGTCCGCAAATACAGCTCTGTTAATATCAAAATTAATATTTTATTCAAAGAATGTGCTTAAGTACTTCCTATACATTTTTTAAAGATTTATCCAAAAGCCTGCATGATTCTCCACGTGACCTAAGAGCTGCCTTTTACCTTGGGCAAAGATTAAGCATTGCAATCCAACGTGACACTTGTGCCAGTCTTTTGGAAAAACGACCAGTCGACAGACACGAGGTATTTTTTGTTTGCTTCTTTTTTAATTTATTTTGTTTGGACTCTTAGTTTTTCTACAATGGTAATGATAATTAATTTTAATAACGTGTATATTTCCAATGTGAATTAAATAATAGTGAACTTTGCTAATGTTAGACAGAATTAGCCATTGGACAACATTGTTTTTATCTTCTTCCTCTTCATTATTCCTTCCTTCTTATAGTTTTTGTTTGCGGTTTCATCGAATTGATTTGGTTTTGCGAGTATGAATGCGGATGGATACAATGATTGTTTACAAGAAAACAGCGACTAACGTTTATAAAAATGGTTAAGGGCCACTTTCACTCTAATTTTTTCGTCTTCTTTCTCAATTATATATTTGATATCAATTAATATATTATTTGGTTTTGTACATATATACTTTCTATTAATAATAATAGAAAGTACATATCTTATTTATAGTACTATGAATAAAATTATATTAAATATACCCTAAATCCTAATAATATCCTTTCATTCACTCAACCCGAAGGTTGTCTATAAAACATTGCGACAATATTGCCTATTGTACACTTGATTTTGTGAACAATAAAGTATAATTATAATAAACTAGTAATCTTCTTTTATATAAAAATAAATGGCTGTTAGTTAGTCAAAGTACAAAATTTGCCGGAGCAGCTAGTAAAAACTAAAAAATGTTAAACATAATGTGAATATTGAGTTTTTTTTTTCATTTTAATTTACATTTAATTTTAAATTTTAATTACATTAATATTGAATTAATTATAGCAATTAGGAGAACAGAGAAAGAAAACCTGCTCAGCAGAGACCTGAAGAATTGGGAAAAGACCTCAGGGGCCCAAAACGTGGTAAAAATGTCAGGCGAGTCAACAAATAAGAGGGAACTACACACTTTGTATAGCTCTACCTCTTCAATAGTTTAGGTTCTCAAATGGATAGTTTTAATAGCGGTAGGGCCTTAGGAGCATGATGATGACTCAAGCTTACTACAGCTCTTTACCAGTATCCACATATAGCCATATTATGTCGAACATGTCTCACAAAATTCTCAGACTAGAAAATAAAACGAACAAGCGACACCGTATATAGACGTCCTTGTATTTTTTTATCTAGAAACTGGTTTAGCTGCTCAACGCGTGTCGTTAGTATGAGAAAAACATAAGATTAGCTATGTAATAACTGTTAGAGCCTTCTAGAATGAGAAAATAATGTTTTTGGCACCAAATACATATTTGTGGTCTCACCTTAAAATTGACTTCTATTAATAGAATGGACTGGTTCTTCAATAAGGGTAGAGAAAATTTTCTCAGCAAACGCGTATAAAATAATTAGACCTACTTCTTCTATAGTCTAATGCTACGAGTACTAATGAACACGAGGAATTCTCAATTCGTCTCCTGGATAAAAAAAGTCTCTGTTCTCGAATTGGTTTCGTCATTTTTGCCAAAAGACGTCCACTGTTGGACTTAGGTGTCCCCTAGTGTCACCGTAACAACCCGTCCTGTGTGAGTCGCATCCGTCGGATTCCTGTCACCCTCACCAAGTTATCAGACCACCTTTTGTGAGACCTTCCAAAGTTTTAACGCTGCGTCCTCCGGTACGTGGTCGTCACTGTAGAACCTCTCGTCTTCATCTACCATCTGTTCTGCCAGAAATGTGCCCTACCTACTGCCATTTAATTTTGTCGATTCTTCAGGCTATGACGGTAACCTTGGCTTATCCTACAATTACATGAGACTTTCACTCAATTAAACATGAATGAAGATCTATGGTGATGACAATTTGACGTGATTTCCATTTAGATTTATTAATGTTATATAATCAGGTCATTTGTTAATTGGTTTAGGCATTTAATATTATATAGCTTCTTTTTTATAATATTAATGTAAAGCCACTATAGGCTTTGCCGACTCAAAGTTTTTTTTTGATATTTACATAATAGCTAGACAAACCAGTCTATAAAAGATACATAAAAAAAACAAGTATTCACTGCCCTCTAATACCTTGTAAAATTGTAAAAATCCATTTTTTAGTTCATTAAGTCCCAAGAGGTCATCGGTGTACGCACACCTATTGTGTTTTAATTGTGTCTGTAATTACGGTAGTCGAAAGGTTAAAAAAGTTTTCGCTGGTCTATAGGAAATTACCGATTGAAACCGTGCAAAAGCCATAATCCGTTGTCTACCTTAGGCGTAAGTGAAATAAATAGTTTAAGCTTAATTGAATAGCTATTAGAGTTTAAAGTCAAATCGATGGTAACACTAATCTGCTTTTTGATTACATCAATTCAGTTCAGCTAATCTTCAGAGTTCCTAATTCCTTTGATCTTTGCCATAATAACTAAAGCTGTAAACTGAAGAATCTGTTATTTCAACACCTTAAGACAATCTTGCGTAGTCGTCAAATGACGTAACCGTTGACAATCAAATACCGACGATTTAAACTCAAAACGTTGATATGCCAAACTATTTGCCTCATTTATTTGAAAGATAACATAATGGCGCCTGCAATAAAGATTAGACGGTTAATGTTCTAGTTGAGTTTAAGAATGATATATAAGAGAGTATCTCTTAGCATTTTTGAATAGATTTTCTTTAATTGACTCAGGTAAACTAGTCCTAGGCAGCGATCCTGCCTGATGGTAAGCAGTAATGCTGTCGTTGATAGTGAGGCGCATTATTTACGTCGACACCTAATCGAGCGCCGGCGCTCGCGGCATGATTTCGCGCCACGCGCCGTTGTTAAATTTTTAAAATAATGTACAATATTTGAGTATTTTTTTTTTATAGGGTATTTTGATATTTATCCAAGAACGTAAATAAAAAGTTTTATAGATAAATAACTTTCCGTTAATACCCGCTAACGCCGGCGTTCGCTCGGGGGTGAAAAGGTTAAGAGCCTTGAAGGAACCTAAATTATAATTGGACAGGAATACCGCAGCAGGCAAATTGTTTTATTAAAAATAAACTTGATTTTTGTTTGTGGAGCTATGGAAGGTTTGCATCATATATGGTATGATGTGATATTAGTGTCTTAGTGTTGGGGCCCAAAATCGTCAAGCTATATTTTTCCTATTCCGGATAATTTTCCTTGGTCTATTTTCTATCTTCGCGTTGACGAAGCCGCTGACCTGAGCTACTTGTTAAATTATTGCAAAACTAATATAATTCTTGTAATTTCTGAAATATTACGTACATTCGACGGTTTATGCAACATATTTTCCAATTAAAAAAGCATTTTATATGCTTCAGAATTTAATCATTTCAGAAGTTACTAGAACAAATCCGCGAATTAGCATTTTCATTATATTAAGACGGTGAAATGATAAACTCATTCATTTGTTTTTAATCTGTTATTACGGTTCTTCTAGCTGCATGGTAACTAGGCTAGCCTCATTGTAAGTAGAGCTAGCCAAATCTAGGTCAGTCCAGTTATAAAACTAGGTTTAACTGTGAATCGGCCTGTGTAATCGACGCGACTTATTACATAACACATACGTCAATACCCATTAGTTGAACTGTTAAAGGACCAGTAACAGCCGCACTCAGAAAAACTTGCTTTTGCCCGCGGCTTATCCTGCTTGTACCTTCCCACCTTTTCCCAACTTGTTTTGACTTTCAGTGTAATCGAACGCGGCTGGATTACCTGTGTTTTACATGCGACTGTCTATCAAAGATCTACGAACCCATCAGTGATCAGATGTACCAGGGCCAGCGGCTTTACGTGCTGTTCGAACCACTGGGTGAATCAGTTCTTAGAAAAATCCAATGGTACTGGCCGGGTCATCCATCCATCTCTGGCCTTGCCTTCCTCTTCCACTCCACTTCCACTCCATCCATATACGTGGATGGATTGTGTGAGGAGTGATATGCAAGAAACGAGAGTTAGTGATAGTGTGACGGGTGACTGGACAGAGTGGAAAATATAACGTGTAAGAGCAGGAAGGGTTTCGGACCCACTACCTCATGCTTTAAGGGCTGGTCCTATAATTACTGGACGATACGACACTTACTTACCTGCCTATGTACGATGATGAGACATGGGTATATCATCATCATCATCATCAATTCAGCCGAAAGACGTCCACTGCTGGACATAGGCCTCCCCCAAACGTCGCCACAACGACCGGTCCCGTGCGTCTCGCATCCATCGAATTCCAGCAACCTTGACCAGGTCGTCGGTCCACCTTGTGGGAGGCCTACCAACACTGCGTCTTCCGGTACGCGGTCACCACTCCAGAACCTTTCGGCCCCAGCGGCCATCTGTTCTGCGTGCGATGTGCCCTGCCCATTGTCACTTAAGTTTGGCGATTCTTTTCGCTATGTCAGCAACCTTGGTTCTCTTGCGGATCTCTTCATTTCTGATTCGATCACGCAAGGAAACTCCGATCATAGCTCTTTCCATTGCCCTTTGGGTGACTTTTAGTCGTCTAATAAGGCCCATTGTAAGCAACCACGTTTCGGAGCCATATGGCAACACACACTGGTCATAGACATGGGTATATATACGCTTTATACTATAGTAGTGACCTACACCATCGTCAAACCTTTCCGGAAATCTACACTAATATAATAAAGAGGTAAAGTTTGTTTTTTTGTTTTTATGTTTTTTTGTTTGTAGGGGGTAATCTCTGGAACTACTGGTCCGATTGGAAAAAATTTAGCAACAATAGAAAGCTGCTTTACTCCTGAGTGACATAGGCTATAAATTATTTATATAACATGGATGTTAACCGAGCTATCACTACAAGAAATTTTCCGCGGACGAAGTCGCGGGCAGAAGCTAGTATTTTATAAACTGGTTTATTTTACGACAAAACCACTTAACGACAAACACAACCAAAGATCATATTACTCGTAAGAATCACCCTTCACGCTTAAACTGGTTGCAAAAACAATAAATGGTATAAAATATCATTTACAAAAGTGATTCATCGGAATACCCGTTTACTCATATTTCATATTACAATTTAATGTGGTTTGACATTAAATTAATTGTGATCAACTTTATTGACGTAGGAGTCTTATGTAACTGTATATATACATATGTATATTGATAGGTTAGTAGCTATCTAGGAGGAAAAGGGAGGCCGAAGAAGAGATGGATGGATTTTGTGAGGAGTGATATAATGAAAGAAAAGGGAGTTAGTGATAGTGTGACGGATGACAGGACAGAGTGGAAGAAAAAAACATGTTTATTTATTTATTTATTTGCTATGTTGCATCGACCCTAAGTAAAACGAGATAAGGGTAGGATGATGATGATTGATAGGTTAGTAGTTAGCTGGTCTTAAAGTACGATCCTTTTGGTCTTTCCAGGCGGCCTAACGAATTCCTGAGTTATTACGTGTATGTAAAGTTTATTGTCTGTCAGCGTCTGTCTTTGTCTGTTCGTTGCAGCCACGTCAGCTAGTGTAAGCTGGCTGGAGTTGTAATCACGCAGGCTGAAGACTAATCCAGCTTTCATCCTGCTTCAGCAAGCTTTCTGCCACTTTCTTTGCTAGCGTGTAGTCAAAACTCAAATTAATTTACATTAATGTTTTTTTTTTTTTATGGTAGGTGAAAATCATCCAATGACGAAACCCGCTCTTGGGCGGAGCGGGAGACCAGTGTCAGACTCTTACTGACTAAAAAACCTACCCCGAACCTTCCTTGCCTTATTTCTGGAGTCGAGGTGACAGTTTGCACATACCCTCTAGGCTCCAGGAGGCTTCGACCCTGAAGGGCCCCTACAGTTAATTTACATTAATGTACGAAATTAATTTCTTTAAGTAAACATCAGCTGAGCGAGTCCAATGACCTGTAGTAGTTGTCGGTCGTCGTTGCGTACTAACTTACAAACGATCAAAATTTAGCGGTTTATAGGATGTATATCTCCGTCTCTCTTTCTCGCTCGCACGCCTAAAATTTTAACAAGACGTCATGGTAAGCCTCCAGAACCGTTAACAGAAAATCAAGTCATTATTCCATCAATTCCACGAAATGAAGCAGTTACAACTGTCTTAGCGTTTGTTTGTAACGTTAAACAATAATCTTTTCAGCGCTTTTCTTTGATTTCGGATGCGACCTTGTTTTTAAAATGACTTCCTAAAGCGAGTTCAATTGATCTATTGTTAGTTTTATCTGTACGACCTCGTTGAGAGTTTTCCTGGTAAAAATGGACGTATTTACATGCAAATGAACTCTACTGCGCTGTCTATAGTAGTTTTCCTTAAGCGGAAAAGCTGGTAAGTTAGGTTTTCTTCCGATTTCTTCTATTGGTGTTAGAACTGAGCTAATTTAAGCTAGAAACCTTTTTTGATCGCCACATCTATTTCTCAAATAACCAACCAGTTTAGCAATAGGAAACTATCATAATTAATCTGGAAATTAGTTATTTCTAGAGCAAAGCTACGCTATATACGTATCCAATTTTATTTTTCTTTCCTTATTATAAAACAAAGTCTTCCATCATCTCTTTCTGTTTATTCACGTTAAACTCAAAAACGGCTGTTTGAATAAACTTGGAGGTTTCACCAATAGACAGATAAATTCATGATAAATTTTTAAGTGTAAAATACATACACGGAGAGACAAAAGTTGAGAATTTGAAAGATTAATAAAACTAGTTGGAAACTACAGCGTGTCATCATCATCAGTTTAGCCGGAAGAAGTCTACTGTTGGAAATAGGTCTATACTATATATCGCCATAACACCTGGTCATCTGCATCTCGCATCTATCGCAATGCTAGTTACAAAATATAAAGAAGGAGCTAACCACCACAACAAAATGGAAACGATGAGCGGTTGCACCGTTATTGCTAAGTCTTACGATAGACAAATCGAACTATCACAACAAATGCACGTCTAACTGCCAAGGCGCCATGATGACCATATATTGACAGTAAGACCATTGTCCACGCCTCGTTTGACCACCATAACTGGTTCTAATGGGTTCCTGGTTACTACACGATGACTACATGTTGCAAACAATGGGAGGACACCATAATCTGAAGGGATTTTGTAAGATGAACATCACAAATTGATCGTAAACTGGGACACCATATTTGGAGTAGGACGACTTGAGATTTATTGCCAAATGTCCGTATTTGTTAAGCAAAAGAGATTTAGAAATGGAACAAGGTGTAAGTAAAATCTTGCATAGATATCTCCATTGAAAAGGGAGGATCCTCCGGCCAGACGGGTGCTATATCTATAGTTGATTTTGAAAATATATATATTAATCGCGCGAAAAATTGATACAGTGATGTAAGATTTTAGTATTTTAGTTCCTATGTGACGAATTTTATGTTGCTACAAACTCATTATTGCAAAAATGCAAATCAACATTTTGAGAGCTATTTCATAGAGACCAGGTAAATTGCGGATTGCTCAATCAAATCTATATAAATGTACTTTTCTTAGTTCCAGCTTTCCTGGCTATGTCATCACCATCTTCATGCTCTAGTCCCATATTACTTAGTATTGCAACGCATATTGCTACCTTCGAACAGATACAACGATTGACCTCTTTCTCGAAGTTCGGTTTACCTAACTGGACCATTTGTACCAAGTAGTTGTAATCGTCTTTCATCTCGAGTATAGAGTTTCCGATATTAACAGGAAAGGGTATTGGGACAGCATGGACACTATTTACTATTGTTTGACTGTTGTTTTTGCCAATGTCATTTAAAACCCACTATTTCAAAAGTACTTCAGCTCCTCATTATACCGATAGCATCGTCATCCGACCACGTTGAACTGAATGCTGTATATACCAAATCTATATTGAATTTATGATTTTCTTGTAGTTCACTTTTTACTTTGACATAAATACGAACTGTAATTTATCGTTGCTTTTCTTTTGTTTTTACTTGTAATTTAACTTCAATTTGTTTGTTTCTTTTATTAGTTTGACATCATTTATCATTTCTTGACTTTAAAATTTGTCCTTTGAGACAGCTTAGTGTAATGATTTGCGCAATGAGTCGCAGATTGTGTGCCGTACGTGCGTGTCCAAGCCAATATGGACATGATTATCACAATTACAGTCATTGTGGGACAAGGAAGGCCAGTTTAAGCCACATTGTTATTTAAGACGCCTAATGAGAATGACACAATTCTAGTTATCACACTAATATTATTTAGACGAAAGTTTGTATCTTTGTTATTGAATAGATTTTAATGAAGTTTGACACATCAAACAATCAAGCATCAAACATGCCACGTGCGTAATGTTGACGGGTAGTCAAAATACCTTACTGTTGACAGGTGGTCAAATACTCGTACCTTAAAAAATAAGAGTAAGAATAATGTTTATTGTTATAGTAGGTAAAGATATAATATCTTAAAAATATTTTATTATTTTTATATTATAATTACATAATCTAAAATATCACTTGTAACTATTTTACATCTACACTAATATATCTACAGTAATATAATAAAGAGGTAAAATTTGTTTTTTTATTTTTTTTTGCTTGTAGGAGGTAATCTCTGGAACGAATGGTTCGATTGGAAAAATTCAAGCTCTAATAGAAAGCTGCTTTACTCCTGAGTGACATAGGCTATAAATTATTTACATAACATGGATATTAACCGAGCTATCACAACTTTTGTCTCACAAATTTTCCGCGGACGAAGTCGCGGGCAGAAGCTAGTTTATTATATATTTTTGGATAATGGTCCCCAAACTAGGTAGGGCTTGTATCATAGGAACCTGAGTAGTAGCAATGAGACGACTTCTCACCCAGTGACAAGCACAGAGATTGAAGAAATTTAGAAGAATAAAACATAGCCTTAAATTCGAAATCGAAAACGTATGTTCGTAGTGTTTTTCTTAGAAGCCTCCGATAAAACTTCGATAACGGATCGCCTTGCATAATTGATTATTCGTTCCTACACGTGCTATGACTAACCATAACCGCAAAGTGCACCATGAAATAATTGATTTCACTACATCATGTAAATTCTTCAGCAAAAAACATTGAGGATATATTAATTTGTAGGATAACATGGACCGATGACCTGGTAAGGGTTGCTGGAAGCCGATGGATGCAAGACGCACAGGACCGGTCTTTGGCGGCGCTTGGGGGAGGCCTATGTCTAACAGTGGACGTCTTTCGGCTTAAATGATGATGATGATGAGGATAACATGGCAATTTATTCATACTATAGCATATTTTTATCAATACTATTTCCTTTCCTTTCCTTATCTTTACGTCCATATCATTACATATTATTAAATAAAGTGTGTGGCACCGCGTCTGTCTATATGTTCGAGATAAACTCAAAAACAACTAAACATTTCACCGAGCCATCTGGGTGACGGAGGGGTTTTTTTATGGGGGCAAAAGTTATCCAGTGACGAAGCCCGCTCTTGGGCGGAGCGGGAAACAGTGTGTGTTCTCAATCTTGTTACAACTGATTTTTTTTTCAATTTTATTGTCATCAAATTTCATCTCCTGTTCTAGGTTGAAGACTTTGGAAGAACGATGTCTTGGTGAGTTTTGCGGAAATCCGATTTGTACGAGACACAGCGATCGTAAGTTGGGGAAATACTTGGGATGAACTATATCCAACAGTATGTAGTGTGCAGCTCGCCTAACCTGCACACACTAAATTATGACATTATTACACGAATCGTCGACTTGAACAGTTCTCTTTTATTTTGCGTACATAGTAGACGTTTTCCGGCTGAAATGATGACGTGGAAAAATCCATGTCACTCTTTTAGGGTTCCGTAGTCAACAAGGGACCCTTACAGTTTCTCCAAGTCTGTCTGCCTGTCTGTTTGTCGTGATCAATCACGGCGACAAAAGGATGAAATAACCTCCCCTACAGACTACTGTTAGAAGTGATTTTTTTTCCATTTCAACCCTAACGTGTGTTAAGGGCTCTATTAAATTGTGATTTTGCGGAACCCTACACTGAGCGTGACCCGATATGCTCTTGGTCGGCTTTTTTTTCTATGTTTCAGAGTTTTTATCTATGCAGATATACCTACCCAAAGTTACCGTTTTTCCTTTACATAATCTCATCTCTGTTTACTATAATTAGATAACCACCTTTACCACTTTTTCCTTACCACGTGGAAAACGACATTTGCCCTCGGAGACGAGACATCCTTTAAGGAAAATGTTTCCCATAAAGGAAAAGTCTAAAAGAAAAAATGGTTGCGACCGTAATAATAGCGGTTTTTACTTGAGGTCAATGTCATATTGAGGAAAACTACATCAGTAACGATCTGAGTTGTCACGACGTCTAGACGAGTGCTCTGTGACGAAATCTGAGGGGAAGTCACGCCCTTTCTTGTAAGTAGTTACTGACAATTACTTGACTAATAGTGACTAGTTTTTTATTAGTCAGAATGCGGAAGTTACGATAAGTTTTCTTGTTTTATGCACGAGTTGCTATGCTTACTATGTGATTGCTACTCGTACCACCGTTGGTTGGTGGTTGGTTTAGGTATAGTTTATTTTTCTTTTTTAGAGTGGGAAATTATTAGACAACCTCAGGTCGGGATAGCGAGACGGAGTGTCAGGCTTTTGCTAACTAAAGCCATCTGGGTTCCTTAATTTGCCCTTTGAAGTACGTTTGAGTAATTCAGTAACTTTTTCTGATACTGCAGTTCAGTTCAGTTTGGATTCCATTTTGAAGAAGAGAACAATAAGACAAATACCTACTGTTTTGGAAAAAAATATACACGAAAACAGCATAGCATAGCCAGTTTTCCACTGCTGAAAGTCAAGCCTCGTTCTCTAGAAGATTCTAGAATCTAGAAAATGCTGTAGTACCCTCATAATGTTTCCCTTCACCGTTTTCAGAGCAGTACTGAGGTAATAAATTACACAAAGTAAAACGTCTGGCTGAGTATGAACCTGCAACGTATAACTCGTATGGGACGGGAGTAGAGAATGGCACAAGTAAATAACAATCTACAAGAAAGTATTCCTTATAATCAAGTTGTTGCATAAACTTCGAAACTACTTAAAAATGATGTGTCTAATTTAATGTATGTAACTATCACTACATAGTATAAAACAAAGTCGCTTCCCGCTGTCAGTCTCTATGTATCTCTAAAACTACGTAACGGATTTTGATGCGGTTTGTTTTAAATAGATAGAGTAATTCAAGAGGAAGGTTAATATGTATAATACCTGCAGGTTAATATGTATTGCACCCGTGCGAAGCTGGGGCGGGTCGCTAATATTAATATAAAAGCGAAATACCACTCACTGATTAATCAAGAAATCTCAGAAACACGTACAAACTAACAATTTGTATATGGTAGGGTCCTCATAGGGTGTAGACGTCCACCAAGAAGGGATTTTACGAAACTGCACCCTTATAATATATGTAAACCGCCTTTTACGCGGGCGAAGCCGCTGTCAGAAGCTAGTAAATAATAAAACACTATATTACAAACAATTACCAACGACCTAGTTGTTTTGTAATAAAAACTAAACTGAATCACTCATTTAATTACTTGGTTATGTCACCAGCTAATTAGTTAATGTAATTAACACCTGGATTTTGGAAGTATTGCCGACTGACAGCTAACAGTTTGTTTAATATAACATAACAGTTATAATTAAGATCCTTAGGTCTGGTGATTAGTGGCCCTGACTGCTAAACCAGAGTTCGTGGGTTCAATTTCCATATATGTAATCTATCTACTGCTCTAGGAACTGATTGAAAAGACTGAATGACTGATAGAAAATTGCTAAGTAATAAATAAATCCACATTTGTAAAGAGTTAAAATAAATATAGAAGAGTAGAGGGGAAGCGGTCTCGTGGGCGCTCACCTACGCGTTGGGTCTGATCATGGAGGTTTGTGTTGCAGCTCCATGGTCCAGAGTTCCCGAGACGCCGTAAACCATGTCAAGTGGAGACGCATCGCGGGAGCCTCACTAGCCAACGAAAATGCAACATGATCAACCACGACCACTCTGTCAAGAGTGAACGACTAAGAAGAAGGAGAAAATAAATATAGAAGCCATCATTACAGCCTACGTCAAGAATGAAACATGAATGACGCAAGTAAACCTCTCTGAATTGATACTACCCGCAGATGGACCTACTTTAAAACTTTAAGATATCGTGACCTGGCTATAGCAACAATTCCACGCAATGTAGTCACTTCTCAAAGTCCACAATTTTCAATCGAACTTACCTCTATACCGTGCAAATAGTTAACCGCAGACGTATATTGCAACCGCAGTCTGTAGACGCGTAGTCATACCTAGTCATAATCTTCAATTGCATTAAGTGTAGCTAGGATCGTGGTTAATAATCATAGTTATGGGTCATGGAACTTGGAAGTCTGTTATTAGATAATCAGAAAGAAACCCAAGCAAGTTACGTGAAGGCCTGGGTTTCTTTGGCGTTAGATACAGACTATGTGTAACATATACGTATGTAGGTAAGTAACGTTGTAATATCTCACACGATTTTCCCTAATTGTTGACATGAGTAGAATTCTTGACAATGGGAGAATCGTCGACACGCGTAGCGTTGTTGACAGTACCAGAATTGTTGATATTGGCAAAATTGTCAACGTAATCGGCATTGTCAGAATTGACGACGTTGGCCAAACTTTCAACATTGGCAGAGATACAAAAGTTTCGATTTCAAGATGTCTGGGCTTTAAGACAGACATTTAGTTTTTATGATTTTTTAGAGTTTGATTTGATTTCTTTTATATTTTAGCTATTATTACCTTGACATTGGCAAAATCATCGACGTTCTTCGATGGAGTTTTTTACTTAAAAAAGAAGAAGAAGAACATTGGCAGAATTGTCGATATTGGCACAACTAAGCATATAATTACATTATTATTTATCGCCATATAACGAGAAGAATAACACATAATACCTATAAAATTGTGACTTTTTTAATAACGAAATACGTTTTCTACTTAAAAAGTCCCACACGTAAGCAGTCGTTTGAAAAATTTGCAATATCCTCCTATTGTCCTTTAGCTTGACAAAGCCAGTTCGCTGAATACGGCTTCGCAATATTGATTTATAATTGTTTATACAAACATACGATAAAAGTGCTAAGTGCTAGCGTAATCGATTGGCATCAGCGCCAACATTACATGATATACGAGTATTACGAGTAGGTTTATAAAAAAATCGTTTCACTCCGTTCGTTTTATTGTTCGCGATTTAGCAGCATGTAAACCGTGACTAGTGTAAGCATAACTTTGTTTTTCTAAGTTCTTGTTATATGTTCGGTTTTTAGTATTTGAATCTGGAGGTTCTAGACATACCTATGTAGCAAGATGAAAGGTAACAATTGTCAAAATGTTCAAATTGTTTATAAGGAACTTTTGTGTGAAAAACAATATTGTTAAATTAAAATAACCTAGTAGAAAAGAATATGGAGTTAGAAGAAACTGTCGCGTATCAGCTCCTTAAAAGCATAGTCATCAGCTACATAAGAACACGAACCTTGGGGGCACCAAATTCACTCATAAACGCCCTGAACAACCTGAGAAGACACTCATTCACTTCTGGAGAGAGGTAGACTGGTTGTATAAGTGCGAACCTAACCAGACCCTATTCTAAAGAGGTATAAAAGAAAATAATACCTTATTTTGTTATCTATAACAATTTAAATCATTTAGCGTGTGGACAGTTATAAGAAACGAGTAATGGGTCTCTATCGCATCTTTCCTGATGTGTGGATGCCGGTACCAGGGACCCAGGGGGTGTTTTATCCAATCACGGGGTTTTCTTCCATGTTCTGATGGTGATCACCGGGCTGGTTAAGAAAAACCATTGTCTTTCAAAAGGTTCAAAAGCCTTACCTTAACATCAATGAGCCGGACAGCGAAGGCGGCGGCCTCAGGGGCGGTGAGGCTGAGCTGGCAGCTGGCGCGGGTGGCGGACGGGGGCCGCACCAGCGCGAGCGCCAGCGCAGCCCCCGCGCCGCTGTTGCTGCCTAACTCTAGCTTCTCTGTGCGCCCGCATAGCAGACTAGAACATAACCCTGGAAAGATGGAAAAGTTTTATTGTAATGTCACAGATTTGTAAAACAAAATGAGCGTATGCATATGCGGTAATTCGCCGTTAATATCGTGAGGTAAAAAAAAACAGAATATGTACAAAATTGGCACTGGGCACTCAATATACGCGGTATAGGTTGTATTTTTCATTATCAAGAGTTGGTCCGTACATTATCACATTTATAAAAAATAGATGAGAATTTATTTATATTTATTTATTTAGAATCTCTGTATCTGTATATTATTTGGAATCTCTGTATCTACTTATGTTTATAAAATGCTGACATAAACCTGAATATATAGATACTCCTAAATAACAATAATGAAAATAAATGCTAGGGGGAGTATTATGATACAAATTAAGTGTTTTTGTTTTCAGGCTTCTGAATTTGTATTTGCAAATCTAAGATCCATCGAATATCTGTTTTGCGGACAATGTTCCCTAACCACTGAAACTTAAGTTTGGCAATTCTTCGGGCTATGTCAGTAACCTTGGTTCCTGGGGATATTTTCATTTCTGATGCAATATTGCAAGCAATCTTGCGTGAAAAGTGAAAATTTATTTAATAATTTCCAACCTCAAAAAAACATCAAAATGTCGAAAAAAAAGCTATAAATCGAATGTTGAACTCGTCACGAATAAAAACAAACAAAGAGGCTTCAAAGAGGAGGGAGCGGACCTCACAAATATTACATAACCGATCACAGCGTACCTTTGTCAAATAGTGTTGTTTGTACCGGTATCGGCAATCCGTCGCCTGCGCAAGTGCGTACCAGTCTATGTACGGTAAGCAGCACAACAAACTGTCAAAATTCTGCAAACGATTTTCAACTCTTAACCACAATAACAAGGTTCAAAATGTATTGGAGAAATCTGATAGATACATGTCTGATGTGCTGCTGACTGTACTATTGCTGTCACAACGCCAATTGGTTCTTCACGTATTCCATAATTCTGTTTACCTAGGCTCATATTTGTTTAATATCTGCTTTTGAAATAGATTTGTGAGCAAAATTATTGGTATTAGGTATTGAGAGAAAATCAATTAGATAGAAAGATCGTTTTCAAGAAATAAATTGGTTTTCTTAAGGAGATTTAGTCAATTTATATCTTCACAGTGAGTCAAACACAATATACACCGTGAAATTTAAATGGTTGTTTTCCCGCGGCAGAATGACTTGCCATAGGGAATACTTTTGATGCACACCGAAAAAATTAAGTTTTTTTTTTATAAATAATTATTAAAAATATTCATCAACGCAAAAAAGCGAAAACAATAGTAACATCATCATCATTAGCCTTTTTAATGTTCCCACTGCAGGGACACAGGCCTCCTCTCTCTAGGAGAGGGAATGGGCCATAATCCACCACGCGGGCCCAGTGCGGATTGGTGGATGTCACATGTCTTCGAATTTTTGGTTCTAGGACATGCCGGTTTCCTCACGATGTTTTCCTTCACCGTTTTGAGAGCAGTGGTGATGAAATAAATTACACAAAGTAATGCGCCTGGCTGGGTTTGAACCCGCGGCCTACAACTCGTAAGTCGGGGCCGTTACCACTCGGCCACCACTGCAGCCACAATAGTAACATTAGACGTAATTTGTAGGTACTACTAAAGTCGCATGAGCAGCCCGCCGTCAAGGGAAACCGATTCATTAAATATTTAAACCAAAATAAGCTCTCGCACGTTGTGATACGTCATAATTTGCTTGCACTCTACAGGTCCATTTTTTGTTTTTAATATTTTATTTTTTTATCAAACGTTTGTACCTATTACCAAGACACAACCATTTCGCTGAGGGAAAACAACCATTGAAATTTCACGGTATATATAATTCAAGTAAGTAGGGAAACCCTGAGAAATCTAAAGAGCTTGGAGTTATTTCCACTTAAAGCGAGTTTATATAATAAATTTATATATTATATTACAGTGCGGCTGTCGGATCTTGGCGAGTCTGAATTTAGGCGCTGCGAATTGTAGCGCTTGAAAACTCGTACAAAAATGAAAGGTTTTAAAAAATATATGACCGTAACAGTTTTCAACAGCAACTGCCAATTGCATTTATTTGTTTAAACCATTTACTTCTTTTATTTATTTATTGTGCACACGGAAACGGACCACGCACGAAAGACGCACGTGCGCCGGAAGACGCACGGGACCGGTCGTTGTGGCAACGTTTGGGGGAGGCCTATGTCCAACAGTGGACGTCTTTCGGCTGAATTGATGATTGTGCACACTTACCAGTGTTGTCTTTTTTAACCCAAAGGTTGGCTGGAACAGGATGCATTGCATCATTAAGTCCGCCTATGTACCATTACTGTACATGAAGTTTAAAACTCACGGATTTTTTTTATGGTAGGTGAAAATCATCGAATGACGAAACCCGCTCTTGGGCGGAGCGGGAGACCAGTGTCAGACTTTTACTGACTAAAAAACCTACCCCGTACCTTCCTTGCCTTATTCCTAGAGTCGAGGTAACAGTTTGCACCACCCTAGGCTCCAGGAGGCTTCGACCCTGAAGGGCCCCTGCAGTTAAACTCACGGGCTAATGATAGAAAACGGTCATTCGTCATCAGAATACTAAATAAGATACCTTAACCAGATATATACCCACGCAGCCAGATGCACCGTAAAGGATATACAACCAGCTAGACAGAAATAAAATCTATTTAAAATTCTTAGCTATTCCTAGCGTCATTACCTAAGCATTAAATTAAATACCTTTAAATTCTTAAATGGACTTAATATGAGCCAAAAATAGCCTTCTACGCGTCCGTTTAGTTTAGTAATCGCCTAGCTCATTAACTCCTAGACAAACACGTTTTTCTAGAACGTGTTTATCCCAGTGATATTTAGGTACAGTCAGCAGCACATCAGACAAACTGTCAAAATTCTGCAAACAATTTTCAACTCTTAACTATAATACACCGTTAAATTTTAGTCGTTTTAATCCCGAAGAGGGTCGATCCAGTACATGAAACACTATCGATTTGTGTAGATAAAATAAAAAAATAAAGTACCTACTTTTTTTCTTAATCTCTTATTGATATACGCATTTAGGTGCATATGGGGCCCCACCGCGGTCTTCGGGGCCCAAGTCAACCTCCCCTGCAAGTTGGGGCACCTGCCGAACAACGGACGAGGCTCTGGCGCTGGCTTTCCCTTTTAGGGTTGGGAGGTCAGACGGCAGTCGCTCCCGTAAAGGCCACAAAAGTCAAATTATCATGGATAGGTCGGAAAAGATAATTGCCACGGATAGGGCGCCGCCGCAAAACGGCGCGCAGGAGATTCGCCCGACTCCTGTGGCAAGTGGGCGAGGGCTACCGTGTATGGGGCGAGCACGGTTAAAGACGCGAGCCCCAGCCCGTAAACTCCGCTTCGCCAGCCTGAACATTGGCACGCTGACCGGACGCGCGAGAGAGTTGGCCGATGTACTGCTTAGGCGAAGGGTGGCCGTGGCATTCCTGCAGGAGACTCGGTGGAAAGGCCGCAGGTCCCGACTCATCGGGAATGGCTACAAACTGATCTATACGGGTGCAGCCGGTGGGGAGAACGGGGTGGCCGTTGTACTCTCCGAGGAGTTTCACGACGCAGTCCTGGAGGTGAAACGCTACAGTGATCGGCTTATGGTCGTAGGTGTGCTTATTGATGGGGTTATAACCCACTTGATAAGTGCCTACGCGCCTCAGGTCGGTTGCAGCGACGCTGAAAAGGCTGCGTTCTGGGATCAACTCGGTGGGGTGCTTCGTGGCATCCCGTTGTCGCAGGGAATCGTTTTGGGTGGTGATCTGAACGGTCATGTGGGTGACAGGTGCAAGGACTTTGAGCATGTTCACGGTGGCTTTGGATACGGTAGCCGTAACGCTGAAGGGGAGACTATCCTCCAAACGTGTGCGGCTGCCGGCCTTGCCATCGTGAACACGTATTTCAAAAAGAAATCCGAACACCTGATTACCTACAAGAGCGGGAGGTACGCTACCCAAATCGATTTCTTACTCACACGGAGGCACCATATCAGTAGGGTGGCCAACTGCAAGGTCATACCCGGTGAGAGTCTCACTGCACAACACCGTCTCCTTGTCATGGACTTGCGCGTCAAGCCTAGGGTCAAGGTTGTTGAGCGCCAACAACGCCGTATACGGTGGTGGCGACTGAATGAAGCCACGTCCCAGTCGTTCGCGTCGGCCATCGGCGATAAGTGCGATGGTACCGATGGCGAACCTATGCAAAGCCACTGGGACAGGATTCAGGTTGTCATCACTGAGGCGGCAAAGTCGGTGCTCGGCTTGTCCAGGGGCGGCCGCAGGTGTGACAAGGAGACTTGGTGGTGGGATGACACAGTCCAGAGGGAGATCAGAGAGAAGAAAGCCCTCTTCAAAACGTGGCAAGCTTCCAAATCTCCCGAAGACCGCGACGCATACAGAACCGCAAAACGTGCCGCCAAGAGGGCCGTAGCCAGAGCCAGACGAGACCACTTACAGCCACTCTATGATAAGTTGGAATCGTCTGAGGGGCAAAAGCTCATTTATAAGTTGGCACGTTCCAGGGTCAAAGCGGCACTGGATATCTCTAAGTGCCGCTGTGTAAGAGACCCTGACGGCAATCTGTTATGCGAGGACCTCGCGGTGAAGGAGAGATGGCGCTCGTATTTCCACGAGCTGCTGAACAAGCAGCACAAAGAGGTGTTGTCTCCGGTTCTCCCTCCAAATCAGGGACTTGTGCCCCCGGTTACGCCTGAAGAAGTGCATGTGGCCCTTCGCCGCATGAAGAACCGGAAAGCTGTCGGTGCCGATGGAGTCCCCATTGAAGCCTGGAAGGCGATGGGTCCTCGTGGTGTGGGCATCTTAACCCACCTATTTAACCGCATGCTCCTCACCGGAAAGATCCCGAGTCAATGGAGACTGAGTATTATCACTCCAGTCTTCAAAGGCAAGGGATCGGTGCAGGAGTGTGGCGACTACCGTGGGATTAAGGTTATGTCCCACACCATGAAGCTCTTCGAGCGGGTGATTGACTCTCGGATCCGACAGGAGTGCACCGTCTCGGGATGTCAATATGGGTTTCGACCAGGCCATGGCGCCATGGATCCCATCTTTGCCCTAAGGGTTACCATGGAGGGATACAGATCGAAGAATACGCCTCTGCACCTCTTGTTCCTAGACATGCAGAAGGCCTTCGACTGTGTCCCCCGTGATGTGATCTGGTGGGCGCTGAGATCTAAAGGAGTGCCCGAGACCTATGTTGACATCATCCGAGATATGTACCGAGACTCCGGTTCTGTGGTTCGGACCGCTGTTGGCGATACGAAACCCTTCCCCATCACCGTCGGAGTTCACCAGGGCTCTGTCCTTAGTCCGTTTCTGTTCAGCGTGGTGCTGGACGTGCTGTCCTCCACCATCAGGGACTTACATGAGCAGCCGCCATGGCTGCTCATGTATGCAGACGACATCGCGCTGGCGGATTCGGACAGTGGGCGCTTGGTTCGACGTGTGGCAGCGTGGAAGGAATCGCTGGAAAACGGCGGTCTGAAGATTAATGCGGCGAAGACCGAGTACTTGGCCTGTAACACAACTAACGCTGCTCCTGTTCGCATTGGCGAAGACACAGTTGAGCGCACGGAACAGGTCAGGTACTTGGGATCGGTGCTCCACGAGTCCGGGGACGTCGATTGCGACGTCGAGTCACGTATCTCGGCGGCATGGGCGAAATGGCGTGAGGTGGCGGGGGTTATCTGTGACCCCAAAATGCCGGTTAGGCTCAAAGGACAGGTCTATAAGACCATCATTAGGCCTGTCCTTTTGTATGGCAGTGAAGCGTGGCCTGTACTTGAGCGACATAAGCAAAGCCTGCGTGTCACGGAAATGAATATGCTGCGCTGGATGTCTGGAGTTTCGCGGAAAGACCGCATTAAGAACTCCCGCATCCGGGGCAGCCTTCAGGTCCGTGACATAGCGGATAAACTGCAGGAGGGTCGTTTACGCTGGTATGGCCACGTTTTACGAAAACCGGCAGACTACGTGGGTAACAGATGCCTCGCCATGCCGCCTCCGCCGGGACCCGGAAAACGAGGTAGGCCTAAGAGGCGATGGATCGACGTCGTAAGGGACGATATGCGTGCTAATGGGCTTAAGGCAGAGGACGCAAAAGACCGAGCGAAGTGGAGACGACTAGGCAGGAAAGCGGACCCCGGGCACCGAGGTGAAAGCCAAGGTAGCAACCGGGACTAACGCTAGGCTGATGATGATGATGATTTACGAAATTAATTTCTTTAAGTAAACGAGTCATTGACCTTGTAGGTAGTTGTCGGTCGTTGCGTACTAACTACCTACAGGTCATTGAACTCGCCCAGCTGACGTTTACTTAAAGAAATCAATTTAGAACATGCGTAAATTAGTTCGAGTTTAAAAAAAAAGTACTTTGTTTTTTTATTCTAACTTTACCAATCGATAGTGTTTCATGTACTGAATCGATCCTCCAAGGGATTAAAACGATCAAGATTTAACGGTGTATAACAAGGTTCAAAATGTATTGGAGAAATCTGACAGATTTGTATAGTCAGATGTGCTGCTGACTGTACCTAAAATATGTAAACTTTATACTAAAATATCTGTTTTTTAGTCTTATTTTTCAAAGGAAAACTAGTCTCCGTGACATTGGGAATATAAGTGCCATTTGATTTGCGTTTCTAATGCTCGAGAGACAGACAGACACTGTTTTACATATTCCCGAATACAAATATGTTTTAAATAAAGATAAGGCTGGAAGGCCGACCGATTGCTATTCAGGTGTGATGTGAATACGAGCAGGAAAGTGTGAGAGATAATACGGTGTAGGGGGTCAGTAGAGCAACCAAAAAAAGAACAAAAAAAACAAATATTGTAATATAAACCATTTTTTTTTTAAAGAGTAACCATGGAGTTTCTTGCCAGTCCTTCTCCGTAGGACACGACCGATTTGGAACCGTACACTAGCTTCTGAAGTTTTATGGTAGGTTTACACGCTTGCCAAGCGTTGACAAGCCTCGGCCAATCGCCATTGTGTAGCCATTGTATAAATGGGGAAACCCCGTCAACACAATAGCGGTTGGCCGAGGCTTGGCAAGCGTGTAAACCTGCCATTATAAGTGCCTACGTAGGCCTATGTGAATTAAAAATATTTTGACTTTGAACCCTTAAAATTGATTGGGTCACGTTTCAGTCATGCAAGATCAGATGAAGTCTGCACATAGACCCCACTAATAAGACTATTTTCAATACACTTACTCGAAAACTGCCTCTTATCACACTCCAATTAGGTTCAATATAGCATGTATATCACCCAAGTGCTTTTTTGAGTTAATCAAAACAAGGGCTTTTTTATCCCTTCCTTATCGTCACGGTCTCGGATGATTATTTTCTTTTCTTAGTTTATCGAATTAGGCGCGAGGCGTCCCCCACGAGCGCTGGGCGACCCCCACGAAATTAGAAACTGACCAGAGCAAATTTGAATGCTATTGTTATAATATTTCTACTGTATATTTGAGATACGATTTAAAAAAAATCTTTCTTTATTTCACAAGTCGTAAGTGTATTGAAAAACGTCGTTTGACACACGTGCAGATTTGTCATTGCAGCCCTCAGCTCCATAACACACTCGCCTGCGGCTCGTGCGTATTTCGCCTCGGTCGCAATGACAAACTTCCTGCACTTGTATCAAAATGTACTCTTTCAAGACACCTAAATTGTAATGGGGATTGGGGTGGGAAGATCGCAGCTGGCAAACGCTGAATCCTGACCTTAGAAGTTTGAACAACGTAAGGGATTCACGCTTCGCCACTTCGATATTCGTAGAAATGAGAAAGCGGAATCAAATCAATTAATTCCCGCGCACACTCTCTAAAATGCTTCCTGAAAAACACTGAAAGGCTGGCTACCTCCCTATGCTCAAGGCTTTGGAGACAATGAATGTGAAATTCCATCATTGATAGAAGATTTTCTCCCACCATAAAAAAGTGGGACGTATATTTTAGGGCCTTATCATACTAGCGGATTGCGAACGTCTTCAAAGCGGAGCGGGCGCGCAACGAATTCGTTGCGAACACACAACGAACACGCCGCGCATGCGCAGCGAATTTGTAGCGGACGCGCAACGAGATTTAAATTGATGCTTTCGTTTTCGACTCCGGCGTCTTCGAAGCAATAAAGCCAACAGCAGTGTTTCCTCGTCGGAATCCATTTTGTTACTGAGTGTATTGTCCGGCGATAATTTGCTACAAACACGCCACGAAAATGTAATGCATTTGCCACGCGTCCGCGACGTCTTCGCTGAGCAGCCGCGGCGTGTTCGCGACGCATTCGTTGCGCGCCCGCTCCGCTTTGAAGACGCTCGCAGTCCGCTAGTATGATAAGGCCCTTAATGTCCCGTTTCACCGATAGTATAACACTGATAATGACTATTTACAGTTTACCTTAAACAGGTGTTTTGTTATCAATGGATCGCAATTAAAGATATTTAAATAACTTAGTTATAGGTGTCAACAATACCGACATTGAAATTATTGAAAATAATTATGTTTTTGTTTGAATAGAAAATGAGGGCACGTTTTTGGAGGACGCAATGTATCTTTTACATGCTAGACAAGTTTGATACAAAAATGTTATTTATTTTTTTTTAGGTTTTGACTTTTTGTGCCAAATTTTAGAAATGGTAACCCTAATTTAACGCAAGTATTATAGCAAATAGCATTTAAAAGAGTGACGCAACCACAAAAACTTAAAAGAAATGGGAATTATAGTACTAACCAAGGTAATGGATCAATCAAGTCTTTTCAAAGCTGATTAATTTATTATTATCTAAGTTGTTACAGAAGAGACATAATCAAGAAGAACAATAGATATTTTAGATTTTACGAGCTGTTAAACAATCTTTAACTATATTTTTACACGTTTTAAACAATAAAGGCATTTTTATATAGACAGTTATTTAGTTCTGCCATATAAATTATCAAAGAAAAAATAGAGGGGTGACGGTAGTAGGGTAAAAATACAATCATTTGTCAGACTTATCAAATATACACACAAAATTTCATAAGATTCGGTCAAGACGTTTCGAAGGAGTTTTGTTACAAACAGTGTGACACAAGAATTTTTTTGTGTACCTGATATTAAGGGTCTTAAATGATAGTCTGACAGACAGACGGACAAAACTATGATCTTATAATGGTTCCATTTTTCTTTTGAGGAACCCTAAAAATTAATACGGAATCTATTTTTACTTCCAAAACACAAAAATGGCGTGATACAAACGAATTACAGACAAGAAAAAAGAAATAACCTTGAGGTGTCGTGAAAATTCTAGAAATACAGAAATAAACAAGATCCTTTACATTTTGGGCGTCATTTTCGTTTGCCGTCAGAAAAGTGTGACGTCGAAGAAACGTCAAGGCATCGTTATACAACACACTTCGGACGTTTCACGGATGAAATAACAGACGATGACTATACGTAATCAACTGAAATTATTGTATTTCCTTTGATAAACAAGAAACAACTGACACTCTTAAACGGCGCAAATACAGTACCTAACCTTATTGGTAATTACAGTTTTGAACCGTTTGGGATCGAAACACTTGGGTCATGGGTTCCGAGAGCGCGTCTTATTTTCGAAGAAAATTCGCGTCGACTAAATAGATACTGCGTGATCAGAGGGCTGGAACTTTCTCTGCTCAGAGAATTAGCATTGCCGTTCAATGTGGCCAAATGTCTGGGCATATTTCCGGATGACAGCGATGTGGAGGATTTCAAACGCAAGCATCCTATCTTTTAGGTTCCTTCGCTAACCAATAATGCTGCAAGTATACCAATAGATGCTGCAAGATTCAGAAGAGTTCAGTGCGAAAGAGTTACCACAAGGGCATGGACTAACTTAAGTAATACACAAGTTAGACTCCACACCAAGAGCTACTTAATAGTTTCTACCACAAATAGAAAGGTAAATAAATGCCCACCTGGGGAAAAGAAGCCTCAACCATAAATATTGATAGGCCTGCCGCTAAAGGTCTCATTATGCTAAGCCTATTCGCTGGCGTGGCCAATCTATTTATAGAGCAGTACTCGCCTTGCGTAAGAGGTACCTGTCTAGTATGTACCGCAGAAAGCCGCTTCTAACTACAAACACGTCTTCGACACACTGTCTGCATTGCAAGAAATCGATACTGGATGACTGCAGGTTTGTTTTCACTTACACAAGTTGGTGAAGCAGTTTGGATAGTCTGTTTTTGTAACCTTTATTTCTGATTGGGTTTGAAAATTTGAGGATTATGTCAGGTTGATAGTGGATTCGCTAGCGTGAAAGTAGAAAGATTATTTCAAGGGCACATAAGGGATAAATAGTCCTATGTGTTGAGGGTTTCCAGCCTTCCGGTCCGAGTCCCAGTCATCAACATCACGTGCAGTGTACCATAGTTCCACACACGCGCGCTTCAAAGGTATGTTAACAAAGCTTTAGGCCTAGTAGAGTTGATGCCTGCTAGGGCTATGAAAAACGCTGAACAGCAAAAGCATGTTCCTAACGCAATCTACAGGGGAACCGAAGAAACATCGGTAGGTTTTAGTCAGTAAAAGTCTGACACGCCCTCTTGCTCGTTTCTACCGTGTTTTCTTGGTTTTAGATTACGTAGCCAAATGATAATATCCAGACTGGTAGAGCAGTTAACCCAGGGTGCGCCCAATGCAATTGGCACGACCAATCGTAACACGTCTTAGGCTCCAAGCATAATATATAAGTGTCTTTACATTCCAGGAAATAAGTTTACCGAGCCAAAACCCATACAGTTATCAAGACGCTACACGATTTCTCAAAGACCCGGTTCTACTAACTTTGTCGTACATTTAAGTAGGTTCTGCTAAGTGACTTCAAATGATGCCAATGCACTTAGCATTCTCATGACGATACCCATTGCAAAAGATCGGGCAACGTTCCAATATTGACCACAAAAGAAACAAATGCAGGTGACGTTTGAAGCGATATTAGTCGAAGACCAGCGAAGATAGCCGAAGACAGACTTGACAGTTGTAAGAATAACCAAAATTTTTCAAATAGGGAATAATACAAATGATGATCGAAACGATGTTAGCCGAAGGCCAGCGAAAATACCCGAAAACAAACTTGGTCAGGTCAGGTGCAAGCAAAAAAACGAATTAAGTACTTAGGCTTCGGGTACCATGACATAGAAAATGGATTAGGTGATAAAAATACTGCTAATGTTATTTAACGAATGTAGCCGAAAGCCAGCGAAGACACCCGAAGACCAACTTGACGATTAGCAAGCAAAACCACAAATTACCCAATTACCCGTTTAGCAAGTCCATTCGACATACCAATACACGAACACTGACATAACAAAGAAACGAACCCAGTATTTATAAATCACGTACCGAGTTCCGTGAATACACTTCTATTATGTTATGTCTAGTGTACGCAACTCTATCGGTCACCCGGTCCCCGGTCTGGTTACAGGTTCTGTGTACACCTCACTGAACCTGTAACCAGAGTCACTAGGGCTATGAGCATAATGAGATTCAAAGGATTATGGTCCCTATGGAATAGGAGCTGTGAAAGACGACTGTGGTGTCTCTAGACGCAAATTGGTAGGTTCGCGTTTAGCCACTATCTCCCGTGATGGTAAGCAATAATGTAGTCGAGGATGGAGCACACATGCCTAGAATTTATCAAGAACTTGGATTTGGAATGAGTTGGTAAGATTGAAAATCTGGCAGAAACAGGCACTGCCCGTACTTTTCTTTCTGTGTTCCTATAGATGGTTGACAATACTGTATCTACCTAGCCTGTTCTAATTATGTTGGGATCGGTATCTAGTTTAACAGAGTGAAGCTGAGTGTTAATATTTTACTTTGAGAAACTATCTAACATCCACCACCTCCCTGACAAGAAGGATACAGATTGAGTGGCTTCCGACTAACTGTAAAGACTACCAAAAGACACATAGCATAATAGCAGCCGGAACTGGCATAACGTGCTAGGGGTGGATAAAATTCGGGGACATACAATGATGATGAATGTCATCCATCGGAACGGCATGCAAGAATTGCAAAGCCGATATTGACCTGCGCAACAGTGATTATTTTACCCAGCTAAACTTCGAATAGTATTTAGCCCCTCGACACCCAAGCGAGCGCCGGCGCTCGCGGGTACTATAGCGAACGCCGGCGTTCGCGGGTAATAAAGGAAACTATTAACGTACAATATTTGATTTTTTTTTTTGTAGGGTATTTTGATATTTATCCAAGAACGTAAAAAAAAAGTTTTTATAGATAAATAACTTTCCGTTAATACCCGCGAACGCCGGCGTTCGCTATAGTACCCGCGAACGCCGGCGTTCGCTGTATGGCTGAGGAATTAAACTGATACCATTACAAAGTCATAAAATGCCCAATCTTTTTAATAACAGGTTATAAATGGCGGTGTAGTTTTTTAAGTGATATCCTCAAACATTAAGGAAGTGTAATAATTGGGTAAAACGTTAGCAAATTTTGTAATCAACGGAACTGTTTTTCAGATGTTGCCTAAGTTTTTAAATGTTTCCTCTAATATCAAATATTGAATGCAGCAAACTCATCATCTTTCCGGCCGAAAGACGTTTTGCCACAATTAACTTTTTTGTGCTTCTTGGAACCATCAGTTTCCCCTCTTTAGGACTTCGGTCCATTTCGTCGGAGGCCTTAAAACTCTGCGTCTTCCGATACGCGGTATCCCAAACCTTTTGGCCCCACTGTTCTGCAAGCATAATGAGTATAGGAGCCATATATTGCATAATTGCATTGTTGCCAGCTATAAATGTTTATAGCTTGCTTCCAAGATCAGGCGGAATGAATAAGCTTACAAAACACTTCATTACTAAAGCTGTTGTACGATATTTGTCAGGTTTTTTAATTTGTTTTATCGATCTTTCTAACCTGTATTTATACTTTATATCAATCCCAAATGTAACAATAAAATCTATGATTTCTTTCGATTCTTCTTTTTACTTATTAGGCAATTATCAAACAAATTTTCCTATTCTGAAAGGAATGAGAGGGAGTGTCAGACTTTTACTGATTTTTATAACCTCTTTTGTTATCTTTAGACTTCACCATTTCTGAGAGCCACAGTAACTATTTCACCAATTTTTAATAGACATAAATAAATCAATTCAAATGGGACGAAACCACCTTACCTTCGAAATATTTTAAACATGTCATATTGTTAGGTCAAGATACAATACCTCTAAACATTTTTACTTTACATAACTACTCAACAAAACATACTTATCTGAGGATGTACTCCCTTGAACCGTCTTTAACGCAACGTTCAAAGGCGTCACCATTGCAAATAAGCCCTACACATTGTTTAATGCAAATATGGGCACCTGTGTCGTGAATCATGAGATATTAACTGCGTAAATGATTGAGTAAGTACGAGAAAAAATGAAGACATCATCATTCATACGATATCTTATTGCAGTATGCATAAACCCCTTCCGGTGATGAGTGAGGACTGACAACTGAGCTACACATGGAAGATGGCAAAAACTCTTATAAGACTCTTAACTAACTCTTAGAAATGTGTTAAGGTTTGAAAGTAATTCAAAATCCATGATTCTTCAGAATAATTGTTAGCTATTCATAATAATATAGACCAGGAAGATAGAGATGATTAGAGATAGATAAGTATGAAGTTAAAACCATTGAAATATGAAAATTAAAGTTTAAACTACTTATCATCTGCCTTAAAATTCTCTATTAAAATTTTAGACACCCGTTTCAGGTTGAAAAATTTTCTTATTCTTTATACTCATCATTAAAGGAAACTTTGTGCAAAATTTCAGCGTTTCAGGTCCAAGTGTTTGGACCGACCCTTCCCTTTTTTACCCCTGGGAGATGTAAGTAATAAAAAGGCACACAATAACAGAAAAGTGGAAACACACAATTTCAATTACATGTATAAAAAGACGATGCAAGTCAAGACGTTATAGAAACTACATATAAACGACTAGTTCTTACAATATCTCAAAAACAAACTTGTAAAGAAGTCATCATCAATTCAAAGAATCCCTTATCACAAACCGGTAGAGAGATAAAATAACGTGGCGACCTTTAAATCAGGCAGGGCAATTAGCAATTAGTAGGTAGGTAGGTAATAAAGATGTGTGACGTCACATCTTTCGATTCGCCTTGTGCAACATATGCGTATACACGTGCACCTCCACGGTTCACGCTAACGTTATCGGAGTGAACCTTCAATTGCTTCAGGATTTCAAGGTTCCATAGTATAGTTGAAAAGAAAAGACGAAATAGGATATATGAAGTTAAAATTGTGAAACGCGTGAATCGAATTGTTGGAGTGATTGGTGAATTGGCTCAGTCTAATGATAGACCAAAAGAAAAATTGAAGACTCAGCTTAGAAATGGCTTACCATCGTACCATACCACTCAAATCGCAGTCAAGCACTAGTTTAAATATCTCTATCTAGTTTAAAAAATTGAACACACTGGTAGCACCCTGTTTTTCGTTACAAATCCTAAATCAGAAATTAAAATGAAAAATGATTTGACGATTCTTAGAGACTCAATATCCAAAAATATAGTCATTATAATAAATATATTTCATGTAGTTGTTGCCATTAAATTTTCATTACCGTCACTCAAATTAGTGGCAGTCATATGATTATTGACGTAAGAATCATTAAATCGGCCAATGCGTTTGGTCTTATGAGCACCTTTATTTCGCACAGTCGGAATATAAGCCTTGTCTGTGTGGATAATAACGATGATAATTAAGACCATTTCAAGGTTATTATAATTAGATGTTTTATAGAACCAGCTTAGCGCCATAGATTATAAGCCAAGACTGTTGTAACATCACCAACTATACATTTTAAGATTGTGGTTTTAATTTTCTTACTAATACTAAACTCTGTAGAAACTGCACAAAATATGGTTAGTGAAGTGCAAATTAAATTATGTGACACTTTACAGGATGTTAGATATCATATTACCTACTTAACCTTTACTTCTTTGCTGATGCGGGCGATGCAATCAACATTACAGCAATAAGCTAATAAAATTAAAAGAAAATTTTCAAAATTATCTATAAGTATGAAGAATGACAAAAAGTATCTTTAATTTATCATAATATTTGCTAAACTTATCAACATATTTTTGCCATTTTATGAGCAGATTGTAGAAGCTAGGATGCTTTTAAGGATGTTTCACGTGGAACGATAAAACCTTTTTTAAGGTTCAGCGTTTAAAAATATTATACAATAATATAAAAACTAAGGAAAGAAAATAATAACTAATTTTAAAAAAAAGATTAACTTTCAATATTTTCTAAAACGAAGACTTCATGCAATTGCATTACTTATTAAGTTCTATGGAGTAGCAGTCAATTGCAGCATGAAGATTTTTCTTTAAAATGTATTGAAAAGATAGATAACAAGATAGAAAAATAACAAGATATTCAATAGGAATAAATAAAAACAATATAGAATAAGGACTATTTCAATCACATATAGTATTCCAGCAAAAAGACAGCACATACTACATGGACAGTACAGAAGCCATAGTATGATATAACCAGTGAGTGTTAAACATAGACATTCGACCGTGAAGATATAATTAGTCGGCAAGTTGTTTGTGGACAATGTTTACTATTGTGCCAGACTGCATAGAGATACGTGGCAAGGATAGGCCGTTGTACGCTTGACTATAAATATCAAGCTATATATTTCAGAACATGACCTCTCACTGTATATATTGCGATGTCAGATACAAGTGGATATACAGATTGATGAGCCGTTTACTGTAGGGGTTCATGCTCGTTTATTAACTTAAGGTCAGGGGTCAATACTCTGGCTAAGGTCTGGTCTTGTAGTGAATGCTGTAGTTAAGATGAGCTTCATTGTAAACGACGAATGTCATTGTTCGCTTTATTTCTTCTTGTGAATTTCATCCTATGATTGTTATATCAGAAATTATTGTTACTTTCTTGAGCACTGATTGTCTATATTATATTACTGACTTTATTATTACCATACAATAAATTAATATTAACTCTTATATTACACATCCTCAGATTTTATGACAAGACCATTTAATTTATTATTTACTCTGTCGCTAAAAATAAATGACTCCGCCATAATTTTCTGAAGCTAACAAACTAACGATATATTATTTAGTTTTGTTAGGAGGTGAAATTCCGAGGGTAAAATACTCGCAAACATTAGAGATTAAAATAAACTAGACACATGATGGTCAATAACGCAATGACGTGGATAGAAAGGTCAGTGGATTATTAACAAAATTGTGGGATAACAAAGTCGACATTGACTTTGGTACGGAAAGGTTGGGCGTGAGACCTTCAAGGTTGGGAGTGGGATGTGTGAAGCAGAACTAATGGCAGCCATTGACTCTTTCTCTAGTGGAATTAAGATGCGCGTCTTTTATGTACTTGCTCGCCCTTTCGAAGACGGCGAAATTATCATCGAGTTTCTTGGCATTTGCATATTTTGCCTCTATTTAAAAAAAATGTTTACTCAGATCATCGCGTAATTCTATTAGGACTGGACGCTGGACGTGGATTATAATAGCATTTTCAAATTCTCTGTAAATTTTAAAGAAATCATGATCTAGTATGTGGAAATTATGACCTTATGGTTCGAAAATTGTGATCAGTTAAACTCTGTATTTTATGTTTTGACCTAAGGCTAGTTGATGCAGCCATTTTGGGCAATGTTCAGTATATTCACTAGTTCACCTCGTAAACGAAAAAAGTAACTATAAATCAAGTGTAGTCAGCTATTTTTAATATCCTTCGAGTTAATTGCGCAAGTAACCGAAGTGAAAGCCGCATATGTACCTGCTATGTAGAGGTTATCTCTGCCATTTATATCTACTTCATGTAAATACGAAGTGTTTGAACACAAGTTGGTAAGTCAAACTATGTATAATGATAATTTTATATTTACTTAAACTGAATTGATGTTTATATCTTGTTCATTGTCTTTTAATGAAGCAGTCGTGCCGTATCTGAATTTGAAATTAATGTTGAATATGTAGCCTAATACCCTAGTTATTAGAATAGTACTTTAATTTGATAATGATATCTGATTTATCAACAGTAGTATCCAAATCAATATAGAAGTCACATAGAACTTCACTAGAGTGGGTGGAACTTTGTCTTTATATGTTCTTCTATAGTTCGTTTTTTAATTATATCTAGACTACGATTTGACAACTCAGAATGTCACACTCTAGAAATATGTTCCCAATTTTCTTTAGTTTGACCTTTTAAGTTGTCAGATCGTAGTCTAGAATTAAAAAACGAACTATAAGTACTGACTCATGAATTCAAATAACATCAACACCAGCAACAGTTTGATAAATTTATCAATGAACCGGGAGACTGAGACTAAATAAATCGGTTACAGTATTTGCATTTCTTCATATTGTTTATTAGTATCGCAAAATTTATTTCCAGTATAGTGTTCTACTGAAATTCCACCAGGTATGTATAACGGCTATGTTCCCATGTGTTGATTCTCAGGCGAAGCAATGGTGCGCCATGCGGCCAGGTCAACCGTTTCTTGGCACACTTGGTTACGGATACAGTCTTGTATTCCAACATCTATACGAGCATCAGTATATATTTCAGACTTGTGTTTTTCTTTGTGGGCATTATGTATGACATTGTTTAGTTTAACTCTGACAGCAGAATTAAGGTATTATACTCAATTATAAATAAAAGAAATCTGCAAGACAACTGTCTCATACAAATTTTACTTTCAATTATTTTGGTAAATGAATGGTAAAGGAGCCTGGTCCAAATTGTGCCCAAATATGTCATGAAATGAATTTTTGTCGTCGACAAATAGATATTTTTCTAAAATTTTAAGATCATTTTGACATCGGAACCGTAGGTATACAGTCTCTGATCGAGTAAATACCTCATTCTTATATACGATAAACATTTTCAAACAACTTCTGATGTGCAGTTACGTGGAAATCAGCTAATAGTATTTGCACAGTTCACTGTAGAAGTATCACAATAGGATTATCGGAAGCCATTTCTGCTTCCATAATAGCTTCAAACGTTTTACTAGCTAAATATAAGATCAGCTTCACCATTATTATATCTTTATTATCGTTATGTACAGCAACTTCGACCAGGTTTACAGACATATTAGTAATTATTTAGTTCAAGAGTAATGACCCGTTGTTGTGTCTTCAATTGACACTAACATATTTCTAAGGTCAATTATTACTAACTATGATTTGGCCAGTGGACTTTGCTTCAATTTCAAGGCAATTCGTGTTTAAAGACCTCAATGAAACTAACGAAAGATTCCCAGGTCAAACTAATTATAAAAAAAACCTCTATAGCTACAATTCTAAAGAAATAACGTGACGTCAGTATAAAAAGATATAGTGCATATGCAAGTATTTTAAAATACAGAGGCGAAATCATAGCTAAGAAAGAATACAAAATTACCAACTGTTTCTGAGCAAAACCAAAACGCTTTACTCTTCTGTTGTCAGTTTCTCAGAATTGGCAAGTTGTCATATTTAGGTAATTACAGTGCTGCATAAGTCACATCTCGAAATAAAATTGGCGAAACTATAGGAACTAGTGAAAACAACGAAATCCTTAAGCGTAAATATGCTTTTCTACTTGGCAGCTTGCAGTTACATGATATCTTTTTTTTATCCATGATTGAATAACATTCTGTTGAAAAGAAATAAATCAGTCTATTATGAAGAATTTAAGGCATTTTCTTCGATGAAACCGTCAATCTGCTACAAGTGAGGCTAAATCTTTCTTAAGATGAATGATGAAGGATCAGCTAGAGACATCATTAGAATGTTTGAGAAGAAACTGAAATGATCTGTAATTTTTCCCCAAACATCGCTGATAGTGCAGATTTAGTGTGCCAATTCTGGTGACTTGGTGACTATGACAAAGAAAATCGAAGATATTTTTAGGGAAGCGGCATGCTCTTGCTCTAGTTCACTTCTAGACATTTTCACTGACATTTTTATAACAATGTTGAAGCAGACATTTCGTGTTTCTACACGTGGTGCACTTTCAACGTTGTTTGTTATTGAAATCTTGGCAGAAAGCGTTGTGAGTTCACTCCTCTTGCGCGTATCTAAAACTAGCGCGTTGCTACAAGCGACTCATCGCAATGTTTATTTACTATGAATTGCTCGGTGCATCTGTACCTTATCAATGACACCTACTAATATAAATTATGCAGTACTTTATGCCGGTCGTTTTAGAGAAATCAGTGCCAAGTCGGCAGTTTTCCTTTCTCAGCACCAGTAATTTGACTGTTGTTTATTTCTGCTACTGCTACTATATTTGTGTCACTATTGGAAAATCTGTACCGACGGTAAACAAGCTTTTTCCGTACAGTAATCTGGCGTTGTGTTTAGTAAAAATATACTGGATTCGTTCCATTGCTGTTTACGAGCCATCGACTTGGAAAATTTGGACGTTGGTTTCTTAGTTCGTGTAAATTATGAACTATTTGTTCTTGTCTTAGCTCATGATTAACTTTTTCTCTAGTTATATTGATGCTATTGGGTGCTACATTACTTTATTCATCGTTCACAATAGTTCTAATAATTTCACTGTCTACCTGGATGACGTTCTGCCAAATACTTGACGAATGACTATTTTAAATTATGTAACGTATGGTCGTGTCATTTGGTGCGTGCCACGTGCCACTTGGCCGTGGCAGTGATGAGTTAGGTTGTGGCTTGTACACGTGCTTTCCGTTAGTAATAGGCACCATTTCTTTAAGACTGCCATCATTAATCTCAAAGGCGTTTGAGACGAATGGTTGAACATGGGCACCATTTTGTTTTCTGTTGCTAATACCATTTCTTTAGAAGTCTCATCGTTCGTCTTAAAGGTGTCTGACGTGACTGGTTGAACTTTTCGTTTATTTTTTTATTTATTTAAACGTTATGTTTAGTACTAATGCATATGGTGTTAGTTAATGTAAAGAGTCACCACTTCTGTTATGTATTACTTAATCTTTATAATTCTGTATTCCATGTTCATTATATACAGGTGCATTGTGTTTCATATTTCTATTAACATTTTCATTAATATTACTTTAAATAAGAATTTATTTAGGAAGATTTTGAGCATTCATAAATATGTGTCCGAACTTTGAAATAGCCAGAACCCCATAAATTTTGCAGAACATGATTTGCCTACAAATTGTTGATATTATAAGTTTATTTTCGTGCATTTTATATTCACAGCAATTGAATAAAGTTTTAGCACGTTTCTGTTGCTATGTTTGATATTGGGTCAATGGCTTGTGTCTGGATTACTGTTTAAATCTGTCGTGAAATATACAAGTTTCTTTTCTATGTCAAGTATTTTCGAACAGGCACATTATAGATAACATAACAATAAATCATTCAGTTTACTTTCATACTTGCCAACTTCGGCGGGACAGGACGAATTAGTCAGATTTCGCCCTGAGGTGGAAGTATTCCTCTTACCTTGGAATTGTGAAAGAAAGAAAGAAAGAGTGGAGGAAGGCCTTTGCCCTAGAGTGGGTAAGAACCAGCTGGAACAAAAATCCTTTGTTTATAGTAGGCTATACTTGAAAGTACTGTCGCTTACTACATGGCAATGGGTTAACTGCGGGAAAAGATTGATTAGTTTAGCCTACTTTTACAAGCGAACTCTACAAATAGTGTCATTAACTTTGAACTGTCATTAACATAAACTTTTAAGTGCAGAGTCTTACGAACGAAACGAACTTAAGGTCTTGACACGGCCTGACATGTGGTAATTAGAAAAAAGAAATGTAGGCATTGTCACAATATTTGAAATAAATGAAGCTTTATTAGTTGAGTAATTAAAAAATGAAAACAACCAGGTTTTATATTACAGTTAGATTAAATATTTGTTATATTAATGTTACTGACGGAACTTTCAAAACGGTCAAAATTAAAGGCAAGTTTGACAACCATTTCTACCAATTAAGATTTTTTTTATACATTACTCTGCTTTTGAAACATAGTCTAGTCAAGATTGACAGTATTTTTTCAAGCAGTTCAAATTACCGTGTAGGTAGTTTGAACTTTGACAAAACAAAAAAAATGGTATGGGTACAAACATTTTCGGTTGTAGCAAACAACAGAGCCTGAACTTATAATCATTTTGACCTTCACCGTGTTTATCTAACGTGCTTCCTATCCTAGCCCATTGATTTAAAAACAATGGATTTTCCTTATAGCCATTAATTGCAAAATTAATTACACAGGTATTAACCTGATATCTTTTTGTATTAGCTCACGTTATAAAAACTCAAGATCTAGGCCAGGGCGCTTCTTTTTTTTTAAATTGATATTTAAACTTAAGCTTGACTGCAATCCCACCTGAGTTATTGCGTTTGAAAAAACTACCCCAGATTTAGTCGTAGGGGCTCTGCAAAAGGGTCGAAGCTTACTGGAGCCCAGGGTCTCTTTCTGAAAGGAAGGCTTGGCCCTAGTGCAGTGGAACGAGGTGGAGTGTTTAGTCAGTAAGAGTCTGACACTGGTTCCCACTGCGCCCAAGAGCGGGATTCGTCATTGGATGAATTTTGTCCACCATAAAAAACTACCCCAGATTTAGTGAAAATTATTACTAACAATATTGTCTGCGAGCTTGTGATACTATTAAAGGTTTCTGAAATTTTGAAGCCTCTTTGAGTTAAAATTTAGAGGTTTGTTCTCTTAAAATATTTTAAACTCTTGAGCCTCAAGCGAAAGCCAGCGCACACCTATTATCTTTCTATTAGGTCTTTAATTGCGATATTCAAAAGGTTATAAGCTTCCAAGCGAAGCTTAAACTCCTAACTTTTTTCTATCAACATATCCAAAAGTTTATAGAAATCGGTTTTTTTTTTTGAGGGTAATCGTCAACTAACTTCTCCCGCTCTCTAGGTGCAACAGGAGTATCAGGCTTTTACCTAATCACCCGTGTTTAAAACAGCTGTTTCCAAAAATCTCATAGTTAGGCTGCTCAGTATCGTGTATCGTTATTACTCGTAACATATTAATGATATATAGGGTGATTGGTAATTAATGACCGATACGTGCTTAACACGTGACTGTAATCATGATAACAAACAAGATTTAGTATATATATATAAGTACATAGTACATATTGACCAGTTAGGCCACAGAACAGAGAATACTTCTTTCTTTATTCCGTAAGCTAGGCGAACATAAATGTACTGACCAGTAATTTATTTTGACGATCTCGTGTTTATGCAATTACCAATTACTTACCCTATAAATTGCGAATTTCAAATATGTTATATGTAGGCACGGGTTTGTGGATGTGTGGATATGATGGTGGACGTCCGATCATCTGGTAACTAACCGGACCAAGTCCAGCCCAGTCGTCTGTCAGTCTGTTCTCGCGCGACTCAAGGAGTTGTCAGCGAACCATAGGGACCCTGGAGAAGGGTCGAAACCAACTGGGGCCACGGGCTTAGGTTTGAAAGGAAGGTTCTGGCTCTGGTCTATAAGTAACGTAGGAATATAGGGGCCTATAGGTACGAGGTGGGCTGTTTTGTCAATTATTCTGTAAGAGTCTGGACGAGATTCGTTATTGGATGATTTTTACCCACAACAAAAACACCTGTTATCAAAGTTTCCTTGGCTAATCGTATATTAGACAATGTTGCCATAATCATCGTAAGTAACAAGCGTGATTACCTACAGGGTGCGTGTGCGCCATGACACACCTTAATTGATGGGCTTGCAGTGAACACACTATAATAAACACTGGTCTATCTTCAGCTATGCAACATGTTTTGATTGCCATTGTTGATTCTAGCTTCAAAATAACAGAGATTAGTTTGATAACAAGGACTTAAGGAAAGTTTCATAACCTTAACCAGGTTTAGTTTAGGTAATAATTTTCACGCGAAAATTAAGATAGCCTTTACTATTGATCTCTTTCTCATTTCATTGAAAGTGACTACAAATGGTTACGCTAACCTAGGCTAGAAATGAGCTATAAGCATTCTTGACTTAAAGACCCTCGTTAGCAAGCCAGATCGTCGACGACACGCACTGTTCCCGCGCGCCTCAAGGAGTTGTCAGCAAATGTAGAGGCCCAACTGCAGGGCCGAATCCTAACCTGATGATAAGCAGTGAAGCAATCGTTGATGGTACTTAGAAAGAAGAAAGTAGATCTAAAGTCAATACAATTGAAACTAATTCAGAACATTTCTAATGCAGTGTTGTGTTACCTGCAATTACAGCTGGCTGAAAAAAGTACACAAACATTGATTTTAGAAAGTCAGATAATTTAGCGACCTGCGTTAGTCTGTCAGCGTACATTTGAAACACATTGAAAAAATAAATTACTCAAATCACCATGAATTAGAACAGTTTGCCGACTGCAGTCTTTCCGTCTGATTATAATGTAAGTGTTTTCAAAGCTACAGTGAATAGGCTCTTAATAAACTAGTGCGCCTTACCATCAACGATTGCATGACTGCTTACCATCAGGTGGGATCGCAGTTAAGCACTAGTTTATTGCAATTAAAAAAAAAGTAGGTTTTATGGTCGGTAAAAATCATCCAATGACGTCTTAATGACGTTGACGGCGGGAAACAGTGTCAGACTCTTACTGACTAAACAACATACCCTGTTCCTTGCCTTGATCCTTGGCCCTGGTAATACGCTTTCGCATCAACCCTTGGTCCCAGGAGGCTTCGACCCTTATATCAGTAGGTAGATTCACAATCTCAACAAAGCAAAAAGTGGGTAGGTACATTCATTATTTAATATAACAAACTCTGCGAATAATGATAATTTCTTCATGCTCTGAAAAAAGTAGGTCGACATTTTGGAATAAATACCCACTATTGTTGCGAGGTGTCCCCATTTACGCATGAAACCCCAATTTTATGGGTCTGGTGAATCCCTAAGTCCCAATTATTAAATCGCTAATATTGATAAAACTTCATCGTCGTCGTATCAAGTACGCGCGTGAATATTATTTGTTTAGTTTGGCCAGCTTATTGTATTTTGTTTTTATAATTACAGAAGCTGTTCCAATTTCAAAAATAAAATCTCGATTATTTTCATAGGTATTACGTCATTTTTATGGTGGGCAAAAATCATCAAATGACGAATCCCGCTCTTGGGCGGAGAAAGAAAGTGTCAGACTCTTACTAACTAAATATCTCAAACCGTTCCTTCTTTGCCTTTCGCACTGGGGCCAAGCCTTCCTTTCAGAGAGACACCCTGGGCCCCAGTAGGCTTCGACCCTTTGCAGAGTCCCTACGTTTATATTACGTTTTTAATTTTTGCTTGCTAAACCTGACGACACCAGAAACCACCACCTACCCATTTTCTTCTCGAATTCGTCCTTCATATAGGTACTTAGATATCTAAAGGAGGCAATGAAGATTAATGGAAACTACATAGGAATACTCGATAGGAATTAAGTGTCCTGGAAAGCAGGAGTTGCTACTTTCGAAGACCTCAATCTCATCAATCAAACTAGGTTTAAATGTGTTTCGGCCTTATAAGGATTTCAAAAGTTATCATCATCATCCTACCCTTATCCCATTTTATTTGGGGTCGGTGCAACATGTTTTTTTCTTCCACTCTGTCCTGGAGGATTTCAAAAGTTATGTGCCATAAAAAAATTACCCTCACTATTTATTAAAATAATATAGATTTTAATATTAATATATTACGGATTTTATTGACTGTGAATTTTAATTCTTAGCCATATATATTTTATTTTACAAACGAGTTTTATCGTAACATGTTATTGAGTAATGAAAGTCACTATAAAATAGGTACCTATATGAAGAAATAAATTAAGTGAACTTACCTGAAGGGAATATATGTAAAACAAGCACACAAAACACTAGAAATCCTGTCAACATTTTCTCAGCTGTGCAATTTCGTACACACTTGACAAATACTCAAAAATCATAACCGTTTGCATTGTGTTTGAAACGAAAGAAGCAAAAAATTACAATCACCAGTCACCACACATTTGTTATCAAATCACATAAAACACTAAAAACTGTTGATTTTTATCAGAATGAAAATTAACAGTTAAAAAAAGTGGTTGAGATGAGAAATATAATTTAAACGTTCGTTGCGTGAAATCGAAGCGGAGCGATCATTTTGGCGCGAATCACAACACGTCCGCGCGGCAAAACGCGGCGAGGCGGACTTGGCGGGACGCGACGAACGCGATAGTTGAATAACCAACGCGGCTGGTGTCGGCGGCTGTGGCGCGAGGCTTGTTTGGGCGGTTCGCTATTACAAACTGACGTTGTTGCGACGCGGCAGTCGTTCAGTCCGCTAAACTCCTCCACTCCTCAGTATCCAATCTTATTTGACCTCAAAACATTTTTACTTCCTTAACCAGCACGGGTCGACGTCTGCTGGTCCGCTTTTCTAAGCAACTTCATTCAACTACGCACATAATCTGTCTGGTAGATTTCCGGGGTGATATCATGTTATTTTTCAGCATTTTAGTCCACAGGGAACGATTAGTTTCAGTTTTTTAGGTAAAGCCAGCCATCCACGACATACCCAAGGTTCAAGGCTACAACCTATTCATAAGTACCTATCCCCTCGTAACAATGCCTTCGAAAGCCTATTCAGTAGGCACATAACATTAATAGCTGACTACCGCTGGAAATAGGATGCCCTCAACTTGCATCACAACAAAGTTACTTATCCGTAATTCGAAACCACACGCATATTTTAGTTATCGCTGCTTATTTTCGAGATCTACATAACCTGGACCTAGGGTTGGAATTTTATCCGAATAAATACTCAAAATGGATAAATACTAGGTAAATGTCCGTTTTTACCTAAGTATTTATCAGAAGAAAACGGATATTTACCTAATATTTATCCATTTTAAGTAGGTATTTACTCCGATAAAATCTCAACTCTACCTGGATCTAATATTATAAGTTCAAACGGATGGCCCAGGCAGTTGCAAAACTTTCATTCTACAGCACTGTAGCATACTGAGCTAAGAGGGGCTAACTTACTTACTGATCAATTGGAAACTAGAAGAATTCCTGCTTTTAGTTGATAGCCTGACCTTTACAGAGTTAGTCCCCCATTTCTGAAGTTAATGAGGCTTAGCAAAAATATATCGCGTACGATGGAAGGTGTCCCCCTCTAGGTCGGTCGATGCCACTCTAAATGAGGAATTGACGTGAACAAATGTCAAATAATGCAACAGGCAAATTAACAAAGACATTACGACATCGTGATTAGTCGTACTCGACTGGAGCTTTATGTATTATACAAACGAGATAACGAGTAGGTACTTATTACCGTCATTAATATGAAGTGTCAACATCCTGATGACTCAAAGTCAAAAGCATTCCTACGTCATATGTCGGGATTCACCCAAAGTCACGTAACTCCAGTGCATTAATAAACTATTTTTTTTTTTAATATCTACTACCTACTGAATGATATTTTCGGCAGGCCATTGAACCATTATGACTTCTTTGTATGTAAAAAATCCCTTGAACTGTAGCGGGAAGTTGTAAGTTAGTAGTGTTTGACTTATCTTGACAACATTCGGTAACCGTCCAGAAAGTAAAAGCGAAAGTAACAAACCAAGATATGTATATAATTTTTGACAAAATCAGGACCCGTACATAATTGCAAATTGTAAGTTATAGTAACTACGATTGAGAAGATACTGATTTCTCACTTAACATTTTTGGTTGTATAGTTTTTCTACCATTAATAATAGCTCACGAAAATGTTGGCAACTCCGTAAATATTTAGGGATGTCATTGATTTTGTGAAAACTCCCGGTCTAGTTGTTGTTATAATATTATTCTCAGTATTTTAATGGGTTAAAATCTGGAAGCTTCACATTACTTTTTCTTTTGCAAAAAAAATCCACACAGTAGAAGATCTCAGTCCAGTAATTTACATTTTAGTCGTTTACTATTACATTTACTCAGCTGAGAGTCTTAGCCTGAGACTATTCTGTATCTCCTCTTTGTAGCACGTAGAATATATCACGCAGGCCGAGTTCGGGTTGGTAGACAGTGGTAGTAAAATGAGAAAACAATCCTTATAGCCATATGTGTAATTATTTTAAACATTTATTTGTGATAACTAAGTGTTGTAGTACCAAAGGCATACACAATATTTTTACGTGTACCCTAAAGTTGTGCAACCATTATTCAATTGGCACTATTTTGGGTACTTTATAACAGCTTGGTTGGCAACCTCAAATAATGACACTTCAGATTGTTAGCCTGACAGGTGTACGTGCCTGTCCGCGCGTCACACACGTCAGTCGCATTGTCAACAAAAGTTTTGAAGACAGATGTGTCAAGCCGGTTGCGCGGGCGCCGCTAAAATATAAATTTATCTAGTTCAAGCTAAAACTTATCAATGTGAATTAAACGGAGATTTAATAAATTAACATTTCAAGAGTTACGAGGAAGATTAAAAGATGGGTGTCTCGCGTACAACAGTAAACGTGTTTGTAGGATGTTGCTCTAGCGCTTTTCTTATGGAAATTCTTATGGCAAGGAGGCCTAGTAGCGCTAATTTAGTTACATTTCTACAGTTCTTTTTTATTACTCTATATGGCTTCGTAGTTACTACAAAATTTGGAAAGGTGAGTCATTTACATTGAAATAATTACGTCAGTTTTAGTTTCTCATCGCAATTATCTTCGTTATTTTCCTTTTACGGTGTAGTTAAGTTCTTGTTATGACAAAATTACTGTAATATGTAACTAACTATGAACCTTTTAAACTTAGATAGGCGAGTTTTCTACATTAGTGTTACGAATTTCTGTTATCATCGTATCGGGAAAGTAGAAACTTTTTTACGAAGTTAATTAGAGTTGAATAAACCGCGGTGAAGTAATACGTACTTGCTTAAGGTTTATTATGTACTAAAAAGGAAGGTTTTTTACTTGGTTATGAATAATTTTGCCAGATATTTCCTTATTGTTGCATCACAAAAGATGAATCAATCATAGATTTACCACTGAGCAACTGAATACATATGTACCTTCAGGCGTTTGTCAATATGTTATAAATTTAAATAATAATGTTCTTATGAACATATGAATGTTCTTCAGAATATAGTTATTTAAATTTTGTTTCATTTCAATAGTTGTTCTGTCATTTTAGACAGATTAAGTACTTAACAATCAATATAATATGGATTTTTAAGTACTTAATCAAATCCCCCTTATTCTAAAATGCAATCTAAATGTAGTTCCAGGACTATTACTAGCTTTAATAAAATTTAACATGATTTAAACGTATTTCTGGGATTATTACTTGGCTAGGTTTAATACTAATTGAAACCAGTAATAGTCCTATTTTATGTAAGGTAAAAATCCATGGTAATCGTGGTAATCCCAGCTATGGGTGGAGCAGAGAACAGTGTCAGACTCTTAGTGACTAAACAACCTGTCCTGTTAATATTTTAGATCACATTTAGGAATAAGGTAGTTCAGGCACCAGGTCATATCGCACCTTCGGTAAGACAAGGGCCGAAGTGCTAAAATTTCCGAAAATGAGTTAAATATGCGAAAAAAACCTTAAAATGTCTGTCCTGAAAAAAATTAAAATTAGCACTTCGGCCCTTGTCTTACCGAAGGTGCGATATAGTAATTGCAAAAACAATTAATGTTAAACATATTTCAAGTTGGTCTTGCTAGTCAGCTCTCGGTCTTTGTCATGAATACAAGTTAACAATAACTATATACAATAATGGCATGGGAAATAAATTGTGAGCACACGAAAACATTATTGTTTGTAGGACTTAGTTAGCCATTGCATGATTTTTTATAAGTACAGTGTTGGTTTTCATTGAAATGTTTCCTATTTTCTTACTAATGCCATGCAATATTCTTTCAGGTAGGACCAAAGATACCTCTAAAGCAGTATTTAATGCTAGTCACTCTCTTCTTCATAACTACTGTGGCTAATAACTATGTCTATGCCTTGCATGTGCCTTCCACCCTGCATATGATCATACGGTAATTATAATTTATTCATTGCCTTGTTTGCATAGTTGTCGTAAGTGATAATGTTGTGCATGAAACCAAATGTTCAATCCTCAGGTTGAGTGATGTTACTGGGATGTTAAATTATGAATTTGTTAGTAGCGGCTTAATCTAAATTTCTTTACTTTTGACTGCAATAGGCTGACCCCTAATACCACTTGACTAGAACATTATTGATGAAGTAAGTATCAGTCCACTCTGAGTAAACTTCCTGGGAATGTTATTCACTTTTTTTCCAAGAAAGTTATTATTAATATAATTTTCTGTCAGGGGATTTTCCCTTGTAAAAGTAGACAGCACACATAATCTTTCTTCTTTATAATGGTACCAGCTGTTGCACACATAAAAGTAAAAAATTGTGCCAAGTGAACACTAGTGATAAAAAATATACTCGTAAACCATGCCCAACTGACATGGTTAAGTGTAAAATTTCTTCCAAATTGGTTTACTCTAGTTAGTCCATAACTTCATACTTAATATTAGTTTTATAACGACCTATATTAGGCAATAAGGAAAAATCTAGTCTGGGTTTATCTGGTCAATTCATTTTTTTGTTTAGATAAAAATCTTTTTTTATTTGTTTAAACTTTATGTACAGTAATGGTACATAGGCGGACTTAATGCAACAAGGCATTCTCTATCAGTCAACCTTTGGGTTAAAAAAGACAACACTGTGGTAGCTGTGCACAATAAATAAATACCAGATATTTAAAATAGAATGTAGTATCATTAATTCATGAAGCCCCAAGAGGACACCGGTGTCCGAACACCTACTGTCTTTTAATTGTGCCTGTAATCACAGTAGTCAAAATAAATTATTTAGCATCCAAGATTAAAACAACATTTCTGCAAGCAACTGCAGTTACCATTAGTTGTACTTTCTATTTTCAGATCAGCATCCTCCCCAGCCAGCATGCTAGTGTACTGCTGTGTCAAAAAACAAATGCCCAAACTGAACAATGCTATTGGCTCCATACTTATCAGTGCTGGCGTAGCTCTGGCCATGTACGGAGGGGCCCCAACCGATGAGGAAAATAAGGGAACATTCCTATATTGGTGCATCGGTGTTACTATATTGTTGGCTACGTTGATCACTGGTGCCTTTACGGGGCTTCAACAGGAGAGGCTATATTCGCAGTATGGAAAACATCCTAATGAGGTAAGTGTTAGTGTAACAAAAACTTCTAAAAACATTAGTAATAGTGTTTCTATGAAAAATTTGTGTTTACATTATGTTCAAATTTAAAAAAGCTTTTTTAAAAAAGAAAGATCTGGGAACGCTTAAAAAAGCTTTAAACAAGATTTTTTTTTAAAAAAAGAAAGATCTGGGAACCTAGATAAATATTGTCTAAATCCAAATATCACCATATGGTTGAAATATGCTCGACTTCCAAATGATTTTGGTATTACTTATGTATGGATAAATCGTCCCGAACCGGCCTCTTAAACTCTTGAGCCCAACGTGAACACTGGCGTTCGCATATCTATTGTCTTTCTATTATGTCTCTAATTACGGTATTCGAAAGGAAGCCAAAAAATTTTTTAGTCTCCTTAAATTTTGAGCGCCACGATTTTTTGTAGAAGGCAAATGTTTTTTGTGCTTTCCACGCCACATTATTCGAAGACAACATCTAATTTACCATATTAATTAAAGTATTTTAGTAAAAAAACAGCCTTACAATGTTCCCACTGCATGGCTCTAGCCGAAACGCAAGAAGAATAATAATAATAATAACTTTAAAAAGAAGAGTTCTTAAGGAGAGGAAAGGGCCGTAATCCACCACACGGGACCAGTGCGTACCGGTGGGAGGATATCACATGTCTTCGCTAATTTCCTCACGATGATTCTCTTCACCATTTTGAGAACATTGGTGTTGAAATAAATAACACTAAGCAATGCGTCAGGCTCGGTTTGAACTCGTGACCTACATTCGTTTATCGAGGTCGCTATCACTGGGCCACTGGGTTTCGGTATAGGTGACCGGCATTGCGCTCAAAAAGTTAAACTGTTCCCGCCTTATTTCAAAACGTGATATAAAATCGATCTAGGACTACCTAGTAAGGTTTAATACCAATTAAATACTATCTATAGGTATGTAATTTCAGGACCTATTACTAGGTTTAATACTAATTAAACGCGTTATAGATGTATTTCAGGGAATATTACCTGCTAGGTTTGATGCCAATTGAGAAGAGAGCACTGGTGGCCGAGTGGTAATGGCCCCGACTTACGAGTTGTAGAACGCGGGTTCAAACCACTGTTCTCAAAACGGTGAAGGAAAACATTGTGAGGAACCCGGCATGTTCTAGCACCATAAATTCGAACACGTAATATCCACCAATCCGCACTGGGCCAGCGTGGTGAATTACCGACCCTTCCCCCTCCTTTAGAGGAGGCCTGTGTTCCCAGCAGTGGGAACATTAAAAGAACTATTTTAGATCGCGTTTTGGAATAAGTCGGCTAATTTCCAGTAGGTTACTTGCAGCATCTATGTTGATTGTAGCATTCATTTATGATGTTAATTATGATTAGGTATGTCCTCCAAAGTATCAGTGTAATACCACTTGAGTCACCAAAACTCTTGATCTGAATAGAGGCATGGCATGAATGCCAATGTGAGCATTGGCAGATCTGTATCACAAATTACTGAAAACATATAAGGAACTAATGAGACAATGTTTTGGTAGATAACACGTAGTACCTATCTAATTTTTATCTTTTAATGTATGGAAGTTTATCAATAGCACAAACTGGCCAGTTAAAATTATCTCTTTAATAATACAAATATCGCACACATATTTTGTTCTAATTATATAAACAGCAGTTTTGTGTTGCAAATATATTGCTTTGCATTTTATGTTATATTTATAAGGAGAAACCGACTGATTGACATATCAACGCACAGCCAAAATTACGTGTCATACTCCGCAGCCGAACCACTTTAAACTACATTATGTACAAATTACAGGATAAAATGTAGATAATGTTTATATTTTTGTAGCTTAATATCAAAATTTGTATATTGTTAGTTTCTTGGAAAATATCAATTTAAAGTGGTCATGCTACAGAGCATACTCTCCAGCAGGACCACTTTAAAATAACGCTTATTTCACGCTGATTATACACAGGTCATATTATAAAGAAATGTATATTTATTGTATAATTATCAAGATAACATCTACAACTTTAGATAAATACTTGCCGATTTTTAGTAATAAATGTTTTATTACCGGAAAGCGCCTGCTATGAATTTCTTAGCAAATAACAAGATATATATTTATTTATGACTAGCTTATGTCAGCGACTGTTAAATTCGCTAAGAAATTCATAACAGGCGCTTTCCGATAAAACATTTACATGTTACTAAAAATCGGCAAAAGCCTTTGGCTCCTGCCAAAGGCTGCCTGCAGTTTTATTTAAACTAGCCTCCTGGCTAGTTTAAATAAAACTGTTGCCTCGATTAAGAGGAAATTGCGAGGGTAACCCATAAAATTTCATGAATTTTGGGAGGTCCGTAGCATTTAACATTAAATGGTATTTAACCCATGCTTAACCTCAAACGAAATTATATCTAATCCACTTATAGATAGAAGGTTAATCGTACCACTTAACCTCATCAATGGAAAAAACGACACGGAAATTAGCAGTTTAAAGGTCTCTGCACGGCGTGGCGGGACGTGACGGCGACGCGACGCTGAGCAGTTGTAATGTACTAGATATTACGGACGACGCCACACAGAGCCGTCCAGCTCGACACGACGGTAACCTCGGATCTGTATGGCGTCGTCGCGTCGCCGTCCGGTCCCGCCGCGCCGCGCCCGCTGTGTTCAGAGACCTTTAGGTTCTACTTTTTCGTCTCTATCGTTTCAATCGGATTTTCTATTAGGTAAATCTTTTCTTTTCTTCGAATGCAGTATTTTCAAGCTTTGTTATATGTATCTATCAATCCTTCCTTAACCTTTTCGCCGCCAACGTACACAAAACGCAATGCCTCGCCGAGCGCCAAGCTATAAATGTACCTATAACTAAATGTACAGTAAACAGTAGTGATGGGGATATCGTCATATCGATGAATAAGATTTGTACGCGTAAAGTTAAGATTTAAAGTTGATTTTACGAATATAAATCAAAACTGATTAAATATTTCCAGATTTGTTTTATTCACAGTATCCTTAATAAGAAAAAACAGTATAATTTATGAGTATCAAAGAAACTAATACATAACTCAATTAGAACTACAAGGAATGGGGTACATCTCTATTTGTTTCATGATCTCATTCTTTAACTTCATATCAAGTTATTGGCACTGAGGGCACGTTGAATTCGATTCTGATCAGGGATGGGGTCTATGGTCTTTCCTTCTTCTATTTTTGTTTATTCCTGTGTTTTTTTAATAACTTCAGTCAACGTTTTTTACCGTAGGTATCTAAGTGGCAGAATTTTGAATTGTTTTTAAAGTGTTTTTGAAATGGAAAGTAGATAAGTATATATTTAAATTCTATCACGCTTGTAGCCGTGTACTTATCAAAGCATTGTTTTTTAAGTGTTGTTTCTGTTCTTTTCTTAATTCATGTATCGGTAGCGTTTACCCATCTGCGCGCGGGGGACCCCGCGCAAAGATTGCGTTTCTCTATTTACCCACGACGGAACGGAGCAGGTATATGCGTTTAGGTTGAGAGATGTTTGTGTGTTTGTGCAAAGTAATGTTCCCACCTATCTTCTAAACTAATGATCCGATAATGGACGTAGTTTCTGAAAAACGTTCCAACCCACAATGAAATGATTGTGGGTTGGAACGTTTTTCAGAAACTACGTCCGATTTTGATGCGGTTTTCAATAACAGGCTTGTGTTTGATGAGTTCATGTTCTTAGATGGTGTCATAGCTGTAACTCACTAGGGGGCGCCACAATCTTAGTTCTTGTGAAAAGTAATGTTCCCACCTATCTTCTAAACCAATGATACGATACTGGGTTCACCGAACATTTTACATACTTATTGAATTCCTACGCTTTGAATGAATAAACATTATTATTATCATCCAGTTAGACATACCTCAGAATTATCTTCTGGTTCAATATTCTCCACAAAATACTCCGAGTCCGATTCCACACCTCGCAAAATTTTCGAAGTTCGTCCGAATCAAGTTCTTCACTCATTTTTCTATTTGCAAGTGAAAGAAAGAAAGATGCGTGCGAGCGAATCCGATTTTGTGCTGCACTACGCCAAAGTGACCTTGACAGCCGCACGCCTATGACGTCACTGATCAACTTCTATAGTAGTTCGTGGCACTCGGTGGCGCACAGGGGCATAGACGACCAATTGTTTTGTAGAGATGGGAAAATAACTATCGACAAGAATTAGTAACAACTTTATAATTACGTATCGGCATCTACCTGAAGGTCGAAATTCATCTACTATCCTTTGTAATGAAGTAGATAATTAAGTTCATATTTTATTGACCTCAAATGGTTTTCTATATTCGCAACTTTCTGTATTTATAAATATTTCAATGGTGAAATCAACCTTTCACGGCCCATCACTGGCCAACTTGATATGAAGTGATTGGCGTTCTGAGGAAAGTAACAAAATTCAGAGTTTCTGTTTTTGCCGATTTTAGGACAAACTAGGGCTTATTTTGTGTAGAAAAATAAAAAACAGGGTAGTAGACAGTGCTATCTTAAACAATTAAATAAACCAAAGCTTTTAATCACAGTAAATTTATTTTAATAAGATAGTTAAAATGAACAACTTCTATAGAAGTTGTGGCGCTGGTGGCACGAAAATCCCGAACTTCTATAGAAGTGCGTGGCGGTGAAAAGGTTAAATATCTATAGTATGTATGAGACAGAATCGTTGAATGTGTTGCTGAGAGCAAAACTCGAGAACAGCTGAACCGACTACGCTACCGGGTAAAATGGGGTGAACAATAACTCAGGGGGGTGAATAGAAACAAATGTTTTATTAGGATTATTACTCTGATTTCATATTTTTAGTTTTGGTAAATGATTTCATATTTTTAGTTTTGGTAAAGCATTTTTGTTTTCAAATTTGTATTTACTAAAATACGTGAAAAAACAACAAAATATTTCTTTTCACCGGTAATTCTTGTTGTTGGTTATAGTTCTTATAAAAATTTAGAACAGAAAAATCCGTTGACATGAGCGAAGCCGAAGGCAAAAGCTAATAATATTAAACTCCAGTCAGTGTCTGTCTGTTGTTTATTTGCTACAAACTAAAAAACTACTGAACGGGTTTTGCTGCGGTTTTCACATTGGAGATAAACGTGTTTCATGAGGAAAGTTCAAGTGTACCTGTATTAACATGTATACATAGTAAAGAAAATCCGAGAGTTAATAAGAGGATAATAATAATTATTATTATTCTCCTCTTTCCTCCCCAGCTTCACTGGTGTTAAACTTTATTGACGAGAAAGTCAAGTCATACATTCCTTTATTGGCATTGGCCAGAGATCAAACTGCTTCTGATTTTATAATTGGGCAATAAATAATGCTATTATGAAGAAGTTTGTTTTAACTCTTGAGCCACACACACCTATTGTCTTTCTATTATGTCTCTAATTACGGCATTCATAAGGTTAATTAATATTTTCAAGTGTGCGTGGGAATTAAGATACATGGCTTGATATCGCCATTACACTTTATACCATCGGGCAACTCGACGTACGGCGAATGACTACCCTTACAATGTTGACACATCTTACAATGTGAGGGTTTTTTATGGTAGGTAAAAATCTTAGAATGACGAATTCCGCCCTTGGGCAGAACGGGCAACAGTTTCAGACTCTTACTATGTTTAGTCCTACCTCGTTCCTTCCTTGCCTTAGTCCCAGAGCCCCGGTGTAACGCTTTCGCATCAACCCTCGGCCCCAGGAGGCACAGTTGACACCACCACGATTCGGACTAAGCGTTTCACCTCGTCGTTTATACCGCGTACATCGAAGGAATGGAAAAAATTGCCCGTCTTTTCGTCTGATGAATTATTAGTCTTCAAGGCTAGAATGAATAGGTTCTTAGGTGCACTTCACCATCAAAGATTGCGTCACTGTTTACTATTGGGTATGGGATCGCAGTCGAGCACTAATTAATATAAAAGAAATCAACGTGTATGTGACATTGAGTAATACGTGTTTTCTAGTACACAATAACGATTTCTAATTTCATTTACAGATGCTGTTCTACACACACGCACTTCCATTGCCTGTATTCTTTGGAATATCTTCTCAGTTAATGGACACTTCATCAGATCTGCCTCTGGATGCTTGGGTACTCATAGTTTTCAATATTATTTCCCAGTTCTATTGTACACATTCAGTTCACGAATTAGCGACCAAAGAAACTTCAGTAACAGTGACTTTTATACTAACTTTGAGGAAGTTCGTTTCTCTATTGATCTCGACCATAGTTTTTAAGAATAACTTAAATATGTATCATATAATAGGAACACTGATAGTTGCAGTGGGTACTTGTGTATATTTCGACTTTTTCTCTGTTAGACGGCAAAGGCCTGTCAGCATAAAAACTAAATCAAAGTAGGCCTTTCGTTATTAATTTTAACATTCCTGGTACATTAAATTATGAAGCCAAAATCGTGATTCATTTTTGTAAAACTGACTTATTTAGATCTTTGTTAAGTTTAAGAATTAGAATTTATTTCGTTGTTCTAAGGTCTTTTAACATATACACCTGTTTGCATTTAATTAAAATTATATTATTTTATATTTACTTATTGGTACATTATAGATCTATGTATTTTTGAAATTGTGTTTTAGGTATATAGTAACTTTGTATTTATATTGTTAAGAAATAAAAAATATATAACTTTTAAATTCCACATTTATTAAGTAATCTTAAAAATATTTTGTATGTAATAGACATATCAGTATTCTTACAAGAAAATTATACAACTTTGTAAGGTATCTACAGCAATAAAAATATACAACCTTACAGCAAATAAACTAATTACATTACACTCGACATGATGAAGCTGCTTGTACCATAATTTATGAGAAAAATATACTTGTCACCTACAAAGATTCATACACACGATCGCTCTATTCACTTCACGTCACTATATTACAGAATATTTGTCCAATGATATTTATTCCGTCAACTGCATTGGGTCTTCATAGTCTGAAAATATTATAATACACGATTAGCAATCTACTACGATATATGAAAGGCTGAATGAACACAGGCGCTAAGCGTTAAAAATACTCGTTGCTAAATTATGGAGCTTTCAATTTATACGGTTTTCGATGGCCTGCTGCGGCGTGCTAGTTGTACTGCGTACGTACGATCCGATCGTATTTTTATACAAATCGCGTGGTACCGCGAACGGTCGATACCAGAACGGTAACGTCACCAAAGAAAGAAAAAAGTTTATTGCGCAAGAGTATGGCGCATACCAATGCAAACGCACGGCAGCCAGATAAGTTTTCAATTTAGGCGCTTGTTGTCGGACTGCTTACGAACTGCAACCGGCCGACTGCAGCACAGTACCTGCAGCAGCGGTCATCGGACCGCTCGAAACGCCGATGGAACGTATAAATTGAAAGCGCTCTTATAATATCGCATCGTCTTTTTAGTTTTAACAAAAATCAATACGGGACCAACATAATTTAAAAAATAAAATTAATTGCTATATAAAAGTTAAAAATGGAATATGGATAAACTAAAAACATTTGGGATAAATAAAAACAAAGTTTTGGGATTACATACCTTACCTGCTCTTGCTATCGGAGCGGCTACGGCGGTCACGAGATCGTGAGCGCCGTACAGACGGCGAGCGACGGCGGACCGACGGCGAGCGACGAGGAGAGCCCGACCTGCCGCGCGAGTACGAACGCCTGCGGGGACTGCGACTGCGGGATCTAGCAACAGAACCATGTCATGAAAACGTCCACACTCCACACAACAATAACACAGTACAACTTCTACACCTCAAGGGTAATTTCAATTAAACAGCGCTTGAATTTTAACTATCCCACTTTGTAAACAAATCAATTTAGTTATTCACCGCTTTGTTGAATTGATATTTCTTCTGTGTAATCTTGTATGACTTTGTATTCAGATATAATTGGGGGCCCATTTAATAGTTACAGTCTACGTTACACAAATCCCTAGTTACCTACACCTTTAAGCGCCAACACGACGTCTTTCTAATACTAAGTAAAGGCAAGGTAAGGTTCTAAGTATAGGATTTAAAAAGTACCGAGACATGGTGAGCCTGCGAAGGTTGCCGTTGTGGGGCTGCTGTGAGGCCGAAGGGATTTTACTGAGGCGGAGGCGATTTTCAATGTTATCTTCCGTCGAGCGGTGGCATTAATTGGAAGTTTCAAGAAAAATTGCGGTACCACGGGGAAGTCGATCGCTGTTAGGTTGTATTCTAGCTCGGTGCCACGGTGACGACGGTGTGTGCAGTCGGTGAAGCATTAGGAGTTGCAATAACATTCAGGATGTTTGTAGGATCCTATACTGTGTGGCGTCTAGTATGCATTTTATTCAAGTCCAGGTTCGGATTACGGTTGGGGACTAGGTGATGGCGGTCAGGAGGTAAGTTATAGGAACGCAGATGTTGACTTCGGCTGCGCGCAGAAGTTTGAAGAGCCGATCGCAGAAGTTGAGCGGGATGTTGTTGCGAGCGGCGTTCGCGGATGTCAGATTGGTTAACGAGCCGTAGTGGTGGTGAAGACATGTGGTGAGATCGTTGGTGTGTTGGTGGTTGGTTGATAAAATGGACCTGTAAACGTTCCAACACCCACCACTTTTAATATCTTCAGATCAACTTATTTAACTACTTGTTTTGAGCAGATATGATTAATATAAAACATCTTAAAATTATAGTTATAAGAAATGTGTCATAAGCAAAATGTATTTAAGTCAATTTGCTAATTTTAGCTCAAACTAGAGGTAAATAATGATAATGTGCATTGTCGTTTGCGATAATTACCAATAAATATTTATAATTAACTCATTTTCCCCTTGGCAAAGATAAGAGGCACTTATTGTCAACGATTCAATACGGTTAGGTGTTTTCATTCTATAATGCTTTCAAAACGTTTACTACTAGCACAATCATTATTATTCCCCTTGTTTTGTAATAAAATATTGGTAAACAACACCAAAAATAGCATGAATGAGATATATTGTACATACCTGGAGTATCGGCGGTCTCTTCTAGTGCGGCCATTAGACATTTCCACACGAATGCGAGTGCCACAGCATCGACTGGAAAAAAAATAACAAAAACATGTATGCGATACTTGTATACAAAGGAAAGTGGGTATAATTATACAAGTCAGGAAACGACTAAAGTGAAATTGCTCAATTGGCGCCCAATAAAAGATTATAATGTTAGTAGTATTTGAAATAGGAGCAAGAAGTGCTTTTTAAAGTCTGAAATATATTACTGCTGTTTCATATGGGTGTTTCTATTTGTACAATTTTTGTAGTAATGATTACCTATACCTACTAAAATATTTTATGGGCCATCACTCCGATTTTTGACGGGAATGTAATGACGTAGTAGGGTAATAGTACCTAGAAACTTTTACGATGTCGATAATTCGATATACATAATATAGACAAACATTACCTAATTTTTATCTAACACTAGCTTTTGCCCGCGGCTTCGCTCCCGGCAACAGATTATTCTACTCTACCCTACCCTACTCTACCCTTTTCATTGTTTTTAAGATGTATTCTGCTATTCGGGACGGAAACAAATCCAACAAATCGAAAACCATGGCAATCGGCCCAGCCGTTCTCGAGTTATAAGTGTTGTAACAAACACGACTTTCTTTTATATATATACATATGACTGCAAAACTAAAGCCTATCGACATTATTTATCGCACTTTCCCGGCAGAAAATTTTACTCTTTAAACTCTTGAGCGCCAAGCGAACGCCGGTTCACACACCTATTGTCTTTCTATTATGTCTCTAATTACGGTATTCGAAAGGTTAAATTAATTTACTTCCGTGCGCGAAATGGACCTAGATTTTTATAAACGTCTGCTGGTGAGTATAAAAACGGCATAGCCTTGCAAGGTGATGAAACTCAAAAAATGTTTACCCAACTGAAACAGCATAGCATAAATACCAAAAAGAAGTGTCTTTGAAGCCTGTATTGTTTTACTTCGCAATGCAAACATGCTTTTCTATATGACCTAATATTTTACAATAAAATGAAGTGTTCCCCATTCCAAGACAAGTGCTATCCACATAGGACATCACATCTCAGTCTCAGTATGGAGGTATCGTGATCTAGCACACTTATGACTCAAGCGTTACACATTGAAAGGTGAAACGGATCTAAGGAGCGTGCAGAAAAGCAATAACACGGAAGGTAAGAATTGAACTCGCGACCTATCGATCGGCAGCCGACGCTACGACCGTTAGGCTATTATCGGTTTCAGAAACAGTGTCAAATTTGTATTCAGGTTCTATTCAGTGAATAGGTAAAAAAAAGTGGCAATCCAATAGGCAAATGTAAGCAAAAATTTACTGAAGCCAAAAATAAGAAATGCGTCCATAACTAATGTGTGTCTCAGGGACGTTTCGGTACAACCGCGGAAATTCAAGAATAACATCACGTGGTATTTACTATCTGAAGTATTTCGAGATAGCAGCATAATCATCTACATACTATTACATTCGCCTACATTTTGGCAGGGGTTCATCACAGTTACGATACTATTACCTACCAAACTGTAATCAAATGGGTCAAGAGAAACTAAAATGGCGGATGAAATCGAATTGGTATCTGCTAAAACACCGGGTTCACGAATAATTAAGTTTGAATGGACAAAAAAATAAATAAGGATGACCACTTACGTGCCGTCTAAGCCTCGCACGGAATCCTCAGCGTCGCGTGGATCTTCAAATTCCACAAACGCAAATCCTGGCGGGTTTCTGGCCACCCACACATTTCTTATATTTCCATACTTTGAGAATACTTTCTCTATTTCATATTTGGATGCATTTGTCCCGAGGTTTCCCACATAAACTTTGCAAGAAAGATCCCACTCTCGGTAGCGAGACATCTGGAAAGCGTAAAAGCAACGTGTAACATTTTATACGACGCCATATTGACCGATCTTCACTAAAATAAATAGAATTACGTCGATACAGTTAAAACAAGTAAAACTTACATTTATTTTAACACTGCGATATTGGTAGAACAAAAGTAATTACTTGAAATACTTAAATAACTTAGGAATTGAAACCGGAAAAATTCCACCCTGCCACTACTAACTTCGCGAACGGAATGAAGAAGAATGCAGAAATTGAAGCAAATGAAGCCCTATCGATTGAATGAATTTGACATGAAAGAATGAATGATTGAGTAACCAAAGACAACGTACGGAAAATATAGACAATTTTATGTTTGTTTATGTCAACGACTTGCTGAAATTCCTGACTGCCACAACACTCTCCTATCTACGGAGCGGGAGAAAAAAAAAAAAAAAAAAAAAAAAAATTCCTGACTTCCGTTCGATTATCTATGGTATATACCCCGTTCCCCGCGCCGCTTTCCCCGCTTCACTTTTTGTTATTTATTTGTCAAACAGCTGATTGTTTCATTGAATCGCGATGAATTTCTAGAGTAGACTTGAATAAAAATCGATAAACTTAACGAAGATGGACGTGGTTGGACTGCTGAACAATATAAACGACAATTCGAACATGTTTGCAGTGAAAACATGGACGTCCGAATGGTCAAACAATTTTCAAGACAACCAAGTAAGTATTGATTTTTCGGTGTGAGTCTATCGAATTTCGATATTACTGTGAAAAGTATGTGATAAAATAAAATATTAAACATAAGTTGTGATAAAATTATCAAAGCGGAAGTGTTTTGTTAGGTTACAAGGGTAAAGACTTGTAATAATAGAAATCGGTATCCTTGAAACCAATGTTATCGTGAGCGATGTAAGAATAGAATTGGAAATAGTCCGGTTATCAAATAATAAAAGATTACTATCGTTTAAACTTCCTCTAATTTGTTAACTTTGTTACTTGCACTGTTAACGAACTGAAGACCGCATTTTGTAAAAGTTATTTTCACGTATTTATATTATTGGTAGGCGTTTGTCCTATACCTCATCTGATGGTAAGCAATGATGTGATTGACGTTGGAAGTATGCTATACATTTATTCTTGTCTGTTAATGTATAGATTTCATGCCTATTTAAGCCATTAACATTCAAAAATAACTACTAACTAACTAACTTAGACGAACATCACACAACACCGTCTAGTCTCAAGCTAAGCAGAGCTTGTGTTATGAGTACTAGACAACTGATAAACATACTCATATATTTCTAAATACATACATATTACCCCCTATAACCACAAAGAAACTAACTGGAACTTTAACCTATATCTTGAAGATATGTTAAATAATTGATAACAAGTATAATTGATAATATGTGGACTATCTATAGTTACAGTGTTAAATGGCACTGACCTATTGAAACAAACATTCCAACAGATCGATAAAATTCATAGATGTTACAAATTTAATGATAATACTTCATAGAATTAACTAGCATGTTCTACCAGAGAATGATTTGTAACTTCTACCAAAAGTTATGTCTGCATGAAAATTGTTTTTTAAGTACAAATTTTGGTTCCCCCTGGTTTCTTAGGGGTTGTCATCATCATTTCTTAAGCTTCCCCCAATACTCACCATAATGAATGGTTCGCATCCATCGGATACTGCGACCCTTGTCAGGTCATCGGTCCACCTTGTTGGATGTTTTTCAACACTGCGTCTCGCGGCACGTGGTCGCCACTCTAAGACTTTCTCTCTTCTTAGGGAGTGAATTTTAGAACCTATTTTTTTGAACATCATAAAAGAAACCTCAGTGCAAAATTTCAGCATTCTAAGTCTGATAGCTTTGATGAGTCAGTAAGTGAGTCAGGTCTTTGCTTTTTATACATTCATTTTTTAATTGCTTTTGCATTGGTACAGTCAGGGCCGGTTTATGCATGTCAGGGCCTAACTTCTTAATATATTTTTGTCTAACACTTCATTCAGAATTACGCTGTTTTTTACTATATTGGTATGTATATAGTTTGACAAACGGCTAGTTAAATGTCATGTCATTTATGAAACATAGTCTATTTTTTCCTGAATCGTGGGGCCCTTGTACCTGGCGGGGCCCCTAGGCAGTTGCCTACATTGCCTAATGGATAAAACGGCCCTGGGTACAGTATGGTAAAAATAAAGGCTTAAGAAAACTTTTATGTCAATAATAGTAATTGCAAACAGCAATAACAACAGCAAATGCCATTTATTTGATTTTTTAATTTTTTATTGTATGAGTGCAAAAGTATTAAAGTTCGCAGAGCCTAACTTCAGACTCCCCTAGTTAAAACGTGGAACAGCCATACTATAAAAGTTTTGCCCTGTTATTTTATGTCGTCTGAGTATGGTTTCCGCACTTAGTTTTGTGTACACCATTGTATGTGAGTTTTGCCCTGTGAAAATAGAATATGTTTAGCATCACTCAATGATAAAGTAGTAATTAAAAGTAATTGTACTTATGGAAGAATTTTTAAACTAGTAGTTTTTTTTTTTAAATCTATATAAATTAGTGCTTGACTGCAATCCCACTTGATGGTAAGCAGTTTATCAAAAATATAAAGGCAAAAATAAAAAACTTTTCTTTTTATAATATTATTGCAGATATAGATTACAATATCTTTCAACCATTTATCTATAAATAATTAATGTATTTGTGTTAGTCTGAGATTAAAACAAAAACTAAAATTGAGAGTAAGTAAGGACGATGACCCCTATGACTTATTGGGGTTGTGGTATGGTACGGAAAAGTTACCATGGAGAAAAGACACTCACTGAAGGAATCTGGGTGGAGAACTAGTAAAAGTGTGATACTTTCTCTCGCTTTGCCCAGAGTGAGAGAAGTTATTCAATGATTTTCCATCCCAAAAACAAACAGAAAAGGTCAATGACTTAATGCTAGACTAAAACAAAACAATTTTGGTTTATCTTATTAATGACTAATCTCAATCTAATTAATCTGTGTAGGTCATCTTATAATTGGTAGTTTGCACAGTGGTTGAGCGATTTTTGTATGTGCAGTGTCGCGGGTTCGCTTCCCGCAAGGAACAAATATTTTATGGGGATAGGGGGTTTTAGGTCTATGTGTGTTGTGGATAATATATGAGTTTACATTTTTGTGAACGCATCTACGAGTATGATATTACCCGCGGCACGTAAGTTGAATGTAGTAATAAACTTTCGGGTATCAATCGAAGTGCGATACAGCGTAGCGGGGTCTACTCGTAGCAATATCAACAGTCGCCATTTTAGTTCAACTTATTTGTCGAGTTCAATACAGGAGTAATTTAGGTGTTTTTAAATGATAAATATCAATAATCAATGAATACAAGGGTCTCTACTGGCTACTGGGACGTACAGTACGGCCGTCGGTTGTTGGCGAGTCTGACGTTATGCTCTGCGAACATTAGCGCTTGAAAACTCGTAAAAAAAAAAATGGTTGCCTGTAAAGTCGGTTTTACGGGCGAAGATTTTACGTGACAACGTCTTTTTCTCGGTAGAATATTTATTGATATGAATATAATTAAATTGCACAATAGGAACAATCGCGCCTAATTCTCTAGTGCTGCGCGCGCGGCAGACCGATCATAGTTGAGTGGGAGAGAGACGCAAGGCATTCGGCGGGCCTCTCTCTCGTTCGGTGACTCATCGTAACGTTACCGACCGTTACACTTTTTCATAAGTGACTCCCAGCCGCAACCTAATTTAAGACGTTGTCACGTCAAAATGGTGCAAACAAGTAAATGCAATTTGCAGTTATTATTGCTGTTAAAAACTGTTATTAGCAATTATTTATTTTTTACTTTTACTTTTGTACGAGTTTTCAACCGCTAAACTTCGCAGAGCCTACCTTGACTCGCCAAGATCCGACGGCCCTCTACAAAAGGGTTGAAGCCTACTTGGGCCCAGGGTCTCTTTCTGAAAGGAAGGCTTGGCCCCAGTGCGAAGGGCAAAGAAGGAACGGGGTGGGGTGTTTAGTCAGTAAGCGTCTGACACTGTTTCCCGTTTCGCCCAAGGGCGGGATTCGTCATTGGACGATTTTTGCCCACCATAAAGAAACGGCCGTAGGTACTATACAGCTTTGTTTCGTCCTTTAACAATGAAATTTGCGAGTTCGCAACTCGTTTCTGTGGCTTTGACCGTCCCGCAGGACATTGCACTCGAACAATAAACTATTAGTCATAACATTTATGCAAACCATTTGTTGCTACGGCAGACTACAAGGCTTTTCTACACTAATATAATAAAGAGGTAAAGTTTGTTTTTTTGTTTGTAGGGGGTAATCTTTGGAACTACTGGTCCGATTGGAAAAATTTTAGTAACAATAGAAAGCTGCTTGAGTCCTGAGTGACATAGGCTATATTTTATGTACGCGGGCGAAGCCGCTGACAAAAGCTAGTACGATATAAAGTTACAGGAATCTATGGTTCTTTTATTGAGTTATCGATTTGACTAAATTGATGGTTGATGATATTTATTTATTTACTAGCTTTTGCCCGCGGCTTCGCTCCCGGAAACATATTATTCTACTCTACCCTACTCTACCCTACTCTACCCTACTCTACCCTACTCTACCCTACTCTACCCTACTCTACCCTACTCTACCCAACTATAACCTATTTTTTTTTTCATAAGAACCTTCTCCTGACAGTAACAAACACAACAAAAAAAGAATTAGCGAAATCGGTTCAGCCATTCTCGAGTTTTGCGCTTACCAACACATTTTGCGATTCATTTTTATATATAAGATGTACTTACACCCAAAAATATGGATAGAAGAGCACAAAAGTGCTGCTTATTTCAAATTAAATGTCTTTTAGCACAACTGCAACTAAAAAATTTTGAATTATAAAGAACTTAATCACAAGCGTATACCTATAACTAGGAAAAAATATCTAAAGATTGTACCTATTTCCTTTTTTCAGGAGTCCTAGTCTATTATTTTTATAAATTCGTCATTCCAACAAGATTCCATTGTAATTTTCCTAAAAGTTCGATTCCTAAATGGCCGATGATTATCATGGGTCGGTCAATGGTCTCGTAAAAGAATTGTGCTACGAGCTGTCTTGTAACGAATTAAAAGCTATGACTGCACAATGACGTTCTAATAGTAGGTCAACGCAAACGTCTACAATCAACAATTATGCAGTCAATGATAAACCATACTGACACTATTGTAGTAGCAGACTTGAGGCCCTTGTCAGTTGTATTAGCAGGTACTTTTGCAAGGAAAGCCTTGAGACATCAGGGACCAATATTAACCACTCTTTTATTGGAATTGTTTCTAAAGAACAAAACACGGGCGTGTGTTGTGTCTCTTGTCTACAACCAACAATTTTGGAACACCTTTCTATAATATTGGCATCCTTATGGCTCATCCACACATGCCCGGCGGCCAAACTGACGGCCAGGCCGCCGGCACATGCATCTTTTCTTCCCGAGATTTCAAAGGCGGTCTGAAAACGGACGGCATAAGCCGGTAGTATGCTTGAATACACCATTATAATATATCCTCCATTATAATATATACTTATAAACTTGTGTTACATATGTTTATACAAAAGCAGACAATAGGCCCAGCCGGACCGAATATCTAAAAAGGAAACCCTTAGTCCTAGAACGCAGTTACCCTATGAAACTGAAGGAATATAGGTGGTTATTACTCAATAAAAATCTGATAAGCCCTCCCGTTCCACCCTAGAACGGGAGAAGTCGTAGATGATTTTATAAATGGCAAAATAAAATATGCGGGAAGGGGCTGTAAAATCATATTTTTTCTGACCTATATACGCACTTCCTATGGTATTATCTAATCATAATTACAATAAACTGATAAGCGTAAATGTTTTGCTCTAATGTGCGTAAAACAATATCTATGACGATGGATATTACTATTACGGACATTGTATTTAAAGTTCACGTCGGTGTATGTAATTCTAGCAGCAAACTAACTTCTAAAGAATTATTTTAGAGTTTGCTGTAAATGTGTCTGAAAAAAAAACAGGTTGCTGTAACGTAAAAAAAAAACGAAAAACTCAAACTGGAGTAATGTTGTTCCAGCAAGAGGGGCTATTAGTTTATATTTGTTAGTAAATGTGTGTCAAAAATGGGATTTAGAGTCGAGCGTTTTCATTTCCTTAAGATATTCCTTGGTTTCTCGGAAACTACGAATTTGAGTAGCTCTTCTCACAATTGTGCGTATTTGTGACTTAATTACACCAATTTAAAATGGTATGTGGGTCTCTTTCTTCCATAATAATCATAACAATTTCAGGAATGTGCACACACGTGTTTCTGAATAAGTTAATTACACACCAACTACAATTAGACAACCTGAAAACAAGCAACTTATTTAACGCAGGATATATGAGTCCAATAAATAGTTAATAAAAATTAAAGTACCGTCAATTTAAGTTTCAGATGCTCGTAATAAAGTAGTATTTAAATAAAAATAAAAGGAAGACTACATAACTAGTTATTCGAGCTTTGATTGAACACAAAAGAACATCGGATACCTACACACATTATTGAAGTTATTTTTAACTTTACTCATAAACAGGCTTAAGTCTGAGTCTGGGTACACTGAACTTTAAAACTGTGTTGGAAAACCCCAACAATATGCACATTTTTTAAGGTTCCATACTTCAGTTGACAAAAACGGAGTCCTTATCAAGTGTTTAGTACTAAATATTAAGTATTTCTGTCTTGTGACTGCTACAATTTAAAGCAATGAAAAAAATTACATTTTAAGTCACCAGAATATAGAGATAAGGTTGGTTATACTCCTACAACTATCTATCTATCTATCTACAGCAAATTAGCTTCAATTTTGACATTTCAAAAGTGCCTGTAAATGGTCTATTTGAAATAAACGATTTTGAGTTTGAGTTTTGAGTTTACAACCTTAAATTTTGACATACGCAATGAAACCAAAATCCTAAAATTTTGCAAGAAGCAAGAGATTATTAGCAATTAAGGGAAAAATCGGTAAACCTTTTTGTAATTATACCACAAAATATTTATCTTTTTTGCATTTTAAAAACATTTTTAGTGAATCGTTCGTTCGGAGCCCTTGGTAGTTGGTAGACGTTCGATTCGTACTTTACTGTTTTCGATTGCGTTTACAGCCGAGCGTCTTTTTCGTGGACTTTACAAATTATTCATAAACTTGATTCATCTTAGAAGATACTTTCCTGCTAGAGTAACGTACACTTCGCGTCATACAATGTTGATGTTTATCAAGACAGCGTGTTCGCATGACATTCTCGTGATTATGGAAAAATTACATTGTTTATGAGTTCACAGTATTTTTAAATGAAGTTTGACACCTTTGCTTATCACATTTTGATTAAACAGGCGTGATAGTGTGGTATCAGGAAATCAATGTATCACATTCAAAGGTTGGTGGTTGATTGGATCGAATTAATTCGAGCAAGTAGGTTTATTTTGCTGTTTGCAGAATGCATTTCAATAAATTGCTATAAACATGCGCTAGCGTGCATAAACAGCACGCTATCCATGGAAAAATATCACTGTCACTACATAGTATGAAATAAGTCGCTTCCCGCTTTCTGTCCATAATTATGTTTATGTATCTTAGATTTTTAGACAGATGTCACATGTCTTTGAAATTTTGGTTTTAGGACATACTGGTATTCTCGCGATGTTTTCCTTCACCGATTTGAGAGCAGTGGTGATAAAATAAATTACACAAGTAATCATCATCGTCATCCTTTTTAATGTTCCCAATGCTGGGACAGGCCTCCGCTCTAGTAGAGGGAATGGCTGTAATCCACCACACGGGCCCAGTGCAGATTGGTGGACGTCACATGTCTTCGAATTTCTGGTTTTGAGAGCAGTGGTGATGAAATAAATTACACAAAGTAATCATCATCCTTTTTAATGTTCCCAATGCTGGGACAGGCCTCCACTCTAGTAGAGGGAATGACTGTAATCCACCACGCGGGCTCTGTGCAGATTGGTGGATGTCACATATCTTCGAATTTCTGTTTTTGAGAGCAGTGGTGATAAAATAATTACACAAAGTAATGCGCCTGGCTGGGTATACCACTCGGCCACCACTGCTCACTAAGTAATAGTATTACACAATGTAAGGTATCTGCTAACTTTTACGCGCAAGTGAAAAGAGAAAACTATCCCAAGGAAACAGTTCCGCCCAGAATAGAAAGCACCCAAGTGCTATTCCAGTACAAGGGTTGTTCTTCAATCTTCTGCCATATTTCATCCAAATCCGTTCAGCCGTTTTATGCGTGACAGTGTAACAAACATACACATTCACTCACACATGCTACGTACAAACTTTTGTCTTTATAATATTAGTGATAGAGCGATTAGGGATGTCAATGCTCTTTAAGGTCACAGAAATCCCCTGTAGACCCGGATACTTTAAAAAAACACATTAATCCACGTTATCAAATAAATTAGAACGTAATAAATGCTAATACTGCAGTTTTTTTTCTTGTTCTCCATAGCCAAGGCCAAGAGTCGTGACTGTCAATATACAAGTATTTGCTCAAGTTTTTCATTATTTGAACGACCTTGTGTTGTAAGCGTTGAATAAAATATCTGATAAATAATGTGACGACGAATGAATTAAGATTGTACTGACACACCTCCTCCGGAATAAATTTCGTTACGTCATTGATGTTTTGACATTGCGTAAGTCAGTTCTTGACATAAGCTGTCTTGTCGGAGGATCCTCACTTTTAGATTGAGGTTTCTGGGAATTTTACACTTTGTTCCGCATTTATAATGTTCCCACTGCTGGGACACAGGCTTGCTCTCCTACCAGGCTACTGGGTTCTGTTACATTGTGAGAAATTTGTGACTGACGGGAAACTACGGAACCCTATACTGAACGTGGTCCGACACGCTCTTAGCCGGTTTTATTTTTAATTGTATAGTCTACGAGGGCTGACTCCGATCCCACCTGATATGAAACGCACTAGTTTATTAAGAGTATATTCACTCTAGCCTTGAAGAAACCTTTGTTATCAAAAGGCAAACTTCTTCTAACCTAACATCTGTCAAAGATTACAAGTGACAGCTTGGGGCCATCAACTTGAAGGTTGACTTTCCGGGTACAGCCCCCCTAGCCAAGTTTCAATCGTTTCGTTTAGAGTTAGCGCTTGTAGATAGTCACGCCCTCAATTCCTTTGTTGAGATGACGTCCGAACAATGGAGTTGGGGGCATGGCCAACTACAAGCGCTAACTCTAAACGATACTATTGTAATTTTGGCTAGGGGAGCTGGTGTCCCGTTTAGTAGTGACTGGTCACCAATCCACGACCCGACCTCGATGTTGTTTACCCTGGGATATTGAATCTTGTGATTTTTATTATTTGATTGCGACATCCTTTTCGTACACAAGAGGTCGTAGCGTTGGAAGGCATCCCACAAGGTGGACTGGTGATCTAGTGAGGGTCGCGGGAATCCCGTGGACGTGAGACGCACAGGACTGGTCGTTGTTATGACATTTGAGGGAGGCCTATATCCAGCTGTGGACGACTTTCGGCTAAAATGTTGATGATGATGCGATCCAAATAATAATAACCCTCATCCATGCGTCACTGCGGGGTGCCAACTGAAAACCAGCGCTGGGTGTCTGATGCCCAGCAAATGCTGAGGTGGTCACCTTTTCGGTGCGGGCACGCTCAGCGTATTCTGTACTTGTGTTCTTTTTATTATACTTTATGTTTCTAATCGTTGTGCTGTGTCTGTCTCGAATAAAATTGATTGGCCTGTTGGTCTTGTAGTTAGTGGCCCTGACTGCTATGCCAGAGGTCGTGGGTTCGATTCCCACCCAGGACAAATGTTTGTGTGATGAGCACGATCATTTGTTCTGTGTCTGGGTGTAATTTATTTATAACTAGCTTTTGCCCGCAGCTTCGCCCGCGTACATAAAATATAGCCTATGTCATTCAGGAGTAAAGCAGCTTTCTATTGTTGCTTAAATTTTTCCAATCGGACCAGTAGTTCCAGAGATTACCCCCTACAAACAAAAAAACAAACTTTACCTCTTTATTATATTAGTGTAGATATGTATGTTTTTAGAATAAGTATATTTATCAGTTGCCCAGTACTCATAACACAAATTCTGCTTAGCTTGGGACTAGACGGCGTTGTGTGTTAGTGTGGAATATATTATTTATATTATTTTCGATTCCCACCATATTTAGAGCAGTGGTGGCCGAGTGGTAACGGCCCGGACTTACGTGTTGTAGGTCGCGGGTTCAAACCCAGCCAGGCGCATTACTTTGTGTAATTTATTTCATCACCGCTGCTCTCAAAACGGTAAAGGAAAACATCGTGAGGAAACGGGCATGTCCTAGAACCAAAAAATTCGAAGACATGTGACATCCACCAACCCGCACTGGGCCCGCGTGGTGGATTACTGCCCATTCCCCTCTCTTAGAGAGGAGGCCTGTGTCCCTGCTGTGGGAACATTAAAAAGGCTGATGATGATGATTAGTCTATTCTATTCTCTTTGGAATTGCACACCTCCGCCCGGTATAAAACGTGTTTGTCAACGCATGTCCTTTAGCGGAATAAATCGCGTTGTTGACAATAAAAAAACAATAAATGAGTAATACGTAATGGGAATTGAATTGTTTACTAAGACAGTGTAGGTGAGGAGGAAATTAATCTGTTACACTGTAAACTTATAAAGACGCATGTTTGTGTGTATGTGTGTTACTTCTTCACTCTGAAACTGTTGAAGGGATTTAGATGAAATTTTGCAGTCGGGTAGACCATGATCTGGAGACTGGAATAGCTTGTAGGATATTTTTTTATCCTCAGAATATGTTTTCTAGGGATGAGTCTATACTTTCTCGAATGCGAAACGTTGGCTGCTAGTATTTATAGCAATTACAAAAGTTTAGATGTACATAATATATGCGAGTGAGTGTGCATGTTATTAACGCATGAAAACCTGAACGGATTTAAGCTAGTACTACATAGATAGCTGAGGTGTACGTGTACCTAACATGCCTGATTAGCATGTATATCGACGTCGCGTGATGATTATTATCAAATGAAGCTTTACAAGTCTAGTGCCCATATAAAATGTATCGAGACCGACACGCCCAGATCAAGCGAATGCAATGGTGCGAAACCATGCGCGAACGCCGGCGTTCGCTTGGAGACTCAACAGGGGCCCTAGACAAGTGGCAATCGCTCCGTGTCGAATCCATTTCTAAGTTCGATTTCGCCTTAACGATGTCGACCACAAAATGGTAGACAAAGTGACATCGACTAACATATCGATAAGTCGAAGTGTTGGTTCGATAAAATAACAACTTCTTGGCTATGGTTATCGAATTAAAATGTCCCATTTGACGTATAAACAACTAATAACAATTAGCGAATCGAAAACGTTTGACCACGTGACTTTTCGAAGGCATATGTCAGTTCCGTACATTTCGGAGTTTCGAATTTCGTTATCGTTAGTGAGATGTGACTTTGTCTAAGCCCCCTGATCTTCAAAATATCCAATGTATTTATTTCTCTCTGAATATCATCCTGTGTGGCCTTAAACTATCTCCAGTTAACTCAGCCGAGTCATTAGCAGTAACAACGCGCGTCCTTTGTCTTTGAACTTGTGAATCATTCCTTTGTTTGAACTTTGACCCGTTTGCGCCTTATTATCTCTTTATTGAAAGCCGCACGTGGTGAATAATATATGAAAATAATCAATTAGACAGTAGCAAAGTACTATCAGACGCTGATTTTGCAGGAAATAAACCTTTGCTTTGTTATTCTTTTGACGTGACAACGTCTTAAATTAGGTTGCGGCTGGGAGTCACTTATGAAAAAGTGTAACGCTCGGTAACGTTACGATGAGTCACCGAACGAGAGAGAGGCCCGCCGAATGCCTTGCGTCTCTCTCCCACTCAACTATGATCGGTCTGCCGCGCGCGCAGCACTAGAGAATTAGGACGTTGTCACGTAAAATCTTCGCCCGTAAAACCGACTTTACAGGCAACCATTTTTTTTACATAAAAGAACAGCTGTAGTACCACGAGCTCTTCTATCTATTTTACGACCTAAACTGAATGGAATGAAGGGAAGCTATTATAGTATGGTCAGGTGTATTCAAGGCTAGAGTGAAGAGGCTCGTTGTAAACTAGTGCACCTCACTATCAACGATTGCATCACTGCTTACCATCAGGTGGGATTGCAGTCTAGTACTATTTATTATTATATCAATTTAAAAAAGGCTATATGCATAAAACCTTCTAGTACCGTCTCTCTTGTACGACAGTAGCATGCCATAGTAAGTCCCCTTCATGGGTTATGCGAAAGAAAACCCTAGAACCCTAAAACGAACGAAAAGAAGGAACATAAGATTGAGTTTTAGCCAGTAATAGTCTGACACGCCTTTCCGCTCCGCTCTAGAGCGAAAGAATTCATTGGTTGATTTTTTTTTTGTCTAAAAAAAGTATGTCGAAAAAGAATCGCTTTTGCAAAATTACAAAATTAGGTCTAGGATCAGCGCTATTGCGTTTTAAGCGCTACCGAATGGCATGTAGGCACAATGCGTAGATAATAATGCCGGAAACTGGCTCTGAATTCGACATCACTATCAGCTGTTAGCTCTGTTACAAACGAAACGTAAACGTTTAATAAAGCCGCGTGTTGCAACGCGACTGGACGCGAGCGCCGCAATTGCGCTTGCGACAGAAAATGAAAAGTCGCACGCAAGGACTAACTTGTTTACAAACTCGCGATTAGTGCATCCATACTGTTTTGTGTTAGACGGACGTGTTATTGTGGACAATAGTAAATATTGCACGGATTAAAAAAAAAAGGAAATCGTAAATAAGGAAAGAAGAGTTTCGGAAGGAAAAGGTTCTATTAGAAGTGTCTAATTATTAACACTTAATAACCAATGTGTCGTGAAGTGGACATTAACAAATAAAAAAATAAATTAACGTTCCTAATAAAAAAAAAAAAATATTTAAAAAAAGAATGGATAAGTGTGAAATTTTGAAAGTGTAATATTTTTAAGTGTGCAATTAAATGATTAATGAAGTGTAATAGAATTGTGTGTGTAATTCGAAGTGACTGACATTATGGTGTTCTTTGTGGCATGTGTATGCGTCATATTAACTGCCCAGCTGGGGGACAAACAGTATCGCGTGAGTTTATCGATAGTTTATTTTATTGCACGATGTATTGTTAAAAAACTATTTTTTTTAATTACTTAATATAAACTAATCCTTGACTGACCACCTGATGGTAAGCAGTGATGCATTCTTAACTATAACGTACTAGGTTTTGTCAGCGGCTTCGCCAGTGTACATAAAATATAGCCTATGTCACTTAGGAGTAAAGCAGTTTTCTATTATAGCTAAATTTCCAATCGGACCAGTAGTTCCAGAGATCCTACAAACAAAAAAACAAACTTTACCTCTTTATCTACACTAATATAATAAAGAGGTAGTTTGTTTTTTTATTTTTTTTTGTTTTTTTGTTTGTAGGAGGTAATCTCTGGAACTAATGGTTCAATTGAAAAAAATTTAGCAACAATAGAAAGCTGCTTTACTCCCGAGTGACATAGGCTATAAATTATGTATATAACATGGATGTTAAACGAGCTATCACTACAAGAAATTTTCCGCGGACGAAGTCGCGGGCAGAAGCTAGTTAGCTATATTAGTGTAAATGATTCTGGTCGCGGATTTTTTTCCAAAGATGGGGCTCTTTGGACGGTCCCAACTTTTTTTTATACATAGGCTCTTATTTGACCATTATTATTACTTAGTTCCATCTATTTTTTTTTGTTGTTAAGTAATATTTTTGGTCTACAAGGAAAAAAACATGGGCTTAATATATATTATTAATATTTATTTGTTGTACAAATGTACGGTTTAACTTAAACCACAATTGGGTTTAATTTAATGGTCTGACCATTATTTGTGTTTTTACCCGGTGATGAAGCCTATGTTTTAAGGAAAATTTTATCTTTGCTTTATTCTATCTAGACGAAATTGAAAAGGACTTGTTTTGTCGTCAAAATATTTTTCAATAGTTCACCAATACATTGATTGCATTATCATCATCAATTTAGTCCAAATACGTCCACAGCTGGACTTCGGCCAAAAGACTAGTCCTGTGCAGTCTCCCATAGATTTATTATAATTCATCATCATCATCAGCCTTTTCAATGTTCCCACTGCAGGGACATAGGCCTCCTTTCTAAGAGAGGGAACGGACCGTAATCCACCACGCGGGCCCAGTGCGGGTTGGTGGATGTCACATGTCTTCGAATTTTTGGTTCTAGGACATGCCGGTTTCCTCACGATGTTTTCCTTCACCGTTTATTATAATCTACACTAATATAATAAAGAGGTAAAGTTTGTTTTTTTGTTTGTAGGAGGTAATCTCTGGAACTACTGGTCCGATTGAAAAAAAAATAGCATCAATAGAAAGCTGCTTTACTCCTGAGTGACATAGGCTATTATTTTATGTACGCGTATTGTAAAGCTAGTTATAAATAAAATAATAATTATGAACAAGGGGCCGAACAAATACATTCGTAATAGAGGTGAACACGTACTGGAAGATGCAGCGTGGTACAGTACGGTCGGCTCTTGACGAGTCTGAAGTTTTTGCGAATTTTAGCGCTTGAAAACTCGTACAAAATTAAAGGTTTTAAGTAATAAAATAAATGCCAATAACAGTTTTTAACAGCAATAAACAACTGCAAATTGCATATATTTGTTTACGCCATTTATTTTTTTACTAGTTATCGTAAGCGCCAAGATCCGACGGCCGTACTGTATGTATCGCCAGATTCGCCGCTCCAACCGTTCCAGATGGTGAACTAGTGTTCTGGTGACACTTGTGGGAATCCGATGGATGCGAGACGAATAGAACCAGTAGTTAAAGTGACACAGGGGAGGTCTATGTCCAACAGTGATCGTCTTTTGACTGAAGTGATGACGATTGTGATGGAAAAAGTAAACGGTAGAAAAAAAGACACACCTACTACAGTGTTGTCTTTTTTAACGCAAAGGTGACTGGTAGAGAATGCCTTGTTGCATTAAATTCGCCTATGTACCACTACTGTACATAAAGATTAAATCCTTGAGCTCCGCGTGAACGCCGGCGTTCGCACATCTATTGTCTTTCTATTATGTTTCTAATTACGGTACGGGAAGGTTAAATTAATTCAAAATGTGTGACAAAATAAACACGTGGTAGCATGTCATATAATGTTTATGTTTTTCTTGAGAATGTGACGCAATATTCGCGGTTAACGACTAAATGATCTTGTTTATGTATTACATAGCTTCTGCTAGTGGCTTCGCTTGTGGGAATGTAGCAATTTTGTCCTATGGGAACGTACTTTTGGGGCAAAATGTATCCTATGGGCTATTCCAGGACATGGTCTACCCGTACGCAATTTTCATTCAAATCTGTTCAGCTGTTTGAGTGTGAAGGAATAACAAACATAAACATACTCCTATAAACTTTTACCTTTAAAATATTAATTCATTATGTCCCAAGGGGACACCGGTGTATACACTGTCTTTTAATTGTGTTTGTAATTATTAGCTGCTATAGTGCTAAAATAGAAAACTGTCTCAAGAACATAACGCCGGGTAAAAAGGTATCCTGTATGCTATTCCAGGAAACGGTCTACTTGGGTGCCAAATTCCATTCAAATCCGTTCAGCCGTTTGAGTGTGAAGTAGTAACAAACATACACACATATTACCACACACACTCGTAAATGTTCGCTTCTATAACATTATTAATGTGATGTGATAGTGTGATAGCTTTACTGCCACACTGTCCTCCTAGGGCCATGGCTAAATGCGAAACTCATGGGGCCATGGGTAAGTGTGAAAGTGTAACACCAATGCCCTGGAACTAAGGCAAAGAAGGAACTAGATAGGTTTTTAGTCAGTAAAAGTCTGACAATATCTCCCCCTTCACCTAAGGGCAGTAGAAGTCTTTAGGTGGTTTTTGTCCACCATAAAAAAAAAAAAATTCAAGATACGCTTGCGTTTGCCCACTATGTCACCTGACGGTAAGCGATGATGCCACACTGCCCCACACCTCACAACTAGTATGAAGATACAAATATTCTTTCTTCTAAATGTTAATTTTCGGTGTAATCTCGTTAGTTCAATGTCAACGACTTACTGTTAAACGTTGCAGAAATAGTAACAACGCCCCAAGGCCGTGCGGTTTGACACGTTTTTATCGCGGTCTTGATAGATGGTATGTGAAGAACTTGTCTAAAAGGTCGCACTATATTTTATTATAATAATAGATTATATTAAAACTAGCGACCCGCCCCAGCTTCGCGCGGGTGTAATGGTGATATATTATACCTATAAACCTTCCTCATGAATCACTCTATCTATTAAAAAAACCGCATCAAAATCAGTTGCGTACTTTTAAAGATTTAAGCATACATAAGCATATTCAAGCATACGAAGCGACTTTGTTTTATACTATGTAATGATACTGTTAGGTATGGGAAAACTCAACAGTACAAGGCATCGTAGGGACTCTGCAAAAGGGTCGAAGACTACTGAGACTCAGGGTCTTTTTCTGAAAGGGACGATTGGCCCCAGTGCCAAGGGCAAAGAGTGAGCGTGGTGTGGTGTACTCTTACTGATTAGTAAGAGTCTGACACTGTTTCTCACTCCGCTCAAGAGCGGGATTCGTCATTCGATGATTTTTACCTACCATAAAAAAATGTGTCTAAGCTAAACAAAACGATTGTTTCTTGGCTAGGGGGTCTGATCGCCGGAGTAACCTCGTTCAGATCCATCGTTGATATCGGTGGGCTAATATTTTTATTTGATATCGAATATACAAAGACTTAAAAATATATATCTATAAAAAATAAAATATGTATAAATTATTTTATCAGATCAGAACAGAGCTGATAAACCTATTCTTATTTGAAATGCATAGTAACATAATTCTGTGAGTACAATGACCTACCAGACAGACAACCTTAGGGTGGACTGTAAGAATAAAAAGGTTTGATTGGAAAGAAGAGTTTGATGTTGACATTACTACAAATAGTTTCGTACGCAATGCTAGTGGCATTATACAAATAAAGACTGGAATGTAGGAAGTTGTATAACTAAATCAGGAAGCCAGTCGGCGGCGTTAAATACTTCAGTCACACACAAACAATTACAACTCATTATCTATTCTTTATTACATGACGGCGAGATAGATAGGCGATACTTTGCATGAAACTTGGATGAGCCTGTCGCAGAAACCTGGAAGACTCAGGGCGATAGACACCTATGCTCAGTAGTGGTCGAAGTCGGGCTGTGAATGATGATAATTTATTCATTTATTATACACTTTCTTGTACACCAAGACTAAAATAATTAAAAGGAAAACTTAAAAAAAAAAACATACAATCCGCGGCCTTATCGCATTCGCCAATTTCTTCCAGGCAACCTTGTATGGGTAGAAATTGACAGGACACAAAATGGGGTTGCATTTGGTACAAATACAAAAGTAAACAAAAACGCATGAGTATTAAATACTAAAAAATAGATTCATATGATACAAAATATATACAGGCAAGAGAATAAGTGGTAAAACGAAGAGACACACACACAGCGTTAAGTAATGATCCTTTACAAGATTTAATCTATTATTCTTTTAAGGTTCCACATCTCAAAAGAAAATTTGCCATAAAGCAAGGGCTTATTGCACAAATAAAAGAAGAAATCTGAAAACTGTAAAATAGTTACGTCACTTAAAAAAACTTTTTGCGATTCGGAGTCGATTCGAGAAATCTTCGAGAGTCGATTCAGATTATTAGAGAAGTCTGTACCAAACTCTCCTGAAGTGAGAGAGTTTGACTCGCTCTTGCCTTGTTTTCTTAGAAGTGACAACTGTTTTTTAGAGTGATGATGCTAATTCTTTTTTATGTGGTTGGCTATATGCACAGATGCAAATGTGCTCACAAAACTTCCTTATTATACCTCTTTCATGTGAAGATTGTCTGTTTATCAGCTAACTGGTAAACAGAAAGTGATAGACAGTGGCTTCGTTTTATATTATTTAGATTTACAGCATGACGACATGTTCTAGTTCTTGAAACCTTGACCCTTACTTGTAAACAAAGTGTAATTCATCATAAATTCATGTAATCATCATTTGTAACCCAGTTTCGCCCACAGCCTCGACATTAACCTCGCCTTCTTGGGCGAATTCCAACTAATCCTGTCCATTGTGAAACTCAACTGAGGTGTATGCAATGGCAACAATGTCACCAGCCCATCTCGCTGCAATTGTGACTCCAATAATTGACCCAATATTAAAATTTGTATAGTTTGTATAGCTAATATAGTGGTTCCGGGTCAGGGTGTCTTGTGTTTTGTGTTGTGTTTACATTTTTCTTAACGCATCCACTATACAAGACTAATTCCTAGTATGAGGCATCGTTTTAAAGAAAAGATAAATGTTTTGTAGTTCATAAACACTAACTAGGTCACACTGACAATCTGTCTGCCATCACTTATCAGACCTGTAAGACCTTACTAGTTGTACTCATTTTGAGAGTGGCAGAGGAGAATGGCATAAGGCTAAGTGTTGCTTTCTAACTCCAAAGTAGCATGGAATTAGGGCATAAAGCTAAAGAAGGTGCTTTTTTTGTATATTTGCATTTGACCACTATCTCGCCTAATGGTAAGCGATGATGTGATCGATGATAGAGCACGCTTGAATAGAAGTAACTTAACAGTTTCACTGTTCATGCATTACATGTAATGCAATATTGGATGTACAATAATTGTAGGTATTGATAATTGTCTTAGGATAGTGAAATTGTTAATCATTAATTACTTAAAGCTGTTAGGAAACACAGACACCGGCAGGGAATTCCACTTTTTAGGCCCCTCACCCAAGGCGCCTTTTTGTAGATGCTGTGACTCCTTAGTAGCGCATTCGCATCTTTAGTGCGTTGCAAATGCGACTAACGCGCGTTAGTATTTCTACAAAATGTCACCGTGGGTCGAAAGGCCTTACAGTCCGCTTAATTAAAGTAAGTGTACACTACAAAAAATATCATAAACTGATAATAATCCGCCCAGAACAATTGTCATTAAAAATTCATCACGTATACGTTCTGCGCAGTTTTTACACGTCTCATTCAAGGATGAATTAATGTGTTACTTGCCAAATAAATTAACAAACAAAATGAAGGTTTTGTCTGTTGACTTGGGTAGATAATATTAACATAGTATAAGCTACTACAGTAACGTTTTGTTAAAACAAACGAGTATTCATTCAGGGCTCTTTGGCCATACGCGTAGTTTCATTGATAAGAAATCTTCCTTAGTACAATGCGTTCCAAATGAGAATTGGATCGATTGCCATGTTGTGACGTCTAGTCGTACTGTCAAATGTCAAATCGAAGAACTTCGGTAGGGTGAACAAAAAGACAGTTAAAAAAAAAAATGCTGGACTCCAGCAGGGTTCAACCCTTTTGCAGTCCCTACACATAGCCACAAACATAGCCATATGTTTGTATTTGCGCGTGCGATGACGCGCCCCGCTTCTGCAATGTATGGCGAACGCCTAACGCGTTGCCCATCGCGTTGTGTCTCCGTGAACAAACACTCAGCGGGTAAACCGACTTCTACACAGGCGAAGCCACTGGCAGCAGCTAGTAATAATATGTAGTCTCATCATAAAAATGTTTTAATTTTCTCTTACAATACACTTATAATTTACTCTGTAATTATCTATATTTTCACAATAAACGTGACAATATCGTCTTTAATTAGTATGAAACATCTAATCATGCGCAGGTGTTGGTGGTTTCAATTTGAATCTTATGTGTTTCTAAATAAGCTTTATTTTTGTTCGTAGTTGCTGTGGTCTATTTGCGGGTGTCTGCTCGTATCCTTAGTCGTCGTATTTTTCTACTATTATAGAAGATGGAGGTCAAAAGGTAATTTAATTATAGTAATTTAACACATACACCTATTAAAACCAGTTTCAAAGTCCTAATTATATTTGCATATGCAATTGGATAGTGGACAAGTTGTTTTTTTCCATCAAAAAGTAACTTTAAAAGTAAAATCGCAACTAGAAAGAATTTTTCAAATTAATTAAATTAAAAAAACCTTTGAAACGGGTGGAAGGGAAACCTGTGAAGTAACAGAATAAGGATGCACACATTGAAATGTGACGTCACCTCCATTACGTCATGCGCGTATAAAAGAGATAGCAAGATGTTTAACTAAACCTTTAAAGTTTTCGTTTCGAGTGCAAGCAAAAATGAACTTAGCGGTGGTCAGGCGGAAGTGTCTTCGATGGTACGTCACTACCATATAAAAAAAGTGTCATGTGCGTACAATTTCGCGCATAGCACTTTTGAACCAATACTGACCCACTGCTAGTAGTATTGGTTACGACGCATAGCGCGAATGGCAGGGGCTATCATAGACACATCACATCATAATTAGACATAGGTACCCGTTGGTTTTCCTCCTTTGAAACAACCACGTCAAAAATTTGACATATTTTCATCCGTAGGGATCCTGCAGAAGGATCGAAGCCAGTTGGGCCCAAGGGTCTTTTCCTAATAGGAAAGTTTGACCCCTGTGCGGAAGGCAAATACAGACCGAAATGGGCTGTTTAGTCAGTAAGAGTCTAATACTGTTTCCCGGTTCGCTCAAGGGTGGGATTCTCTATTGGATGATTTTTACCCACCATAAAAAAATTCTTTCCCCAGAGTTAGCTGGTGCCACAGGAGGTGTCGGAGCAGCAGGGGACCCAGTAAAGAGGTTCCGCAAACGAGACAAGATGCTGTTCTACGGTCGGCGCATGCTGCGGAAGGTCAAGTCCATATCCAACTCGGGGCAGGGCCGCAAGAGACGCGCCGTCATGCGGTTCGCCAGGAAACTCCTGCAGCTGAAGAAGGAAACGGCTCCTGAACAATTGAAGGTGAGTCTAGTTCATCAGGCTTAAATTTTTGAATATCATAATCTATATCTATATATATAAAAGAAAGTCGTGTTAGTTACTCCACTTATAACTCAAGAACGGCTGAACCGATTTAGCTGAATATTGGCAGGGATGTAGTTTAGAGCCAGGAGAAGGACATACGATACTTTTTTTTTACTTTTTTTATGTACTTAGTATATTTACTAATTCTAAACTCTACTCTCCCACCGAGCAGGGTAGAGTAGAGTAGAATAATCTGTTGCCGGGAGCGAAGCCGTGGGCAAAAGCTAGTATATATATAATCTATATATATAAAAGGAGAAACTGACTGACTGACATATCAACGCACAGCCAAAACTACTGGGATTAGGGGAGTGAAATTTAGCACAGAGCTTCCTTATATGACGTAGGCGAAGACTAAGAAAGGATTATCCAAAATTCATCCCCTAAAGGAATGAAATGAGTGTCCAAAGTTTGTGCGAAAACCTATTTTCACGCGGGCGAAGCCGCTGGCAGAAAGTTAGTTAGAGACAATAGAAAGACAATAGGGGTTCAAGAGCACAGAGTTCTCGAGAGTGAGTTTAATCGACCAACATAAAAACATCTAGTCTAGGAGAGATGAAACGCATGTTACGAAACACGCACGCACGCACGCACGTAGATGGATGGAGAGGAAGAGGGAGGCCGAAGAAGAGATGGATGGATTGTGTGAGAAGTGATATGAAAGAAAAGGGAGTTAGTGATAGTGTGACGGGTGACAGGACAGAGTGGAAGGAAAAAACATGTTGCGCCGACCCCAAGTAATATGGGATAAGGGTAGGATGATGATGATGATAAAAACATCTAGTCATGGTATTTAAGAGATTTTCGCACTCAAAAAACTTACAACTAGTGCTTTCGTCATAATATATTTACGTTTGAAATATTTATGTCATGACCTTGTCTGTGTTTATTTGTGTTTTTGCTTTATAACATACGTATTGTTTTCTGACAGGTAAAATTAAGCTTTTTACTCTCGTTGAAAGTAAACCTCTAGAGTGTTTTTGACATTGATTTAATACCTTATGGACCTATTTACACGCGCAAGATTTTCCATACCAAGTTTTCCAAATTGTATGTATACATGGATCATCGTGTAAAACTGTATGAATTTTGCAGGGTGTTCCGTAGTTCTTCTTAATTTCCTACTCCAAGTACGCACCCTGCAAAGACCCACCAAGTGACTCGCATTTTTTTTTTATTATTATTATTGGTAGACTTGCACTTGATCACTATCTCACCAGATGGTAAGAGATGATGTGGTGGTCATGTTTGCTTACATGTAACCTATTCACTCTTGACAAAAAAAAAATTAAAACCCCTAGGTTGTACCTATCAGGAAATAGACTCCAGCAGGGAATTTCAAAAAACCTGAAGAATCTTTTCCAAGTTCAGCCTGATCATAATAAGTTGTTAATTTTTAAAATAAAATCCGCCTCATCTTTTTGTCAAGGTACTGGAACCGCCAGCAGAATACTTAGAAGAAGACCTGACGAGTGATGACCGGGTGCCACCAGACGCCCTCTATATGCTGCACAGCATCAGAGTGTTTGGCCACTTCGAGAAGCCTGTGTTCCTCATGCTTTGTAAGCATACGGAGATCCTCAACCTCCCAGCTGGGTCTTTCTTGTTTAAAGTTGGTAAGTGGACTTTGTATTATACTAGTAACCCTTCCCGGCTTCGCTCGGGTGCAAATTATACGTATACGTAAACCTTCCTTGTTTATGGTTTTTATTATGCTGTGAAAACCGCATTGAAATCCGTGGCGTGGTTTAGCATGAGGAAGCGGATAAACCGATGGACGTGGAAAGTACCTTTATTTTATATCAGCTTCCTTAGCTAAGTTACGATCGTTTCTTTAACGTCGAACGCTTTGAGTTGGCCACAGCACCCATTCCTTTGCTCTGATGTCATCTCCACTCAGTCAGTGATCAGAACAAAGGAATTGAAAGCGTGGCCAATTCCAAGCCTTCGACTTTAACGAAACGATCGTAACTTGGCTGGTTGGGATGATAAGGAGTTCCGTAACTATTGGGTATCTTTAATAAAAAAAAATCTTCATAACCGATCGACACGAAACCGACAAACAAATTTCTAAAGAAAAGTTTTCGCTGATTGAAAAAAAAAAATAGAAAAATATTCTATACTAGAAATATATGTTCATGACCAGTTTTCCGCACAAAATTTGGCCAAAATAGCATAGCTGTTAAAATATCATATAAATGCTAATTTCATCCACCAATCCGCACTGGGCCCGCGTGCTGTGTCCCAGCAGTGGGAACATTAAAAAGGCTGATGATGATGAAATGCTAATTTTAATTTTCTCTCAACTCTCGGGACTTAAAGCGGCTCATAAATCATTAAATATTCGCTCAGTAGATCATCATGTCTGTCACGCATAAATGTCGTACAGTCTAGAAACTCGTATTTTACAAATATTTGACGTGCCAATATGCTTTATCATGAAGATAATGCAGAATGGTACAATGACACAGTGCAAAGGTTTTAGTTAGAACAAAATGAAAAATGTATGTTCCTGTGAAAAAACTGAAATCTTATAACTTTCGGGGATACGAAGTAGCTTCTTAAGCGCGGCCAACCAGAGGTACATTTTCATACCATCGCTCTTGCGTGATTGTGATGTTATTACACATCTTTCTTTATAGATATTTTGAATACACTGATATCTAGTGGATATTATCTAGGATTTTATAGATATCAAAACATAAATTTGTGTAAGAGTAATCCAGTAAAGTCCTCTGAAAATCTGCTATTTTACGTGAACTTTGAGTTTCCATTTCCATAATGTATTTCTATATTAAAAATATAAAAAGATACTTCTATAGAAGTCTTGCGCATTTAATCAAGATTCTAAATGATGTCAGTTTTTTTTTAAGTCTTGTAAGGGTTTGATAAAAACACGTATTTCCTGGAACAAGTTTTGTGAAACATTCGAGTAAATCGTGGAATTGTCGAAGGCCTACAAAGTTTTCAGGTGTTATCTCGTCTTAACGGGTGTCTATCTACGGGTAGCTATTGTCTAACAGTGCGACATAAAACTGCTGTACTGATTTAAGTAAAACTTATATGTATATTCTATCTATTACAGGTGACACAGACGAGAACGTATACGTGGTACAAAATGGAAGAGTCAATGTATACATCACGAATCAGGACGGCAGCAGTTTGTCGCTGAAAGTCGTAAGAGCGGGCGAGAGTGTTACATCGCTGCTGAGTTTCACTGACGTGCTTACTGTAAGTCAATTATTTCAGAAATTATAACACCTACAAACTTAGAATTTGGCAGGTAAGTTCCTTATAGGGTGTCTACAACCGTGAACTGACACCCTACCCCCACTCCCTAAGGGGCTAAAACCGGGTTTAGAAGTTTGTATGGAGAAACTGACTTTCATGAGGGCGAATCGTTTTATATAAATACTAGCTTTTGCCCGCAGCTTCGCCCGCGGACATAAAATATAGCCTATGTCACTCAGGAGTAAAGCAGCTTTCTATTGTTGCTAAAATTTTTCCAATCGGTCCAGTAGTTCCAGAGATTACCCCCTACAAACAAAAAAACAAAAAAACAAACTTTACCTCTTTATTATATTAGTGTAGATATAGGGTCTCGATATTTTTGAGTACCTGATTAATCTTTAACGTTATTAATGTGGCCATTACCGTGACCCAAAATTATCTGAATATTTATTTAATACTACTCTGAATCGACCTGTTTAGGGTAGTTCTATGCAAACATGTTCCATCGGCTACTATATCTTCGGTTTCTGTTCCCATGCTCGAGTTTGACCACTATCTAGACTAGATAGCGGTCAACGCGGTTCTATAACAATAATTTGATAAAGGCTTGTATGATAAGTTATTTGTACTGGTGTGCGTAGCGCAAGCCAAGGTCTGCAGAAATGTTCGAAAGAGTTTCCGTAACCCTTACGGCCAACGTTACGTAAAGTGGAAGCCCGCGTGGTTCCATGCAAAAGTGCTCCGTCCGGGCTCGCCGCACGGAGACCCGTCGCGGGCAACCGCGACCCGCGTCATTGCCGTTACATAATATTAAAGTTCTCTATCGATACGACTACATGCACACTGTTAAAGTTGAAATAGCGATACTGTGCAGGTAATAATTTTGTTTGAGTATAATATGCACAATAGTTCTGAACGCCAATTTCAGAATAAATAATATATTTCGAGAGTACCTTATACGGAAACTTAGATTAAAAACTAGTGTTTGGTTAGTCTATTTGTCCAAAAATGTATATAGGTGTGAAACAACCTGTTAGGTGACTTAAATGTAATGGGCGGGAAGTAATACAACAGACCATAATATTTTATGTTATTTTAAGATAACTAAATGATGTTTTAGTACTGGTACTTGTCCAGCCAACTCATAAAATTGCAGTGTTTATGGTTATTAGATTTATGACTAGTAATGACTGATTTTAAACTGCTTATTTAACAAGCGGTACTGCAGAGCAAAATCTCTTGGGTTCTATTCTCAGCTCGAGCAAAGTCTTATTGGGTTTTTCAAATATTTTTAGTATCAACTTTAATACTGGTTTGTGTGCGATTTATGGAAATAGATTATTACATGGAACATATTAAAATATTACTAGCAAAATGTTTATGTTACTGATAATTTAACCTCTGCTAAACATTTCGGGTAATACAGTAACTTGTTTGCATGCGTGTGTCAATCAGATGACAATGCAAAATTATTATGTCGTGAAGTTGATCTGATAATGGAAGCGGAAGGTTGCAAAAAATGGATCTCTGTAATTAAACTACACAACCCCGTCGGATTCCTGTGATTTGTCTTGATGGTATTTAATTGTATAGGTATATACTGCGCTGTAAAAGTTAGGTATGAAAAAAATATTTCCGTTTAAAACTTGTTAAATTATATCAGATATTGGTGTGATTATTCTCAGCCTTGCAATTTTGTTTCCAGGGTCATTCTCAACCTTACAAGACGGTAAACGCAAAAGCTTTAGAAGACTCCCAGGTCATCAAGCTACCAATGAGGGCCTTCCAAGAAGTTTTTAAGGAGTACCCGGATATATTTGTCAGAGTTATTCAGGTGAGTTTAAAGAATTTCCAAGCAAGCAATATTGCAATATTGGGTTGCAATTGGTAAGTGGTCTAACGTCAGCCACATCATTAATATGGGTGGGTTTAGTAATTAAATCTGACATTTCCCTAAGACCAATCTCTTGACGAGATTGGGAATCAGAAAAAAAATACATTTGGCATAGATTGCGCCTGTCTCGAAACAAGCAATATTGCAATATTGAGATGCAATTGGCAAGCGTGTTCCATCGTCGGCCACATCATCAAAATGGGTGGGTTTAGTCAGTAAAAGTCTGTCATGTACTCAAGTCGAATCTCTTGACCAGATTGGTAGTCAGATTTCTGGACATATTTGGCATAGATTGCGTCTCTTTTAATGATGCCACATACTGTCCAATTGTTTAGACTTTTGCACATGAAGTGTGCAAGAGTCTAAACAATTGGACCAAAGCTAAACCAATTTTACATCTACTAACTGTTTCCTAGTTGATATTCCACTAGGAATCAGCAAATAATGAAAACGCCATAGAACTTGACTTGAAATAATACCGCCAAAAACTTCCTACTCAAACTCTTGGTCTGACTATACGTAACAAAGTCTGTCAACAGCTACACTGAACAATAGTAATATTTTCAGATCATTATGGTGCGTCTACAGAGAGTGACATTTACTGCTCTTCATCAGTACTTGGGCCTGAGTGCAGAATTGGTCAACCCTGTAAGTATATTTTTCTTTATACCATTATTTCCATGTCATCAAGATTTGCGTAGAGCAGTGGTCTAGTACAAACTGCTCAGACGTCGGGATTTTTTTTTTCGTATTTTATTTTATCACCATTGCTCTTAAAACAGATAAAAAATCACATTTCTAATACTAGAACATGCCGAATTCTTTTGGAACGCATAGTACTGGTCACTACTGCTCTTAAATAAAATAAAGGGTTGACCAGACGGTTGCCAACCAAGGTGACCTTGCTCGTTTCAAATCGTGTTGACATCAGTTGTAATCCATGACCTTTAACGCCCTTGGTTAGCGAACGCGTTATCCCAATCACAGCGACTGATTTGCAAACGTGTTGGTCCGTGGTTTACATCCAAGTAGCAACACAAACCAAGCTCCAACCAAGGTCAGCTTGTTTACAACTCTTCGTCGCGGACGAAATGTAATACTTGTAAGAGGAGGGGTGTCTTCATGAATAAAAGCATCTTGCTTTATTAACTCACTTACACTTTGTATATGATTAAATTTCAAAATTGTACGGCACTTTTGTAATCACAATAATTTAAAAAATAATATAACAATAAAATAAACTTCAAGAACGTCCAATAAGCTCCGATGTCGACGTACTAATTACCACTCCAATCGAGCTGTCGCTACGTCCCCGTATGGGGGCGTGGCAAGCGGCTTCAGGGCTTCGCCCTCTGGCCGCGGTGTCCAACCGTGGTCCATGGATATGGACCCGTCATTTGATGGCCACTAGTTGGCATGGATGTTTGGTGATGATTCACCTATGTGTTTCTGTATGTATGTGTATACTGTAGGCACGTCACGACGCTATATTACTATAGCGCCTCGTCTTCACGTACCACCGGCGGCACGTCCCCGCCGAGTGAGACCCCGAGGGGAAGCCCAGCGGGGGACGTCCAGCGACAGGTGTACCGACTTTATACGGACCTACAGTAGGTAGTGAGACTCCCGTCTAGTCCGCTCGCCCCCCGAGCGGGAGGTTACGGTTTAGACCGCGGAGTCGACTTATGTATGTGTGTGAGCGGCATTGTATTGTGTTACATCGCTCAGTGTACGTGCACCGAATAGTGAGCTTGCGCTATCTATTCAGTGCGTGAGTTTAGCGAGTGTAGAGTTGCGAATGTATGGTCGACTCGCATCGTGCCTATATTAACCTAGCACACGATGCTTATCGGGGTGCGAGTAGTTTAGTAGAGTCTTATTGTTTGAGTAAGCCGCGTGTAGACTGGTACGGCTTACTCAGGCGTCAGTCCGGGGGGGTTGGGGGGTCGTTGTCGACAATAAGGTCGCGGGGCAGGGGTCTCGCATCAGGGGGGCGCGCGTGCCAGGGCGCCAAGTGCAGAGGCGTCGGCTCGCGCGAACATTCCCTTAGCGAGGCGCCTAACAAACTCGTCCAGGCTCTCAATCCCGAGATCGCGCTGGATGACGTCATTCCTCACATAGCGAGGGGCGTCTAGAATAGTCCGTAGCGCCAGATGTTGTTGCGCACGGAGTTTCCTTCGGTTTCCCTCGCTTGTGAGGGCGAACCAGGCGGGTGCGGCGTACGTCAATATGGGGCGTACGTACGCCTTATATACGCCCAATTTGACGCGCACCGGGAGTCGGGATGAGAGCACTGGTGTGAGGAGGTTGCGGGCGACCCTGCCCTGTGCGGCGACCTTATAGACATGCGGCCCCATGGTGAGCCGACGGTCGATAGTCACACCCAGGTACTTGACCCGGGGCGTCCACTCGATGTCGGCTCCGCTGAGTTTCAGGCGTGGTGGCAGGGGCGTTGATCCCGTGATCAGTGCCTGTGTCTTACTCACGTTAACCGACAGTCGCCATTTGGCGAGCCAGTCCGGGATGAGGTTGAGGGCGCGCTGCATCTTTACCGCCGCGTACTTGGCGTTCATAGATGTTGTAATGTACGCGGCGTCGTCAGCGTACAGTGCGAGTGTTGAGTCTGGCGTCGTAGGTATGTCGTCGGTGTAACGTGAGTAACACGCAGGCGACACGCAGCTGCCTTGGGGGACTCCGGCTTTGATCGGGCGAGGGGCAGATAGGGCCCCATCTACCACCACCCTGAAACACCTGTTGGACAGGAAAGCTGAGACCACTCTTACAATGCGACGGGGTGCGTTGGAGGTGGCCAGTTTGTAAATCAGGCCTTCGTGCCAAACTCGGTCGAAGGCCTTCTCCATGTCGAGGAATACTGCGACCGCGTACTCTTTCTTGTTCATGGTTGAAGACAGCAGGTGCAGTACCCTCGACAGCTGGAGCGTCGTGCTGTGTTCCGCCCGAAACCCGAATTGTTCCGGTCGTGGAGCAATGTGTGGTGTTAGGTGTCGCAGCAGGAGCGACTCGAATACCTTGGAGATGGTTGGGAGCAGGGTGATGGTAATTACCACTCACGCGCCGCGCACGCCTTTTATAAACTTCTTGCCTTTCACTTTTCACCGGAGGCGGGGCGCGGCGCGTGAGTAGTTCGTAACGCTTCGTTGCACGTGCGCTCTGCGTGTTGATAAAGATATTTGTGGCGATATACTTACCTACTATAAGATTGCATTACACGAGCTCATAGGGTGGATGCGGCAACTCTGTACAGCACAGTCTAAAATATAACTTCTCCAACTCGCAGGGTCGCGATCGCCGCCGTCCCACGACAGTGGGCTCGTCCCCCGCCAAGTCGTCGAAGATGACTAACGTGGACAGTAGCGGCAACATGCACTCCCCCCACCACAGCGATCGAGCCATGTCCGAACATTTGGTAAGTTTCAACTACCCTCTTTTTAATGAATTTAGCATGATTTGTTTTCTGTGAACTTGTTTTGCGTAAAAGAAACAGCTTTATTCTTAGAATCTTGTGGTGAAACGCGAGCCTATCGAGAATAAAAAAGAAAACTAAAATCTCCTCATTGCATATGCTATTGCTGCTTGTTAATCTAATTTTGCTTTCTTGACTGCTGCAGCCAAAAAAATGAAATGGTAGAAGAAATGTGTCCAGCACGCCACGTCATGAAAACATGACAGACGCTACGCGTTTTAAACGCTAATAAATCTTACAAAAAATAGTATATTTCTTATTTGTATCGTTTATTATGTAGCTGGACTCGTCTCGATACTTATTATGTAAGCTGAGTATTATTTATTTCATTCTCAATGGACTATGTATGTGAGCTGAATACTATTTATTTAATCCATAGTAGCATAATATCACAAACACGAACACTATGAAATCGTAGCTTGGCGCTGATAGCATGCTTTTGCTTTGACGTGGTTTTTTGAAGTTTATATTTTCCAAAATAACCTTTAAATCTTGTAGTCGAAATTAGAAGACAATGTGTGTGTGACAACTAACATAACAATGTGTGTGTGTATTGCATGTCAGGAGGGAGGGCATGCAAGCTCGTCGCCCATACACATTCAAGGGAGGCGCCAGAGGCCGGACATGGTGCCCGACATCGCTTCTAACACGCCACAGGTGAGGACTGGACAAAGACTTATATGTACTGTTGTATAATCTGCTTGAAATCTCGTTTGATGAAATTGAAATTGTACCTAAGAGATGGTTAATGGGGAATAAGCACGTAAAAATATATTAGTGAACTAACCAATTCATCAATAAATATACAAAATAAAATACTAATTGTGAAAATAATATTAAACCTATTAGGAAAGCAAACGAGAAAAAATAAACAAACAATCCGTCTATTACGCCAAGACGCCGTTTTCTATGGCTGCCGTGTAGGTGTCATGGCATTTGACGTCAAATACCATGTCGGGACTTCTCTTCCTTATTAGAAGATTTGTTACTCTAGAATTTCGTTGTAGATAAAGATATTTTATAAGAAAAAAAAAAGATATATAAAATACTAGCTTTTGCCCGCGGCTTCGCCCGCGTGGGTTTGGGGTTTCCGGGATAAAAAGTAGCCTATGTGCTATTCCGGAGTGTATCCTATGCCTGTGCCAAATTTCATTCAAATCCATTCAGTAGTTTTTACGTGAAAGAGTAACAAACATCCATACATCCATACATACAAACTTTCGCCTTTATAATAGTAGTAGGATAAGAAATTCCTTTTTATTGCATTGCCCAAAATGTCCCTAAAAATGCACCCTGGAGAACCTAAAAATCGCCACTGACGCCACTATAAACGTGGCAATCTACTGGGCCTAATAACTTCATCGATACGAAAAGTGTTACATTGGGTCTGGGTCTAGGGCATCGTAGTACCAACAGTGGGTTTTTAGCCAGTAAATGTTTGACACTATCTCTCACCCTGCCATTGGTCGCGGACATGTAATTGAATGATAATCCCACCTGAAAAATGTGTTACCTTGGGTAATCAGCACATGCTTTCAAAACAGTGTTGGAAAAAACTTCGACATGAGATAACCACCAACCTGCACTAGGCCAGAGTGGTGAATTACGGCCCATCCGTCTCTTAGAGACGAGACCTAAATCCCAGCAGTGGGAACGTTTATAAGATGTTAAGCTATACGTAATCAAACTGTATTATTTTTGTAGCAGCAACCTGATGTCCAGCCAACACCGTCCCTGCAGAGAGCTCGCGAGGGGTCATCCTTCAAGAAACACAACACTGATAACCTTGATGAACAGGTCAGATTTGTATTTGTCTTATTATTTCCCTAGCTCAGAACATGCATTGTACTGAGGCCATGGTTTCACTTCTAAAAAAGGAAAATTCGGTTTCATAGGATTGGGTTTTAGTCGGTAAAAGCATGACACGCTCTCTAGCTTTGTTCTAGAGCGGGAGAAGTCACTGGATAATTTTCCCACATAAAATAAGTACGAATAGTTTACATATTCGGGATACTTCTGTGGTCCCTTTTTGGTTTTGTGTTTCGGGGCCCCTTTCGTTAGTCCATGGCTTTTCCTATGGCTTTAATGACATTTCTTTGAGGCGCATGGAACGTTACGCTTTGTAGATGACTCGGGCTTAGTCCAGGCGATTACCGGACGGCGAGCTACCTATTGCTAGTCGTCCGTAAGCTTAAGTTTACGATGGTGTTGGTGTCGTGCTGTCTGTTGCATAAATATTAAATATATTTAACATATTTTTGCAGGCGTTAATCCAAATCGCAACAGAAGCATTCGTGAAGGAACTGGGTCTGGACTGTGACACCGTGCTTCGTGGGAATGTACAGGTTCGGGACTTACCAGCAGGAACATACATCATGAAGGAAGAGAGTCATAAGGTACGTTTTAACTCCTTAAATTAATTTGGATATCGCAGGCGTTTTGAATTAGTTATACTTGGATTATAATATTGGTTAATAAAAGGGCTTTAGGTCAAAATAATTAGACCACATTAAAGTTATTTTTTTTTATTGTTGTAAGTCCAAAACGCCTTTTACACGGTATACGGTTTATTCTTTTGCTCACAAAACATGAATTTTCTCCCAGCAAACCTCCCGATTTTTTTATTATTCAAAACATAAATGTTGTAAGTCCACCAAACTAACCAAGTAATCAGATAGGAAGACCGCATCAGGCAATTTGTTCCAGTCCTTCGATGTGCGCGGAATGAAAGATGAAGCGAAACGCTTAGTCCGAACAGTTTCTACTCTTTAGCTGTACATTCAATGAAGTATGTTCCCAAAACGGTTTTGTGTGTATGTGTGGGAGAGCGACCATTAATGGCGCATCGCCGTACGTCTTATGGTCCAATGATGGTACAGGCCTTTTTTTAGGCTTAGAGTTTATTAGTAAAAAAATATATAGTTTGTATATTACCCATTCGCAATAGGAATTGCGAATGTTGCGAATTAAAACACAAGATAATGACGTCTTTAGAAATCTTTTTGTTATTAAATTGCTTTATAATTTCGTTTCATAAGCTGTACTATAGTATCCCCGGTGAGCCGGAAATTACTCAGGTATGGTTTGAGAGTGATACATTGACAGTATTACATACCATGGTCAGGCATTAATATCACTGTCATTACCACTAAAATACCAGATTTACGACGATTCAAAAAGCCTGAGATATATCTGTGATTGGTTTATTTATGTCGTTTATATATACTACATTTTCTCACGTACAATGGTCCGCATAGGATTAAGTGCGGAAACCATACTCAGACATAACATTATACTACACTAGCTTCGCACGGATGCAATGGTGATTATGCATGTATTATACATATAAACCTTCCTCTTGAATCACTCTATCTATTGGAAAAAATCCGCATCCAGATCTAAGCATACATAGGGACAGACAGTGGGAAGCGACTTTTTTTTATATAATGTACTTATTGCATAATTGTGTACCATGAAAATTACAAAGTTATCAGCTTGTTATAGTTCGTTTTTTAATTCTAGACTTCGATTTGACAACTTAGAATCTCACACTCTAGAAATATGTTCCAAATTTTCTGAAGTTTGACATTTTAAGTTGTCAAATCGTAGTCTAGGATTAAAAACCGAACTAAACGTTTTTTTTTTCAGATCGGCATTCGATATATATAAATAAAAATCTTTTAATAAGATGTGATTTTCGACTCCATCTAACTTTCTTATGATATTTTAAATCTCTTGTAAAAAGCAACATTTGACTTATTTCATAATAATATGTAACCCCACTAGAAAATCACTTATTATAATTGTTTTATATGTGCACTTGTCTCTGTTTTTATTTTGTACACTGTCGTGGCCAACATTTTTTTAAAACTGATTTGCTTGACCCATAAACATGGTATAGTTTTATAGTAATACATCTCCCATCTTTTGTTTTTTGGAAGTGGAAATCAACAATTGAATTCCCCCACTCTCTCAGTTAGTGTCAGAATTTTGCCGGATTAGACCCACGTGTGTTTTTTAAGTTGCTTTTTGCAACTATTCTGTCAATTTGACTAAATTATCAAAACATAATTACGGATATGGTTTAATTTTGATAGTTTTTTTTTTAACCCCGATAATATATTACCAAAAACAAAAACCAATGTCCTTGTCGGGCTTTGCCACGAGCTCCTCATCAAAACATAAGTAAAATATGTAATTCTTTGTAGGATGTGGCTCTGGTGTACCTACTGTCCGGCGCTCTACTGGTCTCACAAAGAGTGGCGGAGGGAGAAGGAGAAGTGCACATGTTCACTGCTTATCCAGGTAAGAAAATAAAAGATTATGTTATTTTTACAAAACTATCAAGGATTTACGTTAGATAAAAACAAATACAACAGTCAGAAATAAACAATTAGGGCAGTTGCCCGGACCAGACACAACTGTTGTCTGGTTGAACCCATAGCCCTGGCAGGCCAGTCAATTATTCATGGCTCTTTGAGGTTTGCATGCAACACAATATGGAAACAGGCTCCTCGATTGGTATTACTCATTACCGGGAATATAACGGTCCCCAACCGGATTAGCTTCTTACTAATGGTGACAGTTCTTGGCGTCAAGAAGTGACACGTGCAATTGGGTGTCACCTTTCATCTTTTAGAGCTGCGACTTCTTACTACCATCTGTTTTATTAATAACATCTTTTTACTTCCTTCAGGTGAAGTGGAAGGTGGTCTCGCCGTCCTAACAGGCGAACCAAGTTTCTTCTCCATCCGCGCGAAGCATTTCTCCCGCATCGGCCTCCTCTCCAAGACCACAGTGTACAGCATCATGAGAGAGCGGCCTTCAGTTGTTTTGCACATTGCTAATACGGTGGTACGGAGGCTCTCGCCTTTTGTGAGACAGGTGGACTTCGCACTAGACTGGGTAAGTGGCTCTTGGGATCAGTTTTTTTTTTAATTCTAGATAGGCTCGCATTTGACCACAATCTCACCTGATGGTAAGCGATGATGTTTTCGACGATGGAGCGCGCTTACCTAAAAGTAAACTATTGACTTTTGACTTAATGATTGTAGCCATCAGGAAACACAGACTCCGGCAGTAGTGCTAAGGCGAAATGATTTTGCCTATTTTGTCAATTTCTGGAGTAGGCCAAACTATGCATAAATTAATCATAAAATTTATTTTACTAACATAGTTTTTAAGGTGTGTGATTATTTCTAACAATATCAATTATATTCGGTTTTTTTATTCCATGGTCTGAAATAAAGTTTTTTTTTAATATAAACTTAAAACAGCCGTCGGATCTTGGCGAGTCTGAAGTTAGGCTCTGCGAATTTTAGCGCTAGAAAACTCGTACAGAAAGGTTAAAAAAAAAACCAATAACTGTTTTAACAGCAATAACAACTGCAAATTGAATTTATTTGTTTCAACCATTTTTTTTCGGGTTTTCAAGCGCTGAAATTCGCAGAGCCTAGCTTTAAACTCGCCAAGATCCGACCGCCGCACTGTAGGTGGACAATAGGCCTTAATCAGCACATTTTACAATACCCAATTCTTTCCAGGTCTTCCTCGAATCAGGCCGCGCAGTCTACCGTCAAGACGAAGAGTCCGGGTCCACATTCATAGTCCTGTCTGGTCGACTCCGTTCAGTCATCACCCACCCCAACGGCAAGAAGGAACTGGTCGGGGAATACGGCAAGGGTGACTTGGTGGGCATTGTGGAGATGGTCACGCAAACCAGGAGGAGTACTACTGTCATGGCGGTCAGGGATTCTGAACTGGCCAAGCTGCCAGAGGGCTTGTTCAATGCTATTAAACTGAGGTTCCCTGTGGTGGTGACTAGGCTGATCAATTTGTTGGGCCATAGGATTTTGGGTGAGTGGATTTTTATATACATACTTTTCTACCTTTGTCTTTGTCATGTATTTATTTGCAAATTGACTTTGTTTTGTATGTTTAGTTAGTGTCATCGATAGGTTCATCAATTATCTCTTTTTTATACTTGATCCACAGTAAGATTACACATTTAAAACAATCAATAAAATTATGCTAGTATAGTTTTTTCAAAAATTCTCCAAGATCAATTAAATATTGTCCAAGACAAATGAAAAAACATTCGAAAAACAGAATTTTGGCTAGCAATTCATCTTCGGGTTTTTCTCTCTCTAATGACTTACTCCGTAATGACATTTTTTATTAATTTGTTACATATATTGTTACGCCGTGGAGATAGAACACGCCGTTTCTTCGACAAAGTCAAGAGTATCACCGAATAATTAAAACGCATTGCTAGTCGAAACCTCCAGAATAGAAGTACGTACCAGGGCCTAGCAAATTCTAGAAAAATCTGCCGAGTAACAAATAGGTACTTAATAATTCTTAGAAATTCTGTAGGTACTTAAGTAATCTGGTAAAGGAATTTGTACCTTCCGTCTTGTACCATAGAGTCGAAATTCGTATGAGTCGTAGGGTAAAGTGGTACCTACCTACGGGTAATAAAAATAATGTTTATTGTTCGGTATTGCCTGGTGTGGCCTCGAACCTTCGGTATCTAGAATTTTCTTGGCTCTGAGTATAAATACGTGCCCGCTGGCCGGACGGGAGTCAGTTTTGATTTCGACAGCGATCAGTGCGAACTATCCAAGTCAAGTGAAGAACTTTTTCATTCATACGACGACCTAAGCGATATTCTTACGGATCTCTAGAGTGCATTACGAAGTGGTTTATTGGCGATTGGACTAAATTGGTGTTTTGTTTGTGGAAAATAAATCTCTCTCATAGTAAACCGGCATTTGATTACTCACGTTCGTAACAATATAATTCTCATTATTCCAATATTCCCTTCTACGGTATAAACATAACTTTTTATAAAAAGAAGTTTCCCAAATTTTTTATGTGGCTCCGAACTAACTTATTGTGTCTTACCAAATGAAATGGTTTTAAGATAGTCAAATTAGATAAAAAAATAGGGGTAAGGTACTAAGGTTACAATACCTCGCACCTGGATGAAAAGTATTTTGAACAATCCCTTGTTCAAAATACCATCATAAAAAGCCTCGTCGATCTGACACATGGAAAAAAAAAATATTCGGAGCCAAAGGTCCCGAAAAGCAGTTTTTTGCGAATTCAGATAATTTTCTAAAGAATTGTAATAAATGATATGTCTAAATATTTATATTCATGTTGACTTTCTTTTATTTTTTGTTCAGGATCATGGCAGAAGCCGACGGCGGGTCTGGGCGGCGCGGCGGCCATCGAGCCGCGCCCCTCGCAACACAACTTCTCCACGGTGGCCGTGGTGCCCGTCAGCGACGACGTGCCGCTCACCGCCTTCACATACGAACTCTACCATTCTTTGTCCGCTATTGGTAATTATTGCTCGAGTTATTTTTTAGTCTTCAATTTATTAGGTATTGGAATAATATATAAAAAAAAAACAAATATCCTGCGAAACCAGTAGTGGCTGAGTAGTAAAGTCCCTGACTTACGAGTTATACGTATCGAGTTCAAACCCCAGTACTTTGTGTAATTTATTTCATCACCACTGCTCTGAAGGAAAACATCGTGAGGAAACCGGCTATTGATGTCCTAGAATCAAATATTCGAAGACGTGACACCCACTCGCGTGGTGAATTGTGGCCCATTCCCTCTAAGAGAGGAGGCGTGAGTCAGTGGGTACATTATAAGGCTGATGCTATCTAGTATCCATCTTAAAGTAAAAAAGTTTGAACACTTCAATAACACTGGGATTTTAAATAAAGTCGAATAAAGATATTTATAGTAACAAAACAAACCATTTTTTTTGTTTTTTTTTTTTAAACCTGTTAAGTCAAAAGTACTGCTCACTGTGTATGTGTAATATTTAATCATAATTTGCGATGAAATACATTTTTAGGTCCAACTGTGCGTCTAACTTCTGACGTGATCAGAAAATTGCTCGGCTTGACCATCATGGATCCTAACAACGAGTACAGACTCAGTTCCTGGCTTGCACAGCAAGAAGATAAACATAAGGTAAAAAAGAAAACTAGAAATAGATGTTTTTAGTGTCACATACTTAATTTAATATGCCCTTGAATTTCGAAACAAGTTACAAAAATCACTTCTTAATTACAGTTAACAGAGTAAACCTCCATTAAAAAGAGAGGATTCTTCGACCAGACGAGTGTTGTGTCTGGACCGGGTAACTACCCGATAGTTGTATACACCGTTAAATTTTGATCGTTTTAATTCCGTGGAGGGTCGGTCCGGTACATGAAACACAATCGATTTGTCTAGATAAAATTAAAAAATAAAGTACTTTTTTTATAGTATTTTTATATCTTTAAGTAAAAAACAACAGAGCGGGTTCAATGACCGAAGTTAGTACGCATTGAACGATAATTACTATAAGAAAACCGGCATAAAGATCCTTATTTATGCCGTTTTCTTATGTTTTCCTTCACTGTTTTAAGAGCAGCGGCATGAAATGCATTAACAATTCTTAATTTGCCATTTCCAGGTTGCCCTGTACCAGTGTGATCCAAGTCTCACTCAGTGGACCCAGCGTTGTATTCGTCAAGCTGATTGTATACTCATCGTGGCCTTAGGAGATAAACAGCCTAGCATTGGCAAGGTCAGTTTTATATTTTAAACAAGAAAAAAGAAAAAAAAAGTATTATCCATGTGCGAACATGGATAAAAAAAAGAAAGCTAAGATGGTGTCTTTCGGAAAAAAACCCTGGACATCTTCAAGTCCTGGCGTCTGCCAGGATCCGCCGCTAAATGTTTCAAATATTTAATTTATTAAACCCCAAGAAAACACCGGTGTCCGCATACCTGTCTTTTAATTGAGTCTAATTACGGGGTTTCAAGGGCTAAACGAGATTCGTTTCGAGTCGCAAACACATGACCCTTTTTTATGGTGGCAAAAATCCCCTAATGACAAATCCCGCCCATGGGCAGATTGGAAACAGTGTCAGACTCTTACTGACTAAACGACCCAACCCTTTTCTTTTTAGCCTTCATACCGGGATCGGACCTTCCTTTCAGAAATCTGACAAAAACATAACCATGGCTAATAAGATTTGAAAACTTTGGATTGGGCGATTAAAGGGTTAATATATTGAGTTTTGAGCATTTTTAGCACCCACTTTTGATACCCTTATGCCGATATTTACAGATTGAAAAAGAAATCGAACGCCTTGCCATCCGTACCCAAAAGGAACTAGTCCTGCTTCACCGAGAGGGAGGCCCCAATCCTTCGGGCACTGTCCACTGGCTCAACATGAGGACGTGGGTCAGCCAGCATCACCACGTCAGGTGTCCACACAGAATGTTCACCAGGAAGTCGCAGTACCGCATTGTGAGTATCAGGGCTAATTATACTAGTGAATTTTTAAATTTAACATTCCACATCGACTTTAATGCTGAACTGGGAGTCGGGACGCCTCATATTTTTATATTTTTTAAAGGTTAAATAGAATTAAAAAAAATGTGCAAGGCGAAAATGGCACCTTTATCAGCGTATTATATATTTAATAGCAATAAAAACCGCAGTGCTACTGTCCAAGAAATTCAATTATGAAATGTTTCCTTGTTGTAGCCTAGCTGTTGCGCTGAGTGTCACTTTACGGTGTTTGTTTTTTAAAACTATAACACTTAAAGCGTATTCGCGTTAAAATAATAGTGATCCATCGTTTCACTTAGCTACGTCCCTTCACTATAACATAGTTGTAAATAAGAAAATCATGTTCATATTGACCAGTTGAAGTAAATCCTTTAGTAGTAAGGACGTCTATTTTGTTAATTTAAAAAAGTCTCATGTATTTGTAAACATGAATAAGTTCAAGAAAAAGTCAAAATACTTAAAATTTATAATAATAATTCAAAATTTTTATGCAAAATATGGCTTATTTAGATTTCTAATTTCATTTTTGGTCTTACAATAATTACTTAATATAATTTTAAAAATACTCTGTATAAAACGTTTTTTAAACATTGCCTAGTGTAAATACGTCTTTACTTTGCACTTGTATTGATGAGTCACTATTTACCTAATGCGAATAGACTATAGTTAAACATAAAATTATTCATTTCCAGAGCGAATTATACAGCAAAGTGTTGATGTCAGAAGCGTCGGTGCACTCGGACTTCTCTCGTTTAGCGCGCTGGCTCACGGGCACGTCCGTGGGGCTCGTGCTGGGCGGCGGCGGCGCGCGCGGCGCCGCGCACGTGGGCATGGTGCGCGCCATACAGGTAACCTAATTATACGTCTTTGAAAAATACCGAATATTGTTCTCATTTTCCACAATCTTGTCTTTTTTAACCCAAAGGTTGACTGGTAGAGGATGCCTTGTTGCATTAAGTCCGCTTATTTATGTAACAATACTGTACATGAAGTTAGTAAATATAAAGATAGTACGAGAAGAAGTACCTTCCATCATACGTTATTTGATTATGATTTAATATTACATGAAAGATAACGCATTTATTAATACATTGCGAATAGGTTGCCTAGCTAGTTACTTTTTTGTCGTCAAGTACCCTGATTTGTTATTTGAAAAAATCAAGCATCGGTCCATAGAATGTGTCCCAGGGAACTAAAAAAATACTGGTTGCCCACTTTTCCTTGGTGATACTATGGTAGTTGCCTCGTGTAGGGTCATCATTTGCTCTCGTTACATTAGGGTGTTTAATTTTTTTGAATAACACATTATGTCTATGAGTTTACATTATTGTGACTGCTATGAATTACTCGTGCCGTGAGCTTCCCACGGCAAACAACATGTAATTCATAGCACGGATAAACATAAAAAAATATCAATTTATTTATTCATTTTAAATAAACCGAATTTCCACGTATTTCTTTCTATACATATATATTATAACAACATCATAATTTCTTCATAAATAAAATAAACACGTTTGTTATCGTTTCCAGGAGGCTGGTATCCCTATCGACATGGTGGGCGGCGTGAGTATCGGCGCGTTCATGGGCGCGCTGTGGTGCATGGAGAGGAACATCACCACAGTCACACAGAAAGCCAGGGAGTGGTCGGTGGTGAGTGTTCTTGGATACTAGCTTTGTTACCGAGACAGGTATATAGCGCCACCGGAGCTGAGGGTTGATGCGAAAGCGTTACACCGGGGCTCTGGGAACAAGGCAAGGAAGGTACGGGGTAGGTTCTTTAGTCAGTAAGAGTCTGACACTGTTTCCCACGGGGTAGGTTCTTTAGTCAGTAAGAGTCTGACACTGTTTCCCGCACCGCCCAAGAGTGGGATTCGTCATTGGATGATTTTGACGTGACAACGTCTTATAATTCGATGGAGCCGGCTGCACGCATGAAAAAAGATGACTCATGCGTTACCTCGCTCTGAGGCGTTCCATTTAAGGTTTGAAGTGCAAGCGAGAGCACGCAACGAGTGACAAAGAGGCACAATCGGCCTCGTTCGGTAGTGTTCGATATCTGTTTCTCTCCTACTTGAGTGAGCGATGCGTCCGCGTGGACAGCTGCTATACAATAAAATAAAATAATACATTTACATGTTTTCGTCAAGTATGAAGTGAAAAATCACACATGTTTAAAAGTTGTAAAACAATTGCTCAAAGCAAATTCATACTTGTAAAAAAACCATGTACATTGTAAAAAAAAATTGACATAATTGTATTTATGCGTACAAATAAATGTAACTTGATCAATTCAATTGTGATTTCCATTTACCTCCTTTTCTATATCCATACAATATTTTGTATGGTTTGATAGATATTTCTATCAAACAAATAAAATAATAATTTTCTTTTGAATAATGAAACCATTCCATCAGTATTTTCTTATGACGTTGTCACGTTCAACTATCGTCAGTAAACCGACTTTACAGACAACCGATTTTTTTTTACCTACCATAAAAAAAACTACATATACGGGCAGCAAAGTATACCATCATCACTATTGATTTATAGTGTTCTTGGTGCAGCAGAAAAGAGTGTTAAACTTTTACTGACTAAAATCCCCAATGTGTATTTATTAACCCTGTTTTTGTTAGGGCTGCGGTAATTCTTTCGAATAATCTGTACCCTGGCAGGCATTGACTCTAACTAGCCCTATAAATTTTGGTAAATAACTAGTTCAGACGCATGGAATACTGTGCGCAGTCGACCCGGGTGAGCTGTCAAGGCTCGGCTCCCGCAAACCCGCGCTTACGGTGGCCCGTAGTCCTCCTCCTTTCTTTTTACACCTACGACCAATCTTCATCCAACTCCAAAAATATTCCAGAAAATGACCCAATGGGGCAAGCAGCTCCTAGACCTGACGTACCCCGCCACGTCGATGTTCTCCGGGCGCCAGTTCAACGCCACCATCCGCTCCACGTTCGGCGACGTGCACATCGAGGACCTGTGGCTCCCTTACTTCACTGTCACCACTGACATCAGTTCCAGCTGCATGAGGGTCCATCGCCATGGTAAGTTTGTACCAAGAAATTTTAGATTTGTATATGAATTGTATATGATGAATGAAATGGATGATAGAACTTGGCAGTAAAAAGGTTTTTACGCTAAGTTTTGGCATAGACACAATGTTTTAGATCACGACGTATGAACCTGTTCATGAATTCAGTACATAATTTTGAATCCTCTGTAATAGATTTTTTGCGGTTGTGGATTTCATACATTTTTTTTTTTCAAAATTTTGCCGAGGTCTGTGAAGGAAGGAGTAAATAAAAATCTATCTGCGAAAATACTCTGAAAAACTCAATTACCTACCACCCGAACCTTCCTAGGGAGCTGATGAGCATAGAGCCAAACTCGACCTTTAAAAGGCTGAAAAGACGTGCTCCCCAAGACTTGATTGCATGAGTAGCAACCATATGGACATATTATTGGATAATGTGCCATACACGCCCATTAAAACAAATATTAAAATCCAGCTCAATTTGTAGATTATTTACTAATATTAGCTTATTATAATAATATATAAGCAGATCGCAGGACAAAACAAAACTAAAAAAGATTGTCATTTTAATTTAGATTGTCCTAAATTATTGTCAAAATCAATCCCAAATATCAATCCTAATGATTTTTTTAATTTCTTTTAGTAAAAAAATCATTATTGCTTAAAAGCACAAGGAGCTTAAACTAAGCTCAGATGCTCAAATACGTAATGACTAAAAAGAACCCAAACTCAGCTCAGATGATTAGGGGAGAAAAGGTTTTTTTTATGTAATATACATTAGTGTCGATAAGATTGATCCATTGGGAGGTTCAGAATCATGTACTGTATTCATGAAAAACGTTAGTGCGTCGTCGTCTGAAACGCGCTGTATATCTTAACTTCATAGTAATAGTATGTTTTACGACTTGGACTAATTTATTTGTTCGACAGTGCATAAAAACACTAAAGAACAAACCTTTAATACAATAAAAATTTTAATGCTCAAGCATTGCTGAGCAAAAATGGTTTAACCCATAAAATGTATAAAGAATTACGCTTCAAATTGTAAAATAAATAGAATTTTGAAAGCTAACATTAATATTGGATTGTTTTTCTCATAATGATACAATTTGTGTGTGTGAAGCTTTACAAAATCACAGTTGTGTGTGCAATGTCCATGAAACTTGCACATGTATTTTTGAACTACAGAAATTCTCACAAAATCGCTAGTTTGTAATATTAGTTAAAATTTAACACAACACATTTCGTGGACAGGAAACCTGTTATTTTTTATGATTAATTTTTTTTAAGCTTTTTTGCACTATACTAACCCAAGTTATATTTATTTGCTTTAAAATATTATTTTTAAATGGAAATGTCTGGCTTTTTTTACTATGTGGCCAGTTTTAGGCACATTTTACAAGCTATTCCTAAGAGGTTGATTCCACTATTTCAACTTGATATCTGTGGTGAAAACAATCTCTAACTACTTTCAAGGAATGAAAGCAAAAATGCGCCAACCTCAGCCATTACGTAAATGAGTGTATAAAATATTTGTATTGATGTGATGCATGTTGAAATTGATGATTACTGTGTAAAATTGTTGTTGTAATATCTGCAGACCAGATTATTATTTGTATGGCAGTGTGTTTGCGTAAGGGCGGTTATAGAAGAAAGGTACCAACCACCGGCGGTAGCTACAGTTGTTGGAAAGCCGGCTCCATGGCTTAAATTGACGACTGTAGTTATGAAGTATCGTACTCGATGAGACTTTAAATTCATTGGCAATAATTCAGAAGGAAGGGAATATATTTTATAAATACAAACAAATTCTGAGTGAATAGTCGACTCAATGTAGTAAACAGACCTACTGTCATTATAATTCCATTGCAAGAGAGAGAGACATACAGAACGAATAGTACTATCTCTTTTCCACTGCGGATTCGCAATAACAACGACCAGAGAGAGAGAGACAGTAGTAGAGCATAATAATTAAATTTGAGTTATTGGGTCTCTAAAATCCCAAAATTATAACATACTCTCTACCTTGTCTAATCTCAAGTACATATTTATAGCGCAAAGGAAAGGAAAACAGTAATTCCGCGATCACAGTATTTGTTCCATAGTAAAAGTTATACATTTCATAGTAAAAGGATATTAACATCCTTGTGTTTTACCACCTGAATGAAAAGCCTATGAATTTAAAGTCGCTCTATAAACGCCTCAATATTCTTACACACACATGTCCACAATACAGCTTTAGTGAAGCAATTGTACAACTTATTGCCACTTCACGTCAACCCGTCATTTGGCCACTTATCATGCGGAGTTGCGGACGCCTATACCTTCATACGATCAGTATCTATGATGGCAGTAGTCGTTACGGGCATAAACGTGCTAATATTGTGTTCATATCATTTTGTTTTTACCAGTTCCTGCGACAAATTTGGTTTCATTGTCCGCCACAATCTACAAACCACACTCACTTGCATTTATATGTTTGTATGATGTTACAAGTGTGTTTGTTACATGCAATAATATGTGTTTTTACACCCCCCCCAATTTCCCATCACTAAATGTTCTAAATACCCACCCTTCTCTCTCTCGTAAAGCTATCGAAATTTTTAATCTTATTTTTTTTTAACAACGATACGAATCCGACATTTGCCTTTGGGAAGTTGCCATTACTTAAAAAAAAAACGCTTGTGATTGGTTTACCTAACGCTAATTATTTGGGAGTTATTATATATATAAAAAAAATATCATTTATATTAATCGTCCATACAATGTCGGGTTGGATGTGATATTAAATAAAGTATGTATTAAATCATCATACATTTTTCATACATTCTCTCATCTTCATGTATATGCATGAGTGTGGTTCTTAGTTATTTCCTCATTAAATTACTTATGTATTTAATCTTTTTAACTTCCCATCTGTAGTGTTGCCGCAGCGTTGTCGCAGCGTGGTCGTTGCGTATCATCGTAGCATGTTGCATGTACTGTAGCAATGTCTATTCTCATCATAGATTACTCACGGGACCGATGACACTGATTATTTCTATTTGTAAACTGAATGATTTCTATCACGTTCATTTCCTATCCATGGATTGTGTTGTATAACTTTGACTAATAAACATGTTAGGTGTAATCAGAAGGGTCAGATGTCCGTATGTCTGTAGGTTCGCTCTGGCGTTACATTCGCGCCTCGATGTCGCTCAGCGGGTACATGCCACCGCTCTGCGATCCGGTAGACGGCCACCTCCTATTGGACGGCGGCTATGTCAACAATCTCCCAGGTAAACCAATCACACAGCGACGGCTTGCGTGTGAGTGTCCGATTGGCTGGCTACCACGCTCGTACTGTTAGGCTGAGTGAAAATATTGTCGTAAGGTTCTGTGGAGGACATCAATACTTGATAAAAAGTTTATGAAATGTTTAATGCAAAAACGAACTAGAAGCGTTTAGTCCTCTTTTCTTCGACACATGTAGATAGTCAGGAACACTAAAATAGTTCAAACTAATCACAATCCAAGAGTATTTTTGTTAGTATAAATAACCAGTTATTTTTCCGAAAAAACTTAACCGTTATTAAATAGCGCTGAATTTAATATAAATTGTGACTACTACCGGTCTCTCGATGAAGTGTGTACAGAAATAATGTAGATACGGGATTCTTAACTAAAACAATTTTAACTCTAGTAATCATAGATCTGTCTTTTTCACAAAAAAACTATTCACACATTTCCTTCACTATCAATCTCGAATTTTCACTTTTAAAATTCTCTTCCATTACTAACTAAAAAAAAAAAAATAAAAATCATTTCTTGCTAGTTCCATGGATTTAAAAATCAATGTTGCCAACATAAAGACGTATATTGTCACTCAGTCTAGCGTCAAAGGTAAGTAATGGCAACGGCCCTGGTGAGGTCGGTTGTTACAATGACGGAGTATCATCAGGTGTGCTCTGGAGGTACTGCAGATCTTCGATGAGTATAGCGGGGATATTCCCGCCTATTTGCGACCCTATAGACGGCCATCTACTACTTGATGGGTGCTACGTCAACAATGTACCTGGTAATGTATTGAAAAACTTTTTTTTGTTTTATTTATTATATATTATTATGTCTAAGGAGGATAATCTTTATACATATATTAGTAATCCATAATGAAAGAACAATTTGACAAATGGTCCATAAATATTTGAGATTATTAATCCCAGTTGTATAAAAACGAACCAACCCACAATCTTACAATGTCTCAGAAAAAAGAAGAATTACATCAAACAACAGTCTTGATTTAAGTAATATTATGTTTGAGGTCTTTCATTGTAACTAGCCTTCTGCCAGCGGCTTCGCCCACGTTAAAATAAGTTTTCCATACAAACTTTAGGCCCCCATTACATCCCTTTAGGAGCTGAATTTTGATAACCCTTTCTTAGTGTTCGCCTACGTTATAAAAAGAAACCTTGTGCAAATTTTCACGTTCCTAGGCCCAGTAGTTTTGGCTGTGCGTTGATATATCAGTCAGTCAGTTTCTCCTTTTATATTGGTAGATTAGTAATCCATAGTGAAAGAACAATTTGACGAAAGGTCTTTAATTATTTGAGATCATTAATCACAGTTGTATTAAAACGAACCAACCCACAATCTTACAATGTCTAAGTTAACTACATCAAACAACAGTCTTTGATTGAAGTTATATTATGTTTGAGGTCTTTATATGTAATAATCTTAATAGTTCTAAGCCAAAAATTTACATAATTCTATCACACTAACTGAACAGGATACATTTTATCTCGGTACTTGATCCCATGAGATAATTTTTTACTTGAACACGGGCGAAGTCGCTGACAGAGCCTAGTATCTTAATAAGTTGTTTTTCAGTAAGATATCAAAATTACCCATCGCAATTTTTAGTGAGGCCCAAGACCGGCTGTTAAGACGAAAAAGGAGGCCTATGTTCAATAGTGGACGTCTTTAGGTTAAAATTACGATGACGAGGATGATAATTTAAATTATTCCTCTTTAATACATTTACTCTCTTATTGAGCTGTTCATATTTCCAACAAGTTTAGTCATATTACCCAGGCTAAATGTTTGTGTGATGAGCTTAATCATTTGTTCTGTGTCTGGCTGTAATTTATCTATATAAATGTACGTATTTAGAAATATATAAGTATGTTTATCAGTTTTTTAGTACCCATAACGCAAGCTCTGCTTAGGTTGGGACTAGAAGATGTTGTGTGATAGTTGTGGAATATATTATATATTTATTTGAAAGATTTTTCTTTCCAGTAGTGTTGTCTATAACAGCTCGTTAAATCATTGCAGCGGACGTGATGAGGTCTTTGGGTGCCAAGCATATCCTGGCTATAGACGTGGGCTCTCAAGATGATACTGATCTCACAAACTATGGCGATGACCTATCTGGGTGGTGGCTTCTATGGAAAAGGTAAAGAATGATCTATTTACTTAAGTCATGTATTAATTTACAGAAAAAGGTATTTTGAAAGAAATTATCTGAAAATTAGAATATTTATAATAGGCTTATGTCTAAATAACCATCAGAACTAGTAAAAAATAATAGCGAATAAGTAAAATTAAATCCCCATTTCAGCGAGAAATTAGAATAAAAAAATAAGTGTGATCCCAAAGCAACCAACTCCAAATTATGAATCCAAAAGTAGTACATGTCACCAAAAATTTTACAGAATATAAATGATAAAATATAAAATGACTTTTATACAACAAACATCAAGTATATTATTTCTTGACACATTATATACCTAAAAATAATAAATAAACCCCAATCTTACCGGAGGACTGGTCGACGAGTACTTACTATCAGTGACTTAAATGTTTAATTTTTTAATAGATTTTTGTCTTCACTGCTATTTTAAAATAGATTACTCCTTTTATAAAGCGAAAAGGGACTAACTAAAAAGAAATTTAATTTCAAATAATGGCGGAAAACCGCCATCTTTATTAGGTCTTGACCGACTAACCAGATGTCGCTACTAACATGTTTGCAAGAATGGGTTATTTTTGTTAAACGTTTTTAATGTTTAATTTTATTATTGCAATTTCGTTATATTCTACAAAAACAACTTAATTAGTAAATAAAAATCTATATTTATTCTTTTAAAACTTGTACGTCGCGCACAGTTTCGCCAAACTCGCCAACAGATGTCACTGTGCCGTGACGTCACGTTTCTGAATCGCGGTGTTAAGATTCTCCGCCGTCGAATGACCCTCGCGCGCTGCCGGAGAGAACTCATACTTACCTGGCATAGGGGATACCGTGATCAAGAAGGCGGTTCCCCCAGGGCGAGGCCTTTCCATTGCACTGCGGTCAGGTTGACCCCTGCGATTATCCCTAATGTGGATAACTCGGATGCGTAATTTTTGGTAGTGGGGACTGCGTTCGCGCCGTCCCCCTCAGAATATCTATCTAATGCATGAAGTGTAATGTAAGATATCACTCATAAGTAGGTATTTAATTTGTCGATTCATCTGCAATGAATAGACGAATTAATTAAAAAAAATAGAAAATCTCATTTAAGGCTGGACTCATACAGCCGGAATGGCTTGCTGAATTCAGATCCGGAATTCAGAATCTTAATTAAGAACGTCCGAAATGGCATACAAAATCACTATGCTCCACACACATTCTGATTTATTCAGATTCCGAATGATTCTTAATTTCTCAGATCGATGACTTACAAAATGGTACTGACGAGCGTTCTTAATTTCAGAATCTGAATTATTAAGAACAGTGTGAGGTCAAGCGCCGGAATTAAGAATCTGAGATCAGAATCTGATTTCAGAAAGCCAATTCCGGATGTATGAGTCCAGCCTTAGCGTGAAAAATTTCAAATGTAATTCAAATTAAGGTGTTCATTGAATATGCATAATTAATATATCGTTCTTATTTTATTCAAGTTTTGTATAAATAAATGTGTATAATACAGTGTTATACATGACCTCCCCAGGCAGGCACGCTTTCAGGGAATACAGGCTGGTAGTCAATTTATTTATTAACTAGGTTTTGCCCGCGGCTTCGCCCGCTTGGTATTGAGGTTGGAGTTTCTGGGATAAAAAGTAGCCTATGTCCTATTCCGGAGTGTATCCTATGCCTGTGCCAAATTTCATCCAGATTGTCCAGCCGTTTTGGCGTGATTGAGTAACAAACATCCAAACATCGTAACTTTCGCATTTATAATATTAGTAAGATTAATGCCTTAGTATTCTCTACCAGTTATCCAAGGGTGGTAAAGAAACATGGCAGGTGTAAATAGGTTCAGTAGTTTAATTAATAGAGTTACTATCACAGTTATATCAATATTAGTATGAAAGCATAAAACTAAGAAGCATGCAATTTCGATGCTTTTAGAAGAAAGCTTCTTTAGTAAGATAGGAAATACAAAAAGTTATGAAGTTTAGAAGACAAAAGCGTGCATACTGTTATCTTTAACTACATAGTTCATCTTAAATAAACATCATAGAGCTATTATTTAGAATATACTGTATTGTTTGCAGATGGAATCCATTCACGACGCCGGTGAAGGTTCCTAACTTGCCAGATATACAAAGTAGACTGGCCTATGTGTCGTGCAACAGACAATTAGAGGTAAATATAATTCACTGCTTTTATTTTATCATGATTATAATTTACTACTCATCTCCTCTACATTGATTCTTTGCCAGCGGGTTTTCGTGCGTGGTACTAAAAACATTTTCCGAAGTTAACATACTGCCGGGATAAAAAGTATCCACATAATGACTGACTTAATCTTATAATAATGTAATTTTAATTTCTGACTTAATGTAATAATAATGCTATTTAACTTTAATTTATGATTTAATGCAATAATTGTTGTATTAAACAAGCACAGCTATCAATTCTGCTCTCCTGACTTGTGATTTTATTGAATTCATACGCGTTTCATTGTAAAATACTATAATTCTACTAGTTGACTCAACATAATTATATTGTTCAAACATAAAAATTATCAAAGAAAACAGGGGTAGTAGGAAGGTAAAACAGCCTAAATCGCAATTTCAGATCTAACAAGTATACAAAAAAAAAAACGGCCAAGTCGTTTCGGCGGATTCCGATAACAAACACTGTAACATAAGGTTTTTGTATATCGTAATATCGACGATGAAGTGACAAGAACTCCTAACTGACATTTTTGCAATATTGCTTTTTTTACATAGAAAGTCTTTAAATAATCGTTTACGTTTGCTGGCAAAATCATGTAACTTTATATCTTATTTTTTTTCTGTTACATGCTTTTGCCAGCAAACGTAAACGATTATTTAAAGTCTTTCTACGTAAAAAAAGCAAATTTGCAAAAATGTCAGTTAGGAGTTCTTGTCACTTCATCGTCAATATACTAACACTATTCTCGTCAATTCCCTCACCAGGAGGTAAAGAAATCAGACTACTGCGAGTACATCCGCCCTCCGATCGACGCCTACAAGACCTTACAATTCGGTTCCTTCGACGAGATCCGTGAAGTTGGCTACAGACACGGTGCAGCTTACTTCGAGGGCCAGAGAAGGGGCGGCGGAGGGGGGGTGAGCGGGGCGGCTGCTGCGGAAGGGAGACGGCACGATGCGCCTTCGCTGACTGAGTGAGTAGGATAGAGATAGTGAGCCTAGAAAAGTCTTGTGTACTGGCTTTCGGACTTCGGGGGAAGGTGCTCTGGTGTTTGCGAAGTATTTCGAAGGGATCCCATTATCTGTCATATGTTTTGAAGGGATTTTTTTTTTTATTCGGCGGGTTTTTTTGTTGGTTTTGGGTTTCTGTTCGAATTCTCATTCGGAACTTGATTATTTATTTATTACTTTATTGCACACCTTACTTTATCACAGGACAAACATTAAAAAAAAATGTGAAATAGATCTACAGGTGTAGTCTTTGTCTCGTATTATATTGACATTGCCAATATTTTAGCTGCAAGAGCTTTGACAGAAACAGCAGAATATCAGCGTCAGGTATTTGCCTGACACATGCTGAACTGGACTCCTAAGTGGTGCAAAACTGAGATGCAAACTGCACTATGGCTCTCTCTTATATTTCTTTTTTTTTTCTGAGTAGATAATTGTGTTTATATTTTTTTCTTTGTTGTAGTTGTTTGTATTAACTTAATTGCTTAGTTTTTCTAATTTAATTGAGCTTTCGTCTCCTAAGTTTTGTGTTGTGGCAAACTAAAAAGCTTATTTATCTATCTTCTTATTCAATTAAGTGTCGATTGAGAATTCACGGGCAAGAAAAACTGCATGCAAAATTCATTATCACTATTAATTTCCATAATTTTGTTTAATCATCATTTACACCTAAACCTCGCTTTTTATTAACACCTTCATGTCAAAGAACTCCTTTTGGATCCTTCAACAGATTTTTTTTTTATTTGGAAAATTTGATCATGATGAGGTTCCTTCGAAATAAACCAAAATGGCGAAGGACACGATCGGATTCCTAAGTGAGTAACTATCAGTAGCTTGTAGCTTGTACCATATGTCTGAACTCGTGGACAACTGGTGGTGGATCATGGTTCCAGCAGCTAGTGGCAGTAGTGATACCTTCTCTTTTCTATGAGGTACCGCTACGGGACTACGTACTACGAAGGTCAGCGGCGGGGGAGCAGGAGGCCTAGCGGATTTGGAACCGATGGCAGGAAAAGTCACCCGCAACCTTCGATTACCGAGTAAGTTTGATGTTAGTGATTTAGTGTCGGTTTTGGTGAAATGTATCAACCCACAATATTTCGAAAATGGGTAGGAAAAAAATTAAGGTATACACCGTGAAATTTTAATGGTTGTTTTTCCTCAGCGAAATGGTTGTGTCTTGGTAATACTAACGTTTGATAAAAAAATAAAATATTAAAAACAAAAAATGGATCTGTAGAGTGCAAGCTAATTATGACGTATCACAACGTACGAGAGCTTATTTTGGTTTAAATATTTAATGAATCGGTTTCCTTTGACGGCGTGCTGCTTATGCGACTCTAGTAGTACCTACAAATTACGTCTAATGTTACTATTGTTGCCGCTTTTTTGAGTTGATGAATATTTTTAATAATTATTTATAAAAAAAAAAACTTTTAATTTTTTTATTTTTACTGTATGCTTCAAAAGTACTCCTTATGACAAGTCATTCTGCCGCGGGAAAACAACCATTTAAATTTCACGGTGTATATTTATTTTCGTCACGACATGTGAGTTTTCTTGTGTACTACATAGATCTGTGGCTTACCAATTACGTGTGTTACCCATTGAGGTGAGCGTTGCTTAACCATTGGCACCCTTTTGCAGCTGATTTGTATTATCAACTTTCAAACTTAATGTAAAACATCTCTGTCTTCCCTTAACGGTTTATGAAAAATTTGTGTTAAGCTAACCTAACTTTTTTTTTTGAATTATCTCTTCATTATACTTATTTCTTTATAGATACGAAGAGTAAGTAACTGAAAGGCCAATTTTACTTTATGGTAATTTTATTTTTTGGCTATATAATTAATAGTCATAGTAATTTATTGATAAAGGATTCTTACAAGTCATATACAGAAAAAAATGTTTCAATATAGTCAACTTATCATAACAGAATTCTTTGCATGATAATAGGACTCTTTGTAGCAAAAATGTGTGGGTTGGTATGTTTTAACAAAATCCGACACAAATATCTTTGTTGATTGATTTCGTCTTCCTTCAAGATTATCAAGACTGAATCTGAAAGGAATTTTAAAAATTCTTTCTTCTCTCTTTGACACAGAATTGCCTCGTTTACTACATAATGGATACAAGGTGTATGTATTATAGAATTAACCTGGATAAACTTAACTTTCCTTTATTCATTACCATACCACATTTAATAATATTCATTTTAATATGATATTAGCACGATAAAAGCACCTTTGAGAACATGATACAACCTCAGAGCTCGTAAAAAGGGTAACTTCCTTACATTGTTCACCATAATTTTGGGTTGATTTTTTACATTGTTTGCCGTCATATAGACATATGGGTTCAACCCACTTACTATGAATTAACAATAAAAATAAGTAAATTCGGATTTTATGCTCACATCTACAACCAGGAAAATCGTGTTTTTTTAGGGTGGGATATTATCCAATGGCTTTTCCCACTCTGAATGGCAAGAGCGAGGGTTAGACTTTTATTAACTGAAACACAACCGTGTTCTTTCAGTAGTCTTTTGGGTTCCAGGCTTGCTGTAAGGCCTCAGATACATTATCAGACAATTTGCCACAACCTGACGCGCCAGGCTCTATCTAAGTGACGCTGCATCATTATTCAGTATACCAAAACGTACCATTCTTGCGAATATTTCATCATAGAAAAATACGAGAACATTTTAGCGAGCATTCTATCGAGCGTTCTGGCGAGCATTCTAGCGAGCATTGACTATTTGACTATTTTTGGACCAATCATATTTAGCAAATATTCAAAATCGCGCATCAACTAGAGCGTTCACTAGAATGATCATGAAAACGTTCGAAGCAATATTTGACTCTATGCTTGGCTCGGATCGTTGGTCACTTCGACAAATATACAAACGGCGAATGCTCGATGTTCTGTTACAAGTGAATGCTTAAGTCTATCAGCACCTTAACGTTTTACAACGCATTCACATGACGCGGAACATGTTGCTGAACAATTTGACAGTATTGTCTTCTAGTGTATTTGAGGCTCAATTCTTTCCAATGATCCCGCAGGTCTATCTCCACCAACTTTCGAATCCAGACTAAACAAAATCTCTAACACATTTCAGTTACACATTCACGGACTTAGCTCAGATGGTATGCTCAGTCCGTACTGCCCGCGACGTGGACAACGATTCCTCTTCATCATCAGACTATGAGGAAGACCAGCGTCATTTTGAAGGGTATGCGTCGGAGCCCAGCGCTGGGATTTTGGAGGTAAGCCAGCTTTTCTTTGCTTAGTTACTTAAATTTTAGTATAGTCGTCTAGTTGGGCATTATAGACATGAATTTCAATGCATAATGAAGTCATTATTGTAGATTTACATTTATAGATGATACTTAGATTTATTTTCTAGTGTGTTTTTTATGGTTCCTTTTTATAAAACTTTTTTCTTATTTCGTAATAATGACAGTGACTGCTAATTATAGTGTATTTCATAATTCGTTTATTTTTTCTCTGTGATTTTCGTATCTATTTGATATTTTTAAACTAAAAAATGTAATAACCGTAGTATCTTTTTTCTTTTTGTGGTCTACGTGTAATGTCTATGGGTTAGTTCTCTTTTGTTTTATCTCTCTTTTGAGTGTATAACTCCTTTTTAATTCATTTTTTTTCAATTAACGTGGCGCAGAAAACATACTTATTTTTTTTTAAATATAACCAAAAAAAAAAGAAAAAGTATGAGCAACAAAAATGTTACTAACCTTTTCCAAGTCTAGACAGATTCTAGGCTGCCTAGTTCAGTAACATACAATAGTATTTATATAATTACTTTATTCTGAAGTTGTACGTATGTATATTCAGAAATCGAGCATGGACGCGGGCGCCTCGTGGATCAGTGACACAGAATTGGTGGGCACATATTGAACGCACCGCACTGTAGTTTGACATTACGGTGTAGTTGTATTTTTTTTTACTATATATTTTTTTTCTAACGGAGCTTTGACGTTTTGGGGCTTGGTTACTTGGTTTGTTTGTTGTGTTTATGTGTTTTTCTTCTTTACTAAAAAAGGTTTTTTTTTTATGTTACCTTTTTAACTTTAAAATGCTAATATTAATTCGGGAGATTTTTGCTAATTAATTTTAATAAGAATTCACTTATGATATGTATATAATTATATATTTATGTTATCTGCTACTTTACTACTATGGGATATTGTGTTGAGATTGTGGGAAATTTCCTAATATGCATCTAAGGAGGTTATTTGTATAAATAATTTTCACTAAAAATATGTAGTATAGAAGGCAACGGTTTCGAAGCTTCATTTAATAATAATAAAACTACCGGAACAATTTTAAAAATTCTTTTACCAGTAAGATACTCCGACTGGCATGTTGGTCAAGTAGTTAGTGGCCCTGACTGCTACGCCGGAGGTCGTGGGTTCAATTTCCACCCAGGACAAATGTTTGTGTGATGAGCACGATCATTTGTTCTGTGTCTGGGTGTCATTTATCTATAATATGTATGTATTTAGAAATATATAAGTATGTTTATTAGTTGAATAGTACCCACAACACAAGCTCTGCTTAGCTTGGTACTAGATGGCGTTGTGTGAAAGTTGTGGAATATATTATATTATATATATTATACTCCGCTGAGTGACATAGGTTAATTATTTTCTACTTACACGTGGATTAAGCTGCTGGAAGAAGTTAGTTTATAAACTATTACATATACATATTAGGATATTGCAAACACTTCAGAAGCTGATCTATTCATATTCAATATTGCATGCAATTTTTTTTATTAATCTTGTACCTTAATAATTGCTTATCAACATTTTAATGTTAAATTACCTTGTAAGTAAACAGATAATATCGACGCACTCACACTGTATGCTACTTATGTGCAAATAATATTTTAACGTCAAAACGGATATTTACGGAGAATTTGTATGGTTATAATAATATTTTCATGTATATTTTAATATCCACAATTAACCACTAAAAACCATATTCACATCATACAACATACATCAATATTATATGCTGTACAAGGGTTTTTTTGGTGCTTGGGCAAAATGGTAACTAATGCCAGCATCTTTTTAAAAACAATGGCAATCTAATATGCTTGAAGCGCTTCAAAAGTTCCTTGCAGCCCTGTTCTTAAATACTAGAAAGTCGATTTGAATCTTAACAATCTCAATTTCCAGGAGGGTCTGCGCACCCGGCGGGTAGGTGGCTCCCTCTCCCTCTCCGAAGACGAGATCGACTCCGAGGCCGAAGTCTACGACCCGCTGAACAAGCGCGGCGGCGGCAGGTGAGACCGAACCCTGCACGATCTGTGCAAGGCGCTCTACGAGTATGTCCAGTTCACTGACTCCTGCGCAGACTAGCGGGATGTACTAGTGAACTACTAGCAAGACATTCTGTGTGCTGTCTAAATTTCTGTAACATTATGTGCAAGCGAGATGCCCTTTACAAACGGCATAAAAATATCTGCAAATATACGAGTCCTGTCCAGATTACGAGGGCAGAGATACTATACAAAGACTTTTAACGAAATTCCAGTATCTTTATGTATAAGCACGATGTCCGGAAACAATGTCCTTCAAACAGGACATAAAAATGTCCTACAGAAACTACATTAATGACCTACAGATAAGACGGGAAATGTCCTACATGTAGGACAATTAATATACTGCAAAAAGGACATGAGACTTGCAAACGGGACAGTAAACATGTCCTATAGATTAGACATTTAAATATTTGCAGATTTGACATTGTATGATGTCAAAAGTCTGTTTTTACAGTATGCGGCAGAAGATACAAGTATTTCGCGCAAGTTTGTATGTGTGAAAATGCAAATGTACTGCAGATAGGACATCTGTATGAATTCATGTGTTTGAAGACTTTTTGTATTACAGTGGTCAGTATGCGGTGTAGTTAGTGAAGTGTATTATTGTAAATTGTGAGAAATTTTGTGATATTTGAGTGATAATGCAGTAAAATTGAGGCGTATAGTGAGAAAACTGCCAAAAATTGATAAACGGTATATAACCATGTGCTATGGTTTGTAAGACTATAGTTCGTTTTTTAATCCTGGACTACGATTTGACAACTTAAAATGTCAAACTCCAGAAAATTGGGAACATATTTCTATAGTGTGACATTCTGAGTTGTCAAATCGTAGTCTAGAATTAAAAAACGCACTATAAAAATAAATAAATAAATAACTGTCAAGGAGTTGTAGACTCACAGTTGCGTAAAAATCTCAGAGATTTTCTTAGCCGCATGTTCGCGGTTGAGTGGACTGTATTAGGTAGCATTTGGCAGTTGGAATGGCCACATATGTAAATGGTTTTTTCCAAAATGGGTTGTCTTCCTCGGTGGAAAGATTGCAATAATATGTAGCGTAATATAAAATGAAATTTTCTTGTAAATTATTGTTTGCGTTGGGCGGTGTAACTTGAACCTTTTAGTGATATTATTTTGCCGTTTTAAATATTAAAGAAAAGGTCTTATTAATGGTGACATGGTGACCGTGATGTGTATGATACCATGCAAAGTCTCGATATAAAAAAAAATGATTTGTTCATGTTTTGATAGTGTTATTATTGGCTATATTGTAATTTTCATGGACTTTCAAATTGTCTGTAGATGCTTTATCGAAGAGTGTATGTCATTGAGCCAATGTAACTAAATATTTTTTTGGAATTCCTCTTGGATCCATTATAACAATGCAATTAGATGTAATTGTAGAATAAAAATAACCTGTAGAACATATAATTAAACTTAGCTAAAGAAAAGTAGGATAATTTGGGTAGATGAAACAAAAAAGTGAAATTTCCAGTATTGATGCGAAAAGTACCTATGTAACAAAAGGCCTAGATAATAAAATATCACTTTACAGTAGTTTATAGTAATGCATTTTAGAGTTGCCTTTACATAAAATCCTTACACGACATAAGATAGTATAGATATACAGTATAGATAGATGATTTCCTCTTTTGTATGAACACTAATAGAAATTATTAACAAATTAATATAGTAAAAAACACTTTCCTATTTACTCTATAATACAGTAGAATTGTATCTGGCTAAAGAAAATAATTGTGCATAGAATTTGTGATGGGTCAGATGATTAAGGCTAACCTAACACATATTCGTAAGTTCGATATATCGATAATACCAATGCACTTCACTACTCTACTCTTAGCTAAACCTTTAGTATAGTGATGAATAGGTTATTCAAATTGCAATTATTATTTCTGAAATAGTACTTGTATGTATATTCATTTATTTATACTGTTTTAACAGCGCATTGCACAAAATATTATTTCAAACTCTCGAAAATAAAACTCGATAAAATAATGAAAAAAATTGATTTTTTTTTACTCGACTAATAAAGTGTTTTGGTTCAAAGTTTATTAGCTATCTTATTTTATTAATTATAGTTATTATATTCCTGTGTTTTTCTTACAGATATGTTTTTGAATTTGTATGTTTTATTTTTCTGTTATTTTATTAATTTTTATTTTATGAAGGCGGTTATATCCCATTGATTTATATTTTTCCAACTTAAAATATCCAGTGTTTCCTATCCAATGTTTAATATTAATATTAAATATAAATAGTGTATTTTTTTTTATATTAATATTCCAGTTGCTCAAAAATTCGAGTCTGAGTCAGATCTTAAGTTTTCATTGTACATCAAACTATAAAAAGAAATTCATACCTTGTGTAAAAAAAAACCAGTGAAACCCTGTTATTACAGAAGAAAAAGACTTGTTTTGTGGGAGAGGAATAATAATTGTTTTAAAACTAAATTTTTATTTAGTTATTTTTGTATTTCAATAGTTAGTTACTGCATCCAATCGCTTGGATTTTTCTTTCTACGTTATGTTACAGGTATATATTTTTTTTATAGTTAGGCTCGCGTTTGACCACCAATCTCACCTGAAGGTAAGCGATGCTATGGTTGACAATGAACTACGCCTACTTAGAAATAACCTATTCTTTCTTGATTATAAATACCAACGTATTACTTATGAACTGAAAACATTTTTTTAAATTGCTATAAACTAGTGCTTGACTGCGATCCCACCCGATGGTAAGCAGTGATGCAATTGTTGATGGTGAGGCACACTAGTTTGTAAACAACATTACCGATATAATATCCACAATAGCCAGTTATTTTGTAGATAATAATGTTTAATTTAGTCTAACCGACTGAATGTAGCTTTAAGTATGCCACGAGGCACAAAACATGTTTTAATAAAAACCAAATGTCTAGCTCAAATATTGTAATTCGTATAATTTATAAAATAAATGCTTATTATTAAATGAAGAGTTTTAATCAAAAGTTAACATCCTGTACAGTCAAACGGGGTGAATAGAAACAAAATTTAAAAATATATTTTCACGATATTTGAATATTATTTATGGTAACTAATCTATATCAATTTATTAATTAATGTTGTAATAACTCGGTGGCCAATTAATATGGTATCAAAGTGAAAAACTAAACCAAACTTTAGTTTCTATTCACCCCGTTTGACGGTATTTATCGAGGGCTTTATAAGAAACGGGCGTACTTAAGGCAGTGTCTTTATTAACCCACCAAAATTTCTAACTACTGCAACATATCTGATTATAGTCCTCTAGACTGATCGCAGATTATGACGAAGAAAAAAAAAAGATTTGTATAAAAAATAAAATATTTCAAAAAATTATATTTATTCTTGAGTAAAATATCTGATTTTATCTTTTTCGTCTATGTCGCATATTTTCAACAAAAACTGTCGCTTTTATTGCACCTCGGTCGCATATTCACGACCAAATACTCCTTCTCGTCAGCTATTCTGTCACCTATCGGAATTGAAGAGCTAAACGAGACAGAGTACCTTGTCGCAAACACAGGACCCTGGCTTCACCATGAAGATACTTGTCGAAACCGAGGCAAGTGGGTGAGGGTCAGTTCACATCGAGACACGACGCTCAAGATAGAACTTTATTAGCTACGCGAAAAGATACACATTTCATTGTGAGAATTTAGAATACGTTGCTCCATACAGCGCTGCACCTCGCTAGTAGCGCAACGCAACTGCAATCACACCGCACGATGCTCGATTTTTCTATTGATGATTTTACTAAAATCGCGCAAAATTACTGGCCTCTTCAATTCAATTAGTGTTCTAATGTACCAATTTATGTTTATGGTGTACCTACAATAAAGTGTATATCTATCTATCTTTCTGCATCGTCGCGTCGCGTCTCGGCGCGAACTGACCCTAAAGGGTTCGAGACGTTTAATCTTTATAAGGTTCCGAATACATTTTATGTATCAGACGCTCCTTTATCGCCTTAACACGTTCAATGTAACTTGCTACATTCAAAGCTTCATTATTATCACCCAGATCCACCCTGATAGTCTCGAAGTGGCGTATAAACCTCGTCCTATAGTTATGGCCAAAATCAAAGCCATAATGTTTGGTCTCCGTAGTCCCATCCCAATGTTCAGGCTGCCTAATCTTTATACCTTTGATCCTCTTGCTTAAATTCCTCCTAATAAACAGTCTGCAATCTGGGATCTCACACATGTTGACTAACACCTGCATAGCTCGCAGCTGCAGTACTGGTATGTCTTTCTTCACGCATAACGTAACTAAACGCTTACTGAGTTGGTATTGGAATTCTTTTAACCGCCATTTTGACATTGTTGTATTTGACGTGTACATCATTAGACCTACAGCGCTAATTATGACCTGTTCATCTTCAGAATAGATGTAAGGAACTAAAAACCTCGTCATGTCGTATTTGTCTGCTAGCTTCTTGCCTATGCTGTGCTTGCAGAGCTGTCTCATGCAATCCATGGCGCCTTGTACGATCCTTGTATCTTCATATTGAAGTAATTCTAACATGACTTGAAACGCGTTAGTTTTTAGAGCTACTGTTGGTTCCCAATCGGTTAGATTTTTCAGTGACTCCAAATGTAGTAGGACAATACCAACGTGGTCGTTTTTGATTACTTTTAGTAGGTTCTCGATGATTTTTTCGTTTTTTGAGATGCATTCGCTGCCGTATCTCGTGAGCTGTTTGAGGCAGAATGCTGCAGCATATCTGATTTCTTTGCGATCTCGCATGAAGAGGAACATGAGACGGTCTATGACGATCGGTTGAGCGAGGATGCGGGTCCTGCCCTGGAAGTAGCTGCTGAGGTGCGCGAGGATAAGGCAGACCTTCTCCTTGACGATGGGGTCGCGATCCTCGAGGAGGTCTATGAGCCGGTATGCTACGTTGAGGTCGACAAGGAATAAGGCGTTCTCAGATATTTGAACCTGTTGGAAGAAATAGGCGTTTAGTACAGTCCGTGTATCGAGATAAGAATTCACCTATAGGTATACTTTCCAGTCAACTTCTTTTTCTTTTTTAAATGTTGTCTACAATTCACATCATTGATATAGGTATTATCTATTAGTGAACATACATTATACACCGTTAAATCTTGATCGTTTTAATCCCTTGTAGGATCGATTCAGTACATGAAACACTATCGATTGGTAAAGTTAGAATAAAAAAATACTTTTTTTTTAAAACTCGAATTAATTTACGCATGTTCTAAATTGATTTCTTTAAGTAAACGTCAGCTGGGCGAGTTCAATGACCTGTAGGTAGTTAGTACGCAACGACCGACAACTACCTACAAGGTCAATGATTCGTTTACTTAAAGAAATTAATTTCGTAAATGCGTATATCAATAAGGGATTAAGAAAAAAAGTACTTTATTTTTTTATTTTATCTACACAAATCGATAGTGTTTCATGTACTGGATCGACCCTCTTCGGGATTAAAACGATTAAAATTTAACGATGTATACAAGACATCCGGAACACTTATGAATCATAATACATAGACCGTACAAATATCTGTGCGGGAATCGAACCCTCGATACGTGTTTGATAGTGCAGCTACCAATCGACCACTCCTCCTGGAGGAGTCTCTTCTTTATGAGGAAGAGACTCTTTATATTTTACATGGCTTTTTTGCATGAAAGACATTAACCTAAAAAAATATATTTAAGTTCATTATCTCACCTGGTCAAGTAGAGAATGTATTGCTTGCAGCTTAATAAAGCTGTCATCAGAGGTGATATCTCTGTTGATGATACGCAGACCGACGCGTTCGAAGCCCATGCGCGTGCGCGTGATATCCGTCCATGGAGCGTATAGCGATGGCTGCATGGATGTCAGCCTTTGCGCTGGTGGGCGCTCTAGAAGACGAAATGCAGTTAAGTAGAAAGTTCTAGAAGGCTTTCTAAGGTACAGACAACTACACCAATTGAGTAGCCCCCTTGCAAGTCGTCTGGTAATATAATCATCCGGACCAAGCCCAGTCGTCGACGGCGTGCACTGTTCCCGCGCGCCTCAAGGAGTTGTCAGCAAACCGTAGGGACCCAGCAGAAGGGTTGAAGCCTACTGGGGCTAAGGGTTGGTATTTGAAAGGAAGGCTCTAACCCAGGTATATATAAAAAAAACCCCTCGCAATAAAATATCTTATAGAAGGTGGCAACTAACTGATGACGGGGTCTATAAGTAGATATAGTAGTCACTGCGCATTCCAGCGAAGTAATGATGGTACAACTTATGCAACGAAAATTATAACCGATTTTCGGGTCTCATTATGGTGGGAAAAATCATCTAATGACGAACCCCGCACTTGGGCGGGGCGGAAAACAGTGTCAGTGTGTGTGTTCACTAAACAACCCACCCCATTTCTTCTTAGCCCTCATACTGGTGTCGGACCTTCCTTTCAGATACTGGACCGCTTCGGCCCTGCAGTTGGGCCTCTAGATTTGCTGACAACTTCTTGAGGCGCGCGGGAACCGAGCGCGCTGTTGACGACCTGGCTGGCGAGCCACGGACCTCGCTCAGGGCCATGGCCTCTACCAAAGCCCGGCCCGAGAGATTGCCGCAGCCGACCGCGGCGATGGTCTTTTCAAGGCTGCCACGGGTTCCTAAGATTTTAGTGTATACTCACCTGGTCTTTGTTGGTTTGTCTGGTTCTTAGCAAGTCCGGTAAGATAGGCATAGAGAGACGCTATACCGAAGCACGAGGTTATCGAAGGGTACAAACATGTTTTACATAGTTATTTACCATCATGTGGATCAAACTGCGTCTTCCGCATAGCCCGCCGGACCGCCTTGTTGATAAGTTTCGGGTCTACACTCGTCGCTAGCTGGAGGTACGAATTCTTGTAGGGACAGTACATTTTTAAGTTTTTTTAAAACACTATAAAAATCTAAGTAAACAACTACAAACTATAAACTTTTGCCGAGGAGCCACCTCACTTTTGTAAATATTTCGGACTATGAGAAACCACCAAATAATCATGAAACAAATAGGGCAAAATAATTTGACGAGTAAGCTTGACATTTTGATAAGACTTGACGACGCCACGACGTTACGTAAGGAAACGCAGAGAGTTTCTTTGGTTTCTTATTTTTGAGATATTCGAAAAAGTTTTTACTACATTATCTTTATGTTATTTTAAAAGGTTAGGTTACGGATACTGTTACTGTCCGGGCCTTGTTAGAGACCATGGACCGGAGCGAAGAGTGGCAGGCGGTCGCCTCCTTCTGCGAAGCGCGTGCTATTACTATAGCAAAGAAGGAGCCCAACGCACTCACGCCCCACACGGCGAGCAATGGGTAACTCGCCATCTGGTCGTCTTTTAACAGTCTGGACCAAACCAGCTCCTCAACGGCGCGCTCTGTTCCCGCGTGCCTCACGGAGGTGTCAGCAAATGTAGGGGCCCAGCAGGGTCTGAAGCCTGGGGCCAAGGGTTGATGCGAAAGCAGAACGCCGGGGCCCTGAAACCAAGGCAGGAAAAAACGGTGGGTTGCGTAGTCAGTACCTAAAAGTCTGACACTGTCTTTCGCTCCGCCTAAGGGCGGGATTCGTCATAAAAGAAAATCATTTACGAAGTTCATCCTGAACAAGATGAATAAGATACCCATTGCATGATTTTTAAGTCTATTCATGTCTTTTGGCGTTTTAATTACAGACGATTAGAGTGAACTGTGATTCCTATTTACTCTTATACTGTACTAGCTTTTGCCCGTGGCTTCGCCCGCGTGGTATTGGGGTTGGGGTTGTGTGGCTGACCCCAGCTTGCCCACCATCACGCATTTTAATTTGGATAACACGAAAATTTAGTCGATAATTAGTCGAAATTTGTCGCCAAATCTCAGAATTTGTCGGTCAGTGGTTTAGAAGTTATAAGGGGTCATTGTGGGCCAAGCCAGTGTCAGCTGTCCCCAGCTTGCCCACATGTGTATCTCAAAAACTAGAGCACCTAGCGAAGATCTGTTTTTTCCCAGATTTAGTCGCCAATAAGTCGAAATCAGTTGCCAAATCTCAGAATTTGTCGGTCAGTGGTTTAGAAGTTATAAGGGGTCATTGTGGGCCAAGCCAGAGTCTGCTGTCCCCAGCTTGCCCACATGTGTATCTCAAAAACTAGGGCATCTAGCGAAGATCTGTTTTCGTCCAAATTTAGTCGGTAATGTGTCGTAATTTGTCGCTAAGTCACAGAATTTGTCGGCATGCAATGAAAAAGATATTACAGAATTAAATTTCTCCATACATTGGTACAAGCAAGTACAAAATCCTTAACTTCCTATACAGTATGATATTTAATGATCATGAATAACTCTTTGCTCGTTTGTTTTGATATACATATATATAATTATATAAAAAGCTATATAAAATTTTCTATAATTTGAACCTACCGAAGTAAATCTCTGCAGGGGCCCCTCAGGGTCTGTAGGGGCCCTTCAGAGTCGAAGCCTCCTGGAGCCTAGAGGGTGGTGCAACCTGTTACCTCGACTCCAGGAATAAGGCAAGGAAGGTACGGGGTAGATTTTTTAGTCAGTAAGAGTCTGACATTGGTCTCCCGCTCCGCCCAAGAGCGGGTTTCGTCATTGGATGATTTTCACCTACCATAAAAAAAAACCGAAGTAAATCTATATATAATTATTTATCGACCAAAATGTCACTTGCAGATAGATATTTGCGCTCCGTTTAAATTAGGGTAAGTAAGAAAGAGATAGATGCACGAGTATAGTAGGAGAGGGAAGCAGCTAATTGAATGATTTTTTTTTATTGGATGACTTACCTACCATAAAAAAACAGCTAAGAACATCATCATCATCCTACACTTATCCCATGTTACTTGGGGTCGGTGCAACATGTTTTTTTCTTCCACTCTGTCCTGTCACCCGTCACACTATCACTAACTCCCATCCATCTTTTCTTCGGCCTCCCTCTTCCTCTCCATCCATCTACGTGTAAACCCAGAACTTTTTTTGTAACATGCGTTTCATCTCTCCTCTTCACATGACCATACCAAGACAAATGATTTCCTTCCAACTTTTCAGTCACTGGCGCCACTTTCAGACTTCCTCTAATATACTTACTCATTTCTCACTTCTCGTCACACCACACATCCATCTCAACATTCTCATCTCCGCTGCATGCAGTCTTTTTCATCCATCTTTTTCACAGCCAAACATTCTGATCCATACAGTAGGACAGGTCTTATCACGGATTTGTAAATTTTACTCTTCAACTTGAGGGGCATCCGTGGGTAGCAAGTTGTTCCCGTGACCTGTCGCCATTTCATCCATCCTGCGTTGATCCGATGCGTTACGTCTCGGTCTATCTCACCATTCCCTTGGATAAGCGACCCAAGGTACCTAAAGTCGGAACAGGTTGGTATGGGCGTTCCGGCGAGAGCTAAGGCCATAGGACCGGAGAGACCGCCGAAATCACAGAACAAGTACTCCGTTTTAGTTCTACTTAATTTCAGGCCAACACTTTCCAGTCTGTGCCACCAAATCTGCAATCTGTTCTAGACCTCTAGACCACTCTCGGCAACGAGCACAATGTCATGTCAAAAAAAACAGCTAAGAACATTTTTCATATTTCATTAACTACTAGTATGGCTTCCACGTAGCTTCCATAGTTATTTTTTTTATATCCTATACTTTCCCACCGAAGGGCAAAGGCTTCCCCCAAACTCTTCCAGGCATATTTGTTTCTGGCCACCTCAATCCAGCCCTTGCAGTAAGTGTCCAGGTCGAACTCGGCGGCATCGTCCATCTTTGGATACACACGATGTGGTTCGGGTAATCAGGTTAATTAGGTAATCAGTTTATTTATTTGCTTTGGTCTTGTATTAAATTTATAAATAACTTTATTAAAAAACCAACATTTTTTATTATTCTGACGTAAATTATAAACTAACGTTATAATTCGGTAAAATAGTTCTACGCGACTGTACGTCTTGACAGTAAATAGACCAAGAGAAAGGCTTAATGTTTTCAAAGAAATCTAAGTTAACAATTGTTTTTATATTTAAACATAAAAACATGTATTTAATTAAAAATTTGTCTCTCTCTGCCTTGTCTAAGGACATTAGACCGTAAAAATTGGAAATATATTTTCACATTATAATTAAAAATTTTTTTCTTCACAATTTCTTGTAAAATCTTCCAACTAGCTCTTGGTCTATACCTTAAAAAAATAAACTTGTTATTTCTTTTAAACTATAACCCGACAAATTCTGTGACTTAGCGACAAATTACGACACATTACCGACTAAATTTGGACGAAAACAGATCTTCGCTAGATACCCTAGTTTTTGAGATACACATGTGGGCAAGCTGGGGACAGCTGACTCTGGCTTGGCCCACAATGACCCCTTATAACTTCTAAACCACTGACCGACAAATTCTGAGATTTGGCAACTGATTTCGACTTATTGGCGACTAAATCTGGGAGAAAACAGATCTTCGCTAGGTGCTCTAGTTTTTGAGATACACATGTGGGCAAGCTGGGGACAGCTGACACTGGCTTGGCCCACAATGACCCCTTATAACTTTTAAACCACTGACCGACAAATTCTGATATTTGGCAACAAATTTCGACTAATTATCGACTAAATTTTCGTGTTATCCAAATTAAAATGCGTGATGGTGGGCAAGCTGGGGTCAGCCACACGTTGGGGTTGGGGTGTCCGGGATAAAAAGTAGCCTATGTCCTAATCCGGAGTGTATCCTATGCCTGTGCCAAATTTCATCCAGATCCGCCCAGCCGTTTTGGCGTGATTGAGTAACAAAGATCCAAACATCGTAACTTTCGCATTTATAATATTAGTAAGATTCTTTGCTCTTCCGTTCTTACTTTTATCTGGCCTTTATAGCCAGTTATTTGTTTTTTAAGAAACCTGTATTGTAGTGAATATACGATTACAAAAACTTCGGAATGTTTATACGATTTGTTTTTGACCTGTATCGTTTGAGTGATAGAAAAATAAGTGTAGCTAAGTTTCTAAATATAAAGAAAACAGCGAGATGCACATAATCTTTTATTCTTTTTAATACAAAAAAATAATCTGTAATCACATATATTGGATAGATACCATAAGAGCCTAACTTATTCTTGATTGAATGACGCTTAGGTCATTTTGTATTACTGATAGGCTCAGATTTGACCATTATAGTGATGTGGACTACAAATTGTTTATGCTTGCCTAGAATTACCATAACTTATTCAGTCTTGACTAAAGACCTGCCGACTTGAGGAAAGGTTGCTGTTAGGAAACAGAAAACTACCCCCTAGCTATGTTACCATCGATTCGTTTAGAGTTAGCGCTTGTTGTTGGCCACGCCCTCAATTCTTTTGTTGAGATGACGTCCGATCAAGGTAATTGGGGGCGTCGCCAACTACAAGCGCTAACTTCTAAGAAAAGGATTTTAACTTGGCTAGGGGGGCTGATATGCAAAAGAAATGGACATGGATTCTGTTTTCATCTACGACACATGAACTCAATTTTTATCTTTTCTAGTATTGATAGCTTTTAACAGCTTCTGTTTTACAACAGTTATCCTGCTCATGAAACTGTGCACATCATCAGGCTGAACACTGTCGCCGTAGTCAGCCTTGATAGTCTCCGTATCTTCTAGACACATCGTCTCATAGTTGTAACCATAGGCAAGCCCATAAGTTGTAGGCTCTGTCGTGCCATAAAACTCCTCATAGGGTCTAATCCTCGCATTATTGGAAATAACCGCTTCCCAGTTGGTCTTCAGTTCGATCCTGATGTCGGAACAGTCGCAGAGGTTGGTCAGCACCTGCATCGCTCGCATCTGCAGCACTGGTATGCTTTGTGAAACAGCCAAAGCCACCAAACGTTTGACAATATCATAGGTGTACTGCTTTACTCGCCACAGTGATCGTTCCGTCGTCGTGGTGTACTGCATGAGATTTAGGGTGCTTACAACCACCTGAATGTTTGGAGATACTAGAAAAGCTATCAAGCGATCGTTTACATCATATTTGTCTGCTAGTTTCTTGCCGACCTTGTGTTTGCAGAGTTGTGCCATGCAATCCATAGCCGCTTGTACCACTCTGTACTTGTGATATATCAGAAGATTTAGCATCACCTGAAAGGCATTCGCCAATAGCGCCGGTATGGGGTCCCATTCCGACAAGTTCTTTAGAGAGTTTAAGTGGTATAACACAATCTCCATGTAGTCATGTTTGATCATTTTCAGAAGGCTTTCGATAATTTTGTCGTTTTGTATGAAGACTTCGCAGACGCATCTGGTTCTGGTAAGAGTTTTGAGACAAAGAGAAGCAGCATATCGTATCTGTTTGCGATCCTGCATGATCATGTTTATGAGGTGGTCGACGACGATGGGACGCGTGACGATTAAGTCCCTGCCTTGTAAGAAGTTTGATAGACGAGCGAGTATGATGGCCACCTTCTCGCGGACGATGGGGTCGTTATCCGGCATCAGGTCGATGAGTCTGTAGATGACGTGATGATCGAGAAGGAAGTAGACGCTTTCTGGTATTTGAATCTGTTTGACAATAAAATATATCATGTTAACGATCAACATCTATGTCTCGTAGTCTACGCCTAGTTAGGTAGTAAACTATGGCTTGAAGAATTCTTCGAAGGTATCACTGCTCCTTAAAGGTAGTTTACGCGTTTGGAATGAAGGACTGTTTTCTTTATTGATTCAATACATTTAAGATTTCGATTGGAACTATTCTATACTAAACTAATAGATCGGTAGTGTATGAATAAAATTTGTTAAACAATTTTGAAAAACATATTGTTATAAACATTTTCTACGAAAGAAAAAAAACGCCTCCCGTTAAAAAGGTCACGGTTCCAAACCCAGCCAGGCGCATTACTTTGTGTAATTTATTTCATCACCACGTCTCTCAAAACGGTGAAGGAAAACATCGTGAGGAAACCGGCATGTCCTAGAACCTAAAGTAAAGACATGTGACATCCACCAATCCGCATTGGGCCGCGTGGTTATTACGGCCCATTCCCTCACTTAGAGAGAGGAGGCCTGTGTCCCAGCAGTGGGAATATTAAAAAGGCTGATGATGATGATGTACATATAAATCGTAGCTTTTGCGTTTTGTAGGCCCTTATGATGCCCTACTGAAAATTATTCATTATCACCTGATCCAGCAAAGTGTGAATGGCTCGCACTTTCACGAGTGTTATAGGCGAGTTAAGTTCCCTGATCAGTATCTTGAGTCCGATTCTTTCGAAGCCTAACGGAGCCACTGTGATGTCGACGCATGGCATGGACAGCGATGGTTGCTCTGACTCCAATTTTTTGGCTGGTGGTAGCTGCACATCTTCACCTTCGTCTGTTTCTGAAATAGGTAGTGAGGAATTGTCAGCATACAATTTTCTTGGACGAACTCAGTGACGTCGACGGCGCGCACTGTTCCCACCCAAAGGAGTTCTCAGCAAAACGTAGGGACCCTGCAGAAGGGTCCAAGCCAACTGGGGCCAATTGTTCACGTCTGAAAGAAAAGCTCTGAAAACGTAGAAATGAGGTAGGTTGTTTAGTCAGTAAGACTCTGACATTGTTTCCCGCTCCGCCTAAGGGCGTGATTCATCATTGGATTATTTTTACCTACCATTAAAAACTTTTTCTATGTGAAAGACTGGTTTTCAACATCTCCCTGGAAAGAAAAAAAAAATTGACAGGTTCACTCCTGATCACTATCTCATCATCGAAGATCTGATCACTCACTGATAGAAAGTGACAATGTGGTCGACGATGGAAGTAACCTATTCTCTCTTGATTAAGTCAAAAGGTCCCTAAGTGGGCTCGTGGACAGCGAGCAATGGGCGCGTTTCTCACTCGCCTCAAGGAGATGTTAGTAAAACCATAAGAGCCCAACAGGCTAGGAAAGCGTTTAGGACCTTGGGTTTGTTTCTGAAAGGAAAATCCGGAGCTCCAGAATGCAAGACAAGGAAGAAACTTGAGTGGTTTTTAATCAGTAAAAGTCTGACACTACTACAACTAACAGGAAACAGACTCCGCTGTACGCACAGTAAAAAAAAATGTGGAATATATTTATATATATATTATTATATTATGGAGATACCATCTTTGACCATATATTTCCTCTTCATGGCGCGGCGTACCGCCTTGTTGATGACTCGCGCTTCTATGGGACACACCAGCTGAAGGTAAGCATTCTTTTCAGGGTGGTGGAACGTCATTCCCCTTTTTATATTCAGCTAAAATGATTAAAAACTAAGAAATAAATGTGCAGTAAATGCTACAAAGTAAATTGATTTTGTGATATTTTTTGGATATGAATTTGTCAATAAGTTTTATTGACGTTGTCAATTGATGAATTTGTCTTTGCCTTTGTTTTTTTTTTGTTCAGTGGTTTCGATCCTTTTTAACTAGATACGTACTACTTTTTACAAGCTTTTTATTAGCTTGCAATGTAACTATGTATGTTTGGCTCAAATCTTGCAACTAAATTTTGAAGCAGATTTCTTCACACGATTGAGCTGTAGGTAATTTTGCATACAGGTGTAAATCGCATGACAATGCAATAATATGATAACATGGAGCTGGTCTGATGATGGAACTGGAAGGTAGCTATAAGAGCTCAGCAATAAAATAACCTTATCGTGTTTGGGCTCATTGGATTTGTATTGATCTTAATACTTTGATCCTATATCCATAGGAACTCCGTAATACAATTAGATAACGCTAAAGTGTTTGTAGTTTTCGGAAAGGTCTTAATGAGTATTAATAATAAAGGTATATAATTAGAGCTATAAAAGCTTGTCATGAAAAAATATTTTAATTGAAAACTTGTTGTTTTTGTTGTTACATAGGATTTTTTGGACTATTCGCGAGCCATATTTTTTAGCTCATAATATGGACCTTTCTCTCATCATATTTGGTTTGGGACCCAATGGTTCCCAAGGTCTAAGTTAGGGTTAGGATAATCGAAAGAGGATTTACACGTAGGAAAATTGCATTGTGATGAATATGGAGAGATACAGATAGGCACGAATCTTGAGCGCTGACTTTTTGCTTCAAGGCTGATTTCCACTTGCACAGAAGTGAAATATGGGACTCTTTAGTAATATGAAGGGAGACGCGGGGGTGGGGTATGGAATCCTTGTACTAATGACTGGCTCGCAAATGTACCTATACGATGAGCAAAGCGATCTTCACTCTTTCGCTCTTTCTTGTTGATTTTGGAGTTAAGGCTGAAGAAAACACCAGTTTCAAAATATTTAATAAATTATTTTATTCACATTAAATCACCACACTTTTCACAAAACAGTATTTTGTGTTCTATAGTCAGTATTGTAACTATTACAACATTATTGTGATTTAATTCAACCTCTCCTATATTTCTTGCAACCTTTATAAAAGGCGGTCCTGGCTCACTCCTGACTCATCGACGCCCGATGTTCTGAAGTACAAGAAAATATTTCCCAAAGTCAGCCCCCAAAGGGAAGAAAGGGGGTCCAAAATTTACATGAAAAAACCTACTTTCACGCAGGCGAAGCCGCTAGCAGATACACTGCATTTGTTTACTATAGATAAGATATTTCTCAAAATATTTGAGTTGGTTCTTCCTGAACGGTGTAAATTACTTCTTAGGGTAAGGCAATCTGAACCCTTTCCTTCTGCATTTAGTGTCCACTATCAGTTGTGCTTGTCTCTTGAGGTAGCAGCGTGAAGGAATATCTTCTTCATCCTCTGAAGCTGAAAAAAAAATAGTACTTTTCAATAAATTTGCCGAAAAATGGTATTAAAATGTGGATTTTGGGGGCTACCCATTTTTGTGAGATAAGAAATCATGCAATGACTTATTCCACTCTAGGCCTGATCGACAGGGTCAAGGGTAAGGACAGATGTGTCAGACTTTTACCAACTAAAACTATACTTATATTCCATGTTTGCCTAGCGTTCCACAACTCCAAATTTCCCTTTGGAAAGTCAACTCATGGTCAGTAGGTTTCGGCTCAACAGTGCCCCTACGGTTTTGCTGTGACCTCTTCGAGGCGCGTATGGAACATTACGCGCCGTCGAAGACTCGATCTTGCTCGCCGGACGGCAACCGCGGACGGCTAACTACCCATTGCTCGTCGTCTTCAAGCAAACGCCTACGGTGGCTGGGGCATGAGGAAGTATGATCGCTCATGCTTGTGGCCGTCTTCTTCGTTAGCATAGAAATCCTCTGTGATGTATGTATTAACACTTTTACAGTAACATTTTATAATTAACTGCAACATAGCTCGACTCGCACAAAAGATCGCTGAGTAAGGCATTTTGTAATTATAAATACTTGTGTTTCCCAATAAAGATGTTAACTATTTTACTTCACTAAACACCTGACATTTATTTATTTATTTAAACTTTATGCACATAACAATGTACAAAGGCGGACTTAATGGGCATTTTCTACCAGTCGACCTTAGGGTGGTGCAGAAACGTAACATGGTAGGTGCAACTTAAAAACTACTTACTTTTATTATACCATCTCCGCACATTACACCTCCTCGCTCCGTATCACGCCAGTGGGGATTCACGAAGGAATCTATGTGAAACTATAAATCAAGACGAATGCTATGTTAACGAATAGATTCTTACTTTGAGCTTTAACTGGTTCCTTTTGCAAGAGTTCCTTGTATGTAGGCACATTCTTTTCCGACTCTTTGGGCGTGCTCTGGCTCCCACTCATCCCGGCCACTGATGCGGCTGCGCTGGCTGGCTGTAGATAGTAATTAAATTTTCAATACACTTACTGAAAACTCGCTTTTATCCCTGCAGCTTTTAGACACATGCATTTTTTCGCACTAGTGCAGAAAAGTTTCCCTACTACTTTTGAATTTAGCACCTTGTAAAATACTGCTTCTTTAGTACATTTAGACACAAGTGGAGAAATTTTGTCATTGCGAAAGATGCAAATTCGCCTGAGCTGGATGTGTAGGTTTTATGGACTCGAACATTGTCAAATTTCCACGTGTGTTAAACGAAGTTTTTCAAAATGTTTACGAAGATATAAATAAACGGGGGTTTACGCACGACTCGTGGGTGTTGTTCTGCATCTAAACTGATACGATTAATGTAATAAATTGTGACAAGGGCGAGCTTATGCACTTTATACTACTAGTGCGAAAATCAGTCATGTCTAAAAGCGGTAGGGATCAGAGCGGGTTTTCGTGTATTAAAATAGTACATTTTGATTCAAGTGCAACTTTGTCATTGTCAGTGAAGCTCGTGCGAATTCCGCAAAAAAATTACATTGACTTCAGTGTGCAGTCTTTTATGCACCTCAGTATTCTATTTTAGTATATTTATTGATACATTAGATGGTTGGATAATGAATACTTCTTCATACATATTCCCTATTGACATAAATATCTTACCGTAGAAGGCACCATGATGATTGTAGTATCCTTTTGTTTCTCCTTGATATCCTCGGCTTTGGCCCGAGCCTTCTCATAGCGGACTGTTAGTACCGTCACCAGCTCCTGGACGTCTCTCGCTTCTGCGGTCCATTCAGGCATGCTTGGCTCTGGGATTATCTGCAATATAATATGGAGGTAGCAAAAGGTAGGTAAAAAAAACCTATCACTGTAAATACAGTGATAGGTTTTTTTATGGTAGGTGAAAATCATCGAATGACGAAACTCGCTCTTGGGCGGAGCGCGAGACCAGTGTCAGACTCTTACTGACTAAAAAACCTACCCCGTACCTTCCTTGCCTTATTTCCAGAGCCGCGGTAACAGTTTCACACAAACCGGCAGCTCCAGAAGGCATCGACCCTGAAGGGCCCCTACAGTTTGCTGACAATTCCTTGAGGCGCGCGGGAACGGTGCGCGCCGTTGACGACTTGGACTCGGTCTGGACAGTTACCAGATGACCGGACGGCGAGCTACCCATTGCTCACCGTCCGCGAGCCAGAGTCCAGTGTCGGTGGCCGGATATCGGCAGGATCGCGGCGGCGACCGCTACGGCGAGGGCCGTTGTTGCCTTTGCCTTATGCGGACGGCCTCTTCCTTTATGAGCATTACTGCTTCGCAGAAGGAGGCGACCGCCTGCCATTCCTCTTCGCTGCGGACCATGGCCTGAACCAAGGCCCGGCGTGAGAGGTCGCCGCCGCCGATCACCCCCACGAGGACACGGCGATGCTCTGGCCAAGCAGGGCACACCTCCACCGTGTGCTCCACCGTGTCCTCCGGGCTCGCCTCACAGTGGCTTACAGTGATAGGTGGATTAGGAGTTTAACATGTAGAAAATGTTGGACTATTCATTGTTTTTTGGCTTTTTTATGGTGGGAAAAATCATCTAATGACAAATCCCGACCTTGGGCTGAGTGGGAAACAGTGTCAGACTCTTACTGACTAAACAACCCACCCCATTCCTTCTTAGCCCTCATATCAGGGTCGGACCTTCCTTTCAGAAACCGGACCGGGGCGCCAGTAGGCTTAAGGCTTAAACCCTGTAGTTGGTCTCTCCATAATTTAAACATTGAATGATAATTTTGGTACTACGGTCTATCAGTTCTAAATATATATTTTTTCTAGGCCAACTAATATACAGCCGCCTTATTCATTATTGAAGCAATACTTACATCCGCTGCATGTGAGAAGCGCAAGACCGTTCATTGTGGCGACACTTGGGGGAGGCCTATGTCCAATGGTGGAAGTTTTTTTTTATTGATTATAGGTTCGCGCTTGACCGCTATCTCACCTGATGGAAAGCGACGATGCGGGCGACGATGGAGCGCGCTTACCTAGAAGTAACCTATTCACTCTTGACTTAAAGATTCCCGGATTGTAGCCATCAAGAAACACTGACTCTGGCAAGGAATTCCACTCCTTGGCTTTTTTTTATTTTTTTTTTATGGTAGGTAAAAATCATCGAATGACGAATCCCACTCTTGGGCGGAGCGGGAAACAGTGTCAGACTCTTACTGACTAAAGAACCTACCCCGTGCCTTCCTTGCCTTATTCCCAGAGCCCCGGTATAACGCTTTCGCATCAACCCTCAGCTCCGGGAGGCTTCGACCCTGTTGGGTCCCTACGGTGTGCTGACAACTCCTTGAGGCGCGCGGGAACGGAGCGCGCCGTCGACGACTTGGGCTCGGTCTGGACTGCTACCAGACGACCGGACGGCGAGCTACCCATTGCTCACCGTCCGCAAGCCAGTGTCTACGGTGGCCGGATATCGGCAGGATCGCGGCGGCGACGGCTACGGCGAGTGCGCCGTTGCCTTTGCCTTATGCGGTCAGCCTCCTCCTTTACGAGCATTACTGCCTCGCAGAAGGAGGCGACCGCCTGCCACTCCTCCTCGCTGCGGACCATGGCCTGAACCAAGGCCCGGCGCGAGAGGTCGCCGCCGCCGATCACCCCCACGAGGGCACGGCGTTGCTCTTCCCAAGCGGGGCACACTTCTACCGTGTGCTCCACCGTGTCCTCCGGGCTGGCCACACAGTGGCGACACCCGGGCGTCTCTTCCGCACGGATCCGGTGCAGGAACCTCCCGAACTTGCCATGTCCGGTGAGGACCTGCGTCATGCGGAAGGTGAGGACGCCGTGAGGTCTATTCAGCCATCCACTCCTTGGCTGTACGTACAAAATAAGTGTTGCCAAAACGCGTTGTCTTTCGTCTGAAATGATGATGATGATGATGAATACTTACATCTAATAGCTTGCACAGCTCATAAAGCAGTCTCTTGATCTCCAGCAGAAGAGTCTCTAGCTCATCGATATTCTTCTCTAGCTCTGCATATATCTCATTCTCTTCTGCTATCTCTTCTTTTAGTGCTGTTATTTGGTCTTGAGCCCTAAATTTGACAAAGGATTTATTAATAAAAAAAAATGGTAGTTTGTAGTAAGTAATCTTTGTAACTACTGAATAGATTCTGAAACTTCGTTTTACTAATGTGTCTATGGTCGCAGGTTCAAACCCAACCATACGCACTACTTTGTTTAATTTATTTCATCACCACTGCTCTCAAAACGGTGAAGGAAGACATCTAGAGGAAACCGGCATGTTGAAGCCGTCATGTCCTAAAACCAAAAACCTCGAAGACATGTGGCATTTACCAGCCCACACTGGGCTCGCTTGGCGTGTTACGGCACATTCCCTCTCTTAGAGAGGAGGCTTGAGTCCCAACTGTGGGAACATTGTAAGGCTGATGTTATGTTTTGTGACTATCCTTGAGTGCAATGCTATAAATCATGAATAATTACTAATTTCAAGTGGGCAAAGCCGCTGGCAGAAGCTATAGTAACTAATATAAAAGTACTCGTTGCAATGCAATTGCTGGGTGATGCCAAGAAAGTCTGTTATATTCTGATGTACAATAAAGTTTAATCTATCTAGATAGATAGAAGATAGACAGTTGTCTATCTTCTTCATCCATAAATAGATATCTATCTTCTTTTTCTTTGCCGGTATCACTCTTGACATTTCTCTATCTGTCTCAAAAATACTCACTCATCTTTATCCTTGACGGAAGCAAACTTGAAGGCTTCCAGTTCTGCCATCATGGCGCCCTGAGTCTTCTCCAACTGCAGCTTCTCATCTTCCGTGGTCTGCTGAAGGTAGCTGAGGCGCTGAGATGTGTCGCGCTGTGCCCGGAACCTGTCGAACACTTCCTCTGCGTCTGTCACTCCTGGAAGAAAACTTGGTTAGTGATCCATATCTTCTTATGATATTAATCTTTTTATTGTAGTGAAAGTAAGAGGAAGACCCCAAACAAACTTGATGACAAATGTTCAAAAGGTCATGAAAGTATTGGAATTACACGGGAAAGTAAGAGGAAGGCCCCAAACAAAATTGATGACAAATGGACATGAGAGTATTTGAACTACATGAAAAAGACTTTAGAGACAGGTAGAAATGGCGTCGCATGCGGGAAAGCCGACGAAAGGCGTAATGTTAAAAGCACAAATCTTTGTGTTTAGATAACTGCCCTTTTTATTACTTCAAAATAGAGAAGGTAATACGTTCAGCTGTAAGTTCATATATGTATTTTGTTAGGTTTTCACACAAATTTCTTAAATTCCCTTTGAATCAGAATTTAGTATTATCCTTGTTCTGATAGCGAATTATTCTGAAAGTGGCTGATGAACATACCAGTGAGTTTCATCAACCTCTGGAAGATGTCCTCCATTTGCTGAGATGCTGATAGTTCTTCTGGGACTGTTTCTCCCTCCGTAGATCTTGTGGACTCCTGACGTACCACTGGTCGGGCTGTGAAGAAGAGACGGAGAATTAATATTTTGTGGAAAATGGCTGCGCTTGGTGTTAGAATAAATTATGTGCAATTTTTATTAAAACATTAAAAATATATAGATTAAACCATTTTAAGCTTTAGTTTAAACCATATGAAGGATGTGAACTTTGACATCCAAATATATCACGCTTGCATAGGCCACCATAGAAAACGGCGTCTTGGCGAGAGAGACAGAAGAAGGTACAACGTCAACACAGTACGGCCGTTCTGATTTGGCGCGGAAATCCGATGGATGCAAGACGCACAGGACCGGTTATTATAGCGACATTTGGGAGAGTCCTATGGTCCTACATTGTACGTTTTTCAGCTGATATAATGACCTTGAGGTGGAAACACTCTCTTCTCCAGCTTCTCCAACTCCCTTTTTCTCTCAGCGAACCGCTGCGCGAAGTAAGCTCGTTCGGCTGCTCGTGCGTGTTCGGCGTCGTGCGCCAGCGCAGCCTCGGCTGCAGTCGCTGCTGTAGCGCGTATACGCATCTCTCCGGCTTCTTCACGAATTCGCTATAATGTGTTATTTAGTTACAGTTTAGTAGTGAAGATTAAGGTCCTAAAATTAACGATATTGCTATATCAACAATGATAAGAAGTTTGAAAGTGGATCCAGTGACTGAAAACTTGTGTGAAAATCGGTGGTCCTGACATCGGCAGCTGAAAATGCATAGGCGTAGGTACCATCAAAGACACTTCAGCCTGACTACCGCTAAGTTAATTTTTAAGCAAAAATTAATTTAGCACTCGAAACGAGTTTGGCCCCGCGGCGCAGGATTCAAGTGAATTTTTTATTTAAGTGATCAGGTAGAAATTACCGCGATGGTACATGGAGGGAGGTCGAGTGAGTCCTGTCTATGAGTATGGTCTAGCACCCACCCCAGGATCTTAGGCTACCGCCTCGAAATTTTATGATGCTCGCCAAATTATTGATGACTTCATACAAAAAAACAGACAAATTAGGGGCCAGGCAAAATAGCCATTCATATGCCAATGGGAAAATTTTGTGAAGGAAGTTTGCAAATGAATGCAGATCTTTATAGGAGTAAAGAGAGTGGTGCGACAGAAATCATTAATGGATGATGCGGAAGATGATATATTATAAAAAATAGGTGGCTTTTGAGATGGAGAAAAGTAGTGTAGTAAAAAAAGGCATATGGTACCTCGTACGTACCTCTAATTTCGTGATTTCTTCTTTCTGTTTCTTCAAAAGATCTTCAATTCGAGTCAGGGAACTTTCAAATTTTACCGAATCATCTAGCAAGGCTTGTCTGTAAAGAAAAAATACTATATTTTACACTAGGGTCCTATGATCCGAAAACTACATCATAAGGATGGTGATGAAAATTCACTTACCTTATGGAAATATATTTCTTTTTCACCAGTTCAGCCTCCGTCCATTGAATGAGGACTTTGTGGATCTCATTTTCTAAGTGAGAAACGTGCTGCGTGTAAATTCAGGTATTAGTTCATACGTCATTACAGTTAGCCTTCAAATATACTGTACAGTAGTGGTTCTCAAAGTATGCGACTTTGTGGTGGGCACTGAAAAATGGGATGATAGTTCGAGGGGGCCACCTTCAGTGACGGTGACAGACGGCAATCGCGCAGAAGCGAAGAATGTGAGGCGGCAAATTATTTCGCCTTATTGGGATTAGAAGTTAGATACTAAATCTGTAGTTGATGCCAAAAAAATAGGAATCAAATGCGTCCTTTTCACTTAAAATATTCCTTGTATTTAAGTATAACATGGAAACTAGATGCGTTTTCTTTTCATGTACAAACCTAGATGTGAGTCCGGAATTTGGTGCTTTTAGATAGACTAGCTTTCTGCTAGAAGCTTCGCTCGCGTGAAAATAAGTTTTCGCACAAATTTTGGACACGCAATTGATCCTTTTACTAGTAGAATTTTGGAAAATTCTTTCTTAGTGTTCGCCTACGTCATAAAAGCAAGCCTTGTGCAAATTTTCACTCTCCTAGTTCCAGTATTTTCGGCTTTGCGTTGATATGTCAGTCAGTCAGTTTCTCCTTTTATATATGTATATAGATGAGTTGCGGTACTATCATCTTTGGGAACCCTTATTGTACAATAATAGAATTTACTAAAGACCATTGAAAATCAATAAATTTTAGTATTTTGTTGTACTATTGTACACGGATGATTACATACAGATAAATACCTTCCTCGCTTTGCTACTGTTTTTAGACTTGACAAGTATCCCTTTATTATTCTCGATCAGAAGATGTTCGTACTCTTTCTCCAGTTCCGCCAGCTGCTTCTTTTTATTTCTCTTCTCATATTTCAGTAAGTCCAGGATTTTTCTCTGTTCTGTTACTTTCAGATCTAGATTGTGAATTATCTGTGAAGAGAATATAAAATATTTTTATTCAAACGATCGTTCAGTTCCCTCTCGCAGAGAGGAGACCTGAGTCCTAGCAGTGGGAACTTTATTAGGCTTCAGTGACCTTCATGTACTTAATAAAAAATATATAATGAAAATAAAAAGAATATATGATCGGTAATAAAACTGATGTAAGTTTCATTCATGTTGCTTGTTGGTAAATACACTTCTGATTAAAAGAATTAAACAATAATATATCTTTTCTGCCACTTCTTCTTTGTTAGTAGGACCCTTGATGTTGCGTAAATGCACCAAAGCGCACTTCACTCACATCAACATCTTCCTAAAAGGCGAATGCAATGCTATACTAATCGGTCACTTTCATTGTATTGATTTAGCGTATTGACGTTTAAAGATTATTTGGGATTTCAAAAAAATATGCTTTGCATTTTCTCGTTCGTAAATATTTGTATCAATTTATATTACGTTCGGTTTCTTTGATAATTTATTTGGTCATCTATCTAGTAATATTAGCTATGGAGATTGCATTATATATTTTTTTTTTATAGCCTAGTGTATGTCCCACTGCTGGGCAAAGGCCTCCCCTTTTTATATTAAGTAATTCACTTAAAAAGCCCAAGCATCTAAGTTACCTTATCAGCACTCTTATCTCCCATCGGACAGACTTCATTGAGATACTTCTTGATCTGCACCTCCTCCTCACCGATCACAGCTCGAGCCTGCGCCAGCTCTGTGAGCCTCGCTTTTATTTCTTTCTTCAACGTATCTATGAGGTCATTGTTCTGTTGCTTCTCTGCTTCGTTTTCTTCAAAGTTTGACTTTCTTTGGCCCTCTGTGATGTGATGAAAATTGAGAAAATATGATAAGGTATTGTTAGTTACCGACATATCCCGAAGAATCACCAAATATACAGTACGGCCGTCGGATTTTGGTGAGTCTGAAGTTAGGGTCGGCGAACTTTAGAGCTTGAAAACTCGTAAAAAAAACTTAATGGATTAAAAAAATAAATGCAAGTTGCAGTTGTTATTGCTGTTAAAAACTGTTTTGGCATTTTTTTTTTTTGGGAGTTGGTAGGTTTATTTAACATTATCAGGGAAGATTGTTCGTAGAACAGGTGATCGAAGGGGATGAAAGATTTTCGAGTGGCAACGACTTACTTGAAAACAGAGTGTCCCCAAAAACTTTCATCCCTAATTTCCGCAGGTTTTCATGCTAATAAATACTCAATTTTAAATGACATATCCGAAAATCGAGTGTATGTAATCCTGCACACTCTTTTATTTTGGTGGGATAACCGTCCAATTACCTGATGCCCTTAGACGCAGCGGGAGATAGTGTTAGATTTTTACTGCCTGTTCTTTCATACTGTGGCCGTGTACGCGGTTCCAGAATACCTAGGTACCCACTGAGTTTTTATTCAGTTGAATTAAAGTCAAATATTATAAAAATTTTAGTCTTTCATATTTTTTTGTTTTCAGAAATCGTAAATATATCTGTTTGTCATACGCACCCGATAATTGTATTTTCTTTTTAATCTCAAATATTTTAGTGTTGATAGTAGTCAGCCGGTCTTCTGTTTCTATTTCGAAGGGATGTTTTTGATAACACATCGCCATTGTTATAAATATTGTTACTGTTATTAATAATAAAAAGATACGAGTTCCACCCTTTCGCTAGGTTCACAATAACAGAGCGGTAAATGAATTTATTGATCAAACAATGTTCTCGTAGGTGACAAACGCAGCCAGTATTCCGTTATTTAGTTCCTTTTTAGATAAGTTGTTATAAATACTCGTAAATACCATTAAAACCAATTAAACACTTTTTGAAATTCGAATTATTTAGTTCCAAATTCAACCCCTAGTTAAAATGACTCAAAGCGCCATCTGTGTTGTGGCGCATGAACGACAAAGTTCAAAAGCTCTTGATTGGTTGCGCGCACACAGCGCTGCTGAATCGCTTGATTTCTCCATTGAATCAACATTCCTCCGCGTACGTTTCTATGTGTGCGTAATTCGGTTCTCACGGTGTTTTAGCCAAATATTCTACAATTCATGACTTAAATCGGTTGTGTTCTGTTTTCAAATGATTAAAACTAGTCCCTCAGTAAGGTGATAAAGCTTAGATATTGAAATATGTATTGTTACAAGGGGTGCGCACGCACACAGGCGCGCTGGCGGCCATTTTGATTTACCGTACGCTGTGTATTTACGGACAAAGCCGTCAGATGCGAGCGGGACGCGGCTGCGCATGTTCCTACCGGGCTTTACGTTATTTTTAAACGTGTTTTACCGCTAAAATGTCCAATAAACAAATGTTTTCGACGTAACAACAGTTCAAAAACAAAATGAAGTGTCAGTTCTTACATTTGGTTCCGTGAGTGTTGATTATTTAGTGTTCAAACGACATAGAAGGAGTAAAACAAATGTGTGTGATTCATGTGTGAATGTTGTGTTACAAAATGTGGTCGAGGAACTTTATACCGGATTATGGGATTCAATTGCTGTCAATCTTCATCGTGCTGTCGACACTGGCCACCAGGATCCATGGTGTCGAAGGTGAGTGCTAGTTATACAAGTAGTTGAGCTTATGAAAGCGCGGTCTGCAAGATTACGCGGCCGAGTTGCGTTGGCGCGCTTGCTTAGCGAGCTTTCGGTGAACCGATGTCTTTTGCAATTGTTCGGGTTATCGGTCGGTTCTCACAGTAGGGACTTGTGAAACGAGTCGTTTTAAAAACTGGAGTGAATTCAACGCATCGCATTTTTTAATGTTTTTTAATTGTACCGCGTTTGTTGACGTTAAGCGCAGCTCGTAACCCGACCTCGTATTATGGCATCGGCTTGCTTTCAGCTCCGTACATTTGTATTTTGTACCTCGATTCTAGTAGGCTTAGCTTGTAGACTGTAATATTTAGGTACCCACGTCATACTTTGTATTTAGAGCTAGCTATATATTCGTAGGTAGTTTTATATTTGACCGTTATGGCTATGCGCTTTTCTTAAGCTTCATATCTATTTGTTTTATGTGCGTGGCTATTCTCAATTACATTCAAACTCAACCCTCCATTCCTTCCTCCTCCTTTTCAAATTTGTATATAATATTTACATCCAAAGAGAATACAACACCAACACGATTTTTTTTATTCACCCGCCTTCCGTCAACTGACATTGTGGCTGTGTCCCGTGTGGCTCATACATCTACATACAAATTTCCTAATCCCATCCTCCCTGAATATGTATGAATGCGTACCTCATCCTCTTCTACCTCACAAACACTATCAGGTGTATGAGTATCGATTAGAACCCTAGTAATAATATCTTGGTTAAAGTTAGTATCAGTATCTGCAGTTACTTTTCTAACTTGCCGTAACTCAATGTCCGTTAACTCTTTGTTAGTAATTTTAGTTGATTTCATTTCAACTAGTTTGACTTCAAGATCTTTTCTGAAGTCTTTTAGCATTATCATGTCGATTTGAAACAACATAGATATCCTTGTTTATTCTTACATACACACATATTGTAGAACAATCTTCTATATCGTCTATAAATACGCAATTTCGCGATCAAATATGAACACATATTTTCATATGCTTTTCATCAATATACAGAATGATTTTTAAGAATGGTTAACGTTATTTAATAATAAAAAAAGGAAAATTTAAAAGATTTTTAACCCCTGAGCCCGAACGGAGCTAGGATTCTAGTCAATATATCGTTGTCGCGAAGATTTGGCGGATCGTAATGTTTGTAACCTACTAATATCATAAAGATAAAAATAAGTTTTCGGCACTGGGCCCGCGTGGTGGATTACGGCCCATTCCTTCTCCTAGAGGTGAGGCCTGTATCCCAGCAGAGAGAACATTAAAAAGGCTGATGAAGAAGTTTTCATTTAAAGAACAGTTTTTGAAACTACAGGACCTATTTAATAATTATTTAACCAGTGCAATATTGAGAGATATGGTCATAATATTTTCTACTTTCGCGAGATTGTAGTCGCTTGTAGAAGCTAGTATACTTTTATAATTTTCTTATATATTGTAAACTTTTAAGTGGTCATTATGTCATATTATTTGGTCGTCTTAAGCCTTGTCTTAGGCTGCGCTTCACCGTACTAGGGCTGCATTCTAAAATTACCAGATTAGTGTAGAGTTGTTACCCAGAGTCGTTCGTTTATGACTTGAGTAGGACTTAACCCTAGAGACTCCAACTTTGAGCAGGATATGTTAAAGAACTTGATATTGGCGAATGTTAAGTTCAAAAATGCAAGTGTAGAGTATATACCCTGTGACGTCATTGGAGTTAATTCCAACCTCAAATTTAAACGCAGGGCTTAGGTGTGCGAGGCTGCGTAACAAGGGATGTGTTTGTATAGAATTGAATGCTGATTAGGGCGAGATAAATGAAGCGATTCTATTGGTTCTTTACAAACAGATACCTCGCTACAAAGGTCCTCCTTGCACATCTCTGACTAAAACACAGCCTAAAGCTAGTTTAAATATGTCTATAACTGCATTCGCTTATTGTCTTGAAAGTTCTAGGGACAGTTCAAAGTATTTCCGTATTGTTGTAACACTTCTGTTAATATACAACTAATCAACTCCATTTTATTACCTTCCTAAATAACTTTATCGTTTGATTTGCGGCTTTCTATATAATTATCCATTCGTAGTTAATTCTCTTTAATACCTCTTTAATTGCTTTTCATTGATTTGAATTGTTTTCCATATAATATTTTATCTTTTATCGGTTATATATTTCTTAGTACTAACAAATGCGAAAGCTTTTGGCTTGAATTAAGAAAAAGACTAATTTCCACAAATTATTGTTTGTGCATTAGCAATAATCTGATAGTAAGTCAAAACCTTCTTCTTTATTTCAGTTCTTTACTACTTTGTCTCTAATCCTTAGATAAAAATGAATGCGAGTTGTTTCCCAGAATACCGTCTACACTAAACAGATCTAAAACATCGGAATATCCTAGATCTAGTGATAAAAAATAACAGTTTAATTCTATACATCAACTTCTCGGCGTGTTCACCTATACTGGTCTGGGTGAATACAAATGTTGATGTCCACCATTTGGTATGCGATGCATCTCCACACGATTTCTGTGGTCGGGACTCGGCCGGGACATTTTGAATATTGATCAACCTTAGTTGTCACTTTACAGTTTAGAAAGGGACAATGTGTATATAAATTCTCGATTTTGGGGGAAAGTTCTTTTTTGTTATGGTAGTTGTTACTTATTTTGTATGCGACGAAGATAAACAAACGCAATTCCACTCAAATCTGTTCTGTGTTTCGATTTTATATTGCTGTTTTAAGCAATATTGCTCATTTTAAATGTTTATTGGCTTGAGAAAGTACGTTTAGATTTCATATTTTTGTCACCTGCTTTGGTTTATTACCGAATTTTAAAATGTGTGTATTAATAACTAATTTTAGGGAAATTCTTATGTCACCAGTCTAAATTTCTTTATCCATGGCTCTTATTCTGTATAGCTTGACAATTTATAACTAGACTCCTATTGTTAAAATTTACGAACATTTTTTATATATACTCCTTTGGTACTACAAATTGATGCATGTTTCGTGCTATCTGTTCCAACAACCTCATATTCTTATCAAGCCTTAAAGCGATTCCAAGTATTTCAAACTGTTCCCGTATCTAACTGACATTTACTGTGTTACCGAGTATAGTATGCCCAAACAAACTAACGGCTAATGTTATGGACACAACGCCTCAAATATTGTTTGAAACCATTATTGGTTTCCGCTTGTGTGTTTTGCAAGTTTTCGCTTTAGTCGTTTAGATACTAGGTTTATCTTGGTTCAAAGGTTATTATATGTTTCTGAACGCGTGGTGCAGTTAATTCAGATTATATTATCTAAAGATTAACGCGTCCTGGAGTTATGTATAAGTACATATTGCTTACAATATCTGCCTCTGTAGATAACGCTTCTTAGAAATCTTTTTCTGCTGTTTTAGTGTTAGATGGTTTTGTTAAGAATTTGCTATCTTAAGCTTTAACAAATGAGTCATTAGCTTAAAGATTAACTCCGTTATTCATAAAATCTGTACAAAAATTCTTGGAACCACTGAATCTTGTCGGTTCTTAGTGCTATTGCTATCTCTCTCTATTTACAATATAACAATCTCAGGTAAATGTTATCGATGTCAGTCTTTGAATGGGGGTTGATCTTTTGTAGAGGTAGAATTACTTATGAAATTCTCAGGTTCAAGGGTGTTAAAAGGAATCGTATTGAAGAGTTGAAATAAGATCTATTGCATCCGAAATATTTGCAATAGACTACTGCTACGATTTGGTGACTGAATTATTTTTTAAATTTATATTTTTAGTATCTATAATAAAGATTTGTAAAAAATTAGATGAGATTAAGTGTTTCTTTTCTGCCCTGATTCTAAGTGTCTATGGCATAGTTACAAATTATACCGCTATCGTGATACACGTTGTTTCGCCAGCCATGCAGATGTCGCCAAGCGTCATGTTGTATTTGTATTACACAGACGGTTCGCTCCAATTCTATAAACACACGCAATTAATGGCCAATTGTCCAACTTGTAGCCGGCGGCCACATGCCTGGGGTCACTGGACACTGTCACAAATAAATCTCAACTAAAGTGTACCCTATATGACCAATTTCTCGTTTAATCTACATCATTTGCATCTGTTGCCACATCACCATCAATAAACAGCCTTATATCTTGTTAAATAGAGTTTAAATTTGCGAAATAATGACGATGCCTTCGGGTGTCCGCGACAAGAAATTGTTCTGCGAATCGCCTATACTTATTTGTAACGTACGTAGTCTGAGAAACATTGAATATTTGAACAGTTCCAACTCACAGAGGTTACAATACAGAGCTTTTTAGTTTTTTTTTTCTATTTAGAAATACTTAATTTGGTTACACCTGTTTTCTTTATGTGTTTTTGTACCAGCTTTGTACAATCTTAAAGGTCTGCATAGACATGTTTTATTTATGTGTGGGGCCTTAAAATGCTTAGCTTCAAAGTCAATCATATCATGTTTCTATTTTCAGCCAATCACAATCACACGGCAACTTAATACTCAAAGCGTAATTATCATAATGTTACTAGACTTCACATAAATCAGCAATAATTGTTAATGATACTTAACTGGTCTTACCAAATTAGGAGCAAACTTTTTGTTGCATTAAAATCGCAGTTTCTGTTTCGCTAAGACATTATGACAAAACGGACAAACCTAGGTGTTGCTGTACTAGTGTCCAGACTGTTAGTGTAGAGAGTTTAGACCACACAGGTTTTAACGGTTTACTAATTATGTGTTTATGACCATGAGACACTAACTGTCAAGTCTTTCTGTAACATAATGGGTGCTTTTTGATGGTAATAACCACTCAAGTTAGTCCCAAGCTAAGGAGTTTATGCTCTGACATGTCTTTGAAGCACATTGTTAGAACGCCAAGTTCTTATGGTATTGAAGGCGCTTAAATTACTAAAGAAACTTGCAACTTAAGAGTAATGCTCGTCGTTTACGTTCCAGCATGTTAGATTTTGAACTCACAAAGTACTAACAATTTGTATAACGTCTACATTAATGAAAAAATAAATAAGACTACCTATATCCGTAACCAGAAATGCGATAACAGCTAACCAAGATCACCCTGATTGGGCATCATCTAGACATTCAGGAATGTTTATTTCAATAACAAATATAAAGTCAACAAGCTTCATAAAATCGACATCGTTTCTGCAGCTCGTCATAAACTGATCAATGCCCCTAACAACTTAATTTACTCTTATAAATTCAAGCACACTGGTTAAATCAGCATCTATAAATTTGTAACGCTTGTTAAAGTTACAATGAGCAAGATTATACTGTAAAATGGGTATAAAAGATCATTTGCCGGTGGAAGATTTTTATGAGAGTATGTGCTTTTGGTAGTTGTTCACTAACTACACTTTAACAAAGCTTATTATCTTCTGCTGGTTTTTATTTGTTTCTTCTTTGTGATTTTGTTATGACTCCCATTATCCTGATTGAATTTGATCTTTTGCCGATCCTACAACAGATATCTTGTTCCGAAATTAATGTATCTCATGGTCTTGCCCTAAAGTCTTTATGAGATCATAAATCTGTAATTGTATTCGATTTTAATTTTTCGTTGTGTACTTTAGAAAGACTTCTATAAACTATTTTAATGTTTGCATGCATCAATGCATTTTCCAAATAAGCTGTACCATTTCTATTCCATCTTCATGTTCACAAGTCTTCCATTTTATCTCTTGATTCATTATTGTAATCAGGTCTAAATGTATATCCTGGCTTGAAAACTCATTCTGAATTCTGAGACAAGTCTTCCATTCTGCATTTGGCTATAGTGGCTATAGACAAGATTCAACACTAAAACCTTCATCTATGCCTAACGCATCTCAGTATCTATCCCTAGTTATCTCCTAGCGTTGTTTGCTCATACAACAGTACGCCTGCGCAGCGGCACGGTGCTCAAACACGCCCGTGTTTGGACCTCACGGATGTCAGATAGGGTTGCCTCCTTGCTGCGCTTACCTTGCTATCTTTTATGCTATCTATAAGTGTCTGGCCTTGTTACTTCACTGTATGAGGTTTTACTTGGTTAGAGTCCATGGAATTTCACATAGAATGTTTATTGTTAACTGTGAATATTGCCATGCCAATAATGCGGATGTGGGATCCCAAATTTAAAATAATAAATTTTTGGTGAACATGGATTTCTGCTTAAAAAATTTACTCTTTAGATATTAAAATTTTAGAGTTTTACCAAAGTGTCAGTCCTGATAGACAGGTTTACGATATGAACCAAGAGGGGACGAGTGTTGAAAGTGATAAATCTGTCCTGAGCGTTTTATGATTTATCCATATTTGTGACAAGTTCCATGTAAGACGATCATTATCGTGACTTTAACATCAGAATTCATCAACTTTCCTTATAATTATTCCTGTTTTTTGAACAACAGCTTTGACGTTCTCAGTTTTTTTTTAATATTCATTGACGTCAAGGGCTTTATAGACAATCAAATCCATCTAAGTAAGAAACATAATAACTTGCTAATTGCTTCAATAACCATCATGAGGTATAATTTACAAAACCCATTATGACTATTTAAGAAACATATTTTTTTGCCTCTTAGTATTGTCTACACGAACTTAGGTAAATATGTAAAACCTTAATGTTGCTGATTAACGTTCGTTTTTAACAAATAAGCTACAATGTTGTGAAGGAAAACTAAAAAAAGGCAGACAATGGAAGACTTTCGCATGAGAAACCAACATTTCCCATACAATACTGGTGGCGCACGCGCAATAAAAACATGTCGCAGCCTCGTTGGTGACGTGGAAAACCTCAAAACAATTATTTTTACATAACACGCCCGCATGGTTTCAGCTTCTTGTGAGAAATGTTGAAAGAAATGTCACCCGAGATACTTTGTCAGATGGAGATCAAATTCTATCGATCATCACTGTTTTTGCAATCATTTAATATGTTTATTACAGTTATATTAACTAGAAAGCTACTTCGTTGATTAAGGAAACTGTTGATAAAAATAACGATGCTGTTGCATGAATTTAACTCCTAAGATTCATAGAACTGACAGACGTAAATGTTTGTCTAAAGATATGCGTATCGTATCACCATTTACACTCTTATTGACCTGCAACTCTGTGTTAACTTTGTAATAACTTACATCATTTTATCCCTCTCCATCTAGTCTCTCTTCCTTTATGTTTTAGACATTACCTGATCCTGCTTACTGCTTATCCTAAACCAAGGGCTGCAAGCTTGTTCGAAAGAGACATGTGGCTCTGCTGTAACATATAGGGTTGCAGAAGAAGTTTAGTTTAGTAGTGAAGTTTAGTAGTGGATGATTTTAGTCAATAAAAGACAAGAAGGAGTTCTTGCCACCACGGTGAGGAGTTCTTTGATGATTTTGTACCTATCTCAAAAAAGCATATTCCAAACCGTATTTTCTAGCATCCTGGTTGGTTCTTTAAAAATATTCAAACACATTCTGTTCTAGTGTTTACGTTGCCTCCATGCATATGCACTAGTAGTTATCGGCCGTCCGTTCGTCCGTTTGCTTTAATAATAAGCCTGCGCCCGCGCCGCTGTCACGAACTCCAAACATAGCCTCAAGCTAAGCGAGTTTTGTGGCGGGATACAAAAATGAAAAAGTGTTAAAATGTGGGTTGAGAACGAGAACAGCGGAGAAAAAAAATTAACATTGAAATCATCTTTGATAATAAAAGCTTGTAAAAAAAAAGTGTTAGATTCTGATCTGTTTTCGACTTTTATTGTAGGCATTGGTCAGTGCTTCATTGTTTGCATCAGTGTGAAGTTTTTTGTACCCATCTACGCCATGAAAAGGGTTTTGTTTTTGCATTTCATGGCAATATAATTTTTTTAACCTATACCAACATTTCTCAAATCCGTGCCTACAATTCGGTCATCACACTCATCACACAGTATCATTATCATTTCAGCCAAAAGCCTTCCACTACTGGAAATAGGCCTTCCCTAAGTTTTTATACGACAGCCGGTTCTGCATCCCACATCCATCGGGTTCCCGTGACCCTCACCAGGTCCACCTTTTACAAGGCTTTTCAACGTTGTACCTTCCGCTATGCGTGCTGTTTGAACATCTGTTCTATGAGCAAATCTTATAGCCTCTTAAGTTTGGCGATTCTTTGGTCTCTGTTTGTAACCCATTTCTACTGCGGATATCTGTATTCCTGATTCGATTAGATCAGGATAGTTCGCACACAGCCTTCTTCATTGCTCTTTGGTTGATTTTAAGCATTCTAGTGTGCAGTATGCATTAGAGTTTTATTCTCTCATGAAACTGGATTTAAATATTTATCAGTTTCCCCGTAACATAATTTTGAATTTCTCCGTAATAGATACAGCTAACCTAAGTGTATTTGTTTTAGATAAGTACATTTCTAAATTCAAACAATTTCTGCTTTTTACTGGTCAAAGAAACTTGATCATTCTTGAACATACTAAGCTTCATGTAAATACTCGTATATCGGCTATTACCTTTTATTTGTCCATTTGGTGCCTTCAAAGTCCAAAACCAAAGGGTTGTGGGTTCCTTTCCCGTATCAAATGTCTGAATCCTCTCCCACGTAAAAACTCCGACAAGCATATTAATTACAATTCACAAATCTTTTTCGTCATTATTTGATGAACATTTTACTATGACAATAGCCGCAAAGTTAAGTTTGTTAGTATTTCTATTCTACAATGGTTTGTCATACTTTCTTAATCGATATGAATAACAAAACGATGGTCCATTAGTGCATTTTATTGATAGTACGGCTATCGAATGTGTATCGATAAATTAATTACATATTTTTTGTTGTACTCGAATTTATATAACGGGCGTTCTCTGTGAACTGAGTTTTTATATATGATGTACACGTAGCTTCTATTAATTTATCTTTCTCACATTTTTTTTCGGTTCCTTTGAAATGCTCTATTACCAATAATGAACAGTAGATATCTTACTTTGTTAATACAAAGCTCGGTCTTTTACCGTATCATTATTTAGTGTCTTAAAAGCATACGTTTTAGTATTTTTACCTTCTATATCCTCGAGTTCAATGAACTGTTATGTTTATTGTAGAGCTCCTGACTTTTGCTAAATCTATTTTCTTCCTTCTTTAAATCTAGTTTCTTTTTTCTTTAAAATTCTTTAAATCTAATTCTAGTTTCAGAATCTTTACTATACCTGAATTTGAAAAAATAAAATTTAGCTTAAAGCCATTTCAATAACTGCAAGAATTAATAAAGTCCATCACACTTCACTAAATCCAATTCTTAATTTTAAATACCGTCTCACGTCTGTCTGTCCCGCATTTTTTTCAACCTGTCAATTGTAAATTACCGGTCTGGTTCCTAATTGCATCGTAAGTCAATCTAGACGAAAACTAGACAAGTTTGTCCAGAAGGATCACTATACAAAATATTACTGATGATTTTAAATTAGTCGTTAAAATTGGACATTCTTTTAACTCTAGTGACAACTTCATTGGTTTCAAATTCTTCGTTTGCTATAACGTTTGTAACTGTGGTATTATTTTCATTACCATTACTTCTACTGATGTGTCTACATAGTGGGCTAGACAATCGTGAAAGCAAAGCTTATCTTAAGTTATGGCAATCAATGTCTGTGATCTAATGTCTGGTGGTATTTAGGCACTTCGAAAATTGATATCGCAACGATTGTTGTGGTTTTACGGAGTCATTAGGGGCTAAACGGCCATGTAGGTTTTGGCTAACTGAGTAGATTATATATTGTTGTGTTCTTAATTCTAAAATTTTTCACTGGTCTTGTTTTAGGATTAGATTTTTCGATTCTTCGAGCAAACTGCTAGTTTTCATTTATAGTTTTCTGACTAAGCAAACATTACAAGTGAGTTTCTGTAAAGTAATCTCAGTCGATAAAGCAGAATGTTTTACGCTTGTACCTACTAAGTACTTTTAAAACAAGAAAGTGCCAGCACAAATCTTAAAGCCATATAAATCACTCTTCGAAATAGCGTCCACTTAAGACATGTGGAATTTCTAACCGCACATAATTGATTTTAAATTATTCCGAAATACATTGTGCCATGTGGACATACGTGTAAAGCATTTGGATGGCCCCTGATAAAGTGTGTACCTGTGAGTTTCGGGTTTTATAGTCCCCCTATCCACGAGAGATTACGTTTTATGAATCCTCTCTGGGCTTCGTTGAGCTTAAAATATTTTTAGTGCTGGATGGCTGAAGAGGCCCGACCAGAGTGAAGCACCTATTGTTTAATTTATTATACAAATAAAAAGAGTGAACTGCGTTGTTAAGAACGTAGGAAAAATAAGCTTAGTGGAAACAGAGGATACTTACGTAGATCAGATGGTATTGTTTGTGAAGACGTTGACAATTAATTTGCAACTTCTTATGCTATGTCGCTGTTCAAATACTAAATCTATAACTATAGAAAAAGGAGTTGTTTTTCTGTTTGTAAAGAAAAAAATTCGAATACTACTTTATCACTCAGTGAAAGAATATTATAGTCCATGTGGCTATATATTCTTTACCACGCGGTTGAAGCCGCTAGCAGAAGCTAATTTTCTGCCATAGGTACTTCAGGTGTCTTATGTAATCCATCATAAACTCATGTCAGCGGCAAATAACTTCAACTATACTCCACATTATAAATCACTAAAGATGCATAGAGATCAAGTTTATGAAACTGTTTTGTCTTTATAATCATTAGTGTGAAAGTTTGAGAGCTCCGTGCATTACTTGTTACTTAGTAATCATTAATCATTTTTGTCTTACAAATCTATTATTTCATGATGGTTCATATCTTTTGTTTCGAACCGAGCTCTGGATTTGAAACTCATTTCATCCATTACATTTTTTTTTATGAAGTTTAAAGCAAAAAATCTGAGTGTGTAATTTGATTTGGCAGCAAGTTCATTGTATTAGTGTAATGTTGAAATTGAAATAGTATTACTGATTGTGTCTATATCGTCATGAGTTTAAAAATGATTGATTATGCCGTCGCTCTTCCTCTTGAGAGCATTTTTTATTATGTAAATTAACCGTTTTCCTGAAAAAATAAATGAGACTTTTTCTTAAGTATACGTACTGTACACATATTCAATGTGGCGATATACATTTTTTTATAGCCCAACGTTGTTAGTAAGCACTCTCTGCCAGAGCCAGGCAAATATCAACTCAGTAAAATATTTCTACCGTAACTTAACGGATCAATAAAGCCTTTAGCAACCGTCCAACAGTTTCATTATTAAAACAAATACGATAAACCATCGAGATAAGATGGCGGCTACAGATTGATGAATTACAAAATGACCTTTCATTGTTTTGAGTCGGTCAGCAGCAGCTTCATAATGGTACTGAAGTGCAATCAAGAATAGATCATCAAGTACCTTAGTAATATGCAAAAACTCGAATGACATGTGAGAGTGAGTTATTTTGTTTGAAGATGTAATTATGTGAAATCTTGTACGTTATATGGGAATAACTTTTCATCAGGGCTTTGTGCCTGACAGAACTTTTATACTCTGATCTACTACCCCTTGGAGCAGTGAAAAAAATGCAATTTTATAACCGTGTAATATATTACTATTTTTGTAGAATCGAACGCATAATATCAAAGGTTTCGTACTTTCGATAATTTTATTTGTTGTATGTGGTTTTGTTATTATATTACTTAGTGACGGTGTTAGATCTTTTTTTATTCATATAACTTTTGAGCATTATTCAGCTCAAAAATCCTTCCCTTTCTTGTTTCTCTTTTATTTCAAACTGCAGTACTAGAGTCCATTGCTAGTCTTATTTCTTCAATAATCTCGATTCTAAGAAACACATCTTATTTCACGTCGATTTATATCTTGTCTTAGTCAACATTATCATTAGTTTCTTCACCAATACCTTCATAAATAAGCCCTTAAACATTTCTAGCTTCAAAATCTTCTCAACTATCATAATTAAACCCACAACTAACAATCAAGTTGTCAATCTCTAAGTAACGTTCTACAGGTGGCATGAGGTCATACAGTCATGTAATTGGATTACGGAATGGCTCAAGTCAACTGGTGCATGATGTCTGCTGACTCTCAGACAAGTAACCAGACTGATGCTTAACGCCTGGTTGGGTTGTCAATTTAATTGTGTCTGCCTATTAGCGTGTTTGGGTGAGCTTGGTGAGCGTTTGTTGATTTGTGTAAGTTGGGATTATGTAGGTAGGATTTGAATATAAACGAGGTTAAATTTTGTTTAAGTCTGGGCAATGATTTGGACTGTGGGTAGGAGCTAGATAGTTGTTATTTATCTAGAACACTAATTCATGTTCAGATCCGTGATGTCAAAAATTCTTAAATTAAAGTTGTTTGTCAAGATGTCGAATGTATGGTTAGAGAAAATGTTGTCTGGTAATGATTGTAAATAACTTGCTCCGTCATTTTAATTCTTATGACTTCCGTGGAAATATTTCAATGCACACTAATCTTTGAATCTAAATTCAAATCAGAGTAATTTCGTCCCACAGGTTTCCTCATTTATCGGATAATCTTATAAAACAATGAAGGCGATCGCTTAAGCATTAAGAAACGTCAATTAATTTCGTGTGAATATGATATTTTCGTAATGTTGCGCGCACAGCTAGGCGGATAATGATGGGAGCGGCGCACGCGCATAAAACTAGGAAACTGCGGCAATCGCTGTGAGAAGTGAGACTGTACTGTCTCACACGTTGTTTAGTGGTAATATGGAACAAATATATAATTGTTTATTTCATATTTTAAACTCCTAACTCCCTTTAGCATTTTATTAAATATTTCATGGGTTTTAAATATTTACCTCAATTCTTTAATTCTTTATTGTACACAACAAGTTAACAAAAATACAATGATATGACAGTTCATGTACAAAGGCGAGCTTAACTCAACAATGAGTTTTCTGCCAGCAAACCTTTAAGTAACAGAGAGAGATTATATACGAGGGTAGAAACCAGTGTACAATCTAAACCTACATAAATACGTCTAATATATACATACATACATAAATATATAGATATAATATACATACTAATACATGCTAATATTATGTCAATTGAGAAAGGAAGTGCTCTTTAATTTTCCTCTTAAAGATATCTAGAGAAGGGCTGTCGCGAAGGGAATGTGGAAGAGAGTTCCAAAGACGAACTGCAGTTACTGAGAAGGAGCCGCCATAACGGCTGGAAGTGATTCAATGATTTTTTTTTTCAAACTTCCAAATATAGATCAGAGTCAATGCCAAATTTACCAAATATTTTGACAATACGAGTATTATTGCCAATATTAGAGTCACCAATTTTTTGATCATTCTTTTTTACATTTTGTAAAGATAACCAATATTTTTTACAAACGATTCCTACAAGCTTAGCTGACCTTGATCTAAATGCCCGAAAATAGTCCACAAAAAAAAAAACAGAATATCCATATCCAAGTTATCATTATCACTTATGATACTGAGACAAACATTGCCGTTTGCGGCGTCCGGCGGAAGTGGTACACTGGGCCGATAGCGGGTCAGGTCTGGACAAGTCGACGGAAGGCCGCTCTCGGAAGCTCTATCGTACCGTGTGAACGCCGCTATCAAGCCGCATGCGCAAGCACCACCGAAATGGGCACCGTTCGAATGAAACTGGATACTTTATGAATGGACTATGGATATGAACAGTTAATGGTATTGAGGAAGAATGGGATTCTATCTGATCAAGCTTATACATATGTGTTTGTATTGAATCAGGTACTTGATGACCCTATTTCTTGACTGGGCAGAAAAATACATTTTGTTAAATTGTTGAAAAAAATGTCACCACTAAAATAGAACTATTTTATTAGATACAAGCTAAAAAGTTATTGTACTTAATTTTCCCTTTGTACTTAATTTCTGTCCAATGTTTTATATCCTAGCGATAGACAAGAACATTCATAGAAGCTATTGGTCAAAATATAAAAGTTTATACAAAACTCCATTTTGGAATTGGCATTATCGTCTATCAAAACTTTTAAAACTTACAGCACTGATACGTCAAAACTGCACTAATGACATCAATGTAAAAGTGTTTGGCCTGCAGATCACTTAAGTGAAGCAAAGTGACTGTGCGGCACGCCCTAATCTAGAGCGTAATACATACATATATGTATATCGATGTTACTATCTTTGTCCACACATAAACAAAACTTAACCTCAAAAACACCAAATGGGACCAAAAACTCTATTAATATGTCGTTTCTACACTTATTGCGGTATGACCTCGGTGGCTTGTCGAAATCCAACCTCATTGGTTAATGAACGGCTGTCTGATCTAAATCTACGATTTAGAATGGTTCCGGATTCTGGCTGATATTTGGTACTTAGTTATCTATATTATTGTAATCTTATTAAGTAATCTCATTGTCTCGTTGTATTAACAATTTTGACGGTACATGATTAATGAAGCGTGTAATTGTGTGTGTGAATTAAAATTATAGCGGCCATTACAATTTTTTTTTTGTGCTATATGTATTAATCTTGACGCATATATACCAGTGACTTTCAAAATAATTTAAATTACATTATTATAAAAGGTAGTCAAATCAATCAAACGCTTTAGTCAAGTCTACACATTGCGAACACGAAGAACCCCACTAAAAAAATCAATACAGTTAGACTATTACCCAACATTGAAAATTTTATCGTTTAACAACTTCCTTTCAAAGTCAAAAGCACAGTCAACACTTAATAACCCAAAACTTTTGTTTAAAGTGCTCTTAAAATGGAGTACGTTGTCCGGAAGAGTGGAATCCGGTAAAGTTGTCGTTGTCAGGTCCTCTCATTGTGGGGAGGCACAAAGAGCCGTAAACTTGCACTTGTCATCTACCTGCTGCAGCTCTCCATTGTCTTTATGGCTGCAGTTTTTTAATGAGCTCTATAGCTTGTAGAAGGGATGGGTAGGGGTGTCCCGGTTTCCTTTTTTTCAGTGTGGGGTTGTAAGGATCTATTTAATATTTTGTCTTTATTGCTACTATGTTTTTGTGGATCTTCCCCGTTAAAGGGTTAAGGGAGAGTGCATATCAGACTTTTGCTCACAAATCTACTTGTGTCCTTCAGCTGATCTTTATCATCTCATATGATCAGCGGTCCAGGCTTGGCAGGCATCATCTCTGCTTGGTCTTAGAGGTAGTGGAGACGTTGTATATGCTGACAACTTTTAGAATCACGTGTTGTTGACGTCTCGTTGTTAGTCTAACCGTAAGAACGGGCGGTGAACTACCTCTTACTTGTCTTCCGCGAGCCAGCGCATGACTCATATCATGACAGTTAGTCTGAAGATTATATGTCTTGAAGGACAAAATGTGTTGCAAAATTCCTGTTCAAATTCTATTCGGTTTTTGGTTTCTATGAAAATAATGAATCATTTATTTAAACAGCCTATTGTTTAAAGATTTCGACATTCCTTTGAGCCTCATCGTAATCCGTTCACACACACATCGCAGATCAACACGAACTGGATGCTAGCAAATCACGCGGGACTGGAAGAAATCTAGAACGTTCCACAGTTGATGGGCTACTAAAACTTAATGATTTAAACGTGGCTTCGACTGCGCGAGATCCTGGTGAAACAATAGCATTAATTATATGGATTATCCTTTACTCAGTCGGACCTGCAAGTCGTGATAATAACGGTATGAGCTTAAAATCGACATCTGGTCCGCGAGCCCTGACTGACATGCGTAATTGCTTAAGTATTATTATAAAGCTACTGAAACCAGAAGGCCAGTCACCGTTGACGGTTAAATACCCATTTGCGGACCGTGAGACCATTTAAATCTGTTTAGATTCAACCCGTATCTCAGGATCGTGGATTATAAACAAATCTAATTGCTACTTACTTCATCGTTGTCGAAAATCGCGTGATCACCAGTAATTTCGGAACCTGAGAGAACATTATACCATCGTCCACATAGACGAAGTCGAGAAAACGAAAAATGAAAATTATGTGATGATTTATCAAGCTTTATAATTATGTCGGCGCGAATAATAAACCAAAATACATCATTTATACGACAATTTAATGAATAAAATAACCTCCACGTGGGATTTCGACACACTTGGTAATGGTTAATTATATAATACCGGAGTATCGTGTCGGTCGCTGCCGCTGCTGTAATTAATACCTCTAAACCTATTCCATGGCTCGTTTTTTGTCTGTCTGTGATGATTTGTGCTGAGAATGGTCCGGTGCTCGGCAGCCGCGGACACACGCACGCTGCGCATGCGATGTGCACGGTAGTTGCGTAACACCTGAGATCCGAGCATTTTCTTTTCTGTAATTATGTTCATTACATCTAAATGATTAGATATGTTATTAGATATGTTATTACTTTTATACACGTAACAGGCAATTTTAACATTTCAATTCATATTCGCATTTGAGACTAGTTTCAATGATCTCGGCTGCTATAGTGGGGACTGGGGACCGTTTACCTGCGCGTCTCCCTTCGCTCGGAGCCCGAAGGCGTCGCACCCTCCGAGATTTGCGCCGGGTGCGCCGGCGCAGGTGCTCGACGCACGACGCTCGTACTAACCGTCTATTTTACAAAAACAACAAAAAAGCCCAGCCGGGAGCGATGGCAACCGTGTCATGTTATTCCGTCGGTTTATACCATAAAAAAGAACGGAGAATTTGGCCGTTTCCGCTTTCTCGGAACCGTGATTCACCTCGCGTGTGAGCCTACACTATGATTTATACACAGATTATTGTTTGCGGTCAAACTTGAATGTTTTATGCGATTAAATAAATTTTGTTAGAACATGAATTTTAATATTCAACTTTAATAATGCATGTCGGTATGGGACCCCGGCTAAGTCTTCTTAAAGAGTCTTTGAATTTATCATTTAGAGTGCGCTTTCACCGCCATAAGTCACGCAACGCTAATAAATATCAAAGTTTAATGATGACAGGATAAGGAGAAATCTATTTTGAATGAGGTACCCTATAGTGCCCTGAAATATTGATACTTACACTATTTCATTGAGACGGCCAGATGATACACATTCAATCCTCTATAATGGTGTAAGGACCTCAAACTTGGTTTCCCATAGTTAAACCCATATGTGGAAAAGTAATTTGATTCAATACTTGCCGTATATATTGTTGACACATTGATAACAGTTAACAATGAAAACAAAATTGGAGAAAACAAGAACTCCAAATATAACAGCTTGTTAGCCAAAGTAATGGTGTTCGGTGGATCCTCGCAAGTCGGCCTAAATATGCCGTTTACGGCGGTTCCGTTTAAAGTAGGGGTATTACAGTAAATCGTGAATCCAGGCTATTGTGGTTTAGACATATATGGAATATTTAAGCTGATTCCCCGAGGGATTTTAACCTGTGGGTCGCAAACCATTTCGTGACCTTTAAAAGAAAATTGGACATGACTTTTGATTCTAATTAGATGATGCTTTTGTTCGAAAGTTTCAGTAAATGCTATAAATGGGGGATAGTATTTGAAGCTTGAATAGCGTCTAATGGAGTGGTCGGAGGTTCGCATGTTATTCACAGGTTGTGACAATGATACAACACCTCATTGTTAGTAGATTTACGATATATTTCTTTCAACGCACAAAGCGGCTAGAGAACAGGTGCTGTAATTTAAAGGCTAAGCTTTCGAAATCGTTGAAATCCACAGTCACTTGCAGAGTTGCAATTTTGCCATGAGCGCTCCTCTCACCACACAATAGTTACGGCCACCCGTGTTAAAATTCATCATATTCCTACTCATAAAACATACCAGTTAGATTCTGTCTGTCCTAACGACGTAATTTACGATCACCTACTTCCATAATTGGCACACGCAACAAATCTATTTCATCGAGACTATTAGTCATTGTTAGCGGGTCTGGTACCCTGGCTAAACGACGCTGCTCATAATTTAGCCGTTCACGAAGCTACGAGATAATTATGATTAATTTTATGCATGAATTGAGAAGGATTGGAGCTGGAAGGTCTTGTGGATATGAGTCGTGATGTCTACATGAAATACAGTTTTACTCGGACGTGTCTATCTAGCAAGGTGATAGTGCTATCGAAGGAATAACGTACTCCATGAGGTATCTTACTATCTAAGTAACAAATATTTTATTTTTATGTATTCTAAATAGATCTCGATACGTCCCGTTCGTGATTTTTAAAAGTAATTGATTTGTTATAAAAAAAAAACTATTAATTTTTAGTCTCATAAACTATTCAAACAAAATAACACTACCCTTCAAATAAAAATGAAGAAAAAAAACAACATTAACCAAAATGGTGGCAAATAAGTGGTTACATACCCATATTAGATTTGGTTATCCTTGTGCTTGTGCCCCCGGTTACGCCTGAAGAAGTGCATGTGGCTCTTCGCCGCATGAAGAACCGGAAAGCTGTCGGTGCCGACGGAGTCCCTATTGAAGCCTGGAAGGCGATGGGACCTCGTGGTGTGGGCATCTTAACCCACCTAGTTAACCGCATGCTCCTCACCGGAAAGATCCCGAGTCAATGGAGACTGAGTATTATCACTCCAGTCTTCAAAGGCAAGGGATCGGTGCAGGAGTGTGGCGACTACCGTGGGATTAAGGTTATGTCCCACACCATGAAGCTCTTCGAGCGGGTGATTGACTCTCGGATCCGGCAGGAGTGCACCGTCTCGGGATGTCAATATGGGTTTCGACCAGGCCATGGCGCCATGGACCCCATCTTTGCCCTAAGGGTTACCATGGAAGGATACAGATCGAAGAATACGCCTCTGCACCTCTTGTTCCTAGACATGCAGAAGGCTTTCGACTGTGTCCCCCGTGATGTGATCTGGTGGGCGCTGAGATCCAAAGGAGTGCCCGAGACCTATGTTGACATCATCCGAGACATGTACCGAGACTCCGGTTCTGTGGTTCGGACCGCTGTTGGCGATACGAAACCCTTCCCCATCACCGTCGGAGTTCACCAGGGCTCTGTCCTTAGTCCGTTTCTGTTCAGCGTGGTGCTGGACGTGTTGTCCACCATCAGGGACTTACATGAGCAGCCGCCGTGGCTGCTCATGTATGCAGACGACATCGCGCTGGCGGACTCGGACAGTGGGCGCTTGGTTCGACGTGTGGCAGCGTGGAAGGAATCGCTGGAAAACGGCGGTCTGAAGATTAATGCGGCGAAGACCGAGTACTTGGCCTGTAACACAACTAACGCTGCTCCTGTTCGCATTGGCGAAGACACAGTTGAGCGCACGGAACAGGTCAGGTACTTGGGATCGGTGCTCCACGAGTCCGGGGACGTCGATTGCGACGTCGACTCACGTATCTCGGCGGCCTGGGCGAAATGGCGTGAGGTGGCGGGGGTTATCTGTGACCCCAAAATGCCGGTTAGGCTCAAAGGACAGGTCTATAAGACCATCATTAGGCCTGTCCTTCTGTATGGCAGTGAAGCGTGGCCTGTACTTGAGCGACATAAGCAAAGCCTGCGTGTCACGGAAATGAATATGCTGCGCTGGATGTCTGGAGTTTCGCGGAAAGACCGCATTAAGAACTCCCGCATCCGGGGCAGCCTTCAGGTCCGTGACATAGCGGATAAACTGCAGGAGGGTCGCTTACGCTGGTATGGCCACGTTTTACGAAAACCGGCAGACTACGTGGGTAACAGATGCCTCGCCATGCCGCCTCCGCCGGGACCCGGAAAACGAGGTAGGCCTAAGAGGCGTTGGATCGACGTCGTAAGGGACGATATGCGTGCTAATGGGCTTAAGGCAGAGGACGCAAAAGACCGAGCGAAGTGGAGAAGATTAGGCAGGAAAGCGGACCCCGGGCACCGAGGTGAAAGCCAAGGTAGCAACCGGGACTTACGCTAGGCTGATGATGATTAGATTTGGTTATCCCATATGTCACAAAATAAACAGGATTTAATAATGATACTATAAGACATAAGAAACCGATCAGTAGTGTTCTACACCTTACACATAATCGTTTTCGAAAGTAGCCAACACCCAAACTACTAGCAACAAAACAAGTTGCCCAACTTTAAAATATAACCGCAATAAGTGAGGCACTTTGAAAAATTACATGCCCATCAAAAAGCTGTAGCTTCAAAACTGGTAGAAGACATATTGTACGGTAACTACTTCTCTGCTGACTCCATTTGTAAACCTCGGACTGATATTCGATTTACTATCGTTCGTATGTTTGTGATTAATGAATGTCAGGAAGAAGCCGCCTTTTCAACATCTACTAATTAGTTGAAATCGTTCCGCGTAATGTGATGTGATTATAGACTTTGTCTTTTTGTAGTTCTCCTATGTAGATTTGGGTAAATGTTAGATTGATAAAGAAGAGAAGCTTGGTATTGACAGGTCATTTTTGCTAATTTGGTTTATCAAACAGCGTTCCGCGTAACGGGAAGAGTTGAAGGTAAAGAAGAAAAATGTCATTGTTTTTATTTATAAGACTTGAAGTAACAGATGAATCACCAAACATAATACTCCGGTACATAACTGAATTAAACTCAACATGCAACAAAATCGTATTGAAGCATATCACAATTTTACGGTTAGCCATAAACAATTTCAATATTATATTGCGATAATTTGCGAGTATGGACCGTGGTAGACAATTACGTTTGAGAATACTAGAGTCGGTTAGTGTCATGACGAATCGAAATCACCATTATGTGATGGCTCTTAGAAGTTCGTTTTCGAACCAAGTTTGATAAAATTCTTGTGAAATGTTATTGTTACAATTTGATTCATGATTTATTCGGTTAGTTAGACAGATATTTAGTTTAGAAGTGGAAGAAGAATTGCATGCTCCAAATTGTTTTACACAGTAACTCCGTGATGAATTTAAAATTGAAATTGCATGATGCAGAGTACTGAATAGTTGTAAATATTACAAACCCTGCTTTACTTGGTTGTTTAAAATCTCACTCCGATCTGGAAAGTAGAAAGGCACGAGTAAATGTAAATCATTTTGCTAAAGATCCATCTTTGGGCCACGCTCCTTCTAAAACGGGTTTCAACGATTCTATTCCCGTTGATAGACAGTATTGTAAGGTAAGTAATGACTCGCTATAATATTGGATAGCGGTGTGTCTATATTTTCTCATCTTCGTTTCTCAACTGTATTATTGGATTTGAAATTTTCTTTTGAGGTCACTGTTGCTTTTTCAATGAGCTTTCTAGAGTTATTGATAAAATTGTTACTTATGATGTTATTGATATCTATGTAGTAAGTGTAATTGCAGACACGATTACAGTTGGTACATACATTATATCTGTTTTCTTACATTGTCATCATAAATCCTTAGTTTCCATTTGCTTTTAAATCCTTCTCTAAAGTTCTCATACTGCTTTTGGTTTCTGTATCTACAAAACCATGTCCTATCTATCCTGTATCTACAAATCCTACAACCAATATATTAAATGGACAACACAGAAAGCTCATTGTCTCCATCTAATTGGCAATGAAAATTCTAATTCCAATGTTAATGTACATAGGAAGTAATTAGGGCTTATTTATTGAGCTACCTTATCTTTGGGCGTCACGAATGCTCTGGGCACCTGGGCCAGCCAATTGTTTGCAATACTGCTAGAAACAGTCGCACGCGCATGTTGTTTAAGATCTAGAAGGCTGTATTGTGCTACGGACTTGACTCCGTCTGGTCATTGTTTAATAATATCTATTGTACTATTGCATGTATTTATAAATTGTTAATTTTCAGTGATCGATGTTTAGTTACTCGTAGTTGTTAGTAGCTGTTGAGTTTTTGTTATGTGGATTCAGTTGAGCTGTAGCTTCTGGCTCCTGAATTGTTGCTAATGCAATGTGATGATTTTTTTAAATTAAGCTTCATCATTATCATCAGTCTTTTACTGTTCCCACTGCTGGAATACAAATCTCCTTTCTTGGAGAGGGAATGGGCAATAATCCACCACGTGGGAGTGGATTGGTGGATGTCACACGTCTTCGAAATTTTGGTTCTAGGACATGCCGGTTTCCTCACGAAGTAAAGCTTACACTTCTTATATTATTGAGTATACTCGACATATGTTCAAAAACATCCCCTCCGAACATGTCTGTACTTGTATTAAAAGTTCCTTAAACTTGAACTATAAATACAAGAATTTCGCAGTTATATCTCCAAACTGGATATTCTGGTATGTCAGAATGACCAAAGGTGGCATCACATCATGTTTTTATCCTTGTGTCTACGCTTGAGCGGGTCCCATTATTCCCTAGCTGTGACGTCGGCGGCAGCTGCAACTAACGTACGCCACGAGTGTGTTTGTCTCTTTCTAACATGCGGAGTTAGTGCGTTGTCTCTTTCCCGCAGAAGTGCATATCTATCATCCGGTCAAGTCTACTGCGCGCGCGGTGAAACTGTATCGATTTGTGTCATTTTGTTTTTGAGAAATTCTGGCTGTTGGAATATATTTTGAATGTATGTTTTAGAGATTTTTGTATTTTGTAAATATGCTATTATGATAAATAAACATTTGTTTCTTAAATATTGATTGTTTAATCGTTTTTTTTTTTGTATTTTGTGGTCAAAAGGATCAAAAATCTAGCTTTTCATTAGGTCTCCATTATATCTTCAAGTTCTTTTATTTCAATATATCATCCAAAAGCTTCGAAAAGCTGTATAGCATCAAACTAATCGCCTTACGCTATCGAACGCCCACGTGTTTCGATCCCAAACCTTTTTTTTTATTTATCAATCTTTTATCTTGCTTTGTATTTTTTTTTTGCTTCTAATGGCATATGAAATGTAACACAAAAGGCTGACAAAAAATTGTACTACGAGTTTTACATGCAGTACGCATGACCTTTATTTGTACGTTTTTTTATCTTTTTTATTTAAACGTCAAAATGGCGGGTGTTTGGATTTGAATTATTGATTGGATTGTTTTGGTAGTTTATTAATGTTGTTTTGGGTTCTTGAGTAATTACTGTAATTAGTCTTGATCTAAGTTTTTGACATTATCCTTATTTAAGACTTTTGGTGGTTCATTTGTATGATTGTATACTGATTTTTTAGTTATCGATCCTTTTTGGGTTCTGTTCCCAAAGGCTAAAACGGAACCCTATTACTAAGTCTCCGCTATACGTCCGTCTGTCCGTTTATCACTAGGCATACCTAGGTATCTTTGAAACTTTACCTTACCTTAAGGAACTTTGCTGTGGTTGATACAATGTTAAGACTAATCTAAAGACTTCTTTGGAAATCCACTTGAATTGTCAATTCTTTCACGATTTAATTTCGAGACTTCGCTTGTTATCAGGCGCAACATAGTATGTAAAGACGATGCGCAAGCGCACCCCACCTGTGTCGTGTAACGGAAGCGTGGAACAACGCGGCACTGTTTAAATATATCACAAATTCTTAATGGCTACTTTGTAAGGTGGTTACAAAATAAAGTTGTGGTTTTTTTTTCCATTTTTAAGACTTCATTTTGGCATAATTTCGAATTTTGTAAAAAGCTTTTCAAAAACTGTAAATTTGTATTCCATAAACCACACAATGATGTCAAAGAATTGTTTATTATCTCAATACAATATTGGAAAGGGACTGATTTTTCCAGATACTTTTGAAACACATTAACAGACTTTTTTATGGTAGGTAAAAATCATCCAATGACGAATCCCGCCCTTGGACGGAACGGAAAACAGTGTCAGACTCTTACTGACTAAACTACCTACCCCATTCCTACGTTGCCATATATACCAGGGCCAGAGCCTTCCTTTCAGACGCGAACCCTTGGCTCCAGTTGGCTTCGACCCTTCTGCAGGGTCTCTACGGTTTGGCTGACAATTCCTTAAGCATAATTGATATTTGTTTTTTCTATTGATAGGCAAAGGTCTGAAAGCCTATTTCATAGTCTGCCACTTTTTCATCATTCACTGTTGGACAAAAGTCTCCCTTAAGCGTCGTCACAACAAATGGTCCTGTTCGTCTAACATCCACCGCACGTGACTCTCCTGGTTATTAGACCACCTTTTGGAAAGCCTTCCAACATTGCGTTTTCGTCCACTTTTTATTTCTAAATTAAATGATTTCACATTACAAGAACAAAATTTCAATATCGTCTATATAAAATTTTAGTTTCCTTCAATAATAGCGATAATAAGACATCCAAGCAGGCGGTCTATGGCGCCACCGAAGATAATACGCCTTGTAATAAAAACCCATCAAATTAATATTCCTCTCTTTAACTGAGTTTAATTAGTTAGGTTAAAAGTAACCGTGAGAATCCACCAGTGTCGGCTATAACAATTACTGATTTAACGTTTTTATGTCCAATGCTTATTTGTGTATAAATTTTTTGATGTTTAAATTTAATTACCTTAAATTTTTACTTAAGTTGTAACGTTGGTTGTGTCGTTTTTAATATTTAACTATCGTATTTTTTTAAATAATGACATAATATTATTTTTTTGTATAATTTGTTGATTGCTTGCTGGTCTTTTGGTACAGAACTGTGCTGTTTTTGTCTTTCTTTAATTTGGGAGATTTATTGTTCCGTTTAATGATTACAGCAAAAGTTTGAAGAGCTATATGTTACACATGTCTAAGTTGGTTAGCGGCAGAAGTTCGTTAACTTCATTACCTATCAGAAACTTTTCAGAAAGATGTCTAAGATTTTGTCAATCTGCCCAGCCTTTTATACTTTCAGACATATTGGGTACAGATGTATACCAGTATCTTACATGAGCTCATCCTCATCTGAACACCTCGATTGTTCAGAATGTTTCATTTCTTTATCAATAGCCATGTCCTTTCACTCTATACACGTAACTTTAAGCTTTCATTCATCGTTATCGACAAACCTATTCATAAACTCAAGAATTCACCCACACAGCTCAACAATTTCCATACTACAGCCGCGTTTTTCATACAAATACTCGTAAAAATCAATGATACATATGTGAGTGATCGTCACCAGATGGGGCGCACTTGTGTTTTCGTTGGGGATGCGGTGGGAACGCGAGCGCATCTGTGAGTCTCTCGCACACCACACAGGCGCGGAGGGCGAACGGATATAAAGGATAAGGGAGATATGTGCTGTTTAATTAGGAGGTATTATTATCAGTTTTCTCTTTGTTATCTTTTTGATGTCTGCCACGGTGAAATAATTAAATTTATTGAAAGGTGTAATCTGGAGCAAGAGAAAAAATATCTGTTATGAAATGATAATGTTGAAGCAAAAATAAATGCTAGTAAATATATAATTTTGTGTCCCACTTTTTTTTTAAATGGCATAGCTTAGTATCAATACTATTTTAAACACTGACCAACGATGAAGCCTCAATCTAGACCATCAATTACCTGACCCAGTTTCAACGAACGTACCCAACTTATTATTTCCCAATTAATTTGTCATTCTTATAGTTTAAGCCTTGATTGGTCAACAAACAAATTGTCGGAATGACACACGGAAAATTGGTCAAGCACTGATCTATTATATTCCACTACCATTAGACCAAGGTCATATGGTCAGGTTGCTGTCATACGCTGCTATTAAAGATAATGATCAAGTAAGGTCAATATTGCGCATTAATTCCTATTATGTTCGTAGTTGACGCGTTCCGTGAGAATGTGTCTGATTTATATATATGTATAGCAGAAGTATGATCTACATATTATTAAGTATCTATGGTTGGACCTTTATGCAAAGTGGAACTTGTCAGTCATTGTATAGGACCGTGGACATTTATTAATGACCGTGGAACTCGTAACCATAGAGCTAATAATACTCGTAGTAGGACTTATAAAAATTGTACCTAAAGAGGAAGAAAAACTGTAGTAAGATAAAATAAAAAAATGTACTCATATAATTAAGAAAATTCAAAATATAAAAAGACTAAGAATTTTCAGTAGTAGTTCCAAATGCGCTTGAATTTACTATTGTTGGATATCATGGGGAAGCACATTCCAGAGTATAATGATACAATATGTTTCGAATCTTCTTTTCAATTCTTCGAATATGGGTCTTACAATATTAAATATTGACATTCCATCTCAAGAATGAAGGTTTTTCACTGAACAAACCCGTCACTCATAAATGCATAGCAAGCGTGTGATAAATCAAAAGGTAGTAGCTTCATATGACTATGTATTAGGTAATTAATATTAATCGTTTATGAGATTTTTTCCGATGTGTTTACTTAAATTACGCTTCTTAATTTTAGATAAGTAAATGGTTTTTGAATGGTTCCTCTAGTTGCAAACAATTTAAGTAGGATACTAAAAATATTATTATAATTTCTGTCAAAAAATGCTAAGTGCAGACATAAGCTTCCACAAAGCATCGATTAGTTCTGTGCGCCTTGCATTGCATTCCATCATCAGATCATTAATCCAACTTGTAGCAGGCGTTTCCAACTCTGCGTCTTCCGAGACACGGTTGCTACTCCAAAATCTTTCATCCACATTGATAAGATGTTCTGTGAGTAAAATGCCCAGCCAGTTAAGTTTAGCATTTCTTTGTGTTATGTTGGTAACTTTTACACTCTTGCAGATATCTTCATTCTTTATTCGATCACTAGCTGTGCCCGCGACTTCGTCCGCGTGGAGTAGTTATTTTGGGCATCATATTTATTTTTGCAAACAACCTCAGCTTTATAAATTATAGCTGTTACCCACGACTTTGCCCGTGTCAATTTCTGTTATTATTTTAGACAATTTGGTTTTTAAAAGAACATAATTAAGTATCTAAAAGTACTTCATAGAGCTACACACCCCCTTGGACACGCCATAATCTCGGCGGTAAGTCCCCTCTTTGAGGCGTGATGTCTATCACGGCATCCTCACCTTCCGCATGACGCAGGTTCTCACCGGGCATGGGAAGTTAAGGAGATTCCTGCGCCGGATTCATGCGGAAGAGACACCCGGGTGTCGCCACTGAGTGGCCAGCCCGGAGGACACGGTGGAGCACACGGTGGAGGTGTGCCCCGCTTGAGAAGAGCATCGCCGTGTCCTCGTGGGGGTGATCGGCGGCGGCGACTTCTCGCGCCAAAGAAGAATGGCAAGCGGTCGCCTCCTTCTGCGAAGCAGTAATGCTTGTAAAGGAGAAGGCCGACCGCATAAGGCAAGGGCAACATCGTCCTCGCCGTAGCCGTCGCCGCCGCGATCTCGTCGATATCCGGCCACCGTAGACGCTGGCTTGCGGACGATGAGCAATGGGTAGCTCGCCGTCCGGTTGTCTGGTAACAGTCCAGACCGAGACGAAGTCGTCGACGGCGCGCACTGCTCCCGCGCGCCTCAAGGTGTTGTCAGCAAACTATGGGGCCCTTCAGGGTCGAAGCCTCCTGCAGCCGAGGGTTGGTGCGAAAGCGTTATACCGGGACTCTGGGAATAAGGCAAGGGAGGAACGGGGTAGGTTATTTAGTCAGTAAGAGTTTGACACTGTTTCCCGCTCCGCCCAAGAGTGGGATTCGTCATTGGATGATTTTTACCTACCATAAAAAAACCCCTCCGCGTCGCGCGCAAGCAACCGCGCAGCGTCATGTTTTGCACATCATGCGGCGCGTGTGAATTTTATATCGGAGTTGTTTTAAATTGTAATAACTTCTAAGATGTTCATTGAAAATAAGTGATGTCAAAGACAATTTTGTTCACAATTACATACTCTGAATCAACAACACATTTATTTGGATAAAGTTTAATATTACTATGTTGATACAACTCTACCAAATAATTGGTAACAATGCATTAATTTCGGCCAAATTTGATTCCCATAAAAATGGTTCTAGTGAGTTAATCTTAAAAGATAGACATATACTGTCGCGGACATTTTTTTAGATCATTTTAAGAGGAATAATTCCTTCATACATATTTTTTTGTTATCTTGAACCGTTTTCGCAGCGCACGCAACGAAAGCCCTCAAAGATGAATATTTTTCCCCGTTTTTTCCACATTTTCCATTATTTCTTCGCTCCTATAAGTCGCAGCGTCATGTTATATAGCCTAAAGCCTTCCTCAATAAATGGTCTATTCAACACAAAAAGAATTTTTCAATTCAAACCAGTAGTTCCTGAGATTAGCGCGTTCAAACAAACAAACAAACAAACAAACAAACAAACAAACAAACAAACTCTTCAGCTTTATAATATTAGTATAGATTTAATGCACATGGATAACTCGTGAGTACAGCTGTCATCATTGTCTCATCGGGCTCAATGAGCAATTCGGGAGTAATGTGTCTCCGTCCACTGTAACTTAAATTTGGCGATTCTAGAACCTTGTATATTTCGAAATTAATCAACATTAAAAATAAATGCATATTAATGGCTTGAACTCGAATTGTATCGATATTTATAAGTCTCATACAATTTGTTATCAAGAGTCTGATTGATTCAGAATCTTTATTCACCGTGACCAATTGGAACAATCAGTTTGTTGCGTCTGCCATAGGGTTGCCTGCGTTAATTAAGATTTTTTTTTGCTCAATTCATTTTAAATGTAAATAGGATTGAAAAATAGGAATTCTTAATTGGGGTTAATTGTTATATCAGTTTAGTTTATTTCGACATAAAAGTTTAACACAACGCATGTGACTAAACAAGCAATGGGATGAGCGAGCATGCACTGATACCAAGTAACCTGGAACAAGAGCATAAACATGATATAGCATAATTTCTAAATTGTGCTATATCATGTTTTTTTCATGCTTTTTTGCCACAGTCTTGGAGTACCAATAAACAACGAAAGGTCAGTTTAGTCAGTAAAAGTCTGACACTCCTTATTGCTCCACCCAGATCAGGAGAAAATATTTAATGATATTCCCCTTTAAAAGAAGAAAGGTAGAAAGATGATGACTATTTAAAACAAAGCAAGAAGTCAAAGTAAAAAACGTGTATTCCAGACCAAGTGTACACGCCCAAGAGCGGGTTTCGTCATTGGATGATTTTCACCTACCATAAAAAAAAAAGACCAAGTGTACAATGATTATATTTTTAATTTAGTACTTATGATTTAGCAACCTTTTCCAAGCAACTATTTATCAACCACCGCATAAATCAACTAATAGAAAGCTCTGTCGAATCCAAATAAATTTTATGAGACATGTTCTTTTTTCACGACGTGTAAATTGAAATATTGGCCACTATCACAGCACTCATTTGAAACTTCTATAAAAATAATATCAATTTGTAAAAAATACACTCGCCAACAACCTAACCTCCTGATGACCCTGACATTTAATACCGCGGCACCTTTGATCGCTACTTGCTTGTTTATACCAATTAACTAGCTCAGGCACACGGCTTCGCTTCTCTCACTAACTTCAATCAACCACATTTAATTACGTAGAGTAAGTTGCCACAATTTCTGTTAATTACTACAATTTCTTATAATTGGACTGTGTAACTATTTTGTCTTTAATCGCCATTTTGTGAAGATTTATTTTTATTTGGAGCTAAATGTCTTTCGGTATTTTGTTGGTATCATTGGTAATGGGTGTACAATATTGTGGATTGATCTATATAGTCTTTAGTTTTCTTTGTATGATAGTCACAATCATTTCAGAATTTTACAGAAATATCATCATGGTTTTATTTATCCTGATTTATACGGTGATCTCAGTTGTAACTTTAGCTTTTTTTTCAGCCATATCATATTTTATACTATCTGTCATTTCTTTAATGCTTCCTACTTCTTCTTACCACTTTCATACTTGGAATATTTTCTCACAATATTGTCCTTACCCAACCCAAATCAACCATCTAAATTAATTACCGCGACTCAAAGGACCATATTTTCTCAAAATTCAATGAAACCTACTTACACGAATCTCTTGACACGCAAAACGGGCCGCAACCGATGTTTGATCTCGCCCGTGTTCAAACCGTCCCCCGCCAGAGATTACTCAAGTCGTTCTGATAAATGGATCTATTCTGTTGGATCGATTTATGCAGCGACTAAGCGTAGCCCATTAGGCCACTATTATAGGAGTAACGCGTACAACTCGGCTGGTGAAGACAGTTTGGTTATTCAAGTGTCGGATTCTACTGGAGTTGGACAAGTTCTGATCTTTAATTGAGAGAAACTTTGGGTGTAACGGCCTGAATGGAGAACATTTAGGTTAGAGCTAGGTTTTTAGAGAGCAGAATATCTCTTTGTATCGCCTTTTCCTTGGCTTTGATTGTATCATTATGATTATGACGCCCACTGGCCAAGATTGACCTATGTTCAATACAAAATTCGGTCATAGGTCAAAAATGTGAAAGTATTTTTTGGCTTTGTTCTTTGAATAATTATTGTCGTAATAAAGTTTAAAGTATCGACCATAGATAAATTATTGATAGATGATCAAAATGTCGGTAATTTTTTTTAGAGTTTTTGAAAAATAAAAAATGGAGATTTTAGTATAAATAAAAATTTTTTCAAGAATGATTGAAAAAAGAAAATTAAATATAAATGTTATTATGAGAAATTAAGAGATAATAATAATTTTATTATTTTATAATGAATCATGTGTTTTACTAATATTTCGTAAAATGTATGACCTCAAACGGCACGGCAAGCCTGGCTAAAATAATACAGTAACTTCTAGCTTTCAGAAGTGTAGACCAGACTCTAATCATAAGAAACAACATACACGGTACGAAATAAAAATACCATAGTGTCAAAGCAAGCTAGACTCCAACAGTTCTCATTTACAAAATCATCGTGTTCATCCATATTACCCCCACTTAGAAGTAGGTGCTGTAGTGTCTAAAGCTCTAAAATGACCCCACTATCAGTAACTATCATTAAACCCATCGTATCGGGCGAACCGGTAATCGTGTTGTCATGTAGCACCGCAGGAGCCCCAACTATGGTCATAGACCATGTTCCTCTTGTACCCATAACGATTTGTCACAGGTATCAATTCTATAAATCCATGGTATCTCTGTTCTATACGCCACTTGTTTGAATTTGCATTTTCAGATTATATGTAATGTAAGGAAGTGTTGCTAAAGATAATATTAATAAATACGTTATTGTTGAATGGTAGGGATATGGAAGGAGTGTGTTTTGAAAGGGACGTGTAAGTAGGCGATATTGGATATGAGTTGGGTATTTTATTTTAATGTGGTGTTTAGTTTTTAAAAATGTAGCTAAGACTGGCACTGTCTAACTAATATTATAAAGGTGAAAATTTGTATTGAATATGCGTATGTGTATTTGTTACTTCTAGACAATCAATCGGTTGAACGGGTTTGGTTGATGTTTGGTCACATAGCTAGTCCATGCCATGGAAATAACACGTAAGATTTTTTCTTCTAATTTCTACTTACACAGATTTTTTCTTCTAATTTCTACTTACACGTGGTCTAAGCCGCTGGCAAAAGCTATTATTCATAATAAAAAGTCTATTTGCATATCTAGTGATTGTGTAAAAATTAAAACCCGAAGCTATGTCCAAAGTTCACAATCCAATTCCACTGTTCGAAAAAGTAAACCAGTTTCTTGACCAACGGAAACGCAATATTTGCATAATAGCTGTATTCTCACTTGTAAAAATAAAGTCCTTATTTCTTTACCAACATTGGCGAATTGGTCCATGACTATACCAGTTTCTACATCAGCTCAACTAGCTGCATCTTTAACACAAACATTTGAGTATTGGCCGTAAGGAGTATTGGTCCTAAAGGATCCTTTAGGACCAATACTTTCATAGACATTTGCATATTGGTCCTTAGGTCCAAATCTCGCATATCCAACGCAGACATTTGCGTATTGGCCACTACCAAGCGTGGGTTTGCCAGATAAATAGTCCAATTTACAACCACGTCTGACAAATGGTGTACTAATGAACTAACGACATATACCCGATGGTTATAATGTGGCACACAGATGATAAAACGAACAGATAAACTTAGAATATAAAGTAGATTGTTCGATTCGTGGCGTGGTAGTTTTAATTAGTTGGCGTTAGTGAATTGCGTAAGTGTGGGCTATGTGTCGTGTTGGTGGGCGGTGACTTGTGACTTAAGATGCTGTAAGCGATAGTTTAGTGTCGTTTGGGGAAGAAGGGACACTTGGAAGAATTAATGTGGGCTTCTGGATATGTTTAAAGAAAGTAAAAAGGTTATTGAGCTTCTGTTGAACTTTGAGATTCGTTTTGTAGATAAGTTGATTCGAAGGTTTGATTGTTGCAATAGAAATTAGTTTCCATCTCTCATTTTTTTTTTTGAGGCACGATTATCTTCAAATATTTTTCCTGTTTTTATTGAGATCCCTGTCAGACTTTTATTGACTAAGACCCACTCATGTTCTTTTAGTTGTTTTTGGTAGTCCATGGTCCCGATGACTTCTGTTTTTTAATAATTTTTTGAAGTCTTTTTTTGATGTAGTATCGAAATGGCTAGGCGCTGTAATTTTCTTTCTGTATTAATTACTTATTAATAGCTAAGTATAGAAATGACAGATTCCAGAATTTGCCTGATTCTATGAGGTATTTTTTAAATGTTTGAACGAAATTGTCAGATTCTCGGAATGTACGGTTCTATAAATTAGAATTTTACATTCCGAGAATCTATCAAATTAAGGACTATGTAGTAATTTCGCGAATCTGTCATTTCAACAAGACCCTCTTACATTTTTAAATTCTAGTCCATCTTTAAGGGAAGCACTTTAATTAATTGGCTAGGTATGTCCCTCATTAGTTTCTCAATCTTGGTAATTTAACATACTGGCTTTTAGTTGCGGAATGTAGAAAAATGTGGATCGTCGATTGAGAGTAATTTGTTTAAGCGTCACAATTTATGCGCTTGCACATACGAGGTTTTGACGATGTTAAAGAGGCATGATGTTGAAATTAGTCTAGCATTTATTTGGGTAAATTAAAAGTATCTTGAGGTTGCACAAAATACTATAAAATTTCCATAGATTATTTTAATCTCAACATTTCTAAGCTCTTACGTAGTGTGGCAGCGGCATCAACTTCAATGAGTGAGTTTTTCATCTACAATGGTTTGTCTCCAACTCTCCACGGTTTGACTGACTAGTGCAATGAAATATCTACCATACTAATTGGGAACTGTTAAATTTGTCTCTACAGTTTGAGTTTGCTAATATATAGCTCAAAACAACATTATGCAATATTCATTATATTGCATGTGACTTTGGTGACTTCATTGACATGCTCATTATTACTGTTCGATATCGTACAAATTTCTTCATTCATTTCATAAAATCTTTCCAAAGTAAACAGGTCCACATTCCCACCACTTACTGAGCTAACTGCATCAGTTAAATCCAGTCACATAATATCTTAGCGAATATTTGTCGAAGAAAGTCTAGATCATACACTTTCTTCAGGTTTCTGCAAGAGCCGCCATTTAAGGCGTTATGTTATGAGTGCAAAGCGCACTGCACGATTTCTCCAGGCAATTAAAATTAATATGTGGGCAACTCGTTCTTGGGCATAATACCATTTTGTTGTAGGGCTGCTACTGTTTCCGATATCGCAGACTGTTTTGGGGTCATCATCATCCGAACGACGGCCATTGATGGTTATGTCTAGTCCGAGTTCCTGAAGTGTCACCATAACGAACGGTCCTATGCACCTCGAGTCCATTGGGTTGCTATAACATTTGCTAAGTCATCCACCTTCTGGAAGACCTTCCAATGCTGCGATTTCCAGTATTGTTTTGGGGTACTTAAAAAAATCATCAATTAATTTCTTCCATTCTGGATGGATAGAATGGAAGAAATTAATTGATTGATTAATTGTTGTCAGACTTACCGACTACTTACCTGTGTTTTCCGTCAGTCCACGATTAAATCGCGTATTTTGCGTACATAGAAAAAACATAAAAACTAGAACACTGCCTTTCTAGTTTTTAAGTTTTTTGACACTAATCACCAGTTAAAAAACTGAAAATGTATAATGTTACATTTTTAATTTCTTCGCAGCACAACCCTATCATATATGGACAAATGCAAAAACTCGCAATGTAATTGAGATCAATGTTTATCGTTAACCGAACTGGTCTCAGATTGCGGATAACTTCTCAATTCGGTGCTTCGTATGTGTTACACGTTACAAACTATTATTAGCTTCTTTTAATAAAATCTTCCGAAAGTGCAACTCTTTAGCGTACATTTTTGACGGTTTTATGACATTTAAAAAGGTTTTGTGGCCCGAGTTTTTGGCATGTTGGTAATACGGTTTTTTGGCTCTACTCTAACTTGACGTCTTGTCCGAAGTTTTCATGGATATGGGAAGACAAGGCTATTTATTTCTCACGTTGATGACCAAGGTCTATTTTGGTCCTTATGACCTCAATTTGGTCCTTAAGACTTTTGTTCGTTATTCTGTTAGTTCTATCTTTTTTTTTTTTCCTAGAATTTTGTACAGTCTGAAGAGTTCTTATTACCTACCTAAAACAAAACTGCAAAGAATAGTCACTCTTCAACCTAAATTTAAATTACGTATCTGGTTTTTCACACTTCCAAACTAGCTCTTTAAGGGGTATCTCGGTGCCTATTATCAGCATTCAGCATAACAATGGACGTCCGATGTAGGGCCTTATACAGAGCGATTGTCCCAAGTCCTTTGAGGCTCCTAATGCAATGCGTGCCAAGCTTGTGTGAACTGTATTGTTTACCTAACAAGATGGTCTTAGTTGTTTGTTTTTTGGTCTTGGAGTACCTGGTGTTATGTTTTGTAGTTTAATAAAGAGAGCATTGATGGCCTAGTGGTAAAGGCCCCGATATATGACTCAAAATCAGGCAAATGCTTTAGGTACTTTTTGTATTTAATCTCATTAGTACTGTTCTTAAAACGGTGAAGGAAAATATCATGTTCTAATACTAAACATTTGAAGATTGTGAACATCCTCTAGCCTGTACTAGGCCAGTTGGTGGGTAACAGCTCATTCCCTCGCATAAAGTGAAATTTTGACGCTAATTATGCTATGTTGTAATGTTGAATTTGGTAAAAAAATTTTTTGTTACTCATAAGTGGTAAGTGTTACAGGTCTGTTCTTGAGCTTCATGTTTGTTGAAGTCATGTCATTGATTCTTATCATCATTGTTAAATCAGTCTACAATAAGCCTGTTTTATTTTTCTTTGTAGAAATTTATTTAATACATTTCTCACACAAACCTTGAAAATATTCTGACCATTGTCTTATAACAGAAGATTACTATAGCTAAATAAAAAATTAAGAGGTCTCATGATTAGTAAATTTGGACCAAAGCATCCAAGAGAAAGCTCCAATCAAATTATTAATGACCCAGCGACATATTAGTTCATAATTGTACGACCATGTTCTCCGTATTTCGTCATCCATTGTGTGTTCAAACGGTATTAACGAATTGCTCGTCGATTTATCACTGAACAATGGACAGCGAAGTGCTTTTGTCGCACGAAAACCGCTCGATAATTAAGTTAACAGAGTGGTTTTGAGATTAATGGCAGGAACAGTTTAGTGAACTCTCCGAACACAATGTGGAGTTTGAACGATGCATCGTTTGACCTATTTACATAGAACTAATAGCAGGTACTTCTGGATTCGTTTACGCTGAATGCTTACCTCTGAGACTGAATGTCGTTTACGCTTAATGTTTCTTACCTCTGAGACTGAACGTGAGGATATAAAGTATGTTCAATTCAAATTCCAGAATCGATTGCTTCCTCTTTGAGTCTTTTATTGAAGTCATTTAACATTGTTTTTTTAAAAGAACTGTCTATTATTATTTTATCATCTTCTGCAGTGCAATATATTGCTTGCTTTATTATCTTTTCTGCATAAACTTGTGATATAGTCTTTGTCCCTTAACGTTCGATACTTTTGCTACCTTCTCTTAATTTTCACTTTTAAATTGATTCATATAACTTGAAAACTCGATTAGTAATTACAACACCGGTGCTAACACCCCATATACATCTCCTTTACTGCTTCCAACCATCACTACCTTATTACCATTTCCTCTAATACTTACATCTATATCTTTATTCAGGAAAATCTCATTCTAAACGCCTATAGAAATCGCGATAGCAGTCCATGTTTTATGCCCATCGTTCTAGGAATAACGGGTCCTATACTAGACCATAATATGCATTATAACGGCCTTATTGCCATATGCCCTGGTCTGGTTAATACTGGCCTTTTTGTTGGGATAATGTTATGAGACGTTACACAGCTCTGGAGGATGGAAAACAGTATTTGAATTATTAAGATTGATTCTAGGTAGATTGAAATGGACTCCATCTCATGCATCATAGTTTTTACTAGCGTAGAAATCAGTTGCTTTCTATGCATGGGGTCTCTGTTACGTCAACTTTGTTAAAACGATTCTTTAAAATAGTGATACAGCCTTATTATTACTTATCTAAGAATTACCATACCTGTTCTTATGCGTCTGGTATTCAGTTTATTTCTTATTATTTGTCCAGTTCCTTCTAAATATAGAGCAGTTCTACAACATCTTACCATTAAGCACCAACTTTATGATAGACACTATATGACCTTTGCCACTGATGGTCGTATTATACGGTAACATGACTGTCTGATAATACACTACAGGTAAAAAGTGTTTTACAGTTCATGGGGTTTCTCTGAGTCCATTCCTATGTTCTGCTATGTTCTGATGGTGATCACCAGGGTGGTTTTGGTAAGGCAAACATCTCTCAATCCCTGGTCTTTTCCCCCAAACTGCAGGCGGTTTTGAAGGTTTCAAGCTCGTTTCATCGTCGACCACATCGTCACTTTCCATCAGATGAAATAGTGGTCAAGCGTGATCCTATCAGTAATAACCCTGCCTACTACAGTAATATTCCTCAATGCTGAGGATCATGACGTCGTCTGCTTCATCAATTTCACTCACAAGACCTTTTTCCATTGGTTTCTGTCACTTGTGGTGTGTAGGGCATTGCATACTGTCGAGCCAAGAGCAGACCAACTTATTGAGCTGGATCCACGAAGCTTTTTCCCATCTACTTGACCGATCACTATAAGCTATCCATCTATCTATTTATCTATCCTTATAAGGTTTCCACCGTCATCAATAATAATACAAGTGTCTCAAATCTTCCTATCCCATATCTAAATACTAACCAAAACACAGTCCAAACTTTGACCCATGTCACCGAAGGTCGGCACACGGCTGCTAGTACTCTATAGGTGACGGGGGCCTCAAATCAGCGGCAATAGCGGATGCAGTAGTTTATGCGCAGCATCCGCTAGCGGGCGACACGATTTCACTTCGCTTTTATATCAATACCATCTCATCTCTGTAGTACGATGATATATTTTGGGAGATGGATTTAGGGCTTAAGAATTTAGATGTGTTCTAGAAGTATGGTGTTGATATTTATACGTTAGATTGTATGTTACCTTTTAGTTAATAAAAAATGGTAAAATTAGTTTTTTGATTACCAACTGCACGGAGACGTCGATGTGTATGTGAAAAACGATCTCACAAAGGACCGCAAATTTAAATATAATGGTTTTAATTATAACTCGATTCGTGCAAGCATTCTTGAGATGAAGAGTTTTGACAGACCGACAGACTGACAACAAAGTGATCCTATAAGGTGTACGCTTTTTCCTATTGGGGTAAGGAACTCATTCCCTAGGTCATCGTCATCCTTATTAATGTTCCCACTACTGGGACATAGGCCTTTCTACGAGAGGGAATGGGCCATAACCCACCACGCGGGCCCAGTGCGTATTGGTGGACGTCATATATCCTCCAATTTTGGGTTCCAGGACATGCTGGTTCCCTCACGATGTTTTCCTTCACCGTTTTGAGAGCAGTGGTGATGAAATAAATTACACAAAGTAATGCGCCCCGCTGAGTTTGAACTCGCGACGATGACTCGTAAGTCGGGGCTTTTACCACTTGATCACCACTGCTCTAGAAATATTTACCTTATTCATTTGACCACCAAAAACATCCTTTCTAAATTTCCAATTGATAAAATAATAATATCTTCCCTCACCATATTTGATATCGTCGCAAAACTGACTGCACAATGCGCGTACGCAGTCCACACGCCTCATACTATCCGCTACGGAGGGTGAGCACGACCCCTGCTAACACGGGGTAGTAATAATAATTGCTATCGAACTTACTAGATGTTGTGTGTAGACAATTAATTGTTTACTTGGAGGGCTTAATTTTTGTGCGTCGGATGATAGATTAGGGCTGTTTAATTTTACTACTTGAATTTCGTATCTTTTGCAATTTTCTTTAGTTGGTAATTATAAATTGGTGGTGTTGTTAACAAGTGTCACAAAAAAAAACACAAATTGATTAAAAAAACTCCATTTTAATCAATATAAGTTTGAAGAGTTTTACACTAAGTTAAAAACTCACAGTATCAAATGGTAACCGTCCGCAACGCGAATTTAATTTGCAGCCGAAACCTAAAATTCGGCTTCTCTTCTGGTTTTGACCTTAGATATAACTGTACAAAAATTAAAATTGTAGATATATATATATATATAGCTTATTCTTAACGATAAACTGCGTATCGTTTACACTCAAGTAGATAGTCATTTGATCATTTACAAAATATCTACTAAATTAATGTTAGCGTTAGTTTATAGTGTTTGCACCAACACGATAAAGCTAGGGACAGTGAAATGACAATTCCAAGCTTTAGCATAACAGTATCTATATAAATAAAAGGAGAAACATTCAAAAACAATATCCAATATATGAACGCAAACCTGACCTTTTTTTCCATGAATCTTAAAAGTATTATAACATAATATATTATTACAATTGTCAGCTCAAAGATGGTTTTGGCCGACCCAAATATTCGGCCTCTTTTAGGCCGAAACTCGGAGAGCTCGGTCGGCCTCCAGCATCTCAGTAGAAATACATAACAAATGTACAGTATACACGTCCAATATTAATCAATAATTGTTTGTAACATAATTAGAAAGCTAATATTACTAATAAAGGTACATAATTGATCAATTGTTGCCCGTCACAGTGATAACTCACTAATTGATCGCGGTAATTAAATTTGGTGATCAGTGATTAGGTTAGTATTATTTGTTGAAGACAACTCATTAGTATAACGGGTTCTGTATGTTAAATAAAATATAGTTTAAAGTTGGAAGAAAAAACTGCGCTGTACAAAGTTTTATTTTATAATATAATATACTACAGTTTATTAATGTGTATTTATATTGGTAGTGTTTTCAGTATATAGGTACCTGCTCCGTTCCGTCGTGGTAAAAATTGTAGTCACATAAAATATCGTAAAAAATTGCAAAAATCATATTTTAGAGCTTATAATGGAGATGAACTGAAATAGTTTTAGAATAGAATTGTTTATTTTTATTCTTTAAATAAGTATTCCTTCATTTGCTGTCTATTTGCCATACATATTTTGACTCAGACTTTTTTTTTCTCCTTTGTTCTTCTGTTGTTCTTCAGGGCCACGATTACTATAACTAAGATCCTTAAAGTCTACGCTAGAGGAGGCCGACCTTTAGTTCAACCATAACAAAAGGTTCAACTTATTTGCCGGGTGTTAAACACCGATTTGAACTCGATACGGGGAGTCGATCACAGTCGTCTCCTTTAGGGTCTTCATTATAAGATGCAAATACTAAGACAATAAAAATAGAAAGGTTTTTCATGCACCTATTAGCAGGACTAATCTGGGCCTGCAGTCTCCCATTATAAGAATGAGCAATACGTATAACAGTGCTGTATTGAGCATACCGGATCTAGACATATTCAACGATGGGCTGCCAAAATTTATGAGAAAAATTTTACAATCCTTACAAGGTACATTCTAGAAACGGTTTTTAATTGGTAATGTGTCTTGTGAGTTTGTGACTCTCAAAACTCTTGACTTCTCAAATTTATTTTTAATTTTTTTTCAATTTTTAATTTTCAATTTTAATTTAAACTATTAATTTTTTCCATTTATTTTATTTTATTAGATTATTATGGATGTGATTTTAATTGAATTTATTTATAATGTTTTCATTGGACAGTATTTTATTTGTATTCATTTAATTCTTTGCCGTTAATGTCTTCAATTTATTTAAATTTGTTAGATTTATAATGTAATTTGACATGTTCGATTTTGTCCATGCATTTTCTTTGTGTTTTTTGGTCTTACTCTAATTGTACATTGTGTTTGTGTAATGTTTGTAGTGAGTGCTATGTACGCTTTTAATTGTCATGTGCATTAGAAATTTTATTTTAAGATCGATTTGTCAATGTGAAATGTATGTGATGTAGCTGTACTTAATTGAATAAATAAATAAAAAAAAGACAACTTCCACCCCCCACCCTGAACCAACCCAAAATAATTATAACAAATTAAAAACAACCCATAACACCATAACAGCTGATTAAATAACAATAACCATACCACGTTAGATACCCAAAACCGGCCAGCGCCCACGCAGTATACAGTAGTGGGGACTAGTGGGCCACTAATGTTCACTAACGGTACATAATGTGCCTTTATGCTGGTCCAACTTCCGCGACCCAACCATGTAGACCATAATCATTTGTATTTTTCTTCTTAATTTAATTAACGGAATTAATTTAATGATGAATTTTAAAGTAGAACCTACTTTTGTACTAAAAGAGGTGAGAGGTCGTTTAAAAGTTGTGACGTTTGAGAAATATGGAAGCGTCTACTCCCTCTTGCGCTACCTAAAGCGGGAGGAGTTATTTGATAATTTATCCCATGTCCTTCTCCTTAGCTGTATGCTTTATGTCACCGTGCGAGATTGAAGATTTGCTGATGAATAATTTTTGAAAGAAAAAAAAATACAAATAAAATATAGTCATTTCACTTAATCATACATATTATATATACCTTAACTAGCTTTCTACCAGCAGCTTTACCCGCTTATAAGTAGGTTTTTCCATACAAACTTTGGACCCCCGTTTTATCTCCTTAGGGGGTGAATTTTGGGAAATCCTTTCTTAGTGCTCGCTTACGGCATAAAAGGAAGCCTTGGGCAAAATTTCACGCTCCTAGTTTTAGTAGTTTCGACTGTACGTTGATATGTCAGTCAATCAGTTGTTCAATGTTTCTCCTTTTATATATATAGATAGAAGATAGATGACAATATCAATTACCCATTAAAAATTAAACTCACAATAAAAAATAATTATCATATAACTAGAAAACAATATTCATTAATCAAAACTTCTCTAATAAAATTTCTTTATCACTGCTCTTAAATAAACTTCCTAATTACTATAACTAATTACTTACTATTTGAAAGCGGTTATCAATTATTGTAATAACTGCCACTCCATTGAAAACTACTCGGTTAATTACCCAAACAAACAATAATAATGAATCATAATGATTGATAAATGTGGATACGATTTCTTTTAATTAACTTCGCTTATCAATCGAGATAACATCGTAAACTTTGAGGTTAATTAAATAAAAATTTGACAGATTTTATGTTGTTAAATGTCAAAAGTTTAAGATACTAATATATTATTTACGGATATTAAAGTTAAATGGGAAAATTATCATAAATCTCCCGGTCTGTGTGGGAGAGGGAATTAAACTTTTACTAGATTAAAAGTTACATTTCTTCTTTCAATTGCTCTTTGCGTTCTCGGTAATCCCGAAGCCCTGACAATTATTATCGCTCTTAAGGAGTCTCGTAAAAGTTGCTATCAAAGATTTCTTTCGCTCTAGGGTAGAGCGAGTATCTAACTTTTACTGATTAAAACCCATCTGAGTCCTTCGGTTTCTTCTGGGGCCGAGGGTTGATGCGACAGCGTTACACCAGGGCTCTGGGACTAAGGCAAGGAAGGAACGGGGTAGGTTGTTTAGACAGTAAGAGTCTGACACTGTTTCCCGCTCCGCCTAAGGGCGGGCGGTTAGTCATTATAATTTTTACATACCATAAAAAAATCTTTGTCCTTCAGTTAGGTACAATTATTTCAAAAAATTGTACCCCTAGCTAAACAAAGTTTAAATTATTTATGAAATAAAGGACGACAATGAAAGCTCACACAAGTTACAACAAGACACATACATTCGTGACTCCAATTACCGCAGAAAAACAATAGACAACATTGTTTTACAAGCAATAATCCACTTACTACCACGCATACCAACCATGAAAACATCCAAAAACTCTATGGGAACCGCAAAAGATTTTCCTATCCCGCATTCCAAGATGGCGGCTCTTCTACAACTGTCAAACAGGCCTGATTCACCGTGAAATCGCTAAACGCAACCAATTATTGTTTTATACGAATATGTATTGAACATATCGGCATTTATCGAACATCGACATGAGATTACATTTTTTTTTTCTTTGCCCCATTTGGGCAAGCTGAGACCTTAGAATATTTCGCCTCGTCATTAGTAACAAATATCTTTTTTGTAGTTACTTTATTTTGTAATATTTTTACAGTATTTGCCAGCAAATAATTATCAAGTCAGATTTTTCGACAAGCTTTGCTGAAGTAGTCAATACTACTATAAATTCTCGGCACCATTTTGCCAAGATTGTGGCTGTTTCATACTTTTGGGATATAAAACTACTTCAATTTTACCCCACAATACCCACTAGAAATCTATTTGCGAATAATTAAAACAATCACTTAATTCCAAACAAAAAAATCCCGCTAAACTCGAAAAAAATCCGTCAAACACGAAATAATCCCGCCAAAACTCGAAAAAAAAAACGCGCCAAAATCTCTCATGCGATTACATTCCACTATAGTTTTATAATTAGCGTTACCAGGTTTGGATATCGGTCTTTTGGTATTTGTTCGGTATCTGGTACCAGATTGCGTAGTGTCCGGTTCTTGCTTTTTGTAGTTATGGCTAAACTTGTTTTTGTTTATCAATTGACTGGAAGTTCGGAGTTTAATATCGGGAAGTAATAATCCAACGGTGAAGAAAATTAAATCCAAAATTATGCGTATTATTCTGGTTTTTACCAAATAAAAAAAGTGGTAAATTATTTATATATGTAATTTTCAATTTATGTGTGCTAAGAATTCTTAACTAACCAAAATAACAGTAACACAAAAAAAATAAATAAATCAAAATTAAACTTATTACGCAAAACAAATTAAAATATGTCGAAAAACTCCGCCGCTTCTTGTCGACTGATAGATAATGTGTCCAAAAGACTGGTGGCATTGCCACGCTGTATGGCAATGCTTGTCCTCTGTTCAAGGTAAAAGCCACGTACAATACGTTGGCAAGTCTGAAGTTAGGCTCTGCAAATTTTAGCGCTTGAAAACTCGTACAGAAATAAAGAGTTTAAACTTAACTTCAGAGTAGCTATGAACCAACGGCCGCACTGTAGGAGACACGCGAAGTGTCAACAAGACGCTTCGACAGATTTTTTTAACAATTTATGAGCACTCGTACCCACGCCACGATACAACTTTTTCCGCCGTCTCTTTACCTTCGAACCTGGTGACTAACCAAACTATGGTGTGGATTTCATGAATATTAAATCACGTCTTACCTTACGTATTTATTTTCACATTTAGATAAAATGAATGGAAAAAAAATCTCAACCATTTCTCTTCAAATAGTATTTACGAAATCGGAAATCGATTTTAAATATCTAAATTATAACTCGATATATTTGTAAGTGTATGCCCCCGCGGGGTTCGTGTCACAACTATGAATGTTAAGTGAGTACACGGAGTATTACACGTGGTTGGACCCCCATAATGCTGTCAAAACTACAATAATGAGCTGATTATACACAAATAACTGTCAAATATACTTTTTTCTGAGTATTTACTTGTTACATGTTTACATGGGTCGCAGTTACTTGAACGGATATTTGGTTTTTATCGATAAATTCTTATGTCAATAGCGTTTTAGCGAAACCATAAACCAGTGTCATTAAATGTTTTTTTACTACCAATATTTCCGTGCTCTTAAAAATGTTAGTAAAAAAGACTATTGATTTTTAATATTTTTCCCAAAAGTAGGTCATCATTATTAAATTTTAGACGAAAGTACAAAAGCGGATATATGCAAGAGGTAAATTAAAGAGCATTTCCTTTCATAATGACATAAAACTTAGTATATTTGTATTTATTCACAAACGACTTTATCCTTATCATATGAAATTTTAAATTTTGTTTTAATCCAGTACTAACGTAACAGTTCAACAATATCATTCGAAGACTCCTATATTTACAGTTACTGTTCCTTTTCATTTTCTGTATTAATTACACTTTTTTTTATTATTTACTTTAAACATTACCAGAAAAGTCGACGTCGGCCTTAATTACAACGTTTATCTCATCATCATCATCAGTTTTTTAAATTTCCCCACTGCTGGGACACATGCTTTCTCTTTACGAGAGGGAATGGGCTAATCCACGCGGGCCCAGTGCGGATTGGTGGATGTCACATGTCTTCGAATTTTTAGTTCTAGGACATGCCGGTTTCCTCACGATGTTTTCCTTCACTGTCTGTCTATTATGAGCTTTTCTATCTATTAAACGCTAAGTTTAAGTTTGCCTATATCATGAATTTTGTTATCATCAATGTAGGCTTTAATATGTTTGGGTGAACAGTAAAGAATTAAAGTTTTAAACCTTAGTTTTGACTGTGTCCAGTTGTCCACAGAGTTCTCAATATCTCACTAGCAAAGCTTATTCTTATCTCGCGTTGACATTCTTTGTCAGAGTGTCAATTTACTCGAATATGCAAATACGGGGCTAGAGCTGGGCTTTTTGTCGTGTACTTTAGTCAAATAATATGTATCAAGATTTTAGGCGGTCTTCTTTTAGTTTTTTTTTTTTTTATGTAGGAAACAAATATTAGCACACGAATTTGTTGACATTGTATTACGGACTTGGCTGAAATTTTGACAATTGTCGTCGTTACCGTTTATGGTATGATGGCTAAAAGCTTCAACGACCACTGTCAAGTATAGAACACAGTATCGTATACTACTGTAAGCCTCTGCCTACTGTATGTGACAATGCAAACCATATGGAGGAACCTTCCTATCTCTGAAACTCTAACCATCAATAGCTGTGGCCATACTCCCTACACTACCGGACTATTCTTTTCAAATTTTATTAAGTTACATGTTAAGAAAAACATATTTAAAAATATAATTTACACGTGTATTGAAATTCATAAATAAATAGACATTTAAAATATGCTAAATAAATCAAGCTCAAAGTCAAATCTAGACGCACGGTAGAGTGGCAAGCCAAGTTTCAAAACAACTCTGTAGTTCATTAAGTTGCACAAATAATTTTACTACTGGTTAATTAATTACATTATTCATTATCATTCTATGTGGACATTGTTTAGGTCCCAAACCTTATCACAATTCAATTCAGATCAAGTCTAAACTTGACCATCACTATCACGACCTATCACACGCCTTGCGGAAACCGCGCTCGTATGCGAATTTTAAATATATTTTTTAAACTAATGTTTATATATTTTTAGTCCTCTTATCAGTGGCTTACGGGCAATGTTCCCACGGTCCAGATAGTCTTATCAGTGTTTCCTGAATGACTCAATGATATACGAATCTAATGATTTTTGTGCGCGTATTTACATGTTAAATTTGAATTGATATTATTGTTATTTCCTTGAACTTTTTTCCGGGTTAAGAAGACGGTTATTGGATAACTATTTCTTTTTTGAAAATGTTAATTTTGGTCAGATTTACGTAATCTTTCAGCTCTTGTCCTGTTTTATTTGCGGTCATCGCGACACGTTTTTTTTTCTTGTATTCTGTCCTGTCACTCGTCACGCTATCACTCTCTTTTCTTTCATGTCACTTCTCACACAATCCATCTATCTTAACTTTGGCTTCCACTCCCACTTTAGGCAGATAGAAAAACAAAAATGTTCCTTGACAGCATGCTTTGCGCACAAAAAATTCTTTCCTCTACAACTTAAAATAAGTATTTACAATTTGGTTGTACCAATTACATATGCAGTTTCTTTGCCAATCACCATCTTACAAATTGGTCGTGAAACTCCAAATCTGGTATATTTCAAAAGCGACGCAAGCGCAGTATTCCATAGTAAGAGATCAATAAAACATCAATGAGAGGCCAGTCATTACTTGATAGTCATTCTTCAAGCAGTGGCCGACATCGATCAATGTCCTTAGTAAAAGCTCTTCAAGCGGCTCCGCACCGCAGGGACGGATCGAACAAGTTTTCTGACGGGCATTGACAATGGTGATATGTTTCGAAAGGAGGATCAAACTTTTGCTATACATTGCAGGCATATATTATACAAAATCTAGGCCTTTTCTTAGAGTACTATAGTATGAGAAATGAAACAAAAATAATTTCTATCACTAAACGAAGTTAGAGACTATTTAGTCAATAGCATTTTTTATCAACCCTGTGTTCAAATTTGAGGTTGGAGTTAACTCTTATGACGTCACAGGGTACATACTCTACACTCACCTTTTAGAACGCAAACGTCAAGTTCTATTGTCAATGGCTTACTCCAACCTACCCTGCTCGCAGTTGAACTCACTTGGGTTAACTCTAGGGTCATAAAAGAACGATTCTGGGTTACAACTTTACATTCTGGCCCAAAAATGACCAGCGCAGATTTCAGTATTTATGATGTGTACGTAGTGTACGCATTAAATATTTTCAATCACTATCGCAACACTTTTTATATTGATTTCTTGTATTATCTTCTAACATACTTATGACTTATGACATAAGTTTCGTATCTGGCGAAAAGAAAAACAAAAGTAAATCATGCCAATAGTTCGCACTGGCTTTATAAAAGTGGTAATAGTCTATGTCATAGATAGAAATGTCAACTAAAATAAGCATAATTAGGATACATAATTTAATTGCAATGTAATTATGTCGTCTATTAAGGAAAAAAAATGTCAGTGTGGAATAAAACAGTCGTCTTATAACAGCACTATCTAGAGACAAGCTGCCAATCTATCGCCAAATAAAAACAGTAGGCCTGTCATCTGTCAATGGTACGTCAAATTCAGACACTGATGGTATCGCCTGGCAGCAGTCAGTTTGCCAAAAGCTTAAGCGCCATTTTGTTGATAGTGCGTTTGAAAAAAGAACATTTTGATTTGATTTTTTTTACTGTTGTTTTTTTTGTGTGTGTATTTGGTATTAGACTGTTTAAGACTTGTCTGAAAGTTAGTTTTGAAGTTTTGACAGTTAAGGCGTGGATAATATAGATAGGAAACTCTTATTAATGTGTAGTACATTTGTGAATTTATAGGTTTCTGAACATAGTTACATAGTTCATAGTCAAGTTTAAAAAATATAAGATAAGCAATATGTGATGAATTTATACAGTGTATAACAGAAATAACTAGTCATATTTTAAATACTGCTTCTACCCGTAGAAATGTAGGTACAACTACCTGCTTCTACCCGTAGAAATGTAGGTACAACTACCTATCTAGAAAAAAAATTGTAGTAAATTAAAAAAAAATGGGGACTTCATCGGTTATGATCGGCTGATGTTGACGATGACAACATTTTTTTTTTGGGAATTAACTATGACTATGACCTATTTGAAGGTTAATTGTTGTGTAATTAAGGCTAATTGTTCATTTACTTAGATATAAGAAGTATCTCAACCACACATATCCGCTTCTTTTATTGTGCAAGTAAACAAAAAGTTTTTCTATTGGATACAAAATCTAGGCTATCGGAAGTGACGTCAATGGTCTGTGTTATACATATTTAGTTTTACATAATTTATGCTATTCGCAATACTAATTTTCAAATCAAACCAGTTTTCGGTTGCAGATTTAAATTTCGAAACGGCAGTTTAATGTCAGATAACTGTCACAAGTCTTTAGATTAAGTAGTTTGAGTTAAATGGAATTAAAAAGAGTAAATAAATATAATAAAGACTAGCTGTTTTACCCACGTCTTTGGCTATTATTCTGCTTCCGTGAGACAGCGTACATATGTGTACCAACACAAAAATATTTTTTAATATTCTGTTTTTCGCACTAGTGCGGAAAAGTGCACGTGGATCCGCCTCTGCCACAATTTTACTACACTTATGATAAATGTAATAAATCAGGCCAGTCAGGCGTTAACCCCCAAATTCTACTTCAGTCGCGATGACAAACTCTCCACGTGTATCAAAATGTAGTATTTTAATTCGAACTAGGAGTTATTCCACTTTAAAATATTAGTATAGATTTAAAATATTATTAATTCCCTGAATCTCAAAATTCATCTCCAAATCTTACAACCAAGATATCCTACAAAAAAATTTAGCGTTAGAAAATAAATTTACAACATTAAAACTTCCTTTTATTCCTTCATAAACCCACAAGGGCCCCAGCACAATGGCCAGAGAATTATCAGGCAGTCTCCCGCCGGACCTGCGTTCCTGGACTGCAAAAACAATGGATGACCTTATAAGGTGACGCCAGTTGCGTCCAGTTTTTGCGGCAGCACCCGCCCGATACGCGAATTTGGCAAGTTATGCGAAAAAACGTATATGCAGACTCTCGCTTTGTTTAAATTTTTCGACTTTTGGTGTTGCAAGCATCTTTAACGATTGTTTGTTGCTAGAGGTCAAAACTCAAAATGTGTCCTAAATTTTACAATAGGAGGTTCTGTGGGATCCGTTTTTGGAGTTCAGTTGTCTATTTTTAATGAGTTGTAGTCAAGGGATTTTGATACATTGATTTGAATGGCGGCTGAGAAATCGACTATTTGGCTGTACGCACAATGGATGTCTAGGCAGATATTTCAATTATACACAATATCTAACTATACACTACACTAACACTAAACTAGCACACACTAACACTATATGTATACTATACTATTTATTCCACTGCTACCTTCCTACATTGTCCGCAGTTCTAGGCTACTACTTACCTACTTACTCCTAAGGAAGAAAACTAAAGAAAAAATATTAGAACCTTTTCTGTTGAAGCAGATATTAAACCTGATACTATATAAAGTTACATAGCTACATAGGTAATACTTCCCTATAAAATTAATACATGTAAAATGTACTCAAGAACTGCTTAGTCTATCTATTCCCACCAGCCTACAATCTATTTTTGGGTTCATTTAGACTAAATACAAATGAAAGGTACCCAAAAGCCGTTGGCAAAGCGCTTGGTATGCGGATCATGGCATTTATCTGATCCCAGTTGAACGAGTGAACGTGTTAAATTTAGTCGTGTTAAATTTAATCCTGTGGACGATCGATTTTTATGGGTAAAAAAAAATAAGGCACTTTTTTTCTAAACCTCGTTTTGATACACGCATTACAATTTTTTTTTTAATATAGATTATATCCATGTTCATGGAAAGAATTTTGGAATGTGCAATTATCGTCATTTATTTCTGACAGACCGACTTCTCGACTATTCAAAAGTGCCTGTAAAGGTTTATCTAAAACTAGCTGACCCCACGAACTTTGTTTCGCCTTCGAGACAATAAATGAGCACATTTTTTAGATTTATAGTATCCTATGTCCTTCTCCTGATTCTTAGTTACCTTCCTACCAATCTTAAGCGAAATCGGTTTCAGCGGTGCTTTAGTTATAAATAGAGTAACTAACTTGACTTTCTTTTATATGTGTAGATAAATGCTTTGAATCTTGAATTATATTTAGCTGTGCAATGTGCACTCAAGAGGCACGTGTGCAATACTTTTCTCCAACTCCAAGCAACATACCTTAGTTTATCTCTGTTTACTTTATATGAACTTGTTCCCACGCGTGTCAATCACCGAACATGTTTACATTTGTAATGATAGGCAAGTAGTTACGACTGATGAGTTTACTCCCTTTCCTGTAATTTTTGGACATTATAATCTAACTGTACTTGCGAGTATTTAGTGTATTTTATTGATTTATATGAGCGTGATTTGCCAATTGATAGCTTGGTTAGCGCAGTGGTTTAGTGAGTGGCTGCTGCGATACGTGTGCCGGTTTTGATTCCCGCATGAAACTAATATTTGTATGACTTACGCATAGTCTTTTTGAATCTGGGTGCGTTTGGTTGTATGTGTGAGAACAAACCTACGATACAGGAGTAATGTCTTATGTGGGGTAGCAGCATCAGCAACAGCAGTAACAACCTTATAATATTCCCACTGTTGGGACTTAGACGTCCTCTCTAGCAGAGGGATGGGTCGTAATCCACCACGCGGGCCCAGTGCGTATTGGTGGATGTCACATGTATGTTGCGCAATGATTGTAAAAGAAGTTGAAGAAGGTTTTCTCGAGACCGAGGCAGTAGTCAAAGATGCGGGTGACACCGCGGCGAATAACTTAGCAATAAATGTCATCGATCAATTTAATGACAAGCAAATTTGTACAAGAATTACATCCAAACCCATGTGAAGTAATACTTTCAAGTGTGTTTACATTTTTACAAGTACTAAATCAACAAGTGAAAATCATTCTTATCATTTTAATTTTACCAAAAATTTATTTATCACTTGTACAAATATATGTTAGCCCTTATCAGATTCCATTTAGAATGAGCGAAATTCGTTAAATTTTCCCACAGATGTGAAAAATGGAATATTTTTTAATGTCTTCTTAATCTTGTTTACATATTTTTGAGGAATAGCTTTTTATGCAAACATTTTTAATAATATTGTGTGTTTTGTTACATTTTATTGGGATATATTCCCACGAAAAAAAAAATCTTTGTAACGTGCGTAGGTACGCGCACTGAAAAATTACACAAAACCTATAAATAAAAAAAAAATCCCAGATGTAAAACTCCCGCAAAATTTAACTTAGCCAGAATTGATCAGCATCATCATTACATAGCATAAAATCAAAGTCGTTTCCCGCTGTCTGTTCCTATGAATCTTTAAAACTACGCAATCGATTTTGATGCGCTTTATTTTAATAGCGTGATTCAAGGGGAAGGTATAATAATTATGTAGTACAGTAACTGAATACGAATCGAGTAGGTACCCGGCTTCCTACATAGTGATGTCAAAGCTCCCGATTACGATTAGGACATATAAAATTGCCTGAAACAGGACAACAGTTCAAATCAGATTCATCACCTGTCTGATCGCAGGATTCCTTTTCAATGGAGGTTGGTGTTGGTACTACATCACACCTTATCACTTTAACCAACATCCCTAAGATGAAGGCTTTCGAGTTTTTTTACCAAGCAAAATCGATGGCATCTTATTATGAATAAAATTAACATTTTAAGTGCAAGAGGAACAATGAAAAAGTCTTTGTACACAACTAGGTGCAGTTTTTCTGTTGCGCTATTTTTATTTATTTATTTAAATTAAATAAAGCTGCCATTTTGAGCCCAATTTCCTGGCCTAAATGTATCCGATATGTTTGGGTGGTCTCGATTCTCTCTGATCGATACATCGAGATTACATCAATCGATACTGGAGTGTCGATAACAAATCGAATGTTTAAGTTTTTTCGTGGGTACTTCTTACTGTTTATTTTAGGGCAATCTTCAGCAATATCTGATGTTGTATCTGTATTATGGAAATATTTACTCTTTTAATAAAATATGCGCATAAATTATTGTAACGGATTTTTATCAATTTTACATAATATTAAAATTTAAACGTAATTATCTTGTTGGTTATCATAGTTTAATGCCAAAACAAAGCTTGAAGTTATGCCTAATGAAAATATAAATATACAATCTTTCTTTCTTAATTAACATTACCATATGAAGTATATAAGTTGAACCAAAATAGTAACAGATTTTCGGGTCACAATCGAAGTAAGGCACAGCGGGAGGCTGCATGTAATCATAACAACGGGTTCAACTTATATGTCGCGTATTATCCTTTCTTGGTTTTCTTTCAAAAACTTATTCACCATGAATTTAAAAGCTCTGTTTTCTTTTGGTTCAGAATTTCACAAGTACACTGCTACCCCAAAAAAAACGGAACCTCTAAAAATTCTTAAATTTATATTTCCTTCCTTACGAAACACCTCATCACGTTTCCCAAAATGCTTTAATGCTCACTATCACAGCATCAGCAATACTTCTCCGCGACACAAGCAATATGTTTGGTCTGCCGTCACTCGATCTGTATCTCGCACTTTACCACCGGATCACTTGGATACTTTTGTCGCCAATCAATCTTGTTTAAGCTTATTTGTTCGGTTTTTTCGTTTAAATTTTCGTCCGCAAGTTGACACTTGTTGTTTACACTTCTCTGCAGAAGTTCTGGGCCACTATTCGCCAAATTATTCGGCGTTTTCTTAAGTATATGCTGATGAAATTCATTTTGATAAGACAATTTAGATAAGATTATAAATATTGTTATTTTATTCACCAACCAATTTAAAGTTCCAATCGAATGCAGCATTGACCTAAGGCTACAAAACACATGTTTCTTTCGCAATCTCAGCACAAATCTAATAGTAACTTTTATCGCGATCTGTCTAATATTACGATTTTTTTTTATTTCAAATCTCAGCTCTGACCCAGATGGCCTTTTACAGTCATGTATAATGTCTGTCATAGTCTTAACGTAGCTGCAATTAATCAGACAAATTAAATGTTTATAATTTTTAAACTTCATAAAGATAAAGCAGTTATATTTTTGTTGTTGTTGCTGTCTTTTTGTTTTGATCATTATTTTTTTATTTTTCTACTTCTGAATAACGATTTGGTAGCATAGGCTTTTTCTTTTTATTTGCTACTAGCTTTTGCCTGCGGCTTCACCCGCGTGATGTTAGCAATATATAGGCTACCAGCGGCTTCACCCGGGTCTGAGATTACTGCACCGCATAGGTCATAGCGTGATATTATATAGCCTAAAACCTTCCTCGTAAACTGGTCTATCCAGCACAAAAAGATTTTTGCAACTCGAAACTGTACTTCCAGAGATTACCACCTACATACAAACTTAAAAAAAATACTTCTTTATAATATTAGTATAGATAAATTAATGCTTGACTGAGATCCCACTTGATGTTAAGAGTGATGCAATCGTTGATAGTGCGGCGCACTAGTTTATTAAGAGCTCACTCGAGCCTTAAAGACACCCAAATTATAATCGGATGGAAAGACCGTAGCAAACAAATTGTTCCAGTCCTTCGATGTGTGGTTGTGTTTTGTTTTTTTTAATACTATTTTCACTATGCACATGGTTGTGCTTAAAGACTTAGTGTCACCCTTATGGTATTAGTAATAAAGCCTACTATTAGATAGTGTATCTCGCTTGCGTTCTTAGAAATATTTATCGAAGTGCATAAAGTAACGGTTAATGCTATTATTATAGTATGTTAATATGGTGTTTTCTTTTTCTTCAGGTTTCGTGTCATGTTCACCCTCGCCATGCAAAAATGGTGGAACTTGCCTATCGACGCCGAGAGGAGAATATTTTTGCAAGTAAGTGTAATATTTATTAGCTACATAAAGTTTACTGTTGTTAAAAATTAACTTTAGTTTTAATTGTAGCCTGAAATGTTTGTTTGAAACTTGAGAAGCTGATAAATTGCTATGCTATTTAAATAGGAATGGAACTATCCGTCAAGTCAGCGTAATCTATAAAAATCTACTCAAAGCTGAGACTTAATATACATATTATTTTAACTTGACTCAATTGAACTTTGCAATAGATACTATGAAATGATATTCATCTGCAGTGCTATATCTAAGAAAACAGCCGTGATTGCAGCGCTGGCCGCATCGACGAAATCTAAATAGTTAGATTAGATTGTTAATCGTATACCACTATACATTAGGTTGTTAATCCAATATAACTATTTGAAGTTCGTCGCTTCGGCCAACGCTGTACTCAAGGCTGTTTTCTTAGAGAATAGCACGCCTGATCAGAAAAAGCAGTTTTATTCCTATTTATTCCGCCTATTTCTTCTATCTAATTCAGTAATACATTCTCGAAAAAGTCTTTCAAAAAATAAGTTCAAAAATCAAAAAGCGTCACATTCGTAATAAAAATTACAAGCTCCAACTCAAAAAAATCGTTACAACTTTCCGAAAATTGATACCCCATCCATATGCCATAGAACCGTTAGAATTATTATTTCACCGCGCCCCATAGATACCCACATACACAAACGTAAGCTGCGCATATGTGTGCGTGAATATTGTGTGTGCTTGAGTCTGTGTGTGCCTCGAATCAACGGACAGATGCGCAAGCCCTTGGAACTAAAGTGGGTCCTTAATTGCGTTAAAAATATATATTGCAGTTAATGAATTTGTTGGGTTCATCCAAATAAATCATCTGTTTGAATGTGCTTAGGGAAGTAATTTAGACTTTGGTTAATGTCTATTGTAAAATGCCGCTTTGTGTTTTATAAATATTATTTTATTTATTTTGTAGTTTATTTAAATTATGACTATAATGCTTACTATTAACTAAATGGTTTTAGTCATAAATATTATCCATTACGTTACTATAGTCTCTTATATCATTCAAAATTATCGTATCATCATCATCACCACCATCATCATCATCCACATCATTTCAGCTGAAGTCCGTCCAATGTTGGTTATAGAGTCACAGACTTTCCATTACCTTATCGATATTACTTAAATGTTTCGCTTCGGATGAACTGAACCCAAAAACCCTCCGGCCCTCAATTACCTTTTTAAAAGCTAATGGCTTTCAATCGTGCCGATTGATATGTGACGTTCAGCCAATATATTGCAGATGGCCACTTTTCGATGATCGCCTCACAAAAAGTATATTGTCTTTTTTTCTTCTTCATTGCTTTTAGCTTGACTTTGATTAAGGCAATAAATATTGGAGTAAGGATTTAAGAGCTGTAAAACGAAGATATCAAAAATTGATTCATGCAAAAAATGAACTAAAGGATTTTATGATCTAAGCATAACTTTAAAGACATAGCAAAAGATTCATAGTTGACAAAGTATAGATACTCTCATATAGATTTCAGATGATAAGTAACTCGCAATAAAAATACCAAAGACGCGATATGTCCTAATGCAACAGAAAATTCTTATAACCCTACATTTGAAATGGTTTCTGAGGACAATGACAATGCGAACGCGTCGAGAGCAAGCATCGCTTGTCTGCAAATATTATGACTTACCATCCAATAACTTGGCAAAAATGACACTGCAATAACGAGTACCCAGACTAAAGCTTAAAGCCATAAGGGTCCTTTTGTTAAACCCTCAAGCATTTAAAATATGAGCTCGTTCGTTAAAAGCTCTTTCTTTGATTTCACGATATGTTTTCAAAGGATTGAAACGACCCTTCGTTATCATCTTAAACCGATTTTTCGATTTAAATTTTTCTGCTACATTGGTTTTGCTGTAATGAAATCGTAAAGTTTTTATAATCGTAGTACATTATCTTTAGATTTTTAACGGTTGACGTTAGCTAACAATTATCTTAATTATCTATAATCTTAATATCTCATATATTTCTTCGGATAGACAGTTAAATTGGGCCACACTTTTGATCTTTTATGGCGGGCAGTGGTGAAATTGGCAGGAAAGATGGGCAAATAGTTATTACTTTTGTTTTTTGTTTCTGAAAATTTGACAGTATTATTTATTAATATTGAAAAGCCAAACAAGGCTCAATTGCGTCACGCAACCGGGTAAAAACAAAATTCTCACATCTATGGCATTGTTAAAGATGCAGTTTTAATAAAACTTGTTGCGATGATAATAATCTTAAAGTCTAGACATGCAGGTAGGCAACAAGACAAAACTCAGACAAAATACTGATTTTGATGAGTAATTCCTTGAAATTGGCGGAACATGTTCTTTGTAAGATTTATTGGCAGTAAAATATACTTAATGAATATCACTTTTATAATGCGGTTGGATATCATCATATTATTGCAATAAAAGGCTTAGAAGAACTAGCTAGTAAAGATTTTTAAAAACTGTCCATTTGAAATGTATTGTATTAATCGGAATTGATAACTAAATAAAAAAAACTTTTTACAAAAAAAAAAAACCGCCTTCAAAAAAAGCCAAACGATAAAAGATCCTACACTAAAAAGTTGAAAATAAAAATTTGAATTGCTGTAAAGAAACTTAATTTATAGGTAAACTTATTTGACATTAATATTTTGCAAATATTCAAAATTTATTACTTCTTTTTGGAGTCGGTGCCAGCATTTTTATTGTTGAAACTTAATGTTAGGTAGCTTTTTAACCAGTGCCATTTTTCGTACATAATGCTTAAAAATATTTTCAATGTATATACATATTTATATATATATTTATGTATGTGTTTTTGTGTGTTTTTATGTGTATGTATATGTGTGTGTTTTTTGTATGTATGTTTATATGTTTGTTTTTTTTTTATGTATTTGTCTCTTAATTAAGTAAGTATTATATATTTGAGTATGCAAATAGGTACTAAGTAGTTTTATAGTTAAATTAGAGGTAGTTTTTCAAGGGATTGTTGCCCATTCGTAATTCCTTGCCTTGGCTGGCACCGACTCCAAAAATAAGTAATAAATTTTGAATATTTGCAAAATATTAATGTCAAATAAGTTTACCTATAAATTAAGTTTCTTTACAGCAATTCAAATTTTTATTTTCAACTTTTTAGTGTAGGATCTTTTATCGTTTGGCTTTTTTTGAAGGCGGTTTTTTTTTTTGTAAAAAGTTTTTTTTATTTGTAGCCGTTTAGTGTTTTTTATTATAATGTGTTATGGCAACGAAGTCAATATCGTTCCTGCATTTCTTTTGAAAAAGTTACCAATGTCATATAAGTAGCAATACATATTATAGGTACATTGTTACAGTGTAATCGTTTTGATCTCGTGGAGAGATGATATGATGCATGAAATACTTATGATTCATCTCATGGGTACATCTCATAACAACTCTCATCATCATCATCATTTCAGCCAGAAAACGTCCACTGCTGGACATAGGCCTCCACTAAACGTCGCCACAACGACCGATTCTGTGAGACTCGCATCCATCGCATTCCCGTGATTCTCACCAGGTCGTCCGTCCACCTTTTGGGAGGTCTTCCAAAGCTGCGTCTTTTGGTGAGCGGTCGCCACTCTAGAACCTTTCGGCCCCATCGGCCATCTGTTCTACGAGCAATGTGCCCTGCCCACTGCCACTTAAGTTTGGCAATTCTTCGGGCTATGTCGGTGACCCTGGTTCTCCTGCGCATTTTTTTCATTTCTGATTCGAACACGCAAGGAAACTCCGAGCATAGCCCTTTCCATTGCCCTTGACAGCATTGCCCATGAGAGCTCTAATAAGCTCAAACAATGCTAGGATACGTTTTTTTATTTTGAAGTTCCCATGCCAACCTTCCACCTTCCAGCTTCATCATCACATCAGTTCAATAGTACCTTACAGCCAAAGTGCATCTTATGACAATTCTAACAAGCCCAAACACGGCTAGGATATATTAATTAGTTACGCAGTTCCAGTACCTACCTTCCAGCTCCATCATCATCATCAGATCAGTTCGATGATAATTATTTAATATCATTGGTTTATAGTGCATTTTCATAGTTGCTTAACTACCTTGATTGTGATATCTATGCGAGTGTCAAGTTTCGTTAGCCATTTCTGATCTTCTTCACCAGTTCCACCTCATCAAATGTTACTTTTTGACTGTAAATGCTTGAGTTCTCGATGAAAATATAAAAAAAACTATATAGTTGCTTATAATATTTGAGGAGTTCCCTCGATTTCTCATGGATCCCATCATCAAAACTCGATTTTGAAAAAAATGGGACCAATCTGGAAGCATATCCTTTCAAGAACAAAAAAAATTTTGCAAATCCATCCATAAACAACGGAGTTCTGAGGTAACAAACATAAAAAAAAAAAAATAAAAAAAAAAAAAAAAATACAATCGAATTGAGAACCACCTCCTTTTTTTTGAAGTCGGTTAAATACATATTCAGCCTATCTTTCTTGAAAACCCGTATTCCTTTAAAATAATATCTGCAAGCACCAGTTATAGAGTTTACAATTGCAGGTAATTCTTGCATTACCGTGGTAAGGCACAGTCCCGAGGTAATAAATAGTGGTCCGCTATCAGATGGCCATATATGTCATGTTATGTGCAGGGATTCACACTAGCTACTTTACTAGTTGCTCTCAGTGAGAGAGAAGTGAGAATTGAGTGTAAAAGTGACGAAGAATTTAAGCTGTACATTATATAGATACTAAAATAAGGAAAGAAACAACCAGAGAAATCAATGATGAATCGAAACATTGTAATTGAAAGCGCAATAATATTGTCAAAGTTGGTAATAAGAATGTATAGCCGGTGGAAAAAGAATAAATCTGAACTTTACATCATTGGAGTCCAAAGAACAAGTTCTGCCTTTTCTCTATAGTTTCTATTCTTCTTTTACTTCCATGGATTCGGCCATTTTTCTAGAGCCGTTGTATAGTTTGTTATCTTTGTTACACATAACAAACTACAAAATACTTTTCCCTTCTTCTCACAACATTGTCGTTTAGAACCAGTAGTACGGTTACTGGCGCGGCAGATCCCTTTGTTTTGTGCTCATTAAAATGGCTGCTTTTATGGTGATAATGGCAACTGCTATGACCATAAGCTCTGGCGGAAGTTGTAGCACCGCTATCAAATACATATTTGTATCGAGTATCTCCTTATTGATATATTTGCCTAGTTTTATAGCATTTGTATCGTTGATTTCTATGTGATTTTCCTTCTACACCTTTCTAGCTAGATTTGTCATCTCATGAATAAAATTTATGGTCATTATGATATCAACCAAGTTTGAGAGTAAGTATAGTATAAGTATAGGAAATTCTATAGCTTAAAGTTATTTCAGGTTTACTTTTATGCTAAGTGTATTTGATAACTTCGTTGTGATTTTTTTCTGTTTAATTATTATTGTATTCAGTTAAATTATAAACCAAAAGTGTTGGTTACATCGTTATACGTTTCAGTGAAGTAAATTCATTTAACTGAATCTTACGGGTTGAATCATATAGTGTTTGAATCACCCGGACATTCCAAGTTAGTGCTTGCTTCATAATAATCATTACCAAAAAAGTTACAACTGGTTTCTTTTGGTTGAAAAAACTGACCATAAGTATGAAAGGTTCTTTGAAAGAAGCACAGATAATAGATAACAATTGTCCACTCGGTTCGTCTAGACGACTAATGGAGGTGGGCGGTTGGCCCGATTCCGCTTATGTCATGCGCGTGCGCTTCTGAGATGTACCGATCTATGACTACGATCTCGCTTTGGGATTATTTATTTTAGTAATGCCTTTTTTTGAGCTTTTTACGAAGGAGATTTACACTTACATATTGATTTTTTCATATCCTAATTAGATATTTCATTGCATTAGAAAAAAAAAGATATGGCTATAAATTTTATGAAGCTTAAAATTATTTTCAAAATTTTGTGAAATATACTAGAAAGTAATAGTTTTGATGTATATCCAATTGTCTGTGTTATTATTATTTTCAAGAGGGGAGATTCACCCTAACATTATAAATACAAAAGAGTTTATCGTGAATGACCCTTACACGTGTTTCCTTTCGAAATCGTCATTCAAAACATTAGGATTATCAAATTCATGCGCGTTTATGATATCAAGTTCACCTTCTATAGCCTTTATTACTCACATTTATAATGGTAATAGCTCCAAATCGTTGGTATAATCGAAATTATTCGAAATCAATTTAGGTACATCACTATTAGATACTATAACAATTACGATTATTCGGTTTTGTATCAAAGGGATAATGGGTTGTTTTAAGCAGCAACACTATGGAACAATTTAAATTTTATTTTTAGTTTGTTTGATTTAGGTTCGATAATTACATGACTTTCTAATAATAGAAGAGGTTGTGGTTAGAATAATAACAGTCGTATAGGTCGAACTCAAAAGTTAAGCAACTTTTACTGAGGTCGGTCGATTGATGGGTCACCATCTTAGCATACTGAGTCTCTTCCTTTTTCTTGGTCATCACATTAGTTTTACCTGTCAGTTGGATTTGTACTCGACCAAAATATAGGTAGGTAGATTGAATGGATAGCATTTAAAAAATCAAATATATCATAAGGCTAGTGATAAAGATTGACTTATATTACCTACAAGATAATTATATCCTAACTTAGACAATACCTTGGTCACACCTTAATGCAATGAACATGGCCGTGGCTATGCATGAGAAGTAATTGCAAGCATGTAGTAACTATTATTTCACACAGTAAAACAAAGCTACGATTACTTTAACCCAAAAGTACCGAAATCTTACATTACAACAACTACACGGGATTGAACCCACGACCCTTGCTCGGACATGCTCACGATAACGTTATTTGTGATGAAATATGTTACGTTGAATACTTGTACCTGTTACTTGATGACTAATATGCATTCGCACTGGAAGGAGGCCAATTGTTGCTGTAGATTGTGTTATGTGTCTTGTTACGGTTCTTTTCTCTATAAAGGGTTTTTAGACTTAAACATATAATGTCTGTAGCTACTTACGTTTAAAGATTTTGAGTAAATGCTTATAAAATTTAAATTACATCATCGGCATGGTTGGTGCAGTGGCTGAGCAATTGGTTGCTCCGCTGCGTGTCGTGGAACAAGTATAGCCTGCAAATAGATGTTTTGGGTTTACATGTTTGCATCCAGGAGTGATTCCTAGTGTTGAGGTACAAATTTGTCTAGTCCATTGTTCGAAAGAGTTACGGCGGCCCTGGAACGTTAAGCGACTAAAGGAAACTATGGATTTTAGTCAGTAAATGTCTTACACTTCATCTTGCTCCACCCAGAGTGGGTAGGTTTTTTGACGTCAACAAAAAAAGTTTAAATTGTAAGATATATTTTTGGGTATTTAAGTACGCAGACTCAGTGTAAAATTGACAACTAATTTAAAATGGACATGCAGTTATGAAATACGTTGTAGTAGTAAAACCATCTCCATACTTTTTCCAACTAGTTTGGGGTCGGGTTCCAGTCTAATTCCTGCGTTTTCTTTTTTTCATAGAGCAACTGTCTAACAGACTCCCATAAGTCAGATACTGGCCAACACAATCTATGCAGCATCACAAACCTTTTTTAAATTTTAAATCCAGCGGTCTGTTTCGTAATTTTTAAATAAATCTGCATTTAACTTTAATATGCAGATTTATAACTATATTTGTTTGTTAGAAAATCGTGAGAAATTCCAGACTAATCACACGTTGTTATTTACAATTTTATTATTTCACACATACCATCGCATTTTCATGTTAATCTAACTAAATTAGTATGTGACACCTTATAAAGATCAGCCAGCCTCTATCTCTAATTTCCAATTTACAAATGCACAAATACTACATAATATTTCTTTACACATACTATAAAACCGCCTAGATCCAGTTTTACAGCATGCATTATGTATTTAACATTCGTCGTGAGGCATAAACTTTTATGATACTGTTATACTGAATTACAAAATGTAATAATAGATGACGGTATAAAATTCTATGCATATGTAAAAATATGTTAAAGGAAGTCTGTGGGCGAGCTTTCGTAGAGGTATCTGGCTCAAAATGCCACACACCCCGTCGTGTCCAATACCGCTTAGTCAGGTTAGGTTATAGTTTTACAAATCGACCTAAAACAGCTTGTATGCATTAAAAAAATAATTTGATATTATTGTATAATTTTGATTTCCCTTTATAGTCAAAGAAAACAGCAAAAAATTGGTCTAGCGTGTCCTTTCGTGTCCTAGAGCAGAAAAAGTACTTTCATAATTAGCCAACTAGACGAAAAGAGTCTATATCTTACTAATATTTTAAATGCGAAAGTTACGATGTTTGGATGTTTGTTACTCAATCACGCCAAAACGGCAGGACGGATTTGGATGAAATTTGGCACAGGCATAGGATACACTCTGGAATAGGACATAGGCTACTTTTTATTCTGGAAACCTCAACCCCAATACCACGCGGGCGAAGCCGCGGGCAAAAGCTAGTTGAAAATAATTAGGGATAACCTACTTCCTGTATTTTATACTAGTATGTAGCACCAATGACTCCAAATCTAGTTTGGTTAACTAATATATTATACTGCTTTGTGTTTGCTCAGCTGTAAAACCACAGCAGTTACATTTAAAACATCTTATTCCACCGTGAATCTGTCAAGTCTTATTAGACACACAGTAGTTAAAACAGTTCACACGACTAGTTACAAAATATGAAACCAAGAAGTATTGCAATGTTACCCAATGTTGGTTTAGAAGAAGGTAATGTGTTTTGACTATGTATGTATGTTGCTATTTAACTTACAGTATTGCCAATAGCAGTGTCAAGACATTGTCCTTTGTTTTGACATGTTCTGTTTTGCATAACAATGATTAGTTTATACTTTTGATAGTCTTATGTTTGGTTCCATTATGTTAGTAAAACAAACAGTCCTTAGGACAAATTGAAAGTTATCATCGCATAGTATTGAAGAGCCTTTAGTTCTTTAGAATTAGAAGTATTGATACAAACTAGGTGTCACAAACAGCGGTTCAATAATCACGTTGATTCATCATTAGCCTTCAGGAACATGTCGCATATAAAATTATGCATCATAAGTCATATAAGTTGCCTAAAAATACTTGTATTACTTTTATAATTTGAACATATTCCTTCCCCTATCTATTCTCACCAATTTCGACCCATTTCCGCAGTTACATAACAGTTCCATTAGTACTAAATGAGTTTATAATAAAGGGCTCCGCAGTGCTCTATCTTGAGCCCTCTCCTGTTCCACTAAGAAAAGCATTAGTTTAATTGTAGGCCAACATCAACCTCTCGTTGCACCGAATTGAAAAAAAGGGCTTTTTAGAGTTCGGTGTAAGAAGAAAATTGGTTTTGACTTTGAGGTTGATTTTTGTTGAAAGAAATTCGTTCGTTCGAAAAATCGTTTCGAAACTGGCTTTGTTTTTAGGGAACAAGGTATGAGATGATTAAAATATTGAAATTTTCATCTCTTGAGGAAAATTATAACAGTATTTTGTTTCGTAAAAGAGCACTTAAATGATGAAATAGTCGTAGTGGCGTTCAGATTACGATCTTTACGTAAAACATCATGTAAAGCTTATTTTCAACCACATTTAACCACCTGTTTTTCTTAATATTTACAAGTCGTGTTTTTCTCTTGACATAAATGACACCTGCCTAAATAAATTTCTTAAAAGTTACGGAACCAGTTTCCTATGTACGACTTACGGCCAAGCGACCATGCGACCATTTCTCGGTTTGTTTGACTAAGTTGAAGGAAGATAATAGCGACGACTTCCTCAAATTCGTTTCGAGATGACTCGCCTAAGACCGTGAGAAATAAAATGATAGTTTTGGAATTGTTTTTGAAGCCAGTGTGAAGTCTTGTCATGCAGCCTCTTTAGTTATACTTATTTAAATAAATAAGTAATAAGATTTTTAAAGTTTCTTGCATTGTCATTGTCTAAATTTTCATGAACTTAATGAAATTCAAATGACAGTTGTCTCTGTGTGTGAGTGGAAGGAAGGAAGAAGTGAAGTCAGTTTCATACTGAATGAATGATGAATAAAAAAAAGCGAGTAGATTCGTTAAGGTTTCTTCTTCAAATAATGCATCTTATAACTCTACCTTTTATTCATGAGATTGCTGAGATGCTTTTTTCTACTACCCATGCTTTCTTTAATTAAAAACACCCAGTTAATCCAATCAACTTATAAAATCTACGATCAAGTTAGATTGAAATTATAATCATCTACTAAACCAGATCTTGGCGATACGATCCCATTCAATGCGATCAGTCTCAGAATCCCAGTCTTCACAGGTCTTCAAGATTAGATCTTAATGAATCACGTGCGTAGTGTCACTTTGTGGTACTTTTCGTGCCGCTGGGGTATCATGTTTCTGGTTTAGTTGTTTAGACATGTTGTAGTCATATTTTCTGAGATAACATAATCTATTTAGCTTTTGTTTGATCTGATTTTTTTGGTCTCTTTTAAGAATTTGTACAACTTTATGGTCTTAAATTTTATTTCAACCTGTGACTTCATCTTTCTTACTTTCATCAACAAGTAGCAGCATGTCGTCTACATCGCCCTTTAGCATAAAAAGGTATAAAACATTGATCTTAACCATACACTTGTATCGGCGATAATGACTCTCATCGTACGCCATTATAAGCTCAATTAACATAAACGTAGGTTGCAGAATCTCTCGTTATGTATTCATACCACGTGGACATTGCAGTTTTAAGTGGTTTCAATTTTATGGCTACTGGAAAAGAAAGAAATAAGAAAAAGATAATAACTCAAGTTACTAAGCTTATCCTATGTACATGAGAGAAGTCTACGTGTTTAGAAATAATTTTATGACAGGGGTGCTGTTTTTGATCATAAATTTGTTTGTACGTCTCAACATAGAACGTCTGTAGGACTGGTTAAACGACGAACGAGAAGTAAATTATTAATAAATCAATAATGAAATGTCAATAGTAAATTATTAATTTGTAAATAATTAATTAGTCAATAAATATCAATTAATAATTAGCCAATAATACAAAAATAATTTAAATTAAAAACTTTAAATCATGAGCAAAAATCATTGTTATAAAAATAATCATATGGATTTGTCAGTCAAAAATTAATCTTTTGTATAATAAAATTTTTCAACTAAAATAAAATAATAAAACATATAAACAATTACATTTCAGTAATGCTGACAACATTAATTTTGTTTCAAGAAACCTACTGGAAGTTAGATGCAATCGTCATATTAAAAAATTTAAAGTCCCCAAACTTGATTCAAAAAACCACTCACCACAGAACCACTTATAATACAAGTCCCAAATGGATCCCAAACGTGGCAAAAGTAACACCAAAAAGATTAACTCCTTTTGTGAGTCTTAAAACACGTCCCAGTCTGGACCATGTTTGTCTTGAAGTTTAAATAAGTGTTCTGCTGGCCACCATGACACTTAAAGGACAAACTGCGGTCAGAAAGATCAATTACAAGAGTTTTACAACTTTAAAAACCTTTTAGCTTCACTTGGCCCGTTATTAGGGGGACAGGAGGAATCTTTGTGGTTCAGAATGTGGTTAATTATAATGAGAAGTTTCTCTGAATACGTAAGCAGGGTCTGACTGTGAATCTTGTGAGGATACCTATGTAGCTGTTTGAGATGATATCTCAACATCCATTTGCAGAGCATACACTCATGTACAATAATTTATACTTCAAGCCCATGTAGGAATATTATATTCTATCTTCGTCTTAGTTGAACAATCGATGCTTAGCTACATATAAAGTATAAAATTATGATATATTATTGCATACAATGCTCGCAGCGAAATAAACTTGATACACCGTCCCGGAACAACGAATCACGTATATAAGCGCACGCGCAAACCGACGCCATTGTCTCAAATTTGCCCAAAGAAACCGGTTCGCGAGATAATAGCACCAAAACGATCGTCCACGCACGCAGTCTCGGAGAAATTCCGACCAAAGTAGTTTTATTCGTCGAAACTTTAGGGAATCCTGTCCGAAGGCATCTCTCGATAAAAAGTCATAGACGTCCGCTTATTTATCGCTCGACCAACAAATAAATTATGAAACGACCATAATGGATGCTACTGTGATTTCAAATATTATTTCTTACAATCTTGGAACAGGGAATTTTATTCTGCTACCGGTACAGGCCATTAACGGTGATAGAAAATTAGTGGTGTCTTACGATTAATTGAATATTAATGTTTTTGATTGGATTCCGGAGGCTCCAGTTATAAAATACAACGCTGTCTATACGTTACAATAATATGAAGCTGTCATCTACGTAAACTATTTTAGTTTTACACGAGAAATAAATTGGAAGACCGAGAGGCTTAACAATTTGTTCCAATATCAATAAAATATAAACAAATATCACTGTAGATCGATTAAAATTGATATTAGCCGTACTTTTATTCGCCTTGAAACCCCCTAGGGATATATTCAAAGCAGATTACACTTTGTCATTATCAGACACTTGCCTTAGAGCGGCAAAAGATTTCCTACACGGCACCAATGAATAATAATAAGCCCAAAGGTATTGAACCATGACTTTATGCTATAAATAATGTGATACAATCTTTGCTCGGTCGGCAACTTGTACATACTGAGTCATTATAGGAATACTGGCCTTATGAAGTTGGTACATGCAAATGTGTGCTTCTGTTGCAGGTTGAAAAGGCATTTAGTATAAGAGCACCATAACTGGCTCAGCTTGAATATCGTAGACGGTAATACCGTCCCTTTAGTTAAGCTTTAGGCAAGGAATGTTTTAGAAATTTCCGGCATACAGAATTTGAAAATACATAAGAATGTATATAATCCTTTTTACAAAAGTAATGATAAATTTGAATATGGAAAAGACGCAGCTTTAATAAATCAATACATAAAAAATTCTGACGAAAACCACGATGAAAACATAAAAAATAACAACGTCCAAGAAATAATAGGATTAGACAAGAAAAATTAAGTGACAACTTTAACCCCAGGAAAAATGTAAAGAGAAGCCTGTTGGGTTCAAGTAATTGTGTATATGACAACACTCATTTAGTAAAAATTCAAATCAATGGATTAACTCGGTGAAGATATTCATGATGTTTTATCGAACATGTCAAAACATGGTGTTAATCAGCTGAATTATGACAGGGATATATCAAATATTTGAATAATACAACTGTTTTATTATTCATAGATGAAAAGTTTTATGTATTAACAGCTTAGAACCGTGCGAAATGATTAATAAGAGATGTACCGCTTTATCATGATTTCATATTAAAGATTCACCAAATTAGTCTATGTCAAATTAAGATTTTTTTATTTACATACTCTTATATCCTTTGATGTATATCGGAACTTTTAATCTATAGATCTGATATCTCTTGAATGTTACATTATAGATCAAAGTTAGGTTAGGTTAATGCTGAAAAACTTATTTGAACAAAAGCTAACCTCAGCTAATCCATGCGAATGGTCCATTATAGGCTGGTCACGGGCGACTCGACTTTTTTGCACCTTTTTTCGAAACATTATCGGCCCCCGATGATTTAGTTTCGTATTCACGTTTAGTATTTGGCAGATGTTCAGCGGACGTTTTGATGGTGGTATTTGCATTTTTGTGTTGTCTTCCTTTTATGTTTTAAGGTGGTTGTATGGGTTGGCAGAATTTTTTAAAGAAATAAAAGCACAATTGTAATTGTTACTTTCATCTTAAAGAATACCCATAAACAGTTTAACGTTGATTAGGGATTTTAAAATAACACTTCTTAGTTAGCAGTAAACCAAGGGATTGCTTCGTTCACATTTCTGTTAGATGGATATCTCTGAACTTCAATCAAGATTAACAATCCTCTAAATGTTTAAGATAGTATTGAGGCAGTTAACATTAGCACTTCGCCCATAGGCCTAATGCTTGTCTAGTCCATTTCCCTAAATTGATGGCTAGTTCGTAACAGTTTCCAATCTAAATTTATTACAGTATTAAAGTTTCTCAATTCAACTACAATTCAAATTGAATCAATGCTTGTTCTCGTTGCGAACATCGATTCCCTTTACCGTATTGTAATTTAGCTAGCTATCACATTTAGAATGGCTCCGTTCCCTCGTCCTTTGGCCAAACTGGAGCATGTGGAGTACCTGAGTTTATGTCCTTTAATTAAATTAGTTTGCGAACATTTAATTTATGTAATGTTCAAGCTGTCATTAGCTATAAATATTATCAATTATATATAAGTTAAACCCACAGCTCTGGGTAACACGTTTTACTTTGTGATACTTACAAGCAACAGGCTCGCTGTTCTAAGTTCAAAAAATAATCTTTGTCATGTCCAGTTAGACGCCATTTTCTTAAAAAAATATCTTCATGAAATAATCTCCAATTAGCCTTCCCTTTGACATTTTGTCTAACATTTATTTGAAGTATTTCTTTGTTGTCTTAAGGAGAATGTGTTTATCTATCATCTTTGTCAGTAACCGAAAACAAATCTTTGTTCGGTTTAACTGAGGCCATCAGTCGGCCTTAACATTTAGTAAAAAATATTCCAAAGTCTGAACCGCAAATTATATATTTATTCTAATTGACATTTTATTCAGTGATGGTCTAGAAGAGCTGTTTTGGAGCTGTTTTGTAAGTGTTACGCTGGCTTAGTTTCCCACCATAACCTGCATTTTATTCTAGTGTTTTGAATTGCTTAATTATTTTAATTAAACGGCCTTCCGCGTGAATGAATTATTCTTATTTTTTCGTCTGCAAAATTTGGAACTGGTTTCGTCAACATACATTAAATAGATGTTATAATCATCACTAACTTGCATTTTATTTCTTAACTTGATGTACTTCTAAGGATGGTCAATATCAAAATTATTGCCGGTTAACTATCGAACAAAAAATGGTGAAACTTTAACAAGGCTTCTGAAAACAATAGTCTACAATCACGACCGTCAGGCATTTGAATCAAACATCAAACCTCATCAAGTCAGCCGGATCAGTCCTAATGAACGCTTGCGACGCCATTTATGGGCCCGTTCGCTGCGCCCGCGCAATCGGCTCAGCGATATCTGTATCACATCGCATTGTCGTTAACGATGCGGATTGTGTGAAATGTGGAACGGTTCTGGTCTTCTATGTTGTAGGAGTGGCGTGAATTTTATATTTCAGCTCGTGTTCAATTTTTAAGAGATACCAAACCAATTTGTTTTAGTTCAAAAAGGAAGCTAAAAACGATTTTTGATAAGAGTGTGGTCATTGTTTTGTAGTTGTTTGATATCAGGGTGTGCATTGTGGTTTTTAGTATCTATTGTGGTTGGATTAGTTTTTAACAGCGGCTTTGCCCGCGTGAATATTCAAAACAATCACAATACAAAAAAAATGCGTATGCTGTGCTACTCTACGACAAAGTGTATGCCACATACACATTCAGTGTCGTAAAATAGAACAAGTTTCATTAAAATCCATTCAGTTCATTGAAAGTGAAGGAGTAACTAACGTATAGACACACATATAATATACGCAAAGACTTCTGTTTTTCTTAAGACGATTTATAGATAAAGTGGATAGGTAACCAACTTTTGATTCTTACTTAAACCAACTTATATTTTACAAAAAGATCCGCACCGCTACGTAGCCAACTTAAAATCAATTGAATTATTTTAAACGGGAATCACATATGATATTATATTTCCAATAAATATAATAATCACGATCATTCAAGATTATTGAGATATTGACAGCTAAATGCAGTCGGAACCACGGTTAGCTTGCATCTTGATAGAATATTCTCCATTAATGATACAAACTCTTGATATGGCGTTCATTATAACGATACAAAGGTCTTGGAATCCAAATTTAGTGTCTATGAAATTTAAATAATTGATAAAGATTGTATGGATAAGGTTATTGAGACGTTATGTTTCGGTAGCATTTTAGTTGAAAGTGATACTAGAGTTGAATTTGATCATATTGATTGTAACAAAATTGTTTCATAAGAAATCAAAGTAACTATTGACGTTAATAATAATGCGCTAGTAACGAAACTGAACGGTAATCAGGACGACACCGATACAGCTAATACAGACAATTGACGCTAAAGACTGTTGAAACAAAGCACAATCTATCTGTTTACTGTAACGATTGTGGATCTATAGGAACACATTATTTACGATCTGCACGATATTGACATTAGTCCAGACAAATAGACACAAATCATCTAGCAGTTTCAAATGAGGGTTATTTACTGTTCAAAAGCATTAGTTTGTTAACTCGTCAACACTTTTAGATTAACCAATCATAAGAAAGAACTTCGCATTCTTCTTAGTCAGGAAAATTATGAGAATTTTCAACTTTACCACTAAAAGCAACAATTTTGACCACAACAGTTATTTCTTTCTTGGAACACTTGAGAACACTAATAATAAAACAGTTATAAAAAACCTTTGTCGTATTATCACGCTTTATCTTGACGACAGCATAAGTAATAAAGAACTTGGACTTCTACTAAAAAGTGCCGACTTCACCACCACAGAAGTACCTATTGTTTCAGAAAAGTCAACCTTATTTTTCAAGTTATAGAGGTGACAGAATTTGTTATGATAGTTTGGTACGATTTCTGTGAAAATTCACCTGCGCTCGCGCCTATCTCGATGCATGAAGCACGTCTCATTCGGTCGCCATGTTTTTATCTTACAGTCATATGTCTTAATGGTCTTAGACCACATGAGTAAGCACGAAGGGTTCATACGACGTTATTTTCTTAACTGTACGGTTGTTTAAATTGTAACGTTCAGTTTTTTTTTAATTTTCTGTATTTTTGTTTGTTATATGTCTTGTGTAACTGTTTATTCTATTTTATTCCTTATAACTATTAATAATTTTTGCTTTTTGACTTTATATTATATTGTGACATTTCATTTCTGTATTAGATAAGTTCAGTATAGATGCTATCCTTTATTGTGATTATCTAACTTGTTGGTACTCATAGAATTTAAATTTAATAATATGTTTTTCTATGTTGCAAACTTTACTACCTAGTCTTTTGTAAAACAGAATTATAAGTACAAATTCTTGTAATGATCTGATTGACATAATGTACCTTTAATATCAGCACTATCATCGTCTCCTTGATTGATGAATTCTTAACGAATAGCTCTAATGATCCTCTTGAGGCAACAATGCAATTGTTAAGACATGATGTATCGAGTTATTTAATCACTCATTCACATTTAAATAGTATTGGTAAATCAGACTGCATGCATGTTCTGCCACCCACGGAACGGTATCATTGAGAGAATAAACTTAGGTTACGTTACGTTAGAAGAATTTGAACCTGTTTTTGAGTCTAGCACAGCTTCACCTTTCATTGTTTTCTTAGTGAGATCATCAGTTTCTATAATTTCATAAATATCTAAAGTTTTGTTATGGTTATTTAGTTTATTTTTCTCAATTATCGTAGAAGATAATGCGTGTCACGGAAATGAATATGCTGCGCTGGAGTTTCGCGGAAAGACCGCATTAAAAACTCCCGCATCCGGGGCAGCCTTCAGGTCCGTGACATAGCGGATAAACTGCAGGAGGGTCGCTTACGCTGGTATGGCCACGTTTTACGAAAACCGGCAGACTACGTGGGTAACAGATGCCTCACCATGCCGCCTCCGCCGGGACCCGGAAAACGGCCCGGCCCGGAAAGGCCTAAGAGACGTTGGATCGACGTCGTAAGGGACGATATGCGTGCCAATGGGCTAAAGGCAGAGGACGCGAAAGACCGAGCGAAGTGAAGGCGACTGTGTAGGAAAGCGGACCCCGGGCACCGAGGTGACAGCCAAGGTGTGCAACCGGGACAGTCGCTAAGATGATGATGATGATGATGATCGTAGAAGATAATCACAAATATAGGCACAATATGGTTACTTCAAGAATCACCTTTTATTTTTAGATGACGAATAACTGGTTTCTAATCACCTTTAACCTTTTGAATCCCGTAATTAGAGACATAATAGAAAGACAATAGGTGTGCGAACGCCGGCTTTGCTAGGGGCTCAACAGTTTAATTGAATCAAAAGTGCTTAAAATACCATTCTACAACGTGGCATACTGATAGTATGATTGTTGTCAGAACCATAGCGCGTAACACGAGCTATCCATCTAAACTGTATTACAACATCTGAAACGATCAATTATTCGTTTAATGAAATAATAGCAGTGGTGGATCACGACTTACGGTATGATTAGGGCTGGCTTACAATAGCGATCAAGGCTAAAGAGGTCACTATATCTGACCATGTCATATCAAAATATCGTGAAAGTGTAAACCTAAATAGATATAAGATATAACCAAAAAATTGCTCGATATATATATTGGCACGTATAAAATCATTGATCTAAATACACAGATTCACTCAATTGTTCAAATTGATCCTCTGGTGGTCCCTTACCATAGTATATTGCTAGTTGACGATTCTTGAATTGTTCATACCAGACAGATTGATAGTTTTAAGAGATAAACAATGAGACATGTATAGCCATTGCACGTAAAGCCATTGGCAAAAGCTAGTTTGACAATAAATAAAATACCTAACGAATGTCTCGAAAATGTCTTGCTAAACATACGGTACAGCTGTAAGCAACCCTATATACGGCGTCTTGCGCTTGAGTCGTCTGTTATAGTAAACCGAGATTATGTTGGTATTTAGCTGAATCAAAGTATCGTCACATATATATCTGTGAGTGATTCTTATGGACAGTTAATTCAAAATGGTTGTAAGGAGCCTATTAGCTTTATATTGGGTCAGAAGTTACTACTAAGGAGTCGTACTTCAATATATGAAGGAATACTATTAAACGTGAGTTTTCTTTAGGGACCATGACTAATGGATGGTTTCGTCAACACTGATCGACTTTTGGTTAGTTGTAGTTTGTAAGACAATTTTATACTGATGATTATTTTAGCCTATCCGCATTTTCAGATATTGTAGTGTTAGACATTATATTGTACTCGTATAGATCTTATAATGGATTCAGTTTCAAGTTCATGGGCTGACGAAAAATAAAACCCTTTCTTCTTCATCTCAAATCATATCACTATATAAATATAAAAGTAAAACTTTGTATTCAAGTTTATTACTCATTCAGTTGACTGTAACACCAGCATGAATTAAATTTGGTACAAAAGTTGACCCTGACTCGGAATATCGCAAATAAAACTTTTATCCCAGTAGTATGTTCGCCTGAGATAATTTCCTTTTTTACATGAATGAAACCGCAGGCGGAAGCTTGTATAGAAATAACTATTACCACATGTCATGTCACTAGACAAGAGTTTATCATTTATTTTTTTTAATGAATGAGCACTGTCACTTAGTTTTTATTATCATAGTATTTCTTTCCACTGCAGTCACATGACCCTCTAAACAAAGAACATTTAATATTAATTATATTCAGATAGCAAACAATGGACAAGAGACTTTACAGGGCAATGAAACTCTAACATTAGCTGGTGTTGCAATACCGTTGCCACAGCGACTGGTGAACAGCTATCATTAATTAAAGCATGAATACAAAAGTTATAGATAGACGGTAATTCATCAATTGCTTTACCATGTTGTTCCAATTGTAATGATTTATTTTCTTTATAGGATCTTTCAACGGCTTTAAGTGGTAAATTATCAAATAACTTCTCTTGCTTTGGTCAAGCGGGAGGATTTGCCAAACTTTTATGACTAAAAACCCGTATTCTTTAAGTTGGCTTTTGCGATTCAGGGTCACCGTGACACTTTCAAATACACCAACCAGCTGCATCCATAAGCTTACCAACGGCTGCAATGTTTAAATTTTTTTTGTTGAAAATACCATCAAAATTAAAAGCAATTTTTGTTTCTACTTCATTTGTTCGATCCCATAATTTTGCGACACCTTAAAAACACACAAAAACTATTCTTTGAACTCATAACTCATGAAATATTAACTATTACCGCCAACGCGACATGAACAAACGCAATTCCCTCATCATTACACCAACATACCGTTATAACACTAACTGTCTATCTAGCTGTCAAATTATTTAGTCGATTAATCATTACCCACAAAGGCACATCCCTATTAAAGCCTAGTGTTGTTTACCGACTTTCGCCCGCTAGCGTGGTATCACGCAATTCTGTAGCAGTGCAACTTGAGAACAATGGTGTGGTGTTAGCGCTAACCTGTGCGCACGCATGCTTTCGTTTCACACAGTTTGATGTAATATGGCGCAATTTTATTGTGGCTAATGTCAAAGGCTTTTTATAATTTGTGTTATTTATTTTCTTGAGTAATGTTAGTTATTAGTGTAATTTTTGTTGCGTTATCCGTTTCAAGTATCAGTCATGTTTTGATTTCTTCTTTTAGTTATAATGTTTTTTTATTTGTGGGAGGCGCACTAGTTTATTAAGAGCCTATTCACTCTAGCACCAATAATATAATATATAATGTTAGTGAATTTTGGTGCGATTTTATCCTTTGCTAGATCTTCTTTTAAATCTAAAGCACCGTCATGTATGACCCAAACTGATTCTACATTTTCAACCTCACTATTCTTCCTCTCATCATTTTTACAGTCATCACTTCCTCTTACTTCCATAGTTACTTCTTCTAAGCTGTACACATAATACAGTACATTACATAACAATAGTTTGATCAACACCACGTGCTGGACCTATAACAAGGCAGTATCGACCATGATTCATGGCGACTTGAATAAAATAGTTATCTAGCGACCGGTTGATGGGTTAGGGTACAGACATATTATGGCTGCTCCGATCGATACGTTTGTTAGTGTTCGATTGATAGATCAATTATTTCAATAGTATATTTGATTTATGTTTTAAGTGGCTATCAAACAAATCAGGCATCATAGTTTCTATCTGCTTTGCGAAAATGTATGGCAGAACTATGTTTGAAAATTTAGCAGTTTAAATTAACATAATTATTAATTATATATTATGATCCTGAATAAAAAACAGGTTTAATCAAATGCAATTGATAGTGCATTATTTTTCATTATCTTACATGTCAACAATAAAAAAGACCTATCTAAACATTACAGCAAAATTACCAAAAAAAAGTCTGTACAATCAACTCCGCCCATGCGATCACGATTCAATCACATATGTCAGCACCTTTACGTAACACTTGAACTTTAGCTCCACACAGCATGAAACCTCATCATTTGTCAGTCAACGCATTTGAACGATTTACGTAAATATCAATGGCGGGTCACTAACCTTTACCCAAAGAGGTCTATTGGTTTAGAAATGTACATATTTTGCTTGCTCTTCTTATCTCACGTTTGTTTTGAGACCACCTCTAATGGAGGGCCTATGCATCATGAGGTCATCGGTCATATTATGAATATGTTATGCACGATCATTATTGCTTTTGGGTCTTGGACAATTCGATTCATGACTGATGCGACTGACTACTAAAACAAACATTGCGTTATTATAATTAAAGAATGTTTAACAAACTTCATTACCGCGCTTTCTAGCTCCTACTGGTTCCTACTAATAGATATTTATACTCGAGCTTATTTTACATCAGCAACTATTTATTTCTGTTCCAACAAGTAATAAAATTTTTAGTTGATTAGCTACTTTCCATAGAACATAAATTAATTATTCTCCTTCTATTTTATGAAGACCAGGATTTGTGTTTTATTTTTTCTAATGGCTCTGAATATCTCACCGAACCCGAGACGTGACAAGACGTTCCCGAACACTATGACAAAAAACAAACTAATTTCGGATTTAGATTACTCTCTCACCGTGACCAATAGTCTTATACCACTGTTTACTTAACACCGACCGTTTATCAACGCACGATCTTTGTAAATCCGTGATACTTGTGAGCAAAGGTTCCATGAAAATATTTGTGGCATCTTTCTTAAGATTACTTCGCGCGTGAAGTGGTAACGCAGCATGGGACTCCCAATTTGTTCTGCTGATATTGAGAGTTGTAACTATAGTGATGTTATGAATGTTTACATGATGATATGTAAGTTCAAAGAATTCTTCTCTTCTTTTATTATTCATTTTGGTATCTCAAGTATTTAAGCGGTCCATGTCTACCTTAATTATCAGACCAGATTCTTAGGAAGCTCAGTAGTAAGCCGCCATCGCATATCTTATTTAATATTTACATTCCATCATTGAGGTATGCTTATTTGTCTGTAATAAAAACTTTTGGTATTCGGCCATAAACTTCTAAAAGAAAAATGAGACGTCTTTCACTTAACATAATATTTTCCGTGGCCAACCACTTAATATCTAAAACTTCGTAAATTACATCATCTCCTGCTCTATTTAACAGCATTCCCATGTCGTATAACTAATTAACTATATTTAACAGCTGCCGCATTTCAACTGATGCTTCTATTTAACGAATATTAAACTTAACTACCACTAAATGTCACTCCATATATTTGTTAGTACCTCCAACACGTACAATGTACCCTTTGACTGGTTGTGCGTGTTAATTGCTTTTGTTTATCGTTGTTATGTTAATTTTGTACTTTCTTTTCAACAACTCGATCGAATTTCTCTGGGACTTGTTAGGTTTCATTTACAGGTATCAATATTGACTCAATATTTTAAGAGGGGTCTTCTTCATTCAAAGACAACATGTCTTGTATGTTATGAGTGCTACTTCAAGTCTGCTCGATAGTTCTATCAGTCTCTCTACTCATTTTTACTTTATGACTGTTTTTATATGCCTCTTATGTGACTGTTCCTATATCTCATGCGTTAAAGTTATGTGATTCAATAGGATCAGAAGTAGAAACGATGTTTTTCACAGTAGTTGACCGGCTTTTTGCCGTCGTATGTTTAACCATTGTCTGATCGACCATCTCGGACATGACGGGCCTTAATTGGAAGTTATTGCAGCTGAAAACGATTGGTATTGTAAATTATTACACCGTACCACCAATCAGCGTGATTGATTCGACTGAGTAATGCGCGCACGCAGAATTTTAATTGAAACCTTTAAATGGATTGATCGGAATGACATATCCGAATGTTTTGATAACATTGCGATTCCATGAAGTGAGGAAACAATGAAGTTTCTTGCGCGTCATTCAAGTTTTTCTTGACCTGAGTATTGTTCCTATCGTAATTTCAACATCCTTACGCCAAAAGATTCATAAAACATAATTTTGAACCAATATCGAGTTCAATATCTTCAGCTTCTGCATGTGGTTTACCAGATGCCACCTGACCACAAATTATGCCATATTCTCAACAGACCTTTACAAGTTAACTCGAAATACAATTTATTTCTTTTATTCTTATGTTTACCTTCTTTATAGAATTTTCAACAAGACATTGTCTGTTTGTGTATATGTCAGTTACAGTTCGCAGTAACACATTGTTCCTGATCTTTAACCTGTTATTTCTTGGGCACGGTATGGACGCCACGCCCTGTCCTGATCGATGTTTGGTTTCTGTAATTAAATAGATGAACTTTATGTTTGGCGATTACCATATTTTGTATTGCTAAAGTTCGGCAGTCATTTTAAATAAGAGAGATGAAATTGCAGGCATGATTGTCGTTTATTAACGATAGAAATTTATTAACTAGCACTCAACAAATTCTTCAAATATTTCAAAAGTGAACGTTCTGTTCGATATACTAGTAATGAGAATTACATAAAGCTAATGAACATGTGCGAAAACCAAGTAAATTATATCAATTTATAGCAAAATAAATTCCAATTGATAAGTTATGTAAGAAAGAAGAATTTATTAACAATTTTAACAATCTGTGTTTGCTTTCTAAATCAAGTTTGATTGCTTTGAAAGTGTATTTTTTTAGTTTCCTGTTCCGATGCTTAAAGTTGAATGGTACCAATTGGTACCAATGTTATCTTTACGGGTCTTGCTCCAAAATCTTCACTACGGATGTCATAGTTGACCATAACACTGTCCAAGGTAAACTGTATCTTCTTATCCAGTAATTAAAGACTACTATCATATACCTTGCTAGTTGATACATCAAAAGAGTTACAATCAAGGAGGTTTCAACTTTGTAATTGGTTACCGAAAGTCGATGTTCAATTGTCAAAGAAAATATTATAATCGATTTCTTAAATACGGACTGTTACTAAGTAAATATTCGGAGATGAAGTTTCAAATCGATTTGTTGGATGTTTATTTAAGAAAAAAGTGTTCATGCCTCTCTGAAGTTGAACTGAGTAAGTATCGATTTGACATCGAGTGGAGTATCAGTTGATTGTATGGATGCGATGCGTCATAATATTGTTGCTTGTAGTGTAAACATAATGTGTTTATTCGTTGTCGTGATTGTAAATGAGCATTTGGAGGTTTGTATTTCTTGTTATACTGGCATTAATATTGGAAAATCTTTAGCGATTTAGGATTTTTTAACAGTGGAATAGATATTTATCATCGCCGCAGGATTGTTTGAAAGAATTACAGCGATCTTGGATTATAAAAGGCATCTGAAAAAACGCATATGTTTTAGTCAGTAAAATTGTTTGATGATTTTCCATCTTAAAAACATATTTTTACAATCGTTTAATCTCTTTATGAAAAAATTTATAACTTAATTCTGTTACGGGCTTATGACAAATATATGACTTTCGGGATTAATTTAATTAATATTTTATTATTGTTTGAGATCCATAAATCACAAACAAGACACTATGCGAAAAATCCCACATAAAATAACCCGACGTTGTATAATTGTATTATAAAAATATAAGATCGTAAAAGTGAAAATTTATTGTATGCTACTTAATTTTTAATCGTCCCTGGAATGTTTAGTATATTAAAATTTATTCAAGAGATAATAAGACCACGTGATATTAAAGGTCTCTAATTTGGTGGTATGTCCATTAGTAATTATGTATTCCTGATATCGACCATTGAAACAAGCACAGTGCCCGAATGTTAATAAAATTAAAATGAGTTTCGGTAAAACAACACTCTAGATGGTACAAGTTGGAGATGAAAGCGGTTAGTGCTAAGACCTAGAAGTCACCTGTATTTATAAAGCTGAAGTGTTTGTTTCATAGTTTGTATCCTAGTTCGAATTGAAAATTTTAATTTTGAGGAAGGCTATAGTTATGCTACTTCGTAGGGAAGCAACACTGTAATTAAAGGCACAGGTGAAACTGCGTGGAAAGCTAGTAATAGTATATTTTTGTACATTAAAACAGAAACAAATCATGTGTAAAATATCGTACAATACGGAGACTCAAATTTTATTACTGATCAGTTTTATCTATCTTCATGTCCATCAACCCTTCTTCGTTGATTTGCATTTCCATAAAATACTGTTTAAATTTCTACGAATATTATTTTGCAAGAACTTTGCCTCGTTATACATATAATTTGCAAAGTTTACTATAAACTTGACTATTTTTTATACTCTTATAGGTCCTCACTAAAATTTCCAGAAATTAAGACATGTTTGGTTCCCTGCACTTCATCAGGATCGCTTGCACTCTTGCCTTGGACTAAAAAACGCCGTAAAAAGCGTTAATACGGTGCCGACGACCGATTACCCTGTTCATTTGAATAAGCCCCCGCAATTGTATTGAATTAAAAAAACCAAGTAAATACCTTTTCAAGCAAGAATGCACCGAAGGATGAGCCGGGGATATCAACCAACCACCAGACAGGAAGAATTAAGAACGGTCCCTGATTGGTCGATGACGGTATTGGATTTCAATCTCATTCAACTTTATCTTGCACTAATGTTGTTTCCATTAAATCTTTGTCTGTATTTGTCTTAGAGTTTTAATGGGACACCTTGGCTTATCATTTTTATAGATGATTATCTGGTCATGAATTTTCATTTAGGTTAATTCAAAGGTGGGACGTGTTCGAGTTTCCAATGTTCTAATTTACATCATAATGTTCTAATAAATAATGCCTCTTATGAACCGTAATTTCTTTAATAAGCTCATTTGTTATTTTCATTATTAACGAATCAGGAAGATAATTTACAAAATAAGATTGTTAGGTAATGTACGAATAAAAGAACGAAGTAAATGTAAGTAAAAAACAAAATAAATAAAATTTAAAAATTTCTTAATGCAACCTGTTCTGAAATAACCAACGTTGAGAGCGTCCAAAGCGGCTTAAGCGTCAATCATGAAATTTGGATTAACCACTAATTCCTTAAGACGAAAAATTACCGTGGACGGCACTTAGCGTTATACCATAAGCTTACCGTGATCCATAATGTTTTATAAAAAAATAAAATGAAAGCAAGTTTCATCAGAAGCAATATTTTGATCACTTAGCAGTTTTATTGGTTATAAGGATGATCCTAAAACGTGGTTTTAAAGCCGTGGAAAATAGTTTAAACTGATCTTAGTCTAGAATCCTAGAAACATGTGATTACTTATGCATAGAGCCATCTCTAAACCTATGTGATCGTCGATAGCTGTAAAACAATATCCGGGTAGCATCAGTACCGGTTGGAGCTCCACTTTTCTAAGGTTTTATTGTTACGGTGCATTGAAAAAAGCATAGAGGTCTAATTGACACAATTGTCATCTTCTGAGGAAAAATATTAGTAATCACTCTTGACAATCAATAAGCTATAACTGTTGTGTCTCTATACAACCATACCACAACTGAAAAACAAACTAACAAACTTTGCACAAAGCTTTCTTTCTTTTGAGCACTGTTAAGGGGATTTCAAAAATTAAAAATTAAATTTTACTAAAAAGATTTATTGAGGTCATCAAAAATCAACCCTGAACACCCTCAACGAAGCTATATAAGAGAAGGTACAAAATTCATTCAAGATAGTCATGTATGTATATGAAACCAAGATGAAAAATATGTTATAAAAGAATACAATGGAAGAAAGATCACACCAACTTATAAACAGACTTATCAAAGGATATTTTCTTAGATTGACTCGTGAATATTCACATAATCGTGCTAGCTCGTAAAAATTTATAAAACCGTAGGATTGTTATTAGAAATATTAGATCTATTGGGTCATAAAATCTTTTGATTTTCGGTACCCGCCTTTATTAGTGTTAATCTATTGAGAGGCATCAAACGCAAAGCAGTAAAGCTTTGGACCCGTTTGATGCACAAATTGGTCTCCTGAGATGGATGGTGCTATGAACTTTATTAGTGTGTGATTTTACGATTGAATTATTCCATAACTTTTAATTTGTGGGTAATTGAGGACTTAGACTCATTATGGTTATAAAATATGGAAAAACAAAATTATGTAAGAAAGGTTCCGATCTGGTTTTAATGGGTCTAGAAAAAATAATAAATGATGAAGATAATTTATATTGATTCATCAGTTATTGTTAAAAATAAGCCTGATATCTTGATCAATCATGAGATTAACTTCATTTATGGACCTCTTACCAAGTGTAATTAAACCTTCATCCTAATAATTAAAAAAATAAAAATAATCCACACCATTATTACTTTACTTTTTTTTTCGTTCATCATAAATTACCAATAGTCCATTTGAATTATAATCGTCTTCTCAAATAAAGCTAATTACCCATACAGCGCGGCAACCCTCTTTAATTATGACAGGTTGAAAGCTGGGCGGCCACCTGCCCACTTCTATGTCTAACCTGTTGATGATTCATGCTTAAGTATAGTACTTAACAAGCCCTAATTTTGAAATCTGTGGGATATTAAAATGACCTTGCCGTCTTGTTTCCTCGTTTACTTGTAAGTCTCCAATTTGTAATTTCATTTCTTGGCTCTGAGTATTACTTTTGGTATCATAGTCTTCATCAAAATTATTCTAGGATTTTAGTCTATCTTTTAGATTATTTCTTTCATCTTTGTCTGTTGAAATATTATAATCATCATTATAATATTATTAAAGTTTTTAAACTAATTTATAATGCCATAAAAATTAAATAGCATAGAATATGCGATGTGTTCCTCCCACATCGACACTTATCTAGACCATCTTATAATAATAACTGTCACTCTACCTCCATGATTGTAATCTCCCACACAATCAGCGGAACAAATCATATCATCAAACTAGTTATGACTGGTGATGCAACTAGGTATGCAAATTGTCCAGCGTCGGGTCATCGTCCGCCTTCTTTGAGCATCGTCGCGCCCCCATTGGTTGGATCTGAATCGATTCGTACTGCGCCCGCGCAGTTAAGGTCAATGTCGATACGCCTTTGATCTGCTACCGATTTTTGATCTAGAATTAATCTCTCGGTTAGCTCTCTGGTTAACCATTTGAGTCATTTCTATTCTTTGTTAACTTTTTTGTTTTTTTTTTTTCTGTATTGTGTTTTATAGCACTTGGATTAAAATTGTTTTGCTAATAGTACAGGTACAATGGTTTTGAATGTTATAATTAATATGTAGATGAAAAATATTTTACAGAGATGTAATTATTCATTTTAGCGGCAGCCAAGTTTGCATTGCTCTCAATAAAAATCTATAAATCCATCTAACGGCGATGGGGCGTCACATTGTACCATTATATCTGATAGCATCTACACTATACGTGAGCTGCCCACGGCATAGTCTTGTAAGAGCAAATTTGTCTCTAAAGACATGCTTTCACATTATAAGGATCAAGTTGAACTGGAACTTTTGGATAATACAATTTCTTAGCCTAAATTCTCTTTGCACAATTCTTTGCTAATAATTTCTAGTCAATAATATTTTGTATTATTAGCCGTTCGTAAGTCCCATTAATACTAAGGTTCACCTTGAATAGAAGATGCTAGGCGATTGGTCTAATAATAGTAGATGGTAAACTGCAATATTTATATTCAAATGTATTGCTAGGCCAACGTTTCTCATATACCGATGAACTAACGCTAAATTTTGAATATGACGATTAGCATATTTTATATCCTATTCAATGTTTCGAAGTCCAACAAAAAAGATGTTACTTATACCATAGTGTTACCTTCATAAAAAGTCGCATTTGATTGACCACAGATCCTTTTATTGATGTAATTTCTAGGAACGAAATAATTTGCATCTTGGAGATGATCTTTTGCTTGTATGATATTTTTAGGTATGAATTCACAAATCAATCAAGTTTTTGATTGTTGTGTGTCGTCATCTCAAATTAGTTTTGATATTTTTATAATTCTTTAATGTGTTGTTCATCTTCATATTCGTTTGTCTTGGTACGGCTATGCGAAGAAGAGGGACGAAGCGATAGGTTACTAAAAATACTAAATATCAATAATTATAAGTTTACACGTAGACTAGGAATAAGGAGATGGATGGATTATGTAAGGAGTGATATGAAAGAAAAGGAAGTCAGCGTGACGGTTAACGGGACAGAATCGAAGGAAAAAAAAGTATTGCAACGACTTCAAGTTATATGGGATAAGCGATGATGATAGTTTTACTAAAACGTTTTCATCTTTATTCGTGAATACTCGATCTCCCATGGCGATTCATTTAATTTGAATATGGAATATTTACCTAATATTCTGAATGAAGTATTGCACTAATAAGATGTTATTGCTTTTTCAAATCGAAGATTTCTCATATTAGTATTATTTGGTTTAATTTATTTTGAGAAGAGGTGGGCGATATGATAATTTTCTTCAACATCCACGCCATCTCAGTCCACACATCTTAAATCATGGTCTGGTTCCCAAGATTTCCTGTGTCATAAAGAACTGTGCACAATATCACTACCGACTCGGCATCAATAAATTCCATATTACATGCTGAATATATCCATATGTATGTATCACCACTATTTCTCGCTTGCATATTTGAATCTTTAATAAGAGCGCACAGTACATAGTTGTATTTCTTGCACTATTTCTATAACCACTTCATTTATAAGATTCTTACTTATCTAGGTTAGTGATAACTGTATTGCTTAATTTATATTTCCTGTATCTAGATTGTTAGTAGTTAATAAATAGATGATAGCGGCTAGGAACGAATTTATAGAAGCTAAATTAGCTGTATATCATGGTAGTAATTTAGTATTAAAAGCAGCCTTGCCAAATATAATATGTGGTCATATTGTTAATGTCCAAGATCATCTTAATTTATTTAGATATAACGTCTGCTTAGTCCTATACAACCACATAAGTTGTTATCTATGACTTAAGTGAATATTTAATTAAATCTCGAATTCACATAAAATGTAAGTTTGCGTAGTTTATTTCAGACACCATGAGGTGTTAGCTAGTTACTAAGACACTATTGTGTAATAACTGATAAAATAGAGAAGTAGTTCAATTTAGATCAAATAATATCTTTTTGGTTTTTAATATAAATACAATATTACAACATGATTTAAAAAGAAAAAGTTATACACATTCTATTGTGCATCTTAACCTGATCATTATACCCAAAGTATCTAAGTGTATAATTTAACAACAAAATTGACTGAAGACCACAAAGCTGTGGCCAAAAAGCATTACAAGCATCTTACATTGTATAAAACTCTTCCTCAATCACTGACACAGCACAAAACCAATCACAAACTCAAACCACATTTGTAATCGATTATAAACCAATTTCAATTCTATCATACCACACATTATTTACTAACATTGTTTCCAATGTAAAAAGGCTGCAAGAACCGGTGGTTAGGCCAGGTCGGAGCGCCCGGGGCGGTGGCGCGAGCCCAATCGAGAACCAAGCCTCGAGGGCTCCCATGCGAGCCAAGCCTCTTTCCCACCAACACTTAAATATACCGCCACGGGATCCTAGGCTGTACCGTTCGAATTTTATCAAAAGCTCTGCAAAATTACTAGCGTGAAACAGTTTAGGATTTTGGACTAATTTTCTCAATAGATTCGCTGTTTTACTGACTAAACGAGGATTTTTTTGTGCGCACGTTTTTGTTACTGTCGCTAACCTCAAGTCGATTTTAAATTTTTTCAGGTCCCGATAGTTAATTTGCTATTCAACCATTACATTACTTGTCGCCGTAAACTCAAGTTCGTTAGCTTCCATAATCTTTGCTTAGAACTGAATATAATCTTGAATATATTTCTCAAGATTGTACTTTATGTACAAACTATAATCTCCTTAAAGTAATGTTTCTAGTTTGAAACTTATCTTACCTACTTAATAAATGCAGCTTTCGCCCTGTGCTTGTTTACGTATAAATGTCTTTATTACTGTTCATTATACAATCTGTTTATTCGCTTTCTAAAACAAAATCGCAAACGACATGTCATTCTCACATACATAATAAGATTGCTCAATATTCAGAGAAGTAATCTGGGTGAATTCAAGAGGCGTCCGTTTTGAACGTTTTAACATCGAAAGCGTGTCTTCTTGTCACAATAGGGTGACACGCGTTGCTCAATCGTTATTTATTTTATGAAGTGTACGTCTACGGCTCAAGTTATCAACTCTGAAAGGTTTTGTTATGATTTACTGCGATATTGCAACAGAAATTCTAAGATTGCCTTTAGCCATTCATTGTTTTCAAATCATAGCATTGAAGAATAATATGTCTTACGTTATACTTATCTGTGATCTAGTCAGTTATTTGGATTTCAATAATGACACCAGATCTAAACGCTGATTGGACAAAAGCGGAATAGCTCAGTCGGTACTCAGCAATGGTCGATACCAAATTAGTTATCGCTTTCGTCCCAAACTTGTGGCTGGGAGAACGGCTTTACAATTTGCATATAATAGCTGAGCGGCGCGACCACGACTCAGATTTGGAGCAGAGATCTGAGTGTCGTGCGCCTCTCCGCCACTCTATACATCATCCGTTCAGATTACGATTCAATCCAGGCTTTGCACATCTGTGTCGCCGTACAGGAGTTGCGCACCACAAATATTTGCCAATTACACTGCACAATCAGTAGCTCGTTTGCAGGCAGCTCCAAAAATGACACTGAGATGCTTACTCAGAAAAACTTAATAAAAGTTTATTGACTTTAAACCTCATTAAAAATAAAGTTCGCATGACTCACGGCATTCAAACAGTGTTGATGGAAAATCAGCAATCTTTATCTCGAAGATGTAAAGCTCAAAATCGCTCATATTAATATGCCAGTTATGACAGCAGTACTAGCATATTATGTACTCACGTATTCTTATGGTTTTAACTACCGACTCGTTGGTTATTCGAGTTGTTGCGCCGTTTAGCACGGTGACCCGACCCCGGGCGTGCTTGCCAGTACAATCTCATTGATTCGATATAAGATTAAGCGGCGTCCGTGAATGTTTCCATTTTGATTCTGCGGTGATGCTCGCATGAACTCGCACCCGGATGTCATTTTCGATTTACATTTCGTTCTCTTGTTGCCGCATTCAATAGCAGTCGTGATCTAGAAGTATTTACGAGCGAGTACATGATTGACGCTCGTGCGACGTCTGATGTAGACACAATTGTTACGTCCCGAGCACAGATAGATCTGATTCTCACTATAAAAAAGATGGAATTCGATAATCGCAAAAAAGTGTTACGATCGTTGGGGTCGCGTGTTTCCCCGGCTATCAGTATGCACGTCGCACACGAGTCCACATGTCTTGTTTACAATCCGGTGTCGCACGTAGCGATCGTGAAGGAACAATTATGTTGCTAAACCATGGACTATTGTATTCGCGGTTTGTGCGACCGTTAGCCGCGACCTTGAGCGTGATACGTTGAACTCTGCTTGAGGTATTAATCGCTGCGGTTCCAAAAAGAGAAAAACCCTCTCGGAAAGTGAAGTCGCAGAGATACGAGACGGTTGTTACTAAGCGTGCATTCGTTTGGTTCGAGCGCCCGAGGCCAATCATGTCTCAGTATAATAAAGGGTTGCGCTCGTCCTTTCGGCCCGGCTTTTAGATTTATGGGCGAGGCAGGCCGCGCGCCGCCGCCGACGCCCGCTCCATGCGTTTGTCACACCACTATCGCGATCGAATGCTTGCATCCTCTATTGACTTCAGTAATTGCCAACATGTGCTCACTAGGACAAGTCAAAACGCAACGAGCTCCAATGTAGTCCATAGTCCACAATTAAAATTTAAAGAGAATTGGGCACCATATGATTAATCTTCCTAAATGTAACATGACATGGTTACGCCCATATTAATATTTATGCTGATCGAAGTAGATATCGTAAATCGAAAGACTTTTGTTTTTATTCGGTGATGCTATCGGTGTTACGAAACAAATATGGATGATTATTTATTTTTTCTTTTGCTTGGAAGCGGTATTGGGAGCTCCGATTTGGGTCTGAAGATTGATTTACACACCTCTCGAATATGTTATTGGAAGTCCCTGTAATTTTCTGAACATCTGTGCTTGTTTCCATCGGAAAAATTTTATGCATTTGCATTTTTTTATTTCAATATTCTTCTAATATCTATCTCACTGCGGTAATACGGGCGTGAAAATTTAAAATTTATTCAAGGGAATATATTCCAAGAATCTAAAAGAAGATAAAAAAGTATCCTATGTCCTAGGACATGGTCTACCATGGTATGCCAAGTTTCATCTAAGTCCGGTTGAACGTGAAGCAGTAATAAATTTACTTTACGCCTTTACAAAATTAAGTGTGTTGTGAAATTCTCAACCTTGTTAAGAGTTAACACATTAAAGGATTCTCATTACAGCCTCACACATCTGTTGGAGATTTTATCTTGGATCTAGCGCCAAGTGGAGCTGCCGTTTCAGGCTCGGACGCGATTCTCGCAAGCCGTTAAATGATCCGATTGATCTCGTATCTTGCTTCGTTTATGTTTAACAGTCCTGTTTCTGTTCCTTTAGGTTTCCAATTACATGCTGATTTCATTCTAAAATTAATGGAGATGGATTTGTTTTATCGGTAGTTGCTTTGCTACTTAAGTATTTATTTTCTTCATCATCTTATTATTCTTAATTGATGCAGTCGAGCTTAATAATTATAAGGTCTAGAAAGAAGATTAGGTAAAAAGAATTCTTGGCAATCTTGAGTCAATAAACTCGGTTGCATTATGACAAAATTTTGCAAAACCAGTAGCTTTATCCAACATCAAGCCAGTTACATTTCAAAAGTTAAGATGTTTGCCGAATACCAGGAAAAATATTCAAAAAAGCAATCAAAGCACTCTAAGACAAGAAGCAAAAATCTCATAATACTGATAAAAATGCAAACAATTTTTTGCATGAACAAGATAAGTTTCTCATTAAAGCTCGTAAAGATTTTAAGACCAGTTGAGTTAAAGTGGCCAGCAATATATTATCAGTGATTGCGTCAGTTAATTGGATGCGTCCACGGGATTAATAACTAGACCTTCATGGCAATTAGCATAGATTATAGAATTCAATGGCTACTGTAATAGCTTGAGAAGTAATACTGACATGAACACTGGTTCCATTCACTGGAGACAATCTAATTAGCTTTTACTTAATTTAATGTTGTCCTGCTTTAAAATGCCTGCTATTTACATTCTGAGTCAAATGGAATTTGCTATTGCCTTTTGTGTTGTTAATTTAGTCTTAATTCTACCTTACCTTCTATTCTTCAACTATATCACATCACTGCTTAGTTTTCTTAGTTATGCTTTTGTCTTTGTGTTCTCTTAGTTCTTTGTTTTATGTGGAGGATCATCAGGTAACTCCTCCGTCTTTGAGTGAAATGACTTTGGTAACTCTTTAAAACAATGCTGCTGTTCTAAGGCATATTCATCGGTATGAGTATAAATGGTTATAGGATTAAATATGCTGACAGTTCTTCTTATACTCTGTACTTAACATTACTCTGTCTACAGAAAACCAGTATTGTCTATCGTTTACTATCACAAAGCTTTGCCTCCATTACATCACATTACCCTAAATCTATGCATTACTCTTCAATGTTACACAACCCACCTTGCTCACATCTACCAACATACCGTATGTAAATCCGACAGCACATGAAACCTTAAACTTCAATCATCTTGACATTACTTACATAACAACCGACCATGACGGAACTGCATCGAGGCAAAATTTCCGCCCGATCTCTCACGGAGAGACGCGCCTGCGCACCAAGGTACAGGGAGGGGGGTATTGCACGTGTGTGCAGTAACATGATCCCTGTGTATAGATAATTCCGTATTGTTTGGTACATAATGAAGCAAGGGGATGGTGAATAGACGCAGGGTATAATGGTAATTTTTATTTTTAATTTGTGAAGGTGTATTTATTGGGATTGGAGGGAGATGGTTATCAATTGGAAGAGATGATAAGGCAAAACAATATTGACCATATTTCAGTTTTGGTAGCTAAGAATTATTACATAGATGCTCTACTACTGCATAGGTTTTTGTGCCGTGATGAGTATGAAAAACTTTTCACCAAACAAATTTTCCCACCCACTAAATTTCTAACCAATGATTGTACCACCATTACTAGGTGCAATAAACGAAATAACCTCTGATTTGTAGTTCATAAAGCACAATGCTATCACCTTGACGATGACGTCGACGGTATCAGCAGACGTGTGCTCAATGGGTTCGACGGATGTTGTTCTGCGGGTGCCCACAGAGCAAGCGACAGATGTGTTACAACCTTTTTGTTGAGTACTATTAGCATCTGTGAGTTCAGGGTTACAAAAAGGGGTTCGTTGATCGAATTGGCAGTTACAAATGTTTATGTGTTGAGGTTGGATTTATTCAAGTCTTTTTCAAATTCAATACCATTAGTAGTTGCTAACGCTTCGGTAACGTTACTTGAGAAGTTGTTATTTTCAATTTCAAATGTTATTAAGGAAACGTGTAACATAGGTTGTATTAAATTATTCAACGAGCCATTAACGAACCATGTTGTCACTATTTTATGATATTCCTTTTTATATATTTCAAAACAAGTTAGCAACTTTGTATGTGAAACATACAAAAATAAATTCACAAAAAATATTCTCCACAAAGTTGCCTACAATTATAAATTTTACGATCAATTTATGTCGAACATTATCCAATTTTAATTAAAAGTATAGAACAAGGGATTGTGAACTGAAGTGTCCAGTCCAGCAGATGTATGGGACATTCAGTAACATCTGCAATTTAGCTGGCGACCTTGCTCTGAACTGGTTTCACGTTTACTGTTGATTGATGAGTTGAAAATTCGTGGTATACCTATCTTTCTTACGTCGACAGAATTTTTGAATTTCAAATGAGATTTTTATGGTTAAGTTATATTAGAATCTGACAAGATTTATTATTGTGTTTCGCGTTAATTACTATGTTTGAGTGGTTTAGTGTGTCTATAGCAAACATCATCATCAACGTACCATAAATTATTGTCTAGGGGTACTAAAATGTTATCATCATCGCTCTGTCTTTTCCCTATGCGGTAGTCGGCTTTCATTGTGACCCCTTGATGAGACAGGTTATCACACTTTCTGATATCAAACTAATTGTAACTACAGTCAAAGATATATCAGTCGGAATCCGGGTATTAGTTAAAATATGTTAAATATTCCGTATAATTATACTCTTTCATATTTGCAAAGACTATTCCTAGTTGGACCATGCAGCTGAATTTAAATTCACATTATAATCTTACTCTATGAAAGTTGGGAGCGCAAGCTGCGCGCGCCTCACACACACTAGCGCGCGTTGCGCGTGCGCATGTATGCGTGCGCGTGGGAACGGGCGCGGCGGACGCGTGCGCGGATTGTGACATGCGACTATTGTGAATTATTTAAATAAATCAACATTTTTCTACCTTTACGTTACGACTTGACTTGTTCTACCTTTATGATCGTATGTTCGTTCAAAGTAGGGGAAGTTTTATTTTATGGTGTTATTCTGAATTTGTTGCTAAGCTTGCTTGGACGTTAGAAAGAGTTACTATGACCCTAGAATGCAAAGAGACCATAGTTGGGTTTTAGTCAGTAAAAGTTTGTGGCGCCCTCTTGTTCCACCTAACAACGGGAGAGTCATTTGATAATAACTCATCTCAAATAAAAAATTTGATTCTAGCGCTTTTGTTGATGTCGCTTATCAGTATGATCACTCAGTACAGGTTTCAGCCTTCAGCTCAGATTTCAAATCAGTATTTCGATTTCAATTCTGAAAATGTAGTAGACACAAATTTTAATTCTAGTATATATTTCCATGTCAACATCTCGCGTCTTCAAACACTTTGATCTATCATTCGCTCTCCATATAAGTAATAGTAGAACATGACTTAGCTAACCGTATCTTAACCCAGCTCCCAAACCTTGTATTATATAACCTCTATTTGTCTATCGCCATCTAAATGATTCGATGTATAGATTAGAATATGACTTGCACGATCTGACTGATTATTTTATGATGAAGATACTGTTTGTAACCTGTTATGGTATCTTAGACTGCATATTGTTTATTAATATGTACTTTTGAAATTGTCCAAGTACCTGTGATTTATTTTGGAGTGTTGATAATCAGGGTTTTTATTAGGAGGTGGGAAATCTCTCGTTCTAGCGTGGTCACACTTTTACTAACTTAAAAGAAATTTCGGTCTTGCTTGTCTCATCTTGACATATCCCTGAGGTGCATGTGGAACACTACGATAATTGGAGCTTGGTCCTTATGATTCGTTCTTTGCACAAGTGTTGCTATTCAACGTGGTAATATCACCAGTCTTTTGTCTCATGTCGTGCCCATATGACCGCAATGGAGGAGCACTTCGAGGCCTAAACGTTTTTTTTTAATATGCATGTGTATATATATGCGTAATCATAATTATATGCTACCTAATTAGGTTATAAATATTCGTACTCACTCATTTAAGTATTTAAGTTTTGTGACACAAGGATATCGTAACTTTGACCTAGGAAATTGAATATATTTGTAGCATACCTGCTGTGTGATTAATATGAATAAAATCAGCACAGCAGGTATGCAGGTAGTGTGATATTGATTTACATCCACTTAGTCTCTTGTTTTTATTCATTTAAACCTCGCATGTTTATAGAAATATTTTAAATAGCGATTTGATTTTCAGCAGCAACATTATCTGTCGTAACAACGTTATAAAATTTGAATAACATATCAATTAATGTAACACCACTTACTTCATTTACATTGAGACCTGAATCTTTTAAAATATTTAATTTAAAATACTTTTCGACATCATACTCGGACAAACATTTGCAGTCATTACCATTTGCCGAATGTTTGTAGTCATGATTTCACAACTACCTCGAATATCGATATTATTACTTTGGGTAACCTTTTATATGCAGAACGATTGCCAAATGCGCCAAATCCGGGATGTAGGCCCAAAAATTTTCGCAAATAAATGTCTGTATTTCGAAACTATTTAGAATGAATAGTATTGTGAAACCTCGATTTTCATAAGCTAAACCAAAAAAGAACATTAAATACTAAACCATTCCGAAGAGTTTTATAAGCCATCAAGAATCTTAAATGTATTATTATAATTTAGATTAGAACATAAATCTCATCGTTCATCAATGCCTTTACAAAATCTTCAATCAATAGGAAAAACAACATGAATACTCTTGTACTCCACTCTCGTCTGGTTCATAAGGTTCGAAATCTCGGCCACTATTTATCTGTACCTAAGAATACTACCAACCGCATATCCATTATAACAATTTGACGTTAACAGTGTCTGTATGTCGTCGTAGTAAGAGCGGTTTTCAAAGTAGTTTTATTCTTACCTGTGTTACGAGGTACAGGACTCATTGTGAGGTGGTGTATTGTCCTGGATGCCCGAGAGCATAGACCCTCTACGTTATTTGTTCACGTTCCATTCTCTTCTGCGTTTAATGTCCTCAGTATATTGACTTTTGTTAGTGTCATTAGATTTTATGCATTTATTTGTTGGTTATTGTTATTTGCAGGGTTATTACATCTTTGATTATTAGTTTTTGTGACAACTCTGTCCATTTTAATTTTGGTTAGTTTAGCTTCATGTTCTGCGGTTTCCTAGAAGCCCTTAGTTTAGCTCTCGTCTGTATAACTCTTGGTTTATTTTTCTTTATCTACCATCTGAAAGTTGGCTACCACCGTAATTGCAACAATAAAGTAACCTATCACAACAATCTTGCTTATTAAGAAACATCGACTCATCTCATTTAGTGGGAGCCCCACTATAAATCTTGTTGTCTTTCTATAGAAAAACTTGAAGAATTCGAGTGCACGGAGGTTAGCTATTACGAGTAGGTGCGGGTGTCCCTCTCCCCTCCCTCGCTACTGTGGCCACGCCTCTCGGCAAATTGCGTCCGTCGCTGCGCTTGCACCTCGCGGTCGCCCAATCACGTCCTAACATAGATTTGAATTTAAGCGATCTAGATGCTTGAACTGTGTCTGAGGTTATGTTTGTACTTTGGTAGGTGGTCAAAAAAGGTGGATTGGCAGAAGTGTGTATTTGGTTTAAGTGGGTGACTGTAGTATTTATAAACAGCTATAGACTATCAAAGTTATCTTACGTACGCTTACATTCTAGTTTTGTCCCAAATCATTTTATATAACGCTTTGGGATCCAACATTTACTTACGATATCAAGATATTTTTTGTAGGAATGCTATTGTGGTTGAGTTGAGTCATTGACCTGAATCAGAAAAAAATATATAACAATCATTCAACATGCTACATAATATTATGTATTTCGTTACTCTAATACCACGCATCCTTAAATAATCCGTATAAAATAATAATTCGCAAGAAAGTTCAGACAGGAGACTATTTATTACTACAATGTGTCACTATCAGGGCTCCTATCTGTTTTAAGTCCTAGGACATAAAATTGCTGCAAAGGGGTTCAGAAACCTTTAGCTTATTACGTCAATTACGGGGGTCGTGTGGGCTCTTATCGACCAGTGTCTGCGAGCACTATCGGGAAGATTTACACGGTGAGGGAAGTCCTCCGGACTCCGAGATACAATCCAGGGCCTTTGTGTTCGTATCTCTAATTGTTGTTACGCTAATTAAGGGTTTCGATCTATCTACTGCAGATTCTTCTACATTGTGTTTGGCTTTTGGAATTTCTTGTAAAATTGTTTAAGAATTATTTTTAAGATTTTTTTTTTGTAAGATTGTTGATGTGTAAAATGTTGATAATCTCAGTAGAATTTTACAAATTACTTAATTTGTAAACTTGAAGTGTTAAAAAGGTAAAAGTTCTATAATACTTCTAGAATAATATCTTTTGGCATATCAAAATATTCAAGAATTACATGGTGGAGCAAAGTGAAATGGAATAAAATCTGGAAGATGATAATGATGACTAAGTAGACCAAAATTTTAAACTCTTATAAATAAAGTAGAATGGAGTAAGAGACACCATTAATAAAATATGTAAAATAGTAACGTAATCAAAACCCAATGCCAGAATGAGCATTGCTAATCTAATTTTACACATACAAACCTCACCATGACAGATCTTTCTGGGAATCGGAGAAATCTGATCGTTGTACGTTAACAGCATTTTTACACATGTTTAAATAACACGTGTCCCTCTGTATGTCACATGTGAGAATGAGGTCCACCATTATTTTTATGGTCAACATACTTTTAAGTGGGGTAAAATTATGATTTCAGAGCAATGAGGTGACTGACGTGACTACCACATATTCTTGGTTTGGAGAAACCACAAAGTCAATTTTCTAAAACCAGTTTCTGTATTTCAAATTGCATAATACATGGATATATTCGGAATATAAACTTAGAGTAACCATTACATCCTTTCTAAAACCACAAATAGCTCAACTCAATAGCGTAAACTAGCCTCAAAAATCCATTCACAAAACAAATAAGACATTGTAAGCACAATTTGCATACAAAGCCAGGAGAAAAGAGAAGTATTTATTGAACAAGCGAAATGTAATGTTTTAGTTGCGCACAGCCGATGAGCTATGGCGCTGCGCTCGCGCATGCTACCGTGCGTTTTATGCTCCCGCCATATTTATTTTGCTTATTTTCAACGAGCAGTTTATATGGGCTATGGGGACTGTTAATTTTGTTGGATGGAACTGTTGTGTTGTGGAAGTCGGTCTTTAATAAAAGATATTTCTTGCAAACTTATTGAGTCGTAATCGTAAAAAAAGTACAGTTAGTTTGGTTTCCTTCTTTTCCGCTTGCAATCACAACAAAACACAAATGTCATATTGGTGATAGTTTGTGTGTGTGATATGTGTGTGAATTGGTCATTACTTCACATTCGAACGGCCGAACGGAATTGGATGCGATTTGGGAAGTTCGTATAGGATATAAAAGTACAAATACGTTTTTTTGGGTGATGATTTCCTACTTTTATGCTAGGGAACCCCCTGCCACAAGATAATAATTATACAAAAAGATTGAATACCTATTTCAAGCAAATATCTACTACTATTTTGCTACAATGGCTTTTCATTCAAATTAATATCATTCCCATACAAAAATCCCATTAAAACGGTTGATCATCATGAGTCCATTGCACTTCTTATTCGCCCCTTACGGGTCGCATAACTGGGCATGTCCATAGATGCGCAGGCGCTCCTAATGATGACAGGAACTGAACTGGTTCGGCTGCTACATGTTCTCTTAGGAAAAAAAGTGGGGAATCTTGTGGAAAAACACTTTTTCTGGTCCGACCAGCTTGTTACCGTTACTGTTACAAATTGGTATGAAGTGATTAGTACGAGGTGATGTGAGATCGACGTTTACCTTATGCAGTAAGGAGTTCAGCGGTAATAGGATATTTGTTGGGTTGGTATATGTTTCAGAACCAACTTGCAGTGGGTCCGCGCGGTGAATTATGACCCATTCCCACGCCTAGAGAGAAGGCCTGAGTCCCAGCAGTGGGAACATCAAAAAGGCTAATTATGCTATGCTATATTTCAGAAGGCCCTCGCAAACATGCTTGTGTGAAACCAAGAGCAGTTAATATTTATCCGGACTATATCCAGTTAAATATTAATCGGTCTTGTTAAGAGCTTTTCGCAGAACAGGACATAACATTTGTTTCAATTCTCCTTTTATCATTATCTTTCCATTTATCGGCAGTACCCAAAAAACAACGTATCCCAAAACTCTCAATCGAAAGATCTGCCGATACAAAATCTTAATCTCAACCAGAAATAACATTCACATTTCGATGACACTTCTGCGCTAAACGATTTAACGACAAGATACACCCTATGCGCGTGCGCCGAAGCGCACGCAGGCCGTCAGCGCGCATCAGATAACTACGACATGCGAAGCTATGCGCGCTTCCACGAACCGAACCCAACAGAATATTTGTCGTCTGTACGCGTTTAATCATATTATACATGCATTCATACGTGTTCATTCTAATTATGATGTACCAAGTGTTGTTGGTACTGTTACATTTGGTACAAACGCTTTTGGAAATATAATTATTTTTGAAACAGATGTTACGTGATAGTTATTGAAATATTTTTGGACTGTGATACAACTATGAATATGCATCTTGAACCATTGATAATAAATTATGACCTACATACATATATGTACCTACCACTTTATGTCAAGAGGATAGTCTACGACCAGCACGTGTTGCTAGTGATGACATATGACTTTGAAGCTCACAATGGTTTTCATCAGAAGGCTTAGAGCCTCCCAAAGAGTAATGGGAATATCTCTCTCTTATTTTACTAATCATTAAACGCATCTAGATTCACAAACTCATTAACATAATCCTAACTTACAAAAAGGAAGAGTTTTTCCACTGATTTTGTAACATAAATGGTGCAACCCTTTAAAAGTTCACTCAGCGCAGCGTATCGTATAACATAGAGCAAGCACGCAACTATTTATTTATTGCGGGCACTGGCTGCGACACGGGATCTCCTGTCGCCAGCCATAAATTATGGTCGCACAACCAACCTTGGTCTTGCGAGCTTTCCAACTAGCCGTGTGCTTTGACACAAATGTTGTCCTGCGATCTTAAGTTTACAAGGATCAATTATTTGAAAGGTAGAAAGTGAAAAACGTAGTTAATGAAATTATAGTGAAATCAGAAAAGTTCGTTGTTAACATTGTTGAGATATCTTTTACATTGATGACTCATCTAAAGCATTGCATTCGGGGTACGTTTATATTTATGCCTCAAAAAAAAAACTACAACGATTGACATAAATAAACTAAAATTAAGAAAAGGGTTCAGTCGGCGAGGATATGAATAACCAGTTATCACAACAAATCATAAAATACAGCAAACGATGGCATGCCATCTTGAAAATTGCACATAAAAGGCCAGTGTTACCGTGTCGGCATATCGACTCCTCTTTTTCACCCACCTCTATAATTAGATCAGCGATAATAATAATTTACTGTTTGCCCTATAATGAAGACTTAGCTCCTAGTCTTGTTAACCGAACAAAAGCCCTATTTTCAAGACAGGTTATAATTTTTAGAGATAATCTCTGGAGCGGTGGCCATCGTCATCTTGCAGTCTTATTGTTTCGCTGATGTCGTAATTAAGCTCGGTGAGAAACTTCCTCGGGTATCGTGATACAATTTCTGTTTATCTTTAAGGCATTTTTATAATCTAGTCACTAATAAAAGGTTTCATGGCAGATGAGCATAATGACGTTTGTAAATGACTCTCAAGATTATTTTTTATAATGTTTTGAACTACAGTGTTTGGTTTTAAAATACCTGGTTTTTAGATATTGATCTCGTAATCGGTTATTTGACAGTGTTTTTCCCGGTAAACAAAGTCAGTGAGTTAGAGAGGTAAAATATTCTGAAACATCTCAGAGTATGCAATGCTATCATCAAGGTAGCAGGTCCAGTGCATGCACCCTCTGGCGAGGTCACTGCGTGGGTAGCCAACAGGCTTGTCCTCCCACGCCAGCACATACAGGCTCACCTCAGCTTTAATACAGCAACCTACCAGCCTAACGAAATCACGATAAAGCCATTTGTATTTGGTAGAATCCATTGTTTAGATCCAAAACATTTTGCTAAAGCAAAACTAAATCCTTGGCGCTGTTTGTATATTTTGTTCAATGTCTAGAAAATATGTTTCAGCTTAACATTATAGTGCTTAAGTTTTGAAAGTATCGTCTAGTTTCATCTTTATATACTCAACTTTCTCATATATCAAAAGCTTGTTGAATTAGAAGTAATAAAACATTAATATTCATAATTATTAGAAAATAAATAACGTTACATCTATACTCATTTTATGAGTTTTACGGCCCATAAATTGTGAGGTTATAATTGTTACAAATAATATAAACAATATTAAATACACAAACAATTTAAAATGAATGTATAATCAAACGGCCAATATGAGTTTATGAGGTACAATTTGTGTAAAATGTCTATGGATGCTCAGCTACAGCTTATTTTCCCACAACACCTAAAGTGTTGGTTTTGGAACGATCCAATAAATGAGATTTACTTAGTTTAGTTAAGAAAATTACCATACTCGTGGGTGGGTACACTTAGATCGGGACTGTAACTATCGGTAATATAATCTAATATAATAAAAGTGCGGGAGGTGTTATATCCTTACTTGATCTTTTGTTAATCACATTTTTTTAAATGATATAAAGTGAAACATAATGACGCATTAGCTTATTAAGAGCATATACAATCTAGCGTTGAAGATAATATTTAAATTATAATCGGACGTAAATATTGACAAACTGCGGACAAATTGTTCTAGTTCTTCTATATACATGGAATAAACGACGTGGCGAGACGTTTTTTCCGGGCTGTAAAGGTTTCAACAATGTACGGGTAGATCCTCACCGTACGTCATATTGTTCGATGGTAGAAATGAGATGGCTAAATCAAATCAAGCAATTTCTGTGCACACTCTTCGAAATGTGTCCTGTAAAACAATATTAATTAATATAATTTTCTTTAATATTTAAATTCGAATACCGTTTCAATTACGTATCTGAAATCTGATCCGTTTTAAAATCAACGGGAAACATATGTTTATCGGACATACTACGAAAAACTTTGATGTTTTAACAGTTCTTTTCGTAAAAAACTGCACTTACAGAATTTTGTGACGTACATAAATCAGTGGTAGTGACAATGATATATTTTATACGCGTACATTCTGTTCGGTTATCATGGTATTGTAATTTATCGTGAGATTATGATAATACGGCCTTATTACTGTTAAGAGAAGATTTTCTCAGTTACGTGGGCGTTCCTCGGTCGTTGTATCTCCGAACATATTGAGTGCACCACCAATTGTGTCAAGAAGGTCTATATCAATAATGTTTTTGGCCGTTGCTTTGTTATTTACTATCTATAATGTATTCCTATTTCGAAAATAAAGGTATTTTTTTTTCTTTCATCTTTTACACTCGTATTTATGATTCGCTTTTTGTTTGGGTACTTATTCTGTGAAGTTGTCAGATTTTTTTTCCATTCAGGAATCAATATGAAGACGAGTCAATATATATATTTTTTTAATTTTGGTGGCGGAACCCTTTCTTGAACTATTGCGACCCCGGGACCTAGGTCCCATTTTAGCGAAAACTGAGAAAAAGAAACTAAAGAGAACATAAAGACTCGCTTATTGTGAAAATCAAAGAATTTACCTAATTTTCACGAAAGCTGAAAAAAGGGTTTCGCCACAAAAATTTAATAAAAATTAAATTGATCTTGGCCTAAATTGAATTTTTATGTAGTTACTATCTATGCTAAAATAAATAAAAACTTAGAAAGTACTTACCTCTAAGTTGCAGTTTCTGCAAGGTGTAGAAGATAACTGAGGAAAATTGATTACTTAATGGCGTTCTTAGACGATGAGGCTGCGATCCATGATTACCAACATTATAGCAATCTGCAAAAACACCATCATACATACATCTTGGTGTTTGTTTTTGGTTTGTTGTAGTATTTCTCTTTCGATAGATTATCTTGTTACTATATACGTATATGCTGAATCTTTATGATTTGTGTGAAATATGATCAAATAACTCCTTGAGACGGTGATTTAGACTTTTACTTACCAATACCAACCGTATACCTTCACTTGATTTTTTGGAGTTACTAAAAAATACCCGACTGCACACTAAAAAAAGAGTAAAACAAGCCCCACAATACAAATTTACTGAATATAATTTATAAATGTTGATGGAAAGCATCGCAGGCGGGGACCAACAGAGGCTTATTTATAGTCATTTCTGTTGTGCACCATTTAGCAGAATTTTCGTTGGTGGCGGTCAAGGTGGTCCCCGCCTGCGATGCTTTCCATCAACATTTATAAATTATATTCAGTAAATTTGTATTGTGGGGCTTGTTTTACTCTTTTTTTAGTGTGCAGTCGGGTATTTTGTTTTTTTAATAATAATTTTTTTATTTATAACTTTTTAGCTGTTTTTATTTAACGAAAATGTTGTAGATGTAGAAGACTATGTATATGTAAGTACCATTTTAAATTATTTCGACGACATTTGGCTTTAGATTACGAGTACATATTTTTTTAAAGGGAAATTTAGAAAAAATATTATTATGTCTTTATCCCGTGGGACTTTTAGGATAAAATGTATCCTATGACACTCCCGTAATCAAGACAAATCTAACGATACCTCATACATCAAAATCCATCAAGCCGTTTAGGCTACAGGAGGTCACAAAGGAACAGACATACATACATACTTACATACACTCGAAAAACATTACCCTCCTTCTTTGGCAGTCGGGTAAAAAGTAACTACCTCGGTAGAAATTGTTACCTATGTAAAAACATTCTGTCATAAATTTTGAAAATTTAATATTACCATAATTTTAGTAACATTTCCAATTTAATATTAAAACTCAAAAACGCACCATAGCGATACAAAGGCGAGGGTTGCGCGTGCGCACGTCACGTGGTCGTGTTTGCGACGTATCTGCGTTATTTATTGCCGACGTCCGGCCCGGGCTGCACGACTGCACACCTACGTACTGACACCGCCAGTATGTTATAAGCCTTATAATGTGCGGAATATGTTATATACATAGTTTACTTCTGAATTTTGTATTTTTATGTGTGTTGACTTTTATGTATGTAAGAAAAGCTAGTTCTTATCTTATATATAAAAATGAATCGCAAAATGTGTTGGTAAGCGCAAAACTCGAGAATAGCTGAATCGATTTCGCTGATTCTTTTTTTTGTGGTGTTTGTTATTGTCAGGAGGAGGTTCTTATGAAAAAAAAATAGGGTATAGTAGGGTAGAGTGGAGTAGAGTAGAATAATCTGTTGCTGAGAGCGAAGCCGCGGGCAAAAGCTAGTTTAATAATATGTCTGAGCGACTGCCTTGCTTACTGAATCTTCATAAGCCAGTTTCTGGGCATCAAGTTACTACTTGTATAAGATTCATGGTCAAACTTCATCTTCAACTAAAATCATATAACTTTCGGTTTCTGACTATCCGTAACGACTGTCAAAAATCTGCGAACGATAACTAGGATCAACGGCTTTACGTTCTTTCTGAGGCACGTGGTGTCAGTAATATCCAAGATAAGCTTAGAAAAGCAAAAGCACATGCATTGAAAAAAATCACTTTGGTTCTTGTCTGGTTTCAGACCCAAAATCTCGCGCACGAGAACCGGGTGTAACCACAGTACCATTACGACACAAAATAGACATCTATAATATTATTATACAATATTGATAGAGGCATCATCATAAAAGACTAAATTAATTAAAAATAGATTTGTGCAAAATTATTTATATATTATTAATTAATTCGTACAATAAAATATCAAGGTCTTGTTTATATACTCAAATTCCCAAAACTATTTAAGAAGCATGATTTGTATTCGGTGTGAAACTCGATATGAGGTCAATATTTATTTTAATTAATTTGGTCACAGATCAAACTTGTTACGGAAGCCTACCCATAAAGTTTATTAAAACGAAACTATGCTTTTAATAAAACTATTTTTACATACATAATAAATATGAATACAATATCTTCAGATAAACCCATGTCTAAAGATGTCGTCTTATAGAAAAGGCTGAACTTATAGACCCATCGTGTGCCCTGAAGACCTCCAACGGAGGAAATAAATATACTACTACCAAGTTAAATAGAGTAGCTATAACACATAAACCTTGACACATGTTCTGTGGCTCAGATGTGAGCCCAACAAGTAATATAACCCTTCATGAAAAGACTACAGCTCTATGAATCAGGAGAGTCGTACAATGGGATGGAGGTATACACTACGAACATTAAAAAGCCAATGGACTCAAAGAGCGTAACATTACGAGCCCAAGTCACCGGTTACTCACAGTAGCGATCATTAAATGGCTTATTATTCACTTTGGCGAAAAGTGGATGTTCCGATTCGCATGTAACGAACTCCTTGACAAATTTGTCTTCTTCTCGATTGCATGAGTATCACTTTTGGAATCAAGCTTTGAGGAATTTTGAATGATGAAACGAATATGCTGTTGTTAAAAATTTTACTCTTAAAATATTAAAATTAGACAATTATTTTTAAAAATTTGCTCGTACCACGTTATTGACGTTACATTATTTTGTTTCAGTTGTACATCCAGATACGCGGGCGAGTTCTGTCAGCACCTGAACCCTTGCCACAGCGAGTCCAGTCCTCGATGCCAGAACGGAGGGTCTTGCAGAGTTCGGCCAGAAGTCAGTGGAGGTCCACCTTCCTTTGCCTGTGACTGTCCTCTGGGCTTCAGCGCGTCTCTATGCGAGATCAGGATACCGGCTGCCTGCGATTCCGCACCTTGTCTGAATGGAGCTACGTGTCGATTGACTTCACTTGACACGTATGAATGTGATTGTCCACCCGGTTATACAGGTTAGTAACATTTTTTTTATACAGAATTTAAAAGGTTTAGCTAAGACGTTTATTAATTAAGTAGCCAAATAAAGTTCTCGATTTATATTGCAAAGATCTTAGAGGTCGATCTGCAGATCACTCTGTGCGATCTTAGAGGTCCCATTTTATGAACGTTATTTAATGTCCATAAAATGGGATTGCAGATCAACCTCCAACCAATACATACAAATATAATCGTTTCGTTATGAGAGATGGAAAAGTCAATCAAGGAGATAACTCCTTGAGTGTTAGGGTGATTGTTTATTCGATTATATAAAGAGTTATATCGCAGTTTATCTCTCTATTATAAGCTTGATCAAATTCCAAAGCATCTGCATTTCAATTAACACTGAACGTGTTTATTAAACGTTCGTAACAAGATGTAAACGTTTCTTATTTTTGTTTAATTATTTCTCTTCATCTCCACCGTCTTTATTTTCTTTTCTTCTTGCTTTGTGCAGATCTGTACAATTATCCAGTTCTTCATCTAAACCAGATCCAGCTTTATTATTATTATAAATATAATTGTTTTTCTGTCTTTATGAATCCTTATGATTTATGCGTAATTCCTTATGCATTTTGATGACTAATAAACAGGTGTTTGTGATACAAGATATGAAGTATGGTTAAGGTATAGGAGCGAGATTATAAAGAATTGATTTAATCTTTGTGTCGTTAATTATTGTAAGCGTCTAAGATACCGTTTATAGCGCATATCCTACACCATTTATGGCTTTTGTTATGACTACAATTACAGTACACGGTATTTATTCACATTTGTTCTTTATAACGTAATGTATAAGAATAAAAGTATAATCCTATAATAAATAAAGAGCAGTGGTGGACTAGTAGTAACATCCCGGACGTATAAGTGGGTTTGACTTAAGGCTTTACTTTATACTACCCTTATTTATTCATCGCCACTGCTCTCAAAGCAGTGAAGGAAAACATCGTTAGGAAACCGCTACTTATATCCTAGGACCAAAAAATCTCAAAGCGTCTCAGCAGTAAGTACATTGTAAGACAGATGATTATGCGACATTTATTAAATAAATAATCAAAGGGTGTAAAGTTTAGTTGAAGAAAAACCACTCTGGGGATCTAAAAGATGTGATCCTGCAGGATAACCAATTAAGGAATTCTAATCCAAATCATACAAAGATATAAATAAATCAATAGAAATCAATAACGAACAAACAGACACCACAACAAAATTAAATTCCGTACATCTTAAATCACCATCAAAATATGGAAAGATTTAATATACTTGGATACGTAAACGATATCAATAAAAGTCAATATAAATCCGTCATCTAAAACGATGAAGATTTTTATATTACAGTTGGCATAAAATAAATTACGAATATAAAAGACGGACAACTATGTAAAAGCGAAATTCGATCAATCAGTGCCTCGAGCGAAACTTGTTACAAAATTATGTTATCAAAATGATTTACTGAACTATTAATGTCGTAAGCGAAGAAGGAGTAACTGGTAAATTTTGGAAAGTTGTTACCAACATTTCCTTTCAAATACTCTTATTAAAATTTAGCAGTCCATTACTGCTAAATCTTATTTTGTTATGCTTAAAATTTATAGTATATTGTCATTTAAGACTTTGTGTCTATCGGAAGCAGTAAAGCGGGTTATACCAGCTTTGTCTTTAGAAATTTTCAATTCTTATATCTTGCATTATGAGGAGTTGGTTTTATTATGAGAAATTGGAAGATTTTATTACCATGTATTAAAACCTTTTTCAATCTCGTCAGTCCATGTCGAAACGTTCGACGCCTTTTTTCGATGAATCGTGTGCCAGAATTGATTTTTTAAATTAATTTCGCAGAACAATGTTTTATTTTAATTATCCTGGTTCTCTTTATAAAATCTTTCTTTATAAATTTTATTTACAAGATCGCGGCGTATATTATTTAGTAGTTTTACGACAGATTTTATATCCTTGAATACTAAGGAAGGAATATATCTGAGTACTAAGTACTGGTATGTTTTAGTTATTTCTATTTTTTTCTATTACCGTTACAGTGTCATAAAGTTGATGGCTATAAAAATATCTTAAATTGTTCTATGATGTCATGGTTATAATTACGTTTATTTTGAGTTTGTCTGGTTATATTTTAGTTACTTACAACAGGACGTCTGTTATTATTGTTTTACTTTAATTACACGTTTTTGTTAGACGAAACTTTATTACTTTTAATTGTTCGTGACTTTCTGAGATTGTTGGTTGACTATCTTGTCGCTCTATCATCTTGTACTTTTTTCTAAAGACCAGAAACAGGTGCAACTATAATATGAGCAGTTAATAGTAGAGCTCACAAAAGTACAGATTTGTTTAAATAAAAAAATATTCAAACTCTATAAAATGAAATTGGTTTGGATCAAATAAGATAATTTTATCAAAATAGCTGGCTCAAAATAATCTATTTAATTTTGCCAAATGTTTATTGTTGATGACTATTATATATCTTAAATAGACGAATATTTTCAAATAGTAATATTTAAAAATTATGATTATCAAGTTCGTATTAATTACCTATCCTTTTAAAATATTGTAATTTCAAAATTAATAAAGGAGCCATTCCTTTGTTAATTTTGGAAATCCAATATTTTGACTAAGTTATCCAATAGACTTTTAGTCTTTTTAAGAACCACTATGGTAAAGGTAGATCTAGGGAAAACATTTTCTCTCCTCTAGTCGTGTGTTTTTAAAAAGATCTTCATTCACTCTCTCACTTAAGCACATTAGAAAAATATCTAATAACTAACATCACACGCACCTAAGCCAGTAGTGTATGCTAGTATGTAACACATGCGGTATTCGCCACAAAAAGAGTTTTAAGCAAAAAATCCTCCTTTGCCAGCCGCCATCTAGGGCAAACAAGCAATTACTAACCCTACTGGAGTTTAAAAGCTCAATATTTTGTGTAAATATCGTTAGTAATTTTGGAATATGGTAGGAGGATTGGAATGGCTTATTAGTTTAGAACCAATCTCCTTTCTAAGTTGTAAGAAAAAATGAATTACTTTTTTGTTCTTCGTATCGTGAAGTAGATGCTCGTTACTTATTACTCACGTAGGTACTTATTTTTTACCGTGCATAGGTGTCTTTTAGTTAAGCACTAAAAAAGTGCGATTCTCAGACGGAATTCGCGCTCACGATTTTCAGACGCCACCGGAATTAGCGGTGAATCACGGGTAAAAAAAAAACAGGAGAAAAAGTAAATTAGAAATAATGAAACAACCGGTGTTGCATGTCTGCGACGGCCAATTACTGTCAGTAGCACGTCTCCCTACTTTTGAGGAAACCGCCATCGCGCCAAGTCTAATCAAAAACAATTTTCAATTAAACGAATACGACTTTTAATAGATTACACGGAAAATTATATATTATAAGTGTGTGTATCACACGGGAGTTGGAGAAAGCTAAACAAATATAGAAAGTATCCAATTTGTCATTCCCTGCTTTTGCTAGTCACAATTGCACTACGCTAGTCGACAAAATATCGATGTGGCGATACTTGAATATCGAATAAAACCGATACTTCGGTTAAAAAAAAGAGTATCGAATAAAGTTCAATTTTAAGTCAAATTCAGTCCAGTTAAAAGATACAGCTCCTTCTAGGATTGTCAAAAACAATTGATATTTTTATACATTTCGGATCCGATTCTATAAGTATTATCACAGATTCAATATTCAAAGCATTTTTTTCAAATAAAACATTTATAGGCACTTTTCCTGTCTGTCAGAAAAATGATAATTATTGCACCATCCAAAGCCTTTATCTTTACATTGAGAAGGATGTGCTTGAAACTCTGATCACTTTTATCGATATCTGCACTACCCATAGCAAATCTATCGATATTTTTTTTTAAGCTACCGTCATCTCTAAAAAACCGGCCAAGTGCGAGTCGGGCTCGCGCACAAAGGGTTCCGTAGCAGCAAATATAATAAACTTATTATGTCAATTTATACACCTGGTGAATGGAGCCTAAACTCTCCCGATATTTTGCCTTGTAATCTTATAAGGTTCAGCCATCGTTTTCAGTGTAAGCACAATAACTTAACCAAAATTACAGTTAAATCAACCTATCTCAAAAACTATAAGAGATACTTTGATCAAACCAAAAATCGTTGAAAGAGTTAATTAGCATGCATCACCTCTATTTTTTTTAGAATTTTATACCCCGTAGTTATAAAAATAGAGGGGGGGGGACATACTTTTTACGACTTTGAGAGCTGATATCTCAAAAACCGTTCACTTTAAGAAAAATGTTTTTTAGAAAACTTTATATCATTTTAAAAGACCTTTCCATTGATACCCCACACGGGTATGTACATCGAAAAAAAAAATTTCATCCCTCAGTTACATGTATGGGGGGCCCCACCCCCAATTCTTTTTTTTACTATTTAGTGTCATAATTTTGTAGCGGTTCATACAACACATATTCCCATCAAATTTCATCACTGTAGTACTTATAGTTTCCGAGTAAATCGGCTGTGACAGACGGACAGACGGACAGACGGACAGACGGACAGACGGACATGACGAAACTATAAGGGTTCCGTTTTTGCCATTTTGGCTACGGAACCCTAAAAACGTGTAATACTTTCTGAATATCAGTCGTGTCACAAACACGTTGTGTGAACGCGACCAATTTGCCGTTCAATTGTTTGTGCAACTAATGAATTAGACGGTTTACCGTTTTAGCTGGCGGTACCAGCTTTGATGTTTATGGAATTTCTGACTAAGAATTTTAAGTTTCTTTCGTGTTTATTAAATTCTTCTATAACGAGGAAGGAAGTTTGAGAGTGGCGCCAGTAACTGAAACGTTGAAAGGGAATCTTTTGTCTAAGAATTATCAAGTGAAGAGGAGGGATGAAACACAAATGTTACTGAAAGAGTTATAAGAACGTATATGAATGTATGAAACGGAAGAGGAAGGTCAAACAAAAGATGGATGGATTATGTGAGAAGTTATAGAAAACAGAGTCAGTGAGAACGTGATAGGACAGAATTGAAGAGAAGAGAAGAAGTACTTGTTGCGTCGATCTTAAACTACAGAACATGGGCAGGAAGATGTTGAAACATGAGTTTTATTATAGCCATAGTTACAATTTCAGGAAGAGGGTGAAATCAATCCAGTTCTAATTAATTTATTTCACAGTAACGTATATTGGCACTTATAAAACGTTAGAAGCTAGTTGCACGGTCCTAATTGGTAATTTGCAATGGGAGGGTCTGACAAGAAACTCCACAAACAATAATAAAATATAGACACCTGCCAAGAAATCACATTTCCGTTATATTTTATAAGTTAGACGAGGTAATAATTATTATCATCAAATTCAAACTAAAGGATTCTGCTGAGAATTTTTTAAAATTAAACTTTGTCCGACCTGAGAATCAAACCCCAAGTCTCATGTTTAACACAAGCGTTTACGACTATAGTATGAACGACACTTTAAAACTACTAATATTCAAATGCTGCTAATATTTAGATCTTTTCTGTAGTTGTTCTATGACTAGATTACCATTTGTAATGTTATCTTCTCAAAATTTCCAGTTCGATTATACCAAAGAGATGGCAAACATTGAAAGCCGTAACCTTTTTATTGCGCCATAAAAAGTCTCGAGTAAATAATAGCTACATATCAAGTGTTAAACATTTTGTTTTCTGAACTTGCATATAGATCGAAGCAATGCCCATAACAGCAATTGAGCTCGTTCCACCAATCAAACCGAATTCTTTCGTTTGGTCTCTTAGTCAGTCTAGCATTCTTATTAGATGATTAATTTTGTGAGGTCAGGTTTTGTTAGTAGATTGCCCGTTTTAGGAGCTGAAATTTCGATGTTTTTGTCCAACTAATAGTAGCTGAGATATATTAGGTATATGTATGTTTCTAGTACTTAGTTTGTGGTTTTCTTAAATTATACGTGACTGCCTACCGATATGTTATGATTTACGTCTTATTTATATTTTCAGTTTCTTTTTGCATTGCTACATAATCTTGTTTATATCTCCGTTCTAATTATTACTAATCCCTATTGTCCCTCAGCTGGACGGAAGTTTCTCTCCATTCCTTAGGACTATCATAATTTTTAATTTCTTCAGCAAGAACCCATTCGTAAACACAGTCTCTAATATTTTTTGGTTTCCTACCCAAAAAATACAATAATTTCTATGTATGTTTACAATTCACGAAGGTGTAAATTCAGAAGTTCGTGTTTTGTAGGAGTTCATTGTTAACTTCAATAAAGGAAAGAGTCAATTGGATATTGATACTTCACCACGTATGTTCGACGGATGATATTGTTTCCAATTGTAGCCATTCATTAGTGGATATAAACGTGATTGTTTGTGCTCTTGGCGGTTCTGCTCTTTTCCGTGTGTAGCGACATCTACGGTGGAACTTACGAACTAATCTATAAATAGCTGCATCTCGTAGTCACAGTTCTTCGCACGATTTGAATATATGCAACAGCCCGAAAGCATCTCAGTCATTTCAGTTTTCTAAACTAGACATAGCAACCGTCTGGGTGGAGGATCTTCCCTTTACTGTCAAACTTATCATTGTTCCGAATATCTCCAAATATGGATGGTTTTCAGCTCCATCTAGAGTGTTCTTATATCTTCCTACCCTTGTATCATACCAAATGAGTTCAATGCAGTACTATTTCTTCCACCAATCTGCTATTGCATCGTCTTCATTTAGAAGATTAATCACAGTTATCATTACAAAAATACCTGATTACAGTTATGTGGAACAAACCATAAAGACCTCTTTCCCTATGTTATGCTTTCTCCAATAATCTTCCATTGATAAAACTAATTCGTATGCAAATAAAAGACACAAAAAAAAATCAATTACAAAACGATGTCAAAATCTCAAATTGTATCCAAAACATAAACCAAAACTATTCGATTAACAATCGATATAAAATCGCAATCATGGATACAAATGATTCGATTAACATCGGCTCGTCTATATGCAAATTGTATTTTAGCGAGTTTTACTGATTCACACGTATCTTCATATTCCTGATTAGGTAATTATGTGACTATAGAAGCTTTCTTTAATGATAGCTTTACGACTCTTTATAGGTGATATATGTTTGTTAGTCTATTTTATTAGTTCATTCGACTTGGTGTCATCGAATGGAGCCATGTCTCTTAGCCTCGGTGATGAGTTATTAAGTTCGTTTTTTGCACAAGCTATTAAGGAATGTCAGGATTTTAATTGTTCTTTGACGTTTCTCTTGAAAGAATTACGACTACGACTTTTTTCTTTTAAGTGGTTTATCCTGATTGGCCTGTTATATTACAATTTCTGTGGGTGGTTCTTCGTTTTATGTTTCGTGATTTTAAAAAGTTGAGATTATAATAACACTTAAGAATTTACAAATTTATTAGACACAGGGATTTCTCTGGTTGGGCTGGTTCCCAAAATATTAATACTTATTAGTTTCTAATTCATAATCTTCTTCCGCAGGTGACGAATGCTCCCATGAAGACCACTGCGCATCTCAACCTTGCCGTAATGGTGGCCGCTGTGTAGCCGACAATACCACCACTGCCGGCTACTCTTGCGCATGTCCCCCTGGTTTTACCGGCTCCCGTTGTACCGAAGACGTGGTCGAATGCTCCAGTGGTTCTGGACCCTGCCACCATGGTCGGTGCTTCAACACCCATGGGTCTTATACCTGTGTGTGTGAGCCAGGTTATACCGGGAGGGATTGTGATGCGGAGTATGTTCCTTGTGAACCGTCGCCATGTCATCATGATGGAAGGTGTACACCTTTGGATCAGCTGAGATACGAGTGTGATTGTCCACCGGGTAAGTCAAACTATTTTTTTTAATATCTGTAAATATATCGAATGTGAATGAATCACCATTATTGTAAAACTTTGAAGTTACGACGTAATAAACGATACTCGTAGTTTCCAGTTAATAGGTTTGATGCTAAACATCACACTGACAGCACATAAAATCTTATAGTTTATCAAGCAGCAATGAACTTGGATAGAATCTGCAGACAAGACAAGATAATATTTTAACTATTAATGGAACCAGGTAGTAAAATCAATAAGCACTAATTTCACCAAGTAAAACAGGGCGTGTATTCCAAAGATATTTTACCACATACTACCGCGTACAATAACTTTCCTTATGACCATATTGACCATGTTGGGCAGGATTATTTAATCAGAGAGATGTACAATGTTGTAGTGCTAGTTGCCATAACAGGTGCTACTGTGGCTGGGCAGCTAGGCAGAAAGTTTTCGCAACAGGACGGGCGTGGCTAGTCGTTAAGTGTAACTTTATTGGGTGTATGTGTTGGTGTTGTAGATATAGAGTTTATAGACGGAATTGTTTTGGTCTTAGCTATTAATTAGGCTAATAAGTAGATATAATGTATTGGGCGTGAAACAAACTTAAATAACAGAAATCTGCAAAGACAAAGAAAATAAACAGTCAGTTTACTCAGTCATAAAACAATCCATCTAATAGAAGAAACCAATCGTTTAGATAGCATAAAACATGGGGTAATAAACTTATCTATAAACACGGCAGTATGCCAAGCCAAGTTCAGAAAACACAAGCCATTTCCAAAGTTAATTTACAATTTACGCACTATAACTGCGATTCTATTAACACGAACGAGACACTTTATAACCAGACTAGACCAACTTTCCAAGGTCTAGCAAACAAACATAAATTTCTCGTACCAATAAACTGCATAAGCCATAGCAAATATAATTCACACTATGTAATGTCACAGCTCTTGAGAGGAGTCGAGAAAGTTCGAGATATTTACTGTCTTATCTTACCAAGTTTATGCGATACCTTTAAATATGGTCTGTGTGTGAATTGTATTAATTATATCCTCTTTATCTTGGTAATTTCTAAGCTTGTTTCTAGGTTGATTAGTTGGGAAAGTTGATTGTATCTGGTCTGTTTTGGAATAGGTTCTGATGCAATGTTGTCAGGTCTAGGAATGTAAGTATATATTTACTGTTTATAGGTAATTACCTACAAATAGTTCTGAATTTAACGTGCAGAAGTTCACACGACATGTATGGTCTTCAAAGTCATAAATTTAGCGTTAAGTAACAGAAAAGGTTAAATATTCAATACTGATCCTTGGTGTCATGATTATGAAATGGCTAAACCTAAAAAAGAGATTGACACGACCTCGAAAGTAACTACAAAAAAGAACGTACAATTAAAGAACAAAAAAAAATAAAGACAAACAAACACAATCTAGATTAACATCCCTAGTCTCACGAACATACGCACCAAGCAATAAAACGGACAGTCATAATCGTGTCTGCGTTATTTACGTCACAGCTCAGAACTCGGTCTGAAAGGCGACCGTGGCCTGAGGCGACCACGACTTGTACGAAAGCGGTACACAAAATGGGTATACTGCATAAATCTATAATGTTAATGTGCTATGTTTATCTATACTGTAAAGAGTTCCAGTTCTTGTTGGTATTTGATCTAGCATAGAGATTCTTTGTTGGTCTTTGTAGGCTGAGAAGTAGAATCATAAAGGTTCTACGAAGACAAATGAATTTTTTCTAAAAGATTATAAAAACTTTTAAGATATTGAAGATGACATAAAAGATGAACTAAATAAAAATGTGAAGGTTAAATCTCCTAGTAGGAATGGAACAGTTGTGATCTAGTTCATTTTAATTAAAGTTGTTATTAAGCCTAGTTCATAATCCAATGCTTGATTAGTTCAAGTTAAAAGTGGGTTCACCACAATAGTTTATCTCACGGCCTGTTAATTTTATTTTATTGTCATTGTTCTGAATGGGCTTGTAAGCTGTCATTACTTATACAAATGTCTGCATATATGTGCAGGGACCCTAAAGGGACATCTAGATATGATGTACGACTACTGGCTTAATCATCTCAAGAAGGGAAACATGATTCATGTTTCGTAAATAAAACAAAAAAAAGTTTAAATGAAACATATCCAGTGGATTCACACTCTATTATTTTAATATTCCGTGTAATTGGTTAAAAAGTAACCGCAGTGACGCAACAGTTACGTCATATTTTTTGTAGTTGTGCAGGCGCATCTAGGATTCATTAGCTTCATTACGGTCTTGCAAAATGGTGGTGAGCAGTTTCAACATCCAGTGCTGTGAAATGTTCCATATTTCGAGGTTCCATATTAAGTTTCTGAGTAAAAATTGCGAAACGAGGAAATGATGGTTATAGTAATAAGCACTGAGAATCTTATAAAGCTTTTTGTAATTTTATATGTAGGTAGGCTGCAATTAAGTTCACTTACTGTTTTTGTTGTACAATGGCGATGAGATAAAGAAAGCGCAATATCTGTTCTGAATTACATGCATTAGGTTTTAACCATTACATATTAAATTTTTAAAAATTGTACACTATCAACTGAAAACCTAAAAACGTCATCAATATACACAAAATATCAATTCTTTTACCAAAATTACTCGTTCAAAGCTATAAAATTAGACCATTACCATCGCATACTTGAAGTTTATGAAATAGTTGACCAATGACTCAATACACATCAATGAAAAGCACTTTCTCCCATACATTCCTCTCTGGAGACATCCATCGACCACTTAAATTAGCTCAATGACGTCAGGCCCCATGCCCAAGTGTGGGAAAACTATACACACTCAATTAACACCTAAAGTTAAGTATTTTTGTTTATTGACTTGAACATTTTTACAATGGATCATGTGAAAAATATTTGGAGATTGAAATTGAGTTCATATTATTAGGCTAGTTTATTTCGTTAGTTTCGATCGTGAAATTTTCTTTACAAATTTCATTGATATTTTGTGTTAAGTTTCTTTAATGCTGTTAAAATATTTGTAATGTTATTTTCATTTTTTTTTGATTTTTTAAAGTATTTTAAATAAATTTTCTCTCAGTCGCACCTTTAACATATGCCTTGTTTTTATTATCATAAATATTCCGTTGTTTTTCTTTTTATATTGCTTGAATCATAATTCAGTTTTATTCCAAGTTTTGTATCATTTACAATAATCTCAACAAATGTTTAATCAAGTATCTAACTTTAGCTGTCAGTGTTTACTGCATTCCCATTCAATTAACTATAATTTTAATAGCACGCTTCGCTTACTTCTTTGATTTAAGTTTATTATAGCAGTCTGCATTGTAATAAATACATTCATAATTAGTATTGATTCTGGTTTCCACAATCTGTGTTTTAATTCTTGCGTTAGGAGCTAAATGTTCATGATTAAAAATAGATTCCTATCTTAATATTTACATTTGTAACCTCTATTTAAAATTAACATCAGTTTTATTACTTATGTATCTTAAATGATCAAGATTTAGATTATTATCGATTTGTTATCTTTTCATTGCTAAAATCTTATCAATGTTAATCATTTTGATTTATAATGAATATACAATATTTGATGCTTATCTAAAAAACAAGTCAATTTTTAAAACCTGCTAACACGTGCTTTGTCCTACTATAACATTTCAATTCAACATGTTCGAACATCCTTCTTCTAAATTAAAAACAATCAATCATCTGCCATAAAACCATCCATTACGCCTTTCCATTTCCTCCATCAAAAATAGACATTATTAATTTCCCTATTAGTTAATATAAGAATCATTAACACATGTCCAAATAGCCTTAACATGTGTGTGTCTAAAATAATAGCTTCCGTACAAGTCCCAACTTATGGGAATGTAGGGAGGCGATCTCAAACTCTGCTATATTATGGTAATCTGATTGTCAATTTAGATTCTTAAACGTTTACGTAACACGAAACACCAATATTTGTTGCCAGTATTTGTACGTGTATTCAATCATGGTCCATAGCGTACAAAGGTAAATACAGCGGGAGATTTTGGGAATCGTGTTTGGAGAAGCAATGGAACAGAATTCGAAATGTCTGGACAAACATTTGGTAATATTGTCGATATCGCATCAAAATTCTTGAGAAAAAAGAAATAATAAGTATACTTGATATAATCCAGAGTAAAGCTGTTGACAGAAGTCTTGAATAAACATTCAATAAAATAAATAATTTCAAGGAACTTTTTCCACAATCTATACGATACCAACAGCTTTTATTAAACTAATGAATTTTTAATTTAAAGCTCAGAAGGGAGCACAATATATTATGTTAATTTCCTAATGGAAATTTAATTTGGGTGCATCGTATCTCAACCGAAATAGTGAAATGTTTAAACATTTTTATATACAATAAAACTTTAGAATTTTGTTTCCAAACACATAAAATTGACGGTGTGAAGATAAAATCTGCGTTTGCGCATCACCGTTGACAGTTTTATAGTGATCTTCGTTTTATTCTCAAACCGCCGTAACTATTTCCAATCTTAATAAGTGCTAATTAGGATTAAATCATTTAATTAAACCGAGTTTTTAGAATGGTTAAAGTTGATTTTTACGGTCATGTTTATGGTTCTTTATTCTCTAAATGACATGGCTGATGTTTTGAAATAATTTGAGTCTGCTCAATTTATTGTTAGTGCACGAGTACGTTAAATTAACTTTATTAACACTTAAACAAAATTAATTTATTTATCCTTCCGGAAAAAAAATCATTAAATTTAAAACCTTTAAAAATTTACGTATATTTTCAGCGAGCAAAGAATACTGCAAAAGCAATCCTAGTTGAAATTGTAACCAAAATATTGACTCCCGACTTTCCGCACGCTGGTTTCGAAGCAAAAAAAAGGCGTCGAGAGATTTAAACGAGGCGCCTCCACCATAAACAGTTGCACATGTGTTACTCGTGGGAACGGCTTGGTTAATGAACATAATGAGATTCTCTACTCGCTAATCAAACTGTATGAACCATGGTGTGATTTCGACACTTAGAAATTGACCATTGATCAACTAGTTTTACTTGTAGCTTCGATTGTAAGCGGATCTTTATCAATAGATGTTGCTGTTTCTAATTGAATTGTATTTAATTGTCTCGTGAGATTTCTTACACAGATATTCTTTTGTCTCATTAGAGTTTATTGTCTTCTTTAAACAAGATTTTTTGTTGGTCTCCACTTAGTGCTTGGCGTGTTGTTTTAAAAGACAAAAAAGAGACCCATGACTAAAGTAAACACTAAAAAGTATTTGTGATGTGGTTGAGCGGATTTTAATTACACTGATAATCATCTTGTTGAAATGTTTCATTATAATTCGTTTTTTTTTTACCACAAATAGTCCAAATATAGTCTTAACTAGGATAGTTATGTTAAATATAATTTTGACACGACATATCAACCACAGATACAATAAATTAAAAGTGTTTTTAATCCATATGGTGCTTAGAACACTTCACCGAAAATAGAAACCAGATGTGATACTTAGAATAAAGAGTCTATCAAAATTTTAAGAGGATAGATGACTAATTAATTTGGGAACCGTTTCTAATAGGAACTCTCATGAATGATTCATGGTCTAAGAATGTACGATTTAGCATCAAACTGTACACTTCAGTTACAGTTTCCTTTTAAGCAATTTTGTATAGATCTGATTGCATTATATATGCATTCCTCTTCACACTCATAATTGTAGCGTCCCTCTTCTATTTCATATTTCACAATGTATTTTCTATTATGGAGTTGCAAAGCGTCTATTGGTGCTGGGTGCATCACCGACATAAGTTGTTGCACTTAAACACGCATATGGTAAACCATGTGCAGCTGTAAATTGTTGAGTAAAAATCGATAAACAATTCGAGGGGCTTGACGTAACTTCATAGTTTACCACTTATAACATAATTATTATTATTAAGTCCAAAATAAAAAAAAAATAACCTGAAAATTTTTCGTTGGAAGTTTTCAAAGCTTAGCTATTTATTTTCTTGGATACCTATCTCAAGTTCAGCATGAAAACCCACATTTATAAACCTAATAGTAGCTCAAAGCCATTTATCATTGCACAGTTATCTAAATCTCTCATCTTTCCCCAGGTTATCGCGGCCAGAACTGCGAGATCGACATCGACGACTGTCCCGGCCATTTGTGCCAGAACGGGGCAACCTGCGTCGACGGGCTCAATTCTTACACTTGCGAGTGCCCGCCCACTTTCACCGGGACCCTCTGCGAGACCGATGTCGACGAATGCGCTCTTAGGTAAGTCGATTTTGACCTTAGCTGCTATGGTCTTATGATGTGCAGATACTTTCTGATCAGTATCAAAACTTGGATCGTGGGTGTTAGCAGCATCAATATTTATAATGTTAGAGTCGTATACGTAGATAATAGAAATGTTAATGTTCTCAACAAGTTTCCTAGAAATCCTATAAAGCTTTCTGTAAATTATGAACAAACATACTTCAAAAACTTTAGCTGAACTTTAGTCATGCGACGGCGTTGTTTATTGAAAGCTAACAAGACAATTCTAAAGTATTTTCTAACGTCGTTGCCTTCGCTATTCTTTGATCATTCAACTCGTAAAGGACAGTCAGTAAAACTGACAGTATTGAGAATCAAACTGAATGACAAGAGAATAGGTTCTTGATGTGCGACAGTGAATACAAGACGAAATAATAGCTTTTATAAGTAACGTTGTAGAAACATTTCACGTTAATAACATCATTTGTCAGAATATTTTATTGTTCAAGTCATCATTAAAAGAATATATTAATAAAAGTGTTGTCTATGTTATGGAATTCCTGGGCTTGAAAACTGTTCTCAAGAGTGTCATCCACATATTTGTCGGCTACTCTTGTAGCTATAAGTTCTTAGAAATATAAAACGAGTTGATCAGTATAATATGAAATCGTAGACATAGCAGAGATGTTATCATTAAACTAGATAAATGAAGATATCCGCCGATCAACACGGTTAAGATCGGCAAATCAACAAAGCGAAAACCGTTGCTTTGATATAACTCCTCACCAGTACTGTCAATTATTTTGAATTAATTGCAGTTTTATTAAAACGTCATTGCTGTGTACGATAAAACCAGTAGATTCAGTTTCCGGCTTTTTAAGAATCAGTAAGAAGAAGGACCTTTTACCGACCACTTTATTTATGAGTCGCCGATAAATTTTTAGCGACAATTAAATTTCATACGCAAACAATTTTATGTGCACAGCTACGACTCGCCAATTTGTTGCATCATGTATCCTTCTTGGACCTCGAAGTACTACCTATAATTGACAATGAAATATTACGGCTGCAGTAACGAATGTCATAGAATTATCGACTTTATTGACCAGATGAAAGGGGCGCGGTATGCTCGGATTGGAAAATATGTGTTACCAGATATTATTCGCTTGTCAAGGAATCGGCGCGGCCCAATTAAACCAGCGTCCCGACAAAACGAAGTCTGGAACGGATCGGATGATTGCACCGCCAAAAAAATGGATTTAACCAAAGATTACGCTTTATTACGAACACACAAGGCTGAAATTTGGGAAGGAGATCATTTTAAAAACAATGCTGCGTTCCGATGTCCGTAATTCAATATCAGACGCCATCTTGGATGACGCTGCGCATGCGACTATGTCCATATTATATTTTTTTGCGTAACTCGTTAAAAAACCGACAACTTAATGAAACGAATTACTGCCAAATGTTATTATAAACGGGCTAATGATATCTACATCTGTATTGAGATGGTTTTTTGTATGATACAATATCATCTCGGCTGTGTGTCGATGTATTGGGCGTTAATTACAAAATAACTCGTCAAGAAGTCAACGGCCCCGCGTCTCAAGCGACGACAGACTAGCGGAACACACTTTATTCTTCCTGTTTACTTTGTTATGTTTGAATTTTTGATTTTTCCATTTGTTTTCTTTCCCAATTGTACAAATGGAAACGTTTTTACAACTTCACCACTCTTTCTGGCTAATATTATGTCTTTAACGTCCTTCTGTGGATATTGTTCAATATTTATGGCAAGATTGGTTTCAACCTTGACATTTTTAGCCAAATTTCGTTTTAAAATTCTTATATTTTGTCTAGTTTCTTTGACATAAACAAAATTATTGTGAAATTCTTCTTAACCGGTCTTTTAGAGACAGGTGATAATTTTCTTCCGCTGACTTCTCACAACTTAGCCTAAGAGCAACGTCCTAAGTCGCCATGTGCGATGCGCCGTTCCTACATTAATTGTTAGCTAATGATTGGCTACAAAAAACGCCATGATGTTCTACGTTCGCACGGTAATAGTAAGCTTCGTTTTCATAATGCTTTTGCGTTTGTACACGCAAATGACTTCATTTTTTCCAGTAATTGACTTCTGAAGTGATGATTAGATATATTAACGATCGTTTGCGTTTTCTTTATTAAATAAATATTCGATATTGATATGCATGATTTGATTTATGATATGGTATATGATTTATAACCTAAACTATGGAGAACAGCGGGAGTTTTGTAAGTCTTCATTGTCCTTCATCGAATTGTGAGAGCATTGATAAATTCATTTGGCTTCTGTTTCATCTTTGGCCGAGTGTTTTAACGGATCAAGTTCACATCCGCCAAGATTTTTAGCAAAGTATATGGCTTCAATATGTCCGGAATTAAAGGCTTCATATCGCAACAAAAAACTCTCTTCAGTACCTAATTGTAGATTAAAAGTTTTTTCTTTCGCACGGGAATTATTTTAACTGTATTGTAAGTTTCGTTAAATATCACGTATATTGAGGTTGGCATTCAAAACATTCACTTTATCGTTCATAATCGTGAATATTTAAGAAGAGATTAACTGTACTATAGTGCGATCGTGTCCAAAATATGTCATAAATGTAACATTCCCGTATGGCGCTCTCCGAAGCTCGTAGATGGAGATTGATGGACGTCTGAGAGATAAAAGATGAAGCGTAGATTCTTTCTATCTTCTTTATAGTTCCGTTCGATAATTCTATACTAGAGGTGTATCCATAGTATAAAAAGTATGAAACGAAGTTCAAACATATAAAAGATGAACCTTCAACTTTATCTATCCTATAATTTCTTAATTCGACCACCCGGAGACTCCCAATGGCGATCAATTAAACACAGTAAGAATAATTACACAAAATAAATCTAAGAATTTATTACTACCCCAAAAAACCTCTCTTTTTTGGGTCCCCTGATATATAGTCTACGTCATAAAAGTAATACGATTATAAAAATGAATATTATTACCCATTTCTTTTGAATTAATCGTGTCCATACAAACTATTAATATTTCGTCCATCTATGGATATGTTAGACCTCCCGCTGCAAAGGCCTCTTACGAAACCGAACAACCTTTATTTTCACCTTGATCTGCATTCTAATAATTCGTATCACAACCCAATAAAGTTGAATTTCGTTCACAAAATCCCGTCACGAATGAAAGGATAACTTTGTACGGACACACTTTAGCGTAGTGTTGTTGCTTGTGTTTTGTTTTACTTACAGCATGTACTATAGGGTTTACTTTAATTATGTAATTTTGGACTTTATTCCTTTCGAGTTTAGCTTTCTTTTTGGTTGTGGTTTGGATTCATGGGATAGTGTCACAGTATCCGAGTCGCTGGTTCATGAAACGCGTCAGATAAATGCGTGCCCAATATCGGGTTACGTCTTGGTGCCTTTATTCTTTTATTTTCATTTAGTTCGAAGTTTTGTGAGGTAGAAGTCGATACAGTTTTATAATAAAGTTTTATGCTAGATCGGGTAGCACTTTAGGTGTTGCGTTTGCGGTCTCATGAACGTTTTGTCTTATAATAGTTTCATTCCAGTTCTTTGTAAATAAGCTTTTACTTTCTTACCTAAACAAAAAGGACACTGAAAAAATAGTAGCCAGTAGAGCATTTAAGCGCAATATATTCACTTTTGGACAACTATTTTTATTACGTTATGCCTTCTTATTTACATAAAGCAGTATCTTTATACATATAGCTATTATTTGCACTAGCTTCTGACGTTTTATTGGTTCCCATGTAGCGCTATGTGAAATAAGAATATTTTGACAAACAATAGCAAAGCTCTGGGTTTACGATTAATTCTGTTTCATCAATCATCTCGCTATGTACCCTAAGGCATAAACAGGTATAATCTAGTGTCAGTCATGACTTACGATGTATCTGTTGCGCTTGCGCCGGATGCGTAGACAACGGTACAGGTGGCGCTGCTATCGTATTACCATGCTTAGAAATTTATTATTGAACCTGCATTTTGTATTTGTCTTATTTCATAGGATTGTCGTAACAAATTGGCTTTCTTTGATGGTAGATTGTCGCTAAAGAAAGAATTATTTTAGCTCTTATGATTGCAGATGTGTGATGTTTAAATCTTTTTCTTCGGTATGTATTATATATTTATATATATTTAAAAACTATTGCAATGATACATTTTAATAATTTCTTGTAAAGATTTCCAGAGGTGCTGACAATTTAAAAACAAAATGTATATTTTGATTGTTTAAAAAAATTCTTATCAATTTCATAAAACCACCGAATAATTTTTGTATCCCAGCAAATAATCTACGGATGCTTCAAGAAACTCTCAATTAACATACCTCTTCCTCCATTTGGTCAAAATGTTGATAGTAGGGAACCACCAGAATTCTTAAACACATCACATGTTTATTCATGATGGTGTCCCGTAGCTGTTCAATTATTCGTAAGTATGTCTTTTAATTAACGAAATGAGGAAAGTTTAATTATAACAAACGATAATGTTTGTTCTCGTTGATATAAGACATTGTTAGAATAGAAAGGACAGACAAAATTCTATTTAAACGACCTTTTATGAGACATTTGATTCAGTCGGTAATAAAAGTACTGTTTTTGTTGAACCGAAGGACCAAATCTCTAAAGTGATTTTTAATAGTTCCAATAAATTATATAAACGTCTCACGTTACCAGCTGAAGCTATAAAATCCCAATAAAATATGGGGACTATTAAAAACACACCTACACTTTGAGCATCAAGAAGCAATCAGCCACTTAAACCTTCTAAAAAACATAACCTCACCTAACCCTAAAACAGTTACAGAAATCTTGAAGAAATTACTCACTGGTAGATTTACAACGTGTCGGCAAACGTAGCCAGCCATCTTGTTAGGCGCACAATTTTATTTTTTACCCCGATTCCAAGGGAATTGGCTGGCTAGGAAATTGTCGCATAAGTACGCACTATTATAACTGTTCCGCTGATGGTGGCTGCAGAAGAATGTGTCAGCTGCCTGTCTTCCTGCGAAGGTCGAGGAGTCAATTGAACTTTAAGCCTTTGGTCCTATATGGCCTGTTTATAAATATCCTGTTATGTTAAATTATAATTGAGTTTGCATCAGTTCCGTCTTTATCTTTTTCTTTATCTTAATTATTATTATATCTAACCGTACTGCCCAGTAAAGGCATTCTTCTATTGTTTCTGACTTCTTTCCAATTCCTTAGGAAGAAATCTTAGTCGTCCTGCTATCTTTTTCGTGGTATGCTTCGACCTCGTCTCGCGATTTCAAAGCTCTCTTTTTGTTTTAAGGGTCAACGGTTCGGACAGTCTTTGTCTTTAGAAAGTTAAATTCAGCAACTTCTATGTTTGTCTTATTAGAATCATTTTCTTTCGATTTAAGCATCATTGCTAACGATAGTCTTGAGCAAAATGTGTTTTAACAAACTTTACCTACCCCTTAAATTAAGAAAGAGTTCGCTTTATTTTATAAACTAGCTCTTAACATTCTAGTGACGTTGCCTTCGTTCGTTGCCATAATTTGTAACTGACTGGCTACCAGATCGCCGATAGGATATTCAATTTGAGCATCATCGATGGGCTATTAATCATTGCTAATCGATTATTTTATATGCCGAGGAGTAATCTGCTCAGAAACGCGTACACTCGCTTACAGATGTTGTAAGATACGAGCTATTAAGGTTGTGCGAAACTGGTCTTTTATCCTTTTCTTTATTTTTTACTGTTTTATTATTAGGAAAATTTTTTGCTTTTAAAACTTGTGGTTTCTGAAATGTAGTTCTATTTTTAGTTCATTTTGTACCAGTACACACTTGCAGTGTCTGTATTTCGTAGCACTTTTTCGTTTCCATCAATCATCGTCGAAGGTGTAATTGTCAATCTCTTTTATTTCCTTAAAACACTAACGAGTATTCTCAAAACCAGTTATTTTGTCAAACTTCATCACTTTTTTACATATCCTTACTGTACCGTCCTCAGCAATCAGCCTCATATAAAACTTTTATAACCGAACTTTTTGAACATGATACTTTTATGAGGAAATTGCTTCGGTACAATTTGCGCTCAGCACGCAGTGTCGGTGTAGATCGTTAAGCGAGGCTGCGCTTGCGCATGATGGTGCTACCGGGTACTTGAAGCGGTTGGCTTAAGTGGGGAGAAAGGGCGGGTGGATAAACGGTGATTGTGAAGGGAGTAATTATAATCGAGCACGATACATATAGGTGGTCGCAGTTTTTATTTGTACGATATGATTGGTGATCTGAACTTTACTTTATTATCCGAAGCCGACTTCCCAATTAATTAAAATTAAATGAAACTACGTGTAAAGAATTATGACATGATTGACATCATTGCTTTATGTGGTAATTAAATTGAAAATCTTTGACCAAATCGACGCCAGGAAGTAGTTGATAGCGATCTGATGTGTGCTATGAGCGTTCAGCGTTAACAACATAATCGAGTTTTATCAAAGCAACATCATAGAAACTAAATCAAAGCCAGTTACATCTAAAGATCAAATCTTCGATCCTGATTTGAGCGTCGGCGTTAGCGCACCCAGTGGGTCCCGTAAAGCGGAGTGATTAATGATGATGACCCCCGCAATCATCTCGGTTCACTTCCGTGCAGAGCTAGTGATGAATGGACCCTCATCCCGGTCTAATAGATAGATAAGTGATGATAGTTATATTGCCAGCTATCTTGAAGTAAAAAGGATTTTGCTACTGCAGACTTTAAGGCTACTGATGAAGATATAGTTTTCCTGTTTGAAAGTTTTGGGACTTACATTTATAAAATTTCTTTGGAAGTTTTTGGAAATATTTTATTCGTAGTCACTCGAATTTATAGAGTAGTGGTAACCCACTGGTAACTATGTGGCTCTGACTTGACGATTGTAGGAAAAAGTAAGGAAACCAGCATATCTTAGGTCCATTGATGACATCTAATATTCACCAAAGATGGTATTTAAATTACTTAAGCAAGCTAGAAGATATGTTGAAGGCTTATTCTTGGTCCCGAAAATACTTGATTTTATAAAAAAAGCAATTTATTCTCTTTAGAACAAAATATGATAGACGCCATAGAATAATAAATGAATAATTTATTTACATCATAAGTTATGGTTTCCGTCACTCGGTATGCAAATTATTTAACACATTTCTCAGTGGTGTCAGATATAGTCAAAAATTTACAATTTATTGTCGCTCCCACTGAATTTACGTTGGTAAGCCTACGAAATATTAAGCTATGGCTTAGGCTTAGCTTGGTTTAAGGCAACGATGGCAAGCGAGATAGCATAATCTGCTTTGTTTATTATTTCTTTCTCTTTTGAAATATTGTTTTTAGACATTTATTTATTCTTCTTTTTTATAGCTGACATGTCTTTTTAAAAAACGGTCCCTATTTTTTATTACCTACTTATTTATTTTATAACTATAGTGCGCATTGTTTTGATTATGACTTACATACAGTTTTAATACCTTCAATAGTATCGTCTTTGTCTATAAAGGCCCACTGATTTAATAATTTCTTACTATGTACTGTTTATTTACTATGTATATTTACTTACTTACTAAACTAATATTATGAATTCAAGTTTGTGGGTATGCATATATGTGAATATATGTTATATTTGCTACTATATATCTTAACGCAAAAAACGCTTTAAGTTTAGAGTGAATAGGCGTGCTTCATCGTCGACTGCATCGTCACTTACCATCAGGTGAGATAGCGGTCAAGCGCAAACTTATCAAAAATAGAAAAAGGTAATATTTTTTGGAATATAGGTAGACCATGCTCCGGAATATGGCATATGATATTTTTTCTTCCACTCTCAAGAAAGAAAAGCAGCTTGTTGAAGTTAGTCTTCAATATGATTTTGCCATTTTGTCCGTCTGCCTGTCATTCATTTTAAACACTTCATAGTGTTAGTAATAAATTACGAATAGTTGTAACTGTTTTGATTTATATCTTATTTGGAAATGAACCTATCTTATACTAGTCTGTTTGAATTGTAAATAAACCTAAGTGCTAATTTTGTAATAAGATTAGAATTCTAAATGGCTTAATGAACTATTCTAAGTAAATGCCCTTTCTATATTTTAAGTTTCTACATAGTTATAATTAACTGTCCTTCATCATTATAATTAGGCTGTACTCGTACAAATCTTAAATCTTCTTTAGTGTCTCGCTGATGAACAAAATCTTCTTTGTCTTCATTTTGCTTATATTTTCAATCTGTATTTTCCATCTTTCGCATAGTCCCTTATTTTGAGGTGGAAATTAATCAAATGACTTTCTTGCTCTTGGTGAAGCGACATACTTTTACTGTATCATCAGACTTTTACTGGCTGATAGTTAGTAACACCCTTCTGTTGCCCTTTGCTTGCCATGACCACAGTAACTCTTTCGGACAATCACGCAGTCAATTGGACCTTCTAGACTGCATAAGAGTGAGTGAGTTAAGAATATAAGAAGAAATACACTACAAATAGGATATTAGACTGTTTGAGTTTCTTTTTGTTCAATTATTTAAACAAAACCTTTCCCCCCACACCCACTCCTTAACTTATCAATCTGACACCGGCAACATACGACCCCTTAACTATATATTAAAGGTTTGGCAATATTGCTTGCAATATGATCTGATATGCGCGGGCGCTCGTGCCGCGCCCGTTCTCGATCCTTGCCGATCGTACCCGATTGTGCCCGACCGGCCGCATAAATCTTTCGTAATACTTACTTTAGTGATTTACATTGTGCCTTTAACCTTTATTGTGGAAATATTTAAATGTAATTACTATGATTTTTGATAGTTGATATTTTTTGTGACGGTTTGCCTAGAAAAATTGAAGGGCAAAGACGAATTAAAGAAGTACTAGTTCCAATATTTCCAAACTAGGTGATTACAGATTCAGTTCTCTTTAAATTGTTAATTTTAACTATTGTTTAGTGTAACTTTAAATACATACCATATCTAGACAAATTTGTCAAAAAAAAAAATGCTGTTATGGGCATGTTTTATTCCAAGACGACCTCGTATGCCAAATATCCATTAATCTGTTCGGCCATACATACATACTCACAAAATTAAACATATGATAATATTTATGTGATAATAGTAGTAATGCTTAAAATCTTAGTAATTAAACACAAAAGACAAGAAAATGCAATGAAAAGTTAATTAACTTCTATAATTAAGAAACCAGGTGATTATTTCAGTTCCACAATACATATTAAATCTACAAAGTCACATTAAAATACAGTAAAATATGCTAAACGACTATCAACAAGTCAGGCTTAAAATCTGCACCAAATTCCACCCCGAAATTACGACGAAGGTTTTACACAAAAATTCGAACCTCCTTAACAAGCCATATTTAAAATGTTTTTAAAACTAAATCTGAAAAAAATATGGCGGCTACTTTTTGTTAATTTCGCGCGAAAATTATTGTGCTTTTATGTGCATTCTTTGTTTTACTTAGTTTTTACTTTCGAAATGCGTTGTATCATTATATTTTGGTAATTATTTATAATTTTCGGTTACTGTAATGTAGATTTTTATCTTTACTTAATATTTAGTATCGTATGTTTATAAAAGTACAAACAGACACGTAATTACGTACACAAGACAACTAGACTCGGAAAATTTATCTGGAAACCGTACAAACGTTTGTTCTCACAGCAAATAATTCAATTTTCTTTTATCTTGTTGGTTTTTCTTTTTAAAAGTTTTACAATGATTACCAAACCGTCTATTTTTGCGTCTACTATAGACTACCAAAATATAACTTTTGATATTGATGCTGCTAATAACACTATAAAACCCTACGATTTTTTTAAATATTTCTTGTTCCTTTTTTTTTACATCATCTAACCTCTTTATCTTTTTCCTCAGGCCTCTAGTCTGTCAGAATGGAGCCACCTGCACGAACTCTGTCGGAGGCTTCTCCTGCATCTGCGTCAACGGCTGGACTGGTCCGGAATGCTCTGTCAACATCGACGACTGCGCTGGAGCGGCTTGCTTCAACGGCGCGACTTGTATCGACAGGGTTGGGGCTTTCTACTGCAAGTGTACGCCGGGGAAGACTGGTAAGTCCACATTTACTATATTGGTACCATGTACACCTTATTGTTGGTACACAACAGAAGTTAAGTCATCACGTGTACACTACCTTAGTTTTTCATCTTACCCATCTCTTCCAAAATCGAAGAAAAGTAAAGAATTTGTGAAAAGTAAAAGTACGTGTGGCGCCGATAACGACCCCAAATAAAGTGGGACACATGTAGGACAATGATTAGGTTGATATCAAAAAGACAAAAATATAGGTTCAATAGGCCTCCTCCCTAGGAGAGCTACTCAAGCCCAGTGCGGATTGTTGGATGACATCTCATTGAATTTTTGGTTCAAGGCATGCCCGTTCCTCATGTCTTTCTTCTCCGATTTTCGAGCAATAGTAATTAAATATGGTGCACTGTGATTAAATAATAGTGTAACAATTGTTAATCATTCAATAAACAAAAGACTGTCTACTCTACAGCTTCTGATATAATTTCTGCATCGTAATCTATGTTTCTTCTCCCCAGGTCTGCTATGCCACTTGGACGACGCGTGCACCTCCAACCCTTGCCATGCGGACGCAATCTGCGACACCAGCCCCATCAACGGCTCCTATACCTGCTCCTGTGCATCCGGCTACAAAGGGTTAGACTGTTCTGAAGACATCGATGAATGTGAACAGGGTAAGTTTAGCAGATAACTCATGGTAAATAGTCGTGGTATTATTTTCATGGCCAAAAGAATTGTTATAATTTTCTGCTGTAAGTTATACCTTGGACATCTTTCTTCTTAATTATATTATGTATTTCACTATGTGGACGTTTCCTTAAGGTCTTTTCGTACTTTGCCACTTAGAAATATTAATCCTAGTCTGATGACTAGCAGTTTTAGAAGTGGTTACATACAAACCTTGGGTGTTTAAGAATTCTAAAAGTTACAAAATAGTTAATGATATTACGAGAGGCCTTCTCAGCCTGTTAGAAAAATACTACTTCTGAAATATTTTTTTTCTTACTTCGTTGCGGTTTCACTCGCATTGCTTACGTAGTCTATTTTATCGAACTAAAAAAATGCACTCTCAGTGATTTTATTTTTTCAGTTCAATCCAATGGTTCCTGATATTAGCGTTTTCATACTCGTCAGCTTTATAATAATACTACAGAATTTTATATTATTTAACACATCTCTAATATCCGTCTTCCCTTCTCAGGATCACCATGCGAACACGACGGTATCTGCGTGAACACGCCAGGGTCGTTCGCTTGCAACTGTTCCGTGGGTTTCACTGGACCACGATGTGAGACCAACGTCAATGAGTGCGAGAGTCATCCCTGCAGGAACGACGGCTCTTGTCTGGATGATCCTGGGACCTTTAGATGCGTCTGCATGCCTGGTAAGTGGATTTTGATTATTTTTTAATTTATCTTCTGCAGATGACTTTTTGCATCAGTGAAATAACGTCCTATCAGGTCTGATTTTTTAAGGTATCTTCAAAGTAGGAACTTTTTAGTGTTTCCAATCCTACTGCTTGGTAATAGAATTCCTGTCTTTTGGGGTTATAGGCCATGATTCATAATGCGAGTCAAGCGTGGACTGCTTGATTAACTATTCATTTTCGTAGAACAATTATGAGTTTATAGTAATTAGTTATGGACTTATAACTTTAGTTTTAGGGTTAGAAATTATCACATCATTTTTACCCAAAGAGAATAATTAAATTAAGTAAATTGAGTCATTGCTTTTACTAATTTGGCTGAAACAAGAAGGAGTGTCAGATTTTTACTGATTAAAACCTTCTCCTTTAGTTAATTCTAGTATACCGGGTTTGCAGTGAGTATATCGAACCTCCTCAACTCGATGACGTTTTAACACATTTTAATGAATAGTTTCTTGCATCTTGCATTACTCATTAAAGGTGTTATATGCTCGATTACTTGCATAGTCGTGATACGTGCTAGCGTTTACCTAGTTCCATTAAAACCAGTTTCATCTGAGTCATCGAATTAACATTCATACAACTTATCTTTGTGAAACAAACGCACAAATTGTCTTATCAAGTATCAAACGACTATATCACTAATTTGCATAAACTTGGACATTTACCGAACATTGTAATAGTCAGTACCTAATTTGGTATTACTGTTTTATTGATACACTTAGCTAAAGAGATTGGTTAGCGAGACTCTAAGACAATATTATTTAATTCCAAATAAACCATTTACAGGCACATTTGTAAAGTCAATAAGTCTGTCTGTCCTAAAAAAAATTATGCTAACTACACTTCTCAACGCGTTCTCTATAGAGAGAATGTGCAAGAAATACCATGGACAGTCTTTTCAATCATTCCATGATTGTTTGAAAAAGTCTCTATGACCCTAGAACATAAAATGGGACACTCCCTGTAGTTTGAAGATTTTCATCTCCTTTCTAAAAAAAGGCTGTTTTGTGATAGTTATATACTAAAACTGTTAAGCTAAGTAGGTACCGATAGCATCATCAATTTGATACCTCCTTTTTTAAGGTGTTTTAGTGTGAGAGTGGACCCAATTGATTTAGCCGTCTGTACTTATAATGGACTAAAAATAGACTCCAGTAGGATTTAATTTATTTATCACAAAACAATTTTTTTTAAGCTATTTTTAATTTACAAGTGGCAATGCTCTTTGTACTGCTTTTAATTAGTTACTGTGGTACTACATGGTCCCTTAATAAATTGATTTAAAGAAATCTCAAGAATGGATTTTTGCCAACCTTTTTAACAAAGGGTAACAAACCAGAATATTTCAACAATAATATTGTTATCAACAATTGTGTCTTTACGGGTTTTTTTTTTGTTGGGAATCTTCTATTGATTTCTGCATATCAGCCTTAAACTGGCTAAAACCTTATTCTTCTTCAGTGGCTCTCTACGTTTTAGAACCATGAGTAATCAATTCAGAAGTACTCTAGGCTCTACGAGTACCATTGTCACCACTTAAGTAGATATTTCCTTCGCCAACTGTACAGGTAGGGCCTATTTTGAAACCAAAACTACCTATGTTCCTTCAGTGGCTTCTTTGCGTTTTAGGACCACGAGTAATCTATTCAGAAGTACTCTAGGCTCTACGAGTACCGTTGTCACCACGTAGTTACCTATCTCCTTCGCCAACTGTACAGGTAGGGCCTATTTTCTCCGGTAGAGCCAGCTAAAGCCGCTAACTTACAATTTGCTTCCAGTTGATGGCTAGCTTGATGATTATCATTAATTCCTATTAGACAGAGACAGGCGATACCACGGGAACTTAGGGCTGTCCCTTTCTCATTTGTCAGAGCTTACCGTTAGAATTTTGTATATTGCTGCCCACCTAGCCAAGTTACGATCGTTTCGGTAACGTCGAACGCTTGGAACTGATTACGCCTTCAATGTCACTGATCTGACGTGACTGAGCGTTGAGATGACGTGAGAACAAAAGAATTGGGGTCGTGATCAACTCAAAGCGTTCGATGTGACTTGGCTAAGGGGGCTGGTTCGCTTAGTTGTAAAATAAAATTATAAAAATAAATTTCAAGAAGCTGCCTAAGATATGCATAGGTATTGGTAAAACAGCTGTCCTTTGTCGCCAAATGTTATTACATTCTTACACACATTACATATTCATACTCCATAGCTAGTGACACATATATTGCACTATGTGTCTTTTCTTGTTTTATTCTTAGACTTTATTTTCTTATATCAGCTAAGTTCTATACGCTTTAGGTCAAAAATTTAGGTACCAAAAGCATTATTATTTCTTTTGGCTTATTCTTTATTTAGTGCTTAGTGTTTCTTTTAAATATCTTATCTTCGTCCAGCAATAATTGCAGCCAACATTTTTCGCGTCAATTTACTCTTATCACAAACTTATGTAAAATAGCAGGACATATCACAGTCATTACTAATATCCGCAACCATTAACCTTCGTAAAAAACAGTTCCTCATTATCTGCTACATCACTAAAATACGCGGCTTAGAAGTTGAACCCATATGGTGATCGACCTTTGATGCACAGGACAAATTTTCGGGACTCCTAGTAACCATAGCAACGGATTCAACTTATTTTTCTGGGTACTGTATTTTATTACAAACTTTTAATTAGTTTCTCCCGTCCCGATGTTTGTGATCAATTCTTGTAAATTAAATTTGATCCACTTCCCAGTTACCTGTCGATTGTCCTGAAATTTTGAATGCATGTGTTAATTATTATTATTGAATCATTTAATTCAGACATAGTCCATAATTACAAAAAAAATATTTAAAAATTAAAATCAAATTGAATGAATGATGTTAATGAGATAACAATGCAAAATTGAATCTTATCATCAAGCTAGGGCTCGTGTGATTTGTAGTTACGAGTTTTAAATATATACCGCCCTATAAAATCTTGCTATGAAAAAATATTTTCATTCAAAAGTAGTTTTTACCAACAACTACACCTATTTCCTTACCTAAAAGATTATAAGATCTATCGCCGCTCCAATTACCACCAGAACTATAGCAGCCCTATCCAAGACCCGATTCCCATAGCGATGAGAGCGTCTGCGCCCGCGCATTGTCTTAACGCGGAAACGATTGCGCGCAGACCTCACTATCAACGTCACAGTAAACGTAATCTTTGCTACGCTGCGCTGCGCTAAACATTCTGCTATAATACGTAGTATTATTGCACTGTCCCCTATATTTTCATCCAGTGAAGTAGGGATTTAGGAAGCAGTGTTGCGTGACGGTTGTCTTACGTGGATAAAGGAAAGGGTGGTTAGAAATCATAGTTTTGCGAGACAAGTCAATTGTAGAAATGGCACTGTAGTGTCAGCCATTTTAGAAATGGATTCGTATTTTAAATTCCATTTTAAGTTAAACAATGACAATAAAAACTATAATTTAGAGAGTTTTTTTAGCCTATGACCACTGCAGGAGAAACTACTTTTATCTGTCCATGGCTAATATTAGTTTAGCTAGGATTCGAAATCGTCACGCCATCTCTATTTTTTTTAGGCTTTAGTTACTGGCTGCTTTTATTCAACTTTGATGCGACATGCGGCAGACATGTCCTGCCCAGTGCCATTTTAGTTTGACGACTAAGTATATAGGTGATATAATTCTCCAAAACGTTTATGAAAATAATATGGTGGCTATTCTAAACTTAGCGTTCCAAAATATTGCGCATATTCGAAAACATAGACTCTATGCGTTTATGTTTTCAAATATGCGGAATATTTTTTCACACGATTCTCAAAAAATAATTATCGCGCAGCCAATTTGTTCGAAGTTCAGAATGTCTCAATATGTTTCAGCCGTATTGTTAATTGTTATGTTTTACTAAGCTTAAGGTCTTTGAGGGCTGTATAATATATAGGTACGATTGATTATTACTATAATTGCTTCAATAAGTTTACCCACTCTTCGTCCCCACTTCGTCAGTTAAGCCCATTCATGAACGCACCTACATTGCAAAAGACAAAAGGAAATCGGAAACTTAGACCACGATAAACTTAGTTCTTGTCATTATTAATGTTTTAAGTGTTAAAATCTTTTAATACAATCTGCGAATATTAAACACGAAGTCGGAGGGTATCGGCGCATCTTATTTTGATGTCGCCTCAAGTTTTGATGGCCTAAAAACCCGTGAGAATTTATACCACTAGTGTGCTCACATAAAATTATTTAGTTATATATATAGGATGTAGTTAATTTGTGACTGATATAATTAAAACTACAATTGTTATGATAACAAACAACTTTTATTATGGAACCAAACATGAAATCGCGAAAAACAACTGTTGGTCAGTATATCCTTTTTTCGTCTACTTGGTTAAAACTTGAACTTGATGATTTTTTCTCGCGATTTGTACCATATTAAAGGGGTCGGTACAACACGTTCTTTTCTTCCATTAGCCTGTAGCCTATCAGTCGTCTTTTCCTCGCTTTTCTTTCAATTTAACTCTTCATCTAATCCATCTTTTCCTTTACCTTCCTCTCTCTGTATCCATCTATATGCATATTCATATTTTTTTCAGTAACATGCGTTTTATACCTTCTCTTTGCAAATGATAGGATCAAGTGGTCGACAGTGGTGCACGCTTGCTTAGAAGTAACCTATTCACTCTTTACTTAAAGCTCCCTAGGCTATCAGGAAGCACTGTACCCTGATCTCTAAGAATCTAAACTACTTCTTGAAGGGGGTCTACAATACTGACATAATGTCTGACTATTAATGTTACACAACTAGTTCAAGATAAAAAAAAGCCATAGAAGACTATAAGACAGTCCATTAAACTCAAAACACAAGTCAAGTGGACATAACATGTTAAAATATGTCAGAAACGCAATGGTGCGAGCAAGACCACTCTTTGGAACGGGTTGACTTTACTCCCATGAGTAAACCGACCAAGTGATATAGTGTCCTCTACAATACCAACGTGCTTATAAGCTTTAACATTTTTCATATATCCGGGTTATAGCAGAATGGTTCTGGTATAATTTTCTACTATAATAATGCACTATTTTTCTGATGTTATTTTGTCCTGTTTCCTTTTTAGAGTTCCATGCATAAGTCGGCAAAAATGGAACACTATAGGATATTCTTTGTTATATGCCTGTCAATATCTACCCTTTTTCTCAAAAGCGCGAGGAAATATCAAGCTGTAATTAATATCAAATAGTTAAGACTGTTACTCTTTGGGGCAGTGAAAAAATCAGATCTCTTGCCATTTATGCTCCATTAAGGCGCATATTTGGACACTCGTTAGGGAGTCAAAACTTAGGTGAAAAATCCAAGAATTTGGCGTTAAACAAGGTTTCATACCAAAAGTAAAGGATTTATCCGTTACAGATCAATTCCGAATAAAGCGACCAAAAATCACAAATTTCAGGATGATTTCAATCAACATAGACAAAAATACTAAGAAAAATAGCGTTTTTGTCTATATTTATACCAACAATGATTCTTGCAACAATTCGCCATATTTCTACTACCTATTAGAATCATGAATGAATATCGTAAAACCATCTTCATTTCGCCCATTGATTCTCATCCCACGGCGAAGGAAAGAGGGGGTCTCAACAGTAGGTATAAGCGACACCGCCCTTTGACCCCAAACTTCCTGTAGAAGGTGTTAATTGTGTTTCTATGTTGTATATTAATATCTATGTTGAGTTTCCTACGAAAAGATCTATCTCTATAAGTTTATTGTTATACAAGCTACTGCCAGCGGCTTCGCTCGCTTCAAAGTATGAATCTCCATGCAAAGTTTGGATCCCCGTTTCATTATCGTTCTTTTGATATAAAAATAACAATCGTAAAGAGCGAATTTTGAAATATCTTTAACAAAAGGAAACCTTGTGTAAAATTGTGCGGTTTCCTCGAGATTGTGCTCTAAGAGTATTCTCAAACTGGTGTTAAAAGGTGACGAGGCTGATAGCTTTTGATGACTTTTTACTTAAAAGTGTAAGCGCCTTTTGAAGCCTTCAAAATTAGGTCCTATATTTAATAAAAACTTTGAGACCCTGCAAAGTGGTTTTTTGCTTGAAATATGAAAAGAAACTTCTTATGAAAAGAAAATACGCTGAGTGCGAATTGTTTTTATGATAACGCGATTGAGGCGAGAAGTGAAAGAGAACGAGAGAGAGAGCTCAGACCTGGCCAATAGGAGTGCCAAACGTCATAAACGTGTTACGCATTAACGTAAAACAAACTCGCACTAAGCATTCTGTTCATTAAGACCGAATAGATATTGCCTAATCACGCTCAAAGAATTTTGTTATCTTTCCCATGCTTTAAAGTGTTGTGAGGCTTTTAAAACCTCATAATATTTCATTAAAACAACAAGGAATTGAGTCGTCATTACACTGAAACCACAAGTTCATCTGGTTTTGCTCGTGTTACGAGTACCTTGCGATGCTCGACTGAGCTCGAACTTGTCACGCCACTACAAATAAGGGCATGACTGCACTGTATGACGACATTATAGTTTTTATAAAAACATCTATACAGGTCTTTGAACTTGTATTATTTAAAAAAAAACTGCCGTTGGCTTTGTCTTTTTTTTTAATTGACCTTTTTCTAGGACACCTGATGTGTATCTTTTTGCATGTTAAAAAAAATTAAATTCGGTTTAGAATGTTTGCAGGCAGTAAATAGTCAGTTGCTGTATAATATATCTAGCTCCACCTAGGGTAGGAATAGTTATTTGATCATTTCTCTGATAAAGAAAAATATGTTCTGTACACTATACTTATTAGGGCCATAGGGAAAAGTCCAAAAATGATACTCAAGGTCTACAACGCAAAAAGTAGATATCTAAAGTAGGATGGGTAAGGTTTTAGTTAATAAAAGTCCTCCCATTCAACTCTAATGCGGGGAATCTAATTCTTAACTTATAAAAATACTGAATTCATAAGAAAAATCCTTTTAAATGATAAGCAGCTCAGAGCCACAGACAGTGGCAGCAATAAATTTTCTTTTTGCAAAATAATTTATAAAGACATATAGTTAGTTACGGAAAAAGTCTCACCATCCATCAGTCTTTCGATCTATCTACCAAACCTGGTCCATAAATCAGTTATAATACCAAAGAGTTCTTACTTAAACTAAGTATTATATTAACACAATTCAATTGAAATGCTGTAAAGACCGGAAATGTTAGAATGAAACAGAAAGGTAGGTATTAATTTTTTTGTAGACAAATAGTAATAATGAATTCGCCATACTGCAAAGAATGTAATCAGATGGAGGACGTGCGTCAATTAAAGATAGACTGTGTCTAGCACAGTTAACTGTGAGATGGAACTTTTTATAAACTTAACGTTAAATAACTTAACATGGGTTTAATCCAATCAATTGTATCTGAACCAACTTCAGAAGATGCCACTAAGAGGTCTTTTAATAACATCCTTTTATCTGTGACTTCAAATTGAGATGAAACAAGAAGAACATTTTATACCTACTGATAAGTGTATGCGATTATGTTATGCAATGTTAAAAGGTGCGATGGGATTAGCATTAGATAAAAACTGCAAAACCAATTAAGAGAGAAAAAAATACTCCAATTATTACGTGATTGTCAATACGCTTTTATATTTTCAAACATAGGTTTTTATTTTTGGCATATCTTAACAGCTATTAGACGCATTCTTTGCATTGAGATCTACACACTGCTATTTTTCTGGATGCAGTTCAATAGATACTAAAGTTAACACTTGTCTCCATAAAACTTTCGTCAGCCTTCATGATTGTCTAGATGCGAATCAATGGCATTTTTATATATTTTGTGGAAGATCATCATAAACAGCATTATTCTGTTCTTTTTTAACATTTTGCTGTATTAAATCCTTCTATCAAGCGATATTGTTTTTAAAATTTCCGACAATTATTCATTCACCTAAAGACCTTATAATTATTATGTTCGCCAGTGATCATTTTCAATAAATTTTGACAAAGCTACAATTCCCACATCTTTCGGGGTTTCCCAAACAAATGCCTACATAGTAATAAATACATAATATTTAAAGCATTTAGAGCCAGCTGGGCATATGTATTTAAAACTGGTATTAGGCATTCATGTATGCGAATAGTAGCCATTAGCATGCACCAAACATTCTCATTGTGGCTTGTGATCCGAAATCGTGACGGTGGAGCCACGGCGTAAACTATAAGATATCTTGATAATATACATGCTATATTAAGATTACTAGGATTTACAAGATTAAGTAGGAAAGTAATATTGATCGATGACATAACTTGTTCCTCCTTTTAAATTCATTCCAAGGATCCATTTACAGCCCCTAATTATAACGTATCTGCAGATTCATCATCATCATCTTCGTCTTCATGGCCTTGTATTAATTTACTTGGAGTCTGTGTAACATGTTTGTTCTTATTTACGTAACTACTATCTTTTCTACGTAATTAATATACTAATCCTTTGCAAATAATTAGAATAAAGAAAAAAAAGTAGGATGATGATAATGATCCTGTCGTTAGAATATTTACATTTAGAGATATCAATAAGTATTTTTTGGCAATGTCAAAAAAGAGGGTTCATTATTGTGTCTCAGTGTTTCACTGCGGTCCAAGTCATGAAATCGTTGATTGTGAATCGCACTGGTTTATAAGAGCCTATTAAGACAATATACCCAATCGCTTGCCTCTCATGCCTTAGTCCCGACTGACCACTACTTGCGCTGGCGCTCAGAGGCGGGGCATCCCTACCATAGCCTCACCATCACCACTGAACAGGCCATATCGCTCATAGGACTGCTACGGTTTAGTTGTAACACATTTTAGTGGTATTGTTTTGGGTATTTGTAATACTGGCTACTGTAATAAGCGACCACAATTTTTTAAAACCTAATGCTAAACATTAGGTTTTAAAAAATTGTGGTCGCTTACGGTAATTGCTACGAATGGGTGTAATTTGAAACATCTGACTCTCATTGCTTTCATGTTTCTTTCAGTTTAATTAGTATAGTTGGGGTCTCTCAACTATGTTCTAGCTTTACTATTGCCACTATTAATACTACAACTCACTAGGCAACCTCCTGTCTAAGGAGATGATGAAAGTGACTGTATTGTGTATTTAATAGAAGCAACATAAATTTGTAACAAAGTAATATGTAAATATAAATTTGATTAAAAAGAGTGCTCATGGAGTTTCTTGCACGTTCTTCTCCATAGAGGTCTACGGCTTGGAACGTGCAAATTAGCTTCAATTTTGACATTTCAAAAGTGCCTGTAAATGGTCTATTTGAAATAAATGATTTTGAGTTAAAAAAAAAAAACGAAATACGTTCGGAGCTGGACTAGTCAGTGACAAAATGCTGTATTTAATGCTTTCCTGCAAATTTGATATATTCTGCTGTCCTAAGATCATTTTTAGCCTTACATTTTCTACTAATTTCTGCCAGTGGCTTCGCCCGTAGGTTGGTTTATACATAGAAACTTTAGACCCCATTTTATTCCTTTGGAGGGCGAACTTTGGAAAATCTTCTCTTAGTCTTAGTCTTTTTAATGCCCGGTTACGTCGATGAAACCTTGTCAAAATTTCACGCTCATATTTCCAGTAGTTTTGGCTGTGTGTTTGATGTGTCAGTCAGTTTCTCCTTTTACATATTTTTTAATTATAATATTTTCATTTGTATGTGTAGGAGTCTTTATGTTTGCTTCTTTTATAAGTGCACTATCTTTATTAAGTTAGATTCCATTCCTTCGTTCTTGTTTAGAACTTGTACAAGATATTTCTGCACGTTTTCTTTTATTTTTTTCATATAATAAACATTCAACCTCTCTAGAACCACTATTTAAATGTTTAATTTACTTTTAAGGACTTAAACGCTTTTTAATTTACCATTCTTTTAACCAGTTAAAATGAACTCTAGCTCAATGCATATAAGAGTCATTCAACTGTGATTATTTTCATTTTTTGCTATGCAGAACCACATTCCCAATTTGGCGGGATAGTGATTTTCTTAAGAATAATTTTACCAACTTAAAAAGTTACATAAACAAACCAAACTGAACTTTAAATCTTTACGATAGAGGTTATGAAAGTGCGTATTTATTTTTGCTTCTTTAAAAGGGCAGACTTGATACTGGTCGGAGCTAGATTGTCCTGCCTCGAGCACTTCTCCATTCACGATTAAATATGAACTTTAGTACTCTGGTTTATGGTTCATATTTCTTTGTCACGTTTTAACGTCCACTCCAACGCTGGCCAGGGTAAACAATAAGTAAAATTGAGACCTATTTAAGGTGTCGTAAGGTAGATCTTTGAATGGGTTAGTTGATGGTATGGTTTTGATGGGACTGGAACGCTGACGTCAATTAGCATTCTCGAGAGACGGGTCTATGGTACGAACGTAAAATCTGTTTGTTCGTCATAATGGCATTCATGTGAAGTCTGTATGAACTGAGCAGTCATATGAGGTCTATTGTAATGTATAATTTGATTTTAGAGGACAAAAGAATGATGATAATCGACTGAGCTGGGTTTTGCTATGGTTTTATTTATTTAATAGCTACTTCCCACAATTCCCTTCACGTCAAAGTCATGATATTTGATTACATACAAATTCAAGAATTTCTAATATAAAAATAATCAGTTGAAGTCCCTTCAAAAACTATAAAGCCGTATCTATTCGAATATCGAAACAAACAAACAGATAGATGAAGTTGACAGACCTACAGATAGACAAATAGTATATTTTTATTTTAGTTAATGATAAAATGATTCGCAAGAATATATACTTTATTCATTTAGAAGAACACATGATACCAAAACAGAACTTAATCCTTTGTTAGCAGCCTTAAACAACTAAGTAACTTCAGAGTAAATATAGTACATTGTTGTCACTATCATGTACAACATTTTACGAGGCCTCGCTAACTTAAAGATCATACTTTAAACTAAGTCATTCACTTAAGTTATATTATTTCAACTTGAAAGGCTATAAAGACCTGTGAATATGTTTTGTTTGGTTCCTTTGTTTTTGGTCTGGTTTGTGAAGACAAATATGTAGCGTAACTTTTTGAGTTTTAGACCTACCCTACGTTTATTGTTCCCTATAAAGTTTTGATTAGAAATTAACCAAAATTTCTATTTGGATGGCCAAATTTAGAAAAAATTTTGGGTTTTGGCAAAAATGTGGCCTGTCGACCGACACTATAGTGTCTTTGGGCAAACTCATCAATGTATTTCTATGTAATCGTCGGTTAATTCGATTATTTCGTATAACTAAATAATTAAAATACTTATAACTAAATAATTAAGATATTATCAAAAATCAAAATGGTTTTTATTTCACATAGGCCTACGTGGGCACTTATAAAACGTCAGAAGCTAGTGCACGGTTCCAAATTGGTCGTTTCCTAAGGAGAAGAACCGGCAAGAAACTCCATGGTTACTCTTTTAAAAATCATCAAAGTCATAACTCCGTAGTTTTCGTAATATGTATTCTAAAATAGATTTTCTTTTGTCTTCCAGGGTTTACGGGAACGCAATGTGAAGTGGAGATCGACGAGTGCGCCAACAATCCCTGTCTGAACGGAGGAATCTGCCATGACATGATAAATGCGTTTAGGTGCACTTGTGTGATAGGGTAAGTCTTTTCTATTATCATCATCATCATCATCATTATTTCAGCCGAAGGACGTCCACTGATGGACATAGGCCTCCCACAAGTGTATTCACAGCGCATCTACTGCATTCCCGCGACTTTCACCAGGTCATCGGTCCACCTTGTGGGAGGCCTTCCAACAGTACGTTTTCTGTTACGCGTTTGAAAGAAACTCTAGAACCTTTCGGCCCCATGGACCATCCGATTTACGAGCAATGTGCCCTACCCTCTGCTACTTCAGTTTGGTGATTCTTCGGGCTATGTCGGTAACCTTGGTTTTCCTGTGGATATCTTCATTCCTGATGCTATCACGCAAGGAAACACTAATTTTAAAAGAAGAAGGATTTGTACTTTTATTTATAATGGAAAAGTATTTAAAGCTACTTGCTCGACCGATTTCATGAATTCATCCAGGACTAGAATTTAACATAAGTAGAGTAAAGGTAGCGATGTAATTGACCCTTGATTTTTTAGCAATTAAGACCTAACTTATCTAACCTCCACTTTCCTTCCTCAGATTCACAGGCGCCCGTTGTCAAGTCAACATAGATGACTGCGCGTCCAGTCCTTGCCGGAATGGAGGGACCTGCCACGATTCCGTCGCTGGATACACCTGCGAATGTCCACCTGGTTACACAGGTAAGTTTCTTCTTTCTTTCTTTGCATTTTTCCAGTGGGATTGGTGTTTTTGATTTATTTGCCTGCATAACTGTTGAGGATTTGAGGAAAGGCTAATTAATTATAATTGTGACTTAATTACGACATCAACAAAGTCCCGGACTCTCTTCGAATGGAAGCAACAATGCAATGAACTATGTATTTTTCCAGAGGTCCAATTAATCCCTACAAAGTTTGAAAGTGACTTGTTGAGTTGTAGATCATGAGTTGAAAACCCATGCTGGTGTTGCTCTTTGTTTACCTAGTAAATAAATATCAGTGCTCTCAAAACGGTGAAAAAAGAACGTTAAGAAATCGGCATTTATCCTACAAGCAAAAATTCATACACATGGTAAACACTAATCCGCACTGGGCCCGCGTGATAGATTTCTGCCTTTTCTCTTTAGAAAGGAGGCCTGTATCCCAATAGTAGGATCATTGTAAGGCTGTTTATGTTATGCTAACAAATTCATCACCACCGATTTATATAGGGTCAACAAGACCCTTCTTATTCCATATTCCTGATCAACTCTTCAATTCCACAGGCATGTCATGCGAGACGAACATCAACGACTGCCTCTCAGCGCCATGTCATCGCGGCGAGTGTATTGACGGAGACAACAGCTTCACATGCAACTGCCACCCAGGGTACACCGGCAGGGTCTGTCAGACCCAGATCAACGAGTGCGAGTCCAACCCCTGCCAGTTTGGAGGTAAGCTTTATTTCTCTGGTAGAACAGATTTGTTTGTAAGGCTGAAGCACTATGGACTGTTCCGGCCACCGCAGGCACGGGCTTTGCGGATGGCGACCAATGGGTAGCTCGCCGTCCGATTTTTCGGTAACCGATCGGTCCGGGGCCTAGTCGTCGATGCGATGTTCGACGCCTATCGTTCCACGCGCCTCAAGGTGTTGTCATTAAACCGCAGAGTCCTAGCTGAGTCGAAGCCTTCTGGGGCAATAGGGCAATGTGAAAACGTTACACCTGGGGCCCTGGAACGAAGACATCGAAGGAAAAGGAGTGGGATTTTTAATCAGACACTACAAAAGTCTGATACTATCTTCCACCCCACCCAGGGGCGCGCAGATGTCGTTAGATGATTTTTACCCACCTAAAAAAAATATGGACATTGCAAGACGTGGGATAATGGCCTAGTAGTGGTTTTTAAAGAAATTTTGATTTCTGTAGTCCTGAAATAGAAAGACACTGCACTATTCCGTTATAAAATCTCGTCCCTTCTCTGCAAAAGAAGAGCCTTTTGTACAACGAGAGTGATCTCATCACTGAATGAAGCATCAATAAGCCTAAATGACTGTATTAATATATTATTCACGTATGCTGAAGCTCGCAGTGATGCTTTCAAAGTGATTCATCGTGATGAATGTAGTACATGTCATGCCACAATCGATGTATCACGTAATCTTTAATGGGACAATGAAACTTAGTGGAAAAAAAACCCAAGTGTATGGCCCCAATAGTAAGGGCAGGAAGAAGTAGAAACTGATTGTAATATTTTTGATATTAGTCAAATTGAAACGGATCTTAAACTCCATTCCTGTATAAAGTTCAAATAGCGTAGATTTTGGCTTTTATCCAGTTTTAACTTACTTGGGTTAAAAAAGGTTTCAGGAACAGTGTTTCCCATATTATAGCCTGTTTGATATTGAAATGATTTTTTTCTTTGTTTATTTTTTCTGAATCATCAAGCTTTTGTAAATCTGAGTAATTATTATTATCACGTTACTAGCTTAGAGGTATCTAGAATAGGGTTTTAAGTCTCACATACTTCCATTGAAAAGGGTGAATTTCCGCCCAGACGGGTGCTGTGGCAACTGCACCATGAATTCGTAATGTTTTATATGTTTTAAATATAGTTTTACACTCTTGAGCCCCGATCTGTTGTCTTTCTACGAGTATTATGTCTGTAATTACGGTATTAGAAAGGTTTATTGCGTGGATAACTCGTATGGCGTTATATATGTCACTACACTCATCTTAATTTTATAAGATTGTGTTGTCTAAACATTTCCATTTTTCCCCCAGGTCATTGCGAAGATTTAATAGGCGGTTATCAATGTCGCTGCAAGCCAGGCACTTCGGGTCGCAATTGTGAGATCAACGTCAACGAATGCTACTCAAACCCTTGCAGGAATGGAGCCACATGCATCGATGGAATCAACAGGTAAGATTATGTCAACAATATTAGTCTGTTTCACTAGCTCTAGATTTATTTTGTGGATCATATCATTGATCTGATGAATTGTGACTATTAAGCTGCCTCTTTTGACTGTTCGTAGTGGGGCAAAAATACTATTAAGAATTGCTCAGCTGAGCCTGGAGTTCTCGTGTCCCGGAAAGCACGTAAAGCCATCAGTCCTGTGCCTGATCTCTCACCGGATTGCCGTCTCTTTAGACTTTGAGACGAAAAAAACTGAAAATGCATTTGTGTTTGCATATATGCTTATTTCCTGCGTACTTGACTAATCTCTGTTGAGACTGGCGACCGTGTACCAAACTCAATCGGGAGTGACAGATTATTCTATCTGAAGTTGGTGAAACAGGCCCTGATTAATTTTGTTTTGTAAGATGTAGTCACTATTCTTCATTTCAACTATTTTCTACACTGAGTAGTCTACACTATATTCAATATAAGTCTGTGCTTAAGTTATGCACTTCAAGAATTTATTTCAGAACTTTCTATACCCTTTATGATTATGTAATTCGACGTCCCTGGGCAATAAGTCTGTAATCTTTTTTATTCGTTTTCCCTTCTTGTTCTGTAATAAAGTCGATAAGTAATCCATAAACTAATTATCATTGTGATTACCGTATTATAGCCCCGGGACGTCTATTAATGTCTTTCTATTATTTTAACGCTTCTTTATTTTCTTTACATGCAGCAATTACTTTCAGTAAGTTTCCAAATTATTTAGTAAAATAAAACGCATGGTATTGAATACTTTTGCTTAGTTTTCATTTTTGTTTTATCTGGGTTAAAGTCTGTAATCCAGTAATTCTGCATGTAATTAAAATAAAAAAGAGTTATTTTCTGAGTGTTTTGCTATGCATCCTTTTGCTTATATCATATCCTTCAAAATCTCAAGCTGAAATTTATAAATATTCTTTAGCACAAATACGTTTTTCTAAGCATATTTCTGTAACAGTCAAACTACTATAATTGCAAGTTTAATATGGGCAACAAACTAATCTATGCCAATGATGTATCAAGCACAACTAGTCCCCTAGCTAAACTACAATCGTTTTATTTAGAGTGAGCGCTTGTAGTTGGTGACGCCCCCAATTCCCTTGTTCGGACGTCATCTCAACAAAGAAATGGGAGGCGTGGCCAAACTTAGTAAGCGTTCACGTTAAACGAAACGATTGTGACTTGGCTAGGGGGGCTGAAGTTTATCGGTTTCGGCTTATAAGTCAGTTTCTCTGAAAAAATCACCAACACCCAACAGAGAATGGTAAAACTGCCGCTAGATTTCCCTTATCTGCTCCATACTCGTCAATCAGCTCTAACATCTCCTGGTCATCCTCAGATACACCTGCGAGTGCATCCCAGGCTTCACCGGTCAGCACTGCGAGACCAACATCAACGAATGCCTGTCGAACCCCTGTGCCAACGGGGGCAAGTGCGTGGACAGGATCAACGGATTCCGGTGTGAATGCCCTAGAGGATATTATGATGCTAGGTATGGACGGTAGCAGGGTTGGATGCTGGACTACTACTTTAAGGGTTTTGGGATTAGTTTTATCGGATGTCTGGAAGGATACAACAGGACAAGGATACTATAGAACTTCTCTGCTAAAGGATTATCTTCGACGCTGCAGTTAAATTGCCTGAAGACCTGTCTTTTTGTCTCATCTTTGGCTAGGAATCCCAAAGCGTTGCATCTGGCACTTTTTCCAGTAAATTACATATAAGATCTTGTGTTTCTGATTGGGAAACCAACGCCAAATTAGCCATGTTGTTTCTGAAATCCAAGTTTTTGGCCATTACTATCTTGAGAAGTTCTCCTCATTGAAGACAATGCGGGAACATCAACTTGTGTAACAAAATTTTCCTCTTAATATCCATATTTATCTCCTTACCTTGCCTTTGGTACTAACGATATCTTTTCCTTTACAGATGCCTATCTGACGTAAACGAGTGCGCTTCTAACCCTTGCATCAATGGCGGATCCTGTGAAGATGGAGTCAACCAGTTCATCTGCCATTGTCTGCCTGGATATGGAGGTGAGTGTCTTTTATATTAACATTACTATCTGTCTATCGCAAATATTTCTGGTGGGTGGTTATTTTAAGTATGTTGCTTTGAACTATGATGTCACAAATTCTTGCCCAGTCTTGCTTCTGGGCTAGTGCAAATTTTACTTGGTTTCAATTTACCTCTCTTCACATATACTTCAACACTAAATTCTGGTCCTATACCAACAGTGTCTGAATGCCAATGTCCAGACCTCCTAGATGCTTAAAGGTCAGATTTTTACTGACTATAATCATATCTATTTACCTTCCTTGCCTTGCGTTCGGAAGCCAACTTTTAGCCCGAATAGGCTTCGGCTTCTACAGGGCTCCTACGGTAACTTTTTGTACTAAATCATCACCTATGTTACAGGTCAACGCTGCGAACGAGATATTGACGAGTGCAGTTCCAACCCCTGCCAACATGGAGGCACCTGCCATGACAGACTGAATGCTTACAAATGCGACTGCGTGCTTGGATTTACTGGTAAGAACCAATACCACTTCTTCATTAACTAATTCTAAGATATTGTCGACACACATTACATCATTAGTTGTAATACACTTCTCATCAAAAAAATCGAAACACCTTGCAAGTTTACGTTTTGTCAGGATTATCAGAAAAATGTGTACATTTAGGAATAAATGTTAAATGTCGTTTAATAGTGAGTAATATGAGCTTATCAAATCTTAATGTTAATGTTCTAAATTTAAATGAATTTTTCATAGGTTTCGTATTTTGTTAAATGAGTCATTTTTATTCCGTATGGAGTATAAAGGAAATGGATAAAACAACACACGTAAATGAAAAAAAAAGCTAAAAAACGTTTATTTAATAACTTGTATTCCCTCCCCGAGCTCTAATTACTGCTTCCATACGGTTCTTCATCGATCGGATGAGAGTCACGATCACATGCTGTGGTATATTGTCCCATTCCTCTTGGATTGCATCTTGCAGCTGGCTCAGTGTTTCTGGGGCAGGATCTCTTGCTCGAATTCGTCTCTTTAATTCATCCCATAGATGTTCAATGGGATTCATGTCCGGGCTTCTTGCTGGCCATTCCATAATAGAGATATCGACTTCGTTAAGATAATCTCGTACGACGCCCGCGGTGTGAGCCCTAGCATTGTCGTGCATGAATATGAAGCCGTTGCCAATAAAATGTGCATAGGGCATCACATGAGGCTCGAGACACTCTTCGACGTACCGATGACAGTTTAGTGCAGGCAGACGTGGCCCAGACACGAAAGCAAGCTCTGTCTTACCGTCGGCGCTGATTCCTCCCCAAACCGTCCACGAACCGCCACCATAGCTGACCTTTTCTTCAATGCAGCATTGTGCATAGCGTTCTCCGTCTCTTCTGTAGACCTTGTTCCTTCCGTCGTTACCATACAGCATAATTTTACACTCATCAGAAAAGAGAACTTTGCTCCACTGTAGGTATGACCAATTTAGGTGCTCACGTGCAAAGTTAAGGCGCGCTCTTCGATGGTCTGCAGTTAATTTCGGCCCATTTGCTGGCTTATGCGGTACCAGTCCACGATCCTTCAACCTTCTTCTAATTGTAGAGTCACTTACAGCCACCCTTCGTACAACACGAAGCCGCTGCTGCAGTTGAAAAGCGTTAAGGCGTCGATTTCTTAAAGAAGTTGTTACAATAAATCGATCATCTCGCTCAGAAGTGACCCGATTCCTGCCAGATCCTGAACGGCGCGTGAACAAACCAGTCTCCCGATAACGTTTATAGACTCTATGAACAGATGACAGGCTTAGATGCAGTCTTGCAGCCACAACACGCTGACTAAGGCCAGAATCCAGCAATGCCACAACTTGGGCGGCTTCTGTGGGCGAAGTATCCATACGTTTTAGAAAAAAAACCTTTTTTCAGACGTCCCAAAGTCACAGTATTGAAATAAAAAACAAAAAGTTTAAGGATAGGCGCCAATTTTTAGTTTTTAAACGCTAAATGTACTCCAACCCTAAACACACATTTGTCTCAAAACAGTGATTCATTTCGTTTATAAGATAAACAAATGAAATTCTAATTTTGAATTTAGAATTTTCGCTTATTACTGTAATGGCCAAACTGCCAGCTATAATATATGTATTTTTTTTCATCGTATGAATTCTTTTTTGTGTTAAATTCGGACAGAAACAATGAAAACGGAAGTGTTTCGATTTTTTTGATGAGAAGTTTATTTTTAAAGCTATATTTTTTGATGGTGCCTATAAGCCTTAGTAATCTGAAAATAAAAGTATTAGTATTACTATTTGGATCTGAGTTGATAAGGTAAATATAACTATTATTTCGAAGTTCATGATTTTAATAATGTCAAAATAGTTTTTGGTAGTGACGTTCATGTGCATCAACTAGTTGTGTTCTTGTCAGAATAGTAGATCGTCATCTCCTTCTTTTGTAACAGCATAAGTGAAGAATAGTAATTAATTGACTCCCATTGGATTTATGTGTTCAAACCCAGCCAGGCACATTACTTTGTCTAATTTATTTCATCACCACTGCTCTCAAAACGGTGAAGGAAAACATCGTGAGGAAACCGGCATGTCCTAGAACCAAAAATTCGAAGACATGTGACATCCATCAATCCGCATTGGGCCCGCGTGGTGGATTATAGCCCATTCCCTCATCTAGAGAGGAGGCCTGTGTCCCAGCAGTGGGAATATTAAAAAAAGGCAGATGATGATGGATTTATGTGGCTTGATACACTTACAGCTTACCATCAAATGGGATCACAGTCAGGCACTACTTTGTATCAATTAAAATTTGTTTAGTTTTAAGCATTCTGCTGCATGCTGTAGTACAACAAATTCATATATCGCCACTAACCCCACCTCCTCTTCAGGTGTGAACTGCGAGACGAACATCGACGACTGCGCCGGCAACCCGTGCCTGCACGGCGGCTCGTGCATCGACCTCGTCAACGGCTACCGCTGCGTGTGTGCTCCGCCGCACTCCGGCAGGAACTGCGAGAACACCCTCGATCCTTGTACGCCTAACCAGTGAGTATCTTCATCGTTATTATATTATTTAGCTTAAAAATCTAAACTACTGGTTAGTAGCTTAGCTGATAGTCCAGAATCTGAAAAAAGATCCTTTGAAGATTTGAAATCCTAGAACTTAAGGAGTTATCAGCAAGCTATATGGGCCCAGCAAGGTTGAAACCTCCTGGGACCAAGGGTAGATGCGAAAGCGTAGTAGTAGTAGTAGCGCAGGATCTTGAATCAAGGCAAGGAAGGAAGGGATAGGTTGTTGAGTCAGTAAGAGTCTAACACTGTCTCCCGCTCCGCCTAAGGGCGGATTTATCATTGGATGATTTTTACCTAACATAAGAAAAATATGTAACGTAAGGATGCGTACTTACATTTAAAGAGTTGCTACTTACCATCTGTGACCTAGCAAAACCTATACCTCTGGAAGAAGTATGTCTTGTCTAATGTCTTTTGTATAATCTACACTAATATAAAAAAGAGGTAAAGTTTGTTTTTTTTGTTTGTAGGGGGTAATCTCTGGAACTACTGGTCCGATTGGAAAAATTTTAGCAACAACAGAAAGCTGCTTTACTCCTGAGTGACATAGGGTATATTTTATGTACGCGGGCGAAGCCGCTGATAAAAGCTAGTTTTGTATAAAGCACAAATAATGTAATTCTCCTTATCTCCAACAGATGTCGTCACGGCGGCCGCTGCGTAGCCGAGGCGTCGTACGCGGAGTTCACGTGCCAGTGTCCCGTGGGCTGGACGGGCGCGCTGTGCGAGCGCGACGTGGACGAGTGTGCCGTCACTGCCCCTTGTCATAACGAAGCTACTTGCATCAACACGGAGGGCTCTTACGCCTGTTTGTGTGCGAGAGGGTATGAGGGGAAGGACTGCGCGATTAATACTGATGATTGTGCTTCATGTGAGTATAATATTGTCTCTTTATGAAGATTTTTACAAAATAAAAATTTGATTAGACTCCGGAAATCTCTCCTACCATCCATCCATCTTGTCTTTCAAACTTTGGACTATCCAAAAAAACTTCATCGGTTTATTCCAAAGGGACACACTCCAAGGATTAAATCCTCCTAAGTGTTCTAGTATGTATCTAGTCGTGAGTCAAATTTTATCCAATTCCATTTAGTCGTTTGAACGTAAAGGAGTAATAAACACACAAACGTGTGTAGTTTAGCTCTATAAAATATTAATTTGATTTATTTCATAGGTATATTTTAGTCTGTGACTTATTATATAAATTATTATTTTGAGAGTCACTAAAATAAAAAAAAGATTATAATTTTTATAATGTCACATAGAAACATCAGAAAAAGCAGTTTTTTTTGCAACTTGCTCTATGAGAACTATTTAACAATTTCGTTTTTCTTCTACAGTCCCATGTCAAAACGGTGCAACATGCCTGGACTCGATCGGCGACTACAACTGCGTGTGCGCCAGTGGGTTCGCGGGCAAGCATTGTGAGGTGGACATCGACGAGTGCCAGTCCAGGCCCTGCATGAACGGAGCTACTTGTAATCAGGTGAGGATGTGAATACTATGGTACTCCTCGAGTTTTGATTGAGAGAGACCACCAACGAATACCATCAACGATTGCATCACTGCTTACCATCAGGTGGGATCGCAGTCAAGCACTAGTTTATTGCAAATAAAAAAAAACGAATATCTTTGAAAGCTTACTAATTTTTGTGAGTTTTTGATTTTACGTCTGGTGCAAAAAATTGCTTCTGAAAAGAAGGTCCTGCCCCGGTATGAAGTCTAAGAAGGAACTAGGTGGATTTTTTAGTCAGTAATAGTCGGACACTATCTTCCGCTCCGCCAAAGGGCGGGAAATGGTAGATAATGAGAAAGACATTATTTTTCAAGGCGTGTTTTTCTGTAAAACCAACTCAGCTCTCTAGAAACTATTCAGTTTCTCTTTCTTTTTTATCGTCTATTATTTCAGCCTTATTATATTCCATACAATATTTTTCTATCAATTAATACAATGTAATACAATCAACCTCTACTTTCTTCCAGTACGTGGCATCTTACACCTGCACCTGTCCGCTCGGGTTCTCCGGTATCAACTGTCAGACGAATGACGAAGACTGCACGGAGTCCAGCTGCATGAACGGGGGCTCCTGTATTGACGGCATCAATTCTTACAACTGCTCTTGTCCTCCTGGGTATGTTTTTATCCTATTCATAATTTTTTCTTTGTTCATCCATGTTCGGTCTTTAGAAGCCAATAAGTGGTGCGTATAACTCAATCAAACTGAGTTATGAAAAAAAAAGGATTTATGTCTTCATAATGATAATATATCGTTTGCAATAAGCAAACGATATATAGTTAGGGGTCTTTTCTTTCTTTTTTTTTACTAAAAAGTAAAGGTAAAGGCTGCTGTGGCCGCTACAAGGACGTTGATAATTTTCTGTTTCCAAAATTCAATAGTCTTATATTTTTCCTTGCTGTTCATAAACTAAAAGATATTGATAAAAAATCTTAATTAATTGTCTTCTTCAAATAATATACCTACAGGATTGTTCTCTAGTTTGGAGGACAAAGTTTACATTTATGTGAAATAGACAAACTCATTTTTGATGTCTCATCCCTGATGACTGTCCAAAAAAGATCCAAAGAGACTTATTCGTTCTTTTTTGGGCAATTAATGATTATTTAATTACTTGAAATTTTAAAGATCCATTGCTCAGCAAAAAAGAGGGTAGTTATCAATTATTTTTTACTTGTACCTACTTCTGTTACTCTAAAACTATCTTCTACTAACCTATCATCTCCTAATACAGCTTACCTAATATCTCCCAATTCTCTCATCTCAGCTACACCGGCTCCAACTGCCAGTTCCGTATCAACATGTGCGACAGCTCCCCGTGCGACAACGGCGCCACCTGCCACGACCACGTCACCTACTACACCTGCCACTGTCCTTACGGCTACACCGGGAAACACTGCGAGACCTATGTTGATTGGTAAGTGTGCCTTTGGAAGTCTTGAATGATAAACTTGTACTTGTTATCACATAATACTAAATTAAAAAGTTTTCAATACGACAGCGTTTTTAGAGACACATTTTAATGTTTTCTACACTAGTGTGACCATAGATATCTGTTTGATATATCTATGAGTGTGACAAACTACGAGACCTTGCCTTCGCCACAATTTGTCCCTGTAGTATTTAGAAAAACAATAAACCCCGGTTTATTACTTTCGAAGGACAGTCTTTTAAAAGGACCATCCACTAAAATCTAATTTATTATATGTGTATGTAAGAATCGGTTCTCTCATCAATTGTTTATGGTCTGCAGAGCTTGAAAGTCTACAAAGAGAGAAGGAAAAATACACCTTATACACCTTTAACTTGCTCGTTTGAGGCTTCCTAGAAGCTTGTTAAAGAGAGTAGTATAAAAAGCAAAATGGCGTCCACTCTTATACTTAAGTCTAGTCATACTTTTTTGGGAAAGGCTTGTGGTGATAATTTCAAAACCTTTCAAAAATTTGTGGTGTCGTCAAATTAATTATTGAATTAAAACAAATACCTAAAATACTACTACACTTTTTGAAAAGTAACTTACCTACTCGTATGTGTTGCTTTTTAATCTTTTTTTTTTTTTGTTGCCAGTTTTTTACAGTTTACTCGTTCAAGGTTCTTGTAATTAAAAATAATCTTTTCCACAGGTGCGAAAACAACCCATGCGAGAACGGAGCCACATGTTCACAGAAGGGTCCACAGTACACTTGTACTTGCGCCCCGGGTTGGTCCGGAAAACTGTGTGACGTCGAGATGGTCTCATGCAAAGACGCGGCTATCAGGAAAGGTATGGATTTCAGAGGTAATTTAGCGTTAAATTGTTGTTGATAATGAACATTTTTAAGTTAATCTTATATCCATTACTTGGTTTTAAACTTCTTTAAATCCTGATTCTTTATTAGTACCAAAGACTATCTGTTTCAAAGGCTAATTCATATTGCTTTTGTCCCCAGGTGTAAAAATAAAAGCACTATGCAACAACGGTTCTTGCGAGGATATCGGCAACTCCCACCGTTGCCACTGTCTCGATGGTTACACAGGATCTTACTGCCAAAAGGAAATCAACGAATGCGACTCTGCACCTTGCCAGAACGGAGCCCTCTGCAAAGACCTCGTAGGAACCTACCAGTGTCAATGCGCCAAAGGATTCCAGGGACAGAACTGTGAGCTCAATGTCAATGACTGCCTTCCCAATCCATGTCAAAATGGAGGAACCTGCCACGATCTAATAAACAACTTCTCCTGCTCCTGTCCTTTCGGAACTCTTGGTAAAATCTGCGAGATCAACGTCAATGACTGCAAACAAGACGCCTGCCACAACAACGGTACTTGTATCGACAAGGTTGGAGGGTTTGAGTGCAAGTGTCCGCCTGGCTTCGTTGGTCCGAGATGTGAGGGAGACATCAACGAATGCTTGTCAAACCCATGTTCATCCCCTGGTACTCAAGACTGCGTCCAACTTGTCAACGATTACCATTGCAACTGCAAGCCTGGCTACATGGGGAGACACTGCGATGCTAAAGTCAACTTCTGCGCTAACTCTCCCTGTCAGAACGGAGGCGTTTGCACCGCCATACAGGGTGGACACGAGTGTCTTTGCAGCGATGGTTTCTATGGCAAGAACTGTGAATACTCAGGATATGCTTGCGATTCTAACCCATGTCAGAATGGCGGATACTGTAGAACCTCAGAGATTGGAGGCTACGTCTGTGACTGTCCATCAGGTTTATCAGGTATCAACTGTGAAATCGACTCCATGAACGAATGCCTCAGCAACCCTTGTAAGCACCCTGAAGCTAGATGTATTGACAAGCCAGGTGACTATCTCTGTTACTGCCCGCGACAATGGACTGGCAAGAGCTGTGACATTCACGACCCACACTCTAGGGGTGGCTACGGTAGCCCAGTAGGAGTGAATGGAGGTTTCGGCAACAAGAAACCAGGACTTACCTTTGAAGAATTAGACTTGGCTTTCCAAAGAGAACAATGCGTAAAGAAAGGCTGCAAAGAAAAGCAAGGCGACCACCACTGTGATGAAGAATGCAATACTTACGCGTGTGAGTTCGATGGAAATGATTGCTCTTTAGGACTGAATCCTTGGGCAAACTGCACAGCGCCAATCAAATGCTGGGAAGTCTTCATGGACGGAGAATGTAACGAAGTATGCAACACACAAGCATGTCTATTCGACGGCAGAGATTGTCAGAAGTCCTTACAGCGCTGCAACCCAATCTATGACGCGTACTGTCAGAAACATTACGCAAACGGTCATTGTGATTACGGTTGCAATAACGCTGAATGTAACTGGGATGGTCTGGACTGCGAGAACGAACCACCACACTTGGCCGAAGGTGTCATGTCAGTTACTCTCCTCATGGATATGAAGACTTTCAAAGAGAATTCCATCGCTTTCCTCCGAGATTTAGGCCATCAGTTGCGTACGACGATATTGATAAAGAAAGACCATTTAGGCAATGATATGGTCTACCCGTGGAAGGGATCAACTGACGTTGGTTTACAAGATACAGAGTTCGGCAAGAAACACAACATCGTCTTTACTGAAAGGGGACAAACTGGAGTGCAGGTCTACTTGGAAATCGACAACAGAAAGTGCACATCGATGGCTAGTTCTGAATGCTTCTTCTCAGCGAGAGAAGCTGCAGAGTTCTTAGCAGCTACAGCATCCAAGCACTCCTTGTCTCCTGACTTCCCGATATTTTCCATCAAGGGTGTAAACACCCCTGAGGATACCGACGACGTCCCAACGAACTCTAAATACGTCTTCATCGGCGTAATTTTGGTCCTTCTGGCCGGGTTACTGATTGGTGTGTTAGTCACCGCTCAGAGGAAGAGAGCAGCTGGTATAACATGGTTCCCCGAAGGTTTCATCGGTAACAACTCTTCGACCAGACGTAGATCACGCAGACGTGGTCCTGATGGTCAGGAGATGCGGAACCTGAACAAGGGATCTATCGGTTGTATTGATGTTGACATCAACGGTGGTCATATGGGACCTCCTCACCATTGGTCAGATGAGGATGACGATGGATCGGCGCCTCCAAGGGCAAAACGTGCTAGAGGGCCTGGTGACTCTAACGGAGCTCCGGGTGGTTACGCATCTGATCATACAGCTATTACGGATTATGAGGAGGCTGGTCATGATGGTCGAGTCTGGACTCAACAGCATCTCGATGCTGCTGATATCAGAGTGCCTCCAAGCATGATGACACCACCGGCTATCGTGAGTATTGACTTATTTATCATCAAACATCAAAAATATTAGACGTTATATTTACTTTTCGCTAAACTAATATAGCCCTCCGATTTCTTCCAGCATGACGGTCACGTAGAAGTAGATGCTCGTGGTCCTCTGGGCATGACGCCTCTCATGGTAGCTGCAGTTAGAGGAGGTGGACTGGATACTGGATCTGATGCTGAAGATGAACAGACTGCTCATATTATATCGGAACTGGTCGCCCAAGGTGCTCAGTTGAATGCTGCAATGGATAAGACTGGGGAGACCAGCTTGCACTTGGCTGCCAGGTAAGAAACTGCTACTTACGAGGATTTTGTTAAAGTTGTATGTCATAATGCACCTAAATATATGGTGGAGAGTGTATAAATATGATTAATATTTATTGAAAGTCAAGGATATCATGCAGAGTCAAAGTCGTAATAGATGCATCAATTTCTAATAGGATTAGTCCCTAGTTATTTAATCATAGATACATCAATTTCTAATCCTACCAGTTATTTAAAACTACCAATCAAGTTTTGGTTAACGTACTTAACTTACTCTTTCGTACGTTTGTTTTCAAAGTTAAACTTGCCTATGTTATTTTTCGTATCATGAAATTAAGCAGGATTGTTTTGCAGACTAAATTGATGTATACTAACTCTAATTTCTTCCATAGATACGCACGCGCAGACGCAGCCAAGCGTCTCTTAGACGCAGGCGCTGACGCGAACTCACAAGACAACACAGGACGCACGCCATTGCACGCGGCTGTCGCTGCTGATGCTATGGGCGTGTTCCAGATACTACTCAGAAATAGAGCCACGAACCTGAATGCGAGGATGCATGATGGGACTACACCACTTATTTTGGCTGCTAGGTAAGTTAATACTGATAAAACATTTTTAGTCAACTTTTACAACGATCTTCCAGTCATACAGTGAGCGATGTGAATTCTAAATTGTAGGGCACTCTAACGCGGACAGGTTAGTTTAGAAGTCGATTATGGGAGCATTGAAGAACTAGTAGCTAAGACAGTATCATTCCAACACTTGCTGACTTAGTAGTTTTGGAGGCAATGTAGATTTTTAAAGGTGAATAAAAAGAAACCTATTTAAATTAGCATCCAAATAAAAATATTTTGAAAATTCTTCTTCTTTAATTTTTGAAAGTAACTAATGAGAAGGCTAAGGGTTTGTACTTAACACGTACTAGGTTACGGAGTAACATCATTATTTTTATTTTTCAAGTGTTATACTACGTCTGGTCTAAAATTAGAAACCTTCAAGCAAATCTCTACAAAAACAAAATCTTTTTACCCCAAACAGGCTAGCCATAGAAGGCATGGTGGAAGATCTAATCAATGCAGATGCAGATATTAACGCAGCCGACAACAGCGGCAAGACAGCGTTGCACTGGGCCGCGGCTGTCAACAATATCGATGCTGTCAATGTTCTGCTGGCTCATGGAGCTAACAGAGATGCGCAGGATGATAAGGTAAGCGAATTTAAACAATATCTTACTAGCTTTTGTCAGCGGCTTCGCCCGCGTATATAAAATATAGCCTATGTCACTCAGGAGTAAAGCAGTTTTCTATTGTTGCTAAAATTTTTCCAATCGGACCAGTAGTTTCAGAGATTACCTTCTACAAACAAAAAAAAACAAACATTACCTCTTTATTATATTAGTGTAGATGTAGATTACTACTGCCTACTGGAATCAAAGAAGGATTTTTTAGGGATTTTTGCAAACGAAGTTGGTTTTATTATGCGCTAAATAACTAGATAATTATGTAGCATCATTGCAACAGGCGTGGTCTTGGTAAAATATTGGTTATTAATTTTGGTTTTTTGTAGTATTGACTAACTCTGGGTAGCTTACCAAAAGAGCTGACGTGATATATTTACTACGAAATTCTACAAAAATAATAATAATTTGTTTTATTAAATTCTAAGGGTAATTAAGTGAAGAAAATAAAGAATTGCCGAAAATGTCTTCTTTAACCAAGTCTGACAGAAAGATGTACGTAATATGGTTTCCGCACTTGTCATATGTAGACTAAGGTATGGCGGTCATAAACTTAGGCGGCCTTATTCCAACAAGCCCATCTCTCTCTAAAAGCTTGGGCCGTTCAGATTTTAGCGTCTATGGTATTACGGATCCTTATTATCGGCACCTTATCAAAATCTTCCATCATATCAGATCTAACTCCCCTTTTCCCCCACAGGACGAGACGCCTCTCTTCCTAGGTGCCCGCGAAGGTTCCTACGGAGCGTGCCGAGCGCTGCTAGATGCGATGGCCAACAGAGAGATCACGGACCACATGGACCGACTCCCGCGCGACGTGGCGCAGGAGAGGATGCACGACGACATCGTAAGGCTACTGGACGAGCATTGTCCACGGCCGCCGCCGCAGCATCACCACCTTATGCGTGAGTTTAATAAGGGTAATTTGAATGTAGAAGTTTTTTTATTTGGAACTAACTTACCTACTAATTTTATCACAGATTTTACACATCATCCCAATTCCCGAGATAAGAATATCTTATTCACAGAACATGATCTTCCTGTGTGGTAGTTTAATGCACGTCCACTTGCCCGTTTAGGTTTGAAGATGGAAATTTTTTTACTTAAAATATTGTGGATAGGTGATCTCAATTTGTTAGCATTGACTCAGTTGAGCTACATGAATACTGACTATTTGTCTTGACTGGACAGGTCCACTAAAATCTGTGTGGTTCTTTCTTCAAAAGACTTTCTGAGATACTAATCTGCATGGTTTTTACAATTATGATTTGACTATTACATGTTTAATGCATGGACTTTGACGGACTTTTTCGGGTAGGCAGTTATATAGGAATTATCGGATCATCGAGTTTAAACTGAAGAAAAATAACTGTAAATTGACGTGTTTATTTTTTTTTTTTAATATTTAAATATTTTATCATTTACCGTTGATCTGCGAATAAATCGAAATTCGACGGCACGGCTAGCGCAGTGGTTGAGCGAATGGCTATTCTATCCATTGCTCTTTGGGTGACTTTAAGCCTTTTGATGAGGTCTGTTGTTAGCCAGCCATCACTGGCAACACGCACTGGTCGTACACGTATGCTTTCGTCTTGAGACACTAGTATGTTAGACGACAAAATACTGTAGCTAGACAAATAACTAACTTTGTGCTCTTCCACAGCATCACCAAACCCGCACCCTCAGCTGATCAGTCAACCGACAGTGATCAGCACGTCTGCGAAGGGAAAGCCGAAGAAGTCGCGAGCGAAAGCCGGCCCGGACAGCCCCGACCAGGCGTACGACAACAACAACTTGCAGACTACGCAAATTAGACGGTATTACTTCTTTCATAATATTATAAGCAAACTGAAGATGGATGGATTGTTTGAGGAGTGATATGAAAGAAAAGGGAGTTAGTGATAGTGTGACGGGTGACAGGACAGAGTAGAAGGTAAAAACATGTTGCACCGACCCCAAGTAATATGGATAAGGGTAGGCTGATAAGCAAACTGAAGTAGCGACTGCGTACTTAAAGACGCAGTGTTGGAAGGTCTCTTAAAAAGTGGGCCGATGACCTGTTAAGGGTCGTGGTAATGCGATAAAATTTAAACGCCGTTTATTATGAAACTTGGGGGAGGCCCATGTCCAACAGTGGACATCTTCCAGCACGCAGTCGTCACTCTAGAATTTTTCGGCTCCGTTGATCATCTTTTCTATCATCAATGTTGAAAACTAGTCTATTCTGTCTTTTAAAAGTTTTGTCTATGACTTCTCAAGCTGCATTTGAAGAATATCAGTTCATTTGATTCTTACTAATGTATTTTTTTCTTCTTCCTTGTTTACAGGAAGCCTAGCGTAAAAAAGAATAATAAGAAAGTGGCACAAGAAGTGCCACAGAGCGTGGAAAGTTTGGGTTCCAGTCTGAGCCCGGTTGAATCTCCGCTCCAAAATTTACAGGTAAGATTAAGAAGATCAAAGAAACCACTTCAAAACGTATCAAGTGTTAATTAAAACTAAATAGCATCACACATGAGATATTAGATAGTAGATATTAGTAGATAGTAACCGGCCTCAAAATAATTGGGCATAGCCTAGCCTAGTAGGGCTGATACCTGCCAAGGCCATGGGGAAAAGTGCGAAAATGACACTCGCGGTCCAAGAACGCAAAGGGTAACAGAAAAAGGTGTGGTTATAGTCAGTAAAAGTCTAACAGGCCCTCCCGCACTGCCTTTAAGGTCCCCTCATCTAGGAGGTCGAGAGAGAGAGAGTCATTAGATGATTTCACACCTTAAAAAAACATGGCTGGGAGATGGATGGACAGACAAACTAATTCCAATCTTATTTTGTCTAAGTTAAGTTTCATTTTAACTCTATAAATGCTGATAATGCCCATGGAGTTTTCTACTGCAGTGTCTGATATTCTGTTTGCATTTGCAGGACTTGCCGTCGCCGTACGACGCAACGTCGCTGTACTCGAACGCGATGGCGCAGTTCGTAGGCATCGAGCAGCTAGTGCAGCACAAACAGCCGCCCAGCTATGAGGACTGCGTTAAGGTAATACACATACACATTCTATATGTTTAACCTTTTGAAAACCGTAATTAGATACATAATAGAAAGACAATAGGTGTGCGAACGCCGTTCGCTTGGGGCTCAAGAGTGCAATAGTGTATTTATTAACAAGTCCTATATGGACCCTAGAGTTTAACGTTAACATGTCTGCCTAAGACATAGAACATAACCAATGTGTCTGTAGTGCCATCTATCTCATAACGTAAGAACTAATCTTGTAAAGTTCTCCGCGACATTTGAACTCCTCTGAGTGTTCCAGGGAATAATAACCCAATGTAAATTACTTCACGTGGACTTCAAGAAGAACAATGAGTTACTATTTGTAACTGATTATTATTGGTATTGCAAAGTAAATGCGTAATCATATGGGGGTAACAATAATACCATGAATAATAATTTAAACATTTTTATTACACAGTATTTACACATTTTTTTTTTTTTTTAAGTCATCCCTATTGTCTCTTCAAATGGTAGAGATGACTTTTTAGTGAATGTTAGGCTTACTTGAACTTGTCAATGAGTATAAGATTTCCTAATCGACTACGATTTAATTGGTCAAAAGGCTAAACTAAATGAAAATGCTGAGTCACTATTTTCTTAAAATGTATACGCTATAAGTAATTAAACTTTAGCTATTCTGACTTTTGGCCATTATTTTTCACACTATCTAAATAAGTCCTAATGTAAGGAGCTATAGAGTATTAAGTGGTTTATAGAACTAGTAGCTAATAAAACCAGTGCTTCGTCCCGCAGACGGGTCAGACGCTGCAACAGTCGTTCGGCGGCGGCGCGCACGGAGCGTCCCTCTCGCCGCCATACTCCAACCACTCTCCCACGCACAGCAATCACACCACATCGCCACATGCGTATATAGGTAAGCACGTTTATACTAATATTTTATAAAGTAAATATTTGTAATATACCTTTCTCTTTAGGTATTTCATGAAAAAGTCATTCAAACGCGTTAGCTGAACTCACAGTCCAGCAAATCTTATTGAATGAATAAGATGTATTGGTGCATTAAATTATTCTAATTCCATAAATAAATGCCTATGCGTATCTATATTATGTTAATAAAGAAAAAAATCTTGTTTAAAATGTTTATTTGCAAAATGTGACAAAAAAACAAAAAAAAATTGATCATTTGTAAAATGTGATAAGGCATAGGAATAAATTTGAAAAAAAAAAAGACTTTTTTGCAATTCAAATTAAATTTTCGATACTCAATTAGAGATTAATTTTATATGGAATCATCAATGTACAAGTCGGATTTGCACTTGCCTATTTTTTTTTATCATTTAGAGCTAGTATTTAACAAAACATTGTTCTCGCAGGATCTCCCTCCCCGGGCAAGTCCCGGCCCTCCCTGCCGACGTCACCAGCGCACATGGCGGCGCTGCGCCACTCGCACCAGCACCAACTCGACGCCGCGGCATACTCGGCGCTTGCGCACCTGAGTAAGTATACCCTTCAATCCAGGTTACTTTTAATCAAGCGACCACGTTGGTGACCACGTTGCGCTGATCCCAAGTAATATGAAGCAAGCAAGAGCAGGAAGGTGACCTTCTTTATACTTTAGACTCAGCTGCTTCTTCTTAGTCGTGCACTCTTGACAGAGTGGTTGTGGTCATGGCTCAGTCGAATCCTACGCCACCTCCTCTCTTGCGATGCGACACCGAGAGAGTTTTCCTTAACGCTGCAATTTGTCACAGATTTGAGTTACTCGTAAGCAAATATGGTTCATCATCGACCACGTTACGACCACGGTCCTAAGTAACATTAGATAAGGATAGGATGGTGTCGATACCTTCTTTTTTTAAACCAGTCTGGGTTTTCAGGTTTGGTCCTCTCTAGATGCATGTATGCTTTAGTGAAGACATATTAAATCATCCGCTTTCTGAAGACTTGAAAGGCAGCTAAGCCAGCCCGGCCATTAGTAGTAGGATATTTCCTAACGATGTGACATTTCATTAACGTCTGTATTGCCTCTGCAGGTGCCAACGGACAACACAACGCGCAGCTGCAAGCGGTGATGACGCACGCGGCCGCGCTCGGGCAGGTGCAGGCCGCGCAGCATCCCGCGCTCACCAACATGATGTCAAGTGAGTATAGAACATACTAGATGGGAACCTAAGGTTCCCGATGATTTATAGAAGGTTGCGGGAATCTGATGGATACGAGACGTACAGGATCGGTCATTATGGTGACTTTTGGGGGAGGCCTATGTGCAACAGTGGAAGCCTTTCGCCAGAAATGATGATGACTATGAGAGAGTTTTGAGGTCTATTTTATTATAAACGAATTTATCTAGGACACTGCATTCCACATGCCTCGGAAAGCACGTAAAGCCGTTAGGTGTCCCGCTTGTCATTAGTTAATCTTTGACATTCATTAGCTAGGCGCCAGAAATGTGTGGTTTAACAATGGACGTCTTTCGGCTGAAATGATGATGATTAGACGTCAGAAAATCTGTCAATTAGTGTATCCAAGGAGTATCGTGTTTCGCAACAAGTATGCTTCCAATCCTCCTCATTGACCGGTGACCAAATGAGGGTCGCAGGAATCCGATGGATTCGATACGCACAAAGTTTGGCGGGGGCTTATGTCCAACAGTAAACTTCTTTCGGCTGAAATGCTAATGAGGAACTTGTCGCTTCCCCCTTAACAGGAAATACTTTATAACTAATTTTTGGCGAATGATTGTACAAAAATGACTTCTTTTACAGGTATATACGGCGGTTGGGGGATCGGTGATACATTCCCGACGCCATCACCAGAATCACCAGATCATTGGTCAACGCCATCACCGCAAACGCCACTCACGCAATCCCCGCACTCTGATTGGTCGGATCGCGCTGCGTTGTCCCCCAACGACATACAACAGACCAATAAGGGAGGGACAGAAGCCATCTATATATAGCGATAAGTTAAGATTTGGATTTAGATGAATTTCCGACGTTCTTTGTATTTTGTAAGTGGTGACTTTTTGTTGGGTTTTGTGAATATTGAACCTTATGGACATAATCTCTTTTGCAATTATAGATTTGTCTAGAACTGGTGCTAAAATACTGTTTTAAATGGCAAATAGAAAATAATACCCTTAAAATCTTTAAAAAGCTCTGTAGATTAAAAAAAAAACTTGACCCTAGTAATATTCTTTACAAAAATTCAAAACACAAATATCATTTTTGAATAAAATTAACTAACATTCTCATTTTGTAATAAAAAACCAAATCGACGCCATATTCAACTACAAAAGCACCACAAGAAAGAACGTCCAGCAGCATGCGAATAAAGACAATGTACAGAACGACGCGTGTATTACCGTCCGGCGTCCATAACTGAGTTCGTTCGGCGTCTAAAGCCGAGTTCGTTCGGCGTCCAAAGCCGAGTTCGTTCGGCGTCCATAACTGAGTTCGTTCGGCGTCCATAGCTAAGTTCGTTCGGCGTCCATTATTGAGTTCGTCCGGCGTCCACAGCTGAGTTCGTTCGGCGTCCATAACTGAGTTCGTTCGGCGTCCAAAGCCGAGTTCGTTCGGCGTCCATTACTGAGTTCGTCCGGCGTCCATAGCTGAGTTTGTTCGGCGTCCATTACTGAGTTCGTCCGGCGTCCATAGCTGAGTTCGTTCGGCGTCCATTACTGAGTTCGTTCGGCGTCGAGCGTAATGTCGTGAACATAGACTGACTTGTACAGCCATGACTCGAGTGTATAGCTATTAACCTAGTGTAGAATGATGCACTAACATTTGGTAATCTCGTGATTTTAAACATTCCCCTTTCGGTGTATTTTTTGGGATCAATGATGCAATTTGTTTTAGACAATTTTACAATGAACAATTTATTGGTGATATTACAGTTTTTAGTACTAAAATAGTACAGTATAATAAATTTTATACTACTATAGAAAAACATTTCATGTTAGTTTTTAATAAAGGTTTATACAAAAATATAATGTTAGTAGTACAATTTTAATGTTCAAGAAGCATACTGAAAAACTTCTTTTGAACAGCATCAAAAATACACCGAAAAATAATCACATTTTCATAAATGACACACACTTGTTACGTTGTTGATTTTTTTTTATTATTTACTTGTTTGTAAGCTGTGTTTTTAAGCCCTTGGGTTGAAATACATGAAATTTGTTAAGTGCAGTCAATGACGTCACGAGAAAAGCCCGGTAGGCGTCGACTACACATTTGTACGGAAATTATTTATGTGTGATTCTATAGTTTAGTATTTCATCGCTTTTAGTGTGTAGATAGTTTCGATTTGTTACTAAAGCTGGAATAAAAATAATAGTTAATATTATAATTTTTTTTTTAAATAAGCTTGGCTTTTGGATTCGCAATAGAAAATAGTAAATAAATGAAAAAGGGAAACGATTTAAATCGGCTTTAGAAACAAATTGCATTAATTTAGTATTTAAATGTAATATTGACTGAGATTGCTGCCTACATCGCATTTCTCACATTTATTTTAGTTTTTTTTTATTTAGTTTGTTTTACAGACTTTATTTTTGATCTGGCAATAATCTCAGTTCTAAATATTATAATTGATAGTTTACATATCTTCCGTTTAATGAATCATTCCATGATTGCTTCCAATTTTACTTTTAAATGCAGAGGTGTCAAAAAATATATCTTTTTGTAGGTATTACAAACATTTTGGTATTATTTGATAATACAGGAGCAAATTGAAATCATTCCGAACATATAATGTTGCCATTATTAACATATGAGTGCCACCTCTTGCATATCGCATATTTCCAATTGATATAAGATCTCATTCATTCCATTTGCGCTTTAAATGACAACACTAGTTGATTTGTTATAATTATATAATATAATAGTTGACACGGGATCACTCATGCTCAATTTTTACTCAATTCCATAACATACTCTATTATATTGTAATATATTTTATATAATTAAGTAATTTTAACGTTTTTAGCTTCCGATGTTGTAACGCCTTCATCATTGTAAATATTTTTATCATTTTTTTTTATAAATGTAAGTAATATTTAAATGCGAAAATGAAATAACTGATCTTCGTAGTTTTACGTTAGTTTTAATTTTATTTTTTTGTGTCATCTTTAATGTGCCAATGAGCAGATTTGAATACTATAAACGTTAGTGATCACACAGAAATTTTACATGTGTATTACTAGGAGTAGATTAAATATATGGATAAGCGAATTGTGCTTCCTAAATGCTTATTTTTAAGCAATAAATGGCCCTAAATACGTAGAGGAATTGGCTAAAGTACAAAAGAAAAAAATCGTAATTTTTCGAACTAAAAACAATTAACAACAAATTAATGTAACGCAAGAAATATGACAAAATAAAGACTGTGAAAGATAATTAAGTGCAAAAAATTATACTCGTAAAAGTAACTCTGTGTTTTTATAAATATTTTTTGTGTGTGTGTAAAAAGGAACAACTCGGCATATTTTTTTGTGAAAGCTGACACATCAGTAATGCACCTTGAAGGCACTTTGTTACGAATAAAATAATGAGAATGATCTTCAAACCGTGTGCCTTTTAATTAAGATGTTTGTAATTTAAACTATTAAATTAGTTTAGTGACGTAGAAATAGTTGGTAAGTTTGTACATATATTATAAACAGTTATTTTCATTGAAGATAATTGCATTTAAATTGTAAGGAAAAAATGAAATTTTAATAAATGTTCTCCCGTAATGACAATAAAGGAATAAAATAAATTTGGTCGTTTTATTATCTCTTGTTTTAAGACCAAAAAAGACTGGACATTTGTGGGGATAAAAAGTATAAGTAAAATTGCTTTGTGCAAAATTTCATCGTAGTCCGTTCTACTGACAATGGCAACGGGTATATTTGTTACATACATACATTATTTCACCTATAATATATATTAGTAATGCCCACGCTTCTGTCTAATTGTCCGCAAGTCCGCACCTACTGTGGCCGGAAATCGGGATCGGAGACAAGGCGACGGCGGTTACGGCGTGAACGCCATTGCCTTGCCTGATGCGGTATCCCTCATTTTTTGCTAGCATTACTGCTTCGCAGAAGTTGACGAATGCCTCCCACTCTTCCTCGCTTCGAACCGTGGCCTCTACCAAGGCCGGCGTCGGAGAACACGGTGATGTTCTTTCCAAGCGGGGCACACCTCTACCGTATGCTCCACCGTGTCCTCCGGGCACTCGATATAATAACGATACCCGGACATCGTTTCCTCGCGAATCCAGTGCAAAAACCTCCCAGACTTACCATGTCCGGAGGGTCATAGGAGTGGGCTTTAGTCACTAACAGTCACACACGGCTTGACGCTCCGCCCTAGAGCGAGAGAAGTCGTTGGATAATAATCCCGCCTAAAAAAATGTCGATGTTTATTGATTCTTTTGTTAAGATTTGATTTGATCACTTCTTGTTCATTTCGTTTAAAAATATTGCAATTTCGTGTTGAATTTACTAAGATTTATTTTAATAATTTCCCTGTTCAATTTATAACGAATTACATTACGACTTCCTTTTTAATTCTCAATAATATCAGAGCATCCGGTCATATTTAAATAAAATTCACTATGAGGGTAGAACAATATTTATTTTTTTGTTTTAGTTACCTTATTTTCTGTGTATAAAAGCTGATGTAATTCAAATGTAGATTGATTTCTTCTTGTGCTAACCACGGAATAAACACCCCGAATTGTAAGTTTTTCTATTATTTCGCTATATCACTTGCTATCTGACATTTATTGTGATTGTGTGTGTATTTTGGTGCAAACCAATGTGTGACTTCGACGATGACGGCGGTCATAAGTGATCATGCGAGGTAGGAAATATCTCTTATCTCTTTTGTACGTGCGTAACCTAATGGTAGTGACGTCACATTTCAGTATGTGGATCCCTTTTTCTGTTACTTGTAAGTTGCCCATTCCATTCTAAGTTCCTAAATTCTAAACCGATTTGAAAAAAAAACCATTTACATTTTTTTTTAAAACTAATTATATATTTTTTTATACTATACTGTTTTTTTATACTAGACTGAACCTAGACAGTACCTAAAAAAACTTATTTTTCATTAATATTTCGAAATACCCTCATGTTTAAGATTTCATTAATTACAGTGAAAAAAAATTCGATTCATGAGAACCATCTTAGTGTTATTACATATTACTAAGAGAATAAATAATTTATCGAAGATTAGTATCTGTTATCGAGATGCATTTTATATTAGAAGCTGCAACAAGTGACTGTGGTATTTACTCTAGTATTTAGTATGAAGAGAACTGTCGTCCGGAGATTAACAAGGAGCATTGTACAGTGAGTTTTCTTCGATATTATTGTCAAATTGTCAAGAATCTGCCTTGACTGCGGCGTTGGCCCAGCGACGAAAATCCAAATAGGAACATTCATATCCAATGTACTTATATCTATCTACCTATTTGGATTTTGTCGTTGGGCCAGCGCCGCGCTCAAGACTGCTTTCTTAGAGAGTGAAACACCTTATAGTTACCTTTTTTTTGGGGTTAGGTGAAAATCATCGAATGACGAAACCCGGTCTTGGTCGGAGCGGGAGACCAATGTCAGACTCTTACTGACTAAAAAACCTACCCCGTACTTTCCTTGTCTTATTTCTAGAGCCGCGGTAACAGTTTCACTCAACCCTCGGCTCCAGGAGTTTCACTCAACCCTCGGCTCCAGGAGACCTAATGGTTACCTGGAAAATATGTTTATAATGTCGTAGGTACCTACTTTTTCCAGCGAGTGATTTTTTCCGTTTGCTGAACTTTTTGCTTGAATAATTAATATTCCTGTGTAATGCATTTTGTGTGTAGTCTAGCTGTGTTTTCTGATTGCACGTACAGTACGGCCGTCGGATCTTGGCTAGCCTGAAGTTTTACCGCTTGAAAACTCGTACAAAAATAAAGCTTTTAAAACATAATTGCCAATAACGATTTTTAACAGCTATAACAACTGCAAATTGCATTTATTTGTTTAAACTAGACGTGGGTCAGTGGGTAGCCTTAGGGGCGGATTTGATCAAGATATTAAAGATGTTCAGGTTGTAATCGGAAAACGCAGCCATTTTAACTTGGCGAGCCTGAAGTTAGGCACTGTGAACTTTAGCGCTCGTACGAAAATAAATGGTTAAAAAAAAATGGTTGCCTGTAAAGTCGGTTTTACGGGCGAAGATTTTACGTGACAACGTCTTTTTCTCTGTGCATGCGCCGATTCAATGCGCCTAATTCTCTAGTGCTGCGCGCGCGGCAGACCGATCATAGTTGAGTGGGAGAGAGACGCAAGGCATTCGGCGGGCCTCTCTCTCGTTCGGTGACTCATCGTAACGTTACCGAGCGTTACACTTTTTCATAAGTGACTCCCAGCCGCAACCTAATTTAAGACGTTGTCACGTCAAAAATGATTAAAATAGAATACAATAGAAATACCGATACAGTTTGTACCTTTATGACTTGTAAGAATCCCTTACCAATAAATAACTATGACTATGACTATGACATTTATTCGATACAGACACAGCACGACCAACTAATACCATACCAGGTGTTACAACTGTTATTGGCAATTCTTTTTTAAAAACCGTTGTTTTTGTACTAGTGCACAAGCTTTAAAGTTCGCAGAGCCTAGTTTTAGCCTCGCCAAACTAGAATGCCCGTCGTGTACCGAGTAAAAGGGTGAGACAGTAAAATGTTGCTCGGACGAGACAGTGATTATAAACGAGTTATAGAAAAAAACGTTCAGCCGAGCATCTATGTTTCGCCCATTTGCTTGGCACGTGTGATTAAGGCATTAGTCGAGTGATTTTTTTTTATTTGCTATAAACTATGGTGAGGCGCACTAGTTTATTATGAGCTTATTCACTCTAGCCTTGAAGACACTTACATTATAATCGGACAGAAAGACCGCATCTGGAAAACTGTTCCAATCCTCTTGATGTACGCGGTATAAACGATGAAGCAAAACGATTAATCCGGACCGTAATGTCTCAACACCGTAGGTAAGGGTGGATATTTCTCGTACGATGTACGATGTCTGAGGTTGCCTGATGGTAAAATTGAGATGGTGAAATAAAATCGTTTAATTCCCGAGCACATTCTCCAAAATGTATCCTGTAGAAAACCGAAAGGCTGGTACAACAACATAACATACAATAACAACATATTTTTATCATTCCCTCAACATTTGTAGATCAGCATGAGTACTCTACAGCCTCGAGGTGGGCTCACCACCACCTGGTGTGCAGTGGCGGCTGCGATGACCGCCCTGACCACCGCCACGACCATCGGCAACGCGGCCGTGTTGGTCGCCCTCAAGCGATCCAAGACTGCGCCCGCGCACTACCCGCTGGCGAGTCTGGCGGCTGCTGATCTGTTGGTGGGGTTGTTTGTGCTGCCAGTCGCTGCTTCGAGGGAGCTGTTTATGTTTGAAATAGGTGAGTGTGTAAGGGATGACAAAAAGTTTATTCATTGCATATAGATTATTAACCCATAGTGCTTATGGCCCCGGAATGAAGGAAAAGAAGGAACAGAAATGGATTTTTAGCAGTAGTTTTCTCGTAGTAAAATTCTACTATCACCATAACACTATCTTCCGCTTCGCCCAAGGCCGCGGAGATGTCATAGAATGATTTTCTAAACATCACATTGCCTCTTGCCCGTGAACCATTTATATGGCAGATCATTATCAACCATATCCTCTCCGATCTCATAACATCATCATCAGACAATAGGATGCCGTAGTGTAGCAAGAACCTTTTTACAAAACAACGAATAGGTAAATAACCTTAATCAAAATATGTGCAAAAAAATGATTAATTCCACATTTATATTTTCAGATCCTCTAATCTGCAGCTTCTGGAAGACTGTAGACATAATGTGCTGTACAGCATCCATCCTGTCCCTCTGTTGTCTTGGATGGGAGCGCTGGAGCGGCATCACCGCTCCCTTGGCTCGGGCCAGGCGAGCTAAGCGAGCGAGACTCTTCGCTGGTCTGGTCTGGCCACTGTCACTGGCTGTAGCACTGCCTACTATCTTCATACCGTCTCCGAAAGCCCTGGTTAATGAGGAGAAGGTGTGTCCAGATAATACTAATGTTGGGTAAGTTCATTTTGTTTTATAGAAGACTTAAAGTCATTCAAAGATTAATTGGAAAGGGTTTTTTTTGAGAAAATTATCCAATGGCATTTTCGCGCCTTTGGGCAGGGCGGGAATCTCGGATTTTTACTGACTAAAAACGTGCTCCTGTTCCTATGTGTCGTTTGGTACCGTGGCCGGACTATTTCAAAAGCCACTAGTAGGCTTCGGCCCTGTTGGGCCTCTACGAAGGGTTACGCTTGGAGATTTCTTACGTGAATGCATGATATCCGGAGGAGAACCAAAGTTACAAACATAGCTCAAAGAATCGCCAAACTTAAGTGGCAGTGAGCAGATCACATCGCTTGCAAAACCGATGGTCGTTGGAACCGAAAGGTAAAGGTTACATATCTATCCAAAGACGCAGCATCGGTAGGCGTACCATAAGATGGATTGATGACCTGGTGAGGGTCGTTGGAATCTGATGGATACGAGACGCTCAGAAGTGGTTGTTGTGACGGGACTTGGTGGAGACTTGTGTCCTGCATTAGAAGTCTTTTGGCTGAAATGATTATGATGATTATGTCTTTTGTTTCCAGATACGTGTTTTACTGCGCAACCCTCTCGTTCTACTTACCTGCTGTCGTGATGGTGACGTTGTACGCTCGCATCCTGTGCGCTTTGTCCGTGCCTCTACAGATCCGATCACATAGGGGAGGCTTGCCTTGCCCGGATACTGGACAGACGGTAAGCTTCTTTATGATCTTTTTTTGAGCAGTGGTGGCCCAATGGTAATAATTCTGACTTGCAAGTCACAGGTCGTAGGTTTAAAACCCAGCCTAATGTGATTAATTTCATCACCCTGCTTTCAAAACGGTGAACTAAAACATCGTGAGAAACTGGTATGCCCTAGAGCCAAAAATGCGAAAACGTGGGAACCACAATATAAGCTTGATTGGTCAGTAGATCAATGAACAAAAGAGAGAACAGGTGTCGTATATACAGGTGTCATATACAGATCAGGGTATGTCAGAAATGCATGTGAGCACTTCTGACCACCCCTGTTCTCTCCTTTGTTGACTGTATTGTGTTAAATTTTTCTTTTTTAATTCCAGGACAAAACTCCCAAACATGGGTTAAAAAGATGTGCGGCTTCTGTCGACATTTCTTCACAGGAACATCAAACAAATGCTGTGTAAGTTATAGTATCAAATATTTTTAGCTGTCTGCATTTACCTATACCAGTGGTGGGCAAACTTTATTTTTGTGGGCAAATTATTCACAGAAGAGATGGTATACAGGCTGATAGGTTCTGGAGTGGGGACCGCGTGGCAGTTGGCATAGGAAGGTGATGGATGCGAAACAAATTGGATGGATGTCTTATGGTTGAAATAATGATGATGATACACAAAAACTTTCAATAAAGGGTTTACTTATCCGTTTTCTAATTACTTTTATTTTTATTTTAGGGTGCCCTCACCAAAAGGATGTCAACTGAATCTGCCCGAAGGACCTAAACCTGGTAGTTGTCCCACATCGCCAGTGAGGCATCCTGGAGCACCGTAAGTAAACCCGTCCAATTAATAAAAAGTAAAAGTTCATTTTTGAGAGAGGCGACCACGTACCACAAGTCGCAGCCTTGAAAGCCCAACAAGGTGGACCGATGACCTGGTCAGGGTTGCTGGAATCCGATGGATCAAGCCAAACGAGACCGGGCTTAGTGGCAGTACTTTGGGGGAGGCCTATATCCAGCAGTCGACATATTTCGATTGAAATGATGATGATGATGAAAAGTTCATTTTTCCCCTAATTGCAGAAGTATTACGGAAAATTTACCCAAAAGATCATACTCACAGGATAAAAAATCCTGTGTGCTATTCTAGGATACGGTCTACCTATGTAGCATGTCTCATCGTAAATAGTGTTGAATTGTTATTCGAATGAGAAGAAGTAACTAACACGCACTTTCGCCTTAGTTCATTGAGCCCCAAGAGGACAACTAAGGCGAAAGGAAAGACAAAAGATGTGTGGACACCTTTTATCTTTTGATTGTATCTATAATTAGGCAGTAGTCGAAAGGTGAAACTTATCAAAGATACGATTCCTAACATTCCATTACCTAATTTACATTAACATTATCTACATTAACTTTAATTCTTGATTCCTAACTTGCTAAATGTAATTTTTGTCATTACAGTTGCTCCATCATAACTCGTCAACAACGCGCGACCCGTACCATCATCAGGCTGATGGCGCTGTTCCTCTTGTGCTGGACTCCATTCTTCATTGTGCTGCCACTTGGTAAGTAAATTTTATATATTGTATACACTTTATAGTAACTGAGAATGTAATATGTTCCCAATTTTCTGGAGTTTTTCATTTTATATAATAATATAAAATAATATTATATATATAACCCCAGGACACTGGAACGAAGGCAAAGCATGAACAAAAGTAGGTTTTAGTCAGTAAAAGTCTGACATGCCATCATTTTATTATTAGTCATAGGATGATTTTCCACCTACAAAAAGAAAAAACTTTTTGTCCAGATTCCCTCTGCGACTGCGTCAGGGACTCGATCTGGCAGTGGTGCACCTGGCTGGGGTTCACCAACTCTGCGCTGAACCCTCTGGTCTACGCAGCAGCCTCGCCCAGCGTCCGCCGCGCCCTGCAAGCTTCGCTGACGAGCTCTGTCAAACCTGAAGTGGCTTTGACACCTGTTAGGAACCGGTGAAGTGAGTATTCTATTTTATACACCGTTAAATTGTGGTCGTTTTAATCTCGAAGAGGGTCAATCCGCTATATGAAACACTATCGATTTGTGTAGATAAAATAAAAAAAAAACTACGTTTTTTCCTAAATCTCGTATTGATATGCATTTACAAAATTCATTGTCAGTCATTGCGTACTAACTACCTACAGGTCTTTGAACTGGCCCAGCTGAAATTTGCTTAAAGAAATCAATTTTAAAATTAATTTTAATCTAATTTTACCAACTGATAGTCTTTTATGTACCGAATCGATCCTCTAAGGGATTAAGCGATCAAAATTTAACAGTATACACTTGTAAAAAGGGTGATTGGTAATTTTTGACCGATATTGAAACACTTTAAACTAGGGGACTAAATCTGAAATAGAATAAAAAATCTGCTGCCATACTGTTCAAAATGTTCTGAACTAGTTCTTTTTTTCTTTCCGATAGTAAAAATATTATTTTATAACATGACTAGAATCACGTGTTTAAGGTCAATAATGGTCACTTACCAGTCACCCTATACACCGTTAAATTTTGGTCGTTTTAATCCCGTGGAGGATCGATCCGGTACATGAAACACTATCAATTAGTAAAGATAAAATAAAAAAAAATAGAGCACTTTTTAAACTAAAAAGGCCGTAGGTAATTAGCACGCATCGACCTACAAGTACATATGGCCATTGAACCCGCTCAGCTGTTCTTTACTTAAAGATATGAATTTCGTATAGGTACGCGTAAATTAATAAATACTTATACAAATAAAAATACTTTATTTTTAATTTTATCTTTACAAATCTATAGTGTTTTAGTTACTGGGTAAACCCTCCACGGGATAAAAACGACAAAAATGTAACGGTTTATATACATTAATTTATGACTGAAATCAGGTTCCAATATCTCTTTGAACTTGGTAGTAGGCAGTTGAATGTGGCTCTAGTCAGTAAGATTCTAATATAACAAAGAAAAATAACTAAATTTTAAAATAAATAATATTTATTTACACATTTCATTCAATATTTGTGTACACTTCTTTGGCATAAACACTACCCATTTATTATTAAAAACAAATATATAAAATTGCACTCGCAAAATACTGTTTTTATGTGAAATAATAATCTACACTTAGAATTTACAAAGTTTTAACAACAACAATTATTTACAACTTAAATAAACTTTGAAATAGACTACGAACAATGTAACAGCCTAAAAACTAAAATATTGTGCGATATATTATTAATTTTCTACAAAATAAAAATTGATGTAACTTTGCATTTCGTACTCAAGTATGACTTGGGAACGCATTCAGCAGTTACATGACTTCAAATAACTTATTATGGTATACAACAATATGTTGCTAAAAGAAGAATATTATTATTTTTCACTTCATACATTTCTACTTCCACCATTTACGTCATCTTTTCGTCAAAAAACAAAGACTGAATCACTGATTGAACTGATTTGCCAATTGCCACTATTCTGCCTTCGATATTAATATCATTTTTCCTTAGACAAGTCTATACAAAAACAATAATATATTAACAATCTGTATACATTGTTTTTACAGCTGGTATCTCAAGATGGCGGCGATAGACAAAATGGCGGACACGATTAATGGCGGGCGCGAGAGCGTGGCCGCTCCGCCAAAGTCTCTGGCGTCTGGTGAACAGTTCTTGCATGTGCAACGACCTGATAGACAGTATCCTGGTTCGTTTTCTTCTGAGACACATTCCTGAAAAGAAGAAATTCAGCTTTTATTGAATCAGGCTAGTGAAATATTGTTAAGATGAATTATTGTTGTAAGTAGGTCTAACTTTAAGAATAGTTGTAAAACTGTTTCAAAGTGAATGTGATAAGCCTGGTGCTATTTATGATACGAATTATTATGTTTAAAAATGTATTAGGCGCAGGCCACACATAAATGGTGTCGGGTGAGGATACGACGTGGGCGGATTCCTGTTCCATTCAAATTTTATACCAAGGGCACTGAAATAAAGCGCAATTTAGGACACGGATTGTGTCATATCCACGTCCGTGCCTCCGGTAAGTCCCCTCTTTGAGGCGTGGCTGGATAGACCCCACAGCGTCCTCGCCATCCGCATGACGCAGCTCCTCACCGCACATGGCAAGTTCAGGAGGTTCCTGCACCGGATTCATGCGGAAGAGACACCCGGGTGTCGCCACTGTATGGCCAGCCCGGAGGACACGGTGGAGCACACTGTAGAGGTGCGCCCCGTTTGAGAAGAGCAACGCCGTGCCCTCGTGGGGGTGATCGGCGGCGGCGACCTCTTGCGCCAGGCTTTGGTTCAGGCCATGGTCCACAGCGAGGAGGAGTGGCAGGCAGTCGCCTCCTTCTGCGAGGCAGTAATGCTAGTGAAGGAGGAGGCCGACCGCATAAGGCAAAGGCATGAACCAAGACCCGGCGCGAGAGGTCGCCGCCGCGTTGCTCTTCCCAAGCGGGGCACACCTCTACAGTATGCTCCACCGTGTCCTCCCGAACTTGCCATGTCCGGTGGGAACCTGCGTCATGCGGAAGGTGAGGACACCGTGAGATCTATCTAGCCACGCCTCAAAGAGGGGACTCACCGGAGGCACGGACGTGGATTCAGATGCATTCCGTGTATCCTTAATTGCGCATTATTACTATGCACTTGGTAATTGTAATGGAAAAGTAAGCCGCTCGCACCGTGTCCTCGCTCGACACCATTAAGGGCTGGGACACATAAACACGATACGACGTCGTACCACGATGCGGCGTCGTTTCACGATGCGACGTCGCGTCGTGGGAATCTACGACGAGCATCGTAAAAAACTACGTCGCGACATCGTAACGTGCACGATGTGAATTGTCGCAGTTAATTTCGAGAAATGGACCGCACTAGACGCGTTCTGCTCCTGCTGTTGTTACGGATAAAGAAAAGAAATTCTTTCCATTTCTTTTAATCATAAATAACGGGAGCGTGTATCGTACCACGGTGCGGCGTCTTTTCACGATGCGACATCGCATCGTGGGAATCTACGACGAGCATCGTAAAAAACTACGTCGCGACATCGTAAAGTGCCACGATACATGGCTCCCATTTATAAGAAATGGGTAGATCTAGTATCTACTGAGTTCCTGTTTTTTCTTTATCCGTCTTCTCAACAACAACAGGAGCAGGACGCGTTTAGTGCGGTCCATTTCTCGAAATTAACAGCGACATTCACCCTGCGTTGCGTAGTATTTTACGATGCTCGTCGTAGATTCCCACGACGCGACGTCGCATCGTGAAACGACGCCGTATCGTGGTACGACACGACGTTGTATCGTGTTTGTGTCCCAGCCCTAGGACGCCTTCAAATTAGCCGCAACGGGTTTGTTTTTTCATTTAAATAAATGTCGCGTGGCCGCAGCGCATTTGCAGCGCGACAGTCGCACGTTCTTATTTATATGGTACAGCAAAACGGTGCTGCAACCGCGCTGCTGTCGCGCGTCTCGTTGTGGCTAGCTTGAAGACGCCTTTACTGTATAGATATTTTTATGCTATGAAATAAAGTGAATGAATTTTAACCGCCCCTTTTCATTTATTTTTCAATAAATTTATTGGTGAATCTTTACAATAATGGTTAAGTCCTGTAGAAAAACTAGAATATCTTAAGCTTAGATAGTCACCCCAAGCTAACGGTACTGTAAAAAGATGGCATAGGCAACCATGTCAAGAAGTGGACTGTGATAGTTTAATTATCGTTACCTCGTCTCTTCTACACTCCTGCCCCGGTCTTTTCCTATGCCAGCATCTGGCAGGGGTGCCTGCCGGGCGCGCACTGTAGGCGCAGGCGCAGGCGCCTCCCAGGCATAGAGCGGCGCCCGGTGACCGCGCCTCTGGTAGCCCGGCCAGACCGTCGCACTGGACGTCGTATTCGCAGGAGTCGTTTAGTTCTTTGACAGCTGTAATGGAACAAAACAAGTATTAGTTTCTCACTTTGAGGTGAACAGGAACACATTTCACGGGAAGGTTTGAAAGTGTTACAAAGTGCCTTTTCGAATACAAAAAGCAAATGAATGACACAGGTGGGTTTTAGTCAATAAAAGTTTGGGAAACCTTTTCGCTCTACGCTAGTTTGGGATAAAGCATTTAATGGCATCCTAAATAAGAAAATTTTATAAATATTAATACTATTTTTTTCTTTAATTGGTCTGACGGATGTGAGACGCACAGGACTGTTCGTTACAGCGACAGTAAGGTGATGCCTATGTCCTTCAGTGGACGTCTTTCAGCTGAAGGCTGAGATTATATCTTAGTCGAACATTCATAAAGTACCGTGCATGAAGTGACTGGACTCAATACCGAATCGTAGGACCCAGTAAACGAGTCAAGGGAATACCTTACTAATTTATTGATACCATGCTAATGACTCTAATAAACTATTAGAATCAAATGCCCTATAACTATAATCTCCTTGACCCAGCTAAATAATTTACAAAATAACTACAGCAATTACAACGTAAGTATTAATTTCGCTTGATGAAAAGTACCGCTTCAACAACAAATACGCTAACCATGCTAACACCCAAACTGTATGTAAACTGCATCTATCAATTAATTCGGCCCTTTTAATTAAGGGCATAGTTAGTATGCCATTGTATCAAGGTCTTGTTATTAAGGACATGAAGGTTATTGAACGGAGCTTTTGCTTTTTTTTTTTGTTTTAGGTGGCTTGAATTCCTCGCTTCACTCGGGTTTTTTCCCTTGCTATGCTCGGGAGTTAATTGTACTCCGTTAAATTTTGATCATCTACACTATCTATCTACACTAATATAATAAAGAGGTAAAGTTTGTTTTTTTATTTTTTTGTTTGTAGGAGGTAATCTCTGGAACTACTAGTCCGATTGGAAAAATGTTAGCAACAATAGAAAGCTGCTTTACTACTGAGTGACATAGGCTATATTTTATGTACGCCGGCGAAGCCGCGGGTAAAAGCTAGTATTTAATATTTTTCTCAAATTTTACTATCGGTTATCCCGGCTTACGGTAAATATCCACCCTTACGTTGTTGAGACATTTACGGTCCGGACTAAGTATTTTGCTTCGACGCTTATACCGCGTACATCGAGGGGCTGGAACAGTTTGCCGGCTGCAGTATTTCCGTCCGATTATAATTTAGGTGTCTTCAAGGCAAGAGTGAATAGGCTCTTAATAAACTATTGCACCTCACCATCAACGATTGCATCACTGCTTACCATCAGGTGGGATCGCAGTCAAGCACTAGATTATAGCAATAAAAAAATATTTCGTGGAGGGTCGATCTGGTATAAGAAACTATCAATTAATATAAATTAACCGGCTTTTTGACTCTCTTTCTCTCTTAATTAGTTACTAGAACCGAAGATACACACATATATCAGAGGTACTCACATTCGACGCAAGAGTTGGTGCCGTTATGCGCCACCCAGTTGTCTCTGCACCGGCACGTGCCTCGGCACTCCAGGCCTGGTCCTGCGCACTGCAGCTGATCCTCACACTCCTCACCGAGCGCGGCATCACGGACACATCTGTCAAAAAACATGTTTTATAAGTCAAAACTAAAAATGAGATCATACAAAGCTCATAATTATTTCTCGTAGGAAATCTTATAATGACTTCTGCTCTAGGGTGGTGTAAAAAAAACAATTCCCACTTTACTTTAATAAAATATTTTTTTCTAGTTTTTATTTTACTACTTTGCCGCCGTGATTGATATAATTTTCTACTGCTAACAGTCACCGATATTATCCGCGGACGGACAGACAGACATGGCAAAACTATTTATAAGGGTTCCTAGTTGACTATGGACCGCTAAAATCGGCTCTTCTGAAAATACGCCCTTTTCTTTGTTGACGATCCTACCCGTAGAAAATATATTTTTATTTTTTAAATAAAACCAATATTAAATGCCAAAAATAAAAGAATTATCGAAAAATTGCAAATTAGTTTTTTATTTATTTGGGAAAATATTTACTTAAAATCACCGTGCAAATTGGTAAAACTTACACGGTACACGATGTATAAATCTTTTTAAGTAAGCGGAACATAAAATAAAGTCCCGCAAGCAGCGTGTTTCTGGTAGGCCCAACAGACAGATTTCGCGGGCTGTTCTATATATTTAAATCACGCACGAACATTGATGGCGTGATGCAGGATTAGTTTTTGTGTGACCCTATAAATGGCGCAACAAACCGGCCTGCGCAGGCAAAATCGCTTTGAAGCTTACATATGTGTATGGTAATGGTAGGCCCATAATTAGATCGTTTACTAGCATTGTACCAGAAGTTGTACCTACCTCGTGCCATTGTCTCTAGGACTAAACTGTAGCTGGCATGTGCAGTACCCTCTGACGCAGTAAGCCTGTCGCTCCGGACCCTGGTCTCCTAGGTAGCAGTTCTGGTCCACTACGCATCGATCACCGATTACTGGAAAAAGACGAAGATCAATACTATATTAGTTAGTTAATTATATTAGTTATTTTTAATATTATATCAGTTACTTTTAATATAATATTAGTTACTTTTAATATTATATTAGTTCTAGCTATCTGCCAGTGTGAAAATTGGTTTTCGCACGAACTTAGGACACGCGTTTCGTCCCTTTAAGGGGTGAATTTTGGAACATTCTTTCTTAGTGTTCGCCTACGTCTTAAATGGAAGCCTTGTGCAAAATTTCAGTCTACCAGTCCCAGTAGTTTCGGCTATGCGTTGATATGTCAGTCAGTCCGTTTCTTCTTTTATATATAGATTTTATAAACATCTTTAAAATCATTCAAAGAGTAATTAAATTTTATAGGTTTTTATTTATTTTTATTTTCTATAATTACAGGGTACAGTTTAAAATATGGTTCATATTAAAAAGTGATAATTATGTATCATAGAATTTATCAATTTATACTCATGTTCATCACACACACATTTGTCTTGGGTGGGAATCGAACCCACGACCTTCAGCATAGTAGTCAAGGCAACTACCTACTAGAACATCAGACCAGTCTCATTTGTAACTAGTTCTTAATTAAAGATGCAACAAATTTTTTAAAAGATAATCTGTAGTCAGGCTTGACGCGTTCTTTAACCTGATGAATACATCAAAACGAAGTATGTTGCTATAATTTTTGCGCAGGCGTTTATTTATAGATTTCATTTTTCACTTGCTTCAAAAGCATTTGAGATGGATATTAAGTATATTACACATGTATTATACATACCTTTCTCTTGAATCAATATATCTTTTAAAAAAACCCGCATCAATTTCCGTTGTGTAGTTTTAAAGACTTAAGCATACATAAGACAGACAGCGGGAAGCGACTTTGTTTTATACTATGTAATAATAATGACAATTCTCTTTTTACTAGGACTTGATTAGGACTTTTGATTTGATACCAGTATATTTCTAAAGTCTTGGTTACTAACCGGCAGTTTCGTAACAGCGATCATCTTCGAAGTGCGCTGTGGGTGCGCAGGCGCAGACTCCGTTGGCGCACTCGGAGTGGATGCCGGTCGTCGAGTGACACTGGATGTGCTGCACGCATGCCTCGCCGATGCGGGCCTCTGGAATAGATAGATAGAACTTTATTACGCCACTTTATTTACTTTATTGTACACCAAATTAGTTACAAAAACTATGGGTACCATGACGGTCTTATCGCTAACAGCGATATCTACTATATAACCATAGGTTGGACTGTAAAAACTTTAACAAAAAAGGGGGTTGTCTACGGTGTAGGTACTGCAAATGGAATAAGATAAAGGAACTCAGATTGCATTGGAAACTTTTATAAGAGTAATGCTGATGAAAGTAGGACATTGATGATTGGAAGGAGAGTATAAACATCATTCTGTAGTAGGTATGGATAGAATGTAAGAACGCTATTCAAAAGTTGCGAAATCATTTTTCTCAAATCATCCAATGACAAATTCCAGCCTTGGGTGGATCAGAAGATAGTGTCAACCTTTTACTGACTAAAAAACCCAACCAGGGGCCCTAGACAAGTGGCAATCGCTCCGTGTCGAATCCATTTCTAAGTTCGATTTCGCCTTAACGATGTCGACCACAAAATGGTAGACAAAGTGACATCGACTAACATATCGATAAGTCGAAGTGTTGGTTCGATAAAATAACAACTTCTTGGCTATGGTTATCGAATTAAAACGTCCAATGTGACGTATAAACAACTAATAACAATTAGCGAATCGAAAACGTTTGACTCCGTGACTTTTCGAAGGCATATGTCAGTTCCATACATTTCGGAGTTTCGAATTTCGTTATAGTTAGTGAGAATGTGACTTTGTCTAAGCCCCCTGCTCTTACGTTGCATTTATACCAGGGCCGAGCTTTTCAGACACGTATCCTTGGACCCAGAGGGCTTCGACCCTTCTGCAGGTTCAGTTTTTCCTTTTGAGTTACGTAACCCTAAAAATATAAAATGAATAACGAAATCGAGCTGACTTCAGCAAGCTCTCATTTCGGAAACTGGGCCGATCAGGTAACATGCAAATTGTTTCGAGTGTTATTACCAAAAATTTCGTAATGATGACAGCACTTAGCATCTTTTGTACTTCATAATAGCGTTCGCAATATCCTTGGAACCGCTATTTGGTTTCGGAAAGCTAAAAAAAAAAAGCGAAATGGAGCTAAAACATTAGTTTTAGCTCCATTTCGCTTTCAGAGAGTCAAATGCCTCGAGTACTCGTAGGCCACGTCTACAATGCCTTTTTTCTGACCACTTGACAGCGTTGAGATGACGTTAGAACAAAGGAACCGAAGGCGTGGCGTGGCGTTCGATACAAGAGAATCGAAACGAAATGGTCAGAACTTGGCTAGAGGGGAAGGAGCAGAGAAATTACCAAAGACACGGGTGAATTAAGTGAATTTGCAGGAGACTGCTGGTAAAGGATAGGAGTATACCTTAAAGTTGTAGATTTTCAAAATTTATCCTCAGTGCACAAATAATTACACACTCTTACAGTCATAACTCATATACCTACACAACACACATTACAGGAAAGGGCTAGGTATACTTGTTACTGTTTTAATAATTCTTATTTTGTTATTTTTGACTGATTGATTGTTTGTTACTTTCTGATGTGTCTAATGCTATAAATCTAGTGTGAGAATCCTGGTACCCATAACACAAGTTAAATCTTTCCTTGGGTACCAGAATTCATTACAAATACTACCAACATACTATTTGTATTCATTAATGTATGTCTTTGTTTTTGTGTTGTTTGTAAGTGTTTGCTTGTACAATGTGATGCAGTCCAATAAATTATTATTAACCGACTTCAAAAAAAGGAGGAGGTTCTCAATTCGATTGTACTTTTTTTTTTTTTTTTATGTTTGTTACCTCAGAACTCCGTTGTTTATGGATGGATTTGCAAAATTTTTTTTGTACTTGAAAGGATATGCTTCCAGATTGGTCCCATTTTTTTCAAAATTGAGTTTTGATGATGGGATCCATGAGAAATCGAGGGAACTCCTCAAATATTAATATTATAGTTTTTTTTTCTTTTTTCATCGAGAACTCAAGCATTTACAGTCAAAAAGTAACATTTGATGAGGTGGAACTGGTGAAGAAGATCAGAAAATGGCTAACGAAACTTGACACTCGCATAGATATCACAATTAAGGTAGTTAAGCAACTTTGAAAATGCACTATAAACCAATGATCTTAAATAATTATGTTGAAAATGTTATCATCGAACTGATCTGATGATGATGATGGAGCTGGAAGGTAGGCACTGGAACTGCGTAACTAATTAATATATCCTAGCCGTGTTTGGGCTTGTTAGAATTGTCATAAGATGCACTTTGGCTGTAAGATACTATTGAACTGATGTGATGATGAAGCTGGAAGGTGGAAGGTCGGCATGGGAACTTCAAAGTAAAATAATGTATCCTAGCATTGTTTGAGCTTATTAGAGCTGTCATGGGCAATGCTGTCAAGGTCAATGGAAAGGGCTATGCTCGGAATTTCCTTGCGTGTTCGAATCAGAAATGAAGAAATGCGCAGGAGAACCAAGGTCACCGACATAGCCCGAAGAATTGCCAAACTTAAGTGGCAGTGGGCAGGGCACATTGCTCGTAGAACAGATGGCTGATGGGGCCGAAAGGTTCTAGAGTGGCGACCGCGCACCAACAGACGCAGCTTTGGAAGGCCTCCCACAAGGTGGACCGATGACCTGGTGAGAATCACGGTTTCGCGATGGATGCGAGTCGCACAGAAATGGTCGTTGTAGTGACGCTTGGGGGAGGTCTATGTCCAACAGTGGACGTTTTCTGGCTGAAATGATGATGATTATGAGAGCTGTCATAAGATGTACTCATGAAATGAATCATAAGTATTTCATGCATCATATCATCTCTCCACGAGATCAAAACGATTACACTGTAACAATATATGTATTCCTACTGATATGACATTGGTAACTTTTTCAAAAGAAATGTAGGAACGATATTGACTTCGTTGCCATAACACATTATAATAAAAAACACTAAACGGCTACAAATAAAAAAAACTTTTTACAAAAAAAAAACCGCCTTCAAAAAAAGCCAAACGACAAAAGTTCCTACACTAAAAAGTTAAAAATAAAAATTTGAATTGCTGTAAAGAAACTTAATTTATAGGTAAACTTATTTCACATTAATATTTTGCAAATATTCAAAATTTATTACTTCTTTTTGGAGTCGGTGCCAGCCAAGGCAAGGAATTACGAATGGGCAACAATCCCTTGAAAAACTACCTCTAACTTAACTATAAAACTACATAGTACCTATTTGCATACTCAAATATATAATACTTAACTAAGACATAAATACATATTAGACTTCTCTAAAAAAATCATCCCATTTGCACATTTTTTTAAAATAAAAAATATATACTTACAAAAACCTTCTGCAACATTTTAAGTACATTGAAAATGTTTAAGCATTGCAAGCACAAGCAAAGCTACCTAACATTAAGTTACAACAATAAAAATGCTGGCACCGACTCCAAAGAAGTAATAAATTTTGAATATTTGCAAAATATTAATGTCAAATAAGTTTACCTATAAATTAAGTTTCTTTACAGCAATTCAAATTTTTATTTTTAACTTTTTAGTGTAGGAACTTTTGTCGTTTGGCTTTTTTTGAAGGCGGTTTTTTTTTTGTAAAAAGTTTTTTAATTATTTTATTTATACCTAGATAACGCAAGCATCACGATCTGTATGGAAACCAAGCGTGCCATTTTTTGACTACCTATTACGGCGTCACAAGCACTATTTGTGATCGGAAAATCAAATCGATTCAAAGACGCCGCCGCGTACGGCGCGGCGTCCCCCTCGCTCAAACCCCGCCTTGCCAACACAATTAACCATTTTATATTTTTAACTGATGTCCAACTAGCGCTGTACACGGATACAGACTGACCACTAACGATTTTTGTACGTAAGCTAGGCACGTGAAGTAGTTGATTTTGCGTTATCTAGGTATATCTATATCTGTGAGTAAAATGATGATAGATCACATACCTTTTAAACATCCCTTGTGTGTGCTGTTAACAGCAGCGTAAACGAAGCCATCCTTGCAGACGCAGTAGCTGCCCAGTCGGCAAAAGGCGTTGTCAGGGCAGTCCATGTCTACGGCACACACATTTCCCGTCCGACCTGGGGAAGAAGATAGAATCTTTTAATAACCAGAGTACAAACAGTAAATTTTGTTACCAGTTGCGGTAGCGATATCCGCTTGTGATATGAGCCTCCCACAAAATAGATCGCTGGCCTTATGAGGGTAGCAAGAAACATTTATAAAACAGAAAAAAGGATGGATGCGAAATGTAGAAAAACGTTGTTATGGCGACACAAGGGGAGTCTATGTATAATTGTGGACGTCTTTCAACAGCAATAATGATGAAGTTTTGTGTAAAATACCTACATATATAATTAACATTATATAACGGGATGTCAGGAGGGCGAGCTGTTGTGTCTGGCTGTTATTTTAAGACCTCGTCAGCGCGGGAATCTTCTGTGGACTTCAAGAAACTTTGAAATTTATACACTGTAGCTTTGACTGTTCACTACTTTAATTATAGAGACACTTAAATTACTAAAACAATAAACGATTGCAATAATAATTACCGATTTAGAGTCAATGGGATAGCGACTGTTCAAAAACGTGCAACGGTAGTCAACTACCCTACGAAAAGTGATATCGCGTTTGTCCGTCATGACAGTGCAGGCGTAACTCCGTTCGGTGTTACCAGCTTTTAATTGAAATTACCACTACTCGTATGTCAAAATCAAATCGATTAATCGTTAAAAATAACAGAATAATGACTAGTGATTAAAGAGTAACAAAATAAATAACAATTCTCCAATCATTTATTAATGTCACGCGCCGTTATATATTATTATTTTTTTATAATAGAAATAAGTTTAGAACGACAGATCTGTTTCCTCTGTACTTTCTACTAAATCACCTTTCTTTTTGAAGCCTACTGAATATACTAGAAAGTTATTTTTGTAATTATAAAACAATTTATTTTTAATTGGGAGGGAAATTATAATCTAATAAAGATTATTTTAATTAAGATTAAAATAAACTATAAATACTTATATACTAAACCTAACTGTGTACAAAACTACAAAACACACTTAGGCGTCAAAGTACTCCTCCACATCGCTGTCATCCGGAAATTTGTCCAGAAGGCTGGCAGCATTGCCACGTTAAATGGCAATGCTAATTCTCTGAGCGAAGAAAGTGCCAGGGGGCTTAGTCACATTCTCACTAACGATAACGAAATTCGAAACTCCAAATGTATGAAACTGACATATGCCTTCGAAAAGTCACGTGGTCAAACGTTTTCGATTCGCTAATTGTTATTAGTTGTTTATACGTCAAATTGGACGTTTTAATTCGATAATCATAGCCAAGAAGTTGTTATTTTATCGAACCAACACTTCGACTTATCGATATGTTAGCCGATGTCACTTTGTCTACCATTTTGTGGTCGACATCGTTAAGGCGAAATTGAACTTAGAAATGAATTCGACACGGAGCGATTGCCACTTGTCTAGGGCCCCAGATCTCTGATCACGCAAAGTGTCTATTAGTCGACGTGAAATTTCCTTAGTTAAATTAAATTTATTAAGTCCTAATTCTAAATTATTAACTACCATATCATAGACGACCAAAGTTAGGCATAAAACAAATTAATGATTTTCTTTGTTCGTAAACGTAATACAGTCATACAATATTCGGGGAATATAATCTATCTAGGCTATTCATGTCTATTTACATCACACAAATATCATAAAGATTATAAATGTATGTATATGTTCTAGCTTCCACACAAATCTGAGATGTGACGTGGTACGAAGCCACATCGCAAAAATTCGTGCGATGCGATTTCGCGCGGCGAAGCATCAGTTCAGGTGACCATACAATATGCGATGCGAATCGATTTGCTCTCTCGATACGTTGTGCGAGCTGGAAGATATTTATTTCGCATCTCAGTTTTGTGACTGAAACACTTCGAAGATAAAGGAGGAGCCGACCGCATTAAAAGACAGCGGCGCTCACGCACCAGACGTCGCCGGGATTCCGATCCCGATTTCCAGTCATTACAGTGGCTGGAAATCCTTTAGGCGCGGACTTGCGGACAGCGAGCAATGGGTAGCTCGCCGTCCAGTCGACTGGTAACAGTCTGGACCAAGCCAAGTCGTCAACAGCGCGCTCTGTTCCCGCGCGCCTTTTGGAGCTTTAAGCAAAACCGTAAGGACTCTGCAAAAGGGTCGAAACCTACTGGGGCCCAGGGTCTCTTTCTAAAAGGAAGGCTTGACCCCAGTGCGAAAGGCAAAGAAGGGACGGGGTGGGTCGTTTAGTCTGTAAGAGACTTTTCCTATCATAAAAAAAAAAACACTCTGAAGAGGATTTAATGAGGTCTGTCCTTCTGGTAAGTGATCGGCCGCGACAACGCTCTATTTATATATCTGTATATGTGTATAACCTCTTTAGTTATTCAAAACCCTTTTCATAGTTATAATTTGTTTTAAATTGAAAGTGTTCGACGTTAACGAAAGGATCGTAACTGGGCTAGAGGGCAGGAGATAGATCCAACAAAACATTTCTAGTTTACATAAATACTAGATAGTATGAGTAACATAAAATGACGAAAGCAAACAAAGACAGATTGTCTAATTCTCAGCTATTATCATTTCAACTTCGTTCCACAAAATGACGTAAGACTAAATCTATAAAATATTGCATGAAATAAATTCGAAGCTGATGAATATACCAATTTTTCCCTGTCATTGTTGCCAGTCTTTTGTTGTAATTAAGTAAAAATATTCTGCAGAATTCGCTCAAAGATTTGTCTTCGAGTCTTGATTTAGTGAAAAATTATGTTAATAAGTCTACATTTTAATTAGATCACGTTTTGTTTTGTTTTGTTAATTTTCGGAGAGAATCTAGTGTTCGTATTCTCTTTAGAAATATTTGCAGTTTGTGAAACAAAGCTGGTGATTTAATTATATTATAGGGTAAAACCCGGAGAGTTGCCCCACTTTTTGAAATCATTTGAAATCAGTCCATATCTCTGAGTAAAAAAAGTGAAATGCGTTATTTGTAAGACCAGCCGGTACATAGCAATTTAAAAAAAAAATCTTTTATATTTTTAGAGTATTAGCGATTTTAGCGGACCTCTATAGTATTTTGTGACATCTATCCCGCGTGTGGGATAATTGCCAGATCCATATAAATGCCTTACAGGATAAATGTCCTCCCCACAAAATGGGCAACTATTCCCTAAAAACTTTGATCGCATTTTGTCTTCTCATGCAATCACATAGAGGCGTAAGACACGGTCAACATAGTAGTAGCTGGACAGGATTAATAACTGAAATAGTGTACAATTCATTCGCAAAACTAGAGTAATCGAAATCAAGGTAGGTACACTAGGTACCTATCCCACTGGGGCATCTATCTCGGCTTTACCCTTATTGTCCTTGGGCAAATTATTACTTAGTTCTTAGGACAATATTTAACCTTGATTTTAAGGACATAATATCGTTGTTATGTTCTTAAAATCTCGATTAAATATTATCCGTATTGCAAATAAAAAACAAAAGACATACGACATACTCGTAATAAATTAATCAGTGCCTACCAACAATTCTATTTACTCCGCTCTCGCAAAGAAAACTTCAAAAGCTGGTATAATATTTGTTCTTTCTTCAGTTCAAATATATGACAACAAGGAAATGTACACTTGTACAAGTTAATATTACTTGTAGTAGGTAAGTGTATCAGTCATTTCGCGATAACTTTGTGTGCACTCCAGTGTAATCGCTGAACAAACTATTGCGATACTCACCTATTATATATGGCATGACAGTTAGGGATGTCAATTTTTTTTTACAAGATTTAAACTATTATAATTATGGCACTACAGTTTAGGTTTAACTTTTTTTTACAAAGGTTTAAAGTATTTTTTGACCTGAAAAGGATATTGAACAATATTTAAGGAAATTCAATTGCATGTTTTAAATAATTTTTTTTTAGAGTTTCTCGCGTACATCTAAACCTGTTTAAACACCACAATAACTATAAAATTAAAATAAATGAAGAACTCTAATCATTACATAGTATAAAACAAAGTCTCAAGTTTTTTTGAATAAGTAGAGCAATTCATGACGAAGGTTTATAAGTATGATAGGTACATGCGTAATATATTAGTATTGCACCCGTGTGAAGCTGGGGCGGATGCTCTCAAAACGGTGAAGGAAAACATCGTGAGGAAACCGGCATGTCCTAGAACCAAAAATTCGAAGACATGTGACATCCACCAATCCGCACTGGGCCCGCGTGGTGGATTATGGCCCATACCCTCTCCTAGAGAGGAGGCCTGTGTCCCAGCAGTGGGAACATTAAAAGGCTGATGATGATGACTTGTCCGATTTGTAAAATTCTTTCTGTGTTACAGTACGGCCATCGGATCTTGGTGAGTCTGAAGTTAAGCTCTGCGAATTTTAGCGCTTGAAAACTCGTAAAAAAAATGCAGGTTTAAACAAATAAATGCAATTGGCAGTTGTTATTGTGGTTGAAAACTATTACTGGCATTTGGTTTTCTTAAAACCTTTATTTTTGTTTGAGTGCACAAGCGCAAAAATTCGCAGTCTTACTTCTGAATCGCCAAGATCTGACTGCCGTAGGTACTATAGATGATTGGGTTTAGATTCTTCAGTTAAAAGTATAATTTAGTGAAAAATCGTATTCCTAATACTGTTTTTACCGGTATGCTTGGCAACCCTATGCGAGACTCGCCTACTTTATGGCACGGTAGTGTACTGAAGGTATATTTTTTGTACCCTGAAGGTCATTTTTTCAAGCGATTGTTTACAAGGCTGCTCTATTTTAATCCGCCTTAGATAAATTACTTTGATTGTTTTAAGGGAGTTTTTTATTACTAGCAAACAAAAAAGTGCTGTTGTTCTGAGATAGATTACGTTATTAACAATGTTTTTATTCTTGATACTTTGATACTTGATCATTATTTTTTTTAGTCTTGATACTTGATCAATTTTTTTTTAATGTAGAGCTTGAGAAAAATTTTTTTTTGACCAGCATGTCTATTAGTTTCTTTAATGCCTAATAAATGAACCTTCTTTAGCTGTTTAAGTAAAAAACGTAATCATGGACTACAATTTTTTTTCAATACTTGTAAGGAATTTTTATTGGCCGACAGTAAACTTTTTAGCTGTAAGTCCTCCATGTTACTTAAATAAATAAACTCGGACACTCTTATACACACAAGACACGCAATTTACTCTTTTTCGCACTAGGGCGGAAAAGTACACAATTACTACATTGTTACTAAAATGTATATTCGTATGAGACTCTTATAGGAGTTGATACTCCATATACAAAACAATTGCTTATTTTTTGCCTTGAAAAAAAAAAATTGTTGTTTTGATTTTTCTGCCATAAAAAAAAAATCTGTTTGACCCCTAACTTGTTTAGACAAAATAATTATATATTTTTTAGTATAATATAAGACAGGGCAGAATGGAAAAAGAAACTGTGTTGCGCCAACCCCAAATAACATCCGAATGGACCCTGCAGAAGGGTCGAAGTCAACTAGGGCCAAGGATTCGTGTCTGAAGGGAAGACTCTGGCCCTGGTATAAAAGCGACGTCGGAACAGGGTGGGTTGTTTAATAAGTAAGAGTCTGACACAATTTTTTGCTCCGCCCCAGGGCGGGATTTGTCGCTAGATGATTTTTCCCACCATAAAAAAAGAGTGAATAGGTTACTTCATGGTAATTTCTAGGCGAGTGTATTTCATCGTTGACCACATAATAACTTGTATATCAATTATTTATCATATCTCTTTTAATTGTGTCTATAATTACGGTAGTCGAGAAAGACAATCTGTTTATTTTTTTGCTGTCATAAAACTGACTAACAAGATGGTTTAAACCATGAAAACGATGTTATTAAAAGATAAAATTACTTTTCCATTTGAACTAAAAACCTATAAAGATACCGGAGTAAATGAATATCCGTCAGGCATCGCAAAAGAGATTAATATACTCACCCGTGCGCGACAAAAGATATTTAAAATGAATGACAGCTATAATATTGAGTAAAGAATGATATAGAAAATGAAATACAAAACTAGTTTTATTTATAACTAGCGACACGCTTCAGCTTTGCACGGGTGCAATGTAAATATATTATGCGTGTATTATACACATAAACCTTCCTCTTGAATTACTCTATCATTTAAAAAAACCGCATCAAAACCCGTTACGTACTTTTAAAGATCTAAGCATACAGGACAGCGGTAAGCAACTTTGTTTTATACTATGTAATGCAGTGGTGGCCGAGTGAGCAATGATGGCCGAGTGGTAAAGGCCCCAACTTACGAGTTGTAGGTCGCGGGTTCAAACCCAACAAGGCGCATTACTTTCTGTAATGTATTTCATTACCACTGCTCTAAAACGGTTGAGGAAAACATCGTGAGGAAACGAGAATGTCCTAGAATCAAAAATTCGAAGACATGTGACATCCACCAATCCGCACTAGGCCCGCGTGGTGAATTATGGCAAATTCCCTCTCCTAGAGAGGAGGCCTGTGTCCTAGCAGTGGGAACATTACAAAAAAAGCTAATGATGATGAATGATATGGACTAGCTAGGAGGCTATCTTTCATCATTTATCAATTCTGGTCGAAGCTTCAAAGTCTTGAGTACCGAAGCTGAGTCGCTAGCGTCAGTTCATTTTGTATCGTTTACATTTTGGGGAGTGCTCTTCTCTTTCTTATTAGCAGCTTTGAAGTTTTCTTTAAAAACTCCTCACTCCGACCTCCTTTCTAGAAGAGGAAATCCCACCATGCAGGCCTAATGCGGCTTATTGAATACTAATATAAATTCGTGAGGAATGTTCTGTATATTTTCTCATGATGTTTTCCTTTATCGTTTTGAGGGCCGCCCAGCTGTGAGGACGAAATAAATAACACAAAGAAATGTGCTTGGCTGGTGTTTAACCAACGACCTGCATATTGTAAGTCGGAGCCTTTACCGCTGAGCAAAATTTAAAATGTGTTTAATTTTAAAATTATAAGCCCACAACGATAAAGACGACTAAAATAGCACAAGTTCTTACGAGTAGTCATAGCCATAAACAATTTTTAGGGTTCCATACTAAAAGAGTGAAATGGGATCCAGTTACTAAGATTCCGCTATCCGTACATCTGTCTGTTTGTCACCAGACTGTATCTCATAAACCGTGGTAACTAGATAGTTGAAATTTTAAAAGATTGTGCGTTTGTGTTGCCGCGATAACAACAAATAATACTAAAGACAATAAAATATATATTTAAGTGCGACTAATTACATAAAACTTTTTTTTTTGCGACGGATGACAAACAGAACCCTCCGTGCGCGAATCCAACTCACACTTACCCAGTTTTTTCAACCATAAACTACCGTTACACAAAAATTTATTAAAAATTAGAGAGTAGAAAAAAAGTAATTTCCTCCGGTCATTCGCGGTTTTCAATTCTCTCCGGCCGTTTGCCAATGATGCTGCGTTTAGTGCGATGCTTCGTTTAGTGAGCGGTCGAGTGCGACAGCGCAGGTTCGAGTCCGGTTTAATTGAAACGAATCGAGTGTTGCAAATGGTTCCTAACGGTGGATGGCTCTATCTTTAGTCGTTGCTACAATGGAATGCTGGGTATTGACGATTATACAATGCTCAATGACATTAATGTCATTGAGCATTGACATTAATATCATTGAGCATTGTCATAATTTATTTATTTAACTATTTATGTACACACATAAGAATAAAAGAAAAGAACAAGGAAACAGAAAAATAGATACAGAGGTAATGCTTATTTCTAAAATAATCTCTTCGAGCATACTCGTACCTTTATATCGGCATTAGCACAGTTTACGGTCTTACGGTTTTTTTTTTGCACTTCCTTCTAAGATAAACATGTAGATAATATTTTTGTGTGTAGCTGGAATAATGCATACCCATGTATATATTGTACATTCCAATTAGAAAATCAAATTACAAAAAGAGGGCTGGCTCATTCTTTGCCTAAAGGATTAGCATTGCCATTCAACGTGGCAATGTTGCCAGTCTTGTCTTCCACCACGTTTCCAGATGACAGCGATGTGGAGGAGTATTTCGACGTCTATGCGTCTGAGTGTATTTTTATATTTGTATAATATGTACATAGATTTAGTGTAAATATTTAGTTTCATTTATATTTAAGTTTTTATATTGCATTTTAACTTTATAATTTACGAACAAAATTCAAGCGCTGCTTAACTTAGTGTTTTTAATGAAAAGACAAATGACACATACCTAACTACGTTATAGGTTGTGAGAAAGTGAACCCCGTAAACGAAGGCTAAGTAGGACCTTAGCAGAAACCACGAAAAAAAGCAAGTTCAGCACATTTTGACCAGTTAGAAGAACATAAATGTACTGACCAGCAGATTTGATTCCAGGTCCCATAGTAAAAATTATTATTTGTTATCATGAATTCAATTACATGTTTAAGTATCGGTCGACAGGCGTTGGCCGTCCGATGCAATATGTTGGCCCGCAGGTTTGCACATTAAAATAACGCTTTCGGTATAGGCAGAGGGTATACAACGTACAAAATATCAATCAATGCTTTCAGGATATTGTTGGGGCTTCCACGCTACTACAGTGCATCAGCAATGTTTGCCGGCGCACATATTGATGGTTTTAAAACCATCATAAGAACGCGGGTTGCGTCCATGATGCACAGTGTGTGGTAGTGGCAACTGCATTCTGAAGGTGATAAGTGATAAGCCATGTTGCGCCATTTTGGCACACTGGGTACATGTACATGTGTATTTACCCGGTGTGGCAAAAGATATTTAAATTAATCATAAAATGTATTTTACAAACATAGTTTTTACTAACTAATACTAATATGGACCACAGTCTGAAATAAAGTACTTATTTTTATTTTTTTATTGTTATTATCCAGTCACCTTATATTATATTGTAAAGGTAAACTTAGAAAACTGTTTGAGGTTCAGTAAAACACTTATTTCTCTACCATAAAGCAGGAGAAATCACTTAACGCTTTCCAAATAAAAAAAAAAAAATGCATGACTCACGAAGCTACGAATCAGTTAACTAGTATCGTCTAAACAGGTCATAAGTACTTAGCCACAAGTGAGTGCACTTGCCTTGCCCTCCTTACGTCACTTATCAGGTAAGGTAAGACCGCAATTGGCTAATATGCGCTGTCTGACTACACGCATCGGTATTTGTGAGGAACAACTGAGGATGTGGTTTTTTTCCTCATCATCATCAGCCTTGTTAATGTTCCCACTGCTGACACAGGTCTCCTCTCTAAGGGAGTGAAAGGGCTATAATCCACCACGCGGGCCCAGTGCGAATTGGTCGATGTCACATGTCATGGAATTTTTGGTTCTAGGACATGCCGGTTTCCTAGCGATGTCGAGTTTTTTTTATGATCGGCAAAAATCATCAAAAGAAAATCCCACATTTAGATAGTGTCAGACAAAGAAGGAGAAAAAATACAAAGAAGGGAAAGAGGTGGGTTTTTAGTCAGTAAAAGACTAAAAACCTACCTCGTTCGTTCTTGGACTTGGTTCCAGGGTCAGATGAAAGTGTAACACCTAACACTTTCACATTTACCTTGACCTTAACAATTTACTGACAGTTGTCAGTAACGTCCTCTCTTCCTCGTCTCTTTCTCCGTCCAAGGAACAGCGGAAGAGACGGCGTGTGGAGAATGTTTAAAGAACACTGGCGTGAAAATTTTACAGGCCTGTCGAGAGGAGGCCTGTGTCCCTGCAGTGGGAACATTAAAAAGGCTGATGATGATGATGATGATGTCGGTTATTAGTTAGTGGCCCTTAAGGTGGCTTTTTTATGGTGGGTAAAAATCATCTGATGACGAATCTCACTAGCATAATATTTTAGCTGATGGCAGGATGAACCCGTCTTTCCTGCGGATTTCAACATATTGTGATCTGTCTAAGATAACCGTAGGGACCCTGCAGAAGGGTCGAAGCCAACTGGGGCCAAGGGTTCGTGTCTGAAAGGAAGGCTCTAGCCCTGGTATAGATGGCGACGTAGGAACGGGGTAGGTTGTTTAGTCAGTAAGAGTCTGACTCTGTATCCCGCTCCGACCAAAGGCGGGATTCGTCATTAGATGATTTTTACCTGATTTCATGATAGCACAAGTTTAAACCTTAGTGGCTTTTTGGTTGCTATTTTACCTAAATAGTTCTGTAATTTTTCTGTATAAATAATAAATAAATAAAAAAAAAACCTACCATTAAAAAAAAAACTGTCTGAGATAACTTTTGCACCACCGCATCACTATCTATTTCGAACTACCTTCTATCATTGTGTTTCTCTTCACAAGTTACGATAACTGCAAGGAAATAGGAAGCGGATGAACGATTTCTTACACCACATCGTGGGAGAATATATGTAACAAAATTGTGTTAATTTCCTTTAATTAATATTGCTTTACATAATAAACGTGATATGTTAACAATGGTTATTATTGATCGTTAAGTCTCTTGAGAAAGTTGTGTATGTATTATATGATTCTACGCACGCTTCAAAGAGATGTTGGCAAACAATAGAAGCCAGCAGGGCCGATACTCGCGAAGGTTACAGGAATTTATGAAATCCTGGATCCGTGAACAGTATGGACAACTGTAGGACCAAGCAGGTGGGCTTTGTTCAGTAAATGTCCTACACGCCCTCGCTCCACCCTAAACAAAGGGAAGTCATTGAATGATTTCCAACTTCCAAAAACAAATCCTTCAGCATCTATGAGAATTAAGAATCGTAGCGAGATCCTAATCTCATTTTTTCATAATGTACAGTAGAGAAAATATATGCAATTGCTTAAAGAGAAAGAAGAAAATGAAAAAAAATGGATAGATTGTGTTGAAGAAGATATGGCTAGGTTAGTGGGTTAATTATATGGCCCTCGGAAAACCCTAAACCCTCAATCAAAATGAGTTCAAGAAAATAAAAATTTTTGTGTAGTTTGATAACTCAGCAGGCAGCACAAAAACAATAAAGTAGGTAAGTATTAAGATGAAGAAGTAACTCTCTGATGCAGTTAATCCCGCAAAATCTATTATTGAAATAAAATTAATTCCTCCAGCTAGGCCCATTTTTACGTAGGACATCATCGGATAACTTCTATTTTCCTCTTCTTCTTCTTCTGGAGAGGGAGAGGGTGTCAGACTTTTCCTGACGAAAACGAGTTGCCACGATGAAAGAAGTTTTGTAACTTTTAATCAGATATCAAGTAGTGTTGCAACCTATTTTATTTACTTTTCGAAGGTGGGAGAATTTTCGCTAATTTAATAAGAGGTCTAGTTATCAGATTGCAGGGTACCCCGAGTTCAATGGCTCCTGAGTTTGGGGGTCCTTGCGTTTAGGGGCCCCAATACTCTGCCACGCTTAGGATTTCGGTAGCTAAAGGCTAGTTTAAGCGCTAGCTTACGTCTACTCTTTGCTATCTAGGATGTCTGAAGCGACATGATTTATAACTTGCACAAGATTGATAAGAGGTTGACAAGCTGTGTAAGGTTCCACCATTGTTTACTGATAACCGAGTCAATGACATAAAAGTTTAAGCCTAGAAGCAAACATGACGAAACGTAGACTCATCACGATAGTTAGAAATATAGGCCTGTGTTGTAAAATAGTCTTAGCATAAAAAAAATCACATTAAAAATATAATAAATAATTTGAGACCATTGGTGGCTGAGTGGTAACTTCACGACTTACGAGTTTTATACAGATATTTTGTAGATATTATCGATATTATCTATTATATCTACAAGAAATCGTCAATTGAAACCAAAACATAAATTTGTGTAAAACTGATCTGGTATATATTTCTGACAATCTGCTATTTTACGTGAATTTGGGCCCTCCATAATGTACTCTTAAATTATAAAATATAAAAAAAAAAACACGTAAATATAAGCCTTGTATTTAATCAAGATTCTAATATGACAATTTAACTCAAAAACTTTAAAGGGTTTAAAAAACAAAACACGTATTTCCTGGAACAAGTTTTGTGAAATATTCGACAGTAAATCACCGAATTACCGAATGTCAACAGAGTTTTCGGGCTCTCTTTTTTCGTGTTGCCTTTTCACCAAACATCACGATGGATTTAAATCATGATCGATGTATTGCCTTTTCATGAAACATCGCGTTGGATTGCGTTTGAACCATGATCGATGTTGGCGATAAGCGAGTGGGGGCCCCTCTGGCCTTCTTCTCTCGTCTTATCGTCCGAGGTTTTAGTCAACAAAAGTCTTACAGTCACGATTCATTAACACAGGATTAATCAGGTATAAAGTCATTATGGAGATACCTGTCTAACAGAAGCACTATTTTGCTAACAATTAAGATAATGGTTACAAACAGATCAAGCAAGGTACATAAGATAAATTCACGTGACTTCTTACATAGGTTCAATTAGCCTTCTGCCAGCGTGAAAATAGGGTTCTCTATACAAACTTTAGAACCCCATTACATCCCTTTAGGAGCTGAATTTTGACAAACCCTTTTTTAGTGTTCGCTTAAGTTTTAAAAGGAAGCCATGTGCAAAATTTCACACTACTATGCCCAGTAGTTTTGGCTGTGCTTTGATATGTCAGTCAGTCAGTTTCTCCTTTTATATATATAGATAACTAGTTGTTATAGGTATAAAGTTTTGGCCCATCGACTTTTTACTTATGTCCAAAATTACCAATAAGTACCTGATCGTAATGTTATTGCTTATGTAACTGCCCTCGATAATCGAAAAAAAATGAGGTAAATGATCGAGTCAAAATTACACAAGCTACTCAAAGTGGTATTAAAATAATAAACATTATTACACAATTCAATAATGGGGAAACATTACGTGATACAATAATTATGTTACTTATACAAGAAAGAAAAATTGCGCAACTATCGCCCATTATTCTGTTGATCAAGTAACCAAAAAACATAATACATTACGCGTCTTACAAGTTGACCCAAAATGGCAATCGATTTTCAATGCGCAGTCACAGATTTTCAGGTCTCACTTGAAGCAGGGGCTGCGTAGCTATGGCAATGATAGCCATTTTGGTTTAACTTATTTTCCGCGTTCTGTAACTAGATTTATCCAACAGAACTATTTCAAATTTAATTTTTATTAATTAAATATATTTATTCTTTATAGTCCGCCGTGCACACAATAGGAGACCTACAAATATATCTCTGATTGCGGTACAAAAATGAATATAAAACATATAATTAACAAAAAAAACTCACGTTTTTCCGGCCCCTGCCCCAAAACGACCCCCAGAAGGGCCAAAAAGCCCAATAATTCCCATCCCTTCATTTTCCGGCTACACAGGAATCGGGAGCAATCGGCAAACGTCGGGAGAGATCGGGACCGTTCGACGCAGGAACTCACGCGCACACGACCTCACGTCTGGGAAAAAAATTAAAATGTAATTATAGTAAGTATAACAGAGTGATGATAAGATTTTATCGCATCTCTATGATTAATTGTATGATAGGAAAAATACTCGTCACGAGATGGGAGGGAGTGGGGATGGCGAACGATCTATTGTAGTAAAGTATATTATGTTAGCTAGAGATGTGGTTACTAACAGTACCGTTAGTACCGCAACTAAACAAAAAAAAATACAATAAAGGCTCAGTAGAAACATTAAAATACTGAGTTTTGTTACAAAGTGCGAATAAAAAATAACGACAAATACGACCGCAAAAAGTTAAAATTTTAAAATTTGCGATATCAAGCAACACGAAATATGAACACAAATACCGCGCCGTGCTAGACCAATAGCAACATAATGTTTTACAACGAAAAAACCTTTAAAAAGTTAACCATTTAAAGGCCTCCAGCACATGCACAGCAGGCTGTTGAAGTCTAAATCTAGTGCTGACTAGGACGATTGCCAGCGGTATCTATATAGGCTCTTGCCGCAAACCCAGAGGGGCCGCAGAAATTAACAAATACAAACCAAGTCTTGTTAATGCTTAATAGTAGCTTAAGTATAAGAAGTATTATTTATCGTGTATCTAATAAGGGGGCGTTCAAGTATTACGTAACGCGATTTGGGGGGGAAGGGGTGTCTCGTAAAACGTTACGATGCGTTACAGGGACGGGGGGGGTCTTTCTTACTACACGTTACGTAACATTGTTTTTTTTTTTTTAAATAAAAAATTAGGAAATCAAAACTCCCAAAATGGCAACCTTTTTTATATAAGTGGTACTTTTCATTTAGGAATCCCTCGATTGTATTAGTCTGGTCTTAGACAACGGCTAAAAAAAGCTGAAAAATAAAGAAAAGTTTAGGTAAAAATGCTCACTTTGAATGTTACGTAACGTTTAGAGAGGGGGAGGGGGGGTACAGAAAAAAGTTACGGTGCGTTACAAGGGGGGGAGGGGGGGTCAAAAATCTTCAAAAATTGCGTTATGTAATACTTGAACGCTCCCTAAGAGTGTAGAAGTGCCCTACCAGGAGTGAGGATTGGGGCAAAGGTTGATGCGAAATCGGAACACCGGGGCCCTGGAACTAAGGCAAGAAGGAACGGTGGGTCGTTTAGTCAGTAGAAATCTGATACTGTATTCTGGTCCGCCCGTGGGCGGTATTCGTTATTCGATGGCGTCTAACACCATAAAAAAAAACGAGTGAGGATTGTCAACTAGGTAATGAATGCGCAGTACCCACGGCATACCCTGTTAGTTCTCCTTTAATTTGCCCCTTTCTAATGTAATTCCTATCATAATAGACAGACAGACAGATAGGCAACAAAATGATCCTGATAGGTGCTCTGGAGTGGCGCCACTTGCACGTGGAGTTGCATAGAAGCAAAAAATTATAAATATCAAACAAGGGCACGGACGTAATGTCTCTGGATGAAATGAAAGGCAGGAGTGCAGTTTTACTCAGTAGGAGTCTGACACTGCCCAGACTGGCTCGTTTGTGAGGCAGCCTGGGCGTCCATGAAGGTTTGCCCATTCCTGCCAAAAAAAAAAGCAAAGTGATCCTATACGGGTCCTGTACTTTTTCTTCTAAGGTAGGGAACCCTAAAAGCTGAGTCATATTTCACTGACTTGTACCAACGTTGAATGTGATAATTAATGTAAAGAAAAGTAGGTCAGGTGAACCTGGCTGCATAGCAATTTAGCTTAACCATGACAATTAAGTTAACACGTAATACCAGCTTAAAGTGGGACTAAGCTCCTTCTTTGAGGAGTGGCTGGAAAGACTTCACGCCGGCGGCGTCCTTCCGCATGACGCTATTTTGATCCCGGTGAAGACAAAGAAGGAATGGGATGGGTTATTTAGTCAGCAAGAATCTGAAACTATTTCCTTCTCCGCCCAAGACCTGGATTTGGTATTAGATGATATTTTCTTCTATAGAAAAAATAACCTTTCATCGCACACGATAAGTTTAAATTTTTAGAAGGTTCCTGTCTGTAAGTATGACACACCTTTTCGCCCGACCTTAGAGCGGAATAAGTCATTAGATGATCGCTCAATTGCTGCACCAACAGTGCCTCCTATTATATTTATCAGTAGGACATCATTCTCATAAAGACCTGTGTATGACCAACAAAAAGATGATGGCTACAAAAAGCAGTAAAAACCCGTCGTGTGTAAACACAGCCTCATTGAAGACAAGTATTTAGATCAGTAACACGTTTCTCTCGTTAGACTCGAAGATATTGACAAGTTGTGGCTATGGAAATGATTTGTATGCAATTTTACTAAGCGTTTTGCCTCATTGTACCGCGTATTGAGGGACTGGAACAGTTTGCAAGCTGAGGTCTTCCCGTCCGATTATAATTTAGGTGTCTTCAATGCTAGAGTGAATAGGCTCTTAATAAACTAGTACACCTCACCATCAATGATTGCATCACTGCTTACCATCAGGTAACGCTTTCGCACCAACCGTCAGTGCTTACCATCAGGTGGGATCGCAGTCAAACACTAGTTTATATCCTAGTGAGTCTCTACGTCTAGTCCTGCTTGGGCCAAGGATTGGCTTTCTAGGTAATCTCTGATGAGTCAGAGAATGAGAACAAAACCTTATCGATACACTATTGAATTCTAAACGTTTTGTAGAGCAGTGGTGGCCGAGTGGTAAAGGCTTCTGACTTACGAGTTGTAGGTCGCGGGTTCAAACCTAGCCAGGCGCATTACTTTGTGTAATTTATTTCATCACTTCTCTGCCGTGCAGACACTAAAACGCAGTAAAAAAGCGTATTTTACAACACTTTTACTGCGTTTTAGTATCTGCACGGCAGTTCTGCTCTCAAAACGGGAAAACATCGTGAGGAAACAGGCATGTCCTAGAACCAAAAATTCGAAGACATGTGACATCCACCCACCCGGACTGGGCCCGTGTGGTGGATTATGGCCCATTCCCTCTCCTAGAGAGGAGGACTGTGTCCCAGCAGTGGGAACATTGAAAAGGCTGATGATGAATGAATGAATGTTTTGTATGCAATGTTTCACCACCTATGCAACGCGGTTTTAAATGCAATAATGTTTCGTACGAAATACCGTAAAAGGTAAACAATTTTTTTGTGCAATCGTACACCAATTAAGCTGCAAATCAAATATACAAACTCTTTGCGTCATAATAAAAGAAGTAATCAAACTAGATTAACTGTAAGTTAAAAAGAAACAGTGTTATCTTTACATATTGTAACTGTTGGAGTTAATAGGTCACTATGTCATTTCTTCTGATAAGCGTAGAGTGAGCATAACGCCTATAATACACCATGGAATGCACAGGCGCCATGTTGAGTGAGCTATTTGGTTACAGTGAAGTTATTCGCCTATGCCATTGCTTTTCGGTTAATCACTACGGCTTTCGAAACGGTGATCCTAGAATCAAAAGTTTTAAGACATATTACATCCACCAACCCGAACTGGGCCCGTGTGGTAAATTATAGTACATGTCTTGATATAGTGTGGAAGCCTGAGCCCTAATAGTCACTAGAAAATAGGGCTGACTCCTCATCATCATCAACAGTGCACATAAGTCTACAATGATCATTTTATGTAGTACTAGCGACCCACCTCAGCTTCGCACGGGTGCAGTACTAATATATTACGCATGTATCATACTTATAAACCTTCCTTATGAATCACTCTACTTATTAAAAAAAATCGCATCAAAATCCGTTGCGTACTTTTAAAGATCTAAGGATACATAGGGACATGTGACTTTGTTTTATACTATGTAATGATACCTTTATATGGTCTATTAAAGTTTCATCGAAATCCGTTTAAATGAAATCTATTCAGGGCTGGGCCTCAAGTCTGCTATTATACATATATAGTACAATAGTGTCAGAATAGTCGATCATTGATTTAAAAAAAAATTGACTTTCCAATGATCAACAAAATGACGAATGAATATTTTGACAGTTCCTTTAATCAGTGACTTACGATTAGAATGTTATTGTGCAGTTATTGTTTTTAATTAGTTACAAATTAACAGATTACGAACTTTTAGTAAAATAACAATGGAATCGTGATGGAATGACAGTGAGTGGGATGACAATATTTCGAAAATAGTAGACTTGGGCCCCGGATTCCAAACGCTAAAAGCACACCCATCACATATACCCATAGAAAGTAAACCAAAACATCCCAATGTCTTCCCACAATAAATTCCACTCTTTAACACGACCATTACAAGATTCCTATCGCACAAATGATACACTCGGACACAAATCGAATGCTACAAATCGTTTTAGAACAATAGTTTTTACTGCTCAGTATAATTTCTATGTGCTATCCGCTCTAGTGGTTCCTGAGATTCTCACGGTGACCGCTCTAGCGTAGAGAAATAACTCTAAAGTGAAATGCTGTCATATTATATTTTTGGTCTATATTTAGAACTAGCTTTTGCCCGCGGTTTCGCTCCTGGCAATAGATTGTTGTACTCTACTCCATTCTACCCTGCTCTACCCTGCTCTACCCATAGGGTATAGTATACCCTATTTTATTTATCTTTTTTTATAAGAATCTTCTCCTGACAATAACAAACACAACAAAAAAAGAATTAGCGAAATCGGTTCCGCTGTTCTCGAGTTTTGCGCTTACCAACACATTTTGCGATTCATTTTTATATTATAGATAGAATAGAAATACATTTATTCGATACAGACACAGGACAACAGTTACAAAACACACAGTAAAAAATAACAAAAATAAAGAGTATGCTGAGCGTGCCTGAACAGAAATGGTGACCACCTCGGCATTTGCTGGGCGTCAGACACCCAGCAAAGGCGACCTTATTTCTGATCTTAGACGCAAAGAGAATCATAGTGAGTTCCGAGAGGATTTTCTTTTTAATTAACATAAGCTAGTGCTTGACTGCGATCCCCTTGGATAGCAAGCAGTGATGCAATCGTTGATAGTAAGGCTCGCTAGTTTATTGAGCCTATTCCCTTTAGCCTTGAAGACATCTAAATCGGACGGGAAGATCGCAGCAGGTAATATGTTCCAGTCCTTCGAAGTACGTGGTTTAATTCATTAAGCCCCAAGAGGATACCTGTGTCCCCACACCTATTTTCTGACCTTTCGAGTACCGTAATTTGAGATATAACAGAAAAAAAAACAATAGAAGTATAAACGCCGGCGTTCGCACAGGGCTTCAATAGTTTAATGTGTGTGTGTGTGTGAGTTACGGTATTCAAAAGGCTAAACGACAAGGCCAACAAAGTATTAAGTGGTTCTGGCTCTCTTTTTTCGCGTTGCGTTGGTTAAACCAAAAAGCTTTGAGGCTGACGATAGACAGGTCTGTCTTAATGGCTGTAGAAGTGGTGATGATGAAACATTATAGTCGTATTAATAATCATGAGTTCTATAATTATTAATACGGTTAACAAAAAAGTGATAGATAAAACATACGAAGACCACACACAGAAGGCTGTGTCTTCAATCCATATAAAAATAGACACAATATTTACGTAAGCAAATGTGTCATATGTACAATTCCTCAACTTAACATGCCACTCGAGTATCCAAGTTACACGCGTTGCATTCGGACTTGTGCAAGCGTATTTACAAGTTTTTTGCATTAACTGCTAACAAATAACATTCCACTGAAAGTTGGTCACCGGGTTTCTTCATTTTGTAGACGATATTTAAAAAGCATTAAGAAATCATTTTTAGAGTTACGTATCTACCTATAGAATAAAACGGAACCCTATTACTAAGCCGGCTTTTGGACGGTGAGCTATGGGTAGCTCGCCGTCCGGTTGTCTGGTAATAGACCGCACCAAGCCATTCATCGATGGCGTGCTCTGTTCCCGCGCGCCTCAAGGAGTTGTCAGCAAATGTAGAGGCCCAATTGCGGGGCCGAAGCCTACTGGGGTCCCAATCCGGTTTCTGAAAGGAAGGTCCGACTCTGGTATGAAGGCTAAGAAGCCATGGGGTGGGTCTTTTAGTAAGAGTCTGACACTGTCTCCCGCTTTACCCAAGGGCGGGATTCGTCATTAGATGATTTTTCCCATCATAAAAAACTCTATTCCTAAGACTACACTGTCAGTCTGTTTGTCACTAGGCTATATCTTATGAATCGTGATTGCAAGTGTACAGTCAGCATCTGAACATTGGACTTAGGCCTAGTTAGCAATTACTGCAAACCGGAAAAAAGAAGGTTTTGCAGTATCGTCACGTTCAGAAGCACGTCATTAATACGTTTGGCGCCGAACTGTCATAAAATTTAAGAATTTAATAAAATATTAACATTTTACAGAACATTTATTCGAACGTCTGTCGATAAACGTAGCGTTAAAAGGCCTCCCACAAGGTGGACCGATGACCTGGTCAGGGTTGCTGGAATCCGATAGATGCGAGACGCAGAGGACCGGTCGTTGTGGCGACGTTTGGGGGAGGCATTTGTCCGATAGTAGACGTCTTGAAATGATGATGATAAACAGTATAAAATAAATATTTAAGAAGGCTCGTTTTTTTTTTGTTTTTGGTAGGACCACTTTTTTTGGTTGGTAAAAATCCAATGTCGAAACACGCCCTTGGGCATAGTGGGAAAACAGTGTCTGTCTCATAATGTCAGTTTATTAATGACAAAATAACCTACCCCATTCCTACGTCGCCAAAGACCTGTGATTTTATCCCGTTTTTTTTGGTACGGACGGTACAGAACCCTTTATGCGCAAGCCCACCTCGCACTTAGCCGAATTTTTTTCGTGTCACGAAATTGATATTTTTGCTATTTCAGAGGTTAAGGGTCAAGTTAGATGCTTTTTGTTCGTTGAACGTATTCATTGAAGTGAAACCGGCGCAATTTATAAAATAAAGTAAGTTTTGTGGTCACATAATGGTCAATTTGTAAACAATTGAAGCACGACGAAAATCACGCTAAGAGTGATACTGTGTTGCACTTACGCTGTATACAGGCTGTATCTTTTTTTATTGTCAATAGGTTCGCTCTTGACAGTCACAATGCGGTCGACGATGCAGCGCGCTTACCTAGAAGTAAGCTATTCACTCTAAACTTAAAGATTCCCGGGTTGAAGCCAACAGAAAATACAGGGTGGTTTCAGGTAATTCCATTCCTTAGCTGTACGCACAATAAAAGTGTGCTTTTCCTGCAGGCAAAGCTAAGTTAATAATCTACACTGGTCAACGTTGTTAGACAACTAATCAAATGAATGGGAATTACATTATTTCAGCAAAATTTTTAGCCAAGTTCACATCGTTCAAAATGATAAAGAGAAAAGTATCAGTTTCTACTATTAACACTGCTACATCCTGCCACCCTAGTAAAGTAACAATCGTTTCATTAAGGTCGAACGCTCGGCCACGCATTCATTTGCTTTGTCACGTGGTCAGAACCACATGACTGAGCGTTGGGATGACGTCAGGACAAAGAAATCGGGGGTGTGGTTAAATTAAAGTGTTCGATGTTAACGAAACGATCGTAACTTGGCTAGGGGGGCAGGATGTAGCGGTGATCATTGTAGATACGATTACATTTCATTATGTCATTTGTAGCGGTAGTTTTGTGGTATAAATTGTGTAAGTGCGTTTCGATTGTAGAAAGAGACTCGAGACGAAACTACCGTAAGGCCTGCATACATTGCCTAAACGCCACAGGTATTACATTGTCTAGGTATTGTATAAAATACCTGAATTATCCAGATTACCGGTAATATAATCTATTCATGTGTTTTCATAAGCGTTGAGTGACTATACTCAGGGAAATTAATTAAATTTGACTTTCCTGAAGCTTACATCCTAACCGAATCATTACATTACTAATTATATAAAGACGAAAGTTTATGTGCCTCACTCGAATCCTTTGAGTCTTAATCAACGGATTTGAATAAAATTTGGCCTACAGGCAGTCCACGTACTGGAATGTTGTCAGCAAACCGTAGGGGTCCAGTTGGGTCGAAACCTACTGGGGCCATGGTTTAAGTGCAAAGAAGGAAGTTTGTGGGTTTATTAGTCAGTAAAAGTCTGTCTGACACTATCTCCCGCCCATCCAAAGACGTGGAAATGTCATTGGAGCTTCTTAGACTGAGTTGAGTTTTACGAAAACTGACAAATGCTTGCACTGACTAGACAGGTCCACTCAAATCTGTGTGGTTATTTCCTCAATAGATTATCTCAATAGGTTCTCATGTGAATTTGACCATTGCTTTTTGCTGAGCACGTTTTGTGCGGTTGTGTCGCATATTTTTAGTATTTATGTAGTTGTTTTTGTTATTTTTTTTTTATGGTATGCACCATACTTTTGCCCAAATAAACGTTTTTTCTTTATTTCTTTCTTTTCTTTTCATTACATTATGTATTGTATGGACTTTAAAAGAGACTGGCCCCTGAGTTAGTTTCGGTATTTCTTCTCAGAGTAGTAAGCTAGGAAACACCGGCCTCATCTAGTTTAAGCTGACTAAAAAATGGACGTGTAAAACTGTTTTTACCTATTTGCAAAATAAACATGATTTATCATTTAATTCGGAAAACTAGATTCTCTTCGCAGCATGGTTTCAACTCGAGATCCGATTTGAGAACAGAAACAAAAATGACTCAACGTTTATCTCAAAGAAACCCGGGTTATCACCCTGTATAGACGCGTTTGTTAGGAAAATTACGAAATGCAAGCAAGTACGAGTACTAATCCAAGGTACAGTCGACAAAAAAACGTTTTGTATCACGATCAATCGTGACGGTACTAAAATGCGCGTGCGTTGCTATCGCCTCTTTTTACAAACTGTAGGTTTGGAAGATTCCTTTTTTGTTGTTACTTTTTGTTTAATTTATTTTTGATTACTTAACAGTAGAATATAACTATAGTATATCTGCTAATAAATAATGATTAAAAAACGTTACTTCCTTTTTTTAGGTTAAAAAATCAACCTAGGATGCAGTAAGGTTGACTGGTAGAAAATGTCTAAGGCATTAAGTCAGCCTCTGTACATTTGTGCATGAAGTGTTTAATAAATAAATGATATCTCCCGCCCTTGGGCAGAGCGGGTCAGATCAGACTGAGTATCAGACTTTTACTAAGAGCATAGGATAGCATTATCAGCCTTATAATATTACCACTGCTGGAACTCAGGCCTCCTCTGTAGGAGAAGGAATGGGCCGTAATCTACCATGCAGGCCCAGTGCGGGTTGGTAGATGTCACATGTCTTCGAATATTTGGTTCTAGGACATACCGATTTCCTCATGGTATTTTCCTTCAACGTTTTGGCAGCAGTGGTGATGAAATAAATCAAAAAGTAATACGCCTTACTGACTAAAACCCATTGCTGTTCTTTCCATTTTTTTTTTAAATATGTTCAACAACTATCACACAACGCCGTCTAGTCCCAAGCTAAGCAGAGCTTGAGTTACGAGTAGGTACTAGACAACTGATAAACATACTAATATATTTCTAAATACAAACATATTATAGATAAATTACACCCAGACACAGAACAAATGATCGTGCTCATCACACAAACATTTGTCCTGGGTGGGAATCGAAACCACGACCACCGGCATAGCAGTCTGTGGCACTAACCACTAGACCAACAAGCCTGTCAAAATCAGTGTTTTTTACATTAGCTTATTATTAGCTTGGAATGTACGAGTAACTATGCATGTTCGGCTCAAATCTTGCAACTCAATTTGGAAGCAGATATCTTCAACCAATTGAGCTGCAATTTTGCATGCAGGTGTAAATCGTATGACGATGCAATATTATGATGACATGGAGCTTATCTGATGATGGAATCGCGAGGTAGCCATAGGAACTCTGTAATCAAACGGTACAACCACGTTGAGTTTGGGCTCGTGTGAATCGTCTTGACGAGTTTTAATTATGTAAGTATAAACCACCGCTATAAAAGCTTGTTATGAAAAAAAATATTTTCATTGAAAACTTTTTTCTTTGCCTTTTGATTTCCAGGGCCACGGCGGAAACTACCGAACAATCCCGAAGCACCTTCGTGCTCTCTCTACAGCCTCATCCTCTATACAATGGAACCGGACAACCCACACGATCCTATTGTACACAGGCAGTGACCGTAACGTGATGTATGGCTCTAACGCAATTAGCTAAATTAATTAGCGCAGGTTGTTGACTCGTATGTGCCCGAAATGTTGATAAGGAGTGAATAGTTATGTAATGAAGACGGCGGTGCTTGGAGGTTTCTCGCGTGATTGGAAATGAAAATAGCCAGGGCTGCGTTTAAAAATACCAGTATAGGGTAGAGTTGTAACCCAGGGTCGTCATTTTATGACTAACTAACGACTCGCCCCAACTTCGCACGGGTGCAATGTTGATATTATGCACATAAACCTTTCTCTTGAATCGCTCTATCTAATAAAAATCCGCATCGCAAACCGTTGCTTAGTTTTATAGATCTAAACATACATAAGGACAGGGCGAATTTGTTTTATACTATGTAATATGTAATGAAGTAGCTACCCTAGAGTTGACCCAACTAACTCTAACTAAGGGTTTTTTATGGTGGGTAAAAATCATCTAATGACGAATCCCGACTTTAGGAGGAGCGGGAAACAGTGTCAGACTCTTACTGACTAAACAACCTATACCGTTCTTTCCTTGCTTTAATCATACAGCCCTGGTGTTATGCTTTCGCATCAACGCTTGGCCCCAGGAAGCTTCGATCCTGCAGGGCCCCTTCACGACGACTAGACAGCGAGCTAACCAATGCTCGTCGTCCGCAAGCCCGTGCTTGTAGTGGCCGAAATCGCGTTGGCGGCGGCTGCGGTGAGAACGCCGTTGCCTTTGCCTGATGCGGTCGGCCTCCTCCTTTGCTAGCATTACTGCTTTGCAGAAGGAGGCAACCGCCTGCTACTTCTCCTTGATGAACTACGAGCAGGGTAGTTTGGAGTAAGCCATTGAATTCACGCGCGAGTTCACGCCATGAAAACCGTTCTTATTCACGTTCACGCCTGTTTACAGAGTTTTACAGAACTAATCTAGATCCATCATTAAACATCTCCTGGACCAAAGGTTAATGCGAAAGCGTGACACCAGGGCCCGGGAATAAGGCAAGGAAGGAATGGGGTAAGTTTTTTAGTCAGTAAGAGTCTGACACTGTTTCCCGCTCCGCCCAAGGGCGGGATTCGTCATTCGATGATTTATACATACCATAAACAATAAAACCATTAAATATAGTAACAATAAATAAATTGAAAAGTTAATTGAAAGTTAATTCAAAGTTAGTTAATGGGTTTCGAAAATTAAAGCCTTCAATTGAAGTCTTCAAGAGGTTTCCAGAAACTTTCTTCGTTATACGAATATCAATGACCAATTTTCAGTTAAGTGAGGAAATACAAAGGCACTCTTATCTGAGGGCTACTTCTTAAGTATTGATTAACAAACTCTTCATTTCTTTGAATTAACTTAGTTTTAGATTTTCTTCTAACTTTTACCTGTTTTTAAGTGCTGAACTGAATCTGACATTGTATTATTATAGGTTTTTTTATGTGTTTATAAATATATCCCAGGACCTTGAAGTCTTGGGTTTTTGATAGGCGTACGAGAGACCGAAATCAACACGCAGAGGTCCTTTAGATATTTTTAATTGCCTCTGGAAATCCGCCAATTTATTTTTTTAATAATGATTTTTGTCATTTCTACAGCTAAGATGAATATAATGGCACCTCTTTAGCTTAAAATAAACCTAATTTATTCGGACAAAGGATACAAATCAGTATGTGATTTGTACGAAAAATTCGATATGGCGTCATTTCCATACGGTAGTTAAAAGTATGTAAATAAAATTGTTTTCTTTCATTGTAATATTCTAATTTATTATGCTCAAAATCACAGCTCAAAATCCTTAGTCATCATTTGATGACATAGTTGCATCGTTGAAATGAATGAGTGTGACACAAAAATGCCGTAATGATTTGACTCACGATGTGCTAATGACACAATCAATAAAATCCAGTTATGGGCAAAATTAATTATTGAAAGTTTAAATAGACTTAATTGCAACTCATGTTTCTTGTGATTTAATGATAAGAGTAAGTATAAGTATTTTCTTTTATGGTGGTAAAATCATTCAACGACGTCTTTGGGTGAGCAGGAGATAATGCCAGACTTTTACTGACTAAAAACCAACTACTGTTCCTTCTTTTCCTTTCAAACCAGGACCAGACCTTCTTTTCAAAAGCCGGTCCTGGCCCCAGTAGGCATCGTTCCAGCCGAACCCCTTTACAAAAGAGTTAAAAACTTAACTTAGTAACTACCGTCTTAAGTATCTAATCTGTCATTACCAGGTACATAAAGAAAGAAGGTCTATCTGATACAAGAAAGATACCATCAGAGATAAATGGCGTGAACGTTATTTAATGTATAGTCCCACTTTTCAATACAACCCACAAAAAAAATGACATCCAACTAAAAAAAAATCTTCAAAAATTATTATATCATCTCAATTTCAGCCGATTCAACCGTTAAACTGCGGTTAAAAACGGTTATTGCAAAACGAATTATTATCGATTTGCGTAAAAAATGTTACAACCGAAAAATCAGCCGACTTTCTAAAAATCTTTTACGCTATCTCGGTTTACGAGAGTTCTAAGTAACGAAATATAATATCTGAGTATCGCATGTTACTGAAATATTAAGTTTTGTGCTGTCGTTACGACGATAGCTGTCGTTCAAGCATTAAGTATTGGTAAAAGTTGAGAGCGTGGACAATCAAAATAACGTTTAGAAAGCTTATCTAGAAACTGCAGAATGTTTACGATATGTACCGATGCATAAAAACTTACATACATTGTGCTATTCCGGTTTAATAGAATAGAAAGCATAAATGGTCATATTAAAAGACATAATAAGATTATTGAATGGAATGGACTTGCGTTCCCAAAAGCACTTAATTTGCCAATTGTTATTAAAAATAAAAAAATACTTTGTAGAAAGCCCAAAAATCTCTTTTGTCTCTTTTATTTATCTATAATGTTCTCACTACTGGAACTCAGCTGAAATAAGCTGTACGCGGGCCTAGTGTAGATCAGTAGATGTCAAATGCCTTCGAATTTTTGGTTCTAGGACATGCCGGTTACCTCACGATGTTTTCCTTCACCGTTTTGAGAGCAGCGGTGATGAAATAAATTAGTCAAATTAATGCGCCTGGCTTGGTTCGAACCTGAGACGTACAATTCATAATTTAGCGTCGTTACTACTGCGGCCATTACCACCCGGCCACCATTGCACTCTTTTTAACCGACTTCAAAAAAAAGGAGGAGGTTCTCAATTCGATTGTATTTTATTTTTTTTTTTTTTTATTTTTTTTTTATGTTTGTTACCTCAGAACTCCGTTGTTTATGGATGGATTTGCAAATTTTTTTTTGTACTTGAAAGGATATGCTTCCAGATTGGTCCCATTTTTTTCAAAATTGAGTTTTGATGGTGGGATCCATGAGAAATCGAGGGAACTCCTCAAATATTATAGGCAACTATATAGTTTTTTTTTATATTTTCATCGAGAACTCAAGCATTTACAGTCAAAAAGTAACATTTGATGAGGTGGAACTGGTGAAGAAGATCAGAAATGGCTAACGAAACTTGACACTCACATAGATATCACAATCAAAGTAGTTAAGCAACTATGAAAATGCACTATAAACCAATGATCTTAAATAATTATGTTGAAAATGTTATCATCGAACTGATCTGATGATGATGATGGAGCTGGAAGGTAGGCACTGGAACTGCGTAACTAATTAATATATCCTAGCCGTGTTTGGGCTTGTTAGAATTGTCATAAGATGCACTTTGGCTGTAAGGTACTATTGAACTGATGTGATGATGAAGCTGGAAGGTGGAAGGTCGGCATGGGAACTTCAAAATAAAATAATGTATCCTAGCATTATTTGAGCTTATTAGAGCTGTCATGGGCAATGCTGTCAAGGGCAATGGAAAGAGCTATGCTCGGAGTTTCCTTGCGTGTTCGAATCTGAAATGAAGAAATGCGAGAAGAGAACCAGGGTCACCGACATAGCCCGAAGAATTGCCAAACTTAAGTGGCAGGGCACATTGCTCGTAGAACAGATGGCCGATGGGGCCGAAAGGTTCTAGAGTGGCGACCGCGCACCAAAAGACGCAGCTTTGGAAGACCTCCCAAAAGGTGGACCGACGACCTGGTGAGAATCACGGGAACGCGATGGATGCGAGTCTCATAGAATCGGTCGTTGTGGCGACGCTTGGGGGAGGCCTATGTCCAGCAGTGGACGTTTTCTGGCTGAAATGATGATGATGATGAGAGCTGTTATGAGATGTACCCATGAGATGAATCATAAGTATTTCATGCATCATATCATCTCTCCACGAGATCAAAACGATTATACTATAACAATGTACCTATAATATGTATTCCAACTTATATGACTTTGGTAACTTTTTCAAAAGAAATGTAGGAACAATATTGACTTCGTTGCCATAACACATTATAATAAAAAACACTAAACGGTTACAAATAAAAAAACTTTTTACAAAAAAAAAAACCGCCTTCAAAAAAAGCCAAACGATAAAAGTTCCTACACTAAAAAGTTGAAAATAAAAATTTGAATTGCTGTAAAGAAACTTAATTTATAGGTAAACTTATTTGACATTAATATTTTGCAAATATTCAAAATTTATTACTTCTTTTTGGAGTCGGTGCCAGCCAAGGCAAGGAATTACGAATGGGCAACAATCCCTTGAAAAACTACCTCTAACTTAACTATAAAACTACTTAGTACCTATTTGCATACTCAAATATATAATACTTAATTAAGAGATAAATACATATTAGACTTCTCTAAAAAAAATCATCCGATTTGCACATTTTGCCACATTTTAAGTACATTGAAAATGTTTAAGCATTATGTACGAAAAATGGCACTGGATATTAAAAAGCTACCAAACAAACAATTTTCAACAAGTTTCAACAATAAAAATGCTGGCACCGACTCCAACAAGAAGTAATAAATTTTGAATATTTGCAAAATATTAATGTCAAATAAGTTTACCTATAAATTAAGTTTCTTTACAGCAATTCAAATTTTTATTTTCAACTTTTTAGTGTAGGAACTTTTATCGTTTGGCTTTTTTTGAAGGCGGTTTTTTTTTGTAAAAAGTTTTTTTTTATTTATGCTATAAAACATTTTCACTCTACACTGAATCCTATCTATAACCACATCTCTTCACGATTCCAACTCATATCAATGTATCATCCTAAAACCACAGGAGGAACACTCTAATCCACACTGTTAATCAATTCAATAACAATAAAACCACGTAACCATTTTCCAGAGCATTAACATTAATCTTAATTTAACCATTTGATTTATTAATCAAAGGTTAACGCACGGTGCGACCCGGCTCGCTCGGTAAACTCGGGTCAAATCAATATAAACAAACGTAGTTAATAGAATTTTACATTTAGATAAAAACATGTTTCGATCGGTATCAGTATCGGTATCGGTATATCGTTTTGTCGATAAGCTACGTATTTATCTTCGTTCCACGTTTTTTTTTTGTGTCGTAAGAAGGATTTCTAAAGAATCGAGGTAGACGAATGCTGATGTGTTGATCTAAAGAATGGCATTTAAGTGTAATTACTTTGGTCTTGATTGTTTTAAAACATAATGCATATTTCTTTTGTGCTATATATCCACTTAATAGAAAACTGTGAGTCATTTAAAAGTTTCTTTATGTATATGCATTTCTATATTATTGTTTTCAGTATTGCTGATCTCGGCAACGACAATCAACATGGCACAATTTTTATTTTATATAAACTAATGCTTGACTAACCAAAAATGCCAAACCAAACCACCAACCCAAAAACCTACCTAGAACCAAAAATTCGAAGACATGTGACATCCACCAACCCGCACTGGGCCCGCGTGGTGGATTACGGCCCATTCCCTCTCTTAGAGAGGAGGCCTGTGTCCCTGCAGTGGGAACATTAAAAAGGCTGATGATGATGATGATGAATGCTTGACTGCGATCGTAACTGATGGTAAGCAATGCAATCGTAGATGGCGAGACGCACTAGTTTATTAAAAGCCTCGCTCTAGCCTTGAAGACCCCAAATTATAATAGGACGGGAAGACCGCAACAGGCATTTCGTGTACAATGGAAAACATAGATAAGAAGAACCGACCCCAAATAAATGGGAAAAGGTCTAGCCAGAAGAGATAGAACTACGATCTCGTGGTCATAAATGTAACTATAGAGCGTGAGTTTGGTTCGATTCCTATGGGCAAAAGATGCTATTGGACTTAGTTTGAAAGTTGGTTGTGTGACATCCCCATGCTACGAAAAGAATGTACTTAGAACCGTTGGTCCCTTGTTTAATTTCTCTTCAGTCGGTTGATAAAGGAAAACAGCATACACCTGTGTTTACGCAAACGCTTGAACAGTAACTACAGCTATCCTGACTAAGCTCCGTAGAAAATGGCCACCGTGACAGGAATTCATTTAGGGGGATTATTTTAGTATATGAATTCCACACTTCAAATTAATTTCACCGATGGAACATGATTAAGCAATGAAGAATATGTGTGACTGAAGGAGCATACATTATAGCACTCTTTGTAATTATTGTGATTTATAGCATAGCATAGCATCAGTCTTAAAATGTTCCCACAGCTGGGACTTAGGCCTATCCTCTGTAAGAGGGATTTATATTCTAACTATATATTCGTTGTTAGAGATCCAAGTAAATAAGTTAAAAAGATATTAGGAATAAAGTGTTCCAGCCACTGAAATGTTCATGTACGTGACAAAAAAACGTAAAAAAAACGCTAACATAACCTAACCCTAGCAGGGTAAGGTTAGCATTTAATTTTTTGTGCGTTGATTAAGATTAATTTTCTTGGTGAAATTGGCCCTAAAGAAATAACGAAATAATTCATTCAATGGACATGAAAAACATGAAATCAATTAATACTGTATTGAAAATGGTTTCAGTCGATGAATTACTGAAATGCGAAAGTGATAAGATTAGATTATTTTACGATGCATACATACCTACGAGTTGTACAGTCATAATCAAAGAATTCATTGTTTTGCAAGCGAATAAGTAATTAAAAAAAAAAAAAACAAAGAAAAATGGCGCATTCTACAGTACGGCCGTCGAATCTTGGCGAGTCTGAAGAAGGCTCTGCGAATTTTATAAATTCAATTTGCAGTTTTTATTGGTGTTAAAAACTGTTATTAGCATTTATTTTTGTACGAGTTTTCAAGCGATAAAATTCGCAGACTATTATCTAACTTCAGACTCGCCAAGATCGGACGGCCGTACCGTACTTCAATATCATTCATGGGCTAACCAGAAAGGGAACCCCAGGGTCTTGAGACGCGAGACAAAGAAGGAACACTGAAGTAGGTTTTAGTCAGTAAAAGGCGTACTACGTACCGAGCTAATGGGCGAGACACTGGTCTCTGCTTATTACCCGGTACGTATGAACTACTCGGTCGAGTGCTTATCTTTACAATTCGCTTATTTCTGTCTCGGCCGAGCGACCTTTTGCTGTTTCGGCTTGTACTCGGTACGTGTGATTATTGCAATACGAGTTGTAGGTCGTGGGTTCAAACCCAACCAGGTGCTTACTTTGTGTAATTTTTTTCTCTTAAACATCTTAATTTTTTTCTCTTAAACATCTTGATCGACGCATCCAGAACGCCTGGAAAAGCTACTGGTCCATGAAGACGCTAATGAAGGGTGATCTACCGATCTCCCTGAAGCGTAAACTCATCGACATGTGTATTCTGCCCATCCTAACCTACGGTGCTCAGAGTTGGTCTCTCACCGAACTACAAAAGTCCCGCCTTGGGGTTTGCCAGAGAGCTATGGAGCGTAGTATTCTGGGCGTAAGAAGAACAGACCGAATACGGAACGACACGCTGCGCTCCAGGACGGGCATAATAGACGTGGGCAAAAAGGCTGCTAGGCTTAAATGGGATTGGGCAGGTCACATTGGTCGCATGCACGAGGACCGCTGGGCAAGGGTCGCCACACAGTGGGCACCAGAGGGGAGAAAGCGTTGTCGAGGCAGGCCTAGAAAGAGGTGGCGAGATGATTTAAACGTGTACCGAGACGACTGGTTCGAGACGGCGCGGGAGAAGGAGGTTTGGAAGGACTTGGGGGAGGCCTTTGCCCAGCACTGGGACAGTTAGGGCTATAAAAAAAAACATCTTGAGGAACCAGAGAATTCGAAGACAATGTCTAAATAGCGCAGGACCTGCGTAGTGAATTACTGCCCCATTCCTTCTCTTAGAAAGGAAGCTGGAGTTTATAAGTAGTGGAAATATAATAAGACTGATTTAGACTTATACTGAAATTAATGTCGTTAATTTCCACAGATTCTAACTTAAAGTTTATTAATCTTTTGTGATGATTGAGATCGATATTCTATTTATTATCTATGGAAAGATTTTTTATAGTCTCTTTTCTCTCAGCGTAGTCATAGATTACTTTCTATTTCGATTCTAAATCATTATTCTAAATTACTATTTTTGGGGACAATGTTGACTGCTCTACATTGTCCTTTCACATCTTGGAATATTGTAAGTAGTACGAAAATATTTGTAACATAAATTTATATTTTTTTAATATTTAATTAACTAGTGACCGAAATATTTCACACTGTTCGCAACGAACACTCCATGGAGCGAATCGTTGTCCAGGGACAAGTGGAGGGGAAGCGGTATTGAGGATGCTCACCTACGCGTTGGACAGACCTCATTAGATTTGCAACACAAACCTCTATAGTCCAGAGTTCCCGAGACGCCGTAAACCGTGTCAAGTGGAGACGCATCGCGGGAGCCTCACTAGCCAACGAAAATGCAACATGATCAATCACGACCACTCTGTCAAGAGTGTACTTTTTAATTGCTATAAACTAGTGCTTGACTTCGATCTCAGCTGATGGTAAGCAGTGATGCAATCGAAACGCCTTTCCACCAAATCCAAAGCCAGGCATTTTGAAGCACCAGCCCATATGTGGCTGCAGTACTCCACACACGATCGGACCTGTGCTTTGTACAACATTAGAAGCTGTCTCGGTGTGAAGTATCATCGGAGTTTTTCAAGAACGGATTTCCTAGCAGCTATCTTGGCTTTGGACTCAATGAACCGTCCAAATTTAAAATCAGAGGAAATGTCAACTCCCAAGAGCTGAAGGGTCTTTTGGAACTTTAAATGTCTAATCTTTTCGGAAATTGAGTATAGTATAAAATAGTTGTTTATAAATTCCTATATTTCTAATCTCCAGTTTAACAATAATAGTTAAAATCTAGTTAGCTCGGTTTGTTTACTGTTTACATATTAACAGAATAGTATTATATAATATCAACATAATATAAGTAGCAACAATATTGAGATCATCTTCTAAATAGGATTATGTAATTTGTACAATAAGAAAGAGAGAGAGAGAGTAGGTAGAGTAGCCAGCCTTTCGGTTTTCTATACGATGCATTTTGGAGACTGTGCGAGGGAATTACACGATTTGATTCCGCCATCTCATGTTTACGCTGTTGAAACATCTACGGTCCGGATTAAGCGTTTTGTCTCGTCTTACCGCATACATTGAGGAACTGTATCTAAGAGTTTCCAGTTGCGGTCTTAACGACGAGTTTGTGCGATGTGCAACTGGCGCTTGCCCAGTTTTTAGGGTCCTGTAGTCAACAAGGAACCCTTATAGTTACGCCTGTCTGTCAAATCATCTAATGACAAATCCCGCCTTGGACAAAACGGGAAATTGTGTCAGATTTTTGCTGACTAAACAACCCACCTCGTTCCTTCTTTGCTTTAGTCCCAGGGCCCAGGTGCGAGGCTTCGACAGTTTTATATATATTGAATAATCATCATCATCATCCTACCCTTATCCCATATTACTTGGGGTCGGCGCAACATGATTTTTTCTTCCACTCTGTCCTGTCACCCGTCACACTATCACTAACTCCCTTTTCTTTCGTATAACTTCTCACACCATCCATCCATCTCTTGTTCGGCCTCCCTCTTCTTCTCCATCCATCTACGTGTAAACTCAAAACTCTTTTCGTAACATGCGTTAACATATTGTATTTAAGTGTATATCTATCTATCTATCTATCTAATATACTTTGGACATCTAGAGACCAAGATAAAGACATAAGTGTCTTAGTAACCGTACAGTCATTAAATAAATACGATTTCTAACAAGTCCATGCAAGATAGGAAACGCTTAATCTATTCGCGAAAGTTGTATACTGAAGGAAATGAGTAATTTTCATATGTCATAACATGATACTAGTAATTACAATCGTTTTGATATTATTTCTGTATATTCTATACTAGTTTCTGCCAGCAATTTCACCCCTGCGTGATGGTAAGTCCCCTTTAAGGCGTGGCTGGATATACCTCACGGCGTCCTCACCTTCCGCATGACGCAGGTTCTCACCGGACATGGCAAGTTCGGGAGGTTCCTGCAACAGATTCGTGCGGAAGAGACGCCCGGGTGTCGCCACTGTGTGGCCAGCCCGGAGGACACGGTGGAGCACACGGTAGAGGTGTGCCCCGCTTTGGAAGAGCATCGCCGTGTCCTCGTGGGGGTGATCGACGGCGGTGACCTCTCGCGCCGGGCCTTGGTTCAGGCAATGGTCCACAGCGAGGAGGAGTGGTAGGCGGTCGCCTCCTTCTGCGAAGCAGTAATGCTAATAAAGCAGGAAGCCGACCACATGAGGCAAAGGGCAACAGCGTCCTCGCCGCCGCGATCCCACCCATATCCGGCCACCGTAGACGCGGGCTTCCGGACGGCGAGCAATGGGTAGCTCGCCGTCCGGTCGTCTGGTAATAATAGTCCAGACCGAGCCCAAGTCGTCAACGGTAGACTAAGGTAAGGAAGGAATGGGGTAAGTTTTTTAGTCAGTAAAAGTCTGACCGTGTTTCCCGCTTCGCCCAAGGGCGAGATTCGTCATTCGATGATTTTTACCTACCATAAAAAAACCCTGCGTGATAGTAGACAAATTATAGGTTTTTTTTTTTATTGTAGGTAAAAATCATCCAATGACGAAACCCGCTCTTGAGCGGAGCAGGAGACCAGTGTCAGACTCTTACTGACTAAAAAACCTACCCCGTACCTTTCTTGCCTTATTCCTGGAGTCGAGGTCACAGTTTGCACCACCCTCTAGGCTCCAGGAGGCTTCGACCCTGAAGGCCCCCTGCAGAGACAAATTATAGGTAATAGTGACCGATACTTAAACACGTGATTGTAGTCAGAATAACAAACAACTTTTACTATGAGACCTAATCTGAAATTACAAAAAAAGTCAGGAAGTTCCGTACCTACATATTTTTAGAAAATAAATTTACTGAAGAACTTGTAGATTTTTTTCGCGAATCCAGGTTTAGTCTCATAGCAAAAGTTGGTCACTAGTTACCAATCACTTTATATAGCCTCTGTCATTCAGTGAGTTGCTGCACAAATGCACAACACACAATAATCTACACTAGGTCATCATAAATGTCAAATCTAGCTCTTAGTATTTATTATTTTATTTATAAAAACTTTATGCACATAATAAGTACAAAGGCGGACTTAATGCCATAGCCATTTTGTACCAGTCGACCTTAGGGTGGTGCAGAAATAAACACGGTAGGTGCAACTTAAAGATAATTAAAAAACAAAGAAAGAAACAAATAATACAATAATAAATACATACATATAAATAAGTAAAAGTATTTCAATTTTAATATCCGTAATCGAAGAAACTATCCGAAACCAGCGGATAATCTAAATTAATTTCGTACCCTTAACCGTATTCCTATATCCGTATCGGTGTCTGAAATTTTATATCCATAACATCTCTGATTTACCGAATACATACAATATCATAGATATTTTCAATAGAAAACTTTAAAAAGTATTATATTTCGAAATATTGCCGTAATTTCATAGTGGAAAAAGAAAAACTAATTATATTCTAAACTAATGACCCGCCGCAGCTTCGTACGAATACATTACTGACATTAAATATATATTATACATATAAACCTTCCTTTTGAATCACGCTATCTATTAAAAAAAACCGCATCAAAATCAGTTGCATAGTTTTAAAGATCTAAGCATACATCCGGACAGACAGCGGGAAGCGACTTTGTTTAATACTATATAGTGACAATGTTCACTGAAACATTTATATCAACTGAAAAAACAACGTTTTTTTTGTACTTTACTCGTACAATAGTTATAAAAACAATAGATGTATCAAAAAACGCGACGCGACTAAATGACAACAAAAACTATGAATAAAAAATTCATGATAAACATTACAGTAGTAACTTACCTATTACCTTTAAAAAGAAAAACTATTCATTCATTTTATTTACCTACAATGAAAAATAAACTACACAACAAAATTTTTAACAAACACATACCTTTATACACTAAGAACTGAATCCAACACACTTATAAAACACAAGGTATCACAAATATCATTATGTATATTTAAAATTTAAAACACACGCGTGTATTTTCCGAATTTCCCGTAACACTTTTGTCCGTACGTCCGTCGGTCAACACGGTCAGAATCACACTGATCCACTGATCGTACTGACCATACCGCTGAGGAAGTATTGTTGATTAGATGATCGCTAGCGAATTTAATTTCTTACCTATTTGGGTATGTATTTGTATGTGTTGTTGTTGGTGATGTATTCGTATGTATTGTTATGGCGGGTAGTGCCGTGAAGCCGTATACAGGCGTGAATGTGAATGAGGTTTTCGCGGAGTGGTCGCGTGGTACGACTTGTGTAGTTTGTACTCGTAGCGTGAATTCGGGCGTGAATGAAAGTCACGTGTTTAATAATAGGTCAGTGGATACCTAGTCTTAGGGGCGGATTTTTAGGAGTTGGAGTATACGCTTAGGGACACTATGAGAAGCAAAGAAAAAGAAAAATTATTTTGGGACTTTTTTTGGGATTTGGTAGTATACGCTAAAAAAAAAAATCTTTTTTGACAGAAAAATTTTTGGGGCGCGCCATAGCGCTAATATTCTCTGCTCAAATTTATTATAACGACCAAATTTATCGCTTAAGAGGAAGAAATGTCAAGTAGGTATGGCTAAACCTTTGATGTGTAAGTCCGACTCACCCTAGCCCAGTTTTTTAGTAGGTATTTTTGATAGCATCACGCTTGTCCCCTATCTCACCTGACGCTAAACACTGTGATCGAAGATGGCGCACTTGCCTAGAAGTAACCTACACACTTTTTCCTTAAAGACTCATCATCATCTCAGCGCCAGTCCCGGTTAAACACCTTGGCTTTCACCTCGGTGCCCGGGGTCCGCTTTCCTGCCTAGTCGCCTCCACTTCGCTCGGTCTTTAGCGTCCTTTGCCTTAAGCCCATTAGCACGCATATCGTCTAAAGACTAGTATTTTAAAAGGAGAAATGTACTATATAAAAGCTATTATAAACACACTAAAACTCTATTTGTTGATGTGTTCAATTAGCAGTTTATTTGATAACAATCAGAAGCATGTTGCTTACCTAGAATACTGATAACCTTCCGATTGGTTTATCAGCAAACGTCAGATTGATAACAAGTGTACGAATTCGGTTCTAACTACTTAATGTGAATCATTGATATTAAATTTGTATTTTGATAATGGTTCTTAATTGTTTAGTAAAAGTTGAGACTCTATGTGCTCATTATCATCATCAGCCTTTTAATATTCCCACTGCTGGGACACAGGCCTCCTCTCTCTAGAAGAGGGAATGGGCCATAAATAACCACGCGGGCCCAGTACGGATAGGTGGATGTCACATGTCTTCGAATTTTGGGTTCTAGGACATGGAATTTGGAACCGTGCACTAGCTTCTGACGTTTTACAAGTGCCCATGTAGGCCTATGTGAAATAAGAAGATTTTGACTTTGACTTTGCCGGTTTCCTCACGATGTTTTCCTTCACCGTTTTGTGAGAAGTGGTGATGAAATAAATTATACAAAGTAATGCGTCTGGCTGGGTTTAAACCCCTACAACTCGTAAGTCGGGGCCGTCACCACTCGGCCACCGCTGCTCTTAGTCAAATTCTATGAATAAAAAAAAAACGAAATAAAATACCACTCTCTGATTGATTAATCACGAAATCTCGGAAATTAGTTATAGTTTCTCGGATTTCGCTATTAATTCGGAAAGTACCTTTTTTATGGTAGGTAAAAATCATCCAATGACAAATCCTGCCCTTGGACGGAGCGGGAAATAGTGTCAGACTCTTACTTACTAAACAATCCATCCTGTTCCTATGTTACCTCCATAGATATGTCAAACAGTAACCTGCCCTTGCCCTAGTATAGAGGTAACCCTCTATATCAGGGCCACAGCCTTCCTGTCAAGCCCGAACCCTTGGTCCCAGTTGCTTTTAACCCTTCTGCGAAGTCCCTATGGTTTGCTGACAACTCCTTGAAGCGCGCGGGAACAGTGAGTGCCGTCGACGGCAGGGCTTGGTCCGGACGGTTACCAGTTGATCGGACGGCGAGCATTAGGAACCTACCTGTAGATGTTAACCTACAAACTTGACAAGAAAATTTGGCAGTTAGGTTCCATAAAAGGTGTAAGATTGAATTTTGCAAAACTTTATTCCTAAGGGGGTAAAAACTGAGTTATAACTTTGTAAGGAGAAAATGATCATTGTAAACACCAATATGAACAACTTTTACTATGAGATTACGAAAAAATAAACCCGTTGCTCCATAGATTTGTATTCACATAACACTTTTTTTGTCGTGATTTTATGTTAGTCTCACAGTAAAAGAAAAACCCTTCGGTCGTATCAAATTTATATAATTCTTTTTAATTCATTACGATTACGACTGCTTTTTCCAAAGGTAAGTGAGTTTATAGAAAGGTATTATATTATTGTTTATCGTTCTTGTAAAGGAATTCCCAAGAGGTATATAAATAATCCTATTGGACTGGTATATAAAGACACTGGGTTATTAGAACATACATATATATCATCTATCTATATATATGTCGTGGTCAGATCCTAGAAATTGATCACTTCAGGATATGGCCAACTAAAATTGGCCAGATCGAACGATTGGTCAGATTGAACGCTAACATTCGACGATATAAATATATATATATTTTTTTATTGTACATAAGCTCGCGCCTGACCTCTATCTCACCTACCTAATAGTATGCAATGATATGGCCGACAATTAAGCATGCCTGAATTACCCCTGAGTTGTAGCTATCAGGAAACACAGCAAGGAATTTCACTCCTTAGCTGAACGCACTATAAATGTGGTGTCCATGTAAATTTGAATAATCGTTTAATGGTGGTTTCAGCCTTTGCGTAAAGTATTTTTTTTAATCCTTCCTGTGGTCATTTCAGATGAAAAAAGTCAATTATTGAACACATGCCTCCCCAAGTGTCCCCATATCGCTCAGTCCTGTGCATCTCCCATCCATCATCCATTAGATACTCAACATCGGCCCTACTTTTTAATGTAACCAAGCCCTTAGCAGTGTGTTTTTATTATAATTTACTACCAAGGAAACATTGTAAGGTCGTCAGCGAAGGCTTGTTTTCCTAAAGTGACTCATTCATATTACGTAACTTGGCGCGCCATTTATAAGTTTGAACACAAACAAATTATACTATTGTCACCTCGCCACTAGTGGTGAGTCGTTAACGATTTTTTATTAACGCAACTAAACCGTTAATTTCATCCTGTTAACCTGTTAAAAAGCCGTTAACGTTATTAACAGGTTTTCATAAATGTAACAGATTATTTATTTGTACCAACGTAGCAGTTAATAGACGAAACTTTTCAAATTGAAAAAGGAGCTGACGACGAAGAATCAGATAATTTTAGCTGGTTTTGCGTTAGCAGCTTCAGATAATGTTAGCTACTTTTGAATACCTATTCGTTGAGTTAATAATATGCGTTTTGTCAAAATCGTTAAATGAAACAGTTGATAGATTTAACGGGTTTTGCGGTAAACAAAAAGCAGTTAATTCGTTTACATTAGATTAACAGTTAAAATAGCCGTTTGTTGAATTAACGCCCACTCCTACTCGCCACCAAGTTTATGAAAAACACAGGAAATGGTGATAACTTAAATGACACATAAGTAATAGTAACTTGTATCATTTGAAACCTACAAAGACAAGGTCAAATCTGTGAAACTGTTTAACCTTGACCAAAAACTGACACGAATTAATAACAAGATATAAATAGAGTTGCTAAAAAAACCAGGACTAAGACCGCTAGCTAAAAATACTAACATCAATCGAAATGTCAAAATGAACAAGATTCTATTTTTTATTTATATAAACTAGTGCTTCACTGCGATCCCATCTGATAGTAAGCAATGATGCAATCGTTGATGGTGAGGCGCACCATTTTATTAAGAGCCTAAATTATAATCGGACGAACAGATGGGGAAAGCCTATGCAGGCAAAGTGCTCACAGAACAGATGGGCAAGGCCTATGTCCAACAGTGGACGTCTTTCGGATGAAAGATTGATAATGATAAATTACACTAATGTTACAAAGTTTGGGTATTTGTGTGTTTTTCTTCTAAAACTTTGTTTACGGGCAGGCAATGTCCTGTAATAGCATATAGAATACTTTATATACCTTGGGACAATTTTTAAGCTTTAAGAATATTAAGTAAGCTTTATCTATTTATATGTATAGTATAAAAGGAGAAACTGACTGACTTACATAACAACGCACCGCCAAAACTACTACTACTAGGAGCGTGAAATTTTGCACAAGGCTTCCTTTTATGTCGTAGGCGAACACTAAGAAAGGGTTTTTCAAAATTCGGCTCCTAATGAGATGTAAAAGTTTGTATGGTGAACCCTACGCGGGCGAAGCCGCTGGCAGAAGGCTACTTGAATAACAAGAAAATAATTACAAAAGGGGGATCACATTAGTAATTTTTGATATTTTGATTCTTAACTTTCTTTAATTGAATAAATTGAGTGTGCTATGTAATCCGCCTGATTCAAAAAAGGGTCAACCACTTCCCATCAACGCAGAGACTGGACAAAAAGTCTCTCCCCATTGAAATCGGACTCCACTTTGGTAAGTAAAAGCGCAATAAAACATGGTACAACAAAAGTATCGGCGCCATGTGAGCAGGATGCGCACGCGCAGGCCGGAACGCCCGCGCTGACCTTGGACGGCGCTCTACTATGTAACCAGTAACCACGGGTTTCTCCGGATACGAGTGGTACTACTATGTTGTCGTTCTTTAGAACTTGCTTCGGAAACTAATAATGACTAATAATAATCTTATACAAAAAAAAATCAATCAGCCAAGCAAGAGCGTGTCAAGCCACGCTCAGTGTAGGGACCGTAGTTTTCCATCCGTCACAAATTTCTCACATTGTAACAGAACCCAGTAGTCCATGTAAAATTTTGTAACCCAATTTCCTAAGAGATGGCGCTGTACCCCCGGGGAATTTTAGATTGCGTGAACTGATTTTAATCTTTTTATATTTTTATTTGAAAGAAGATATGCTCAGGATAATGAAATATGTAAAAAAGTAAAAAAAAAATGCTTGAATGTACGGTTAAAAAATTAGTTCTGAACGTTTTTTTTTTTTACAAAACGGTTATATTACACACTATTTAGTTTTTACTTAAAGAAGGAAATATGTAAATGTTTATTGTTTACTGCAGTGAGTCGTCTGTATGATTCACTTATATCTTTCTGCGTTCTTTGCAACTCGGCTTAAAGCCATACAAGGGCCAAGTATTAAAATAGCTCACTTGTGCGAATGTAGTGTCCATGTGCGTTACGATTGTGTTTACATTTATTTTGATTTCCTTCAGAAGAAAGTACTAACCAAATTATTATTTAGCACATTTAAGTATTGATATTACGTCTCTAGCTGAAAAGAACTTAATTTTTTTGACCTACAGCTTCTCCAAAAATTGCAAGGCCGATGTTATTAAACCTAAATTCTGAAAAAATCAATTTTGATGTCGTCAAAAGTCCCTTGAAACCTTGATGAGAGACGTAACTGCGTGGAATACGGAAGTATGGCAGAAAAATGGAGTGGCCTATCAATGAGTGAATCAATGAGTTGTGGTATTATCAGAATAAAATTGTGAAATCATCCAATGACGAATCCCGCCCTTGGGCGGAGTGGAAAACCGTGTCTGACTCTTACTGACTAAACAACCTACCCCATTCCTACATGCCATATATACCAGGACCAAAGGCTTCCTTTCAGACGCGAACCCTTGGCCCCAATTGCAGTAATTATAATGATATTTGGGATAGGCCTTTGTCCAACAATGGATATCTTTCGTCTGAGATGATGATGACAGTGATATAGTTCAGTTCCAGGTACACCATTTGTTGAACATTTAGGGTCTTCATTTACCTAAGTTACTGTACTAAATAAAATAAAGAACATCTAAAAATAGCCGCCAACAGCTCTAATCGTTCAATCTTCATTCGAACAGTGCCTTAGACATGTACCCGCGTTTTGTAAGAACGTGAGGTCAAATCAATAGAGCTGACCTTAAGAAAACAATCTTCTGACATTGCTGTGTATGTGATTGTATGTTTGTTTGTAAGGAAAACATGCGAAACGACAGGCTTGAAATTTTAAATAGTATTTGTCCTTAAATGGTGAGTTTAGTGGTCAATTTTGTGCAGGGTCGGGACCATCACGATTACAAACAGATTGGATTATTTGACCAAAATTGTTTTGGGTTTTTTTCTCAGTGGTTTAGCGGTCAATGGTGAGTTTAGTGGTCAATTTTGTGCAGGGTCGGAATCATCACGAGTACAAACAGATTGGATTGTTTGATGAAAATTGTTTTGAGTTATTTCGCAGTCGTTTAGTCCAATGATATTCAATACTTCAACTGATATTTGATTTATTTAACGTTTGGATCTTGGCGAACGCCCGCCTTCGCGTGGGTATTAACGGAAAGTTGCTTATTTTCCAAAATTAAATTTATTTGCCTATAAAACGTTTTATTTACGTTCTTGGATAAATATCAAAATACCCTACAAAAAAATACTCAAATATTGTATATTCTATTTTTGAAAATTTGACAACCGGATGGCGCGAAATCATGCGCGAGCGACGGCGCTCGCTTGGGTTTTGAGTACCTACTCAATCACCATATTCTTAAGCAAAGAGCAGAGGTGGCCTAGTGGTAACGGCTCCGACTTACGTGGTCATGGACTCATGACCCTGACCTCGACTAGCAGCCACGACAGGCGTGGGCTTGCGGATGAGGATCAAAGAACAGCTCACATTGAGCGGACGTCCCGGAAGACACGGTGGAGGTGTACTCCGCTTGGGCAAAGCACCGCCGTGTCATAGTATAAAGAGCAGGGAAGTAGGCTATCTTCGGCCCAATCCGCGTTATAATTGCCTACTGTCTTAGGGTTGGTAGGTTTTACTTTTAGCTAAATTTTAGTTCGGTGCCTATAAATGGGCAAGGGTCGTGAAGTTGTATTTTTGACTTGTATTGTCTGGGTACAGGGTTTGTGGGCTGTGACTCTTTATGGCGCTAGATGGCACACGCGGTGACATAGACTTGTGTTTAAATTATTTTCTTAGTAGTTTATACATAATCTGGTCAGATTTTTGTATTTTTTTTAATATGCATAATGTAGTATTTTTACACATAAAGGACCATATTTATTTTTAATTAATACAAACATGAATAATAGAAACAAATCTCAATAGATTTGTAAAAAAAATATTATTAATATAATTTTGTACAAAACGTGTGATTCAATAATCACACGTTTATTACAAAATTACAAATCAGCTACAGAAAAATGCTTTCTTCGGTTTCGACTATTACGAAACGACAGAAAATCAGACATTTTGGTTTCATTTAGCGGTGTCGAAAAGCAGTGACGCGCGAACCTCGTGCAGTGTTAGCCTCGACTGGCGCACTGAGGAACGGGTCGAGATTTTGTTAAAGTGTGCGTGCGCCGACGCATAGATACTATGGCGCACACATACAAGCCGCGCGCGGTGCGTTTGTATGAAGATAACCTACTTCCCTCCTCTTTATACTATGGCCGTGTTCTCGTTGAGGCAATCTCTGGAGAATGGACTTCGAACCAAGTCTATAGGTTGATCTACACTGTTTTTTCAGTTTCAGTTTTTGTATTAAGATTAAGAGATATTTTTGCTGAACTGGACCAATTTGGCGCAGCCGCAGAGACACAATTTTATTTTTTACCTTTTTGATCATATATGTGGTTTTTGCATTGTGTGTGTCTATGTGACAAATCTATATATATAAAAATCAATTGCTGTTCCTTAGTCTCGCTAAAACTCGAGAACGGCTGAACGGATTTATCTTATCTTGGTCTTGAATTATTCGTGGAGGTCTAGGGAAGGTTTAAAAGGTGAGAAAAATTCGAATAGTAGGGTAGAGTAGGGTAGAGTAGGGTAGAGTAGGGTAGAGTAGGGTAGAGTAGGGTAGAGTAGGGTAGAGTAGGGTAGAGTAGGGTAGAGTAGGGTAGAGTAGGGTAGAGTAGGGTAGAGTAGGGTAGAGTAGGGTAGAGTAGGGTAGAGTAGGGTAGAGTAGGGTAGAGTAGGGTAGAGTAGGGTAGAGTAGGGTAGAGTAGGGTAGAGTAGGGTAGAGTAGGGTAGAGTAGGGTAGAGTAGGGTAGAGTAGGGTAGAGTAGGGTAGAGTAGGGTAGAGTAGGGTAGAGTAGGGTAGAGTAGGGTAGAGTAGGGTAGAGTAGGGTAGAGTAGGGTAGAGTAGGGTAGAGTAGGGTAGAGTAGGGTAGAGTAGGGTAGAGTAGGGTAGAGTAGGGTAGAGTAGGGTAGAGTAGGGTAGAGTAGGGTAGAGTAGGGTAGAGTAGGGTAGAGTAGGGTAGAGTAGGGTAGAGTAGGGTAGAGTAGGGTAGAGTAGGGTAGAGTAGGGTAGAGTAGGGTAGAGTAGGGTAGAGTAGGGTAGAGTAGGGTAGAGTAGGGTAGAGTAGGGTAGAGTAGGGTAGAGTAGGGTAGAGTAGGGTAGAGTAGGGTAGAGTAGGGTAGAGTAGGGTAGAGTAGGGTAGAGTAGGGTAGAGTAGGGTAGAGTAGGGTAGAGTAGGGTAGAGTAGGGTAGAGTAGGGTAGAGTAGGGTAGAGTAGGGTAGAGTAGGGTAGAGTAGGGTAGAGTAGGGTAGAGTAGGGTAGAGTAGGGTAGAGTAGGGTAGAGTAGGGTAGAGTAGGGTAGAGTAGGGTAGAGTAGGGTAGAGTAGGGTAGAGTAGGGTAGAGTAGGGTAGAGTAGGGTAGAGTAGGGTAGAGTAGGGTAGAGTAGGGTAGAGTAGGGTAGAGTAGGGTAGAGTAGGGTAGAGTAGGGTAGAGTAGGGTAGAGTAGGGTAGAGTAGGGTAGAGTAGGGTAGAGTAGGGTAGAGTAGGGTAGAGTAGGGTAGAGTAGGGTAGAGTAGGGTAGAGTAGGGTAGAGTAGGGTAGAGTAGGGTAGAGTAGGGTAGAGTAGGGTAGAGTAGGGTAGAGTAGGGTAGAGTAGGGTAGAGTAGGGTAGAGTAGGGTAGAGTAGGGTAGAGTAGGGTAGAGTAGGGTAGAGTAGGGTAGAGTAGGGTAGAGTAGGGTAGAGTAGGGTAGAGTAGGGTAGAGTAGGGTAGAGTAGGGTAGAGTAGGGTAGAGTAGGGTAGAGTAGGGTAGAGTAGGGTAGAGTAGGGTAGAGTAGGGTAGAGTAGGGTAGAGTAGGGTAGAGTAGGGTAGAGTAGGGTAGAGTAGGGTAGAGTAGGGTAGAGTAGGGTAGAGTAGGGTAGAGTAGGGTAGAGTAGGGTAGAGTAGGGTAGAGTAGAATAATCTGTTGCCGGGAGCGAAGCCGCGGGCAAAAGCTAGTCTTATATATAAAAATAAATAGCTGTTCGTTAGTCTTGCTAAAACTCGGGAACGGCTGGACCGATTTGGTTCATTTCGGTTTTAAAGTATTCTTAATAACGCAGGGAAGGTTTAAACGGTTAGAACGAAAAAAAAAATCGGCGGTACGAAATTTGCCGGGATAGCTAGTAAAATATATTTCTTTCTTTCTTTCAGATAGGTAATTTCTCCAAGATACTCCAACCAATCATCACGGTATAGCAGTGTGCTAAACACTGGTGTAGAGCCTACTAGACGTAAATAAGTAGTTGTTTTGTTTGTAGAAGCTCCTCGTAGCTGTATGCCAGCTTGAGCAAGAAAACCGGTTCCTCATACTATAACATTGAGTTATGTAGGTATTTGTTATGTATTTGTTGCGGCCTTGAACTTGTTTGTGTATCACAACATTATTCTGCGTAGTCTAAGCGTGGAGGCATAATAATATATATTATAGTGATCCATGAGTAACCATAACATACTAGTAATTTGATGTTAAGATATATCTTGTTTTTTTGGCGGCAGGAAATCATTCATTGACTTCTGCCGCTCTAGGCTTGAACTGGGGCGTGTTAAGCATTTACTGGCTAAAAAACCACAATGGTCAATGATGTTCCAGGGTTTTTTTTTCACTTGAGAAATCACCAAATGATTTCTTTTACTTTGGGTAGTGCAGAAGGGAGTGTCTAGACTTTTATAGACTAAAACCCTCAAAGACCCTCGTTTTCCCTTTATATGAGGGCTACCGACAACTCCTCGGAATAATCTGCTGTATTGATATGCGTGAACCCTAACTGGCCCCGACAAATTCTATGACATGTCTTTAAAATGCACATGAAAAGTAGATACAATGCGTCGGAGACGGTGGTGAGCTGTCTATTGCTTGCCGTCCTACTAAAAAACTGTAACTGCAAAGAAACAGCTGAATCCCATTCAGGAACTTCCCCAAACAACCGGTAGACGCAAGTCCGGTATGGACTTGCGAAAATGACGAAGCCGTGGCGCTTCTGTATCCAAAGGGTCCTTATAGACGGCAATAATGATAGTGAGGATAGTGGCGTGCTCAAGTGCTCATAACGTTACAGGACTGTGGTAACTCTTCTAAACATTCTCGCAGTCTTTAGGTACGATTGCTGACTACCAGAACATACAGTTACAAATCATCTTTTTAATGTTCCCACAGCTGAGACTCAGGCGTCCTCTCTAGGAGAAGGAATAGGACGTAATCTTCCACGCTGGCCCAGTGCGAGTTGGTAGATGTCACATGTCTTCTTCTTCGTTTTGGTTCTTGGACATGCCGGTTTCCTCACGACCTATAACTCGTATGTCGGGGCCGTAACTACGCGGCCACCACTGCTCTCAGTACAGGTACTAAACTGTAATCCAGCAAATTCATACCACATACGAGACACAACGAGACAGAATGCAAGCAAACAAAACAGACCGGAACAGAACCAGTGAAATGAACATACACAGTCACTATACTTTCAGAGCTACAGTAATGAAGCCACACTAATAATATAGGCGAAAGTCTGTTTGCATGTATGTGTATATGTTTGTCACTCCTTTTGAACCGTACAGGCGAAAGTCTGTTTGCATGTATGTGTGTACGTTTGTCACTGTTTTTGAACCGAAATCCAAAAAAACAGCCAAGAGCGCGTCAGGCCACGCTCAGGGTAGAGTTCCATAGTTTCCCGTTGAGTTTTCAGTGGTGATTTTGGATTACGTGAACCGATTTCATTTTTTTATTGAAAGAAGATACATTCAGGATCGGGTGACAGGACAGAGTGGAAGGATACATTCAGGATGGGGTGACAGGACAGAGTGGAAGAAAAAAAACATGTTGCACCGACCCCAAGTAAAATGGGATAAGGGTAGGATGATGATGATGATGATACATTCAGGATAATTGAATATGTAAATTAAGTTAATAAAGTGCTTGCGGTATACGGTTAAATTACAAAGTCAGTTTAGAAATTATTCTACGCAAGCCTTTTGGGACATTAAAATATTCGTCGAGACTTTTGGCTTAAGCCATTGGCTGCAAGACTATCGGAACAATCACGGAACAGTCCACCTCCCACATGACGACAACCTTGTGAGCTAAGTTAATATACTTGATTTGTTTATCTTTCTTTTTATTATATTTATTCATCTCAGGACCCTGAGGTCCTGGACCTTTGAAAGGCGTACGAGGGATCGAAATCAACTCGCAGAGGGCTTTTTAGACAGACTCTTTTAATGGAACGTGGTGCTAACCGGTGATTATCCCTGTACGCGCCGGATAATGAAAAATTATTGTGTCGTACAGAAAACTAAGATATTTATATATATTTATAGGTTTTTGGAATTTTAAGTGGACTGGTTACTAAGAACTATATTAAGGCTATGGCCCCTGCTTGAACAATATTATTAAATTCCATCGATAAAAAGGTAGGGTTTTTATTTGCTATGAAACATTTCAAAGATGAATTTGCTAAGAAAATGCAACTTTTACGTCTCAAATAGCAGATACTATGACTACCTTTTGACAACAGGAAACCAGTAACAATATATATATTTTGCTAGCTTTACTCACCTTATAAAAGTATTTGACCGTGAAGATATTAAAAATAAGATTCCTTTCTTTAAAGCATACATATATGTACATGTATATCTGCAAATAACTTTTTTAAGAATCGAGTCTCAAGGCTGTTCTTTATCTCCATTGTTATTACTTTTTAGGGTCCCGTAAAAGTTAAGGATTTTTTTTTTATTTGATTGAGGCAGAAGAAGGGTTATGTTTTCGAATGTAGGTACATAATCTAAATATGTATATAAAAGGAAAAACTGACTGACTAACATATCAACGCACAGTCGAAACTACAAGGTGAGAAAGGAATCGTACGTACGTTTCCTTTTAAAAGGATTTACAAAAATTCACAATTTTTTAATTACAATCGACTCGGTCCAGCTTCGCACGGGTGTAATGTGATATTAAATATATCTATTAAGCATGTATTGTACATACAAACCTTTCCCTTGAATCACACTACCTATTAAAAAAACCGCATCAAAATCCGTTGCATATGTTTTATACTATGTTGTGATACCAGAATTATGTTTACAAACTATAAGATTAACTATATCCGAAAACCTATGATTAATATTTAATCTTATATATAAAAATGAATCGCAAAATGTGTTGGTAAGCGCAAAACTCGAGAATGGCTGAACCGATTTCGCTAATTCTTTTTTTGTTGTTTTTGTTACTGTCAGGAGAAGGTTCTTATGAAAAAAAAAAATAGTTATAGTTGGGTAGAGTAGGGTAGAGTAGGGTAGAGTAGGGTAGAGTAGGGTAGAGTAGGGTAGAGTTGGGTAGAGTAGGGTAGAGTAGGGTAGAGTAGGGTGGAGTTGGGTAGAGTAGAGTAGAATAATCTGTTGCCGGGAGCGAAGCCGCGGGCAAAAACTAGTTTATTATAAATATTGAAGGATTTTTTGGATTGGAAGTATTTTGCCTCGTGGCGCCGACTCGCACTTGACCGGTTGTTTGATATTAACCTTCAACTGCGAAGTTCACACGATCTTATAACAATAATATAATAGATGTTATTATCTAGTGGTTATTTTGTAATAATAAAAATGTTTTGCAACATTTTGTTACTTATTGTTAACATTTTTATTCTAGTAACATATTGTTTAATATTATACTAGCTTCAGACAGCGGCTTTGCTCGTGTGAAAGTAGAAAATTATGTTAAGGGAACATTTTGCTGAAATAAATAATATTAAAAAAAAAACAAATAAATAAATGGAAATATAATATTATTATTTTGTTTTGCTTTTATGATGTAAGCGAGCTCTAAGAGAGGTTTTTCCAAAAGTCATTCGACAGCGAGTATTGTTCCATCCGTGCCTCAACACATTGCACATTCTTACTTACTCGGTTGGTTACCTTTATGATGAAAAAAAAAAAAAACATTAAAATCATTAGATTTGACATTCATCTTCCCACTGTCTATCCCTATGTATGCTTAGATCTTTAAAAGTACGCCACGGATTTTAAAGCGGTTTTTAATAAATAGAGTGATTCAAGAGGAAGCTTTATGTGTATAAGCTGGGGCGGGTCGATATTACACTATAAAAGCAACACTGAATTCGACAACACTATTTCTCAACTCAGCCCCAAAGGAAACATTTCACAGCTAAAAAAAACTGCTACCTACTGCTACCTATAAAAATCCAATTGACCTCATTAAGGTAATCGTTTTCCCTGCACAAACCGCGTGTTTCAATACCAGCCAATACTTTCAAGTGGGTCGAATGAACCAAAAATATAACCCGTCTCTACCGACGTATGGTCTTATTGACCGAGTGACCGGTAAACGGAGCGAATAAACTTTTAAGGCCCTTGCTTCCATTTAGTGCAATAAAACAATTACTTTCTGAAGCTTAGGTACTCCAGGCGATACCGATAATAGATTAATAAAAATATATATTTATATATATATATTTGTAATTATTTACATTATAACATTATCAACATATGATTTTTTCGCAAGACTTAATACTTTTGCTTTTTTATATATTTTTTTCAAACCTTTACTTCAAAACCTTTTTTATAACAAAAAAAGGTAAGAAAAGGTAAAGTTAAGGAATATTTAGAAATTCAGAATATAGTATTATGTCAATCAATTGATATTTTGCAAAGAAAAACAAAAAGAAGATCAGCAGGGTTTTATGCGGTGGCAGCGTAAGTATGTATGCAATTAATTCCACCCAGCAGGTTTTTTTATTTCATAGAGACTATCGCTAAACTGCGGTCCCACTTGATGGTAAGAAGTGATGCAATCGTTGATGGTGAGGCGCACTAGTTTAATGCACGACCGTTTCACGTCGAATCTCTTTTAAAATCGGTACCTTAATGTAAATACCATTTCTAATTAATAACCCTTAGTAATTTTAAGCTCCTAATGTACCAAATTATAGTTATGGTGTACCTGAAATGAAGAGTATATCTATCTTCTACGATAAAACTAAATAATGTAACAATGAATTTTGTAGAAACGATTAGGTACTATTACAAATTTTGCTATGGCTACAAATTTTATAGAGGTAATGTCATTCCCATAAACTTAATTAGTTTTCTAATATCGTTAACTGTTCTAAGTAGATTATCGCCTTGCCTAAACCTTCTGTTTGAACACAAACAGCACGCTAAGAAACCAAGTCGATAATCTTAGGGACTATACGCCTTAAAATGGCGGTCGCGCCGTAAAAACTTGATCGTCAGTTAACAGTACCTATGAATGTTTGCACGACTTACGAGTAACGTGTATTTGATCTTGATGGTCAGATTTATGCGTTTTTTTGTTTGATTCTATGCTAGTTTAGAACACCGTGACGCATCGGATTTGTTACCTCTCCTAGAGAAGACGCCTGAGTCCCAGCAGTGGGAACATTATAAGGGTAATGCTATGCTATGTTGTCAGACTTGTATAGTTGTGTGTAGTTAAAAAAACTTTTGACGGACTAAAAGCTGGTGCTATATTAAGCCATCTAGCAGCTTTGAACTCGGTGGAAAAGTGTGAGAAGAGGAAAAATGGTGATCCTGATTTGGTTGAATAAAATCTACGAAATCTAAAGTTGATTTCTTTTACTTTGGACCCTTGTTTCATACTCTTAGCGTTTTTTTTTTTTTGTAGGTGGGTAAAAATCATCCAGGTAAGTCGAGAGAGTGTCAGACTTTTACTGACTAAAATACGCACTCCAGTTCCTACTTTACCTTCGTTTCAGGACCCTGGATTTCACATTGACCCATGGCCTCTTCAGGCTGGGCTACGCTTTGCTGACAACTCCTCGGGATGTGTGTGGAACGATACGCGCCGTTAACGACTTAAGCCTAATCCGGACAACCGTCCGGTAACCACTGAACAGGGGGTGAATAGTAGAAAATCCTCCCTTAATATTTGTTCACGTCATAAAAATTTCTTGTGTAAAATTTCACGTTCCTAGTCCCAGTAGTTTCGACTGTTCGTTGATATGTCAGTCAGTCAGTTTCTCCTTTTATTTGTAAAAATTTAGTCAAGGCCTTTTTTTATTGATTATAGGTTCGCGCTTGACCGCTATCTCACCTCGTGAGCGACGATGCGGTCGACGATGGAGCGCGCTTACCTAGAAGTAACCTATTCACTCTTGACTTAAAGATTCCCGGATTGCAGCCATCAGGAAACACTGACTCCGGCAAGGAATTTTATTCCTTGGCTGTACGCATAATGAATGTGTTCCCAAAACGTTTTGTACGTATAGGTCGGATTCAAAAACTAGATCATTACATAGTATAAAACAAAGTCGCTTTCTCTGTCCCTATGTCCCTTTGTATGCTTAAATCTTTGAAACTACGCAACGGATTTTGATGCGGTTTTTTTTAATAGATAGAGTGATTCAAGAGGAAGGTTTATAGTATAATATATCACCTTTGCACCCGTGCGAAGCTGGGGCGGGTCGCTAGTTTTAGAATAAAATAATAGTTTGTTGGTATTTTAGTTTACCCTGACCCATTGTTTATTCATATGGTCTTACTTGCCTACCTTTTGTTCATCTTTTCAAGAAATTGTTTGTTTTAATTCATCGTTGTTTAAACTACAAACTGTAACAGCCGACTTACTTTGCCATTGATTATTTTACATTTCAACAATTTTTGTTTTTGAGAATGTGATTTTAAAAAGATTTTTTTTTTTAATTTTTCATAGGTTTGCGCTTGACCTTGATCGCACCTGATGGAAAGCGATGATGCGGTCGACGATGGAGCGTGTTTACCTAGAAGTAACCTATTCACTCTTGAATAACAAGATTCCCAGGTTGTAGCCATCAAGAAAATCAGACAAAAAATGATTTATAAAACCATTTTTCTCCTTACACTCTGGGTGAAATGAGATAGACTTTTATCTACTGACTTGTCGAGCCCTTTCAATTACCATTTGTGTTCTAGGGCTCCTGATTATCATCCCCAAATCCTGTAGGTACCCCAGTTACTACTTACTTTTAATATCCGCATTAAAAAAAAATAAAAAATAATATGATGTGTTATGAACTTAATCACTCAAGACTTTGCTTAACATCTGCACTTAGTTTTTTTAATGTACCTATATTCTGCTTTTATAACTACATTTCCCATCAAAATATGACTAGAAATATCCACATGTAAATTCACATGAATATTCCACATCCCTGGTGGGGATCGAACCCACGACCTTTGGATTAGAAGTCCAACGCGCTATCCTCTGCGCCACAGGGACGGTTGAGATGTATATAATTATAGCGGTCCTCAAGAAATACAATTACTTCTGTAACAATTGGAACTAATTGATAAACAATGCGATTGATTATGATATTGTTAGTAGATTTGTATGTGGTTAATTGGAATTAACTGTGGCTGTTTATGAATGAACGGCTTGGGTCTTTTTTTTTTACTCTTGGGCGGAGCAGGAAGGGAAACAGTGTAAGACACTCACTGACTAAAAGACCCAACCCATTTCTTCTTAGCCTTCATACCAGGGTCGGACCTTCCTTTTAGAAACCGGACCGAGGCCCCAGTAGGCTTCGGCCCTGTAATTGGGCCACTCCATACGACTTGGGTCTAACTATTACGTCTTATGATGGCGGGCGTGCGAGCGAGAAAGAGGTTTGAAGCATGGAGTTACACACCCTATAGCTACTTGCCTTTAGCAGTTCCATTGGACCACTAGACGTACGGCGTTGCGCCATCGGTACATGATGGATATCCCAACCATAATCACATAGCATTTTTTTTTGGGTGGACCAAGGGATAGTGTCAGATTTTTTCTGACGAAATCCCCCCAGTTTCTTCCTAGTCCGGCCCCAGATAAAAAATATCCAATATGTATTTCTAGGGTATGGTCTACCTGCACCAAGTTTAATTGAAATTAACAAACACACACACTTCTCACAAACTTTAGCATTTGTAATAATAGTGAGATAAATACCAGATGTGAAGCATTTTTAAGATTTAATTAAGACGTGATCATTTAAGGGTTGACTTTTCGGATCTCAATGAAGGTCAGAGAGACAATTCTCGAAGGAACTTTCGCATTTGGAAACTGTCAAAAACACGTCACATTTCCTTTCATTTTGACAATGATTGTCACTGATGGTATTCTAATGCGATGGGAATTTGAACGATAAATTAGACTTTCGCAACAGTATTAAATCTGATGATTCCTGAAATTGGCTCAAAAATAGAACTAGTGCTACACCTTAGCTGCTACGTTCAGAAAAAAAAATTGAAGTTGTATTGTTTCTAATGATTTAAACTCTTGAACCCCACCTTTCGCACATCTATTGTTTTTCTATTATAGTACGGCCGTCGGATCTTGGCGGGTCTGAAGTAAGGGATGATTCTCATTAGAGCGGGCCGTGCCAGGGCCGGGGCGTGGACGAGCCGGGGCCCGTCCGTGCTATGCAATTTATTTTCGGACGCAGCACGAAAAATCTTCTGATTACGATGGGAAGTGGAGGGAACGGGGCGGGACCGTGCAACAAACGTGGTATTGAAGTGCGTCGAGCGGGCCCGGACGGGACACGGATAATGCACTGTGTAATATAAATTGATTCATACAAAATATATGAAACAGATTAAAACCGTGCCCCGTCCGGGCCCCGCCCCGGGCACAGCACGTTCTAATGAGAATCATCCCTTAGGCTCTGTTCTCTGAATTTTTACGCTTGAAAACTCGTACAAAAATATAGATTAAAAAAAACCCAAAAACAGTTTTTAACAGCAATACCAACTGAAAATTACATTTATTTGCTTAAACCATTTATTTTTGTACGAGTTTTCAAGCGCTACATTTCGCAGAGCCTAACTTCAGACTCGCCAAGATCCGACGGCCGTACTGTATGTCTCTAATTACGGTCTTCAAAAGGTTAAAGAACTATTTGTTTGCGATCTTGCTTAATATTACATCACTATTTATACCAACAGGCTTTTTTTTTCGGTGGCCAAAAGTCAATGATATCTCACGCTCTTGGGCAGAGCGGGAGATAGTGCCAGACTTTTACTGAAGAAAATTCCACCCCGTTTCTTCGTTGCTTTAGTTCCAGAGCCCTGAAGTTACACTTTCACATTTACCCATGGCCTATAGGCACTAGACCTACCTTCAGATGGGATCGCAATCAAACAGAATAGCTCTAAAGTTTTTTCGCCCTATGATGAGTTCCCTGACAGTTAATTTTTTTCCGTGGCACGCATACTACCTTAGACTAAAAAAAAATAAACTGGCAAAATAATTACAAATTGAATGATAATAAAAATACTGCCTTTTGTAAATTAAACAGTTAATTATCGTGATTATAATTTAAGTACATAAAATTAAGTATAAAAAATAAAAAAGTATGAATTTAGAAAATGTGTAATGCGTTGAACGGAACTTCTGACTATAGAGATTGACACTACCTAATCGACACTAATCGATAAAAAATAGATGAATCGGAATGGCCATCTAGCAATCGCGACCGCGTCGAGTCAGTACGAGTGCGTCTGCCTTGTATCCTTCCGATATGGATATAAGCTCTAATCAAGAATCAAGTTCTGACAGTGAAGAGTAAATAAATTATTAATAGGTATTTTAAACATACTGCGTTTTATTTATCACTAGCGGTCCCCCGAGGTGTCGTCGGCGGTATATCAGGTTTTTGCTCTGCTCCCATGATGTTATGTAGCCTATGTGAAAATTAGCAATCCGATTCCACTTTCTTTGCCAACTGATTCGATATTATAAATAAATCGATAAAATTTCGTTAGGTCTCATCACTTTAATTGTCAGACAAGAACTGTCAGGGAACTCATCATAGGACGAAAACACATTAGTTTATTAAGAGACTATTCCCTCTAACCTTGAAGAATAATAAAAAAAATATATATATATATTAAAATTAATCATTCCTCACGTGGCATCGGAACATGACTACCAGAACAATGCCGAATTCAAGGACAATCTAATCGGAAACAAATCATCTAGTCAGAACAATACAAATGCCTTTTGACTTATACATAGAAAATACTATCGGTATCAGGATTAAGGTCTGAGCTACCGGTGGTCAGGGCTCCAGAGACAGGAACCTTCTAAGTATAAGAGCGGTATCCTAAAGTACAGATACTTCAGGATACAGCTCTTATTAGAGACTGGGACCAAACCAACCTTCTAACCAGGTCTCCAAAGATATAAATCAGGGTTCATGGCTATTAAGCTATTGGCTGACATGACTATCGCTACAATGATCACTAAACCCAAACCCCATGTGTCGATAACCTCGCGAGCTAAGTCATGATACTTCATATTTTGCTTATCTTTCTCGGGTTAGAAGAGATTCAACGAGTTACGTTTTAAAAGTACATTAAATAATAATAATAAAAAAAAATAGCAAACATAACGTTTAAATAAGATTTTTTTTTAATTTACCACAAAATATTTCTCTTAAAAAATACACAAAATAAAAAAAATAAAAATAAAAAAATCTAGAAAAAAATAAGAGAAAAAAAATACAAACAAAAAATACAAAAAGGAATTTCTCACATGCGATTTGACTCCCAGTGAAATATCGCATCCCTGGTGGGGATCGAACCCACGACCTTTGGATTAGAAGTCCAACGCGCTATCCTCTGCGCCACAGGGACTGTGAGCGAGACGCCGTAATAACGTATTGCGTTCTACGTCACGCACACACCCACACTAAAATAGGTCGTGTTGATGTGTGCGTTGTGTTGGCAACGCTCAGTGGGTACGTCATGTAGGAGGAAATATATACAATGTTTTTGATTATGTATGAACGCTACTGAGCATGACTTTTTTTATTATTTTGGTATCACGTTTTACGTAACAGGTTCAGCAGAGTTTTAAGTTTTTAAGGTAAGTACGTACATATTGGTATTTTATCTACACTAATACAATAAAGAGGTAAAGTTTGTTTTTTTTGTTTGTAGGAGGTAATCTTTGGAACTACTGGTCCAATTGGAAAAATTTTAGCAACAATAGAAAGCTGCTTTACTCACGAGTCACGTAGGCTATATTTTATGTACGCGGGCGAAGACGCTGACAAAAGGTAGTGCTTAATATAATGCTCTAAAATATTGGTTAATTATTATGGTAATGCTTTATTATATGTTAAAAAGTTAATCTACTCGCTAATTAGATATGATAATAAAATGATAATTTATGTATTATGGAGATTACTCACCTACCTATTTCTGTATCTCAATAACAACAAAGCAATAAGCTATTTTTGATAGTAAACAAAATACTGTGGATTACAGTTCATTCCCTCTCCTAGGGAGGAAACCTGAGTCTCAACAATGAGAACATCGAAAAGGCTGATGATGATGAAACAAAAAAAAAAAATAGGTACCATGGAATGAGAAGATACTATGACGAATATTGACATGACATACTAAAATCATCATCAGCCTTTTCTTTAATGTTTCCACTGCTGGGATACAGGCCTCCTCTCTAGGAGAGGGAATAGGCCAGTGCGGATTGGCGGATGTCACAAATCTTCGATTTTTTGGTTCTAAGTTAAACCGGTTTCCTCACGATATTTTCCTTCACCTTTTGAGAGCAGTGGTGATGAAATAAATTATGCAAAGTAATGCGCCTGGCTGGGTTTGAACCCGCGACCTACAAGTCGTAAGTCGAGGCCGTTACCACTAGGCCACCACTGCGTATTAGTATGTATTACTAATATTATTCGCTAAAAATAACAAATTGAAGTTCATACTATGAACAGTCAAAGATGTTGATCAGCCTAAATACTTTCGAGTAGTTCACAATATTTCGACACATCGTTAAACGGTTGAACATCTGAATAAATACAATGTGTTACTAATCCACTAATATACTTAACTGGATCTACAGAAATATTTGTTTTAGTTTCTCTGAGAGGCGAAGGGCGCTATGGGATTTGGGTCAATATTAACTAAGAGTATTTCTTTTTAAATTTTGGTTGTGAATGATTCTCTTACTTAAGTTTTTTTGAAGATTAGAAATCCAGGTCCACATGACCACATGCACGATTTGCACATGGAGATGCAACGCCGGGGCGAAAGTCCTCTACCGCGACCAGTCGCGGCATGGTGGACAGAGTTCCGAAGGGACAATGCAGTTATCAACACCCAACAATTATGGCGATAAGTCCCTTCTTCGATGCGTCGCTGGAAAGACCTCACGGCGTCCTCACCTTCCGCATGACGTAGGTTCTCACCGGATATGGTAAGTTCGGGAAGTCTGCACCGGTTTCGTGCGAAAGAGACGCCCAGGAGTCATCACTGAGTGGACCGCCCGGAGGACACGGTGGAGCAGACGTTATAGGTGTGCCCGGCTTTAGCAGAACATTACCGCCGTGTATTCGTTCCGGGCCATGGTACAAATCGTGTTCCGGAGCGAGAAGTAGCAGGCAGTCACCACAATGCTAGCAAAGAAGGAGGCCGACTGCTTGCCATTCCTACTCACTCCATCATCATCCCCTATACCAGGATCATGGCCTATACCAGTCCCAGCATTTCCGACCGACCCAAATAACCAAATAGGTACAAAGTAAAATAAATTCAAGTAACAAATAGCCTTTCAATCGATTAACTTAGTCATCCAGTGACTAAGTCGATCGATTGATGCATGCATTGGTAGCGATCGCACATAAACTGCTTTGGAATAACATTACTGGTAATTTGTAGTCCTTGCGTGTCTGGTGAGACCTTGGTCGATAGCTGGCTAGGACTGGAATACAACGTGGGAATACCTGTTCATGTTAGATTCACTTAATTTTCCTTTTTCAGGTTTTTTTATGGTGGTTAAAATCGCGGCGGAGCTGAAAACAGTGTCAGACTCTTACTGACTAAATGGCGCCTTTCCTTATTTGCTTTTCGTACCGGGGTCAAGCCTTCCTTTCGGAAAAAGACCCTGGGCCCCAGACGGCTTCGACCCTTTTGCAGAGTCCGTACGTCTTTTTTCAGGATCAGTAAGAAACCAAAAAGCACAGACAGACTTAGTATAAGAAATCACATACAGCATAGGCAGAATTAGTATGATCATCCTTATAATATTCTCACTGCTGGGTCTCAGGCCATTATCTACTTTGTGGGCCCATAGATTTAAATATATTTGTAACTAGCTTTTGTCAGCGGCTTCGCCCGCGTACATAAAATATAGCCTATGTCACTCAGGAGTAAAGCAGCTTTCTATTGTTGCTAAAATTATTCCAATCGGACCAGTAGTTCCAGAGATTACCCCCTACAAACAAAAAAACATAAAAACAAAAAAACAAACTTTACCTCTTTATTATATTAGTGTAGATTGTGACTATTTTGGAGTACAAAAAAGTTTATTCTTTCCATGGATTCATGGATGTCAAAATAATATTTTCCTTTTTAATAAACCTGCAATATCCATGTCTCCAGCCTTCAAGTCCGCCTAATTAAAGTTAGTTCAACAAATTCTGATGATCTGCTGAATCTCATAAGTCACCCGATTAGGTAAAACGGGTTCAGGTGGAAGGTCCAACCGTAAACCTACCAGACGTCTGACCTGTTGGTCCTCACATCCGTATTAGTCACTAGCAAGGTGTCTTTGGCAAAGGGTGACAGGTGTGGTTTGGGCAGAACGGATGTCGTACACTTCCCTTTCACCACTCGGGCGTGTAATGAACCAATCCCCTTGTAATTACAAAGAGTGGGTTATTAATACGGTGTATTTTTTCAGTACCTAACATATGAATCCTTACAAGAATACCTGTAATACGTAGCTATATAAATAGCTTACTGGGGTTAGTGGCTAAGTAAGAACAGCGTTTGTCTGTAGTGCAAGAATCGAGCCCGCAATAATCAGCACAACAGACAATCGCTCTACCTCTGCGTCAACTGTATCATCAAGAGTAAAAGTCTCTTCTTTCTTGTTACGATTTTTCTTCGGTATACCTTTCTTCAAAAAGCTCTTGGATTTTAAGGAACGACAAGGTTCTGTGAGATTTTTACTTTACTTTAAATATCCTGCTCCCCCCTCTAGCCAAATTGATAAACTAAAATTGTTAACGCTAGTAGAAAACATAACAAATGTATGGAAATGACGTACATTGAGCATCATCTCAACAAAATTCGTAGCCAAGTTCACATCGTTCCAAATTACAGAATGAAATGTAATCGTTTCTACAATGATCATCGCTACATCCTGTAGTTTTTTTTTTAAATGGAATAAACAAGTTTTAAGTATTATGATATTTAATGATAACTGCGCTAAGGCGTTTTCATAGTAAAAAGTGCCACGAAAGGTTCGTAACTTGGCTAGGGGGGCTGGCTCTGTAGTGTGATTAACTTTCCGCATTAGTGTGGAAAAATAATAATTGCCTAAGAGCGGATTTTTCGAGTAGGTTTATTGAAAAACTAGCTTTTGCTCGCGGCTTCGCTCGCGTGGTATTGGGGTTTCCAGGATAAAAAGTAGCCTATGTCCTATTCCGGAGTGTATCTTATCCCTGTGCCAAATTTCATCCAGATCCGTCCAGCCGTTTTGGCATGATTGAGTAACAAACATCCAAACATCGTAACTTTCGCATTTATAATATTAGTAAGATTCTTGAGAGACCCTAATTTCTTCACGAATCAATTTGCATTCATATTGCTATGGGAACAAACACCTCACGGAACTCTAGAGCAAAAATTTCAATCTGCCTCTTCTTGAAGTTCAATCAATTTAACCAACAGTATTAAATGCAATGCAACTGAAAGTGCTGCAATGTCTCATTGTGACAATGAGGTTGGAAGATAAAGTGTACTTTACGCAATTGACTTTTACTAGCGTGAGAAAGTGGGCTTCTGATATACTATAGGTTTATTGTTTATCATTTTCATTGAGGTACATTTGAGAAGTTGAAGTTTATTCGCAATGATTGCGTAGTATATTCGTGAAGTTATCATAATCAGAATCATTTCAGCCGAAGGACGTCCACAGCTGGACATAGGCCTCCCCCAAGTGCCGACAGACTGGTCCTGTGCGGCTTGCGTTGTATTGCATTGTTGGTGAAATGCACTAGTTTGCATTGAAGACACCTTAATTATAATCGGATGGGAAGACCACAACAGGTAAACTGTTCCAGTCCTTCGACATACGCGTAAACGACAACGCAAGGCCCTTAGTCTGGACTGTGGAAGTTTATAGATATTCGCCTTACGACGCCAGGTTATCTGATGATAGAATTGAAATGGCGGAATCAAGTCATGCAATTCCAGCGCACGCTCTCCAAAATGCATAAGTACTAGAAAATATCGAAAGGCTGGCTACTCTACGCCTGTGCTCAAGTATGTCGTTAAAAATGTTGTTATCTCAAGAAATATGGTAACTAATAATAATTAAACCTAACTAGACCATCCGACAGACAGTAACGGTACAGCACGTTCTAACATTTGGCAATTTATTACAACTGCGGTTTTGTACCGCAATCTGCAAAGTCGGTTCAATTGAGTGTTATGATTTTGTGTGTAGCATAGAGTGTGCCTTTCTTGTGCAGTTTCCTTGTGTCATCAAATGAAGAATGAAGATATCCGTAGGAGAAACATGGGTATCGACATAGTATGAAGAATTGCCAAACTTAAGTGGAAATAGGCAGGGACATTACTCACAGAACAGATGGCCGTTAGGGTCAAAAAGGAGAAAGGACGCAGCGTTGCAAGGCTTCCCACAAGGTGGACTAATGACCTGGTAATGGTGACGGGAATCCTATGGCTGCTAAACGAACATGACTGGCCATTCACAAGCAAATATAAAAAGCTGTACAAGAGCTGTATAAAGACTTAGGTGTACACTAAGCTGTAAATAGGCTACAGATTGCGTTTATACAGCATTTATAACTACAAAAAGGGCCCCAAATTAAATATTAGTGGAGCTGCATAATGTCCTATTTACACTCTAAGCTGTAAAGAAGCTGCAAAGGTATACCAAAATAACGCATTACACAATCAATCACTAAATTAGACATCACCTACATTACGGCCGTCGGATCTTGGCAAGTCTGAAGTTAGGCTCTGCGAATGTTAACGCTTGAAAAATCGTAGGTACAAAAATAAATGGTTTAAACAGACAAATGCAATTTGCAGTTGTTATTGCTGTTAAAAACTGTTATAGGCATTTATTTTTTTTAAACCTTTATTTTTGTACGAGTTTTCAAGCGCTAAAATTCGCAGAGCTTAACTTCAAACTTGCCAAGATCCGATAACCGTACACACTCACAAACATTGTCAAATAATTTAGGGTAGTAAATGAATACATAATTAATTAATTGAGTAGGTAATTCAGGATTTAGTTTAGGGTTTGAATAAGGAATACGTTTTTTCAAGTATTCGCCACATAAAACACAGCTTTAGGCGGTTTTCGCTGTTTTTTGTAAACTTTATTAAATATGTTAATATAAAGTATTTAATGAGGTAGTCCCATGGTAGTCCCAAAACTGAGCTATTAATTAGACTAATTGATAAGTTATTTCTGCTTGATTAGCATTCTCAAATTACCTACCTAAATAATAAATTACTTTTACACTTATTTATTTTCTAAATACTCACTAACTAGACCATCCAGCAGATATATCTGCTATCCATTTGTAATTTTTATTTAGGTAGGTATCTATACTTACAGTTAAGCCAAGATCCAACCATTTGACAGACAAAAACAGTTTGAAGTGACAATAAAACCAATAAAAAGTGCAATAATCGTAACACATACCTACTTACTTTGCTTCACAAATAAAATCATACAATAGAACAGCGTTGCATACGTTGAAAAATCCAAAAAAACGTTCACCATATTTTTTTAAATAATTTAAAACATTATTCACAAACACAACAATGTTTATGGCGATTAAAGAGTAGTTTATTTGGTTACATCCGCGTTGCTATGACAACGGCAAGATGGCGTCCGTTCGCGCATGCGCTCTACCGGCCGAGCGGGAATAGACTGTCAGTTTAGAGTTGTTTTGGCGCCAAAGCGTTACCTTACCTCCTAGTGATGGTGCGCATTGGCCCGTGTGAATTCCTTCCGTGATTGCCCCGGAAAAGATTAGAGGCTTGACGCAGTATGCGCCATCAAAATTGGGACTACAAGTTGATGACATGTTTTTCTCGTAAACTTTTCTCGTAAGCTTTCGTGTCTACACACGAAAGCAGAAAAAAAAAACTGTCAGAAAAATTCAGAAAAGACTACTCTTTTCTGAATTTTACTTGAGTTGACACACTGCACAGATTTTTTAAATTCGATTTTCTACAAAGCAGTACAGCTCTATGATAAGTTCCATTAAGTAAAAAAGGTTGCTGAAAAGCTGTCTATGAAAAGTCCATTGAATTGAACAGCTAGACAATGACACTCTGGAATCCTTAATAGGTCATCGGTCCATCTTGTAGAAGGCATTCCAACGCTATGTCTTCCGGTACATGGTCGCTGAGAGTTCTCAGGCTATAATAAAATAACTATCTAACAATAAAACAAAAATTATTCTTTGGACAAAACATTATTACATAAGTTTCGATCGAACAATAAAGTTCCTATTTTAAAATCGTTGCACAATCGATAGAATCGAAACGAAGTATCGATACTCCATAGATCACATGCCATTTGAATCGAATGGAATCGAGATAAAAATTTATTGTTCTGTAATAATAACGTTTCGTGCATTGTCGAGTGTCCGACCGGATTCGATGTCGGTCAGTCCGGACGGTGGGTGTCCGGGTGGTGGCCATACATTAGTAAAACTTGGGATAGTCTTCACTAGCGTTTTTTTTTTTAACAACGCAACAAGAGTATTATGAATGGTTTGGGGGAAATGGTAACAAACCCATTAACGACCTTAAAATTTTATTCTGGCTTACGAATGACGAGCAATGGTTTTTTTATGGTAGATAAAAATCATCCAAAGACGAATCCCGTCCTTGGGCGGAGCGGATCGCATCAACTCTTGGTCCCAAGAGGCTTCAACCATGTTGGGCTCCTACAGTTTGTTGACAACTCCTTGAGGGCGACGAGCAATGGGTAGCTCGCCGTTCGGTCATTCGGGATGGGAGGCGGTTACCTCTTTCTGCAATACAGTAATGTATGCAAAGGAGACGGCCTAAACCGTGACCCGTAGAAAACGCTTTTCATTAAGCCCCAATCGAGCACCGGTGCTCGAAAACCTATTGTTCTTTAATTGTGTCTGTAATTAAGGTAGTCAAAAGATTAAACGTTGGGGGTCTGAAGACGACTACCGGCCACCAAAGGTGCGGGTTTCCGTACGGCGAGCTTTTTTTTTTTTTTTAGATTGGGTATCATCGTGCGGCTGTCCGCTATAAGCCAGGCCCTTAGCCAGGCCCGAAACGACACCGCGTTGTTCACACGCGCTTTAAACAGGCGGAAATATTTGAAATAGTTCACCGTAGTCCTAAAACGCAAAGAGCAATAGAAGGTCACAAGTGGATTAAGTAGGGGCTATATCTAACTCTACCCTGAGCGGACGGGTTCATTTAACAATTTCCCACGTATCAAACAAAAATCATAGTACAGTAACGCCGATCTAACTGGGCGTGCGTGCCTCTTTACTATTTTACACAAGCGCTAAAGTTCGCAGAACCTAACTTCAGACAAACCAAGTTAGAATGGCCCTACTGTACACTATTCGTTTTATTATTATTATTTATTCATTCACTTCTTTTTTGGTCATTGCCTGTGACTTCAATCCTGGCGAGGAATTTCTCAAAACTCATGGTCCTCCTACAAACTGGTACAAAGAACCGACTCGTGAACAATTAAGTATTACGTGAGCTATAACGCCGGCTGGCAGACGACTCCGGGCGCCTAACTAGTTTTGTAGCTTCACGCTTGACTCCTGCCTGGGTGGGCAGATACCCGGAGGAATTACGTTAGGCAGGTTTGATGTAGTGTTCACTTTTCTATTGTACCAGCTTCTTAGAAAAAATAATGGTAATGGACACAATCCATTACGTGACACGTGCCATAAAGGTTCTTATATTTTATACAACTTGTATGGCACGCGGCAAATAAGTTGAACCCATTGCTAGGGTCACGCGCATCCCCCACTTCGATTGAAACCTTGAAATTGGTCACTGCGCATTCAAAGGTCTACCGTTGTGATGGTTCGAGGATTATAACTGGAATGCAATAGAGAGCAGTGGTGGCCGAGTGGTAAAGACCCCGATTGAAGAGTAGTTAGTTGGTCGCGGGTTCAAATCCTAGCCAGAGGCATTACTTTGTGTAATTTATTTCATCACCCCTGCTCTCAAAACGGTGAAGGAAAACATCGTGAGGAAACCGGCATGTCCTAGAACCAAAAATTTGAATACATGTGACATCCACCAATTCTCACAAGGCTCGCAGAGTTGAATTATGGCCCATTCCCTTTCAGTAAAAGTGTAAAAAGTCCTTCCGCTCCACCTAAAGCGGAAGAAGTCACTGGATGATTTCCCAATTAAAAACAGGTCAAGCACAAGTCGTACCACACCGAGGGTTCGAGTCTCAAATGTGAGACTTAAAAGTATCGAGAATTTGCGCAGAGAGAAAACCATAATGCACTTACATTGCAGCTTTATTCCCCTCAAGTTATATAACATTATACAAAGGGAAATGCGTCATTACTGTGCTCATCCTCGAAGTATGACAAGACACAGCCTGTCATTACGTTTATTGTCACGGTATGAGCATAAATACTAAGCATTTGTTATGAGAAATGAGAATTAAATAGGTAAGCAATGGAGAGATCCATCTATGTGAGGGTTTTTTTTTATTGAATACTAGCTTTTGCCTGCGGCTGATGTTAGCAATATATAGGCTACCAGCGGCTTCACCCGAGTCTATGGTTACTGCTCCGCCCCCACAGGTCATAGCCTATAACCTTCCTCGAAAAATGGACTATCCAACACAAAAATAATGTTTGCAATCGGACCACTAGTTCCAGAGATTACCTCCTACAAATAAAAAAAACAAACTTTATCTCTTTATTATATTAAGTGTAGATAGGCACTTGACCGCTATCTCACCTGATGGAAAGCGACGACGATGCGGTCGACGATGGAGCGCGCTTACCTAGAAGTAACCTATTCACTCTCGACTTAAAGATTCCCGGATTGTAGCCATCAGGAAACACAGACTCCGGCAAGGAATTCCACTCCTCGGCTTTACGCACAATTAATGTGTTCCCAAAACGTTTAGTACTTATATTAGGACAGGAAACTTTAATTATTTTATTCATTCACGCGGCCAAAGCTACTAACAGAAGCTAATAAATTAAAAATAAATAACCAGAAAGGCTACTCGGACAGGAAGTCTTAAAAATTAATAAAAGAAAAACGGGCAAGTGTGAGTCGGACTCGTACACTGAGGGTTCCGAACACCGAAAGGCTAGTTCTCTACTCCTTTAACTAGTGTTCAGTGCTTAGTAGATTGGCCTTGAACAAATCTGGATCATCACTTCGTATGCTTTTTCATCTACTGAAATCACATTTTGCAGCACCAGCCCTTATTGACGTCAAAAGTTCTTCTAATGAACAAATCCGACAGCATAGCATAGCATAAGCATGTTCCATCTGCTGGGATTCAGGCCTCTCTAGCAGAGAACTTACCTATGAAAACTGTTTAATTGAGTTACGAAGATTTTTTTGCATTTGTTTTTTGTGATGTAATTATAGACAGTTTTCAACATATATTTGTGCTGTAAGAACTTACTTACTTCATGCTAAATTTTAGGATTCTAGGTCAACGGGAAGTACCCTATGAGTTTTAATTTCTTGAAAGTGTCGGAATATGCGTTTTTATAAACGGCCGTATCTTTTTTTTAGTTAACTTAAACATTTGATTTTTTCATAGTTTCTAGGGACTCGATACCTCTACACGTTTTCGCGATAAAAGGTATCGACGTACAGACAACGTCCCTTCAAAAACAGTTTTTTTTTTTGTAACGTAACAATAATTTTACCCCAAATTAAAGGTTGCGGTTTTTCCTTCTTAGGTAGGTACGGAACTCTAAAAATGAGAATACTTACCAATTCAGTACGTAATAAATTGATGACCATAAACGCTAAGTATGTGTCGATTCTCACCACTTAAGTCCTATAAAAAACGGCGGCGGCGCAGTAAACAGCAATCGTAAAAGCAAGTCATTTCGTAGTTTTATAATGGTGTTATACGCGGCTAATATGTCAACAAGTATATGAAGATAGTGTGTTAACTAGATGACAAATCTAGGGTAAGCAGGTCTTGCTGGAGATGTTTCTAGGGCACGCAGTCGTTGGGTGGGTCCAGCCCACAGTCCGGGTGCTCGATAATTCTCCAGACCGAAGTCATCGACAGCATGTATGCCTCAAAGACATGTCAAAACCGTAGAGGCCCAGCAGGCTCAAAGCCTAGGTACTATGTCGACATCATCACCGATCTACGCTGAAAACCAGCGCTGTGACCATAGATATAAATCTATGGCTGATCGGATTATGCGTGAAGCCACAGCTTTATACTGAACGTTCGGCCGTCTTGCGCGGATGTGGCGCATATCTTCCTAATGTAATTGGTTATGTTTGTTTACTAGTTTTAAGTTGTGTTAACTGATTTTTTCTTCTTCAAATTCTTTCTTTCTTTCCGAAGCCGATCCATTGCCTCAGTAGGCTTCGGCTCTGCTGGGCCCCTGCGGTTTGCTGACAACTCCTTGAGGCGTGCGTGGACAATAACCGTTGTCGGCCACTTAAGCTCGGTCCAAATACATAGGTACTGTACCTATGTAACTAACTTGACAAACGTTATTTTTCAACACTAGGTACTAAAAAATGTGATATAAAGAAATAACTTAAAACTACAGATATACATAAATTAAAAAAAAACAACAGATTAAGTAGGTACTTTTAGTTAGTTCATAAGGGTGAACTAACTAAAAGTACTTAATCTAATAAGGGGTCAAAAAACTCTTAAGCATCGCTTATACTGGTAAAGTGCCCAAAAGGCTGGCAGCATTGCCACGCTGTATGGATGTTTATTCCCTGCCCAAGGTAAAAGCCAGCCCTTGGGTCACGCGAAGTCGCAACAAGTCGTTTAGGAAGCTCATTAAACCACTTGTATTCGGACCTCACGACCGGAGAGTTTCAACCCCAGACGGCTCGAAAATAATATTTACCAACAAGGTTAGTAGGTATATATTTCCGCCGCTTGAGGTTCTCGGCAGCCGCAGCGGCAGCACCGGCACAGCTTGACAAACTTATGTAACTTAATTGATAGGTCGGCTTTTTTATGGTGGGCAAAAATCATCCAATGACGAATCCCGTTCTTGTGCGGAGCGGGAAACAGTGTCAAACTCTTACTGACTAAACACCCCACACCGTTCCTTGTTTGCTTTTCGCACTGGGGTCAAGCCTTCCTTCTAGAAAGAGACCCTGGGCCCCAGTAGGCTTCAATCCTTTTGCAGAATAGGTAGGCTTCGGAATTCATAAAACTGATTATCATAAAACAAGTTACCAGGGCCTACTTACTCTTCCATCAACATTACAACTCGCTACCATGAATGAACCATTTGACATTAAAATAACTAGTTCCTATGAATGGACGCACCCACTGAATGTGATGCGCGTGAGCAAGTCGCCCATGCGTGTAGTGGGACGCTACAAATCTACTGTGACGCTACATTATAATGGTAATAGTACTAGTGTATTTTGATGATCAACGACATTAGAAATTTGTTTATTTTATTTTTTACTAGCTGACCCACGCATCATTCGTTCCCGGAGGACACGGTGGAATACACGGTAGAGGTGTGCCCTGCTTGGCAAGAGCATCGCCGTATCCTTGTAGGGAAGATCGGCGGCGGCAAGTCTCCTCTTTGAGGCTTGGCTGGAAACACCTCACGGTTTTTCGCATTCGGCATTTCTTACGTATGATGCAGGTTGTAACCAGAAATGGTAAGTTCAGGAGGTTCCTGGATCGAATTCGTGAGGAAGCAACACCCGGGTGTCGCCACTATGTGGAACGCTCGGAGGTCACGGTGGAGCACACCGCGCCCTGCTTAACAAGAGCATCGCCGTGTCCTTGTGGGGAAGATCGGCGGCGGCGACTTCTAACGCCAGGCCTTGGTTCAGGCCATAGTTCGCAGCGAGGAAGAGTGTCGAAGCCTCCTGGGACCAAAGGTTGATACGAAAGCGTAATACTAGGCCCTGGTATCAAGGAAAGGAAGGAACAGGGTAGGTTGTTTAGTCAGTAAGAGTCCGCTACTGTTTCCTGCTCCGCCTTAGGGCGGAATTCGTCATTGGGTGATTTCTACCTACCATGAAAAAACCTACTAACAAGTGTTGCGCAAATTAAAAAAGTAAGATTTCCAATATTTAGGTTTTGGGATGTGATATCTTAATATTAATGTGTTGTCTGTGAATTTTTTAGTGTTGCATAGTGTAATTTGCCATTAAGAGCGCCAACCCGAGGTACATTTTCATATTACAGCTCTTTCGTGATTATGATGTTATCACACATCTTTCGTCGGATATTTTGGATACACAGATATCTTGTGGATATTATCTAGGCTTTTATAGAAATCAAAACATACATTTGTGTAAGACTAATCCAGTAAAGACCTCTGAAAATCTGCTACTTTACGTGAACTTTGACTCTCCATAATAGTAAAAATATAAAAAAGTACTTCTATAGAAGCCTAGCGCATTTAATCGATCGAGATTCTAAATGATGTAATTTTTTTTAAATTCTTAAGGGTTTAATAAACACACGTATTTCCTGAAACAAGTTTTGTGAAACATTCGAGTAAATCGTTTTAATCGAATTACCAAAAGCCAACAGAGATTTCGGATGTTATCTCTCTTTTTCGCATTACTTTGACATCAAACTTCGCTTTGGACTGCGTTAAATGAAGCAACAAGCTTTTACCCATACCTTAAAAAACAACTAAGAATAAGGAGGTCAAAACAATATTTGCCGTAACATAACTACATACTTTCGTCATTAATTCCGTCTTGTTACTTAACTTGAAACTTTAACAAGTCTTTAAATTTAATTCCGGCACAAAATAACAACCATAATTTTCAAACTGGACCAAAGAGACTATTAAAATCGCCTCAGATACATATCTTCATTAAAAATCGTCTGTCAAAAACGAAGTACAAATTACCTCTCGGTTTCCGAAGCAAAATCGTACAGTCACGAATTTGTGAAGGAGATGGCGATATACGGCTTCGTGTAGAAAGAAAGAGAGGGAAGATTTAGCCTTTCATCGCGCCGAAGTTCCCACGACACGAAAAGTACGGACTTATGTACTTATGCTTATTAAATACATGTCAGAAGCGGTAATGTTACCATGGAATTATTCTGGTATTGTTAGTTAGATACTTAAGTATCAAGGTATAAAAAGAAATCGGATCGGGCGCCGTCAATTGAGATCTCTTAGCTGCCAGTGTCTTATTCCAAATTATATTTATTAATTACTTTTTTATATAATTTATCTACTTACATTGTGCTCAGTGATCCACCATTCTTGACTTGCGTGGCGGAAGGAGCTCCGGCGAGATCTCATGGTGAAGTGGAAACAGCGACTGTCGCAACCCAGCGCTGGGCACACCGTAATCTCAGCGGTAGTGCCCCTCTTTGAGGCGTGGCTGGATAGACCTCACGGCGTCCTCACCTTCCGCATGACGCAGGTTCTCACCGGACATGGGAAGTTTGGGAGATTCCTGCACCGGATTCGTGCGGAAGAGACGCCCGGGTGTCGCCACTGTGAGGCGAGCCCGGAGGACACGGTGGAGCACACGGTGGAGGTGTGCCCTGCTTGGGAAGAGCATCGCCGTGTCCTCGTGGGGGTGATCGGCGGCGGCGACCTCTCGCGCCGGGCCCTGGTTCAGGCCACGGTCCGCAGCGAAGAGGAATGGCAGGCGGTCGCCTCCTTCTGCGAAGCAGTAATGCTCGTAAAGGAGGAGGCCGACCGCATAAGGCAAAGGCAACGGCGTACTCGCCGTAGCCGTCGCCGCCGCGATCCTGCCGATATCCGGCCACCGTAGACACTGGCTCGCGGACGGTGAGCAATGGGTAGCTCGCCGTCCGGTCGTCTGGTAAGACCGAGTCCAAGTCGTCAACGGCGCGCACCGTTCCCGCGCGCCTCAAGGAGTTGTCAGCAAACTGCAGGGGCCCTTCAGGGTCGAAGCCTCCTGGAGCCTAGAGGGTATGTGCAAACTGTAACCTCGACTCCAGAAATAAGGCAAGGAAGGTACGGGGTAGGTTTTTTAGTCAGTAAGAGTCTGACACTGGTCTCCCGCTCCGCCCAAGAGCGGGTTTCGTCATTGGATGATTTCACCTACCATAAAAAAAAAAAAAACCATTCTTGACTTTGTAGGCGACATGCGGTTAAATGTTTAAACTTAAAAAAAAAATGTTTAGAAGTTTCACTTTCACATAACCCATGGCCCCAGTAGGCTCCGACTTTGCTGGGCCCCTACCCTACGGCCTAGGCCGAAGCCTTCTGGGGCCAGCTTCCAAAAAGCAAAAATGGAACTTAGGAACTAGGTTTTAGTTAATAAAACCCCTCCCTTTCCGCCCTACAGACTGCTGTAATAAGATAATCTCCTACCTTAAAAAAAATCCTCGTGACTAGAAATAATATTCGAAAGTACCAAAAAGGCCCAATATTTAACTATGATCGGCAGCATTACGTAAACCCTTCTAAAAGCCCCATTGTGCTAACCAGAACACATAAGTACACTACTACTGTTAACACTTTAACTAACGGGCTATCCATAAACTACGTTAAATGTTTTAGAACGAAGGGTCTACAGAGTCTGACACATCATAACATTACAATAATATAATTTTTTTTTGTGGGACAGTTATCCAATGACATCTCCGCACCCAGAGCTGTCAGTAGCAGGTAGAAAAATGACCAAATTATATCCCCCGCCCCTGCGCGGAGCAGGAGATAGTGCCAGATTTTTAAAGACCAAAAACCTACGCCTGTTCCTTCGTTGCCATTTGATCGAATGATCCTTGGTCCCAGTAACGTTTGTAGCTGCTGGGCCTGTACGGTGTCCATGGAGTTTCTTACACTTTCATTTTCATAAAATTCTACGCTTCGAATAAACAAGAATACAAGCGATGCCGAGTTATGCGCCTTTTTGCGACCTTATCATAAGTTAACGTGATAAAATATCAGTCGAGCAATCGAAAATGAGGGATAACTGCGTATACAACCTGTATCTTTAGCTCTAGCTTAAACAAATTAGTTCGTAAAGTGCTACTAGACATTTGCTGTGACAAGAATGAAGGGCGGTAAAAAATCATTAAATTTCATGTGACGTAGTTTATTGATGGCCCCTAACTTACCGTGAAGTTGTATGTTATAACTTCACAAGTTAGAAAGCTATAAAAATTTGGGTGTTTCACAAAGAATTGATTCATGAAATCGGGTCTATTGGATGACGTAAATCATTCATTATGAGTGCTTTATTTGAGGTTGAGTAAGAGGTGAAAGAGGGTTTTGTAAATTATGGCTACAGAGGATGCTAGATGTTTTTTTGGTTATGTGGGTTCCAAAACCCACCAACTATAGGAACAAATATTGAACTGTCTTACTTATTTATTTGAGGCCAAATACAGTACGGCCGTCGGATCGGTTTCATAAAAAAATAAATGGTTCAAACAAATAAATGCAATTTGCAGTTGTTATTGCTGTTAAAAACTATTATTGGCTTTTTTTTAACTTTTTTTGTAAAAGTTTAATAGTTGCATAGCTTAACTTTAGACTCGCCAAGATCCGACGGCCGTACTGTAAGTAGTGAGTGACCTAATTTGTATTTGAAGACAGGTGGGCTGGTTGGAAGATGCCCGATTGCTGCATCCTGATACAAAGGTTAATCGCCATGACCCACGCAGAATGGTCCTCATATAAATCTCATATAAATTGTCCGCTAGACTCAGACATATAGAACCAAAGTCTCGAGCACAGGCGCAGAGTAGCCAGCCTTGCGGTTTTCTACAGGATGCATTTTGGAGAGTGTGCGCAGGAATTGCATGATTTGATTCCGCCATCCCAATTTCACCTTCCGATATCCCGGCGTACGGCAAGTATGCACCCTTACGTTGTTGAGACACCTGCGGCCCGGACTAAGCGTTTTGCCTCGTCATTTATACCGCGTACATCGAGGGATTGGAACAGTTTGCCGACTACAGTCTTTCCGTCCGAATATAATTTGGGTGTCTTCAAGGCTAGAGTGAATAGGCTCTTAATAAACTAGTGCGCCTTACCATCAAGGATTGCATCACTGCTTACCATCAGGCGGGATCGCAGTCAAGCACTAGTTTATTGCAAGTTAAAAAAAAAATATATTTTTATTTATGCAAAGCCAATTGGGTTGATGTTAGCTAGAGTTATATCACTCTCTCGAGAACAGTGGTGGCCGACTGGTAACGGCGCCGACTTACAAGTAGTAGGTCGCGGGGTCAAACCCAGCCAGACGCATTACTTTGTGTATTATTATTATTACCTCTGCTCTCAAAACAGTGAAGGAAAACATCGTAAGAAAACCAGCATGTCTTAGAACCAAAAATTCAAAGACATGTGACATACACAACGGTTTATGTAAGTCACATGTCTTCGAATTTTTATTAATGGGATGTCCAGATGATGATGGCTTAGGGATGGGCCGCAGGTCTAAAGCCGGTGCATCCCTTCTCCTAGAGAGGAGGTCTGAAAACCAGCTGTGGGAACATTATAAGGCTGTGGTTACACTATGCCTTCACACCTTTATACTATGTTACAGACTTCGGGTTCGTCATATACCAGCTCGACATGAAAACTCCTTACTACATGCTTGACATTGTAACTTCTTGGTCTATTGACGCGAATAATTATAAATAAACGATTATAGCGCCTTCCGCTTGTCAGCTTCCGGTACATCAAATAATTAGTAAAAGTTATTATATTGTGCATTATTCTTTGATATATATTATTGATAATAATTAATATTTAAGGAGACATTTTATTAGATTATTCAATTGTAAATTAATAGCAAAAAAATTGAGAGCAGTGGTGGCCGAGCGGTAACGGCCCCGACTTACGAGTTGTAGGTCGCGGGTTCATACCCAGCTAGGCGCATTACTTTGTGTAATTTATTTCATCATCACTGCTCTCAAAACGGTGAAGGAAAACATCGTGAGGAAACCGGCATGTCCTAGAACCAAAAATTTAAAGACATGTGACATCCACCAATCCGCACTGGGCCCGCGTGCTGGATTGTGGCCCATTCCCTCTCCTACAGAGGAGGCCTGTGTCCCAGCAGTGGGAACAATAAAAGGCTGATGATGATGATGATGAGTAATGTATTCGTGTGTGTTATAAAAGCCGCTGTGTTGACAGTTTTCCTTTCATAAGTCTTCTTAGTTACGGTTGCTAAGCAAATAACATTATGAGAAAATTACTCGCTGCTGTAATATTCGAATTATAATTATAAACTTGTTGAATGATAAGTATCCTTGTTTTACTGTGACCATCCTGACATAACAGTTGGTTCACAACTATTTAAAGTAGGAAATCAAACACTACCTCAGTACCGTTAATAAAAATCCCAACACTCTCTCTCTTTCAAAAGGATTCCATTATTCTTTCCCATAAAAGACAAACAATGAATCACGATGCGTTCATTAATAACTGCGCCGGCGCATTGTGTAATGGGAATTAATCATGGAGGCTGTGACGTAGCGTTTGTTTGTTTGTATGTGCCGACGGATTATAATATCGCGTTCCTTTTTGATTTTTGACGGGCGTTTGAGCTGTCGGGTTGAGCTGTGATTATTTTTGAGTGTTGAAATGAAATATCTTTTTAAATGCTTGACTACGATCCCGCCTGATGGTAAGCATTGATGCAATCGTTGATGGTGAGGCGCACTAGTTTATTAAGAGCCTATTCATTCTTGCCTTGGAGACACCTAAATTTTAAACTAACAGAAAGACCGCAGCTGGCAAATTGTTCTAGTCCGTGGACGTACGTGGTATTTAAACAACGATGCGAAACGCTTAAACCATGATTACACGTACCGAGTAAAATGCAGAGACAGTAAAATTTTGCTCGGCTGAGATAGTGATTTAAGCGAATCGTAGAGACAAGCGCTCGACCGAACACTCGGCGCTATGTTCATACCTACCGAGTATTCGGCAAAGAGCACTGTCTCGGCCATGGGTATAATCAAGGCATTCGTCCGGACTGTAGCAGTGTAGAGTAACAATGAAAGGGTGGACAGTGGACAGTCGTCGTACGTCGAGTCATCCAAAGGTAGAAGGGCGATGATGCAATTAAGTCAGGAAATTCTTGCGCACTCTTCGAAAAGCATTGTCATAAATAATTTAACGACTTTACTGACTGACACCATCAATTACCTAAATACTTACCTACTTTAAGGGTTCACCCAATAGTAATGATTAAGTTCTGACAATCGACCTTTATACAAGGAAACAGTGGTCTGTTCATAGCTCCTATGGTTATTGCTCTATGCATCTTCACGCTTAGTTAAAACGGAGTTTGTAGTTTATTCCAATTCAAACAGTGACCCTTTTCATGAAAGCAGTAGTAAAGTTTTTATGTTATGTTATGTTCTTGAAACTACAAGAAATTCTCCCGCCTAGACATAATTGACATGATCACCACTGCTCTCAAAACGCTGAAGGAAAACATCGTGAGGAAACCGGCATTTCCTAGAACCAATAATTCGAAGAAAGGTGACATCCACCAATCCGCACTGGGCCCCAGTGAGGGATAGATCGTAGAGAGGAGGCCAGTGTCCCAGCAGTGGGAACATTAAAAAAGGCTAATGATGATGATGAAAAAATCCAAAATGCGTAAAACATCATGAAGAACAAATGCTGATGAGAATGCTATAAGTTGTAACGATACGCCTCATTACATCACAGACACCATTATCAAATGAATTGTCTCCACAATCAAGTTTTCCCTTTCATGAGAAAAAGTTATTACCATTTCTAGACTCATTGTTAATAGGATTTTGAATTGTAGTGTTTATGAAATAAAGGTCGGTATTGTGTAATGTCTAATTTTGGTGTAATTCGATAGATGCATTCATTGTCTTAGAAGAATCTGTAGAGTGGACAGACAGGATAGAGATCTTTTTCATGCCTACGATAATGGAGTCTCATTGAAGACAAAATCAGACACATTTTTTTTTCCCTTACACGTTTGCAGTTGTGTTTTGTAGAATATAAGATAACTCAGGCCTACTTTAAAAAAAAAAAGAAAGTAACAAATGATTGATGTTTTTCAACAGATATTTACATCACTTAATCATATTTTTCCGAAAACCGGGAATTGATCGATGAAACACTATTAATTAAATGGCAAAAACGTAAATGCCATTAATGTTAGGTATATATACATGCTTTTATAAATTTAAATGTTATTAAAAAGGCCGGTTAAAAATGGTTAATATTCGCAAAAGAGTGGAAAAATTGGCACATGGTGAATCCCTCCAGTTTGTGCCAGTTTTTCCTACCTTTACCCAAAGAAGCCCTCTTTGGGTCAATTATCTATTTTTAAAACCTGGACTGCAAAGTATACCTGAAGGAATGTGGATGAAGTGAGTAAAACTTTTCCTTTTGCTCTAACCAGATTGGAAAAAACTCGAGAAACTAATTGTTACTTATTTTCTTTTTAATCAATCACAAATATCTACGTTTTTTTTTAATCTTCAATCTCAAACAAATATGTAGGTACCAAACTGTTTTAGTTCATTATACCCCAAAAGGACACCGGTGTCCGCGCACCTATTCTCTTTTAATTGTGTCTGTAATTATTATGGTAGTCGAAAGGTTAAGCCTGCCTAATTGGGCAAAAATCGTAGCGCAATGTCATGTCTCAATGTCAAGTGTCAGATCTGTAAAATTCAAGTTCTTTGTTCCATTGTGTGTGTTCCGTCATTTTAATGGCAGGATTCTATCATCTTTGCGGTCATTATACAGATTGGCCGCGTTCAAGTAATTTCTTTCGTAATCCTCTAGGAATGTAGGGAATGACTTAAGGGCGCCCAACCCGTGATAATATTCCTATACAATCGTTCTTGAACATGATTATGAAGTTGTTATATCTACATCTTTCTACATATTTTGGGAACAATTTCTTGGGGATATTATCTAAGTTTCTATTGTAATTAAAACTAATCCTATTAAGACTTCTGAAAATTTGCTTTTTTGAATAAGTTTTACGTTAACATTGACCGTTCATAATGTACTGGTGAATTGGAAAGTAAGTAAAGAAAATGTGGACCTATATTTACGAAAGCCCTGCACTTTTAATCTAGATTCTGACTGAAGAAAATTTTTCAATAATTTAATTTGCAAGAAAAAAAAACGAAATACTTTCGTGTTTTTTCTAGGAACAACTTTAGTTAGCAAGTAAAATATTCAAGTAAATGATAGTTACTTTGGTAACTTCTACGCCAAACGAATATTCGGGTATTAACTCTCTTTTTTCGCGTTGCTTGTATATCAAACTTAGTAGTAGAAGAAACCACAAGCTTTGAAAGTGTGCTTACATTAGTGATCTAATAGGCAGACCGGGAAGGGCCCTCTTAATGGGTAATTTTCGTATTCGTGGGAGGGACAGGAGGGGTTAAGAATGACCTGAGGGTATGAGATTCCGAGTCGGGACTTTGATCTTTGTGAGTACATTTTTTTAAACACTATCAAGAATTTCTCGGGCATCATAAGCAAGTAGTCGATAGGCCTACATTATCAAAATCGGTTTGACCCAAAGAGTGTTTTCATGTTCTATATTGTATCATATATCCTATTGTGTCCTTGGCGAGTCTGAAGTTTAGCTTTGTAAATTTTAGCGCTTGATAACTCGTACAAAAATAAACGTTCAAACAAATAAATGCAATTGGTAGTTGTTTTTACTGTTAAAAACTATTATTGGCATTTTTTTTTACTTTTATTTTTGTTCAGACTCTTACTGACTAAACAATCTACCCCGTTCCTACGTTGCCATACATATTAGGGCCAGAGCCTTCCTTTCAGACACGAACCCTTGGCCCTAGTTGGCTGCGACCCTTCAGTAGCCCTACATCTTGCGATGTTTATTATTTTCCGGTGACATATCCATGCGTGCCAAATATTTTTTTTTTCTTTCGTCGAAATCAAAACACACATTGGATTGTTAACCCAATCTGCATAAAAATAGAATTGTTAATCTAATGTACCTATTTGGAGTTCGACGCTACGGCCAGCGCTGTGCTCAAGGCTGTTTTCTTACAGAATAGCACGGTAGTAGCTAGAAGTAAATATACGTTGCCATCCCAAACCAGTCTTCCGAATCTTGATCCTTCAATTCTCCTCAGCTTCCCATTTTCCCAAGCTCCTGCAAGTAAAACAATGTGCGTATAACACAAAACAAGTTAGTCTCAGCAGGTTCCCACGGTGGCGGCGTGTCTTATGACGTGATTACGAGCGTCTGCCATTACGAGGCGAGGCCTCCACGACACACGAGCCATGAAGATTATCTAGAACACACTGAGGTACTTCTTTTAGTTAGTACCGTAAACTTGTAGGCATGTTTGGTGAAGTGGTTGAGCGATGGAGTGGTATACTATGTGTCATGGAGTCGATTCCCGCACTAAAATATTTTTGTTACTTACAAAAATATATAATAAGGACGACTGGTAGAAATGCCTATGGCATTAAGTCTGCCTTTGTACTTATTATGTGCATAAATCTACACTAATATAATAAAGAAGTACAGTTTGTTTTTTTATCTCGAGAAATTGTATAGGAACAGAGTTAAAGATGTTAAAACAAGAAATTTTCCGCGGACGAAGTCGCGGGCAGAAACTAGTTTTTTATAAATAAATAAATATATGTATCTATAACGTGTAGTGTTGAATGCGCAAAACCTCCAAATAATTATTATAAGAAAAAAATCATTAAAAAAAAAAAAGATTTTATGTGCTGTTTTAGTTTTACTGCCAATTCTGACAATTTATATATTATAATAATTACTGTTATTATCCCACGTAAGAGAAAATGTAAATTGGACGACAACCTTTCTAGGTGCGGTCATTGACCGATTTTGGTAGGTTTTAAATGCACGTGCAAATAGACAGTGCAATATTTGTAACATAGATAGAGACGAAAAATATGACATAATATACTAAAAACTGCTTAAATTGATTCTGATTGTTGATCTGTGCAAACTACTTTCAGGTTTTTGCGCATTTAACATTACACATTGTATTTCAGTCTTATTTAATGTCCATAAAATCTATACTTATAAAATGCTCTTTTCACAATCCCTGACGAATCAACGCGCAGTCTAAACCGCTGATCATAAAGATCTGAAATTCAAAATGATCTTTGTATGGTGTTGGCCGCATAGGCATCTATTAAGAAAGGATTTTTCGAAAATGTAGAATTTCGAACTCTCTTAAGGGTAGCCCTAAGAGAGTCCTAAGTCGTCGACGGCGCGCACTGTTCCCACGCACCTAAAGGAGTTGCATCAACTGTAGGGGTCCAGCAGGGTCCAAGCCTTCTGAGGCCAAGGGTTGATACAAAGAAAGCGGAACGGGGCTCTGGAACTAAGGCAAGAAGGAACGGTGGGTCACTTAGTCAGTAGAAGACAATGTCTCCCGCGTCACCCAATGGTGGGATTCATCATTGAATGATTTTTCCTACCATAAAAAAACCCTAAGAGAGTGATAGAGAGGGGAGAGGGGAAAGTTTGTTTGAAGAAACCCATTTTCACGCGGTAGAAGTCGCTGACAAAAGCTAGTCATGAATAACAATTATTTTCGCATCCATTTTGATTATGGCATCCATTTCGTCTGTCTGTCATTTGAGTCATCGCATTCTGTAATGAGAGTCATTTGTCATCGCTAATCGTCGGTGTGATGCCGGGATTATTACAATAATTACCTGTAATTGTACCTCTCTAATTTAATTACTGTGTGTTTTGACAAATGAGATGTCTAGATGATGGGCGGTAATTTAAAGTTTATTTTTTAGAATTATAATTGAATATAATAGTATGGGTTGCTAAAATCCGATGGATGCAAGATGCACGGGACTGGTTGTTGTGGCAACGTTTGAGGGAGTCCAACAGTGGACGTCTTGCGGCTGAATTGATGATGACGATGATAATAGTATAAGTCTATGTAGTTTTTAAATTTGTTTATGTAAACTGATAACATCTAAAAGTTTGAAAACTAAACTTCTCATCAAAAAAATCGAAACACTTCCGTTTTCATTGTTTCTGTCCGAATTTAACACAAAAAAGAATTCATACGATGAAAAAAAATACATATATTATAGCTGGCAGTTTGGCCATTACAGTAATAAGCGAAAATTCTAAATTCAAAATTAGAATTTCATTTGTTTATCTTATAAACGAAATGAATCACTGTTTTGAGACAAATGTGTGTTTAGGGTTGGAGTACATTTAGCGTTTAAAAACTAAAAATTGGCGCCTATCCTTAAACTTTTTGTTTTTTATTTCAATACTGTGACTTTGGGACGTCTGAAAAAAGGTTTTTTTTCTAAAACGTATGGATACTTCGCCCACAGAAGCCGCCCAAGTTGTGGCATTGCGGGATTCTGGCCTTAGTCAGCGTGTTGTGGCTGCAAGACTGCATCTAAGCCTGTCATCTGTTCATAGAGTCTATAAACGTTATCGGGAGACTGGTTTGTTCACGCGCCGTTCAGGATCTGGCAGGAATCGGGTCACTTCTGAGCGAGATGATCGATTTATTGTAACAACTTCTTTAAGAAATCGACGCCTTAACGCTTTTCAACTGCAGCAGCGGCTTCGTGTTGTACGAAGGGTGGCTGTAAGTGACTCTACAATTAGAAGAAGGTTGAAGGATCGTGGACTGGTACCGCATAAGCCAGCAAATGGGCCGAAATTAACTGCAGACCATCGAAGAGCGCGCCTTAACTTTGCACGTGAGCACCTAAATTGGTCATACCTACAGTGGAGCAAAGTTCTCTTTTCTGATGAGTGTAAAATTATGCTGTATGGTAACGACGGAAGGAACAAGGTCTACAGAAGAGACGGAGAACGCTATGCACAATGCTGCATTGAAGAAAAGGTCAGCTATGGTGGCGGTTCGTGGACGGTTTGGGGAGGAATCAGCGCCGACGGTAAGACAGAGCTTGCTTTCGTGTCTGGGCCACGTCTGCCTGCACTAAACTGTCATCGGTACGTCGAAGAGTGTCTCGAGCCTCATGTGATGCCCTATGCACATTTTATTGGCAACGGCTTCATATTCATGCACGACAATGCTAGGGCTCACACCGCGGGCGTCGTACGAGATTATCTTAACGAAGTCGATATCTCTATTATGGAATGGCCAGCAAGAAGCCCGGACATGAATCCCATTGAACATCTATGGGATGAATTAAAGAGACGAATTCGAGCAAGAGATCCTGCCCCAGAAACACTTAGCCAGCTGCAAGATGCAATCCAAGAGGAATGGGACAATATACCACAGCATGTGATCGTGACTCTCATCCGATCGATGAAGAACCGTATGGAAGCAGTAATTAGAGCTCGGGGAGGGAATACAAGTTATTAAATAAACGTTTTTTAGCTTTTTTTTTCATTTACGTGTGTTGTTTTATCCATTTCCTTTATACTCCATACGGAATAAAAATGACTCATTTAACAAAACACGAAACCTATGAAAAATTCATTTAAATTTAGAACATTATGTTAATGTTCTAAAGATTTGATAAGCTCATATTACTCACTATTAAACGACATTTAACATTTATTCCTAAATCGATGCCTCCCACGTAAGTTGTTGTAACCCACAAAATGGCGATTTTGGGTTTTTTATATAAAAGTGTCTAATTTTATGTATACTATCCTACGAAAAAACAAAAAGTCAAAAAAACCTATTATTTAAGGTACTTTTGAAACGTATAATGTTGTATGTTTCGAACGATTCCGGTGTAGAGTGTAGTATTTATTAGTTGCAATGGTTTACAACGGGGAAAAGCGCACGCGCGCCTGTTGTATGTGACATATATCACAGATTACGCTGGAATTTGGTGCCGGTCGCACCTCTCATGCAATTTTTATGTCGTTAATTTAATATTCTAGTAATTACTATTCCGTTCAATCTTATCTTTAACTGACATGATAACCATTTAAAATGTGGTATTGATCCTATACAACAATTTACGTCGATGCTAATATGTAAAAGTAAGTTATAACATGATGTAAGTATCATATATGATCAAAATCGGCTCTTGAACTCCCGTGTATAATAACGTAAGTGATAGTTACAACATTTCGCAAGGACCTCATGTCGCGGTAAACAGTTGTAACAACTAAATTCAAGAAACCGTTAAAATGATAAAGTAATGACATGTAGTAAACGATAACATATTAAAAACTATAATCTCATACCGAATTTCAAAAAGATTCTTTGAAAAATGTGGCTTGTATCGCAAAAAGCATCTTTAAAACGCTCTCCTGTAAAATTGCATTTTTGGGGTTACAACAACTTACGTGGGAGGCATCGAAATGTACACATTTTTCTGATAATCCTGACAAAACGTAAACTTGCAAGGTGTTTCGATTTTTTTGATGAGAAGTGTATTTTAATCAATAGTATTTTTTAAGGATAAAGTGATTTAGTTCGGTACCCTAAATGCTTATTTTCTTTGTTTTCATAGGTTGTACGTTAAATTGTTATAAAATACCAATGAATCATCGTTAATTTATCAATTTCAAGGTTTTGTGGTATTAATATTTTTTAAATGCTCTTCAAGTCTGACAGTGACATCTATGTTCCGTTATTCAAACTACAAACGTACATACGAACCCTAGCAACGACAACGTGTGCACTGCGCAACTATCACCGCTTATCAATAGTTATACGCACAGCTCCTAGATGGCGCTATCATAAACTTATTTTTAATTTTCATAATGTTCAAACTTTCAGGACATTAGAGACAGCTTTATATTATACAAAAAACCTACAAAGTAAAAAAAAGTATAAAATCAAATTTTCTATGTAAAAAGGTTTTTAATTGGGTATGGAATTCTCGACCCTTTGTTGTTGGATCAGTGGTTGAGCAATTGGCAGCTTTTTTATGGTGGCAAATAAAATCTACTGATGAATCCCGCTCTTGGGCGGAGCAGGAAACAGTGTCAGACTCTTAGTGACTAAACCACCCTGTTCCTTCTTAGACTTCATACGGGGTCGGACCTTCCTTTCAGAACCCAGGCTCCAGTAGTCTTCGGCCCTGTAGTTGGGCCTCTACATTTGCTAAAAACTCCTTGAGGCACTCAGGACCAAAGCACGCCGTCGACGACTTGGAACGAATAGAATCGTACTCACGACAAGCAACGTAGCTGCCAATCGCGAGTTCGATCCTCGCACGGAATAAATATTTGTGTACAGTACGGCCGTCGAATCTTGACGAATCTGAAGCTGCGAATTTTGAAAACTCGTAAGAAAATTAATGGTTTAAACAAATAAATGCAATTTGCAGTTGGTATTGATGTTAAATTTCGCAGAGCCTAGCTTCAAACTCGCCAAGATCCGACGGCCGTACTGTATGGCTTACAAAACTTTCCGGGTACCTTATGTGAGTTTACATAATGTATTTGTGAATACATCTTCAATATAGGAGTAATTTTTAATGACCCTACGTCATAACTGATCAGCATCAATCTGGCTACATACAAGATACAACCAGTTCAGCTAAGTTACTATCGTTTCGTTAACGTCGAACGCTTGGACTAGACCACGCCTTCAATTCCTATGTTCTCACCATGTGACGTCAGAAACAAGGAATTGGGGGCGACTCAAAGCGTTCGACTTTAACAAAACGATCGTAACCTAGCTAGAAGGGGCTGAGACTCCACTGGGACCACCGTGTCGAAATTCCAATTCACCCCTCATTTAATAACTGCCACCGAATCACTATTTGAATACATTCCTAAACCAGTTATAGTATTACACAGTCATGCTATCAGCTACGTCATCATAATCATTATGGCATCATTAAACAAAATATTTTGTCGACATCATTGTTTGTACATGATCGAACAATGATATGTCGGCGTCATCATTGCATTGTACTTGCAGTCATAATAAATGCTTCGTCCTTAATCATCCCCGGTCGCAAATGAAGGCGTCATGTATGGTATAAAAGTGCTTGTATGATTTGTGTTTTTATTCAGTCATCATTACAATAATGAAAGTATACCTATACATGCAAAATAGATAATCCCCGATAGTATTTTTCAATTTAAGAAATTAAACGCGAAACTACCCGAAAAGATCTTTCTCCTCACATGTTGCCGACACATACCTACGTTGTACTTAAATTAAATTTAGCGCGTCTCAAAGTGGTATCCGTAGACAGCCCTTCTCTTTCTGAACCCCCAGACCTAAGACTCCTAGGTCTTCCGAGACCTAAGACCAGAGTACCATACTGGAATAGTATCAGTGCAGGGAATATCTGAAAGGGAAACGTAGTCCTAAAACGTACAGGAAAAATGGAGGACACAGATGTAATTTTCGATAGCAAAAGTCCTCTCGATACTCTCGCTTCGCCCTAGAACGAGAGAAGAAGATTCCAACCTCAAAAAAAGATAACTAAATACATTTACTTAATGATGATTTACTTTTTTCAAATCTCCGAGGATCAGAATTTTTCGGTTCGTTGTTTCGACTCACTGACCGACGATGCGACCTTTACAATTTTAAAATGAAAATAAAAAAAAACTAATCTATGTATCCTCTAATACCCATCTAATAATCAGGTCCCCACCACACAGCAATAAAAACCAAAATTTAATACCACTCAGTTCAAAAAATATTTGCAAACCGCTTGACTGTAAAAGATTAATTTTAATCCTTACGTATCAATAACTACCCTCATTTTTATTACCTCTATAATCTTTGTTTACCGCCATTTTTGACAATAGACCATAGCTTAGCATCATAAAGAGATAATGAGGCGCCCATCATAGACAATTTTTTATTTTTTTAATACGTGACTAAGCATACAGGGGTGATTATTTTAGGGGATCAGTCTGACATTGATGACGGGGTGTTTTGCTTTTTTTAGGGTTCTGTAGTTAGTGTGTTGGTCTAGGAGTTTTGTTAGTGTCAGTTCGATATTTTAATAAGTCCAAAAGACGTATAATCGATGCAATATTAGGTATACAGGAATAGCTACGTAAAATGTTAATTTCTGTTATGCGATAGACTTGCGCGATTGAGGTTATTCATTCTCTCTACTGAAGTGTCTGAAGTTAGGTTCTGCGATTGTATTAGTTTATTAATTTTAGCGATTGAAAACTCGTACAAAACAGTTTTTAACAGCAACATCAAAAGTGCAAATTACATTTATTTGTTTTAACCATTAATTTTTTAACATGTTTCTATCATACTGCTATCATTTATTTATTAAAAAAAAAACAAAATGTTTTCATTGTTTCTCATTCATTACACGACATTACAGAGTTTAGAGGTAACCTCAGTAAGATCGTCTATAATATACATCATTATAACGTATACGATTTACCTAATCATAAAAAAAAACGAAATGAGGACATCCGCAAGAGAACCAAGGTTGCCGACATAGCGAAAAGAATCGCCAAATTTAAGTGGCAATGGGCAGGGCACATTGCACGCAGAACGGATGGCCGCTGGGGCCGAAAGGTTCTGGAGTGGCGACCGCGTACCGGAAGACGTAGCGTTGGAAGGCCTCCCACAAGGTGGACCGATGACCTGGTCAGGGTTGCTGGAAGCCGATGGATGCGAGACGCACAGGACCGGTCTTTGTGGCGGCGCTTGGGGGAGGCCTATGTCCAGCAGTGGACGTCTTTCGGCTGAAATGATGATGATGATGAAAAAAAAACGTAGGCGAAATCATTCCTCGTCTGATTTCAGTTTGATACTACCTATTTTAAGAACATTTTATCTATACATATTTTTTTTCTAAATTTCCCACACCAGGGTTGAGCCCTCCCCCATAACTATTCAGTCACTTCTTTCACCTACTGAGAACTATTAATATTTCACACTTAATTAAAATGAAAAGAAAAAAAATACAGAACCCTCAACTCGTCAATACGCACAATTTATATTGACGTTTGTTAATCCCTAGTCTATGGTTCTTGTTTATGGTACATGAGCATAGTCCACGGATGGGTAATTATTTGTTCGTTCAAGCATGACGGCTTATAGACAAAGGTGGGTGAGCAGGGCTGTCTATTGAGATACTTTCTCTGCATCCGTTAGAATAATCCTACAGTATACATTGAATAATTTGGTAAGATTTTTTTTTATTGCAACAACCTCATTAGAATGCAAATTAACCCAAAAAGCAAGCTTGGAGTTTCCTTGTGAGCAGACAATTGCTCCCTTGCATAGGAAAAAACTAAATCACTACATAGTATAAAACACTAAACGGCGAAGGTAAACATCGTGAGGAATCCGGCATGTCCTAGAACTAAAAATTCGAAGACATGTGTGACATCGACCAATCCGCATTGGACCCGCGGGAAGTGACTTTGATTTATACTCATCATCATCAGCCTTTTAATGTTCCCACTGATGTGACACAGGCCTCCTCAGGTTATAGGATAATAAATGGATTTAATTAAATACATTAGAATATATAAATTAATTATAAATAAAAGTAAGAAAATAATAATAATAAATAAATATGTACTATAATAAATAGTAATATCTTTTGGTGTGCAATAAACGATGTAGGAGGAGTATCTATCTCTACGTTTGATGATGGCCCACTAAAAAAAAAAATTAAAATGTCTGTATTATATTAACATCCATATTATGTTCTCTAGCTTTTAGTCCAAAAACTTGAAATAACAATGCACATTCAATCACAGCCAATCACTGCCCAGCACAGAGTCCATACGGGCAACCATCGGGCAACACTCGCTAATCCGTCATGCCCTCAGGCCGCACCAATGACAATCATTATGACCACTTATTACTACCCACGGCTTATGATTCTACCCATACCCTTTATGTAAACAGAATGATGATATTCCATTGTCTGGAACCAAACGAATCGCCCCCTACTGGTTTTGGATGTAGAGTAGGAATGTTTAGACGTGACAGGGAATAGAAATATAACGTCGACTAGTAGAAAATGCCTATGGCATTAAGTCCGTCATTGTACAATTTTGTGTGGCATAAAGTTTTATAAATAAAATTAGCGTGAATTAGCGTGATCGTATCAGAAATGAAAATATTCGCAGGAAAACTTAGGTTGTCAACATAGCCCAAAGAATCGCAAAACTGAAGGAGCAGGGCACATTGCTCGCAGTACACATGGCCGTTCGGGTCGAAATATTCTGGAGTAGCATACCGGAAGACGCAGTGTTGGAAGGCCTCCAACAAGGTGGGCCGATGATCTGGTAAGGGTTGCTGGAATCCGTTGGGTGTGAGATGCACAGGACTGAAATAAAATTCTCACTTGCACTTTAACGAAATTGCGTCTGTTATTGCCCAGTTATGCAGAATGATACTAAAATAAAAGCTATACCAATTTTAAACCAAAATGACCTCTAGGAATTAATTGTTGAATAATTAAACTAGCCACAGAACGTTACTCGCAAAAATTCCGGCGAACTGTCTATAAATTACTTACTCTATGACCAGGGAGCTTAGTAGCGGCCTGCGGGCGAATATTCAGTTGTCGATAGAAATGTGACAATCGAGAGTTTGGGCAACACAATGTTTTTGAATGAAATATCAAACCTTTTGAATGTGTACGAGTGTGTTGGTCATGGTTTTTGATATATGGGATTTAAAGCCGGGTGTAGTACACGGCAGATAAGTTAAACCATTTGCCATGGTTACGGGTGCCCTCCACATCGATAGAGATCCAAAAATCAGGTAAAATTCCCGTCGCACAAGTTGAATCAATGCGCTGTAACGCCTGTAACGATTGCAAAGCGATTTCCGAAACCCGCCGTAGCTGTAGACGCATCTACAGCTACTTCTCAAAACAAGTACTTCTTGTAACAAATAAATAAAGAAAATTATATCATAATAACAAAAAAGTAAAAAAAATCGAGTCGTAATAGGAATTCGAAGTCTACAGTGTTCTCTCATTCACAAGAAAAGTAAAAATTAAAATTAAAATACAAATTTATAAAATTAAAATACAAATTTATAAAAAAAACAATTGCAACCATCACTACAACAGTTACAGTACATTCTAATAAAATAAATTACTAATTAATTTAAGATATTTGAGGTCAAATAATATTACAAAAGCAATGTGTCAAAAAAAAAAAAAAAGAAAAATATGTAGTGTGCTGCCAAGCCCATTATGGCGTATTCAGCACGAGGCTACGACTGCTCATTGCCTCCTGGGGCCGAGGGTTGGTGCGAAAGCGTTACACCGGGGCTCTGGGACTAAGGCAAGGAAGGAACGGGGTAGGTTGTTTAGTCAGTAAGAGTCTGACACTGTTTCCCACTCCGCCCAAGAGCGGGATTCGTCATTCGAAGATTTTTACCAACCATAAAACAAAAACCACTGCTCATTGCTACCACGTGCCAATACTCCTCAAAATCAATAGCTTTAAATCTTGAAATAAAATCCATTGATAATTCCTTCCCCAGTAACACTTGGTTGGTTCCTTATGCGTAAATAGGCCAATAAAGCGTTACTTTCAAACTAAAATGGCCACATTTTAAACCCATTATAGGCACCACCAGATGCATGTCCCTCAATTTTGAACAAAACTAATTTATCATGTTCAGTGTCTGTGGCATACCCTAAAATGCAATTAAAGGGTATCGCCGATGACTTTATCTTATCGTAAGGATATCAAGACGATTAATGATTACTTACGGAACCGTTTGCGGTGCACGTGTGAACCCTAGCGTGGAGTAGGTAAGGGTTGGATAAGAAAGTAAACGTCTTGGGGAAATAATCTCATTGTGTGTTTAGGAAAGTAACTATTTTATTTGTTTTATTAATAAAGTTAATTTTCTAAATTTTAGTCTTTAGATTAGTGGTAAGACCAGTCAAGAGAACGTTTTGTTTCATACGGGCTAGTGCGCCTCAATGAGAACGGTTTTGCAAAACTGCTTAACTGTAGAGCCCAGCAGGGCAGGCATCCAATGCTAGTTAGGACCACGAAGAATTTCTGGAAGGGATACCGTGGAAATTCTTCGTCCTTTCTTCCAAGAGGAAGGCAAAGGGAAACAGTAGGACACAGGTAGATTTTAGTCAGTAAAATCAATTTAGTAAGTCGTTTCATACTACATTTTGATGGTACTTTTAAACATGACTATACAGGGTGTCATTGACATGTTAACGCAAACGAATACCATAGATCCAGTACATGATTCTAGACCCCCCAGTGATGGAATTTTTTGTCGGTTTTTTCTTATTTTTTTTTTAATGAATTTTTAACGTTTTTTTAATTAACTGTATAAAAACGTCAACTTAACATTTTTTGCGAAAAAAATTAGTGCATTACATTCCAGATTAAAAATGTCATCGAGTTTGATTAGAATAACGATTTCATTTGCCTCGATGATTTTTTTATAATTTTTTTTTTGTAAAAAAAAATTTTTTTTCTTTTTTTTTCTAAAAATATCATTGGGATTGGTTAGAATAACGATTTTATACAGGTAAAAAATAAAAAAATAAAACTTTTTTTTCAAAAATTTGAAAAAAAAACCGACGCAAAATTCCACCACTGGGGGGTCCAGAATCATGTACTGGATCCATGGTATTCGTTTGCGTTAACATGTCAATGACACCTTGTATATGTATAAGGCTTTGTCACCTCGAAGATACTGCACCGTGATAGTCGAGAGATTTAAGTTAAACTTATTTTTCTTACTAACTGTCCTCCACAGTGTCACTTGCGTTTTTGGCTAATGCTTCACTTTTATAAGCGTAGCCTGATTTTATATAGCCTTCTTCCATAAATAATAATAGTAAAAAAAATATTTATTGCATAAGTTTGAACCAACACTATTTACAACTATGATTTATGACGAAAGATACGTTTTCGATGAACTCTGGCACCTAAGGTAAGATTTAAACGTACTGTAGAACCATTAAAACTATATTTTAATTCTACCCAGCCAGTTAGTACCCAAAATTAACGCATTTAAGCAAACTCTTCAGCTTCATAACACAAATATTAGAGTCGTAGATTCCTTATCCACCACCTATCAATCCACGTCCCCCGACCAGTTTCAATTAGTGCAAGCAGTCATTGTACAACATTCTTGTGGTCACCCTCAAGTTAAGCAACCACCATGCAACCCCTTCGTGTCTATGCCCATCATAGACAATGTCATAGACGGATGGGCATAGAGTAACGTGGCAGGGTCTTATATCTAATAAGTTTTAATAGAGGTAATTTTAAGTTGCAGCTCTAGTGTAAAATTATTATGTTTATTTTATTAAGTAGTTTTGTTTTAACAAAAAGAGCATGCCCATACACATATTTTTAATGTAGGAGTACGTTATGGAAAGCCAAAGTTCACGTAAAATAGCAGATTTTCAGAGGTCTTTACTGGATTACTCTTACACAAATTTATATTTTGATTTCTATAGAAGCCTAAATAATATCTACAAGATATCTGTGTATCCAAAATATCTGAAGAAAGATGTGTAATAACATCATTACCACGTAAAAGCGGTTGTATATGTGTATAATGTTGGACGTTGTAATTTCTCACAGCATCCTTACGTTTCGCATGACGCAAGTCTTTACAAGACATGGTAACCAAAAGCCTCCCTAGTTTTTTTTGCAACAGATTCACGTAGAAAAAACGCCCTGCTATCACCATTGTGCAGACAGCACGAAAGATACGTTGGAGGTGTGCCTCTTTTCGACCAGGCCATGGTACAGATGATCGGCTCCATCTGCCAAGCAGTAACGCTCGAGAAGAAGATGGCCGCACGCGGAAAAGAACAGATGTACTCACGCTCCAGCAGCCGATACCCTGACCCCATCTTCCAGCCATTTTATGTGGACTTGCGGGCAAGAAGCTATGGGTAACTGACCGACCTGTCGTCTGATGATCAACCGTGAGTCGTCAACGAGGCGTCATGTTCCATACGGACCTCAATTAGATGTCAGCCCTCCTAGCTAAGTTAAAATCGTATCATTTAGAGTTAGCGGTTGTAGTTGGCTACGCCCTCAATTCCCTAGTTTGGATTTTATATCAATAAATAAATTGGGGGCGTGGCTATTTACAAGCGCTAACTCTAAATGAAACGATTGTAACTTGGCTAGGGGGGCAGATGTCAGTAAAACAGTACAAGCCAAGCACAGTCGAAACCTACTAGAGCAATGTAATCCACCTCTGAAAAGGTTAACCGCATTTTTAAAACACATAGAGCAATAGAGGAATAAGTATATTTATGGTTTTAGACAGTTTTAGACGTATTGGTTAAAAGAAAAAGCATTCAACCAATACGTTTGAGCTCCCGTGGTGGGTTACAAATATGGTCCATTCTCTTTTCTAGAAAAGAGAATGGACCATATTATGCGTAAGTCCTAGCAGTGGGAACATTAAAATGTTGACACGTGAATTTTGTAAATATTAATGTATTTTTATTTTTAGTTTATTAACCTTAGGTTTTTACGTAAATTGGTTATTGAAAAAAAAAAATTAATTATTTATACTTATTTACAATTAAACTTAGTAGAAATATTAAAAACCAATACTAGTGTCCCTTGACGACTTGGCCAAGGCAAAAAAATCCATGTTTTCTTTTTCAAAAGGTGCATTTATTTTCAAATATGCAAGTTATACCTTACAATGTATGCTTAACTCGCTTCGTAAACACGCTTGCACCTCTATAAACAATTATACAGTAAGCTTATAAATCAAACGGCAAAAACAGATGTGCAATGTCCACATGAAATGAACCGCGACGGAGGGCGATCCTCGAATATTAACGAGTATTTACGAGGATCTGCGAACACATCCGAGCTCGCTCGAATACATATTAATGAGGTGGCATATTTGCGCTGAATGCTACAATGAGCTATGGGGTTGTTTACAGAGTAAGCTGTGGTCTCCATAGAGATTTTTTTTATTGATTATAGGTTCGCGCTTGACCGCTCTCTCTCCTGATGGAATGGTCGATGATGAAGTGCGCTTACCTAGAAGTAACCTATTCACTCTTGATTTCAAGATTCCCGGAATGTAGCCATCAGGAAACACCGTCTTTGGCAAGGAATTCCACTCCTTGGCTGTCGCATAATGAATGTGTTCCCAAAACGTTTTGTACGTATATGTGGGATATCCACCATGTACCGGTGGCGCAATGCCGTAAGACTGGTCATTTGGTGGTCCGATGATAAAACGGGCTAGGCGGTATATTATGTAAGTCATTCCGACTCACACTCCCCGAAATGCAACCGGTAGAAAACCGACAGGCTAGCATATCAACTAGATTGTAAAAGTATAATCAACCTTATAATGTTCCAACTGCTGGGACTCAGCCTCCTTTTTAGAAAAAAGAATTGGCCATACATGACCCACCACGCGAGTTCAAAGAGTGGGAGTCACATGCATTCGAATTTTTCAGTCAAGGACATTCCAGTTTCCTCACCATGTATTTCTTCACTGGTTTGAGAGTTATGGTGATGAAATAAGTTTAGGTAGGTACTCAAAGCAAAGTACGCATATCAAGAGTGTATTGAGAAAAATGACTTCTCTAATTTTGAAGCCAGTGGGTGTGTTAGACTTTACTGACTAAAATCCATCTATATTCTTTCAGTTACACGTACGTCATCATCGTCATTTCAGCCGAAGGTCGTCCGTATGGCATAGGCCTCCCCAACTGTCGCCACAACAAACGATCGTGTGCATCTCGCATCCACCGCATTTCCGTAACTCAGGTCATCGGTCCACCTTGAAGGAGGAATTCCAACACTGCGTTTTTGGAGATATGCGGAACAGACAGTCAAGTCCCACATACCTCCGTTGAAAAAGGAGGATCCTCCGACCAGACAGGTGTTATCGTCTGGTGGGCTACTGCCCGATAGTTGACTTTGGGCTGTCGTATATGTTCTAATCGCGCGGAGAACTTTCATTGCGCGATGCAGGATTCTTGTAGTTCTTATGTGGCGTCATAGATGTCGCTACACCTAGTCATCATTCTATAACCTATCAGTCCTATCGACCATCCATTCTACGAGATGTGTTCTGCCCACAGCCACGTTACGTTTCCTCGAAGACCACCTGACCACCGCGAAGTCCATTTTTGCTTGCACTTGAAACAAAAACTTTCAAGGTTTGGTTTGGCGCCACGCCGCAGGATTCAAACGTAATTCTTTAATTGATCAAGTGGACGTGACCGCGATAGTACGAGCCACTGGGACACCGCGTATATATTCAAATGAATCGTATTTTATCCTCTCCGTTGCACCCTCTTGCCTATGGCTTCCATGTAACTGTCAGTCCTCACCGTTCAGACAGCACACAGGGACTGTCGGAGTTAAACGTTGTGTGTTAAACAGACCAAGGAAAAGGAATCGACCTACCGGGCATGAAATGACTAGGAAAATATTATACAGATTGGGCCGTTTAAAGTACTCATTCATGTTGTTGATAGAATAGAATAGAAAAAATAAAGAAAAGTATTTTATTTGACATATAGTCACAATGCAGAAATCATATGCAGAAATATATGATACAAAAAGTAAAAAAAAAAATGTGTCTCACAGGCTTCGCCAAACAGGTCCAGTTCAGCAAAAATGCCAGGCAACAACTTTACTATTTATGTGCACACAAATAACAGAATCTATTCTGTTACTGTCTACAATAACTTTTTTTAAATTGATATAAACTAGCGCTTGTCTATGACCCCACTTGATGGTAAGACAATACATTATACAATAGTAAAAAATCACTGTTTATTTCCCAAGAAATGTCTTCCAGTAGACCTGTGAAAAGCCAAGAGGGTGTAGGAAATAAGAGAAAAATTTAAAATAAATAATTACAGTTATAAATAACTTTCATATATTATGTAATATTTTATCCCCTGCGAGTTCGAATTGTTTTTAAATAGCAACTTTTACCAGAACCAATAAAAATCATGATTAAAATCTGGACATCCGTTTAGAGCTACGATAATACAGACAGACACATGTACAACTTGTAACATTCCTCGTGTTTTGGCAGGGGGTAACTAACTCTTTTTTTTAATGCAATAAACTAGTGCTTGACTGCGATCCCACCTGATGGTAAGCAGTGATGGAATCGTTGATAGTGAAGCGCACTAGTTTATTAAGAGCCTAATTCACTCTAGCCTTGAAGACACCTAAATTATAATCGTACGGAAAGACTGCCGCCGGCAAACTCATAATTTTTGGCCGCTTCTACACTTTTACGGTCTGTGGCGTGCTGTATCCGCAGCTTTGAGTCGGCCTGTCCATTTGCATTATAAAACAATTGAAACAATGGCTGTCCTTTGTTTTAACATGGTAGGGTTGTAAAGGGACTCCCAGCTTGTGTCTATGCTATTCTTCTTAAATGAAAATGGAAGAATTAAACATGTCGGTACATAATTATTTTGGCAGAAGCTTAGCGTGGACTAGTTTAAAAATGAGCGAAGGCACATCCATGAAGTATTTTTCTTTCATAGATTCAAAACTGAGACAGCCAATGTCGCAATCCAGCGTTGCTTACCGTCAGGTGAAAATGTGGTCAAAAGCGAGTTTACCTATAAAAAAAATAACCCTTGTTCTTAAAGAAGCGAGGTCTTGTACGAAGCTCCTTTGAGGCCATGGACAAGGGTCCACATAACCCACGCCTAGCTGTGCTACTGTATTTTGGATTTCATAGCATCAGTGTTTTAATGTTCCAATAGCTTGAACTCAGGCATTTGCTTTTGGGGGGAACTATCAAGACTCTCTCCCACTCCCTTGTAAAAAGCCCCGTTTGGCAGGGGCATCGGCGGTGGCTATCTCTCGCGACGGGCCTTGGTGGAGGTCATGTCGAGGTCGGCCCCTTCTGCGAAGCAGTAATGCTAGCAAAGGAGGAGGTCGACTGCATAAGGCAAATGCGCTCAAGTAATACATGATTTTTACCCACCATAAAAAAAACCTTTTACATGGTGTCCCCCTCTAACGTATCTATTATATAAATGTCCTTTAAAGAATTTCATAAAAACTTTTTTTTTATATTAACTTTATCGTTCTTTTTCCCTCTCGAGGAAGCGTGAGTCCCAGCAGTGGAAACTTTTTAAGGCGGATGCTACGCTATGCTAATAATTATCGTAATGTAGGTAAGTAAAGTGACCTACATAAAATGAAACGGCTTATAAATTAGTAGTCTTTATTTCCGTAATCAAGTTGGCTGCGCCTTTCAATATCATAACATAAATAAAAAAGTGTACAGAAGTTATAATTTTTCTCAACTATGTGTGAAAATGTAAACGAAAATAGTTGGAGATCAAGAAGAGCTAACATAATAGCAACGCTCTCTCAGACTTTGGGAGTAAATACAATGTTGTACCTCCCGACGCTGGGCGTGCTCCGGGGCGCGCTGGGCCACGTGCTGGCCTTCGCCGTGGTGTACATCGTGCTCGGCATCCCTCTGCTGTACATGGAGAGCGTGGTGGGCCAGTTCACCGGCCGCGACTGCCTCGACGTCTGGCGCGCTCGCGCCTGCCTCTCACACGTTGGATACTCTCAAATTATTTGGCAGCTCCTCTTTTTCATCCATGTTCACACCATAAATTCGTTCTTAGTGCATTATTTTTTGATAAGTTTCGAAAACCCTATTCCTTACTTTGTTTGTGGGAATTGGAGTACAAATGATTGTGATATTATAAACTTCAACTACACTGTCAATCAGGATTGCCTGAAGATGGCCGATCCACTGCCGTATTGTAAAGATCTGTGCAGCACATTCCCAGAGTATCAATATTGGAGATTCAAAATATTGGGCCAGGATAAAACGGATACCTTCCACTTGCCCTGGCGCGTCGGTCTTGCTTCTTTGTTAATCTCGTTTACTATATTTATCAGTTGCTTTAGAAGAGCTAAATCCTTGAAGTGGGCTTTGTGGTTGGTTACTTTATACCCTATGTCTGCTCGTTTTTTCTTCTTGATAGGATCCATGTTGCAAAAAGGTGTAGTGGTAAAATATAAAGAAGCCCTGGACTCTGATTTTAGTATATTCATTGAGCGGTTTGATTTGGCGAATGTTATAGCCGAGGTGTTGTACAGCCTCAACGTCGGCACCGGACTTGCATTCGGCACCGCCTCAAGGTACCCATTCAGGGCTCCTTCTTACTCCAACACCGTCATCGTGGTCGTCGTCACCGCCTGCGTCGCCATCCTCGGGACCTGCAGCACCGTCATGATGACTTGCCCATACGCCTTCAAATATGATATCGAACCTGCTCTTTTAATGAAATACCCCATTTCAAATAGTTTTGAAAAGATACCGCGATTGTTACATGTGTACGAGCAAACATCTTTGTGGTTAATTATTAATTTTAGTTTTACTGCAGTGTCATCAATTTCTTCTAGTATATGTGTCATGTCAGGTTGTATAGAAATGTTGTCAAAACGATATCCAAAAGTCGACAGAAATCCGCATTTAGTCTCATTTATTTTTGTGTTGGTTCTGTATCTCGGGTCATTTCCTTTATTACGCAATAGGACTTTATATTATTTGGAGCAGATTAAATCTGCGATAAGTCTCCTTGTCATTTTCCTGGTTCTGATGGAAATAATAGTGTTCGTGCTGTGGTATGGGCTAGACAGGTTCTCTGAAGACTTGCACTTTATGCAGGGTGTGCAACCAAATATATCAGTAAAGGCTAGTTGGTTGTTATCATCAGTAATTCTCGTGTATGTTTTTATAACCGAATGTTACGGACTGTACAGTATTAAAGATAGGTCATTTGGCTTTGGAGTAGGATGGTATACGTTACTTTGTAGTATTATTTTTATGGCACTCGTGAGTATTGTCAGAGTATTATTAGCTCTTTATAACAATAAATTATATGAAGAAATTGGCTTAGACCCCGAGTGGGGGCCCATGAGTGAGTTGTTGCGGCGAAGTAGAGCTATGTTTACGGCGCAGGCGATGACCAAGGAGTATATGTACCGGCAGTACCACCTGCAGGCAGGCATTCTGAAGAGACAGAAGCAATCCAACGTGAGAACCTTTTACCAACCAGTTTTTGTTCCAAAGACGGAGGGCGTTAGGTTTGAAGATGAAGAAACTTCAGCTGACTGACTTATCCTTTTTTTAAAGACAAATTGTAAAAATAACAATAAATGCATTTAGAATATTTTCTTAAATATAAAATATGTATGATAATATGTATTTTTTTTATCCATAGTTGAATCACTGTATGTTATAATCTAGGTACTATCTCCATGAATGCGACAATGCACAGTGTTTTATAAAGCCCGATTTTCGGACATCCCATTTTTATTGCAATACTTGACAGATAACATCATTTAAAAACAAGATCTCGTATCCCCATTTAGCTATCAAGTTTAGTTACTGAGTGAAAAATTTTTGAAAATCTAATTTTTCCATCCTAATTTTAACAAAAAAATTAATTACGCTTAAACTAAGCGTGATACGAAATAATGATGTTAGGTGCATTGATGGTGTATCTTATGCTGAGTATTTTAGTCGGCAAATGAACCTCACATCATTGGTAGATCGAGATTTATACAGGTTTTTCGGTTTTTGGTGTTTCTCGATTTTCTCGAAAATTCCGCCGTTTCGGGAAAAGTTATTTATACAGAAACAATTCTAATTACTTCCCCAATACACCACATAAATTTCACATCCCGATTCCATGGAACTTGGAAACTACAACCATTTTAAGTTATATCCGGATTTTACCTCGCTAGGGTTGCCAAAATCTCAGACTTTTATTTATATCCGGATTTTATATGACTTTGCTAAAAAAATACATTTACCTTGTAGTAAAATCGATGTTTTGGATTATCTGACGTGAATATACCAGGATACCAGCTTGGTATCTAAATAAAATATTATTCATGAATGTACGTTCAAAGGCATATTCAGACATTTTATGTTATTTGAGTATTTTTATAACACTTTTGCTTGTAAAAGGTCTCTTACTACACCAATTTCAGTATCGTAAATGAATCGAATTAAATCAGTATCGTAAAATTAGGATGAAAAAAATTGACAACCCTAACAAAAATAGTTAAATTGGAATAACTTCTGAGTTCCATGGAATCGGGATGTGAAATTTATGTGGTGTACTGGAGAAGTAATTAGAATTGTTTCTGTATAAATAACTTTTCCCGAAACGGCGGAATTTTCGAGAAAATTAAGAAACACTAAAAACCGAAAAACCTGTATAAATCTCGATCTACCAATGATGTGAGGTTCATTTGCCGACTAAAATACTCAGCATAAGATACACCATTAATGCACCTAACATCATTATTTTGTATCACGCTTAGTTTAAGCGTAATTAATTTTTTTGTTAAAATCCGGATGGAAAAACTACGATTTTCAAAAATTTATCACTCAGTAACTAGACTTGATAGCTAAATGGGGATACGAGATCTTGTATTTAAATGATGTTATCTGTCAAGTATTGCAATAAAAATGGGATGTCCGAAAAATGGGGTTTATAAAACACTGTGCAATGATCCTGTTGAATTAGCAGCTACAAATAGAAAATTGAAATAGCGAAAAGAATCGCCAAACTTAGCTGGCAATGGGCAGGACATGGGCAGGACACATTGCACGTAGAACAGATGGCCGCTGGGGCCGAAAGGTTCTGGAGTGGCGACCGCGTACCAGGAGACGCAGTGTTGGAAGGCCTCCCACAAGGTGGACCTGGTCAGGGTTACTGGAATCCGATTAATGCAAGACGCACAGGAACGGTCTTTGTGACGGCGAGTCTTCCGGTACACGGTCGCCACTCCAGAACCTTTCGGCTGCAGCGGCCTTCCGTTCTGCGAGCAATGTGTCCTGCCCATTACCACGTAAATTTGGCAATTCTTTTCGCTACGTTCCTTTTAGTACGGAACCATAAAAGGTATACCTAACTAGCGACCCACCCCAGCTTCGCACGGGATATTGAATATATTATGCATGTATTATGCACATAAACCTTCCTCTTGAATTACTCTATCTATTAATAAAAACCGCGTCAAAATCCGTTGCGTACTTTTAAAGATCTAAGCATACATATGGACAGCGGCAAGCAACTTTGTTTTATACTATGTAATGATGATTATAATTATACTCGTATATGTTGTGTATTGATTGTACTTTATTCCAAATCCAACTGACTTCAATTGCTTGTCATTTGATAAGTTGTTGTATTAGAAGTTTGGGACCAGGTAGGGCGGGTAACGCAACTCCTGCGCATGCCACCTCAACTCGGCGCATGCGCCAACCCTTACTGCATACCAAATTAGCCGGTACGCCACATACATCTGTTCTTTGTTAGTACTGGCAAGAAGAGAGGTGCTAAAGAATTTGACTGTTATAGTTCGTTTTTTAATTCTAGACTACGATTTGACAACTCAGAATGTCACACTTTAGAAATATGTTCGCAATTTTCTGGAGTTTGACATTTTAAGTTGTCAAATCGTACCTAGTCTAGGATTAAAAAACGAACTATAGAATTGCAAATATATATATTTTAGGACAAAAAAAAGCTAAAATATATCTATTACATCGTTTATTCATTAAATAACATACAAATTAAATTTTTAAATAATTCAATAAAAAATAAAAAACATTTAAAAATATAAAAAATAGTGTCCCACTGGTATCGGAAACACGGTTTAAGCTACCGGCGGTCAGGACTTCAGAGAAAGGAACGTCCTAACAATACGAGCCGGGCTCAGGAGCACCGCTTTTTGAATCAAGTCCTATTACATTATTATTAATATGTATATTACGTGGCGGGAGTTGTTATTGGATTATTTTTACCCCCAAAAAAGGGAATTCTACTCCTTAGCTGTACGGACAACAAATGTGTTCCCAAAACAATGACTTGTTTCCAAACACTCAGAAACGTATACGATAGAAAACTGTTGGGTTTCTAGACTTTGGAGGTTTGAGTTAACGAGTAGAACATATATCTATCATGAAAAATGTTATGTTGACTAGCCACAAGTAGAAAATCAATTTGCAGTACATTTTGATACAATTGGAGAAACTTAGTCACTGTTGCACCAAGGCTTTTCCACACTAGTACGAAAAACATTAAAATACATGTATAAATGCGGCAGGGGAAAGAGCGGGTTTCCAAATAATTTTATTGAAACCATTTTTAATTTTTGACAAAAACTTTTGTCCTCACCTATACTTAACCCTGCACCACGCGGTGGGTACTTTGATCCTACTTAAGATATCACATATTTGCATACAAAATTATTGTTTAGTACGAGCTGTCTGTCCGTATGCTTTGCAGTGCGTAGCTACGTAACGTACCTTGGTCCCGTTTCCTAGTTTTATAGGAGACGGTCGATTGATTTTATATGTTGTTTTGGGGTAGTTTTATTGAGAGCTAAGCGGTTATTGGTAGCATTAAATAGCCAATTTATAAGCTGCTACTGGATATTTGACAAAGGAGTTGAATTCGATCTTATTTTGTGGGGTACTTACAAGCATTTTAAATTGCCTTGAAGAATAGTTTATGATAATATGGAACGTTATACTTTTTATCGAAAAAAGAAAGTCACACACTCAATCGCAAATATATATAAAAAAAATAGTAGGCGTATTTTAATAATGTAATGTAATACGTATTTTAATAAAACGTACGACGTACTAATTGTATGTACAATAAAGAATATAAAAGAAACATAAGAAAGAAAACCTTTAATACGATTTTTTTTAGGACAAACGAAGATTTTCAGTAAAAAAGAAGATAGTGACAAATAAACCGGTCCAATTGCCATTCCATTTACGCTTTATTTATTTTTTCAGTTTTAACGAAAAGGAGGTGATATGTTGAGCATAATTATTTACTTTTAACTAACAAAATAAGTTTGGCAGCAAAAAATATAACGTTAATATTCACAGCGTTATTAAAGAAAACCGTTACCATTAGATAATTTGCATACAAAATTGCAACAATATCTCGCCCTTGTTAACACATCTGACCAAAATATACAAATTGCAAAGTAACTCTTCGAAACACCATTGTTATTTCAATACCGCAATTAATCCACAAAGGCCACTGACCATAATTAGGCCACAAAATTCGAACCCACGTTTTCTATTGTGAACAAAATATGGATATATCATTATTTTAACAAAATAATTAGGTTGCACTAAATATTTAAACGGTCAGTCGTTATAACAATCGGGCATTGTTGTAATGTAAATAATTTATAAAATTAACAATGGGCGCGTGCTTAAAAAATATGTGATTGGGATAAAAATAGACCGGTCGTCTGGTCGGTCGCATTTAAGGGTTGATGCATCTGTCCCGGTACACTGCCGTAGAAAACACTTGATCTATGCAGGGATTATGAAAATCTTGTTGTTTACGAGGAAATAAACAAAATCGTGAAAAGGCTGGATTGGATTCAGATTTGGGGTGCATTTTTAAGTGCCTAATAAAGGTATTGGAATAAAACCAAAACCAATTTCAGTTTTGGTGTAGGAAAAGGTAATGCTGTGGTTGGTATTTTTTTTTTAAAGCAGGTTGCTTCTTCTTCTTTGCGTCTGAAGTAGTTTGTCTGTACTATTATTATAAAGAATATAGATTTCTATTTATTTATTTTAATAGCAATGGCTAATCGTATTTGGCTGTTCACAAGTGCACAGTGGTCGCTGGAAAAGTCTTCGCGCAACTTGTATTTTTATTTCCTTAATATTAATCAATGTTTTTTTTAAATATGTTCATAATTTAATGAAAATATAAAGCGGTCGTTAATCTTTCAATACTTTCCATAAACAGTAAATATCGTCATGACTTTTACAAATCACAAAAAGTGCCGCAACATAAGTACTACTTTAAGAAAACACACATAATAACAACTTTACTATTTGACTCTGAAAATGCTCGAAACATTTAAAACTAAAGTAAATTACAGGTTAGATACCCAGAAATAATAGTGGCGGAGATCTGGGTCACGGGGGACGGCCGCAGGGCTGTCCGGAATTACGATTTTTTTTTTGAACTAGCACTTTGACAGTGACTTCGATCGCGAGAATGAATTCATAAAAATATTAATAGTATATTGACGGTTTCAAAGAACTTCAAACGTCCTTATTTTTATTAGTTTCAAGCTCTGAGAATAGAGAAAGGCAGAGAAAGAAAAAAAAGAAAGCAACTCAAGATCTAAGAATTCTCCACACAATTTTTAAAAACTGCTTAAATTGTTGTTGAAAAATGTACAGCCCACTTGCAGACTATGTAAAACTAACTACTGCCAGCAGCTTCGCCTGTGTGAAAAGAAAAAAAATGTTGTTGTTGTACTAATCTGATTAAGTAACAAAACTTAACACCGCAGTATTTATAAGCCGTACAATATATTATAAATTAAGCTGAAAAATTTGTCTATGAGTTTTGTTGAGCGAGAAAAATTGAGAAAACTCTCAGGAAGTACTGGTTCGAAGTAAAAAATATTTTAATTTTAGATAGTATAACCGACGATAGATCAGTAGCCATTAAATATCATATTATGACCAATAAGAAGGAAGCAGTAAACAAAAAACAGAGTGAAACCACGGGTAACAGGTAGTTAATCTATAAAGTACTTACTAGGAGTTTTTATCTCAAATTACCAACACTCAAATGAAAATGAAATAAAGACGAGCTCAGGAAAGATTCCGGAATTTGAGATTCGATCAATTTATGCCCGTGAGTATGCCACCGCCGTAAATGGCAAAGGAAGACATATCATTTCATGAATTATTTATTGTCCGGAGTTCGGTGAAATATATTACCTATTTCAGAGTCTTCCATCTTGGGCATTATATATATACAACGTGTCTTAGACATGGTTGATGTCTGATGTAGGCTCTGGATCCTGTTTTCCATTCTGATTGATTTTGTAATTAAAAATAGTTAGTCTGGACAAAATACTTAACTTATAGGATAATTGTATAGCAACCTTATAAAACCTTATAATGTTCCCACTGCTGGGACTTGAGTCTCGCCTCTAGGAGAAGTAATGGGCCGTAATCCACCAAATGGGCCCGTTGCGGATTGATGGATGTCACATGTCTTCCAATTTTTGGTTCTAGATATGTCCGACCGGTCTCCTCACCATATTTTCCTTCATCGTTTTGAGAGCAGCGATGTTTTACATAAATTACACAAACGAATGTGCATGGCTGGGTTTCAATCCGTGACCAAAACTCATAGTCGGAACCTTTACCACTTAGCCATTTTGCGCTGATGTGTCACATATCTTGCACTTTTATATAAAATTGTTTTTATTTTATTAGACCGTATGTGTCATATTTTGGTGAACATAAACTCTTTTTTTTCATTTCTTTCACTGCCCTCTCAAAAAAAGCTGCTGTAAAAAAAGTACTGCTAACTATTTTTGACAACCCTGAAAAGTAAATAATTCGTCGTCAAGATATGAAACGTCCTTGCCTCGACAGTTTGAGACACCCCGGTCAATTAGACCGCGCGGCGTCATTCCCACGGTTTGTAGCAGAAACTCGTGGTCAGTGGGAAGTATTTAATATTTTGAGGTTTTTTGGACTACTGGGTAATTAGCAGGTAGTGCTGTGGTTGTGTATATTGTATCACGTATTTATTTTTGGTTCTGCTTCTGTATAGTTTGTTGGATTTCGGGTAGAGAACAAGTGGATACGTTAAAAAAGGTAAAATGTTTTTATGTTAGTTTTCTTCTCCCGCTCTAGAGCGGAGCAGCAGAGTCTGTAAAAGAAAACTCACTCTTATGATTCTTTGTGGTTTCACAAACGCCTTGGGTAAAATTCGAACCCACGGCCTCCGATATAGGCCAGTCAGATCCCACTTTAGAGAGGGTGCTACTGCAGTTTTCCGGGTAACATATAAGGTATTTATCTCAATTTTAACGCGGTTTTCATTTAATAATAATAGGTAATTGTAATAATTTCATTAATTATGTATTTTATTATGTAAATAGCTACAAACTACCCGAATATCTTTCTCCTCTGTCAAATCCATCCTAAGTTTGTCTTTTATAAAGATCGTCTTCGCTTTTACCGATAAGACCGCCCATTATAACACCTTAGTAACCTGTGTGTACCTACAATAAAGAGTATATCTTTATCTATCTACCTAATCTAAATATTAACGATTTAATTCTGTCAGTCATAAATAATAAATTGCTGAAACTATAACGTCTTTTACCTAGAAACATTAGGTCTCATCTATCTTAGTAGATATTAATCATCATTTGTTTCTAATTAAGACGGACACTGATCAATAAAACGTTATTACTGCGTCTTGTAAGAACATAATACAATTACAGCAAATGAGGTTAGTAAGTAAACGCTTGGTCATTAATGATGAACTACTAAAGGAGCGTCCATTGATAACGTCGGGTCATTTTGACCCTTTTTACCCCCGCAGTGAGATGTTGTCAAATTTAGCTGGACCATTTTCCGCTCGAAAGCCGAGAGTAGTGGTGACCGAGTGGTTTCGGCCCCAACTTACGAGTTATAAGTAGCGGGTTCTAACCCAGCCAGGTGCATTACTTTGTGTAATTTATTTTATCACTACTGCTCCCAAACTGGTGAAGGAAAACATCGTGCATGCCCTAGAATAAAAAAATCGGATTATGGCCGATTCCCTCTCCTAAAGAGGAGGCCTGTATCCTAACAGTTATAACATTAAAAAGGCTGATGATGATCATTATTTTCCGCTCTTCCTCACCTAATACGAGATCGTAACATGCACATTTTTGAGGCAAATTTGAGGTATTTTAGACCGTTGTTGTACTGATTAAAACCCACTCCAATCTTTCTTCTTTTCTTTTCCTTGCAACATCAGGATTTCCTTTCAGAAGCGAACCCCTGGGTCTAATAGACTTCAACCTTTCTGGCCCCCCTACAGTTTTACTAACATCTCCATGATAAATGAGAGGCAACTTAGGCTCAGTTTGAATGATTACCGGGCGATATGAGAGCGAGCTGACGCTTACAGTGGTTGGAGATCGAGATCGAAACCTCGGCAGCTGGGATGTGACGATTTTAGGCCTGATTGTATTTATAAAAACGTAGTAATAGGAGTAATTAAGTTTTATTCAATTTAATCCTCCTTTCTTTTGTTGCATATATTGTTAACGTTCCACAAACGACTGAAGACTCTGACTCCTGTAACACAGGTACCACCTCGCTCAGGACTCAGGGCTTCATAGGATTATGTATCAACTTATTTATGTCAATAAAAAACTTTATTATTATTATTTCTGTGATTGTATACCGTTTTTTGCGAAAACCCGTTTTTGGAAAACGAGACCCTCTGTTCTCCCTATGAGATTGTATGAGATTCGACTCAATGCCCCCCCCCCACCTAAACGCCTCACGTAATTAATGGACGGCCCCTAAGTCATTTCTTGGCAGAGGCCGTGGTTACCGACTGTCCTCAATTAGTTGTGTTTTTAGTGTTAAGAACTATCTACTTTCTATTACTTTCCCATTTCTACAATAACCAGAATTACAATGTCTGGGTTCTGGGGCTTAGGTGTCCTTTCGAGAAGAGGGTATGGGCCGTCATCCACCACTCTGGCCCAGTGCTGCACAGTTCCGTATATGTTACATGTCTTCGAAGATATTTCGGTTTCTTTGCGTGGTGAAGAAAATAAACAATAGCATATCTATTGAATACTTAGAAAAAGAAATTATAAAATTGCTACCTATTACTGCTGCTGGGTTATTTGAACATAAAAGTGGCTTCTTAGTTTAAAATTACAGTGAAACATTGAAGGCTGAAAAGCATTTAATTTCAAATTTACCAATTACAGGCACTTTTAAAAAGTCAAAATGTCGGTCGGTCAGAAAAGATGTCGCTAATTTCACATTCCAAAACATAGGTCTCTATGGTCTCTACGGACGGAAAAGTCCCTCCATGGACGCTCTTATTTTTCATCTAGTTCAAATATTATCGTCCAATAATACAGTACCCTATTTTTTAACCAATTTATTCTTTTAATTAATGTCTCAATCATTCATCAAAATTTAAAGTACCTCTTAAAAGTACATTAAAAACGAAATTGTCAAACATCTCATTAAGTACAGTCGGGAACAGAAATCCGTTACAAATGTTTTAAAAATAAAAATATAATTTAATAAACCAAATTACTGACCGCCATAACGAATGAATTGAAACGCTTGCGCAGGGGCACCCTTCTCGATCGTGAATGACAATATTAACGATGTTTGAATTTCGAACACCGGTGTTAAAATGGGCAAATCAATTGTATTTTATACTAGCTTTTGTCAGCGGCTTCGCCCGCTTACATAAAATATAGCCTATGTCACTCAGGAGTTAAGCAGCTTTCTATCGTTGCTAAATTTTTTCCAATCGGACCAGTAGTTGCAGAGATTACCTCCTACAAACAAAAAAACAAATAAACAAAAAAACAAACTTTACGTCTTTATTATATTAGTGTAGATTGCTGGTATGATTTTATTACTCGCGATGTTTTTCAATGAAATTTCTGGATTTTTTATTTGAAATTCTGTACTCAGATTGTAAAAGAGAGAGAGTGCCTATTGAAATTGATTAGATATCAGAATCGAAAAAAATATTTGATTAATATATAACCAAGATCCTACTTAGCTGACTGGCAATATTTTCTAAAGAGTAACGCCATGTATGGCGCCACATAACAACGCCACACAAACGCCAAATCCTGCATCGCGCAACCAAAGCTCTCACACACATACACAGGACATAGTCCTCTCCCAATTGTGGCCGGATACCCGCAACCCTTGCCAGATCACAGGTCCATCTTGTAAGAGGCCTTCCAACACTGCGGCTTCCGGTACGCGGTCGCCATTCCAGAACCTTTCGACCCCGGCCATCTGTTCTCCCACTAGTGTTGCTTAATTATGATGTCGAAGTGACTATTCCTTAAACATAATTTACAAACACCCAGTAAGAGAAATCAACAATGACCTAATCTTGTGGAATAATAGTTTCAAAATCTGTTTGCCTGCGATTACGATTATTGCTCTACGATTTGTCTTAATTAATGCAAATTAATAAAAATCCTTAAAATTAGACTAAATAAACAATAGGTAATTTATTAACACAGTTTTAACTAAAAATATATAATTTTAAAAATATTATTTCTCATCCACTCGAAATCGAAATAGAAATAACAGACCCTGTATGTACGAGTACACCGCGATCCATTCTATTTTTCCCCAAAAACGCCACTCAAACATTCAAATAATAAGGGTGCGTCTATTCATTAGTTTCCATTTATTGGGCGTATCGAGTGTTCATTACGCGCGGTTGATAATTTTGTCCGTATGTGTAATGTGTTAACCTGAGGTGCGATGCGGGCGGCAGATGCACTTGAGTGTACTTTTAATGGACCTCTGTTGCTTTTTTGTGGTTACTAGAAAGTGGTTTGTCATAAAAAAAAATATGAATTTTTTGGAATACAATAGTTTGTTTGTAGTTATTTCGATTCAAATATTCAGTTGGAATGTCAAACAATGATTTGTGCCTAGTTTTATAATAATGAGTAACTTCATTAAAACCCACCTGTTGTCCTGCAGTTGTCTTTAATCGATTTAAAAAAAGAGTTGGTTTTCAATTTGATTGTATTTTTTTTCCACGAATTTCACACAATTCCATCGGGTCCCAAATTGCCTAGTACTTATAGCACATATGATAGACATGCATCAGCTACTGATAGACAGATACTTATGTATGCAGTGTTGGCCGAGTGGTAACGGCCCCGACTTTTGATGACTGCCAAAACGGATTTCGCAAAAACCGATCTACAACACTAGCAGTGTACAAGTACATCCAAGAAGCTTTAAATATAATTAATAAAAAGCAATACGCAATAGGAATATTGCTAGATATGACTAAGGCCTACGACAAAGTACAATTTAAAATATTATTAAATAAGCTGTACGGTATAGGAATACGCGGAAAAGCCCATGAATGGTTCGTCTCATATTTGAAGGATAGAGAGCAACAAGTTGAGGTTGAATATTATAACGAAATAACAAGAGAAACACAGCTCATAAGATCTGATGTCAGACCAATACACGCTTCAATACCCCAAGGAAGTGTTATAGGATGTCTTCTTTTCCTTATATACATAAATGACCTTCCCAAAACCATAGACGGGCCATGTGTACTGTTTGCAGATGATATCTCTATCCTCACTCCATGCCAAACTAGTACAAATCTCAATGAAAAACTGACCACTATCCTTAGCAAAATAATAAACTGGATGAGTGAGCACAATCTTGAAATTAACTTTTCCAAAACAAAATTAATAACCTTCCATCCTCGGCAAAAAACACAAATAAACATTAATTTCACATTTAACCAGCATAAATTAGAAACAGTTAACGAGTTTACTCTCTTAGGATTAACATTAGACACACATTTAAACTGGAAAACACATATACAGAAAGTTAAAACAAAAATTTCGAAGTTCTCTTATGCTCTTACCGAAATTAAAAAGACCACAAATCTGCAAACGGCAATAGTCACATACTACGCCTATGCCCACGCTTGGCTTAACTATGGCATTATTTTATGGGGAAACAGCACAGACGCTCCTTCTCTATTTACCTCACAAAAAAAACTGATTCGGATTATATGTAACATAGAACCAACGGATAGTTGCAAGCCCCTTTTTCAGAAACATAAAATTCTCACCTTAACCGGTATTTATATTTTAGAATTATGTAAACTAGTCCGTAAGTATCCAGATTGTTATAAAACTCGAGACGATATGCAGACGAAATATTCTTTACGCCATAAAAATAGGATCAATCTACCTCCCTCCCGCCTAAAATTGCACTCTTCCGGTCCTTATTCAATGTCGATAAAAATTTATAACAAACTACCAGAAAAAATAAAACAAGAAAATAAAATAAATATATTTTTAAATAAATTAAAACAATTTCTAATTGACAAAGCTTATTACACAATTGATGAATATTTCATGGATAAAAACAATAGCAATATATGATTATTATTATTATTTTTTAATTCAATTCTATTTTATTTTATTATTATTATTAAATTATTTTGACATCAATTTTAGAAATTGTTATGACATCACTTTCTTTATCTAATAATTTTTGACATATGAATTTCTACTTATTGTTGACATTTTTTTTTTTCTTTTGGACATATTATTATATACTTATTAATGACATCGAATTTATTTTTTCTTTTGACATTTTATTATTATGTAATTATTAAAAATAAGTTAAATTTGTATTTTTTTTTTATCTGACATTGAAAAAGGAACATTATTATTAAACGTTAATTTAAATTAAACATAAAACTATAATACATTAATTATTTATTTACTCTAGCAATACTGATTATCGAATTGTAATGAACTGAATGATACATGTAAATACAAGAAAATTGATTGGCGCTCCTCCTCTCTTCTACTATTTGTAATGTTGCTGTGCCCGACAGGGTCCATAATTGTTTCTATCTTTTATTATATTTCACCTGACATGTACATTATGGATTGCAATAAAGATTTTGAGATTTGATTTGAGATTTGACTTATGATTTGTAGGTCGCGGATTCAAACCCAGATAGGCGCAATACTTTGTGTAGTTTATTTCATCACTACTACTCTTACAACCAGTCACAGAACAAAAATGATCATACTCATCACTCTTACTGCTCTCTTTCTTCTTCTTCTGTTCTCTTTCTTCTTCTTCTTCTGTTCTCTTTCTCTTCTTCTTTATTTATCTTCGGATTTTTTTGATGGTAAGTAAAAATCATCCAATAACGAATCCTGCCCTTGAGCGGAGCGGGAAACAGTGTCAGACTCTTACTGACTAAACAAGCTACCCCGTTCCTTCCTTGCCTTGATCCCAGGGCCCCGGTAATACGCTTTCTTTGACCCTGCTGACATTGGTCTTGGATGGAAATCGAACCCAAGACCTGCGGTGTAGCAGTCAGGGCCACTAACCACTAGGCCAATATGACTAGCCTGTTACTAAGTTTCTTTACGTTCCATGGGCCATGGAAACTCTTTCCAACAATTTCGCAGCCTAGAATGTAAACAAGACTATAATATTGTCATTAGAGGCTTGAACCCTTCTTTCACTTTCTTCTGGCACTGTTCCAAACAACACTAAACTTGTCAGCAACGTAAGCCTTTCACAGTTTGTTGTAAGCAATAGTAAGTGTCAGTGTACTTTACAACATTATATTATAAGTTCTATGTCTTAAATGTCTTATTGTTAGTTTTAGTTATGTATATTATGTGTTAACAAGTATTTTAATAACCAATGATTTCTCCCGCTCTTGGATTGAGTAGGAGGGCAGGGCATATGTCAGATTCTTATTGACTGAAATCCAGAATATTCCTACTGTTGCCTTTTTACGAGAGCTACGTCGATGCCACCTTTACGGCTTTTACTTCGCCGTTTAAGATCGATCAAGAATCGAAGGACTGAAACAATTTTCCAACTGCGGTCTTCCCGTACAATTATAATAATTTAGGTGTCTTTAAGGTTCGAGTAGATAGGTTTTTCTTTTAATAAACTAATGCGACAACAACGATTGCATCACTGCTTACCATCAGGTAGGATCATAGTCAATTCATAAAAAAAAGTGCGGTACAGGTTTTACTTTTGAGAACAGCCCTATTCAATTAAAAACTTCTAGTGTTGTACTTTGACTACTCCACCAAATCCAACATCAACTATTTTGTTACCCAAAGCAAACTAATTCTATTACAAATGCTTTATAAAAACAAAATATTCAACCGGACATTAGACACTATTCAAAATGAAATATTCAATTGTCCCAGAGCAAATTGTTTAAGTGTAGGGGTTTAAACCAGTTTTGGCGTAGGACAAAATGGCGTATTACAAATCAAATGGTAATCAGATATATTCCACAATGGCATTTCTGTTTTATAATAGGACTTGATGGACACACGTTTAATTCTATTGTTGGTTTTATACATATGCCGCAGTTTTTTTGTTAAAAAGTTGTGGAACTTCATTCCGGATTGTGGTTATGAAATTCCTAAATGATACGAAAAAAGTGGGAATGAACTCAAATAAGCATTACAAAAGTTCCCATTTTTTCACCCGACTACGGTAAAGTCAAAGAAGGGTTTTGATTTTAACAGGCGCTATTTTTCATTTAGGTAAAGAATTTTTGCAGACAATTATTTTTGTATTTATATAAAATCACTCAATGACGCGGAGCGGAGCCGGATACAGTGTCAGTCTCTTACTGACTAAACTACCTACCCCGTTCCTACGTCGCCATATATACCATGGCCAAACCTGCCTTTCAGACGCGAACCCTTGGCCCCAGTTGGTTTCTACCCTTCTGCAGAGTCCTGTATATTTTTTAAAATATGGAATATGTATTTCCATGGCGAAATTACTTAAAATATAGATTTGGAAACCCATTAATGATTGTGCGTAGAATAGTAGGGAGATTGTTAATAATTAGTGATCGTTAAAACACATGATTGTAGTCATAGTAACAAACAGCTTTTACTATGAGACCAAACTTGAAATCGCAATGAAAAAATCATTATTATCATGACTGTGATCGTTTAAGTATCGGTCACTAATTTACCAGTCACAATACACTCGTATAGATTTGGAAACACATTGATTGTTTTCTGCCGGAACCTGTATTTCTTGATAGCTACAATCTAGAGGACTTTAACTTAAGAGTGTATAAGTTACTTTTAGGCTAGTGTGCTACATCGTCGACCAATTAATAGTACTTACTGTTTAGAAGTTTATTCATTGCGACAACCCTTTACTTTTTTCACACAAACCTAAAATTTTTCGTACACTAAAAAATACATTTCAGTCTTTATAAGTTAAAAAGTCACCACATTGTACAGTTGGGAATTTTCCCAAATGAAACGCTGAAATGGGAAAAGTCGTATCATCAAAAATGAAATGAAACGAATTTGTGAAAGGACTCCTCGTCAAGTTAGCTGTAAACCTTACGAACTTAAAAACTTGACAGCACTCTCGATGGTGACAAAAAAAAACTTTTTATTCAGTATCTTGCTTCTAGAGTTGGGATGTTTAGTACATTTTTTAACCAACTACAAAATAAGGAGGAATATATATTTTTTTCCACAATGCCATCTAGTTTCAAACTAAGCAGAGGCTTTGCCTTTGCCTAAATATTGTTTAAGTATTTTGTACCCATACATGGGCGAAGCCGCAGGCTGAAGCTAGTTAGAAAAATAACCTTTTCAATTTAGTTTCAGCTTAAAATTTTTACCTGAGCAGCCTCACAGCGCTACCATAAAGTAGTAGAACAAAAGTCTCATGTACACAGTAACTGTACTAGTATAAATTTTTAACAGCGCATTCCGTGTATGGTTTATAGTCGAATAAAATGCCCCAATTTGTGAGGCCGCCGCGAACAAGTGCATGCTACCTCTGTCGTTAATAAAATGTGGTGGTAGGGAGGGAGCACAGTGTAAGCCGGTAGCGATTTTAAATCGCTGGAAGTTGGAAAAGGGGTGATTATGTAATTGGTGTAATTTGTTTCAGTTCTATTATTGATTTGATGCCATCAACTGTCTATGCTTAAAGTGACTTGGATATCAACTTTTTACTCGTTTTTCGCGGTTGAGTTTGACATCGTGTAAGACCAATCTAGCGAGACCTCTTAAATTAAAATGTTAAAAAAATTCTTTGCTAAAACGCCTTGTTTGCTACAGTCAGTAATAGGTAAACCCTCTTCTATTGCAGTCGGAAAATAAAACACCTGTAAGTTTTGTTAGGCTAACAATATTTATGTGTAGATTTCTTCGTCATTCACGAAAACTAATCTCATCTATAACACATTAGTTTAATTTGTTTAAACTGAAAAGACTCTGAAAAACTTATACTTGTATCTAATTAGATACTGAAAGTTATTAAGGATTAACTTATGTTAAGAAAATACGAAAAAAATCGCAAAAGTAGAATTTTATGAAGCATTTTGAAGAACAGTTTTTGATAATTTTTACAAAATAATTTCTGAACTAAAACTTAATTTTTTTATAACTTAGTTTACATAATTAATTATACTTATCTTCATTCAAAAAAGATAAGAATTATTAAAATCAGTTCCCGCACTCGAAAATTACCGCCGAAAACCCTACACTACTACTAACACGTATGTTCTTCTCAATATGTTTCCATAACTATAAGACATCACGCATTTTGCTATATGCCATAAAAAATAAATCGTTTTATCAAAGGGTAGCACGCTTCCATCTTCACTGAATCATACCCCTTAAAACAGTAACGCACGTCAGTACGCGACATGTGGACAGTTTTAATGACAATAATGACTGAAGCACTTTGATGGACCTCTGATGGACTTTTAAACGCAGACACATGTACTCGTAATTATTTAATTCTGTTCGATTGTGTGGCCCGTGCCTTATGCCAGCTGTTCAATTTAATTTTAGTGACAAATTATCTTGCGCGTTGGAAAGTGAATATTTGTAATGATATTTGTTTTGTATCGTGTTTTTTAATTTGCCGTGGCGATCTTTGTGGTTGTTTTATCGGTATTTTATTTTTTTTTATAGCGCCGATTGTATAACTTGGATAACAATCAACAAAAAGAAACAGAACAAATAGACAGGACCGTAATTAGAATCCAATTATTTTACGTATGTCCCGTGGCTGCCTCATCTATACATTAAGTACGCTGGATATAAAAATACAATTCTCTATAAATAAAATATAGTATATTATAATAAATCTGTAGAAAAGTTACTTTTGTACATTGAAAATGCAACGGTACGAAACCCTAAAAAAGCTTTACAATAAAAAGGGATTTTGATGAATGACGAATGAAGATCATTCGACTTTTTAATTTGCCGTGGCGATCTTTGTAGTTGTTTTATCGGTATTGTTTTTTTTTTTATAGCACCGATTGTACAACTTGGATAACTTTGAAAAAAAGCTAATTGATGAATGAATTGTTGTACTGTACACCCGGGTGTACAGAATTCATTCGGACGAAAATTTTACTACATAAATCTTAATTTTTCCTGGAAAAAAACCAGATTTTTTAAATCAATTTTTTCTGTGATTTCCTCTGAAACTATTGCTTAACTGCAACCCCACCTGATGGTAAACAGTGATGAAATCATTGATGGGTAAGGGCACTAGTTTGTTAGAAGTTAATACAATCTAGCCTTGATGACATCTTTATTATAATCGGACTGGATTTTGTTTCATCTGAAATACTAAAAGGCCTTACTGTGTAAAAAATAATAAGAATAATTATATTTTATATGAATATGTTAGAAATTAGTAAATTAGTTTCACTTTTTGTCTGACTAATCGTCATTTTGACTTTTTAAAAGTGGTTGTAAATGGTCTATTTGAAACATTAAAAATTAAGCTTGAGTTTGAACCTTGGGATTCCGTTTTTGCCAAGAAGAACCCTAAACAAAGACCAATAATAAAAATGACTAATTCGTATTTGCAATCAAGTAACCACAGCAACCGATGTTGTACCACAGTAACCGTATGAATCAACTCGCAATGCAATAACGCAATATTTGCGGCGCACGTGGCAGATTGCAGATAAGTGAACAATTAGCTGTGATTGTCACAGCTGGGGTGTTGCGTGTTTGTTTATCGACAATCTGAACTGCTGGCTGTTATTTGTTAGATCTGTTTGCGAATTTTGCAAAGATTGTCGGCTGATTTGTGATTTTAATCTTTAGTAGTTAGTACCTATTATAATATAGTCCCTGCCGGATTGCGTGTTTTCTGGTTGTTACAAATTAAGGGAGTTTTTGACTGTAATTTGCACGCTTGTCAAAAAGTAAGCTATTCAGTCTAGACTAAGGACGACTTCAAATTTGCCGCAATGTGCCGCTTGACAGCAGTGTGGCAGCAGCGCCGCTGTAAAATAAAAAATCATTATCATCAGCCTTTTTTTTTAATGATCCCACTGTTGGGACACAGGCCTTCTCTCTAGGAGGATCAGGCAACGTAATCCACTTCGCGGGCCCAGTGCGGTTTGGCTAATGTCACATGTTTTCGAATTTTTAATTCTAGGTCATGCCGGTTTCCTCACATTGTTTTCCTTTACCGTTTTGAGAGCAGTGGCGATGAATAAATTACACGAAGTAATGCGCCTGGCTAGGTATGAACCCGCGACCTACAACTCGTATTTGGATGCCGTTACCAGTCGGCCACTAACAGCCTGAAAAAAAATCTGTATCAAATATTTTGACAATAGCTTTTAGACATAAGTCGTCAGCCGCTTCCGCTGCCTCCCTTGTCCTAGACAAGCTGTAAAGGCTTAAAGTTTTCACACTGCAAGGCTTCTTAAAATCTAGGTCACGTTGAATCCAGGTGCACGTCGCGCGATGTTTCAATCCGGGACACATCATTACTCACCCCAGCATCCTTCCTGCAATATCTACATTATTCTAGATTTAGAAATGCAACATTTTGATCGTTTAATCCCTTGGAGAGTCTATCCCATTTGTAAAGATAAAATAGGATAGGTCTGCTGGAAGAAATTTCGTTAGAATTAAGCAGTACCTACCTTACCTACTCTTCTATCTGTATGTGTTTTTTTCTTTTTGTGTTTGTGTGTACATAAATAAATAAATAAAGAAGTAAAGTACTTTTTTCTATGACTTGAATTAATATACGCATGTACGAAATTAATTTCTTTGTATAGTATGCAACGACCGAACGATATTTATTTTATTTTTATAAGTCGATAGTATTTCATGTTTTACCTGTTATAAATAGTTATACTCTTTATTACGCCATAAACTGGTTGGCATAAGTATTAGTTAATTCCATTTAATTTTCATTTAATAATGGATAACAAAATTACTCGAATTCGTGATTTTAATTCCAACGTATTACAAAAAATACAAAACACAAAAAAATAAAAAACTACGAAAACTAAATAAGTACTATTATGAAAATTTTAATCTAAAATTTCTTACAAATCCGAAGATTAAAAAATATAATATTAAAGTAATGACTGATGAAAACTAATAATTACAAATAATATATTTGACCCAAATAACAACAAAATCATCTGAAAACGAAAGAGTTACATAATTGAGTTACACGTTTACTTTAACAAGATAAACACACAAAATGGGACCCCGAATAGGAATTACGACTATATTCTATGGTATATTCAAAGGGACGAGCAGCTTAGCCACTCTCAATAGGTTATATCACCTTCCAGCTGGGGAGATGGTTGCTGGACATAAGTCCAGTTCTATTAAATAAGTAGATTTTTCCCGTATAGTCGCCCACATGGTCTGTCCCATAGATATATTGCATTTATCCAGGATTAGCTTCAACCAAAAGGAAGGTTTATGCTCGGAATTTTCATGCATGATTACGCCAGAAATGAGACTATTTGCAGGAGAACCAAGGTTACCGACATGTCCGAAGAATCGCCATACTTAAGTGGCTGCCCACTACCACTTAAGTTTAATGATTCTTAAAGGGCACGTTATTCGCAGTACTGATGCTCGATGAGGACGACAGGTTCTGAAGTTTTAATCAAATACTGAAAGACGTATTGGTGATGGGTGACCTGGTGATGAAAGTGACTTTGGATCCCCGATTTATTCCCTTGGAAGAGGAATTTTAGAAAAACCTCTCTTAGTGCTCGCCTATGTGCAAAATTTCACGCGTCTTATCGCAATAGGTTCAGATGTGCGTTGATACGGCAGTCAGTTTAAACATACAATAAATTATACACAGATATACAACATCTTCAAGTGGCTTCGGCTGCCTGAAAGATAAGAAAAATCATAAAAAATACCTCCGAGAGAAAAAGGGATGTGCGTTTTCTTTGTTATCGCTATTTACTAATCTCCGAAATGCAAAAGGCTATATCGAGAATCAAATTATTTCTGGATAAAAAACGGAATATAAAGAAAGAAAATATTATATCTAACACCAGGTCAGACAAATTAAAAAATTCAAGCACATTATGTATAAATTTGTCCTGTGCGATAAGACCGCCCATTATACCGTTATTTTTAATAATGTTTGTCCTATGTGTTACTGTAATTAATGCGGTGTACAATAAAGTATAAATCTATACTAATATTATAAAGCTGAAGAGTTTGTTTGTTTGTTTGTTTGTTTGAACGCGCTAATCTCAGGAACTACTGGTTCGAATTGAAAAATTCTTTTTGTGTTGAATAGACCATTTATCGAGGAAGGCTTTAGGCTATATAACATCACGCTGCAACTTATAGGAGCGGAGAAATAATGGAAAATGTGGGAAAAACGGGGAATAATATTCATCTTTGAGGGCTTTCGTTGCGTGCGCTGCGAAAACGGTTCAAGATAACAAAAAAATGTGTATGACAAAATTATTCCTCTTAAAATGGTCTAAAAAATGTCCGCGACAGTATATGTCTATCTTTTAAGATTAACTCACTAGAGCCGTTTTTATGGGAATCAAATTTGGCCGAAATTAATGCATTATTACCAATTATTTGGTAGAGTTGTATCAACATAGTAATATTAAACTTTATCCAAATAAATGTGTTGTTGATTCAGAGTATGTAATTGTGAACAAAATTGTCTTTGACATCACTTATTTTCAATGAATATCTTAGAAGTTATTACAATTTTAAAATAACTCCGATATAAAATTCACACGCGCCGCATGATGTGCAAAATATGACGCTGCGCCTGGCCGGCGGGCGAGGAGAGGGGTTGCTTGCGGCGGCGCGGAGGGGTTTTTTTATGGTAGATAAAAATCATCCAATGACGAATCCCGCTCTTGGGCGGAGCGGGAAACAGTGTGAAACTCTTACTGACTAAACAACGTACCCCGTTACTCCCTTGCCTTATTCCCAGAGTCCCGGTATAACGCTTTCGCACCAACCCTCGGCTGCAGGAGGTTTCGACCCTGAAGGGCCCCATAGTTTGCTGACAACACCTTGAGGCGCGCGGGAGCAGTGCGCGCCGTCGACGACTTCGTCTCGGTCTGGACTGTTACCAGACAACCGGACGGCGAGCTACCCATTGCTCACCGTCCGCAAGCCAGGGTCTACGGTGGCCGGATATCGGCGAGATCGCGGCGGCGACGGCTACGGCGAGGACAAAGTTGCCCTTGCCTTATGCGGTCGGCCTTCTCCTTTACAAGCATTACTGCTTCGCAGAAGGAGGCGACCGCTTGCCATTCTTCTTTGCTGCGGACCATGGCCTGAACCAAGGCCCGGCGCGAGAAGTCGCCGCCGCCGATCACCCCCACGAGGACACGGCGATGCTCTTCTCAAGCGGGGCACATCTTGTGTCCACCACCGTGTCCTCCGGGCTGGCCACTCAGTGGCGACACCCGGGCGTCTCTTCCGCATGAATCCGGCGCAGGAATCTCTTAAACTTCCCATGTCCGGTGAGAACCTGCGTCATGCGGTAGGTGAGGACGCCGTAATCTCTATCCAACTACGCCTCAAAGAGGGGACTTACCGCCGAGATTATGGCGTGCCCAAGGGGGTGTGTAGCTCTATGAAGTACTTTTAGATAATTATGTTCTTTTAAAAACCAAATTGTCTAAAATAATAACAGACATTGACACGGGCAAAGTCGTGGGTAACAGCTATAATTTATAAAGCTGAGGTTGTTTGCAAAAATAAATATGATGCCCAAAATAACTATTCCACGCGGACGAAGTCGCGGGCACAGCTAGTAAATAAATAAAATTAAACAAAAAAAAAAAAGAACGAAAAAGGTGTATAGCAAAAAGTAACTTTATCTATTACAATACACCAATATGCAATACAATCACGAATAATGATCCATTATTTTCCCTTACAAATCAGAAACTTCCCGAATACTATCAATATTTTGCACAAACAATGAACTTTCAACAAAACGTCAAAACAATAGCAAACATGCAATGTGCATGTTTTCATAACAAAATATTGTTAAGCCAGGTACAGACATCTGTAGCGTAGCAAGCAATGTAACACGCAGTGAAAGAATTGGCCGTCCACATTGTTACAATGTGCAATGTAACAGAATCTCTTGCCTTAGGTAACGAAAATCTTATTTCAACTATGTCAGTGCATATAGTTGCTTGATATAGAGAACAACATAGCATGCAAGGTAACATGAAAGGAGCATTTCATAAGTGTGGACGGTTCGCGTACGCAAGGCGTCTAGACTAAGGAAATAATTATGTTACATTAACAGAAATATAAAAAAATATCTATAGTCACGTTGCACGATAGTAAGTGACAATGTGGAAGGTACCAATAAGCTAAACTATTTTCTATGATTACACGCGATTCACTTGGACTGACACTCAAAACTGGGAAAATTCAAAGTCGACCGTCATAATGCATCAACCTGTGCGACGAGGATTATAATCGAATTATTTATAGTATATACATAGTATTAACGACTTTACTGCGCCTAACTATAAAAAAATATTCAAGTTATTTGCTACATAATATACATTAATTCATTGCGTGTTACATTGCATATTTCGTTACAGCAGTCTGTACCCGTCTTTAGGTGGGTATAAAGCTCGCCCCTATGTTGGTAGTACTGTAATAAAACTGCGTAATGTTGGTCGTTGATGTGTCGCTCGTAATTATGTTATGTTGGATACGGGCGGCAGATGCGCCACATAGAAACAAGTGGTTTAGTTTGTTGAGTAGTTCTAGTACTGTCGTAGATATGTTTTTTTTTTTATAAAAAAAAAATAACGTCTTCTACTCTGATTTTTTTTACGGTAGGTAAAAATCATCCAATAAAATCCTGCTCTTGGACGTGCGGGAAACAGTGTCAGACTGTTACTGTCGAAACAACCTACGCTGTTCCTTCCTTGCTTTAGTCCCAGAGCCCTGGTGTTACGCTTTCGCATCAATCCTTGGCCTCAGGGGGCTACAGTTTGCTGACAACTCCATGAGGCGCGCGGGGACAGTGCGCGCCGACGAAGACGGGCTCGGTCCGAACTGTTATTAGACGACCGGGCTACCCATTGCTCGCCGTCAGCAAGCCCATGCCTATCCCTAAGTGGATTGAGAGAGATCGAAAGAAATGCCAGACTTTTACTGACCAAAGCCAACCAACCATGTTCATTTGCTCTTGGTGTTCCAGGGCCATGGTGTTTCTTTTAAACAACACTCTATCATCACATACATAACATCTCTATCTAAGGGTTGCAGAAAACATCTTCTTCTGTACCCTTAAATTTTTAAGTATGTGCCGTGCTTAAATTTTTAAGATGCTTCCTGCAGGGTTAAGGGGTAATGTGAAACATCACCCGGGACCCTGGGACGATAGCAAAGAAGGAACAGGAAAGAGATTTTTAGTCAGTAAAAGCCCTGGCACTCCCTCTAGGTCCACTCAGATTGAGAGAAGTTTTTTTTAATGATTACCTACCTACCTCAAAAAACCCAGCAGGGTCGAAGCCTTCTAGGGCAAGAGTTGATGCGAAAACGGAACACCGGGGCCCTGGAACTAAAGGAGGAAGGAACGGTGGGTCGTTTAGTTAACAGAAGTCTGACACTGTTTCTTGATTGATGATTTTTTCCATTGTAAAAAAAAATATACCTCAAAAAAAAAACTTTAAATTCAATATGCTTAAGGATTAAGCCAGGAAGCGTGCTGATGTAACACAAACAAGTTATCTTTACCCAGCTGAGCAAATGCTAATCATGTACTTTATAACGATAAAAAATCACAAAATCGCTAAATCACGTGCTTACTCCAGTTACAAAAAAATCGATTGTAAAGAATTTAACTTCGACCTTAAAATACATATTCAAACGATAAAGTCACTTTGGTCGTAAACTTTAAATTTAGAAGGTCATGCTTGATGATCGTTTTAATTCCTTAACCATTAAGAAAAATATTTAAAAAAAACGTAAATTCTTGCTCATCACCATCTTCAAAGTCAAAATTATTTTACTCCAAAATGCTGATATTAAGTATATTACGCATAATGTATTATACATAAAAACCTTCCTCTTGAATCACTCTATTAAAAAAAGCCGCATCAAAATTCGTTGCACAGTTTTAAAGATTTAAGCATACATAGAGTCAGGAAGCGACTTTGTTTCATACTATGTAATGATAAACCATTTACAGGCACTTTTGAAATGTCAAATTTGTCTATCCTTAAAAAAAAAATGACGCCAATTGCACATTCCAAAGCGTAGATCTCTATGGAGAAGAATGTGCAAGAAACTCCATGGACACTCTTTTCAATCATGGAAACCTCCCTGTCCTTTTGTCAGTAAAAGTCTGACAATACTTCCCGACTCACCTAAAGCGAAAGAGGTTATTAAAATTTGATGGAAATAATCAAATATTAATACCACCGCCTCAAAAAAAGTGATGGGATGACGTTATCGATGTTTTTAACAATTTTATCTTTCTACTATTATTTTTTTGAAAAACGTAATTAACAAAAGAACCGTTTTCTATGTTTATTTTAACATCAATTTCTTTCTATAAATCGATTTGATAATATATCTTGATCTTTTACGATTTATGATTAGAAATAAAGATATTTACAATCGATTCGTAATTAGAACAAAAACTATCAATAAAATTAGGAATATTTGTTAAATGATATTCAGCCTTACTACATTCTAATAAGGATCTTTTGAAAAGTTTTACTCTCAGCAGATGTTAAGTCAAAAAACTATCAGTGACTTTTGAGCAAGGTTAAGCAAACACGTAACATGAACTCTATTTTAATGAAAATAGAGTCTACTTGTTACTGCTACAGCTAGAAATCAAATATGGTAAACTTCAATAGTGATGACAAGTTACAAGATCGAGAGATATTAACAGTTTTGTTTTTATTATCGATGTAAAAGGGATCTACATTCACGCTTTTTTTTTTGCTGTTCTAGTAAGGTGTAAAGTATTAAATTATTCTAGACAGAATGACATGACATGTTATATCGATAAACACGTGTAATTTTGTTTTCTAATTATAAATGTAAAAAAATAAAATAAGATGTCAACTTGACATTAGGAGCTTTTGAAAAATCTAACACGAAATCTAGATCAAAAGCAAAAGCACTTTGAAGAAAAATGTTTTATATTTATACGTAGAAACCGCTACCATGAAAAAAAAAATAACCGAAAAAAGGAAAGTCTACATCTACAAAAGTACTGTCATAAATAAGTATACCTATTGCCAAGTACGAAGTGGAAATATTTGTATAAATAAATTCGTATTGAGAACGTTGCTTTATTTAGATTTAATTATATTTTTCTTGAGAGCAGTGGTGGCCGATTGGTAACGGCCCTGACTTACGAGTCGTAGGTCGCGGGTTCAAACCCAGCCAGGCGCATTACTTTGTGTAATTTATTTCATCACCCCTGCTCTCAAAACGGTGAAGGAAAACATCGTGAGGAAACCGGCATGTCCTAGAACCAAAAATTCGAAGACATGTGACATCCACCAATCCGCACTGGGCCCGCGTAGTGGATTATGGCCCATTCCCTCTCCTAGAGAGAGGAGGCCTGTGTCCCTGCAGTGGGAACATTAAAAGGCTGATGATGATGATATTTTTCTTTGTTGTAACTAGTAGACACTAAAACAATGACAAAATAAACGAAAATCCTACAGTACAGCCGTCGGATCTTGGCGAGTCTGACGTTAGGCTCTACGAATTTTAGCGATTTAAAACACGTAAAAAAATTAAGTTTAAAAAAAAATGCCAATAACAGTTTTTAAAAGCAATAAAAACTTCAAATTGCATTTGTTTGTTTGTTTTTGTTTTGTTTGTTTGTTTTTGTTTTGTTTGTTTGTTTGTTTTGTTTTTGTTTGTTTTTTTTGTTTTGTTTGTTTGTTTTATTTGTTTTTTTTTTGTGTTTTTGTGTTTTGTTTTTGTTTGTTTTTTATTTGTTTTGTTTTGTTTGTTTTGTTGTTTGTTGTGTTTTGTTTTTGTTGTTTTTTTATTTGTTTCAGTTTTCAAGCGCTAAATTTCGTAGAGCCTAACTTCAGAGACGCCAAGATCCGATAGCCGTACTATAACTAACCTATTAAACAAAATACAAATTGTATCAGCCGTTTCTGAAAGGTCTTATCACAAATTCGCTGCCGTAGAACTACCGCTACAGATTAGCTTTTGAAACTCACAATTCAACGTCTTACCCAAATAATACATGCTTCAATAATTCTCAAAGAGAGTTTCCTTAATCCTAAGTCCGATTGTATTTTTTCACTGATTGCACAAATTGTTCATTATTCTGCCAATAGAAAAAAAATATGCAGCTGCCAGGCCCACGTGCTATAGAAGGAATTTTGCTCCAATTCCCTTTGTCACACACCCTCGCATCAAAAATAAGAAGTTTCGACCCGAATTCATAATTATTTCTTTTCATACTATCGAAAACAAAATTACTTTTTCTGTTATATATCTCAAAATGGCGAACAAACTGTTTTGCAACGTCATTTTTGCAATTCCAAATTTAAAATTGCTCTATTCGAATTGACATTTCATAGACCTCCAAAAAGTATAGTACAAAGTTAAAGTATAGAATGATTTAAACAATTTTGCACTCTGACTCCTTGAAAGAAGGTGGTATTGAAGTGAAAACTAAGTTTTTTTTTTTCGTAAGATTATGTCTGGTATTGTAAGATTTACAATTTCACAAAATGTTAGTTGACAGTAACGTGCGGATTTATTGCTTTACAAAAGTTGTAACAAATCATTGAAGAAGAGATTTACTGTTTAATTTGTATTTGAGACCGAAAAAAGAGTAAGTAACAGAAAATTTTACTAACTTTGAAGAGGTATACGTTTATTGTGGTTTACAGAAAGTATCTTTGGTAGAAGAATGTCCTGGAATTGCTAACCAGTGCTGTTGAAAGTTAATATTTTACAAAAGAAAACCCAACAATATGTTTCCTAAAACAAATAGTTTTTCAAAATTTTTGTTGCATTTTTTTTTATACAGAACTAGCTTTTGCCCGCGACTTCGCCCGCGTACATAAAATATAGCCTATGTCACTCAGGAATAAAGCAGCTTTTTATTGTTGCTAAAATTTTTCCAATCGGACCAGTAGTTCCAGAGATTACCTCCTACAAACAAAAAAATAAAAAAAACAAAAAAACAAACTTTACCTCTTTATTATATTAGTGTAGATTACGTCTATGATCGAACTTATGCCCGTTATGTTTCTATTTTACAATCAAGTATATGTACTGTAGTCTTAACTATACAATAATTCACTCAGACCATTTATTATAAATCTACAATAAATTCAACATGTCCATGAAATACAGCGATTTGACATAAATACTATCCAGATTTTTTTCTGCGTCGGATCCTGTCAAAGAGTAGACGACCACGCGCTTCACCTGGCCCCTAGTGATGTAGGTACCCATGCAGACAATTTGTTCGATAAATATTTAATCAATGTTGATCGTCCGGGCGGCCGGAAGGAGTCCTATTCAAATATAAAACATGTTTTCCAACGTTGTTACGTAACGTGCGGTCTGAATTTTGAATTTCCACTTTCAAAATTCAATTTGGTTTTAAAAGTTTGATATGCGTGCAGTCAGGAGTACGGTAAAATAAAATTGGATGTGATTATTTTAATAAATTATTTAAATGTTTTATTATTTCGCGAAGTGGAGGCGACTAGGCAGGAAAGCGGACCCCAGGCACCGAGGTGAAAGCCAAGGTAGCAACCGGGACTTACGCTAGGTTGATGATGATTTAAATGTTTTATTATATAAAATTCTTAAAAAGTAATAAAACAATTTTTACTAAAACTTAACTGTGTACATATTATAATACAAAAATACTGTACACTCAGGCGTCGAAGTACTCCTTCATATTACTGAGTGGCATAAATGATTGGACGTTAAAGTAGATTTTAATCTTAATTTTGTACAAAAATAGCTCAACCTTCTTTAAAAAAATTCTAAATCACAGACAAATTACATAAGAAAGTACCCTGAGCTGCAAGTAAAACATCACGAAATCCTTTTGCAAACTCCTATTCATCGTATTCACGTAACCCAATATCGATAAAGCTCCCAACCCTACAGCTTCTAACAAGCATTCAACCGCATTTCGTCTCGCAAATACCTTTGCACAAAACTCCTTCAAGATATATTTATTCCATTTCAAACAAAAGAAGGGTCGCGGCAGCTGATTTGGTTTTTTGTAATAGAAACACTAAACTTACCCCACTTTGAAACTACACAGTAAGCAAAATCCACCTTTATTTCTTAGTCTATAAGGATGTACATTCAATTCTGGACAGCAAAATAGAGTTGCCGCACAAAAAAATAGTCCACGCGATCAAGAATTAGTACTCAAATTACTTGACTTCACCAAAAGAGGTCTTGTTACTGAAAAGGGTACGTATTGCGGTACCGCATTGTATTTAGAATTAAAAAGAGTGTAAATGTCTTAAAAAAATAAAGGAAGTGGGTTGAAGTTTGTCCAATTTTGACAGCTAATTCTGACATTTAATTAGTGGTGTTACTATAAAATTAAAAGGATATTTTCTCGTGTGGCAATAATTGGGCCATTGAGAAGTTTAATTAAAAAGGTCGCTTATTGTGTAACACGTGCCAACTAGATTTCCGGGATACGAGTCAACGGTAATTATAAAAAAAACATGAGTACTTAGGTAATTTATGGTAAAATATATATTAAAAAACATCTTTATTTAAAATTAAAAATGTTTTCTTACGACAGCCAATTCAATATAAAATGTCAAATACTATGGCAACACATTTTAGTAAATCATTTGCTACTAGTGAAATATCTTGAAAAAAGCACTATCTTTCTCTTTCATCTTAGTTGCATATAGTATGTATTATTATATTATAGATGTATCTTGTGATATTTATTCTACTTTGTTTATGCATATTTATAACAGTATATTTTTATTACACTTTATATTATTTTACTAGCTTTTGTCAGCGGCTTCGCCCGCGTACATAAAATATAGCCTATGTCACTCAGGAGTAAAACAGCTTTCTATTGTTACTAAAATTTTTCCAATCAGACCAGTAGTTCCAGAGATTACCCCCTACAAACAAAAAAACAAACTAACAAAAAAACAAACTTTACCTCTTTATTATATTAGTGTAGAAGTGTAGATTGTCAGTTATGGTGCATGTACTAATTTTCCTTTTACTGTTACACACTGCCGGAAAAGATTTCTTTTAAAATAAGCATCACCTTTGCACCTATTTTTCTGTTTCTTTCTTATTCTATTTCAATTTGATGTGTGTATCTGAATAGTTAAATAAAACAAATATAATTATTAAAAGAAACACCACTACTGAAACACACAAATTCCTTATAGGACAGCAATGCAAACAATCTCAGTCACATACACCTATGTGTCAGATTTCCAACCAAGTCAGATATTGTATGTAAGCAGACAGATCGCTCCGCCTAATCCTTTCACCGGTGACGTAAGCACGTCAGATTGAATAACAGGATACAGCTAGCTGGAAGCGCCGGCGGATTAATGTGCTTACCTTACCTGCTTGCCTGGTAGGTGTGCTATTTCCTGACCTACATTCCTAATAAGATAAATGTGTTCTAGTTGGAAAACTATCTATGTTTTTTGTTGTTTTAGACTGACTTTGACAAAATAATTCTGTAGTTTACGGGCTATTTCGAAAGTAACTTAGATGTAGGTCGAGAATTTTTTTCTTAATTCTGTTTTGTTACATTATCATCATCATCATCACTTATCATCATCATATTCATCATCATGACTTAGGTCTCCCCGTCCTGAGCGTCTCGCGGGGTATACATCGGATTCCCGTTACTTTCACCAGGTCATCCATCCAATTTGTGATAGGCCATAGCTGTTCAACTCCTTCGTCCATCTATTCACCAAGCAATGTGCCATATCCACTACCACTTGCCGCTATTTTACTTAGCAAACGTTAACTAGAATCTAAAAAAGTGTTTAAAAACTAGCTTTCTTTCCAAAAAGAAAAATAATGGTATAATTAAATAGGTGCACTTTATTACACAATACAAAACCTAATGGTACAATAACTATGAACAAATGACATCACATTACTACCAACTAGTCCCTTTTTTATGCATTTTACCCGCATCATTAATTTAATATTTTGATAATATTCAGAACTTCTGTGCTTTATTCGAGTGTACACGCTTGGATGGACACCGCGTTCGCTTTTTGAATGTCACTCTCAACGCTTGTCATTTCATTTCATCGTGGACAATGACGTCATCATATCGATAAAGTGACAACGTGGACAGCCCTAATCGTGTAACTAAAATGGTATTCAACTGCTATTTTTGGTTGTTTGAATTTTGGAGTTTTTATTTTTGCATTGTTCTTTTATACGGTAGGGTATAAAATAGTAGTTTCTAATACATACGATGGTAAAATTATATCAAATTGTCTTATTTTAACAATAGTTATAATTTTAAAAATTCTTTGAATAGCGTCATTAGAGACACAATAGAAAGACAATAGGTATGCCAACGTCGGAGTTCGCTTGGGGCTTGACTATCCCGAGTCTTAAGTTTAAAGGGTCTGTGTGTCTATCCGTGGATCGTAGCTCCTAAACGAATGGACCAATTTTAATGCGGGTCTTTTGTTTGAAAGCTGAAGTGATCCAGATGGTTCTTAACAATTTATAAAGATCTATTCAGATGTTTTTAAGATCAGTCTTTGCGCGACGTTTAGAGGTTCTTTTAGAGTAATTATTTTATTTTTTATAGTTTTTTTTTTTTGCATCTGTGATTTTAAGAATAGAATAAAATAAACTTATTGTAACCCTAAATAGTAACAAACTAACAAAACATTTTACACTAACTGATAAAAACAAAATCACCAGATTTTTTCTTATAAGTTAAAAAAAAAATAACTAAACCTTTTACTTTTAAAATGTTAACTTAGCTACATAAATGTAACTAGATATAAATATGTCAGTATTTGTAAATAAGTATAATTGAATGTTTTAAAGATACATTTCTTTATTAAAATTTGATATACTAATATTAAAAAAAAAATCTGTGATTTAAACTTAAAGTCACAAAATAAACATCGCACTGGACTCGCTTTGAAAATAAAACTACCTACCTACTATTAAAACCCACAATGCATCCCATTTCCAATCAATCCCCCAAACCTCATCAAGAAGACGTTGAGGATGCACCTCCTTGGCATCAATACGATACTCAAAGATAACTATCTCGCTTCCGATCTTCATACACACAATATGTTTCTACAATGCGATACCTATGCAATCGATACTGCCACAGAGTATAGCGACGCGTAAGCGGCCACGGAATCTGCACGGAATCCGCATTCGTAAACTCAAGAATGAAGAAAGCAGCAAAATAAGTTTTAAGGAAAAGGATTGCTTGAGAAACACCACCCTGCGTTTCATAATTCAGGCAGCAGCAACTGAAAAACCATGCATGCATGCACTTGGATAGATGAGCGAATATTGTAACTCATTGAATGTTTAAGGGAGAACGACGTCATAGAGGTCAACCGCAGTTAAGATGGTGTAGGTAACTTACTGATCATGATTGTGAGACAAACTTGGCATCATATCGTTCAAGTCAGAGAAGATTGGAAAAAGGAAAAGGCATGATTTCGCGCAATATATTATTAGTTACGTACTTACTTCTGTTAGTTTTATATTGTACGCGGGTTCAAACCCAGCCTGGCGCATTACCTCGAGTAATTTATTTATTTCATCACCACTACTTTTAAAACGGTAAAGGAAAACATCGTGAGAAACTGGCATGTCCTAGAACCAAAAATTCGAAGACATGTGACATACAGTAACCCGCACTGGGCCCGCGTGATGGAATATGGCCCCTTCCTTCTTGAGAGGAGGCCTGAGTCCCAGCAGTGGTTGCAAGCAGCAACCTTGGTTCAGTAGTCAACCACCATAAAAGCTAATAAAAAATGAGTGCTATGTCACCTGTAGACATTCCGTGCTCTGTGGATAAAACGGTAGAGGAAATAGAATCGTTAACAGTCGAGTTACTCGATTGTGGGTAAAAGGGTTGTATTCATGCTCAATTGATATTTTGTGGACCGCTGTAGCTTTGACATCACGTGATATTGATATTGCTTCAATATTGATACTTCGTTTCTTGTTGTGATAAATAACTTCCCTTAAGTGGTTTTAGTTCGCATGCTTTTCGATGTTATTGTAGTAATTTACCTTTTTATATATGTTTAGATAATAAAAACGAAATATCAGAAAATATAACACCTACAAACTTTTTTTTTTCAGGTTGGTGCTTTATAGGGTGAAGACGAAGAAGAAGAACGGATTTTACGAAACTCCTCCCTTATAGGGGAAGAACGTGGTTTGGAAGTTTATATGGAGGCACCATAGATATGCCACTGTTTGACATATCTATGTGAGACACAGACTTTCACGTGGACATGTGAAAAGATACGCCAAACTTAAGTGGCAATGGGCAGGGGCACATTGCACGCAGAACAGAAAATGTAGATGAGATAAAGATCTAATAAGAAACTTATCAAACTATTGACTAATGAATTAATAGCCTGAATTCATGAGACCTTATCACGGTGTGTTAAAATGACAAGCCTGGCGAGTTAGAAAAAGGGATGAATGGCGTTAAAAGGTCGTGGAAGGGCCTCTGCTCCACATTTTTCAAAAACCCTGACAACATAATAAGAAAGAAAGAAGAAAAAAACTATTTATTTGCAGAACGCACACTAAATTACAAGTAAATAATAATAATGTACATAAAAACCACTAACAAAAATAATTAGAATGGTGCGAACGTTGGCGCAAAACGGCCCGCAACTCAGCATAAAGCCGAGGACACACACATAGATAGATAGATATATTATTTATATCCTATCACATATTGTGAAGAGTCCACGGCGCGGGTTTTCAGGGTGAACCGATGAATAACTCAAAGTCCTTGGGGACCCATAACGAGGCCTATCGAGTAATTGTCAGAAAATTATCATGGTAACTGACATTCGATTTACCCTGGGGAATCCTAATCGGACCATGTGACTTAACTAGGTAAAGTTATACGAGTTTATTAGATTGGGAAACTATGTAGATATACGCGTGGTCCAAACTGCTAAATTAATTTAATTTAGTAAACATCAGCTTAGCGAGTTTAATAACCTGTAGTTAAACACGCAACGTCTGACAAGTAAGTATCTATGCAATATCTGACATTTACATACAAGTCATTGGACTCGCTCAGCTGATGTTTACTTAAAGAAATTAATTTCGTACATGCAAATAAAATAATTCGAGTTTTAGAACATGAGTTGAAGAGAGACCATAGGTCGGTCAAATTAAATAGTGCATATTTGGTAGATCTGAGAGTATGTCGTGGGCTATTTTTTATACTCTCAATTGATGAGTCAACTATCACGCGTGTAAACCTGCAATGTTATAAAAGTCGTTCTTACATCATAGATATTAAGATAAAGTGTTAATTTTTGAAACAAAGATTTCGACTTTGTGACGGATCTGTGAGATTTGTCATGGATATCATAATTGCGTATTAACACGCTTGTCTCTTGTTTTTTTTGCTGCTTTTAAGCTTTATTTCACACTAAAAAAATACTCTATCGTGGGTGTGTTCACAAAAACATTCACATACCGGAACAACGATCTGTAAGCTTCTGTGCGGGAATTGAACCCGCGGCCCTCAGCGCAACAGTTAATCGCTCAACCACTGCGTCAATCGTACCCTCATACTTAAAGGACATCATAGAATCTTCAATTAGTACCACAAAGTTCTTGTAAACTCAAGTTGAAGACTACGTTTCCTGTTAAGTGTAACTTCAAAAGCCACTCTTTGCTTCACAGACGCTAGGAGCAAAGGGTAAGTTAGTGAACTCAATCGTTGATGAAAATTGTAAAGTACTTCCTTAACTTCCTTAGAGTAGTAAAAGTCAAAAGTAAAACTACACATAAATTTAAAAAAAAATCAGCGTGACTATGCGGCCAGCCTTTTGGACAGTTTACCAGTCGACAGCGAAGCGGAAGAGTTTTTTGACTCCTTATTAGGTATTTTTAGTTAAGTTCATTAGGTTTTTTTTTAGTTCATGTTTATATTTATGTAGTTTTAAAAATTTTGCAAATAAAATACCTAATATAGTGACTATTTACTAATAAGATTAAAAGTAAAACTTAACTGAAAAATAATGGGCATCTCATTATCATGGCTGTAAGTCTCCTGCTTAAGGAGTAGCTGGAGATGAGGCGTCAGGGCGTCCTCACTAGACATAATCATTACATACTCGTAGTATATAACAAAGTCGCTTCCCGCTGTCTGACTCTATGTATGCTTAGATCTTTAAAACTACGCAACGGATTTTGATGCGCTTTTTTTAATAGATAGAGTGATTCAAGAGGAAGGTTTATGTGTATAATACATGCATAGTATATTCAAAATCAGTACGCATGTGAAACTGAGGCGAGTCGCTAGTCACTACATAGTATAAAACAAAGTCACCTGTCCCTATGTATTCATAAATCTTTAAAACTAAGCAACGGATTTTGATGCGGTTTTTTTAATAGATAAGAGCGATTCAAGAGGAAGGTTTATATGTATAATATAATTAATTTAAAAATCAATCAATCAAACCGTATCAAGTGGAGACGCATCGCGGGAGCCTCACTAGCCAACGAAAATGCAATATGATCAACCACGACCACTCTGTCAAGAGTGAACGACTAAGGAGTATAAAACAAAGTCGCTTTCCGCTGTCTGTCCCTATATATGCTTAAATCTTTAAAACTGCGCAACGGATTTTGATGCGGTTTTTTTTAATAGATAGAATGATTCAAGAGGAAGGTTTATCTGTATAATACATGCATAGTATATTCAAAATCAGTACCCATGCGAAACTGAGGCGGGTTGCTAGTCTACACTAATATAATAAAGAGGTATAGTTTGTTTTTTTTGTTTGTAGGAGGTAATCTTTGGAATTATTGGTCCGATTGGAAAAAAATTAGTAACAATAGAAAACTGCTTTACTCCTGAGTGACATAGTCTATATTTTATGACGCGGGCGAAGCCGCTGACAAAAGCTAGTAAATTATATTTTAAAACTTTTCATCTGATTGTACTAAATAGTGTGTGTCCGAATCATTCGTATTTTTTTTTTTACTGTATACAATTATATGAGATACGAAAAAACGTCTTTTTTTTAATTATCTTAAATTCTTTCCTGGTACTTCTGGCCAAAGTCCTGTTCATATTTTAATTCATCAACAGTTTAATTAATTTTCAGGGTCATTAATATAAGAGGATCATAACAAAGTCAATTCATCTCGCCCTTTAACCTTTAAATTAATTAAACTCTCCTACCTTAGGGATTTCAAACATTTAATTTTTGATAGGTATGTACACTGAGGTTATAACGGTGAAAACAATTTAGAACTGAACAAAACTCGAATTTATAACATGTAACTGGTATAATTCACTCTCTTAAACCAATTAAAAAAAAATGTGTTGCAATAATGCAAGCGCGAAACGTTTTTCTTTTTTGGATTTAGGTATGTCGCAAAAAAATAATAATTTCAACACTCTCAAGGGTATAAAAATTATAGGTGACCCAGGCATGAAGCAAGGTCTCATAGCAGTACAGGAAAAAAATTGAAAACAAAAAAATTGTTGTTATTTCACAAAAAAGAAATATGATTCTGAAAAATCATCGATATTGGGGTGCATGAAAGGAGCCTCCCCGAGCGGCGTTAAAAACTTCGTAAAACGATTCTAAACGCCCGGCGCACCCTGGACAGCTAGCATTCGGTAACGCAGAGTCTAGCTGACTAATCCTTTCACCACGATGACTCAAACCCAAATTCAACCACAAAGGCACTCACCAACGCCATGCTCAAACGCATCTCTTTCCGCCAACTCTGGTTGCGCTATTACCAAACCAGCTCTAAACGTAATCTCCATTAACATAGAAGGTTTTTCTAGTAACAAGGCTGAGCTCCTTGCGAACCTGTGTCACGACGTACGCTGCGATATATTGTGTGTTCAAGAGACCCAACGTGATGGCCAACAGCCCAGGCCTCATATACCTGGTATGAACCTCATTGCTGAAATCCCACATGCAAAGTATGGTAGTGCTGTTTTCGTTCGGCCAAACATTACTGTTCAATCTGCGGTCTCCACCTCCGACGACTCCATAGAAATAATCACTATTGATACAGGCAGGTGTACAATCACCTCTGTCTATAAACCACCCAGTCAACCATTTAAATTTAAATACACTAGTAACTTCCACGACAGGTCCATTAAAATCATATTAGGCGATTTCAACAGCCACAGTACTATATGGGGATATTCAACCAATAACACGGATGGCGATGCAGTGGAAAAATGGGCGGAGGCAGAGAACCTTACCTTGATCCACAACGCTAAACTCCCAGGGTCCTTTAACAGTGGTCGATGGCGCCGTGGTTACAATCCTGATTTGGTCTTTGCTAGTGGCAATGTGAGCCCACTGTGCACAAAGACAGTTCACAAGCCAATACCAAGAACACAGCATAGACCAATAGGATGTCTTATAGAGGCAGCCGTAAAGCCCCAGACCGTTCCTTTCAGGCGACGATTCAACTTCTCGAAGGCCAATTGGCAACTATTTTCCATCGGAGTTGACTCAAAGTTGCCCGATTTAGCGCCGGTGCCGGGGAACTACGAGAAGTTTGTTAAAACTGTATGGGCAATGTCTCGACTGCACATTCCGCGGGGCTGTCGTACTGCATACATTCCGGGCTTAAACAAGGATTCCGCCTCATTACTTGCAGAGTATGAACAATCATACAACATAGACCCATTCTCCGAGCAAACACTGGAACTTGGTGAGGAACTATTGCGAGAGGTGGGGGACCAGCGCAGAAAAAAATGGATGTCACTTGTCACGGAAATAGATATGACTAACAACAGCAAATAGGCTTGGAACACGATTAAAAAACTAACTGACGGTCCCCCACAAGCTCTGAACCCGGGTCGGGTAACCGCCAACCAGGTTGCCCATCAGCTTCTTCTGAACGGTAGACCTACACATCGCTTACCCACAATTAAAAAACTGCCAAATGTGGTAGGTGATAATTCTTCAAATATAACTGCACCTTTTACACTGTCAGATGTTATACACGGTATTAAAAACTTAAAAAATGGCAAGGCCGCTGGTTTCGATGACATTACTGTCGAGCAATTAAAACATCTTGGACCAGTAGCTGTATCCTGGATATTATCCCTGTTCAACACCTGCCTCAGAGATTGTAGGATCCCTAAATTTTGGAGACGCGCTAAAGTGGTCGCTCTGCTTAAATCTGGAAAATGCCCAAAAGACCCTAAAAACTACAGACCTATATCCCTCCTCTGCCACACATTTAAACTTTTTGAAAGGCTCATACTCAACCGCCTAATACCAGCAATTGAGCCAAATCTTATCCCTGAGCAAGCTGGATTTAGGCCAGGAAAGTCGTGCACAAACCAGACCCTCAAACTCACACAATACATCGAAGATGGGTTTGAGGCGAACAAGGTTACAGGTGTTGTGTTCGTGGATCTGTCTGCAGCCTATGATACGGTGAACATCAAACGGCTCTTGTTAAAAGTTGGCGACCTCACTAAGGATACAGGTTTGGTGCGTATACTGGGAACTATTCTGAGTAACCGACGCTTCCAAGTTCATATTAGCAACACCAAGAGTAGGTGGCGCTGTCAAAAGAACGACCTCCCACAGGGTAGCGTGTTAGCCCCGACCCTATTCAACATCTATACCAATGACCAGCCCAGTTCTCCAGAAACATGCCGTTTTTTATATGCAGACGATCTTGCATTGGCCGCCCAGACACCTAGTTTTGAAGAAGCCGAGGAAACACTGTCAGGAGCTCTGGAAACACTTGGAAAATATTATGACGAAAATGGTCTACGGCCAAATCCGTCCAAAACCCAGTCCTGTGCCTTCCACCTCCGCAATCGTCAGTCAAATAGAGCCCTCGACATCTCATGGCAAGGTGTAGATATGCAGCACTGCCCCCACCCTTGCTACCTGGGTATCACCTTGGATCGGTCCTTAACCTATAAGTTCCACTGCGTGAAAACGAAAAAGAAAATCGGGACTAGAAACGATATCCTTCGTCGTCTGACATCCACCAGCTGGGGAGCATCGCCACAGGTATTGCGCACAACCGGCCTTTGTCTCTCTTTTTCTGCGGGGGAGTTTGCATGTCCAGTGTGGCACCGTTCGACTCATGCTAGGGAGGTAGACACTGCGCTAAACGACTCCTGTCGCATCATAACGGGATGCTTAAAACCAACCCCACTAGCAATGTTGTATCCATTGGCGGGTATAGCTCCACCAGAGGTTCGCCGCGAACTAGCCAGCCGAACTGAAAAAGCTAAGCAGGAACAAGATAGCCGTCACCCCCTTTACGGGCATCAACTCCCACGTGCGCGCTTGACAAGTCGCAAAAGCTTTTTAAGATTTACGAGGTCTTCTGAGAGTGGCGGCTCAGACCAGAGACGCGAACTGTGGAGGGACCGATATCCCACTCCTCTTAATTTCATTCCCCCGGCAGAACATCTGCCACCAGGATACGAACTGCAGTGGCCAATCTGGAAATCCCTGAACCGACTGCGTGTTCAAGTTGGTCGCTGCAAAGATAATCTGGCCAAATGGGGCTTCCTTGACCCATCACAAGTACAGTGCCAGTGTGGAGCCCCTTCACAGGATATGCGTCATCTCCTTTCTTGCTCAGCTTGCACTACCACCTGCACCTTTAATGACTTGTACGAGGCTAATGAGAGAGCTGTCCAGGTGGCTAAATATTGGTCGGACAAAATTTGAGTCAAATCGACACGAAAAGAAGAAGATCGATATTCTGGAATTGGATTCGGGATTTGGACAGTTTTCACGGGTAATTTGGTACGAAACCCTCAATGTGCGAATTCAACTCACACTTGCCCATTTTTTTTTTAAATTAGTTTTCCTAATTGTAAAATAAATAATCCTGGCAATTGATGCACTTCATTACGGGGTTCCCATATAAGAAGCTCTTTAAGTATTTATTTTTATTATTTGTTGTTGAAATGGCAACAGAAATTTGTGTTCTGTGAAAACAATTCTTTTCCTCTTACGGTTTATGCGATACAGTCTTCTGACAGACGAATAGACAAACAAACAAACGAATGAATAGACAGCGGAGGCTTAGTAATAGGGTCTGCTAAACATTTTTGGAGATTCCTTGCGTGATCGTATCAGAAATGAAGATATCCGCAGGAAAACCAAGGTTGCCGACATAGCCCAAACAATCGCAAAACTGAAGTGGCAATGGGTAGGACACATTGCTCACAGAACGGATGGCCGCTGAAGTCGAAAGGTTCTGGAGTGGCGACCGTGTGCTTGAAGACGCAGTGTTGGAAGGCCTCCAACAAGGGGGGCCGATAACCTGGCAAGGGTTGCGGGTATCCGATGGATGCGAGATGCAAAGTACCGTTCATTGAGGCGACAATTGGAGGAAGCTTATGTCCAACAGTAGACGTCTTTCGGCTGAAATGAAGAAACATTTATCGGTTACGGATTCTAAAAATAAAAATCACTAACTTATTTTTTTTATTGCTATAAACTAGTGCTTGACTGCGATCCGACCTGATGGTAAGTAATGATGCAATCGTTGATGGTGTTCCTGTCCCTCGATGTGCGCGGTATAAACGACGAGGCAAAACGCTTAGTCCGGACCGTAGATGTCTCAACCACGAAAGGGTGGATATTTGGTTGTCCGATGGTAAAATTGAAATGGCGGAATCAAATCGTGCGATTCTCGCACACACTCAAATGCATCCTGTAGAAAACCGAAAGGCTGGCTACTCTACGCCTGTGTTTGAAGCTTTGAAGATTGGACCCAACCAAACTTATAAAATATTGGATACTTTTCTACTGGCCTTGCAAAAGGCCGAAAGATAAGTTAAAGAATTAAGGTGATAACATCACGATAAGTTTATTTTTTATCATAGCACCGATACCTACTCCCTGGTACCGGCAGGTGGTACCATATCTAGGTAGGGAGTACACACTTAATCAAATATTTAAATATGGCTTAGTAACTGCTGATTTGAAGACGGGGTTGTAATATAGGTCATGAGGTTCACAAGTACTACCTATACTGACTTACTAAGTAGCTTTTTAGACAGTAGAAATCTCACACTATCTCTCGCCAAACTCAAGGGCGCGGAAATGTCATTGGAACATTTATTGTCCGACAAAAATAAATAGTGACTTTTGGGTACCAATTTGACTGATCTAGACTGTCCTCTCATACTAATATGGAAGGGTCGAAGCCTCCTGGAACCAAGGGTTGATGCGAAAACGTATTACCAGGGCCCCGGGATCAAGGCAAGGAAGAAATGGTATAAGTTGTTTGGTCAATAATAGTATGACTGTTTCCTACTCCGCCCAAGGGCAGGATTGCTCATTGGATAATTTTTACCTACCATAAAAAAAGTAATATGAAAATATTATATAATCAATTTGAAATGACGATGATGCCAAATTCACGCTTTAGATGTAGAGTTGCAGACATAGGTAAAAATATACAATATCCATAAAAAATATTGTATAGAAAAAATATTATATTTTTTCTATACAACTCAATTTGAACAAAAATACGTTAATATTCACAAATTAACATAAAACACGAACAATCACAAATCAAATCGGTTCCGGCTAGGTGCGCAAGCGCAGCGTTGCACAAAACATGTCATTGTGGGGTCAACATGTTAATATTTGTCAATCAATGCATGCATTAAATATCACGAACTGTCATGCTACTGTATTGACACCTGGCTGGCTAAAGGTTCTTGCAGTTAGGCGCGACAATGCGACTTGTCGGTTTCCTCACGATGGTTTCCTTCACCGTTTTGAGAGCAGTGATGATGAAACAAATTACACAAAGTAATGCGTCTGGCTGGGTTTGAACCCGTGACTTACAACTCGTAAGTCAGGGCCGTTACCACTCGGCCACCATTTCTCCTTTACGTATTTATGTATCGTTCACTAATAACGGTCACCCTACAAAATTACACAGTAATAAAATGTAATTTTGATATTTCCACACTCAATATTACCTCAATATATTACGCCTGCCAATCGAGCGGTGGGCCAGTAAAATTCAAAGTTGGTGCCTTGAAATCGCACGAAGGGGTCGCGGCAGACCAAGAAGAAGATGGCGGGACGACTTGGATGCCTTCCTTAGGAATTGGTAAGAAGTGGCTTAAGACCGAGAACACTGGAAAAAATGGATGCCTTTGCCCAGCAGTGGGACAGTATGGGCTAGAAATAATAATAATATTACCTATTTGCCCCCATTCCACTGTAACTGCTATGTAACACCCAAACCACGCTACACACATCTCAAACATCTCAATCGCCATTCAAATCCAAAACAAAGGGATTACCAACACTTCACTGAATCACCGAGCCATAAAACCAACTAGAAAAAAAAATTATAGCGTCATCGAAGACTCGTTAACGTGGGACAAACTGACACCATAATCCCCTAAACCAGGCGGGTCAGGGGTCAAAGCATAGTTGATTTATTTGTGAGACAGACCTGAGGGTTCTATGGTCGAGTAGAGAAGTAGAAACTACTTAGGTGCGACCAGTTTTGAGGTATGGCTATTGGTTTGGAAGGTAATAATTTATCTTTGGGTTATATTGGTTTATTTGAGAATATAAGAAACCACCTATATAATTAGGAAAAAGACGATTCGGTGACAATATATGCGGACAAGGTCCGAATCGACCAATTTTATTTTTTCAGTTGTTTAGTACAGCCAGATAAAAAACTAAATTATTCGGGTAATAAGTTTTTTTGCTGCTGCCGCCTTAAATCCAGCCTAAAGCAGTTTTATTAACACTTTTTCTCTCATATATTACACTAGCTTCTGCCCGCGACTTCGTCCGCGGAAAATTTCTTGTAGTGCTCGGGTAACATCCATGTTATATAAATAATTTATAGCCTATGTCACTCAGGAGTAAAGCAGCTTTCTATTGTTGCTAAAATTTTCCCAATCGAACCATTAGTACCAGAGATTACCTCTTACAAACAAAAAAATAAAAAACAAACTTTACCTCTTTATTATATTAGTGTAGATGTAGATTTTAAAAGTTTTTATCTGAATGTACAAACACACACACATTATATTTGTCATTCAGCGTACAATGTTTAGTACGGTTAGTGAAAAAAAAAAAATGTGCAACTCATATTTTCTATAGACATTAAAAAGTATATGCCAATCAATTTACCTAAACTGCAGATGACTAAAATCGTAATCTAGGCTAAAAGTTCTTTGCATTATTCATTTTTAGATTATTTGTTTTTATTATGTAAATCACATCATTATATCTAACGTTCCAATTTAATGCTAGAATTTAAATAATTATACCGATGTAATGCCATAAAGATTTTAAAAAATTGCTAAGAAATGCCGATGCAAAAAAACAAAAGATCTTAATAAATAGCATACTATATCACGGTTTATTTGCATGAGTACCTAAGAATAAATAAAAACAATAAATTCGTTTATTTCAAGCCATAAAAGCACATAAAATTTAAATAATGATATTACACTCATGACAAAACTTCAAATTATATTCAAACATTTAAAATAGTGAGGTATTATAATTCACCTTTAAAATGTTAATAAAAGTAATTGTAAAGGACAATAAATTAAATTAAAACAAAATAACAATAACTTATAACTGAAACTGTTAAAAAATATATAAAATAGTATCTACATATCCCGCATGTCCCGCTTGGGCAAAGCACTGCTGACCGTGTCTTTCCGGGTGCAGTCGGCCGCAGTGATCTCTCGCGCCGGGCCTTGGCCATGCCATGGATGCGATAGTCCTAAGCGAGGAGAAGTTTAGGACGAAGCAGTAATGCTAGCAGAGGAGGCCGCACGCGTGAGGCAATGGCCCTCAGGCCCAGCCACCGCCCGGATTCCGATCCCGATTTCCGACCACTGTAGGCACAGACTTGTAGACAGCGAGCAATGCGGAGCCCACGTCGTCGACAGCACGTAGTGTACAAGGATTTGTCAGCAAATTAGCAGGGTTGAAGCCCACAGGGGCTAAGGATCCCCGGTATAAAAGGCAACGAAGGGTCAGTAAAAGTCTGACATTATCTCCCGCCCCGACGATGATTTTATTACCGAAAACAACCAATACCACTGAGATAAAATAAATAAATTCAATTCTGATTAACTGAAAAAATTGTGTACGTATAATTAAAGAAACAAGAAAACGTACATTAGTACTTGAAATGAAAAAAAAAACAGTTTTGTAATTCTATCTATCAGCTCAGCTCGATTCCAATGCCTTTCAGATAAGAGCAAACACTGAAGCAATTTCTCCACCATTCGTTTATACAACTTTATGCGCCTCACATAAAATGTTTAATATCAAAAGCGTCTGGGAAACAATCTGAACATTCACCTGGGGATTCAAGAATATCAAAACTTAGATCTTTTCATCTTAGAGATGCAATTTCGTTGATATAGTAATGCACTTTTGTTACTCCTCTGAGGGATGAGCTATTTTTATATTTATAACGTTTCTTAGGCAAACAGTACTTACTGAGGGATAGATTTTATCTATATGTGTATAATCTATCTGATAGAATATAGGTATACCTGAGGTACATTTTCACACCGCTCTTACGTGATTATGATGTTACAGTCATCTTCCTCTGGATACACAGAATCAGGCTCTCTCGCGTTATTCACCACGCGGGGCCAGTGCGTGTTGATGGATATAACATGTCTTCAAATTTTTGGTTCTAGGACATGCCGGTTTCCTCACTATGTTTTCCTCCAAGGTTTTTAAAGCAGTGATGATGAAATTAATTAAAGAAAGTAATGCGTCTGGCTGGGTTTGAACCCGTGACCTTACTACTCGTAAATCGGAGCCGTTACCACTCGGATACCACTGCTCTCAATAAATAATAAATATACTAAAATTATACAACAAGTTTTTACTATAGGCACTTATTACTAATTCTAAAGATATAATGGCGATTTTATCGCTTGACCATCTAATAGTAGAATTTATATTTAAAACTCTATTTGAAAACTCGTTTTGTTTAACTTAGATAGTATTACCATGTTCAAATTCGCAGCATTAACAATTAATCCAGTGACCCTTGAACTGCAAGCAAAACATTTTCTCATCGACAATGGTGTCTGAAATCCTGTTTCATTCGCTAATTTCCCTCTTCACTACAACTCATTGTAACTTCAAATTAAAAGTAAAGCAGCGTACATAACGAATGAACTCGGAAAGTCGGAACTCCTGTTACCAAGGGTGTATCAAACTAGCTCCTCAAGAATCGAGCCCGTAAATTCCCATAACTACGATGCATTGTTGACGAAAATAAATCAACATTTACATGAAGTGAAAAAAAAACTAGTTTGGTGGACTCGGAAAAAAAAATAGAAGGGCGCAAACTATTGTCGTCGACGCTCCGTTTTCGCACACGGAAGTTCCCGTTTGAAGAATACGCATTTTAAGATAACAATGCAACAAAAGCGTACTGACAATAGGTTAGAACGAGAGCAGTTTCATTGTGTTAGGAGCAGCTGATCTGCCGTTCTTACACTTTAACTTAGAAATGCAAAGACGTAACGGTGATTCAATTTTTCCGAATTTCGAGCTCCAATTTTGGTGAGTTATGCAATTGTGCACCCACCTTTAGTGCCATCTGCCTCTGTTTAATTCTTTTTAAATATTTCCAAGGTATTTTTATGTAAAACTTGCTTTGAACATTGACAGTATGACAATAGGATTATGAGGAGTACACTTTTTCAAATAATGTCTTGTTAAATTTCCGGAATATTGTTGCACTTTCTCATCTTCAAAAATGAACTGTTCAAGTTTATAAATAAGAAGAAAGCATAATCTGCCTTACCGTGTTCCCACTTCTGGGATGACTGACCTCCTATCGAGGTGAGAACTGGGTCGTAATCTACCAAGTGCGGGTTGATGCATCTCACATGTCATCGAATTTTTTGTTTTAGAATGTACAAGTTTACTTGTGATTATTTTTTTCACGACTTTGAAAGTCATGGTGATGAAATAAAATTAATGCACTAAGTAAAACACCTGTGTGTTGAGAGCAGTGGTAGCAAAGTGGTAACAGCTTACGAGAAATAGGTCGCGGGTTCAAACCTAGTCAAATAATTTATTTCATCACAAAACGGTCCCCCTCAAAACGGTGAGGAAACCAGCATGTCCTAGAACCAAAAACTTCAAAGAGATGTTAAATTCACGAACTCGCACTAGGCTCGCGTGACAGATTACGGCCTATTTCCTCTACTAGTGAGGCATGCGTCCCAGCAGTGGGATATTGATGCTATTCAATAAGCACCTGCCAGGTTTTGAACCCACAAGCTACAAATCGTAAGACAAGTCCTATTACCACTGCAGGACCACCGATGCATAAACGTAAAAACTTAAAATAATCTACCACTAAAACGGCATTACCATTAAAACGCCAAATTAGTATGCACAAAACGACCACCGGTACTTAGCAATTCCTGAGAGGCCGTTTAACTCTTCAAGTGTCAAGAATTACCACCAAAACCGCGGATAACACCAATTAGTATGCACAAAAGAGGTTTGACAGTTTATTTCTTGACATTTATGTCATACGTCATAATCTTTTTTTTTTTATTGGCGGCCATGTTGGACTAGCCAGTTAACCCGTCCGCCGCGCGTGCCACTCATCTAGACGTTAAACTAGACCATAAATAGTAACTAGTTTAATAATATAGTAATTGCAACCGTTGGCAGATGTGGTGTAGCACGCGCCTAACCTTTGGAAAATGTCAAGTTTTTTTATTAACTTCATTATCTGGAATTACGAATATGTACTTTGAAGTCGATATAAAAATGTCTCAAATGTGATAAATTCTTTTAGTTTTGCATTCAACGGATCCTATTAATAAAAACGGTTGTTTTTATGTGTTTCGTTAAGTTTTTTGTTTAAAGGAAATATTTATATTTTCGTTTCTGTTTGATAGCATTTTCCTTTGTAACGGGTGACGAAAGATTTACATTATTACTTTATTTTTACGTGTACTCCACACGTAAAAATAATGTAAAAAAAATTATTTAATACCTCGATTATGTGGTAATTTTCCATTAATGCACAGATTTTTAAAGATAACATTCGATACCTAACCTAACCTAATTATGTCATTCAGTAATAAAGTAGCATTCTATTAGTGAAATTATTTTTTAAATCATTTCGATTGTTTTAAATTTATAGATTCCAGGCAAAAATCTTTCAAAATATTATACTTTAAATAGTAAAACATTGGGAATTTAATAACTAAATTTTATTTGGCTTTATTCTAACATTTGTTGTGTGACAGTGGTTTATTTATTGATAATATTATAATAAGGATATAAAATAGCCAATAAATCAAATTCACAAGAAATAAAACTCCAAAGACATGTCATTAGCGGCGAAGAAATTCAACACAGCAATAAAGGTTTGTACTCTAATCCTTACTAACCCAATTATCACATGACATGCATACATTACTGTTCCAAATTCAAATAATATTGCATCGATTAGAATTTTTATTAATTTTTACAACTTTTATTTTACCGACTTCCTTTTCTGTGTTGCGACTTAACCCTGCAGTGTAAGGGTTAAAGTCGTTTGAAAAATATTTGTTTAGAATAATAAAAATGTTGGTTGGTTTTGTCTGTCTTTTATAACGTTTATTGGTGGGGCGTTCTCTAAGATCAGAGTACAATAGAAATACTGCTCCACATAGATAAAATATTTTATTCATCAAATCTCTTGAGTAAAAAATTCGTACCATCATCGTCACCCCTCTTCTAATGTGGGGTTGGTGATTATTTTTTTAAAAGCTCTCTTCCGTAAATAAAAAACGTGGGTAAGTCTTGGGAGATAGAGAATAATAATTTAGTTTCGATGCGATTTTTTTCTTGTATGTTGTAGTTAAGAAATGATTTAGATCGGTTGAAAGAAGTGAGGTGTAAAATTTTTAAATAGATATTTGGATTGTTCTTCTTTTACTTATCCCCCTTTGAAAAAAATTATATTAAATTAAAATATAAGTTATAATACTATCGCTTTTGTGCTTATTTTTTTTGAGAACCTTTTCTTAAATTAAAATACTACCTATAAATTAATTTCAGTATCGGCCAAGAAACCTTTTTGCAAATTCGGTTTTAGCCAAAAAGTGGCCGAATATTTATGCAAAGATGCAGCTTCTAAGAGTCGAGATTTAAGAAAGTAAATTAATAAAAAGTCAAGAGCTCACTAAAGCTTTCTTTGCATATCTTGAAGAAAAAACTGTTTATTATTACTATTATTCCTTTATAAGAGATAATCGTGTCTTTAATTAAAACAGTACTTTATTACAATAAAAATGGAATAATCATAAAACAAGACATTCAGTGAAAATATGTTTCACTTTATTAATTTTAACGACAATGTGCTTGAGATGAAAATATTTCAATACTAACTTTTGCCCGCGGCATCGCCCACGTGGTATTGGGATTGGGGTTGGGGTTTCCGGGATAAAAAGTAGCCTATGCCCTATTCCGGAGTGTATCCTATGCCTGTGCCAAATTTCATCCAGATCCGTCCAGCCGTTTTGGCGTGATTGAGTAACAAACATCCAAACATCGTAACTTTCGCATTTATAATATTGTTAAAAATATAAAGACAAGTTTGTCACCTCTCATCGTCTCATAACAATATTATTTACCAGTTCTCTAGTGAGAATATCTTTTTATAACCTCACACTATCATAGCATTATAGCACTAGTGCTATAATAGAATCATCAGCTGCTCTTAATTAACACTCCACTGCTAACCATGCGCCCGCGCAAAGGTTACACTGGGACGTTACATACCTATGGTGACCTTTGTTTTTGCATTAGCATTTGAGGGTTATTGATTTTTTTTAATGAAGGTCGTACTTTGTAATGTGCAAGGAATTTATTAAAGTTAGTCAGGGTCTCAGGGAGCTTGAAGGTGCAGGAAATATGAATACACGATATGTGTTAAATACAGTTTATTCATTTTTAAGGACGATAAGAACGACATGGCGAGCGACCGAGATAAATGGAAGGAATGGAGGGAGGCCTTTGCCCAGCAGTGGGACAGCACAGGCTAGCAATAATAATAATAAATAATAATTCATTTTTAAGGACCTTGTAGTCACTGGTTATTTTGTATGAACTCCGTCTCCAACTCTGTTGTCTATGGTTCGTAGTTCGTGACTATGGTTTCTGTTGGACAACCAAAATTCTTAACATCCTAAGTCTTGAAAATATTTCGTTTTTTTTTATTTTTTTTTTATTTTAAAAGATCATTGAACTATTCTCCGTGACAACGTTACCAATCCGACCCACCTCCAACATTAACAATGTAACACCTCTATTTCATACAAAATCGAACAATCGAATCCATAATTAAAATATCCAATTATAAATTCTGCTATGCACACATTCGTTCATTCACTCTGTCAACCCTTTGTCGGCCACGGGGTGTGGGCGACACGGGGCCTGCTGTGCCCAGCGTGCGATAATGCCGGACAATACGCACTAGTGCAGACAATGACGACTGGCGTGTAATGTAATGTAATGAACACGTATTCAGTTATTTTGTGTTAAATTTTCGACACGTGTAGGTATTGTGTTTGTTTTCTCGCCTGAGGCGTCAATAGAGGGGGATTTTGGATGATTGTGATATAATTTCGCGTGCTGTTAATGAACGCTATTGGTAGTTATATGTATAAAAGTAATCGCTATGAATGATGTTTGTCAAAGTTGTGGCGAGTTAATAGAGAAAGAAAGAAAAGAAAGCAAACTATTTTATTAGGCACATTATGTGAATTCAAGGTTTTTTTTTGGTTTTTGGTTTTTTAATACTTTTTTCTTCATTGCTGTTGTTTCTTATGGCCCCATTAGGCTTCGACCCTACTGGGCCCAAGAGGCCGATTGTTGTGAAACTTTGTTGAGGCCCACGATGTCATTCAGGTAAAATTACGACGATTGGTTAAATCTACATCGATTCTTCAATTAAACTTTTGAGCCCCAAGCAAAACGCCGGCATTCGCACACTTATTGTCTTGCCTCCTAAAGCCGAGGGTTGGCGCGAAAGTGTAACCGGGGCTCTGGGAATAAGGCAAGGGAGGAACGAGGTTGGTCGTTTAGTCAGTAAGAGTCTGACACTGTGTCCCGCTCCGCCCAAGAGTGGGATTCGTCATTGGATGATTTTTACCTACCATAAAAAAAACACTTATTGTCTTTCTATTATGTCTCTAATTAGGGTATTCAAAAGGTTAAAAACTACAAGCTGTGACTTAGCATCCAAACCGACCTGAAAACTGAACGCAATAAAGTGTACTCATTAAATGCAATAACTACCCACCACACACAAACCCACACACCATCAATCTTCAGTACATACAGTACCCATTAACATTAACTGATGACATGGCCATCTTTATAACACATCTAGCCAATAAATTGCGTCACACATCGGTCGTTGTATCAGAAGTCTTAACCCGTAAAACTCAAACGGAAAACGAGATTAAGGGCCTGGCTACACTACAGGAGTTAATCGCAAGTTAAATCATTAAAACAGATTAATCTGACAAGGCTATTGACGTTGTATTGGCCAGAGTCGTGTGTTTCCGACTGAGTACTGCATTTCATTGAGCAGTGGTGTGGGTAATAGCCTTGTTTGTGCAGCGGTGGCAGAGTGGTAACGACCCCAACTTAAGAGTTGTGGGTTGCTGGTCTAAACCCAGTCTTGACCCATTACTTTGTGTAATTTAAGTCATCATCATTGCTCTCAAAACTGTGAAGAAAAACATCGTGAGGAAACCAGCATGTCCTAGAACCAAAGATTTGAAAACTTTTGACAAACCGCACTGGGCCTGCGTGGTGGAGTATGACCCATTCCTCTTCTAGAGGGGAGGCCTGAGTATCAGCAGTGGGAACATTATAAGGCTGATTATGCTATGCTATATTCCTTTCTTTACGCTGAGCTCAGTTTATATGAGTTAAGTTTTTGTATTGAATGACGAAATCAACCCTGCAGTTTAAACTGAGTTTAGCGTAAACTAGATTTAATTCATAGTGCGGTGAAACACAAAATGGAGCTATAACATCGATTAGATGCTTAAAACAAAACTCACTTTTTTTTAATAATCGCACAAAGTTTGAGCGCTAAGCTTACTTTAGTTGAACTCAGTTTTTATAGTGAATGATAAAATCAGCCCTAAGTCGTCGGCGAGCACTGTTCCTGCGCGTCTCAAGGAGTTGTCAGCAACTGTAGGGGTCCAGCACGGTCGAAGCCTTCTGGGGCTAAGGGTTGACGCTAAGGCGGAACATCAGGGCCCTGGAACTAAGGCGATGGGTTGTTTAGTCGGTAGAAGTTTGACTCTGTCTCTCGCTCCGCTCAAGGGCGGGATTGTCATTCGATGAATTTTCCCACTATAAAAAAGCGCTAAGTCGTCAAATCGACTGCGTTAAGGGCTCGTGGTAGGGCCTCAGGTCGTAAATGACGGGTTAGGTACGGCGATTGGATCGGATTGATAGGACGCTATTTATGTTAAGTAGGTACTGTATATAGACATTATAACTACTGACAGACATTGATTGCTACTTAAATAGGTACGTTTTCTGTTCATTATAATTGAATAATTGTAGGTAATATTTTTAGTAGCATTACTTCCGTTCTTTTGATCGGTTCGTACACTTGCAAAGTGTTGTTTTTGTGGTTGGAGTACGAAGAGAAAAAGATCACTTAGTTTCCCGTAAGATTTATTCCTAAGAATACTGTTTACAGAGAAAACTACTGACGATTCCCTTCTCTAATGTTAGTCACCGCGTAGCAGTAATAATTGTACTCATCGATTTATTGTAAAGTATGTTTATTTATAGTAATTAAGTGACGCATGTCGGGAGCAAAACCTAGCGTCAGCAAAAATGTGCAGTTTAAGACTGTACAGATCCAAATTATCAAAAGAACGGAACTCATGCTTCCAGTCCAGTTAACGTCGAACGTTTGATGTCGAAGTTTTTCTGACTACATGACTGAACATTAAGATCATTTCGGAACAAAGAAACTGGGGTGGCGAACTCAAAGCTTTCGACGTTAACGAAACGATCGTAACATGGCTCGAAGGGCTAGTCTAGACAGAGAACATGCGGTCCACATTCACTTTAACGCCTGTTTACGGAGCTTTACGGCATTAATTTGGAGCCGCCATAAGGGTTATAAAATGTGGGCTTAGGATGTTAGTAAGATCAAGTTTTGCCAGTGGGACTCTAAATAAATTAGTGCATCTCATCATCACAAGGCAAACAAGCATTTCATCAGGTGAAATAGCGGTCAAGCGCGAACCTATCAACAACAATAAAAAAAATATCAAATAAAAAATGGTTGCCTGTAAAGTCGGTTTTACGGGCGAAGATTTTACGTGACAACGTCTTTTTCTCGGTAGAATATTTATTGCGCCGATTCAATGCGCCTAATTCTCTAGTGCTGCGCGCGCGGCAGACCGATCATAGTTGAGTGGGAGAGAGACGCAAGGCATTCGGCGGGCCTCTCTCTCGTTCGGTGACTCATCGTAACGTTACCGAGCGTTACACTTTTTCATAAGTGACTCCCAGCCGCAACCTAATTTAAGACGTTGTCACGTCAAAAAAAGCTCATACAGTTTCTTTTATTTTATTTGGTATAATATGTTTTCAATATTATGTCTTAATTTCATCTTAATTTTCAAATTGCCAGGTCTAAGTATCTAAAAATAAAAGTCCTCTTGCTGTACAATTAGGTCTCACTTCATGATTTTTTTTTTTATCTATAATCTAGAGAAAAATGTGTACATATCTAATACCATCATAATCACGTTCTTAATCTATTATATGGAAAACTATCTCGGGTTGTGCGTTAAATCCTTATAAACGTACTCCATTTAAATATTTTATCAGATTACATTAGTTCGACAAACTTCTAACAGATCAAACACAACTGTTCCAGAACATCTGTTATCCAGCAGATAATCTAATTTGTTCAAATCGTTTGTAAACCAATAAAAATAAAGTTTATACGCAGACCCTCAAAGGTGCGGAAGTGATAGAAAAAAGGTTTAAACTATAAATTGTAACAGTTGTTTATTACTTAAAATATCGTTATTGTAATCGTGTTAGTTTAAATTTTGGTAGTTTTGATGATATTTGTATGTAAGTTTGTCGAATGTTCGATGAGACCAAAATGTTCTTAATGACTAATGTAAGTTTATTTTACGTTACGCGTTAATACTTGCTGAATATTTTCCTTAGGAGTCGACAAGAAGTAGCCCTGAGCCGGGAAGATGAATTAGAGGAAAGCCTTTACCTTTGAAGTCAGTTTGCCATCAGTGTACCTTTTGGTTTAATTTTAAGGTGTTTCAGTTTTTGTAATACAAATAAACGCATGTTTCTCAAACCTCTACTTAAATTTCGAGGAATACAACCGTAATGTTACTTAAGTATATAAAAAAAAACAAAAACAAAGTCTTGACTGGATTCTATTTTCACTTTTCGCTCTAGAACTAAGATCCGAAGCTGACCTCACAATGCACTTGAAATCTTGATATAACATGACTTTGCCATCTAAACTTGTTAACAAATATAGATGGCTCAAAGTTTGCCAAGTCATTTGGTTTTTTACACTCCAAATATTACATTTTATTTATTTATTTAAACTACTACCAGTCATTCATTCAGTCATTGGTCAAACATTTTCTATTTCGATAAAAGCCAAATACCACTTGATTAATCAGTTAAATCACGAAATCTCAGAAACTATAACACCTACAAACTTATTTAGCAGGTAGGATCCGTACAGAGCGTCGCGTATGTCCGCTAATATGTTTTTTTATGGTAGGTAAAAATCATCGAATAACAAATTCCGCCCTTGGGCGCAGCGGGAAACAGTGTCAGGCTCTTACTGGCCAAATATCCTACCCCGTTCTTTCCTTGCCTTGATCCCAGGGCCCCGGTAATACGCTTTCGTATCGACCCTTGGCCCCAGGAGGCTTCGACCCTGCTGGGCTGCTACAGTTTGCTGACAACTTCTTGAGGCGCGCGGGATCAGTACGCGCTGTCGACGACTTTTGCTCGGTCCGGATTGTAACGACTAGACGGCGGGCTACCCATTGCTCGCCGGGTAAAAACCGGGTGAAGCTAGCTAAAGTATAAAACGAGACCATTAATATTATCTTTCCATAGACAACCAAGCGTAAAATTCGACACTGCATTGTCGAATCCGTCACACATTTAATAAACTATTCATAAAATAAAATCATCTGTCGCCTGCAATACACTAGAGGCTGCAATCAATACTAAATATTGGCAAAAAAGTATACAGCTCTATAATCAACCTTAACAATGGGTGGTAAGGTCTAAATAGCTTTGGCAAGGAGAAACTAGAGGCCATTTTGAAAAAGTGTCCAATCATTGCATTTGATTGAGACTGTGGGCACTTTGGTAGCATTGTTATTAGAATTTATTCATTTTTGCAATGTCAACACTGTAAAGTCAAGTTACAAGGTGGACTAGTAACCTGATAAGGGTTGCGGGAATCTGATGGCTGCGAGACGTATAGGACCGTTCATTGTGGAGAAGTTTGGAAGAGGCCTATGTCCAACGCAAAACAATTTTTTTTTTGCCCCAGCTTTTGCTGAGCACTGGCCGTTTTGTGCGGGTGTGTCGCTCATTTTTTCGCACCACACTCTCGCACAAATAAACTTTTTTTCTTTTCTTTCTTTCTTTTCAATTTTATTTTACAACTATTCTTTTAATGTAGCCACGAAACAGAAGAAATCTCTAGGTAGGGCAAGGTTTTATTAAAAAAAAAACGAGTCCATGCGAATTTCACCCTCAAACGAAGCTGCCAACAGCAACATAGTACAAGTTCACTATCTACCACCACCCCTCCACCCATCAACCCCTACCTACCCCTTAACACAACTAACAACACCCGTTATCAGTGACGTCCGCCATGACGTCACGGCTGCGCGGGCGCAGGTGTCGCCTAATTTACGTAACAACGTGAGAAAACAACCAATTTGCTGCACTTTACCGAAATTATGGGGCTTTGGTACATGTTCCATTAGTTTAACGTGATGATAAAGTTTAATTTAGGACAAAGCGGCAAATAAGTTGAACCCGAGTATACCTACGGATACCAACCCGTGGCAATGCTCGTTATGGTTAACACAAACGGTAAATATACCTAGGGATTTTTGTGGTGGCTGAACCGTGGGTGGAAATCGGGATCGGAGTCCTGACGGCGGCTGGGGTGCATGCGGCCTAGCCTTAATGCTTTCGTAGAAGGAGGCAACCACCTGCCACTCTTCCTCGATCCGGACCATAGCGAGATCACTGCTACCGATCGCCTCCACGAGGATACGACGCCGGTGCTCTGTCCAAGTGGGGCACCACTCGACGGTAACCGTAGGGTTACGCGCACCCCTGACTTAGATTTACACCTGAAAATCAGCTACTGCACATTCAAGGTCGACCGCCATTGTAGACTGTGTGCCGAGGTTTATATCTTGGGTTCATCGTCAGACTTTTTAATGCTCCCACTCCCTTTCTAAGAGACGGAATGGATCTTAATCCACCACGCGGGCCCAGTGCGGATTAGTGGATGTCACATGTCTTCGAATTTTTGGTTCTAAGACATGCTAGTTTCCTCATGATGTTTTTTTCACCGTTTTGAGAGCAGTGGTGATGAAATGAATTATTCAAAGTATGCGCCTGCTGGGTTTGAATCCGCGACCTACAACTGGTAAGTCGGGGCCGTTACCACTCGGTCACCACTGCTCTCAAGTGCACCCCTGACTTTGATTTACACCTGAAAATCAGCCACTGCACATTCAAGGTCGACCGCCATTGTAGTTCTACTTGTGTGCCGAGGTTTATATCTTAGGTTACCCGCTCTCAATACCTAAAATACCGAGCTAACACAGATCTATCAGTGTCAGTTATAACAACAGCAACGCGCCATATTGTCCGGCAGGTGTCAGCACGTAAATCAAATGAGATAATGATCTGTTAATTTAATTTACAACGGATAGATCACGATATGGAGCGACCTGTTAAGGGACAGGGAACAAAAGAGGAGCCAGCGTCACTGCCCGCGCAACAAGATTATTCGAACAAAAATTTGTCTTTCATTTATTAACCTTATAAATACCGCAATTAGAGACATAATAGAAAGAAAATAGGTGTGCGAACGCCGGTGTTCGGTTGGTGGGTATGTATATCAAAAGATTGTTAATTAAATCATCTTTAAATTTGTGAAAATTTCATAAAAATACACTCAACGGTTTTTGCCTGATCTTCGCTTTTTTTTCTGTGTTAGACATAACATTGAAAATAATTTACACAAAGTTTTATCAAAAAACGAAAAGTATATCAAATTATTAGGAAAATAGTTTAGTTGAACATATATTTTTTTTAACCATACCTACTACCTGTTTAGACGTGATGTTAAATTTAAAATCATCAAAAATCGTATATGCCCCCTTAATTTAATTTACAACGGATAGATCACGATATGGAGCGACCTGTTAAATGAGAACGGAACTCATGGTGAGGGGTTCAGTCGTCAGATCAGGGAGAATAGAGGGCTGTGCTGAATTGCCGTTGGAATAGAAATAGCCGTAATGCGAAAACAAAATAAATTGGCCTGTTGTTCTAATAACATGATCACACTACCGAGTAAAAGGCCGAGACAGTGATATACGCGAGTTGTAAAGATTAGCGCTCGGCCGAGCAGTCATACGTCCTGAATATTCGGCCGAGAGCACTGTCTCGCCTGTTTGCTCGATTCGTGTGATCAAGGCATTATGGTTAGAGGCCCTGACTGCTATGATGGAGATTGTAGGTTCGACTCAAACCCAAAATAAATATTTGTGTGATGAGCATGATCATTTAGTCTTTGTGGGGTAATTTGTCTGTACTAAGTATGTTTGTATTTAGTAATATATAATATATTATTTTTAGTATATGCGAAACAAAATTTGTATGCAAAGAATGTATGTGCAAAAGTAAAAAAAAACATAGTGTAAATATAGGAATAAATTCAATTACCGACTCTGAACAAACTTTGTTCAGGATTTTCATCATTAAACTAAAAATAATTTTGTTTATCAGTTGTCTATAACTTATAGCACAAGCTCTGTTTAGTTTTGAACTAGATGGCGTTGTGTGAAACTTATTATATTAAAAAAAAGTGTCTTTTTTGTAGTCAAAGCTCACAAAATAGCAACGACGCAGTCTTGTCTAACTAACCCATTGGAGATTAAATTATTCAGGATAATAAACCATCCCAAACTAAATTAATATTCGATCTGATTCAAGTATTAGGTACTAACTAAAACACAAACTATTTACTAATAAAATAATCCTGAAACTGCTTATGGCGAAACTGTCAGTTATAGATGGTGACAACTTTATCTACGACCTGCGATACTTATCTTAATATGACACTGCATCAAGAACTATTGATATATTGTTAGGTACACCGTGAAATTAGAACACGCTATTTCTTCGACAAAGTTAAGATGGCTACACTCTGCCCTTATATTACGTGTAACGTGTAGAAAAAATAAAATAGTTTGGTTTAAATATATACACTATATTTAAACCAAATATTTTAGCGGTGATAATCATCAGCTTTTTTAATATTTCCACTGCTGGGACACAGGCCTCCGCTCTAAGAGAATAGGCCATAATCCACCACGCGGGCCCAGTGTGGATTGGTGGATGTCACATGTCTTCAAATTTTTAGTTTTAGGACATACCGGTTTCCTCACGATGTTTTCCTTCACAGTTTTGAGTATTCGAGGATTGCATCCACAGAACAGATAATAATATCATAATAGTTTTAGGAGACACGGAGAAATATAAAGTTTGATAAGCCCATAACACAAACAATCCAAAACATCTAACATATTTATAATAATTGACAACTATAAATTAACGAGGCAACACATAATAACACTAGAGAATGTTGGAAACACAACAACAAAGTGTAGGAGACATTAAGGACCTTACACACCTGTCTGCGACCGTATAATTAGGAGTACGTAAAATATACGAACTCCCACAATAAATATTAGTGAATAAGTGTGAAGGGGTGGCTCTCAAAGATTTTTGATTGAAGAAATAAAGGCGCAAGAAAGAGAGATGCCGAGGTATGTGGTGATGATGGGTACTGCACGCCAAAACGCGTATTTTGCGTACAGGTGGGGCAAATGTGTGTATTAGATCCATACGATCCAATTCTTCACGGGCTTGCCGATGGCGAGCAATGGATAGCTCGCTGTCCGACTGCACGGTGATCGTCCTGACCGAGTACATGTCGTCGACGGCACGCAGGTACTGTTCTTGCGCATAACAAGGAATAGCAAGCCTTCGGGGGTCATGGACAAATGTAAAAATGTAACACCAGGGTCCTGGAACTAAAGTAACGAAGGAACGAGGTGGGTTTTTAGTTAGTAAACGTCTGACACTGTCTCCCTGTACGCCTAAGGGCAGGAGGTGGCTTTGGATAATTTCTACCCACCAAAAAAAAACCTCGTTTGATTTACTTTTCCACCCTTTTTTAAATACTTGGCTAGGGCAAGTGAGATAGTGGTCAAACACGAGTCTACCACTAGTAAAAAAGTACTTTATTGTTTCTCTTAATAATAATATTAAACTCTTAAATAAACTTATGATTTTAGAGATATTTAGTTTTATTTTAAAAAATCTATCATATTAAAACCTCCACCACTTTGAGAACCTCCTTTTTATCGAACAGCAGGTGCGTAAGCTGCGCACGCGTCGATCTCCTGACGTTATAAATACTTTAACGTTCTTGCACTAATTTGTTTCACTGACAAACTGTTTTATTTTCCTATACTTGACAGCCGTAGGAAATAATACATTTTGTTTTTGTTTGAAAACTTGTTCGTTCAAAGGTTTTTTTTTTTAGCCCGCTGTGTTTGGTACGCTGATTTGTGGTTGAAAAGAAATCAATAATATTGGAAGGGTTGATTATTCTTTGGCATATGTTCCTGATTAATGAATTAAACGGTTATTTTGATAAATAATAAGTGAAAGTGATTTTGAAAAGTTTTAAATTATGTGCACGAGATTACGTTTAGCATGGACGCCAAATAGTGAGGCTTTAGAAAGACGAACTGCAATTGACACGACTGCAATAGAACTACAAACCGTCCGTGCATTCCGTCTGTCTAGACAGAAAACCGACAGTCTTAGGCACTAGAGCCAAAGACAGTCGGTTTTCTATCGGTAGCATTGAGAAATGTACGTCGGAATTGAGCCACGAAACGCATAACGATACGCCATCACAACAATATGACCCCTAACCACCACCATTGGGTACCCCAGGAGAAGGATCCTAACCAACTGGGGGCAAGAGTTACAATCTGAAAGTAACGCTCTGACCCTGGTATAAAGGCAAAGTCGGAACAGTAGTTAGTCAGTAAGAGTTTGACACTATTTACCGCTCCGCCCAAGGCTGATTTTTCCCACCTTTGGTGGAAAGAAGAGATAGTGATAATCAACATAATAATGCAGAATTAAAATACCCAGTCAACTGAAATCAAAATAAGGTTGAAAGAGACTGGCCTTTTCCTAAAAAAGAGGCCTGAGTTTCAACAGAGGAAAACTTATAAAACTAAAAATTCGTAGGCGCGGGCTTGTAGATGGCCAGCAATGGGTAGCTCGCCGTCTAATCGTCTGGTAACCGTCCAGACCAAGCCCAGTCGTCGACGGCGCGCACTGTTCCCGAGCGCCTCAAGGAGTAGTCAGCAATTCGTAGGGTCCCTGCAGAAGGGTTGAAGCCAACTGGGGCCAAGGGTTCGCATCTGAAAGGAAGGCTCTGACCCGGGTATATATGGCAACGAAGGTTGTTTATAAGTCAATAGGAGTCTGGCACTGTTTCCCGCTCCACCCAAGGGCAGGATTCGTCACTGGATGATTTTTACCATCCATAAAAAAAAAACTAAAAATCTTTATTCTATCTTTATCTTTATTGTACTCACACGTAAATACCTTTCGGCATCAACACTTCAAGGCACCTTTAACTTGATTCTATTGTCAAAATACTATGGCCTTATAACAAATATATCAACATTCTTTATCTCCCAAAAACCAGCATCTATTATATTTTATTCATACACAGTTTTTACAAAAAATAATGTATATTTTTTAAATCGCGTCACGCTAGATCCAAGTAAATCGGATTCGCTGCAGCTCTATTGACGTTAGCTTATAATTCATGTTGTATTTTTTAAATCACATTGCTTGTTATTTTAGGATACGGTTGGTAGAGAAACTGTGTGCAAACAACGCAAGATAAATAAATAAAAGATGTTGCTAGCTGAAAGGAAGATTTGAATTTGGAAGCTTTTGTCGAGGCTGTGTATGAACGCCATTTTTTAGTTTTTGGCGGGATTTTTTGGAGTGAATTTGGAAATTGATTCGTAGTGGATATTGTGATGTAAGATTTATTAAATTTTTGTATTTCAAGTGTTTATACAACTGGACGATAGTTGGAATCATTGAAACAGGCGTAATCTCGGTAAAATAGAGCTAAGAATTTTATTGTAGTGTTGACTACCTCAGCGAAGATTGTCAAGAGCTAGCTAGATTCATTTTCAAAGAAATACCAACAAAAACATGAATGTTTTACAAAGTAACTATTCTTTGAAAATTATGGTTTGACTTAGGTTTAAAATATATAAGTATCTATGTTTATTAGTTGTGTAGTAGGTAATCATAACACAAGCTCTGCTTAGTTTGGGACTAGACGGCGTTGTGTGAAAGTTGTAAAAAAAATTAGTAATATAGTGGTCAATGGCATCAATATTTCTACTTCATTTGCAGATTATTCACTTTATGGTTTCCTAAATACTTTCCAAGACTATACTCCTTTTGTTTTAACTCCTTTCGCTCTTTCCTCAGTTCGCAAACTTTCTACTTTTACTTCCATGTGTATAGTTTCATAAAAAATAACGTTTTCACTGATAAAATAAAATACGAGATGCATAAGTTTACTCATAAAACTTGTTTTATATTGTGCGTAAAAAAAGTTTCTTTTTCGCAGCGGGCAACGGTGAAATATTAAAAAAAGAAAATGTGGGGAAACGGCTATTGACGTAGTAGGTTATATTTTCGTATGTTAGTATATGTACCATCCATATAGCAGTAGCAGTTAGCATGATTATGAAACCTCTTCAAAATGATACTTTTATGAGTTAGATACTTGGTTACTAATATATATATCTACATATAAAAGGAGAAACTGAGTGACTGACATATCAACGCACAGCCAAAACTACAGGGACTAAGAGCGTGAAATTTCATTCATTCATTTATTTATTCATTCATTTATTTATTGCATTTCATGTTGTTTACAGGTTGTTACATTATGATAGTTCCAAACACGAACCCGGCTAGGGCACAGCAATGTATAGGCGATAGGTTTTAACTAATTTAACATGCCATCATGATTCATACAATTTGTTGATTAATATAGATTAATATAAAAAAAAAATATTAATTATAATTATACATTATGTCATTCTTATAATTAAATAAATAAATTATCATTTTCATATTATAATCTCATACTACTATTTATGTCATGTTTCACAGAGTCAAAGTGTCATTTATAAATCAGTTAATTTAATGTCAATAGATTGGTTTTACATAATTATAGATGTCACATTTTCAGATAAAATCAAATTGAAAGTAATCACTAAAAATACAGGAATGAGGTAGTAGCAGACTGGTGTTTTATATGTAGAGTACCTAAGTATGCGTAATGTGTTCAAGTCGATATTAATTTATTTATTTCTCGGTTAAAAATTCTTTTAGGCTATAATATGATTTTAAGATTAAGTAGTTTTGTAGGTCATTTTTAAATTTGTTGTCATACTCTGTATCCTTAACTGCATTTGGGAGTTTATTATAGATTTTAACGCACATGGCCAGAGGCCCAGAACGAAACATAGCCAGTTTTGAGGTTGGCACCGCTAGTTCGTATAGATATCGGTTTCTAAGACTGCGTTGCTGCGGGCGTTGCTGTTTTTCTAACGGAAAAAGCGATGGGTATTTTCTCACAAATTTACTAGCTTCTAGAATATAAATACCTGATAGCGTAAGAATTTTATGTTCTATAAAGTATTGTTTGCAACTTTCCGTACTTTCTAAATTTACTAGGATTCGAACGCATTTTTTTTGTAAGATGAATAGTTGCTCTATATCTACACTATTTCCCCACATTATAATTCCATAGTTTAGCCACGAATATGCGTATGCGTAGTAGGCTGAAAGAGTTGTCTTGAAGTCGGTTGCTTTTTTTAGTTCTCTTAATGCGTATGTAAAGCTAGCCAATTTATTTGATAGGGTTTGTATATGAGCTTTCCAGTTTATATTTGTATCGACAGTCAGGCCTAGCAGTGAAAAGTCGTTTACACATTGTAATTTTGTATTATTATATGAGAAATCGATATCTACCTTTTCTTTCTGATATGGTCTATATTGCATCAGCTTCGTCTTCGAGAAATTTATTTCTAAATTATGGTCTTTCAACCATGCCACTATGTTAGTAAGAGTGTCATTTAAGATTTCGTTCAGGGTCCCGTTATTATCATAAGGAAAAATTATTGATATGTCATCAGCAAATAGGACACTGTATTGATTTATTTCTTTAGGGAGATTATTTATATATATTAGGAACAATGGGCACCCTAAAACACTACCTTGAGGAATTGACATGGTTACTTTTGCTCTATCAGATTTAACACGCGTTATCAGGCCAGTCTTTGCATCTTTATAATCTACTTCTACATATTGTTCCCGATTTTCTAAGTAAGAACAAAACCATTTGTAGGCTGTGCCTCTGACACCTATTTCATACAATTTATTTAAAAGGATTTTGTAAGACACTCTATCATAGGCTTTGCTCATGTCTAGCAAAATCCCTATTGCGTGTTTTTTATTATTTATAATATTTAATGCTTCTTGTATGTAATTGAATATTGCCAGTGTAGTAGATTTATTTTTCCTAAAACCGTTTTGACTATCGTTGAAAATTTTGTACTTTTCACAAAATGAGTAAAGTCGTTTTGACATTGCTGTCTCGAAAATTTTTGCGAATGTGGGTAATGCGGCTATAGGCCGAAAGTTATTTTTATCGGTCTGGTCTCCCTTTTTATGGATCGGTTTTATTACTGCTACTTTAAGCAGGTCGGGAACACAGCCTTCGTCAAGGGACTGATTTATTAATAGAGTCAGTGGCATTAATAATTCCTCAGCGCATGATTTTATTAGTGTTGGCGGTAGCTCGTCGTGTCCATAGCTTCGTTTATTTTTTAGTTTTTTAATTATAAATTTTATTTCGTTTGGGTCCACTGGGCTAATGTAAATAGAGTGTTCGCTTTGTGAAGGCCCCGGGCGGCCAGTTACAGCACTATCTCCGATTGTACTGTCTGATTTACCAACTGATATGAAATAGTCATTGAAAGCGTTTGCTATGGATTTCGCATTTTCCGTAAGGTTATTATTCACACGCAATTGCATATTACCTGTTGTTTTTTTGTTTTGTCTATTTGTACGCTCTTTAATTATTTGCCACATTGTTTTGGTTTTATTTTCAGATTTATTTATTTTTTTAATATAATTTAGTCTTTTAGAGTAGGTTACTGTTTTCTTAAGTATTTTTTCGTATTGTTTGTAATGTTTATGTAGTATATCATTATTGGTTGTAGTTATTAGTGCTTTTAGTAACCGTTTATGTTTGCATGCCACTTTTAAACCAGTAGTTAGCCACGTTTTAGGGGGCGTACTTTTAATTCTTATTGTTTTCTTCGGCATGCACTGGTCTAATATTTTTTGTAAATGGTTATGGAAGGATATGTAATTTGTGTTAGTGTTTTGATCTATATCAATTATATTACTCCAATCTACTTTTCGTAGTTTAGCTTTGAACGCTTCCATATTTTGTTTGTTATAAAGTCTCTTTTGCGTTGTCATTTGTGTCATATTTTTTATTATAGGGTCGTTTATAGGTATTGAAATTGTTATTCCCTTATGGTCTGAGAGACCCAGGTTTAAAACTTCTAAGTCAAATTCGTGATTGTGGTTGTTTGTGAATAATAGGTCAATACATGTTGAGCTCGTGGTTGTTACTCGCGTCGGTTCCGTCACTAGCTGTCGGAGATTGAAGTTTGTCATAAAGTTCAGGAGAGCAAAAGAATTTCTATTTTTTTCTAAAATGTTTATGTTAAAATCTCCTCCAATAATTATATCTCTTTGTTTATTTTTTATGCTAAGTTTATGTAAGAGTTTTTCTAGGGAACTATAAAATATTTCAGTTTCCCTGTTCTTCTGCGGCCAATAAATAACTATAAGTAAAAGATTAAGTTTAGGTATTTCCACTCCACAGGTCTCAAAAATGCATTCGACTGACATGTCTGCTATGTCATGTCGGACCTTGAATTCAATATTTTCTTTCAAAAATACACAAACACCACCTCCCGTGTGGGTCGCGCGACAATATTTAGCGGCTAAGTTATATCCCTGTAATTGTAATAGGTCTTTTTTTATTATTGTAATCCATGTTTCTGTAAGACAAAGTGCTTCTAGTTTGTATTCATTTGTAATTGATTCTATAATGTATCGTTTATTTTTTAAGCTTTGTATGTTTTGATAAATAATATTTAGTTTCTGTGGGTGTAGGTGTTTAGTGTTGCGAATGGAGTTTTTAGTGGCGAAAAAACTTTGTATTGGCTCGTGTTGGTGAGTGTACATCTGCCACTTCCTGATGTGAAATAGGATGATTTAAATTCCTTATTGCTAGTACAAAATCTTCCAAATTAGATATTATCATTTCTTTGCCAACATGATTTATTGCTCCAGAACGCTGGTTATACATATCGCAATCATACGAAAGGTTAAGGTTGGAGTCCAATACGTGTGCGTACTCGTACGTTTGCGCATCCATAAAAAGAAGATTGTTGAACATTTCTAAACGGCTATTGTACAAAGTGTTGCTATAGTTGAACTGGTGTTTGGCATAAGAATAATTAAATTTAAATTTATATGTAGGCAGACAAATAACAATGTTGGTATGGGTTAACACTGATAATTTTTCTCTTATATACATAACTAAATCTACGTAGTTTTGAGTTGTACGGAAATCCTCTTCGCCGATGTAGATTATGCAGTAGTCTTCAATCGTAAAGTTTTGGAGTTTTGTCTCAATTGTTTCTAAGATTTGTCTCAATCCACATTTAGGTTTGCGATAGTGGCAAATTTCATACTCTCGAAGGCTAGTTTCTTCTGTAAGAGCGTATAATTCATTGGAAGTTTCGCTACTTAGTATACTTATTTTAGGTTTGTTATTTGGAGACTTACGCGGCGGTTTTGTATTGGTAATTTGTATGGCAGCATGTTTCGGTACATCTGAGTCCTGGTTCTTTGGTGAAGACATTACTGGAATAGCCACGTTGTTTACCGTAGTTTGAGTGTTTGATTCCGGTACAGAGGGTGATTTCTGCATTGTGAGCGGAGAAGCTTTGAAGGAGTCAGTGAGCCTTCGTTTGGCAGTATATTTTTTTTGCGGAGGAATGAACTTTTCGTAATGTCGATAAAGGGCTTCTACAGATCTGTTTAAGTATTTCAATTTCTTGTGTCAATTGAAAGATTTGTTTCTTCAAGTCAGAATTTTCGAGTATTACATTTTCTAATTCATGTTGAGTGCTTTCTAAGTTAACATTTAATTTATTTATTTCACTCTTCATTTCCTCTCTACACAGCGCTATAATATTGGAAGATACATCTAGACTTTTGCCCAACAGCTCCTCCGAACAAGAAGAATTTATAGACACGCTCATGTCTATTTGGTCCAATGATTCGCATTTTTGTATTGGTCGTCTTTGGGTTACGTTGTTGAGCTCCGCCATATTTTTGATGTTTATGTAATATAAATTTGGTAAAAAAAAAAAAAAAAAATCGGTTCCGGTTTACTCGATTTAATTTACTTTTCTACCACAAGGAAGACTTTTTTGAGTACTGGTATCCCCAATCACTATCTAGCGCCCCTGGTGGGCAGTAGCGTTATTATTTTAGTTCACTTTTTTGCCACGTGAACTGTTTTGTACGATGTAATGGCGCTAGTGGTCGTTTCAATTGCGCTTAGGTTGGTAGAACTGATATGTTATCTTACTGTAACTGTAGTACGTCTATTCGCCACTTGGGCAGTTTCATATGTCGTTTTGGCGCTAGTTGTATGTTTTTGAATAAAATAAACGTACTCATAAAAGTTAGTCTTACTTACTAGGTAATGTAGTGGTTTTGTTCACTGTTTATTGTTTACTATTTCTTCTTTTGATGCACTAAGAACGTAATTATTGATAAGAATTACAAAAGTCACTTTTCCACTGTTTATTACTGGGTTTTGGTGTTCACTATTGTTTTTTTTTTTTTTATACATAGCTTTAGCATTTTATACATAGCTTCCTTTTATGACGTAGGCGAACACTAAGAAAAGGTTTTTCAAAATGCAGCTCCTAAAGGGATGTAATGGAGGTCTAAAATTTGTATAGACAACCCTACTTTCACGCGGGCGAAGCCGCTGGCTAGTACCTATTATTTATTATGTTTGTGCCTTATGCTGTTAGTTTTCGTGATCGGAATCCCGGCGGCATCTAGGGCGTGTGCGCCGTTGCCTTATGTGATCGGTCTCCTCCTTAGCTAGCATCACTGCTTGGCAGAAGAAGGCGACCACCTCCCAGCCCTTCTCGCTCCGGACCATGGCTTCCACCAAGGCTCGGCGCGAGAGATCGCCGCCGCCAATCGCCCCCACGAGAACACGGCGATGCTCCTCCCAAGAGGGGTTTTACCTGATCTTCGGTTTTTTGTCTGTTTTAGATATAACTTTGTACTTAAATTACAACAAGTTAAATAAAAGAAAACGTAATTATTCGTATATCAAATTGTTAAGTAAATAGTTTAGTTTAACATATTTTTTTTTCAAAACATACTGAGTAGCCGTTTAGACGTGATGTTAGATTCACCTTTTCGAACACCGTAAGTAGATACATAATAATTATAAAGACAATAGGTGTGCGAACGCCAGCGTTCTCTAAGGGTCAAGAGTTTAAAATCATTACAACTTGTATATCTGCCCCTTAGTTCAATAAGCCCCAAGAGGACACCGGTGTCCGCACACCTCATCATCAGCATTTTAATGTTCCCACTGCAGGGACACAGGCCTCCTCTCTCTAGGAGAGGGAATGGGCCATAATCCACCACGCGGGCCCAGTGCTGATTGGTGGATGTCACATGTCTTCGAATTTTTTATTCTAGGACATGCCGGTTTCCTCATGATGTTTTCCTTCACCGTTTTGAGAGCAGTGGTGATGAAATAAAATACACAAAGTAATGCGCCTGGCTGGGTTTGAACCCACGACCTACGACTCGTAAGTCTGGGCTGCTACCACTCGGCCACCACTGCTCCGCACACCTATTATCTTTTAATTATGTCTGTAATTACGGTAGTCGAAAGTTTAAACTGTATTAATAACTGTTACAAATTTCTACATGACTAATCAAAACGAAAGCGTCGAACATTATGGTGAGAACGTCATACAAACGCAAATTCACGAGTGCACAGCAAATCGTTTAATTGCATCAAACGGGAACAAACCTACTGACCAACATAACTCGGTGTCCCGCTATGCACACAACGTAACGGAGTTGCAGTGACTCGAACATTTTGTACTTGTACTGGCTTCTGTCTGTGGCTTCGCTTGTGTAAAATTTTTTCGATACAAACTTGGACTTTAGACCCCTGTTTCATTATTATAAGGGGTTAATTTAGAAAAATCTTTCTCAGCGTAAGCTTAACAAATTATGCTGAATTTTGACACATCGATAGTTATTATGACACTATCGATGTGTCAAAATTCAGCAAAATTTGTTCAGTCATTTCAGCTGTGTGTTGATAGACTAGTCAGTAATGATTACCTTCTATAACTATTGTATAGTATTCTACGATTGACTAATTCCTAAAAAATTATTACATTCGTAGTTTGTGTGAAATTGTTACTATTTTGGTGTCATCATCTCATCTTCCTGCCCTTGTCCCGTTTTATTTGGGGTCGGCGCAATATGTCTTTTTCTTCCATTCTGTCCTGTCACCCGTCTCGCTATCACTAACTCCTCTTTCTTTCATATCCCTTCTCACACAATCCATCCATATTTTCTTTGGTCTTCCTCTCCCTCTCCATCCATCCACATGTATACTCATGGCTTTTTTTGTAACATGCGTTTCATCCCGCCTTTTTACATGGCCGTACCAAGACAGACGGTTCCCTTTCAACTTTTCAGTCACTGGCGCCACTTTCAAACTTCCTCTAATATACTCATTTCTCACTTTATCCTCTTTTTCTCATTTTGGTGTACTTACAAAAAAGTTTTATTATATTCTCTATTCTTGTTTCAAAATACTTATGTTTTTATGGTAGGTAAAAATCATCCAATGACGAATACCGCCTTTGGGTGGAGCGAGAAACAGTATTTATTTTACAGATTTTTATTTTATATATATTCTTTAGTATAGAAATACTTCTGTAGTATCCTAGTATCTCAGTAAAGTGAAAACATTTAGTTTGATACATATAAACATCAAACTATCTTAACAGATCCATCAAAATTGGTTCAGTAGCTAAGCCGCGATAAAGTTACAAACAAACAGACAAACAGCTACTTTCTCATGTACAATATTAGTATGCATATACAAATAGTAGACTGCAATTTCCTTCGGTATGTTTAAAATGTACTGAGTGTGTAATTTTTAGCACTTAACTTGCTTTAAATAATGTCTTACTTCCTTTTAAGTTTTTCCCACAGTATTTGTTTGTTTTTAAATATTTTGGAGTAGTTTTTTGTGGTGCGAAATTCTCCAATGACTTCTCCCGGTCTAAAGTGGATCGAGAGTGCCTGTTAGACTTTGAGTAAAAGGCCGAGACAATAAAATGTTGCTCGGCCGAGACAGTGATGTAAGCGAGTTAGAGAGACAAGCGCTCGGCAGAACACTCGGCGCTATGTTTATACGTACCAAGTATTCGTCCGAGAGTACTGGCTCACCCATTTGCTTACGTGTAATCAAGGCATTACTGACTAACACCACACCTGGGTCAGTTGCCCTTTACGTTCTAGGGCTTTAGTATCTCTGTAAAAAAGTATATAATTATTCTATTATTGAGTCATTTTTAAATTAAATTTATTTTATTAATTTCTAATTTAATGATTTTAATTTGATTTGATAATGTGATCTTATTCTAAAAACCTCTCCACCTCTCCTCTCTCTCTCCTCTCCTCTCCTCTTCTTATTCTTTTTTTTTTTCTAATTCTTTCTTATTCTTATCTTAATTTATTTATAATATTTTGATCTTGTTAATTTAATTGTGTGTGGACTCTCGTCTGTTGTTAAATGATATTATTATAATAATATTAAACATTCCAGCATTTGAAGAGGTTATTTTTTAAAGTGAGAAAAATCATCCAATGACGAATCCAACCAAAACGAAACATGAAACAGTGTCAAACTCTTACTGACTAAACGACCCACCCTGTCCCTTCCTTGCCTTCCCAGGGCCCTGGTGTTACGCTTTCGCATCAACCTATGGCCCCAGAAGGCTTCGACCCTAAGTGACTACTTCAATAAGGACCAAAGCAATCGAGTGTCAAAGTAAGAAATGCTTGTGGTATGAATTGAACAAAGAAAAAGAAAGATAGAAAAAGATTTTTTTTGCGCAAAAGTATGGCGCACTGATGAACACACTATTATGCGCAGGCGCAGGCGATCGTGTTCACACAAACATTAATCCTGGGTGGGATTCGAACCACGACCTCTGGAGTAGCAGTTAAGGCCACTAACCAACAGCCCCAACAGGCTAGTCAAATTAGAGAATTATCGTCACATTCGTCACTTTTTTTATTATATAGATTGATTCCCGCAGCAAAGCTCACCGAGAAGGCTGACCTGAAACATTTCCTGCCAAAAACTGCAAAACCATTAGAACGCGTTACTTTCGTGCTCTGATGGGACTCAAATTCACTGCATTGAAGTGACTGAAACTTAATAAATTCCAAACTTCACTGCCTAAATGCACAAACCGTGCGAAGCCAAAATAAAAAAAAAATAAAACTAGAGGGATAGCCACAAGCAAGATAAATAAATAAATTACTCTTGTCCTAAAAACTGAGAACCCCAATATATTTTCCTAAAACAGTTTCCGAACTACAAAACGTATTTTTCAACTGTCCAACTAAGTCTAGAAAATCATTTATCAATGCGAACTAATGAACATTTATTTGCCGCCATTATCGGCAAAACAAGGAAGCCCCTTCAAAAAGTTTTAATGGTCTTTTTATCAATGGCTCTTATCAAAGACACAGCTATCAACAGACCGCTGAAGATAACGCGGGAAAAACAATGCACCGGGCAAAGAAAAAACTTTTAACATCTTCCCGACCGTTCCACCTTCAATAAAATATAGCTCACTCACTCACACATCCTCATGTAACATAAGAAAGAAAGAGATAGAAACGTCACATGAATGTCACACCGAACCCCAGGTAAAGTTTCAATTCCATTTATTCGAACGCGAGCTTTGCGCGCGAAAGCACGGTGCGCGAGAGCTGTTCCATTTTTAAAGTTTCCGGCGGTTTTATTCGAAAATGGAATCATTTATTAAAAGTGTTATTATTTTTTAATTTTATTTTTTTACGTGAAACAGAACTGTGTGTTTTGAGGAGTTTCTTGTGAATTTTGTGAAATGACAGTTGGTTGTTTTTTTGTTCGCGGACCATCTTATTGTGCAATAGGGATTACTTTTTTGTATCGGAGCTAAGGATACGGTGAGTCGGGTTCCTATTCAATAAGACATTCATGTTGCAACTGTTGCCTTTCTGTTGTATATTATGTAAAATACATAAATTGTGTGAGAATTTTGATACCTGAAAAAGATTCTAGTATATTTGATCTGGATGAGCTTTTCTCAGAAACTTATTTTAGAAGTTAAATTGCATTTTTAGTGCACAGATATAATTTAGTTATAGCCCTACATCTTACCATTAACCCCAACCACACAAGGGGTATAGCGAACTTAATATCTAACAAACATCCTCTAAAAAAATATTGCCCGCCAAAAGCTCAAAACTTGATAATCGCTCGCTCTACATTGAAACAATGCCTTTTCAGCAACTGAAACTAACACATTTATTTAGGGCCTACTAAATAGATACAAAATAATGCACTCAACTAAAAGAAAGTTGCTCTAATCGACGATAAATTACCTAAAAACTAGTCTATTTAGCAATTATATGGGTTTTGGATTACCTCATACAAACTTCAATAAATCGAACCTTTGAAATTGTGTCTCATCTGTATTTTTCATTACGCTTACTTCTTAAAACTGTTCATCATTTAAAATGATCTCACAGAACTGAAATTTAACAACCTATGGGTCTTTAAGTCAAGAGTGAATAGGTTACTTCTAGGCATGCGTGCTCTATCGTCTACCACATCATCGCTTACGGCTTACCATCAGGATAGATAGAGGATAGAAAAAAAAATGAATACTTTCTTTATTATTTGATAAGCTCGCGTTTGACCACTATCTCACCTGATAGTAAGCGTTGATGTGGTATATGATGGAGCTAGCTAGAAGGTTAGCTAGCTAGCTAGCTCCAGATTTTACTTAGAAATAAGTTGAAATAATATGGCTGTCGTTGACAATGTTATGCGCATAGCCCTGCTATGCCACAATTCGAGAGAGAGCTAAAGTAAAAAAAAATGTTACTGAGCATTAAAGGTCCATCGCCATTTAAGTCCAACTTATATGCCGCATACAGTACGGCCGTCGGATCTTGGCGAGTTTGAAGTTAGGCTCTGCCAATTTCAGCGCTTGAAAACTAGTAAAAAAATAAATGGTTGAAACAAATAAATGCAATTTGCAGTTGTTATTGCTGTTAAAAACTGTTATTGGCAATTATTTTTTTAAAACCTTTATTTTTGTAAGAGTTTTGAAGCGCTATAATTCGCAGAGCCTAACTGCCTCGCCAAGATCCGACGGCCGTACTGTATTATATATTAGCTTTTCTCAGCGGCTTCGCCCGCATACATAAAATATAGCCTATGTCATTCAGGAGTAAAGCAGCTTTCTATTGTTGCTATTTTTTTTCCAATCGGACCAGTAGTTCCAGAGATTACCTCCTACAAACAAAAAAACAAACTTTACCTCTTTATTATATTAGTGTAAATTATTAGCAGCCATTTCTGGAGCTATAAACTGACGGAAGTTTTAGCAACACTCTCTAATATTATAGACATACTCGTAAGTGCATCCGGTTCCTCTTGTGTAAGCAATATAGATTTTATCTGATGGTATCTATTCATTCCCTGTCACTGCATCTACGGTCGGTGTCCCGAATGTCAAGAATTATTATAATGTATGCTTAAAGTATCAAGATCTGGGGGGATAAAGTATCTATTTAATTTTTTTTGCGTTACTTCTTGGATGGGTTGCAGAAATTCCTTTCAGGTGATCGGTGAATTGTAAAAGATAGACTTACTGGGTTATTATCCTTTTACTACAGACTCTGTCATCTAGAGACTACAGACTCTATCATTTATGTTTTTTAAAGCAAAAATTTGAAAGAAGTAACTTTACAGGAAGAATATTTTATTTCACAGTTTATTTATATTTCTTATTTTAGTTTGCAATTACTGTACATTTTTTATTGTGTAAAATAGTTTGGGGCACTAGGAATTAAAATCTCACAAATGCATAAATGTGCACAAATGTATTGTCACGCTGAATGGCAATGCTGATTCGTTCGATTTAATTCAATGAATTCAATATAAATATTAAATGTATACTCACTATTAACCGCAAGTATACTGCAAAGTAAAGTACTTACTACCAGTGAACCACAATAATTTATTCCCCAGCAACCCCTTATACTCCCATGATCCACACGACATAAATATTGATTAAGCTAACATTTTTATGTTAACTTTATGTACATAAATGAGTCCTAAACATGTTATTAATTCAACCGATTCGTTATAGGTACAGTCAACTGCGTTTTAGTGGTCACAATTAACCCTTTAAAGCTTGCGGTCGAATAGTTCGACGTGTGTTTTCGTCTCCCATTTGCCGGAGACATGTGACGAGTTGCTGATGATTTGGACACAGTGTCCGTATTGACATTATTTATTTATTTAACTATTTATGTAGGTACTGAAACACATAAGAATAAAAGAAAAGAACAAGGAAACAGAAAAAATTGGTACAGAGGTGATGCTTATTTCTAAAGCAGTCTTGTCTTATTGTACAACCTAAATGGTGGTGTGTGTCAATGTGTCCGAATTTAAGTTAGTGTGTCCGAATTGTCAGCAACTTGCGTATTAGTAGTCATAGTTAAACATTGTCAGTGCCTTCAATTTGTGACAGTAAGGGTAATTTTTAGTGTTACTATAGTAAAGCGAATGACTGTATATGTATATTGAACGACATTTTTATAAAGTTATCGGCTGGTTACGGTTGAATAATTCGACTGTTTTGTTTGTTCGGTTCATGTATGGTCAGCATGGAAATTAATTGGCATACATTTTTTTTCTAAAAAAATATGAATTATCATGTAAGTATAATATCACTAGCTTTTGCCGGCGGCTTCGCCTGCGTACATAAAATATAGCCTATGTCACTCAGGAGTAAAGCAGCTTTCTATTGTTGCTAAATTTTTTCCAGTCGGAGCGGTAGTTCCAGAGATTACCTCCTACAAACAAAAAAAAACAAACTTTACCTCTTTATTATATTAGTGTAGATAGATTATATTAGTGTAGATAACGGACGTTTAGTACATTTGTAAAATATAGGTACTTCTTATAGTAATACTTTTAATCATATTACAATTATGTTTAGATGACACATTGATGTTAATATGGTGAAACCATCTAAATAATATTAAACGGCTTAAACGGCTAAACGGATTTAAATGAAATTTAGTACACGGATAGATCATGGCTGAAATTGCACATGGGATAGAACTTTTTATTCTGAGTTTGTTCATTATGAGCCCTGGGGATATTTTCTACTTTTAGGTGAAGAAAAAGAACAGAAGCTTTTTTAAACGTAAAGTACACATATAGATTTATTTACCCAAAGAAAAACAAATTAAATCCTCTCACTAGTATCTTTTTTATTTTCAATGAACTTGATAGAAGATGGCTTAATAAACTAAATGGTTTGAGCCAAACTTCTGATGAATATGATGCAAGAATTAATTGTTAGATAAGTAGTGAAGTACTCTAGAATTATAAAGTCGAAACATCTGAAGAAAGGTGGAAATAGTGGTGGCCGAGTGGTAAAGGCCTCGACTTAGAAAGAAAGAAAGAAAGAAAAAAAAAAGAAGACCGCGTGTTGGACTACGGCCAATTCCCTGTACTAGAGAGGAGGTTGGCATCCCAGCAATGGGAACATTATTAGACTGATGCTCTACAATCTGATGAAAACCAATGTTATTTAAAATAACAAAACAATCATATTCATAAAGAAAACTTTAAAAAAAAAATTGACACTACGCTAAAATATATAATACTAGCTTCTGCCCGCGACTTCGTCCGCGGAAAATTTGAGAGACAAAAGTTGTGATAGCTCGGGTAATATCCATGTTATATAAATAATTTATAGCCTATGTCACTCAGGAATAAAGCGGCTTTCTATTATAGCTTCAATTTTTCCAATCGAACCATTAGTTCCAGAGATTACCTCCTACAAACAAAAAAACATAAAAACAAAAAAACAAACTTTACCTCTTTATTATATTAGTGTAGATGGTGACCGTATCAATTCCACAAATCGCAATGCATGTTCGAAAAGTCAAAATACCAAACTATAAGGGCCCTTACACACTTAACTGCTCCACAATAAAACAAAAGATCATAACAAGCACTTCTCAAGCACTTGGCGGGGTCAGTTATTCCCTTAATTATAGCAAGAGAGAGACGGCAATATATCTCATTCCCGCGTTAGAAAGAGAGAGAAGAGTAAATAGATTATAATAAAGCACCCTTGCGATCCAGCGAAGCGTTCGCGCGGATTTTTTTGCACGAGTTCAAACCTCTTTGGTTGGAGTTTTTTTTTTTAAGTCTGTGAGAACTCGGCTTTTACAGTCTAGTGCTTTTGCCCAGTAATGGATAACCATCACGCTATCCTTTTAATGGAAGGTTTTTTTTTATATAGTTTTTATTAATTTAGAGAATTAATTGAGTACGTTTCGTGCTTTGCGGCGGAAATGGGCAAGATTGATTTATTTTTCATGCGGTCGCAAACGGTTTTTAAATTCGCAATTAAAAGGTTCTTTGAAAAAACGATGGCAGTTGGGAAGTTTGTAGTATTTTAGTATTCCTTACTGCATATAATGGTATAAACTACCGATTTTATTATTCATCTTTTATATTGTAGTAAGTAAAAGACTTTCTTCACCACTATTTAATAGACGAGTATTTTATTTATTTTTCAATAAAAACTAAAAATACCTTCGATTCGAAAAAAATACCGAGTAGGTTAGAACTTCTAAAAAAAGGAATAAAGTTACTTATTGAATTAAAATTAATATAGTACGTAACATTTACAATATTACATTATGAATATTTCGACATCTTACAAATTAATCTTACTCAAAATTACATTTCCTTTTCCTTCCCCTTGTTCATTCAATCAAATCACAAATGATACACAACCTCTTTACAAAATGTCACATCAAAAAAAAAGTAAAAACAAATCATAGATTGCGAAACAAAAGACTAGTCGAACGCCCGGAATCACTCGCTCCTTTATAGTGACAACCAAACCGTAAAATGTTTTATTATCATTATAATTTATTTGTTTAGCTATAAACGTGGAGTGCGCATTTAATTAAAAGACTCAAGGGGTTGCCAGTTTGTAAGACATTAGAAAAAATATTTTAGATTGATGTGTACCGGTTTTTATTCAGGTAAAAAATTTTGAAGTTGTCAAAAACTTGATGCCTGTTCATAATATTTCTGACATTGTCTGAATTTTCGATTTATATGCCGAAAGAAAAAAAATAAGTGAAAATTGAAAATGGGCGAGAAAATCTTCTAGAGTAAATACTAAATAGAAAGTGTAATGTAAAAATATCTACTATGAATAAATAAACAAAAAATACCAAAACTCTTAAAAAAGTTCAAAAAAAAATGTTCCTCACAGTCAGTGGATTAAAATCGGAAATCTAATTTATGCATATATTTGTAGAAAAAAATTAAAAATCATGAAATATTTTTTGCTTTCACTCCTTTGATCGTCTATTGTTATCTGCTGTTTAAAATTAATATTCGGAAAAAAAAGACTGAACGAGTTTGAAAAAATTCAAAAGATACCGGTATATTTGACTTTTTCACACTTGTTCACAGGTAAAATGCTATCGAAAAAGCTAACCCATTAGCGATCTCGTGTGGGACTGATTTTTTTTGCCGAAAAAAAAACTTCTTCAATTCTCACGGAACGGAAAAAGGTCGGACCAAAAAAAAAGTAAGAATTCGAAACACAAATAATAAAATTATTACAGCACGTACGAAGGGTTGCTAGCTGTAATAAAAGTAAATTAAAAGATATGGATCACTTTTTTCCGTTAATTGAAGAGTGATTTGTTTGAGTGCCCCCGGTTTTTTGCACTCCTTGGGTAAGTATTATTTTTAAAGATTCGATTACAATAAATTAAACTATAATTGTTGCCAATCTTAAAAAATAACAGTTAATAACGATCGAAGTTCTCGAACTGTTTAGTGCAAAAATATTAAATAAAAAAACACTTAGGTACCTATTTTGATACGTAACATTTACAGTCATTTTCTATGTGATTGTTCAACATAGTTACCATAACCCTAAAAAGAAAACACAAATGCAGAAACACGTATTAGTTTTAGTATAACAGCCTGACAGGCCCTGACGCCCACTAAAAGTAAGAATAAGTAGTTATTTCAAGCTTTTTAACCGCTTGCTCAATTTTGATGACCGAGCGAAACGAAAGATTCTAAATTTAAAATCCGAAGCATTAACGAGAGAATCAAAAGTACACGAGGTGAAAAATCTTTACACACGAATGCAATACGTAACTTTTCGTGCCACCTCAGCGAAAAAAAATTTTTTTTTTTCGATTACCGTAATTAGAGACATAATAGAAAGAATAGGTGTTCGAACGCCGGCGTTCGCTTGGGACTCAGTTGAAATGCAAAAAAAAAATGCCCATCACAAAAAAGGTACGGTCATTGTATGACACGCAATGGACACACTTGAGGACTACATTACCAAGTACCTACAGTGAGTACATACTTTAAAGTTAAAGGGGTTTGCAAATAGAGCAACCGAAGTTGAAGTGGATCCAATCCAATATTAACCCTTTTGTAAGCCTTTTGAAAATCAAAAACTTTTCTGTACTTTAATAGTACTTTAATACATTTCGAGTAGTCCTTCTGATGATGAAGATATAATGTTGGTGTAAATTGCTACTTAAAAAAATTTAATTGTCTTTGTGATAAACTTCTTCGCAAATGAAAGTAAGTAATTTGTCTTGATATCAGTGAAAAACTTCTCTTTTTACGGAAAGTTTTAAAGTCGATTTTACAATAGTTGGATAACTTTTACTTAAAAAATCAAGATGAGGGTTTAACAGATTTTGTATAAAAATATCTAAACACAGGTGTCTTGTCACGAGAAAGAAAGATACAGAATGGACATGACATGTCGATCGTAATATTCGAGAGAGAAATATGAATAGAGCTATACACCATATACAGCTCCAACTTTTTAATTTTACGATTCAGTTTAGGTCATAAAACGAATCCCGTCAAGACCACGTGCTCAAAAAATAATTATACTGCAGGCTTTACCACGTGGTAAAGCCTGCAATATATATTTTTTTCAAGTTAAATTTATTTAAATATGGAAAACTTAGTCTTTAGTCGAGTTACGCGAATGACAGTTCGTACTGTCAAATTTGAAAATGGAAACAAAAAAAAAAACAATTTCTAACGGCACAAAACATTTCTTCGCATCGAAAAAACCCCATTAATATTGCCTTAAGGGTAAAGACGACATGCGTTAAAACTACCCTACAAGCCATAAGTAGGTGTCAACCCGTAACTGCTGGGAACTTATCCCCTAATCCTGGGCGCCCAGAGGTCAGGGGCCGAATAGGGCTGATTTATATTGACAAACCTGCCACCTGGTATACCTGGTGACTTGAAAGAAACTTACTTGTTTGTCGTTGCTCTAAAAAATATATATGAAATTCAATGGCACAAACTTTGTAACTGTCAAAGTTAGAAACGGGCATAATGACGCTTCGTATGCCCTTAACTTTTTATAAAAAAAATCTTTCTGGAACGTCAGTATTTTTTTTATTGATAAAAAATAACCTTTACGAAAAATCTGACTTGCACATATGTAAACAAATTATTCGTTCAAACGAATTCTTGATAGGCTCGAGTTTTTAATTTTAATGACTTTATCTTACAAAAACAGTGTCCATTATACCCATCAACTTATATCCTAAAGATTAGCGGTAGTCGTTCATAGAAACTATTGTCAAAATACTGAAAAATTAATACAGAAATCCGCTGCAACGCTTCATTGGTATTAGGTCGTCTAACATAGCTTTTAAAACTTACAGCGCTCTCACACTGCGTGAACGTCAAAAAAACTGCACTAATGTCATCAATGTAAAAGTGTATGGCACGCAGATCACAAGTGAAGCAAAGTGACTGTACGGCACGCCTAATCTAGTGCGTAGTAATCGATCTATGGATGTATTAAGGATGTACTTACACATTCTTTTGTAGTTTCTGACAGCAAATGTGTTTGGTAGAAACCTTCTCGGCAAACGTCATTGAGATAATGAACACTTCAAAAATATCTGCTTCATTTTATCAAGATTACGCCTGTTTTAATGATTTCAAATATTGTCCATTTGCTTAGACACTTGAAACATAAAACTGCACTAATTTTACTTCACAAAATCCACCACAAATCAATTTGTTAATCATTAAAACACATCACTGAACTTCACTCGAAGAAATCCCGCCAAAACTCCCATGTTTTTTTTTCTGTAATCCATAGACAAACAATATGCACAGGTTGTATTGTTATTGGAAAACGTTCAGCCTTGTTTTCCATGAGTGGAAAAATAAATTCGAAATCGGATCAACATTGGAATATTGGATTTTTAAACTTGATTACACCGTCCCCGTGAGCAATACTGGAATGAAACTGCATGTTGTAAATTATTGCAGGAATAAATATGTTACTTTTTTTTGAGTTTGGAAATTTTCCAGCATTCTGAACTATGGTTTTTTTATGGTGGGAAAAGTCATCTAATGATTGGGCGGAGCGGGAGATAGTGTTAGTTTTTAACAGACTAAAATCCCACTCCGTTTAGGGTTCTGATGTTCACTTTCTCATTAATCATGGCTCCCGAACTAAAGTGGAGTGAGAGGTTATGTCAGACTTTTACGGACTCAAACCACACCCGTGTTTTTCATTAGCTCTATGCGTTCTAGGAAGGATTTTTTTCCAGATTTTTTAATCATATCTTCATACTCAAACATTGGATGAAATTTGGCACCCGTGTAGGCCATGCCCTAAAAATAATACATATGATACCTACTTTTTATCCAAGGAGTATGTCCCCTTTTCTACCATCACTATCATACAAGTATAGCTACTGGCTTCTACTGCATACTGGTGCCTATAAAAACCTAGTTAGTCACACCCTACGCACAAATATCAGGGTCTAGCAATAATTAACTTTTAATTTATAGCAGCAATAGTACTGATCGACCGATTAGATTTAATAAATAACTTTTTACCACCCATTGCTACAAACCAGGTCAAGAGTCACAAGTTTAGTTTCCATTTGAAGGTCGCTACTAGGTTATGTGGACGCTAATAAGTAGTGTGTAATAAGTCGATATTGGATACTTTGTAAGGTCTATCAGGAAACAAATGAGAGGCAAGGAAGGCATGGGGTAGGTTGTTTAGTCAGTAAGAGTCTGACACTGTTTCCCGCTCCGCTCAAGAGCGGGATTCGTCATTCGTTGATTATTACCTACCATAAAAAAAAAACAGGAAACTATGACCTTTTAATCAACCTTGATTATTCAACCAGTGTTGACTATCAGATTTTTTAGCAGTTTAATTTGTATTTCGAACGTAATATTTTTTTTAATAGCTCTTACTAGCTCACGACTGGGCCAAGGCCTCCCCCAAATCCTTCCTAACCTAAAAGAGATTGGCCTAAAGGGAAGGGATTAACCTACAAGGCGGGTTACGTCAGTCGTATGACCATACAGTGGGCTCCTGCAGGAAAAAAACGCCGTCAGGGCCGGCCTAGAAAGAAGAAAAAAGAATGATTCGGAAGGTATTCTTTAAAAATCTAATATTGGTTTTTAAAAATGCATATTTACATTCTGGTTAAATTAAAAAGCCCTTGCCTCCGATTTACTTTTTTATTGAAATGAAACGGAGCTGAGAATTGATGCTCAAAACAGTTTCTAACTCAGCGAAGCCGTTGACCAACGTGGTATATTTGTTGCCAAATACTCCAAAAATATTAAAATCTATTACATCTGCTTTCTACTGGCACTCAAAGTAAATACTACATAATAAAAAATGGCTTGAAAGACTTAGCATCCAGGCTAAAAAAAAAAACTGCAAAAAAGAAACATTGTCACTTCTTTCCCATAACCTCAAAATTCGATCATCCATTTTGTTGTACCTGGCAAGAATTTAAATTTGTCTGCCAAAAGAACTACCGCGAAACGTCAGAAAAGTTTTTAACTTTCGAACTGTGAGTATTTTCAATTGTGACCCGGGAGACGTAGGGTTGCTTACATTGTGCTAAAACTTTCCTTCGGTAGCCAAGATTGGGCAAAGATTTGTCTTAAAGTTTGTCCTAGAAACGGGTTGGAATATTTGAGAGAAAATGTGTATAGCTTTTTTCTATCACATTTTATTGATTAATCAATCTTAATAACTGCTAGATATTATTATGAAACGACGTGTCCCAATTTCTAAATTACCTTCGGTTTTGCAAAAGTTTGTCTTGCGAAAATAAATAAATGTCTTGACTCACCCAGATATGGATATTTATATTGGCAACCGATTGTAAAATTAATTCTCTTAAAACTGAATTTACGTGGGTTATAAAATTTTATATTAGTTTATCAGATTCACAATAACCATTATCGGTCAATTTATTGTTGATCAATTTTATTTTTGCAATAAAAAAAAATTGTTTTAGTCTTTTGTTTCAAAACGAAAACGAAGTGTTCCCATTCCCCACCTGCCTAAACTTGAACCAAAAAAAAAACAACTGACACAGTCCCATCAATCAAAAGCACACCACTAACCGTTGAAAATCAAGCCGGTATTGCCATGTGGAAACAAAACGCCATTTTAAAAAATCGCATTTACAAAACATGTTCTTATTTCAAAAAGTCGACAATAGGTTCGAGCTTTAGTTTTTTTTTCGCAAACTTAGGCACAGGGGGCTAAATCTTACAACCAGGTTAACAATAAAGGGAGTGTTCGTCAAAAAGTAGTCTTAAAAAAATTGCGTCGCTTTACCGTTCTACCGTATTGTTCGAAATAGGTTATAAAAATTTAACGTCTCTATTATAGAGTTGGGATTATGTTTTTGATATTAATCGGTTATATGAAGACGGTTTACGACTATTTTTATTGGGTAACATAATAAAGTTAGTAGACTTTATATGAGGATATAAGTAACCTTGGTAAGTGAATTGGTTTTTAATTTGTTAGTTCCAAAAACAGGAGTTTCATTTCTCATTAAGGCGTTTAGCGAACGTCAAAACTTTTGCAACATATTAAATTTGTTTGTTTTGCAGAACTTGCTGTAATTGTTACCTGGCACTTTGTTAATTAGTTGACCTAGGCCCCGACTGTTGAATAGTTTCCTTTCTCTAAGACCCTATTTCAGTTTCTCTCTTACGAAATAACAAACAAAACGGTAACAACAGACGTTATTAATATCTACCGTTCCAATTTTCATTACTTTACAATTAACCTATTCTGTACGTAGCACAATAATATCAACCGTTACTTTCTATTAAAATTACATAATAAATATAGATTAAAAACTTTCGCTACCTCACCTGTCTAAAACGTATTTCTACAAAGTCATCTGCTCCATAAATTAGTTCACAATACATAATCAAAGATTCAATACGAGCCCACCCCTTAATATCCTCGTAAATTTCCCACAACGACTGCCGTGTTCCTTGTCACAAAATAAATCATGACATTTACATGTACTCTTTGGTTATTAAAAAAAAACTAGATCGGAACCGACTCAACAAAACGGCTCCTTAACAAATGCGTTTGAAGACGGTCCTCGAAATTTAACTTTAACGTATTAGAATTAAGGTCGGAATTTGTTTGTGCAGCTGAGTTTCAAGACTGCGAATCTTTCGGACAGGAACGCATCTTCGAGTTTCGCACACTTCCTCAAACAATAACGCGGAGAGCAGAGCAGGGTTAACAAAAGGATGAAGTTACTCCAGATTGTATAACAATAAATATTATTACTCCAATTTCTTCGGAACGCCGAAGGTGAACGATTGTTGCGTTAACAATAGTTTCAATTTGGTAAAGGTGAGGGCTTGCTACCTTTGACATAACGACATCTGCTATTTTTTATGTCTTCTTATTATTTTTGTGGAAGAATAATTTTAAGTGCTTTGCTTTAGCTAGCATGGGTGTATGAATATTGGTTAGGTTAGGTTACATTTAATTTCATATTATTTGTTTTATTTCTTCATAATAAAGGTTCTGAAAAACTAATTTCTAACTTTCTTTTCTGTCAAGTAAACAAGACATAAAATGGTCCGAAAAAAAAGCGAATTTGCAATAATTTTTGCAAGTGCTCTTCATCGAAAGATGATTGTACTAATTTGAAAGGTCAATTTTAAATTCTGGTACTTAAAAAATGTTAATATTCAAGTCGGAATGTCATCCCAAGTTCACTGTCTAAAACTTGCCGAAATTTATAGAAAATAGACGTGTTTTTAACTTCTAGTCACGGCAAAGTACCTATTTCGAAAATTCCTTTCCAAACTTTTCCAAACCAATAAAAATACATAAAATTCGCAATATCAAAGACAGAAACAGATACCAATCAAATATCAACACAATAATCAATTTAAACGAATTTATGGCCAAAACCCGCCATAACCCAGCGGGGAAACATACACGGACTTATTGACACTCAATTCTCTATGGCGGCCATCGTCCATATTGTATTTCTTTCCCATGGCCACCGAAATGTTTACCTTTTAAATTAAAAGTATCATTGACGACAAGTTTCAGAGCTACAATTTTACGGACTACGATTTCGTCAATAAAATAGTTAGGGGTGAATTTGATTGGAATCATTATTTTTCTAATTCAGTGGGCGTTTTGATTAGGACGTCCGGGCTATACGTTTTTCTAATGATATAGTTCGGATTTTATTTCCTATTATTTAGTCAATTAAAGATTTCATCATGACCCCATCAATCAGCTTTTTCCATGTAAAATCTATATCTCAATCATTATCAGTCATAATTTGTTGGAATGTAAAATATATTCAACAAAACCCTTCTTCGCTGAGGTGTAAATCAAACAAACAATTTTTTCAACGGTCCTATTACCTTTCAAATTCCAAATATAAATTGCGTAGGTTTTAACCCTTAACCCTCATTAGCGGGAGGACGAGAATACTCGAACCTGCTGGCACAATCAAGCTTATAATAATTTTCAGTGTTGGGAATCAAGCTTCTTCTCAGTAACAGAGGATGGTCCGTAATATACCACGCAGGCCAAAGACTGGGTTAGTAACCGTCACAAAATTTTCTATTTTTTGTTCTAGGACACACGGCGCAATTTCTTCCTTTACCATTTTGAGAAAGATAAAGCCCTGATTAGGTTTGAACTTGGTTTGAACACACCACAAACGACTCGACAACGAAGAGCATTACCATCGCAGCCCACCGTACGGAGCTCGTAATAAAACATGATCGAATCATGATCTTATGCTATATCAATTTCTTATTTGTGTTCGTTTTTTATGTACACCAAACAATTATTGTTAGTGTTACATTATGGAATGCTAATGGAGTCTCTATTTTCTCCAAATAGGTTAAGAATTCTTCCAATGATTTTGCGATTGTACTTGTTTCTTTCTCTGTTTATCTATTAAATGAGTTGCACCTGCCAAGTTATGTTTCTGCATCACCTTTAAGTCAACTTATAGAAAATGCCTAAGGCATTGAGTTCGTTTTTATACAGTGTTATTTACCTAGTGTACAAAGCTTTAATAGAACAAAATAATTAATAACAATAATGCTATCATCAATCTACCTTCTTCATTTTCAAAATTTACATTTGATTAATATTTTTATGAGTTTTGTATTTCATTACTACCAACTTCTTATTAGACTAGCAATTAAATATAAACAGTCGAAAATGTACATTCCACTTAAAACTAAACATTCTAATAACCATGTGGTCTTTCTCAAATAACCAGCAGCACCTTGAAAAAACTCGTTACAATAATATTGTAATATTTTGATTCATAGGCCCTCGACCCCATGGCATGCGTATACGCCACCATATGGTCAAAGATTGATAGATAAAACTGTCGTAATGACGGCATGACGTTAAATAGATACAGTTTTTTTACCTTACTGAACTATACTTTTGTAATATGAGGTAAGTGGAATGATATGTGTATGTGTGCCTTTAATGCCGACTTTCTCAAAATAATTGACATCTAAAGTGCAGATGTAGCGAAACTTTCGCAGTTTTGAAACTATTCTAATAAGAGAAATAAATACTGGCCTGTCAGTCTAGTAGTTAGTGACCCTGACTGCTATGCTGGAAGTCGTGGGTTCGATTCCCATCCAATACAAATGTTTGTGTGATGAGCACGATCATTTGTTCTGTGTCTGGGTGTAGTGTGTCTAAAATAATATGTATGTATGTAGAAATATATAAGTATGTTTATCAGTTGTCTAGTACTCATAACACAAACTCAGCGTAGTTTAGCTTGGGACTAGACGGCGCGGCGGCGTTGTGTGATAGTTGTGGAACAAAAAAAAAGTAACCTTAATGTCAACTTTCTCAAAATAATTGATACCTAAGGTGCTGATGTAGCAACACTTTCGCAGTTTTGAAACTATTCTAATAAGACAAAGAAAGTTCTAACTGTTTTCTTAGCAAGATCTTGCTATATCTTAAGTAGATGTTTAGATCAACTTAAGATAGTCATTCATGAAGTATTTTGCGTTATATTTGCAACTTTATTTTCTTAAATGACACTACATCAACATGAAAATGTTTGATACAGACAACATAGACTTAGAATGAAAAAGAGCAAACTGACAGAACACGGTTGAGTCTTGGTCAATACGTACTAAACATAGTGAAAGAAGTTATTATTTCCGACCTATAAAAATTACTGCATGTACATTTTTTTCACAACAATTACCAATAATTTTAATAATTTTTTAAGACCAGTTGGCAATTTTCAAATATTTTGGAGCCATGATTCATAGATAGATTCTTATTGGAAAATACTTTGATAAAAAACTAATTACGTCAAGAGACTAAGCTTTCAAAGGCCTTACCACAACGTATTAAAATCTCATGCGTACGAGAGAGAGGAGTTTAGTAGCACCATCTCTCTTTCTCACATCCATAAGCTTGTTCTACTGCTTAAACCGATCCTTCTAGCTTGCCGTTCGATCTTCTGGTAACAGTCCGGACCAAGCCAGGTCGACGGCGCCTCAAGGAGTAGTAGAGGCCCAAACTGCAGGGCAGAAGCCTACTGGGGCCTTGGTCCGATATCTGAAATGAAGTTCCGACCCCGATATGAAGGCTAAGAAGAAATGGGATGGGTCGTTTAGTCAGTAAGAGTCTGACACTGCCCCTCTGATCTCTCTAGATGATTATTCCCACCATAAAAAAAATCCCTTCCTTCAATATACCTTACAAGACCAAATAATGGAAATAAACTAAACAACAACATCTAATTACGTAATTGCACAGTAATTGTCAGCACTTACGGAGGCGCCTGCGCATACGAGCCGCGTGGGGGCGGCGACAGCTGCGCCCGCGCACTTAGCATGGGAAATTAATACTTAGCCGTAAAGTCAATAGTTTTGGTGAGTTGCTGTTGTTAAGAGTAATGTTGGTAGTTGTATTTGTTTTAATTGTTGCAGGTGAGGTTATGAGGTTGATTTTTTTTAACTTTGTGGTGTTGTAAGTTATAAATTTGAACGTTTTGCGTATTGCCTCGTTGTGTATACCGCGTACATTGAGGGACTGGAACAGTTTGCCAGCTGCGATCTTTCTGTCTGATTAAATTTGGGTGTCTTTAAGGCTAGAGTGAATAGGCTCTTAATGAACTAGTGCGCCTCACCATTATCTAACGATTGCATCACTAATAATAATAATAATATGTCCACAACTATCACACAACGCCATCTAGTCCCAAGCTAAGCAAAGCTTGTGTTATGGGTACTAGACAACTGATAAACATACTTATATATTTCTAAATACATACATATTATAGATAAATTACACCCAGACACAGAACAAATGATCGTGCTCATCACACAAACATTTGAAATCATCACTGCTTACTATCAGGTGAGATCGCAGTTAAGCACCAGTTTATCACAATAAAAAATACATAATTATGAATAATAGTGTTTTGGATAGAACACTCATATTCTAGAAGCCTTCCTTTCATAAAGAGGCCCCAGTAAGACCCTGGACCAAGTAAGACCCTGGGCCCCAGTAGAAGATGGAGGGATGGGGTCTTTACGTGGACGAAGTCGCTGGCAGAAGCTAGTTATGTATATATATATGTATAAAGATATGTGACAAACATACGATACTATGAAAAATATTATTTTTTGATCCAGTTCCCTTCAGTAATTAATAAAAACCACTCGTGCCATAGACAGATGTAAGATTAAATTAATCCGGTAAGAACTAGATAGCTACTTTATAACTAGTTTTTTTTTAACACTAGATTGTAGGTACACCTGATAATCATTATGTCATTTTCGCATTTAACTCAATCATTATTAATTATGCTATTTATCTAGTGAACTTTTCCACTACTGTAATTACAGACACAATTAAAGACAATAGGCGTGCGGATACCAGAGTCATCTTGGGGCTTAATGAATTAAACTCTTGAATCTCAAGTGACCGCCAGTGTTCGCATACCTATTGTCTTTCTATTATGTCTCTAATTACAGTATCATCATCATCATCATCATGTCAACCGAGCGACGCCCACTGCTCGGCATAGGCCGCCCCCAAGGATCTCCACAATTACAGTATACGAAAGGTTAATTATAATCAGGTCTCAAAAAATTACACCATTACATCAGTTCCTTAGCTTGTTTGATTTTTTTTCTTCTTTAAAAACTGACTTCTGCTGTCGGATTCGCCCGCCTGATTGTATGTTTCTCCAAGCATATGTACTGAATCCTTTTCCATCCCCTTAGGAGGCAAAATTTCGAAAATCCTTTCTTAGTGCTCACCTATATCATAAAAGGAAATCTTGAGCAAAATTTCATGATCCTAATCCCAGTATTTAGCATTTATATTTTAATTGTGTATTTGTCAGTCAATCAGTTCTTTTATTTAGCTTTATCAATTTTTGACACTAACTAAAGGCTTTATGGTTAATCTCCTATCAAATTAACCAAAAAGTCTAAAATTTGACTAAATCTAGTCCAAATTAGAGCTCCCGGGTTGAACGGCTCTTTATAACTTAAAACTCTGCCCACCCCAAAAACAGAACACGTCAACATAACAAATGACGTCAAAACCGGAACCAATAATAAAATATTCCGAAATGTCCCCAAAACATGACAGCATTTGAATTCCATTATTGAACCATAAAACCCTGGGTTCCGTAGAAACGGGTGCGTTCTGAATTATTCATGTCAACGCCACCTGTCGGCCAACCGACAAACTAACGTTTGTTACCATAAATTATGTACTAATAAATATTTGATCGGTTTGTGCTTCGTAAAAGCCATTATGGTAGAATGAAAATTTTCTGAAAAACGGTCTATTTTCTTTACCGTTTTCGTTATTAGGCATCGTTATTTTTAACCATTTATAGGTAATCACAATAGTATTTTTCCATAATTAAGCTCTCTGTCTCGAAGCTATTTTATAAAAAAACTATTACCTAACTCCCATTTTACGGACCAAAATCCATTTAACACCTGTCTGGAATAGTCCTTGTAATAAAACACTCAATTATCAAGTGAAAGAGCACCATATACATAAATATCCACAGAATTGTCATCTATGCAAAATTTAATAAGTTCACTATTATATAGGTAGTAAAACAGATAAATTTTAGTTACGGTTACATGATAATCTTTGAACGGTTCTGAAGTCAAGTCCATAGCTTTTCATTACCAACAAAATTATATCAAATTACTTTCCTTTTTTGTCTTTCCGAATCCGTAAATCCATTATGAATATTTCCAACCGAACATACAAGCCTCCACAATGTCTTCTCACGTCAAATAAAATCCCTTAAATTCGACTAAAAGGACAAGGTAACAATTCGTAAAATTCAATTCTAGACGACAAAAACATCCGGCCATCTTGGCGAACTTCAAGACAAAGCTGATGGATGTCTTGCCACTTTATCTTACGATCTTGCCGTCAATAGAACCCTTATCTCAAGAGGATAAAGTTTCAATCTCAATTGTCCAAGTAACCTACAATCTTATCTACGTCTTATGTCACTGTATTGAGACTTACTTCCATGGAATAAAGACTAATATTGCTAAGATGGAGCGATCGATTAATTTTGTATTACCCAGTAACCGCTCAGCAAATTCGAAAGATTCAAATTCAGAATCCGCTAAAACGTGTTCCATTCTATTCAGCCAGCAGCTTTGACATTCAGCACGCACCATACCTTCCAAAAAGTATTCCAGATTTGAATCTAAACCTTATTCCTACGTGAGTTTGTCATTTAAAAAGTATATCGGCCAGTAATATAACAGAGTTTGTGCATTGGGTAAGAAACTTTTTTGTTTGGCGACCCCACGTTTTGCGAGTCGAGACGTGCATTCGATATTAAAAAATGCTTCAGAAAAATCTTTAAATTCAATAGTAATTTGGTGTTGAATAGGTAGGGAGAGGATAATGTAAGTACGCCCTGTTTTTGCGGTGTTGTATTTAGTTCGCGAATTTCTCGAGTCGCTTTGTGTACACACTGGTTTCTTGCCCAGCGTGAGTCTGTCACAGTACCCTGGATATGAATGGAGCGACCGAGTTTCTAATTACACAGTCAATTTGGTAAGTAAAGCGGGAAACATGAGTTATTGCCCTGGCCCGTAACCGAGATGAAATCGGCCATATTTAATATGCGACAATAGCTTGAAAATTTTTGTGAAAGACTTAGCATAATAATGTGCATATTGGATTGTATTTTTAAGCGATTAGTTGGTGATTAGCCCATAATAACTGCGTGCAGTTCAAGGGCGTACCTTTTTAGAATTTACCGTTTTGTTTGTTTTGCAAATTATGCCACGGGAAGCCAAATTACTTAGCACGTGTTTCTACCATGGAGGCGTCTATGGTAGATTAGTTAAAGTTCCTTTTAAGGAGCATTTTAAATAAATAATTATCTGAACTAAATTATTAACCGCTCATTACAAATTCTTAAGTAATTCTAGAACTTTTAGTAATAATTTTAAAATCCACTCATAGCAAGGCTGGGCATTGCTAGTAGTAGATTTAAAAATGGTGTATAATTATCTAACCATATAGGAATATATCGGTCCGAAAGATAATTACTTACCAAAAATTGCCAAAGACAATTAAATATTTGAGTTCATCCTCATCTAACAAAACTTTCACTATTTTTGCAACACCAAACTATTATTACACAACAATTATCTATTCAAAAAAAGAACGCGTGCAATATATCGATTTATCGCCTATAACTAATGTCATCAGTGCCACATTCCAAATCGCATACGCTATGAGACGCGTGATGCCGCAAATGGTACGTAACGGGATGATTCTATACCGTATTGGAGGCAATATGGCATCGTATGGCAGATGAGTTACTATTAGTGGTTATATTAAATTCGTAGTATAGAAAGCTTCGGAAGCAGTATACGTTAAAAAAGTGGATCATATCTGCAGAATTACTTCAATTCAGTACAGATCTGTGAAACTAAAGATAGATGCTGTAGACAGCTATATCAAAAAGCTAATGATGATAAATATTCTACTAAGGATGACCCAGAAATAAGCCATGACTATAAAAACCTATAACTATAACCTACAAAGGGCCAAGACTAAAATATACGCGGGAGAAAATATCTTTTATTTTAAGGCTTCTAGGTCCAAAGTAAGTTAGGATTTGCTGAAAAAATTACTTAAATAACTACTTAAGTTAGTAGACTATCTAAAAAAAATCAGAAACAAAATGAAAACCAGAACCAAAATTCTCTAGACGATTCGGAAACCTTATAACAACCAAATGGCAAGTCACATACTAACAAAATCACCCCAGACTCAAATTCTCTTAAACTACATTAAAATCAAAGCACTGACCAACCTAACCCCTTAGTCCCATATTCATAAGAAAGTCGTTACGTACATCTTTCATATAGCCGCGAAGAATCAAAAGATTTTACTTCACGAGGGGAAGTGAAGAAAGATATTTACGATGGTCATACTCACGCAATTCTCTTCGATGACCGAGACGCGTACGAATCAGTATCGTATATAGGTAATGACCATGTTATGAGTTTTGAATAGCCGTGAGATGTGGCATCGATGATGTTAAAGTTATCGTAATGGGTTTACGTTACGTTACGTTTTGTCTAATGTCTTTAGGTGGGATGAGGAAATTGGCTTGTGTACGATTTAGCGAATCAATTATGGACCATTATAACAGGTTTTTGATGAGTATGGATGTGAATATTTCAGATATATTTGCATTTTAGTATAGATTCTTGTAGTCTTATTTTTGTTCATACACAATGGTTTTAGGGCGATAAAAATACTTCAAAGGGAGATAAAAAGGGTCATGTACAGGTATTTATAACTCAAGATATTCCTTTAAAAGTCCTTTTGTCAAAATATTGAGAGTAATATGTTTTTAAAAAAAGTCGGGGAAGTTTAGTAACTGTTGCGTTTCTTGCTGGTTATTCATTTGGATTAAAAAACATTTTTTGGTGCCTTTATGTAATTTGCATTTACATGGATGATCTTTATATTCAAGTTGCGTTATCGAGAGTTCATCAAAAACATCACTGTTGACCATTTTTAGAGTCATTGCCATTTTTTAATTCATATTTTATTCTCTTCTAATCACCGTCATTTCACTTACGTCCTTACTAAATATAGGTATCATTTTTCACACATCGATTATTCCTTCCATCTATGACAATGGCTTCAAATTATAGACCCTTGTAATACCCAGACAACCTATACCTTCATAGTCTTCAATCACTCCATGTTTGTCCCATACATTATACATGCGAATATATAATCGCTCATTCGTACCTATGTGAACAGAGAACATTGACATCTGTCGGAGCTATGACGAATGTTAGTCGTAATTGCTTTGAGTCATTAGGTGCTTTCATTAATTCATAGAAGCTTTACTAGCGTCTAGATATTAATTACAATCTATTGTTATAAAATTTCTCTATGTTCACTGTTTCTATGCAATAGTTGTATTCTAATTTAGTATGAAAATATTATCGACTAGCTTTTGTCAGCGGCTTCGCCCGCGTACATAAAATATAGCCTATGTCACTCAGGAGTAAAGTAGCTTTCTATTGTTGCTAAAATTTTTCCAATCGGACCAGTAGTTCCAGAGATTACCCCCTACAAACAAAAAAACATAAAAACAAAAAAACAAACTTTACCTCTTTATTATATTAGTGTAGATAGTGTAGATTGTACTTCAAATAAATTACAATTGTACTAATTCACTCATAATTTCTTTTTCTCTCATTCCAGATCAAAAATGTTGAAGTGGGCAGTCTACGGTAAAAAGAACCAAGATCTACGAGTATCTAACGACCTTGAAACCGAAGATTGCGAACAATATGCTGACGAACCTTACAACAATAACAAAATCAGAAGATCTCTTGATGCACAAACAGTCAAAAAGAGCAAAAAACCCAGCAGATACCAGCGGAGATCTTTAGGGTCCAATGCAGTTAGAAAAAATAACAGAGCTGTAGACAAAGAAAATGTAAACTACATAGGAAATACACCAAATTATTACAGGGAAGGTTTCATCAAAAAGCCAGAGGGTATTGCTCTAAAAGATGTAAGCAATATCACACCAACAGGAACTCCTGTTAAAAAAAATGAGAGAAGGAAATACTTATTAAGTTGTTCTAAAGATGATATACCTCCAGATTTACCACCCACTCCTCCTACCTATAGCAGAAGAGTAAGAGAGGCAAAGAAGAGAAAACTAGAAATGGCTAGTGCCAATGAAGTATTTAGAAGAGATAGCTGTGTATATAAATCTGAAAGAAGAATTAAGCCTATTGATAGAAACTCGTTAAGTCCTAAACTAAGTCATAGCTCGTCTGAGCCTTCATTAAATGATCTATCTGATAGATTGAGTGCTACTACCACTAGCAGCAGAAACTCTTTTGCTTTAGGAAAGCAAATGAATGTTCCAGTATGTACAACAAAAGCAGTTAACGACGGCTTAGTTGAAATAGAATATGATCAAGATTTAGTATTAAACTGTATAGAAAAACCTTTAACTATTAACAATAGCACTATTGAAAAAACCACTTTACCTATATTCGGACATCACATCTTTATGGAAAACCCTTTATATTTCAATAACAATGACATAGGTCTCACAAATATAAGACCTTTGAAAAGAACGAGAAAGAAATCTAATGAATTTGAAAGTGACTTCAAATCTCCGTCTGTTGATAAAAAAGATGTACATACACTAGTAAGAGAAGGATGTTCGCCTATCTCTATTACACCTTTATCCAATAAATTAGCTGCCCTAAGATTTAGCACTATGAGTGTACACACCAAATCACAAAGGGTTCCGTTTACCAATGACATTACTGAATATTTTCCTAAAGTAGAGAATCCTTTTACTATCCCTCTGAGGGACGAAGAAACATCTACAGAAATGGAAAACAAATTCATCCTAGGTAAGGATTTAACCAGCAATAACACTGACTCAACAGTATCAACCACGCAAATGGGTGATGTAACACTCGAGAGGATGATTGAAGACATTATAAAAAGTACTAAAATTATCAAATCCAAAAGAAGGATATTGCACAAAGCTCCAGAAGTAGAAATTCAAGAAGAAATTCCACCTCTTGAAACAGTAAAAGATTTATTTGTCAATCCCCAGGCAGAGAACAAAGCTAATTTAATAAAAGAAGCTAAATATGTGAACTTATCACGAGAAAACTCAGTTTCACCTAAAAATACTCCAACTAAGAAAATGCCTGTACATAGGGTAAACGACAAATTATTAAAGAATCTTCCAATTGGTTGCTTCATATTAGATGATGGAGATGGTTATAATGAAAGAGAAGTAAGGACGCCAGACAATGCTATCGATGTTAAACGTAAGGCAAGCTCAAAGAAGCGTACCACAACACTTAGCAGATCGCAGTCCATGAATGTTTATTTTGAAAGAGACAATCTGGGCTCTATGTCGGCAGAATCAACGCCTGACTTATATTCAGCAGCCGAAGAACGTGCAAGTCTTAGACTAAAACGACAAAAGTGCATAAGAAGAAAAAAATCTACAGTTAGCAATGAAAGTCAATGGAAAAATAAGGATCTGAAAACGTCAATTCTCACTTTAGAAATTGGAATACCAAGTCCAGCAACAGAGCTGCCAAATACGTCGTTATGTGAGCCTTTAAGTCCTCCATTGTCAAATCCAACTGTAACTGATGATTATCAAAATATTTCGTTGAAATCAACTGTATCTCATAGCAGCTTGATGCCTTACGACACTCTCAACAATTCTCATAACAAGCGATCTAGGGAACTGTTTGGTCTTACCTTAGAACATGGTATTCCTAGTCCTATTACTCCCGTACCGAACCTTAAAAGACCTGGTAAAGTATTGAGCGAAGAAAGAGCTCATAAGACTAGTAAATTGGATGAAGATTTTCTTCCAACTGATGCATACACTCCTGTTATCGAGCATAAGTCTATACGACGATGTTTGACATATTCTCCAGAAGAGAATAGCATTAGTAGTAGTGAGGAGAAAAGACGAAGCGTTGCAAGCAATCGACTAGAGCGTTCTAGCGAACGTTTCCAAGCTCTCAAAGGGACGATAGATTTAGAAATAATGACTAGAAATGACGTCATAGACGTTCACGGTGAGTGGTGACTATCGACCTTCATGTTACCTCATTGTTATAGTGGTGTCCAATTTGGTCGGGTTTGATAGCTCTTTTTATGTTTCCAGTTATAAGATGCCGAGATCTTCTGAGGTCCTCAGGGAAAGTGGATGATATCAATGCTTATGCAAAGGTTGGTAGTAAATTACTTTATTACGTTGGGGGATACTTGAGATACTTTTTTGTAAAACACTTTCCTTTGTTTTTCTTGGGTAAATTAAATTAGTGTCCTGATTTTGTCGTGACTTTCTTTAGCGTTTTTTTTTTGTGCAATTTGTCATTCTTAAGGGTAGCTCACGAAATTCATATTTTTGTAATTTGTAGCTCAGTATCGAATGTATTAGCAGTACGATTATTTGGTCTATGTCTAGATGTCATATTTATCTATAATACATACGTATTTAGAAAGTAATATAAGTGTATTTATCAGTTGTCTAGTACTCAAAGCACAAGCTCTACTTAATTTTGGACTAGATGGCGTTGTATGAAATTTGTGAAATATCATATTATTATTAATGGTAATCTAAACATTCCCCCAGGTCGTAATCAGTGGTGTAACAGAAAGCCAGACTCTTCCATCCCAAAGGTCAATCTTCCAAAGAACATCGGTGCTCTACGGCAAGCGAGCGCCTGAGTTTCAAAGGCACCTGAAGCTGCCCCTGCCAACAGCGATCTACGATCACCAGGTGCTTCATATCTCCGTGTGGCATAGGGATAAGAAATATCGGTGAGTACCACCAGAAAATAGCTCTAAAATTCTAAAGGTGCTGATAAACTTGAGCATTCACTTATAATGAGCAGTCTTGCGTTACATCATAGAAAAATACGTGAACATTCTATCGAGCGTTCTGGCGAGCATTCTAGCAAGCATTACATTGCATTGTATTGCGCAATGCGACTGTCAAGTCTGTCATCATCGTAAAGAATGACGCGCATCGACTAGAGCTTTCATTAGAAAGCTCATGAAAACGTTTATAGCAATGTTTGGCTCAGCTCGTTGTTCAGTTCGTCAAATATAAAAACGGCGAATGCTCGATGTTCTGTTACAAGTGAATTGTCAAGTCTATCAACACCTTAAGACAAATAAAACAAAACAACACAAAATCACAAAATTGCAGATTAGTTTTTTTTTTACTTTGCACCCGTAGAATAGTCTGAAAATCCGAAAAATAAATATTCTTACTAGATTAACGATCATGATGAAAGTTTGTAATAATAATTTAATTAGAATTAAATTATTAGCATAATTTAATAGTATTAAAAATATTACACAGCAATAGTATTGAAAATAAAGTGTAAACTTCAAGCAAATTCAAAGGTAAGTTTATTTTTTATTATTTTATTTTGATGTTAAGTAAGTTCCATTGTCACAAAGTTAAGAGGACATAGGGGTACGTACGGATTACGTTTTTTTAAAGCACTAAATAAGTTTTTCTATTTATAACATGCCCGTCACTATAGGTTTTTTTATGGTAAGTAAAAATCATCCAATGACGAATCCCGCTCTTCGGCGGAGCGGAAGTCAGTGTCAGAATTCTACTGACTAAATGACCTACCGATCCTTCTTACCTTAATTCCTGGGCCCCGGTATTCCGCTTTCGTATCAACCCTTGACCCAGAAGGTTTCGACCCCGCAGGACCCGAGGTGAGGTGCGCGGGAATAGTGCGTGCCGTCGACGACTTGGGCTCGATCCGGACGGTTACCGGAGGGGTGGACAGCGAGTTTCCCATTGCTCGCCATCCGCAAGCCCAGCCCATCTCGTCTGCGGCTCGGAAATGGATTATCCTCGTCAACTTAGAGGCGCAGTTACAAATTTTCCCAGTCCCAGTCAAAGTGGGGGGCCGCGCGCAACTACAGCAAATGGTTCAAATTACGTGCCGCGTACTAAAATAATTAGATTTTTTAACGGAAATAACTTCTATAAGTAATCAATTTCATCGAAGCTACCAATTTATCGGCAGCAAATAATCCTTATAAGCCTCGGCTTATGGCGGCACTAAAGCGGATTTATCGTTTTACTATAATTAAATAAACGGGCCAAACCCTAATATTTTAAGTAACACTGATTCACTCCTCTTTAGATACTCTTTAAGCTAGGTTATTAATACTTATAGGAGTAAGTTGAGTTTACTTTGAACCAAATATAATTTTTATATTGTTACATGCACTTTGCCCGCGACTTCGTCTGCGTCTATCGCGTTCTGATTTCAACCCCTAAAAGACATAATTATATATAAGTATAATTTTATGTGGTGGGTGGCTCAAATATAATACATGCAATCTTTATATTTTTATATGTCTACATTCTGTTCCACATTTGCCATAGGGCTCCCCTTTCTCCTCCCAAACCTCCCTGACTTGGGCAATCTCTGGCCAAGTTTGACTCGCGACAAGATCACATCATTACAACACCATCATCACGACCGGCCTTGACGGCGGCATCAACCTCCCTTTGGCGTCCAGTGGGTGACAAGTATAGGTCACCGTAAAATTTACAAACGCAATTTTACAATTGTAAAAAGTCACGACAAATTGTAAACTACTTTTTCTAAAGAAGACGCGTTTAATAGTTATTATGCTTCATCTATGAAATTACCACTCTATAAAAATCTTGATTCGTAGCTAACGTTATAAAATCCATAGAACATAAAAAAAAAAAAGTCCATTTACGAAAATTACTTACGGTCCCTTAAAATCAGAGGCAATATCATTTCCTATACGTGTATTTTCGTCTTACATAACGTAACACAAACATTTGCTGACGCACGAGTATATCTATCTTCCTCTATACCTAATTAAGTGTTTCACTCAATAACACACCCGCGGTATTTCGTTTCTACGCAAGGTTGCGTAGCTACCGTATTTGGTAGCTACCGAAAAATATTCCATTAATATTTAATATCATTTAATGTGCCTGTCTGGTTTAAGAGCAGTAGTGGCCGAGTAGTAATGGCCCCGACTTACGAGTTGTGGGTCGCGGATTCAAACCCAGCCAGGTGCACCTAGTGTAGTTTATTTCATGACCACTGCTCTCAAAACGGTATGTCCTAGAACCAAAAATTCGAAGACATGTGACATCAACCAATTCGCACTGGGCCCGCGTGGTGGATTATGGTCCATTCCCCTTAGAGAGTAGTCCTGTGTCCCAACAGTGGGAACATTAAAAAGTCCGATGATGATGAATGTCTTGTTTGGTTCGTCTAGTGGCCGCAAACGGTTTTGCAGAGCAAATGGTACTAGGTCCGATACCTGGAAAGAAGTATCGCCGCTGGGATTCCGATCCCGATTTCCGGCCACTGCAGGCGCCGGTTTGCTGACGTCGGGCAATAGGTAGGTCGCCGGCCGAACGTCCGGTAACCATCCAGACCGGGTCCAAGTTGTCGACGGTGCGTATCGTTCCACGAGTTCCTCAATTATTAGCAAAGTCGTAAAATTTGTCACCTGGGTCCTGGAACGAAGGCAAAGAAGGAACAGGATTGAGTTTTTTAGTCGGTAAAAATCTGACACTATCTCCCGCGCCACGCGAGGGCATGGAGATTTCTTCAGATGATTTTTACACACCTGAAAAAACTGTGTTGAGCGCTATGGGTTAGCTTCTGAAATGAAAATCCAGGGTCCTGGACCTCAAGCCAAAGGAACATAAGAGTGGGGTTTATTCACTAAAGGTCTGACACCGTCCTGCTCCACCATAGATCGAGAAAACTCATTGATTCAAACAAATTACCACCTTTTTTTATGGTGGGCAAAAATAATCCAATGACGAATCCCGCTCTTGGGCAGAGTGGGAAACAGTGTCAGACTCCTACTGAATAAACACCCCACCCCGTTCCTTTCCGCCCTTCGCACTGGGGCCAAGCCTTCCTTTCAAAAAGAGTCCCTGGGCCCTAGTCGGGAATTACCACCTACCCAGGCATGATAATGTTGTAAAACCATCAGGTTACCAGCTGAGCCAGTTCCGTTCACCTGAATTTTGTACTGAACTCATCTGCAATTCAGTAACATGCACGAAGCGATATTTAATTCATGGAATATGAGATTAGTAATGGTATATAGCTGTGGAATAAACTTGTATCATGATTATGAAATGAAATACGGTATTTTGATGGATATTTAGTGATATTTAGCTTTAATTTTAAGGAATTATTGAAGAAAAAAACGTCTTTCGTCAACCGCAAGTAATACCTAAGAAGGAATGGGGTGGGTCGTTTAGTCAGTAAGAGTCTGACACTGTTTCCCGCTGCTGTGTACCTACAATAAAGTGTATATCTATCTATCTATCTATCCATCTAAGGGCGGGATTTGTCATTAGATGATTTTTCTTACCATAAAAAAACCTCAAGTAATATGAACACGGGCAGAACGGCTTTTTAGTAGCAATTTTACCAATAATAAATTTACTATTTTTTGTCTGTCTCTCTTAATTGAGTTGAAAACCAGCGTCGCTGGTTTTCAATTGAATCATCTAGTTGTCTGATTTTTTTTTTTTGAACTGCTAAGTCCAGTTCAGTTTGGTGCAACTGAGAGATACATAATTCTCACAATGTTAGTTTTTTTTTAAGCTACTACATATTGTTTCTAAACTCTGTATACTGCCTACAAGTCATTAACTCGCTCAGCTAACGTTTGCTTAAATAATTCAATTTCGTTCATGCGTAAACAAATTCAATTCAATTTAAAAAAGCGTTTGATTTTTTTAATTTTATCTTTACGAATCGATAGTGTTTCACATATAGGATCGACCCTCCACAGGATTAAAACAATAAAAATGTATCCGTGTATAATCTATACTATACCTATAATTGGGGAAGCTATGTTCTAGGGTAGAAACGGCAATTCGGCAACAGTAAGTTTGCTGTGCCCTCAGGCTAAGTGAAGCTTTGATCATAGTAAGAAGGATCAAGTTAAATGCCATTCAACAAAAGCCTTACGTCAAGCAGAGGCACCGCACAAATGTTTGTATGGTCTACAAATAGTGGTTCCTGGTGTAAGTGTCTTGTATGTTTGTGAACATACCTACGTTACAGGAGTAGTTCCAACTCCAAGCGTGGGACAGCGATTAAAAAAAAAGAAGTATATGACGCGACAAATAAGTCAAACCTCTTTTTTATCAACGTGTAGTTCAGCCGTAGAGAGTTGTGGTGGCCTAGTGGCAAAGAACTTGACTTGTAGGTCGCGGGACCAAACCCTGTCAAGCCTGTATAATTTACTACTACTACTCTGTATAATTTATTTCAACACTACTGCTCTCAAAACTGTAAAGACAAAAGGTGTGCGACCGCTGGCGTTCGCTTGGGACTCAAGAAAAGGAAAAGGAAAGCTGCAGCCCGCGAAAACTGGCGCCAACCATGACCGCTCAAGCAAGAGTGTACCGACTAAAAAGAGAGAATCATACTTTAAAAATTGTACTATGCTCCTATAAAGATATTCGTCCATTTAGGTACCACATATGACCCACATTTCTGGCCTGGTAGCAGTATCCCGTGAGACCATTTTTTGTAAAAGGCTTTAAGAGCGGTCCACACACAGAATATTATAACGTTTAAGGCCCATATCTCTCACGTCCTAAATAAAATATTTGCTGTAAATATTTCAACGGCTAAACAAGGTTACTGGCCTGTCTTTTCTAAAACTTTCGCCTTAATCAAAGTTAAAAGGCTACAATTTATTTAAAAGCGATTAGTTTCCAACTCATTGTAAGTAACTCAGTTAAACTTAAAACTTTAAGCCATGAAACAGGTTATTAAAACTTATTTTATTAGAGGCTGTGTTTCAAGTTAATTAAGGCTGAGAGATTACAAAACATAACCGTTCATTAAAAATAAGTATTACAGCCTCGCCTTAATTAATGATATAATTTTTCGGTAAACATTTTTTTCAAGGAAAAACCATTTTCCTTACCATAGTCACGTTTTTTTTTCGCTTTACCCTAACCCATATAAAAGCAGAAACCGATATCAATGTGATTGTTACGAAAAAAATAGCTGAAAAGCGAACAATTTTGTCAACTCGAGTAGACGCGTGACATGAATAAATGAATTTCGAACGTCGACATTCGAATTTCGAGTTCCACGTCTCTATGGTGAGCCGCCATTTTGTTGTTTTTAAAAAAAGAAGTGTTAATGAAAAAATAATGCACGGCGCATGTTTTAAGTAGGAGTGCTGTATTCACTTTTTCCTCCTGTGTAGCACTTTCATACATAAGATATTGGGGAGTTGAAGTGACGCTGGCTCGACTGGACCTGCGCACAGCGATCGATTGCCCAACGACGCAGACCCGGGCAGTTGCGTTGCCGACTCTAGACGGACAGCGGTCCCGTTTTTGCCGCGTCTACCCCTTTAAAAATACGCATAGATTTATTTAAGTGTCGTGCAGTGAAGTGATTGTGGTGTTCTTATTTAAAAAAAAGTGGATTGAATTTTTGAAGGGTAAGGTTATTTTTTTTTTAGTTTTTCCTTAAAACTTAACCATATCAAAATCGGAGTCATTTGTCACTGCATACCCATATTTTTTTAATTCGATTTTTTTTTTGCTTTTATTTTCTTTTAAATCGAAACTCATCCAGTATTTTTTTCGTATGTTATGTAGCGAATTTAGAATTGTAGTAGTAGGTAGTGAGATTTAAAAACTGAAATTATTCCGATAAAATTACCGTAAATTATTTTATCGTTACTACAACAATTTTATTTATACAAAACGGGCAGGACATCCTTTGTTACCATTTCGTAAAATCATCAGAATCTAACATTAAAATGACGCTCATATTTACGTAATTTCTTTCGTGACATCATTAGATATTAAGGAACTCATTATTATTATAATTATAATGATATTCATCCCCTCACTGCGGTGGCATCCCCTTTTGACTCGTTATATAGGGATATGGGTGACATCCTTACGTCTGCGGGCCATGGGTGGCGGGATAGCACACTAACACAATAAAATTTAGAAGGATTTATTCGTCAGTTTTATAAAACGAACATCATACTACTTCTTCTTTTTCTAATTCCATTTTTAAATCATCTAATTCATTTAGTTTTTTTTTTTTTTTTGTCAAACCTTACTTTAAATTGTATTCGATTTTTAAAAAGATAGGAAAGAGAGATCTCGGACATCTTTTAAAAAAAAAATCGAATCCTACCTCTATGATTGTAAATTCTAAATTAAAAAAAAAAACGTAGGTTGGCTGGTTTTTTTTTCTGAAAGCACTAACGTTGGGTTCTTGAACTATTTTTTTAAAACCAATATGAAGTCGATTAACCTAAATTCCCGTAAGTATACATATTAGACTACATTACTTATTCTGGGAGTGGTTTAGCTACAGTCAATGTGTATTTACTGTGTGAACTCGTTGACCTCACAATTATAATAGGGAATAGTTGAATATGAACAAATGTATCATGTACTATTTCAATAATATAAAATACAATACTAATTGTGAAAACAATATCAATATTGGCAGGAAAACAAACGAGATAGAAATATAGAACAATTTAAAACAAATATCTCTGTCCCTCTCTCGCCAAGACGCCTTTGACGTCAAAGACCATGTCAGACTTCCCTTTCATAATCGCAGCTTTGAAGTTTTATAACTTCGTTGTATATGAAGTAGCTTAACATAGCATTGCTGTTATCCTAGTAGTAGGAACATTTAATAAGTCTGATTTTATAATGTTCTCACTACTGGGATTCAGGCCTCATTTCTGGGACAGGGAATCAACCGTAATCCACTATCCGGGCCCAGTGCGGATATATGAAAATATTTTAATTTTATTTCCTATTTTTGATGTGAACTTAATCTGAATTTTGTTATATTAACATAGTTTTTTTAAGATCATTACTACTGACAATTCTAACATAGTTTAAAACCTAAGCTATTAAATCTATGGACATTATTTTAGTATGAAATAAAAGCATTTATATATTTTTTAAATAGCAAATAAAATAATTGCATGTATATTAATTACTAGCTTTTGTCAGCAGCTTCGCCCGCGTACATAAAATATAGCCTATGTCACTCTGGAGTAATGCAGCTTTCTATTGTTGCTATTTTTTTTCCAATCGGACCAGTAGTTCCAGAGATTACCTCCTACAAACAAAAAAAACAAACTTTACCTCTTTATTATATTAGTGTAGATTTATTTATTTATTTATTTATTTAACTATTTATGTACACACATATAATTAATAGATAATGAACATCACAAAAGAAAACAATGTACAAAGGTACTGCTTATTTCATAAAGAAATTTCTTCCAGCAGACCTGCGAAAGGAGAAATTGGTAGAAATGTAGACAATAGTGTGCAGAAATAGGAAAAGAAGAGGTGGTGAAAACTTAAAATTAAAATAATATATACTTATATAACTATATATACTTTAAACTAAAAATAAATACATATATAATAAACAAGAAAATGTATCATACTACAGAGGAAAGGTAGTGCTCTTTTACTTTAGCCTTAAAAAGTGAAATAGCTTTCAGATCACGAATGCTAGGCGGAAGAGAGTTCCACAACCTTACTGCGTGGACAGAGAAAGAGTAGGAGTAGTAGCTGGATTTATGAGGAGGAGTTTTAAGAAGGGATTTTAGGTGTGACCTACATGGAGCGTCGCTAGGACGAAAGTAGGAAAAACGATCACGAAGGTAGGAGGGATAAGATGGGTTGTGAAGGATATTGAAAAGGAGACATAATATGCGAGTGTTAAATGTGTGTGTGTGTGTGTGTTTAATTAATAAGCTCTAGGACCACTCTAAGTTTACTAAAAAACGTTTTATTACTGTCTTCGTTAATTAAATCTGACGTTGGGTGTTTTCATGGGGTATGTTACCCAGTTACTGGGTGGTGAAGGTCCGATAAGCGGTAAATCCAGGTGAAATACTGGTGTTCAGGAGAATTGGGTTAGTCTGGAAGGAGACCCAAGGGAGAAGGATGGGTAGTTCGCGTTAATAAATAAGTTTAAATATAACATAAAAATGTTCTATATGTAAAATTAAAATGTGTAAAATATCTGATTAATGATAATTATATGATACGGCAGATACGATTAAAAAAAATTAAACATAATATTTTAGATCAAAAGTACCTACCATGTGTCTACCATGTAGTCTACCATGGTGCTGATTGTTTATCTTCATCAGCACTATCTGCCTGGAATCTGAAGACTTTTCCAAGTCTTCACAGATGAGTTAAAACAAATGAATTGACCAACTGTTTCTTTACTTAACTACATAACACAATAATTCTTCATTTACCAGAAGTAAGGCAAACATGCTCCATCAGCGACAACATCGTTGCTTACCATAGAGTGAAGAAAACGTATAGATAGATTGATATATTCTTTATTGCACACCAAAAATAAAAATAACAATAGGAACTTAAAATGTGAACAAAAAGTGAGTCATGCCACTGTCTTTCTCCTAAGTATTTTATTAATTCCCTTTAAAATTACCAAGAGGAACGTTTTTTTTAATTCCTATAAACTAGAGCTTGACTGCGATCACTACAAAAAATATTATAGATGTAGAAACTTTTCAAAAGACAACCTGTGCAGCTTGTGCAGCGAAGAATTTGTTTTAAACGCTAGTCTTTCAAAGAATCTTGAAGCAAATGTCAGGTAGCTAGAAAACATTGTTCATTTATTACTTATACATAATTTTTTTTTACTAGTGACCTGCCCCTGGTTCAGTTGATGCAAAGTATACGTAATCCTTCCTCGTTTATTATACTTTCTATTTGTGAAAACCGTATAAAAATCCGTTCTTGAATTCTGCCTTCTTCGTCTTCTGATTCTATTTAGTTGGGGTCGGCTCTTCTTGTCTTTATTTTCCATTGAGCACGTCTATGTTGAGTAGAATTTCTTGAAAAGTCGGTCTGTCTGGCCTTTAAAGGGTTTACAAAAAAAAAATACAATAATGTTTATATTCAGAACTAAAAATGTATATACATACATACAATTGTTTGTGATTGGAGCCTCCTTTTAGGCAACTAATGCCTGTATTAGGAGACTCCGCTTTTCCATAACTTAACAATATAGCAATAGTTTTTTGGTTTTTACTATTTATAGTTTAAAATTTTATTTTTTTATTTTTAATTACCATTAAAAATAAAAAAATAAAATTTTAATTTTTTAAAGACCTACGCGCCTTATAGTAGCCAGTTCAAGGGCAAGCTTCACCATATGACCATCAAATTCAATTCTACCAATCTCCCAAAACAAAAGTGGGAACTTAGACCTTAGAAAAAAACTAAGCACTAACATTTCGTGAGCACTGGATCTCGTACCAACTGACCCACTTCTACCTTATCAGCTTAAAAGCCCATTTATTGAGCTTAAGCACACGACTCTGAGCTATTACCAACAATTTATTTAAAACTATAAATCTTATAAGCTAATGGTATTAGAGAAAATTATAGAGTCACATACGGTTAATTTTTACGACTGGGTTAGGTGGGAGTTTTCACGTGATATTTTTTACTTGTTAGGTTCGCGCTTGACCACTTTGTTAAGTGGCGGTGATGACGTGATTGACGGTAAAGATACCTTATTAATTTAAAATTCCTATTGTTATTTTATTTTAGTGTGCAATAAAGAATATATCTAACTTATTTAGAAGTTTCCTATTCATTTCTGACTTAAAGGTCCCCAGTTTGTAGCTATCAGGAAACAGAGTAGAAAAAACAGTTGTAAAATAACCAAGAATAATAATCTTTAGAAATAGGCAGAAAGTGTAGAAACCCACTTGACTCTTTTAACAATAATTTCGCTTGTAAATTACAATAAATCTACAAACTTCAATATACAATTTTATAATTATATTAAATATACAATTTTAGCCACCTGTATAATTTAATTATTCACATGACATTGTACAACCACAGACACAGGCGCAGTGTCCCAATAACTATTTCTTTTCCTCATTTGAGGATATGAACAGTCGGAAGCTTTTGAATAATGCATGTGGCACGCATCATGGGTGAAGATTACAGTAAGTAACATTACAGTAATATAAAAAAGATCCCCCAGCAAGGGACTCTGCTTACTAAGAATTTATGCACCAAATCTTCCTTGAAAATCGGTCCCAGGTGGCGGTAATGGCAAAATTCACCTAACATTTTCTCGCTGTGCCACGATCTGAATAATGCAATTGTCTTGTTTTAGTAGTGGTTTACTTAAAACTTTGTGTTGTTATTGGTACAAAATCAAAAATTTCATCTTAGATTTTTTTTATGGTAGGCAAAAATCATCCAATAACGAATCCTGCTCTTGAGCAGTGCGGGAAACAGTGTCAGACTGTTACTGACTAAACACCCCATCCCGTTTCTCATTTCCCATTCGCACTGGGGCCTTCCTTTCAGAAAGAGACCCTGGGCTTCAGTTCCATCTTAGGTGTTATTTCATCAATAGAACTTAGTAACCATCGCACCGCTCCTCTAATGACCACTACTCCACTGCGCACATGATGTTAGAAAGTAGCAGATTCTGAACTAATTGTGCTCCATTGATGTAATTGCTGCAAGGCGTTACGAAGTGAGGATAAACAAACAAACAATGAAAAACTTGTCGCCAACCTAGGCTGCAAAATTAATCGAATGAGTTAGCGCGGTCTTGTAGCAGAAATATAAGGAACTCAGGTTTTAGTCAGTAAAAATCTTACACTTCCTCCACCCTGAAAAGGAGAATCCATTTGATAATTTCCCGTACGTAAAAAAGGACAAAGAAACACCAACTTTTTTGATAATTACATTCAAAATTCATAAGTACAGGTACCGTCAGACAAAGTGTAAGAAAACACACTATATCCTCGAGGGAAATCTTAGGAATAAATAGACCCACTTGGAATGACCTCTATGGCTTATTCCTTATTCATATAGCTCCAGTAAATGTATATAGTAAAGCATGGCTTGTACATCGATCGGTGACACGAAGGTGTCTTGTAGGGCGTTCTAGAGCTGATACTTCGAACTAGAATTTAAAAATTCCATTCCTTTTTCTCAGCTCACATTCTACTCTTCACTTACCATTACATAGAAATTAATATGCATTAATTTCTGACGTTTTACAAGTGCCCATATAGGTTTATCATTACATAGTATAAAACAAAGTTGCTTATGCCATATTTATGCTTATGTCTTTAAAAGTACGCAACGGATTTTGATGTGGTTTTTTTAATAGATAGAGTGATTCAAGAGGAAGGTTTATGTGTATAATACATGCATAATAATATCAGTACCCGTGCTAAGATGGGGCGGGACGCTAGTTTAATATACAATCACACTTCTTTCATTTAATATTAATGAGTTTTACTTGAAAAGCATTTTTCTCCACGGTTTATTAACTGTATGAAATTGTCTTCTACGAAGTAGCGAGGTTTTGGAATGCTGAAAGAAGCACTAGATAGATAGATTAAACTTTACTTTATTTAATTTTTCACTAGCTTCTGAGGTTTTATAAGTGCCCATGTGAAATAAAGGCACCATGGCCTATCTACACTAATATAATAAAGAGGTAAAGTTTGTTTTTTTGTTTGTAGGAAGAACTACTGGTCCGATTGGAAAAATTTTAGCAACAATAGAAAGCTGATTCACTCTTGAGTGACATAGGCTACATTTTATGGACGCGGGCGAAGCCGCTGACAAAAGCTAGTGTTAAATAAAAACCATTTTGATTTTTTAAGGTTCGCACCATTTTAAATATAATCTGGCGTGATGGGCAAATGACACTAAAGCCATTGTATTTAGATAGGAAATCATACAATGACTTCTCTCGCTCTTGAGTGAAGCGCGAGAGCGTGACAGACTTTTACTAATTGTTCCTTTTTTACCTTCGTTCTAGGGCTCGGAGTTCACATTCACATGAAACCATGACTTTATTAGACTTCGACCCTGCTGAATTTTTCATTGTATGTCTGAATTAGGTTAGTATAAGTAGGTAACATGGGAATTGGTATAAGAAAAGGGAGGATAGGTCTCTCTCGCTCAGCAGTGGGCATCTCGTGAAAGCGAATGCCACGTTATATATCTGCTTATTTATCATGCAAATATTTATTTATCATACAAAATCTGACCTCAAAAATTCTCCTATTAATTTTATAATAAATTTTACTCCTATTGCTTTTATAATCAAAGCAAAAATAGAGGCTATTATAATAAAGCACCCTAATACCACATACATTTAAAAAACCCTTATAAACCAGGGACGCAATAACCACTCCTTGGTGGTTTTAAACCATTTGAACTTCTGACTATCTGTAACGAACTATCGTTAAGATAGTCAGAAGTTCAAATGGCAAAGATCTACTTATAGTAGTCAAAATCATCGACAGAAGAACAAATTCAAACCTTGACTTGTTTGCCATTGTTTTTATAACATTTATAAGTTTATTGTAACGGGATTTTATTGACACATTTCCAAAGATAATATTATGAACCAAGTAACACGTAATGAAAATTCATATATACTTAGAGTGATCGGCGGCGGCGACCTCTCGCGCCGGGCCCTGGTTCAGGCCATGGTCCGCAGCGAAGAGGAATGGCAGGCGGTCGCCTCCTTCTGCGAAGCAGTAATGCTCGTAAAGGAGGAGGCCGACCGCATAAGGCAAAGGCAACGGCGTACTCGCCGTAGCCGTCGCCGCCGCGATCCTGCCGATATCCGGCCACCGTAGACACTGGCTCGCGGACGGTGAGCAATGGGTAGCTCGCCGTCCGATCGTCTGGTAAGACCGAGTCCAAGTCGTCAACGGCGCGCACCGTTCCCGCGCGCCTCAAGGAGTTGTCAGCAAACTGCAGGGGCCCTTCAGGGTCGAAGCCTCCTGGAGCCTAGAGGGTATGTGCAAACTGTAACCTCGACTCCAGAAATAAGGCAAGGAAGGTACGGGGTAGGTTTTTTAGTCAGTAAGAGTCTGACACTGGTCTCCCGCTCCGCCCAAGAGCGGGTTTCGTCATTGGATGATTTTCACCTACCATAAAAAAAAAAAAAAATATATACTTAGAACTAGAATTAAAAAATTCCACTTTTTCTCCACTTACATTCCAGTCATCACACATCTTTCATTTAATATTAATGAGTTATACCTGAAAATTACTGGGTTTTGGAAGCATTTTTCTCCGTGGGCTATTAAGTGAAAATTCATCAAAATTACCTACTTATTTCAAGCATAAAAGCATTTGAGCCTCATATGTGACTAAAAACCATCCCAAACGATGATAATTAAAAATGAAACATGTACGAAGAATATGTCTGGTAAGGTTTAATATCATTTCATTATTTCGTTAATAAACAGATTTATTTATTATTAAAGCTGACATTTCGGTTAGGGTTCCTTGTCTAAAGGCCAGGGATATTAATAAACCAACATAAATTAACGGAACCGAACCAAAGGACAGAGTTCTATCGATCTTTTCTAACGTTCGTACTAAACAAAGACCGTATATAAATACAATCATGATGGCCGTCAATCCATATTGAAGACTATAGAAAAGTAATTTTAAAATGATAGTTGGATGTGTTGTAGTATTAGAAACTGTGCAGATTCGTATAGGTAATATTAGTCTCATAGTCAAAGCATTTATTTCAGTTTGTCAAGAATGGTAACTTTCAATTGTCAAGAATAGTAACCTTGAATTGTCAAGAAGTCGGTCAATAAGAATCATAAGTCTATGGTATTGAATTGTAACATATGGGTTTTAGCAGGGTCGAAAACTATTAGAGCCTTCTGAAAGGAAAAAGCCAAAGAAGTGGGGAAGTGGGAACATAGAAGTGGATTTTAGTCAGTAAAAGTTTGTCACTCTCTCCTGCTCCACCTTATAGCAGGAAAAGTAACTGGTTGATTTCTCTCTTAAAAAAAGGTTAGTTTTAGAAACTAAAAGCATTTATTTGAATCCAACATTTAGTAGACATTTTTGAATTGTCAAGAAGTCTGAATCTAGAACTCTATGGATTACAACATGCAAAAGATTCCATAAACACTTTTCGTATTACAAAAATCCTGGCTTGTATTATTTTTATTGCTTCTATGAGTGAAAAAAAAACAGTTCGAAATTTAAATCTTAAAATAAGCCAGTGGCAGTTACGAGATGTCCAGTCTCGACTGATGGCGCGCGTTCACGCACACTTCGCGTGTATCACCACCATTCAACTCAACCATTTCGAAGGGAACTGAATGATCCAACATCCAATTGTAATGTAACCAATTTAGAAACGAGAATTTATTCCTGGATCAAAAGAAGTGTAGCTAGAATTTAGTTTTCCATCAACCGGTTTACTGTAGCTTAACTATTAATCTACGTGGTTTTTCTAAGGTGGCAAGTCATTCAATGACTTTTACCATTCTAGGGTAAAGTAGGTGCTATACTTTTACTGACTAAACTAAATTACACTTATATTCATTTTTTGCCTTGTGTTCCAGCACCCCTAAGCTCCCATGGCCCCTGTGTTTCTTAAGGTGTCATTTCCTACAGTATTCTATTATAAATTGCTACGTCCAGCCTTTCCGCCCCTTTTTCATAAGTGTAATCGGACCTGTCTACGATGACACTTTCACTAGCTCTTTAACGATCGGTGATAGCCTATCAACAAAAAAAATACAACGCAATAATTTTTGCAATCATATTAGATCAAAAGGGAAAGAATTGGTCTATAGTTCGTTTTTTAATCCTAGACTACGATTTGACAACTGAAAATGTCAAAATCCAGAAAATTGGGAACATATTTCTAGAGTGTGACATTATGAGTTGTCAAATCGTAGTCTAGAATTAAAAAACGAACTATGGAATGGAATTGAAGAAAATATTTTTCAAAAATTTCGTGATCGAATACACTTCCACGAGATTGAGCAAACCAATATTTTACTCTCCCTCTTGAAATATTAGTTTAGAACGTACAGGACCTCTTTGCTAGAGTGGAGGTAGGAATAAAAATAAATATTCTAGTTTTTGAGAGCATTTGGTCGCGTAGGCACTTGGCACACGAGACTATTTTTCATTTCTGTGCGGCTGTGAGAAGATTTTTTATTTCTCTTTTATTTATACATATGGTTGTGTTTTCCTGTTTCATGGGATTTGTTTTTTATGGGGCCCGTAGTTACGTGAGATTATATTTTTGATTGAAAATTCACTTTCACAACATAACTCCTTATCTGTATTCTGTAAATAAGGCAAGCTTGTGCGGTTCACCCACATTTAATCAAGAAGGAAGTAAAGTTTTACCATAGCCGCAAACAAATCCAACTCTGTTCTGGTAGGTTTTTTTTTTTTTTTTTTTATGGTAGGTGAAAATCATCCAATGACGAAACCCGCTCTTGGGCGGAGCGGGAGATCAGTGTCAGACTCTTACTGACTAAAAAACCTACCCCGTACCTTCCTTGCCTTATTTCTGGAGTCGAGGTTACAATTTTCACATACCCTCTAGGCTCCAGGAGGCTTCGACCCTGAAGGGCCCCTGCAGTTTGCTGACAACTCCTTGAGGCGCGCGGGAACGGTGCGCGCCGTTGACGACTTGGACTCGGTCTTACCAGACGATCGGACGGCGAGCTACCCATTGCTCACCGTCCGCGAGCCAGTGTCTACGGTGGCCGGATATCGGCAGGATCGCGGCGGCGACGGCTACGGCGAGTACGCCGTTGCCTTTGCCTTATGCGGTCGGCCTCCTCCTTTACGAGCATTACTGCTTCGCAGAAGGAGGCGACCGCCTGCCATTCCTCTTCGCTGCGGACCATGGCCTGAACCAGGGCCCGACGCGAGAGGTCGGTAGGTAGGTAGCTTCTGAAAGTCTTTGGTACACAAACGAAGTCATATTTTCTATTCGTATGCTTTTTTTGTTGTGGTAAGTCTTCAAAACCCTCTTACCTCTTCCAGAACCAGGCCAAATACTTTTTTTGCTTTTCATCGCTTTGATAAATCTTGTGACTAATCCCTTAGGCCCAGGCACGCTGTCTATGTGATTCAAAAACCCAGCAAAGTCTCTATAACCCATAAAGTATCCCCTAAATAAACAGTTGGACATAATACTTGCTCAAGTCGCAACACAACAACCGGTCCTGTAATTCTCGCATCCATCGGCTTCTCGCTACTTTTACCAGGTAATCGGTTCACCTTATGGAAGGCCTTCCAAAGCTGCAACCGCAGAACTTTTCGACCCCATCCACCGTTCATATGCCCTGCAGACTGCCACTTAGTTTGGCGATTTTTTCAATGAAAAACCTCAGAATGACCCGAGTCCAAGCTGGCTCAAAGCCAGTGGAAGATAATGATAGATCACTAGCTCGCTGCTTAACTTATGCAAGTGTATGAAATGATGACGCACTCTCTGTATAACTTGGAGATCTGCCCACACTGAAAGGGAAAGTGAGTTAAAAAGTTGGATCCTGTAAGTTATAATTAGTTTACTTTTTGGCCAGATTTTTTGGGTTTCATTTTTACCATAGTGACGGTAACAGCTGAGCTTGGAAATTTATTTGACGAAGATAATATATCATGCTCGTTATATTAAAAAGGATTTAATTTAATTTGACTGCTCGGAATTTTGATTTTTCAATAACTATGATCGTCATTTTGACCTAAAGATCTCCTTTGTTAGATCTACTTTAGTACATACCTAATCGTCCCCTAAGTGTGAAAAGCAAGATGCAGACAATCGGTGAATATGATTGACCGATTGTCTGCATCTTGCTTGCATCTATCGGATTTCCGAGATCATTTATTCATTTCATTTTTTCATTGGTCTTTCTAACGCTGCACTTTTTTTTCAAATAACTACAAACAAAAAAAAAAACACAATACTAGATCTGAGATTTTAAATACCCTTATTTCTTTGCAACACGAAATCGTTTACTACATCCTATAAAAACCCTATCTCATTTTATATTTATGTGGCTTATGCTACTAGTATATAATTTCCTGTTCATCATGACATTAAATATTTACTCTCACTTTTAAAATCCCTTACGTATCGACGAGCAGCGAGTAATCTGCTTACCCCCAGTGAAAGTGTGGAACCAATTAGGTTAGAACCGAGCTCTGCGCGATGACCTGTCACTAATGCGACCTTAAAACCACAGCGAAGGGAAGTTATACAATTATACATGTGGCTATACGGTAGTGCCAACATGTAGGATCGAACTTTTTGGTTTATTGAGTGTTGGTATGCCTGGTAGGTAGAAGATTAGTCTTAGAAGTATATCAATGTAATTTTCGAGAACTAAATTAACTTTGTCTCTGTGATACACTAATTTTGAATTACTTTCTAAGTTGTTTATTATACATGTGACTAAGTTAATCAATGCCAATAATGTAGACTGAATAGTTTTCCTTATATTTTGTGATAGATACAAAACATATAAATTAGAGTATAACTTTTAATTTCCAAAAAAATAACAGTATTTGAAAAGCCTTACAACTTAAAGTACACCACTACGATAGATGTTAAAAATGTATGTGGGTATAAGCCGTGTATACAGTAGTGCCAACTTCTAAGAAGTGACATTTTGTATGCATAGAATGTTGGTATCCTTGCATTTCAGATTATCCTGTTGGAACAATGGGTAGACGTAGAGTGATAATGGTCTTGTTTTTTTCCTCACTTTCTTCCGTCGTTAATTTTATAGATTTCTCTTAGTAAAAAGGAATAACCCTAACAAGAATTTGTTAATAGGTATTTTAAAATAACCAACCTTTCGAATATTTTTAAAGAACGAAGCTTAGATAATGTTAAAAATCAGCAGGAATTATGACAAAACCGATTGATTTACAGGTAAGATTAACAAATGTATATAGATAGATTGGTATATAAAATATACTCTATTGTACACATCTATCTTCTATACTCATAAAATTAATTAGTTAAATATTTTCTCTAACAGGAAAACTCGAGAATAACATGGTTGATTTTTTTATGTTAACATTTTTATCCACTCCCTTATTACATAGTATCCTATATTTTATACTAGTATATTATAGACCTGCTCTCAAAACGGTGAAGGAAAACGTCATGAGGAAACCGGCATGTACTAGAACCAAAAATTCGAAGACTTTTGACATCCACCAATCCGCACTGGGCCTGCGTGGCGGATTATGGCCCATTCCCTCTCGTACAGAAGAGGCCTGTGTCCCAGCAGTGGGAACACTAAAAAGGCTGATGATGAAACTACTCACTTACGATTGCATCACTGCTTATCATCAAGTGTAATTGCAGTCAAGCACTAGTTTATATCAATTAAAAACACAACAAATCCAGGGAGGGCTTATTTGGGAAAAGCTAGTTAATTAACAGAAACCTTACCTATATATTAGAACTTTTATTAAGACCGTTACGAAATGCCAAGGTAAGAAAAAAAGTTCTATTTCTTGTGTATTGATTGACCTATCACGAAGTCCCAAAGGGTGAAATGAGAATCCTAAAAAAACGCATGAATGAAACTCAAACAACTAAGAACAGGGAATCATGAAACTCTAAAACCGAAACTTTCAAATATCCGAAATAAAAAAACTATTAGTACCTATTACCAAATAGTATTTTAATGACAGGTAATGACAGATTTTTTTTTTTAATGATTTAAATAAGCGCTACTACAATCCCACCTGACGATAATCAATAATGGTGAAGAGCGCTAGTTTATTTCTAGGCTATATTCACTCTAGCTTTGAAGATACCTAAGTTATAATCTAAGGAGAAGACTAAAGCACGCAAATTGTCAATTCTGTGGATTTAATCGGTATAAATGACTAAGTGAAGGACTCATCCCAGATCTGTCTTAGTAAGAATATACAATCGTCATACGTCGGGTTGTCCGATACTAGTAAGGCGAGGGCATTGTCGACCTAGTCCCGCGAATACTCTCCAAAATGCATCCGATAAAAACCTTTATATTTAAACTGTTGATCCCACGCGTACGCGTTCGCAAACTATGTCTTTCTATATGTCTGTAAGTACGAAATTCGAAAGATTAATATCCGTAACAAAAATTATCCGAAACCAGCTGATAATTCGAAATACGAAACAGGGTATAATGTTATTTCAGGTATCCGTTTAGATATCCGAAATTCTATATCGCTACATCCCTAGTGTAGATACGCATTGGTGAACACAACCCTACACGTTACTTCTATTTCTGTACAGTTTGTAAATGAGAGGAGTATTCAGGGTACCTTTTGAATGGGTTCCCTCTGTGCTGAATTCGCAGCATCATTATTTTATGCATTGCCGTTGGGAAGTTTATTTGGTTTATTTTTGAAATGCTTCCTCTCGCGTCTACGGTTTGTATGAGCCCTTGTTGAGGTACTGGAGTTTGTAACTTTTTCTGTTGCATTTTATGTAATGAACTTTAAAAATACATTGCTTACTTCAGATATCGTGATTGGGGTATGAATCTAAATAAGTTCTTTGCAGCAAATATGTGGGACTAAAATAGCCGTCTTTGCGTCTTTTCGTTACGCCTTGTACCCTGTTGTACCGCCTTTTTTTACCTTAAAATCTGTTGCTGCGCATTGAAAGTCGATCGCCATTTTGGGTCAACTTATAAGCCGCGAATTGCACCTACTTTTGTATTTACTCTGTTGTGTCTTCTTTGCCTTTCTAAGCAGGGCCGAGTCTTAGTAGTGTACTCGTCCCCAGTAGGCTTTGGCCCTGATGAGTCCCTACTGTTTGCTGACATCTTCTTGAGGCGCGTGTGGAACATACAAGCCGTCGACGACTTGGGTTCGGTCCGGACGGTAACCAGAAGGTTGAACGGCAACGTACCACAAGCCACAAGCTCGCAACTTTTGAACCCTGACTGTACTATCGCGGTCATTTCTGTCTGATTACTTAAATTTTCACTGGAATCGGTGCCTTACCAAACCTTTGAAGTTTTCATTTCGAGTGCAAGCAAAAATGAACTTAGCGGTTGTCATGCGAAAGTATCTTCGATGGTACAAACAAACACTGAAAAATCGACACCCCTCACTATATTTATGTTTCCTGCCCGTTTCCACAGTTTCATTTTTCTAACTGTATTGATCTTCAGACCTGGCGACTGTGCATTGTTTCACAATGGAAGCCAGAACGAGCTAGAACGCCTTTGTTTTACGTTTTATTGAAAACTGCTCGGAAACTCGGAATACTCGAGAAGTCGGAACTATTGTCGTTTTTCTGACGCCTCTACCCTTATTGTAGTCGCTATATTGGAAAATTCTCGCCCTAAATGCTTTCAAAGGGAAACAAATGGAGCATGCACCGTATCGGGTCTGTGGCTTTTCAACTATTTTTGCGCAAATTATTTCGACAGAGACTTAGTTTTTTGGTTAAGTGTCGACGTTCTATCAGTTTTGCAACTTTCAGCAATTATATTGAGTACCGTTCTGTTAGTTTTGCGACCTTCAGTAATTAAATTAAGTAAATTGCTCCTACAATCCATCAATGACAATGGCAGATTTTTTCTATCGGTTTTTTTCCACTAATCGAAGTGTCCAATGTTCCAGCTTTTCAGTTAACATGATGAGTTGATGCATTATAGCCTTATTATCTCCGTAACTGCAGTAAAGCCGTCGGAATTCTGAGCCTAACTTCAGACTCACCAAGATCCAACGGCCGTACTGTCTTCCACACGTAGCAAGATTTAAACAAATCTTATACACCGTGAAATTTAAATGGTTGTTTTCCCGCGGCAGAATGACTTGCCATAAGGAGTACTTTTGAAGTATACAGTAAAAATAAAAAAATAAAACTTTTTTTTTTATAAATATTTATTAAAAATATTCATCAACTCAAAAAAGCGAAAACAATAGTAACGTTAGAAGTAATTTGTAGGTACTACTAGAGTCGCATGAGCAGCACGCCGTCAAAGGTAAATGATTAACTAAATATTTAAACCAAAATAAGCTCTCGCACGTTGTGATACGTCATAATCAGCTTGCACTCTACAGGTCCATTTTTTGTTTTTAATATTTTATTTTTTTATCAAACGTTTGTATTACCAAGACACAACCATTTCGCTCAGGGAAAACAACCATTAAAATTTCACGGTGTATAATATCACACAAAAAATAATCTTTACAATACCAACGAAATAAAAGATGATAAATCCAACTGGGCACTTTTAATTTAACTACAGATATGAGCAATCAGAATTGAACGGAATATGACCACTCTCGGGCCTGTACCTTTTACCTGAAGTTCCTATTAGAATTCTTCGAGTCCTAAAAAACCAAAACAAAACACCATCTGAAACCGCACAATTGAGTTTTCTGTAAATCGCACTTAAACACCCGCACTTCACTTCCATTCTCGCACTAGTGCGTTAAAGTGCGCAAGCTCACTTCCATCACAATCGATTGTAAAAATCGTATTATGCTGAGCGCTAAACAACCCCACGAATCGCACGTCAACTCGCAGTGAAAAACGTAGTTTGATACACGTGAAAATTCAATTCCGCCTCAACAGACAAACTTTCTCTACCAATACCAAAACGTACTATTTCACCAACAGTTTCATTCTGGTCAGTACTTTATGACCTTCCCACCGTACGACCCATTTTAAGACCCAGTACCCTTTAAAACCGTAAGTGAACGTTACGAAAAACCGTAAAACACGTAATATTATCAATAAGTAACGAGTTGATCTCACGGGGGCGTTGTGTGCTGTTCAAAGCTATAAACACTCCGGACCCATCGTAAAAGACCGCTCGGTAAATCTTGGATTAGCTCCCGGGTTATAATGTGCCGTTTATTTAGGACACCAGTGTAATTGCTCGGCTGTGGTGAATTTTTTTACACTGGCGTGGAGAAAAAATGGGTAATGGGTTAATCTTTATCGTTACACTTTGAGGTGGTTAGAGTTTTTTGTTCGTGATAATTTTGTTTATATAATTAACTAGCTTTTGCCTGCGGCTTCGCCCGCGTGATGTTAGCAATATATAGGCTACCAGCGGCTTCACCCGCGTCTGTGGTTACTGCTCCGCCTCTATAGGTCATAGCGTGATGTTATATAGCCTATAACCTTCCTCGAAAAATGGACTATCCAATTATTTGGTCATAGAACACTAAACTATTCATCATTTCAGCTGAAAGACGTCCACAGCTGGACTTAGGCCTCCCCAAGCGCCACCACAAAGACCTGTGCGACTTGCATCCATCAGATTCCAGCAACTCTGACCAGTTTATCGGTCCACCTTGTGGGAGGTGTTCCAACGTCTTCCGGTACGCGGTTGCCACTCCAGAATCTTCCGATAAATAAATAAACATTATAATCTTCAGACTATTATACATATTAAATAAAATACTCGCACTTATATTAATTAACTTACCTTAATCAAAACCGATTTCCTCAAAACCCAATTTCAAAGCTAAACCCGGAGTAGCATCGAAATGGATCCCCCTAAGCCATTAGGAAAGTTTTTTGAGCATCCAACTTTCAACTAATGCTTAGCAGAACCCCCTTCATGTTCACACGATAGGGCTGACCCGGAAATCATGGTTTTATTAACACCTTTGGTTTAATATGCCTTACGATGATAGTTTTTATGAGTAGGATAGTTTTAGTATTACTGAAAAACATTCAAGTCAAAAAACCTTTCTGTTACTGTAATTTTCTGTACGGTTGTGTATGTTTTTATGGTTCCGTACGTACCACAAACAAAAAGTTATTTGCAGTTGTTACTACTTTTCTTAACCTTTATTTTTGTACGAGTTTTCAAACGCTAAAATTCACAGAGCCTAACTTCATTCTCGCCAAAATCCGACGGCCGTACTGTAATATTTTTTTTGTTTTTGTAAGTATTTGATAATTGTAGGTACTAAAAGACAGAAACACTCATAAAATTATTGACTAAATAATACTCTAGTTAGACAACAAAACAAACTTCATATTGTCCTTCCAGGAAAGAAAAACACGAAGCAAATCAAATTGAAACAATAAACACCAAATAAGTTGAGTTGTGTTTGTTTTATTAATGTAATTAATGTTTATCCTGTTGATATATTCTCTTATTTACTTGAATAAACCATTACGTAACGAAAATAAAATTTATTATTGAGAAAATCGATATTAATTCAAAATGTTAACAAAGAGGAAACTCCTTAACATCCTTGGATTTATTGATATAAAAGTGATCCATTCACTTTAGTAATATTTTCTCCACTGAAAAATTGTTTTATTTTGCTCGCGTAAAAAGTATTTGACAATTATTCTAACCAAGCATATATAATATATATTATCGTATTAAAAATATATCCTATATTAATTTAGTAAATATTGTTTGAAGCGTCAACATTTAAAAAAATAAAAACCTTTCAGACTAAAAAGGCACTTTACCAAAACCTACGAAATGAAGTGGCATAAATAAAAAAAAAACTAAATCAAAATTTATGTTTGCCGCCAAAATTCAAGCTCAATTTTTATCGACACCCCTAAACCTCATTTCGTTCATGGCAAACAGGGGCTGGGCTGACATTCCCTGGCTGTTTGCGCCCATGCCTTTGCTTCGAACAAATTATTTTTATGTATGTTTGCCACTAAGCTAATACAGTTCCTATTTGATTGGATTGTGCTCAACGAGATTTGAATTTGGAATGAGGGAACGGAGGGAACCCACCATGGATTAAAACAAATGAAAATAGAATAAGGGTTTGTTAGGTTAATCTTTTTTTTCCAAAACTTTTTGGTTTGTAATTAAAAGTTGGTTTAACTTTTTTGTAATTCGCAACTGAGAATAACTTTTTCTGAATAATTTTTTTTTTATTCAAAATTAAGCAAGTTATTGCAACACGCAGTATGTGTGTATCGTGTGTCTCCTGTGTGGTTCTTATCTCTGTCCTTGTCTGTCAGTGGCGATATTATAACAGCTTCATCACTGCTTCATACATTTTGTCGAGTTTTGTGAAGGTAATATATATTCCACATAGTATCAGTATCACACAACGCCATCTAGTCCCAAGCTAAGCAGAGCTTGTGTTATGGGTACTAGACAACTGATAAACATACTTTTATATTTCTAAATACATTCATATTATAGATAAATTACACCCAGACACAGAACAAATGATCGTGCTCATCACACAAACATTTGTCCTGGGTGGGAATCGAACCCACGACCTCCCGCATAGCAGTCAGGGTCACTAACTACTAGACTGACAGGCAAGTGATATTTGGTCATATTTCAAGTCCAAGTATTCTGACTGCGATGTTAGCGTTATCTCTCTTAATATATCAATGACCCCAAGTCCCCTGCAGAAAGATCGAAGCCTACTGGAGCCAAGGGTTCGCATCTGAAAGGAAGGCTCTGGCCCTGGTATAAAGGCAACGTAGGAATGGGGAGGGTTGCTTAGTTAGTAAGAGTCAGTCAGTAAAAGTTGACAGTATTTTCCGCTTCGTCCAAGGGCAGGACATGTCATTGGATGGTTTCTGCCAACCATAGAAAATGACCCCAAGTGGCCAGTTAGTATTTGTGTAGTTTAGTACGTAGTGTGGGTTTTATCTGCAGTTAAGTAGCAATTACAGTTTATGTCGGGCCAGTAATCTGTTGAAATGTTTTGCTGTTTCGAGCATTTTCAACGCAAAGTTGCACAGTCTGTTGTCTCAGTATAGTTCATTTTACGAAGTCATTTTAAAACATGCTTGAATACTTTATGCAAAGCTGTTTGATTTGTTGGGCATTAAATACTCCTGCATCCTGAATAGTAATGGGAGCATTGAACCCCTTTCTTAACATAAAAAACAAATAAACAAAATATTAAGTAAAAAAAAAACACTGAATTTTTCTAGGAAAATATGAAATATAAAAACTAAAATGTATGGTAAAATAAATATTATAAAAATGTGTGAAGAAAACGACATTTGAGAATTTTCAATGTCAGACTTATAATGTACAATCGGCGCTCAAAGGGTAAAATTAGACAATTAGATTAAGTGTAACATAATTACTAGTGTAACATATTACATGAAAAAAAATACTACAACATTACAAAAGCTAGCTTTTCAACATAAAAAAGAGGAATGCCATCTACCGCGTGGCGCGTTTGAAAAAACAATTAAAGTCAGTTGTAAGGATATATTAAGTCAAACTCTCAAACCTTAAAACAACATAGATATATACACATAAATTGAAAATAAACCCTAATGAACTTTAATTAGGTTCATCAAAATACCTATTCTAATAAGGATTCAAAAAACTCTTTCGCATCGCTGTCGACTAGAAAAGTGCCCAAAAGGCTGTTTTTTGTACGAATTTTCAAGCGCTAAAATTCGCAGAGCCTTACACTTCAGATTCGCCAAGGTCTGACGCCCGTACTGTATAAAGTTAAATGTTTAGAATACTAGCAAAATCTTCCATAAAAACAAGACAGAAAACAAACTATCTAAAAGTGAAACCTACATTAATTTTCATACAGCGGGGGAGTCGGGGGCAATACACTCATGTTTCATATAAGTAAATACACTTGTATGTATATATTATGTACAAGATTGGAGCCTGGCTAAAGGGCTGTCGGTCTGGCAGAATGCCAGATCGTTTGGACTTCAGCTACCCTGGATTATGGGGAGGTTTTAGCTTTGAGGGGTGAGCAGAAAACACGGCTTGTTAAAGTGGACGGTTTAGTTTGGGAGTAGTTTCGTACGGCGAGGGCTTTTTGACAAAATGTGCTAATCTTTTGGTAAAAAAAAATGTATAGTTATTTATGTAAACATATTAATAAAAACTATAATACTAGATCTACATGAACAAAGCTATTTTTTTTTTTTATTCGAAGTTCAAATTCATTTATTCGGTTACAATATTGTATGAGGGTCAATTAAATTAATAGGTACTCTTATCACATTCTGCTACGTAGGGCATGCAAACTGGTACATCTATAATTTAAAAAATACAATATATTAGTGCAGAACGAATTAAACTTTGAGAATTTATTATAGAATGTGATTAAATTCAAAACTATTATTCAATGTCACATTATTAGAGACTAGCTTTTGTCCGCGGCTTCGGTACATAAAATACAGCTTATGTCACTCAGGAGTGAAGCAGCTTTCTATTGTTGCTAACATTTTTCCAATCGGACCAGTAGTTCCAGAGATTACCTCCTACAAACAAAAAAATAAAAAATAACAAACTTTACCTCTTTATTATATTAAGTGTAGAGTGTAGATGTAGGAGGCAAACCGTTCCTGTAATTGGTCAAAGTATCATTCAAATAGTCGTTTAATCATAGTAACATTTTCGACGCTTACGAAGTTCTTCCTAGAAAGGATCAATAAGTACGCAGTTACGTTATATTAAATATTCCTGGTTGAGTAATATTTTAGTGCCATAACTAGTTATTTTAACAGTCACCAATTAAACTTCGGCCACTTCTTGACGTCATACATTTCAGTAGAAATTAACAGTAAAAGCGAACGTTATTCGGTAACATTTTCTACTAATAACGAGCGGTTATTAAGTATTTGACGAGCGCCATTAACCTTTGGCTTAGGAACGAACGGTAAACAGACTGGCTCGTAGGGGCGGCTCCCTGGGAATGTCGTAACGGATGGTAGTTTTTACACTTATAGGGGTAGAAAAAACACAGCAGTGAGTAACTACACTGATATTGTTTTCATGAAATAACTTCTGCTCAGGGTGGATGGAGGTGCAAGGTCAGACATTTAAAAGTCAAAAAAACTTAGATTATTTTACTTTATTTAGGCCTATATGGACACTTATATAATATCAAAAACTAGTGCACAGTTCCTTTTGATCGTTCTCTATAGAAAATACCGGACAAGATATTCCATGATTGCTCTATGGAATAAAAGCATTGATTTGACAGTATACAAAATTGATATGACTGATGGTCTTTCCTTAAAATGGATCATTGTACACCCCAATATGAAACTATGAGACCAAACCCAAAGTACGAAAAAAAACCGCTGCTCCATACAATTCGTCGAATTATGTGAATATAAATCTATGGAGCAGCGGGGTTTTTTTTGCCAGTAAAAGTCTGACATGCCCTCCCGCTCAACTCTACAGCGAAATAAGTCATTAGACGACTTCCCACCTCAAAAAATATCTTAACTATTATGCCATTAAAAAAAAGAAGAAAATATAACTCGCACCACAATAAAATACAAAACGTTATTTGAAAACACTGAAAGCCAAAGCCTCATTAAACAGAACAATATTCAGTTGTTAGTTTTAAAAATAATGTCTTCAAAACAACTGCGGAAATATTATCCGTTATGTTGGTACTGGTACTAGGTGTACCAACATCCTTACTTTGTGTTACCGGGCCATTAGGCAAATTTATTTCAAAGGAAAATAGAACGAATATGCGCTGGCAACAGTGGTAGTATATACCTATGTTATATGTATCTTTATCAGATGATATTTAGGGCTATATTCCTCGATATGCTCAGTGTGAAACCTAAAACACGTTAGCTATATCTCTATATAATTTGAAATACGTATCTAATATTTTTATGTATGTACAAAATTTCATAACTGTGTCATGAAAAATCACAAAGTTGTCGGTCGTTGCGCACTAACTACCTATAGGTCATTGACTCGCTCAGCTGATGTTAGCTTAAACAAATTGATTTCGTATGCGTAAATTAATTCGAGTTTAAAAAATACTTTATTTTTTATTTTATCTTTACAAATCGATAGTGTTTCACGTACCGATCAACTCACCACGGGATTAAAATGATCAACATTTAGCCGTAAAAAGTACGCGGCAAATAAATTGAACCTTTTCTGTGGTTACACAGTCACCACTTCGATTGAGACCTAAAAATTGGTTATTGCGCATTCAAGGTCGTCCACCATGATAGTTCGGTTCAATTTATGTTCCGAGGATTACACATAACGTTATAATAACAATGTGGTACAAGGACCTAATAATAAATAAAATATATGTTACAATGACCCATAAAACATGCTTCAATTGTTTTTCCAGTCCCATATCCTCAAATTCTCCTCACGAACGAACAAAAAAACAATAGAGTAATTTGTATAAATTGCCAATTCATTAATGCTAGGGTGTTCGCTCCTCGCGTGATGAGCGACGATTTGTACCAGTTTTCCTTTTCAACCTTCAGCCGAGACAAAGGGCAGTTTCGGTATACATAAAGAAGGAATTGAGAGCAGTGGTGGCCGAGTGGTATCGGCTCTGACTTACGTGTTGTAGGTCGCGGGTTCAAACCCAGCCAGGCGCATTACTTTGTGTAATTTATTTCATCACCACTGCTCTCAAAACGGTGAAGGAAAACATCGTGAGGAAACCGGCATGTCCTAGAACCTAAAATTCTAAGACATGCGTCATCCACCAAACCGCACTGGGCCCGCGTGGTGGATTACGGCCCATTCCCTCTCTTAGAAAGGAGGCCTGTGTCCCTGCAGTGAGAACATTAAAAAAGGCTGATAATGATTAATTTCGCTCCTCGCGTGATGAGCTACGATTTGTACCAGTTTTCCTTTTCAACCTTCAGCCGAGACAAAGGGCAGTTTCGGAATACATAAAGAAGGAATTGAAGAATTTATTTACGTGTGCCTGACTCCCTGTGGAGTAGCATATAGGCTATAAGTTGTTCCCCAAAACCTCGTACAGAAAGGGTCTAGCAAACATTGATGTAGGTGAAATTGGGTCTACAATTGTAGTGAGCGAAAACAAAGTTACTGTTAGTTTTTTAAATGAACTCCCAGTAGGATCAGTTGAGGGAATATTCGAGAATTTAAAGGACAATGAAAGGACTATGTGGGTTTGGGTTAGTAAAATTTTGATATGGTTTTAGGCACCACTCAGGATGGTAGAAGTTATTTGACAATTTCCCAACTTAAAATAAAAACTTGTCAAGGCAGATGAGTAAAAATAACTGAAATAATATATTATCGATGTATTAATAACTTTTAATATAACAATAACATGCCTTATTTTTTATGTTTTCCATATAATATAACGTAATAGTTTTCCATTAACCATGGGTTGTCCTTAGGTGCATAGCGCGTACTGGGATAATCGTTGGATAGTATCACATCCTCTGAAAAGTGCCTATGCGAGCGGGCTTCGACCCCTCAACCCTCACGTCCCCGGGGTCTTGAAATAACATCATTATCATACATAGGTATACTTATGTTTCTTGAATTCATTGATCTAATTTCGGAACCACTTAAACTAAGGTCCGAGTCTGATTCTAAGTTAGAGATGTGAAGAATACTTCCACTTTAGAAGGTAGTAGATACTTCTTTCCTTGGTAACGATATTTTAATTACTTTTATGACTCACCCTGGCTTCGGGCGGGTGCAATTTGTACAAAACCTCCCTAGATTATGTAATAGGGATTAAAAAAGATTAGTTACTTTCTGAAAAAATACTTTTACTTAAAGAAAATTGCTTTTTTATAAAAAGAAAATCATTATTCAAATGTTGTTCGTTTGACGATTACTTATGTCTTCAGTTTCTAATATTATAAGTTAACGCCATAACGTGGTTTTTCTAATATAATTGTTATTTTTTTATTAATCTACAAAAGTGAGATTTTCTCTAAGACATGACAAGACATCTATAGGATATATTACAATAATTCCTTAACATCGAAGTTGGCCACGTCCCCAATTCCTTTGTTCTGACGCCGTCTCTACGTGGTCAAAACAATGGAAATGGGTCAGAAGAAAGGAGTTGAGGGCAAGGCAAATTCTAAGCGTTCCATCTCAACGAAACGATTGTAACTTGGCTCTGGGAGCAGTTCTATTTGCTACCGGTTACACTTACTACATTTAAAAAAATATAATGTGGTTAGGTGTAATACGAATGTATGAAATAACACTTTATTTAAAAAAATCCTTCAACGTGATTAATAGTTATTTAAAGCTGTATAACGGCAACTTAACAAAGTCTAGATCGCGTGACTATTTTTTTTTCTTTTATTATTGTTAAAGTTTTCGATTTTTAACTTATCGTAATAAAAGTCTAGAATTGAGTAACTCCTTCATTATAATTGGCCTTAACCGTCACAGGTTCAAACCTAGGCACATTATTTTGTGTGATTGATTTCATCACCGCTGCTCTGAAAACGGTTTAGGAATACATCGTGATGAATCCAGCATGGCCTAGAAACAAACAATAAATTTCGAAGACATGTGACATCCAACAACCCACACTGGGCCCACCTGTTGGACTACGGCCCATTTTCTCTCTTAGAGAGGAGGCCCGAGTCCCAGCCGTGGGATCATTTAAAGCCTGATTATGCTTATACTCGTAAAGTTATATAAATATCAACGTATGCAATGCAAAGCTACCATTTAATTGGATCAATTAACCTAGATGCGATTAGCTAGTCTTGTGTTCATTGGAACTAATTGGATGTTCTACTATAATTATTAGTACCTGTAGGGCTCGTTTAATTGGTAGTAGTTATATGTAAATCTACAGAAACTAATGTGACATCGGTTGCTTAAGGCAGAATATAAAAACCGCCGCGGCTTGCAAGAAACCGTTTACTTTAACCACGCTTTTTAAACCCTGAAACAATAAACGATAAAACAGCTTTCTCCCTCCCCACTATCCACTCTATAAAACCATATATTTTACAGTAATATCTCAAAAAAAGATGTCGTTCGTATCCCAAACGGTTGCCGGGCTGAGTCAGACCCGGGTACGCGAGGACCCGCCACCTCGGCAGCACTGCTCACACCAGCACGCCCATCGCCAAATGCAGCTCAGCAGAAAGAACAGCCTCCCAGAATGGGACCCGCCAGAACAAAGAACCAGAAAGAACAGTCTACCAGCAGATATCTTGGACAGAATGACGGAATCCACCATCAGCACGATATCAGAAGAGTGACAACTATCCCCGTAAGTTTGGTGTCCCCGTCACTCTATAGTACGCATGGATGCACTCCAATGTAATGCACAGGATGGGAGGAAAGGCTTTGGAACAGCCCCTTGCATGCTTAGAGGCTTATGTGATTAGGGGAAGACCCTGCACGAACCCCATAGATATATGTTGTGCGTAAATGTTGTAAGCGAAGATATGATAACGAACCAAGAATGTAAAGAAGAAATGAGTGTAGATGAGCAAGAGAGAGAAGACAATGTAAATGTATTGCCACTTGATTGAAGAACGATTGTAATTGACAATAATAACTTACAAAGAGATGTGGATTTCCTTTCGTATTCCAATTGCTTCTTATTAAATATAAACGATGATAAGGAAAAGGCAATGACACGATAAACAGAATAATACATGTGAGTGGACGTAATTTGCCTCCAGTATAAAGAATTCAACGATGCCATGTCTAGACATAATAATATATGCATTTGTATGAAAATCGATAGTATCATGTTGATAAGCAATGGTATTGAACCCATGAAAAAAGAATTAAATATTGACTAAGAATGTAAACACATTTTCACTATAATTCAAAATGTATCATTCATTTTCCATAATCTTTAAATAAACTTCTAAATTCATACAGCTATATCATAATTTGAAATGAAACTTCAAATTTCCGATATTCATGCACAAAAACATAAAAATATTCGACAGCAAAAATCCGCTGCAAAATTTCGCTTGCCTGGATCTCCAATTAATATTCGTAATCAATTTTCAGTTACCCTGCCAGACTGCCAGGTAACCGGGTTCAAATCTCAAGTTGAAATTGGTTCAATTAATGACCGGAGTATTTGAGGTCCGATCAATTTTATTCAGGGAATTTAACATTTTTGACTTAACTTGTAACACTGCTTCATAAAATGTTATCGTGTTGCCAGTCTACTATAAAAGTTATTCATATTGTGATACTGTTGAGTAAATTAATGCTTTATTGTACTTTGCTAATCAAACAAAACTTTTTCAGAGCCCGTTACTTTTCTGTTCCATATTGATGGTGATGAAGATGGATCAGAGAAGTTACTTGTACTACTTTTAGGAATATTTTTTATCCAATTGTAACTAGTATCTTACGTACTTCGTACAGATGTTACATTATTGATTAACATTTCATCAGTTCCATGTATCAAAGAGTCTAGTACGGTTAAGTATATTGCCCTAATTCGCTACCGGTTCGGTACCAACATGAAAGCATTTAGACCTTATTAGACATAATGACGTGACCTAACCAGCGGTTGACGATGAAGTATCATATACGTATAAGGAAGCAAGTCGGTGATTAGAAGGAAACAAAACTAAGTTACTTGACGGGGTAGTTTCGTAATCTACATTCAATAATGTGTGGCTAGTAGTTATATTATGGATTCGTTATGTTATAGCAATATTGCCGTATGTGTGATTTATATCGCATTTAAACTTCGTGGTTTCTGATTTCAATAGTGTTTCTGTTAGGTAAAGATCTGTCATAGTTTTGAAATCATTTTTAATATTCACTACATTGTTATTATTGAAATAACATACAGTCTTAAGCTATGCTAATTTCTAAAAACTAACAACAGACGGTTCTGAGTTTACTTACGTTTTAACTGAAGAACCCCTCAAAACCAGACTATGTAGGAACAATTTATCAGATGAACCTGCAAGGTCGAGCGCACTTTCCCCTTACGTGCATGCTAATAGAGCACGCGAAGCTATTTCTGTTAGAGTGCATGCCACTGCACAGCTGTTTATAAGCACAGATTAAACTACGATACCTATAAAAACAACATTCGTGCTCGAGTTGATTACACTAGAAATAGTTGTGAAGAATGTGAAATAATTATACAGAATTGTTACGAAGTTGATATTAATAAAAGCTATAAACACATCGAAGAAAGAAATGAGAGAAAAGAAAAGAACAATCGAGACACTAATGAACTTAAAAGAGATGATCTGAATTCCAAAGTTGTTAACAAGGAAAAAATGGACGACACCGAAATTTAATTATTAAGGAAAATAATGAAAAGGAACAGCAAATACGACGACTGAAAATCAAATAAAGCCTTCCCATTCCTGAAACTATGCGTAACAGGCAAGCCATATCGATGACTCCTTACGTAATACGCATTATGTATGTAGGCCATGACTCGCGAGCCTCCCCGACACGCTGCATTAAAGGCAGCTCACTGATGACTCATGTATATTAGCCTCACTCCCCGGCTTTTAATATTTTATTAATAAACACTGTATTCGTTGAACCAGCGAATGTTTTTCGTATTTGTAAACCCCGCTTTAAATGCTGTATCCGATGTTCCCTTTATTTGTGAACTCTGTATTCATCCGTTTTCGATTTTGTCTTATTGTATAAAGCTACTTGTATAATTTTATTGTCGTCGTATTATTCCTAAATGATGTTGTTATTTCCTCGTGCGTATATTATTATTAGTAACCCTTTACTTATGTATATCGCTATTTGTATCGGAAGGTCTAATTTTATCCAATTGATATAAACTTTCATCATGATCAGAACTTTCATCACGGTCTGTTCTTTTAGAATAAATTTCCATAATGGATCCTTTTGTCCATGTGGATCTGTTGCGAACTCACCATTATTGTATGTAACGACATCACCCCATTGCGTACATTTACATATTATTCCCATCTCACAGGCGATCTATTGACCTTTAACGATTGAGATGGTGCTGATGTAGAAAATTCACCTTTTGTACTCAATTTCAGAGTTCAAATTTAGAAAGCCAAGATTCTTTTTCAGACATGAATCAGTACAGGATAATATTTGCCAGTCATTTGTTAATTCTTTTTCCATTGTTACAGGCGGAGCGAGTTTTTAGGATGTGTCTCGTTCCCACTAAAAGATGCAATTAACTGCGACATATCCGGAACGTACTTCCTGCAACAAGGCTCTGGACGCGGCCAGAACGCGGCGCAAGTGCACACAAATGACAGATTCGTTAGAGAGGACCGGGTGACTGAAGGGGATCCACGTAAAATGGCTACTGATAACATTGAAACTAGCACTAATGATGGCACTAAAGAAAACCATAATGATAAAGGTAAGTTTGGTTGACTTTTCAATCTTTGAAAAATAAATATCGTACTGTTACTTCTGAAACTTTTATGTCAGTAAGATTTTTGCTCATTTTGCAAATTGCACGACATGTTCTTAAACAGAGAATCTGTCACGCTAATTACTTTCATAGTCATAATCATAGTTTTTATTGGTAAGGGATTCTTACATGTCATAAAGGTACAAACTGATATATAATTAAATAAAAAAAAATCCATAGGGAATTTCTGAAAGGGAATTTGTTGTTTTAGAATGCAAATCGTAGGACACAGGTTAAAAATCTGATAAATCCTCTCAAAAATAAAACTAAAGTAAAACTGACCATTATAAGTAACTAGTCGTCAACGGCGCGCACCGTTCCCGCGCGCCTCAAGGAGTTGTCAGCAAACTGCAGGGGCCCTTCAGGGTCGAAGCCTCCCGGAGTCTAGAGGGAAGTGGGAAACTGTTACCTCGACTCCAGGAATAGGGCAAGGAAGGTACGGGGTAGGTTTTTTAGTCAGTAAGAGTCTGACACTAGTCTCCCGCTCCACCCAAGAGCGGGTTTCGTCATTGGATGATTTTCACCTACCATAAAAAAAAAAAAAAAAAAAACCATTATAAGTAAGTACCGCCAATCCCTGTATCGATGATAAGCAATCTGTTATTTTCTTATGATACCCTTATGGAATAATTTATCTACCTGTCTTCGCTAGTCGTTTATCAAACATATATTCAACATCATCCTCATTTCCAGGGGTGTCAACAAATGGCCCAGCGTCTACCACAGCGAGCGCGGCGCAGGCGGTGGCCGCAGCCCTGCAGAGAGAAGCTGATGAGCACCTGTTCCTCCGATACTTGGAGCTGGACCCGCCTGAAGACCCCAATGCACCCCGCAAAGCGCCTAGGAACGGGCGAACACCGTTTACGACCACAAGAAAGTGAGTACGATCTTTAGGCTTATATCTTTATTTTCTTCAAATACAACTAATGATGATTGAACTGACACTTGACTCGATACTTTTAGCACAGTGACAATTCTAATAAAGCAAGACGAATTTGGGCAAGTCTTTTCAAAATTATTCACTAATTAATAACTCTTAATTAATTAGAATCTTAATTATTTAGTACTCAAACATAACTACTAAGGATGGATTTTCAAATGAGCGTATTACGAGTAATTTAATTCTGTGTAGTACAAATCCTGTCTCGATTACCGTTTCATAATTTGAAACAAATGCCAAATCGATTGTTCATCGTTCAATCGCTTGAACATGAACCCACATACTACATCCCGCCTTGCCTTCCGGGCCTTGGTGAAAGCCACGGTCCGGAGTGAGGTGGGGTGGGAAGCTGTCGGCCCACCATAACAAAAAAACCCACATACTACATAATAAATCAGGCACGTTTTTTCTTTCTTTCTTTCACTTGGATGGGGAGAGGATTCTCACTCAGATCATCTTGAACCAACAAATACTTCACCAACGAAATCAACTAACTAAACCTTTCCCTTTTTCCAGACTCATCCGCGGCACGACCGGTGGTTTCGGCTTCACAGTGGTATGGACCAGACCACCTAGGGTCGAGAGGGTTGCAGCCGGAGGGTCAGCTGAACGCGCGGGACTCCGGGCAGGAGACTATCTCGTGTTTGTGGGCAACAAGAATGTGGTGACGTCCAGTGAGGAAGAAGTCCGCAGTCTTGTCAAGTGAGTAGATTAGACATTTGTATAATGCGAACCATGATCTTGGTTTTACAAAGCATAATCTGCCAAAACCTTGGGAAGTTTAGGAGGTTTCCTTGTTTATGAAAAACACGAGCTGTGATCCACCATACGGCCCTGTATGATTTTATTGAAAAACAGGTTTTTAAATTGCTGATTCTGGAATATGGCATTACGATTTTTCCTTTATTTTAAGAGTCTAAAATTTTATCTTCTAAAAACTACAGCTTGTTCTTCCCAAATGCAAATTTAAACATAATTTAGTTTCATACTTGAACTTACTTCTTCAAAGCTAGGAAACCCCAACAATTTAATAAACTCGTCTTCCTCCTTTCCAGATCATCAGGTCAAATGCTGAACATAGAAACATTCAGAAGAGTTCCGCCAAATGGTGTCGGGATCCGACCGAGGTTGACCCAAGTGACCATACCTACTGCAGAGTCCACGCCACCTCCACCTCCCAGGTCACCTAGAGCTGCAGCCTTGGCATCTCCAGCCACTGCAGCAAGGCCACCTACTGCGTGTTCTTCGACCAGCCAGTCGTTAGACCGACGCAAGCTCCATCTACCCCAAGTGACGTTCTCCAAAGAGGTCGGTAACGGTATTATCGTTTGACAGCTCATAGATATCGTTTTGGAAACTAGTCATCTTTTTGGTCAGCCTGTTTGGAGTAAACTTGATACTATTATTCTATTAGTTAATCCTTTGGATAGAAATTAGTTCTGATAAATCACAACCCATACGGCTTTTTGTTATGGAACCTTCAACATTCGTTTAGACCTTGGAAGAAAAGACCCTGGTATTTTACCGGACGTTAAATTTTCACCTCACTAAATTGTTTTAGTGAAGTAAACATTTCATATCATCGGTGATCACTAGAAGCGAATAGAAGAGACTCAATTTTTACCATCAGCGCATGGAGAGGGGCTCGTGACCTTCGTACCCGATATCCCTGCTGATTTCTCTGGGGCGACTAAAAGGGGGCCATCATCTATCTCCGAGTCAAATGCTGTTACTCTAAGTGCCCGCAACCATGGAATTCTGCCTCTTATTTGGAACGAAAGTCGGCATGTCGACATTTGAGGTACACCCCGATGTCTGATATCACCCTGCACATGATCACATAGAATAATTTTGAAAATAAGTCCCAAAAGAAGCGATGGTTTGTTTGAAAGTTCGTCATGCTTTCTGATAAAAAATACCACATCTTGTTACAAAATTAATGACCCAAAATAGAGTTAATTTACCCAAAGTTACTTTGACAGATACCTATCTGACATCAATCACACAAAACGCCGAGTTTCAAGTTTCACTAGCGGTAACTTCAAGTTACCACAATTGGGTTTCAAAGTTATTGGAAGTTACGTTTCATCACATTGCTGCAACAAGTTTACGTCTTATGGGCTGGCCATTAGAAACATTATTCGAATTTATTATTTTGGTATTGAGAGGCAAAAATTTTAAGAATTTGGTGCTAGTTTAATAGACCTTGTAATTTCTTGACTTGTGGACTAAAAATAAAAATCTTCAGGATGTACAGTAGTGTGTATGGTATTTTGTTATCTTTTTTTTTTGTTTTTGTAAATACTTCATGATACATTCCATTATTTTAGTTTGTATTCGCTAGATTTTTTAAATTTAATTAAGAAACTATGTGTACTGCCGGTTTTTGATCGATATGTATATCAACTTTTAGGAATTACTGATGAAATTATTTATTTAGATGCTAACATAAATATGTTTATGTCAAAATTTTATTATAATTAATATATTCCTTAAAAATCTGCAGTTTACACGGTCTTAGTTTGTAGATTGTCATTTATTTCAATTTTAGTTTCTAAGTGAAAATCATTGAATGGGGAATCGTTACGTTTAAGCTTACCTGTTTTTGTTAATATTTATTTTGTTAATGTTTCTTTCTTTATTTATTTTCCTTTGTCTTAGTTCGTGCGTGTTAATTTCATAGTATCGTAGGCGTGTTTTTGTATAATTTTCTTTTTTTTTGTAACTTTATGATTTTGTATTCTACTTTTAATTTATTTTATTCGTGTATTGGATGCAAAAATTTGGTTCCTGTTGTTTTTATTTCGTTTTTAATTTATGTTCTATAATTTTAAGTGCAAATAAATTTATTGCTTTTAATTTCTTTTTGTTTTTTATTTTGGTTTTTTCTTTATTTTTCCATATATCGAGCATATCCATCATTATAATAATCATTCACAGTTGTCAGTTATGTACTAAAGTTTACAATAACCCTAAGGCCGCTGCCTCGAAACTTGCGGGCAGCGGGGCGGCGGGGGCGGCGGCGCGGGCGCGGTCGGAACTTTCGCGTATAATGAAATGGATCGGCCCTCGAAAACAGCAGCGCGGCAGCGGGGCGGGCGCGGGCAGCGAGCGGTGTACTTTAGTCGAGCGGGGACCGCCCGCGCCCACAATAAATCGAGCATTAGGAATAAATTTGAATTAAAAAGATGTTGCCGCCATTGTTCAGACATTTCTTTTGCGAATAAAACAAATATCTCGACGACACAATAATGAAAACAATACTACGGGGCTAAAATGTCGCGCGATCTGACCGCTAGTTTCGAGAACGGGTCTGCGATGCCCGCGCCGCTCCCGCGCCGCCGCCGCCGCCGCCCCGCTGCCCGCAAGATTCGAGGCAGCGGCCTAAGTCCTAGGCTTAAGGCTGAGGATGCTAAAGTTGTCTATAGTGTTTTTAATGAATTCTCATAATTTAGCAAATAGGTACCTACCTACCTACACAGTTTGATGCATGGAGAGGGAGGCCAAAAAAAAAAGATGAGTGGATTGTGTGAAGAGTGATATAGAAGAAGTTAGTGATAGCATGAGGGGTGAAAGGATAGAAAACTACTGACGCATCAAATCATTTTTCCGCCCTTGTCCCATAACAAGTGCCAGAAAATGATGATTTTGATTGCAGCACACAGTCAGAAGGTGCTGTTTTCTATGCACTTTCAATATTAATACTCCAATATAACCAATCAGCAAAAAAAAAAAAACTATTTACTTATATTTTGAAATCTGAAGAAAATTATTGAATCCCACAAATTATAAAACTTCATTGAGCAGAGGCACGCATCAGAGACGGAACGTTATAAATGATTATTTTATTTTAACTATATCTAAAACTCAGTAGAAGATAAAAAAAGGAGATAAATGCACAAACAGTATAATTCAGCAGCAAAACTATTAAACAATCACAGTGCAACTAAAAAACTGAAATCTTAGGATCCTCTTTGATCTCAAACAGGGTCCATAGATATTTCTGTTATATAAGGACCTTAAAGCCATGTTTGCGCTCGCTAACAATTGACGCGCAACATAATGTGTTGTGCAACAAGTTTCCTATCATGTTGAATAACGTTGTCTACGCATCTACTACTTTACTATGCGTTCCAAATAAGAATAGGATCGATTGACAGGATGCGACATCACGCCGCACTGTCAAATCGAAGATATTTTTGCAAAATTAAAGAACTCAGAGATGAGTAATATTGAAAAAGTGGATTCTGATTAAATTTTTTTCGTTCACAGTTCGTAAATAAATTTTTCGTAGATAAACTGAATTTTAAAAATATCTTGCTTCAAATTGACAGTAAATCGTGACGTCACAACATGGCAATCGATTCTATTCTCATTTGGGACGCATTGTACGTCAGTCGTCCCAACATATCACAGAGGAACTTGTGTTGATTTCAGCGGCAGTGGTTATAATTTAAAATATAAGAAAAAACTAAGTTTGTGGTTTAGAAAATACCTATAAAATAAAGAAAATGTAACTCTTTACAAATTAATAGAGAGAAATAACAAATTTAAAGGAATAAAATCTTTACAAATTGATAGTGTTTCATGTACCGGATCAGCCCTCCACGGGATTAAAACGATCACAATTTGGTGGTGTATATGATACTTTTCTGGGAGTGATGAGGTGCTGTAAGTTAGACGTAAGTAAGCGATGTACAAATAATACAAAGAATCATAATATATATTAGTGTACTATGAGTAAGATAGTTGAGAATAAACAATAAATAAATCTCGGTTCAGGCGCTTTTAACCAGGTTTACTGTACTTTTACTGAGACACTCTTGATAGCAATAATACCTTCTGTCCTGATCGTACCGTACCTTCAATCTATAACTAGCCCACAGGAGGATACACGAAAAAAAATTTAATTATGTCCTGAGATAAATTATGAAATAAATAATAAACGCCTCCATTCTTCAAAGCAAGGAATATTCTTCGCGACGCTAACATCTTCGTCTTCTTACGTACTCCTTTTTTCTTGTGGTGCAAATCCTGGTGGATGTCCTCCACCCTGGGGTAGGTGGAGAGGTCTGTTAGACTCTTACTAACTAAAACCACCCCGGTGTTCCCTCGTACACTTTTGTCGGTGGCTACGGGTGCAGTTCTTACGTACTCCAAATTTAACAAAACCCTTGCCCACCACCAGACGCCAGGGCTGTCGACTGACGGCAGAAAGCGCGCGCTACTAGCTGTGGTCGCGAGAGAACAGCACTACGGCACGTGCCTGCAGTTCGGCCTCGTCCGGTTCGTGTCACCCCTGAACGAGAGAGCTGACCTCATCGCCCCCAGCGATCACCAGCTGTTGTTTCAAAATATTGAAGAGGTAAGTTGACTAAATAAATATTGAAAGTGAAATAGACATGTGGCGACATCTATGTCACCACATATGTACTATCCTTCATCGTAGTATCCGAGTTTTTTGTGCGATTAGAACATATACCGTTGTCATTGACATCGTAACGCAAACGAATAGGTACCATAAATCCAGTACATGATTCTGGACCTCCCAGTGGTGGATTTTTTTATTACTTTTTTAAATAGATTTTTACGTTTTTTTTTTTAAATTAAACTGTATAAAAAAAAACTTACAACTATGTTAGTGACACAAATACAACTGTAAATTACAATAACACAAACAATAAAACATACTTAATCATTGCCTTAACACTTCAGCCGCACTAGCCAAGTTCCTTCCGATCCTTTTGTTTAACGAGAACGTTTAGATTGACCACGCCTCCAATTTCTTTGTACTTCAACTTTAAGCGCGAAGAGATTGTAACTTGGCTAGAGGGACAGAGCAGAGGTACTGGATCAACGATTAACTATGTAACAGTCCAGCCTATCAGTAATCATACCCAGGATGCCGTCGCTACAATTTAATGAATGAATAATAAATCCTACTACGAAAAGGTCTGTCCTTGACTGAAACCTTCAAAAGGTCAAAGGTCACCCCAATGAGTCAGCATTTTCGTTTAAGCCTCACTGAATTATTCAACGCATAATTAGGTTATTCGTATAAATGAAGTCAATATTGAAATTATTAATATCTACAATAGGTATAAAAATGTAAGGAATCAAATTGTTTTTTGATGTAAATGGGTGGGTAAATATTATTATTAGAAGCTAATAGAAAAAAAAAATAGATAGTATAAAACTTTACTTCTAACTCAATTGGCTAAATGTAAATCATATCATATTAGCTATTAAGAAGAGTAATAAAGAGATAATCTTCACTAATATAATAATCTACATCTACAGTTATATAATAAAGAGGTAAAGTTTGTTTTTTTGTTAGTTTGTTTTTTTGTTTGTAGGGGGTAATCTCTGGAACTACTGGTCCGATTGGAAAAATTTTAGCAACAATAGAAAGCTGCTTTACTCTTGAGTGACATAGGCTATATTTTATGTACGCGAGCGAAGCCGCTGACAAAAACTTGTATTTTATAAACCTTCCTCTTGAATTACTCTATCTATTAAAAAGCGTTGTTTTAAAGATCTAAACACACATAGGGACAGACAGCAAGGAGTGACTTTGTTTTACTTTTTTTTTGTTTAGCCCTAACTGTCCCACTGCTGGGCAAAGGCCTCCCCCAAGTCCTTCCAAACCTTCTTCTCCCGCGCCGTCTCGAACCAATCGTTTTACGTATGAGTATTAAAAATAAATTAACAAAATAAGACTCATAATACAAAATAAGACTAAAAATTAAACATATGCAAAGACATTAAAGAACTGCAAACGCTCATACAAATAATAATAGTAATGCCAAACAAGACGACACGACTGCAGTAACAAGATATCCCCTTCCAGATCTTCCGACTATCAGAAGATATCCTGGACCAAGTGGTGCAGGATGACAGCGAGATCCAGACGTCGACGGTGGTGGCCGTCTACCTGCAGAAGACCCCTGTGTTCCTTAGCCTTTATAAGAAGTACTGCCTTGGACTTAAGAGAGCCGACTGTGTTTTGGTAAGCCAGATTAATAGTATAGATGATAAAATGTTGGAAATAGTTAAGTACCAGGATTCCTTGTATCGCATGGTCCAGTCTGAAGTAAATCGGTTATAGTAGAATACAGTCATAATAAACTTGCCTTGATGAAACTCCATGAACAAGTAAAGTTAGTGAACCTGGAAATTTAATTTTAAAATAATGATAATGTGAAAAAATACTTAAAAAAAAAATTTACTAACTCGATCTAGATAATCTAGAGCACAATTCTAATAAAATAAAATCCTGAAGCGATCATAACGAACTGAGTTATGCTCAGTTCAAATAACATAACATCGTAGTTAATCAAAGAACTACATTATTATTGTTTTTATTGTTAACCAGTAGTGTCCCACCGCTGGGTCAAGTCTTCATTCCATTCTTTTCACAATTCACATCACAATTCGTCTCTTTTCAATTACCAAGGAAGACACCCAGTTCGTTCCACAATCTCCTATGTGGTCCGATAATAATAATATTCCTACATTTTTAAACTTTGTTAGGGAAAGAAATTCACGTCCCCACCAATAAAACATTTCTTCCATCACCAGGTAAAAAAATCAAAAGACCCCAGCGGGGCATTCTCCCGGTTCTGCACCAGTCCACCTATCCCGCGGAGAAGACCTGACATCACCTCACTCATCCACAAACCCCTGGAGCAGTTCCGAGAACTGCTGCGGCTGATGAGGGCGGCTGCAGCAGCCAATGGAGCTGGACCTTATGACCAGTTGGAAAAGAAGCAGCTGCAAGTTATTGTGGAGCAGTTACAGGTAGGCTAAATGAAATAACTTTTTTCTCTTTATACGCCTATTTAATAATATAATATAGATACATTTTTATACACTTATTATGTGTCCCTCTGCTTTACGCGGGAAGCGTCATCTATGGCGTCACATAAGAACTAATTCATAAAGTTCTTCGCGCAATTTGAAAATATTATATAGAACAGCCTGAAATCATCAGCTATCGGGCAGTAGCCCACCAGACGTAACACCTGTCTGGTCAGATCCTCGTTTTTCAAAGGAGGCATGAGGGACTTTACTTTCTGTTCAGTATGCCTCCAAAGGCCTATTCTTGTTCCTTCCAAACTTCTCTGTCAGAACACCTTCGCCGCGGACGACCTAGACAAAGTTTTTTAAATTTTACAAAATCTGAATTTTTTAAATATCATAAATATAGTCTGCACAGAAAAAAAAAGAGATTAAAGCTATTAACTGTTTAACTTTCAGAGCGGTTACCAGGATGTAACAGCCGGTTCAGGTCTGATGGGTCTCGCTGGTGATGGCAAGCCATTGCTGTCTGTCGCCGACTTGGAAAGTAGACTCGTGTTCACTAGGTGTAAGGTAAATATGCTTGGAAATTCCATTAGCTATAGCATAACGCGAACGGGTAAAAACCTGATTAAGGACGAGTGTGTAACTAGTGCATTCAGAGAAAATTAGGGAGGGAGTATTATTGGCCAGTTCCATAGCGACACCTACGAAGCCCGGTACACCGATTTATGTATTTTGAATAAAAGTCGTTCGAATTCCGTGTTATTCCTGATTCAGGAATTATGTATGTGTACATTATGAGCGGTGCGACATCGCTAGTTTTAGTACCGTAGACACTCGCTACGGCCGACAGCGCCAATATGGCGTCTATCAAACTATGGTGTAATAAAGAGTTAAGGTCACTGAATCGAATGCATTAACCTGACTGCTGACATCTTCCAAAATTTTACTAAACCACCATAATCCTTCCCAGCCATTCGTGCTAAGCACGGCAGGACGTCAATGGATCTTCGGCGGCGAGCTGTCCAGGGTGGAAGGTCGCGCGATCAGGCCATACTGGGCGCTGCTGTTCAGCGACCTTCTACTCTTCGCCACTGTCTCCAGGGACCGGGTGCTGTTCGTAACTGAGGAACCCGTGGCGCTGGGAACTATCTCTGAGGCACAGTTCAATGTTAGGAAAAAAGGTGAGAATTGATAATTTTGCTATTTTTTAAGGGTGCAAAAGGTGAAATTAAGTTGGTGGCTGATTATAAAATCTTAGATGGTGAAATAAGGTGTTAGATGAACAAAATTATAAACTGCCACGGGCCAAGGGTTCGTGTCTGAAAGGAAGGCTTTAGCCCTGGTATAGATGGTGTCGTAGGAACGGGGTAGGTTATTTAGTAAGTTAGAGTCTGACACTGTTTCCCGCTCCGCCCAAAAGCAGGATTTATCATTGAATAATATTTACCTACCATACCCCCCTACGACCCTTATGTGGTCAAATAAACTATTAGGTGGCCAAATAAACCCGAAAGTAGCAAAATAAAATTTAAGGTGGCGAAATAAACTTTTAAGTAACCAAATAAACTCAAGTGGTAAAAAAAATCGACCATTTGGTCGCTGAAGATTTCTTTTACGCTCTTAGGTGCCACAAAATCTCTTAGATGGCCTAATGAACTTTTAGGTGAAAACATCAGTAACCAAATTTTTTTTTATTCCTGAAAGTATAATGATAAGATTGAATTAAGTTGTTGTAACATTCCAAAAACAGGGTAACTGAAAGAATATAGGTAGGTTTTAGTCAATCAATGTCTCACTCCACCATAGAACGGGAGAAGATATTTATTAAATTTTTACCTAAAAAAAGGCTCTCGAAAAGGCCCAAACAATCTTAAACTAATATTTGTCTGAATATTTTCTTTGATCTGTACTTAAGCTGGTAAATTATGCTCATAATGATCCTTTATCTGCACTATTCAAGGCTACAAAGTAATTTTGATTCTAGTGAAAATCATCATTCAATCATCAATGAAATATTTTAATAAATTATTTTGATATTCTAGCGACAGAATTCCGACTGATCCTGGGCCGCGCGGGAGGCGAGTCCCCACTAGTGTCGTGTTCGCCGCGCACGCCAGCTCGGACAAGGACCATCGTGCTGCGAGCTCCCTCCATCGACCTCAAGGCAGTTTGGCAGAGCTTGCTGCAAAGACAAATGTGAGTGCATTTTAATTAATTGTATGTGCTTACAGCTAATGTAGTATGTCACCTGGCGCCTTTGACAAATCTTCAAGCCAAAAAGCCTCTCCAATTTCAGTCTGATTAAATAAAATGATCCAATAAAACATTCCTAAAAATTAATGTTACTCCCATTCTTCCAGTTACCGCGCTCACACGATGTCCGGCACGCCACTTGGATCTCCGCTGGACTCTCCAGACCCTCAGCTGACATTCTCCCTTGCCACGCTGGACTCGCAACAACGCCAGGTATCCGCGTCCAGTATCCAGCGGCACTCCAGTCTGGCCCTCTTACCCGCCAGCTCTTACCGATCTCACCTCAATATGCTCGTCGAAGAACGACCAGAAAAGGAAGTCAGAGTCAGTTTTGACGTCAGAACCAGCTCAGATACTCCCACCCCTCAGCCAGTCAGAGGGCCTTTAAGTACAGTTTGGAGAACAGCCCCCACACCTGAAACGCCGTCTGCTAATCTGTCTCCGGCAGACTCACAGACGTTCTCTTCACATTTTGTGTCGTCGTCGAGCATTGAAAAGAACGATGAGCCTCACACGTCACCCAGCGCTCAACTAACGCCAGACGGTGGCGAAGATTATTCAGAAAGTTCACCCTGCAGATGGGAATCCTTCGAAGCTGATTTAGCTCTAGCAGACTTGGATGTAGACCCCTCGTTTAAGCATGATGTTGAGGAGCTCATCTTTCTGCCTGACGATCCCCTTCTGCAGAGTATGGCCCTGCCAGAGCGGCCGACTCCGCCGGCCTATCTGGAACTTTGATCTGCGGAGTCCGATCCGGATTTAGCAGACTCTTGCTATCCCCGGAATCGTGGAAATTGGAGATAAGGTTTCTGAAAGGAACCTTCAACGGTGTGTTCTAGTAGTCATGTTTAGCTGGTGTTTAGGAGTGGAAGAAGAAAGCTTTCGCCGCGTAGACTGGCGAGTTTGTTGGATTGTTATAAAAATCGCTTATAGTCGAGATTAAGGTTGTGGTAACAAAATTTTGAGAGACATATTTTCGAACATTAGCAGTATTAAAGAAATCTCGGTATTTTGATTATATTAGAGAAATAATTTGTAAGTCTGATGCCCCACTTATGATATGCGACCGGGTATTAATGAAAATTTACTTATCACAGAACTGAAGTCACGATTGGGTATTTTACAAATCGCTTTAGTGTAATCGAAAATGTGTATGCCAATATTTACCAAATAGAAAATCAGTGTCAAATGTAATTATAGGATACCAATAGTGAAGATTCGTGTACAATACATTACACTTTTTTGGATACCAGTTTGCTTAAGTCTTCCGTCCTTTTCTTAAGAAATTCAAAAGCTTCCTTATTTTGGTACTTGATGGAACGGCACACTCTATTTCTGACTCCTCCAACTGTAATGGAACAACTAGTTAATAAATGTTGATGTTGTAAATGTACAGACACTGAACATTGTAAATCTGTACATAGACATATTTGTACAGGTCATGTGGATATTTGGCGATCTGCTTCGCGAAATCAATCATGTAGTTGCCATCATTGCACACTTAGAGCATTTTAATTTGAACAATGCTTCTTATGTTGAAATGTCATCGCCATTAGATATAAATATATTTACAAAGAAAAATGGTAGTCATGTGACTGATTTATTTGATGCTTTTTTATTTATTAGTGTAATAAATAAACACATAGAATATTTTACTCATGTAACAGCAGAAGTTATTGTAAATGACGATTTAGAAGATCGTATATTTGTGTCGCTAGCATCGCAAAATGTTCACATAACCTAAACGTTTCCCGGGAAAATTTTTGTATGTGTATAAATGATTTTTTTTACAAATCTACGTAGTTAGAATCCAATAATTTTCGATGTCTTTGGCTGTGTGTAAATTTTTAATATAGTCTAATGATAGTATGAGGAAAAAATTATAATTTTGAGAAAGCATTTTACTTATAGTTCCGGTTTCTTCATGACATATTAATGGATTAAATAATATAAAATTTGGATGTTTATGTTTAGATCGGAGCAGAATATTTCTTATTATCCGTAAATAAAGTGATTTTGTCAATGGCGAAATATACATCTTTTTATTTGAAATTGGTTAAAGGCCCAGAATTTTGCGACGCTAACGAATATTTAAATATTTATGACATAAATGATCTACCATTTTTCTCTGTATCTTATAATCTTAAGTTGCTGTCAATCAGACAAACTGACGATTTCCCAATAATATCAACAAGAAGTAAAAATTTAGTATCTGATGGTAATTAATAAATAATTCAATACAAATAGAAAACACAACAATTAGTAAAAAAATTTTCAGTTTGGCATAAAATTCGAGGGATTGAGTTTTTTTTTTAAGAAATCTAAAAAAATATTTGTTCTTTTTTTATGAGACTTTCACGTGGCAAAATTAACTTATGAAAACACGAAACAAATGAACTAATAATATATACGAACCAGAAATATATTGAGACTACCACACATAATTTAGTTAAATAAGTAGTTACAGGCTATATAAAATAGGTATTAATCTACCTGAACCTTTGAACCACAAGCTAACGAATAAAATTGCAGAAACAAAAAAGAAACGTTATACTACATCAAAAATTAAAACATGTCTTAGTCCTAATGGTAAGTTTAAAAATGATTATACTACCTATCACCAAATATCCACATTACTTGAATCAAATTATAATTCATCATTTACAATACAAAATTAACAGACATAATAAAAAATATCTTAGCATTACTTCGAGGTAGAGAATACAAATACACTAGAATACTTTCGAATATTCTAGACGCGACGCAGTTCAGTGGAAACACAGACAGGGGGAGGGGGGAGTGCCACTGAAGGAGCTAGAAGTACTCGCAGCAGAGGATCAACCCTTCATCTTCAAAGATGGATGACGCAACTGCCTGAAGCTGAGGAGCTTGATCCACCAGAACCCGATATGGAGGTAAGGGAAGATAGAGGGTAAATAAACAATGATACGCATTTTCTAAATCGATGGCAGCAGTTAATGATTTTACTAAACTCAAATGTGAGAATGCTGGATCACGTGGTAATAACCTGTGTGGACTTCTAAATTAAATATCAATGAATTATATTTCATCAATACGTAGAGATAGGAAGCGTCATGTATTATACTTGTTAATTAAATAGGTGATCACTAGGATTGTGACGGAGGTCATCTTATTTTGGATTGGAGGATTTGGGTGTTTCTGCCTTGACTGTTTCAAACACGCGACAGTAACGTAAGCGGAAGCGAAGCTCCGTTACAACCCTAGTAATCACTTGTCATCACAAGGGTCACCAACTTAATAGTCACATAGCATAAACAAAAACTTTGATTTTTCTAGATGTGGAGTGTAGAAGAACTAAGAAAAAGATCGAAAGAACTTAACCTCCTAGAGGTAGCTGATCTCGTTTCAAGTCATGAAGCCAAAGGAACGTCCCCCAGTGAAAAGAAGGAAAATGATCGAAGTCCATCAAAAAGCAGCAATTCAGGAAGTCAAGTATGTATCGCTGAAGTCAGTATCAAATTTTTTGTTGTACTTTATTAAAACGAAATGTTACATTTCAGATTACGGTAAGGACAAGCCCGGTGGTTGTTGACACAATACCCGTCTGCAGACAGTGCCACAAAAAGTGTTTGTCCAAACCAAATAGCCCTCTTGTGTCCCAAAAAGAACCACCAGTGATACCCGCCAAACCAAAACCTGAAGCATCGCCCCAAACTCCCAACTCTAATAAAAGTTCCACAAGCCCGTGTAGTGCACACTGTGGCAATCGTAAGCCAAGAAACTTCTCACACTTAGAACGTAAAAATGCTATCAAATTACGTCCAGAAGATGGACCCAGAGCAGCAAAGAAAGTTATAGATTCAATAGAACAAAGCCAGAGAATGCTCAAATCAACGTCTTACGAACTTAAAACGGATTCGCCAATTTTAAGCAGAAGTGTTCACTCAGTTCATACGAAGAGTCAGTTAGAATTAAGAAAAGACAACTCAATAATGTCGCCAAGCCCGTCATCTAGTAGTCGAAACAGTCCACTGTCAACTAGCCACACAACCTGTAGTTCTATGGTTTTTAATTCTAGTTCTAACGATTTAAGAATGTCCAATTCGAACATCGCTAATCAGGTCCAATGCGTCATTGCTCAAGAGAAATACTTGAACGAGATTAAATGTGCTGAAAGCATAACTTTAACAAAAACTAAAACAGTAACGTCCAATTATCCGTCGCCGGCAACTGCAAGGAAAGAACAAATAACTAGACAGAAGGCAGAAAACGTACTGAACAAAGTCTTAGGCATGAATATTGTTACTAAAAGGGAAAATGTTGGTTCTTGCTTGAAGACATCATCGGTATTCCTAGAAGATGATTCGATACACGATGATGAACATGACTTTAAAATAGAAAGAGGTCTAAGACGCTCCCCAAGAATGGGAATTTCAGCAGTCAGTAAAATGAATGGCGATATAAATAAGAAGACTGAAAGAATGGAAGATGTCAATGCTAACAATACAATCGACGCCGGTTCTGATGAAGACTTAGAGTTAGGACCCCTAATGTTGATGGGTCTGTCGGCTATTAATCCTGCAGCCCATTTGATGAGAGTAGAACCTTTCAAGAGAGGTTCAGCGACGAGTTTGAACAACCCTTGTTCTAGACCAGGTAGTCTTGGCTCAGTCAAGTCAGAGTCTCCTGTTCCTAACATAGCTGTTGTTCCACCAACGCCCGACTTTAATTCCACTAATAAGACTGTGAGTTCATTTTCGAGGAGTTGTTTCATTACCTATAGATTCTGATAATTATGTCGCAATCTTTATATTACAGGATGACCTTGTAGATGAGTCCCCTGATTCCCCCGATGTACCCGATGATCTGCCTTATGTGACGCTCAAAAGGTGTGTTAATAAAAATTATAAATTAGGTTTTAAACTAGTTGGTATTGTTGTAAAGACTACTAATGTTGTTTAAGATATGGCACAATGTCAAGCCTGGAGAGATTACCGTCCGATGAGACTGACGATGGCAACGTAAGACTGACAACCCAAGAACCAGAGGCCTCGAAGGTTTATAATAATCCAGGTAATTACACTAATAATTATAAATGAGTGAAAATTTGTTTGTTTGTTACTTCTTCACGTTCAAATAACTGAGCGGATTGCACATTCACAGAATAATTTTCAACTTTTATGCAATTAAAACTGCGGGTAAAAGCTGGCTCACTATGTAAATAAACCCAAACAATTATAATATGTGTAAGCTTAGCTTTGGCCTTTCATATTCACACTGTCAGTAGTCGAATTCCTTTACTTCAGGGCAAAGGCGTTCCTTCAGAGAGTGGCAATAGCCAAAGATAATATCTGTGTATTAAGTGACATGCAATAAAGTTAATAAATTCAAAATGTGTTCTTTTTAGTGAGTGGTGCAGCTGGTGGTATTATGGGCTATGCGGCAAGAGCTGGTTCCTTTGTCGTGGAAAAAATGAATATCTTCAGTTATACTGAGAGTGTACCCAGTACAGCCATAGCGCACAAACAACCCTCGTTCTTAGAAAGGTATGCTCTTTAAACGTTATGGTGTACAGGTCTTACCGTCGCTGCTATTTAAAGGAGCCATTCGAACCTTGGCTGCAGGCCCGGTTGCAGCCGCAGCCTCATTCGAAATGGCTTTCACACAGATTCATACTACTAGATAGAAAACAGTCATGCAGCTACAGCCGGCTTCGTGCAACCGTCACTGTGGTGCCTGTATCCACAGCCTGCAGCCGAGATTCGAATATCACCTTAAGATGAAGATTATAATTTAAGATTTTGTGTATACTAATATTTTTCCTAACGTAGGTGGAAATCAACTCGATGCAGAAAGATAAAGGAACGATGAGTATGTGTGGGTGAAAACTGTAGTCCATTGATATTTTTATTAAGATTGCAATGAAGGTTCCTATTTTAGAGCTAAAGTATAACTTATAAAAATAGATTTAGTCTAAACCGTAATTGTACTTTTGTGTCTAATTTAAAAGATTTATTTTAGAAATATTAGATTTTTTGCTAGAAATATGTTTTAAATATAGCGTTTTGGAGCTAGAGTATAATAAATTGTCATAAAAAAATAAACTGATCTAGATTTTGCAAAATAAACATTATCAGGAAGATACAATTAGATTTCTAACAACTAGAAATTAGGTACATATATCAGTATTTTTAAAATACACTTTGGTATTTAATTTGTAGAATTATATATTCAGTAATCGTAGTTATTTTGTGTGAATTTTATACTTTTATAGTTATACTCTAAATGACAGACTACATTTTGTAAATATTTTAAATAAAGAGTTAAAAATCCTACTTTATTGTCATTTTTTGTTTTTCAACATCTTAACCGTTCTGATTTTGCCAGATGTCTTGGAGTCAGTGACTGGAAATCAACTATTGGTACTGAAGAAGGCACTGGTGAAACTGGAGAAGGAAGTGGGGCAAGCGGAGAAGAAGCTTGGGGCACCCCTTCATCTGGAGACCTGTCCGATAACCTACCCGATTCTGAACATGGAACTCTATCGGTAAAGATTTTAGTAAAGTTTCTGAAAATAAAATATTTTACGCGAGACAGTTTGTAATGTTTAAGTAAATAGCGCTTAAACACTATAGAGTTAGATCATGATCATTCTGAATTAGGTGAATTTTGAGATGATATATCACTATTAAAAAACTTTGTAATGCGAACCGGGCCACACTCAGACCTGTAGCTTTCACCTTGAACAAACATACACAGATAATAACACTTACATTTATTTAAAATATTCAATTGCAAAAAGCGTACGAGCTTATAAAATTTACACTAGGTTTGTTATGCCTTTTGAATGGAAAATTCTTCACTATTTCAGTCCCCTACGAAGTCATCATCATCATACGCTGGTGACGATGACACGGAGCTTATGATGGATGAACTGCTCATGGCTCCTACTATCACCGGACCAACGACACTTAGGCCGCTTCTCCCAAGGTGAATTTCACTATCATTAGTTTGTCAGCATGCTAATTTATAAATTAATTATTATTAACTACCACATTTTTATTAAATCAAGTAATGCTTCAGTAATTAGTAAACATTCATTGCTTAAACACTTATTTGGAGCAGCAACTTTCTCAAGATTCATATTTTGTCTTATTCTCAAATGCTTTACTAGATTTTGACCTATTGACACTCTAACACATTTGTATTAATTAGCATTTTGATAAAACAAGTTTCAAGTATAAATCTCAAACCAATCGGCAACATCATATAAATTTTAAAGATACACCATAACTAATGACAATCTTGAATGTAGGGATGTTTTTAGAAGAAGACTAGAACCTCTCATGGAAGAAGAATGCTCTGACAGCGGCAGTGAAGACAACAAGCCTACCCCCACCAACTCTGATGACCAGGTGAATATTTACACTAATCAAAATAGATCATTAGTTGCACCAAAGTTCCAAAGTCCCAAGTAATTAAAATTATAATCCTTCACGATAATTTTTGAAAACAATCACAATAATAATATTAAACGCACTTTAATACCCTGTAACAATATCCTAAAGTTTTCCAGAGTTGAAGTTTGGTGCAAACACTTTTCCTTGTAACAGAACAATGTTATTATTAAGTAATAATAATTAATACGTACATACTGTTATGTGTAATTTATAACCCAACATGATATATGTTTACTTCGAATGTATTATATGTATACCATATTGTATTAGTCTGTCAAAATTGATGTTACTTAAAATGCCTCAACATATTTGTTTAGTAACCATTTAATCCAGCTGCATAGTCCCTTGTCCGAAACCAAGTCAAATTTGGCAGATAGTGATTATTATTATAGTTGTGTAGGAGTACTGTTGTAACCCATAGCATGCCAATAACCATACAAAATGTTATTGGACACAGCATGCTTGTTGCATGTAATATTTCAGTAAGACCTACGTATCGTAAATGTTTAATTTTGACATTGCATAGATTCACTGTGAATTGAATCCTTTAAAATCGCGATACGAACATCAAAATTTTCAAAAGTCGAAGCTTTTTAATATTTCTAAATTTTTCGTCCTGGAATTGGATCCAGGTTATTGGCAAATGGAAGTAAAATCCCGTAGCTAGGTTATATCTCACATTGTGACTGGTCCGCTGGTGCGGCGCTTGGCGCAGGACAGCGAGCGTGGCCTCGATGCTGACGACTGTTGCGACGTGCCGCACCCGCCGCCCTCTGCTTCAGAACAAGGTGAGTTTGCAAGTCTATATGGATGATGTTTTAGTTTTCGGTAAGTGTGTAGAGGATCATGTGCGCGAATGTAATGTGGACGATAGTAGAAGCTGACTGTGTGATGTTAGGTGAATTCATTACTTAATTCATAGCTTGCAAATATTCTACTATACTTTGTACTGATCGAAACAATCTTCGCTAGTGTATCTTTTTGGGCATTGATTACTTTATTCATAAAACTTTCTTGTCCATCTAGTAAATTAATTGTACATAAAGTGACTGCTTAGAGGAGATGAATGCATTCGTTTAGAATGAAAACATTGATAAAAACATCAACTTCAACATTTGCACACAGCACAACGTCAAGCACCCATAAACATTACTAACAGAGAAAATACATTTTGACAGAGAAATGGACAGCTTGACATATGATGAAAGGTGAGAGATGACAAAATCGTCGTAAATCAACACAAAAATATGATCAATGCCGACATTTTAATAATAAAGTCAGCACGGTGCATGAGTATTATTATGGATATCATTATTTGTACACATTTTACCAGAAATAATTACTGTTTTAATTTTAAGCTTAGCTTCTTTGTAATCCTACACTCGAGCTTAAAATTAACTATTAGTTTCTGGTAATCAGGTAACGTTGTTAATGTACCCCTGTACTAGCACGGTATCAATATGTAGCTATAGCAACCCACTTATAATATATTCATATTTATAATATCTAAACACAATCTCTATTTATTCGATACATCTTATCTACACGAGCCACATACAAAGACACAGAACTGTTATCGACTGCTCACAATGGTGTGTTGGTTTCTTGAGGGTTGAAAGACGATAATGTTGCAGAAGCAGAGGACGGGTGTGTGCACGTCGACCAGGATGCTGGAGGGGGGGGAGATGGTGGCGCCGGGTGCGAGCTGAGCCCCGACCGGACACCCACCAACGAGGCGCCCTCGACGCCCTTACTATCTGGTATGTTTATTTCCCATCTTTGACACCTTTACCTTCATTCTTATTATTCATGTGAAGTAAAATAATAGACAATATAAATTTAACATTATCGGAACTAAGTTGTTTATGCGATTTATACAAAAATTCCTTGGATAACTAATCTAACGGGTAATTTCAAGAAACATTTTTGTTTCACCTTCTTCTCCTTAAAAGTTAATTTTTCAACAAACTCTTTCTTAATGCGCGCCTATATTACAAAAGGAAGGCTCGTGCAACTTTTTACATTTCTAGACTCGGTAGTTTCTATGCATAATGCATTGATATATCAGTCAGTCATATTTTCCTTTTAAATATAACTAGCTACTGCCAGCGGCTTCGCCCATATGAAAATAGGTTTCTTACAAACTTTGGACCCTAAAACCAATCTCTTAGTCTCACTAAGAGACTACGTCATAAAAGGATACCTTGTAATACATTGTGCACACTTTTACGCTCCTAGACCCGTAACCGATGTGCCGACTGTGCGTTAGTATATTGTTAGTCAGTCAGTTCCTTTTTTTTATAATTAACTAGCGACCCGCCTCAGCTTCGCACGGGTACTGATATTAAATATATTATGCATGTATAAACCTTTCTCTTGAATCACTCTATCTATTTAAAAAAAACTGCATCAAAATCCGTTGCGTACTTTTAAAGATTTAAGCATACATAGGGACGAAGCAACTTTGTTTTATACTATGTAATGATGTATAAATGAATAAAATAAATAAATTGTATTTGTTGGTTTTGTCACAGTTTCAAAAGAGTTTGCGGAGGTGCGTGCCACTGTTGGAGCTGGTCGTCGGGGCTCAGCCAGCTCGGACAGCACGCCCTCCACACTCGAACGCACCACTATACACAACCCTACGACACTCAGCCCACCCGCACAAGGTAAGACACAGACACAACACAACACGACAACTCAAAACGGCAACACAACACGACAACTCAAAACGGCAACACAACACGAAGACACAACACGCCTATACAACACATAAGACGACAACAAAACACATTATAGTGATTCTAAGGGGAACAGGGGTGTTCGGTTGCATTAAAATGGCCTGATAGCCTTACCTTCAGTAGAATAAGAAGGTTTTTGTCTGGACAAGCTAATTTTCTAATCACAGCGTGCTACAGTATGTTATTACACATTTTTTTTCAAATATTTTGGATACCTACACAGATATCTTGTAGATGTTATCTAAGCTTCTATAGAAATCAAAACATAAATTTTTGGAAGAGTGATCCAGTAAATTCCTCTGAAAAATCTACTATTTTACGTGAATTTTAACTCTCCATAATTATACTCCTATATTATTATTTTTTAGAGTACTTCCATTGAAGCCTTACGCATTCATCGAGACTAAATGATGAAATGTTCTTTCAAAAATCCTTAAGGGTGTAATAAAAACACGTATTTCCAGGAACAAGTTTTGTGAAATATTCGAGTAAATAGTAGAATTACCGATTGCCAACAGAGTTTTCAGGTACTATCTTTTTTTTTCGCATTCCTTTTCATCGAACATCACTTTGGATTGCGTTGAACGAAGCAACAAATTTTAACCCATGCGCGACGTTGACGATAAGCGAGTGAGGAAGGCCCACCTTAAGGGATAAAGCTATGTGTTCACTTAACATCCAATCTATTTAGATTGTATAACTCTATCAATTATTCTCGCTTGCACACCTAACATTTTAACATGTGACCGTCAGGCTCCAAGATCTCATTTTGGCGACACTTGTATAAGGCTTTTGTCCCGTTATGGACTTCTTTCGGCTGAAATGATGATGAAGAAATACTTACAATGATATCGGTAGCCGTTTCAGTCTCGGAGCCAGCACCAGCACCGGAGGCTACCTCACAACCGGAGGAACAGAGACCACCGACGCCGGAGCGACTCAGTCCTCGAGCGGAGATGAGATTGGCGCTGGACCAGGGGAAGGATATGCTGGCCGATCAGGAGGTGCCCTGGGTATATATTTTAATTCCTTATTTCTTAGAAATTGAATTTTAAGAAGTATTTGCTAAAGTTCAATTGTTACTCAAACAAAATACTGTTCGTTCCCCTTTAAGTACAAATAACATCTTAGCAAAATTAAAAATAGCATCTTAGAAACACAAATAGTGATCCTTGGTTTCTAAGATGCTATTTTTCCGTCGGTTACTACACTGCAACAAAAACGTATGTTTTAAAACAAATCATTAGGGAGATCTCTAGATATCCACATTACCAAGACCAGAATTTATCGAAACAGAGTTCATGAAATACTGCAGAAGAAGAGCGAAATAAAACATGGAAATCAAAGTTTTACTTCAAGCATAAAATTCGGATTTATACCTAAAGTCCTCTCTCTAGTTCTATTCGAATTTTGAGTTTTTCTTATTGTAATATTTTGACAGCCTTTTTAATGTTCCCACTGCTGGGACACAGGCATCCTCTCTCTAGGAGAGAGGATGCCTGTGTCCCAGCAGTGGGACACAGGCAGTGTAAAATTACTTTGATAAATATCAAAATATTTTGATATTTATCAAAGTAATTTATATGTTCAGTTTCATTTTGTCTACTCATTGTTGCATACCTACCACAGTACAGTTTTTTTTAACCCAAAAGTTGACTGTTCCATTAAGTCTGCCTATGTATTTTAAATATAAGTAAATAATAAGATCATCTCTTGAAAGAAAGAAAGATGCTGCATATATCTGTAAAACATTTAAGATGCTATCACTATGTGTTATCCGTATACACAGGCTGGCGCGTCCGACCCCTGGTCGTTTCGCGCGGCGTGCCAACGCTCGCTGCTACGACGCGTGGCGAGCGCCGACGCAGTGACGCTGTGCCGCGCGCACCCGCGCCGCACCGCCCCGCATACTACTTCGCGCAATTCTGTATATGCCTGGAAGGGTACGTTGGAAACTATAGCTATAATGTCTAGACGTTTATCCGTCATTAAACGCTTAGTGTACGCAATATATGTACAAATATCATAAGAGTGCCTATGGAGCTACGCGTACTCATCCATGTAACGACATAATTTATAGAAGAATACTTGCAGTACATGCTCCAAATAATGTACATAAAGATGATGATAAAGTTGGAAGGCAGACTATCAGACAGAGGAGGAACAAGCGTATGACATATTAGTGCATTCAAACCGTCAACATCCAGATTTCTTCAATATGTTTAGTAAACATTCTAATAAATTTTCATCTTTAGCTTCATCATCAAAATATTTCAGTGACCCATCACAATTTCATCTATCTTGAGTTAATTCGGTGCATGCGTCTCTCGTCCGTGTCTAATATTAAAAATCAAAATACTGCGAGTACTCGAAGCTAATTTCGTATTGCGTTTCAGTTCCAGAAAGCGAGAAACCTATGGAGATGGAACAACTGGCACGAGCGGAAGTTCAGACGATGCGTTCGCGGACGCGCTCTCTATGCCAGAACGGGAAGATGTTAGTATGATACTCTACTACTAGTTGCACTTTACATCTAGTGGCATTATTTTTACTACTAGTAGTTAGTAGGTATGCCATGATAAATATTGTGGAAGAAATAAGCATTCCTTCAAACAGTTTTGGTTTATTTGTAAAGAATCATAATTTGAAATTATGAAATGATTAACCTCAGATTTCTAATTTCAACATTTGTAGTTCAATTATTCTCAATCTTTAGCTTGAGCGGTTAACATTTGGCATTTAAGTATGGGTTGACACATTCAAAACTCAAAATAATCTTATTCAGAGACCCAACAGCCATGATATGAAGGTTACCACAAGGTTCTATTTTAGGTCCCCCTATGATGCTAACGACTTTAATTGGCGTGTTTCCAGAATGGGTTTCCTCCGTCGTCGCGCATCGTCCGATAGCCCCCGCCGCGAGCCGTTCATCGTGGCGAGCGCGACGGCGCGGCCGTTCTCTCCCCGCCGCACATCCGTGAGCAACAACGGCTATTACAAGATATGCTTTGTCAATGGCTATGTGTGAGCACAGCGCACGCACGAGCTTATCTGTGCCAATCAGCTGGATTTAAACAACCGCGGGAAGTTTTTTCATTGGTTTCTCCATTCTTACCTTCAGCATTCGTGGTCGCTTGTGCCTCTATCTTTCTAACTTTTGTCGGATGGTTGATATTTGTGGTTCTGAAGCGGGTGATACTATTTATATTATTACAAAACAGAAATCTCGCGTGAGGGTGTCGATTAATATTAATGTAATGAAGAAACTTCCTATGTAGTATGTACACGTTTATAAAATAAGATGTGAAAACTTTAAATAAATAATTAAATATTACTGCGGGGCTTAGTAAAAATAAGTAAATATGTTCAGAAGTGTCAATGGGACAATTAAAAAACCTGCCTTAATTTTAGATACAAAATTTATGTTTAAACAATTTCGTCCTAGTAAATAAATTAGAACAAGTAACTAAAATCGTGTAAGTTAGTTTGTATGGGAAACATAATTCGAACTGTTCAAAACGATTCAATAATGCTATAACGTGTTTTATAAAATTTTAATGGACATTTTAATATTTGGAAATTATAGGATTCGTGAATGTAACTGAAAGGTTAAAAGAACTATTAATATACGAAACAGTAGTGAGTGATAATGTTAGTAAATTTTCAATAAAATTGGCCAATCAAATTGCCTTTCTTTTCAAAAACTCTTTAAAATTCGAAAATGATATTGTTAAATTAGTACTAAAACCTTTTTTAGTGAAAATATTCCATGTTTTTAACCTTTACCTATGTCTTAAGATTAATTACCGTTTGGTACATTGTTATTATTGTGATTGTCTTGGCACTAAGCTCATGTCAATTTGTTCTTCGCTTAACACTTAGAATTAAAGTTTAAATCCAGCTTTCAGATATGCTAAATTTGTTTTTGTTGTCTGTTGAACTGATCTGTCCATTTTGATTGGAACGAGTGTTCTCGAAAATATATTTTTAATAAAATATCATTAAGCTTTTCATTCTTCATCCTGCAGCTTAGCTGATCCTTCCTTTATTTTACACAATCCTTCATTTCGTTTAGCGCTGTTAAAGCCGTCCACTTCTTCCTTTTTGCTAATATTTTTTGCATATTTATTAGTCTTACAATGTCTTTAATATTTGAATTTGTAAAAAGACATTTCACGCGGATTATGTCCTCTAGTGTCCACATTGCAATCTAAATTAGCAAGCTAAAGTAGAATATACAGGGTTATTTCAGAAATTACCTAAAATGCTGTCTATTTCATAGAACAAATTCTAATAACCCTGTATTTATAAGCAATATTTTAAAACAGTAAACCGCATAGCACATACAAAAATAGCAGTCCGTAAAAATAATACAATATTCTTGCAGGAAAAACATTTCGAGAAAAGATTTTGGAAACAAGTGACTAGAAGACGTCAATCTCTCGGATCTATCAGTCAAATATAGACTTGGTATAAAAACGATGATATAAAGTGTTCACGTGTAGAACTTCACAATATAGTAGTAGACGATTCAGCATTAGAGACTGTAATACTAGAGGGTCGTAATTTGGACCAGAAATAAGATAAAAACTACGGAGTGCTTACGAAAGTGTTAAGATTAGAAAATGAAGAAGTCAATGGATTGCCAAACGATAACAGATATATGCCAAATACTGACGAAAGGGACCTGTCAATACTTCATATCTTAGAATCATTGTGTTTATAGTACATAACACTGAAATAGGCCTAATTGTTGACTGTAAATAAAAGAGCTGTTTATTTCTCATAGTTGTACAAATAGAATTATTTGTAACTGAGCTTGTTAGAGGATGTAAAATATGTGATAGGTTACGAACTGTTTTAACTGTCTTGTAAATTGTTACATCTGAAACAAATATGTAAATTGTTTTTTTCGTAACTATTGTAATGTAACATATATTTTCTCGTCTTTGTATTCTACGTCGATTTGTCCTTTGAGATGTGTAACGCTTGATTTGTTATGTCGCACAATTTTAGATGAATCTTATGTGTGATCTACGGAGTGGTACACATTAGCTATGCGAACAATAGTTTAGTATTTTCGTCCTTTATTACTAAATTTTGTTTGACCAGTATGGATAATATTGTTATTTGAAAAATTCATTTCATGGAGAATAAAGAAGACATTGTTTTGTTTGATAGGTAGCTAAACTATTAGATTTTCTTCAGACTGTCTAAATAGTGAAATACTTGGTGAATCGTATTTGTTAAACATGTCTTTTATGATAAATATTTCTCAAATAACGTTTTTTTACAAAGTTTTAAGTAAGTTTCGCACGTATGTGCCACATTTTGTAGATATGAAACATTATAATATTAATATGAATTATAAATTATTAGGGAATTTGTGCAAAAAAATTGCTTTATTAAGTTCCTAAATGACGAATTATGTAGAAAATTTTAAAGTATAATATTATTATGTATTTAAATATTGAAATTTTGTAGATAACAATGTCATGATCGTCGAATTTATTAATTTTAAATTCCTTGTACCAAATGTTTAATATTTCAAAGATTTTCATTTGTATTATTTTCTTTTAATCGATGGATCAAAATAAAATTATGAATTCAATTTTTGACAATGTTATTTTGTTGTGATGTTTGTAAAACCGGTACAACACCAATCCATCAAAGGCACGCATTTTGTTGATTTTATACACTTACGCTAGCATGTTTAGTTTCTGCCGAATAAAGACTTCTTTGTTCTTGATTTTTATATCCGGGCTCAATTTTATTAATTAATCTAAAATACATAAATGTCATAAGATATTAACCAAAACATTCGCGTTACAAAAAAAAAAAAAACAAGTATAAAGAATTATTTTGATTTGGAAGGTGAAATATAAGGAAGTTTTGACCCTAAAAGAAATTCAATTTGATAGATATTTAAATCACCATGCGAATTCCTTAAAAAGTGACGTAATAGATGCGTATAAGAAAAACTCATAATAAAACAACTACACAAAAATGTTAAGGTACGTATATTTAATATTAAAATACATCAATTCACAATGTAAATACAAAATTTACATGTAAACAAATCAATTGTTACAAAAAATATTAGATATTTTTAATGTCTTAGCACCACATGGTTTACTTCGGTTTTCTTGAAACCAAGATTTATTTTCTTTTTTAAAAAGTTGTGATGTTTCTTTTAAAAACACAACCAAGTAAATTGCATTATTTCAGAGGCATTTCTTAAAAACACATTTTTTGTCGGTTGACTTTGCTCCGAACTTTCATCAAATGAATACTACATATAAAATTTCCAGATAATAAATGTTACAACCGCTAATTGAGCACAATTTGCACTATCCCATTGCCCTTTAGACCCCACACTCACATAGCAATCAAGGCAAGAAATACTTCAAATATAAAAAGTAATGGGCTTAACAAAACATATTTGCTACATAGATGATATGCTGTTCTGATGGTAAAGATAAAATGCTAAAATGTATTGTGATGAAAAAATTGTTACTGAATTCAAAAGAATAGCCCGTCTTGCCTCAATTGCTAGGTATAACTCTTCATTGACTTACAATTACCTATATACACCTAAGATTAGTGTTGGCAGAAACAATAAGTAAAAAAGCGAAAAATCCTTCAATAACCTTTACCGAGATTACTAAAGTCAATGCTATTTCAAAACATATTCAAATGTACATAAAAACTATAGACAAATAAACAAAAATTAATGTATTTACTGATTGTTAGGAAGCGTTATAAAATCATTTTGGCACAATGTTAGTTACATTATATTTTTATAAATTTTATTTTATTAAAACTTATGATAAACTAGTTGAAATTAAAAAAAATTGTTATTCATTATAAAATAATGGTTTAATTTGTATACAATGTACCTATGTATGGACATACGTCTTTATAGGACTATTAAGTACGAATAGAACTAATTTGAAACAAAATACAAAAGTATCATGTCAAAATATGTAAAAGATAGACATAAAAATAAAATTCCACGTGAAAAATATACACTTGCAATACTTGATACCGGTAATATACAATTGTATACTTAAACAATGTAGGTATCTCATAAAAATAATGCCAAGCAATAAAATTGTACATTAATTTATAAAATAAATTCAATTACAAATATTATGTCACTCAAACAGGTATTAGTCACAAATGGACGGAATTTCATTACACTAAAACATTACGGAATGTAACGAAAATTTAATAAAATAAAAAAGGCAGTGAAAATTATCACTTGAGTAACTTTGAGCATAACACAAAACCTAAAATATTTTGTTATATTGCTACAATACAATTGCTTTAGAATGGTGCAGGTGACAGCTGTCAAATTCATACAATGTAGCTATCTATCCATTTCTCTCATTTTAAAATTGCATAGTTTCGTCCTGCTATCATCCTGCCCATGCTATGTAAAAAAAGACATTAATTACAATCAATTCCTGAAATTTTCAATTTACATAATTGCGTACAACGCCATCTATTATTCCTTTGACTTTTGTTACAACATTTTGTATCTCGCTGTCGAAGGTTTTTATTCGCGCCATTCTCGGGACGCTTGGAAGGTTCGCACTTCAGATGATGTGAAGGTCGTTAATCCTTGGGGACCTGAAAGAATTAATTAAATAGTTATTTATTTGCTTACTACTGAGTCTCACGAATAACTTGTAGGACAGAATAAATAAAACAGAGAATTAGGTTTGATTTGAGATTTGATTTAGGCCCAGCGCACACCGCTGGAGGCACGGTGGAGCACAATTGAAGACATGAATTTAATATAAACCTTAAGTACTTAACATACGGTCTACAAAAGAATAAATTCGCATGTGGCGCTCGGAGCGCCTTCAAGCATGTGAATTGGCACATAACCAAACTATAGGTCGTTACTTAATATTCTCTAATATAAAAGATATAACAAATCATTGGATTCTGGTCGTGGATTTCCAACTCAGTACTACTAAGCAGTTACGCCTTTTAGCAAATATTAAATGATGCTGTCAATTTATAGTGTGTTGGAAATATTCTGGTTTAACCTTTTGAATGCGTTTGCGTAGGGCTCAAAAGTTTAAGAAAATGACCAAAATCTAGCTATAGCTTGACATGATTTCATGAAAATTGAAGAATTCAGTTTGGCCGAGCTCATTCAATTATCAGACCTCTAAAAGTAAACTGTCGTGCCACCAACACATGATAGACATCCCATTCATACGCACAAAGCATTTTGGGAACACATTTATTATACGGAGCTTCTTAACGTGCTCCTTTGCCAGCCACATCATCGCTTATTATCAGGCGAGAAAATGATCAAACGCGAGCCTATCCATACTTAAAAAAAAAAGTTAGTTATAGTTGACCACCTTAAGGTCCTTACCTCTAATCCTGCGTCCAGGCGTGGGCGTGACATCACCTTCTGGAGCTGTCCATTGTTCCACCACCTCGGTGGCCGAGCGCGCCAGTGAGGGCTGGCTCACGGAGCGGTGCAGCGAGTGGCGGGACCAGGACCTGGAGACGGAGGATGGAATCACTTTACATGTTCAAGTAGGAGCGTTGGTGAACCTATCAGTATATGTAATACTTATAGCTTTCTGCTAGCGGCTTCGCAAGCGTGATAATAGGTTTTCGCACAAACTTTGAACACGTTTCATCCCTTTAGGGGGTGAATTTTGGAGAATCCTTTCTTAGTGTTCGCCTACGTCATAAAAGGAAGCCCTTTGCAAAATTAAAAAAAAAATCTAGTTGCATATTTATCTAAATATACATAAACTTACCTATAAACATTGCTCATAAAAAGCTTGTTAAAACCGCACCCACCACTATCATGGCAAATAAAAATCATCCAATGACGAATCCCGCCCTTGGGCGGAGCGGTAAACAGTGTCAGACTCTTACTGACTAAACAACCTACCCCATTCCTACGTCGCCATATACACCAGGTCCAGAGCCTTCCTTTTAGACGCGAACCCTTGACCCCAGTTCGCTTCGACCTTTTCTGCAAACCGTTGGGACCCCTACGGTTTGCTGACAACTCGTTGAGGCACGCGAGAGCAGAGCGCGACGTCGATGACTAGGCTTGGTCTGGACGATTACCAGACGACTGGACGGCGAGCTACCCATTGCTGAAACAACAGATGTGTACTCACTGGTTCTGGTGGAAGGGATGTTCGGAGTCGCTGTCGTCGTCGTAGTACCGGCCGAGCTGCGTGCCGCCCGACACCTCCGAGTGGGTGTCGGCTTGCTCACGAGCGTAGTCCACCATCATCTCTGACATTGATCTGTAACACAACATGAGACAAGTTAGAGAAAACCAGAGCCCTGTGACAATCCAGTTACCCTCCTCTTCGATGGTCTTAAGCACTAAGCCCTTTAATACGTGGACAGCTGCGGTACGGGGCCTTAAAGACCTCGTATGAAAACTATCATTATAACTTAAGATCTACTACTTTAGATCTCGAAACGTTTCAGAAATTAAAAGGTTTTTTTTTTGCTAAATGCGGTACGAGGTCTAAGTGACCCCGTATTAGATTAGATAAACTACTGCATTCTGTTTTATATATAATCTTACTCCTTTCTTTCCTAATTTAATCCAAAATCAGTTTCCACACGTCAAAGAAAACTATGTGATTCTGTACGCACGAAGCTCAAGAGAGAGATTTTGTTCAACTCTGTCTTCAAGTACTTACCTCATATCAACATGGTCACTGCGATAAGAGGACCGGCGGGAGCGCTGCGGGTCCCTCAGGGAGGTAGCGTCGCTGTCGTATTCGTACAGCGTCGGCAGCGAGCTGCGTCGCGAGCGAGAGTCCCACTCTGTCTTCTTGCGGTAGCGGTTCTGAGGAAAACCATTTTAAAGATGACAATCGATGTATACACCACTTCTTGAACTACATATATGATCAGACATAACATTCTTGTCTTTGTTAATTGATTTAAATACATGTTATGCAACTCACTAGACACACTAGAGTACCTTTCAAAGCTAATGATAAATCCCATCAGAAGTTTAAGGGTTGCGAAGTAATCAGCAATTCTTGAAATTCAACAATCTACACTGGCCCGCGTGGTGGTTTACGGCTCGTTCACTCTTCTAGAGAGTTGGCCTGTGTCCCAGCAGTGGGAATATTATAAGCCTGATACTTGCTTGCTTTGCTTGCTCACTCTAATGTCTCACTGAGACTGTCACGTAGGTGATCTTACTAATATTATAAATGTGAAAGTTACGATGTTGGGATGTTTGTTACTCAATCACGCCAAAACGGCTGGACGGATCTGGATCAAATTTGGCACAGGCATAGGATACACTCCAGAATAGGACATAGGCTACTTTTTATCCCGGAAACCCCAACCCCAATAAAACGCGGGCGAAATTGCGGGTAAAAGCTAGCATTATAATAATTGCCTTAAAAATTATCGTAACTTGTAGTAGTAACTATTGACAGCTTCATTGTGTAAAATAAACGATGGTCCTCAAACTGGGCAAAGCCTGTACGATACGCGTCGTATCCGTGAACTTTACCGTTAGCAGATTTAGGTACAGTCCTTTAATTCTTTAATTCCTTATTGTACACCAAACAGTATATATATAAAAGAGGATTACAATATATTATATATGTACAAAGGCGAGCTTAACTCAAAATTGAGTTTTCTTACTGCAAACCAGACCTGTGTAATAGAGAGAGGTCAAAACAGTCTTCTTTTTTACCTTGGGTTTATCCGGAGGAGGCGCCAGTATGCGTATAATGACCTCCCACTTGGGCGGCGCGTAGAGTGGCGCGAAGCGGTGGTCGTGCGCGACGCGGCTGAACTCGTCGCGCGTGCTGGAGCGTGCCAGCTCGCGGCGCAGCGTGCTCTCGTGCGTGATCAGCTCGCGCCAGCGGAGACGCTCCTCGCGCGTCAGGCGATACGAGCGCTCGTTTTCGGCCAGAACCTGAGGATGATTGTAATGGTAACTTAAGAGATAGTTGAGACAGAAGATAGATATTTGGGTGCTCTAAGAGCTAGTGGTAGGGTCTCCGTTCGCATTACTTATAGAAGAAGGTTTTTTCTAACCCAATGAAAAAGTAGTTGGTAGATAAAAAGTAAACTTTGGTAATGTTTTTTTTAGATGTTAGTTACTATGTCATATTTTTTTCAAATACTCGTACGAAACAGATGTAAGGTGCCAATTAAGTCTTTCACTATACGATTAGCCTATATTGACCATAATTTTAAATACTCGTATGTTTGGTGTACGCCTGCGTGAAGCTTACATAAAAACTATGAAACTTTATCGTAATACTGTCGTATCGTTGTCATTTTGTCGACAGGATTTATGGTTTGAATTCGGTAATTCCTAAAAATTACAAACCACTTGTAAAAAAAATACTTAACATTACAATACATTTTTGGTTATTTCATAGCTTTGTATGTAAGCTTCACGCAGGCGTCTATAAAGCTACGCATCCTTAAGCAGTATAGGCCTAATCATTGTCACACATAAGCACAAAATCTTACCTCATCCTGAGCTTCGGTCTTCAACACCCTGGTCAAGACACTCCAGTTGCCAGGCACAGGTGGGGACGGTACTGGTTCCGGCACATCCTCGTCATCTTCATCCCTGAACAGAGGGTTGCGCGCGGGAGGCAGTTCCGGGAGCAACGGCAGGTCTGATGAGGGAGACTGGTACACCTGGCCGGTCTGCTTGATCAGCTCCGGAGAAAACAAGTCGGGGCCGCCTTTACCTGGAGAGAGAGAAACAAAGAAATTATGGAGGTCATTATAAATCATTATGAATCTTGTGCCCGCCTTCTAATAGTAAAGATTTGTAAATAGGCTTCTCATTAACTAGTGTGCCTAAACATCAAAAATTGCATCACTGCTTATCATATCAGGTGAGATCACAATCAAACGGTAGCTGAGCTTCAACCTTATAATATTCCCACTGCAGGGACTGAGGCCTCCTCTCTAGGAAGGGAATAGACCGTAATCCACCATGTAGGCCCAGTGCGGGGTGGTGGATAACGCAAACACATTAAAGCTCACCAATATACTTCTGCGGCGGCAACGACAGCGGAACCCTCTCCATCTTCGGCGTCAGCGTCATGCCCGATGCAGAGCTGATATCGGAGAAGTTCTCCCACTGCGCCTCGGGCACGGTGTGGTTGCGGATGGTGACGTCGAAGTGGGGCGGAGGGGGAGGCACCTGCTTGTACTCCGTCACCAGCCGCTTGTGGCGCTCAATGTCCTCAATCGTCTTCTTCTCCGTTATGGTGCGGAGGAACACGTCGTCTACGACGTGGGAGGTGATCTCCGGTTTTCTGGAGAAAGGAAAGATGTGAATGCAAAGGAATGTAGATAGATAGATATACTCTTTATTGTACGTACACCAATAAATACTATTTGGTACATTAGAAGCTTAAAATTACTAAGGTGTAGAAATCGCAAAAGGCGAAATACTGACAATAATATCGAGAATACCAATGACATAAGCAACTTTATTTTATACTATATTATGGTACAAAGGCGGATTTAATGCCTTAGGCATAACTTCATAGTTGTCTTGCTATAAATTCTAATCAATAGTTTTGTGAATTACCTGGCTGGCATGATAGGTGTCTCCGATATGGGCTCAAGACTCTCCATCAGCATCTCCTGTTCTTCCGTCTCCAAACGCTCTCTCATTACAGGAGGTGGCGGAGGAGGTTTCTGTATAAAGTTTTTGTATTAGAATTTCTTCCTACAATATACGACATTTCAAAGCAGTAAATATGCTAACAAGCACTAAGAAAGTAGTGAAAAATAATGAATTAAGGAAAAAAGGTTTTATGGGCAGCTCTTGGATGGAGCAGCCCTTGGTGGCTGGTTCACTGTCGAATGACCCTGAGAGGTCAACTTTGCCGCTGATCTGCCCATAGTGGCGCTCTACCTCATTAAGGGGTTTTTTTTTTTTTATGGTAGGTGAAAATCATCCAATGACGAAACCCGCTCTTGGGTGGAGCGGGAGACCAGTGTCAGACTCTTACTGACTAAAAAACCTACCCCGTACCTTCCTTGCCTTATTCCTGGAGTCGAGGTAACAGTTTTCCACCACCCTCTAGACTCCAGGAGGCTTCGACCCTGAAGGGCCCCTGCAGTTTGCTGACAACTCCTTGAGGCGCGCGGGAACGGTGCGCGCCGTTGACGACTTAGACTCGGTCTTACCAGACGACCGGACGGCGAGCTACCCATTGCTCACCGTCCGCGAGCCAGTGTCTACGGTGGCCGGATATCGGCAGGATCGCGGCGGCGACGGCTACGGCGAGTACGCCGTTGCCTTTGCCTTTTGCGGTCGGCCTCCTCCTTTACGAGCATTACTGCTTCGCAGAAGGAGGCGACCGCCTGCCATTCCTCTTCGCTGCGGACCATGGCCTGAACCAGGCCCCGGCGCGAGAGATCGCCGCCGCCGATCACCCCCACGAGGACACGGCGATGCTCTTCCCAAGCAGGGCACACCTCCACCGTGTGCTCCACCGTGTCCTCCGGGCTCGCCTCACAGTGGCGACACCCGGACGTCTCTTCCGCACGAATCCGGTGCAGGAATCTCCCGAACTTCCCATGTCCGGTGAGAACCTGCGTCATGCGGAAAGTGAGGACGCCGTGAGGTCTATCCAGCCACGCCTCAAAGAGGGGCACTACCGCTGAGAACCTCATTAAGGGGTGGATTTAGGAAAATCTTGACATATTTTTTGCTTACATCATAAAAGAAACCTCTATAAAGATTTGAGCTGGGCGTTAATGACTCACTGAGTAAGTCAAGATTATGCCTTGCCTTATCACCGTAATATTGCAGAATCCGTATTATTGTAATAAATCTTTATTAGATCATAATTTCTTTGTAAATTATAAAAAAATCGTTTTATACACGATAAATCGCAACCAAATTCATAACTCTGCAACATAACCGTGAAAATTGTTCACAATTTCTGGAGATATTTTACAATCTTACGGCTTTTTTGTTTTCTTAGTGACCTCTCTATATATATAAAAGGAGCAACTGACTGACTGACATACCAACGCACAGCCTAAACTACTGGGCCTAGGAGCGTGAAATTTTGCAAAAGGCTTTCTTTTATGACGTAGGCGAACACTCAATTTAACTCCTAAATGGATGTAACGAAGGTTTAAAGTTTGTAAGAAGAACCCTACTTTCACGCAAGTGAAGCCGCTGGCAGAAGGCTAGTGCATAGATAAATTAGTATACCTTGAGATGGAACATCCTGGCATGCGACCTGTCGGTGACTTCGGTGACGGAGTGCGTATCCGTCATCTCCGTGTTGAGCGAGACGATGGAGCGCGGACGTCTCGACCACTCCTGGTTAGTCACACGGGTGATGGTGGTAGATTAATATATGAATTATTATTCTAATGAAGTTAAGGTGAAAAGTACAAGATCGTGGCCATTTTCTCGCTAGATGTCGCTGTGCTAAACTTTTTTTTATTACATATTTCATTATTTAAGGCACGTCAGTATGTGCTGTCGTGGATTCAATTCCCGTAAGGAACAAATGTTTATATAGCTTACAGATTGGCGTTCCAAGCCCGGGTGTATATGAATTTACAATTTTTTAAATTAACCCACAATAAAATAAAATGTAAGAGAGCATTTTTTTAAAGTGGGAAATCATACTAATGACTTCTCCAGTTCTAAGAAGGAACGAGAAGACGTGCCAGACTTATGCTAACTAAACTATTGAGAACTAAACCAAAATATTGAGTATAGCGCCATCTAACAATGAATAGACCTGTAACTTTCACCTTTTGTTGGTTTGTGTTTGTGAGTAGGTAATAGTGAAATGTGTGTTTTAAAACAAGGGTGAGTTTGTGTTGTAATTAAAAATGAGTTTATGTTCGCATTCAGGTAATAAATGTATTGGTGAGTTACTAAATATAGTGAATGTGAATATGTATTCTGAAAAACTTGTTTTGACTATGATTTTGTTTCGTGCAACGTGCAACAGTTGTGTTTACGATAAATTACATTAAAAATATTATTTCATTTTTAATAAAGGATGACGTAAAAAACATACAACAGTTAACATTTGTTAATTGTGCCAATGTTGACGCATTACTGTATTGATTTAGAAATGACTCAAAGACACACACAGACACATAGAAACAATTACACGTAAACCAATAAAAATTCTCAAATTTACTTTTTGCTACCATGGAAATATTATCAATAAATAATCTTAAATGAATTGATATATGTATGGCGTTATGAGACATACGTACTTTTTTAATGCCAATGTTCTATGACCCTAGGGTCTGTACCTCACTAGGGCACAAAGGCGATGCAACCAGTCGTGTGTCACAACCCACAAATGTATAAAAACTTGAAAGGTTTACACTTTGGAAGGTACCTGCCCTAAAGGCCATTTATTTGAGCTAAGCTGTATACATTTTGGCCGTACCTTGTAGTGAGGTAAAAACGACTGCCGCTATTTTCTCAAATTCGTAGCTCTATTGGTTTACATGTCATTGCTATATTGTCTCTACATACATTTATTTATTTAATTTCATGCAACTTAACCTATTAAGGTGGACTTAATGCCTAAGGCATTCTCTACCAGTCAACCTTGAGTAGCGAAAAGACAATATGGTAGGTGTATAAAAAAAGAAAATGTGTATATCTAGTGCTCTATCACTAACTCACTCCATCAACCCTTGTCCCACCATACCTGTTTTTCCCTGGACACCTGTGAGTAGACTGCGGGAGGACGCGGAGGTCTCTCGGGAGGTGGTAGTTGCGAGGCGCGCGCGGGGAGGGGAAGGGCCACAGGAGATACTGTGCGGACTGATTCTTGGCGTTCGTGCTCTTCGGAGATCATAGTTTGTCTGTAGGGAGAAATAAAATGAAGTTATAATAAGTTAAAACAAAGAAAATAATATAATTGGCAGTTAGCATTTTCTCTTTCTGTCATGCAAATCATAATTGATTCTGCTTCACTTAAAAAGCAATCAAAATCTTGAGCCCCAAGCGAACGCCACCGTTTGCACACTTATTGGTTTTCTTTATGTCTCTTAGTACCTACGGTATTCGAAAGGTTACGATTTTAGTATACCATTAGGTGAGAATTGTTTATATCAGTGTTTTTGAATCTTTGTGTATTCTTGACTATCTTTTGAAATGGAAAAGTAATGGCGACGCCTTAAGACCGTACCATTCTAGATCACTTTTTGAATTTACACGTTTAACCTTTCGAGTGCCGTAATAAGAAACAATAGAAAAACAAAAGGTGTGCGAACGCCGGCTCTCTCTCGGGTCTCAAGAATTTAAATAGTAAACTTGATACGACAAAAAGAAAAATTATTGGCGCCCAACTAGGTCTCTAGTAAGAAACCTAAATTAAGAGTGCTGTGTCTTACCTGATACTTCCTCCGTCAGTCTCAGTGAGAGTGATAGTGGAGGGTGGAGAGGGCGGCACGACGGGACGCTGTACCCGCACGCGCACGTCGAAGGCTGGCGCTGCGCCTGACACCAGGCGGGCGTTGCTTGTGATTGCTTCTCGAGTGGAGCCGTAGCCTAGAAGTAAAGAATGTTGGGTTTATAATATTATAAGGTTATAGTTCGTTTTTTAATCCTAGACTACGATTTGACAACTTAAAATGTCAAACCCCAGAAAATTGGGAACATATTTCTAGAGTGTGACATTCAGAGTTGTCAAAACGTGGTCTAGAATTAAAAAAACGAACTATACATTTTTAATATGCCACTAATGTTTGAAAGAGGCCGGCAATACTACTATTGATAATTTTAGCTACAAGTGATGAAAAGTGAACACAGTACAAATGTAATAGGGTTTGTACAATAAGAGGCTAAATCACTTAAATAGGAAAAGAATTTTAATGGGTTACTTGAAAAAAGAAAAATTATTCCAAGTCATAAGTCTAGTTTTACAAAATGACATTAGTATGGTAATAATTACGTGTCTGCAATAATACTAGTAACAACAGAGGCGTACCTTTATAGGGAGACTGACTTTGACACAATTCGGAATAGCGTTTTGAACGTAAGTACGCGCGACGTTTGAAGTGTATGTTTTGATTTTAATTTACATAAAAGCCGGGCTTATTTACTATTATTACACGCACGCTACTGAGGAACAATGTAACATATGTTTTGTACCAACTGGGCGCCAATAGTCACTAATGGCGCCCAACTGGGACTCAAGTGTGATCACCATACTTTATAGATGACGTAAAGGTCTATTCAACGTGGATCTAGAACTACGACATTAAATTATAACAAACACAGTACTAGTCCAACCAAATAGTTTAAAACACGAAAATTTAATTAATGGAAAATTAAAAAAAAAATCAAACAAAATAAATAGCAGAATCAACTGCATAAAAAGTGAATACGCTGTATCTACGAAAAGTCACTGTTAATGTTGCCGGCGCCGGCGCGTGATTGTATGATACCTTTCTCTGTCTTTCAAGAATGTTTAGCACATTTCCTGACCTTACAATGTTTACCTATTATTAAGGATAGATCGGTGATCTACATCGTGTTGAAAAATAAGAAAACGTAAAATTATTTCTTATGACTAAAGTTTTCATTGGATTCGACTGATTTTTTGTATACGGGTATAGAACATGCCATTCTTTACTTGCTTAAGAGGAATGTCAATGGTCCGGTTCCACATTGTATGAGATGATGAGATATGAATCCATCCAGTAACATCTGCATTTACCTTCACTATGATAAGACTCGTCCATCATAAAAGCGGCATTGCTATGCGCCTGTTCGGCTTCACTTGGCGTTTCCGAAGGGTAGTCGGAAGGAATCGTGTCGGAAGCCACGCTGGCGACCTCGGCAGCAGCAGGGTAGACTGGATGAGCACGAGGGATTTTGACTTCTGTTGGGAAAAGATTAGAATTCAAATTAAATTTTGTCTGACATCTATTACCTTACTCAATTTTCCAAGATATCTTATTTAAAGCGTTACATTATTAGGTAAATTAACAGTTCATGTACAATTCATGTACAAGTATCCAAAAAAACTGAAGTACAAATATTAATATAAATGCGATCTTTACTACGAAAATATTGCTTCTTACGGCAATAATGTTTTTTTTTTAAATTGAAATAAACTAGTGCTTGACTGCGATCCCACCTGATGGTAAGCAGTGATGCAATCGTTGATGGTAAAGCGCACTAGTTTATTAAGAGCCTATTCACTCTAGCCTTGAAGACACTTAAATTATAATCGGACGGAAAGACTGCAGCCGGCAAACTGTTCCAGTCCCTCGATGTATGCGGTATAAACGACGATTTTTCCGTAAATTGCAAATTTCTCGTATAATTCATACCATTTTTGTACAGCATGTGAATCAAAAGATACAATCTTCTTTCTTTTGAAAATTCCCCAACCATAACTCACCTTGTATACTCTCCCTGCTAACAATAGAAGCAGAGGAGTCATCGATGAACCTCCTCGGTGCGGGCAGGGCTCGTCTCCTCAGACAGAGGTAGGAGACTCCCAAGCCCAGAAGTAGCATCGTGAGGAACAAGATCGCGCAGATTATCATGAGGATGTGAGTGCCGGCGAGAGGAGCCTTGGCTGGGAGAGGACCGGCTTCGGGCCTGTAAAATAAAATAAAAAATTAAACCATTGATAGATGAAGAGAGAGAAGAGAGATGAAACATTTATGAGTTTATTGATTAACTAGCTTTTGCCCGCGGCTTCGCCCGCGTGGTATTAGGGTTGAGGTTTCCGGGATAAAAAGTAGCCTATGTCCTATTCCGGAGTGTATGCTATGCCTGTGCCAAATTTCATCCAAATCCGTCCAGCCGTTTTGGCGTGATTGAGTAACAAACATCCAAACATCGTAACGTTCGCATTTATAATATTAGTAAGAAAACAAATCTAATATTAAGTAAATATTATTTTGATATTAGTGAAATGTCCTAAATTTCTGAAAAAAAAGAGTTCATATTACAAGTAAAAAGGATTTTTTAAAGTTAGAAGCTGTGTAGCCAATTAATAGCGGAGAACAAAAACAACAAACAAAATATCAAACTCAATAGTACAAGCATGTATTTACAAGCTCCATAAAAAAAATTCGAAACACTCGAACACTTCAGTCTTTAGTTTATAGTATTAAAATTGAGTTTCTTTCTTTCCCTTATTTTTGCTTTTTTTGTTTTTGTTTCTATACATGCATATAGCTTTTACCGTAGCGTCTAGCACCAAAATACAAGCTCTGTTTAGTTTGGGAGTAGACGACGTTGTGAAATTTGTTATGTTATATTTATTTATAAATATACATAATAAAGATCTAGAGATAGAGTAGCAAAGTTTTATAAGATAAAACACATTTATTTATACAAAACTTGAATAAAATAAGAACGATATATTAATTATGCATATTCAATGAACACCTTAATTTGAATTACATTTGAAATTTTTCACGGTTAAATGAGATTTTCTATTTTTTTTAATTAATTCGTCTATTCATTGCAGATGAATCGACGAATTAAATACCTACTTATGAGTGATATCTTAAATTACACTTCATGCATTAGATAGATATTTTCAGGGGGACGGCGCGAACGCAGTCCCCACTACCAAAAATTACGCATCCGAGTTATCCACATTAGGGATAATCGCAGGGGTCAACCTGACCGCAGTGCAATGGAAAGGCCTCGCCCTGGGGGAACCGCCTTCTTGATCACGGTATCCCCTATGCCAGGTAAGTATGATTTCACTACAACAGCGCGCGAGGGTCGTTCAACGGCGGAGAATCTTAACACCGCGATTCAGAAACGTGACGTCACGGCACAGTGACATCTGTTGGCAAGTTTGGCGAAACTATAAGCCGAGTGTTTGCAGTTCGTTCGTGCGCGTTTGGTGCTCAATGCTCTCCAGTTTAAACATCGGAGTTTGACTTGTTAGCCGCGAGATGGATGGATATGTGTTCTCGTGCATGTTTTGTGAATAAATGGTTGAGCAATAACTAAACGACTGTATTTTTAATTCATTTGACTGAATTCTTTGTTTATTTTTATTACTCATTGTTAGATTTTTTTTTTTACTGTTGGTTATTTCAATGTGAGTATACTTTTATATTTTTCGACGCTTGAAAGGCAAGCATTACTAAGCCACATTGAGTAAACAAAAAAAGAAAGTAATTTATAGTTAAAATCTTTAGAAAAAAAAACATATTTAGGTTGAAATTACCATGATGTATAGATCCGACTATTTCCTCATTTTTATTTTTCAATATCGCTTAAGGACAAATTCACAATCGCAAATTCATAATCGCGATTATTTAAAATATAACACAATCTGTTTTGTCTTAAACGCAAAATAAATCTTTAATCTCGGGCAGACACTCAAACTGTGTTTTATTTTAAATAATCGCAATTAGTTTTGTCGGTGAATTTGGCCCTTAGTCATTTTTGCTTTTAAAGCGTGCAAGCGAGTGATTTATTTACTATATTTTCCACCTTTTTTATTATGTTTAGTGGTCTATTATGTTACATTAATTTTTAATTTGAATCGTACAATACAATTCCTTGTATTTATGAGTCTATAATATTAATCATGAAGGTAAATCTACTTATAAGTAAGTAGATTTATCTACATACATATTTGTATTATTCATATCTTGAAAAGTAAATTATTTACTACTGTTTTATTAGGCACTACCTAACGTTGAACGTCCAGATGCTTTTGGATCAAGGGTGCGAAAAATATTTTTTTTTAAATCACGTACACAAATTTTATATTTTGGTAGCACTTACGTTAATATAAGGGGGTTGAACACCGGTTTGGGTACAATGGGCGGCGGGTAACGGCACACGATGGTTATGACTTCATCACCGTCCATCTCCAGACCAGGGTGGAACCGCACCACTATGTTGTTCGTGAAGACTCGAAGAGGGTCCTGGATGAAAGGTAAAGAATTTGATTAATATACTACGTAACTACTTTTTCTTATAGTCATCATCATTATCATCAGCCTTTTCAATGTTCCCACTGCTGGGACACAGGTCTCCTCTCTAGGAGAGGGAAATTTCTTATAGTGATGAATGATAAATAAATAAATGATAAATGATTTTATTTTGTAAGTAGGTTTTACAAACTCTTTTACAAGTCAATTTTTTTTTCGTCTTTTGATACTAGATGAGGCCGGTGTTTCCTAGCCGACTACCCTGAGAAGAAATACCGAAACAAACTCAGGGGTCAAAAGCAGTGCAAGTATTTGTGTAGTTCTGTTGGTATCAAAGCAGCATTAGTAGAGCCATAGAGGTAATTTGGTTTTAAAGTAATATCAAAGCTGGTGTTATGGTAACTCCTACCGTAAGAACAGAGTGCCCTCATGGTTACGGACCACCTTGCAGTGTCTTCTTAACTGCCGCTAGCTACATATATACATCATCATCATCAGCCTTTTTAATGTTCCCTCTGCTAGGACACAGGCCTCCTCTCTAAGAGAGGGAATGGACCATAATCCACCACGCGGGCCCAGTGCGAATTAGTGGATGTCACATGTCTTCGAATGTTTTGGTTCTAGGACATGCCGGTTTCCTCACGATGAATTCCTTCACCGTTTTGAGAGCAGTGGTGATGAAATAAACTATACAAAGTAATGCGCCTAGCTGGATTTGAACCAGGAACCTACAACTCGTAAGTCGGGACCGATACCACTCGGCCACCACTGCTCTCTATGTATACATATATGTATTTCTGTTGACTTACCTGCTTGGTGCCGCATCCTTTGAGCGGTAGTTCCAACTTATAGGACAGGGCGCCCTTGCCCACTACCTGACAGGCCGAATGTCTGTCGAAGTCCGCGTAAGCTATGCCATAGAATTTCTCGTTGAATTTCAACTCGATCTGAAATACAAACATAAATAAATATAAATAAATTGTGAATTAGGTATCTATGTATAAGTAGGAACTAATATTAGATGCAATAGGTAAAATTCATATGAATATTAATTTTATTATAATATTTAACTTTTTTTTTTAATGTGAAAATACTAATTTTTTTTACAACTATCACACCACGTCGTAAAGTCCCAAGCTAAAAAAAGCTTGTGTTATGGATACTGGACAACTGATAAACATACTTATATATTCCTAAATACATACATATTATAGATAAATTACACCCCAGAAACAGAACAAATGATCCTGCTCATCACACAAACATTTGTCCTGGGTTGGGGAATCGAACCCACGACCTCCGGTGTTTACTAACCACTAGGCCAGCTGGCTAGTCCAGGCCAACTAAATGTTCTGTAAATATTTCAAGCGTCTACCTAATGCAGTTATTAATATCAGGAAGACAGTTGCCGTTATTAATATTGAGCAAAAAATCACGATTGTATGGGAGTCCTACAGAAATATTTATTTTCCGTTTTTAGTATTAGCGGTAACAAAAATATATCATCCTTCAATATTCTAACTATCACGGTTTATAATTTACAGACTAGTGACAGAGAGACGTATAACAGAATCTTAGCCATAGGGTTTCGTTTTTACTCTTTGTTTAAGACCAGTTTGGTTACGCGCCGCCGGAATTCCGATCCCGATTTCCGGCCACCACAAGCGCGGGCTTTCGGACGGCTAACTACTCATTGCTCGCCGTCCGGTCGCAGTCGTCTGGTAACGGTCCGAACGAAGCCCAAGTCGTCGACGGCGCGCTCTGTTCCCGCGCGCCTCGAGCAGTTGTCAGCCGTAAAACCGTAGGGATTCTGCAAAAGGGTCGAAGCCCAACTGGGTCCCAGTACTGCCCAGGGTCTCTTTCTGAAAGGAAGACTTGGCCTCAGTGCGATGGGAAAAGGGTGGGGTGGGGTGTTTAGTCAGTAAGAGTCTGACACTGTTTCCCACTCTACTCAAGAGCTTGATTGATTTTTTGATTGGATGATATTTACCCACCAAAAAAAACCCTTTCATTACAAAACCCTAAAAAAACCGATACCAAAATAACCACCCGCTATCAAGAACTCGATTTACGTTTAAGGAATTTCACATATCTTCGGCAGTAATCTCAACGACACGTTATCATCGGTAAATATTACGAGTCGACTGGTGCGCCGGACGACAGCGCCCAAGAAACGGTTACCGACACTTAAGAGCGGCCAACACGACGTACATTTTCATACAACCGATATTACGTGATTATGATATTATTATACATCTTTTTCATTTTCTTCAGATATTTTGGAAAGGTACACAGATATCTTGTGGATATAATCTAGGTTTCTATAGAAATCAATAAGAGTAATCCAGTAAAGACCTCTGAAAATCTGCTATTTTACGTGAACTTCGACATTTTGGAAAATGTACTCTTATATTAAAAATATAAAAAAGTACTTCGATAGAAACCTAGCATTTATTCGAAATTCTAAACGTTGTAATTTTTTTTTCAAAAATCCTTAAGGGTTTAATAAAAACAGGTATTTACTGGAACAAATTTTGTGAAACATTCAAGTAAATAGTAGAATTACTGAATACCTACAGAGTTTCCAGGTGTTATCTCTCTTATTTAGCATTACTTTTGCATCAAACATCACATTGACTCTTTTTTCACTTTTTGGTGTACAATAAAGTTTAATCTATCTATCTATCTATTGGATTGCTTTAGATGAAGCAACAAGCTTTAAAACCATACTTGACGTAGACGATAGGCGAGCCGGGAAGGCCTACCTGTGGGCCTATCGTCTACGTTCCAGGAAAGACGTTTTTTTTTTTATTAAACTCTTAAGGATTTTTGGAAAAAAATGTCAACATTTAGAATCTCGATTAAATGCGCTAGGCTTCTATAGAAGTACTTTTTTATATTTTTAATATATAGGAGTACATTATGAAGAGTCAAAGTTCACGTAAAATAGCAGAATTTCAGAGATCTTTACTGGATTACTCTTATACAAATTTATATTTTGAATTCTATAGAAGCCTAGATAATATCCATAAGATATCTGTGTATCCAAAATATCTGAAGAAAGTGTAATAACGTCATAATCACGTAAAATAGCTATAGAAAGCAAAATATAAATTTGTGTAAGAATAATCCAGAAAGACCTCTGAAAATCTGCTATTTTATGTGAACTTTGACTCTCTTTGGCTTATTTGGTATTATTTTTGCATCAAACATCACATTGGATTGCTTTAGATGAAGCAACAAGCTTTTAAACCATGCTCGACGTGGACGATAGGCGAGTCGGGTTGGGCGCTCTTAACGGACCGTTAGCGCTTGTTCTATTGACAAATGAATTAAACTCTTACCTACATTGGTGTCACTCTCAATGCAGGTAACTGCATTAGCCGTTATTTCGCCCAGGAATTTTGTTTATTGGCTAAAAACTTTAAGGAACAGATAGATATACGATTTTCGATGATTTTAAATTGAACATCACGTCTAAACGGCTTGTTCGTATGTTTTAACAATTTGCCAAACTAGGCAAATTGTTAAAACATACGAACACCTTTTTATGGAAGGTAAAAATCATACAATGACGATTCCCGCCCTTGGGCGGAGCGAGAAACAGTGTCAGACTCTTACTGACTAAACAACCTACCCCGTTCCTACGTCACCATATATATCAGAGCTAGAGCCCGCCTTTTAGACACGAACTCTGGGTCCCACTTGACTTCGACTCTTCTGCAGGGTCTACGGTTCTACGGTTTGCTGCAGGGTCCCAACGGTTTGCACCTTATTTCATATAAGAATACTGACATCTTTTCATTGAAAACTCGGGCTAGGTCCGGACGAGCTCAAGTCGTCGACGGATGGGCGGGCAGCGAGCTACGCATTGCTCGCAGAATGACCTACGATTAGTACGTTCAAACAAACGAACAAATTCTTCGGTTTTATGATATTATATCAAAAATATATAAATACAGACCTGCATAGAGCCAGCGGCACAGTTGAGGGCCGCCTTCGTTCTGTTCAAGAATATGACTGGACTCAAGTCATCCAGCTTTGTGACCTGCAACAAACAAACAATTTATTTATTATTTATGTTTTTTTTTATTTAGTATACTTAAACTAGAGCTAAACTGCGATCCCACCTGATGGTAAGCAGTGATGCAATCGTTGATGGTGAGGCGCATTAGTTTATTAAGAGCCTATGCACTCTAGCCCTAAAGACATCAACGTTATTAATTATAACAAAATGACATTTAAATTAGAGATAGCGTTGTATTCGGTTTTTTTTTTTAATTTTCCATATTTTCTCACTGTATCTTTACCCACTTCTTTACTAAATTGGTCCAGCCGTTTTCAAGTTTTAGCGAGACTCGAACAGCTCTTCATTTTTATATTTAAGAAGATGTGATGTTGCAAAGAAACACCGAATAAAGATTCAAAGCACTTATTTAAAAAAAAAAACCTTTAAGTACATACACTTTTGAGAAGACAAGAAGTCGGTCTGTCATAAAAATAACAGTAATTGCACATTCCAAACAATAGATCTCTATGGAGAAGAATGTGCAAGAAACTCCATGGACATAACACTTTACATTCCATTTCCATCTTCAGTCAGTCTCGGGTAGCATTTCTCATAAATCAGTGTGTACACCAAAGCTCTCAGTAGAAACTCAAGTAAGATAGAAAGACAATCTAAACTGCTTTGTCCCCGATAGGAACAGCCCATCCCTTCACATAAGCGTCAAGGAAAGCGATTACAAATGGCGATATCTAAAACAATTGCCAATAGTGAACTATAAAATAAAATTGAATACCTATATAACCTTGTTTGTCCTTCGAGCGACAGTATCGTAAATAAATCGTTTAAACAGAGACTAAACCTAAACAATAATGAACTAACTAACAGTTAAATATATTTTACAATTGTTTATTATTCCAAAAAAAAAAAGAAATAAGAAAGACAAAAAAATAAACGTATTTTCTTTTCTTTCTACTTTCTAATTGTTTATTTTTCCCAAACAAAAAATAATTAGAATTGCAATTGCTGTATTGGAATCAGTCGTTTTTTAACATGCACCTGCAAACCTACCTTTCTTTTGTTCGATAACAACTCGAAATACAATGAGAAGTTTTTAATAAAGGATTTTTTTTTAACTGTCACGACGTCGTATAGTCCCAAGCTAAGCAGAGCTTATGTTATGGGTACTAGACAAGTAATAATCATACTTATAGATTTCTAAATACTCATTTTGTATCCATGTTTGCGTGATTGAGCTCAACACGCAAATATTTGTCTTGGTGGGAATCGAAACCACGACCTCCGGCATAGAAGTCAGGGCCACAAACCACTAGTTTATGATGTATGTGTTTATTTATTTATTTATTTATAGTTAATTAAAACGGCACAGGTCCAATTACATTAATTAACATAGAATATTATAAAAAATTAAAATAAAATAATCATTAAAATAACATACAATACAAAATTAATGTCAAATTCAAAGATATACAATTTGTGGATAAAATTAATAATAATTATTTGCGTAAATGCTTAAATAAATTAAATACATCATAAACTAACAAGTAACAGTAGACACCCTCGCATATTGTCTCTCACAAAACATTAGACAAGCACACATTATTCTCTTCCATTCATCAGCAAACACATCACATTCAGGGTCGGCAGTCAGGAAGGCGTTCAGCATCCTTAGGGTTCGACATACCGGGGACTCAGCTCTAGAAACAGATCTAGATGGCGGTTGTGCAAACAGGTCATGACGGCGGCCTTGACGGTGCCCAAGGTATTTGTCGGGCACAAAGAGACGGCAAAAAAGTCCGTGGAGCTCAGGGCAGTCAATACGACCGCTCAGGGTTTTACAAGCAATCGTGAGCTGATCAATTCGTTGGAGGTAAGAAGGGGCTTTCCCTTCTTACCTCCAACGAATTGAAGCCCAACATCCCTAGAAGATAGTTCGTTGGGTACATGTATGGAAAGTAATGGTATATTCTTTGATACAAAAATCTCAGGAAGGTCTTCTGAACTTTTTCAAGCATCAGTGTCTGTGACGCAGTATGTGGATGCCAGACACAGGCGCTGGACTCGAGTTTACTACGAACCAAATTGGTGTATAGGAATTTAATAACACTGGGATTGCGAAAGTCACGAGCGTTCCTCAAGACAAATCCCAGACGCCTGAAGGATTCCTTTGCAAGGGCAGACACGTGGTCTCTAAATGTCAGACTGCGGTCGAAAGTCACTCCTAAGTCCTTAACGCTGGTGACACGAGTGATCACTGTACCCCCCAAACTATAATCGAACCTTATTGGTCTCAACCCTCGACCATAAGTCATAACGCTGCATTTGCTAATATTAAACACCAACTTGTTCGCAATGCTCCACTCATAGACGGTATCGATATCTTTTTGTAGGAGTTCGCAATCCTCCTCTGTTCTAATCTGCGCAGCTAGTTTTAGATCGTCGGCGTATAGTAGACATTTTGCGAATCGAATCTTATAAATTAGGTCATTGATCATGATCAGAAACAGAGGTGTTCCTAATACGGATCCTTGACTCACACCAGAGCGAGTGTAATAAGGCTTCGACTCAAAGCAGCCATGCCGGTGTTATACACACACACTTACATATAATTTTTCACTTAGGTATATTTTGTTACTTTTTCTTGATCATACAGCTGAACTGATTTAGATTTATGGCAAAAGGCTAGAACCCTTTAATAGAATGTAGAATACTTTTATTGTTATCTGCTTTCAAATTGGCGAAATGGTAGCTAATAGAATATTTTTATATAATATATATAATAGTAATATAACTACACCGTTATTTACAGAAAATATACATTACTAATTTACATAACAATTTTTTTTCTTCAATATTAATCATTTTTGTTTTTACAACTACTTACAAACAACTAAACAAATAAATATTAAAATTTAATAAATATATCTATACAAACGGGTAGAAATAGATTGATATCAATGGGAAAACTCTGGCAGCATTGCCACGTCGAATGGCATTGCTGATTAATTTAAAAAAAAAGAAGAAGATTAAAAATAAAAGAATCAGCACTGCCATACAACGTGGCAATGCTGCCAGCGTTCTGGGCACTGCCTATTGATATTACTCATGTATTATGCAATTGGTCTGCACATAAGGCTATCTAATCAATATTTCTATATTCTTTATTGTACACAGATATTATCAAATTACAAAAATACAGAACAAGTGATGTACAAAGGCGAGCTTAACCCACAATTGGGAAAAAGTTAGGTAGGTAAATTTAGTAGCATACTAACAATATTGAAGTCTATCCTATCAACTACCCAAAGACGGTAAATCATAGTTAATCAAGAATCTCTGACAAAATGCTAGGGTTCAGTATAGCAAGACGCAGCAACAATTCTATATTTAGTTAGTTGCATGCCAAACGCCGCTATAAATCTTTACTGCTAATTATTCCCTTCGGGCAGTTACTATCGGGGCTTGTTTTCATTGTGGAGTGGGATACGATACGAGAAATATCTATAAGGCCTCTTTACGACTGGTGTTTAACTGTTCAATCCCCAAGCGAACGCTGCCGTTGACGTGATTTTGCACCATTATTTTATGGCGGCTCCAGATTAGTGCCATGAAGCTCCGTAAACAGGCGTGAACGTGAATATGGACGGTTTTCTCGGGGTACGAGTTGTGTAAGTTATTCATGACGTGAATTTACTAATACGGAGCCGCTATTAGACAACGCATGTAATTTTCACTGAGCTAAAGCTTTTTGCCTAGTGTCTATGGTGTCGTTTAATAATACCTTGTTCACACTTGACTGACTAATTGTTGTATTTTGTGTGGTTGTTTTATGTGTGTATGTATGTGCGTCTAATTTGGGCCGAATAAAAATTGTTTTTCTTTTCTTTCTTTCTTTTCTATTAAACGCCAAAAGAACGCCGGCGTCCGCGTTGATTATAAAAATATTACGCGTCCTATTCGTATGAAATTTATCCAAGAACGTAAATAAGAAGTTATCCATAAAGGGCCTGTAAATATCGAGAATATCTTAGTTCTTACTAATATTATAAATGCGAAAGTTACGATGTTTGGATGTTTGTTACTCAATCACGCCAAAACGGCTGGACGGATCTGGATGAAATTTGGCACAGGCATAGGATACACTCCGGAATAGGACATTGGCTACTTTTTATCCCGGAAACCCCAACCCCAATACCACGCGGGCGAAGCCGCTGACAAAAGCTAGTGGTCTAATAAAATAAAACAAGGTCTAACAGGTCCCAGAAATCGCTGGAGATTGAATGATGGTTCAATTCCCTAAAGACCGTGCCGCAAAACAATGGACCAACACCCCGCATTCAGGCTATCAGCACAACAGACAAGCGTATCTATGTACACGGTATATGTATCTGTGCCGACCCAATAACAATATCTCGTCTCCCCGACGGCTTTTAAGCTATGTTGACACTAGAGCTATGGGCTACAATGGCGGCCGCTGGCTATCGGTTTGTAATCAGTCCAATAACAATATTTTGTCTGGTACGGCGTTTGATCGGGTGCTATGAATCTAAAAACTTCATTCATTATTTTCTTTACTCGGTCTTTTCTTTATTCATTAGAAATAAAAGAAAGAAAACATGTTTATTTGGCACTACATGAAACATGAATAAATAATTACAAACTTAAATTAAACCTAAAAATTCATTTAAATTTTGTTTTTTTTTATATTTTATTTTTTCCTACAAAAATTCAGTGAACGTTTTTTTTTTTCTTATTTTGTTGTTTGGTATTTTTTTTAAGGAAGTGGTCAATGCCCCCCGTAGTTCGATGGAGCATACCCCGATGGACTTATCGTTTAAAAAATAATTAAGTTTCATTTACGTTACACAAAACCCTAAAAATATTTTCTACACCCGATTACAACCGAAAAATTACAAACGAACAACAAAAACCACAGTAAAAAATCATAACAATACGAAAAAGTCGTCCACACAAAATTGATATTGATTAAAAAATCTATTTCCGCCATGTTAGATTTGATTTGATCGAAGCTTGTAATAAATTGAAAATTCTATAGAATTCCGAACACAGATAATAACTGACACAGTTTGCTGTAAAGGTCAATTCACACACGAGAAATCGAAAGTTCTTTTTTTATTTTTATCGCTGTATTCTCTTTTCTTGCTCAATTTTGTGAGGCCTGATAAAATATTTATGTCAAATCTTTAAGACTGGTTAGTTCCGGACTCATCTAGCATCGAAAAAAAATGACGTGTAAAAGAGTTTTTTTAAACCTACTAGCAAAATAAAGATCATTTATCATTAAGTTAGGTAGTACTTTGAACCCTGGTTCTACCTTCCTTTTAAAACCTTTCTCTCTCCTTGCTTTTCAGAGTTAATATTCCAATGATTTTCATTTTTACGAACCTTCATTTAATTTGCAATTGTTGTATGTATATTTGAATCTTGCAAATGCAGTTTTAATACAGTTTTCCTTAACCGATTGAGCTAAAATTTTGCAGTAAGGTTCAGTTAGAATGACAGACCACGGGCTAACTAACGTCATTCTAAATCCAATATGGCGGACTTCTAAAGATGTTGGACTAGTTATTTTAACCGACAGAACGCAGACACATCCTTTAGCCTTCTGTAGGCATAAGACTGTCTTCTTGTCTTCTTGGATATAGGAATATTCTATTTGCATATGAAAGAAGTATCAGCACTACGTAACAGTAGAAAATTATCCCAAAAGAACATACTCCCCGGATATCCTATACCACGGCATGGTCTACTCGACTGCCTATTTTTTTTTCAATTCCAAATCCGTTCAGCGTGAAGTCCGAAGCAATTAAATTACACACACGTATAAACAAATCTTCACCTAGATATAATTAAAATGATTACAAAAAGGTCAATTATAGTATACTGACTACCATTAAAAATAATAAAGCCGTTAACCTAGGATTTTTTGAAGATCTCCGAGATAAAAGAAGGGCAGACATTAAAGTGGATGCAAAATATGGTAAGTGAGCCAAGGTTGCCCAAAACTGGCAAAGTTCAGACAACATCTGCTGTGAATTGAGATAAGAAATGTGCAATATCTGTCAATGTACCGCAGAGAAAGAACAGATGGCTAAAGCTGATGACGTAATGTTGCAAAACTGGAGCCCGTAAGGACTCTGCAGAAGGGTTGAAGCAAACTAAGGCCCAGGGTCTTTTTCTGAAAGGAAGGCTTGGCTGTTAAGTCAGGTCACTCAAGGGCAGGATTCGTCATTACAGATGATAAAAAAGTAATGTTTGTAAGGGAAAAAACAAAAAACGATAGATGATGTTAGAAAGAAAAAAATAGAAAGAACAGGCTCTGTAACATATCGTGATGAATATATTGTCATACCAATATGGGTTTGCAGGAACTTTGGAAAAAGTTGGCGTGGCTCGAAAACTAAAACGGCTATTGAAGAAACAAAGGCCATTTCACTAAATAGAGCAGTAGAAGCCAATTAATGATTCCCAACTTTTTATGGTAGGTAAAAATCATCCAATAACGAATCCTGCCCTTGGGCGGATCGGGAAACAGTGTCAGACTCTTACTGACCAAACAACCTACCAAGGAACGGGGTAGGCTTTGCCTTGATCCCAGAGCCTAGGCGCTTTCGCATCTACCCTTAGTCCTAGGAGACCTTAGATGGTTAAAAATCAAATTTCACTCAGTCTCAAGACCATTTTCACTATACGGAGGACCATTGTCCATAGCCATGGCGGCTATAATCTTTGGTCGGCTTATTCCAACCAACACACCTCTCTCCTAGAGCTGATTAGGCTTCCCAGGTTTTTCAGGGCGACAACAAGGGACTACGGGGAGTCTAAGGTTCGTTTACGTGTATCAGTGACACCTATGCAGTCCAGGAGCAATCGTCAAAGACTATGTTGAACTTCTCTTTCTTATTAGCAATTTTATAATTTTTTAGTTGACAACTGTTTTTAACACTGTTCAATTTTTTTTTAATTTAACACAAAAAAGTTGTATGCGTATTCTCCATTAATATTTTAAGCGTGAACTGTGATGACATTGTATTTTTCAATATCACAGAGTCCATAATGTTCTTTTTGTAAATGTTTGATTTGACATGGGTAGCGGTTTGGTAGTGTGGTGTCATTTTTCTCCGAAATTTCTTAACCAATCTGACTGCAGTTTTCGTTTCGAGTTTTGTTCTGTTAAAAGCTTTTGCGATAACGAAGCGTAGGTCTCATTTATTATTTGTGTTTTTTATATTTTTTTTTTAACAGTGGACGACCTTATCCAACTCCGATTTGACAATTACTCATCCTAATATTAATACTTTAATTGGTTTGGATGAAATGAATAAAAAATGAATGAAATGAAATTGGATTTAGATGAAACTTAAAATACGGATAGGACCAATGAAGATGACAATGACTTCGAATGAAATTGGACTTTACTGGACACATAGTATATTGAATCGCGAATCGATTGGCGAAATATCCCAATAGAACTCACTCCCTGTTTCTTCATCATGCAATGGTAACGTTTAAATTCTGGTGTTAATCTTTAACGTGCTGAAAACATTTCTTATTTTCTAATTTTCAAGATAAATATTCAAATTTCCAAAAGGGAAGTCTTGGTTTACTAGTATCATCACCATCATTTCAGAAAGACTTCCATTTTTGGACATAGGCCTCCCCTAAGTGTTGCCATAACGTGGACGCTTATAATAGACCTAATCAGAAGACTAAGGACTTGCACGATCACGTCCATAATGAAGATATCCGCAAGAGAAGCTAAGGTACTAACATAGCAGTTAGCAGGGCACATTGCTCGCAGAACAGATGGTGACAGGTACGAAAGTTTCAAGAGAGGCGACACGTACCGAAAAACGCAGCATTAGAAGACCTACAAGTTGGACCGTTCTCTTGAGGGTCATGGGAATCCGATGGAAACGGAGCGGTCGTTATGATGACACTTTATTTGTATACTATGTAAACCTCCTAACAGTTACAATAGATCATCCATCGATACTGCAATCTACACAACACTCACTGAAATTGCATCATGTATTGAGGCAGAGATGTGCCGCTAGACACACAAACACCCATTCAAACCCAACACCATTACGTAAAGCACACTGTAAACAAACCAACTCACAACATTGTATCGTAACACCATTCCTGCTACACTTCGTGCGCGTGCGCTCTTAACGTAGGAGATGAGTAATAACTTGCAACTAGGGATGCGCCGAATTCGGTATTCGCCGTTTTCGGTACAAAGAGGTAACCGTATTCGGCCAAATCTTTCGTTTGAAATGCCGGACGTATTCGGTGTAATGGATCATTGTAAATCTACGGCAAAATTAATTAAAGATATCCCATATTTTGCCAATCATATTGTAATTAAAGAGGTTTTTATGCATAATGAGTGAACTATTGTAGTTTTCTCAACTATAGCATGATTATGATGCAAGAAGGCAAAGCAAAGGGCTGAAAGCCCTATCTGGTAAAAGCCTACTTCTTTTCTCCTCATACACATTTCCTGCTGAAATAAACCTCGTCTGTGGCAAAAACTATGAAATGAGGAATTGAAGGGGAACCGAAATATCTGGCATTATATACGGTTTTTTTTGTACTCTGGTTCAGGCTCTCGTTTGACCATTATCTTATCTGATGGTAAGCAATGATGTGGCCGACGATGGAGCACACTTGCCTAGAAGTAACCTAGGTTGTAGCTATCATGAAAAACAGACTATGGTAAGGTAAGAACTTAACCGAATATTATTCTGTATTCGGTTATTCAGCGAAACCACTATTCGGCCTTTGGCGCATCTCTACTTATAACAGAGTCGCTCTTACACCGGTACTGTGCGGTTAGCCCCACTTTGTGCACGGGGTAACAATAACCATCACGTCAGTACAACTGTGAGCATTGTTGTGACCGCTATGTCATTATGGAAAAGTGAATTTGTGACAAGATTTCGAAGAATGAGGGTTTTGATTATAGTGCTAGGAATATACTTTCGAAAGTCTCATCTAGAATTGTAACGATATGTTGACAATCCGATAAAAATCGATTTAGTATCGAAGCCTGATATATTCTTAATTACATGGCATAAGATAATCACTCTTTTAATGTTCCAACGGCTAGACTCAGGACTCCTCTCTAGGAGTAATCCACCACGCCGGCCCAGTGCGGGTTGGTGGATGTCATATGTCTTTGAATTTTTGGTTCTAGGACGTAGGGTTTAACTACACGTTTTGAGATCAACGGTGATGAAATAAATTACACAATAATGCACTTGGCTGATTTTGAACCCGCGACCTACAACTCGTAAGTCGAGGCCGTTTCCACTGGGCCATCGCTACTCTATTTTAACTTTTTATCGATATTTCATAACAATATTTTATATCGATAGCTAATTATCAATAAAATTATCGTAACAAATCAGTCTGCGTTTTTTCAGCTGCCCTTTCCGTTACGGTAAATCTGTCAAACATTTGCGCAAACCTTCAATAGATGGCGCTATAGTTTGTCGATGTTGCAAGAAGTCTACCTCTATGGGCCTACCACCAGCCTTCTAATAAAGTAATGGAAGGAAAAATTGCCTATTATGTAAATTGGTACTGACCTTCCCATCCAGCACAGTTTGCTCCGGGAGTCCTTCTCCCTGGTACTCGATGTTGTTCGCTTGAGAGCCGTAGTTCGACTGCGCCTGCGCCGCGGCCAGCGCGCACGCCATCACACACCATAACAGCGCCATCTCTTGGCTGGAAAAGAAACAAAACAATATTAGGTTGGTATCGAAAGTTGAATAATGTATTCAAAGTGGTGGAATTTTCTAGAGCATGACCGGAGGCCTTTAAAATGTATGTACGTATAGCTCGTCTTTGGAAATAAGCGAGATAACCTAATGATGTACACCGACTTCAATCGAAAGTTTCTTTTGTGCTGTTCAATCAGATATAAGTAAGCTAAAATGAGTATATATGTGGATGGATGGAGAGGGAGAGGGAGACCAAAGAAAAGCTGGATGGATTATGTAATAGGGAGTAATATGAACGAAAAATTTTACCAGCATCTCTACTTTTACTGCTCTACTCCCATAATTATGTTGTAGTATAAATTTTATATGTATAGCCTTTAGTCTTCCTCGATAAATGGGCTATCAAACACAGAAATATTTTTTCAAATCAGTTCAGTAGTTTCCGAGATTATCGCGTACATCCAAAGAAACTCTTCAGCTTAATAATATTATTAGTAATTAGTATAGATTATTTCAGTTAATTTTAATTATGTAAGGATTTTTTTAGCGTAATTTTAGTTAAGTAATTATTGAGTTTTTTTCCAATAATTTCTTTTAAAAGTTACTTAGTCATTTACACTAACTATTTTACATTGGTAAATCTGTGAAGTAGGTAGAAAGAACTTGATGGGTTTTCGTTTTAATTCTCCCTCCCGCCGAAGAGTGAAAAAGATTGATTATTTTGCTTGTCAATAAATAAATAAATAAATAAAACAGGTAGTAGGTCCGTAGCATTTTAAAATATTTTTTAAGATATATAGAAACTTCTTAAAATACACAATCTAAGCTAACAGCTAGCCGTCAGAGATAAGACCACCATTGTACCCGTAGATACAATTTTCTATGAAATTTTTACTATTTCGGTGTACAATAAAGATTATTCTATCTATCTATCTATCTACGAGTAACTCTTTAAACGGAAAATATGTGTGTAACAGTCTTATGTTGCACTAGAAAGTCCATACATTTTCCATAAACCGATAACTATTATGTTCGACCGTAGAAAGTAGTTTACCATCTCACGTTACTCGCTACATTTCACTCAGGAAGTTTTTCTACTAACTTTTCTATACATTACACATCGCTCTGTTTTCACTTCGAGAAACTCGTCGGTAATTTTCTTCTTTTCTTACTTGTTTATATGTAATTAGATTAAGTTTTTGTTGCATTTTCTAACGCATTTATTACATAGAATGGAAAGTAGTGTCGTGCATAAAATAATCGCAATAATAATCTGCTATTAAATTTTACTTTAGCATCATTTAATTTCTCTTGACCACTATCTCACCAGCCCCCATAGTAAGTTACAATCGTATCGTTTAGAGCTAGCGTTTGTAGTTAGCGCCCCTAATTCCCTTGTTCGGACATTATCTCAACAAATGAATTGGGGGATAGCTATCTACAAACGCTAACTCTAAACGAAACTATTGTAGCTTTTTGGCCAAGAGATCCAGAATTGATTGGAGGTGTGGTGGCACAGTCTGGAGAGTGTTGGCCTGAAATTAAGTAGAACCAAAACGGAGTACTTGTTCTGTGATTTCGGCGGCCCACGGATGCCCCTTAAGTTGAAGGGTAAAATTTACAAGTCCGTGATAAGACCTGTCCTACTGTATGGATCAGAATGTTGGGCTGTGAAAAAGACGGATGAAAAAAGACTGCATGTAGCGGAGATGAGAATGTTGAGATGGATGTGTGGTGTGACGAGAATGGATAGAGTGAAAAATGAGTATATTAGAGGAAGTCTGAAAGTGGCGCCAGTGACTGAAAGTTGAAAGGAAATCGTTTGTCTTGGTATGGACATGTGAAGAGGAGAGATGAAACGCATGTCACAAAAAGAGTTCTGAGTTTACACGTGGATAGATGGAGAGGAAGAGGGAGGCCGAAGAAGAGATGGATGGATTGTGTGAAGAGTGATATGAAAGAAAAGGGGGTTAGTGATAGTGTGACGGGTGACAGGACAGAGTGGAAGAAAAATACATGTTGCACCGACCCCAAGTAAAATGGGATAAGGGTAGGATGATGATGAATGTACAAAATTGTATTTATGGTGTACCTACAATAAAGACTATATCTATCTATCTATCTTCGCTAGGGGGGCTGTTGACAAGCAATGATGTGGTCTTTAAAGGACCATGCTTGCCTAGAAATAACCTATTCACTCTTGACTTTAAGACCCCTAGGTTTTAGGCTATCAGGAAACACAAATACTTACAAGGAATTCTAATCCTTAGCTGTTTGCATTTTTTTTATAACTGATAGGCTCGCTGATAGGTGAGATTGTGGCCAAAAACCACAATCTCACCTGATGGTAAGCTATGATGTGGCCGACGATCGAGCACGCTTGCCTAGAAGAAAACTATTCACTCTTGTTTTAAAGACCCCTAGGTTGTAGGCTATCAGGAAACACAGACTCCGACAAGGAATTCCTATCCTTAGCTATATGGACAATTGGATATGCTTAATTTTTTGCGTGTGTGTGGTCCGACGATTTTTCGGACTAGGCAGAATTAAGTTATGCAATTAAAAAGCTGAAGAATTTATTTGAAAACGTTAATTTCAGAAAATACTGGTTCCAATTAAAAAAATATTTCTCATTGGATGGCTCATTTGTCAAGGAAGGCTATACAAAATTGATACGGCTTTCCTTAAAAAGGATACACACCCATATGTACGCTTTTATTAGTTTTATATGGCAACATAGGAATGGGATAGCTTGTTTAGTCAGTAAGAGTCTGACACTGTTTCCGGCTCTGCCCAAGGGCGGGATTCCTTATTGGATGATTTTTAGCTACCATAAAAAAGTCACCCAAAAGAAAAAGGCTATCCCAGAGTGAGGATAGCCTTTTTCTAACTAATTCTATCCACACATCAAAGCCACCGCATCATATTTATAGTTTATACAAAACTCATGCACCATCTTTAATTCCACAATAAGTCGCCTACAGTAAAAAACGATCGTGTTGGCATTAAGACGCCATTAACATATTTTGTGTCTGTCATTCCGGACAAGGATATACTCCGGCTGCGCGGGCGCGTAACCTTTCACCGAACAAGACGACAAGGTCGTAGTACTGTCAGCATCGAAAATAGCTAAGCTATTCAGGCAAAGTAACTTCTGACAAGTGTTAACCGTAAATTTTCCTACTGCTGGGAATCAGTCCTTCTCTTTTTAAAAGATAATGAGCCGTCAGACGGGTCATTTTGTTTGTGGTAGGAGATCATCAAGTAACTTTCCCAGACGCCGCCGATATTCCGATCCAAATTTCCGGCCACTTTTGGCGCGGGCTTGCGGACGGCAAGCAACGGGTAAGTATCTCGCCGTCCGGTTGTCTGGTAAGGGTCCAGACCAAGTCAGGTCGTGGAGGGCACGCTCTATTCCCGCGCACCTCAAGAAGTTGTCAGTAAATGTAGATGCCCAAATGCAGGGCCGAAGCCTACTGGGGCGCCTCGGTCCGGTTTCTGAAAGGAAGTTCCGACCCCGCTATGAGGGCTAAGAAGTAATGGAGTTGGTCGTTTAGTCAATAAGAGTCTGACACTGTGTCCCGCTCCGCCCAAGGGCGGGATTCGTCATTAAATGGTTTTCCCACCATAAAATAAAATCTTATCTTCAAGTAAATCTAGCACCCAGTGTCTTTGACTCAGTCAAAGACACTGGGAGTCAGTGACTTTTACTGCCTGTAATTCAACAGTGGTCCTTCAATTACCTTTTGCGTTCTAGGGCCACAAAAACTCTATCGAACAACCTTGCAGCCCACCATGCTGGCCCTTTGCGTGTTATGGCCGATTCCGGCCCATTCTCTCTCATCAAGAGGAGGCCTGATTCCCAGCAGTGGGAACATTATAAGGCAGATTATGCCACGCTAAATGCAGTTGACTGTACCCACAATATTCTTAGTCTGTGGTCGTAGGAACATTTACGTATAACTTTTGTCGCGGTTGATTGGTACTTGTTTTTGTGTTGGTGTAGTTATGTCAATGTTTACTTATATGATATAATGTTTCGGTTTTTGTTAGAAACCAATTACATCCTCACGATTTTAGGAAATTGATAGTGTGAAGTTTTTATCACCTATATAGTAGGTATATACTCTCGTACCTAGTCTGATATTGTTCGGTCTGCTAATTACCATACAGGTTTCGCATAGGGCTTCGGGGTGGAATCAGGGTTCCCCACAGGAAATAAAAGATTGCAACCCTGTTCCTACAAGTACCGTATATCACCGCAGGAAAAAAAAAATTGTTACAACAATATGGGGGGTATATAGTATGGCCGGAGAATCTTAATAGCGCAATGTAGAAAACAGTACATATACAAACAGTACATCTGTTGATTCAAGCTGAACTAACAATTCAAGTTGTAAACGATGATAGTAGGAATTATCACGTTAAACAGATATTTGAAAGAAAATTACAAACGACTGGCTTATGCTCGTAGCATTGATTTTTTTCAATTCGTTGTCAAAGTTTTAATTACTTAACCCGTCAAGAAAATCAGCTTTCTGCGTTCAAGAGACTTAACGTTGTCGAGTCAGTGAGAAGGGCTTTCCTTCTTTAACCCCCGACGGAAAAGAGGGGTGTTATAAGTTTGATATGTCTATCTGTGGCATTTTTGTATTAAAGGTGGCTCATGTGGGAGTGATCATAGACTTTCTTATTTGATAAAAAAAACCTAAGTTCCAGTTAAAAAAAATTAAAGAAACTTAATCTTAAAGGACGTCGGTATGTATTCGTACCTAATTAAAAAAAATTGCGAGACGTAATTTTTATTGTATTAAATTTATTACGTGCGATTCATTTCTGGCCAGTTAAAAGAAATAAAAAAAAATCACCTACAGCACAATAGAAAATGTCATGAGGATCTGGAGAACCATTATAAGTTAAGTTGAAAAAACATTACATAATTTAACATAATCAGTCCCAATACCTCTGGGCCACATTGCTCTCAACTAATTGAAGAAAAAAAAATGTAAAATCATGAAATTATGAAAAGCTCGGTTTTCAATGATTTGTTGATAAGTTACTTAAAAACCCAAAGAAGCGAATTACAAATACAGCTTTCGATTTGATTACACATACAGCCTCTCCAGAAGCCGACTACCAATTCGAACACAAGATGAAATCATCCATATATACATTAAATTCTCAAAAACTGGCGTCTTATGTGAAGACTAATGTTTTCTGAACAAACTTAATGGAATGGCGAATCGTATTGACGCCCCCTGCCTCCAAATATAGGGTGTTGAATCCAATTCTGTCATTATCGAGTACCTCTTTTTGTGATAAAGTTGAGATTATAGTGATGAGCGGGGCGCAGAAGCGATTTTAGAACTGACATTTCGATTTATTGACTGTATTTTCTGTTTTTTTCTTTGATGAAAATTGCTACTGTGTTAAATGTTTCATAAGAGAAAAATGTCCCCTTAATGCCCAATTTTCTTAACAGATTTAATTTATTCCAAAACAGAACCGTCAAAACACATGAAATTTTTGGCTGTATGTTTTTTTTTATGTATATTCATCGATTTCTCCGTCAGATTTTGTACAAGGCTTCCTTTTATGACGTAGGCAAACACTAAGAAAAGGTTTTTCAAAATTCAGCTTCTACAGGGATGTAAGGGGGGTCTAAAATTTGTATGGAGAACTTTCTCGCGGGCGAAGTCGCTGGCAAAAGGCTAGTTTATCATATTTATCACTCGTAAATTAGCGTCCTCTTGCATACGCTACTTTATTACACGACTTTATTGCAGTAAAAAGTTACACGTAAGATCAACATTTTATTTTAAAAGTTAGTGTAGATTTCAAGCAGTGATTTAGGACGACAAGATTTCTATCTTAATTAAAACAGTTACAAAATGTAGTTGCTCAGGAAAATAACTTTTTGGGACAAACGGAAGTCATTTATATTATACTAAATGAGTTTTTGTCGCGTAGTTTAAAAGAACTTTTTATTTTTTTTAAGTACCTACGTAGGCTTTTTTTTACATTAGATAAAAATTAATCGAACATCGATACCATAAATCTTTTGATTACTTATTAAAAAAAATATATATTTGAATACATTTTTTTAAGGTGGCAAAATTCTGCGAAGGGGAAAACAGTGTCACTCTTACTGACTAAATGTCCCACTCTGTTCCTTCCTTGCCTTGATCCCCAGGGCCTTGGTGTCAAGTTTTCGCATCAATCCTTGACCCCAAGATAATTTAAATAATAGAAAACAATTTATATAACTAAGTCCTCACCAACAGACACTACTTACGAGTAAGAAGCATAATACAACATGAACCAAATTTTTTTTTTGTCAATACGCTGATGAGCGAGTTCACAAAATCGCTCGACGCTCCTCAGGCGCCACCCTTATACTGATATCGTTCACATCACGAACCTCTTCTCCAAATAATCATTTCACAAAACATTAAGTGCCGAATTTATGGAGGAATAAAACTCACAGCGAGTTCGACTGGTTCCTGCAGAATTATACTTTAAAATTTGTGTTTTTTTTTAACATTTTTAGAGTTCTGTACTCGAAGAGTGCCAATGCTAAGCTTCCGCTGTCCGTCTGTTTGTCCGTCCGTCTATCAGCGGGATTTATCTCGTAAACCGTAAAAGGTAGAGTTGCAATTTTCATCAAAATTGTATTTTTAAAACGGTTAAAACCACAAAAAAAAAATTCGAATAAAGTTAAGGCGGGTTACAATATAAGAAATCTTATTTTGTCTTCGTATTTTGTTCGATTTTAATACTGTATTACGGAACCCATCATACGCGTAATACTGTAGTACGGAACCCTTCGGGCGAGACTCGAACTTAACTATGTTTTTTTTTTATGATGCGCAAATCATGTGTGGATTAAAATAAATTGTAATCATATTTTATTTTGGAATGAAACAAAATACATTTACTTTGTAGAGATTAAAATATACACAAAAAATCCGGATAATAACAGTTTTACATATAGCTTCACAGTTATAATCAAACATCTTTAATCGTAGATAAGAATATTAGCAAGAAAAAGCTGTATTGATGGTGTGACTGACAAAGAAACTGGTTTTAATAATATAATGTTAAAACACTATAATTAATTATGGTGATGAGCTTATTGACCACGAGTTGAACAAACAAATTTAATATGAAGGAAGATAGATAGATATACTCTTTATTGTAGGTACACCATAAATTCAATTTGGTACATTAGGAGCTTAAAATTACTAAGGTGTTACAATGGGCAGTCTTATAGCTAAAAGCGATTTTTTAAAAGAAGTTTAGTGTGTGGGGAGTGTAGTGACATCTATGTTACCTGATTGGAATTACCATGCATCATGGTATTAGGGCCAACCCTGCGTAAAGTGGGAACACGCGCGGGAGTCTTAACTATGCGCGTGTATCGTATGCGGCCGTTCCCGTACCGGACACCAGATTATTACCTGCACAGTGTCGCTAGTTCAACTATAACAGTGTGCATGTAGTCGCTTTGATGAAGAACTTCAATGTATTACCTATTACGTAGCGCGGCGAGTCCGCATGGGGCAAACATAATTATGGTAATGTACAGACGCCCAACGCGTCGCGTCGCCATAAACAAGCACATAGTCTTGAAATAGGACAAAAGATACATTTTATCTATGTAATAAATTAATAAGTTTTCAATATGATAATATACACTTTCATGTGAGCAAAGCCACGCCTCGTCCCTCCTTCTTAAGTCCCATTAGACCCTGATAAGACCAGCCATAAAGTAATTTCTTCCCATGGGAATCAACCCTTGTGGGTTGATTCCCATGGGAAGAAGTCTCTTTATGGCACAAAGAATTCCTGACATATTTTCCTTCACTACGACTACCAATAAAGTAATACAACTACATTAAAATTGTATGTACGCACATGGTTAGCCAAACTCTGCTAATTTCGAACGCGTCGGCTTATAATTAGTTCGGTCCGTTCTCATTCAATTGAACGTAAGACCGGTGAATGAATGATTCAATTAGCACTCCTAAAGGTCTGCTAGAGACCTGTACATAAACAAACCTTTTTTACTGTCTATTCATCCGATTATGAATTTTATTGCGTAAGCAAAAGGATGACTTTAAAAGTAAAAAAAGTGGTTGCAAAACTATTTACTACTGCCACTGTATATCGTATAGCTTATGCAATAGAAGTCAAAATCGGTTGAATGGGCAGTAAAAAAAGATGTGTTTAAATGGCTCATCTTATTTTGCACGGAGTTTAGAGATTATTCAAATCCTTGTTTTCAATTGATGTTATTATCACGTAATCCAAAATCAACTGTATGACTACAAGGAATAAATCTATTTTAGAATGACTTAAGCTATTGAAAAAGTCATAAACAGGTATAAAGGTGTAACGCAAACTGAACTTTATGTGTCAGTATTAAAGTTGCTTTTCCAAAAACACATCGTGTCAACAAAATCATGAATGCATAGACCTTGTAGTCTCCCACGGAGCAACTCCTACCCACCTTACGGTACAGTCGACAGCGTTAATATGTATGACTATTGGTTACGTTAAGTGTCGTCTGACTGGACCGAGTCCCGTTTTCTCTGTTTCCGGCGGATAGGGAGGATCGTATCTTGTGCCTTATAAGAATTCTTCATAGGTTTCTGGAACTGTTAATAGTGGTTGATGATGTTATCACTTAATGTGAGTGTTTGCGGCATTTCATGGCTTGAATCCGCGAAGCAGTAATGCTAGCAAAGGAGGAGGCTGACCGCATAGGGCAACGGCGCACACGCCCCAGACGCCGCCGGGATTCGCGTCTGATAGGAAGGTTCTTGCCCTGGTATATATGGCAACGTAGGAATGGGCTAGGTTGTTTAGTCAGTAAGTCTGACACTGTTTCCCGGGTAGGATTCGTCATTGGATGATTTTTACCTACGATAAAAAACCCATCTCATCCCCTTAAAGAGTTTATTACGGAAAATCCTGTCTTCAGTGCTCGCCTACGTCATAAAAGGAAACCTTGTGCAAAATTTAACACTCTTAGTCCTAGTAGTTTCGGCTGTGCGTCGATATATCAGTCAGTTTTTCCTTTTAAGCAGGCTGATAAAAATGCATTTCTTGTATTATGCTGTTTTACGAATCTGGCTCGGACGAGGTCACAGGCACAAACTAGTATTAAAAACGTCTAATCTTCTAATCTGCAGAAAAACTTGGACAGGTCTGATTAATGGGCGTCATCATGGCGAACATTTAGATAGGTATAATATTATTAGCTTCTTAGAAATAAGTCTGACGATGATAAATGTCAAATTGTGTTTAAATTCTTCATGGTACGGGTTTTTTGGGACGTGAAATTAATTTATTAGAATCTCTACGAGGAAAATTGATTCTAAAGGACATCATTTTAGTGCAAATATTATAAGATGGCTTCTTTGAAAGAACTAAGAAAGATAATGTTGAAAGACTGGCTGCTCTACGCCTGAGCTCCAGGCATTTAAAAATTTGGCAAATACAAGGTGGACCAAAAGAAGTCGTCCGATGTTGTTTGGCTCTCTTTTTTTTCTAAATGAAAAACTTCGATTTAATTTTTTGATTATGTTTATTTGAACCTTTAGAATTTTATTGGTCAAGTCGAGAAGATTATATCGGCCAAATAGGCGCTGTCGCAATTGATCACCATACGTTCGTTTTATGGCATTTTTCATCACTTTGGCGAGAATTTCAAGCCACAGATTCTCGCACTCGTGTCTAATGTTGTCCTTGAGGGCTTCCAGTCTCGGGCTTGTTCATGTAAACACGGGACTTCAAAAAACCCCACAAAGAAGTCTGTAAAACTTAAATGGGGCGAACTTGTGGGCCTGCGCAATTCGCTAAAACGAGAGATGACGCGAACCGGGACCGCGATTATTCCGGGTTCTTGGGGAGTGTATGGCTCCATAGCTAGTTCACTTGTATTTTGCATCTGTCTAGTTCACAAAAATCAAAACAGATTTGACTTTGGCGGCCATTTGCAAAAATGAGAGCATCTTCCAATAGGCTGATTTCTTTTGGCCCACCCTGTGGATTTACGCTATTGATAAATAGCATTTAAACTATCCGGTTCCTACTTCTTTTCCCACAAAGGTTTATTTAAATATCACACGGACATTTTGATATGTCTTTGTTTGTCTTTAAAGGCACTTAATCACTATTTAGCCATTTGCATGCAGATGGCGTCAGTGGGCGTCTCGCATTGTGTCTGTCTACGGAGATAACGAACAGGTTTCATAATTAATCGCTTGAAGCTAACTGCAACCAGTGTGTAAATAAACTTGTATTGTTGCGGAATACTGTGTTAGGTACTGTTGTGTCTAAAGGCCTTACTACAAGCTCGAAACGCGATTTATTTTACAGTCTAAACTGAAGAAAAAAAAACTGAACTGAAATAAAATAAAATAAAATATTATTTTCCACAACTTTCACACAACGCCATCTTGTTCAAAACTAAGCGGAGCTTCTGCTATGAGTTCTAGACAAATACCATCAGGTGGGTTGAACGAGTGAACCCTACTGGAGCCCAGGGTCTCTTTCTGAAAGGAAGGCTTGACCCCCGTGCGAAAGGCAAAAGTACAGGATGAAGTCACTAAAAGTCTGACACTGTTTCACGCTTCGCCCAAGAGCGGGATACGTCATTGGATGATTTTTGCCAACCACAAAAAAATGGGATAGAATTTTTATATAAATAAAAAAAAATACACCAAGACAGAACAAATAATCATACTCGTCACACAAACATTAGTTTTATAAATGTTTATCCTGTCCACATTCTGACGTATACTACTAATATTTATAAATAAACTTTGGGCCTGGACGGACCACCGGACCAATGACTCTATAATAGCCGAACTCAAGTCACCCATGAGGCTCACCACCATATGCCAAGGAAGAATTTTGAATTCTTTGGCCATATTGCCAGGAAGAGACGTTATAACCTAGAAAAGTTGTTGCTTACAGAAAAAGTAGATGGGAAAAGATCGAGGCAGGAGTCCGATACGTTGGCCAGACCAGATAAAGAAGACAGTCTGTGACGCGATTCACATCACCGAAGATGGCAAGGCTAAATAATATAGTCCATCAAAAATTTATTCGTCCAGGTCACGACCCTCAGCATTGAGGATAAACGACGCAAGGAGGAGAAGGTCCTGGGTGGGAACCGAACCAACGACCTCCGGCATAGCAGTTAGGGCCACTGACCACTAGAACAACAGGCCGCCCAAACCACACAAGGAATAGAGCTATACAGAGCATATACCTACATTCCTCTTTCTCGCTTGCAAGCTTGACATTTAACACGTGTGCACATGGTAAGGCCCCTAATCCGCCCACTGTACATAACCCAAAGAGGATACCTAAGCTGTTATTTCCCAAGTTTGGTAGACTCTTATGACACATCGCTTAGCCTTATATGTTTTTTTTTATTGATCATAGGTTGGCGCTTGACCGCTATCTCACCTGATGGAAAGCGACGATGCAGTCGACGATGGAGCGCGCTTACCTAGAATTAACCTATTCACTCTTAACTTAAAGATACTCAAATTGAAGCCATCAGGAAACACTGACTCCGGCAAGGAATTCCACTCCTTAGCTGGGCCAAAAGGTTTTGTACGTATATGTGGGATATCCACCTTGTACCGGTGGCGTAATGCCGTACGTCTGGTGGTCCGATGATGGAACGGACTAGGTGGAATTAAATTATGTAATTCCGACGCACACTCCCCGAAATGCAACCGGTAGAAAACTCACAGGCTAGCAATGTGCAATAGCAATTTGCGCGAATTTGCCGCATTCTTTTCTTTAAAATGTAATGACTGTCTGAGCTTTAAGGTCGCATCATTTTGCGTGAATCAACTATTTTTCTTTCTTTAACACGTCTAAGGCCTATGTTTTACAAATTAATTTTGTTGCGGACGACAACTGGTATTAAATAAAAAGCCCATCTTTCAACGCAATGGCTCTATCAAAACTTTATTCCCATAACTAACCAAGCGATGGAAAGCAATTAAAACCCAGCAGAATTTCAATTTACATTCTAAGCTTTGAGAAATGAACTGCCTTCTCCGTGGGACTTAAACACGAATAAATCTCAAGTATCTAATATTATAAAAACCGGATTTCAAATACTTTATTACGTATGTCATTGTATGTTATAATTTTTTGTCCAACAACGTAAATTAAATTCTATTTTGTTAACGTTAAAGTTGGAATTCGAATGCAGGGCAAGTGTCGATGACTTAACTTTTTTTGAGGATATAAAAACTCGTCGTAAAATGTTTTTATTGGTGTTTGCTGAGGTCTGTGTCACTAACCATATTAATTTAAAGCACATATATATAGTGTATAACTGTACAATCGTAGTTGATCACTGTCAAGAACGATATAACTTTCAGAGGAATAACAACTACAATAACCTATATTCTGTTATTCTTATTTATATACTCTTATTCTTATTTATTTATTCGCTTATTCTTTGATATTCTCTTTATTGTAGGTAAACCATAAATACAATTTGGTACATTAGGAGCCTAAAATTACTAAGGTGTTTTTTTATTGTTTTATGGTAGGTAAAAATCATCCAATGTCGAATCCCGCCCTTGGGTGGAACGGGAAACAGTGTCATACTCTTACTGACTAATCAACCTACCCCGTTCCTACATTGCCATACATACCAGGGCCAGAGCATTCCTTACAGACACAAACTCAAATTACTAAGGTGTTACAATGGACGGTCTTATCGCTAAAAGCGATTTTTAAAGACAACCTTTAGGATGGATTTGATAGAGTACAATTGCCACATTTTATTTATTGCAAAATCATTTAGTAACTATTGTTAAGTAATAGCAGACAATAGTAATATTTTTGGACAGTCTAAAGCATTTGACTGCGTAATTCATAAACTGATTCTAAAAAAATGAGATTAGTAAAGTATTAGAGGCCCAACTTTAGAATATAGAAAAATACTTATGTAATCGTTAATACTGTAAAATATCTAATGTATAAAATGCATTGGTAAAATGAAATAGGTCTAAGTATCTTGGTAATACTTATGTAATTTCGCAAGGAAGCATCCTCGGACCCCCTTTCTTTTTCTCTATCTACCTGACATATTCGTAATTACCAATAAATGTGCATGTCTCATGTTTGATTATAACCGAAAATTTGAAGACATGTGACATCCACCAACCCACACTGACCCCACATGGTGGATTACTGCCCAAACCCTCTCCTAGAGGGGAGGCGTGAGTCCCTCCTGAGTCCTGAGACTCTGAGTCTCAACCATAGGAACATTATAAGGCCGATGCTTTGCTATGTTATGTATATTATTTATGTATATGTAGATGGCATCTCTATCATATGGGCATAAATATGACAACTAATTATTATCATGTATGCATCCACGTTCAATTCCTTTTTTTTGTTGTAACAATAATTATGTATGAATCCTCGTTCAATTTTTCTTATTTTTCTTTTTTATACTAATAACTTCGAATGTGCATATTCACATTAAAATTCAATAATGTAACATGAGAAACCATCGAATGTTGTTACACCTCTATTTAAATATGAATAAATGAATTTTAATTTGATTACAACCTGTCTTTTGGACAAAAAATGCTCAAACAATCTGCAACCAAATTATCCACTAAAAAATGTGGAAGCTTAAAAGGGAAAACCGCTCTCCTTAATACACACCAACCCTGCTTTATATGTTCCGACAATTTAAAACCTTGAAGTTCTTAAAACTGGTCGGCGAACAAATATATCCACGACAAGTGCCTTACAAAATACCTTACTTAACATTACTGGTAAAATATCATCATCACCAATCAAAAATCGTCTCTAGGTCTTGGTAATAAGGTGTGAATTAAGTTGGTTATAATAAAAGGCCTCTCCCATTCTTTTTTGGCTATAGTAACTTTCACTTTTTGCAAGTATCGCCTTCTTGTGTGTTTGTTTATGTGCTTATGTAATGATTAAGATACAGATGGGACTGCGGCCAAATCGGTGGATAATGATGCGTGGTCGGTATTTGTGCCAAGTTTTGAGAACGGCTTCATCGATTTTGGTGAATTAGTTTTAGATGTTTTTATGCAATATGTCAGATTCATTTTCGTCAAAACTTTGTGCCTCTTAAATTATATAATTTACTAGATTCTGCCAGCTGATATGAATGAGAGCCACAGAGGCTTAACTCATTCTTTCAAAACGTTTTTCATTTGAATAATTACCAGTTTTTCTTTTTAATAAATCTACGTTCTTCTCCACATGTTCACGCACGCACGTTTTTCTCCATAGAGTTTTACGGCTTGGAACGTGAAATTTAGCTTCACTTTCCTTTTTTTTTTGACTAACCGACATTTTTGGCAATACCAATTCCAAAATACAAACATTCCGTAACAACGGATAAAGACCTATAAAAGACAATCGAAACCAAAACCTCAATATACTGTCTGAGACACGTAAGAATTTCAGAATATACAGTCACTCACCCATGCACAGACTGACCTCGTACAGACTTTGCTTAACCTTGTACTGTTAATACTCCATATTCTAGTCACGATCTGTCACTTATCAAATAAAAAATAAAAAGCCTCTAATATCAGATCTCAGAGAGAACTAGATCATATTGCATCGCACGCGAGCGGCTGCGCAGGCGCAGGTCGGACAGATCGCTTTAGTAATGGTAAGATAAATAGCCGGTATGCAACGTAAACAAGTCTAAGTAGCATGTCAAGGTAACTAACTATTACTAATGTAGTGTAACTTGTGCGGTGTGGTCGGCAGAATAAGTAAGCGAGTGTGATCAATTATATTTTGCAAATAGGTTTTAAAAACAGGGGAGTCCTTAAAAACGCCTAAAAAGGCACATTCAAAATTAATAAAAATAAACCGCACTGAAATACACAAAAAAAAAATGAAGAACCTAATAAATGTGCCAACAGTTTCACCGCGAAATATTTGTAAGCCTATCCTTAATTTCGAGAAAAAAAATGTTTAACATTCAGTAAATTCTGCAAACAGAAAATTTAGCTTTTTTGAGAGATATCTATAAACATTTTTTTTTTCTTTCGCGCGGGAATTAAATGCGCTACCATCCAATTGCTCGACCATGGCGCCGACCGTACTGTGACTATTTTGACTTTTGACAACCATTTCTTTAAAATAGCACTATTTTTTGTTAAGGCCAAGAATCATCAGTTTACATTATTGCACACGGCTATTGAACAACAGAACACAATCAAGGCAATTTCCGCTTGACCTTAGAATTTTTAGCGTAAGTTGCACATTTTTAGATAATTTGACATAGTAGGTTGGGTAGTATGCGACTTACAAAGTCAAAGTCAAAACATTTATTGCGAACTAAGTGTACAATGTTGTTGTCATAATCATGTCAGTACTTTTGACTTAGCGGCCTTTTACAAGTATTGCAATTTTTATTTATCCTAATTAACATGCATAAAACATTTTATTATTTCATTATTCTTATAAATTCATTTGAGTAATACAATAGTGTCGAAAATTTAATGTTGTTAATAATGAATTTAATATAGTAATTTAATATAATTACTATTTGGGTAGACTGGAGGGTCAGACTTTTACTTACTAGAACTCCTAATATAAATTCAACTACCTTTTTTGGGTCATCATTTGTCTCCCCCAAGAACCGCCACAAAGACCGATCCTGAACAAAAGATCAATACAACCCTGACCAGGTCATCGGTCCAACTTATGGGCGGCCTTCCTACGCTGCGTCTTCCGGTAAAAGACCACGGGTAACTCTTTAGAATAGAATAGCATAGGAAAAAGAAGAGTACACCTACATGCATGACCACGCTCTGATCGCGTCTGCAGCTCAAACAGAGCCAGATATATTTGGAAGGAAGAGACTTTGATAAGAAAAACCTATTTGCTATTGGACCCACGAATCTACATGACACTATAATTTATTTTCTGCATTTTTATCAGTAATTCAAAATTTGACAGAGAGTGTAGTCGACCTATTCAAAATTTGATTAGATGAAATAACCCCGCGGGTCCTCTAGAGTGGGTTCAGTTTAAAAATAAAATTTAAACTTTTGTCCAGCTTAAGAACGAAATAATAAGATTACGAAATATATTAACAAACTAAATCATGCTGACAGTACAAAAAGCAATAACCTCGATGATTTAGCCACTAGCGGACCAATCAAACTGGACCCGTCTACCCTAGTCTGCGTCTAGACTAAGAATACTCACATTCATTTTCTCTAAAGTACTTTACCATCTATTCGTATAATTAAGACATTAGCAATTTAATTTTACCGATTAACTTGAATATAAATGTTGAGTGTTATTCTTAGCGAGTCCGTAAATGGCTTCTATTCCCATTGGCTTGCTGTCATTAGATTCCACAAGTCTTGTAATTTAATCTTTTATAATTATTCCGAATACATTCTTCTTGTAGTTTTATTTATTTAAGCTAGCAGAACTTTTTTTAATGTTTTTTAAGGGATTTTGTACAAACTAGCAAACCTGACATACGGTAGATATTCTACCAAGTTGTTTACTTCATCAAAGAAATCTACACTAATCTACATCTACACTAACTAATAATATAATAAAGAGGTAAAGTTTGTTTTTTTTGTTTTTTTGTTTGTAGGAGGTAACCTTTGGAACTACTGGTCCGATTGGAAAAATTTTAGCAACAATAGAAAGCTGCTTTACCTACTCCTGAGTGATATAGGCTATATTTTATGTACGCGGGCGAAGCCGCTGACAAAAGCTAGTATCGCATAAAAAAGGAACAGGTTCTCAATTTCTCTCGTAATTTTTTCATTTTTGTTACTTTAGACATTTATGAATAAATTCAGCAAAAATATTTTGCCCTAATAATATAATGTGCAAGTGCATAGGTAAGACGCCCATAATCTGGTTAACTATTTGTAGGCCTAATATTTATTCCGCCCACAACACGCAGTGCAACAGCTAATAATTTGACTAATGCAAAATAATTTTTAAATCAAGCCACTAAACTTAATAATTTAGGTCACTTCTGATTATATATGTACACAAAGGCAACCCAAATAAAAAAAAAGTACCGAGAAGGTTTTATACGTTTATTTTTTTCAATTAGCTCAGAGATAGTGAGACAGCAACAAGATAAACCACGACAGAGATAGCTAGACTAATGCTGGGGCCACACCGGCCACACTACAAACCGTCATCGCGATATTTACTACGATAATTTTAACGCGCTAAAGTGGCTACACTTGAAATTTACTTGAGTTATCGCCTAACGCCAAACGGCAATGTTAATGCCGTTGTCAAATTATCGCGTTAAGCCACAACTAACGTTAACATTTATCGCAATAATTCTCGGTATTTCTCGTTAGTGTGACCCGGACATAACTAAATAGATTTCGCCCATACGCTATACTACGCCCCTGATATGTATTCAGGTTCCTTAAAACAAATATAAAACGTTAACCTAGAAACTGCTACTGACTGGTTTATATTAAAACATCTGAGAAAACAAAACTAAAACGCAGTATTAAAATAGGTATACTTACATAGTCCAACGAACTATTATCATGTCATCATTACATAGTATAAAACAAAGTTGCTAGATCATATGTATGCTTAGATCTTTAAAAGTACGCAACGGATTTTGATGCGATTTTTTTTTATAGATAGAGTTATTGAAGAGGAAGGTTTATATGCATAATACATGCATAATCTACACTAATATAATAAAGAGGTAAAGTTTGTTTTATATTTTTTTGTTTGTAGGTGGTAATATCTGGAACTAATGGTTCGATTGGAAAAATTGAAGCTATAATAGAAAGCTGCTTTACTCCTGAGTGACATAGGCTATAAATTATTTATATAACGGGGATATTAACCGAGCTATCACAACTTTTGTCTCACAAATTTTCCGCGGACGAAGTCGCGGGCAGAAGCTAGTAATATATATAAATATACTCGTACATAGTCCAACGAACTATTTTCATGTCATTTACACAATAGCATTACTACTGCTCTCAAAACAGTAAAAGAAAACATCGTGAGGAAAGCCTCATATCCTAGAACCAAAAATTCGAAGACATGTGACATCCACCAACCCGCACTGGGCCCACATGGTGTATTTTCGCCCTTTCCCGATTCTAAAGAAAAAGTCTGAGGGTCAACAGTAAGATTAGTAAAAGACCAATAATGCTTATGCTTATACAATCTACACTATTATTATAAAGTTTGTTTTTTTGTTTGTAGGAGGTAATCTCTGTAACTACTGGTCCGAATGGAAAAATTTTAGCAACAATAGAAAGCTGCTTTACTCCTGAGTGACATAGGCTATATTTTATGTACGCGGGCGAAGCCGCTGACAAAAGCTAGTAAATTATAATGTGCAATATAAAGTGGGCGTGACTAAAAGCCGTTCTTGTCCGAACATTGACGAACTTACACGAATGCTTACCTAGACTCGCATTTGTCCTTGCGCTAGCGCACCGTTCCATATTAATTCGGACACAGATTATTAAATAGTTACTACGTAAGTTAATGTCTGTGTAAGTCCGCTGCTGCTTGTCAATCATTATTTTGTTTAATTAATTGGCAGAATAAAAATATAAGCTCATATTTTTAACGCTTAGTTTCGTATTACCAACCTGCCAATTAGAAAAAGTTAGTTTGAACTCTAACAAATTAATATCATATTAAAAATAAATTATTATTGCTTACTGCCTTCCATTGGTTCATATATGGAAGGAGGACCCAGTCCAGAGCCCTAATTCACGAAAAATTAAACAATTCCTATTCCATTGTCGTTCCATTGTCGTTGGATCGTAGTCCTATCCAAAATCGGTATTCACGATATTTGAACCACAATATTTGACGTTTAGCCGTTGACGTCCTATCCGACAACGATTGAAAGACGATTGAAATAGCTGAATACGCTTCAACGACTCCCGAACGAGATAAAAATCGGTGTCGTTCAAACTCGATTAATGGATGTGAATATGAAAATGTCAAAGTCGCTACGATATCACTACGGTTTTGATTACGAGAATTAGGCTACTGGTATATAAAGACAACGTAGAAACGGGTGGGTTTTTAGACAGTAACAGTCTGACTATATACTCCCCAGAGAGGGAGTAGTCGTTAAACATTTTTTAACCACCGCAAAAAAAATGCCCAGCAAACCTTACTATATTGATGCCAAATAATTAATTACTCAAATAAAAGCAAGGCAAGGTACCGGAACAGAACAACTACGAACATGCTAATATACCGACCAAATGATATTGATACAACCTTAATAAAACTTCCAAAAACCGTGAAAAAAATCGTGTACGGAAGTATAAAAGCAACACCCTCTATCTTCCCATCTGTACTAAATTAATTGGCTACATTAATTTAGTACAATAATAATAAATTCAAATTCAAAGCGTTTATTTCAAATAAACCTTTACAGGCACTTTTGAAAAGTCATAAAGTCGGTCTGTCAGGAAAAAAAATGACGCTAATTGCACAATCCAAAAAGTAGGTCTCAATGGAGAAGAATGTGCAAGAAACTCCATGGACACTCTTTTTAATCATGTTGTGTTTTACAAATATATAGGTTACATATTTTTGTCGCTGCTATGATGCGAGAACAATGTAACTAAAATAATAAAAGAGTACGTAAAGTATGTTCTAAACCAATTAAAATAAACCACTGGCAGCTAAGAGATGACCAGTCCCAACTGACAGCGCCCGTTCACGGACATGACGCGTATATCAGCACCAATAATATCTGTTAAGCAAGTAAAGTATATTGACTTGGCTCGCGAGGTTGTCGACATGTGAGATATGGATTCGACAATAATTGTACCGATTGCTGACACGACTGTCAGCCAATGGCTTAAAAGCCAAAAGCCTCAACCAACACCTTAGGAGGCTCTCGTTAGGCGACTGGATCAAGGGCTTGATTCAGAAAGCAGTACTCCTGGACACGGCTCGTATTGTTAAGAGGTTCCTTTCTCTGGAGCCCTGACCGCCGCCGGTAGCTTGGATCCTGTTCCCTTTACCGGTGGGACATTATTTTTTATTTGTTTGAAATGAATTATTTAAAAATATAATTTGTATGTATTTTAAAGAATAAAAAGAAAATAATATTTGTCAAAGTTGGTGCCCTGAAATCGCACGAAAGGGTCGCGGCAGACCAAGAAGGAGATGGCGGGACGACTTAGACGCCTTCCTTGGGAATTGGCAAGAAGTGGCTCAATACCGAGAACACTGGAAAGAATGAAGAGAGGCCTTTGCCCAGCAGTGGGAAGGTATGGACTAGAAAAAATAATAATAATTTATTGTGCTCACCTACCACAGTTTTGTCTTTTTTAGAGAATGCCTTGTTGCATTATAAAGTCCGCCTATGTACCACTACTGTACATGAAGTTTAAATATGTAATGCAAGAAACCATTTCAAAGCCAGTTTGGATATACGAAATAGAGCTCTGGAGACATAGAAAAGTGTGGAATAGTTGCGGGATCCATTTTCAACATTCCAAAATATGGTTATGGCAGTAACAAAATATTATACTTTGCATGACCTGAAACTCAACACTGTGAAACAAAAAATAACTGCGCGTAGCCTAAACTACTAACAAAAAATAATGACACATGTTAATGCTCTGGTTGCTAGACTAACGAGTTCTGGATATATTTATAATTTACTGTAAGAAGGAACAGCGTCCCAAATCTTATAAAACAAATCCTAAAGGAATAGTGAGAGTTCTCAATAGACGAATTGCTCAACAAATCAAATGTATGGACATAGCTTACGCAACGGAATAGTTTAATGTCTATAACAGATTGTGAATAACAACAAACAGAAAACAAATCATCTTCATCATCACCATCAGCCTTATTAATGTTCCCACTGTTGGGACACAGGCCTTCTCTCTAGGAGAGGGAATGAGCCATAATCCACTACGCGGGCTCAGTGCGAATTTAAATGTCACATGACTTCGAATTTTTTGGTTCTAGGACATGCCGCTTTCCTTACGATGATTTCTTTCGCCGTTTTGAGAGCAGTGATGATGAAATAAATTACAAAAAGAAAAAAAAATACATCACCCAAATAATATTACCCATTAGCCTTAATAAAACTTCAGAAAACCGTGAATAAAATCGTGTACGGAAGTATAAAGGCAAAATACCCTGTATCTTCCCATCTGTACTTAATTAATTGGCCACATTAATAGTTGCATTCACAAGGCCTTACGTTTCGACATCAGGCGTAATTTCAAAGATATAGATTTGTTAATGCAGGCCTTAAGGGGCAGACTTTGAGCCAACAAAAAAGCTTGCGTCACTTCCCGCACAATAAGAATAATAAAATAATAATTTGTCCTTCATTTATTAAACACAACATGAATAAAGTCATATATCAAAAGATTGGTAATTAAATTATCTTTTAGTTTGTGAAAGTTCCATAAAAATATATCTATCCAATGGTCTTAGCTAGATCTTCGCTTTTTTGTCTGTGTTAGACATAACTTTGAAAATAAATTACATCAAGTTCATTGAAAATAAATGTAGAAATTAATATATCAAATTATTAGAAAACTAGTCTAGTTTAACATATTTTTTTTTCAAAACATATCAACTAACCGTCTAGACGTGATTTTGGATTTAAATTCGCCAAAACTCGTATCATCATCATCATTATTTCAGCCCAAAGACATCCACTGTTGGACATTATGCCTCCATAATAATCGGTCTTGTGCGTCTCGCATCCATCGGAATGTCGTATATCTCCCCCTTAACGCAGGCCTCAAAGATGGAAGATAGTACCTAACAAGCGGTCTCGAACAGTATATGTAGAAGTTATTGCATAATTATAGTCATTGATATTAAAAAAGGTTGATAAGTGAGAGGTTGTAATGTATGTCGAGTGTGTAATACTTTTTTTATCAGCTGGCAACCTTCATGACGTATGGGCATCCAAAATGGCCTCGTTATATATTGTCTTTGGTACCTGTGTTTCTGCTTTTTATTGTCAGATTTTTTATATTATGTACCAGTTTTTGTTGAAGAATGAATGAAAGAAGAATGTATAAATTATTATAGGTTATTTATATTCAAAATTATAATTTTGCCCTATACACAAATTTTGAGTTTTTTTTTTTATAATGAGTGTTTTTGTCCTGAACGAAATGGGTCCTGTTCAATAGCAAGAGGGAGTTTTTCAATGTAATGTGCACAGACACTATAAAGTTGCTCTTAAATATACAGCAAAACTTTCAAATTTGTTTCCATAAAACTCACACATAAGTTTGATCAAAATCTCTTTACATATAAAACTAGCTTTTGTCAGCGGCTTCGCCTGCGTACATAAAATATAACCTATGTCACTCAGGTGTAAAGCAGCTTTCTATTGTTGCTAATTTTTTTCCAATCAGACCAGTAGTTCCAGAGATTACCTCCTACAAACAAAAAAAAAAACAAATTTTCCTCTTTATTATATTAGTGTAGATAAAACAAAAGTGAAATAAACCTGTCTCTCTTTGGCTCAAATCTATATTTGGCACACAAGGTCAGTAAGAGGGATTTTGTCCCGACGAGTTCTTTCACTTCATTAGTAGCACCGAATTTGGAAGGGACCGCCAAAAACAGGAATTCGATTACGTCACAGAATTTTGCTTTTACTGCCGATCTATTTATATATAGCGTAGCATCAGCCTTGTAATGTTCCTACAGTTAGGACTCAGGCCTCCTCTCTAAGAGAGGGAGGGAAGAAATCTATGTATACTTCTAAACTAATATAAACTTCTACCCAGCAGCTTCACCCGCGTGAAAGTAAGATCTCGATACAAACTTAGGATTCTCGTTTCATACCCTTTATATATATATTTTAACTGACTAGTATATCAACGAACAACATAGACAAGCCAAGTAGTAACGGCCCCGACTTACGAGTAGTCTTAAACCCAGCCAGGCAGCCGCACTGGCCCCGCGTGGTGGACTACGGCCTTTTCCCTCACGTAGAAATTAGAGAGCCTGAGTCCCATCAGTCGGAACACTATATAGGCTAACGATGATGATGATGAAGTACCACGCGAGCACTAAGAAAAGATTTACTAAAAATTACCTCATTGAGAAAATAAAGTCCAAAGTTTATGTGAGGGATCCTACTTACGCGAGCGAAGCCGCTAGCCGCAACTAATCAATTCCAAAAGTCCACACATGCCTGTGGGGCTTGGTTAATTAGTGAAAAAATCACCGATCCGTCTTCCAAACAGTATTTCCATGTATCCATTAAGGTTAAAAACCCCCAAACCCTGTAACCATCACTCACAAGAAGGCCATGTTGTAGCAATTAACATAACCCAACAAGTTCTTAAATCAGATCAAGTCATAAATCAGATCAAGTCAAAAATCAGATCAAGTAATAAATCAGTTATTTTCGACTCAACATGATTTATTTGCGTAAAAATTAAAAGTGATTCTTGTTACTCAAATAGCTGTTATTATGATGAAGGATATTAATTTCGCGTCTTGTGAGAACATAATTTGTATGCCAAACGTGTTGTGTGTCCTTCGGTCTGCTTCCACTGAGCACTTATAAGGGCTGTTGTCATTTGTACTTATGTTTAAAGTTGAATGTAAACTTGGAAAGGGATCTCCTTTTTTCCGTAGTCAACAAGGAACCCTTACCAGCGCTGGGTGTCCGACGCCCAGCAAATGCTGAGGTGGTCTCCCTTTCGGTTCGGGCACGCTCAGCGTACACTTTATTTTTGTTATTTTTTTACGTGTATTTTGTAACTGTTGTGCTGTGTCTGTATCCAATAAATTAATTTCTATTCTATTCTATTCTTACATAGTTTCGTCAAGTCTATCCGTCTGCGGATAATCTCAGCGACCTTTAGCACTAGAATAAACTAATCGGATCACGCAATCAAAAATTACCACCGAGTACAGCGCCATCTCTTGAGCAATTGGGTTACTAATTTATACATGGGCTACTTCGTGCTATTAAGTCTTATTATAAGGGTTCTGTTAAATTGTGAGAAATTTGTGTCAGACGGGAAATTTCGGAACCCTACACTGAGCGTTTTCGAACCAGACCTGACAGACCAAGCTGTTCCAGATATAACTTAACTCTAAGTGCAACTTAACTTTAAGCCTGCCAAAACGACTCGCCACATAAATATGACTTTAGTTACAACAAAAAGTTTATTTATTGCATCGTTTTCGGCTCCGAAATCAATTAGGGTACAAGGGTAAGCGGTGGACCATCACTCATTTTATACTTTATGCTTTTTTGACGAAAATACCTGTTATGTTAGGCTGACAGTTCCACGGATTTTAAGGCAAGGTGTATTTGTAAAATACCTACGAAGTTATGACGGGGTTTTGCTGACTTTTTGCTAGATATTGTCTTGTTTCTTGAGCTAGATATAAATCCCCAAGAGTCTAGTTCCCGATGCTTGTGTACATGTTATATTTATACCCACACAGGCATTGTAGGGAGTGAAAATATTACTGAATAAATTACTAACTTTAAGTTTAAAAAAAAAATGAATTTGCCAACAAAATAAAATTTCTTGTATGGAAATTTCCTTAATTTATAACTTTATTTCAATTCTGTTATGTATGTGAAAATGTTACTAATCTTACAGTCTAAGAGATAAGGCCCGCTAACAGACGGACAAAAAGACAGACAGATAGACGAATAGACAGACAGCCAAGGCTTAGTATACACAGTGGAACAAAGACGGGGTCCCGATGGCACCCTACGGATACGGAACCCTAAATAAATTAATCATCAAAGTAGGTACTACCCAATTCTCCAGTAAATACCAAAGTCAAAGTCTATACAATATATTTATTTATAACTTTATGCACATAACACTGTACACATGCGGACTTAATATACATATATGTATTTTATTTCACATAGGCCTACATGGGCACTTGTAAAACGTCATAAGCTAGTGCACGGTTCCAAATTAGTCGTTTTTCATGGAGAAGAACCGGGAAAGAAACTCCATATTCACTTCAACACCAGATTACGCTTACTACATTGACATTTCCCGGTCCCAAATTCGATTTTAATTAACAATTGTTCCACTAACATTTCCCGACTGTTCACAAGCTTGTCTTTCAAGCAACACTAATGAGCTCAACCGACCAATAGGGTGCCTCCAATACGAACAATTCATTCTCCAATAGGTCTCGGCACTTTGTTTACCCAGAAAGGGCGATAGGTCCTTGTACAGTGATCCAAATAGGCCGGGACTATCGTACGCACATCTTTGAGGCCTATTGAGGTGTCGAAGCTAACGAGCTGATCTCAGATATCTAGCACAATGCAAGAAAGGCAGCGAGAAGATGAACACGAAACAATGTGTGAGAGGGGACACAGAGATGGATTAAGGTGAAAGAAAAACTAGAAAGAATAAGTAAGAAATAAAATATTGGTTGAACATCAAGCGTTGGCATAATTATGTTTTTTTTTTTTATTGTTTTAAATTAGTGCTTGACTGCAATCCTACCTGATGGTAACCTGTGATACAATCGTTGATTGTGAGGCGCACTAGTTTATTAAGAGCCTATTCACTCTAACCTTGAATACACCTAAATTAAGATTATAAAATATTGAGCATTTTTTTATTGGCTATTTTGGTACTTGGATAAAGAACGTAAATAAAAAGATTTTCATAGACAAATAAATTTAAATATGGAAAATTAGCAAACCTTTTTGTTAATGCCCGCGCGAACACACGTTCGCTTGGGGATCAAGAGGCGTTTTAATCAAAATAGCCATGGTGTTTATTTCAACAAGTAAAAACAACAGAACCAATGTTGTTGTTGTTTTTTATTACGGTGTAAGCTTTGAGGAAAATACAGTCAAAACTGAAAGTTAAATATATTTTGTTAAACTTCTTCACTTGCTTACTCTTTGCAACTAGTGGAACAGTGTTGTAAAACTCTGCTAGATACACATCGGTGGAATAAATAAATCGTATAGTGTCAGTTAAAGGACAGTGATTGTTATAGTTGTTAAAAACTTGGACTGTTGAGGACTGTTTTTGGTAAGCGCCCTTCTTCTAGTCACGTGATGGAGGGAGTGTCAGAACCTCCTGGGAGTGTCAGATCCTCCTTATAACTCCCGCTCTGAGGGCAGTTAGATGAAGCGAATCATTGGTCAGTATCGAATAAGCGGTATTAAGTTTAATTTTGTTTAGTAAGAAATCATCAAATAGCTTATCCCACTTATTTTTTGATAGTAGGTAAACATTATCCAATGACGAACCCCGCCCTTAAGCGGAGCGGGAAACAGTGTCAGACTCTTACTGACTAAAAAACCTACCCCATTCCTTCCTTGCCTTGATCCCAGGGCGCGAACAGAGCCGTCGACGACTTGGCTTGCTGCGGGCTGTTACCAGACGACCAGACCGCGACTACCCACCAGACGGCGAGCTACCTTTCGTCTACTTTGGATGGAGCGAGAGTTTTTCAGTTACTCATTTCAGCCTTGTGGGATCCATAAGTGAAGATACCAACAAAACGTATAATGTACTTTTATACTATGTAAAGACCAAGCAATTCATTTCCAGAAACCTATGAGCCAACTTGCATATCCCGGAAACCAACCAACCAAACAGTTATTATTGTTGAAAATTTAAATACATTCGCTATTTCTATTCGCATCGTCATTCATTATGTTCTCGTATAGCCATAGTAGCTGAACCCAGTATAAAAGCTATACTTATAAAGAAAGGAAGATCGCATTGTTACTTTCTGAGTTGTCACAATAAATCCTTGGACGAGGGACATATATTTTAAATTGCACACGACTTATTTTTGTTACGTTGGTAGTAGTGAAGTTATGGGACGGAAGTTATGGAAAAATATTTGTGATTTTGTTTATGGGAGGTTGGTTAAAATAGCTAGAAGTAAGTTTAGTTAGAATAGCTGCCCGCCCTGACACGCGAGTGTGCAATTTCTTTTTCAATACACTTACTCGAAAACTGCCTCTTATCGCACTCCTATTAGGTTCAATATAGCAAGTATATCACCCAAGTGCTTTTCTGAGTTTATCACAACAAGGGCTTTTTTATTCCTTCCTTATCGTCACGGTCACGGGTGATTATTTTGTTTTACTTAGTTTATCGAATCAGGCGCGAGGCGTCCCCCAGAGTCGCTGGACGACCCCACGAAATTAGAAACAGACCAAACAGATTTGAATGCTATATTTCTTATAATTTCTACTGTATGTTTGAGATACGATTAAAAATTTTTTCTTTCTTTCTTTATTTCACAAGTCGTAAGTGTATTGAAAAACGTCGTTTGATACACGTGCAGATTTGTCATTGCAGCCCTCGGCTCCATAACACACTCGCCTACGGCTCGTGTGAATTCCGCCTCGGTCGCAATGACAAACTTCCTGCACTTGTATCAAAATGTACTATTTTCTTCGATTGGATAAGATAACATTTAAAATGCTGACAATCTTTAATTAGGTTACTATTTATTTGCGTATATGTAAAATAAGATTTTGCATACAAACAAAATAGTAGTGCCTACCAGTCTAGAACCATGAAATGTTTCTCAAGTTTTTCTTTTATGTCGTAGGCTAGTACTTACTAAGAGACGATTTTCCAAAATTCACTCCTAAAAGTACAGGACGACCGTCGGATCTTGGCGTGTCTGGAGCTTAAGTACTGCGAATTTTAACGCTTGAAAATTCGTACAAAAAAAACCTTTTAAAAAAAAAATGCCCATAACAGTTTTAACAACTGCAAATTGCATGTAATCATTTATTTTTTAACGATTTATCAAACGCTAAAATCCTCAGAGCCTAACTTTATACGCGCCATGATTCGACGGCCGTACTGTAACCTACTTTCAAGCGGGCGAAGCCGCTGGCAGAAGTTAGTATAGGTATACTTAATTACAAAGCTTTGTTTATGTCGAAAGTCTATTTCAAGATAAACACCTACTTCTAAATTCTTAAAAAGTCTTCAGAGTCTATTACAATTAAGATTAAAATCAGGCATTTCGATTTTACCGAACAAAAACGATAAAATAGTTTTGTCTACCTCTTATTGCATTGAATACAGTCATTTCCTAAGCTGTTAAGCTATAAAAACATAGCTGTATCCGTCCAATAAATCTAATAGTGGTCCGATTCTTGCAATTTGTAGGAGAAACTGCGAATCCTCACGTACCCAGTACCCACTGGAGCTAGTGCTGACCGCATTATGTTCGTAATTAAAGGAAATGGCAACATTTGTGAGATTCTCAACGATTATCTACCTTTTATAGACTTAGGAAAAATGTTTGGACCTATTTATTTTTAGTTTAGAACCGCGTTTATTGGGCTCGCCTGATTGAAAGCGAAGACATAATTAACATTGCTTGGAAAAATTCAATTTTATTTCTTTTATTTATTTTAAAATCCTTTGAATTCATTTAATTAAAGATAAAGATAAACATCGTTCGATTACGTGATACAAAAACGAATATAAAAGAAAATAATCTCACCTGGCAACACTTGTCTATGATAAAATCAAGATGGTGGACGATCACGTTTCGGCGGGAAACTGCCGCGACCCGTCACATTGTCGGCTTGTTACTGCAACAAAGAAATAGACGGTTTTTATTTATACAGCGGGACATAGAAGACCTCTTAGATACCAGTGGCTTATTTAGAATTTATTTTTCTCTACTTTATTTATTTACATTGTTCTCTTTATGAGAGAACAATGTAAATAAATAAAGTGTGTGTGTGTGTGTGTGTGTGTGTGAGTGTTCCTATTATTATGTAATAGGAACAAAAAATATTACTAACCTAACCAAAATATTTGTAACTAGCTATTGCCCGCGACTTCGCCCGCGTGGTATTGGGATTGGGGTTGGGGTTTCCGGGATAAAATGTAGCCTATGTCCTATTCCGGAGTGTATCCTATGCCTGTGCCAAATTTCATCCAGATCCGTCCAGCCGTTTTGGCGTGATTGAGTAACAAACATCCAAATATCGTAACTTTCGCATTTATAATATTAGTAAGATTTATTTTTCTCTACTTTATTTATTTATATTGTTCTCATAATAAACGCAACAAAAATTATGACTAACTTAAATAAAATATTTGTAATACATGATTAAAAAGAGTGTCCATGGAGTTTCTTGCACATTCTTCTTCATAGAGATCTACGCTTTGGAATTTGCAATTAGATTTATTTTTCTCACCATTTCTTTAGGAATTCAAAAGCACCTGTGAAATAAATGCTTCGAATATCTGAATCTTAGAAATTGAAAACTAGATGATTTTATTAGCTTAGGCTGCTGCCAGCGGCTTTACCCGCGTGAAATTAGGTTCTTCATACAAACTTTAGACCCCCATTTCATCCCTTTAGGAGCTGAATTTTGAAAAACCTTTTCTTAGTGTTCGCCTACGTCATAAAAGGAAGTTATGTGTAAAATTTCACGCTCCTAGTCAGTAGTTTTGGCTGTGCGTTGATATGTCAGTCAGTAAGTTTCTTCTTATATAAAATATCGATATATTATATCGATACCAGAAGTATGACGTAAGGGACATTTTTATGTTTTGCGAAAAATACCCTTACTTCAATCATCGTAAGAAACATTTTTACATTTCAAGTAAATGTCCCTTACGTTAATTCATACTTCTGGTATCGATATAGATCAGGCAAAGGCCACCTTATTAAAGCTGAATCAGCATTTTTTTTTTTTTCTCCCGCTCCGTAGATAGGAGAGTGTTGTGGCTAGCACTCTTGTAAATCAGCATTAATTCAGAATCATAACAAGAACTAATAGTTCAATACGTATATCTTTTTATACCAGCCAGTATCAATAACATAACAAAGCACCCACTACAGAAAGAAAAAAGTTTACAAACATGTGTCGAACTTTTTTCTCCCCGAAAAAAAGTTTGTATAACATTCTAAACACCAGTAGGCGTTTGAAAAAAGAATAATTTAATCGGTACCATTGTACCCCTGTCATCAGATCTGCATACAAAGGGTTAACCTAACGGGGTCAAAAAGACCCCACTGACAGCTCAAGCATTGTTTTGATAACGGTCGAACTTTTTGCTAACCGCTTGCTAGAAATGTGGATTAACCGATTGAGAATTACGATTGTTATTTTTTTTATGTAACGGCATTAGTTACGGTTTATCAGATGAATAAAAAACGGAGCATCACTGGCAGGTTGATGGAAAAAAAAGATGGCGGTAACCGGGAGTTGAATGCAACTGTCAAACTCGTGACGTTTGTTTTTTTTTGTGTTGTTATAGTACGCGGTTGATAAGTTGAACTAGTTGCTATGGTTACCACCTCGAAACTTGATTACTGCGCATTCAAAGTCGTCCGCAATAATGGTTCAACTTATTTTGACTGTACAATTGTCGAGCTACGCAGTGAGTTTACGGTCATAGACATCCTTGGACATTACGGAGCAATGACCTGGGACTAAAAAACAGTATTTTATATATTAAAACCAACAAATGAATTCCTAAAAGGCATTACGCAAATAATTAATTAATCAAAGTACCTATAACAAAGAAAAGGAAACCCTTACCATTATTAATTCACATCACAAAATTTGCCAAGACATGCATTATTTATTTTATTTATTTATTTATACTTTATTGTACACCGCAATACTACAAATATACATAGAACAAACATTATCAAAAATAAGGGTACAATGATTGGGCGGTCTTATCGCACAGGGCAATCTCTTCCAGACATGTATGGACTGCGCAAAAGGAGATAGATTTAGGGTTGTCAGTGTACAATTATTAGAAACTAGCTTTCTACCAGCGGCTTCGCCCGCGTATAAGTAGGGTTGTCCATACAAACTTTAGACCCCATTACATCCCTTTAGGAGCTGAACTTTAAAAAAATCCTTTCTTAGTGTTCGCCTACGTCATAAAAGGAAACCTTGTGCAAAATTTCACGCTCCTAGTCCCAGTAGTTTTAACTGTGCATTGATATGTCAGTCAGTTAGTTTCTCCTTTTATATAGGTATATAGATAATACTAATAACGCATAATTACACGAATACATATTAATCCATTTATGCATTGAATGCCTTATGTCCACTAAAGTCGTCATCAGCCTTTTAATGTTCCCACTGCAGGGACACAGGCCTCCTCTCTCTAGGAGAGTGAATGGGCCATAATCCACCACGCGGGTCCAGTGCGGATTGGTGGATGTCACATGTCTTCGAATTTTTGGTTCTAGGACATGTCGGTTTCCTCACGATGTTCCTTCACCGTTTTGAGAGCAGTGGTGATGAAATAAATTACACAAAGTAATGCGCCTGGCTGGGTTTGAACCCGCGACCTACGACTCGTAAGTCGGGGCCGTTACCACTCGGCCACCACTGCTCTCGTCCACTAAAGTACAGGGTATTTAACACCTTAAGCCTTATTAATATTGACCATATAAAAGGTAGTGACTCCTTGCCAAGTGTTGATCAAATCAATACAAACGCAACATTCTTTTGCGTCATTCTGACTCACACGCAGGCGACATTACTATTCCTTGTATGCGATGTACTAAGACAATCATTGTGGTGTCAATACACCGTTAAATTTTAGTCGTTTTAATCCCTTGGAGGATCGATTCAGTACATGAAACACTATCGATTGGTAAAGTTAGAATGAAAAAACAAAGTACTTTTTTTTAAAACTCGAATTAATTTACGCATGTTCTAAATTGATTTCTTTAAGTAAACGTCAGCTGGGCGAGTTCAATGACCTGTAGGTAGTTAGTACGCAACGATCGACAACTACCTACAAGGTCAATGACTCGTTTACTTAAAGAAATTAATTTCGTAAATGCGTATATCAATAAGAGATTTAGAAAAAAAGTACTTTATTTTTTTATTTTATCTACACAAATCGATAGTGTTTCATGTACTGGATCGACCCTCTTAGGGATTAAAACGACTAAAATTTAACGGTGTATACCTGCCACAGGTTAGTCATGTCTCTTTGTCATTAGGTGATTAATTTTTATTTATAAATTGTGAGAATTGATGAGATTATTTGAAGAATTTTATAGCTTATAATAGTACCTATAGCAAAATAAAAATTGTTTTCTTTCTTTTTTTTATAGTACTAGTAAGTAATCCACCACGCGGGCTCTCTGTAGGGGCCCAGCAGGGTCGAAGCCTACTGGGACCACGGTTTGATGCGAAAGCGTATTACCAACGCCCTGGGGTCAAGGCAAGGAAGGAACGGGGTAGGTTATTTAGTCAGTGAGAATCTGACACTGTATCCCGCTCCGTCCAAGAGTGGGATTCGTTATTGAATGATTTTTACCTACCAAAAAAAAAACTGCGCGGACTCGGTGGTGGTTGTTACATATCTTCGAATTTTTGGTTCTAGGACATGCCGGTTTCCTTCACCGTGTTAAGAGCAGGGGTAATGAAACAAATTACACAAAGTAATGTGTGCCTGGCTGCCACTGCTCAGCTTACCAACAGTGGCGGAACTGTAGAATGGCAAGGCTGGCAAAATGCTAAGGAACCCCTGTCTAACGGCGCCCCCGGTTCAAGAAGCCACAATCTCAGAAGAAGTAGCCACAAAAAGCAAAAATTTAATCACGATGTGAAGGCTTTTCTGGGTCCCATCTAAGCTATTTGAGCCTCGAGATTCAAATGACGTAGTTACTCCGCAGCTTATCAGCTGCGCAAATCATTAAACTTGACAATTTGAGTCATACTAACCTCAGAATACTTAGAAGCAAATAAATTTCCAACTACAGCAATGTCAATAAGGACAATCAAACGTCCCGGCAATCGGTATCGTTTAGAGTTAGCGTTTGTAGTTAGTAACGCCCCAAAATCTCTTGTTTGGACGTCATCTCAACAAAAGAATTGAGGGCGTGTCTATCTACAAGCGCTAACTCAAAATGAAACGATTGTAATTAGGCAAAGGGGTCTCGTAGGGACTCTGCAAAAGGGTTGAAGCCTACTGGGGCCGTCAGTGCGAAGGGCAAAGAAGGAACGGGGTATTTAGTCAGTAAGAGTCTGACACTGTTTCCCGTTTCGCCCAAGAGCGGGATTGGTCATCAGATGATTTTTGCCCCCCATAAAAAAAAAAATAACTTAGCTTGGCTGATCATGATTTTGTCAAGCGTGTGTTAACAATTAAAGTTCCAGGCAAAAATTCCTTCCACTATCTGCAGTCCACATCATCATAACTGGTCCAATAAAATCCTACACAAGTCCACCGTGTCGCTGACAAACCGTTTTGTGCAGTTACCATGTGAACTGCCATTACATTACAACTGTACTGTTAAATTCTTGGGAAATAACATTAAAAACAGCGGTTAGTTGTAACAAAACGCTTTTTAACTATGACGAGATTTTGAATAGTCGTGAACTTTTGAAGTTTGCGATAGGTTATTTTACGAAATGTTACATTTAAAAGTAACCACTGATGGGATACCGTAGGCACACTGCAAAAGGGTCAAGGTCAATTGGGGACCAGGGTCTCTTTCTGAAAGGAAAGCTTGGTCCCAGTGCGAAAGGCAAAAAAGGAATGAGGTGGATTGTTTAATCAGTAAGCCCTAAGGCGGGAATTCGTCATTGGATGATATTTAACCACCATAAAAAAAGTGTGATGGGATCCCTAACTTCAGGAATCGGTGATGTAGCAGGTCCAGCGAATGATGACGAACTGGTTTCCTACCTAAATAATTTGTTTAAATATTTATCAATAATTATAATTAAAAATTTCAGTCTAGCAACTGATTTACATTTTAATTTACCTTACTTTTCAAATTTATCATAACATTAATTTCATTTCCTCGATACATTCACGCGTTCCCGAGATAAAGTGTTTGTGTCTGACAAACAGGCAGACAGACAGATAGACAACAAAGTGATCGTATAAGGTTGCGTTTTTCCTTTTGGGATACAGAACCCTAAAAACCTTTTAAATTTAACTTTTACTTGAAAAATCTTATCTCGAATTCCTTTTACAAACCTCATAACTTCTCAATAACTGGTTCAGTTAACAAAAACAAAAAAGGTTCTAATTACAAATTCGAACCCCTCGCTCGTTTGGGGTCCATCTAAATTCATGAACACGTTTGCCCATAAAAACAAAGAGAAATATGATCGTAAAAACTTAATACTTCGGAGAAATTTTAAGGACTATGGTTGATTAACCTCTTAGACCACCTATGCGAGTATTGGAAACTCGGAAAAAACATTATAGGTGAGAAAACTTCAACTTGAAAACGCGCTCCTATCTCTATTGCGTTTAGGCACGTAATGTACTCTGCCGCGCTTATGATAATGGCTGTAAGTCACATATAAAACTGTTCCACACTAGTGCGGAAAAGTGCAGGATCTGTCAGCTGCCACAATTAGTTGGTTTATCAGGCTGGGCGATTAGCGACCCACATGAGTCGAGCGCCCAGTCTTATGCGGATCACTCACATTCGAACGAATACGCAAACCCACAAGTGTAGGACGACATTTGCAAATGATTGTGTACGGTTTTCGCTGCATTCGCTGTTTTCCAAGCTGTGCTCGGTTTTTTAACGAACATCAAAGCGCGCGGACCTCGATCCTTCGCGAAGTCTCCCAGACATTCGTGTCACTAGTTGCGCTCACGCTTGCGTAGCTAACGGACGTTTCTTCAATCATTTGGGATCTCTAAAAGAAATCCCATAAAAACAGAATGGTTAATTCTGCCTGGGAAAGAATCAAAAATTAATTTTCGTTCGATTGAAGAATTGAAAAAGAAGAGAAATTCAAGCATTCTGTATTTTGTGTGTGTCTGTGTCAAATAAAATAATTTTCTTTCTTTCTTTAAAAGTCGCATGCAAAACTGAGACATTTGTAAACAAGTGTAGAAGGAAGCGCAGTTCCGCAAATTGGGTATGCAAACCCATTTGCAAATCCGCTAAGTTTGCGAATGAAGGTCTGACGGCGCTATATATGCGCGCATGTGAGTGGCCCTGGTTATACAATAAATTTAATTTTGTGGCAGGGGGCAAGCAGGCACACTTTTCCATACTAGTGTGAAAAACAGTAAATAGTGTGCATACTAGTGGTAAGTGTATTGAAAAAAAATCTTACGATATCTCTAAAAATACTATATAAAGGTAGCGTAGTTAATTTCGAACCCAAGGAAATGCGCAGTTTCTGTAGCAAAAACTTTATGAGCAAAACCTAGTTGTTTTTATAAAACGACAATCTAAATCGAAATAGTTTTTTCTCTATGTGAACACTGCCTTAGTCAACAATTTTGTATTTTTTTCAGCCATTAACACAAGTGTGTACTACGAAAGGCTTTTAATTGAACAACCTTTGTTAAAAGGTCTTTATGTTTATTGTGTGAAGAGCCGCAAATGAGGCTTTTAAGATGGCCCTTATCCACTTGTCTCCGTCCGGACCGAACCCAAGTCCTCGGCCCTGTAGGGTCGAAGCCTTCTGCAGCTAAAGGTTGATGTGAAAGCGTAACATCAGTGCCTTGCAGTCAAGGAACAAGGTGGGTCGTTTAGTCAGTAAGAGTCTGACACTGTTTAAAGATAAGTCACCCATTGTAACACCTTATTAATTTTAAGCTTCTATTGTAATTGTATTTATGGTTTACCTACAATAAAGAGTATATCTATCTATCTATCTATTCAAGTAAATGTATTAAAGTGACATTTTAGTCTTTCGAACACCGTAATTAGAAACATAAAATAAATACAATAGATGTGCGTACGCCGGCGTTCGCTGTTAAAATTACTGTTGTTTTTTTGTGGCAACTGTATAACTTAACGAAGAATTTGGTAGCATAAATTAAATAGGATCTAAGTAAAATGGAGTTGAAAATACTGTAGTATCCTAGACACCGTTGCAGTACCTCAGCGAACTTTATCGAGAAAGTTATTTGATATTTCAAAAAAACTGACAAACCTTTTATTGACCATGGATTTTGTTGACATTTTCTAAATAAATTGAAGAAAAAGTTTCACCACTAAACATCAAGCATCACGAATTCACAACTTCACGAAGCAGAACCCACATGCCACATTGCATGCCACTGTGTACACGACCATCAGCCATAACAAACTGTTTCCCACATCGACACAGCCGTCACACTCGTCACTGTCGTCACATCATCTATTAGCGATACGACGTAACGCAATTTGAGGAACTCGTCGCTCGTCGTCGGCGCAGTAAAGGCTCACTTACACTGAGTCGATGGGACGAATTCGGAGGATTCCGGCGACTGAGACCGCAATTAACTCGGACCGCGGTCCCGGTCGCCGGATTCATTAAATTTCATTTTTCTTCCAGCGACTCGAACCATTCTTTTTTAAGAGTCGACGGCCGAAGTCGAAAAATTCTGCATCCAATAACACTTTATGCTAATAATTTTCATTATATCAGCGATAAAGATTGATAATCTTCGATCCACCCCATCTTTTGCTGCCTTCCCCCAGCGACGCCCAAAACCTAGGCTTGGGGAATTTCTAATACCTATAGAGTTGGTGTCTTTACCGTCTAGTTTCATAGTTTTTCATATAGAAGCATCATGGGAACATTGCGCCGAAGCATTCGCCCGAGGGCTTAACTCTACAACTTGCTTACATCACTGTCTCGGCCAAGCAACTTCTATTGTATTACCCTTTTACACGTGTGATCAAAGAATTAGTTGCCTCTATAAGCAACACTTCTAGTATTCAGCTCTCCACCACCGAACACCGTATCTAAGTCAGTAGACGCCCCAGTGTAACTGAGCCCTAAGTTTCTATGAACTGCGCCCGCGCCGCCAACATGCGCGCGACTACGCGCAGTTATGTGCAGGCTTTGTACTACAGTTGGAAGTTTTAGGAATTATTTATAAATGACATGTGTATGACTGCGTGACTACTGCTTAGAATGTTGAATGGCTACTGTTTATAATGCAGGCAGGTGTATTGGCAGCGAAATATTGGTTATAGGACGTGCAAAGCGTTTTGGGAATACATTCATTTGATTAATTGTACTTTTGGAATTTCCGGCCAGAGTCTGTATTTCCTGATAGCTACAACCTACAGCAATAAGTCAAAAGTGAATAGGTTACTTCTAGGCGAGGGTACACCTTCTTCGGCTACATTATCGATGCGAGACGCAAGGTCGACGTAACGTTGTGGCGACGACCGTTTATTATGGCGACAATTGGAGGAGGCCTATGTCCAGCAGTGAACGTCTTTCCGCTGAAATGATGATGATGATGATTTTTCTTACCACATCAATTTCAGTTTCTGTTACAGCCGATATTGGAAAAGAAACCGAAAAAAGTATGGTTTTGGTTTCGACTGCACGTCGTGTTTCGGTCTGTCTCTAAATGCATCAAATAAATGGAACCAAAATTACCGTTGCCATGGTAACAGCAGTCCCCACTCCGATTGAGACCCGATAATCTACTCTTACTGCACCATTTGGTTCAAATTATACGTCGCGTATTTACTGAATCTATTTTGATGGACACAACTTAATTATTATTATTACCTTTTTTTTGTTACTTTTTTTTATTATTTTATTTTTTACGTGTTACCGAACTATTATGTTTGTACTTTATGCTGTACCAAACAAATTATTTTTCTTCCTCTATTTTAGTATACCTTTACTTGAATGGACAGGTTTGTTGAAAAAAAAACGATTTTTATGCGAAATACCGAATAAATCGTTAGTTATTTATAATCCAACGTGACACGTAATCAATTCATTTAAATAACATAAAATAGTGTTTGACCTTAGGTCTCAACTGTGAATGAGGTATAAACAAGATATCTTAGTTTTATTATCGAATTTAATATCTCGTTAGAAAACTAGTTTAGCTAGTTTTAAAATATCGACAAAATTTAACACAATATAACGTCTAAAATGACTGTTATAGGTATAATATGTTCATAAAATAATGTTAAAATAAACGTCTAATTGGAAAATCACAGATTTAAGGTCATTACGTGACCTTTTTTTAAGGTCGTTATAGAGAGTAAAAGGAAGAGTGAGAAGGACTGACTAAAAAAGCAACTGTGTTCTTTTAGTTGCCCATTGCGTTACAAGACCATAGTATCATTATCGAGCAATCCAAGAGAAGCCACGGAATGCGTTCGCTGTGGCCGAAATCGGCTTGATGGCATTATTTATAAAATAATAATAATTCGACGACCATCACACAACGCCGTCTAGTCTCAAGCTAAGCAGAGCTTGTGTTATGAGTACTAGACAACTGATAAACGTACTTATATATTTCTAAATACATACATGCTCTGAAAACGGTGAAGGAAAACATCGTGAGGAAACCGGCATGTCCTAGAACCAAAAATTCGAAGACATGTGACATCCACCAATCCGCACTGGGCCCGCGTGGTGGATTATGGCCCATTCCCTCTCCTAGAGAGGAGGTCTGCGTCCCAGCAGTGGGAACTTTAAAAATGCTGATAATGATGATGATACATGTTATAGATAAATTACACCCAGACACAGAACAAATAATCGTGCTCATCACACAAACATTTGCCCTGGGTGGGAATCGAACCCACGACCTCCGGCATAGCAGTCAGGGTCACTAACTACTAGACTGACATGCCAGTCAAAATGAATCTACACTAATATAATAAAGAGGTAAAGTTTGTCTTTTTGTTTGTAGGGGGTAATCTCTGGAACTACTGGTCCGATTTGAAAAATTTAAGCAACAATAGAAAACTGCTTTACTCCTGAGTGACATAGGCTATATTTTATGTCCGCGGGCGAAGCCGCTGGCAAAAGCTAGTATAACATAAAATGTATGGAGACCGACACACCCAGATCACCCAGAGCACCCAGATGGGTATACGTGGCCCACATGAGCTCAATGTAGCTCCACCTTAAAGCCGCGTCTGCGCATTTTATATCCTACTTGACATTCTAGTCACAGTTCACCTCGGCCGCCGAGTAAACAAGCTGCCTCAATTTTGTGTATAGTGCATACTGAACGAGATTTTTTTAGCGTCTGCGGACATTCAAACGGTTGGTTTAAAATGTAGGTTTAAAGTCATATAGTGCTAGTTTAAAAAGTGGCTATTTTAACAGTATGTTTCATTAATAGGATTGCGTTTGCCCACTATCTCACCCCTATACAAGTTATAATCGTTTCGTTAACGTCGAACATTTGAGTTGACAACACCCCCAATTCTTTTGTTCTGACGTCATCTCAACACTCATTCATGAGGTCACACAGGAATTGAAGACGTGGCCAATCCCAAGCGTTCGACGTTAACGAAACTGAAACGAAATTTAGTCGATGTTAGAGCACGCTTGACTGGAATTGTATTGAAACCTAAACTTCATTTAGATTTCAATACTGTAAGGTTTTCTATCAAGAAAGACTCCTTCATAGAATTTTACACCTAAAGTTCATTTAGACTTCAATAATGTAAGGTTTTCTATCAAGAAAGACACCTTCATAGAATTTTACACCATAGCTTCATTTAGACTTCAATATTGTAAGGTTTTCTATCAAGAAAGACACCTTCATAAAATTTTACACCTAAACTTCATTTAGATTTCAATAATGTAAGGTTTTCTATCAAGAAAGACACCTTCATAGAATTTTACACCATAGCTTCATTTAGACTTCAATATTGTAAGGTTTTCTATCAAGAAAGACACCTTCATAGAATTTTGCACCTAAACTTCATTTAGATTTCAATACTGTAAGATTTTCTATAAATTTCTATTATCGTTTATACGTATGATTTGTGCCGTTATCTCGTCAACATTAAGTTATTGTAATGTATCATTTATTATTTTATTACTAGCTTATATTATGTTGTGCCTTTATCGTCCGAGCCTTAGTCATTGACAGCGCGACAGTGATTGTTCCACGCACGCCTCATAGAGTCAGGATAACCGTACACCCCAGCAGAGCCGAAGAATAGAATAGTAATAAAATAAGAATATTGTATACCAAAAAAAAAGGAAAATTTCACAGCAACTTATATAAATGGGTAAAAAGGTCTTATTTTTTATTATTATGATTATTTTTATTTAGCTTTTGAGTACAATATTGACTGGTCTACACTGTTCTTACATAATGATATAAATACTCTAATAACGAGATAATATTGTAAGAAACCATTTTTTTAAAAGAGTAACCATGGAGTTTCTTGCCGGTTCTTCTCCATAGGAAACGACCAATTTGGAACCGTGCACTAGCTTCTGACGTTTTATAAGTGCCCATGTAGGCCTATATGAAATAAAAACCATTTTGATTTGATTTTGATAGTGGACAGCGATATCTACCAGACAACCTTAAACATATTGGGTCCAGCCTTCTGGGCCAACGGTTGATGCGAAAGCATAACACCAGGGCTCAGGGACTAAGGCAAGGAAGGAATGGGGTAGGTTTTTAGTCAGTAAGTATTTTATTTATTTATTTATTTATTTATTTATTTATTTATTTATTTATTTATTTATTTATTTATTTATTTATTTATTTATTTATTTATTTATTTATTTATTTATTTATTTATTTATTTATTTATTTATTTATTTATTTATTTATTTATTTATTTATTTATTTATTTATTTATTTATTTATTTATTTATTTATTTATTTATTTATTTATTTATTTATTTATTTATTTATTTATTTATTTATTTATTTATTTATTTATTTATTTATTTATTTATTTATTTATTTATTTATTTATTTATTTATTTATTTATTTATTTATATATTTATTTATTTATTTATCCTCACATCGGAACGCCTTACAGCAATTACACCAATGGAGCACTATTAGTTCAGAATCTGCTGCGTGTAGTCTTCTAAAGAGCATGTGTATGTATGTTTTCCGCTCCACCCAAGGGCGGGATTCATCGTTGGATGATTTTTACCTACCATAAAAAGTAACCAGCTAAATTCTACTTAATTTTTTGTAATGCAGAAAGTTTTACCTTTAGAAGCATAATCATTTTAACAGCTTGCTGGCGACAGATTAAAGAAATCCGGAAGATAATTCTGTTTTATTACTGTATTATCTTCCGGGTTTCTTTGATCTCGACATCATTAAACAAGAAATAAATACCTTCATTATTACAACACACAGAAAATAAATACTTTGAATAAAGAATCATTCCTAAAGACATAACAACTTTAAATAAAAAAAACGCAAGCCTAAAAACGGCTACTACAAACTATCGTAAATAATACTACCTGTTTGATATATTAAATACTGCTACCTGATCAAGTTCAACAATATTCCGCGAACAACACACACTCCCTTGTTCCTCTACCAATATTTTCTTATAATTAACTCAAACCTCTACAAGGCAACGTAAATAAAGATGAATATTTAAATCCACAATACCAAGGTCAGACTCGAACCCACGGACCGTGCAAGCAAACACACATCCTCCGGAAACTGAGTCATTGGTGACGTCAGACACATACTTGTTTAAATCACTATTTTAAGAAAATTGTTGCTTCGTTGCTTGGAATCTTGGAGTGTAAAAAACTTGTATTGTACTTTTGGGGGATTTAATTATAGTCTGTGTATGGCCAATGATTTTATGAAGTTGTTGCATGACGGTGATGCTGACAATTCGTTTTTTTGTGTTTTTTCTATTAGCAAGAACGGCTTAGAAATCGGTCTATTTTTAGACTTTGAATGTTAAATATTGTTAGGAATTTTATTCTCCTACAAAAACCATAGTATACCATACAACCTTTTTTAAGGTGGCAAATCACTCAATAACTTTTCCCGCTTTTGGTCTGAGCGTGAGGGCGTGAAGATCTTCTACCGCCTATGGCGCAGGTTTATCTTAGTTCAGGCATATAACATAGCCATTCGTTTGTAATTATTTCTAAGATTTTATATAACTATTTTACTAAGTATTAACTCTGAATAAATATATTATTAATAATTAAATAAAAATATATTATTTTTTCTTTTATTTTATCTCTAAAATTAATCATTTTATCACTTTTTCGAGCTCAACAAACAACAAATCTCACATGCCTTTACGCTCCACTAAGAATGAGAAGGAGGAAATTATTTAAAGACCGAAGAATATCAATAAAAAAATATAAAAAGCTTTTGCACTCTTATACCGCCCATGCGCATCTTCTTTATAAGGGTTACATTGCAATTTTGGTATAATGTAGACATTTTATATCAATGGTCAGATTATAAAACCTCTGTTTTATTATGTTTTTCTACGAGAAAGCTAGTCGGGACCTATGTCATCAGTGTCATGACATCACCAATGATGTCATATTGAGCCATGTTACCCTTAAATATACACTCAAAGATAATAATAGTACAGACGATGAACTTTATATTACTAAGGTACTAATATCATTATGGTTTTTCCGTCCATTTCGAGCCGAAATTAAATTATGCTTGCGATTCAAAGAAAAAACATATAAAGAGATGAAGAGTTTAATATATATGTAGTCGAAACCTAAAGTAATTTAGACTAGGGGTGTTATTCTCTAAGAAAACAGCCTTAAACGCAATCTCTATGGAGAAGAATGTGCAAGTCATATCAACGCACAGCCAAAACTCCTGGGCCTAGGATCGTGAAATTTTGCACAAGGCTTCCTTTTATGACGTATGCGAACACTAAGAAAGGGTTTTTCAATATTCATTTTCTAAAGGGATGTAATGGGTCTCTAAAGTTTATTTGGAGAACCATACTTTCACGCTGTTGCTCGTTGCAGCGTTGGCACAAGGCTAGTTTAAATCATATACAAATCTAATGTACCTATTTTAATTTTGGTAATCTCTTAGAATTTCAATCAAAGTAAATACAACCCAACAGCTACAGACCTTCTTAAAAGAGGACTTCTGGCTGAAAGGTGTCGTATATCGATTATCGACGTTTCTGCGGACGGTTACACGAAACCACGCAGCGCAACACGACGCCGACGATATTACGTGCTTAATTATAGTTAAATTAGTTTGGTTTTCTAATATTCATTAGTTTATATGTATTTAAGATAATTTTATGTATTTTTTTATATGACCCACCGATGCCTCAAAATAAAGTAAAATAAATTAATCGTGACTAGGCATAAAAAAAATATAATTACCCTCAGAGAAATAACTAATCAAGTAACATTCTTTTCATTACACAGTCAACAACAAAAGAACCTTTGTAACAACAAAGTAATGACAACGCTACAATTTAATTACATTTCAATAATGCATTTGATTACATTGTAGTTGTAATCAACTGCTGCGCAAGATATGTGACCTTGGTGTAACCTTCTTAAGTCAGTGGGTGGTATTGAGCATTACTGTCGCTTTTGAGTTTGACACCTATTTTTTTGAGGTGGGGAACCATCATATATCATCATTATCAGCCTTTTAATGTTCCTACTGCTGGGACACAGGCCACCCCTCTAGGAGAGGGAATGGGCCATAATCCACTACGTGGGCCCAGTGCGGATTGGTAGATGTCACATGTTAGTAAAGATAAATTTAAAATATAAAGTACTTTTTTTTCTAAAACTAATATTAGACAAGTGGCAATTGCTCGTGTCGAATCCATTTCTAAGTTCGATTTCGTCTTAACGATGTCGACCACAAAATGGTAGACAAAGTGACATCGACTAACATATCGATAAGTCGAAGTGTTGGTTCGATAAAATAACAACTTCTTGGCTATGATTATCGAATTAAAAAAACGTCCAATTTGACGTATAAACAACTAATAACAATTAGCGAATCGAAAACGTTTGACCACGTGACTTTTCGAAGGCATATAATATCAGTTCCATACATTTGGAGTTTCGAATTTCGTTATCGTTAGTGAGAATGTGACTTTGTCTAAGCCCCCAGCTGAGCGGTTTCAATGGCCGTAGGTAGTTTGCGGTCGATACGTATCTTTTTTTGTGTTTTTTATTTTATTTTGTTTTTTAATAAGTCGCAAAGAGTAATTTATGTGATTTCTGCAGTGCAATTTAAAAACGCAGTAAAAAAACACTTTTCACAAATTCATTACTGCGTTTTTAAATTACGTGGCAGATTGTGTGTAACTTTTTTCAGTTTTATGTTTAAAATACTTATTTGTAATCGAAGACTGAAGCCCATTTTACTCAACAATAAGAACAATGACAAAAGATCTGATATCCATAACACACTCAACACACGGGTGAGATCCACGGCCTTGTTGCAACAACCTTCGAATCAAGTGTGCAGACGCGGTACTAAGGAGCTACTCCTCATTGATATGACTATCAGCCAACAGGTTCGAGGTTCTGCGTGGGTGGCTTCTACAGAATCATAGCTACTCATAGCGATCGGTTCACATTTCGACATAAATTCAATTCTTTGAAAATTATAGTCTAGTCTTTTAGTCTTTTGTTTCTAGTTTTTTTTTCTTTTTTGTTAATAATAATAATTTAGTTCCGCAAACAATTAGTATTAATTATTATTCATACACAATAGAGATTCAAATACATTTACACACCGGCACACAAAGTATTAAGAAACCGTCCTCCCCCTCCCCCTGGCTGCAGCTATACCTATAATGTTTAGCCACCTGGTATGGCCTAACACTGTCTCCTAAGATACAGGAATACCTAGTTTTCCTAAACTGTCCCCTAATAATATGTGTAACCCTGTCTCCTGACAGGGTTTCACATATTGTATAGATTTATGTAGACATAACATATCACTTTGCATATCTGTTCATTTATCACATCTGTTTTTGTTTCATGAATCTTTGTGTATGGTAAATAAAGATTATTATTATTCCGTATATTCATTTAAAACTACATATAAATTACATTTTTAAATATTTCTATATAAAAAAAACATTTAAAAATATAAAAAATAGTGTCCCACCGGTATCGGGAACAGGGTCCAAGCTACCGGCGGTCAGGGCTCCAGAGAAAGGAACCTCCTAACTATACGAGCCGTGCCCAGGAGTACCGCTTTCTGAATCAAGCCCTTGATCCAGCCGCCTAACGAGAGCCTCCTAAGGTGTTGGTCGAGGCTCTTGGCTATTAAGCCATTGGCTGACACGACTATCGGTACAATGATTGCCGAATCCACATCTCACATGTCGACAACCTCGCGAGCCAAGTCAATATACTTGACTTGTTTATCTTTCTCGGCTTTCACGAGGTTCTCGTCATGAGGGACGGATATGTCAACAATCATTGCACGCCTCTCGCTTCGGTCTACCACCACTATATCAGGCTTATTGGCTAAAATAGTCCTGTCAGTGATGATAGACCGATCCCAGTACAGGGTGATATGACCATTATCAAGAACTGGATCGGGCTCATACCTGTAGTAAGGCACTTCCGATTCCACAAGAGAGTATTTCAGAGCAAGTTGCTGATGGATAATCCTGGCTACGAGGTTGTGCCTGTACAAGTACTCACCGTTAGCTAGACGAGAACAACCAGAGATTATGTGACGAATTGATTCTCCCGGACGGTGACAAGCCCGACAAATGTCAACCGTGCCGTCCTTCACAATAAATCTCCGGTAGTTATTCGTCATGATAACTTCGTCCATAATTGCACAGACAAAACCTTCGGTTTCCCCAAAGAGGTCACCGGAACGCAGCCAGGATACGGACGCCAATCGATCTACATCAGGCCCGTGAAGGGCCCGGAAAAAGCGTCCGTGAAGTTCCTTGCTCTGCCACACAACCCTGCGATCGTTAGTGTCAAGCACTACAGGTTTGCGCCAGTTCTCGTTAGCCAGGGAGAGCGGGGTGAGTCCTTTGTCCACCGCCACTACATCTCGATGCATACCCACGTCGACAGCTAGGAAATATTCCCTGAGACTGCATACCTCACGGTTGTGTAGGGTCTTAGCATTTAAAAAACCGCGACCCCCACACTTCCGTGGGATATACAGTCTCTTCACCGACGAACGTGGGTGGTGCATTCGGTATGCAGTCAGCAGTGTACGGACCCGCCTATCCAGGGCGTCAAGTTCCGTTTGAGTCCATTTGAGTACGCCGAAAGAGTACATCAATACCGGCATGACCCAACCGTTGAAGGCGCGCACCTTGTTCCCGCCTGAGAGAAGGCTATTAAAAACTTTCCTCAGGCGTCCAAAGAAACGTTCCTTCAACGATTGCTTCATGTCTGTGATATTGATGCCTAGGGCTTCCGACATACCCAAATACTTATAGGTTTCAGTTGGAGAAAGGGATCTCAGATTTATGGAATCCGTGAGTTGCGTACCCACGGATTCCACTACCTCACCTCGCTTTACATGCATGACTGCACATTTGTCCACACCAAACTCCATCCTGATGGCACTGCTAAAGGTTTCAGTTACCTTCAGTAGCTCCATCAGTTGCAGCTTGTTGGGGGCAAACAGCTTTAAATCATCCATGTAAAGGAGGTGAGATATAACCCGACCCCCTCTCTTCAACCGGTAGCCTAGACCTGAATTCTCCAGCAGTGTGCTTAGAGGATTCAAGGCTAGACAAAACCAAAGCGGACTCAAACTATCACCCTGGAATATACCTCGCTCGATCCTTACAGGTTCACTATTTCTCTGAATATTTCGACATCCTGGATAGCGGAGGACCGTACTCCATTGCCTCATACACGACATCAAGAAGGTGCGTAGTTTTGTATCAATCTTGTACAATTCCAGCACCCTCATGAGCCATGTATGAGGAACTGAGTCATAGGCCTTCCGATAATCTATCCAACATGTCGATATATCCTTTCGAGAACCTCGAACCTGTTGGCTGATAGTCATATCAATGAGGAGTAGCTCCTTAGTACCGCGGGACCCGTTCCTACATCCATTTTGAGAGGTAGACATAATACTGTTATTGTCTACGTGGTGGTTAATTTTAGCTCTCAAAATGGATGTAAGAACCTTATAAACTGTCGGCAAACACGTAATCGGCCGATAGTTTTTGGGCTCCGCGGTACTACCTGATTTGTGGAGCAGGTGGGTAACTCCTGTTGTAAGGAATTTGGGTAGCGAACCAGACTCCAAGGCAGCCTGATACTGAGATGCCAAACGAGCGTGCGATCTTTGTAGCCATTTAATCCAGAAGTTGTGCAGTTCGTCCGCTTCCTAATTGGAAATCGCCAGGACCGGACGGACTGCACAACTTCTGGATTAAATGGCTACAAAGATCGCACGCTCGTTTTTTTTTCATTGATACAAAACTACGCACCTTCTTGATGTCGTGTATGAGGCAATGGAGTACGGTCCTCCGCTATCCAGGATGTCGAAATATTCAGAGAAATAGTGAACCTGTAAGGATCGAGCGAGGTATATTCCAGGGTGATAGTTTGAGTCCGCTTTGGTTTTGCCTAGCCTTGAATCCTCTAAGCACACTGCTGGAGAATTCAGGTCTAGGCTACCGGTTGAAGAGAGGGGGTCGGGTTATATCTCACCTCCTTTACATGGATGATTTAAAGCTGTTTGCCCCCAACAAGCTGCAACTGATGGAGCTACTGAAGGTAACTGAAACCTTTAGCAGTGCCATCAGGATGGAGTTTGGTGTGGACAAATGTGCAGTCATGCATGTAAAGCGAGGTGAGGTAGTGGAATCCGTGGGTACGCAACTCACGGATTCCATAAATCTGAGATCCCTTTCTCCAACTGAAACCTATAAGTATTTGGGTATGTCGGAAGCCCTAGGCATCAATATCACAGACATGAAGCAATCGTTGAAGGAACGTTTCTTTGGACGCCTGAGGAAAGTTTTTAATAGCCTTCTCTCAGGCGGGAACAAGGTGCGCGCCTTCAACGGTTGGGTCATGCCGGTATTGATGTACTCTTTCGGCGTACTCAAATGGACTCAAACGGAACTTGACGCCCTGGATAGGCGGGTCCGTACACTGCTGACTGCATACCGAATGCACCACCCACGTTCGTCGGTGATGAGACTGTATATCCCACGGAAGTGTGGGGGTCGCGGTTTTTTAAATGCTAAGACCCTACACAACCGTGAGGTATGCAGTCTCAGGGAATATTTCCTAGCTGTCGACGTGGGTATGCATCGAGATGTAGTGGCGGTGGACAAAGGACTCACCCCGCTCTCCCTGGCTAACGAGAACTGGCGCAAACCTGTAGTGCTTGACACTAACGATCGCAGGGTTGTGTGGCAGAGCAAGGAACTTCACGGACGCTTTTTCCGGGCCCTTCACGGGCCTGATGTAGATCGATTGGCGTCCGTATCCTGGCTGCGTTCCGGTGACCTCTTTGGGGAAACCGAAGGTTTTGTCTGTGCAATTATGGACGAAGTTATCATGACGAATAACTACCGGAGATTTATTGTGAAGGACGGCACGGTTGACATTTGTCGGGCTTGTCACCGTCCGGGAGAATCAATTCGTCACATAATCTCTGGTTGTTCTCGTCTAGCTAACGGTGAGTACTTGTACAGGCACAACCTCGTAGCCAGGATTATCCATCAGCAACTTGCTCTGAAATACTCTCTTGTGGAATCGGAAGTGCCTTACTACAGGTATGAGCCCGATCCAGTTCTTGATAATGGTCATATCACCCTGTACTGGGATCGGTCTATCATCACTGACAGGACTATTTTAGCCAATAAGCCTGATATAGTGGTGGTAGACCGAAGCGAGAGGCGTGCAATGATTGTTGACATATCCGTCCCTCATGACGAGAACCTCGTGAAAGCCGAGAAAGATAAACAAGTCAAGTATATTGACTTGGCTCGCGAGGTTGTCGACATGTGAGATGTGGATTCGGCAATCATTGTACCGATAGTCGTGTCAGCCAATGGCTTAATAGCCAAGAGCCTCGACCAACACCTTAGGAGGCTCTCGTTAGGCGGCTGGATCAAGGGCTTGATTCAGAAAGCGGTACTCCTGGGCACGGCTCGTATAGTTAGGAGGTTCCTTTCTCTGGAGCCCTGACCGCCGGTAGCTTGGACCCTGTTCCCGATACCGGTGGGACACTATTTTTTATATTTTTAAATGTTTTTTTTATATAGAAATATTTAAAAATGTAATTTATATGTAGTTTTAAATGAATATACGGAATAATAATAATCTTTATTTACCATACACAAAGATTCATGAAACAAAAACAGATGTGATAAATGAACAGATATGCAAAGTGATATGTTATGTCTACATAAATCTATACAATATGTGAAACCCTGTCAGGAGACAGGGTTACACATATTATTAGGGGACAGTTTAGGAAAACTAGGTATTCCTGTATCTTAGGAGACAGTGTTAGGCCATACCAGGTGGCTAAACATTATAGGTATAGCTGCAGCCAGGGGGAGGGGGAGGACGGTTTCTTAATACTTTGTGTGCCGGTGTGTAAATGTATTTGAATCTCTATTGTGTATGAATAATAATTAATACTAATTGTTTGCGGAACTAAATTATTATTATTAACAAAAAAGAAAAAAAAACTAGAAACAAAAGACTAAAAGACTAGACTATAATTTTCAAAGAATTGAATTTATGTCGAAATGTGAACCGATCGCTATGAGTAGCTATGATTCTGTAGAAGCCACCCACGCAGAACCTCGAACCTGTTGGCTGATAGTCATATCAATGAGGAGTAGCTCCTTAGTACCGCGGGACCCGTTCCTACATCCATTTTGAGAGGTAGACGTAATACTGTTATTGTCTACGTGGTGGTTAATTTTAGCTCTCAAAATGGATGTAAGAACCTTATAAACTGTCGGCAAACACGTAATCGGCCGATAGTTTTTGGGCTCCGCGGTACTACCTGATTTGTGGAGCAGGTGGGTAACTCCTGTTGTAAGGAATTTGGGTAGCGAACCAGACTCCAAGGCAGCCTGATACTGAGATGCCAAACGAGCGTGCGATCTTTGTAGCCATTTAATCCAGAAGTTGTGCAGTCCATCCGGTCCTGGCGATTTCCAATTAGGAAGCGGACGAACTGCACGGGCTACATCTTGGGGGCTGATTGTGACTGCCCCCATTTCTGGTATAGATTCGCACTCTCGTTCGACATCTCGGATCCAACCACCTTCAGTATGACTGACAGGCACCGACCATATGCTGCGCCAAAACGAAGACATGGCTTCATCATCTGGAAGGCACGTGTCAGTCACACTTTGGTCCGGTTGCTCCCAAGCTCTGTATACCCACTTTTCATTACTCTGGAATGTGCGATTCTGGGTATACCGCTCCACCCGCCGCTTATACCTACGTATACGGTTTGCCCATGCATACACCTTTTGCTTCAGGAAGTCAATGCGCTCTGTGACCCGGGCCATATAATCTAGGGGACTGACGTCGGTCCTCGAAAATGCCCGTCTCACAAAGCGCATTACTCTTGGGCGAGTGTTGCCCTCCCTGAAGCAAATTAGTTTGCCAATGAGTGCTCTGGTCCCAGCGATACGACGCTCGATCCTGCACTGCCAGGCCGGCACACCTGGTCTCGGTCGTGTAGCTCCGTCACTAATTGGGAATTTCACGTGAGCTACACGACATGCCGCTACGGCCGCGCAGTACAGCATCGAATGTGTATCGGTGAGATTTTCGCTGTCATCAAAGTAATTAGATAACTGCGAATCCAGAGCAGCCACCAACGCCCTATTTCCACCACAGTTTGCGACGAGGAGGTAATGGCATGGCTACCCATTTCCAATCGGAGGCGATCAAGTACGGAATCGTCCAACATATGATTACGCTGGATGACCCGCACCTGATCCGACATTTAATTGCGTGAAATCTTTTGTGCAAATTAGCTTTAATTTTGACATTTCAAAAGTGCCTGTAAATGGTCTATTTGAAATAAATGATTTTGAGTTTGAGTTTCAACCCCCTCTGTTTTAGTGTAGCCAACAGTAGAAATATGGATCAATTACTCAAATAATTACTCTCTTAATTACTTTCGCTGAGGCCCTACCACTTTTTGTAAAATCATGTTAGGTACTTACTAATTCCAAATATAGCTTTTTTATGGTAGGTAAAAATCTTAGCTTCTAATATGAAAGAAGTATATATAGTACACAGAACAACAATTATGGTTTTTGTAAAATACGCCTATTTTGAAGTGGATAAAACATTATTTTCACACAACATCAGTTCACAGATTTAGAAAAAAAAATTGGAACAATCTTTTGAAAATGTATACTTCCACTAAATATCAAAGTAACAACCGAACCTGTGCAGTTACATTACAGTACATAACGTATCGTAAAATCCTCAATCCTCATTAAACAATTATACACAATATCTTCACAACATATCTCCACTTTCAATTACCCTGGGGTTATCGTAATAACATCTAGACGTACTTGCAAGCGAAGGTAACTAACATTCAGTGTTCTAGCCACCTGGCTCTTAACAGCATTATTTAATAGCTACGTAATGAAAATAGTTGTATTAAATAACATATTAAATTACTCATATAACGTAAATGCATGACATAGGAAGTTATAATCTATAAACGTGTATAAAACTAGCATCTGCTAGCGGCATCAGCCGTGTTAAAGTAGAAAATATGTAGCCTATGTTACTCAGTAAAGTTGTAACTTTGTGATGTTGATTGGATTCCCAAAATCGACCCAGTAGTTCTTAAGTTAAATCGTAATATGCAAACAAAAATTGACATGACAATCGAAACTATTGGGATTAAAAACATTATATTCTTGCATAAAGCTTCTTTTTCTTCGACGTAGGCGATTACTAAAAAAGGATTTTTGGAAATTCAACTTTTACGGGACAAAACGGGGCTCCAAAATTGTATGGAGAAACTACTAACCGCTAGCAGAAACCAGTACAGCTATAAAAGAGAAAATGAAATCGTGAAATACGAGGTCTTAATTACAATCAACACTCAATTCAAAAATAATCTACACTTCTACACTAATATAATAAAGAGGTAAAGTGTGTTTTTTAGTTTCTTTGTTTGTAGGAGGTAATCTCGGGAACTACAGGTTCGATTGGAAAAAAATTAGCAACAATAGAAAGCTGCTTTACTCCTGAGTGACATATGCTATATTTTATGTACGCGGGCGAAGCCGCTGACAAAAGCTAGTAAGAATATACTTAGGTTAGAAAACTAAATCTTCAACTTTATTGTACAAATAAAACACTAGGTACAGTTTTCAAATATTATATAGGTATATCATATTCTGCACTAAGCTATCATTCCTAGTTACCATTAGTATTACACCATCAAATACTAATATTAATAAATATCAACAAAACATGTTTCGGATATAACAACAACCTTGAACTCATAAACATTTGCTATTTTAAAATCGCAATATTGAATTACCAAATAAAAAGAATACATGTATTTACCAAAATAATTTTGGTCAAACAAATCTTCAGAACAAAAGACATCAACGAGCACCTTGCGCAAGCGCACACCATCAAACTTGCATGTGATTCGTGTGAACGTAGAAAATTACAGTTTTTTTACCGGTTTTTTTTTATACTTCCGTTCATACGAAATTGTAGAGTCAACGGATCGAAGGTAAATATTGATTCTGACCAGCACGAAAAAAACGTCAAGCGCGATTTTTTTTAATGGTTGGAGTTCCTTACAAAAAATAAATCTACGAAGAATTTTTTTTTTCTTAACTTTACATATTTACATTTTTGAGTCATAAATCGTCATAAACCATTGATAACACAGTATGGTTTAATGAATCAAATATAAAACAATGATTCACAGTTCACGTGTACGTACTACGGCACGTGAATCACGATTTCTTAGAAGTTAATACATATTTGAAATGCGAACAAAGTTCAAGTCTGGTGATATTTAGGGTCAATCATAACTTGTTTAATGGGAAATACTATATATTTAACTGTGGCTCTTTCCCGTTATATCATAAGAAATATCGCTACTTTGTTGCAAAGAAGAAAAAGATTTTCAATAAAAAAAATAAGAATTTTTGCTGGATATTTTTTTTTTGGATATTGTTTGACTGCAATTTCACCTGATGTTAAGCAGGATAATTTATTTTTAATATAATTACAAGTCTAGTAGCCATGTAAAATGTATTGAGACAGAAGAGCCTAGATCCGAATACGTGAACCACGTATACCGTAAAAAAAAAACCAAGGGTACGCTGGTTTCAACGACACTAAAATCTAGAATGACGTCATTGAAAAACCAAAGTTAAAAAATGCGTGCATCGCCTTTTCTAGAAAAATTCATGCCGTCTAATAAACACTGCATCATCACGAAAAAAAAACCCGCTGCTCCATAGATTTATGTTCACATAACTCGACAAAATCTATGGAGCAGCGGGTTCTTTTTTCGTGATTTTTGGGTGGGTCTCATAGTAAAAGTTGTTCATATTGATGTGTACAATGACCCTTTTTAGCCCCTCTGTCGTATCAACTTTGTATGAACATACAATTGGCGGCCTTATCATATTTATAGATAATTTTATATTTAAATTTGCTACGTATTTTATGAGAATTATCAATCATCATCATCATCTCAGCGTTAGTCCCGGTTGCTTCCTTGGCTTTCACCTCGGTGCCCGGGGTCCGCTTTCCAACTCAAACTCCTCCACTTCGCTCGGTCTTTCGCGTCCTTTGCCGTAAGCCCATTGACACGCATATCGTCTCTTACGACGTCGATCCAACGCCTCTTAGGCCTTCCTCGTTTTCCGGGTCCCGGCGGAGGCGGCATGGCGAGGCATCTGTTACCCACGTAGTCTGCCGGTTTTCGTAAAACGTGGCCATACCAGCGTAGGCGACCCTCCTGCAGTTTATCCGCTATGTCACGGACCTGAAGGCTGCCCCGGATGCGGGAGTTTTTAATGCGGTCTTTCCGCGACACTCCCGACATCCAGCGCAGCATATTCATTTCCGTGACACGCAGGCTCTGCTTGTGCCGCTCAAGTACAGGCCACGCTTCACTGCCATACAAAAGGACAGGCCTAATGATGGTCTTATAGACCTGTCCTTTGAGCCTAACCGGCATTTTGGGGTCACAGATAACCCCCGCCACCTCACGCCATTTCGCCCAGGCCGCCGAGATACGTGACTCGACGTCGCAATCGACGTCCCCGGACTCGTGGAGCACCGATCCCAAGTACCTGACCTGTTCCGTGCGCTCGACTGTGTCTTCGCCAATGCGAACAGGAGCAGCGTTTGTTGTGTTACAGGCCAAGTACTCGGTCTTCGCCGCATTAATTTTCAGACCGCCGTTTTCCAGCGATTCCTTCCACGCTGTCACACGTCGAACCAAGCGCCCACTGTCCGAGTCCGCCAGCGCGATGTCGTCTGCATACATGAGCAGCCATGGCGGCTGCTCGTGTAAGTCCCTGATGTTGGAGGACAGGACGTCCAGCACCACACTGAACAGAAACGGACTAAGGACAGAACCCTGGTGAACTCCGACGGTGATGGGGAAGGGTTTCGTATCGCCAACAGCGGTCCGAACCACAGAACCGGAGTCTCGGTACATATCTCGGATGATGTCAACATAGGTCTCGGGCACTCCTTTGGATCTCAGCGCCCACCAGATCACCTCACGGGGGACACAGTCGAAGGCCTTCTGCATGTCAAGGAACAAGAGGTGCAGAGGCGTATTCTTTGATCTGTATCCCTCCATGGTAACCCTTAGGGCAAAGATGGGATCCATGGCGCCATGGCCTGGTCGAAACCCATATTGACACCCCGAGACGGTGCACTCCTGTCGGATCCGAGAGTCAATCACCCGCTCGAAGAGCTTCATGGTGTGGGACATAACCTTAATCCCCCGGTAGTCGCCACACTCCTGCACTGATCCCTTGCCTTTGAAGACTGGAGTGATAATACTCAGTCTCCATTGACTCGGGATCTTTCCGGTGAGGAGCATGCGGTTAAATAGGTGGGTTAAGATGCCCACACCACGAGGACCCATCGCCTTCCAGGCTTCAATGGGGACTCCATCGGCACCGACAGCTTTCCGGTTCTTCATGCGGCGAAGAGCCACATGTACTTCTTCAGGCGTAACCAGGGGTACAAGTCCCTGATTTGGAGGGAGAACCGGAGACAGCACCTCTTTGTGCTGCTTGTTCAGCAGCTCGTGGAAGTACGAGCGCCATCTCTCCTTCACCGCGAGGTCTTCGCATATCAGATTGCCGTCAGGGTCTCTTACACAGCGGCACTTAGTGATATCCAGTGCCGCTTTGACCCTGGAACGTGCCAACTTATAAATGAGCTTCTGCCCCTCAGACGATTCCAACTTATCATAAAGTGGCTGTAAGTGGTCTCGTCTGGCTCTGGCTACGGCCCTCTTGGCGGCACGTTTAGCAGCTCTGTATGCGTCGCGGTCTTCGGGAGATTTGGAAGCTTGCCACGTTTTGAAGAGAGCTTTCTTCTCTCTGATCTCCCTCTGGACTGTGTCATCCCACCACCAAGTTTCCTTGTCACACTTGCGGCCGCCCCTGGACAAGCCGAGCACCGACTTTGCCGCCTCGGTGATGGCAGCCTGAATCCTGTCCCAGTGGCTTTGCACAGGTTCGCCATCGGTACCATCGCACTTATCGCCGATGGCCGACGCGAACGACTGGGACGTGGCTGCATCCAGTCGCCACCACCGTATTCGGCGTTGTTGGCGCTCATCAAACTTGACCCTAGGTTTGACGCGCAAGTCCATGACAAGGAGACGATGTTGTGCAGTGAGACTCTCGCCGGGTATGACCTTGCAGTTGGCCACCCTACTGATAAGGTGCCTCCGTGTGAGTAAGAAATCGATTTGGGTAGCGTACCCCCCGCTCCTGTAGGTAATCAGGTGTTCGGATTTCTTTTTGAAATACGTGTTCACGATGGCAAGGCCGGCAGCCGCACACGTTTGGAGGATAGTCTCCCCTTCAGCGTTACGGCTACCGTATCCAAAGCCACCGTGAACATGCTCAAAGTCCTTGCACCTGTCACCCACATGACCGTTCAGATCACCACCCAGAACGATTCCCTGTGACAGCGGGATGCCACGAAGCACCCCACCGAGTTGATCCCAGAACGCAGCCTTTTCAGCGTCGCTGCAACCGACCTGAGGCGCGTAGGCACTTATCAAGTGGGTTATAACCCCGTCGATAAGCACACCTACGACCATAAGCCGGTCGCTGTAGCGTTTCACCTCCAGGACTGCGTCTTGAAACTCCTCGGAGAGTACAACGGCCACCCCGTTCTCCCCACCGGCTGCACCCGTGTAGATTAATTTGTAGCCATTCCCGATGAGCCGGGACCTGCGGCCTTTCCACCGAGTCTCCTGCAGGAATGCCACGGCCACCCTTCGCCTGAGAAGTAAGTCGGCTAACTCCCTCGCGCGTCCGGTCAGCGTGCCAATGTTCAGGCTGGCGAAGCGGAGTTTCCGGGTTGGGGCTCGCGTCTTTATCCGTGTTCGCCCCAGACACGGTAGCCCTTGCCCACTTGCCACAGGAGTCGGGCGAATCTCCTGCGCGCCAAGAATTATCAATATAAACAAGTAATTTTGAAAAAAAAATACATTGTTATCCTCATGGAGTAAGTATAAAGGTTAGCTTCCGTACCTCCACGGAACCCTAAACCTAGCTACTAAAAGATAATAGGTGCAACAAACTTTGGCCGCTCGCTAATTGTTTGAACTCCGCTATCCGCTAGATACGGCTCCACAACACAGTAACAGAAAAAATATGTTATTGGCTACGGAGAACTCACGGCGTTTCGACTTTATTCTTTCTAAGAAAAATAATAGTTGAGAAACTGGTTGATAAAGCTTGAAATTTGTGTATAGTTATGCAAGACTGTTTGGGTTTTTTTTTACTCAGTGCTGACTGGATTTTTGTGATTTTTTGGAACAAGACTTTTAGGAACACAGTAATGGTTTCGGAGAAAACATTATTCTAAGTTTTCTAGTAAATATATATATATAAGTGTACATAGATATAAAAAATAATCCCTATTTCCCTACCGGACGGCGCCTGGTGACCGTCTGGATCAATCCAAGTCGTCGACAGCGTGCACTGTTCCCGCGCGCCTCAAGGAGTTGTCAGCAAACCGTAGGGACTTTGCAGTAAAGCCCGAAGCCTACTGGAGTCAAGACTTCGCATCTAATAGGAAGGCGTTGGCCCTGGTGTAAAGGCAACGTAGGAATGGGGTGGGTTGTTTAGTCAGTAAGAGTCTGACACTATTTCCCGCTCCACCCATGGATGAGATTTATCATTGGATAATTTTTACCCAACATAAAAAATCCCTATTTCCCTTGGTCACGCCATAACGACTTTAGACGAGAACCACTTTAGGAGACTTTACAGGAAAGACATGTAAGAAAATTACACAGAAAATTAAAAATTTTCATAAAACCTAACGAACTTTACAGATTTGTATTTTTATTGTAGCATATTTGATAGCTTCACAAATAAAAAGAGCATGGAAGCTGTAAGTAAAAGAGGAAGCTTTGTGTATATTTCAAATCATGCCAAACCGGGCGGATCACTAGTTATTTTTAAATATTTGCTTAGTGGTACATTACCATATCGTCTAAAAGCCGGAGCAAAAAAATTAATTTGCGTTTTTAAAACTTAGAACGAATTTTAAAGATATAGAGATCACCGGTTCTCCTATTGATCGTATTGATTACGTAATTATTATCTTAGGAATGTGGTTCGAAAATCTAAATAAAATTAGATGCCCAAATTAAAAATTGAAATCACGGTTGGCTCGTTGGTTGAGCGATTGACTACTGTGCTTCATGTCGTAGATTTCCGCTTTGAAAAAATATTTGTGTGATCTACATGTTGCGGGTTTTCTAGACCCGTCGACGTCATAATATTTGTGAAAGCACCCATGATATAGTAGACATTCCCAGTATATGACAACAATGAAAAAAAAAACTAGAGGTACTCAAAATTCTCAATTCAGAATATCATTTATTCAGAATTGAGAATTTTAAATTCATTCTAAAGCCTAATTTGAATGCCAAAGTTCGTCAGATTTTCAAACCAATATAAAATTTGACATTACAATTCAAGCTCATCATCATTCATACTGGGACACAGGCCTTCTCTCTAGGAGAGGGAACACGGACGCGACACATGGAGAAGAGCTCATTAAACTCTTGAGCCCCCGAGCAAACGCCGGCTTTCACGCACCTATTGTCATTCTATTATGACTCTAATTACGGTATTCGAAAGACTAATTAAAAAAACAGATAATAAAATAAAATTGTCTAGCTCACCTTACACACACGCTCAGTATCATGTCCACAACTTTAAATATTCATTTTCCTCTTCCAATCCTTGTCCGCCGCGACAGAACCACTTTTTGCCCTCATTAAAGCAGTCACACTCAATCCAGTTCCATTAATAACAACTCTAATACGCGTCTCAAGTCTCACCCTACATCTTTTATGGAAATGTGATAGAAAACCAGTATGCATGCTAATTCGTTGGCCATCTTGAGAGCGAGCTGTGTTATGTAAATATGTTAGCGGAACTGGCTTGATGAGGCAATGCTAAGCGTTGTGACTCTGTGTAGCGTTATGTCATGACGGTTGTACATTATGTATTATGTCTGCTTTTTTTTGGAGGTAGGAACTTAGGAAGTCATATTAACGTTTTGTATCATCATCATCATCATTTCAGCCGGAAGACGTCCACTGCTGGATATAGGCCTCACCCAAGCGCCGCCACAAAGACCGGTCCTGTGCGTCTTGCATGCATCGGCTTCCAGCAACCCTGACCAAGTCAGCGGTCCACCTTGTGGGAGGCCTTCCAACTCTACGTCTTCCGGTACGCGGTCGCCACTCCAGAACCTTTCGGCCAAAGCGGCCATCCGTTCTGCGTGCAATGTGTCGTGCCCATTGCCACATTTTTTGATAAAAACAAATATTGTAACAAACCATTTTTTTTTAAGTGTAACCATGGAGTGCCTTGCTGGTTCTTCTCCATAGGATACGACCAATTTTGAACCGTGCACTAACTTCTGACGTTTTAAAACTTAGGAAGTAATTTTTACGTTTTGAGTGAAGCGAGTCAGAGGAACAGACTTTTACTGACTAATCCTCCCACTAGGGAGCGTTCCATGGACGTGGTATCTCTATCACATCTATCATTAGCTTAGCATCACTACGGATCATAATTTTGTAGGTACAGAGAGGAAACGTTTTTCTCTTTGAAAAATTGGTTTTAGCGATAAAAGGACCCTATTAATTTTAAGTTCCGACTATATTTATGGTGAATAATAGAAGTCTATTTGTCTTTACTCAAAATATCTCCATACCTGATCAAGTTTTTCTTAGAAACAACGCTAAGTTAGAATCGAAGTCATATACAAACAAGCGGGACTTATTGCACAATGTTGGTAATGTCACACTTGCTTGTGAAAGCCAATAAAAGAGCCTTACATTATGACCAACTTCTTGAACCAGGCACCATAAAGTGCAAAAGATATTGAGTCGAATTTGATAACTTGCATAACTACCTCGATCACACTGCATTATTATGAAAGCGATAGTTTCGGTACTCCTCTACGCTTAAACAGCTGAACAGTTTTTAATAAAATGTGGTACAGGGATGGCCCATGTCCTAGAATAGGGTATGGGAGACATTTCATCCTAGGAATATGTTTCTTTAGGATCATTTTTTACATTAACGAGGGCAAAGCCGCTGGCAGAATCTAGTATTATGTGTTTGATTGATGTAAAATTTGTATGTTTGTTTATATATTTGAAAAGATAATCTCTGAAGAACCTGATTCTGATGACAAAACGCTACACTGTCGCCAAAATATTTAGTTAGGACTTATATGCTTTTTTTTATCACAACCTACCCCGTTCCTCCCTTGCCTTATTCCCAGAGCCCCGATATAACGTTTTCGCACTAACCCTCGGCTCCAGGAGGCAGGACTTATATGCTACATTTCAACTGAAAAAAATAATCGGTTTCTGCCGAACGAGACACGGACAAAACTAGTGTTAACCGGTAACACAAGACAGTGTATTAAAAAGTTATTAACCTTAACTAACTACATGCAAATCTAAACGCTTTTTTAAAACACATGATTGATGAATCGAAACAGCGGGACGTAGCCACGAAATATCGCAAAGGAAATAACGAAATTTAATTTTGATATCTTCTTTTAAGTGTGACAGAAGTAATTTGAATTTGGACTGAATAATATTAAATTATTAGCTAATTCGAAGACAGGTGACATCCACCAATCCGCAATCAGCCCGCGTTGTGAATTATGGCCCATTTCCTTTCTTAGAGAGTAAGCTTGTGTCCCAGCAATGGAAACATTAAAAAAAGGCTGATGATGATGATGTATATCTGATCATCGTACATATTTGACTGGCCTGTTGGTCTAGTAGTTAGTGGCCCTGGCTGCTACGTCGGAGGTCGTGGGTTCCATTCCCACCCAGGACAAATGTTTGTGTGATGAGCACGATCATTTGTTCTGTGTCCGGGTGTAATTTATCTATAATATGTATGTATTTAGAAATATATAAGTATGTTTATCAGTTGTCTAGTACTCATAACACAAGCGCTGCTTAGCTTGGGAATAGACGGCGTTGTGTGAAAAAAAAAGATACATACATTGCATACAATGGCATACATGCTTACTTTGCATTAGTTTACATCAAATAAAAACAAAAAATAGTAGTCAAGAGCGAGCCTACCAACAACAACAAAAAAAACACATTTAAGTAGCTCCCTCATCTCATTAAAGAAACAAATTCTACCAATCATTGAAGCAGCACCATCCATCATCGTCGTTGCGTGTCGGCCCTCAAATCTCAATAATTGGCCCTAAGGACACATGTCACGTGTAATAACACAGCCAGCTTTAATAACACATGTAATACCTGTAAAAGAACACCGCACACACTTAGTATTTGACGGTGAATACTAAAAAAATATGATGTGCAGCGATAATTATGGCTTGAGGCAGTCACGGATGGACCAAGACACCATGAGAAAGGCTTGGACAGAAGGTTAACCGTCGATTTATATACTAGCGATAGACAAGCACGTTCAAGAGAACTTTTTGTTTTTTTTACATATATATCTATTAGGCTAACAGTAACATAGCACATACAGCATAGCATCAGCTTTATTAATGTTCCCAGTGCTGGGACCCAAGGCTCCTCTCTAGGGGAAGGAATGGTTCGTAATCCATCACGCTAGCCCAGTGCGTTTTGGTTGATGTTACATGTTTTCCTTCACCGTTTTGAGAGCTGCTAACAGAGTAACCATGGAGTTTCTTGCCGGTTCTTATCTTATCTCCATAGAAAATGACCATTTCGAACAGTGCACTAGCTTCTTCCCTATAAGGTTTGTTTTTGTGTTATACTCAAAGTATAATTCGTTTTTTAATCCTAGACTACGATTTCACAACTTGAAATGTCAAACTCCAGAAAATTGGGAACATATTTCTAGTGTGAGTTGTCATATCGTAGTCTAGAATTAAAAAACGAATTATAGTTAGGAATTCTTCCTCTGGAAGTATTAAAGAGAAAAATTGGAAAGTTCTTCCTTTCTCACCTAAACTGTGACACGAGATTTTTATATATTAGACAAGACAGAAAGCATCAATAACTGCAATGAGAGGCTATTTGCAAACTTGAAACTTGTTTGGTTTGGACTAGTCCTTCTGTACAATACTACATATTGGCATAACAATAAAATGTAATTTTATAATCAACTGCGACGTGTAAGTGTGAAGTAACTGTAATTACTGTTGTACATGCGTTTTGTGTGCGTTTTGCGTGCGGTTTGAGTGCGTTTTTTTTTAATGGGCGACTAGAGCTGTCACGATGCACTGCGATCTTTATGTAGACTTGTTTTAATAATGTAGTTTAAGTGGCACAAATAGAAGGTTTGGGTTAAGAATAATGTTTGAGTCTGTTGTTAGTGTTGAAGATAATTATCTGTGACTTTGGTATTTAAATTGTTTATAATTATGTGGGTTTAAAAAATAGGCTAATACTTCTACGCTGTAGGGTTATTTTTTAGGTGTTACATGAATAGATTTAAGATTTATATGAGATTTGGTTTTTGTAAATCCTTGGAAAAATAATTAACTGGATTTTTTTTATTTCTTTATATTTTTTTTTAATATTTCTAATCTGTAAGGTTATTTTTAGATGTTCCATTAATAGATTAAGGATTCATGTAAGGTATAGTTATTTTTTTATTTTTTATATCATCATCATCAGCCTTTTTAATGTTCCTGCTGCTGGGACATAGGCCTTTTCTCTAGGAGAGAGAATCCACCATGCAGGCCCAGTGCGTGTTGGTGGATGTCTTCGAATGTTTGGTACTCGGACATGCCGAATTCCTCACGATGTTTTCCTCCACCGTTTTTGAGAGCAGTGGTGATGAAATAAATTACACAAAGTAATTCGCCCGGATGAGTTTGAACCCGCGACCTACAACTCGTAAGTCGGGGCCGTTATCACTCGGTCACCACTGCTCTTCATTACATAGTATAAAACAAAGCCATCGCCCTGTCCATATGTATAAATCTTTAAAACTACGCGACGGATTTTGCTGCAGTTTTTTTTAATAGATAGAGTGATTCAAGAGGAAGGTTTGTGTGTTAATACATGCATAATATATTCAATATATAGCCCCCGGGCGAAGCTGGGGCGGGTCGCTAGTATGAAATAAATTTGCTTACCGCTGTCCCTATGTATACTTAAATCTTTAAAATTACGCAACGGATTTTGATGCGGGTTTTTTAAAAAGATAGTGATTCAAGAGAAAGGTTTATGTGTATAATAAATGCATCATATATGCAATACCAGTAGCCGTGCGAAGCTGGGGCGGGTCGATAGTAAACGATAAATAAAATCTTTATAATGTCAACGACCTAATAGGCGGTGAAATGTCACCGAATCGTGTTCAAATTAAGAATTGAGAAATAACGTTATCTCCAAAACTAGAGTCCCGTAGGCGGGAGCAGGCATTTGCATATAAATGGTTATTTCAGAAGAGGTGTTAGTAATTAAACTTACTTGTAAATCATTGTCGAAATGAAGACGTAATTGAAAATTGTCCAGCAAAGTGGAGCTTTTAGCTCCACTTTGCTGGACAGTTATTTGTAGAGTAAAATGAAGAGGGACGATGACGCTTTATTTTTTATTTTTTTAAGGAAAGTCTTAACGACGACTACATACTTTTTTAAATACCTTTATTTTATTTACCACTGGATATGTGTATTTGATTGTAAATGTATCAAGTCAACCTTCTCGGCAAATTTCACTGAGGTAGTCAACACTACAATAAAATTCTCAGCTCCATTTTACAGAGATGGCGCCTGTTTCAGTGATTCCACATATTGTACAGGTACGCAGACACTCGAAATACAAAACCAAACTAATTTTACATCACAATATCCACAACGAATCAATTTACGAATAATTAAAACAGCCAGTAACACACTATTTTCCAAAAAGGCTAGTAGTGTTGTACCCTTATTTTTATAACAATGTTTGTTCTATATTTTTTTTAATGTGGTGTACAATTAAGTATAAATAAATAAATAAATAAGAAAAAAGGTTTTTTTAACACAGATTTGGTATCCAACGCTGAACTACCAAAAGTGGATCTCTATCTAGATATAACTAATAAACCTTGCCTACAATTTTACGTGTGCTCAAAGGAAAGCGTGCTGACCACCTCGTCCAAACAAACCGCAAAGACCACATTTCTTCAGCACACGTTGAAAATAAAATAAGCATTTTTTGCCACATGACTTACATATTTTTACATTATTATAAAATACTTTCAATTTTTGCACTATTAAATCTAGTGCCAACAAAAACTGACTTTAAGCTCGCGCTTGAGAATTGCTTGTTATTATATTGTTTTTACCCGCGATCCGGCACGCTCCGTCATTCGGAGAAAAAATAATGTTTTCAAAGGACACTGGGCTATGGAAATATTATAAGAATGCCTATAAGTGCAAGCGACGCGATTGCATATCTTCACGCGTTTGAAATAGTACATTTTGATACAAGTGCAGGAAGTTTGTCATTGCGACCGAGGCGAAATTCGCACGAGCCGTAGGCGAGTGTGTTATGGAGCCGAGGGCTGCAATGACAAATCTGCACGTGTGTCAAACGACATTTTTCAATACACTTACGACTTGTGAAATAAAGAAAGAAAGAAAAAAAATTAATCGTATCTCAAACATACAGTAGAAATATAAGAAATATATAAGTACAGCATTCAAATCTGCTCTGGTCAGTTTCTAATTTCGTGGGGTCGTCCAGCGACTCTGGGGGACGCCTCGCGCCTGATTCGATAAACTAAGTAAAACAAAATAATCCCCCGTGACCGTGACGATAAGGAAGGAATAAAAAAGCCCTTGTGATAAACTCAAAAAAGCACTTGGGTGATATACATGCTATATTGACCCTAATAGGAGTGCGATAAGAGGCAGTTTTCGAGTAAGTGTATTGAAAAAGAATATTTAAACTCTTGAGCCCCAAGCGAACGCCGGTGTTAGTTTTATGTCTGTAATTACAGTATTCGACAGGTTAAAATGAAGAATAATGTCATCATCATCATCATCAGCCTTTTTAATGTTCCCACTGCTGGGACACAGGCCTCCTCTCTAGGAGAGGGAATGGGCCGAATTCCACCACGCGGGCCCAGTGCGGTTTGGTGGATGTCACATGTCTTCGAATTAAGAATAATGTATAAAGAACTTAATATTCTTCTCTTAAACAGTTCTCTAGGAGATATGAGGAGATGGCAAAAAAGAAAGTGTTACACTCAGCCGGGCAAGCACACCTCCATTGAATCTCTATCTACTACATTATATTTTTGTCGCGCTATAAAATAATTCTACCGTATAAAACCACCATTGATAATAATATCTGGCATCCCAGTCGTAAAAATAGCGAAAGCGACAATCTGAAAAATATAAAGATTGCGAAATTACAGCTGCAGTCGCGCCATAAATCTCTATCCATAGACAAGCAACATGGCCGCTTATTCTATATTGTCTCTGGTCCACATGAATTCGTTTTATTCGCTTATTAACATTGTAATCTTTGGGGGTGATTTAGACTTTAAAATGATTAAAATAAAGTTTATATTTGAATGTGTTTAAAGGATATAATAAATTTGTTTTGTAAAGTGCATAGCGATGACAATCTTTGCTGAGATACCCCGCGGTTTTATTGGTTGCAATAGAGAAGCAAAAATATGTTTATCAGTAAAATATTTATTTATATTACTTTAAGAATCTTATGTTTATTTTATGATTGTATGCTATATATGTGCTATCTCTGTAAAAGTTTCAGTTACCTTTTTGAAATGTAATATTTTTATTTGCAAATAAACTTTCTTCTGATGGCACGAGTATTAAACTAGCAAACTAAACTAACTCTATTTAAATAAAAAAAAAAAACTTACATACCTATTTAAATAAAAAGCTTGCTTTAATATTACTGGTTTATTTTTTTCCTAAGTATGGATAAGATTTTTCTTTGATGGCCTGATATGAGTCAATATTTTCTTAACGTGAATAGACCACAATACACCACTTCATTTACCAATTTAACTAAATTATTGACTTTTTACCTATCTACACTGATAACTGCAGGGGCCCTTCAGAACTGCAGGGGCCCAAACTGTTACCTCGACTCTGGGAATAAGGCAAGGAAGGTACGGGGTAGGTTTTTTAGTCAGTAAGAGTCTGACACTGGTCTCCCGCTCCGCCCAAGAGCGGGTTTCGTCATTGGATGATTTTCACCTACCATAAAAAAAAACTACACTGATATAATAAAGAGGAAAAATTTGTTTTTTTGTTTCTTTGTTTTTTTTTTTGTTTGTAGGAGGTAATCTCTGGAACTACTGGTCCGATTGGAAAAAAATTAGCAACAATAGAAAGCTGCCTTACTCCTGAGTGACATAGGCTATATTTTATGTACGCGGGCAAAGCCTGACAAAAGCTAGTTTTTTATACAGTTTTATTTACCTCGTTTATTCGACGTCTCTGCAACGGACCCCGGTCGAGGGCGACATTTAAGACGGCGTTCGATTATCTGCAAAAATAAAAATAGACCCTTTAATTTCTTACGCATTATTTTTGTTTAAATAAAGAATAATTTTAGCTTCGAGCGATGGCTGATGCTGATATATTTTATGAGCGAGGCAACGATATATTCGCTTCGTTTCTTTTAATTTTGGTTGAAGTAGCGCAGTGATATTGGAGTCTTAAAAATCAGCCGCATTTTGCGCAAAACTGCCTGACATCATCATACGTTGCCATAAAATGAAATTTCCTTTATCCTTTCATTCATATCAATTTATTGAATTGACCTTTCGTGTTAACCGTTTTTGAAAGCGCATTCATATTTTTAAAGGTTACTTATTGATGTTTTTATGTACAGATGTCTTTTAACTGATTGGCACTCCTTAAGCTTGAGAAAATTCAGAAAACAGCTGATTTAGTTACAGTGTTAACTTATGTAGAAATGTTGATCTGAATAAGTGAGTAATACTCAATCTATGGAAGAATTTCAATGAATTAAGGTAAAATATTGTAACCCAATAAGGTTCTTACCGCAATAACACAGTAGTATTTCTCTTAAATTATTTAAGAGACCTTAAGAAGTAAATTAAATAACAACTATCAACAAATTGCCGAAAACCATGCTCTACAAGAAAAAATAAATAATGTGTCCGAGCTAGTCTACTCTAAGCTTATTAAAACATACTTTTTAAGCATAGGGTTACCATATGTTAAATATTTGCTGGACTTACGCAACGCCACACTTGTTGTTTAAACGCTGAGCAACCCACATGTTTGAAATATTTAGAGTATTTGCAAATAGAAAGTGTTGGAGTACTTATAGCAGGTATAATCATTTTAAACTTTTCTTTGAGCTGTTTGTGTGTAGTACCAACGAATTTACGTTTTGTTTCTCTGATACTTTTTCTTCCGACAAACAAATAGTATAGTACATTGTTATACGAGGGATGAAAGGTTATTTAGTCCCGAGAAATTTCTTCTAATAGTTCGAGGGACTAAATAACTCTTGAACCCGAGGTAAACACTGTGCTTTTCATTACGAATACGAGGAAAATAAAAATAATACCTAATAAAAACCTGAGTCGTCGTCAAATGTCTTCGTATGTTTTTAGGTAGGTATATTTCTTTTGATTTAGGCGGTAAGCGGTTTTCTCTTCAAAGAATCTTGCGTTAAATTTATAACTGAAGCTGATGAACTTATCGTGTTAATACAAATTTGTTATAACAGAGATTTAGAAAAATGTAAACAAAACACCTCGAAAAAAAAATCAAGATAGACCAAATCGGCCACAGATTATAGAGAGATTGCCATTTACCCGCTATTTTTTTTTCAATGACCTATTGGCTTTTCAGTCTATATTTTTCATTTTATCATTGTAAAAATGGGTCAGGTCAACATTTTTCTCAAATATAATATTAGTTTTAATGAAATAGTTGAAAGTAAATAAAAATAAAGACATTAAAAAAAAGTATTCTTAAATTAATTCTATCTCTATGTCATTTTAATTGTACTGGCAGTATAAAAATTCGGGTCACGGTTCAATAGAAATGTCAAAATAGAACTAGTTTTTTTTTATATTTGCTGTCTAAATATTAAAAAAACAACTGTCAGTTGTAAAGTAAAACTCCCTAGGGAGTAAAAATACTTCTTCCAACCCTGTCCGCAGGCAACTTTACATCTACTTTCAGAGTATGAGTAATGAAAAATTAATTAAATTACCTGTTAATTAAGTACCTAAGTTATTCAAGTACCTTATCAAAATTACATCGACATCTTTAAATCGATAAAAAAATAATTGAAAATTCACGTTACTGAAGGGTTGCTTATGTTTCAGCCAGAGAATAATCATTGTCATACAAAGTGCTGCTAGCACAGCACACTTGTGTAATACGGAGCTCTACACTGAGCGTGGCCCGATACTCTCTTGGCGGTTTTATATTTGATAATTTATGGTAGAAAAATTTGCATAAAACATTTATATGCTGCAAAAATCTGTACACAATACAGATTAAACTAGTTTACAATAAAAATCATAAGCTCTTTCCTAAAAACATAACCTCCAATATCCCAAAAGCCATGGTTACCCTACCCATTGTTAACTCAAAAATGGAAACTTTTTTTAGGACCAGCGTTTCCCAGACGGCCCAAGGACCTGCCAATGTGACTCCTTTGACATTACCAGCCGGTTTCAAGAGCAAACAACGAGAATTGGCCCTTACCTGACGAACCGGAAAAAAACAACACTGTGATATACATTGCAGTTTTTGCTGCAGGAAAGCGTAGAAGGATCGATGTAAAAGAGCAATGGAATGCAAAAAACAAACTTGCACCCTAAGCCAAACCGAAAAAGATGAATCAACGACATCCATTGCTGGTTTTTCTTTAGGAAAGGGTAGAAAAATCGACGCAAAATAAGCAAGGGAATGCAAAATCAAAAGTTTTAGTCGTTTTTTACTTCGGCCTCGTCAGTCCATCATAATAAAAAGTTATGCTAATGATAAAGTTACTTTGAAATCGAAAGTGACCGAGTGGCCTTGAAGGAGAGGCTTTGTATATCGTTAACAATGTTTTGGAGCTACGTTGTTAAGAACTTGTTTTAAAATTATAATTTAATGCTCGCAATTTAAAGCTTGACATGCATGTTTTTTATGAAATCTTCGGTAGTTAAAACAATGGTATGTTACAACGCAGAAAAAATAAAAGATAAATACTTAGCAGTAGTCTCAAAATCCTCTTTGTGTCTTCATACAACATAATAAATGCATATCCTTAAAGTAGCATGTTGCAAAAATTTTACAATTTGTAAAAAAAAAAGTAATTTTCAATTTCTTCAAACTTTTAACTTTTGAAGGAACCTGTAACAAAAATGAGCAAGAAAATTTTCAAAATATAAAGTGACATGTAAGTAGATTTTCATATAATGTTCCTCTTCCGCGTTTCTTTTTTTGTCAAAATTCGAGCTATTTTTTTCAGGATGGAAACTCTTTAACATAATAAAAAGTTACGAGAATTTTGACTTAGGTCACTTTTAAAAGATACGACATAAACTGCTCGTTTATCCGTCCGCTGTAAGTTACAACAATTTACTTTTCAAAATTCGAAAAATAAAAACCGTTTATAGGATCGTATTTCGCCCAAAAGGACCGAGAGCGAGACCACTTCTTGTATGACATCATTGCTATATATCCCGAGTGTATTTTAATCAGTTCGGCTGCAAAGGGAATTTAGGCATGACATCATGTGTCAATGATCTTCCTTTGGATTCAATATATAATAATACTAGCGACCCGGCCCAGCTTCGCACGGGTGCAATACTTATATATTACGCATGTATTATACTTATAAACCTTCCTCTTGAATCACTCTATCTATTAAAAAAAGCCGCATCAAAATCCGTTGCGTAGTTTTAAAGATTTAAGCATACATAGGAAAGAAGCGACTTTGTTTTATACTATGTAATGATGATATAATATTCGACAACCATCACACAACGCCGTCTACTCTCAAGCTAAGCAGAGCTTGTGTTATGAGTACTAGACAACTGATAAACATAATTATATATTTCTAAATACATACATATTATAGATAAATTACGCCCAGACACAAGACAAGCATTTGTCCTGGGTGGGAATCGAACCCACGACTTCCGAAATAGCAGTCAGGGTCACTATCTACTAGACTGACAGGCCAGTCATCAATGATCAGCATTCTCGCGCACAGAAGCCAAGAGTTTTAGGTTAGGTTTACCGAATTTTAACACTCATTAATAGGGACCGGAGACGACGGATTGTATGCATTTGCATTTCTGCATATGCATTTATGCGTAATTAAGCCATCTTTAGCGGTAATAGCATATTTAAGTAGATCCGGATGACAGCGATGAGGAGTACTTCGACACCTGAGTGAATAGTACCTGTTTTTGTATTATTTGTACATAGTTAGGTTTTAGTATAAACAGTTTTATTTATTTTTAAGGTTATGTATATAGTATTTTACGATCCGTGAAAATAAAACAATCATCTACAAAAGTATGATCTAGTAAGTATGTTATAGGTTAATTTACAATATTTTTTCGAGTGTCCTGTATTCCAAAATGCGATATAAATATCGCAAATCGGACTAAACTTAATAGTCACAAAATATAAAGACTTTTTAATTGTGACTTTATTCGATATATTATCACTTACTCTACCTAATCTCAAAAGAAATTAGGAATTATTAAAAGAAAAATGCTGATTTTGAAGTTAAGAAATTAAAAGTTACCACCATAAATCCTGTAAATTGCAACTAAAAAGCACAGGTAAGTTTTAACCAGTAAAATTCTCGCTCCACTCTAGAACGAGGAAACTTATTGGCAATCTCAAAAAAAAAAATCATGGCACCTGTTTACTGCAAAAAAACCAACAACCCGTATTTAAACAGTTACCAACCAATAAAATATACAACAGCCACATTTAACCAAAGACGGTTCTTTCCCATACTAACCAGTCTATAAACCTACAATTAAGCTTTTTCCATCGAAAATTAGGTTGACTTCTACAGCCAGTAAAAACTAAAAAACATAAACCCTCCTCGCGATTCCGCGTTCCTTACTTCGCCTACACACCACTGACTAATAGTGATTGCTCTCAACTTGGAAGGACAAGTGCCGTATTAGGCAATACGTTATTATGTCAAGCCGTTTTAGTCATATTGGTAGAAATGCCAGGATTGCCTCATGATGAGAAACTGGTCATTGAGCCTGATAAATATGGATGTAGATTGCTGCTAATGTGTCTCGATCTAATGATGATTAAGCTCTGTACATGGTTGGACTTTTTGTTTGTCTGCACTTGAATAATATGAGGATTGGCAGTGCCGTAAGATGGCATTTTATACGCCCGGTGCAAAAAGCTCCCCTTGACACCCAAGCGAGCGCCGGCGCTCGCGGGTACTATAGCGAACGCCGGCGTTCGCGGGTATTAAAGGAAACTATTAACGTACAATATTTGATTATTTTTTTGTACGGTATTTTGATATTTATCCAAGAACGTAAAAAAAAAGTTTTTATAGACAAATAACTTTCCGTTAATACCCGCGAACGCCGGCGTTCGCTGTAGTACCCGCGAACGCCGGCGCTCGCTTGGGTGTCAAGGGGAGCTTTTTGCACCGGGCGTATGAGGAGGAGGCGTAGAGAGGAGTTAAGTTCAAAATTCTTCCACCAGTAGAATGTTACTCTATCAGAATGAAATGCGGGTTCTCAGACGGCTCTGATCTTCAATGTTTGTACGACGTTTCTCTGCAAACCATGTCCCACCTTCCACCTTGTATCACGTGACCTGTTAACTGTTCGTGAAGGGACCTTAGTGCCTAGTGTGAATTACGCCAATGCGATAGACGCGTTTATGACGTTCGCCGTTCCGATTGGCCCGCTCCAAGCTGTTTAACCAATCAGAGACCCGAACGAGCTAAACGTTTTGATCACGTTTACGTAAAAACAACAAACTTTGTGTAATTTATTTCATCACCACTGCTCTCAAAACAGTGAAGGAAAACATCGTGAGGAAACCGGCATGTCCTAGAACCAAAAATTCGAAGATATGTGACATCCACCAACACGCATTGGGCCCGCGTGGTGGATTACGGCCCATTCCCCTCTCTTAGAGAGGAGGCCTGTGTCCCTGCAGTGGGAACATTAAAAAGGCTGATGATGATGATGATGATGACGTAAAAACAACTCACACTCAACACACTGATGACAGCGTCAGTGGACGGCATTGCCGTGCCCGAATACTGAGCTTTTGCTTGCACACGCTAAAAAGAATCGTCATGCAGCGATGAAATATTTTAAATTAACAACTTATAAAACTTGTTCTTCATATCTTTAACAAGTCATTAGATACGAAAATGTCTCAATTACAGTATAAGTAAAGTTACTTAAGGCCCCTACGTATGCAAATTAGTTGAAATACCACGAGTGGGCGAGCTTGCCAAAGTGATTCGAGGAAACGACTGCTTGGGTAGGTGGAAGGCTTACATTGTAAGATTGAGTTAGTATAGGTCCTAAGTGTCACTAGAATTTGTAGCTTTATGGATGACAAATGATATCTTTATCTAATTGAATGATATAATTTATGAATGAACACAGTTTTTTTTCTATTTAAACTAGGTATACGTTATATGCATAATATATTAATTTATTTATTTACAACTTGTACAACATTACGGAGCATATCCAAGGCGTTGCACATCGAAACTTAGTTATATGTATGTGGGATGTCCACACAATGCGAGCACAGTTAGGAAGCGTTTAACAAAGTCATTCTTTGCATACTAGACATGCATTTGATTCTATGTATTAATAATTGTCCAACTTGGGGCTACACTGGAAACAATAATCTTAGTAGGTATATATCTGTGCAAGCTCTTAAATAGCAACTTAGTGATTTATTAGTATAGTTATTGTAGTGTTTGTATCTCTAAAAGGTACATACTAACATTGTCTCATGTACACTAGTAGTCGAAGTATAGCTGTCAACCTGTCAGTCTGTCACTGACACTGGTAAAGGTTGGACGTGTGCTGCTTGCGATACGAGTGTAGTGGTGAGCCAGTGAAGCACAGGTATTACTGTAAGGACAAGGGTCACTACAAGTGGCGACGAGGAGAAAAGGTCAGAAAAAAAATATATATTTTTTGTTGGGAAAGGTGGTGTATGAGTGTATTTTGTTGTTGGTAACATTTCAAAACTCAAACGATGTATAATTCGTACTAGTAGGTAATAAGGAACTAGAAATAATTCCCTTTTGTTTACATGCGAGTGCGAGACGATGAGTCATTAATGATATATTAATATCACATTCCATAGTTTCCTGCGCTGCAGCGCGGCGCGTAAGTCCTGCCGCCTCAGTGAAACTAACATAGCGTAAACAAATTGGCAATTGATTAAGTTACCTACTAATATTCACATCAAAATTTAGACAGCTTATTTGTAGGCCTACCTACTTTAATTATTTTATAAATTGCAAATAAATAATGACTAATTAAGACGACTAAAAATAACGTTTACTCAAAGATTTTCTTTGCATTGTATGCAGTTTAAATGATACTTTATAATGTGGGAACCCTAGCTATAGGATGCTAATATACTGTGAACCAGCTGTTACGTCAGGATGGTCACAGTAAAACAAGGATAATTCGTATTCAACAAGTTCATAGTATTATAATTCAAATATTACAGACGCGAGTAATTTTCTCTTGTTATTTGCTTAGCAACCGTAACTAAGGAGACTTATTTAAGGAAAACTGTCAACACAGTGGATTTTATAACTTACACGAATACATTACCATTAATTTGTAATTGAATAATCTAATAAAATGGCTTATTAAATATGAATTATTAACAATAATATTCATCAAAGAATAATGCACAGTATAATAACTTTTACTAATTATTTGATGTACCGGAAGCTGAAAAGCGGAAGGCGCTATAATTGTTTATTTAAAAATTATTCGGGCCATTTCAAATGACCAAGAAGTTAGAATGTTAAGTACTAAAGAGTTTTCATGTCGAGGTAGTATATGACGAACCTGAGGTCGGTAACAATACCTACAGGTTGATAATTTTAATTGCTTTTGTGCCTACTTAATTACCTTTTGTAACAAATTGTTATGATGTAAATTAGGATTTAACTACCTATTTAACAAATAGTTTTGGAGACAGATTTAAGATGACGTAGTAATTTAACGTTTTTAATTAGGTTCAAAATTCGTATAAAAAAAGAAAAATCTACATGACATTACATTACGGTTTGCATAGGTACGCTAACAATAGAATATGCCATACCTACCTTTCGCTCGCCTAATTTATAGAGCAATTGTTTAAAACAATTGGATGCTATTTCATTAGAATTTAGCTATTTAGTATTTCATTAAATTGAAATTGAGATAAAATCTTCGGAATTCCATTAAATTGGAATTGAGTTAAAATCTTCGGAATTCCATTAAATTGGAATTGAGTTAAAATCTTCGGAATTCCATTAAATTGGAATTGAGTTAAAATCTTCTGAATTCCATTAAATTTGAATTGAGTTAAAATCTTCGGAATTCCATTAAATTGGAATTGGGTTAAAATCTTCGGAATTCCATTAAATTGGAATTAAGTTAAAATCTTCGGAATTCCATTAAATTGGAATTGGGTTAAAATCTTCGGAATTCCATTAAATTGGAATTGAGTTAAAATCTTCGGAATCCCATTAAATTGGAATTGGGTTAAAATCTTCGGAATTCCATTAAATTGGAATTAAGTTAAAATCTTCGGAATTCCATTAAATTGGAATTGGGTTAAAATCTTCGGAATTCCATTAAATTGGAATTGAGTTAAAATCTTCGGAATTCCATTAAATTGGAATTGGAACAATCTTCGGAATTCCATTAAATTGGAATTGAGTTAAAATCTTCGGAATTCCATTAAATTGGGATTGACATAAAATCTTTGGAATCCCATTAAATTTAAATTGAGATAACCTAACCTTCGGAATTTCATTAAAGTCAAATTGAATTCATATTTTTATTTAATTGAAATTTAAATTAGGACTTCAGAATTCCATTTAATTGGAATTGCGACTTGATTGGACTTCTTTAATAAGAGGTTAAAGTAGATTACAAACTTTTATTAATATGAAAGTAGTTGTTGTTGGTTTCCATCAATTGGATGTCTTTCTAGGTCGCCCCAAAGAACGATCCACCATGTCAAGTCAGCTACCGCCTCCAGAGAAATTAATTCTTGAAGGTGATACTTCTTCTATGGGATTAAAATGGGAGAAATGGAAGAGGTCACTTCTTATTTACCTTGAAGCATCTGACATTAGTACTGACATTAAAAAGAGAGCAACTTTATTAGTATTAGGTGGATCTGCACTGCAGGACATATTTTATAACTTGCCAGGAGCTAATGTTAATATTGGAAATGCTGTTAATGTTTTTGATATAGCTATTAGTAAGCTAGATGATTACTTTCTTCCCAAACAAAATAAGACTTATGAAAGACACATATTTCGACAAATCGAGCAAGTAGAAGGCGAAAGTTTTGAACAATTTTTGCTTAAACTTCGAGACCAAGCAGCCAAATGTAAGTTTGACAAGCCGGATGACCAGATTATTGACCAAATAACTGGGAATTGTCTATCTTCGGAATTAAGAAAGAAGATTCTCACTATGGGAGACGAGATCACATTAGATAAAGTAATATCAGCTGCAAAAACAATAGAAATAGTTAATCACCAATTAGAAAGTTATGAAAAGAAAGATAAGACAAATACTAATGAGATAAACGCAATAAAAACTACATACAAGAATAAATCCAAATGGGAGACTAAAAACAAGGAATTTAGTAAGTGCGGTAGATGTGGCCAGGCAGCACACACTTCTCAAGGTTCGGCTTGTCCAGCTTTAGGAAAGAAGTGCAATGGTTGTGGCAAATTAGGTCACTACCAACGCTGCTGTCGAACTAAATATAATCAAATAAAACGTAAATCAGAACAAAAACAGGACTCAGACAAAAACTACCATAAAAGACAAAAACAAGATACAATGGTTAATTCTTTAGAAGAAGAGCAGGTAGAATACATATTTAACTTAAACGATGATGCAACAATAAAATGTGAAATAGGAGGAGTAAGTTTAGAAATGTTAATAGACTCGGGTTGCAAATTGAATTTGATATCAGATAAAACTTGGGATTATTTAAAACGAAACAAAGTACATTGTTATAATCAGGTCCGAGAACCGAATAAAATAATTTTAGCATATGGCAGTAAAACTCCATTACATGTCAGTGGGTCGTTTGAAGCTATAATAAAAGCTAATAGTAAAGAAGACCGGGCTAAAATTTATGTTACAGGAGGTGGATCAAGAAATCTTCTAGGAAAGGATACTGCAATACGTCTTGGGGTTTTAAGATTAGGGGTTAGTGTGAACCAAATAAATTGAAGTCTTGAAGGTACTAAAAGATAACGATGTTTTTCGTAATCTAGCTAAATGTATATTTATATATTGAACAAATACACTTTTTGGGGCATGCCTTAACTCCGGATGGCTTAAAGCCACTACCCAAATATATAAAGAGTACCTATATCAGAGTTTAGAGTTTCAGATGCGATTGAAAAATTTCAGATTTTTCTCGGACTAGTTGATTACCAGTTTACAAACAATACAATATTAAAAGAGTTGTTTAGTCGATTGGGTTATCCGCATTCCCTCACCGTGGATAACTGGTGGCAGTTTGTAAGCGAGGAGTTTAAGAATTTTTGTAGAGATTGCAACATTAAACTTTTTAATACAGTGCTATATTGGCCGCAGATGAATGGCGAAGTAGAGCGCTAAAACCACGTTATTGTTAAACGGCTTAAGATTAGCTCAAGTGAGAAAAAAGATCTTAGAGAAGCGCTCTATGAGTTTTTAATTATATATAACTCTACCACTCATTCGGTGACAGGAAAGACGCCATCAGAACTGTTTTTTTATTTGTTTTAAAGAGAAAAAACCGCGATAAAATTCCAATGTTAAAGGATTTAAATGATTTAGGAGATGAATCGGAATTTAGTGGTAAAGACAAATTACAAAAAGAGAAGGGAAAGGAATATAGTGATCGGAAAAGAAGAGAAGAGGAGCCAGGAATATGCCAAGAGGATAAGGTTTATTTGAAGGAAATGGAAAAAACAAATAAGGTTTCAATTAATTTTAGTCCCGAATTTCATGTGGTTGAAAAATGGGTTGGAGGAGACGTTACAGTAAGAAACGAAGAAACAGGACGAAAACTTAGAAGAAATATTGTGTAAAAAGTGGAAGTCCAATGGCAAGCTGTTCCATATGATCTTGTCCCGGCAGAAGATCTCGTAGTTATAAAATTTAGATTTAATTTGATGATTTTTCTGTTAGTAAATAAATAAGTAAAAGGTAATAAAAATTGTTAAAAAGGAAGGGATGTAGTGTTTGTATCTCTAAAAGGTACATACTAACATTGTCTCATGTACACTAGTAGTCGAAGTATAGCTGTCAACCTGTCAGTCTGTCACTGACACTGGTAAAGGTTGGACGTGTGCTGCTTGCGATACGAGTGTAGTGGTGAGCCAGTGAAGCACAGGTATTACTGTAAGGACAAGGGTCACTACAGTTATAATAACATTAGTCAGTAAGCTTTCTTAAAATTGTGAAAATAATAACATAACTAGACGACCTAAAAATTAAATAAACCAGGAATTTAAAAAAAAATCTGGGATACTTTTTTCCACGGGAAACAAAGACTTTTTAGACGGAATTAAGTTGTGCAATTCCGACGTACACTTCCCAAAATACGATGGGTAAAAAACCGACAGGTTCAATCAGGCAATCAAACTAAAAAATTAAAAGCTATATACATAAAAACTGACATGATTTAGCCAACAGATGTCAATTTAACCCATGTCTAAGACCTGCAACTGCCATAATAAAGTCAGAAATAAAAACCATTTGATAGGTGTTTATTTTTTCCACAGCTATCATTCTTTAGTACTCACGTCAAAATAAACTTGAAGTTTTCAATATAATAGTAATCCCGTCATCGCTTAAACGAATCTGACAAGCGTGAACAGTGAATAGACACTCAGGAGTCTATTAAGAGAGCCCTCCTTGATCCCTCTATCGCCAACGTGAGTATAGTTTATAGTACGGTTAAAATAAATTGAAACATTTGCTATAGTATATAGTAGTATTTGCGTAGCTGCCCACTTCAATTGAGAACCGAAAATCGGCTATAATCTCGTGACACAAGCTAGCTAACTGGTCAAAATGTACCGGATAAAATGGGGTAAAAAGAAACCCAGGGGGTGAATGGAAACAAAAAATGTATTATTATTACTTTGATTTCACATTTTTAATTTTAATAAAGTATTTCTGTTTACAATATTGAATTAAATAAAAAATGTTTAAATGTTGCAAACCATTTTTTTTTAATGTGAAAAACAACATAATGTTGTTCCTATTCACCCCGATTTTTTTCTATTTACCCTGTTTGACGTTACTAAACTTGTTGATTTTTGTCGCGATTTATATAAGTAGTAATAAGTATCGATCACTAATTACTAGTCACCCTGATCGTATATAAATACAATCAACCTTCAAATTGCTTATTGAATATCTAAGTTATTTCGATATTGTACTTAAACTTTTAGTTTATTTTCATAGACAATAAAATTCCCTATTCCATTTAGCCCTACCGACGGACTACCAAATCGTACTCACCTCGTGTCGTGAACTCAAAACTATGATATAACTGTACTGACGTCAACGGTACCGCACATTCGTGCTTGCCCTGCTATCACTAACGCCGTAATAATATATAATTGAATGCTGCCTCACTTAGGCTCGGGCGCGAAGCCCTTGGGAATTCTCTACGTGACGGCATTTTGACGTGTGAGACGTTGATTTTAGTTTGTTTAGTGTAATGAGATGATGGGAAATAATTATTGTTGAGACTCTGAGGACAAGTTCTAGTTATCTACACTAATATAATAAAGAGGTAAAGTTTGTTTTTTTGTTTGTAGGTTTGGTAATCTCTGGAACTCCTAGTCCAATTGGAAAAATGTTAGCCACAATTGAAAGCTGCTTTATTCTTGAGTGACTTTATGCACGCGGGCGAAGCCGCTGACAAGATAGTGTTTAATAAGTTACGATTGTTGGGAGTAATCAAATTAAGTTGGTACTATCGAAGACACTTCCATTTAATCACCGCTAAGTTCATTTTTGCTAGCACTTGAAACGAAAACTTCAAGGGTTTGGTCGGCCACGCCGCAGGATTGCGGAAGAAAAGCGATTTTTATTTTAAGTCAGCAGTCGCGATAGTACCTTGTCAACAAGTCCTAAGCTAAGCAGAGCTTGTGTTACGAGTATTAGACAAATATTGTTCATAAATTACACTCAGACACAAAACAAATTATCGTGCTCATCAGACAAACATCTGTCCTGTGTGGGAATCGAACCCACGACCTCCGGCTTAGCAGCCAGGGCCACTAACTACTAGACTAACAGGCCAGTCAGATTATAAAGTATCTATGGAAGATATAAAAATACGTAAGAATTTCGTGGTTAAGCGAGATGACGACAAAAAATATTAAGTAAAATCAGAAGGTGCCAAACTCACGCGAATTTCACACTCGTTATCTGACAAACATACCATACATAACTCCTTGTAAAGTCCACCTTGAAAAGTTACCATTTCCCAGATCCCATAAAATGTATAACTGTTTTTCGATCATCATCATCACCAGCTGGACATAGGCCTCCCCCATGGATCTCCACAACGATCGGTCCTGTGCTGTCCGCATCCAGTGGCTTCCCGCGACCTTCACCAGATCGTTGGTCCACCTTGTAGGGGGATAAGTTACGAGAATTTAAAAGCTGTTGGAAGGCCTCTTACAAGATGAGCCGATGACCTGGTAAGGGTTGTGGGAATCCGATGGATGCGAGACATACAGGACCGTTCATTGTTGCACTTGTGGATGGCCTAGGTCCAACAGTGGATATCTTTCAGCTGAAATGATGATGACGATCTTCTTCTAGTTAAATTCCTTGCCTGGCTCAGTACTCGGCCACGACAATGCTTCCTCCCGACGTGAATAGGGTATAGGGCACGTGATGCAGGATGGAAGGGGCGTAGTCTGCGGAGAGACGATCACAAACACTGAAAATAAAAACTGTCCGAGAACCCACATCCACCGTCGACCGCATCGTCGCTTTCCATCAGGTGAGATAGCGGTCAAGCGCAAACCTATAATAACTAAAAATAAAAAAACTATGAAGATTGTCTTTGCTGCGCCCAACCTGCGTGTGAAGATAATTGTGACTTCATGGTCATCATGACAAGGATGAAGTCACGAAAGATAACTAGAAATATTCAAATCAAAACCGGAACTTAACTAAATTGACTAATGTGAACTTAGGGCGGCTTGCACGTCTCAGTTAAATCTAGATTTAGTGTGATTTAAACTCGACTTAAGCTTAAATCGAACTTAACGCATTGCACGACATCGGTTTAGCGTAAAGCTAGACTTAAAGAAATGTCAAATTTAAACCGGCATGGTAGGCGGTTTAAATTGCTAATTCTAGATTTTGTGACATAAACAATAGCAAACAGTTGCATCAAGGATGTTATATCTTTATCCTACGGATAGTCTGGATTGATGACGAAGCAATATTGCAAACTCTTTATCAGCAAACAGCATGCTAACATGGAGTGTAGTCAAAGTCAGTTAACAAGGTTTAACAGTTTAAAAGAGTTTGTCACACTCATGAACTCTCCTTTCCATTTTTAGGCCAATTTTTGCCAATACTTGCAAAGTTACAACGTGCGCACTATTGACCAAACTTTTTGCGACACTAAAAACTTCTGCTCAATGTCACCCGGTCCCCGTCTTACCTCGCTACCCCATTTCTTCAAAAATTAAAATTAAAAAACATCTCGAACTTGTTTAGAGCAATATTGTCCCGTAATACGTAGTTAGTGTATGGTCATACTAGATGAATGAGATAAAAAACCCATTTTTTAACTTTACGCTTCAAAACTTTTTGAGGTAGTCGTAAGCTTTCCAGTCACTCCTTTATAAATTCCTTGGTTTTTTATATTTGAAACGTTCCATACCTCCAAAAAAGTTGTAAAATATCCAGCACAATTATGAAAAATGGAACGCAAAGGAATGAACGAAAAGAATGAAACGTGTTAAGCTAGGTTTAGTTAAGTCGAGTAGATTTCAACACTAGCAAGACGCTACTAATACAGTTTAAGTTAAGTCGAGCTTAATGACTAATGCGTCTTTAACAAAATCTAGTTTTAAGAGAAAGTCGTGCAAGCCGCCCTTAATTGAATAATGTAATCTTTGCCTCGCCAATAGTAAAGATAACATTTTCCTGTCCCAGACAACAAATAAAAGTAATGAAACAACAAAACTGTTGTATTTGCAACGTTACGAAACGGTTCCCATGCGACATAACTCACAATAGACATTACACCCATTACTTTCTATCGGCATTGTCTTCATAAGCTTTTTATTACGTCTGGAAGTAACCGCCTTTCTCCAGTTTTCATCGACAACATTATATCTTCTTTTTTTTCTCTCTGTAAGACTACGTCGTTTCGCAATTTTGAGCAAACCGTCGCAATTTATACAGCCAGTGTGAAGTAAAAAGTCATTTTTGTCGCTGATACTCGTATATATATATATATTTTTTGTTGTTGATTAGTTCATGATTTTTATTTTTTTTTCTTTAATAATTCGGTACCTACGTATGATCATGTGAAGAGGAGAGATAAGACTAGGCAAGTTACTCGAAGAGTTCAGAGTTTCGTAAAGATGAATGGATTATTCTGCCGTGCAGATACTAAAACGCAGTAAAAGTATAGTAAAATACGCCTTTTTACTGTGTTCTAGTGTCTGCACGGCAGTATTAATAGTGAATCTAAATTAGGGTCAAAGGAACAATAAAAAAAAAGATTCGCGATTTTTTTATCGAACCAACTAATTTATATCACATTTTAATTTTTGCCCAGCTGTTGGTCTAATTTTAGTCAAATATTTTTTCATGGTGTACTTTTTTATTTATATTTGAGGATTTCAAGAGGTACCAAAATTTTAAAATTTGTAGAACCTGGCTTTAAGTATAACCTAGCTTTTGCCCGCGGCTTCGCTCCCGGCAACAGAAAAATGTGATAAATGAAGAACCACTCGACCGCTTTTTTGTGCAAACTTCACATAAACCCTCTACTAAATAGTCCGAACAAAGCCTAAACATTTGGTTTGGATAGGTGAGCCCGCTCTTGAGTTATAAAACTACAACGACAAGTGGCATTGATTTTTAAATATACTGATTGCCAAATACTATTTAGTACAATCACCGGTAGACATCACTCAATTGTCAGTTAAAAGTGTTCTACCTAATTAATTATACACCGTTAAATTTTAGTCGTTTTAATCCCGAAGAGGGTCGATCCAGTACATGAAACACTATCGATTTGTGTAGATAAAATAAAAAAATAAAGTACTTTTTTTCTTAATCTCTTATTGATATACGCATTTACGAAATTAATTTCTTTAAGTAAACGAGTCATTGACCTTGTAGGTAGTTGTCGGTCGTTGCGTACTAACTACCTACAGGTCATTGAACTCGCTCAGCTGACGTTTACTTAAAGAAATCAATTTAGAACAGGCGTAAATTAATTCGAGTTTTAAAAAAAAGTACTTTGTTTTTTTATTCTAACTTTACCAATCGATAGTGTTTCATGTACTGCATCGATCCTCCAAGGGATTAAAACGATCAAGATTTAACGGTGTATTTAAAAAGTTATTTCCTGTGTTTTGATTGCAACACGTCCTTTAATAATAAGTTATATCCGTTTATACAGACAATAAGAAGCATAAATCACTACATAATATAAAACAAAGTCGCTTCCCGCTGTCTGTCCCTATGTATTCTTAGATCTTTAAAACTATACTTTAGATATATGTATAAAACAGTCATGCATAGTATATTTAATATCAGCATTGCACCCGTGCGAAGCTGGGGGTTGCTAGTAAACAATATACAATCATTATCTAACCAAAATAAAAACTAGATGTGTCCGGTGTTTCCTAGCTGACTACCCTGAGAAGAAACACCGAAACAAACTCAGTGGTCAAACTCAATTACAAATGAAAAGGATGCGCACATACATAATTTTTTTTTTTATGAAGAGGAAAACCATCTATTAAGTTGATGGTTTTCCTCTTCATAAAAAACACACTTTTCCCTCTTAAGGAAAACAGGAGTAAAACTCTCAACACTCCTTTTGATTTCCCACGTAATGACGGCTCTAAATTAGTGCCGTGAAGTGCCATAAACAAGTATAGTAACGTGACTTTTGTAGTTTATTCAAGGCGTGAATTCAGGCGTGAATTCACGGCGCTAATATAGAACTGCACTTAGAGCATTTAATCTAAATGCTCTACGAGAACTGCCATAAATAGTACAACATTGCAGCACTCAATCATCACACGGCGCTAATTAGGAAAGCGCAGCCTACTCACGATTTCCTCAGAGATCGATAGAATTACCTACACAGGTATCTCCTTACTGTCTACACAGTACAAACTTACATCATCGCCGTTTTGCTCCGAATCACATCGCAAATTAGTGATTACGATATGAATGGTGATGGTGCCATAATCACCACGCTTGGCAAACCAGGGGCCCTGGACAAGTGGCAATCGCTCCGTGTCGAATCCATTTCTAAGTTCGACAAGACAAAGTGACATCGAGTAACACATCGATAAGTCGAAGTGTTGGTTCGAAAAAATAACAACTTCTTGGCTATGGTTATCGAATTAAAACGTCCAATTTGACGTATAAACAACTAATAACAATTAGCGAATCGAAAACGTTTGCCCACGTGACTTTTCGAAGGCATATGTCAGTGCCATACATTTCGGAGTTTCGAATTTCGTTATCGTTAGTGAAAATGTGACTTTTTCTAAGCCCTCAGATAGACAATATAGTAGATGGAAGGATTCAACAGCGACCAAGTCACACCGTAGGGACCTTGCAGAAGGATCGAAGCCAACTGGAGCCAAGGAAGTAAAAGAAAGTGTGTCTAAAAGGAAGGTAGAGCCCTGGTATATATGGCGACGTAGGAACGGGGTGGATTGTTTAGTCAATAAGAGTCTGACACTGTTTACCGCTCCGCCCCACGACGGGATTCGTCATTGGATGATTTTTACCTACAGGTTTATATGAACATATTTTGTATATTGTCTTGAATAAACCATTATAAAAAAAAATCTAAATAAACCTTTTTATTTTTGTTTCTTTATTTTCGATCCCCGCAATACCATTTCCGATCAACGAAATCTCTCCCAAACCGAATATCCATTAGTTTCCTATCCTAGAAATAAACAAAGCGAACCCTGCTAAGTGTCCACTTAGTCGGCGATGTTCACGGAAGGAGAACTAGTTAAACTAGTTCTAGTTGCTGCACAAACATGTTTAAGAATGTACTAAGCGTTGCTAGTTTACGCGTATCATGGAAATAGAACACTTTGGAACAAACGCGAGTGTTCGTTTAGTGTTAGGACTTGAGTTTGAGACAAGTCTTGGGTTAAGACAAGATTTGGAAAGACTTATTGGTGTTTGGACTTTTGTGGGCAGAGTATATCGCTCGCAGAAGAGATGGTGGATAGGGCCAAAAAATTCTGGAGTGGCGATCGAACACCGGAAGACGCAGCTTTTTGAAGGCCTTCCATATTGGGAACAAAAACTTGGTGAGGGCCGCAGGAACCGACCGATCCTATGTCCGTTGGCTTGGTCTCTTTCGAATAATACCGTGGCGTTTTTCCCAATCGTATTAATTACGGTACCTGTGTCTTCAACGATACCGTTGGTATTTAAGCAACTGTCTAAATCTCAATGTCAAATCTATCAACAATACTAGGATTGCAGGTACGTTTGACAAACGGACCTATGGCCATATAACGCAAAAAGCAATTGAAAAGATTTAGGTACTATTAGGTAGTTTTTATTCAGTCTGATTCGCCCTCTGCTTCCCTAGATTAGTTGAAGTCAATAGGTGACTTCTGACATAAAAAAAAAACAAAATCTTTGACCTGTCAAAACGAATAAATGTCAAGTCAATTTAAAAAAAGTAAGCTCAGTAAAACCTTTGTCGAGCTATTAGTTGGTAGTTTGGCTGTAACACCTCGTCATATCGGTTCCACTTTCGACGTTACACACCACTAATAGCAGGTACTTAGTTTTACATAACCGATGTGGGTAGTGATTGACGGCTTCCAGTAGGTATAAAGTTATAAGCTCTAAGCGACTTAGCTATAATGTATTTTGCAGACCGATTTTTTCTTGTCTTAGATCTTATCATAGATCGTTGGTAGCGTAACTTCATACTTCTAATAAGATTCTAAAAAGAATTGACCATGACCAAGCCGCAGAAACTTTGAACTCAAATTATCCCAGTTAAACGAGTTAATTATATACCTACCTAATAAATAAAATATGGAAAGAACTAACTAAGAGTCCCGGTTATGCCAAATTACCTGACAGACACTAATTGCAAGCGAATATTGAAAGTGTCCTAGGACTTAGATTAGCACCGCATAACACGGTAACGGCACCAGATTTCCAGGGGTAAAAGCTTTTACATTTTTGTATAATTTACCTAACACCTGAATGATGCCTCACATTACATAATCCTTAATCGGTAACCTCCCTTAATCAAAGGATGTTGTGTGTTGTTTTACAAGTGCCCATGTAGGCCTATGTGAAATAAAAAGATTTTGACTTTGATGAGAAGGAATCTTTACTAAAATAATCTAGCTATGCTCGCCAAAATCTTATGCCTCACCGTCTGTAAAACTTGTCGCGCCGGGTGTTCGAACATAAAAATCGTGTCACGGTCAAAACATAATCGTGTATTGACAGCCGTGGCTGTATGTAAATGTCAGCGTGACACTCGCGCCAAATCCTACACGTTACGTATTGTTGCGCATGACGCTCTAAAAATGAGTTTATTAACTTTAAAATGAGGTTTTTGAACGATAGCTGTAGGAAAAATTATGAATACCTACATTACAATTAACTTAGTACCTACGCGGCAAATAAGTTGAACCTGTTACAGTACGGCACTCGGCAGTCGAATCTTGATGAGTCTGAAGTTAGGCACCGCGAATTTTTTTTTACGAGTGCACAAACGCTAAAATTCGCAGAGCCGACTAGCCAAGATTCGACGGCCATATTGTACTGCACTATGATTACGCGCTCCTTTTCACTTCGATTAAAACCCGAAAATCAGTTACGCTCAAGGTCGACCACCATGGTGGTTCAACTTGTGTGCCGAAGATTATTTTTCAACCTGTAACGTGCCCACTACTAGGACTGTGTTTTTACTCCGCAAAGTAAAAGAAGTGGATCATAGTCCACCTAATTGGTCCAGTAGTCCAGTGCGGAAATATGAACGTCATGTCTTATATTTCCTTTTATTTACACGAAAATATCCGGTTAGTTTAGGCTGGGTTTGCGTAACATAGAACCAAGAATATGTTGTACCTACTGTGGAACAAGCAATACGAAGATTCGCTCTCAGTTAACTACGTAGATAGTAAATAGAGTAGGAGGAGCATTGACCTCGCAAGTCGCAACCGCTATGTACCTCATTGGCTATTTGGGCATTCATTAGCGTATTGGGAAACCACTCAATTACCTACAATGTGTTCTAAAACTTCTAACGGTCTTTAATTACCTTCTATAAGATTGTTTATGCAATTATAGGTCCCTAATTACCCATAAAAAAAAAGTTGACGCATTGGAAAGAAAACGACACCATAGACCCGCGCGCTTCAAGTTGTCAGCAAAGCTGTAGGGACTCTGCAAACTGGTCGTAGCCTATTGGGGCCCAGAGTCTCTTTTTGAAAGGTAGGCTTGGCCACAGTGCAAAGGGCGAAGAAAGAAGGGGGTGGGGTGTTTATTTATAAAGTCTGACACTGTTTCCCGTTCCGTCTATGAGCGGAAATCGTCATTGGATGATTTTTGCACACCATATAAAAAAAAATCATCATAGACAATGTAGAATCATTTATTTAACGGAGAACGGAGATTTATGACAATGTTTACATTCATTCAATACTGAGTGTTTGCGCCGTAGCTAAAGGCCCGTGTACACAATGAATGGCCCACTATTTACAGAAGATTTGTAGGACGTGTCGAACGAAGGCCTGCACAATTTCATGCCTCGTTGGTTGTAGTAGCCATGGGCCGAAGTACCCAGCAGCCACTACACTTCGTAAAGTACCATATGCCCCAATTTTCGGCCATTTTAATTTGCTTAGTTAAAAATTATTGCAAATTGGGACTAATTACTTAAAGTGGAATTAGTTCTTGAGTTGTTTCGGCAGTCTTTACAAACACAATATGTCACATTTCCTTAGTTGCTTAATACAGGATATTGTGTACAAGTGCCTTTGCACAGAGTTAAATATTGTTCATTTTAAATGCAGTTTTACTTTAAAACATAAGTAAACATTATGAAATACTTACAAATAACAGTTTCGGTTTTTTTTTCAATAAAATTTTAATGAGCAATCATTTCATTACACTGTGAACCGTAAAAGTAGGTATAAAAAATGTGATTTAAATTAAATATAGGTATTAAAAAAAAAGTCATTATTTGTTTGGTTAACACAACAAACTTTTGGTTAAAAAGACATCAAATTAACTTACATTTAGCAAACATTGACATACAAAAACATTATAATTAATATCACTTTAAAAACTGCACCATTCTGAAATAACCTCTTAAAACTACAACCAGTAATCAAGAAGTCTGTGACTTGGTAAAATTAAAACAATAAAAAAATCACACAAATATTAATAAAATATCTCACTAAAATTGATATTCACTACATCTTCTTTCATCCTCCTTCTTAATAATAACTCATAAATTAATTAATTTCATGATTACTTATATCCACTAAAATCCTGGCAAAAATGTATAAGGACCACAATTAAAGGCTGGTCCTAGTAGGACCACAGTTAATGACTGGTCCTAGTAGGACAAAAATTTTAAATGTCTGTTCCTCTGTGGTCCTAATATACCACACAGACTGAAGGACCAAATATTTCTGCCAGAACATTTTTATGATTGTGTTAAATTATGTCTAAGTTTGGAAAATCTGGGATAAGTCGTAATTCTTCAGGTCAACTAGACCCATATGTCCATTGATCATACAGTAGTATTCAGCCCCCAGTATGTAGGATAGCACCATGGCTCCCACAATGCTACCCAGGGAAGCAGACCTCGGAAGAAGTATCCCGGTAGCCACCAGCAGACCCAAGTATGTCAAGTACCTTGAAGGAGAAATTTATTTGTCAGAGAAACTATTTTTATATTCGAAAATGTACCCAAATTTAATATTAGGAAATGAAATAAATATAATAAAATCCTATATTACTAATTAATACATGGTAAGGCATTAATGAAAGCTATGAATCATTTATTATTCCCACAATAAATGGAAGATTCATTTTTTAAATTAACAAGATAAAAATAATATACTTGCATATTATAGAATTGATATTAGTTACCAGTATAATTTGATGTAAGATATTTAAACAAATACCAAATCACATAAATTATGTTTAGGTACCAATAAATATATTAAATGAAATAGTTATTATTTTTAACAGTTTAACACGTAATTTTATATTTGATGCCAAAAACCCCAATCAAATACAACAATAAAACATAAATTCAAATAAAATATTTGTAACACATAAATAATAATTGCCAATAAAAAGTGACTATTAAACCCAGCACCAATAAATCAAATGTTCATTTACCTACACACAATATGATCACTATTACAGGAAGCCCTATAACTCCTCGTTTCTGTAAGAAAGTTTATTAAATTATAAACAAAACATAAAACAATGCACTAGTAATCTTGTTAAGGGTTAGAATTGTGGCTGCAAAATAAAATCAATAAATAGGGTACCATTAAAATAGATGGACAAAATTTTACAAATCATTCAGAGCAACAAAATAAAGACAGCAGCAAATAAACATAAAAAAGCGCTTTTAGCGTACTTACAAAAAATCTTGAATGCCCCATTCCCATGCATCAATTTATTATTTTAAGTCACAATAAAAACACTAATGAGACGTACTGAATGCCGTGCAAAATGTGTCCATCTATTTTAACGGGACCTTATAAGTATTAAAACTTGGTCTTATTTCGAACAGAGATCATGCAATAATAGAAAAAGTCTACCCATTAACTTTTCAAAACAAGTTATAAAAAAAAAACTCAAAAAAAAAACAAAAAATTTGCCTTGGTCCTTATGGATACAAGGACCACTACCAATTATCAGGATAAAAAAGCTTGCAAAAAAAAAATAATTAAGAATACCTTGTAGTAGTCAATTTCTCAGATTGGTCCTCGTCTTCCCTTTCAGCAATACAGAACTCTCCTTTCTTAATATATCCTTTGGCACACTTCCGGCACATGTCAGGCCCATCCCCGTGACATGTATCACAGGACTTATCACAGGTCATACAAGTAAATGACCCAATAGAATTCATACAAAATTGATTCTTAGTACATTTGTTTATATCATCACATTCGTTGATATCTAGACAGCCTTCATCCGAATCAAAGGCAAAGCCTGCCTTGCAAGCCACACAGTCTTTTTGTGAACCCGCTCTACATCCTCCCATGCAGGATCGGTGGCAGGCAGAACACAACATCTTTGTGTCATCCTTATAAGACAAGTAATATCCAGTCATGCATTGATCACAGTTCTCTCCAGTATATCCTGGATCACATAGACATGTCCCATTTCCCTTCCTCGTCCCATCTCCTCGACATTTACCATTGCCACTGCATAATTTTTCATGATCACCAGGGCAAGGTGTGCAGTCTTTGCCATAGTGGTGTTGTGGACAACACAGTTTCAAATTATCAATGCAAATGTACTGGAGTAAATCTATGTTTTCATCTGGGTCTTGAGCCCACCATGTTTCAATGAACTCTTCAGCTTTTTCAGCCATATGGTGGCACTGGAGGGAGTGCTTGCCCTCCTTGCAAATTCCTTCCTGTATGTCAATCAATCGCATCTCGCTTCGTTTATAGGATAGTTTTAACTTTTCTTCTTCCCACGCCGCATCACCACCCTCATATTTACCCCTTGATGTTCGCTCTAATCCTTTTTTGAATGATTCTACGAATAACTTACAAGCCTGACATTCGCCGAGGGTTTTAGACTGAGTAAGAATGCCAGGATCAACTATTGGAGGCTGCACAGCAATTGCGAGCGGTAATATTACGAGAGTGATTATTATGTTTAACATATTTTTCCCACTGCTCCCCATGGTGACACAGCCCTGTAAAAGGTTTGAGCAGATAATAGAATCGTTATATTTACACATTTAATTCAGTAATTTTCGAATAACAGGATAATTGTACATCCTCAACTTATTGTTGTGCCATAGTCAAGTACCTTTATCGATCCGCAAGGTTTCTCGAAACACAACACTACGGTGAAACACAATCGCACCACAGTCGCAACTTATCAATATTAAGTTCGGTTAAGGATTATTTCAACTTAACACGTTTATTATAAACGTAAAATACTGACGTGTTCTAATGAGACTCGCCGGACACCAACCGCTTTGAGATTATTTGACGTTTTAGCTATCCATTCAGCTGGCTTTGACGAGTTTGACGTAACGCCATCTTGTTACGTTTCGTTTTACCCAAAGTAACTTAAGTGAAACTTAAAAGTTAAAACATTGCTAAAATAAAATTGCAATATATTTTGTACACCTTAATAAAATGTTTTCCATAAATATTTTAATAGGTTTCACCTACACATAACACCTACACGTTGTTGTTACGTTTTTCGGCCGTGGGAGGAAATCCGTTGACCTTACTGATATTTCGCAAACTTATGATGTTTATTCTTTTCGTAACTTGTGCAAAAAAAACATACATATATTACGATACCTATATATAACGCAAAATGCTACATAACGTATCTATAAATGTTTGTAAATATAATTTTAAACTTAGCTCACAATTCATCATATAAATGGCTACGGAGGCTATGGTACACAAAGCCATCAATTTCTTTTACTTTTTCGTTCGCATGAATAGCAAGGGAAGTTCTTACAACTCAATCTTCAGACATCTTGACCACAAACGTTTAAAAACCTGCGAAGCTCATAATATAAAAGAAAATACGATAAAACATGTGGGGAGGCGTGATCAAGATGTAAAATGATCGATAGCAGACGCGATACGAATGGTATCTTCAATATCTTGGTATTATGCGAATAATGAATAATAGTACTTGAAAGGGACCATCATTTATTTTCCACCGCATTCGCATTCGATCATCGTAAGTGTAGTCTTAAACAAGGACCTAATTACGTGTTCCTTAGCTATGAATAGCGTTTATATTATGTTCCTTTTAGACTTCACAGTAAAAAGACTTCTTTATGATACGAAAGCTTATTTTATTTGTAAAAGTTCCCTAGGGCAAAGATAATGAAGCTGATTATTTATAGGCTGAATAAATTATTCTTCGTATTTGTTTACTAGTCCAGACACCTAGTTAAAGTGTCTTGTAACTTAAGTGTGATACGAACTTTATTTTAAGTATAAGAAACACTAGCTCTCGTATAAAAGGCACAATAAACAATGTTATTCAGAGTAATTATGGCGCATCGATACCAGAAGTACTTTACCTAAAATTAAAATTTTATACACATTTTTACGTTGTGCGTAAAATCCATTAATCACCAATTATAATAATATAATAATAATATGAGAGCAGTGGTGGCCGAGTGGTAACGGCCCCGACTTGCGTGTAGTAGGTCGCGGGTTCAAACCCAGCCAGGCGCATTACTTTGTGTAATTTATTTAATCACTACTGCTCTCAAAACGGTGAAGGAAAACATCGTGAGGAAACCGGCATGTCCTAGACCCAAAAATTCGAAGACATGTGACATCCACCAACCCGCACTGGGCCCGCGTGGTGGATTATGGCCCATTCCCTCTCTTAGAGAGGAGGCCTGTGTCCCTGCAGTGGGAACATTAAAAAGGCTGATGATGATGAATAATAATATGTGCTACAGTCGACGACGTCTTACGGCCCCAATGATGACAATGATGATGATTTAAAGTACGTAGATATGTACCTACGTGCAAAAATGGATAGTTAAAAAATTGAAGTAATGAGTAAACATGAAAAGACTTATTATCAACAAAAATCGTCCACATACAAAATACAAAGTCTAATGTTTAATAACACGTATACGTAATTACACCGGCAATGATACTTGCATAATAACTTCCTGCTTTCACTGTAACAAAGACTATTTCTCTGCACGACTGTGAACTACAAACTCACACGTGCGAGTGGCGAAACGCAGGAACTAAAAAATGTTCGGCAGAAACCTCGGTTCGTGAAGACACTAGCGCCATCCGCTCGGACAGAGTGTTGGCTTTGTCGCCAGCATAATTGCGTTGAACAATAAGGTGTTCTTGTTGTAGTTTAGCGGTGTTGCAGTTTAATGAATTTAAGGAACGTATCAGCGATTTGCGGAAAAGGGAACGTTAGAGGCAGAGTGAAAACTCTTTTGCCTTGCTTGTTTTCGGTTGAAAAAAAAAGGAAAAACTTAAGGACTTTGGAAAATCTATCTCCTTTCATTTTAGTCCATCCTAAGGTTGTCTGTCAGAGATTGCCCTGTGCGATAAGACCGCCCATTGTACACTTAGTTTTTATAATTGTATATCCTGTCCTCATTTTGGTGTGCAATAAATTTTAAAATAAATAAATAAAATTTTGACTACCTATTCCATATTAAACTATCTTTAATTAATTTAATATCTAAGTATAGTAAAAAAATCTAGCTGTTACTTAAAGCTAATCGCAGTGATGAAACTTGTTATATCATTTTACTAACCCATTTGCTATAAAGGTATTTCCTGAGGTCACAGTAGGTGCCTAGTTAACTTACAGACGGAGTAGTAGCTATCTGTTAATGTCTCTGAGTCAGAATTAATTAAGTAGGCACTTAAGTACTAGAAATAGCATATTAATTGCGTTCCTAAGTAAAGTTTTACAATACTAGCTTCCGCCACCATCTTCACCCGCATGAAAGTAGAAAAAAAAAATTATAGCCTATGTCACTTGATGTCGTTGATAAAGTCATCATATCATATTGTGTTGGCAAAAGTTTTTTTTTAAATTGGCCCAGTAGTTTTTGAGGTTATTCATTGTACAGAGAAATACAAATCTTTATTCTTAATTCTTTATTGAACACAACAACTTAACATAGATACAAGGATTTGACAATTCATGTACAAAGGCGAGCTTAACTCAACAATGAGTTTTCTCCCAGCAAACCTTTAAGTAACAGAGAGAGGTATCATCTACATCTACACTAATATAATAAAGAGGTAAAGTTTGTTTTTTTGTTAGTTTGTTTTTTTGTTTGTAGGGGGTAATCTCTGGAACTACTGGTCCGATTGGAAAAATTTCAGCAACAACAGAAAGCTGCTTTACTCCTGAGTGACATAGGCTATATTTTATGTACGCGGGCGAAGCCGCTGACAAAAGCTAGTATTATATAATATTAGTAAGTATAGATTTATAAGATAACTTAAAAACTTGAGTATTTCAATTTACGGATGTTTCTACCAGTGTCTAAGTGATTCAGGTGGTAACGATTGTGACCATGGCACACATCAAAGTATTGTAGTTACCTTCGTACCTACGGAGATGACAAACTATTCGATGAACGACAGACGTAATGAATGATTCGTTATTAACGTATTTTATTTAAGTATATAATATTATCAGTTTTAACAAACAACACTCGGTTTGATGTAGGTAGAGAAGGATTTAAGTCTAAGAATTGCGACATTTTTAATACAGTTTAGAACTAGGAAGAGATGAAAATTTGCGTTTCTAAATCGGCTTTTGATATGTTTTTGTTGTAATTCTTTTTGTGTCTGCCCTATGATAGTCAAAATAAATGTATTATTATTTACTCCAATTAGGCTGTCAATCCATCACAGTAAAGAAACAGCAGCATTGTGAAAATTAACCGCTTATTTTGCTATCTGAGTTTTTCATTGATTACTCTAGAACATAGGTACTCATAACATCCTACCCAAGTATTTCCAGTATTCCAGCTCCATCTCTCAAATCGTTTACAAGCTGTCAATCAACATTCTAATCAATCAATCAGACAGGCATCGAAGCGTCACCAATATAATATACCATAGAGTCACAAACAGCAATCATGACTCTTTTGTATGGCATTCGAAACCACAAGACACTTAGGGCCTTATCATACTAGCGGATCGCGAGCGTTTTCAAAGCGGAGCGGGCGCGCAACGAATGCGTCGCGAACACGCCACGGCTGCTCAGCGAAGACGTCACGGACGCGTGGCAAATGCATTACATTTTCGTGGCGTGTTTGTAGCAAATTAACGCCGGACAATACACTCAGTAACAAAATGGATTCTGACGAGGAAACACTGCTGTTGGCTTTATTGCTTCGTAGACGCCGGAGACGAAAACGAAAGCATCGACGAATTTAAATCTCGTTGCGCGTCCGCTACAAATTCGCTGCGCGCCCGCTCCGCTTTGAGGACGTTCGCAATCCGCTAGTATGATAAGGCCCTTAAGCATTTAAAGCCGTAATATCGAATCAAAGAAATATAGCAATACGACATGGAATATAGTGCTAAATTGCAGTTATAATACTTCATGATGTATATAATCAACCACACACCACCACCACCACCACAGTATATAATCAACGCTTGGCGAGGCCGTTTCTTGGATGGGTGACCACCGTTTACATTTTAATACCCTTACACAAGTATTATGTGCGTAAATTCAACGTATAGTGGAAAATACCGTAGAACCATTACATTTATTTGTATTGTTCTTCTTTATTCTTCAAAACATTTAACTCAACAATATATTTCCGTACAAAATAAATATTATTATTATTATTAAAAAAAAAAACAATGAATTTTCTCCCAACAAATCTTTGAGTAACAGAGAGGGAAGACAAATGTTTTTAATCTTTTTTTTCCAATTTCTTAAGTGCCATTTTATTTAAGCATACTCTTGTTCTCTATCAATATCATCCAAATCTCTTTCAGGCGTAGTCCGAATAGTTCTTAAAAATTAATACCTATATGAAAAGTATCGATAATTAAGTTTTGTATGTCTCGTCTACGTGATATGCATGATTTCTTTTTAATCGTTTGTAATGCTACATTTTAAATGGAGCATGTAAGTAGGTACTACACTTATTACTTAAGAAAGCGCATTTTTAAATAGAAAATCTTGAATGAAGACTATTTAAATCCAAGATTTAGGTACTTGATTGAGTAACCAGGAAATCAGAATGTAACATACTAGCGACCCGCCCCAGCTTCGGACGGGTAGTGATATTTAATATACACCGTGAAATTTAAATGGTTGTTTTCCCTCAGCGAAATGGTTGTATCTTGGTAATACAAACGTTTGATAAAGAAATAAAATATTAAAAACAAAAAATGGACCTGTAGAGTGCAAGCTAATTATGACGTATCACAATGTGCGAGAGCTTATTTTGGTTTAAATATTTAATGAATCGGTTTCCTTTGACGGCAGGCTGCTCATACGACTCTAGTAGTACCTACAAATTACGTCTATTGTTACTATTGTTTTCGCTTTTTTGAGTTGATAAATATTTTTAATAATTATTTATTAAAAAAAAACTTTTTTTTTCTGTTGCTTCAAAAGTACTCCTTATGGCAAGTCATTCTGCCGCGGGAAAACAACCATTTAAATTTCACGGTGTATTATGCATCTATTATACAGATAAACCTTCCTTTTGAATCACTGTATCTATTTAAAAAAACCGCATTAAAATCCGTTGCGTATTTTTAAAGATCTAAGCATACATAGGATCTAAGCAACTTTGTTTTATACTATGGAATGATTACATAGGTATTATATTTACATATTATCAATTCATCAAAAATATTTTATTATATACCCAATGCCCAACATTCTTATATTTTTTTAACTATGCAAAAAAATATTCAAAAGCTCTGCGTTCGCAGTTCGAATACCTACATTGGCTCGCGTTCGGATCTCGCATCAACTTTATTTTCTTTTTTAGTAATGGTTTTATCGTATTAATACAATAGTACCTGCTCGGCCGGCAAAGGAAACTATTTGTTCGTTTTTGCATTGTCACACAGCTGTTTTAAAAGCGAAAAGTTTATTTTTAAGATGGGTATCTAGTGACTAGAGTGGCTTGGCTGGTATGTTATTTATCTCACGCAATCCATACATAGCTGAGCCGCAATGTTTTAAGTGATTTCAATGTCAATCTGGTTTAGGATAATAAAATAAAAAGTGGAGAAAATTGAGGGATTGGTTGTTTTTTTTATAAGATTTTTTTTTTTTACTGAAACGAACAGAATAAATTTAAACTTGGTACCTACTTGGAAAACGCTATACCTTTTTAGGTACCGAACTCATTACATATTCAAAAATTCCACTGAAATATTAAAAATAACAAAAATTTATCAAACTATAAACATTACAAAATTAATAACTTTGTCAATAAATAAGTAATTTATACGTTGTTTGAGCATAATGTAACTAAAAATCAATTTTTGTTTGACAATGAGAAAACCCACAGTTTAAAACCGTAATAAAAAATAATTGACTGGTAATTTAACTTAATACCAACATTGTCGACATAACAAGTATAACGATTAATTCTAGTCTAAATTAATGACCGTCAAATAGGTTTTCAACGGGGTTTTAAAAAAATACCATACACGGCATAAAAAGTCACCCACGACTGGCCATTAAAGACCAGAATGTGTGTATAGAGACGTAAAAATAGAGACATAAATTAAATGTATTTTTTCACACAAGATATGCGTGCAAAATGCACTTAACAATTGTATCATAAATTATAGACATCCGATACTGGCTGTAAACGAGAACATTCCAGAGCGCTATTTTTAGGACGAATTAAAAAGTTAAACACAACCCATGATTCCATGAATGGAGACGCGTTTTACTAGATGCTGATGAAAACAGACGTTTTAAATTATAGCGAAGACCTTTTATTTGCAAGCTATTTTAATTAAAATTTGAAATATCAACAACAGTTTTTAATTTTTTATTATAGTTTGTGGTAGGTCCGCATTTTGAAAATGGCGCGAAATATTTCATATACTTAGGTACCTACCCATTTTTTTTTTACTAATATTACTTAAGTACTTAAAAATACAAGCAATTTAATCATCATCATCCTACCCTTATCCCATTTTATTTGGGGTCGATGCAACATGTTTTTTTCTTCCACTCTGTCCTGTCACCCGTCACACTACAAGCAATTTAATATGCTATAAAAAAACTAACTAAAAATCGTAGGGCTATTCTAAACCAATTATTTTATCAGCAATCAATTTTTAATTGCTGCTCAAATCTGATAATAGATTATTATATTCGAATAGCTATGACTAGGCACGTTACCACAAAGCCCTCGAGCTATTCGTTCGATCTCATAAAACGATATTCGATAATCTTTGGTAGCACAATCAAAGATGTTATATAAGGACAAAAAAGGCTTTGTACAGGCGTAATTTCGAATTAGAAGATAGTTCATCAGTAAACAAATAGTCTTTTCTTTGTCTTTGTTACGAAAACGATTTACTTATTTAATTAAGTAAAAAAAACAATGAGTTTACAATCAAATATTTGCTTAAAAAATCACTTGTTTTACACAAGACTTTACTAGTTAGTTTTTAAAGCTTTTTCGTAATCTCTATCCACAGTCGCATCTTTTTCTTTATATAAATAACAAAAAAAAAACACTCAACCATTTTATAGTAGAAACAAGACTGTAAAATAATTTAAATACCCCAGCATATTAATAAAAAAATCTTAATACTTAAAACTCATTATTTCTAATTACTAACATAATCTTGGTAGCGTTGGCGTTGTATTTAAAATAATAATTTTATGACTATTGGAACAAAAGTAAAATATCAGTTTTATGATTATTGGAAAAAAAAATAATTAAAAAGTATTTTTATATTACAACGCTGTCTATCAGTTAATTAACTTAGTGAAGCAGCCCTACCGTTAATCATAGAGAAAAGTATGAACAAAACAATACATGACGCTGACTAGTAAGACTAGTTTTATGAGATTTCAATATTATTGGCAAGTTTTTTAATGGTTTCTGAGTGTAGTTACTACATTATTATATTAAACTTACGTATAATATAATTAGGTATACCTGTATTGTGCACTGGATCCTACCTTCGAATAATTATGTTTTCTCTCTCTATGACTCAAGGTTTGCTGGGAGAAAAATCATTGATAAGTTCGCCTTTGTACATGAAGTGTCTGTATCTCCATATATTATGATGTTTTTGTGTACAATAAAAAATCAAGACAGATTTTCTGACAGTTTTCTAAAGTTGTAATGAGAAAATGACCTCAGGATATTTATCAGCCAGATTGTTTATAGAAATCTAGTAGTAGTAGTTTAGAAAAATATATAAGAAAACACGATCCCCTAAATGATCCAATTGGTAGCCAAGTCTATAAAAGACTTCACCACAAAGTACAGTTACAATAAAAATAAAAATCAAACAGAAATACACCTTATACCCTTCTTTTTGAACCGTAAATAACAAGTGAGCTAGCGCAGTGCTAACAAGGGCTATAGTTTTGTGTAAAACAAATACAATTTATGGCTATCGAAGGCTTTACATTAAAATACTTTGTAGGCAACGGAGCAGGCAATTTCTTGAGTCACCGTAGAAGACTGACGTCATCGTTGCAAATGGCAACCGGCTTGGCAAGGCCTCGCGACAACTTTACCATACCTACCGGTGCGCGGTACGCAGTAAATAGCAAAGTTGTGTCTTTATACGTAGTATTATAATATCATTTACCAAGTTGATTAAATGGAGTACTATGCGTTCCAAATAAGAATAGGATCGATAACCAGGATGTGACGTCCGCCGTACTGTCAAATCGAAGATATTTTTGCAAAATTGAAGAATAACATACTGAAATATTCTTTTAAGGCAATAAGTTTTTGTTAATATAAAACATAAAATCTATAACTAGAGTTACTATTAAAGGGAAGCAATAACAATTTGAACAGTACGATGCAACAAAAGTAATGTCGAGAAATTGTTATGTATTTTACACTTAACCTATATTACACAACAAAACGTCTGTTTTCAAGGCTTTCTAAATCATTGACTATCATAGACAAGAGAATAGAAAATGTGAAAAACAAAAAACATGAACACGATGTTTCATTTTGTAAAATGTTAACTGGCACTTGAATTTTATGACCATGAACGACATCTCCATTCTGTATTGCAAAACACAATAAAACATCAACGTTACAGCTTACACAGACCGTAAAACGAAACGGGAAAGTCGTTCCCGCCATAGAAATAATATCAATTCCCGCCAATTTTCACCCGCCATGTTAAGCATGACTTCTTGCCTAGCTTCTAGTAAACAAGGTACTGTGCTTGTCTTGTCATTACTTTCCCTGTTTATTATTTTATTATATTTTGATATTGATACAGCTCTCCGTAAGAAAGCATGCAAATACCTAATTGTTTATCGTTAAGAATGAAAAATTTTTTCCTTATTTTCCTGAATAAATAAAACATCGAATTCTAAATCGCTTTTTTGTTCCGTTACAGGTCCGTATACAAAATGAATAAATCTCAGCAGTAAAGATTGCAACGGTGCATAAGCTGTGACAAGTCGTCATCATATTAACTGTCGTTAAAACACCATAGCAACTAGTTTACTCGGTCTTCCATTTACTTGACGCGCTTGCTGAACAACCTGTACCTACCTACCAATCGTACTTTGTTTTTTCCCCTAATACTTTGTGTGTATAGCACACTACAATACGTAACTTCTAATTGTATGTAATAACTGTGCATCTTATCGGTTGCCACCGTTTATAAATTCCATTACATTAACTCCCGCCATTATTCAAATTCCTATAACATATTTTGCAGCTGGCAACTGCAAGTGGGTGCGCCCACCACTGAACCTTGTCCATACGTCTAGTTGCGTAAGGTCTGACTTATTGCAACTCGAATAATCCTGTTCTAGATTTTGAATTGCTAATAAATGAGGTCGTGTAACCGATGCAAATAGTTTAGTGAAGGGCTAGGCGTTAGTTGGGCTCCATAACTCGTTTTAGAACAGTTAGCGACGCTAGTGGGTGGAAGAAAAGCGGTGGCGATGCGTGACTATTGCAATATAATACTGATGACAACGGTGGAAAAGCTACAAATTGTAGTAATTTACCACCGACCTAATCCATCTATCTAATTATTCGTATTTCTCCAATTTCCACATGATCTATGCTTGATTTAGAGTGCTTTTAAGCAGTATAAGTACTATAAATAACGACTCCTTACAATTCGACAGCATATAAATGTCCGACCAATGTAAAAAACTACTAACTTTAATAAATTCACTTCACTTCACTTAATCAGAAACTATTATCTGACAGAAAACATTCAGTAAAAAATGTCGCTCTTAATAGATTTTCTTTCAATAACCGCGGTGTAGTTACGTTACTTTTTGTCGCCTTACATCAAATCGCGAGGGTACAACCTAATAAATAAGTCACGTACAAACATCCTGCGCGATGCGTCGTCGTTGTCCATAAAAAATGCGCCACGGCTAATCGCCGGTCATCGCTCTCTCTAGCTCTTTCAAAAAATATAATATTTTATTATAACAACCCAGACGCTTACGGGAAAGACAAGTTCCATGTCAGTCGTGTCTCGTTGTGTACACAAGTGTGCGCTGTGTAATTGTGATATTGCCTAATTTGGTTCGAACAAAGGAGTGGTCTACATTTACAAAAAGTCTAGAACAAAACGTAGCTCGATCTACACAAATCACTGAACGCATCGGCATCCATTACCTTGCATCGTGTTATTTGCCTAAGTGGTTCGATACAGGATAATAAGTTAGAAAGAATAGCCGTAGGTTACGGCCACCTTTGTCTGGACTCCGCTTCGGTCATGACACCTCGGGGCTAGACAAAACGTGGTCTAATCTTCCACAGGCAAATTGCCATGTAATGGGACCGTGGGCTCCGCGATTGTTTCTATACAAGGCCGTACGTGCTTTAAATGTAGCGTTATTGGGAGATTATTATTAAAAAAATAAAAACAGGGTGTGCATCGGACCATATAGCCGAATTCGTTAATTTGAAAAAAGCGACCGTCACAACTTCCCGCGTTGATGTCAGCATTTAAAAAAAAAGTGTTGCCACGTAAATTGGCAGCGGCAAATAAAAAGGTAAATAAAAAAGTATTGATCGGTCCCAGCAGGGCGCCTCGATAACTCTTGGGCCTAATGATGCATCAACTATCATATTCGCAAGGATAATAAAGATGTTTTTGTGAGCCCTTATTATCTCACTTTGTTCCATTTTTGATTACACCTCGAGAGCATGTGAGTGAGAATCATATCTTGAAAGTGTACATCAAAGAGGATTTATTTTGACGTTTATGTTTTTGCTGGCGCACTCTGAAATACAGCTTTAATAATGGAGTTTACCTAATAATAGACGGATAATTAAGTAATAAAAACTTTGACGTGCTTTTTTACCAGCTCTGTCCAAACAACGTCAAGGTTTTGATGTACAGTCAACATTCTTATGTTAATTAATTAACATACATTGTGAAAACTTCAAGTTAGATTCGTTTTTACTTACATTTTTTACATAAAATCAGCTTAATTTGATATTGTTGCTATGGTGCCGTAGTTTAGGCAATTTTTTTTTTATATCAAGTCCAAGAGAAGCTTAGAAAAGCATTATAAAAACATTTAGATGTCTGATGAATGAATTTATCAACAAAAAATAAAGCACCGATCAAAGCATCTATTGTACCTCGCTACCATAGTCACAACGAATTTATAAAGTCGTCTGTGCACGAATTAAAAAAACTTCATCATCTCATGAGGCGGTTATAAAAAAGGTTTAGCTACTGATGTACACTTCATTTATTTTTAAAGCGACGAACGAAAATCTCATTACCGTCCTCTTTTAACGGTTTACTCTCAGAATTAGTTTCGTTAATAATGCCGGAATAGTACAAGTTTTATGGTTTCTTGTGTGACGCGAGCGTAGAACTTCTGGCGAACAAAACCTTTTAATTTTTATGAGAATCGACAAAATCACGCAAAATCATAATTTTAGAAAAAAATAATAGAAAATTACTTAGCAAGCGCAAATAGAGGAAGATAGGTGGTTTGTTTTATAAGACCAGTATGACTAGCGATGTGTCCATACATTTCTGCCCAACCTCCTTACTCCACACAAAGTATTAACACAACAGTGTCCTTTGTAAAGGACAAGATGAATTCTTTATTTCTATTGTTTCAATCACTTCACACACCCGCAGAATTTTAAAACATGAGACAAAAAGGTTTCCTTCTATTGAGGTTCTATCTACTAACTAGTTTTTAGTCCTAATTTGATTTTGGTTGTTGCGTTGTTACAGACTTAACGTCGTTTAAATCACAATCAAAGTACTCGTCGCCGTTTTCCCATCACTTGGTCTGTTGTTTAGATTCCCGCCATTCTAAAGTCGTCGACGCAAGCGCATCCGAGAGGCGGAACTCAAGTAATAGGCGCATTCCGCCGACTAGCCTGTGAATGCCGACGTACTTACGATCTTTGAATGACTTAGGAAGCCATTAACGGCCTCTCCGCTTAAAGCTTGAACATAATACCTTCCCATTGTTTATCGATTTAAAGAACAAATTCTATGTTTTATTATTAATTTAAAGGGTTTGTAAGGCTTTAATTCCATTACCGGCACTGAGTAAAGTACTTGCATTGGGTATTTTATAATACTAAGCATAAACAAAAATAAAAGGCAATGTTGCCAATTATAAAAAAAAAAACTTAAATAAATACTCTAAGCTAGCTACATAACGAAACAATATAATGAACAAGCAATTTTCATCAAGGTAACAAAGATTAAAATGCAAAAATAACAGGTAATGACGTGTCAACCATATAATTAGACATCATTTTAATACCTAGTGCTAGTCAAATGATTCATAAGGTATATAATAATTCTAGTACTGCGGGATTATTCGAAATTGTTGCCTTGGCCCTAGAACGCGGAACAGAGATTTTAGTCAGTAAGTAGTTAGAGGGGTTTTAGTCTGTAAAAGTCAGTCACCTTCTCGGTCCACCTTTTATGAAGTTTCTTGCCTTTTCTTCTCCATAGGAAACGACCAATTTGGAACCATGCACTTGCTTGCGTTACTAGAGCTAGAGTTGCGCTACGGCATTCTAACATTTCTAACCTTAAGCCTGATGACCACTAACGGCGGTCCTCTGGTCCTCAATTCCTCATACAACATGGCCGCATGATCCACTCTTGAGCGGGAAAATCCATTAATTTCTGATGACTTCCGAAAAATATTGGTATTGTTTTTTACAATAACCATATAGATAGGCATACAAAATGGAAGCTAAGATGAGAACTTACGTTAAAATAAAATAATACCTACTTACGAAAGAAGGCTCTACGAACCAATCGGCTTAGCCGCCAATTTGATCTTACTTTATGGCGGGAAGCCTAATCTATGGAAACGGCCACAGATTGTAATAAAGATGAATATTTTTTTCTTTTTTTACTCTCAACTTTGTTTGTGTAGGTAACGTTATTTTTAAGCGACTTCAAAAAAAGGTCAATTCGACCGTATGTTTTTTTTTAATTTTTGTTTAGGTGTAGATTAAATATTAAAAGTACTTGTGTATACTGCAACAGCCCACATGTTTTATAATTAATTAAAGTAAACGATCCTCTATCTTTTATGTTTTACGAAACGCCTTAAGGTTATTGCCAAAAAAAAGAACAAATCTGCCAAAAAGGGTTTCCACCTACTTGGTTAGATTTGTTGTAAACTTTGTTGATAATTTAAAAAGATACAATACCTACCTACTCTGAAACAATTTTTTCACATTGTGTATGCGTTAGTGCGTTTTAATTCACCACTAATTCACAATTCAGGCGTGTTGCGTAAAATCTGTGAAATGTCAATTTACATGATGGACTTTTCCCGGGAGCTTTTTCACTATTTTTTTTTATATCTGACTACATTTATCCGATTGATTACGATGGTTTCTACTAACCACTGCTGAAAGACACATTTTTCTATCGGAAACATAATTATTTACTTATGTCCCTCTTTTTTTACCGAACAAAGACTCCGTAACACCCGCACTGTTAAACAAACAGAACTATGGCCTCGCCCGACTTTTACTAGGTACCAATATACTTATTTATATCAGTTATAGAATATATAGATATTCTATAACTGTTAGTCGAAATCGACTAGGTAAATTGTTATAGAACAATTTACCTAGTCGATTTACTAGGTAATGAATGAACCGAATAAAGTTGGGGTAATTTTGACCCTGAGGTATTAAACTTTGGCTTAAAAGTTTATTAACCAATAAGAACATGAAAAACTGTGTTTGTCCACTGTCTTTCTATTGATTCACGAGTTCGGGTCAAAGTTATACCTCAGGGCTAAAGTAACCCCGCTACGGAATGTCACATCTTGTTTGTTTTTCTATTTCTACGTAACGTAACCTTTTAACTTCTAACAAATATCTACCTAATTTGTTCACCTTCAGAACTGATTTGTAAGTCAAAACAATTAAATTATTTTTAATAATACAGCTTCGACTTCGTTATAAAACTGGTAAAACTACTTAAAATGACATCAGAGATATTTACATCACGATAAATAGGCACATTGACTGTTTAATGATTACTTCTAATCTTCTATCTAAGCCAATTAAATATAGCGAGAATGATTTTGTCAATTGCATATTTCCCTCTCGTAGTGAGGTGGCCCGTGTCCCAGCAGTGGGAACATTAATAAGGCTGACAGATGATGATGATGGTATTTTCTTATTATTAGAAAAGAGTAAAAACTAATTCACACCCTTTTTCAAGTCCTCTTTGCCAATTTAAATATTCCCTTTAATAAATAAATATGTTGTATATTCTAGTGTACACATTGAACGAATGGCGTTCAATGTGTACACTAGAATATACAACATATTTATTTATTATATAATATATTTTAGCATAAATAAGAATATCTTATAAATACCTACAGTTGAAATTTACAAATTTGGACATATTATGGCTTTTTTCCAAATCCGCCCCTAAGGCTACCCACTGACCGGGCACTTCTATTGTTTATGCAAAAAGTAGAGAGTCCTCCAATTGCTGAGAATTTTTCGGGACACCGTTTAATGAATAGAATTTGAATATTAGCTAGATAAATTTTATAACGCGGTTGACCCAGACTGGGATATAGAAACGAGCTAAGGCCTACCAGTAACATTAAATCTAAAAAAACTAGCTTCTGCACGCTACTTTGCCCGCGTCAAAGTAGGGTTTTCCGTACAAACTTAGGACCCTCGTTTCATCTTTTAAGGAGTGAATATTGGAAAATCCTTCCTTACTCTCGCCTACGTTTAAAAATGTAACGCAAAATTTCACGATCCTAGTCCCCGTAGTTTCAGCTGTGCGTTGTTATGTCAGTCAGTCAATATCATATTTAATTTATATAGATATGAAAAGAGGTGGGGAAGATTTAGGGCCTGCAGTGGGACAACACAAGCATATCATAATTTATCAGCAACTAAAAGGTGACAGTCATCAAAGTTTCTGCATAAAAAGATACTACGCTCGCATCTTGATGACTTGTGTATTATAATATTTTGTAGGTAGAGCAATTCGCAAAAACTGTAACACCGAGCGTACACCAACCCTAGCTTCTAAGCAGGAAACTGTTCAATTAGAAAATTCAATGGAAGTCTTATCGATTGTTTTCTTGATCGAATAGAACATGTTGATTTGTATTGAAGTAAATATTACTTTAGATAAAAAAACGCTCTTACTTATCAACTGCTCACAAACAAAAACCACAATATTTACCAACACGCAATAGTATTAAATATAAATTCAATCTCCAACTCCACTGTGGGCACAAATAGTCCACTCGTGCGCAATCAGAGACACGCACCAAGCAATCCTACGTCAAGTGTTATAATTTTGAAGCTCTCCGAGGTCAGGTTAAGTAATCCTTGCAACGAACCGTAACAACTCATTCATTGCTTTACAAACCGATGCAAATGAACCCGCGAATGGGTACCGAGTATCGAGTACCAACCATTTATCGACTAGACCACAATACTAGACAGAGAGAGCATTTGCCATTTCGAATTAAAAAGTAAACAAACCTCTTTGCAGAGTCGTTGAAGCGGGATGTCCTTTAAAAAAAAACCAATCACTGAACGGTTATGAAACACTATTGTAACGGGCACGATTGACAGTTTACGACACAATATGGATCCCGCGATCGTATTCCGAGTTTGTGGTGCCGCGACGTGCGTACGCGCCGTTCGTTCCGCGCTGACTGCCTGCCTCGCGAGACGTGCCCAGTGAACGTAGCATGACCTTCCTGCCCACAGAGCCTAGCAATAGAACCTCTTTTCCTTTTAAGACGTGTCCCCAAAATTATTGACCTTCTAGGAAAAATAGGACCTGTCCCTTTATTAAGTTTAGGATTTCTGGACACCCGAAACTACAAAAACCAGGGTAGGGGCAAACTACAAAAAAGGGTTTCCCTTTATTTGCTGGATTTGAACATCTTTTTTATTTAAACAATTAAATTTTAATTTTCCGATGTTACATAACTACATAAGAAAAATCTTTATAGCTTTTATTTTGGTATTTAACAAACTAAGATATTATTAATTTTTAAAAATAAACGCAGTCACTATTCAATTACAAAACCACTATACTTACCTCGATTCACTTTTTCGATATTCATTATATTTGTGAATGAGAGTAATCCTAATCGTAAATTCAATTTAAATCAATGAAAACAATATTCGGTCTAAAAACTACCTTGATTAAAAATCACTAGAAGCTTATTTTTCTATTATAATGTTTATTTATACATTAAAGTTTTTGTTCCAATATTGCGATTATACAGTAAGGGGTCAATTCTTTAATTAAACTAATCGCGATTATTTAAAATAAAAGCGAGTAATCGAGATTATAGCTTCATTTTGCGTTCAAAACAAAACACAGTTTACTTTGTTTTTAGGGTTCCGTAGCCAAAATGGCAAAAACGGAACCCTTATAGTTTCGTCATGTCCGTCTGTCCGTCTGTCCGTCTGTCCGTCTGTCCGTCTGTCCGTCTGTCACAGCCGATTTACTCGGAAACTATAAGTACTACAGTGATGAAATTTGATGGGAGTATGTGTTGTATGAACCGCTACAAAATTATGACACTAAATAGTAAAAAAAAGAATTGGGGGTGGGGCCCCCCATACATGTAACTGAGGGATGAAAATTTTTTTTTCGATGTACATACCCGTGTGGGGTATCAATGGAAAGGTCTTTTAAAATGATATAAAGTTTTCTAAAAAACATTTTTCTTAAAGTGAACGGTTTTTGAGATATCAGCTCTCAAAGTCGTAAAAAGTATGTCCCCCCCCTCTATTTTTATAACTACGGGGTATAAAATTCTAAAAAAAATAGAGGTGATGCATGCTAATTAACTCTTTCAACGATTTTTGGTTTGATCAAAGTATCTCTTATAGTTTTTGAGATAGGTTGATTTAACTGTAATTTTGGTTAAGGTATTGTGCTTACACTGAAAACGATGGCTGAACCTTATAAGATAGATCAAAAAATATACTACAGTATTGTACACCTTTAAAAATCCGCGATGATATAAAATCTTTATAATGTAGGTACTTTTTACGAGAAATATTAGCTTATTCAAGCAATACGCCATTAATCCTTATCCAGTAATGTACCTTAAATACATTGTGCATTTGATAAAGTTTAATATTACAAATGTGATTGTTGAGTAATAATAGGTTAAACATATCCATCGAACCAATATTTTTAAAACGCGTTAATCCTATAGATTATTATTACATCGATTCAAGAAGATCGGTCGCTCGCTGCGCTGCAGCGCGTGAGTTGCGGGGCGTGGTCTCGCGCGGGGGCGGGGATAAGATAGCTAACCGCGTCGACCCGAACGGGCAGACACGTGAGGGCAGACGTCGTTGTCACTTGTGCGCGCTAAGAGAATTTCATCGTTCCCATTTACTTCTTTCGCAAGTCGAATTTGGCGTTGAGACTTTTTAATATTGAATTGTACCTATTATAAAAAATAAGTAAGTAGGTATACTGGTTTAATAGGTGCTATTAAACCGGTCACGTACTAATAAATCCCCCAATAATATAAATTCATTTGTTTTTGGTGCAAATTTTAGTGTTTCGTAGCAGGTTTAAGTATATTATATTTGCTGCTACGGAACCCTTTGTGCGCGAGCCCGACTCGCACTTGGCCGGTTTTTTTGTTTTAATCGCGATTAGTGTTAATGGTGAATTTGGCCCTTATCAGTAATTATTATATTTAAATTCAAAAAACTTAAATATAATAATATTTTATATATATATATATATTGTTTATTCATCCTTAGGGTTAAATTAAAAAAAAATACATGTATTTTTTTCTGTAGCTATCCACATCTAAGTACAGAAAGATAAATTAGCATCAAAAATCCTATAAGTACCCAACCATCTTTACGTATTTATAATTTTTTATAATCGTTACATAGCCGCTTAACGATTCACATCATCGCGGTAACAACGGTGAAGAAAGTGTTAACAGGTGATTTCAGTTAAGTACTTTGTCATTATTAATTATTGCGCATACTATGCGCAGTTATGTTGCGTGTAACGGAACTAGTAAATGTTGCCATAATAATTTTCTTCTTTAGCAGTAGAAAATAAATAAATCCTGAATGATATTACTTTGGCACGATATAGCTATTCAATATGTTTAGAGTAGATGAAGAAAAACCGTATTCTTATTTTTCGCATAAGAGCGAAACCAAACAAAGCTTTGCAATGGTAGAATCACACACGTTAACAGCTGCAATTTTACTGTGTGCAGAATCACACGGTAACATTGTCCTAGTGACACCTGTTAAGGCTGTCATCAGACTCACCAGTGCTACCGATGTTCTGACTTTAACGCTAAGATCAAAATAGCGACGTTTGCTTAGCCCTCAACTTTGCTCCCTAAGCGAACGCCGGCGTCAGCAAACCTATTGTTTGTGTCTCTTTTATGTCAACAGCACTTACTGTCCTACTGCTGGGCAAATGCCTCCCCCAATCCTTTCAAATCTTCTTTTCCCATCCTATCTCGTACCAGTCCTCTTGGTACGCGTCTAGATCATCCCCCGGCACCTATTTCTAGGCCAGCCTCGATGACGCTTCCTCCAGCAGTTGCCCACTGTGTAGTGTTGCTCGCCCAATGATCCATTAGAAAAGTTAAACTTCAAAAAAATATTAAACTTAAAATTTACGACTAAGTAAATGCAAATATTTTGTAGGCATATTCATTTTCATAAATTAATGGATGCTCACAATTAATTTTTTTACTAATCGAGAGTTCAAACATATATGAAAATAAAATCTAATTACTACACAGGAATTCTACTCAAATTCTATTGATGTTATTCAAGCAAAGCTCCGTCATTATCCTACTCTATTTTATTTTTGGAAACTTACAAAAATTTTGCCAGCCCATAAATTAACTAGAGTAACAATAAGTAAAAATATTTTTTTCAGGCAGAATCATTAGCGACTTATAATATTAGTCTAGTGACTTGGAACGTTTGGAGTTGGCAACACTAGTAGTCACCGACTGTTACTAGTGATGGGCGCATGCGTAGTTTAGATAACTGGAGTTGAAATGGTAGACAACTTAAATTGCATCGAGTGAAGACGACTCGATGCGCTAAAGCCGAACTGTATGTTCGGCCGAATAAATACAGTTCATTGAATCAACTCGATCCACTCAATAACTAGATAAATAGTGTAGTGTCTTGAATCAGACCTACTGGACTTAGACGGAAGTTATTGCACATACTTAATCTTTGTGATTAGTTAGTAAGTGATATTTCTATTTTCAATCGTTTTATGTTAAACGAGCACTTTCACGTGAACAAAGTAAATTGTCTATTACTTTGTTCACTCGAAATATAAATAGTTTAGTAACGTTTTCATTACATGTTTATAAACAGAAGAAGAATAAGATTGTTTTATTAAAACTTAACTTTCCCCAAATAAATTGGCGTCGCAACTCGCGTCGCTCGTCGTGATTTGAACAATGAACTACTACTCAGGTACCGACTGAGTCTACTCGAGGTAAAACAAAAAGAAATTCGATTTATACCATTACTTTTCAACTCGAGTAATTCGTTTAAAATTATTCAACTCGCCCATCACTATTGAGGCTATCTGTCACATCACAGCTGTCACTGATATGGCGTCTGTCTGTTTAGTGTTTTGCTGTGGTGTTGATCGCATTGTTTTGCCATGATTTAAGTTTCTTAATAAAACACAACAATTGGATATAAAACCTCCCTCTCTGATATTAAATAAGTAAAGCAAGATGCATCACTTCAGGAAACTCGTTACAAATACTGGTAAGCTGTCTTCATTAAAACAGGTTATGTTTTCTATTTCATAACAAATATATTTATAGTAAAAATACTTTTTTAGACAAGTTTCTAATTAAATAGGCTAAATAGAATAAAATAAACGTATCTTTTGAACATTTTACTGTCGATTTATAACGCCATTACACAATATATAGATATTTTAAATGTTTGTCGCGAAATTTAAGTTCTTGTATTTACTCAGTCAATTTAAACAATTCGAATTACTCAGATCAAGTTACATAATTTACTTATTTGTCTACACAGGTAGTTCTCGTGGTCTGGTAAAAGTTTTTTGACTTTTAATGCCCTTTTTGTTATTTCTTTTTTATTTCGCATTTCTTTTTTAGCAAGTCATCTCAATTTGATGCCCATTTTGTAGGAAAGCATAAAAAAGTTTAAATCCGCCATGTTTAGAAGGACGCCATATTGTTGGGTTTACAAGGAAGTCACACATTTTTTTGTGTTACTCTCAGCAAGCCCTTTCATTTGGTACCCATATTGTAGGAATGCATAAAAAAAAACTTATCTGCCATCTTGGGGTCTTCCGCCATATTGAATTAAGAATGATGTCACATAGCTAGCCATGCATTGTCATCTAATCTAAATGTGCATACAAAATTTCAGTTCAATCAGTTGAAGATAACTGCTTAAAAATTCAGTTGGGAAATTCCACCCAAACTGACATAGTTACATACCTACATACATTGCATGTTAAATAAAAAAAGACTTCCTGATCTGTTATTACTCTTCCTTTTTTTAGAGAATGGTACAACTTTATACCACATTAATTTATCAAATAATTATGTAATATTTAAAGTAATTAAATCAATTACATAAATCTACCACTTTGTTACTATTATGAATAGTAATAAAGTGGTAAGGGCAACATAAATAAGCCTAATATCTCAAAATAAATGTTACTGTAGAGGAAATGTTTAGTATGCATACATACTTACTTAATATTGAGCCAAGATTAACTAATGACAGCATTAGTGGGAGCAAGGTCTAGTCAAATATAGGTATTCTAACAATACATGCTTTGATAGCCAGATACAAGGAAATAAAAAAGCTATCTTTTTTTGTTTTTTTTTTTATGGTAGGTAAAAATCATCCAATGACGAATTCCGCTCTTGGGTGGAGCGGGAAACAGTGTAAGACTCTTACTGACTAAACAACCTACCCCGTTCCTCCCTTGCCTTATTCTTTGCACTGTTAGTGCATTTGGCTAGTGCCAATTTTGGAAGAAAAATCATTTTTAGTTTTCTGTCATGAGTCAGTTTGAGTTCCATTCGAAAGGTATAACATATTCTAATGTTTTTGCATATATTGAGTCAGTCTTGGCAAGCTTCGCTGACATAGGCAATACTACAATCCCATTCCTGGCTTGATTTTGCTGGAATCGCATTTGTTTGAATGGTCACATATTGTCCAGTGTTTGGACACACTTGAGATACAAACCTACACCAATTTTTACATCATCACAATAACATATGTACTAGGAACCAATTTGCGAATAATTAAAACAGCCACTGAACTTCACCCTGGAAGTTCCAGCCAAAATAACACTTATTATACGTGAAATATAAGTTGAACCACAATGGCGACCGATTGGGACTACGCAGTAACAGATTTTCAGGTGCCAATCTAGGTGGGGGGCTGCGCATAACCAGAGTAGGGTGTAACTTATTTACAAAAAAAATTGAAAATAATGGGAATTTTTTTCTCTCCTTGCATCATTGTTTACCATCAATTCGGATCTCAGTCAAACACTAGATAAATCAATTAATAAAAAAAAAAATTGCCTCATACTATACCTATTTTCTCAAAACAGAAAATTAAATTAAGAACATTTTTTTTTTTCCAGCAACCAAAGAGCACAAGAAACTTTTTAGACTGCCACTATTTAAAGACTCATTAAGGACATGTTCAGGTACCATAGAAACACCCCCTAAAGACAAACAAGGTGATGTCCCAAAGAAGAAAACGGTAAAGAAAGAAAATGGTGTCGGGGATGGGGGGCCCATAGACTTGCTTGGTATACCCAAAGGTAACCTGGGACAGCCGACATATCACACACATCGTCACATAATAAGATCAGAGGACTATTTGACTTGTGGAATAACACAGGCGGAGTATAAAGAGAGACGGGAGCGGTTTGTGAGCAAGCTGACCGAGGAACTAAACGTTAATGCTTCACATATTGTAAGTTTATTTCACTTTATTTTTAGTATTTCCATTTCGAGCTGATATCCACACGTCCACAATAGCATGTATTTTGTGCAAAATGTATCTTTTGATCCAACCCAGGTCCTCAAGGAAGGTCATCAGCTTCTCTAGTCTTAGCACTACCCCACCTTAGGGCTGAAACTGCGTTACGCGGTCGCCTGCGCGGTCCCATACAAAAGTGCACCATCGCAGTTAGCCACGCCCCTCTTGCTACGTAAAAGTAATACATAAAAGTTCTCCGATTCTACTACATGCACACCATTAAAGTTGAACAGCGACACTGTGCAGGTAATAATCCGGTACCCACTAAGGGAACTGCCACAGAGGACACACGCGCAGTCACACGACAGGGCCCGTACGTGCCCCCGCTTAACGCAGCGGCCTCAGAGACGCGGCGCGTTGTGCGTCTATCGTATATTGCCATATGTTTGTGTTTGCGCGTACGATGACACGGCCCGCTGCTGCAATGTACGACTAACGCCCACGCGTCGTCTTTCGCGCCGCGTCTCCGTAAACGTAAACTTTCATTACTCACGTGTATCATACGATGTTTTTCAATAAACTTGCTCAGAAAGTGGCTCTTATTGCACTACACTTAAGTATCTTTCACTTGAATCAATCTATCTATTTAAAAAAACCGCTTCAAAATCCGTTGCGCAGTTTTAACGATTTAAGCATACATAGAGAGAGCAGTGGTGTCCGAGTGGTAACGGCCCCGACTTACGAGTTGTAGGTCACGGGTTCAAACCCAGCCCAACGCATTACTTTGTGTAATTTATTTCATCACCACTGCCCTCAAAACGGTGAGGAAACCGGCATGTCCTAGAACCAAAAATTCGAAGACATGTGACATCCACCAATCCGCACTGGGCCCGCGTGGTGGATTATGGCCCATTCCCTCTCCTAGAGAGGAGGCCTGTGTCCCAGCAGTGGGAACATTTAAAGGCTTATGATGAAGCATACATAGGGACAGACAGCGGGAAGCGACTTTCTTTTATACTATTCAATTATTCTTATTTTCAGATAGTAATTCCAGCCGCACGAAAACAGTACATGTCTGACAAGATACCATATCCGTTCAGACAGAGTTCAGACTTCTTCTACCTCACTGGTTGCATGGAACCTTCGGCAGCTCTAGTCCTCGTGAAGCCATCACAAACTGACAACTTTAAGGTAGGAAAAGGCAGTAACAACTTACACCCGTATTCACAAACGTTACTATGCGGTCTCACAGTGCTCGCGAGCGCACAGGGCAGGGTTTGTGAACTACGCAACACAAACGAACCAATCACAGAGCTCTATTTCAACGCTGTGCGTTTGCTTAGTCAAGGGTCGTTTGAGTATTGTTTGTGAATACGGGTGTTAATCTTTTCAGTTCAATACATTTCACAGAAGCCTACAAGGGGCCGTAAGCAATGTAGAAGTGAATTCCGGGGCTCTCAAACGAAGACAAAGAAGAAACAGGAGTGGGTTTTAGTCAGTAAGAGTCTGACACTGCGTATCTCCCGCAGTGTCAGACTCTTACTGACTAAAACCGCTTCGCCAAAGGGCGGCAGATGTTACCGTATGATTTTCCTCATAAAAAAAAGTAGGTCTACAAAAGACATTTATAAAACTTTACAAGCTAGCGCACGGTTGGCATGGTACGGCGGAAAATGTCATTTTATGATTTCCCATCTAAAAAAAAAACAAATTTTACAACTAAAACGAGTTCACAATGATTAATGTTGCAATCTGTTGGTCAGGTTTTGAGGAACCCAGATTTTGGGAGCCGCGGGGCACTTCCTCACCCAGCCTATTGGTAGCTACACCAGTGAATTGAACCTCCATTTACCTCTTTTCAAGAGCGTTCTATTCGTGCACTTATTTTATTAAAACCTTTATTTTTGTACGAGTTTTCAAGCGCTAAAATTCGCAGAGCCAACTTCAGACTCACCAAGATGCGACGACCGTACTGTATATCTGATAGCCGCATCGAATAACATACCGTACTTAATATAAAATACAAGTTGACGCGCTATATTGTAATTGTTACTATTTTGGTGTACAATAAAGTTTATATTGAAAACAAAATACACCATCGGTGAAAATTTAAACTGTACGAGACAACAAATGTAGAATAAAATAAATATTTGAATAGGACTCCCATACAGCAAACATGATTTTTTTGCCATTATGTTACTAAACCCTTCGTGCACGAGTCAAAGTCGCATTTGTCCAGTTTTTCTTTTTTATGTATCTTAAGTGTAAGTCTTATAGAATTGAACCTGCATTTACCTCTTTTCCAGAGCATTCTATTCGTGCACGACAAGGACTCACACGCGGAACTCTGGGAAGGCCCTCGAACAGGCTGCGCAGTGGCCCCCAAACTCTTCTGTGTCGACGAAGCCCAGCCCGTCGGACAGTTTGGAACTTTTCTCAACAAGTGAGCATATAATTTACTTACTGTACACAAAGCTATTCTGCTACTTTCTTACTTACATTTTCTTTTTATTTGCTTCGCTTTTCATGTTTACACAAATGTTTGGAAAAAGAACGAAACATGTTTTTTATTGGTAATGTAACATTAACGCTTTGTTTTATTTCTTTGAGTTTTAATTTTGAAATGGCGACTCGGCTTTGCATGTTTGTAATTTGATTTCTGGTAGTTTTTTCTAATTATTTCTCTTTACAAATCTTGTCCTAGTTATTATAAACACAACAAAAATACAAACAACCAAATCAGTCCTCAGGTAATGCTTCAGAACAGCTTCTGTAAATTCCACTACACAATTTTTTTTTTAAGAAATATTTGACCCACACTTAGGAATTACTCCTGTGTTGTAGGTGCGTTCACAAACATGTAAAGTTACATACACGAGATATCCAGACCCTGAACACCTAATTATAGGCCATACAAACATTTGTTCCGTGCGGGAATCGAATCCTTGACCTTCAGTTTCAATCGATCAACCACTGCGTCAGCCGAGCCGTCAAAAATGTGATAGTTCGATTTAAACGTAATAGTGGCTCGAGACACTCCACAAATACACAGTAGAAATTTCTTGTGTCTTTAGTACGCAAAATACGCGCTTTAGTCGTGTAGTTGCGAATAACAGCCCGAAATAAGATTTAAAAAAAAGGTAACTGCCTATGACTCTTTTAAGTCAGTCACGCAACAATCACATTTGGATGATGTCCACTAATGATGACCACTAAGTGCGGAAACTGACAACAAGATAAGATGAGACAGTCTGGCTTATACTCGTAGTTCTTTCTTAGTAGTTCATTTCCAACATAATGCACTCGCAATAGTCAAACAATCGCGTACTAAAATTATTTACGCTTCGTAAGAGTATTTTAGTCGAGAATTTAATACATAGCTCGTTATACAGCTCGTAGTAAGAGAGAAAGCGAGAAGTTTGTCGAACTCACACACAGTTCACGAAACGCCAGTCACTCTGCCCCTAGCCAAATTAAGTTCGTTTCGTTAACATCGAACACTTTGGGTCAACTCGCACCGAAAGAGCGGCTAAGGGCAGCTCGGTAGAGAAGGCACGCGGATAGAATTCGTCGGAATTCCCGCGGCGCTGCGGGCATCCGCGCAACTCCTTCGAGTTTCTCATGCGATAATAAGTATTATAATAATGAAAATAAAGTTTAAATTCATATGACACTGAAACTGCGCTCCGCTACGCGTCCCTTCGCCGCTCTTTCGGTGTGAGTTGACCCCTAAAGTTAGCCACGCCGTCAATTCCTTTGTTCTGACGCCATCACAATGCTCTGTCACGTAGTCAGAACAAGGGAATTAGAGGCGTGGCCAATTAAATGCGTTCGACGTTAACGAAACGATAGTAACTTGGCCAGGGCGGCTGAAACTGAAAGTTACAGGTATACTCCTCAAAACAAAACTAAACATATAGTCTTAAATGAACTTGTATCCACAAATATAACCTGACATAAAGATTTAAATACCTAGCACTTGTTACAGGATGACCCAATCAACGAAGCCAGCAGTTCTCTGGTACAACACCGAGTCTGTAGCTGACTTGGAGATCCAGAAGGCAGTCCAGGGTGCTCTGAGGGGGGACAATAGTAACCTGACTATAGCCGACCCTCAGCGCGCTCTGCACTTCATGCGCGTTATCAAGTCTCCAGCGGAGATTGAGGTGATGAAGGAAACTTGCTATATTGGGTCCACGTCGATTAATATGGCCATGGCTTGTACTAAGTCAGGTGAGTGAAATTAGTTTTAAGTGACTTCTAGTAAGTTGTAACAAAATTCAATTTGATAGTTTTTTTTTTTAATTTGTAACTCTGCATCAATTAGGATGGTAGCAAATATTATATTTGCAGTAACGACATGTACAGTACGGCCGTCGGATCTCTAATCAGCAGTTCTTTACTTAAAACGCGTGAATTAAATTCAAGTAAAAGAAAAAATGTATTTGTTTAATTTTATCTTTACAAATTGATAGTATTTCATGTACCGGATCGACCCTCCACGGGATTAAAACGACCAAAATTTAATGGCGCCTATTCTATTTTCAAATTAGAGCGATGTCATATCTCAACGCCTACCATTGGACCAAACTGACATCAAATATCATCACAGAATTATTTGTGATGATATTTGTCGGGCCGTTTTCGAAACAGAGATCGGTAATCTAGTACATTGATGATCGAAGTTCAAACCTAACCAATCTGTTCCAGGCATATCAGAGCACATGATCGGCGCCGTCCTGGAGTACACCAGCAAGATCGGAGGCGCGGACCACCTCGCCTTCCCGCCCGTGGTGGCGGGCGGCTCGCGCGCCACGCACATACACTACGTGGCTAACAACCAGATTCTGAACGACGATGAGTTGCTGCTGGTTGACTCAGGTAAATTGAACTGCAGCGGAAGTCAAACTGTATAAATTGAACTGCAGCGGAAGTCAAACTGTATAAATTGAACTGCAGCGGAAGTCAAACTGCACCCGTTGCCTCCGACAAAAGTGTACGAGGGAACACCGGGTTGGTTTTAGTCAGTAAGAGTCTGACAGACCCCTCCACCTACCCCAGGGTGGAGGACATCCATAAGGATTTCCACCACAAAAAAAAAGGTATGTTGAACTGCAGCAGAAGTCAAACTGCACCCGTTGCCTCCGACAAAAGTGAACGAGGGAACACCGGGGTGGTTTTAGTCAGTAAGAGTCTTGACAGACCCCTCCACCTACCCCAGGGTGGAGAGGACATCCATGTGGATTTCCACCACGAAAAAAAAGGTATGTTGAACTGAAGGTGGGTCTTTGTGTAAAGAGCAGGAGCCGAGCACAAATTCGTGTAACATGGACCGACTTATAGCATAGCAAGCATAGCATTAGCTTTATAATGGCCTCTAGAGGTCTCTAGGGTAGGGAAAGGGCCGTAATCCACCACGCGAGTCTAATGCTGGTTGGTGGCTGTCACATGTCTTCGAATTTTTAGTTCTAGGACATGACAGTCACCTCACAACCATTTGCTATGGTAACGCGCAGCCCCGTACTTTAATATTGAGATTCGAAAAGAAACCGATTTTCGATTCTAGTGATTACCTTCTAGGATATTTAGCTAATTTAACATAACTACCAAGTTGTACGTGAGTCTGTTTTACTCAACCTGTAGGTACTAAATATTTTTATAACTTTCAGGCAGTCAACGATGGATGTACAACTCGGACATATCGCGGACGTGGCCGGTGTCCGGCAAGTTCGACAAGTACCAGACGATACTATACGAATTAGTTCTCGCTGTGCAGGTAACTTGTAAATTAATTTAATTGCCGGTATAGACACATATATATAGATATTATGGTAAATAAAATAATATGGATATAGTCCATACTATTTTTTGTAATTCGACCCGCCCCATCTTCGCACGGGTACTGATATTGAACATATTATGCATGTATTATACACATAAACCTTCCCCTTGAATCATTCTATATATTATTGTTAAAAAAACCACATCAAAATCCGTGGCGTACTTTTAAAGATCTAAGCATACATAGGGACGAAGCAACTTTGTTTTATACTATGTAATGATAATGAAGTAACTGTCAGGTATCTTGAAGCAAACATAGATTTTAGTTCAATAACCTTTTTAATACCTTACCTACTTAGTAATTAGAGACATACTAGAAAGACAATAGCGGCGTTAGCTCGCGGCTCAAGAGATTAAGCCCCAAGAGGACAGCGGTGTCCGCACACCTATTATGTTTTAATTGTGTCTGTAATTACGGTAGTCGGAAGGTGAAGTTATTAACTTCTTTGTAATTTGTGTTTCAGAATCGTTTGATAGAGATCTTAGGTGAGCAGCGTCCGCCTCTGGACCAGCTGTTTGACACGATGTGTCGCTTGCTGGGCAAGCATTTGCAACAGGAAGGCATCCTGCCCAAGGACATTGATGGACAGGAACTGCTTGGGGTGAGAATTCAATTTTAACTATCTTTTGCCTGCGGTTTTGTCCGCTTCAGAGCAGTAAATTATCCCAAAAGAACATACTACCCGCAAAAGAAAATCCCGTCTTAAATCAAGCCATGATATCATGTTATGGACTGCAGGATAATTAGAAAAAGTGATTGCGACCCTGGGACGCAAAGAGCTACTAAAAACATGGGTGAGTTGTATGTCAGTACAATTCTGACAGTCTCAGTATATTATTATTATTATTTCATGATTTCTTATGTATTTATTACAATAATATTGCTTGCAGACTTCATCATCATCCTACCCTTATCCCATAATACTTGGGGTCGGTGCAACATGTTTTTTTTTCCACTCTGTCCTGTCACCCGTCACACTATCACTAACTCCCTTTTCTTTCATGTCACTTCTCACACAATCCATCCATCTCTTCTTCGGCCTCCCTCTTCCTCTCCATCCATCTACGTGTACAGTCTCGTCTTCAATTTTATTAAATATCTGTAATATTGACATGTACAGAAAGCGTACCGGCTGTGTCCTCACCACGTGTCGCACTACTTGGGCTTGGACGTGCACGACGCGCCGCTCGTGCGCCGCAACGTGCCCGTCAGCACCAACATGATCGTCACTGTAGAACCAGGTGAGTTGTGGCAAATTCACTGCTTGCAACTGCTGGAACAACTTTCCACCGTCTTTTTGTGCTATGCAAAACGGTTGGTACTTTTAGTTATTGTCATAATCCTGTGGGAACGTAATCCGACGAACAATTATTTTAAAGAAAAAATCAGCGTATATACACTATTAAATTTTGGTCGTTTTTATCCCGTGGAGGGTTGATCCGGTACATGAAACATTTTTGGTTTTTGCGGATAAAATTAAAAAATAATGTACTTTTTTTTCTGAAACTCAAAATTAATCTATTTGTATACAAAATTCATATCTTTAAGTAAAGAACAGCTGAGCGGGTTCAATTACCGTAGGTAGTAACTACCTATCGAATTAAGAATATCAAATCGATAGTGTTTCATGTACTAGTGTATTATTAATTACTAGCGACCCGCCCCAGCTTCGCGCGGGTACTGATATTGAATATATTATAATAATAATAGCAACTTTATGCATACATAAGCAACTTTATTTTATACTATGTAATGATAAGAAAAATTTCTCGTCACCAGGTCTCTACATTGCACGTGACGACACGACGGTCCCCGAAGAGTTCCGAGGCGTCGGAATAAGAATCGAGGACGATGTGCTCATCACGGATGGCGAGCCCTACGTATTAACTGCATCATGCCTAAAAGAAATCATTGAAATCGAAGATATAGTGGGCAACCATGGGCAACTGACATAATCGCAACATTTGACGAATATTTCTATAGTTCATTTATTAATTCTAGACTACGATTTGACAACTCAGAATGTCACACTCTAGAAATATGTTCCCAATTTTCTAGAGTTTGACATTTTAAGGTGTCAAATCGTAGTCTGGGATTAAAAAACGAACTTTAGAATACTTTTGGACCAGGCGGAAATTCTGAGCTTAGGTTACCTAGTGTATTATTAGGAAATATATAAAATGTTGCCATAATTTGGCTGTTCTCACTTAATAGGACCACTATAGGTTAACATGGTACGCGGCTATTAAGTTTTGCCATTTGCCGCGTAAATCGAAACTCGAAATGCATTCGAAAATCGATTATAACCCTCATCGATCCATGATCATGGTCAACCTTGTAACCGATTTTCGAGTCTCAATCGAAGTGGGAGCCACCACAAAACGAATGGTCCAACTTGTTTGCCGCGTACTGTACCAGGTGTGAACATGATGAATTTTCATGGAGTTACAATTGGCTACTAGCAAATAGATATTATGGAAATAAGATTTTGACTGGATTTAACTTTGTTTTTCCTTATTTTTTGTCCAATTTGCATAGATATTATTGTGATTGTACAATTATTTAAATAATCCACTACCTACATAGATTGGCGGTGATCTGGCAATAAGTTGGTAATCGCCATAATTTGTTTTTCGATTACCAACTCTATTGCCTGGACAATAAGTCGGTAATTTAAAACCGAGTTGCGATTACAGACTTTTTTCCCTGGGGCGTCGACATATACATATTTTTTTACCACTATACACTAAGTCGAACCTATATTTGTATTCAGTGGCTTGACAATTGAAGGGATGCTAGTATAAAAAAAATCGCTAAGTTACGTCTAAAAAATCATTGAACTGAAATTAATTTTATTCTTGAACACAGATATTTAAGCATTTTTTTTTTTCATATTAAGATAATAGAACTGCAAAATAATCATTTGCAATATTACAAGGATGAATACGCATTTTATTTCATTTATTCAATACAACTATGTTACCATTTTACAAATTCATTCTCCTTATATTATTTTTGTAGCTTGGCAACATTATTTCATTAGCCACAAGCGAACGCCGGCGTTCGCACATCTATTGGTCTTTAATTGTGTCTGTAATTTGAAGATCGAAAGGGTAAAATGAAATCGTTATTTACGGAGAAACGGCGTGATAAAGAAGCAATAAGCCGCTTTTGGGTTGTTCTTACAAATGTTACTTTTGTAAAAATGTCGCCATTTTTCACATAAATTTTGTACTAGAAGCGCAAATATAAACTTGTAGTACAATATTAGTGGTACTTTTGAAATATTTACCTTTTTCGTAGCATTTGTGCACGTATTATTTTTACTATTATGTTCTTATTATAAGTTGTGTTGTACTGTTGTACAGAACACCAAATTGTCATGTTCCTGTGTAAGTAGAAATAAGATAAATAAAATTTTTAATTGCATGATTGAGTTGTATTTTTTTACTCAAAAAGATTTAAAAAAAGTGTTAACTAATGCTTGACTGCAATCCCACCTGATGGTAAGCAGTGATGCAATCGTTGATGGTGAGGCGCACTAGTTTAGCCTTGAAGATACCCGAAATTATAATCGGATGGGAAGACAAAAGCAAATCACGGCAATATGGCTATTGTGTGTATAACCCCAATGTATTAGGACAGTCCACACCATTTTGCTTTTTTCCAAGACTTTTTAGTAAACGGTCTAATTTTCGAGAAGTTTGCCCGACAATTCGTGCGTTACACTCAAACGATTATTTATCGCTTTTCTTGAGAGACCCATATAAGACGCATTCATACACAAATTAGCATTGTTATTAGCGTGACCTATTCGGATACTGACTGGCTGTAGGCGTAAGGCTTACAAAAACAACTATTTACTGCAGTCGTCATTTGTCATTCCATCAACGCAATAAAACTCAAAATCGGTTGAAGACAGTAAAAAAGGTTTTTTTTAAATTTCTAATTTTATTATGACTGATGTATAGGTAGAGAGAGAGACTACGAGTATACAGGTGTCAGTGAATGTGACCAGTTTTTTGGATGAAAAAACAAAAATAGTTTGTACGAAATAAAACCCCAAAAATAGAAAAAAAAACATTTATGTAAAGTACACTTACATTTTCCGGGCTCTTCGATTTTAACATTACAAATAGTTGGCCGACACAACCAAAGGAATGATTAAATATAAATTGTTTTACACAATTTAGACCAAAATATAATCACAATTAGGATTTATATATTATATTTTTTTCATTACGGCATTAAGAATATTCTGCTTAGTAAAAATGGTGTATTTTTGCCATAAGAAAAATAAATCTAATATATTATGGTCCCATTATAAACAAAATGAGTTGAAACTTATAAATAAAGGACAAAGGTCTTAAAATTATTACATTTACTTAAATTGTGTACTTTTTATAAAATATAAGATTGTATGAAAATTATCATGAAAACTGATAGTTTCACACTATTTTGTATAGTTCTCAAAATTATGAAGAGATAATATTCTGCATATACTATGCAATTTTTTGATAACATAAATTCTATATACCCAATTGATGATAAAATATAAAACTATACCTATATATTTCGTATGCTGAAAATCTTTTTTACATTTTCCATTGCATTACAAACTCATGTATAACAAAATTTATAAAAGTTATATATTTATAGGAATGTTTAGAGAGAAAAAAACTACTTAATGTATATTAAAAATAATTGTAGACTTAATTATAGAATCTGTAGTCGTAACCAGCACGACTGTCCTAAAACAATATATATATTTAAATCTAATATTCGAGGTATGATTCGAATAAAATGCAACTTTATTTGAGAAAATATTATCTAGTGAAGATGTAATCGTGAGGAAATTCGAGCACAAAAGAATTATTGACTCCATTACAATAATTCATATTTCAAATATATTTTATTTTAAGTTTCGAGCAAACTTGAAAATCGCCATCAAATATTTTTCTGAACTTATTATATTAGGGCCTACTGTCCACGGACGCGTAAATTCATAGACACGTGTTGGTATATACGCTTGGTATACGCTTGTGTGAAGCTTACAGACAAAACTCGAAGAAGCGGCAACGAGTTTCATAGTACAGTAGACCTTAATTATTCTGAAAAAATATAAAACCCCGCTTTCTGTAATTAAAGTTAGCTACTAAATGCCAAGCACTGGTTAACTGCTTACATTAGTTAGCCGCATCAGTAACAACGAAACGGATCTTTTACAACGGATTTTTTAAAGTAAATACTTTTAATTTTGTCACGTCTATTATACGAAAATATATGTTCCAAAATCGAGTCTAAATGGCGCCTACCATTATTTCCTCATTTACCTTTCACTGGATCTTTATTTTGGCTATATTTCCATACCTTAACAGGGTAGCCATCAAAGTAAGGCACTAAAGCTACCTCCACACTTACAACTTCATAAATTATATATGAGGTGAAAACTTCGGGTACGAGCGCAGCTATACTGTCGCTAAACTCGATATTTTTTATTATTATTAAGTCAAGAAAATGGAACGAACATTGCTCTTATTTATGAACTTAGTCAAATGATCCAAAATCTACTTAATTGCACATGTTCTTTTCTGTTTAGGTTTTGACCATTAGAATATAAATTTACAGATATTTTTTGTGTTTGGTAAATTTGATATATTTTTAAGTCAATCTGCTAAGCAAACTTCGCTGAGAGGTACTAACACTACAATAAAACTCTGTTCATTACTCTCAACTGCGGTGCCCTTGCCCAAACTTATTTGCTCACAAAGAAACTGAACAAATTGAGTTCAGCGCCATCTAGTTAGAAAATAGCCACGATTAAACCCTTAGCTTCCACTTTAATATTCGATTACTACTAAAATAGAGAAAAGAAAACATTTTGTAAATAAAGTACTTATAGTAAACATGATTGTACACTATTTTAGTTTACAATTACCTTTTCGCGCGACTTTCGTATCCCATTCATACACAATATAGTTCGTTTTTTAAGTATTTCCTAAATAATTGCAACACATGTCTTGATTTCTTTACAATAATGTCGTGTCGCTTCTGAAATCACTCAACTCTTTTTTGGGTGAATATAAACATTTTGGAACTGAAGTTGTATTATTGAAAAATAGTTAACAGATCAAAAGAACTTTTAGGAATTATCAAAACAGCCTTCAGATATCTTGGACAATATTTATTCCGTGAGTAAGTTCTTTTGTTACAATTTTTTACTAAAAAACCTTTTAAGTGTATGTTCAACCGATTTCGACTTTTATGTCGTTGGAATAAGGATGGCAAGGCAAAAAAAGTGGTTACAACACTAATTATTTACTGCTGTCGCCATTTGCAATGCCACCAACGCCATCAAATTTCAAAATCTGTTGAATCGACAGTAAAAAAAGTTTGTATAAGAGTCTCATTTTACTTTTTATAGAACATTATAAAAAAAAGGTGATGCAAGTAACCCTTAGTCTTCAATACGCCTTAGGCATTAAACCTACGTCTCACAAAAAGGTCACTAAAAACGTTCATACCCACCCAATAACACTACACTCACTCCATCTCACTCATCACCATTCACTTGTCACCATCACCAGGAGGATCACCACTCGTCTTCCGGCACTCCGCCTGGATACTCCCCGGTCAGGCAGGCGGTACAGTGACCTCCGAGCCCATCGCTAGGAGTGGTCTTCATGTTGTAGTGAACGGCTGATACTAGGCCTTCTACGCTTAGGTATTCTAGACTGTCGGCCCCTGGAAATAAGATAGATTGGTTAGAAGGTGGTTTTTATTAGATAAACATTCATAATCATGTTGGCTGAATGAACACTGTTGGACCTCATCTATAGGCTTTCGCGACTATTACCAGGTCATTAGTCCACCTTGCGGCTGCAAAATCCTGCACATGTCAATCAGATGACAATGCAAAATTAATAAGTCTTCAGTCAGACTTGATCTGCTGATGGATCCGGAAGGTGACCATAGGAAGTCTAATTACAGACTTTTTTTTTAATTATAAACTACAGAACCTCATCGAGTTTGGGCTCGTGTGATTCATCTCGACGAGCTTGCTATGAAAAAAATATTTTAATTAAAAAGTTGTTTTAAAATCATTTCAATTTTTCTAGTACTGGTTGTGGTACTCACCGACATGCTCAGCTAGCTGGTAGGCGTCCATCTTGTTGGCGATGAGCTCCTCTCGCGTGGGGATGTTGATGCCCATGTAGCACGGGTACTTCAGCGGCGGCGACGCTATCCTGATGTGTACCTGCACCCAAAACATACAGGATTACAGTAACATTTTAAAAAGCTGTTACAGTATACAAGTCGTAGGCTGGAATGCCGCTGGTAGCAGCTAGTCTACACACGGCTAACATCTGCTGAGGGAATCAGTGACTTGTATGTAGTTATCGGTCGTTGTGTACTTACTACTTACAGGTCACTGGACTCGCTCATCTTAAAAAGCTATTACTATAGTAAATAGTAGTTGCTATCTCAAGATAGTATTTACTTTTTGACACGCATACCTTGGTATTTGTACTAATTTGCTCTTTAAGTGGCAAGGTATAAAGCCTGCCAGAGCTTTTGTATTTAAATTAGCAGAACATAGCATCAGCCTTTTTGTGTCCCACTGTTAGGACTCAGGCCTCCTCTCTAGGAGGGATTTATGCTGTAATTCACCATACGGGCCCTTTGGGGAATGGTGGAATTGTGTAGTGGTTTATCGTTACCTCAGCAGCACCAGCGTCCCGGAGGAGCTTGATAATGGGTCCGATGGTGTTCCCGCGCACGATGGAGTCGTCGATGAGCACGATGCGCTTGCCGCGCACGTTCTCGGACAGCGCGCCGAACTTCTTGGCCACGCCCAGCTGCCGCAGGCGCGTCGACGGCTGGATGAACGTGCGCCCCACGTAGCGGTTCTTGCACAGTACCTCCATGAACGGGATGCCCGACTGGAATGAGGATGCAAGCTTGTTTATTAAGATGCTATCTGGAAGCTATTGCTCTAATTCAATAAGATCAGGAATGCCGTTGGCAGCAGCCTGTACGTAGTTGTCGGTTGTTGCGTACTAACTACCTATAGGTCATTGGATTCGCTCAGCTGATATTTACATGGGTTTAAAACGATCAAAATTTAGCTGTGTATGTATAAAGAAGGAACTGACTGACATAGCATTATGCAGCCAAATCTATGGAGACTGGAGCTTTTAGTACAAGGTTTCCTTTTATGATGTAGACAAACACTAAGATAGAGAATTTGATATGTAACAGGGGTGAAAGTATTTTACAAAAAACTCAATACAGAATTAGCCTTATACAATCATCATCATGTCAGACGAGCGACGCCCACTGTTGGACATAGGCCTCCCCCAAGGATGTCCACAACGATCGGTCCTGTGCTGTCCGCATCCAGCGGCTTCCCGCGACCATCACCAGATCGTCGGTCCACCTTGTAGAGGGCGCCCACGGAGCGTCGTCCGGTACGCGGTCGCCATTCGAGAACCGCACCACCCCAACGGCCATCGGTTCTCCGCGCTATGTGTCCCGCCCACTGGCACTTCAGCGATGCAATCCTTCGAGCGATGTCGGTTGTTTTGGTTCTCTCTTATACAATAAGAATGGTATAATATGTGTTGTTGTACCTGTCGCGCGTAGCCGTGCGCGGCGGCGGTGCCGGACTCGGGCACGGAGGACACGATGTCGGCGTCCACGGCCGACTCGCGCGCCAGCATGCGCCCGCACTGCATGCGCGCTGAGTACACCATTTGTCCTGCACAGAGAATGTCATTATGTTACTACCACTCGCAATAACAAATTTAAGCATGAAGAAAGAGTAACCATGGAGTTCCTTGCCAGTTCTTCTCCATAGGAAACGACCAATTTGGAACCGTGCATTAATTTCTGACGTTTTACAAGTGCCCATATAGGTTTATCATTACATAGTATAAAACAAAGTTGTATATACCCTATGTATGCTTATATCTTTAAAAGTACGCCACGGATTTTGATGCGGCTTTTTTTAATAAATAGAGTGATTCAAGAGGAAGGTTTATGTGTATAATACATGCAAGATATATTCAATGTCAGTAACCGTGCGAAGCTGGGGCGGGTCGCTAGTATGAAATAAAAAGATTTTGACTTTGAATCGCAAGCGACGTTAGATATATCCAACAAACACTCTTGACAAAATTAAAAGATTGTTTATAATTTTGTTTTTTTTCTTTGGTAAGAAAAATTAGTCATTGGTTTTAGAATAAGTAAACATGAGAAACATGTTTACTTATTCTATAATTTATAAGCTGTAAGTTCCCCTAATCTATAATAAACACAACACAAGTTTCTACATTTATTCCACCTAGTCATTTTAAACTTTGAAACCAACAATGGATATACCCTATACCGGTTACATTAGTAAGGCAATCAATTTTTAACCATTAAAACATTTTTTCCAACATTCAAAGAATTCTATATTTCTTTCATTAGCGTAATATCATTTTAATATCTGTCAGTACTTTACATCCATTAACAAAACGGTCCTTACCTTCAAAGATACTGTCAGCTCTAGCGAAGTAGACGTATTCAAATATACAGAAGGCTTGCTGTTTGTCGGCCGGTCTCTCCACGACGTCCACAGTCCTGATGCCGTGCTTTGACATCTCGACTATCTCACCGGGGAGCACCTCACGGACGTAGCGGGCACCTGGAAGATAAAGAAATGTGTGGAAGACATTCGTAATACTTCATCTACATCAGACATTCTCTGAAGATGGACAGAAGTAAATAACAAAGCGTTTATTTGATGATAAAACAAAAACTAGCAACGAAAAAAAAAATTGCATATGTTTAAACCAACAACATTATTTACAATTACTATATTGGGCGACTGGTATTTAGTGATCAACAGTCAGGTAGGTCTGGTAGTAATAAGAACAAACAACTTTTAGTGGCACCTGAAATCAGCATGTTCAGTACCCTTTGACCAGTTATATGAACACAAATGTACTGACCAGCAGATTTTTTTCGCGAATTCAGTTCAGCCTCATAGTATGGAATAATTGAGAGCAATGCATTTGACAGTTGCTGAAACTCTCGAATGAATTTTGTACTTTTATATTATGTTTTCTTATTTCATATTTTCTCTCGATATTTTAATAGTTTTTGTGCTATTCGGAGCGGAAACGAATGTAAAAATGCTAAAACAAATTAAAATCAGTCTTGTAGCAAATCTTGAGCGGAATATTAAATGATGTAACTAATACGACGTAGTTTGCACGCATTCAGGAAGGTTTTAATCGAATAAATATTTTAATATTTTTAATGTTTGATGGTACATTTATCGAGGAAGGACATTATCATCATCCTACCCTTATCCCATTTTATTTGGGGTCGGTGCAACATGTTTTTTTCTTCCACTCTGTCCTGTCACCCGTCACACTATCAGTAACTCCCTTTTCTATCATATCACTCCTCACACAATCCATCCATCTCTTCTTTGGTCTCCCCCTTCCTCTCCATCCATCTACGTGTAAACTCAAAACCCTTTTTGTGACATGCGTTTCATCTCTCCTCTTCACATGACCATACCAAGACAAACGATTTCCTTTCAACTTTTCAGTCACTGGCGCCACTTTCAGACTTCCTCTAATATACTCATTTCTCACTTTATCCGTTCTCGTCACACCACACATCCATCTCAACATTCTCATCTCCGCTACATGCAGTCTTTTTTCATCCGTCTTTTTCACAGCCCAACATTCTGATCCATACAGTAGGACAGGTCTTATCACGGACTTGTAAATTTTGCCCTTCAACTTGAGGGGCATCCGTGGGTCGCAAGTTGTTCCCGTGACCTGTCGCCATTTCATCCATCCTGCGTTGATCCGATGCGTTACGTCTCGGTCTATCTCACCATCTCCTTGGACGAGCGACCCGAGATACCGAAAGTCGGAACAGATTGGTATGGGCGTTCCGGCAAGAGCTAAGGCCACAGGACCGGAGAGACCGCCGAAATCACAGAACAAGTACTCCGTTTTGGTTCTACTTAATTTCAGGCCAACACTCTCCAGTCTGTGCCACCACACCTCCAATCTATTCTGGATCTCTTGACCACTCTCGGCAACCAACACAATGTCATCGGCGAATAACATACACCAGGGAGCCTCTTCCTGAATGTCCGACGTAAGAGCGTCCATTATCATCAGGAAGAGGTAAGGGCTGAGAGCCGACCCTTGATGTAAGCCAACAGCCACATTGAAGCTGCTAGTGGTGCCTGCTGTAGACCGGACTTGGGTACTGCATCGACTGTACATCGCTCGGATCAACTGAACATACTTCCCAGGCACACCTTTCTCCTTAAGGGCCCACCACAGAACCTCACGAGGTACCCGGTCGTATGCCTTTTCGAGGTCAATGAATACCATGTGCAAGTTTTTATGTGCACCTCTGTATTTCTCACACAGCTGGCGTATAGCGAAAATGGCATCCGTTGTACCGCGACCTGGCATAAAACCGAATTGGTTCTGTGAAATTTCACTCTCTTCTCTCAACCGCCTCTCAATAACTTTCTCCCAGGCTTTCATAGTATGTGACATTAGCTTTATTCCTCTATAATTGTTGCACTCAAGCACATCACCTTTGTTTTTAAAAATGGGCACTAATGAACTGTTGCACCACTCATGTATGGTATAGGTATGGTATAGGTATGGCTTCTTCCCGCAACAACTTATTGAAGAACAAAGCTAACCACATCCATCCATCCACTTGCAATAACTTCCACACTTCAACTGGTATTCTATCTGGACCAATGGCTTTACCATTCTTCATACCATTTACTGCTATTTTGACTTCATCCATACTAACCATTCTTACTAACCCTACATTCACTGGTTTACTCTCTAAATTCCTACTCCAATTATTTTCCTCATTCATCAGTCTTTCAAAGTAGTCCTTCCACCTGTCCTTGATTTCTTCCTCATTCGATAGGACCGTTCCTGCTTCATTCTTCACACATCTTACATGACAGACATCCCTCGCCTTTCTTTCTCTTGTTCTAGCAAGGCGATACAGCTCTTTTTGGCCTGCAGGACTGTCCAGTGTGTCGTACAATTTGTCCTGAGCCTTTGCTTTTGCTAAAGCTACGGCTTTTTTAGCTTTTTTCTTTAATAAGTCATACTCTCTCTTTCTTTCAGCTTTCAAACTACTGTTTTCCGCTCTTACACGCTGCCATTCCTTGAATTTCCTTTTCTTTTCTTTCAACACATTCTGAATTTCTATCGACCACCACCATGTATCCCTATCTATAGTGCCTTTTCCTCTCGACTCTCCCAAAATATCTTTCGCTGCATTCCTAATACATTCCGCCATCTCATTCCAGGTTTCATTTATACTTCGATCATTCATGTCTCCCATCTCTATCATTTTGTCCACCACTCGCTCTCTAAACTTTTTCGCACAATCATTCTTCTCTAACATATGCCATTTTATTTTAGAAGGAGGACGCTCTTTGCTTTTATTGCATTTAATTTTGACTACTGATTCCATAATCAGTAGTCGGTGCTGTGGGACCAGATCTTCTCCTGGTAGCACTTTGCAATTTTTGACGTGCTTTATGTTGTTACGCCTAACTAAAAAATAATCAATTTGCGACTTGTGGAGACCGCTTTTATAAGTGATCAGGTGTTCCTCACTTTTTTTAAACCAAGTATTAGCAACTGCTAGGTCAAAAGCTGTAGCAGATTGTAGCAGCGTTTCTCCTTCATTATTTGGCCTTCCAAAGCCCCATCCTCCATGTACTCTTTCATAAATACCTTTCATTCTTCCCACATGTCCATTAAAGTCACCTCCAACTATCAATTCCTCATGTACAGGAATGGTCATTATGACACTATCAAAATCCTCCCAAAACTTCTCTTTCACCATTTCATCACATCCTGCTTGTGGAGCATACACACTGACTACATTCAACATCACATTCTCTATCATAACTTTCACAACTATAAATCTATCATTAATCCTTTGTACTTCCATCACGCTGTCTTCAACCTACTATCTAGCACTATACCTACACCATTCCTTTTTCCATCACTTCCACAATAATAGAACTTATATCCCTCGCCAATTTCTCTCGCTTTCGTTCCTCTCCATTTTGTTTCCTGCAAGCATGCTATATTTATCCGTCTTCTTTTCAGCACATCCGCTAATTCTCTGGCCCTTCCAGTCATTGTCCCAACATTCCAACTCCCATACCTCAATCTCATTTCCCGAGCTAGCTTCTTACGTTGCACCCGCCCGGGATGGTGCAACAACCCTGGTCCATTTCCCACAGGAGCCGGGTGCTGCCCCTGCGCGTCGCCTGTGGGGTACGCCCTAATCCTATCGCGCATTCCATTCGTATTTATCATGTTGCAAAAAGGATTTGGCTACTGTTTTATAGCCGGCCGCCTGCCTGACGCTAACCCTCCTTGGGAATGCAGTTGTTGGTAGTTTACCCGCAACCACGCGGTGACCTCAGGTGCTTAGCAATACGCACGGTCTTAAAGATGTCCCTTAGTCGCCTCTTACGACACCCACGGGAAGAAATGGGATGGTGGTATTCTTAACGTCCGGCACCATACGGAACATAGGCAGTAAATATGACGCTATGACGAAAGGACATTATCGAGGAAGGACATAGGCAGTAAATATGACGCTATGACGAAAAGGATGAGAGCAGTAACCAAAGACGTAAAAGAATGTAGTAGCCATACTTACCAATAGAGAGGAATCCGCAAGACTCTGAGGACACAACCCATCCTTCGGCCCTGTCCTCCACACCGTTCTTCGCACAGCCGTTCATTAAAACTGAAATAAATAACATACGAAATAAATACCTCTGTATTGCCTATTTTTGTAATGGTTTTGATACACGAAGTAAATTTACTAAGCATATAACCCTGTTGCTACTATTTAAATATTTCGATAGTTCAGTGTGATTTTAATTCTTCTTTTTTTTAATAATCTATCATTACGATTGTCAAAAATGTTGTTACCACTACGATTACCCAAATAATGACGTTAGACCCTTTTAAACACAGGTGAGTTTTAGTCAGTCAAAGTCTGACACTTTATCTAGAGGGGGAAATGATAACACCCCACAAAAACATTCACAGTTGTTAACAAATCTGAAAAATTCTCGGTTCAATGGCGAGTTATGGAACGTTTATGAAGTTATTATAAAACATGCCCCTTTAAAAAATCTTTTACGAATACATTCGTGTAAAAAATCATGCAATATTTTAATGTTATAAGTTTTAACCTAAATAAACAAGTTTATGGCCCACTCATTATAAAGTGTTATCATGTGATTAATTTTTAAGTAACACAATCTATGGAAAGATGAGATCATGAAGAAAATTCAATGCAATGGAGCGTAGCACAGAGTTGCAGATAATAGCTTTAGTCACCAGATAGACGGACTGCATTTCAACTGCAATCCAACCGCAAGTTGCAATACGGATGCTGGTTGCAGTTGGTGTGCAGTTTACACGATTGCACTGAACCGCCGACTGCAATTGAACTGCAATCGAACTGCACGGTTGGTTTGCAGTTCTATTGCAGTCGTGTCAACTGCATTCAAACTGCATCCGAATGCAACTTGCGGTTGAATTGCAGTTGAAATGCAGTCCGTCTGTCTAGAGCCTTTGGTAGAAGTTAAACTAGCTTAGAGTATTACACTTCTAGATAAAGGCTCCTAAATCAAAAGTAGATTTCAGAAAGTGTATGAAACCAGTCTACTGCTGTCCACTGCTGTCAATAGGCCTTTTAGTGGAATTCAGTCAACTCTCATGCTACGCCTATAAAATAGCCCAAGTTATGAAGTATAAACCGATCAAGACAATCAGACAACTGTCTCAGATATTGAAGACATCTTTAGTCTGATACATTTCATGATTATAAATTGGAATAATTGGGTAGTTTTTATTAGCCATTTGCATCATAAAGTGACTTATCTAAACCCGCAAATAGAATTACTATATTTAGAATCTAGTAAATGGGGAAAATATCAAATCACAGAACATAGATTCAGATACTGAAATGTGACTTTACATCACCGAGATAGATAGTGTTCCCACCATGCACCCCCTCTTCCTCATACCAATAGTTGAAATTCTAATTTGTTGATTCATATTTATTTTTTGAACCATGATGAAAGAGACTGGTCTCCACGACACAGGGAATCCTAGTGTGGAGATCAGTGAAGTATTTAATGTAAAAGTGCATATTTTTCTTGAACAATAAATCATTATTATTATATAATAAACAATTATGACGCTGTTATCAGAAAAAGATTTTTGGTAATTGTTACTTGTTGTATAATATAGAATACTAGCTTCTGCCCGCGACTTCGTCCGCGGAAAATTTGTGAGACAAAAGTTGTGTTAGCTCGGTTAATATCCATGTTATATAAATAATTTATAGCCTATGTCACTCAGGAGTAAAGCAGCTTTCTATTATAGCTTCAATTTTTCCAATCGAACCATTAGTTCCAGAGATTACCTCCTACAAACAAAAAAACAAACTTTACCTCTTTATTATATTAGTGTAGATTATACAAAAGTTAACTTAACCTAACCTTTCCGTGTCGGAGTGTCAAAGTTAACCTAACCTGAAATCTTCTTGTCGGAGTTTCAAAAGTAAACCTAACCTCTCCGTGTCGGGGTGTCAAAAGTAAACCTAACCTCTCCGTGTCGGGGTGTCAAAAGTAAACCTAACCTCTCCGTGTCGGGGTGTCAAAAGTAAACCTAACCTCTCCGTGTCGGGGTGTCAAAAGTTACCCTAACCTCTCCGTGTCGGGATGTCCTAAAATTACTTCACCGTCTTACCTGCTCTCGTCTTTTACACATATTGATTTTAGATAATACCCAATTAACATGCGTTCATGAAATGCATCATTATACTAGAACCCAAACCCCGGTGTGAGGGCTAAGAAGGTGTGGGGTGGGTCGTTTAGTCAGTAAAAGTCTGACACTGTTTCTCGCTCCACCCAAGGGCGGGATTCGTCATTAGATGACTTTTCCCACTATAAAAAAAACCCATCAAATGAATGGAAAAATGAATCTGCAGTTGTATGACCAACTTGATCGGTTCGTAAGTAAATGAAAGGTGTTCATGCATTACCCTCGGCATGCCGCGCCGACGACTGTTTGTAGACATCTGGAAACGTTATTACCATTACATTAATATGTATTAGTTCTACTAAATGATTGGTGAATGAAATTAACAAACAATCGTTTTATTTAATGGATGACGAACTCGGCTCACAGGGGCCTTACAAAGGCGTGCGAGAAAGAAAGAGGAAAGGAGTAAAACACCGTATACAACGTGTTACAAAATAACCATATACATCAAGAAGCGCTGAAGAAAACAGGTTGAATAGAATCTCTACACGAAGTTTCAGCTCAATAAAAATTTTTCAAAAAATTTATACCAAATTCTTGGTATCGCTTGATTTTGGATTTCAAATCATAAACGTGTCACGACACTACGGGGGTCAATAACATTCCACGATCCTCGTTAATATTACGAAATCATCTGTAAATCTGAGCGCCTAGTACCTGGCTACTAGGGCATTCAAACTCGGATAGTTTTCAACTCCGGAGCTAGTTACGATGTTGAGCAATCAAATCCGGAACTCCGGAGTTGGCTCCGGAGTTGACAACTTTTTTAGAAATTAATAAATAAGGCCTTTTATTTTAAACAATAGAAGTTTTATTTGTTAAAGAATCAATGTTTTTGTTTAAAAATTTACTGTCTGCCAGATATAAGTTATAAAAGTCTAACTAATACGCATTACAAAATATTAAAATTTAATAATAATCATGAACTTATTAGTAGGTAACCTAAAAATCTTCTTTTTTTGAGATCGAAGTTTTTGGTAATAAGTTTTGAGAAACGATAAGGCTTTTAAAGTTGAGTCAGAAAGAGAATTTCTAAGTTTCGTGCAGAAAAAGCCTGCTGCCGAGAATGCTCGTTCTGACTCCACGCTCGACGGCAAGACACAAAGCAGATAGTGGCACGCTTTTGAAAAAAGTGTGAAAATTTATAACTGAAGTTGATGAACTTATCGTGTTAATACAAATTTCTTATAAAAGAGATTTAGCAAAATGTAAACAAAACTTTACACCTCGAAAAAAAAATCAAGAAAGACCAAATCGGCCACAGATTATAGAGAGATTTTACCCGCCATTTTTTTTTTTTCAGTCGTCGTCTGGCTATTCAGTCAATATTTTTTATTTTATCATTGTAAAAATGGGTCAGGTCAACATTTTTCTCAAATATAATATTAGTTTTAATGAAATAGTTAAAAGTAAATTAAAATAAAGTCATTAAAAAAAAGTATTCTTAAATTATTTCTATCTCTATGTCATTTTAATTGTACTGGCAGTATAAAAATTCGGGTCACGGTTCAATAGAAATGTCAAAATAAAACTAGTTTTTTTTTAATATTTGATGTCTAAATATTAAAAAAACAACTGTCAGTTGTAAAGTAAAACTCCCTAGGGAGTAAAAGCACTTCTTCCAACCCTGTCCGCAGGCAACTTTACACCTACTTTCAGAGAGAGTAATGAAAAAGCAATTTATGGTTTTTCTACTTTTACAAATACATCCAGATTCAAATTAGCAGATGAGGTGCTTTGTTTTTTAATTTTTATTTGCTTAACTCCTGCCCCAGTTGTTCTGCAACATTTAAGTGCAATTCTGGTTCATACGTTTCCATTGTGTGATTCTGTTGATATGATATAGATGTCAAGTTTACGCGATACTTTAATCTTTTCAAAACTTCAACAATTGTCTCAGATATTTGTTCATTAGTTGGTTTTCTAAAAGTATCATCTGCTTCCAACGACGATATAACCACGTGGTTATATTCTCTTTGTCTGCTTCTGATGAAAAAAAATCTTCGCAGTCGTGAAGGTAGTGTAGAGTTCCGATTATTTTTGCAAGTCTTCTCTCTTTTATTCGTTTTCTTAGATTTTTCGACAGGCCAACGTAAGCCGAACGCTACCAAATAATACCGAAGTGTTGTACTAAGGACTTAGGAAGGAATCAAACACCGGGTTACGTTACGTTCAAGAATTAAGATGCGTTTTTTCGTTTTGTAGATAATGTTTACATGATTTTTGAAAACCGGTTTCAACTCCGGTGTTCTATTTCAACTCCGGATTTGAAAAATGCTTAAAATCGCTCCGAAACTCCGGAGTTACGAAACTCCGGAACTCCGGATTGAAAGCCCTACTGGCTACATAATTTAGCGCTTCTTGACGTATATGGTTATTTTATTACACGTTGTTTAGCTCCCTCTCTATAACAGTTCAATTTAGGTCGTCAATTGAACCGTGTTATGGTGTTTTTAATGTCGTGCGGATTTCAACACGCATGCGAGATGGCCCCGTCTTTTCATGCACATATTTATTGTAATGCGTGGAATACGCATGCGGGATGCGATTGCAAGCAATAGCCTCGAATTAGGAGCAATTTCTACATTCGTGTTGAATAAACACGATATTAAAAACACCCAAGATGTAATTGAGGGCTCATGGTAGGGCCTCAGTTAATATTGTGTTGTATTGTTGTTGTTTTTGACCAGAGATTTAATAATGTTTTACAAAACACGTTTTATAATTCACATACATCATAGGTGTTCCCATAATATAGTATGTTATGATGAGTCCATTACACATCTGTCGAGTATTGTTAATTGTTAGCAACTATTGCATTGTTTAATGTAAACAAAATCAAAACAGTTTGGTTTCCTTCGAAAAGTTCATAATACTGCACATACTTTAATTGCTCAACATAACAAAAAAAATCCAGCTCAATCGTTTGAAGATATCTGCATCAAATTGAGTTGCAAGATTTGAGCCGAACATACATAGTTACATTGTAAGCTAGTAAAGAGAGCACTGGCGATCTCAACATGAAGAATACTTACATGCAATCCAGATTAGCAGCATATAACAAAAAAACATAATTTACTTTTGTTTGAAACTAACATGTATTATCCAATATTGGAATCCAACTGATACACCATTATTCGAAAATGGATGCTTAAAAACAAAAACACAATCAAATTCCATACAACCATATGAGTGGAGTATATTACCCGAGTTCAAAATATAATAAAAAGTGTCGAATATGTCGAATTTCGATTCTTGAGCAAACAGGGCGTTTAGCAGGTAGAGCCACCGTCTACGTAGTCAAGTTACGATCCTTTCGTTAACGTCGAACACCTCAGTCACGTGACTGGTGGTGTGAGACCACGTGGTCAGAACAAAGGAATTGAAGGCGCGGCCAACTCAAAGCGTTCGATATTAACGAAACGATCGTAACATGGTTAAGGGGGTTGTACAGTAGCATATCGAGCGATTAGAGTACGAGACGGAGAGACATCCGCAGATTATCCGGAGGAAACAGTAAACAACGAGCCATCGATGTTATCAAGTTACATGCTATAGAAACATCCCAATGATGCACAATGAACTTGTGATGAAATGATAATTATTTTATGACTATAGTCTATTCACGTTGGGAAAATAGTGATTCATTAAAACTTCAAAGCGAAGACGTACTCAACTATTCATTCTGGGGATTAACAAAAATTGTGTCCGTACTATCTGAAGGGCTTAACTTCGACTAGTAAATATCGAAATGCCTTTTTAAATTCTGTGATCACATTGGTTAACTGTGTGGTTAAGCCGTGATAACGATGAGTCACTATTTTCTTAACGTGAATACACTATAAATATTATGACCCAAAAAACTAACACCCGACTACTTAAAAACACGCTCTAAAAAGTACGAAACAAGAAAGCCGTGGTCGTATGCCATAAGAATAATAAATTAAAAAAGTGGTATACGACCACGGCTTTCTTGTTTTCTTGTTTCGTACTTTTTAGAGCGTGTTTTTAAGTAGTCGGGTGTTAGTTTTTAAACTTTATTTTTATTTAACATATTTTGGAGTTCTAAATAGGTTAATCTTGGGTTCATTGATTTCTCAGCCCATGAATACAGGTAAAGTCACAAGCAAATGCTAGTAATATATATATATTCAAAATGTACAAGTAAAGCGCTTTCAAATGATACCAAACACGGCATATTTATCTTAACTTTATTTTTTTACTTCGTATGTTTTGTCCGCTAGAGGGCGCCACATTAGATTTTGTGAAATCCCATATAGCCTATAACCAGCGGACAATTAAGACGCTTCTAATGATATGTCATTTGTCGAATTCTGATAAGTAGTTTAGAAGTTACGAGGGAACAGATGAACATCCATACCCACATACATACATACATACATACAGGTCAAAATCATAACCCTCCTTTTGCTTCGCCGTAGTCGGGTAATAAAAAACCATCCGCGTCTTTCTTTTTATCCGAAAGCGGATAAAAAGGTGACACGGAAGGTGGCTTTATTTTTGTTCCATGTTAATGAATTTTCTTATTGTCTACTACTTACATGAGGATCCTAGCGGTAAGATCTTTCCGAGACACAGTGGTCTGTTTCCGTAGGGGTCGCGAACTGCGTAGATCTTGTCTTTCAGCATTATCACCAGGGAGTAACTTAGTGGAGCCAGTCTGGAGGGAAATAGTAGAAAAGATATATTAATGTGTATACTATGCGAGCTACTTGATAGAGGTCTTTTCTTGTAGTATACATATCTGTGTCGGTTCATGAATTACTTATAAAATTATACTACTCGTACATAATTATAAGCTTTTGTAAATTTTTGAGAAAATTAAGGTATCCTGTTTTTTTTAACAAATAAAATTATCTGCGTTAGGGATTAATCCTATGTTGCGGAAGTGTGTAACCCGAAACAACAATTTTTTTTCCGTGGAAGAATTAAACCCGCGGCACACAGCGCAGCAACCGATCGGTCATGGTTCTGATTGTCGCTTCACACGGGTTGTTAAATGCACAAAAACTTTAGAACTACTTTAATCATTTAAAAGTTTGACATTTAATAGCAAATGTTATGGGTAAGCGTCCATGATTTGACTCACTTTTATCCTATTTAATTTAAGTTTATATATACAGACTTTGTTTATTGTGTGTGTTCTGTGCCAAAAAATGTTTATTTTTGTTTTCTTCTTTTTGGTATTTTTTGTAAAGAGTTTGCTTACCTCATGAGGTGGTTAATACGCGCTGGCCAGTCGGGTCCATTGGTCTCTCCCTCCGGGGGATTGAGGCAGAGCGCTTGTGTGATCAGCTCCGAATCCGAATGTGTTGATAGACCTACTCCACGACCTAACACCTGGAAAATTATTATTATCATTTATTTATGTATTATATTCCTTTTTGTAGGTTTGTGGTATTATTATGGATACTCATCAAATAACTTCTTACGATCTAATTACTACTAATACGATGGGTGAAAGAAGAAGGAGTGTCACTTTCTTTTTACAATATTGGTGTAATGGTAAACCTATATAGTATTAGATCATGGGGTTTTAAACTGCGGATTGCAATTGGTGCGTCACAAATTCTTGCTACTAAGTAAAGCCTTCATTTAAAGTACAAAATAAAGTAATGTAATGTTTATACTTTAATACAATATTATATACTATTCTGACGTTTTATGACTTCCCATGTAGGCCTATGTGAAATAAAATATTTTGACTTTGAAATACTTTTTCTGCTCTATGTTTTTTTTTGCTTATTTTTTTGACAACAAAACGTGTGCGATTTGAAATAATATTCGTCCGCTCACCACAATATTAAGGTTCTAGGAAGTCGCTACGTTTATTTAAAATAGCGGTCACTTAATCTTTAAAAAACATTGATATAGATGAATAAAATTAGATTAATAATTAATTACCATCTTCCTCAAACTGCTGCAGTTGACGAGTTCACCGTTGTGTGCGACCGCTAGCGCGCCGTGAGCTGTGTGTACCACGAACGGCTGGCAGTTCACCTCCTCGGATGCCGCTGATGTCGAATACCTGAGTAAGGCGTTCATTACACGGTCAATAATATTGCACAATAGGATTTAAGCTCATTTAAACTTTTGTCAAATCAAATCAATACTATCCCTACACGTTCAATAATATTGTACAATCAGATACATTGCGCAATATTATTAAAGGTGTATGGCCTGCCTAAGACAAGATTATTGACTAGTTTCACATAGCAAGCCCTCTGCTAGGCGATTGTAGCAGTCGAAATTCAACTTAAGCTGCTTGGATTTAGAGTTTGAATTGGTATAATTTGATGCTTTGTCGTCATTGTCATTTAGCTACTAGTGTATTGTATTCATTTAAACACGAACGATTCTGGATTGGTATTTTCGAGAAAGTTTTCATAAAAATGTTAACAGAACATACCTTAAATTAAAATTTTGAGGGTAGTTTTAAAAAACTAATAATGGCAGTTTTTATTATTAACCTTTTGAATACATTAATTAGAGACATAATAATAAGACAATAGGTGTACGAACGCCAGTGTCCGCTTGGAGCTTAAAGTTTAATTGTGATTGGAATGAAATTCGAACCCAAGGTATAAAATTCTTCTGATACAACTCTCCTAAACCGATTTACAGAGGTGATTTTGAGAAACGAATAATGAAAGGCTTTTTACTCGGGTTACCATTTTTGCTAAGTTTTAAATATAGCCCAAGGAAATTACATCCAAACTAATTTCATCTTTTTACCCTCTTAAAAAACAAACGGAAGCATTGTGCAAAAATTTCCGTTCCTAGTCCCAGTAATTTTGGCTGTACGTTGACATGTCAGTTAATCAGTTTCTCCTTTTAGATAAAATTTGTTGAGTGGTACAAATTGCCTAAAGCATTAAGTCCACCTTTGTATTTTTGTATGCACAAAGATATAAATAAATAATGTAGGTAAGAACAAACCTAGTGTGACCAATGCCGAGGTTCCCTTTGAGTTTCTTCATGGCTTCGTCGTTGAATATGTTGTTGATCAGTCCCATGCCCTTGTGCGCGTTGAACGTGCGCGCGCTCTTGCCTTCCGACGTCACTATGCCCGCTGACTCTTGCCCTCTGAGGAGATCATTGATAACATTAGTTTTTTTTTGTTTATTATTATACTAGCCTTCTGCCAGTGGCTTTGCCCGCATGAAATAAGGTTCTCCATACAAAACTTTAGACGCCAATTTCATCCATTTAGGAGCTGAATTTTGAAATATCCTTTCTTAATGTTCGCCTACGTCATAAAAGGAAGCCCTGTGCAAAATTTTATGCTCCTAGTCCCAGTAGTTTCGGCTGTGCGTTGATATGTCAGTCAGTCAGTTTCTCCTTTTATATATATAGATAATTAGCGACCCGCCCCAGCTTCGCACGGTTACAGATATTGAATATATTATGCATGTATTATACACATAAACCTTTCTCTTCAATCACTCTATCTATTAAAAAAAACCGCATCTAAATCCCTTGCGTAGTTTTAAAGATCTAAGCATACAAAGAGACAGTCAGCAACTTTGTTTTATACTATGTAGTATAGTATAAAACAAAGTTATAGTATATATATATATTTCTGTAAACATTGTAGCATAACACAAAATGTGAACATTGAACAATGTGGTTCTTCCCCTGATTCTCAAAATAAATAAGGAAGAAGCAATGTGGGGGCTCACAAGTGCTCTACACAAAATGAAACAATGTTTCATTATTTGCGTTGTAATTGTAATATGTAATTTTAGCGTTCCTAGTAATCAGGCTAGATATCAACGGTATACATGAGAAGGGACTGCCCGTGTTATTAGATTTATCGGTCAACGTATCTACATTATTTTAAATAAAATATATTATCTCATCCGGTTAGTTAAAAAAATGATAGTGAAACATGTTAGGTAAAAAGTTGTCCCTATAAATAAACAGTGCGTCTTTCTGGCGAATAACGAATTTCAGGACCTAAACTGTACTGTTAATAGGATATGGATAATAGCTCCATTCCTCTTTCTCTTTCGTTTAAGCCATGTCATGGTAAGGCCCCTGTAATGCGAAATACGAAACACGATAGCACACCGTTGTCGTTGCGTCGACGGTTTCATAGTTTTGTATACACAAAAATTCTGATAGTTTTAATCCCGTGGAGGGTCAATATGGTACATGAAACACTATCGATTTGTAAAGATAAATTTAAAAAATTGCGTGCTAACTACCTAAAGGTCATTGGACTCGCCCAGCTGATGTTTACTTAATGAAATTAAGTTTTCGTGCATGGGTATATTAATTCAAATTTTAAGTACTTTTTTTTAATTTTATCTCCGAATTTTAAGAAACTTTATTTTTTTAATTTTACAAATCGATAATGTTTTATGTACCGGATCGACTCTCCGATTAAAACTATCATAATTTAGCCGTGTATAGCTTCATCTCATTCACAGATCAGTTTAGGTCGTCAAAAGAATCGTTTTAAGAGCTCCTGGTAGGGCCTGTGTTATAATAACTCACCTGTGCTGTAGCGCCACTAGTCCTAGACATATGACTTGCGGTATATCCACCTGTGTCGGCCATTCTCCGGTACTGATGGCTCCGAATACTCCACACTCGTGGGTCAAACCTGCAACAAGAATGGTTTGCGTTCAATAACGGTTATAAGCATGTAAGATCCTATATTGACATACTTCATCATCATCATCATCATCAGCCTTTTTAATGTTCCCACTGCTGGGACACAGGCCTCCTTCGGTGTATACACCACGCGGGCCCAGTGTGGATTGGTCGAATTTTTGTCCTCACGATGTTTTCCGTCACCGTTTTGAGAGCAATGGTGATGAAATAAATTACACAAAGCAATGTGCCTGGCTGGGTTTGAAACAGCGACCTAGAGCTTGTAAGCCGGGGCTGTTACCACTCGGCCACCACTGCCTATTAGATTCTATATTAACATACTTTACCATCATTGATTACCATTGTAAATGGCGGTCGCACACAGCGACTTTTTGTAATATTGCTTTGGTATTTTTGATTTTGTATCGCTACTAGTCGCCGTGGGTGAGAGGCCTTAAGGCGAAAATCTGAATAAGGAATGTGTATGCAATATTTTTCTTTGCTTTCCATCAGGTGAGATAGAGGGCACGAGTCTATCAACAACAAAACCAAAATGGTATTTGACACAAAGGCCGAAATTTTTCTCTTTCATCTCTATTGCTTTCCTACCAGTTTTGCTTTTGTTATCACGTACTTATTGTATTTTTGTATATTTAATGATGACTTTCAACAGAAGATAAGCATTGCCATATAGTGAGGCAATGCCGTCAATTCTTTGTGAACATCACCAGATGACAGTGCTGCGGACGAGTTTTTCGAAGATAAATTCTTTAGTTTATAACAAAATAACAATTATAATAACAAAATTAAAATGAGTTTGAAACTGAAAATTAAATACATCTTTGAAAGAACAGAAGTACGTTAAACTTCTATCTATATTCTTTCAAACCTGTATTTAATTTTAGATATATAACATAGCTTATCTGCATTATAACGATGCCACAGCCGGGACGCAGTCCTTGCCTCTAGAAGAGAAAATCGGTGGTTGGCAGGCCCAGTGCGGTTTTACTAAAGTAGGTACCTATGTTAGACAGAACAATAAAGAAACCATTCTCTTACCAAGAATGATTTCTTCCAAAAATAGAAAAGGATGTGGAGTATTTCCACGGTCCGTGTGGTAAATCGTTTTATAACATTACATTACATTATTAATGTTAACAATTGTAAGAAATATAGACATTCATGGATATAAGGAGGGCGACGCGTAACGAAACCATAGCGCGATTCAGCCGGCGGCGTCTGACGGTACAACGCCATCTATCGAACACGTCGGAACAAATGAATGGGGGCGGGGACCTCTACACACTGCCTGTGCCACCCTTCCTTTAGGGGTTTACTCACATTTACAATTGTTTTTGTAAGTAATGCAAAGCATTCTGTAAACCTTCCCGCTTAATATTTTAGGTACGATAAAATGAAAATGGAACAGTTTATAATGTTAGTTTAATATTATATTCATAATTATTAAATGAGCACAAGAAAGCAACTAGGAGAGGGAATGGGACCACCACGCGGGCCTGGGGATGGTTTAGAGAATGTCACAAGTCTTCGAATGTTTCATTCTAACTTTTAGGAAATTCCGACTTGCTTTCTTTCACCCTTTTGTGAGCAGAGCTTATGAAATAAATTACACAAAGTAATGTGTCTGACTGTATTTGAACCTGCGACCTACAACTTGAAATCAGAGAAGTTACCTCTGAGCTACCACAACAACAACACACTCAATACGGGTCAGCACTGCATTTCTATACGATACGGCAACATGCACCGTTAGACTTCTGGGCTTAAAGATTTAACACCATCATAAACTTAGCTTTTTTATGGCGGAAAAAATCATCGAATGACGAATACCGCCCTTGGGCTGAGCGAGAGACAATGTCAGTCTTCTACTGACTAAACGACCCACCGTTCCTTCCTTCCTTAGTTCCAAGCCCCTGTGTTCCTCTTTCTCATCAACTCTTGGCCCCAGAAGGATCATAAATTAAGCTGGAAAACGTCTACAAGCGATTTTGTCCGTGGGGCAAAAATCACCCCAAGGATCCCCCTTGGGATAAAAAGACATACACTCACAAACGTTCGCCTTTAGAAGGCTGGAATTAGTCAAAATTGTCAGTAAACTTGCTTGGCCTCGCATGTGTAACACAAAACTACATCCACCACCTACCAGGACCTCGCTAATCTAACACGTTTCTGTCAAGTAACCCTTGGTTAATAATGACTCAGTTTTTTTGCCTTCTTGCAGTTCATCAGTTATTGACGTGACAACGTCTTAAATTAGGTTGCGGCTGGGAGTCACTTATGAAAAAGTGTAACGCTCGGTAACGTTATGATGAGTCACCGAACGAGAGAGAGGCCCGCCGAATGCCTTGCGTCTCTCTCCCACTCAACTATGATCGGTCTGCCGCGCGCGCAGCACTAGAGAATTAGGCGCATTGAATCGGCGCATGCTTGTGTCTCAAGACGTTGTCACGTAAAATCTTCGCCCGTAAAACCGACTTTACAGGCAACCATTTTTTTTTTATTTTATTTTATTACTTATAGGAAAACTTACAGCTAATAAAACAATAAAAACTTAACAATAAATAAAAGAAGGCCATAGTAAAAAACAAAGATAGAATGCCTTCATTTATGTGATAATTTAGTCATTGATTTCGCAATCAATGACTAAATTAGTTAAAATATGCATGAGAAAAAATTATATAGATGGCGGTTTTTTTTATGGTAGGCTAAAGTCGAATGACGAATCCCGCTCTTGTGCGGAGCGGGAAACAGTGTCAGACTCTTACTGACTAAACAACCCACCCCGTTCTTTCCTTCCCTTATTCCCAGAGGCCCGGTGTAACACTTTCGCACCAACCCTAAGCCCCGGTAAAATAGATGGCGGTACGACCTGGATCCTTAAGAAAGCGAGGAACTGTGGTCGTTGGAAAGAATTGAGGAAACTTTTGCTCAGCAATGGGACAATACAAGCTAGCTATGATAAAATATAATAATAATTCGCAATAAGTTTTGACTCGACCCGAGAGGTTGTCGCCATGTGGGATGTGGACTCAGCCATCAAAGTACCGATAGTCGTGTCAGCCAATGGCTTAATAGCCAGTGGCCTCGGCCAACACCTTAAGAGACTCTCGTTACGCGACTGGATCGAAGGCCTGATTCAGAGGGCGATACTTCTGGACACGGCCCATATAGGACATGCCTTTCTTTGGAGCCCTGACTACCAGTAGCTTAGACTCTGTTCCCGATACCGCTGGGATACGATTTTTCATATATTTAAATGTTATTTTTAAGAACTAAATGTATCCAATAAGTTCAATGACAAATAAAGTCATAATCATTCTCTGGGTTATCAGACTCAAAGAACTATGCTCATATTGTGAGACCCGTAATCAAACAAAACTGGTTTTTAAGAGTGGCGAGGAAAAAATAAAATATATTGTAAAATGTTATGAAATATTCACGCAATTCTGTGTAATATGAGTTTTGACTAATTTATTTAGCTGCTACTCATGGATGGAGTGGAAGGAGAGGAAGAGAGAGGCTGGATTGTGTGAGGAGTGATATGAAAGACAAGGGAGTCAGTGATAGCGTGAAAGTTGATAGGACGGAAGAAAAATCGATAAAAATAACGTTAGGTAGGTGAGTATACGAAAACGCACAAAGGCAAAAAGGCTAAGCAACCAAACAGTTAAATTGCTTATAAACACAAATCTTACTATGGGTCTCATAAGAAGGCTCAAGGCAACCAGCGAACAATGGAGAGAGCGATGCTTGGTTGGACCGACGATCTGGTGAAGGTCGCGGGAAGCCGCTGGATGCGGACAGCACAGGACCGTCGTTGTGGAGATCCTTGGGGGAGGCCTATGCCCAGCAGTGGGCGTCGCTCGGCTGACATGATGATGATGAAACACAAATCAATGTACTCAAAAGTAATCCGAAATCACGTGCCGACCGAAGTTTCTCCAATAATCGTAATAATAAAGCATGTAACATGTGGTCCTTATCGAAACAAAGCTGATATCTGCCGTATTGACCTCTGAAGTTTCATCAACGTCGATAATAAGCGAAAAACCGATACTACTCTGAATCGATTAGTTCCAAAATTGATCTGAAGAATTTTCAGTTTCTTTATTGGGTATGGTCTCATACTGGGTAATAGGATTTCTACCGGTTGCATTTCGGGGAGGTTTGCGTCGGAATTGCATATCCGCCGGGCCCGTTCCGTCATCGAATCACCACGCGTATGGATATGCGCACCGGTACATAGTGGACATCCTACCTATACGTTTTGGGAACACATTCATAGTGCATAAAGCTAAGGAGTGAAATCCTGTGTTTCGTAATGGCTACAACCCGGGAAAGTTGCGCGAAGCTATCGGCGGCCGCGATCTCTCGTGCCGGGCCTTGGTAGAAGCCATGGTCCAGAGTGAGGAGTGGCAGGCGGTGGCCTTCTTTTGCGAAGCAGTAATGCTAGCAAAGGAGGAGGCCGACCGCAAAAGGCAACGGCGCCCACGCCCCAGATGCCGCTGGGATTTCGATCCCGATTTCCGGCCATCGTAGGCGCGAACTTGCGGACGACCAAAAATGGGTATGTCAAAGAATAGATCAAGACTAGCCGCGTAGTTTGCCCTTGGAATAAAATTTAAATTGTTTTTTGTTTTTCTATAATACTAGCCCTCTTCTGAAAATTCTTACACTTTCCGGCTTTCAATTACAAACAGTTACTGGTTGGTTTTCTTCTGTTACTGATGAACACAGATCATATAATACTGACCTGAAATATCTTGCAATCTTAAAAATAAACAAAACATAATGGCGTTGCATGTCAATAGCGGAGGGTCGTTATAACCTAATTATAGTTTTGATATCAAGTATGAAATCAACAATGGTAATAGGCGCAGCGCAGTTTCAAATACTGTGATGAATTAACTTAATATTTTTGAAGTATTTTATCGTCACAGCTACAGTATAATATTGAGGAGAGATGAAACCATGTTACAAAAATAGTTCTGAGTTTACACGTAGATGGATGGAGAGGAAGAGGGAGGCCGAAGAAGAGATGGATGGATTGTGTGAAGATTGACATGAAAGAAAAGGGAGTTAGTGATAGTGTGACGGGTGACAGGACAGAGTGGAAGAAAAAAACATGTTGCACCGACCCCAAGTAGCAAAGGGTAGGATGATGATGAGCTACATATAAGATTGCCAATGAACACAATGCCTAAAAAATAAGGAAGGAAGTACCACAGAACAAGGATATTCAGCAGAATTATCCTACTACTATTATAAAGGCGAAAGTTTGTAAGTATGGATGTATGGATGTTTGTTACTCTTTCACGTAAAAACTACTGAATGGATTTGAATGAAATTTGGCACAGGCATAGGATACACTCCGGAATAGCACATAGGCTACTTTTTATCCCGGAAACCCCAAACCCACGCGGGCGAAGCCGCGGGCAAAAGCTAGTATTTTTAATATTTATATCTAGTACCTAACGCAGTAACGAGGTGAAATTCTTTTTTCCACCTGTCTCCTGGAGGTATGTGATTATTGTCCACGCTTACCTAGAAATAACCTATCCACTCTTGGCTTAACCTTTCGAATCCCGTAATTAGAGACATGATAGAAAGATAATAGGTGTGCGAACGCCTGTGTTCACTCGGGGCTCAAGAGTTTAAAGATCTTTGACACACATTATGATAGAAGTCAGTATGATACCAGCCGATGAGTCAGACGAGCAGTCGCTCCATGTAAAAAAATCTTTTTACAAAAAAAAACCGCCTTCAAAAAAAGCCAAACGGTAGGTAGTGGGACCACTGAAAATTAATTGAACTTGATTTGTTTTATTCGCTATAAATTAATGCTTGACTGCTGATCCCATCTGATGGTAAGCACAGATGCAATCGTTGAAGGTGGGGCGCATTATTTTATTAAAAGACCATTCACAAAAAAGTCTAGGTAAATTGATTGACAGAACTAATTTTTTTGGTGGTAGAAACTTATCGAGGAACTTGTCTCTCGCTCTGGGTTGAGCAAGAGGGTGTGACAGACATTTACTGGGTAAGTGGAATAACTGACAAGCGCGATACGGAGCTATGAATTTTATTGTGGTACCTACAGCGAAAGTTTCCCTTTGCTGCCAGAAAATGCAAAAAAAATAGCATACATATAAATTGTATACTTACATTAAATTTATCTGGCTAATGCACATACCTATTGTGCATGGCCAAAAGAAAACCCTCAAAGAGATGTTTACAAACCGTAGGGACCCGGCAGGGCCGATACACGCTAGGGCCGCGGGAAATTGCCGAAAAGGAAACCAGAACTGAAAGTGCAACTGAAGAACACAGGCCTAGTTTTAATTAATAAAAGTCTAGCACACTTTCCCGCTCCACCGCATACCGGGAGAAATCACTGCATGTTTTTCCACGTCATAGAACAAAAACGCCTAAAGAAAAACAAAACTAATACTTGGTATATGTCTTGTATGTATCGTTCATGCCAATTTGCAGATGAAAACAATCTATGTTTATAGTGTAGTATAGTATACAAACTATGAACAACTGTAAATCAACTGGCTTTTTATCTAATACTAGCGACCCGCCCCAGCTTCGCACGTGTACTGATATTGAATATATTATGCATGTATTATACACATAAACCTTCTCTTGAATCACTCTATCCATTAAAAAAACCGCATCTAAATCCGTTGCGTTCTTTTAAAGACCTAAGCATACATAGGGACAGCGGTAATCAACTTTGTTTTATACTATGTAATGATAATGTTTTATACTAAGTTTAAACGTTGGACCACTCGTGTTGTTGTTTATTATTTGCAGGGCCAGACAGAGGCATAGCGTAGACTATTTTAGAAGTGGGTGAAGTCGGATTAGCGAGGCCTTTTTTCTTTAATAAATTCGAAAACAAGATAACCACTGTCGCTTCCCAACATTGGATTACATCGTCGCTTACAATCAGCCGAAAACATGGTTAAAAGAGCCAGAGAGAGAGATAGAGAGAGAGATCTATTATAGTGGCAGCTCCAGATTAGAGCCGTGAAGCTCCATAAACAGGCGTGAACGTGAATGAAGACGGTATTCGCGGGGTACGACTTGGATAGTCTATTCATGGTATGAATTCACGCCACTGATGTGAAAAAAAACCTTTGTCCTTAAAGAACGCTCGCTTGCGCGAGACCCCTTAGGCTTCGAGCCCGTGGTCGAGGGGTCGCTTCGCCCATGCCTAGCAACGGCACTGCTAACATTCATACCAAAAGCAAACAATGGCAGTTTCTACCGCTTTTAACATGATCATCTCAAGGCAATGGATCCGATAAAGGGCTACTGGAGGGCAATGCGATAGGATCGCAGACGATATTGACCCGCGAGACGTAATTGTCTCAAATTGATCGTAACTATCAGGGACAACCATTGTCTACTAATTGGGTAGTTCAATTTGATATTTTATAGCTGTTATTGTTTATTTTATTATAATTAATTGACTTCGATTTTAATTTGTTTTTAATTTATTAACTTTGCTTTATTCATTTTGATTTTTATGTAGGTATGCTATTCAGTTTTATTTTATTCCAATTTTATTTTCGTTGTTGATGTTATTTTTAGGAAAAAAACTTCCTTATGTATGATTCGGTCGGACTTGCGAATTCGGATTTCAGCAAGTAAATAATGGCCTGATAACTGTACAGATTTTCTGATATTTCTTTCAATAAGCTATAAACAACTCATCTCAAACGTGCGGAGACATCGTAAAAGATGAATAAAAAATGAAACACGATACACTCAAATCGCGAACACTCACAGCTCGTCTCGTTGGTTAAAAAATTGACTTTTCTGCTTCAAAAAAGGCAGTTTTTTAAATAAAATTATCAGTAAATATGAAGATATTTAGCTACTGGTTTAATCCAAAGGGGAAACCGTCTTGGACGAAATTTCACACGTGTACTGTGACCCGTACTCGTATATCCAAGTACTCGTATACCATAAGACCTCCTCCACCATCGAGGATGTTGAGATCTGGATCTGGAGATGAGTATGGTAAGTTTGTTTTTTTAATATAACTTAACTACCTAGTGCGAGTTCGTTTTACGCTTAGATTATAAAACAAAATGTTTTACGTTAACGCGATTAACACGTTTATGACGTTCCACGCTCCGATTGGCCCGCTCCAAACTCTTTACCATGTGTGTATTATAAATAGTCAGAGTTAAACACGGTAAACACTGGTTTGTAAAGAGGAACAAAGTTGAATCATTTGCTGTGGTCCCGCGCGGCCCCTACTTTAATTAGGACCTGAAAATCGGTTACTGCCATAGATATATCTATGACTAGTTTTCTGCCAGCGGCTTTGCCCGTATGAAAATAAGTTTTCGCGCAAACTTTGGACACGCGTTTCATCCCTTTAGGTGGTGAATTTTGGAAAATTCTTTCATAGTGTTTGCCTACGTCATAAAAGGAAGCCCTGGGCAATATTTCACGCTCCTTGTCCCAGTAGTTTCGGCTTTGCATTGATATGTCAGTCAGTCAGTTTCTCCTTTTATGTATATAGATTACTGCGCATTTAAGGTCGACCGCCACGACAGTTCAACTTGTGTGACGAGGATCATAACCGATTATTATCGGGTGTCAATCGAGGTGGCGGATGGTTCAACTTATCTAATGTCTTCGTCCTTTTAAGTACAAATAGAAGAAAAATAACTGACCTGTCTGCACCGCCCCTCTGCCGAATCTCTTACTGTTGACTTTAACTTCACCAGGGGTAGTCCTGGCATCACAGCCGGCGGCTTCTTCCCCTCCTAAACGTTCCATAGCAGCTTGTGTGTTGCTCTGGTCTCCACAACCTCCTTGGCAGCATCGGGAAGGTCCTTCGGGACCGTTCATTTTGTTTCTGGAAAGACCAAGTTTAAATATTGAGTACTAGTTTTTACCAGCTGTAAATACATCTAAGGAACATATTTCTGCAATTAAATGTAGAAACTTAGATTGATGAATTGATGGTGACCCATACTGGCGTCAAGACGCGAAAACGATTTTGGCTAAGTTACTTGTGCATCCTTATTGTTCGTCATCTCTGCCCCTGTCCTATACTACTTGGGGTTAATTTTTCTTACATGTTTTCCAGTGACCCCGCCAGGCTAACTAACTCAGTTTACTTTCACATCAATCCTCACACAATCCATCCATCTTTTGTTTGGCCACCCTCTCCATCCTTGTATAGTCATAACTCGTTTAGTAACATGAGTTTCATCCCTCATGTTTACCCTGTGCATTCTTATCCTTACAGATTATAAAACAATGTCCTCACTGCAGTTGTTTATCTGTATGTTCGCAACATACTCAAAAAATTCTAAACTGATGTTCATACGGTTATCACCAATTGACAGAGTGTTCATGAAGAAGGAATTACAGACACAATTAAAAGACCTAAGAGTTTAAAATAAAGAAATGCCGAGAATCTCAAAGATTAATAAGATCCATTAGAATTGAAGTTTTTAATAAGTTATTAAATATTAGTAAAAGATTTAAAGGACCAGTTGAGAAAACTATGTTTAGGAAGGAATGAATCTCCAAAAAAAAAAAACAGCTATAAAATCTAAAAAAAGTATAAATAAAAACAAAAACATTGTTTTAACATGTGACATACAAAAACCACAAAAGCACAATGTTGAACCTGAAGCTTTAAGAAAAACTTTTCTTGTTGATTCATTTGTAAACACGGATATTTTTATTTATAGAAAAAAAAACAACTTACTTAAAAGGCTACTGTCACCAAACAACAATAAATTAAAAATAAAACGAAAGGTTTTATCAAAACAAACACTAGAGGTCACTAACTACTAATTAATATGACCGCACAAAACGACACAGCGACGCTGAGAATCAAACTAACCAGTATTCCATTAAAACTATAGATTATAAACGTCTCAAACGTATGCAAACAAGTTTTTTAAAGGCAATAACACTTCAATTGCACGATAATAAAATAAAAACAAGAGCTAAATTAACAATCGACTAAATAACAAACAGCATTTCATCCCAACTCTATAAAGACGTTCCAATTTTAAATTTTGACGTCAAGGGTTTACTTCAATAATATATTTGACGTCATACCATATTGGGATACGATAATTTGACCGAGATAATGTTGTCAACCGCGATATTTTCATTAGCAGTTAGAACTATTTGCGCAGTTTCTTTGGATATAGGTCAAAGTAGCGTAGGGGGTGAGGGCAGACAACAATTGAACGTAGTGCGCATACGTCATGTTGTTTTGTTTAACTACTTTAAGATGACTTGCCTAAGACTACTATTTAATAGTAGCTCTAGCTGCTGCCTGAGTAGCGCATATCTTCAAGGAAGACTAAATATAGTGATAATAATCATTTCTTAGGAATCAAAACAAAAATACAGTCAGACAAAGCGATGACAACTGAAAATAGTGGCGCAGGCGCATCTACTAACGCCCGAGACCTAGTGAGGGATGGTTGTTGCCATCATGTTCCAGACAAACACAATAAAGTTATTTAAATGATGAAGGGAAAGTTATAATAAATTACTAAGAAGTGTCGTATATATTGTGTACGTCATGTTGAATGGGAGGTTATGTTTTCCTGTGTGTTTTGCAACGTTTATTGGACCTTCAAAAGTTTTCTGCCGCATGATTCGGAAAGTGATTTCAATCATGAGTCTTACATTAATTTCTAGTTATTGAATTTTACTTAGCTATTAGACAGATAGATAGATATTGGTACTCTTTGGTGCAGTTACACCATAAACATAATTTTGTACAATAGGAGCTTAAAATTACTAAGGTGTTACAATGGGCAGTCTATTATTATTTATACTATTATTCGCAAAAGGCTAATTCATTATAGATTCCTCTATCAGTGGGCCAGAACACTGTCCAATATGCAATAATTCCGAACACAAATAAAATAAAAGTAAATTAAACAATAACTACAGTCTGCACAAGCTGGTCAATCACCTGTCCAGTCAGCCCACTTAACTCAGTCATAATCTATATTGACTAAAGGGAAAAGTACAATAACACTACGTCAGTCACTACGTAAGTCGTCGACGGCGCGCGGCGCACACTGTTCCCGCGAGCCTCAAGAAGTTGTCAGCAAACTGTAGGGGCCGAGGGTTTAGTCAGTAAGAGTCTGTACTTTTCCGTATAAAAAAACGTCAGTCACTACCTATTGATAACCTAGTACCAGGACCGAGGGCCTAACTAGATAGATGTCTGCTACACCCCCTCTAACATCTAAAGATTCAGTTCATCTCACAAGTAAACAAGACGTCAATCAGAGTCAATAACTCGTGTGATTGACACCATTTTGGCAAGTACTGCACGCAAAAAAGTAGGCCATATCGTTAGAGATACAGAGGTCTATCGAATCTGTAGTTCTTCAGATCGTAGGTTTTGCTGGTAGAGTACAAAAAGTTGTTTTTGTTTTTGCTTACTAACTCGAGTTGTATTTTTACGGTTTTTTATTAAGTACGTCGTCAAACGCGACCAATTAACTTCTGCCTTTCTAGCTTGTTTCTAACTATGCCTATATCTGCTTCTTAACTAACCGATGGAGCTAAATACTTTCTTTAACCCTTTAAGCACTTTCGTCAACGCACGCGCGTAACTTTAAAATAAACCTATCGAAATGGTAGGAACTAGAATACCAAGTTACCAGCTATCACGTCAGTTATGAAGCTGAACAGGCGACCAGTAATTTCTACTCATATATGACTTACCACCAAATATTTAAGCCCCATATAGGAGCCCGTTAGGACCGATACCTGCTTGAGCTGCAGGATTGTTCAGAGGAGTAACCACGGTAAAATAAAGGGCGTTGGAAGGCACATTTATAGATAACTGGCAGACACACTATGTCCCTTTTCTCCACCTAGAGAGGTAGAAATATTTGATGATGTCATAAAAAAGTTGTGTAGTAGTTTAATGTACTACTACTACTACTAGTCAAATCAAGTCACTTTTATTTGTTAACACGATTGTATAAAATAAACGTCTTATTTTTTATTATCAGAGCGCCACGTTGCGTATGTTTTATGTGTTAGAGCCATTAGAATAATCTTTCTGTGTCAGATTTGACCCAAACAAAAAAAAAAACGATTTCGCAACAAACAAAATCAGCAAACCGGCTACAACTTGCGTATATATCGTTATCAAAAATGATGAAACTCTGGAACAAGTACAAAACAAAAACAATGTGATTTTCGCTTCACATTCTACAAATATCGATACAGCAATACGCTAGAGATGTGTCGTCATGACAAGAGACGCTTGCTTGAGTCGTAGGGGGTCAGTTATCTCGTGACTTTAAGTACATTTCCACGAGGGGGAGCAATAAACAGTACGCGATAAGATTATTGGAAATTAACACAACATTAATAATGATGACAGTGCCTCACTATATTTAGTAGTCTGTCTGCTGCAATAAAAAACATCGTGTTGTCTCCTTCTGCATATTTTTGTCACATGTTTTTGATACAGATTGAGTTGACCTATGCAATTATCGGATCAACAGTTCTCGATTGTTGATTCTTGATTTGTGTACTTATAGGTAGATATTTTGAGACTAAAAATACAGACGTTGTGATTTGCCAGAAACCTTGTTGATAAAAATTTGTCTTAGGTTGGTAGATTGATATGAACGACCCTGGGTCATCGTTTCGTGTTATGGGTAAACGAGATTATTTTGAAGACAATGTAATGTCTGTGCGATTGTGGATAAAACATTGGTCCTTTGGTACTTTTGTGTATAAAATTTATAATCAAATTAGGACTTATAATTTACTAGAGTAGATGTTGGATCTATTCGCTTACTTCGATAAGTACAGCACGGCCGTCGGATCTTGGCGAGTCTGTAGAAGTCTTTGCGAATTTTAAAGCTTGGTAACTTAATAAAAAATTGGTTCAAACAAATAAATGCAATTTGCAGTGTTATTGCTGATAAAAACTGTTATTGGCATTTTTTTTTTACTTTTATTTTTGTACGAGTTTTGTATGTAGTTGGTTTATTTTCATTATAGACCACATCATCTCTTTCCGTAATGATAAAACGTGAGTTAATAAAAAAAGAAATGATTATGTTTTTTTTTCCCAAGAAATTCTATAAACAAGTGTGTGCCAGACCGTCTGGTAGAATATCACTGTCAACGTTTTTTTTTGGTAGGTAAAAATCATCGAATGACGAATCCCACTCTTGAGCGGAGTGGGAAACTGTGTCAGACTCTTACTGACTAAAGAACCTACCCCGTGCCTTCCTTGCCTTATTCCCAGAGCCCCGGTGTAACGCTTTCGCACTAACCCTCAGCTCCGGGAGGCTTCGACCCTGTACCTACGATCACTGTCAACGTTAAGACCGCGATTATACTCATAAGGTTTACAACAGCAATAACAACTGCAAATTGCATTTATTTTTTTACGAATTTTGAAGTGCTAAAATTCGCAGAGCCTAACTTAAGACTCGCCAAGATCCGACAGTCATACTGTAAAATTATCTACACTAATATAATAAAGAGGTAAAGTTTGTTTTTTGTTTTTTTTATTTTTTTGTTTGTAGGAGGTAATCTCTGGAACTAATGGTTCGATTGGAAAAATTGAAGCTATAATAGAAAGCTGCTTTACTCCTGAGTGACATAGGCTATAAATTATTTATAAAACATGGATATTGACCGAGCTATCACAACTTTTGTCTCACAAATTTTCCGCAGACGAAGTCGCGGGCAGAAGCTAGTTACTTATATTGCAGTCAGTAAAGTAGCCTTACTTTTTTTTAATATTGCATATTGGTGAGCGAGATACCATACGTAATGAACGCTATCTCATTTTAATTTTACTGTGGATAAATGAAGAGATAGTCAGTTTCACTATTTTAATATGACACTCAATAACAACTATCAATGGAATCAAAACTTTCTCTGCCACAGCTAGCTTTCCAACGGAGTTACGTCCGGAAAGGTCTGCCCTACCATGAACTATAAACGCGACTGAGATTTAAACATGCTGAATTTAAATTGCCTGCTGCGGTCTTCCCATCCGAGTAGTAAACATAGTCTTTTTTCACGTTTGTCGGTTCATCCGAAATTCCGAATTACTCCTAAGTCCTAACCCGTCGTATCAGATTTTGATGCTGTTTTTACTAAGGGAAAAATCATAAAGTGAGGAAAAATTGTGAGTACGGCTGCTCTAACTTAGCAATTATAATAATATAACAAACTAGCTTTTGTCAGCGGCTTCGCCCGCGTACATAAAATATAGCCTATGTCACTCAGGAGTAAAGTAGCTTTCTATTGTTGCTAAAATTTTTCCAATCGAACCAGTAGTTCCAGAGATTACCTAGGGGGTAATCTCTTGAACTACTGGCTGGCTTTATTATATTAGTGTAGACTAGTGTAGATTGCTAATGGCATTTATTTTGGAAACCATTAATTTTTTTTATAAGTACACAACTTTTTAAGTTCAGAGAGCCAACTTCAAGCTCAGCAAGTTAGAACGGCAGCATTGATGGATATAATTTACTCCCTCGCATTGTTGGGGCAGGCCACTATAGTTGTCTAAGCAATCAGAGCAACAAGCCAGCACTGTCACTTCGTTACAAGTTACAACAGACAGACGCCTTCCTGATTATGTTTGTAACACCCACCTACGTGTAACAACTCCGTTACATAACGGCTAACTATTGATTGTGATGTAATTGTAACGTTACTACGGTTGGCAGATAATTAAGTAATTTATTTATTCAATAAGATATTTGAAAAGGTAAGTAGATTGTAAGTAACCTGTGTAAATCGAGTGAGAGTGTCAAGCTTTTACTGATTAAAACTAATCTCTGTATCTTTAGTTCCTCTTTCCGTTCAGGGAAACGGTAAAGTGAGAACTATATTGCGCGGACGTTCGCCACATACGCCGTTCTTTTATATGACAACTACAGTCTTAGAACTAAATGAACGAAGGAACTACTGTGGTGTCTCCAAAGAGGCCACATACTTACTAACCAATGAACTGGCTGGTTAGATGTATCGAAGAATGTTCGCAGTTATAGAATAGGTTTGAAAATCGAATAAGGAAAAATAGTATGTTGTTTTAGTTTAGTTGAAGTGCGAGCGGTGAAGCGTCAATACTGGTATGAAGTCTGATCCTCATTTTATCCCTGGTAACTCCTGATAACGCTCGGCAGGGCTTGGTACTCGGATCCTAGTACCTACCTAGCCCTGCCGAGCTGGTCCCCGAGTGACTTCAGTACCTAATAAAGAGAGCTCCAAGAGTTTTGTATTACAACTGAAATAATTTTCGCCCTAATAACGTTATTTTCCACAAAAACGACACACCTACATTAATACACGCATAATTTGACCGTCACTGATTTATTTTGTAATTAAATGAGCTATTTAAATTAAACAAAAACAATAAGGTGGATTTTATCAATGCGGCAGGTATTTAGGAGGCCGTATAGTAACAATCCATATACAGGTACCTATTTATAATTATAAAAATTAATCGCTGAATGTGTTGCTAAGCTCAAATCTCGAAAACAGCTGAACCGAGTCCGCTAATTTTATTTTGGTTCTGTTTGTTATTATCAGGCGAAGGTTCTTATGAAAGAAAAGTTAAGGTAGATTATGGTAGAGTAGCCATGAGTAGAGTAGAGTAGGGTAGATTGGTGAAATGTTTTCAGTCTCGGATCACAATCCTTCGATAGCTTACAATTTCGCGATTGTAATGTAACGGTATTTACAATTTTACGGTAATATATACAAAGAAGACAAGTTACCACGACCCTAGAACGCAATGGGCATTTGAAGTAGCACAGGTGGGTTTAGTCAAAATAAGTCTGACAAACTCTATCCATCGAGATTGAGGGAAATATGATGATTTCAAAGTTCAAAAAAAAAAAAGCTTAAAGAACCATTTTTTCTACAGTATTAAATCTATGCAGAGTCAAAAAGGTTACGTATTATCTTATTTATTTACTCACAGACCAAAGTCTAGAGTTCTTAAAAAATATAAGTGGCCAAAAAACCAAACATGAAAATAATAAATGTAAATAGGTAGTAAACTACAGCAACACGTTCGAAAATCATTTCAATATTATTAATCTATTAGCGATAAAAAAAATAATGCTAATGTGTTTTCGTCCTATGATGAGTTCCTTGACAGTTCTTGTCTGGCAATTAAAGTGATGAGACCTAACGAAATTTAATCGATTTTTTTATAATATCGAATCAGTTGGCAAAGAAAGTGGAATCGAATGGCTAATTTTCACATAGGCTACATAACATCATGGGAGCAGAGCAAAAACCTGATATACCGCCGACGAAACCGCGGGGGACCGCTAGTGATAAATAAAACGCAGTATGTTTAAAATATTAATAATTTATTTACTCTTCACTGTCAGAACTTGATTCTTGATTAGAGCTTATATCCATATCGGAAGGATACAAGGCAAACGCACTCGTACTGACGCGACGCGGACGCGATTGCAAGATGGCCATTCCGATTCATCTATTTTTTATCGATTAGTGTCGATTAGGTAGTGTCAATCTCTATAGTCAGAAGTTCCGTTCAACGCATTACACATTTTCTAAATTCATACTTTTTTATTTTTTATATTTAATTTTATGTACTTAAATTATAATCACGATAATTTACTGTTTAATTTACAAAAGGCAGTATTTTTATTATCATTCAATTCGTAATTATTTTGCCAGTTTATTTTTTTTTAGTCTAAGGTAGTATGCGTGCCATGGAAAAAAATGAACTGTCAGGGAACTCATCATAGGGCGAAAAAATATTAATAACATATCGGCAACATGGCAGCCGCATATGAATTTAAAATGACGTAAGTTTAAAATGTTGATGGAGTATCGTATAGTTCGTTTTTTAATCCCAGACTACGATTTGACAACTTAAAATGTCAAACTCCATAACATTGGGATCATATTTCTAGAGTGTGACATTCTGAGTTGTCAAATCGTAGTCTAGAATTAAAAAACGAACTATAGTGTATAAATTCGAAAACTTTGTCTGGTATAGCACGTGGAAAATAGGTTGAACCATCCGCCAAAAACCAGTGGTAAAGCCCAAGTGGTAACGGCCGATTATAATTCAGGTATATTCAAGGCTAGAGTGAACAGTGCAATTCACCATCAAATTGTATCACTGCTTATAATCAGGTTGGATCATATTCAAGTAATAACATAGTATTAAAAAAATAGCAGTGGTGGCCGAGTAGTAAAGGAGTTGTAGGGTTCAAACCCAGCCAGGCGCATTACTTTATTTAATTTATTTCATCACCAATGCTCTCACAAAACGGTGAAGGAAAACATCGTGAGGAAACCGGCATGTCATAGTACCTAAAATTCGAAGACATGTGACATCCACCAACACGCACTAGGTTCACGTGGTGGATTACGGCCCATTCTCTCTCTTAGAGAGGAGGCTGAGTCCCAGCTGTGGGAACATTATAAGACTATTGCTATATTATGCTACATAATTGGGTTCCCTCTCTCATTAAAATAATTTAGAAAAAGGGGGGTAACTAGACTACGACCTGTTTGATATATCTATGACTACGACGTACTAGGTAACCAACTGATGACTGATGACATGGTCCGTATTAAGCAAGATGCAATTATTATTTTTTTGCATCAAGCAGTCCTAAACTCCTAATACAGCGACGGCACGCTCTGTTCCCGTGCGCCTCAAGGAGTTGTCAGCAAATGGAGAGGCCCAACTGCAGGGCAAAAGCCTACTGGGACCCTAGTCCGGCTTCTGAAAGGAAGGTCCGACCCTGGTATGAAGGCTAAGAATGGGGTGGGTCGTTTAGTCAGTAAGAGTCTGACACTGTTTCCTGCTCCGCCCAAGGGCGGGATTCGTCATAAGATTTTTCCCAGTATAAAAAAAAAACTCCTAATACAGAAAAATATTCTAAAGCTATTTGTTTTCTAACAAAAAAATATAACAGAGAGATACAGAGATAGGTTAGTGGGTTATTATTAGATTGTGTATCTTATAATAAACATTACTATTATATTAGTGATCACATGTATCGCGTGACTTTGCTTCTGTGGAACACACATTTGTACCTAAATAATAACGATACGAGCGATATAATTATCAAAATCGGTTGAGTGGTTAAGAAGAAACAGATAGTCAAAAATCTGGGCTGTGGGTTTTTTTTTTCTTGGTGAGGTAAATAATCCGATGATAACTCCTGCCCTAGGGCGGAGTACGAGATAATGTCAGAATTTAACTGATAAAAAATACCACACCGTTTCTCCGATGCCTCTCAAGCCAAGGCCGAGCCTTCGTTTCAGAAGCAGACGGCCGAGCGAGCTTACTGAGGCTCTGCTGGGTCCCTGCGGTTTGCTGACAACTCCCTGAAGCGCGCGGGAACAGTACGCCCTGTCGAGGACTTAAGGGCTCGGTCCGGACGATTGGAAGGCGGACAATTGATAGCTCGTCATCCGATCGGATCGCAAGGCCGCGCCTACGGTGGCGCTAGCGGGCATTGGTCCAACTGAACCCTTACGATTTTGCTGTCATGTGTTTAAGGCGTGGTAAAATAATTGGCCTCGGGCTCGGTCCTTACCAGACGCCGGAAGGCACGTGACCCTGCAGCTATAAACGCTTGGGTCTTGGGCTGATGAGGAGGTCCGTTCCCTCGAGGTCGCGACTATCTCCTTCCCTAGCATAACTGCTTCGCAGAAAGAGGCGACCGTATCACATTTCCTGTCGCTCCTGGCCATGATACTAACCTGGGCTCGACCCGAGAGGTCGCTGCCACCAACCACCCCTATGAGGACGCGGTGGAGCTCTTCCCGAGCGAATAATAGTTATTATTATTGAGGTAATAACGACTTTTCAGTCGTGCACTCTTGACAGAGCGGTCGTGGTCATGGGTCGGTCGAGTCCTACGCCACTGCCTCTCTCGCGATACGACGCCATGCAGCTCTGTGTTTGGCGGCTTGCGCTGCAATGTGTCACCAATTCATCCATCATCATCCATCTACCGTGTTGGAGAGCGTGATCCACATGATCTATTGCCCTCGTTGCACTACCAATCGAGTCCTCGTTACGTGTGATATGCCCGAAAAAGAATAAATAGCGACTATATTTTATAAAGTAGTGAAGGTTTTTACTCAATGTTTTAGAAATCGATCTGAAAGGACTATTTTTTTTATTGTTGGCAATCACAGCTGACTTTCTAGATTGAAAACCAGGTTGAGCAACATAATAAACTATTTCATAAAGACTTATTTCAATACCGAACTTGAGATTGGTAATTAAGGCAACATCAACACTGTGAAATGCTACCTACACTATAGGTATATTTAACTTAATGTTATTGTACAAACGATATAACTTAGCTAAAGTTAAACTTGCCCATTTTAGTCGCAAGAAACTCCAAAATTACTGAGCGAATTTTCATGCAGTTTTCACCAATAGACAGAGGGGAAAATTAGACATAATTTAGTAGATAAAAGTCGACAATTTAAATAAAATTCAAACACCCATGCGAAGTTGGTGCATGCCGATAATATATTATACCTATAGATGAAGAGTTTCTTTGATTGAACACTAATTATTAATCTCAAGAACCACTATTTCAAATTGGAAAATTATTTTAGTGTTAGCCCATTTATCGAGGAAGAGGCTAGTTCTTTGAATACCGTCATTAGAGACACAATAGTTGTCTGAATACCAGCGTTGGCTCGTGGCTTAAGTAACTCCTATCACGCAAAATAGAAGTGAAACCGCGAAGTACAGTTAAAGTCAACAACGTTCAAAACCCTTAAGTACTAAGCCAGCCAAGGTAATAATCATTTTACAGCCTCTTAATATGCAAATAGGTCATACCATATTAGCGTTGTAAATAACAAGATTGACATTATTATTATTATTTATGAACCTAGCATGAACCTAATGATAGACAGGGCAAGTAATATGTGGGCCAATAACACCAGTTATTAGCTCTTCATTGTAAGTTATTGCTGATAAAACATTTGTTTTTTTTTTTAACTTACATTGAAAAAAAAATACAGTACAACACAAATACAGTACGGCCGTCGGATCTTGGCGAGTCTGAAGTTACGCTCTGCGAATTTTAGCCCTTGTAAACTCGTACAAAGATATAGATTTAAAAAAAATAAGTGCCAATAACAGTTTTTAACAGCAATAACAACTGCAAATTGTATATTTATTTTCGCCAAGATCCGACGACCATACAGTATAATAAGTTCTGCTGGCAACTTCACTCAGATTTAATCAAGTTTCTACCATCCGTACAAACTGGACGGGATCTCATTTTCATTTCTATTTTCATTACAAGTTTGAAAAACCCTTCTGTAGTGCATGCCTACTTCATTAATAAGTTCATTAAGATATACGCCAGCGACGTTGAGCCAACAAAAGAGGAGCTAGCGTCACTTCCGTCGCTTCAAGATTATTCAAATACTAATAATAATTTATATTTTAATAAAAACCTTAAAATTTTAATATCAAAAGATTGGTAGTTAAATTATCTTTTAGTTTACGAAAGTTTCATAAAAATACACCCAATGGTTTTCACCTGATCTCCAGATTTTTGTCTGCGTTAGACATAACTTTGTAAATAAATCGCACTGAGTTCTATAAAACATATGAAAATTTTCGTACATCAAATTATTAGGCAAATAGTCTAGTTTAACATATATCTTTTTCAAAACATACAGAGTAGCTGTTTAGAAATGTCCCTAACATCAGTAAGTCCACCTATTTGTCCGTTTCCTTCTTCTCTTTTTGGTTTTTATATGTGTAAATAGTTAAATAAATGAATGTTATCATAAAACTTTACATCACCGGAAGAGTTACAATCAATCATCGCTTAGTATGTTTTTTCAGCTAACTAAAAATGGCTGAAAAAACACCAAACAGATAGACTTTGTTGTCATAACTTGATTGGACGGCAATATTAACACAAGTTTACCAATTAAATTCTTTAGGTCAGTTTTCTCTGATAAATAGGTCTTTATCGTTATGATGCAATGCCAGAACCTTTATTATGCAATAAGACAGATATTATTATTGTTCTCAATATCAATAGCGAGTAAATGTTTGTTTAAAGCTATCAAAATGGTGACAGGAAAATGCTGATTATATTAATTAAAAATGAAATATAAGTCTAGAAGCTTTCCATTATATAGTTAAATTATAAATTTTTACTAACTTTTTTAGATATAATAAATTGTATGTATAGAAAAAATGCTTTTTTAAATTATCTTTAATCATAATTAAAATAACATACATAGGCAGGCAGGGAATTATATATATAAGAACGTTTATACTACTTTTCAATAAAAACTTAAAAAAGTACATAAAATAAGTAAGTTCATAAAAACTCTATGTAGTAAGGCAGAATTTAATAGTTGCCTTTGCCTAAATAAATATTAATGACATTGACGTTTAAAACCAACATGTGATTTTTTGTCAAAACAAAATACTCAATGTCAACAAATCAAAAAGGAAATAAAAAATCCGAGGCCATATGACCTAACCTTGTATTGTAACCACTAATATATTCCCAATTGAACGGCAATTGTCACAAATTAGGTTTACTACGATCACATGTGCCACACCAATTCAAGATCACCTAATAAATTACGTAAAAAAAAAATCGTAAATTATTACCATGTGGTGGGCATTCATGAATTAACATTATAACCAGACTAAATTGCAGTGTCCATTATAAACAAACAAAAGTTTTATAACTTGATTGAATTTCGTTCCGTCGCATAATTTAGAGGCAACAGGTAAATGCACACCTGACCTGATTTTGTACTATGTTATTAAAGCACTTAAAATAAATCACTCACCTGGACGGATTGCTTGAGGAGAAAATAGTTCGCGAGAAATCGTACTGTATTTTTTTATCGTGTTTTAACAGCAGCGGAGACAACTTAACTTATGTATTGTGAAGGAAGTAATTGTACAGTCGTCTGTATTCATTCATTTGTTTGAATTAGTTTGACGTTAAGTGTGTGACAAGGACAGAAAATCGGAAAGATCAAGTGTGCGTTCCGATTTTCAGTTAACCATTTTGAAAGGAACAAAAATTGTTTACAATCTACACACAAACCACATGTTTATACTAATTTAAAAATATTTTTTTAGTTCAAGAACTGTCGACCACAAATCAACTAAAGTAAATTTTGTAATAAGGAACTTAACTTTTCGGTAATATATATCTGGTAACCTTGAACATGGCGGTTTCTCAGATTAGGTAATAAGTTTCGGAACGTACCTATAGTTGCCTTTTATGATTAAACCATTTTGATACTTGAATATTTTGCTGATATTCTAAAATACTATGCTTTTAAAATAAGTAATTTTAAAATTAAATTGTGTGAAGAGAAATTTATTTATTCTGATGTTTTTACAGGTGTCGATTAATGTACTATCAAGTTTATATTTCTTTAAAAAATCCAAGAATAAGACAAGTTGTAAATCTTTGTGCTTTACAAGACACTTATAGTGCGTACTATAAGTGTCTCGTAAAGCACAAAGATTAATAAGAGCTAATAAGTTGAACCATTAACTATAGTTACGCGCGGCTCCCCACTTCGATTGAGACCCGAAAATAGGTTATAAACATTGTCACATAAGTTAAACCATGACGGCGTTTCACCTTGAATGTGCAGTGACTGATTTTCGGGTCGAGTCTCAATCAAATCAAATCGAAGTCGTGGGGATTTCGATTCGATTTGATTGACTTCGATTGAGATCCTAACCAAGCTCAAACCAAGGAGAGCTTGGATGGAACGCTAGTTTGCAACATTCATCGTCGCAAAGACCAAAGTTTTCGTTGGTTGTTATTACTGTATTGTCAAGTACTTTGTTTAGTGTAAATAGTTAAGTTTACTTTCTATCTACAGACACAATTAAAGAACGATAGGTATGCGAACGGCGTTCGCTTGGGGCTCAAAATTTAATCTACAAGTTATTTTTGTTGACTTCTGTCTCTAAGTGTTTTGATTTTCTTTTATGCTTTGTCCCTGTATAAGTAATTTTTTATTCGTATTTTGCTTATGCCAATAACAGTTATTTTACGAGTGTACATGCGCTAAAGTTCGCAGAGCCTATGTTCATATTCACCTTAAATGTTAAAATAAAACGAGTGTGCATTTTTTACTTCAAATATATTTTTAATTATACTTACTGATAATACTAGTACTGTCAGTGTGTCAGTATTTTAGCGAATCTTTGCCGGTAAGCGTGCTAGAACGCACATAGACAAAGACACACTAGAAAAATATAGTGTTCGAATATACTTTCGGAAAGTTACAGTAAGAAAGAAAATTTTTACGTTACCTACTCTACACTCTCTCCCAATGCTTACTAACTTATTTTAAGTACAAGTTTTAACACCTAAACCTTCTTTGGTAAAATTGACATGCATCTGAAGTTTTACACAATATTTTAAGTATATGTATTTAGACACATACTATGAAATAAAAAGAAAATATCCAAATATCCAAAATCTTGTCTACGCTGCTAATAAATAAAAGTATCAAAACCGGTCCATCCCACTATACCCCTTGTTATCAAGTCAAGCCGGTCGTGTACGCAGCGGAGCACGTGGTGATATTCCTCACTTCTCCGTACTCATAACTTTATAAAAGGCCCTCGCTGTGTCGAGGAACAAACGCGCGACCCTAGTCTTACAAATTCTACACAGGAGCACTTACTCGCGCTACACAGAAAATGGCTACTCCGAAAGAAGGTAAACTTTTTATTTACATTTTCAAAGTTTTCGACTGTCAGATAACCCGCCTAAATTAAAAAGGAAGGAAAGACCATAGACGAAGACAACAAAACTTGTCGGTGCGTTTTTTTGTAAAGGAATTGCTTTGCTCGGCCTTGAGAGTAAATTAGATGTTGATCTTTTTATGCGTTTTTATTATTTGTTACTATTGGTACATGTTTTTGTTATCTTTCGAAGCTGGATAACAGTTTCTATTCATTTGATAGCACAGTCCTTGATCTGTAATCTTTATCTCTGTAATGCGAATGGCCTCCTTTTTGAAGTTTTATAAACTACCCACCTTTTTTCCTTTGTACCATCATATATTTCAGTAGTTATGTAGGTATTTTTCAAATTAATTAGAAAGCCTATTAATTAATTAGAAAAAAAAACAATTTTACAAAAATATTTTGTTTTGTGTTATTTCAACAATCACAATAGCAATCATGCATAAAATACATAATTTCAAGATTAATTACGTACCCACCTTTAAATAAAAATACCTACACTGATAATATACCTCCCATTTAATTATTCCATCTAGGTACTTGGTATTTAAATACTCAGTATTTAAATAAATTAATCATTATCTTCGTTATATCATTTACTCTCGTTTTCAAAGTTCACTTTTACTGTTTCTAAAAATACTGAGTGCATCATGTACCTAGGTATCCTAAATGTTACAACATGCATCCTTTCCTCTTCTTGTCTGTTAACAATCTTATACTGACTCTACGGTAGGTACGTCTGTCGGATCTTGGCGAGTCAAAGTTCAAGCTCTAAAATTCGCCGAGCCTAACTTTAAACTCGCCAAGATCCGATGGTCGTACTGTACTTTTGCCAAATTAAGACGATACCTTGTTGCGAAAATGACAAAAAGTGTGAAAGTGATAGAACTATGCGATAGCAACGTAAATAGATAGAGAGAGGAAACATGCAACCTGCTCGAAAAAAAATAACGTAAGCGCCATACTAAATAAAAATGTATTAAAAATTCAATTTCATGTTTCTTTAAAAACTGATTTCTGATTAATGTTTAATTAATAAGATATAATCTACATTTTTCATTATTTTAATGTGACAGAAAGTACATGACTACGGCATAAAATTCATAAAATGTTATTTTTAGAGGTAAGTTCGGATTTTTTTTCTATCGAGGAAAGTTACTTGTTTTATGTGTTTGTCTTAGGATTAATGGAGGTAATATAGTTAACAAACACATATAAAAAAAAAATATTCAAACAAGTATTCTTAAATTAAAATTAACGTAAAAAAATTGTTTAATTACGAGGACTCACCTTAAGCTCATGGATAGTTGTAAATAGAACCACTACTTTATGGGGTAGGAAATCATTAAACTCCGGGTAAAGTGAAGCGAGAGAGTAAACTTTTACTGACTGAAACCAGTGTTAATTATTCGTTTTTTTTTTTTCAAAACCATGCATAGCACTAGAAATTACATACATGTATTGGGAGTGCGTTCACAAATTTGTAAATTTACATACACAAGATTCCTAGACCCGGATCACGTATCTGTTAGCCATGGCCATCATCATCATCATCATCAGCATTTTAATGTTCCCACTGCAGGGACACAGGCCTCCTCTCTAAGAGAGGGAATGGGCCGTAATCCACCACGCGGGCCCAGTGCGGGTTGGTACCACGCCATGGCCATAGGTACAAACATTTGTTCTGCACAGGAATAGGACGTGCAATCCGCAACGCAGTAGTCAATCGCTCAATTATTGCGCTAACCGTGCCGTCTTGATTCAGTGGCCTTTACGTTCTGAGTCCGCGTTCCAGAGTCACAGTAAATACTTTGAAATAAATACGTGTTTGTTCCAAAGTAAATACTTTAAATAATCCTGTAGGATAGCCCGAAGACGCTTTACAGTAAAGCGCCTTTGGGCTATGTAATCAAAAATAGCTACCTATTCTAAATTTAAAACCATTTTTCTTTTCAGTTGGCGGCTACAAGCTTGGAAATCTCATCATCGAGGGCAAAACAAAGCAGGTATTCGACCTGCCAGACCTGCCCGGCCACTGCCTTCTTCTGAACAAGGACCGCATCACCGCCGGAGATGGCGTCAAAGCCCACGATCTTGAGGGAAAGGCTGCTATCTCCAACCAGACCAACGCCAAAGTCTTTGAAATTCTTAAGTCTGCTGGTAAGACATTTTTTTTTTAAATTGCGCTCCATATTACTGCAAGTCTTGCACGTATAGTTCGTTTTTTAATTCTAGACTACGATTTGACAACTCAGAATATCACACTCTAGAAATATGTTCCCAATTTTCTGAAGTTTGACATTTTAAGTTGTCAAATCATTAGGATTAAAAAACGAATTATAGTAAAATCATATGCGAGTGTTAATATTCAAGGGTCTTTGTTTCATAGCATACTAGTAGGATAGTAGCACGACGAAAACTATGGTGTTTCTTGCACATTCTTCCCCATAGAGATCCAATCTTTGAAATGTGCAATTAGAGTAACATTTTTTCTGACAGACCGACTTCTTGACATTTCAAAAGTGCCTGTAAAGGTTCATTTGAAATAAATGCTTTGTATCTTGAATCTTATGCATTGTTAGGATGAGAGAAAAGGATAGGTAGGTATCGTCAACAAATAAGTTAAACTAAAATGGCCGTCGTTGTCAATATAAAATTAGTATCGAATACGGCAAATATCCACCGTTATGCTGCAGCTGTTGAGACATCTACGTTCCGGACTAAGCGTTTTGCCTCGTCGTTTATACCGCGTACATCGAGGGACTGGAACAGTTTGCTGGCTGCAGTGTTTCCGTCCGATTATAATTTAGGTTAGAGTGAATAGGCTCTTAATAAACTAGTACGCCTCACCATAAACGATCGCATCACTGCTTACCATCATAGTTTATAGCAAGAAAAAAAAATTGAATGCTTAATGACGCTCATAATATAATTAATTAGCAAATTATAATCAAATCGACTCCTGTGGTCTGATATTCAAATCCAAAGATAATTGGGTGCCCTTCATATTATGTTTATCATTTATAAACTCATCACACAATACCGTTCTGTTACTTTTATCGGTAAGATAAACGAATATGGCCAAATGATGTAACATTGGAGGTCCGGCTACAGGGGCGTAGTGGTCACTGTATTAAACGCTATAGTTCATTTTTTAATTCTAGCCTACGATTTGACAACTCAGAATGTCACACTCTAGAAATATGTTCCCAATTTTCTGGAGTTTGACATTTTAAGGTGTCAAATCGTGGTCTAGGATTAGAACTATACAGGGCCCCGAATTAGGCAAAAATTGGCAACATAATTATCCACAACTATCTCGTAGGTTCTTTTTTTTACACGAGCCCCTATGGGATTTTTGATACGGGGCCCCTGTCAGCCCCTGTGGCATTAGCCACGCCACTATAGGACTATGGTCATTGGCCAATCCTCCAATATCGAATGATTGGAGTTACATAAAAGCTGTTGATAAATGCTACTATTGAATTAAATATTTGTGGTTTTGTTAACTCAATAACAGTAAATCAAAAGCATAGCTACCGCCACCGTATCCATGGTAAGTGGCCCCCTGACTACAGACGCCCCCACAAAAGGGTACTAGTGAATGAATAATTACTAACTTTGATAGGTTATTCTAATAGTTTTTCGCTCGCTTAGCTCGTATTGAAACAAACAAATGAACCTACTCAAGAACCTCCAGAATGATACAATACACGAGCTCATTCTCATTTATTTATTTCTCATTGCCGTGCAGTAGTCAATCCAGTGTACAAAAGTGGCCCTAAGGACGATGTATCCAACTACCGGCCAATCTCAGTGCTTACCTCTCTATCTAAAATTCTTGAACGAATTCTCAACACCAGTCTAACAAAATTTCTATTTAAAAATAAACTTATTGCAGACAACCAGTACGGCTTTCGTTCAGGAGTATCCACAGAAGACGCTGTCACTGATTTTACTAATGCCTTGGTTAACAAATTGGACAACCGCCTTAAGTGCTATGGTGTCTTTTTGGATTTGACTAAGGCCTTTGATACTGTTTCCATTTCAAGGCTCTTGGCCAAAATGGAGCATATGGGAATACGTGGTGTTGCCCTAAATATTTATAAAGATTACTTGAGTGGGCGTAGCCAATGTGTTAAGATTGACTCCTTGGTTAGTGACGAAGAGTTTATTGGTTTCGGCATTCCTCAAGGAAGTATTTTGGGACCCACGTTGTTCCTAATATATATTAATGACCTTTGTCAACTTCCCCTACTGCAGTGTGACATTTTTACCTATGCAGACGATACGGCACTTTTGGTATACGATAAAACCTGGGACAAAGCGAAGCATAGAACTGAACTCACTTTACGTACTGTTATGGCTTGGCTTTCTACTAACCTTTTGACCCTTAATATAACCAAGACGAAAGTTATTCAGTATCTTCCTCCAAATTCACCTATACCTCCATCTGACTCAAATAAATTAAGAGCGCATATCTGCGACAATGCATTGCTTTGTAAATGTAATTATTTGACGATGGTGCCAAATATTAAATATTTGGGGGTTTACATCGATGAGAGGTTGGATTGGTGCGCTCATACTGATAAATTGTGCTCCCGGCTTCGAAGGTTAATGTATTTGTTTAAAGAGTTGAGACACTCAGCTGACTTGGAGACAGCTTCCTTAGTGTACCGTTCCTTATGCGAATCAATTATCACTTACTGCATACCAGTGTGGGGTGGGACTTTCAAAACCGTTTTGCTGAGAGTAGAACGAGCTCAGCGAGCTGTTCTTAAAGTTATGCACTTCCGCAGGAGAGACTATCCCACGGCCCAGTTGTACTCCGATGCTCAAGTACTCACGGTAAGGAAGCTATACGTCCTTCGTTCTATCTTGCGTCGCCATTCCTCCATCCCACTAGATGTGAATATTCCCAGTCGGCGAACTGGCTTCCCAATATGTGAGTCAGTCCAGTGTCGCTCTGCACTAGCACGACGCCACTATTGTGCTCAGAGCTCACTGTTCTATAATAAAATTAACAAGAAGCTGGCGATTCACAAACTTACTCTCCATAAGGTTAAACAGAGCCTTAAGCCGTGGTTGATGTCGCTAAGTTATGAAGACACGGAGCGGATTTTAGAAGTACTTCGGTGACAAAATTCTGTATCTATATTATCACTAACGAAATTAAATTCTTCCTATACCTACATACATCTTCATCAATTCTTCCCACATACTCACTCGCCACACACACACCCTCACCACAAGTACACAAACTCCCCTCTCACACTCTCTCACCACATACACTTACTCTCCATACTCACTTACTCTCCATACACACTCACTCACCGTAACAGGCTTACTGTCAATATTTTTGTTTTTTTTTTTATCTTTGATTTCCATTGTTTTTCTATTTATTTATTTTAAAGTACTTTTCTGTTTGCATAGGAATGAATTGTATATCTCCCGGGGGTGGGCACTGGCTTCTGTAACACAGGTTAATACCCTAGCACGGAAGTCAGAGACTCCAATAAAATTGTATTCTCTCTTATGTAAATAAATAAAGTTATTATTATTATTATTATTATTTTTATACCCCTCAAGGTACTACTTCTGTGTCGATAGGACCTATTTTGTATAAAAAAAAAATGATGTTTGGTCCATTAGTTACTGGCTTAGTCCACTAGCTACGCCACTGAACTTATAAGTAATTTATATTTTAGTGAGGTTGATATTCTCGTGTCTTTCGTCAATAGATAGGTAGTATTTTTCCTTTTTTCTATCTTTTGACTTCGTACTTTTTGCCCATTTAGCCAGTGTCAAGTTTAGAAAGTATTTCGTTTCAGATACGGTATACAGTCACTTTGATTTCTATTACAATGTTGATGGTTTTTGCAATAGGTACTTATTTGACAGAAAAAATATCGAGTCCGCTTTCTCGGCAAGCTTTGCTAAAGTTGTGAATACTACGGTGTCAATAACATTCTCAACTCCATTTTGGCGAAGTTTCGCCCTTTTTCAATAAATTCACATAACGTGCAGCTGTGCTCACACTTGAGAAACCTTCCAAACTACAAAAATATGTCACCATATCTACTAAGAATCAATTTACGAATCATTAAATCAGCCACTGAACTTCACTAGAGAAAATCCCAACAAAATGTATGGAAATAGGACATTCACTATTAAGAACAGGCGGGACAGTGAATCTAGGAAGACTAAGTATGGCACTTTACTATAGTCTTCCTAGATAACTACGCAATCTACAAAATTTCTACCATATCAATTCTACTAGCAAGAATACAACAATTTTTACCTGTTGGTAAGCAGTGATGTGACTATTGTGCTTATTTTTTTTTCTGTTTATTTACTAAGTTGCACTTGTCATATTATGTTTCTCTAACACTCTAAGGTTAACAGAGTAGAAAACAGTGGTATATATTTTTTTTGTACTGAATCGGAGTCCGTTGGAAAAAAGAATCTAGACTAGCTTCCCCTTAAGGTCATCATCCCTTTATCTCTCCAACAGCTTACCCCATCCAGCAAAAATATTACGTATAAATCGTATTATTACGTTTGTTATTATTGTGGCCTCGTGACCCCAGCAAACAACTACAGATAATATTGTAACAGTTATGAAACATTGCCTTCGTTAAAGGTCATCTTAATAATATTTATGAACTATTAATATCAGTAACGAGCTTGTTTTTTAACTTGTAGAAAACAATTGTTTACGTCATTGGGGTGGATACGGGCTTTTGTTTATGTAGATGATTATTTTTATCTTCGTTGTCAAAGCTAACAAGAAGTAAGATAATGAGATTGTAATATTTACTAGTATTTAGGATAAACCCGAAATATTCGTCGAAAAGCGAGCTCGGAATTTTAAGGCACCCTGACACGGATAGGCTAGGTTGGAATATTAAGGCGGGAACACCGAACGGCTCCCGCCCCTTTCTTTCCTGTTATAATCACCTAGAAATAGGAACCTCGCAGAATAAGGCTCGGCATGTGTCGTTAGAATTGGTTTGGCAAAACTAGGTACTCCATGCAAAACTACTTCATAACTAAAATCAGGATTGGTTGATAAAAAAGGATTAATTTACTCCTATTACTGTTTTCAATGGAAAATAAAATTAAACTTAAACTGTAGGTAATCAAAATTAAATTATTAATGATATGATAATCATAACTTCTTGTAGGCGGAGGTTTTCATTTTTGCATGCCATTGTCCAAACCAAACATGACGTTTTTATTTCAATTATAACATTTCATGCATACTAACAATTTATTTTGTAACGCATATTTGAACAAATAAATGATTATCTTATCTTATAGTCAAATAAAAATTTACGAAAACCGGATCAACTCCCCTAAATTGGCAACCTAGTCTGACCCTGTCTTTATTCGGACACCTGACCACAATAAACCCTTACAACACCCATTTCAACAGAAATATGTCCACAACAGGATAAAAGCCAAGCCAAGAACTCTCCTAAAGAATCAAGATGACTGTCTTGTTCACGCACCCAACGTATCATCATCATCATCATCAGCCTTTCAATGTTCCCACTGCTGGGACACAGGCCTCCTCTCTAGGAGAGGGAATGGGCCATAATCCACCACGCGGGCCCAGTGCGGATTGGTGGATGTCACATGTCTTCGAATTTTTGGTTCTAGGACATGCCGGTTTCGTCACGATGTTTTCCTTCACCGTTTTGAGAGCAGTGGTGATGAAATAAATTACACAAAGTAATGCGCCTGGCTGGGTTCGAACCCGCGACCTACAACTTGTAAGTCGGGGCCATTACCACTCGGCCACCACTGCTCTAACCCAACGTATGATTAACACTAAATATCATTTCATTTTCAGGAATCAACACTGCCTACGTCAAAATCGCATCCCCAACAGCGTTCCTGTCCAAAAAATGCGACATGATCCCGATCGAATGGGTGACCAGACGCTTGGCCACCGGTTCCTTCCTCAAGAGAAACCCTGGAGTACCTGAAGGCTTCAGATTCACTCCACCTAAACAGGAGACGTTCTACAAGGACGACGCCAACCACGACCCTCAGTGGTCTGAGGAACAGATAGTTTGTGCCAAGTTTAACATTAATGGACTTACTATTGGTAAGTAAATTTCCTTGTAATAATAAACTCTACTATTTGTTCACTACTGGACATACATCTCTTCCAATCTGCACTGCAACTTCCGATGTTATCTCTCTTTTTTCGCATTACTTTTTTGGATTGCGTTAAATGAAGCAACAAGCTTGTATACCATGCGCAACGTTGAGGATAGGTGAGTGAGGAAGGCCCACCTTAAAGGAAAAACCACACTATCCCTTTTTCAAAATTGGCACAGCCAAAGATCGACAACACATTTAGTCTCCTCTACACGTTCTCTCGTTTCTCTTAAATTAATTTGCCTCTGTTATTCTCAATAGGTCAAGACGAAGTGGACTACATGAGGAAGGCCACTATTCTAGTCTTCGAGATCTTGGAGAAGGCGTGGGCCCTCCGCGACTGTGCGCTCATCGACATGAAGATCGAATTTGGTGTTGACTCCGAAGGTGAGGAATGTCAAGATATGTTTTGTTTTTATTGCTATCCAAGAATTTTTTTAGATCAGTGGCGTAGCTAGATGATAAATGGCCCAGGAGATAAAAAAAAATTGGGATTCTTTGGAAAATTTTCACATAAACTCTCCTCTTCTGAGTGGAGGTGGACTATTCTTGTGTCAAACTTGCAGGCTAAAACGAGTGGCCATTTCGAAGGTGGGAGAATTTTTGAAAGACGTTTGCTAATCAGGATTTAGCCCCCCCCCTCCCCGAGTAGGTATAAGGGCCCCAGGTCACTGCTCCGCCTAGCCCTTCTATATTATATTAGATAGTATTGGGATTATATCATTACCTGCAATAGTTTAAAATAATAAGATAATATTTTATTCTTGTATTTTACCATCTGATAAAAGGCAGCCAATCTTGTCTATTCACTAATACTGATGACTAAGTTCTTATTTTAACGCACTGTTCCTGTATCTCTTGTGGACATAATGTAAAAAAATATTGATTTATTTTAGTAGCTTCACTTCAATTCAATTCAAAACACTTCAATTGCAACCCTTAATACAATATGTTGTTCTTTATAAATATTCAGGTAACATCTTATTGGCTGACGTCATCGACTCCGACTCCTGGAGGCTTTGGCCATCTGGAGACAAGAGGCTTATGGTAGACAAACAGGTAAGGCTATTCACCCAGGTAAATAAGACATTCCTTTCCAGAGTAGAAACTAAAGAACTCCAGCCTCATCTAAGTACTTACCTTCCTAGTTAAAATTGATTAGCTGAGCTGATGGTAAGCGATGTATTGGTGGTCAATGGAGCACACTTGCCTAGAAGTAACCTATTCACTCTTGACTAAAAAGCCTCTACGTGGTTTTTGTAGCTTTTAGGAGACACGGACTTCTGCAGGAAATGCCACTCCTTAGCTTGTTTAAACTTTTGACCCCAATCGCCGGCGTTCGCACACCGTCTTTCTATTCCTCCTTCTTGCGTCGTTTATCCTCAATGCTGAGGGTCGTGACCTCGACGAAGAACTTTTTGATGGATTTCGCCATGTTGCCCTATCTTCCGCGATGTGGATGGCGTCGCAGACTGTGGGATCTTTCTATTATGTCTCTAAGTACGGTATTCAAAAGGTTAAGCTCTAATAGCGTTACTTAGAATCGGAATACAAAAAAAAAAATCATCGCTGAGTGCTGACCCTTCTGCTGACGCTTTTCGACCTTATGACGTTAAACTTAAAGATAAAAATCATATGATAATCAGCTCATCCCTTTCATCTTTGAATCACAGGTATACAGGAACCTGGCTACAGTAACGGCAGCTGACCTGGACGTCGTGAAGCGCAACTTCGGATGGGTGAAGGACCAGCTCGACTTCTTGAAGCCCAATGTGCACCACAAAGTGGTGATCTTCATGGGCTCCCCTGCTGACCAGGACCATTGCCAGAAGATCGCTAAAGGTAAACAGTTCTCTAGATTAGATGATAAGCTTAGATTTATAAGCCCTCTACCGAGTATGGGGGATACAGACCCTGTATAATACAATATATAATACCCTGTATAATACAGACCCTGTATTCCCCATAGCTCAATCCTATATTGGTCTGTGTCAATTTTCAATACCATCTGAGTGCAGGTTGTAATGATATATTGAGTATTTTCATCTTAGTTATCTTGTAAGGTATTTGGGTCCAGTGTGCTGAGTGTGAGTGGTTCGTTTATAGCATTTAGCACTCTGATTAGTCAAAGAACTTGGAGCGAGCCAATCGGAGCGCCGAACGTCATAAACGTGTCGATCGTAATAACGTAAAACCAAGTTAGTTCGAATGTCAGGTCAGGCTAAGCTTTTCTTGTTTATGTGGATCGTCCGGAGGACACGGTGGAAGTTTGACCCGTTCGAGCGTAGCATCGCCATGTCCTCGTGGGGGTGGTAATTTCTGATGACTGGTGTATAATAATTTCACGATTTTGATTATTTTGCTGATCTTTTTGATCTTTTCCTAACTAAGTTTAGTAAATTAAATAGAGGTGATAAACTTGATTTTTCTTTCTAGACGTAAATAGTTATGGGTTATGTTATATAAACATAAAATAGCCATATTTTATCACCTATTTATCTTCATCCGGTCAAGTCTTCCGAATTTTTGAACCCGTAGATACGATGAGAATATATATTTTTGGCAGCTCTATACATTTTGTCGATATTGGTACTTACCTAATTATCGAGACTATGTAATATTGTTACAATTCTTGCAAGAGTGAAACTCTCAATATAATATGCATAGTTAATTTTGAATACAATAGATGTCATGCGGATTCGATAATTTATTGTGTGTCCGTGAAGTCGAACCAAATAGAAATCGAGAATGAACTTGAGAAAGTACAATTTTACGTGATTTATTATAAACTAGCGTTGTTTGATCCGGTGACATTACCATATTTTTAACGCGTTTTGCCAAAACTTATGGATTATCTTGAAAGAAGCCTTTGAGGCTACTTAACCGAGTCGTAATGAAAATGTTGTTGTAGTTTTTTTTATGGTGGCAAAAATCATCCAATAACAAATCCCGCTCTTGGGTGGACCTGGAAACAGTGTCAGACTCTTACTGACTAAACATCCTGTTCCTTCTCTGCCCTTCGCACTGGGGCCAAGCCTTCCTTTCACAAAGAGACCCTGGGCCCCAGTTGGCTTCGACCCTTTTGCAGAGTCCCTACGGCGATGATATTGTAGCTCCTTATTGAACTGTTATTATATAATATACTAGCTTTCTGCCCGCGACTTCGTTCGCGGAAAATTTCTTGTAGTGATAGCTCGGTTAACATCCATGTTATATAAATAATTTATAGCCTATGCCACTCAGGAGTAAACCAGCTTTCTATTGTTGCTAAAAATTTTCCAATCGAACCATTAGTTCCAGAGATTACCTCCTACAAACAAAAAAACAAACTTTACCTCTTTATTATATTAGTGTAGATTTAAAAATGTAAAAAGTAGGTATGTAAATAAAATAATTAATTGAAGTAATAATAATAACTCTTTCTTCCACAGCGGCTCGTGAGCTCGGGCTGGACGTAGACCTCCGCGTGACCTCAGCACACAAGGCTACTGAGGAAACCCTTCGCATCATGCAGCAGTATGAGGACACACACGGAGCCCTGGTCTTCATCGCAGTCGCTGGCAGGTCCAACGGCTTGGGGCCCGTACTCTCAGGAAACACATCCTACCCTGTGATCAACTGCCCACCACCTTCCGATAAAATGGTTCAGGTAAATAAGTCACGTGGTTGATATCTTTTTTTAGGAATCAACGTCCAAAGAAGGGCTCTTTACCTAACTGGGAACTGTATACATATAGTGGAATTTTGATTTTACATCATGTAGAACCTCCTGGAACCGAGGGTTGGTGCGAAAGCGTTACACCGGGGCTCTGGGAATAAGGCAATGGGGGAAAGAGGTGGGTTCTTTAGTCAGTAAGAGTCTGACACTGTTTCCCGCTCCGCCCAAGAGCGGAATTCGTCATTGGATGATTTTTACCTACCATAAAAAAAACATCATGTAGAAGGTACATTAGAAGTAAGCGGATATTGATCCGCTCGGGAGATACAGAGATATTATAAGCACTGCAAAATTTTGATCGTTTTAATCCCGAGGAGGATCGATCCGGTACATGAAACACTATTGATTTGTAATCCATTTCTTTAAGTAAACATCAGCTGAGCGAGTCAATGACCTGTAGGACGTTATCTGTCCTTGTTTAGATCCTAAACAAGGACAGATAACCTATCTGTATTGGATCCACCCTCCACGGGATTAAAACGATTAAAATTTAGTCATGTGTAATTTACACCAAAACACTGAATGGGCCAGTCAGAATAGATAAACCAGCCTTTACTAATCACTAACAACTTTTTGCAGGATATCTGGTCATCTCTCTCCGTGCCTTCGGGCCTGGGTTGCGCTACAGTCATCTACCCCGACAGCGCCGCGCTCATGGCTGCACAGATCATCGGCCTTCAGGACTACCTCGTGTGGGCTCGCCTTAGAGTCAAGCAGCTGCATATGGCGCATGCCCTAAGACAAGCCGACCAGAAACTCAGAAACCAAGTCTAAATCTGAAATTCTGTATAGTACGCGGCTAATAAGATGAACTAATATGGCCGTCGTTGCTATGGTTACCCGCTGACCCGAAAATCAGTTACTGCGTATTGAAGTTCGATAGCCATTTAAGTTTAACTTATTTGCCGCGTGCAGTATCAAACTTCTAATCTGTAAAACTCGAATATTATTACTTTTTTGTTAAGTAATTTTTTTGTGCAGTATTTTGGAAAGGAAGGAAAGTTATTTTTTTGTTATTGTTAAAACCGTTTGTTGCACTGATTTGTATAGATTGAAAATGCTGCCATCACATTCCGTAAAACATTGTTATGTTTATTCTTAACAATTAAAACATGAAATATTAAATTGGTCTTTGTTTTATTTTACCTGTGTCTGTTCATCGTCTGCTGTGTACGAAAAGCTTCGATGGCTTACACAGGTGGTTTAAGAAGTTTCACGTGAACATACATACAATCATTATCATTACATAGTATAAAACAAAGTTGCTTAGTACCTATGTATGCTTAGATCTTTAAAAGTACGCAACGGATTTTGATGCAGTTTTTTTAATAGTTAGAGTGATTCAAGAGGAAAGTTTATGTGCATAATATGTTCAATATCAGTACCCGTGTGACGCTGGGGTGAGTCGCTAGTTTTATATATAGAGACTGGGTGATTTTTAAAGTAGGCGCGAAAAATAAGGTTTCGTTTTGAGCTGTCTACGTTAGTTTGGAAAATACATTGTATGTATTTAATGTATGAGTATATCCATGTTACCAATGTAGGTACATGAACTACATTTCCTGATTTTGAGATCGAACATAACTATAAATTTGAAATTACGACGCCGACGCTCTTACAACCATTCCACTAACGATTCAATGAGCTTATGTGGGTTATCAATGAGGAAATAATACAATTTTATTACTTAATCCAGTACAGAATACCCCGCCTATATAATCTTATCTTCGGAAGTTTGGAAGAGGTTGTAATTGTAATCTTTTTCCTTGTAAATTGAGCGTTACAACACTGCCGTATTTTTTGACCTTGGCAATACTGTAATTTAAATGTCAATGTCAGGTTTCTTGCAAAAGTGTCGTGCGAGTGCGTATTGTGGTGTTTTAAAAATAAGAAAATCATACAGACCGATTCATACGTATAAAATGGCAGATAAATCTACAGATTATTCAACTGCCAATGGTTTCGAGAGTAAAACTCCGTTTCTGATCGGTGTGGCGGGCGGCACGGCCAGCGGGAAGGTAAGCCTAACCTAATGTTTTGATAAACTAATATCGATTTTCTTACTTGCGATGTTACTTACGTAACTAAGAATTCTGCAGCGTAGTTTTATACTGAAAATGAGCACAAAAATACAGATTTGTATTGCTCGAAACTCGTTTTGATTATCTGCGTTTTATGTATAACCTCCACGGACCAACCTCATTGTAGCAAAGGATAAAAAAAATGTCTTCCATACCAAATCCAATTTGCGTACCTAATATTTATTAACGCTAGATAGCGTTAATATATTCTGTAGGTAACTATATTTAAATAAATAGACAGTGTAGAACAGTAATCAATTGAATATGTCAATGAAAACCTATTGTACTGCTAAATAGACAAAGTTGCACAATGAAACTAAAAAATGCAAACATTAAAATATTACATCTACAAGATGTAGTAATATTGAAGAAATTGGTTAATCAGCATTTAATTGGCCAATTGACTAGTACATGTGTAATGTACCTCATGCATTCAACACTGAATTGTAATCTAAAGAAAAATAAGTTATTCATAATCAAATAAAATTAAACTATGTAATATTTTATGAATTCTATGAACATCTGTATCAATTTTACATCACTTTAGTCAATAATATGCAATACTGTATTCTCATTTTGCAATTTGTTCTTATATGAGTAACTGGAATTATGATTTGGGGTATGTTCAATTTAAAACCAACTTAGTACTTAACTTCATTTAAAGTTTATTGGATTAACATTTTAATCAAGTTTCTTTTAACTTGTAAGTATATGAATACAGAATTTGTGATTAAAATGAGCCTAGCTATGTCTATAGGCAGAATTTTAACAAGGTCAACTTTTCAGCCATATATTGCTTGTACCATGTAATGAATAATTGTATTTCTACCAGACTATGGCAAAGTTAATATCTAATTTTAACATGATAATATTTTATTTTAAAATTCAATCATAATAATCTATACTAATATTATAAAGCTGAAGAGTTTGTTTGTTTGTTTGTTTGAACGCGCTAATCTCAGGAACTACTGGTTCGAATTGAAAAATTATTTTTGTGTTGAATAGATCATTTATTGAGGAAGGCTTTAGGCTATATAACATCACGCTGTGACTTATAGGAGCGAAGAAACAATGGAAAATGTGGAAAAAACGGGGAAAAATATTCATCTTTGAGGGCTTCCGTTGCGTGGGCTGCGAAAACGGTAGAAGATACCAAAAAAATATGTAGGAAAGAATTATTCCTCTTAAAATGATCTAAAAACATGTCCGCGACAGTATATGTCTATCTTTTAAGATTAACTTACTAGAACCGTTTTTATGGAAATCAAATTTGGCTGAAATTAATGCATTATTACCAATTATTCGTTACAGTTGTATCAACATAGTAATATTAAACTTTATCCAAATAAATGTGTTGTTGTTTAAGAGTATGTAATTGTGAACAAAATTGTCTTTGTAATCATTTATTTTCAATGAACATCTTAGAAGATATTACAATTTTAAAATACTCCGATATAAAATTCACACGCGCCGGATGATGTGCAAAATATGACGCTGCGCCTGGCTGAGAGGCGAGGAGAGGGGTTGCTTGCGGGCGCCGCGGAGGGGTTTTTTTCATGGTAGGTAAAAATCATCCAATGACCAATCCCGCTCTTGGGCGGAGCGGGAAACAGTGTCAGACTCTTACTGACTAAACAACCTACCCCGTTCCTCCCTTGCCTTATTCCCAGAGCCCCGGTATAACGCTTTCGCACCAACCATCAGCTGCAGGAGCCTTCGACCCTGAAAAGCCCCACAGTTTGCTGACAACACCTTGAGGCGCGCGGGAGCAGTACAGGCCGTCGACGACTTGGTCTCGGTCTGGACTGTTACCAGACAACCGGACGACGAGCTACCCATTGCTCACCGTCCGCAAGCCAGCGTCTACGGTGACCGGATATCGGCGGGATCGCGGCGGCGACGACTACGGCGAGGGCGCTTTTGCCCTTGCCTTAAGCGGTTGGCCTCCTCCTTTACGAGCATTACTGCTTCGCAGAAGGAGGCGACCGCTTGCCATTCTTCTTCGCTGCGGGCCATGGCCTGAACCAAGGCCCGGCGCGAGAGGCCACCGCCGCCGATCACCCCCCCCAAGAACACGGCGATTCTCTTTTCAAGCGGGGCACACCTCCACCGTGTCCTCCGTGCTGGCCACACAGTGGCGACACCCGGGTGTCTCTTCCGCACGAATCCGGCGCATTAATCTCCTGAAATTCCCATGTCCTGTGAGAACCTGCGTCATGTCCTGCGTAATGTCTTTCCAACCACGCCTCAAAGAGGGCACCTACCGCCGAGATTATGGCGTGCCCAAGTGGAGGATGTAGCTCTATGAAGTACTTTTAGATAATTATGTTCTTTTAAAAACTAAATTGTGTAAATTAATAACAGAAATTGACACGGGCAAAGTCGTGAGTAACAGCTATAATTTATTAAGCTGAGGTTGTTTGCAAAAATAAATATTATGCCCAAAATAACTATTCCACGCGGACGAAGTCGCGGGCACAGCTAGTATGAAATAATTATGGAAAAGTACTTCATTTTCTTCTACTTTAAATTATTTTATCATGCACTTGCCGAATACACCCCGTATTCGGCAAGTGCATGATAAAATAATCGCAATGCTTGGAAAAGGCTGCCAAGTCATAAGCACCTTGGTAAATTTTTTGAACTTGTTAATTTTCACATTTGATATTTTGTGATCTAAATTATAAAGATATAATTTTAAAAATACTCATCCTTTATTTAAATAAACCCATAGATGAAAAAATATGAAATGCTCTAACACAGGCAATTTTTGCCTTAAAAAGTCACTTCAATGACTAGATGTCGTACTTAATTTGTGAAAGGAAATAAATTAATTGTATAATATAGTTTAACCATAATCTCAGAAAACCTGACCAAGCCTTGTGCTTTAAAGTCATAGCAACGTAGGATTGAAACACCTCCACATTCCCCAGTCTACAGTATGCCAGCGCATCATGGAGAAACTGGGCCAGCAACACAAAGAGCAGACAGAACGCCGAGTAGTCTGCATCAGCCAGGACTCCTTCTACAGAACACTGACCCCCTCCGAGAGGCTCCGCGCTGAACGAGGACAGTTCAACTTTGATCACCCAGATGCTTTTGATGATAAGAAACTGCTGGCTATTCTGAAGGATATACTGGCTGGCAAGAAGGTGGAAATTCCTGAATATGATTACATCACAAACTCTATTAGGTGAGTACTAGTAAATTTCTAAATAAGTATTCTAATATTCCGTAACTATCACATTATACCATCTAGTCTAATATTATATCAATTATGCAAGGAAGTGCTCTTTAATTTTACCCTTGATGATATCCAGAGGAGGTTCCTCGAAACCTAGAACAAAGATGCGACAATGGCAAAGTTCTGTGCTATAGCCGTAAATATCCTCACGCCCCAAAAGCCGGGAACCCGACCCAGATTATCGCGTGGCCTTACGGATGACTTGAACAATATGTAGCTCGCCATCTCATAACTGTCTGGACCGGCCTAAGGCGCGTAGTGTTCCACGCGTGCCTAAAATAAATAGCAAAACCGTAGAGGCTCAGCGGGGCCGAAGCTTACTGGGACCATGCGTTGATTTCCAACAGGAAAACACGTGGTCCTGGAATATAAGGCAAAGGAGGCATATGGGTGTGGTTTTAGGCAGTAAAAGACACACCCGCATTCTCCCGCTTCATTGGGGCGAGGGGAGAAGTCATCGAATGATTAAAAACCTTTAAAAATACACACTTAAACTTTCGCAATATTAGTGTGATAGACTTTTTTATGGTGGGAAAATTATGTAATCACGAACCCACACTTCTACCGTGACCTCCGGGCGGTCTACACAGTGGCGACACCCGGGCGTCTCTTCCGCACGAATCCGGTGCAGTGTGATAGACGTTCTCGTCTTTCCAAAAACGTCGATATCTAATACCATTTTCATTCTGCACCAGCCCAAACCGCTCGCACACCATCTACCCTGCTGACGTGGTGCTGATCGAGGGTATCCTGGTGTTCTACTTCCCGGAGGTCCGCGAACTCTTCCACATGAAGCTCTTCGTCGACACCGACTCTGACACCAGGCTGGCGAGGAGAGGTAAGTCTTATTGTACTGTTCTAAGACATAAATTTATATTATGTTATTGCATTTATTTTACATAATTCCTATGCAATGTACTTAATATTTTTTACAAAGGTTCCATTAAAATAGATGGACAAATTTCGACACAGTGTTCAGTACGTCTAACCAAAGGAAACCAAGTAAAAAAAAAATCGATTAAAGTGTTTTTATTTTAATCTTATACAATAAATGGCTGCATGGGAATGGGGCACTCAAGAATTTTTGTAAGCGAGCGTACAAAGCGCTCTTCTCTTATTTTTTTCACTGTTGACTATATTGGTGGCCTGAATGATTTGTAAAATTTTGTCCCATCTATTTTAATGACACCAATAGTTGCCCACCGGCATCGGAAACAGGCTCCAAACTACCGTGGTCACAGCTCTTGAGAGAGGAGTATTCGAATATTACACGACGAGTCAAGGTACTCCTACTCCTTTCTCCATACCATAACGTTTTGGGCAGTACTCTGCCCAAAACGTTATGGGTTAAATGCATGGAGAAAATGGTTAAATGTCTCAATCCCTTTATAAAAAATCTCGATAAAGCAACTTTGTGTTAGGCACTTAGGCAGACAGGGCTATGCCTATTAATCATTACTCACATGAGCAAATCAAAATAAAATGCCGATTTCGATATTGTTCTCCAACTTCATCTTCGGAGGTTTGCTATGCCCGGTTTAGCTTTGATAACATTCGATAGTATTTGCCTGTTTGTGTGCTAAAATAAATCCCTGCTGGCTGTGAAACTGTATAGGTTTTTATCATCGACCGTAGTAAAAATCCAATGACCTCGCTGCCATTATAGTCCTTAATTGGGTAGAATCATGTTTGATTGGATAGTTGCATTGGTTTTTTTTTATTTGTATCAGAAAGTAAGTTTTTCGAAATTGATAATAGTAAGATGTTTTCTAATCCGTTCAAAAGCAAGTAATTTAAAACTACCAGTATATTTGTGTATATAGTTAAAACCATTTCAAATCTATTGGAATGAGAATAGTAAAAATGTTTCTAATCTGTTCAGCATCAAGTAGGTAAGTTAAAACTACGAATGTAAGTGTATAATATATGGTTAAAACCTCTGGTGAAATGTGAAAACTCTCAAATAACTAAAAAGTAATCACCATTAGTTACGCGGCTACAAACGAGATTACGAGGTGTTCCTAATACACCTCCACCCTTCCTCGTACCAATATTTGAAATGTTGAATTGTTAACTGCTTCATTTAATGACTAATTTTGATGCCGATTTCAGAAAAAGTTTTTTTTTATTTTTAAGTATCGTACTGAAAAAGTACCTAATTGTATAGAATGATTACCTACTTATGTTGTTGTGGCGACACTTGGGCGAAGCCTATGTCCAGCCAGGGGTGGACTTTTTTATTGAAATGGCGATGATGATGATGAATCCTAGTACCTATGGCGGTGTCGGATTAATTTTAAGACACATAATTATCAACTCCTAAAACCGTTTCTTTAATGCTTTGTTAAATTCCAGTGCCTCGCGACATAATGGAGCGCGGCCGCGACCTGGAGCAAGTCCTGAACCAGTACATGAACTTCGTGAAGCCTGCCTTCGAGGAGTTCTGCTTGCCGGTGAGTCATACTTGCAGTAGTCTTGTCTAATGTTGTTTCTTTACAGAGCTTCAGCAGTTTCGTACTATTAACTGACTATATGGTATTTGAAATTGGAAGTTCAGATACTAACAATATGCTGGGAGACCCTGATGGTGATCACCATTACTAGCCGCTGTGAACACGATAATTTAAGATTTTTCTGAAACTCCACGCGAGAGTTTTGCCGGCCGTCGCATTAGGTTAAATTCGAAATGTCGCTTTTTTCCGCCATAGATGGCGGTGCGTTGCGTGGTTGAGTGGCGGGAATTTGAGTAAAGAATGGATTTAAATAAATTGTCCCGAAACCGGTTCAAAGACTAATGTATTTTCGAGTGCGCTTCGCTCAGCATTTGACGCTCATTTCGTTTTCCCTCTGTTTCTCAACTGGGAATCTCTCTGTTCCTCAAGGATTTTTGACCTGCACCATCCTATAGAGACAATTGCTATAGGATGGTGCTTTGGTGTAGCTGCCTATCCTTTTCTCTAATCTTAAAGATATATATTTTTGTCTAGCTAAAGGTAGAAAGGTAGAAACCCATGCTATGTAAAAACACCTTAATTACTTCTGAAAACTTAGAAATCTATTAAATTCTTCATTACTTCCTTTTATAAAATCTCGCATAACAAATATAATTTACTTATTTACATTACGTTGTTTGCAGACCAAAAAGTTTGCTGACGTCATCATTCCCAGGGGAGCTGACAATCTGGGTGAGACATGATTTTACGTTATTTTTTCATTATAGTTTTATATTATTTAGTTTTTAGACACCGATATCGTTTTTTAAAATGAAAAACTATAAGTTAGATGTGTACCGTCCTACGTTTATTATAACTGAACGAATATATTTCTTCTTTAATAGACTAACGTGCAATATTAATCCCCCGGTCGTCGTCTGCAAATCTTTGACAGTCGTTACAGACGCCAGAATGTATTTCTTCTTCAATAGTCTATCCAAAGAGTATCACGTTGCCCAATTATTGGGCTGTGAAGGTCTGATAGGCAGTCGCTTCTCACAGTTAGACCAGTGGTTCTCAACCTTCTTTTATCTGATGACAACTTTGGTTTCATTGTTATTAGTACACCTTTGTGATAGAAATTTAAAATCTGTTATTCACCTCCCGGACCATATTTTAGCCCTCACGGACCACCAGTGGCCCGCAGACCATAGGTTGGGAACCGCTGACTTAGACTGAAAACCGACCCCAAGTTAGTTAGCAGACGGAAATTGTGAAAAGCACTTTTATTTGCGATATACATTACCAAATTTATTTAATAATTTAACTTACCTTCGTTTTAAATACCGTATCGAAAACCATCTATTATTCTAAGTGTTATTTAAATGAAAGGTAAGTGACACAAGGTCATAGCCACTGCAACGAGGTCGTATACTGCAACATTCTGTATTCGAACTTTAAAAAAAAGAAGCTAAAAAAAAAGATTGCAGCGGCTATGCTCTTATGTAGCTGCAAAAAGCGACCGTATTCACCGCGTTTAAAGTCCGTTTTGCATTGTTGCAGTGGCTATTGACTTAATCGTGCATCATATTTGGGATATCATGTATAAGAAGCGGGCGACTCCGCCGAAGATTGTCAACGGGTGCAACGGACACCAGGAAGTGGACGAGTCTACTGGACGACGGATGTCTGGCAGCTCGGAAGACACGCTGAGCCGATAGTAATAGTATGTACGACAGTGTGTGGCCTTGTGATCTGCTCGCTATGTTTGTTTGATCAAAATCTAAGGTATGTTTTAATTTTTTCTTAAATTCACTGAAATTAGGTTGCTTTAAAAATGACGAGATGTAACAATAGGGAATATTCTTGAAAATTATATTTGTCAAAAAATATCAAAATTTGTATAAAAGCAAACGAGATAAGCAAACATCTATCTGTCTCTCTCGCCATGAAGCTGTTTTCTATGATGACGCACCGCGTGACGTCAGAGTCTATGACTGAATTCTCTTATTAGCTTTATTACATTGTTATTGACAGCTAAAAAAATTAATTTAACAAATAAAAAAAATGCATGCGTATTCCCTATTCTTTCAAAACCTATAGAGTTGAATGAAAAATAATGTTAGACCAATGATTTTTTGCCGTTCAGGAGAATATTAGTACGAGTTACACAATAAAGTTTACGACTATTGTTGTTATGCGAGTATATTTCGATCACAAGGTCACGGACGGGTTCTGTCACGCACGACCTCGAGGGCATGTCACGTCCCTGTACCTCATACACTTGTGTTGTTAACGTATACCCGATTCTATTGCTTACAGCACATGAGAAACAATGATGTTCTACTTGTAACACTATATTACAAACTATACCTAAGTCTCCACATTAGGAAAATAGTGAGTCATCAGTGCAACTATACAAAGTAGAAGCGTATTCATACTGGGGTAAAAATTAAACCAGTAAGTCAAAGTGACCAGACCAGACAGTGACCCAAGGAGGGCCACTTATGCACAAAACTTCCGAATCAAAATCCGTTGTGTGTATATTAGCAGAAAAAAGAGATATGCAGACCCCAAAGCAATGTAGGCGGGATTACTCGCAATAACATTCCTACTGATCTGACTGAAGCGAGTCAGTTTTACTCAGTAAAAGCCTGACACCCCCTTGTCAGACTTTTACTGGCTAAAACTCACGTTTTCTCTCAGTTGTCCTTTGCGTACTGATTTATAGTAAATCTTTCGAAAAATCCCGCAAAATCACTAACGCCAAAGCTCTACGAAGAGGCCAATATTTTTTTTTTTTTCAATTCATATTAGAGGATACCAGTTTCTCATGCGCTCTAAGTAAGGAATGTCTCCAATATCTAATATGTATAATGAAGTAATATGTAGTTAAGGTCCATTATTGTTTATTATAAGGCTGACGCTTTTCAAAGCATATAGTTTAAGTATATTCGTATAGCGTGTTCACTCCGGTTGTGGGGATAAAGAAATATTTTATATGATTTTATGTTTATGGTAGTCATTTAGGAAATGAACTACCATTTTCATAAAAAGGTCTGGTTCCCAGTGTTTAAAAACTGCCAATATAAGATAATTTTCAAGCAATTGACTGTTGTTGTTCCCTTCAATCAGTGACAACACAGAAAAACACATATAGTTGTTGCGTTTTCGTTTTAAAATAGTGGTTATTGACAAACAATATAAAAAAAAAATTACAACTGAAATTAAGATCTACAAACACCGTCTATCGAGATCATTTGCCGAAGTCATTGTTTCCTTCTAACATCGCTGTTGGGCTGTTGTAACAGCCCGAAAACATCTATCGGGCAGTTACCCAGATCAGGCATAACACTCGTCTAGACGGAGGATCCTTCCTTTTCAACGGAGGTATGCAGAAATATTCTGTTTCACATACTTCTAAATAATGTTCAAATGCGACGCCATCAATAACAAAAATAAAAAAAAGCCTTTGCATTTTACTAATGAAAACAATACACATTTAATTTTTTGTGTTCGTACGAAGCAGTTTTAGAGAAGGTCAATAACCGCTAATGTCATGCTAAAACGTAACAACTATATCATGCATGAGGCTCGTGACAGAGATTTGTTTAAAATCCTGATTTGCTGTAATAATGTCAATTAACTTACAGATTACACAGAATAGATATGTAAAATATTTCCATATCCTCATAAATATTTTTCTAATAGTAGTCCAATTTGCTTCACAGGGTTATTCTGTATACTTTGTAACTATTGCCCCAACATTTGACGCCAATGTCTCATATAAAATTTTAAGTGTACCAACATTTGTGACTGTCACAAACATTTGTTTTTAATTCTTGACTAAATTATACGCTTTATTATCGGGTGTATTATGGCTAAATTAATTTTGACTTAGGAAATTTGGTAGTTGGTTTAATTAAGATGTATACCAAATTATATCAGGGTTAGCTGATAAAATAATATATGTGATCAGTATTTAAAAATACGTCGTCAAATTAGGAAATAAATCATTAAAATGTTCCATTCATTTTTTGGTCGTAAGTGCTTGAATTACAATATAAATGCATTTTTTTTTAATTGCCCGGTTTGGTTAATATTGAGCAGTGGTGCCCCAGTGACAATAGCCCCGACTTACAAGTTATACATCGTGGGTTCAAATCTAGGCAGGTTTGTTTAGTTTAATTCTCCATCACTGCTCTCAAAACGGTGAAGGAAAACATCGTGCGGAAACCGGCATGTCCAACAAAAATTCGAGGACATGTGACATCCACTAACCCGCACTGGGGATGCGTAATGACAACGCCCCATTCCCTCTTCTAGAGAGAGGGCCTGTGTCGAATTAAGTTCTATTGTTCAAAATATATAAGTTTTCTTATTAATTAAGTATATTCCTAGCTGTGAAAGCGTGTTTATCCATTTATTTCACCGAAAAATATTTTGCGCACAATATTTATCATATAATTACTCAATTTTTTTTCTTTTTTTTACATTTAAACCAATTATATAGCTAGTTTATTTACTAATTATCTATATTTTATTCTACATAAACTATGTGGGAAAATGACTTCCTCTTTGTAAAGTGGTGACTATCTCAATTTAGAAAAAATCTATGTGGTTTATTTACTTTATGCAATGATTATTCTAAAAATTGTTAAAGTGATGTAGATTGCCATTGCCCTTTAATAATAGTTACAAAACACATAAAGCTATTAAGGTAGTAAAGACTTGTTTGTTTTTGTCCAAAATTCGAATACATTACCACAAGTAAAAAAAAACACTAAGTCGAGAGTGTTTTTTTTTTACTTGTAGCGGAGAATTAAAACTGCCATATGCATAAAATTATGTCGTAAGTTAATTTCAGTATTTCCTGGTATTAGTAAAATCGAAAAATAAATAGATTCGTGCAATGTATTTCTTATATTTTAATTACAAACACAGCTAACCAAAACGTTGGGCAAAAACAAGTTAAATATTCCTGTATTAAATTAACATCATCGACTATATACCTGAATCCATGAGCATATTTAGGTAAACATTATATAATTTACAGACTGATTAAAAAAAAATTGGAAAAAGACTCTTACATCAATATTGTCATAGTAGAAAATGGTAGAATTTACATTGTATTCGACTGTTCACAACTAAATATCATCTATTTGCCATCTGTTTCTTTATTTGTTCTTTAATTAAATTATATTAGTCCCTTTTTTTACTCACGGGCAATGATGATGATGATCAACTTCCGACTATGCCTATCTGTCTATAGGCATAGGAAAGGGAGTATAGGTATTTCCTATTTCACGATCTCAGACAACACTGGGCTGGGTTCAAAAATAACCAGAGTAGTGTAGAGTTGCAACCCAGAGTCGTTCTTTTATGACTCGGGTTGCTACCCTGGCTACTGAAGTAACTACCTTCAAGCAGGATTGATTGGAGTAAGCCATTGACAATAGAACTTGATGTTTGCGTTCAAAAATGCGAGTGTAGGGTATCCATCCAGTGACGTCATTAGAGTTAACTGTAACCTCAATTTTGATCGCAGCCCTGATGACTTCAGACTTTTCTTACTCAAACAGAAACAATATATGCAGTCACATGCTTCTGCATATATAACTATAAAAAGAACAACCGTCGTATAATTATGTTTACAATTTTCTTTCAAATAAACGGTTTGTATCTCCGTTTTCCTAAAAACGCGACCCGAAGGTGTGAAAAAGGGCTTCTTAATTTTCTTTTGATAGTCTTCGATACTAGAATTAAAAAAATAATTCAACTGATTCTAAATGACTTGCAATACAATATTAGTGATAGTAAGATAGTGCTAACATATTTAAAAAATATATTTACCAGTTACAAAATCTGCATAGAAATAAAAGCTGAAAGAAACAGAGGGTGTGGCCAATTCCAATGATTAAATGTGATAAAATATAGTGGGAAACGTAAAAAATATGTAGTGAAAATTAAAGTGCATGTTGTTGTATTGGATTTATGGGTAAGTGCGATTTTTTGCGGCTAATAACCATGATTGATTATCGCCATCGTAATTTAACGTGTGTATGTATATTTTTCTATATAATAGTCAAATCGGAGCCCAAGTCATGAGCACCGAAGCCAAAGTTGCTAACCTTTCAGCTCTCAACCGGTTGCATTTCAGGGAGTGTGTGTCAGAATTACATAAAGTATTTCTGCCCGCGCCCGCCGCAAAAATCCGCGTTTAACCTAAAAATAACGCCTTAGTTGTAAAATTAACATAGTGAAATATTATAATTGTTGAAATATTATGTTTCGGCGAACTAACTTGTTTTTTTTTGTGATTATTATTGACTGAAACTTTTGTATTGCTTTTCTGGTAAAAATAAAATTTGGCATTTCAAGAATGATATAAAAATAATTCCTGATTGATTTTTTATAATAAATAAATTGAAGGGTTAAGTTCAAGAAGGTGTTAACTGATAAATAGTTGTGAACGAGTAATGAGTATTAGAAAATAATAAATATATTATACTTGATTGACAGTAAACGCCTTTGTTAGCGCTTCTAAAATAAGAAATAAGAAGAAAATTTCTTCTATTGAAATTCACGCGTCGGAGTTTTAAATTTTCTCATTTAGCACCTTTCTCCACTAGCCGTTCAATTATACAAACTTGATCTAAAACCATATCAAATCTACTGCAGTAGATATTCCTATTATCATTGTGTATACAGAATTAAATAAACAAGGTGAACTTGTAATCATTCTAAACTTATGCTAATGTTGTACTCTAGTTAAAACTTACTATACTCCGTTCAAAATAACATTAGACATTTAAGAAAACCTTTTTTACTGTCCGTTCAACCGATTTTGAGTTTTATTACGTTGGTGGAATGATAAACGGCGGCTGCAGTAAAGTTTTTTAACATTTTTTTTTGCTTTTTATGCCACCCTTGTGCCTACGGAATAGAAGTTAAAATCGTTTGAACAGACAGTAAAAAAGGTTTCTTTTAATGTGTAATCTTAACACGAATAGAGTATATGTACTTTAACTTTTTAACTGCCTACATTGGATATATATTATGTGACATACGGTCACGTAGATTCTACCAGCACGATTCATTCGCATGTCCACAACCAGATACACCATCTTGTCAGCTCTCATCTATGGATTTGAGATTGAAGAGCTAAACGAGATTGAGTATCGAGTCACAAACACACGACCCTGGCGATTAGGACACCAACATTTTTGTCGACTAATCCGATGTAAGCAGTTAGTGGGTTAAAATTAGTATTCGTCTGTCGTTATATTTCCTAGATAATTTCCCTTAGGAGTATTATGTTGTTTATGCACAATCGCATATTGTAATAATTATTATTATTATGTACAGCTTCAGCATTTTACGTAGCATTTATATACAGTTGACGCGTTGATTTATGTAGTCGAATCAATGTGTGTGATGTCCCTTATGTTTACTCTGAATACTGTCATTGTTTTGTGTGAAACAGCCTTTTAAAATTATTATTAAAATATTCGGTACAGTATAGTCTATACCAGTGATGGGTATACGGTGATACGGCCCGCGAAAGCAATGCATTCGGCCTGTCGACCGACGGTCCTTCGACATGAAGAGTCTATGAATATAAAGTAAATTCTATTTAGCAGAGTAATAGGTGCATAGGTAAGGGAGCCAGTTAGAATACCCACCTAGTTAATGTTGCGCACACGCAGCTCGCAGGGGCCCACCATTGCTTACCATGACTTCTAATAAAGGTGAAATTGTAATTTTGATTTAAACTTCCAATTCAAAATGCATTTTTTTAATAATTCTGTCGTCCCTTTTACGAAAGTCTGCTCACCACCTCACCACTGGTCTATATATTATTATTATTTCTAGCCCATACTGTCCTACTGCTGGGCAAAGGCGTCCTTCCATTCTTTCCAGTGTTCTCGGTTTTGAGCCACTTCTTGCCAATTCCTAAGGAAGACATCCAAGTCGACCCGCCATCTCCATCTTGGTCTGCCGCGACCCCTTCGTACGATTTCAGGGCACCAACTTTATATGCACGAAATCAAATTAATTGTGTGATCAGTGGATATACGAGTATAAGCATAACATAATTCATGCTCAGTATAGCTACTTCACTTTGATGAACACGAAGTGCGCATTCAATGCGGCATACTTTATTTCAATCAAATTTAAATCTGGCTGAACGTGTAGTAGCCACATTACAATCCGGCGCGCCAACTTGTAATACGCGGTGATATACGATACATTACTTTGAACCAATTTTAATAGAGGAGTCATATTTAAATTAATATTATTTTGTTTTAAGCAAGTATTATTTTGGCTGTTTTATGCGTAACACAAATGTATAATTTTACAAATAATTATGTAATCAGCACAAACAATGTATCTATTTAATGTATTTGTATCTAATTGTATAATTTCCATTTTAAACAATGTATATTTGAAGTCATTTATGTATATTTTAATGGAATAAAGTGTTTGCAAACTCAAATCGTCTTTTTTGAATATCTAGGTAATAGATACGTTAAATAAAACTTAGGTACCAACTTTCGACAGCGGCTTTGCCCGCGTGAATGTAGTAAATTATTCCAAAGGAGTGTATTTCGGAGGTAAAAATTATCATAAATAATCCAGGAGTCTATATGTAAAATTTCATCCAAATCCTGATCAGCCATACATACAAGATTTCGCCTTTGGAGATGTCTTAGCGCCGATTTCAAACTTTGAATAATTATAAAAAAAAAAACAAAGATTGTACTTCTAATATTTTAATTGCAGTAAATTATAGTACAGTAGTGCAGATTTAATATATAATTCCAGATGTTGCAGCTACATTCCGCAAAACATCAAATAAGATTTGAGATTCTGAAGACCTGAATCAATTAAAACATCCTGTTAGGTACTCTAAACTTTGCTACCTATGACTTATTTAACTGAATACTCGGGGCATCACTTAATCGGAGGATTTGAACCTGATTACAAAACTTGTGATGTGCTTTACTCAACAAAAACTCGTTGCAAAAATACACCTCCATGGCGTATGCGCGCCAGACCTCTACACTATAGCAATTAAAAAATTCGCACTAACCACCTATCAAACGCAACCACTCCCACCCCGCTGGTTACCGAGATATACGTGTTTAAAGTTAATATCGGCGCTGAGACATCTTTTACTATTATTAGTGTGACGATTCGTGGGTTCGATTTCTACCCAGGATAAATGTTTGATGAACATGATCATTTTGTATTTGTCTGGATGTAATTATTATCAATAATAAGTATGTATTTAGAAATATATAAGTATGTTTATCAGTTGTCTAGTACTAATATAGGTAGTTCGTTTTTGAATTCTAGAGTACGATTTGACAACTCAGGATGTCACATTCTAGAAATATGTTCCCAATTTTCTGGGGTTTGACATTTTAAGTAGTCAAATCGTAGTCTAGGATTAAAAAACGAACTATAGCACAAGCTTTATTTAGTTTGGGACTAGATGGCGTTGTGTGAATGTTTTGTAAAAATATAGTCTGAATAAATAAAACTTAATAATATGTAATATCTGCAGGCTACATCTTTACTATCTCACATCGTTAGTTCATATAACCACAGTATTTCTACCGTTGATGTATTTCTTGGCATTTTTTTCAAGCTGTCGCGGGGTTTACGCCTGGTATACTAGATTTTTCTTTTAATTTAGGCTACCTCATCACTATCCTGTTATATGTAGAAGAATTAGATTAGACCTATAAGTCATGTGTTCTTTCTGTTTAACAGAACTGATGCTCTGAAATGTATTTGGCATAATACACTGGCATATTTTTTTTAAAGAAATAATTTTCTACTTAAATCTTCTTCTTTTTTTTTCAATTCAAACATTTATTTTCTAGAATATGGTACATAAGTTCTTACAATAAATTTGTTTCAGCATATCCTGCCATAACATGGCGTGCAAATGTCAAAATAAGTTTTATCAATGTATTTGTTAATCTAAGTTACAAATTTCAGAATTTATTGTCTTGTCATCTAAATAGTCCTTAATGGTATATAATAACATTTTCGTATTAATAGATTAAAAAGTTTTTTTTTAAACAATGTCAGCGGTAAGTCTTGCAAGCTATTTGGTAGATGATTGTAAATAATAATTGACATGCAGTACACATTTTTCTTAAATAAGCTTAGTTTTATTGATGGCAGCTGAAGTCTATCTTTACAATGCATGTAGCATTTGGAATTAATGTTTATATTATTATGTCAGAATTTGCAATGGCAGTATAATTTACGACGGCATAATTTTATGTGAAATAATTTCATTGGGCGTGCTGCCATTTCAACCTTGAATTAAAATCTTGTCTTAAAAAGTAAATATGTTGTCCGGATTTCCAGAGTCCCGTAGCGCCGGAGTCGTGACAGAAATCCTGCTGTCAACTTTCTGAGACAATTATGTCAGTTCTGCCTTTTAATGACTGTTTATAATGACCTGATTTGCTGAACTTTCTGCGATATGATGGTTCTACTGTTTTTAAAGATGATTATGACTTAAAAATTATAACTTTTAAAGGTATCAAAAACGGCTGTTTGCCAAATGGTTTTATGCCAAATGAAGTTTATGCTATCCAGTTTTATGTCAAATAATATTATGACAAAAAGTTCTGTTATAAACGATAGACCCATAAATCATAGCACATGATTTGTTGTGAGTATTATGCATTTCATGTTTCCACTGATCATAACCATGAATAGGTACCTAGTTTGGTAGTGTATTTTATTGTGGATAGGTTCGCGTTTGACCACTATCATTTAGATTGCCTCCCGGAGCTGAGGGTTGATGCGAAAGCGTTACACCGGGGCTCTGGGAATAAGGCAAGGAAGGCACGGGGTAGGTTCTTTAGTCAGTAAGAGTCTGACACTGTTTCCCGCTCCGCCCAAGAGTGGGATTCGTCATTCGATGATTTTTACCTACCATAAAAAAAAAAAAATCATTTAGATTGAATGGTGACTTAATTAAATTGTATATTTATCAATCGATTTAGCTATATTCTAAGCCAGTATTACCAAATATAGTTCGATGAATTATCTCATTAAGCTACGATTCATAAAATGTGCCCCACCCACTGTTGATAAAATTCCTAAGTTTCTTTATCCGATTCCAGTGGCAATTGATCTGATAGTGCAGCATATATCTGACTACCTGAAGCGCAGCCCTGTGGACAAGACCATCGCGCTGGAACTCGGGCTCTCTTCCCAGTCCTCAGTGCCCGGCAGTCCGCAGCGCGCTGGGAAAGGGGGGCGGCCGCATTAGACGCGGTAAGGGGGCATACTCTTAAGGTAAGTCATAAGATACATACTTATATCATCATCATCTTCCTGCCCTTGTCCCGTTTTATTTGGGGTCGGCGCAATATATTTTTTTCTTCCATTCCGTCCTGTCACCCGTCACGCTATCACTAACTCCTCTGTCTTCCATATCACTTCTCACACAATCCATCCATATCTTCTTTGGTCTCCCTCTCCCTCTCCATCCATCCACATTTATACTCATGGCTTTTTTTGTAACATGCGTTTCATCCCTCCTTTTTACATGGACATACCAAGACAAACGGTTCCCTCTCAACTTTTCAGTCACTGGCGCCACTTTCAAACTTCCTCTAATATACTCATTTCTCACTTTATCCATTCTCGTCACACCACACATCCATCTCAACATTCTCATCTCTGCTACATGCAATCGCTTTTCATCTGTCTTTTTCAGAGCCCAACATTCTGACCCATACAGTAGGACAGGCCTTATTTATCACGGACTTATAGATTTTACCCTTCAACTTGTGGGGCATTCGTGGGTCGCAAGTTGTTCCAGTGACCTGTCGCCATTTCATCCTGAGTTGATCCATGTGCCACGTCTCGGTCTATCTCACCATTCCCTTGGATAAGCGACCCAAGGTACCGGAAATCGGTACGGGTTGGTATGGGCGTTCCGGCGAGAGCTATGGGCATAGGACTAGAGAGACCGCCAAAATCGCAGAACAGGTACTCAAGATACATACTTATATGCAAGTTCTAATTTTATACCGCGTGTTGCTGACAACTCGCTGTAACAAAATGAAAGTACTGAAAAGATTTTGATTAAGCAAAAGTGTGTAACCAGCCATCCAACCAGCTAGCGAGGGCAAAAGTGAAAAATATAAATATTTAAAAAAAATCTGTTTTGGCTACTAGGTTTTTAGGCCGTTACCAACATCTACAAATGGCAGCTGTCAAGGGAAGGGATTAACATTTTTTTAAACCGTAGCCATGTTCTTTCTCAAGTTATTTTCACGTGACCAAACTCTAACTGCCATATAATCAGTGTCATCATCTGTTACGTTTTGATATTTTACTGGTAGAGAACATGTTGGCTCAAAATGTCTTCTTTCATATTTCTTTCATTTGTCACTCATCGAATCAATGGTCACCCACCCCTCTTTCTAATCCATACCATCATCAGCCTTTTTAATGTCTCCACTGCAGGGAAACAGGCCTCCTCTCTAAGAGTAATCCACCACTCGGGCCCAGTGCGGGTTGGTGGATGTCACATGTCTTCGAAACCATCATCCATACCATCATATCATTGTAATATGCCTCATGTCATCTTTTTATGCGGGTGAAAAATCTTCTAATAACTCTTCCCGCTGTAGGTGGAGGGAGATCCATCCCTTTAGACTTACTGACCAAAACCTATCCGTGTTCTTTCAATTAACCTTTGCGTTCAAGGCAGATTTTTTTCAACAATCCCTTACAGATTACTCTTGGTTAAACTTTGTTACTTTCTTTATTTTTTCAGGTTAGATATTAGAGCGACAGCAATAATGGGAGAGACGGAGGCTTACGACCAACAGCGCAACTGCACCGATTTAGCTGGCGGTACCATCACCACGCGTGGGCTTCGCAATGTGGCGGGAAATGAGGTTACCTTAGTACCTAAAAATAAGATTTTACTTAAATTCTAGAACACCAATGACTAAAGTCTGCAACTTTTAAGGTCATTGTGTATAGAGTTCAATTTTACCGACCGAAGTGTTGGCATCGCTTGGAGCTGTGCTCACTCCCTAAGGGACAACGGTCGTGAAGGTACACTTGTATTAAAAAATGTTTCGAAAGTAGATAAGCTTAAATTAGATATTTATACCAAATTGAAAGGGCTCGTGAGTAGACCGGATCTAGTGGTGTGCCTTGCTGAAAAAGGGACGTTATCGATATCAACATAAAATTAAAAACACGTAGGTATCTAGGTGTAGTTGTTTCTATCTCAACACTATAGCAACGTTCGAGATTTCGTAAATTCTCTTGGCAACTACTTTTTAAGCACAAAATATTTTTTTTATAGAATCGTGTTCCGCCTTTCATTGTAGTTTCCCGCCTGTGCCATATTGAAATAAAAAAAAAAAAAAACAGTTGCTCTTTACTATAGGCTACATAAAGTAAGTAAATAATTTTCTAAACGACATTTTAAATAGGTAAATCTCATGTGAGCTACATATCTAGGGCTAAAAATATAGTATAAAACTCCTCTAGTTAGCCACTAGTCAACCAATTTGTTTAAAAGTGATGCTCAATGGCATTAGTACTTACTTATTCGGTCTGTTGAACGTTTTGATGTTTATATTGGCATTCTATTGATTGTTAAATAAAATAAATTATTTTTTAAATAATTACCTACTTTAGTTAAGGATTGTTTTAAATTAAAATGTCTTCGAAAGAACCGATGGAGGAGTGTTGACGAAAAAAATAAAATAATTGGTAGTATTAAAAATATTGCTTGCCATAAGGCCTTTGTCAAAAATTTATATTTTATAATGATAAGCCATAAGTGACTAGGACCTTTTTAAAGTGTAAGTTCGAGGGCCTGTTTCACAGTGCCCAGTTAGGGAAAATCTTCCATAAAATTACTTATAAAAATTACCCCAGATAAGTAACTAAGACTTGTCTGGTGAAACAGGCCATGGGCCTTCTTCCCTTTTGAACGTCCTGAACAGTGTGTAACTAGTCAGTTGTTTACGGATAATGTAAGGAATGATCGAGGCTGTTGAATAAAATGATTGTCGTATTAAATCGCGATATTCGCTATTATGTTGTTGATTTTATTTATTATAGTTTGTAATTTAATTAAGTAGCTTGTACGCTTGAGGCTCTATTCCTCATTGTATTGTACAAAGAGATATGCTCGGTATTGGTACGTGATGTGTAAGGCTCGGCTGATATAGAATAGTATGTCTTATTTCTGGTACATTAAAGCGCAAATAAAATCGAACGAGCGTGTTTTCGCAATAGTTTGATGTTCATACAACTTTGCATTTTATGCCACTGAAAATATAGTATGTTATTCTCTGCTCCTGAGCCTTCACCAACCAGACTGATCAAGTGAGGTCTAGCCAACCTGCTGGGCTTAGCCCTTTTAGGATAGCCATTGAAATGTGCCTACTGGCCGCTTCGGAAATGAGTCTGGTTGCTCAGTTCGTTCCTTGCACATTTATATAAGGTGCAGTACGATTATGAACGTTACCGTCTTGATAATTGAGTTGATAATGTAAATGGCATAGCAAGACATGATAAAAATAGTTTCAATTTTTTCCTAGGGTTATTATATCTCTTACTAGTTGTAAGCAGCAGATTAGCCATATTAATGTTATTGTGAGCACCGTAAGTTTATAATAAAAAAGCAAGATTGACGTGAAAAAAGAACGAGAGATTAAAAAAAATCTCGATTAGAATATTATTGTGAATTATAGAATTTGGATGACATTTATTGTAATTAAAATGTATTATCTGTTTGCAAATGTATCAGTTTTAAATTTATATTTTTTCAATATTACGGTGTTCACAATAATCCGATGACATAAAAATATCTTTGGAAATAAAATAGATACTTGAAATAGTTTAAATGGTGTCCGTCTTCTTTGTAATCCCTTTTGTATGTTGATTATTTTTAATTACAAAATGCTAATTGATTGTTATTAATTAATTAATGCAAAATAAGTTAAAATATTTTTCGTGGTTCCGTTTTGAGATAATCGCAGATTTGTAAACCTTTTTTACTCATTATAATTTTAAGAATGTTAAAAGACAATCAAATGAAGAGATTCTTTTTTTATTTTTAAATAATCTGCAATCATTTCAAAATGAACTGAGTTGTTTGTTCCTTAATCCTTTAACTGCTTGCGTCGGATTGGTTCGATGAGTTTTTGTGTCCTATTCGCCAGGGTTGTGTGTTCGTGACTGGATATAGTACGGCCGTTCTTACTTGGCGAGCCTGAACTTAGGCTCTGAGAAGTTTAGCGCTTGTGCGCTCGTACAAAAATTAATGGTTTTAAAAAATATATGTAACAACAATAACTTCAGGCTCGCTAAGTTAAAAAGGCCGTACTGTACTCCAGCTCGTTTAGCTCTTCAATCCCCATAGGGGACACAAGAGCTGACAAGATGTAGTAGTTGGTCGAGGATTTGCGAACCTATAGTTCGGTTTTTAATCCTAGACTACGATTTGACAACTTAAAATGTCCAACTCCAGAAAATTGGGAACATATTTCTAGAGTGTGACATTCTGAGTTGTCAAATCGTAGTCTAGAATTAAAAAAACGAACTATAGCAATATTACCGAGAGACAGTTTGTCGGCAATTTCCGACGGAGGCGGTTAAAAGGTCTATTATTTATTTGATTGGATTAGCTTTTGCCGTTTTGTTGAATACATGTGACATACGCCTAATTAGTGATTGTACCAAAGAAAATGTTAACATGTTAGTTATGTGATTGTTTTTTTTTATTATTTATTGCTTTAAAATTGTGTTATTTAAAATATCATTTTCAATAGACGCACTATTAAACTGCTGGCAAGTAGGTGATTTCCAAGAATTTTTTGGGGTATCTCTCTCTACCGAAAATTCCTATCTTCGGTAAATAAAATATATTTTCTATCAGAAAGTTACTCGTCGAGGTCACGACCCTCAGCATTGAAGATAAACGACGCAAGGAGAGGAGGGGATCCTCTCTACAAATAGTTTTCCCGCCTCGAGCACGCGACTCGCAACCAAAATTTTGAGAATTGGTTTAGCTGTTTAGGGGTTAGGTGACAAATACGTACAGAAGAATATAAAGATATTGTTTTCCTTGCCAGCAGTTACCCACAAGTTCACTCCACCTCTACTGACACTGTTACTGTTAATAAGCATTATATTCCGTACAACATTCTAACGTTTTGTATTCTGATGCAACAGTTCGTTATTTACACACAAACATTGTAAAAAATATATTATTTTTCAAATAAAACCACTGCAGTTTGATTTATTATTTTTAGAGGGAACGGGTGACATCGTAGTATAGCATCCAGCCATGCCTGATTTTTGTGTGAAGCTTTGGGGGTATGCGGTACAGAGAGTAAATTCCCGATAACCTTCGTTGAAAAGGGAGGATCCTGCGACCAGACAGGTGTTATAGTCTGGTGGGCTACTGCCCGATAGTTGATTTAGGGCTGTCGTATCTGTTCAAATTGCGCGGAGAACTTTCACCGTGCGATGCTGTATTCTTGTAGTTCTATGTGGCGCTACAAAGCTATCAGTATTTTATCTTAGTTTCCGGTAAGGACATAATAAGGCTCAACACACACCGAAAGAGCGGCGAAGGGCAACGAAGCGGAACGCAGTTTCAGTGTCATATGATTTTTAACTTTATTTCCATTACCATAATACTTATTATCGCATGAAAAACTCGACGAGTCGTGCGGATGCCCGCGGCGCCGCAGGAATTCCGTGGAATTCCATAAACGAAGCCATGCGACTGCGTGGGAAGTCGCGGGAATTCCCCAGAAAGTTCGAGCATTCGCGAGCGGCCGCTGACAATATCTCGCCCCTCGCGTCCGCTCCCCGCGCGCGTCTGTTGCACGCTGAGCATTTGTTGCAGGCGAGCATTCGCATTCATTCCTTTCAGTGCAACGAACTCAGAAGTGATGGAGGACGAAGAAAAACTTATTTATTTGGTGTAAATGTACGACTGCCTATACAATACCAAATCCAAAATACCCATGATATTCACTGCTTAAACACAAGCTTCCTCAAGTTTTGTTGAAACTGAACTGCGCATAGGAGAGCGACCCATGAATTTGCGGGTTCCTGCGACTGCTCAAGAAGTCGCTGGAATGCTCGAGAAGTCGCTGGAATGCTCGAGAAGTCGCTGGAATGCCCGAGAAGTCGCTGGAATGCCCGAGAAGTCGCTGGAATGCTCGAGAAGGCGCGGGACTTCGTGGCTCTGCGCTTCGCCGCCCTTCGCCGCTCTTTCGGTGTGTGTTGAGCCTTATGGTTCAGGAAAGGGCAATAATGCTCCGATCTATTTTTTGCGCGATCGATAAGGAGTAAAAAGTGGGCCGAATGTATTGATCGTATAACTGATATGGTATCAGGGGGGACATCCCATGTATACACACAAAACGTTTTGGGAACATATTCATGTGCGTAAAGCTAAGGAATGGAATTCCCTGCCGGAGTCTGTTTCCTAATGGCTACAACCCGGGAATCTTGTAAGAGTGAATAGGTTACTTCTAGGTAAGAGCGCTCTATGGGCAAGCACGAACCGAGACGAGTCACTAACTTCCACTGTTTTGCTTACACGTGAAGTCACTGCGGGACTCGACTTCACAACGCCCTCGCCTGCGGCTCGGTCGAATTCTACCATCGAATTCTGTCATAATGATAAACTTTTCTCAAAATGTACTATTTTATTCCTTGCTCAATTCTCTATTTAAAATTTTATTGAACAGTAATTTGTGTATTCCGAAAACTGGTGTAATATGGACTAAGTATTGATAAGTGGTATAAATAGGTAGGTAAGTAATAATAAAACACAAAATTTAAAATTTGATCCATATAATACACAATAAAATAATAATTATTGCAATAATATAATAGAAAACAAGTTAATCGTTGTTTATTAAATAGATTTATTTAAATATAGTCTCGCCTTACTGACGCGGTTGCACGTAGGGTGGCGCGCGGACTAGAGGGCGTTGGTGTCGTTTGTTCACTGACATGACTTTTTAGTTGACTAAATAAAAGAAATATTTTCAGAAACAGGTCATAGAAAATAATAGGTGTTGGGAAGAAAGTTTAAAGATATAGTTAGATATTTGTGTACAAGATTGGCGAAAGTATTCAGTCATGTCAGTGTTCAACCGGCTACTGGCGCCCAGCGTGGGACACGCGGTGCTAATCACAAACGTTGCTTCAAATAGCCTTTTAACCGATAGTTCTTGTAATTTAAGCGATTGCTATCAATATGTTCCTAAAAATATTTCATGCCAAATTGATTCTTGTGAACATGTACATTATAGTCGATTATGGCTCATATTTGTATGTCATATTAACGTAATAAAAATAAAAGGTAAATTGTAAAAAATATTTGAACAAAAACTATCCAACGCACATCACGTTTGCTTATAGTACATTATTGTACGAATCGATTATCAGCCAACTAAACTGACAAACTATTTAGTCGATATACCAAGCTATTCATAAACCTAAACGTCAAGTTTAGTTGACTGAATCGACTAATAAGTCAACTATTCGACTAAAGTCAAGATAGTCGAGTTACAACACTCGTACACCCGAAGCGAACAAAAAAATATATCCGAATTTATACTATACATTTGGTCAAAATATTAAAAAAGAAATGTACAATTAAATACTACAATTATTATAATAATATATAAGCTGTAAACACTATGACGCTCTATTTGTTACAAATCAAATTACAACTTATTTAGTTAGGATTTGTTCACTGGTTAGAATCTGCGGGTTTGGAGACTATGAAAGGCCGATTGTACTCGTATGTACTTTTTTAAAGTATAGACTAATGAATTATAGTCCAAAGATGAAGTTCATATATTTAACTATTATTTGTACTTTACATCAGAAACTATAATACAACAGGGAAAATGATCTTAGAAAGTTCTCAAAGTTTTTCTTTCTAAACTATTCCGCAGCTAACTAGGGAACAAACCGCTATGTATATTACAAATAAAACACTTGCGCTATCTGTATTGCATTTTCTGTCACTTACAATAAAATATACACGATATTTACAATTATAGAAATCGTTATCTATTACTATTGATTGTCGCATAGGAATACAACCCCCAAACTGTACTGTGCATTCTATGAGAGCTATGCACTGTTGGCATTTAGAAGTTACAGATGCAGTTTCTTGCACGTACTTCTCCATAGATATCTACGCTTTGGAACGTGCTTTAGCTTTTTTTTTCAGTGCCTAATGGTCTATCTGAAATAAACGACAAAACACATTTGCCGCATGCCGGACAAACTGTGTGCCGAAGTATTACAAAGTTGGTGCCCTGAAACAGTGCGACGGGGCGCGGCAGAGCATAAAGGCGCGACGAACTAGACAGATTCCACCAGAACTAGCAAGAGGCAACGCGGACCCGCCAAAGATGGAAGAAGTGAAGCCTTTGCCCAGAACTGGGACAGAAAAGGTTAACAAAAAAAAACTCATCAGTGTGACCATATAAATATGATGTCACAAGTTTATTTGGATTGTGGACATGGCCATCGTGTCCACATTAGAAGTGGATCACTATTGTGGGTTTGGGTTTCTTTGTGTATGTGAATTTAGACGTTTGTGAATGCGCTTACGATACAAAAGATATTTCTAATAGACCAAAAAAGGTGCTTTTTTTTCACTGGTTTAATAAGCAGCTGTCTCCAACTTCCAAAGTACAACAGTACACAGTCTACCAAAACTCAATTCCCCATTCAATACGTAAAGTACATATTGTCAAAGCTACACTGCTCGGATTCTTTAAAAATATTAGGTCTTACTTTATTGGTGCACTTATGTATGTTAAATATTCGCCGTATATTTATTTATTGCTTAAACTTTCATTACTATTGCATAAAGGCTCCACACTAGATAGGAACAAAACCGCCTATGATGACGCGTTCTCATAGATTTTTTTTTGGAAATATTTCTAGCTTGGATACTAAGCCTTTTAAGCTATGACTTCGTATGAATAGTTAATTTGGTTACCATTAGAATATAGATGTACATATTCTAATATGTTTTGTAGTATTTGTCAACCTTTTTCGGCAAAATTCACTGAGGTAGTCAACACTATAATAAAATTCTCAGTTTAATTTTACGGAGATTTTTTTTCGCGCCTGTTTCAACGATTCCGTATATTGTGCAGTATAAATAACAATGAAAACTCGTCACATTTGTTTTTACACACTATTCTTATGGGTCTTTAAAATTGGCAGAAAAATAAACTAAAGACAGACCAGAGAATTCCGTGCACTAATAAAGCAACACCTGTATAGCCCACAAACGTTAATTTAAATATGTATACATGGTGTTTATAATCTGTGATTCACAAATGTTTTCTAATTTTATTCCTGATATAAGCCTGGTTAAATGGTCATAAAAAAACACGTTATGTAGAACTTGAGTAGTCTATATAAACCTGTTTTACCTGACTACGTTGAAGCCAAGAAGAGTGCAACATCACACAGTAACACAATGTATGAATGCTCGAACCTCGATTAAATGATGTGCAATGAATTCCTTAGGTTCTAGTGCAGATAAAAACTAGTATGGCTTTTTCCCAAAATAAATTAATGATTTAATTGTATCTTGGACCCCTCTCTTACTGGTTGATGAAGTTTTTTGGTAACAGAAACTGTGAGGAAATCGCATTGCGTATGCGCAGAACTATGAAATATTCTTTAGCCATGTTTTTAAATTACATGTGTGGCAAAATTTGTATTCGTGCGTCCGCTACTGAGGTACCAATCTCAGTAGCGGACGCACGATTTTTAACGCTTTTAGTGCTATGGACGTACAATAATTTCTTTGAGTGACACCCAGCCTCCTGGTTCAATGTCATACATAGCTGTGGCCGACTTGAGTTCAAATAGAGTCCATAACTTAGGATACTTAGATTTTTTTTAATTTCCATTTATGTTCCTTGCCATCGAAATTATTAAATCAGTCGCGACGTTGCAATAGTGTTGTGGTTAATTTGTGACAGTTTTCACCATTTACATAACTATTATTGTATTCTTGTGTATATAAAATAATAAAATAGATAATATTCTTGAAATGATGGATGCAAGACGCGCAGTGGACGTCTTTTTTCTGAAATGATTATGATTGATTCTACAAAACTCACCAACAAATAAGAGAGCAGTCTCAATGGCACCGTAGTCAGGTTATCCGCAATCACAGAATCAACTAGTATATCCCAAAATATATCACTATGACGTCACAACTCCGTACTAAATGTTCCTTTATAACTACTAAACGCGGTTTGTTCCAAAATATTCATTTTACGTGTACTATGACCATGTGCTAGGTTACTATTATCACGCGATAAGCCTTTGAACACCGTTGCTAATACTGCACGGCCGTTGACTATTCACAAAAGGGTTGGTTCCATGCGCGCGACTGAACCGCAATCTCGACTAAGACTGACGTTCGAAATGCTGTATTTATTACTCTATAAAGACTGATTTAACGTTAAAAATTAGTCGAGGAGTGAATCACATTGAGAGGTAGCTTGTTTATTCGTTATACTCGGTTTTTACGGACTATTTTAGTTGATCTCAGTCATAAACTCAGTCTTAAGTCAGGCACTTTGTATACAATTGTTTAGTAGGCAGATACAGGTAAGTATTTACACCACATTTATCAAGAAATCTGTCTGGCCACTAAATCTGGGAGCAAATAGACAGCGATTTCGATTTCTAAGTCGATAAATTCAGTCGCGTGTACGAGAACCGTACCTTATAGTGAAAGCTACGGGCTCGAGTGTAACCATGCTGTCACTAGATGGCGCTGTACTCAATATTTTTTAGTTTTATTTTGTTTATAGTGTACAGGAACATTATTACGTCAAAGAGATATTTGCTACAATCGAATAATCCACTTAGTCAAATTATTGCCTCAAAATTCACCTAAATCTAACTGTTTATGACTCTTACTGTAGTGTTGAAGTATAGCACTATACTTAAGCTTAATATTTGGGAGTCACTGACGAGGCCATAGTCACACTCGGGCCTACAGCTTTCACGTTAAGCAGTAATAAAATACAAAGCGATCGCGCCCGTCTTTCTATAACGTTATTATTTATCGATATAATTATATAGCGTAGTACGTTGAACAACAATGGTTGCGAGGACAACGTGGCATCAATTACTCACTGAAAATGTTCACTGCAACTTTAGAAATGGTTTTTTTTTAATTTAGTTGTTTGTCATCTAAGGCCAAACACGCACAGACAGGTGGTTTTCTTAGTGGCTTGAGACTAGCGACTATCAAAACCAAGGTTTAAATCTAAAATATTCGTAAATGGTCACATTTGCGCCCTTGGCGACTTTACTTGTATCAATATAGTCGGCCATAAACATTTTTCGATAGGCTTCAAGCACTAAGCAATCCAGAACGTCTTCGGCCTAAGTTTTTTTAAATATTTCGACGTACAGAAACATTACTTAACGATGGCAACTTTGTTGTTAAATGGCGTCTATGTGGTGCTTAGCTGATGTAGATACTACTCTCAATGAGCATCTCTCTTATCTCATCTCATAGTTAAATATTTTTTCTGTAAATTGTTTTAACTTAGTGGCCGTTGAACAAAATTGAGAGTACAGTTGTAAACCTAAGTCTACTTCTAACAAAACAAAAACAAAATGTCCCAAGTGATATCGCTAAGCTTGTTCAAGCCAACAGATTCAGGTTCCGGTGTAGGCAGTGGTGGTTGTCCTTGATGCCACAGTGCGGGGCGGGGGGGAGTGGTGGCTAGTCGGCGGGGCGCGGCGGCGGCGCGCGGGGCGGGAGGGGGGACGCCGGCATGCTCCAACTTTCGCTGTTGCCCCATCTGTGGATGGCAGGACGATTGTAGTAGTTCTGGGTTGGAATTTGACTGTAAATAAATCTGTTATACGAGTAAATATGGTCCAAACGAAAATTACAAGAATCGGCTCCAATCATGTAACAAACGACTTACTTGTAAACTTTCTATGATTAAGATAAATTCATATTAAAAACTGTAGAAGTATATTGTTAAAAAGTAGTGTTAAATAGTAATTTAATTTATCAACACATTTCTTTTAATTCTTATACATTACCAATATCAAAACAAAATAATATCGATATGAAATTGCACTTGAAAATTGATTATAATAATTTCACTTCGCCTGTCTGCTAATAGCTGGACATAAGACCCCTGAACCTACCTGTCAGAATAAAAAAACGTATAGTGTGATAACTCGGAATTAGATTCACTAATTTGCAAAATAATACAGATAGAAAACAAAAGTGTAACTATACATTCTACAACATGGCATGCAATTTACCTAACTTTTGAAGAAACAACACTAAGTATTATTTTATAGACCTCGCAGAGACAGGGCCAATTGCCAAAAATGAAAGATAATGGATGTTAGTGCTCACCTATGCTGCAGATGATGTTGGTGATGAGAGTCCCGGCGCGCTGCAAGGTGATGCCACTTGACGTACCCGCTGAGCCGGCGCTTCACCAGCCCGGCGAGCGAGTGTAGCCAGCCTGCGACCGAGCACCATCGACACGCGACCAACGACCCGACAACCCACCGCGAACTACACGCCGCTCTGCCCGCTCCGGACGTACCGACTCTTTGCTAACCTCATTTTGAGACTGGCCACCAAATTTTCAAACTAAATTCAAATTTGGAGCTCCTATTCTAGAGCGATTTTCAAGATTGGCAACTTAACTATACTCCTTTAACTAACTATAAACCTTTTTTACTTTTCGTTTAACCGATTTTCACTTCTATTGCGTTGGTGACATGACAAACGGCAGCTGCAGTATACAGTTCGTATTACGACCGCATTTTTGCTTTTAAAGCCATCTTTATATCTATGAAATAGAAGTCAAAATCGGTTGCACGGACAGTAAAAAGGTTTATATAAATGTGTAATCTTATTTGATTTATGGATTAATAGTAAAGATAGATTTAAGCTTATTTAGAGCTGAGGTGAAATCTACGAGCTGAAGCGCGGTCGTATACTCGCTAGATGGCGTTAAATCCAAAACTGACAGTTATTTTTTTTTGTATAGAAGCGTACTTAGGTCAAAGATTTGCTGGACATTCCAATTTCACTTCCAACTTTGACAATGTCCAGCTTCAAAATTCAATTAGTTCTGACTGTATATAAATTAGAACTATAGTGCTATACTTAAGCATTACAGTTAGGGAAATACAAAAGTTGAGTTTAACGCCATCTAGCGAAAATGGCCACAATCGGACCCGTAGCTTCCACCTTTACTTTGAGATTAATTCTTGAGCATCTTCCTAGAATAGGCTGTTATAACGCTATCAATTAAAATAAAGTTAAGTTTGAGAATTCGGTCGTTCCTTTCAGTGTGTAGTGCATTTTTGCAAAGATATTTCGTCAGAATTTGTCTGTGTAAAAACTGCCGTGTGAGTTTTGCTGAAATTCCCATTTAATGTGGAATAATTAAGGGTGCGATTTTTTAGCTATAGTATGACTGCGATGTTGGAGAAACGGCCATCCATCTCGTCTCGATTATTCAAAAGTTTTTCCTAATACTCATCTCACTTCTTATACAGACAGTATTGTGAATGAAACCAAAGAGTCGGTACTCAATGCCTGCTAATGTTACTGACAGCGAAGCTACCATGATTATGAAAGATGAAGAACAGCTGTCTCGCTTACACCTCGCCAGTAAAAGCCACGTTATTTACTATGAAATGGATAGCTTACGGGACACAGGAGAAAGTAACTAACTTTATTTCTTAAAAAAAAATGTCGTTGCCGCCGATTATTAATGAATCCTGAATCGTAGGTGCGTTTACAAACATGTAAACTCACATACAAAAGATACTCAAACCCAAAACAACTGTCTGTAGGCTTTTTTTTTTTGGGAGTTGGAGTATATTGAGTTTAGACTTTGGGTATAAAGAAACAGTCGTTGAGTCTTGTAGCAACTTACACGATATTTTGATATACTCGTACTGTTAGGATTATTCCAATCTAGACTGCAAGATTACCAATCATAATGGGCAACAATGGGTTCTTTCGTGTCAATCTGAATCCAATCTTGTCTGACCAATATTTAGCCACCTGGACTATTCTGTCGTTGGCCTCATATAATGTCGTGGAAGGTTTTGTGCACGCTGGGTAAAAAAAGGGGTTGAGGCATATCCTGGAAAAGGACTCCACTCTGGTACTATATTTGCGATGAGTTAAGAAACTCTTTTTGGACAGAAAATCTCTGCAGCGACCAACCGGGGCCCGCAATCAGTTTAAACTTTTCCAGACAGGTGGGTTTAAGTTAGTATACATCTGACACTCCTTTTAGTTTCTCCGGGAGCGATAGGAATAATTTAATGATTTCCCATGGAAAAAAGCATGGCTTATTCTAAACTATATTTTTTCGGTGACATGTGACTTAGCCTGACAGGTTTTCAGGCTTTTTCTGCTGTTAAGGTTTTTTAAGAAATACAAAGAGGAAATAATACTGGTAGGTGCAAATATAACAGTGCCATTGTGAATAATCCTCAAATAAAAACGCCCTCACTCCGAACAGTATGTTTGGTGGTTGATACAATAGAAAGTGGCTAAAAAATACTTTTACTTTTCCCATAAACCGTCCACTTCACAAAACAAAGTCGCAAATCTCGACATAAAATACAAAACACAAGTAAAATACTTTAGCAACGCTTCCCAAAGCGATACGTACCCGCAGTACAAGTGTAGCCCTTATTAGCTAGGTGTTAGGGTCGTGTTTAGTGTAGCGAGGCATGTGACAGAGCTACTATGGGCAGGCGATGTGTGGGACGCGGAAGGACAGCGGCAAAGCACAGACACATTCGAGGGAACTTTTCAAGAACTTTAATCTTATATGGAGAGAGCTTCTCATTTGTTCTGTGACGAGAACTCGTCCGTTAAGAATCGGATAGAAACTATCTCCATATAAATGAGCCTGTACTGTGAACTATATTGCAAATAGTTTAAACGCTTATTGCTGTTGTCATTACAAAGTGCAAGTATGCTAAATACTTGCACTTTGTAGTACAAGCGTTTAAACTGCACTCACATAGTTCTAAAATTAATTTTGTTGATAAGACTTTGATTGTACAACATGAGATGACAGGCTTAAAATACACGTACAAATATATTTCAAAAGATTTTATTTCTGCACATATATTTAACCTTTTGATCGCCACAGTCATGTATACATGACAAAAGAAACATGTGTCCAGTACGCCACGGTCACGACTGCAAGACAGATTCAAGGAGCAAATCGTAGTGTGGCGACGGGAGCACGCTCTTGTTTTTTTTTTTTTTGATGTAGCGATTAAAAGGTTCGTGCAAAAACGTGTAAAAGTTGTACAATCAACAAAAAAAGATCCCTCGATGTGTTATAACGTATTACATACATCAACATGTTCGTAAGAGACATTTGGGAGAACAAACAATTTTGAAAAGCAGCCGTCTTAACACATACGACATTGTAATGATAGTCCATTCTAACTAAAAAGCATAAAAGCGACAAATTATTCTTGTCACACTGTTTCGCGCCGAAACGAATAACTGTTTCGAACATGAACCTTCGAAAGAGTTACCTTGGAACGTGAACCTTAGTCAGTAAAAATCTGACAATCCCTGTCGCCCCACCCAGCGGGAGGCGATATTTGATAATTTTCACTCATAAAAAAGCTATGGTCATGTGACAAGATAATTTTGTCGCTCGCTCAAGATAGCCTAGTTGGTAGAATAATTTAAAATTATTATGCCACGTGTATGTGTTAAGATTGCCATACATACAATGAGTGGGTTAGGTAATAACGTAGATAATTTGCGGCTAAAACTCTAATAACATAGAGAGTTTATTTCGATTTAAAACATTAGCACATATAATTTTATCGACACAAAAATTTGATATCGAGTTTTTTAGATAGAGATGTGACAAATCTACAACGATAATATCGATAACACTGACGATGATAAATTACACAAAACATATTTGTATTCAATCATTTTCATTTTTAATGCTACTGTAACAGAAATAATATATATTCAATTAATAATAATTACGATATTGTGTATCGTTCTGTCAAAAATCTATCTACAAAACTCGACAATAATTTCCAAAAGGTGTTTCGGCAAAAAGCCTCGTTCCGGCTGCCTGACTCCGGTAGTGTTGTGCGAAAGCATATCACCGCAAAGCGCAGAGGACGCGTCACAAGCATATATCCCATACTTCATGGTTTTCCTTCTGATATTTACATAATGGAAGGGTAGAAACAGACTGTATGAGGATGAGATGATTTGTGAAATCATTGCAATGTGAGTAAATTAACTATATTTTATTTTTAAGAGCTAAAAGCCTAGTATTTAAGGCACTCAAAAATCGAGTACTAAGTATTATCGATAGAATTGGTACCAATCCTTTTACCAATTCTTTTTAACGTTTTCTGCGAAAAATGTTGATCACATATTTCACTGAGACTAATTTAAATCACATTCCAGAGCTTACAGTATCATCATTTTTAGTGAATATCGACACTGACAGCCCTTGAACGCGATTTAGAGAACGATTCAGTTCGAACGATCAGAGAGAATGTTCGATTCAGTTTAGGGTAAAAATTTCACAAAAAAATCCAGTTAAGTTTGATTTTATTTAACATTTTATTGTAGATTAACATCAGCAAGTAATGTGTATTGCAATAATTTCACGCGTCTATACACACGATGCGTGCGGAGAGCGTGCGCGCGCGCGGAGCAGCGAACAACGCGCGTTTAAACTCTTTGTAGTCATAGGCTGGCTGTACTCCTTCGTTATAAATTGTCATCGTCAATCATAACATTGTTATAGTGTAATCTGCATTGATCGGAACGAGATGAAACCTTGTTTTAGACATGAGTCTGAATTAAGGCTACGTTTCCACCTGCAAGCAAATAGCATGCAAGTTGTAATACATTGCCGACTACCGCAGTATGATGTGATCAAACTGTGGTCCTCACCACGCATTGCTACTCGACTTGCATGCAATTTCCTTGTAGATGGAAACGCCGCCTAAGTGCAAGAATAAGAATACCGAAGTATGTGCCAAAGGCCGCGTTTCCATCTGTAAACAAGTTGCAAGCAAGTCGGATCACACTGTGTAGTACGAACCACCGGCAACCCCCTCCTAACGTCCCTCTGTAGTACGCAGTGTAACTTGCATGCAAGTTTCTTGCAGATGTAAACATGGCCTTCAGTCAAATTAAGATCAGGTTTCTGATTGAATTCATTAACAATTGAGCAAATATGAACTTTAAGCAACTGATGATAAAGTACATTTTACAATAAACTAGTTTCATACTTTATTTTTTTATGAGTCTGGAAACTTATGCGCGTACACATATAAGGTATGCTATCTCTTTCCGATCACTTGCAGGCTATACTATAATATACTAAGATAAATTTGACACGCGATATTTTACGTTTTGTTGAAATAGAGATATATAATAGATCAAAGGTTGACTGGTAGAAAATGCCTTGTAGCATTAAGTCCGCCTATGTATCACTACTGTACATGAAGTTTAAATAAATAAATAAATAAATATTTAGAGAAATATATTCGACATTACGTAAAATATTGTGTGTCTTTTCATTGTAACTAATTTATTATCTAAATAGATTTTTGTATTAAATACTTTGTAGAAGAAAATAAATTCTAATGAACAAATCACTAAACTAGGATAGTTTTAAATTAACCTACATTATTATGTATAACAAGGAACTGTAAAATAAAATTAAATCTTAAACAAAACTTCCAAAAGGTATTTTTTTACAACTATTGGGCGTATCCAGCGTTTGAAGTATAAGGGTTGAGAAACATTTAGCAAAGCGACGGTACAAATATTTATTTTGTACGAGCCCATACAACAAAATACTTTTCACTTAATAAACTCAACAATTTCAATTAGTCAATTTTTTCGGTTCAAGTACTATTTAAGTGCTCCGACAGGTGATAACATGTCAATGAAACAGTGCGACTCATATAACTAAATATAAAAACTATTTTAACTAATAAATATTTACTAAGAGATTTGGTATAAATCGATCTACAAAAAGTGCTAGAAGATTGTCAACGGTGAAATACTCTTAACAACTTTAACTGGTCTTTCGAGCCGGATTATTAGGTATTTGTTCCCCCGTTCACGTAAATAACTAATTTAAAATGTTCTATTTCACGTAAATCTAATATAGGTTATTACAATACATCAAAAGGGCTAATCAATGAATACCGAACCCTAAAAACAGCTGGATACGCTCAAATAGTTTTAAATTCGCAAGAAATAGGGGAGAAAAACTGTCTATTTCTAGAAGTCTCTTTTCTTGCAAGAGTTTTCAACGCTTTTAATTTTTCTTCTGAACTACGTCATCGTTGAAGATAAAAATGCGTGATAGACATGCATTAAGTCTTCAGCCCGAAGTACTAGATAGCTCCCTCCCCCCCCGATGTAGGTGTCGCTAAGTACTTACCCTGGTCGTCGTGATGGTGTTTGTGCGGCGCCGGCGCGGCCGGCTCGCCTCGGTAGCCGTTGCGCAACTCGGCGCGAGTCAGGCTCTGACTACGGCCTTCTGTTAGCCTGCGGAATGGTACCATTGAAATTTTGTAGTTAGTGAACCAATTTCATGAAATAGGTTACTACTTTTCACATAATATAACGACTGAAATGACGATGAAGGATTTGAAAATGATTGTTATTGTTACATTAAATTACTTTGTGCATCCGTCATTTGTAAGTTATTTTATCACCATAGTTTTTGGATCTTGTACGAAATAAGCAAAAGACCGATAACGTGTTTGTTTTCTTTCTAGCCATACTGGCCCACTACTGGATAAAGGCCTCCTAGAATTCTATGTATGACATCGTCTTATACCATATTTGGTCTGCTGTAAATACTTTTTAAACTCGCTTTGACAAACCTTAGCCTTTAGTAATTGTTAAAGTTTTGTTCAGCGATCAGGTTTAAGCACCGTAGGTTAGGATATATACGAGGATTTTCTAAGCCGGTATGTTTTTTTAATACGGCCAGTGGTTTCATAATGAATATGAACTTCTTTTTGTACAAAAATGCTTTACTTGTTGAATCCGGTAGATGACCAAATTTAAGAAATCGAAATGCCCCTACGTACCACTAAATATTTAGTGTATAAAATTAAAAACAGTACATACAGCTTCCTGAGTGATCTCTCTCTAGAGCTAGGCACTAAACTGTCACGCCTGTTAAGGGCGTAAGCGTGGCGTACTTACCTGTCGTTGAGTAATAACGGCGACGGCGGGTGCAACCTCTCGTGCAGCGCAGGAGGCTCTAGATCCGTCGTGCTACCATTTGCTGGAAATCATAAATTTAATATTAATCTTCTACAATTTTTTCAGCCAAGTTACACAAGCCTAAAATCTGCTAATACACACGACACTAGACATGTATGCTGAAAGCGACAGGTCTTTTCTGATTTTCTACCAATTTTTACTTTGCTTTTCATTGAGAATATTCTATTTCCATATATTTATGAATAAACTGGTTACATAACAAATATTTTTTCATACTTATATATTCTCGGCTGGGCAGCGTTCGGGAAGCTGCGCGGTGTCTTCTCGTCCAATATACCACAGTGTCTCAAGACGAAAGTCTATGACCAATGTGTGTTGCCAGTGATGACATATGGCTCCGAAACGTGGTCGCTTACAATGGGCCTTATTAAACGACTCAAAGTCACCCAAAGGGCAATGGAAAGAGCTATGATCGGAGTTTCCTTGCGTGATCGAATCAGAAATGAAGAGATCCGCGAGAGGACCAAGGTTGCTGACATAGCGAAAAGAATCGCCAAACTTAAGTGGCAATGGGCAGGGCACATCGCACGCAGAACAGATGGCCGCTGGGGCCGAAAGGTTCTGGAGTGGCGACCGCGTACCGGAAGACGCAGTGTTGGTAGGCCTCCCACAAGGTGGACCGACGACCTGGTCAAGGTTGCTGGAATTCGATGGATGCAAGACGCACGGGACCGGTCGTTGTGGCGACGTTTGGGGGAGGCCTATGTCCAGCAGTGGACGTCTTTCGGCTGAATTGATGATGATGATGATGATGACTTATATATTCTATTGATGTATATTATGTGTTTGTTAACTTACCTTCATGTCCTAACATAGTGTGTTGTCGACTAGTCCTCGGCGGCGGTTCGGGCGACCGGCCTGTACTGTGTTCTCTACTTAAACTGAAACAAAATATGCATTTTGAGTTTTTGGATCGAAGTTCAATAAAAGAGAGAACAATTCGGCGGCGTTCTAAGCTTTAGAGGTTAGAGAATAAGTTCTGGTTATTAATGTCACCACTACCAAGTGTTTAGACAAATGACAACACCACAAGATGACGGGAAGCCACTTACAAAAAAAATACCATTCATTTACTAGGCAGTAAGATTTATACCCTATTATCCTACAAAATAAAAAAAAAAACTTTCGGCTGAAATGATGATGAAACTGACCTTCTATGTCTGGGTGTCGAATGCAGGTCAACACGCGATCTTCGCTGCTGGTTCTGATGGTAAAACCTCTGCAGTACTATGGGACTAGTGTTGCCGGAACTCTGCGGAAAGAAATAAACCTTTATAGTTATATTATTAAACTTGGACGCTGGCAGGATCTTTGTCAGGGGGTGCATCTAACTCCGTCTCAAAAAATCATCTGATGTCCATTCGTATAGAGCTTAGATAAGCTTGTGAGCTAAACACGCGAACAGTAGCGGGGCAAGACCAAAATTTGATGTGAGCAAGATATTTTATGCGAGGCCCCCTGAAGGACAACGCAAAAGATCCGATTTTGTCGAGAGATAAAAAAATGAGTAATGGGCCAAAAAAAAAATCATTTGCTGTATGGGGTAGACAAACGGATAGACAGCAAGCGAAGTCTTAGTAAGAGGATCCCGTTTTTACCCTTTGAGTACGGTACTTCACCCGCGTTAAAGTAGGGTTCTCCATACAAACTTTAGACCCCATTACATCCCTTTAGGAGCTGAATGTTGAAAAACCCCCACACTAATGTTCGCCTACGACATAAAAGGAAGCCTTGTGCAAAATTTCACGATCCTAGTCCCATTACTTTCGGCTGTGCTTTGATAAGTCAGTCAGTCAGTTTCTCCTTTTATATACATAGATAAGACCCTATAGCCATCTTTGGTAAATAAGCTATTAGACACAAAAACAAAAATTCAAACTAGTATTTCGTGAAATCAGCGCATTCAAACCAACTCTCCAGCGTTTTGATATTAGGTCCTATTGATTAGGTACATATGAAATTGGTGTTTTGTAAGAGAGTAACCTAAAGTAAAAAAAGTAATATTACAAACCATTCCTAACTATATAAGTTTATATACTAGGGTGATTTTACTTCAGTCAAGTGAAAGATCAAAACATATCTGATACCAACTCATTCAAATGTCAACTGTATAAACATGAGTATACTAAGTTGATTTTACAATGACGAAATGTGGAAAAGGTCATACAACAATTCCTGATTGAAAGCTGATGTAGAAAAACAACATATTGTAAGTACAAACTGCATGAAAAAGGATTATTTTAAAATGAGAAGAAAGTTTATAGTCAGTTTTTTAATCCTAGACTACGGTTTGACAACTTAAAATGTCAAACTCCAGAAAATCGGGAACATATTTCTAGAGTGTGACATTCTGAGTTGTCAAATCGTAGCCTACAATTAAAAAAACGAACTATAGAAGATGTACCAAGACTTTAAGTTGCATATTTGAATCGAACTAGAAAACTTGTAATCTATTACATCTACTTACTTCGTAGCTAATTTGAATGATGGAAAGTTTTGAAGAAATCATTTTAGATTTTTAATGCTACTCTATTCGCGTTAATATTAAACATTTAAAGAAACCATTATTACTGTCTGTTCAACCAATTTTAACTTCTACTCCAAAGGCATAAGAATGGCATTAAAAGCAAAAAGTCGTTACAACACCAACTATTTACAGTTCGTTTTTTAATCCTAGACTACGATTTGAAAACATAAAATACTCAATACTCAATACTCAATACATTTATTGCATTCCACAATGTGAACTTAGGTGGTAGGTACATAAGTTACATACAATAGTTTTGGAGCATTGTGGGCCCTGTCGGGCATAACAACATAAAACAAGAATTTGGAGGAGGGCTATTTTAAATATTTGTTTACAATTGAAATATTTATCTACTCTTTCGTTTTTCATGGGTAGGCGGGCTTACAACTAATTGTATCATATAATTTTTTCTACTCGTATATTGGATTTATATATTAATATTTATTTAAATTATACATTTATTATTATTGGTATTATAGATTATTATTGAATATTTGGTATTATTGTTTATTTATTAAATTTATCATTTAAATATTCATTTACATTATAATAACATTTACGGATTAGAAATTGTTTTGTTTTATTTATGAAGATATTAAATTTTTGTTCATTTTTAATTTCATCTGGTAATTTGTTATATATTTTAACAGACATAACTAAAGTGCTTTTGGAGTGTATTTTTAGCTTAGAAACTGGCTGATTTAGTCTATTTCTGTGTCTTAGTGTGTAACGATTTTGTATGTTTTCGCGTGTAGTGAAGAGTTTTTGGTTATTTTTAACAAATTTGCACATTTCCAGGATATATATACAAGGGAGGGTTAGAAGTTTATGTTCTTGGAAATGGGGTTTGCAGCTGTCTGTGTTATCTATATTGGCTAGTATTCTAATCAGTCGTTTTTGTAGTGTGAAAAGTGTTGGTGCGTCTGTACTATTTCCCCATAGTATTATGCCGTAGTTTAACCATGCGTATGCATAGGCATAATACATAACCAGAGCAGTGGCGAGATTTGTAGATTTTTTAATTTCACGGAGGGCGTAGGCAAATTTTGATAACTTTGACCTGATTTTGTTGATATGTGATTTCCAATTTAAATGTGTATCTATGGATAAGCCGAGTAGGTTGAATTCTTTTACCGTTTCTATTGTTTCGTCATTATAAATAAATGTTATGTCTAAAGGTGTTTTCTGATGCGGATAGAAGGACATGATTTTAGTTTTATTGAAATTTAGTTCAAGGTTATGTTCTGTCATCCAAGTTGTTATTTTGTTCAGTATACCCGTTAGTACTTCGGTTAAGTTGGTATTATCGTGGCAAGAAGTTAGTACTGAGATATCGTCAGCAAACAGAACACATGACTCATTTATGATTGTAGGGAGGTCATTTATATATATGATAAAAAGGAGGCATCCAATAACACTCCCTTGGGGGATAGAGGCGTTAATTTTTTTGCTATCAGAACGAACGTATTGGATTTGTTTTTCATGTTCGTTGTAATATTCCACTTCGACTTGGTGTTCTCTATTTTCCAAATATGATTTGAACCATTCGTAAGATTTTCCGCGGATCCCTATTCCTTGTAACTTTTTAAGTAGGATGTCAAACTGCACTTTATCGTAGGCCTTTGTCATGTCTAAAAGTATACCTACGGCATATTTTTTCTTATCAATTATATTAATGGCTTCCTGGATAAAATTATATACTGCTAGAACTGTAGAGTGGTTTTTTCGAAAACCATTCTGGGATTCGTTAAAAATTTTATATTTTTCGCAAAACGAATAGACGCGATTACACATCGCTTTCTCGAATACCTTCGAGGCTGTAGGTAAAAGAGCAATAGGGCGGTAATTAGAGGGGTTGGTTTTCGAGTCTTTTTTGTGTATCGGCTTTATAATGGCTTTTTTCAGGTAGTTTGGAAATCTTCCTTCCTCAAAAGACTGATTGACTAGCAAGTAGAATGGTAGGGTCAGCTCATCTGCACACTGTTTGACTAGGGTTGGTGGTATTTCGTCTATTCCATAGCTGATTTTGTTTTTAAGGCTTTTCAATATTAGATTTATTTCACTGGGACCTACTGGACTTAGGAACATGGTATTTTCTGTGCGGTGGACCACAGAGATGTTTCGCGGTTCTTCGCCGGGGGTTTGCGCATATCCCTCTCCGATAGACGCAAAAAATTTATTAAATATATTTGCTGTTTGCTTTGGGTCCGAGATAACATTGTCATTTAGATGTAGCGTTATGTTTTTCTTTACCTTTTTAATGTTCTTATTCGTTCGTTCGTTTATAATTTTCCACATAGTCTTTACTTTATTATTAGATTTCATTAATTTATTTATATACTGTAGTTTTTTAGCTTTTTTTACAATTTGCTTTAAAGTTTTTTCATATAATTTGTAGTGTTGTTTAACTAAAAGGTTATTTGTTTTAATGGAGAGTATTTTTTCAAGCCTTTTATTTTTACAAGAAATTTTGATGCCTTTAGTGAGCCAATGTTTTTTATAGTTAGTTTTTAGCTTTAATTTTATTTTTGGTATGGATTGATTAAGTATGTCAGTAAGTTTATTGTTAAATGATTTATAGTTTTCATCAATGTCTCTATCTGGCTTGATTATATCGTTCCATTTTATTTCTTTTAGTTTTGATTTAAAACGTTGTATGTTTTTGTTATTGAACAGCCTCTTTTCAACACACCAAACTATCTGTCTAGTTTGCTGGGGTACAGCCAATTCTATTATTGTACTACTATGGTCAGAGAACCCCAACTCTTCCACTGTGGTTTGTGAATTTATATTGCAATTCGTAAAAATTAGATCTAGACACGTTGAGGTTGTTTGAGTCACTCGTGTTGGTACTTTTATATGCTGTACAAAATTAAATTCTAACATGAGATCTAAGAATTGGTTTGTTTTTAAGCTACTATCCAATACATTTATATTAAAATCTCCTCCTATAACAATATTAAGTCTGGAGTCTTTCTTATTTAAATAATCTAATATTTGTTTTAACTGTTTATAAAATAATGCTTCCTCTCTCCTATTCCAGTAAATAATTATTAATAGTAAATTCTCTATTTGTAACTCTATTGCACACACTTCTATCACGTATTCAATTGACATGTCAGTTATATCACTTCTCTCTAAGCATTCTATGTGTTCCTGTAGAAGAATACACACGCCGCCACCAGCGCGAGTTTTCCGGCAAAATGAAGCTGCAACCTTGTAGCCACTAAAATTTATTAAATCCAGCCTTTCCTTTGATAGCCAGGTTTCCGATACACATATAGCATGATATTTTGGTGTTTGTTGAATGAAGGCTTCCAGTAAGTGTTGCTTATTGAAGAGGCTTTGGATATTTTGAAATAATATTCTAAATTGTAGGTCTTTGTTTTCGAGGTGTTCTGTTTCTGTCTCCTGTGTCGGTGTAGCGGCGAAAAAAGTTGTTGTTTTGAGAAGATGATAGGTTTGCTTGTGTATTCCATTTGTTTGTGTTCATTTGGCTGTCGGGTGTATTATCTGTTTTGTTAATTATTTTTCCATCAATGAATAGTTGACTATCGCGGATTACTGCGTGATGTCCTTGCCTTCTTGCTTTCAACATTTCTTCGCGCAGCAATTTCCTTTCTCTTCGTGCTTCATCATCTAAGAATTCCGATAAAAATAATCTAGTTCCTCGAAATACGTTGCTATTTTCCTTGAGATACGATACCATCCTTTTGCTCAATATTTCTATCACTAGTGGGCGGTTATTCGAGCTTCGTTTGCCAATTCTATATGTTTCCTCAATGTATCCCATCAGGTCAACATTCATAAATTCGCGAAATAAGTTGATTAATCGTATGTGTAAGTTATTTACAGGCTCCCTATGGTATTCATCAAATCCGTATAATACTATTTTCTTTGAATATTTTTCATCGCAATTAGTTTGACAAGTATTATTTCGCGTCTTCATGGTCTCTATTTCAGTTTTTAACTTTTCGTTTTCAATTTTTAAGTACTCAATTTCCGTGTTTACATGTTGGATGTCCATTTTCCTCTCTTCAATTTGCCTTTGTAAGCAATTTGTTTCGCGTTCAAAGTCTTCTCTTAACTTTGAGATGGCCTTATTTAACTCTAGTTGGATAGTATTCTGTAATTCGGTGATGATTGACCTATTATTTTCTTTTAAACGAAGCGTTATCATTTCACCTATGTTCTGCAATGTTAGTTCTGTTTGTGTAATAGATTGGGGTGTTTTACCTTCATCTTGCGCGTGTATTGTGTCACCCAATAGACTTAAGTCGAAGGAACTGGTACTATCATTCATAGGTTTTATTGTTTTTCTAATTGTGACATTGTTTATTTCCGATGGTGAGGTTGTCAGGCGTGAGTTGTGTTCTTGTAGGCGTATAGGTGTGTTTAAATTCCCTCGCTTTGGTATTTTACAGTAACAAGCTAGGCATTTCCAGGTTTCAATGCTCTCTGTTTCTATCATTATTTTAAAGCGCTCTTTTTTAATATTGGCGCACTCCAAGTCATATATACTGTTGCATAGTGAACAGGTTAGGTAGTCAGTGTTGGGTACGTTTTGTTTACAACCAGCACATATAAGAGTCATGTTTGCAAAGCAGCGCCCTCTAGCGAATATTCTATGAATTATTTTGGATCGAAACTTTTTTCGACTTGCTACTCGCCAACAGATGGCGCTTAATCAAATCCTGTTTGAGAACTTATTTGCACTTTAAAATTTCCTTTTGTTATTGTTTTGCAAATATACAATTTAAAAGGATTCTGCGTACCTTTTTATGGTGGTAGGTTCTTGTCCCAAAGTTTTCTTCAGTAACTGATCGTCTAATGTGTTTTTCAAAACATCCCACAGTTTTTCTTCCACAGGTTTGAAATTTGGTCGTTATTTTGGAGAAGTATAGTTTTCTTGAGTATTTATGATGTTAAGATCTGTACTACACTTCTAGTCACTGAAGGTCTTTATTCACTTGAACTTTTTGGACTTTTTATCACAAGTTAAGCACTTTTATTATTTTTAACGTTTTAATATCTACGGAGCCAATGTTTACGTGCGCACAGTAGCGCCCTCTCCTTGTCATCAATGTCAAAATCTAGAAAATTTGGAACGTATTTCTAGAGTGTGACATTCTGAGTTGTCAAATCGTAGTCTAGAATTAAAAAACGAACTATATTGCAGCCTCGATTTGTCATTTCACCAATGTAATAAAACTCAAAATCGGTTGAACAAACTCTAAAAAAAGTTTTTTTTTTAATGTGTAATGTTATTTTGAACGGAGTATAGTGTGATATGATTATTTACGACGATTCACTCCAAACAAGGCGTCGGCTACCATTCACAACTATGGCGGTGACACACGGTGCAGCCTCTCTGCGACGCTACAGCGTTATACAACCCTTGGTTTCTGTAAGCTTTAGCGATATATAAGTCGTGATCAGAGTTTAGAATTGATCACTTCATGATGAGACCAGCCATTTTATGAAACGGCACCGTTTCATAAATTCATACTCAACCCCGCAATTTGCTATTTTTTCATACTACCCTCAAAATACGGTTTAAGGAGCATTCAAGTTTCCAAAACACTCTCTTGAACGACAACGCTGGCAAACAAGTATAAATTTATAAAATGACCAAAAAAAACAACTAATAATTTTTAACACACTCGAAAACCATGCTTCTACTCCTACTACTTTTAGGCACGAATTGTAATGAATTGACTAATAAGGAAACTGCTACAATTTATTAACCTATTGGATCAGGCTGGTCGACGGACACACCGCATTAAGATAAATACGAGTCATTTCACACAACCGTAATAATATATTAAGTTTATGAACTTTTACTTATTATTTTCAAGCGTGTTGGAAAACGCCGTTTCAAGTGTGCAATCATTGCAATTTGTCGACTACAAAAGGCCGAAATAACTAGCAATGTGCCAAGAGCATCATGTTTCCCAGTTACTGAATTATAGAAGCCGATCTCAACTTAATTGGAGAAACAGTCAAGCAAAACCACATGAAAGTTATCCTTAAACTTTTGAGCCCCAAGCGAACGTGTTCGAACACCTATTGTTCTTTAATTACCAAAGTCGAAAGTTACTGAATGCATTAGTCTTACAGAAACCATAGGGTTATATATGATTACACTCGAACTCAAGGTCATGCAGCGTCGCAGCACACATTCCCAACATACATGTACAATGTCCTGCTGTTCCAGCTCCGGCGACCTAATGATGAGCGGCGCCTGGATGTAGGCCGCCAGGCGCGCGTGCGGCGCTACCGACAGACTTATGTCCAGCAGTGGGCGGCGGTACGCTGAGCCCGACTCTTTGCTGCCCTAAAGCGAGTCTTTTCTGTCATTAGTCTACTCTATGGTTTTGAGTTTGAATTCAGAATCTTTGATAGTTTACTGTAATTTCCAGTCGATTATCTACTTTATCTTAATGGTATTAAAGTGAATTTTTGATTGAAAGTTGTGTAGAACCAATAACAAACACAAAATCGCACACTCATTGGACACAAAATCCCCCACTAGAAAGGCGTCGGTGGGCCAGACTACCCCTGTATTATTTTTACTCCATACGATCCATCCATCGTTGTCTGGTAAATATCGCTGTTGTTGATTTAGGTTTTTGTTTAAGTTCTGTTACTTTTTGGTGTACAATAAAGTTTATATCTATCTATCTATGTAACAGTATCAGGAAAGCTGACCCCAAATAGGAGATAAGCCAGGGGGTTGATTGAGTTTAGTAGAACCAACAACAACAGCAGTAAGGCAGAGGTTCGATCTCTCATAGAAAATTGAATTGGATGGAGTAGATAAATCAGTACACAATTTAGTTAGTTTTATCAGCTTTTTTTTCTTATTATGTGTCTGTATGTTTCAAATAAAATATCTTTTCTTTCTTTCTTTCCACAATGAAAACAATATAGGCTATTATTATTTATGCATATTATTATAATAAAAAACATATATTTTGTTTCGCTGCACTTAGGTCATTGAAATTAAGTATGTAAGATTCTGAATTCAAACCAAGATAATAATATTAGAGCTCTCACTCTCTTTAACTTACCGCAGGCGAAGCTCTCCAGCGGTTGTCTGCGGAAACTCTCCGCACGGGCGGCGGGGGAGGTGACGCGCAAGCGTCTATGGTTCTGTGACAAAAAAAAAAAACACGTTATGAGAAGAGACAAGAGAGCTGCTTTAAATGCCATGATGATAAAAGCTGGCTATTCATCAGAAAAAAAAAGTTTAGAACCGAATGCAGCGCCATCGCGCGAATCAATTTTATTTTTACCCAGTCCAGAACTGCAATACACAAGTTTCATATTATATTGGTCTGCTCGTTCGGGAGGAGACAGGTGGCACAGGTAAACGAATACCATAGATGCAGTACATGATTCTGAACACCCCAGTGGTGGTTTTTTTTTTGTGTACCTACAATAAAGAATTTATCTATCTATCTATGGTATTCGTTTGCGTTAACATGTCAATGACACCCTGTATAATATATAATTATATCTATTATAAATTATGTAAAGATTAGTATATTTACCTTCTTCTAGGGTAAGGTGAGTGATTGCTCATGTCAGTTTCTAAGCTAGTGGGCTGCGAACTGCTGCCGCCAGCGTTTGCGTTGCTATTCGTCGCCCACCATGCTCTGGAATGGAAATAGATACATGGTCATGCTAGCTTAGGCCATGGAACTAGAAATTTTACCCAAAGTTACAAACTCCCAGGATTAAAAATATCTTACCAGACCATGTCTTGTTCCAGGGCATGATCCAAATTTCATCAAAACTCGTGGAGTTGTTGGAGCTTGACAGGGTAATAAATAAGACTGCTTTTTGAAGCTGGGAATCTCAGTATGTAAAGATTGTATTCCATTCATAGACCGACTTCGGTGAGCAATGCTTGACCTTGTGCATTGACCCTTACGGTTGTTATAATTAAGGGCTGCTGTCCACGGACGCGTAGCTTTGTAGACGCGTAGTTACATGCAGGCGTATACCAAGCATAATTATATGCCTTTAAATTCTGCTGAGCTGGTTCAATGGCCGTAGGTATACGTATCGACTGACAACTACCTACGGCCATTGAACGCGCTCAGTTGTTCTTTACTTAAAAATATGAATTCCGTATACGCGTAAATTAATTTAAGTTTTAGAAAAAATATATTTTATTTTTAAAATTTCATCTTTACTAATCAAGTGTTTTATGTACCGGTTCGACCCTCCACGGGATTAAAACGAACAAAATTGAATGGTGTATATATAAAGCAATACACGTCTATGAAGCTATGCGTCCGTAGACAATAGGCCTTTCATGAGGCTCTCGTGCTGGAGACCAATTTCTTACAAAAAAAACACACTTGTTAAAACTCACCTAGCCGGCGTCGGCGTAACCTGCTCCATCCAATGCTGTGAGCTGGTGACAAAGTTCCGCACAGGCTGCGGCGTGACCGGCGTCTCCACGCCGTTGCTGGGCGGCGAGGCGGGCTGCGCCAGTGACGTCACGGAGCCCGTGGAGCCTCCCGACTGCCCGAAGATGGACAGCGAAGCGTACCACGCGCCCACGGAGATGGAGCTACGCGCGGCTTTCACTACGAACGGGTGTTCTAGGAGCTTTGCGTATTTTGGACGTTGTCTATAGTTTTTTGTTAGGCTGGAAAGAATAATAAATACAATTTATCTATATATATAAAAGGACAAACTGACTGACTGACATATCAACGCATAGCCGAAACTACTAGGCATAAGAGAGTGAAATTTTGCTCAACGCTTCCTTTTATGACGTAGGCGAACACTAAAAAAGGGTTTTTCAAAATTCAGCTTCTAAAGTGATGCAATGGGTTTCTAAAGTTTAAATGGAGACTCCAACCTTCAAGCGGGTGAAGCCACCGGCAGAAGGCTAGTGTGTAACATACATTGTATCCTGTGAACTTTCAAGTTTCTATTTTTTTTTTAAATTTGCAATTTGAATATTGCAAGTCAGTATCAGATTCTATGTTGATTAAAATATGATTTTTGACCATAACGCACATTTCGTATACTAAGAAACATGACTATTTGAAACTTACCACTGTGACACAAATAATTTAAACTCAGGCGTAAAGTCAGTCGTGTCTGGAAGCTGTGGCGGGTCGTCCGCTATTACCTGTAGAAGACAATATTATTTAAATTACTATCACATACATCTAAATGATGATTTAGAGTCTTTCTTGCTCCTGTATGTGCTCATACATAATATATAATTATGTCACCGCTATCTGAAGTCAGAGGCTGACTGGCAAATATCTAAACTTTAGATCTAAAGCTCTTGACAGACGGACTGCATTTCAACTGCAATCCAAATGCAAATTGCTGTTTACATGCAATTGACAAGACTGCAATAGAACTGCAAACTAAACGCGCAGTCCGATTGCAGTTCAATTGCAGTCGGCGGTTAAGTGCAATCGTGTAAACTGCACACCAACTGCAATCAAACTGCACGGTTGGTTTGCAGTTCTATTGCAGTCTAGTCAACTGCATTCAAACTGCATCCGAACTGCGGTTGTATTGCAGTTGAAATGCAGTCCGTCTGTCTAGAGCCTTATTGCAACAGCAAAACATCGTTGCTGCAGTGGAATAATTACCAACACTAAATATATAGTTTCCCATGAAAATAAAGCTGAAATTGGCTTGGCACTTACCCTAGTGAGCACCTCGAAGTCGTTCTGGCAGTCGCGGTAGGGGAAGACGCCGGTGGCGAGCTCCACGAGCGAGATGCCGAGCGACCACACGTCGGCGCGGATGTCGTAGTCGGGCCGCGTCGGGTCCGGCGGGTCTATCCGCTCCGGCTGCCCACAAACAATTTAATTTAATACTGACAAAAATTTGCCCGTCGTTATTAAAATTTCGTTAAGACTTAATCAAAAAAAGACAAAAATATAGATAATTTCTGTAAGACTTCTCAATTTAACATCATCATCCCGGCGTACAAAAAATATTCACCCTTACGTTGTTGATACATCTTAGGTCTGGACTAAGCGTTTTGCCTCGTCGTTTATACAGCGTATCGAGGGACTGCAACAGTTTGCCAGCTGCAGTCTTCCCGTCCAATTATAATTTAGGTGTCTTCAAGGCTTGAGTGAATAGGTTAATAAACTAGTGCGCCTTCAATCAACCATTGCATCACCACTTACTATCAGGTTTTTTTTTTTATGGTAGGTGAAAGTCATCCAATGACGAAACCCGCTCTTGGGTGGAGCGGGAGACTAGTGTCAGACTCTTACTGACTAAAAAACCTACCCCGTACCTTCCTTGCCTTATTCCTGGAGTCGAGGTAACAGTTTTCACCACCCTCTAGGCTCCAGGAGGCTTCGACCCTGAAGGGCCCCTGCAGTTTGCTGACAACTCCTTGAGGCGCGCGGGAACGGTGCGCGCCGTTGACGACTTGGACTCGGTCTTACCAGACGACCGGACGGCGAGCTACCCATTGCTCACCGTCCGCGAGCCAGTGTCTACGGTGGCCGGATATCGGCAGGATCGCGGCGGCGACGGCTACGGCGAGGGCGCTGTTGCCTTTGCCTTATGCGGTCGGCCTCCTCTTTTACGAGCATTACTGCTTCGCAGAAGGAGGCGACCGCCTGCCATTCCTCTTCGCTGCGGACCATGGCCTGAACCAGGGCCCGGCGCGAGAGTTCGCCGCCGCCGATCACCCCCACGAGGACACGGCGATGCTCTTCCCAAGCAGGAGGTTGTCGCATGATATAAAGAGTGGCGCCACCTGGTACAGGCATATATATGCTTAAAAGGGGACGCCACCAACTGTAACATTGTAAACGTGTAATAACGAAATAAACATTTTTTATTTATTATTTACAAGCTTTTGCCCGCGGCTTCGTCCGCGTGATAATATGGGTTGGGGTTTCCGGGATAAAAAGTAGCCTATGTCCTATTCCGGAGTGTATCATATGCCTGTGCCAAATTTCATCCAGATCCAGCCGTTTTGGCGTGATAGAGTAATAAACATCCAAACATCATAACTTTCGCATTTATAATATTAGTAAGATATCATTTCTTTCAAAAAAGAAATAGATAATTTCGGCAACATTTACCGCCATATACGCAGCACAGCCGGCGCTCCGCGTCTTGGCCTTGGAGTCGACCAGGCGACCGCTGATGCCGAAGTCGCACAGCTTCACGTTCCCGCGCTCGTCCAGCAGGATATTGCTCGGTTTCACGTCTCGGTGGATCACGCCGTGAGTGTCTTTTAGGTACGATAGCGCGTTCACTGTCTGTGGAACAAATGTTTCAGTTTTAACTCAAGTTATTATAAACATCACAGCCCTAAATAACCTTTTATTGTCAGTCGCTCAGCCGACCGACTTGATAAAAGTTAAAATATTATATAGGGTGACTGGTAATTAGTGACTAATACATACACGTGATTGTAGTCATGATCGAAATTGTGAAATTGAAATTGAATCTTGAAATTGTGAAAAAAATCAGCAAATTCAGTAAATTTTGACCAGTTAGGCAAACATGAACACCAATGTACTGAACTTACTAATTTTTTTGCGCGATTTCAGTTTTGGTTCTATAGTTAAAATTTGTTATAATTACTACAATCACGTGTTTAAGTATGGGGCACTAATTACCAGCCACCTTAAACACCATTACATTTTGGTCGTTTAATCCCGTGAAGGGTCGATTCGATAGTTAATGCGCTTCGACCGACAACTACCTACGGCCATGGGAAGCCTCATAGCTGTTCTTTACTTAAAGGTATGAATTTCATATACGAGTAACTTTATTTTAGTTAAATAAGTTTTTACTTTATTTTTTTAATTTTATCATTACAAATCGACTCGATCGACCCTCCACGGGATCAAAACGACCAAAATTTAACGGTGCGGTGTATACTGCACTCACAATCTTATGCCCTAAATACAACTGACCGAGCCTACTTCTTCGACCAAAACGAAAGCATCCAGTCTATAAGCAAGACCACTTACCGCCACGGTCACCTTCCCCAATATAGCCTCAGGAATGGGCGCCCCCAGCCTCTTCAGCAGCTTGTCGAAGCAGGACGCCATCAGCTCCATGCAGATCCACACGTCCGCATCGGTGACGAAGCAGCCGAGACAGCGCACGATGTAGGGACAGTCGTGAGACCGCACGACCACATCCAAGTCCATAAGGATGCGTTTGGTTTCCTCTGAGTTGCCGGAGCGACGCATTTGCTGTTCATAGAAAAAAAAATATTATAATAACCGGAAATATAAGAACTTAACAGTAAAATGCCTATGTATGCCTAGAAATAGAACATATTTATAATTTAAAAACTATAAATATGTTCTCTCGCGTACTTATCTTTACGGGAGTCGATTCGGGAATCGAAACTGTTTTCAAAGGTAAGTTTAGACCAATACCTTTGAAAACAGTTCCGACTACCGAATCGAGTCTCGAAGATTTTTCCAAATCGGAAAAGTTGTTTTTTGTGACGTAACTACAAATTTACAGTTTGTATATTTTTTACTTGTCATGAAACCTCGCTTCTCGTCTTGACCGATAGACAGACAACAAAGTGATCCTGATAAAGGCTCTGTTTTTTTTTTTCTTTTGAGGTACAGAGCCCAAAAAATACCAATGTTATCTTGATACGAATACTAAATAAAATTATTTTATTGAATGCTGTGGTACTTATGTGGTAAGATAACAAAGTTCCATTTAATATATCAGGAGTTCTTCGCTCAGCAGATTTCCTCAGCTTTCATTGTAAATTTCGAAAGATAGTTTTCAAAACGTCATCAACATCATTTTAGCCGCAAGTCGTCCTGTCCTGTTGGACTTAGGCCTCCCCCAAGTGTCGCCACAACCCTTGCCAGTTATCAAATACCTACTGTGTTATTTTTATATACTAACTTTAACAGCGATGACGGTGTTGGAGGGCTTGTGCAGCATCTTGACGACGTGGCCGCAGGTGCCGCTGCCGAGCTCGCCCAGCTGCTTCAGGTCGTCCACGTGCGACCTGTACTCCACGCCGTCCACGTTCAACTTGCCGCTAACCTGTGTCACAAATTATTATTAACTAAAACTTTATGCACATAACACTGTACAAAGGCGGACTTAATGCCTTAGGCACTTTCTACCAGTCGACCTTATCGTAATTTATTGTCTGTGTTTCGTGATAGCTACCACCTAGGGGTCTTTTAAGTGTAACATTGAATAGGTTACTTTTAGGCAAACATGCTTCATTGTCAGCTACATCATCACTTACTATCAGGTGAGATTGTGGTCAAACGCGAGTCATACCAATATAAAAAATATAACTATAACTGGACAGACTTGCCTACATATGAATACTGGATCTTATGCGGTTGTAACAAGGTCACACCACTATCATGTCAGCAAAACCTCCCTTTGAAGAATTTGCCCCTCTACCTGACTAGTCCCCTCTTTAAGGATTGTCTAAACAGGAACCACAGCATTTTCCGCCTGATACCGGTCACTCCTCACCGGACATGGCCAGTTCGGAGGATTCCTGTTTCAGAAACAGGCGGAAAAAACATCCGGGTCACCTTTTCGTGAACCGCCCAGAAGAAATGGTGCAGAAAAATGGCGGAAGTCTGCCCCACTAGGGCGGAGCACCGACTTATCCTCGGGAGGCGATTTGTGGTAGAGAGACAATGTTAAAAATATAGTTTAGAACAATTTTGCTCTAATCTAAACTAGCTTAATTTTATTATAATCTAGTTTGCCATTTGAGCATGACATCTTACATCTTAATCTTGAATGCTTGGATATACTTTGGGCTCTGGTTCGGACTATATGTATAACACATCTGCATCATTCCAATGTGAATTGTAAAATACCTTGTAAACCTCTCGCATTCTGTATTCAGTCTCAGTAGCCTGTGGTGATCTCGGTGGAAACGCTGGTATTTCTCTACTTGAGAACATTGGTGCTGAAACAAGAAAAGAAAATATGATCAGAAAGAATAAACTTTAATTTTTTTTTTTATTATATATGTTTGTTGCTAAACTCCTCTTATATTGCTGAATGATATGGTTAATGCACAATTAGATTCAGTAAAATGTTTGTGGTCAGCAATCAAACTATGATAGTTGTCAAACTACACCGTTCCTTCTTTGCCTTAGTCCCAGAACCCTGGTGTTACACATCAACCCTGTCCCAGGAAGAAATTGGGATCTAGCATTTGGATAAACTAAATCTGTCAGTTCCTCTAATATAAATAAAAAATTCAATATATAAAAATAACCTTTATATTGTTTAAGCAATATTTTGATGTGCAGGATAGTAAAATAAATATCATCATAATGTTAAATGATCTCTAATAATATAGTAGCAAGCAGAGAATTAGAGTAATACATATAATAAAATTTTGGCAAAGATAGAATCAACAAATCATATCCAACAATGTATGTTATCTGGCGTTATTATTTCTTATGATTGTTGAAAGATATACAAAGTGATTTCAGACTGATAAAATAATATCTTAGAAGATAATTATTACAGATTTCTAATTCTGCCATAACAGTGCCACTGCTGGGCAAAGGCTTACCCCAATTCCTTTCAGACTTTCTTCTTTTGCATCTCAAACTAGTTCTCACAGTATGCGTCCAGATCATTAAATTATTCAAAATTGTAATTATATATTATAATTTATTTGAAAATGTCTGTTAATCAAGCTTGAAATATGCCTACATAATTTTCAGCATTGAACCTTTACAGCTTATGTATGTACAGTCATGTTTATGACGGGAGTCCCCCTCAAATGTTAGCATGTGTGGGGGAAAACTGCCATTTTAATCAAAGGTTTAACACTAATCTTTTATTGTTTTATCAAATGAGAATATTACTAGTCAAAAATTGACCTTGAACTTATTCCAAACACAGCACAATTTTCTTTTTGTTTTTTTTTAGTCTTTTTATTTTAAGGGATTTTCGTGCACTATTGTGACGATGTCAGTCCCATTGTACCTACTATCACATTATCGACATTTAAAAATGAAAATTATTTTATAAAAAAAGGAATATATAAGTTGAAACAGAAAATGTAAAAACACAAAAAGTTCACAGTATCACATTAATATCCACTTATGACAGTCATCATTATTTTCCTGCCTTTGTTCCATGTACTAACATGGAATGGAATGTAAAAAAAAATTTCACCTTGTTGTGATTTTTTTTTTTTAATTGCTATAAACTAGTGCTTGACTGCGATCCCACCTGATGGTAAGCAGTGATGCAATCGTTGATGGTAAGGCGCACTAGTTTATTAAGAGCCTATTCACTCTAGCCTTGAAGACACCTAAATTATAATCGGACGGAAATACTGCAGCCGGCAAACTGTTCCAGTCCCTTGATATACGCGGTATAAACGACGAGGCGGCAAAACGCTTAGTCCGGGCCGCAGGCGTCTCAACAACGTAAGGGTGGATATTTGCCGTACGCCGGGATGTCCGAAGGTAAAATTGGGATGGCGGAATCAAATCGTGCAATTTTTTTTTTACATTCCATTCTGTCTGCCATCACACTATCACAGACTCCTATTTATTTCATATCACTTGCACAATATATCGATGTTTTCTTTAGCCTCCCTCTTAAACCATCCATATGTATAACTTTTATATATCTTCTAGGGTTCACAAAAATATTTTAACCTACAAGCAACTAAATAGAGTCATCTAGATGATGTTAATATTGTAACAATGAAAAAAAAGTATATATCATTTATGTTGTTGTATTACATATCTATATTAATATTATAAAACTGAAGACCTTGTGTGGTGTAACACACTAATCTGAAAAACTGCTGGTACCAATTGAAAAATTATTTTATTATTGAATAGCAAATCTTTTTTTTTTTGTTTATAGTTCTATGGTTTTAGTCTACACTGATCACAACATAAAATTTGTCTATAACCTTTCTAAGCTTTACCGAGAAAGAATAGTGTCACTGACCGATAGTTATATTTTGCTAGATATTATCATAAAATTATTATGTTAATTGTTTTGTCTGGTGTTATAATAAATTCATTTTATCAATAATCTCTTAATTCATTTTAATATAAAAAAATAGTTACTACTAGTGTCTGATATCAAAATTGTGTAAATGTTAATGAAACCAATATCATAAAGGCAAAATTTCGTATGTGTATTTATTTCGTACTCCTTTCACATCTAAAGCTGAACAGATTGTGATGATAATTGGCACAAAGGTAGACCATGTCCAGGAATAGGACATAGGATAGTTTCATGGGTGCAAAGATGCTAGGTAGCAAGCAGTAACTTAACATCATAATTGTTTGTCATATATACTCATTACATGCAATCTTCATACATACATTACAATAGACATTGGTTCCAAAAGATGTCTAAGTACAGTATAAGGTTGTATAGGTTTGAACAAAAACAGAAAAACAATGTACAAAGTCATGTCTCAGCAATGACCACCCACCGCTCACTCAATGCCAATTTATGCAAATAATTTGTACACAATGTGCAACTCAGGTGACAGGGAAGCTGCCTGCATGCATTATAACACATTAATTTGTCACGAAACACTGCATAACCTTAAGGCATATTGATAACAGGGGCTCAATTTTTGCAGACAATTCTTAGGTTCAATTTCATAGTTCTAACCACTAACATGCATTATATATTCTTGTATTGCTTCAATCATGAGCTGGAAAAGCAAAATAACAACCAAAAGTATCAGCACAGCATCAAAAACTGACTGAAACGCAAAGATAAAGTGTTATGGGGATGGTTATAAATGTCGAATGTATCAAGTTCACAAAGTGCACGTGCCCTAAATAATGATAACTTCATGATACTCACGGGGCCTCGGCCTGGTCCTGCCGCTCCCCGGCCTGGGAGCCCCAATTCCACCTTGGTTGTTGAAACCACCTTCTCTTTGAATACGCATTTCATTTTCGAATCGTTCCTGTAAACCTTTCAGTTTCCCCTCAATCGAACTATTTGACATTATAGCAACGAAAATAGTCCACTGATAACATTTAAGTACTTATTACAAAACAAATATACTAAATTTTATTTACACAAAATTACAATGAAAAGCGTAGCAGTCCAAGGATTTCCTTCAATTTCCTTAGCCAACCATTTCCATTCGCTCATTTTTAATCTTTATTCACTTTTTGCCATTCGTTCATACGGTCAAAACATTCTTTTTATAATCCGACCAAATCAAAATGCTGCCATATAATACGTTGGTCTCTGTTGCACTTGCTAAAAAACAGTAAGCTGAAGATTAATAAACGCTCCATGTATTATTTTAATTTTGGTAGGTTTGAATTTTACCTGTCAAAAGATAAAAAGTTCAGAAATGGTCGTATTCGAATTTGATTCGAATACATGTGGAATTCAAATATTTTATAATAATTTAAAAAAAATTGGACGCTATTTTGTGCTCATTTTTAATATAATTTGACTGACGTACTTCTGCACGGGAAATGAAAGTCTTATTTTTAATATCACGTCGTTTTCTGGTAATTCCTGAACGTAACTGTCAATTATTCATTCACTGTCTCAAAAGACAGAGATTTCAGTCAGATTTATTAAAAAAATACGAAATTCATTTCGCGTTTCTCGTCTTTTTGCCTTACTTTCCGAAAAAGAGAAAACGAGAAATTTTTATTATAATCTTCAAGAAATAGTCTCCTTCCAAAATTAAATATCGAAAGATATTTACCGTCTATTGGGTAGGAAAACACAGTGTTGGATTTAATACGCAAGCATAATGAAGGAAGTGAAAAAGTGTCAGAAACTTGTTTCCTTTTATTGAAATGACGTGAAAATAATATTTCATTAACATTTTAGTGCGAAATGTGTTTGTTATTGTGCTTTTGATTGTGAACGATCATGATGCAATCAACGTCGGAAGGATGTATGAACATCGCCGAATTAGCGAATCAGCTGAGGCGAGAGAAGATATTTATCAACTCTGAGAGGCAGCTGTTGCAGAAACTCAATGAGGAGGTGGAGAAGCGGGCTCTGGAGCTTCTCCAGGTGGCGTGGGTCTGCTCCCAGCAGCGCCAGAACCTTACCAACTTGATCACTTCAAGAAGCGAAGCTGACTCCATAGCATTTTGTCAGAGAGCCAGTCTCCTTGAAAGAGCAATTTTTGTGGATGCCTTCAAAGTTTTGAAGTACAAGGTAAGTGGAATTGCGTCGACATAGTGATGATCATTTATATTATTTGAAAAGCATTAACTTGGGTTACTTGACAAAAATACAATGCATGACATTTACTTTCTGTAAACATACCTACAACTTGAATGAATTAAGTATATAGCCAAATTAAAATCTTACAAATATAATCAGAATCTATTGTAACACAAGGCTTGGACATGATTGTAAAAACTTAGTAAAATGTTTTTTAACAGCGTTACAAAACAATATGACCTACATGTCCACCCACTTTTTACTACTATTATTGATTGAGTTATTACTCAGAAATCCTTGTAATTTGACTAATTATGACTTTTCATGTTTATTGAAGAGTTTAGTCAATCATTTTAGACAATTACAAACTTGATTTATGAAGTAAATAGGATAATAATTACAAGCTTGATTTATTAAGTTTAAAAGATAATTACAAAAAAGTAATGTTTTTGCATTTTCTCTTATAAAAATTGTTTTGCAGACTATTGCAGAATTACATGCACATTGTAGTGAATGATTTTTAATCATTAAAATAATTTTAGCAATTGGATAAGAATTTTCAGAAACAAACAATTTTAAATACCTTTTTTGAAATTTAGATTTTTTTTTGTTATTAGCGGTATAAATCATATGGTACATTTTAAACTCATTAGCCCCGAGTGAACGTCCTGTGTTCACTTACCTATTGTCTTCCTATTAGGTTTCTAATTATAGTATTGAAAGGTTAAATTCAACACATTGTACAATATCAGTAGAGCTCAATGAGTTAAAAAATAAACCATGATGTGAGGAATTTTTCTCAATGCCACTTGCCTAATTTAACTTTTTGAATACTGTAATTAGAAACATAATTGAAAGACAATAGGTGTACAAACGCCAACAATCGCTTAGGGCTCAAAGAGTTTAATATAATAATAATATAATATAATTTCTGCTTCTGCAACTATCACACAAAGCCGTCAAGTAAACATACATTCTATACATAAACTATATCCAGACACAGAACAAGTGTTTGTGAATTCACACAAACATTTATCCCAGGTGGGAAATGAACCCACAACCTCCAGCATAGCAGTCAAGACCACTAACCACTAGACTAACAGGCCAATTAAAAAAAAATTATTTTCTGTTGACAAATTTCCACCCAGAGTCATTATAATCATAGCTATTGTTGACTTATGTTCTGGCTCAGGACCAGATTAGCTAAGTTAAGGTCTAAGTTAGCCTCGTATACCTACTTAAATTTTTTAATTTTTTCTATCATTGTACACCATGGCTTCCGAGTTTTCTGCTTTTATTACTTATAATTTATTTCTATTGACTTGGAATTTAATAATACATCTTATAAAAAGTCAGTTTCTTGAGAATCATCAACATCAACATATTTAACTTGTTGAATGCCAGAGTGCAGATCCATGCAGGATACAACTTTAATTGTCTGTTAAGGTTGCCTGATAGATATCATTCATACAAGTTTCTGTGAAATTGTTACTATTTTGATTACAATAAAGTTTTATTCTATTCTGTCTGCAATTGTGGAATACAAAAGACTAATAATTATTTAAATACATAAATAAAAAAAGACTTTATAAAGGCACCCATACTCATGAACCATATGATTGCATTATTTAGTAAATTTTTATTTATAAAGGAAAAGACAACTACAAAATCAAAATGCATATGATGATACTTAATTAACAAATAATTTTCTATTTAACAAGCCAATTAAAGTGCATCAGGAAACAGACAATGACAAGATAAGTGGAGGTATTTAATTTCAGTATGAACACAATTACAGTATTATCCAACATATGATTATGGTACATGACAGTTATTGGGCTGAAACACGAAAAACGTTGGCGGCTAGCTCAAGTAAGGCTAAGACCTCTCTAAGCGGTGTCCACCCGCACCCGCCGCTGTGAAATAAATAGGTATTTTATTTCAAAACTCACTAGGCTGCAGATTTAAGCGGTTACCTAGCCGCCGCTGTTGCGATTTTCGTCCGAATCGCCCGCCAAGATTGCGGGCGATTATTATAAGACATGCGGTTGCAAGACGGGCGTTGAAATGATCAATGTCCGTTCGCCCGCTAACCGACCACAGAGCGTGCGGGCGCAAACGGTCCAGATTGCGGGCTACGGCGGCCCGTGAAGTCCTAGTTACACAAGTTAGACAACCGCGCACACGGCGGGCTTAAAACGCTTCTTGAAATTTTTTACATCAGCATTCTACAGAAGCTGCGGGCTCGCAACCGAAGCGGTCGCCGCTTCGTCAGTTCTTAGCCTAACTGAAACAAACGGAGCGTCTAAGCATGGTATCAAAATAATAAATGATTTTTGTAATGCAGAAACTTGACAAGTATAGACTGATTGTATAAATCCAGTCTCGTCCTATTTTGTTACTGAGTGACGTAGCCACGTGTTTCCTACTTTCACGTGGGCGAAGTTGTTGTCGGGCCTTATCAGGAAAAATATCATAACCGACTATTCGTGCTTTTTTTGTGGGAAGGAGTACTTTCTTTCCTAATTTAGATATATGAATATCCGAAATGTCTTGCTTCTTTAAAATGGTTGATCATCATCGTTTAAGCCGAAAGAAGTCCACTGTTCTCTCTCGGAGAGAGAATGGGCCACCCATCATGCGGGCCCAGTGCCGATTGGTGGATGTCACATGTCTTCGAATTTTTTGGTTCTAGGACATGCCGGTTTCCTCACGATGTTTTCCTTTACCGTTTTAAAAGCAGTGGTGGCCAAGTGGTAACGGCCCCGACTTACGAGTTGTAGGTCGCGGGTTTAAATTCAGCCAGATGCATTACTTTTTGTAATTTATTCCAAAGACCTAATACATTTTTTTAAACTTAGTTTACATATTTTATTATCCTGAACATATTCTTTCAAATAAAAAAAAGGATTATCAAAATCGGTTCCCGCAATCCAAATTACCACTGGGTACAGATTCGACGGCCGTACTGTAAGTGACAATTGTGTCATGGAAATAAAGATATTTTAAACCAAACAAAACAATTTATCAATCAAGACCCAGTGAAAGTAGATCAGGAAACACAATGACAGACAAACATACACCCACTTATGTCATTGTAACTTGTCTTGCTTCTAGTCACACATAGTGAACCAAAAACAATAGTGTGCATTACCATGTAGGTACTGGGAGTACGAGCCTTTGTCTGTGCTCACATATGACAAGTTGACGTAGTAACCACGGTGGTGAATGGGTACGAGTTGGTACGACCATAGAGTTAATAACGTGTAGATGCGAACTCTTTGTTTTATGCAATTTTAATGGCTTCGTTTGCTTATACCAATAACGCATTGATGTCTAGCGCAACATAGACAGGTTTTAGTCAGTAAAAATCTGTGATTGAAATATTTCAGTCCTCAAAAAAAAAAAAATGAATACGGCGTCGCTTTGAACACATACACATATGTATACGCAGTTGGTTATAAATTTGTTAGCGTCAATGGTCATAATAAGGAAGTAAATAGTACGATTATGTGATTATTATAAGTGTATTTGGTTGATAATGTTCAAAACGTCAGCAATAAGTGTTCAGTCAATCATGTCATGTATACGAGTCTTGCTAAGTGTTTTAATGAAGTATTTAAGTTTTCACAAGTAACCAGCCAGTAGTAGGTAGTAGTAGAGTTTCATTTCGGCATATATACAGGGTATATCGAAGAGTTTGCCTGATGAGGTCTTCCCGTTAGATTATAAGGCTAGAATGAATAGATGTCTTCAAGCCTAAAGGGAATAGTCGATGAATAAACTAGTGCGCTTAAAGACGCGAACTAAATTTCTGCTCTAGTTTTTACTAAAAAAAAAAAACTTTTATTATGGTGGTGATTAATAAAGATTTTTGTTTAAATTGATATTCATTTGATAGGGGACAAGTTTTATAATGTTCCATAAGATTTCATAAGGCTTCAGTGGTAAGAGTGGCAATAGCTTATTTATATCAATTTAAAAAATAAAATATAAAGTAAAGATTTTTTAAGTATATGAGGTAATGTATCTATAGTGTATAATAGTTCGATTCTCGCACCGGGGCTTTTTCCGAATCGCCAAAAAGTTGACCAGGTAATTATTTTGGGGCATTTGGTATTTATTACTGAGAAAAAGGCTCGTGACAGACGAATCGACTGACGGCGGTACGAAACCAACTAAAAAGTCAAGTATTGGATGTCACCTAGACATTCAATACTTGAATTTTTAGTTCGTTTACACCAAACGGTATTTATGTTTCGTACCGCTAAGGAATTAACTTCCCTGCAGAAGTCTGTATTATCTGGTAGTTACAACCTGGGGATCTAAAAGATAGAATGAATAGGCTCTTAAAAAAATCGCGTTTTTACCAAAACTAAAATTAGGCACTTTTGTCAATTTTGCTACTCTACATTCTGGTACGACGTACATACTATATGCCCATTATACCTTGGAAATCGTAGAGGATAATGTTATACAGGAAATTCGATGAATTGCCTTACAATGATATTGGTTTTCGACCAATGAATTCATTGCGGTGAAGGATTTATTATCATAGCCTTTAATTTATGCTGTCATGGTTCCCTTGAAGTGAGAAAAATTTGTAAACAGTGAAAACCAATTGCATTTCTGTGCATACTAAGATGTTGATGATGTTCGTTGTTGATGTGAGTTTTTGCTGGCTGTGAAATGGAAATTATTATTATTTTTTAAATTAAATCTTTGCACTAAAAGATGGTTGAAACACTATAAAAAGGTGAACTTAATGCCTTAGGCATTATTTTCACCTTCCACGTTTTTATGCGGATAGGCTCCACATGTAGAAAATTTCAAAAGGCAAAAAACGCTTCTTGCGTCATATGCGGAGCAAATCCGCATGATATTAAAAATATCTTTAATGGTGGTGCACAAAAACATATAGAAAAAAAATTAAATACATACAAATTAATAATGTTATTATGAAAAATGAAGCGAAACAATCAGCGCTGTTACCGGCTGGATGCTGGATGATATTCATATCTACTATCGTTTTCAAGGAGTTGTCAGCAAACTGAAGGGGCCCAGCAGAGTCAAAGCCACCTGGGGCCAGGGCCATGGGTCGATGCGAAAGCGTAGCACCATGGCCCTGGGAGCAAGGCAAGGAAGGAACAGGGTGGGTCGTTTAGTCAGTAAGAGTCTGACACCGTTCGTCCCCTTGAAAAAACGTTTAAACAATTTTTCACTGAATGTAATTTTACTGGAATTCTGCATTGCATGTTCGATAAGACCGCCCCCAATGACGTGGACGCAATATACGTCATCTACGACACATACGCCTATCAGATGTAATGAAAAAATACGGTCTGTGAATGCGGAAACACTGCCATTATGCAACGTGCATTACAAACTAATAGCATTTATGTTAACGTCTCTTTGTGCTCGTTCATTTTATGTGATTTCATGTCAATATTTGGATAAAATCGCTTCAGACCACATATGCGAAATGACTTGGCCAAATTCACCAATTAAATTAATTGCGATTATTTAAAACAAAAGCGTCTAATTGAGATTATAGTCTCATTTTGCGTTTAAAACACAGTTTGTGCTGGAATAAAAAGTTCCTTGTGTGGACATGGCCTACCCGTCCTAATACTATGGATATACTATGAATATACATGTATAAGTTTACTCCAAGCATAGCTTTTTTTAAGGTGGGAAAAATCATCTAATGACGAATGAACGAACCCCATTCCTTCTTAACCCTCATACCGGGGTCGAACCTTCTTTTCAGAAACAGGACTGGAGCCCCAGTGGGCTTTGGCTCGGCAGTTGGGCCTCTACATTTGCTGCTCCTAGAGGCGCGCGGGAACAAAGCGCTCCGTCGACGACCTGGCTTAGTCTGGACCGTTACCAGACGACCGGAATGCCAGCTACAGCTACCCATTGTTCGCCTTCCGCAAGCCCACACCTACGGTGACCAGAAATGGATCGGTACCTATAGCTACAATGACGGGTCTTCCCGTTCCCTAGCCGGTTCTTCCCACATGAAAATTTTAAAGTCTAACTCGTTCCAACACATGAGGTTCAAAGATGGTTCAACCACGGTGTACATTCAGTTCGCTCTAAATTTTCCGGCTCCTTTGCACACTTGACAATGCAAAAATACCTCAGTAGGTAACCGAAACTGATTGACTGACTGCTTCAATGCGGACAATGCAACGTTTGAAACAAGTAAATTGCCACCATTGCGAATATTTTAAAGGGAAATTAACGGATTACAATAGAACATGAAGTTTTACTGATTACTTAACTCTGTAATTCAGGAATTCGTCATATCGTAGCGTTAGTTATCGTGATTTTCAATATATTGCTTTCAACTTCTGAGTATACTGACTGTGTGGATCTTTCGCCATAGATTTGGTATTGGTGAAAACCCAAAAACGAAAAGTGCGAGGCGAGATGTTGCGGATCGCCATCATACGACACTGCAGATAGCTACAGTAAATTTTTGACAAGTTGAAAGAAATAAAACACGTTTAAGTATTTGAAACAACAATTATTATATAACCTAAACTACTTAAACCTATTTAGGTTTAAGTTTCTGAACTTTCTATACATCGTCATTGTGTCTTACAGCTGTGACAAATAGGTCCATTTCAGCATAATTCCAGGCAACGTATCTAGAATTTTAAAAAAAACTACGTTGCCTGACGCAGGTTTTCCATTGGTTTTCAACGTTTATTTGAATCAACAGATGTCAATCAGTCTGTTAGTTTTTTAGGTAAATAAACATATTATGTGTGTGTTAAGTTCTGGCCATTCTTATCAGAATAATTTGAATCCTTGACTTGGTTAACACAACCAAGTCGCTTTAATCGCAAATAACGTCTGGATTAAACTTTCAGCAATATTAAACAAGTTCAACAACCCTTCTGACGACCTGCTAAGAAACCAACTGAACACAAAGAATGTGTGTTTGCACATAGGGCACTAAACAATAGCTTTCTTGACCTACGCCAACAGGAAGTAGGTGCAACAAAGCCACTGTGTGTTTTGTTATTGCATTTGCTCCAGTTTCCGCAGAAAAGTGCAACACTACTACAGTAATACAATTTTAGTTTGTTTCTAAGACACAAGTACGGGCGTCGGATCTTGGCGAGTCTAAAGTTAGGCTCTGCGAATTTTAGCGCTTGATAATTCGTAAAAAAATAAATGGTTTAAACCTGTAGTTCCCAAACTTATTTTTCTCGTGGACCACTTTTAAAATTTTACTGGTTTCGGTGGACCCCCTGCTGCTACATTTCTACCACATTCTTAAAGTCGCCAAAAAATAAAAATTGTGTCGCTTCTGAGTTCTGTCCCTATACAGGGTGTATCTGTGAACAACATCCCTTTAACTTCGTGTTTTACCAACCATTTTGAACAACATTTGTTCTATGGTTTTTCGAAATTCGCATAAAAAAATTTCAATTTTCATGCAAAGTCGGTCACGTAACTTGGTCATTTTGTACGGGGAGTCGAAAAAATTTCTGAAGATCTGTAAATGAAATTGTACTTAATATCGAATACACAAGTTTGGACAAGTAACAGTCACTTGTCTTATTAAAATATTATCTGCTTAGTTAGGTACTTAAAACAATGTAGGTAGGACCTTATAAAAACTATGCTTACATTTTTGCTCTTTACTATCAAAAGCAGATAAATTTTCGTAGACCCCCCATTAACATCTTATGGACCCCCATTTTTTATCCACGCCTACGTAGACCCCCAGCAAGTTCCCGTGGACCCCTAGGGGTCCATCTGGACCACTTTGGGAATCACTGGTCAAAGTCAAAGTCAAACTCATTTATTTCAAATAGACCATTTACAGGCACTTTTGAAATGTCAAAATTGAAGCTAGTTTGCACGTTCCAAGGCGTAGACTCCTATGGAGAAGAACGTACAAGAAACTCCATGGGCACTCTTTTAAATCAAAATTTATATTTACATATTACTTGGTTACAAAATGTTGATTCTAATATGCGAGCACGATGTAGCGGTATTTAACAAAAAGTAAAATAATAATAATAAAAAAAAAAATTTCAAATAAGCGCCTAGCAGCCAAGAGATGACCGGTCTCAACTGACGGCACCCGTTCACGAGCATGACGCATGTATCAGCCCCACTCCGCTCAACCATTTTAGAGGGAAAAAAAAGTTTAAACTGGTTTAAACAAATAAATGCAATTTTATTTGCTGTTAAAAACTGTTATTGGCATTTAATTTTTTTTATACCTTTATTTTACATATGGGTTTGATGAAAGGGAAAGTTTAAAGGTTTAAACAGTGAGAAAATTATCCTTGTTAGGCGGTACGAAGTTTGCCGAATTAGCTAGTATTTATAAAATAGATAGACATAATGTGTTAAGTCTTATCTAAATTAATATAATATAGAGGTAAAATTTGTTTTTTTGTTTGTTGGAGTAATCTCTGGAACTACTGATCCGATTGGAACAAAATTAGTAACAATAGAAAACTGCTTTACTCCTGAGTGACATAGGCTATATTTTATGTACGCGGGCGAAGCCGCTGACAAAGCTAGTAGTCTAATAAAAATCTACAATATTGTAATGATGAAGTACAATCCAATGCATTTGCGTGCATTCTAAACAACTCTCTTGACCTACGACTGCAGGAAATATTTAGCGGTAAGCGGCACGACCAGCTTAGACTTGCTAAATATGTACAACTGTTTAGCAAGTGCAATGCGTGGCCATTATGGACTTGACTGCTTGCTCTTAATATATACGTGTGTGGAAAATACTTCGTCATGGAAATTTGTAATTTTAGGAGGGAGTTGTACGATTTTTGATGATTTGAAATCCGAAATGGCGGTTGGAATCTTTAAAAATGTACGTTAAAATTTTAAAATAGACCATTTTCCTATTAATTTATAAAAAGAGAAACTGACTGACTGATATATAAACAAAGCCGCAACTACTGGGACTAGAAGAGTGAAATTTTATTACGTAGGCAAACACTAAGAAACGATTTCCAAAATTCACCCCTAAAGGGGTGAAACGTGTGTCCAAAGTTTGTGCGAAAACATATTTTCATGCGGGCGAAACCGCTGGCAGAAAGCTAGTTTGATATACGAATATTATTTAGTTAGCAGTGTTAGTAATTTATTTTTAAAGTAGTCTTACACAGACAGAAAGCGAAGATCAGACAAAAACAATTGTGTGTATTTTTTAAAACATTCTAAAATTTAAATTTCTTGCAGCATTCACCTTGAACACGCAATTAGTAATCATGTAGCTCAATTCAATAAAAAATAATCTTCCTGCTTCCTACTTAAATGTCAAATACTGACAGAAGTGCAAAGGTCGAGCGGTGCACTTCCTTCATAGTGTCAATACATTGGGGACGTGCAAAAAGAAGGGACGTCATAATTGGGACATGCGCTGTGAGACTGACCTACCGCCTTCGCTGCGTTGTTGTCGTAGGTCAGGATAGACAAGGAACTGTTCATATAGTTCTGTGTATTGACAACATTGTGGAGTGTTAAGAAGATCCATTGTACTGTAATGATAAAATTATTGAGAGGATGAGGTCAATAGAGTATGTGTGAAACTATTATAACACGTTATCCACAACCATCTCGTAGGTTTTTATTTGCACGGGCCCCCATGGGACTTTTGATACGTGGCCCCTGTGGGACTAGCTACGCCACTATCTCACTATGGTCATTAGCCAATCCCCCAATGTTGAATGATTGGAGTTATGTAACTCCAATCATAGCTGTTGAAAAATGCTAATATTGAATTAAACTCTTGAGCCCTAAGTTTTCACATCTATCGTCTTCATATTATGTCTCTAACGCTATTTAAAAGCTTAAAAGGTGATATCAAAGAGAAATAAAACATACATACGAGTGAATTAGTCATCATCATCATAATTTCAGCCGAAAGACATGCTGCACATAGAATGTTGGAAATAGGCCTCCCACAAGTGCCGCCATGACGACCGGTCCTGTATGTCTCGCATCTCGTCATCGCATTCTTATGAATGATAGATTATTTTAGGTTGAGAAATCGTCATGCTGTATGTGCTATACAAATATTTTGTTCTGTGCTTGAATAGAACCCGCTACACGTAACGTCAATCACTCCACGACTGCAGCAACAGTGCTTTCAAATCTCTAATCTAATCTTAAATCTCTAATAAATATTTTTCTTCAACAGGAAGCGACAGCGCTGGGCGAGCTTTTAGGATGGCTACGGGAATCCCCACACCTCGTCTCCCTGTGTCTACTTCTGGGCGAGGATCACATCCCGCCCAGTCTCCCTTCAGCTCTAGTCTCTGGGCTGTACGGAAGCTGTCGATCTGCTTCCGACAGGACCAGGTTCCTGGCTGTCGTGAGGTCACTAATCAAGCATCAGATGGCCACGTCCGGTGATCCTAGGAAGTAAGTTTTTTAGCATAAGCATTTGAATACCTTTTATTCTTCTTACTGCTTCTCTCTAGTCGAGTGTAAGGGTCAATTTATACTAGCGCAGAGTCGAAGCGTATCGAAGCGTCTGTCCAAAACTAAACATAACAAATTCAACCTTAACTCCATATCGTAAGGTGCACATTACTGCTGAGACGCTAGTATAATTTGACCCTAAGTAAATATTATTGTAGAACTTAAGGATAAAGCTGCGTGCCCCAAAGCCTTATTACGAGCTGTTAATGCATGCATTTGACGACCTAAACTGAACTGTTAAAGGGATAGGGCTAAATAGAGTGTATGTATAGCTCCAATCTTCTTTCTCGCTCGCATGACCAACGTTTTAACACATCATGGTTTTTTAATTTTAAAATGTAATAATCAAATCTATATTGTTGAACACAATACAGTAAATCAATACGTATCTGGTTGTTATAGAAATGCGCAGTTGTTTGTGTTCTGCCAATTTAGACATGCAAAATTGTAATATACAATCAAACATTATTTTATTTATAGAACTTTATTAAAATTTTAAAAATATTGCCTCAAATTCCACGCTATACTTACACAGTCCGAAAGAGAAGCTATAGTAGAGCGTACGAATGTCTCACTTCAGGCAGTCTTCAAATAGAGTGAAGCCAATTTTTGACGCCACTAAAACACATGCAATTCTGTTCACCGCCAAATTGTGTGACTTTTCATCTTGGCTCCTGCTTTTCAGAATGTATCACTTAAATCGGAAGTACTCCGACCGCCTTCATTTCTTGAGAGTTGAAATTTCCTCAGGCCTTAAATTGGGCGGGTCATTGAGTCCAAATAATAATCTTATATATAAAAATGAATCGCAAAATGTGTTGGTAAGCGCAAAACTCGAGAATAACTGAACCGATTTCGCTAATTCTTTTTTTGTTGCGTTTGTTATTGTTAGTAGAAGGTTCTTATGAAGAAAAAAAAAAATTGGGTAGAGTAGTCAGTTCACGGGAGCGAAGCCGCAGCCAAAGCTAGTCTTATATACACTTCTCATCAAAAAAATCGAAACACCTTGCAAGTTTACGTTTTGTCAGGATTATCAGAAAAATGTGTACATTTAGGAATAAATGTTAAATGTCGTTTAATAGTGAGTAATATGAGCTTATCAAATCTTAATGTTAATGTTCTAAATTTAAATGAATTTTTCATAGGTTTCGTATTTTGTTAAATGAGTCATTTTTATTCCGTATGGAGTATAAAGGAAATGGATAAAACAACACACGTAAATGAAAAAAAAAGCTAAAAAACGTTTATTTAATAACTTGTATTCCCTCCCCGAGCTCTAATTACTGCTTCCATACGGTTCTTCATCGATCGGATGAGAGTCACGATCACATGCTGTGGTATATTGTCCCATTCCTCTTGGATTGCATCTTGCAGCTGGCTAAGTGTTTCTGGGGCAGGATCTCTTGCTCGAATTCGTCTCTTTAATTCATCCCATAGATGTTCAATGGGATTCATGTCCGGGCTTCTTGCTGGCCATTCCATAATAGAGATATCGACTTCGTTAAGATAATCTCGTACGACGCCCGCGGTGTGAGCCCTAGCATTGTCGTGCATGAATATGAAGCCGTTGCCAATAAAATGTGCATAGGGCATCACATGAGGCTCGAGACACTCTTCGACGTACCGATGACAGTTTAGTGCAGGCAGACGTGGCCCAGACACGAAAGCAAGCTCTGTCTTACCGTCGGCGCTGATTCCTCCCCAAACCGTCCACGAACCGCCACCATAGCTGACCTTTTCTTCAATGCAGCATTGTGCATAGCGTTCTCCGTCTCTTCTGTAGACCTTGTTCCTTCCGTCGTTACCATACAGCATAATTTTACACTCATCAGAAAAGAGAACTTTGCTCCACTGTAGGTATGACCAATTTAGGTGCTCACGTGCAAAGTTAAGGCGCGCTCTTCGATGGTCTGCAGTTAATTTCGGCCAATTTGCTGGCTTATGCGGTACCAGTCCACGATCCTTCAACCTTCTTCTAATTGTAGAGTCACTTACAGCCACCCTTCGTACAACACGAAGCCGCTGCTGCAGTTGAAAAGCGTTAAGGCGTCGATTTCTTAAAGAAGTTGTTACAATAAATCGATCATCTCGCTCAGAAGTGACCCGATTCCTGCCAGATCCTGAACGGCGCGTGAACAAACCAGTCTCCCGATAACGTTTATAGACTCTATGAACAGATGACAGGCTTAGATGCAGTCTTGCAGCCACAACACGCTGACTAAGGCCAGAATCCAGCAATGCCACAACTTGGGCGGCTTCTGTGGGCGAAGTATCCATACGTTTTAGAAAAAAAACCTTTTTTCAGACGTCCCAAAGTCACAGTATTGAAATAAAAAACGAAAAGTTTAAGGATAGGCGCCAATTTTTAGTTTTTAAACGCTAAATGTACTCCAACCCTAAACACACATTTGTCTCAAAACAGTGATTCATTTCGTTTATAAGATAAACAAATGAAATTCTAATTTTGAATTTAGAATTTTCGCTTATTACTGTAATGGCCAAACTGCCAGCTATAATATATGTATTTTTTTTCATCGTATGAATTCTTTTTTGTGTTAAATTCGGACAGAAACAATGAAAACGGAAGTGTTTCGATTTTTTTGATGAGAAGTTTATAAAAATGAATCGCAAAATGTGTTGGTAAGCGCAAAACTCGAGAACAGCTGAACCGATTTCGCTAATTCAATTTTTCGTTGTGTTTGTTATTGTCAGGAGAAGGTTCTTATGAAAAAAAAAATATAGGGTAGAGTTGGATAGAGTGGGGTAGAGTTGGTAGCTGTTGCCGGGAGCGAAGCTGCGGGTAAAAGCTAGTATATAATAAAAAATGCTACAGTGGCCTCTTAATAAACTAACGAGCGTCACCATCAACGATTGCATCTCTACGTACCATCAGAATCGCAGTCAAGCACTAGTTTATATCAATTAAAAAAATTACAAGACACGAACCGGAAAGGACATTTTCAGGATTGAGCAAATGGTAGGTGTTTGGTTTACCTAAACCAAGTTTGAGTCAACTACCGCAATCCACTGCTGAAATTGGACATGTTTCGACGGAGGACAATGACTCAAATACGGATAAATTTACGTAAACCTGTCTCAATCACAAACTCACGTAATGACTTAATTTTTAACGCAGCAATTATATTGACGTCAAATTATGATTTTTAACTGTTCATTTATCCTGTTTTTACACTAAAAAGGAAACGGAGGCTTTTGTTCTTCAATGAGACAACTCGGACTAAAATTAAATGTGTGGTACAATGGTACAACGCTCTAGCCGATCTATCACCACTTCTTTAGCCGATTGGCAACAATAATCATATAGTCAATGACGATAGATTGATCCCAGTACAACGTGATATAATTTAAGACTTTCGGGCTAGGCCGCTACATCTAATGTTGACCGTAATTTAGCTTATAATTACAGTTTTGAGGTTTGCAAAACAATGTGCAAAGTTCCCGCACACCTCTATTGAAAAAGAAAGATCCTCCTGACGGATGCAGTTAGATAACATAGAACGCTTGAAAACTCATAAAAAAATAATGGTTTAAAAAAGTTTAAATACCTACCATTAATAATTAGTTATTTGTCTAAACCATTTATTTTTGTACGAGTTTTCAAGCGCTAACATTCGCAGAGCCTAAATTCAGACTAGCCAAGATCTGACGGCCGCACTGTTCTTTTTATATGTCGGATTTCTTCTATACGTGTTGTCTAATCCTTTCTCCATTCTCCAGGTTCTTCCGCGCAGGCAAGTGCGCTCTATCCTCCCTGTACGCGGTCTACCGCGACGGCCACACGCCAGCGCGCCAGTTCCTGGTGGCGGCGCTGCAGAACCCGGTGATGGCGGTGCTGCATGAGGACGAGTTCTTCCTCGACATCGATCCGGATAAGGCTATGGAGAGGTGAGTGGTATTATGGCAGTTAAGTTCATAAGGTAAATGTGGTAATCTACTGGGCCCAAAAACTTTGAGGTAAGCGGAATCCATCGATTCGAGAAGAAGAAGAAGTTCAGAGGTGAGTGGTATTATGGCAGTAATTTCATAAGTTTTACCAGGAAGTTACACGGTCTCTTTGATCTTGGTCGCAACTTCGAAAGCGCTGGGCATGAGGTCTGTTAATAATTTTTTTAAAGTAAAAATCATTTGGCCTGTTACGGCCTTCCCGTTAAATTATTTAGGCTAAAAGGCTTTAAGGCTTGAGTGATTAGGCTCTTAACTCTATAACCGCCCCTGTCGGATTGGTCCAATAAATGTTTTCATGTCCTATTCGCCATGGTCGTGTGTTTGAGACAGGATAATCCATCTCGTTTAGCTCTTCAACCTCCATAAGTGATAGTAATTGGTCGTGGATGTGTTTAGCAAAAGGTCACTCCAACCACTAGGTACCTAATTTGTGAAAGGAAATAAATAAATTTGTGTTTCCCCGGCGGAATAAACGCGACGGTATTTCTCGTATATATCCGTCGTAGAAAATTAAAATGTCTGGACGGGCAAATGTGTTCGACCCTCATAAAAGTGTGTTCATCATCGAGATTATACGAGTATAGTACCAAAACTGTTACATATGGCGTGCACCGGTTGTTCCTTCGACTCAAATTGTAATACGACGCATCCGAATTTAAACTTTAATTCAACGTTATAGAACTCAAAATGGGTTAGTATCACACATGTAACTTTGTTTTCAAAACAAACGATGCGAAAGGTGTGAAGTGTTATTTATAATCTAAATATTTACGGAGTAGTGCGAGATCAGACGTGTCGATCACGATTTTTTTTAGTGTAAACTAGTTTTATGGTAATCTTGGAACGTGCATCTTACCTGTAAGGAAAATTGTTGCACAGAAATTACAGAAATTGTTTTTGCCTCATTAAGGCTCGTTGTAGAACTTGTAGCTAAGGAAAAACAGCTACATGGGCAGAAATTCAAGGTTAACCTTTCGAGTACCGTGATTAGGGACATAATAGTAAGACAATAGGTATGCGAACGTCGGTGATCGCTTGCGGCTCAAGATTTGGCTGAAAATTGGTGAGGAGAGACTTAAGAACCAGGAAAAGGACATAGGATAAAAAACAAAATCCTTCTTATTTATTGTCTCTAAGGCGGAACAAAGTTCGCAGGGTCAACTAGTAATACTATAAAAATTAATCGAAAAATGTATTGGTAAGCGTAAAACTCGAGAACAGCTGAACTGATTTCGCTAATTCTTTTTTGTTGTGTTTGTTATTGTCTTATGATAAAAAAAATGGGTATAGTAGGGTAAAGCAGGGTTTTTTTTTAAGCAGACCCAGGTATAGTGGAGTCGAGTAGAATAATATTTTGACAGGAAAAGCCGGGGGCAAAGTCACAGGCAAAAACTTGTAATAATAATAGTTGAAAATAAATAAACCATCTTCTACATTCTTATACGTTATATTTTTTCATAAAGTTATATAAACAATATATTTTTATTGCAACTGTTCGACTTGCATTTTATACAGAGCTGTTTCAATCGATACTAATGCTCAAACCAGAAGGCTGGTAGTCTAGCCATCTGTTTCCCCGACCTTCATCGATCCATCATTTTGTAAATAAATAATACACTTGTCTATTCTTTGCACTATTCCTAGAAGCATCGATGCGATTCAATTTTTTATTTTATTTTCATATGTGCGACGATGATACTTGTAGTTGTAATACACATTTTTTTAGAGACATTTTAATTGCTTTTAGCTCAATGTGAGATTTATTATATTTTAATCAATCATTCAAATTTTTTTACCAATCCGCACCGGGCCCGCGTGGTGGATTATGGCCCATTCCCTCTCCTAGAGAGGAGGCCTGTGTCCCAGCAGTGGGAACATTGAAAGGCTGATGATGATGATGATTCAAATTTTTAATTACACACTTAAATTATGAAGGTGAAAGTTTTCATCTATGCTTGTGTTTTTATATATAAATATTTTTCTTTCTTTCTTTCTATATTTGCTCGCTTATAAAGGGCGAGTCACACTGAAATGGCAGCGGTCGGCCTTACTCTTTTACGCGCATTCGTCTGAACAGATTTGTAGGAAAAACACTTGTCACATGTCCTAGAATAGGACACTTTTATCTCGAGAGCGCCCTTGGTTAACCTGTTTTCTTTCAGTTGCCTTTTGCGTTCCAGGACCACGGTAACACTTCAGGCATTCTCGTAGTCTTAACGGGCGTCCAAATAAATCATCATCAAAATCAGCATTTTTAATGTTCCCACTGCTGGGACACAGGCCTCCTTTCTAGGAGAGGGAATGGGGCCCATTCCCTCCTTCATCCACCAAACAAATAACTGAGTATCATCATTACATAGTATAAAACTAAGTTGCTTATGCTCTATGTATGCTTATATCTTTAAAAGTACGCAACAGATTTTGATGCGGCTTTTTTAATAGATAGAGTGATTCAAGAGGAAGGTTTATGGGCATAATACATGCATAATATATTCAATATCAGTACTGGTCGCCAGTTTAATATAAAGTGCAACAATTGCACAATTAATTGTCACAGTGTTGAAAACATTGCATTGGAAATGCATTATTGTACAGTCATAGGTATTTGCAAGTATAGTATAGAAACTCATTTCTTTTGGCGAACTGTTACACGTGTCATATTTTGGGCAAGTTTCCTAAAATATGTTATACTGTCTAGAAGTTATAAATATCTTTATTTCTGTTTCCTACAATCAGCTATTGTGTAAAAGCTGATTGTAACTTTCACATTTACAATATTAGTAAGAATTGCAGTGTTCTAATTCTTAATATTATAAATGTGAAAGTTTTGTATGTGTCTGTTTGTTCCCCTTTTAAGTAAAAAATACTGAATGGATTTCAATGAAACGTTAGACACTGGTAGACCATGTCCTGGAATAGCACATAAGCTACATCCCCCACGGCGACAATTTTGCGCGCTTATGAAACGTGCGACAGCATCGCTACTGACGCGCTAGTCGCATTTACAACGCGTTGTAGAAAAGATGCCAACGCGCTACAACGATGCGACTGTATCGATGATAACGATCTGTTATTTATTTATTGTGCACACCTACCACAGTGTTTTCTTTTTTAAACTAAAGGTTGACTGGTAGAGAATGCTTTGTAGCATTAAGTCCGCCTATGTACCACTACTGTACATCATCATCATCATCATCCTACCCTTATCCCATTTTATTTGGGGTCGGTGCAACATGTTCTTTTCTTCCACTCTGTCCTGTCACTGTACATGAAGTTTAAATAAATATATAAATAACGCGCTATAGAAATCGCTGTAAAAAATCGCCATGGGTGAGGCGCTAGATATTTTTTTATTCCGGGTATATTTTCTCTTGGAATAATTTTCGGCTTTGACGCGGCAAAAGAAGCCGGTGGCAATAGCTTGTATAATACACTGGGCCAACGGAATGGCCTTGTGGAGAGGTTGCCTTCAACAATGAACTGCATTTTGCAGGTCCTTGTCCCATATTTGAAAGCATCTATTGTTATTTGCGGGGTAATCGATCACCACGCATGCGCGCCGGTTTGCACTGAGGTGACGTCGAGTTTTAGGATAACTTACGCTAAAGATGCAGCTTCATAGCAATGAGGACTTTGCTAAATTTTCATTTTACTAAGTAAATTGGGGACCCGACCCTGCTTCGCACGGGTGCAATGTTGATATTATGCATGTATTATGCATATATAAACCTTCCTCTTGAATCACTCTATCTATTAAAAAAACCTCATCGAAATCCATTGATGAGTTTTATAGATCTAAGCATACATAGGGACAGCGGCACTTTATAATATGTAATGAAGTATTTGAGTACCACAGTCCTCCAGTTCGATTGAAACCCAAACATCTGTTACTGCAAATTCAAGTTTGTACTGCATGGTAGTTCTACTTGTATACCGAGGTTTATACAATTTTATCCCGGGATAAAACTACAATAATTTTCTACTCTCACGCGAACAATGATGTGGCAGAAGCTTGTGTTGGAAAAAAAATTTAGCGATTCTGTGCCGAGTTTCGAGAACGTAACCAATATTAGTTTCTGATAACTTGAGGCCCTACCATGAGCTTTGAACGCAATCCATTTCACGACTTAAACTGAACTCTCCAAAAGGTATAGAGCTATATACTGTCTATCTTTCTGTCAGTACAATATATCCATCGATTCAGTAGAGGGTGTATTTGACATCGTACCATAAATGTAACGTAGCCGTCGCCGCTGCGATCCTGCCGATATCCGGCCACCGTAGTCACTGGCTTGCGGACGGTGAGCAATGGGTAGCTCGCCGTCCGGTTGTCTGGTAGCAGTCCAGACCGAGCCCAGGTCGTCGACGGCGCGCTCCGTTCCCGCGCGCCTCAAGGAGTTGTCAGCAAACCGTAGGGACCCTGCAGGGTAGAAGCCTCCTGGAGCTGAGGGTTGATGCGAAAGCGTTACACCGGGGCTCTGGGAATAAGGCAAGAAAGGTACGGGGTAGGTTCTTTAGTCAGTAAGAGTCTGACACTGTTTCCCGCTCCGCCCAAGAGTGGGATTCGTCATTCGATGATTTTCACCTACCATAAAAAAAAAAAACCATAAACGAGTACCATCGATCCAGTACATGTCTCTAAATCCCTATTATTTATTATTATTTCTAGCCCATACTGTCCCACTGCTGGGCAAAGGCCCCCCTCCATTCCTTCCAGAGTTCTCGGTCTTGAGCCACTTCTTGCCAATTCCTAAGGAAGGCATCCAAGTCGTCCCGCCATCTCCTTCTTGGACTGCTGCGACCCCTTCGTGCGATTTCAGGACACCAACTTATTTCTCTACTAGATCGCTAGTGGTGGAATATTTCATCGGATTTTTCTTAATTTAAAAAAAATCTCTCTCGCACGCCTTGTATTTTAATACGTCATGGTAAGGCGCCTCTAAAAATTAACACAGACTTATTTATGAAGTTCTATATCTGTGTTCATAATATAGATTACTTGAGATTTCAATATCACTTGTGATTGTGATTGTGAAGTATGGATGTCCTTCACACCTCTAGCTACACTTATGGTGTAGGTACAGGCATAATCATAGAAATTTTTTACTTTTAATTAATCTCTCGCTTGGCTCATGGGCATTAGAACAATGCGGGCCGTGTTCTACTTTTTAAATCAGATATTTAGCACCGTCTATAAAAAATCAATTTTAAAATACACTATTCTTTTACCGTGTTATCGCTCTACTAGCCTTTTTCATAAGGGTATTTTTCCAGAACAAATGACACTCGAGAACTAAGGCTCTAGAGTCTAGACAGACGGACTGCATTTCAACTGCAATCCAACCGCAGTTCGGATGCAGTTTGAATGCAGTTGACTCGACTGCAATAGAACTGCAAACCAACCGTGCAGTTCGATTGCAGTTGGTGTGCAGTTTACACGATTGCACTGAACCGCCGACTACAATTGCAGTTCTATTGCAGTCGGGTCAACTGCATTCAAACTGCATCCGAACTGGTATTTGCAGTTTAATTGCGGTCCGTCTGTCTAGAGTCTAATAGTCATGCATTTTTTCGGAATAAACAGCGATAAACGACAACGATATTATAGACTAGCTTCGCCTGCGCGAATTTAGGTTTCTCCATACAAACTTTGAATCCTTTTATCCCCTCAAGGGTGAATTAAACCTCAATATATTTCTTCCTAATATATGTTATTTTTTACAATAATCACACTGATAGTTTAAAATCGGAAGATTTTAAAGTTTGTATGTCTGTGTGGATGTTAGGTACTCCTTCAATCTTCTCAATCGGGTGAACTGCAGTTGATGTTACTTACTGTAGTGAGGCGTTAGTGCAAATTGTTTTTACGTTACGTAATTGAAACGGGATCGCATTTGGCTCTCTGATTGGTTAAGAGCTTGGAACGGGCCAATCGCAGTACCGAACGAAGCAATCGACACGTGTATGAACACGTGTCGATTGCTTCGTAAAACATACACGCAGTAGGCACTCGAAAAAAAAAAACTAGTATATTTTAAAAGATCCATTTCTCCCCAGGTTTACCCCAGCCGACCGCGCCAAGAAGTTCGGTCAGCCGAACACCCAGGAGTACGCGACGAAGGTGGCCCGCTACCGCAAGTGGACCATCCAGTCGCTGTACAACCTGACCAGCAAGTTCATCGTGTCGCTGAGGGAGCACTGGCCCAACTTCCCCGCTACCATCGCCTGGATCGTGCAGCAGATAGTGCATCTATTGAAGCAACATTCCAGGTAAGAACAAAGACAGTTACTTGTGATAAACTAGCGTTTGAGTGGTAACCTACCATCACAATTATTCAGATTCTGCACTTGTTGAAGCAACATACACATTGTTTGAGAAAAGTGCATCGCTGTGTTTTTTTGACTTTAGTGTGCTTTGGTGACGTCTAGTATTAAGTTTTTCGAATTTAGGTATGTAGATTCTCCTTAACAAATATTGCAGTTTCATAAATATAGAACGATGAAAGCGTGAGTATTTTTAAATTAACGAAATATACAACTTTCGGTGGTTATTAAAAAACATATGGCTCGAATTCGTCAAAATTCGTTGGTAACTTAATATTTAACTTATTTATTTAAATCCACAGTAAAAAATAAGATATTTTTTTACTGTGTTTGTTTTTTTTGTCTCCAGAACATCAGACCGAGAACTGCACGCGATATGCACGGACCTCATACTCAACCACTTCATATGCCCGGGTATCGTGAACCCGGAGGCGCACGGCGTGGTGGAGGTGCCAGTGTCGTACATCGCGCGCTTCAACCTCATCCAGATCGCGCAGATCATACAGATGCTGTGCCTCGCTAAGTACCAGGAGGTAATACATCATTAGGTTTTGTGTACGCAGGTTTTTACTGGACACGACAGGGTCGGCAGTTTGGGTGTTACCATTACGCGAAATGCTAGGTGAATACGGAAGAGGTCCACGATTAGCAAGAGGCGATTGGCAGCTGCGATTATCGCGTTCCGCCTTGTTACTGGCCCTGATATGGAGAGCAAGAGTAGGGAGAGGCAATTCTTAAATCTCAGCCGCTATAGGAGACGACACTGGAGTCTCGGGGATCTAGGCAGTATATGTACCTAAATCTGTGGCTATAGACTGTTTCCGCGCGCCTCAAGGATTTCTCAGCGTAGGGATCCAGCAGAAGGTTCGATGTTCTGGTTATGGGTGGTGTTTTGTGGATGTGACTTTACAAGTTTGAGAACACACACACGATACAGGAGTCATTCCTAATAGGGGCAATGCTATATCACACTTCCTTTTTTCTACACAGGTTGAAGCAAAGGTCCGTGATGTGTACTTGAAGTTCGAGCGCTCGTGCGTGTGGACGCTCATAGAGCAGGTGGCGAGCGAGGCGTGGTCGTGCGCGCCGGCGCCCGCGCAGCCGCACGCGCACTCGCACGCCGACTCGCCGCGCATCACCACGGACGCGCATCTACACACTACCGTCGCGCTGTTCACTCCACAAGACGCTCAGCTACTGGTGAGTATGCCATGCGAGCGATGTGCGTGTGGACGCTCATAGAGCAGGTGGCGAGCGAGGCGTGGTCCCTGCAGAAGGGACGAAGACAAGCAAAGAAAAACTACATGCATTTCTGGTATAAACAAGTAAATAAAGGTCTAAAACTACTAAACACTTGATTGTTGTTACAGATAATGTTCCTGAAGCGGATATCGTCAAAGTTGAACAACAACACGCCCAGCGTGACGTCCGCCGACGAACACTCGTCGTCGAGTGGACCCGGCCCTGAAGCCGCTGCCTTGAGGTAACTTTATAACATACTAGCTTTTGCCTGCGGCTTCGCCCGCGTGATGTTAGCAATATATAGGCTACCAGAGGCTTCACCCGCGTCTGTGGTTGCTCCGCCCCCATAGGTGGTATTATATGGCCTATAACCTTCTACAAAAAAAGGACTATTCAACACAAAAAGAATTTTTCAATTTGAAACTGTAGTTCCAGAGATTACTTATATGACATACAAACTTACAATTTTTTTTACCTCTTTATAATATTAGTATATACTAGCTTTTGCCCGCAGCTTCGCCCGCGTACATAAAATATAGCCTATGTCACTCAGGAGTAAAGCAGCTTTCTATTGTTGCTTAAATTTTTCCAATCGGACCAGTAGTTCCAGAGATTACCCCCTACAAACAAAAAAACAAAAAAACAAACTTTACCTCTTTATTATATTAGTGTAGATTACTAGTCCATGGACTTCTTCTCTTTTTCTTGCACATTCTTCTCCATAGAGATCTACGCTTTGGAATGTGCAATTAGTGTAATATTTTCTGAATGGCAGACTGCTTTACAAAAAGTAAATGGTTAATTTGAAATGCTTTGAATCGTCTTCAGCGTCTTCGTCCCTGTGAAAAACTTATTTCCATACAAACTTTGAAACCAACCTCATAAGAGGAAATCTTGTGAAAATTTTCACGTTCCTAGTTCCAGTAATTTTGACTGTACCTTGATATGCCTTTTATTTATATGTATGTCGTAAAAATTGACTACTTAAAATGGCCAACTAAAACTGGCCAGATGGTTTAAACGTTAACATTTGATGGTATGTCAATCCTCATTTAGCCGTATGATTGATGTTGGATTTCTAAGGTAGTAAAGGATCTAAGGAAAGTAGGCCAAACGGGGATTGAAATATCATCAAACTTTAACGTTTAAAACGATTTGGCCAGTTTTACTTGGTTATGTCATGAAGTGATCAATTTCTATGTTCTGGCTGGCTACGACATATAGATGAAGATTATAAAGAGGAGATTTTAAACTGATTGATTGGATTCGCATAAAATAAATGCTGAGCATCTTCTGCTATAGTCAAGGAGGTCTAATTTGCATACTTTGCTGTTTTGGTTCGCACAGGATGGGTTGTTGTGGCGACGCTTGGGGGGGGCTATGTCCAACAATGGACGTCTTTCGGCTGAAATGATGATGATAGAAATAAAAATATTTATTTGCTAGAATACAGGTACATTTTTGTGAATTTAGTTGATGATGATGACTATTTCGCTTACAGCAGTGAATCAAGCAGTGAAAGCTCAAGCAATGGAGAAGCGTGTGCTAATCGTCTGGCTGCTTTGCTGCAGACCACCGAGCCCAACTACCGCAGCCGTCTACATGACCTGCTGCGCAAGATGCCTGACCTCTCCAAGTACAGGTATGAATGATGAAACCCGTCCAACATGAGGTAGAGAAAAACATTAATGAGGCGTAACTTAGTGCTTTTTTTACAGGCGGCCAATATTTAACTTGTAGGAGATGAAAAACTTCCTGTTGACATAACAGATTTTATTTATTTCTTTCTTTGGGAAAACAAACAATTATACAAAGTTTCATAATTAATAAAACCTTAGTATCTAATGTTAGTCATTTATGTGTAACTCACATGTGATATTTTTATAAGAACATGTATGCAGTGTGAAGAATTCACATTATAGAAATTTAATATTCCTCTTCCACAGGCAATCCGCACCTACCGAATCAAAAGACATGCCGTCCCCCATCGAGAACGGTCACTCCAACAAAAAGAGCATCCTCGCCAAAGTCCAGCGGCCGCGCCTGCCGCGCAGCGCCAGCTCCAACTCCTCGCTGGCGTCGGCTGCTGACGACAAGCCCATGAACGGCAGCGCCAAGGAAGATGCCAGTGTCGAGCATATGGAGGTGCTGGTCATTAAACTGGCAAACGTTGAGGAACATGATTATGTGGGTGAGTCAATGGGGTCTGGATGTTGTGCCCTAATGGATCAAACTTTGACCGCGTATGGGGATTGGTATGATGCCGGCCGATCAATCAATCAAATAGTTTAAACAGATACAATATCTGTAAGAATATATTTGAAGCCTTGACTTCTGAGCTAGGTCAAAACCTGTATTACAGAAGTTAGTGTCTTCTCCCATTAGTGTCGCATATTAAATATGTTGTTGAAGTGACTCTTACTTCCTCCATTCCCACACACGATCAAATCTGTTTGATCAAGCTTGTAGCGTCCTACCGGTTGGATGACAGGTACGATGGTGTATGACCCGCATAAGGATACTTTCTGTAGGGTTCCGTTGCTAAATGGCAAAAAGTGGAACCGTTATAGATTCGCCATGTCTTTCCGTATGTCACAACCACTTTTTTCCGAAAGTATAAGAACTATACTGTTGAAATTTGGTAAGTAGCATGTATTCTGTGAACCGCTTTGCCAAGTTTTGCAGAAAATAGCCCTCCGTCAGCCTATCGATTTCTCATTTAATTTAAATTGTGTTTTGTTTTTTCTTTTCATCCAGGTCTAGTACCCGAATCGAAAGTTCTAGAGTGCTACTACGGCGGCTCTGAAGCGGGTGATGCGGACGACACTGGCTCCGCGCTAGCTGTGGCGGGGCCCGGCGCGCCCGTGCAGAAACGGACAAGGTATGATCATCTTTCAATCTTAAATGGTTGGTGGTAAACTGTCTTTTGGGTTGGCAGTTTTTTTTTGTTTTTCATTGCATTTGTTCATAAAGGCCCACCGCTGCGTTGTTCATTTGAGGACTACCACTCCCCTGTGCATACCTATGATGTGATTCTGAACTCATTTTGCTCCATTGGTGTAATTGCTACAAGGCGTTAGATAGATAGTTTATGTATAGTGTGTGAGGCACAAATAAACGTTTTTCTTTCTTAATATGAGGATCATCATCATCCTACCCTTATCCCATTTTACTTGGGGTCGGTGCATCATGTTTTTTTCTTCCACTCTGTCCTGTCATCCGTCACACTATCACTAACTCCCTTTTCTTTCATATTACTCCTCACACAATCCATCCATCTCTTCTTCGGCCTCCCTCTTCCTCTCCATCCATCCACGTGATCACGTGAACTCAGAACTCTTTTGGATATAGGATAAACCAACTAAATAAATAGTTCAAAATAAATAGACTCAGTGAATGCATGATCCTCTTGACTCCTTTCAGAAAAGCCCGGCTTTTCTCTTGTTTAACGAAAACAAAGCAGTAATACTAGGTTTTATTGTCGTCAGGTTCTCAGTATCACACGATGAGGTGTCCCTGGGCAATACGTCTGATAACCTGGAGGCCGTGTCCGAAGCCGCGTCCAACCACAGCGTCACCTCCAGCCTCGAACTGGAAACTGAAGATCAGAATGACAACTTGTCTGATATGGTGAGTAAACAGACTGCTCCACCTTTCTACCTTGTACCTGTGACGCAACGCCATGTACAAGTTTATTCCTGCCAATATTGAATTAGCTTATATAGCTAGCAATTAAGAGTTGTAACTAATTAATGTTTTTAGATTTTATATTCTCTTCAAAGTGGTCAGGTCTCTAACAATGATATTTATCAACTGTAATTATTCTCCATTCACTAAAGATTACATACAACATACTTAAATAAACATATAAATAAATATATAATAAACATACTTTTTTTTCAATCCATTCAATTGATTTTGACTTTTATTTCTAAGGCAATAAAGATGACATAGTAGGAATACTGTTTACTGCTAAACAAATGAATCGAGATTTGTCGGATTAACACTATTAATTTTTTATTATTCTCTTTGTAATTCACAGTGGCATCTGTCATGTCACCAATGCAACAAAAGTAAGAATCGGTTGTACCGACAGTAAAAAAGTTTTGTATAGATGTCTAATGTTACTGCGAGTGGAATATAAAGCAAGACAGATTTTAGCTGAGTTTTAGGCGAAAACCAAATAATCATTACATAGTTTAAAACTAAGGAACGGATTTAGTTGCGGTTTTTTTATTAGATAGAGATATTCGAGAGGAAGGTTTGTATGTATAATATATGCATAATATTATTGCACCCGTGTGAAGCTGGGGCGGGTCGCTAGTAGATAGATAGATGTACTCTTTATTGTAGGTACACCATAAATACAACTGCTTACATTAGGAACTTAAAATTACTAAGGTGTTACAATAGTTGGTTAAATAATTTTTCTTGTTCATTAGGTGTCAGCAAACGTGAGCGGTCGCGGCAGCCCGAACATCTCGGGGCGCGAGACGCCGTCGTCGCAGGTGACGGACGGCGACGCGGCCGGCGACCACGCGCGCCGCCCGCCGCTGCACGCGCCCGCGCCGCACGCGCACGCCAACAAGCTGCTCAAGCAGACCAGGAACGACATCGAGGACAAGTTCTGCAAGTTTGAGATCAAGGTCAGCAATGTCTAGCTTTTTCTCCTTCTCTGTTAAATCTAAAGGTTGTCAGTAAGAAACCACTTTTTAGCGTAAAGACCACCTTATTGTGACACCCTATTAATTTTATATTCTTATTGTAAACTTTATTTTTAATATTCAAATAAAGCATATCTATTACAAAATCAAACGTGAAACTGAAAAGTATTTTTTTTTTTCATTTAATTATAAACTTGTTTAATAGTACTAAAAAAATAAATTAATCAAATGTCATCCATCCTATACATTTTAAAAATAAATATAGCCTATTCGCACTAAGAAAATAGCGACACATCACTATCTGCCGTAGTGGCGACGTCACACCTGAAATCCAAGTCATGCACCTTACATATACACCGTATATCAGACATCAAAGCACAAATAAATACCATAAATCCATTTTTCGTCGGCTTATCATATTATAAAGAAAATAAAAGCATTTTTTATTTAAGGAAATAATATTCCATTCTATTCACCTAATTCTGACTGTTCTCGTCTCTAACTTAACGATGAAATCTTGTATAGAAGCTACTGGAAGGCGACGAGACCATCAGCATAATGTCTGACACGTGGAGCACGGACGTGCTAGCCTCCGACTCGGAGACCATCGGCGACTCCTGCGACCACACGCAAGTCGCGGCTAACCAGGGTAACTATATCTTCTATATCCAGAGCCCCCTTAGCCAAGTTTCAAATGTCTTAAATTCTTTCAATTCCTTTATTCTGACTATGTGATCAGTCAACGCTCAGGCGTTGAGTTGATGTCAGAATTAAGGAATTGGGGGCGTAGTGCACTCAAAGCGTTCGACGTTAACAAAACGATCGTAATTTGACTAGAGAAAAAAACAAATGGTTTAAAAAAATAAATGCCATTAGTTGTTATTCCTATTATTAACTGTCATTGGCATTTTTTTTTAAACTTTAGCGCTTGTGCACTCGTAAAATAACTTTAGGCACGCCAAGTTAGTACGGACGTACTGTAGAATTCAGAGACGCACATTTGCATTCTAATGATAAATTGCTAGCTTATGCCAGCGGCTTCGCCAGCATTCTGTGTCACTCAGTGATAAATAGCATTATATTAGTGAAAATAAAATATTAAAATTATTTTTTATATACAAAACTAAAAAAAAATCTTCTCCTTGTTTATAATATTAGTATAGATAAACAAAATTGTCGTTGTTTCCTTAGGTACGAGTACAAGTAATACAAACGCGCCCGACGTCTCCGAGACAGCGAGCGAGTCCGCGTGGAGCATGGACGTGCTTGCGTCTGATAGCGATCGAAACACTGAGGTAACATAAACAACTATCATACGCGGCAAATAAGTTGAACGCTTGCTATGGTCACGCGCAGCCTTCACCTCGATTTGATACACGAATGGCAAAAATGATTCAACTTGTGTGTCGAAGATTGAGTGTACCTTACCTTAAGCAGTAGCCTAAGAAAAAAATTCAAGTTTTATTGTCTTAGGCAGAGGAAAAGTATTTTTTTTTTCCTCCCAGCATTGTTACCGTTATAGTTTTTTCGCCCTATGATGATTTCCCTGACAGTTAATTTTTTTTCCGTGGCACGCATACTACTTTAGGCTAAAAAAAAATAAACTGGCAAAATAATTACAAATTGGATGATAAAAAAATACTGCCTTTTGTAAATTATCGTGATTATAATTTAAGTACATAAAATAAAAAAGTATAAATTTAGAAAATGTGTAATGCGTTGAACGGAACTTCTGATTGTAGAGATTGACACTACCTAATCGACACTAATCGACAAAAAATTGATGAATCGGAATGGCCATCTTGCAATCGCGACCGCGTCGCGTCAGTACGAGTGCGTCTGCCTTGTATCCTTCCGATATGGATATAAGCTCTAATCAATGATTAAGTCCTGACAGTGAAGAGTAAATAAATTATTAATATTTTAAACATACTGCGTTTTATTTATCACTAGCGGTCCCCCGCGGTTTCGCCGAGCTACTACATATATTACTGTACAGTTTTATCAAAACTTCGTACAGATGTTTTTGCGTGGAAGAGTAACAAACATCCACATACACATCCATCCACAAACTTTCACATTTATAACATTAGGATATTAGTAGGAAAAAAAATCGAAAATTAGCAATCCGATTCCACTTGCCAACTGGATCGTTATTATAAAAAAATCGATTAAATTTCGTTAGGTTACACCACTGTAATTGTCAGACAAGAACTGTCAGGGAACTCATCATACGATGAAAACACTATAATGTATCACAATAATAACTTGCTACCTGATTCTATAGCAACCACGATATCCGAACCCCCACCCCCTCTTCCTTACCTGGGCACAGGCCTCCCTCCACTCCTTCTATCAATCGCGGGCCCCCGCTTCATCTTGCCAGTTTGGAAGGACTCTGTCTAGCTCATCGCGCCATCTCCTTCGTGGTCTGCCGCGACCCCGTCGCACTGTCTCAGGGCACCAACTTTGTGATTTGGCCCACAGTTTGTCGGGCATGCGGCAGACGTGTCCTGCCCAGTCCCATTTCAATTGGGCAGCCTTTTGAGCCTTTTGAAAAAAAAAACATTTCTTTCAGGTACCATTACGACCCATATAAAAATCTTTTACACTTCGATTATAATAATTACGTGTGAGGGACAAATAATTTTTTTTTTCTTCTTTTTTCGTTATATAAGTGCCTCAAATTGTGTGGTAGGTGGACACGGACGACTGCGTGTCGGTAGCAGCGCGGTCGGACACGTCGTGGCCGCGCCGACCCTCGCAGCAAGACGACCCTCCCTTCAGGAATAATAACCATCAGGTAACTTGCTTGTACTATGCCTTCCAAATAAGAATAGGAGCGATTGACAGGATGTGACGTCACGCCCTACTGTCAAATCGAAGATACTTTTGAAAATACTTTTCAATTTTCGAATCGTGCGCGCCCAGTCCATACATATGAAATTCTCTTTTCATGTAACATTTCAGCAATGTTCACATACTTAGTTGATTGCTTATTATTTAAGTTGTTTTTGTTACAGAATGGAAATGTGAAGCGAGCTGATGTGGGCAGTCCCCGACACACGTCACGACCACACTTGGCCAACAGAAATGAAACACATAATGAAAGGTGACATACATTTTTTAGAGAAAGGGGAGCCTTTTCTCGAATTTTTTGCTTAGGAAATCATCTAATTACTTTTGCCTCTCAGGACGAAGATTTTTATATTTCGGTTTCGGTCCTAATTACTAGACGTCGTATCTTGCTGGCATCTTTTTGAGGCGCGTGTCGACCCAATTTCGATCTTAAATCGAATGACCAGACGGCAAGTTACCCATCGCAAGCTCTGGTCAAATGCTCTGTGCGTGAAGCTCGTCATCGTGTCCCTCATTTCAACTTATATTTCACTTCGTATGTTTCCTGATGAGCAGGTCAGGTGGTGGCTACCTTACGGCTACAGGCGCTCTGGCGCGCGGCGGCGAGCTGGACTTGCCGCACGCGCCGCCGCACCACCAGCAGTACAACATCGAGAACAGGAAGAGCATACTGGTCAACGGATACCCGGTGAGACACACCACATTATACCTAAAAAGAAAGAAAGAAAAACATTAATTTGCCTCACACAATCGTATTAACTAAAAACACAACAATAAAAAAGCCAATTTCCTAACACCTATGTTTGACCTAGGCTCTGCTGATTCCATTTTCAAAGCTTTTGCAGTTAAAAAAATATATGTCTTTGAAATAACCAACTCCAAGCCATACGTTAAAGGCCCTGGTAAATTTTTATGAAAAAATAAAATCGTTTCTCAATCGAAGCTGCGAGTCACCATAAGAACTGGTTCAACTTATTTGCCACGTACTGTAGTTATTTCGGATCCACCGTAAGATAGCTGTCTGTACAGGAAAGCCGTCGATGCTATCAAATTTTGCTCCTTTTCTGATTTGTTTTTAGTGGTTGGTAAATTTAATGATAGAATCGCCATCATGTGATAAATGGGATGAAAAAGATTACATTGGGCAGAGATGAGATTGTTGAGATGGATGTGTGGTGTGACAAGAATGAATGAAGTGACAAATTAGTATATTCGAGGAAGTTTGAAAACTTATTCTATTCTATTTTATCTATAATATAAAAATGAATCGCAAAATGTGTTGGTAAGCGCAAAACTCGAGAATGGCTGAACAGATTTCGCTAATTTTTTGTTGTGTTTGTTACTGTCAGGAGAAGGTTCTTATGAAAAAAAAGGTTGTAGTTGGGTAGAGTGGAGTAGAGTAGAATAATCTGTTGCCGGGAGCGAAGCCGCGGGCAAAAGCTAGTCAACAATAAAATTAATCTAATCGTTGACACCTATGTCGTAATTCGACTATTACAGCCTCATTACAACTAACACTTATTGTCTTAAACTAGATACTAAAATAAGGCCTATGAATAACAGACTAAACAATTCGGAGATTCAGTGTTCTTCATTAAAAAATTAAACCGTATAATGAAATGTTCTGAAACTTTACCGTTCCATTTGTCATCTTTGTAGGTACGTGTGACAAATCCAGGTATTCAGGATCAAAATACCAGCAGTAGCGGTCAAAATGTAACTATGTTATTTAGTCCATCATGTTTAAACATTTTATTATTTAATGGTTGGGGATTATTTAGTAGGTTTTATGCTTTTTAAAACGGTTGTTAGCACAAGCTGTACAGATTATTACGATGTGATACACGTTGATACAAAATGAGCTTACTAAATTGCATCAATGCTTATCATCAAGCACTGGATTGCATAATTGAAAAATAAATCCTGTTCTAATTGCCCCACTGCTGGGACTCAAGCCTCCTCTCTAGAAGTTTCCAAGAGAGGGAATGAGCTGCCGAGTCCGCACTGCGTCGTGCGTGTGCATGTCACATAATTCGTGGATGTCACATTTTTTTTTGTGGCATTTGCATTTACAATTTGTTTCAACATGTGTCACAACACTAATCGGTACCTTTGTATGTTAGAATTGTAGTAATCGTTGGTCTGTTTCCAGGTGATGACGTGCTACGCGACGTCAGCGCCCGACAGCCCCAGCACGTCCACCCCCGCCGCGCTGCCCAGCGATGTGTTCGACTATGTGCCACAAAACAAGTGAGTTATAACTGCTTAGTTAGTAGTTAGGCTTTAAAACTAATAATAATAATATTCCACTTCTTTCTTACAACGCCATCTAGTGCCAAAATAACGAGAGCTTGTGGTACGAGTACTAGACAATTGATATATACTTAAATATTTCTTAATCTAAATATACAACAGGAAAAAGAAAGATAAAAAATAGTCTGAAACTCCCGTCGGCTCTACTTAGAGTGGGAGAAGTTATTTAATTATTTCTTAGGTAATATACCCATATATTGTTGCAGTTAACACGATTTTCACCAGCAGTAATTTTTGTAAATGATTTGATTTATAATGACTTTTTTTTTTCAGCAGCGGCGCCCAAACCGAATCAACTTTAGACGCGAACAGCCAATCCGACGCCACCTCACAGTGGGTGGACGACAGCTTCCCCGCCCCTCACCACTCGCCCGACAGACCCTACCCCTCCACCTCCAAGTACGACATCCCCTCCACCTCCAAGCCTTACGACGACAACGACATGATGGACCGATCTCTCAACTCGAGCGAGAGCTCATTCAATGCGATGTACGGAGGACGATTCGATTCTGGAATCGATACTGAACAAGCCGAATCGAGATCGACCATCACCGATTTGATGACGCGAATGAGTTCAGCGACAATCTCAACCTCGGCTAATCTCGTAAACAATATAACAAATCGAATAGTCAAATCTGAGATACGGACGAGTATAGTATCGATATCTTCGTCTAAAATCGAGAAGAAGAGGGAAGGTACGAGTAATATGTCGTTGAGTACGTTGTCGGTGAACAGCGCGGAGACGTCGGTGTCGGACAAGAGCTCGTCGCAGGACGTGAACTCGGAGATCGTGACGGAGCGGCGCGTGAGCCCGCCGCCCGTCAAGAACGTCTCCACCGGCGCCATCCCCAAGAGTATCAGCTTTGATGCCACGGCCGAGAAGTCGCAGAGGTCAGTTGAACCTGTACATTTCTTTAATACTATGTAATCTACACTATCTACACTAATATAATAAAGAGGTAAAGTTTGTTTTTTTGTTAGTTTGTTTTTTTGTTTGTAGGGGGTAATCTCTGGAACTATTGGTCCGATTGGAAAAATTTTAGCAACAATAGAAAGCTGCTTTACTCCTGAGTGACATAGGCTATAAATGATTTATATAACATGGATATTAACCGAGCTATCACAACTTTTGTCTCACAAATTTTCCGCGGACGAAGTCGCGGGCAGAAGCTAGTATGTTATATAACAGTAAAAAAAAGAGATTAAGGTAACATTTGTCAAAAAATGCTAAAAACGACTTATGAGGGTTCATCCAGATCTGTCTACAATCGTTGTGAGCATGATATAAAAGCTTGTTGTTTCATCCACCACAATGTTAGAGACGCGTAGCCATATTTCACTAGCCTTGTTCTAAATTATACGAGTTCTTTTTTTACCTTTTAAGATAAAAAAGGAAAAAATGTTGCGCCAACATTCGTGGTGTTTGGGACTCTTGTGACTCGACATTTCTAGGCCTTAGTGTCTTATACATTCTAAAACTGCCAACGTACTTCGAAACATCCATCTATCAAATCCATTAGTTAATAAGTTATGTGAACTCTTTGGGGGTATCACAGTACCACAAACATGATATTATTTTGCTAAAACAATCAGTTAGCGTTACTACATCATACATTTGTCGCACAGGAGACGTATGGGTGAGGACGGTCTAGTCGGCAACCTGGACGAACTGAAGAACAACGTGAAGCGCTCCGGCGGCAACCTGCTGCACAAGATCAAGATGTTCCGCCAGAAGGGAAGGTCACATACTCATCAAAATGGTAAGAGAAAAGCTTACAGTGTAACGCAATCAACGGTACGAGCCGATTTGATTTAGAAATCGAATACGTTGAGTTTGATCAGACTCATGATGAAGAATTTGCTTATGAATTAATGTACAAAATAGATCAATACATTGTTTAAGTATTTTTATTTATGCCTATACAGGAAATAAATACTAGTTTTAAATAATGTTACTGCTCTTGAAACTAAACCTTTTTCCAAACAAAATGAAGGCGACGGCGATACACTAGAGGTACAGCCGTCACCGGAAAAGTTTATCTGGTAGAGGGTTTTTTTATAGTGACAAAATCATCTTCTGACGAATCTCGCCCTTAGGCGGAGCGGGAGACGTCAGATTCTTACTCACAGTTCAGAGATCCGAACGATTGGAAGAGGAGTTATGTTTTAAATGCATCATTTCGAACAATTGGCACACTGAAATACTCTTTACTTTAAGTCATTTGATGTTTTTATTTGTATTATTACTCAAATTAAAATAGTGTAAATATAATGAATGACCTAAAATAAAATCATTTGCTTTAAATCATTCTCGAATCAAATTTCCGTTCCTATCTGTTTGAGCTGATGTTTCAAATGTTCAGACAATCAAATCATTTGGATCAATTGAAACATCAGCTCTTATCATATAAATATCACATTTTGAACAACTTTTGCAATCACAAAAATTACACACTTTTTGCACGCCTACAAGACTGCCATCCGTTAACGTCGGCGTCGCCCTTCTAAACTATTACAAGTTGTCAGCAAAATAGAGGCCCCACTGCAGGGCCGAAGCCTACTGGAAGGAAGGAAGGTTCGACCCTGGTATGAGGGCTAAAAAGGAAAGGGGTGGGTTGTTTAGTCAGTGAGAGTCTGACACTCTTTTCCGCTCCTTGGAAGGGCGGGATTGGTCATTAAATAATTTGTCCCACGATAAAAAAATAAAAAAAAGTACTAAGGAATCAATTGAGTGTCTTATTATTGCTAATTGTCATAATCGCCGACAAATATATCAGTTTGTCCTCCAGACGTAAAACTTCCTGAAGAAGAGTCCCGCAGTGACGACGGCAGCCGCGCCGAGTTGCCAGCTGGTGAGAGTTCCGAGGAGATCCTCGCCAAGTACCGCCGCAAGTGCTCCACGGAGTCCAGCGGCTCCAGGCACAAGCGCACGCAGAGGAGGGTCTCCGATGTGCCTGATACGGAGCTGGACAGGTAAACTACATTACACTAGTGCTAGAAACGTTCTCATACACAGCTTTGCCATGATTTTGAAATTAAATTGTTATTCTAACCAACCCCAAAGATATATTTTGAAAAGAAAAAGTTTTTTTTTTTCATAAACAAATAATAAAAGTTTAATTTAAAAAACATAAAAAATTCATTAAAAAAAAGAAAAAGCCGACAAAAAATTCCACCACTGGGGTCTTAAATCATGTACTAGATCTATGGTATTCGTTTGCGTTACGCTAACAATGACACCCTGTATACGACGTAGGCGTTTGAAAGGTTAAAACAAAATTGTGTGATTTATTTCCTTTGTATCAGGTGTGAAGGTGTAGTAGATCTGAACGACCCCGAGGTGTTTAATAGTATGAAGCGCAAGTTACGGGTGGTCTTGTCCAACCCAGACCTGCACTGTGCGGAGTACGTGCCTAATGTAAGTGTTTTTTCATTTAATATTCTATATTTGAGGGAAATATCTACTAATAATAAAACAAGTTCTAATTAATAAATTTAGTTTGTGGTTTCAATGCGATTTTTATTTAGCATGGAACAATAAACATTTTAAAACTTAGGTTACCATCACAAAAAGATAGGAGTGGTTTTTCTTCGCGACCTATTTGATTTCGATTGGGATGTAGTAATGAACCGTTTGTGTCCAGCGGTGTACGAGCACGTCTCTAGTGGAATGGGTGCGCGCGGCGGGCGCGTGCGCGAGCGCGGAGAGCGGCGCCGCGCACGCGTCCGAGCTCACGCGCGCGCTCGGCCACAGCGCCGCGCTGGCGGCCCGCCTGGCCGCTGCGCTGCGCGCCGACCTGGCGGCCCGCCGGCCCTACGCCGCCTACCTGGCCAGCTGCAGAGCTGCCCTCGCGCATACTGACCACGCGCTTACCAAGTACGTATCTATAAAAATAATATGTCCACAACTATCACACAACGCCATCTAGTCCCAAGCAAAGCAGAGCTCGTGTTATGGGTACTAGACAAATGATTAACATACTTATATATTTATAAATACATATTATAGATAAATTACACCCAGACACAGAACAAATGATCGTGCTCATCACACAAACATTTGTCCTGGGTGGGAATCGAACCCACGACCTCCCGCATAGCAGTCAGGGTCACTAACTACTAGACTGACAGGCCAGTCAAATCTACTACTATCTACTGCCCACACCAGCTTTACATTCACATTAATACACTCGCTATATCAACTTTGCTCTATCTCAGTTTCAACATTTTTACTTTGATTTTCTACATCCTGTCATCCTTTCTTACTTTACTCACACACTCGCCTAGGATCTAGCCACAACTAGTAAAATCATTGAAATCGAGTCTGAGAGTTGAAATAACTTTTTTCTAAATATCTTCATGGCGCTATTGCCAAGAAAAAAGAACCTTTTAAATCCGAGAATTGAAATAACTGTTTTCTAAATATTATGTTCATGATGCTCTTGCCAAGAAAAAGGAACCTTATGAGTCCGAGAATTGAAATAACTTTTTTCTAAATATCTTCATGGCGTTATTGCCAAGAAAAAGGAACCTTATCACAGGTCAGTCTTTCAAATGGACTCATTACAAGAAAAGTTAGCCAAACCATCATCATCATCAGCCTAGCGTAAGTCCCGGTTGCTACCTTGGCTTTCACCTCGGTGCCCGGGGTCCGCTTTTCTGACTAGTCGTCTCCACTTCGCTCGGTCTTTTGCGTCCTCTGCCTTAAGCCCATTAGCACGCATATCGTCCCTTACGACGTCGATCCAACGCCTCTTAGGCCTACCTCGTTTTCCGGGTCCCGGCGGAGGCGGCATGGCGAGGCATCTGTTACCCACGTAGTCTGCCGGTTTTCGTAAAACGTGGCCATACCAGCGTAAGCGACCCTCCTGCAGTTTATCTGCTATGTCACGGACCTGAAGGCTGCCCCGGATGCGGGAGTTCTTAATGCGGTCTTTCCGCGAAACTCCAGACATCCAGCGCAGCATATTCATTTCCGTGACACGCAGGCTTTGCTTATGTCGCTCAAGTACAGGCCACGCTTCACTGCCATACAAAAGGACAGGCCTAATGATGGTCTTATAGACCTGTCCTTTGAGCCTAACCGGCATTTTGGGGTCACAGATAACCCCCGCCACCTCACGCCATTTCGCCCAGGCCGCCGAGATACGTGACTCGACGTCGCAATCGACGTCCCCGGACTCGTGGAGCACCGATCCCAAGTACCTGACCTGTTCCGTGCGCTCAACTGTGTCTTCGCCAATGCGAACAGGAGCAGCGTTAATTGTGTTACAGGCCAAGTACTCGGTCTTCGCCGCATTAATTTTCAGACCGCTGTTTTCCAGCGATTCCTTCCACGCTGCCACACGTCGAACCAAGCGCCCACTGTCCGAGTCCGCCAGCGCGATGTCGTCTGCATACATGAGCAGCCATGGCGGCTGCTCATGAAAGTCCCTGATGGTGGAGGACAGCACGTCCAGCACCACGCTGAACAGAAACGGACTAAGGACAGAGCCCTGGTGAACTCCGACGGTGATGGGGAAGGGTTTCGTATCGCCAACAGCGGTCCGAACCACAGAACCGGAGTCTCGGTACATATCTCGGATGATGTCAACATAGGTCTCGGGCACTCGTTTGGATCTCAGCGCCCACCAGATCACATCACGGGGGACACAGTCGAAGGCCTTCTGCATGTCTAGGAACAAGAGGTGCAGAGGCGTATTCTTCGATCTGTATCCCTCCATGGTAACCCTTAGGGCAAAGATGGGATCCATGGCGCCATGGCCTGGTCGAAACCCATATTGACATCCCGAGACGGTGCACTCCTGTCGGATCCGAGAGTCAATCACCCGCTCGAAGAGCTTCATGGTGTGGGACATAACCTTAATCCCCCGGTAGTCGCCACACTCCTGCACCGATCCCTTGCCTTTGAAGACTGGAGTGATAATACTCAGTCTCCATTGACTAGGGATCTTTCCGGTGAGGAGCATGCGGTTAAATAGGTGGGTTAAGATGCCCACACCATGAGGACCCATCGCCTTCCAGGCTTCAATGGGGACTCCATCGGCACCGACAGCTTTCCGGTTCTTCATGCGGCGAAGAGCCACATGCACTTCTTCAGGCGTAACCGGAGGCACAAGTCCCTGATTTGGAGGGAGAACCGGAGACAGCACCTCTTTGTGCTGCTTGTTCAGCAGCTCGTGGAAGTACGAGCGCCATCTCTCCTTCACCGCGAGGTCCTCGCATAACAGATTGCCGTCAGGGTCTCTTACACAGCGGCACTTAGAGATATCCAGTGCCGCTTTGACCCTGGAACGTGCCAACTTATAAATGAGCTTTTGCCCCTCAGACGATTCCAACTTGTCATAAAGTGGCTGTAAGTGGTCTCGTCTGGCTCTGGCTACGGCCCTCTTGGCGGCACGTTTTGCGGTTCTGTATGCGTCGCGGTCTTCGGGAGATTTGGAAGCTTGCCACGTTTTGAAGAGGGCTTTCTTCTCTCTGATCTCCCTCTGGACTGTGTCATCCCACCACCAAGTCTCCTTGTCACACCTGCGGCCGCCCCTGGACAAGCCGAGCACCGACTTTGCCGCCTCAGTGATGGCAACCTGAATCCTGTCCCAGTGGCTTTGCACAGGTTCGCCATCGGTACCATCGCACTTATCGCCGATGGCCGACGCGAACGACTGGGACGTGGCTTCATTCAGTCGCCACCACCGTATTCGGCGTTGCTGGCGCTCAACAAACTTGACCTTAGGCTTGACGCGCAAGTCCATGACAAGGAGACGGTGTTGTGCAGTGAGACTCTCGCCGGGTATGACCTTGCAGTTGGCTACCTTACTGATATGGTGCCTCCGTGTGAGTAAGAAATCGATTTGGGTAGCGTACCTCCCGCTCTTGTAGGTAATCAGGTGTTCGGACTTCTTTTTGAAATACGTGTTCACGATGGCAAGGCCGGCAGCCGCACACGTTTGGAGGATAGTCTCTCCTTCAGCGTTACGGCTACCGTATCCAAAGCCACCGTGAACATGCTCAAAGTCCTTGCACCTGTCACCCACATGACCGTTCAGATCTCCACCCAAAACGATTTCCTGCGACAACGGGATGCCACGAAGCACCCCACCGAATTGATCCCAGAACGCAGCCTTTTCAGTGTCGCTGCAACCGACCTGAGGTGCGTAGGCACTTATCAAGTGGGTTACAACCCCGTCAATAAGCACACTTACGACCATAAGCCGATCACTGTAGCGTTTCACCTCCAGGACTGCGTCTTGAAACTCCTCGGAGAGTACAACGGCCACCCCGTTCTCCCCACCGGCTGCACCCGTGTAGATCAGCTTGTAGCCATTCCCGATGAGCCGGGACCTGCGGCCTTTCCACCGAGTCTCCTGCAGGAATGCCACGGCCACCTTTCGCCTAAGAAGCACATCGGCTAACTCTCTCGCGCGTCCGGTCAGCGTGCCAATGTTGAGGCTGGCGAAGCGGATTTTCCGGGTTGGGGCTCGCGTCTTTGGCCGTGTTCGCCCCATACACGGTAGCCCTTGCCCACTTGCCACAGGAGTCGGGCGAATCTCCTGCGCGCCGTTTTGCGGCGGCGCCCTATCCGTGGCAACACTCTTTCCTGTTCTATCCATATTAGTGGCTGTTTGTGGCCTTTACGGAAGCGACTGCCGTCTGACCTCCCAACCCTAAAAGGGAAAGCCAGCGCCAGAGCCTCATCTGTTGTTCGGCAGGTGTCCCAACTTGCAGGGGAGGTTGACTTGGGCCCCAAAGATCGTGGTGGGGCCCCATATGCACCCAAAAGTTAGCCAAACCGTGTGGAATAATTTACTAGACCTATGAACTGCTCTAACTGAGCTACGGTGTACGCAAACCTACCTACTGTTCGGGGCTGGGATGAGATAGAGATAAAGTCAGTTTAAGATTAACAAATCACTAGTCTGTTTCCACAAATATAAGACTAAGATTAATTTATACTAGGATGGATGGTGGTCGATATAAGTTTATTTCTACTATTAGGTCCTATTACTTCAGACTTGATATCGTACGCTACTAAATCAAATTGCTCTACCGAAAGTATAACCGCAATAAGTGATGCAATGTTTCCCTTACAGACACGCCTCACGCCTTTTTTGCTACGTACCCATTAAAGTTCACCATCGATACGACTACATGCACGCTGTTAAAGTTGAACTTAAAAGTCAAAATCTTTTTATTTCACATAGGCCTACATGGGCACTTGTAAAATGTCAGAAGCTAGTGCACGGTTCGAAATTGGTCGTTTTCTATGGAGAAGAACCGGCACGAAACTCCATGGTTACTCTTTAAAAAAAAATTTTTTTTTTACAATATTTCCATATTACACTGCAGGTTGTTAGGACAGTGCAGACCAGTCAATATTGAACTCGTACCGTAAAATTGGAAGTAATCTAAGAATTACGTCTACAATGAAAATAAGTAGCAATACTGTGCAGGTAATAAGTAATGCAATGTTTCCCTTACAGACAGATCAAGCTAGTCCGAGAAGAGTGCTACTGGTGCTGCCGCGCGGCGGCGGCGGCGCGCGTGCTGGAGCAGCTGGAGCGCGGCAGTGCGCTGCGCCGCCTCGCGCGCCACCACCACGCCAGCAACAAGCACGCCATGCACAACGGTACCGACTAGTTTAATAAACATCTTAAAAAAAAAAAACATTTTTACTAAGGGGTCAAAGTTACCGCGACAGGAAACACCTTGACTGTCGAACAATGGGTATCGTACGCGGCATCTCGATTGAGCCCCCCCCCCCTTCATATGACCAAACCAATATACATAACCAGCTTTTGTCAGCGGCTTCGCTCCCGGCACCGATTTGGTGCAAACTTCACATAAACCATCTACTAAATAGTACGAATAAACCCTGAAAATTTGGTTAGGATAGGTGAGTTATAAAGTGACAACGAAAAATGCCACTTATTTTCATATATTAAGATTTGCTATAGTTACGCGCAGCCCCCATTTCCATTGAGACTCCTCTTCGAATAACCTAACCGATATATACACGATTATCTTTCTATTTTCACAACAGGAGGAGAGCTGATGGATGAGAAAGCAACAAGACTGACGGCCAGCATAAAGGCCATTACCGCCGAAGTGAAGGCAGACCCCTCGTGGGAAGGTGAGTCTCTTAGTGTTGAGTTGGAATAGTCGAGGCCAATTAGGGATTCTTTTAACCGCCTGCAGGATTTGATTCGCCGCTGCTAAAATAATATGGCTAAATAGGTTACCCCATTTGGCCACCTTGACCACAAATAAGTACCAGTGTGAAGCCTAGGATGTGAAAGAAAGAAAGAAAGAAAATAACATGTTTATTTTATTTATTTATTTTTAAAAGCATACACCCTATCCTTACAGGCTTAACCCAATGCGACAGTAGTTGAAAAAAAATGCTACAGATTGCTATAAAAATATAAATTACAAAGTTACTGTTAAAATTGAAATTCCATTATCATAAATAAAAAATGTCGAATAAAAAAAAAAGATTATGCCCAAAATAGGCTCACAAAATATACCAACTGTAACAACTACTACTGCCATGTGTGAACCGTGCATTGTGAGTTTAAGGGTTTGAACAACATGCGACAAAGACAAATAATATATTTTCTTTTATTTTGACACATTCTCACAATATTCCTTATTCCACTTTATAGATCCATCATATAATGTAATTGTCTTACTGAGACTTGTTATTATTTTTCTTGCTTTTATATAGACTCTTTCAATAATGTGAATGTGAGAACATTGTAGACGCAAAATTTTAGATTACTTCCTACCATTTTAACGATTGGAGTTCAATATTGACTGGTCTGCACTGTCCTTACATAATTTATGTGCTGTAATATGGAAATATTGTAAAGGTAACAATTTTTTTAAAAGAGTAACCATGGAGTTTCTTGCCGGTTCTTCTCCATAGAAAACGACCAATTTGGAACCGTGCAATAGCTTCTGACGTTTTATAAGTGCCCATGCAGGCCCATGTGAAATAAAAAATTTTGACTTTGACTTTATAAATACTTACAAATATAGACATTCATCATCTTCCAGCCCTTGTCCCGTTTTATTTGGGGCCGGCGCAATATGTTTTTTTCTTCCATTCTGTCCTGTCCGTTAGGCTATCTCTAACTCTAAGTTGTGCGTCGCACCTAGGCGAAAATACGCCGTTGCTTATACCGTGTAGCTGGACAAAGCCAACAATCTACGGGGCTATTATGCGTCACTTTCTTTCCTACCAGCTTACCTAACTACCTGAACATTTCTCTTTACGTGTATACATGTGTATCTATCTTCTACCTTTCTGAAAAATCGAAAATCAAAGGTTGACTGGGAGAGAATGCCTTGTAGCATTAAGTCCGCCTATGTACGACTACTGCACATGAAGTTTAAATAAATAAATATCATATTAATGTCAATCAACAATAGCAAGCCCAGTAACCTCAACTCCCTCATTTCACCTTCTGTCTCTCTCCCTCCTCTCTCCTTGTCTTTTGCCAGTGGCCTCTGAATTGTATTTTCTTGCAATATTTTCTTTATTAGCCCACTGTCTGGTGAAGGCCTCCCTTTTCTTCTTCCAAATCTCTTTGTATTATATTTATTTCTTTTACAATATGTACAATATATGACACTAATATTTTTAAAGATTATTATTATTTTATCTAATGTATGTAATGCTTTTGGTGTAGGTGCTACGGCAACACTATTGGAGAGTGCAGAAGTGACGGTGGAGCGTGCGGCGTTTGCAAGGCTCTACCTACACGTACTGTTCCCCAATGGAGACGGAGACATCGCACGAGATCAGTGAGTTTTTTTTTTTTTTGGTTATACATAAACTCTTGCTTGACCACTATCTCACGTGATGGTAAGTGATGATGTGGCTGACAATGAGGCACGCTTGCCTTTACAATTACAGTTTACAGTTTTTATTGTGATTTCTAGCTGTCCCCACATGGGTCGTAGGGTTTGTAGCGTGAAGTTATGTAGCGATACCTATCCAATACTAAAACAATTGTTCACGCTGACGCTCCAGACTCTACCAAGGATCCGCTTGTTGATTATTTGATCTGCTCGTGCGGGGTACTACTACACCGTATGCTCGATTATGTCCCCCGGACAGTCCGCACAGTGGCCTGGGCTTGCTTCTGAATCAGGAACAGGAACCTCTTGAACCGACTAAGTCCAGTGAGGACCTGTATCATGCGGAAGATGAGGAGTATTTGTAACATGTTCCATGGCACAGGGTGCTGAGCGAGCACATCCGGCGGGTGTCGTCGGTGACGTCGGCGCGCTCGGTGGGCATCGGCGCGGCGCACCGCTGGGCGGCGCCCTACCCGCGCGCGCAGCGCCACCTGCGCCACCTGCCCGTCTACCGCACGCCCAGGGACAAGGTAAACTCAAGGCTACACTCTACACGCCTACACGTCATTTCTACCTCAAGCTTGAAAGTCAATCCAGGTCTTAGGCCCAGTGCACACCGCTGGAGGTGCGACGGAGCGCAATTGAAGACAACAATTTAATATAAACCTTAACGACCTTAACATAACCGTAGGGGCCCTACAGGGTCTAAGCCTCCCGGAGCTGAGGATTGGTGCGAAAGCGTTACACCGGGGCTCTGGGAATAAGGCAAGGAAGGCACGGGGTAGGTTCTTTAGTCAGTAAGAGTCTGACACTGTTTCGCGCTCCGCCCAAGAGTGGGATTCGTCATTTGATGATTTTTACCTACCATAAAAAAAAACGACCTTAACATACGGTCTACAAAAGAATAAATTCGCATGCGGCGCTCGGAGCGCCTTCAAGCTACCACAAGAGCATGCGCGCGAGTGTTTGTAGACCATATGTCAAGGTAGTTAAGGTTTATATTAAATTGTTGTCTTCAATTGTGCTCCGCCGCGCCTCCAGCGGTGTGCACTGAGCCTTATTCTACCTTGTCAAGTTATAAATCTCTGATAGATAGTCAGTCTATGTATAATCCGTACCAAATGAGAATAGGATCGATTGCAATGTTGTGACGTCACGTCGAACTGTCAAATCGAAGAAGTTAGGTAGAGTGAACAAAAAAAGATGTTTAAAAAAAAATAATTTACGTACGAATCGTGAATGAAAAAAGTTTGATCAGAATACAGTTTTTCAATTTCGTTTATCTCTGTTTCACTGTGTGATGTGTCTGAGTAGTGGTAAATAGAAGAAAAAGGCGAATTGTTTCTAACAATGAAAATAAGAAAGAAAATAGTTTTTATTGTAAACTATTTATGACTTAAAACAATATATTTGGCAAATTGATATTAAACGCTAAAGTTTTTACTTCAACTAGAATTAACTAAAATTTTGTAATAAAAAGTAAAAAAAAACTTTTTATTGATACGCAAATAAGATTTTTTTGCAAACCGTACTTTTCACTCAAAATTTGACAGATCGAGGTTATCGACTTTCCTGTTCTTATTTGGAACGCATAATAATGTATTGACAGCTGCACTAGTTCAGACAGGCCTACTGTCCTACAGGTATCCCTTTACACTTTTTTGACACGAAGTCCAAAGATCAATAGAGCTCTTGGGGATTTGATCACTTCATTTATAGTTGGACTTTTTTTAATGTCACGCCAGAATCTTTCAAAGCGTGGACACATTACATGACGCTTCGTCAATCAATCAAAAATATTTATTTGCAAGATACAATACATAAGGTGTTACAGTAAAATTTTTCAGCATAAATGTTGCCATAACATGGCGTGAAGATATGTAAGTGATGTCAATTATTCTAAATTGCAAATTACATTTTGTATTTTTCGTCTCATTGTCAGAATGGCACACTATTGACTTCACCGACATGCTAAGAAATTTCACCTGTGCTGAATTGAGAATTGCTAGTATGTCCAACCGGTTTGGTTGGACATATTAGCTCTGTACTACTTGATGTATTTAAATAAATAAATGTTATAATATTGTTATTTCCCGCAGCTGTCGTGCATCATGCGCTGCATGACGTCGATCATGGCGGTGCTGGGCCTCACGGAGGGCACCACGCCCTCTGCCGACGACCTCACGCCCGTGCTCGTATATGTTATACTGAAGGTGAGATATAAGTGTAACCTTTAAGTGTTTATGAAAGCACTATCATCATACAGGAGTAATTCATTACCATTGAGAACATCCAAAGACGTTTTATTAAATATCTTTGCTTCCATCAGAAGACTCCATACCGGTCCGCTGATTATCTTGAACTCTGTAAGAAATATCATCTGTTACCACTGGTGGATCGTCGTAGAATTGCTGATTGTCTGTTTTTGCTCAAAATCCTCAATAACAATATTGACAGCCCTGACCTTTTATCCAAATTTTATTTTAATGTGTCAAACAAAACACTTCGTTTTAATCCACCCCTACGTGTGCCTCATACGTCATCAAATTATAGACGGAACAGTTATATCGTGCGCGCAAGCAGTAGTTTCAATGACATATGCAAGGAAAATGATTTTGATCCATTCACAATTAGTTTGAACTCAGCCAGAAGGTGCTTAAGCCTTAAATTTTTCAAGTCGAATTAGGTATTTATTAATTTTGTGCAAACTAAGGAATTTTGCTGTATATTAACTAAAAAGCTAAGCTTTTTTTTATGTTTTTGTGCTCACTCCATTTTTTATGTACTACACAACGTCTACACGTGAGGACTTGTAATTGGCTTTCTAACGATTATGGTTTCCTATTTTAGTATGTTTTTATTAGCTGTAAGTTCTCCATGTACTAAATAAATAAATAAAAATAAATAAATAAATCATATTATTCATAATTATATTATGCAACAAACTTTAAAATTACTGGTATTTACTCAAAAATCTGTTAGGTTGGTAGGTTTTTTTTGTATTTAAAAAACTTACAATGCCTTTCAAATGTGATTAGGATTAATTGCCCTGTTGTGACGTTACGGTTTACTGTCAAATCGAGGAAAGATTTTTTTTATATTTAACTAGCCTTTGTCAGCGGCTTCGCCCGTGTACATAAAATATAGCCTATGTCACTCAGGAGTAAAGCAGCTTTCTATTGTTGCTAAAATTTTTCCAATCGGACCAGTAGTTCCAGAGATTACCCCCTACAAACAAAAAAACAAACTAACAAAAAAACAAACTTTACCTCTTTATTATATTAGTGTAGAAGTGTAGATTTATTTACGAACCGTAAACGAAAAAACTTTAATTAAATTTTAGTTCTTCAATTTTAGTCATCTCTCAGTTCTTATCGCAAAATTTCTTCGATTTGACCGTATGACGTTACGTCACAATATGGCAATCGATCCTATTATAATTTGGAACGCATAAATACAAAACAACGACGTACATATTTCAATAACATCGTCAAAGTTAAATCAATCATTAATTTGAATTTTTTTTTTGCCAACTTCGCACTCGTTTTATTTATGACTCCTAAGTATTAACATTACAAATAAGAGAGATACAAGTTCCAATAAATTATCAATCGAGATGCATCTTCATCGACATTATATCGAATACCCACTCTTATATCTCTAACCAGGTGAACCCACCATCACTACTATCGACGATCGAGCTGGTGAACGCGCTGGGCGGCGCGGCGCTGCAGGGCGAGGCGCTGTACTGGTGGACGCAGTTCTGCGCCGCGGTGGCCTACATCAAGACCATGGACTACCCGCGCCCCGACAACAACGATACCTAGCGCATACAGACGCGCCTGGTCAGTACACGCCTTCGAGATTTTTTATTGAATGCATTGACTTCTTCTTCTAATTTTCTTCTTCTTCTCCTGAAGCCGATGGATGCAAGACGCACAGGACCGGTCTTTGTGGCGGCGCTTGGGGGAGGCCTATGTCCATCTATGGACTTCTTTCGGCTGAAATGATGATGATGATGATTGACTTCCAAATTGTTCATATACAAATATTGTGATGATGAACTTCTAAGATATGGAACGGGAGTTCTATTCATGGGATCATAGCATAACTGTTGTAACAAGTAAAATTGTTTTATTGATACACTAGCTTTTGTCAGCGAGTTCGCCCGCGTACATAAAATATAGCCTATGTCACTCAGGAGTAAAGCAACTTTCTATTGTTGCTAAATTTTTCCAATCATATCAATAGTTCGAAAGATTACCTCCTACAAACAAAAAAAAAACAAATAACAAACTTTACCTCTTTATTATATTAGTGTAAATGTAGTCGATGAATAATGCACCGGTGAACCAAATGGTTCCGTATCATGCAACGCAATAAAATTGTTTGTATGTACCGTCGAGGTCGCTTCCGCCTGATCACTTAATATTTTTTCGCCCTAAGATGAGTTCCTTGACAGTTCATTTTTTTCCAAACGCATACTACTTTAGACTAAAAAAAAAATAATCTGGCAAAATAATTACAAATTGAATGATAAAAAAATACTGCCTTTTGTAAATTACAAAGTAAATTATCGTGATTATAATTTAAATACATAAAATTAAGTACATAAATTAAAAAAGTATAAATTTAGAAAATGTGTAATGCGTTGAACGGAACTTCTGATTATAGAGATTGACACTACCTAATCGACAAAAAATTGATGAATCGGAATGGCCATCTTGGAATCGCGACCGCATCGCGTCAGTACGAGTGCGTTAGCCTTGCATCCTTCCGAAATGGATATAAGCTCTAATCAAGAATCAAGTTCTGATAGTGAAGAGTAAATAAATTATTAATATTTTAAATTTAAGGTTTTTGCGTGGAAGAGTAACAAACATCCACATACACATCCATCCACAAACTTTCACATTTATAACATTAGGATATTAGTAAGAAAAAAAATCGAAAATTAGCAATCTGATTCCACTTTCTTTGCCAACTGAATCGATATTATAAAAAAATCGATTAAATTTCGTTAGGTCACTTCACTGTAATTGTCAGACAAGAACTGTCAAGGAACTCATCATAGGACGAAAACATATTAAAACAAAATTTGCGGCGCGGCACTAAATCAAACTTTTGAAGTTTTCGTTTCGAGTGCTAGCAAAATTAAACTTAGCGGTGGTCAGACGCAAATGTCTTTGATGGTACGTTAACTACGTATACGGCTTTATGTAATCGATTAAAAAAAGAAAGCGTACGCTTCGTGAATCGGCGTAAATGGAACAAACAGTTGATATTGATTGACTTCATTGAGTTAGCCAACGTGACCAATCATATCAATATAGTTTATACTAACTTACTATTCAATTTTCAGATTTCAGCGCGTGTTCAGGATACAAAATTGGAAATCATTCGCCGTCAGCGGTGCCACACTGTATAAGCAACGACTCACATAATCAGACACTACAGCTACACTTAGAGATCTATAACGAAATCATGCTAATCTATATACCAGATATTTATACATAAATACGAAAAAATCATGTATACTACGAGGAAAATAAGTTGAAACTAAAATGGCCGTCTTTGCTTTGATTACGTGCAGCCTCCGCTGTGCTACACTTCGATTGAGAGCCGAAAATCTGTTACTGCGCATTGAGGGTCGATCGCCATTTTGGTTCAAGTTATATGCCGCATATCGTAGTGAAATGTATGAGGGTTGTCAGGAAAATCCACACCACCAGTTGGTGCCACTTAGCCAAGAGGTCTTCTACTTTTGAAGCAGAGAGTTGTGCAGATTCAAAACTACTCCTTGTGTGTGATGTGTCGCAGCCATCTGGTTAAATTAACCATCCAATTGGATGCCTAAGCTGATAGTTGTTTGAAATAAAATCACTCAACGTTTAACAGCTTGGCGTATTGAAAATTAACCCTTTCGAAATGACTAGTCAACGACTCGGCCAAGTGATTCAAATTTACTCTACTAAGGTAACGTTGCGGTCAACAACATGACTAGTTGTTTTTCAGCCATTTGATTACATGTCAGTGTTTAACGAACGCCCTAGGCGTCCAATTGTATGGCTAATTTAACCAGATGGCTGCGACATATACATCTGGATCAATCTCTATAAACTATGAAATTTTAAGATGAAAATAAAATAAAAAGTCTTCTTATTTTACTATAGATGTGATATTTGTAGCAAAACCTGCTTCGCTTCTAAAGTATCAAAATTATACATAGTGTAAACAAAGTAATCAGAGGTATACATTTTAACGCATGTCATATATCCTTGAATCATTACATTTTAGTAAATACTTATTCACTGTAAACACCATATTATGAATACTAATAACATAAGCGTCAATCTTATAGAAATTTTTCCGTTGCAAATGTAAAATACTTCAAATTATTTTAACATCAAACTTTTTTCCTTCCGTAAGTGGCACATCAGGTTTAAGAGAAAGTTTGACTTGTAGAATACCATCTTTGTCACTCATGCCAATGTTTTTTTTGTAGAGTGGAAATAATCAAATAAATATTTCTTCCACACTACCTAGTGTGAGAGGGGGTGCCAGATTTTATGTTTTTATTATATGCCCACCTATGTTTCTTCAGTTTTCCTTAGCGAGAGCCTCAGTCCCGCAAATAATCCGCTGCCCTGTTAGGTATCCGCCCGAACCGGCTCCGTCGATTTAACGCAAGCTACTAACCGGACGGTGAGCTTCTTATTGCTTACCGTCCAAAAACCTTTCCTCTAAATAACTACTATAATTACATCGGTGTTCGGCTTCCGCAGCCGAACACCGATGTAATTATAGTAGTTTCAAAATAATTATCCAATTACGTCAGTGACAAAATCTTTCTACTTGATGTGTCAAATTTACATACGGATGCCGTACCTATCTAGGCCGTGTTCTGAGTTGCGTCAAAAGCCATTATATAGCGAATCCGACTAAATTTAATAGTCACAAATTATAAGGGCTATTGAGTAAAATTGTGACGTTGCGCGTTGGTTGGATTCGCGATACCGTAATTAGAGACATAATAGAAAGACAATACTTGTGCGAACGCCGGCGTTCGCTCGGAGCTCAAAAGTTTGGTCGCTTTTGACGCAATTCGGAACTATGGGCTACTAACAAGGTATAAATGTCAACACAAGAATATGTATCATGCAAAAGTTTGTACCGAGTATTTTAATAAATAAAATATTAGGCTTATCAATGTAGAGATAGAATAAGGATTCAGTTAACTAAATATTATGTAGTAGACGATATTCGTAAGATGTGAAGTGTGCGGATGCGATCATGTGTTCTCAGCTTTACAGGCCGTATTACCTGGATTTTAGCAATGGCTCTCTTTATGTGGGGGTTGGTAAACCATCAAATATTTTTTGGTTTTACCTATAGTGTCTGAAACCCATACCTTTCACTTCAACTCTAGCCAAGTTACGATCGTTTCGTTAACGTCAAGCGCTTGGATATGCCCACGCTTCCAATGCTTTTGTTTTGACAGAGCGTTGGATTGGAGGCGTGGACAAACCCAAGCGTTCGACGTTAACGAAACGGTCGTAACTTGGCTAGGCAGGGGCAATTGCTTTTTGCGTTCCAGGACTACTTTGGCCCTTTCGAACCATCCTGCATGGTCAGTGAACCCAATTATGTTTGATTTTCAATCATTTGTATTCTTCTAGATAACTACAAGGTAAGGATCATTTTCAGATGTGTATAAATTCAGAATACTAGGTATTTTATTTTATACATAGTTTATTTAAACTGTACTACATAATGTGGATATATAAAATATTCATCAACAGCTTTTTATCAAGAAGACATCGTCTTTAACACAATGTAACTAATTTAAAAAAATAATCTATATTTAAACTTGGAATGGAATCTTTTAAGAGTAACGTTGTATTGTCCTAGACCATTCGTTGAATGATTTTATCTCTTTAGTGCTCTTATTTTAATTTATGGGTGAATTTCTTACCATGTTGTATTTGAAATTCAGACATCCATATACAGGCACTGCAGATTTTTATTTTGAGCTCTTGTCGTAGCTTTGTAGTGTAATTGGCGATATTGTAACTAGTCTTACTTTACTAAAAGATGTATAATGATTAAATTAGGCACTGTCTAATGGTAGCCACACATACATACAGTACAGTACACTTGCGCAAGTTTAGACTTGTACAAGTATACTGTAACATGTGTTGTAAGAATTTTGTGCAAGTATCTTCCAATATATCTGAAGTTCTAGAAGTCTAAATTACGCAAGTATAAACTACCGCGCCTCACCATAAACAATTGCATCACTGCTTACCATCAGGTGGGATCGCAATCAAGTACTAGTTTATAACAATTAATACTTGTACAGGTCTAAACTTGCGCAAGTATACTGTACTGTATTTGTGTTTGTGGCTACCATTAGTATTTTTATGACTAAATCGAGTCAGTCAACCAGTTCTTAGTATTTGAAAATATAAAAATCTCATTTCACAATATCGTCAGCTGCAGTACCCGCTTATATAGTTTGTATATTTTATTTCCCCGTACCTGTAAAGGGCACGATCGCTGCCGGCCCTCTCGCGCACTGTTACCTAATACGACATCTTGATTGGTCTGTGATTTTAGCGTTGGATATAATACTCGAAAATGTGTATTTTTGAAAATGATATAGGTATCTCAAGGTGTGATAAGTAATATTAAAATTGATATCGAAAATAAGAGGCCGATTTTAATAAAAAATAATTTATTGGAAAGTGTACATTTATTAGAATAGTTTGTGTAACTTAGTTAGGTTCAAATAGTAATATGTAAGCGGTTAAACTCGCTTGTAATTTACAACTATAAACCATTATTAATCATTGAGGAAACCCCGTAATCAAAATATCATCAATTGTCATGTTTAGAGTAGCTGTAAGATTAGTTTTATTCGTTGTCTAAGCACCGGTTTACTTCGCACCCCGATTTAAAAGACACTATTTTTGAACTAACTTAGCATGTAACGAGATCGAATAAAAATACGATAGGACGTAATCTTCTAGTTGTTTCCATGTATCAGGGAATCATGCTTCATTGTAAACATCAATTCTTATAATTCAGATGCTAACATTAAAAATTTTTAGGGCATTATTTTTGGGAAAAACCAAAGCATTTAAAAATCATTCTACAACAAAACACTTGGTTAAACAAGTCGATGAATTAGTTTCATTTTCGAAGTCAGAAATTTCCGAAATAATGTTGTCATCTGAATATTTAGAACTGACGGAATTAGATAATCTTGAAATAGATCTTGTAAGTTGTGAAGAGACGCGAATTGTTAGGCAAAGCAAGGATATCATCTTGTTAAAACCAAATCCATCTTAAGCCTAAACTAAAAATGAATTCTTATAATATTAATTTGAACTCTTACAACTGTGTTCGCGTTTCGTCGTAACTTACTCACTTATAAATTACTGGCATAATTATAGCTTTCTAATCTCTTGCCTAGGTAGTCAGCTGACGTATAGGGTAGTTCAGTGCTGCCGCTGCGTCTCATGTAAACATGTACCTAATGTAATCAGAGCAATGAAATTATATTTAGCAATAATATTTACTGACTTTTATTTGTCGTACTACACCCACTGCCCAAGGCTCTCTTCTTCCACGAAATTTTCCAAACCTTTATAGATTGGAGAGTTAGAAAAACTAGTTTTTACACCACCTGCTCGATAATGTTCAACCCGCACCTAAAGCAAGTCATTATTCCCTAGGGAGATTATGGCCGATCCCAAGGGAATAATGAGATTTAAATTTGGAACGTCAAAAATTAAAAAGGGGTTGTCCAAATTTGTATGTGGCCTCGTACGAACATGTGTCCAAAGCCACGTTCACATCCACGTAAAGTTTACATGGATGTGAACGCGGCTTTGTAATTTACGGATTTTTAAGGTTAAGTAGTGGTTTTGATGTACCAGTCAGGTTATAGAAGGCTTCAATCCTGACAACAGGCTTATCTTTTTAGAGTTCCATAGTCAATCAGCACTAGAAAGGTATCGATATGTTTATCAACAACCCCGACAAAGTGAAAAAACAAAGTGGTAAAAAATGTTTTATTAGGGTACGTCCCCTACACGTAAAGTGGGGAGAGTTTTTTGACGTGACAACGTCTTATAATTCGATGGAGCCGGCTGCACGCATGAAAAAACATGACTCATGCGGCGTTACCTCGCTCTGGGGCGTTCCATTTAAGGTTTGAAGTGCAAGCGAGAGCACACAACGAGCGACAAAGAGGCACAATAGGCCTCGTTCAGCAGTGTTCGACATCTGTTTCTCTCCTACTTGAGTGACCGATGCGTCCGCGTGGACAGCTGCTATACAATAAAAAAAAAAATACATTTACATGTTTTTGTCAAGTATGAAGTGCAGTGTAAAGTGAATGTGGTGTCAATTGTTTATAGCCTCATGGCCTTACTACCTACGTGAGTGACCGACCACCTGTGGGTGCTGTACGGGCCAAGCGAAGCGAAGCGAACGCGATGAGTAAGGGATGATTCTCATTACAGCGTGCCGTGCCCGGGGCGGGGCCCGGACGGGGCACGGACGGGGCACGGATTTAATCTGTTTCATATATTTTGTATGAATCAATTTATATTACACAGTGCATTATCCGTGTCCCGTCCGGGCCCGCTCGACGCACTTCAATACCACGTTTGTTGCACGGTCCCGCCCCGTTCCCTCCACGTCCCATAGTAATCAGAACATTTTTCGTGCTGCGTCCGAAAATAAATTGCGTAGCACGGACGGGCCCCGGCTCGTCCACGCCCCGGCCCTGGCACGGCCCGTCGCCCGTTCTAATGAGAATCATCCCTTAGTTTGATATTTTTCGGGCGAACCCATGCGGTGCGTTGGCTATAAATAAATTGCGGCGGAAGCGACGATCTAGCGCGCACGTAGTACAGGTACAGATTCAATCCACCGCTTCGCGTTAACGCAGTACTTTGATGTAACGGTAGGCCTTTCAATAACGAACTGTTTTCAAAAACTGTTTTATATTCTGCTACGGAACAACAGTTTTCCATCTGGCCAAATCGTGGAACAAGTGTGACCAGGTTATAAATATCCAACAAAAAAAAAAACCAAACCGTTTTCGAATTCTGGACAAAGCAGTCTTCGAATTACTATGTGCGAATTGTCACCTTCCTTTTAAGAAAATAAGGTCGAGTATCCATTGGTTCAACTATCAGTGTGTCGCATTGTCGTTATCGTTTTAGAAAAGTTTAGCTACGTGACGGTAAAAGCGTTATTCCGTCCTGCGGCAAAAGTCTCTGTTGCACAATTGTTAAGGAAACAAGGTTGAGAATGCATTCATTTAACTTTCACACTCGTATTATCGTTTGAAAACCAGTTCTTGCAATGAAAGATGACTTTTGTTTATTAAATAAAGCACACATTTTATTGCCACTCATGAACTGTCCTTTAACCAGTTGCGACAACGAACGTTTTTTTACAAATACTTCACTCAACGATAGTTTCGATTTCAAACCAGCCGAGACGAGTTTTTAAAAACCGTTTTTGTCGTCGCAACTATTTTGTCAAATCTACGTGTACGTTCGACTTTGGTCTTAGCGGCGAGCGGGGCAGTATAGGTAGGCGATTTGGTCGTAGAGGATTATGGCGAAAATGGATGTAGCTTTTATACAAAATTAGCTAATCAATGCCTATTGTATTTATTTATTTAAACTTCATGCACAGTAGGTACATAGGCGGACTTAATGCTACAAGGCTCTACCAGTCAACCTTTGGGTTAAAAAGGACAACACTGTGGTAGGTGTGCAGAATAAATAAATATTTTTTCGCATATTGCTTTCCCTACTTTCTAAACGTTCGTTCTTTCGTAGTACGTACCTAATATGACACGTGAACAATACGCGGCATGTAAAGTGACCCAAAATGGCGATCGACTGTCAATACGCATTACAATAACAGATTTTTGGGTCTCGAAACGTATGAATGCTCTCGGGAATAATGGCGTGTCCACCAAGATGACACGTGCGGCCGGAAAAGATTACATTGATAGCTTAAATGATTGATAGAAATAAACCCAAATCCCACTTCAAGACGCGCGATGTGAATATTTTCTACCTCGTTGTTTGGGCGATTTCGCAAATCACTTCTAGAATTCAGTGGAAATGCACCTTTAGCGGGAATTAGCCGAAGTAGTTGCCTTACCTTACTCTGCCTGTCTAGTTTTCAGGTAACTCGGTTCCCGATTCATGGATGTTAAGCAAAGTAGACGCTTGAAAGCGCTAGGGGAAAAGCCAAGTTTCACCCAAGCAGCTTTTGGCATGAGTTAAGCGAGCTAAGTTATTCTAGTCATAAAGGACGCTCACTTCTTCCGAATGAACGTAAAAACTACTACGAGCATTTACGCACGTAGGCAGGCCGTAAACGAGACACGCCCCCCAACCGTGAATGGCGGGCTGTAGGTATAAACAAGTTTGGCGATTACGCGCGCACCGGAAGTAAAGCCACGCGCATGCATTGAGCATATTGATTCGGCGTACGGCAGAAACCCTGCTGCGTTGGCTATACATTTATTATGATGAAGTTCCGTTCGTTGCAGAAGAGAATTTTTATCTAAAGACTGCGTATTATCTATCATGCGTGAGTCACACGCCATGTGGTTTTCTCGCTTTTGTGTCGGTACATAATATGGGTAACCAACCCACAGAGCCCACGTGGTGGATTACGGTCCATTCTCTTTTGTTAAGAGACCTGGTCCCACCAGTGGGAACAATATAAGGATGATGCTATATTTGGGCAATATCTTTGTAATGATGTTCAGAACTTTCAGATAATGTTGTGTTCATGTGTATTGGTATGGATTTTCAGGAATAAAAAATACATATTGGCGCACACAATTTATTATGTACTTGGTTTTACATTATTTATAATGTACACTTATAAACAACACGAGCTTTGCAGCAGCAGGTCACTGAAACAAAAACATTTTGTTAGCAACTGTCGTATTTTCCTTACATTGTTTATATTGAAGAATATTATCAGTCGTAGTGTTACGTCATGGCATTCAGCAGTAGCAAATAAAAGTAATTACATCATTGACACGTGTAAAATGGCGACAATTATAAATTTTTGAAAGGGCAACCCTACTGCAGTTTGAGATTCGAATTTTCAACTAGCCAATAACGCCATGGATATTGTTTTTATGTTTATGATATTGATTTAAAAACTAATAATAATTACCTTATCACAGTGTAAGTCAGGCTTACGAACGTGGCCTTTCCTTCTTCTCTTTGTACAAAGCTAGGAGGGAGACATTAGCCACCTTCACGACCTGTTCAACAAAACACAATCATTACAACATGAGAAACATAAGTTTGGCAAAATTATTCACTCACTCAAAAATAGATCAAGCCATCTATTAGGAGTCAGTAGAAATCTATCAGTTCTCAGAGATACAAATACTCCAAAATTTATCAAAATTAATATTCAACAAATTTGAAAAAATAAAAAGAGAAATGGTTAAGAACTGAATAAATAACAGTCAATTTAAAAGATCTTTGTAGGCAAACTTGAATGCTTATTGAGGCTGTTAACGTGACTTGTGTTGGAAGTTCAAAAAATTTGAGTAAGTCTCACCTTAAACCTGACTCCGGGAATGTCACCAACGGCGTGACCCTTACGACCGAATCCTGCTACTAGGACTTCGTCGTTCTCTTCAATGTGGTTGAGACAACCGTCCCGGGGTACGAATGCTGTTACTTTCTTGCCATTTTTGATCAGCTGTACTCGCACACACTTGCGGATGGCAGAGTTAGGCTGCTTGGCTTCAACGCCACTGTGGGCAAGAGGGAAGAGATTATTTAATGTTATACTATCAAACAAGTACACACAGTATTCTTTAAAAAACAAAGGCATGAAACACACTAGGCAAAGTGTGCAAATAGAGTTAACTTGACTTAATCACAGAAAACTACAGTTCAAAACCATGAGTGATTCAACTTTACCAAAATAGTTTACTTAAAACAACTAAACAGTCTAGTAGGTATATTGTAAACTTTAGGGAAGTTTAAAACTGTTCACAGTTCTCCTTCAAACACCCAGAATGTACTGTAAACATACTTTTTAAACTCCACAACTTAAAAAATCAATATAGGCGGCACACACACGTAAAGTAACGGCGCAAGAGCGTAAACAGCATGCCTATACATGTGTATAACCTCATTCATAGTTCAATGACCCATGTGGTATTTACACATCTCATGTTTCATGCATTTTGTTTTTATAACAGCATTTTAACAGTAGTAGAGAGTACTGAGCTAGAAAGTTTCTTCAATTAACATTTAAAACCATGCGAAAACACGACACCAAGTTAGGTTGCATGTGTTATTACTAGATGGGGCATAGTACAACTATAAAAACACGGTTACAGCATTGTTTCTTCAATTCCAAGTCTTGATCTTGCATCTTCTTCAGGAGCGTCAGGACGCCGCCACTCGCAGTATTATCCTGTGATTGTAGTAGGAACACATTCACGGGAATAATACTGCGCGCGGAAGCGTCGCTATCCAAATGCCGCGTCCATCTTCTCGACTTCACTAAACAAACATCAAAGTGCGCCAAGTTCAGTAAACACTTCAGCATTCCGTGACACAAACATACATCGACAGACCACGAACATGCTAACAGTGCATTAGAGACATACTTACACTTTCTCCAGGACGATGCCCTTAGCGTGAGATGCACCACCGAAGGGATTGGCCTTCCACCTCGTCCCCATGTGGGCTTTCTTGTAGTCTTTGTCAGCCCATCGCTGCTCTCTGCGGTGATTCACGTGCTTTCGCGCCGTGCGAATACCACGGGGCTTACCTGAAATATTGACGGAGCCGGTTATCACTTGTGTTTACGATGCACGACACAGAAATCAATACACCATAGTTTTAACTGGATAACGTAAAAGGGAAAATATTTAATGCACCTCATAATTAACGCAGTGTCAGAGAGATGGAAATGGATTAGTTTTACACCACGAGAAAAACATGTCTGCGCCATGGCCGACACCTATGCGTGCACGTATAAGTTTAAACTTTTAGGGGAATTATATTTGAAAAATTCACTCCTTCATGACATGCGTATTAATTACACTGTTACACACAATTTTAAAATAAAAATAATAAATAAACTATATCAAAACTGCACAAAACTATTCCTTACCCATTGGGATAGCACGACACCAATCGGCTACGGATGGGAAAAGAAATTATCAAGCCAGCCAGCCAACCACCGGCTTCAACTTATCACTATTGCCAACATAAGAACACTAACATAGAGTTGCCATTTCTGTGAAACACGCAATCAATATTAGTTGTTTTATTTTTAAGAATTTTTTATTTTATTTTACGTGGTGTAAAATGAAGATAACGATGAATTTAGTAACAAAATAAAAATATCAAGTATTTATAAGTACTAAACTAATAATCGCAAACTTTGTATGAAAGCTGCGTCGGTGTAGATATGGCATAATTTCGATGGTTTGTACATAATGGTAATACAGATAACAAAAAGGACCCTTGCCAATCATTCGTTCAATTTAATGTCAGCGTCCTGGACACTATGGTCGTCGATGACATGATACTTGACAGCGTTAGTGTCATTGTTTACAAAAGTAACTGGTGTTTTCTCAATTTTTCTAGAATCTTGAGCGTTTTTAAAATAATCACATAAATTCAATTTGCTGTAAAAAAGCCGCTACAATGACGTTGAATCTGGGACGAAAGGATGGGGGTCCAGGTTACGTTGGTATACAGTTTTGCCAAGAGTGCAACAACATGTTGTATCCGCGCGAGGATAAAAACAACAAAGTTCTCCTGTATGCCTGCAGGAATTGTGACTACAAGCAACTGGCCGACTCAAACTGCGTGTACGTCAACAAAATTATGCACGAAGTCGATGAATTAACGCATATTAACCCAGATGTTGTGAGTGATCCTACGCTGCCTCGGACGAAGGATCACATGTGCCCTAATTGCAACCACAGAGAGGCAGTATTCTTCCAAGGTCAGACAAGACGTGCTGAAGAAGAGATGAGACTGTACTACGTGTGCACTAGTTGTAAACACAGATGGACTGAGTGAAAGTTCTGTATTGTAAGATTAAAATTAAGTGTAATAATAAATTGCTTCTTATCAAGCTCGGTTTTTTTTTTTAACATCTAGTTAATCTCTGTTAAACCTTGCAGCACATTATATCCTTCAATCCTCAAGGAATAGGTTGTCAATTTAGAGCTCACTGTTAAACAATTCCTTTATAACATAACTCAGGGTAAAATTTAACACTGTAGCGCCAAGGACCCAGCATGTAGGTCTTTCTAAAATAATTGATCAATCCAAAAAAAAGATTTGGTCTTGATAATGTGGTGTTGGCCGTAAACTTAAGTCAACAATTATAATGGCTAAGAATAACAGCCACTTGAGAGGCAGGTTGTGGGCACATTGACAAATTATTATGATTTTAGTACAGGAAATGAGAAAGCTATTCATGTTGACTCGCTACCTGTGTTCTGCTTATTGAAATGCCTAAACAAAAACTATTTTCAACTTATTTGTATGCAATCCAAGTAGGTATTAATAATATTTTAAATAAAAATCAACTTTACTTTTTTACACTTTATTAACTAAAAATATTGCCAAGCATATCTGTTCTAAATAACAGTTAACAATTCACAGCCATTTATTAATAATAAACATGGAGTTTACTGCCTGACTTAACTCAAACATACCGCCATTATATTGGTTCAAATAATTTATTGTTACAATTTTTGGTTTTTTAATTAATAATTTTATGACATAGGCCTGTTAAAACTAGAAATATTATTCTGCTATCACTAGAAAGTATAATAAATCAATTAATACATGAAGGTTGAAATAAATTGATTTTTAGTATGCTTTTGACTGATTTAAAAAATAAAAAAAAATGTTGTTTACATTATGTAATGGTGAAATTAATAAAAGAATTCAAAGTAAAGAATATATTGTGGGTTGTCCAAAGTTGGACTGAAAAGGAACTGATCACTGCACCCAGTGAGTGTGAGTGAGAGTAACCTATTGATTCCATGATGGAGACAGACATTGACTTTGTAGCTATTTCTATCTGGTGATAGCAAAATAATTGAAGTATAGAATTGACAGTAAGAGTGGTAAGCTGTATGCACTAATTTGGCACATAGTGAAGTACTTTATTTTTCAAAGATTTTTTGCTACCCTTCCATACGGCAACAGTCTACTTGAATTAATTAGAACAGTTAGAGTATTGGTTGTGTTGCAATCAATTAATAGAAATAAAAGTACCCTATAGGTACTAGAACAAAAAATCTGTTAGAATCTAACTACTATTTAGCTTAAAAATCTACTAAATATCTAAAAACAGCCTCCCTGTTACAAACATCAGGGTTTAGAAGCCTAGGAATAGATTTAGTTTATCAACAAACAACAGATAGTAGGACTAGTGTAAAGGTCTGTGCCCTAAAAGCGTGTGCAGTAAAGTTCAAAGTCTAAAATCAAGCTTACACTAAGTAAAGGTAGAATTTCGAAATTGTTAAGATATTTAGTAAATGCAACGAGTTTTAACAGTTTAGGTCGAATATATTTTATTTAGTTAAATGTTATTTCAATTGTTTTAAAAATTAGTTATTGCATTCCTTCTTATAAACTTGACATTTACGGTAAGTAGTATAGAATTCAATAAGATTTTAATTGATTTCATCGATTCGATTTTTAAATTTCACTTAATCAATTACAATATCTGGCTGTAGACAGTGAGTTACCACATAACTTCACTACAATACTACCATCACTTGAACAATCTCGAATTAATCCATTTCAATTGGCCTTCTAGGCAATACTATATCTAAATACAAAATATTTTTCTCTCATTTATACCTAAAATTACATTCAACTAGGTTTGTTTCACGCGACCCTGCCGCCAATTTAACAGGAAAAGACTTTGTTTTTAATTGAAGTGGACCATATGTCAATAGGTTTTGGAAAATTGTAATGGTACAGTCAGGGCCAGCAGTCTCAACTCAATTCTCAATATAGTATAGTTAGCGAAACTGACACTAGATGGCGCTCGTTCAGTTGTCCGCTAGTAAAAAAAACTTCTAGAAGGAATATAAAGAAAAAGTTGAATTTAAAAAATAATAGACTTCTTTAAGATGTACGTACAAAAATGGCGTAGATCTAGATTCATAAATTAAAAGAACTTGTTACCTACTTAATTTGTCTCCTTGTTAATTTGCTATTTAGGTAAGGTACCTAAGTCGAGATGAGACTATCGACCCTGGTCTCAAAGTAGCATAGTTTTTTTTTATATAAAAAACAGATTAAAAGTGTTTATTTAATCAAATATAAATTATTATATTGATTGCAACTTTGGTAGAAGTATCGGCATACAAGGAGGAGGGGGGGGGGGCCTTAGTATGATCAAGAGTAGCACTCATCTCAGGATGTTGTAAAACTGATAACTTCGCACATAAAATTAGGCATGTCAGAAATCATTCTCCTTCCCTCCGAAATATAATGTTAATGGCCAAAGTAATACAGAGAAAAGAAAGATAAAATTAATTTACATTTATCTGTTTTTTTACAAACAAATTATCAATCAATCACACGATTAATTATTTCTTTCAAATTCACTCGTACAAAGCACTATACATTTAACAGGAAAAACTTAACAAGTGTACATTATAATTTTATCATCAACCTTGAGGAAGACGGGTTTTCAAAAATTTTAAAGAAAAGCAATAATCCTTCTAATTGGTTGTGAAAATGGCGCCTTGGATCAAAAGCGCTGTGCTGTTTTTCTAGAAGATTAATTAGTGGATGAAGTACATTTTACTAAAAAAAAAAAAAAAAATTTTGGAAAACAAAATATTAGTGACGCATGAATAGATGGAATCACCATCGCTATTCACAGCTTCTCGCATAAAACCGGTGTTTACAATGGTGTGCTTAAGGTATAGGAAAATTAACAACAAATTAAAACCGGCTTAGCCATATAAACAGGGCCAAAAAGTAAATGACTAAAAATCAAAAGTAGGTATCGACAAAGACACACGGCAGTGCGTCAGCCAAGTTTAGAGAAGATATTGGTTATTTTCTCTCTCGTGGACGGCGCGTTTGTTTTTAACTATTTAATGGGTCGGATAGCAAAAAACGTGCCTTATTCTAATGGTTCTAGTTACTAAATCGTTTGATTCTGTGGTATAAATACAATTATGAATAAATAAATCCATATGTTAATTGCGTTATACGTATATGTTATATTGACTTTTTAAGCACCAAAAAAATCTATTAAGACTATATGATAATCGACGTTTTGTATGCTGGTCTTATGTGTATACTATAGCCATTACAATTAGGTCTTTCATCTAATAATGCTGGCTAGTTTAAAATATGGCTACTAGGCAATGGTTTTTACAATTTAAGTACTTATAAATGTTTGCAAGTATTGACTTTACGCATTGAAATCTCTATAAGTCACTACTTATTTTATACAATGTCATATTGGGTTAATGAGCGTAACTTCACGAGCATGATTAGTAGGTATCAATTAGCAGCAATGATTAAACAAACTTTAACGCATGAAGTTACGCTAATTTACTTAAAGAATTAAACCCTGCTTAGCAGCACAATGGATAAGTAGGCCTTACTGTTATTTAACGCAAATGTAGGTATCAACAACTCATTGGTGTGTATATTTTTCGCGCGTTAACTTATTTATTTTAAGTTACTCCCTAAAGTTTTATGTGCGTATAACCGTATTGCTTCTATGTTCTAATAAATTTTATCAAATTCAAGCTCGGGCAAAACAACCATTTCTCTATTCTAGATTTAAGCTTCGAAGATAAATAGGTCAAAATATTTTAGATAGAGTATAGCTTTTCACCAACTTCTCCGAACCAGAGGCAGCAACGCCATTTGTTACTAGTATTTAAATAACAAAAATTAGTAGAAACCAGTTTTGGCCAAACTAACTAGTTTCGGCTAAGGTTTCGTATTTGGCTATAAAGAAGCCAAATATTCGGTTCCGACGATATTAGCGTCTTTGAGCTGATGGTGATAGTTGTAAGTACTTGTTCGTCTATAGATGCGTGTTATTTGTTTTAAGTAATCGTCGAATTATTCGATTATTTAGTATTTTATGAAAGATAAGTACCTATATCGAAAAAAAGTTAGGAATAACTATTGAAATATTATTTTAATTTCTTGTCAGATTTTTATTGGGTACCACGTTAGTTTCGGTAAAGGCTAAAATTGGAATTGAAAACTTGATTGGTTTCGGTCGGTTACAAAAAAAAATATATATTATTATTTTTATAATTTTGATCACTGCTGATTCAAATTGATTACTGGTGCTGTATAAGTAGAGAGAATGTTGTAGTAGACCACTTCTAAATATTTATTTATTAGATGATCATATCGTATTTTTGATCATCTCTCTAATGACACGATAGAGAGATATTTTTATTTAGTTTGAAAGAATTCTTTACTTTACCTTCTATCTTGAGGTTTGTTATGGCTAGCTAGCCATAATTACATGGAATATGAAGCTGTTCTACGTATTGTAACTGTATTGTATTTGATAATAATTAACTATTTTGTATATGAAATGTGAAGATTTTGACTAAAGTAAGTAATAACTAACCACCAGGTTAAGGTCAGGTCAAGATATGGCGTCTTTCAATCAACACTATAGACCGTAATAGTTGCATTATTTAGTGACAAATGTGGCTGTTATGCTTTTAATTTTTTAAACTAGTGCTGATAGATGATAAGCTGTGATGCAACCGTTGATTGTGAAGCACATTAGGTTATTAGGACCAAAAACGAAATGGGCCATAATATTGGACGCAATTCTATTAGCATTTAGTACTGTTTTGCTGGTGAAGATCAAAGATAAGTCATATTTATGATGATACAATTTTTGATCACGGAATATCATTTTCTGAGCTAAGCGGACGGCGGCATGATTTGAAGACGGATTATTTGGTGTTCACTTATTGCAGTGTCGATGATTAACGAAATATCCTATTTGCCTCCTATTATTTTAGTCAATGCCATAATGAGAAAAAGGGAAAGTGCTATTCGTGATATAGCTCGGTCTCTTTCTCTCACAAAGGAATGATGAAATGGTACGGGTGGTTTTTACTGTTCAATGAGGGTGTCCTAAAATGACGTTCACCAGATGGCAGCACTAAGGTGTCAGTCCAGGCACCTGTCAAAACGTTTACGGTAATACATTAGCTAGACATTAACATCAGGCGTTAAAAAAAAGGCGGTAAGTGGTAACAACTAGTGATATTCATTTTCCTGAACACCCTCTTGCATCTAACAAGTGTACCTGGATATTGCAGTGGAATCTAAAAATAGGTAATTCTCTAAGTACATACGTACTCAAATGATTAATTGACATGTTTCAGATTGAAAAAAAGGCCTCTAACTACAATTTATTCAGATTCCACTGTAAAATAGTATATAACCCAATGACCGTTCTGCAAAAAAGCAAAAACGTGCTCTCAGCGCCAAGCTACAATTTATGTAATACTTTTTATTTTTGTGATTTTTTGTTAATATTGACGAAATAATATCAAGTAGTTCACAAATAATAAATTTAGAATGTATTTAGCTACATTATTACCGATACAAACTGGAGAAACAATAAAGATCTATTAGCGTTAAAAAGTGTAGCATCTGTCATGTAGTCATGACGTGGCGCGCTGGACACATTTTGCTTTGTCATCATATGTCTTGGTGGTCAATAGGTTAGTCGAGTTTTGTAAATTTCTGGAAAGAGTAAAATACTTAATAGAGCCTATTCCCTATCACGCACTTTTAACACGATCCATTTGACGGCCTAAACTGAATTGTTAAAGAGATAGAGCAATATAGGTTGTATAAGCTCCATCTTCCTTTAACGCTCGCGCTAATTAAATATTAACAAACATGGCTAAGCTCAACACGTTTTGTATAAACCCTCTGAAAACTTACAACCCTCGACTTCACAAAATGAGGGTGTTCTACAATGACGTTCAAAAGATGGCAGCACTGAGGCATTAAGCCCAGGCACCTGTCAAAACGCTTATGTTAATGACATTAGTTACATATCAACGTCAACGTCAAACGTTAGACGTCAACGTCATGTAGGTATGCTTTTAAAAAAAAAAGACCGGATGTTTAGATGTCGCCACCTGATGGTATGAATTTTCACGAACACCCTCATCGCTAAAACGTTTAACTAATCGCATCAATGTAAAAACGTGGCATCAATCTTCAGCCTCCTGCCACGTATGGAGAGCCGTCGTCAGTGTTGCGGGGGAGTCGGTATGTCCGGGAAGTTCTCGGGCAGCGGGGGCAACACATTGGCCTCAAATTGCCCGGACAAGTTGCCCGGGGGAGAGTAGTTGGCGACTACGATGATCTTGCCGTCCCGGGAGCGAGCCTTGCCGACGCCGAAGAATGTTGTTGCTACCCAAACCATTTGCGTGAAATGACCTGAAAATTGGGGTGATTTTTATTATTTAACAATTATTCGCTCAACTTGGCGAGAGCTCTGCCGTGCCCCCAGATTACAGCTCTACGGTTGTCAATGTAATTTTATTCAATTAAGCTAAATTTAATTTCTTATTATTTAACATAATTGAACTCAATTTTAATTAAGTTGTTTTAATTATAATAATGCACCGACATAGCAACATTACATATTAGACTACTAAAAGTTGTTAAAAAATAAAAGGTCTTTTAGATATTTGACGTTTTTTATTGTTAAGGTACCTACGTTAAGTAACCGTCTACATTATGAAATTACTTTATGTAAATAATTATTATTTTATTGTTTATTCAGTTTCGTTCTAAGTTTTTTCTCAAATGTCAAAATAAGCAGGTCTATTATTTTTAACTATTTTAATTTTGTACGCAATAAAAGTTGAATTATTATACTATTAAATTAAAATGTCAGTTCTATTCTTGATAATTATAAACAGTTTGTTTACCTGCATTAACGTTGGCATGAAGAACATCGGGCTCTTTAAAATAATGGTACTGGCGCACCGCTGCATACCAATAGGAAGACACTTCTTGACCTGTAATAGGAAACAAAAATATTCAACTTATCTTATAAGAATGTTAAAGATTTATTTGAAAAATTGGCTCCAACTTCATCGCTTTTCGCACTAGTGCATAAAATACTTCGGCTAGCCGTAGCCCCCAAGCCTATTCAACTTAACTAACTTCTAATGTGACCGGACCATTCTCACATTGGCCGGTCACAAAAATCGAACTTGTCTATCTAATATATTAACCTATAAGAATCCGCAAACGTTTTCTCATAATATTTTTTTACAAAATAGTTGTACTTATCTAATTCTATATTTATTTTATATTCTAATTAGTCAGGTCCTCTAAGCATAGGTATCTAGGTGAGGGACATTACCTGTGACGTCAGGCTGTATAGCGCTGACAGGCCGCTGGTACAGGTTCTGACCGACGTCGCGGTCGTTCCTGTAGTGGAACTTGTTGGTGTGGGCCAGGTGGTTGGCCCACGCCTGCGCGTAGTCACACAGCTGGAAATTGAATAGTGGGTGTAAAAACTTTTACTATAGAACCAAACCTGAAATCGCGAAAAAAATCTCCAATGATCGTCTAAAAGCTTAGTGAATCGATCTTAAAAAAATCTTTCACCAGTTTAATACTGCTTTATAACTGAGTGACTTAGGGTCGTAGCACACATATCAAAACGGAAAGGGATCGTCACCGTATCAACTCGAGCCGTTCAGTATTATTTGTATGAAACTCCTTACTGCAACGCACACTTATCGGAATCGTAACGTAATCGCATCGCCTCGTTCAAGCTCACGAACCGCCGTGCAATGCGCGGTCAACTACGGCTCTCCGCATGCTAGCTTTACGTATCTTCGTCCACTCTCCGCCCGCAGTCTGCGTTGCCGCACGTGGCGGCGTGACAGCACGTCGCCACGTGCGCCGTCACGGTGACTTCACGGTCGCCTCTCGTCTGTACGATTCACGAGAGAGGCGACCGTGAAGTTAGCCTTTGTGAACGTTCGCGCGTGTCGTCTAGCTGTAGCCGAGTCGACGGGGCGGAGCTTCTGATCCGACGATACGAGATGACTGTTTGACAATTGACGCCGAGGCGATAGGGTAGGCGGTGACGGCTCCCTTTCCGTTTTGATAATGTGTGCTACGACCCTTAGGCTTATATTTTTAAAATTCATTTGACAAATAATTTGAGTGATAAATTTGGCGCCCAACGTGGGCCTATCTAAAAGTTTATTATACGAATAATAAATATAGTATAAACATGCTTATATAATAGTTTCGTTTTTATCTTGGCCTAAAAAAAATATGCTAGTAATATTTTCTCGAGAAATATTGTGCATATCTTTTGGCGCCCATCGTGGGACCGGTATAACTGAATACCTCATTTTATTATTTTTATTTTTTTCCTTTTCTTCTTTTTTCATAGAACTGTATAAAGATTAAACCTCCTTTAGTTTTAACTTTTAGTTTAGTTTTTTACCTCTGGTGCCATATAAAGCTGGGGAGAACCATGTCTTTGACGATACACATTGTGCCAACACAGACACTCTGTAATGAAGTCGCTATCCTGCCACGCAGTTCGGACCTCGCTCCACTGCACCACCATGGTCACTGGTTTGGACTGCAATACCTGTAAAGCGTAAGACAAGCATACTCAGTTAAGTACCTACCACACATTTGAAATCAATAAACACTGTTACAAAATCAGATCGTTGTTTTAAGAATCGTATTCCTATTATCAGTATTTCGTACCATTAATCAATACATTAATAATAAAAATCTCGCACGAATGTAGACAGATACTACATTCAGACGTCCTATTATTTAAGAAAACAGCCTTGAGCGCAGCGCTGGCCCAACGACGAAATCCAAAAGGGTACTTGGATTTGTAGGTACGTGATTTTATAAAAATAATAAATTTTACCAATTTCATCCAATAACGAATCCCGGCCTTGGTGGGGCGGGAAACAGTGTCAGACTCTTACTGACTAAACTACCTACCCTGTCCCTACATTGCCATACATACCAGGGCCAGAGCCTTCCTTTCAGACACAAACCGTTGGCCCTAATTAGCTTCGACCCTTCTGAATGCCTTACTGTTTTAGACTCCCTATTGCTTCACCCATAGAAATATAAAAAACAGCAACTCTTTTCTCTATGGCTTCACCTATAATGGGAGGAGTATTTTAAATCCCCACGTAAATCAAAAACCAAGACGTTGTCTGAAACCCAAAATGTCTGAAAGAAAACAAATTCAAGTTGATCCTAGAAAGTTTATAGGTGCCCGTATTCCACAGAATTCGTGACCTGTTTGGGCCTGAGCCAAATAACTTAGTGGCAGTCCAAAATAGGATTTATGTGTATTTGTGTAATGTGGCTCACGTATAAAATGTTATGCAATGTATGAGGTGCTCGAATTTCTACGGTCTAGGGAAGCTTGACTCGGCACTTTTTTACGCTTCACTTATTTTATATTTTGCTCTACCGATTTCAGTTTTCGAAGCTGGGGCCCTAGACAAGTGGCAATCGCTCCGTGTCGAATCCATTTCTAAGTTCGATTTCGCCTTAACGATGTCGACCACAAAATGGTAGACAAAGTGACATCGACTAACATATCGATAAGTCGAAGTGTTGGTTCGATAAAATAACAACTTCTTGGCTATGGTTATCGAATTAAAACGTCAAATTTGACGTATAAACAACTACTAACAATTAGCGAATCGAAAACGTTTGACTACGTGACTTTTCGAAGGCATATGTCAGTTCCATACATTTCGGAGTTTCGAATTTCGTTATCGTTAGTGAGAATGTGACTTTGTCTAAGCCCCCTGGTATACATAGGTATGTTTTTAGATACAGGTTAGTATTTGTTTTCGTTTGTTATCGCCACAATTTACCTATAGGTAAAGCATGTTCACATGATGCCCTTGGCCTATACCACAAAAATTGATCAAGTGCCAAATTATTATAGCAAGAGTCTTCTTTCATTCTAAAATTCTGTATAAGCTTCTAGTTTTTAAATTTATATTTTTTCTCTTTAGGTTTCCAGAGCAGGTACTAGGAAACTAGACTTGTATGTAGAGTTACATTAGATCCACGCCACGCGACGTCGTCGTCGCGTCGTAGTTCTAAGTATAATTCAGGAGGCGTGGCCCATGTGGGTGGCGGACTACTGTAGTTCCAGCTTAAAGCTCTCTTGGGCCAAGGGTTGACTCCTGGGCCAAGGGTTGATGCGAAAGCGTAACACCAGGACCTGGGAATAAGGCAAGAAAGGAATGGGGTAGGTTTTTTAGTCAGCAAGAGTCTGACACTGTCTCCCGCTCCGCCAAGAGCGGGATTCGTTATTGGATGATTTTTACCTACCATAAAAAAAGTCTAGTTTAAAACTATCAAAAACTCAAAACTGAGATTAAATACTGCCACTGTGTACCTACCTGCATTTTAAACCAAAAGCGATATTTTTCGTAAAAAATAATGATTATGTATATATAATTCATTATTCATTTTAATTTCATCTTTTTACTAAACAAAATGGAGGGTAGATAGTAGGTAATTTTGTGCAGGTATGAATATTGGCTCAATCAATCAATAGCAGCACCTGATGTTGCTCGTCGTACCTCATTTATTTAAAAGATGATTGATAGAATTTTCTAGCTATATTATGATATTTATTATACAGCACAGTTTTTTCAATGGTTTTTTAAGATATTAAAATGTGTCTGAGAGTGTTGAATTTAAATACACACAAATATATAGGTACGTACCTATCTGTAGTTTATTTTTAAGGAACGAAATGTTTAAAAATACTTAATGAAAAGTTAATATGTCATAGTTTCGTCATTTATTAGGTTATACACTTTTTTATGGTGGGTAAATTAATCTAATGACGGATCCCGCCCTTGGGTGGAGCGGGAGACAGTGTCAGACTTTTACTGACTAAACGACCCACCCCGTTCCTTATTCCGGGTACTTCGGGGTCGGACCTTCCATTCAGAAACCGGACCGGCGCCCCAGTAGGCTTCAGCCCTCTAATTGGGCATAGGTACATCTACACTAATATAATAAAACGGTAAAGTTTGTTTTTTTGTTTGTAGGAGGTAATCTCTGGAACTACTGGTCGGATTGGAAAAAAATTAGCAACAATAGAAAGCTGCTTTGTTCCTGAGTGACTATATTTTATGTACGCGGGCGAAGCCGCTGACAAAAACAAGTTAGGTATATACACGTCATTGCAATGTTAGAACCAGAGACTAGAATTTTAGACGTCATTAGATACTCCTAAGTCCACATAACATCACAATAGCTTTATTATCTTCTAAGCCATTCTCGTTCAGCCCCCGCACTTACCTACCTACGCATCTTATATCACATTTTAAGGGGCATATAGCAGTATACACCGTTAAATTTTGATCGTTTTAATCCCGTGGAGGCTCGATCGGGTACATGAAAAACTCTCGATTTATGTAGATAAAAAAAAAATTTAGTAATTTTTTTTCGAAATCTCGTAGTGATATACGCATTAAAAAAATCATTTCTTTAAGTAAACGAGTCAATGACCGCGTAGGTAGTCTTCGGGTGTTGCGTACTAACTACCTACAGGTCATTGAACTGGCCCAGCTAATATTTACTTTAAAAAATCAATTTTGAAAGTGCATAAACCAGCATAAACGAATTCGAATAAAAAACAAGTGCTTATTTTTTTATTTTAACTTTACAAATCGATAGTGTTTCATGTGCCGGATCGACCCTTCAAGGGATTAAAACGATCAAAATTTAACGGTGTATATTATATCTCATTTTAAGGGGTAAGTATATGACTTTTGATGATTTTAAATCCCACATCACGTCTAAAGTTCTAAAGGGCTAGTCCGTATGTTTTGAAAAAATATATAGGTAGGTACATATTATGTTAAATTAGACTATTTTTCTAATAATTTGATATAGGTACAAATATTTACATCATTATCATTACATAGTATAAAACAAAGTTGCTTAGATCCTATGTATGCTTAGCTTAGATCTTTAAAAGTACGCAACGGATTTTGATGCGTTTTTTTTTAATAGATAGAGTGATTCAAGAGGAAAGTTTATAGCTATAACATATCACCTTTGCACCCGTGCGAAGCTGGGGCGGGTCGCTAGTATTTTTTATAAAACTTTGTGTAATTTATTTTCAAAGTTATGTCTAAGGGGGCGTTCAAGTATTACGTAACGCAATTTGGGGGGGAGGGAGTGTCTCTTAAAACGTTACGATGCGTTACAGGGGCGGGAGGGGGTCTTTCTCACAACACGTTACGTAACATTGTTTTTTTTTAATAAAAAAATATGGAATCAAAACTCCCAAATTGGCAACCCTTTTTATTTACGTAGTACTTTTCATTTAGGAATCCCTCGATTGTATTAGTCTGGTCGTCGACAACGGCTAAAGAAAAGCTAAATAATAAAAAAAAAGTTTGGGTAAAAATTGTCACTTGAGTGTTACGTAACTTTTAGGGAGGGGGAGGGGGGTACAGAAAAACGTTACGGTGCGTTACAAGGGAGGGAGGGGGGTCAAAAATCTTCAAATATTGCGTTACGTAATACTTGAACGCTCCCTAACACAGCCAAAAAAGATCAGGCAAAAATCATTGGGTATATTTTATGGAACTTTCATCAACTACTCGTAAAAGATAATTTATTTACCAATCTTTTGATATTAAATTATTATTCGAATAATCTTCATGAGCGGGAAGTGACGCTAACTCCTCGTTTTTTTTCACTCAAGGTTGCTGTCGTATATGTGGCCCTTAACTCCATAATTACCATATTTCGTGTATGCCATAAGCGTCTTAAATACCGGTGTATAGTGTATATGAGGCCCATCAGTCAAATTAATGCAAATATGCAGCTTAACATAAACCGCGTCGCGGCCCCAGCACGCGATTGTTGGAGGAATAAACAAGGACACCTAATTACTTTTTAATTGGCCTTTATTTTTCGCTTCTTTGTTGCAAGAGTTAAGATTTTAAAAGAGTTTTTAATGAGGCACAGGTTGGCTGCTCTGAGTGAGGTTGCCAGATTGAAAAACATTTTAATTAAATAAATCTCTAGGGTGAACCACATTTAAAGTTAAATGTTAAGTGGAAGTAAACGTAGAGCAGTTTTAAGAAATGAAATGCTGTTTTTTTAGGGTTAAAATAATGTTTATAGAATCACTTTGTTGTCCGTTTGTCTGTCTGTCGAGACCTCTTCTCCGCTGTCATATCCATCCAAAGGTTGTCTTTAAAAAAATGCTCTTAGCGATAAGACCGCCCACTGTAACACCTTAGTAATTTTAAGCTCCTAATGTACCAAATTGTATTTATGGTGTATCTACAATAAAGAGTAAGTATATCTATATATTCTATGTACTTCCTTATGACCTAGAATCCTGAAATATGGCTTGAAGCAAGCTGTCATTGCACAAATGTTGGAAAACTCTGAAATATATATGTAAAGTAGTTACGTCACAAAATATAAGAATATTAGCGGTGCGGAGAGATCTTCGTAACTCAATTCGGTAATTGAACAGTTTTCATAGGCAAGTTAGTATGGAACCCTCAGAGCGCGAGTCTGACTCGATCTTGCCCGGTTTTTTTTTTCATAAATGTGTATCTACCTAAGTCTACGATCGTTCTTTATTTAAATCTTAAAATAAACTTTCTCAGAGACAAGTCTTTTACATGATTAAATCCTCAGAATAATGAAACTTAATCCAGCCAGTATCAAAGGCGTCGTTTAAAAAAAGAAATAAAAAAGAAACATAGATTTTTAAGAGAGTTGAGGTCGGGGAGTGCTCAGACCCTCCGCTGGTCAAAGCCGCAGGGGGAGCGAACTCTTTAAGACGAGTGGCCTCTGTCCTCATTACTGTAAAAGCCCGTAGTCTCTCAGGCTTTACTCACAGCCACAACATCTGTGGAGATACGTAATATCTAGACTTATATTTTTCCGATATTGAGCTTCAGTTCTATTCGATAGCCAAGTTAGATTATTATTTTCGTGGAGATATACGAGAAGATTTGCAAATGGAGACAATATTACATAATTTGCGTTTCAAATAAGAATAGGATCGATTTTGCGCCATTTTGTGACGTCATCGTTGTCAATTCTAAGACATTGGGTAGATTGAGCAAATAACTTCATTAAATTAAAATTTATGAATCGGGAACAAAAACATCTACGCATCTACATTATATCACATTTTAAGGGGCATATACCTAGGTAGGTATATGAATTTTGATGATTTAAAATGCAACATCACGTCTAAACTAAACGGCTAGTCGGTATTAAACTATTTTCTTAATCTTAATCTGTAAATGTATATAAAAGAAGAAACTGACTGACATATCAACGCACAGCCGAAACTACTGGGACTAGGACTAGGAGCGTGAAAGTTTGCACAAGGCTTCATTTTATAACGTACTAGCTGTGCCCGCGACTTCGTCCGCGTGGAATAGTTATTTTGGGCATCATATTTATTTTTGCAAACAACCTCTTCAGCTTTATAAATTATAGCTGTTACCTACGACTTTGCCCGTGTCAATTTCTGTTATTATTTTTTTTTCGACAATTTAATTTTTAAAAGAACATAATTATCTAAAACTACTTCAAAGAGCTACACCCCCCCTTGGGCATGCCATAATCTCGGCGGTAAGTCAAAGAGGGGTCTTTGAGGTGTGGTTGGATAGACATCACGGTGTCCTCACTTCCGCATGACGCAGTTTCTCACCAAACATGGCAAGTTCAGGAGATTCCTGCGCCGGATTCTTGCAGAAGAGACGCCCAGGTGTCGCCACTGTGTGGCCAGCCCGAAGCACATGGTGGAAGAGTGCCCCGCTTGAGAAGAGCATAACTGTGTCCTCGTGGGGGTGATCGGCGGCGACGACCTCTCGCGCCGGGCCTTGATTCAGGCCATGGTCCGCAGCGAAGAAGAATGGCAAGCGGTCGCCTCCTTCTGCGAAGCAGTACCTAATGCTCGTAAAGGAGGAGGCCGACTGCATAAGGCAAGAGCAACAGCGCCCTCGGCGTAGCCGTCGCCGCCGCGATCCCGACGATATCCGGCCACCGTAGACGCTGACTTGCGGACGGTGAGCAATGGGTAGCTCGCCTTCCGGTTGTCTGGTAACAGTCCAGACCGAGACCAAGTCGTCGACGGCGTGCACTGCTCCCGCGCGCCTCAAGGTGTTATCAGCAAACTGTGGGGCCCTTCAGGGTCGAAGCCTCCTGCAGCCGAGGGTTGGTGCGAAAGCGTTATACCGGGGTCCAGAACCCCAGAACCTACCCCGTTCCTCCCTTGCCTTATGGCAAGGGAGGAACGGGGTAGGTTGTTTAGTCAGTAAGAGTCCGACACTGTTTCCCGCTCCGCCCAAGAGCGGGATTCGTCATTGGATGATTTTTACCTACCATTAAAAAAAACCCTCCACGCCGCCCGCAAGCAACCCTTCTCCTCGCCCGCCGCCGGCCAGGCGCAGCGTCATATTTTGCATATCATGCGGCGCGTGTGAATTTTATATCGGAGTTATTTTAAAATTGTAATATCTTCTAAGACGTCCATTGAAAATAAGTGATGTCAAAGACAATTTTGTTCACAATTACATACTTTTAATCAACATTACATTTATTTGGATAAAGTATAATATTATTATGTTGATACAACTCTAACAAATAATTGGTAATAATGCATTAATTTCGGCCAGATTTGATTCCCATAAAAACGGTTCTAGTGAGTTAATCTTAAAAGATAGACATATACTGTCGCGGACATTTTTTTAGATCATTTTAAGAGGAATAATACTTTCATACATATTTTTTTGGTATCTTGAACCGTTTTCGCAGCGCATGCAACGGAAGCCCTCAAAGATGAATAATTTTCCCCGTTTTTTCCACATTTTCCGTTGTTTCTTCGCTTCTATTAGGCGCAGCGTAATGTTATATAGCCTAAAGCCTTCCTCGATAAATGATCTATTCAACACAAAAAGAATTTTTCAAACCGAACCAGTAGTTCCTGAGATTAGCGCGTTCAAACAAACAAACAAACAAACAAACAAACTCTTCAGCTTTATAATATTAGTATAGATGCGAACACAAAGAAAGGCTTTTCCAAAATTCAGCTCCTAAAGGGATGAATCATGAAATGTTTATATCGGAATATCTTCGGACATTCGCACTTCGTATATGGGTATATTAGGTACCTTAAAAATAAAGCAAATACCTACGACCATGGCTTTATATTACAACGTAAGTATATATTTATAACTAGCCTTCTGCAAGCGGCTTTGCTCGCGTGAAAGTAGGGTTTTTTGTACAAACTTTAGACCCTCATTATATCCCTTTAGGAGCTGAATTTTGAAAAACCCTTTCTTATTGTTCGCCTACGTAATAAAAGGAAGACTTGTGTAAAATTTCACATTCCTAGTCCCGGTAGTTTTGGCTGTGCGCTGATATGTCAGCCAGTCAGTTTAGTTCAGCAGGGCTTATGTACAATGCAGAGTCACAGCGCTGATCTTCAGAACCAGCCGCTGAGACCTTGATCGGCTGCCAAGGATCACAATATATACCTAATGTCTGTGGTATTGAGGCTTATCTAATGTCGAAATAATCGAAGACCAACGTAAGGCAGATTTCGACTTTAACCATCAAGTGTAAGCCGTTTTCCAACATCTAATACTTGTTTAGGTACGATGGTATTTTAACTTGTCCACACTGAGCACGCACCTTAGCAGAAAAGATAGGCTATATTAGCGACATTAGATAACATGATAGTAACCCTTAGAATTGCCCTGGTTCAGAAACCAGTGACCGTAGCCAAAATCGGCTAAGGGAGTATATCCATACTAATATTATAAATGAGAAAGTAACTCTGTCTGTCTAGCTGTCTGTTACGCTTTCCCGTATAAACCTCTCAAACGATTTTGATGAAATTTGGCACAGACAATCTTTAGACCCTGAGAAAGGACATATGCTACCTTTTATTGCAAGGACGCAGACGAAGTCGCGGGTACCAGCTAGTATAGGTATGGTATACCTAAGATTAAAGAATAAACAAACCAAAACATAAAAGGTACCTACAAAAGAACATAAAAAAAAAATGAAATTGAGTTGTAGAAATAAAAGCGCTTTACTAAAACTTCGTTATTCATCCCTGCCCACGGAGCAGAGACTAATAACTCCTCAGTCCTCACAGCTTCAGACTCTACGTCTTTAAAGTTTCACGGATGGCTGGCACATCTCGTTTGAGCCTCGCCTCGCCTCGCCTCGCCTGGCCCCGCCTCGCCTCGCCTCTGAAGGGGCTAAATTACTCATGAGTCTGTGTGAAGTTCGCCATCTGAACGTTGTTATAATTCAGGCGTCTTTTTAGGAACGTGTTCGTGTTAATTGGAGCGCGATATGGTGCGGTGTTCTGGTAAATATTTGAGGTACTAACTGATTCACACAAAAATTGCCATTGTGTAGAAAGCTTTGATATAGAGAGTGGTAGTGTTTTATGTAGAAGCAGGATTTTTTTTCCGAATTTTCATTCAATAAAGTATAATCCTTGACTGGCCTGTCAGTCTAGTAGTTAGTGACCCTGACTGCTATGCGGGAGGTCGTGGGTTCGATTCCCACCCGGGACAAATGTTTGTGTGATGAGCACGATCATTTGTTCTGTGTCTGGGTGTAATTTATCTAATGTATGTATTTAGAAATATATTTATTTATTTATTTAAACTTCATGTACAGTAGTGGTACATAGGTGGACTTAATGCTACAAGGCATTCTCTACCAGTCAACCTTTGGGGTAAAAAAGGGTTTGGGTTGTCTAGTACCCATAACACAAGCTCTGCTTAGCTTGGGACTAGATGGCGTTGTGTGATAGTTGTGGACGTATTATATTATATTATTATATTATCCTCATCGTACAAATTGAATGCTCAGTAACCGATTTCCGGGTCTCAATCGAACATTACGCGTAAACACGGCTGGGCCCCTACATACATAATATACATATGTAGGGCCCAGCATAGTGGTTAAAATTTTTCCAATGTTCCCAACATTGGAAAAATTAGAACAATGCCCACCATTTGGAAACTTGCATTAGCGTCCGAAGCTAATGTGCTTGCATTAGCTTCGGACGCTAATGCAAGTTTTATAAATAGGTATTTATGTAGACCTAAGTGAATAATTTTGACTTTTAGCTCCCGTAGATTTAGCGAAAGACAACTGAAGATACACAGTAAGCTTTTAGTCAAGTAAAGTCTGACACACCACTCAGAATGGAAGAAATTATTGAAATTCCCACTTTAGAAAAAATGTGCTAAATATCATTACATAGTAAGTATAAAACAAAGTCGCTTACCGCTTTCCCTATGATTGTATGCTTAGATCTTTAAAAGTATGCAACGGATTTTGATGCGGTTTTTTTAATAGATGGACTGAATCAAGAGGAAGGTTTATATGTATAATACATGCATAATATATTCAATATCAGTACCCGTGCGAAGCTGGGGCGTAAAATATTTTAGAAATTCTACAAAGCCAGATAGATGGTTCAATTTCCAAAGTCCTGAATGTATTAAGCTGTAAGAAAATACTGTCTGTTACATAAGGGAAGGTCACGACCACATGGCACTGTGCCAGCCAACTGCGCGCCTCTGTTTGAACAGGCCACAGACAATTTCCATATTATTCAGTAAAAAAAGTTACGCAAGCACGACGAATATCAATATGAGAAGCCCTAAAATTAAAGAAGCGGCTGAAACTGGCATTAAAATTCGGTATGTCTATCTAGATTTTAGATATTAACTACCTACTACCTATTTAAAATCTAGATATTATTTTATATAAATATTTTTAATCTAGATATTAACTAATAACTCCTCAATTTTTTCTTTTTTTCTCTTTCTCATTATTTTTTTTCTATTATTTTTTCTCTTCAAATTCATTTTTTTTCTATCTTGTATCTGTATCTGTAGAGGTTGAAGAAATTTTGAAAGAGGCTCGTACATATAAAAACTTTATTTAAAAATAAACACCTAGGTACTTTCTTCTATGTATAGTCTATATAACTGTATGGCTTTGTGAAAGATGGAAAACTAAATAAACAGCTACCTACTACTTTATTGAAGTTCTGATACAAGCTTTGTTTCTTTTAATGGTAACTCACACTCCTGCAGTGAATTCACGTCATGAATAAATAACCTACACAAGTTATGTCCCGTAAACTGCCCGCAAAGACTGTCCACATTGACGTTCACGCCTGTTTCTGCAGTCTCACGGCACTAATCTGGACTGTGAAGCCGCCATAATATTTTTTTCACTCCTTCCATTTGCAATCGGTCGTCAGACCGTAAGCGATTTAGTTCTTGAAATAAAATGGCATTGTGGTGGAGCAACCAGCGCTACTCCTCCCACTTATGGAACGTGGTTTCACTTCAGCCTTTTCACCACCGCAGTCGGATCCAACAGTTCAGCAACTAGTGGGTTTGTATGCAAGTTTAGGCGTAATATTAGAAATACGGCCATAATATTAGAAAAATAAAACCCCTACAAAAAAAAAACTGTGTATTCTAGCTAGACACTGCACAGACTCATTACAAACTGAGCCTTGACTGAGCAAAGAAGATAACAGCCGCTAACAAATTCACCGTCAACCCCAGCCCACGAAGATAAATATTTAGACAAAAATTTACTTTAAACCTGGAGTTATGACAAAGGGCTTGTACTAAATTGAATAGGCCGTAAACCCACCGGCTGCTTCATGGCGAGATAAGTACGGTTTCATCGCAAATCCTTTAATTAATTGGGACTTAAATGCAGATTATAAATGGACCTGACTGAGCACGGTGAGGTAGGTACGGTGCAATATGATGATCGCCTTCTCATTACATTCACCAAGCCCTGTGATTTGGCTTGATTGATGAATCGCGTGAAATAATAGTTTGTAGTACCTATACACCGTTAAATTTTAGTCGTTTTAATCCCGAAGAGGGTCGATGAAATGAAACACTATCGATTTGTGTAGATAAAATAAAAAAATAATGTACTTTTTTTCTTAATCTCTTATTGATATAAGTACGCATTTACGAAATTAATTTCTTTAAGTAAACGAGTCATTGACCTTGGAGGTAGTTGTCGGTGGTTGCGTACTAACTACCTACAGGTCATTGAACTCGCCCAGCTGACGTTTACTTAAAGAAATCAATTTAGAACATGCGTAAACTAATTCAAGTTAAAAAAAAAGTACTTTGTTTTTTTATTCTAACTACCAATCGATAGTGTTTCATGTACCTACTGAATCGATCATCCAAGGGATTAAAACGATCAAGATTTAACGGTGTATACAAGATGTCAGTAAACTGTAGGGGCCTAGCAGGGTCGAAGAATACTAGTACTTAGTCTTCAACCTTCGGCCACTACTTCGACTCGACTTCAACTAGTAGTCTTTCGACCGACTTCCTTTCAAAAGAGAGTGTCCCCAGTGCCAAAGTCAAACACAGAACGGGATGGCGTGTTTGGTCAGTAAGAGCACTGTTTACCTCTCCGCCCAATTCGCCCGGGATTCATCATTGGATGATTTTTACCCACCATAAAAAATTGGAAGAAATCCTTCCATAAAAAGAAAAAAAAATATCCAGTTCATAAACGATACTAAGAAAATAGCAAGATTATCTTTTCCAAAAGTCACAAAACTCATAGGTAATATGGAGATAAAGCGCTTGTTTGTCGTGTCCCCATCCTTGACACGCGTGACACGTCGCGACGTCATCAATTGGCGGCAATCCGTCACGTCGGTAATGTATCGGTTCAAGAATACGCTCCGCTGGTGATTAGTACGTGGTTGTGTTGCTTTCTTGTATTTCAGGAATTGTTGTTCATTATATAAATAGTGCTCTTAAGACGACTACAAAAGGTAACCGTGAGTTTTATAATACGCAAAAGGGCTGGCTTTTACCTTGGGCAGAGAATAAGCATTGCCATACAGCGTGGCAATGCTGTCAGCCTTTTGGGCACTTTACCAGGCGACAGCGATGCGGAAAAGTTTTTTGACGCCTTATTAGATTAGATATTTTTAGTTTAGTTCATAGGGGTTTTTTTATTTATGTATTTTAAGGCTACTTTATTATTTGATCCAATTGAAAAATTGATACGCAAAAATATATATTACTAGCTTTTGCCCGCAGCTTCGCCCGCGTACATAAAATATAGCCTCTGTGACTCAGGAGTAAAGCAGCTTTCTATTGTTGCTTAAATTTTTTAAATCGGACCAGTAGTTCCAGAGATTACCCCCTACAAACAAAAAAACAAAAAAACAAACTTTACCTCTTTATTATATTAGTGTAGATTATGATCCACTGCAGTAAACAGAATCAGAAAATTATATGTAATTCTTCAATATAAATGCTAGATAGTGTGTTCATGAAGTTGAACCGCGCTGGTTTTAGAGTTCGGCGGCCCATAGGCAGAGCATGCGATAGAGGCCCCTCAAATCGTTTGTAGTAGCGATACGCTGCTCTATAACTTCATAAACGCATTTCACTCGCTTTCTCAGTCCTGGTTTAAAAAAGGTTTTACAAAAATAAATGCCAATAGTTAATAACAACTGCAAATTGTATTCATTTGTTTAAACCATTTACTTTTTTACGAGTTTTCAAGCGCTATAATTCGCAGAGCCTAACGCCAAGATCCGACGGCCGTACTGTACGCAGCAAATAAGTTGAATCTGCAGCCCCCACATCGATTTGACCCAAAAATCGTTTACTGCCTATTTAAAGTCGATCACTATTTTGTTAAAATTATATGCTGGGGATTATAAGTTGCGTTAAAATGACGTAACTACCCCCAAACAAAACATTGTAACTGAAATCCCATTATAACGCGGCAAAATGTATTATTTATGTCTGAATCGTATCCGAAACAGCTAGGTAGGGAATGTTTTTGTTCCCACTCTTCTAATTAACTCGGCTTTCAGCACAAATAGGGTGTTTAGGTCAAGGACGATTATAATGGAGAAGTTTGGGCCATCCCCAATTCCGAAAAGTTATTCCATTCCAAATTCAAGAGATATTTCAACGTAAAATTCTACCAAGTGACCTTTTTAATTTAGAAGGATAATAGAAAGCTGGGCTACGGAAAACAGTTGATACAAGTAAAGTAAAATATTTCAAGAATACTTAAGTAAATATTTTAAATCTAAGATTAACTTGTAAAACGACTAGGGGCCAAATACACCAATAAAACTAATCGCAATTATTAAAACGAAGCTATAATCTCGAGTAGATGCCCAATTTGTGGAAAAATCATCCAATGACAAATCCCGGCCTTTCTCGGAGCGGGAAACAGTGTCAGATTCTTACTGAGTAAGCAACCCACCCTATTCCTTTCTTGCCTTGGTGTTACGCTTTCGCTTCTGAATTCAACCCATGGCCTCAGGAGATTCAAATTAAATAATCATAAAAGACCAACTGTGTTTGATTTTGAGCGCAAAATGAAGCTATAATTTTGATTAGACGCTCAAACTATGTTTTGTTTTAAATAATCATAAGTCATAGTCATAAGTTCATTGTGTTAAAGTCTGTTAATGCTCACTTCTCAATTTTAATTCTGCTACAACACTTGAGGACTTGTAATTGGCTAAATGTCGTCTGTTATTGTTTTTCTTTTTAATAAGTTTTTTTTTTGTAAGCTGTAATTCCACCAAGCTGTGTTAAATAAATAAATAAAAAAACCAATGCGTTTAATTTTGAACCCAAAATTAAGTTATACTTAAATCTCGATTAGACGCTCAAACTGTATTTAGTTTTAAATAATCATAAAGCACCAACTGTGTTTTGTTTTGAACGCAAAATAAAGCTATAATCTGGATTAGGCGCTGTTTAGAAACCAACCTCCTTGAGAAGGCCTGCATGAAACCTTTTTACAATGTACATTCAAAGATGACATTTTTTATTTCTTTTTTTGTTTTGTTGTTCATTTGTTTTTTTTCATCAAATACAGACCTTCAGCTTCAGACGTGATTTTTTTTATTATTTTACTTTCCCTGGAAATCTCTTCCCGTTCTAAACATAATTTGGTCCTTCGAGCCGGATAAGAGAATCATAAATAACAATAACACCAGGAAGTATATAATATATTAGAAAATACTACCGATTGGAAATTCGTGAGTAGCCGGTCAAGGTCCAAAGGGTCACAGCGACGCCATTTAAGAAAAAGGACATTTAAGGATATTTGACCAGTGCAGTACCTATTCTATTTCCTTTTATTTAAGAACCCATTACTCAGGTAGTGTTTTATATTTTATGGAGTTGTCAAGGTCAGTAACTAATAGCATCATTTTATTTGTTCATGTGCATTTTCACTTAAAGTCTATTTCTTTCACATAATAATCTATTGTCAAAGGTAATTAAGCAGCAAACTAGGTTTTCTGTTATATGTTAACCATTATAAGCAGTTTCCTTTATTATCTTGCATTAGATATCATAAGAAATACAAATAATAAGTGCCACTCAATTTAATAGTTACTTTAAATTCCCTTATAATTATTTTATGTTTAATGTAGTAAAGTTTAATGTGCAGATTTAACAGATTTAACCCTAATTGTAACCTCAGTAGGTTTTTTAATATTTAAGTTCATTTGACCATGTAATGTTTCAGTTTGGTTCCACATCTGCTTCCCAAAGAATGACTGATAAGGAGGAAAAGGAGCTCATCAAAAAACGAGCAAGTTTTAAAGGGCGATTAACGATATTTTCGAAATATTTAGAGAGTTTGGAGGATCCTTTGACGCAAACCCAGGTCAGCGAGCTGCAGTTACGCCTCGGTAAGATTGACCATGTTTATTCGCAGTACGACGAGATTCAGTTAAGGTTGGAATGTATTGCGGAGGACCTTGAGGTACAATTATCCGAACGTGATAATTTCGAATCTTTATATTACAAACTAATCGCCAAGGCACAGACCTTTATTGCTAAACACGATGTTGTTAATGACGATAAGTTGTCTCGGGTTAGCAACAATAAACTGGTTAAGTTACCTACCATCCAACTACCAAAATTTAACGGAACGTATGACAAGTGGTTGGAGTTTCGCGATACGTTTTCAAGCCTAATACATTTGAATGACCAAATAGATGAAGTTAACAAATTTCACTACCTTAGAGCTTCCTTGGAAGGGACAGCTGCAGTAGTTATTCAGTCGATTGAATTCTCTGCTAGCAATTATTCCATTGCATGGAGTTTACTTAATGAAAGGTTTGATAATAAGCGACTTCTTGTTCAGAACCATGTCGCAGCCTTATTTAATATTGAAGTTGTTAACAAAGAATCCTCAGATATTATAAAGCGTATCATTGATACTTTATATAAAAACCTACGTGCATTAGAGTCTTTAGGCGAACCAACCAAGTCTTGGGATACGCTGATAATTTATATTATCTGAATATATAAAAATCAATGCCACTTTTCGTTGTAATTTTATAACTCAAGAACGGGCTCACCTATCCAAACCAAATGTTCAGACTTTGTTCGGACTATTTAATAGACGGTTTATGTGAAGTTTGCACAAAATCGGTCGAGCGGTTCTTCATTTATCACATTTTTCTGTTACCGGGAGCGAAGCCGCAGGCAAACACTAGTTACTCATAAATTAGATTCGAGAACTTATCGTCAGTGGGAAGAAGAAAAGGGTCATTTAGATAAAAATAAATCAATAACATTAGAAGATTTCCTTCATTTCTTAAGAAGTCGTGCAGACTTGTTAGAGACAATAGAGGCGCTCAAAATTGTGTTACTTTAATAATCGCGATTAGTTTTATTCACGGTTTTATTGGTGAATTTGATCATAAAACGGTAATGCTCGGATTTTAAGTAGATACCTAAGTCTTAAATCTTCGGAGCTAATATTTTAATAACAGCAATGAACTCCGCAGTTTTATGTTCGATTCACAGACACGGCAAGTACTTGAAATTTAGAGTGAGGGTTAACTGCTATCGCGGGCTTGTTGACGACGAGCAATGGAGAGCTTGCCGTCGGACCCTCAGGGTAAGGACCGTGCACGACTTAACGGCGCGTATTGTCCTTAAAGAGATATCAGCTAAACAGAAGAGGCTTAGTGACTAACTTCTAGGGTCTCGGGAATTCTAGAAAGGGATACAATGATCCTAGTAAGCAAAAAGCAACTGAAGGTGTGTCCTTCTGTTGCTTTTGTAGTAATTGTAGACTAGACCAGTAAAAGCCAGACAGTATATTATATATCAGGGAATAGTACATTTTGATTAAAGTGCAGAAAGTTTGCCATTGCGACCGAGGCGAAATTCGCACGAGCCCCAGGCCAGTGTGTTATGGAGCCGAGGACAACAACAAAACACAAAAAAAACAAATTTGAACGTGGGTCAAATGACGGTAGTGCGGAAAACCGTCCATTGCGTGCCTGTAAGCGGTGGCATAAGAGCAGATTTCCGAGTAAGTGTATTGAAAAAATAATCACATGATTATCCACTTAAAAAAAAAGTAAGGGTCAGTAACTCATTACGACTTCTTCCTTGCCTTGTTCTCGTCTGATTATAATTTAGGTGTCTTCACAGCTAGAGTTTTTTTTTTATGGTAGGTGAAAATCATCCAATGACGAAACCCGCTCTTGGGCGGAGCGGGAGACCAGTGTCAGACTCTTACTGACTAAAAAACCTACCCCGTACCTTCCTTGCCTTATTCCTGGAGTCGAGGTAACAGTTTGCACCACCCTCTAGGCTCCAGGAGACTTCGACCCTGAAGGGCCCCTGCTGTTTGCTGACAACTCCTTGAGGCGCGCGGGAACGGTGCGCGCCGTTGACGACTTGGACTCGGTCTTACCAGACGACCGGACGGCGAGCTACCCATTGCTCACCTTCCGCGAGCCAGCGTCTACGGTGGCCGGATATCGGCAGGATCGCGGCGGCGACGGCTACGGCGAGGGCGCTGTTGCCTTAGCCTTATGCGGTCGGCCTCCTCCTTTACGAGCATTACTGCTTCACAGCTAGAGTGGCTGTAAACTAGTGCGCGTTACGATCAACTAGTATCAACGATTACTTTACTGCTTACCATCCAGGTGGGAACGTAATCAAGAACTAGTTTAAATTAAAAATAGGACACTGTTGCTGCGAAACCATAAAATGAGTACTAGGTACGTACTTCAATGTCTGCACTGGGTACGAATGAACTATACATAATATTAAGAATTCAGTCTACCTAGCTTCTAGGCTAGGTAGGTGAATTTATTGACCTGGCTGCAATCCACTCGTATAGCATGTCTGCAAATATTTTACAATGTAGGTATATATACTGGTATGCTTATAGTAGATACTGCTTTCTAAGTAAGGTACTCTTGTAAGGAACTCTTTTTGCTAAAATATCGCAGCATATGCTGAGATAGGAGCCTTTTTAATCTCGTACAGGTATTTTTTTCTTTCTTTCTTAATTTTTTTGTATTGTTTATAGGTTTGCACTTGACCGCTATCTCACCTGATGAAAAGCGACGATGTGGTCGATGATGGAGCGCGCTTACCTAAAATAAAACCTATTCACTCTTGACTTAAGAATTCTCGGATTGTAGCTGTCAGGAAACAAACTCCGGCAGGGAATTCCACTCCTTGGCTATACGCACCATTAATGTGTTCCCAGTTTCGTATACGTTTCGTTTCGTGTAAATAATTCTATCCAGTCTTACTTTATGAGGATTTAACACTAATATTAAATTTTGTAAAAATGGAAGTTTGTAAGCTTATACAATCTGTACGCCTATTCAAACGCATTTTTTATACGTGCCGTTCACGGACGTTATAGAAACATGCGTCGTCGGCACGCTTTTATCCTATTGAAGCTCTTGAAGCTGCGTCTGACTCGCATGCGTATCGTATCTGTAACCAGCGTCAACGGCGCGATAAAAAAATGTGGTGCGGGCAGTCATCCAGTGACAAATCCCGCCCTTGAGCAGAGCGGGACATAGTGTCAGACTTTTACTGACTAAACGATCCACCCCTTTCCTTCTTTACTTTAGTTCCAGAGCCCTGGTGTTCCGCTTTCGCATCAACCTATGGCCCTTAACACTATAATTTGTAATGGGGCAAGTACCTACTAATTCTACTTCAGCTAAGTCGCTGGGAGAAGCCACAGTGTTACGTAATAATGCTACCCCAAGGCATATTTAAAAACCGAGCTTTATGGCCCCATTTTAGCAGGTAAATTATTAGTAGCGTAAATAAAAACCCTGTCATTATTTACCTTGTAGACCACAAAGTACCTAAGGCTCTATACACACGCACCATGCACAACAAAATCGCAGCGACAAAAAGTGGTCAGTGTGAATAGTATCGCTGCTGCTTCTTACAGTTGCGGTGTAGTGAGCACTATCTCCATGTATTTTACATGGAAACTAGACCGGTAGAACTACACTTGATCCACACCACGCGACGTCGTTCTACGTACAAATCAGTCATGTTATATGTGTGTGTGTGGTATACGTGTGTGTGTCTAATGTAATTAATTTATGTTTTTGTTTGTTTTTGACTGGCCTGTCAGTCTATTGGTTAGTGACCCTGACTGCTATGCGGGTGGTCGTGGGTTCGATTCCCACCCAGGACAAATGTTTGTGTGATGAGCACAATCATTTGTTCTGTGTCTGGGTGTAATTTATCTATAATATAGCAATATAGCTAAGCAGAGCTTGTGTTATGTTTGGTACTCATAACACAAGCTCTGCTTAGCTTGAGACTAGACGGCGTTGTGTGATAGTTGTCAAAATAAGGATATTTAAAAAAAAAATCTCTGGTCGTTGCATTGTGGTAGCGGTGCAGCGGTGTCGTCGATATCACCCACACGATTGCGTTCGATGCTGAACAGAGTGAATGTTGAACTATGTGTAACTTATCTATTCTAATAAAGAACTAGGTTTTGCCCTCGGCTTCGCTCCCAGCAACAGATTAATCTACTCTACTCCTATACCCTATTTTTTTTTCATAAGAACCTTCTGACAATAACAAACACAAAAAAAAGAATTTGCGAAATCAGTCCAGCTGTTCTTAACTTTTGCGCTTATCAACATATTTCGTGATTCATTTTTATATTACAAAGATAGTGGCCAACTCTGTCCAACTACATGTTTTTGTTGTAATATAGTTGCACGTCTGAATAGACCCTAAGCTAGTAATTATACAAAATTTCATTTCCCGTTGAAAGCGATGTGAAAGGTGATTAAAGGTTTTGTTTAGTATTTAGTTGTACTTATCAGATACTAAATACCTATTATATAGCTGAAGAGTTGGTTCTTTTGTTTTTTTGAGTTTTTTTTTATGTAGTAAATCATCTAATGAGTTTTCCCGCTCTCGGGTGATAATTTAGGTAATTTATGGTCTTAGGACATGTAACGGTTTCCTCAAGATGTTTTCCTTCATCATTTTGAGAGCAGTGAATTAAATAACAAAAAAATAAGGAGTTTCTGGATTTGAACCCGCATATAATAACTCATAAATCAGGCCCTTTACCATTGGGCCACGACGGCTAAAACAGATAAAAATAAAATGTTTAACAAGGTATTTTCTTTCAAAGATATTCAAATCAATCTGAATTTGGTATAATTTATTTCGTCTAATTCACAGAAATCAAGATTCAAATCGTTGTTTCACCCTAAATTAATGGCCTAGTAAGATCGCAGATAAGACTGGTTCAACACGTTAATAAGATATTTCCTGAAAACACGAATAACAGGCCCTACCATGAGACTTTATCGCGCTTCATTTTACGACCTAAACTGAATTGATAAAGGGATATGGAGTGTCCACACTCCACTCCCTCTTTCTCTCTCGCACGATACCAAACATATTAAAAAAACAGCAAATAGCGGAGTTGTTTCTAATTTTAAAAATAACTTCAATAGTATTAGGTACATTTTGATACGAGTGCAGAAAGTTGGTCATTGCGACCGCGGCGGAATTCGCACTCAACCGTAGGCGTTCCACTTGTCTTACAAGACAAATTCGGAAAAAAACCCTTCTTTCCACCAAAGGACCCTTAAATCAAGATTAAAGAGATACTTTGCCGCTGAAATTGGTGACAAAGTACCGTATTTTCATAAAACCCGAACAGCTAACGAGGGGGCCGCGAAAGAAAACTTTTCTTTATCCTTTGTCCCTTTTGATGTTTCTGGCAATTAGGTAGAGTACCTACGGGTCAAATATGACTTACTTATAGAAGTTTCGTATATTTTTTTAAAGTATAGGTATTAATAATACCCATGTACGCAAAATACGCGCTTTAGACGTGGAGTTGCGGTTACCATCCCGATATACTGAATTTATATAAATACCCATTGACACCTAATTTTACCAACACAAAATCTGGTTTAAAAAATTCAAAATTTAATAAAATCAAAAATTAATTTATTAGTGTGATCTTAATACTATAATGCGTTACAGGTATGTCGAGAGTAAATGGAGAACACCCGCGCGTTTTTTTCGCCATGGTTACATAGTCATGGGCGGCCATGGGGGCTAGAACCTGGGTAGGTTCTGGGCCAGGAGGGGGGGCAAACCGATTTTTTTATAAGCTGTTATCAAATAAATAAATAAACTTAAATTATATTAGGTAATCTTTTACATATACATTCTTTAATACGAGTATCTACAATGGCTATTTTCAAAGCAACTTTTTGTTCTTCAGCAAACAACTTATGACGATAATCTATAATCCAGGGGGGAAAGTTGCCCCTTGCTGCCCCTCCCCCTCCAGATTACGCCCATGCACTTGGTCTAATTTAAGTGAACACAAAGCTTTGGGTCATTTTCACCGCCCCCTTAAATTTATCTCAACCAAACTAAAGTAAGTATAAAGAATTACTGTTTCGCCTAATGCCTTCATTTTCCGGGTCCATTCTCTGGTCGATCAGTGTTAACGAGTTCTTTTTACGTGCCGGGTTGGTGGACTCAGGAACCTTATTATTCAGCCAAGGAAATTAGTTTCCTCAGTTTCTGCTGAGTCAGTGATTGATGGAGTGTTAGTGATTGGCAGTTTTGTGTGGTTCATTGACGAGTGTGTAGGTAGGTACTTTGAAACACTTTGAGAACCTGGGGCCCTGGTCTGCTATTTTAAAAAGAAAGAAATAACATTTATTGGTACAGATACAGGGCATAGCACAATAATAAACACGTAAAATTTAAATTATTTGTGTTTTTAAATAACCTACTTAAAATACTACTACTATTTGATACAAAAATTGTTGTTTGCCCCACGGCTGCTCCAAACAGGCCCAGTTCAGCATAAATGTCAGGCAACCAAGTGCCTGACGCTGATTTTCAACTGGACCTGGATTTTCATAATATCGTCATTCCAATACGATCCCATCGTCATTTTGCTTAAAGTTTGTAATCTGTTAAAACGTGACCACTGACCGAACAATGATCAGCCATTGGGTCTCGAAGAAAAGTTGTACGAGCTGCGCAATGACTGCACAATGACGTTTTAATTTTACAATACGGCCGTCTGATCTTGGCGAGTTTTTTTACAATACGGCCGTCTGATCTTGGCAAGTTTTTTTACAATACGGCCGTCTGATCTTAGCGAGTTTTTTTACAATACGGCCGTCTGATCTTGGCAAGTTTTTTTACAATACGGCCGTCTGATCTTAGCGAGTTTTTTTACAATACGGCCGTCTGATCTTGGCAAGTTTTTTTACAATACGGCCGTCTGATCTTAGCGAGTTTTTTTACAATACGGCCGTCTGATCTTGGCAAGTTTTTTTACAATACGGCCGTCTGATCTTGGCGAGTTTTTTTACAATACGGCCGTCTGATCTTGGCGAGTTTTTTTACAATACGGCCGTCTGATCTTGGCGAGTTTTTTTACAATACGGCCGTCTGATCTTGGCGAGTTTTTTTACAATACGGCCGTCTGATCTTGGCGAGTTTTTTTTTAGCCTAACATCAGACTCGCCGTTTTAGAACGGTGCCGTAATGTGGATCGATGACCTGGTAAGGGTTCCAGGAATCCGATGAATCAGATGGACGCGTTCATTGTGGCGACACTAGACAGAAGCCATCCACTGTTGAACATAAGCCAGGGGGGCTTATGTTCAACAGTGGATGTCTTTTGAATACCCTGGTATAGAATCATCAAAGATTCTGGCTAAAAAAGATTTGTATGAATTTTGGCATACAGTTAGACCATATCCTGACAAGGTCTAACTGAACATAGAAAATGAGCTTTCGCTTTTGTAATATTAGTGTGTGATAGAGTACTTTTTACTTATTTCCATCATTGTGTCTAACGACATTCCAATAAATTAGAATAAGTAGATGATACAGCTACTTCGTGACATGATTACCGAAATGGAAGCTTCGAAAACAACACCATTACTCTTCATTACGGTCGCGGAAGCTCCACTATATGTACAAATGCTTGACCTTCCGACACCTTATCAAGACCTACTTATTTATAGTTTAGACTCTAAACATTAACGTTTCATATGTTATTAGAAAAATAGGCTAGAGTTAAAAGGCTCTTAATAAACTAGTGATAAATAATTTTTATTTTTTGAATGGGCAGTTGTGGCTGAGTGGTAAAGTCCCCGACTTACGAGTTGTACTCGTAGGTCGCGGGTTCAAACCCAGCAAGGCGCGCATTACATTGTGTAATTTATTTCATCACCACTGCTGACAAAACGTTAAAGGGAAACATCGTGAGGAAACCAATAATTCGAAAACATGTGACATCCGGGTCAGGACCAAATTTTTGACGCGACGGAATGTGTCACACTACAGGAAAATAAATGTAGCACAATAGAATTGTTGCGCTATATTTATTTTCCAGTGTGACACATTTTGTTGTGATTTCCGTTGTGCGATTACGATATACGTCACTAATTCGCACTAGGCCCGCGTGGTGGATTACGTCCTTGAGAAGAGGCCTGTGTCCTAGCAGTGGTAACATTAATAAGGCTGATTATGATAATGTTGAAATGATTTTTATTTTATAAATAGGTTTTTTACAAACTCTTTTACACATTTTTTTTTTTCGTCTTTGAAAGTAGATGTTCCCGGTAAAGTAGATGTTCCTAGCTGACTACCCTGAGATGAAACACCGAAACAAACTCAAGGGGTCAAAGCTACTTTTAAAGTCCATACACAAACACGTAATGGTCAAATCATATGAGAACCATGCAGATTGGAGTCTGAGATGATGGTCTTTTAAAGAATGTTGTTAGTAGCTCTCAAAGATTGTCTCACTGCTGGTGCAGGTGGAATCGCAGTCAAACACTAGTTTACATGATTAAAAAAAAAAAGTGGTTTTACATAGATTTGCATTTGGTATTCTACGGGTTGTAGTGAAATGCTGTATGATAGGTCGCTAAAATTTATACAATTCAAAGATGTACCTATATGTTATAATAAACCAAAGCATATTTATGTTACTAGACCCAGATTTTTTTTATTAGTGGCTACATTAAAAGTTTAGTATGGCCAAAAGTCATTGACATGTTAACGCAAAAGAATACCATAGATCCAGTGATTCTGGACACCCTAGTGGTGGAATTTTTCGTCGGTTTTTTCTATTTTTTTTTTACTGAATTTTTTACGTTTTGTAAATTAAACTGTATAAAACCATCATCATTCATTTGATAATGAAATATGTAAAAAAGTTTTAAAAAATGCTTGCGTGTTACATTACAAAAATTTGTTCAAAATCCTGAATTTAAAAAGTTAACAGAATCAGAAAAAATCCATGAACTTTTGGGGCCACTCTATTTTGGGACTTAAAATACCTGTTCGTGTTCCAAATGTCGACGTAATCCAATTTTCCAACTTTAGGGAAAGGTTCGCGTTTTTGTCACATCATAGGTCATTTTCATGGTTGGAAGCGGCTCAGTAAGCACGATCAGGCCCTTCACGCAAAATCACTTTCGTACTTCCGTACACTTCCGTATAGGTCAAGGTCGCGTTCCATTTCCCGAGATAGGTAATAATAACACAATAATAAGCATAACACCTGACGTAAACTATGTGATGCTTAATTTTGTACTTGGATAGGTGGGTACACAACTCCTGTTTTTTTTTTTATGGTGGGAAAAAATCGTCCAATGACGAATCCCGCTCTTGGGCGGAAAGGGAAACAGTGTACTCTTACTGACTAAACACCCCGACCCGTTCTTTCTTTGCCCTTCGTACAGGGACCAAGCCTTCCTTTCAGGAAGAGGCCCCAGTAGGCTTCGACCCTTTTGCAGAGTCCCTAGAATTTGACACGTTTGATATGCGACTTTTGAACATTTTAAATCCAACATCACGTTTAAACGCCTAGTCGGTATGTTGTGAGAAATAATTATAAGTACGAATATTTAGGTAGGTACATTTTTTTTTATTGAACTTGGTGTAATTTATTTTCAAAGTTACGTCTAACACAGACAAAAAAGCGAAGATCAGGCAAAAATCATTGGGTATATTTTTATGGAACTTTCATAAACTAAAAGAAAATTTAATTACAAATCTTTTGATATACTTAGGTACTTACGTACGGCTTTTATTCATATTGTGAAGGACAAATTATTGTTCGAATAATCTTGATGCGCGGTAAATGAAGCTAGATCCTTATGCTGGCTAGGTTGTTGGCGTACCCCATCTGCCCCTTGAGCCCCGAACGCCGGCGTTCGCAACTATTGTCTTTCTATTGTGTCTCTAATTACGGTACTCGAATATTTGCTTCATGTTGCAGTTGTTACCTTTGCCAAACTTTACAAGAATTTATAAAAGTTTAATGACGAACCAGAATGTTGGTGGTTTTTTGTCGAAAAACTTTTAATTTACATTCGAGCGTGCTCCAACTTTTGATAAAGTAGGTACGCTTGCACCTCGGCGTTTACTTTGTGAAAGTTTAAACAAGGATTTATTACCTCAAAAGAACGACCAAAACATCTAGAAACTTGTAAATAAATAATCCGAAAGTATCTAGAGAACGTATCGCTATACGTTCTCTAGTGTGTCATGTCAGCAGTCTAAAATACAAAAATTCTGGCTCTGCATAAGGCGGTTGTCACACTACACCGCATCACCATCACGTTGCATGTTGCGTGCTAATGCATCTACGCGCGTACTTTCGTGATTGCAGACCTGCATCGTCGTGCGGGTTTTCATATATATTTTTGAACCCTTATTTTTTTTTTTCTTCACCATCCTTGGTTGATTGGTATTCTCTACCAGTTAGGGCAGCTTAAGGCATTAAGTCCGCATGTGTACGTTTGCATTTTATTGCCTGAAGTTTTTATAAATAAATAAATGCTAATCACCATGATCAAAGTTTTAAAAAAAAATCCGTTATTTTTTTCATGACATGAAGAAATAACTTCATGACAATAAACTCTGCTAGGTACATAGATACTGTTTTTGACATATCTATGGTTTGTATATACATATAGATACTAGATTAAACGTAAAATATAAAATATAAGTAGAGACTCACCCTTTGTAAAAGTTTGGGCCTGTTGTCTAAAGGTTCTTCGATTGTATTCTTATTTTGTTCGTTGTCATTTTTGTAGGCGTTCCTGTGAACAAAGAAAAAGTCACTATGAGAGTCAAATATTTCAAAATAAACTCATTTAGGCCTCTAAAAAATGTGGGTAACTAGTTACCCGTACACCTATACACAATCCAATTAGAAAATACGATGGAGGTGTGCTCCGCTGGGGCGAAGAACCGCCATTTCCTCGGGAGTCGGGAGGCGATCGGCGGTGGCGAATTTTTGCGCCATACCTTGGTCGAGGCAATGGTCCGGAACGACAGGAAATAGGCAACGATTGCCCCCGTAGTAATCAGGGCGCGGCGCCTACCTTCCGGACGACGAGCAATGGGAAGCTTGCAGTCCGGTAATCCAGTAACCATTGACCGAAGGTGTTGTCAGCAAAACTATAAGGGCCCAGCCTCTTCGGGCCCAGCAATTTTACGATGTCCACTAGCCCTAATAGGCATCGTGCCTACTGGCTACTAAAAATGTAGGGCTACAGGCTACACTACGTACGAGTATCTCCGAGAAAATGATACATATAAACATTTCTATCGCAAAGCATCAACTAAGTAATCATAATGAATAATGTAGTACCCTGTCCGAAGTTATGTTCCGCTAAATTCAAACATAACCGATATTTAATGAGGAGCCGAAGCTCTGTTTTATCTCGTATAATTACTTATTCACGAGTCTCAACGCGAAAAATTGCTTTACCATTGCGTATTTAAAGGAATACTCGTGTACAACGTCCCAAAAATATCTCCCAAGAGAATAAAACACTCGTGTCCCAGAGTAAGACAATTTATTGCACAAAAAAACTGCATAGTTATTATATCGACGGAAAATCTTAACACCGCGATGTAGAAAGATGACGTCACGGCACAACGCCATCTGTTATAGAAAAGCGGTACTAACTACGAACATTATGGACTTGTATCAAATATTGAAAGGCAGTTTTATGTGTGATATAAACAGAATAAACATTCCGCCCACCATGGACGGCTCTGTCCATCAACCAAAACATGACAATATAAACTTAAATTAATTTGTTTTTGACTATGCATTAAATCTAATCTAGGGCCTTATGGTTATAATACAAGCTTATGCCTTATATAAAACAAATACAACAAAAAACAAACAAGTAAAAAATACAGGTTCATTCCTTATCTAATAAAATACAAAAAAAATCTACATCAATAAGGCAAAAACAAGACTAAGCATTTACAGGTAAAATAATTAATTTAGATATAGGTCTTTTAATCTCACTATTTTTACACCGTATTGTTACAACGCGAGTAATATTGTCCAAACCTGGATGCTTATTTGTAATGATACCGTATAGCCACCTGGCAGGTGGAAGCCCATCCTCCTTCACCAGAACTACGTCTCCAATCTCAGGTTCAGGCTTACAATTTGTCCACTTATATCGGTGCTGTAATTGAGTTAAGTACTCCAGTGACCATCTACGCCAGAAATTTTGAAGCATTTTCTGTGTAAGATGCCACCGCTTCAGATTACTTACCGATGAATTTTCATAATTAACATCAGGTACAATTACCAGAGGTTCACCCACGAGAAAGTGCCCAGGCGTTAATGGACACGAGTCTTCTGGATTGTTAGAAAGCTGAGAGATAGGCCTCGAGTTTAGGCAGGCCTCGATTTGAGCCAGCACAGTCGTCATTTCTTCAAATGTCAAAGTGCTGGTGCCTATTATTCTTTTTAAATGGTGCTTCGTGGACTTGACACCCGCCTCCCACAATCCTCCAAAGTTTGGAGCATGGGGAGGTATGAAATGCCAAGTCGTACCATTCATAGATAGGAAATCAGCTATTTCCGAAGCTACCATAGACCTTTCAGCATTGAATAGTTGTCGCAATTCCTTTGCACTACCAACAAATGTGGTCCCGTTATCACTCCACAGGTCCAATACTCGGCCACGCCTGGCTACAAAACGCTTAAAAGATGCCAGGAAACTCTGAGAAGTCATGTCGCTGACAACCTCGAGATGAATAGCCCGAGTGGACATGCAGACAAATAAGCATATATAGCCTTTAGTGGAGTGATGACCACGACCTTTAGAGCTTCGGATGCTGATTGGACCAGCGTAATCCACACCACTGCATTGAAAGGGCTTCTGAACAGACACCCTGGCCTTTGGTAATTGACCCATCATTGGTTGATGTGTTTGTGTGGAATGTCGAATGCATGTTACACACTTATGAACGTGTTGCCTAACGAGAGTCTTTGCATTGAGTATCCAGTATTTGGATCGTAAGTAATTTAGCATCAATTGCGGCCCGCCATGCAAAGTTCTCTCGTGGGCCTCTGCAACCAAAAGATTGGTAAAGTGTGATTTATGGGGAATTAAAATGGGATGCTTCATATTCTCATCAATCGAAGCCCGGTGCAAGCGGCCGCCAACTCTTAAGATCCCGTCATCGTCAAGAAAAGGACTCAACGAGGTAAGTCTACTATTCTTATTTAATTTACGGTTCTTTTTTACAGATTCTATTTCATCACTAAAGGACTGGAGTTGGCAGAGTTTTATACAGGTAAGTACCGCCTCATTTAATTCCTTTGTAGTTAGCCAAGTAGTTATTTTAATTTTATTACATTTTAATTCCTTCATTCGTAAAAACCTTCTACAATAAGCTATTACTCTTATTAACCTATTGAACTTCGAAAATCTAGTTAATAGACTATCATCAAATTCTACTGCAGTTGCATGACATTTTGTTTTTATTTTTCTTTCTTCTAACGTAGTTTCTTGTATATTTCCTCTATTATAGTCTATTTTTTCATTTTGTAACCATACCGGACCCTTTTTCCAGAGTTTCAGGTCGTTACATTCAGAAGGACTAACCCCCCGAGATGCGCAATCTGCTGGGTTTTCCGATGAAACCACATGTGACCACTGACTTCTATCCATAATGGTAAGTATTTCGGAAACACGATTCGCGATGAACGTTTTCCACCGACTAGGGTGGCTGCTTAACCACGCCAATACGACGGATGAGTCTGTCCACGCATATAAGTGCTGTTTGGGAACGTCTAGAGTTGAAGCGACTTCTTGAAGCAGTTTTGCTAGTAAGACAGCTCCACAGAGCTCTAAACGAGGGATTGATACCTGCTTAATGGGAGCAACCTTAGTTTTTGAAGTCACCAAGTTTGTGTGAATGTGTCCTTCTCTATCAATGATGCGAACGTATACCACCGCGGCGTATGCTACATTGGATGCATCTGAAAAGCCATGCAATTCTAGAACCCTGTTCTCTTTGCTAGAATTGATCCAACGAGGCAGACGAAACTTAACAAGGTTACAAAGGTTCTTCCGAAAGTCAAGCCATTCTTTCAGCAATGGTGAAGGTAGTTCATCGTCCCATTCGATCCCAGTCATCCATATTCTTTGAATGAACACCTTCGCAGTGATGATTGTCAGTGCTAACCATCCAAGGGGATCGAACAGTCGCGCTATGTCCGAAATAACCTTACGCTTCGTAACTGGTAAATCTAGCTCATTAAGTTGAATACTGTAAACGAACTCATCATTGTCTTTGTCCCACGTTAAACCTAATATTTTTGAAATTGCATCTGTTTTTAGTTCCATGTTCCCTTGTGTTTGTGACCTTTGTTGACCGTCTTCAATCAATCTCATTAACTCTTTGTCATTACTAGCCCACTTTTGGAGCTGAAACCCACCACGTTTGAGTAACTCAGATATCTGCTTATATATTTCTACTCCCTCCTCAATGGTTTGACAGCCCGTCATAAGATCATCCATGTAATAATCTGAAAGAACACGGTTCTTTGCTGATGGGAATTCAGCGCCTTCGTCCTGAGCTAATTGCTGCAATGATCTTACTGCCAAGTAAGGCGCCGATGATGTTCCAAACGTTACACGCAAATGACGTAACACCTGAATTTCGTCATCTGGATTCTCACGCCACAATATACGCTGAAAATCTGTGTGATCATTGCATACCTTAATCTGTCGGTACATCTTGACGATATCCGCGACCAGACAGATAGGTTCACAACGCCACCGCATGATAATATGACGAAGTTCAGGTTGTAGACGAGGACCCACCATTAAATCGTGATTAAGAGACACCCCGTTGCTACCTACACATGATGCATCAAACACGATGCGCAACTTTGTTGTACTCCTTTCGTTACGGATGACGGCATGATGAGGTAGGTACACAGAACCTTCTTTGTCCTCATCTTGTACTATATCCATATGATTAAGATCTATGTACTCCTTGAAAACGGCTGAATACTGAGCCTTGAAGTCTGGATTCCTTAGAAATCGCTTTTCTAAGGTTAAAAAGCGTTTGAGAGCAATGTCTTTTGATCCACCATACTTGCAAGCAGGATCGCTTGACCTGAAGGGCATATGCACAATATAGCGACCCGATTCATCTCGTTTAGTAGTACTCTTAAATATCTCTTCACACTTCTGTTCTTCTGGGGTCAAGTAGACCTTATCATTGACGCTTTTGGGCTCAGCTTCTAGCTCCCAGAATTTTTTAAGGAGTGTATTCTCATCTGTGAGAGTAGAATGCAATGTGACGACTGTATTATGGCATGTCTCGCTTTGGTTGATTTCACCTACTTGACCAGATAAGATCCATCCTAGTCTTGTATTTTGTGCGATGAGCTGACTAGGTGAACCTCTGATTAAACCTTCTAACAAAATCTGGCCATAAACTTCGGCGCCTAAAAGCAAATCAATCTTGTTCGGCGTATCGAACGAAGGATCTGCTAAAGCCAAAGACGAGATTGTGGTCAAAACGTTTGCCATAACCTTTCTTTCCGGTAAAATAGACGTTAATTTCCTTAAAACATAAGCCTTAACCGTGATTATAAAACTAGGGTCAACTCGTGATTTAACCTTAATGAGAACCATCGAATTTAACGAAATTGATGATTTGTTCTGATCACAACCTATACCTGAAATTGAGCCCTTAGTTGGTATTTTTTTAAGGCCTAAGAGCTGGACTGCGGACTCCGTCACAAAGGAAGCCTGAGATCCCTGGTCTAACAGGGATCTTAATACTATAGCAGTACCGCTCTTTGATTCCGCTGCAATCAGCGCAGTAGCCAATAATATTTGGCTATGACTATTAGCAAAACAACTAACAATATTGGTGGAATTACTCTGGTTTGAAGTGGTAACAGCAGACCCGCTGCTTTCTACAACTTGATCCGGGTTGTTACTATCACCACCTGATTTGGAGACATTCTTGAGATGAAGAAGACTATGATGCTTCTTTTGACATATACGACATCTAGAAGACTGGCGGCATGCATATACGGAGTGATTTGCCCCTAAACAATTATAGCATAAACCATTTGTTTGGACAAAATTACGACGCTTATCAATATCGAGACCGGCGAACCTTTTACAATTAGCAAGCTTGTGGTTATCCTGACAACATATACACAATGTAGTCGATACATGAAGTGATTTGACTGGCACATTACGATTGAGCTGACGACCTTGACCTTTGCTATCTAAAAATTCCAAAGAACGAAATCTTTGTTCAAGGAATGATTTGAACTGATTAATTGTAGGCAATTCATCTGAACAATCGCTAATTTTCATCTCCCATTGTTTACGTGACTCGGTATCTAGTTTTAAACTCAATACGTAAATAACTATAACATCCCAATGCTCAACCATTATGCCTAAATTCTGCAAAGCATGTAAACATTCATTAGAAGTATCTAATAATTCCTTAATAGCACTAGAGGATTCTGTTACAATATTCTTTTGACTCATAAAACGTTTAATTATACAATTTGCTAAGTATTTTTTATTATTATAGCGGTTCTCTAATTTACTCCAACAGGTTGCATAATTACTACTAGTAATAGGAATGTGCCGTAAAAGACCTTCAGCCTCTCCAGACAAATGTGACTTCAAATAGTGCAATTTTTGAACATCGTCAAGTGCGCTGTTATCGTGTATTAAAGATTTAAATAGGTCTCTAAAACTAATCCACTCAGAATAAGTTCCGGTAAACGTAGGCAATTCAATCTTAGGTAATTTTACAGAACATATCCCTTTAGATTCCTTCGCAGAAGGTTCGAGCGCTTTAACTGAACTGTCCGAACAAACCATTTTTTTCAATGCTACCTTCAACTCTGCTTTATACTCCATAAATAATTCTTCCGTAGTCTCGTAAACATTTTTTAAGTTATATTCAGATTTTTCATATTCAATGGACTTAACAGATGACACAATTTTCATGTGAGTTTCAAAAAAGGCTGACCAGTTAGCTTCTAAATTTTCTAGTCTAGTTTCTATGTAAGAACTGGTTAGTCGGTCCTTAGGTGATTTCTTAAAATTAGACCTTGCTTTAGTGATGGTAGATTGTAAGTTAAATTGTAAATTACTCAACGCTTCCATGTTGATATAAATAGTTCTTTACACAAATTTTATGCTAAGTCCGTAGTCAACACGTAAAAAATCACAAGTCTTTGAACTTATTACACTTCGCTGCAAAATCGGACATAGGTTCCCCGTAGTTCACCTTTTATCGAAATTATTCTAAGTCCATACACACGTTAAAGTTTCTAAGTCCAAATAGTTGAGTAAAATTTTCTAAGTTGATAAGGTCTAAATTTGCTTGAAATTTGTTAAGTCTCAATGTATTAATTTAGTCACCTTGATATTATAAAGTACTTACAGTTTGTCTTCACATTACATCACTTCACTGTCACTCACTTTTACGTAGCTCGTCGCAATGATATGTGGGGTGCTCCTCCTCCCGCACCGCAGCCGCTGCTCACGCCAACAGGAACTTGTAGCGCCAGCACCACCGCCGACCGTTGTGTACCACTTGTACATGCACGCGTAAGCGCCAAACATATACGATCCGTCGATGTTGCCCGCACTAACGTTACACTCGCGGCAGGTTGACCATGCAACCCTACGACCCCGTATGACGATGCACACCAGTCCTTTATCCGGCTCGAAGGACCACTTTGTACAACGTCCCAAAAATATCTCCCAAGAGAATAAAACACTCGTGTCCCAGAGTAAGACAATTTATTGCACAAAAAAACTGCATAGTTATTATATCGACGGAAAATCTTAACACCGCGATGTAGAAAGATGACGTCACGGCACAACGCCATCTGTTATAGAAAAGCGGTACTAACTACGAACATTATGGACTTGTATCAAATATTGAAAGGCAGTTTTATGTGTGATATAAACAGAATAAACAACTCGTACGATAGCATAGCATCAGCCTTTTAGTGTTCCCACTCCTGGGACTCAGGCTTTTCTAGATGGTGAAATAAATTACATAAAGTTTTGACTGGCCTGTCAGTCTAGTAGTTAGTGAACCTGACTGCTATGCCGAAAGTCGTGGGTTCAATTCCCACCTAGGACAAATGTTTGTGTGATGAGCACAATCATTTGTTCTGTGTCTGGGTGTAATTTATCTATAATATGTATGTATTTAGAAATATATAAATATGTTTATCAGTTGTCTAGTACCCGTAGTAGTAGTAGTAGTAGTAACACAAGCTCTGCTTAGCTTGGGACTAGATGGCGTTATGTGATAGTTGTGAACATATTATGGCTGGGTTTGAATCCGCGACCTACAACTCGTAAGTCGAAGCCTTTACCACTCGGCCAACACTGCACTTGTTATTGTACTCGTATAGTACATATAATATAGGTACTAGAATCCCAGCCTTGCCAAGGGGTGACGTTTGACCCAGTAACTGAGTTGTGAAGGTCAGACCATGTCAAACACAAGAGGCCTTACCTGATATGTTAAAATGTCAGTCGTTCGAAAGAGGGGTGGAGTTGTACTATCTCGTTAATTTCTGTCTGAGCTGCCATTCTCTAAGAAAACAGCCTTCAGTGCACCGCTGCCCCAGCGACGAAATCCAAATAGGTACATTCAAATCACATATAAATCCAATGTACCTGTTTGGTAAGAGTCTGACACTGTTTCCCGCTTCGCCTAAGGGCGGGATTAGTCATTAGATGACTTTTTTGTAGATGTAGGGTGAAATTATACAGAGGAAAGGAACTAAGCTGTACTATTTCTTTCTTATTCCTATAACGTACATTATAACAAGCCATAGTAAGTTTGAGTGCAGCAATCAACTGCCATAGCCGTGCAACAATGTACCATCACTTGGATTGTAATTACAGACGCGAACGTCGAGCGGCAAGAGGTCAAGTACTGAAGTGGTTAAAGGCTTACTCAACCCTCAATTCCAATCGGAGAGATTTTTCGGTATTACTCCAATGAAACAAGAATTTTCCACAGTGCAATTTTGTGAGGCCTTACCATGACCTTTTTTGTTATTGATAGGCTCGCGTTTAACCACTGTCTGACGTCTGTTATAGAGGGTAAAGAAAAGTGTAGAAAGACAGAGGGAGTTCTACACTACACCCTATATAGCTCCTCCCCTTTTTTATGGTGGGAAAAATCATCTAATGACGAATCCCGCCCTTGGGCGGAACGGGAAACTGTGTCAGACTCTTACTGACTAAACGACCCACCCTTTTCCTTCTTAGCCTTCATACCAGGGTCGGACCTTCGTTTCAAAACCGGGCCCCAGTAGGCTTCGCCGGAACTCCTTGAGGCGCGCGGGAACAGAGCGCGCCGTCGACGACTGGCTTGGTCCGGACCATTACCAGACAACCGGACGGCGAGCTACCCATTACTCACCGTCCGCAAGCCTGCGCCTACGGACTCGACCCCTTTAAAGGTGCGTTTAGGCTGAGCGCCCACTTGAGACAAGATTGTCTTAGACATGTCTACGACGTTGCAGACTTGTCGCAGACAATACTGTTTTGTCTACAACACGCACTTCATTACGACAAAACAGTCTAGCGGTGTACGCGTACCTCCTCTCTAGTAGGCTAAGGTTCAATTCACACCGAAAGAGCGTCAAAACGCAGCAAAGCGGAGTGCAGTTCCAGGGTCATGTGAATATTAACTTTATTTACATCACTATAATACTTATTATCGCATGAGAAACTCAAACGTGTCGCGCGGATGCCCGCGGCGCCGCGGGAATTCCGGCGAATTCCATCCGCGCGCCTTCTCTACCGAGTCTGTCGCTGCGCTTCGCTGCCTTTCGCCGCTCTTTCGGTGTGAGTTGACCTTAATAGTAACAGTCATGTCACAGACAAAGCTACAACGTCTTAGACAAGGCTGACTAAGACTGTCTTGTCTCAAGTATGCGCAGCCTCGTATGAACACGAAGAGACACTCGTGTGCATACAGAGACATTCGATGTATGCACTAAGTGTACCGCATAAAGTGTCCTAGTAGGTATATCCTACTTTAACAGCTGTTTAGGTCTAATGGATTGTGTCACAAGCTCGAGGCAGACTGTCCGCAATTTCATAACTAAGAATTTGAGTAGTTATTGGACAAACTTTATCCTAAAACCTATCAAAGTATGGACTATGGATTGATAAGTTCTTAATGTCTCTAATTCATTATTGGGCACCAAACCGCATATAAAAAAGAGGATTAAAATATTTTTGTACAAAGGCGAGCTTAACTCAAAGTTGAGTTATCTTAGCTTCGAAAGCTATTAAAACATCGAGTTACAGAGCTAAAACAGGCCACAAACAGAACTAAATAAGCTACGACTAATCACCCTGTCGAAGGTATTCAATTTCATTCGAAAATACCGTACCTATTAGAATAGGATCGCGTACTCTTCTTTCATGTTGAGGAAGTTATAAGGGCGCATTCCATTGTTATACGGATATAAAGGTAGATCGGCGAAATAGTAGGCTATCTCACCGATACACCTTTCACCCTCGCCCTCGTTGAACCTTGGCAAGTATTGGAGTAAAACACGCAATGTGCAAGGTGTAGCGCTAAATTGTATGCTTTTTGCGAAATGTTTCTTCCGTATTTTAATGAAAAAGTATGCTTTTTGGTGACTTATTTAATTGGATAAATCAAGTAACTAATATAGTCTAGACTAGTATAGTGTGTATTTAGTCTAGTGACATCGATAATATTAACATCACAATTGTGGGACTTATTGGCGCCCAACAAGAAAACTGACTAATAATTTAATTAATACTGGCGAAAATATATAACCTCTTTTATAACATTTTATTCCTGTTCGATTTTTTGTTGCTTCACAAATATGGGACTTATTGCCGGCCTACCTGGGACATTGTCATTTATTCTAATTGTGGGGCCAAATGGAACATCAGAACATCGTCATTTTTCTAAATCTTTTTGGCACTCAACAAAGGGACATTCAGACACCAATCCGTTCAACAATTTATATGATACTCAACACTTCTATCATCAAAATGTGTGTTTAAAACCATTAATGCTTCATAAGGGTATAATGGGTATAATTATTACCTATAGGCAATATACCAAAATTTTTAAATCTTTGATTGAATCACTAATGAAAATCATTATATTTTTTTTGCGTGGTTACATAGTTAAGAATAAGTTACAATGTGACTAGTCTAACTCTAGTTTCCGGCGGTCGAGATGGGTACAATCAAGCCCTGTATTCATTGGAAACAATGTCGACTAAATGTTGCGTAACCTTGTTTCCCGTATCAAATGTATATCCAATAAAGTATCTATGGCTAAATCATCACTGATCTTGAGTGTCTTGGTAACTATATACTTGGTGACGTTACATAATTGTGCCCCATGCTTCACGTCACTTATACTTATGCCAAAATAAACTAGAGACTAAGGAATATTATCTCACTTGTCTGGCTGCATCATGGCTGGTGACACCTTCTTCCTGAGGTTAGCGAGCGCCGTCAGCTCCTCTCTTTTCCTTGAGGGAGGTGGCGCGCCGCATAACGTCAACATCGGCGTCGGCGTTGGCTGTTGGGTGCGCGATAGTAGTCTGAAAAAGACAAAGATTAGTTATAATGATAGTTCTTCAGACTGTTAAATCATTTCTATGACTCTACGTGTTTTATTGGCGCCCATTAAAGAGCACAATTGTTTTCTCACTCTTATTGACGCCCAACAAAGAGCATAGCTTTTTCGCACTCTTATTAGCTCCCAACATAGATCATAGCTTTTTTCCCTCTCTTATTGGCGCCCAACAAAAAGCAAAGCCTTTTTCGCACTCTTATTGACGCCCAACAAAAAACATAGCCTTTTTCGCAGTCTTATTGGCGCTTAACAAAGACCATAGCTTTTTCCGCACTCTATTTGGCGCCCAACAAAGGCCATAGCTTTTTTAGCACTCTTCTTGGCGCCCAACAATGACCATAGCTTTTTTCGCACTCTATTTGGCGCTTAACAAAGACCATAGCTTTTATCGCACTTTTATTGGCACCCAACAAAGACCATAGCTTTTTGCACTCTTATTGGCGCTTAACAAAGACCATAGCTTTTTGCACTCTTATTGGCGCTTAACAAAGACCATAGCTTTTATCGCACTCTTATTGGCGCCCAACAGAGACCATAGCTTTTATCGCACTCTTATTGGTGCCCAACAAAAACCATAGCTTATTTCGCACTCTTATTGGCGCTTAACAAAGACGATAGCTTTTATCGCACTCTTATTGGCGCCCAACAGAGACCATAGCTTTTATCGCACTCTTATTGGAGCTCAACAAAGAGCATAGCTTTTTTCGCACTCATACTGGCGCCCATTTAAAAAAATCAAAAGTCAATCATCCACGTGGGTTGTAACGAATCCAATTCTATACACATCATAGATATGAGTATTATGTAGCACGCTGCGCATTCTGGCTACCCGATGCGCCCCTTAGTGGATAGAACTTTTCAATTTCCGGGAGCTGTCAGCTCGGGAAAATTATCTAGATCTGTAAAGGTTAGAGTGATTGACTTTATAGATTAACAAATCCAGCAAAAATACATTTTCATTGGAATTCTTTATACGTACCTACGTACCTACATAAGTTTCACACATGATTAGTGTTACCTTGACTTTGATACTACTTGCTATGGAGATGGCTATTGTATACCGTTTTACTTAGAATGCCAAAAAGGAAAGACCTTTCGTTGAGAAAGGTCGTTTAGAAAGGTCTTTCAATCACAAAAAATTTGAATCGACGTGATTGACAATTATTAGATGTGAGCTACGGTGACATTTAAATTTATAGATTTGATTGCTATTGAAAGTTCCAAATTAAATAAGTTATGAGCAATTTATCAGTCTTTAGTTTATCAATCTCCGCAAATTAATGTACACAAACATCGTGATCTATATGGGGATATCACTATATAGATCACCAAACTAGTACCTAATTAATAGTTAATTAGTTAGGTACCAATTTGGCATGTTTAGTACTCTATGTTGGTAATCTATGCACTCATGAATAGTGTAGTTTTTTATTAGTGTAAAATATTTATTATAGAAAACTAATATTTTACTTTTTTTTATTTTCAGAAAATATTACCTATCTTCGCTTGTGAATCACGAGGTTTTTCGTACTTCGAAATCTAAGTAATTGTAACGTGACACAATAGGTACTATATTAAAATACAAATGACAATATCGTTTCTGCGAAACAAGTGATAACAATTCGCGTTCAAGTGAAAACATTTAATAATTTGTAGAATTTTGTTTAAACACTCATTAAATTATAAAATTGTTATGAAAGTGGCGAGCAAGAAGATGGTTTGCAGAAACGATGGCCTAAGAAGTTATCAAGGGCCAACGCCGACGCCAAAAATCCATCCTAAGGTACAAAACACAAGCAAAGAGTTTCTTTCTTTCGATAAATAACTGGATAAGAGACATTCTTTAATTCAAATGAATTCTTAAAACCAGTCGGTGGTATTAGATTTCGATTCAATTTTAAAAACGTTTCTTGAACTACCTACGTAAATTTACATTATTTCTAAAATTACGTTTCATTTCATTTGAAAGAGTTGTCCTCTTTCAGCTTAATTTTAATAACTACAGAGAAGATCTAAAGAAGACACGTCTCTATCTCCAAATCAAAACCAACCTTGATCACATAAAAAATAAACAAAAATACCTTTTAGAGGCCGGCGTCCTTTTCGACAATAACGTGTAATCATATAGATTTGAGCTCGACGGGTTGTTGTTGAGAGGAGGCGGGTAATACGAGTCGTCATCTTTGTAATTGTTGTTGACTAGCGCCGATTTCAACGGTAACAACTCAACAGTGTCGTTGGGACGGTGTTCGCGTGGTGTTGTCATCGCGGGACTGACATCGTGCGGCCGTGCCGGCTGCTTGCAGCCTACTGAAAGATGTGGCCTTGAAAATGGTGCAGCGTAGGGATGGGGAAGGGGTGTTATCTGTTGTTATCGAGGAAGCTGCATCATGAACGTTTCAAGGGGATTTGTGAAAGACATAAAGCTGATGAACAAGATTCCAATATTCTGGCTATAGTGCCATAACTATTGCAGAAATTAATTATTGTTGTTATAATACATAAAATAGATTCTATTTCAAAATTGTTAATAGACTTAGTGGAAGTTTCTCGCCTGTCTTGTTTCTAGGTACTTAATTGTAACCCATGTCACCATGTCTCAGTAGAATTAAAAGGAGAACTGACTAATTTAATTTAATTTTCAAACATGTAATTTTATTGAAAATATTTCGCAAACATAACAGCGCATCACTACTGTTAAGGAGGAGGTGCCAGGCAGTTCCAGAGCGAATCCCGGGCAGCGCATGCGCGCAGCGTTGCGCGTTCTATGCTGTCATTTGCAGCCATCCCCATAAAATCCAGACATTTGGACAATGCGACTTTCGACCTAACCTGGGAACAGGGCCTAGTAAAACAGTAGGTAGCTATTACCTTGTTACATGTTTGTGACACACCCCAATTATTCCTTTTTACAGGTAGTTTAGAGTAAGAAGAATATTAAAAGTTCTTGTATTTTGCTGTTATCATCACAAAAAGAAGGGCAGCAATTATCTGTCACTAATACTTACTTGCAATTCTTATATATAAATGCCCAAAAGAAAACTCAAATTCAGTTTAAACTACTGTAAGATAATTAATCAAAAGCGTTCAAATTCAAAAACAACTATAGTATATTATCATCAATATCGTAACAATTACTGTGAAAAAGTAGGGAAATTATGGTGTTTTGCTAGTAATTGCTAGTTTACAATGGAGAATGCGAGCGTTCCTTAAAAAAAAAAGGGAATTACCCCAAATACCTGTAAACATAATCATCGATTTTTAAAAACGCCGACTTTTGTTCATTTTTGATTGATGAGAGATTATGAATATGATTTTTCCGTAAAACGGAGTGTACAATATACCACAATTTTAACAAATGTCATTTTTGACAACCCATTATTACCGTCATCGGCGGTGATTGGAGGCAGCGTTATCCAAAAACATCTGTGGAAACTGGAGGAGATTGTGCAGAGACTAAATTTTGTTTTGAGTACTATGAGTAATGGAGTAATGACACATTTTTTTAACGTTTATTGATCATTGAACAATTTTCTCGATACACCTCTTCGATTATTTTGTTTTCACCTTTTTCCAGACTGGGTTTTAAAACCGTAAGTTTTTGTATATCTTATGTTGTAAAAATAATCAAAATCTGCTGTTTCCTTGTATTTATCAAGGAGCATAATTTCGATGTTTTTCGAAATATGATGCAATGTGCAGATAATACTGGACGTGTAGGTGGTTTTCCTGTTCCTATATGAAACAGGAAAACCACAAGTTTCTTCTTATTTTAAATATGATTTATTCTTTATTAATTAAAAATCGTATTTATTAATTTCGTTTGCGGCCAGAGTTAGATTCTTTACCGTCAGGTACTGTAATACCGGCTGTATTGTGTAGTAAAAATTGGAATAAGTAGCAGATATAATGATGGGCATCTCCTTGTTGCAAATTGGGAGATGTAGAACTTCTTTCTGGTATTGACTATCATGTTCTTATTAGAACCAAGACTTGCTGAATGTAATAATTAGTTTTTTAGCTCAATGTTATCCCTAAAGTAATTTGACCATTATTGTTTACAGAAAACTTTGTTATGGACGCGTATGGAGCTTTGTCTAGGTCTCAAGATGAACAGATACCTCAGGTCAGTACTATATGTTCATAAAACACAAAAAAATTGCCATATTAAAACCTGTCATGATTATTTGTTGTTTAAAATTGAACTTTTTATATTTACAGAAACCAGTTCATGTATCTCAAGTATACAGATGCCAGACAAGTGATGCATCCAAACTGTGTGTCCATGAAGTGTTGGGAAAGCTGAAAGAGGATGGCCTTTTTGATATTGGAGGAACCTATGCGGACACAGAGCCTGAGTTCTGGTTTTTCTATACAACATCTTTATGCCATGGAGGCAATCACTTACTCAACTTATTTGTCAGCTATAAAAAAACTGGTACTTTTTCCATAGATATTTCAAACTCAAATGAGCTTACACAAAAAATTTTACCAGAGGATGATGTTCCGCATTTGATATTACCAGAAACAATGACTAAGTACACATTCAAATCAACAAAACAGAATAAAAACTTTTTCATAAAAACCTTCTGTTTCAAGAACTTGGAACACTTCAACCAAACCTCCAGCCTGTATATACCAGTCAAAATAACAGTGAACCCGAAGTTTGAACTGAACGTAAATGTTGTGAAATCTATAAAATTGCAACATGATTTGAGTGGACTTCTTACGAAGCAGGAGATAACAGACTTTGTGCTTGAATCTGCTACTCGTAAAAAATTCCCAACGCATAAGATACTTTTGGCCGCACACAGCCCTGTACTTAGAAATATGCTAAAGAACTCTGAACTCACTTCTATGTTTATTGACATAAGTGATAACGACATGGAACTGCTTTTACAATTCATATACACGGGCACAATAAAAGACGTGATGAAACAAGACTGCTTAAAGCTTTTAGAGATAGCGGACAAATTTCAGCTGGTACAACTGTTCACCTTGGCTCAGCATGTGATCGGTGATCAGATCACTGTGAACAATGCAGTAGAAATGGCAGTAATTGCTAAGAAATATAAACTAGAAGATTTGCAGAAAAAAGTATTTGCTTATATTGCGAAAAATCCGAAAGTATTGGAGACTAAGGCATGGAATGATCTGGATGATGTTGAATTAACGAAGTGTTTGTTTCGGTACACTCGTTCAATGGCTGAGTAAGGTGGTCAGGCGAAGCAACCTGAAACCAAGTACAATTTTGAGTTATAGGAATATTGACGGGTACAACAAGGAAAGTTATCTGAATTTTTGCGGTTTTCTGATAATTGCAGTAACTTAATAATAATTCATATTCTAAGTGATATTTTTTTAAGTGTCAAAAATTAAGTATTCTTTTTCAATGTTTTTTTATAAAAGATAACTTTTTTACTTTGCACTCGTCAATATAACAGTTATTTTTAAAAACTACCATCTCAGGCACAAAAATCTCATGGCATTATGTAGGTAGATTGAACAGGTGCTAAACAGTCAAATTGAGATTCAATGATTATTTTAACATTACTGTAAATAATTTTAATTTCATTGCCCAAAGAAATTTCTGTCCTACTTACAGTAATTATGTATCTATCTATTTTTAAGCATAACTATGTTGTACAAACTGATTTTTAAACTACTTTATAATTAAGATGCCTCTATGCAATGGAGGCCACAAAATGAATGAAATTAGGTTTTACTATGCGTTTCAAATACCACCGTACTGTCAAATCGAAGATATTTTTGCAAAATTGAAGAACTCGGAGAAGAGTAAAATTGAAAAACTGGATTCTGATTAAACTTTTTTCGTTCACAGTTCGTAAATAAATTAAATTTTTCGTAAATAAACTGAATTTTAAAAATATCTTGCCTCGATTTGACGGTAAATCGTGACGTGACAACATGACAATCGATCCTATTCTCATTTGGAACGTATTGTATCTATAATTAATTGAACTAATTTTGATAAGATTTAACTGAAATAGGTATAGCTTGGTTCAGTTATTAAGGTAACATTGGGTACACGTGGGCATGTACATGCGTATTCCACGCATATACTTGTATGAAAAAGTCATTTGCGGGGACTACTAGTGAAAAGCAATCCCGCATTCGAGATGAAATCCGCGCGTTATTACAAACACCATTTTCGTGCTGCTGCTAGATATTACGTCCCGCGTCCCACATGCGTACCTATTCCACGCATTACAATAAATACTTGTATAAAAAGGACTTTAGCGGGGAGCGTGAAAAGCAACCCCGCATGCGTGATAAAATCCGCGTGATAAGTCGCATGGTACGTCAATGATTTAATCTAGTTCCCGCTTTACTGATCTACTTAAACTCATCATAATTTTGTGTGTGCTTGTGTAAATGTATTATTAATAATTTTAGTGCATTTCTTTAGTGTGATTGTGATAAGTGCTCGACTAATATTGCTCAGTACAGAAACCTAGATTGGAACTATTGTGATATTATAAGGAAAAGAATGAATTTGAACATGGTACAGGTCTGTGATAGTAGTCTGAGCATATAGTGTGAAAAAAAGAAAATTTTCTACTCTTTCCAGTACAACAAGTGTGAACACGATATTTTCTTACTTAGCTTTTCATACTCTTTCGATCTACATATAAATTCAAAATTACGCTACGATAGGAAAAAAACTGAATACATTTTTTAAAATTTTTGGCCGATTCTTTGAAACCGTGAGAACGTCTCATTCATCTGGCCTAGCTACGTTTCGTATCTATTTTATGTGGTAAGCTACTGGCTGCAAACGAATGCCTTTTGATACATTTAGTGATCAGGGAAAACGAATGCAAATAAAAAAAACAAATTGTCAATAAAAAAAAAAACTAGATTAGCCAGACGAATGAGACACCCTCTCGGTTTCATGTGCAAAGCAAAAATATTCGCCAAACTTTTTAGTATTTTGTTTATTATCAAAAGCGTGAGATTTAGAGTTACACCCTTTGTAGTGGAAAGAGCATTTATTATTTTGCAACTTTTTGGTGGTGTGACCACATTTTAAACTTGTAAAAAACAAATTAATTTAAAATGTAAAAACTTAATAGTTATTTTTATGTCATGTTTATATTTGTTTACAGTGATATATTTTGTTACTTTCTGTGTATTAAATACCATTTAAATAAAAATGTTTAATTTACTACAAATAGAATAGTTCTTCATAGAAAAAAAAAATACTACTTTTGCCCGCGACTTCCTGCTCTGCTGGTTAGTTAGAGGACATAAAATTGGACCTAAATAAAAAGTAAGAACATCTACTTTTTATTTAGGTCCAATTTTATGTATGCTTGGAAAATTTATTCCCTACTAAATTTCACTAAAATCGATACAGTATTTTAACAGTGAAAGCCTAACAAACATACTTGCTGTATAATATTAAAATTTATGGTTTTCGACATAGATGCATCATAAAGATTTTTTGTATCAAACAAGACAATGTCCTAAGGTTTCACGCAAATAAGATTGCAAAGCGAAGCGACGCGTATGTAACAAACCAGCGATACCGTGGTGGTGGCAATGTGACCGACCGCACGTGGATGCGGAGAGTTGACAAGCAAAGTAAACTATAGTAACATATAACTATAGTGTATTAAGTAGTTGATTTGATATCTTTGAACTTTCGGGATGCGGTGCGACATGGTTAAAGCCGCGATGTGTACAATTAGCATGCATTAAGTCGTATCGCATTCCCATTGAATAACCAGCTTAGGACGCCCCATCTACAGGGTGTTTGGTGCATCGTTTGCCAAATTGATTTGGCCGACAGGATAGATCATTTGCTATATCTTCAGCCCCAATAAACCATTCCTTGCCACACCGGTTTTTTTTAAACATGTTTTAAACTTTTATTCTGAAAAACACTGGATTTCAGCATTTAAGCTTACATAAATAAAAAAGTTATTAGTCTATCCAACAAAATTTATTTTTATATTTAAGTGTACTGTAATATGGTTCTATGAAATTCAAAATTACTTGCTAGTAACGTGTAGTTTTTCTATGAAAGACCTACAAAGTGTATGGGATATGACAAAATAATTTTAAAGCTCAACTTTAAATTTCTATTTAAAAAAAACTAAAAGCGTTGGAGATCTTCGAATTCTTTTAAAAAGTTCTCTAGTTTATGCCCTTTCCAACGGTGTGCAATATGCTAAAAAAAAATCTTTTATTAACTTCACTAACTGGCTAAATGTGCAGTCAAATTACAAAAGGCTGATATTTGATATTACGGTAAATGCACTAAGAAGTTAAAGTAAAAAAATAAATAACTTTTTCTAAGTAGGTAGATATTGATATCTCATTTTTACACACATTATTTATTTTTTTACAAAGGGTATTAACTTTCCTCAACCTTGAAATAAAAAATTTAACATTTTTTTCACAAGCAGGTACTAAAATTACAAATCTTGCTCAAATTGGGAGCCATTGTTTCATATACACGCGCGATATCTTTCTCTTATTTCGAGTTGTAGTTCGAAGACGAATTTCTGCTTTAACGGTCACATCATCATCAGCCTTTTAATGTTCCCACTGCTGGGACACAGGCCTCCTCTCTAGGAGAGGGAATGGGCCATGATCCACCACGCGGGCCCAGTGCGGGTTGGTGGATGTCACATGTCTTCGAATTTTTAGTTCTAGAACATGCCGGTTTCCTTACGATGTTTTCCTTCACCATTTTGAGAGCAGTGGTGATGAAATAAATTACACAAAAAAATGCGCCTGGCTGGGTTTGAATCCGCGACATACAAACTCGTAAGTCGAGGCCGCGGCCTCGACTTACGAGTTACGAGCCGCTACCACTCGACCACCACTGCTCCGTTTAACGGTCACAAAAGCCGCCTCAATACGTTACACTTAATCATCTCTCGTCTCAACTTCCGTCGCATAAACCAGTTCTTTGGACCGACTCCCGACGTAAAAATCCAGCGGAGTTAGGTCTGGTAAACGTGGAGGCCATGGAATAGGGCCATCTCTCCCAATCCACGAGTCTGGAAATGCGTCATTTAGGAATTGCCTTACAGTTAATCGCCAGTGAGCGGGACAACCGTCATGTTGAAAGACAAAAGACCTGTCTTCATTGAAAATTGGCAGCTCAGATAACAATAAGGGCAGCTCTGTTTGAAGAAATTCAAGATAATTATCTCCGTTGAGGTTATCAGGTAAATAGTGCGGCCCAACCACATGATTTACAATTACTCCTGCCCAAACGTTCACACTAAATCGTCTCTGAAATGACCTCTGTCTTTTTACATTTAGCCAAGGTTTTCAACTCAAAAGGTTTTTTTTTAGCATATTGCACACCGTTGGAAAGGGCATTAACTAGAGAACTTTTTATAAAATTCGAAGATCTCCAACGCTTTTAGTTTTTTTTTAATATTTAAAGTTGAGTTTTAAAATTATTTTGTCATATCCCATACACTTTGTAGGTCTTTTATAGAAAAACTACACGTTACTAGCAAGTAATTTTGAATTTCATAGAACCATACAACATTACACTTAAATATAAAAATAAATTTTGTTGGATAGACTAATAACTTTTTTATTTATGTAAGCTTAAATATATAAAAAGTTAAAAAAATGTTTAAAAAAAACCGGTGTGGCAAGGAATGATTTATTGGGGCTGAAGATATAGCAAATGATCTATTTTGTCGGCCAAATCAATTTGGCAAACGATGCACCAAACAACCTGTATAATATAGATATGCTACCATCGCCTTCACAATCTCGACAGTATCATCACATGAAGAGAGGTAGGTATTCTATATCATAAGTTAATAACGTCTATTGTGGATTTCGTCGTGTGAAGTTCAGGGGCTGTGTTTATTATTCGCACGTTAAATTCCAAGTGGGTGAGTACCTAAGTGTAATGCAAAATTGGTGGAATTATTAAACATATTTTAAGTGTGTATCTTACTAATATTATAAATGCGAAAATTACGATGTTTGGATGTTTGTTACTCAATCACGCCAAAATGGCTGGACGGATCTGGATGAAATTTGGCACAGGCATAGGATACACTCTGGAATAGGACATAGGCTACTTTTTATCCCGGAAACCCCAACTCCAATACCACGCGGGCAAAAGCTAGTATGTTATAGCTAATCTTTGAAGCTCCGGCGCTCCTAGGCTTGGCTAGTCAATCCTTAGGGCTGACTAGCTAAACCTAAACTAGCCAAACCTAGGATAAACCAGTCATTCCGCGAAGAAACTATATATATACCTTTCACTATAACATATACACAACTGAACAATATTTGGAATGTAAGCGCGTATACCCAAATAACGTATCGTTAGCCCTTAAAGTTACCTGCCTGGGCTTTAAATACCAACCTTGTTCTGATAATTATAAAGTAAAGAAATAAATAATTGAATAAATAGGTCCAGTTGCATACATTCAGTGATTTTAAATTATATTATTAGTCAAATATCCCATTCGTATGTTGTTGAGTTATATGAAGATTGTGCTAAAGACCTGGTTTCCATGCACGATAGAAAAAAGTAAATGAATGATTGAATGAATGGAAAATGAAGTTTACATAAGACCATAGACTACTGTGTCTTTATTTTTTGTGACAACCATACACAATTGAAATTCTCTCTCCCTCATCCCAAGGTACCCTCCCGTCAAGCGTGGCTAATCAAGGCACGAAAAGGTGAGGTTTGTCATCATTTTAGAGCATTTAATTCTGTTTATTTAGCGTATATCCGTACGTAATTACAGTGAAATTGGTATCCTGTGTCGAAATTTCAGTGTGAACTTCCGTAAAGTCGTGAAAAAACAGGTGAAAACTTCGGAATGCTTAGAATTTTGTTGTAACAGTGTGGACTCCGATGCGTTGGATTTTTTATGTCCGAAACTATGAACGGAAACGGTTTTTGCTTATCAAACGGTTTTAATTTTTAGGAAAATGAGCAGCTCGGAGGAGGTATCATGGATTTCATGGTTTTGCGGGCTACGGGGAAACGAGTTCTTTTGCGAGGTATGTCTTATAATTTGGTCACTTAAGCTGGAGATCGCTATAGATATTGATCCAACATGTTACTGTTTTAGGTGGACGAGGATTACATTAACGATAAATTCAACTTGACGGGGCTAAATGAGCAAGTGCCACATTACAGACAAGCACTGGACATGATATTGGACCTGGAGCCTGGTGAGTACATGGAACACCTTCTGACGCTTCATGTGGTCACTTTACTGTCACTATATTTATTAGACAAAGAAATTGATGTCAAACATCTGACATCAAACAGAAACATACTCCCAGTTCACAGCTGTAGTACTTGAATTCCTAGGTCATAAACTGTTTGATAAGACAACCTCCTTGCCTGTATATTGGCATAAGACTACACCTTTCTGTATCCAAAGTTATCATACTTACAAAAACATAACCTTAATTGGTACAAGAATCTGTGTCAGACGAGATAGAGTATACAAATTGTTTCTAGCTAATTAGTTTTGTTATCATTCTTACTAATATTGCAGCTAAAGTGGGTCTGTCTGTCTAGTTCAATTTTAATGCTAGTCTACTGACTGAGATTTGTGAAATTATTCTGAAAACTAGTTTTATGTATGGGGTTCAGGCTCTAAATGTCCCTAGGTTGAAAACATCCATTTCATAAAACATCCCCTTTTCAAAATGATGTTTTCCTATGACAGCTACTTACTACTACTACTACTAGAAACTAGGAACCTAAATAACATAAGACAAGTAGTCAAAGGGACATCTTGGGAAAGGGACAATCTGAGCTTGAGCAATGTGTGTAGGACATAACGGTACTCAAGCACTTATAGTGTCAGGAACATAAATTGATTGTTTCATGTGCCCACAACCCACCTCCTGAATCATTATACCTCTGTTGTTATCTTGTGTTCATGAGTACCCAACTTATGAATCAATTTCTAAGTACCTATACATGGAAGCTAGTTAATATAAGTTGAAGTAAAATTGCCTTTGTTGCTATGGTTACGCGCAGCTCCCTCTGTGCCACACTTCGATTACGTCCCGAAAATCTCTTACTGCACATTGTTGTGAAAACTTATATGTCGTGTAGTGTAGATGTTTATGTCATCTTATTTTCCAGCAAAGAAAATGTCTTACATACTTTAGTGCAAATAAAAAAAAAATTGATACTAATAAAAAAAATATAATTTGTTTTACAGATGATGACCTTGATGACAACCCAAATCAGTCGGATCTGGTGGAGCAGGCCTCCGAGATCCTCTATGGACTGATTCACGCTCGCTACATTTTAACTAATAGGTAAGGTGACCATACATGAGATGATGTTATTTTGAACTGGAGGAGCTTAATATTATAACAATAATATTTAGGGTGACTGGTAATTAGTGACCTATACTTAAACACGTAATTGTACTCATGATAATTCGCAACTTTTACTATGGGACCTGAAATCCCGAAAAGAAGTCAGCAAGTTCAGTACATTTTGACCAGTTAAGGCCTGTATACTGTGTATACACTAAATTTTTTAAACGCGTCGACGCGATACGCATACGAGTCAGACGCAGCCTATAGACTTTTAATTGGATAAAAGCGCACCGTCAACGCGCGTTTCCTTAACAAAGGGTTTGATCCCTCACTAAAAGTTGTTTGTTATCATGACACATGTATAAGTATTGGTCACTAATTACCAGTCACCCTTTATAATCTTATCTTACTAATATTATAAATGCGAAAGTTACGATGTTTGTTACTCAATCACGCCAAAACGGCTGGACGGATCTGGATGAAATTTTGCACAGGCATAGGATACACTCCGGAATAGGACATAGGCTACTTTTTATCCGGGAAACCTCAACCTCAACCCCAATATCACGCGGGCGAAGCCGCGGGCAAAAGCTATTACATTATATTTTTACCTCATAAAATTCTTGTGGTTGGTATAGTAGACACATTGTTATACTACCATGCAATGCATTTTTTATTATATATTCTATTTTTAGGAACTGGCATGTTCATGCCATGAAAGTACAATGTCCTTCAAAATGTACGGAAACTACTATTTGAACAATACTTTTAATTTTTACAGAGGCATCGGACAAATGTTAGAGAAATTCCAGGCCGGTGATTTCGGCCATTGCCCCCGTGTTTATTGTGAATGCCAACCTATGCTTCCACTTGGTAAGTATTTTTACAAACATTGTTTTATTAATACTGCCAGTAGATTTACACGAGCCTTCGGCGGCGGTGACCTGTCGTGTCCGGCCTAGTTTAAGACATTGTACAGAGTGAGAAGGAATGGGAGGCGGACATCTCTTGGCAAGCAGTAATGGCAAGTAAAAGAGGTAGCTGGAAACGTGGGGCGGAGAGCCTCATGCTCTGACCTTATCTCCTCGGGAGAGAATGCTCCTAAGAAAATGACGGACGTTAGTAATCACAGGATGGTTTCCGGCCAAGGCCAGATCTACGGCACATTATGTTTCAAGTACGCCTCAAGGTAGAACTACATTTGGCACACGTGGGCCACGTCCGCCGATCTGGTTGCGTCGGTCTCCATACATTTTATATGGCAACTAGACTAGTAGAGCTACACTCGATCCACGCCACGCGACGTCGTTCTATGTACAAATCAGGAGTGTGACACGTGTGCGTTAGTCCTATGTAATTCTAGCTTTATTCGTTGCACTACACGTACCACGCCGCCCTTAGCCAAGTACTACTTTTCATTAACGTTGGAATAGGCCACGCCTAAAATTCCTATGTTCTGACCACGTGACTAAGCGTTAAGATTACGTCACTTGGCTAGGGGGCAGTTTCGATTTGTACAGACGTAAAAATTCCAAATTCTAGCTGATTCTATAGTTCGTTTTTTAATTCTAGACTACGATTTGACAACTCAGAATGTCACACTTTAGAAATATGTTTCCAATTTTCTGGAGTTTGACGTTTTAAGTTGTCAAATCGTAGTCTAGGATTAAAAAACGAACTATATGTATGATTTGCTTGTGTTTCAATAATAAATTACGAAACATTGTGGTGAACTTTAGATACCATTTAATATTAATTACAAGAAAGGTTAATTCTAATTATATAAATACGTAGTTAACCTGTAGGGCAAGATATTGCTCCACAATGCAACCACTCAGCTCTCTAATTGCCTCGTTATTACATAATATCTATGTTATATACTTATCAACGTAATTCACTTAATTATAATACTCGTAATTTAGGACTGATAGCAGTATTATAATTACATAAATATGAGTAATTTTATGGAAAATTTTGAAGATGTTATCTAGTGTTCCCGAATTTTCTGTTTTGGGTTAATAGCCTCGGCTTTTTTGGTATATGTATTGGATATAATCTGCTATGAACATTTGCCAAATTCTACACTGTATATGCCGTCATGAGCGTAAATATCTTTTGTATATATAATAGTAGATTTTATAATTTCGTTGATAGTTTATATAGGTATGTAACATATTTAGCTGAAAGTTTATATTTGTAGTTGATACCTACCTTATACATATGTGCTAAGTACTAGATTAGGCGAACCATACAGTCACTTTATTTCACATAGTGATCTGCAAGCCATACACCTTTATGTTTATGATATTAGTGTAGTTTTGACGTTCACGCAGTGAGAAAACTCTAAGTTTTTAAAAGTTTTTACAAGCTTTTATTTACTTTCACCTGTCCCGTTGTCTGTCGTTCTGTAATCAAATCTTGCAACTTAAATTTGATCCACTTTCCGGTTTCCGATTGAGCTGAAATTTGGTATACACGTTTAGTTCGGATGACAATGCAATATTATGATGACATGGAGCTGATCTGATGATGGAATCGCGAGGTAGCCATAGGAACTCTGTAATTAAACGGCACAACCACGTCGAGTTTGGGCTCGTGTGAATCGTCTTGACGAGTTTTATTTATATAAGCATAGACCACCGCTATAAAAGCTTGTTATGAAAAAAAATATTTTCATTGAAAACTTGTGTTAGACGACATTTATGCTAATGAAGAGCTGCAGCGGAGTTTTGTAGTAACTTTTCAGTATTTTGGAAGATTATCGATATGATATAAGTCGATGCTATGTACCTAGTCTGCTAACTGTAGGATTCCTTGTGTGTTTTGCCGCCAAAGCTAAAATGCCATGTCTTTCAATGAAGTGTCAGTGGTTGGTCAATGGAAAGTGATAGTGACGCGTATTATTGATATATGATGACGTAAAAGTAGATTACAAACTTACCCAAATCAACAGTGATCGGCGGCGGCGACCTCTCGCGCCGGGCCCTGGTTCAGGCCATGGTCCGCAGCGAAGAGGAATGGCAGGCGGTCGCCTCCTTCTGCGAAGCAGTAATGCTCGTAAAGGAGGAGGCCGACCGCATAAGGCAAAGGCAATGGCGTACTCGCCGTAGCCGTCGCCGCCGCGATCCTGCCGATATTCGGCCACCGTAGACACTGGCTCGCGGACGGTGAGCAATGGGTAGCTCGCCGTCCGGTCGTCTGGTAAGACCGAGTCTAAGTCGTCAACGGCGCGCACCGTTCCCGCGCGCCTCAAGGAGTTGTCAGCAAACTGCAGGGGCCCCTCAGGGTCGAAGCCTCCTGGAGTCTAGAGGGTGGTGGAAAACTGTTACCTCGACTCCAGGAATAAGGCAAGGAAGGTACGGGGTAGGTTTTTTAGTCAGTAAGAGTCTGACACTGGTCTCCCGCTCCGCCCAAGAGCGGGTTTCGTCATTGGATGATTTTCACCTACCATAAAAAAAAAACCCAAATCAACAAATAAGAAATCTATCATAGACTATTCTAACATTTTAGTAATAGCAGACCTTGAGGCCCTGGCCGTGAAAGGAAATTCGGCTTCAAACAACACGGATTGTACTAAGGCTTCCATCTAAGACGAGTTTTAATTATATAGGTATACTAGCTACCCGCCCCAGCTTTGCAAGGGTGCAATGCTGATATCATTATCATTACATAGTATAAAACGAAGTCGCTTTCCGCTGTCTGTCCCTATGTATGCTTAGATATTTAAAACTTCGCAACGGATTTTTATATGGTTTTCTTTAATAGGTAGGGTGATTCAAGAGGAAGGTTTATATATATAATACATGCATGATTTATTTAATATCACCAAAGCACTTGCGTGAAGCCGGGGCGGGTCGCTATTTAAATATATTATGCTTGTATTACACATATAAAACTTCTTTAATCACTCTATCTATTAAAAAAAACCGCATCGAAATCTGTTCCCGCTGTCTGTCGCTTCCTATGTATGCTAAGGCATACATAAGGACGGACAGCACGAAGCGACTTGGTTTTATACTATGTAATGATAACGCGCTATAAAAAATATTTTAATTGAAAACCTATTTTGAAAATTATTTTTACGCAGTCGATTTTTTTCTTCAGAGATGACCACGCATTGTTACTATCACCAGAATAGGAACTTACCTAATTTATGTTGGATCCAGGTCTATCAGACGTCCCCGGCGAAGCGATGGTCAAGCTGTACTGCCCGCGCTGCATGGACGTGTACACGCCCAAATCCTCGCGGCACCACCACACCGACGGCGCCTACTTCGGCACCGGTTTCCCGCACATGGTGTTCATGGTGCACCCCGAGTACCGACCCAAGAGACCCGCCTCGCAGTTCGTGCCTAGGTACGTTAAGCTTCTAACAAGTAGGAGTAAAGGAGCAGTTAACAAATGAAGACCTGCCCATTTGAACACGTGGTTTCCCAAAGTCTAGGAAATAGGAAAGACTGAGCAGGAAACTGCATGGAATAATAATAATAATAATAATTTTCCAATTTTTTTTTTCTACTTAGCCGTTTACCACCCGTATTGGGTTCGGCTTTCTGTGTAAACAACAACATTCAGAGGGCGGCAAATAACTTGAATTAAGATTTTGCGGTGGGGGAAGCTCTTGCCAGCCGTAATTCCATACATTTTGATTTTTTCCAAACTTGTTCGAGCTACCGCCCACCACCGCGAAAATCTCTAGTTAAGGTTTTTACCGCCTACTGTAGTTATTTTTAGTAAAAACTTCTTCAGGCGGGTTTAGTACTTTATTATGTGGGTATTTTATGAGACTAGCCTCCACATTCAGCTATGTAACGCTCATTCGGGTAAGATCGGCTCAAGTCGGCCGACCTTACCCTAAAGATCACGATTTTGTATTATTAAACTCGCCTTGATAAAGTTTTCACTGTTCCCGTCTTTCTTACACACACCATTATTAATTTATTTTTTTACTATACATAAGACAACATTTTATAATTTCTCATTTGGCTGGTTTTTAGTCATCATAAGGATAAAGGAAAAGTAATATTTGAACGTATTATCGTTTGGTGTGTAGTTAGTTGCACAAGTAGTTGTTGTTTCATGTCCCCTTTTGTATGCGCTTTATTTGTTTTGATCCATACTTATGAAGGTACCGTTCACGTCACCAGGTTGTACGGATTCAAGATCCACCCGCTCGCATACCAGATCCAACAGCAGGCAGCGGCTAACTTCAAGGCGCCGCTGCGGAGTCTCTCGTATAACAACGGTAAACGCTAGGGCCGCGCCGCGCGCCCCTGAGCGCCCACTCCCGCACACGATACAGACGCTCCCCACTCGTGTACATACCACCGTGACGTCACGCGCTACGGAACGCACCGCCTCTGCCCGTGCCTTCCGTAACGCAACATATACTCATTCTAGTTTCATGCTGCGGGCACAACATACAACACCTATAAGAACCTATTTTTTTTATTAAGTTGGTTGTGATTCAATTTGCTCTACAATTAATTGATTTAAATTTTAAAAATAATAGTAAAAGATTTCCGTCACTTGAGGTTCTTATAATATGACTATGTCTTTTGTCTCGCACGATGAATTTTTGTGTTCCTTCTGTTTCTAAATCTAACTTTCACGCTTATAATAAGCTTCGAGTCTGAAGTGTTACTAGCGGAAGTTTGGCTTACGTCGGTAGCTATGTGTCATGTGTCGGACGGCGTGGTACACGGGAGCCTGGTCTGTATCATAACACGTGAACATGTCGTACATGTGGACTAAACAATCTCGTCTGCAATAACAGTTGGGTCTGCTAGCGTTGTCTAACACACCGACAGGACCAGAGGCGTTTCTAAACATTTGAATACTTACAAGGGGCTTTTCTGTTTGTCGTGGGATGTTGTTCTGACGATTAATATTATGATAATTACTACCCTGTGGCCAATTAGTGATAACTTAACACTCTATTGTAAGTCCAGCAGCAGGTCGGTCACGCACACTTGTCACGGACACTCTCGAGTGATCATACCCATAAGTGAAGTTCACGTATTTAGTTTAATGAGACTCGTGTCTATATATTCATAAGTATTGTAGTAAGTAAATGCAGTTGACGAGTCGTAGCAATATGTACTGTAGCTTGCATTGAATATTTGAATATATAGGGGGTTCATGTATTTTTATTTTTATATCCGTTAACAACCATTAGGATGTAGGTGATCATTACATGGACGCGTATTATTTCATGAAAGATATATTCTATTTCGTTCTTGTGTACCGGTTCCAGTAATTATCAATAAACGATAAGACAACTATTGGCCTTTTTTCTTGCTTCTCCTGCATGTTGACCACGACGAATCCTCGCTGACCGCATACAAATGGATTTATAGATTCCAAATTAGATCTCGTGTGACATAACACTGATTCCGAGCCATCGTAGCGTTGTCGTCGACTAGAACTTGCGACGGCTGCAATAGTACAGTTGAAATGAGTACCACTTTAGCTAGTTCGTACCGATCGCTAATACGTAGTGCAGTGCTATCACGTGGACTGTTCACTCGCTGTGGGCCGCTACCGGCTCCGCCGAGCTGCGAGCTTGTGACGATGTCGATATGCTTTAGGCTTGTTGCATTGCCTGCTACGCTTGTTTACGATTGCAATACATAGCTAGGCGTCGAGCCGCTTCTAGCGAGCCCATCGCGATGTGAACGGCCCGTCCGCATCACGATACTCGGTAATTAACGAGAGCCTTTGTCGCACTACACCCGATCGTAAAAACGTCGTGGACTAACATTTTAACAGAAGAAAATGTTTGTTTGCCGCAGAAATGAAGACTTCCAGTAACATTCCAAAATGATTATTTAGCCACCGTGTGCGCCGCCCGCAGGGCACGTGCCCGGGCTAGCCCCATGCGCCGCTGCGACCGCGCAACGCACCTGCGCCGCGCATCACTTGTACAAGCTATATATCTACTACGAGTAACATACATAATGATAATATTTATTATTTAACTATTAATTTTATTACTTCCCATATAACGATAGTTATGTTTTAAATTCAATAAAGTTTATTTTTACGTTTTCTGTATAATATGTTTTTCATTTATTTTGTGTGTAAAAATAGTTTTGACATGGTGTTGTATAATAAAATATTTTTTTTTTATAAATATAGGTATATCATTTATTTGATTTTATTAATAATTTAACTTAAGTAAAAGAACAAAGTATTTAATACATAACAAAATATTGCAAACAGTTACATTAATGCAACTGTGACTAGGCCTTGTACAGTATGTTTTTATAAAAAAATATCTGGATTGTTGTGATGCAATTTATAACATAATTAACAAACTATATTTTTATCCACAGTATACTGATATCACTTGAAGCATTATCAAAAAGTTTACTTATATGCTATAGTAGAAAAATTGTACAAAAATAAGTTTTAAAAAATATAAAAAGTTGAATGCAGAGCAAAAACTGTACAAGTAAGCAGTTTTGACAGACTACATATTATCATTTTAACTTCAGTGAATATATAATTAGAAGAATGTTTATCTAGAAAAATCTTTCGCAACATTACACATGACACTGGTTGAAGAATTGGCTCCATGTTTATGAACAATCAAATTGTACATTTTAAGTTACATCATTTTTAAGACTATTCAGTCAGATAAGTGCACAATAGCTTGAGCAATTCAGGGTTAGTAATCTCATCAAAAGAACTACTGTATAGTACTTCTTTATTTTCTTTTATATACTTCAATGCCTCTGATTTAAGGAATTCCGAGTCATACATATCACCTGTAAGAAGAATGTCCAGGGCATTATCTGAAGTCATCTGCTCACAGAGAGCATACTCGGATAGCTCCCAAAGACCTTTCAAGTTGTATCGGTCCGCCAACATAAGTAGGCTGTAGAAGTTAGTGTTATCTATATCCTTAACTGTTCCAGTATAAATGTATTCTAACATGTACTTGAGGTCATCTCCACTAACATCTATCAGTTTCACATAACTATTCTGACTCTCTGCTGTCTCCCCTTTGAGCATGGCCTTGAAGACTTCACTGTGAGCAGTAAGAATCACTTTGTGGATGTGGAACTTAGCTCCATCTGCAGATTCAATGACAAAATCAGAACCAATAGGGTCTGCAAAGAGAGCACTGCAGTCATGGTTCAGTTTGATATTATCAATCACTTCAAGACTGACACCTTCAGCATCAGCAAAGGGAAATGAAGCAGCTATGTAAAGTTTCCTGTCTTTCAAACATTGTATATCTAGTTCTGTAAAACTGTATGTGGTGAGATAAGTGTGGGATAGTTCAGTAAGTTGTTTGAATTGGAATTCAGTGAGGTACTGCTGCAAGTAGACTGTGTCAGATTTCTTGTCAACTTTTAACTTGTTACCACAGCTGAGAGCGACACTAAAGGAGCTCACTCCATGATTACAGATAAACAGATGGAGGAGGAATGTGCTACCGACTAGCTCCGTTTTGTACGAGAACCAGTAATCCGCCACATCTTGCATGTATGTGCCGCCGATGTCGTAGAAGCTTGGCCGGTAAAACTTCTGGTAGATGGAATCCAGGCACAGCCACTTTACTTCACGAGTCTGGCATGTGCGGTGCCCAAACACCACATCTGGGGCCTGGAGATACAAATTGCGCAAGGTATTAGTCATCATCAGGTTTGGAAAAATGCAACAAATATGTATAATATTTTGAAATATACTTACAGTGATGCTTAATTTATTTACCCCAGGATCTCCTACGCGTGGCTCGTACATTATAAAGTTATGCGATCACAGTTTAACTATAATTTTGTTGGTTATTGAAAATATATCAATAAAAACGGAAAAAGGCGTCTAACTTGCGAATACGAAAATCTATTGTTGAGTGTCACTTCAGTTAACCTGTCACTGTCATTCAACATTGACTTGGAACGTTCCGTCATAAAACAATTGCTTCAGAAGATTCGATTTTAAATCAGTTTTACTGACATTCACGATGTCCTCACTTCCTCAATCCTCAACTCTTCACTGTAGTCTCACTCGGGCAGAAATGATAGGCCCATTGTGGGTTAGTAAAGGTAAAAATTTTTAGTATTGGAAGTTGTTCAATTCCACTCTAAACTATAAAGCGCTTCTAGACTAAATTTATATTTTGTAAGCTATCATTATAACACGTTTATAACAAAACGCGGTTAAATGCATTTAACCTAAGGTTACTTGAAAACCTCACCTAAGGTTAAATGTTCTAAGCTGAACGCGGAGACGTTAAATATCGTTTTATTTAGCAAAGGGCTAAAATATATTCAATTCCAATAGTGGCAATTAGTCTATAGATCGTATCTTACTATCTTATATTATAAATTAATGCGAAAGTTACGATGTTTGGATGTTTGTTGCTCAATCACGCCAAAACGGCTGGACGGATTTGGATGAAATTTGGCACAGGCATAGGATACACTCCGGAATAGGACATAGGTTACTTTTAATCCCGGAAACCCCAACCCCAATACCACGCGGGCAAAAGCTAGTAGTTTATAACAGAATTGATGCACGCACGACGCTGGTTGGTTGTTTTTCAAAAGTAAAGTACATTTTGATGGATAATGGAATCAAATTCATTTTTCAATATTTTGTAATGAGGTTGGTAGACGTAGAGTGTAGACCACGCATTACTCAAATATTATATCAGATTTTTTTAAGAATGGCAACTCCAAAATATAATGTCACCTTGACAGTTTGACAGTGCATGGATCTCGATTGTTTTTAGAATTTTTCATTTCATTATTCCGTAATTTTAATTTGGATTACTTCCTAATGCTATGACAATTACTGAGGCTCTAAGCCTCTATCATAATGGTTTTAAACGCTGCTGTGCAGATGCTGAGGTAAGGAGGAATACATTTTCTTGTAACCTAGTTTTTTATTTCGAAATTCAGTAATTTTCTCCAGTGAGTTCAATGGTCACTAATATTTCTATTTTCATAGTAATTATTTAATGACTTTAGGTTTAAAAAGCCGCTTAAAGATTCTCTTAAAGTTATCATTTTTGAGGAAACTTGTGACCCTGTATGAGTTCGTCATTGAATGACACATTGTTTTCTTGATAATACACGATAGGTACGTAGACAATCAGAAATCGATACATTTTTTCTTACAGGGAGGCAGATGAGCTGAAACAGAAAATATCAAAATTCAAGAGTGGGATTTCTATGCTCCAAGAAAGGGGTCTTTGGGCTTCACAACAACAGCTACAAAAGGTTTGAACACATAAATTAAACTCCTAATGACCTTATAGTATGTCTACCTTTTAGAAATGAAGTCTAGATCAAAACCTGCAATTCCATGGATACAACTCCCCTTTGCAACTGTAGCATAATGTTCTTCAAATTCAGAACTTATGTTTTATTGTAGTAAAGTAATTTGTTTACTTTTATTAAAATTTATGTAAAAAGTAAGACCTAATAGTATTAATGCAATGGTCATGATCTCTTTTTCTATAATATAAACTATAGTAGAGCTTAGATGACTAACTGGGGGAGGCCTTTGCCCAACTGTGGGAAAGTATAGGCTAGAAGACAGAAAGAAAGAGCTGCATTTGTCATATGCCTGCTATAATTAATATAGGAAAATCTCATGGATAGTTGTGTGTAATAGCTAGTTCACAATATTAACAAAAAAAGACTCATCCAAACAGGCTGTAAACTGATGATCATCATCATCATCCATCATTTTCAGTCACTGGCGCCACTTTCAGACTTCCTCTAATATACTCATTTCTTACTTTATCCATTTGTGTCACACCACACATCCATCTCAATATTCTCATCTCCGCTACATGCAGTCTTTTTTCATCCATCTTCTTAACAGCCCAACATTCTGATCCATACAGTATGACAGGTCTTATCACGGACTGCAAACTGATTATGTACACTATAAATTATAAAATCTGGCAAGTCTTCGAGGCTCTTAATAAACTTGTGCATGACTGCATCATCACAATTCAATTTCATCAATGTTTACCATCAGATAGGTTCATAGTCTAGATTAATTAGTTTAAAAATATAGACATGTCTGACCGTGTTGCATATGCCAAGTATATTTGATTAGTGCCTGAATACTGAAACCATACTTAACTTTGAGTGGTACTCAAAGACCATGCATGACATATATAGCAATGCTATAAATAAATTTACACAATTACATATGCATATGATGTCAATAGGTGTTCAAGAGCCCCTCAGATTTGAGTGTTGATGTATATGTTAGAGATAGTTATGGGTGTTTTAGTTTTTGTGAAATTGTTACTATTTTGCTCAATAAAGTTTGTTTCTATTCTATATTGTATAGTTACCGCCATATCTGCAAAAATATGCAACATATTACCCACAACTGTCTTGTCTTGCCTTGTCTGGGCTTCCTGTGGCCTATGCCCCTGTGACCTGTGTCTTTATATTCTTGAGGCCTGAACGAATGACGGTGTTTACACACGATGATGTGTTTTGTTCTCAGGTGTACCAAAAAGTATTAGTTTTGGATCTAGACTATGCATTGGACAAGAAAGTGGAACAGGACCTGTGGAATGTGGGCTTCAAACAGCAGATTGAGGCCCTACAAGCTATTTCTAAAGATAGAAAGGTAAGTCAAAACAACCATAAATAATATAGAAGAATGCATGAAGGTCCATGACAAATAGGAGTAAATTATTATTGTGCAGTGTGTTTATTGTATGAAATGTACACATGGATAAAATAAAATATTGCTTTTGGTCCTCTCTTCATATAAAATATAAGGAAGTAAAGTGGAACTTTTAAATGCCTAACTTAACTGAGTCATGGGTGTACTTCCTAAGGTTGCACCTTAAATCAAACTCAGGCAGTACCCTATATGAATGAAACATGCAGAATTTTGACTATCCAACAGTGAAACACTTCAAAGTCAAAATATTTTATTTCACATACTCCATGTAGAATAAAATATTTTGACTTTGGCACTCATAAAACGTCAAAAACTAGTGCACTAATCTATTCCCGTTGGGAAAATAGTGACTCTGTCTGTAGCGACATTTGTGAAGCTACAAAAGAACTAAAATCCAAAATTAAGCATATAGGAATTCTTCGCGTGATTAGAATATAATATACAACAGCCCGAAATCAAGTATCATAGTAAAAGCTGTTCATATTGGTGTGTACAAGATTCTTTTTAAGTAAGAAGGCGCTCTGTCGTATCATCTTTGTATATACAAAATAATACACAATACAGTAATATACAAAATTTGATATGCACTATGTATATACATAGTGCATATCAAATTTTGACTAAAACCCACTCGTTTATTCCTTCTTTGCCTAACAATCCAGGGAAACTTTTAACTTAACCCATGGCACCAGTAGGCTTCGTCTCTGTTCCATTACGATCTGCTGATATATCCTTGCGTAGAATATATGCGCTGTTGACGACTTGGGCGCGGTCCAGAATTACATATTCTTCTATCTAAGGAGTGCTCTGACTTTCTGTGATTTTGTTTCAGAATCCCCTTCGCAGTGAAGGGCAGGCTATGCTATCGTGGGTGCTGCAGGCAGCTGCCGGGTTCTACCTTTGTTTGCTGCACCAAATCTGCACTACGTTCAAATTGGACTTACCATTTAGGTAATTACTATACTGGCAGAACGATTTCGTCCGCGAGGAAGTAGTAATAGGGAAAGGCTAAATATTCGTTAAATTTTCGTAAATTTTATTATCTATATATATAAAAGAAGAAACTGGCTGACTGACATATCAACGCACAGCCGAAACAACCGGGATTAGGAGCGTGAAATTTTACGCAGTTTCCTTTTATGATGTAAGCGAGCACTAAATAAGGATTTTCCAAAATTCACCCAGTAAGGGGATATAATGGGGATCCAAAGTTTTTATTTTCGAAAAACGTATATTCACGCGAGCGAAGCCGCTGGCAGACGCTAGTTTCCTTATGAACTTTTTTATAAGGCAGTAGATAACCTAAAAAAGGTGAAGGAAATAAAAATAAAAATCGTTCTTTAGTTCTGGAATTAATTTTTATTTGGCACAATTTTTTTTACTGTAATAAATTAAATACAAATTATCGTAACTTCGAAAATCAGTTACTGATTCAATGTCGACCGTCATGATGGTTCGACTTTTGTGACCAGGATCATAACCGATTTTTAAGTCTCAATTGAATTCTGAGACTGCGCGTAACCATAGACTATAGCAGATCTTTTTTTTTATGGTGGCCAAATTATTAGCCGCTTACTATAACGTGTTATTGTTCCGCAGACGGCGCGCTTCGCTGCTAGGTTTAGTGGAGGGCTGGGGCGCCGGCGAGTCGGCGGTGGGGGCGCGCCTGCCGCCGCCCGCCTCCGCGCGCTACATCTGTCAGCACTGTCTGGTGCACCTCGGCGACCTGGCCAGGTATCGCCAGCAGTTGCGTGTCGCGCATACGTTTTATAGGTATGGAATTTAATTGCATTTATTATCCCAAAAATTTTGAGTGTTTACGTTTTAGGATTCCACAGTACCCGTACCCTGTGGGGTGCTGAATCTCATAAACTTTAACTCCACAAGGACATGGTGATGCTCTGCCCAAGCGGCCCACTTCCACCGTGTGTTCCACCGTCTTCTCCGGGTGCTCTACACAGTGGCGATACCCGGGCATTACTTCCGCACGAATCCGAGGCAGATACCTTCCGAACTTATCATGCCTGGCAAGAACCTGCGTCATGTGGAAAGTGAGGACGCCGTACCTTTAGGGTCAGTTCACACCGAGACGCGACGATGCACGCAAATTTTAATAGTGACTCAAAATAGAACTTTATTTAGTACGCGAAAAGATACACATTTTATTGTGTATCTCTCGGTGTGAACTGACCTTTAAAGGGATACGCTATACAGGGTCTCCAGAAGCTCCAATCTTCTTTTTCACTCACACGCCTGACATTTTGACACGACATGGTAAAGCTCCATTGTAATGTATGTTGTTCCAGACACGCGCTAGTAGTGTCTGCGCACTCGGGGCAGCCGTACAACCAGCTGGCGCTGGTGGCGTGGCGGCGCGGGCGGCGCCTGGGCGCGCTGTACTGGCACGTGCGCTCGCTGCTCGTGCGCGCGCCCTTCCCGCCCGCGCCCGCCAACCTCGCCAGGACCCTGAGGGCTGCTGCTGCCTTACCTGGGTATGTAACCTGACTGATGTTACAGAGTTTCTTTACAGCTAGGAAGTATTTGGTTCCATAGAGCACCAAAAGAATTATTATTCCACCCTTAAAAAAAACCCTTAAGTTGTTAAAGTCGTCAACGGCGCGCACTGTTCCCGGGCCCCTCAAGGAGCCGTCAGCAAACTGTAGGGTCGAAGCCTTCTGGGGCCGAGGGATGGTGCGAAAGTGTTACCGCGGCTCTGGGAATAAGGCAAGGAAGGAATGGGGTAGGTTTTTTTAGTCAGTAAGAGTTTGATACTGTCTCCCGCTCCGCCCAAGAGTGGGTTTCGTCATTGGATGATTTTCACCTACCATAAAAAAAACCCTTACGTTGTTGAAACTTCCACGATCCGGACTGAGCGTTTTGTCTCGTCGTTTATACCGCGTACATCCAAGGACTGTAACAGTTTGCCTGCTGCGGTCTTCCCATCCGATTATATCCTAAGTGTTTTCAAGGCTAGAATGAATAGGCTCTTAAATTAGTACATTTCACCTTTAACGATTGCATCACTGCTTACCATCAGGAGGGTTTGCAGTCAAGTACTGGTTTATAACATCAATAAAAAAAGTGGATGTATAACAAAGCACATAAATCCATTCAATGGTACCAGCTGAAAACCAGCACTGGGTGACTGATGACTTATATTTGGACATATTTACAATGTTTTGTCTGCATCCTAGACAAATTTAACTTTTATCCTGACTATCTGACTGTTTCAGATAAGTTTGTTTCCACTTTGAACCCTGAGTTTGTTTCGGTGTTTCTTCTCAGAGTAGTCAGCTAGGAAACACCGGACTCATCTAGCATCGAAAAAAAAAATGACGTGTATAAGTGTTTTTTAAACCTACTTGCAAAATAAAGATCATTTGTCATTTACTTTGTAGCAGTGACCCTAAGGACCTGCCGGTAATCCCCGGCGTGACGGAGAGCGCGGCGGCGGCGCCCGTGCCGCTGGGCGGGCGGCTGGACGCGCACGCGTACGTCTCCGAGCTCATCCGGGCCATGCACTACATACACACTGTTGAAGAGTAAGTTGCTACACTCATATAAATAGACTAGCGACCCGCCCCAGCTTCGCACGGTTACTGATATTGAATATAAATATTATGCACTAGCTTTTGCCCGCGGCTTCGCCCGCGTGGTATTGGGGTTGGGGTTTCCGGGATAAAAAGTAGTCTATGTCCTATTCCGGAGTGTATCGTATGCCTGTGCCAAATTTCATCCAGATCCGTCCAGCCGTTTTGGCGAGATTGAGTAACAAACATCCAAACATCGTATCTTTCGCATTTATAATATTAGTAAGATGATACACATAAAACTTCCTCTTGAATCACTCTATTAAAAAAAGCCACATCAAAATCCGTTGCGTACTTTTAAAGATATAAGCATACATTTGGCTTAAGGCAGAGGACGCGAAACACCGAGCGAAGTGGAGGTGTGTAGGAAAGCGGACCCCGGGCACCGAGGTGACAGCCAAGGTGAGCAACCGGGACGGTCGCTAAGATGATGATGATGATAGGGCATAAGCAACTTTGTAATGAGGCAGTATAGCACGCGGCAAGGAAGTTTTTTTTTTGTTAATATGTTAGCGCTTATAAAAGCCATGAGTATAAATGTGGATGGATGGAGAGGGAGAGGGAGGCCAAAGATAATATAGATGGATTGTGTGAGAAGTGATATGAAAGAAAGAGGAGCTAGTGATAGCGTGACGGGTGACAAGACAGAATGGAAGAAAAAAACATATTGCACCGACCCCAAATAAAAGGGGACAAGAAAAAAATGAAGAATCGCTTCACCGATTTTGTGTAAAGTTTACACAGCAAGTTTACACTGTAAACTTAACATAAACCATCTACAAAAGTCCGAACAAAGCCTATTTGGTTTGGATAGATGAGCCCGTTCTTGAATTGTAAAATTACAACGAAAAGTGGCATTGATTTTATATAATTATATTGATTTACCATTTAGTCAAGAGAGCTATGCCTCAAGTTACTTTAATAGTTCGAATAATAGAAAATAATAAATGTTTCTTGTTGTAGATTGGACACGGCGGCTGCGCTGGTGAACTCGCTCAATTCCTCGCTGACTGCACTCATCGCCACCGACAGCTTCGAATCTATGACACTTATAAAGGTGAGTGGAAATATTACCATAGATACATTCTTCATATTTAAGTGATGAAAGAAAATATAGTATAAATATAATGTGTTTATGTTTATGGGTCTCAAACTTGGTTCACACTCCAACTTTATGAGAGACATAATAAATAATTATATATTTTTAAGAGTAATTTGGGGAAAATTAAAGCAAGTTCTCAGCAAAATTTAATGATTAGAAGTCAAAAGCACAATGTGCATGTCTTGAGTCGAGGAAATGTCCTAGGGGCCAGCAGCAGGAGTTGTATGGGAATACTTAATATTAAAAACCACGCTAGCGCTTTGTTTCCTGGTGTATATGTTACGGGTAATGCTAGAAGGTGGAGTAAACCTAGGTTTACCCGGGCTAACTTAGTATTACCCAAGCTTCTTGGGTAAAGTCCGAATAATAAGTAAAATAAATTTTAATTCGGGGTTTACCCATGCTCACCTAGGTCTACCCAACTCTGGCTGGGTAATGTTAGGTGTTGTGTAATTTTCGCGCATTCAAAATGTCACAGCAATTTATCTTGCTGAAATAATGGCTGGGTAAAGTTAAAAATTTGTCTAATTAATTAGTGAAATGCCTTGCCTTGCCTCTTGGCAAGAATCATAAAAAAATCTTTATTACCCGGACAAAAATTTGCGCGGCACTTTGCGGCTAATTTGAAAGCACTCTTAGTTGGTAAGCGAAAAACTAATAAATGCGATTGCCGATGCTAATTGTCCGGCGGCATCGATATGGTATATCTTTGTTTTTAGTTTTATTAGTTTTACGCAAATAACTAACAAAGGCACTTTTTGGGGTTCTTATCCAGATGGCATGTGTAATGGTGTGGCTCGTCCATTCCACCACTGAGGACTTGACGGTCGATGAAACCGCTATGACTGAAGGAGAAGCCCGTGCTTCTCAGCTGAGCAGCTCTCTCGCCAGCGGCACTCTGCTGGCGCTACTGCTGCCCAACTACACTGTGGAGGCGCCGCTGCAAAGATCTCTGCCCGCATGTGAGTATACTCATTAATCCGCTGTAGTTCATGCACGTTAAGAAAACAGTGACGACAAAAGTCACTATCTTCTTAAGCTATGCCACCCTACTTGACCAATTAGAACTTACTAAATTAGAAATATATTATGAAATTAGAGAGATTGTCATATATAAAGGGTGTGCAGTGGAAAATTTTCAACTTTGAAATTTCACGTAAAAAAAACTACATAGATTTTATTTATTTTTATTAAAACTAAATGTACTACATTGATGCGGATTTCACTTTTCACACTATATCATCTAAATGATGACCGTTTTTTTGTACGGTTTCCTATAGTCGGACCCTTACATTTGCAATGACGCGACGGCAAAGCTCTGGAGTAATGTTTTGAATTTCACGGCGAATATTGGCCTGTAGGGCTTGAATTGTCCGGGGATTGTTCTCATAAACCTTCGATTTAAGGTAACCCCATAGAAAAAAATCGCAGGGCGTGAGGTCGGGCGACCTGGGTGGCCATGAGATGTCTCCGTACTTGCTGATCAGTTTATTTGGAAAAAATGTTCTTAACTTTTCCATCGACACCCTAGCTGTATGCGGAGTGGCACCGTCTTGCTGAAATTGTGTCCTATTGTTGTAACTGAATACAGCTGCAATTGCGGTAGCAGAAATTCGTCTATCATACGGCAATACACCGAAGCAGTGACTGTTTCTTATTGGTTAAAAAAATAGGGCCCAATTACACCGCTAGCCGAAATGGCACACCAAACTGTGGTTTTCAAGCTATGGAAACGTTTCTGGTGGCGTTCTCTTGGGTTGTTCGGGCACCAGTATCTCATATTCTGTTTATTTACATATCCATCAATGTGGAAATGTGATTCGTCACTAAACAAAATGTTTCCCAACGTTGTCGGTGTTCGAAAACGTTCCAGCATTGTTCTAGCGAAGGTTTCTCGCAAAGGATAGTCGCTTTCGTTGAGACCCTGAACAATTTGCATTTTGTATGGATGGACTCTTAATTTCTTCTTCAAAATAACATGCACTGTTGACTTTTTGATTGCTGTGGAGGCTGCAATTTTCCTAATCGACTTGCGTGAATTTCTAATGATTTTATTTCGAACTTCAGACACACGTTCGGGGTTGCTGCTGATGTTGATGGTCCAGGAGGAATTCTGTTGAGCGTTGTCCCTTCTTGCCTAAATCTTTGTACTCACGACCAAATAAGTTGCGTGCTTGGCCATCACTTAAACGCCGAATATTAAGGCAGATTTACATTGAGTCAGTAGCTGTCGTCAGTGCTGGCGCCGAAAACTGACGCGTACTATTTACAAGCAGTCAGTAGTCGAAGATATTTCTTTTGGTGTACACACGTTTGTAAAGTCAGTGCGGAAAAATGATTTCTCAAAAACAGCAAAGAATCAAAGAATTTTGTGCAATATTCTGCAATGCTGTTGCACGCATTTCTTTATTTCTATAATTTTGTGATTTGAAATCCCATAGGCATTAATTATCACTGTATAGTTGTACAAGTTTTAAGTTTTCCGTGTCGCTCAATTTTCGTGTCATTTTGTGATCCGGTACGACGAATCGTGGTCACCGTACAATAGAGCGGCAGCAACTGACTTGGGCAATTTACACGTTGTCAGTGGCGCTGGCGCGGGTGGCGGGGGAGTGGACTGACGCCGAAAATATTGCAGCGCGAATATTGAAGTCAGTACTGACGTGACAGTACTGTACTGACTTGAAATCAATTTACACTATAGCAGTGCCAGGTCAGCACTGACTCGTCAGTGGACTCAATATAAATCTGCCTTTAAAATGAGTACAAAACGTTCGACGCGCGCGAACCAACGATTCACCATTCTTTAAATATTGCTCAACGGCAAACGAGCGGTGCGCTCCTGTCCAGTAACTCATGGCTCCTAACAAATCCGCAAATACCGCGCTTTCAATGGTACCTCTCCCGCTCACCTCACCCCGCTATTATTTGGATAATTGCAGTTTAAAGTTGAAAATTTCCCACTGGACACCCTTTATATTTCCATTATTTGTTTTTGTACACTGACAACCCTAAATACATATTTTTCTTTCGATCAGTCCATCCAAAGGTTGTCTGGTAGAAATTGCCCTGTGCAATAAGACCGTCTATTGTACACTTATTTTTTTTTATTAATGTTTGTCCTGTGATAAGCTAAGGTGTGCAATAAAGTTATAATAAATATATATGTACATTTGAGCAGCATCCAAATTTTTGTGTCTACGAAAATATAGTACCGTTTCCATTACTGTATCAAAATAATAGCTTATACATTCACATTTTTGATGGCGCAGTTCTACCACATTTCTTCCTTCACGTTAGTAATCCCTCTTGTGTGTCACAGTGAAGGTATGGATGTCGTGGGCGGCGTGGCACCCGCAGATCCTGGGCAGCGCCGCGTGCTGCTCGCTGGCGGCGCTGTGGCCCGCCTTTGCGCACACGCTCAACATGCTCGCGCCGACGGCTGCCTTGCTCACGGACAAGTGTAAGTTAATATAATAAAGTGTAAGTTTCAATTAAAAATAATACAACACAGGAATACAATACGTCTTTATTAATACCACAGTACATACACATATACTCAGTAACCTACTGTAATACGTCAAATATAAATTGAACCAAAATGGCGATCGAGATTTTTTATGGTAAAATTCATTCAATTACGTATCCTGCCCTTGAGCGGAACGGTAAAAAGTGTAAGACTCTTACTGACTATCCGTACCTTCGTTGCCTTTCGCACTGGGGACCAAGTATTCCTTTCTGAAAAAGTTCCAGGGCCCCCGTAAGGCTTCGACCCTTCTGCAGGGGTCCTTACGGTTTGCTGACAACTCCTTGAGACGCGCGGGAACAGCGTGCTGTCGACGACTTGGGCTTTGTCCGGATTGTTACTAGACGACCGGACGGCGAGCTACCCATTGCTCGCCGTCCGCAAACCCGGCCGGCGATCGACTTTGATTTTCGGGTATTTAGATAACCATTTTTTTTACAGATGACAGTGTACCTTTACCTGAAGACGAGGAGCTGGCAGGCTTCCTGCCGCTAGAGAACGCTCTGAAAGGACTCCGGTTCCCCAACCACGCCGCCTGGGACACCTACGGGGGGAGGGTACCCGACCTGGATGAGGATGTGGAGAATAATGATGTTGAGTAAGTGAATTGCTCATGAAACGTTAGTGTATGTGTGATTTACGAAATAGCGATTTTTTTTACATTTGATTGCTATTATAATATATTCACGGTTAGAAAATAGTGATTCATGACACAGTAATTTACATATTAAGGTAACCATGTGTGCCAAAGTCAGTCACAGTGCCTCCAGCAAGCATCTTGAGAGACGGGAAGCTTGGAGTGCCACACCTTCACTGTATCAAACAACACGAGAAATTGATGAAATAAGAACAAGGGCGATTCTAGACTTTAAACTATGTATTTAACGGGCAAATAATTACAACAATATGACAATGCAAAACGTACGACGTACGACGTAGACGAGAGAGGGAACCTTCCTATTTGTCAAAGTGCATAGGCGTCCATACTATTAACAGAAATGTTACAAATATTAATATTGATGGTAACCATTCTCGGCTCTTTCAAAAACCTCACCTTTAGCTCGGGCTCTCTAAATACCGCCTCAGTGGTAATATCTTAATATTATACACTTGTTCTTATTGTACATGCATTGGTAGAGCGCAACTGCACTGATGAAAATTCGCATACCGTAATTAGAGACACAATTAAAAAGTGTGTGTCGCGTAGATCTGCTCACATAAGAAAGGTTAATGTGCATTATTCGTTCCATCAGGTGGGATAGTAGTCAAGCACTAGTTTATGTAACTTAAAAAATATTATTATTCTCTTTGTTTACATTTTTAAATATTTCCTTAAAAAAAAAACAAAAAAAAAATCACTAGCATCGGGAACAGGGTCCAAGCTACCCGGCTTTCGGGCTACAGCACAGGCTAGCTATTATTATTATAGCTAGCCTGTGCTGTCCCACTGCTGGGCAAAGGTGTCTCTCCATTATTTCCAGTTATCTCGGTTACACGCTTTATCGTTCCAATTCTCAAGGAAGACAAAAAAATATACTTGATAAGTAAATATGGTGTATCATTACATAGTATAAAACAAAGTTGTTTACCGCTGTCCCTATGTATACTTAGAATTTTAAAAGTACACAACGAATTTTGATGCGGCTTTTTTAATAGATAGAGTGATTCAAGAGGAAGGTTTATATTTATTAACCATGCATACTATATTTAATATCACCATTGCACCCGTGCGTAGCTGGGGCAGGTCGCTAGTATTTAATAAATAAATATGGTGTTTCTCCAGGCCTGCGTCAGAGGTATCGGTGACGTGCCTGAGCGGCGAGCCGGAGCTGGAGGCGCGCGTGCGAGCGCACCGCCTGCTACAGCTGGGCAAGAAGCTCGCGCAGCTGCGGCCCGAACAGATGTCCTACACGTGAGTATGCAAGTATATTTTAACACCATGTCTCATTTAGGCGAGTATCACACGGTGCCGCGGTCCGTCGCGGAGTGTGGTGGCTGTATAGCAGTTTTCGTCCGCTCGACTGCGCGGTCAGGCGGTGTACGTGTGTTAGGAATCAAAGGATTGATTAGAGGCCAATACAATTTGAGATCCGCTTCACCGCCAACCGCAGCGGTGCCCGGTGCCATGTGTTAATCGCCTAACAGTCGCCAAAAATTCCCATCCCGATTTCCAGCCATTGTAGGCGCGGATTTGCGGGCAGCGAGCAATGGGTACCTTACCTTTCGGTAACTATCCGAGCCCAAGTCGTCGAGGGTGCATTCTGTTACCGCGCATCTCAAAGAGTTGTCAAGAAGGTCCGACCCCGGTATGAAAGCTAAGAAAGAACGGGGATGTTTAGTAAAAGTATGATACTTTTCCTAAGGGCAGGAATTGTCAGCCGGCAGGAAAATGTAACCAATATATTCGCTTTAGTATTTTTTGCAGTAAATTTTCTCATAATCGATTGAGTAGTGAACGCTTACACACCGTAAGCGTATTAAACGAAACTTGCTACTACACTATTTGTAATTTTTTTTTGTAAAATAAATTTATATATATGAAAGAAGAAACTGACAGAGTGGTGACATATCAACTTCTAAGAAATTTAAATGGGCTTTTGAGGTTTGTATGAAGAAACCAATTTACATGTGGGCGAAGTCACGGGCAGAAGCTAGTGTATCAATAATTTGGAACTAAATAATAAAATAATTCCAAAGTCGTTCATGTCCCTGGTCATCAAAAATAAATAAAGATTTGGTTCTAGTACCTTTCGACTACTGTAATTACAGACAATTAAAAAGACAATAGGTGTGCGGACACCGGTGTCCTCTTGGAGCTTAATGAGTGAATCTTTCAGTAAGTATAAAGTTGTGTTATTTGTCCAGTGAAGAAGACGGCAAGATAACGTTCACGGCGTCGTCGGTGGGCGGCGAGCAGCTGTCGGTGGCGCTGGCGGCGCTGCGCGTGTGCGCGGCGGGCGGCGCGGCGCGCGCGGCGCCCGAGCCCGAGGACGACAGCGACGACGAGCCCGCGCAGCCGCCGCCGCCCATCGTCATCTCTGAGGCTGACTTCCGAGAGAAAGGTACTTTAGCTTTTGGTTCACCAACCGTGACTACACCGTTAAATTTTAGTCGTTTTAATCCCGAAGAGGGTCGATCCAGTACATGAAACACTATCGATTTGTGTAGATAAATTAAAAAAATAACGTACTTTTTTACTTAATCTCCTATTGATATACGCATTTACGAAATTAATTTCTTTAAGTAAACGAGTCATTGACCTTGTAGGTAGTTGTCAGTCGTTGCGTACTAACTAACCACAGGTCATTGAACTCGCCCAGCTGACGTTTACTTAAAGAAATCAATTTAGAATATGCGTAAATTAATTCGAGTTTAAAAAAAAGTACTTTGTTTTTTTTATTCTAACTTTACCAATCGATAGTGATTCATGTACTGAATCGATCCTCCAAGGGATTAAAACGATCAAGATTTAACGGTGTATACAAAAGTAACCTGTAAATAATTTAATTGGATACCTAAGTGGTGTCAGGAAAGCTAAAGTGGAAGCTGCACTCCAGTTTCTTCCTGCATTAGCCTTCTAACAGAACCTCTCCGTGTCGGGGTGCCCTTAAATTTGGTTTCCCTTCACTTCTGTACTAAATCGTCGGTATAGCCTAGGCTGAACTAGCTCAACCTAAAATTTGTACAGTAACATACATCTCTCACCAACAAAGTCTTCTGTAGCAGGTCGAAATAAATTTATTATGAAATAAGCAGAACATTTGTGCTTTCTATTAACTGAATCTTCTATCTGTAAGTCTTTGATAAGTATTTTATTTGTAAACTAAACTTTTATGATATTCCCCAACAGTTCGCGAGAAGCGCGTGGGCATCCTGAAGCCTCAGGGCTCTTTAGAGCGAGCGCGGGAGGAACGAGCGCTGGCCACGCAAGAAGATCAAGTTGTCGTAAGTAAACATTACATTATTTACTAGCTTGTTCTAACAATTTTTCCCGCGGGAATGTAGGTTTCTCCATAAAAACTTTAGAACCCTGTTCCGTTTCCTTCAGGGTGGAATTTTGAACATATACTTCATATGCTGTGCACAATTATAGCATTCTAAGTCCAAAGATTTAGACTGGGCGTTGATAGGTTAGTGAGTCAGGAGTTTGCCGTTAATATACAGATAAACCTATGTCCAACAGAAGGCGTCTTTCAGCTGTAATAATTATGATACAGATAAATGATATTTATTTTGTAAATAGGTTTTAAAATAACACTTTTACACGTCAATATTTTTTTCTTTTCGTCAGTTTAAGCTAGATGAGTCCAGTGTTTCCTAGCTGACTAGATACAATTACCACACTAAAAATGTTCATCACTATGTTCTGAAATTCAACAAAAAGACAAAGATTCTCCTAATGCTAATGTAATGTACGTTGTGCAGGAGGTGGAGTTGCTGGAAGACAAGAGTGAGGACAAGAAGGAGGCGCGCAAGCCGCGCGTCAACATCGCCATGGCGGCCATCATGAGGAAGCAGGAGGAGACCAACAAACAGGTAACACATTATACTTGCTGGTTTTACTGTACCAAAATAACCTACTACAACACAATGCATTCCAAATAAGAATAGGATCGATTGCCATGTTTAGATTACACATGTTCAATGCATGCATATTTTAAAAATAAAAAGCCAATATTTCAAAGATTTCAACAACCAACCCTTGCGATCCGGCGGCGTATTATAAAGCTGAAAAGTGAAGATAAGGCGTGCCGTACAGAGACTTTACTCCACTTAAGTGATCTGCACGCTATACACTTTGATGACATTAGTGCAGTTTTGATATCAGCGCTGCAAGTTTTAAAAGTTTTGATAGACGATAATGCCAATGAAGTGCAGTGGACTTTTGTATTAACTTTTCAGTATTTTGACAAATAGTTTCTATGAACGTGCTTGTCTATCGCTAGGATATTAGTCGATGGCTCCTACCAATACGAGTGGAGCAGTAATTAAAGTTGCGTTGCGAGGGATAGTTTGTACTGTTACGAACGTGAGTAATCAAATGCCGGTTTACTAATAGAGAGATTTATTTTCCACAAACAAAACACAAATTTAGTCTAATCGTCAATAAACCACTTCGTAATGCACTCTAGAGATCCGTAAAAATAGGTTAGGTCGTCGTATGGATAAAACACTCTTCACTTGACTTGGATGTTCGCACTTGTTCGCTGTCGAAATGAAACTGACTCACGTCCGGCCAGCGGGCACGTATTTATACTCAGAGCCAAGAAAATTCTAGATACCGGAGGTTCGAGGCCACACCAGACAATACCGAACAATAAACATTATTTTTATTACTCGTAGGTAGGTACCACTTTACCCTATGACTCATACGAATTTCGACTCTATGGTACAAGACAGAAGGTACAAATTCCTTTACCAGGTTACTTAAGTACCTACAAAAGTTCTCAGAATTATTGAGTACCTACTTATACTTGTCGGATTTTTCTAGAATATGCTAGGCCCTGGTACGTACTTCTATTCTGGAAGTTTCGATTAGCAATGTGTTTTAATTATTCGGTGATACTCTTGACTTTGTCGAAGAAACGGCGTGTTCTATTTCCACGGCGTAACAGTACATTACTTTCGTTGTCTCTAAATTCACTATAAATTGTATTTTAGGAGCATACAAAAAGAAATTAGACTAAGGTCTACGAGTAGGTATGTAGGTATTTTTAATTTTATCTGGCGCGCTTACCATAGTTCTTTTTGCAATTACTATAAAATGTGACGTTAGTAATGTTATCACCTTTGTAAATATAAGCTTTTACATCACACCTAAAATAGCAAAGAAGATGCGAAAAATAATGAACCTTACTACCTTTAAAATAAAGTCGAAAATAAATATTCTTAACCACATGCTTCTGTCTTCTTTCATGCTCTCAAGGAGTAGTGGTAAGTTTATTTATTTACGACTTTATTTAATAAAAATTAGATTAAATGAATTAGTGAATCTCAGAAAACTAATTCTAAATATATGAATATAATAATTCATTTATTTAGAATAGTTAACCTTGTTCAAGTTATTATGTTCTTCTACTTTCGTGTATTTAAATAACCCCGTAAAATAGAATGCCATTTTATTACCACCATTAATTGATTCACATGATCTTCCGCAGGTGAAGTTCGTAACACCACCACCAACCCCGGACTCGGTAACAGACACAACAGAACCCAAAGAAGATAAAGAGAAACCTAAAATGATACAACCCAAACCCATAAAATCTTTGGCCAATTTACCTCTGGGCAGGAAGACCGGAGGGATCCTCTCACTCAAAGACAAATCTGCAGGCTACCCTCACTTGGTCCTCAACACAGACCCCGAACCTCCCAAGAAGGTGGAAAAAGAAGAAAAGAAAGAGGTCAAACCAAGTCAATCCAGCCAAAACTCGCAGACGTATCAACAGAAGCGGCAGGATCATCCTCCGTCTCCTAATTGGAATCCGATTCAAAATACGTACCCAGACGCGCCTAGAATGAACTTCCAGAAGAACTATGGCATCCAGAACGCGGGACTAAGTTATAACCCCAGCTATCCAGCGCCCAATGTGAACAACCAGGGCATCAGGCTGCCCGTCGTCAACCCCAAAGAGATCGACGTCAGAACGGCGGCGCTACAGAAGCAGAACTCTCGACAGGAACTCTTCCAGGACGGACAGAAGTTCAACCAGAACTACCAAATGTCAGGCGACAAGAAAAACTTCTTGAACGACTTACCGCCTCGCTTCGCTAATCAGTACAGATACTGGCAGAATGCTCAAGAAAACCAGTTCAATGACAATAAGTTTAGAGACGATAGTTTTAAGCCTAACAACACGCTGTTCAATGCACAACAGCCCAGGAGTTGGAACACGCAACCGCCTCAGCAGCCGCCCGAGGGTTTCCAGCAGCCGATGTGGTGGAAACCGGACCAGCCGAATAACTTTAACGCGAATTTCCAGCAGCCACCGATACAGCCCAGCTTTTATAGTCCACACACGAATTTACCGAACCCGTACCAGAACTTATCGTATAGTCAAATGCAGAATAATATACCGCAGAATAAGCAGGAGAGTTTTAATCAGCCGGGGGGCTACCTTCAATCGGCTATCGGCCAACCTCAGTTGCAGACACTGCAGAATCTGGTGACATCACCTAACTTCAATTCTTCATTGAATAGTTTCTCTTATGCTCCAACTGTGAGCTACGATTCGTCGATGTACCCTCAATTCAGCAACAAGTTGTCTTACCAGCCGCTACAGATGAAGTTGGTGGACAAGCCGCTCAACTACCAGGGCAACAAGGACCTCATGGATATGAACGCGTTGAACTTCGGCGGCAACGCGTTGGATATGCAGCAGAGGAATATGAATATGAACTTTAATGACCCCATTAGTGATATTGGAAATATGAAGACTATGGATCAAGTTGGGGTGAGTTATTATACTTTTTTAAGTAACTGTACAATACGCGCTATATAAGTTGAATGTGGCGATCGGACGTTAATGCGTACCTTAACTGTAACCGTTAGAAACGACGGCGATTTTAATTTCATTTGTTTACCGTGTACTATAGCATTATCTTTACATACTAAACAGTAAATGCTGAGGTGGTCACCCGTTCGGTTTGGGCACGCTCAGCGTACACTTTCATTTTTGTTAATTTTTGTAACCGTGAGAAGTGGTGGCCGAGTGGTATCGGCCCCGACTTACAAGTTGTAGGCCGCGGGTCCAAAAATTCTAAGACATGTGACATCCACCAATCCGCACTGATCCCGCGAAGTGGATTACGGCACATTCCCTCTCCTAAAGAGGAACTACATTATTAGGCTAATGCAATGCAGTGCTATAAATGAGGAGGAGTTTTGTGTATATTTCGCACCCGAGTGACGGTGGGACCCTACTACTCCTTTTACATTTCTACAATTTTTATTTTGCTGAAATATATAAAGCACAAACTATCGGTTACTATGTAGTTCCTGATGCTTGAAGGCTTGATATCTGTAGACAACCGTAACATTTTAGCTACTTCTTGACTGAATGACTGTTCGTATGTTGTGTAGAGCGGCGAGGGCGGTAGCAGCGCGGCGCCAGGCAGCACGTACTCTCTGTTCAGCGGAGCACCCGACACCAGCGCCTGGGGCTCCGCCACGCACAGGCAGCCGCCGGTAATTATCTGATCTTATTCCAAAGTTCGACGTCGGTCTACCATGTCTTAGGGCTGAGACACACCGGCCGACAGTGACTTGGTTTTGTTTCGGCCCTTAGAGCCTCTAAGGGCCGATTTCCTTATTTCCCTATTTATAACCTTATTTCCCTATTTTCCCCTTGTCACATTCATAATCGTGAAACTCCTAAAATTCACTTCTTAATCTGACGGCACATAATGATCAAATAAATGCAGCAGTAGTTTTTGACACATGATGTGTGTTATGTCGCTGACGGTTTTACAAGTGCCCACGTGGAAAATAAAATATTGACTTTGACAACAGCTTTAAAAATGATATTTAATTTTTGCAATTGGCAATAACACTGTTATTTGTCAACCTTTTTTATTAACCCTGAGCAGAAACACCGAAACAAACTTAGAGATTTGAAAGTCCATACAACAAAATATAATGGTTAAATATTTGAGGGTTTGATTTAATAAAAAATTTAATGTCATGTGTGATGAAATGTAATATATTTTACTGTCTGTGGTATTCTTTTAAGAGGAAAGAACCACAGTAAATTTGAGAAGACATACGTCCTACATAAATCTTGACAAATTTTGGCTATTATAACATATTTAAACATTGCATCATATGTTGTCCAGTCGCTATGGTCGGGGCCGGGTCCGTCTCCGCTGGAGCGGCTGTTGGAGCAACAGAAGCAGATGAAGCCTCCGCAATGACGACCGCGCGCGGCCGGCTCGGCTCGGCGGCGCTCGCGCACCGCGCACCTCCGGTTCCCTGACGCTGCTCAGAAAGCCCCTCACTCATAAAACATTCGCATTTCTGATTTGAGAGTTTCAAACCTTACTTTAATCGCAAAGTTTGAAAGAATCTTAACTTTTCGTGTGCTGTATTTACATTCAAACCTAAGTTGATTTGATGTTTAAAATTAATTTTGCATCAAATGTGTACAGAATGAATCTATCTCTAAACTCGAACTACGTGATGTTAGAATGTACTTATTTTTCGGTTTGAAAGTGTACCTGAATGAACCTATCTCAGGGGACCACTACTAAACGGCACACGAAACGCAGACACATGAAAGTTTAAGCTAGAATTTGATAAATACTTAAGTTTAAATTCTTACTTCTGAAAATGTAGATATGACTACTGGTATACTTGTATAGTCCAGGTATTTGCTCAGTTTTGTTTAGTGTAACAGAAGAGCAAGCAGCAAACATAATGCTCTACATATTTTTGGCTCTTACTGTATCTGGTTCAGAGCCCAGGCGACCGGGAACATTTCGAATTGTCATAAAATGTCGTTCCTATTACTTATTAAAAGACAGTAAAAAGGAATTAAGTTTTTGAGTCTAATGTTGCGCTTCCCAATGCGTAGTCGTATTTAAATTCTCCTTGATGATGATAATAATAATGTGCTGTTGTATAAAATTGTATAAATGTAAACAGATGTATAAAATCGACTGGGGTTGTGGTGGCACACATATAGTATTTTTGTTCAAGCTTTTAATCATAAGGCAATTATAACTGACATAAGTTTTTTTTAGGTTATATAAAACTTAGCATTAATCAGAATGTTATTTGAAAAAGAAGGTGAAACAAACCAGTACCAAGACTTTTTAAATGTTATTAGGTCAGAAAGTTTTAATTTGTTTTTGTTTGTGTTTTAACCGCCTGTAATCGTGAATTTATACAACATTGAATGAAAAACATGTCTATTTTAGTAAACAATTTACACTAGCCGATATACGGCTTGGTAAATTCAGCAATTTACTCCTAGTCATAACAGCTCTTGTACAAAAATATTGTGTAAGTGCCACCCTTTAGCGGGTGTCCGTTAGAAATTATCCTAATTCTTGTACACTTGCGTATTTTTGTATAATATTATCTGTCGCATCGCGTGAAAGGTATACAAAAATGGCTTCGTTTTTAAATGTCGAACTGCACAAATAATAATTTAATATTTTTAACGACTAATTTCGAAACCTAATTGAATATATATTTTTTTACTTCTAAAATAATATTTTAAAAGTCGTTGTTCTAAATCCAAAATTAATATTTGTTTTTCTTTAGTTTTTTATCTGAATAGTTTGTGGATAGTTCGACATTTACCAAGGCTTTATTTTAAGCATGATTTTGTTGTGATTTTAAGTGAAAGTAAATTGAAGTAATCTTTGTGAAACAATATTTTGTAATAAAGATATTTTTGTTATTACAGTCTTGCTTTTTTTTTTAATCCCATACATATCGATCTTTGCGTCCTTAATTGTGAAGGAGTAGGTATATGTTTTTATCTGGAACATGTGATCCAGTTCGATAGGTGTCGGCTATTGTACGTTGAAGCAAATTCGCATAGCCCATACGTACGGTGAGTACATTCTTTGGCCAGTATGACCGATGCCAGTTGGCCTGTCGTCCTGAATTTAAAGGTGTTGTGTGTGAAATACGTGTTCAGTAGGTAGAGGTTGGGAGATTATCAAAATAAAACCAGCGTATAATCAGTCAATAATTTAAATTTTATTCCTTCATAGTCATTCTAAACAAATTATCAGATGAAATACATTTCTAATGTGTAAAAAAGCGTACTAATTTTCTAATTGCATTATACATAAATTATTTACAATATCACTAATAAATATTTGAGTAAAACAAATAGGATTTGAGACAAAAACAATACTATTCTGTCATCTCGAATCTATAACAAGTTCAACTAGAAACAAGTCTAATATTAACTTTAAAAATTGCATTACAGAATCTCTTTACAGGCTAATTAAAGGATGTCGGTTAAAATAAATTTATTATAAAGCAAATTAATCTAGTTATCGAGTTAATAAATAACAGTCGTGCGAACACAATACGCTAAGATATGTACAATCAATTGACAAACAATAGTGCAAACTGGACCGTATTACCGCCATCGCGCACGCCGCACACGTTCGTGCACGGCTCCTCTTACATAACCAACTGCCGCGCTAATTACAATTGCAGTAAGGAGGTAATTGGAAGTTTTTTTTCAAGGATTTAATAACTATGAGAGCTCATTATGAGAAATCCGAAGCTATGAGAACTCAATTTTCAAAAAACTCCTTCCTTACTGCGTTTTAATTTAGTATGTCGGCAGTAGACTGCCGACATACTAAATTAAAACCACTAAAACCACATTAGACCCACTTTTCACACAAATTTATTAATTAATACTAAAAGAACATACTTTTACACATGGTATGGAGAGCAGTGGTGGTCCTGTAGTACCGACTTAGATTTACAAGTTGTTGGTCGTTGGTTCAAATTCAAACCCAGATACGAGTTTTACTTGATGTAATTCCATCACCATTGCCCTCGAAAATATCGTGACATAAACAGGATGTTTTAGAAAAAAAAAATGGTGACATGTGACATCCTATTCTCTCTCCAAGAGGAAACCTGTGTCCCAGCAATGGGTAAATTTTAAGGCTGATTATATTACGCAAAATGTATTTAAAAGGTCATAATTCGAAATGTGTGATGCAGTGGGCCTTTTACTACTTTATATTATGATGTTGAAGTGAGGGTTTATTAGTGCGCGATGAGCCTAAACCTAGGATATTACCACGCAGGGTACATGTTCCATTTTCTATAAATGAAATTCGGTGCTCAAGTGTTTCAGCACCCATTACATTCCCGACAAAAATACTTCCACAAGGAAAACCAAAGGTTCACGCATTCTCAATACAGGAAACAAATACATTTTCTAATTCACATAATTACGATATTATCACGTACCAACCAATCGGAAATAACCTAATGACATGCAATTATATCAAAAACAAAAGTCCTTGAATTTGTAAAACTAAAATAATCGAATAAAAAGAACCTTAAAATCATTCACAACTTTCAAAATCATTTTAATTACCACGATTATCAAAACGCTTTTGACAATAGGTACTAAGGATTGATTCAAACTATAGCGAAAATTGTCTAAATATAGACAGGACACAATAAATTGGTATGTAAAAGTTCCCGGTCAAGCGCTTTTCGTTCTTATATTCTCAGTAATAGGATTGAAAACTGATTGACCAAGAACTATCGCCTACCTACATACTTGAATGAGCGTATGGTAAAATTATGTCAGTCGTTAAAATAGTGCAAGTTATCGAAATTCGTTCTCTTTGACTAGTCGTTGGCTGGCGGGTCGCTCGGTTACCAGACCTACCATTTGTACTGGTATTGGCACATAGTCGTAACACATCACTTGTATAATAGTTAGCACTGACAGAAAGTACTAGCTAAGTAGACCTTCTTGGTGAAAGTTTTTACAATAGTAGTCATTTAAAAGATTTTTTTGTTGAAGAAAAGAGAAATCACATTTACATTTTAGATAAGTATCACTAAGATACTTATGTTTATTAAAAGTTACTGTTAGATATCTATTTTTCTAATTTTTACAACAAAAATTGTGCAATTTTCAGCCACAACTTTCATTCATTACGAGTCCATGGTTCGAATAAATTTGCTGATACATACAATAATTTGAAAATAAAAGTAAAGAAGGCTAAACATCCTGTTATAAATTCGTTATCCATTTTTCGACATTACATTTTTATCCTTCACATCGACAACGTTAGAAATTTCACATCCAGTTTTAGGAAACAGTATTATCGACACGTAAGTTTTTTACTACCTATGTCGACATCGATACATCAGACAAACAAATGTTTGGTCTGCCAAAGTCATCCACGACCAAATAGTCCATTTCGACAGCTCTTCCATCATCTATGGAGATAGGAAAGCTAAAGTATTATCTGAAGATGTATCTCTCAGACTAATCTTGTCGCAAAATAACAGTTAATAATAAATATGCTTTACTAACATAGTTATAAGATTTTTGATACTAACCCACTATGGATGTAACTTGTCCGAAATAAAGATTTTTTTTTTAAACGAAATGGAGTCCAAACACACGACCTTTGCCAATAAGACGCGAACACAGTCGTCAGATCAATCAGACTCCATCAGTAAAAAAAAAATCCCAAGAACAGTAATGCGATTGGCTATAGATAAATCGTTCAACCAATCACAGAAATTGACAAGGCTGGACAACTTTCACAAACATTTCCGTCCCAGCACAGTCTAGATTTATTTAGTGCAAGATTACTCTAAATAATTTGTTCGAATTAACGAGCCAATTGTTCAATTAGTTTCCAATATGTTAAAGTAACTGTATATCGTTTAACTAGGCAGTAGCGTAGTTAAGCGTGGGTGATGTGAGCCCTCGCCTACCGCCTCACACCAGGGACCTCGGGCAAGTCCTCACTACGAGGCTCTCTTTTGATCACATTTTTTCACCTGATGGTAAGTGACGATGTGGTGGAACGCTGGGTTGCGATAGTGGGTGTCTCGTTTTCGAATTTATGAAAGAAAATAGCCTCGCTGATGCGCCTTCACCCACGTCTAAACTAGTACACGCTACGCCACTGTTGTTAAGAGCAATGTACACGCTACGCTACTGCAATAAAACACCGTAACATGCCGTGCTAGGCTTCTGCCGAGCTGTAACTACGCACCGACACGCGATGCCAAGGCCTCAGGGTCACTCACTAAAAGCTAGGAAACAAGAGACAATGGATACAAAGACTTGCATGTCTTTACTTAATAAACAGCCTTTTTGGTGTAAGCAGGAACAAAGAACAATGCAATGTGAGGTACTTCTTTGTTCTCGAATAACCTTTGATTACTTGACTTGGCGGGCGCTCTGCCGGGCTCCCAGATTTTCTATGACAGAATATTTATACTACTGTTTAGTTTTATTTAACATACATATTTATGCTTTATTATATTTTTAATCTTTGTTATCTAAAGTCTCTAGTTTCAAAGCTGTCTCGTTAGAATTTACAATATTAAAAAGAGATATGTGAACAAATTGCTATGACATAATGACACCATCATAATAAATATTGTCAGTCCTACCGTTGAGCTGACTAACTACAATACGTCATACTTAAAACACAACCAGTTCATAATCATTTGTAATTAATCAAAATCGAGGAACATTTAAAACTACCATGGAAGTTTTAATTTTAATAGATGGCAACATTCGAGACATTGTCACTGTCAAATCGTTATGCTTTCTGGTAAACTTCAAAAATGGAATAGCACATGAGTAGGGTACAAAGGTAAGCCCTAAGCTTTCAAGTTTCCTTATACATTAGGTACTAAATAATCTCATTTTATAGAAGATTTTCAACTTCAATAGGGCAACACAAACACAAATATTCTCATAAAATCAGCAGTAATTCATCTCTTTATACTCTCTAATTTTGTTCAATGGTTTTTTTTATAATTATATATATCATTGCAGTTTCTACATGGTTCGAACATTATGATATATCTATGAGGGAAACAACAGACTACAGTCAACTATTTGCGGGGAATCTCTACCAATTATTGAGCAGTATTCTCTAGGAAATTCGCGAAATAGTCCGTTATTTTGAACAGGCAGAAAACTATTACAATATTCCACAAAACGAGTCTATTAAATCGATTGCAAGTTCATTGTGAGACTTGTCTACACAGAACAAGGATAAATGTACCTTAAATGTATGTGAATAGGATTTCATTTAGATCGATTGCAAGGTCATGTCAATCTGTTTACGTGGAACAGGGATAATGAACCTTATGCTTGTGATTTTAAGGTTTAATCTCACGTTTGTCGCTCGACGGCAAAGTTGTAGGTGTATTCGCGGTCGAGATCGAAGCGGGACCGTCGCTTTATTACCGGCAGTTGTGTCTGAAAACAAGAGGTTTTGATTAATACCGTGAAGTGCTTCACAACTTGCTATATTTAGACTGAAACGCATGTCGCTTGTGACTGAAAGAGTGATGAATTTAAATGACGATTGATGGCGAGTTACGACTAAAGACGAAAATACTGGGTGACAAATCTTATATATAAAAACTAGCCTTCTGCCAGCGGCTTCGCCCGCATGAAATTAGGTTTTCGCACAAACTTTGGACACGCGTTTCATCCCTTTAGGGGGTGAATTTTGGAAAATCCTTTCTTAGTGCTCGCCTACGTCATAAAAGCAAGCCTTGTCTAAAATTTTCCTCTCCTAGTCCCAGTAGTTTCGGCTGTGCGTTGATATGTCACTCAGTCAGTTTCACCTTATATATATATATATAGATAGATGATTAGCTGTTCGTTGGTCTCGCTAAAACTCGTGAACGGCTGGAGCGATTTGGCTAATTTTGATCTTGAAAATATTTAATGTAAGAGATCAGGGAGAGCCAAAAAATTTATAGGGAAGAGGGGTAATTCATCGATTCGAGACGAAGAAGAGACTTGTATATCACTCCTCTCGCGATGTGTTCAACGTTTCTTTGGTCTCACTCTTCGTCCCCATCCATCCATGTATACTCGTAACTTTTAGATTGACATTTTTTATTATTTACCTAACTCCTAAACCTCTGAACGGATTTTGATGTGGTTTACATAGACAAAAAGGTCAATAGACAAAGGAAATTTTTAATATATAATTCGCACCCGTGCGAAGTCGAGGTGGGTCGCTAGTGAGTAATAACCGCAATGAAATAAATCTGTATTGAGGAAAATCTGTACATATCCTGTTGTGTTAATTACCTATGATATATTATATAGACCTGTCATTATATCTTTAACCATTAATCATTACATAGTATAAAAAGTCGCTTCCCGCTGTCCCTATGTATGAATAGATCTTTAAAATTAATCAACGGATTTTGATGTAGTTTTTTTAGTAGATAGAGTGATTCAAGAGGAAGGTTTATGTGCATAATACATGCGTAATATATTTAATATCAGTACCCGTGCGAAGCTGGGGCGGGTCGCTTTTATAATTTATAAAAAGTAGTAATCGAGTATGTTTTTTTTTTAAATAAGGTTTTTTTTTTTCCTGCTAGGCTTCTTATACGAATAATAACTATCACTAACCCCGCTTGCTAGCGACTTCCAAAATCCACTAAACATATCGCCGCCTTACAATAGAATTCTCGATATTGTAATGGTGGCAATTCTAATTTTATTACATTTTTGCAAAGAAAACCAAATCACGTCCTTGTTTCACAGAAAAAACCAAGTAAGAAGCATTGACGTTTTTTACAATATTAACTTGGATACAAAAAACATAATTGCAGCTAAAAACTTATTCGAACTGCAAACTAAAATAGACGAGAATAGATAGAACTATATAAATCTATACTAATATTATAAAGCTGAAGAGTTTGTTTGTTTGTTTGTTTGAACGCGCTAATCTCAGAAACTACTGGTCCGAATTTAAAAATTCTTTTTGTGTTGAATAGATCATTTATTGAGGAAGGCTTTAGGCTATATAACATTACGCTGCGACTAATAGAAGCGAAGCAACAATGGAAAATGTGGAAAAAACGGGGGAAATTATTCATCTTTGACGGCTTCCGTTGCGTGCGCTGCAAAAACGGTTCAAGATACCAAAAAAATATGTATGAAAGAATTATTCCTCTTAACATGATCTAAAAAAATGTCCGCGACAGTATATGTCTATCTTTTAAGATTAACTCACTAGAACCGTTTTTATGGGAATCAAATTTGGCCGAAGTTAATGCATTATATGTTAGAGTTGTATCAACATAATAATATTAAACTATATCCAAATAAATGTGTTGTTGATTAAGAGTATGTAATTGTGAACAAAATTGTCATTGACATCACTTATTTTCAATGAACATCTTAGAAGATATTACAATTTTAAAATAACTCCGATATAAAATTCACACGCGCCGCATGATGCGCCGCCTGGCCGGCGGGCGAGGAGACGGGTTGCTTGCGGGCGGCGCGGAGGGTTTTTTTTATGGTAGGTAAAAATCATCCAATGACGAATCCCGCTCTTGGGCGGAGCGGGAAACAGTGTCAGACTCTTACTGACTAAACAACCTGCCCCGTTCCTCCCTTGCCTTATTCCCAGAGCCGGTATAACGCTTTCGCACCAACCCTCGGCTGCAGGAGGCTTTGACCCTGAAGGGCCCCACAGCTTGCTGGCAACACCTTAAGGCGCGCGGGAGCAGTGCACGCCGTCGACGACTTGGTCTCTGTCTGGACTGTTACCAGACAATCGGACGGCGATCTACCCATTGCTCACCGTCCGCAAGCCAGCGTCTACGGTGGCCGGATATCGGCAGGATTGCGGCGGCGACGGCTACGGCGAGGGCGCTGTTGCCCTTGCCTTATGCGGTCGGCCTCCTCCTTTACGAGCATTACTGCTTCGCAGTAGGAAGCGACCGCTTGCCATTCTTCTTCGCTGCGGACCATGGCCTGAACCAAGGCCCGGCGCAAGAGGTGACCGCCGCCGATCACCCCTACGAGGATACGGCGATGCTCTTTCCAAGCAGGGCACACCTCCACCGTGTGCTCCACCGTGTCCTCCGGGCGGTCCACACAATGGCGACACCCGGCCGTCTTTTCCGCACGAATTCTTTGTAGGAATCTCCTGAATTTCCCATGTCCGGTGAGAACCTGCGTCATGCGGAAGATGAGGACGCCGTGATGTCTATCCAACCACGCCTCAAAGAAGGGACTTACCGCCGAGATTATGGCGTGCCCAAGGGGGGTGTAACTGCTCCATGAAGTACTTTTAGATAATTATGTTCTTTTAAAAACTAAATTGTCTAAAATAATAACAGAAATTGACACGGGCAAAGTCGTGGGTAACAGCTATAATTTATAAAGCTGAGGAGGTTGTTTGCAAAAATAAATATGATGCCCAAAATAACTATTCCACGCGGACGAAGTCGCGGGCACAGCTAGTAAACTGTAATAAAATTTTAGGGCGCATAGTTTTTCCTGATCCTATTACTATTACCATTTTTCGCATTTATCTGATTATCACTCAGGGTGATATATGTATGTATGTAATGTATACATATGTATATGTCACCGGAAAATTGTAAACATTGTATGATTGTAATAAATCCTTATTAGGTAATAATTTCTCAATAAATTATGATAAAAAAAAGTTTTTTATACTGTAAATCAAATTATTATTAGTTTCCAATAAAACAGTCTTATTTAGAAGAATATATCTTATTTTCGTTGTAAACGAAATTTTTCGCGCGATATTTTACAATATCACGGAGTTAACAATTTTCCGGCGACATATACATGCATATGTATATCAAATAATATAAAATAAACTTACCAAACTATCACTAGGCAGTCCTCTCAGCTTGGGGTTCAATAAAAATGGCACTCCTTCCATTCCATTGTATCCTCCTAACGTCTGGTACATCGTCGTGTTCCTGGGCAGGGGTGCGGGGCCCTTCTTCCTGCCGTGAGCCACAGGGGACGTGGGCCCGAGGGGGCTCCCGTGCGGGATCGGGGACTTGGCCGACGGAGGCCGGGGCGCCGGCCGCACCGGCTTGTTGATGTTGTAGGAGGGGCTTAGGGCTTCGTAGTCATGGTCAGTGGTGAACTCTTCAATGTTCGGGTATGTGGTTGGGGATTGCTTGAGATTCAGGTTGTTTAACTCAGAGACGAGAGGTGACAACTTCGGTGGACGGTCCGGTGCCCGCAACCTGGAACAAACATTTACAAATTGAACATGAAACTTTGTTTTATTACGTGTTTAATAATAAGTGTGGTCGTGTTTACTTCTTGATACAATGGTCAATGTTTGATAACTGAAGTTAGCAAATATACGATGATTAATTGACAAATGAATTGTATATTGAAAACTTTTATAACTATGTCAATTTTGTCGTTTGTCGACTAACCATGACTTTTTGAGGCTGGCTCGATGATGTGACTGAGCTAATATAGTAGGCGGCAAATAACTTAACCATTTTGCTATGACTACGCGCAGCAACCGGGGAGGGTTAGGTTAGGTTAGTTAGTTAGGGCAGTTTGATTGTGAGCCGTAAATCTGTTACCGCGCAATCGAGTTCGACCGCTATGACCGTTCAACTTGTGACGAGGATCAGAACCGATTTTCGGGTCTCAGTCGAGTGGGGCTACACGTATTCGTACTGGATGGTTCAAATTATTTCCCGCGTACTATACAACTTTCGTCTCGATACTTAGGCCTATGTTTCTGGGCTGTCCTGCTTACTTCCTGTTGGCCTCGAGCGTGATGTTGGTGAGCACGTTCGATGGTTCAACTTATTTGCCGCGTATACAACATTTGTCCCGATACTTAGGCCTATATTTGTGGGCACACAGTGTCCTGCTTACCTCCTGTTGGCCTCGGGCGTGATGTTGGTGAGCACGTTCTCGTACTCGTTGTGCGTGGGCGACGTGTCGGTGCTGCCGCCGCTCACCTTGTAGCACACCACCTTGCCGTTTATCTCACTGCCGAACAAACGAATACAATTAATTTGAAAGATGTTACTTTTTAACCATCCTAATCGGATATATCTGACAAACATGATCCTGGCGAATAACACACTAAAACCATCGTTGGACCAATCTGAAGCAAGTGATCAAAGGGTTAAACTCTTAAGCCCCAAGCGAACCCAAAGGCGGCGTTTGCACACCTATTTATCTTTCTATTATGTCTCTAATTACGGTGTTCAAAAGGGTAATTATCCTATTATTAGTCCCGATGTTTGTGATCAAAACTTCTTAGTTCAAGGTCCACTTTCCGGTTACCGATCGAGCTGAAATTTTTCATGCGTGTGTAGATCAGGTACTAGCGACCCGCCCCTGGTGCAATGGTTATATCAAATATATTATGCATGTGTTATTCATTTATTTATTTATTCTTTAATCAGAACGACAAAATGCCAATTACACTGATTACAAATTATGTAATACATATTAAAAAGAAAAATGTAAGAGATATACATATAAAGTAACTACTCACTCAGTCTTCTCGCAAATCACCAGACATTCAGTCAATATCACCTTCCATTCATCAGCGAACAGATCTAATCCTGGATTGGATTCAAGGAGAGCGTTGAGTGAGATTAACATTCGGGGAATGGGTGACATACGCCGAGCAACCGTACGGCAACGTGGCACCACAAATAATTTATGCCGTCTTGCCCGACAATAGTTATCAGGAACAAAAATTTTACACAGCTCCTCATGCAAACTAGGCGAGTCGATGGTTCCGTGTATGATCTTGCAGGCAGTCACAAGCTGATCAAAAGCTCGTCTAACTTGGAGAGAAGTAAAGCCTAAGCAACCTAACAGGAATTTGGTAGGATACAAATATGGATAGTAACCAAACCTACGTTTGTAGAAATATCTTAAAAATGCTTTTTGGATTTTTTCTATCATAAGAGTATAGGATTTTTCGTACGGATTCCAAACACAAGAGCTTGAATCAAGTTTACATCTTACAAGTGTGTTATACAGAAGTCGGATAACTTGATGGTTTGTAAATTCACGGCAATTTCTGAGGACAAACCCCAGCCTCCGAAACGACTCTTTGGCTAGAGAAACAATGTGGTCATGAAAAGTAAGCCTAGTATCGAAGATAACGCCGAGATCTTTAATTGCCATCACTCTTGGTATTTCTACGTCGTTTATAATATAAGTGAATTGCATTGGATTTCGTGAACGGCTAAAACTCATAATGCAACATTTAGATGGATTGAAATTCATTTTGTTGATAACTGACCACTCACTTATAGCATCAATATCTTTTTGAAGAGCTGTACAGTCTGCTAGAGTTTGAACCTCAGAGTATAATTTTAAATCGTCAGCATATAGCAAACATTTGGAGTGATTTAAAACTTGTGGAATATCGTTTATCATTATGAGAAATAATAGAGGTCCTAATATTGATCCCTGGCTGACTCCTGAACGCGTGTTATACGGCTGAGAATTGTACATGCCCAGTCGTACATACTGTTGACGATCACGGAGATAGTCAGCGATCAATATAAGGAGATTGGGAGCAAAACCTATGGCACTTAGTTTTTCTAATAGGATGTCATTATTGATTCTATCAAAAGCTTTTTGAAAGTCAAAGTATAGTACATCTACCTGCCTCCCTAAGTCCATACTAGTAGCGATGTAGTCGGCTAGTGTTACGAGGTTAGTGTTAACAGATCTTTTGACACGAAAACCGTGTTGTTCGTTACACAGATATTTGTTAACTTGCCTGAGAATCTCTTTGTGAAGAATATGCTCAAATACTTTAGCAGGTGAAGAAAGGATAGCGATAGGTCTGAAGTCTTCGACGGATGCTTTAGCTCCTTTTTTAGGTATAGGTGTAACCCGCGATATCTTCCACTTGGAAGGGTATTTACCCGTCCTCAGTGCTAAATTATAAATGCGGCATAGAGGTCCACTGAGGTATTTCTTAAATAGCTTTAGTATAGAAGACGGAATGTTATCCGGTCCAGCTGAACTACTGAGTCTTAGTTTATTAATGCTGCGTTCTACGTCTTCAGAGGAAATTTGAGCTATGTTGATATAGTTGCTATTCGAAGTAGTATCACGATTATTAATTTTATTCGCATTTAGCTCAGGAAAATCAGGAAGAAAGACACTGGAGAAGTACTCTGCAAATGCATTGGCAGCATCGACACCTGACAACGCATTGCCATGTTAACCTTCCTCTTGAATCACTCTATCTATTAAAAACTCCGCATCAAAATCCGTTGCATAGTTTTAAAGATCTAAGCTTAAATAGGGACAGACAGCGGGAAGCGATTTTGTTTTATACTATGTAGTGATATACCGCGCTATAAAAGCTTGCTATGAAAAAATATTTTAATTGATTTTTCAATGAAAATATTTGTCTTTAAACAACGATTATTATAAAGAGTGCGAGCAAATTTCTCAAAAAGCATCTAAAACAAAACTGTCCATATTCACTGGCCACGAATTCAAAGTAGCTACTAATCCGTGCTCACAGGCACCCGATACACGAAATCCTAATTGGATCCGATTAGACGGAATCCTGTAAAGCAGCTAAACTCCATGTTAACAAACTAGAAGCTCATGTTTCTTTAATTATCCTTTAAACTTTTGTTTTGGAAACAAAGGTTGTTGGCAGACTGTTCAATTTGACTGAAAGCAAGTTTAGATCAGGGGGTGATGTTTTTAGGAAAGCATTTTATTCCTAGCTTTTTTTTAAATTATGGTAGGTAAAAATCATCCAATGACGAGTCCTGCCCTTGGGCGGAACGGGAAACACGTGTCAGACTCTTACTGACTAAACAACCTACCCCGTTTCTACGTCGCCATATATACCAGGGCTAGAGCCTTCCTTTCAGACGCGAACGCTTGGCCCCAGTTGGTTTCGGTTTTTGTTATCTGCCTATGGGTTGCGATCATATGCTCTGTGGCTAATACAGCGTATCTTTGGTGTGAAGGTGCGTGCACAGTATGGACACTTTAAAACACCATTGTTGTATAAGTTTTAGATGTTGGAGGATTAATTTTTGATGGTATCTCATCTAACGTCAAGATTTGTACTCGGCTGGCTCTCAAAAGCATAGACAGCTGTATGATTTGCTGCCTTCTCCAAGTTAGAGGGGTCTTCATGTCTTTTCTCAACGTCATTATATGTACCTGAAGAACTGGCCGACTAGTTTGCTCATACCCACTCGTCAGCTAGTTGATATAATAAAGCTTAACAAGGGTGACTACGTAGATTAAATGTATTAAATACCTATGTGATTTTTTTTATTATGCTATTGCACCCACAAAAATAAGCAAGAGCCGCATGATGATGATTCATTTAGAATCTCAAGAGCTACATTTTTAGTAGGTGCCTACATATTGTCTCAAATAGTCACGTTAATACAGCCTGGTCTGAAGGGACACCTCCCGTTCAGCTGAGTATGAGTTATAGTTCGTTTTTTAATTCTAGACTACGATTTGACAACTCAGAATGTCACACTCTACAAATATGTTCCCAATTTCCTGGAGTTTGACATTTTAAGTTGTCAAATCTTAGTCTAGGATTAGAAAACGAACTATACTGCCATTTTCGGTGGTCTACTCACCCAGCCAGTATGAAGCCCTGCGGCGCCTGCCTCATCTTGGAGCACACGATGACGTCGGTGACAGGCGGGTGCGAGCGCGCGGCAGCGGGGCGCGACACGCGCGTGCACAGGCGCCGCTTGCCCGCGCGACCGGCCACGCTGTACCCCGGCGGGGCGGCCTCGCGCTCCCCCACGATGACCACGCCGTCCATCACGTAGCCGGGTACCCCTGAGTACAAGAAAATATAAAGTTAACAATGGTATTGTTAAATGATGAACCGAAACACAGGTTCTATAAACGTAGCTTGCCCGAAAGTAACATAGGTATTGTTAAATGATGAACCGAAACACAGGTTCTATAAACGTAGCTTGCCCGAAAGTAACATAGGTATTGTTAAATGATGAACCGAAACACAGGTTCTATAAACGTAGCTTGCCCGAAAGTAACATAGGTATTGTTAAATGATGAACCGAAACACAGGTTCTATAAACGTAGCTTGCCCGAAAGCCGCTAATTAAACAAAATTATTATTATTATTATTTGGTAAGACACACTAGCAGCTATTAGCTTATGCGTGCATTTCATATAGTTTTCAGATATTTAGTCTGTCTAACTGATTTTTAGAGTAGTCCAATGTTCCTACACTACGCTACGCTTTCACATAATTTTCTGGGAGCCTGTTCCATGCTGTTACAATTTTTATAAGTAGTAAATTATCCTTAAACATTACACGTCAATTAGTAACTGTAATTTTCCTTTTCATTGCCTAAACAGGGGACTGATAGGGAGACCTGGGTAAGGCTTCCCTAGTACATTTTTTAATACGGATCAATTTCGCGTACTTACTGTCCTGGCAGTAACAAACAGTTAGCTAGTACTTAGTCACCCGTTGACCAGCTGTCGAGTGACGGGTGACCGCAAGTATGACAGCTGCATAATATTGGCGACTAAAGTATAAACTAAACATTAAAAATCCTGCATCACAGTATGATAGTTCTCAGCGCAATTAGAACATATAACAACAGTTCGAAATCACTGTCAGGCAGTTGCCCGTACCAGAGACTACACACGTAGGATTTCGCTGCATACCTTTAAACCATAGTTTCCCAACCTTTAAACAAAATTTACATAATAATTAATTATACCATACCAATTTTATATGTCTGTTTATCATCTATATATCTATGCATAATTATATAAAATGAGAAACTGACTGACTGACATATCAACGAACCATCGAAACTACTGGGATAAGGAGCGTGAAATTTTACACATAAGCGAGTACTAAGAAAGGATTTCTCAAAATTCGCCCTCTAATTGGATGAAACGGGGTCAAAATTATGGAGAAACCTACTTACACGCGGGTGAAGACGCTGGTAAAAAGCTAGTCTATTAATAATCACAAAGATTAATTCTCTAATTCTCTCTATTTCTTTTTAGATTTAAGGTTTGGCATACTTGAATTAATAACATTTTTGATTTGCGTAATAGTAGGCCTAATCCAATAAAATTAGTATAGTGAGTGAGTAGAGACTTCGGGTACAATAAATGCTTATGACTTCAATTGCACCCTGTATTGATGTTTTCATAAATAGAGTCAATTGAATCCACTCCCATTGTTTGATGATAATGATAAATGATATTTATTTTAGCAAATAGGTTTTTCACAACACTTTTACACGTCATTTTATTAAATACTAGCTTTTGTCAGCGGCTTCGCCCGCTTACCTACATAAAATATAGCCTATGTCACTCATGAGAAAAGCAGCTTTCTATTGTTGCTAAAATTTTTCTAATCGGACCAGTAGTTCCAGAGATTACCTCCTACAAACAAAAAAACAAACTTTACCTATTTATTATATTAGTGTAGACTTTCACTTGCTCGTAAACCTCTTTTGCTGATTAATCTATTTATAGATTCTTTAGCAATCTATACAGTACTCGTACAATAGTTGAAAGGGCTTATAAGGATGAGGGTAGAAAGTTATTTGAGTGGAAACTAATTGATTAACTAAGCGAATATGGACTCCTTGTTCAGGATTTGCCTATTACCAAAATAACTAAGCATTTAATATGTAGCTAACGAATCGCCCCCTTTGCACAAGTGGCACAAAGACTGTTTTTTTTTATGGTAGGTAAAAATCATCGAATATCGAATTGCACTCAGACTTTTACTGACTAAACAACCTACCCCGTTCCTTCCTTGCCTTAGTCCCAGAGCCCCGGTGTAACGCTTTCGCATCAACCCTCGGCCTCAGGAGGCTTCGACCCTTTACAAAGACTGTTAAGTTATCCATACAAACTTCCAAACCCCGTTTTACCCCCCTTCGAAAAATCCGTTCTTAGCGGATATCTACACCCTATAAGGACCTTACCTCTATTGTATAATAATAAGTTAGAGTTAAATTACTTAAGGAACTCTATAAGGAGTTTGTAGTTGTTGTAGTTTCTGAGATATCGTGATTGATCAGTGAGTGGTATTCCGCTTTACTAATATGTAATAATAATAATAATAATAATAAACATTTATTTCGGAATAAAATTCCATATTTGTTAGTAACAGTGCAAACTTATAAACTAGTGTTAGTAACTACATTATTGTTAGTAACAGTATGAACTTATAAACTAGTGTTAGTAACTTTATTTATTTATTTATTATACAAGCCTGAGGCTCGCCGACCCTGGGAATGTCTACTTGACTGCATGCAGTCGTATCCACCGCCCCAAGATCGGAGAGTCCCACCTTTCCGCTAACGCTCCGAGAATGGTGTTGGAGCTGTCGCGTAACCGGCGAAGCGTAGATGCGCATCTCTTACGCATGATGGTAGAAAAACTATCAACGTCGGCATCGGCAAACATGCCGGACGCGCTACAAAAACGCGGCAGCCCCATCAACACCCGGAACGTGTTGTTGTTGTTAAATGATATGTTCAATTTGATAATAAATCATCAAACAACGTGACTTCAAATATACTTCTGGACACGTCTATTGGCCCACCTTAGAGTTCAGGTTTCGATGGCCCCTACCGAAATAGATGTGTCCAGAAGTTTAGCTTCTCTCTTGGAGCGAGAGGAAGTGTCACGGTTATCGTCTACTAAAACCCTCACGTGTTCAATTCTATCAGATATCCTATAGCTTATTCGAAAAATCCCACATTTTCTCTTCACTTTCAAATTATTAATGAATCACAATTTTATTTATTTATTAAACCCTGGAGGACTTACAGCTAAAACTACATAAAAATAGAAGCCAACATAAACTACTGAAAGCCAATTACAAGTCCTCACGTATAGTGACAGACTTAAAATTGAGAAGTAAGCATATCAAAATTTTCACAGTGGTTACAGCTTATTAAAATTGCACAGTTTATTAAACAAATTAATTGCAAGGATCAACTAGAAACGAGCATTTGCATGAATAAATTCCTATTAATCACACATTACTCATAAAAAAAAACAATGGTGATTAATCATATTTATCTTTTTCAGTTTAAAACATTGGGTTTTAAACTAAAAAAGATAAGGCTATTGATATGAATGACATCGTCATGAAAATAAAATGAATCTGAAGAGGTTGTTTGTTTGTTTGAACGCCCTAATCTTAGGAAAAGCTGGTTCATATTGAAAAAATATATTAGAGTTCAATTTCCCATTTATCGAGGAAGGTTATGGATATACCATCAAGCTATGACTAATAGGAGCCGAGCTGTAAACAAAACCGCGAATTAAACCGCAAGGGACAGATGGTTACCAATTAATGAAAAATACTAATTCGAGTTAAAAAAAGTAAAAAGATATGGTCAGAAGAGCAGTATGATTTTTTTTTTTTTTTATAATAAGAGTAATTTCACGAGTTTAAAAAGTCAGCTATCTTTGTAGGGTTCCGTACAAGCAGGGTGTCAATAGGACCTTTTTACTAAGCCTCAGCTGTCTGTACGCTCGCCTGTCTGTTCCTCTGTCATCGGGCTTTATCTCATAAGCCGTGAAAGGTAGCGAGTTGACATTTTGACATAGTTTGTATTGCTTTTTTTATTGATTATAGGTTCGCGCTCGCCCGCTATCTCACCTGATGGAAAGCGACGAAACGGTCGACAATAAAGCGCGCTTACCTAGAAGTAACCTATTCATTCACTCTTGACTTAAAGATTAGTATCAGTATAAAATAAAACTTTTAAAATTACAGGAAGATCTCATACTATGTTAGCGTTTTCAGCTTGTTTTTTACATAGTACAGAAAACTTCGTGTAGTTGTCAGTGAGAAGTGTGTGAAGTGAAACTCGCAATTGACCAGTTTCTCATTATAGATAGATTATGTACTCTTTATTGTAGGTACACAAATATCTCCGTTCCCGACACGAGGTTACGCAACAAACGGAGTCAAAGACCGTGGGAAGATGCGAGGACATTATGATGTCAGCACAATCATCTAATCAGAGCCGAGTACCATTACGCTGACTCCTGACTGGTTTGTATGTCAACTTGATGACGTCACACCTAGTAGGAGAGCTACCGGTCTATTCTAGCAACCTGTTTCATACAAAGCTAGAACTTTGTAAAATAGTATTTTAGCATCGGTTAATTCAACATTCCGTCATCCGATGGATGCAGGACATCGATAAGCAGGACCGATCGTTGTGACGACGCTTGGGTTCTCCCAAGCGTCGTCACAACGATCGGTCCTGCAAATGTCCATCAGTGGACGTCTTTCGGCTGAAATTATGATGATTGGTTACAATTTTTCATGATTTTTTTTTTAAGGTGGTTAGTCATCAAATGACTTCCCGCCTTGAGAGTAGCGAGGGAGCCTATCAAACTACTAAAACCTACCTAACCTAGTGTAACTTCAGTAATCTTTTGAATTACAGAACCACGACAGCGACGACGACTAAAACGTGAAACCCGCATGAAAATCCGTTCAGTAGTTTTTAATTTATCACGTACATACATACAGACAGACGCTCTATGTGAAGCTTACGTAGTAACTATTTAGTAATCTGTGGTGAAGCGTAATCTTTACACTTACATATTATAAAACAACGTTTATAATAAAGTGTAAGGATTGTAAGCAGTGGTGGCCGAGTGGTAAAGGCCCCGAATTAAGAGTTGTAGTTTGCGGGTTCAACCCCAGCCAGGCGCATTACTTTGTGTAATTTATTTTATTACCACTGCTCTCAAAACGGTGAAGGAAAACATCGTGAAGAAACCGGCATGTCGTAGAACCAAAAATTCGAAGACATGTGACGTTCACCAACCCGCACTGAGCCCGCGTGGTGGATAACGTTCCATTCTCTCTACTAGAAAGAAGACCTGAGTCTGAGTCGTGAGAACATTTTAAGGCTGATGATATAGCTATGTAAGGATTACGTTTTATACTAACAATAGATTTATTTGCGAAGAGATAACATGGTTGACCTAACGGTGGCAGTAAGGTCAAAAATGTAACTGATATGCGTAACGGAGTGCCGTTGCGTTCACACGCATCGGTCATTCTGTAGTAATTCCGTCAAAGCGAGGAACAATTAGTCTCATTATTTCGACAAGATTATTAACCGAACGGAACTTTCGAGTATGAACGGTGTCTCTTTAAATTTGGATATTTAGGACAAAAACTGCAGGTTAGTATGATAAAATATAACGGTCACGCACAGAGGTTATTTCTGGGTCAAAGCCCTTTCTTTTTTAGTGTCAGAATTATGATGACCTGGGTGGAGAAATAGGGAGATTTAGAGTTTTACAATACGCATGTATTATGGCATATATGTTGAAACAAGATGCGGATCGACTTTCAATGAGCATAACAAATTTTCGGGACAGCGGGTAACTATAGCAATGAAACCATTTTGGTTCAACATATTTGCCGCGTTGAAGAAAACACACCCGTCTGCCTTCCTTTGTCCTTCACGTTCCATAAAATAATATCATTTATCAATCCCGCAGCTCTTAACAGGTTGGGTCGACGCCCTTATAAGTTTTATACACAGGAATTATGATAAAGGCCTTCAGACCTTTATGAACCGTATTGTCCGTATTACGTTGAACACACATTTCTCGGAGAACAATAAGCGCGTAATAAAAAATCCATTTACAGGGACCGACACGCCGATCTAATAATAATGAGGCAGTGACCCAGTATTGCTATAGTAAACACGTTTAAGGCTCTAACAACACCTTAAGCGTCGAATGGCATATAATGTGGGAGTGTTCGAAAGGCTCTAGAACGCAAAGAGAGTCTCGACATGCCCTCTCGCTACACTCAGGCTGGAAAGTCGTTTGATGACGTACCACCACAAAAAAGAACGTAAAGAGAAAGAGATGCTTACTACGTGTTCTGTAGCAGTGAGACAAAAGTAGCGCACACGAAAGGTGTACTCTATTCTGTACCGCCCGTAGCAAAAAAAAAACGGCCCTAATCTATATTAAATAAAAGGAGAAACTGACTAACTGACATATCAACGTACAACCGAAACTACGAGGAGTAGGAGAGTGAAATTTTGCACAGGGCTTCCTTTTATGACGTAGGCGAACACAAAAAAAGAATTTCCCAAAATTCACCCCCTAAAGGGATGAAACGCGTGTCCAGAATTTGTTCGAAAACCTATTTTCACGCGGGCAAAGCCGCTGGCAGTAAGCTAGTTAATTATATTTTTTGGAAAATTAGAGTCATAGAGTAATAAGGTAACGTTTTTAGCTTTTAGATACGGTTAACCCTAAAAAAAGAAAAGGTAAGGCTTAAAACAAGTGTTGTTCGTCATGACTTCGCCTTAAGCGTATCTGGGGGCTGGTCGCAGGTCTGTCTTCGTTCGTGGCCCCGTTACACCCATTGAGTAATCATCGGACAACAGATTCGACCTTCAGTCAAACTTTAATGAAAGTGAATCAGCGCGACCGTTCCTGTACTCGACGCAATTAGATTGGCTTTGATTTTTTTTCAATTATTTCCGGACTAACCTCTGCTAGCGGCTTCGCTCGTATGAATGTAGAAAATAAATGCCTATGTTATTCAGCAGCATCAAACAGGTGAAAGAATAAGCCCCAAGAGGACACCGGTGTCCGCACACCTCTTGTCTTTTAATAGAATAAGGACTCTACAAAAGGGTTGAAGCCTCAGTAGGATTCAACCCTTTTGCAGAGTCCTTATTGGAGCCCAGGGTCTCTTTCTGAAAGGAAAGGGTCCCAGTGCGAAAGGCAAAGAAGGAAAGGGGGTGTGGTGTTTAGTCAATAAGAGTTTGACACTGTTTTCCGCTCCGCCCAAGAGCGAGATTCGTCATTGGATGATTTTTGCCGACCATAAAAAAGGAAAAAAAAATGTCTTTCAGTTGTGTCTGTAATTACAGTAGTCGTAAGGTCAAATTCGGTTCTGTAATTTTTGAGTTTATTCGTTGCAACCACTTTAGATCGTTAACACACCCTTTGGTCTTCTAATTGATGTCATGGTGGTGTCCCTTTTGATAAATTAACTAAGAAATTACCGTCTGAAGTGAGCTTGACATGCGACAAATACCACTGCAGACTCTAAAATCCCAGCTATAGTTCGTTTTTTAATCCTAGACTACGATTTGACAACTTAAAATGTCAAACTCCAGAAAATTGGGAACATATTTCTGGAGTGTGACATTCTTAGTTGTCAAATCGTAGTCTAGAATTAAAAAACGAACTGTGTCGACAAAAACTTTCTTTTTGTCACTGCCTGCATTAAAGGGCTTTGGACTCGTAGATAAAGAGCACATTTTATCACCATAGAGGGCTTTCATAATTCAGTTTATCACATTGACCCATTTATCTCGCCGGCCAGTATTTACTGCGTTGTGTAACTCAGTTGGCAAAGACAATGCTTAGTTCTGTCACAGCGGTGCGTATCGATACAATGCGTTCCTAATGAGAATAGGATCGATTGCCATGTTGTGACGTCACGTCATAATGTCAAATCGAAGAACAATCTATATATTTAAAAGGAGAAACTGACTGACTGACATATCAATGCACAACCGAAACTACTGGAACTAGGAGAGTGAGATTTTGCACAAGGCTTCCTTTTATAACGTAGGCGAGCACTATGAATAACATATTCTAAAATTCACCCCCTAAAGGGGTGTAACGGGGGTCCAAAGTTTGTACGAAGAGTGTACTTTCACGCGGGCGAAAGCTGGCAGAAGCTAGTGAATTATATTTTGGGTGAGCACAACAAGAAAGTTTTAAAATTTAATTTGTTTCCGAACTATAAACGAAAAAAGTGTAAGCAGAATCCAGTTCAGTTTCAGAGTTCTTCAATTTTGCCAATTTCTTTTAGATTTGACAGAATGACGTGACGTCACAACATGGCACTCGATCTTATTCGTACTTGGAACGCATTGTACGTTTATCGATTATTTGGAGTTGGATAACGAGTCAGACAATCGATTTGAACCCATTCTCTTTGTTACATTTATACTTGTTATATTCGAATAACAAGTACCTACAATTGTAACTAAGCTACATATAGACACGGAAAACTAAAAGTAAAGGTAATTGGACCTGTTCAATTACCTAATCTGTCTCCTGTATTTTTTCCTGAATTGAGTAGTTGAATTTTTAAAAATTATTTGTAGCTAAAAAGTAACTTTATCCAAAATTGAGAGTAAAAATCTAGACTATAGATTATACTTGACTGTTTCCCGTTCCTCTAGATTCTAGAGGAACGGGAAACAGTCAAGTATAAAAAAATGCATTTTATACTGAAATATGACGTCACGTACGCGGAAAATAAGTTGTACTATTTTCTATGGTTAGGTTACGCGCAGACTTCTATGGGTACTAGTTCGGTTGGGACCCGAAAATCGGTTACTGCGTATTCAACTTGTATGACGAGGTTTATAACCGAATTTTGAGTATCTAGGAAAAAGGGGGCTGCCCAATAAAGCAAATGGGTCAACTTATTTGCAGCGGAGTATACGACCTTACAAAAGAGAGAGCAAAGTTATTCCTACAAGATTCCTGTCTTCATCACACCAATACTTGAAATACTGATTGCTCCTTCATTTATACACCAAATTAGATGCTGTTTTCAGGAAAAGTATTAAATATTGTTTAATAAAAGCGAAATACCACTCTCTGATTAATCACGAAATCACAAAAACTATAAAACTTCCTTTCCATCCTTACAGGGTGCAGACATCTGCTAGGAACGGATTTTACGAAACTCCACTTTCCCGCGGGCGAAGCAGCTGGCAGAAGCTAGTATTGTTTAAACATGAAAACAGATAAATACCCAATTACGTCTATATGACCCACTTTTATCTAAAAACTTTATTTAAGCCTTTATAATTCTTTATGACGAGCACAACAATCTGAGGTCATCTCTATTTCTGGAGCACGCACTTTTTCTTACTCCACACTTTTCGACTTTGGAGTGGAGAGGATTCTATATAACAAAGATCTCTTAACGATTCATTTGACGACCTAAACTGAATTGTTAAAGAGGACTTTATCATGCTGAGTGTATAGACTGTATAGTTCCATCCTTCTTTCTCGCTCGCACGCCTGACTTTTTAACACGTGATAACACGTTATGGTAAGGCCCTTGATGGCTTAAGTGAACGGAATGCCAGAGATGCGCTCTTCCAATTAATCACAAGCTTTAAGGATTATAATCATTTTACTGATTAAAGTTAAGAGGGGCCTTTCCTACTCGCCTATCGTCGACGTTGTGCACGGTTTAACAGCTTGTTGCTTATTCTTAAGCAATCCAAAGCGATGTTTAGTGAAGAGGCAACGCGAAAAAAGAGATAATGACTGAAAACTCTGTAGGCGTTCGATTATTGCGTGATTTATTCGAATATTTCAAATAAACTTGTTCCAATAAGAGATAGGTACTTGATTTTTTTAAAACCTTTAAACGTTTTTTTAAATTTTCTTTTTGACCTTATTTAGAATGTCGATTAAATGCGGCAAAGCTTTTTATAGAAGTCTTTTTTTATATTTTAAATATATGAGTAATTGAGTACATTATGGAAACCAAATATATGAGTAATTATGGGGACCTAAGTTCACGTAAAATAGCAGATTTTCAGAGGTGTTTACTGGATTTGTTTTACATAAATTGTGTATCCAAAATATGTTTAGAAAGATGTAATAAGATAACATCATTATCATGTAAGAGCGATTGAGTAGGAAAATATACTTCGGGTCTGCCGCTCTTAAAGCTTATAATCATTTTACATTCATAAGCTCCCTGTACTTATGGCGAGAAGCCATTAAAGATTAAATAACGTTTAATGAGATTTTCAACAGTAAAAGCATGTCTAGAATGAGCGTGAAAGTGTTTAATTTTACGCTCTAAGCTTGTTCCAGGTCAAGGTTATATTATGTAAATCATTAAAGCTCTAACTCTTCATTCTATAGTTGGCCATACAATTTTACTTTTACCATTGCATCTTATTTTAAGTTGTGAAATTATCCAATGAATTCTCCCAATTAACAAGTTGAGCTTCTTAGTAGTACAAAACTTGAGCTACAAGAATCATCATCATCTTCCTGCCCTTATCACTTTTTATTTGGAGTCGGCACAATGTTTTTTTTTTTCATTCTGTCCTGTCGCCCGTCACGCTATCACTAACTCCTCTTTCTTTGAACAAGAATAAAAACAACAAATGCTTGCATTGACTGGAGAGGTGCACTCAAATCTATGTGGTTCTTTCTTCAAAAAACCATCTGAGACACTAATCTTGTCCATTACATGTGTACTGTATGGACTTTAGGAGACTTTGGCCCCTGACTATGTTTCGGTGTTTGTTCTCAGGGTAGTCAGTTAGGAAACATCGGCCTCATCTGAAGCTGAACGAGAGTCCCTTTCAGACTATTAGTAACTAAAATTACACCTACATTCTTTCTTTGTTAACTTTTACATTCTAGAAGTCGTTGCTAAGGTCCCTAGGATTCAGCCCATATAAACTAGGCCCCTAAAATATAACTTGGATGGGTAGGTACTAGATAGACCAGAGAGACAAGACACTGAATAATCAACATATCTTTACGTCACCAGCCCACGAATAGTTCCTTATGCAAGTGAAGTCGCAAAAAGTATAGCAGTATAGTACATAATTCAATAAAGCGACTTACCCTCTGACTTCGATAAACAAATATAATGGCTTGGCTTCTTCCCGAACAGTCCATTGGTGCGCAGTAACCCTGCGTCGGCGTCTTCATCATAAGTCCGGCTGACCGGCCAGTACCCTAGGGGGCACTTGGCCGCACTCTCCACGATCTGTAGGGACAGCAACGGTCGCTCGTCCGGCAGCGCGCCCCCGAGCGCGCTCAGCACTTTAGACATCTTCGAGCTATGTCATCACTCAGTCTTTGACAGAAGTCTGCACTTCTTGTGGATCAGTCTTCTCATGTACTTAGTTTAGCACCTGAAACAAGATATTACATACTGAATTAAATACATTTAATTTTTTACGGGAAAATTCTCTAACTACTAACTAGAAAATTATTGGAATTTCTCGGTTTGAATTGTAATTTAGTTTTCCTTATTATGAGCAGATTAAAAGAGGAAAACTTACTAACTGTAGTCGGTTTGTGCCGAATCCTCTAATGGTCTTAAAATTTCAGAGTAGTTAATTTGGTGCGTGTGTTCACTGCCATCTAGACAACCTTTCTCCCGTCTCTTAAACTCATCTTTGATTATAGATTGCAACTAGGCTAGACGTCTGGCGGCCAGACGTTGAGAACCCCCCAAAGAAACTACCCCAGACAAGGTGGTGCAATGACAGGGGTTACAGACCTTCACTTGAACCAATCTAAACGAGGTCTGCGCCCTATCCTAGGTCAAATAGATTCCAGACAGATGTTGCTTTAAACTTAGATGCTATTGATGAAATATGAACAAACATTTCTTTGTTTAAAAGAGGTTGAGAAAAAATTGCATTATACAGTCTAGATTAAGGCCAAGAATTACCAACAAATAAGCCGATTATTGTAATACATAAATCCTCTTTGAAATAGGTGAATTTATTGCCACTTATCGGCTTACATTTAGCGTATAAGGCGTGAGCTGCAATATGCTGTATATCGTTACGTAAATTCTAGTACGAATCAAACGTGCGTCGGACAACGTAGATAGTGATCTACTCTGCATAAAGAATGTTTAGGATTTACTAGAGGAGCTTATCAATGTAATATATTTAATCATTTTATAAGCATTATCGTGTTGTTAGATCTATGCTGATAATCCTATCAATATTGTATTAGTAAAATGTTTCATGTAGAGTATAATCTGTAGCATGAATAACATAAAGTGTAGTTAACTAAATGAAAATGGTATCCGATTTTCGCTTCCGCGGGCTTAGACAGATCAGGGTTTCCTAAAAAGCTGGTTTCAATTACTTTTAGTATTCCTCAGTATGAAAGTGCTCCAGACAGAAACCCTATGAAAACGAGAGTGAAAATAATTTTTGGGGTCTCATGATCGTGGAAAGCGTGTGTAGCTGGTTAATTTAGATGTAGATTTTATTACACAGCAAAAGCATCTGTAATCCCAAATAATCCTAAGACATTAATCTTCTTATATGTAAAAAATAATAACTGTTCCTTTGGCCAATTTTGGTCTTGAAATACATATTATGTGTGGTAATCCGCGGAAGGTTGAAACGGTGAGAAAATTATCCATATTAGGCGGGTAAGAAACTATGAAGTTTACCAGGTCTCCAATAATTATTAAATTCAAGCTGATACTACAAATGATCAAGTGATGCTAACGCAGCTAATGAAGTATGAAGCTCGATTCGTTAACATAACCAATATAACAGGTACGAATAATCGACAAGTACTACAGTTACAAGGTCGCCATTAAAAAGCGATTAGCGAACAAAAAGCTATGTAATATCAGGTCTTAGCTACGGCTATCAAGAGGCGAGAAACAGTTACATACAAAAAAAACCACTCGGGGCATTGACTAGGGGTAATAGAGCTCTGGACATAGACATCCAATCTTCAAGATTGCTGTAGTAATTACCTCGCTTGGGTGGTTTTGTCGGAGCTAGGTACGGATTAATTTCGATCTTTGATACATCTGCTATACTTTTTTGTAGTGGAGGAGAGCGTCAGAGAAAACCTATAGATAGGAATCTGGAAGGGATCTTTCGGCCTCTTTGATGATGATGTTTCAAATGACATAGTTTTTATTTCTCGATTATAAATGTGAGGAATTCTAAAGGTTTAAGAAGCTCAGAGGCCAGTTTAACGAGTTCACCATTGAATTGAAAAGAAGGTTTCGAGAGGGAAATATGGAAAGATTCGTGACTTTTAGGTTTGGCGGCTAGCAGACGGTCAAGTAACTCATAATAATATTCATATTTATGTACGCTTCTATTTTTTTTAATTAACGCTACTTTTATGGAGCCTTATTAAACACGTTTCGTTCGAATAAAGTTGCTTAACTACCTGATAAAATGACTGCGACTTCCTTCGGTCTCAGCGACACAGCCTTGCAGCTAGGACCTTAACCTTGAGCCTATGTATAGTTGATTGTTATGCTCTGGTGGAAAACGATAGTTAAATATTCATTCAGTTCCTAGTATAGCAAAATAATGTGTCATACAGTGCGAAAAGTTTAAGCTTAAGCAATCATGAAAGGATTGAGAAACTAACGCCCATCTAGGGACCATCTTAGGATCCATCTATTTTAGTAACGAAAGGCAATAGTTCAATTTTAATGTCGAACTGCTTGGCACAATGTTGACAAAATCTCCTAGCTCTGTATTTTTGATTATTATGTTTCTTTTCTTGTTTGTTTTTTTTTTCTGTTTATGTAACAAATATTAGTTGAGATCTGCATATAAATGTGGAAGCTTATAAATAGCAATTGTCCGCTAGCATAAAAAAATATTCATTTTTATTATTAGTCTGTAAGCTTTCTGTAAAATAAAGTAAATAAATAAATCCCCTCAAGTTCTTACAGACTGGCCTCCCAACAACACAAGCCTTGATCCAGCTTATCTTTCAGAATATTTATTCTGTTATCATGTCCTACGTCATACGCACCAAACACAATGAGTAATTTGGAAAACATGAGATATAGGGAAAAACCTGATATATCATAGACAGAAAACTTGTTATACCGGATACTAATTGATGCGCGATGATCAATGGATAGAACTTCGGATTTTCTACTACTCTTCTTAGTAAAGAGGTGCTCTTTGCAAAGAAAACAGCCTTGAAAGCAGGGCTGGCCCTTCGAGTCCTTTGACGAAATCTAAATAGGTACATTCAAATTACTAAAATAAAGTTTAAAAACTAACACCCGACTACTTAAAAACACGCTCTAAAAAGTACGAAACAAGAAAACAAGAAAGCCGTGGTCGTATACCACTTTTTTTAATTTATTATTCTTATGGTATACGACCACGGCTTTCTTGTTTTCTTGTTTCGTACTTTTTAGAGCGTGTTTTTAAGTAGTCGGGTGTTAGTTTTTAAACTTTATTTTTATTTAACATATTTTGGAGTTCTAAATAGGTTAATCTTGGGTTCATTGATTTCTCAGCCCATGAATACAGGTAAAGTCACAAGCAAATGCTAGTAATATATATATATTCAAAATGTACAAGTAAAGCGCTTTCAAATGATACCAAACACGGCATATTTATCTTAACTTTATTTTTTTACTTCGTATGTTTTGTCCGCTAGAGGGCGCCACATTAGATTTTATATAACCTATAACCAGCGGACAATTAAGACGCTTCTAATGATATGTCATTTGTCGAATTCTGATAAGTAGTTTAGAAGTTACGAGGGAACAGATGAACATCCATACCCACATACATACATACATACAGGTCAAAATCATAACCCTCCTTTTGCTTCGCCGTAGTCGGGTAAAAAAACCCACCCCATTCCTTCCTTGCCTTATTCCCAGGCCGCTTTCGCATCAACCCTATGTTACGCTTTCGCATCAACCCTATGTTACGCTTTCGCATCAACCCTTGGCCCAAGAGGCTTCGACCCTGTACAGATGTATCTGATTGGATTTCGTTGCTGGGCCAGCGTTGCGCTCAAGGCAGTTTTCTTAGAGAATAGAGAGGCATTTCTAGGAATTATATTCTAATTCTGAAGATCAGTTGCGTCATGTCGAATGCGGAACCTGTATATATTACGTTATCATTAATAGAGCAAGAGCCAGCGGCCCGCAGGCCTACGTTAAAGTATAAAAGCTGTAAGTTTCTCAATGTATGTCCCCAACACAGGTAAGAACGAATCCCGTCTATGTAACTTGGGTCGCGGTGGCTTTCGCAGATATCAGGTAATAAAGGTGTGTAAAATTGGGTGTAAAATTCGTTAAAGTATAAAACTCAGTTTTTACATATTTTACTTATAATGATCCCAAAAGTCACCTCGCCGAAAGCCAGACACTTCGTACGGTTCCAACCCTCTGCCAGACACCCTTAAAGTATATTTAATTGTTACTATACTTACGGTATAGTATAAAAGCTGTAATTTATGTATGTTATTTGGATAACTATAAAATAATGTTTTGTTGCTAAAATTTTTCCAATCGAACCATTAGTTCCAAAGATTAAAAACAAAAAAAAAAAAATTATAAAAGAATTTTCTAAACATTTATTCGTTGATTCTAAGCTATTATACCCTTACTAATGTATTTTATTAATGAATTTTCATAGTCATCATCAGGAAGACAGAGGAGTTAGTGATAGCGTGACGGGTGACAGGACAGAATGGAAGAAAAAAACATATTGCGCCGACCCCAAATAAAACGGGACAAGGGCAGGAAGATGATGATACACAATAAAAATAATAAAAATTTAGGTATTTAAAATAGTTTTACTGAGACGGGCTTGCCGCCACACCTTTGTGACGGATATAACAATTCTATTGGTGCAAGTGAGACAGACAGCTATTAGTTTCATCTTGAGTCTGTTTCAGTGGTTCCTTTATGTGCCTGGCAACATAATAAAATACATTAGTAAGGGTATAATAGCTTAGAATCAACGAATAAATGTTTAGAAAATTCTTTTATAATTTTTTTTTTTTTTTTGTTTTTAATCTTTGGAACTAATGGTTCGATTGGAAAAATTTTATCAACAAAACATTATTTTATAGTTATCCAAATAACATACATAAATTACAGCTTTTATACTATACCGTAAGTATAGTAACAATTAAATATACTTTAAGGGTGTCTGGCAGAGGGTTGGAACCGTACGAAGTGTCTGGCTTTCGGCAAGGTGACTTTTGGGATTATTATAAGTAAAATATGTAAAAACTGAGTTTTATACTTTAACGAATTTTACACCCAATTTTACACACCTTTATTACCTGATATCTGCGAAAGCCACCGCGACCCAAATTACATAGACGGGATTCGTTCTTACCTGTGTTGGGGACATACATTGAGAAACTTACAGCTTTTATACTTTAACGTAGGCCTGCGGGCCGCTGGCTCTTAGTCTATAATGATTAATTGGAGTCGAAGGACAATTTCAATGAACTTGCGAATGCTTACTAATACGCCTTCTGTGTGCCCGCAACATGATTATGACTTGTTTAAACGTTCTTGGATTAACTCTTTCTTTACGTGAAACATATAATTTGCTAAAGGTTTGCTAGTGTGCCCGGAACACAGATGATCGAGAGCTATTTATAAACGAATTTAAATTAAATTGACTAGATATAGGCACAATACAATCCACCTTTGTGTACCAGTATAGGAGATGTATAAAAGGTGGGCCACACGATTGCAAAATAGTATAACCAGCTTGGTTAATATTACGGCTACTACTTTAGCAGATAAATCAAACTGGTTGGGAAAACGAGCCTCCTTACCAAGGCTGTTGAAGGTCATGGTTTACAACCGCTGTCTACACGGATTGTAACTAGCAAGGTCACCTTGGTTGGGACGTTGGTTCGCAACCGTCAGGATATTTTTGCAATGGGAAAGGACTGCGGAAGAACAGGCCTCGTCAAGCTTGAGATAGACACAGGTGATGCTAGACCGATTAAACAGAGACCGCGACGCATACCGTGGGCTAAAGAAACTGAAGTGGCAGGAATGGTAAAGAACGTGGCTGATAGCGGAATAATTGAGCCTTCTAAGAGCCCATTTGCATGGCATGAGCATTCTCCAGTCGTTCTGGTGAAGAAGAAGGACGGCAGTATAAGATTCTGTGTAGACTATAGAACGCTAAGTAACGTAACAACTTGCGCTATTGCTCTATTATTTTTATTGGATTTTTAATGACTAGTTACACAATATTAATTTTGTAAGCCTTACAATTGGACTAGTTTGTGGGACCAAAGTAAAAGGGTACGATGACGGGACATATCCTGATTCCTGATAGAAGCACCAAAATAAATACAGATAAAAAATGTAATTTAATTAATGTTTCTTTAACAACTTCCTTGCACCTCCATCGCATACAGTTTAGCAGTCAATCAATTCTAAACATGCAAATATTTATAGTCGTATCATGAGTCACAGATATTTGCTGTCATTTCGGTGTAACCAATAGCTTGGCTATTTTATAAATAACCATTTACGTACGTACATTCCATACGTGCGCGATCGTGACCAACATTTAAGTAGTTACTTCCTAAGATGGTTTGGGAAAATCGCATGTAACCTACTGCCGTGACCTAGACGCTGAATATTGTTGAGTTAAATGTGAAAGTCAGGGTCGGGACCAGGACTCCTATTCTCTAAGAAAACAGCCGTGACTGCAGCGCTGGCCCAGCGACGAAATACAAATAGGTATACATTGAATTTGTATTTCATTTGAATGTACCTATTTGGATTTCATCGCTGGGCTAGCTCTGCAAGCCAAAATTTTCTTAGAGAATAACATCTCAGGTCTGAATTGGCGGGCGTGTTGAGTTCTACGCTCGCCAAATCAAGTCGTATGATTGACGGGGCCTGTTATAGCCGAAGCCTGCTAGCGCAGCGGAATTTTTAAATAACCAACCCGGAAATACACAGGGCTATCAAATAAAGGAATATGGGTGGGCTTTAGTTAGTAAGTTTAACACCCATCCGCTTCGCCTAAAATGATTTCCTTTGCCAAAAAAATTATGGTTGGTTTCAAACGTTTCCGTGGCGATGATTTTCGACAGGGAAGCTATCTGGAGAAGGGAATCAGGTGAATAGGGTAATAAACTGTACACAGATATGATGTCGATAGTTCTCAAACCATTGAAAACGTGGCTAGACATAGACTGAGGTGAGCGCACCTAACTACCGTTTAGATATCAAACGATACCAATCAATAAATGAATAAGTAGGTCTAGATAACAACGCTTCTTTTTGTCTAGCCAATAGAACAGTTATTGGAGGATTTGAACCGAATTGCGCCACCTGGCAAAAGCTAAAATTATCATCATCATTTCAGCCGAAGGGCATCCACTGCTGGAGATAGGCCTCCCCCAAGCGCCGCCACAAAGACCGGTCCTGTGCGTTAATACGGACATCAAAAAAAGCCACTTCATGTAGCGAAGCTTCTGGAGGTTTATATGTATTCAGCTGCGAATAGTTCCCATAATATCGTGATTTCAATCATCATCATCAACGATTGTATCACTGCTCACTGATGGAATGGTGGCGTTGCTGTCAAGCACACAATTAATTTTAAAAAAGCTATTAGCAGTTATGTTAACTAATATTATTGTCATTTATTTTTTTAAACCTTTATTTTTGTGCTATTGCACGAGCGCTAAAGTTCGCAGAAATAAACTTTAGATAAGCCAAGTTAGAACGGCCCTACTTGTACTTAAACAGGACAAACTGACTGAAATATCAACGCACAGCCAAAACTACAAGGTCTAAGAGCGTGAAACTTTATACAAGGTTTCTTTTCGTCGAAGGCGAGTACTAAAGCCTGCTCTACACTACTAGCGAAGTTGGTCGAAGTTGAACGAATATGTTAGTAAAAAAGGGTACTTCGCTTCGCTTCGTGCAATCTCACCTCACTTCGGGCGACTTCCAGTCCTTGTCGGGTTTTGTGCCCGAGTCAAAGGGCTCAAAGAGGTCCTCGCGAGGTTGCACGAGCACGAGTGTTTAGTCACATACTTCGGACTTCGATCAACTTCGATGAGTACTTCGTCGCGGCAACTTCGCGAGTAGTGTAGAGCAGGTTTAAGAGACGATTTTCCAAAATTCACTCCTTAAAGGGATGAAATGGGGGTCTAAAGTGTGTATGGAGAAACCGAATTTCACGTGGGCAAATCCGCTGGTAAAAGCTAGTCATTAAATTGAAAATAAACAATCTGTTTTTGTCACAAACTAGTATTTACGTGAACTGTTTATTTTTAATTTACAAAACTCATTAGGATAACTAAATGAAATCGGTTAATTACTCTGACTAGTTTAGATTAATTTAACAAACGATTGTAGTCATTACAAACGCTGGTATTACACTACCAGTAATTATTACGGCCAGACCATTTTGCTAATAAACCTAATTTTGCTTGTTTTGTATTCAAATAGGTAACAACTGTACAATAGTTAGAATTTACAGGAAAATAACGCATATAGGTTTTTTTTTAAACTTATCAATTGGCATGAATTAATTTATTTTTCTATATGGTTTAAGGAAAAGGAGCTCCCAAAATAAATTGATTAATTTAGTATTTTATTTTTTTTATAGATTAAAGGTTCGCGCTTAACCGCTATTTGTAGCAAAATGCGTGGTTTAGGCACAGGTTGCATCAAAAACAACTGTTTTACGATTGCATGTTTTTATATGATTACTTCACAGAGTTACCACGAAACAACCTTATCTATTTCAAAAGCATAACAGTGCCCTCATTAGATTCAACAATGATATTATCAAGTGAACCGAACTCAGCACTTGGCCAGGCCATGCCGCATGCTAATTGTTAACTAACCCAGATATCATACTGCTCACTTTTTTTTTTAATTATGGCAATTGAGCTGTTTTCGACTGGGAGATGGTTTCGACTATTCTGCCAGCGTCACGTTAGGACGGCAGCCCATGAGGACAACCGTCGAACTTTGTACTTCGTGGTAGGTGTTAGTTCCAGCTGAAAAGCACCTGGTAAAACATATAATCTAACTAGCTTTTGCCCGCGGCTTCGCGTGGTATTGTGGTTGGGGTTTCCGGGATAAAAAGTAGCCTATGTCCTATTCCGGAGTGTATCCTATGCCTGTGCCAAATTTCATCCAGATCCGTCCAGCCGTTTTGGCGTGATTGAGTAACAAACATCCAAAAATCGTAACTTTCGCATTTATAATATTAGTAAGATTTACACGAATGATAACACACAACAACAATGATATTATCAAGTGAACCGAAGTCAGCACCTGGCCTGTCCATGCGGCATGCTAATTGTTAACTAACCCAGATATCATACTACTCACTTATAACTGTACTCGTTGCCCACTCTGTGAGAATAGATCATGAATCATTTCTTTTTTTTACAAAACAAGTTTTAGGTCAACCTCTTTTGTACGGGTCTAGTTCACAATATCGACAGTCACTACATCGATGGTCGCTGTATCGAAAACGTTCCATCGACGGGCTAATGTATCGACAGTACCCCAAATCGATGGTACGCTACATCGACAGTACCCCAAATCGACGGTACGCTACATCGACAGTACCCTAAATCGTTGGTGCGCTACATCGTTAGTACACTAAAGCGACGGTATGCTACATCGATAGTAAACCAAATCGATAGTATGCTGCATCGACTACCCTATCTATGTAAGTGTTTTTATTATAATTGATTTAGATAGATTTTGTTATTATTAATTTTACTAGTTTCCTTTTTAAATTAGTACTATATATAATTTATATATAAATCAATGTTACTGAATACGAATTTTTGTTTTTATTTTCAACCATTTAATGTGGGTTCCTTCAAAATTAAGCATTTTACAGATTTAACAAATTGTGATTAAAAACTTTTAAAAATGCTGTGTTTTTTATTCAAATCTGGCTCGCATCGGGTAGTCGATGCAGCGTACTATCGATTTGGTTTACTATCGATGTAGCATACCGTCGCTTTAGTGTACTAACGATGTAGCGCACCAACGATTTAGGGTACTGTCGATGTAGCGTACCGTCGATTTGGGGTACTGTCGATGTAGCGTACCATCGATTTGGGGTACTGTCGATACATTAGCCCGTCGATGGAACGTTTTCGATACAGCGACCATCGATGTAGTGACTGTCGATATTGTGAACTAGACCCCTTTTGTACATATAAAAATTGAGTGTTGTCTATTAGAGAAGTGTTGGGTTCTTTTTTAGGGTTCCATAGTCAACAAGGAACCCTTATAGTTCGCCAAGTCTGTCTGTCTGTCCGTCCGCGGATAATCTCAACGACTGTTAGCACTAGAAAGCTGAAATTTGGTTTCAATTAATGGTAATTTGTGACGGACGGGAAACTACAGAACCCTACGCTGAGCGTGGCCCGACACGCTCTTGACCGGTTTTTATATAAATTCTAGTTTATTAATACTTAGGTAAATGTCCACTAGTAAGGTTATCTTGAAGCCTGTGTGGACCTACGGTATACAACTTTGGGGAAGCTGTAGCAACTCCAATATGACCATCATGCAGCGAATGCAAAACGCAATATTGAGATCCATATGCAACGTTCCCTGGTTTGTTAAAAACACTGAAATACATGAACAATTGCAAATGCGTACAGTAAAAGAAGAATTCCACAGCGAACGAACGGCTTGAGAACCACCCTAACGAACTTGCTGCAAAGCTGACAACCCGATCCTACTATAAACGCCTTAGAAGAAAGGACATCTTGTCAATATCGCCATGACAGACGTTGCATTTACCGAACGTCGGATTATGAGTAGTTGTCCTCGCTGGGGGACACACTCCACCTGCATCAATCCTCCAAGACATCTGCTTATAGTAGTATAACTGATTGCAGATAAGCCCTGAAGAAAAAAAAAAAAAAAAACAAACTAGTAGAAGCATTTTAAGTTTGACCATTGACAATAATTTAAATATAACCAACTTTCAGAAATAATGAACTCTGTTGTCTCTCTGTTTGTCTGTTCATCTATCACCAGACAGTATCTCATAAATTGTGAAAGCTAGACAGTAAATTTTAACAGATGATATTTATATATGTAGGCATTTATAAATATGAATTTTTGATGCTGCTATAACAACAAATTTTAATACTAAAAACAGGATAATATAAATATTATTACTTAAGTCATACTACAAACATGATTTTTCAACCGTTTTTTGGTAAGGATGGTAAAGAAAACCTATTCCAGGTTTAAGGAGGCCATTGTAAAACAAAATTTTATTATTTTAAATATTTATACTTAGCTGCATTTGGATCTACTTCTAGTTAGCCCTAACATTCTTGGTATACTGCCAAGATGATAGTGGATATAAACTTTTACGTTTTGGGAGTCAATATTTATCTTTTATTATTATTTTATTTATTTTCGTTTGTTAGTCTGTTTGCTGTAAGTGCTACAGTAATGTAAGAGGCCGGTGTGCCAGTGTTAATTGGTTTTTGGACACTTTAGTGTGTTCTACTCTGGGTGGAATAAGAGAAAGCTTAGATAAAGTTGTGGTTTTGTGTCTGACAGGCCCTCGCATTCTACCTAGCCCTGCATCCAAAATTGAGTTCTAGTTAACTCTAATGACATCACAGGATAGATACCCTACACTCGCATTTTTTAATACAAACATCAAGTTAATGGCTTACACTAACTGACCCTGCTCGAAGTTGGAGTCACATGGGTTAACTCTAGGATACTTGAGTCATAAAAGAACGACTGTTTTGAGCACAGCCCAGTGCAGGAGAAAACATTGGATGAATTGCTCTCTCAAAAAAAAAAACAATCTGTGCAAAATATTTGGAGAAATATGTGCATGGTAACAACATAGTGACTGGCCTGTCAGTCTAGTAGTTAGTGACCCTGACTGCTATGCGGGAGGTTGTGGGTTCGATTCCCACCCAGGACAAATGTTTGTGTGATGAGCATGATCATTTGTTCTGTGTCTGGGTGTAATTTATCTATAATATTATGTATATATTTAGAAATATATAAGTATATTTATCAGTTGTCTAGTACCCATAATACAAGCTATGCTTAGCTTGGGACTAGATGGTGTTGTGTGATAGTAGTGGAAAAAAAAAAGTCACATAAGAGCAGTTGCACAAAAATGTACTTTGGGTCATCCTTAATCTTTTGAATACCATAATTAGAGACATAATAGAAAGACAATAGGTATGTGAACACCAGTGTTCGCTTGAGGCACAAGAGTTTAACTGTTTTCCTACAGATAATCTTCTGCCTATACCTTAGGGAAATAAAAGCATGATATGTTGTCAAACTGTTAGCTAAAATGCTTCAGAGCATATTGTATGGTCTTTGTGCTCCAATTGATATAATTGAATGATAACATGTTGCATCTCAGTAAACATCTTGCCAAGGCTAATAGTCAATCAGTTAGGATGATTCCTTTTTATTTCTGATAAGAAATGAATGTGTATTGGGTGTGTTTCTTTTTTTGTGTATGACACATTTGGACATGAATAACCAAAAAGACTGTGACTGACAAGTTGAAAGGAAATCGTTTGTCTCAGTATGGTCATGTGAAGAGAAGAGATAAAACGCATGTTACAAAAAGAGTTCTGAGTTTACACGTAGATGGATGGACAGGAAGAGGGAGGCCGAAGAAGAGATGGATGGATTGTGTGAGGAGTTATATGAAAGGAAAACACGACGGGTGACAGGACAGAGTGGAAGAAAAAAAACATGTTGCATCGACCCCAAGAAACAACGATAAGGGTAGGATGACGATGATGACATTTGGACATGAATATTGGTTTATATATATATTGTATTCATTGCAAAAAGTGTTTATACACAAAGCAAAAACCTACTTTTAAGACAATTTAATATTTGAAAGCTAATATTAAATATCCTATTCGAAAATTATATATACTTATCAGGTTTCAAATATTGTTACTTATAGTAGAAATAATGTAAACACTACATAAATTAACACTGGCTGAAGCAATAATGTTTATATGATTTACTTCCTTAAGCCCCAAGAGGACACTAGTGTCCGCACACCTATTGTCTTTTGATTGTGTCTGTAATTACAGTAGTCGAAAGTTTAATAGGAAGGAATAAAATACAAAATCATGCCTTCTCATACAATAACCACCACAACCAATTTGGAACCGTGCACTAGCTTCTGACGTTTTACAAGTGCCCATGTAGATCTATGTGAAATAAAAAGATTTTGATTTTGACTTTGAATACTCCCAAGAAAGATAAAAAGTTTCTCTCACAGTTGAAACTACAGATCTTTATAAGAAATAAATGATGTCTTTGAACTCTACATTCCTCTGTTATCACTTATGTGTATAGTAACATTTTCAAAGGTTTACTTTTAGTATTACCAATATTAGACTGACATAGTTATCTGTTAATTGTAGACTAAAACAATATTCACCAAATCTTATCTCAAGAAAGGCACAGTCAATGTAAGATAGTTATTCAATTCTAGAGATATTTTGTGTTGTAAGTTATTTGTTGATAAAGAAATTTTTCTGTTGAGTTATATGAGTACTGACAAATGCTTGCACTGATTGGACAGGTCCACTCAAATCTGTATAGTTCTTTCTCCAAAAGACCATCTTATATACCAATCTAAAACCACCATTGTACCCAGCTTAAGATTTATGTACCTTAAGATTGGGTAACTTTTTGGTGTACAACAAAATTGTATTCTATTCTATTGCTCTCATGTGATTTGACCATTACTTGTTTGCTGTATGGATTTCAAAAGAGACTATGACCCCTGAATATGTTTTGATGTTTCTTCTCAGGGTAGTTAGCTAGGTAACACAGGCCTCATCTATAAATAAAATGACAAAAAAAATGGATATTTAAAAGTTCTTTGAAAAACCTATTAGCTAAAATAAATACCATATCATCATTAACCTTTAACCTTTCAAAAGCCATAATTACAGACATAATAGAAAGACAATAGGTATGCATTCACTTGGACTCAAGAATCTAATCATCTTGTGAAACATATGCATTGACTCAAGATTACTTTGTTTGAATTTGAAAGAAGCAACTAGTATATATCATATTGTCCTTATGACTTATTATACCATTATTTACAATGTAGTCATTAATCACTGATGTAGTAACAGTTATACATAGATAGAGTTTTTATTTGTATTGTTTCCAAGAATGTTAAGGCAAAGGTTTTGCTTTTTACCTATGCTGGTGACAATGAAATGTAATCTTAAGAATGAAACATGATATAACAACACAACTGTGGGAAAATTAATTGATTAAACAATGCAATACAAAGAATCCTGAGTTGTAGGAATCCAACAAACAACACTTACCTGATATGAATGGAATCATGAATCAAACATTTACGTTTGAATACGAAAAACAATGGAACACAAACTGAGGACAGCCGTCTTTAGATCTCGGGAATCGCACAAAAAAATGAATCATAAGAAAATTCACAAAACACTGGCACAATCGTCGTAAATAATAAACTCAAAATAGGAATATCAAGAGGATTGAATGAAAACTGGTTACGCGATACGACCGACTTGGCACTATTCCATATGATCAGTGACGACTGACGGAGAGTACGCGCGCACCGCCTTCGGTGCAACACTTCACTAATAATTAACAGCAATTGGCAGGCGCCCGGGCGACCAGCACGAACAATGACCCCCGCCATATGATTCAACCCATACTCAACTCTTTATTGTTGCCTTTGCTCAGCAGTTAAGATAAACTCACCGTCATGACATCACGCAAAATAACTCGCCTTCTTCGCTTGCCGAGCCGAAAAAAGTACCAAACAATGAAGCCACAAAACAAATCAAAAACCAATAAAATAATAGTCTCATTAACATAGAACTTTACACTCGACTTCTTTACAACCTTACTATGTTTAATTGTATCTTTTTCTTTGAATTAAACTATTAAATTGTGTATATTTATTTTTATAAAATATTTAACAACAAAAAACCTTTCACTCATCACGGAATCAGCGAAATAACTGTGTTGCCATATGAAATTGTTAAGATCTTTCCAAACTATAGTACAGTAAAAAAAAAATTAAGAGCGCAGTAGAAAATAATTGAGTATTTCTAATATCAAGAATATTGGCCCATTGAAGCGGTTGGTTAGTACCTGAATGAATAAGTTTTCATCACTGTTATTAGAACGTATCTATGTTGTATATGTAAGTTAATTTGTGTGTATTTTATTAGGATACGAAATAGATCCGATGTAGATATAGTTCTTTTTTACTTGTGCTAATAACTTGCAATCTTTTATATATTATAAAAAAGATTGATACATGTGATTAATGACATCAGAATGTCATTAATCACATGTAATCTTTTTGTGATTGATATGAATTGTGTATAATGACTCTGTCATTAATAAAATCTTCATTATTTTGATTTTGCTTCAGTAGCAGTTAATTCAAATCCACTATATGGCAACTTTATGCTGTACTCAGGACGGAACTTTGAATTCGTTGACTTTTCTGTTCTAGGGTTCGATTCCAAACAACCAAACTTTTTTTCACATACGGCCTTTTTGTCAATAAAGGTTCGTGACTACGAAAAAAAAAACTGGTCGGGTTCGAGTACTATAATATCCAAATAGAGCAAAAAGCCGATAAAATAACTTTTCTTCTATGGGAACCTAAATTTTTAATTTTTTTTATTGTCGCCACAGAAAGAAAATTATATTTTTACCTCTTAGGACCAACGCTGCGTAATGCGTTAGCCAGAGCGGTCCCATACAAAAGTTCTTCGTCCGGGCCACAGAGTACTTTGTAATATACTGAAAGTTCGGGCTCGCCGTGCCCCGCTCCCATTAAATGTATTAATAATACATTAAAGTTCACCATCGATACGGCTACATGCACATTATTAAAGTAGTAGTAGGAGTTTTAGAGATCCGCGATTGTGCAAAACGTTACTGCAGCAGGAAACGCAATATCTCGAAAACCTGAAGACGCACCGACTCTATTTTTGGGGCACATTCTTGCATAAGCATAAGCTATCTGCCTATATATAATATTCGTCTCTCCGACAAGTATTTCAAAATGTTCTTGCTGGGGTAACGTTACCGCAGCAGGAATTGTTTTTTCAATTTTTTTCCAAAACTACAAGACGCACTAATTTTATAATCGGCGCACATTTACAGCAGGTTGCGCTCTAATCATATGTCCCACTCACATCGCTCTACGTGCAACTTTCCTGCTGGGGTAACGTACACGGTTTTTTCATAGTTTTATAATGCATAGTACATATTATAAATCTATGTGTTTTTTCCTCTCTGTCTGGCATAGACATGCAACGTATGACCGTATACAGCCGGCTTGCGAAACAGTAATGCTATAAGGACGATGCCGACCGCATAAGGCCTAAGAATTACTTTTCTTTTTACTGAGGCGGATTTTTGCTACCATCATCATCACTGAGTCGCCCAATAGTCCGCTTTGACCTTAAAAATGTAATAAAAAAGAAAGAAAAAGAAACATCTTAATGGACATAATTTTATTGTATTATAGCAATACATAACATTGTCTATACAGACTAATACAAGGCATTCACAGTTTTCAAAATATCACTATCGCATTGCCGAAATTAAAACGTGTACACCGAACTAAACTTACCGCGAACAACACGGATACACCACGGAGAACAAAATTCATTCGATAACAAAATATTCGTATTATAAATAAATAACAACCTATAAAAAACTATGTTATCGAAATTAGACTAAACATATAGGTTCTGTATTAAAATAAAGAATTGTTGCTATGTTCGAAATTCAAAAGATGTCAATAAATTAATGAAATGGAAATATTGGTCATGGTTATGGGCCATCACTTTTTCAAAAATGAAACTACAGACAGTCAAAAGCTACTATAGATATTCTTTCATTGACATATATTAGCACTTATATTGTGTGTATGAAGGTGAAAATCTACAATATCAGTAGCTCATGGATAAAGTATGTAAGACCTAATAGGACAGACATTGATGGGGACAAATATTTTGTCATTTTTACTTTTTTAACTGGCAATACCAAGGTGTTACCATCCTCAAACCTGGCAAATCTACCGTATTAGGTCAATATTACAAAATCAGTATCTTCGTTTAAAATACAATTCACTGCTAAACCTTATATTTCCCACCCATGACTTAGTTCCCTTTATACTAAATCGTTTTATTCTAGCACTTTGAATGGTAAAGGTGTTGAGTCCGCGGTCCCGGCTGATGAGCTGAAGTAAGGAGATACGTCTGACAGATAGTTTCGCGGCAATAAGCCGATGAGGAGCGCTATCTTGGCGGCGATAGGAGCTTTCTCTTCGTCATCGATTATCGTGTCCTGATCTGGCATCACCTGGAGGTATAATAAAAAAGGTAAGTATAACAAGTATTGAGGTCTGGGCATACAGGTATTTGGGATAATTAACCTTTCGATCGTGTAATTACAGGCACAATTATATAACAATAGGTGTGCTAACGCCGGCGCTCGCTTGGGGCTTAATGAATTAAATAGTTTCTATTGAGATAGCATCTATTTTTTTTTTACAAATCTTCCTGCCACCCCTTTCTAGGCTGGCCTCGATGACGCTTTCCTTCTGCAGAAGCACTGTGTGGTAAGGTAACGCTTGCCTAGCTGTCTTTGAGCATGCGATTTACGTGACCCGCTGTCTCGCCACTCTCTCCTCTGCCTACGACTATTATGCCCGTTATGGAGCGCAGCGTGTCTTTCTATATTCGGTCTGTTTTTCTAGCTCTATGGCAAACCCCAAGGCGGAACTTTTGTAGAATAAATAAATAAATAGTTAGGTTTGTTGTAGTTTTTTCTTAATACTGGTTAATTGAAAACCCTACCCTCTATTTAGCAGCAGCACCCAAAGCGTGTCACGCTTTGGGTGGTTCGATACCCCATAAAACAAATATTTGTATGTTAGATAGATATACACTTTATTGTAGGCACACCATAAACATGAACTGGTACATTAGAATACTTAAAATTACAGTTGATCCAGGTCTAGGTGTTTTGTGGAACAAAATTGGGTTGATTGATGTTAGTAAAATAGCAATATTTACCTTGTCTACAATGTGCTTCTGTATCAAACCATCTGAGCCTACATAGAATGTAGAGAACCCGTCGTACCATCTGCAATATAAAAGACAAATCAGTGGTTACCAAACTGATCTTTGCATACAGCACGCTTGTGTACTTGTACAAAAAGAAATGGTTTTAAAATAAATACCATTAGCAGTTACAACTGTTATTGGCATTTATTTTTTTGAACCTTTATTTTTGTACGAGTGTACAAGCGCTAAAGTTCGCAGAGCAGAAATGCCTTGAAAATGAGAATAATACAAGTACTTAATCTTAATGATATTTCTTTCTATTTTAATTATCTCTTATAATCTATTGTGCAAACTTAACCACCACAGTATACCCAAAAGTTGACTGGTATAAAGTTCCTAATTGCATTAAATCCCTCTCCATTTTTCCCAGGAGTCATATCATTTGCTACCAGTAACAATAACACTCACAGTTCCTGGTCTTTGAACACTTCCTTCATGTTCCAAAGTCTGTACTTCCAGAACATGAAGAATACCTTGAGCCCCGAGATGCCCTTGATGCGCCACCTCATTCTGGAAAGAAATTAGGCTAATTTAGTCAACTATCATTACATAGTATAAAACAAAGTTGCCGTTCCATATGTATGCTTAAATCTTTAAAAGTGAGCAACGGATTTTGACGAGGTTTTTTTAATAGATAGAGTGATTCAGGAGGAAGGTTTATATGTACAATAGATGCATAATATATTCAATATCAGTACCCGTGCGAAGCTTGGGCGGGTCGCTAGTGCTCAATAAAGGCTAAAGAAAAAACGCAGGCTATTTAGAAAAAAACATTAGTAAACAAGGAATACTACGCCTTTTGCAATTTCTTGTGTTGTTACGTACTTATTCCTACCTTACATTTTCGAAAACTAACTCCCCAACTGATGGGTTGTAGGTTAATTATACGAAACTAATTTAACAGTGAGCATTTTACTATCGATACAACAGCAATCATATTTTATGTAACCGATGCGACATGACAGATTTCGAACCACAGACTAAAACCAAGGAGGATACTGCTCACGAAGTTCGTAATACCATAACACCAACAGTGTCTGTTCGAGATAAACTCAAAAAGTAGTGAACGAATTGTTAAAGGATTTTCCCCAATAGACAAAGTAATTCATGAGCAGCGCCGTAATAGTCCGGTCAATTTAGACATTCGAAGTTACATAAATTCCCACCTAGCTGAAAATCGGTAAGATTGTTTAAAATATCATTAAAAACAAAATTTGAAAGTTCCCCATCTTTCCCCTGTAAGGAAAAAATTTTATTCAAGGTCAAAGGTCAAAAAAAAGAGTTTTTCGCGATTTTCAGCAAAACGGTAAGTTTTATCATAAAAATACGTCAGACAAAAATTGTAGATCATAAAATTATCTACAAAAAATGTATTGATACTTTTTTTCTACGAGCCACCGTTTTTGAGATATATCGATTCTAAAAGTTGCAAAAGTTGTAATCGTCTTAATATGCACATGTTTCCTCGCCACCTATGAGGTAGTGTACTCAGCGCGTTTTTTTTAACGTGGTTTCCCCAGTAGGCCTATTCCACCGGTTAAACTCAAAACAGCACGATATAGGTTAGAATAAACACGTGTTTTCACTAGCAACTGGCATACAAGACTAACAGTGTTTCATTTATTATAGTAGGTATAAGACCCTAGCCACGCACACAATTGACCAGGGGACAGATGTTTTCTCAAGGTTACAATGGTGTATAAATTAAGGGACTGGGTTTCATTTTACCTGATATTTGTATAGTTATAGCTTATGTATATTTTATATTAGTAGTTTAAGTTACAATGACCGATAGAAAAATATTTTAATATATATTACAACTATAGAGATGTTTATATACGTGGCGTATTCATGCATATTATGACGATTACAACTTTTGAAACTTTTAGAATCGTTATATCTCAAAAACGGTGGCTCGTAGAAAAAAAAGTATTAATACATTTTTTGTAGATAATTTTATGATCTACAATTTTTGTCTGACGTATTTTTATGATGAAACTTACCGTTTTGCTGAAAATCGCGAAAAACTCTTTTTTTTTGACCTTTGACCTTGAATAAAATTTTTTCCTTACAGGGGAAAGATGGGGAACTTTCAAATTTTGTTTTTAATGATATTTTAAACAATCTTACCGATTTTCAGCTAGGTGGGAATTTATGTAACTTTACTCTTATTTTTTGGTCTAATTTGACCGGACTATAACTAGCCTTTTCTGCACCCAAAAATAGTTCGAGCTGGGGTTTGTTCCGTGGGACGGATCGTGGAACGATCCTCACCGGACATGAGGTTACCTATTTCAGATCTGGCGGGAAGAAACGCTCGGGTGTCACCATTGAGCAGATCACCAAGAGCACACGTTGAAGCATATGGGGGAAGTATGTATGCCCTGCTTTTGCGGAGCCCTGATTTGTCCTCGAGACCATGGTTTATCATGGTCCGATCCTAGTTTTGGTCAGGGTATTTTGGTGTGAGAATGAGAATCAGTAACCCCAGCCCTTCTGATAAATTAATGATACAAAACTTGGCCTTGATCTTAATTTTTGTGCCTCATCATGGTCTGCGCCTTGTGCCAGGGCATCGCTGGCACCGCCCAGCACAGTTCATGAGCAAGGGTACAAAAAATAGAGAAAAACTGGAGCGAGTTGTTGAGTAATATGTACAAGGTTTCGATATAATTTTTTGTGCTGTAAAAAGCGGTGAGCCTGTATTTTAGGGCGTAGTGAAAACCATTATTTAATATACTCCAGTTGTGCCCAGTTTAAAGATATGGTAAAAGTTACATATTATGTAGATCTAGGTCATATTTCTTAACACTAAAACATAATGTACCAGAAGTTTTATAAATAAATGCTATCTAGCTAGTGTTTATAAGATAAGAAGACTATATTGGGATGTTGTTATCTAGAGAGCGATCTTTTACGTAGTAAAAAAAATATTGGTGTAACCTAGATTATCCTTCGACACATAAGGTGATCAAGGGTTGTATAGTAAGTATTACACACAGCTTGCCACTTCGATTGAAGCCCGAAAATCGGTTACTTCCTATTCAAGGTCGACTGTTGTGATGGTTCAACTTCTGTGACGGGGATAATACAACTACAACAATCTATATCTATACCAGCTTCTTATGCAATGTCAGCTGAAAAGCCAAAGCCTAAACATTTGGTTTAGATAGGTGAGCCCGTTCTTGAGGTATAAAATTACAAAGAAAAATGGCACTAATTTTTATATATATAGATAGATTTAGAAGAAATTCAGTGATACAACCCTAAGAAAATCGTAAACTGAAAAAAAAAAAAAAATTAGTGGTCAAACCTGTAAATGAATAGCGTAATGCAACTTACTTGACAGAAGAGTCCTCAGGATGGGCGGTGATCTTCATGACCTCCAGCTTGACGTAAGCGAACTTCAGGTGGCCCACCGTACGCAGCAGCGCCACCTGCTTCACGTAGTGGAACAGGCCTCTGTGGGATAACAAATTGTAATGTTAAATTACATGTAAGTTACCAACACACAAGTGTTTTTAACACATTTAGTTTTAGACGAGCAAGTATCTAAAAATAACACTCTATTTATAATATAAAGTCAAATACAAATAATCTAAATAAATAATTGATTGATTTCAATATTTATTTATTATATCTCTAATTATGGTATTCGAAAGGTTAATTGGATGGTCCAAAATTAAAAAGGATTCTAATAGAAAAAAAAAACTGCGCAAGTACAAGGCGGACTCGCTTACTAAGGGTTACGTATCAATTGCAATTTTTTTCAAAAATACTACTTACTACATTTCATTCAAACCAATTTTTAGTGGAAGTTTGCATGATATCATGTATATATCATAATAATTTATCTATTCTATGTAGAACATATGATTCCAGAACATAGTCTATCCTTGTGCCAAATTTCATCAAAATCTATTCAGGCGTTCGAGCGTGAAGAAATAACAAATATAGTCACTAACTGTCGCCTTTGTAATATTTGAAATAATTAGTGTGTAGTGTATAATACATTACATAGACGTTTTACGTGCAACGTGTCGTATAAATAAGTAAAGATATATGCACATTATGTTTAGTTATATAACTAACAATACAACAATACAAGGTCGAGTCTGAAGCCATAATGGGAAACATAGATTTATGTACCAATAAGTACAAATATGATTGTTAAAGTAGGTACAAATAAAATTATTAGCCATATAATGAATGATGCCCTGAAATCACACGACGGGGTCGCGCGCGGCAGACCAAGATGGAGATGGCGGGACGACCTGGATGCCTTCCTTAGGAATCGGCAAGAAGTAGCTCAAGACCGTGAACACTGGAAAGAAAGAATGGAGGGAGGCCTTTGCCCAGCAGTGGGACAGTATGGGCTAGAAATAAATAAATAAAATAATGAATGAAGATACTGTGGCATCTTAAAGTCTTGAACCGCGGTGTGCATTCGCGTCTTTCTATTATGTCTCTAATAACGGTATTCGAAAGGTTAGAAGGTCGCATGCTGTTATTGCTCTTATTTAACTTGCAAAGTAGCCTTTTTATACCTTAAAAAGTATTATTTATGCTTTAATGGTGGAACGTAGAGAACTTGAGGTCAGTTGTAATACGAGGCCTTTTGTTAGAGTTTTTACACGAGAAAACTATATGGGGCTAATGCAAATACACTATAAGGCGTCGTCCTAATTGACAGCGATCGTACGATGACACGATGCGTTCTCGTCGTGCGATGAGTTCAAACATACAGATTTCATCAGAGTGTCCTATTTGAACCTCGCAAGTAATCGTGCGAGCACATGAAATGTTTAATAACGATCGTACGATGCGTTTGATCGTGCGACCATGTAATCAAAGCAACAGATCTCTTTTGAGTGTCCTAATTGGTTACATACGCGATGCGTCGACGCGCGAAGGGCGCGGGAGGCATCGCACGATAGACATCGCGCGATCTATTAGGACACCTGTTAGGTCATCGTAGGACCACTTTGATCGTGCGATGAAAAACGCATCGCGCCATCGTACGATCGCTCCCAATTAGGACGACACCTAACGCAACGCTTTCAGGATGTTGTTGCGACTGCCGCGTTTCTGTAGCGCCGGAAATGTATGCCGGCTCTAACACTGACGGCTTTCAAGGTTTTCATACTAAAATTATATGAGTTTGTATACTATACGCAAAATATTAGCCATTGTCTGTAGAGGGTGACTAGGCAGGAAAATTATTTTTAGGGTTCCGTAGCCAACTAGAAACCCTTGTAGAGTCCCCATGTCCGTCTGTCTGTCCGTCCGCGGATAATCTCGGAGACTGTTAGCACTAGAAAGCTGAAATTTGATAAATATAGTATAAAATATTACTCACACAGTAGTAGTTCCTCTGATATTGTTTACAAACACCATATTCGGGTGGTAGATGGAGTAGTCCAACGGTTTCACGAATAAATTGGGCATCTGGAAAAAACAAACAAATGCTTTATTTATTTATTTTTACCAAAAGATAAACACTAAACACGTATTTATTTCGTACGGGAATCGAACTCGCGACATACGTGTCTTGCGAGCAGAAGCCAATTGAATTGCTCAACCACTGCGCCAATCGTGCGACAGTGAATGCTTCTTTGTCGTAAACTTTTTGAGCATTATTGAAATGATCTGATTTATAACTTAAAAAAAAACTTAAAAAAAAATGCTTATAAAAATAAAATACATTTTAAAAGAGTAGTGGTGGACGAGTGGTAACGGCTACGACTTAATACTGCCGTGCAGATACTAAAACGCAGTAAAAGTATTGTAAAATACGCTATTTTACTGCGTTTTAGTGTCCGCACGGCAGAATAGTAGTAGGTTGCGGGTTCAAACCCAGGCCATCCACATTGCTTTGTGTGTTATTTCATCACCACTGCTCTTAAAATGGTAAAGGAAAACATCGTGAGGAAACCGGCATGTCCTATAACCAAAAACTACGAAGACATCTGACATCCACCAACCCGTGGATTACCCATTCCCTTCTCCTAGACAGGAGGCCTGTGTCCCAGCAGCGGCAACATTTTAAGGCTGATGCTATGCTATATAAACTTTATATAATATACTAACTGTATCAGACAGCGTGTGGAACACCTTCATGAGTTGTTCCTCGTTGGGTTTCCCGTCGCGGCTGGGCTCGACGATTGGAGCACTCAGCGGGTTCGTCGACGAGACCGTACCGCGGCAGAACGCGACCGCGTCGCGTTCGAACTCCGACAGGCAGGTTGGCTCTATGTCCTGAAAGGAAAACACTATAAGTGCTTGTTTATAGAGACGCGGTGCGATGAGCGACGGGTTAGTCGTTCGTCATAAGCCAAGCTATACTATCCCCGAAGTTGGTCGAAGTTGAACGAATACGTTAATGTAGAAGGTTACTTCGCTTCGCTTCGTGCAACCTCGCCTCGCTTCGGGCGACTTCCAGGCAGCCCGAGTCAAAGGACTCGAAGTGCTCCTCGCAAGGTTGCACGAGTGTGTACTGGACTTCGATCACCATCGATGAGTACTTCGTCGAGGCAACTTCGCGAGTAGTATAGAGCAGGGTATAAGCAATAATTGCTTATTATTCCAAACATTTTCTTGCATTAATTATAAGTACTCCATATAATATATTGAACCCATTTTACTGGAAAATGCTCCCAATGTTATTGATAAAAGTTATGATACAATAACAAGCAAGTTTTCATTTGACAGGGTTAGTTATGGCCCTTTCACTTATCAGTCTAATCTCGATTGCCTCTACAAAACACAAACAAAACTAATACTCACATTACTATATTTTGTTATATCTATATCACTGACATTGCTGTATGGAACGTCAAATGCAAACGGAGGCATTCGCCTCTCTATATAGTCATCAGACGTTAATCTCAGGGTCTTCAACTCCACATCATCACCGTAATCATTCTCGTTACTGTCCGTTTTACAGTTTGGTTTGTAATAGTTGTAATTAGGTTTCTGATGTGAGAGTCGGCCATTCACTGCCTCCTCGTGGATGTAGATATCGTCGACATTGCTCTCTGTAGTGCATTTTGGTGCTGGTTGACAACTGGATATGCGTCGATTAAGGAACTGTGAAATAAGATCAATTTGTTAGGTTAGGTTAGTCATAGCGCATAACCTATTACAGCTTCATAATATCATGATCTGACAATCACTCTTTACTCCAGTTGGCTGAAAAAGATTGTGAATAACAATAAGGTCTCCCTTTGTATGTGTTTAAGTTTTTAGTTTTACTTTTTATGTTATGAAAATAATGTTGTAACATAATGTAAACTTATTAAAGGTAATTGCTATATGTCAAGTTCTAAGTTGAATAAAATATGAGTAAGGGCTTTACTGAATTAAAATGATTAAAAGATATTCAACAGGTATCAATTCCCTTCATCTTACCCTGTTGAATGAAATTTCAACAAAATGAGTTGACTTGATGCCCTATAAAATGAAAATCTTAAAAAAAGAATTTCACGGCAACATGAAACACTGTTTACTATTTGTATTTGTTGTTGAGCTTGACATAAAGTATTAAAAATATATTTTTTAAGAGGGTACAAAACAAAAGTTTGTCTTGAATCCACATGTTGGTACAGTGAACAAGAACAGACCTTTCTGTTCTAACCTCTAAAATACTTTTCATATGAAATAATGAATGAATCAAAAACAATAATGATACTGGTAGCATGCCAAGATGGCTGCAGTCTTAGTATGTAAACAAATAATATCAACGCAAGAGTGCATACAATTTATATTGCTTTTATAAATTAAATAGAACATCATTATGAATACAAAAGCTTGTAAAAATATATTTATATACATGGAATGGTAAGGAATTTAAATTGTGAGTGTAGAATTTCGCTCGGTAAATATTATTTATGTTAACAAGTCTATGTTAGAACCACGTGAATCGGTAGCAGTTCTATTCCGCATACCCTAATTAGTTCAATGTCAAGGAGGAAAATACAGTTTGTGATATAAATAATGACGTGTTTTCCAAATATTACGTAACAAGGTCCAATATTTCTACACTCGTGGTACTTAAAAAAATATTTAAAAGCATAAAAAACTACGCAAAATACTCACTTCTTCCAGAAATTGTGTCCGCAAAGGGATTTTTCTACACAAGCGGCTTGAGTGACTTTTGGTTGAAACGATGCCGTTTATAGGCAGTATTCTTTGAGTAAACGTACGTAAACAAATAGACATTTTATTAAACGTACAATAATCACTCCGAAAAGCTGGAAATTCCGACTTTTTTCGAAAATATGTCGCAGAAAAGTCCCGACATAGCGCAAAGAGATTGACAGTTGTGTTTATTTTTAATTTTCGAACATCTGTTTTAGCACCGACTTGATGTATTCAGCTTACATCAAAATTAATCTAAGATATTTTGGAAGTTGAAGAGATTCTACAAAGAAGCATTATAAAAGAAAAACATGTAGTTTTATTCTGTAGTTTTAGGAGGTACTTTACGATTACCCCGTAATAATTGGGATTTCTTTCAATAAAGTTCAATGGTTGTAATGGATTCCAAGACTAGTTGATATTGCGATATGAAATTGGTAAACTTTTGCATTTCAAGTACCTACCTTACTTTTAGGTAAGTTTAAGTTTGAAGGGTTTTATTTTTTTATTTATGTGTATATATGTAGTACCTACCTACCTAAACAACTGGAACATAATTATCATTGTAGATTTGTTTGAATAGACACGATCTCGGCAAAATATATAGAGCTGAAAATTGTAGTATTAACGACTATGTCCACAGCAAAGCTTGCGAAATCCTGTATGTACCCGAATCAAAAAGTTTTTATTATTATAGATTACTGAAGTTCAATCGGTATGGTCTTAGACTTTAGCCTAGAAAAGATAAAAAAATCATGTTTGACTTTGACAGCTTGTGTGATCGATTCACTTGACAAGTTGATTTCTGAACGAATATTTTGCGTTGCATTTAGCGAGTTTTAGACAAAATAGATTTATTAGAAAATATTGAGGCTGATTTCTCATTTAATTTAGTTATCAATAAGAACTACTGCCAGTTATGAACCTCCAGAGAACATTTCAACGACTCTACGGCGTTTTTTTGAACACCAATGTAAGTTCTACGTTTGCACGATTTCATCATAATTATTTACTTTAAAAATTAAGACTATTTTGATGATTTACACTTGCTTAGAGCTAGCTCCAAAATTATAGCAAAACTTCTTTATAATGGCCTTGAGACTGACCGATAAAGTAATCGTAAATCTACAAATATCGGTATTATAACTTGACTGCATTTGTTTTTGTATCCGGTTTAAAATAACTTTATAACCTACATTTAACTACGGCTTTTTTGATCTGACCTTAACAAAATACTTTCTATTTTAGCCAGCACCATGTTGTTATTCAGTCCGTCTAAAGCACACAAAAGAAGAGGCAAATGCACACAGAGCCAAAGTAATGGCTAAAGGATTGCCAGAGAGGAAGCCTCTGCCAGGAGTCAAGAACATAATACTTGTAGCCTCAGGAAAAGGAGGTGTCGGAAAGACTACTACTGCTGGTTTGTATAACTTCCTACCATCTGTAAAAATTTATGAAATCAATTTGTATGTGATATGTATATAATTTGTATATTATGCTTTTAAATTATTCAGGCACAATATAAATTGTTTAATTAAATAGAAATAATAACATAATTTCAATTTATTAGTAACCTTTAATGGTTCAATGTGATAAAAGTAAAGTATCGGCATGGAACTGAGACCTTACTATGAGCTCTTAGCCTTTTGACTACCGTAATTAGAGACATAATTAAAAGACAATAGGTGTGCGGACACACATACTCTTGGGCCTTAAAACAATAATAATAATAATCATTTATTTCCAGTTAAATAGACCCATTACAATTTTAAAATACAGTCATGTCCAAAAAAATACAATATAAGTATTCATGTCCAAAATACAACAAATTATAATCACCAAATTAAGTTAAATAATAATTCAAATCATATTAAACACGATTATAGTTTCTTTTATTCATCAGCACAACACAATTTCAAACAAACATCAATTGTTTTCCAGTGAATCTCGCATGTGCTATGAAGGTGATAGAACCAGACAAGGAGATTGGTCTGCTGGATGCTGACGTCTTCGGTCCCTCAGTGCCTCTCATGATGAACATCAGCGGAGAACCCATGTTGAATGATGATCACCTCATTGAACCGCTCTTGAACTATGGTGTTAAATGGTGAGCTGATGATATTATAATAATAATCATTTTATTTTCAGGCAGCGGAGGCCCATAGAAAAAAATACTTAAAATTATGACAATAGGAAGGTTGTGGTAAATATGAGTAATTTTGCATGTGGGCTCCCATTAATTGCTCTAATATAAAACCAAATCGCACTAAATTAAATCAGTAAGTAAATATTTTGTGAACTACTACAAATCAAAGTTGTTATAACTATCTGTACTTTTTTTAAGCCTATTTAGTATGCTACTGCTAGACAACAGCCTCCCCTTTCCAAATAAAGATCGAAAGATCTCTGCCCAGATTTGCCCCATGAACATGATCAGATCATCAAACCACCAAAATCTTGTACTTATTTTTTCAGCAACCTTTATCAATGTTTTCTTTAAAAATGTGTACATGCTGTTGTTACATAAAACCCGTTCGATAATAACACATTGTTTATGCAATTTTTATCTTATCACTTCTGAAATTAATTATTTTATCACTGAAAAGAAAACAATGCGGATAAAAACTCGTAAAATCTACGAGCTCGCACGACGCATCGAAGAGCTTTCGAATTAATTCGAATAGGACGTTTTTTTTTTTTAAACCTTTGCACCATACTAGGTGTATACTTCCTGTATCGTGAGTGCGTTCACAAACATATAACACCCAGAATACCTATCAGTAGGCCTTACGAATATTTTTTCTGTGCGGAAATCAAATCCGCGACAAGTAGAGCATCTCGAACACTGCGCCAACCTGTCACCTGAACCGATGCTTTGCCGTATGAAATGGCATCGTAGATCCCAGCGTTGCAGTGTCGTATCGCTTCGTGTCGCATCGCAGTTTAGCGTGGGGGCCCATACAGTCAATACTTATACATACTTATGAACCCGTGCTACGGTTACGCGCATTCTTCCCCCCCTCCCTTTCTCGATTGAGACCCGACCCGGCGGTATACTTTGATGTTTATTGTACCCACTATAAGCAAGCTAATATATATATTTTGTATGTTATTTCAGCATGTCAATGGGCCTGCTGGTATCAGGAGAGAACGCCGTGGTATGGCGTGGTCTGATGGTGATGCAGGCGCTGGAGAGACTGACGAGACACGTCGCGTGGGGCCCACTGGACTGCCTCGTTGTCGACACACCGCCCGGCACTGGCGACACGCATCTGTCGCTCGCACAAAACTTGCCTATAGATGGTTAGTATGCTATGCAGAAAACATCAATTATCGTCCGAATTCGTTTGTACTTACATTTTTATTTTTTTTAGGAGCAATAGTCGTAACCACGCCACAGTCAGCTGCGTTGCAAGTAACGAAACGAGGAGTTAACATGTTCGAGAAGCTGAAAGTTCCTATCGTGGGCATGGTGGAGAACATGTCATACGCAATTTGCCACAAATGTGGCACGAAGAACTTCGTGTTCGGCAACGACACGAAGCAGACTGCCGAACAAATGGGGCTGGAGATCATTGAGAGCTTCGAAGTCGACCACAACATGTCCGAGTGCATAAACAGCGGGAAACCAGCCATCTACGCACTCCCGGACAGCACGCACGCGGAGAAATACAGAAAGCTAGCGAACAAAGTGTTCAAATATATAGAAGATAAGGAAAAAGTCAAAGAACAAGCGAAAGCGAAGGAATAGACGCGCAATATAACTGTGATCAGTAGTTGTTGAACAATTAATATTATTATATTAATATTTTACAAACTAAAATGTTTTATAACTGTATGTTGTCCTTTTTCTCAGACTAGGCTCGTGATTATATACATTTAAATTAAATAATGCGAAAGAATTAGATCAGTCATTAGTAATTAGCCATGCATAGTTTATTAAGGTTTATTATAAAATAAACGATATAAACAGTTTAAAAAATAAAACATTTTTATTATATAAAAATTTATTCGGAACAATCTTTTCAGGAATCTTTATCATCTATGGCCAAACTGAAACTTAAGAAAAATAAATAGAAAAAATAATAATACAAAAATATGTGTCTTTTAAATACTTTTGATAAATCAAATAATTATTTGTTTTTATGACTACAAGGAAGATGAAGTACAAATCTTCGAATCGTGATACCCAAGTTTCACTTATGGCTACTGGAATATTAAAATTCATAAAAAGAGCATTTAACATTCAAAGATCTGCCGTCTGTTTTTCAGTCAGTAAGTACAAAATAGATATATTTTATATAAATATTTACATTACATTGAATCACAACAATAATAATTAGAAGAAGAAAAAAGTGGGAATGGAAAATGTAGGTATGGTTTAGCAAATGAAAGCGAGAGGAGGTACGTTCAGTCTGAGTAAATACACTTACACGCGAAGGGGCCGGGAGAACACATCACGTCTGCTCGGCCAGGAAGATGGTTTACTATTTTGGCGCGCATGAACGCAGCATTGCTTGGCCTACAAACACGCACTCGATACGCGCACTTAATTTTTGTTTTACGTCGTCAAACCGCGCTGTTGTAATCAAAGAGCTATGCAGTGACTCACTATGATGTTTTGATTGGTATTTGCGCAATATTTCCCATGCAATACACATTATTTCAATATTATGCGACACTAATATAGAAAAAAAAAAGCCAGCGTTGCCAGGGGTCCGGATAAAACCCGACATAGGTTTTTTTGGTTACGTGTACGGCAACAGGAGACGGTATCCGACCGATTTCCCCTTGTTTTACTTCCAAAAATATTTTTCCGTCATTAACAATAAAAAATTACGGGTTTCTGGGCTTTTTTTACCCAAATATCCGGCTAAACTGCCTGGTCTGTTTAAGATCTGGCTGCTGCAGCTATAGCCGCATTGTACCGACCATAATGTAATCTTAATTATATTTTCATTATTTTTGTGTCAATAACGCTTTTCGAGCAGTCTGTCTTACCATGCAACACTACATCCATGCATTCAGTTTCGGAATTCACAACACTATCTGTTAAACAGTGCTACGTAAATACTATCTAATATAAAAAATTGACAAAATAGAAATCATTAACCGTGTTTACATCGGCTTATTATCAAAACGTAGGGTCAACGACCTCGATTATTTTATTTACCGTTACTTGATCGACCAAATACGTGCACTTTTATATAAAATTTTGTGTATGACACTAATCGTTTGGTGTTGTGGGCAATTTGCTGACAAATAGGCTAGAAATGTTAACGAAATTCAAATATATACAACACCATTTTGTAGGACTAGAATCCTTCATAATTAATTTTGCAGCATTCTTCGTTAAAAATCAACAACAAATTAGTTTATTAAGAGTCGTAACATGGCTTTTATATTTGCCCTAAAATTTGACAAAATGGTATTTGTAGTTTCATTTCATAGCGACTACGATTCCTCGCAACCCACAAAACTTAGTTAATTTGATATAAAGCAAAGTACCCACAACAGGAACAGGACATTACAGGATATGGAAGTAAGCTCAATGTTCACAATTGTCGCCGACTAGTCAGATTGTCACATAAAAACACCAAATTGTATGAAAAAAAAAATATCTTTCCGTTCGCACCATAACATCTTAGATTAAAATATCAAATGTCTCTCACTGTGCGTACATTGTACACACTGGGTGGGTTCTACCACTTCTTCTTGTGTTCGTCCATACTGACTCCGCCCGGCCCCAAGTATACGATCATTAGAAGACCGCCAATCACAGATAAAGTCTGGAAAGAGAGAAGAAATTTATTTAATACATTTATAGGATTACCACTCTAGATTTTGAGAATTTTTTGACAGTACAGTCAAACAGGGTGATGAATTGAAATGCAGGGGTAGAAGTCCAACAGCCTTCTTTGATACTAAAACATAAATACACCGCTAAAATCTAACACTATCTAGTAGTTCCTTAGATAATCATGTTCTAACAAACAATTTTATGAAATAACAAAAGTCTGGCAGTCACAGACTCTCACTGTAATACCCTTTCCTGCAAAAAGCACTAACTGTCCGTTACGATGATCTTCCTGAAAAGGCTCGATATGATAAGCCCTTGACACTGAAAGTGCAAAATGACGAAAATTATCAACTTCAAATATCCTGCACTAGCTTCTGACGTTTTACAAGTGCCCATGTAGGCCTATGTGAAATAAAAAGATTTTGACTTTGACTTTGACAAGTACAAAAAATACCAAAAATCATAAAGCTACATCTCCATAAAAGCTACAAGTTGCATTATTCTACTTTCTTTTCACTACAGACGCGACCCTACAAGCGGCAGACCTGACTGGAATGCAAATAAAATGCGTAATAAGTTCAAGGCTAGCTAGTTCATACCACAGTCAATAGGACGGGACGAAACGCATTGCGTCTGCAAAACGAGTAAAAAACCGGATACGACCGGCCTGCGGTTCATAAAAAACGCATGAAAGTGATAAAAGAAAGATTTTTGCGATGAGTTTTGTTATGACGCGGCACATCCTACGGTGACCAGAATATTTGCTTGCATTTGCAGAGAATAGATTTACGATTTATACGAATAATGTACTTTTTTATGGTAGGTGAAAATCATCGAATGACGAAACCCGCTCTTGGGCGAAGCGGGAGACCAGTCTCAGACTCTTACTGACTAAAAAGCCTACCCCGAACCTTCCTTGCCTTATTCCCAGAGCCGTGGTAACAGTTTCACACAAACCGGCAGCTCCAGAAGGCTTCAACCCTGAAGGGCCCCTACAGTTTGCTGACAACTCCTTGAGGCGCGCGGGAACGGTGCGCGCCGTTGACAACGAATAATGCACTGGGTATTACTCAGTGGCGGATCTCTAGGATGGAAAGCCTGGCAAAATGCCAAGGGCCCCCAGTTCAAAAGCGCGGCTTCTAGCTCAAAATAAGTGACTAAAAGACACAACCTGACGATTTTACTGGGGACTCATCCAATATAGTATTTGATAAACATGAGACTATTACTCGTAGAGTTACACCATTATTGTCTACGTATGAAGTAAATAAGGACTTCTTCTTTTCGTCTCCATCTATCTAAAGTCCATAACCCAATAACTGGGTACTTTCAAGAACATTAGTAAGAATTATAAGATTACCTGGAAGAAGTCATATTTGAGGAAGTCCCTGAGCGGCTTGTAGGAGGGCACGGCCCACCACGCGTTGTGGTACAGGTTGAGCACGGTTAGCACCAGCACCAGGATCAGTGCCGACAGCTTGGTGCGGTAGCCCACCGTCACCAGGATCATCAGGATGCTGCCCAGCAGGTCTTGCACGATCTGGAAAGTACGTATACAGATTGTAGTATTACTTATTTTAGATCACCATTATCATCTTGCTGTCCTAGTTCTTTTTTGATGGAAAAGATCATTATACTCATCATTATGAAGCTATAGGGCTAAACCTGAAATTGTGAAAAAACATTTATGTTCGTTTATCTCGTCAAAATGTAGGGAATCGCGAAAAAAACATCAGCTAAGTTTTTTTTCGCGATTCCAGGTTAGGTCTTATAGTAAAAGTTGTTCACAATTATGAGTACAATGACCTCTTAAGAGGTTGTTAGTGTTCTACCAATAACCCTGTATAACGCATAATACAATTCTGTACTGTAATTTATAAATAGAACATATAATCGCGACGCCACGTGACAACGGTAAAACAATAAGGATATTTTGTTTAAAAGTAACTTATGATTTATTTGTAACCAACCAAATATTCACTTCTGGGTGTCGTTATGCTAGTTTTTGCCCGCGGCTTTTCCCGTGTGAAAATGTTTTTCTACACTAACTTTGGACATCGGTTTCATACCCGCGCCATCAATCCGCTAGGAGAATTTTGCAAAATCCATTCTTAGTGCTCGCCTACGTTATAAAAGGAAATCTTGTGCAAAATTTCACATTCCTAGTCCCAGTAAGAGACTACTGGGACTGTGCGTTGATATGTCAGTCAGTCAGTTTCTCCTTTTATACATATATATGTATGTATGTAGATGACTATGTGTGTCGGATCACTGGCCCTGGAGTTTTAAGAACTTGAATCTACATAAAGACTTCAATGGTCTGTCGTGACGGCTTAGTTAAAGTGATCTACTTAGTTAACTGTGTACAATATGCATAAAGAAGAAGAAAGGTTAACGCTATAAGTAACACTTAAGTATGCCTGCGAATGCTGCCACCTGCTGGATTAATCTAAAGAGTTACAGAAAGCGGCAATTAACTTGATTCGAGCTTTTGTGGTGGGGGAAGCTGCCACCACCCATAATTAGATTTTTATTTAAAAAAAAAATCCACTACTATCACACACAACGTTGTCTAGTCTCAAGCTAAGCAGAGCTTGTGTTGTGGGTACTAGACAACTGATAAACATACTTATATATTTCTAAATACATACATATTATATATAAATTACACTCAGACACAGAACAAATGATCGTAGTCATCACATAAACATTTCTTCTGGGTAGAAATCGAACCAACGACCTGCGGCATAGCAGTCAGGGTCACTAACTACTATGCGTATATGTAGGGATTTTTTTTTAATGTCTCATCTTTATACCAACTTAATAAGTAGTCTGGCTTTCAGCCTTGACTTACGAAAATTCCAGTAAAAAAAAGAACCTGTTCGTAAAAACCGAGAGTGAATCGAATATGTAAATACAATACCTCATAATATATGTTAATCGGTCAACTATTTATAAATTTCCGCAATTTTATGACGTCATTGTTCATTACCATAGCATGATTATGTGATGTGTTCAATGAGTTTGACACTGTGATAATGTCACTTAGTTTTATTAAAACAATATGTAAATATTTCTTCAAGCAAAGGTTATTGGGGTAAAATGTTAAGGCCACCAGCCCACTCGCCTCCCCCCTTTTATCAATTTGATTATAATCTGCTGCGAGACAAAGTCGGGGACAAAAGTTAAATGTCTATTACACATTTTAAATGTTGTTTTGACTGTACTTAAGAATGGTCACACGCTCTGTGTAAACGATTGTCGTTTTTTTAGTGTCAAAGTAGAACAAAAGGAAGGTTTATGTGTATAATACATGCATAATATATTCAATATAACCATTGCACCCAAAAAAAAACCCGTGTGAAGCTGGGGCGGGTCGCTAGTAATTTATATAACAATCTATTTAAAATATCTGTAATTTATTTATTGTGCACACCTACCACAGTGTTGTCTTTTTTAACCCAATGGTTGATTGGTTGAGAATGCCTTCTAGCATTAAGTCCGATCTACATGAAATTTAAAGAAATAAATATAACGAATAGTTTTACTAACCTGCAAGAAGGAGTACTCAAATCTCAGCAGCGTGATAAACATGAAAGCCAGCAGTATCCTTCCAGCAAGCTGCAGGTAGGTCTTGGGTTTGTTTTCTCCGAGCGACGGCACGCCAGCGAACAGGCTTCGTCCTTCTGCCCGGGCCTCCGCCAACACCAGCAGTAGGGCTCCAATAAGCGCTAAGTTACGCAGCAAGAACTGCATGTCCCATAATATACTGTAGGCGAAGGTCTGAAAGAGATATTATTATGAGAGAAGGAACCACACACATCATCTACGTTCTATTTAAAATATTTGTTATTTATTCATTCTCCACAACTATCACAGGGACTCTGCTAAAGGGTCGAAGCCTGCTGGAGCCCAGGGTCTCTTTCTGAAAAGAAGGCTTGAACCCAGTGCGAAGGGCAAAGAAGGAACGGTGTGGGGTGTTTAGTTAGTAAGAGTCTGACACTGTTTCCCGCTTCGCCCAAAGGCCGGATTCGTCATTGCCCCCCCAAAAAAAAAAAAACCTATAACAGTGTTGTCTTTCTTAACCCAAAGGCTGACTGGTAGAGCATGCCTTGTTGCGTTAAGTCCGCCTATGTACCACTACTGTACATGAAGCTTAAATAAATGGTTAAACCAACTTAATAGTTTTATCTTCATTATAGACTTGCTCTTGTCTCGTGGTTCTTGGGAATCAGCGTAACACTTATTTTTCTCCTATCCTGTCCACTATCACCAACTCTCTTTTCTTTCATACTTCTCACACAATCTAAATGGGAAAGTAACTCAGCCTATCTGTCTGATAACTTATCGCGTTCTAACGACTTAACAGATTTGTATTTATCTTGGAACTCTGGTAGACTGCGTCCTGCATTAAGGACACTTTTAGAATACGGAATAGGCCACTGTTCCCTTGAGATAGTCTAACTATCACTTGGGAGAAGCTGCTTGTAGGAGCCATTCGGTAGTCTTGACTACTAATACATCAATACCCAACCCAAACTCTTGATAAACTTAAAACGATGACATTTTGCATGGAGGTTCCTTTTATCAAGCATAAGAGAAGTTTTTCAAATTTTACTCCCATAGGGGGTGCAACGTGGTTCTAAAGTCTGTATGTAAAAAGCTACTTTCACGCGGGCGAAACTACTGGTAGACGATTGTATTGAACGGTATGGTACGTGACGAGATTGAGGAGATACTAAACGCTTACGCATCATAAGCGGTAATCATAAATCGAAATACTGCAATCTCAGTGAGAAGGCCAACAGAAAATTTCAGATAGCTACAAAAACTTTAAATAACAGGAAATGTAGCATCCACACAAATGAATGGCAAAACCGTTGGATTAAAATGGAAACTAAAAATAATGTTGGTCATTGTATCTTAATGGGATAATGACCCTGAAGTGAAGCCACCGTGACTCGGCTACTACTGGTCACATTGAAACGTACATTGATGATATGTTTGACGTACTTCAAGTACAGACTAAATGAGTACATATAACAGCATCATCAGCCTTATAAGGTTCCCATTTTTTGGACCTCTGCCTCCTCTCTCCTCAAATTATACTATCTAAACACCTCACACACCAAAAGGTTTCTCCCGGCGTGTTAATTCCGGCCGTTTAATCTCAGTAAACGTAAAACAAGCCCGGAGTCTCTATGATAATCATCATCCTTTCGATTTTCGAACCCCTTAGACTGTTCTTGTCAGTCAGAGTAGGGAAGGGTTCACTTCTCAAGATGTATCGGTCCAAGGATCTTTTATGTATTCATTGCAGTGATGTTGTAAATAGGTTTATAATATTTTTACCGACTTCACAAAAAGGAGGAGGTACTATGTTCGGGTGTTTGTATGTTTTTTTTTGTGTGTTTGTTCATCGAATACTCCGCCAATTATCGACAGATTTTCAAAATTCTTTTTTTTCTAGTGACTAGTGTGCTTACCTGTAGTACAACAATAAAGAAGAGGACTCCACACGCGATGTCTACCTTGAGCCTGCCCAGCACCATCACGCAGCCGCCCAGCTGACCAAATAAGTTTATTATCTGTAAACAATACAAACAACATTACATTTATTTATTTATTTAATCTTCATGTACAGTAGTGGTACATTATCTCCATAGATTATCTCAGACTGACATATCTACCCATAGCCATAGTTATCCTGGGCCAAGGGTTGATGGGAAAGCGTAAAACCAGGGCCTGGGAAAAAGGCAAAAAAGGAATGGGGTAGGTTTTTTAGTCAGTAAGAGTCTGACACTGTTTCCCGCTCCGCCCAAGGGGGGATTCGTCATTTGATGATTTTAACGTACCATAAAAAAAACTCACAGCCAAACAACTAAGGGGTCTTTAAGTTAAGAGTGAATAGATTGCTACGTAAATGATACTTATTTTGTAAATAGGTTTTAAAAGAACACTTTTACACGTCATTTTTTTGTTCCTCAAGTTAAACGAGACGTGGCCTGTGTTTTCTTCCTACGACTACTCTGAGAAAAAACACCGGAAAAACTCAGGGATAAAATTACTTTTAGACAAGCGTGCTCCATTGTCGGTCACATCATCGATTACCATCAGATGATTTAGTGGTAAAACGCGAGCCTACAAGAAAAAAAAGCCGAAACATCTATGTACTGGAATCAGTCATCATAGATCCTCCCATACATGCTCCTAGATCATGTTCATAGATGCTCCTAGTCAGGAGCGTGAAATTTTGCACAAGGTTTTCCTTATATGACGTGGGCGAGCACTAAGAGAGGAATTCCTAAAATTCGCCCACAATAGGAATCAAACCTTCTTTTATAGGTGCAAAGCCGTTTGCAAAAGGTTGAAAATAAACAGCAAAACTACTGTTAACGTGACCAGAGGTGAATGCCTGACGCCCACGACCTAGGACACGGAATGCCTGCGCACGATCCACGCTACCGTCAAGTTCGCAGCGCTCTTGAAGCGGCGGAGTTCGCTAAACTAGTTAGTGTGTGGCGTTCATAACGCCAATGTGTACTTCACCACTCGTAATAATCAAATTGGATCTTATATGCTGTTCATTATGCCAGTCACACACTCACATGATCCAGCTTACTGTCAAGTTTACCGCGCGTCCGGTAAACTTGACAGTGTGTGGCTACATCTACTGTGTAGACCATAGCCTTAGATCGCAAAGAGCAACTGAAGATATATGGGTCTTATGTAAAAACCAGACTCTCTCCATGGGCGTAGCCAAGGTGGGGCAGGATAAGGCTCTTGCCCCACCCTGCTGACCTGTAAGGTACCTAACCAAACCTAAAAAGATCTAGGTACTAACTAAAATATATAATATCCGTAAGAACGTTCACACTTGACAGTCGACACAAAAAAAGCGATCAAAACAAAAAGCGCGCGCTTGATTGAAATATTATTTCAGTCTCCTGCTCCACTCTGAGCCCACGGCTGACTACGCCGATAACTCTCTCTTACTCCACTTAGACCCGAAAGAGTTCTTTGACAATTTTTATAACTGAAAAAAAGAGGACTCTAAAGCTCAGCTTTTTAGAGTCTTCTTTTTTCTAAAGGGCTTACAACACTCACAGTATAAACAGAAACATAAACTTTTCAATCAATCCTCGCAAGAATTATGAGTAGTAGTATTAGTTCTATATTTACCAAACATTCCTACTTATTAATAGAACCGTCTGACCGATCTAAAGATAAAAGAACGTATAGATGTCATAACATATCAATCATTTTGTCAGCTCAGTGAAACCTTGTTTGCAAGAGAATATAATTCCGACGGTATTGTAATTTACTAGAGTATCGTAATAAAAACTTGGTTTATTTATTTACTAGCCAACGACCACATACTGGGAATCCATCTTCCACATTGGGTTTATTACTATTATTACCATGTAAAGTAGAAGAACAAGCATTAACAAATAATAGTGATTTAGTCCGTCCATACCAAGGCTGAGAGTGACGAATTACTAACTACGCTGATTCACGGTCGACTTAGGTACGGACGGATCAAATACTTCATACCAAATTCGAGCGTGTGTAGTACTATGACAGAATATACCAGAACTCAGATCCGATAATTCTGTAGGATTTTTCGAAAACGGTAACACAGAAAGTTACCCTATACATGAGACGTAAAGGTCCCGGGACCAAACTCGTTCCACTCAGAAAGTCAGACGGATGTATGCTTTTCATGTCAAAATTAATTCAAAACACAGGCTTTATTTCAGAACCCCAAAGATTTAGGCAATCTTACATAATATTATGTTGCCTTGAGAGCAAGGTATACAGTAATGAGTAAGGGAGACAACCAGATGTCAGAGTCCCGTAAAATAATTAAAAAGAAGAGGTTTTATTACCGATAAGCTTTAAAATGGTCCAGTGCATAGAAAACAACGCAACAATTATACCGCTACGCACGAAAGTAGTAGAAATGAAAGTGGCACGTCAAAACGGCGTGAAATTATGAATGTGAGCTAGATAGGCTTGAAAACCAAAAATAGACACAAGCGAGTATCATAGCCGAAGATTTTGTTATACACTATAATCCGGAACAGTAACCTCCCGGATTGGTCATGACTGATGAGGACCTGGTGAAAAATGAGGACCCCGTGGCGTCTCTCCAGTCTTTCCTCAAAGAGGGAACTTAAGAAGGCTTCGCCCATGAAGGGCCCCTGCAGTTTGCTGACAACTCCTTGAGGCGCGCGGGAACGGTGCGCGCCGTTGACGACTTGGACGGTCTGGACAGTTACCAGACGACCGGACGGCGAGCCATATAAACTGGAAGGTGTGTTTCAGTAATACTACGTGAGACGTGTGATTCCAAATAAATGCAATTTGCAGTTGTTATTGCTTAAAAACTGTTATTGGCCGTTTTATTTTTTTTTAAACATTTATTTTTGTGCGAGTTTTCAAGCGCTAAAATTCGCAGAGCCTAAGCCTAACTTTAGACTCGCGAAGATCCGACGGCCGTACTGTAAATAAAAAAATTGTTAGAAAGAGAAAAACCACAGTGTTGAAGTAAGACGGATATGTTTTGTTGTACTCCAACAGTCACACTAAAGTGGACCCTTGTTTTCTGTCTGTCTAAAGTAGCGATAGCCAACTTGTTTACTTGTCCCACCCACGATCTATGACTACCCAGACCGAGATATACCGTTAACAAAATCAATAAAGAATTCGCGAAATCATATATATTAGGAGAACGCTTCAAAGAAGCACAAATGATAAACTTCCGTATCTAATAAGAAATCTTTATCGAATTATGCTGAAAAATCGGGTAATCAAAAAACGATTGAGTAAAGCGAGCTCAAAGTTTTAGTTTGGTGTAGGCAACACAATACGTCTTATTTAATTATTTTCTTTTAATAAAAAGAAGTCGCGGTGCGACAATTCAGTAAAGGTGATAATTATGGACCCATCTGCCGCCTCGCGCCATAATCCTTCATGGTCTATAAGTGAATACACTACTGTTTGCTAAGATCGACTGGATTAACAGCCGTGATCGTCCGGTTTAGCCATCCCATATCTATGGGGAAAAGGACGGGACTAGGGACGATTGGCATGCTATAATAGCAGAGATCGACTGGTTGGCCAGCTCATGTCTATAGGGAAGACTAGAGACGATTGGCGTGCAATAATAGCAGATATTGACTGTTTGGCCAGTTGGTCACCTCATATCTATAGGGAAGAGTAGAGACGATTGGCCTGCAATAATAGTAGAGATGGACTAGTTGCCCAGTTGGCCACCTCATATCTATATTGAAGGCTAGAGACGATTGGCAAGCGGCAGTAGGTAATGAATAATGATGGCTAATCAATCTTTTAACAATACACCCATATAAAGCGACATGAATCTATACAAATATTTTAATCGATTGCCTCTACTGTCCCGTAATTGAGCACAAGTCTCAACAATAGACTCGTTCAATGATTCTGATTGAGAAATGAGGAAAAATAAATAAGTAAATTGATTCAATTTGTGTCAGAACACGTGTAACTTTTAGGGGCTCGATAAGAACCGCATATTTTCTGGCTTCCGGCAGTGTAAAGTATGTCTAATTGACTATGCATTAGCTTAAATTATACGACAAAAGAAACGAGACGACGAAATAGCAGATAGTGTCCGAACGAACTTTCCGATCGGTTTAGTTTTCATTTCGACTGCCATCCAGTCGAAAAGAAAGTATGGCCAAAATCGAAACTGAATTCGAGAAGTGACGTGCTACGATCGAACATTTTTTTTTATTGTTAAGTTTGTTGTAAGTACAGCATGCACCTTAGCGTGTCGATGGCAAAACCAGCTAAATTCCTTGCCTGGCCCAGTATTCGGCCACGGCAATGCTGTCCACTGAAGCTCTCATTAGGTCCTTACGTGAACAGGTAATAGAGCACGTATTGCAGGATGGAAGATGGGACATGGTATGCGGAGAGACGGAAGAAGCATGCACCTTATTTATCAGGGAAAAAGTAATATTGTTATATACCATTGCGAGCAGTGGTGGCCGAGTGGTAACGGCCCCGACTTACGAGTTGTAGGTCGCGGGTTCGAACCCAGCCAGGCGCATTACTTTGTGTAATTTATTTCATCACCACTGCTCTCAAAACGGTGAAGGAAAACATCGTGAGGAAACCGGCATGTCCTAGAACCAAAAATTCGAAGACATGTGACATCCACCAATCCGCACTGGGCCCGCGTGGTGGATTATGGCCCATTCCCTCTCCTAGTGAGGAGGCCTGTGTCCCAGCAGTGGGAACATTGAAAGGCTGATGATGATACCATTGCGGCAATTTCTGCCTGATACCTTAAAAGAATTTTGCTTGAATCCTGCGGCGCGGTGGTATACCAAACCTTTTGAAGTTTTCGTTTCAAGTGCAAGCAAAAGTGAACTTAACGGTGCGCAGACGGATCTTTGGTAGTACCACACATCATTATAGTGTCTTTCATAGACACTCAATGGTTATAGAGCGCAGCAAATTAGTTGAACTCGTTGCTATGGTTACACGCAGTCTCCCGCTTCTATTATGTCATTGCGAAACCCGAAAATCTGTTAGCGCATTGAAACTCAATCGCCATTTTGGTTCAACTTACATGCCGCGTATTGTAATATAAATAAGATTTCCAATGAATTAAAAACAAAAAGGGAAACTTATATGATTATAATTTTTTTTCCTCACGAACATACAAAAAGCCACTGAGTTGCGGGTAAATAAGTAACAAGTCAAAATAACGTTCATCATCATCCTACCTCACACTATCACTAACTCCCTTTTCTTTCATATCACCTCACACAATCCATCCGTCTCTTCTTCGGCCTCCCTCTTCCTCTGCATCCATCTACGTGTAAACTCAGAACTCTTTTTGTGACATGCTTTTTATCTCTCCTCTTCACATGACCACACCAAGACAAACGATTTCTTTTAACTTTTCAGTCACTGGCGCCACTTTCAGACTTCCAAAATAACATTAAGTACAAAGTCAAAATAACGTTATCTTTCTATTTAACCAATCCGCTAATTATAATGGTTATTACCCGGAAAGTTGTCGTGTGGCAACGAGCTGTCTCTGGAGACGGGATTGGCCATTACAAGGTTTTGTGGTCGGCTGATAAAGACATAACATTATTTAATTACGTGTGTTGATTCAATAGGCATCAAATTGGGTACAACACGCGGCATATAAGTGTAACTAAAATGGCGATCGGCAAAACATGTTTCTGGGTTTCATTCAAAGAGCTCCCTCTTTGAATGAAACTCAGCTGCGGGTAACTATTGCAACGGGTTAAATAATAATTTTCAGCGTGCAATGCTGTAGAAATAACACAACCTCACAACCTCAGGTTCAGTTGAAAATCAGCGTCAGGCACTAGTTGTCTGGCACACATGCTGAACTGAACCTTTTTTGGCGCAGCTGTGAGGCACACAATAGCTGTTTTTTTTCAAATTTGTATTTTATTTTATTTATTTATTATTTTTTTTTAGTTATTTTAAGTACTTTTTTTTGTTTTCATTCTACTTTTTATTTTGATTCTTTTATTTGTCGCTTTTTGACTGTAATTTTCGTGTGCCTTCTCTGTGGCAGAATAAATTTATTTTCTTTCTTTCAAATACTTCGTGATATAGCTTGTCATTACCAGGATTATCCACACAAATATTGTAGCTAACAAAGTCCCTCGGTCTGTTTCGTTTTTACGGTTAAATTATTGGCCCGATTTTAATGGGTACAGAATAAACTTGAATCCCAAAGAAGTATAGAGGCTACATTGTATCTGACTTCGAGTTGCCTCGCGTTTATACCATGTTTATCGAAGGAGTGTATAGGCTCTTAATGAACTAGTCTGCATCAACAATTGCATCACTGCTTTACATCAGGTGGGATCGCAGACAAGCACTAGTTTATATCAAATAAAAATTTCAAAAATGATTGCAAATATACAGCTTTTTTGTGCCCCTTTACAAAACCTTTTTAGGTTTTTTTATCTTATCTAGCACAGAAAATCTTTTTCGATATTTTTTTAACAGCCAATAGCCTGATTTAATTTTGAAAACGCCATAGACTGAGCTTAGTTTACTTTTTTTTTCTAGACAATGTTTCTTACGCATTAATTATTGCGGCAACAATGAAAACAAAAGCAAATAACTGCCAACTATTTTGGCACTCATAACAACACATTAACATACAAATATTATAACAACAAGTAATTAACACGTGTCAAATGACACAAACAAAACACGTGTCCCATTTAATTTGTAAATAACGCAGAGCAGGTGCAATGCCAATTATTATAACAATTGATTTCATTAATAATCTTTTGCATTCAATAATCTTTCTTTTTATTTATATAAAGAAAAAGAAAGATTATTCTACTCGACTCGACTCTATATGGTCGGACTTAATGCAACAAGGCATTTTCTACCAGTCATAGTTTGGGTTAAAAATACTTCACTGTTGTAAGTGTAAACGTTAAATGTTAAGTCTCATCTACACTAATATAATAAAGAGGTAAAGTTTGTATTTTTTATTTTTTTGTTTGTAGGAGGTAATCTCTGGAACTACTGGTCCAATTGGAAAAATTTTAGCAACAATAGAAAGCTGCTTTACTCCTGAGTGACATACGCTATATTTTATGTACGCGGGCGAAGCCGCTGACAAAAGCTAGTAATCAATATTTATTAATCTAATTCCTAAACTACCTAAGACCATGGTTGAAAGAACTTACAGTAGTAGTTCGGAATTTTATGCGTACCAACTTTTATGATGGCCAAAAGAAGGTAGAGACCATCGCGGCATCTATCACTGCTAAATAACTGTTACTTATCAGTTATCGATGGTAGAGACAGTGTAGGAATCAGACTGTCTCTGCGAACTTTAGCGCTTGTGCACTCGTAAAAAAAGGGTTTAAAAAAATGTCATTAGTAGTTGTTATTGCTGTTTAGTTAGGCTCTGCGAATTTTAGCGCTTGTAAACTCGTACACAATACCAATATTTAACAGCAATAACAACTGCAAATTGCATTTATTTATTTGTTTAAACCATTTATTTTTTACGAGTTTTGCGGCCGTCGGATCTTGACAAGTCTCGTCAAAATCCGATGGCCGTACTAATTTTTGTGAGCCTAACTTCAAGCTCGCCAAGTTAGGACGGCCATACTGTAACTAGTACCCATAAATACTAGTATACGAAAGGTTTCCCGCCTTTATACTATTAGTTTAATTAATACGTCACTGGGTAATACCTAAACATTAAATCTAGTTCCGTATCTAAATATAATTTCTTTATCATTGCTTATCAGTAAATGTTTTTTCTGCAATACTACAAGACGTTTATTTTCTCAGAGGTTACATAAATTGTTTGTTACGAGTATTACTTGATTCTCTCGATCTATGTAATTTCAGTACTTCTGTGATTCGAATGAGATCCTCCACGTAATGTCCTGTGGCCTTACCACCATGGCGTGTTAAGATGACAGTTGTGCGAGAGAGCCAGAAAGATAGAGTTATACATCATATCTGGCTCCATCCCATTAAAAGTTCAGTTTAGATCGCAAAGAGCTCGTGGTAAATTCGCTAAACTACACTGCTTAACAGCACATAAACAAACAACACACAACATAAATTTTAACATCTGTATGTAACCTATGCCCACAATAAAGACATTCTGATTCTTTCTGACACTTTAATACTGAGTCAGATTAGATTACTGGGCCAGGCAAGGAGTTTAGCTGGTTTTGCTATCGACACATTAAGAAGAAGATGAGATTAAGCCGATCGCAGTGAAACGCTACTACTGGGCAATATATGAAGTCAAGCAGGTATCATTAAAAAAATCCCATCTTACTAATATTATAAATGCGAAAGTTACGATGTTTGGATGTTTGTTACTCAATCACGCCAAAACGGCTGGACGGATCTGGATGAAATTTGGCACAGGCATAGATTACACTCCGGAATAGGACATAGGCTATTTTTTTATCCCGGAAACCCCAACCCCAATATCACGCGGGCGATATATATATTTGGGCTTTCAGTATTTTCATTTTGATCATCCAGTTTTTAGGACAAACCAAAAAACCCGGCTCATTATAAGCCTATTACGATTTTCAAATACGTTAATGATTTGTGTGACTCAGCCGGAACAAATGAGACATTAAGAATCAGTAATGAACGTGACATTGGCAAATAATCCGCTTATTAATGAAGAATAATTACCACTAACGTGTCTAACACATACCCGGCTTCAAGTTACATGATAATATGCCAAAAATAGAAAACGTAAATTAGAATAAAAGCCAATCGATCCGACTGATGTGTTCGTAACTTAATCCTAGGATTAAATTGTACAGTACGGCCGCCGGATCTTGGCTAGTCTAGTTAGGCTCTGCGAATTTTATCGCTTGTGCACTCGTACTAAAGTAAAGGTTTAAAAACAAAATATGACAATAACAGTTTTTAATAGCAATAATAACTGCAATTTGGGTCTATTTTTTTAATTACTACTTCTCTCGCGTTAGACTTTTACGGCTTTTTTAAGTGGCTCTTCTGGCTCAAGGCACAAAATTGAATGTTGTTACACGAAATGACATGAATAGAGAGAGATGGAGAATTCTCAACCTACCAGACGATCATATACCACAACCACTCCGCCAAGAGTGTACGACTGAGAAGAAGAAGAAGAAACAAAATTGGGTGTCTGGTGTACTTACAACAAACATTGTGGCGAGGAACTTCCCGCATCCCCATGACATGTCCATGTAGTCGCGCTGCTCTGACCACTGGAACCACATGCGGAGTCCATCCTCGAGGAATGTGGAGATGAGGCACAGCCGCGCCACCGTCGGTAGCACATTCTTGCCTTTACGGATCACCTGCGCAAGAGATAAGGGGAAAAAGTTATTACAAGACATTCAGTGGAAGGTAGACTGACCAGGCTTGGCTGGACGTAAAAAAAAATGAAGAACATTACAAGAAGAGGAGATATGATATTTACTGAAAAAGAATATCCTAAAGGTCCTTGGAAACAGGTTAGTTTTGTAATAATTTCTTGCTGCAATTCTATAGCCGGTAAGTTGCCGACTATATCCGCTCAACACAAAGCAGCAATTGCCGCAATTTAGCAGTGTAGCCCGGCGTTATAGCTGAGACATTTTAAACGAACGAAGGAATAAAGTTCTTCAGCAATTTAATTGCAGAATCTTGCCTCTATTCGTAATTTGGGTTTAGTTCATTAAACCCCAAGTGTACGTTTAGTTCATTAAGCCTCAAGAGGATACCGGTGTCCACACACCTATTGCCTTTTAATTGTGTCTGTAATTACGGTAGTCAAAGGAAAATTACTATAAATTGATCAATATTGCGCAATAAAAATTGCCAACAAAATGCAATTTTTATATCCCGTTAATTAATCTGCATCAGGCATTAAGATAATGCTGATTATTCATCAATCAAATCCACCGATATATCAATTTGTCGAAAAATTGGCATTGTAGGTAGGGTTGCCAGGTCCTCAGACGCAAAAGCCGGACAGACCTGTGAGTTTATCCTGACATTTGGGTAAAAAATCCGGACATCTTGTTTTTTTTGTCCATTTTTTTATAAAAAGTGTAAAACTAATTTTTTTTTGTCCTAACATTCGGTCGAAAAATCCGGACGCCTCACATTTTAGAAAAATTTTGGTGTTACTTAAAAAAAAATGGAAATCCAGGATTTTCTGATTGCATTTTAATAAAACAAAAGCAAAATCAAGCTAATATTTCTTTATTATAAATCAGTCTCTAACTCTCTTAATCATCAGTCGTTATATTATAACAAAACAAAAATTATTTTCTTCGGCGTGATTCGATCTCGATCCGGGCGCGAATTTCGAAATTGAAAAATCCTACCTAAATCCTAACAGGCCGGATGCCGCTTATTTTGGCCCGACAAGCAATCAAAAATCCTACGTATTTCCTGCTTTATCCTAACACCTGGCAACCCTAATTGTAGGTACACTTTTAATACGGTTACGCGCTTTTACAGGGCAAAGGGCAATGGCAGATCACAATAGCATAATTATATTCCGAGCATAATGTACTAACTACTAGAAACTTTGAATTGTCCTAACCGGTTTAACGTCAGAGAGCCAAGATTAAATAATATGTTAAATTATAATGTATATATTCGGTAATCGGCAGAATTTTATGATATTCGTATTCGGCCGAATCATTCGGTTGATGCCGAATGTATGCAGTTTGATAGATTATTGAAAATCACAATAATTCCTTTATTACTCATATTTTAACAATAATAGTTACTAGAAATCGTTCATTGTAAGGCACATAATATAACAAAATAATAAAGATATTTAAAAAATGTAATCAATTACAGAAAATCAAATAGGTACCTTAAAAGAACAGTAATTTTTAGTTGCATTAATTTCACTAGCAAATTACAATTATTTTGTAATAGCAATTAAAAGCATAATTAAACTTGTTTGCGCGACGGTACCGAATTACCCGGCAGTATTTTCGGTTCGGTAAGAACTTAACCGAATATAATTCGGTATTCGGTTATTCGATGAAACCACTAATCGGCATATCTCTAGTTAGTAGCTATCTATTTCGTTTACGTATTAATTAGACACACGCAAGAGCAAATTACACGAGTTTTCATTACAATGAGAGCAAGAATTCGTCACCGGCACACGATTAAAAACGGTTAACGTATAATTTTATAGTTTTTATTTTTATTTTATTGATTATAGATTCGCGCTTGACCGCTATCTCTACTTCTACAAGTTCTACTCGTTATTAAATCGTATAAACGTCATAATAATTAATAAATGCCTGTTCGAAAGACCGAATCGTGACAGGATTGAGTTGTCGTGGAATTACGATCAAGATTGCAAAGAAAATAATTGATAAACCTAATTTGTAATAGAGTTATCAAAATGGTTACTTATAAAACGTATACATGGGCAATTAATAAATGTCAGAAGCTAGTGCACGGTTTCAAATTGGTCGTTTCTTATGGAGAAGGACCGGCATGAAATTCCATACGTAGTTCAGAAGAATCATTTAGATTAGGTTGTCTACATAAATTAAAAGTTCATTTAAAAATAATATTTCCCATGATGAAGATTCGAGAAGGGATAAAGTGAGAAATGAGTACCTATATTAGGGGAAGTATGAAAGTGGCGCCACCAGTGACTGAAAAGTAGAAAGGAAATCGTCTGTTTTGGTATGGTCATGTGAAGAGGAAGGTTAGCGCATGTTACTAAAAGAGTTATGAGTTTACATGTGGATGGATGGACAGAGAGAGGGAGAGGATTGTGCGAGAAGTGATACAAAAGAAAAGTTATACTGTGGCGAGTGACAGGACAGAATAAAAGAAAAAAACATGTTGCGCCTACGCCAAATAAAATGGGACATCAGCAGGAAGATAATAATGTTTCATGATGAAGATTTTTTTAGGGCATTTAGCAATGTGAATGCAGATCCCAAACGAAAAAGTAAAAAAAAAGTGTAATGACTTTGTGGGAATGTTCGAAAGAGTTACAGCAGCCTTGAAACGAAAACAGTCACTAAACACAGGTCGGTTTTAGTCAGCAAAAGTCTGACATTCTCTCTCACTCCACTCCCACAAAAGCAAGAGAAGTTATTTGACGGTTTACCGATATCAAATTTAAAAAAAATTGCCCAAGTGCTAGCCGGATTCGCATGTGAAGAGTTTCGTAACACAATATTAAAATCGAATAAGAAATGACGGAAAAAAAGACCCGTTTTTGAATGGGAATCCCCTTTAATTTTTTACTTGATTATTCCGTAAAAATTTCAACTCTCTACCTGTTACGTTTTATGAGATACAGTCCACTGACAGACGGAAGGACAGCAAAGACTTAGTATCAGGGTCCCGTAGGCTAACTTCGGGTACGGAACCCAAATACTAAGTGCAAAGAGAGATTAAGTAATAATTTCAAGAAACAGTACGATTTATTATATATTATACTTATTACATTATCTTCCAAAGCTGCGAATCTATCTCTTCGAAGCAAAAGTGTTCACATGAATGATGAAGTAACGACCCGTTAAACATACTTTCTCCTTTCTATCGAGGCTAAAACTAGTTTCTAACATAATGCTTTCGTCATTATTATTAAACCTCCAATAAGTAAAACAAATAGTTACATAAAACTTCTACACATCATATCCGTATTTATTTAAATCCTATACGGAAAATTATTATTTGTAATTATGTGTTTGCTCTTGGAAACCATAAAAGGACGATATTCTCCATAAACAAGTTTTCAATGAAATTTTTTTTTCATAACAAGCTTTTATAGTGGTGGTCTATAGTCATATAATTAAAATTCGTCAAGACGATTCACCCGAGCCCAAACTCGACGTGGTTGTGCCGTTTAATTACAGAGTTCCTATGGCTACCGCGCGATTCCATCATCAGATCAGCTCCATGTCATCATAATATTACATTGTCATGCGATTTACACCTGCATGCAAAATTGCAGCTCAATTGGTTGAAGATATTTGCTTCAAAATTGAGTTGCAAGATTCGAGCCGAACATACATAGTTACATTGCAAGCTAATAAAAAGCTTGTAAAAAGAGATAATTGACGAGATTATCCCTTACACTCCCAATTTTTGTTCGCATCGGTACAGTCGCGATGGTAGCGCGTTCGTTGAGCGTTGGCATCTTTTCTATAGCGCGTTGCAAATGCGACAAATGCGCGTTATAGCACAGCATCGCTACAAACAGTCGCCGTGGGCGAGGGACCTTAGCTCTGCCGTTTGATCTTTTGACCCCAAATAAAGTTCAGGGACGCAACACAGTCCCGTTTCAAAAATAACGCGAAAATTTGATTTGGAGCTGTCAGCTGTGCAATTATTGATTTCTGTCAGAGAGATATTATGCTGGGCTAGGTTTTTTTTTATGGTAGGTAAAAATCATCCAATGACGAGTTCCGCTCTTGGGTGGAGCGGAAAACAAGTGTCAGACTCTTACTGACTAAACAACCTACCCCGTTCCTACATCGCCATACATACCAGGGCCAGAGCCGAGGCCAGGGCGAGAGCTGATTGGCTTCGACCCTTCTGCAGGGTCCCTACGGTTGCTGACAACTCTTTGAGGCGCGCGGGAACAGTGCGCGTCGTCGACGACTGGGCTTGGTCCGGACGATTACCAGACGACCGGACGGCGAGCTACCCAATGCTCACCGTCCGCAAGCCCGCGCCTACGGTGGCCGGAAGTCAGGATCGGTATCCCGGCGGCGTCTGGGGCGCAAACGCCGTTGCCTTATGCGGTCGGCCTCCTCCTTTGCTTGCTAGCATTACTGCTTCGCAGAAGGAGGCGACCGCCTGCCACTCCTCATGCTGGGCTAGGTTCAAAAATAACCAGAGTAGTGTAGAGTTACAAGCCAGATTCGTTCTTTTATGACTTGGGTAGCTACCCTACAGTTAGTCCAAGTAACTGGAGTAAGCCACTGACAATAAAACTTGACGTTTGCGTTCAAAAACGCGAGTGTAGGTTATCTAACCTGTGACGTCATTAGAGTCAATTCCAACTTCAAATATGAACGCAGCTCTGAGAATTTTGGAGACTGGAGAAATAAACCCATACCCAGTTTTGGGTAAAAAATTTAAGTACATAATCAGTTTATTCATACACCAGATAGATTTGATTTAAAAACCGAAAACTGGGTTAGTCATTGCACCAGACTAGTAAACAAGGCATGAAAATCCCCTTCTTGTATGATCTGTTTTACAAACAGTAAACATATGAACATACTATCTAGAGTTGTAGTTCTGGCTTATCAATAACCAAGTCGAAATTGCTAGTCACCATGACTGTGAATTCTCATTTTAGTAATTAATTAAAAACTTAATGTTCAAATGTTACAGACGTGTTCATTTCTCGTTTGAGATTAATTTTGTTACTTAATTAATTACAAGATTTTTCCCACAGCTTAGGTCACTTCCTGTCAGTTATCTTGTAATAAGTGGAGTTGCATATTTCTGGGACATAAAACTGGTAGAAGTAATATGGTCTAGGGTACTAAGAAACCATACATATTATTTAAACCCTAATATTGAGGCAATGACGCTCACGCCCCAGCGGCCGCCGAGATTCCGATCGATTTCCGGGCACTGTAGGCGCGGGCTTACGGACGGCGAGCAATGGATAGCTCGCTGTCAGTCTGGACCACCTAAGTCGTCGACGGCGCGTACTGTACTTTTCCACGTGCGCCTCAAGGATTTTTCAGGGGTCAAGGGTTTTTTTTGGTAAGTAAAAGTCTGACACTATCTCCCGCTCTGACCAAGGGAGAGAGATGTCATTAGATTTTCCCCACCAAAAAAACATCCTATAGCTGTCAGTACCTTTGTGACTCATGACACAGAGAAATGGAAGGATCTGGTGCATTTTAGTTTAGTCTGTTACACTCTTTTGCTCCACCAGGAAGTTTCACCATTTTTTTTTCTATGATTTTAAATATTTTTTTTAACATATCTGTATATCAATTCATTCATTTTTACAAACAAATAATACACTGTGTAATAAAAAAAATATTGACTAAACAACAATGTAGAAATTTTAATGGAAGGATTTGGTTTTACTTTACCATTATTATTTTTAAGAATAATTTGGAACTAATTTTAAAATATTGTATTAACTTGTAACTTGTATAGTCAACTTTACAGTTAAATGATAACTAACATTTATTTCTATTAAATTTGATTTTGAAAATCAGTTACATATCCAAAGAGATAAAAATATTTTCTTTATCAATACTTAATGTAATAAATAAGTATTAACATTACACCATCTCAGATGTAAATTATTATAGTGATAAGTTAGATAAGATACAACACATTACTTAACTTTACATAGTTTTCATAATTCATTCAAATAAGGATGTCACAAGTCACATTAACAACAGTTTAATATTTATATTTTTACTAGCTGTCCTGGCAAACTTCATGCTGCTAATTTTTTCAGGAACAAATATTTCAGGACCAAAATGTACCAAATCAGTTCAGTTTACCATTCCCGAGTTTTAGTGAGACTAACAAACCATGTACCAATACAAGTCAATATTCTCGAAAACTTAGTAGGTTAAACTAAAATTAGTCTGAATTTATTAATAATTATTTACAAAATTTTGAGATAAGATAACAATGCACTAATAAATATATTATCTGAGGCGAGGGTCTGTTAACATTTTTATAATTGTTTTACAACATTAACAGTATCTTGCAACTGTCATCAAGCATGTTAATCTAAAAATATAAAGTTAGTTATTCATTCCATCAACAAATAAAGATTTTGCAAGAGTTTTAATTAAAATATTATTTTTTTAATTAAAATATTGTCATTTCTGTTTCAATGTCAAAAACTTGATTAAGTTAAAATATAACAAGTCCTTACATTTCATGTGACAAAGAATTCATAGATAGGTAAAAATAAACTATGGCTAGTGAAAGGTGCTAAAAGTAAAAGTGTAAATGTGTACTTGACTCCAGTTATGCAAAATTTTGAAAAACTTAAATCTCAAATCGTAAAATTATAAATAAGAAAAGGAAGTCAATGATATTTTACACAGACCCCAAATGAGATAGTGATCACATAAAAATATCCCAATATTAAGTTTTTTTTTTTGTGTTGTTTATTCCATCACCACTGCTCTGAAAACAGTGAAAGAAAACATAGTGAGGAAACCGGCATGTCCTAGAACTAAAAACTGGAAGACATCCACCAATCCGGGGCCACAATACTGGGCCTTCAGGGTGGATTATGACCCATTCCAGCTGTTAGGGAGGAAGCCTCTCTCTCAGCAGTGGGAACATTAAAGAAGGCTGATAATGAGATGATGATGATGACTAAGTATTGCTTCAAAAGCACTAGTTAGGTAATAGAACAAAATAAATGAAAGTACCCAGTCAGGGGTAGATAACACACAAGTCTTAAGAAGTCAGATAATAACCTGTTACCTATCTGAAACCAACCAAGAAGTAGTAATATTTCTGTGAAATGTTTCTGTTGCGAGTATATAGCAGTTATGGGCTAGTTGAGAAGATAAAGTATGTTTTGCAATACTGTTATATACACCTTGTTCATGCACCATAAAGTAAAATATTACCAGAACATATTTGCTATCTGTAATGTCAAGAATAAAATTCTTATTACAGATTAGTTTTTGCGAAATGAATTAACTAATGTAAAACATTTACAGATTAGATTGGCTTTAGCTAATAGGTAATCAGGATCAACAAAAGTTTAAAGAGTTACAGCTGTTTACTGTGTTTTCACTTTTGATTTTTAAATACCTTATTTGGGTAAATATTGCCTTAAATAGGGTTTCGGCAATCAATGCTTACATTATAAATTAGATTTACTACCCGCTGGTATGTAACATCAAGAATTTAACTGATGAAATCAAAAGATAAGCAGGTTAAAGGGTGAGACATCTGTAGGACTACAAACATACAAAGCTGTTGCAGTTTTGTCACTGAACATTGCCGACGCACAATGATATGATATTTTTTTATAACTTGGCAGCCACGCAGCTTCATGGCAATACTATTTATATTATCTTACATGTGTATTTCAGCTCATTCAATAAGCGCCAACAAGAAATAAGTTCGGTGACGTGACAACCCCATCCAAAGTACGTTTTCAATTTACCCATTTGAAACTAATCTAACAGGTTTCATATATAAAATATCAATACGAAACCTACCTGATCTGCAACGTCCTCGGCAGTAGACACATATTCGTTTGGAATTTGCATTTTTCAAAGCCGTTTCACAAGCACATTCACTAAAAAATGAAATTTCACTGCTCGTCGGAACCGTCACGTCAGTCCTTCGCCGTCGAATGACGTGTGGACAGTTGGAATACACTTCCTGTCCAACTAATTAAATTTTGACTTGTTATCTCTTGTTTGTTGATAGTTAGTAAAACATTAAGGACAGTATTAATTTGTAATTTATTTTAACTATAATTTTCGATAAGTTACTGCTAATTTGATCGGTTTTACGTTTAAGGAGTAGACAACGACCCGGATGTTTTGATCGGAAAGCTCGCTTGCTGTGCGATAAACGTCAAACTGATAGTGACGTTTCGTATCTCCATTCGAAGAAAATTAATTTTTTGTTAATATGAGTTTTAAAGATTGCTATAAATGTGGATACATTTATTACGATTGATTTCTGAAGTTCAAATTTAAATGAGAACAAATCATCAAAAAAATAATTTATATTGAGAACACATCATTATATTTACTGCCTTTTATAAATGGTTGTTACTAAACGTAAAATGTGTCATCGAGTTCGGAGATAGCGATTTCTAAACATTGTGTTGTGCATTATTTATTTGTAGCTTTATTCTTTAACTAAAAAGGGTAAGTGTACGGTTTTAAGTGCGCTCTAATAATGAACCGAACATTATACACAAGTAACGATTAAAAATGTATTGTGAATTGATAACCTATTTTTACAGAAGATGCTGGAAGTCACCTGTAATGACCGACTTGGGAAGAAAGTGAGAGTAAAATGTAATCCTGACGATACAGTCGGAGACCTCAAAAAGCTGATTGCAGCACAAACCGGCACACGATACGACAAGATCGTCCTCAAAAAGTGGTACACAGTGTTCAAGGACCACATCAAACTGTCTGATTGTATCCTTTTATAAAAATATGTTATAAAAATTATTTTTCTAGACTGTTCTTATGTTGCTGTCTAGCCATAGCTGTGCCTAGGAAGGTCTTTGCCCAGCAATGACTGGACAGCACATTACAATGCTGATTCTCCTTATGCCTTATTCTATTTAGATTACTCCAAGCTTATACTTTAGCTTTGTTTTATTTTCTCATTAAACGATAAATTAAATTATGAATGAACACTTAACTAACTATAAGCCTGATAAACCCTAAAATGAATTGTCTTATCTTTGCTATCATTACAAAATCAATGTTGGATCATATTTCTAACATCTCTATTTAAAACAAATAGTAATAGCTGGGTAATATATCTTACTTAGACAAAAGCCTCTTAGTAACATTAGAATACAATACAACACTATGAATTCTTATTTCCTTAACTTCCACACAGATGAGATCCACGATGGTATGAACCTGGAACTGTATTACCAATAGCTGATTACGGAGTCTGAAACAACTAAATGATAATGTTAATTTTACTTTGTTAAATATAAGTAACTAATTTAAGACAATCTTGGTGTCTTTTTTTAAATATTATGACCAGCCAGTGATGACCTTTAGCTGACTGATCATATATTAGATCCTACTAACAAACCATTTACCAGGTCAAGGTTACTGAATTTTATGTTTTCAAATGGAATGCATAGTTGGTTCTCAGGGGTAGATCCTTGTGCATAGTATGTAGAAAGTCTGCCTATAGCAGACCCGCCTCAAATGTGGTATAAAAAACCGAAACTTAGATTTGGCATACAATAAAAATGTTCCCTATTCCCCTGTCCTTTATGAAATTAGGTAGAGAAGATGTAGGTACAATCCCGAGTAAAAAAATATAGGATTTCACATTATTACTAAATACACTTCTCATCAAAAAAATCAAACACCTTGCAAGTTTACGTTTTGTCAGGATTATCAGAAAAATGTGTACATTTAGGAATAAATGTTAAATGTCGTTTAATAGTGAGTAATATGAGCTTATCAAATCTTAATGTTAATGTTCTAAATTTAAATGAATTTTTCATAGGTTTCGTATTTTGTTAAATGAGTCATTTTTATTCCTTATGGAGTATAAAGGAAATGGATAAAACAACACACGTAAATGAAAAAAAAAGCTAAAAAACGTTTATTTAATAACTTGTATTCCCTCCCCGAGCTCTAATTACTGCTTCCATACGGTTCTTCATCGATCGGATGAGAGTCACGATCACATGCTGTGGTATATTGTCCCATTCCTCTTGGATTGCATCTTGCAGCTGGCTAAGTGTTTCTGGGGCAGGATCTCTTGCTCGAATTCGTCTCTTTAATTCATCCCATAGATGTTTAATGGGATTCATGTCCGGGCTTCTTGCTGGCCATTCCATAATAGAGATATCGACTTCGTTAAGATAATCTCGTACGACGCCCGCGGTGTGAGCCCTAGCATTGTCGTGCATGAATATGAAGCCGTTGCCAATAAAATGTGCATAGGGCATCACATGAGGCTCGAGACACTCTTCGACGTACCGATGACAGTTTAGTGCAGGCAGACGTGGCCCAGACACGAAAGCAAGCTCTGTCTTACCGTCGGCGCTGATTCCTCCCCAAACCGTCCATGAACCGCCACCATAGCTGACCTTTTCTTCAATGCAGCATTGTGCATAGCGTTCTCCGTCTCTTCTGTAGACCTTGTTCCTTCCGTCGTTACCATACAGCATAATTTTACACTCATCAGAAAAGAGAACTTTGCTCCACTGTAGGTATGACCAATTTAGGTGCTCACGTGCAAAGTTAAGGCGCGCTCTTCGATGGTCTGCAGTTAATTTCGGCCCATTTGCTGGCTTATGCGGTACCAGTCCACGATCCTTCAACCTTCTTCTAATTGTAGAGTCACTTACAGCCACCCTTCGTACAACACGAAGCCGCTGCTGCAGTTGAAAAGCGTTAAGGCGTCGATTTCTTAAAGAAGTTGTTACAATAAATAGATCATCTCGCTCAGAAGTGACCCGATTCCTGCCAGATCCTGAACGGCGCGTGAACAAACCAGTCTCCCGATAACGTTTATAGACTCTATGAACAGATGACAGGCTTAGATGCAGTCTTGCAGCCACAACACGCTGACTAAGGCCAGAATCCAGCAATGCCACAACTTGGGCGGCTTCTGTGGGCGAAGTATCCATACGTTTTAGAAAAAAAACCTTTTTTCAGACGTCCCAAAGTCACAGTATTGAAATAAAAAACAAAAAGTTTAAGGATAGGCGCCAATTTTTAGTTTTTAAACGCTAAATGTACTCCAACCCTAAACACACATTTGTCTCAAAACAGTGATTCATTTCGTTTATAAGATAAACAAATGAAATTCTAATTTTGAATTTATAATTTTCGCTTATTACTGTAATGGCCAAACTGCCAGCTATAATATATGTATTTTTTTTCATCGTATGAATTCTTTTTTGTGTTAAATTCGGACAGAAACAATGAAAACGGAAGTGTTTCGATTTTTTTGATGAGAAGTGTATTCTGTGTTATAGAAGGCTGTATATTATTTTCTGTGCCTCATACCATAATTTTATTATTCTACTTTCAATGTTGCCACTTTCTACCGTACCGTACAAAAATGATCTTATAAAAGTCGTAAATTGCAAAAATCAGTTTATAAATTTTTAATCAGCGTCTTTTATTTGTGAATATTTTTTTTTTAAAAGGTTTTTTAAGGGGCACATTGTTTTTTGCGTTTCTACCAATTTTCTAATATGGCAATAACGTAATGACCTCATTGTAAGTTTCATTCAGTATATCCGTTTTATTTATTTTTCGTACGTTCATCAAGCTTAATCATCATTCATTATAGTTCATTCATTGGCGGCCATTGTGGTTTACTTTGTTTTGTCAAATTCTGAAAAAACTAAATCTTAAAATAATTTTGTTTTAATGAATAAACTTAGCTTCCTATAATTTCCTTGTATGAAGACGGTGCTATTATTATTATAGATAATTATTTACATGATAAGTATAGTGTTTTATGTAGTATAATGTCAGAAGTTGAAGGTGTGTATCGTGCCAATATTCGTGTAATTAGCATTTGGACTCGACCACTAATGTTTGTTGATTTTCAGAGTTCAACCAGCAAAAGCCTGCAAAGACGGGCAAGCAACATAACATATTACCAATATGGGGTAATGAACAGACTATGAACCTGAACCCACTAATCTTAGCAAATATACAGGGCTCTAGCTACTTCAAAGGTAGGTAAGCAAACATACCAACGCACAGGAGCTTGGACTTCGTTTGTTCCACTTTATTTTACTTTCATTTGTTACCGTTATATTTCTGTTACTGTTTCTGAAATGAAGCTTATAAATTTGGCTTCTCTTGTGAGCTGACGTACTTTCCCGCTATTTTTAATGTTGTTACTATTTTGTAATACAATACTATAATTACAAACTAACAAAATCAACATAAATTATGTGGTAAAGTTTTGTAAATAAAATGCTGACAAAGCACTACCATTTAAAAAAAAAACAGAAACAGTAACAATACAAAGACAAATGAAAATCATGCCCTTCTTATTCCAACAATTCATTGATTCTATTATCTGCAGTGCACCTATTCAAGCTGAAGACATACCATGAGGTGGTTGACGAGATCTACTACCAGGTCAAGCACTTGGAGCCCTGGGAGAGGGGGAGCCGCAAGACTGCTGGCCAGACGGGCATGTGTGGCGGCGTGAGTATGTTCAACCGTGTCATACTTTGTGTATTTGTATTGTATTAATGTAACTATGGAGTCATAACAACTGAATGCTCACACACCTGATTATTTTAACAATGTTATTATTAGAGCTGAGTCATTCATGGTTTTATTTGTTTCTAAGAAGGACTGAGTTTGTTGTCCATATGATATAGAACAATGTAATTAACATTTAAACATTACTACTAATTATGCCATTGATAAATTAGATACTGATAAGCTAATAGTATGTCAACCAACAAAAATAAAGTGTAATAATAACTTTTAGTCACCATGGTATTTTTATCAAACATTTGAATATTGTTAATATTAATACAGGGTGGTCAAAAAGTCGTGGATCAAACGAAACAGGGAGACAAAGGAGGTAATTTCCAACAAAAAATCTTTCTCCAGCATGGCCATAACTTTATTACACAAAAAGATATGAATTATTTTTGTTTCTTCTATGAAACTACCGAGATTTTTTACAATTTAATCAGTAGAAAATGAAATTGACTAAAAACAATAAAACAAAAGGTGTTGTATTATGACTCGATTATGTATCAATACTACAAAAATTGTGTTGCAGCTCTTGGTATCAAACTTAACGAGCAATGAATTTTTTTCCGTAAATTTTGAAGCGTTACAAGAAATTACTTCTCACTTTAAGACCACCATTTGAAAAAAAAATGTATTACGGAAAAGTGACCCTGTATTAAAAAAACTTGCTGGTTTAATGCTGATTCGACTGAGGTACAACACTTTACTCTTTGATCTTTAGTTTTGGTTTTACGGTCGTTTTTTCATATCAAGGTGCAAATTTAATAAAATAGTAAATTTAAAGGAAGGTTTAGATTTTTTATAAAAACAACGATTATGCCTTAGTAATTTTATTTAAATGCAATTTTTTACATTAAATGCTCATAGTTCCTACCTCTGACCATAATACACAATCTGCACCGCCTAATAAAATTCGCATGTAATCGGCGGAATGCACCTCTGTTATTTAGAATTTGTAACTTAGCAAACTCAAGCTTTTGTCGTAGTTCTTGTTCGGTGTTATTCTCTCCTTGATACACTATTTCTTTGAAATAGCTCCAAACAAAAAAGTCTATGGGATTAAGGTCGGGCGACCGAGGTGGCCATGCAATAGGTCCGCTTCGACCAATCCACCGGTTAGGGAAGCTCTTGTAGCGACCCTACAAATCATTCAAGCACATCACAGCTTCGTCCGGCCAGTGCGGCCGGCGCAGTGTACTAAACTGCCGCCAGGGCGCGGCGAGCGGTACGCGCTAGCGAGATTTTGATCGTCTACCATTTGCTTTTCATTTCGAAGACACCTACCTACCACCAAGTCCCTACACTCTCGTTCAAATGTCCTCGAACTGCTCTAGCATAATGAGGCGGGGCGCCGTCTTGTTGCAGCCACATTTCTGCCACTCTATCTTCAGGAATCTCAGCTTCGTTCAGTATTTGGTTCAAATTATTTTGTAAAAAATTCCAATACACAGCACCATTCAGCCTTGGTGGCATTTCATGTAGCACAAGCTGCTGGTCAATTATTCCAGCCCACATGTTTATGCCAAACAGATGCTGGAGTCTATCATTTCTGATGATATGTGGGTTCACTCTGGAGTAGTAGTGTAAATTGTGGATGTTAAAAAAATTAAAAAGTATTCGTTCGTTCAGGTAACTATCGGTGGTTAGTGTGAAAGAGTGTCTATCCATCTCACAAATCCTAAGTGTGACAAGAACAGAATAGTTCTAGCGTTCCAACGTACAAAAAAACTAGCAGTTTATGATAAACTAATCAATTTAAAAATAAGGCTAATTTAATGAAATTTGCACCTTGATATGAAAAAACGACCGTAAAACCAAAACTAAAGATCAAAGAGTAAAGTGTTGTACCTCAGTCGAATCAGCATTAAACCAGCAAGTTTTTTTAATACAGGGTCACTTTTCCGTAATTCATTTTTTTTTCAAATGGTGGTCTTAAAGTGAGAACTAATTTCTTGTAACGCTTCAAAATTTACGGAAAAAAATTCATTGCTCGTTAAGTTTGATACCAAGAGCTGCAACACAATTTTTGTAGTATTGATACATAATCGAGTCATAATACAACACCTTTTGTTTTATTGTTTTTAGTCAATTTCATTTTCTACTGATTAAATTGTAAAAAATCTCGGTAGTTTCATGGAAAAAACAAAAATAATTCATATCTTTTCGTACAATGAAGTTATGGCCATGCTGGAGAAAGATTTTTTGTTGGAAATTACCTCCTTTGTCCCCCTGTTTCGTTTGATCCACGACTTTTTGACCACCCTGTATTAGGCTATTTAAATTAAACATTACTTAAATAGCCTACTTCATTTTATGATGTAGGCAAACACTAAGAAAGAATTTTCCAAAATGCACTCTTTAAAGGGTTGTAACAGGGTCCAAAGTCTGTATTAATAAACCTACTTTCATGTGGGCAAAGCTGCTGGCAGAAGCTAGTGCTCTCATAAAGAAAAAAGCATGTGTTTATCTATGTATGAAACAAAGCAACTGTTTGTCAATAGGTGCGCGGTGTAGGCGCCGGCGGAATCGTATCCACAGCCTTCTGTCTCCTATACAAACTGTACACTCTGCGCCTCACACGCAAGCAGGTCAACGGCCTCCTGCAGCATTCTGACTCGCCGTACATCAGAGCACTTGGTAGGTATGAGTACAACATTTTTACTAGATGTTTCTAACAAAAAATTGTATGTTTAGTAGTAGTAGTGTAGTAGATTTTCGTCTAGATTGCTTGATTAAACTAGTTATAGACCGAAATTTCGGCAACAGTTCCAGTTTCGGCAGCAACCCTACCGAAATTTGAGCCACACCGAAACTGTTCGTGAATTATCGTACGTTGTCTGTCTGAGACTGACTGTCGTGTCGTATGCGTAGCCTCATAGCGTATTCGTCATTAAATACGCTTGGTGTACGTCTGTTCACAGCTTAAGGCTGCGTAGACGTCTACAGATGCGTCCACGGACGCTGACAGATGCTGAAACAGACTGATCACCACAAGTCGTCCATAAGTCTGTCGGTCGATCTGCCTATGTTCATTGTCAACAAAAATATTACGCACAGTCGCACGTAATATTCCAAAAAATGAATGTCGCTGCCGCAACTATTTATTTTTTGGATTCCACAAGTAGTTTTTAGCTTGATTTAGCTCAAGAAATTTGTTGTTAGTATTATATTGTTAGTAATTAAGGTGTAAGTAACATACAGCAGAAACTGATGCGTCGTCCGACGTGTGTACAGACGACAGACGTTTGCGTCGAAACCCTGTGATATGTGCCACGAAAACCTACAGCGATCGGATTCAAGGCAGACGCATCTTTTTTTTATAGTGGGAAAAATCATCGAATGACGAATCCCGCCCTTGGGCGGAGCGGGACACAGTATCAGATTTCTACTGATTAAACGACCCACCGATCCTTCCTGCCCTAGTTCCAGGGCCCAGGTGTTCCGCTTTCGCATCAACCCTTGGCCCCCAGAAGGCTTCGACCCTGCTGGTGTGGTAGACGCATCTGCGAACGTTAAAGACCTACAACAGACGCGCCAATCATCCCTTCTGTGCATCGGTTGCTGCATTCAAAGATTGTTGACGTGTACAAGAGGCTAAAAAGTATCGGCGCGAACGTCTGTCGTCTGTGCACACGTCTGTCGGCGCATCAGTTTCATGTTTGATCGGAGTTGCGATTGCGAGAGCACGCGTCTCACTTATGATATTCTTTACTTCCTCTAGAATTTCTTGGGCTTAAAACAGCCCCTTGATCCACACTAGACCCAGACTCCGGAACTATCTATTAATCTTATTAAAATATTCAATTTATTTTTAACAGGATTCATGTACATCCGCTACACACAGCCGCCAGCAGACCTCTTCGACTGGTATGCAGACTACTTGGATGATGAGGAGGAGATAGACCCTCGCGCGGGAGGCGGAGGCTCCACAACCATCGGTGCCCTGGTGAGACAGATGCTCATCAAACTGGACTGGTTCAGCACACTCTTCCCCAGAATACCGGTGCCTATACAAAAGCAGATTGAACAGAAGTAGGTAACTTGTTATCCTAAATGCAGATCATTTTAGGTATTGTTTTAGATAAAACTTTAAAAAATACATTGCAGCCTCTTTTGTTTTCATTAAGATTTCTTTCAATCTCCAAACATGACTGGGATCCCATTGTTTTTCATGTGTATTCCATTCACTGTGTGATATAATGAAAACTCATTTGTTACTCACGATTTCTCTTGTACCAAACATTATTTTCTAAACATTTTTATTTGAATCCTGAGTGTCTTGTTTCAATTCAATTGCTTGATTTTGCTTAGTGAATATCATCATAATGTTAAAATGTAATGATTCTAGCAAGCCTGTGCGGTCTTCAGACGACAATCCCGCGCTATTGCTGTGTGGATTTACAGGAACTTGTTACGATTCTTTTATATGCACAAATTGTCTGCTGATTACATTTCTGGTGGTATATTCAATCTTACTAAATCACTTAAAAATAATAGGTTAGGAGAGCACAACAGGCGGACAGCTGCTAATAAGCCTGCGGCCAACTTCCGCGGCGGTGGAAACAGCAGTAATGGCGGCAATGCCGCTGGCGGTGCAGGCGGCGGGGAGCCCCGCGCGGAGTCCCGCCCCGCCGCGAATACGTACAACCCCGGCAGGATGGACGCTGACCGGAGAGAACACGACGACAGAGATAGACGTGACTATGGTGAAGTTGACAGGTAGATTATTGACTTTATTACCATTCCTTTACTTAGTGCCTTTTGTTGCTATGTCAGCATAAATGGCGGCAGCTTTTCAGACTTGTAAATTTCTCATTTGCAGTTGTTTCGTCGATGTTTCCTTTTTTTTAAGGCCTCCTTTCCAGTCTTCCACTCTCTCTGTTCTTAGTCACTTCTGGCCAATTGTTTACATAGAGAACAAATCGTCAAGCCAATTCCTTCTGGGCCTATTATCAACTAATTGACCACTTCTATATTTCAGGTACTCAAAAGACAGAACGAGACGTGACGATAGGGACATCAGAGATCGCGACCGTGACAGAGACCGGGATCGAGGTGACCGCGGAGACCGAGACCGAGACCGGCGTGACCGGGACCGCCGCGACCGCCACCGCGAAAAGTCGCGCTCTCGCGACCGACAACGTCACCGATCGAGGTCCAGAGACCGCCGCTTTAGATAATGTTCAGCAAAACATAGATGTTAACAAGATTGTGTCTTTATGAATGAATAATAATAATGTTCAAGATTTGTTGTTTCATTTAGTATATAGTCGTTTGTTTTGTTAGACTCAAAGCTAGATGGTTACAAGTAGAGGGTCACCATGGCAAAAAAGGGCAACAGAAGGAACAGAGATTGGGATTAATTTTTTAGTCAACAAAAGTATGATACCCCTCTCGCTTCATCCAGAGCTGCTGAAGTTATTTAATCTCGATTTGAAGGGAACTCTTCACGTTTGTCTTACAGAATGTTCGCATGCGTATGGACCGAAAATGCGTAAAGCGGACGCGCGTGTTGAGGGCGATAGTCCCCGTTGTGGAAATCGGATTATTGCCTGCGCAGTATCGCTAGTTCAACTTACTGTTTTTTTTTAGTTTGGAAAAATCATCCAATGAGAATCCCGTCTGTAGGCGGAGCGGGAAACAGTATCACTGCACTTAAACTGTAATTTGCCTAGAGTTTGTCTAGAGCCTTACTGACTAAACGACCCACCCGGTTCGTTCCTTGCCTTGATCCCAAGGTTTTCGGATCAACCTATGGCCCCAGGAGGCGTCAAGTGCAAGTAGTCTTGTTGATGGGGAAGTATCTTTCAAAGAAAAATTTTCAAAATCAGTTCACAATAATTGATCGAGATATCGGTGAAAATACATAAAAAAATCCAAACACTTACCTCCTCCTTTTCGAAGTCGGTTAAAAATGAAATCTCATTAGATATTAATAAAATGTAAACAATTAATATTTAATTAAAAATTAATCAATGCATAGCAAATCAGAATTAGCACAGTTGATAGATGTTTACTTTTAATATGTAGGTGTCTACTAGCGACTCGCCCCAATGGTGATTTTTTGGTGGATTAAATATTATGCATGTATTATTCATCATTATTATTATAAAAACCATTCTTTTGAATCCTTTTGTTTTATAGATTTAGATCTTTAAATTACATACAGAACACACAACAGGAAGCGACTTCGCTTTTATAAGTATTTAGGTACTACTGTGTAGTGGTACGTACTACCGCTACTAAAAGTTCAGAAGCATAGATGATTCAGAAGTCTGTTACTGCGCATTGTAGGTCGATCGACATTTTAGTTCAACTTCATTTAAATATTGATAGGGTTTGAAGGCCGTGAGAAAGGAGGCATACTTATGATGCAATAATCTGATGCATCGTCAGGTTTAAAGATGTACCAACTATTCGAATGTAAGAGGCTTTGAAGCTGGGTCTTCAGTCCTTTCACTTTTGTAGATAACTATTTTTTGTCGATTCCCATAGTGTGTCGTTATTTCGTGGTCGTTACACACTGTTACGACATTATGAAGAAATACTGAGGTTAATAAATATGTACCTACTCGTAATTCATTTACATAAGTTTGATATCATCTCTGATATCGTAAGTTGTGCATATTGAGTAATAGATAGGTAGATTAAAGGAACCAGTCACAAATTTCAATCAAGTCTTTATTCCATTGTAAAATTAAAACTGCTTGTAAAGCAGATTCTGATATTTTAATGATTGAGAATTATAGGCAAGCTTAGAGCTAACAATAAATACACATTCAATGGAAAATTATTTAGATCTATGCAGTTTTGCAAACAGCTAAGTCGCGTTACTCTACGCTGCAGCGCCTTTCACAGCCTCTTGCTGCTCAAACTTGGGGTACTTTTGCTCCACATCAGCCCAAGAAATCTTGCTGTTAGATAAATCTTTCACAACAGTCGGTACATCAGTCAAAGGCAGTCTCACTTGTCCCATGCTATCCCTCTCCCTCAATGTCACAGAATGGGGTTCTTTAATGGTGTCGAAATCGACGGTGATGGCGTAAGGCACACCCAGCTCGTCAGTTCTGGCGTATCGGCGACCAATTGAACCAGAAGAGTCATCCACTTTGTGAGACACATCAGCATCTATTAGTCCCTGGGACAGTTCCCTCACAAATGGTTGGAACTCTGCATTGCCACTCAATGGCAAGACTGCACACTTCATGGGCGCAACTGTAGCTGGTAATGAGAAGTAGGTTCTCTGTTCATCACCTTCCCTCATTTTAAAGTTGTGTTCCAAGATAGAATACAGGATTCTGCCAACACCAAATGAAGGTTCAATCACACTGGGGATAATTTCCTCTACATGAACTGTTTTCTGAGTCTTCTTCACACTTACAAGCTTTGGAGTGAGTTTGAATTCACCACCAGCAGTGGAGAGGATGTATTCACCATCAGCATCTAACTTAGCTTGCATATCATCCAAAGCTGCAGAGTCCATTGCTGCTAATCCATCATTAATGAGTTTGGCATCTTTCTTGAACTCTTTGCCAATGGCAGCTTTGTTAGGTACAGGTTCAACAACTTCAACCTGTTTAGGAGCTGGCAGCTTTTTCTCAGCTGCTAATCTAATGCCAGTTGCCTTGGTGTGCTGGGTCAAGTCATAAGCAGACCTGTCAGCACAGCCTACACATTCCACCCAGCCATAGCTGGTGAGGCACTCTGCATCCCAGCAGTCACAGGCATAGTGAGCCATCTCATTGCCCATGTGCTGCCTGAACCTCAGCTTCTTGGGGTCAATGCCAACAGCTAACATGTAGAGGTGGATCCTGGCCATGAAGTAGCCTAGAGTTTCATTGTTAACAATGCCTTTGGAGACAGCATCACCAATAGTCATGATCTCAGCAGGTTTTCCTTGCTCCTGGCTATCAGCGGAGTAGAACAACATCTGGGTGTTTTTAACAGATTCAAACTTGGGGTGGTCCTTTGTGTCACAGAAGTGTTCAATTTCACACATTGTGAATTCCCTAACTCTGAGCAAACCAGAGCGTGGTGAGATTTCATTTCTGAAGGAGTTTCCAATTTGTGCAGCAGCAAACGGCAAGCGACCTTGATTGAATTCTAGAAGACGTTTGAAGTTTACAAAGATACCCTGAGCAGTTTCAGGTCTCAGGAAACCTTTTACCAGCCCAGTGGGACCGATCTGGGTGTTGAACATAAGATTGAATTCTATGGGAGGAGTAAGGTCATTGCCACTGATGGGTGACTTCATCTGGAACCTCTGCATCAAAGCGGCCATCTGATCAGCAGTCATACCATCAAGCTTCACAAGAATGTCTTCAATCTCAGCTTTAAGTTCAGCACATGTGTTTTTTTCACTCTTTATCTTCTCTAGATGAGCTTTGATCAAGTGGTCTAAACGGAAGCATTCTCCAGACTTGACATCTTTTGTCATAAGGTCAGCAAACCGTTCTACGTGCCCAGAAGCTTTAAGTACAGGCTCTGGTGTAAGTATTGAGCAGTCTACCTCCAACATCTGTTCTTGTAGAATAAAGTATTTCCTCCACAGCTGGATCATATTACTTTTGAGGGCACACCCCATAGGGCCGAAATCAAATTGGCCAGTAATACCTCCATAGATAGCAAAGGACTGGTCATAGAAAAATCTTCTTTTGATAAGATCCTCCATTTTTGCCCGATCGAAAAGTTCTTCAGCTGGAGCGAGACTGAGTTCTTTATCTTCTAGAACTTTTTTCCTGGCTTTGAGTTCAGCAACGGCTTTCTTTACGTCAATTTCTGGGGCCTTTTCTTCTTTGAGTTTCCTCACTAAATCACCCTGTTCTTTGACGAGGGCCCGCAGGGGCGCTAGGATTTCTTCAACTTTAGGATCAGCCATGATTATTTCTCTCTGGGGATTGGGTATTTTGATCTTCCTGTGAAGTTTATTGCTGCCCCAATGGTTATGAGATAGTCGAAGTTGACTGCAGATGGTTGGGATTTTTTTACTAAACACACTACACTTATATACTAATGCTACAACGTTTCTCATTTAACTAAACGTGAACTTTATTTCTGTTAATATTAATCCATCTGGCAGCCGGTAATTATTAGCTTTTTGTCGCGTGGAAATGGAATGACGAAATCACGTTAGATAGATTTCAAGAAATTGACAAGAACTTTCACATGTTTAGAGTTATGATAATATTTAGCATAAGAGAGATGTGGCTGAATACAGTTACAACGAGTGTAAAAAAGAGCAAAAAAAATATAATGCTTAAAAACCTAATGACATATCATGTTCGGTACGGAACGGTAATGAATTTTGACATTACGTGAAAGGAATGTCATGTTGACATAAAACTGTGCCACATAAATTCTACGTTCAATTTAACAAAGTTGGCATCTTCATATAAACTTTATGCATGAAATTAAAGTGAATTGCATATAATCAACAGTGTGTGAATAACTAAATTGTCCTAAATATATTTATAAAGTACATTCAAAATTTAATAAACAAATAATAACTATAAATCGATAACCAAGTTATTGATATCTATCCAATAAAATAAAAAACTCAGAATACTTTCTTCAATGCTGGTCACACTGTGATTTACCATCTCTTTCTTACTTTAAATCACTGCGTAAATGATTGCGAGATGAAGCGTGATAGGAATAGTTTTAATTATTTGTTTTCTTTTTCAAATAATTTCAGATTTGACAGCACAAAGGAGTCGGCCATTTTATTGCTGGTTGGTGAACGGGGGGTGAAGCTGTGGCTTAGCGCCCAGTGTAGCATTGTTGTATTTTTATTGAGTTATTTTTCTAAACATCCGTTTTAACAACGTACAAAAACGTATACGTATTTAGTGTAAGCTTAGGTGTATTTATGTATTGACTTGAGACAGAAGAGCAATGGACGATCCAAATAGGATGATGGCGCACAGCGGTGGGCTCATGGGGCCGCAGGGCTACGGCCTGCCTGGCGGCGAAGGAGCCCCGGCGGCGGGCGAGGGCGAAGCACGCAAGCAGGACATTGGCGAAATATTGCAGCAGATTATGAATATAACAGATCAGAGTCTTGATGAAGCGCAAGCGAGAAAACACACGCTCAACTGTCACAGAATGAAGCCTGCCCTATTTTCAGTGTTGTGTGAAATCAAAGAGAAAACAGGTACGCGAGCTGATGTATTTATATTGGTGGCTACTGAAATTACGGTGGTTGAAGAATTTGAGTTATGCATTTAATTACGACGGCAAGCCGTAGTCTAGTTTCTCTTTGGCTTTGTTCCGAGAATATTTTCAGGTTTTTCTTGAAATAATAGACGTATCTAGACGTAAACTGAATTCAAATACAATTTCATTATTTAGTAACTCTGCTTATAATGTGTAACAATGTAAGGCAAGCTGAGTGGAAGTACCCAAATAAACCAATCAACTTGATTGGTTTATTTGGCTTTGGTCATGAATCGAATTTTTATCTTTTAAACACGTATTTTTTAAGCTGTTCAATATTCATTTGGTTAAAAGTTTTTCTTAAGGTTTTAATTAATGGCTTATAGTTTTATATAATAGTAATTGTTTTCCACAGCAAACCATAACATTACAAATTGTGTTTATTTGGATCATCATGTGACAAATGATAAAAATATAAACAAAAGTTATCATTTTTAATGTTAAGTTTTTATGTTCTAATAGAGAGTCATTCATTGAATTAATAATGGGATTGGTTCTAAAATCTGTCTGTGTGTTTTTCTTCTCATGGGGTTAATCAAAGGTAGCCCATGAAATTCAACTTATGTAACATTTCTCAGGTCCACATCAGTAAATTAATTAAAAAATGATTGGTATCCAACAAACACCAATAAGTATTTATTTGTGAATGTTATAGAATTATAAACATTAAAACAGCATGAATTTCATGATATAGCCATTCATTACTGTAAGACAAAATATAACATTGATGATGTTACTGATTATAATTCAGTAAAAGTACATTTTTACATTCAACAGTTCTGTCCCTCCGCAACACGCAAGAGGAAGAGCCTCCAGATCCTCAGTTGATGCGCCTGGACAACATGCTGATAGCTGAGGGTGTGGCTGGTCCTGAGAAGGGAGGAGGCGCTGGAGCAGCGGCCTCCGCATCAGCTGCTGCTGGTGAATGGGGTAATTACTTTGAAGTCTCTAAAACATAATGTATATTTTTATCGGCATCATCTTTCCTGCTCATCATCAACTCAGTGGACTTGATGTCAAAAGCCTTTAAAACTGTATTGGTTTCTTTTAGATGCTCTCAAAAGTAAATTAGACATCAAGTTTTCCATTTAAGTTTATCTATATGATATAAGTAGGAAACAAAATGATCATCATTCATCATTTCAGCCAAAAGCCATCCGCTGCTGGACATAGGCCTCCCTAAATAAATGATATAATATTGAAAATAAACAATACCTTATTTATTTACAAATGGGAGAATCCATGACAATTTGATATTTGACTTAATTTTTATTGCTTGTATTAAAGAGTAACTATCCAAATTCACCAAAAGAAAGAAATTTTCAAATTCATTCAATATGAATCAAGTTTGAAACCTTACAAATGTTGTGGAAGGGAAAACTTTCAAATAACAGCATAAAGATGCACATATAGAAATGTGATATCACTGCCTTTAGGTTACATGCAAGATTTACCCACCAAGATTGATCAGAAACCCCCATCGAGGAAGAATGGGGGCGTCCTCACTCTTCCTAAAACCAATATTTGGAATGCTAACTGCTGCTTCATTTTATTAACAATTTTAATATGGTTTTCTAAAAAAAATAACTTTTTAGGGTTATTTCTTTTTGGTGTTAAGTATAAAATATTGTACAAAAATAAATACATGTAAATACAACTCACTTGCAAACAAGTATGGTGATAAATTAACTGAATGGGCTTTAAATCTCATGAATGTAAAAATATTCAGACATTGTTTGTACAACGAACTTGTTTTATGGTATAAATAATGTGAATACAAACTGGAATTAATTAAGTAGTACGTATTTAGAGGGGTATGTGGGCTGTGTATGAATACAAAAATCTTTTTTAGGTCAGTGAAACAAAAATTATGATGGCAACAAATAAACATAATTATATTAATTATGTTTTGAACATTCATGCTGTATTCAGAAACATAAAAAATGACTTGTTATATTTTTATATATTTAATGAAAAGTAATGGAAGTAGCAGTTGCAAAGACAATTGTAATACGGGAAATATAAATTGTAACAGTAACAGAATTTTCGGTCTCAATCGAGCTGGGAGGGCAGCGCAAAATTATAGCAACGGTTACAAATTATTTGACGTGTAATATACGATTATAATGAAAACTTGCAACAACGACGTAAAGACAATTTTTCACAGATCACACTTTTTCACAGCAGCCTTTTTTCAAAAGCGTTAAGACATGATTTTCCTTATCTATGCACAGATAACGCAATCGAGCACTCTGACTACCGCGCGAAGTTGGCGCAGATCCGCCAGATCTACCACCAGGAGCTGGACAAGTATGAGAACGCCTGCAACGAGTTCACGACCCACGTCATGAACCTGCTTCGCGAGCAGAGCCGCACACGCCCTATTACACCTAAGGTAGGCATAATTTTTTTTTTTCAGTTATCTACAGTTTTGGTGCGGTTTTAAGTGGATTTGCATCTTTTGAAGCAAGTGATCTAGACACGCCACAATCACATCGATAGACTTATCGATGTGATTGCGGCGTGTCTAGATCGCTTTTTCACTCGCTTTTTGAGTAGTGTAGAAAGATGTCCGGACGACATGAAGCATACTTACTGTGGAACTTTACTCCTCCTCGCCAGACCACTGTCCTTTAATAGGCGATCGGTGACGGCTACCTTTTATCGGGCACTGAAGCACTGACACCTCCTTCCGCAAAGCGCAAGAGACACCGTGGCTATCAGGATTTGCAGGGCTAGTCCCAGCCATTGTAGTCGCTGACTTGCGAACGCCGAGTAATGGGTAATTAGTCGTCTGGTCAAAGCTAAGCCCAGGTCGATCGTCCCAAGGAGGTATCAGCAAAATAGACTTGAGTTATATTTGCTCGAAAGTGTTACTGTTAAAGATAATTTCATTTGTTGAAAATTAGTTCATAAATTCACAATTATTATGCTCTATCTTGTTTGCCAAACTTTTAAGTCCATTGTAGCTACCCCGAAACTCAGTCTCGTGAAGTCATTCACATCTTAAGTCTGTCACATTTTTAGGGATTTCACCTTCTTGGGATTCAAGCTCTAAATTTTAAAACGGCACAGATGATAAACTCGGGGCGTCAAATAATGTTACCAGCAATAGAGATTTTTTTTATAATTTACTAGCTTTTTCCAGCGGCTTCGGCCGCGTACATAAAATATAACCTATGTCACTCAGAAGTGAAGCAGCTTTCTATTGTTGCTAAAATTTTTCCAATCGGACCAGTAGTTCCAGAGATTACCCCCTACAAACAAAAAAAAAAACAAACTTTACCTCTTTATTATATTAGTGTAGATAGGCTCGCGTTTGACCACAGTGTTGCAGCTTTCACGCGCCCTCTTTTAATTTGATGCCTAATAAAACCTGCATGAGAGGTGTTTCACTAGGTATAGACATAAGTTTTGTATGTTTCGACAGGAAATCGAGCGTATGGTGCAGATCATCCACAAGAAGTTCAGCTCTATCCAGATGCAGCTCAAACAGTCGACCTGCGAGGCCGTCATGATACTGCGCTCACGGTCAGTTACTAAGCGTTGTAGTTATTGAATATAAGTCTAGAATTGAATAGTATATTCGCCAAGTTGTAGGTAAATGGAGTGATGAAGTGCGGTTGGTAGACATCTACCATCATCACGCACAATGATAATCCTGTTCTGATCTGTAACTTAAAATTGTTACACTTCGGATTTTCCGCTAATATACAGTGACAAGTAAACGCCCAAACCCGAAAGGATTGAAAGTGGACACCACCAACTCGATTTCAGATCTGTGCAGTTTTAGCGTGGACATGGACCAACAATGTGGTCTTTGGTACGCTCTTTACGTAGCGTTGTAAAAAGGTTGGCATTGCGATTCCCCATATCTGCTATTTTTAATACCACGTACTTTGATCTTGATATAACCACAAAAAAAAACTGAAAATAATCGAAAAGAAAGAAAATGTGTCCAAACACTCAGTTCGTCTGTGCAAATACCAGCTCACAAGATTGTTTAGTTTTCTCTCTCTTGTTTGCAACAAATAACACACGATCACGATAAAAGTCAACAAGAAGGTATCAGACAAATTCTGTTGAAATAATTGGAATGCAAAAAGATAAATTGCAAAAATTAAGAAATAACCAAGGAAAAATTCTACCGCCACCCAGTCCTGAATCATATTGAACTGAATCAATGGTATACGTTTGTTCGTCGACGGGTCTTCCATAATGTTTTACTTGCTTAAAAAACACTCCATTTATCTACTACTGTGTTTATATTTATTCATTCAGTAAAGAATTAAATAATAAGTAACGAAATGTTGTCCAAGCATTTCCCGCTCTAACCAGCTCAACTTTGGCCTCTAAACAAACAAACATGTGGGAATTCCCGCTTGCAGTTTCCTGGACGCGCGTCGCAAACGCCGCAACTTCAGCAAGCAAGCGTCGGAGATCCTCAACGAATATTTCTACTCGCACCTGTCCAACCCTTACCCCAGCGAGGAGGCGAAAGAGGAGCTGGCGAGGAAGTGCGGCATTACCGTGTCCCAGGTACCGTGACCTCACCTCCCCTTTCAGTTTCCTCGACTCGCGTCGGAAGCGGCGCAACTTCACCAAGCAGGCGCTCGAGCTGCTCAATGAGTACTTTTACTCGCACCTGGCGAATCCGTACCCGAGCGAGGAGGTCAAGGAGGAGCTCGCCAGGAACTGTGGCATTACTGTATCGCAGGTACTGCAGGGTTGCCAACTCTGCATACGGATAATCAATATTGAAAAAGAAATTCAAAATGAAATAGGTTGATTACACGTTATAGGGCAGCTCCAAAAACTAATAAATAATTTGTCCTTCAAGCAACTGATTATAATGTTCTATGCTAAAAATTTAGACATTTCTCTGTCAGGTAAACTCAATTAGAATTGGCAACCCTATAGTTACACGTCACGTCCAGTCACCGACTCAGCACGCGTGACAGCTCTATTGTGTCGTACCGAGAGTAGCGACACAGTTAGGTAATTTGTAACTTGAAGTTAAAACATTCATCTTAATTACAATAACAATGGCACCGTTAATAATCGTGACAATCCACTGTACAGTCAGCAGCACATATATAAATCTGTCAGATTTCTCCAATACATTTTGAACCTTGTTATATTTTGGTTAAGAGTTGAAAATCGTTTGCAGAATTTTGACAGTTTGCTGTCTGATATGCTGCTTACCGTACATATGAGTACCTAAGAATATAAAACTACTACGTTCATGAGTATTGTTTTGGAACTAGCGGTTTATTTCTGCCTCTGAGTCGGAACTTACGTTACTTAACGACCATCTATTACTGCTTTTAGTTATAGTTACGGATATGAATTACGTATTTCAGATTATGGGCTAAGGTGTTTTCAAATAGCACAAGTTTTTTTTTAGCTCGGGGAGGAAGACGACAATATGAAAATGTGCTTCTTTAATCCTTTGACTGCCGGAGCTTAAAAACGCAACAGCGTACCGTCGACGCCAAGCATTAAAATTTCGCGCGCTTTTTTATGAATTTATTTTAAATATTATCTGTCTGACTATGTCAGTGTTTAATGCCTAATTATAGTAGAAGAGAGATTTTTAAAACCTACTTTAGTTAAGTTTTAAGACGTTAGTCGTCTCGGACAATAACTTGAATGAAGCTTTAATTTCTTCCTTGGCGGTCAGAGGGTTAAAATGAGAGAAAAGTGTAGGTACAGTACAGCCGTCGGATCTTGGCGAGTTTGAAGTTGGCTCAGCGAATTTTAACACTTGATAACTCGTAAATTCAATTCTTCCCAGCACTTTTATTCTCTTCTTTTTTCTTTGCTTCCTTTTTATTGTGTAACACATAAGTAATTATAATTATATTAATATATATATACCTATATATATGTATTTATATATACCTGCATGTATATTTATTTGTTAAGCTTATGTATTATGTCTTGTTTATTTTTTTTTTTATCTATGTAACGTGTTTATTTTGTTTTTTATTTATTTTTAAAGAAATGTTGTTTTGCTAAAGTAGTACACCATAGACTACCCCCTTTTTTAGTTCAAGCTCTTATACTCCATCCTAAGGTTGTCTGGTAGATATCGCTGTCAGCGATAAGACCGCCTTTGTACCCATTCATATAAGTTTCTGTAAAATTGTTGCTTTTTTTTTTTTGGTGTACAATAAAGTATTATTCTATTCTATTCTATTCTCGTAAAAAAAATAAATGGTTTAAACAAATAAATACGATTTGCAGTTGTTATTGCTGGTAAAAACTATTATTGGCGTTTATTTTTTAAATCCTTTATTTTTGTGCGAGTTTTCAAGCGCTAAAATTCTGAGAGCCTAACTTCAGATTCGCTAAGATCCGAGGTTCATACTGTAACTGTTGTATGAAGCCGACAGCTGACACACGCACCATCCAGCAATTGTAATGTACAATCCGTTCCAAATGAGAATAGGATCGATGGCAATGTTGTGACGTCACGTCGAACTGTCAAATCGAAGAAATTAGGTAGAGTGAACAAAAAAAAGATGTTTAAAAAAATAATTTACGTACGAATCGTGAATGAAAAAAGTTTAATCAGAATACAGTTTTTCATTTTTTTTTATTCTCTGTTTCACTGTGTGATGTGTCTGAGTAGTGGTAAATAGAAGAAAAAGGCGAATTGTTCTAACAATAAAAATAAGAAAGAAAATAGTTTTTCTTGTAAACTATTTATGACTTAAATATTTGGCAAATTTATATTAAACCCTAATGTTTTTACTTCAAATAAAATTAACTAATTTTTAGTAATAAAAAGCAAAAAAATACTTTTTATTGATACGCAAATAAGATTTTTTTGCAAACCGTACTTTTCACTCAAAATTTGACAGATCGAGGTTATTGACTTTCCTGTTCTTATTTGGAACGCATAATAGTTTCGGATACTTTTGTTTACGGTGCAATATAGGATTTTAAAATCACAAAAGTAAAATAAATAGAGCAAAATTTGACTTCTATTTCTAGTCTAGATGATTTTATCGTTTCCGCCTTATTCGAAACTATACGCAACTTTTATATCGGTTTCGGTTATCGTTACGGATTCTTTTTTTGTTTAAAGATTATACGAGTGTATAACATCCCTGATTTTAACCACACCACAAATTCTTTTTCTACATGTTTTACATTAGTTTCTGACTATCTTCGCCAGGTTTCCAATTGGTTCGGCAACAAGCGTATTCGCTACAAGAAGAACATCGGCAAGGCTCAGGAAGAGGCCAACTTGTACGCCGCCAAGAAAGCTGCCGGTATGTATACGGTTTCAAGTGGCTCCCTCTACAATTATAATGGGTAATGAGTACAGCACCCGACCCTGAAGACGTGACACTTCTAAAAGAGAATGCTCATACCCCGTACCATATTGTGTTACAAGTATATTAATACTAAAAATAATGTTTCATTTATATAGAATATTTTTTAAGCACATGCAAAAATATAAAAATTCTAATAAATGGTTAACAATTCCTAATAACATTAAAACATACGTCGAAATAATCTGACGCGGTCGGTTTTAGAAAGAAAATATGCTTTTTAAAGCGATTTTTTTTCGCAAAAATCTTTTTGTCTTCAGTGTCGGGTTCTGTAATATTATGATTTGTAATTTTTTCCAATATCAGTTATGGGTTATTGTCTTTAGGTATTACGAAGGCTAAATGCTTTAGTTTAGGGCAGCTCGCAAAATTCAAATGTTCATACGTACTGTTGCAATTATTAGTTCAGTACTGCATAGTACAGTAATTATTAAAAATATAAAGGGTGTCATTGATATTTGGGTCTCATTGAATACCATAGATCCAGTACATGAAAACTGGATCTGGTATGGTTTGCATTAACATGTCAATGACACCCTGTATTTTGCGGTATTCGTTTGAATGTATTTATATGATTATACTCATTTAAATTATCTCTCACTTAGAGAATGGGCAAAAAGTTTAATAAATTTATCTCGTTTTTAAGTACGGATATTTGAATCTTGCTAGCCACCACAGATAATGCGAGTCGAGTCAGTTCGAGTCTTTTAGACCGTACACGGTTATCATTGAAAAACATTTAATGATTTTACCTCTTGAATATATTATCATAGAAAATGTTACTTGTACATACAAACTTCAATACTAGTAACCTCTCTGTAATAATGTCTTCACATCCATTCCGCCCCTAACAAAAGTCATGCAGATGCTTATCCTAGCAACGTATTTGTGTAAAGTAGTGTAGTACATGGTTATAATAAAAAAAAAAAAAATGATTTGGCCTCTTGAATATATTATCATAGAAAATGTTACTTTTACATACAAACTTCCCCACCACCACCATTCCGCCCCTAACAAAAGTCATGCACAGCTCATCGTAGCAACGTATTTGTGAAGCGCGTTACATAGTTGCCGTTTCCGCACACAGACCTGCCCTGGGTCGGCGCCCGCGACGCTAGCTCGCCGCCCGCCAGAGCGTCTGCGTATTACAGTAAACCATAGACACTAACTAGACCTAGGCTAATTCGCACTGAGGCACGCCCACCCGCCCACCTTAGGCTCTTGTCACACTGCCGTTCGAATCGTACAGTCAGCGAACAAAATCTTTTATAGTCTCTATTCTTTAAAAAATAGCCCAAGACCTATTCTCAGACTTAACCAAATATACACCAGCTTCATAAAATAATGTCAAGGCGTTTTGGTGAAGTTGATAGTAAACATTGAGATATTTGTACACCGTTAAATTTTGATCGTTTTAATCCCTTGGATCGGAAGTTTAGCTTGCAATATACTATTCATCAAAAGCCGGTACAGCAATAAACACTTGAAACAAAAAAAGCAAGTAATAAGATAATACATACGCGCGAAATGCATGAAATTAATTAAAAGTAGTAACGCTACGAGTTAGTTATGGTTGCGTAATAACTACCTACAGGTTATTGACTCGCATACTTGATGTGCAATAAATCAAATTCATTTCGTACATGTGTTTCGTACAATTAATTAGATTTAAAAAAATAACTTAATTTTTTAATTTTATAAATCGATAGTGTTTCTTGTACCGGATCGACCCTCCACGGTATTACGGTATTAAAACGACCAAAATTTAACCAAATGTTAGATTATTCAGATAATAATTATAAAGTGTGTATCTATTTTAAGCCTATGTTAGGGCCGTAGCAAATCATCATATTAGACCGACTATAGGTCGTTTGGTCAGTAAAGGTCTGACGTTGTTTCCCGGTCCGCCTAAGGGCGGGATTCGTCATTGGATGATTTTTCCCACCTTGAAAAAAACTCTAGTTAGTCAATCGACATAAACTAGGAAAATAATCGATTTATATCGCTGACTGCACGCAGACAACCGCAAGTGTAACAAGATTATTAACGCCTTCAACTTAATGTGTGGTTTGGCTATACGTGCAACGAATATTTCACTCTTCTATAGATCGGTTTTTAAGCCTAGACTACGATTTGACAACTTAAAATGTCAAACTCCAGAAAATTGAGAACATATTTCTAGATTGTGACATTCTGAGTTGTCAAATCGTAGTCTAGAATTAAAAAAACGAACTATAATACAAGCAAGTAAATACGAGTTCATCTTTGTTCAAATGATTCCAGTACACTTGTAACCAAGTAGCATTATTAAGTTGTAGACGTTAGGTAAGCCCCTCAGTGCGTGCGTAGCCTTACACACCGCGTACCTTTACCTTAGTAGCGCTCAGCGCTGTCAAAATACACTAGAAAATATCTCTATCCGTTTGAATCTCAGTTCATTGCGTTGTGGGCATCTATCATCAACTATTCGACATGCTAACACCATCTATCATCGTTAGTTTTCAACTTTTAATTCGATAAAACTATAAAGGCATGATTTTAACCTTTGAACCGTCTAATTCGGATATGTACGACTAATACTCGCGATTGTTCCGCTAGGGTCGCAAATTCTCGACCAAATATTCCATCTCGTCATGTTTTCGGTCATTTCAAACATCCAACCATTCATCATTTCATTGAATATCCCAGCGTACGGCAAATATCCACCCTTACGTTGTTGAGACATCTAACGGTCCGGACTAAGCGTTTGGCCCCGTCATTTATACTGCGTACATTGAGGGACTGGAAAAGTTTGCCAGCTGTAGTCTTTTCGTCCAATTATAATTTAGGTGTCTTCAAGGCTAGAGTGGATAGGTTCTTAATAAACTAGTGCGCTTCACCATCAACGATTGCATCACTGCTTACTATCAGGCGGGATTGCAGTGAAGCACTAGTTTATAGCAATTAAATAAAGTTACAGGGATTGAAGGGGTAAACGAGATGGAATACTTAGTCGCAAACACGTGACCCTGGCGAATAAGACACGAAAATATTAGTTGGAATAATCCGACCGAAGCGGTTACAGGGTTAGATTAAATGAAATAATATCAACGGTGGTAGTCATATCAGATCGTCACTTTTTATTTTTAGGACTTGGTAAATGAAGATTCTCAAAGGTCCAGTTTGCGAATTTCTTGAGCTTTTTGCATTTTGCAGATTGGCGTCAAATTGTATGTTGATTAAAATATTATTATGATTCAATAGTTATTTCATAAAAAAGTCATTCAAGAGGGTAAAACAAACCGGGAATACCACCCGGTATTGATGATTTTAGTGATTATAATTCCATTAAAAAATACGTAAGTAATCTAGTACAATTACTGATTAAAGTATAATCAGTATAACGCTTGACTCTAATCTACAAAACGTAAAAAAACTTAAGAAAGTTTGTGGGCTACCTAGAAAGAAGACCATTTTAGTTCTGTCCATCTAAAACACTAAAGTAAGTTTTATATGTGACGATTTGTAGTTCTACCTCCGCACGAGAAAAACGCGCGAATTTCTGGTGTAGTAGTCTGTTGGTTGATCCCCACACGCGCCCCCCTCCCCGCTAGCCATACACGTATACATGAGAGATGCCCCGTGCGCAGCCGCAGGCGCGTCGCCGTACTCCATGGGCGCCGCCTCGGGCACCGCCACGCCCATGATGTCGCCGGCGCCCACGCAGGACTCCATGGGCTACTCGCTGCCGGCGCCCGGCTACGACCAGCCGCAGCCCAGCTACGACGGCTCCATGGGCTACGACCCCATGCATCAGGATCTGTCGCCGTAGGCGCGTAGGCAAGCCCGTATCTCAGGTAAATCATTATTTTATATTCATACTAGCTTTTGTCAGCGGCTTCGCCCGCGTACATAAAATATAGCCTATGTCACTCAGGAGTAAAGCAGCTTACTGTTGTTGCTAAAAATGTTCCAATCGGACCAATAGTTCCAGAGATTACCCCCTACAAACAAAAAAACAAACTAACAAAAAAAAAACTTTACCTCTTTATTATATTAGTGTAGATAAGTAGCCTTGACTCATTACAGGGCAACGGACCTCCCTCTCCTTTCATTAGGGGTTGACAGTAAGATTGTTTTCCAATGCCACTGTTGCTTACTGGTAGATTGTATTGTAATATGAATGTGATATGTGCATCAAGCAAAGTATGGACATATCAGAGATATCAATCTTTATTATATCTAGCCTGTACTTTTCCTCTTCTTGGAAAAGCTTCCTTCCATTCCTCCTTGAGCAAGACATTTAAAGTCATCCCGTCATCTCTTGGGGTCTGCTGCGACACCAAATTGGCGTTGAAATCGTGAAACGTGGGTTTCACGATTTCACGCCAATTTTGTGTTTAGCAGCGGGCATATAACTTGATACGGCAGACTTATGCAGCCAAATTAAACTGGACTTACGTCAACAATCTGTGTTCTTGTCAATTTTTATTGTCTTCTCTGTCAATTTTTATTGAGACAGAACCTAAACTCTGAAGCTAACCATGCGATTGTGTATTGTTGCAGGCTACGGGTGTGACATATAATTGTGCAGCTTCCACAGAATTGCCATTTACATTTACTATTATTACGTTAAGTAGGTCAGGTACTAATACTTGGGCCGGTGGCTGCGGGACACCGGCGGACGCCTAGCCTTAGGACATAGGACATTGTATACTACACAATATACCTTAGACTACATATTATTAGCGATATTTTTGGAAGGAAATGTAAGAAACGTATTTTTATTTGTATTATGGACTCTATACGACTGGCACCCAGTATTTGTTTAAACGATTTATATTATACAATTTTATTTTTATTATTATTATTATATTGTAGTCATTTTATTGTGAATTAATAATCAATGGCAACTATCTTATAGTATTATTGTTTTAACCAGTGACGTTGTTTTAAAAATTTTGTTTATATTCTTTTTGAAAAGTAATTATTTGGGCAGTATTAGTAATTTATATACAACAAAAGTAAATCATCACATCGATATGGCGGGGATCTCGAGTTTCTATTCGTTCTAATAATCTTTTAATCTACGGTGGTTATAATTATACGATAGATGTAAGATGAAACTAGTGTAATATTTAATTGTAAGTATTCAGATATTTTGTGCTGATTAGTGTCTTGTACGACGTACGTCCGCGGAGCGCACCGCTTCGAAACTATACTATCTATCGACAAACGTATAACTAACTATGTATCACGAGAAATGTATAAAGTTGACGATTGACAACTTATGAAGAATAATTTTGCTATACGAATCAAAATAAAAACTATCACATACGATAATGTATACGCTATAGAAAAGAAAACAATGTCGTTTTATATACTCAGGCTGCTCCAACAATAATATTATACACACATTTTGTAATTATTATAAAATTATTACTTCTTATGTACAGATAGTGTTATAATAATAATACTCACCATACGAGCAAGATAACTGCACTTAAACTTATGTATACGCAATCAAATATCATATTTTTATATACAATTTATTATTACTGGAATATTTAATGGAAGCACTAAAATTATATTTATTTAAAGAAAATTCGTCGATAGATAGTATAGTTAGTTAAATTATAGTTGCGCGGAAGTACAGACTTGTGTGCAATTTTAATATTTTATTAGCAATGGTTGTGTTAGTATCGCGCACACGCATCTTGGCCCAACTCATCTAAACGTGTAGTCGGTTTAAAATACCAGTCAATTTTAATCGTTTATGTATTATTCTTTTGTTAATACGCGGCCGAACTTATAGGCGAGTCTACGTTAGAGCAGTCGAGCAGTGACCGAGCTCAAATTCGAGTAGTGTCGTATGTGTTCGTGCTCGAATGGGTCCATACTACACGAATTTGAGCTGGTCCCGAGTTTGGTTCCTCTAACGAAGACCAACCTTAACCCTTTAAACGCCCACGTTGGATATATCTGACAAAGGGTTGTATATCCACGACCAATTTTTGTTCTCGTCAGCTCTTCTATTACCTATGGGGATTGAACAGCGAGATGGCGAATAATAGGGCGCGGAAACACTCGCCGGATAAATTCGACGCTGGCGGTGAAATGGTTCTGACTCGAAAAAGTCAAAAGAACTGATGTACCAGTAAAAACTACTTTCGATATTTCGGCCTGTATTAAACGAAATTCGGCTTTAGTGACACGGTAAACCAGGAGTTGTGAATATCAGAACAAAATATTTTAATTGTCGTGGTGCTAAAATGTTGGTAGCACAATTTTATTTTACTTGTTAGCTATAAGTTGATGTTATTTTATTTCGTCGTACATTTTCATCGAAGCATTACAAGATCTTAACGATTGTAACTTAAACTTAGTTCCACTTAGTGATAGTTTGGATATGAAAAAAAAATTGCTAGTGTTAAGTTAATGTGTTCTAAAACAAAATATCTGAAACAGTATACGAGATAAAAAACGAAAATTTAATTGATGTTTTAACGCTGTGGAACATTGTAATTGACGCGCCGCCACGGATCGCACCATTCTTACTCGTTCACGATAAATTATTTATTATAATGGTTATAAAGTAATGTTAGTACCGCAAGTCGGGCGCGGCGGCGCGGACACACATGTATACGACGACGAGTTCAATGTTATTGCGACCATCAGATTGACTAAAATACATTTTTGTGTAGTTATCTAGTTGTTTTCTTTGCTTTACCTTACACAAAACTCGTACTCTTTACAACTATCTTTAGATCATACAATTATAGTTTGTGTTCTTTGCGGGAATGGAACCCGCATTCACACGTAGCGCTACCGCCTGCCAATCGCTACACCAATAAAGTCTGATTCAAATCAAGCTATGGTTCCTTTTTGAATCAAGAAATGAAAATGGTAAAATACTGAGAAACACTTCTCCAATTCCGTACCAACACATTTTTTTCTATTATAAAATTCTAGCGACCCGCCCCAGCTTCGCTCGGGTACTGATATTGAATATATTATGCATGTATTATACGGATAAACCTCCCTCTTGAATCACACTATCTATCAAAAAAAGCCGCATCAAAATCCCTTGCATACTTTTAAAGATATAAGCATACGTAGGACAGAAGCAACTTTGTTTTATACTATGTAATGATTAGCGACCTGCCTCAGCTTCGCGCGGGTGCAATGGTAATATTAAATGTTAATATTATGCATGTGTTATACATATAAACCTTCCTCTTGAATCACTCTTATCTATGAAAAAAACCGCATCAAAATCTGTGGACAGACAGCGGGAAGCGACTTTGTTTTATACTATGGGCCTGCCTACCATAGATATATATTATAAATCTATGGCACCTACCTTCTGGTACAAGACGTCAATGAGTTAAATTATACAGATGACATTTGGATGGTAAAATATGCAAAAGTTATCTCTTTGTTTTAGTTACACTTATCTCAATTGCATAAACTTTTTGTTTTCAAAACAATGCTTGCGTAATTTGTTTATCTAATCTACGCGTTATTTTCTTCCCCTCAATGCCTATCATAAAATTCACTTTACTTCTGGGATTATTTACATAATTTACACATTTGGGACCTAAGTATATCTATAGTATTGGTAAGTTATCATCATCATCATCATTTTAACCGAAAGTCGTCTAATGTTAGACATAGGATTTCTTCAAGCGTCGTCACGGCAACCGGTTCTGGGCGTCTAGCATCTATCTTAATCTTTCGATCTTCACCAAATCATCGGTCCACCTTCGGGGAAGTCTGCCATAGCTGCGTCTTTTGGTACGCGATTGCCGCTCTCGAACCCTTCGGCCCCATCGACCATCTGTTCCGCTAGCAATGTGCCATCATATGCCCTACTACTTAAGTTGGGCGATTCTTCAGTAAGCTTGGTTCTCCTCCAGATAACCAAGTTTACTGAATCCACCTTACAAGATCTCTTACCGAACTAATAGAGTCAGTGTCGTTGAGATTAAAAAGTTATGTGAACAGATCTGGATGGACCATCATGGACGGTATAAATTGATCAGTAGAAGAAGGCTGTCGGTATACACCGACAGCCTTCTTCTTCTTCTCACACATACGTGTGCAAAAGTGTCTAGAGGGGCCGAGCATGAGCCGAGCTCAAATTCGAGGACCGACTCTAGAGAAGGCGAGTGGAAAAATAAAGGAAAGGAAATTCTTGTTAGGTACACAAGATGAATCATCACGACGGTCGACTTAAAATGGTCTGTAACCGAGGATCTCAATCGAAGTGGGAGGAAGTATTTGCCGCGTAATATAAAAGTGTGGGCTATGTATAATACTTGCACGAGTCGAACTTAAAGGTTAGGCAACGCTTGCTGAAGTCGGGTCGTAGACCATTAGTCGTAAATCAAAACACGTGTATGGTGTATATCCATCATGTACCGACGATGGCATAACGCTCTACGTCTAGTGGTCCGATGATGGAACGGACTTGGACTTTGTCTGTTAAATTAAAAAAAAAAAAATCAGTTGTAAAAATGTGCTGGTCAAAAGTACTGAACTTGCAGATCTTTTCTCGATTTGAGGTTTAGTGCCGAAGTAAAAGTTGTTTGATATCAAGTGTTTAATTGGTATCGGTCACTAATTACCAGTTACCCTATATAGGTTACGATTCGACATACGAAGCGTTAGGTCACCATAAATTAGCAGTTTGATTGCGTTTGATGTTTAAGATGCGCGCGCAGGTTCGATTCCCTGATGGGACAAATATTTGTGTGTCAGCCTACATCGTAATATTCGTAACCGGGACTTGAGTAATGGGTAGGTATGTGAATGACCCTGCAAACAAGGGAGACTGCTATAGCGGTCATTTTGTACTTGACTTAAAATTAACCTTATTTTAACCGCTAACGTCGGATATATCGTCGTGTCGTGAAGGGGCATGAAGGTAAATGCACTGATAATTATAGATGACCCCCAGAGCAGGAACAATACAATAATCATTAATCGATATCCTCATATCCCTGTTATCACTGACCATAGATTCCACTTCTTTGTCAACTGATAACAAGTGTCAAAGTAGTGTAAACAGTGTGTTTTTTTTGTGTTTATTTTTATCAGAGAGCGTGTCCTTGGCGCGTTAATGTATGAATCAGGTGTATCGTGGCGTAATGACATGACTAGAGTGGTTAGTATCGCGCTGTCAGTCGCCAGAGTCGCACCACTAACATAGTTCATAAATGATTAAATCGTTTGTTAAGCTAACTACATCTGTGTCTATCAGAAACTGTAAGTAATTTGTTGTTCCTTTGCAATATTTTAACAGTAGTAAATAATTAGGATGCTAACATCAATTAGGCTTTATTATTTGTTTTGTAAATTCAAAGCTTGTTACAAACTTAGGTTTATCCTTGATCGTGACATGCTAGTTTCGGAATGAATGGACGATATTTAAGTTTGCAAATAATGCTTCAAGTATTTTTACACTCCTACGCTATACCTTGTTCAAAATCTCCTCCTAGGTAGTACGTGGGCTATTTTGTTTACTTTATTATTTTTTGTGGGTGTGTATTGTGTATGTGTGTTTGCATGTTTAGAAACATGCGCACCCAAACCCAGAACAACTATCTACAGACCATACAAATATTTGTTCAGTGCGGGAATCGAATCCGCGTCACGCAGTAGCCAGTCGCCGCGTACCTACTATACCAGCCATTAAAAAATTCTGTCCCACTTCTGGCCAAATTAATATGGCTAATTAATTATTCTGATTGGTAGTTCCGTTTGATTGCGTTAGTCGTGTTGTAATAGTCGCAGAATCGAAATATCTCACTCTAAAGTCGAATTATCTGATAAAATAAAAATACTTGCTGATACTCAGCACGTTTAAATTACATATTCCGTGTAACAAGTCTGCTACTAACAACTTTTTGCATTTACTTCATTGAGATGCATTTATTCGTGAGGTTGATGTTGTTGCTCTCGGTTCTAGCTGCGAGGATGACGAGTGTGCACAGCGCGTACAAAGACGAGGTCCACGATGTCCCCATGTCGGTGATCATCAGGCCTTTCATACCCGAGCTGACGGAGGACAAAGTTGTCTCACTCATGGAGACGATACAGGTAAGAAAAACATGTTTATTTACGGTGATTTTCTGTGTGCAACTTGCAGGGGACTCCTGCCCGAATTGGACAGTAGGTACAGTACTGCCGTCGGATCTTGGCGAGTGAAGTTAGACTCTGCGCTTGAAAACTCGTACAAAAACCTTTAGTTAAAAAAAATTCCAATAACAATTTTATTGCAAATTGCATTTATTTTTTTAAACCATTTATTTTTTTACGAGTGCAGAGTGTCTTTGTGGCTATTAATTTAGTCCACTTTCATTACTCATTTAATCGATTTTCCTTCTAAGTCTGACTGATGAATGTGCGTTTGCGGGCTCACAGGAAAGGAGTCTTCTTACTTTTTTCCGGTATTTCTTCTTATACTATGTAGGTTTCTGTTTGAAGGATAAAGGCTCTACCACGAGCTCTTAGCTTGACCCATCAAACGACCTAAACTAAACAGGGTGCATAGCACCCTCCCTCTTTATCACTTGCTCGCTTGACATTTTAAAACGTCACGGTACCCAAGTAGCACAGAGCTATATAGGTAAGGTCCTGCTAATCATTTGTAGAAATCTCCTTTCACTATTCTCTCTCTGTTTTGTATTTGAATTTAAAATGCACTAACATTTCCCCAAAGTGAATCCATATTCAATGGATTGGTATCTAATCAAAGCGAAGCGTAGGCAGAAGTGGTCTCGGCCAGTTTATATGCAAGTAGGTACATGAAGTCGTTCAGTTAACCTGGATATTGGCCAATTATCTTACATGGATTATGCTTAACCTCATTTGTTAGAGACTTTTGCAACAACCTCTGCAACTTTCTATATAAGTCCACTAAGGTGCATAAGAATTATAAATAAGGCTCCTTTTCTGCTTACAAAGCAACAGTTTCGAGTTCTTATTGTTTTAGAGAGAGAATAAACTTTATTTCGACTATCGACTTTGCCCGCATAAAATTAGAAAGTTTTCTCAAGAAAACATACCTGCTACTAGATGAAAATAAAATAATTAACAAACATAGTGTGACACTCGAATATTTATATCTAAGTTTTAAGTGTGTACCTACCTATTTTGTTTCCTGATAGCTAAAATTGTCTAGAGTAGGTAAATAAGGTACTTCTAGGCAAGCGTACTTCCATCGTTGGCCACATCTCATCGCTTGCCGTCAGTCGTGCTGAAACGCGAGCCTATGAATATAAAAAAAAATGAAATAATAAATCAAACCTTTTTTGTTTTTAAACTATTGTCTCAAGGGTTATGAGGTCGTAATAATTACTTTATCTGAAGGTGAACAAGTCAACCGAGATCGTTAAAAATTATTAAAAATACCTATTATTCGAATTAAACTTCTCTCGCGGGAGTTGACCCGTCACCCGACGTATGCTAATTATGTGACTTTTGTGTGTATTAGCACTTGTTATGAGAATCATGATTACCTACTTACTTTTTTCTGTCATAGTTAATATCTATTTATTTTCATACCGGAACCGGATCTAGGTACGGCAGCAATGACTTAATCTATGTACCAATACAACTAGTTCCTAGATATCTTTCCACTCGAGTACTCATACCTACTCATATGCATAAGATACCAGTTTTTTTACTCAGAAGTTTAAAAGTATGTGAACGCCACTATGGTTTAAAAGAATTTCTATAGGTGCGGGGCAAAGTATAAAAAAAACCGTAATAGTAGATAGCAAGGAGATTAAAAAAAAATCGATCAGTTGTTCAGTACTTGAGTAGACACTAGTGTCACGTATTGCAAGTAACTACTTCTGGCTCCAATCATCGTCTCATAATCTCATCACAAGACACATAAAACAGGACAGATAGAATATTTTCTATCTGCGTCCCTAAAAGTGTAGGTACTAAGGTGTAAGAGTTCATACACACGAGTGCAATGATTATTTATTTATTGATTTTATCATGGTTGGGGTTTCCGGGATATATACCTATCTATGTCGTTGGCAACATGCCACTCGTGTGTAAGTACATCTAACTTAGTTTTTACCATATCATTTATCGAATATCTCCAATCTTTTCCAGAAAGAGGAAGAAGCAGGCACCGTGCCGCCCATAGACATTCTCTGGATCAAAGGCTCAGAAGGCGGCGACTACTACTACAGTTTCGGAGGATGCCACCGCTACGCCGCCTACAAACGGCTCAATCGACCCACCATACCCGGCAAACTCATCAGGTCTACTATCACAGACTTGAGAACGTACTTGGGTAGCAGTACTCCTGATCTGAAGTAATTTGTACAATTAATTATTAGTTTTCATTGATGTTACGGTAGAATAAAGATGTCAACTGTGGAACGGAATAATAGCAGCCTGCTGAAGGGTTAATGAAAAAATTACGCCTATATGAGGCAACTATGATGTACGTTTAAGAAAGGCAATCCACACCAGAAGTAATTTTTGCGTCATAGACTTTCAATTACAAACATTTAAACTCACATACACAAAACACCCGGGCCCGAAACATTAATCTGAAGACAATACAAAGATTAGTACGGTGCGGGAATCAAACCCGCGACACACAGTGCACCAGCTAATCGCTCAACCACGGCGCCACCAATGCCATCTAGCTCGCTCCTGCAATTTAGTTGGTCATATCGAATGAACTATCAAAATGTATGAATGATTGCATCACTACTACCTTTATACACTTGCTCCTCACATCTTTCGTTCAGTTGTGCAGTTTGTGGTACTAGCAAAGCGAGCAGACGTTCTGCCTTTCTCTGGTTCGAGTAAAGGAGGAAGAAGAAGAAGCGAACAAGGAAGCGGACGAAACAAATGAGCGATTTAATGCGGAAAGATTCCGATTTCTCACACCCGTGGCCGCTTACCTTGTGAATAGTTCTCACAGATCCAGTAGCGGTGCTATAAACGATGTTAGTAATTTTGTATTTGTAATATTATAGATACTTAAATAGGTATGTTAAGGTTAGAACCATAATTATTTGTACAGATCTAAGATAAGATTTTGTAACGATTTCCTCTAACGGAAGTTATAAATAAAAATGTTTCCAATCGTAGATTATATAATCTCGGATTTGGGTCATGATTTGCATTTGTAGGTTTATTATTCGACCAAAGTTTTTTTTTTTCATTTATACAATACAGAATATATTTTTAAATAATATTATAGCTACTTTTATTTTGTATTTATTTTTAAGATTTTTAGTCTTTAGATACATAAGATACCCACTTACATGATCTACTACTTACACGATCTTTGCCAATTGTATATATAAGTTGAATCAAAATGGCCGTCCTTTCTGTGGTCACGCGCAGTCACCCGCTTCGATTGAGACTCAGAATCTGTTATTGCACATTGAAGGTTGATCACCCTTTTGGTCCAAATTATATGCCGTGTACATCGTGTGTTCGTACAATGTACGAAGGTGAGCTGAATAAACAGGCTCGTCTGTAATGTTACTTTAGATTGAATCTTAATAAAACAAGATAATTTCTCCAACAGTGTATTTATTGGTGGAGTGGCTTACCTAACTACAGAACAATGGATATGCCGTTTCTGTATATTTACAAACATTAACATAAATAATATCAAAATACAATTTATTACTAACGCACGGCTCACGACGCGCGCGCTCGGACCACTGGGAACGTAAACATAAATGAACACAAAATCAATTTGTTAGCACCAACATTCCATGCATGCAGACATTTACAGTCATGCCACACTGAGACGCCACGACGACGTAGCCAAAGCAAGCTGTCAAAAACTTTGTGACCAACAGTAGCCAGGTGGCGAGGCTATACACCATAGAGCTGCATTCATTTTCTTAAACTTAGGCGAACTGGCAGCACCGCTATGGCTCCCCAGTGAGGCACACGTTTAACACAAGATTTGCTATTACATGCTATACTTAATAAATTAGGATTGACAAATGATTTGATTGCAAGGGAAATGCAATGATAATCCTTATGTACACAGTTAACTAGTAGCTCGTTTTCTTATATAAAGAAAAAAAGTCAAAAATGGTATTTTAATTTGACAACACAATTTTTCTTTATTAATTTAGTTTAATCAAAATAATATTACATTTGAAATAATATTTATACAAATTATTTAACACACGGCGTCTATAAGGATTATCACTGCGCTAAATAATTAACATTTAATATTGACTCGACCCGAAAACGAAAATAAAAATAATTTCGTTTACCATAACAATTCGATACACAGTGCTAAAAAGTTTTTTTCTCACTTCAAGTTGCCAACATATTGCTTTATTTACAACCAAATTAAATTCTATTTTAACAATGTTTCTAGTTAAAGATCCTCATTTTTGAAACTGTCTATGGAAACGTTTGTAAACAAAAACAAAATGGAGGCATTACTTCAAATTCTCGCGCCAAAACTTCCTTGTGCAGTTGAAGCTAAATTATTCTAGATAGGTTTTTATAAACAACACAACTTCATAATATAGAAGTAATTCGTCACCCAAAAGGATGTGTCCGAACTAAAACTACGTAAAATAATATATTTCCGTATAAGTAAGTGGTAAATGAATATATTCTAGTGTAGATAACAACGTACGTTACTGTATGTAATGTCCACAAACGGCTTTAATATTACAGAGATCATTTTATGCTTGCATAATAGTTTAAAATATTTTGGCACGAATCATAAAATTAGCGACTGAACGGGAGCGTAGCTAACTAACTTACAATAATTGCGTTAATATTTATAGACAACTTTTGAAGGCAGTCAAATGAAATTGGCTAAAGAAACTCCGCAAGTTATGCGCATGAATGGCGAGGCCCATTGTCCAAAGAAGCTTCATGGACGCGTACTTGTCAGTACGCGTTAGTGTACGCGTACAGTTTTGTCTGTAAGCTTTACACAAGCGTACACCAAGCGTTTAATGGCGATTACGTGTCTATGAAGCTACGCGTCCGGGGACAGTAGGCCTTAGATATCTTCAAACTAACTTTTTTCAGTTAGTTGAAAAGCTATGCGTTCGTATAATTTTATGACAGCGGAATTCAGCTAACCAATTTAATTGGATCTTAACATTTTAACATCGGGTTAGTTGCGTGTGAAATGTTTTATCACCTGATTACCTCCCGACCATGTCCCAATACAATTGGAGGAATAAAATGCAAAAGAATCATTTCTATATAGATCTATCTACCACACTGCTGCCGTGACCCGCCGGGCTCGCCAACTAAATAGAAAAAATATATATCTATTACTTTACAACAACCATATTCTTTACTATGTCTCATATATTTTTTATACCATTTATATATTTTTTATATATAACAACGGCACCCTGTCGCCATGGACAAGATTAACTATTTTTTTTTATTTAATTCAATAGATATATTTTTTTCTCCACAATCATATTCTTTAGAAGCAGTGTTTACATGTCAGTTATACGCAGATTATATTAAAGCATAATATTTTATTTTTTTAAATTTTATTTAGTGGCACTAGTGTTTATAAGTAACATTTAAATCCATTTAAAATTTACATTTATATAATTTATTATGACGAGATGGAAGTGGCTCACAAATGTTTGTGACGATACATGATTTTATTTACAAATGTAAAAATGAGATATTTTACTAACTAATAATATCTAGTGTAGAACGCTATATTACGGTCCTGTAATAAAATAAACTTAAAATTACAAGATGAACGTGTAAACAAAATGCGAACCTCCGTAAATTAAAAAGTTATTACGTAAGTAGTAAGTTTGCATTAAAAAAATAACGAGACGGTATATCATTTATACCTAGGGTACAACATATTGCCACTTCCACATTTTAATATTATTTTTTCAGTGTTTATTTTTACATGTACTTACGCTACTTACACAACGTGGAAGGATAACATTCATTGTGCACGTCGACTTCATTATTCCTACTAATTACATTTACAATAAATTAACAATATTTACATTAACATACGAAATCTATGGAAATGTTAGATTAGAAAGGACCAATTAATATCTTTGAGAACTTGTACAGTCTTTCTAGTGAAGTAAAGAAGAGAGTAATGTGTCATAAGACTTGAAGAACCGTCATTAGAGCGGAGATTATGATTAATTTATATTAGGTAAAGGAAATGGGACAAGCGTGGTAGAAGGCAGACTGCCTACTGTGCCTTACTGAGGGTGCGTTTCCTATGACGCGGAACTAGGCGGAGTAGATAGGAGCGGATTGTGAATTGGGCAATTACAGTGCCCGAAATTTCCACTAGTGGAAACAATATATCTCCACTAAAACAAAATAAAACACGGCCTTGAGTTCCACAGATCGGAGTCTTTTGCCCCAATCGGGTAAATAAACTGCAATATTGCATTTTGCCCGTATGCCTACTAGAGGGCGCCAAGGTATTGATTGCACACGGGCGCACCGAAAGCTACTACTTTTCCTGCTTTTCTCCGCTCCATAAGCGGCCAATACACGATAAGGTCAGTTTTGTCACAGTCAATATTCTGATTGACGAATAACCTACCGTGTCATGCGTTTAATGACGTAGAATAGTACTGACTGACGAAAACCATCATTCATGGGTGAAGGATTGACGCTCGCATGACCTTGGACTGGCCGCCATCCTACCCAGAGGAAATACACCCTAAGCTCCTGAATTTTACCCTAAAGTATCGTGAAATATCATAGAAAACCGTAATATTTGAGTTTCATCTATTAAATATTTAGATAACGAGAACAATAATTTTACTTTAGTATTTTTAATTAATATTTTTATTTTGTTTGTGGTTTTTTATGTTTTTGTTATTTTATTTAAAAAGTAAAGCTCGAATTATTTTGTAAGTTATTTGTTATGTTCGTGATATGTGGATGACTGATTGGAAGCATCGTGGATTGAACTTTGGTGATCTATACAATAAGTATTTTGAACATTCGGACTAAATTGCTAGGTTACTGAGCAATCCCAAGTCATTTTTATGAACAAATAATATTGATAATCCAGCAAGCTCATGCTGAGCTTTTAAAGTTTTAAGAAGCTTTATTTGAGCAATTATTGTAGGTTCATTATTTGTTCGATGAATGATTAATAGAAGCATATTCGAACCCTAATTTGTCATTGCTCCAAATCCGTCCGAATCTTCGAAATACATATTGTAGAAGGGAGTCATGTCATCATGTGACATTTAGGGAATAAATAACTTTTATTTTATTGAATTATATACTAACTCAGAACGAGTTCTTTTGGTATTGATAGGAAGACAAAATTAATGAGGAAATTGTGACCATAATAACTAGTTAAAATATATCGAAGTAAAATAATAATGAAAAATTACTTCATTGTGAACCTTTTAAATTAAATTGTAACCCGCGATACTTTGTAGAATTGTTAAAAGAAAAAAATAATACTATGCATTGGAATGTAGACAGAACGGCGATACTGAGGTATAAAATGTTGGCATTTTGGCAGACAATATCAAGCAAAATTTCGTGGTATAACTTTAAGTATGAAAAACAAAAAAAAAATCTAGTTAAAATAGTATGTAAATGACCAAGTTTGGCACTTTATAGATTTGACAGTCTACACAAATTAAATATTTGTTTTACGTAAGAGCAAGAGACGAGCTTAAGACCTATTCACATTTTTCTTACGAATGTAATACAATAAAATGGCGACAGCATCTTAGATGTTTACCGTTCGCCCAATTTGTTAACTTTCGAGTTAAAGTGATGTAATAAAATTGCTTTTTATTGCACATTTATAGGTTTTGAGGTGCATTGAGGTGATATTCAAATATAAGTCTTATGTTCGAACACGTTAAAGTACAACTAATATAGAAAATGTTAATATAATACATGTTGAGCATTACTTTTCGTCATGGTGGGTAGTGCGAAGTCAAGACGACAGAGAAGATAATGACGTAATGTTACGTCACAGATACGTAACATGTGTAAAAGACGTGTTGTTGTGATTGAAAAATGAACCTTATTTTGTATGTCTTAAGAGTGCAAATGCCCTAGAAGACATTAAAATTAAAGTTTACTATTTAATCTTGCGGTTCATTTCACATTGTCTAACGTAACACATTCTTATACGAAGTCCAAGACTAAACGACATGTATGATAAATGACATGAAATTTTAATATATAACAACAAATCCGAGTATACGTTTTAATGCGTACTAAGAGATTCTCATTCCAAATATTTAATTATCCTATCTACATATACCATACTTATTAGTATGTCTTGGCCAACAAAAAATCGGCCATCGATTCTCAGAGATCATGTGACCAATACGCCAACATTTGTAACACGTCAAATATGTGTTGCACAATGTTTGTAACCAATTCGTCGCATTAGAACGCACACTCTCTCCGTCTTGCTATGTACCCGGGGCACACGTCATACAATATACCTACATTAAAGCATCAATACGCACCATCAAACATTGCCGAGTGCCACCAGATAAGAGAGCTCTTAATTCTAGGCTTTACTGAAAAAATATCTGTTGTATCATGGCTTATTTAATCCTATATGTATTTATATGACTGGTTGGTTTCACCGGTCGTGAACGGCTGTGGTGCCCATCCAGTCCGGTACTAGCTGACCAAGAGAATTCATGCATCGGAATTACAAGTCTGGGAAAGTAAATATTTAGTAATATTGAGCTAAAAATACTTTCCCCTAAAATGACCTCACGACTGAAAGTTTTCTCAATAACTTGGTTAGCTAGTACCTTATAATATTTACTATACTCAATCTTATTTTAAATTGGACTGGTCGATGCGATCAGTCGCATAGCCTTACAAACGGCATTTTCTCAGTAAAGTCTAAGTTATAATTTCACCAAGATACAGTTTTATAGACAATAACATATATGCACATATATTTTACACATTATATTATCAACACCAAAGTGAGATTGCCTCGTAAAGCCCCATTCACACGACTAGAGATTTTGTCTCGAAACTAAAGTTTGAATAATTCCTAAAATAATAGTGCATTGCTAAGAACTACACTAAAATATATTTAAAATAAATTTTAGAACACGCTGCGATTATAAATTTAAAATCTTATAATTTATACTTAGTAAAATCGATTATTTTGGGGATACAAATCCGCCAAATTTCTCTCTCGTATTCAATTCCTATACAAAGTCAAATTATGTATTCATAGTGCCTAGTTCGATATACGTTAATGCGATCGACACATTTATGACGTTCGGCGCTCTGATTGGCCAGCTCCAAGCTCTTAACCAAACAGCGAGACCAACGCGGTAGACGTTTCGATCGCGTGAACTTAAAAACAGTTCGCACTCCGCACACAGACCATTTATGTTCGATTAACTCGTAACAATGGCATGGAACAACCAATGATGTTGTTATCTTCTTAATTAGAGTAATCATGATTGCCACTAAAATAACAGCAAGAAGTTTGCTTGCAGGAAAGTTTGACCCTGGAACACAATGGGCAACTTGAGAGTCAGTAAAAGTCTGCCAAACCCTTTCTCTCCACCCTAGATTGGGACCAGTGATTTAATGATTTCCCACTTCTAAGAAAGAATCCTTTTGACAAGATAATAAACGTTTATAACCGCAAGGCGTTCTTTATAACCTAATAAGTGTCGTGTAAATCGGTTGCCTTATTTTCAATCTGAATAAAATGTTCACAAAAGTGAATGTGCTCCTGCTGACTATATTTTATGAATCCGTATTTTATAGTGGCTAAATAGACTTTTACTTGATCAAGATTTGAATTTCATAAACACTTATTTAAACATATTTACTCCGGAGATTTTTCTTTTTAAAATTTTGCTACAATATTTAATATTTATTTACGTGTAAGATCAAAACTCTGCTTTAAAATGGTGACGTATTATATAACGACTAATTACAATATAATTTTTCATCATTTAAAATATTTTGATGAACAAAGATATTTTTTTTACATTTATTTGTTGTATATAATATTTGTATCTATTATTGACAATGATAATAATGGTAGCTAGCACTGGAACCGTTTCTTTTCGTCTCTTGGGTAAAAGGACCGAACTTGGATCCGTTACTTCATAATAATATATTCTATACACACCGCATATTACAATATTTACACTATATTCTATTCACGTATATTTTTAGTAACTATTTTTCCGATCCCCGAGGTTCATTCTCGGGAATTCGTTGCTACTCCATACAACCATATTTCTTATATTCTGTCGCACTTTTTATAACACCAATATGAAAATATAACTGTGTCCTTCGATCTCACTTTATACGTCATGTAACTATTCTAAGAATATCTTCTTATATATCAGGTTCTTGATACATCAATCTTCTTTAGATCTATGCGTCAAACTTATAAGTTTGACTTCACCTTCATATTAAACACTGACATTTAACATTTAGAAGGAATAAAACACCCTTAAACGTCTAAGAATGTCTGGAGTCCACCACGAAGGACTACTTTGTCCTATACCTCTGCCGAAGATTCATTGTATTGCCAACAAGTATGGTACCTTACAAGTTCACTCCTCAATAACGCTTCTCCTTAGTTAGATAGTGAAGAACCATTTAGCCCATCTTCAAAGGCTGATGGTCCATTTCATTACCAATCAATAAGATACTTTAAGGTGTACTTGATAAGGTACATTTTTCCTTGGTGATCCTTTAGACGAGGTCGGCAGGGTCGTGGTTGTCGTCGTGGTCGTGCGCGTCTGGGCGCACGCTGGAGAAGTGCAGCTCGCGCTCGGCGAGGCACAGCTGACATCAGTCCAGCGCGCCGATACACTCCGGCTCCTCGCGCACGCACTCCTTGGGGAAGTAGCCCGACCGGTTGTCACCCTGGAGAACAGGTCTATTTGTTAAAATATTTTACAACTAAAAAAATAGACCAGAACTATCAAATTATCTTGGGAAGCTGTAAGGTATTTAGAAGAATCTGTATGACTCTAATAAATCAGTCTTCATGTCAGCAATCGTTCAGATTTTTTTTTAAACGATATATGTAATACTAGCTGCCCGCGTGGTATTGGGGTTGGGGTTTCCGGGATAAAAAGTAGCCTATGTCCTATCGGGATCCAGAGCGTATCCTATGCCTGTGCCAAATTTCATCCAGATCCGACCAGCCGTTTTGGCGTGATTGAGTAACAAACATCCAAACATCGTAACTTTCGCATTTATAATATTAGTAAGATTTGATAACTTACTAGAGTCGTTCATCTAGATATTGTTGAGTGCAACTAGATATACAAATCTGCAAATAAGTTGAACCTGTTGCTATGGTTACGCTCAGCCCCCATCAATTAAGACACGAAAAACAGTTACTAAGCGATCGCCCTGATGGTTCAACTTGTGTGCTGAGGATTATACAGTTCTTAAAAGATAACTTAGTCGAGAATAGACCAATTTTGCTTTTAGGCCATTAAACATTCATCAGTCTCATTCATTACTACCATTGTTCTACCCATTGCTATGGAAGAAATTTCTTTTCATACTATACTTTCCTTATGTATGCTAGTCTCACCTGTCCTGTCAAAGGGTAGCCAGAACACAAAAAAAAAACTTGGCAGAAATGAATTTCGCGGCGTACCCCGGAGTAAATCCCCCAATAAACATTTTCGAAATATCGTAACCGTAACGTACCTTGTCGAGGGTGCGTCCTTTCCACCAGCCCCGGCTGTCGCCTTCCTTGCTGAGCACCAGCACCTTGGCGCCCGGCCGCAGCGCCAACTGTGAGCTCTCCAGTGGCCTGAAGTCGTGGATGACGGTCGCTACCACGCGCCGGAACGGCCAGCGGAGATTTGAGTTTAGGCTGAAAAAATAAAGAAATAAATCACACTGTAAGTATTTTCTCCCTGTTCCGGCCCTATTGTTCACAGCCTGTTTGTTGCCTTTTAGTGCCTTCGTCCACGGCGACTTTTTGTAGTAATGCTTTAATTGCGTTCGCATCGATACAGTCGCGATGCTGTAGCGCGAACGTAGCGGGTTGGCATCTTTTCTATAGCGCGTTGCAAATGCGACTAACTTAGTAGCGATGCTGTCGCAAGCGCGCAGACAGAATCGGTAAAAAAAGATAACGTGGGCATGGGCCTTAATTGTAAGGACCGGATTTCTGGGGGAAATAGGTCTAAATTAGCATAAACAGAAAGGAATAAACGCATGAAACAAGATTCCGTTTTTATTATCACACGAAACGCTGGAAAAATTTACTCAATGGTTGAGCGATTGACTATTGCTTTGCTTGTCGCGGACTCGATTCTCGCACGGAAAATAAATTTACGAATGGAATTCACATAGTTGTTCCAGATCTGGGTTCCTTGTGTATAAGAGTGTTCATGTTTATGAACGCAACCACGATACAGGAGTAATACAGTAATACCTAATATTTCTACGTTTAAATTGTACCTATTTTTGACGATAGCGAAGGTGAAATTTCTCACTGTTGCAGTTGTTGGAGGCATCTTAGGTATTTTATTTCACAATTTTAAGAAAGCTTACACACTAATATTATTTTAACTATACTAATAAATCACTAAGTTGCTATTTAAAAGCTTCCAATACAATAAAACTACTAACATTGTTGTTTTCAGTGTAGCCCCAGCTGGACAATAATTAATATATAGGATCAAATGCATGTCTAGTATGTAGTGTGTGTTTTAGTATGTATGTGTGTTGCCCTTTATGCAAAGAATGACTTTGCTAAACGCTTCCTAACTATAATAATAATAATAATAATTCGTTTTGGCGCAGCATCTGGTCGGTGCCTGTCAGTCATACTGAAGGTGGTTGGATCCGAGAGGTTGAACGAGAGTGCGAATCAATACCAGAAATGGGGGCAGTCACAATCAGCCCCCAAGATGTAGCCCGTGCAGTTCGTCCGCTTCCAAATTGGAAATCTCCAGGACCGGACGGACTGCACAATTTCTGGATTAAGTGGCTGCACAGTTCGCACGCTCGTTTGGCATCTCAGTATCAGACCGCCTTGGAGTCTGGTGTGCTACCCGAATTTCTAACAATGGGCGTTACCCACATGCTCCACAAATCTGGTAGCACCGCGGAACCCAAAAATTATCGGCCGATAACGTGTCTGCCGACGCTATATAAGGTTCTTACATCCATTTTGAGAGCAAAGACTAACCATCACGTAGACAACAATGCTATTATGTCTGCCTCTCAGAATGGATGTAGGAACGGGTCCCGCGGTACTAAGGAGCTACTCCTCATTGATATGACTATCAGCCAACAGGTTCGACGTTCTCGAAAGGATATATCGACATGTTGGATAGATTATCGGAAGGCCTATGACTCAGTTCCTCATACATGGCTCTTGAGGGTGCTGGAATTGTATAAAATTGATACAAAACTACGCACCTTCTTGATGTCGTGTATGAGGCAATGGAGTACGGTCCTTCTCTATCCAGGATGTCGAAATATCCGGAGAAATAGTGAACCTGTAAGGATTGAGCGAGGTATATTCCAGGGTGATAGTTTGAGTCCGCTTTGGTTTTGCCTAGCCTTGAATCCTCTAAGCACACTGCTGGAGAATTCAGGTCTAGGCTACCGGTTGAAGAGAGGTGGTCAGGTTATATCTCACCTCCTTTACATGGATGATTTAAAGCTATTTGCCCCCAACAAGCTGCAACTGATGGAGCTACTGAAGGTAACTGAAACCTTCAGCAGTGCCATCAGGATGGAGTTTGGTGTGGACAAATGTGCAGTCATGCATGTAAAGCGAGGTGAGGTAGTGGAATCCGTGGGCACGCAACTCACGGATTCCATAAATCTGAGATCCCTTTCTCCAACCGAAACCTATAAGTATTTGGGTATGTCGGAAGCCCTAGGCATCAATGTCACAGACATGAAGCAATCGTTGAAGGAACGTTTCTTTGGACGCCTGAGGAAAGTTTTTAATAGCCTTCTCTCAGGCGGGAACAAGGTGCGCGCCTTCAACGGTTGGGTCATGCCGGTATTGATGTACTCTTTCGGCGTACTCAAATGGACTCAAACGGAACTTGACGCCCTGGATAGGCGGGTCCGTACACTGCTGACTGCATACCGAATGCACCACCCACGTTCGTCAGTGATGAGACTGTATATCCCACGGAAGTGTGGGGGTCGCGGTTTTTTAAATGCCAAGACCCTACACAACCGTGAGGTATGCAGTCTCAGGGAATATTTCCTAGCTGTCGACGTGGGTATGCATCGAGATGTAGTGGCGGTGGACAAGGGACTCACCCCGCTCTCCCTGGCTAACGAGAACTGGCGCAAACCTGTAGTGCTTGACACTAACGATCGCAAGGTTGTGTGGCAGAGCAAGGAACTTCACGGACGCTTCTTCCGGGCCCTTCACGGGCCTGATGTAGATCAATTGGCGTCCGTATCCTGGCTGCGTTCCGGTGACCTCTTTGGGGAAACCGAAGGTTTTGTCTGTGCAATTATGGACGAAGTTATCATGACGAATAACTACCGGAGATTTATTGTGAAGGACGGAACGGTTGACATTTGTCGGGCTTGTCACCGTCCGGGAGAATCAATTCGTCACATAATTTCTGGTTGTTCTCGTCTAGCTAACGGCGAGTACTTGCACAGGCACAACCTCGTAGCCAGGATTATCCATCAGCAACTTGCTCTGAAATACTCTCTTGTGGAATCGGAAGTGCCGTACTACAGGTATGAGCCCGACCCAGTTCTTGATAATGGTCATATCACCCTGTACTGGGATCGGTCTATCATCACTGACAGGACTATTTTAGCCAACAAGCCTGATATAGTGGTGGTAGACCGAAGCGAGAGGCGTGCAATGATTGTTGACATATCCGTCCCTCATGACGAGAACCTCGTGAAAGCCGAGAAAGATAAACAAGTCAAGTATATTGACTTGGCTCGCGAGGTTGTCGACATGTGGGATGTGGATTTGGCAATCATTGTACCGATAGTCGTGTCAGCTAATGGCTTAATAGCCAAGAGCCTCGACCAACACCTTAGGAGGCTCTCGTTAGGCGGCTGGATCAAGGGCTTGATTCAGAAAGCGGTACTCCTGGACACGGCCCGCATAGTTAGGAGGTTCCTTTCTCTGGAGCCCTGACCGCCGGTAGCTTGGACCCTGTTCCCGATACCGGTGGGACACTATTTTTTATATTTTTAAATGTTTTTTTGTTTTTTTTAATGAAATATTTAAAAATATAATTTATATGTTACATGTTAAATAAACGAAATAATAATAACTTTATTGTTTCAAGAAATTACAAACACTGTATTTTTATGGACCTTGTTGAATATTTCCTTAACATTATTTATCTGTGAGGAACATCTGTGTCTGAACTAGATAATAAAATCCGTATTTCAGACATCAGAAACTGTACTCGCATTGGTGCAAAAATGGTCAAAATGCCTATGCTTACCCTTCAAAGTTCTCGGAGAGGCTGGTCTTCTCGTAGTAGGTGATGAGCTCGACGACGCTGCGGAAGAAGCGCGACTCGGACAGGTAGTAGTGCGGCACCTGGTCGATGGGCTTGCGGCACACGCGCATGTGCTTCACCGTGTTGTCTGTTCTGTACGACGTGGGGTAAACATTTCATTAGTCTTCGGTGATGCGCTCTTATTTTTTGGTATGTAAAAATCATCGAATGACGAATCCAGCTCTTGGGCGAAGCAGGAGACAGTGTCAGACTCTTACTGACTAAACAACCTACCCCGTTCCTTCCTTGCCTTAGTCCCAGAGCCCTGGTGTAACGCTTTCGCATCAACCCTTGGCTCCAGGAGGCTTAGAGCCTGTAGGGCTGCTACAGTTTAGGTGATGCGCTCTTTACGTTTTGTCTTCATGCAGATTATATTGTATACTAGATTTTGTTAGCGGCTTCGCCCGCGTTCATAAAGTATAGCCTATGTCACTCAGGAGTAAAGCAGCTTTCTATTGTTACTAATTTTTTTCCAATCGGACCAGTAGTTCCAGAGATTACCTCCTACAAACAAAAAAATAAACTTTACCTCTTTATTATATTAGTGTATATGTAGATAAAAAATACGTATAAAATAAGATTTAGTAGTGTAGAAGCTAACAATTCAATGTGTGTGCGTTTACATTTTGGTTTTGGCTTGAAGAAGGTTACGGGACCAGAGACGTCTCCACACAGTCCCTTCAAAGATACCAATGTTTTGTTTAGTGTTATGTTTACGGAGACGCAGTGAGATGGGGGACTCGTTGGGCGTTCGTCGTACATTGCGGCAGCAGGCCCCGTCATCGCACGCGCAAACATTAACATGTGGCTATGTAGTCTAGCGCTTCTCCGTAAACAAGTGCTTAGGGTACAAATAATATATAATAGGGGATTTAATCCAGTCGTCTTGATGCCAGACCCGGGAATCGAATGTTTAGCAAAATTTTGGCGTTTAAAGTATAGTGGATACGTACTTGAGCGACAGCGCTAAATTGGTGTCAGAAGGTGCATGCGGATGGTGCGGCGCGTGAGAGGGATGCGGCCGCACGCGCAGCAGGAACGTGCCGTCCACGCGCCGCTCCAGCCGCGCCGTCGCTGTCTCGCGACCCATCTCGCCCACGTACCTGGTGGGACAACATTACAATATACAGGGTGGCTGGTAGTTAGTGATCGATACTTAAACACGTGACTGTAGCCATGATAACAAACCACTTAATCGCGAAAAAAAAAACAGCAATTCAGTACATTAAATGTCGCTTTTATCGATTACAACCCACCCATGTTCCTTTAGTCGCCTTTTACGTTCAACTGCCACGGTAACTTTCTCGGTCAATACCGCAATCCTGGCAGGCATTTCTTCTAGCAGACTTCCTCATGCATCGTCATGTATGTCTAAAAGCTTGGTGCTCTGCAGTTCCCTAGGTAGAAGACAATGTAGAACTCACCACATGTAGTAATGCAGCGCCTGGTCGGGCTGGTGCTGGTGCGGCGGCAGTGGCGGCGCCGGCGCCAGCCCGCCGCCGCAGCGCCCCGACAGCGCGATGCACTCCTTGTGCGCGCACGCGTTGCATACCGTGCACAGGTAGCCCTGGTAACCAAGCAATAACAAATGTAGTTAGTACCAATAAAAAAGCGTGGACGTTCACTTTTAGGTTAAGATATTGCATTTCGTAAGATCTAAAAGTCAAATCTGTACACATCATCAACCACTTATGTCCTTCTATACATAATTTCTGCCAGTACCCCGTGGAATTAGCACTCACCTTGCTAATAATAATCCTCCATTCGAATATCAAACGCGGTAATAAATGTTAACAAAGATTAGCCAAGTATACAGAAGATATTACCACACGAGCGTTTACGCAAATAGAGAAGCACTTTGTGTTCCTTTACTCTCATAGTCTCGGACGGACAATCACAAACGAAAGGAGAAAAAAACCAGCGGCTTTAGCTTTATATGCTTTCCGAGGCACTGAAGTAACCCACCGCAAATTTCCAACGTCGGACAATGTAATGGAATCATCTAGTAGCATTTTTTGCCGATCCGAGAATCGAGCCAACGAGGCAATTATACTTACCTAAAAGTTGCCTATAAGTTCAGCCAATGTTTTTTCACAGAGAACGAAAAATACTTATTTGAAATCTTGGCATTATAATTGACATGATTGAAAATAAGTATCTTTATTTTAATATTACTAATTCCCTCCTACGGTCCTCCCTCCTCCAGGCCTCCTGGCCTGAGTCCCAGCTGTGGGAACATTATAAGGTTGACGCAATACTATGCTTTGCTATTAACTATGAGTTTTACTATTACTAATTGATAAACGTACCTGAAATATTCTGCCTTTGAGGAATTTGGAACAGTGGTGACACGTGGCAGGTTTCTCGAACGTGTGTAATACGAATTTATGGTTCGTACTCCGGCAGCCCGGTGGCTCTAGATTATCACTATGGACAAACGTACACAATATTATATTTTAATTAATTTCTCTTCCAACAGGAGACCGTTCGACGGCATGCGTATTTTCTTGGAGCCCTGCGTATTATTTTCTTGGAAATAGGGCAGCATAAACCGTGAAATCGTTTTCGAATGTTTATTTTTTTTAATGAAAATTCTAGCCAATAAACCTCCCCAGCAATATAAAATTCTTTTTTGTACTAAACAATAAAAAAAAATCGGTTGTCTGTAAAGTCGGTTTACTGACGATAGTTGAACGTGACAACGTCACAAGAAAATACTGATGGAATGGTTTCATTTTTGAAAAGAAAATTTTAATTTTATTTGTTTGATAGATATTTTGTATGGATATAGAAAAGGAAGTAAATGGAAATCACAATTGAATTGATCAAGTTACATTTATTTGTACGCATAAATACAATTATGTACTTTTTTTTTTACAATATACATAGTTTTTTTACAAGTATGAATGTGCTTTGAGCAATTGTTTTACAACTTTTAAACATGTGTGATTTTTCACTTCATACTTGACGAAAACATGTAAATGTATTATTTTATTTTATTGTATAGCAGCTGTCCACGCGGGCACATCGCTCACTCAAGTAGGAGAGAAACAGATGTCGAACACTGCCGAACGAGGCCGATTGTGCCTCTTTGTCGCTCGTTGCGTGCTCTCGCTTGCACTTCAAACGGAACGCCTCAGAGCGAGGTAACGCCGCACGAGTCATGTTTTTTCATGCGTGCAGCCGGCTCCATCAAATTATAAGACGTTGTCACGTCAATAAAATCTTTTGCTAAGAACAATTGTAAGAGTGAGGTGTGGGCATGGGAACAATTTGCTATCTCTTTTCTACGCCCTTAGGGCGCTTACAGACGAACGACACTCGATCGACGACGAGCGCTGTGACGTAGTCGCCTTGCTGACGACCGTGGACGACGACGTCGTCGCCGCACCGTCGACGTCGCCCGTCACATTGTAGTTTGCGCATTTTTTTTTATAAGTTTTGTAACTTAGATCATTTTGAACAGATTCGTAAAATTATTATTATTTGCGTTTTTTCGTAAAGCTACTTTTTATACAAATAATTATAAAATGCGATTGTAGTAATCTCAGATTTGCTATTAATCTTTTAGTACCGTAATTAAAACATAGTAGAAAGGCAATAGGTATGCGAACGCCGGCATTCGCGAAAGGCTCAAGATTTTAGAAGCGTTCCATGGTTTATTTTTGAAGTTTTTCATCAAATTTTCACCAAATTTAAATAAAACAGAAACTATTCCAAGCTGAAGTCGGTTAAAAAACGACTCCAGTACCCAATACCGACAATATACTTACATGGCATCCTTGATGGCTTTCACCCACTTGCGTTTGGCGTCTTCAGTGCGTGCGTACAGCGTGAACGTGGCGTCTTTAGTGCGTCGCACGAGGTAGAAGTGTGACGCCCAGCGCGTATCACCTCTCAGCGCCCTCCTCCCGCATCCCTCCTCTACGCGGTACTCGGCCAGGCGAACCCCGACGCGGTACGAGTACTGATTGTCCTGGGAAGAGAGGAGCTGGTGTGGGATTTAGGAAAGGAAAACTTAAGTTAGTTGGGTTAGGTTGGGTTTTTTTTTGGCTGAATTCATCATATAACTACTCTGGGTGGCGTGAGAGTCCTCACAGGCCTCAGTATACCGAAAATAGTAAACTTCATACCAGCTTACTTAAGTTTACTAGCCTTGTAACGTAAAAATAAGATTTATAGTTAGCAGATACGAGGCGTACCGAATTCGGTACATTGGGCCCTGAGAGGAGTGCAGACTTTTGCTAAAAACCCACAGATATTCCTGAGCAACAAACGGAACACCGATGGGTATTAGTTAGTAAATATGTGACTAGCAACCGTGTACTGGAAGATAAAAGATGAGGGAAGATGTAGATGTTGGAAGGCCTCCCACAAGGTGGACCTACGATTTGGTGAGGGTCGCGGGAATCCGATGACTGCGAGACGCACAGGGCCGTTCGTTGGGGCGACACTTGGGAGAGGCCTATATACAACAGTGGACTTCTTAAGGCTGAAATAATGATGATGACTCTCGCTCTTGCCACCCAGAGAGAAGTTATTTGATGATTTCTGACCTCAAAAAACCGTGTCCCTTCCCTGGAACACAGAGAGTACTTCTCTATGTATTCAGGGCCACCACCACCACCGCCACCGTGACTCCTTAGAACTACCTCGCTCTGTGTTGTAGGACGATTTTAAAAGCACTACTGTATAACATAGTTATTGAAGTGATAATTATTCGTCCCATAAAAGTGTTTGATCCTGTTGACGTTGAATGGAAGGGAGAAGTGGGGCTAGAGTGAATAGGCTCTTAATAAACTAGTGCGCTTTACCATCAACGATTGCATCACTGCTTACCATCAGGTGGGATCGCAGTCAAGCATTAGTTTATTGCAATTTAAAAAAAAAATTAACGTTATAGCATAAAGTTACCCAACCCAACCGTAACATTAGTAGACGTTACCTTAACAGGTTTGCAGAGCAGCATGAGCTTATCAAACACAAACACGTATCGTGAGCGCAGCTTCTGGTCCTCGTGCGCCTTGACCTTGAGCTCCCCGTCCAGCAGCAGGCGCCCGTAGGCCGCCAGCCCGGCGCCGCCCGCGCCCAGCGCGCCGCCCTCCCAGTCTATTATACTCTCCTGGAGAACAGACGGTAAAGATTAAACACACCGTTTTAATCCCGTAGAGGGTCGCTCCGGTACTTGAGACACTATTGATTTACAAATCATTAGTGTTTCGTGTACCGAATCGACCGTCTAAGAGATTTAAATTATCAAAATTTAACGGCCTATAAGATACCTACTATAAACCAGTCTTCAATCCGTAATTGAGATTAGTAGTAAACATTAGTCTTATAGAAATTGGATAAAACAGGGGTTGCAAGTTTGTATGGAGAAACCGATTTTCACTCGGGCAAAGTCGCTGGCAGAATCTAGTATTTTACAAAGCAGTACTTTTTTTCAAAAATGACAGATGGTTTAAATATATGCTGGCAAAGTGTTGCGCGAAAAATGATAACAACAAAATGCATTCTGATGTGTTGCTAAGTTATAGAAGACGTCGAACGATGGGCGACGCGTTAGGCGTTCGTCGTACATTGCAGCAGCGGGCCGCGTCATCGCACACGCAAACACAAATATATAGCAATGCATGACAAACAGCACGCCGCGTCGCCGTAAACAAGCACTAATTTCACGCTGCTGACCGAAACACAGGTAAATAAAAGAAGACCCTAGCGCTCACCTGTACTTTAGCGAGTAGCACGAGCACCTCGCTATCCCTCTTCACTTCGTTTATGTACTGCGCGACGTCCACCATAGCTTCTTTCGCTCGCTCTAGTCCTCGGAACTCTTCATGATTCTGCGGATGATCAGGTTCAGCTTATTAAGGAACTTGTAAAACTGGCTTTTTTAGCTTGACTACTATCTTTACAATTAAAACTGTTTGGTTTTGCAGTCATGTGTCTCATCATCTCTCATCTATTCTATTATCATAAAGTTATTAGTTTGCTTGGTTGCTGATCTCTGGAACTACTGGTTCGAATTGAAAAATAAAATGTGTCGCAATAACAAATAAGAGCGGAGCAGTTAAAAAAAATTACAATGTATATAATATGTTAAAGAACAGGGATGTTATGGAGCTTACCTTACCTTTACCTTCCGAAATGATCGGATATCCGAAAAAAAAAATACTCGTAATCGTAACCGAAACCGTTAGTTTTTAATACTGCATGGGGATGTCACACCACCAACTTCTCAAATATGAGTAGTTGCAGAGGGTGTGGGCTTTTTTACGAATTTGACGAACGGGCCCTTGGGCGGAGCAGGAGACAGTGTCAGACTTCTACTGACTAAACGACCCACTGTTCCTTCTTGTTCCTTCTTACAGAGGGTTGGGGTGAGGGGATGGTGTTACTCACCGGTTGTGTTTCATGCACCAGTTTATCCAACAGCAGGTGGTACTTGAGCACCCTCTGCATCGGCACCGACAGGATGTCGCGCAGCTGTATCCGACCGTCGCTGTGTTCCTTCTGACATTTCTGTTCACAGGGGAAAAACGACATTATTTCTAATGAAAAAAGGACATAATATAGAAGAATTTTAATCTGGTGTGTAAAAGGCATTTGCTGGACTTGGTTTAAAATGGAGAGGAGGGGAAGTCACACGGCGATTTCAGTCCGCGGTAGGCCGAGCCTACTTGTGTGTGTTTGTGGAGGGCAAGTACCTAATGGATAGCTCGCCGTACAGTATAAATCGCTTCCACTGTGTAAGGATAACGTCTGCTGGATATAGCGATGTCATTTGAGTATTTGTTATTGAATACTCACCGCTAACTATTTCTTATAAGTAAAACAAACGTATTGTTTGGTATCTAGCATACAGATGCTAGACGCTAGAAATTTTACACACAAGCTACAGAGCTTGTCGAGTGTACCAGTGATGTTGGAGTATAAATCTCCGAATAGTAGTACTAGTTTCAGCCACGCTAGGATTACGTCTGCTAGATGTAGCCAAGTAGTTTACTACTGAATACTCACCACTTACTGTTTCTTAAACATAAAATGTCTGACGTCTAGCGTCTTTAACTTGTCTTGTGCATTAGTGATGTCGAAATATGTCTCTGAATAGAATTAATCCGGAAAGATTACTACTATCGTGGCATGGCACGCTAGGAATACGTCTGCTAAGCGTAGCGACTACGTTATTAATGGAATACTTACCGCTAATTGTTTACTAAAGGTAGAATCCCTGGCGTCCAGCATCTTGAGCGTGTCCTGTGCGTTAGTGAGGTTGGAGCAGTAGTCTCCATACAGTAGCAGTCGTTCTCTTCACGCTAGGATTACGTCTGCTAGGCGTAGCCACTAGCTTTCTAGTAGAATGCTTACCGCTAATTGTTTACTAAAGGTAGAATCCCTGGCGTCCAGCATCTTGAGCGTGTCCTGTGCGTTAGTGAGGTTGGAGCAGTAGTCTCCATACAGTAGCAGTCGTTCCCGCCACGCTAGGAATACGTCTGCCAGGCGTGGAGCGCCGTTGCCGGGGACGCATGCTTCTGTTGCTAGTTTTAGCTGCCGCAGTAGACCTGTGTGGGTTTCGTGGAGCTCCTGAGGGAGGTAAACATTAATTAGCATAACATCAGCTTGAACAGTGGTGGCCGAGTGGTAACGGCTCCGACGTACGAGTTGTAAGTCGCGGTTTCAAAACCAGCCATACGCATTACTTCGTGTAGTTTCATTTCATCACCCCTGCTTTCAAAATGGTGAACGAAAACATCGTGAGGAAACCGGCATGTCCTAGAACCAAAAATTCGAAGACATGTGACATCCACCAATTTTTCCCCATTCCCTCTCCTAGTCCTGTATCCCAGCAGTGGGAACATTAAAAAGGCTAATGATGATGATGACATAAGCTTTATAATGTTCCCACTGCTGAGACTCAGGACTCTTTCCTAGGAGAGGGAATAGGCCGCAATCCACCACGCGGGTTCAGTGCGGGTTGGTGGATGTCACATGTCTTTAAATTTTTAGTTTTAGGACATGATAGTTTTCTTACGATGTTTTACTTGCAGCTACGCGGACCGATGATCTTACTAAGGTAACTGGAACTGACTGAGCGACTTGGAAGAACTCCAAGTCCACAAGTGGACTTTGTTAGGTTGGATTGATGAATTACATATTTGAACGGATTTTTTCCTAAATATTTTGTCTTAATTTGGAAAGGAGATACTATTCGCGGCACGTAAGTTGAACATAAAAGCAAAATTACATATTTTCGGGTCTTGAAGTTTGACATCGCGTAACGATCACCATTTTAAACCGTGTATAATAATAATTAGGGAATATCTAGTCAAATAAATATGATCTTACCTTAATTCCAAAAAATATGACCTGCATGTCCTGAGGTTTGAGGTACGGCATCAGTGGCCTCAGGAAGTACTTGATAATTTTACTTAACACATCCACATAGTTGTTCTCCGTGTCCACAAGCTCTCTTATAACGTAATCCCTCTTTTCTAAACTATGAGACGATGTCGCTAGCTGAAAACATTAAAAAAACAAAATGATCATTCTGAATTAAATTATATAAAAACAACAAATGCAGGACGAATTTAAAGGAACTACATACTAAAAATAACAAAAAAGAAAACCATTTTAAATAAGTTGATCCTCTAAATTCGTCCCGCTTCATACGATAAAAGCGAAAGCGAATAAAATTACCGTAACCCATCTACTATCTACAATTTACATTCATTAGTTTCTATGACGTTAAGTTCCGTGATAGATAGGAATCGAGAATTCTTAAATACTACGAAAAAATGCAGAAAAATATATGCATTAGTGCATAGATTCCCAAACGACTTTTCGTGGGGACGGTAACGGGTCCAAAGGCAAATGGGAGGCGCTAATGCACACATATCAATGTTTTACTATTTTAAAATTAATTAGGTAATATATACCAGCCTCAGCCACGAGTAGCAAGGTTACCGAGATGAGTGAAAGAAGGAATTAATTTTTAAATTGTGATTATTACTACATAGACAAGTGAAATTTATAAAATTATCTATTAAATTCAATAAACTTTTATTTTTTTGTAAAAAGGGGCATTAGTTAACTTTTTGCATACCGTATTAGAGACATATAAAAACAATAGCTATGCGTTTTAATAAAAGTTTGGGAAAATATGCACAAGTGCAATGCAGTATGATGCGATACTAAGCGATGAAATCCCGCGCAGCATCGCACCACGCCATATGGACAATCTAGAGCACCCGAAAAACAAGACCGTCTTCCGGTACATCCGCTTTATAAATAAACAAGGTATTTTTAACCACTCACATCGCGATATCCACTTATTTTTATCATCAGGAACGCAACGCTATAGAAACTTGGTGTTTATAAAGAAGTGATAGCAAAACTATAAGCGGTAGTTGTAAACACGTCGCGATTGGAGGAGCTGCCATGCCATGCATAATTCAATCGTCGTACGGAACGATTTGCTAAACTTTTACTTGTCCGCTTGGAATTTACTACGTCCGTCATCCGTGAACGGATTTTTTTTTTTCGCTGAGAATTCTACGACTGTATTAAGTTTGTCGGTTTTGTGGACTGTAACTGTGGCGTTGTGAGGATTTTTTTGAGGTTATCTGGAACGCTGTATTCTGGATGGACAGTGTGAGAAATATTTTGTTAAGTCTAGAATGATGTTTTATCAGTGACTAAATGGATGAAAAAAACACATGTTTAAACGCAAAATGATAAATTGCGTTAAGGATAAGGGGTGCTATTCTCTAAGAAATCAGTTTTGAGGTCGCTCCAGGCTGATTTGCAAATTCAATTTACCTATTTGGATTTCGACGCTGGGCCAGCGCTGCGCAAGAAATCAACCTAGTTTTCTTAGAAAATAGGAGACAAGAGGACGATGATACAGTGAGCCAGGTTAAGTAGGCTTTGGATGAGTGAGAACCTCGGTTACTGATAACTGCAATGAGATTCCGAATTCCCGACATTTTGAATTCAAAATACTTCTGTTGCTGACAATAATAAATATCAATAGCTGTGATATTTGTTTTAAATCAGTTAGTGAGACAATTATTACAATATTAGAATAATCATGACGCTGAATCATTAACAAAAATTTAAAAAAAAATATTAAGTATTAAATTACTACAAAGCTTTTCAATAAATTGTGTGACTGTAACAATTTTACCTGATAGTACCTAAATGACTACCACTAAATATTTCAGCCGGCACGCGTCATTAAAAATTAATTACTGGCCTAGTAAGTGATTATATATATAAGGTGCTTTTAAAATATATGCCACGCTCTCCAGGGCGTGTAGCACTATGTTTATAGATTACAATAGTGAAGAGCTTTCGTACCCCGGAACAGTTAATCCAGTTTGAGAAAATAAAGTAGTTAAATAAATATTGACTCTTTTCTGCACAACGTGGTTCACAAATTACGCGCGATGTTTCTCTTCGTCAATGAAACAGCTGCATTAGCTATCTCTTTCCATTCGTTCTACGAATGAAAATAAAATCAGCTGACTAGCTTGTCTCTACCTAATTCACTAGGTACGCAATAATACGTAGGCAAACAAGTGTTTTAAAGTGCAATTACTTACCAGTAGTTACCAGTTACCATGATAAACTTCAAAACAGTCCATTTCAAGTTAGTGTAAACGATAGGTACTTAGACTAACCTTTCGACTTTTGTAATTACACACACAATTAAAGAACAAAACGCCGGCGTTCGCTTAGGATTCAAAAGTGTAATATCAAATAACGATAAATTACAGGAACTTGGCGTATTTAAAAGTTATTTACCTACACCAATTGCACTGTATTTTCACACTCCCTACCGACTTATCCACAAAACTGTTGCACAAGTCCACCTCACACAAATGTAGACACGCTTACGTACATGGCTTTTCACTTTGTTCAATGTGTCCGTTTTACTTTTCCGTTGCCTAAATGTTTTTAATAAAAACGCGCGCGATAATAACTCCCGTGGCGGTCGGGGGGCGACTGGCAAGCGGGTGGTCGGCCAGCGCGTGCGGCGAACGGGGAAGTGCGCGCGGGGGAGGGGGGGGCTGCGCAGTGACGACATAGTGGCCAGCGCGCAGGCGGCATTCGTCTGATATGAATGAATGTAGTAGAATGAATGGCGCCGGTGTTTTGCGGCGCGGAGCGGCAACAGCTCATAAAGTGTACAGGATGGTTTTATGCAAAAAAAGAATTAAAATTTATACGTGAATAATTTTTGTATGAGAAAAAAAAACACAAATTATCTACATTTTATCTTTACTATTGTAATCTATATACATAGTGCTACACGCCCTGGAGAGCGTGGCATATATTTTAAAAGCACCTTATATGTGTACACACAAGCACAAGTATTGATTCTGTTACTGATTGTACAGCCTGCCCACTCTAATGTCGAAATTATACAGATAATGTGAGAACGACGTAGAAAAACGTGCTTGTTAAAAGCATTCCAGAGAATTTATTTTCTTTCGATTGAAAATATTGGACTGCATCAAGCACCAGGCTTGCTATTCTCTGAGAAAACAGCTTTGAGCACAGCGCTGGTCGCAACGAAGAAATCCAAATTGGTACATTGGATTGTTAACCTAATATATCTAGACATATGATTGTTAATTCAATGTAAGTATGGGAGCCTACTCGGTCCGGTTTCTGAAAGGAAGATCCGACCCAGGTATGAAGGCTAAGAAAGAACGGGGTGGGTCGTTCAGTCAATAAGAGCCTGACACTGATACGTCATTAGATAATTTCCCCCCATAAAAAAGTACCCATTTTGTATTGCGTCGCTGCAGCCAGCGCTGCATTCAAAGCTGTATTTTTAGAGTACAGCGCTGCACTCAAGGCTGTATTCTTAGAGTACAGCGCTTTGCTCAAAGCTGTTTTCTTAGAGTACAGCGCTGCAGTACGTCAAGCAACACCACCTCCTCCCATCACCGAAAAAAAAAAAACAAAAGCATAAACAAAAAAAAAATTCCGGGAGCCTACTGTGTTGAAAGCAGGCGGCTGTATGGGCGGTAGGTCGCGCACGCTGTTCTTGACGGCGCACAGGTCGTGGTAGATCTCCTCGTCGTGCATGCGCGCGCAGTAGCTCGCGTACTCGCCCACGTCCGCCGCTGGAGCGATGGCGCCACCGCTGCGTTTGCGACCCACCATTTATTTTTACATGCATAAGCTACGTTTCGCTTTTGGATTACCAGCTTTAAGGGGTTTGCTATTAGGCTAGTGAGCTGTCTTGCCAATATGTGCAGGAAAAATACTGTCAAGCGTTATTCGCAGGAGATATTATAATTCAAAATCGTGTGACCAAACAGGAGGACTATGGGAGTCCAAAGGGACGACCATCCGTTAAAATTGGTGAGGAACCGCATAAGTATTTGATATACTCTAAAATAATAAACAAAATCAGCTATTCGTAGGGTTGACAACTGTACTCTAATATAGATCATCAAACTCTACTTTGCGGTGTCTATATTCTAAAAATTAATAGAGTATGTTAAAATAATCACATTTATTTTAACGGCTTTGATCTAGAAACTGGATGAAATCGTGAATTTTTAGTATTTCATTGAAGAAATTTTCGTCTTAACGCTCGTAGTAGCGATAAAAGAAAACCGTGATTTTATTGAAATATGGTTCTTTTTTTTTTCATGACAAGTAAAATTTTCCGTACCTTTATTATATTATCCGTACATTGAACCTTTTTAAAATCATTTTTGTTTTTCTAATTTTCGAAAAATGTTGCCAACCCTAGTTGTACAGTACATTAGTTTAATAAAATGCCGGAAACGAAAAATGAGTCTCATATTAAATGTTACTTTCACCTCTTTAAAATATTGTTAGTGAATTTTAAAGTAATTCTCAGGGTATTTCGTAATACCGGCAAGACGCTCAGCTGCAGTGCAAAAACTAAATGAATATCACGTTTGCAAAATAAATGGGGAAGCTAATGATACAAAAGCGAATAAAATTCGAGAAAAATAAAATTCGAGGTCCATCTAGTTCTATTGTACACGTTGAGGTTAAAACGGCAAAAAGCAAATTTATTTTAAAATAATTTGTAAATTATTTTTGGAAAAAATCAGCAGCAACGTTGACTGACATACAGTAAAAACATCATCGTATACAATTATGCGTTAAAAATAAATGTACAAAATATATGAACAAAATCAATTTAAATCAAACAAGAAAATAGTATGGCGAGTTAAAGATATATCATATTCCCTATATAAAAAAAAAAACTAAGATAGCAAATAGCCAAATAAAACAGTGACCAGCTAAACAACTAGATGACAATACAATACTAGCTACAAAAATACACGAAGATAAATAAAATGACAGGATACGCTAGCATAGTTTAACATCGCTCCATGATAACGATAGGCGCTCCAAATGATAATGGCACTTCCAGAATCTGGAGATGGATACACTGCCTATTTAATAATTGGCCACTTATTACACTAAATAAGTGGTCAATTGAATTTTTAGATCCGTGTAAGTCCCCAAACTTAATTTAAACTTGGAGACAATATAGCTCACGTTTTTATTGTGATCATAGATCAGCATTACTGTTGCCATGAGAGCCTGGCTACATTATCACGGCGCGGCGGCACGTCGACACGTTAAGCAGATATATACAAAGCCACGCCACCGTGTTGTTCAGGCTTTGCGTCGTCGAAATCTCTCGATAAGTCTTCAACCAAAGAGTTTGTACATACACAAGGCGGAACCTAGGCACTGTACCTATACATATATTCGCATGAATGCTACGCCGTAATAATGTAGCCGGTAATCAATTCCAATTCGATATAATTATGGCTGCAAAATTGTCGATAATTATAGAAAATGCCATTATATTTTCACAAGAAGCAATGTTAAAACAGCTAAGGAATCCATAACTAATAATATTCACAGAACCTGCACAACTGATCACACCTAAATACAATAGTTTTCAGGTGTGTACTGATAAGTAGAACTTTAGATAATTTGAACTGATTGGAATGTTTTTGAAATTAAGTATAACAAGTAAGAAACTCAGACTTCCACTTCGAAGTGATCAAAGGGACAAGGCAGGGATGTCATGGAGCTCCGTAATTGTAATAACTATCAGAAATCATAAAAAAAAAACAGTATCTAACAAAAAGTTTCGGATAAAGACGGAGGCTAAATGCCAGCTTTTTTCTTTGGCTATTTCTGGACAAAGCAAAGAAAAGAAGCATATACTTAACAAAAAAATCAAATATCCCTTAAGTATCCGAAACTAACGGATTATCTATATCCAGAAGTCTGTAGGCTTAGTTTATAGCAAATAAAAAAAAAGATTGGAAATTACTCATCCATAACATCCCCGAGGTAAGATTTGAGAGAGAGGAATGATCACGGCATCGGTTCAACTTAGGCCACAGTAGAGATCCTCTGGCTATATTCTATTCTAATTAGGCATAAAACTAACTTTAACTTTTCTACATAAAGTTTTTAATAAATGAATAAGCAAGAAATAATGTATTAAAACACGACGCGTCGGCATTTTGAACTGCCAAAAGAGCCATAATCTGCAGAATATTCTGAGGAAGTTCAACCTGATATGACATTTCAAAGTTTATTCGACCTCTTTCATCTTTAATCGACGAGTTAATTATAGCATAAGTTTAGCTTCGTCGGTGAGCATCAGAAATGGGGCCACTATTTCTAGACCGCGTCCCCGGCTTTCAGACAAAGTTTGACAGATATGGCGATGTATAATCTAGACTTTAACCTAAGTGGAAGCGCAGAAGCTATCCTAGTTTTAATTAGGATTTAGCACTTTACATATATGATGTCAAAATGTTTGTATTATTACTATATGTTGTATAGTAAAAAAGCAAAACGGACTAAACGAACCATTGAATGGGCCCTATTAGGTGAATGCTCTAGAATATCTCAAAAATTCAAATTTTCGGAAGTTTTTTGCAATTTTAAACTTAACATTTTACCTCTTCACAGTTACCCACTGTTCAGTTCAGTTTCACAGTTTACCTCTTCTTTAAGTTAAGTGAATTATGTTGATGATTTAAATATAATTGCGAAAATACATCTTTGAAAATACAACTTTTGATAACATATTAGTACCCGTACCCGTACCCGTAATTATATTGAACCGTAAATTACAAAAGAACGTACTTGAGTTTGAATTTTGGAGGCTACACTAGAGCATTAATCTAAAACGCAAGATGTTATCGAGGTAGACTTAAGAAAAGATGGTGCGGTGACCTGCCCCTGCTCTCATAAGGTTTAATTAAACAGATCTGTGGTGAAAATGGAGGGGGAGCTCAGTGGTGGGTCAATAGACATAGTTCTACAAACTAATCAATAAGTTCGTTACAAATCAGAACACACGCTGTGTATCATGCCCCTATGAAGCATATCTACACGACGAGCTATGCTGGAAGCTGGACAGCGATCCCCGCTAATTTGTTATAACATCACGCTTGGTACACATCTTACAAGTTTTCATCTAGTTTATCTTCACATCGATCTAAATTCGTTTGTTTATGTGTTCAAAAATGTAATATCTGGAAGAAGTTATCTGATTGAGAAGATTGAAAAATGGTATTGCAGTAAGTAGTTATAGTACGTGGCAAAATAAGTAGACCATTTGCTATAAAGTGAAGCCCTGACTTCGATTAAGACTTGAAAATCAGTAACTACGCATTCAGGGTCAACCGCCTGTGGTTCAACTTGTGTGACGAGGATTGATTTTCGGATCTCAATCGAAGTGGCGCGTAACAATAGCAAATGGCCTATTTATTTTCTGCATACTACACTGTTTAATGGTATCCCCAACAGGCAATCATCTTTCCACATTCCGCCAATACGTCAATTATATTCGTTCCCAGTAATACACGTTTACGTTAAACAAAGCGATGGCACGCGGAAGAAAACCAACTATTTATGATTTAGAGCTGTACAAAGTATCTACGAAATGCGAGGCAGCCGTGTAAAACGTGAGTGTTCCCGAAACTTGGCTACCGGCTGACTATCTTACGTCTTTTGTTTTTGTTTCGTATGCGAACGAGGAACAATGAAGCTGGGATGTATGGCTAGCTTTTCCCCACGACTATACGTAAATGTCTGTTATTCGGACGCGAAGTTTGAAGTCGGAGGCAGATAAAAAGTAGCCTGTGGTTTTCCTTAGGGTTAAACCTTACTCCGTACCAAATTACATCAAAATCGGTAGAGTTTGACGGATCATCATCATTTCATCTGAAAGATTTCCCAAAGGTCCACAGTTGGACATAAACCTTCCCAAAGGTCCCGTTCGTTTTGCATCCATCAGATTCCCGCGACCCTCACTAAGTAATCGGTACTGGTACTTGGTAGTTACTCCAGAACGTTTTGTCCTCATCGAGCGTTCATTCTGCGAGCACAATGCCCTGTCCAGCAGAATCGCCTAAACTAAAGTGGCGACTTTAGTTCGGCGTTTCTTCGCGAGCTACCTCGGTAACCTTGGTTTTCCTACAGATGTTTTCATTTCTAATGTAACAAGTAAGGAAACTCCGAGAACAGCCAATTCCATTGCTGCTTTAAGTATTTTGACGAGGCTCATTGTAACCAAGTTTCAGGAACTGTGATTGATCTATTTACGATCTGCTCCTCTCCTCAAACAGGTCTAAGAGTGTCAGTGGAAATGGACGCTAATTTATAGTTTCTGTATGATAGACCACAGAAGCGAGGCCACGGGCTAGCAATATTAAACAAACCAATAACAAACCTAATGCCTCTATAAAACACGTCAACTCAATTGATTGATCGAACAAGAGCGGAATTTTATTACGTACTAGTTGCTTCGCCTGCGTGAACGTCGGTTACTCCGTATCCGATTACCAAACCCCGTTTTACCCCCTTATGGGGCCAAGGGTTGATGCGAAAGCGCAACACCGAGGCCCTGGAACTAAGGCAGGAACGAACGGTGGGTCTGTCTCCGGCTCCGCCCAAGGGCGCGATTAGTCATTCGATGATTTTTCCCACCATTAAAAAACCTCTTATGGATGAAATTTCGTAAAATCCATTCATTAACGGATATCTACACCTTGTAAGGACCCTACGTGCCAAATTTTAAATTTGCAGGTGTCATTGTTTCTAAGATTTCGATCGATTTATCAGTAAGTGGTAATTCGCTTTTATTTATTAAAATATAGATACAACGAAACAGTAGAGTGTTTACTTTTTCCTGGAAGTTGTCAAGCAAATAACTTCTCTAGAATTGCATGCTATTTCTACCTTGAAAATGTTAAGTAAGAAGTATTATAATGCTATTATTATCTTGCGTGCCAATCATTGCGTTGAATACTCGACGGTCAGCGTAGCATATTAATCAAGAAATGGACATAATTGTCCAGTTTTGCTTAAGCCGGCCGGCTAACGGAAATACTGGCCATATTTAGGTTTTCACTAGATGACTAGACGTCTCCCGCGGTCTTGTCCGCATCTTTGATTACTGGTCCGCTGCCGTGGGTCCTAGCGTGATTTTATATTGCCAATAAGCCTTCCTCGATAAATAAATATGGGTCTTTACATCCAATATAAACTGTTTTAACCTACGTCGTAAATATGCAACAAACACTCTCACTTTTATTCCTTCAGGCTCGCATATCCACAACCAAATACTCAATTTCGTCAGCTTTTCTGTCATTTATGTGTATAGATGAACTAAACGCGATAGAGTACCAAGTCGCAAACACACGGCCCAGGCATGACACAAACATAACATTCAATGGACAGATCAGATGCCGGCAGTCAAAAAGGGTTAAAAGAATATTGTGTATCAAATCAGTCAGTGGCGGATTTGCCCTAAGGCCCAGTAGGCCCGGGCCTAGGGCGGCCGGATATAAAGGGCGGCAAATCGTACAAAAAAAATAATTGTAATGGGTGCGACGGCAGTGTGAAGCTGGTGGCAATGGGCGCGACTCTGGAGTTGGACAGGCGCTATATTTAGATAATGAAAAAGGTCTCACTCAATCTCTAATTCTCCATACCTACCTACATAAATAAAACGTACCAGAATCAAGTATCATTACGTTTTTTTTACGAGCAATAAAACATCAATTTGAACATTAATTGAATGGAACGTTGACACAAAAATTCGTGAGGGTCATCAATGCATGGAAAATCTTAACACCGCGATTCAGAAAAATGACGTATTTGCAGAACGCCATCTATGGGTAAATGGATATAAGTCCGTAATGAAAGTTGTGGTAGCGGCATTTGACTTTTTAGTAATTTTATATTAAGTATCTCCGAAACTGTATGACCAATTGACATACTAGACCAGTGCAGATAGCTTTTGAAAGGGAACAAAATAGTAGTAGAATGAAACCCATTGGAAAAGGAAGATAATAATAACTACCGGTTCTATGGAAAAATGTCTAATAGCAAACTTGTAGGTCATAAAAAGATCTACCACTTTTGTATTTACACTTTTTCACACAGCTTCAAAATCTATGTGAAAAGTCCAAAAAACCGAATTTTTTAATTTAATTTTTATATCCTTTAAAAATTACTTTTTTTTTCACAAAATTTGGTGAAAAGTTTCCTTTTTATGTCCCAAACTTACTATATTTTTTTTTTATTTAAAATATTCACAGTTGTTCTTTATTTTGACTTAACATCGAAAAACAGCCTATTTTTCAATCGAAAAATCTCCCGTAAAAATATGTGATTTTTTTAAAAGTTTGTAGACTTCTTATTCACTGAAATCTTTACTTTTTGATGGTGTAAAAAAAGTATACATTAATACAGTAAGTTTTTTCAGAAAATGCAAAAAACGAAAAAAATCTCGAATCAGAAATTACTTTTGTTTAATCATTATTAGCGACCCCCTTCAGCTTCGCGCGGGTGTAAAGGTGATATATTATACTTATAAACCTTCCTCTGGAATCACTCTATCTATTAAAAAAACCGCATCAAAATCCGTTGCGAACTTTTAAAGATCTAAGCATACACAGGGATAAGCAACTTTGTTTTATACTATGTAATGATGTACTGAGGTATTTATTAATATTTTTATAAGATTTAAAGGGGATTTCATGTAGGAAATGTGACTGCTGCAATTTTTTGCAGTAAAAACGTTGTCTTATTAAATTTTAGCCTCGTTTAGTAATTAAATTTTAAGAGTTATTTTTATTCATTACAATATGTTTAAATAATATAATCTTGTTAATCACAAGCCTTATAATATTTTATCTTACATTCTAATCACTTATCCATTAGTTTTTCTTTCTTAGTTTCTTTGATAGCATTTCTTCATGGTTAAATTCGATAAACTTACTTACTTATGATTCAGATGATGAAATTCATCACCTGAATCATTAAATTCCTCGTAGGTTAGTTCTTCCACATTTGAGCATTATGTGAGCATACGCAATTACAGCAGCACCATTTCCAACATGAAATCCCCTTTAAATCTTATAAAAAATTTAATAAACACCTCAGTACATTATTACATAGTATAAAACAAAGTTGCTTATCCCTGTGTATGCTTACATCTTTGCAACGGATTTTGATGCGGTTTTTTTTAATAGATAGAGTTATTCCAGAGGAAGGTTTATATGTATAATATATCACCTTTGCACCCGCACGAAGCTGGAGCGGGTCACTAATAATGATTAAACAAAAGTAATTTCCGAATCGAGATTTTTTAGTTTTTTGCATTTTCTGAAAAAACTTACTGTATTAATGTTTACTTTTTTTACACCATCAAAAAGTAAAGATTACAATGAATAAGAAGACAACAAACTTTAAAAAACATCACTCACTCACAATCAAAATAAAGAGCAACTGTGAATATTTTAAATCAAAAAAATTATAGTAAGTTTGGGACATGAAAAGGAAACTTTCATCCAAATATTGTGAAAAAAAGTAATTTTTAAAGGAGATAAAAATTAAATTAAAAAACTCGGTTTTTTGGACTTTTCACATAGATTTTGAGGCTATGTGAAAAAGTGTAAATACAAAAATCGTAGATCTTTTTAGAACCTATAACTTTGCCATTAGACTTTTTTCCATAGAACCGGTAGTTTTGCCGGAATTAGAGATAAACCATTTTTTACCCTTAAAACCGCACACCCATCCACTTCCCGACCTCAGATCGACCGTAATTTATTTTTCCTTAAATTTTTGCTATATTATCTTCCTTTTCTAATGGGTTTCATTCTACTACTATTTAGGTCCACTTTTTATCGTTAACAGTGCTAATTGCACTGGACTTAGATACTGTAAACGGCAAATCTTATCTGTATAATGTCCTTGTGAGGGTGAGATGATTTATTTTGATCAGAATTAATATTTTGTTGCATAAATAATCAATCAAACTTAAGGAAGCCGAAAAAAATCTTTTTTAAGACAATAAAACAGAAGACAACGATAAAATATAAAAGATAGACGAGTTTTGTAAAACATTTATATTATTGAAACCTAAAACCGTTTTAAATATTTTATTTAAATGTTCAAAAATATTCTAAACTAGCTTTATAAGCTAATACTTTTAGTTAAACAGTTTACGGAATCAATTAAAAAAGGGAATAAAGTAATTCATGAATAATGTGTCTAGTAATGATGAGTGCTGAGAAAGGGGGCGGCACGTAGCCTGGGGCCTACAGCGGCCAGGACTGCAAATCCGCCACTGAAATCAGTAGTTTCTAAGATGGCATATAGCTCTGCTCTTTAATTCTTTATTGTACACTTAACATAGATACAATGATTTGACAATTCATGTACAAAGATGAGCTTAACTCAACAATGAGTTTTCTCCCAGCAAACCTTTAAGTAACACTCACTCACTCTATGTCATCTCAAAAGTGTTGCTATAAATTACTACTCTGAATTTGGGCAACACCTTGGATAGGTGCCTACCATTGCTTAAAAGTAAAAAACTAAACGAAAAGTCGGGACTAGAAATTACATCCTTCGCCGATTCACATCCAGCAACAAGTTCTTCTCAAAAGTTTTTCCAGAGTTTGCATGCCAAGCGTGGTATCGTTCCGCCCACGCTATAGAAGTGGACATAGCGCTGAATCACACCCGTCGCATCGTAACGGATTGCTTAAAACCTACCCCTCTGGCGATGCCGTACCCTCTAGCAGGTATAGTTACTCCAGGAGAAGAAAAAGAAGGAGAACAAACAAACTTTTCAGCTTTATAATATCAAGTAATAGTAGGTTGCTAAAGAAACCACAAAAATGTAATGAGATATCGGCGAAAAAATAAAAGCCCGAAATAAGTCTGTGTACAAACATTGGTATGAAAACAAATCGTGCGTTAATAAGCGTGGGAGGAAACCTTTTAAGAAATTACGCTATTAATATACTAAGCGAACATTATGGCGAAGAAAAGATCTATTCCCGAGGGCCTTGTTAGGGGATGTCAAGTAATCATGTCGAGAATGTGTTCCTTTCACCTTTGACGTGTCTACGCCATTGACGCGACGTAATGTTGCCACTTTATACAAATCTATTTATATACAAAAAGAAACTGATTGACTGGCATATCAAAGGACGACTCAACTATTGGAACTAGGGCCGTGAACTTTTACACAAAGCTTGCTTTTATTACGTGGGCGAGCACTAACGAGTTCTTGGAAATTCAACCATTAAGGGAGCAAAAATGAGAAAATTGATTTCTATACAGATTCACATTTTTAGGTAACTTATATCACTTATATGTATAATAAAGATTGTCATTTTTCTTTTTCAGAACTATCCCCAATTTACAGGTTTTTAAAGATGGTATGGAAGACTTTTATAAGTAGTAAAAATTCATTACTAGTTTTTCAAAAACCCTGAATATACGGTTTGAGGAGTGTTAAAGTAGCAAGCAAAGTGCTGTAATAATATTTTTCTTTTTTCATTTATATATTTTATTCATAATAATTATTATTATATTATATTCAAAATTATTTTTTCAAAATTTTTCTCAAATCTGTTAGTACACAATACCGTTCCGACGTCTTTGTGTCGAAATCATTACCGGCCCACGCTGAAAACCAGTGTTGTGTGCTCGTCGCACTACATGTGGCCACGGCATTATTGCTGAGTGTTCGGACGTTTTGCGCGGATACGTGGCACATATTTTCCCTATACAATTTTTATAATATATAAGCTAGTCTTAATATTGCGTAATTTCTCGTAAAAAGTTTTTCTTTCTTTGCATGGTTAGATACTCTTTTTTGCGTTTTAAGGTAACACCTTCGAACAGTCACGCAGCTCTAGAAAACCAACCCAACTTCAAACCTACTGAACAAATTGTCATACGGTTTTCTTTTTTTTTCATTCAAGAAGAAGGTTTGGGTGGGTAATACATGCTTAATGTCGAAAAGAAATGGCCAGAATTTTAAAACTTTCTAACACTCGTGCGTTGCTGAGGCCGTTTCCCTAGAGATAAAGAGTGCAGTACTGGTGTACTACTAATACCATTTGACAACCTGCTATAAAGGATAACGGTTTGATAAATGTACTCAAAAGATAGATAGATAAAATATGACTAAAACTTTCTGAGAAGTACCCAGCAAGCTTATCTGGCGTTATCTGGTTCGCGAAAACGGCTCGTTGACGTCGCTGCGTCGCTGCGCGGGCGCATCTAAACGTTCAATTGACACAGTCGTAACTGTCCTAATCGTAAGAATTTGCATTACGTCATTCCACGGGTTTATTACAATTACTTCCGTTATAACCGATAATTTACTGTGAATTAAATATTATCGGGTTTTGGGAAAATTACTGTCTCATAACTTTCTAGTGGTGTATACAAGTCAATCAATTAATTGATTTGAATGCGAAACATATGCAAATGAATTAATTGTACAATACATTGTCTGTCCGTTAGTTTGTATCATTTGAATTTGCGCAATATTTTAACTCTACAGTCCCAGAGCTGTCGGCTGCTAGGATTCCGATCCCGAATTCTGGCCAGCGTAGGCGCGGGCTTGTGGATGGTGAGCAACGGGTAGCTCGCCGTCCAATCGTCTGGTAACCGTCCGGACTAAGACCGGTCGTCGTCGGCGCAATGTTCCCCGCGCGCCACAAGGAGTTGTCAGCAAATCGTAGGGACCCTGCAGAGGGGTCGAAGCCAAATGGGCCCTAGGATTCGCGTCTGAAAAGAAGGCTCTGGCCCTGGTACCTATATATGGCTTCGTAGGAATGGGGTAGGTTGTCTAGTCAGTGAGAGTCTGACACTGTTTTCTGCTCCGCCCCGGGCGGGATTCGCAAAAAAGAGCTGTCGAGATGGAGTATCTTAACGACTCTGACAAAATGAACATAAAATATTATTTTGTCAGATTAATTCAACGTGATCGTTTAGAGACTCTCGTCAAAAACTTTAGAGAATTGCGGAACTGTATTGAATCGAAAATGTAAACAAAGATTTTCGCGGTAGTTTTCTTCAATGAAACTTAAAAATATCTGTTCTAAACATAGCGAAACATACGCAACCACTCTATTTTATCTTTACATCACGCTTACATATACTCGTAGGCGAAATATTACGAGTCAGGGTATGTGTTTATGTTTGATACTTTTTCACACTTAAAGAGCTTTGGATTTGGGTGTGATTGTACACACAGGTAGCGCATTTTCTGGAATAGCACATAGGTAGGTTTTCTATCCCGCAAATGCGGAATCCCGCACCTTTTTCGCGGGATCACGGGAAAAGTTGTTAAAACTCATTTAATGAGGCTGTGCTGGGTCTAGCTAATAGGTAATTGGAACAACGCGTAGTCTCTTAGGGATCCTGCAGAAGGGTCGAAGCCTACTGGGGACAAGGGTTCGCGTCTTAAAGGAAGGCTCTGGCCCTGGTATTTAAAAGGCAATGTAAGAACGGGGTGGTTTGTTTAGTCAGTAAGAGTCTGACACTATATCCCGCTCCGCCCAAGGCCGGGATTTGTCATTTGATGATTTTTATCCACAATAAAAAAAAGAATCGTCTAATTCTCACCCAATTTTCTGGGAAATATTATCACGATCCCGCACGAGTAATCCCGCAATTCTGATCCCGCGAAACAATTGCGGGATTGAATTACCTAGTTATAATGAAATTCTAGCTTTTTCAGCATGGCACATCAACCTAGTTCTGCAAAGGATGAATGTGGGTTGAAAGTTAGAACTGAACTGATATAAAACTTTGTGCTCGCTCGCCTCTGTTGGACCTAGTTAAAGACTAGACACATCTCTAGGTATAAATATTAATATTACAAATGTGAAAATACCTCGAATCTGTCTGTCACGCTTTCACGATTAAACTACTGAACCGATATTGATGGAATTTTAGTGCAAAAAAAAATCGATATTGTTGTGGTTGTCTTTTTTTAACTCAAAGGTGATAGAGAATGCCTTGTTGCATTAAGTCCGCCTATGTACCACTACTGAGCATGAAGAAATATTGTTTTGAATGAAATAAATATTGTTTTTTTATTCCTATAAACTAGTGCTTGACTGCGATCTTACCTGATGGTAAGCAATGATGCAATCGTTGATGGTGAGGCGCACTAGTTTAACATTAACATTATTTACATTATTTATCTATGTATCGTGTTTAGCATTTATTTTATTCTTTTTTAATATAAACTGTGATACTCCATCCTAAGGTTGCGAAGTTGTTACTATTTTGGTGTAAATAAATAAATAAAATCATTTTATTTCAGACGTTAGTCCATAATTTTCAAATTCATCTACATTATTCTATTCTATTGTAAATTACATATATTGAATTAGTAAATTTAAAATAAAGATTATTCTATCAATCTATTTTTCGAGGAAAATAAGGATTAACGGTAAAACAGAGAACCGTCTGATTATGTAGGTATTACGAAAATTGTGTTAATTTGAATTTTAAAGCTTAAGCAATAACATTTTTTCAGCTTATGCACGCAAATATGAAAGCCGTTGTCTGACCTCGAATGGTTTTAATTAAATTTTGCGTAATACATTTCAACGGTTTTTCTTTGAGTTTCAAAAAACATATATTATTTCTTTTTAAACCTTTAATATGAGTGAAAAATATGAATGTGAAGGCAAATCATTGCGACCGATACGGAATTCTGTTTTGAGAGTGTTAGGGCTACAGTGACAATTTTCCACATGTAGCAAATACGTTTTTAAACACAGAAAGAAATAAACGGGGGTTGACGCGTGACCCGTGGGGTTCGCTTGGCACACAGCGATAAATGCGATAAATATATGAAATTGTGGGAGAGCGTCAAGTTTTTTCCGTACTCGTGTGGAAAACAGTCAATTGCGTGCCTAAAAACCATTCCTGTAAAAAGCTTGAACTGTCCCTTCCTTATGTTCTTCGCGAAAAGTCTCTACATTCATATCTCTATGACAATTTCCAAAGCTTCAGTATTGACTGACAATAGTTATTGACAAGCTGTAACTAGATCACGTTCACTATTTACTTAATTGGATAGCTGACCTTTCATGTGGGAAGCATGGCGCATGAAAATAATACGCGTGGCCTGCGGGCTCTTGTGCCCAAACACACTGCTATTCAATTACGTTACCGTAATCATTCATTACGTCATTACGTAACCGTAATTGGATTTTACATGTTCTGTTAACTAGAGGCAGGTTGGACAGGAATATTGTCACAATATCCTTTTATAAAGTAAAACGTCCCGTAAACGTACATAACGTACATTATGTATATTTTAAGTGACCGTTATCTAAGAACTTCAGTATGTCGTTGCCGGATCATAGAAAATGATCATTCATTCGTGGAGATAAAAGGTCTAAAGGAAGTAGGCCAAACGAGGATTCAAATATCATCAAACATTAACGTTTAAAACGATCTGGCCAATTTTAGGTGGCCATATCATGAAGTGATTAATTTCGTAGGGACTCTGCAAAAGGGGCGAAGCCTACGGGGGCCCAGGGTCTCTTTCTGAAAGGAAGGCTTGGCTCTAATTTTATAAGACATTGAATCTTGTAGAAGTATCCGCGCAAGCGATACAATTCGCACGGACCCCTAAACTTCAAAAACCTCAGCTTGCAAAAATACTGGAACAGTCTAAGCTTGATAGCAGTAGAATAGCAACAGTGAACAGTGTAGCTAAGTAGTTTTTAACCTAAAACACGTACTCATAGACGCGTAGGTGTCGAACTGCGTAATCCGCAAAGGACTCGCGCAGATTCCACGTACTCACATCTACTACACAATGAAGTAGAAAGTTCCACGGCTCCCACGCTCCGCACGTTTAATTAAATTAAAACTTTTCACCACATTATGAGGATGCATATGTAGGTACGAGTGACAAAGGTCGGGTCATCCATCTTTGTTTTAAAAGGTCTGCTAACTTGAAAATTGGGACAAGCAAATAATTGGGTGCGATAATCCTAATTACTTTTCCGTGTTTGTGTTGTTGTCTTTAATAGTTTCATCCATAGTAATTATAGAGCAGTGATGACTTGTGTCCTTGAGTCCTCAAGGAAGGGAAAGGCCTGTCAGCAAATCATAGGCCCCAGCAAAGTCGAAGCTCTAGAAAATATTTCCCGTATTTATTAATTTACAATTAGGATAACTAATTTCCTTAGTTTACCTAAGGAAAATGTTAGTGCTTCAAACTTGATTTGCTGATTTAATTTCATGCCCTCATATACCTCATATGAAGGTGTGTATTATTTCAGTTACAAGTTGTATTTAAAAAGAGCAGACTGGCGCATTGGACCTAAAAACACTTTATTTTTCCCAGGGGCCAAGGGTCTGCTTCTGTAAAGAAGACTGGTATCAAAGGCAACAAAGGCAGAGGAATTGGTTTTTAGTCAGTTTAAGTCTGACATGCCCTCCTGTAGCTCGAGAGGGACGAGAGTAAAATAACAACAGATTTTTCGAAATTAAACTCCAGAGGTTCTAAAGGGACGTCCTAATACGCACGCATAAGCCATTAATATTTAAAACAATCACAAGTTACGTTAATTCTAAGAAAAAATATGTTAGCACATATTACAATGTTTATAACAAGAGCTATGGGAAACAAACCGCGATGCTTTATTTAGATAACGCCAAGAAACGAGCTAAGAATGTGAGCATTTTACACGCGCGCAGTTCCGGGGGAGAGAGCTAGTCTTCTTACTGGACAACATTTAATTTTGAACCTTATTTGGTGAAGTTTAAGGTTGAAAATACAGTGTTTGCAGTAGATGTCAGGTCAATTATACAGACAATGATGAGTTGCACAATTATTAAAGCGTATTCAATTCATTGATGAGCATTCAAAATAGATAAATAACAGACGATGGCAGCGACAGTTAAGCAATATCGTCTAACTGTATTGTTCATCAGATTAATTTAACGAGCTTTGCTGCTATGCGCTAATGTTGATACTAGAGACCGACCTTTTCGGTCTCTGTTCCAGTCAGTTTCGGCCAAAATATTTTTGTAGTGTAAAATCATTCAATAACACCACACTAACAAGAAATGCCGAGATTTATCGCGATAATCGACGTCAACTTTAAGTGTGGCCACGACTTAACGCGATAAATGACAACGGCATTAACGTAGCCATTTGGCGTTAGGCGATAACACAAGCAATTTCAAGCGTAGCCACCCACTTTAGCGCGTTAAAATTATCGCGCTAGTGGGCAATACCGTGGGTCCAGCATAAGGCGGATCGGCATACAAGACGTGTACTGACTTTGGCTTAAGTTCTAGTTTCGGCCAAAAAGCGGCAAAATATTAAATCCGAGCGAAACTTAAGTCCACGATCTACAAGTACGGCCATCGGATCTTGGCGAGTCTCAAGTTAGGCTCAGCGAATTTTAGCTCTTCATAACTCGAAAAAAAAAATAAAGTTTAAAAAATAACACCCGACTACTTAAAAACACGCTCTAAAAAGTACGAAACAAGAAAACACTCTCCAATGAAATTACTTAGTATGTACAAACTATTAAATATTTACCGTTATTAAATAAACTAACTTACACATATTATTATATTTTAATATATTTTCAATTTATAATATTGATAGAGAAATGTTTTAAGGATAAAGCCGTGGTCGTATACCACTTTTTTTAATTTATTATTCTTATGGCATACGACTACGGCTTTATCCTTAAAACATTTCTCTATCAACACGCTTCTAATGATATGTCATTTGTCGAATTCTGATAAGTAGTTTAGAAGTTACGAGGGAACAGATGAACATCCATACCCACATACATACATACAGGTCAAAATCATAACCCTCCTTTTGCTTCGCCGTAGTCGGGTAAAAATGGTGTAAACAAATAAATGCATCTGCAGTTGTTATTCTTGTGAAAACTGTAATTGGCATTTACTTTTTTATAACCTTTTTTGTGAGTTTTCAAGCGCTAAAATTCGCAGACCCTAACTGACTCGCCAAGATCCGACGGCCGTACTGTACTAATCATAATGGTTACGACTTACGATATACACCTAAATCGTTTGTTTATGTGTGTTAAGGGTTTTCTGAAATGACGATCACCAGGTGGTATCACTCACTCGTCAGGTCCAAACACCTTTTAAAACCGCTGTTAATGACATTATCAGCTGTTAAATTGACGTTATGTATACGTTTCCAAAGTAAAGAGCATTCGGCTAAGTGGCGCCAATTGGTGGTGTGAAAACCATTCATTGTTTTTCAATCAACGATTTATTCGATAAATTAATATTTTATGAAAGACTGTTAAATTAAGCTTAACTATACCGATATAAAATAGTTAAAAATAAGTGTACAGAATTTTTTTTTGTCATTTCTTGTCAGTTTTTCTGTTCGTCAGCTTTGGTTTCGGTTAAATTGTCAGAAAAGCCGAAAATGAAGGCTTCGGTTTAGGCAAATTTCATGTTTCGGCCGAACTCTAGTAAATACTGAAGCATTGGCTCATTGGAATGGTGCTCAATGAACTGTATGAAAATTATTCAATGGGTTAAATGTAAAGGCATTTTCACACTGAACAGACACCCGCCGTATAAAGGGGCAATTTAAATTAACAAAATTTCGCAAATAATTTGACGGCTTCATTGGCGCAGTGGTGGAGGGCCTGACTGCTGCACTGCGATTCGCATATTCAATTCCCACAAGGACCCGATATTTGTATGGACGATATATGTATGATAGAAATTACAAAAATATACAAAAATACAGAAATCTGCGACTAATTAAGCTTTTGAGCGTTTGACAGTTCATCACAAAGATAGTCAGAAACGCAATTCATCTATAAATGTTATGAGGAGTAAAAGGATATGGATTCATACTTCACATTTGGATCGAGAGATTATTTAATTTTTAAGTTAAGTCGATAGAGACGTAAGTCCCAGCAGTAGAAACATCATAAGAAGCTAATTCGTATCTTAAGAACTAAAGTCAAACCTACCTAACACTGAGCGTGATACTGTACCAGTCACGACCATCTTTCATTTCTCTGGAGCACATTCAACACGAAATGACACTAAGCTGCTCAGAAAGTTTCAGTTATAAATAACAAACGGATTACCCATTGTTATTTGATGATAACGTGGCGACCGGCGCACATGATTTGAATATTAACGACTCGGATGAAAGTATACCGTATTAGAATGTACCAAGCGTGTGTTAAATAACCGAAATGAACGAATATTCGTTTTCACGGACTGATATGGCTGAAAGTTTCGCTTGACTTGAGGTAGGTATATTTTTTTTAATTAAAAATCAATATGACAATTTGTCAAGAGGTTGTAAAGTGCTAGACTGTCAATATCAATGATATTATATTAAACAGATATGTCGGTGTTTGACATGCACACTGCAGTTGTAAATAAATAAATCATTAATTGCTTTTGACATAATTGAATTTGCCTTGACATTGGCAAAATCACCGACGTTCGTCGATGGAGTCATACACTTAAAAATTAAGAAGAAGAAAAAGAACAGATATGTCAGATTGCAAAGTTTGATGCAGAAGGACCAGGACGGACATTTTGTTTTTATGATTTTTTTTTATTTGATTTGATTTCTTTGATATTTTAGTTATGTTTTACCTTGGCATTGGCAAAATCATCGGACGTTCGTTCGAAGGTGCCATATACTTAAAAAAAGAAGAAGAACAGATATGTCATGAGCGCATACTGAAGACTCGAAAAGATCCTGATTAGGACTTTTTTAAGTGATTTTAGTCAGTACACTGTTGGTTTACATTTACGCGTATAACAATAGTTGTTTCTTTTTTTCCTGTTGGATATATTACGCTATTCCATCTCTATTATTTTTACTTGCATAAAAAGTGTGTGTGCGTGCTGCCGAATTGTTCCGTTGTTTTGTGTGTGTGTAAATATCTGTTTATTAGAATATCATTGGACAATATACTGTAGCAATCAGCATCGATCGCGCGCTTGACAATTTGTTCAATATCATTTTCTTTCTAGAAGCGCAATAGTCTCACACAGCTTTGATCAGTGAGCGTAAGGACAGCGTCATCAACTGATTACCTCCATTTTAAGGTAAAAGGGGTACCCAATTGTTGCAGCTTCTGTCTATATTCTAAGGGCGCTTGTACACGCTAAGAAATTTCACCTTGTTTACGGTAGATAAAACAAAATTAACATGTACCTACCATCAAAAATATTTCCGCCTAACTACAATTAAATGCATTTTTGCCCGCACTCGAAACGTAATCTTCAAGGGTTTGGTTTGGTGCCACGCTGCAAGATATTATAAAAAAAAATTGGTGCGAAAATCTATCGCGGCATCCCCTCATCTACCTCACTCCCCCTACCACACCATAACAACCTCACGCGTCTACTTAGAGATTTTTTTCTTGCTGAGCACCAAAGCAAATGTACAAAGTTTAGAAAAGACATGAACAGTAGTATTCTAAACGTGTACAAGCGACCCTTAGCTCAATCAGACGTACGTTCGATGATCTTAGTTAGTGCATGACCGGAAGGGTTCTTCGTTACGAGCCAATCAAAACCATCACCATATCCGTCCGTATCTAAAAACAAACACCCGTAAAACTCAGAAAAGAGACTAACAAAATCAGCCACCTCTGGCGCTGTCGAGTTTAACTTGACATAGCAGAGGTCCTCGTAAATCTCCTCGACGCGATCCTCACAGGTGGCGGAGGGGATGGTGAACTGCACCCAGGGGACCTCGGTGGTCGCGGGGTGGCCGGGGCACTGCTCCACCACGCTGGAGTACGGGGGGGGCGCCATCGTCGCGCTCGCGCTACTACAAGGACTGTTAGATTACGTCGTACTTTCAAACTTACAACTGATTTAGTTGAAATTAGTTTAGTACTTACACTGATTGTAGATCTTTGTATATATCCTCTTCTGACTGCGTTCTGAGAGCGGAGAATGGTCTGAAAGAAATATGGAAATGTTAGTAAAGAGTTGTAAGTTTTCCATGTTGGCTAATCTGTTTGATATTCGGACGTTATCATTTATAAAAGTGAATTAAACTGTGAATCATATAATCGCCTAGTGAATTAATCTCTCATTCAAAAAAATTCGTTATCATTTTAGCATCATTAAATCTTTACAATTAAGACTGACTCGCTTAATAGTCTTGTACTTTTCAACTGTCAAGAATGCACTCAGAAATATGAAAATAGTAAAGAAAGGGCCGTCTGAACGGATATATTACGCGGCAATTAAATTGAACCCTTTTGCTATGATTACGGCCAGCTCCCCATTTAGATTGAAACCCAAAAATCTGTTATAGTATGCAGCAAATAAGTTTAACTGAAATGGTCATTGTCAGCATGGTTACGCGCGGCCTCCGCTGTGACACACTTCGATTATTATATATTATACCTAGCCTGTGCTGTCCCACTGCTGGGCAAAGTCCTCCCTCCACACTTCGATTAAGACCCGAAAATCTGTTACTATTTTCGTTCAACTTATATGCCCGTTATTGCTATATACTTGTTGTATTTGCCCTTGACTCACTTGATATTCTTGGCGACTGCCTTGGGGCACTGGCTGAGCTTGGCCAGCGTGCACAGCACTCGGTGGAAGTTGGACAGGTCGAACAGCATGGACGGGTCGAAGAGATCCGTCTCTCGCAGCTCGAACACTTCGTGGCATGTTCGGAGGAACACTTTGATGTTGCGCATGCACAGGAACTGGGTACAAGAGAAAATTATGTGGTCATTAATTGGGTAGTAGTGAAAGGGGACATTGTACTTAGTATAAGTTATAAGTATTTATCTATCTACATATATAAAAGGAGAAACTGACTGACCGACATATCAACACACAGCCAAAACGACTGAGACTAGGAGCGTGAAATTTTGCACCAGACTTCCTTTTACGGCGTAAGTGAGCAGTAAGAAAGGAGTTTCCAAAATTCACTTCCTAAGACGATGAATCGGGGATCAAAAGTTTGTTGGAAGAAACCTACTTATACGCGGATAAAACCGCTGGCAAAAATCTAATCCTTTATAATATTGTCTTTTGCTGTGCCCAACAGGGTCCACAATTGTGTCAAATATTTTTTATCTACCATCTATGCATGTACATTTGAGTATTGAGTATTGGGGTGAAAACAGATAAAACGATCACGTCAAGGGTGGACCAAATGATTGTAATGTCCCAACCAATGTGATCTTGCTAGTTTCAAGCCATGTAGAGGGTGGATGTAAACCATGACCTTCAACGCCCTTGGGAGGCGCGTTTTCCCAACCGCAGTGACTGATTAGCGAACGTATTGCCGCGTAGTTTTCATCTATGTAGCCGCAACAGACACCAAGCACACGGTAGCAATCTAGCGTTCAAGGTCAACCTTGGTTGGATCGCTAGATTGCAACCGTGTGTTCCACTTCCACCCATTAACATGACCGTATTAAAATTTTAAGCGCCTGAATGAGATGGTGAAAGAGAAATGATGCTATACACTCTAATAGCTCCATCCCTTTAGCAGTTCTGTTTAAATCAAGGCAAGAGTAAATAGGCTCTTAATAAAGTAGTGCGCCTCACCATAAATGATTGCATCACTGCTTACCATCAGGTGGGATCACAGTCAAGCACTAGTTTATTGCAATTAAAAAAAAAATCGTTCAATGGATCACGTTAAGAACTTGGTAGGTAGGACCTCCATATTTCCTGATAGGTTAAGCAGAGATGTAACGCACATCCAAATATAACAAGTTATAGTAATTATGTATATTATGTTCGTAGTGTTGAGGGACGAACCTATTTCAATACAGAGGAGTCTCTGTTATCCGAACATTAATTTTATGCGAACAAATAACCTATTTACAGTTCAAAAGATACGCAATCGACATGGTATCTTTCTCGAATTAATACAGACATTCAATTATCTAATTTTCCCTTAGAGGGTAAATTTTAAAATAAAAAAGAATCTTCTCTTAGTGTACGCTACGTCACAAAAGGAAGCCTGTGTGTGTGGAAAAATATCACGCTAGTCGCAGTAATGTCACTGTACTATTTTTTTTATGGTGGGCAAAAATTCATCCAATGACCAATCCCACTTTTGGGCGTACCGGGTAACAGTGTCAGTCTCTTACTGACTAAACACCCCACCTCGTCCCTTTTTCGCCTTTCACACTGGGGCCAAGCGTTCCATTCAGAAAGAGACCCTGGGCCTCAGTAGGTTTCGACCCTTTTGCAGGGTCTCTACGGTCGCTGTACGTCAGAATGTAAGCTTGTCAGTAACTCTCATTTTATCAGTAACCAATTAATCATAGAAGACGCATTAAACAAAAGGCAAGTCAGAGGTCGCTCATCAGTTCGGCACTCAGAGCGGTGTGAGAACACTTGTAATTGCCTCCTGATCTTGTACTGATAACATTATCTGTTACAGTGCTACTGTTACGAGGGCCGTTATTTAACCGCAGTTTACGATGTAAAAGTTTTGATAACAGCTGTTTTCGTATGCTCTTTTATAGTCTCATGATTAATGGTTTACGTAAGTGGGTTATTTAACTTTATTATAAAACGTGAATTAAAGTTTGCTCTTGGTGTTAACTGCTGCCAGAGGCTGTGCCCGTGTGGATGTAGAAAATTGTATTAAGGGAACATATTCCTTTAATAAAAATTATCCTAGTACAATTTCATTTAATTTTTTACAAGCCTGAAGAAGTAGGGTAAATACGCTAAATGTCGGCCCCCTAACGGTTTTTCTATATTGGGATGGCTCTGGTACCATCAATTTGCAACATAAAGATGCTTCTGATGCGGTTTTTGATAGTTTGTTATATGTATTTCATGTTTATGGGCATAAGGATAACCTTTCTACTACAAGGAAAAAGTACTAAGGTTTAAATGCGTCGAGAACGAAAAATTCCTAAAGTCGGCCATTCATGGCCCATAGTCGGTCGCGTTTTTCCCAAATGTCGGCCGGGTATAGGGTGTTGTAAATTAAAACTGACAAATATTATTAATATGATTTATTTTGGCAGGAGTCTCACTTATAAGTAGGTATGCCTACATTATTAATCGTATTTGTTTAATACTTACCAGGTAAAGTATTTTTCTATTTGCTTTAAACAATGTTATATATTATAATTATAAAAAATAAAATAAAAACATCAAATAAAAAAAACTGTAATAATTTAAAAGTGATTGCTTTGTCAATAAATAATAATATAAAGGTTACTTAAACATTATTATGCTATGGTAATTATAAATGTGTTTGTCATGAATTAAAAAAGTCGTAATCTCTTCAGTCTTATGGAATTACCTCCCACAAACAAAAAAACAAATGTATTGATTTAGTTCGAAATATAAAGAGATTTTGTAGGGAACTCGTGATAACTTTGAATTATAGAGAGGTTATTAATAATATTATCAACTCCCACTATTTCTTCTTCGTCTTTATAATATTAATAAATTTAATATTTAACTTTGAGAAAATAAAAAAGTAATCAGCCTGTATAGTGGCGCTCGAATTTGAGGCTGGTCGACTTTACGATCTTTAATATTTCTAAAGCCGGCCCCTATTTCGTGTCCATTATTTCTCGAGATTTAACTAATATCACCCCTGCCGCCATTTGGCGATTAAACGTAAAATACATTTATTGGTCTATATGCGTTGCAAATTCTCTTATGGAGCCAATGGAATTACTACAATTGGAATTTTTAAAACAGACTGCATTTACATTAAGTCGGCCACGGCCGAGAATTCGGTTTTAACTCAAAATTGGTATTCTATTGGCGGCCTCCTATTTTTCCTTTAAAACAATACGTAAAACATTGGAAAAACTATCTCAAAATATAGTAAAAATCACTTATTACTAATAAGAAAGCTTAAAACAAAAAAAAAGGAATGTCTTACCGTTCTAATATCAATCCCCGAAATGTGAGTATTCACAGCAAGTAAGGTACTTTTAATATGGACATGACGCTTCGACGGCGCAATCGCTGCTGACGCACAGTACGCGAAGAGTGAGCGACGTAATGGGATAATAACGGTTTGTACATATATAGTATGAACTAAGGTTGTAATTAGGGTGGCATTCTTGCCACTTTATTACGTTTTAAAGGAACGCAAGCTGAAAATGTGCAGACGGCCGAAGTTTGGGGGGGGGCCGACGTATGGCGTATTTACCCTATACACTTTTCCCTACAGCTGTATTAAGTCCTAAGCGATTCTTAAATAATTATTATTTATTTGACTATCTGTATTTACTGCATTTTTTTTAAACCATAGAATTAAAAAAAAATGTCACTCCGAACCTATATAGCTATCGCCGCCCTTGTAAGACATAGTGCGGTCCATTTCTCAAAATTAACTGGTCTGCGACAATTCACGTCGTGGCACGTTATGATGTCGCGACGTAGTTTTTTACGATGCTCGTCGTAGATTCTCACGACGCGACGTCGCATCGCGAAACGACGCCGTATCGTGGTACGACACGACGTCGTATCGTATTTATGTGTCCCGGCCCTCACTGTTTCTACTCTCCTGTTGAACGGGGTAGATGATGAACTTATCCGTTAGGTACGTTCCGTTCTCATGAAGGAGGCGAGTTGACACCCGGTGATACAAGAGTGCCTCCCTAATGTAACTCTAAGGCGAGGTATTGAAGGCTTTCGTGACGTCCTAAGACACCGCCAAGACGTCCACGCTCCGGGACACCACGTCCCCCGTTGTGAGGCGTCACACAAGCGTAATGACATCGATCGCCACGTCAGCGTAGGTGTTACGAGGGAATGCTGTGTTTAGATGTCTATAAGGGCCTTAATGACTAAATTTGAATTGGTCTTTATCTCTGAACATATAATTTACACCAATTTTAAATAACGACTATGTAAACGCCATATTACATGCTAAAGTTGGCATGGCAACTAAATTATTCCACCTAGTTATCACATCACATAAAAATTAGATTGTAATGGTCTTCAGCCCACTATGAACCATAAGTATATACATTTAACTACTCATAATAAGCATGAATTACAGCCAATAATGAGAGAAGTACTGGGTGTCTATAGTTTACCTGTAATTACATACATTGCCTTAAGTATAAGGTACAGAGTGGTACTACCAGTATAACTTGTTAATTTGGGCTTCTATTTGAACTGTTCTTGCTACGAAAATTCTGAAATACATATGATAAATAAACAATAATAAAAAAAAAATAGAAGAATAAAATTGCCAGAGAGAAATTTGAAATTAGTTTCTTATTTAAAAAATGTAATGAGGCTTATATCAGCTTTCATTACATGAACTGAAATATCTTCTGGTATAAAAATTATATTCTAGAATATGGTCTACTCGTACGCCATATGCTTTCATGTGGGCAAAGCCATAAGCAGAAGCTAGTATATTATAAAATAATAAAATTATATGTGATTTATTTTATTTTACTTTATTGGAACATCAAACAGTTACACATTACAACTGAGGTATTCTAGAATTTACAAATAAACTAAGTTAATGTCATGAGAAGAGACTTTTCACTATCATAAGTTTTATAAAAAAATAAACAACTAGTAAATGTAACTAGGATGAGTCTAGTTGGCAACACATACAAGCTATGGCTATTTTATGACAGTGCCCATAAACACAGGAAGACTTTAATGGGCAACAGTTGACACAACCAGGATTGTGAAGACATTAAAGTGATATCCTGAATAACAATAGGGTGTGTTTTTTTTTTACTTTTGAAACCTACACGAATGCCAGTGTTTGCACACCTATTTTCTTTAATTGTGTCTGTAATTACCAACATCAAAAAGTTAAGGTGGCAAATGATCCAATGACTTCTTACACCCTAGGGTAGAAAAAGAGACTTGTCACGAGTTTAACTGACTTAATCTAGTCTGTGTCCTATGCATTCTAAGGCTAAACCCAAGCAGTTGTATGTCTCTCCTTCATCACTAATATTATAAAGGCTTAAGTTTGTATGTGTGTGTGTCTGATACTTGTGTAGATTTTTTTTTTATTTGGAAGACAGATTATGGACTGAATTAGGACATTAGAACAGCAGTTACCAACAAATTAAATAGTCAAGAAAAAATAGAACAGGTGATGTACATAGGTATACTTAACCCACAATTGGATTTTCTTACAGTAAAGCAAAATTTACTTTATAATTCTGTGGGATAATTATCAACATTAAACACAGAAACCAGCAATAACCAGTAAGAAATATTTTCATCTTTTCTCAAGTAATTTTCTAGAACCAAGTATGCCCATAGAAATTCATAGAGGCTATAAAATTAATATGTATTACATTATTAATCCCCCTAATTTTTTTTTTATAAATTGATTGTACATTAATACAAATATAATTTGTTTGAAGGAAACAGCAATCACTCTTGAATGTCACTCATATTTTCTAAAGAAGATAATATTTGTGACATGTACTCTAAAATTAAACAAAAATATTCTTATAACCAGGTAACATTGACAAGTTGAGGTCATTTGGAACACCCCAAGGTATGAGGCAAGTAAGTTAAACTAAACTAACTACTATTATAATGGCTGGTGTTACTATGGTTACACACATCCCCTACTCTGCAGCACTTTGATTGATATCCAAACATTTGAAGATAAAAACTTACATACTGTAAATAATAGGTACTTAATTTACAAATTAAATACAATTGGACTGAAGCCACAAAACTTGAACTTGAATTGAGATTTCCTTATAGCAGATTTAAAAATAATCATGATTATGCTAACAGGAAAATAGGTAATAATAATGTTTTATTTTATAACCAAAGTATACCATAAATCTTTATACAAAAAATATCCTTGGTTGGTATGACATCTTTTTAAGTTTTCTAATACTTTGGAGAAGGTTATTAATCTTTTGACCACAGTAATTACAGACACAATTAAAAGACAGAGAGGTGTGAGTACACTGGTGTCTTGGGGCTTAATGAAAGAAAGAGAAATGAAAAATATAGTATGAAAAATCTTATAATTTTAGAAAACTACAACAGATAAGAAGAGATTAGATACAAATTTATGCAGTCATTGACCCAAGTAGAAGTTTTCTGTCTAATCCTATTTCTTCTAGCCATAATGATGTAGGGATATAAATATTAAATAAGAATAGACAGTATTAGGCAGCGTCTGTTCATTCACTGCAAGTTTACGATGACACAACAGATAACACCGGAACATATATTCAATGGCTGTTGAATACGCACATATCAATAGCGAAGCTCCATTCATGATTGCATGCATAATTAACTACTCTAACACATTATAACTGTTAATGTAATTCTTAATACACATTTGAATACGAGGAAGTCCTCTTGTACGTTACAAACCAAATATTCATTTAAAATGACCAAAAAATAGATCGTGAACTCAAAAACACGAATTAAAAAATGCGAATGTACAAACCTTGTACCAAAATTCAAAACTACGAATGTACGACCTAGGAATTAGTTCCACATAACACGCGTGCAGCTATTATGTGCCAAATTTAATGGTTTTATAGTAATTAGAGTGAAGGTCGCGGCGGCACGGCCACTTACCTGCGCCATCTGAGGCCGCTGGTTCACGTCCTTCATGTCGATGCAGCCGGGGTGGAGCACGTTCAGCAGGTTGCACAACAACACCCCATCGCGCAGGGTGTACGCCAAGTCGTGGATTGAACTCGTTTCCCAGTTCGCCTTATGGTCGGGACGTAGCAAGCCACATCTCGTCAGCCAGGACGCGCACTCGCGCCACAGATCCTCACCGCCAGCAGCCATGATTTACACAAACTTCGAAGCGCACATCGATAGTAACAATACCAAGCACTGCTTTTTAATAATCAACAGGCCATCATTAAACGAGGGTTAATTGATAATTGACATACAAATTGATACAACAAACACAGAACGAACCAAGCGAGAACAAGAATTTTTGACAACTGAAGAATAGAGTTGCTATATCGATAAAATTAACCGCGTACAGATTAGATATCTTCTATCTTTAAGGCGTCCATACACGATAAAGGTTTTGAATTGATTGACGCTGCATGACCGTGTACCAAGTGCAAACTATGCAAGGGTATTTTAACTGTACAGAAAATTGGGGTGTAATTATTAAACCTAATGATTTTACATGTGGGCCCAGTCTCGGCCAATCACCATTGTGTACACGGGAAACCCAGCTTACACAATAGCGATTGGCTGAAGATGAGTCCACGTGTAAACTAGGCACAAGATAAGCTGTCAGCCAACATCAAAGCGACCGCAACCCAAGGATTTATATCTCTCTTTATACTTTCCTTGCACCAACCTGACTCACCACACATTGAAATACTAGTATCGTGACAAATAAAAGTATCAATATTACTCAAGTATTTAGGTATGTACTTTTTATGCGGGTCCAGCCTTACTGTATTTAACATGATGCATTTCCAATAATAGGTTCTTAATAAACAAGCGCGTCTCACCATCAATTATTGCATTACTGCTTACCATCAGGTCGGATTGTAGTCAAGCAGAGTCAAGCACTCATATAAAAAAATCCCTACTTCTTTCTTTCGACTAAAATTATTTAGATCTCTATTGTTCAACGTAAGTAGGTTGGAAAGTGGCACATAAAATTCTCAACCTACTAACTATGTGTGCATGGTTTTTAGTGTATTTAGGGTTAGGTTAAATGTAGTGCTTATATTCGTTTTGGGCTATGTTGGAAGATAGGAATAAGTCAATTTTGCCGCCCCTAATTCATTACCGCTTTTGTATAAAACTGGTTCCCATAGTTTGGCAATTACTTTTGTTTGACAAACTCTAGTAGTTTTGTATTTTAAATTGAAAACAGGATAATCTATATCTATAAAATAATGTAAAATCTTTTTATTGTTTTCAAACCTAAATGTGAGACGAGGATAATGAGGTCATTCAATAACAGCTGTGCTGTCAATTAAATAATTTTTCTGGCAACATTGGTAGTAGGTGGAGTGACGCGACTGCACGTCGAACGAACGATTTTTCAAGAAAATTCATAGAAAAGTGTATAAATCGTGTAAAATCTGTGTTATTTTTAAGTCAAGGGTGAGTTTTTTAATTAATGCTAACCTATTTAATGTTATATCTGGAATAAAATAGTTTAAAGTGCTCAAATCTTATCTATGACACACCCATGTATCGGCGAATTCCTTACGAATGTCCAACTTTCCGAAAGAAATCAGATTCATGACTATCGATATTCAAAATAGAAATCCTTGTTTAGACTATTCAGTAATATTCTTCATTCCCGTGATCCTGCGGAAGTCCAAAATTGGCTCCGGCCATAATCCTTATTAGGTTTATTTTGGAGCATTACGTCATTGTACATAAGAGGGAAGTATGTGGGGTCGATAGGTAGCAGTAGAGTCGCCGGCGGCGGCGGTTTTATTGCGGTACAGTGTCGGCAGTGCGTGTCGGGCACGGCGATAGAATCTGGAGCAGTGCGTCGCCGAGTCCGTCGCCAGTACTTTCTACGCCAATAGCATATCTAGACTTTGTGATCAGAACTACTACAATGTGTACCTCTGCAGTGCTGTGTATTGATTGGGTTTTGGCACCAGTTTTATGTTTTTTGAGCAGGTAGTTGTTTATGTTTACATTATTTGTAGAAAAAGTCTTAATTGTTTTTTTTTTCTGTTTATATAGATTTTATATGTTTATAGTGAAATTTCTATTATTTTCAGCACACTATGTGATACATTTCATAGCAATTTTTGAATGATTTGTTTAGTTTACACAAATTATTTAGTATATTAATAAATTTCATCTTATTCTAGTTAGAATCTAATCTATACAATCATCTACAACAAATCTGATAAAAACTCAAAATGATTTCCCATTTGACCTGACTATTAATCTGTACAGTTCCAATGTCATATTGTTCTACATTTAAATCAACAAAAAAGCCATAAAACAAAAAAAAAGAAACTGCACTTGTAATGCTACGTGACCCCACCCATAGCATGACACACATATGTTTGTCTGTGTGTGAGTGATTGCAATGCCAGATCAAGTTGCATTGGTATTGATTACCTAGCCTCTGATATGTGTGTGCAGCCAACTGTCACATTCTGTACAAAATATATAAATATAATGTAAAGGACATAAACTGATCTGTAGATACTATAAAAACTAGAAAACCTGATTTATAATTTTCCCATTGCTGAGAAGATAGGGCCATAATCCATCAAGATGGTCCAGTGCGGGTTAGCGGAAGTTATACTATGCGGCAAATAATATGTCTTTGAATTTTTAGTTCAAGGACATGATGGTTTTTGTACTCCAGTTTCCTTCATGGCTTTGACAACAGTGATGATGAAATAAATTACACAAGTACTCAAGGTACACTGCCTTATTGCAATGATGATACAAGTTTGATGTTATGATGAAAACAATCCTTTTATATTTTAAAATTTGGATTGACCTTTTGACTATCATAATTACAGCTACAATTAATATACATTAGGTGTGTAGACACGTATGCCCTCTTGGGGCTTAGTGAACTAAAGTCTGTCCAATTAAAGTGTTACTTAATAAATCATCAGTATGTTACTAATGTTCTTAATATCTTCAGTCATTATCCAGTTATTAAACCACTATTATTTGAGGGATTACTGCTATATTAATATTATTATAATATTTGTTGGATTAAATATGGTAAAGAAAATCTATTCCAATACTTTTGAATCAACGCACTCAAATACTAGAATATCAATTAAAAAAAACATCTGCAGTCTAGATTGATCCATCCTGAATAAAATCCTTCTTGGAAGATATCTAATAATTTCCAACCTTTTCTTCAAAACACTATTGTGAAATAATTTATCTTTTAGTAATGAAAATGTACCTAGCTTCATAAGTACTGATAACAATCACCAACCAACATCAATACTGATAAAAACAGTATTATTTGGATTCTTTATAACAATATTGTCATGGTCTAAAGAAAATTCCAAGAAAAATGTTTAAAAAAGGAAAGATGTTTAAAAGGAGTTGCTAAGTGCATTGCTTAAAGAGGTAGAAACAATGTTATAAAAAAAGAAAGATGTATAAAAGTTAAAAAAAAAGAAAGATGTATAAAAGGAGTTGCTAAGTTTTGCATGCTTAAAGAGGTAGAAATAATGTTATAAAAAAAGAAAGATGTATAAAAGTTTAAAAAAAAAAGATGTTTAAAAGGAGTTGCTAAGTTTTGCATGCTTAAAGAGGTAGAAACAATGTTATAAAAAAAGAAAGATGTATAAAAGGAGTTGCTAAGTTTTGCATGCTTAAAGAGGTAGAAACAACGTTATAAAAAAAGAAAGATGTATAAAAGTTTAAAAAAAAGAAAGATGTATAAAAGCAGTTGCTAAGTGCATTGCTTAAAGAGACAGAAACAATGTTATCATGAGGTTTATATTACGTTACATTGGGGTGAGTCACAAGGCCGTGTGATGTAAGCCTTGTCTGGACAAGTGCCACAGTGCAGGCAACTTGCAGTAGTCTCACTTGTTACATTGGTTTTAAATAAAATATTTATAATATTGTTTGTAAATTTTTGTGTGTGATCATAGGGCACTAGTATTAATTTATTAAGCCCAAAGCGAACGCCGGCGTTCGCACACCTATTGTTCTTTAATAGTATCTGTAATTCCAAGATCGAAAGGTTAAGAGCCTATTCACTTAAGCTATATGTGTTCAGAAGGTTGTAGGTATTTGGAACAACTTTTTGATTTCGAAAATTCTTTCCCGTGTACACTATTGTTATAAGCCATTAGGTATCATTTTAGAATAATTTTTGATAGACTCTTGGTTGACCACTACCTTAACTGATGGTATGCGATGACGTGGTTAACGATGGAGCTTGCTTGTCTAGGAAGTGCACTGTTCACTCTCGATTTAAAGACGTTCAGACTACGTTTTGTTACGAAAAAACCTAAAGGTTTATGTGGGGTAGCGCATAGGAAGCGAAGCCGCGGGATAAAGCTATTACATTTACGGCAGCATTATCATTAAATGTTTCCATATTAAATGCAATACTATGTGAGAAAAAGCCCCTATCAAATTATTTACGGCACACAGCGAAAACGGCTCCGAATAAATGGATTTCCAATACTCATTGATTGCTCGTAAAATACGCATAACGGTCGTCGCCGGCCTTGTAAGCTAATGTGATGAATCTGCTTTGAATACAACTCGTGACTACTGTTGTTAACTACATTATTACTGAAGCCTTTGCATGGATGTATGGTCCAGGATGTTGGGCTGTGAAAAAGACGAATGAAAAGAGATTGTATGTGGTGGAGATGAGAATGTTCCGATGGAAATGTGGAGCGACAAGAATGAATAAAGTGAGAAATTTGCACAGGTTGTGTGAAAGTTGCGCTAGTGATTAAAAAGTTGAAAGGGAATCTTGGTATGGTCATATGAAGGGGAAGGACGAGGAGGACGCAGGGTAACTGCTACACCGTTTGCGGAAACACTTGAAAAAAGAGTTCTATAGGCTCGTCTGAAACCTATGGTAGGTTTACACGCTTGTCAAGTGTTGGCAAGCCTCGGCCAATCGCCATTGTGTAGCCATTGTATAAATGGGGAAATCTCGTAAACTGAATGGCGATTGGCAGAGGTTGGGCCAACGTGTAAACGAGGCATAATGTAATTGTGGTGTCTAGAACATGAGTCGGATACTAGATTGACTCAAATGTTACGCCTGTACTATAGAGGGCGTGATAAAGGACACTGATTAGCTTCTAGATCCAAAAATTTAAAAAGTTGGTAACCATCATATCGAAAGAATAAGAAGAAGGTGGTCTTTACTGATTTTTGTTCCATTTACCAACTGCTAAACCAATTACCAAGTCCAATAGTATATTTGACTGTACTTACTTGAGCGGCATGTGGCTGGAGAAGCAATTTCTTTCGCAATGCGTCATACCGCGCCTCATTGTTGCATGAATAATGAATGAAACAAATTGTTCAAAGTAACGCGGCCCTGTGAGATGTCTCCAAATACGTAATTATATAAGTGGCACGTACATAATATCCTGTACATATTTTTACTGCTCTATTATTATTTTTTAAAGGGATGCACAAATCACAATGTGACGTCATCATCATTAGGTTACTTGTGTAGAAAAGAGCGAGAAAGATTCCATCACGCGCTCACTTATAAAAATTCGCTCATAATAGAAATTCAAATTGCTGTGTCATTTTAAAACCTTTAAAGCTTTATGCCAGCGGCTTCACCCGCATGCAAGTGGGTTTCTCCATAAAAACATTTGACCCTCGTTTCATTCCCAAAGGGGGTGAATTTTAGAAAATCCTTTCGTAGTGGTCACTGTCGCCATAAAAGTGAGCCTTATGAAAAATTTGAAGTCCCAACCCTTTCGGCTGTGCGTTGTTATGTCAGTCAGTCGGTTTCTCCTTTTATAAAAGTAAATAGATTTTTATGCGATTTTTTTCGGTAGAAGAATTGGTATATTTAGTGATATTTTTTTCGTTTAGTATAAAAATAAACCGATAAGTACCAGTAGAAAACTGAATGAGCTCTATATTTGAATAAACATTTCCAATTGTAATTTCATTTCTGCTGTTTTGTGTAGTTAACCTTCTGGTTACCATTTTTCTGTGGGTGATGTCAAGTGTAGCCTGACCTTCCGAGCTAATGAGCATAGTGCTTGATGAGATCAGTGGATAATAGAATAGCTGACGCGTTACTGATAAAGTTTTAGCTGTTTTCTCGAAGAATACTGTCCTCTAAGTCCTTGATTTTTCTCAGTTAAATTAGTTAGGTACTATCATAGATATATCAAACAGTAGAGATATGTTATCAACACAAATTTGTTCGAGTTCAGATGTCTCCAAACTACGCCCATTTTTTCACTAACACAGAATCAAATCTATACATACGCCACACGTGCTCACATGTCTCACGGACACAGAGATATAGATGTCAACACATATGAACTTTTTTATGAAACACACTCAAAAAAGAGGTGGAGCATCTTCTTGTAACTACGGACCAGTATAAACACACATATGCAAATTATACAATTAGTGATGTCAAGGTGCCGAGAAAAAATATCGATGAAATTCAGTTTCAAAATTTGTTTTATCTCACCAAAGCAATTATTGATAAATTATACGTTAATGACTTTTTATTCCGTTTGCATAAAAATATAGTTATTTTTTATGACACGGAAAACTGTGTCATAAAAAATATAGCTGATGCTTACACAGGAACAATGTGTAATGAGTCTACACACACATCCAGGATTGTCACCACTTTCGTTGGATAGGACCTCCCTACACCTATTTATTATCTTCTATATAATTAAAAAATATCTTTACTTAAAAAAAGATAAAAAAATTCGAGTTACAAGATGTTTAATAGGAACGTAATTCTATACGAGCGAAAGATCTTAATTTATAATCATAAATTGCAATACAAATTAAATTTTGTAAACACTATCTAGAAAGTATTCATAGTTTTAATAAACATAGCTGTTAACTTCTAATATAATACATTTGTGTATTTCAAAACGATTTTGTTTCATGGAAATCTAAATAAAACCACGAACAATCTCAGATTTTTTTTCAAAATTGTATGTATTTTTATTTACTTAATAAATGTTCAAATTATTTCCTAACTTTCTTTATATGGAGCACACTTGAAAGTGGCCAGTTAATCGTAATGTAATTTAATATGCTGGTTAATGTAAACTACTACTATAAGTGATTGGTTTGCAGTTACAAAAATAACTCTAACACATAATTTTTTTCGTCAATTTAATATTACTGTTAGATGAGGACGGTGTTTTCTAGCTGACTACCTTGAGAAGAACAAAAAACAAACTCAGAAGCCTCAGTCTATACAACAAACATGTAATAATCAAATCATATGAGAATCATGCAGACTGGTGCCTGAGATGGTATTTTGAAGAAAGAAGCATACTCTCTTGAGTGGACCTGTCCAGTCAATGCAAGTTTTTGTCAGTATTCACTCATTCATCATCAAGATCATCTTCATTTCAGCTATAAACTTTCACTGTTAGACAAAATTTATATTCAATTCAGAACAAAAACATACTTGGGACGTTCATGGTATTGTTCCACATAATTTGTCAAAATATTCTCCAAGTTCGAGTTGGAGCCGCCCTTTTCAGAGTGAATTCATCCACTTTTATTCTTGGATCCTTCAGATAACTAAAAAAATTAAATTAAAGACAGTGGATATGATTGATAGTGATTGAACGAATGATGCAGGAATATCACAAGAAAATATAAATTAATAGTTTTCTACCACATTTATTTCGTGTCTTCATACCTGGTCCCGTCAGTTCCCAAAAATGTATTTTATTACCAATTAATTTACAACATTTTTGTTGCCAAAAATTATTATTTTCAGCTTAAATACTTTTGGAAAGATATTATAGAAAGCCCAGGATGTGGATTATTTGAAATATTTACTAAAATAAAATACCTATAATGTGAAATGTAAAATATCGATAACCACAAATATTACTTCACATCCTTAACAAACAAAAGACTAACGCATGATCTTCCGTTAAATACACATCCATTGTGCATCTAGGCCAGCTGATTAATTGGTCGATCTGTACTAAGCAAGCAATGATATTTGTTCTTAATTCAAAGAATTGACTTGGCACATAATTGCGTTTTTTAGTACCGGGAAGAAGTATGCCGGCTTAGTTGTGTTCCCAAGAACCACGCCTCCTTGCCATATCTCTACTGTTTGATATATCTATGGGTATTATAGTCAGGTGATACTTAAGTGTTTTTCAGTTGGCACTTGTGAGACTTGTGTAGTTGAAGGTCTAAAGTACAATTTCAATATTATCAGTAAGGCTTACACGCCAAAGTAATATTTGTTGAAATCAGTTTTCCTTTAAGGGATGAAGGAGAGTGATATATCATATTTTTGCTATTACAGCAGACATTCTCCCCCATTACAGGCTCCCTTTAAAGTGAAATCTAAGGTCCCGATCGCTAGATGGCGCTGAACAGAACATTTTGTTTAATGATATGTGTTTGAACATTAGTTAGCCAAGGAAATAGTATTAGCTAAAATCGGACATTCCACTTCATTGAACGTAAATCCGCCTAATTCGCCAAAAATACCTAAAAAGAAAGAAATAAAGATCAATATTTTCTTAAAAAAGAACACTGACACAATGTGTGTCTCACGACTGTACCAAATAGGTCCAGTTCAGTAAAAATGTCAGACAGTTACGTGGTAGTTGCTTAACGCCGCTCGACTCTTAACTAATTTAAAAAAAAAAACATGGCGTCGCAAATAAGTTGAACCATCTGCTATAGGTTACGCGCAGCGCATCGCCCCACTTCGATTGAGACCCGATAAACGATTATATTCCTTACTTTTGTGAAGACATCATGATGGTCGACCTTGAATGCGCAGTCAGAAGAATGACTTTTGCCATAAGCCTGTACATGTATTAAGTTTTTTTTTATTATTGACAGGCTCGCGGTTGGCCACAATCTCACCTGACTCATTCAACACACATAATTTGTTTTTAACTCAATCGCGCCGGATATCCGGAACTCCACATCCTACCGCGTGATATTGCGTACTACAGTTATTTAAAATAAACAATGTAGCACAACATTCGTTATACATACGTATGTTATTTGATTGTATTGTTATTAACTTTCCTGCCTCTATTGTTCCAGTTAGTTTGACGCTTCCATCATCATGGAACAGATACCACCACCCAAAGAGGTGAAGATCCTCGAGACTGCTGAGGATATTCAGGAGCGTCGTGAACAGGTATTTATTTACAGATATATACATTCCATAGATATTTAGATGTAAAAGAGAATGCTCATACCCTGTTCCATATTGTGTCATGAACAAGTATATTAATTTGTGTGTATAATGTACTAATTTTTAACCATATAAAAAAATATAAAAATGTTAATAAATGGTTAGCAATTCCTATTTCCGCAAAAAATAACATCATCATCATCATCATCCTACCCTTATCCCATTTTATTTGGGGTCGGTGCAACATGTTTTTTTCTTCCACTCTGTCCTGTCACCCGTCACACTATCAGTAACTCCCTTTTCTTTCATATCACTCCTCACACAATCCATCCATCTCTTCTTTGGTCTCCCCCTTCCTCTCCATCCATCCACGTGTAAACTCAAAACCCTTTTTGTGACATGCGTTTCATCTCAAAAAATAACATTGTTATTTATTCATATATTTAGTTTGACACAAGTTGGTATGGAGGTACGGAGCCACAGACTTTGGGTAATCTCTTTTCGAATTTCTGTTAAGTCTGATGATGTAACCAGGATTTTTTTAATACACGAATGTTCATGGAGTTTCTTGAACGTTCCTCTACGCAAAGATCTACGCTTTAAAACGTGCAATTAGCTTCATCAGTTTGACTAACCGACTTCTTGACAATTCAAAAGTTTTTGAAAATGGTTTATTTGAATTAAATGCTTTAAGTTTGCAAAGCTCGAAGAATTGTCAAACTTAAGTGACAGTGGGTAGGCCACATTGCTCGCAGAACGCTACATTGGTCGAAGGCGACGAAGGTTCTTCAATAGCGATCACGTAACGAAAGATGCAGCGAGGTAACGCGTCCCGATTGATGCGAGACACACAAGATCGGTCGTTATTTCGACACTTGAGGGAGACCTTTGTCCAACTGTGGATGTCTTTCAGCTGAAATAATGATGAACGGTGTGGCTTTGAGCTTTGTTTTTTTTTTTTTGTTTTTTTTCAGTCGCATAGACGAGGTCTGAATCCCAGCTATGGTAACATAGTTGTAGGGCGATTATGATGCTGCAACAATCCTCATACGCGAATGTTATATACATTTTGTTTCGTTTAGAGTCTCTAAACATAGTGTTTCAACGTCCAAGTAATGAATTCTACTCAAGTACCTATACATGTAGATTCGAACTTTCTATTAGGACGACTTATACAAGTTATTTACGCAAAGAAAGCCAAGGTACTTACTTAGTGTGGCCCGATTGCAAAGGACAAATAAAAGAACTCAAGTGTGTTCCAGCCAGTAACAGTCTGACACAAACCGAGGGTGGCACGAGCACGGAAGTGGTGAAAGACCACTCTAGCTTGACTAGTAGAGAAAGAGATTGCCTAAGGCATATAGTCCGCCCTTGTACCTTTGGAAAATGAAGATTAAATAAATGGATATCTAATGAAAATTAAAAATACTGCAAGAGGCGCTACCTACTCCACTGGAAAAAGGCGTAAGCAGTGAGTGTATTATACATAATACATTAATTTCTTTCTACATAAGAAATCGCACATTAAAGATGCGCTTACATAAAGGATGTTGCTAACGAGATGCAGAATCGCAGACGGCATCGTTTCCCCTTCGCCTATCTATATGCATACACACACAGCGGACTCAGTTACGAGGTAGTAACTGTAAAAGCGGAAAGTAATCACTCATGCCGCTATGCTGTGCATATGTATATGGCAGATGGGTACGTTAGTGCCGAACACAATGAGTATATGGCGACACTTACATGATAGGTTTTGTTGTCAGTTTTGCAACAATCAATATTTTTATGCTTAAACACAATAGGTACTATGTAATGCGCGATAATTGATGTAGCATTGTACTGACTGACTAAATTAATGTAATTGATCTCTTATCTGAATAAACATGGTTATATACATTAAGACAGATCTTACATATTTCTATAAACATTATTTTTTAGAAGTAGCCCTAAGGAGAAGTAGTCAAAATGAGAAGTGGACATAATGAGAAGTAGTCCATTAGGGAGTCGGTTGCCAAAACGAGAACCACGAAAACCACTATTCATGATTGACGCTTGCCTGACCGTGTAATGGCTGCCTATCAAAAACCTGGAGAGCAACATAGGGGTCCAGAATTACTGAGTTATAGGTCGCCAGTTCAAACCTAGCCGACAGTGAATCATTCGATGTCAGTGTCACAGTTTCATACGCGTCCTTGTTACTGCTCAGCTGCTATTGATCGTAGCGTGATGTTATAATACAACATCACGCTACTATAATAGCTTCTTGGTGAAATGAGCAATCCAAGACTAAAATATTTTTTCAATTCGAACCAGTAGTTTATGAGATTAGCGTTCAATCAAATTCTCAGCTTTATAATCTTTGTATGCCTCGGCTGTGTTGAATATCTAAATGTTGACATTTCTACATATGTATGATAGGAGTACTTATGTAATATTACCGTAACTAAAATTTTAATGGATTTTAGGTACGGCAAGTTAAGTTAGCTAGTAAGGTTTCTTGCGTGTTTAGAAACAGTTAAAATAGGTAACTTACATACTAAATACTATTTAAAAAGTCCCAGAGTAACGCAATAAAAAGTTTGATAGGTTGGTTCAAATTATATTTGGGAAAAGTTTAGTTAGACGGTACGGTTCTTGCAATTCTTGCAATGGTTGATCAATTTAGCTGCTGCAGTGCATATCACGGGGTCGATTCCCTTATGACCTAAATATAATTTTCCGGGTCTGGGTAGGCGGTGATTGTTGAGAATTTTATATCTTGGTAGGCGCACTCACGAAACAGAAGTTACTCCCAGTAGCGTAAAGTTAAAAACAACACACAAAGGTACAAAGGCGTCTAATTTGATGGAATCAAATGAAAACCTGCGTTATGTGGACAAGCAATCAAACTCAACGCCCAAGCGTCTAGTGACTAATCACGCGTCACTTGAATTAATTAAGTAATTATTAGAGTGATAAATGTTGGACTAAAGTAGCTCACTACTGATAGGGAGATACTTGTAACATCACGTAAGGTTAATTTTGAATGAACCTTTGAGAAAACTAGGGCGCCACAAAGGAACAAACGTCCGTAGACTGATAAACAAATAACCCTTCTTTTCGTCACGCAGTCGGTTAAAAATTTCCAGTTTGCAATGTAATGAGTCTTGTAGACATTAAATTGCATAGGTGCAAAACGTATGGACTAGGTTCAAAAATAACCAGACTAGTGTAGAGTTGCAACCCAGAGTCGTTCTTTTATGACTCGGGTAGCTAGAGCTATCTTAGAGTTAACCCAAACAACTCTTAACTTCGAGCAGGATAGGTTGCTGTAAGCCATTGAACTTGAAGCCAAGAACTTGACTTTTGTTTTAAAAAAATGCGAGTCTAGGTTATCTATCCTGTGACGTCATTAGAGTTAACTCCAACTTCAAATTTTAACGCAGCCCTGTTTCGCAAAATGATTACTCAAGAATGAAAAAGAGCGATAATGAGTGATATACCCTTACAGCTCCAATTTAGGTCGTCAAAGGGATAAAAGGGATACATTTTCTTAAAGTTATCCGTTTCCGAGCTCTAGCTCTAGCTCTTAAATTGAACTGTTAAAGTTTCGGGGCTATATAGCTCAACTAGATTAGGTAAGGCCCCAAAGTCGGTCAGATAAAACGAAGATGAAGCTATTTGCACGTTTCAAAGCGTTGTTCTCTATGGAGAAGGTCACGCAAGCAATTAATTGCCTCAATTAATTTAGTAAACGCTCGCCAAAAATAAAAAGATAAGATAGCAACATTTTGACGAAAATAAACGAGGTATCATTGCTTGATACGTGGATGACGTAGGACTGTGTAAGTCTACGATACGGTGTCCACGCACGTATAGAGTGTCGATGGCCCTACAGGAACTGTATTGATTGACGATTGAAAGGTTGATTCTAAACAGCCTTGACCTGGCAATTCCCATTGATTGATAGGAAGTGGTCCCTCAAATAGAGGTCTGAGGCCCAGCAGTGGCAGCATTTTAAGGCTGCTTATACTATACTTCTTCTTTTCGAATCGATGATTAACTCGTTAAACTGTTGGGGCGCAGTAGGTGGCTACGTTAACTGTAGTATCTATTTTACATGTATATGTATGTATTACATAAGATATGACGACTCGGCTGACGCAGTGGTTGAGCGATTGATTGTTGCACGGAACAAATATTTGTATGGCCTACAGATAGGTGTTCCGGGTCTGGGTATCTTGTGTATGTGACTTTGTCATGTTTGTGAACGCACCCACGACACTGAAGTAAATCCTAGTGTAGGGCAATGTTTAAAAAGAAACTATATCGCAGGAGTGTGTTTTCTTGAGATGATCTTCTACAGTCACACAGGCGAAGCCGCTTGAGAAAGCTAGTTTACTAAAATATGTACATATAATTTGGTTTCGTATACGCTAAACGTTTTGTTATTTCCCACAGGTCCTGAACCGCTATGAAGACTTCAAACAGGAAGCCCGCGCTAAGCGTGAGAAGCTGGAAGACTCTCGCAGGTTCCAGTACTTCAAGCGTGATGCTGACGAGCTGGAGTCCTGGATCCAGGAGAAACTCCAGGCTGCCAGTGATGAGAGCTACAAAGATCCCACTAACCTTCAGGTATGATTTGAAACTACTGAATTGGATTATTCAAACTAAGTCCAAGATTCATGCTTGGCGGGTCCATGTGGAGTTAGCAATACAAATTATGTTTTAAACAGAAAAAATATTACAGAGTAAGAATGATAGTAAATGAAAACAGTAATCAATTTAATTGACTGACGGCTCGGTTGTCGCAGCAGATGAGCAAAGGACTGCTGCAATGCGCAGGTTTGATCCCCGCGAACAAAATATTTCGATGACTTCCGGTCATTGGCGTCGGTTAGGGTGGGTGTCTTGTATATGTGAGTTCCCATGTTTTGTGAATGCACCCACATACAGGAGCCATTCCTAATGTGAGGCTAAATAAAAAAAAAAACAAGAAACTAGAATTAGTATAATATTTTTTTTTATCTGCAGACTATAACCATACATTTCTAAAGTTACACGACTTACTCCCGACACCACCCAACTCATTTCATGGGTCAAGTGATCTCTGAGTGAAGCTACTTCCTAAGCACTGACAACATCACATTTTCCAACAGGCAAAGATCCAAAAGCACCAGGCTTTTGAGGCCGAAGTGGCAGCCCACTCAAACGCCATCGTGGTCCTCGACAACACCGGCAGTGAGATGATCTCTGCCGGTCACTTCGCTTCGGAAACCATCCGTCGTCGCCTGGATGAACTGCACCGTCTTTGGGAGCTCCTGCTGTCCCGCCTGGCTGAGAAGGGGATGAAGCTGCAGCAGGCCTTGGTGCTCGTGCAATTCTTGAGACACTGCGATGAGGTCATGTTCTGGATTCATGATAAGGTGAGTGATTGACGATGTTTTATTAGCATTTTTATTACCACGACAAAAAAGTAAAACACGTGGCATATAAGTTGAACCTAATTGGCGATCGAACTTCAATGAGCAGTAAAATATTTTCGAATCTCAATGGAAGAAGGGGGTTACGTGTAACCATAGCAAAGGACTTCTATTTTGGCTAAACTTATTTGCTGTGTTACTACATACGTGTAGTCTAGGCTCTAAGGGCCTGTCCGCACAGCGATTTTTACGACACGACACGCGTGTCATATTCGCGTGGATTTATTTCTGCAACGCATTATTGAATCCGCGCGGTGAAAAATTAGGCCATACAGGGCTAACAGGCAACTCGATGATTTCATCCTTTACAAGCACAAATAAGAAAAATAATAGTCTCTTATAAGATTTATAAGCGATTAAATCGGTCGTGCTGGACATATTTTGTTTTAATTATTGCGGCGGTCAAAAGATTAATCAAAGCATCTGACATGAGACATTCAAATGAAGATAAAAATTAATCAACTATAATGGTTAACTGCATTAGTCACTCATTTGAAACTATTTTTTTTAATGAGCTAATTAGAATTTTGTTCGATTTCAATCAAGTGGAATAGTGATGTATTAGTCAACACAATGATGAGTTTTGAACTAAAGAGTACTGTCGCTCACCTCATCGTCATTGTACTAAGCAAGTCTTTACTGCAGCGACCAAAAGAGTATTTGAATGACAATTGGAAACATAATGTAAGACGTTTTATAGTCATAGGTAGTAGTTGCCATTAGTGTAACAATGTAAGAAGATGAAATTAAAAATCAATTTAAAAAATACATAGATTTTGTGTGAATTTCAACAGATGCCGCTAACTTTATCATATCGGTGTACTTTTTCACTTATATTTTTTTTGTACATTTTTTACGTTTGTTGTGGTCGTTGGAATATTAAATAGCCCCAAATCAGGGGATACTGTATGTCTTAAAGATTGCAAATAGCTTGAAATGTAAATGAAAAGGTGCACTGATACGATAAAAAAGTGTTTTTTCTTCTACACCGTGAAATTTAAATGGTTGTTTTCCCGCGGCAGAATGACTTGCCATAAGGAGTATTTTTGAAGCATACAGAAAAAATAAAAAAATTAAAAAGTTTTTTTTTATAAATAATTATTAAAAATATTTATCAACTCAAAAAAGCGAAAATAATAGTAACATTAGACGTAATTTGTAGGTACTACTAGAGTCGCATGAGCAGCCCGCCGTCAAAGGAAACCGATTCATTAAATATTTAAACCAAAATAAAAATAAGCTCTCGCACGTTGTGATACGTCATAATTAGCTTGCACTCTACAGGTCCATTTTTTGTTTTTAATATTTTATTTCTTTATCAAACGTTTGTATTTACAACCATTTCGCTGAGGGAAAACAACCATTTAAATTTCACGGTGTATAGTTTTATTTTTTCGTATAATTTTGTACCCTTTTAATTGAGTCCTATATTATGGGGGCGCATAAAAAAACTAGTCCACCCTCAGGAATTTGCCACAGTTAATTGACAATGACGTCACCTAGTCAAGCATGCAGGCATAAGTTTGGATGACAAACATTCAAAATAACAGCCCAAACTGTCAAGGGCAATTATTTTTAAAGTAACATACAAATGTACTAAATGCTTGTAAAAACGACTAAATTAACATCTCTCCAAAAAGTTTTTATTTAGTACTAGAAAAAGTGCCGTGTACACCACATTATAAGGTTAATATAAAATGTAGGTTCGCGTGGGCGTGGCCTACATTAGTACAATCTTGGGCGTGGACTCGTATCATCGACGTCCGACGGTACAGCAGAAATAGGCCATGTTAACTAAACAGTACTATAAAGATTGTTTTGATATTGTTTGCTTTGCCAAAAGATTGGCCAGAAATCAACTGAATATACGAGAATGACGTCAGCACTTTGAAACGCTCTGATGATGTATTCTTTTCATAGAGATGTGAATAAATGTCGAGATGAAGTCATTGCTAAAGATGGGTTTCTGTACTGCATCTGTTTAGGTACTTAACTAAACGTACACAATCTTTGTCTTTTTATATGTATATAAAAAAATCGTGTAAAACATACTAACATTATTTAAATTTACCTACTTACCTAACAACAAAAAATTTTTACTAATTGTTACCTAAAACTATTAGTAAAAATTTTTAGATATAGTTTGAAAAGACATGTGAAGATAGTTTACATTTCATATGGTATATAGTTTTTGTTGGGAATCGGACCCAACAACCCTCGGCAGGCAACGCGGTGTACACTTTTGCGTTCAAAAAGTATTATTAAAGATTTTTTCTTTATAAGTACCAATAGTCTCGCGCGAGAGCAATGGTAGCTTAGTGTTGAAGGCCTCGACTTACGAGTTGCACATGCAGGCTCGAACTCAGCTTTGTGTAATTTAATTCATCACTACTCTCTTCTAGAGGAGTGGTCTAGATTCCAGCAAAGTTAACATTATAAGACTGATTATGCTAGTCTTGCGTTTGGCCACTATCTCTCCTAATAGTAAGAGAAAATGGAGATGAAGATGGAGCATGTTTCATCATCATCATCATCAGCCTTTTTTTTTTAATGTTCCCACTGCAGGGACACAGGCCTCCTCTCTAAGAGAGGGAATGGGCCGTAATCCACCACGCGGGCCCAGTGCGGTTTGGTGGATGTCACATGTCTTCGAATTTTTGGTTCTAGGACATGCCGGTTTCCTCACGATGTTTTCCTTCACCGTTTTTAGAGCAGTGGTGCTGAAATAAATTACACAAAGTAATGGGCCTGGCTGGGTTTGAACCCGCGACCTACTACACGCATGTCGGGGCCTTTACCACTCGGCCACCACTGCTGGAGCATGTTTGCTTAGAAGTAACCTATTCAATCTTGACTTGAATCCCCAAACTCACTACCGTCGAATTTTAGACAATAATATGAATTTGATAGCTATTGTTAAAGGGATAGTGTGCCAGACCTTTTATGGTGGGTAAAGATCATCCAATAACAAATCCCGCCTTTGAGGTGAGCGGGAGATAGTGTTAGACTCTTACTGACTGAGCAACCCCTACGTTGCCTTTGTACGAGTGTTCTTTTCAGTCGCGAACCCTTGGCCCCGGTGGGCCTTGACCTAGTCCACCAGACCTCTTCAACTGAGTGACTGTATAACACGTTACTTCTAACACTACCATATTCTTATACATATATCTCGTTCTCAGGAAACATTCGTGTGCGCGGACGAGTTTGGCTCGGACCTGGAGCATGTGGAGGTGCTGCAGCGCAAGTTCGACGAGTTCCAGAAGGACATGGCTGCGCAGGAGTACCGCGTCACCGAGGTCAACCAGCTGGCCGAGCGGCTGGTGCTGGAGGGACACCCCGAGCGAGAGACCATCGTTAAGAGGAAGGATGTAAGTTGAAGGAGTTACTTCATGTCCTATTCTGACAATAGGACATGAAATTCCAGGAAAGCACCTTTTTTGAGAAAGGCCTATAACAGAGCAGTTACCCCTATTCTCTAAGAGTCAGTCTTGGGCTCAGTGCTGATCCAGCGACGAATTGGATTAACGATTCTATGTATAGGCACATTGGGTTACCTATGAAATCGAAATAGGTACATTGGGCTGTTTTCTTAGAGAATTGCACCACTGTTCCCTACATCTCATCACAGCTCAAAAGAGCAGTATCTTAACTTAGGCTAGCATAATTACTGGTCATTGATTTTACGGTACAATAATTTTAATATGAAAACCAGTTCAAGAATGACAAATCTACCTTTAGATACAACAACACTCTTTACGAGTCATATGTCATTTTTAACACTGGGTGGAAACACTTGGAAACTTTCATAATCACAATACCAAGCTATCCCGTGTTTTGCAATATAATATTATTTCGTAGGAGCTGAACGAGGCTTGGCAGCGCCTGCGCCAAATGGCGCTGATGCGCCAGGAGCGACTGTTCGGCGCGCACGAGATACAGCGCTTCAACCGCGACGCGGACGAGACCATCGCCTGGATCTCCGAGAAGGACGTCGTGTTGGGCTCGGATGACTACGGCAGGGACCTCGCTACTGTGCAGACTTTACAGGTAAACTTATCAATCAATCCAAATTTTTCAAAACTATACTGTGTGTATGGGAAGGGTCTCCGCAAACTTTGAGGGCTTACCCATTAGATGAAACTTAACAGTTTCAGAAAATCTATACAAATTGTCCAATCAAGTTTCTAATTTTATTTTCGTTTCCTGAAAAAAAAAATCTCGTGGAACATTGTTCAGTTTTGTTGACTTAGTAACCCCATAAAATTTGCGGAGACTCGTCCCTTACACCCTGTATCATGTATAAAAGTCAAGTTATTGTAATTATACTTGAAATAATCGAAACACATAATATAAATTATACAGGATAAAATTATGAATCATTTGCTTTTGGTTTATTGTAGAGCCTTTTTACAGTTAATTTTTTACACCTTATTATAAAATTAATCATCTATTTTTCCCCTGTGCAGCGTAAGCACGAGGGTGTCGAGCGTGACCTGGCGGCTCTGGAAGACAAGGTGTCGACCCTGGACGGCGAGGCGGCGCGCCTGGCCGCCATCCACGCCGACCACGCGCCCGCCATCCACGCCAAGCGCGACGAGATCACGCTCGCCTGGCAGAAGCTGGTGCAAAAGGCTAAGGTAACCTAAGATTTCAACTGACACGACGTCCTGGAATCATCTATCGGGCAATTCCCCACCAGACATAATATCTGTCTGGCCGGAGGAACATTCCTTTTCAAAAGAAGCAATACTTGAGTTTCAGGTAATTTTTGCCAAAATGTTCTAACTTCCACGAATCTAAAAATAACTTGATGTGAAGGCCCCCTTCTATATGTCACCCTTTTAGGCTAACTAGAGTCAAGTGCTGATTTCTGATAAAGTTATCCGTATTCTTGCATCACCACTTGAACATAGGTGTGGTTTTAACAAAAGACTGACAACCGCTGTACTTAGTGGCAAACATAGACTATACACTTAATACTGGTATAGATGCGCCACTCGGAGTTCAAAAATAGTAAGCTTAAAGTATCCCCCACACATAGATGGCGCGAATTACAATTGTGTTTTCGCAGATACCCGCCAGATGGCGCGAATTACAATTGTGTTTTCGCAGACACCCGCCAGAGGGCGCTACGTATTAATTTCTAAATAGATTTTTCGAGTTAATAAATCAGTAAATTATTAAAAAGTACTTGGAACTTTGGCAAGTAAGATACTTACCAAACTTCCAAGTACTTTTTAAGAATTTACTGATTAAGAATACGCCAGTATAAAAATTAAACACCAGTTTTATGTACTTGTAATTTTTATTAAAATATGGGAGTTAAGTACAAACATGGTGGAGTTAAGTAGAAACACAATTCACCATTATTATGAAATAAAATGTAAACAAAAACCCTCAGCCACCTGACGTTTTACAGTTAAACATAGCCTTATAATGTTCCCACGGCTGGGACTCATGCCTCTTAGGAAAGAATGGGCCGTAATCCAACACGCGCAGTTTGGTGTACAGACAAGGTTTTACAGTTAAACTATTAACTATTAATCCTGAAAACAACCTTTCGCATTTTCCATGTTTAAAAATCATAAAACTCAATTACTACAATAAACAAATTTATGTCTTGATATGAATTTTGATTAACTACATTTTTAACCATCAAAAGTTCATACACTAAGCAAAAATAAAAATCTTAGCATAAACATAACACATTTTAGGAAACAAATTTATTAACTTACAAAAATGAAAAAATATATAATCAATACTATATATGCATGCAGTATAAAGCACAGTGGTTACAATATAACTAAATGCATATTTTCTTTGTTGCTGATATGCATTAAGTATGCAATTGGCATGCAACAATCCTAAGTGGAACATCTAAGTTGGAATAACTATTCTGAATTTTCAATTGCAGAAATACTGACTGATCGACTTTGAAGCTGGCGAAAGACATGAGCATTGGCTCGTGCCAATGCTCTTGTAACGTGCTCATATCGAGCGAATAATCATGTCAGTCGCCAGCTTTGTATTTGTTAAAAAAAAAAAAACAAAATTCCCTCCAAAATTTACGTCAAGTGGTTATGGGTTAAAATTATATTATTAACTAACTTCATCGTTTTCTTTTAATATAATATTCAGAAGCCTTTTTTTATATGGTCATTCCTATCAAAAACTGATTTTTGCCATTTAACAATCAATCTTTACCCCTAGACACCAACTGTGAACAATCGTTTTAATAGATAAATTGCAAATAAAATTAACCAAATCAACTTTATGTTTTTCACAAGTTATAATACTAAAATCACACACAGAATCAATAAAAAAATTGATGTTTTATACATTTTGATGTGGGATTATCCCTGAGGCATGCAATTATTCAATAAATTTATAAATCAATCACTTAGATGAAATAATGATTTTTTAGTGTAATCAGTTTCATAATTAAATGAATAAAAATCAATACTAGATCTACATAAATTACCAAGACAATTTGAACAGTTTTTAAAGATTTTTGATTTTGATTTCTTAATCACATACCCCGTTACATATTTTTTTGATTCAGCATGCAGTAGTCATTATTTTTAATTTCTGACATAATATTCAGCAACGAATCTATATTACATGCAAAATCAACAGTGTGAGAATCATCATGATTGTTACTGATCAGATGGGACAGTGATTGCTTAATTGTATTAAAGTCTTCTTCACAGTTCGCTCCTGCAGAATGAGGTGAATTATGATTATTAACAATCAATGTTTTAAAAGCATTTATGAATTGATTACAATTCATAAATGCTTTTAAAACATTGATTATTGTTTCTAACACCATTACTTCTAAGTAGAACCGAAAAAGTTTTCTAATGGGTCCTGATTAAAATTTCTAGCTACGATATTAGTAAATTTATGAGTGATTGATAAGTATTCCCACATTTCAAAAATGTTCTTATATTTGTAATCCATTTTTTAATTGAAGGAATCGACTCATATTTTACTTGATTAACACCACTTCTTTATTTTATTGATTCAAATTTGATTGATTCTAAAATTGGAAGCAAATCATCCCAAAGTTGGAAGTAAGGGGAATTTCTTTTGATGCAGCTTTTATATATTTTGAAGTCATCTTTGTAGGAATGACCATTAAAAGAGTCAAATAAAATCTATCAAAAATTAGGAGGAAATCTGCTGTTCCCTCACATTCTGCTGGTAGTATTCCATGTCCTGAAAAAGAAAATACATATTATTAATTACTCTTTTATCCTATTATCATTATATATATGAAAGTTTGTGAAGATGTTTGAACGTTTATTACTCAATCAATGAGAGCTACTGAACGACTTTTGGAACATTTACAGTAACAAATAGATTTTGCACCAGAATGACACATTCATAAGAATATGGTGGTAGTCATAGCATGATGTTATGTAGAAACATGACATCATACATTCAAAGGAACGGATCGTGAGTGAAACCACGGGGATCAGCAAGTATTGTATAAATGAACACAATTTTTTCATACAATGTTTAAAGATTTATAATAAAATATCCAGATTTATAAATGGTGAATGGGACGTTTAGAGTATTAAAATTAGAGCGAAAATAGAGAGAGTATACTTAATGTAAATTAGAGCTTCTCTTATAAGTGTTTAGATTGCCACCAAAAATTTATGTAATGTAATTTACACTTACTTGCTGAAAATCGAATGGCAGACGATACTCGTTGACTGAACACTTGTGCAGCTAACTTCACTTTCATTTTTTTATTTTATCTTTTATGATATGGTTTTCTGTTAATTTGTTTACCAGTCTAATCTCGTCGTCTCCAACATCGATTTCCAAAAACATTTTTAGGTGTTCCCATTTTGCCCATTTCTCCTCTGGATAATATTAAACGAAGATTCCTGCTTCAAAAAGCGTTTCTTTGGGTCTGCTGAAAAAAACAAATAGTCTATTTAATAAAATGATTCACACTGATTGGCAGACAATACGCCGCCTAAACTAGTTCTTATAATAATAATATAATATTCGACAACTATCACACAACGCCATCTAATCTCAAGCTAAGCAGAGCTTGTGTCTGTGTTATGAGTACTAGACAGCTGATAAACATACTTACATATAAGTATATACTGTGTATGTGTGGTGTTTATATACATATTATAGATAAATAAAACCCAGACACAGAACAAATAATCGTGCTCATCACACAAATATATATTGTCCTATTTGGGAATCGAACCCACAACCTCCCGCATAGCAGTCAAGGTCACTAACTATTAGACTGGCAGGCCATTCAAATATACAAAGGTAAGCAGGAAAATAAAATATATAAGTAATACTTAGAATAATAGAAAGTTTAAATACAGTGTACTGGAGGTAATTATATAATAAAGAATAATTGGTACTATAATAAGGATATTAAAAAAAAACAATAAGGAAAGTAGAAAGAGGTAGTTACTGTGGTACTACCATCACTGATGTGTCAGACGGTGGTAGACCAACATAGTATCAGTTAGAGCCAAGTTAAGTAGTCCTGAGTGATATATTATATATAGAGTGACTAACGCTAAAGCGAATAATTACTGTCAGCAATAAGACCGCCTTTGTACCCTTTCATACAAGTTTCAATGAAAATGTTACTTTTTTAGTGTACGTTAAAGTATTATTCTATTCCATGTGAAAGATATTATCTTTATTTTATTAAAATTTGTGCAGCAAGTTAATATACTGTGTTAAAGTATTGTCATGTAATTTTATTTTTCTAAAAGTTTACTAACCATTTGATAATGCTCTTGACTCTGTCTCTACTTCAAACTGTGCAAAGCTGGATGTTGATGGCTCCACCACTGGGAACTGCTCAGTTGATGGCTGGATAATTTGGTCAGTTTGCAGTAAATCTGCAAATCAAAAATATTGATTTAATTTAATGTATTTTTTTTTTTTTGTAAATAGAAGAAAAAAGTAATGGTTTTTTCTATAACCTGTATGTAACTTAAAATTAAAACATAGCTTAGATGATGGTAAAACAGAATAAGTATTATAAAATGTAATGTTACATTGTTGTTACATGTTTTTGTTTCTTTAAATAAAAAGTAAATTAATAACGTACCAGTTGGTGAGGTTATTGGCTCTGCTTCTGATTGCAATGTACCAGATGTAATTGTTACGACTTCAGGAAATTGCTGAAGATGTGTACTTTGTGTACTTCTTGGCAAGGCTGTAAATAAAATATATATCAATTCTTACGACATTTGCATCAACAACAACCCTAATCTAAGTATGTGAAGTTTGTTAAATTTTTGAGCCACTTCATATGTTGTTAATATTCATATTGTATTCTTCAACTAAGATCCATGGTTTGTTAAATTGTTATGGTCTGGCTTTGAATACATTTGTTTTTTTTTTAATTGACAGTGTTTTAACTCTCTTGTGAAATATCTTGGAAAAAAAATTAATAAAATACTGACTATTGTGAAGTATATGCAAAATTCGAAATAGACTATGTAGAACTTACTTAAATTCAATGTTTGGATAGCATTTCCTGTCAATCGTCTGCTTGGCGACTTAAAATAATCCTCAAAGTGATGATGGCAAATACGTATTCAATTATATATAGTTGTTTCCTCTCTCTTGAGTTGCACTATCAAGTACGGATTTCCACTGGTTAAACTTCTCCATATGAGGATATTCCCATTTGGGGAATCGGTGAAGCGGTCCTGAAATTTCAAATTTTTATTTTATGTTTAATGTGAGATATAAAACAGATGGACATTAGCTGTTTTACATAGCTGCAATATGCACAACAGGTGAGATATCATAAACATCAGCATTTACCAGTAACTGTTATAACATCTGCTGGATTGGTAATGTAAAAATATTAAAAAATAAGTTTTTAGGCAAGAACAAAATATAATATTGATTATTTAAATCAATAAACAATTAATTTAAGTAAATTTTTATTCATGAGGCAATATTTCATTTTAATATTTGGTTACTCTGATAGAGTGCATTTTCCATTGTTTTTATTTAATCCCTTTTAACCTTTTCAATACTGTAATTAGAGACATAATAGAAATATAGGAAGTGACCAAATGCCAGTATTCGCTTGGGGCTCAAGAGTTTAAATACATGACATTGAGTTCCATACAAAAACTGAATTATAGTATTCTTATCAAAACACTAACCAGTTCCACTTGCAATGGCAAAATCATCAGATTCTTGGGTAAGTGTTGGGGTTGGTTGTTTTAGGAGGTTTTTGCTTGTTGGGACTCTGGTATGACGATACAATAGTGCCAGCCTTTTGAAGTTGAGGATAAGCTGAGCTATTGCCAGAGAGCTCAAAATGAAGTTTAGTATTAAATTTAAAACTTGTTCTTAAAACTTGAACATGGCAATGAGCAACCCGTAACATCCACCTTAATGTAATTGGGTGCAAAATGGTAACTAGAGTTAAAGGAAACCCAAAAACTGAGATCTAGTTAGAACTAGATCTCAGTTGTTGGGTTTCCTTTTAAGTACCTACTTAACTACCTATAGGATACATAAGTTACTAATGAATAATTAAAGTAAGTTATCACTTACCGTCAATGACACATCCAAAAAAGCACTTTAATTGTGTCGTTTTCGGCATTTTTAAAACCAAGTCCGTAAAGATAAAAACTAAGTCCGTGTAGGTTACTAAGCGCCAAGTTATCAGTTATGCAATCTGTCCGGGGTCCAAGTAACAAGCCAGGTGATGTCGTAACACGTAGAATATCAGAAAATCCGTAATCAAGCCAAGCCGTAATAAATAAGACAATAAACTCAAAGCAAAACGCACGAAACCACAAACGACTTCATTCAAATATGAACGAACTAGTTTCCCCTAAACAAAACACTGGGTTGCCGTGGTGAAAAAATATAGGTATAATTAAATAATTATGTAATTTATAATAATTATAGGTGTATTTATTTTCTAATTAATTTCAAGTAGAAAATAAATATACTGTAGTTTATATCAGAGTTTTAAAACATGTTTTTGTTAACATTATTTTTATTCAATTGTTTTCTTTATGTAGCTACTGCCCTCTTTTATAATTTTTTTGTCAACTCAACAAATAACTCGGTTCCCCCACCACTTGAGGGAGCTAGTTTGTATGATATTTTTTGTGATGCGATAATGTAGGGAAGTTTCATCCGCCTGGTGGCAAAGGTCATCCAGATAATTTCCCACATAAAAAGAGACCCCTTTCAAGGTCCTTATGGGCCAAATCAAGTGTGATATTCCCATTGTCATATTTAATTACATTAATCTCAATATTGGCAAGTTGATTTTTCGCTTTTTAGAGATACCTATATTAATCCTAGTATTGCCAAGTAGTTTTACAGTATTGCCCATTTGACAGGAACGTCGTTCGGAGCTGGAGTCGTCGCACGCGCTGCACCGCTTCCTGGCGGACTACCGCGACCTCATGTCGTGGGTCAGCGACATCCGCGCGCTCATCGCCGCCGACGACCTCGCCAAGGACGTGCCCGGCGCCGAGGCGCTGCTCGAGAAGCATCAGGAACATAAGGTACGGCTTTTGACCAACTTCATCCTATTGCAGATTTTATTAATCGCTTATCTACATCAGTGGCTAAGAACGGGCTAACAGAAGATAGATAGTTTTTGAAAAGAGTACCTACACAGAAATTGAGGTTAAAAATAATTTTGTAATAATGTTTTTTTATTTTTTTATTGAATTATTTTAAAATATAATTTATATGGATTCTAATAAGTGAGCATCATTAATAATAATTTGTGTGCTCATCATGTTCTTGAATAATGTTACAAACATCGCTGAACAGCGCGTGTTATGAATTCGCTAAGGGGTATAGTTTCATAGTTTTTCACTTCACGCAGGCGTACACTATGCGTGTAATGACGAATACGCGTCTATGAAGCTACGTGTACGTGGACAGTAGGATTACGTCTCGGTTCGTAGATCGACTGCGAATTTAGATGGTGAGACATCATAAGGTTGACATCTGTATCGACGTTATTAAAGTTTAAGTTGATATTGTTAGAAAAAAAATCTGTTACTGATATTTTGATGTGTAATAACAAATTTGAAATCATAGGGCGAGATGGATGCACGTTCGGACGTGATCCACGCGTGTGCGGCCGCGGGGCAAGCTCTCGTGGAGAGCGGGCACCGCGCGTCGGGCGAGGTGTCGGCGGCGCTGGACAACCTGCAGCGCGAGAGCGACGCGCTGCAGCAGCTGTGGGAGCAGCGCCGCGTGCTGTACCTGCAGTGCATGGACCTGCAGCTCTTCTACCGCGACACCGAGCAGGCCGACGCATGGATGCACAAGCAAGAGGTCACTATACTCACTTTTTTCATTATGCTTTCCGGGATTAATATAAACTATTCTCCTATTTTTGCATTTGGTTTTATTCTAATAAAAACAATAAATAATAAATTAGTGTTTATATAATAATTTGTGTCTTCTAAATACAGAAACAGTTCTAAAAATTAGTCACTATTGAGAGTAATATTTATTTATTTTTTATTTTTATATGTTATGTTTTAACGATTTGATGTTTCGTAAAAACAAACTTTCAGTCCAAATAAAGACCTTGTCGTACTGATAAAACACAAATTAATCTATTTATTTCTGACCAAATAAGTTACTTAAAAACATTTTTATGCTACAAAAGAAGCAGTCCTATAATATACAATAATTCCTTCGACCAGGCTTTCCTCGCCAACGAAGACGTGGGCGACTCGCTAGATTCCGTGGAAGCACTCCTCAAGAAACACGAGGACTTCGAGAAATCCCTCGTGGCCCAGGAGGAGAAGATCAAGGCTCTGGACGAGTTCGCGTCCAAACTCATCGAGGGACAGCATTATGCTGCTGACGACGTCGCGCAGAGGAGGGAGATGGTATGCACTTCTTTTCACTTATAAAGAAGATTTGTTGAGGAGTGAATTTTTTTAAAAGTAAAACATTATTTGTATTTTTTTTTTATCTTACAAAATATTTTAGCACATAATTTATTGTAAGAATTATTCATTTTTTTTTAATGTTTTCTTCCCAACCTATTTTTAATCAAGGCGGGTTTAATAGCCTCTCGCACCATTCTCAAGTGAAATCATTGGATGGATTGGGTGAAATCGTTTGATGATTTCACACCTAAAAACATTGATTTAACTCTGAGAACTCACCGTTTGAATGTCCCGAAAGTTTTTAGGTCACTTTCATTACGAAAATGCGACATTACACAGACTTATTTGGGAGTTATAATCCTTTCAAAATCCAGTCCACAGTCTTTAAATAGGCTCCTAACATACGGTCCTTCGAGCCGGATTCTAATAGCAATATTTTGTGACAGTTGTTGGAGCGCCGTGCCGCCCTCTTGGAGAAGTCCAGCCAACGTCGTGCTCTGCTGGAGGACGCCTACAAGTACCAGCAGTTCGAGCGCGACTGCGACGAGACCAAGGGTAACATTACATCTATACTAACATTGTAAAGAGGTTAAAGGAGGATGCAAGTCAACCTAGACAACTGTGTTCCATCTCTGGTGCTATACAGTAATACCCAGTCCACCTATGGCCTGTCAGGGAAAGTAGTTTTTGTTTTTGATAATTCACTAGCGACCCGCCCCAGCTGCGCACGGGTGCAGTATTTATATATTACGCATGTATTATACTTATAAATCTTCCTCTTCAATCACTATATCTATTAAAAAAATACCGCATCAAAATCCGTTGCGTAGTTTTAAAAATCTAAGCATACATAGGGACAGATAGCGACTTTATTTTATACCATGTAATGATTATGCATCTATTCAGGCAGAATACAATACACGTTTTCTTTTATTCAAATCCTGGGCCTGAGCAGTATCTGGGACTTACTATAGAATGATGTAACACACAACTACTGGCTGGTGCAGACAGATTTCATATAAAGTCTCTCTACCTTTAAAACAGTTAACTATAACAATATCGTGTATTTCTTAGGCTGGATCAACGAGAAGCTGAAGTTCGCGACAGACGACTCGTACCTGGACCCCACGAACCTGAACGGCAAGGTCCAGAAGCACCAGAACTTCGAGCAGGAGCTGCAAGCCAACAAGCCGCGCATCGACGAGATCACCGTCACCGGCGCCAGGCTGTTGGAGCAGGAACACTTCGCTAAACGTATGTTAGATTCATTTATTTGCAACAAATATCTTTTTTGTCTTGGTTTGGTTATGTGAAATGAAATGCTCAAAAAGAGTTCTGAGTTTACACGTAGAAATATTCATAGATGATGTACAAATAATGGACATAAGGTGAATGCTCTCAGATTTTTGCTTTTACCTGACTGCACCAGAAGGAGAGTTATGTTTTTGTTTTTTGTAACTTGCAATCCATATTTTGTAAACCAACCTTTAAAATATTTGTCATGCTTGAATGTTAACTAACTATTATATAATCTACATACTATCGGGGTAATTTCTACCTGATCATTAAAAAAAATAAAAATTCCCTCGAATCCTGCGGCATGTCGCCAAACCAAACGAAGTTTTCGTTTCGATGCTAGCAAAAATGATTTTAGAGGTGGTCAGGTGAAGTGTGTTTAATGGTACATAAATGTGTATATAAAAAAACAAATACACTAAGCTTTCAAAATACTGCTCCACATCACTGTTATCTGGACACCATGGAAACGTGCCTAAAAGACTGGAAGCGTTGTGACGTTATAGTATTGTCAACTAAAGGCTCGGATACATTGCTCCTAATGTAGCGCATTAACGCTTGCAAATCGTACAACAGCATGCCCCGCATCGCGTTAATTGGTCGTAAAATGTTCGAGGATAAGTTGCGGAACATTGGAGAGATTTTATCCTGAAACTGACTGACTGACATATCAACGCACAGCCGAAACTACTGGGACTAGGAACGTGAAATTTTGCATAGGGCTTTCTTTTATGACGTATGCGAAACACTAAGAAAGGGTTTTCCAAAATTCACCCATTAAAGGGATGAAATGCGTGTCCAAAGTTTGTACGAAAACCTATTTTCAAGCGGCCAAAGTCTCTGGCAGAAAGCTAGTACTCAAATATACCTGAGGTCTCATTTTTTGGGCAAAGAACGTCCCAACTCTCTCATCTGCATAGTTTACTTATTCTTATCCCCATACTTCCTATAGCTCAAATCGAGTCGCGTGTCGGTGAACTGGCTGGCATCTGGGAGAAGTTGGCCGCTGCTTCTGAACTGAAAGGCAGCAAACTTCAAGAGGCGGCCGCTCAGCAACAATACAACAGGGCTGTTGAGGACATCGAGCTGTGGCTGTCGGAGGTGGAGGGACAGCTGCTTAGCGAGGACTATGGCAAGGTAACTGAATATTGCGCTGGTTTTTCTTGATGTCGGTATTGGTATTAGTACCTGTTCAGTTAGTGGACTCAGATATAGATAGAAATACTGTATTAAACTGTAGTGTACTCACTTTAGGAAAATAGTGACTCATCATTTTCACTCAATTTAGCCACGCTCCTTGACAGTCGCGTCTTTTGTCAATTTTGAAAATTACATACTTTTTGTAAAAATAAAAATTGATTGAATTTTATAATAATTACTTCAGTATTAATAGTTCAATATGTATCTAGATTTTGGTTTTGGAAAATGGCAGACTACCTAATAATAATGTAGTAATTTTTCAGCTTTTAGACTGGATTCAGGTCCATTTTAACCAATAAGCTAATTTGTTGTTAAGAAGTTCCATCACTCATCGTAATTCTTATTCCCAGGACCTGACCAGCGTTCAGAACCTCCAGAAGAAGCATGCTCTTCTGGAAGCTGATGTTAGCTCGCACGCCGAGAGGATTGACGCTATCCGCACTCAAGCGGAACAGTTTATTGAGAGGGGACACTTCGATGCTGATAACATCAAGACTAAGAGGGTCAGTATTAATCCAGAAAATAAAATCCTTTGCACAAGCTTCATTTTACAGACCTGGAGGTCTACAAGTGTCTTCAGCCCCTAAAGGGTTGTAATGCAGCACCCTGCAGCATTTTGATCAATTGCTCTTGAAGCTCCTTGACTTGATCAGCGGAGTTATGTCCACTCAGCAGATCATCCATGTAAAAGGAGTTTTGTACAGCTACTGCTGCTAAGGGATATTTTTCAGCGTCATCAGTCGCAAGTTGATTCAGCGTCCGCATAGCTAAGTAAGGGGCTGCCTTAGTCCCGTACGTTACGGTGGTTAAATTATACTGATTCAATTGATCATCCATTGAATCTTTCCACACTATTGCTTGCAGAGGCTGATATTGCTCTCTGATGAGTATTCGGCTCGAAGGACCAAAAAAAAAATTGACGACAATAGTCTGCACACTTATTGTAAAATGATAAAAACCGGGGATGATAATAAAACCGCCCGTGTTGAGTATAGAAAAGTCACTGATTTATTTTACTTAGTAACTATACTAAATGGTTGCGCGTGTGCAAACGCTACAATTGCTTAACCTACTTAATTATACGAATGTGCGGGTTCACCGTACAGGGGTCTTAAGTTTGTATGGAGAACCTTATTATCACGCTGGTGAAGCCGCTAGCAGAAAGCTAGTCTATAATATAAAGTTTTTATGGTTGTGTATCCGTACTAAGGCCAAATGAACTAATAAAGATTGTTCGTGGTACAGGATGGGCTCGTTGGCCGCTACACCGCGCTCGACAAGCCGATGGCTATCCGCAAGCGGCGCCTGCTGGACTCGCTGCAAGCTCAGCAGCTGTTCAGGGACTTGGATGACGAAGCCGCCTGGATCCGTGAGAAGGAACCCATCATCGCCTCCACCAACAGAGGTGAGTGTAACGGTCTATTTAAGTCATTGATAAAAAAAAAATGAAAAATTTTTTTGTAAAAAAAAAATCGTGCTGTCCTCTAACATCAGGGACTTACATTGGCGAAGACACAGTCGAGCGCACGGAACAGGTCAGGTACTTGGGATCGGTGCTCCACAAGTCCGGGGATGTCGATTGCGACGTCGAGTCACGTATCTCGCGGCCTGGGCGAAATGGCGTGAGGTGGCGGGGGTTATCTGTGACCCCAAAATGCCGGTCAAGCTCAAAGGACAGGTCTATAAGACCATCATTAGGCCTGTCCTTTTGTATGGCAGTGAAGCGTGGCCTGTACTTGAGCGGCACAAGCAGAGCCTGCGTGTCACGGAAATAAATATGCTGCGCTGGATGTCTGGAGTCTCGCGGAAAGACCGCATTAAAAAATCCCGCATCCGGGGCAGCCTTCAGGTCCGTGACATAGCGGACTAACTGCAGGAGGGTCGCATTCATTGGTATGGCCACGTTTTACGAAAACTGGCAGACTACGTGGGTAACAGATGCCTCGCCATGCCGCCTCCGCCGGGACCCGGAGAACGAGAAAGGCCTAAGAGGCGTTGGATCGACGTCGTAAGGGACGATATGCATGCCAATGGGCTTAAGGCAAAGGACGCAAAAGACCGAGCGAAGTGGAGGCGTCTAAGTAAGAAAGCGACCCCGGGCTCCGAGGTGAAAGCCAAGGTTGGCAACCGGGACTACCGCTATGATGATGATGATGATGATGATGATGACCTCAATGCCCCAATCTCAATATTAGGTCTTTATTTGCCAATTATTATCTGATTATCTATAGTCTATCTCTATTCACGTTAAGAATCAGCAAAAAAAATTGTGACAAAGATCAATCCTGTTTACTGCCACTATACAATATAATGCCTTCGAGACGACGGAAAAGTGCTTATACGCAAGGTGATTATCACATGGCGCCGCGGTAAGTGTGGTGGTTGTACAATATATTTCGTCCGTTCGACCGCGCGGTCTAGCGGTGGCGTGTGGTAATAGGTGTTTCCCTAACGGCACATTGGTCTTTAGGTCGCGACCTGATCGGCGTGCAGAACCTGATGAAGAAGCACCAGGCGGTCATGGGCGAGATGGCGCAGCACGAGGCGCGCGTGGACGCCGTGCGCGCCGCCGGCGCCGCGCTGCGCGACGCGGGCCACTTCGCCGCCGACGACATCGCCGCGCGCCTGCAGCACCTGCACCAGCAGTGGACGCAGCTGCAGGAGAAGGCGCTGCAGGTACACTCTCACACCAGGCCGTCATGGGCGAGATGGCGCAGCACGAGGCGCGCGTGGACCTCCAGCATCATCCCACTAGCCTTAACACAACTAGCTTGAGCTCGGCTTCCAATCTAGCTAACTTCAGCTGAATCACCGTTTTACATGAAGCGATAGGTAGTCGTCAGAGCTGTAGAATACAGTTACTGGGCAACAAAATCCTTGGATAAATTGATAATCAAATTTTCTGACATCTAAGTTTCTGTAATACTAATAACTGTTAGGCTTGGCGTTCATATCGGAAATCCATTCACGAGCGGGTTAAAAAATGTGGCGGCTTCCAGACACCGGTGCCTGACGCTCACTGCTGACACTTTTAGAAATGTGGCGGTAGAGCGTGACAGCCACCGGTGGCTGTGGTCGGTGGCCCATTACCCCCAGGCGCCGAGTTATAAGATTTCCGAATAACAACCATGATACCACCAAAACATTTTCCAAAAATAAAAGACCAAAAGTAACATATTCTGTCTTCTCCAACAGCGCAAACAAGACCTTGAAGACTCGCTCCAGGCGCAGCAATACTTCGCGGACGCCAACGAGGCCGAGTCCTGGATCCGCGAGAAGGAGCCCATGGCCAACACGCACGACTACGGCAAGGACGAGGACTCCTCGGAAGCGCTGCTGAAGAAACACGAGGCCTTGCTGTCCGATTTGGAAGCTTTCGGCAATACTATCAAGAGTTTGAGAGAGCAAGCTGATGGATGCAGGGTGAGGATTTTTTATTGATAAGATTATGATTGACTAGTACCTCACCTGATAGTAAGTGACGAGGTGGTGTAGTGGAGCAAGGGTACATACTTTGATTACATAAATATATTATACGTTTTGAAAAAATCGACTTTAGGTTACTCCCTTACAGAACACTAAATGCACATGTAAGGACCTAATATATAACTACTAAGTGGAATTGTACTGGATAATCGTTTAGTGATATTAGCTTACGTATGTGTTATATGTATTTTCTCAAGTTTTTCGTATACTGATAAGTAATATAATTTTCCGAACAGCAACAAGAATCCCCCGTGGTGGACGTATCGGGCAAGGAGTGCGTGGTGGCGCTGTACGACTACGCGGAGAAGTCGCCGCGCGAGGTGTCCATGAAGAGGGGCGATGTTCTCACGCTGCTCAACTCTAACAACAAGGTAATAATACAATACTTTGTGTGTGAGTGAGAGAACTTGGTCTAGTTTGTGAGTGAGAGATTTAGGAATACTTTGTGAGTGAGAGAACTAGGAATACTTTGTGAGTGAGAGAATTAGTAATACTTTGTGAGTGAGAGAACTGGGTATACTTTGTGAGTAAGAAAAGTAGGAATATATTGTAAGTTAGAAAACTAGTGTATACGCGTTAATAAAATAATGACTCATCCTTGTCACTTGGCTTCGACACACTCCTTGGCCAGTTCGGGTCACAGGAAAATAGAAAGCCGTGTTCATTATGACAAGTTGAAATAAGCCCTTTAGAGAGTAAGAGTAAGGAAGCGCTCTTGTTAATTTTTGAGAAAATAATATTCACCTTAGATTCTTTCTATTTCACTTTAACTTCGCTCATAATTTATTAGAGTTTAATTTGAAATAAAAAATGGGAAAATTTTATTACAGTCTTCGCTACAACTCATTCCATGGCCATACCATTTAACTCGAAACTATGCCATTTTGACTAGGCGAGACACCAAATCTGCCCCGCATGTAAGCTTTGCTTACTTTTGACTATTCTAGCAAATTACAGCTTTGTAAACCTGAATAATGCACTTATTATATACTTAGCGAACCAGCCTAATGAGTAAAAAAATTAAACGAAATTTCTAATATGTACATAACGGGCTAGACAAATCGCTTTTTTTATCAATATGATTACAACTAGACTTTCTTAAACGCATCTTAGAAGAGACAATAGATAAGATTCAGACAGTTTTATGTCTCATAATAAATTACCTTCGCCTTGCTAGAAAGATAACAATACATCTTTTACTAGTAGATTACATTGTGATGCAAATAGTAAAGACTCGGTCGATATACACTTTTGAGATTGGATTTCAGACATAAATAAATAAATAATATTTAGGTGGCGCAAAAACAAACTAAAGGAGAATTCTACACAAGAAGGGGTTTTTTATGGTGGGTAAAAATCATCCAATGACGAATCCCGCCCTTGGGCGGAGCGAGAGACAGTGTCAGACTGTTATTGACTAAACAAGCTACCCCGTTCCTACGTCGCCATATATACCAGGGCTACAGCGAAAGCTCTAGCCAAGAGTTCTCTCTCTCTTGGCCCCAGTTGGCAGTGCGCGTCGTCGTTGACTAGGCTTGGTCCGGACGATTATCAGACGACCGGACAGCGAGCTACCCATTGCTCGACGTCCGCAAGCCCGCGCCTACGGTGGCTGGAAATCGGGATCGGAATCCCGGCGGCGTCTGGGGCGTGAGCGCCGATGCCTTATGCGGTCGGCTTCCTCCTTTACTAGCATTACTGCTTCGCAAAAGGAGGCGACCGCTTGCCACTCCTCCTCGCTCTGGATCATGGCTTCTACCAAGGCATGGCGCGAGAGATCGCTGCCGCCGATCGCCCCCACGAGGACACAAGAAGGGGTCGAGTAAAACGTGAAGATAGAGTAAATAATTTTATCCATATGACAAAACACAAACTGGGATATTACGCAAAATAGTATAAATCGATAAAAAGTAATATTCGGTACACATGTACAACGTCCTTGTAATTAAACCTTGTATTACACTTAGATAATTCTTATATCATTGTGTTATCTAAGGTTTATAAATAAAAATTAACTATATATTGCGTATGAACTGACTTCTGTATTTATATGATAGTACGTAATAGACATAGAATTATATTACATGAAACGTTTTGAACTGTGAATGACATCGAATCAAATTATGCGATAAAAGCGATTTATTTAACAGACAATATTGTTTATTATATTCCTCTCAAATATCCATAAAATCCTAAAAACAATACACAATACTAAAACGAAAGTCAATACCATATTTGAATAGTCAAGTACCCCATTGTGATATCTGGCGCAGACCGAGCGTGTTTATGTAACTGGCGCTAAATGGCGCACGTGAACTTGTGTACTCGCGAACAGTCAGCGATGGAACACGAAAGAGGTCGGACGCATGCATATCATAAGGCGTTTCTATAGGAGTTTTTGGCTAACTTATTCGCAATTTGTGATGTAAAATTGGTGTAGTGTTATATCTCAAGTGTCTGCGAAATTGGACAATATGTGGAATCACTGAAACAGGCGCGATCTCGGTAAAATAGAGCTGAGAATTTTATTGTAGTGTTGACTACCTCAGTGAATTTTGCCGAGAAGGTTTTCTTGATATATTTGCTGCCAAATATTAATAAAAATTATTATGTATAACCATATTCTAATGGTAAACAAAGGAACTATTCACATGAAGACATAGCTAATAAAAAAAAGACGTTTTAGTTACAAAATTAAATACTATGTGCCTGTCTCGAACTATATAGATCTGAGCCTGTAATAATAAAAAGTTTTTTTTTTTTTTATGTGACAATGGAAGTTAAATTCGGATTTTTTAAAATAAGAATGTAATTTTCTTTTTTACAAGTGGCCAGTGAATCTCTCTGTGATAGTGAAGTGATACTAGTGTTATAATGATAGTGTTAAGTTGGCTAGCCGTCATGCTAGTAGACCGCTTGTTTGTACACAACAGAAAGAATGATAAGAAGCTGGAAGAAAACGTGAGTTACATCCGTCCGCAGTCCGCACTTTTTTTATCGCTATCTTCTGATTTAAGCATTCAAATTTCAGGGACCCTGCAGAAGGGTCGAAGTTAACTGGGGCCAAGGCTTCGCGTCGGAAAGGAAGGCTCTGGTCCTGGTATATATGAATGGGAAGGAAGGAATGGAGTAGGTTGTTTAGTCAGTAAGAGTCTTACATTATTTCCCGTCCCGTCCCGATTCGTCATTGGATGATTTTTACCTACCGTAAAAAAAAAACGAAAGTTTTTAAACTCTATCATTTCCACTAATACACTCTAACGAGTCCCTCAAAGGACAATGGGAAATGTTATGCTACGATTAGGGGATCGTATAGGAATGCTGGCGATTGTTTAGAACTTACTAAGAAGTGCGTTCCCCTTATAACTAAAAAAGGCAGAGAAAAAAAATGTGACTCACATAATTAAATATCTGTCTACAGACGGGATAAAATTGATGTAAATTAGATTTTGTAATATGAATCAAATTGTTGGTTGGGTTTGTGGTTATATGATCTGAAATAAATGTTTTAGTTTCAATTTTCAATGTAACTATATAGATATTGAAAAGTACCAAGAGCGTTGACGAATTTCGCAGAATCGACAGCAAAACTTTGTAAATATTTGCAAGTTTTTCATCCAAACGTGAAGAAAATTGACTCGCTAACCGTCTTTATTTCTCACGCATAAAATAACATGACTGCCCAAAGTATTGTGTTTCAAACCGAACATTTAAAAACAATTCACACGTTCTTAAATACGTAAAACTTCCAAAATAATGTAACAAGATATTATTATTAAATATTCTTCTTTAAATGACTGTCGGAGAGAATGAGTTCTGCTGTGATAAATATATGAGTTATGAGATTAATTCACTTTCAAATCAGCGTAAAGGTATACACGTTAGGGAGTACCTAACAAGTGTGCCTAAGAGGTTAAACAGGAAAACTAACGAAATAACAGTCATGATTGTTAATAATTTTTTTCTCGATACGTACTGTTGTCGAGTTTGAGGTGTATTGAACGCCCGGCGTTGTGTACAAGTTGATTGAAATAACTTCCGAACTACGTCATAAAATTTCCTATGATTAAAGATGGTCTTTCTTCTTTAAAACGTGCTTATTCGCTACTTTAAATGGCTGCGGGATTGTTCGAAAGAGTTACCGTAGCTCTGGAACACTGTTGGGTGGTCAGTTAAAAGCTGAGGGGCGTGTCAGACATCCTAATAGAAGACCTCAAAATAAATAAAACCCAAAATACTTACTTATACATCTATTTATTATTGTTGTATAAATAGCTCATGGGTTAGTAGGGGACTCGCGATACCGGATATAATCCCAATTTATATCATTATTTTATAGCCGGAAATATAATTTATTTGTATTATAAAGTTGTATAAACATCGAGCCCATAAAACTCGTAATCAAATAATCTGGCGATAGTATTTTTGTAAGCCAAAACTAGACTCGTAGCCAAATATCTTAAGGAGCCAGATTCTCAACGTCTGTACCGAAGTAATTGTTGAAAGATTTAGGATTTGTAGCGAATATGCGAACGCACAGTTCAGACCAATTTTAATTTGAAGACACGGCTGGCACAGTATTGAAGCGATTAACTCCTAACCTGCGTGTTTGATTCCCACACGGAAAAAGTATTTGTAGGTACCTTGTGCACGTGAGATTACATGTATATGGCGGGTTTAATTCCCGAACGGAAAAATAATTTGTACCTTGTGCATATGACTTTACATGTATTTATGGACACACCGAATCACACGCGCGGAATATAGGAATATTTCTTTTTGGCATACGTTTAAAAAAATATTACATCATTGAAATTTCGTTGACATATTACTGTTATTGTTTCTCGATCGCCGGTCTCGTTACCGCTAATTTATAACCATCATTGTCTTTAAATCCTGGGTTTGGCCTGATTGATTGCCATGTTGTTTCGCTTACAGCCTGAATTGAAGCAAGGTCGAGTGACTAACAGGAAGTCTTAGATCCATTGTTCCTTTTATTAAACAAATTATGAAAGATTTCAGCTACTGAATATTAAAATTGGTATTTATGGTATCGTAATTTATACACGTACTAACAAACTCTAAAGTACTTTATACTATTAAACTTATTGGTATTACTAATCAATTCGATCTAATGTGGTTAGTTTATCACCAGAGAAAATGAGCCGATATTATTTACAAACAGCACATGTGTATGAATTTTTAATAAAATATATAATGTAGCTGAAAGAAAGAGTGAATTAGAAAACGTGTATGCAATCTTGATACATTTACATAATAGTTATGCAGGCCGTGCATGTCAAGTAGGCATATTTTTAGGATATAGGCCATTTCTAATAAGCATAGGCTGCATATATTTTGCTATATTACTTATTAGTACATTTTGACCCGGCAGATGACCATAAATGTACTGACCAGAAGATTTTTTTCACGATTTCACGCTTGGTTCCATAGTAAAAGTCGTGTGTTATTATGACAACAGTCACGTCTTAAGTATGTAAGCGCGGTATTTCGTGTACGACCCGGCTTTCGTAGGTAAAACGTAGTTAAACTGGTGCATGTGGCAGGCTTAGTTTTCTTTGTTTCTATCGGTTAACTAACTAGGGCCAAACTTGTAAGACTTGTAGGATCCTAAACATTTTAGGTACCTATTTACTTGTTTATTGATGTCATTTCGATTTCCACCACTTTCAACTTTTCCTAGGGCCGAGGGTTGATGCAAAAGCGTAACACCAGGGCTCTGGGATTTAAGCAAGAAATACATACGGGGTCTGACACTTACCCGCTCCGTCCAAGGGTGGAATTCATCATTAGACGATTTTTTCGACCATAAAAAAAGAGACTTAAAGTCAGCATTTTCATATATCAACTGTACTTAAGTAGTAGTGTAGTGATAGTGACACTAAAGCAAATGCCTTATCAACTCCTTACTTTCTCAGGATTGGTGGAAGGTGGAGGTCAACGACCGTCAAGGATTCGTGCCAGCCGCTTACGTCAAGAAGATCGACGCTGGTCTGTCTTCCTCGCAGCAGAACTTGGCTGACTCCAGCTCTATTGCGGCTAGGCAGAACCAGGTATGTAAATTATTTCATATGGTTCTCCAGAAATTGCTTAATTTTGTCGTCATAAACTGGTTGAAAGTGCCTATATAAACATTTGTGTTAGTACAGACATATGTATAGTTTCGTGTCAGGAATGGCAGGATTTAGAAATGCAATTGTCCAAAGGCAATAATTCCAGGATAGCAAACAATAACAACCTATAACTACCTATTAGGATTGCTTTAATAAGTAAATGTGTGTTAGTGGTTAGTGCTGCGACCACGCAAACAGATTAAACCACTAAACATAATTTATTTTAACTCATCAATAATAACATTACTTGTAATGTATACATGAATATTTAAAAAATAACAAATATAATCTTTTAGTCATGCCTGTATTATTTTTCTGATACTATATACAATACTAATTAAAACCATTTGTTCTCAGATCGAGGGTCAATATGACAACCTCCTTGGCTTGGCTCGCGAGAGACAGAACAAGCTCAATGAGACGGTCAAGGCGTACGTGCTGGTGCGCGAGGCCGCTGAACTCGCCACCTGGATCAAGGATAAGGTACGGTATTTACTTCTACTTTACTCGTATAGGTAAAGACGCTAGGCGCTCCTTAAGAAAATAATGACTCATCACTGCTACTGCAGCAAGTATCAAAACTATTTGGGAGAACGATCTCGAACTTACTTCTCAGTGTTCGATTTCCATGTAGAAAAACTTTGAAATGATGTACTTTAAAAACATTTAGTTATTAGGCTTCGCCGCAGTCGAATTACGTAAATGTAGAAATGACTGATGTTACAGAGTTTACTTCGACATCGTTTTTGGATAACTTTTTCACATGTACAAGCTTTATCTCCTTCATTTTTGGGGATTTCTTTGATCCAATTTGCATCTTTAAAATTTCTTCAAGAGGAAATTTGAAATCAAGTATGGGTATTTAAAATGTTATCTAACACTTACTATGTTTTCACAGGAAATGCACGCCCAAGTTCAAGACGTGGGCGAAGACTTGGAACAAGTGGAAGTCATGCAGAAGAAGTTCGACGACTTCCAGAACGACTTGCGCGCCAACGAGGTGCGGCTCGCCGAGATGAACGAGATCGCCGTGCAGCTCATGACGGTCGGACAGACGGAAGCTGCGCTCAAGATCAAGACGCAGATGCAGGTGAGACACATGAATTTAGTGTTATATTCTATTCGCAATAAGATTGGACATTTAAAGAAACAAATGGTGGAATTCAATGCCAAAAATATCGATAATATATCGTGACACAATCGACAATATTTGTTGGCAAAATAATGTCAGATGCTAAAACGTTCTTGATGTGGAATTTTATTTTATAAAAATGAAGAAAAACTAGTATTTCGAGATTTAAATTCTACTTTGGTACTCCCAAAGCAGAATTTATATTCTCGGGCTATGACAAAGGCACGCGTTTTTTGCAAAGTAACACATACTTTATGGGAAAAAAAATGTGTTTGTTTACTCTAGAAGTACTTGCTCGGCATCAAAATAACATTTATTTATACTTTACTCGTATCGGTAAAGGTAGTCTATTCTCATTAAGAAATAAATAAATAGTGACTCATCAGCAACTGCAAAGTATCAAAAAGATACCTTGCAGTTGCACTGACGAAAATCACAATAACATAATCGACGCATAACATGTCACGTACACAAGTGTTAAACATAGAACACATTTATTTATCATTCATGAGAGCAAATATTTACATTCTACGGTGGTAATAGACATCGCAATTCTGATATCACAATTTAATTTTACATGTTTAGCGCATTGATATAATATCAACGCTTTCTCTATTTACGTCATTATCATACTAACTGCTTTCCACTTCGATAAGCGTAGACAAACACGTGGAATTAGCTGTACAAAGTGTGTATAGTACTGTCAACATGGAAATGTCAATCCACTTCATGGATAAGCCGTTAGATTAGTAAGCGATAACACCATCGACCTATTAGGATATAAATCGATATGACGGTGATAGACAAGCACGTTCATAAAAACTATTTGTCAAAATACTGAAAAGTTAATACGATAGTCCCTAGCAGCGCTTTATTAGCAGTATGTCGTCTAATAAAATTTTAAAAACTTAAAGCGCTCTCACACTGCGTGAACGTCAAAAATGCACTAACGTCATCAATGTAAAGGTGTATGGCCTGCAGATTACCCAAGTCAAGTTAATAGACTGTACTGTACGCCTAATCTAGTGCGTAGTATATATATATCGATGGATAAAATGATGAAGAGAAATGTCAAAAATGGCATCCTTCATGAAGCCAATTTAGGCTTACGTCAATACATAGTTATAAAAATAAATTCGGATTTTTTACTTGGTACCTATAAACTTGTTCTGTTACTGTCAGAAAAAGGTTCTTATGAGAGAAACGAATAAGAAAGTTACGCAGAAAATTATGTAGCGATAGCGAGCCAGAGCAAGGTCTAACTTCGTAGATTGCTGTCTATACCTTTCTAAATATGTAACAAATCAAAACCAATCTCTCCCCCGTTAGGAACTGAACTCCAAATGGACGTCCCTGCAACAACTGACGGCCGAGCGCGCCGTGCAGCTGGGCTCTGCGCACGAGGTGCAGCGCTTCCACCGCGACGTGGACGAGACCAAGGACTGGATCGCCGAGAAGGAGGCTGCCTTAGCCACCGATGACCTGGGCAAGGACTTGAGATCCGTGCAGACTTTGCAACGTAAGTATATGCACTATTGTTGTATTGTGTTATGGTTATCATACAAGATGAAATAGCGGTCGAGCGTAAACCTATCGAAAATAAAAATTAAAACTATTTTCCGCATTTCCACTATTGTTCGGGCTTGTCTGTGTTAACAATGGCTGAATAAGCCTAGCTCCAGCTAGAAGTAGAAGAAAATCCGAGCGGCTTCAAATGCTAATATAAATCCTGAGTATTAGGATTTTGTACGAAGCATATAATATCTGTACAAACTTGGGTATTTGTTTTTTAATTTCTTAGGCTACTTGTAATACTTAAAAGTGGCTCCGAAATTACTGTGAATAGCATTACTTAGCAATAAATTAATTACAAATGATTAGTTTTAGCAGGTTACTATTACTACTAGCTTGCTGTGAGCCGTCTTTATTAAAGGAAAACAACAGGAAAATGATTCTTCTTTCTAATATTGTTTAAAAATAATTACCACTTTCCTTCACAGGCAAACACGAAGGTCTAGAACGCGACCTCGCAGCCCTGGGCGACAAGATCCGCCAACTGGACGACACGGCCAACCGCCTCATGTCCACTCACGGCGACTCCGCCGACGCCACGTACAGCAAGCAGCGCGAGATCAACGAGGCCTGGCAGCAGCTGCAGGCCAGGGCCAACGCCAGGAAGGAGAAGCTGCTTGACTCTTATGATCTGCAGAGGTAAGGAGTTTTATTGCAACATAACTGACACTGCAACAAACTAATGTAATACATTGATACTCATAGCCCTATCGCTTTTTTTTGCGGTGAGAAATCACCAAATTACTTCTAGCGCTTTAGGTAGGAACGACAGTCATGTGAGACTTACTGTCTAAAAAGTTCGCTTTTTTCCTTGGCATTTTAGGACTACAGTAAACCTTTTAAACGTTAGCAAGCATCAATTTTACTGACATCTTTTTGAGGCTCGCATATGTATACGCATACGTATTCTACGCGCTGATGACTGAAATACGATAAATTCGATGTTGGCGCGCTAACTGTCGTTGCGAATTACGGTAAACACGTACACGAGGCGATTTGTTCACACGCTAGCAGCCCTGGGTATCGTAATTGAAAACATCAACTACACTAAGCTTTATCAACGTCATTTACGCAAGTCTATGTCTCTGTTTTATTTAAAAAAAACTCGTTTTATAACAACACAATAAATCCACAGGTTCTTATCGGACTACCGCGATCTGATGGCATGGATCAACTCCATGATGGCTCTGGTAAGCTCCGACGAGCTCGCCAACGACGTGACCGGCGCTGAAGCACTGCTTGAAAGACACCAGGTATGTCCTCGTTATGATACCATTAGCAATATGACTGAAATGGTCACTAACACTGTTGTTAGCACATCAAATAGGAGAGGCATATTTCATTGATAAATTATGTTTTTGATTAGCAGCGAACAGTGGTGAAAGTTGGTGAAACTTGTGAGTTATAGGTTGTGGGTTTAAACCAAGGCAAGCACTTTAGGTTTACAGTCCACGGATGCGTAGCTTCCTAGACGCATATACGTCATTATACGTTTGCTATTATATTATTTGGCTCAGACCTCTCTAGGAGAGGGAATCGGCCGAAATCCACCACGCCCGCCGGTTTGGTTAGGTTGTGTCATATATCATAATGTCATATATCTTCAAATTTTTGGTTCTAGTTTTCACGTCTCATGCCGGTTTCCTTCAACGTTATGAGAGCAGTAGTGATGAAATAAATTATACACAGTAATGCACCTGGCTGGGGTTGAACCCGCGACATACAACTCGTAAGTCGGGGCCTTTACCACTCAGGCTGCATAGCTCTAAAAACCCGCAAACTCAGTATGAGTTTGGGAATGATACAGTCATGTCATTTCAAGACATGATTGTGTCACAAAATTTCTTATAGTTCATTTTTTAATTCAAGACTACAATTTGACAAACTCAGAATATCACACTCTAGAAATATGTTCACAATTTTCTGTAGTTTAACATTTTAAGTTGTCAAATTATAGTATAGGATTAAAAAAAGAACCATAGCAATGTTTTCTGACAACATGGTACAAACATTCAACCTATTTTATGTGCTAATAACAGTCCTTATAGATATGTTCATTGTAAAATATTCCCGTTTGGTCCACAAGTGACTAATAGAATGAAGTCAATACATGTCATAATAATGTTTGAATGTACAAAGTTTTGTGACATTAGTTGAATAGTTACATTACGTTCAAGACTGCTGTAATTAAAATTCAGAAACAGCAAGGTTTTTTTTTAGTGCTTCAATTTTATAATAGGACTGATAAAATATGCATATTATATCAGTCCTGAACACGACTAGGGATTTGATACCGGGTAAAATGGGGTGAAGAAAAACTCAGGGGGTGAATAGAAACAATTTTTTTTATCACGGTTAATACTTTGATTTCATATTTTTATTTTTAATAAAGCATTTTTGTTTTCAATATTGAATTTATAAAAATATTTAAATACTGCAAACAATTTTTAAATAATGTAAAAAAATCAAGAAAATGTTGTTTATATTTTTTCCCCCGATTTGTTTCTATTCACCCCGTCATACGGTATTTAGGGCGGCTATAAAATGGTCGCCAGAAAAGAAGAATTTACTACGAAATTATTACATTATGGAAAATTAAATTGGGGAAACAAAATCAGTTATTTGGGAAGCAAAGTCAGTTGGGTATTGGAGAGCAAGAGTGTGACGGGAGCTGTGTGTTCTAGAGCCAGCGCCTGGAGATAGACGCGCGGTACGGCATTATGCCGCAGGTCAGACGCATCGCACGCATGTGTGCCCCAGCCTTACTACCATTCTTGCCGCTCATGCCTTCTACCTATTTTGTTAAGGCTTGTGTGTACAAACATCTGTACTATTTGCTTTTGACAATATGAAATTGTTATTATTAATATTATATTAATTTAAGACTAGTTCCCCCGCCCCTCTAATTGCGATATACTATAAAAATTATGAACGGATTTTCATGAGATTTTTACTAATAACCAGAGTACTTCATGAGAAATTAGTTAGATTGTAATATATTCATAATAACATTTATAATATATTCATTTTAACTAAGTAGCTTGATCTATGTATAGTAGACAAAATTCTCCGTCTATTACGACCCTAGTTGGGTTATACAGGGACATGTTTACGCAAACGAAAACCATAAATCCAGTACATGATTCTAGACCCGCCAGTGGTGGAATTTTTTGTCGGTCTTTTCTTATTTTTTTTAATTTTTTTTTTACGTTTTTTAAATTAAACTGTATAAAAACGTCATTTTAACATTTTTTGCGACAAAAAATGAGTGAATTACATTCTAAATTAATAACGTCGTCGGGTTTGACAAGAATAACGACTTTATTTGCCTCGGTGATTTTTTTATTAATTTGTTTTTTCTTTTTTTTTCTGAAAATATCATTGGGATTGGTTAGAATAACGATTTTATACAGGTAAAAAATAAAAAAACAAAACTTTTTTTTCAAAATTTTGAAACAAAACCGACGAAAAATTCCACCACTAGGGTGTCCAGAATCATGTACTGGATCAATGGTATTCGTTTGCGTTAACATGTCAATGACACCTTGTATTTTATAATGACCAATGGTTTCGCAATCAAAAATTTAGTCACCTCTTAACCTTTTATCATTCCTTTTCAAGGTCTTTAAACTCATGAGCCCTGTCGAACACCGGCGTTCGCACACCTATTATATTTTCTATTATGTCTCTAATACGGAATTGAAAAGTTTAAAATAAAAGTACGCTGGATATCGTTGCGTCGTAGCTTCGCAAATAATAACCTTTTACAGATATTTACTATTCAAACACAAGCCCTACAAAATGTAGGTCGTCATGACTTGCAAGAACTCTATAATATACACCCGTGTATGCAAATAATACGCAATAATATGCACTCCACTCGATGTGCTGTTTACTACCTAATTTATTTTAATTTATGTATTTAGTGGCCGGGGTAGTTACCCTAACAGTTTAACTATAAAAAACTTACAGGCAAACACACGACAACTCTATTAACCGTTTTAATTGTTTTTTTAGTTTACTTTTAGTTTTTTTTTCTATGTTGTGATAAAGTACAGTTAACTAAAAAAGAGTTTTGTAGTTTAATGAATAAGAATTGGTTTGTATTTTTAAAATTCGAATCCTTCTGCAATTTAAATTGCTAATGGTTTATAAAAAAAATATTCACAACGAAAGCTTATTTGGTTTTTGTTTTGCTTAAAATTATGTTTAACTCTTTTCAAGTTGACTGTACTTACTCGTTTTCCGTGTGTTTTCAAGGTGTCTTCAGTTTGTCCTAAATGTTTTAGTGTGTGTGAATTTTTACTTTTTGTACAATCTGTGTCTTCCATTTTTTTTTATTTATTCTGTTTTCAAACTATTCACGGTTATTTTATTCTTGGTGTGTGTTGTACAGCTTTATTTACTAAACAAAGCAGATACGAATATTTGTCTTCTTTCGAAAGTATTGGTGTATGGAAACATCATTGAAAATTTTATGGACAACAATTTTATCATATTTAGTCTTTATTGATTCGAGTGTTTAGAAAAAATAGGACATCCCCATAGAATCAATCTTTTTTTTTATTGTTTAGAATTTGAAATAACGCGAACAATTAGTTACAAATAACTAATTATTAAATAACTAAATTAGTGTATCAAATTGAAAATAATAACTATCAATAATACTTTTATACAATTCATGGACATTTTTCCAATGAGAAAAGTGTCCAAAAATCTGGCAGCATTACCATCTTGATTACCAAAGCAAATTCTTTGATCAAAGAAAATGAGCATTTGGACATTCAAACAGCAAATAGGTACTAAATGATTTAAATCTTCACAGTACTGTTGAAAATGTCTTGACATTACAAACTAGCAAAAGTATTTTGAGTTAGTGTGTATTAAAACATTCTTCCTCCATTTGTTTCGATCTTTTACTAAACTATGTATGTATGATATAGGAACATCGCACAGAAATGGACGCCCGCGCCGGCACGTTCCAAGCGCTGGAGCTGTTCGGCCAGCAGCTGCTGCAAGGCGGTCACTACGCCAGCGTGGACATACAGGAGAAGCTGAACAACATGAGCGATGCCCGCCAGAACCTTGAGAAGTAAGTCAACATTGAACGGTATATCAATTTTAAACGTTTTAATCTCGTGGGCCAAAGTACACAAAGTTGGCGCCCTAAGACAGTGCGATGGGGTCGCGGTAGACCACGAAGGAGATGGCGCAATGAGCTTGACAGATTCCTTCCAAACTGGCAAGAAAAATCGCGGGCCCGCGAAGGATGGAAGGAGTGGAGGGAGGCCTTTGCCCAGGAGTATGACAAAAAAAAAAAGAAATAGGCTAACAAAAAAAAAAATTTTTTTAGAAAGAAAGCATTGAATTCTAGTTCTGTATGTACAATAAGAGAAACCTGTATTAGATGTTTTTGAAAACAAAAACCAACACCTCTGCGAATTTTATAACACCAATCTTCTCTCCAGGGCTTGGGTAGGACGCCGCATGAAGCTCGACCAGAACCTGGAACTGCAACTGTTCTACCGCGACTGCGAACAGGCCGAGGGCTGGATGGGAGCCCGCGAGGCTTTCCTCTCGCCGTCCGCCAAGGACCAGACGGACGCTGACGCGGCTGCCGACGCAGCCCAGCCTGATAACGTGGAGCAACTCATCAAGAAGCATGAGGACTTCGATAAGGCGATTAATGCCCATGTAAGTGACATTCGTTTATTTCTTGTTTCAGGGTTTCACCTCTCAGGCACTAGTGTACTAAATACGGTGCACCTTATACCAGCTAATTTAAACCTTATTATGTACGGTAAACTGGTGCCTGATAGGTTAAGAGGAAATTAGTTGACAAGTAGACAGACGCGGCAAGCGAGTTAAGCAAGAGATATTTTGTCAAGGTGTCGAACATGGTGAGAAAACATATCGCTATAAATATACTTCAGTTCACGTTTTAACCGCCATAGTCATGTATACATGACATAACAAGATATATCCAGCATGTCGCGGTCACAACTACATCATACGCTTGAATACTTGTAAATCTAATATGACAGTCTATTTTTTCTTCTTGTATTACTAAAAGATGAAATCGCCAAGTCCATGGTCAGGGAGGGCTCGCTTTTGTTTTAGATTAAACCTAATCATAGATTTACATGACTGAAGTATCAGGGCAGCTTCAAATTAATTGCAAAGTGCCGCCGCGCTGGTTTATTATTACATATAAATAATAACGTGCAACTGTCACTCTACAGTCGCGTTGCGGCTGCGCGTCATTTGTTTGTATGAAATAACAAAGCGCGGTGCCTGTTGCCGTCTTTTGGATCTCTGAGACTAATTTGAAGACTCCCTTGGAAGACAAATATAGTGCAGTAAAACTTGAGTTAAAGTCCGTTTTTTTTTTAATTACTATAGACTAGTGCTTGACTTCGATCCCACCTGATGGTCAACAGTAATGTTTTATCAATGTTTGTTGTATGCCCCTCGCAGGAGGAGAAGATCGCTCAGCTGCAGACGCTGGCGGACCAGCTGATGGCGTCGGAGCACTACGCGGCCGACGACATCGACGGCAAGCGCCGCCAGGTGCTCGACCGCTGGCGACACCTCAAGGAGGCGCTCATCGAGAAGAGATCCAGGTATACACGCACAGTATAACTAACTTTAAAATATATGTTATTATAATGGAGTTGACTATTCGACATATACCCAACCCCGACAGTACAATATACACCGTTAAATCTTGATCGTTTTAATCCCTTGGAGGATCGATTCAGTACATGAAACACTATCGATTGGTAAAGTTAGAATGAAAAAACAAAGTACTTTTTTTTAAACTCGAATTAATTTACGCATGTTCTAAATTGATTTCTTTAAGTAAACGTCAGCTGTCCGAGTTCAATGACCTTTAGGTAGTTAGTACGCAACGATCGACAACTACCTACAAGGTCAATGACTCGTTTACTTAAAGAAATTAATTTCGTAAATGCGTATATCAATAAGAGATTTAGAAAAAAAGTACTTTATTTTTTTATTTTATCTACACAAATCGATAGTGTTTCATGTACTAGATCGACCCTCTTCGGGATTAAAACGACTAAAATTTAACGGTGTAGGTGATGACAAAGAAGAAAAAGTAGAGACTATAAGACGCAGTGCGACCTAAGAATAAATCAAGTTTTGTTGTACTTCTATAAATTACGAATATGGGTTAAGTTTTGCCTATAGTGTAATTATTGTATTGTATTTTATATCAGTTTTGTCTCTATAATTCCAAGTCTAAAGCGCGTATTTTGCGAACCACACCATCCTCTCAAGGAAGGCCAGAGTCGTCTTAATGTTTCTGATCATCTCTCTAAGGTAACTGGGTTCTTGGGGTTCTGAAATCATTGTTACTAAATCATTTATACAGACCCACTAGCAGTGGCTATAGGAGAATTGATTTTAAGTATTTGGTTCCTATTAAATTTTTCACTGTTATACTTCAAGCAAGTTACCAAGAAAGCTGATACGAAATTGTTCTACAACGGTAAAATTGATGTACAGGTTGGGAGACGAACAGACCCTGCAGCAGTTCTCTCGCGATGCCGATGAGATGGAGAACTGGATCGCCGAGAAACTGCAGCTCGCCACCGAGGAGAGCTACAAGGTAACTACCATAAAAAGATAATGTTTTCAATTATGTTTCGGTCGGGCTCAGACTGACCCTTTCTTTCTAACCTAATCAAGGGACATTTTAGTCTCTTGATTTCAAATAATTCCTCCTAGTTCCCGAAATGAGCCCTCCCCATAATGTACCATTTTTCAAAATAACCATTTCCCAAGATTCCCTTGGTTTCTTGGGAAATAGTTGCTAATGATTATTCTGAGCCTACTAATAATAAACTTAGTATTCAGTGGTCTGGAACTTTGTGACCATACAAGCGTGTTTGATAAAATTTTGTCGAGGCTTTTAAATATATGTTTATCCAGGTTAATATATAACTTTACAAGTTTTTGACCCTAATTAAAATTGTGTGACAAATCAAAGATTTATCTCGAAGAAAGATCGAGTTTAGACTATGATTTCAGTCACAATTTGCTATAGTGACTTTAATTTGTAGGATAGTTATTACACGATCAATAATTAGCAGTTCGTACGTGATTCCAGCAACGGTGCTCTTGACCTACGCGCGTTGGGTCTCGCGTTTGAACACCCGGGAAGTGTGTATTTGGTTATTTCCGTCACTAGCGGCAGACGGCACTTTGCTCCCAATCGCCACAAATGTAGGCAATATAGTAATTTTTGTGTTTATACAATGGTCAGCCTAGGACTAAGTGCGGTAACCATACTCTGACATAACTTAATGTATGTGTTGTTGCAGGACCCCGCCAACATCCAGTCGAAGCACCAGAAGCACCAGGCCTTCGAGGCGGAGCTGGCGGCCAACGCCGAGCGCATACAGTCCGTGCTGGCCATGGGCGGCAACCTCGTGCAGCGCGGACAGTGCAGCGGCAGCGAGGACGCCGTGCAGGTAACTACGGCAAACTGCTCTCAACTTATAACCATGTGTTGACAAAAAACATGAGAACCAAATTTTGTCTTACAATCAAACTAAGACGAAAAAATTGATTTGTAACCTAGGAAATACCAGTCTGTCTAGTTTAATTATGTCATAAAGCAATCCCCCCCCCCCTTTATTGTGTGTCAATACTTACAATACTTGACTATATTCTATAGACTCATGTTGAGTCGTATGATTACGATAACATCTATGCTGAAAAGATAGACGATAATGCTGTCTAATATTCTTTAGGAAATTATTCTCAAATATAAGCAAATAAAATGTTATTATTCTTTATAACGTATTTTCTTTTATTTATTTTATTAACCATCGAGCAAATTGTAAACACTGATGTATAAAAAAAATCTATAATTTAAATTAGTGTCACAATTTCTAGTTTGCTAACATGTAGTAGTACAGGATCCGGGGCCTATTTTGTCACTTGATTACTATCAAGCTAATTTTCCGTGAGTAGCTTCATTTTGATAAGACGCCCAACAATTTCCTGTGCGAAAATTTTTGATTGTGGTAGTTAACAGAGGTAGCAATGATAAAATATGTCGATTTGATGATTCTCAAGTATTAATTACTAACTGGATTGTTTTTTATTAAATCTTAAGATAATTATCTAAATTATTTGAAAAAATATTTGTCCTACAAAATCTATGGTTTCATCAAAGAGTCCTCCCCCTCCAACATGTATTGATAACGAGATCACCAAAAATTATTACTAACCAGCTGATTTTTTTTTTATTACTTAGTTAATATATATATAATGTCACGGTCATATTGTCCTACAAATTCCGTGGTATGTTATCCCGGTCCTACGGTCAGAAATTGTTAATACCATAAGACCATTTTTCTCATTACTAACTGTAGGACAAAAATATTACATAATAGGTTAGTGTGTTCAGTGCCCAAATAAAACAATGTCCTACAAAAAAACAGGTATGTATCACTAGTCCGACAAAAATTGTCATTTTTTCGTTTTCCGATTTCTAACATAAGATACAGTGAGAAAATCTTTTTTAAAATTTAAATAAGTTTATTTTTTTGAAAAATGAGGTACAAAAATTGGTGTATTGGTGTATTTATAGATAACAAAAATTAATCTTCATCTTATTCATCCGATGAATCATAATCTTCGCTACTAACATCGCTGTCATCTTCATTTGTGTCACTTTCCTCACTTGTGATACCTGACTCTATAATAACATGAAAAAATTAAGTAAATTATATAATAATGAATAATCAATCAATAAATAACAATAGTATAAATAGGTTACCTTGTATTTCAGAAGATAATTCTTCAAAAGATGGACTTTGGGGACCTTGATGGTCCCCAAAGTCCATCTTTTCCAATAGTATTCATATTTGCCATCAATTATTGTCCATCCAAAATTTTCCGGCAATTTTTCCGTGGGGCACCGCATATGTGCGTTACACCATACATTGCAGATAAATACAGTTCTTTTAATTTGTTGTAACAATTCTTCTTGAAATCTACCGAAAAGTCAAGATTTTTTTTTCTCACGCTTGAGAAATAAATTGATTTTTAATTTCATGACTTTCCAATATATATTCAATTGGAGCACCGCAATAGCGTACCACGCTATTTTTACATTTATGATCTGTACTACTACTTTCGACCGTAGGACCGGGATAACATACCACGGAATTTGTAATACAATATGACCGTTACATTATATATATATTAACTAAGTAATAAAAAAAAAATCAGCTGGTTAGTAATAATTTTTGGTAATCTCGTTATCAATACATGTTGGAGGGGGAGGACTCTTTGATGAAACCATAGATTTTGTAGGACAAATATTTTTTCAAATAATTTAGATAATTATCTTAAGATTTAATAAAAAACAATCCAGTTAGTAATTAATATTTGAGAATCATCAAATCGACATATTTTATTATTGCTACCTCTGTTAGCTACCAATATCGAGAATTTTCGCACAGGAAATTGTTGGGCGTCTCATCAAAACGATGCTATTCACGAAGATTCAGCTTGATAGTAATTATTTTTACATCAATGATCTGTACTACTACTTTTGACCGTAGGACCGGGATAACATACCACGGAATTTGTAGGACAATATGACCGTGACATTATATATATATTAACTAAGTAATAAAAAAAAAATCAGCTGGTTAGTAATAATTTTTGGTGATCTCGTTATCAATACATGTTGGAGGGGGAGGACTCTTTGATGAAACCATAGATTTTGTAGGACAAATATTTTTTCAAATAATTTAGATAATTATCTTAAGATTTAATAAAAAACAATCCAGTTAGTAATTAATACTTGAGAATCATCAAATCGACATATTTTATCATTGCTACCTCTGTTAACTACCACAATCAAAAATTTTCGCACAGGAAATTGTTGGGCGTCTTATCAAAATGAAGCTACTCACGGAAAATTAGCTTGATAGTAATCAAGTGACAAAATAGGCCCCGGATCCTGTACTATAGTTAGCAAACTAGTCTTAAATTAATAAAAATTACATCAACTAATGAAATTAAAAAATAATTAAAATTGAAATCGCTTTTATGATGTAGATGATTGACGTATACGTTTCGTCCAGGCTCGCTTAGCATCCATCGCAGACCAGTGGGAGTTCCTGACGCAGAAGACGACGGAGAAGTCGCTGAAGCTGAAGGAGGCCAACAAACAACGCACCTACATCGCCGCCGTCAAGGACCTCGACTTCTGGCTCGGAGAGGTAAGTTAACGTACACGGGCACACCAGAGGCCAGCCCTACGTGCCTTTGTCATTTATTTAGAAATTAACCCAATTTCGAGAATGTTATGAATGATGCAATTTTTTTATTATAAGTGTATCAAAGTCACGGGAGTCCGAAAAAAATGTAGAAAATCGGCCTAAGTTGAACTATTAAAGATAGTAAGCTGTACAGAGGAATGGAGGTATACACCCTGTATACCTCCATTCCTCTTCCTCACTCGCGAGCTTAACTTTTTAACACGTCATGGTAAGGCTCCTGATGATACAGATATCGTAAAATTTTTCACATGAAGACCTGTGGGATATAAGATATAACTACATCTTAGACAGCTTACATGAAATCGACATTATGAAGATACAAATATTAAGTGAAAAATCTAAAATATTTCTAAATTGTACTTCTGACCTTTATATATGTGTGAATCAAGGATATTTGTTGTCCTGGTACCAATTTCATCTACTCTGTTTAGTCGAGCGTGAAAGAGTACAAAAAATACGTATATAAACCTTCGCCTTTATAATATACCTATGATGTCCGACGTTTCGTAAGCTCTGCTGTATGTTTTAGGTTGAAAGCTTGCTGACATCAGAAGACTCGGGCAAGGACTTGGCTTCCGTACAGAACCTCATGAAAAAGCACCAACTCGTTGAAGCCGACATCCAGGCTCATGAGGACAGGATCAACGGTAAGATAATAACAATAAAATATACAAGATTTTTATTTATTTTTTTGGAAATAGAAGAAGTCTTGAAGACTAGTTTAATTGTCTGATCTGTCTCCCTTCTAGATAATAAACCAATCTCACCACTTTTTCCATTTTTTGCGTACCTTGAGTAAAATATAAATTAAAAATACAGCATTTTCGTTTTGTCAATAATCTTGTCTGTTATGTAGGTATGACTTTTAAGAGCGGCCAACCCGACGTACATTTTCCTACAACCGCTCTTACGTGATGTTATGTCTGAGTATGGTTTCCGCACTTAGTTCTGTGTAGACCATTGTAACTCTTACGTGATTTCTATTCTATTATGATGTTATTACACATCTTTCTTCAAATATTTTGGATACATAGATATCTTGTGGATATTATCTAGACTTATAGCTATAGAAATCAAAACGTAAATTTGTGTAAGAGTAATTCAGTAAAGACCTCTGAAAATCTTCTATTTTACGTGAACTTTGACTCTCCATAATGTACTCTTATATTAAAATATAAAAAAAGTACTTCTATAGAAGCCTAGCGCATTTTTTTTTAGCGCGTTTTTTTTTTCAAAAATACTTAAGGGTTCAATAAAAACACGTATATCCTGAAACAAGTTTTGTGAGATATTCGAGTAAATCGTAGAATTACTGAATGCCGACAGAGTTTTCAGGTGTAATCTCTTTTTTGGCATTACTTTTGCATCAAACATCACATTGGATTGCTTTAGATGAAGCAACAAGGTTTTAAACCATGCTCGACATAGACGATAAACGAGTCGGGGAGGGCCACCTTAAGACTAGAAGGCATAATTTTATGATTGCTTAGTTTACATTTACTCAATTTTTATTTTTATGGATAGACTTGCTTTGACTGCTATCTCGTCCGATGATTGGAAACTATATGTATATGAGTCGAAATTGAGAATAGGCGACAAAATTATCCCAAGAAGCTCAAAATGGTCGGTTATCGGTATGATCACGCCTCGGAAAGATGGAGTCGAGTGTGATTGGCTCTGTTTAGCAGGAAAAGCCGCAGCAGTGTTCAAATGTGACGTATATGTAAAATGAATCGTTTTGTGTGCGTGACAGACATGAACGCACAAGCGGATGCGCTGGTATCATCGGGCCAGTTCGACAGCGCAGGCATCGGGTCGCGGCGCGCCGCCATCAACTCGCGCTTCGAGCGCGTGCGCAACCTGGCCGCGCACCGCCGCGCGCGCCTGCACGAGGCCAACACGCTGCACCAGTTCTTCCGGGACATTGCTGACGAGGAGTCTTGGATCAAGTGAGTACACATGCAGTTTGACGGGGTTCCCGTCTCGGGCTAGTATCCACAACTCCAAGACTAAAGCGCGTATTTTGCGTTAGGTAGATAGATAGATAGATAAATCTTTTATTTGACGCAACACTACAACATTTTAAAACTAAGCACATAACCATAACCATAACCATAAATAAAGTAATAATAAAAAATAAAAAAAAAATGAAAACAATTACAAGCATCAATAATAAACTTAAAATAAAACACATTAAAAACAAGAAAAAAAAAACCAAGCTGTATTGTAGGTGTCTACAATACAAGGTTAAACCTGCTTCAAAAAGAGAAAACAAAACAGACAAACGAAATAATGTGCCGCTAGAACCAGTACGCAAATCTAATGTTGTGTTCATTCCACAGGGAGAAGAAACTCCTGGTGGCGTCAGACGACTACGGACGCGACCTGACTGGCGTGCAGAACCTGCTGAAGAAGCACAAGCGTCTCGACGCCGAGCTGGCCAGCCACGAGCCCGCCATCCAGGCCGTGCAGGAGGCCGGCGAGAAGCTCATGGACGTCTCCAACTTAGGTAACTTTATTTAATCGAAGTTAATCTGGTGGAAACACCAGCTACCCGTGACTTCTTTCGTATTAGAATCGTAAAACTTGGATACTTGAAACTAGAAAAAGAGATCCGTTTAAAAAAAATGCATCTCGAAAAATGGCCAAATGTCATTGTGCTGTTTTCGTAACAAAGCCGCGAGTAAAAGTTAGTATTCGTACTTTTACAAGTTCATAACTATAGTCTATTCTCGTTGAGAAAATAGTGACTCATCACCAAACATCTTGTAAAATCCGCCTATGACATTGACAAAGCATGTTTTCTAATAAACGCAAACAAAAATAGTACTTAGTAGGTCTAGTCCTCTCTACCTTACTTTTTTGCTCGTAATAGGGTCTCTCATAGTTGTATTATCTCTTTAGCCGCCCCTCAATCTAGGAAATTTTTATGCAACCCATCCATCTTAATCATTTGATTTTGATATATTGAACCCGTAGATTAAAATTTTGTTTTTTAAGTTCTGTTACTTTTTGGTGTAAAATCTGTCTATATCAACGTATTGTTGATTATAACAGGAGTTCCGGAGATCGAACAAAGGCTCAAGGCATTGTCCCTTGCTTGGGATGAGCTGCAGGCGTTGGCGGCTGAGAGGGGAACCAAGCTGCAGCAGTCACTGGCTTACCAACAGTTCTTGGCCAAGGTGGACGAGGAGGAGGCTTGGATCAGGTGAGAAACAACATTATTGGAAAGGACTGAAGTTTATTGGAGTATATTGTCAAATATTTGAATGTGATTTGAATGAATGGTTTTATTACTCATTTAGTAATGAAACCATTCATTTAAATTCACATTTAAATAAGTTATAATCTCATAGCGTTGTCAAGAAAAAGTGGGCCAATTAGCCCAGTCATTTTAGGGGTTTCACCTCGGAATGAAAGATAATAAGCTATAAATTGGTATAAACCTTTGTTTTGTCGTTCTAAATGTGGTCTCAAAAGTCACAAATGATACCGTGTCCGCGTCTTAAGATATTGAAGGTCAAAGGTCATAAAAATTGTTTTTTTGTGAATATCTCGCTTTCTATTACTTAAATGATATTTTTACCTTAATAAAAGTTGTAGAGTATAAAATTCTCTACAATTTTCGTCTTATATTTTTTTTGATACGATCAACCGTTTTTGAGGTAGAGCCCGAAGAGTGCGCAGCGCACAGTCATATATGGTCCAATGCAAGGTCAAGCGTGAGTTACGGTTATCAGTACGTTATATAAAGTCTATTATTTATTAAATATTTATAATTATTAAACAATGGCCATTATTTATGTACTAATTATTAATTGTTGATATTTTATTAAAAATCAGTAACTTAATTATTTATATTTAACTAATCAACTATAGTACTTATATTATTAATTCTGGAATATATATTTTCAGTTAAAAAGACAATAAGGGGATCTATTTTATGCATATCTTTATTTATCATTAAATATGCTACATTTGTTGAAATGTCAGTTTAAATATTATAAGATTTTTTATTGGTTTTAATTATAATAAAATTGTGAATAGAAGCTAGTTATCTTCACCTTCTTCGTCGTCTTCTTCTTGTTGTCGCTCGAAAACGTTCAATTCATTGTCATCATCCTCATTATTGGTCATATTCATCTCCAAACCCTCCAGAATTTCAGGATCGTATGCGTTTTCTTCATCGGGATTACTTGGATATTGTGCAGCGTTCAGGCAAGCTTGTCCATTGCACTGGCCACAAGCTAAAGAACATAGTAGCCCTGATTTTCGGCATCCACAGCGGGAACCACAAGCATTTTTGCAATTGCACAATATTATATTTAGTAGTTCGGTTGGTGTTGGAGGTAATAACTTTCTTATGGGCTCCAGGATTCCATTTTCAAGCATCCAGCCCCATTCTTGAGGTTCTAAGTCAAGACATGCGCTGCGCATTCTTCGCGCTCTACCTCAAAAACGGTTGATCGTATCAAAAAAAACATAAGACGAAAATTGTAGAGAATTTTATACCCTACAACTTTTATTAAGGTAAAAATATCATTTAAGTAATAGAAAGCGAGATATTCACAAAAAAACAATTTTTATGACCTTTGACCTTCAATATCTTAAGACGCGGACACGGTATCATTTGTGACTTTTGAGACAACATGTAGAACGACAAAACAAAGGTTTATACCAATTTATAGCTTATTATCTCTCATTCCGAGGTGGACCCCTTTTTTCACCTAATATGACTGGGCTAAATAAATAAAAACTTAAGAGGCTTGTGTATGACTTTACCAGTCATGAAAATTAATTACGATTGTACTATGTGAGCACTCTTTCCATCTTTATAGAATTTCGTTTCGTTATCGTTCTGTTAGTATTACATAAATTTAACTCATACTTTTAATACGACAAACAAGGGATATAAGCATAGGAAAATTATTTATAACACAACAATCCATTATTAGCCGCTAAGTTATTTCTATGAACCCAAATTGAACTGCTGCTTCCGTGTACAGCGAGAAACAGCAACTGGTGGTGGTGGGCGAGTGCGGCGACAGCATGGCGGCCGTGCAGGGGCTGCTGAAGAAGCACGAGGCGCTGGAGGCCGAGCTGGCGGCGCGCGGCGAGCGCGTTCGCGACCTGGCCGCCGACGGCGAGCGCCTGCTGGCCGCCGGCAACCTGCACGCTGACGCTCTGTCGCACCGCATCAGGGCTCTACAGGTCACTTCTTTTTCCTTTATTATTAAGAACTATTTTTTTAATAATTGATTACAATCTAGCCTAAGAGACTAATAAGTAATTTAACTTTAATACTAGTCTAAGCTTATAGTCTATTATTTATTTTGTATTTTTATTATCTGAGGTGAAAATTAAACTTTAATATCAAAGCAAAGTTTTTAGTGCACAATAACGTAACTATTAGGTTTTATATTTTAAAATTTAAATCATTATAGTCAAAATTTCACATTTTTATTTAAAGTTTGGTTTACATTCATCTTAAAAATTAACATTAAACGTATCTCTGATGAGTGACAAGGATTAGTCACTATTTTCTTAGCATTTGCATTTAACTATCACTGTGTCACGGTTGATGCCACCTAATCCCATTTGAGCCTGGTAGCCTTTTTGTTCTAACCCTGTTTTGAAACGCTGCGAGAAAATTGGTCAGGTATTTGACCTCAGCCCAGTAAATCGTAAACTTGTCTTGTATTAATATATTTATTTGTTTGTTTCCGCAGGCTAAGCTGGAGAAGCTGACGGGGCTGGCGGCGCGGCGCAAGGCGGCGCTGGTGGACAACTCGCTGTACCTGCAGCTGCTGTGGAAGGCCGACGTGGTGGAGTCGTGGATCGCCGACAAGGAGACGCACGTGCGCTCCGACGAGTTCGGCCGCGACCTGTCCACCGTGCAGACGCTGCTCACCAAGCAGGACACCTTCGATGCTGGTCAGTGCCTAGATCATACTTCATTAAAAGAACCCGCCTTAAAAAGAACTATCGTCTCGTTAAGAATTTTTTTTTATTGCAATAAACTAGTGCTTGACTGCGATCCCACCTGATGGTAAGCAGTGATGCAATCGTTGATGGTAAGGCGCACTAGTTTATTAATAATGACTTATTGGTCAAAGGCATGCCTAAGCTGAGTAACAAGATTTGTTCACTATTTTCTTAACGTTGAATCTTGCGTAAGCTTGAGTCTTATAAAGCCGTTGTCCTCGTATTTTTAAGTCATTCGTAATTTTTTACATTTATATTTTTTTTTAATGTAAATGAATGTTTCTGTTGACAGGCCTAGCCGCGTTCGAACACGAAGGCATCCAGAACATCACGTCGCTGAAGGAGCAGCTGGTGGCCGCCAGCCACGAGCAGACGCCGGCCATCGTGAAGCGGCACGGTGACGTCATCGCGCGCTGGCAGCGCCTGCTGGCCGACTCGGCCGCGCGCAAGCAGCGCCTGCTGCAGCTGCAGGACCAGTTCCGGCAGATCGAGGAGCTCTACCTCACCTTCGCCAAGAAGGTACCATACGCAGCTCACCATTGTGAAGCGGCGCGGTGACGTCATCACATGTACAGTACCCGGCAATAAATATTGCACATCGACCTTTGGAAAGAGACAATCGGCTAATTTCGGCTTCGTAGAGCGTTAGTTATTAGGCCAGTTGCCCGGACCAGACACCACACATGTCTGGTCGGAGCATAGTCTTTTTCAATAACGGTTTGCGGGACTTTATGCCCTGTTCTGCCCACTTCTAGATACAAAAATACGTTTGCAATAAAATTTCAGTTACCTATACTATAGTCAACAATTTTTTTTTATTGATATAAACTAGTGCTAATTACAAGGACCAATTTAAATGTAAGGGTTGTAGGTATAAGATCTGTTCTATTAGTTTCTTATAATCGCCTACGTTAGAAATTCTCGTTTATAACACATCCACAATCAAATATCCATCTCGTCATGACCAAATAAAAAGCGTTAGAAATATCATTTGTTTTCAGCAATGTAGTCCAGTTATTACTTACTGCAAGTGACAGCTCGAATGTAATGTTATGTTCTCGAATGTAATGATCTCACATAGTAAACAAGTATGTTTCCCCAGGCGTCGGCGTTCAACTCGTGGTTCGAGAACGCGGAGGAGGACCTGACGGACCCGGTGCGCTGCAACTCCATCGAGGAGATCCGCGCGCTCAGGGACGCACATGCACAGTTTCAGGTTAGTATACTATATGAATACACCCTCGTCTCACATCATCATCATCTTCAGCCTTTTTAAAGTTCCCACTACTGGGACACAGGCCTTCTCTCTAGGAGAGGGAATGGGCCGTAATGCGGGCCCAGTGCGGATTGGTGGATGTCACATGTCTTCGAATTTTTTTTTGTAGGACATGCCAGTTTCCTCACGATGTTTTCCTTCACCGTTTTGAGAGACTGCTCTCAGCTGATGAAATAAATTACATAGTTATGCGCCTGGCTGGTGTTTGGACCCGCGACCTACAACTCATAAGTCGGGGCCTTTACCACTCAGCCACCACTGCTCTCATAATACACCCTCATATTTACTAAAAGCAGAGCTAAGAAACCAGCTTCTCACGAAGGGAAACATGGGTACAGCCGCCCTAGCCAAGTTGTTAATCTACAATATTGTTAAGCTAGTAAACAACTAATCAAATCTATGGGAATGACTTTATTTCAATAAAATTAGTAGCCAAGTTCACATCATTCAAAATGGCAGAATGAAATGTAATCGTTTGTACAATGATCATCGCTACATCCTGCAGTTTTATGATGAAATTAATACTTACGCTGAGTCGTTTCGATTGTAGAAAGTGAGTTGTCACGAAAAATTTTTAACTTGGCTAGGGGGGCAGTTTATGTGTCAGTAATGGCTGTCATAACAATATTATGTAATGCCACATTACACAATTTACAACAATTTATTTTTACAATCAAATAATGTGTTCTAAACGACTTGCTATCTACACTAATATAATAAAGAGGTAAATTTTTTTTTGTTTCTTTGTTCGAGGTAATCACTGGAACGTCCGATTGGAAAAATTTGAGCAACATTAGAAAGCTGCATTACTCTTGAGTGACATAGGCTATATTTAATGTACGCGGGCGTAGCCGCTGACAAAAGCTAGTGTTTTATATTGTTACCTAATTCTTAATCCCAACTTCCAATGCCCAGGCTTCCCTATCATCGGCACAAAGCGACTTCGAAGCCCTGGCAGCTCTGGACGAGCAGATCAAGTCGTTCAACGTGGGCGCCAACCCTTACACCTGGTTCACTATGGAGGCTCTCGAGGAGACCTGGCGCAATCTGCGCAAGATCATCGGTAAGCTGTTGCAACTGACTTCATTTCATTATTTTATTAATCAACTACTATATAAAAAGAAAAACAATTTAGGCGGGAAAACGGATATTCGGGCGATTCGATCATTTTTGTTTTTTCGTCGAAGTTGTAGTTTTTTTATACTTTACTAAATCTCTGTTATAAGAAATTTAGGTCATCAGCTTCAGTTATAAATTTAACGCAAGATTCTTAAGAGGAGAAAACCTTTTAGCGCCTAAATCAAAAGAAATAAACCTACCTAAAACATGAATCTTCGGCAAAGGTCATAAGTATATAACCTTTGACGACGATTCAGGTATTAATTATTTTTATTTTCCTCGTATTCGTAATGAAAAGCACAGTGTTTACCTCGGGGTTAAAGAGTTATTTAGTCCCGAGAAATTGTTTGATAACCGAGCAGAGCGAGGTCGCTAATAGTTCTTACTTTCACCCCTAAGAAAACAATGTACTATTTTCCAATTTTGTATTAAGTGTGTAATGAATAATTCCGTAATATGAATGTTGTAATATGTCTGTGCAGCTGAGCGCGACGTAGAGCTGACGAAGGAAGCGCACAGGCAGGAAGAGAACGACAAACTGCGCAAAGAGTTCGCTAAGCACGCCAACGCTTTCCACCAGTGGCTCACCGAGACACGGTACGTCTACCATGAAGTATTTACACGAAATAACTGGCATTTTTTTTTTATAAAACTCTGAATTTTTAAAAAGAGTTAATTATAAAATAAAAATGGAGTGTATTAAAACATATATCCGGCACTCGCAGATTAGGTTCCAGGTTCTTTTTTAAGTATGCTGTAGGCCTATGTGATATTAAAAAAAAATAGTTGTTATAAAAATGTGTTAATCTGAAACCATTATGATGTTCAATATTGGAGGTGTTGACATATTGATTGCTATACAGGTTACGGCTGCTAGGCTGGGACGGGTAACGTATTCAGAATGTCGCGTGTATACATACTAAACTTATAAAACGGTTCGCTTTGTGGCTTGACCAAAAGTTGTGAAACTCTTTACAATAAATATAACTTTTGTCAGGCCTACTTTATCGTTGTACACATACGTTCTAGATGTCGTACCGTGAAGCTTAATGATTGGCTTATTTCTACTGTATTCTGTTATATGTCAAACTATTACGTAAATGACTTGACTGTAGTTCGTTTTTTAATTCTAGACTACGATTTGACAACTCAGAATGTCACACTCTAGAAATATGTTCCCAATTTTCTGAAGTTTGACATTTTAAGTTGTCAAATCGTAGTCTAAGATTAAAAAACTAACATTATACATAGTCACTTGAGGCCCTACCAAGAGCTCTACGCGATCCACTTCACTACCTAAACTGAATTGTTAAAGGGAAGGAGCTATATTGACTGTATACTGTATAGCTCTATCCTTATTTTTCGTTCGCTCGCCTGACGTTAAGACGTCATGGTAAGGCCCCTGTACATAACACTATTTTACTATTCTTATACATGTTTTAATCTTCAATTTACGTTAACAAATAATGCCAAAAATATTCTAGATGTTGTAATCGATATTATTATTTAACCTTTAAAGACTAATGATACCAAAGTAAATTTACTAAATAATTCTATGGTTATTTCAAAATCTTGTAACATTTCTAAAATGACAAATTTTATTGTATCTATCATAAGACCACTGTAGCTTCATAGACGCATTGACGAAGCGACTTCGTGTCGTGTCATTGCCGCTTCGTCGACAAAGTTTCATAGTTTTGTCTGCTTCACGCAAGCGTACACCAGGCGTATATTGACGATTACGCGTCTATGAAGCTACGCGTCCGAGGAAAAAGGGCCTAAATGTTTATATGAAGCCAAATCTTTTTTGTCATTACATGACTGAAAATCTCATTCTAATATATGAAAAGTAATGAATTATGTTGTGTACACAGCACATCAATGATGGAGGGCACGGGGTCCCTGGAGCAGCAGCTGGCCACGCTGCGCCAGCGCGCCGGCGAGGTGCGCGCGCGCCGCGCCGACCTGCGGCGCCTGGAGGAGTTAGGTGAGTCGCACGGAAATGAATACTCTTGTACAATCATTCTCTTTACTTGCTGATGATTGACAAATTATTATCTGACAAAAATACAAGTGTTTTTTATTATTGCTAACATCACCATACAATTTGCATGTCAAAGATTACTTTAGCTTTTTCGTTAGCTCAACATAAAAGTGAAGAGAGAACTCATGACTATTATTGTCATACTAATTAGAAAGTGCTCACTCGCCAAAGAATTATCGCCGGAAAAGAAACCCAAGTGAAGTTTGTACGTCTAATTAATTATTGTAATTCGCTAATTACAATAATTAATTCTGGTGTAATAATTAAATGCTCTATTGCTGTCGCTACAGCAATAGAGCATTTAATTATTACACCAGAATTCCGGCTGGTTGCCGCTTTTTCTACGTAGTTTTCCAACACCCAAATGCTTATAATCGTCTTGGTCCTTTTTTTTAAATGAAAAATCAACGGATTTCTACTTGCACCTTTGAAATGGAGTGGAGCGTAAGCGTGTTAGTCCACAGTGTTATTTCTGTTACTCTTTGCAACCCAGGGACTCCAAAACTCTTTGGGATATTTCTGTAGTCTTTCTTTACATCCCTAAGTTTACATTTTTTAACAGGACAATTTGTATCTATGGATAACTTTATATCAGCTTTTTTTAATAATATAATTCTAATTTATCGATATTTTGTTACCAGGCGCGGCATTAGAAGAACACCTGATCTTGGACAACCGGTACACCGAACACAGCACAGTGGGGCTTGCCCAACAGTGGGATCAGCTCGACCAGCTGTCTATGCGCATGCAGCACAACTTGGAGCAGCAGATACAGGCCAGGAATCACTCTGGTAAGTACACAATATGTCTATTTGTCTTTCTATGATATCTCATTTTATTGTAAATGCGCAGCCAACGCGCATTTGTAGCGATATAGACGCGATACGCTCGCGAGTCAGACTCAGTCAGACTTGCTGATTCTATAATCAGCAAGTTCGGTACATTTTTGGCAGTACGGTGAACATAAATGTACTGACAAGCAGTTTTTCGCGATTTCAAGTTTGGTCACATTAATTTTTTTTATCATGACTACAATAATGTGTTTAAATATCGGTCACTAATTACCAGTCACCCTATAATATCGTAATCCTATCGTTTTACAGTTGTAGGTTCTCCTGCGATTAAATAAATAAACAAGACACTAAATTGAATTAGATATTTATTTTTCTGCATCATAAACGTTTGACTAAGAACATTTTATCTTTGTGCAGGTGTGAGCGAGGACGCGCTGAAGGAGTTCTCGATGATGTTCAAGCACTTCGACAAGGACCGCTCGGGGCGCCTCAACCACCACGAGTTCAAGTCGTGCCTGCGCGCGCTCGGCTACGACCTGCCCATGGTGGAGGAGGGGCAGCCCGACCCAGAGTTCGAGGCTATACTCAGTAAGTCTTCAACCCTATTATTTAGATGCTAAAATAATATACAATGCGTTTCAAATGATAATACAATCGATTGACATGTTGTGACGTCGTCGTAATATCAAATCGAAGAAGTTGGGTAAGGTAACAATGAAAATAGTTTATCTTTTAAAATATTTATGACTATTTGGCTAATATAAATTAAATAATACGTAACGTATAACGTTTTTACTTCACCTAGAATTAACTAAAACTTTGTAATAAATAGACAAAAACAAAAACTCGATCTATTTTTATATTTTTTATAAAAAAAATGTATTTTTTTTGGAAAACACACTTTTTACTCAAAATTTGACAGATCGAGATTATTGGCTCTCCTGTTCAGGAGAGCTAATAATCTCGATCTTATTCTTATTTGGAACGCATAGTACACTAAATTCGAAATATTCCCATATATCCCAAAGTTTATACACACAATCAGTTGATTCAACAATTGATGATGGAAAGGATACCAATATTTAACGCAGATGATCCATAACCGGCTGTTTTCCGGCCGACATTCATTATGTATACAACTAAGGAGTTTAATTCCTGCCGCACTTTATTTCCTGATAGCTACAACCTAGGGGTCTGTAAGTCAAGAGTGAATAGCGTACTTTTAGGCAAGCGTGCTTCATTGTCAGCCACATCATCACTTACCATCCGGTGAAAAGCAAGACGATCCAAAATAAAAAAGTATAATAATTAAAAAAATAGTCTTTATCCATAATATCCAAATGGTTTAAAATTGTAATTTATCTTATAGATGTGGTAGACCCGAACCGCGACGGGCAGGTGTCCCTACAAGAGTACATGGCGTTCATGATCAGCAAGGAGACGGAGAACGTGCACTCGTCCGAGGAGATCGAGAACGCCTTCCGCGCCATCACGGCGCACCAGGACCGCGCATACGTCACCAAGGATGAACTTTACGCCGTGAGTAACCTTACTACTTGATTATAGGATGAAAAGACGTATAACGAAGCCGAGAATCGTGTTTGTTTCATTGTATGTCATATAAGAAGACATTCTGACTATGGGAAATTTAGTTTTAATATAAGCGCCCATAACTACAATGTACACATGGACCGGTCTTTATGGCGCCGCTTAGGGGAGGCCTATGTCCAGCATTGGATGTCTTTCGGCTGAAATGATGATGATGATTACTTGCTACTGTAAAGGATAATTTTTACAGCTAACCTGTTCTCCTATCCACAGAACCTGACGAAGGAGATGGCGGACTACTGCGTGGCGCGCATGAAGCCCTTCGTTGAAGCCAAGACCGAGCGCCCCATCCCCAACGCGCTCGACTACATCGACTTCACGCGCACGCTGTTCCAGAACTGAGCACGCACGAGCACGCCGCACGACGCACGCGCAGTACTACATAGCTTTATTTACCTAACGCATTAAAATCAAAAAGAAACATTTCGTTTTTAATTTTGTGCCGTGTCCCACCCTCACGCGACAGTACTGCGCGGTCGGCCGCGCGATCAGCTTGTATTACTATTTATAAAGCACTATTTCAATGTCTCATTATTCCAAAAGTATATAGACTGAAAGAAAAGCATTTCAATCAATAAATTCATTATGGTAGCTTTAGAGTCTGCAACATGCGACTTAAAATTAGGAAAAATAATCATAATCAACTGATGTCAGTGCGTGTCGTTTCGGAAATTGTGCTTGTGTTCGTAGTTCGAGCAAGCGCGCCCGGGCGAATAACGTAGTATGTCGAGACGCTACTTGTGTAGTTGCTGTGTACCTTAAGGTATGTGTAGTAAGGGTGAGAATTCCTTTTCTCTGACGCCAGCAGAGAAATACGAAGCTGCCAGTCTCTACTTGATGTCAGTATTTTTATCTAATAACAGAGTTTTATATCCGTGACTTTCTCTTTGAATTTTCAATGTTGACCTTGTTGCATTTCATAAAATTTTATCATTTGCTAGATAGTGTTGTAAGCTAAGATTAACAAATCTTATTTTATTATTCATTTACTAGTAATTGTGCTAAGATGCTATTTATTTTTTGTATTCTCCAATTATTATCTTTTCAATAAATATTTATTCCCAAATTATTATTTTTTTTATTTTCTAATAAAAGTCGATTGTTAAATATTATACAGTACATTATTTATGTAATAAATTATCTGTAATACATTTATATTATTCGTATCATACAAGCTTCACTCATATAATGGTTACATTATTTTACCAAAATTATTTTTTACATTTACAATTAAGTCAAGATTAAAAAATATAAGTACCTATCTTTTTTTAGTATCAAAGCAAAATATTAGAATATTAGTATTTTTACATATTTACAAGTTACATACATACTTTGGTATTAAAATCGTTTTCAAAAAGTCAAGTATTCTAGATAACACCATGAATTTATCCCAATTATTTTTACTACAATTTAGTTACACATAAAGCCCTAAAAAAAAGTCATCTGGAATTAAGATCCACTAATTAGTAAAGTAAGCATGTTTTATTTTTTAGGGCCAATGCTGCGTAAAGCGGGGAGCCCGTTCACCCACCGCGTATCTTCGCACTTGTGCAGTTTTCTGCGGTCCCCGTAGCATAAACCAGATTACCTGCGTAGTGTCGCTAGTTCAACGTTAAGTGTGCATGTAATCGTATCGTGAAGAATTTTAAAGTATTATTACGTAATAACGGGGTGCGGCTACCCGCGACGAACCCGGCGGAACACTGCAGTCTAGAGACTGCGCAGTCTCCTGCTTTACGCAGCGTTGGCCCTTATAAAGCTGCGAATCATTCCATCGCCATCTAGGCGACAAGTTACTGCATATACATAACAGACAATCTATTATATTTACAACGACATAATATTTTTTAAATTCAATTAAGTATATTCACGTCCAACACGAACAGGCGTAGTATCTACATTGGAATAATTAATTCTAGCACTAAAGACACGAGATCTGTTTCTAGGCCCCAATTACGCCACAAATCGTTAATTAACTGTCTAATAATTGACAGAAAATTGTTCAAAATGCGTTTAGTGTTAAACACATTTCATAATGAGTGGTGTAAGAGGGTCTAGAAGTGAACCATTTCTACCACCAGAGAGGTTAATCTTCACCATCCCAGGTTTATTTTATTCCAACAAAGTTGGGTTTTACGTCGTCACCAGACAATATGTAGGGTCGTGCTACAGCTGCGCCCTCTGCAGTAAGCGGAACTCTTGCGGCGTGACGAGCGGCTGCAGCTTGTCGAGCAGCTGCTGCGGCAGCGGCGCGCGGGACGACGGCTGCAGGTACGGGATGGACAGCAGCTCGCGCACGGACGGACGAGCGCGCGCGTTGTATGTCAGGCACCACTTCAGCGCTGCGATCAGTGTTCGAGGGAGGTCTGTGGGCAAACAATGTTGTGATGATGACCAAGAAAAGCCATAACAGTTGCATTGATAATGTGGGAGTTAGGAATTAGGTTCTGCAAACTTCAGCACTTGTGCTATCGTAAAATAATAAAGGGTTAAAAAAATAAATTGCAAAATCATTAAAAGTTAAAACAGTACAGTACTGTACGAAGTTACTTATCTTGAAAATGTACTTCACGGCCAGGGAAAACGAACGCGTGTGTTGCAATTAAATAAAGCTTAATTAAGATTACAGGACAATTGAATAAAACTCTTGAACAGAAAACAGCATAATTGTGGACTTACGCTCGACGGGCGGATAGTCGATGCGATGGTTGGGGTCGAGCACGGCGGCCAACTTGGCGAGGTTGGGGATGTGGCCGAACGGCGTGCGGCCGTACACCATGCTGTACAGGATGCAGCCCAGCGACCACACGTCCGACCGGAAAGAGATCTGTAACACAACATCTAATGTTTATAGAGGAACAACTTCTGTGGAAATTCAAATCATCCCAAAAGAATATATTCCAGACATCAAAATAAGATGGATGGATGAAGGGCTATGTATGTGTCAAGTTTCAGCTAAATTTGTTATGCCATTAAATCATGAAGGTACAGACACATCTGTCACCAATGGTTTGAAAACGCGCTTTCTTGGACATAAATAATCGGAGTGATCACACCAAGCAACGACCTCAAAGTTCGCGCATGATGTGCGTGTTGTGTGAGGGCCCGTTTGTTCAAAATAAACCTGTTAGAAAATATGCTTAAAATTGGTGACCATGCCACAAATTCTCACGACAATCTTTGCTAGAAAAATATCACGAAAAAAGAAATAAAAAAAGCTGGATAATTGGTTACCTTAATAGGAGCACTGCCGTCGCCATTAGCAACGCCGTACCCTCCGGCACCGCCCATGAGCGCCTCGGGGCTGATGTACGAATAAGTCCCGGTGGCCTGCGAACGCACCACGGAAGTCGCGTCGGAGCTGATAGCCGACGCGATCCCGAAGTCAATCAGCTTCAGCCGCCCGCATACCAGCAGGAAGTTTGCTGGTTTTAGGTCTGCGTGGATTACGCCTGAAGGGAAGAGATGATGAATATGAGCTGCCAGTGTAATCTCCAATTGTTAATGGTCAAAAGAATTATAGAATACTTATCGATATAAATAAATAGTTCCCTCTCCTAAAGAGCAGGCCTGAGTCCCAGCAGTTGGAACATTATAAGGTTGATGCAATGCAAATAAATAGTTAAAAATTATTTCAAGTTTGCCTAAAGAGAGATTCCTAATTTGAGAAAAATCTGTCGTGGTTGCAATACCTTGCATTTTGACACGTATCCTAATAGCAACTCTTTATTCACATCGAAGGCGTCAGGTGATGCTAGAAAGTATTTACCTATTTACCTTCACTCTCGTCTTTGTTCAGTACTCTTTGTGGTTCACAAGGATAAGGATGCTTGAAGTAACAAGTGCTACGACTTTACGCGTCTCTGTGCACACTTATAAAATTAAAAAGCGTTGGAGAATAAGTAATAGAACCTAGTAGTAGTATTTTGGTGGCATACCTACTGATTGAATGAACGCGATAATGTGGCGAATCTCGTGTCCTAAAGACTGCCTTCAACCAGCAGGGCTACTTAACGTTGTAATTCTTAGGAGGGCTAGTCCTGTGATAGTAATCCTGTATCACAGGACTATCCCTAGGCTAGTTCAGTTTAAGCACGACTCTTTTATGCTAGCGCTCCAGTGTCTAACCTTGACGACAGTGAAGAGTTAGCATTGCAAGCAGCTAGTATTCTATTGAGGTTTCCACAATCTTGTCAATGTCGAGGCGAATGTCAAATCGATATGGATCATTTGCGCGATTCTTTTCTTGAAGTAAGAGCGAAAACTCAATCTACACTAATATAATAAAGAGGTAAAGTTTGTTTTTTTGTTTGTAGGAGGTAATCTCTGGAAATACTGGTCCGATTGGAAAAATTTTAGCACCATAGAAATCTGCTTTACTACTGAGTGACATAGGCTATATTTTATGTACGCGGGCGAAGCCGCTAACAAAAGCTAGTATTTCATAGAAAGATTCATGCTCAATAAATAAATTCTGTAAATTATAGGCCCATCTCCTCACCATGCTCATGTATATAATTGACAGCGTGCAGCATCTCCTCCCAGTAGTGCAGCACGAGCGCGGGCGGCAGGCCGGCGCCGCGCGCCTTCAGGAACGACGACAGGTCCGTCTCGCCCACCTCCAGCACCATGCGCAGGAACTGATTGTTGCGGTCGTACTCGCTGCAGGATGACAGAAAATATCATTCAATACAAGTTAAAAACCGATTAGATTGAAATTAATGGGTACGACGCCATAGTTGAGCAATCATTGGTTTGATTTCTTGTGTTTTAATTTTTAAGAATCTATAGTAAATAAATATGTTGTTGTGTAGTTTGTATTGATTGTACAAAATAGTTTTAGACCAGTAAATTATTTATACTTTTACTGGCCTTTAGAATTGTTGGAACCATTGCATTTCAATGTCTGTTTGAATTATAGTGTGAACTGTTTACATGTTGAAACTAAACTATTTCTTTTTTGGCTGGCCTCATCTGTAACATTCCTGGGCAAAGACCTCCTTCCACTACCTTGCAAGCCTTCTCTTATTAGATTTCAAATTTAATTGGAAGACTTACTAATCATATAGTCTGATGACTCTATCAGAGTTTTGCAGTTCCCTCAGCAAGCGCACTTCATTGATATAGCCTTGGGCCAACTCTGGATCCGTAGCCAGGTACACACACTTCACGGCATACTCACAAGATGTACCAACTTCTAACACCTGTAATATTAAGATTTATAATTAGTAAAATTTATTAAGTGTCATTAGACGAAACACACTTTGGAAATCATGGACTTTTGTTTTTTTATAAGTTTATATATTAATAAAACCTTTTTTCCCTTTCTTTATCCGCTAATTCTTCCTAACGTGCATAACAGATTATCATACAGTTGTCACAAATAAAACAAGCAACAAATAAAAAAGGTTTCAATTTTTAATTTGCACCCATATCAAGCCGGAGAAGTCACTAGTCTCTAACAAACATAAATCCCTTTTTTATGGTATGTAATAGAGCATAATTAAAATGATAATAATACATCTACCCTTTGCTTCCATAGGGGTAATCAATAAGCAGGTCACCCCTGTGCATAAACCAAATGCTAAAACCTGTTTGGAATGAACAAGTTGTAACTTGAAATATTCAAATGGGGCATATTATATTAACTCACTAGACAAGTTTATTTTTTATTTAGATCAGCTTCTTTTATATTGAGATTTATGTCAAGGCCGCAATAGTAATAAGAAATATTTATTTTATTAAAATGCCAGCTATTTAAATTTATCCATGACTTTTTGAAAAATACTCACTTTATAAACTTCACTGGAGCCTCCTGTTCCAAGTTTTTTAATAAACATGTATTTTTTATCCTTGATACAGGTAGTTTTAAACAAGACTTTGTTGGAGTGATTGACCACACCCTGAGGGTATGAAGGTGTGGCCACATATGATGCAGGCATTTTTCTGTTCAATGGTGTCTCCGGCACTGGGGCATGAACAGGGGCTGGCTCTGCCCGTGGCGGAGGACACTGTGGGTCATCTTTTGAAGGGTTTTGAGAAAATAATTCAACTCTGACTCTATCCCTATTTTGGATTAAAGCTTTCTGGGGAGTCTTCTTCTGACTCTGTTTAGATCCAGGAGTGAACTTTCTGATACCTGACTTTATTTTAGGAGTTGCAGATTTCAACTTCTGACCACTACTTGGTACTTTAACCATCTCTGGAGTCTTCTTGACACAAGAATTCTGTGATTTAGTGTTACGGTTATTCTGTTGCATTAAAACATTATGCTTTTTAGCTTCTGCATTTGTATCAAAATTCGGTTTCGATTCTGTATTTGAATGAGCAATAGTATTTATATTTTTGTGTGCACTTTTAATGTTGTTATCGTGGTTTTCTTTTGTAGGATATGTTTGATGGGGGACCCAGCTATTCCGTGAATTGTTCTCTTTATCGTGTTCATTATAGACGGGTTTCTTCTCTGACGCAAACGCTTTTATATCTTTCGGTTTAGGTTTGACTGTGGGCGTGTAATAGTCTTTGTTTATCTTCTTTGCAGGAGAAGGCTTTTTGGCCACAGTTTCGCTGAAGGAGTTATCGCTATCATCACCGGAGGAGAAGCTTGCATCGGGACTTTGTTCTGGGTTCTGGAATGGCATCAAGTTAGCTAGCAACGCCGACATGGGCATCGGAGCGAACTTTATGCTGTTCGACGTCGGTTCCGTGTTACCACTCATGTTTGGCGGTGTTTAATACCTGCCTCCTAATGCGTGTCTTTTAACACAGTTCACACTTTGTTCTTTTCACAATTTGTACCTAATTACTTTTTCAATTATTTCCGCACTTTCAAACTTAGCCGTTGAACTTTTGAACATTTGACAGATTTTTGACAGCAAAATATTGTGTTTTATAGTCAGAGTTACCATGTTAAAAAAATATATTTAGTCGATTAGACTTTATTCTAAAACTAAGTAGAAATCGATTTAAAATTACAATCCGTGTCTGTTCTAGATCGAAGGAAAAAAGTCCAATACCATTTCTCTATATTTTACTGTATTATTTTTTATTTGATGCAGGTTTTGACTGATATTCAAGATTCGGACTACTGCCTGACGTTTTTAAGGCGCAGATTAAAGTCGTAAAATCAAAGAGTGAAGTTAGGTACCTAAGATTATGCTGCCAATAAATTTATGGAGCGACATAATAATTACGGTTTTTATTTTATTGAAAATGTTTAAGCATTATGTACGAAAAATGGCACCGGATATTAAAAAGCTACGTAACATTAAGTTTTAACAATAAAAATGCTGGCACCGACTCCAAAAAGAAGTAATAAATTTTGAATATTTGCAAAATATTAATGTCAAATAAGTTTACCTATAAATTAAGTTTCTTTACAGCAATTCAAATTTTTATTTTCAACTTTTTAGTGTAGGAACTTTTATCGTTTGGCTTTTTTTGAAGGAGGTATTTTTTTTGTAAAAAGTTTTTTTTATATGTACTTAAATTATCACGATAATTTACTGTTTAATTTACAAAAGGCAGTATTTTTATTATCATTCAATTCGTAATTATTTTGCCAGTTTATTTTTTTTTAGTCTAAGGTAGTATGCGTGCCACGGAAAAAAATGAACTGTCAGGGAACTCATCATAGGGTGAAAAAACTATATTCTAGAGTCTGATTACGTTAACTCTGCGCGTAGCTGGGGGCGTGCTTAATGTTGCCAGTGTATGTCTATCTATCTACTTTCCCTCATATAATCAAAAAAACTTAAAAGAAAATAAACAATTTTGCTTAAGAAATATATTTTGCAATCAAAAATGGGAAATGCATTTCATTTCATGACATATTATTACTTACTTTTTAAAATGTTCAGGTTTTTTAAAATTTAAATCCCTTGGAGGATCGATGCGGTACATGAAAGACAATCGATTGATAAAGTTAGAATAATAAAGTGCTTTTTTTTAAATGGAATTAATTTACTCACGTTCGAAATAGATCTCTTTAAGTAAACGTCAGCTGGGCCATTTCAATGACCTACAGGTAGTTACCGACAACTTCTTACGAGGTCATAGATTGGTCATAGACTCGTTTATTTAAAGAAATGAATTTTGTAAATGTGTATATCAAGACGAGATATAGAAAAAAAGTACTTTATTTTTTTTAATCGATAGTGTTTCATGTAAGGGATCGTTCCTATTTGGGAATAAAACGACCAAAATTTAACGGTGTATACGACAATTTGCCTAGGGGAGGCCTATGTCCACACATAGGCCTCCCCTAATTGTCGCCATAATGAACGGTTCTGCGAATTATAGTAATGCGAATATGTATACTAATGAAAATTAAACAGAATTTTAGATAAATAAACATTATTATTTACATCGTGTTCAACTAGTATTTACACAAATCGACTATAAATATTTTTATTTACATAGGTAATTATTATAAGAAAGAAATGAGAACTTTGTACTAAATCATTTAATGAATATCTCGCAGCACTTTTAAATTTGGCGTAGCGTACGTGGTAGCAGTACATTTTCAACAAAGTCTGTTTATCTGCCAGGCACCGCTCGGGTACGAATACTTAGGGAAATTTTATTGTCCTGGTCACCCGAAAAAAATATTTGACAAATGGTCCAAATTTGGAAAATGGGATCATAGGCACGATATTTTCTAATTTCTCTTAACAAGCACGTTTGCCTTTCAAGATAATATCCTTGCCAACACTTTTAATCACTTTCTGTATAATGATGACGATTATTTACTTTGGAAATTATTAAAAACACAGAACACAAAACATTCTCTTGACACCTGACATAAATGTCAAGATGACGGCCAATGATTAGTTTCCTTTTTTCGCCGCGCGCAGACTTAAAAAAATTCTACTCTAGTGATAGTGTGACGGGCACAGTGACAGGTGACAGGACAGAGTGGAAGAAAAAACATGTTGCACCGACCCAAGTAGTCAATTCAAATTCAAAGCGTTTATTTCAAATAAACCTTTACAGGCACTTTTGAAAAGTCATAAAGTCGGTCTGTCAGGAAAAAAATGACGCTAATTGCACATTCCAAAAAGTAGGTCTCAATGGAGAAGAATGTGCAAGAAACTCCATGGACACTCTTTTTAATCATGTTGTGTTTTACAAATATATAGGTTACATATTTTTGTCGCTAGTATGGGATTAAGATTTTTTTTTTTTTATGGTAGGTTAAAATCATCCATGGACGAAACCCGCTCTTGGGCGGAGCGGGATACCAGTGTCAGACTCTTACTGACTAAAAAACCTACCCCGTACCTTCGTCGAGGTAACAGTTTTCACCACCCTCTAGGCTCCAGGAGGCTTCGACCCTGCAGGGCCCCTGCAGTTTGCTGACAACTCCTTGAGGCGCGCGGGAACGGTGCGCGCCGTTGACGACTTGGACTCGGTCTTACCAGACGACCGGACGGCGAGCTACCCATTGCTCACCGTCCGCGAGCCAGTGTCTACGGTGGCCGGATATCGGCGGGATCGCGGCGGCGACGGCTACGGCGAGGGCGCTGTTGCCTTTGCCTTATGCGTTCGGCCTCCTCCTTTACGAGCATTACTGCTTCGCAGAAGGAGGCGACCGCCTGCCATTCCTCTTCGCTGCGGACCATGGCCTGAACCAGGGCCCGGCGCGAGAGGTCGCCGGCGCCGATCACCCCCACGAGGACACGGCGATGCTCTTCCCAAGCAGGGCACACCTCCACCGTGTGCTCCACCGTGTCCTCCGGGCTCGCCTCACAATGGCGACACCCGGACGTCTCTTCCGCACGAATCCGGTGCAGGAATCTCCCGAACTTCCCATGTCCGGTGAGAACCTGCGTCATGCGGAAGGTGAGGACGCCGTGAGGTCTATCCAGCCACAGTATGGGATAAGGATAGGATGATAAGGAAAGCTCTGGCCCTGATATGTATGGCGATGTAGGAACGGGGTAGGTTGTTTAGTCAGTAAGAGTGTGACACTGTTTCCCGCTCCGCCCAAGAGAGGGACTCGTCATTGGATGATTTTTACATACCATAAAAAAAGGGTAGGATGATGATGATGCTCATGTGCGTGTGAGTTTGTACTCACACTTACAGCTCAGAGGAATTAAAAAATAAAACCAGACTTTCGTATTATAAATTCTCGATATAATAATACAGTACACATGATTACAGATTCAATACAATAATTAAATAAATTTTATCAATAAATAAAACTAAAGGCGGTTATTTACATAGTATTCAAGAAGACTCGGTTTCTTCAGATTTAGTAGGATATCTACAGTCTACACTTCCACATTCACACTTCATCCACTTTGACTTCACTGACCAGAATTTATCTCCGTAGTCGAACCTGCGGGGAAGAAATCAATATTAGCTTAAGTTTGCAACATAATAGTACTTTTAGTGTTATATATAACTAATTGACTGACACTGACAACCCTAAATCTATCTAATCTCGCTCAGTCCATCCAGAGGTTGTCTGTAAGAGATTGCCTGTGCGATAAGACCGCTCATTGTGCCCTTAGCTTTAATAATGTTTATCCTGTTTATATTTTTAGTAAATGCGGTGTACAATAAAGTTTAAATAAATACCTAATGAGTATACTTTTTTTTTACTGCACGAAACTTTTATTATTTAAATATTACAAAACGCTAAGGGCCGAGTCACACCGGAATGGCAGCGGCTGTCAGCGACGCGGCGAGCAATTCATGCGATAGGTACTTCTTAGGTCTTAGGGCCCTCGCCCACGGCGACTTTTTGTAGCGATGCAGTCGCGCGTTTGCTAAACGCGCGACTGCATCACTTCTAACGCGTGTTAGTCGCATTTGCATCGCGCTACTGCATCGCGATTGTATCGATACAAACACGCGACCGCGTCGCGCGTTCTATAATAACTTTTGAATTTAAGATCATAATTTTTGAGTTGTTTGAATGTTGTTACAAGATGTCCACAAAGTAATCTCTGGGTATTAAATGGACGCTGCTTCCGTTGCCTACGCTTCGGCTGCTTACGTAAAAGCAGCACCAAAGACAACGTGACTAATGTTGCCTCAACGGAGTCCATCTTGCAACTGTACTGATCCAAGGTATTTTTGTATCGTAACTGCATCGCGACCGAATCGCGTTTGCATCGCTACCGAATCGCGTTTGCATCGCGACTGAATCTGCGCGGGCACACAGCTAGCGACTGCTTCGCGTCTGTATCGATGCTACGCGCGAGAGCATCGCGACTGCATCGCTACAAAAAGTCGCCCGTGGGCGAGGGCCCCTAGACATGAAGTTTAAAATTATTCACACTGAAAGTGTTAGCCGCGTCGCTGCCGTTCACTGCCAGTCCAGTGTGACTCGGCCCTAAGCCACCTACTAAGTCAAGAGTCACTTTCAAGTACTCTATCTCGTTTAGGTCTGAACAGTTAGACCTTGCTTTTTACCAATACTTTGAAAACTGTTAATATAAACCCAATAAGTGTGAGTAAAATAGAAACAATAATTATGGCCTGAAGACTCGGATTTAAAAAAAAGCCTGTCCTTTGGCTGTATGCACTTGGATAGATCGTCAAGAATTCTTTTAGAAGGGAAAGTAGCATCATTATATGGCGCGTAACTAAATCAGAATAAATGTTTTCGTTTTTGGTATTTTTCTTTTTTTCAAAACTCACTAAAAATGGCAAAATTGTTCAAGAAAGAAAAAACTTAACAAATATTTAGTATTGAACCAGGCTTAGTGTTTCCACTCACGTAAGCTCCTCATCCTGTTCAATATCGGTGGTGGCGAAGAGCGCGACGGTGGGCAGGCGCAGGTCGCGCTCGCTTGTGAAGACGCGCACGGGCGCCAGGTTGGGGCGGCACGAGTGGTTCACGAAGCGCGCCGCGCTGCCGAACTGCGCCGCGTCCACGCACAGCTGCGTCTGCTCCGCACATTGCTGCCCACGGGGGATATTTGTGTTTGTCAACGAAACATTAGTAAAGCCAAAGAAGGGTTATGATTTAATTGTGTAGTGTGAGGACAAGTTCCCAGTACAATTTTACGTTAAATATTTTCTAACAGACTTCTGTAACTGAATTAGCCATACAGTAACAAAGTACTAAAAACCACACATGAGTATTTATGATGATATGACGGCCTGCGACGCGCTGTATACTCTCTGCTTACCTCCAGCAGGTCCGGCTTCACATCCAGCGCGAACATGTAATGGTCTGCGGGCCGGGTGTCGGCCTGCGGCAGCGGCAGCAGCTCGCCGCAGTACAGCGCGACGGGCGCCCCCTTGAGGATGCGCTGCCGCGCCCGCAGCCCCCACCCGCGCGCGCCCCCGCAGCGGAACACTTGCGCGCGCACGCATACGGAGCCCGCAGCTGCGGCCTTTGTTACTACGCTGTTGCCGCAGCGACGCTACGGGAAAAACATTATGATATTATAAAGTCATTTTTTTTACTTTATCTTCGCACATTTGATCTATGTCATGTTTTGTTTGTTCATATTTAGAAATCGGATTATATAGAATCGAATATTTACCGGAAAGTATAACGAGACAGTTTTCGCGGCAAGCTTTGTAGAAGAAGTCAATACTACTATAAAATACCTAGCCTGACTTCACAATTTCAAATCAGCAAGCATACGAGTTCACACTAGACAGGATTCAGTAAAGAAGCGAAAGCTCAGTTTACCATTAAACGATTTGAAAATCAAGATCAGAGATTTTAATCGAAAGAGTTACCGCGGCCTACCTTTCAGTCAATTAATGATATCCCACGTAAAAAGCGTGTAAAGGATAAAAACGTCATCTATTTGCTGAGTTGTGTAGATTATTGTAGCACTTATATATGCTGTTTGTTTTTGTTTCTTCTGTAATTGTATGAAAAAATTATAACAGTTCCCTAACAGCCATTAACCCGCCAATTCTGATGGTTCTATCTGAGTGAATTTTGTAAAAACAGACGGTCTATCAGTCTGACTGAGTGTCAGACTGATAGACCGTTTGTTTTTACAAAATTACGAAAGTATGGTAGGGCTCTTTGGATTTAAAGTGAATAGCAATTCTTTCCCCCCACAAGACTTTTTCCTTTCGACACAGCACTTTATACGGACTTCAAAGAAATATATCCATTGCCCTTTAACAAAATCGACTAATCGACTAAATGAAGACATATCCCATCCGTATTTTCTTCTTAATGTTTTTGGCAAAGATAGGTACTATGTCTTTTAAGACATGCCTTCGAATGAATTTCTCATTAGTTTACCATTGGAATGTGAATGCAACACATTCAAACGTTTTTGTTTACTAGTTTTACATGTATTTATTTACTAGTTTTCTGCCAGCGGCTTCCCCGCGTGAAAATAGGTTTTTGCACAAACTTTGGACACACGTTTTATCCCTTTAGGGGGTTAATTTTGGAAAAACGTTTCTCAGTGTTCGCCTACGCCATAAAAGGAAGCCCTGTGCAAAATGTCCCTCTCCTAGTCCCAGTAGTTTCACTGTGCGTTGATATGTCAGTCAGCCAGTTTCGCCTTTTATATATATATATGTCGCAGTAAGATAGATAAAGCCGTAATATAGTTATATCCCTAGGGATATAATTATATACCGGAACATAGTTATACGAAAGCGATTCATTACTATCTCACTAGGAATATAGTTATAAAACGGTCCAAGTTTAGTGATATACTTATATTACTAGATTAAGTTCAGTATTTTAGATATATTAGGGTGACAGTATGATACAATCACTTTTTTGCACTGGATTCTGACGTTTTATAAGTGCCCATGGGTCATGTGAAATAAAAAAAAATTTACTTTGACTTTGAGACAAACTCAAAAAAGTCATTGTATCATATTGTCATCATATTGTAGTATACTAAAGCTTATTTATTCTCAAACATTTTTGAAAAATTGAAAAAAAATTAAAGGTGTGCCACTGTGTGTTACTTTTTTGAGACAGACTCATTACTTGATTAAGCTTTGTGAAATAGAAATCAACTTTATGTATCCTGCAGTTAGTTACAATACTTTGTGACATTAACACGAATTAAATTGATTATGATTAAAACGATCATATTTTTTGGAATTTAAACATTAACAATACAATTAAAACAAATCAAACATTAAAAATCTTTTAAAACCAAACAGTTTTGAGATAATTATCTTTATTTCTTATCAACAAGTTGATGATCTTTCATCAACTTGTTGATCAAAAATTAAAAATTTAGAAAACTCTTGGTTTCTTTAAAAGTATTTTTTAATTTTTGTTCAGACAAGAAGAGGAATCGTGACATCTAGAATTACATAGCACTGAATGCTGCGGCGCGCCGCCAGCGCCGCACACTCCGAAAGCTATTTCACTAAACTTAATCTAGTAATATAAGTATATCACTAAACTTGGACCGTTTTATAACTATATTCCTAGTGAGATAGTAATGAATCGCTTTCATATAACTATGTTCCGGTATATAATTATATCCCTAGGGATATAACTATCTTACGGCTTTATCTATCTTACTGCGACATATATATCTTTTTGCCCAAACAAGGTCGTAAATGAACTCACAACTAAAGCATCTAAGATGAGGATCGCTAACCAAACACCACCACGACACATTCACATTCAAAAAAAAAACCACGACACATTCACCAATCGATGACATTGCTGCGTGGCTTTTTTTTCATGTGTAGTAGTTGGCCACAAATGTATCAAAAACAACTACAATAAAATTCTCAGCCCCATTTTATCGAGTTCCTATCTGTTTCAATGATTCCACATATTGTAGCGTTGCGCAGACACTTGAAATATAAAACTACATCTATTTACATCACAACATCTAATAGGAAATATTTTGCGGAGAATTAAATCACACTGAAATAATTAAAACTCCTAGCATATTCTTATGTATTCTAAGCAAACATTTTGTGTTAATGGCTGGAGATTGGTCGATGTAACCCGAGTTTCACTGCATTGACTGGTTCTGTCCTATAAACTAAAAACAAGTATGTACTCACCAGATTGCAGCCACACGTCTGGTTACACTCAAACAGCATCGGCGGGTCGTGGTAGGGGAAGCTGCTCTGCAGGCGGCCGCGCGAGTACCAGCACTTCACCCCTAGCGCGCTGCAAGCACACGACCCTGATGTGCAGTCACCCTCCTTGCATTCACAACCCTGTGGCGAAATATAACTTTAAGATCGATTGAGGCGAGTTCCAAGTTAATGTGTGGCCCGCAGTCGCTGATAACAGACCTGTGGAAACTTGTCTAGGAGTGGGGCATAGTGCGCTAAGTAAATTAGAATAAGGCCTTGGCAAAAAGTTAGAGATTGAATTCGGAATAACACGCTGCGTTCCAAAACGGGCAAAAAGACTGCCAAGTGATGGGCTGGTATGGTGTTAAAAATAATTTCAATCCTTATTTCATAAAAATGATCTCCTATTTCTTATGGTCACGTTAGCGTTATTATGAATGGCAGGACCAATTTGAACATTCTTTGTTTTGTTTACCAGTATATAAAAAATACATAACTAGGGTAAGGTAAATGACTTAGGTTAGCGTAGCGTACGGCTGGTGGGGTAGAACAGAGTAGTCAACTGAAGGGAGCAAAGCCGCGGTCAAAAGCTAGTAATGTATAAAAATGTACAATAACTAACCTGCAAGGTGCTGATAGTGTTGTCGACATTGACGGGCACCGGCGTGACGTGTCGCGTGACGTACGTGAAGTCGTCCGGTAGCGGCGCGTCGTCCACCTCGTTCACGCACGGGATCGGGAACGTCTCGCGCCCGTTCGAGATGTCACTGCGCAAACAGTTTATGTGACAGGCCATGTGTTGGGACTAAGGACCTTACCATGACTATGACGATGAGCGAGAAAGAGATAAAGCATAGAAAAAATGGTGGGTTATCACCACCCACCATTTTTAGGAGGGTAATTTTTTTTTTATGGTATATAAAAATCATCGAATGACGAATCCCGCCCATAGGCGGAGCTGGAAACAGCGTCAGACTCTTATTAACTAAACAACCTATCCCGTTCCTTCCTTGCCTTGATCCCAGGGTTCTGGTAATACGCTTTCGCATCAACCCTTAGTCCCAGGAGTGGTTCAAAATAGGTAGGATTGAAGTCTAACACTAGTATAAATTAAAAAAAAAAATTGTACAAAAATAGAAACGGATGAGTACCCAATTCAAGTATAAAAAAATCAAAGAGATAAGTTTTACCTGGAGAGCAATTTGAACCTTGAGACGTTGTCCCTAACGGCGATAGTCATCTGCATGTTCAGAGAAATGGCACTCTGACACTGTCCGGTGCACACTTCCACCGCCAGCTCGCCCGCCGAGTTCTCTATGTCCGTCTGTACACAAACAAATATTATTATTAATTAATGTGTTTTCGTCCTATGATGAGTTCCCTGACAGTTCTTGTCTGACAATTAAAGTGATGAGACCTAACGAAATTTAATCGGTTTTTTTATAATATCGATTCAGTTGGCAAAGAAAGTGGAATCGGATTGCTAATTTTCACATAGGCTACATATCATCAGAGCAAAAACCTGATATACCGCCGACGAAAACGCGGGGGACCGCTAGTGATAAATAAAACGCAGTATGTTTAAAATATTAATAATTTATTTACCTTTCACTGTCAGAACTTCATTCTTGATTAGAGCTTATATCCATATCGGAAGGATACAAGGCCGACGCACTCGTACTGACGCGATGCGGTCGCGATTGCAAGATGGCCATTCCGATTCATCTATTTTTTATCGATTAATGTCGATTAGGTAGTGTCAATCTCTATAGTCAGAAGTTCCGTTCTACGCATTACACATTTTCTAAATTCATACTTTTTTATTTTTTATAGGTACTTAATTTTATGTACTTAATTTATAATCACGATAATTTACTGCTTAATTTACAAAAGGCAGTATTTTTATTATCATTCAATTCGTAATTATTTTGCCTTTTTATTTTTTTTTTTAGTCTAAGATAGTATGCGTACCACGGAAAAAAATGAACTGTCAGAGAACTCATCATAGGGCGAAAAAACTTAAGAATGTTGCGTTCAAAACCAGCATAAGCAAAGTTGATGAGTAGAGAGAGTAATACTTTTGAAATAGTCTTTTAAAATTCTTTATTTTAACCTTTCGAGTACCGTAATTAGACCATAATAGAAAGACAATAGATGAGCAAATGCCGGCGTTCGTTTGGGGCTCAAAATTTTAATACGCTTCACGATTATGTAATAAAGTTTTTTTTTTTTCAATATAATTCATGGCTCTAGTGCGTAGAGCGAAATTACTACTTTTGAGTTTTTTTTTATTTTTCAAAGAAATAAAAATACAGTCGAAATTATCAACATCTCTTTCTTTACCAAATTGAGAACTCTCCTTTCGCATACCTGCGTAAGGTATGCGAAAGATTTGGTAGAGATTTCTTTAGAATTAAGCATCATTTATGTACTTGTTTTTTTTCTATTGCACCTATGGTTACAGTTAAATAAATAAATAAAATAAACATAATTGCTCAAAACTGCTCAACAAGTCAACACATAACCTCATGTAGTCGAGGGTTCAAAGTCAATGACGAACATAGTTCGAAACCTATATCTGTGTTTTATTTTGATAATACATACCCGTGCTCCGCGAGCGAGTAAGATAACCACGCAAGCGTAGTGACCCTGCCTGGCAGCAACATGTCTGAATTAAGGTAAAAATTAATGGTTAACATTTATATAAAACTTTTTTTTACTTGTATTTGCAATTGGTCGTCAGACCATAAGCGAAATAGTTTTTGAAACAAAATGGTATTGTGGTGGAGCAATCAGCGCTCCTTCCACTTATAGAAAGTGGTTTCTCTTCATCTTTGTGAAACTTGTGCCTGAAAATGAAGTCAGTAGATGAGTTCAATACGTAGTCTTTATGAAAATTGTTTCCGTCCCTTTCCCTTAATCTTTCAGTCCTCGAGCGAAACGGCGTTCGCGGGTATTAACGGAAAGTTATTTGTCTATAAAACTTTTTATTCACGTTCTTGGATAAATATCAAAATACCCTATAAAAAAAAAATGCTCAAATATTGTACATTCTATTTTTGAAAATTTGACAACGGCGCGTGGCGCGAAATCATGCTGCGCCCGCCAGCGCGCACCAGTGCACGGCGCCGTTGACTACAATACGTACAGCGGCGTGTCGGCGTGCGCGTTGACTACAATACGTACAGCGGCGTGTCGGCGTGCGCGTTGACTACAATACGTACAGCGGCGTGTCGGCGTGCACGTTGACTACAATACGTACAGCGGCGAGTCGGCGTGCACGTTGACTACAATACGTACAGCGGCGTGTCGGCGTGCGCGTTGACTACAATACGTACAGCGGCGAGTCGGCGTGCACGTTGACTACAATACGTACAGCGGCGTGTCGGCGTGCGCGTTGACTACAATACGTACAGCGGCGTGTCGGCGTGCGCGTTGACTACAATACATACAGCGGCGTGTCGGCGTGCGCGTTGACTACAATACATACAGCGGCGTGTCGGCGTGCGCGTTGACTACAATACATACAGCGGCGTGTCGGCGTGCGCGTTGACGGCGGCGGTGAGCTGCGGCGCGGTGTGCAGCAGCAGGCGCAGCGCCGCCGCCGCGCCCGCCAGCGCGCACCAGTGCACGGCGCCGTTGCCCTCGCTGTCGCACGACATTGGGTCTGCGCCGGCGTCCAGGAGCACCCTGAACGAATATATTAACCATGTGAAAAATGTAGATAAAACTGACAAACTATAGCCTATTCGTGTTAAGAAAATAGTGACTTCATCGTCGTCATTCGGTTAAGTCACGTCTCTTGACCATACAGATTATTGTAGATTGGAAACCTGTGTTAACATTGACCAGACATTTAAACTTACAAGATGCAGAAAAGCTGTTTTATGTCGTGTTGTTTTTACCAGTAAAATCAAACAAATACAAGAAATGCAGTGACCACGTGATTATAGGAAAAAAACATAAGACTTGGAATTCTTTATAATTTATTATAAAAAAATCTGTTTTTTTTTTTTGCAAATTGCGAAAATTGCACCTGTGCCATGCAGCGAAAATTTTGACGATTATGATCAAATTTTAAAATAATTTTATTCTATTTTATTTTATCAATTTTAGGAAAACTTACAGCTAAAAAACAACACGGTAACAAAAATTACTCATAAATTATTTGAAAAAACTATGTAATTACAAATTTACTTTAATTTTATAATGGTTTAATTTTTATCTCAGTATGAATACATCCTTTGCAGTTGTAATGATGAGTCACTATTTTCTTAACGCGAACAGGTTAGACGATTCGAGATTCCGTGCAGAGTTTTTTCATGTACATCCCTTATGAAGTGTTAGTATGACGTATAGTGAGCACATATACTCACTTGACGACGTCGGCGTGGTCGTTCTCGGCGGCCCACACGAGCGGCGTCCAGCCGCCGTGGTCGCGCGCGTCCGCGTGCGCGTGCGGCAGCAGCACGCGCGCCACCGCCGAGCTGCCGTGCTGCGCCGCTATGTGCAGCGCTGTCATGCCTTCTGGGCCCTGGACCAACACGACAATTGTAATATACTACTACTAGTGGTGTCATATACACGGTTCAATTTTGATTATTTTAATCCTGTGGAGGATCAATCCGGTACATGAAACACTATTTATAAAGCTAAAATAAAAAATAAAGTACTTTTTTTGTAAAAGTCAAAGTACGAAATTAATTTCTTTAATTAAACGAGTCAATGACCTTCAAGATAGTTGTCGCTCGTACTAACTACCTAGAGGTTACTGAACTCGCCCAATTGAATCGAACTTAAAAAAAAAACGTAAAAAACTTCTTTTTTTTATTTTTATTTTACAAATCGATTGTCTTTCACGTATCGAATCGACCGGCACAGGATTTAAACGATAAAAATTTAACAGTGTATAAATTATGCACAGGCTACATATTAACAAGCTTAAAAGACTTTGATACTGTACGAGTTAATACAGAGGCGATAATACATGCGCGTCAATACAGGAGACACTTCCGGCGCACAAACGTTATCAACCATCGGTGGCATACCAGGTAAATAAAATAAAAGTAATAATAAAATGGGATAATTAAATAAAATGATGATATTATGATGGTTTTAAAATATCTGTTATTATTTATTTTGCGCACCTTCCACAGTGTTGTCTTTTTTAACCCAAAGGTTAACTGGTAGAGAATGCCTTGTAGCATTGCATATGTACCACTACTGTACATGAAGTTTAAATAAATCATTACATAGTATAAAACAAAGTCGCTTCCTCCCTATATGTATGCTTAAATCTTTAAAACTACGCAACGGATTTGGATGCGCTTTTTTTAATAGATATGGGAGATTCAAGAGGAAGGTTTACATGCATAATACAAGCATAATATATTTGATATCACCATTGCACTCGTGCGAAGCTGGGGCGGGTCGGTAATAAATCGTAAAAACAAAATATTACTCACCGGGAAGTTCACGTCGCACCCCGCAGCCACTAGATACCGGATCACTTTGATCAGATCTTCGTCCTTCGTCTTCTTGGGGTCATTTGCTTCTGTCTTCTCCCCACTCGAGCCGACGTCTTCCTCTACCTTCACCTCTGCATCTGGTGCCTCGTCTTTAGAGCTGGCATTCTTGAGTTTCTCTTTTGATTTCTTGTCAGGTTTTTCGAGAAGTGCTGAAAGAAATGTTTGGGGTTTAAACTTCATCTTCAAGTTTAAGTAATTTAGAAACCTTTTAAATCTGGTGGAAGGGAAAACTGTATACAAACTATCATATGACGTCACCGATATTAAAAAAAGTGCTTAAAAAGTGATTGCGATATGTATTACACTGGAAGCAGACAAAAGCAGAAAGGGTAGACAGATTGTATCATCATCAGACTTTTCAATGTTCCCACAGCTGGGACTCAGGGGTCCTCTCTAGGTGTATGTACGGTCAGCATCCGTACAACCCGTTCCAAATAAGAATAGGATCGATGCCCATGTTGTGACGTCACGACGAACTGTCAAATCAAAGAAATTAGGTAGAGTGAACAAAAAAAGATATTAAAAAAAATTAATTTACGTACGAATCGTGAATAAAAAAAGTTTAATCAGAATACAGTTTTTCAATTTTGTTTATCTCTGTTTCACTGTGTGATGTGTGTGAGTAGTGGTAAATAGAAGAAAAAGGCGAACTGTTTCTAACAATGAAAATAGGGAAGAAAATGTTTTTCTTGTAAACTATTTGTGACTTAAAACAATATATTTGGCAAATTTATATCAAACCCTAACGTTTTTACATGAAATAGAATTAACTAAAATGTTGTAATAAAAAGTAAAAAAAAACTTTTTATTGATATGCAAATAAGGTTTTTTTGCAAACTGTACTTTTCACTCAAAATTTAGACAGATAGAGGTTATTGACTTTCCTGTTCTTATTTGGAACGCGTAATACATTGGACTCGGACCTAGTTAGTAATAACTGCTAATCGGGTAAAATAGGTTTGCTGTACTGTATCGTCACGTAGACAAGTGCGTGAGTACTATGTTTGGCACCATACTCTACTAACTTTGTAACATTCTATAGAACATTTATTAGTCCTTTTAAACTTTAGAGCCCCAAGTGACGCCTATTGTTTTTTAATTGTGTTTGCTGTAATAAGCAAAGTTGAAAGGTTAAGTAACATTTTTTTTTAAATTTTTTAGTAACATTAAATTAGTGAGGTGATTTTTATTAACCACTAGCTTTTGCCCGCGGCTTCGCTCCCGGCAACAGATTATTCTACTCTACCCTACTCTAAAAAAAAAAAAAAAAAAATGTATCCTATGTCATTCTCCTGGCTCTAAACTACCTCCCTGCCAATTTTCAGCTAAATCGGTTCTAGCTGTCCCGGCAAACTTCGTTTCGCCTATTTTTTTTTTTTTCGTTCTCACCGTTTAAACCTTCCCTGAACTATCACGAATATTTCAAGACCAAAATCAGCCAAATCGGTCCAGCCGATCCCGAGTTTTAGCGAGACTAACGAACAGCTAATTATTTTTATATATATAGAAGATTATTCATAGAACAATAACATCTTTTCATTTATAACATTCAACATTATATGTAAAGGCTTCTGCCCTTACACTAGGAGACGAGATTGGCCGCAATATACCTCGCATGCCCAGTGTGGTTGCATTGTTTGATGGATGATTGCATTGATTGTATCCTATCCCACTTTTCATTACTTACCTAGTATAGCGCTGGCGAGCGGCGTGCGCATGTAGTTGTCGGTGACGTCCAGGTTAGCGCCCGCGTAGTGCAGCAGGTACACGGCGCCCGCGTGCCCCGTGTTAGTTACCTAGTATAGCGCTGGCGAGCGGCGTGCGCATGTAGTTGTCGGTGACGTCCAGGTTAGCGCCCGCGTAGTGCAGCAGGTACACGGCGCCCGCGTGCCCCGTGTTAGTTACCTAGTATAGCGCTGGCGAACGGCGTGCGCATGTAGTTGTCGGTGACGTCCAGGTTAGCGCCCGCGTAGTGCAGCAGGTACACGGCGCCCGCGTGCCCCGTGTTAGTTACCTAGTATAGCGCTGGCGAGCGGCGTGCGCATGTAGTTGTCGGTGACGTCCAGGTTAGCGCCCGCGTAGTGCAGCAGGTACACGGCGCCCGCGTGCCCCGTGTTAGTTACCTAGTATAGCGCTGGCGAGCGGCGTGCGCATGTAGTTGTCGGTGACGTCCAGGTTAGCGCCCGCGTAGTGCAGCAGGTACACGGCGCCCGCGTGCCCCGTGTTAGTTACCTAGTATAGCGCTGGCGAGCGGCGTGCGCATGTAGTTGTCGGTGACGTCCAGGTTAGCGCCCGCGTAGTGCAGCAGGTACACGGCGCCCGCGTGCCCCGTGTTAGTTACCTAGTATAGCGCTGGCGAGCGGCGTGCGCATGTAGTTGTCGGTGACGTCCAGGTTAGCGCCCGCGTAGTGCAGCAGGTACACGGCGCCCGCGTGCCCCGTGTTAGTTACCTAGTATAGCGCTGGCGAGCGGCGTGCGCATGTAGTTGTCGGTGACGTCCAGGTTAGCGCCCGCGTAGTGCAGCAGGTACACGGCGCCCGCGTGCCCCGTGTTAGTTACCTAGTATAGCGCTGGCGAGCGGCGTGCGCATGTAGTTGTCGGTGACGTCCAGGTTAGCGCCCGCGTAGTGCAGCAGGTACACGGCGCCCGCGTGCCCCGTGTTAGTTACCTAGTATAGCGCTGGCGAGCGGCGTGCGCATGTAGTTGTCGGTGACGTCCAGGTTAGCGCCCGCGTAGTGCAGCAGGTACACGGCGCCCGCGTGCCCCGTGTTAGTTACCTAGTATAGCGCTGGCGAGCGGCGTGCGCATGTAGTTGTCGGTGACGTCCAGGTTAGCGCCCGCGTAGTGCAGCAGGTACACGGCGCCCGCGTGCCCCGTGTTAGTTACCTAGTATAGCGCTGGCGAGCGGCGTGCGCATGTAGTTGTCGGTGACGTCCAGGTTAGCGCCCGCGTAGTGCAGCAGGTACACGGCGCCCGCGTGCCCCGTGTTAGTTACCTAGTATAGCGCTGGCGAGCGGCGTGCGCATGTAGTTGTCGGTGACGTCCAGGTTAGCGCCCGCGTAGTGCAGCAGGTACACGGCGCCCGCGTGCCCCGTGTTAGTTACCTAGTATAGCGCTGGCGAGCGGCGTGCGCATGTAGTTGTCGGTGACGTCCAGGTTAGCGCCCGCGTAGTGCAGCAGGTACACGGCGCCCGCGTGCCCCGTGTTAGTTACCTAGTATAGCGCTGGCGAGCGGCGTGCGCATGTAGTTGTCGGTGACGTCCAGGTTAGCGCCCGCGTAGTGCAGCAGGTACACGGCGCCCGCGTGCCCCGTGTTAGTTACCTAGTATAGCGCTGGCGAGCGGCGTGCGCATGTAGTTGTCGGTGACGTCCAGGTTAGCGCCCGCGTAGTGCAGCAGGTACACGGCGCCCGCGTGCCCCGTGCGCGCCGCCGCGTGCAGGCACGTGCCGCCCGACTGGCTGGGCAGCGACTTGTTGATGCAAGAACTTGACACTGCACGGAAAACAAAACAGAATAATGAGAGGATAGATATAAGTTGTTCAGAGCTTTGAACTTGAACAAGAACAATATAGGTATATTCTACCAAGTATTAAATAAGCCCACTTCTGTTGATGCTAGAAAGTTGTTCGACTTCATGGCCCAGATCCATTGATCTCTTTTGATGATACGAGTGTTAGGGTACGATGGGACTGACATACGCTGTGCGTTTTAAAAGTCCTTAATATTTTAAGAAATAAAAAAGAAAAGAGAACACATGGTTTAGCGACTGTTTGAAAGAGTCACTGCGGCCCTGAAAGGCAAGGCTACCTGTGGCGCGTCATGACAGAGTCAGGCGTAGAGGGGCGAGTTTGGGGAGGGAAAACACGCCCAGTGACAGTGGACACTCTACTCTCACTCAAAAAACCTTATATATCTAAATGTAACTTTTACATAATAAATACTCACCAATCTTTGGTATAAGCATATCAACAGAATCTCCCTTTAGTATAGCATCACAGAGCTGCTGGGGAGACTTGTTGGGCGCTCCGGCGGCCTTCTCACACAGCTGCTTCAGGTCTATGGGGGGGGAGGGCAGCAGCTCCTCGGGGACGATCGGCCCTGGCTCCGGCTTGGGCTCCCGGGCCGTGAACGTTAGGTAGGCTGGTGTGCTGCAAGAAATTTCAAGAGTAATGGTGGTTGAACTAAAAATGTTGGAAAAATTGATTTGTTTTGTCAATTTGAGTTTAGGAATAAAAAGAAAATGGTCAAAAATGTTGAGTTTTAAATTGTTATTTTTGTTTGAGCAGGATATCTGATAGTCATGAAAAGCAATTCTTGTTACAGAATTCTTCAATACTAAATGGCCTTTTTAAATTTTCTTTCATATTTCTTTCTGCAAGTATTATTTTTTACGACACTATTTTGGGCAAATTAAGATGCCTACAGAAAAAATGGGTACCTAAAGTATATATTTTTACGTTGAAGGAACACAAGTGGACGATTACATCACCGCGTACCATCAGGTGAGATCTCAGTCAAGCACTAGTTTATATGAATTAAGAAAAAAGAAAGTGGGTTTTAGTCAGTAAAATTCAAAAACGCTTCGTCTTTTACTCCACTTAGAGCGGAAGCAGTTATTTGTATTTTTGTTTTAATGAAGGGAAAAAAGACTCACCACTGCTCCCTCTGGTCCGGCAAGAAAATCCGCTTGTTGCTGCATTTCATCTCCAGCTTGACCTTCGCACAGGTCACGTTGGCAGGTTGCCAGCGGTAGGAGAACACTCCGCAGTGTGGGCAGCCGGGCCGCAGCTTGGCGTCGTTGTAGGGAAGACCGCAGTCGAGGTGGAACAGGTGGCCGGAGGAGCATTGGTAGAAAGTACCCTGAAAGAGAGAAGGGCTTTAGTATTTTAAAGGCTATCGTTGAGCTTTGAGATTGTTATTATCTTAGTATGACGCCCTCAGCCTTGCTTTCCTTAGAGGAGCTAGTGTTGTTACTATCACTATCGCTAGTGTTGTACTCAGGAGCTGGGCTGGGTTCAAAAATAACCAGATTAGTGTAGAGTTGCAACCCAGAGCCGTTCTTGTATGACTCGGGTAACTCTAACTTTGAGCAGGGTAGGTTGGAGTAAGCCATTGACATTAGAACTTGTTTGCGTTCAAAAATGCGAGTGTAGGGTATCTACCCTGTGACGTCTTTAGACTTAACTCCAACCTCAAATTTGAAAGCAGTCAGAATACGCCTTTTATTGAAACAGTAGGTATTACAATTATTATAACTTATCTCTAAATATTTGCTTCATAATTTTACTACTGTCTGTGTGTCACTGATTGACAAAGGCTTCCTGTCGCTATTTATATCTGTCATTTGCAAATCTTTGTGGCTCCTCCCGCTGCTTTTATGTCGTTAACCCATCTTTTGGTTGTTGTGGCTCATGAACCAGTACATCATAGTTTTCGACCATTTTCTTCTTTCTCTTTGATGGTACATCCTGTCCATTTCCATTTAAGCTTTCTGATTAGCCTTGAAACATCTTCATTACATAGTATAAAACAAAGTCGCTTTTCCCTATGTATGCTTAAATCTTTAAAACTACGCAACGGATTTTGATGCGGCTTTTTTTAATAGATAGAGTGATTCAAGAGGTAGGTTTATGTGTAAGTATAATACAATATATTTAATGTCACCAATGAACCTGTGCGAAGCTGGGACGGGTCGCTAGTTTGTCTATATTATGTTACCTGAGTACAAAACAGTCCACAGGCTGGGCAGCACATGTGCTTGGCCAGTTGCGCGGCATGCAGGGCACACGCCAGGAAGTACGGCGCCCGCGGCCCCGCCCGCACGAGAGGCGCCAGGCCGCTGGTGTTGCTGGTGTTGCTGCTGGAGTTGCGCTCGCGCCGCGCGCTGTGAGAGCAGCCGACGCGCACGCCGTCCACGAGCTCTATTGCTTGGCAGAATACTGGTTCTGAGGACAACCAATAAACTTTAAATAACTATGTGATAGAAGTGGTAGGGAATAAAAGGTAGCGTGACGGGTGATTGGACAGAATGGCTGAAGAAAACATGTTACGTTGACTCTAAATAAAACGGGACAAAATTGCAAGAGCAGCCAGCTGAAGTTGTTCGCTGGGGTCTAATGATTCTACTGTATCGACCACGTACCTACTTTACCACGTAACGCGTGCTTTGGATGACCTTCAATGAAGGGGACCGATGATCTGTCGCGAAAATCCGATCCACCGAAGACCGGTCGTTATGGCGTCATTTTTTGCCCAGCAGTGGACGTTAAAAGACCGCTAAAATGTTGAAGATCACACGAGGAACAAATAAATAAAACTCCCTGTTACCAGTAAGTTCGTCAGGCGCCGCATACACATTGCTGGGAGCCTCACAGAAGCAGGTCGCGACGATGGTCGACTCATCTGCCGGACACGCTGCCTCCGAGCCTTCGTCGCCGCCCGCTGGGTTACTGGACAAATAAAATTAATTTGATAAAAAAGAAATACATTAAGCAGACAAAACAAATACAGTCGAGTCGGCAGCTATTACGATGCAAGTTGCGGGCTCGGTTCCTGCACGAAACCGATAGGTATTTGTATACAGATCTAAATCTTTAAAAAATGTAACGAATTAGTTTCCGTCAGCGGCTCCGCCCGCGTGAAAGTTGGTCACAGCCTTTAGCTTAGTTAGCTTCGGTACTGTGATTAAACGCAAGCGGCTTAGGAATAGCTGAAAACGCAAAATCGCGTATCAACACGCATTGTGGCTGGCGTTTTGCTTAAACTTATTTCCAGTTCCACCCTGGATTTCTGGCGAGAAGCATGTGTTTTTCTTGCTCTGTTTAGGATAAATATTGCACAATTATTTACACAAGTACTACTACTATGGGACACAAAAAAAAATCGCGCGTTTTCAAACCGCGTTTTTAAAATCAGTCACTCAAAAAATGCGTGCGCTTGTACCGAAAGCCATGAGTGATGTGTTAAATTTTTTTGCGGTTTCAAACATGCGGGAAAACGTGAGCGTTTAGTCGCAGTGAGTGCTAAGCTTTAGGGGTGTCTTTGTGGAAAATCTGGTATTGGTTAGATTTTAAATGGTTACTACTTTGAGCACAATCACGCGGGGTCCAAACAAATGACTATTTACCTGGTCTCCTCAATTTCAGCATCGGACTGTACTTCTTCTCCACCAGAAGACCTGTGCCGTCTTCGTTTACGATGACTCCTTGTAACAAAAATTAAATCAAAATAAGTTAGCGTTAAATAATGAGGGTTGTGATGTGAGATTAACAACCTGGAACACCTAGGGCACGGAGTACCTGAAGGAGTATGTTTTAATCAATAAAAGTATGTGGCAAATAAGTTGAGCTTGGGTCGTCGTTGTTATGTTTACGCTCAGCGCAGCCCCTCGCTGTGCCGCACTTCGATTGAGACCCAAAAAACTATTACTGCTCATTGGAGGTCGATCGCTCGATTTTGGTTCAACTTATCTGCCTAGTATTAAAGTCGGACGCTCAGAGCAGAGCGCAGTCATTCAGAGCGGGAGGAGTTTTTTTATAATTTCAAAACTTATATATATAATTTTGTAATCGAAACACTAGCCAATTTTGGGTAAGATTTATTATTTTTAGTTTTCAATATTTGTACGCCGAGCCTTACGGCTAAACATGACTGGACTTAGATTATAACTTTCAATCTTGCATGCTTTTGAATGTATCAGTCTCGTAAAAAAGAGGTTACATAATAAAAGAAATAAAGAATAATTCACAGTCTCACCTTTCACTCTCTTCCGTGTAAGCGTGCCTGGCTGACCGTTTTGACGACCGGCGTGGAGATCTGCCGTCAAATAATTAATTCTGAGAGTCATTTGACATGGTGAAGAGAGTAGAAGAAGAATAGTTACAGTAGAAGAAAAAGAAGGGAAGAATGGATGGATTGTGAGACAGAGAATATATGGAAAAAAATATTGTTGATAGCAGGAAAGTGCCAGTTTCTGCAATTATTTGGGATCATCAAACTTCCAGTATAAAATAAGCATCAAGTGAGGGTGGGGGAAGTCTTAACTTTTAATTTGATCACATGGGAGACGGAAAGAGGGAAGTTTTTTATTTACTATTAGTATTTTCATTGAATATCCTGTCCTATAATAGCTGCTGTTTTCAAAAAAAGGTCAATTTTCTGTTGAAATATTATTTTTGTAGTTAACTACAAAATATTATACCAAAAATAAACTAAGTAAGACAAGAAAATATCCAATTAAGAAAAATATTTGTGACCTCTAAGAAAAAGTAAAATAAAAATTACTTTTGTTCTTCTTCGCCAACAGGAGAAGACCTATCACTGTCATTCATGCCAAATGAAGAACACAGTCTAGTAGATCTCCTCGGTCGGTTCTTAGCGGCCACTTCAACTGTACACTGGAAGTCCTCACTGGAATCCTCATCTGTCTCCAACAGCTTGCTGATGACTACTGGATCATCATCCATTTCATCATCTTCCTCCAATTCTTCAGCTTCTCCATCTTCATCTTCTTCACCATCTTCATCTTCTTCTTCTCCTACTTCTCTATAAAATAATAAAGTGGTGTTAATATTGGTTAATTATCACTCTAATATTACAATGATGAAAGTTTGTGAGTGTGTTTGTTACTTCTTCAGACTCAAATAGCTAAGCAAATTTGGTTGAAATTTGGTGCAGGACTGTCTAGCCCTATCTTATTTACCAGCCTCAGGTCTTATGGGCTGGTAAATAAGACACTTTAACCTGTTTTCATGTATTTATAATAATTATTGCTATTTATTGTTGCTAATTATTTCTGCTCAAGCTAGGCTTTGGGAGTTGTATTATAGGTCACCAAGTCTCAATATTGCTGTTATTTGATATTTAAAAAAAAATGTGCTTATCTATCCTTAGGATATATTTATGTTGATGACTGATAAGAAACCTTTATTGAATAAATCTGCCCATGATAAATAATAAAATTAATGATTGACAACTATAGAATATAACTGACCTATTCTCATTCCCACTCTCGTCCACCTCATCAGGATTGATAGCTTTCAGGCCCAGCTCACACAAGTGCTTCAGCTTCATCACAGTGTTCTGACTCTGGCTGTCATCATCCTCACATATCTCCACCACCTCATCTTCAACTGAGATCGGTTCTGGTTCCTCCTTCTTTACAACCTCCGTAACTGCAGGACGGGCCGAACGCCTCGTCCTCACTCCCTCCTCAGGAGACTTCTCAGTTTGTATACCAAGGCGTGCATTGTTTTGAGATTCGAGACCAATGCGCAATTCCTCATTAGCAAGTATTTTGGCTGTGGGTTTTATTCTACGAGATAACCTCTGTGGGGCTTGCTGAGTTTCATAAGACTTCTCTTTTCTGGCGATGGCATTAGCGAGGACGTTGTCGGAGTCGTCGCGCCGGCGCGTCGAGCGCTTGGGCGTGGTGTGGGAGCTATCTGACTCATCGTTCTCTGAGGTAGTCTGAGCACCGGACTTGTCCTTCTTGGGCGACGTGTCGCTGTCGCAGATCCACTCCCACTTGCCGCGCGTCCTGCTCGACCGCCGCGGCGCCTCCTCATGCTTCTCCTCAGGAGTCACGATCTTCATATTACTACTCTTGGCACTATTCTTCTCCGATCGAAACGTCAGAACTATGCGCGGTTTAGGCTCCTCGTCGCCTTTCTCAGATCTCTTTGCATCTATTTTGTCCACTGTTACTGTTAGATTCTCGGAGGATTGTTTGTCAACCTTTTTCTTGGTAGGCGCGTCTTCATCCGCATTCATGGTGTCTTCAAGGCTGTCTCAAATCCTCAAGGCTGGGTTTCTTTCACTTTTAGTTATATTTTAGTAAAGTACACGTACACTGAATCTTACAGAATATATAATAAACTACGTTGATCATATAAAAATAAAATAAAACAAGATACACATAACTATAAAATAGTAAACAACATAAATTATATTGATTCCCAATTAGTTTCACGCTGGCATCATTATTATATTGTTTTTAATTGTATTATAGGTGATTTGCTTCTGTTTTATAGTTCAATCATACGCATTTATGAATGATTTTTATGGAAAATTATTGAAATAAATTGTAATAACACCAAACGAAAACAGACAGACACACAGGCAGAGACATCTGTCCGATTGACCTCCTCTTCTCCTCTTTTGTCTATTCTATCCAGTGTTGCCAAGTTTGAAATCTAGCGGGTGGTAGATTTTTTCTAAAAATACGGTAGATTTTCCGAAATTACGTTGTATTATATGTATATTTGAAATACGGTGGAATTATCTTGTTTATTTAGTATCAGGTCAAAAATTAAAAAAAATCAGATCTTACACAACACAATACATGAAACTTTTAGGTACCTAATGTGAATGAAATGTCAGTCGATTAAGATACAAATAAACCAGTTAAATAAAAAAGTTCGAATCCGAATATGTTCGTGTTACTCCGGTACCGCGCTATTGGGGAATTCTCGAAGCATAAAACAGTGTTTTCGGCAGGAAAAAAGAAAAATACCCTAACGTAAAATAAATATATCATTAAAACTCGCTAAAATTACTTTTATAATAATCATATTTATCTACAACATTTAAAATAATAAATACGCTCTTCATTGGGTATTACGGTGTATTTTGCTACCGTAATTATAATCCTACGGTAGGTGGTAAATCTTTCCTGATTACGGTGTTTTTACCGTAATTACGGTGCAGTTGGCAACACTGATTCTATCATTTCATACACAGTGGGTCACAGGAGTCTAAGTCTAACCTTTGAAAAAAAAGCGTCTAGAAATATCAAATGTTTACTTAAAAATAGATCATTAAACAACTTTAATTTTTAAGACGTTTCGCTTCCTATAATGTCTGAATTCAATTCTGTTTTATTATAGGCTTTACTAATAGGATTCGCCTCTCATCATAGTTTTTTCTCAAAGTTTCTTTCTTCCAGACAGTTTCTTTCTTCTAAGAAAATATTTAGATTGTCTCTGAAACTTGAAGTTTTCTGTCAATGTGTCAAATGTCATTGACTGTCATTTTGAAATATTGTTTGTTTTGTAAACGCATTCCATTACAATTTTGTTGTTCTCGCAAAGCATTATTTAGGTGTTGTTTTGCTTACTCTTAAAGCATACGCGTAAATTCATCTCAGTGAGTGATAACGATGGAAACCAATTAATCAATAGGTTCATTGACAACAATGACATACGTGTATTACAACTTTCATGCATATCTAACTAACAATTAATTGCTGTTTTACTGATAATAAATCTATTACCGTTAGTCCAGACATTTCCATTTTTAACATTTTTGCGACTGTTTGACTGGACCACTGATACGACAAGATGAATCAATTATTTTTAAGTCCGGAATATGTCCTGCAAGGCGGGTACCATCATTCGACTCTGAGGAAACTACAGGAACCAAATACTAGTATTGAAGCGCACAATATAATGTACCCGGTGTTCTTATTGTAAGTATACTGTGCCGGCCGCATAACCTTATACGATTGTTCTAGGGCAAGATAAAATTGCAATCAAAGTTAATTTATGAAATTTTATATAATTTAAGATGAGGTTAAGGTCCAGTAAAATAATATAAAAGTATAAAATAATATATTAAAGGTTAGCTATTTGGCCTATTAGTCTATAAAGTTCTTTGATCTATACTTGTTGCGTCTATTTTAATTCTTGACATTTTCTTTTCAAATTTAAAAGCATTACTTTGAATGTTTATACTCTTCAAATGCCTGTAATCTATGTAACTTTACAGGGAAGATGACAACCGAGTTGAACCAGTGGCGAGCATGCCCAATGTGTCTAGATATGGCATCAATCCACTGATCTCGAAGCTTGAGGAACTGGTGAACAAGGGTCTCAAGTCCATACTGGTCTTTGGAATTGTCCGGACATTGCCAAAGGTAACTATTATTACAAACAAATGGTTAGAATATTTTCATGTCTTTTCATTCTTTTTTTAATATTATAAATGAGTTCTAAATACTTTTCAACAGGATCCAAATGGGTTATCTGCAGATTGTCCAGACAATCCAGTAATGAAGGCTCTTCCTAAATTACGGGCTGCATTCCCCAATCTCCTCATAGCATGTGATGTCTGTCTATGTCCATACACTTCTCATGGACACTGCGGACTCCTAACACCAGGTGGAACTATAGACCATGCCTCATCAGTCAGGAGGATTGCTGAAATAGCCTTGGCTTATGCTAAAGCTGGTTAGTTTTATTGTTATTTAACTATTGAAAAAGTAAATTATTTATTGCTCATATTATTTCAGATATGCCTTGTAGATAATTTAGAGTTTGATTTGATATTTAAACTATGCTTGTTAACATTAAAACAGATTAGAACGATTCAGAACACATTCTTTACAATAAGATCATAAAACTTTAAATTTTAACTTGTTGTTTCTGTGGTCTTATGTAACAAATATAATAATAATCAGTGGTTACATAACTAAAAAACAATTATTTTAAATTTTGCCAGTCTTGTTTTACCCAATCTTAGAAATAATCATTACATAGTATAAAACAAAGTTGCTTATGCCCTATGTATGCTTATATCTTTAAAAGTATGCAACTGATTTTGATGCGGCTTTTTTTAATAGATATTGAGTGATTCAAGAAGAAGGTTTATGTGTATAATAGATGCATAATATATTCAATATCAGTACCCGTGCGAAGCTGGGGCGGGTCGCTAGTATAATAATTATTAAAAATGTTACTTTTGTTTGAACAGGTGCACAAATAATTGCTCCGTCCGACATGATGGATAACAGAATAAAAGCCATCAAAGATTCTTTGGTGTCCTGCAAACTACAGAATACAGTAAGTTTTCCAGACCCACATTAATTTTTCCACCTTTTAGAGTCAGACCAATGAGACTAATGCCATAAAGAAGGGCGAAGCAGTAAAATTTTGTTCGGTCGAGCATTCGGCGCTATGTTCATATATTGTACCGAGTATTCGCCCGAGAGCACTCTCTCGCCTGTTAGCTTGATATGTGTGATCAGAAAATGACGCATTGCGTTGCGTGGCGCGTTGGGCGTTCGTCGTACATTGCAGCAACGGGCCGCGTTATCGCACGCACAAACATATGGTAATATACAACGACCGCCCAAAGCGCCGCTTCCTCGTAAACATGCACTAAAACCAATAAATGTGATGTGTGAATGTTTGTTACTCTTTTACGTTGAAACAGCCAAAGAGATAGGGCTGTGGTTCATGCGTACTGATTTAAGACCGTATCCAATATCCTGGAACTGTGCTTTTTATCCTAGGAGTATGTTCCCTTGGGATAATTTTCTAGTTTCAAGTGGGCAAACCTAGTGGAAAATACCAATATATGTTTAATGAAATTTCCATTGACGACGATTTGTCACACTCTTATCCATACATATTACACACCGTGACATCGACGCGCAAACGAACACCATGGCATGGGTACCAAATAAATGAATAAATTATTGCGGAAATGACTATGTAATTTTTTGTGGAAGTAGGAATTTTAATGCTGTTAAAAAACAATAGGTATGTACATTATACAAATAAATAAATATTAGTGTACTTGTGATACAATATCTCTTTTAAAAAGTAAAGCTATATTTTTTTTATTTGGAAACATTTCACCACGTGTGGTCCAGAATCATGTACCGGATCCATCTTTGATCAGATTCGCCCGCGTGAATGTTGGTTATTAAGAATGCGAAATCGAAGACAGTTAAAAGATAGGCTACATATATCTATCGTTCTAGTTCAAAATTTCTCCGAACCAAATTTTATCCAAGTCTGTTAAGTAGTTTAACCTTAAAAACGTTTTTCTGTATGTTCGTGATTAACTCAAAAACTTCTGAACGGATTTTCTAGCAAAGTAGAAAAAGCCGAGAGTTTCAGAGATTAATTTGCTTGCTTTTTATGATCATTTTCGTTCGGAAACAAATGAGTTATTCTATCTGTGGACCGTACGGACCCCGCTGAAGCGTCGAAGCCAACTGGGGCCAAGGGTTAGTGTCTGAACAGAAGGCTCTGGCCCTGATATAAAGGCAACGTAGGAACATGGTGTATTGTTTAATCTGTAAGAGTCTAACACTATTTTCCATTCCGCCAAAGGGCGGAATTTGTTCCAGGATATTTTTTACCCACCCACCCCATCCTACCCTTACCCCATATTACTTGGGGTCGGCGCCCACTATAAAAAAAATCGCAGCTGTAAGATCTCTACATACTGATTCATTTATATTTATATTTCAGGTGTCAGTTCTGTCATACTCGTGCAAGTTCGCGTCGGTGATGTACGGGCCATTCCGGGACACCATGAACAGCAGTCCCATGGAGGGAGACAGGAAATGTTACCAACTGCCGCCGGGCAGCGCGGGACTCGCTGCTAGGGCTGCCGTAAGTAACCGTTATTCAACATCTCTTTTACAGATCGTATACTTTCACATATCATACATATATTTACATGAGCCTATAATTTTTTCATCGTTTCGTGACTCCATCGAACCTTGTTATACAAGTAAAGGTGAACCGGATGACGCCGCGTTTTGTGGCGCGTGGCTGCTTGGCGCATTATATACAGATCACCGTCCATTCCATGGACAGGCCAGATCAAAGCGGCCGTTGGCGGCGCGAGGAATAAGTGTGCCTGGACTGCCAACAGGCAAAAGTGGCGGGTCATGTCGTATTGTTTCACGCGCACCACGGCCATAAGTAATGTGAAAGTGTATCCCGGGACCCTGGAACGAAGGCAATAAAGAAATAGGTTTTTAGTCAGTAAAAGTCTAGTTAATTAATTAAGGGTGCTAATTAAACAGGCTTCTTTTTAATATCATTATTCGCCCCCAAAAATGTATTTTGCCTTCTAAATTACTAAGTCGGCCACAATTAACGAGCATCTAAATAATACTATCATGACCACTAGTTATCATCTATGTGAACCACTCTAAATACAACTCAGCACGATAGTTATTTTTTAGCATCTAAATTTGTAACATGCATTCTAACAGTAAACTTCTGAAAAACTATTAAATGACATCAAAAAATATCGATGCCTCCCACGTAAGTTGTTGTAACCCCAAAAATGCAATTTTACAGGAGAGCGTTTTAAAGATACTTTTTGCGATACAAGCCACATTTTTCAAAGAATCTTTTTGAAATTCGGTATGAGTGTATAGTTATTAATATGTTATCGTTTACTACATGTCATGACTTTATAATTTTAACGGTTTCTTGAATTTTGTTGTTACAACTGTTTACCGCGACAGGAGGTCCTCACAAAATGTTGTAACTATCACTTACATTATTATACACGGGAGTTCAAGAGCCGATTTGGATCATATCTGATACTTACATCATTTTACGTCGGTTACAAATAAAAAAAAAGGTGTGGTATGTGTATCATTACTTGATATAATAAAATAAATACAATGTTTTTTCAGCCTAATTTCGTTTAGGACAAGACCTTTTCGTTGATACGTTACCGAAATACAAAAAAAGCAGAATATTTTCAATCAAGTTTATCAAAATTTTACATTTTAGGGTTTAGAGTTTAGAATAAGAAACGATATTTTAAAGATTAGAAAAACATTAAAGATTAAGATTAAAAATCATTTAAAAAAATCTGAAAATAAAAATTGAAGCTTTTTCAAAATTTAAATTATTATGTAATGAATTGAAAGTAATTAATTAAATTTTAATTAATTACTTTCAATTCATTACATCGTCCTTTAATCAAATTTTTACTATAGTTTAAATAATCAAAACTCAAAAAAGTATCGTAACCAAAATGATTAAAAAAATTCTAGTAACCAATGAGATTTAAAAATAGGTAAATCATCATGATCCTGTCTTAGTCCAATGTGATTTGGAGTCGGTGGAACAAGCTTATTCTTCCATTTTGTCGTATCACCCGTCACTCTATCACTTTGTAATCTTTTCCTCTCTCCATTTTTTCAAGTGACTATACTTATAGCTCATTCTGTAATATGCTTTATTCTTCTTCTTTTCATAAGCATATCCAAGACAAACGATAGGTAAATAAGTAATGTTTAATAACTTACACTGAATCTAGAAAAGCCCGCAAATATTAAGTTTTGCTCGTAATATATACAATAGAGGGATTGTTTCCCGAGCCCAAAAAACTGGTTTCATGCACCTAACTGGTGTATTCATATCATCAGCATTTTGGCATCTTAAGGTAGTATGTTGAAAGAAGTGGTCATCACCTTACAGTCTGATAAAACATTAAATTAATATTGAATCTTCAAAACAAACTGGTACCTCTTTTATTTTTTACGATATTATTACCTTTCAGATCGTTTTCTGTTTTCTCTGTGTACCCTTTAGGCAAAAACTATACATTATTACTATATACACTAAAAGTTTAAACCTCTGTCTTAATATAACATTAGTGAATTTAGTCAAACATAGTGTGACTGAACTTGCAAGTAGTTGAAAAGACTTGAAATGGTAACAAACGATGGTTTTGACAGACCCAGACTTTTTCACAGGCTGTTAAATATCTTTTTGATCGGGGATTAATACTGCTGTTGGTATATCAAATTTAACTAACACCGTATTAAGAACTTAATCACTTATAGAAATGGGAAAACTGTTGTTTACACACGTCTGAAGTTTGAAGTTTCAGTAACGGCAACAGGCAATTTATTCTTATTTACTTATGTCTCACAATAGTATCAGCATAAATTATAAGCTTGGCTCTCCTATAACTAAATTAGCCATAGTTATACATCATTTTCTTTGTCACATTTTTAGTTAAATTCATTGAAATAGTGCTTACAGCAGACTCAATAGACCAGTTTTCTTACTGGCTGTTTTTGATATTTTACTAGAAAGGTTTTCTTTGACGTTGTTAGTCCTTTTGAAAAATCTCTAGTCTGTAAATGTGTATTTTTTTTTTTAAAAAGGTAATGCCTTTTTCAAACGATACTTTATTCAATCAAATAACTGATAGTGGACTTAGCTTAAACAGTTCAACAGTGCAGGAACATGCAGGTGGTGACTAAGGTAAAAGTAACGAACAACATTTTTTGATTTGGGAAACTAGCAATAAACACGAGCAAGAAGGAAAGTCCTAGTGAGTTTTAATCAGTAAAGTTGCTTTTACTGATTAAGACTAAAACTCCCATGTAATCTTTCGGTGCCTTTTGTGTTCCAGGCCCTCATTTCCTCGACACGACCTGGATGTCTTCCTTGAGAATTGGTACGATAAAGCGAGTAACTTAGATAACTGGAAAGAATGGAGGGAGGCCTTTGCCCAGCAGTAGGACAGCACAGGCTAGCTAGAATAATAATAATATAATATAAACAAAAATGGCTATAACAGTCGTAATCCAAATGGTTATTATACCACACAGCTATGAACTACTAGTAAGTGAGCAGTTTCAAGGTCCAAAGTTACGAATATGCCATCACCTTTTAGTTTAGTCTTTTAAAACTTCTCAGATTCATTGAAAATGGTTGCCTAGAGTGACTCTGACTTCAGTGATATTCATAAAATACTCCCTGAAAAATACATACAACGTACTTATTTCAAACGAATAGCGACGTAAATCATTGAATGTGATGTTACAACCTACTTTTACATATCTAGCATCGAAGTAAAATATTTTACGTATCACTTAACATAAAATAATTTAAAAATTAGCGACGTAAATTGTTGTATGGGATCAATAACATATTTTAAATGGTTATCATGTTAGTTAAAGATAAGATTAAAGGGAATAGTAATTACTAGAATATTAAATTAACGACGTAAAAATTGCATGAGAGGTGCAACTGGCAGCGAATCCCAGCGTAATCTGTGATATGTGTTACATACAACGGACGCACGTGCGCTGTTCTCCGTTGTAAACCATTGCAAAAAATAAATACTACAGTCTACGCCGGAATCGTTCGAAATATACAACATTATACGTTTCAAAAGTACCTTAAATAATAGGTTTTTTTGACTTTTTGTTTTTTTGTAGGATAGATTACATAAAATTAGACACTTTTACATAAAAAACCCAAATTCGCCATTTTGTGGGTTACAACAACTTACGTGGGAGGCATCGATATATTCATTTAGCTTCTAATTTTTTAACTTAGTACGTTTAAAATGTAATTCATCTCATATTAATTATTCGTCAAAATTTTGCTAAAAATGTCATCAAATATATACTATTGGCCACTAGTATTACCAGAAGATATTGAGGAGAGACCAAACAAAAGACTTTATTTAAAAAAAATCAATTTGATTATTGAATTACCATCATTTTACTTTTTCCTAAACAAAAAAGAAAATTAAACCATTATTGGATTATTAACGCAGCGCCGCCGTTCGGTTGTCTGATAACAGTCCAGACCGAGCCCAAGTCGTTGACGGCGAGTACTGTTACCACGCGCCTCAAGGAGTTGTCAGCAAACTGTAGGCGACCCTACAGGGTCGAAGCCTCCTGGGTCAAGGGTTGATGCAAAAGCGTTGTTGGCCAGGACCTGGGAATGTGGCAAGGAAAGAATGGGGTAGGTTTTTTAGTCAGTAAGAGTCTGACACTGTTTCCCGTCATTCGATAATTATTACCTACCATAAAAAAGATGGTTGTGACTTTGCCTCTAATGGTGGCGTGACATATTTCTGTCTGATTGCAAGGTCTATCAAATGCTAGCAGCTGTACTGGCGATAAAAATCTGGACAATCACAGCAACCAGTATTTAATCCTTCCAATAAATGTTTTCGAAAATTTTTCTCCGTTACTTTATTTTCCAAACACATCACGAAATACATACATTCTGTATATTTTTCTGCCCCTTCGCAAACTATGATCTTCGGTTCATAAGTATGAGAAAAAATTGACAAAAGATTGCTCTTTACTCCTTGAAACATTGTTTTACATGCTAAGTTGTAATAAATTATGCTTTCTGTGGAAGCATGAATTATATTTTTTTGAGGACAGTGCGATGAAGCTGTAAAACGTAAAATATTTACGAGATGTAAAATCCGTGGCCGAGTTAGAAATTTAGATGGCAATGTATAAATAAGAAGGACAAGTCACAATAATTGATGATCTTTACTTGACGCTTTCTATAGAGTATTTAGTTGGCGTTGTAAAAAAGACGAATTAGTTTATTAGAGGCTATGTCATTTTCCCGTTGCTTAGTTATAAAAATAGAAGTTTAATCACGTGTCCAATAAATAATTTTGTGGCTAGACTTATAATTTCCCATTAATTAATAAGAAAAAAAAACAAATATTTCGAGAACATCATAAAAAAGTTGATTTTGAAGTTTCTGAGAGTGTTTTTTCGCAAATCGTTAAATGCGATAAGGTTTTCGCAGTGATTAAGTGATTGGCTGCTGCGCTACTTGTTGCGAGATCGATTCCTGCAGGAAAAAAATATTTGTACATCTCATAAATATATATAGGTCCTATACATTGGTGTTCAGTGTCTGGGTGTCTTGTGTATCTGAGGTTACATTTTTGTGAAAGCAATCGAAGTACAGAAATAATTCATAGAGTAAGGCAAAGTCTTGCTAGCAGCAAATTCATTCGAAAATCATTTAAAATTGGGTCTTGGATTAATTTGCAGGCGCGAGACGTGGCCGAGGGCGCAGACTTCCTGATGGTGAAGCCAGGCCTGCCGTACCTGGACATCGTGAAGCAGACCAAGGACAAGTACCCCTACCACCCCTTATTTGTGTATCAGGTACTTGTTTTTAATAATATAGGTACCATCACCATCGTGGTTATTTCTGCCTTGATCACTTGAAAAAAAAATTCAAACCTTCAGGTCAGGCGGAAGTGTCTTCGATGGTATACACAAAATTCCGCAGTTCACTCCTACTTTTTTGTTTTTGTTTTTTCTTTCCAGGTATCGGGTGAATACGCGATGATCTGCCGCACTGGGGACAGCTCAGAGGTCGAAAACATTCTCATGGAGACTCTCACGAGCTTCCGGAGAGCTGGTTTGTATTTTATTATAGATTTTTTTTAATATACAAGTTTATCTTGTGTCGTGGGTGTTGTCGAATGATTCAAATAAATGTTATTAAAGACACGATAACATGACACAGGAAACCCGCTCTTATCCCACTGTTTATGGACATGCAATAGACCATTTTTCCAGCACTAATGTGGGAAAAAGAGCAAGCTGTCCCCCGCTACAATATTATTGTAATATATTAGTGTATCATGTTAGGCTAGGCGCGAGTCGCCCCCACGAAGCGCGCGGGTTGACCCCCACGGGCGCGGGTTGACCCCTACGAAATAAAAAACAGACAAGAGCAGATTTTATTATAGATATATTATTATTAGCTATTTTTTCTTTATCAATTTTTTATTTTATTTCTACTATATGTTTGAGATTTCTTCCTTTATTTCACGAGTCGTACCTATTTGTACTAAAAAAACGTCGTTTAACACACGTGCAAATTTGTCACTATAGCCTTTGGCTACAAAACACACTCGCCTACGGTTCATGCGAATTCTGCCTTCGTGCGACGAAGCAAACTTCCTGCACTTGTATCAAAATGTACTATTTAATGTATTGTCTTATTCCAGGTGCTGATTGCATCATCACATACTTCGCGCCGTTGATTTTAGACTTAATAGCGAAGAAAAATTAAATAAATAAAAAATATTGACTGTTTTATATAAAATTGTTATGATTTATGGAATCGGGGTGTTGGTTATGTTATATTATTATATCATTTACTGGTGGTTAACTGGTCTCTGTCATCCTGCATCACCCCTTGTATACTTTGCTCAAATTATTTTCATTTTTACAATAAGTAAAATAATTTTCAAGATTTTTTTTACAATAAGTACAGATACCACAAACTGTTGTTGTTAGTTTTTAAGTTCAAAATGAAATGGTTGTTATTTTTTTTTATGTCCCGAATGAGGGTGTTTAGGAATTTTCACACCACCAGTTAGCGCCACTTAGCCGTCAGGTCTTTTCCTTTGAAAACTTATACATGACGTTGACGTCTAACGTTTGACGTTGACGCTAATGTCAGTAACATAAGCGTTTTGACAGGTGTCTGGACCTGACGTCTCAGTGCTGCCACCTGGTGAATGACGTCTTAGAAAACCCTCATTGTATTGCAGCCCCGGATCTTCAATTTTTTTTAGGCGGGGCAAAAACTGAAAAATGCCGCCCCACCTAGGTACCTACTTATGTTTATTTTCACTTTGATCATCCATATAATTTCAGCTATCAATATGTTTTTTTTTTTATGGTAGGTGAAAATCACCCAATGACGAATCCCGCTCTTGGGCGGAGCGGGAGACAGTGTCAGACTCTTACTGACTAAAAAACCTACCCCATTTCTTCCTTGCCTTATTCCCAGAGCCGCGGTAACACTTTCGAACCAACCCTCGGTTCCAGAAGGCTTCAACCATGAAGGGCCCCTACAGTTGCTGACAGCTCCTTGAGGCGTGCGGGAACAGTGCGCGCCGTTGACGACTTGGACTCGGTCTGGACAGTTACCAGACAACCGGACGGCGAGCTACCCATTGCTCACTGTCCGCGAGCTACCCATTGCTCACTGTCCGCGAGCCAGTGTCTACGGTGGCCGGATATCGGCGGGATCGCGGCGGCGACGGCTACGGCGAGGGCGCTGTTGCCTTTGCCTTATGCGGTCGGCCTCCTGCTTTACAAGCATTACAGCTTCGCAGAAGGAGGCGACCGCCTGCCATTCCTCTTCGCTGCAGACCATGGACTGAACCAAGGCCCGGCGCGAGAGGTCGCCGCCGCCGATCACCCTCACGAGGACACGACGATGCTCTTCCCAAGCAGGGCACACCTCCACCGTGTCCTCCGGGCTTGCCATACAGTGGCGACACCCGGGCGTCTCTTCCGCACGAATCCGGTGCAGGAATCTCCCGAACTTCCCATGTCCGGTGAGAACCTGCGTCATGCGGAAGGTGAGGACGCCGTGAGGTCTACCCAGCCACGCCTCAAAGAGGGGACTTACCGCCGAGTTTATGGCCTGGGTTGCGACAGTGGCTGTTTCCACTTTACCATGAGATCCCACCGGAGCTCTTTCCGCCACGCCTCGACATGTTCAGGCAGCGAAGTTTCGCCCTGGCGTTGCATCTCCACGCGCAGATCGTGCATGCGTGCAAGGACTGTTGCCTCCAAATCCTATGGTGGTAGGCCAGCAAGGAGGCTCGCCGCCTCGCGGGACACCGTGCGGTATCCCCGCACCATACGGACGGCCATGACCATCTAGGGTTGGGGTACCGGCGGCGGCCGACGAGATAAGGATCACCGAGCCGATCAGGTCCTGAACCCAATCAGCTCTGGGCAGGACAAAGTATGGCTTGGAGACCACGGTGACGTTTATCGACCACCGCGCCATGCTCTGGAGTAACAGATCCTGAGCGGGGGCGCAGTGGTTGACATTCGCCTGGAGGAGACGAAATGGCGCCGTAATTGGCAGTCCATTGTCTCCTCGCGAGCCCTCTGTGAGGGCACTGCCGCAGTGGTTGCGGCGGCGGCGACAGCGGCATTAGAAGCGGCTGCGGCGGTGGCGGTGGTGGTGGCGGGCCGACGGAGTCTGGCCTTGAAACAAAACACTGTCGTGGAGAGAGATCGACGAGGAAGTTTTCGAATATAGCTTTATCTCTTTCGCACTCACGGTAACCAGACGCCTGCAGCGATCTGCGATTTCTGCAGGCGAGCGGGAGCCGGGCGCGTATTTTGAACTATGCCTACGCGCCTCGCGAATAATAAATGTTCGTGCAGTCGTGCAGCAAATCTCACTCCGCGCTCAGGGTATCGGTCAAGTTGATATGGCCATAAAATTGCTGTACTTGTGCTATTATTTATTCCGTGGTCAAAGTTAAATAAATGATGAGTTGTCCATTGGTCTGTGAAGTGTGAATTTGGCCGCCCCCTGATTTTGCCGCCCCCTGAATTTGCCGCCCGGGGCATGGGCCCCGGCTTGCCCCCCCCTAGATCCGGGGCTGTTGTATTGTACCGTACCTCTTCCTTGACATAATATTACTTAATGTATTTATGTATGACGCCATAATCGAATCTATGTCGACGCTCTCTGGCAAAATAAGTCGGTAATCGAAAAACTAATATTGGCGGAGGCTCGATGTTTATGTCTGTACTTACCTTTTATGGTAACGACATGTTACAATACGCGGGAAATAAGTTGGAACTAAAATTGCTGTTGTTATGGTTACGCGCCTGCTATGCCGCACTTCGATTCTTCTTCTTTGGCCTTGCTTTTTTCCCGTTACGCGGCGTCGGCTTTCCTGCCCCCCTAGCCAAGTTACAATTATGTTTAGAGTTAGCGCTTGTAGTTGGCCACGGCCCCTAATTCCTTTGTTCGGGCGTCATCTCAACAAAAGAATGGGGCGTGGCTATTTCTAAGCGCTAACTTGAAATGAAACTATTTTAACTTGGTTATCGGGGCTGGTGTTGCGCCACTCATTCCGCTGGTATGAGTCATCTGAAAGCCCCAACTACTTCATGTCCTTGTGGACATGCGTCATCCACGTAGTTGGGGGACCTTACTCTCTCTCTCTCTCCTTTGTAGCCATGGAAGGAAAGGCACTTCTTCACGGCATGGTCGTCTGTTCTTCGCTGTATATGATCTTACCATCTCAGCCTAGACTCCGTGATTTTTTCTAGGATTGGTGCAATTTTAAAGGTACCTACTGATACCTTTAATGTGTGTGTTTTTTTTTCATAAAATTATATTTAAAAAATCTCATTAATTGTCGATCGCCATTTTGTTTCAACTTACGTGCCGCGTATTGGAAGAATATTATTTAAGTTAAAAGTTAATATAAGCCTTTATCATTAGGTGATAGAAATAAATTATGAAAATTTTATCGAATAAAAAATATATATGTATTCTTAGCAGATTTTTTCATTTATGGATCCTTTTTTTGTTATGGCTATGCAAAAGCATTTAGCTGATTAAAACATTAAATTTAGAAATTTTTTTAGTTCATAATGCAATTACTTTTTTTCATATACTTATGGGAAAATACTGGGCAAGTGCGGTTTATGATTTATTAAAAAAAAACTACTCACTAGATCTCGTTTAACCCATTTATCGGTGGAACTTTGCTTAGTAATGTACATCATATATTTTTTTTTAGTTTTATTTAGAAGTTACAGGGGGGGGACACATTTTACCACTTTGGAAGTGGCTCTCGCGCAAACTATTCAGTTTAAAAAATATAATATCATTTTTAAAGACCTATCTGTAGTTGCCCTACACGTTTGATGAAATATATTTTTTTGCCATTTAGCTACGGAACCCTAAAACGTTCGAGTTTTTGCAGTGTTTAGTAGAAAATGAAAAAATCGAGTCAGCCTTTTAGGTAAGCTTCCTCCTGCAGTAAAATTACTTTTCTTGACTCCGTTTTACAAAAAAAAAAAAATCTATTGTACCTATTTAATTTCCATTTGCTTGATATCAAAAATAAAAACAGCTAACTTATTATAGTCAGTCTTTAAAAAAAAAATTATAATAGTAAAAAAATACCATCGGCCTAATACAGCAACAATATTTTCTAACTTCCTAAAAGTAGTTAAAAATATACCTACTTAATTATTGACACAGATGTTCGAATAATACCTTTTCAACCGATTTTAATTTATTTTTAGTATAACAAATGAAATATTATTTTTAATTACGTGTACTCATTATCAGAGCTGACGTGGCTTTATTCGTAATTTATTTAGAAAGTGACCCAACTTCGATGTTATGGATGATGCAATTTTTATCATAAGGGTATCACGGGGGTCCGATGCAATGTAGAAAAGAGATAATAAGTTTTATATCTACTACTTATTTATTTAGCTCGAGACCCTACCAGAAGCTCTTTAGGGATTCACTTTACGACCTAAATTGAACTGTTAAGGGGATGCAGCTATGTGGGGTGGATACCTCCTCCCCTCTCTCGCTCGCATGTTTTGATTTGTCGTAGTTAGGCCTATGGCCTTAAAATCCCAACTGTATTATCAACGGGTCAAACATTACAGAGGTATATTTTCAGAAAGATAACAGAATAGGGATTTCCCATAGGATTTCCTTGTTTTGAAGAACACAAACTTTGGTCAGGTTTGGTTAGTGGCTGAACTTGATAGGCTTCCCCTTATTTCTTTTAAAGGTTTTCGATGGTACGATTAAACTCCTGAGTAAACCTACATGGGGTAAATGGGGTAATATAGTATATCTGCCTTTAATAAATGAGGTACTTCCACGGAAAGCAATTAGTTTCGAAGTTAATTTTATTTTTTCAATCATTGTACCTAAATGAGCTAAAGATATGGTCTGGGCAGGCTTAGCTTGCCTGTCTCCATCAGAATAGAACATTGTTGCTAATGAAATTGGAGGTACCTACTTATTTGTTTAGTCTAAACAATCATACTTAGACATCGAGTAAAGTCATTAATTACGGAGCACATAGGAAAGTCGCTTTTATTAGCGCTTTTCGAAAGTTTCGCTCCCAGGTTGTAAAGTTTTATAAACTTTTTTATGTGTTGCAGATTATGTTTACCAATCTACGCGTAATTAACTAGATACACAAAGTTTCGAAACATCTAGAAAATATAGAATATTTATAGAGATAAAGAGTATTCCAGGTTATTCTAGATGGTTCATGTCTAGAAATTTTACCATTATTTATGACCTATACTCAAACTTTATGTGATTATTAAGATATGACTTCTAGAACCTTTCTAGAGTTTCTAGAACTGTTTCATGATAAGAGGTTCTAGAATAATTCCATTTTACTTTCTATGAGATGTGGTGTTCCATTTCCTTTGTGTATACGGTATAAAGGTGCGATTGTTTACCATTTGTAACGCTTTATCTGTACTTCATCATAAAAATATCTCGCAAGATTGACAAATATTAATATCTCGGTTTCGCAATAATTAACATGAATAAAACCTATTTTCAAACTTGGCGGTATGAGGAATGTCCTATTCAGGGCCAGTTATAAACGTGGGCCAATCAGATTGCGCCAAATACTCATACTCGGATCAATCGTAGGGAAACGTTTGAAACGTCATCGCTTTGTGGACCAATCACGTTAGCCCACGATGGATACTAGCGCTAAATAATAGCGACGGCGGCGTGTGAAACTTCAGTTCTTCTTGAAAAATCGAAGGTAAAGCATCAACGTAATTGTGAATTCGTTCTCAAGTGTCCCATTCAAAGTGCTTGTATCGTGGCTGTGAACTATATTCATCGGGATTCAATATAATTTAATAATTTGTAGTAACAGGTAATTATATTTTTCGTTACATTTTACTTTATCTTTCTCTAAAAATCCCAGATCGCCATGAATTTGTAACCTCACTCGTCATCGTTTGATTCTGACAATAATTATGATAATTACGAAGTTTTTCTTCAAGTTTTTATAGTAATTTGGTTTTAAACGGTTAATAGAATGCCTCGGGTTGAAAATTCTTATAAGATTCATCTAACTTATCTTAGTGGAACGTCAGCGAATTTTCTCGACGCAGCGGTGTGGGCCGGTGGCGTGTCCTAGATCTCCCGTGGCCGGTTAGTATTACCGTTAGGTGTTTCATCCCGTTATAGTTGGGACTAGATACTTTCCTTTTCTATAATTCGTAGACTGATGGCGTTTGGCCCGGCGCCCCATAGTGACGTGTCCCCATAACGATTACGTGTCTCATAGTGTCATCTGGAGATTCTTACTTGAATACGTCTACATCTGATTGTTTGCTTCATAACTTCATAGTGATGCGTATGCATATTTAAAGAATATTTAACTTATATTTATCTTGTTTTGTTTCAGAAAAGTAACATTGCATGCTGAAAATGCGGTGGAGTATTTTAGCGTTGGCCTGCGTGGTCGCGGCGGTAGTCGCCGACGACAAGAAGGATAAAGAAAAGGACATTGGCACCGTCATCGGTATCGACTTGGGTACCACTTACTCATGGTGAGTATCTGCTGAATCCTGACTTTGTAACCCACACCCCCATTTTCTTTTCTTTTTTTCAATTGTACCTTTCTAAGTAGTTCAGTTTCATCAAGAATTCAAGATTATCAAATTCCTGTTCTAAATTATTTAGCTAACATATATTAATATTTAGATAAAATTATTAATACTATACCTACCAAACATATTGATTAACTTGTTGCTAATCAAATCTTCCAGTAGTTTCCATGGCTCAATTAAAATTTAAACATTATTAAACATTATAGTATATGTTATTCAATTGAAATTATTAATGATAATTTTAATGAAATAAAAACCATATTTTATCAGTAAAGATAAAAATTGCCATAATATTACTAACTTTGTCACTGAACCATTCAAGTAGTTTTTGAATTTTTTTTTAACAATGCATATTCATTATTAAAAATAATTTTCAAAATAATATTATGTTTTTAAATGAAACAAGATTTCTGTTTTGAGTATTGAGGATAACATTTCTCGAGTATAATTAGCATATCTTGGTTCAATGAACTTAGTTTTATGTGTGTGTTTACTTGAGATTTTGAGATGACATCCATCTGTTCCATCCCTGAGTTTGTTTCGGTGTTTCTTCTCAGGGTAGTCCACTAGGAAACACCGGACTGATCTAGCATAAAAAAAAAATGAAGTGTAAAAGTGTTTTTTAAACCTACTTGCAAAATAAAGATCATTTATCTTAAATAATACACCAAAATATAAAATAAAAAAACATTTCCTCACTTTCTGAATTTTTCAGAGGTGATTGACCTCACAATATGGTTGAGTCTGAGCAGTCCATACCTAATGCAATTTAAATTTTAAAAGCTTTTGCTTTTTAGATTCTATTGTATTCAAGCCATATTTAATGCTGAAAAAGAGATCTGTAGATATAAGAATTCTATGGAAAGATAACAATCTTACATATACATAACAGTTGAAAAGCAAGCACAAAAGACACTCAGATCTAGAATAAACTTTGCCATAATAACTTGCCATGCAAAATTTTCTTTTGTTCACACCACCATTCCTGCCAGACTAACAATTCATGATTTTTGAAAGAATAAAATCCTAAAAGTATCTTCTCTTTGTCCACAGTGTGGGTGTATACAAGAATGGACGTGTGGAGATCATCGCTAACGACCAGGGTAACCGTATCACCCCCTCATATGTAGCATTCACTGCTGACGGCGAGCGTCTCATCGGTGACGCCGCCAAGAACCAGCTGACCACCAACCCTGAGAACACCGTCTTTGACGCCAAGCGTCTCATCGGTCGTGAATGGAGTGACACCACTGTCCAACATGATGTCAAATTCTTCCCATTCAAGGTGGTTGAGAAGAACAGCAAACCCCATGTTTCCGTCATGACCTCCCAGGGAGACAAGATCTTCGCCCCTGAAGAAATCTCCGCCATGGTCCTCACTAAGATGAAGGAAACTGCTGAGGCTTACCTTGGTAAGAAGGTCACCCACGCCGTCGTCACCGTCCCCGCCTACTTCAACGACGCCCAGCGTCAAGCCACTAAAGACGCCGGTGCCATCGCCGGTCTCCAGGTGATGAGAATCATCAACGAGCCAACCGCCGCTGCTATCGCTTACGGTCTTGACAAGAAGGAAGGCGAAAAGAACGTACTGGTATTCGACTTGGGTGGTGGTACCTTCGACGTGTCTCTGCTCACCATCGACAATGGAGTGTTTGAAGTAGTTGCCACCAATGGTGACACCCACTTGGGAGGTGAGGACTTCGACCAGAGGGTCATGGAGCACTTCATCAAACTGTACAAGAAGAAGAAGGGCAAGGACATCAGGAAAGACAACCGCGCCGTCCAGAAATTGCGTCGTGAAGTTGAGAAGGCAAAGAGGGCTCTGTCCTCCAGCCACCAGGTCAAGATTGAGATTGAATCCTTCTTCGAAGGTGAAGATTTCTCTGAAACCCTTACCAGGGCTAAGTTCGAAGAATTGAACATGGATCTCTTCAGGTCTACCCTCAAACCCGTGCAGAAGGTATTGGAAGACGCCGACATGAACAAGAAGGACGTCGACGAGATCGTGCTTGTCGGAGGTTCCACCCGTATCCCCAAGGTTCAGCAATTGGTCAAGGAGTTCTTCAATGGCAAGGAGCCTTCCCGAGGCATCAACCCCGACGAGGCCGTCGCTTACGGTGCTGCCGTACAGGCTGGTGTGCTCAGTGGTGAACAAGACACTGACGCCATCGTGCTTCTCGACGTCAACCCTCTTACCATGGGTATCGAGACTGTCGGAGGAGTCATGACCAAGCTGATACCCCGTAACACTGTCATCCCCACCAAGAAGTCCCAGATCTTCTCTACCGCCAGCGACAACCAGCACACCGTCACCATCCAGGTGTACGAGGGAGAGCGTCCCATGACCAAGGACAACCACTTGCTCGGAAAGTTCGATCTCACTGGCATTCCTCCTGCGCCCCGTGGTATCCCTCAGATCGAAGTAACTTTCGAAATCGACGCTAACGGTATCTTGCAAGTATCTGCTGAAGACAAGGGTACTGGAAACCGCGAAAAGATCGTCATCACTAATGACCAGAATAGACTGACACCTGAAGATATCGAGAGGATGATCAAGGATGCCGAGAGGTTCGCCGATGAGGACAAGAGACTCAAGGAGCGTGTTGAGGCCAGAAACGAACTGGAGAGCTATGCCTACTCCATCAAGAACCAACTGCAGGACAAGGAGAAACTTGGTGCCAAGTTGAGTGATGACGAGAAATCAAAGATGGAAGAGGCTATCGACGCCTCCATCAAGTGGCTCGAAGACAACCAGGATGTAGACTCTGAGGAGTACAAGAAACAGAAGAAGTCCCTAGAGGACGTCGTCCAGCCAATCATCGCCAAGTTGTACCAAGGACAAGGAGGCATGCCCCCGCCAGGCGCGGGAGGTGATGAGGAAGACTTCAAAGACGAGTTGTAACCAAACAGACTTTAAAACGTGTGATCATAGCCAAATGTGATCTCCGACCGTCGCAGACTGTGCCGCGCGGCGTGACGTCACGCTGCATAGCCTGCGTCGGACACGGGTGCAAGAGTGTTTTAGCTCGTGTTGTGTATATTTATTGTATGTCTGAGAGTGTGTGGCGTGCGAGGGGCGTGTGCGGCGGGCGGCCTGCCACAGAGCCGAGATCTGATCGAGTTTCTGCCGCTGCGCACGCAGGACTGAATGTTGCGTGAATTTAATTGTAAAAATTGATGCATTTTTATTTTTAGTGAAAGTAATACTTTGCGTGTGAATTGCGAGAGGCTTGATTCCATGACTTTCTCATTATCGATTCATATTCCTGTCATCTAATCGATACAAGTCTCGTAACATCTAGGAGACTACCTCAGTGTTCTTAAACTGTATGTATGTAATTATTTTGAGACTGCAGAATTGTTAGTTCATAATTAGCAGAATAATTAAATAATTATGTAGTAATTAAATAATTTCAATTGAAGTACGGAGGAGTACATAAATAAAACAATTTTTCTAACGATATCATCTTTTATTTTCGAATAACCCAAAAGAGTACAGTAATATAATAATAATGATAAACGAAAGATAAAGAAAGAAAACTAATCGGCGCATACATTTTTTAATTGAGCGCAACATTCAATATCGAAGTGCGGCGCGGCTATGACTGCTGCTTGCACCTTCGTTTGTACTTGATCTGAAAAAAAAAAACAATTGATAAACCTGCAATCTCTCATGGCACATAAATTGAACCTTCAATGCCCAGTAACAGATTTTCGAGTAGAGCTGCGTGTAACCATAGCAACAACGGTAATTTTAGTTCAACTTATTTGCCGTATAAAATCACATTTATCACGTATACTTCGCAGCCGTGACAATTAACGACAAACTATCATGAATCACGACTAAGAACGTTATTTGTTTAGTAACTTCGTCACGTAACTGTTAAAGGAAACTACCGTTTCGTGATAATATCCGACTATATCTATATTAAATATCTTCGTGTTGATTATCAAGACATTTATAATTTTTATTATTACTTAATTTTAGATATCAAATCTAAATCGGCTTAGGAATTTACGAGAACAATCGGGCCTAGAATTTTTGGCATTCGGTATCTAGGTTCATAGGTACGCACGGAAAATATCGGTTACTAGCTTTTGCCTGCGGCTTCGCCCACATGATGTTAGCAATGCATAGGCTACCAGTGGCGGCAGTGGCTTCACCCGCGTCTGTGGGTACTGCTCCGCCCCCATAGGTCATAGCGTGATGTTATATAGCCTATAACCTTCGTCGAAAAATGGACTATCCAATACAAAAAGAATTTTTCAATTCGAAACTGTAGTTCCAGAGATTACCCCCTACATACTTTTACCTCTTTATCATTACACTAGCTTTTGCCCGCGGCTTCGCCCGCGTGGGTTTGGGGTTTCCGGGATAAAAAGTAGCCTATGTGCTATTCCGGAGTGTATCCTATGCCTGTGCCAAATTTCATTCAAATCCATTCAGTAGTTTTTACGTGAAAGAGTAACAAACATCCATACATCCATACTTACAAACTTTCGCCTTTATAATAGTAGTATGATAATATGAAACAAAGTAGGCGTCGTCGTCGTAGTAGTCTTTAAAACTACGGAACGGATTTTGATGAGTTTTTTTTTATAGATCGAGTGATTCAAGAGGAAGGTTTATGTGCATAATACATGCATAATATATTCAATGTCAGTACCCATGCGAAGCCGGGGCGGGTCGCTAGTAATTATTATTATCAGTTATAATCTACATCCTACAATTTGACATTGCAAGTGCGCAGTAACCTTTTCTCGGCTCTCAATCGTAGTGAGGAGCTAGCTACGAGTAGGGTTGCCACCTTTTTTTAAGCAAATAGAGTATATTTACTTTTTAAGGTAAAAAAATAAAGTACAAGATCTGAAAATAAAGTATTATTTATTTAAACTGCTATTTTTTCACAGACTTTTGTACTTTTGCCTTCGTTTTGTTTGCTTTTTATTCATTTTTTTTAAGCATTTTTTCGGTATACTGCAGTCAGAGTCACTACAGCAGTCCAACTCTAAGTCAGAGTCCGATTCCAGTAATCGTTTTTTAGATGTATTTCGTGAGATTCAGTTATCTGCATCCATAACTGAAGAATTATCACAATGTACACACCAAGAACGGAAAATAATATTTGAACTTTTGTTTTAACCTCAAAAAACAAAGCAAAAAATGACAAGTTGACATTGACATTTTAGGTTACGTCAAAGGGTTACGTTCAAAAGCGATAGTGCTGCTCAGCATTTAAAAATTTTAACTTTATCGACGCGATCCGTTCCGTTTAACGCAAATAATCGCTTGACCTTTTTGTTTCTTTTAGTAAACAATTAAATAAAATCTTCAAAAGTCAAAATAGGTAAAAAAAAGTATTTTCACGTACTTTATTGCCCTCATAAAGTATAAAGTACGTTTACCCAAAATAAAGTACAATACTTTATTATAAAGTACGGGTGGCAACCCTAGCTACGAGTAACCATAGTAAGTGTAGCACATATACCTACCTACTTATGGGTTTTAAACCAATTTCGCTCTTGACAACAGAACGCAAGGCAGATAGAGTACGGATTCAATTTATTAATAGAGCAAGAGCCAGCGGCCCGCAGGCCTACGTTAAAGTATAAAAGCTGTAAGTTTCTCAATGTATGTCCCCAACACAGGTAAGAACGAATCCCGTCTATGTAACTTGGGTCGCGGTGGCTTTCGCAGATATCAGGTAATAAAGGTGTGTAAAATTGGGTGTAAAATTCGTTAAAGTATAAAACTCAGTTTTTACATATTTTACTTATAATAATCCCAAAAGTCACCTCGCCGAAAGCCAGACACTTCGTACGGTTCCAACCCTCTGCCAGACACCCTTAAAGTATATTTAATTGTTACTATACTTACGGTATAGTATAAAAGCTGTAATTTATGTATGTTATTTGGATAACTATAAAATAATGTTTTGTTGCTAAAATTTTTCCAATCGAACCATTAGTTCCAAAGATTAAAAACAAAAAAAAAAATTATAAAAGAATTTTCTAAACATTTATTCGTTGATTCTAAGCTATTATACCCTTACTAATGTATTTTATTAACTCTTAAGTTAAATTTTCATAGTCATCATCAGGAAGACAGAGGAGTTAGTGATAGCGTGACGGGTGACAGGACAGAATGGAAGAAACAAACATATTGCGCCGACCCCAAATAAAACGGGACAAGGGCAGGAAGATGATGATACACAATAAAAATAATAAAAATTTAGGTATTTAAAATAGTTTTACTGAGACGGGCTTGCCGCCACACCTTTGTGACGGATATAACAATTCTATTGGTGCAAGTGAGACAGACAGCTATTAGTTTCATCTTGAGTCTGTTTCAGTGGTTCCTTTATGTGCCTGGCAACATAATAAAATACATTAGTAAGGGTATAATAGCTTAGAATCAACGAATAAATGTTTAGAAAATTCTTTTATAATTTTTTTTTTTTTGTTTTTAATCTTTGGAACTAATGGTTCGATTGGAAAAATTTTAGCAACAAAACATTATTTTATAGTTATCCAAATAACATACATAAATTACAGCTTTTATACTATACCGTAAGTATAGTAACAATTAAATATACTTTAAGGGTGTCTGGCAGAGGGTTGGAACCGTACGAAGTGTCTGGCTTTCGGCAAGGTGACTTTTGGGATTATTATAAGTAAAATATGTAAAAACTGAGTTTTATACTTTAACGAATTTTACACCCAATTTTACACACCTTTATTACCTGATATCTGCGAAAGCCACCGCGACCCAAATTACATAGACGGGATTCGTTCTTACCTGTGTTGGGGACATACATTGAGAAACTTACAGCTTTTATACTTTAACGTAGGCCTGCGGGCCGCTGGCTCTTAGTCTATAATGGTCGACTACTCGACCTAGTTACAAAAACAATCATCACACAGAACATCGCCCTTGATCTTGAACAGTGAACTCACATGTCATTGACAATAACGCTAGCGGTAGTGATAACTTGGAACGTATCTATCTACGTTTTCCTTGTAGCTCAATTGTGAGTTAAACCGTATACTATACAATTAAGAAAAACAGTACTAATGGTGATGATGTATTTCCGCTGAAACGCGTCCACAGCTGGACATAGGTCTACCCCGGCATTTTTTATGGTAGGTGAAAATCATCCAATGACGAAACCCGCTCTTGGGCGGAGCGGGAGACAGAGTCAGACTCTTACTGACTAAAAAACCCCATTCCTTCCTTGCCTTATTCCCAGAGCCGCAGTATCACTTTCGCACCCACCCTTGCTTGGCTCAAGAAGGCTTCGATCCTGAAGGGCCCCTCCGTCTTAACCGTGGATACTGTGTTTCTCGCATATTACAGAGACTAACAGGTCATCGGTCCACCTTAAGGGAGAGCTGCTCAAATACCGAAAGGTTCTCTGCCAACAGCGTGTTAACTCCCGAGCAAAAAAAAATATAAATCCCTCACAGCCGTTCGGGATTGAAACTTAACCTCCGATTCGTTCGCAATTTCAACATGCTGCCCGGGACTTAAGACACGGCTTTATTCCTTACTAGCGACGCGCCCCAGTTTCGCATAGGTACTATATTGAATAAATTATGTATGTACCTACTATACACATAAGCCATCCTCTTGAATCACTGTATCTTTTTAAAAAAACCGCATCAAAATCCGTTGCGTACTTTTAAAGATCTAAGCATACAAAGGGACAACGGTAAGCAACTTTGTTTTATACTATGTAATGATATATCTACACTAATAAAATAAAGAGGTAAAGTTTGTTTTTTTGTTTGTAGGAGGTAATCTCTGGAACTACTGGTCTGATTGGAAAAATTTTTAGCAACAATAAAAACCTGCTTTTCTTCTGAGTGACGTAGGCTATATTTTATATACGCGGGCGAAGCCGCCGATAAAAGCTATTACATAATATAGATAAATTACACCCAAACTTATAATAGTCATACTAATAATTTAATATTCAAACTAAACGATGGATCCTTATTGAGGTACATACCGAATGGCGCGTTGCCATCGATCTCAATAGCCGACAGTCCTGCCGATGCCCTCAGTTCCGCCAGCTGCTCCGTGAAGTACAAGTCCCACTGTTGGTATAGAGCAAGAGATAATGGCAGTACTACGATATAAGTAGAAAACCAATATCATACCAAGGTTGCTGACATACCTAGCGAAAAAATCGCCAAATTTAATTAGCAATGGGCAGGGCACATCGCACGCAGAACAGATGGCCGCTGAGGCCGAAAGGTTCTGGAGTGGCGACCGCGTACCTACCGGAAGACGTAGTGTTGGTAGGCCTCCCACAAGGTGGACCGACGACCTGGTCAAGGTTGCTGGAATTCGATGAAGAATTCGATACGCACGGGACCGGTCGTTGTGGCGACGTTTGGGGGAGGCCTATGTCCAGCAGCGTCTTTCGGCTGAATTGATGATGATAATGAAACCAATATATTCACGACATTTGGTGCAGATTATTTGCCCTGAAGCATGATAAGGGTAAAATTAAGTGGGTGAAATAGGGTCTCGAACTCCCACGCTTGTATGAAAAAGCTCAAAATACACCAAATCACACATGGCACGAAATCATGGGCAAACCGCTCTATTACTTTGAAAATTAACTGTCTACAGACAGCAGCATTACTTGGGTACCCTTCTGACATTAAAATATACCTTACAAAAGGTTCCCATGGCTGGGACTCAGGCCTCCTCTCTAGTAGAGGGACAAAGGGCTGTAATACACAAAGCGGGCCCTATGCGATTTGGTCGATGTCACAATATGTCTTCGAATTTTTGATTCTAGGACATGCCAGCTTCGGTTTCCGTCGGTAGGTACCTATCTAATGACATTTTTTTTAGTAGTTACCGTAAAGTGGGGTTACTTTGGCCCTAGGTATAACTTTGGACAAGTCAAATAACCAATAAGACATTTAATAAATGCTCTGTGTTTCTATTGGTTGGTAAACTGTGCCAAAATTATACCCCAAGGACAAAGTTACCTCAATTTACTTTACTCAGTACTAAAATATCTATCTTTATTCCAATTTACTTTCATTACTTCATAAGTTATCTAGGCCTTTAACAACGGAACATGACCCACACAGCCAATTATCACATTCACGAAAATAAAACTAACCCAAACTCTTAATTCCAATCACGCCTCGTAACGGTTCGTAACAGTAGTTATCTACCACTGATAATATAATCGAAGCCTAAAAACTGGTGGAGTCATTGACTTGTCAAATATGCACACCTTATTAGCATATATTTTGCTAAAAATGCCTATTGTATGTTTTACGTGATGTGACAATATCGTGCTAGTTTCTAAATGTAGACTTCACAGTTTGTTAATCAAATGATTAAATTGGTTTCTGGAAAATTGAAAGCTGTATTTCAGGTTTAGCCGCAAAGTGCGGTTTCAACGCTACAGTCGCACTGCTTTGTTATTTATTTCTTACAAATAAAACGAAATACTAGAGAGAAGAATGAAAAAGAAACACTAAAACTTGCCAGGTTTCAATTTTTTTTCCTTATTATTAAGACCAGCCTAATAAAACGGGACAAGGGCAGGAAGATGATGATGATGATTATTAAGACCAGCCTAAGAGACTAATAAGTAATTTAACTCCAACTTATTATTATACAATAGAGGTTTTGTTAAACCTAAGAAGCGTTCTTTAGCACTTTTATAGAAGTCCTGAGCACTTTCTTAGAGTCTCATATTTATAAAATGAGACTAAGACTCTCTTCAATTAATACACACATACAGTTTGACCATGACGTCCAGAGTGTGCAAGTGACAGAACGAAAGAGAGAGAAAGAGACGGAAATTGCATGCAAGTCGAGTAGCAATGCGTGGTGAGGACCACAGTTTGATCACATCATACCACGGCAGCCCGCAATGTACTGCAACTTGCATGCTATTTGCTTGCAGGTGGAAACGTAGCCTTAGACACGTGGTATAGCGCTGTCTCTTTGCCACTGAAAGTAATATCGAAGTAATACTGCTATAAGGGCTTGTGGTAAGCCTGGTTTCAAATAATATTAACCTCATAATCCCTGCGGACTTCATCGTGGTCCGGGTGCAGCACCACCCTTGGTCCAGAGCCCATCGGTACCGTCTTGCCGGTGCACGTGTCGAAGCCTTCGTTCATGGTCCGCTGGCGACACGCCTCCAAGTCCATGTTCAAGAATATTATGCTGGAAGAAGCACAATTATCTTCTAGGTTTGAAACTCTTAAACTACGCGGTACTTCGTGACTCACATCGGGCATATACCAGGTGCTTAATTCTAAATAGAAATTCCCGGCCCTAGAATCGAACCCGAGCCTAGAATCGCGGCCCAACAGGATTTTTGGGTCTTAGATTAAGTGGGGGGTTGCGCGTAACCATAGCAAATTATGAACTTGATTGCACGTTTGGCATAACGGTTGAGCTGCCGTTGCGCTGGGTGTCGACTGTCGCGGATTCGATTCCTGCGCGGAACAGATGTTTTTATGACCTACAATGAATTACTCTGAATTTGGGTGTCTCTTAGATTACATAAATTAGTAAGCGCACCTACAATACAAGTTATAATAAAACTCAATGTGATGTAACGTTTTACAAAGAAAGTGATAAATTGCATGAAAATAAAAAAATATATTCACTACAGCTGTATGAGATGTCAACGACCGGCAGTTTAGGTATCGTTAACAGTTTCACTAACAACCTACACCCAGGTTCAGTATTTCAAAGCCAGTGGCGTAGCTAGTCCCATAGGGGCCCCGTATCAAAAATCTCACGGGGGCCCCGTATAAAATAATAGTGCTTTTTACAAATGCTTGGTTTGACCTGCAAGACGGTTATGGATAGCATGGTACGGCGACAGCTACGCCCATGTCAGTGGCGTAGCTAGTCCCGCAGGGGTCCCAATGATGCCTTTTTACAATTGTGGCGACATGTTGCGAATTTATGTTTACGTCGGGGCCCCTATAGCACGGAGTCCCTGTATCCTTAATACGAGAAATACGGCGGTAGCTACGCCCCTGTACAAAGCAGACCTGTACCAATCACTAGCAAGACTTTCACTTTAGAAAGGTGTTTAAATTGGAGCAACATGAACAAAACGAAAATGCAAGTTGCGCTCGTCATCAATCAAAAATGTTTAAAGCGATAGCAAGCGTACCAAAATAATTTACCACGGGGTGTCGACAGCTAATTGGGTAAAAACTGCAATTTTATTCTGTGTGTCAATGCGTTGCTACAAGATCTGGAAACTGGGTGTCATGGCGGATACTGTGGGAACGTTCGTTAGGCCTTGAAATATCATTAGTTGCTTTTTCCTTTTCATAATTTTCGTAAAAGTATGACATGATGACATGCCTTCTCCACCCAAAGAAGAAAAATGTAAAGGAAGGAGTAAAATGATTTTCTCTGTCTAGTGTTTAGAGGCTCTGACTGCTATGCCGGAGGTCGTACGAGGGAATCCATTCCCACCCAGGACAAATGTTTGTGTGATGAGCACGATCATTTGTTCTATGTCTGGGTGTAGTATTTATCTAAGTACTAGCTCTTGCCCGCGGCTTCGCACCCGGCAACAGAATATTCTACTCTACCCTACTCTGCCCTATTTTTGTTTTCATAAGAACCTTCTCCTGACAGTAACAAACACAACAAAAAAAGAATTAGCGAAATCGGTTCAGCTGTTCTCGAATTTTGCGCTTACCAACACATTTTGATATATTACGATTCATTTTTATATATAAGATAATATACATGTATTTAGAAATATAGGTATATGTAAGTATATTTATCAGTTGTCTTTGCTCATAACACAAGCTCTGCTTAGCTTTCGACTAGACGACGTTATGCGATAGTTGTAAAAAAATAAAAAATAAAAAAAGAACTGTGTTTATGACAGAAGATCGTGGATTCAAATCAACAGCGACCTATATACTTAGTCCTTTTTTCTATAAATTTCATGTTTTTTTTTTCAGTAAGTTATATTTCACTAGCTAAAACTCATCATGTCTCTTTCCGTCCCAGTATTGTCGCAGAGTTACCGCGACCAGTCTTCCGAACAATCGCGCAATTAGTAACCTACTTCAATTAGCATTACTAACCGATTCGGAGGAGTTTCCATTGCGTCTAGCAGCTCGAAGTCATTTCCATTCGTCGGGTAGCCAATCATCACCCAGCCGTGGTCTAAGCAGTCCTGAAAAGTCAAACCCTTCTCAATATAATTTATGTATAATTTAAAAAAGAAGTAACTGACATATATACGGTACAGTCGAAACAACAAGGATAGAAGCGAGTAATTTTGAACATGGTTTTTTTATGACTTACGGGAGCAGTAAGAGAGGAATTCTTAAAATTCACCCCCTATGGGAGGAGACGGGGGGTCAAAAGTTTTTATGGAGAAGCCTACTTGCTGCTGTCAGAAGCTAGGCTTCTCAAGGGAATAGAATACTTTAATTTCAAGATTTAGACTATTTAGCTACTCTTGGGATCCTTTTTGATGGATGTTTACCTAATAATAAAATCAATACGTGGTCGAGGAGCTGGGGTGGATCAAATGACGCATTTGTCCCACTCGTACGCTAAATACGCGCTTTAGACGTGGAGTCGCGGATACCAGCCCGATATACTATACTGTATTGTACTATACTATACTAAGTGGGTAAAACAAAGTTACCTTCTTCTGCAGCCGCCTCTTGACAACCTCTCCTCTCAGCTCGATGCTGGTCCCGTACTTACGAATTTTCTTCCCAACATCATCGTCCTTTGCCCTCGCTTCGTTGAAGATTGCATCAAAATGTACTGTAAATGGAAAGACGTATTAGTATGGCCGCGTTCCTACTTTGTAGTGACGATAGATAAGAATCGTGTAAGTTTTATGTGTCGTGGAGTATATATTTAAATGAAGATGTACCTAAACTTTTACAGTAGTACAACACGATTAATTATCGTCTACAACTTTTTTGCGGTGACAACAGAATGTAATGACAGTGGGAACGGCTAGCATGACAGCCGTAAAAAGATGAAAATGTCTAAACCATGATGATGTAACCGTTGTAGGTACTGTATTTGTCTCGATTAAATATATTTCTATTCTATTCTATGTAAGTTATGTGTCTTGTTGCGACAATCTGTCGTGACTACGACAAATAGTTACATAGGGGACAGCTAAAGTTGATAGTCTCTTCTTCTTCTTCTGGCTAGACCTTGTCCCACTTACTTCGGGTCGGCCCTTCTTGTCCTATTTTTCCACTAGAGTCGATAGTCGTCCAACAAAAAATTAACCGTTACATAGTGAGAGCGCGGCCTATCATGATGTTGATGTTAAAACTATAATAAAAAAACTCTATGGCGGTCCCAATCTAAAGAAAAGAACCCCGCGATCCAATTCGCTGACGCTCATCTTTTCAAATAGCGCTACTAATTACACACATCGACATACTGAAAACCAATCCAAAATGCTTGGCGAGGTGTGTGCCCTGAGTGCTCCGGCCGGAGCCCCGGGCCCCGAGCAGCAGCACCCTGTACACGCCTGGAGCGCCGACGGCGTTGATGCCCTGCCTGAAGCTCTGGTGGCCCGCGTCGAAGGCGCGCACGGCGTTGAAACACTTCGTCGCTATAGTTTCTACGTTGTCGTCAGGAGTGATGTGGACTACCTGTAGACAATATTGCATAGCGTGTAGAAGTGTAGATAGATACTCTTAAGTTGCAACACTATTTGTATATTTGTGCCAAATAATTTATTTCTTTCTTCTTTAATTCTTTATTGTACACAAGTTACACAACAACTTAACAATGAGTTTTCTTCTTCCCTCTATTGCCAAATAAAATATTATTCTTCCTTTATCATTCCGCGTGCTCTCCACTCCGATTAAGACCTGAAAATCGGTTACTGTACATTCAAGGTCGACCGCCATGATGGTACAACTTGTGTGCCGAGGATTATTACAGGATGTAATGCCAGATTATGTTTCTCAAGGCAACACATATCCCTTTTCTTGTTTGTATGTGGTGTGGCTGTACAAAACGTTTGTTAAATAAGTTTGGTACCCACCTTCTCCGTAGCCTTATACGCAAACTTCAGTGCCTCAAAGTCCTGCTGGAAGAAGTTCCGAGGTGGAGTGTGGTTGCTGACGGATTTCGGAGCGACCGGAGGCAGCTTCGTCAGAAGCAGCGTCACCGTGGGCAAGACGCCGTCTTGTTGGAGGCAGCGCGCCTCGCGCAATGTGCACGGATGGTCTATAGGCAGGCGATCATGTTCATGTTAATTATATAAAATTTTAATAGCCTATTGTATGCCCCGCTGCTTGGCAAAGGCCTCCCCTTTATTCGGACCCGGACAGATGTGCGAAGATTGTCTGGACATGGACACCTGAGGGAGGTTGACCGCGGCGAAGCTGGCGTGACGATCAGATCATGTTCGAGGGGCAAACTTGGCCTGAGGTCACCCTATTATACAGAGAGGTTTGGTAGAAATTATTACATTACAAATCTAATTACCTCTAAATCTTGTTGAAGCGCGGCTACAGCGCTGACACCGCTGACTTATTTGACTTAGAGCGCACGCGCACTGGTAACTTTTGTCATGGTGACAATATTTTTTTGACATTTTTTATCTAACTGTCACGTCTTCAAGTGAGCGCACTTTATGTTAGGTTCATATACATGGTGACTTTTTGTCAAAAGTCACGGTGACAAAAGTCCCCAGTGCGCGCTAGCTCTTAGGATCCTATGTCCCCTAGCTGGGGTGGAGGGCGTCGACAGTAGTCACCCATGGTGACCGGTCTTGAGCTTTATGCTTCACCTCGGTTTATGTCAATCCGATGGCCATCGCTTCTACCAACACGGTACACCGACAGGTTTGCCAAGAACGGCCACGCTACCTTTTCCATTGGAGATTTCAGTCCAACGCCTGTTTAGATATGTTATCGGAATTCTTCCTAAGCGTGTGATTTTTATATAAACTGTTGGTCCATCGGGCTTTCGTGGCATTTCTTCAACAGCTCTACGTTTGAGATAGGTAGTCTCGGGTCTCGGACCAGGAAATTCCGATACGACGCTACTACCGCCGCGTTGTTTTTTTACTCCATATAACAAAGGCAGCAGCGCGGATGTAACGCGGCAGTCGTGCGTTTTTATTTCTATGGAATAACCAAGCAGCGCGACGGAAGCGCTGCAGTCGCGCGGCACATTGCGGCTAATTTGAAGGTGCCTCAAAACAAGATACTCAGGGTCGGAAAAATTATGAGTAAGCCATACAAATATGTAGGTACTTGTCTCGAAAGAGAACCAAACCGTACGAGCAAGTATATAGTATGAAAAAAATTAAAGTTTACCGAACATCAGCCATCCAGCACACAGCACAGGTTCCTTCAGTGTGAACGACTTGGTGACTTCTGACATCAACACTGGGTCCATACAACCAGGCACGTAGTTGTCATGCTGCAAGACATTCGTATTACAAACACGCGGCATATAAATTGAACCTAAATGGTGATCGTCTACTTTGATAATGCGCAGTAACAGCCCCCTAGCCAAGTTATGATCGTTTCGTTAACATCGAACGCTTTGAGTTGGTCACGCCCCAAATTCCTTTGTTCTCACGTCATCTCAACGTTCAGTGATATGGTCACAAAAAAGGAATTGAAGGCATGGCGTTCGACGCGTTCGACGTTAACGAAACGATAGTAACTTGTGTAGGGGGGCAGATCAGACTCATCGAAGCGAGGGACTCTTTGTAATCATCGCAACGACAGCCATTTTAGTTTAAGTAACTTATTTGCCTCATATTCCAAATACTAATCGATTATCACCTCAAATCATCTCATCGATTAATAAATTGTGAAATAGACTTACTCTTTCATAGCGATCGATCACGCAGCGACGTGTTATTACATAGCAACCGAAATCTTTCATTATCTGTTTCACCACCCCTTTGATATCTAGTAAGCAAGCAAAATTATTCATTACTCACTAGAAATGATAAGAGAATTGATTCTACTATCGATTCTAGTTTTAATTTGGTCGTCACCCAGGGGCGTAGCTACTGCCGTATCTACCATCAATGATACGGAGGCCCCGCGCGGTACGGACCCCGTAGGCAAAAATTCGAACATGTTATCCATAGCCAGCCGTGTCGTAGGGTAAATCAAGCACTTAGAGCATTTAAAGCATCAGTAAAAAACCAACATCTTTTTTTTTATACGACGCCCTTGTGGAATTACCTACGCCACTGTCATAACCTGAACATCCTAACAACAACAATATTGGTTGGTTCCTGGATTTATTTTCGGCACTTTGGATTTAGGTAATGAAATAGAAAAGATTATGGAATACATCGAACGGAAGTGTCGTGATGGCCCTGCCTCTTATGCATAAGGTTTTGTTGATTCGTAACCGGTGTGAATTCTTCAATTCATATGTAATTTACTAAGTTTAATGACATTACAGATACACCATGCCTTGGAAAGCACATAAGCCCTATTGTCGTCATTCGTAGATCTGTCATCCGCAAGCGAGAGTGATTCCCAGGCGGCTGCTGCAAGTGTGTCCAGTTGAAAATCTACGTTTCAATCCAATATGAGCGCTATCGGCTCCAAGTCGCGATTATTTCGGGACTAAACACATTGGTGGCAGTGGTGGCCGAGTGGTAACGGCCCCGACTTACGTGTTGTAGGTCGCGGGTTCAAATCCAGCCAGGCACATTACTTTGTGTAATTTATTTCATCACCACTGCTCACAAAACGGTGAAGGAAAACATCGTGAGGAAATCGGCATGTGCTAGAACCAAAAATTCGAAGACATGTGACATCCACCAACCCGCACTGGGGCCGCGTGGTGGATTACGGCCCATTCCCTCTCTTAGAGAGGAGGCCCGTGTCCCTGCAGTGGGAACATTAAAAAGGCTGATGATGATGAAACACATTGGAGTGACGTAACTACGTAAACGGTCGCAGCCCTACTGGTCTGCGATCGGCTCCGGCTGCAGGTAGCACCAGCCTCGCAGCCGTAGCTCGGTAACACGTACCACCGCAGCCGCGTTCGGAGTACCTACTTTTCACAAAAATCCTTACTACTACTTAGTCGGCGTTTCCTGATAGCTACAACCCCGGGGACTTTAAGTCAAAAGTGAATAGGTTACTTCTAGGCAAGCTAGGTGAGATTGTGGTCAAACGCGAGCCTATCCAGAATAAAAAAAGAACGGCGCAAGTTCTGCTTGCATTCTCAGCCTGCAGCCGAGGTTAGAAAGGCAGCTTTATGGTTTTAATTAAGGTTTACCTATATCGAGTCCTGGTTCAATCAGCAACATTAGCCGTGATGCCTCTGTAGTGTGCAGGTGACGGATCGCGAAGATCTTCATCTGTTTCAGATGATCTTTTGGCAAATTGACGATAACATTCCTGACCATATCCTGAAAACAAATTTGCCTTTTGGTTTCAAATATCGACGAATACTGACAGGGACTAGGGGCCTGAACACTCACCGACAAGATATTCACGAGATACTGGTCTTTACCTTACTCTAGCAAATGTCCCAAGAGTTAGATTGACTTGACACTATACTGAGGACATCCCATACGCAGGGTCCGATCACGATCCAAGGGGGAGCAAGCCGGGCAATTGCGCAGAGCGGCAAAATTGACTTATTCCTATCTTCCAATCTGCAACTTGGGTGTGGAAGGATTAGCCTTCCACATCCAAATTGGTAGTTTAAGAAATTTACGTGTCACAATATATATGTATATCATTCCATTCAGTAGGTTTTGTGGATCTTCGCAAATAGATCCTGATGACGCGCAGCCCCGTGCTTATCCTGATGATTGCGAGACGAGTATGTCGGATATTCGCATTCATCAGAAGCACATCGGTAGGGTGCTACGTATCATATCTTCTCAGCTGCTTCAAAACCATTCTAATCTCATACAGGCTGACGTCAGGCCGTGAGGATGTCCGTTTCTTCAGATCCTTACGAGTGTGGCTGCCTCCATCTCGAGCATTACCTACCTACTGCTTCGTAAAATAGAGGCAGCCGCTTGCCATTCCTTCTCGCCCCGGACCATGGCTTGCACGAGAGGTCGCCACCGCTGATCGCCCCGATGTGGACACGACAGCAAGGCGTTCCGCCGAAGAGTGGCACATGTCGACTGCATATGATAAGGACCTAATTACGTACTTAAATACAATAAATAATTTTAACAAAGAAAACCTTCAACATAAGATAAACCCGCTGTTTCTCCAACTGTGGCAAAAAATTTGGGGGCATTTGCAGCGGTCGTTTCGTGGCGTCAGTTTCCGTCATTTTGCGTTGGTATCCCGAATTCTTGTAAAAAGTTAAAAATTTATATGTTTCGTGGCTCGGTGCAACAAATCTCAGTGAGAAATGGTTTAAATAAATTATATTTATGAAGAGAACAAAAGTTATGTCAATTTAAGCTGTCGCGTTTATCAACTGTAATTTTATTTTTCTTAGAACCAAATCAATGCACCAAAGAGTGTTAATTACACATTAAAATATATAAGATCCTCGTTAGACACCGTGGGAACTTTTGACAACTACTAATAATTTAATTTTCTGTTTCCTTTATTACGTCGGTAGGTACTTTTAAACTGTTCATTAGGAAATAACAAAATAGTTACGTAAGTCGGCAGTTCTGGATATTAATGTCATCTGGGCTGGGGCGCTGGACATCTTGAGAAAACGCTGAGTAGTTTACCCGCATTGCTACGTATAATGTCAATGCAAATTTGGCATCTTTCTTTAGGCAAAGAACGAGCCCAATCAGAGGATCACGCAGTGTCCATCAGTGAGAAATAACACCATTTGTAAAAATGACGCCCCAGGGTCCCAAGAACAGCAGCGGTTACGATCGCTAGCAAAGCCCATTACTAGTCATATTTGGAACATAACATTGCGCAAGGATGTTCACACCAAAGGCCATCTACCACTTCACCAAAATCATGCTATCATATATCGGCATAAAAAATAATTTTAATTTTAGGTAATTTAAGAAATGAAAATAATATTTTGAGATGATTAAGTTTCTAAACGATTCAACAAAAGTCAGCTTATCTGTCAACGTCTATTATTTGTCACTGTCATTGTGACAGTGTCAATAACACATGTTTTGCATTGTCACTGTCATTGTGACTGTCAATTCCACATGTTTTGCAATTGTAAGGTTAAAGTTTACGTACATTTACATTTTGTGTAGTTCTAGTAAGCGATTAACGCTAATGTACCGGCTATGGTCGGTTTGATGTTATGACAATAGCCGGTATGAGGGTCAGATGTCGCAGGTCTTATCGATAAGTACTAGCAGACGAAGAAAAACGCCATGTGATATTACCCGCTCGTCGCTCGCGGCGAGGTCACGGTTTTTTCATTTACTTCCATTATAATTGCGTTGTTGAGCCGTCTATCGGTCGGATGACGCGCTGATGATCACCGTCCGCTTATTCCGTAGTTGTTTAGTCAATAGTCTAGCAGTAAGGATGTACTCGACGAAGACTAGTTACGAGGTACGAGTTGTTTTTTTTTATTTTGTTTACAGTGACGGTCTTTGCTCAAATGCTGTTGTTTATCTTTTTTTAGTATCAAACTTGTAAGTTGCCACATCTGCATTTTAGAAAGTTTCCCGATGTAGCAAGTTAGTTTACTGTAGGTACTTTATAAACTTTAGTTATTTATGTTGATGCAATCCTTAGGATGATTTCAATTTGGTTCAATTGTAAACATTAACGGGTAGGCGGTAATTACTAGTTGTGTTATGATTTTGATTCTTAGGTTCATTTGTAAACCTACTAGTTGTGTTATGATTTTTATTCTTATAATTGAATGATTGTAAAAGTTAATGCAAATATAAATAGGAACACAGAAACAAAACCGAACACCATTGATAACATACATAATTGTATTACAAGTTTATTTAGTCAGAAATGTAATTTTCTATATTCATAGTTACAATACTTACACAAATTATTAATTATGTAATATTATTATTATTCCATTTATTTATTTTTAAATATTTCTTACAATAATTTTTTATATATTATTATTATTAAATATGTACCAGTTTCCTCTAATTAAGTCAAAATGTTTAGGAGCAATTAGGTGACAAACAAACACACATTTATCTTGATTGGCTTCCTATTCAAGCATCTAATACAGTTATTGTTTTAAAGTAATCAGTTAATTGATTTATTTTTATTATGTATAATAAAAGAATCCAATGTATATTATTTAAATTCAGTTAAATTAGATCCCTATTTGGTTTGTTGTGCTTTTGGGAATGATATTGACTGATCTACACTGTTCTTACATAATATCTATTAAACTCTTGAGCCCCGACTGAATGCCTGCATTTGCAACCCTATTGTCTTTCTATTATATCTCTAATTACGGTATTCAAAAGGTTAAAAGTTGTTAAAACAATATGTGTGTGGATACCGGTGTCCTTTTGTCTCTAATTACGGTATTCGAAAGGCTAATTTTTTTTTTTTTTTTTTTTTTTTTTTTTTTCTCAATCCTGCTTAGCACAGCAATCTGTTTTTCCACATTTAGCTGTTATTTTCTTTGACCTCAGCCTGAGTGTGTCTTTAATTTAAAGAGGGGTCCATTGACTTCACTCTTTATAATGTTGGAAAACGGTTTTTGAGGGAGGGAACACTGTTTCTCCTCAGTCTTGAGTGCTGAACGCTGCCAGGGCCTGTTAGTTTAGTAGCTGAGGCATTTACATGTTTCGATAACTTGGTCTGATACTTGGAACTTCTGATGGAGATTTCTTGTTTCACCGTATTAAGATTTAGATCTCGTAAAATATATTTATTGCTGATGCATTTAGGTATGTTATACATGCACCTAATGCTCTTGGTTTGGAATCTTTCCAAGATATCAATATTGCTGCTGGATGCTGTGCCCCATAGTTCGATGCCGTACGTCCATACTGGCTTGAGGATTGCTTTGTAGATTAGCATTTTGCTTTCATTAGACAGTTGGGATTTTTTGCCTACCAACCAATACAAGCTTCGGAATTTTGTATCCAGTTGCTTCCGCTTAGTCCAGATGTGACTTTTCCATGTCAGTCTCCTATCTAAGTGCATACCGAGATACTTGACGTTGTCAGAGTGCGGTATTTGCTCTCCGTTAAGGGTAACTGGTGGGCAATCGCCTTTTCTAAGAGTGAAGGTGACATGGACCGATTTACTGTTGTTTGCCTTTATTCTCCATAATCCTAGCCATTCTTCAATTTCTATGAGATGCCTTTGTAGCGTTGCTGATGCGGATGCAGCCTCGGTGTTCACCGATAATATAGCAGTATCATCTGCATACGTGGCTATCATAGTATCTTCTTTTATTGGTATATCAGCAGTAAATATGAGGTGTAGAACTGGGCCTAAAATACTGCCCTGTGGGACTCCTGAGCTAATGTCATATAGCTCTGATGTTTCATTTTGAACTTTTACCTCAAAGCACCTTTTATTTAAGTAGCTTGCCAAAATGGAGTAGAATGAGTGTGGTAGCTGATTTTTTATTTTGTAAAGAAGACCCATGTGCCAAACCCTGTCAAAGGCCTGACTTATGTCCAAGAAAACTGCTGAACAAAACTGCTTGTTTTCAATAGTTTGGCTTATGGTGTTTGATATTCTGTGCACCTGTTCTATAGTACCATGTTTCTGTCTAAAGCCAAATTGGTGTTCTGGGAGAATTTCTTCTAAGTGGGCGTACATTCTGTTGAGTATTATTTGCTCAAAAAGTTTACCCAAGAGAGGGAGGAGACTAATAGGTCTGTATGATAAGGTTTCCTCTACTGGTTTGCCCGGTTTAGGCACCATTACCACCTGTGCTATCTTCCACTGGGATGGGAAATGGCTCAGTCTTAGGCATGAATTAAAGAGCATCACCAGAAACATTATGCCCTTCTTCGGGAGGTTCTTTATTAGGGTCGAATCAATTTGATCATACCCTGGCGCTTTTCCAGTGGGTAGTGATATAATTTCTCTAGAAATTTCTTTAGGGGTTGCTGCTCTTAGTGGTAGGCATAATTGGTTGGGTGATTGAAGGAAATCCCTAATTTCTTTATCCTTTTCTTCATTCCTAGTTTCAAGAGGGGTGAAGACATCTTTGAGGTGAACAGCAAAAGCTGTCGCTTTTTCATAATTTGATCTGGCCCAGGTGTTATCTCTTTTTTTGATTGGCGGGATGTGGTTTACAGGTCGTTTGAGGTTTTTAGTCGCGCGCCACAGTGAATAATTAGTGTCTTTGTTAGGAGTCAGGCGAGTTAAGTAGTTTTGAAAGCTGAGATTTTCATAGTCGCTAATCATTTTCTTCAATTCCTCTGAGGCTCTATTTAATTTGGTTTTATCCGAAGGATATCTAGTCCTATGCCACTCTTTCCTTAATTTTCTCCTCGCTAGTGCTTTCATTACTACTTTCTTTGGATATTCTCTATGAGGGCGATTTGTATTTTTTGTAGGGGTTGTTTTGATGGCTGCCATATGAATTATGTAGTTGAATTTTTCAATACTGTTTTCAATATCCTCTGTTGTTTTCAATTTAATGTTTAGTTCTAGGTTTTGAGAGATGATGTCCTTGTATTTGTCCCAATCAGTGTTTTGATTGTATATTCGTGTCGATGGCTCAGAGGGAATGGCAACTTTTGTTTGATTAAGAATAACCGGGGAGTGGTCTGACGATAGGTCCTCACATTTCTCTATTTTAGTGTAGTTCCTGCTGATATTCTTTATTATATAAAAGTCCAATAGATCAGGTATTTTGTTTAAATCCTTTGGCCAGTATGTAGGCTCACCGTGAGATATGCAATCAAGGTTCATATCTACTGTGGCTTTGTATAGTTGTCTACCCTTCGGGTTGATTAATCGGGAGCCCCAGTAGGTATGCTTGGAGTTCCAATCTCCTCCACTTATAAATGTCGGTCCTAGCTCCGCAAAAAATGTTTTAAATTCTTCCGCACTGATAGAGTGTCTTGGTGGGCAGTAAACTGCAGCAATAGTTGTATCTGAATTTTTGTAATTTAATTTGATCATAGTTGCTTGAATTTTATCTGTTTTGTATGGGTTTAAGGCATAATGCTTGATATTTTTTCTCACTATAACCGCAGTCCCACCGTGTGAATTTCCAGAAGGGTGGTCAGTTCTATAGGTTGTGTAGTTTTTAAATGTGATGTATGACCTCGGAGTTAGTCTTGTTTCGGAAATCAAAGCTATGTCAATTTTCTCCATTTCCATGAAAAGCTCAAGTTCTTGTCGTCTAGTAGTTATCCCGTTGGCATTCCATGTGAGTATACGGAGGTTTATGCCCTCTGTGAGACCAGTCCTGTGATTAGTTGGACCATCCGGTCCATCATGCTGTCCATCATGGTTTTCATGATTTCTTGGAATCGATTGAACATTATGTCTAACATTTTAGTAATGTTTGGTCCATTGTCCGTCAAGTTGTCATTTATTTGTTTTTCTTGTAATGTGTACAATGATTGGTCGGTCAGGTTTTTGGATTCTTTTCTATGTCTTAGTGCGTCGGAATAGCTTCTCGGTTGAGCTGAGGGTTGGGGTTCTTCTGGGGTAGCTTTTGGCTGGTGGGTGTGAACGAAAGTTGCTTTGTTGGAGTCTGGTTTTACTTTAATTTTTAATATTCTCTCTTTATATTCTTTATATTTGTTGCATCCTCTGTAACTAGCTGGGTGACTACCTTGGCAATTTGCGCATACAGCGTCTGTTTCAGGAAGTTTTGTGCAAGTAGCTGTTGGGTGGTCATTTCCGCACTTGACACATCTGAAGGGACGAAAACATTGATTTTTGCTGTGCCCAAATCTTTGGCATCTCTTACATTGTATAACTTCTCTTTTCTTGTATGGTGCCTCAATTGTAACTTTAACCTGACCGATGTGTCTTATATTGAATATATCTTTGTTGTTAGGCCGCTGTTCTATATCCACAAAGTAAAGTGGGAGTTTTTGTTTTGTTGTGCGGTGTTGCACGTTCACGACTTGTCTCACTTCGTGCCCATTGTCCTGGAGTTCTGCTTTAATAAGTGATATATCTTCGGATGCATGTAAGCCTCGGATAACCACTCGGTACGCTCTCTCACTTTTTAATTTATATGTGTAGTGGTGTATTTCTTTCTCAATAAGGTAATCTCTTATTATTTTATAAGTCTCGATGTCGCTTGGGATAAGCTTGATGATATGCCCTGATCTAAGTGTAGTCATTTGATATTTATCTGGGTTTACTGCCTTATTTAGGATGTCTCTCAGCGGGATTATGTCGATTACTCCTGTGATAAAGATCGGCTCTGGTTTTGGGACATATTCTTTTTTGTTGTTTTCAGTTTCGTTATTTTCATCACTAAGAATATCAAATCTGTTTTGTGTAGGAACCAAAGGATTGATTCCTTTATTCGCTGACTGTTGCCCGGTAGGACTTTCCTGTCTCTTTCTCTTTGCAGGAGGTAAACGGTCTAGTTGCCATTGGTTGCTATTCTGTGCATTCTCTTTTAGTGGAGAGCATGTTTGATCGGCTTTCTTAGCTTGGTTGTCTGGTCTATCCTGCAGTGTACTCTGATGGTTTTCCTTACAGACAGGTGCTTCTGTCATATTATTACTGCTATTGCAACCGCTGAATGAAAAAGATCTTGGTCTCGTTTCAAATAATCCTTTATGAAAGATTTGTTGTGTTGTTGTTTTTTGTGTTTTATTTTCAGGTTTACTCATATTGTTCCCACGAGTTTGGACGAAATGGTTGTCGCTCACAGGGTGACGCCATTCCTGTGAGAAGGCTATATACAATGGTGTTCGCCAGGTTCACCAAGGTTGGCGCTAAAGACTGAGACCCTCAGCCATTCATCCTATTGGCGCGGTGCCCACCGTAGGATTGGGGTGAATTTTTATTGAGGCTTTCAACCTCTTGACACGGGCAGTTAAGTCAATGTCCCCGATTCTGTAGACAAGTCCACGGAGTAGCGGGTTGGAGGGATCATTTCCTATCACCTCCTGGGAAGATCATACGGGTTAGTTAACCGCCGCCCGAGACTCGGCGTTGACCTTTTACAGCTGGTTTGGTCGGCTCTCAGCCAACCCTCCTCCTTTCACATACGGGCTTGGGACCGTCAACGGCGGAGTTAAAGGCTAATGAATTAGTTGTTTTCAGATAAAAATTTCCAATTAGCATATAAAATATAGTGTAAAAATAAATACAGGATAATACCCAATTCAAACATTTTCTTTACAATATGTTATGAAATAGTGACTATCATACTATTTGTTTTACTCCTTCCCCTCCATAATTAACAATAGGCCGACCCCTCTCCGCTTGTTTAATATGTATTACGTAAGAATCTAAGGGCCAACGCTACGTAAAGCGGGAGTCCACGCGGTCTAAAATAAAATTCCTCTGTCGCGGGCAGCCACGCCCCCCTCTCCGTTGCCTGCTTCCGTGTGACGGACGCCCGCGCGGTGCTTGACAAACGGACCTACTTCTAATCAAATCAAATCAAATCAAACATTTATTTTGTAAAACATAGGTGGGTTAATAGGTGGTGTTTACAAAAGAACTAGTGCACTATGTCTTGCCAATAGGAATGGCGTACAAAATTAAAACAAAAAGCCAAAGTAATGAATAAATCAATATAATCATGTCCATTCAATAAAAATTAAAATTAAAATAAAAAGAAATAAAATAATACAATTCCATATTAAAGTTATGAGTACCTTCAGTCAGTTTTCATTCACCACAATTAAAATAAAATAATACAATTAAAAAAGTTATCAGTATATCAATTGTCATTCGCAAAATTAAATTAAATAATACAATTACAATTTATTAAAACAATTATATATCAAATTATTATTTAGCACGTCGGATCTTCGTACCTCTGTTTATCATCAATAAACTCTGTGATTGAATAGTAGCATCTAGCCAAAAGAAACTTAAACAAGGACCTCTTGAATGAACCTAGGCACTCTTTATCTTTAATAGCTATTGGTATCTTATTAATATATTTTGGAGGCCATACCAAGTACACTTTTAGCGAAAAATGCTGTTTTATGAGAACCGGCTCGTATAGTGTTCTGATGACGTCGGGAGCGTAGAGTATCATATAGATGGAGGTTACTACGTACAAATACTCCCATTTCATAGATGTACATAGACGGTAAAGTTAACAAGTTAAGTTGCTTAAATATTGGTTTACAACTATCAGTAGAACGCAAATGAGTAAAGGATCGCAGGCATTTTTTCTGGGCTTTAAAAGCAGGTTCCCTCTCACCCGAGTTACCCCAGAAAATTATGCCATACCTAATGTTAGATGCCACGTAAGCATTGTAAGCAATTAACACTGTAAATCGGTTAACCGTTTTCGACAGCTTATGAAGAGCATATGCAAACTGGCTAAGCTTCTTCGACAAGGCATCGATATGATATTTCCATGATAGATGTCTATCCAAATGAAGACCCAGGAACTTAGTCGTATCGCATTCAGTGATTGCTACATTCTCATATATCTTATGTTGAGAGTGGGTTTCTTGATTCTCTGATTGAATGTCATTATTTTCGTCTTGCTAAGATTAACGTTCAGATTATTATTAGTCAGCCAATTTATTATATTTTTAAGGTCATTATTTATGTCATTTTCGAGAACATTGATATCATTATAAGAGAATAAAATAGTGCTGTCGTCAGCAAACAAAACCATCTGATTTTTGGTAACTTTAGGCATGTCATTTATATAGATATTAAAAAATGGTGGTCCAAGAATGCTACCTTGGGGAACTCCGTAAGTAGTTTGCCTAGGGTGTGACCTGTACGCATGTTCGATTTGTGAACTCTGACTCAATCTATCAACTTTCGTAATTTGAATGCGATTAGACAGATAAGATTTTATTAGTTTTAAAGCATTCCCTTTAATACCATAACGCTCCAATTTATTCAGCAATATATTATGATCTACATGGTCGAATGCTTTAGACATGTCCATAAATAGAGCTGCCACTGGAGTCCTACTATCAACATTAGGCTTCTATATAATCGTTTCTTTTTTGTTAGTCGACCTTTCCTACGTAATAATAAGTTCTCCATCGACACGGACTGTACATGCACATCGTTAAACCTGAACTAGCGACATTGTGACTCCCTCCCAGGGAGACCGAACACCCGTGGCCACGCACGTTTACATGCGACGGGTTAACAGATCGGCGCCCCGCGTTACGCAGCGTTGGCCCTAAGTGCTTGTTCACAGAGACGCGCCGCGTCGGGCGTTCGTTGTACATTGCAGCAGCAGGCTGTGTCATCGCACGTGCGAACTCAAGTAGCAGTGCCGGTGGAAACTCCTAGAGTCTTAACGTGTAACGTTGCACGCGGCGGACCGGCCCGGACACGGTCCGGTCTAATATAATTCATCCATAAATCGTTTCACGTACTGTAACATACGTAATAAATAAATAGCCAAAATGTTTCTTGATCCACAAAAAAGAAGCTTTACCTATTTATAGTTTCGAAAGAAAAAAAAAAACTTATTTTTACCTACACGTAAACTGTTGCTTAACGAGCTTAACTAGCAACATACCACAGCTTCCCTCGAGTGCGAAGTACGAGTTTCATGATATCATTTACGCCCCCCCCCCCCAATACCCGCCAACGTGTTCCATGCGTTTCCCGTGCGTGGTTTAAGCCGTAGCCTAAACCACAAACGTCTTGAGCATAGAGGAATGGCAGGTGGTCGCCTCATGCGCAGTAGCAGAATTCTAGTGTTGGAGACGGCCGCACGCCTGATAGAACGGACGTCCTCAAGCTCCAACCACTGAGCTTCCGACCTCGACTACCATCTACGGTAGTCGCGGACTTACAGACGTCGAGCAATAGGTAGCTCACTGTCCGGCCGTCTGGTAATCATCCGTACCAAGCCCAGTCGTCACTCCACAAAGATATGTCAGCAAACCGTTGGGACACAAGAGCTGACGTCTGCTAGGACCGCGGGGATTTTCTGAAAAGAAAACCCGTGGTGCTATATGACAAAGGGTGATTGAAGGACACAAAAAAAGTCTGATACCTACCACTTCACTCAGAGCGAAGGCATTTGATAGTTTTTCTCGTAAAAAAAGGTGCATACCCCTTTTTTTATCATGGGTAAAAATTATCCAATGACAAATCATACTCTTGGGCGGAACCGGAAACATTGTCAGACTCTTACTGTCTAAATACCTCACCCTCTTCCTTCTTTGCCCTTCGCACTGGGACCAAGCATTCCTTTCAGAAAGACACCCTGGGTCCCAGTAGGCCGAAAGGGTCGAACTCTTTTGCAGAGTCCCTACCATAGGTCCCTACGAAGGTGCCACTTCAAAAATTTGAAATGAAAGATAATAATGTGCCATTAAAATCTTATTAACAAGCGACCTTGGAACGCTACTTGATAGTCTAATAATATAATCATAGTTCTAGGAAATATAGATATGTCCAAGTAGATAAACTCAAAGGTCTCGATTGTAAAGGGTTGACTACATGGTTGTAAAAGGTGGACCACACGGTTGCAATCTAGAGCTACAACCAAATTCACCTTGGTTGGAGCTTGGTTTGTGTTGCGACTAGATAGATGTAAAAAATAAATCAACGGAGCGGCTATTTAAAAAAAGGCTAAAACTATAGATAGATAGACATACTCTTTATTGTAGGTACACCATAAATACAATTTGGTACATTAGGAGCTTAAAATTACTACGGTACTTATTATAACTGAAAATAAATATTTGTATTTTCAGGAGGCGGTTCGAAAGTTAAATATCCTCCAATCAAACAAAGCAACTATAGAGCAGATCCGAAAGGACATAAGAACGGGACAAGTAAGTAGCACCCTACCACAGATAACAGAGGTAAATGTTTTTATGATATCTTGTTCTATTCATCTCACTTTCTTTGGAGTATCATGATGGTGTATCTTGGTTTTTGTACAGTGTTGGTTCATTTGGATCCTATTATCTCCATAGGTCTATTTAGAATAAGACTGAATGCCAGTAATTTATACAACGTGTCACATTAAATGCGCAAAACCTCGACACATCCGAAATAATTTTAAAGAAGTGATTTAATTGATTCTGCTCGTTGTTCTGAGAAAACTATTCTTATTCTATTTTTATTGTCAAATTATAAAAATACAGAACAGGTGATGTACACATGCCAGCTTAATACACAATTAGGTTTTCTTACAGCAAACCTTAAAAGTATAATTGAAGAAATTAAAAAAAAAACTTGAGGATATCACACTGTGCACAACAAAACTTAATATTATTATAACCTTAACAAAAACTACATTACATCTACCTATTTAACTAAAAACAAACTACCATCTATTATCTATTTCACTACTAACTATTTTCAGGTTTTGCGCATTTAACGTGTCACGTTGTGTATATTCGCAACTCGACTAATCACTACAGTCTTCATGGTATTAGTCTGAGCGCTTCATCTTGGAGACACAAGCAGACTTCATCTTCGAGAGACAGGATCACTATACTCCCATAATCGCAAGACCTAGAAAGCCATATCGTTCAACTTCAAGTATATTTAAATCCCATAACTGAATCTTATGATGACGTATTGAAACGTCAGGCATGCCTGGGAGAAAGAATCTTATATCTTCTTCCTGAACTTATCCCATGCTATTTGGGATCGGCGCATCACTTTTATTTCCACCAATCTGTCGTGTCAACAGTATCACAGACTGGCATTTCTTTTAGTACACTCCTTACACAATCTTCCTATATTTTCTCTGGCCCTCCTTTTCCTCTCCATTCATCCACATAACTAATGTTAACAGCATGAGTTTGAACAATCCTTTCACATGACGAGAACATTATTTTTGTTATTTGGAGAGTCCCTCAAAAGTCATCGGTGAATACCTATTACCTACTTACCATTCATAATAATGCGTCAATAATTAAGAAAACCCATTGTCAATTGCCACCAAGGTTACTGTATTGAACGAGCATGGTTTCATAATAATGTTTCTTGTACTTAGTTTTAAATTTATTTCATTCGTGGACAATCATTAATATTCATAAAACAATATGCCATGATGCCAATATTATATTAAATTGATATAAGCATGTCGTTGCGGTAACGATAGATACACGTAAGATAGAAATAACAATAATTGTAATAAGTTTTTAAGGTTCCGTACTACAAAGAGATGATTATTCCCACCTTAAAAAAGACAGTGACGTAGCTAGTCCCACAGGGGCCCCGTATCAAAAGTCCTTCGGAGGCCCCGTATAAAAAAAAAACGTATTTTTATTACAGACTAGATTTTGCCCGCGGCTTCGCCCGCGTGGTATTGGGGTTGGGGTTTCCGGGATAAAAAGTAGCCTATGTCCTATTCCGGAGTGTATCCTATGCCTGTGCCAAATTTCATCCAGATCCGTCTAGCCGTTTCGGCGTGATTGAGTAAAAAACATCCAAACATCGTAACTTTCGCATTTATAATATTAGTAAGATGCTTAGCTGCCCTATGAGACGGTTGTGGATAAGATGTTGCGAATTTTTGCCTAGGTCGGGGCCCCTGTACTACGGGGGCCCAGTATAATTGATACGGCAGATACGGCGGTAGCTATGCCCCTGCCAAAAACGGTAAAAAAAAAAACAAATTTCTAATTTAATATTACCCAATTGTGGGACAGCATAGGCTTGATAAGTATAATAATTGAACTATGCAGAAAGGTTATAAATAAATTTAACTACCTATTGTTCCAGAAATGCACAAACCTGGAGGATATGGAACACTATTTGTCGAGAACTGGAGTCAGCCTGACGAAGTTGGATGAACTATCTGTGATACACATAGCTGGGACCAAAGGAAAGGTAATTTATTCAGAAAGACAATCAACTAGTTATCTTATTTCTTTATGATAAGGTTCATATTTGATTACGCTATATATTTGAGGTCTTACTTTGCGAGCGAGAAAGAGAAATGAAGGTTAACATCCTATGTTTGGGTGTAATTTATCTATATTATGTATGTATTTAGAAATATAGTACGTTTATCAGTTTTCTAGTACTCATAAGCATAGTTATGTTGTATATAGTTGTGGAATATTGTTATTATAATTCAGTTTAGGTCGTAAAATGATCTTTGCAATACAATTTTTAGGGTTCAACAAGTGCGATGTGCGAGTCCATCCTGCGGCACCATGGGTTCCGCACAGGATTCTACTCGTCTCCTCACCTCGTTGCAGTGCGCGAGCGCATCCGGCTCGATGGACGCGTCATTACTGAGGAGCAGTTCGCGAGGCACTTCCATCAGGTCCATGATCTGCTGGATGGGACGAAGGTTTTTATAGAACTTAGCTTAACTTATAGCCCTGTCAAATTGTTTAACTTTCTGATATGTCTCTGAACTTCCCCTGAACGGCTGATAGACCAATTTAGATAGTCTTTTTTGTGCTTGTTTTTATGGATCCCTGAATGGTTACGATTACTAGGTACATAACTGCAGGACTACATAACCTATAGAAGACTTTTTTATGACCACTTCATCCAAATGTTCGATCAGAGTCGGGCAGCACAAGACCTGTTGGGTACCGTAGCCGCGTAGGGACGCTGCAGACGGGTCGAAACCTACTGGGGCCAAGGAAGGAAGAAAGAAAGGAAGGCTCGGCCGTGGTATAAAAGCAAGGTAGGAACTGGGTAGGTTGTTTAGTTAGGTACTAGGAGTCTGACAGTATCTCCTCACCCTCACCTCACCCAAGGGCGGGAGCTTTCACTAGCTGATTTTTACTTACCATAAAAGGTTTTTCATAAATTTGCAATGACATGATTTTTCCAGGCGTTCGAAGGTGACATGCCAAAGTACTTCGCATTTCTGACCGTGATGGCGTTTAACGTGTTCCTAAAGGAGAAGGTGGATGTCGCTATCATCGAGGTGGGCATCGGCGGCATTGTCGACTACACTAATGTTTTAAGGTAATTTAGTTGTTTGCTTACTAGTAGACTTTAGACTTTATTATCTGGTGAGTAATGTTTAAAATTGACTGACAGTGACAATAACTATGTTCCATCTAAGGTTTAATATAATCTTTATTTCTCATAAGAACATTATAATCGTTTACTAACATGAGACTCATGACACACTCGCTCGTGACACTAATTTAAGTTGAACAATTTGTTGTTTAATAACGGAGCATGCAATACGAGGTAAGTACATAATATTAGTACGAACACAATAAAATATATAAAATACAGTATAAGGAACAACAAAATCGTAGAAAACAAGGGTGTGGTACATCTAAAACAATACGGCACAGCTGACTGACTACATGTCACCGATCTTATATGCACTAGGTACCCTATTAATTCTGTGAGCGATATTTGACCTTATAAATAGACACCGTAACAGCACAGATGGCGTGCCCTAAATCTAGAAAATAAACGTTTTGGGTATACATTTATTTTACGAAAAACTAAGGAGACTGTGTTTTGTGATAGCTATAACCTAGGGATCTTTAGGGCAAGAGTGAATACATTACTTCTAAGCAAGCGTGCTCCATCGTCGACCACATCTTTGCTTACCATCAGGTGAGACGGTAGTTAAGCGCGCCACTAACAATAATATAATGAAACTCGCAAACTTAACTAAATATGCTGAAAGTTTATTTTTCCACAAATTCGTTTCAGAAAGGTCCCAGTGGTCGGCATAACAGCCCTCGGTCTGGACCACACTTCGATCCTGGGCACCACGCTGCCACTGATCGCGGCGGCCAAGGCGGGGATCATGAAGCCGGGCTGCGAGGCTTACACGGTGGAGCAGCCTCAAGACGCTATGGACGTGCTGAAAAGCGTCGCTAACAGTGTTAAGGTAATCTGCCTTTATATTTTTTTGACTAGCTTCTGCCAGCGGCTTCGCTTGCGTGGAAGTAGGGTTCACCATACAAACTTTGGAAACAGTGTCAGACTTTTATTGACTAAACAACTTACCCCATTCCTACGTTGCCATATATACCAGGGCTAAAGCTTTCCTTTCAGACTTTTTCTGTTAAGCCTCGTCCCCACTAGGAACATTTGTCGAGCAACATGTGTCCCGGAGACGTCGGGCGACATCGCCGCGACATTGTTGAAAGTGTTCCTTGTCGCACAGTCGATAAAGATTAGTGATAGAGTGATGAGTGAGAGATAGTACTGATATGGACGGAGACAAGACATCGGGCGACGTGGGGTGATGTAGGGCGAAGTCGCCCGATGTCTGCGGGGACACATGTCGCTAGACAAATGTTCCTAGTGGGGACGAGGCTTAACAGAAAAAGTCTGAAAGGAAGGCTCTGGGCCTGGTATATATGGCAACGTAGGAATGGGGTAAGTTGTTTAGTCAGTAAGAGTCTGACACTGTATCCCGCTCCGCCCAAGGGCGGGATTCGTCATTGGATGTTTTTGACCTACAAAAAAATAAAGTTCCAAAAATCGTTTCTTAATGCTTGCCCACGTCATTAAAGGAAGCCTTGTGCAAAACTTCATGCTCCTAGTCCCAGTAGTTTTGGCTGTGCATTGATATATCAGTCAGTCAGTTTCTCCTTTTATACAACCCAATGTATAGGTACGAGTAGGTATATTAGATTAACAATTCAATGTACCTATTTGGATTTCGTCGCTGCGGCTAGCGTTGCGCTCAAGGCTGTTTTCTTAGAGAATACCATGCTTGCTCTCTGCGACTCCATCTCGCGATCTCATGCTTATAGAGTAGGTAATACAAAAATAAACCTTTTGAGGCTAGCTAAGCCACCGATTCTTTCTGTCAGCTTGTTTTTGGGGTATGTTATTCTCGGTGCAATTAGCAGCATTGTAACTTAACATCGTCAAGTGACATAATTAACAAAAACAGTTGCGAAAAATGTATTCCTGTAAAACTCGTTTGGGCAGTAGAATATATATTATGCCTTATCTGCTTGACATACATTTCATTGTATGTCAGCAAAATAACGAGAATATTTTACTAAAATACATAATGAGTTATCTGAACAAATGTCATCTTATTTATTTATTTGCTAATACTGTACATTTTTTAATCCTAGACTACTATTTGACAACTTAAAATGTCAAACTCCAGAAAATTGGGAACATATTTCTAGACTGTGACATTCTGAGTTGTCAAATCTTAATCTAGAATTAAAAAACGAACTATAGGGTGGGGATTTCGAGACAGAGAGAAACTTGGAAGGACTTTAGGGAGGTCCTTGTTTGTCCCACAGTGGGATAGCAATAGATTTTTTTATCTATGTTGACTTCTTTTTGCTGCAAGTGGTTTCAGAAAATAATTAAAAAAAATGTTAAGTACAATGTGCTTTTCTGTTTTCCAGTGCCCCCTAACAGTAGTTCCTGCCTACAAATCCTACACATTCCCGACCTCGGAGCAGGCTCGCTTACTAATCGACGTAGAAGCCTACCAGACCAACGCCTCCCTTGCTATACAGCTGTCCCACGCGTGGATGAGAATCACCAAGCCAGTGCACAGGAGAAACGGGCTTATCAAACACGCAGCTAACGGACTAAATGGCTTGACCAAACCAGTATTAGACACCATAGTGAAATGTGTGACCAAGGAGACTATGACTGGACTGTCATCGTGTAAATGGCCCGGGCGGTATCAAGTTGTGGACTCTGATTATGCGAAGTTTTATTTAGATGGGGCACACACTAAGGAGTCTATGGAGATCTGCGCGGATTGGTTTAAAAATCATAATAGGTGAGAGGTTTTTGAAAATTGAGATTTAATTACTCTTTTGTTACGCGTGTGTTATTCGCAGCAAAGTTGAAGAGATTTTCTGCTCTCAATATGGCATAGCGGGGTCTGCACGAGCAACGATTGCCATTTTAGTTCAAATTACTTGCCGCGAACGATAAGCTAGTGCCGGTGCAGGTGACGTCATATTGTAGTTTGGGCATGATATTTCTGTTGTTTGAAAGTTAAAAAAATTCTATGTATTTGCTGATTTTGGATAGTTAGGTACTCTTTGAGCCAAATATTAAAAAAAAGAGAGTCGGGTATCTACCCAATTCTCTGTATACCAATCTGTTGATTTCTTCCTAGTATAACTAAAATAAACATTTCCATTCCAGATTACATGACAAAGTATTGATATTCAGCGCTACAGGTGACAGAAACGCTGAAATCTTGCTACAACCACTAAAAAACGTGGGCTTCAAGTCTGTCTACTTCGTAATTCCTACAGCCCACAAGAACATAAGCCAAAACAATGACAATTACTCCTTAGTCGAACAAGAAGAATTAATTGCCAGATGCGAAAAACACGCGCAGATCTGGCAACACTTCCAAGAAGGCTCGACAAATGTGACAGTTGCTAGCTGTGTAGCGGACGCCTTGGTCAGTTTGAAGAAACAAAATATAGTTGATAGATCTTCTGTGTTGATTACAGGGTCATTGCACTTGGTCGGGGCTGCATTGTCAATATTAGATCCTAATTTAAGTAGTTAATTTTGACTTGTTAAGTGATTATTATTAAAGTTTATTGTTGTGTGTTGAATTGTTTTTTTTTAAATTTAGTATTATATTTTTTCTGTATTTGTCCCATGTCCCGTTTTTTCTTGCATTTAGCAGAGTATGTTTAGGTATTTAGCACCTCTAACTCTGTCTCTTATGCTATCATTTACATCCTTTTTATTTTACCCATTCTCTCTGGTTTCTCCTTTTCTTCTCTAGCCATTCGTTAAAATTCATGGTTCTTTAGTGACACACCCACAGATATAGATATACATAGATAACGCAAGCATGACGATCTGTAGAAAACCAAGCGTGCCATTTTTTTACTACCTATTATGGCGTCACAAGCACTATTTGTGATGGGAAAATCAAATTGATTCAAAAACGCCGCCGCGTACGGCGTCCCCCTCTCTCCGACCCCGCCTTGCCAGCACAATTAACCATTTTTATATTTTTAACTGACGTCCGACTAGCACTGAACACCGATCCAGACTAAGGCCCGGTATCCACCAAAGCGGAGAGGAGAGGAGACGAGAGGAGATGTGTTTGAATAAACCAATCTGATTTCGTTATTTCCACATCTCTTCTCCGCTTAGCTTTGGTGGAAATGGGTCAAGCGGAGAGGAGAGGAGATGTCTCAATTTTGTGCAGCGAGCGAGCAAGCGGCGCGGCAGAGCGGAGAAGTGTCTAGTCGGGCGGCCGGGCTGCGCACGTGCTCGCGCACTGTTCACCCCGCTGCCATCTCCGCGCGCCTCGCACATTCCGAAACGTCATTCGATTGACTGGCTTTTGTAACGACATGACGTCTTCCTTTCGTAGAGATCTCCTCTCCGCAACGCATCTCTTCTCCGCTTTGGTGGAAATAACCTGCCAGCTTCGTGGCACATCTCCTCTCCTCTCCGCTTTGGTGGATACCGGGCCTGACCGCGAACGTGACACTTACGATTTTTGTACGTAAGCTAGGCACGCGAAGTAGTTGCTCTTGCGTTATCTAGGTATATCTATATCTGTGGACACACCTCTTATTCCACTTCATTACATGCCTCATATTTTTAACTAGCGACCCGCTAGTTAAAAATATGAGGCAGCATAGCTTCGCACGGGTGCAAAGGTGATATAGCTATAATCCTTCCTCTTGAATCACTCGTATCTATTAAAAAAAACCGCATCAAAATCCATTGTGTACTTTTAAAGATCTAAGCATACATAGGATCTAAGTAACTTTGTTTTATACTATGTAATGATACTGTAATTACAGAAACAATTGAAAAATGTGTGTGTGGACATCATTGTCCTCTTGGGGCCTAATGAATTAAATAAAAGAAACATATCTAAAAATATATGTATATTTAATAAATTAAAATTAATAATAATATTTATCAACAGATACAAAGTGAAAAAAATTTGTAGAATATTTGTGTAAGTACTTTGCAAACCTTTTGCTTTGCATTTGTTGATACTATATACAACTTATTCTATAGTTAGTTGTGTATCACTAGTGTCTAGCAACCTATCCACATCGGTGAGCCAACTTATCAGCCTGTCCAAGTACCCTCCGTCTTGTTTGTAACTCAACAGTAACAGCTGCATATGCTGGTATGCTTTTGGTTGTTGAAGTAAGTATTCAAGCCTCTTATCCCTCAAAGACAAAAGCTTTATAAAGATAATAGCTATCAACATCCACTGTATAGGCTTAAACATTATGTTATTAGCTTTCAACTTAAACGTATTTACTAACAAACGAATATCCGAACTAATTGAAAGACTGAGTAGGCCTAAAGAAAGTAATATGTCAGGTAACACTTTGTTCAAGTGTTGACACACTATTCTTCTACGTAAAGCGTTCTGTGAATTTTTGTCTACTAAAGGCAAGTTTGTTGGGTTTTCCTCTTCCACAACTTCTGGAGATTGTATCGGCTCTGTGGTTACTGGTTCTGGGATTTCGATCTCTCCTGAGAAGAAAGCTTTCACTTTTAATTCCATTTTCTTACTCTCTTCCTGCAGCATTCTATAGTCAGGCAAGGGTTTCGTTTCTCGTTTCAGTGTTTGCATATCAAATTTTCTGTCCTCTAACTCTAGCATATTAAGTTTCTTGCACAGTGCTTGATACTGGTCATATACGTTAGAACTGTAGAATATCCCTTTAGCAAAATTATTAAGATATTCTCTAATATGTTCTCCTTTGTCTGCAACCATTTCTCGAACCTTTTCTTCACCAAATAGTAAGAGAATGGTATCCAATGTGAACCACTCAGCCAGACATTTCTCAACTTCGATTGTTAATGCTGTCACTAAAGGTTGCTTTTTCAGTGGCAATTTTTTCTTTGATTTATTTTCTTTGTTTTCTTTCTCAGGTAATGTGGAGACCGGGTTCATAAGGATTGGGTCAATTTTCTTTTCAGGCTTTTCTATAATCTCACCTACAATGTTTAGTGGATTTGGAGTTGGTTTAACAATTTTCTTTGCAGGTAATTCTTTTTCAGTTGTATTGAGAGGAGTATTTGAGCTGTTAAATTGTTCAGTATCTTGTTTTGGTGTTGCTACATTACTGTTTTTTATATCTGGCTTGGTATCTTCAGTAACAGTATCTGGTTTATGAGAATTCATTGTGTTTCTTTTTAGATCAATACTAGCTAGTGCATCATTAATTGATTCCATTGCTTTGTTGAATTCAATCTGTATATTATTGTCTCTTGCTTGTTCATTGTTGCTCTCATTCTGATCTTGAGAATTAGAAGATATGTTGTTGCTCTCATTCTCGTCTGGAGGATTAGTAGACATTTCATTAAGGCTTGCTTCAGTAAAATCGTTAATTGAAGTAAATGGTTTCTTCTCAGAGATCTTCACTCTATCAATCAATGTTACATCAACTTCCTCTCCCATAGTGCCAACAGTGTCTAGCTTCAAGAGCTGGAATGTTGGTATCTTCTCATACTCCCTGAACCATAAGGGACTAGTCAACATTTGTTTCTTGATATACATTGCAGAGTTGTAACACGAATTACTGCAAAAGTTTTTCCTAGCGGTAATATCATAGACTTTGTTAGTCTTTAATGATATTCTGTACTTTTGTTTAGGTATATCTTTAACTGACAATGGTTTCTTACATAGTGGATAACCACACAAATGGATAATGGATCGTTCTTCTATGATGTCATCGAAATGCGCCTGGTTGATGTCTGGAAGACACTGGAGGAAGTATGCCTCAGTAATGCTCGTTTCCAAGAGGCTCTCGACAATCTGCTGAGCCTTAGCATTACATTCTCGCTTTTTCAAAATAGCTTGACGTATTTGCTCCTTAGTCATCTCCTCGATTTTCGTCGGTCTCTTCTTTGGCTTTTGACTGCTGGCTTCCATGTTTCATAAATTATTGATTTGGGACGTTATCCAATTTGAAAAAATTATTTATTATAAATTATTTCTATTTATCAAAATAAACGAAAACTGTGGAGCTTAGAACAAGATTTGACATTGAGTTTGACAATACATTGTGAGTTTGACACTGACACCAAAAATTTGACAGTCTGATACAATTTCAAAAAACGATGTCAGAGACACGAACTTATGCGTATCAGTTATATCTAGTCTAGTCGATTACAAAAATAAACTAAACCAAACATTAACGACCACACCACTAAACGAATCACAATAATTAAACTTTCAATGCCATAATTACTGAAATATTGTTTCAATGATTCCGTATATTTTCCCGTAGTATTTTCCAATTGTAAAACTCGTAAGGGACGATATGCGTGCTAATGGGCTTAAGGCAGAGGACGCAAAAGAACGAGCGAAGTGGAGGCGACTAGACAGGAAAGCGGACCCCGGGCACCGAGGTGAAAGTCAAGGTAGCAACCGGGACTTACGCTAGGTTGATGATGATGAGTATTTTCCAATTGTGTAGATATTTGATATACAACGGGACTGCACCAATTTTGCACCATAAATTTCAGTAGAAAACAATTATTTATGGGTAGTAATAAAAGCTCCGACAAAAAAAGTAGAATTGTCCTTACTCAAATTATTAAATCTACTGCCTAAAATACTAACTTTCCGACTACTTTTGTCCGAATAAAAATGACGAAACGACCGAATGAGATACTGAAATCTTCGAAAAATATACATGACTATCTATATATATAAAAATCAATTGCTGTTCGTTAGTCTCGCTAAAACTCGAGAACGGCTGAACGGATTTATCTTATCTTGGTCTTGAATTATTCGTGGAGGTCTAGGGAAGGTTTAAAAGGTGAGAAAAATTCGAATAGGGTAGAGTAGGGTAGAGTAGGGTAGAGTAGGGTAGAGTAGGGTAGAGTAGGGTAGAGTAGGGTAGAGTAGGGTAGAGTAGGGTAGAGTAGGGTAGAGTAGGGTAGAGTAGGGTAGAGTAGGGTAGAGTAGGGTAGAGTAGGGTAGAGTAGGGTAGAGTAGGGTAGAGTAGGGTAGAGTAGGGTAGAGTAGGGTAGAGTAGGGTAGAGTAGGGTAGAGTAGGGTAGAGTAGGGTAGAGTAGGGTAGAGTAGGGTAGAGTAGGGTAGAGTAGGGTAGAGTAGGGTAGAGTAGGGTAGAGTAGGGTAGAGTAGGGTAGAGTAGGGTAGAGTAGGGTAGAGTAGGGTAGAGTAGGGTAGAGTAGGGTAGAGTAGGGTAGAGTAGGGTAGAGTAGGGTAGAGTAGGGTAGAGTAGGGTAGAGTAGGGTAGAGTAGGGTAGAGTAGGGTAGAGTAGGGTAGAGTAGGGTAGAGTAGGGTAGAGTAGGGTAGAGTAGGGTAGAGTAGGGTAGAGTAGGGTAGAGTAGGGTAGAGTAGGGTAGAGTAGGGTAGAGTAGAATAATCTGTTGCCGGGAGCGAAGCCGCGGGCAAAAGCTAGTTTATTGATATAATACTTTTCTACCAGCATAAATTACGTTCTACTGAAAACTATGCTTTGTAATTTTTATCTCTAGATGCCTACTATTAATTCATAAATTACCTTTCATATTTCATAGACTGTGGTGCTATTTTAACTGTAACATTATACTGAAAATATTATTCTGAGTGGTTATACAGAAACTTATAAAAAACATAAAAATGTACTTGTAACAAAACTTTTACTTGCGTCATATATCATGAATTTTACTAATACGTATGCTTCGATATCGGTACCTATTTCAGGCGGCAAAAAGTTAGAACAGTCGTATTACATATGTTTTAATGTAAAACCAAGCAGACTTTAGTTTCCTAGAATATTTTACTATTAAACTATATTATTATTCGACATATTTCCTATATTTTTATAATATCAGTGAGAACAAAGATCGACCCGAACCCGATGGCGCGGGCCGAATTGTTGTGGTATTTTCATCATTATTGAGAGTTAAAAAATAAATTTGATAACCAACAATAGAAATTAAAACAGTTCATGAAACTTGTAAAAATATGATTATTTTGACAAAACCTCTGTTGTCGGTAACTTAGTAATTTTGTCGGAGGTTCAGTATTCTATCCGGAAGTTAAGTTTTGTTGTTCGATGATCCATTTTTCTTTAGGAGAAAATGTAATTTGAGCATACTCTTATTTGTTGTTAAATTGGATATTTGTTTTCGTTTATGTTTTGGGTTTTTTGTCGGTAAATCATTATCACGCTGGTTAATTAGAATAATAGTCGGCCACAGATTGCTGGAGATTAATTTGTTTTTCGGAACCATTATTATTTCCCATTATTTATGAATGCAAGCGAATGATACATTAATTTTAGTACCTTGCAAAAACAGATTTGGCATACAGACTTGTAAGTTTATACCAGCTTGGTGGCGCTTATTAGATACTAACAACTTAAAAACAGTTATTAAGGTTATTATTATCCGATAGGTACGAAAAACCTAACCGAAAAAATGCGATGATTAAGGTTCGCATAGTATTGACTGGCGAAAACCATCATTCTTGAAAATTATTCATGTCATGATTGATGGAAATTATTGACGCCTGCAGCTGCATGACCGTTTAGAGCGCCTTTAAATTATTTGAGCGACAGTAGCACTACTGCTGCCGCGCGGCACGTTGCTATTAATTTGAAGGCGCCCTTAATGAGTGCCTAAAAAATACAGTATTAGAAAACAACAAAAGGCCCATAGCTTGCTAAAATCTGATCTGACCTAACACATTAAAGACGCTTTTCTAGTACTTATTCATTTCATCAGCTGCTTTCATAGAATATCTGGTGGCGACTCCTTTAACTCTATAAATAATCGACTAAGCTAGTAATCTTGAAAAATCGACTAAGTATTACGTAACTACGTCTGACAGATAGTTGTTTTGACAATGACAAGCTATCATCGTTATCTATTGCTAATTTGCTATCTTTTCTGAATGGAGTTGACGATTTTGTGTGTAAAATTTTGCGAATGATATTCATTTTCTTTCATGTAACCAAAACAAATACACGTTTGTATCCATTGAGCTTCCAAACGTAGTAGGCTTACAAACTGACTTAAAATCTTGGAGTGTTTTATAGAAAGTGGTTTTATATGCTGTCAAGTGTGGTTCAAATAATTTATTTACTTTCTAATATATCAATAAAATATGTGATAACAATGTTGGTTTAAATATGATATATCGCGGACAGTTAGTAAACAAATACATGGATAATACGAGTTTGAAGAGCCCTAGTTAGAAAGCAGCTACAATTTGTAAAGGTGAGTGCAATGTTATAATATCAATTTAAAAACAGCCTAGAAAATATTCCCATTGGCTGCTATTAGAGCGTGTATTTTCTGCGTATCATGGCTAAACTGTACAATACTGGACGCGGAAATTTTGAATTTAAAGGGGAGGGGGAGGAGGGGGGAAAGGCCCCTCCTCCTCCAAACCCCCTCCCAAATAAAGAAAACGTATAGTTTTGGAGATATTTAAAATAAAAAATTTTGAGGTTAGGTATCAGAAAATCGTACATTTTATGCATTTTTTGAGGAAAATTTATGGGTTTTTGGAGGGAGGGTCACTCTCAACCCCTAGATCCATCCCCCTGTAGTAGCAAATGTATACCTATAGGCATTTAAAAGTAAAAAAAATAATTGTCCGGGAGCGTTCTACATTGTATATAAATATTTGTGCACAGACAAAGTAGCTAAATGATGATTTAGGTTAAGGTTATTTTTTTTTTAAACCACACACACTAAATTTAGGGCACCCCGATTAGGATAGATTTAGGTTAGGGTTATTTTTTTTTTAAACCACCCACACTAAATTTTGGGCACCCCGACTTGGATAGATTTAGGTTAGGGTTTTTTTTCAAACCACCCACACAAAATTTAGGGCACCCCGACTCAGATTTAGGTTAGGGTTATTTTTTTTTTAAACCACCCACACTAAATTTTGGGCACCCCGACTTGGATAGATTTAGGTTAGGGTTATTTTTTTTTTAAACCACCCACACTATATTTAGGGCAAACCCGACTAGGATAGATTTAGGTTAGGGTTATTTTTTTTTTAAACTACCCACACTAAATTTAGGGCACCCCGACTCGGATAGATTTAGGTTAGGGTTATTTTTTTTTAAACCACCCACACAAAATTTAGGGCAATCCGACTCAGATTTAGGTTAGGGTTATTTTTTTTTTAAACCACCCACACTAAATTTTGGGCACCCCGACTTGGATAGATTTAGGTTAGGGTTATTTTTTTTTTAAACCACCCACACTATATTTAGGGCACCCCGACTCGGATAGATTTAGGTTAGGGTCACCCACACAAAATTTAGGGCAATCCGACTCAGATTTAGGTTAGGGTTATTTTTTTTTTAAACCACCCACACTAAATTTTGGGCACCCCGACTTGGATAGATTTAGGTTAGGGTTATTTTTTTTTTAAACCACCCACACTATATTTAGGGCACCCCGACTCGGATAGATTTAGGTTAGGGTTATTTTTTTTTTAAACCACCCACACTAAATTTAGGGCACCCCGACTCGGATAGATTTAGGTTGGGGTTATTTTTTTTTAAACCACCCACACTAAATTTAGCGCACCTCGACTCGGATAGATTTAGGTTATGGTTATTTTTTTTTAAACCACCCAGAAATCTTTCAATGCACAAATATTTAAATACAATGTAGAACACTCCCGGAGAATTTTTTCTTTTTACTTTTAAATAACTATAGGTATATATAATATACATTTGCTACTACAGGGGGATAGATCTAGGGGTTGAGAGTGACCCTCTCTCCAAAAACCCACAGATTTTCCTCAAAAAATGCATAAAATGTATGATTTTCTGATACCTAACCTCAAAATTTTTAATTTTAAATATCTCCAAAACTATGCGTTTTCTTTATTTGGGAGGGGGTTTGGGGGAGGAGGGACCTTCCCCCCCCCTCCCCCCTCCCCCTTAAATTCAAAATTTCCGCGTCCAGTATTGTACAGTTTTACCCGTATCATTTTTGTAATGTATCTGTATTGGTGTCTTACAAATTAATGATTACTGCATGATAAAAATATTTAAGTAAGTAATTTTATATTTTTTATTTTATTTTTTTTTAATTTAATAGTAATAGTAAAATTATTTAATGGGTAAAAATGTATTTCAATTTTAATAATTTTTACACTAAAAAAACAAATCACTATTATTCAAAATAAAAAACATTGTATGGTATGGTATAATATGGGTCAGTAGGTCGTCTTAGAGGGTTGATATAATTTAAGAACAAAATGTATCAAAATCTAGCCTTAATAACCCATTAGCCAAAGAGTTCTATGAAATAAAGTAAGCTAGCATAAATAGGCCTGCAGAAAAATCTGTGTGTTACTGTTCTGTAAAGTAAGTTTTCTACTGTTCTAACCCAATCTAGCACATTGACATACATTATATTTATCGGCAAATTGGTTTCAGTTTATATATTATTAGCTTATCTATTTATACCTTATTCTTGTCTCAAATCTGAAGGCCACACAGCTATTACTAGACAATTCATTACAAGCACTAAGACTGCCATGCAGACACTAAAACGCAGTAAAATAGCGTATTATACAATACTTTTACTGCGTTTTAGTATCCGCACGGCAGAAGATGTGGCTGAATGTGTTATAAACTTATAGCATAGCTCAGCCTTATAATGTTCCCACTGCTGGGAACTCAGGCTTCTTCTGTAGGAGAGAAAAACACATAAACATGTTGTATTTCTTATTAGATTTAATGTTTGTCTCATAGATATATCAAACAATAGAGATATGGCAAGGAGGCGTGGTTCTTGGGAACACAACTAGGCCGGCATACTTCTTCCCGGTACCAAAAAACCCAATTATGTGCAAAGTCAATTCTTCGAATTGAGAACAAATATCATTGCTTGCTTAGTACAGATCGACCAATTGATCAGCTGGCCTAGATGCACAATGGATGTGTATTTACCGTAAGATCATGCGTTAGTCTTTTGTTTTGTTAAGGATGTGAAGTAATATTTGTGGTTATCGATATTTTTCATGATCTTCGTTTTTATGTATGTACGTATGTCTATTTGCGAGAAACTCAAAAAAAAAAACTGAACGGAATTTCATGTGGTTGGGATTTATTTTTAAGAGGATGAAAAATTATTTCTAAAAAATATCTAAGATTATTTTGTTTGTATATTTCTTCCTCTACATTACCTCTTATAGGTATTTTATTTTAGTAAATATTTCAAATAATCCACATCCTGGGCTTTCTATAATATCTTTTCAAAAGTCTTTAAGCTGAAAATAATAATATTTAGCAACAAAATTGTTGTAAACTAATTGGTAATAAAATACACTTTTGGGAACTGACGGAACCAGGCATGAAATAGTTAATAAAACGAAATAAATGTTGTAGGAAACTATTAGTTCATATTTTCTTGTGATATTCCCGCATCATTCGTTCTATCATTATCAATCATATTCACTGTCCTTTAATTTAAAATTTTTAGTTATCCGAAGGATCCAAGAATAAAAGTGGATGAATTCACTCTGAAAAGGGCGGCTCCAACACTGAACTTGAAGAACATTTTGACAAATTATGTCGAAATATCATGAACGTCCCAAGTATGTTTTTATTCTGAATTAAATATAAATTTCGTCCAACTGCGAAAGCTTTCAGTTGAAATGATGATCATCATCATTTCAGCTGAATGATGATGAATGAGTGAATACTGACAAAAGCTTGCATTGACATATGAATAGTTTCTAGATAGTGTTTACAAAATTTAATTTGTATTGTAATTAATAATAAATTAAAAAAAGTCGCTCGTATAGAATTAGGTTCCTATTAAACATCTCGTAACTCGAATTAGCTTTTCTTTAAGTAAAGATATTTTTTAGTTAGGTCCTATCCCACGAAGGTGGTGACAATCCTGGATGTGTGTGTAGACTCATTACTCATTGTTCCTGGGTAAACATTAGCTATATTTTTTATGACACAGTTTTCCGTGTGTGTGTGTTTTCCGTGCTGCAAACGGAATAAAAAGTTATTAACGTATAATTCATCAAAGATTTCCTTGTTGAGATAGAACAAATTTTGCAACTCTGAATTTCATCGATATTTTTTCTCGGCTACTTGACATCACTAATTGTATAATTTGCATATGTGTGTTTATAGTGAGCCCGTAGTTACAAGAGGATGCTCCACCTCTTTTTTGAGTGTGTTTCATAAAAAAGTTCATATGTGTTGAAATCTATATCTCTGTGTCCGTGAGACATGTGTGGTCGTGTGGCGTACGTATAGATTTTGATTTTGTGTTAGTGAAAAAATGGGCGTAGTTTGGAGACATCTGAACTCGAACAAATTTGCGTTGATAACATATCTCTACTGTTTGATATATCTATGGTTTGTCTGCATACAGCTACGAAGTGAAATTCTCTGCCAGAGTCCATATTTGCTGATAGCTACAATCTATTATATATGTTAGTATATTTTTTGATATTGTATGTGTTTCTGTATCTTATTAGTATTATTACTGATGTTTGTACACTGACTGCCCTATATCTTTCTCCTTTCGCTCAGTTCATCCAAAGGTTGTCTGTAAGAAAAAAGCCTGAGCGAGAAGCCCTGTGCAATAAGAATACTTATTGTACATAACCTTTCAATTTCGACCATTTTAATAATGTTTGTAATCTATTTTTTCTAAACTTTTTTAATACCATAATTAGAGACATAATAGATAGACAAAAAGGTGTGTGAACGCTGGAGTTTGCTTGGGGCTCAAGAGTTTAACCAGTGTACAGTTAAAAATATAATAAATATTAATTCTTGATGTACAATAAAATATATAACAATCTTTAAGTCAAAAGTGTATATTGCCTTTTTGCTTCAACAACATGATAAGTCATGGTGGGACTTATTTTTATTACTTTACTGAATTAAAGAAACAATATGTTAGTTCAAATCATCTTTCACTCACTCTATCTCTTCATACATTTCTTTTCTTATCTTTGGCAATTGAGCAAATAAACACCTTCCATCAACAGATTATTGATATGCAGCAGGAAAAGAAATGCAGAGAGAATTTATAGACTCTAAGGGACTCTGCTATTAGTTATAATAATAAATAATAATGTTTGCTCAGTCTTTTACCGAGTAAGTCAGACTGCCTTCGAGATGTGTAGGAGATAGCAATTGCTTTCCCATTCATCTTGAGAGCCATAATTAACTAGCATATACTAGAAGGTCCCCAGTAGACCTATTGCAGTAAATCTCGTACTATCGCTCACTGAAGACTACTGTCGTTTACCTGCCAGGTAAAGCGCGAGTTCAATACATACTCCTTAATTGCGCAGAGTTTGCAGGTTATTTGAATCGGTCGATAGTTGGCAGGATCGACACGGCGGCTGCCCTTTTTGAGCACGGGATGCATTTTGAACCTTTGGGAATGATCTTAATTAAGTAGTATTTTTATATTTATACCCTACAATATAAAATCGAATCTCGACTTCAATTTTCTGAGATTAATCGATCGTTTATAAAATCGTTTCTTCGATTAATCGATTTCGGATCGCCTCCTTTACAGAATTCCTTATCAGACGAAAGACGTCGTTCGTCGTCGTCGTGGACGTCTTTGTGGGTGCTTTGGGGAGACCTCTCCCCGAAGCGCCGCGTGGCCATAATGACCGGGCCTGTAAGTCTCGCATCAATCGGATTCTCGCGGTTCTAATCAGGCGTGATGTTCTCTAAGAACCCCTGAGCGCAGCGCTGGCCTAGCGACGAGAAAAGGTACATTCAAATCACACAAAAATCCAATGTACCTCTTTGGTTTTCGTCGTCATTTGGGCTAACGCTGCACTCAAGGCGCTTCCTATGTGAGGCCTTCCAACGCTACGTCTCCCGAAACGTGGTCGCCGCTCTAAAACCTTACGTCCCCATCGACCATCTGTTCTACGAGCAATGTGCCCTACTTACTGTTTCTAAGTTGACGATTCTTGGCTATGTCGGTAACGGTAACCTTGCTTCTCTTGGTCATCTTCATTTCTGATGTGATCACTTAATTTTAAATAAGTAAAAACAATAATCTGATTGTTGTAAACAACTTAAGTGCTTGTTTTATCTCAAGACATCTTATCTACATTAGCCTTATTAAATAATGTGATAAGATGAAGATAAGAACTTTAAATAGTACTTATACTAAAATGTAGTTATTATTTCTACTATAATGTGGTTCTTTATTAGTCTGTCTACGTTAGCCTTAGTAAATAATGTGATATAATGAAGATAATAATTATTAAGTAGTACTTTAATGATGAATGAAGTTATTATTTTGCTTCTTTGTAGGAGAGACTGCATGGATTGTATGGTCAAAAGAGTAGTCAGTGTTGTAGTAATCACCCCGAATTGCGAGTCGCCGTTGCGGGTTTAAACCCAGACAAGCTCTGTATTTCGTGTAATTTATTGTGGCACCACCTGTTCTCACCTGTACTTCAACCGGCACTGGGTCTGTGTAGTGGATTACGGTCAAACGCACAGTGTATTATTTTGCCTTAGTTCGGACATACCAGTTTTATATTTTTTCTTTATAGATTAACCCTTAATAAACCATTATAAAAAAACACCGTTTTGATATTTGACTTCATTTAGAAGATACAAATATTTTAGTGAAAGGTCACTGACCTTCTTGAAAAAGATTTTCGTCTGTATTTCTTGAATGAAGCAAAATTGCAGGCTCTTGTAAACTACCTCTTCATTGTTGGTTTAAAATGTATGAATTGGAAAAAGTGCAAGTCGCTAAGGTAACAGAAACGAGAATTAAAAATGTTTTTGTTAAAGATCGAAAAAAAATAATATAAAAGTAACTGTTTGCGGGTCGCATTTTTTATTGATTGCATAATATACCTATATAAAGTACCTTCAACTGGACAAAATTCTGAATATATAGCTAGCCAGATCTCGAAGTTATTGAGTTTTCTATGGAAATAGGGTTGTCACAAAGTAGTAAATCTTTAAATTAATTAGTTCAATTGATTAAATTAATTTATGCTGATCTATGTCTGACTGGCCTGTTGGTCTAGTTGTCAGTGGCCCTGACTGTTATGCTTGAGGTCGTGGGTTCGATTCCCACTCAGGACAAATGTTGTATGTGATGAACATCATCAATGTTCTGTCTGGGTGTAATTTATCTATAATAAGTATGTATTTAAGTAAATATTAAGTATGTTTATCAGTTATCCAGGACTCATACCACAAGCTCTGCTTAGTTTGGGACTAGATGATGTTGTGTGAAAGTTGTGAAATATAAAAAAAAAGTTTTAAACGCTTATTTATGACATCTCCTCGCTGTCGGATTGATTTATAATTTCATTAGACGTCAGTGTAATATTATTTTCTTCAAAATCTTCGGATTCTAAATTATTGTAATGAACATTGTCTGTTGTTACGCAAAGGAGTTGAAGTACTGATTGCGACAGGGGCAAAGGTTTTTTATGTTTATGACGTCTACTAAGTGTTAATGTGGATATATATGGATCGGACGACTCTAATCCACGGTGAAATAAATCTAAAATTGTTGTTTTCCTGTCTAATTTTCGGGTATGGTGTTGTCGATCATATCGCCAGTATTTATTCCTTGACTCGCCGGCTTGCTCCGACAACATACCTATGGGTAACGGGCTAGCGTCTATGATTTGACGGCCATGAATTAATATTTTGTGCATCGTGACAGACATGTAAAACCAATTGTATTTCTCCACGTACTTTGCGGCTACAGATTTACAAAAGGCATCAAATTTTGCAGCATCTATTACTAAGCCACTCGACAGCGCTACTAAAATAGTATGCAGATCATCCAGCAACCATGTCTCTATGCCTAAGATATCTGCAAATGTTTTCCTATGTTGGTCTGATAGTGCTGTTCGTGCAGTGTTCCCATCATTGGTTGTCCCCGAATTTGGACGAACGACATCAACCAAAAGTGATAGTTTGTCTCTTAATGCAGTTTGTATTTTTTTTTTCCTCTCTTCAACAATTGTGGCTGCCGGTGATTTTTTACTAATCCTCCACTTCATAACTGCTGGATCATTTTTGTATCCTAAGTGCAGTAAAAATTCAAAAATTCTTATCCAGGCATGTAAGGGACTTAATCCATGACGTAAGGCTTCTGGATTTACCGGTTTGTTGATGACAACATCTAAATTATTAAATTCCGATGCTGTAGCTCCACAACAAGCACACCGTAATTGTGAAGTGGTCCCAGTAATTACGTTAAATACTTTGCCATCAATAACAGTTAAATACAGTTTCGGATCTGAGATTATAGTTTGACCTTCATCAGTTTCCGCATAAAGTGGTGTTAATTGGTCTATTTCAGCCTGTACCCGATTTTTTTCTTCTATGATAAGGTCTTTTGTCTCATTACGATATTGAATTTTCAATGGACGACAAAACCTATACGATTGTGGGCACGGGTTAGTCCACAACACAAAGCCGTCATTAGTTTTTAATCTTAAAGGGATATATGTTGTTGTAAATAAACAATTTTCATTCTCGTCGTCACCATCTAAAAACTTCTGTTTATAAAAAGCCTGCCCTGTACTGCCATCGAACCCCCAAGAACCTTCAAAACTGCAATATAATATGTTGTTTTGCTATTGTTTGCAATAATGTGAAATGTTTTCGGTGCTCAATTTTATGATTCGGCGAAATGTGTGTAGTACTAAGCTGTGAACTGAAACACTTGCTTCCCTTTCAGTAATGACTATGTCTTCTTCGGGATAACATGTTTGTTTTGCTATTTGTAATTTATAGTATGGAGGATAAGCTGAGAAACCTCTGTCTTTCAAATCTTTCTGTATGATACTGTAGTCTTCCACAGTTAGTTTCCTATCAATGACTAAAGAAAGGGCCTCATCAGGGGTATAGGGTTTGGGTTCGGCTTTCACTTTAAGGGACGATGCAATTTTTTTAGGACGAGTCGGACTTTTCAGGCACTCATTGATAACGAACTCTAATCCGTGAGCAGAGCTTTTAATAAGTTTTTGTCCGTGAATTTCATCTGTTACGATTTTTGACATCATTTTAATTATTTTTGACCGCGGCTGATCCTGAAGAGAATCTTCTAAACTTTTTTGAATGCGAAGCATTTGACGAGAGTTCATTTCATTTGAAGCTGTTGAACTATTATTAGATGTTCCGGGTATTGATTCATGTTGGCGATTACTGATTATATTAGAAGTTGATGGAGCTTCATGTGAAGTTCCAGGTATTGGTTCTGTAAACGAAATATTGCTTACAAAACCCGTATCTGATGATTCTGGTTCTTGAGGTTTTAGAAGACTTTTATTTAATTCCATAGGCAATTTATCTATTTTGGTTGGTATTTGAATATCGAAAATTGTAGAAAGCCATTTTTCATTCTTTTTACTAAAGCGTTTAAAATTTCTTTTGCTATTATTATAAAGTTTTTCACAATTATTAATAAATTTGGAAATATTGTCTCTAAGGCTTTTATTATGTACATCAATATTGTCTGGAATACCTGTTGGGTACAATGCATTTAAAACAACCATTGTACGATCGTTGATTTGTAGGTCACCTGGTCTTTGTTTTGACCCATATTGTTTGGCCTTTCCAATTAAAACATTATAAATTTCCAATTTCGTGAGCAGTTTCGGATCCGTATGCAAGCTTAGTTCGTCGGTAATCATTGCCTCTCGCTGACCAGCATGAGGGTTGGCGCCCTCATGCCCCCCTTGCAATAAGTCCTCTGGTCGGGGCCCAGATGGACATCCCCCAGCAGGACGGGTCAGTGCCTGCTGAGGCAAAACAGTGCCATGGGTCTTTAACGGCTCCATGACACCTCACCCCCGCTCCTCCAAATATTGCGTAAAGGGATTTGGTTTTAGCATTTGCCTAACGAGGGCGGACCCCTTCCAAATCCCACACAATATCCTTCATCGAAGATCGATCATAAACAAAAGTAGTGATCTAACTCAACCGTAAATATTTTAAGTTTGATTTTGACTTTTTGCACAATTTTTTCATATACGTATAAACTTAAATTGTGTAAACTATGCATGTCACAATTTAAACCGACAATTGTGAATGCCAACCTGAGTCAAAAATAATGAATCACAATTAATAATGTTCTCATGCACACAAGTTAGTGACAACCCTAACCGACAATTTAGAAATTCAATAATTCCGAAATCCTGGGTTTGTTGCAACTGATTTTTTTTGTGGTGATAGTTATTATAGTCATCAACATCTAGGCTTAACAAAAAATGCGACCATGAAGAGAATGTCCTAAAAAAAAATAATTTCTAAATCATAGAAAAAAAAAAATTCTCTCTTGTGTGTGCAAGATTTTTAAAGTTTTCAAGAAAAATATGATTCCTATAGTGAATTTCTATCACCCTTAAAATAATTTTGTGTAAAAATCATAATAGAAAACGAGTTATTGTGTTTCTATGGTTTCTAAGGATTTTTCTCGATTTTTTTTATTTCTCTTAAACTACAGTAGTTAGATCTGGCGGAGTTTTATTAGGAGTTTTGTTTGATAATAAGCTTTCCAAAATACACATAAAACGGAAATGTCCGAACTAAGGCAAAATAATACACTGTGAAACGGGCCTAGGGTTGCCAGGTCATAAAATGCAAAGGCCGGACTGCGCACTATATAAGGCCGGACATTTTGTTCTAAAAGCCGGACATGTTTTTATATTGCCAGATAAAAAGTTTTCACAGCTGTTGAAAAAAATATAGTTTTCACAGCTGTTGACAAAAATATTTATACGTGGTGTAAAGTGAGGATGAGATTGAAGATGGAGTGTACGATGCACAGGCCGAAAGACAGTTTGCTCTCCGCTCGCCCTTGTCCGCTCGGGTCAGGCGCTCGTCCGCCCATCGTCGTATGAATCGCCACTGACAAAAAGCCTGACAAAAGCCGGACAGGCCGAACACGTACATATTTGGCCGGACGCGACCGCAAAAAGCCAAACATGTCCGGCTAAAACCGGACATCTGGCAAGCCTAAACGGGCCGTTCATCAACAGTCTTTTCCAAAAAGGACACCTTCCAGAAAGGAGACTTAAGTCCCAGTCCCAGTTGTGGGTTTGTTATATTGTTACGAACGTGAGTAATCAAATGCCGGTTTACTTAGAGAGAGATTTATTTTCCACAAACAAAACACCAATTTAGCCCAATCGCCAATAAACCACTTCGTAATGCACTCTAGAGATCCGTAAGAATATCGCTTAGGTCGTCGTATGGATGAAAACGTTCTTCACTTGACTTGGATATTCGCACTTGATCGCAGTCGAAATTAAACTGACTCACGTCCGGCCAGCGGGCACGTATTTATACTCAGAGCCAAGAAAATTCTAGATACCGAAGGTTCGAGGCCACACCAGAACAAAAGAAACCGTTTCCGCGAAGCAATAAATTATTCTTATTACCTACCGGTAGGTAACTACTCGACCCCACGACTCATACGAATTTCGACTCTATGGTACAAGACGGAAGGTACAAATTCCTTTAACAGATTACTTAAGTACCTACAAAAGTTCTCAGAATTATTGAGTAGGTACTTATTGCGAGGCAGATTTTTCTAGAATTTGCTAGGCCCTGGTACGTACTTCTATTCTGGAGGTTTCGACTAGCAATGCGTTTTAATTATTCGGTGATACTTTCAGCTTTGTCGAAGAAACGACGTGTTCTATTTTTACGGCGTAACAGTGCCCCCTTCTTAGTCATGCTCGTCCCGAGCATTATTAGATCCACGGTACGGCGCCAGTCTATCCAAGTGGACTACCTTAGGCTTCCCTCTTAGTCCTTTCTTGATGCGATAGGTCACGTCGTTAATCCTTTTCATCACGGTGTAAGGTCCCTCCCATCGAGCTTGAAGTTTCGGCGACTTCCCTTTTCGTCGGAGCGGGTTGTGGAGCCAGACTAGTGCACCTTCTTCAAATCCCTTGGTGTTGGCATTACGGTCGTACCTAGTTTTCATTTTGGAGCTGGTGTTCATGCTATTCTCACGTACTCGTTTATGCACTTCGTCCAATTGATCTTGAAGGTCACTGACATAGTCCGTAACTGGCTTGGTCTTGTCAGGTGGCACGCCAGTTATAGCATCGACTGGAAGTCTCATCTCTCTGCCGAAATTCACTCTTGCTGGAGTATATCCCGTGCTATCGTGCACTGCCGATCGATAAGACATTAGAAATAGTGGAATATACCGGTCCCAGTCCTTCTGATGGTCATCGACAACCTTAGCCAGGTGATTCTCCAGGGTCTGGTTAAATCTTTCCACCATTCCGTCCGACTGTGGATGCGCAGGTGTTGTGCGTGTTTTGTAAATCCCCAGAAGGGTACACATCTCCTGGAACAGCGCAGATTCAAAGTTACGGCCTTGATCGGAATGGATCTCCAAAGGTGCGCCATATCGGCACACTACTTCTTCGACCACCTTCTTCGCCACTGTCGTCGCTTCCTGATTGGGAATGGCAAAGACTTCTGGCCATTTTGTGAAATAGTCCTGGATCACCACTATGTATTTGTTTCCATCATTTGTAATTGGAAATGGTCCAGCAACGTCGATGGCAATGCGTTCCCATGGGGCTCCCACATTGTACAGCTGAAGCTTGCCCCTGCTTCTAGTCTGTGGTCCTTTCACAGATGCACACGCTGTACATTTCCGACACCATTGCTCTATGTCCTCTCTACAATTGAGCCAGTAATACCGCTGTCTCACTTTCAGTAGAGTCTTCTTGATCCCCAGATGTCCACCAGAAGCACCATCGTGTATTTCCTGTAGCAGGGGGACCACTTCACTTCGTGGTACTATCACTTGTGTGGTCACCTCCTTGCCATCGTTCGATTCCCATTTCCTACAGAGCACATCATTCTCCAGGACTAAACTGTCCCACTGCGCCCAGTAGCTCTTTGTGACGGGACTAAGTGACGATACTTCACTCCACTGGGGCCTAGCTCCACTACGCAACCAGTCCAGTACCGGTCGAATATCGTCATCTTCTTCCTGGGATTTCTTGAAGTTGCTTTCAGTTCTAATCAAGTTCACGTGTTCTCTGGCTTCGTTTTGCTGGCAATGTCTGCAGTCTTCATCACACGGACGTCGCGACAGGGCATCAGCATTGTTATGCCCTTTTCCACTCCGATGTTCCGTCACGAAATTGAACTCCTGCAGCTGCTCGAGCCATCTTGCAACTTGACCCTCCGGGTTTTTAAACTGTAGCAGCCATTTCAGTGCAGCGTGGTCGGTCCTTAACGTGAACTGCCTTCCTATGAGGTACTTATGGAAGTGCTGCAAGGTTTTTACTACAGCCAGCAGTTCTCGTCGAGTAACACAGTAGTTCCTCTCGGGCTTTGAAAGTGCCTTACTGAAGTAAGCGATCACGATCTGTCGGTCATCTTGCACCTGTGACAATACGCCACCAATTCCCGTATTGCTGGCATCTGTGTCAACGACAAATCTTCCATCTCTGCTCGGATACCCCAGTATAGGTGCTTCACATAGCCGCTGCTTCAGCTCGTTGAACGCTGACTCACAGTTGTTGTCCCAGATAAATTCTCTTTTATCCTCAGTCAGTTGATGTAGAGGTTTTGCAATGTCAGAAAAACTCATAACAAACCTTCTGTAGTATGTGCATAGCCCTAGAAATGCACGTACTTCTGTTTTATTCTTTGGAACTGGCCACTGTTGCACAGCCTTTATCTTCTCAGGGTCGGTTCTCACTCCATCAGCGGAAATCACATGTCCTAGGTAGCTGACCTCCTTCTTGAACAGGGCACACTTCTTTGGGCTTAGTTTTAGGTTAGCCCCTTGTATTCTGGTGAACACTTTTTCCATGTTCCTTAGGTTTTCCTTAAAAGTGCGGCCCATTATAATGACGTCATCCAAATATACTAGACAGACGTCACCAAGAAGACCAACCATGACTCGTTCCATGAGGCGTTCAAAGGTTGCTGGAGCATTGCACAACCCAAAAGGCATGACGTTAAATTGCCACAGGCCATTGCCAATGCCCGTACTGAACGCTGTCTTTTCTTTATCCTTCTCGCTGATTTCCACTTGCCAGTAGCCACTTTTCAAATCGATGGTTGAAAACCACCTCATACCACTGAGCATATCCAGTGTATCGTCGATCCTCGGCAAGGGATAACTGTCCTTCTTCGTGACGTTATTCAGCATTCTGTAGTCTACACAGAATCTTGTACTGCCATCCTTCTTCTTCACCAGAACGACTGGAGAAGACCATGGGCTCGTAGAAGGCTCAATTATTCCGCTGTCAGCCATGTCCTTTACCATTTCTGCCACTTCAGTTTCTTTAGCCCAGGGTATGCGACGCGGTCTCTGTTTAATTGGTCTAGCATCACCTGTGTCTATCTCATGCTTGACGAGACCTGTTCTTCCGCAGTCCTTTCCCGTAGCAAAAATATCCTGAAACCGTAGCAGAAATTCCCTGGCTTGCTGTAGTTCTGAGGTCGACAAATTCTTCTTAGAACTTTCCAGAAGTTGCTGGATGTGATCAGGTTCATCTCTCGTTAAGTCTTGCTTCACTGAAGATGTATCGATTTGGCGGAGATACTTCACTTCTTCACATCTTCCAACAACATTGTTTTTCTTCAAATGGACCTCCCTTTTCCCAAGATTTACAATTCTCACTTTAGATTTTCCCTTCGTCATTACTAATGTCCTCGCAGTGATGAGTTCCGGGTGCCGGCCAGTATCCTCAACTATTACGCATCTTTGTTGCCTGATTTTTTTAGGGAATTTTACTTCAACTAAAGTTTCTGTTCTCGGAGCCAATGTAGTATCTTTTAAACAATAGAGGTTACATGTGATTACTCCTCGCAGAAACACTTCTTGGTCTGGAAACTTCAATACGCCCCTATCAATGTCCAAAACACACCGGTACTTCCGCAAGAAGTCCAAACCCAGAATGCAATCGTCGGTAATATTCGCAATTAATACGGAATGTGTGTACACTTGATCACCAATTTTTAACTCGATATCTGTGTCACCGAGGACGGAGACTGGCTGGCCGGTTGCTGTCTGAAGTCGGCAGGATGGAGACTTTCTTTGCCACAAGATCGTGCGTTTCAGCAACTCAGGTCTTATAATAGTCCGTGACGCCCCGGTGTCAACGGTGAAATTGCAAGTACGTTCATTCAGTGTTCCTTTGATGGTCAAACTATTTCCGGTGTGGACTTGATTGATAGTGATGACTGGGGCCTTTACTGGACCACCCGGCACGCACCCCGCGGCCCTAGCGACATTAAGTTTTATCGTCTTCTCGTTAACTTGGGTTGCGGAGTCCACACTTGCCCTCTTCCTCTTGGGACAATCAGTACGAATGTGCCCTTTTTCTCTGCACTCGTAACACGTCGGAATATAGCGGGACGTTGCCGAAGAAGAAACCACCCTTTCTCGGTTACGCGCCTGCACTGAAGGCGAAACCACTACTTCTCGAACTCTGTGCGTGCGTGAATCCTGGCGTACGGCTTCTACTTCCAAAGCGTGAGCCATTGCACTTTTCAGAGTTTGGTGGTGTCCGAGTCGCACCGTAGCTCTCACATCTGTGTCCCGTAGTCCGTCGATGAAAGCCTGCACCAGATTAACTTCCACAATCTCCGGTGTCATCGACCTATATGCACGCCGCACCAACCGTTCAATCTCGACTCCCCACTGCTGGAGGCTCTCGTTAGGCCTCTGCGTTCTGTCGCGAAGTTGCGCGCGGAACACGTGCTCGAGGTGCTTGTCGCCATAGCGAGTGTCTAATCCTTCCATTAGACGCTCCAAGGTCCTACCGTCCGAAGGAAGGTTCTCTAGGACCAGTAGGGCGTCCCCACGTAGAGCTAAGGTTAACGCCGCGAAAGACTGCTCATCATCCCAGCGGTTTGTCTTTACCAACGTTTCAAACTGGTATTTGAATGCAGTCCATGACGACGTGCCGTCAAAACGTGGCACATCAAGCTTTGCGGCCGACGTACAGTGGGTGTGCGCTGATGATCCAACGACAACGGGTTCGCGAGCTTGGAGCTTGACAATTTTTTGATTCATGTCATCAAATCTAATTTCCAAACTATCAGTTCGGGCGGATACCTCCTTGACCTCTAAGGTGAGGTTCTTTACTTTCTCGCCCAACGTGACGAGGCCGTGGTCGATTTTTTCGAGGATCAGGTTTTGCTTAGCCTCTTGATCGCGGCGAGCTTCTTCCTGGCTAGCCGCGATTAAGTCCTGGAGCTTGCGCTGGTTAGCCTCCATGCTAGCTTGCATCGCAGCCAACACCGCAGCGAGGCTCATTTCCGAGGTAGGGCCTGCTGGCATCTCAGCAGCAGCCGTTGCTCCCATACCAGCCGGGTCTTCTTCCTCCAGTCGGTGACGCGCAGCATCCATCTCCGTTTGTCTCCTTGTTCGTGGTCGCTGTTCGTCGTCCCTCTGTAGTAATGGCATCCCACTTCTGACACCAGTTGTTACGAACGTGAGTAATCAAATGCCGGTTTACTTAGAGAGAGATTTATTTTCCACAAACAAAACACCAATTTAGCCCAATCGCCAATAAACCACTTCGTAATGCACTCTAGAGATCCGTAAGAATATCGCTTAGGTCGTCGTATGGATGAAAACGTTCTTCACTTGACTTGGATATTCGCACTTGATCGCAGTCGAAATTAAACTGACTCACGTCCGGCCAGCGGGCACGTATTTATACTCAGAGCCAAGAAAATTCTAGATACCGAAGGTTCGAGGCCACACCAGAACAAAAGAAACCGTTTCCGCGAAGCAATAAATTATTCTTATTACCTACCGGTAGGTAACTACTCGACCCCACGACTCATACGAATTTCGACTCTATGGTACAAGACGGAAGGTACAAATTCCTTTAACAGATTACTTAAGTACCTACAAAAGTTCTCAGAATTATTGAGTAGGTACTTATTGCGAGGCAGATTTTTCTAGAATTTGCTAGGCCCTGGTACGTACTTCTATTCTGGAGGTTTCGACTAGCAATGCGTTTTAATTATTCGGTGATACTTTCAGCTTTGTCGAAGAAACGACGTGTTCTATTTTTACGGCGTAACAATATGTTTGATTATGCTGTACTACTGAGAACAATGTTGGCCCAGTGGTAATGGCCCCGATTTACAAGTTGTAGTTCGCGTGTTCTAATCCTTACTGTGTCATTTATTTTATCACTACTGCTCTCAAAACGGTGAAGGAAAACATCGTGAGGGAACCGGCATATCCTAGCCTAGATCAATAATTCGAAGACATGTGACATTCACCAACCCGCACTGGGGCTGCGTGGTGGATTCCGTCCCATTCCCTCTTCTAGGGAAGAGGCCTGAGACCCATTATTATAAGGTTGATCATGGTATGCTATGCTGTGGTCATCATGTGTCATATAACAGTTAATTTATTAAAACTTATATCTCTACAATTTGCAAGGTCAGTGATGTTGTACTTAAAAAAATCTTTTTTTCTGATTAGATAATATACGATTACATTTTTTAAATTTAAACCTTTCTTTCGGACAGTATCCAGATTAGATATTTTATGTATTTTTTTTTAATTTGTAATCTATAGTTCCTTATTTTGAATATTTAATAGTTAATGTCACCCAAAGGTAATGGAAACGAACGAACAAACGTACAAACTTACGTGGAACGTATTGATTTGATTTTTTTATTAGCAAGGCTAAATTCGGATTTTCCTTGCGTGATCACACCAGAAATAAAGATATCCACAGGAGAACCAAGGTTACCGACATAGTCTGAAGAATCGTCAAAATTAATTGGTAGCGGGCACAATACACATTGCTCGCAAAACAGATGGTCGATGAAGGCGCAAGTTGTGGATTCCTGGTGGAGTCTTTGTGAGGAGGTCTGGAGTTGGGTTCAGACTCAGAATGTCCCTTGCCCAAAATGGTCCTACGACTGCTACGCGTTTAAACTAGGAATATTCAAATAACATCACCGGTACATGGTGGACATCCCACATATACACACGTACAAAACGTTTTGGAAACACATTCATTGTGCGTACAGCCAAGGAGTGGCATTCCTTGCCGGAGTCTGTGTTTTCTGATGGTTACAATTCGCGTAATCTTTAAGAGAGTCAAGAGTGAATAGGTTACTTCTAGATAAGCCCGTTCCATCGTCCACCGCATCGTCGCTTTCCATCAGGTGTAATAGCGGTCAAACGCGAACTTATAAAAGCCATGTTGTCAAAGTGATATTTCGAGAAAGAGACATTTTAGAAAATAGACATTATGGGAAGGAGACGTTTCGGGACTATATGAAAGCAAGGAACATTTTCCAATAGTTTAATTTCATAATATCTTTGGTTCAGCCGAATACCTGAAAAAGTGTTACAAGAGGAGTTGGTAGCCAATCGTATTTACCAAATAAACCTTATTGAAAACTGCAATGACACAAATATGATTCACTAACCATTGTATTGGCACGTGTCTTGTATTAAATAAATATATATAGAATCCCTTACTGTTTTAACAACACTTCCGCATGGTTAATACAATAGGTATTTTAAAAAGTTTTATAAAGCAAAAGAAAGGGAAAATAGAGTCACTTGACGATACTGGTGTACAAACACTAGCACCTGAACATATTGACATTCCGTTATTAAATTTTATTATACTAGTAGAGCAAACACTAAGACCCCACGTCTGAAAATTTTACAAGGTTATCAAACAGTTACGTTTTGTCTCATTTATTAAATGAGACAAAACATAACTACTTCATTACGATCTTTTGTTTTATCCAGTGGTGTTCATACTTTTTTAATCGGAGGCCAAGGGCCAGAAAGTTTACGAAATTTAACACATAACTCATATCACTCATAATAATCTCTCAAACACTCATACATATAAAACACATTAATATACATAAAACACACTCACACACATAAAACACACTCGCACTTCAACTTCATATGCAGATTTATTTTTAGAGTATTAGAGTAATCGTTTTTCTTTGAAAGCCACGATTCAGGCTCTGCCTATTGTGGTTTCACTGTTATTTTTATAAATAGTAAATTTAATTTAGACTGCTAATAAAGTTATTATTAATATTATTTCCGAACATATCCCTATTTTGAGAGGGGCCATCTTCTGAAATTTCAACTCAAGGGAGAGTGAGTGTCTTCTTTTACTGACTAAAACCTAGTCATATTCCTGCACTCGCCTTTTGCCTTCTGGGTTTGATAACTTTTTCAAAATCCCACAAAATGATAGCATTTTTTGGATTTTTGTATATTTAATAACTGCATCTATAATATCATTAGCATTACATAAGTATATGAACTAATGAGTAATGCTAAGACTAATAACATTAATTACAAAGCATGGTAAATATTAGATAATGTTTTATCAAAACAAGCAGACGACCCGCACTATTGTGTTTCATATGCACCAGTATCACTGACTCACTAGTAGGGCGACCATAATGTGTGCATGTATTATACACCTTCTTCTTAAATCACTCAATGTATTAAAAAAAAATTGCATCATAATCCGTTGCGTACTTTTAAAGATCTATAAAATTATTAATTATTATAAATCATCATCATCATCAGCCTTATAATTTTCCCACTGCAGGGACACAGGCCTCCGCTCTAGTAGAGGTAAGGTGCCATAATCCACCACGCGGGCCCAGTGCGGATTGGTGGAAGTTATACGTTTTCGAATTTTCGGTTCTAGGACGTGCCGGTTTCCTCACGATGTTTTCCTTTACTGTTTTGAGAGCAGTGGTGATGAAATAAATATAATACACAAAGTAATGCGCCTGGCTGGGTTCGAAATCACGACGTACAATTCGTAAGTCGGGGCCTTTATCACTCGACCACCACTGCTCACACATTATAAGTCTATTAGTGAGATTTTTTTTATCGTATCAGTGGTTTCGGAAATGACTTCTTACATCTAAAGTCTTTTCTAAATATGTGCGGGTACAACTAATAATTAGAAATAGTATTAGTCTATGTAAAACACAAGAATTATTTTTTTCTAAGTTTGATATAAAGTTTGAAATCTTTCAACCGAAATAATCCAAAACTGGTTTGTATAGATAAACGACAATATGTATTTAATTTCTGCTTTAGCGCAGTAGTAATAATAATAATAATAATAAATTTTATTTCAGATTATTCCATATTATTGTTAGTAACAATGTTCTTAGCCTAGTGTTAGTAAAGCAAAATAAATAGCAATCAATATTATTAGGCGCTTGCTCTTGCGTGTAGGCTTATCAAGTGCGCCATCAGTACGGAGTCAGCTCGGTCGGCGCACGCGGTCAGGATGGCGCTGGGGCTGCCGCGTACCCGCGCCAGTAAAGATGCACTTCGCTTTCGTATGACAGCGTGAAAGCCGTCCACGCGCGCCTCCGCGAACATGCCACTCGCGCTACAGTACCGCGGCAGCCCCATCAGCACCCTGAACGCGTTATTATATTGCACGCGCAGGGCGTCATATGTCCTCCGCGTGTATTTGGCCCACAAACTGCACGTGTAAAAGGTTTGACAGAAAGCTCTAAATAATGTGACCTTCACTTGTTCAGTACACCGTGCAAATCTGCGAGCCAACATATTACAGCGAACAGACAACGCCCTGCGTTCCCTCTCCACATCCATATCATCTTTAAGGTCCTCTGTGACCCAGTGGCCCAAATACTTGAAGTGAGTGACTTGGTTTAATGGTGTACCATAGAGTGAGACGGGTGGTAACCCTGTGACCTCTTTTCTAGGTGCTTTAAAAACCAAAATCTCACTCTTTTCTACATTGTATTTGAGCCCATGAGCCCCCGCGTACTCTTCACACATACGGAGTAGCTTGCGCAACGCACCGATTGAGGGGCTGAGCAGTGCCATATCATCCGCATAACTGATGTTATTTACACAAATTCCGTCTATATGACACCCGATGCCAGAACTGCTCAGCTCTCCAATCAGGCGGTCCATATATAAATTAAATAGCTTTGGTGAGGTCAACCCCCCCTGCCTCACCCCACACTCCAACTTATATTCATCCGACCTACTAGCCGCCCATCTAACAGTATTTTTCTGATTTTTGTACCAGTACTTAAATATAGATACTATTTCAGGGGGTAGACTAGTGTCTTGACTCATTTTGGTCCATAGCAGGTCGTACGAAACCAAGTCGAATGCCCTGGACAGGTCCAGGAAACATGCGTACACTGGTGTTTTACGCGCGGTGTAGTATTGCACAGTCTGTTTGAGGCACAAAATCGCGCTTTCAGTGGATAGACCAGTTCGAAAGCCGAACTGACCATCATGCAGTTTAATATGCTTAGCTAAATGGCCGTCAAGCAAACTGTCCATTACCTTCGCTATAACCGTGGCTAAGGATTAATAGTATCCGCTTGTGTCTATAGATTAATTATCAATATTTTTAATTGTACTAATGAGCCGTGTCAAATCCAGATAATATCGATTAGCTTATCATAGGATTAATATCTACCACAGTCATAGCTGCGCTACGAAATTACGGATAATAACAAATTACCTAGCCTAGAAAAATCGGGGCAGATTCAATCTATCCAAGCTTTTTCAACTACCAGGAGACCAGCAGTAGACAGCAGTATTTTACATGATTGGATTTCCAACATAATTTTTTATTGTGGAATGGATGTGTATTTTTGAAAGCCCACCTTCAAATGCTATTGTGGTCTAGGATGACACGCCTCCTTGTTCCTTGTTCGAATCCGATTGATTGATGAAATCCTATTTAATTATTGAGTTAATGTGGTTCTAGAACGCTTAGGGCAATTGAAAGACACAAGTAGGTGTTAGTCATTAAAAGTCATGTCTTAGAGAATTCTAGATGTAATTTAAAAAAAAATTGTCTCCCGTGCTGACTGTGATTGCCCGTTTTGACAGCGGATTGGCCGTTTGTCAAGTAACAGGGCCCTTTGTACGTGGTGATGGTGATCACTGGGGTGGTTTAAGTGAGCTAAAAATCCCATACTCCCCGGACTTATCCCCAAAGGTGCGTTTTGTAGGATTTCCCTCAACAACAAAAAATTAGGTAACACGATACCTCTTGACAATATTGGTGACAGAGTTTCCGATTATCATCCACAGTCATGGTCACACTACAGTTCGCCTAATCACAATGCTGTTTAACGAAAAATAATTTCGGGCACATGTTTTATAATAGCACCATTGTTCTGTAATATTTATAATAACAGTGTTCCTAACAGCCTGTGGCTAATTAGAGGTGAGACACATTTGGGGACTAGTCCTCGTCATAATGGTAGTGTTACGTCAGTGTAGAGACCGTGAAGTACTTTCAAATGCAGTGTCTGTCTTTGTCTGGATGATTCATTTGCAATAAGTGAGTGACATGTTTGTTTTCTTTTAAATTTGCAAATATATGTCTGAGGTCCTACTACGAGTTCTTAATTGATTATTATATTATTTATTTGTTTATTTTAACATCGGAACGCCTTGCAGCAATTACACCAATGGTTCAGAATCACATCATGTGCGCATGGGAGTGGTAGTTTCCAAAGGAGCTGCGTGGGTCACGTACGCTCGCTTACGCAGCGTTAGGCCAGTGTTCTTCCAGGAGTCCACATGAATCTACCAAATCCCATATTTAAAACATTTTGACATTTTAAAACTCTTTAATTTTTTTTTATTGCTATAAGCTAGTGCTTGACTGCGATCCCACCTGATGGTATCGTCATTCGATGATTTTTACCTACCATAAAAAGAAAACCTGATGTAAACAGTGATGCAATCATTGATGGTGAGGCGCATTAGTCTATTAAGAGCCTATTCACTCTAGTCTTGAAGACACAAATTATAATCGGACGGGAAGACTACAGCCGGCAAACCGTTCCAGTCCCTCAATGTCCGCGGTATAAACGACGAGGCAAAACTCTATTATTTGTTATTGTTGTTTGTTATTTAATTTAATGCAATTCATTTGACGACCTACATTGAACTATTAAATGGATAGCTATTAGCTATATAGGAGCTCAATCCTTCCTTCTCACACGCTCTCTGATTTTTAAATAAGATTTAATTTAGTGCTTGCCTGCGGTCTTACCTGTTGGTAAACAGTGATGCAATCATTGATGGTGAAACCCACTAGTTTTTTAATAGCCTATTCACCTCTAGCCTTGAAGATAATAATCTATTTTAAATTAATCGTTTGTCTTGTATTTGTTAATCGGAATGTATTGTTTGAGGTTCGAGCTTTTTTTTTTGAGACTCTGCCTTCGTTCCAGTTCTCCATGTGACCAGTTTCATACTGCCCCATGGCCCCAGTAGGTTTTATACCCAGCAATCGTGGGGGCCCTACGGTTTGCTGAAACTCCTTGAGACTAGTGTGGAACGATACGCGCCTTTGACGACTTGTGCCCGGTCCGGTCGGTCGGACAGCGAACTACCCATTGGTCGCCTTCCGCAAGCCTGTGTCTACTGTGGCTGGAAATCGGGATCGGAATACAGCAGTTGAGGCATGAGGGCCGTTGCCTCTAGTGTGCGGCCTCCTTTGATAGCATTACTGCTTCGCAGAAGGAGGCGACTGCCTGCCAATCCTCCACGCTTTGGACCATGGCCCGAACTCTGAAGAAATGATATAACGACGTAACTTGTAGATTATGAACTAGATACTTTGATTTACATATAAAATGTGAAGTAAAAAGAAACGATTCGCGATGCTGAAGGAAGTTCGTTGAAGCATGTCGTAATGAATATGCGTGTAATTACGGCTAATGCAAGTGAACGTGAAATATTTACTACTCAATCTTTGACGCCCCCACATTAATCATGACTTTCCGTTTAAAATAATTCTTGGTTGATTTTTATGAATAAAGGAATCTCGAGAAGTTAAGTAACTAGCGACCTGCCCCAGCTTCGCATGGGTGCAGTGTATATTGTAGCTATAAACCTTCCTCTTGAATTACTCTATCTATTAAAAAAAACCGCATCGCATTCCGTTGTGTAGTTTTAAAGATCTAAGCATACATAGGGACAGAGCGACTTTATTTTATACTATGTAATATATAAGTAATTTACTATTGGAAATAATTATAATTTAATCAAATAAAAATCAAAATCAGAGAGTTATAAATAGACTTAGATATAGAAATAAAGAGAGATAAATAGACCAATTGCAGGCATTTTTGAATTGTCGGTCGGTCAAAAAAAAAAAGAAAGTAAAGCTAATTTAATTATTCCTAACTATAAAAACAAGGCAAGTGCGAATCGAACTCGAACACTGAGGTTTTTTTTTTACAAATGCTTGGTTTACCTAACCAGAGGGCCGTGGATAACACGTTGCGACTCTGTATCATTTACGGCAGATACGGCGGTAGCTACGCCCCCCCCTGATGCCATCAAAACCTTTCAAAATAAAAACCGACCAAGAGCATATCGGTCCACGCTCAGTATAGGATACCGTAATTTTCCGTCCGTCACAAATTTCGCACAATTTAACAGAACTCTTAAACTACGACTTAACAGTGCGGTTAAATTACAAACTAACCATGTACTTTATACTGATTTAGGTACCATGGATATATATTTTTAGGGTTCCTAGTTGACTACGGGACTCTAAAAATATATATCCATGGTAAATCAGTATTAAGTACCATAAAATTGATTCACACACTTTCACAGTTCATTGACTGTATAACATGGAATTCGACACCGCTGATAACGATGCGATACAGTTTGTAAGCTTATTTGTATTTGTACTTTAAAAGATAAAATTTGCTGCAAAACAAGTTTATATCGAGTTAAAAAGCTGAGGATATCATTCTACGGAAGTGAGAATCGTTTGGACTTCAAAATGTTAACCGGTTAAAACCTTCGCATTATTGAAGTGTTAAGAGAAGGTATACCATATATTTAGTTTTAAAGTTTTAAAATGTTCTGATGGGATTCAGGCCCTATCTTATAGGCTAGGCCTCCTAGATTCCCCTGGCCGGAGACGCCCATCGGGAATCGTAGGACAACCACAATTGTAGCAAACTGTGGGTAACACTCCATCTGGTCGTCCAGTAATTACCAACCCCGGTCGACGGAGAGCTTTGTATTCCACGTACGCCTCAAGTCAGCAAAATTAATGGGGCCAGTTAGGGTGCCAAACTGCAAAAATCGTTTGCCAAAGCTGCAGATTGTTCGAAGAAGTTACCGCAATACTCGGTTTTTTACAGTAAAAGTCAGAAGTCCCTAATCCTACAATTAGAGCGAAAGAAGCTATTTGATGACTTTCAACCTAAAAAGGTCTCCTAGGTTGCCCTCTGTGAGAGAAAATGGGCCGTAATCCGCTACGCGGAATCAGACCGGATTGGTGAATGTCATAATTATGTCTTTTTCTAGTTCATTCCGGATTAGTTTTGCAGACTTCTCTTTACCTTTCATGTTACTTGCAGCGTTACTTCTCTACTGGTATTCTGCCGCGCCAACTAAAACGCACTAAGGAAGAATTTTTACAAAATTGAGTCACATTAGATTCGGGTTTTCTTGTAATGAGCTCTGTATAGTTATTAACTCCTAATATCCTAAAAAAACTACTAATACCCTTGTTGCAGTAATGTTATTGCCATACATTTTGTACTTATCGTTGGATGAAAACGCTAACACAAAATTCCTAACCGTACAAGCCTAGTTAGTTAGTTAGAACAGTAATGCTGTAATTATGAAACTCATTTCACAAAGTAAAGCTTCTGGATTAATAACAAGAATTTCTGTGGTTGAATGTTCCTTCAATCATAATCTACATTCTCTGCCCTTTAATTATTCAAATTGCCAACTTTTCGCCCACTTTCACCTGCGCAAGAGCAGACTCTCGAATGTAGACCATTTTATGACGTCCGCGGGTCTCTGTTAGCCAACCAGTGGAACAACTTTATATTATTTCAATATTTAACTTGTTTTATGCACCGATCATTCGATGGTTTAACTGGTTTAATATTAAGTAGGCTGTATAATGGATTGATAGCTTTGCTTCTCTTTTATCCAGCAAAGGTTAAAGGAAAAAACGTGCGTTAAAATTAAATTATTTTATTTGTGTTATTTAAAAAAGTGTTGAATTTAAAATTTGAAGAGAATTGTTTAAATGCTAAGCTGCCGCCGCTAGATACATGTTGTGATTAAGGTAAAAAATACTTACATAGTCTGCTGTAATCTAAATCAAAACTAAAATACACGGCAACTTTGGAAAATTTTCTTCAGTACGAAATGAACAAAAATGTGTTGTAATTTTCAAAGACAGAACTTCTTCTTAAGTGTATTGAAAAACGGCGTTTGATACACGTGCGAATTTGTCACTGCAGCTCCATAGATAGCACACTCGCCTACGGCTCGTGCGAATTCCGCCTCGGTCGCAATGACAAACTTTCTGATACAGTTCTACTTACCGCTCTTACGTGATCATGACGGTGTTAAACATTATTCTCTAAATATTTTGGAACAGATATTTTGTACCTACGATCTAAATTAAGTTAGTAAAATTAATCCACATAAGACATCTGACAGTCTATTATTTTGCGTCTCGTGTGGAAACGGCAGAATATTATGAACGTAATATTTATTGCACTTTGTACAATATTTCCACAAATAAATGCATTCTATTATATTCTATTCTTATTAAAAGTGACTCACTGACAAAATTCAATTACCAGTTTTATAATGTTGCAGTTGATTTAACAAGAATTTCGCTTTATTACAGTGAAGGGCCTAGGCGTGTCTTAGAGGTTAGACACGATTGCTCCCTTCCTCCCTTTCTAAACAATACGGACTTGCGTTTAAACAATTAAAGCTGTTGCGGGCACTAAACTAGTACACTAAAAAACGGTTAGTATAATGGTTAAGACTTTGACTGCTACACTGCATGTCGCAGATTCGATTCTGGTACGGAACCAATATTTGTATGGCCTACAATGGCCTATAGATGGATGTTTCTGGTGTGGGTATCTAGATCTCACGCGTGTCTAGAACATATAAAATAGCCCGAATTATGTATGTTTAACCGTAAAACAACTACTGTTTACAGTGTAGTGTAAACGTAGTTGCCCAGACCAGACAGAACACCTGTCTGAACGGAGGATCCTCCCTTTTCAATACATATAGGTTTGCAGGTTTTTACACCTAGTTCCGTATCTCATCTTTAACATTACCTCATAGGGAATGATTTCCCACCTAAAAAAACGTATACGTTTTATTTTATTATTATTATTATACATAGGCTCGCATTTGATCAATATCTCACCTGATGGTAAGCGATGATGTGGCGGACGATGAAGCACGTTTGCCTAGAAGTAACCTATTCACTCTTGACTTGAAAGACCCCTAAGTTTCCTCTCTTAGGACGATTAGTCGCTGGCTATCACATTTAAATATGTTCTGATCTTTCCCCAGGTGTTGTGACGGCGGCAAGATGATGCACATGTGGCTATGGTTCGGCTACGACCTCGGCGAGTTCATGTTCGCCGGCCTCACTATCGCCTCGCGCTGGGCCTTCGCTATCACCTGGATAGTACTCTTCGTGGTGGCGCTGCTTTTCGAGGGCTCGAAGGTAAGGGAACTCTTTACTGTTTGTATTATGGTAGGTTTACACGCTTGCCAAGCGTTGGCAAGCCTCGGCCAATCGCCATTGTGTAGCCATTGTATAAATGGGGAAATCCCGTAAACACAATGGCGGCTGGCCGAGGCTTGGCAAGCGTGTAAACCTACCATTAGATAAATAAATTGAATCATTTGTTAAGGTTACGCGTAGTCCACCGCTTCGATCGAGACCAGAAAATCGGTTATAATCCTCGTCACACATACCATCATGGTGGTCGACCTTGAATGTGCAGTAACCATAGCAAATGGTTCAACTTAATTGCCACGTATTACTTTAGGTTTCCTTTTAGTTTATGCAGGACTAAGATGTAGGTTACCCAGCAAAGTCGAAGCCTACTAAGGTCATGGCTTGTGCTAAAAAGAACCCCGGTGTCCTCGAACGAAGGCAAAGAAGGGACATAGGAGTGAGTTTTAGTCAGTAGAAATCTGACACCTCCCGCTCCGCCCTAGAGTGGGAGAGTCGATGATTCCTGACCTAAAAAAAAGTTTTAATACCTTTCATACTTTTTTATCTTCAATTCAATCTCAACATATGAACGACCGTATATTTCCTCAGGTTATGTTGTAATGACACAATGGCCAAACACAACGGCTCCGTTAAGTCTGGCCATAAAATATTTTATACTTTCTTGTACATACCTAGCCTGTTCGAGAAACTGCTCCAATTGCAAAACGTGGCCTTCTCGATATTGTTCTACTGATATAGTTAAGTACAATGCAGATATTTCAATGTACTCGTAAGTTAACATTAGATTTTTCAATACACTTACTCGAAAACTGTCTCTTATCGCACTCCGATTAGGTTCAATATGGCATGTATATGTATATCACCCAAGTGCTTTTTAATTTATCACAACAAGGGCTTTTTTATTCGCTCCTTATCCTTACGGTCAAGAGAAGAATTCCGCCTCGGTCGCAATGAGAAACTTTCTGCACTTGTATCAAAATATACTATATCACTACACTAGTATAAAACAAAGTCGCTTCCCGCTTTCTGTCCCTATGTATCTTTAAAACTACGCACCGGATTTTGAAGCGGTTTTTTTAAATACTCCTCTTTTACTACTTTTACTTTCTAATCACTCTAAGATTCAAAAGGAAGGTTTATATGTATAATGAATGCATAATATAATTAATATAACCGTTGCACCCGTGCGAAGCTGGGGCGGGTCGCTAGTATGAAAACAAATAAAGATTGGATTAGCAGAGAGGGCGATCAACGTCGACGCCATACGTAGAGAGCAGCCAAGTCTAGAAATAAATTGATTTGCAAACACATCCATGTACATTGTACAACTATGTAGTAGACCGTACGTTTATAAACTCATATTGGAACTAAAAAAAAAACATCTTTCATTCTTTCAAAACTCGCTCTTGACACTACCATGCACGCAATTGAATATTTTCCGTACTAGGGCAGTAAATTCAATAAAAAAGCTTGCAATTTTGCTAGTTGACGTATAAATTATTGCAATACATATAGAACGAAAAATAAAAATCGATTTCTTCAAAGCAAGGGGCCTGTAACTGTACGTGTAACTGTATTTCTTCAAAAACAAAATCTGGTTAAGTTTTTTTTGTCTAGCCTATACTGTTCCACTGCTGGGCAAAGGCCTCCCTCAACTTCTTCAAGGCAGTTTTCTGTCGAGCTACCTGGAACCAGTTCTTACGTTTTAATTATCAAAAGGAAGGTGCACTTTAGCAAAATCGTAAAACTGCCTCAGTACCATCAAAGACACTTCCGTTTGACCGTCCGCAAATTAATTTTTGCTTGCACTCGAAACGAAAACTGCAAAAGTTTAGTTTGGCGCCACGCCGCAGGATTAAAGCAAAAAAATGTTAAGTGGTTAGGTAGAAATTACCGCTGCCTGTAGTAGGGACATAAAGTGTGATATCCAATCCTGAATCGTCCGGGTTATCGTCCTAAAGACCTAAACGATTGCGCCCAGCACTTATAACGGAATCGACAGCAAACGAGTTACATTTACTTATCTTATCCCAGAGCATTCTGCACACGATTTACACGCTCGTTAAATTTTAGCGTGCAAATCGTGCAAAAACAACCTTATCGTATGTATGGATTGTGTTTTTTTTTATGGTAGGTAAAAATCATCCATTGACGAATCGCCTCCTTGGGCGAAGCGGGAAACAGTGTCTACACAGACAGTCTCTTACTGACTAAACAACGTTCCCTGTTACTTCCTTGCCTTAATCACTGAGCCCTGGTGTTACGTTTTCGCAATAACCTTTGACCTCAGGAGGCTTCGACCCTACAAGGCCCCTTCAGTTTGATGACAACTCCTTGAGTCTGAACAAGCCAAGTCGTCGACAGCGCGCCTAAAGGAGTTGTCAGCAAATGTAGAGGCCGAACTGCTGGTTTCTAAAAGGAAGGTCCGACCCCGGATTGAAGGCTAAGAATGACTGGGGTGGGTCGTTTAGTCAATAAGAGTCTGAAACTGTTTTTCGCTCCGCTCAAGGGCGGTATTCGTTATAAGATGATTTTTCCCACCACAAAAAAAAATAGGAGTTGGTTCAACCTTTTTCCCGCGTTCTATACTAACTGGAAAGACCTCTCTCTTCTACTAGGCACTTAATTAGGTATGGTAGATGATAAAAATTTATTTATTTTAGGAAACTAAAATAAATAATTTTTTTTTTTTGTTAAGAATGCACAGCAAATTATCACTGTACAGCCCAATGCAGTTGCGTGAAAGATTACTAGCAAGTAAAAGTAAGCTCTACATAAACTGGACAGTTATACCGAGATGTTGACAATTATCGCTTAAACCAATTACAGAGTTTCGTGATATTTATAAAACTAGGTTAACCAGAAAGTACTTTACCGTTAAGGTAACTAGAAATCCAATAGTATAATTCCATTACGGAAGATAAAACCCATTTCTGCTAAGATGTTAACTACCGCTAACAGTGTTCTTCCTGAACATCATCGATGTTCATCATCATTACAGCAGAACGACGTCCACTGCTGGACATAGGCCTCCCCCAAGTGTCGCCATAATTAACGGTCCTGTGGATGTGGTCCTCCCTGAATATATTAAAATCTGGCCAAGTCGGCCTCTCGTACTGTTGTTTTCAGATTTTCTCCCATGTTTATTATTTATTTTACGCTTAGTGCTTACAAGTACAGAGACGGACTTAATGTCTTAGGCATTTTCTACCAGTCAACATTCATATTTGTGCTTTAAGTCCTTGCTTCATGCCAAATTTTAGGGTTCTAGGTCAACAGGAAGTAACCTATGAATTTTCATTCCTGCCATACCTTTTTGTTTTTTTTTACAACTCCAAGGGACCGGAGATTTAAAAAATAAAATTCTAAGTAATTTCAATTCGATACGACACGCGTTCCTGAGATAAAAAGTGTTGACAGACCACAAATGGATCCTACCTAGAAAAATCGGATCACTATTTTTCTTTTCGAGTTATGAAACCCTAAAAATCAATAAATCTACCCTCATTATCTCACAGAACTGAGTGCAAAAACACCCACTGAACTATTTTCTTATCTCGTCCCGCAGAACATTCGCACATTCTCATAAATTCTAATTAAGTATTTGGACGTGTGCAGAAATCACACGAACTTTTCTGTCTTGGGCTCGTGAGCAAATCGATTACAATGTTTGTTTTCATAATTTGATAAATTTATCAAACATGCTTACTTTGATAACGGAGGGTTTATAGACTTTAATATAAATCGGGATTATCTATACAAGTATTTACCTTTGACAATCCTTTACGATTACTAATTTAGTAATCGTAAAGGATTGTCAAACAGTGTATAAAGATCGTAAAGGATTGTCAAAGGAGAAGTTTACTTTAAAAGTAAACTTCTCCTGCCTTGGGTAGACCGAGAGTTGTCAGACTTTTACTGACTATAACCACTCCTGTGTCCTGGAGTTGCCCATTGCCCGTTTTGCTGCCCGGCTACGGGTTCCTTTTTCAGAAAATTTCCGCGGCCCTAGCGTGCATCGGCCCTGCTGGACCCTTACGATTTGCTGACATCTCCTCGAGGACCGCGTTAACCACTAACCGCTGTCGACGACTTGAGCTAGGTCCGCTCGATTATATTTGCTCGTCGTGCGTGTCGCACGGGATAAGACATTGGGCACCTTAAAAATAAGCCTTACCTTCCTTTAATATTTAGCTGTATTCTATTAGACTGCAGATCGACCCCAAGCCCCAACACACTTACGAAAAGATTGGGTATATTGATTGAAATAGACTTTTATTTAAAAATTTGTAACTTTTGTAGTGCCATCTATATAATGCTACATAGGAATTAAAATGTCAAAATCCTGCATCGCGATATCGGAGTTCTCTGTGCGACTAGAACATCGAGGTACAACAGCTCGAAACCATCTCCAACAGCTCCAACCATCATATTGGACCTGAGCCATACACAACATACATACATACCTCTCCTCCGAAAAGGGATTCTCCGAGCAGTCGAAAGCCCCCAGTTTTGAATGGAATTATGAGTACGTGGGACTTTACGCTCTGTTCTACATACCTCTAAAAATTAATTAATAACTAAGATTTCAATTAAAGTTATTAATAATAATAATCAGCCTACTAGCTCCATGACGTTTGTTGATTTTTATTAGGTACCTAAGTAATTCACAAATAATTATTTTTACAGGTATACTTGGCCAAAGTGCAGCGCGCGGCTCATAAGAAGCTGTACCCGTACCGGTCGGATGAGAGGCGGAACCTACTGTGTGATAGGTGAGTTTTATCTATTACTATATTATCAATCAATGTCATCATTATCCCTTCAGCCGAAAGACGTCCACTGCCAACAGTGGACGTCTTTCAGAGAGGCCTACGCCCAAGCGTAGGCCTCTCCGAAGAATCGCCATAGCGACCGGTCTTTTTTTTTAATCTACACTAATATAATAAAGAGGTAAAGTTTGTTTTTTTATTTTTTTGTTTTTTTGTTTGTAGGAGGTAATCTCTGGAACTACAGGTCCGATTGGAAAAATTTTAGCAACAATAGAAAGCTGCTTCACTCCTGAGTGACATAGGCTATATTTTATGCACGCGGGTGAAGCCGCGGAAAAAAGCTAGTTTGCTATAAACGAATCTACACTAATCTAATAAAGAGGTAAAGTTTGTTTTTTTGTTTGTAGGAGGTAGATAATCTCTAGAACTACTGGTCTGATTGGAAACATTTTAGCAAAAATAGAAAGCTGCTTTACTCCTGAGTGACATAGACTATACACCGTTAAATTTTGATCGTTTTAATCCCTTGGAGGGTCGAACTGGTCCATGAAACACTATCGATTTGTAAAGATAAAATTAAAAAATAAAATACTTTTTTTTTAGTAACTCGAATCAATTCTCGCATGAGTGAATAAATAATGCGAACCGTTAGTAGGCAGCATTCTTATGAGTAACAACATTGACGCGGTCGCTGGTCAACGTGGACTCGCAAAAAATAGCCAATCTTAGACCAAGTCCCGCCCCCGGGCGCGCGCGCCGTATACCTTGCCAATCAAACAGGGCGCGCGCGCCCCTCTCACCCCGCGCACCCCGCGCGCTAACTGCAGGGATAGTGACACGTCATGGGAGTTTCCCCGGGTCAGTTTCTCTAATGACGTTATCGGAGTGCACTGTGTTATCTCGCGAATAATGGCGTCTCGGAATTACGCGTATTCCAACACATGCTCAGGGCCTCGGTCGCCAATTCAGTGTTTGTCGATAATTGGATTGAGCGGGGTTGTCCAGTTGCTTGGCCAGCAAGGAGTCCGGACCTTACCCCGCTGGATTTTTATTTGTGGAGTGAAGTAAAACGTTTGGTGTACAAAAACGAGCATCAAATTCGTGAACAAATGAAAAGTGCGATAGTGGACGCCTTCGATATGATAAAAAGTGACAGGGACACATTAGTAAAATTAAAAGACAATCTCATTAAAAGTGCAAGACTGTGTATCGAAAGGAATGGTTTGTATTTTGAACAATTATTAAGTTATCGTGAAATTTAACTACCAACCGTTATTAGCATAGCTCTTTCTAAATCGTTGTAAATAATTTTGATTATTTTTAAATCATTGTACATAATTTGATTCCACATTTTTAAATACACCATAACTAGCAGGCCTGTAGAGATTTATTTGTACATGTAGGTACTTACCTACCGCTTTTAGCATAATTATTTTATTAGGCATGACGTCTTATGCACAAAACAGTTATGACGGTCCTAAGCCCGTAAAAGTATGAAGGAAAATTTGGAATCAATTTATTTGTTTACCTACGCAAACATCAGCTGTCGAGTCAATAACCTTATGCTTGATCGGGCCGTGTAGGTACCTACGCTGCCCGATACGCAACGACCGACGACGACGTAGGTAACTATCTCGTGGCGCAACTTTTGGTTTGATACATTTTGCGAGTATAATCTTATCATTTGCTAATTTCGTTATTTTTTATGTTACGTCGCAGTACAAGCTTGTAATGAGTAGTATTTTGTTAGTTAAACCACCGGTCCAAGGGATTAAAACGATCAAAATTTAACGGTGTATTTTATGTACGCGGGCGAAGCCGCTGACAAAAGCTAGTACAATATATTCCTGTTCATACAAAAGACATTTTTCAAAGATTTTATGAACCTAAATGAACGGCCTAATTCGTTTAAAGAATGTGCGAGTTAGTTATATAACCAAGAAAGCATGGAAACTGCAACAGTATTATGTTAATTATAGCGAGCCTCTACTAAGTATCTTTGCGAAAGCGCTAAATTAAAACTAAGTGGTTGTACAGGACTTTGGATCTACATATAATTCTATACAATTTGTACCTTTTTATATACATACTAGCGACCCGCCCCAGCTTCGCTTCGGATACTGATATTGAATATATTTATGCATGAATTATGCACATAAACCTTCCTCTTGAATCACTCTATGTATTAAAAAAAAAATTGCATCAAAATCCGTTGCGAAGTTTTAAAGATTTAAGCATAGGTACATAGGATCGAAGCAACTTTGTTTTATACTATGTAATGAAGATTGAAACATGCCCTAATGTCAACAATGTAAAAGTGCAGATCTTGTCATCACTGTAAGACGCGCCTCATCTAGTGTGTAGTACATACTATGTATATCGCTGTCGTATTCCGACTCAGAATCCGAACAATACAGGTTATGAATAAGCAAACAGCTGTACAATAAGTTGTGAGGCCATCATTGTTGTGTGGAAATACTATAAATGAATGCACATTGTACTCGGCTATCAGTAATGCTACCACAAGTGTACATTTGTTATGTATAACTCGGCCACATCATCGCTTACCATCAGGTGAGATAGTTGTCTAACGCGAGTCAATCAAAAAACAAAAACTAGTTAACAAAGAACCTCTTCTCTACTTTGATAACAAATTTACGACGGAGTAATTGAGCGATTGACACAACTATTGCGATGATTGCTCGGCTGCGTGTCGTGAGCTCGATCCCAGAATTGAATATATATTTGTACGACCATACAGGTGCCTTTTGCACCTTGGCTTCAGGCTATGGATGCAGGGAGTACATGCGGCAGCACCATGGAGGTAGCACAGAGGTTTCAGGGTTGCAAGTTTGGGTGTCAACTGAGTAGTTGACTTGAGAGTTTAAGGAACCTAACAACTTATAATCGTAGATTTACACGCTTGCCAATTATCAGTGATCGATGCTTGCCAAGCGTTGGCCAATCGCCATTGTGTTTACGGGATTTCCCCATTTATACAATGGCTACACAATGGCGATTGGCTGAGGCTTGCCAACGCTTGGCAAGCGTGTAAACCCGGCATAAAACAATCGAATATACATTGTGCGTTTGCGACCTGTACTTGCAACCATATTTCAAGCAAATAAATGAATATTATTATTATTATTATTTGTGACATTTGCGATGTTTGATGTTGATTTTGACTGGCCAACTATTCAAAGCTCTATTTCTCTATTAGTATAGATTCTAAATAAGAGAGCAGTGTTGACCTTGACTCACGAGTAGAGTAGTAGATCGCGGGTTCAAACCCAGCTTGGCGCATTACTTTTTGTACGAGTGATTCATTTCATCACCACTGCTCTCAAAATGGTAAAGGAAAACATCGTGAGGAAACCGGCATGTCCTGGAACCAAAAATTCGAAGATTTATGTGACATCCGCCAACTCGCACCGGGCCTGCGTAGTCGATTCCTCTTCTAGAGAGGAGGCCTGAGTCCCAGCTGTGGGAACATTATAAGGCTGATGCTATGCTCATCATCATCATCATCCTACCCTTATCCCATTTTATTTGGGGTCGGTCATGTTCTTTCTGTCCTGTCACCTATGCTATAGATTATATTACATTTCATACTGTTCAAAATAATTTATTCCATACAATTCTACACTTATGTGTGACTATTTGAACGCTGATAAATATAAGGACCATTGACTTATCTTCGTACACATATTGTATCGACTACAACAACAGACTTAGGTCAGTTACGATTGTTACAACTACCTTTCACAAGTAGCTGTATTTATAACTTTGAGTGAAAGGTGCAACTGTGTCATAGCCTTGACAATATGTAACAATTAGCTACATACCGCTTAGGTACTTCGGTTATCTGTTTTCTAATCAAATTAGCCTTGACAAGTCTACGACAGCAATACATATGCTTCTCACGCATCTAATGGTCCACACATTGAATGAGGATGCATTATGATTACATAGTATAAAACATAGTTGCTTCCCGCTGTCTGTCCCTAAGTATGCTTAGCTCTAGGAATAAGACACTGGTCTCCCGCTCCGCCCAAGAGCGGGTTTCGTCATTCGATGATTTTCACCTACCATACAAAAAAAAAAGATAAGTATGTACATATTTATGTTTACAGTTTGGCTGAGCTACTGTACCAAATTCAATGTATTAGTATTTGTTAAATGTTACATGAATTGTTAAATTAAATATTTAAAGAACGGTCACCGTTCAAAATCACTGCATACTCGTGGTATAAAACAAAGGTGCATACCGCGGTCTGGTCTGTTTGCTTAGATCTTTAAAACTGCGCAATGGATTTTGATGCGGTTTTTTTTATTGATAAAATAATTCAACGCGAAGGTTTATAATTTATGTGTATAAACATGCACAATATTTAATAATATTAAATTGCACCCGTGCGCAGCTTTTTTTATTGTAGGAAAAATCATCGAATGACGACTCCTGCCCTTGGGCGGAGCGGGAGACAGTGTTAGACTTTTACTGACTAAACGATCACCGTTCCTTCTTGGCTTAGTTCCAGGGCCTCGGTGTTCCGCTTTCGCATCAACCCTTGGCCTCAGAAGGACCAGTGCACAGCTGGGGTGGGTTGCTAGTCATTATCATTACATAGTATAAAACAAAGTTGCTTGCTCCCTATGTATGCTTAGATCTTTAAAAATACGCAACGGATTTTGATGCGGTTTTTTTCAATAGATAGAGTGAGTTCAAGAGGAAGGTTTATTTGCATAATACACAAATAATATATTCAATATTAGTACCCGTGCGAAGCTGGGGCGGGTCGCTAGTAGTAAATAAGAATGCGAAGAAATACCAGATATTAGATGTTTGGTATTCAAATGGAATCAATCTTAAAACTGAATTTAAGCTTTAAGTCTTTTTTTATTGCTATAAACTAGTGCTTGACTGCGATCCCACCTGATGGTAAGCAGTGATGCAATCGTTGATGGTGAGGCACACTAGTGTATTAAGAGCCTATTCACTCTTGCCTTGAAGACACTGGCAAACTGTTCCAGTCTCTCGATGTAGGTATGTAATAGGTATCTGAAGTAACAGTATAGATAGCAATATACAATTTCGGCTTAAAATCATCAAGCCATGAAATAACTGCGAGTCGATCGTGCATGACTATCGAATTCGATACTAACCGATAATCGCCATAAACAAGTACAAGTTATATCAAATAATCGCGTATTGTGCGTCGTAAAAACAAATAATTCCTAGAAAAAAAAAATACATTGCGGTAGGTTTTGTCTTTAATGTAATGCCGACTTTTTTCTTTAGATGTTCGTGTTCCATTATCAGGAACTCCCCTACAGTTCGTTTTTTAATCCTAGACTACGATTTGACAACTTAAAATGTCAAACTCCAGAAAATTGGGAATACATTTCTAGAGTGTGACATTCTGAGTTGTCAAATCGTAGTCTAGAATTAAAAAACGAGCTATAGCCATGGTACTTACGATCGTTTCGTTATTGTCGAACGCTTGGAATTGGCCACGCCTTTAATTCCTTTGTTCTGACCACGTTAATGAGCGTTGAGATAACGTCAGAATAATGAAATTGGGGGCGTGAACAACATTGTACCTTGATTAGGAGGACTGAGGGGTTTAATTGGACTATTTGCAATAAACGTTTCTCGATGTCGTACAGTCTGTGCCTTAAGTTACCTAACCTACCCCGTTTGAAAAGCTGTTAACGTAGGCCACAAACCCTAGATTTATCTTTATAATATTAGTGGCATGTGGTTGGTTGCAGGGAGCAGGGCAGCATGGAACCGACCACCAGCAGGAACACCAGCTCCGGACAAGTCAGCCGCTGGGCGTCACTTAGAATACGGTGAGTTCATCTCTCTTACTTCGAAATAAGGTTCATTTTGCCTAAAACATCGTGAATAACCAGTGGGCCACCACTGCTTAGGTATTACAAGTTGTAGATCGCGAGTTCAAACACAGCTAGAATTGCTTTGTGTAATTAATTTCATCACCACTGCTTTCAAAACGGTGAAGGAAAACATGGGGAAGAAACCGGCATGTCCTAGTATCAAAAATTCGAAGACATGTGACATCCACCAATCAGCACTCGGCCTGCGTAGTGGACTACGACCCATTCACTCCCCTAGAGAAGAGACCTGAGTCCCAGTCCCAGCATTGGGAACACTATAAGGCTGATGCTATGCTCAGTGGCGTAACTATATCACCTGAGGCCCGTTATTGGATGGGGCCCCGAAAAAATCATCTCATTGTGTTTGAATTTTACCTTATAAATCTTGTAATTTTGGCTTACTTGTTCGGAGCCCATGGTTTCTTAGACTTTCACCCCCGCCATACTGGGGGCGCGTGGCATTTTACCAGCCTTGCCACCCTAAGTTACGCCACTGGCTGCGCTATGCTACTATGAACAAGATATTGTTCAACGAAGTAGACTCGCGGACTTAAAGTAAAAATAAAACATTAACATTCTTACTTGCATGTATGAATCGAAACACGTCCATTGAAATAGAAACCATGCGTACATTCACGTGAATGGAATAAAAAAACAAATTCACGACAATGTGTGTACAGTCAAACGAACTACTTGGTATGCAGACAGCTTTCTTGCTACTATTCAATTAACGTAACTTGGGAGACACAGGCACAAAGATCGGCTTGAGTGGAGACGACGTATACAGCAGCACGTATAGGCCTTTGAAAGTATAAGTTTGTTTTTTTTTATGGTAGGTAAAAATTATCCAATGACGAAGCCTGTCCTTGGGCGGAGCGTGAAACAGTGTCAGTGTCAGACTCTTATTGACTAAACAACCTACACCGTTCCTACGTCGCCTCATATGAATACCAGGGCCAGAGCCTTCCTTTCAGACACGAACCTTTGATCCCGATTGGCTTCGACCCTTCTACAGGGTCCTTACGGTTCGCTGACAACTCCTTGAGGCACGCGGGAACAGTAAAAGGATGTTGTAATTAGACCAAAAACGCGACGACCTCAACTAACCTCCTGGTTAGACCACTAACAACTATAATTTATAATGTTGTTAATGGTGTTCTGACATGTCCGCTCTGTGCTCGGAGTTTTTCGCCCAAGGTTGGTATGCAAGTCGACGGTGAGCTACTCCTTGCTCGCCATCCGTATATCTGCGCACATTAATAACAAGTTAAAGTACAGATAATAACAATCTATCAATGTTTTTTTTCATTGCTTCAGAGCCTTGGTGAACACTCACCAGTCGCTGGTGTTCCTCATACACAACGTGGTGGGCTACCTGCTCATGTTAGCTGTCATGGTGTACAACGTCCATCTGTTGCTCGCCGTCGTCTTCGGGATGATGCTGGGTAAGTGGCCTTTTTATTTATTTGGCCTTCTTGATGCTGCTAAAATTCATATGTAATGGTCAAAGTGAAGCAAATTTTCCTGAGCCCCTAAATAGCCAACTAGTATAGTTTGGGTCTCTTGGCAAATAATAATAAATTTATAATCGGGCATAATTTGTGTTAACTAGTGTATCTGTGTAGCTTACGGCATGTTCTGGAAAAAAAACGATTTGTATTACGGTTTTTTTTGCATGAGAGTGAATAGGCTCTTAATGCTTACCGCATTCTTATTGCCTATCCACTCTAAAAAATCCGAAAAAAATACACCTTAAATATATAATTGGACGGGAAGACCGCAGCAGGAAAATTGTTCCAGTCCTTTCATGTATGCTGTATACACGACGAGGCGAATGCCTTGCCGCCGGATCATTTCTGTAAAAACACAAATTTCGGCTTAGTTTCGTTTTGGAAACTTTATTCTAGAAGTTCCGTGCTGCTATAAGGCATGTTATGTGGCACCTTATTTATTAATTAAGAGCGCCTGCAAACTAGTCGCGCGACAGCCGCACGTGTTTATTTTAAATATGAAAAAACGCGACGGCCGCGCTGCTGTCGCACGGCACGTTGCGGCTTATTTGAAAACGCCCTTAAACACTTGAGCAACAAGCGAACGCCGGCACAAACCTACTGTCTTTCTATTACGGTACTTCTCTAATTACGGTACTCAAAAGGTTAATTTGTATATTTTTAACAACTTAAACCCTTGTCCCCAGGCTACTTCCTGTTCGGCACCAAGCTGACTCGCCTCCAGATGCAGTGCTTCAGCAGGAAGCGGACGGTGATCTGCACGCCGGAGTGCGACGACACTGGTAGTTCTTACTTGTTTCCTTTATCGATTATTCTCTCTGTGCTTTTGTGAGCTTTTTGTTATTTAAGTTATCTTAACTTTTATTTATTTTGCACTTTTGTAACGGTACTCAAGCACAGTTTAGTGGTTTTCGAGACTGCACCTTGTAAAAAAAACCTTGTATTGTGACTACATCTTCTAATACAGTATAAAAAAAAATGTTGCCAGTCTCACATGCGTCTCCGAGCTTAGTGATTGCATATTAATTTATTATTCCCTTTATGTAATTTGTTAATAATATTTATCATTATGTGCATAATTGTAAAGTAGGAGGTTAAAACAAGCACGAGTTGTTTGACTAATAATTCTATTATGTTATTCATTCTACACATTTCTAAGCATTTCTTTTGACTTTGAGCGATTGGCTGCTGCGTGTTACGGGGTCGATTTACACACGATACAGGTGTAAATACAAGTGTGGGGCTGATTTTCTTTTAAAAAGAAAATACCATGTTTTTACAATACCCGTTGCTTCTCTGTACAAGATTACACCAGTCACACAGATACTTACAACATAAATATCAGAAGCTCAAATTCATTCATTCACTGATAGACTATATGAAACCATTTCTTTGTATTGAAGCATGAAACATACCAGAGTTCGTTAATTCAAAAAAGGTGAGCGCCAAAGTTTTTATTTTTGAAAATTCATCCAATAAATTCGAAAATATGAAATAAAAGTTGGTGCCATAGTTTATAATTTTTACCGAGTTTTTTGAGCATAGTTTATAGTAAAAAAAACTGATGTTAAATCAATCAAGTTCTCCAAAAAATCATACAGAATTTGCCAAAACCGTAAAAATAAATCGATGCGAGTAAAAGTAGTTTATTTTTCTCGAATTGTGATCGAACCATGTCACAGGCTCACAGGAACAGATGAGTTCTGCAAATAGACTGAATGTAAAAAGCTAGGTAATGGCCTCACCGACAATTTATCTCTTTCTACAGAATGATCAATTATTGTTCAAGGTTATTGTTCAGTCAATTCTGAGTCTATGGCCATAAAACACAACTAAATGCGCCATCTCGCTCTAACAATCAAAAGCTATATCTTCCTTCCCTATCCCTGCTAAGATCGTTGCAACACGGAGAAGTGTAGCTGGGAAGTTTGCGAAGGCAAACTCTGCAAGAAGATGGATGCCGTCGAACTGCAGCAGACAGATCACACGCTGCTCCAAGACGAGTACCAAAGACATTGATGTAATCTCTTTGATTCCTCTGTAGATGATTGCTAGCTTCTTGGTGGTAGTTGGCGTAGATAGGCTTCTTAGAGTAATCTAGATTATCGTATAGTTTGTAGTTGTCATTCGCTTTGAGCCAAATCCTTTTCTACTCCAGCGTGAGTCAAAGTGGTACCGACTTCATCATTTCTGAGTCGTGTAATAGAGAATTTTAGCTTATTTAGTTTCTTATGATTTTGTTTTTGCTTGTTATGTTGTTAGGTTCTCTGAAACAGTCAGGGGTTATTTCTAAACTGTAGTTTTATTTGGGGTGCTGTTGAAATTCATCTTAAAGGATTTTTGTTTAGTTCAGATTTCGTATCTCCTGTCCCAGTAGACCATTTCAATAAAAAAATAATCTTCTTTTTTAATTAAAATAATCTTCTTTTCAAATTCACCACTTCCACGCCTGATGGTAAGCGATGCTGTGGCTTGCTTTTTGCAATTGTTTTGCCTAGAAGTAATCTATTCTCTCTTAGACATATACTTAATCGTATGCTTATTTTTAACTATTTGCATTTTGAATGGAGTTAGCTCAGTATTTGAATCATCAATGTTTTAGTTAGTTGTAGATATTACCATTGGTATTGACAGGTGTCTGTTCCGAACGATGCTTGCTTTTAAGCACAGAAAGCGACGTCAGTTAACAGTATTGGCAGTTTACACAAATGTGAAGATCCTATTATTTTCCATGACGCGAAATTATTTTTATGTATATTAACATGTATGTTTGAGTAGCTGTGTACTTATTCAAATACAGTAACATTAAAAGAATAACCAATATTAAATATTTGTCTTTTTTTGCAATATTTTAGGAAATTTTATTTGCGAAGCGAATTTGAATAAGGAACACTTGTTCTAATACATATTGTAACACCACGTATTCTTTTAGTATTTGTTATCATTCAACGTAGCAAGGCCATATTACTGTATCCAACCCACCTGTAGGATGACTTGCGAAATCATCTGAACTTCATGTTGAAATCGTTCTATTGCTTTACTTATACAATATTTTTCACTGTTGGAGTTCAAAGATCATGCTATTATTTATCTACACGGCATTTATTTATATATCAACATTTAAAACATTCACCACTGCTGTCCGTAGTTACAGACTAACATTAAACTTTAATAAATTCTCCAACTATTTGCTTACCACAGTACCTTATCTCTTTTACAGCCGAAACCTCTACGCCGCCTCTACTCGACTCCTCCATGAGTTCAGAGTCCGACTTCTTCATCTGTCAGACTCGCACCTGCATCCAACCATCTCATTACTTCCCTGCCACGTCACAAGATGGCAGTTCTACCGAACAGAACGCCACCTGCTACTATGGCGCGAAGAAGTGTCCCTCAAGAGTTGCCAGAGCAAGGAAACTGCAAGCTTCCACATCACACTGCCATCACGAAAGTGAAAAAGAAGATAGTCCTAGCGTAGAAGATGTGCAATTACTCCGGACGGAGCGCCAAGGTTGTTGCAAGAAGAAGCAAGAACCACCACCTGAAGAGAAATGCTGTAAAAAGGAGACCACAGTGATCGTCCATGTTCCTAGTCAGTCGTGTTGTAAGGACGAAACTTCTGAAGAACAGCGTCAAGAAGTGCGGGAACAAAGTCCGCAGATTACTTGCTGCCATAGTGTGTCCGCGCCCAGTGACAGTCAGGAACAGATTATAAAGTGAGAGTGAGACAGATTATAGAGTAAGAGAGAGAAGTGATATTAGAGGCTCTTGTATTAGGCGTTACGCTGTTTTAGATGTCCGTGTGTGCGCGCGTTTGTAAATGACTGTTGTTTTATATATATAAGATTTAGAAATGTTTTATGTCATAAAATTTAGTCTTCCAATGCATCTCTTTGGAGTATTAATAATGTGATTTGGTTGATAGAATAGATTTCTATTGTTTCGTTAAAAGCGATGACAAACGTGCCCACACAATACGATTCTGTGATACATTCATTCTATTCTTTGTCTGACTATAATAAACGAGCATTAAGACTATGAAAGGCATTCAAAACAGTAAAACGTCATTTAGTTGTTAACAAATCGGACGATAAATAATGACAAGTAACATTTAGTATTTTTTTTATTTGTACAGAAATTTAATATTTTTTGTTAGATATAGATTTTAAGTTTTTGTATTGGCATATCATTATTTTATAAAAAATAAAGTATGCGTCGGAAATATGGCGAAATCGTCGAGGGTACACATTGAAGTTAGCAAGAACTCTTCATCCCACAGATTTAGATATACCTAGATAACGCAAGAGCAACTACTTCGCGTGCCTAGCTTACGCACAAAAATCGTAAGTGGTTACTTTCGCGGTTAGTCTGCATCGGTGTACAGCGCTAGTCGGACGTCAGTTAAAAATATAAAAATGGTTAATTGTGCTGGCAAGGCGGGGTCGGAGCGAGGGGGACGCCGTACGCTGCGGCGTCTTTGAATCTGAGTGCTTGTGACGCCATAATAGGTAGTCAAAAAATGGCACGCTTGGTTTCCATACAGATCGTGATGCTTGCGTTATCTAGGTATATCTATATCTGTGCTCCATCCCGTTTGCCTAGCAGATAACTTTTGTTTTTCTTGTGAAAAGCAGCAATTGCTTGTTTATTCAATCGTTGAATTTAAAATAATGAGGCTTCGAACGAAGTTTTGCGATCAAAACTCAAAAAATGAAAAGCGTATTATAATATACAGTAGAAATATGTTGCGATCAAAATTAATGTTGCTATAATGGTCTATTTTAATGAATCCCTCGAAAAAATGGTTAAGAACATTTTAGTAAACGCTTTTTCTTGCCGTCTGATTATTTGACTTACTAGAAAAGTGGCGTTATCGTGTGAAACACCAAAAGTTATTAACTGTTGAGTAACTATTCGTAAGACCCGTCCTAATTTAATACAAATGCATTAACAACTAGCTATGAACAAGACAAAATAGATATTCTTTTTATTATGGATAGGCTCGCGTTTGGCCTAATGGTAAGCGATGATGTGACCGACCATGGAGCAAGCTTGCCTAGGAGTAACTTTTAGTTATGAAATAAGTGCAAAAGACTACAGATGTCGCTAGTTACTAGCACACCTGTTTTTTTTGCCGTTAGTACTTTTCTAAACGTTAGAAAATATGCTCATTTTTTAAACCGAATTGATTGTTAATGTTAAATGTTTTCTTCAAAGTATTGCAAAGTGTGTTCATTGTAGTATAATGTTGGCTGTACCTTATTTATAAATTATACGTAATTTTGCTCCAAGCGACAATATTAGTTAGTGAACCAAAGTGCCTTGAATGATTTGCGTTGTGCCAATTTTTTTTATATGTATATTGAGTGTGGCACATTTATGATGTTGTTGTTGGATAAATATAGATGGAATATTTTAGTTTTTATGTGTTTTATTTCATCGTTATCCTTGTCAAAGCTGCGTTAACAAAGATAAACGGCGCGCTGCGGCGGGCGCTCCCGTCGTGCGACGATGTCGCGCGCGTGCCCGTAGCGGAAACCGGATTATTACCTGCACAGTGTAGCTATTTCAAATTTAACAGTGTGCATGTAGTCATATCGATGGAAATCTTTAATGCAGGGGTGCGGGGTGTGGCTGCCCGCGACGAGTTCCCGCATGGCGAGCCCGGATGGAGCTCTTTTGTATGGGACGCTTTATGGCGCATCCACACATGCCTGGCGGCCAGGCTGCACAAGATAGATAGATATATACTTTATTGTAGTTACACCATAAACATAAATTGGTACATTAGAACACTTAAAATTACTTATCACATTATTATTACAAGCATTTTTTCTTCGCGAGATTTCAAATTCAGCGGCAAGGCGGTCTGAAAGCCGGCGGCGGCGGTATGTGTAGATACGTCAAGACGCAGCGTTGGCCTTAAAACTCACACCTTCTATATATCTTTGTTGTAAATAAAAAACTAGTATTTTTTATAATACTTTATTTATCATCATGAATATAATAATAGAACATTAAATGAATGATATTAAAATAATGCCTAAACCTAACTTACGACTAACATTTTTGTTTCAACATAATCACAATAGATGCGGCGGGCGCGGCGGCTAACTCCTATGTACATAGCAATAGGGTCTAAAATAGCGAGATTCTAATATTTAAGACATTTACTGGTGGGGTTAGTATTACGCTTATAATGTAGAATGTTGGGTCGTGTACACAATGTATTCAATATTAGTTTTCTTTTTTGCTGTAGAGTGACAAGCATTAAGTTTATTTTTCTCGTGGGAGATATCATCATCAAATAACTTACTCCCACTCAAGGTGAAGCGACAGAGAGTGTCAGACTTTTATTGACTAATACCCACCCTACTTCTTGCGTTCAAATAGCTTCACTGGGGCTGATGACGTCGTCTTTTGACTTGCAATATCAACACAATACTAGATATATTCAGCATTGTGCACAAGATTCAACTTTAGCTTACAATAATGGTGTGAATCTTACAATAAAACATAAATTACACACACAATATTCACTATAAATGTGGTACAAAGTTTTACATAACCATTTTAAATATCTAATGTGTTGTGTGAAGACTGAGTTGAAACATGTATCACATTGAGGTAAAAGTTTTGAACTTTCATGGTTTGTGGAAGTGCCTTTTCTCATTTTTATGGAAGCAATGTTAGTCTTTTCGATTTTTTTTCATATTTGGTCATTGTTCCATTGAAAATAAAAGGACTAAGACACAAAAAAGTAAGTAATACAAAATTTAATCGCATCCTTAAAACAATAGGCTCAGACTTTATTACAATTAAATACAAATTTTTGTTAAATCTTTTTAATCATATGTATTCCAATTGTCAATCTTTGTATGAATAATTGATATTCTTCAGTATTGATTAGTTACGTCTTATCGAGTAAATAAGTATCTACATTGGACACTTTTCTCCTTTTTGATGCTTTAAGAATGCGAAATGTTTTATAAGAAAAAAAAGAAATAATTTATGTAAATTCTGTCTCAGATAACACGTAATCATAGAAACTCTTAGATACATCAGGGGACAAAATGTCACCCAACATGCAAAACACGCTGTCAAATTCTCTAGCAACATGTTCCACGCCACGTGAATTCATCACACAATTTTGGGAAACAATTGCGGGGCACTGAGCATCGTTAAAGAGTCATGCACATTGAGTGGGACATTACGACCCCTAAAGTATCTGAAGCTTTATTCGCAGCCATATTTCGGCATATCCTTATTTTTACACACATCAGACTAGAATATTGTTTAAATATTTCAAATAAAATGTACACTGTATTATGAATAATCTTATTTTCATAAAACTGGCCAATAATTACTGCTTTCGTTAATACAGAAATAAGATCATGTGATTGCCAATTTTATTGACAATAATGTGAAGAATAGTGTAATGTTGAAAGAATTAACAAAAATCTTAAAATGTATCGTCATTGATAGAGCAAGAAAATAATACTTAGTTCGTTCATAAACAAATTCTCATATCACCTATACTGAGATTTTTTATTTATTTTTGTTTATAATGAATAAACTCAAGAACTATTGAACCAATTTAATTTATTTTTAACCACCAGAAAACTTCTTTATCACTGAGTAACACAGACTATATAATGATATCGTTTTTCACGTGTGCCAAGTCTCTAACAAAAGCTAGCTTTAAGATTTAGACAGTTGTATATTTTGTGCTATACATTTCTTTATCAACAGAGTCTGAATAACATCTTGCTCTATCAAAAACGATATCAAATACTCATACATGTACAGATTGGCCCATCGTGTATATAGCTGATGGCCAGCCGCGCCCAAGTCTGCGAGGCTTCTTCAAAATAATTAATATTAACAATAAAGTTTAATAAATATGGCGGTTGCTTGTCACAATACCTTGATCGTAATAACGTGATAAAGGACCATTTGGTTCATTCCCCATCTCTTGTAGTTCGTTTTTTAATTCCAGACTACGATTTGACAACTCAGAATGTCACACTCTAGAAATATGTTCCCAATTTTCTGGAGTTTAATATTTTAAGTTGTCAAATCGTAGTCTAGGATTAAAAAACGAACTATAGTGTAGCATGGTGTCTCATATATCTACTTGCTTATACCAACATCAAAAATGTTGGGGTCATGTTCCTGTCAATACTAGTATTTATTACATATAATTTCAAAATCTTGGTTTAGATACATTTACAAGATTTTTTTTTAAATATTGTGACGTCATATGTAATATTTTTCATTGTCTACTTAAATTATGTAGTCTATAGACCACTATACAATGGCTGACTTTGCTTATTCCAATTTTTCAGCAAAGATTCGTCCAATATGAAAAACCATACTACGCCAAATTGTAGAGAAGGGAGCGCTGTCATTAAAAACCTATACAATATAACAAAATAAATTCTTAATTTACATGAAACCTTAGTCAACAAGGAAGAAATTATTCACATTGGAATGAAACTAAGGCAAGGTAATGTTAGTGCGGGAAGACGGGTGACCAGACCAGTTCACACTACTAGACCATCCCGCGCGGGATGCGGGACGAAATCCGCTCGATTTTCTTGCACATAGATGTACAAATAGTACGAATATTCGCAAACATTCAACGTTTAAAGAAACCGATGCACAGGATTTGTCCCAGTTTGACCACCCCTTAAATATGATACATCGAGCCTTAACTCATTTAACGACGCTGTACTCAATTGGGTATAACTAAAAAATGAGGGTATGTTTATTCTGAAGCGTAGTCGAAGGTTTTATACTATATATTTATACTAAATTCTTAATAAAATACTGTTGTAACAGATTGCTGTACTCAAATGAGTACAGTATTCTTTTTCACTTTTCTTTAGAATATAACAGGTTATTCATAAATAGAACACCGTCAGTTTATATTGGCGGAAAATCAGTCAAATTAGACGAAACAGCACAAAGCTGTATTTTTCTAATACTCGAAGTGCCATATTTAAGGTCGGAAACAGTAACACAAACATCTAACAGACCTTTATTCATCAAACTCGACCCATGTGAAGAGAGCGTGTCAAGCGTGAATTTAGGATTAACTTGAATACAAGGTAATTTGTTACTGCCGTCATAATTAAATAGGGCACAACTAATTTTTTTTTTTACGAATTTGGGTTTTTACGATATTACGCGTTTTTTTAGTAAAATCATATACAAAAATAAACTTATTCTGTTTTTTTTTCTAAGGAGAAATTAACTCTACAGTACCCGGCAATAAATATTGCACATCGACCTTTGGAAAGAGACAATCGGCTAATTTCGGCTTCGTAGAGCGTTATCTCTGTCGCACACTACCTATGTGACGTTTGTCAGTCGTTGTTCAAGGTGACTGGTGAACAACGACTGTTGTTCACCAATCAATACATATAAAAAAATCAATAAATAATCAATATTTATTATAATCAATATTTATTGCTGGGTACTGTACTAACGTAGAAACTAAAACTTTCACCTAAATAAATTTCGTACATCCGAGTGTACAACTTATTATTATACGTTTTTCAAGGTCATTCAAGTTGTATATGCAATCGGGAATCGGAAAGAAAACACTGATTCCGAACAAGTATAAAAAAGCAATGTTACTTGTGCCCTTTATAATTACGGCGGTAGGGTAGTCAAAATAAAAATTCAAATTGTCAGATTCATTAGGATTTTTGTCATGGCGTTTGCAATATTCGGGTTTAAATAATCAGTTTTCACCGAGACACGCGCCATTCACGAACTCTTCTATAACAGACTATGCGCCACACCGCACACGAGACAACCTCGCGCACGACGCAGACACACCCGAATGTCGGTAGTTAGCTTTCAGTACGCTATACACAAGTTAGTTTAATGCTTACATACAAAGAATATCAGACATAATTTACTTATTATAAGATTAGTTAGTAGCGTTTACACTTTACTAATGACCGCTCAATTAAATATTAAATGGATCAGCGCCGTCTATTTGATGTTCGAGCCAAAATAACCCATCTCAAATATCTTTTCATCAGTTTTCTTTTTATTATTAAATCTGAAATGTGATGACTTTTTCTGAATAGTTTTCAAATGTGTATATTTTTGATACTAACATATTATTATTATATCTAGCCTACTCCATCCCACTGCTAGGCAAAGCCCTCTCTTCATTACTTCTATTGTTTCTCTAAGCCTCTTCTTACCAATTTCTAAGGAAAATATCTAAGTCGACAGGTCATCTCATTAATCTGTCGCGAACCCGTCATCGAGGGGCATTAATTTTGTACTCTACCGCTAGATCGAGATGTGGCAGATATCTCCAAACCAGTCACAGATAACATTTCAAATAACAAAGTAAAATAAAAAAAAAACTGGTAAAAAAGACATTTGAGATTAGCTACTTTCTGTCAACCGTCAAATTGACGGCGCTGACCGATTTACTGCTAAGAGAAGGTGGTCTATACCCATACGGTAAATTACTTATTAAATATTTGACTACATTTATGTTAAATAAATAAACGTCGTAAAACTTAAAGCTCACTACCGACGCCAGGCCAACGATCACAGACATTAAAGTCACTTGTAAAAAAATAAAATTATAACCAAATTACAACAAACATCACCTACATTACATCTTTAACATTAGAGTGCAAAATTTATTCAAAACCTTACAACTAGCGCATTATAATAATAATATATCATAATCTTGTGTTATCTTTAGCGTAAGTGAATTTGCTATTCACTGGCAATACTTTTAAAACGCTACCAAATCGAAATAGGATTCTTTTGTTTTACATAAACAATAAATGAAGATTCTTCTCATATACCAGCAGATTTTATCCGATTTATCGTTATATTTGCTACGGAAACCTATCCACAATGTGTAAAGAGCATAAATTCTTACATTTCTTAGTCATAATCATCAACAGATACCTTATTTATTAAAATGAGGGTCAAACAAAACGGCTACAGTGCAAGGTCTATTATTCAAAGCCTAATAACCTACGGGGCATACATTCTGTGCACTGTGCGATTTGCTTTCACGTTAGCGCGATCGAAACGTGTACCGTTTAGCTCTCTGATTGGCTAAAAGCTTGGAGTCGACCAGTCAGAGCTCCGCACGTCATAAACGCGTCGATCGCGTTATTATAAAATAAATTCGCACGAGGCACTCTGTTGTGATACTTACCTGTGTGCTACATATATACTATAACGTTAGGATCGAAATTGAATGATCAATTTTGTTAAAGTCGATCATGCAATTTTGACAATTGTGGGAAGACTGTGACAGTTTTATTTATATTTTTCTGACACTTTTGTGGGTCATTATTCGAAATGTATCTTATTATATCTGTATATATAAAATGTTATTTCCTGGGTCAGTGCCTCATTAACGCCTAATCAAAAACTTTAGACCTAAACGCTGATTTTTTTGTACCGAGGTTCCTTTTAAGAAAGGATTTTTCACGCCCTAAGGGAATTAAACAGGGTTCTAAAGTATGTCCGGAGAAACTTGCTTTCTCGCGGGCGATGCCGCTAGCAAAAGCTAGTATAGGAATAAGAATTGTCATTACAGTATAAGTCATTAAAATGATTGTCTGTCAAGTCCAGAAGAATACAAATATAAACATCTCTATGGCTCATATTCCAACAGAGTTGTAAAGCAATTTATATTAATAAAATACTATGAATAACTAGACACAATAATAATAATTATATTATCTAATTATAATCTACCATTACAACTCTGAAATCAACAATAATCGCAAGCGACAGAAGACCGTACAAGTCAAAGTGACAATTAACACATACGCATAAGGTACAAAATTGTTTGACACATATCAACCTGCTACGGTCCTCGGTCTGTTACTGAAACAAACGTGTTATATAAATAAATAGCTACACACGACAGGATTTGGTCCGACCGACCTTGTTGCTGACCAAATCGCGTCTGATTTGGTCGGCAGTATTTGTCGGCGAGGTCCTCTCGCGTGTAGGGCTAAATGCGAGTTTACAGGGTGTTATTCTTACTGCGGGGGGTGCGGGGGTTCAGGCCATCAGCTCCCAGTACTGCATCACTCGCTCACCAGGTGGCGCCGTCATGCCCTGTGGCCGTACGAAATTCATTTCTATTGTTTTGAACCTCTTCTTTAGTTCGGCGTCGAATGACTGTAAAGAAAATATTGCATTTATTTTTGAGGCGAAAGCTACGGTTCGCGGCGAAAGCAACCTGTGTGTAGCCGGTGTAGATATCTATGGAGAAGATTGTGCAAAAAATTGTTTTATCTCTTGTAAGGAAAACTTAATGTTTTTCCTTATTTAAATCTAAATTATTAGCAGTGTACTAGTTTTGGACATGTAGTACAGCGTTATTTTCGTCAAGATTGTCCGTCTATTTATCTTAAAAATAAAAGAAACATCATTGGCAAACATTTTAGTAATTAATGGAATAAAGTTTTTATATAATGCTGCTAATAAATAAAAAAAGGACCTAAAATTGAGCCTTGGAGTACCCCTATTTTCGCACTTAGTCCCGACGAATTGACACAGTTTATTGTAACTAATTCCTGTCTGTCATTTAATTAAAATTGTATGAAGCTTAACGATGTTTTGTTTAGTTCGTAATTCGCTAAGTTTCAAGAGTAATCACTACATAGTATAAAACAAAGTCGCTTTCTCTGTCCCTATGTCCCTTTGACTGCTTAAATCTTTGAAACTACGCAACGGTTTTTGATGCGGTTTTTTTTTAATAGATAGAGTGATTCAAGAGGAAGGTTTATATGTATAATAACATCCATTAAATTGTGGAGAAGTACTGTTATTTTTGAGATTTCTAATGTGATGTCGTAAATAATTACATTTTTTCCGCTTGCATTGCAAACGCAGGCTGAACCCTACGAGTTTTATCAAAATAATGTACTAAGTATTGGACACATTGAAAAGGTCTACAGAAAAGTCCGTGATGGTATATGTCTATCTCTTATGGATAACCCACAATAACTTTTTTTTGTCATTTACTTTTTACGACAAATAATGGCTAATTTTCGAAGCGATTTTAACCAATACAGCATTAATCCTTAACCAATTAAATACCTTGAATACATTGTTCATTTAATATATATATGGCCCTTTACACCGTGTGAATATTTTCGAAGATATTACAGATTTAAAAATTGCGGGACGTAGCGTTTGCGGCGGTACCGGCCGGCCGCCCGGTGCGGCAAGAGCGTGCCTATACATAGCGCGTCTAAGGCCGCGGTTTTCCCTGTAGCACTTTGAATTTAGCAGCGATCGGACACGTTTATTATATCGGAGCTCTCCAGCGAGGAAAATAACAATACTTCATTACATAGTATAAAACAAAGATGGCTGTCCCTATGTATGCTTAGATCTTTAAGAGTACGCAACGGATTTTGATGTGGCTTTTTTTTAACAGGTAGATCGATTCAAGAGGAAGGTTTATATGTAAAATACATGCTTAATATATTTAACATTGCCCCCGTGCGAAGCTGGGGCGGGTCGCTAGTTCTTCATAAACTATCAAATCAAAAGCCTTAGATAGATCGAATGCCTATAGTATCTTGTTCTTCACCCCACGCATTAAAATGTGTTTTAGTAATGAGACACCAGCATTAGTTGTACAATGTCCTTTGGAGAAATTACATTGTTTATTGTGGAAGAACTTATTAATTTTAAAATGATCGATTATTTAACAGTATTAAAGTTAAGTAAGGTGCTAATTTCAAGATTTTTGATTTATTTAATATTGATTTGTTTAAAAGCTTATAACACTATTTTGAGGTTTGCTGAAAGTAACGCCATCTTTCGTCAGGGTTTGAACTTAATATTTTTAGTTTATTTTGTTAAGAAATGGGAAATTAGTGACAATTGGACATTCTACCTTATAAAACTTAGTTAAATGATTACGCCAAATAATATAATACTCACTGCAGCGGCGTCAGGAGGCGCTAGCGCGATAGGCTGCGCGCGCTCAGTAGCCGCCGCCAGCACCTGCGTGGCGGCGTGCGACAGCGCGGGCGCGGCGTGGCGCCGCAGCGCCCACACCTCCCACAGCGACGAGCCCAGCGCGCGCGACGTGCGCGCACACGTCTCTTCCATTACGTACGGGTCGTTCGACACTGAAGAACAAAATAACATGCCTTAGTTTATAATTAACTAGCTTTTGCCCGCGGCTTCGCCCGCGTGGTATTGGGGTCGGGGTTGGGGTTTCCGGAATAAAAAGTAGCCTATGTCCTATTCCGGAGTGTATCCTATGCCTGTGCCAAATTTCATCCAGATCCGTCCAGCCGTTTTGGCGTGATTGAGTAACAAACATCCTAACATCGTAACTTTCACATTTATAGTATTAGTAAGATAAGCCTGCTCTACACTACTCGCGAAGTTGGTCGAAGTTGAACGAATACGTTAGTGTAGAAGGGTACTTCGCTTCGTGCAACCTCGCCTCGGTCTGGACGACTTTCAGTCGTTGACGGTTTTTGCGCCCGAGTCAAAGGACTCGAAGTGCTCCTCGCGAAGTTGCACGAGAGTGTAGTCACATACTTCGGACTTCAATGAGTAAGTACTTCGTCGAGGCAACTTCGCGAATAGTGTAGAGTAGGCTATAAGGATTATATTATTACAACTTGACATAGACTGATTAACATGGAAAAAATTTGCAAAGATTGAGACTCAAAAATATATTACTATACAAAGTTGGTCGCCATTTTGGTTGGCCTGTTGATCAAATGCTTAGTGACCCTGATTACTATGCCAGAGGCCGTGGTGGGTTTGATTCTCATCTAGGATGAACGATTTGTCTGATGAGCTCAATCATTAGTTCTGTGTGTAATTTATCTATAATATGTATGTATTTAAAAATATAAGTACTTTTATCAGTTGTTTAGTACCCATAATACAAGCTCTTCTTAGTTTGGGATTAGACAATGTTGTCGCAATATATTATATATTTTGATTCAACTTATATGTCGCGTATTATAAGACCATTATAGCCTTGAAGCTAAAAGATATCCAAGGTAGTGTGACTCACTGATGTGTGGCGTGTCCTCGAGGCAGATCATGCGCTTGAGCGCGGGGTGGCGCAGCAGCAGGTTGGCGACCAGCTGCAGCAGCCCCACCGCGTCGTCCGGGGACGCCACCAGCGACAGCCGCGACAGGCGCTTCGCGAACGCCGCCACTAAGCTTTCGGGCAAGTGGCTGTGGAAGGATGGACATCATTAGGATCGTTTGAGGCGATAAAGGCACAATAATAGTATGTCTAGTATTATACGCCGTTCACAGTAACATTTAACATATAAGAAAACCTTTTTTACTGTCCGTTGCGTTGGTGGAATGAAAAATGACGCTGCAGTGGTTTTGTAATCAGATAGAATAGAACTCAAAATCGGTTGAACTGACAGTAAAAAAGGTTTGTTTGAATGTCTAATATTAATGCGAATAGGGTATAGAATAAGGTTTAAAACCCTTTAACTGCTTGCGTCAGCAGAAGCGGCCTCGCGGTCCAAGAGGCCTCACACCTCGCCGCCACAAACACAAAACAAGATGATAGTTTACTGTTAGTTGAGTATACTTAATAAATTAATAATGTAAAATAATTACAACAAAGTTCGTCCTCTTGCGTCGTCCATCACGGGGCCTCGCATAATATATGTTGCCCACATGAAAGTTAGGTCTTGCCCCGTCATTGTGCGTCAGATTGATCTAAATAGTGTTTTTGTATAACAATGGAATGTGAAAACAGTCTTTAGATCAATCCAGGGTCGTATGTCTACGACTGGACATTCTAACCCATTTAGCTCTGCAATAGATGACAGAAGAGCTGACGAGATAGTATTTGGTTGTAGATGTGTGCGAATGAAATGCGCGTGAATGAGAGCAGTGGTGGCCGAGTGAGAGCAGTGGTGGCCGAGTGGTAACGGCCCCGACTTGCGTGTAGTAGGTCGCGGGTTCAAACCCAGCCAGGCGCATTACTTTGTGTAATTTATTTCATCACCACTGCTCTCAAAACGGTGAAGGAAAACATCGTGAGGAAACCGGCATGTCCTAGAACCAAAAATTCGAAGACATGTGACATCCACCAACCCGCACTGGGCCCGCGTGGTGGATTACGGCCATTCCCTCTCTTAGAGAGGAGGCCTGTGTCCCTGCAGTGGGAACATTAAAAAAAAAAGGCTGATGATGATGATGTAGATGTGTGGTCCTGGCGGGATAACGCGACAGTTTTTGTCGGATGTCTCCAACGTAGGCGGTTTATTTTTTTTTTGCAAATAAGTTAACATGATGACTGCTCGGCTGGCGCAGTGGTTGAGCAATTGACTGCTGCACTGAGGGTCGTAGGTTCGATTCCCGTACGGAACAAATATTTGTATGGCCTACAGATAGGTGTTCCGGGTCTGGGTATCATGTGTATGTGTCTTTACATGTTCGTGAACGCACCCACGACACAGGAGTAATTCTTAGTGTGGGGCAACGTTTTTTTTTTAAAAAAAGAAAGAATTGAAAAAGATGATTGAAAAAAAATGTTACAATATTCTATTTTCATCTGGCAGTTTTGTCAATGCAGCTGACATGATAATGACGTTAATGTCACGCTATACTCACGTGGAACTAAGGAAGATGTCGGCAAGGTGCAAGAGCCGCCGCTTGTAGCGTGTGGCGAACATTTCGGGCTCGAACATGGCGTAGAGGCGGTCGTACATGTCGGGGTAGTCGATGTTGTGGCGCCGGACTAGTTCCAGCACACCTTGGAGCGCTAGCATGCTGATGGGGCCACCTGATGGTAGAGATTATGACGTAAATAGGAATGTTGGTTTAATTTTTTTGTTTTTACTATAAACTAATGCTTGACTGCAATACCACATGATGGTAAGCACTGACGCAATTGTTGATGGTGAGGCACACTAGTTTATTAAAAGCTTATTCACTATTTAAACTAATGGAGTGGGGACAATGTAATGGCATAATTATGATGCTAGTTTTCCTTCTGCAAATAAAAGAATGAGCTGAATTGTGCTCATTTTTGTTTCTCTTCCACTTTTTTTTTGTAACCTAGCAATCAATACCATAAACGGGTCATTCGTTTGTCATGTAATGAGCTTATAATAGACATCTCCAAAGGAGCTTAACCAACTTTTTTTTCTCCTTTCTCATCTCCGTTTGTAAGTAGTAGGGGAAGTGATTTTCGAGTTGATTGACTTGATTGTCGAATCATGGTTTTCAAAAGGCAATTAGACAAAAAGACCAAGGAAAATTACTTATTATTGCAAAAATTACTTCTACTACATCTTTACCTCAATTTGGGTTAGATATTCGACTCACCAGCGTCCAGACTGTCGCAGAGCATATCCGTGGCGAGATGCGGGCGGGTGAGCAGAGGCATGAGTCGCTCCACCAGCAACAGTAGCGCTCGGCGGTGCGTGCGCGAGTCCTCGCACAGCGGCCACTGGCACGCGAAGCCCCAGCAGCGGTTGGCGTAGCGGCGGCATACGCCTGGGTTGTACGGGAATGGGGCCTTATCTAGACGAGAAAAATTAAATTAAGTATATTTTTTTCTCTAAAGCAAAACTTAAATTTTAACAGGCTTTAAAAATTAAACCTTTCATTTTTTTTTCAATTTTGATTAAAAAGATAATAATACCAAAACATGCTTGTTATAACAAGATACGAATAATTTTGACTTTAATCTGTTTTTATTTTGATTTCACAATATTCTGATTTCAAATGTGATTAAAGTCTTATTATGTTGTAATACTGATTTTAATATACCTTTTTCTTGGGTTAATTAATCAAATCCACAAAGGAATCCGATAATATTTTCCTTATTAATTATTATAGGATTATAGGACTGTGCATTGGTAACAAAAATATTAGCCACATTATTGCAAATTCACAACAAATATAATAGGTACAATTTCGACTCACCCTCTGTCCCACAAAGCAGTTTCTCCTCCTTTTCCTCATTGTCCCTCTCCTTGCCTTTGCCCTTAGGTTCTGTAGCTATCTCACACACCAGTAACTTGTCCAGTAACTCTAAATAGTTCTGCATGTATATGGATGTTGGTGATCTGGAAAATTACATAGCATGCTAATAAAATCATATAAGGAAGTAAATGAAAAACATGGTATTTGAATTTGAGAATATAACCAAATAAGGTTCAAATAACCCCTTTTTGAATAATATTTTTTTTTTAGGTGGGGTTTCCCTTTCAGCAGCAAAGCCATGACCCTAGTAGGTTTCTACTCTACTGGTCCTCTACAGTTTTGATTAGGCTAGCGATAGGTATTAGCTCTCGACTTCTTGCTGTTAAGAATTAGTACGAATTGTCCAATAAGTAATTTGAAAAAACAAGGAATAAATAAAATTTACCAGAAGACCGGAAATTGGAACAAAAAATGTGATATAAAATTGAATTGTTGTTAGATGTTAGTGTTTCTTGTTTTTCTTTACTTACGTCTATTTTACCTTTTCAAATAAGTTTCTTACTTGCGATAAGCGAGTGTTGAGAGCACTTTGAGTCCATACTGCTGCACATCCCTGTACTCTGTGAACTCCTGGAAGCGAGCTATGGGCGCCGACATCGACATCTCCGAGTCCAACAAAACGCTGAATATGTTCTGGAACAACAAACATTTTCTATATATTTTGTACTGTTATAGGTTTAATGTCACCATCAAGAGAAATTCAAGCCCTTAAGAGACCATTACTTTATTACGTAAGACGATTTTAATTAGTTTTTGATCTTCTCTAAAAATAATAAGAAATAAGAAAAGGTCGTTAAAAAGACATTTTTTTTTCATAATATTTTACTAAAGGGGAAGGGTCCCTGCCCTTTAGTAAAATATTATGAAAAAAATTAAAGAAAAATAAATATAGGTATGTTTATGTGTCGTTTCGCCGTAACACCTAATCACAAGCAGGAGAAAGGCACAGTGCAAGTAAATATGGATGGATATTTGGATTTGGATGTATGGTTATTACTTTACCTATAGGCATCCGAGTGCATATCGGCACTCGCCCGGTTGTCCGAACTTTTTAAAATCTTTACTTTTGTGATCTTATTTAATAACTGTCAAGACTCCATCTATCCTCCTACCCTCATAAATCGTCTTACGTAATAATTGAATGGTCCCTAAGCACTAAGTTTTTGTCCACTAACAATAACATACGTACCTTAAGCCTAAGCGAAGGAAAATAATAGCCCGTAGAGCCCTCCAAGGGATGTTTTCCCTCAGCCTGCATCAGTTTGCAGGCAGTAACAAGAGCCTGGAGCCGTGAGCTGGTGCGGCCGCGGCGGATGCACTCCAGGGCTCGAGTCTGTGCCGCTTCGAAGCACTCGCGTAGCCATCGCGTGTATTCTGCCTCAGGACTTTGGTCTGTGGAGGTTAGGAATAATCAATCAGTCAATCAAATCATTTATTTGCATAGAATGTAGGTATTGTACAATACAGGTGTTATAAAAATATATATATAATGAACCAAGTACATTCTGCCTGAGTTTTGGCATGCAAAAATTTAGTAAATGTCAGAGTGTAAACAAATATTAAAATGAATTATAACGAAAATAGAATACAATACTAATTATTACAAATTAAAGTCAATTTAATAAGTTGTTTTATTATATTAATTTCAGGTCTACTGCCCCAAGTTCAGGATGCAGAGCATTTAATGTAAGTGACACATGTTTGCAAAATAAATGACTAGGTATTATTATTATTAATTTATAGATGACCAGTATCGAGCGTCAATGTATTACGCACTTCGCGTGCGAAAATAATTTTAAGGATGCTTTTAACATATTTAGATTTTTCCATTATTATAAGACACCAAAAGCATTAAGAGAAATATATTTTACACCTTAATTTTGTATGTACGGGTCGTGACTGCTGATTTTAGCGTCACGGCGCCGCAAAGTGGTTATGTGTTTCGTCCCTAATAGAGCAGTTAAGTTTAAGTTATGAATAAAAATTGGCTTAGGCCATTTGAAGTTAAGTATTTCTTAAACTAAAGCCTGATAACAGGTCAATATTAAGTAATTAAATGCCATTTATCTCAAAATATTACAGAAACTATAACCTATTTTTTATTACCTAAATTAAATCTATTGTCACGATGTAGGTGAACTGTGTAAATGTTTATCAAAACACTACTTCAATGGCTTATTTTTCAACAACAATGTATGTTGATAGTGTAATTCCTACAGAGTGATCTTTAACACAATTTCTTATTGATAGCACAACACAAAGCCTTAGTGTTAAGTACTAATTGGTTGTGTCATAGCAAAACAGATAAATATTCCATAATGTTGTATAATATGATAATTCACATTTAATTTGTAGTTAAATTGTATAAAGTAAACAAATTTGAAAAGGGTCAGACTTGTACACAATAAATACCATTTAGTCATACTTTGATAAAGTTTATTTTTCCACGGAATTTTAATTTTTTGGTAAGTCGCGGGTTCAAACCCAGCCAGGCGCATTACTTTGTGTAGTTTATTTCATTAGTTTGAATTCCCGCACTGGGCCATAATTCACCATGCGGGCTTGCGTGGTGGATTATGATAACCCATTCCCTCTCCTAGAGAGGATGCCTGTGTCCCAGCAGTGGGAACATTAAAAAGGCTTATGATGATGATGAAAATAAAAGTGATAACATATACACATACAAAAAGATTACATAAAACCCAATTTTTTTAAAGAATTATTTTTTTCTGAATCGAATAAAATATCATTTGGGGTGTCTGAGGTTTTGCGCATTTACACATTGTACCTATATTAGTAAGGAGTCTATGAGAAAGTTAAATGTCAGTTCGGAATCATTTAATTTTGTTATTTTTTAACATGTGTTTTGTAACTTTTGTGCTGTATCTGTATCAAATAAATATATTTTCTATTCTATTTGACTGTACTTGTCCTTGGGCAGATTAAATCTGTATGCAATTATCATTCTATTTTTAGTAATGACACTCATTTGACACATCAGATATCTGCTTTTTAAAATGTATGTTTCTAAACTTGCTTGTCATCATAACAAGGAAAAACAGTGTTAGTAAAATGTTAGTAGGTTTGTTTATATTTGACTAGTTGACCTGTCCCCACTACGTAGGAGTAAATTATTTTTTTTGTAAAAAATATATTATTAATTTTGTAATGAATTAATCAAATATATCATTATAGTATACTCATTAAACCTTTTGAATACTGTAATTAGAGATATAATATAAAGACAATAGGTGTGTGAATGCTGGTGTTCGCTTGGGGGTTTAATAATTTAGCTTGATATCAGGGTGAAACAATTTTCAAAATTGGTTCAGTAGTTCCAGAGATTACTTATATTTTGTATAAAATATGCCTACACTACGAAATCACAATCTTTACCTATAAAACAGTACTGTAAATAATAGTTTTTTTATTATTTAAAATAGCTGCCACATGCGGCTCCACCCCCTGGAAATTCCCTCCCATCTCATCATCAACCAACCATCAATTTTAAAATTTTCAAGGGTTTCCTCATTTCTTTTTCTTTTAAACCTATGATAATGTTTACAAAACAAAAAATAAAAATTATTAAAATCCCATACTGTTGTTTAGTTGTGAGAGAGTAACAATCAGTATTTCAATTGTCAATATATAGATAGATGTATGGTTATATTTGTCAGTACTTGGAAACATTTGTAAACAATAATACAAAGCTAACATTGTTTATGTTCCAACAACATTGATAACTAACAATTTAGTCAATTCTAAGTATCAAACTGTAAGATAGATTACCAAGACATTCAAAAATTTTCGCATGTAATATTTATACAGATGTTTATGTTATTTGTGTACTTGTAAATACTGATAAAATTGACATTTCAGTGGAAAGTAACTGAGCTGTTCTAAGTAAACAAAGTTAAAAACATTTAGTATACAACCTCTATAGGTACATGTGAGCACACAAATATTTGAGAATCATGTATGTGACCTTGAGACAGTAGCAATCAGCACAGGACAATGTGGGCACCCACAGTCAAAGACCAACAATGTACCAGCTTTAACTATGTGTTCAACTTATTTACATAAAGCCTGCACATAATGCAGCTCGTAATAAAAAGAATTACACAAGAGTGCGGCTTTGCGGCTGAACCAACCGTTTATATAAGCAAATAACGTCACATGTCGCAAAATGTGACCCAGCAAAACGTATCCCACTCTATATCCTTACTGCGCACTACTCCCTCAAATACAGGCCATGAAACGTATGAAATACTCCACTACAGTGCCTAGATACAAGCAAAATCAATATAATTCCTACAAAAATAATCTATAACATTGTACACTACTTTGACACTTACCTGCTGGTTTTAGAGGGACGATTCCTTCTACCAAATCACCACGTCGTAATAATTCAGTAAATATCACTTCCACAGTTAGTAGTAAGGGCGTATAATTGTCCGTTTCAGCCTGAAATATAATAAATAACTAACAATAAAAAACGTAACCTATGACGCAGTTTTCATAGCGCATTTATTACCACCCTGTCGGGTTTGTGCTTACCTCGAACATCTGTAAAATATCGGCAAGATTATTGGCATGTTTCCTAGAATTCAAAAACTCATTTGCTTTATTGCGTAGCTGGGCCGAAATCATTTTTGATAAATTTGGTTGCACAGCAGCCATTTTTGTATTGAAAAGAATTTGTCAGACAGACGGACGAACGGAAGGCAACATCACAACTTCAAAAAAGCGGATTGCTTGCGATTCGTTCGTAAATAAGACCACAGACAAGATAAAGTTATAAACTTAGTTTCTGCTTTATGGTCATAAACAAAATTGACAACTGATGAATTTGAGGTTATGTGTCAAATGTGCTGATAGCGGCTTTTGTTTTGAAAAGTTTTTCTTGAATTTACTAATCTTATCCTTTAGGAGTTGACAATGGACGGTGATTTATACGATGAGTTTGGTAACTATATCGGGCCAGACCTTGAGTCGGACTCTGATGACGAACAGAGTGTGTACGCCGATAACAGAGACGCTGATGAAGATGCCATGGAAGAAGATGAAGACGGGGATGCGGAGCCTGAGGTGGCTCCCATGTCCGTCGTCTTACATGAAGATAAAAGGTACGCTAGCATATTAACAGCTAGGAGATGAAAATCCCCATATTCAGGTGCTGGTCTACAGTTGTTTACAAACTCACAGGTTATCATTGTTTTTCGAAAAAATTACTATAACTTACATAGGTATATTTTAGTTTTTATGGTACAGTAATAGTATATATGGAACAATCTGTATATCTTTTACCCAAGAATGTTAAGTTTTAATGCCAGTTCTCAATTTCAGCTACATTTTGTTAGACTAAAATATCATACACAACACAGCACCTCTATTCTTTCTTAAAATTTCTACTTATCAGTTTATGCCATAACTTCAATAGGTATTGTAATGTTTGAGGGTATGGTACTTATAAATGGTTATACCTATGTAGGATTTATTTCTATAGTTAGGTACTTTTCAAATTATTATAAAAACCTGTAGTATCTACTTATCTGCTTGTAACCTACACTGTTTCTCACTGCCAATATTTGCAAATGTGATTCTAAAAATGAACAGCCTTTAACGTTTTGAATACCATAATTAGAGACATAATAGAAATACAATAGGGGTGGGAACACCGGCGTTCTTTTGGGGCTCAAGAGTTTAAAAACAAAAGAGTTTTTTAAAACTGGTTGAACAACAGTTATAAAGGTTCCTCTAAAAATCTTAATGCGAATGGAGTGTAAGGATATTTGATTTTCGGAAATTGCAGCCGCCATTTATCATTCCACCAAACTAATACAACTCGAAATCAGTTTGACGGACAGTAAAAGAGGATTTCTTAAATGCCTAATGATACTTAGAATGGATTATAGTTTCTTACCAAACCACCTCCATCAACAGATACTATCCCCAAGCAGTAGAAGTGTATGGGCCAGATGTAGAAACAGTGGTACAGGAAGAAGACACACAGGCCTTAGATAAACCACTTGTTGAACCCATCAAGCACAAGAAATTCCAGGTGCAAGAACAGCAGCTGCCAGAGACGAGGTATGACATGGAGTACATGGCCGATATGCTGGATAATACTAACCTCATGAGGAATGTTACGCTGATGGGGCACCTACATAACGGTAAGATTTATTGTTTTAATACTTATAATCAGACTAGCCTTTTCAGCGGATTCGCCCGCATACATAAAATATAGCCTATCTCACTCAGGAGTAAAGCAGCTTTCTATTGTTGCTAAAATTTTATTATATTAGTGTAGATAATCAGATAATGACTTTGATTCTCTTGTACATCGACTAAACTTATTCCAAACTATCACTCTCTTTTACTAAGGCGGTTGCCACACTGGCCCGCATTACGCTGCTTATGGCGTGCCAACGCACCTACGCGCGTACTTACGGGAGTATAGATCTGCATTAGGCGGTTCACACACTGCCCCGCATCATGCTGCATGTTGCGTTTAAACGTATCTACGCGCCTACTTGCGAGACTGCAAATTTGCATCATCGTGCGTGTGCGTTTTATACGCACACACGCGCGTAGGTGCGTTTTGTAGATTCACGCACGGCGGCCCTCATTTATTCGCCGTTCTCTATGGTGGTCGTGCAGTACTGAGCATCACGATCGTTTTGATAGAAATGGTTAATAGTGTGGAACTCATTCGGGACGCTGCCATTATACTAACTGTTTGGTTTTTGTACGGTCACAAATACACACACAAAAACAAACACACACGTCACGCCCATTCAAAATCACGCGCGGCACTGCGGGATTCGGTGTGCCATACCTTGCGTCTCGCCCCGCACCCACGCGCGGTGGTGCATGTTTCTCCGCGTGTATGCGCGTGATTCGCATGAACGCGCGTGGATGCATTTTCAGTGTGTTGGACTGTGCGTGTTTTCCATACAAACGGAGATACTTACAAGCAACGAAAGAGCACGCATCCACGCGCCACGCTGCATCATGCGAGGCAGTGTGAGAATCGCCTTATGGTGCGGGTTTTTTACGCACTAATGCGCGTAATTGCGTTATGTAGATTCACGGCGGCTCTGACTCATTTCATTCAAAATCACGCACATCACTGCGAGATTCGGTCTGCCATACCTTGCGTCTCGCCACGCACTCACGCGCGTGTGCGCATGTTTCTCCGCATGTAGGCGCGTGAACTGTACGAATGCGCGTGGATGCATTTTCTGTGTGTTGGACTGTGCGTGTTTTCTATACAAACGAAGATACTTACAAGCAACGTTCAAACATGCATATTACGCGCGTGGTGTGTGGCAGTTTGTTAATCGCCTAATTATTAAAACTAGAGTTTTCAGTCCAGTCAATCTAGTTTATATGCACTTCTTTGTGTTCTTACCCAACGTGCCAACTGCTAATCTATGTGTATATTTTGAAATCCGATTTTTTTAAAATAATATTTAGCAAAAATAATAAGCGATTTAAATATGTTTTTTTTTTTGTAAACAAAACTTTTGTTCTCCAGGTAAAACCTCATTCGTAGACTGTCTGATCAGACAGACGCACCCCAGCACGATAAACACAGACACGACGATACCGATGCGCTACACAGACACGCTGTTCGTGGAGCAGGAGCGAGGAGTCTCCATCAAGTCCATGCCCGTCACGTTACTGCTCAAGAATATCAAGGGAAAGTCTCATCTGCTCAATATTATGGACACACCGGGACATGTCAATTTTAGTGATGAAGTTACTGCCGCGCTGAGGATTTCTGATGGTAAGTAGCGATAATAGTAGTGACTAGTAGTCGTTTTGATAGAGGGAGTGGGAGAATTTTACTGAGTAAAAACCTTTGGAGATAATATGTTGGGGGTGTAAAATCTTACAACCTCCATTGAAGAGGATCCTCTGCCGAAACGGGTGTCCTGTTTGCCCGAATCAGACAAAACAATCGTATTCCAATGTTAACCCGTATTCTTCGGAACGCCACGGTGTCTCTTTAGAACAATCGCATAATCCTCGCAAAATCGGCGCTAGTAGGCCTCATGAGACGATGAGTGAAACATCAACGACTCATCGCGGATAAGTCAGCAGTCACCCTGGTCAACGGGTGACACCTGAGGAGAACGTTCACTGCCCGTCCCCCTAATTACGCCCCAGCGTGCTTTTTTTAGGTGCGAAATCATCCATAGGTGTAAAATCATCCAATGACATCTCCCACCCCTCAGACTTTTACTGACTAAAGCTCATTCTTAGTTCTCTCGTTATCTCTCATTCCGGCCGGGTTTGCTTTCAGAAGAGAACCCATGGCCCCAGTAGGCTTCGACCCTGCTGAGATCCTACGGTTTGCTGATATCTCCTTGAGGCGCGTGTAAACGCCGCAGCATGCTGCCATTCTAATCATTTATAAACTTATAAACACAGGTGCAGTCCTCTTCGTGGACGCAGCAGAAGGCATAATGCTGAACACAGAACGGCTCCTCCGTCACGCTGTCCAGGAACGAGTGCCGCTGACCCTCTGCATCAACAAGATCGACCGCCTCATCCTGGAACTGAAGCTGCCGCCCGCGGACGCCTACTACAAGCTGAGGCACATCATTGATGAGCTGAACTCGATGTTGGAGACCCATCAGCCTCAGGACAATCCTGAGGAGCCTGCAACTGTGTTTTCGCCGTTGTTAGGTAAGCCATTGTGTTTTTGTCTTGAGAGCGACCAAAGATTCGGTTTTGGTTTCGATTTTAATTTAGGTATTTTTGTCGAATTAGGTAGATTTTGAGGCAATGATTTGGCCAAGTTCAATAAAGTGAAATGTCCGATTTCCGTAGATATTTACAACAACTACAATACGGCTACAAATATATTAAAATTAAAAAGCAATAACATAGCGATTAATCTTAAATAACACAGCAAAGCTTGCCGAGATGGCCGACTCGATATAGATTTGCTGCCAAAACTGTAAAAACATTAAAAATTAGAATGTTTTAAAAGCGCGTTCTAATAGAACTAACCTAACTTACAGTGATTGAGTCCTTTGGTTTCCTCCCAGGCAACGTCTGCTTCGCCTCGTCTCTTTACGACGTGTGCTTCAGCGTGGAGTCGTTCGCGGCGATGTACGCGGCGGCACACCCTGCCTCAGGGCTCCGCGCACCAGACATGGCCGCCTGGCTGTGGGGCGATGTGTACTTCAACGCGAAGACCAGGAGATTCACTAAGAAGCAGCCCCATGCATCAGCTCAGAGGAGTTTTGTTGAGTTCATATTGGAACCGCTGTATAAGATTTTTGCTCAGGTAAGGACCATTTCAGGAGGACCTACACCGGTCACTGGATGTCTTTCAGCTGAAATGATGATGAAGTTTCAGAAGTTGTTAAATATTTAAGTTTAGTGATGTTTGTTAATTTTATAACTAGCATCTGCCTGCTTCGCCTGCTTGATAGTAGAAATTTATTCTAAGGGAACATAGTCCTGGGATAAAAAAGTATCCTAAGTCTATCTTTAGAACGTGAAGAAGTAACACACATAAACTTATGTCTACTTGTAGTGGAAAGATCATAAGGTCGATTATGCTTATTGTCATCATAAATATCTGAGTCTGTCTTTAAATGAAATCATTGAAATCTTTTTATGGTTGACTATTTAATCTCGTTAAATATGCCTTATTAAATTATGATATATATGATGGATGATTAACGCTATTGTGTATGTATGGCGATGTAGGAACGGGGTAGGTTGTTTAGTCAGTAAGAGTCTGACACTTGTTTTCCGCTCCGCCCAAGAGCGGGACTCGTCATTGGATGATTTTTACCTACCATAAAAAAAAAAAAAACGCTATTGTAATACTACGCAAAATACGTTCTTTAGACGTGGAGTTGCGGACACCAGCCCCATATACTATACTAGTGAAATTCAGGAATTGTTAAATTCTCTTGTCATTACTGATTATATGGTTCGTTTAAAAAGAATGTGTTAAAATGATTGTATGTGTTGAACAGGTGGTAGGTGATGTCGATGATACGTTACCAGCGGTTCTGTCGGAGCTCGGTATCAAGTTAACGAAGCAGGAAGCCAAGCTGAACGTACGTCCGCTACTTAGGCTCGTGTGCAGCAGGTTCTTTGGAGATTTCTGGTACGTTTAACGCTTTCACACCCAAGCGAACGCTGGCGTTCGCACGTGATTTCGCGCCATTCGATTGACAACTATGTCAAAAATAGTTTATAGATAGAAAAATAGTTTGTAGATATTTATCCATGAACGTCAATAAAAAGTTTTTATAGACAAATAAATTTAAATTTGGAAAACTTTCCGGTAATACCCGCGCGAACGGCGGCATTCGCCCAAGGGCCACGAGTTGACTGTTCAAGCTTATAGCATATCTGTGGACAATTATACGTGGTGTGTTATGCAGGCGAATTGCGAAGCGATGCGGCGCAATAGGTACTAACTATTGATACTCTATTGCGGTGGCCTATACGTGAATATGTTGGTAAGATGTGGCTGCGAGCAAAGCGAAGCGGACGCAAATAGTTGGTTTGATATTTTCGCTCGCTAAATCTTGCGGTGTGGTGGCTTGTTTTAAATGAATTGGGGCTGAGGTGATGACTTCTCAACTCAAGCACATGGGACAGAGACGCCTCGTCTCGTTGAATTTATTTATTTATTTAAATTTGAATTGCAAGAATCACCTTAGATCGCTTCGCGATCGCATTCGCGTGTTTTTCTATTTTCGACTTTGCGTAAATGTCCATTGTATATTTAATCATTTAAATATTTTGAATTATGTTCCAAGGCCAAATAATAGTGTGTCCACCAATAATGTCCATGTGTCCATGGAGTTTCTTGCACATTCTTCTCCATAGAGATCTACGCTTTGAAATGTGCAATTAGCATCATTTTATTAGACTTAACGTTTCAAAAGTGCCTGTAAATGGTTTATTTGGAATAAAATGATTTTGACTTTGACTTTGACTTTAATATCAGAGACAGACGACGTAGACTTCAATAAATCAGGAGGTATAGCTGCGCCAAGATTGTAAATCTTCGCAAATAACACATTCACTGCTTACGTTTACGTGAAGACTGACGCAAAGATTACTCTCAAAGCTATTTAGTGTCATTGTGAAATAATTTACTACCACATATAACCCAATAACTATAATTAGCTAGAATTTATCCCACGGTCGAAGCCTCTTGGGGCCAAGGGATGATGCGAAAGCAGAACACCAGGGCCCTAGGATCAAAGTGAAGTAGGAACGGGGTGGGTCGTTTAGTCAGTAAAAGTCTGACACTGTTTCCTGCTCCGCCCAAGAGCGGGATTCGTCATCAGATGATTTTTCCCACCATAAAAAAAAAAATCAGTGTCACAAGATGTGATATAAAGTAGTACTTGACTGCGATACCACCTGATGTTAAGCAGTGACATCACTGCTTAACATCAGGCTCACATCGATTTATTGTCAACGACTGCATAGTCGTTGACAATAAATCGATGTGAGCCCATATTTTGAGGTGGGAAATCATTAATATCTTCTGTTGTGGGTGGAGGGAGCGATAGAGTATGTCAGTCTTTTTCTGACTACTAATGCCTGTGAATGTGATAAGCCTTGGGTGTCGCATAATATTTCATGAGTATTGGGGCTAAAACTTCGCCCCTTTGTGTTAGGATGGTGTGTGTAGAAATAAAGATAAAGAAAATTCCGTTGAATAAATTTTTTCTTACATATTATATTTTACTAGAAACTAATTACAGTAAAACCGCGATCATAATGCTACCGCGAATAAAAATTATGAACACCGCACTGCTCTCAGCGGTTACTAAGGACGGAGTGTAGGCGAGGAGCAGCGCCGGCCGGCCGCGGCGCACTAGCGCGCGTTTGTGACGCAATAGCGATGCTTTCTCTCATCAGCCATCTCGCTCATGCGTAGCGAGCAAAAATATAAGCTGTAGGTCTGTTCCAGTGGGTTCGTAGAGATGGTGGTGCGGCACGTGCCGTCCCCGCTGGACGCGGCGGCGCGCAAGGTGGCGCACACGTACCGCGGCGCGGCGGGCGCGCTGCACGCCGACATGCTCGCCTGCGACCAGTCCGGCCGCCTCGTCGCGCACACCACCAAGATGTACCCCACCGACGACTGCACCTTCTTCTTGGTAAGTGCCTGTAGCGACATCTATGACGCTACATAACAACTACAAGAATCTTGCATCGCGCAATGAAAGTTCTCCGCGACATTAGGACATACACGACAGCCCGAAGTCAACAATCGGGCAGAAGCCCATCAGACTATAACACCTGTCTGGTTGGAGGATCCTCCCTTTTCAACGGAGGTATGTGGGACTTTACTCTCTGTTCCATTTACCCCCAAATGCCGAATATTCAACTTGACCTCAGAATACTCAATTATGTAACTCTGGGATGAAACAGTGCCACCCTGAAAACCAGCACTGTGGTCCATCGCAATGTGTGTGAAGCCACAGCCTTATGCTACGCGTTCGGCCGTTTTGCGCGGAAGTGGCGCATATCTTCGTATATGTCATATGTTTACTAGCTTTAAGTTTGCATCATTACGGGTAAATGTAAGACTATCAAAAGACAATACTATGAAACAAATTATTATTATATTAGAGGAATATAAGTACTATTCACTATCGCTCGTCATGTCTTGAAATTGAAACAAAAAAATTCATTTTTAGAAGTATTTTTTTTACACCAACTGTTAGTTTCAGTACATTGTTGGTTCCCATATCCATCATGAGAATAAAGCGGTTTTTGTCGTGGGCAGATTGATTTCTTCACTTCACTTAAGTTTCTATATTAGATCCGTCGCTGTGCTCGGGAGTTAATTATGTATCCCTCACTGTGTTCGGGATTTCACCTCGGTAACCTTCGCTTCGTTTGCAATTCAATATGGCTCTCGCGACTTCAAGACACTGCTTTATCTTTTAGATCTGCTATTATTGCATAGCTCTCAAAGACATGAAGATTTCGTGTTGTTCAAAAATTCTTCGAGAGTTGTTCGAAAGTCACTCAGAATGGCATGTAAACTCACATACACTATACAGACAATCAGACCCTGAAGAAATACGAAGTATGAAATGAATTTCTTTAAGCAAACGTAACTGAGCGAGTTCAATGACCAGTAGGTTAGTTATCGATCGTTGCGTACTAACTACCTATAGGTTATTGGACTCGATGTATTTGTTCCGTGCAGGATTTTTTACAGAACATAATTGTTCCAGGTGTTAGCCCGTATAATGTCAGGCACGCTATACGCGGGGCAGACGGTTCGAGTGCTGGGAGAGAACTACAGCACGCAGGATGAGGAAGACTCCAGGATCATGAACGTGGGCCGCCTCTGGATATACGAGGCGCGGTATAAGGTTAGTTCAACAATATATTTGTATACTAATTGTCCCCCTGATATGTCAGCTACCGAAATGAAACCACCGTTGCTATTTATTACTGGATAAGGACACAACATTTATTGCTCAATGAAAGTAGTGGGGGCAATCGGCCCATATGTACAATCGCGCACAGAAATTCTTTGCTCTTTTATAAGGATTTTTATTTGATATGTTTGAAACTTAACATATAATACCACTAGTTTTTGCTTTTAATTTTACTTGCAAAAAATAAAATAAAATCAAATTAAATTTTATATATTTTTAACTTGTTTTATCTTACCCACGATTTCATTAGTTTCTTTCTTAAGGCAACAATTCACGTGGTAAACAATTGTTTGCAAATTACAATCCGATCGTTAAAGTAGATTTCGTATATATCTACTTATTAGGTTTCGCCACGGGGTTGCACCCGCGTCTTGGTAACTACTGCGCGATCGTCTAACCAATCTAACTTCTTAATCCAGCCCAAAATTAATTTTACAATTCGAACAAATCATTCTAAAACTCTACAGCGTATAAATTTAACTCGCACGTTTAATGATCAGACGGCCGTGAAACCCGTTAGCTTAAATAAACAAAATATTTTGGTCTTTCTAAAGAACCCTGATCTCAAAACCACACCTATCCCTCCAGGTGGAACTAAACCGCGTCCCAGCTGGTTGCTGGGCCCTGATCGAAGGTATCGACCAGCCCATCGTAAAGACCTGCACAGTGGTGTCAGCAGACGAGGATGCGGAGCTGCACACCTTCACTCCGCTAAGGTTCAACACACAGGCCGTTGTGAAGATCGCCGTGGAGCCTGTCAACCCGTCTGAACTGCCGAAGATGTTGGATGGCTTGAGGAAGGTAGGAATTAATTATTCAACCTTTTGAGTACAGTAAGATATTTTCCGAACTGGCAAGAGGAAGCGCGGGACCACGATGGATGGAAAGAGTAGAGGGAGGCCTTTGCCCAGGAGTGGGACAGAACAGGCTAACAAAAAAAACATATTTTTTTGAGAGATTTTTCTTATATACCAGTGTTTCCAGCGGCAGCGTCTGCGTTATAGTAGAAGATTACACCAATTGACTATATTCCAAGGATGAAAGGTAGCTTATGAGCCATTCTAGGAGATGGTCTACCCTTGTACCAAATTTCATCGAAAACCGTACAGCCGTTCAAGCGTGAAGAAGTAACAATAGTTTTTTATTTCTTCTTCACACACGTTTGCAAATTTTTGCCTTTGTAATATTATTGTGATTTTATTGGAGAGTTACGAGGTATGCGGAGCAAAGTGTAAAATCCCACACAAGACATGTTGTGGTTCGGACAACTGCCTGCTAGTTGTGTTCGAATCTTGCAGAGAACTATCATGTAATGTGTGTGTTTCTATGTGGTATTTTAGATGCCGCTACATAATCATTAGAAATTTTTTGCTTCTTTAAAAAATTGGCTATATTTAGGTAGTGACTTAATTTTAGGTTTTGCGATTCACTTAGGTGCTAGGCTAGCTTACCCGAGCTGTAGGTAGAGCGAGTGGGAGTGTCAGAATTGTTTTTTTTTAACTATCCCACAACGTCGTCTAGTCCCAAGCTAAGCAGAGCTTGTGTTATGAGTACTAGACAACTGATAAACATACATATATACATATTTCTAAATAAATACATATATGGATAAATTACACCCAGACACAACAAATGATCGTGCTCAACACACAAACATTTGTCCTGGGTGGGAATCAAAACCACGACCTCTGGTATAGCAGTCAGGGTCTAACCACTAGACCAACAGGCCAGTAAAATTTTACTGACTAAAACCCACCTGTATTCCTTCAAAGGGCACCCAAAGTCAGGGTGACTTTTAGGAACAATTCCGCAAAAGTTATCAATAAGTATTTATATCTGAGTTTTAATTTAACTATACGAGAATATGTGTTGTAGGTGAACAAGTCGTACCCCCTGCTGTCGACGCGCGTGGAGGAGTCCGGCGAGCACGTGATCCTGGGCACAGGGGAGCTGTACCTTGACTGCGTCATGCACGACTTGAGGAACATGTACTCCGAAATCGATATCAAAGGTAAGCACTATACCTGGGATCATCAACATCAGCATCATCAGCCTTTTTTAATGTTCCCACTGCTAGGACACAAGCCTACTCTCCTGGAGAGGGATACTTAGGATATCGAGAGCGAAATATTATCTCAAACGGTTCAGCCGTTTAAGCGTAAAGGAGTAACAAACACACACACAAACTTTTGCTTTTATTTAGCTGCTGCCAGCGGCTTTGCACTCGTTATTATTATTTTTTTATTGATATAAAATGATACTTGGCTAGCTCACCTGATTTTAAGCAGTGATGCAATCGTTGATGGTGAAAAGCACTAGTTTAAGAGTAATCTATTCTGAAAACGGAAGATCGCAGCTGGCTAAGTTTTCCAATCCTCCCGTTTAGTCCGAACCACAGATGTGTCAACAATGTGATAGCAGAAGATTATTCTATCGGAATATTCGTTGTGTGCGCGATGACAGCGCCCCTAGTGGCCGCAACTATTCAGGACTTGTCATCTGTCAACTAGATGATAAGATATTTTTGTGATATTGATTTTCGACTAGTTTTTCAACGAAATTGAAAAAAATAGTGTAAAAAGTGAGTGTGTATATTATACCTAGCGATTTTCTTCCTCGTGAAAAATATGGATATATTTTTTTTTCTCTTCATAGCAGCTATCCATTTTTGTCTTTGCTGTAACGTCCACTTTGATGTTGGAAACGAATAAAACTTGCACGAACTGTTTTTCCCATTGTTTTTACAATTTACGACACAGCATGTACTATGACCTATATCCTATATCGCAAATTTTTACGTTTTTACTTAAAATTATAAAGGAAGTTATGAAAATAAAGCAATTTGACACATGACAGCCCAGAATTAATTCACATTTCTGCCACGTCGTGCGCTACGATCGATTTGCCGTACACCACCACCCACTCCGCACATAGCCAATACTTCCGGAATAATAAAGGCTACTTATTATTATACAATTCCAGGACGTAGTCTACCTTAGGTCAAATTTTGTTTTGTCAAAATCCATTCTGACGTTTGAGCGTGGACAGGTTAGTAATAAACATACATACATTCGCGTTTAGAATATTAAAGTGATATTATTCTTTCATCAGTGGCGGACCCCGTGGTATCGTTCTGCGAGACAGTAGTGGAGACGTCTTCGCTAAAGTGCTTCGCGGAGACGCCCAACAAGCGCAACAAGCTGACCATGATCGCCGAGCCGCTGGAGCGCGGCCTGGCCGAGGACATCGAGGCCGGCGCCGTCTGCGTCACCTGGGACAGGAAGCGCCTCGGGGAGTTCTTCCAGTCCAAGTGAGTAGTGTGTAGTGGGATGATGCTAACCGATCCGATCCCAGCTAAGGGTTGGTGCGAAAGCGTTATACCGGGGCTCTAGAAATATGGCAAGGGAGGAAAGGGGTAAGTTTTTTAGTAAGTAAGAGTCTGACACTGTTTCCCGCTCCGCCTACGAGCGGGACTCGTCATTGGATGATTTTTACATACAATAAAAAAAAAACTCGGTCAAATCTGTTTGATCAAACCTGTAGCGTCATACCGTATGGCCGGTGTTAAAGTCTGATGTAAGAGTCTAACCAAAGCTGCAGCAGATAAAACGCCTTTGCGGCCGACGAGCATTGGGTAGCTCGCCGGCTGACCACTCTACAAGGACGGAGATCGAATAGTTTTCTACATGTCTTAAAGAGACATTAGCAAAACCTTGAAAGAGTTACCATGACCCTCGAACGCAAATCCAGCTGTCTAAAAGACACTACTACCACTAAAAGTCGCTCTCCCACTCACACCAAGGGACTGAAAAAAAAATTGATAATTTAAAGAAAATTAGATATGCTGCAGGATTTAAGAATTTATAACACAACCTGATTTCTAATTTATACTTCTTTGATATTGGGTAAAGCTTTCAGATATGTTTCCAATTAATATAATGTTTAATTCATCAGATACGACTGGGATTTGCTGGCTGCGCGTTCGATCTGGGCGTTCGGACCAGACTCAACAGGACCGAACATCCTGGTGGACGACACACTGCCCTCCGAGGTCGACAAGAATCTGCTGGCGTCCGTCAAAGATAGTATAGTACAAGGTGAGCCGAGATTAACTTACCTATAATACTGATATCTTTAATTCACGAATGTGGCTATGATTGCTGGATGTTTAAGCGGCACGATTGGCGCAGTAGTTGAGAGATTGACTGCTGCGCAGTGTGTCGTGGGTTCGATTTCCGCTCGGAACAAATTGTATCGTGTAATTAGCTACACGATTGGCGCAGTAGTTGAGAGATTGGCAGCTGCGCTGTGTGTCCTGGGTTCGATTCCCGTTCGGAACAAATATTTGTATCGTGTACAGATGCCGTTCCGGGTCTGGGTGTCTTGTTTAAGTGAATCCAGGAATAATTTCTAGTATTCGGCAAAGTTTAACTTTTAAAAATCCTTCAGTAATTTTAAGTGGATCTACTTTGCGCTTTATGCTTTCACTTTGCCCCACTCCCATCCCTCAATCTGCTCATAGAGACCCTGCAAACGGGTCGAAGCCCAATAGGGCCCAGGGTCTTTTTTTGAAAGGAAGGCTTGGCCCCTGTTTGAAAGGTAAATAAGTAATGGGTAGGGGTGTTTAATCAGTAAGAGAAATAAATGACGCGCGGCAGCAACGCGGCTGCAGCGCAGCACGTTGTGGCTAATTTGAAGGCGCCCTAAGAGTCTGACACTGTCATTTGTCATTGTATGATTTTTATCCATCATAAAAAAAAACCCTCAATCTGCTTATTGTACCTAAGATCAACAACTGACTCATAAATTTCTGCAGGTTTCCAATGGGGCACACGAGAAGGTCCACTGTGTGAAGAGCCGATCCGTAACGTGAAGTTCAAGATATTGGACGCGGTCATAGCGCAGGAGCCACTACACAGGGGCGGCGGACAGATTATACCTACGGCTAGGAGGGTATGTGCTCATATTATCTACTTTGTGTTATTTTATAATTTCTTTTGGAAAACAAACTGTTACAGTCTTACTTTATACACCATTAAATTTCTATCATTTTCATCCCGTGGAGATTTGATCTAGTACATGAAAAACTATCGATTTGTAAACATAACATAAAAAAATAATGATTTTTTTTTTTAAAGTCGTAATATAATATGATAATATAATATAATATTTATAATATAATAAATAAATTGGGTTCTATTTTCTATTTTATTATTCTGTGAGCCCTATGTGAATTTCCATGCAGACGAGAAAACAGAAACAAAAAGGTGGAACCGTATTTAAGTGGGAGTTTACTAATATATTTGTACTCCACGACACAGGGAATCCTAGTGTGGAGTTCAAAGATCCGTTAAATGCTTTGTAGTTACTTTTTTTAACAATAAAAATATTTGTATACTGTGTGTGCAGGTGGCGTACTCAGCATTCCTAATGGCGACACCGCGTCTTATGGAGCCCTATTTGTTCGTGGAGGTGCAGGCGCCGGCCGACTGTGTGTCTGCGGTATACACAGTGTTGGCCAAGAGAAGAGGTACAGACAACACCATGTTTTTAACTTAGAATGTTTATTTATAAGTACCTACATCTGTTTGGGGCGAATTTTGCAAATGGAGTTTGGAACAGTTTACCCTAAACATTTGAGCCGATATTTAGATACCTATGTGAACTTAGATGACAAAGTTTGGGGGTGTGCGGAACAGACAGTAAAGTCCCACATACCTCCTTTGAAAAGTGAGGATCCTCAGACCAGACGGGTGTTATAGTCTCTCTGATTTCGGTCTATATATGTTCAAATCGCGCGGAGAACTTTGATTGCGCGATACAGAATTAGTTCTTTTGTGACGCCATAGATGGCGCTACAAATGTGTTAAAATGGTGTCTACTTGGCCCCTACAATTTTTTTTTTACAAATGCTTTGTTTACCCTATGAGACGTATCATTGATACGGCAAATACGGCGTTAGCTACGCTCCTGGGCTAAAAATCGATTTCTAAAATGCAGGTTCAACCCCGGCGATTTCTGAAATGAAGGTTTAGCCCTTTGTGTGGAGGAGTGCTTTTTATTTATTTCCTTACCGAAAAAATAATTGATTTGTTATTTTGCTCGTCAGGTCACGTGACACAAGACGCGCCGGTTCCGGGCTCGCCGCTGTACACGATCAAGGCGTTCGTGCCCGCCATCGACTCGTTCGGCTTCGAGACGGACCTGCGCACGCACACGCAGGGCCAGGCCTTCTGCCTGCAGGTCTTCCACCACTGGCAGATCGTGCCCGGGGACCCGCTCGACAAGAGCATCGTCATCAGGTACGGGATATACTTTTCAGTTTATTCTAGTCTTCATCATGTTCCTGTCCTTTTACTTTGCGTTAGAAATGAGAATAGGATCGACCGCCATGTTGTGACGTCATGTCGTACTGTCAAATCGAAGAAATTTTGGCAAAATAAAGATTTTTACCACATAGAGAAATAAAAAAAAACACATCCTCCAGATAAAATTGCTGGATGATTGAAACGTCTATCCTTAGTATACTAACATTGTTCTAATAAGTGATTGTATATTAAATTAATATTATATCATATACCTAAAATGTACTGTAAATTCACAGGCCCCTAGAACCGCAGCCGGCGACGCACTTGGCTCGCGAGTTCATGATCAAGACGCGGCGCCGCAAGGGGCTCAGCGAGGACGTCTCCATCAACAAGTTCTTCGACGACCCCATGTTGCTGGAGCTCGCGCGGCAGGACGTGCAGTTGAATTAAATTAATTTAATAGTTAATAAATACTAAATATTGCAATCAGATTGTTTTTATTTTTACGTCAAGAGTTTATACAAAGACATGTGACATCCACCAATCCGCACTGGGCCCGCGTGGTGGCTCATTCCCTCTCCTAGAGAGGAGGCCTGTGTCCCAGCAGGGGGAACATTAAAAAGGCTGATCATCATGATGATGACGTCAAGAGGTTACTTCTAGGTCGCGCTTCATCGTTGACCGCATCGTCGCTTTCCATCAGGTGAGATAGTGGTCAAACGCGAACCTATAATCAATTTAAAAAAATACTGAGTTCTCCAAAACATTAATCTATTAAATTACCAGGTTAATATAGTCTTGTCAATGGAGAAATTATTGTTACGTAGCAAAATGTCGATGACTAACTAAAAACAAAGGCCAATTAGTAAGCAGCGTTTATCGAGTCGACTAGTCCGCGCTGACGACGAGGTCAGAGCACTTTTGTGAGAGACTGCGCGGGTTCCCGTTAAGCGGGCGTCCGTCGCGTGTCTATGCGCGTATGTCGGGAGCAGCAGTCCAGGTTGAGGATACCGTCTTCACAGTCACGCTAGTTTAACTATAACAGTGTGTATGAAGTCGTGTCGATGGAGAACTTGAATGTATGTCGTAGCAAAAGAGGCGCGGCTGTCTGCGATGGGACACTTTTGTATAGGTCTGTGAGAATCTGGTTCGCCTACTCATTCCACCTAGAGCGGGGGAGGCAATGGTTAAGAAACTGAAAGTTTTTCTCTTGGCGCCTCACCCGATGCGTTTGTGAGGTTTGATAAACAGTGACATAAGATGTTGATTTCGTTGCATTATTAAAGAAAATTTATTTCGAGTTCAGCGCATGCCTATTCAAGTATAGATTTGAATTGTTCGTGTTATTATTACGTCAAAAAAATAGGGACATGAAATGAACACTAGAGGTTCGCTTGCTTCGTAAATGTATACTGTCAATTATTCTGACAACGTCAAACAAAAAAGTGTCAAAGTGTCAAAACATTGCATCGGGGAAGCAAAAGCGTGTTCCACATGGAAATTATTTACAAAATATAAATGAAATATAGTTCACTAGCCGATATTATATTTTAAAAAGCATTGTTTAACGTTTTACCTCGTCTAAGTAAAACACAAAATGGCTCGCGGCAAGGACAAGAAAAAGTAAGTTTGGTTATGTACTCATTAGCAAGTATTTTGTGTTTACAAAGTTTATCCTAACATTGTGTTATTTTAGGCGCAAGTTGGAGAAGAAGCAAGAAGGCGATGATGTCCCGAAGAAGATGCCCCACACGCTGGAGTCCCTCCGAGAGAAGGATGAGACTATGCTTGCAAATGTTGACGACGAAGAAAAGTTGGAGGTTAGAAAGTATTCTAAGCAAGCTTGTAAATTAAGGATCGCCCTGCTGAGCTGTCTCAATCATGCCACGAAGGCTAAAATAGAGAAACATACAGATCTATTATAGCAGACTTTGATTGGAATAAAGTGGACTTGGTATTGGTCATGAACCATCCAAACCTGATATAAACAAATACCAAACTAATGCAGAGTATCAATTTGTAAAAAATACTTTGAAGTACAAAACGAAACTTGTTCTATAGTTCAAAACATTTTTTGTGAATCTACAAAAAATATCACCACTTAACATTTAATTTTTCCTTGAATCTTTGATTTAATGGCACATACTTATTTTTTAATTTCTCACAATCTAGTTATGCATACAAAAAACAGCAGTATTGAACTTTCAAACTTGTAATTACATGCACAATTATAGAACCATAGGCGTGCGATTGCCGGTGCTCACTTGGGGCTTAAAGAATTAAGTTACATTAATTAAGTCCCTCTCCTAGAGAGGAGGTCTGTGTCCCAGCAATGGAAATATTAATAAAGCTGATGATGAATTAAGTACTACTTTAAAGGTTCCTAAAAGTCAATGAATGTTTACAGGCCCAAAAGGACATGGAATTGGATGAACTTTCATCATACTATGAAAATTCATATGAACCCAAAGTACTGATCACATACTCGGACAACCCACACAACAAGACTCGGATATTCGGCAAAGAACTGTGTAGAATGATACCTAATTCTATATCTAGGTATAGACAAAGGTAAGCATGTTTTCAAAATTTTTGTAACTGGCCAAAAATTATAAGAAAATCTTAAAAAAGAGATTTCTGAAATTAAAAAAGTATGTGGTTCTGAACCAACTCGTGTTCAATCAAATAAGTGATTTCACAAATGACAATGTTATTTTTTGCAGAAATAGGAATAGTTAACCATTAAAATTTTTATATTTTTTTATGTGTTGAAAAAGATCAGTACTTACATTACACACACATAAATGAAACATTATTTTTGGTATTAATATACTTGTGACACTCTATGGTATGGGCTATGGGCATTCTCTTTTGTTTGAAAGTCTTATGTTATTGTAGCTTATTCAGCAAGGCATGTTCCTGTATCTTTGGTTATTGCTCCATATCTAGTCATGTCTTAGAATATGATATACTTCTCACCTGATGTTAGAGATGATGCGGTCACAACAGAGCATACTTTCCAAGAAGTGGCCAATTCACTCTCAACTTAAAGATTCCTATGTATTTGGTATAGCATTGAATATTATTTCTATCTTCCAGGTCCTCTGTAAAACGCATAGTCCAGTCAGCTCTCCGTGAGAATGTAACAGATGTTATAGTGATAAATGAGAATCAGAAGCAGCCCAATGGCTTCCTCCTCATCCACCTACCAAATGGACCGACGGCACACTTCCGCCTCTCCAGCTGCAAGATCACTCCAGAGCTCCGGAAAGATTATAAAGAGATTACAAACCATAGACCTGAGGTAGGGATACTTGTGTGAATTACTATTATTTCATCTTGATATTTTTCTCAAAAGGCTAGGTAATGTTATTTATAATAACCCGATTTTTTTTATAATTTATCGTGATTCAGTAAGCGCTTGCCGTTGCTCCGGACTTCATAGTCAGGGGCAACGGCAAGCTCAAGCACTGTGCTGTGCGGCAAGCACTGTGTGGACAGGGCCTTATTCTCATGAATAAGGCCCTGTCCACACAATAACAGTGATTTTTTTAAGAATTCGTGTGATTACTCACTCATTAAAAAAAATGTATACTACCTACTACAATCATAGTCTAGTCTCTCCCACCCAAGCCATCGTTACATAGTATAAAACAAAGTTGCTTACCGCTGTCCCTATGTATGCTTAGATCTTTAAAAGTACGCAACGGATTTTGATGCGGTTTTAATAGATACAGTGATTCAAGAAAAAAAAGGTCAAGAAAAAAAATGGGTTCAAGAAAAAAAATGATTTGTTTATTTTTGACTAGCGACCTTTTGCCGATATAGATGCTTCTACGAGCAGTTAAATGATCTCAACTCACCACTTGAGCGTCTATCTTATAATAAACGTAAAAAGACACAACCCCCTCTAAGCCTCTAGCCAAGTTTCGATCGTTTCGTCAACGTCGAATGCTTTGAGTAGGACACTCTCAATTTCTTTGTTTTGATGTCATCAACGCTCAATCACACGTAGTCAGAATAAAGTAATTCTAGTGACTTATTCAAGCGTTCGATGTAACGACACGATAGTAACTTGGCTAAGAGGGATGGTTTTTTAAACCTGCTGTTTATGAAATTACTTTGATCGGCTGACATTTCGTGCGTACTCTTTTAAGGTAGATCTACGCTAGAATTTATTTCTTTATTTATTATAAGCTTTATTGTACACCTCAATGTGGACAGGATATACAAATATAAAAACTAAGTGAACAATGGGCGGTCTTATCGCACAGAATTTGTGTAGTTTCATTCGTGGTTGGTCCACAATACACTTTGAGCTCCACCCCTTTGGCGTAGAACGACCTCCATAAACTTCAACGATATCATGCAGCATTTGAGGAGTTACAAACCTCAATTGACTTTGTACCCATGTGCGGTGGCAGGTAATCCTGAACAACTTCAGCACGCGGCTGGGCCTGACGGTGGGCCGCATGCTGGGCGCGCTGTTCCACTACGAGCCGCAGTTCCGCGGCCGCCGCGCCGTCACCTTCCACAACCAGCGCGACTACATATTCTTCAGACATCATAGGTCAGTTTTTTTTTATTATTTGTATATAACTAGCTAATATAAATATGTGTATAAATATATATGTAATATAAATATATATAAAATTATAAATTAATAAATAATAGCTTGATATAAATAAATAAGTAGTGCTTGACATGATATATACATATATTGTATTATTAATGTAATACAAAATAGCGAAAAAAAATTCGCGCGGAAATAAATCTATGTGAGGACAGGGCCTAAAGGAAATGAAACGCTCAGGCTGTGCTCTGTGAGGCGCGGGTTTGATTCCCGCAGCGCAACCACAAATCATTTTGTATTTTCATTTATTTACATAATCACAAACCATAACTTATTTTCTAGATACGAGTTCACTTCAGACGGGAAGCGCGCCAAGCTGCGTGAACTAGGCCCTCGTTTCACTCTCAAGCTGATCTCCCTGCAACAAGGCACCTTCGACTCCAAGCGAGGAGACTTCGAGTGGATCATAGCCGGCAGGAGGCACCAGATGGAAACCTCCAGGAGGAAGTTCTTCTTATAGTTTATGTGCAACAGGAATAAAGTATTTTGTAAGACAATCATGTTTTATTTTGGTTAAGCCGGATAGTCTCCAGTCTACAGGTATGCCTAATACCTGTTGACTATCCGGGTCATCCTCATCATTTTAGCAGAAAAAATGTCCACAGTTGGACGTAGGGTGCGTCTCGCATCTGTCTGACCATTTGACCCCACGAGTCGCGCGTGAATTGCAAAACATCGTTTGTCACACGTATTAACCGATTCCGTGCGGAGGTCTTTTTAGCAATCTTTAGTGCCTGGCGTCAAACAAAAATTCCGTGATGCCTCTGGGGCACCAAGCGCCAGAGACTTTGATGATTCCTCTGGGGACTCTTCCGCCATGAATTGTAACTTTTAGCTTGTTCTCGTGTTTCCACGTGTTAAAGATTCATTTGCCACTGTGTATCGAAAGTAAGCGGTCAGTAAATTCATTCCGTCACAGATTACTAAATAGTTACTAAGTAACAGATACTTCACTCCATACAAAATTCTCAATACCTACTGCTATAATAGCCTACTTCGTCGCGTCAGCAACCACTGCATGCCAAAATGTGCCTTAATACTTAAGCGTACAGTTGTGATTGCATCGCACCGCGTGATCAATCGCAACTCACCGAGAAATCGCAGGGCTGTTTCTTCGATAAAATTAACATAACTTTTTCTATGTTATTGAATAATGTAAATAATACCTATATGTTCTGACTTATATGTGGAAATTTAAAATTGTATCGTTTATAAAATATTTTTTTATAAATTGGTGCTGACGGTGCTAACTGTGTAATACGTCTAAATAAAACCATTGTCAACCTTGTATTTCTTTGTTTGTTTCCTAAGTACCTACATGTGTTTCTTGTTTATGTTGACTGTATTTATATAGGTAGGTGCTTAGTTTTAGAGTTTAATTCTGCCCTACAAAGCGCAAAAGCGGTATCTCAAAAAAATCTTAAATATTGTTTTTGTGCCATCAAAACTGAGACAGGGAAAACTTTCTTAATGATATTTTTTTATGTTTCGGACAAGTTTGCACTAAAAGCCTTAATTACTTAAAATAAAAGCTATCTAATATGATAGCTATAAAAATAATTATTCATGATTTAATTAATTATTAATTAGGTAATTAACAAAATAATAAAGTTGATTTTTATACCATTGTACAAAAATCAACTTTACTGTTTTTGTGAGATATCGCTTTTTGGCTTAGAAGGGCAGAATTGTGCTTTCGTGTATACATTGTATTGTAACAAATAAATGGTTTATCTATCTATAAAACATAATTATAGACGTCAGTGGGTAGCTAAAATAAAAAATCTATAAAAGTTAAAAAAGTTAGGTGTTTATCACTTCTTTTACTTGATTTGCGGTACGAGTACGAATGAATGGAATTATTAAAATTGAACAACGTGCGTGCTTTTCGCTTGCGACAACCGCACTGAATTTAGGGCGCCGGCGGCTCGAGACCGCTCGGCCGGGCGGTAGGTAATTATAGCGCGCAAGTACATGGAGTGACGGAAGCCTGATTCCGTGCGTTTAAAAGTGACGATCTATGTGTTTTTATGGAAATGGAAGGTAAAGGACTAATTTCTACCAGGTGTTGTAAACCTTTTTGCATTATTTTATTGATTTATTTATTTAAGAGTGTTATATAGAATTTGTTCACGTACCATTTCATTTTGCAGCCAGGTGATATTTTTATTTATTATGCAGTGTTTTGTAGGGAAACAATTTTGAATCCGCTATTTCGATGGTAATATTGTTTCTCTACAAAACGCTGAATAATAAATAGAACATATGTATACCTGAATGGGAAGTCCGATTCTAATGAATAAAAAATATTCTACTTGTACCTACAAACACTAACATGATTATGAAGTGTTTTATTTGGATAAGAATGTAAATGTATTTTTATTGATAAAAAATGACTCGACAACTTGGTTTACAACCCCTGAAGTCTGTTAATTTACGAAATTACTTGAAACGAACACTGTGGGCATGATATGGGTGACAAATAAAGACACTTTTATTCACGGGACGCACGGGACTCTTTTGACAAGTGTCGTTTTTGCAGAGTTTTTTATGTTTTAGTTTTGTATCCTCTCGGGCACCATACGCCAAACGCAATAGATTTACATGGTGCCTGTGCGGCATCATCCGCACGGAATCGGTTAAAGTCTGCTCTATAAGGGCAGGCACACCGGAATGTGGTAGCGGCCAGCTGTGAGTCGGCGAACATTTTCAGCGTAATTTTTACTTAAACTTTATGTAGACTAGACTTAAGACTTATCGCGTGGATATTTTGTCGGTGGTACTGCCTGCGGCGACGCGAGGCCGCCCGCGACTTTTTCTAGCTATTCACGCGATACTAGTGTCGAAGCGCATTTAAGTCTATCCAAAACTGAACATAAATTTAACTTTCAACTCCACAGCGTAACGTGCATATTACTTCAGAGTTTTTAATCCGCGAATGACGAACATTGAAGAGCAGCTATTTTATTCTTCAAGTATGACTACGATAAAAGTATCATATTTCATTTCAGTTCAGAGTCCAAAAAACGATTTTAGCTTTTTTACGAAGCGAAGGTAGAAAATAAAACGAGTTAATTGTTAATTATAAGTTTTATTGCAATTATAACAAAAAAAGAACAAACAATTAAAAGTAAGATACATTAGGATTAAAAGCACAGCCATTAATTAGGCAGTACAGGTTGGGGGAACTATGTATTTCATTATGATTAATTTTATCATGACATTGTGAAAGCAGGGCATGAGCTTTAGTGACACGCAAAATCCTTTATTTTCGCGGATAGGGATTATACTTGTCTTAATTCTAAAAACTTGACTTCATCAGACGACCTTATTTGACGATTCTGCTCTGAATATAATGATGTCTAAAAATAATGACCTCATTTTTGGTGGAGAATGTGTGTTTAATGAAATACTTGGGTTATTAGTCGTTAGAGGTCTTGTCAGAAATGTACGGTAATGGTTGGGTCACAACACCTGCTATTAGCAAAGTGATTACCCAAGCAGAGTACACAAAAAGCTTTTTGCCTTACAAATGTAAATGTGTCGAACACATTTACAGTAACGCAACGTGGCGTGGTTGAGATCTACAGAGATACATCGCATGTCCAAAATAGCAAGACTTGCGACATTGTAGATTAACTGAAAGGGGATGCGTAAAAGACATTTGAAATAGGACAAACATCTAAAATGATGACACTCATTTCTATGGATATTCATTTAGGTTTTGGCACGATATTTTGTATTTTCCCATTAATGCCACAGACTTTAAAGATTTGTCCACATCTAAAGGGCAAAGTTCTTTATTATAGAAATATCAGTTGATGGCCGATAGGTTCCGCATAGTCTATTTATTGGAAAACTCAAAGTTGGAAGTCCTACAAGATGGACCGATGACCTGGCCGGGGTTGCCGGAATCCGATGGACGTAAAATAGAAACAGTTGGGACACCAGCTTGTCCTGTATACATAGTGTTATGTAGGTAGATGCTGTGTACATGTAGATGATGAGACTAGTCTTTTGTATATGATAGAATACCACGAAAAAAGGTTTTCTTGGGTTTGTTAATACTGTCTAGGTGCTAAGTGTGAATCTTCATTTAAAACTGCAGTACTTGAAGTCGAATTTTCATCTTCATTCCAGTTTTACCTGTAACAAGAATATTCATAATTTAGTTTCGGCTGACAATTGTTTCCATTTGTAATGTTCTGTTGGTGCAATATTTGTAGTGTGTCGTTATAACCGAGGCGACGTCGAGCGCCGCCCCCGGCAGTTTTAACCACGGTCATCTGTGTCTCAGCTTACAGAATGCTACTTTATGAGATTGCATTCTCATAGGATTGAGACAGACAACGAAAAATTGGCATATTAACAGATAAATTTGCAAAGCTTAACGATTCCTTAATATCTTCTTCGAGGTTACCCAAAATAATCCGATTTCATTGCTAGAAAATGTCCAAGATCACAAAAATAATATTAAAGACCGCTTTACGCACTTATTTCAGTTTTAAAAATAAAGAATGTCAATAATGTAGCTGGTTCATTGAGCATTATTGCTCTATGTAGAGCATAAATCATACCAAAATAATTGACACGAAAATAAGTTTGAAATAAAGTTAAATAAATAAAAGCTTGGACTAGGTATGTGTAGTTTATAACTTGTAGTGACTACCATCATGAAGTATTTGCCAATTAGAACAGTTTAAATCAATCAGGACCAATTAAACTGATTATTTTTAATTGAGAAGGCAAACTGAGATAACTAATTATATTATTGACATTGGATGCTGGTTTGTTCATTGTCCCATAGTATTTACAATATTTTATTATACTGTAGTAGAATGTGGGGAATAATTAAGTTGCAATTGTAGTCGAAATCTAAGAGTAAATAATAACATTACAGCTATCTATAACAAAGCCGAAAGTTCGTATGTGGATATAGATATATGGATGTTTGTTACTCTTTCTAGCAAAAACTACTGAATGGATTTTAATGAAGCTTTACAATAATATAATTTATACATAAGCTACAACTTTTAATATTATTGTAAGCTACTCAAAGTACTAATCCTGCGCAGATGAAATCGCGGTCATCACCTAGTTATGTAAACAAATAAAATTTGAAATCTCACCTTTAATCTTTGTTGTTACATCATTCTTCATTCAGGTCTTAGTATTGTGATTCTAAAACAAAGGAAAAACCAAATTAATTACACATTTAAAACGGCAATATAAATATTTATAGTGTGCTTGTTATACTCAGACGCGTAAGGTAGTCAACATGGTGTTGTGGGTTCGCTCTGTTGAGGGAGACCTGAAGGTCTAGTCATCATTGTAAATAACTTGAATAAATAAATTGATCCCTACTTTCCTTAGTCACTTCATCACTCTTCAACGGTTGGACTAATGACTAATTCTTTTTTAGTTCTGTTAGTTAGGTTAGTTGTCAGGCTTTTATAAAAGAAAAATTAATTAGGGTAAGGTAGACCGGTAGGGTAAGTAGGTAATGTAACGTAGTAGAAGACCTCTACCATTCCATACCGTTCGCTCCCATTCTACCTGCCTGGTAGAGTAGGGTTCATGTAATTATAATTTTTACAAGACAATATTCTCATGATAAAGGGTATGTAATGACAATAATCGTAGCATTTTGTTTGATGTTTTGTGTCATTGAACAACTGAATGTCAGACACAAATCAGAAAAGAAATTAAAAAAGAATTGCACCATCCATGAAAAAAAATCAGGCAGCTGTAATGTAGTATACAAGTCTAGTTGCCACGTAAAATGTATGGAGACCGACGACGTGCCCAATGTAGTTCTACCTTTAGAAATGCGATAGTGTTTAGTTTTGAACTTACCTAGTCAAACTTTGCAGGATGAGCTGAATTTCTTTTCTTGCTTGCTTGACTTTTAAGTTTGCGCTGATTTCCTGAGAACAATAAAGACATTTGTTTTATTAATATTTGCTTCAAAATAAGCTGTTTTTAGGGTTAGTTAAGTTTTACTCAGACGCGTAAGGTGGTCAACATGATAGTTTGGGTTCGCTCTGTTGAGGGAGACCTGAAGGTCAAGTCATCATTGTATTTTTTATAGAAAACAACAACTAACGTTTCTCTATTAACATTACACTTGTACAAAATTGTGTAGAGCGCAAGAAATTCAGATCAACTTGGGCAGAAAGGTATTGGGCTACTAATCAGCATTATTAAAAAAAGGCTTTTTTTTTCGTTTAAGTCTCGACAGCCGTTATCTTAGAACACGGATTTAATATATATTTTTTTAAGGTAAAAGTAATAAAAAAATAATAAAACAAGACTTGGTTTTTTGGTCTAGATTAGGTGAACCTGTCAAGAAAGTCGATTCATTTTGTTGAGGCCATTGAAGTAGGATTTCTGCGATAGTGAAAAGTCTAAAGCCACACACTGCCATACTAATTGTTTGTAATGAATATAATCAAAACAATACTTTTTCTTTTTTAAAGTTACGTTTCAAGTCTAACTCTACTAGACCAATATTAAAAGTTCTTATACCAGTAAAATTATCAGAGTGAAATATTTTCTAATTCCACGTGGGCAAACCCGCTAGCCAGAAACTAGTTAGTTATATTTTCTAACTCTACTAGACCAATATTAAAAGTTCTTATACCAGTAAAATTATCAGAGTGAAATATTTTCTAATTCCACGTGGGCAAACCCGCTAGCCAGAAACTAGTTAGTTATATTTTAAGATTTAACTCACCTAATTAGACTTGGTTGAATAATCTTGCTTTCCATCTATGTCATTCTAAATTGGATACCTGAGAACAAGAAAAATACTTTTAATTCTCTTGTAGTACAAAGAACAATGATTTTTATAGGATTATAGTAACTCAGACGCGTAATGTGGTCAACATGATATTATGGGTTCGCTCTGTTGAGGGAGACCTGAAGGTCTAGTCATCATTGTAAAGTCTAATTTTATTAATTAAACCAATACTTTGTAGTCCCGTCGACACGCTAGTGTCGATAAAAGACATCCCTATCCCCCTAGCACAGTTACAATAGTTTTGTTTAGAGTTAGCGCTTGTAGATAGCCACGCCCCCAATTCCTTTGTTGAGATGACGTTCGAACAAGGGAATACAGGGTGTGGCCAACTACAAAGGCTAACTCTAAACGACACGATTGTAACTTGGCTAGAAAGGCAGGGGTGTTGTCGACATTACGCCAACAACACTCGAGGAATCCCCGAAAATTATTTTTTTGTGCTAATAATAATAAAATAAAAAAATAAATATTTTTGTAGTTTTTTTAGTTATCTTTTTATTTGTACATTGTTCTTTAACTTGAGAGACCCGGTAGGTAACACCTCAAAAAAAGTGACACCCGGTGCGGCCCACCCCACAAATGAAAATAACTTACTTGGTTGTTTTCAAGGTGGAATAGAAAACTGTGCGAATAGTTTTCCTGCGACATGAATAACCGTATTAGCGAGCCGCTTGCGCATGTTGAACGTCCCAACCACGTATTAGTGAGATTGAGATTGCCTGTGAAAAAAAAATTCTATGAAATATTTCTAATGTGGGCTAAACAAATAATATTGAGAAGAGTTAGATCAGTGAGGATAGTTATATTAACAGCACACAGTGTATTTTTTCCCCAAAAAATCGGACATGCCTTTTTTTTTGTGAAATCTTATACATAAATGTTTTATGAATTAATTAATAGAACACTCGTGCACCTATTTCTCATTATGGAGAAATAAAACCACTTTATTCTTTTTTATAGTGAAATAGTAAATCATCATAACTTTTGAAATATTTCACAAATTTTCTTCTTGGTTTTTCTGATCCATAATAATCTCAAAACACATAATACTAATTGATTTATATATTTTTTAATTGAGTTTTAAGAGATTTATTTACAATTTAAGCATTTTTTATTTTATTTTTTTATGGTCGTATTTTCAATTATTTGGATTTTATTTTTCTTTAGAATTGTTAATAAAATGTGTTAGAAGCTTAGAAAAAAAAATCAGATCCAAATAATGAAGGATCTCTAACTTAGAGGCTTCTAAAGTTTTCTATGGTAATTATGGTTTTAGGGTTGTCAATATTTCTTTTGAAATTTATTTTCTTTTGAATTAAAAAATGGTGGTTAGGGTAACAATTATTATTCTTCATCCTGATCGGCCGAAAGAATTTCTGTTATGTTGTCGCTATCGGTATGACCTTCAATAATTTCAATTTCATTTTCTGTTGCCGCCTCAAAATCGTCTTCAGCTGAGATTTCATACGGTTTCAGTAACTCCACTACCTTGGATGGTAAAGGCAAAGATTTGAGTTTTTTCAACCTATTCTGAAGCCTAATGTAGGAAATTTCTGGATCTGACGATTCCAGTGCCCTGTGAAATAGGTCCAACATTGTTTTTTCACGGTCGGATTTTCGGCTATGGTGTTCTCTGTCATAACGCCAGAACTTATTCCGCGCTTCACCGGCTTGTTCTGATAATAGACCCACTGGAAGAGCTGAGCTATTAATAATATCTTTGCCGTGAATGAGGATTTTGTGCATAGTTACTGTCATTGGGTACCAACCATATTCTGCCACGTATTTAGATGCTACGGTTTTGCAAAAATCTCCAAACTTATCAGCATCTACAGGTAGACTACAAGATAAGGTGACCAGAATCGTGTGAAGATCGTCCAACAACCACTGACTAAGGCCTAATATTTCTGCAAACACTGCACGATTTTGATCAGATAGAACGGTTCGGGCTGTGTTGCCGTCATTTGTTGTTCCAGCATTGGGTCTCACAACATCAACCAGCACTTTCAGTTCTTTTCGCACTCTCTCTTGCACACGTTTCTTTGTTTCCTCTACAGTGTTTGATTCCAGTGAACATTTGCTTACCCTCCATTTCTTAACAGGAAGCTTGTAGCCCAAATGAAGTAAAAACTCCAATACCCGAATCCATGCATGCAAGGGGCTTATTCCGTATTTGAAAACCGACACATCTATTGGCCGCGAATAAATAATATCTAATTTGTTGAATTGTGTAGAGGTTGCTTTGCAAAACGGACATTTAAGTTGAGAAGAAGTCTCTGTTATTGTATTCAGAACTTTGCCATCTATGCATGTCAAATACAGTTGTGGTTTTGCCCTTATTGTCTTCTTGTTAGATGTCGTTGCTTCTAATGTAGTTAAATCCTTAATTTGGTCATCTATCCACTTCTGTTCATTGAGTATTAAATCTTTCGTCTCTTTTCGATATTGGATATGAATCGGGCGGCAAAACCTGTATGATTGTGGAGTTGGGTTTAACCAAAGAACAAAGTCTTTTTTTGTTTTTATCCGCAATGGAATGAATGTAGTGGCAAATAAACTGTTTTCAGGGTCTTGATTATCAGAAAAATTTTGTTTATACAATGATTGACCCGAACTACCATCAAACCCCCAACTACCTTCAAAAATACAATCTACAGTATCAAGGTTTTTTTGTTCACAATATGCTGATATAATTTCGTCGCATGAGTGTACTAACCTTTGAAGAGTGTGAGAAAGTAAACTAGCTAATGGGACAAAGGCTTCTCTCTCTGTTACTTGAACTGCACTATCCGGATAACATTTTTGTTTTGCGTCGAATACTTTTTTATATGTAGGAAATGCTGGAAAACCTCTTGATTTTAAATCATGTTGCAAAAAATTGTATGTAGCTACTGTAAATTTTCTGTCTATAAATACTGCTAAAGCTTCCTCTGGAGAATAAGGACGGGGGTCTTCGCGAAGTTTGGTTGCTAGCTTAGTCGGTCGTGTTGGACTTTCAAGAAAAGAATTTATAACAAATTGCAAATCTTTTGATGCATTGGTTTTTAATTTTTGACCTTTTGCTTCTAATGCACTAGAAACAGCTTTGATAACTTTTGCCGGTGGTTCACTTTCTAAAGAATACTGGAGTTCTTTGCACACCCTTCGTTTTTGTCTGCCACTAAGTGATTCATAGACCAAACATGAAGAAGTCGAAGGAATGGCATCGATTGTGGGCGACACGGCAATATCAAAAATATTTTGTTCAGGGACTATATGTAAATCTTGAACACTATGATTTGGATCAGTATTGGACTCTGAAATTTGTTGCTGATGATGAGGTGCAAATTCATATCTGTCAAGCGATTGGCTCATAATATTAATTTCAGAGTCAGGAATAACCACAGAGTCGGAAAGTGACGCATCTTGTAAAGTTGGATGTTCGCTAATTAAAAATTTATTCAAATCATTTTGTATCGATTCTTTAAGCCACGTGTTATTCTTCTTTGCAAAAAAGGTCATATTATATTTACAGTTTTTGTAGAGGATTTCACATTTAGACGTGAATTTAGCTATTGCTTCTTTGAATCTTTTCTTATCATTGACATCAGTTTCGGAAAATCCTAAAATATTCAAAATAAGGTTTGACCTTTCTTGTAAAGGCAGGTCAGTAGGGCGAATTTTCAATCCCATTTCTTTTGATTTGGTGATCAACATCTTATAGGCATCGAGCCTACTAATTACGTCTCCTTGTGTACTTGCGAATACTCCCGGAGGATGAAGAGTACCGGCTGTGGCGTTATCCACAACTCCATCAACTGCCACTCGTGGACCAACATGAGGGTTGGCGCCCTCATGCCCTCCTTGCAGTAAGTCAGCCGGTCGGAGCCCGGACAGACATCCCTCAACAGGCCGGGTCAGGTCCTGTTGAGGCAAAGTGGCGCCATGGGTCTTTGACGGCTCCATGGTGCCTCACCCCCGTTCCTCCAGGAAATATGTGTTGGTGCAAGGTTTTAGCCGTAGCCTAACGAGGGCGGACCCCTTCCCTGAACCACATATCACCTTTCATTGGATTTTAAACTGAAGATTTTAAAACTTTATTTAATTACTAGCTTTTGCCCGCGGCTTCGCCCGCGTGGTATTGGGGTTGCCTAATAAGAAGTTGTATATCCCACGGGAACCTTATGTTTTCCAGGATAAAAAGTAACATATGTGCTATTATGAAGTATACGCTATCCTTGGGCCAAATTTCATACAGATTCATCAGGCCGTTTTGGCGTGATTGAGTAACCAAACCAAAATAAGAAGTTATATAAGGTGCTTTTAAAATATATGCCAGGCTTTTTGGGAGGTGTACTGTTGTGTTTATAGATTACAATAGTGAAGAGCTTTCGTGCCCAGGAACAGTTAATCCAGTTTGAGAAAATAAAGTAGTTAAATAAATATTGACTCTATTCTGCACAACGTGGTTCACAAATTACGCGCGATGTTTCTCTTCGTCAATGAAACAGCTGCTATCTCTTTCCATTCGTTCTACGAATGAAAACTAAAATCAGCTGACTAGCTTGTCCCTACCTAATTCACTAGGTACGCAATAATACGTAGGCAAACAAGTGTTTTAAAGTGCAATTACTTACCAGTAGTTACCAGTTACGATGATAAACTTCACATCACACTTAAACAGTTCAGTTTAAGTTAGTTTAAACAATAGGTACTTAGATTAACCTTTCGACTTTTGTAATTACAGACACAATTAAAGAACAAAACGCCGGCGTTCGCTTAGGGCTCAAAAGTGTAATATCAAATAACGATAAATTACAGGAACTTGGCGTATTTAAAAGTTATCCGACACCAACGTATTTAAAAGTTATTTACACACTCACTACCGATTTTGAAACTGTTGCACAAGTCCATCTCTGCGTTGCACACAAATGGGTTTTCACTTTGTTCAATGTGTCCGTTTTACTGTTCACTTGGCTAAATGTTTTTAATAAAAACGCGCGCGATAATAATAAAACTAAATCCCGTGGCGGGCGGGAGGCGACTGGCAAGCGGGTGGTCGGCCAGCGCGTGCAGTAACGACCGAGTGGCCGGCGCGCAGGCGGCATTCGTTTGAAATGAATGACAATCGTAGTATGAATGGCGCCGGTGTTTTGCGGCGCGGAGCGGCAACAGCGTATCGTAATATCGTAACACCGGAGGATGGTTTTATGCGAAAAAAGAATAACACAAATTATCAACATTTTATCTTTACTATTGTAATCTATAAACATAATACTATACTTCATAAAAAGCCTGGCATATATTTTAAAAGCACCTTATATATCCCACAGGAACCTTGTGTTTTTCCGGGATAAAAAGTTGCCTATGTCCTATTCCGGAGTGTATCCTATGCTTGTGCCAAATTTCATCCAGATCCGTCCAGCCGCTTTGGCGTGATTGAGTAACAAACATCCAAACATTGTAACTTTCGCATTCATAATATTCGTAAGATATATTTTTTTTTTATTGTTGTTGATATGTTTCAATAAGTAAATAAGACCAAGATAATTTATTCAGATAATATTATAAACTGCGTTGGAAAAACTGACATTTAAAAAAATTACTTCAAATATTATGTTTATTAAATTATGAGGCGACAACCCTGTCCAGAAAAATCTGAATTTTAACAACTCCAAAATCCTGCATAATTAGGATCCAAGAATTTGTAGGATCATAAGCATAAATAAAAAGAACATTACGATCCTAGTTACAAATCCAAATATGTAATAATATGGCGGTAAAAAAAAGAAAACATAAATTTACAAAATCAGCCATAAATCTGTTATCTTGAATAAATAAAGCCTAGATGTTTTTTGTTATAGGAGGGATTTTAAGACACTATTTAATGCCGTCAATAGATTCTTAAAAAGAAGTCAAACTTTTAAGTTATAACTGTTTCTATGGTTTTTCTGGAAACCATAGACATTTTTTTCAAGTACTAATTTTCAATATTTTATAGCAAAAGGGCAATCAGGAGTTTTCGTCTCGCATTTATAATCACAAATCCTATGAAATTAGATAGTAAAAATGCCATGTCCGATTTTTTGGGCGAAAAATACACTGTGCAGCATTACGTGTCAGATGTCCCTATCTGGATTCATCATTTGTGATTAGGAGTCAAAAACTGAAGGTTGCCTGTGAAATTCAATTTTTCATAAGTTTTTAACTTTTATATGATTTTTTTTCAATCAAGACAGAGTTGTATTAGTCTAGTGTTTTTCGTGTCCCACCAGCTTGTTTGCTTGCGGCAAGGCACTAGATGTTGATATCTTCTATCCCAAAAGGTGGTAAAAGAGCTGACTACAGAGTATTTGGTCGTAGATGAGAGGCCATGGCGGAATAGTGTGCGTTTGTCAGATATATCTCACGTAGATGATTTTAATTGCGTAAAGAAATATTATACGTATAACATTCACGACCGCCGATATTTGAATCTGCACAGAACTTGATACTGAAATGCAAAAAAACTCAAGAAAATTTGAATTTCGAGGGCGGCATTCGCGCTTTCATTCTTAACTCTAATTATTATCGACTTTATTCTTACCTTTTCCGCCATTACGTCAGTGTTTAGCTTCCATAAAAAATCTGTAATAGAGAATATTCCAATTTAAGTGTATTGTTAACAAGTTTTGTACATTACTTTGTCGTTTATAATAAAACTCAGACGCGTAAGGTAGTCAACATGGTGTTATGGGTTCGCTCTGTTGAGGGAGACCTGAAGGTCTAGTCATCATTGTAAATAATCCAATTTTTTGTCTCTACAAAATGTAACATAAACACACACTCTGTAACCGTCCTGGTCCTCCATCAACCAATCAATATGAAGAATACCATTAGAAAAAAAAATTGAAATAGGTATTTTTTTTTTCTAAAATATTCCAGGAAGTTTGGAAGAAATTGCCGTATTTGATAACGTGTTGTGCGTTTATCTTTGTTTACAATACTTGGTGACCAATCTATGTATTCCAGGAAGTCTGGAAGAAATTGCCGTATGTGATAACGTGTTGTGCGTTTATCTTTGTGTACAATACTTGGTGATCAATCTATGTATTTAAAATAACATTAAAAAAATATTTTAGGTAACCATTAGGATGGCCCATTGTGTTGTACACAGATCACCATATTGCAGACAAGAGAAAAAAAAGGGATTTAAAAAAAAATATTGTGGCTTTAGCGCAATTTAGTGCGTCGTTGCGTTTTTGGTTTGCCTACAATTAAAATTTCTAATTTCTTAAAAAAAAGCAAGTCTATCTATCATAGTTTAAACAAAATCTTAGTGCTTACATTATGATAGTAATTTAATTATCTATGTTGGGTGAAGTGGATCAGGGTGTGGTACAAGAGTGTGCATTACTTCTGTTAGGTACATGTTGTTTATAATGGGTCAGACTAAACACTTTTTTATGTTGTTTTTTTAAGTTTCTGAATCTTTACTCACATTAAATCAGGCTTCCTTTCGGTGTGATGAAACTCTGGATCTTATAGATCTATGGAAAAAAGGAATAATTTGTTATTAGTAGAGAATCATACATCATTTCAGTATGTTATATTATTTAGTTGTATCAGTGAGGATAGTTATGTTAACAGCATTATAATCAGATGTCCCTATCTGAAATCATCATTTGAGACTGAAATTAATAAAATTTAACACATAGAATGCCAAATATTCAGTTTCCACCGTATATTGTAAGCCTATACGAGAAATCTCGTAGTTGTATCTTTATAAAAAAAGTCAAGTCAAGAAACATTGCCTATAAACAAGACGTTTTGAATTTCGAAATATCTCGTATGCAGCATCTGTGAAGACATCGTCTACGAGATTTCTCGTAATTAGGCACCAATAATATTAAAACATTTTTGCAACGCAATAATTTAAGAGATATTTGGTAACTGGCATTTGTGTTAATTTTGGAATGATAGTTATAAAAAAATTACCTTATAATAGAAACTGCTATGTCCCATCACAGTGTATTTTGATCCTGAAAAAATAACAAGAAATTTGTAAAAAAAGAAATCTTTTTCAAGTTTTCGCTAGGTTTTGAATATTAATGATCAGATAGGAGCGAAAGACATTGCAAAAGTTGTACATCAGAGTTCAGATGAACTATGTGGTCATCATGTCAATTACTATTACAAAGAATAATGAGCTTTAACACCATAAAAATAAAGTTCACTCACAGACACAGGACAATCGAATCCGGAACAACTATTTGTAGGTCATATTTGATCCATGCGGGAATCGAACTCGCGACACGCTTTTCAGCAGCCTCTACGCTAACCAGTCGTTGAGACAAGCTCATGAAATGCGACAATTTAATTGTTCTGCTAGTTACCTTCTTGATCAAGTAACTTGTGCTTGCAGTCTTCTATTCTATGAGGTTGTATCTTTCTTTTTCCTTTTTTATATTTCAAGGTCTATATTTGCTATTCAGTTCTTGTCATTTTTGTAGCTCATGTGGTCTTAGGGCCTGTAAATTGTATAAATATAATATTACGTTTTGAAGTTATAACTCTGTAGTCACAGTAACATTTCTGTGTTTTTATCAGATAGGAGCGAAAGACATTGCAATTGTGTACATCAGAGTATTCAGATGAACTATGTAGTCATCATTTTAGTTTTAAAATATTTTTATTTACTTTTTGAATAAAGGGTATTGACCATCCTTGTATGGGAGTTGGACTAAAAGCTGTTCAGAAAGGATTTATGGTTAATAAAAAGACTAGAAAATCATATGAATAACAGTTATATTTATGTACAAGTTGTAGTTTTATTTTTATAAACTTTAGAAATTTGTTTAGACATGAAAGTTAATTATTCTTCTTAGTAAATTCCAAATAATAATTTATAGGACTTAAATATTTTTCTGTAACAACTATTTAAGGAACCATTTACAAGTACTCCCTATTTCTGGGCAGTATTTAGTCCAAACTTGATCAATGACCTTAATATATTGATAATTCCAGCATGTCTTACCTTGGTTTGTCTTGAACTGTTACTCGATCTGAAGCCATTTCTAGTTCTTCATTCTGTAAAACAAATATTTTCTTAATTTTTGTTTGTAATTGTTGTGATTCTAATTTTATTTTATCCATTATATAATCAGATAGGAGCGAAAGACATTGCAAAATTTGTACATCAATGAGTTCAGATGAACTATGTGGTCATCATGTCATTAACAAAAGAGATTGCCTAAACTTGTATGTGGCTCCATGCCAACTTGTGTCACACCAAATAAATGATTTTAGAAATAACAATGTTATTTTCTGCTTTAGTAGGAATTGTTAACCATTTATTAACATTTTTACTCATTTTTAACTAGGTTTTGCCCGCGGCTTCGCTCCCGGCAACAGAAAAGTGTGATAAATGAACTGCTCAACTGATTTTGTGCAAACTTCACATAAACCATCTACTAAATAGTCCGAACAAAGCTTAAATATTTGGTTTGGATAGGTGAGCCTGCTCTTGAGTAATAAAATTACAATGAAAAGTGGCATTGATTTCTACATTCATATTGTTTTTAAAAAATTCAGTACGTAATACACATGAAACATTATTTTTGATATTAATTTACTTGTGACACAACATGATACGGAATATTTGCATTCCCTTTTGTTTTAATCACACATTTTTGGTAGAAATATTTTTTTATAAGTTACTCACCATAAAGCATTTCTGTGCAGAACATAAATTGCTACCTGCGAACAATAAACAGAAAAATAAAATAACATTTTTGTGAAAAATCTACTATGAATTTTTAAAGCCTAGAGTCAGTATGCTTAAAGCATTTGTTTGTGCATCAGATCCCACAACAGGCTGCCCTATGCTAGCATTTACAACAAGAACAAAGCAAAAAGCTGATAAAGTACCAGCTATAAAAATTATTAATAAATTACTAGTATGAATAAAAATGGTTCCCTACTCTGAAGTAAGCCGTTGTGAGCCAACTGAGGGTTTTCAGCTGCACTGCACTGTCATCATACTCTTTGAGAAGGGATATGGGAACACAGATCATGTTGGTGTTATACAGTAGTCGATTTTTCTTGGTTGACAAGGGAAGGTAAAATATCAATGTCACCAGTGTATTGCTTATATACTAGCCTCTCGTTACAAGTACAATATCGTGAATGCAAACAAATTTCAATGTCACAATTATTACTCTATAGCCTGTAAATAAGGGACTATTAAACTTGGTTTGACTTGCGATTCAATTGCTTTTGACGCAATTCGGAATGCAGGGTTGCAGCAATAGATTCCCCGACAGATCTAGATATATAAAAGTCAACATCACTTTTCATTGTTATAAACCAACTTTTTAAACTTTATTGGGACTATTTAGTATGTTTATGTGAAGTTTGCACAAAATCGGTGGAGTGGTTCTTCATTTATCACATTTCCCTGGTGCCAGGAGCGAGCCACAGGCAAAAGCTAGTATTCTATAAACTAACAGATTGCAATTCTGGTGACATTTAAAAATAGACTGGCAGGTATGCATGGTCTACATCTGAGAAAAAAAAATTAAACTTACCAAAATAAATTCCTGTGCAGTTCAATGCTTCTGGAAACTCCTTCAACCTAGAACAAGGAAATACTTTGAGCATACATCGAAATACTTCATGTCAAATGTTTTATTGTGAAGTATGTTCAGATAGAGCTAATATACATGCAAGATCATGGTTTTTCAATGGTTAGCACTTTTCATCATGTGAATTAGACCTATGAAAAGAAGGCCAGGAATAAGTAAAACTACATTAGGCCAATGTGGTCTGCCATGCCATACTTGGACCTTACACTATGATTGATAGATTCTAGGATATATACCTTCAGCAGGTTTCCGATATTTCCCTTGTACAAATATGCGAGGTACATCTATTCCCTCCTTGAAGTTGACAGTCCGGCGCTGCACATACGTGTTCATGAGGATCTCAAAGCCAGCATCATTGAAAAGCTTTTGTAGCTCTTCTTCCGTAAAATAGTAGCTTCTGTAAATAAAAAGAGCATGGTAAAATATGTGCAGTAATACTTTATAGGCACTGAAATAGTATTTGTGGATAACACACATGTAGTAATTTTGTTAAGGTCAGTATTTTAAGGAAATTAATAAATTCTGGTGCTTCAGTCATTCATAAGCAAGAAATCTGAAGATTATTTACCTTGTGCCATCCTGCCTCATGTAAAAGTTATCAGAGATTTTATGTCCCGGCTTGAACCGCAGCTGCGCCATGTCGTAACGCCCGTAGTCGCGGAATAGCAGCACGCCTCCAGGGCGGAGCGCCCGGTACGCAACTCTTGCAACTTGCGACCACGCTTCAGGGTGGATAGCCGATAACACGAAGATCAAACTCGCGATGTCCACGCAACCTTCTTCCATATTCTCGAACAAGTTATCGGTAGTCAGGTCGGCGCAAAACGCCTTCATACGACTCGCATCAAACAATTTGTTCGATTTCACAAAGTCCACCGCACGTGGAGAAAAATCACACGCGTAGAAATAAAAGTTCGAGAATCCTTCTTCAACCAAAGGGAATATCATGTTGCCCACGCCACATCCAAGCTCTAAGAACGTTATCTTATCGTCAGCATCAAAGTTTATAAGCTCTTGAAACTCACGTGTTGTCCAATGCCGGTCCTTGAAAAACTTGGTCTCGTTTCTCTTATAAAAAATGTCCCAGTGACGCTTAGCCTCTTTCTCCAGTCGTGCGGCTTTAGCTTCAGATATTATTCGGGAGTTTTGTGCCTCAAGACGCTGTTTTTCTTCGTCAGTTAGATCCTTCAAACGATGAACGAAAACATCGCCGTTTTCGCCGACACATTGGGCTTCATCCGTTTCCATCTTGCAATTTACTGCTGGTTTCCAGATTATCTGGACAAAGCAAGATCAATAAGATGATGCGTGTCATAGATTTTGATATATTTTAAAAGAATTATTTTTATCAACACAGAAATAATTGACCAAATTTTCTATTTCATGAAAAATTGCGTGCGCAATCCCACGTAACGTCAACTCAAGAGAACGAGTGAGTGAATGAAAGATGTTATCGTTATGTCAAAATCCAATGAATGAACTCTGGTTTTTTTTTAATTATTTAAAGATTTTGGCTTGGTTACTGAGTCTTTGAAGCTACCTCAGTACATAAATTTTCACTTTGTACCTATTCCACTAATCATTTACATTCGTATTCAATGTAAATGATTGTAATACTTAAGTAATTACTTAATTGGTCGTAAATGCTTCACGGTAAACTTTGCAGTTAATGCATTAAACGAGATCGATTTATTCTACTACACAATATGTGGAAGTAGGTATACTTCCACATATTGTGTAGTAGAAGAAAAAATCTCTGAATTTCACTCGATACAATCCCGCCAGAAACTACACTCTGACAAGTCGTTCAATTTTATAACTGTGTTTGGTTGTAAAAATCGGTTTGAAGGTAGTTAGCGAGCATGAGAGAAAATATTTTCAAAACACATACATTATGCTACCTACTTTACTAGTTATATTTTTGAAGCTAATATTTACTACTTCGCTCGTTTTTGGCATAGCGTGATGATAAATAACTCATAGCCTGCTTCGATAAATCGGCTATACGATACAATTTTTTTTCCATTTCGGACTATTAGATCTTGAGATACCTACTAAATCACCATTTTTGTGCCCCTTTCCCATATTATTTGGAGTCGTCGAAACATGTTTTCTTCTTTCATTTTGCCCTGTCACCTAAATATCTAATTGCCTACAAAATAAATTATGAAAAACTGTTGTAATAAAATAAACTACTTATATAAATAAACTATAGTAGAAAAATAATCACTGTTGTGTTGTTTATTACCAATAGTTTTACTATTAGGCGTAGTTAACAAAATTATATTGATAAGAACAATACGATAATAAATAACTGCTACACCTACCCGATACAACGATTACACCAAGGCCAGGCTTTATCACAAGACGTCGATTCGCAATCGATGTCATCTGTGTATCATGATCGACATGCATGAATCCGGCAGAATGCGGGCCCTGGCGACTGTTCGACACGTGTCCCTTATCTGGGACAAATCATTTAGAAGTTGACAAATGAACGGAGTAACGGACTATTATTTGTTGGGCGCAGGCTTGCCAGATGTCCGGCTTTAGCCGGACATGTTTGGCTTTTTGCGGTCGCGTCCGGCCAAATATGTACGTGTTCGGCCTGTCCGGCTTTTGTCAGGCTTTTTGTCAGAGTGGCGATTCATACGACGATGGGCGGACGAGCGCCTGACCCGAGCAGACAAGGGCGAGCGGAGAGCAAACTGTCTTCCGGCCCGCGCATCGCACACTCCATCTTCGATCTAATCCTCACTTTACATCACGTATAAATATTTTTTTCAACAGCCCAGCTGTGAAAACATTACGTTTGGCATTAAAAAAAACATGTCCGGCTTTTAGGGCAAAATGTCCGGCCTTATAAAGTGCGCAGTCCGGCCTTTGCATTTTATGGCCTGGCAACCCTAGTTGGGCGGGATTCTTGAATCTATTGGTAAGTGGCAATTCGGCAAATACTTGTCGTTGCTACTCGCTGTCTGTCCCTATGTATGCTTAGATCTTTAAAACTACGCATCGGATTTTGATGTGATGTAGGTACTATATTATATTTGTATTATATTTAAGGTTTATTAGTACCTATATCTATTCTTGTATTAGTGTCTAATATTTCTTTTATTGCTTCTACCACTATTTTTCATAGCACAAAGGTTGACTGGTAGAAAATGCCTAAGGTACTATGGGACACTATGGTATGGTATGGTATATCGGGCTGATGTCCGCAACTCCACGACTAAATCGCGTATTTTGCGTACGGAGGCACTAGGTCCACCTCTGAAATTGTGTCGCAGCGAAGAGGAATGGCAGGCGGTCGCCTCCTTCTGCGAAGCAGTAATGCTCGTAAAGGAGGAGCCCGACCGCATAAGGCAAAGGCAACAGCGCCCTTGCCGTAACCGTCGCCGCCGCGATCCTGCCGATATCCGGCCACCGTAGACACTCACCGTACACCGTAGGCTCGCGGACGGTGAGCAGTGGGTAGCTCGCCGTCCGGTCGTCTGGTAACTATCCAGACCGAGTCCAAGTCGTCAACGGCGCGCACCGTACCCGCGCGCCTCAAGGAGTTGTCAGCAAACTGTAGGGGCCCTTCAGGGTCGAAGCCTCCTGGAGCCTAGGGTGGTGCAAACTGTTACCTAGACTCTAGGAATAAGGCAAGGAAGGTACGGGGTAGGTTTTTTAGTCAGTAAGAGTCTGACACTGGTCTCCCGCTCCGCCCAAGAGCGGGTTTCGTCATTCGATGATTGTCACCTACCATAAAAAAAAAAACCTCTGAACTTGTGTGAATTATGTGTTTAATAAATAAATAAATGTGTACTGTATCTCAATTGATTTCAGAAAATGGAAAGGCATAGTAGGACTTGATGGGTTAGTATTGGACTGAAACAAACAAAGAATAAAAATACATAAATATATCAACTTACTTATTTAGGTACTCTACGAGTAAATGGTTTCCACTGATGCTAGAAAAAAAAAGAATTATTAACAAAATTTATTCAGTACGGCTATTCTTAATCTGGCGAAAATATAATACTACCCTATAAAAATATAATACTTTAATATTTATCCTGTTTATACCTATCTAAGTGACTAATCTTGTTAGGTATAAATATGGAAGGAAATGTCTCAAGCTTCACACAACAACTTCACATCTCCTTACGAACGTTTATCTTCAACTAAACAACAAACAAAATGGCCGCCATGAAGACCGCCTTCATCCTCCTGCTGGTCGCCTTCGCCATGGTGATGGTGACCGTCGAGGCCGCCCGCGTCGGACACTGCGACCAGGTCTGCTCCCGTATTGACGCTGAGAAGGACGAGTGCTGCAGGGCTCATGGCTACTCCGGCTACAGCAGCTGTAGATACGGACAAATGCAATGTTACTGACGGAACTCCGCGATTGCACCGGTACATAGTGGAGCTTCTGTCTAACTCTTCGAAGTTCATCACTCGAAGTAATCAAGACCTGCAATTTTTTAGTAAAGTATTAAATTAATTGTTATATTGTTTGATAAGTTCCACTACTTCTGATTTCTGCATCATGTTTTGGTTATTGATTAAAAAGGTTTATTTATAATTTATGTTCTTTTTTTATTTACTTACTTCTAAGTGTACTTATTTCTTTTTGTGTTTCCTTCAGATATAGATAGACTATTTTTTTTACTAACATTTGTAGGACCTCTGACACTTGCCTAAACATTATGATGAACAAATATATTTGATAATGAACAAACAACACCTGAAAACTCGTTGGCATTCGGTAATTATACGATTTACTTGAATGTTTCGTATAATTTAAAGTTCAGTTGATTTAATTGCTTCAAAAAGTAATAAAAAGCTACCTATCACTAACTGCGGACATAAATAAAAGCTGGATCAAAAAGGTTAAATTTTAATAAGATTTAGGTATCCAGTGACTTACTATCAGCTGGTTTCTTATCGATCGCCGCTGCATATTTGACCTCTTTGACTTTAAACAAAATAACTATCTGCCATTCGTCTTATCGGGCTCAATTAGTAATTAATGTCAGGTTTATTGCACAATAAAATTAAATGCTAAGATGCTATTAGCAGTTGCTTTTTAAACTTGTTCATAACACGATATGACGTCCACCTAACATTAGAATCTCAAAGAGTTATCAGCAAACTGTTAGGTCCACGTGTATCAAAAGATATTTTCCAATACATTTGGAAAATATCTTTTGATACACGTGGAAATTTGACACAGAAATAATTAAATGGAGTTTGAAATTATAGTGCAAGCTCGCGCGGTTTTTGCACTAGGTAATGCGAAAAATAGTAAATTGTCGGCACACTTCCACCGTGTGCTCCACCGTGTCCTCCGGGCTCGCCTCACAGTGGCGACACCCGGACGTCTCTTCCGCACGAATCCGATGCAGGAATCTCCCGAACTTCCCATGTCCGGTGAGAAACTGCGTCATGCGGAAGGTGAGGACGCCGTGAGGTCTATCCAGCCACGCCTCAAAAAATGACAGCTTGGATCTATGTTTAGCCCATAGATATGTCTAGCCTATATTACTAGCTAAGCTATGTAAGCTACGTTAGCTACGTTACATCTAAGCTACGTTATGGAAGCTAAGCTTCCATAACGTTCATCATTCCATCACTATTAGATTATTTATTTTTGGTCATCCTCACAAAAGCCAACATTTTTTTTGAGACCTTCCCCTCGCTCTTCATCTACCCACAATGAATATTTACTACTCTTTGAGTAAATACTCCCGTTCTAAGATATCTACATAATTAACGAAGAATAGCTTGGTAATGTAATAAAAGCAGTGAGTATGTGCGTATGTTGATGTCACGCATCCTGCGATGTTATGTCAACATTGTCGGGTCGGCAGCTCGTTAAACAGGCATAAAATGTCTCTCAATTAGTCTCAACAGCTGACGGACATCAACTGGTACTGATTCACATTTATAGATCAAATAGTTTGGACTAGTTACTAGCTGGGTGACTCATTATGATCCTTGTCTGTATGGTTTAATGTGTATCTGTCGTGGCTAGATCGTAGAAATTATTCAGTTCGTGACGAAACTGAAACGATTTACCAACAGTCGATTGGCCCATGAACCATTGGTCAACATTATTTTTGACCCATTTTCTTTTCGTCCAAAGGACTTTTCATCCACGAACGTTTCGCCCACATAATTCTTCGTCAGTGAATGCTTAACCAACAGAATGTTTTGACCAATAACTTTTCACCCAAAGAACAATTGGCCCATGGACTGTTCCCCAAGAGAACTGTACGTCAGTGAGTGTTTAAATAACCTCTAGAAGCAATAATACCCTAGGGATACGACCGTTGGACTACCAAGTCACCGGTCGTAGGTTCCAATTCCGACACGCGCCAAATTAATTATGATTGCTGAAATCGGTAAAAAAGCATCTTGAGGAAACCAGCACACCTGAGAGATTTTTCTTAAGTGTGTAATGCCATGTCAATATAAGATTTAGATTAGGTTGATGAGGTGAACGTACTGTGATGTCCAAAAAGATCACATAGGCATACTGCCTTTATTAACAGAAGTTTTTTTTTCAAAATAAAAAAAGAAAATGTTTGAATGTAGTGAAGGGGAATTTATTTCAATTGATATTTGTAAAAGAGGAGGCCTGTATCCCTGCAGTGGGAACATTTAAAAGGCTGATGATGATGATGATGATGATTTGTAAGCCTGACAATATAGTCGTGTTCTGAGGAAATATAAATATAAAAAAAAATATAAATATTGTTACGAACGTGAGTAATCAAATGCCGGTTTACTAATAGAGAGATTTATTTTTCCACAAACAAAACACAAATTTAGTCCAATCGCCAATAAACCACTTCGTAATGCACTCTAGAGATCCGTAAGAATATCGCTTAGGTCGTCGTATGGATGAAAACGTTCTTCACTTGACTTGGGTATTCGCACTTGATCGCAGTCGAAATCAAACTGACTACGTCCGGCCAGTGAACACGTATTTATACTCAGAGCCAAGAAAATTCTAGATACCGAAGGTTCGAGGCCGCGCCAGAATAAAAGAAACCGTTTCCGCGAAGCAATAAATTATTCTTATTACCTACCGGTAGGTAACTACTCGACCCCACGACTCATACGAATTTCGACTCTATAGTAAAAGACTGAAGGTACAAATTCCTTTACCAAGTTACTTAAGTACCTACAAAAGTTCTCAGAATTATTGAGTACCTACTTATACGTGTCCGATTTTTCTAGAATTTGCTAGGCCCTGGTACGTACTTCTATTCTGGAGGTTTCGACTAGCAATGCGTTTTAATTATTCGGTGATACTCTCAACTTTGTCGAAGAAACGACGTGTTCTATTTTTACGGCGTAACAGTGCCCCCCTCTTAGTCATGCTCGTCCCGAGCATTATTAGATCCACGGTACGGCGCCAGTCTATCCAAGTGGACTACCTTAGGCTTCCCTCTTAGTCCTTTCTTGATGCGGTAGGTTACGTCGTTAATCCTTTTCATCACGGTGTAAGGTCCCTCCCATCGAGTTTGAAGTTTCGGCGACTTCCCTTTTCGTCGGAGCGGGTTATGGAGCCAGACTAGTGCACCTTCTTCAAATCCCTTGGTGTTGGCATTACGGTCATACCTAGTTTTCATTTTGGAGCTGGTGCTCATGCTATTCTCACGTACTCGTTTATGCACTTCGTCCAATTGATCTTGAAGGTCACTGACGTAGTCCGTAACTGGCTTGGTCTTGTCAGGTGGCACGCCAGTTGTAGCATCGACTGGAGGTCTCATCTCTCTGCCGAAATTCACTCTTGCTGGAGTATGTCCGGTGCTATCATGCACTGCTGATCGATAAGACATCAGAAATAGTGGAATATACCGGTCCCAGTCCTTCTGATGGTCATCGACAACCTTAGCCAGGTGATTCTCCAGGGTCTGGTTAAATCTTTCCACCATTCCGTCCGACTGTGGATGCGCAGGTGTTGTGCGTGTTTTGTAAATACCCAGAAGGGTACACATCTCCTGGAACAGCGCAGATTCAAAGTTACGGCCTTGATCGGAATGGATCTCCAAAGGTGCGCCATATCGGCACACTACTTCTTCGACCACCTTCTTCGCCACTGTCGTCGCTTCCTGATTGGGAATGGCAAAGACTTCTGGCCATTTTGTGAAATAGTCCTGGATCACCACTATGTATTTGTTTCCATCATTTGTAATTGGAAATGGTCCAGCAACGTCGATGGCAATGCGTTCCCATGGGGCTCCCACATTGTACAGCTGAAGCTTGCCCCTGCTTCTGGTCTGTGGTCCTTTCACAGATGCACACGCTGTACATTTCCGACACCATTGCTCTATGTCCTCTCTACAATTGAGCCAGTAATACCGCTGTCTCACTTTCAGTAGAGTCTTCTTGATCCCCAGATGTCCACCAGAAGCACCATCGTGTATTTCCTGTAGCAGGGGGACCACTTCACTTCGTGGTACTATCACTTGTGTGGTCACCTCCTTGCCATCGTTCGATTCCCATTTCCTACACAGCACATCATTCTCCAGGACTAAACTGTCCCACTGCGCCCAGTAGCTCTTTGTGACGGGACTAAGTGACGATACTTCACTCCATTGGGGCCTAGCTCCACTACTCAACCAGTCCAGTACCGGTCGAATATCGTCATCTTCTTCCTGGGATTTCTTGAAGTTGCCTTCAGTTCTAATCAAGTTCACGTGTTCTCTGGCTTCGTTTTGCTGGCAATGTCTGCAGTCTTCATCACACGGACGTCGCGACAGGGCATCAGCATTGTTATGCCCTTTTCCACTCCGATGTTCCGTCACAAAATTGAACTCCTGCAGCTGCTCGAGCCATCTTGCAACTTGACCCTCCGGGTTTTTAAACTGTAGCAGCCATTTCAGTGCAGCGTGGTCGGTTCTTAACGTGAACTGCCTTCCTATGAGGTACTTATGGAAGTGCTGCAAGGTTTTTACTACAGCCAGCAGTTCTCGTCGAGTAACACAGTAGTTCCTCTCGGGCTTTGAAAGTGCCTTACTGAAGTAAGCGATCACGATCTGTCGGTCACCTTGCACCTGTGACAATACGCCACCAATTCCCGTATTGCTGGCATCAGTGTCAACGACAAATCTTCCATCTCTGCTCGGATACCCCAGTATAGGTGCTTCACATAGCCGCTGCTTCAGCTCGTTGAACGCTGACTCGCAGTTGTTGTCCCAGATAAAATCTCTTTTATCCTCGGTCAGTTGATGCAGAGGTTTTGCAATGTCCGAGAAACTCATAACAAACCTTCTGTAGTATGTGCATAGCCCTAGAAATGCACGTACTTCTGTTTTGTTCTTCGGAACTGGCCACTGTTGCACAGCCTTTATCTTCTCAGGGTCGGTTCTCACTCCGTCGGCGGAAATCACATGTCCTAAGTAGCTGACCTCCTTCTTAAACAGGGCACACTTCTTTGGGCTTAGTTTTAGGTTAGCCCCTCGTATTCTGGTGAACACTTTTTCCATGTTCCTTAGGTTTTCCTTAAAAGTGCGGCCCATTATAATGACGTCATCCAAATATACTAGACAGACGTCACCAAGAAGACCAACCATGACTCGTTCCATGAGGCGTTCAAAGGTTGCTGGAGCATTGCACAACCCAAAAGGCATGACGTTAAATTGCCACAGGCCATTGCCAATGCCCGTACTGAACGCTGTCTTTTCTTTATCCTTCTCGCTGATTTCCACTTGCCAGTAGCCACTTTTCAAATCAATGGTTGAAAACCACCTCATACCACTGAGCATATCCAGCGTATCGTCGATCCTCGGCAAGGGATAACTGTCCTTCTTCGTGACGTTATTCAGCATTCTGTAGTCGACACAGAATCTTGTACTGCCGTCCTTTTTCTTCACAAGAACGACAGGAGAAGACCATGGGCTCGTAGAAGGTTCAATTATTCCACTATCAGCCATGTCCTTTACCATTTCTGCCACTTCAGTTTCTTTAGCCCAGGGTATGCGGCGCGGCCTTTGTTTAATCGGTCTAGCATCACCTGTGTCTATCTCATGCTTGACGAGGCCTGTTCTTCGGCAGTCCTTTCCCGTCGCAAAAATATCCCGAAACCGTAGCAGAAATTCCCTGGCTTGCTGTAGTTCTGAGGTCGACAAATTGTTCTTAGAACTTTCCAGAAGTTGCTGGATGTGGTCAGGTTCACCTTTTGTCGAGTCCTGCTTCACTGGAGATGTGTTGATTTGGCGGAGATACTTCACTTCTTCACATCTTCCAACAACACTGTTTTTCTTCAAATGGACCTCCTTTTTCCCAAGATTTACAATTCTCACTTTAGATGTCCCTTTCGTCATTACTAAAGTCCTCGCAGTGATGAGTTCCGGGTGCCGGTCAGTATCCTCAACTATTACGCATCTTTGTTGCCTGATTTTCTTAGGGAATTTTACTTCAACTAAAGTTTCTGTTCTCGGAGCCAATGTCGTATCTTTTAAACAATAGAGGTTACACATGTTGATTCCCCGCAGGAACACTTCTTGGTCTGGAAACTTCAATACTCCCCTATCAATATCCAAAACACATCGGTACTTCCGCAAGAAATCCAAACCCAGAATGCAATCATCAGTAATATTGGCAATTAATACAGAATGGGTGTAGACTTGATCACCAATTTTTAACTCTACATCTGTATCACCGAGGACGGAGACTGGCTGGCCGGTTGCTGTCTGAAGTCGGCAGGATGGAGACTTTCTTTGCCACAAGATCGTACGTTTCAGCAACTCAGGTCTTATAATAGTCCGTGACGCCCCGGTGTCAACGGTGAAATTGCAAGCTCTTTCATTCAGTATTCCTTCTATGGTCAAACTATTTCCGTTGTGGACTTGATTGATGGTTATGGTTGGGGCCTTAAGTTGACCAGCCAGCACCCGCCCCGCGGCCCTGGCGACATTTAGTTTAACGACTCTTCGTTAACTTGGGTTCCGGAGTCCACACTTCCCTTCTTTCTTTTGGGGCAATCGGTACGAATGTGCCCTTTTTCTCCGCACCCGTAGCACGTCGGAATATATCGGGACTTTGCCGAAGAAGAAACTACCCCTTCTCGTTGGCGCGGCTGCACTGAAGGCGAGACCACCACTTCTCGAACTCTGTGCGTGCGTGAATCCTGTCGTACGGCTTCCACTTCCAAAGCGTGAGCCATCGCACTCTTCAGAGTTTGGTGGTGTCCGAGTCGCACCGTAGCTCTTACTTCAGTATCCCGTAGACCGTCGATGAATGCCTGCACCAGATATACTTCCACGGTCTCCGGTGTCATCGACACGTATGCGCGCCGCACCAGCCGTTCAACCTCGACACCCCACTGTTGGAGGCTCTCGTTGGGCTTTTGTGTTCTCTCGCGAAGCTGCGCGCGGAATACGTGCTCGAGGTGCTTGTCACCGTAGCGGGTGTCTAACCCTTCCATTAGACGCTCCAAGGTCCTACCGTCCGAAGGAAGGTTCTCTAGGACCAGTAGGGCGTCCCCACGTAGAGCTAAGGTTAACGCCGCGAAAGACTGCTCATCATCCCAGCGGTTTGTCTTCACCAACGTTTCGAATTGGTATTTGAAGGCAGTCCATGACGACGTGCCGTCAAAACGTGGCACATCAAACTTTGCGGCCGACGTACAGTGGGTGTGCGCTGATGAGCCAATGGCAATGGGTTCGCGTGCTTCCAGCTTGACAATTTTTCTATTGATGTCCAGCAGGCGATCTTCATGGCCATCTATTCGGGTTTCCAAAGTATCAGTTCGGGCGGAAACCTCCTTGACCTCTAAGGTGAGATTCTTTACTTTCTCGCCCAGCGTGACGAGGCCGTGATCGATTTTCTCGAGGATAAGGTTCTGCTTAGCCTCTTGATCGCGGCGAGCGGCTTCCTGTTCGCGGCGAGCGGCTTCCTGTTCGCGGCGAGCGGCTTCCTGTTCTCGGCGAGCTTCTTCCTGGTTAGCCGCGATTAGGTCCTGGAGCTGGCGCTGGTTAGCTTCCTGTTCGCGGCGAGCGGTTTCTTGTTCGCGGCGAGCGGTTTCTTGTTCGCGGCGAGCGGTTTCTTGTTCGCGGCGAACGGCTTCCATACTAGCTTGCATGGCAGCCAACACCGCAGCGAGGCTCATTTCTGAAGTTGGTCCTGTTGGCATCTCAGCAGCTGCCGTTGCTCCGACACCAGCCGGATCTTCTTCCTCCAGTCGGTGACGCGCAGCATCCATCTCCGTTTGTCTCCTTGTTCGTGGTCGCTGTTCGTCGTCCCTCTGTAGTAATGGCATCTCACTTCTGACACCAGTTGTTACGAACGTGAGTAATCAAATGCCGGTTTACTAATAGAGAGATTTATTTTTCCACAAACAAAACACAAATTTAGTCCAATCGCCAATAAACCACTTCGTAATGCACTCTAGAGATCCGTAAGAATATCGCTTAGGTCGTCGTATGGATGAAAACGTTCTTCACTTGACTTGGGTATTCGCACTTGATCGCAGTCGAAATCAAACTGACTACGTCCGGCCAGTGAACACGTATTTATACTCAGAGCCAAGAAAATTCTAGATACCGAAGGTTCGAGGCCGCGCCAGAATAAAAGAAACCGTTTCCGCGAAGCAATAAATTATTCTTATTACCTACCGGTAGGTAACTACTCGACCCCACGACTCATACGAATTTCGACTCTATAGTAAAAGACTGAAGGTACAAATTCCTTTACCAAGTTACTTAAGTACCTACAAAAGTTCTCAGAATTATTGAGTACCTACTTATACGTGTCCGATTTTTCTAGAATTTGCTAGGCCCTGGTACGTACTTCTATTCTGGAGGTTTCGACTAGCAATGCGTTTTAATTATTCGGTGATACTCTCAACTTTGTCGAAGAAACGACGTGTTCTATTTTTACGGCGTAACAATATAATAGAAAAAATACAAATAAAAAATATAAATATAATAGTTTCTGGTAAAGAAACTGAAACGATTTACCAACAGTCAACAGCATTGTGGGTAAAAAAAAAATATAAAGGAACGTCTTACATAAAGCCACAGACTAAAAAAATAAATAGATAATTAATTAATTATTTAAATTTAATTATTTGTTAATTTTTTAGGAAGTTGTTGGTTGGATTGTTGGCGTTGTTTTGTAGGTAGGTTGGTTGGAACCTACGACCGGTGACTTGATAGTCCAACGGTCGTATCGCTAGGCTATTATTGCTTCTAGAGGTTATTTAATCACTCACTGACGTACAGTTAGTTCTCTTGGGGAACAGTCCATGGGCCAATTGTTCTTTGGGTGAAAAGTTATTGGTCAAAACATTCTGTTGGTTAAGCATTCACTGACGAAGAATTATGTGGGCGAAACGTGCGTGGATGAAAAGTCCTTTTGACGAAAAGATAATGGGTCAAAAATAATGTTGACCAATGGTTCATGGGCCATTCGACTGTTGGTAAATCGTTTCAGTTTCGTTCGTGGAAACTGAAACGATTTTTTTCACCCTTTTTTTCACCTTTTAGCTTTTTGACTACCTTAATTACAAAAAAAATTAAAGAACAATAGGTTTTCGAGCGCAGGCTCTCACTTGGGGCTTAAATAATTATAATTAATAACATAGAAATTCTACATCAATGATATGATCAAACGATTATTCAAATATCGTCAAATGTTAGCGTTTACCTACAGATGACCAAAAAAGCAGAGGCATATAAATATATATACATTTAGTTAGTTATATTTACTTAACTCCGGGCCGAGGTCGTGGAAGCCCAGGAAGTCGGCTGCTAGAAGCCCAAAAGGGGGCATAAGAAAGGGCAGGGCCAAAGTCAGTTCCAGCCCGGGCCGGAGAGACAGTTGCTGACACTGGTGCATCGGGAGCTGGCTGTCTTTCAGCAGCAGCTACAATAACGGCTGCAGCAGCGATCCTTGCTGGACCTTGAATGCGCAGTAACCGATTTTCGGGACTAAGTTAGAGGTTGCATAAATGAGATAATTTTAGAATAGAATAGAATAGAAATACTTACATTTATTCGATACAGACACAGAACAACAGTTACAAAACACAAGTTAAAAAATAAACTGCACGCTGAGCGTGCCCGAACCGAAAGGGTGAAATTTTCGAATATATTAAATAGTTTTTTAATGCTATTCGAATATTATTCGAACAAAAATTTGGGAAGAGAATTCGAATATTCGATTGGAATATCTAGTCTCAATCGAAGGGGGCTGCGCTGGTAGCAAATGGTTCAACTTATTTGCCTGGTTTGCCTATCAAGACTGGCCAGTCAAGATTGTGACACAGTAGCTAAGTATTTGAGTACTTAGAAAGTTCTTGATTACCTAATGACCGATAAGTTATCATACTATCATTACTGCTGCATTGTTTACTCTCGTTAACGTTTTTCCGGCTCCTGGATAACGGTGCCTATCGGTTTAAATAACTGGTATACCACCCCACCACCACCCTTCACTGGTGTACCTGAGTGGTGGTGGTTTCTGCTGGTGGTTGTTGTGTTGCTGGTGGTGGTGGAAGTTTAATCTATCTATCTATCCATCTATACTCACAATCGCCACTGTGAGGCGAGCCCGGAGGACACGGTGGAGCACACGGTGGAGGTGTGCCCTGCTTGGGAAGAGCATCGCCGTGTCCTCGTGGGGGTGATCGGCGGCGGCGACCTCTCGCGCCGGGCCCTGGTTCAGGCCATGGTCCGCAGCGAAGAGGAATGGCGGGCGGTCGCCTCCTTCTGCGAAGCAGTAATGCTCGTAAAGGAGGAGGTCGACCGCATAAGGCAAAGGCAACGGCGTACTCGCCGTAGCCGTCGCCGCCGCGATCCTGCCGATATCCGGCCACCGTAGACACTGGCTCGCGGACGGTGAGCAATGGGTAGCTCGCCGTCCGATCGTCTGGTAAGACCGAGTCCAAGTCGTCAACGGCGCGCACCGTTCCCGCGCGCCTCAAGGAGTTGTCAGCAAACTGCAGGGGCCCTTCAGGGTCGAAGCCTCCTGGAGCCTAGAGGGTATGTGCAAACTGTTACCTCGACTCCAGAAATAAGGCAAGGAAGGTACGGGGTAGGTTTTTTAGTCAGTAAGAGTCTGACACTGGTCTCCCGCTCCGCCCAAGAGCGGGTTTCGTCATTGGATGATTTTCAACTACCATAAAAAAAAAAAAATCTATACTCACAATGCTTCCAAAAACAAAGCAGCTCTGTTGTAGGTGTAAAAACCTAAAAAGCAAACGATCTTGGGTACCTATACCCTGCGATTACTCACAGCCCTGGATTCAAACTTGAGGTTGAAGTTAACTCTAATGACGTCACAGGCATGCATTTTTTTGTGTCATACTCCGCATTAAAATTTAAACTTTGCCCCACTCTAGGAATTAATTCTGTGTTGTGGGTGCGTTTACAAACATGTAAAGAAGTAACATAGACAAGATACCCAAACTCGGAACACTTATACGTAGGCCATACAAATATTTGTTCCGTGCGGGAATTGAACCCGCGACACTCAACGCAGCAGTCAATCGCTCAACCACTGCGCCAGCAAAGCCGTCATATACGAGTTGTCAATGGCTTACTCCAACCTACTCTGCTCGGAGTTAGAGTAAGTTGGGTTAACTCTGGAGTCGTCAAAAGTTATTAAAGAACGAACCTGGATTACAATTCCACTCTGGTCATTTCTGAATGTAGGTCCAGAGCAAAAATAATCTTTAAAATGCTATTGAGACTTCGAACGAAAAGTAAAGAAAAAAAAAAAAGATAAGATAGATTTATTTTTGTGCGATAATCATATTTGCCAATGCACACACTGACGATTAATTTGCAGTTATGTGTAAGAAAGCGGCGTTGACGACACTTCACACGAAAGCACCAACAGGAGTTTGCTGAAAGGTTAAACGGGTGTATTATGCGTTCCAAATAAGAACAGGAAAGTCAATAACCTCGATCTGTCAAATTTTGAGTGAAAAGTACGGTTTGCAAAAAAATCTTATTTGCGTAACAATAAAAAGTTTTTTTTTGCTTTTTATTACAAAATTTTAGTTAATTCTAGTCGAAGTAAAAACGTTAGGGTTTAATATAAATTTGCCAAATATATTGTTTTAAGTCATAAATAGTTTACAAGAAAAACTATTTTCTTTCTTATTTTCATTGTTAGAAACAATTCGCCTTTTTTTGTCTATTTACCACTACTCAGACACATCACACAGTGAAACAGAGATAAACAAAATTGAAAAACTGTATTCTGATTAAACATTTTTCACTCAATATTCATACGTAAATTATTTCTTTTAAAAATCTTTTTTTGTTCACACTACCTAATTTCTTCGATTTGACAGTTCGACGTGACGTCACAACATTGCCATCGATCCTATTCTCATTTGGAACGGATTGTACATGTGAAGATTTATAATGCTGCACCATGTACATACACCACAAAATTTTTGTCGTTCTAATCCCATGGATGGTCGATCCGGCACATGAAACACTGTAAATTTGTAGCAGCTGAGTGGGTTCAATGACCGTAGGTAGTTATGATAAATGATAAATGACCTTTATTTTGTAAGTAGGTTTTAAAAAACACTTTTACACGTCATTTTTTTTTTATGCTAGATGAGTCCGGTGTTTCCTAGCGGACTACCCTGAGAAGAAACACCGAAACAAACTCAGGGGTCAAAGTCTCTTTTAAAGTTCATACAGAAAATATGTATTGGTCAAATCACATAAGAACCATGCAGATTTGTCTGAGATGGTCTTTTGAAGAAAGATCCATACAAGTTAGTACGCAACGACTGACAACTACCTACGGTCATTGAACCCGTTCGGTTCAATGACCGTAGGTAGTTGTCCTTTACTTAAAGATATGAATTTCGTCTACGCGTAAATTAATTTCAGTATTAGAAAAAACAAAGTACATTTTTTTTTAATTTTATCTTTACGAATCGATAGTGTTTCATGTACAGGATTGACCGTCCACCAGATTAAAACGACCAAAATTAAACGGTGTACTTGATTAATTAATCTTTATACATATAAAAATAGGTAAAATAGTAACATAATCTTTACGATTAAGTAACCAAATACAGCTACAGATATGTCTTGGTCTCACAAGATAAAGTCGTCGTCAGAAAGTGCACATATCAGTGCAGTAGTTCTGCAACGGTTGCTGGTTGCTACGTGCGCGTTGCATAAACAACCCGCTGACCCGCTCGTGCAATCGCACCGGCTGAGTTGACATAACATCGTAACTCTAGCCGCGATACGAGGAAACCGTCCAATAATCTACTTTTATTGATGACTGAGACTTGGACTAAATTCTCTTCAATTACGGCGCGAACGTTATTTGTCTATAAAAAATTTTTATTTACGTTCTTAGATAAATATCAAAATACCCTATAAAAAAAAATGCTCAAATATAATGTATATTCTATTTTTGAAAATTTGACAACCGAATGGCGCGAAATCGTGCGCTGGCGCTTGGGTGTCGACGTAGGTATGTCGGGTACGCGAAATCTATGACACGAAATCATGACATAGTATAAAACAAAGTCGCTTTGTATGCTCAGATCTTTAAAATTACGCAACGGATTTTGATGCGGTTTTTGTTAATAGATAGAGTTATTTAAGAGGAAAGTTTATATGTATAATACACGTACCTATTTAATATCAGCATTGCACCCGAGCGAAGCTGGGGCGGGTCACTAGTAAAATTATATAAGCATAGCATCAGTCTTATAATGTTCCCACAGCTGGGACATTTTTATGGTGGGAAAATTATCTAATGACGAATACCGTAAGCGCCGTTACCTTATGCGGTCGGCCTCCTCCTTTGCCAGCATTACTGCTTCGCAGAAGCTCCTTCTCGCTCCTGACCATAGCCTCTTCCAAGGCCCGTCGAATTAGATCGTCGCTTCCGACTGCTGCAACTCAGGCAGAGGCCTGAGTTCCCTAGGAAACGAAATGGGCCGTAATCCAGCACACGGGCCCATTGCGAGTTGGTGGATGTCACGTCTTCGATTTTTTGGTTCTAGGACATGCCGGTTTCCTCAAGTTCACTTCCTTCACCGTTATGTGAGCAGTGGTGACGAAAAAAATTACACAAAGTAATGCGTTGGCTGGGTTTGAACCCACGACTCACTCATAATTCAGGGCCATTACCACTCGGCCTCCGTTGCTCTCACGTGAAATATAAGTTGAAACAAAATGGCCATCGACCTTGATTGCGCAGAAACTGGGTTAACAGTTTTGTCCCAAAAAAAAGTTAAAGCGTTGAGTTATCTCTTTGATAGAAGAAAAATGAAAACAGTTAAACTTACAATTTAATTTACTTCTTTAATATAATAAATGCGAAAGTGACGATGTTTGGATGTTTGTTACTCAATCACGCCAAAACGGCTGGACGGATCTGGATGAAATTTGGCACAGGCATAGGATACATTCCGGAATAGGACATAGGCTACTTTTTATCTCGGAAACCCCAATCCCAATACCACGCGGGCGAAGCCGCGGGCAAAAGCTAGTTAGTTTATATTTAAGATTTTTTTTTATATTGTACATAAGTTGATTTTGTTTATCGTAAATATTTTATAAACCAGATCTTCAAAATAAAAACAACTTTCCAATTAATATTCTGGGAAACAAATTGTATAAACAGTTAATTATTCATTAGCATGTATTAAAGTGTGTATTAGTGGGTTATCGTGGTCGACAATGAGTACAATTGCTAGAGGAAGTAACAATGTGGTGGCAAGGACGGCTGTCTAGTTAATGAGCGCTTGTGGCTTTAGACAAGTCATGTTTCGTTTTTGGTGGTGCAAAAAATCTTATTTGTGATTTTTGTAGGGTTCTGTACCTCAAAAAGAAAAAGTGGAACCCTTATTAGGATCACTTCGTTGTCTGTCTGTCAAGATGCAAGACCGTTTACCCCTTTACCTAAGTCGGACCTCAGAATGCATGGAGGTATCGTGTTAAAATTTAAATCATATACTTAGGTTTATAGTCCCATGAAGCTGTGAAAACAATAAACTAATAAACTAACTTATAAGATTTCGATAATAAACTAACTTATAAGATTTCGATACTAAGAAATATGACCGTTTGTGTATCAAAAAGCGTGTATTTTAACACTCTCAAAGGAATCAAAATTCACGGGTATTTCTCGTTAATCTGGAACCCTGAAATTTGTCATAAAGCTAGGTTTTATAACACAAATATAGGAAAAAAATCTTCTGAAACTCGATTCGGGAATTAAATTATTTACATAAGTTAATTGGTACGGAACTCTCAAGGTGCGAGTGCGACTCACACTTGCCCATTTTTTTAAAATTAATTTGATGAGGGTGAGGTCGTGGTCCTCCGTTCCTAACTGCTACATACTGGGGCCAAACCATCCAAACCTTCCTTTCAGAAAGAAGAACCCCCCAGTTGGCTTCGACCCTTATGCAGAGTCCCTACGGTTTTGCTGACAACTCCTTGAGGAGCGCGGGAAAAGAACGCGCCGTCGAGGACGGGGCTTGACCACCGCAGACTACCCCCTTATTCTTATTTAGTTCTTACGATCCATCCTAAGGTTGTCTGGTAGATATCGCTGTTAGCGATAAGACCGCCTTTGTACCCATAGATTTAAGTTTCTGTATAAGTTTTGTAACTTTTTGGTGTACAATAAAGTTTAATCTATCTATCTATCTATTTATCTATCTTGGTCCGGACTATTACCAGACAACCGGACGTCGAGCAACCCATTGCTCGCCGTTCGCAAGCCCACGCCTGCGGTGGCGAGATACTGGGGTTTCAGATGTATCTAAGAATCTCGTCAGAGATTTCTAAAAAAAAGATATTTAAAATACAGAACTCATGACATGAAGAATTGAAGAGTGAAGCATTTTCCATAGACAAGTATGTCGCGACTCGTGGTCAGTCCAGTCTAGTGAGGCTAAGTAACGGTGCTTATTTACCAGTTTACCGAGAGTGACTCACGCTTGACCGGAATTTTCTCATTGCTACAAGTTTCTTATCAAAAAATAATATAGGTTTATGTATATATATAAGTTTTTGCGTAAAACAATGAGTAATATACAAGTGTAATGTGGTCATGGTTGGTTTTAAATAAATAGGTTTTATTGTAATAGTTGGTTTCTATGGATTCAGTTCACTCTGTTCGAAGAATTTGTGAACAGATTTCTTAATAAGGTTATGTTTTTTTTTATCCTGTCACCGTGAAGTTACTGTAGGTTAAAATTAGCATAGCATAGCATCAGCATTAGGCTGTGGGACTCAGGCCTTTTCTCTAGTAGAGAAAATGCGCTGTAATCCACCACGCGGGCCCAGTGTGGATGTCACATGTCTTAGAATTTTTGATTCTGGGACATGTCGGTTTCCTCACTATGTTTTCCTTCACCGTTTAACTGAGAGCAGTGGTGATAAAATAAATTACCTACCAGCTTCATACCACACTCGCTTAAGGCTCGTGCGAATTTCGCCTAGGTTGCAATGATAAACTTTCTACACTTGTATTAAAATGCACTATTCTGGTAATTACATCAATCCAAGTGGCCGTAAGTGCGTCCACATGGTCCTCACACACTTATCTACCACTTGACTTTATTTTCAAGTAGATATCTACCTAGGTACCACATTTATTTGAAAACATAAAATTCTTAGAACCGGGCCTAGTACCTATCAAGGTAAGTACTCGACAAAGATACTTGTCAGTGAGTACCTATGTACTTTACAGTCATTTAATTAATACTTGAGTGTAATGTAAGTATCAATGGAGGGAGGAGTGACTTAGTTTGTCTAAAAATGGGGCCGTCCCTATTCCTCTAGACATAAAATTAGCAAATCTAAAACTTATACCCCGTGGATCTAAGTATACGGCTTTTATTTTACGTCACTATATCGAAAGCTTTCAATAACTTGGCTATTACTACTTGGCCCGCGTTTTCGAAGGCCTAGGCAGTCAATTCGCTGGCTAAGCTGATCAGGCCGGCCAGTTTGATATGACAAAAAAAAATTACAATAAAATGAGGGCACGAGCGAGCCCGCACTTTTTTCCGGACTACTGTGCGGAAAACCGTCCATTGCGTGCTTTGAAGCTGTAGGATAAGAGGCAGTTTTCGAGTAAGTGTATTGAAAAATATTTGTTTTACTGTCATAAATGTTGTTTAAGGTAAAATAATGTACAAAATAAACACAGGAAAGTACATTATTGTAGTGTAAGTGACACTTGTTATTTCTTAGAATCCTTGAACACCTTGTTGGAAATAGGTAATGTTGTCATATCGAGAGATTAGCTCATTCAGTAACCTACGTGACACAATGCGATGCACCATCGGTACAGTAGGTACGGCCGTTGGGTCTTGGTGAGTCTGTAGTTAGGCTCTGCGAATTTCAGCGGCTGTGTACTCGTAGAAAAATAAAGGTTTAAAAATTAAATTATTGAAACAAATAAATGCAATTAGCAGTTATTATTGCTGTTAAAAACTGTTATTGGCATTTATTTATTAAACCTTTATTTTTGTACGAGTTTTCAAGCGCTAAAATTCGCAGAGCCTAACTTCAGACTTGCCAAGATCCGATGGCCGTACTGTACATGGTTTTTTTTATTTTTATTATAGGTAAAAATCATCCAATGACGAATCCCACTCGTGGGCGGAGCGGGAAACAGTGTCAGACTCTTACTGACTAAACAACCCACCCTGTTCCTGCATTGCCTTATTCCCGGAGCTAGGGAATATATATAGGCTATATAGGCTAGGAGCTAGCTAACGCTTTCGCACCAACCCTCTGCTCCAGGAGGCACGTCGGCTCCAAGAGGCATCACACCCAGACGTACCAAAAAAGCGTTGAAGCGTGGAACACATTCCACATATTCATTATGCCTACCTACTGCTAAGGAGTGGAAATCCCTACCGGAGTCTGCGTTTCCTGATATGTACCTAGCTACAATCTACAACCCATGGGTCTTTAAGTCAAAAGTGAATAGGTTACTTCTAGGCAAGCGTGCTCCATCGTCGACCACTGCAGGTGAGATTGTGGTGAAATGACTATGCATCATAAAAAAAGAATGAATGTATATGATTCCATTATTTTTCAGGTTTTCAGGCAAGCAAAAACAATGTTTAAAATACTAACATACTAATACTACAGTTGCAGTAACAACTGTCATTTGCCATATATCGCTAACGCTATAGAAATCAAAATTGGTTAATCAGGTAGTAAAAAGGTCTATTTAAATGTTTAATCCTATTTTGAATAGAATACTTATCTTTAAAAACTTTCTGCCAGTTGTATTCGCTTTTTTTTGTCAAATTCCCTCAAGAACCCCTATTTAGAACAATACCATTACCAATACATAGTAACAACTGTATTGTATACTTGTGTATGGTATCTATTGGAACAAAGGAGGTCCCACCGTTTGTTCTAGTCAGGTAAAGGCGAACTTCCCGGAACATGCGCCGGCGCAGGCAAACAGTATGACCGGTACAAACACTGGGTGGTTTGAGGTGAAATATTTCACACGTTTCGACTCGGTTTAGTTGATGAGTTGAAGACACTTATTTTGTGTCTAACGTGTAATATGTACTCGTAAAATAATGCTATTCTTTTCAAGTAATAAAGATAAAAAGGTTTAAAATAATAAAATGACATTAACAGTTGTTTTGTCATTTATTTTTTTTAAACCTTTTTTTTTGTTACAATGGCCTTTTATTTTTTGACACCTTCACAGGCAGGCGTGTTCCACCGTCGCTTACCACCGTGAGATAGTCAATAATAAAAAAAAAATGTCTTGTCTACATAGACTCTACTTATATTATAATAACAAACTGCGCTCACGCATCGGATAGTAATTTAGATACCAGATGACAATAATCATAATAATAGGTGTGTTACGGATGACAGATAATGGTTTCCGATCAATACTAGTGTGGGAAACACTCATTCAAAATGTCTGCCCGTTCAAATGTACACGTGAGATAGGTAATTTACCTATGTATGTATCTATTCTTAAAATCCAAAACGAGCTGTTACTGTCCAGTCTACCTTCCGATATCCGGCCACCGTAGACACTGGCTCGCGGACGGTGAGCAATGGGTAGCTCACCGTCCGGTCGTCTGGTAAGACCGAGTCCAAGTCGTCAACGGCGCGCACCGTTCCCGCGCGCCTCAAGGAGTTGTCAGCAAACTGCAGGGGCCCTTCAGGGTCGAAGCCTCCTGGAGCCTAGGGTGGTGCAAACAGTTACCTCGACTCTAGGAATAAGGCAAGGAAGGTACGGGGTAGGTTTTATAGTCAGTAAGAGTCTGACACTGGTCTCCCGCTCCGCCCAAGAGCGGGTTTCGTCATTGGATGATTTTCACCTACCATAAAAAAAAAAAAACTGTCCAGTCTACCTTGACAGTTGACTAAAATGCTGCTTACAAAGAGATAATCAAATTCAGTACCATGACCATACTAACCCACATTCTCGCGGACTAAGCCACTGTCAAAAGACAGATGATATCTTTCTCTAAAATACAGTACGGCCGTCGTTTTTGTTGATTTTGAAGTTAGGCTCTACGAATTTTAGCGCTTGAAAACTCGTACAAAAATTAAATGGTTTACACAAATAAATGCAATTTGCAGTTGTTATTGCTGTTTAAAATTATTATTGGCATTTAGTTTTTTAAAAACCTTTATTTTGGTACGAGTTTTCAAGCGCTAAAATTCGCAGAGACTAACTTACGTACCTAGTAACTATTTAGTAATCTGTGCCCTGTGGCCTAACTTACATTCGCCGAGATTCGACGGTTGTACCACAAATTATATACCTAGGTATGCCTATTTATTTTGTGGCCGCAGGTACTGTAAGTGTTCTTTGAATTAGCATCCAGTTTGAATACAAAACCATAAAACTCTAAGAAAATATAAAAAGAAATTGAATTATATGTGCAGGTTTATTTGATAAAGATGATACAAAATTCTATTTCAAAATATATGTTAATTTATTTATTCTGCACACCTACTACAATGCTGACTTTTTTAACCCAAAGATTGACTGGTGGCGAATGCCTTGTTGCATTTATTAAGTTCGCATATGTAGCACTATTGTACATGAAGATTAAATAAATAAATATTACCTACTCTTTTCTTGTTTTTTACACACTTTTGTTCGTATTTCTTTTAGTCTCTCCTTTTTCAGGTTTAATGATAAAAAATAATGTTGGAAATTATCAGTAAATGAGACCTTTGTACTAAAATACACTTCTCATCAAAAAAATCGAAACACTTCCGTTTTCATTGTTTCTGTCCGAATTTAACACAAAAAAGAATTCATACGATGAAAAAAAATACATATATTATAGCTGGCAGTTTGGCCATTACAGTAATAAGCGAAAATTCTAAATTCAAAATTAGAATTTCATTTGTTTATCTTATAAACGAAATGAATCACTGTTTTGAGACAAATGTGTGTTTAGGGTTGGAGTACATTTAGCGTTTAAAAACTAAAAATTGGCGCCTATCCTTAAACTTTTTGTTTTTTATTTCAATACTGTGACTTTGGGACGTCTGAAAAAAGGTTTTTTTTCTAAAACGTATGGATACTTCGCCCACAGAAGCCGCCCAAGTTGTGGCATTGCTGGATTCTGGCCTTAGTCAGCGTGTTGTGGCTGCAAGACTGCATCTAAGCCTGTCATCTGTTCATAGAGTCTATAAACGTTATCGGGAGACTGGTTTGTTCACGCGCCGTTCAGGATCTGGCAGGAATCGGGTCACTTCTGAGCGAGATGATCGATTTATTGTAACAACTTCTTTAAGAAATCGACGCCTTAACGCTTTTCAACTGCAGCAGCGGCTTCGTGTTGTACGAAGGGTGGCTGTAAGTGACTCTACAATTAGAAGAAGGTTGAAGGATCGTGGACTGGTACCGCATAAGCCAGCAAATGGGCCGAAATTAACTGCAGACCATCGAAGAGCGCGCCTTAACTTTGCACGTGAGCACCTAAATTGGTCATACCTACAGTGGAGCAAAGTTCTCTTTTCTGATGAGTGTAAAATTATGCTGTATGGTAACGACGGAAGGAACAAGGTCTACAGAAGAGACGGAGAACGCTATGCACAATGCTGCATTGAAGAAAAGGTCAGCTATGGTGGCGGTTCGTGGACGGTTTGGGGAGGAATCAGCGCCGACGGTAAGACAGAGCTTGCTTTCGTGTCTGGGCCACGTCTGCCTGCACTAAACTGTCATCGGTACGGCGAAGAGTGTCTCGAGCCTCATGTGATGCCCTATGCACATTTTATTGGCAACGGCTTCATATTCATGCACGACAATGCTAGGGCTCACACCGCGGGCGTCGTACGAGATTATCTTAACGAAGTCGATATCTCTATTATGGAATGGCCAGCAAGAAGCCCGGACATGAATCCCATTGAACATCTATGGGATGAATTAAAGAGACGAATTCGAGCAAGAGATCCTGCCCCAGAAACACTTAGCCAGCTGCAAGATGCAATCCAAGAGGAATGGGACAATATACCACAGCATGTGATCGTGACTCTCATCCGATCGATGAAGAACCGTATGGAAGCAGTAATTAGAGCTCGGGGAGGGAATACAAGTTATTAAATAAACGTTTTTTAGCTTTTTTTTTCATTTACGTGTGTTGTTTTATCCATTTCCTTTATACTCCATACGGAATAAAAATGACTCATTTAACAAAATACGAAACCTATGAAAAATTCATTTAAATTTAGAACATTAACATTAAGATTTGATAAGCTCATATTACTCACTATTAAACGACATTTAACATTTATTCCTAAATGTACACATTTTTCTGATAATCCTGACAAAACGTAAACTTGCAAGGTGTTTCGATTTTTTTGATGAGAAGTGTATTTATAAAGCATTACCTACTTTTTTTCCTGTTTCTATAACTTTATTTTTATAAACGATAAAATAAAGTCTTTTCAAAACAAGTGAATAAATAAAAGTCATCAACGTAGTCGTACACTGGCGGACATGAAAAATGACCCAACATTATTATTGTTATTAAATTATAGAGTCGAGATAAATGGCAGTTTCCGATTGCTAGCATAGAAATCCTGTAGAAGATACTACCATAGCACTACCATGACATAATTATATTTTATCGTACCTACTAACAGTTTATGCATGACTGAATTTGTTTGTGTGCCTACCTGTTACGCAAAGACAGCTGTTGTATTTCAAATAGTAGGTATGAGCTAGTAACGTAGCCAAGCCCCTTTATCGTAGACTTTGTAATTTGTAATTGTCACCGCTATGATGAATTTTACAATCAGGAAAAATGTAATAAATACGTCATGTATTTTCCATTAACGTTCATTTGCCAATGATTTATTTAATGATAATGTTCCAGTCAATAATGAGTATATAATTGGCAAATTATTTAATTGATTTTATTAATTTAATTAGCAAGTTAATTATGATTTTGCGGAAAACATTATGATTGTTATTGAGGATAGATAAGTTTACCATAGTTATACCGCTACTGATTAATCTGTACTTATCAATAGTAAATCATTATACATAATTAGTAGATAGATAAGCATTACTGATCTAACTTCACTTAGGTAATGATAATTATATCATTTTTATGTAGCCAAGCCTATCCTAACTTATTGCAGCTATGGCTTTCATTATTTAATACAAATAGCTTAAACTTGTTTTGATGAACAATGATTTTACGAAGAAAGAAAAAGCTAATACAATCGAATTTTAAATTTTTTAAATTAAAAGGAGTTTGTTTTGGGGTATTTACGATAGCGCCATCTATTATCTGACGATATTGAAGCTTAGTCTCATACGAGTGTACTAGATGGCGCTAGTAGTGCTCTTTGTTGCTTTGTGTCGAGTCGAGGTTGCTCGCACAAGACTACAAAGCGGTTTGTTATTGTTATCTTCAAGATTAGTTGAATCATCATTTATAATGAGGAGTTCTTATCGAAATAATACAAAATTAATGTGGCAGTAAATATATTCAGAAAATATCAACCATGATCGCAGGTATTTATCGATTTTATCAATGTAAAAAAGTTTAATACAAATCAGTACGAATTACTTATGTATATGTATAATATTGTCGACTTTCATTTTGTATACTTAGCCTTTATCTTATAATTAATAGTTCAGTTACGTTTTATTACAGTTTAGTTTTATTATTGCTTTATACAATATCGTATCGTGTAGCCGTCCACACGTTCTATTTCGTACACGCTAGTCACTTAATTTAGATTAATAATAATTACATATCACAATGAGACGTTCCTTCAACATGATACACTCGCACACAAATAATACAAAATACAAAACGAAGGCACGAGATCTAACTACATCTACGACTACTAGTATAAACATGCCCTAATGACGTTACGCTAAATGCACGCGCGCCCTACGCGGCGCGACTCAGTCAAAGTGTTGCGTTTGGAAGAGTCATATCACCTATTTAAATTTCGGTAGCGTTAAAATGTTTCAAAGCGGTTCTGGAATACAACAAGTGCGGCTCGGCGGAGGTCGTTCCCCGCGCCGGCCGTGGGTAATGGAATGTCGGCGTGCAGCCGCTCCTGGCGCTCTTTGTGCGCGCGCCCGCCCGGTCCGCGGCGCGGGCAGCCGGCAGGTAGCCGCCAGCCGCCGGCCCGCCACGCGGACCGGGCCTCGATCACTATTAACACGTCACACGGACGACCCAAAGTCCACTAGCCGCTTCACACGCCCCGACAGACTACACACTGTCCTTCCCTTCGAACTTCTCGGCCAGCTCGCCCATCAACTCCTTGTAGATGAGGGGGTCGATGTTTTTCCCGAGCTGGTAGAGCACGAACCAATCCCCAATCTGCAACTCGCGGGCCACAGTCTCCACCTGCGCCTGCGGGGCGAGGCGGCTGCGAGCGCGAAGCAGGTACAGGCGCACGCGCGGCCCCGCCACCACAGCCATGCGGTAGATCAGCGAGATACCACTCAGGATCGACAGGATTATAAACCAGAACCATAGGAACACGTAGATCTTCTCATTGACGATGTTCAGTGGCAGCACGCACAGACCGTCGAACTTCTGCACGGTTCCCGAAGGACCGTATTTGTGGAAGGTGCACTTTGTCACCTTAGGGAACACTCTTGCCATGGGGTCGACGCGCTCCTCCGGCTCCATCTCGGTAAAACTCACCACGTCACTTCCGTACGTGGAGAACTCTCCGTCCAAGAAGAAGTCCATGAAGAAGATCTGGCCGACAACGTTGATGAAGTTCAACACCTCGCAGATGAAGAAACGGAACGCGTAGAAGTTTTGCGTGTGCAGGTTTGTATGGAAGTAGTCGACGAGCAACTTCTTGCGACTGTCTTTGCATTCATCTCCCACGACAGGGCAGTTGAGATCGAGCACTAACATCTTGATGCGGCCCCCTTCCCATGTTTTCCACAGGTAACGCGGCACATAAAACAAAATGGCTTGGAAGAATAACACAAAACACACCCACTGGTAGTACTTGTGGTATTTCACCTCGTCCTGGCCGTCCACGTGCGAGGCGACGCCGGCCTGCACCACATCCTTGCCGACGCGTCCCACCAGCCGGTTGGGAATCGTGAAAGTCGAGTAGATCCAGCAGTACGTGTCCATAACGGCGAGCGGGATCTCGTCGACAATGCAGTCGATTGGGTCACCGATGTATTGCCGCGACGTAACGAGCAGCGAAAACGCGATCAGTATGATCACGGTGGCTTTGTAATGTAGCCGGAACACATTGTTGTCGATGCACACAGAGTCGAGCTTGAGAAGCCCCTTCACGGAGCCGAAAACGTCAAACATGGCGGTCGTCTAGCCGCGAGCGCGCGGCGCGTCGTACGCGATCGTGTAAAGCAGGGCGTGCGTTTCGCCCTCGCGTCGAGTGCGGAATGCTGAACTGCGGTGGGGCGCACCGTCAGTTGAGTAGGGCGCGCAGGACTGCGGGGCGGGGTGCTGTGCGGTGTGCGGGGGGCTGCGGTCCCCACCTCGCCGCACCGCTGAGTCGCAGACTCTCGGATCAACGACACAGCACTGACCCCTTTATTTTCTACCTCCGTGGCGTCATCTGGTAGCTGTGACGCCGTACCCAGGGGCTATGCATCTCAGCGTTGTCGGCAAGTGATAATGTTCACGGTGCACAGCAGTGCCGCTTAATTAAATACATGTCTACGGATTGCATCACTTAGTTTAGGAGAGTGCATGTCCGTGAAATGGTAATCAAGTATGTAACGTAACGGTAAAGGGCGACGCGACGGCGGCCCCACTCGCGCGGACCGGTCGCTCGCTCGGGCGAATCACTTAATAACTTAACTGATTTAATTTAATGTATCTCGACACTGTCACAGGAGTATAATTTTCAGTACTTAGGTACTCTAAAGAAATGTTGACAATGATCACAAATATTGGTAAGATGAGCGTGGGTTGAGGAGTAGTCGAGGACACTTGGCTGATGACGATATGTCGGTCAGAGGCTAATAGTTCAAGAATAATTAATGTTATCATTCTGCCAGTATTGCATTATTTAATGCCGGACCGTAATACCACGATAAAAGATGTCTCTACCTACTTAGACACGAGGCTTTTTAAATTTTCCTATTGATTCTTTAAATTTTGTAGGTATTTCAAAGCTTACTTTCGACATATTAGTGTTATGAAACGTAGATATTAAGACAAATACAGCAAATTTTTCTTGAGCAAACGTGGTAATAAATGCTCATGCCTTCTCGAAAGAAGAAAGAAGGGGCCCTGCCATGCAATGGAACAGTAAAAGACTGGTATTATTATTATAATATTGCACAATATTTAGACTAGCTCAACGAGAGCGTGATGTAAAACACTTGCCGAATTGGATAACCTTAAAGATTTTGTATCTATCGTTTGACTTTTAAAGATTTTAAAGCAGATAAGTACTAAATGTTGCAATTTCAAGCCTTACGAGAAAGAAAATGTATCTTGAAATTTAAATAGAAAGTTGCATTGCACGAATTTTGTTTGGAGTCTCACATACAGGGACTGAGAGTTAAAAAAAGATCCCAAACAATATTAACATTCATGTTTTTTTTTTTTATCATCAGTTATATAATTTAAAAAAAGCATTGAATGTTATAACTTAAGTAACGAAAAGCAATAATATTTGGTTCAATAACGTAAAACATATTTTAAAATATTTACACTTATCATCAGATCATAATGACTATCTCTCTGGCGACCCGTATCGTTCCGAGTGAGTGTTGACGTGCTCCCATGCACGCAGTTTACTCAAACAACTCGTTTATTTGAGAAAGTGGGTGAAATATTAGTACTTTTTTTTTGATGAGCAGTTTTTTCTGTCCGCCAGTGTAATGAGTGTGAGATGGTCATTTTTGAAGTGTGGCTGACTCCAGCTTGACCACCATCACGCATTTTAATTTGGATAACATAATTTAGTAGTTAGGTTAACAAAATTTAGTCGATAATTTGTTGAAATTTGTAGCCAAATATCAGAATTTGTCGGTCAGTGGTTTAGAAGTTATAAGGGTTTATAGGTGACCGATCCAGTGTGAATGCTGATTCAAGTATTTTTTGTTGTATAACAATTATTAATATTCTGAGCATATTTATATGTAATGAGTTTTACGTATTACTACATAGTATAGAAACAAAATCGCTTCCCACTGTCTGACGCTATAAGATCTTTAAAACTACGCAGCGGATTTTGGTAGGTTTTTTTTTAATAGATAGAGGGACTCAAGAGGAAGGTTTATATATGTGTATTAGATGCATATTATATTTTAATATCACCATTGCACCCGCAGAACAGCTTCATTCCGTGATTACACCCGTGCGAAGTTGGGGCAGGGTCGCATAGAAAATATATCTTTGCATTCGTAAAATATGATTACTTATAACCTCCTTTTTTAGAAATTCTTTGGAATTGTTTGAAAATATTGGTTATATACCATGTGCAAAATTTAACCAGCTTTGAAAATATGATTGCATCGTTTTTTTTTTACAAACTGTAGCTTTTTTTTCTTTTATTTATTTTTAGAAGCTTTAGACGTAATTTGACTAGGACAGCTTCATTTTAACTAACACTTGTGTATTACACTAGATACTAAACTAAGGCGCTTATGGATCTATTGCATACAACATTTATAAAGATCATTGTCTACTGTAGTTATGGATAGGTAATAAATGTTTGATCCAAAAATGGTAACGTTGACATATTTTTGATCAAAAATAAATTCCTAATACCTGGGTACGTGCTCGCAAAAAATTGCTTTTAATTTATCGCGAAATAGACGTATAAAAGAATATACAAACCACAAATTGTTACAAGTTTCTTACGTTTTCATTCATAAAGATATGACTGTGTTTTATTTATTAAAATAGTCGCATTATTTTTTAATTTACTTAATAATTAATGTGCATAGATATTATCTATGACTGTGTCGAGCGAATAATGCTCACACGCAATAAAGTAATCGTTTAGGTACCTACTTAAACTTTAATGTCACTTAGTTTTTTCAAATCACAAGAACTGTGAATGATTTGTATTTTCAAGGGAAAACGTTTTAATGTTTTTTTATGTGTATCAAAAAAGTACATCTTTAAATTTATTCAATTAATTCAGCTAATTTAATATAATTACAATCCTTATGTATGTACATAAATTAAAAAAGGACCCTGCGAACTAACTATAATTACCTACCTATCTACGTAATCTAAAGTAAAAAAGTTGTTATTTTCTATTTCTATTTTATTAGCCTATGCTGTCCCACAGTTGGACAAATGTCGCTTTCCCTGTTCCCCACCCCATACCAGTCCTAAAGGTAATTAAAGTAAGTCCACTCAGTATAAATAATATGATTACTTAAACAAAACCATTTAAGTCAAATCTGTATGAGAGAGAGTGAGATTAATTCCTCTAAGTTGAGAACGCCTCGCAGAAGTAATTCTAAGTGTAGGGCAAAGTACAATCGAGCAAATATAATGAGGGTTTTCTAAAATGATGTTCACCAGGTGGCAGCACTGAGGCGTCAGGTCTAAGCACCTGTCATAACGCATATGTTACTGACATTAGCTAGACATCAACGTCAAACGTTAGACGTCAGCGTCATGTATAAGTTTTCAAAGGAAAAGACCTGACGGCTAAGTGGCGCTAACTGGTGGTGTGAAAATTACTAAACACCCTCATTTAGGTTAATAAAACCTGTTTCGGACTCAGTCTGTTTTGTCATGTTTTAAATAATTCTTATGACCCATGGAAACCACAACACCTATTCGTTGTTCGTCTTTCTATTGTATGTCTAATGACGGTATTCAAAGAATTCTGCTAATATTTTCAAGGGTGTGATGAATAGATAAGGCAACATGATGACTCATTTTACATTCACTTAATATTATCTAACATGTCTACGAAACTAATAACGATAATGACGAATTATTTAGTGACTTCCCACTAAAACCAAAACTGGAGAGAGCATTATCTGTCTATTGGCTGCAATCCACCACGCGGGCCCAGGGTTGGTGCATGTCCTATATGATTTTTTTTTCTGAGACGTGCCATTTCCCTCATGTTATTTTTGCTTTCACCGTATTAATAGCTGTAGTGTTGAAATAAATTACATAATTATAGTAAAGAGTCTATCTGGATATGAACATTATGATCCCTAGACGTACTATCACGGTAATTTCTGCCTGATTAATAAAAAAAAAATCGCTTGAATCCTGCGGCGCAGCGCCAAACTAAGCCTTTGAAGTTTTCGTATTGTGATTGAACTTAGTGGTCAGGCGGGAGTGTCTTCCAAGTTATCTCCAACTGGTCTTCTTCTTTTCAAGTCGATGATAAACTTTCAATTCCAGTGGATGGTTACGTTAGCAGCAGCATCGGTGGCAGTAATTAAATCCTCCATAGTACAGCTGTATGGGCACTTAGGGCAATCCAGCAAGTGGCTCATGTTTTGAACGAGGGCACCGCACTCACAATGAGTATCCTACGGGTCTATAAAACCCTATTTCGCCTAGTTGTATTTACAGCGGCCCACCTGGGTGATCAACCGATTTAGTGCTTTCCATATAGGCCACTGCAATTCATGTCCAGGCGGGAGATTTTCTTGTGGTTTCAAAAAGTCGGATGGTGGTAGGTGATCCAACTGCTAAATCGTGGTCATTACCACTGGACCATTTCATTACTGATGACAAAACAATAATGTTGACAATGTTGAAGCCACACATTACCTACGTAGATGAGCCGGCCGAAATCCTCGAATTTATTATCATCACCGATATCCGTAAGATAAGATTGGGTTTCTTGCCAAAATACGCTCCAAATGCGCCACAGTCAAAGATAAAATACTCAGTCAAATAAATAGAAATGATAAATAGAGTTCTCAAAATATATATTGAATCATTTTGGTAAATAGTATGCCGTAGACTGGTCTAATGACATTCGGAAATCATAAATGACTTGTCCTACAGAGATCTGTCTGAGAGAGCGTGTCAGACTTTTACTGAACCCAACTGCGTTGGTTCCCGAGGCCCTACTGGGCCCTAACTCCTGCGCGATAGTGACAACCCTGCATAGCATGGGCTTTATAATGTTTCCACTTCTGGAGGTCAGGCCTCTCTCTAAGAGAGGGTAGCGTCAGCCCCGACTAACCCCTATAATTTTAGAACAGAAAGCGCGAATTCCTGGACTTCCGAACCGCAAACTACCCATGGGTCGCCGTCAGCAAACCCGTGCTCACGGTGGCCGGTAGTAGTTCTGCGACTCCTGATGCCAGGGGCTTAGCAGCCAAAGAACTTGACTATAAAATGGCTAACTCCGCACTCAATTCAATCGCAGCAAAGATAGCGCCGGTCCCGACTTACGGTACGAGTTCAATATTGACTGGTCTGCACGACAGTGTAGTGCATTGTTATTATGTAAGGACACTTACATAATAACAATGCACTGCACTGTCCTTACTTAATAAATTTGGAACCGTGCACTAGCTTCTGACTTTTTACAAGTGCCCATGTAGGCTCATGAGAAATAAAAAGATTTTGACTTTGACTTTGACTTTGATTTCAGTGTTTATGTGTCGGCGGCGTCTCTCCACAGATCATATCTAGGGTTAGGTTTAGTCTTGCGTTAATTGCCTTATTCAAGTTTCTAAATTAAATTCCTTACTGTTCACAGACGTCATTAAATCTTTACATGATCAGGTAAAGCAGTTAATTAAACGAATTGCACAGGATATCGCTTGTTATACACCTGTTGAGTAATTGTTATTTATTATGATTTTCCTACCAGATAAGAAATACAAGAATTTGTGACACATTATATGTTTAGCCTTTGTGTTTATCCACGTTCATTAGTAATGTATCAAGTTACGGAATGACAAGATTTTCTAGAAACGTGGCAAAATAGAAAACTAAATGGAAAAGTACTATTGGAAGGTGTGGTCAGGAATGGCATCCTGCTATTGATGAAATTATCATCATTTCCCGCCGGACCCTGCAGAAGGGTCGAAGCCAACTGGGGCCAAGGGTTCATCTCTGAAAGGAAGGCTCTGGCCCTAGTATGTATGGCAATGTAGGAACAGGGTAGGTTGTTTAGTTAGAGTCTGACACTGTTGCCCGCTCCGCCCAAGAGTAGGATACGTCATTGGATGATTTTTAATTACCATAAAAAAACAATTTCCTATCAGTTTATTACTATTAATGTGGTGTGACGTACAGTACGGCCGTCGAATATTGACAAGTCTGATCTGAAGTTAGGCTCTGCGAATGTTAGCGCTTGTGCACTCGCACAAATAAATGCAATTTTCAGTTGTTATTGCTGTTACAAACTGTTATTGGCGTTTATTTTTAAAACCTTTATTTTTGTATGAGTAGTAAGCGCCAAGATCCAACGGCTGTAGGTACTGTGTTTTCAAGTGCAAAGCGATTTTTTTATTTATTTATAGTTTTTTCATTACTCATACTCTGAAAGTAGGTGTAAAGTTGCCTGCGGACAGGGCTGGAAGAAGTACTTTTACTCCCTAGGGAGTTTTACTTTACAACTGACATTTGTTTTTTTAATATTTAGACAGCAAATATTAAAAAAAATAAGTAGTTCTATTTTGACATTTCTATTGAACCGTAACCGGAATTTTTATACTGCCAGTACAATTAAAATGACATAGAAATAATTTTAAGAATACTGTTTTTTAATGGCTTTATTTTAATTTACTTTCAATTATTTCATTAAAACTAATATATATTTGAGAAAAATGTTGACCAGACCCATTTTTACAATGACAAAATGAAAACTATTGACTGAAAAGCCAGGGAGCCGAACACTGAAAAAAAGAATTGGCGGGTAAATGGTAGACTCTCTATAATCTGTGGCCGATTTGATCTTCCTTTTTTTTCAAGGTGTAGAGTTTTGTTTACATTTTGCTAAATCTCTGTTACAAGAATTTTTTATTAACACGATAAGTTCATCAGCTTCAGTTATAAATTTAACGCAAGATTCTTAAGAGGAGAAAACCGCTTACCGCCTAAATCAAAAGAAATATACCTACCTAAAAATGACGACTCAGGCCTTTGACGACGACTCAGGTTTTTATTATTTTTATTTTCCTCGTATTCGTAATGAAAAGCACAGTGTTTACCTCGGGTTCAAGAGTTATTTAGTCCCTCGAACTATTAGCGACCTCGCTCTCGCTCGGTCACCAAGAAATTTCTCGGGACTACAGCTTCCTGCTCCGCCCAAGGGTGTGATTCGTCATTAGATGTTTTTTCTACCATAAAAAAAACTAGGCATGGACAATTTAGATTCCACAATATTTTCTCATACTTGCGATACTTTTCATAAGTATATTTTATCTAAGACTTGTCATGTTCGAAGTCAATCAATAGATTATTCCGGGAAGAAAGCGCGCACTTCTCAGAGATATCGTATCAATTGTTACTGATACAAAAATAATACGTTGGTGATTGTGTCCGCCACTGTGATGTCATGTGCCTGAGATGAGCGACTATTAAATAAATAAATATAAACCGACTCTTATGTAATGGTTAAAGTACCAATGGGAAAATAGAACTTTTCATTACTCATACTCTGAAAGTAGGTGTAAAGTTGCCTGCGGACAGGGTTGGAAGAAGTACTTTTACTCCCTAGGGAGTTTTACTTTACAACTGACAGTTGTTTTTTTAATATTTCGACAGCAAATATTAAAAAAAAATCTAGTTCTATTTTGACATTTCTATTGAACCGTGACCCGAAACTTTATACCGAATTAAAATGACATAGAGATAGAAATAATTTAAGAATACTTTTTTTTAATGACTTTATTTTAATTTACTTTCAATTATTTCATTAAAACTAATATATATTTGAGAAAAAATTTGACCAGACCCATTTTTACAATGACAAAATGAAAAATATTGACTGAAAAGCCAGGGAGCCGAACACTGAAAAAAAGAATTGGCGGGTAAATGGTAGACTCTCTATAATCTGTGGCCGATTTGATCTTCCTTTTTTTCGAGGTGTATAGTTTTGTTTACATTTTGCTAAATCTCTGTTACAAGAAATTTTTATTAACACGATAAGTTCATCAGCTTCAGTTTTAAAAACGCAAGATTCTTAAGAGGAGAAAACCGCTTACCGCCTACATCAAAAGAAATATACCTACCTAAAAACATACCTTTGACGACGACTCAGGTTTTTATTATTTTTATTTTCCTCGTATTCGTAATGAAAAGCACAGTGTTTACCTCGGGTTCAAAAGTTATTTAGTCCCTCGAACTATTAGCGACCTCGCTCTCGCTCGGTCGCCAAGAAATTTCTCGGGACTAAATAACTTTCTTTCATCCCTCGTATAACAATGTACTATTAATTTTGGAAATGGAATTAGGCTTTTTCCTAATGGGAATTATTGGGAATGGTATTAGGCCTTTTCTCCGGACTATAAATTTTTTCATCTGGTAGCCCTAAATAGGGTTTTTTTATGGTGGGGAAAATCATCGAATGACAAATCGCGCCCTTGGGCGGATCGGGGGACAGTGTCAGACATCTGCTGATTAAACGATCTACCTTTCTTTCTTGCCTTAGTTTCGGGGCCCCGGTGTTCCGCTTTCGCATCAACCCTTGGCCCCAGAAGGCTTCGACCCTGCTGGGCCCCTACAGTTGCTAAAACTCCTTGTGGCATGCGGGAACAGTGCGTGCGACGAATTGGGTTCGGTCCGGACGGTGTTGGCCGTCTGAAATTAGGATCGGAGACACGGAGGCGGCTGCGGCGTGAGCGCCGTTGAATCCTCTTTAGCTAACATTACTGTTTCGCAGTAGGAGGCGACCACTTGCCACTCTTCCTCGGTCCGGACGGTTTTTAAATATATATTCAGAAGTAGGTACAGTCGTATGAAAATTTCAGTCTTTGCTAAACATTAGCACCAAATAGCTAAAACAGTTGTAGTAGTTTAGTGCTGACAAACGAAGAATTAATCCAGAAAGGCTAACATTACCTAGTTACACCGTACCCTATTTCCCTCCTCTTATTATATACCTCCTCTTATGTAGGTATTGTTATCGGCTACTAACAGTATAGAAAGATGGCTGCCTCAATCGAAACAAAGGTAAAGCAATTGTTGAAGTGGCCGATAACATCGGTAATCAAATGTAAACTGTTAATAGTGTTAATACAATATGAGTAGTGCCGTAGTAATGAACAGGAGTACACGGTACTTCTTAGTACTCTGTGCTCCTGTTGCAGTAGTTCTGCCTAGGCAGTGGCGTAGCTAGTCCCCGTATAAAAAAAAAACCTATTTTTATTACACATGCTTAGCTGCCCTATGAGACGGTTGTGGATAACAGGTTGCGAATTTTTGCCTAGGACGGGGCCCCTGTACCGCAGGGGCCCAGTATAATTGATACGGCGGTAGCTACGCCCCTGTGCCTAGGCCTACTCTCTCCTTAGTCGTTCACTCTTGAAAGAGTGGTCGTGGTTGAATGATCAATCACGAGAAGCATCGCGGGAGCCTCACTAGCCAATGAAGGTGCAACATGAGTTGCAATTTCTTTGGCTAGAGAGGCTCTCGCGATGCTTCTCCCCTTAACACGGTTTCCGGCTTCTCGGGAACTCTGGACCATGGAGGTTTGTGTTGCAGCTCTAATGTGGTCTGTCCAATGCGTAGGTGAGCGCCAACGAGACCGTTTCCCCTCTACTTGTACCTGGACATCGAGTCGCTCCATGGAGTGTTCGTTGCTAACAACGTGACCGAAATATTTAAGGATACTGTATTACAGACATAAATATAGATATAATTATATCGCCACCTAAACAATTTTGGGTCTAGCCGTCTTCCTATGCGACGCTCAGACCCTGACCCTGCTGAGGTCCGTTCTCCACAAGAAGTACTAGTAAGTTTGATGTTAATAGAGTTGCCATCCGTCCGGGTTTCCCCGGATTTGTCCTAGTTTAGAGATCCTCCGGGGAGCGTCCGGGGAAGGTTTAATTTGTAGACCGAGTATAAAAAAAAAAAAAAAATTTGGGCCGCCCGCAAGACACGCACTATGCTCGCACACCACGATTAAAAAGATTTAAAAGATCTCGTTGATATGTCCGGCTTTCGGACTCTAAAATCCGGGGTTTTCACGCGTCTTGTCCTGTTTTCCAAATTTTAGAGATGGCAACCCTAGATGTTAATAGCTATTGCGGTACCTTTCGTACCACAAAATTTTTTTTTCGTTAAAACCATATAACCTTTTGATCGTGTAATTAAAGAACAATAGATGTGCGAACGCGTTCGTTTGGGGTTTAAACCTTTCCAGATCCATCACGAATATTTCAAGACCAAAATTAACCAATTCGCTCCAGCCGTTCCCAAGTTTTAGCGAAACTAACGAACAGCTAATCATTTTTATATACAAGAAGATTAACACATCACGCTGACAAAAGCTAGTAAGTTATAATTTGTAATGGTAGGAGTTATCGTCATCATCATCATCACACACACACAGCTGCCAGCTGCAGGCAGGAGTCAGTCATCAAATAAGGAGTGTATATTGTTCTGATTGTCAAGAAAGCCTCGTATCGCGGCGGCCATGCTCTCAAATGGACAGATTACGTTGCCAACGACCACCTTGACCCAGTCGTATTGTAGTACACACTGCTACTTTTATATTGCTTATTCGCGATATCTTTAGACAATCCAACTTCGATTACTTTGACGATTCGGTAGATATCAAAGCCTTAATAATCTAAATAGATAGTGAAGAAGGCTACAGCCGCAGGCGTCGTCCTAATTGACAGCGATCGTACGATGACACGATGCGTTCTCGTCGTGCGATGAGTTCAAACATACAGATTTCATCAGAGTGTCCTATTTGAACCTCGCAAGTAATCGTGCGAGCACATGAAATGCTTAATAACGATCGTACGATGCGTTTGATCGTGCGACCATGTAATCAAAGCAACAGATCTCTTTTGAGTGTCCTAATGGGTTACATACGCGATGCGTCGACGCGCGAAGGGCGCGGGACGCATCGCACGATGGACATCGCGCGATCTATTAGGACACCTGTTAGGTCATCGTACGACCACTTTGATCGTGCGATGAAAAACGCATCGCGCCATCGTACGATCGCTCCCAATTAGGACGACGCCTAAAACTCAATCCCGCTCGATAAAGGATTCTGCCCACTTTGTAAAACTTTTTGTAAACGAGTCAAAAGCATCACCTGTGTACTTATTCTCCTGTTTCTGTATTCGTTTATCTTGCTATATAGTGTGTGTACATGAATAGTTAAATAAAAAATAAATACAAAAGTACAAAAAATCACTCCATTTCACAATATACCAATATCGCCCTGTTCAATCATTTCGTTTAGTTAAGAGTTACTTTTATGATAAAAAGGATGATGCCCTACCTCCCCACGTTCGAAATCCCCAAGAAATATTTTTCATACATTCATTTGCAACGTCCCTAAAGTGTAAAATCATTTTATTTGTTAAGCTCACACATGCCCATAACTAAATTAAAGCATAGTTAATTAACCTTACTTCGGAATAAAAAAAGAAACTAGTTTGTCTCATCAACGATTGCATCTTTATCTTTCCTTTACCATTATTATTACTAGGTATCAGGTTGGATCGCAGTTAGGATCTAGTCTTTTTTTATGGTAGGTAAAACTCATCCAATGACGAATCCCGCCCTTGGGTGGGGCGAGAAACTATGTCAGACTCTTACTGAGTAAACAACCTACCCCGTTCCTACATACCAGGGGCCCTACTCTAATTCTCCGAAATACGAAGTTTCGATCGAAATTTCGCGTATTTGCTACTCTAATTCATTTCGTTTCCGAAATTTCGAACGAACGATTTTTTTTGACGTTCCGAATTTCTAAACCTACTCTAATTTTTATTGTTTCGAACGAAAATTTGATCTTGACAGATGGATTATGCGGATAATAACGTCAAACTGACGCAACCAAAAGTATTACCTTTTGATTTTTGTAAAAAATTGCTTATAATGGCCTCAAAAAAGCTTTTCATGAAGCCAGCTGTACGTGAAAAACGTTTAGAGCGTACAAGGATCCAGCGATGCTTGCTCAACCAGTTTAAAATTACGCAAATATTATCAGACTCATTCGACAATTATTTGAGGACAGTTCGACTTGAAACTCACAACTTACCAAGAAATAGTGCCTCAAAAATGCTTTTAATTAAAGGAGCGATAGCTCTTTACACCGCCAGAGACAGAAACAGTAGAAAAGGAAAAGTAATGAAGCACGGAGTTCACAACCTCCACCATGGCGACATATAACGCAAGAAAGAAAAGATTACAAAGTTCTTACAATAGTTATTATAGTGCTGCTGTGTTGTGTTCAGGGTAGCAACGCACAAGAAAGTGAAGTGCTACTGTGATGTGTTCAGGGTAGCAAAGCACCAGAAAGTGAAGTGCTACTGTGATCTGTTCAGGATACTGTCCTCGGTTGTTGTTTAATAAAAGACTTAAATATACGTTTTGACTTTTTATTAACTAGAACCCTGTAGGATTTAGGGATTTTTATGATACTGGTAGTCGACTGGCCATTCCTATCTTCTTGCCTGGGTCCTAGGTCCACAGGTAGGTATATCAGGCTGTAAAATGTTTGGAGGTTGACTTTATTGACAAGAAGTGGTGAAGAATGGCATAGGTTCATTGATCTGAAAAGAAAAAGGATTAAATACCTAATACTAGAATCATAAAACAATGAAATTATGTAAGAATTTATAGAATCAACTTAAAATGGATTTCAAATTCTTCTTCATAAAGATACTATTATAATTTGGAATATATATAAATATAAGATAATATTTAGTAACAAAGTTTTTACAGTCAAAACAAAACTTGTGGAGGGTGAAAATGCTACTTCTGTTACACCAACAATTCGACTTGAAACACACTCTGTGCACCGCAAACACAAAGTATATAAAGAAGCATTTGGTAAAATATTGAATTAACACAACAATTGAGAAATGAACTTCAATTAAAATTCTCTAAAAAAAATCCACACATAATAATTATCTAAGTTGACCAGTGCTGCCAACTCTAAAATCTATTTTCAAAAATGCCAAAAATATGTTAAAATTTTCGGAAAATGCTAAAATAACATGCTTATCCAGAAATAAAGATAAAAAATCTAAACAATGTGCCAAAAAAGCCCTGAAATAACTAACGTTATGTAACGAATGAAAACTCTCGTCCTTATCTTTTTCATTAGATGCAACTTGTGCTTTCTAGCTCAAGTTGCCGACTGGCTGAAGCCACTCTTTCAATCTGACATCAATGTCCACTCTGCACGATAACATTCGTTATATTCTGATGGCATTGTCAACTTGATGACTCTTTATAACCCTCATTTACGCAAACACCTTTGGTGACAACGTCGACTGATTCAATACTAACCATTATGTAGTTCAATTCAATTCAGTTCAATCAATACGTTTTTCAGGGTTTATGTTTTGCATTTAGAGCAGTGGTGGCCGAGAAGTCACGACCCTGACTTACGACTTAGGTCGCACTGGTTCGCGGACGGTGAGCAATGGGTAGCTCGCCGTCCGGTCGTCTGGTAACTGGCCAGACCGAGTCCAATACGTCAACGGCGCGCACCATTCCCGAGCGAGGAGTTGTCAGCAAACTGTAAGGGCCCTTCAGGGTCGTAGCCTCCTGGAGCCGAGGGTGGAATGAAACTGTTACCGCGGCTCTAGGAATAAGGCAAGGATGGTACGGGGTAGGTTATTTAGTCAGTAAGAGTCTGACACTGGTCTCCCGCTCCTCCCAAAAGCAGGTTTCGTCATTCGATGATTTTCATCCAACCATAAAAAAATTGGGAGTGATCAGCGCTGAGCCTTGGTAGAAGCCATGGTCCAGAGCGAGGAGCAGTGGCAGGTGGTCGCCTCCTTCTGCGAAACAGTAATGCTAGCAAAGTCGGAAGCCGACCGCATAAGGCAACGGCGCGCAAGCCGCCGGGATTCCTATCCCGATTTCTGGCCACCTTAGGCGCGGGCTTCCGGACGGTGAGCAATGGGCAGCTCGCCGTCCGGTTGTCTGGCAACAGTCCGAACCATGCCAGTCGTCGATGGCGCGCATTGTTCCCGCGCACGTCAAAGAGTTGTCAGCAAACCGTAGGGACCCTACAGAACGGTCGAAGGCAACTGGGGCCAAGGGATCGTGTCTGAAAGGAAGGCTCTAGCTAGTATACATGGCGATGTAGGAACAGGTTAGGTTGTTTAGTCAGTAAGAGACTTTTACCTACCATAAAAAAAAAGAGATGAGACATTCATTAATCGCGTAGTGGATTACGGCCTATTCCTTCTCCTGGAGAGGAGGTCTGAGTCCCAGCAATGAGAACATTATAAGGCTGATGCTATTTAGATATTCAAACGCTTTTCGAATATAAGAAATAAAATTGCTAATTTTGTTAATTTATCGCAAATTACTTCGAAAAATGCTAAACTTGGCCATAATAATGCTAAATTGGTATCACTGAAGTTGACAATGTTGACAAGTTCCAAGATTGTTTTTTCTTCGCCCCATTTGGTCTGGCTAAGGTCTTGAACTATATCGCCTCGTCATCAATAATAAATACTTTTCTTTGAATTACATTTATTTTCTATGCGATCATATAATATGTTATATTACAAGAAATATTTAATAAATTGCTTATTATATGCAAAAAAAGTCATTTTAGCCCAAAAAGGGACAAGCTGGCTTTCTTACGAAATGTGTATCATGACATGTTACGTATGATTATACAGACATTTTTTAGAAATATGAGCATTTAAAGTAGTGTAAGTAATTTGCTCGGCGCGCTTCTCTGTGTAACAAAATAAGTGGCTAATTTAGTTGAAAACTAAATTTTTGCAGCACATTCATATTTCATTTATAAATATTACAAATAATGTTTAATAGACCTCGGTCTCCTTTCTCCAAAACGAAACTTTCGTAAGCAAACGATATTCAATCGAAGTTTCGCAACTGTACCTACTCTGTTTCTTTTTCGGAAAGGCTCAAGAATTTCGGATCCACAGACAATTTTCGTGATTGAATGAAAAGAACAATATTGTGTTGGATTTTTTACATGTCATTTAAAATAAGTAACGGTTTTTAAACTAATTTAAAAACATGCTTTATTTAACAAAAATGGATTTAATATGTGGTTTATTAAAAATAACTAGTAATATTTATAAATAAAACATAAATGTGCTGCAATAATTTCCTTTTTAACAAAATTAGTCACGACATTATAAAACACCCTTTTTTACAGCCGCTGTTAACCGACTTATTTAAATAGCACTATTTCATGCTAATCATCGGTACTAACGTATGACAATTAAAACTATCTGTATAATCATATGTAACATGTCAATCATAACATGTCAACTTGTATTTTTTTTTTTTTTAAATTTGGCAACTTGTTTTAAACATTACTGCCAGATTCTAGTATTGAGCGTTGCACATTAAAAAATAAGAAAGGAAAGAAGGTAGATAAAGAAAAATCAAGAATATAAAGAATAAAGAAGAAAAAGATCAGGTTTTACAGTCACTAGATTACATGGAATAAGATACATAGGATAGGAAAGATTGGTGATAGTTCTGATACTAATAAATAAAATATAATGAGTACATAAATATTACAGTTTTATGTTATTCTTTAATATATATTGGGATAGACATAATAGTATGGAATGATTGGTATTAGCTAAATGTAACAATGTAGTAATATTAAGAGGAAAAGGAATTTTTAATTCAACTTGTATTTGACTTTAATTAGGATGTTTTAAAAATATATTATGTTGCCAATGCTTTTTTAAATTCGATACACATTCCGTAAGAAATTCAGCCGGTCTCTTTTTTAGCTAAAATGACTTCTGCATATAATAAGCAATTTGTTAAATATTTCTTGTAATATTTTTGCATAGAAAATTTAATTCAAAGAAAAGTATTTATTATTGATGATGAGGCGGTATGGTTCAAGACCTTAGCCAGCCCAAATGGGGCGAAGGAAAACAATCTTGAAACTTGACAACATTGTCAATTTCAGTGATGCCAATTTAGCATTATTATGGCCAAGTTTAGCATTTTTCTAAGTGATTTGCCATAAATTCAATTTAACAAAATTAGCAATTTTTTTATCATTTTACTCGGAAAGCGTTTGAATATCTAAATAGTATAGCATAGCATCAGCCTTACAATGTTCTCACTACAGCGACTCAGGCCTCCTCTTCAGGAGAAGGAATAGGCCGTAATCCTCCACGCCACAATTAACGTCTCATGTCTTCGAATTTTTGGTACAAGAACATTCCTCACAATGTATTCCGTTGCCGTTTAGAGAGGGATAGTGATGAAATAAATTACACAAAGTAATACACATGGCTAGGTTTGAGCCCGCGACCTAAGTCGTAAGTCAGGGTCGTGACTTCTCGGCCACCACTGCTCTAAATGCAAAACATAAACCCTGAAAAACGTGTTGATTGAACTGATTTGAATTGAACTACATAATGGTTTAATAATGCAACAGTCGACGTTGTCACCAAAAGGTGTTTTGCGTGCGTAAATGAGGGTTGTAAAGAGTCATTAAATTGACAATGCCATCAGAATATAACGAATGTTATCATGCAGAGTGGACATTGATGTCAGATTGAAAGAGTGGCATCAGCCAGTCGGCAAGTTGAGCTAGAAAGCACAAGTTGCATCTAATGAAAAAGATAAGGACGAGAGTTTTCATTCGTTACATAACGTTAGTTATTTCAGGGCTTTTTTGGCACATTGTTTAGATTTTTTATCTTTATTCCTGGATTAGCATGTTATTTTAGCATTTTCCGAAAATTTTAACATATTTTTGGCATTTTTGAAAATAGATTTTGGAGTTGGCAGCACTGGTCAACTTAGATAATTATTATGTGTGGATTTTTTTTAGAGAATTTTAATTGAAGTTTTTTTCTCAATTGTCGTGCTAATTCAATATTTTACCAAGTGCTTCTTTATATACTTTGTGTTTGCGGTGCACAGAGTGTGTTTCAAGTCGAATTGTTGGTGTAACAGAAGTAGCATTTTCACCCTCCACAAGTTTTGTTTTGGCTGTAAGAACTTTATTACTAAATATTATCGTATATTTATATAATATCTTTTAGTTTGTTTTTATTTTTAGATAGTCATTCCTAGAATATTCACAATTTTAGTTCTGTCAAAATTTTAATTTCTACAGTGTAATGGGTATTTGATTTTATTGCCAAATATAATAGTATCTTTATAAAGAAGAATTTGAAATCCATTTTAAGTTGATTCTATTAGGTATTTAATCCTTTTTCTTTTCAGGTCAATGAAGCAATGCCATCCTCCACCATGTCTTGTCAATAAAATGAACCTCCAAACTTTTCACAGCCTGAGGGACCTGTGGACTTAGAACCCAGCCACCTGTACCGGTATCAGAAAAAGTCCTAAATCCTACAGGGTTCTTGTTAATAAAAAATCAAAACGTATATTTTAGTCTTTTATTTAAGTCTCTAAAGAACAACAACTTAGGACAGTATCCTGAACACAACACAGTAGCACTATAATGACCTTTGTAACAACTTTGTAACCACATTTATTTGCAAAAAAAATCTTTGACTAGTACTTTGGTGGGAAAAAGACTTTGGAAGCAAGTGGCACTTTCTAGTACAAGTCTTCAAATAAATGGCCGACTGCGACTATCATTTCCCACAAACTGAAAGTTGGAATTTGCGCAATTTCAAGCTGTAAACGTAAGTGATGCCGGTTTCTTGCACACTCTAAACGGCCTTCACATAGAGCGGCTTTGATTCTTCTTCGTTGCGTTGTCTATCTCAATGCTGGGGGTCGTGAACACCTTGCCTCATCAGTTTTCCTTTGAATGATATTCCTCCATCTGTTTCTGTTTTTGGCGGTGTAAACGGCATTGTATATCATAGAGCTGCTTTAATTAAAAGTATTTTTGAGGCTCTATTTCTTAGTAAGTTGTGAGTTACAAGTTAAACTGTCCTCAAAAAATTGCCTAATGAGTCTGATAATATTTGCGTGATGTTAGACTAGTTGCGCAAGTGTCACTAGTTCCTTGTACGCTCTAAACGTTATTTACGTAGTACTCGCTTAAAAAAAAACCTTTTTTAGGGTCATTGTAAGCAATTTTTTAAAAAAATCCACACAAACGAAAATCAAAAAGTAACACTTTTGGTTTCGTCGGTTTGACGTTAATATTCCGAAAAATCCATGTGTCAAGATCAAATTTTCGTTCGTGACATTATCAATTAGAGTAGGTTTAGAACGTCAAACCTTCGAAATTTCGTGAATGAAATGAACCGTATAAAAAAAAACGTATTGACATCACTGAAGTTGCCACTGTTATATAGTAGAATTTTTTTAAGTCTGCGCGCGGCGAAAAAAGGAAACTAATTATTTGCCGTCATCTTGACATTTATGTCAGGTGTCAAGAGAATGTTTTGTGTTCCGTGTTTTTAATCGTTTCCAAAGTAAATAATCGTAATCATTATACCGAAAGTGATTAAAAGTGTTGGTAAAGATATTATCTTGAAATTCAAACGTGCTTGTTAAGAGGAATGAGAAAATATCAAGCTTACGATACGATTTTCCAAAAGTGGACCATTTGTCAAATATTTTTTTCGGGTGACCAGAACAACAAATCTCCCTGAATATTCGTACCCGAGTGGTGCCTGGCAGAAAAACAGAGTTGGTTGAAAATGGACTGCTACTATGTATTTTAATCTTAATCAAGTGACTATTATGACAAGCTATTATATATTAAATAAAGTACATATTTTCTAAGTTCCATGACTTTTTTATAATAATTAAACAACCTATAATTCAATCTATTTGTTTACTTTCAATAAAGTAGTAATTATATAGATTTGGATCTATATCAATATCTACATCTACACTAATATAATAAAGAAGTAGTTTGTTTTTTTATTTTTTTTTGTTTGTAGGAGGTAATCTCTAGAAGTACTGGTTCGATTGCAAAAATTTTTTCACTGATAGAAAGCTGCTTCATTTCTGAGTGTCATAGGCTGTATTTTATGATTATGAATAATATAATAAAGAAGTAAAGTTTGTTTTTTTATCTCGAGAAATTGTATAGGAACAGAGTTAAATATGTTAAAACAAGAAATTTTCCGCGGACGAAGTCGCGGGTTGAATTTAGTATATTATATAAAGATTAATGCAACTTTATAACTCAAGAACGTGCCCACCTATCCAAACCAAATGTTTAGGCTTTGTTCGGACTATTTAGTAGATGGTTTATGTGAAGTTTTTCAAAATCGGTCAAGGCTTTCTTCATTTATCACATTTTTCTGATTCCGGAAGCGAAGCCGCGGGCAAAAGCAATAAGCAATAATAATATATAAAAGCGAAATACCACTCACTGATTAATCACTATATCTCAGAAACTATAACACCTACAAACTTAACATTCGGGAGGTAGGTTTCTTACAGGGTGTAGACGTCCGCTATGGACAGATTTTACGAAACTCCACCCCTATGGTGGTTAACAGACTTTCACGCAGGCGAAGCCGCTGGCAGAAGCTGGTATACCTACCTACTACAGAAAAAAGGCTGCGTGCGGCTAAAATTTGTTTTAATTTTTTGATAAAATTTGTTGTTATATCGCTATCGCTACATCGTTAACTAATCGTCATCTATAAATTTAGAAAACCTGAAGAACCAACTAAAATGTAATAATATGTAATGAAATGAATCGTATTTCCCATTATTGATTTCAAAACGTATTTCTTGTGCTTTGTTTACTTTGTATTTTTTTATTATATGAGGGAAAGTAAATTAATTACACTGGCAACATTAAGCACGCCCCCAGCTACGCGCAGACTTAACGTAATCCAACAAGATTCAAGATTGTTTTTTCTTCGCCCCGTTTGGGCAGGCTAAGGTCATTAATCATAACGCCTCGTCAACAATAATAAATACTTTTCTTTGAATTACATTTATTTTCTATGCATAAATATTATAAGATATATTTAACAAATTGCTTACTAAATTCAAAAAAAGTCATTTTAGCTCAAAAAGGGACCGGTTGACTTTCTTACGGAATGTGTATTGAATTAAAAAAAGCACTGGCAACATAATATATTTTTAAAATATTCAAATTAAAGTCAAATACAAGTTGACATGTTATGATTGACATGTTACGCATGATTATACAGATAGTTTTAATTGTCATACGTTAGTACCGATGATTAGAATGCAATAGTGCTATTTAAATAAGTCGGCTAATGCAACGGCTGTAAAAAAGGGTGTTTTATAATGTCGTGGCTAATTTTGTTGAAAATTAAATTATTGCAGCACATTTATGTTTTATTTATAAGTATTACTAGCTATTTTTAATAAACCACATTTTAAATCGATTTTGTTAAATAAAGCATGTTTCTAAATTAGTTTAAAAATCGTAACTTATTTTAAACGACATATAAAAAATCCAACACAATATTGTTCTTTTCATTCAATCACGAAAATTGTCTGTGGATCCGAACTTCTTGAGCTTATCCGCAAAAGGAACATAGTAGGTATAGTTGCGAAATTTCGAATGAATATCGTTTGCGGACGAAAATTTCGTTTCGGAGAATTATAGTAGTACCCCAGGGCCAGAGCCTTCCTTTCAGACAAAACCTTGGCCCTAATTGGCTTCGACCCTTTTGCAGGGTCCCTACGGTTGCTGACAATTGAGTCTTTATCATAAGAAAAAAGAAAGAAATCATTTCTAGTAGGCACCTACATAATTTATAATGTTTTTTAAGCATGCCAATAATAAGTTCACTCATGAGTTCATGACACCGTCAGACAATAATTGACGCATAGGTAAACACAACTGAAATTTAAAAGGAAAATATTGTAATACCTATAGGTAATGCAGAAATTGACTCAAATATTTTGCAGCTTAGGTTTCTACTGACCGCAAACACTACGTGACTTTTGTCATATTTGTTTTGTTCCTATACATATTATTATACACTAGCGACCTGATTGTATTACACATACCTTCCTCTTGAATCACTCTATCTATTAAGTTAATTAAAACCGCATCAAAATCCGTCGCGGAGTTTTAAAGATCTAAGCATACATAGGGACTACTATATAGTTTTTTTTTTATAATTTTCATTCTACATTCACATTCCTTACTTCACTGTAATTTATTTATTTTTTTGATTTATGTCATACGGTATTTTGTTGCCTATTATATTGTTAGGTATTTGAATTTAAATAATAGTATTATTTTAGTATAGTAATATTTTTCAATAATAGCTAAATTTTGTGGTATTTAATGTAATAATAACCACCGATTAATTATTGGGAGGAAAATCCCTGATTGAGGCTAATCTTTTCTGTGGTTATTTTTTTTTATTGCTCGTAATATAAAATTTATTACTATGTGGTAGTTTTTGACGGAACGGGATTGCGTGTCAGAGTTTTACTGACTAAATTCCATTCCTAAGTTCCTATTTGTCTTCGTTACAGGGAAACTCGAACTTTCGAACTCGAAATTGAATTTTCTGTTCTGACTGCCAATTGAGTCTTGATCCAATCCTACCGATCGACGCGGGTGTGGAAAAAGTTTCCGAAAGGTGGGCCTTCCTCACTCGCCTATCGTCAACGTCGCGCATGGTTTAAAAGCTTGTTGCTTCATGTAACGCAATTCAAAGTGATGTTTGATGCAAAGGTAATGCGAAAAAAGAGAGATAACACTTGAAAACTCAGTTGGCATTCAATAATTCTACGATTTACTCGAATGTTTTACAAAACTTGTTCACGTGTTTTTATTGATCAAGGGATAGGAGTCCATTACGTTGGTCAGACCAAATCCGTAGTACATTGGAGACTACAGTCTGCGATGCCATCCACATCGCATCGCCGAAGATAGAGCAACATGGCGAAATATAGTCCACCAAAAAGTTATTCGTCGAGGTCACGACCCTCAGCATTGAGGATAAACAACGCAAGGAGGAAGGATTTTTGAAAAAAAAAATCTGACGTCAATTAGAATCTCGATTAAATGCGCAAGGCAAGAAGTATTTTTTTTTTTATATTTTTAACATAGGAGTGCACTATGGATAGTCAAAGTTCACGTAAAATAACAGATTTTACAAATTTATATTTTGATTTCTACAGAAGCCTTTTTATTCACAAGATATCTGTGTAAAAAAAATATCTGAAGAAAGATGTGTCATGTCATCACAATCACGTAAGAGCGGTTGTATAAAAATGTACGTCGGGTTGGCCACTCTCAGACTCAAAACTACGACCATCTTTAAAACTAAGAAAGCCTCAGACAGGACACAGTCACTAAATAAATATGACATAGCGACAACTAACAAGTAATTCTAAAGTTTTAGGTTATTCTTAGCGAAGCCTCCGAAACCCGTTTCCATATCTTTCCACCTCTTCGCCGTGGCCACATTAGCATGCACACCGGTATTCCGACCGCTTTTTACCGACAACACAAAGAAATGTCGCTTCTATGAATAATAAGTGCATATTCTTAAAAAAACGATTTTTCTACGTGAGCTTCATGCTTAAGCCGGGTTTAAGTATGAGGTGCAAAACTGTTCTAGATTCTTTCAATACTGTTTTCAATAGTCGGCTGTGTTTTGTTTACTTATGTTTTTTTTGGAGTTCTTGTGAGCTTCGTCGTCGTTTTTAAAGATAGTTGAAAATCTAACTGTTTATTTGTTCATCGACTCTTACCTCCCTCTATTCTTAGGGGTCCTACAGGGTCGAAGCCACCTGAGGCCGAGGATTGATGCGAAAGCTTTACACCGGGGCACTGGGACTAGGGCAAGGAAGGAACGGGGTAAGTTGTTTAGTTAATAAAGTCTGACACTGTTTCCCGCTCTGGTCAAGGGCGGGATTCGTCATTCGATGATTTTTACCTACCATAAAAAAACTTCCCTTTATTTTAACTATTTCGATTCGATGTGTTTTTCATTATGTACTAGATGTCCACCGCAGTTCCACCCATATCTTTAGTTACTGCATAGCTCACGTAGGTTGTAGCGTTATGTTATGTAACCCCATATCTTTCCTCAATAAATGGGCTATTTAACACAAATCGAATTTTCCAAATTGGACCAGTAGTTCCTGAGATTAGCGTGTTTAACCAAACAAGTGAACTTTACAGCTTTCTAATATTGGTATAGATTTTTTAGTAATAGCGGGAAAATTTGGAGATTTTGTAAAAGTTACACAGAAATAGGTCAGTATACGAGTGGTATTTGAACGAACTAATTTCGTTCCAAATTTTAATTAGAAAAGAAAAAATTAACACTTTTTTTTAATGTAAGAAAATTTATCGTCAAACTAAGTTTAATTCATCACAGATTGACTTTTTAGATTTGATTGTTTTACATGAATATTGAAACTAGATGAGAATTTTTAGTAGTTTTTAGATTATATTTATAGAACGACGTATTTGTGATATGCATAATTTTATAATTATGCACAAATACGGTAAAGTTATCTTTATCCTCACAGCTGGTCCTAGCAGATATCCAGAGCTGCTTTATTGTGTTGCTAAATTTTGCAGCTCACGTAGCTATGTTGAGTTTGGTTAAATTTTGTTCTTGTACAGATTTCTTTTTTAATAACCTGTGTGTTTCTAATTTTTAATAATATTCGTGCGGCACAAATAAATATTTTTAGAGTTTGTTTTTCGATATTTTGATTAAAACCATGTGTCCTTGCACGTTCATCTAATCTCCGAAGACCTTCAGCGACAGTAGTTGCCTCATTCATATCTAACATCGTCAGTTTATCGTATAGACCTGCCATTTATGACTCTTGATTGGCATAAGAAGGCATTAACTTGTCTAAACTCCACTTTGCTTACGACTTTATCTAAGTCCTCATAAATTCTAGCTGGCAATATATACGGTTAATCCTCGAATATATTGCTTTTATCAGTTTTCACCGTTTTTGAAGACGGACGGTTTATGTTTGGCGGTCTATTTGATCTGGTTAGAAATATATTTATTAGAAAACTCGTTGTTTGTTGTCCCTACCGCTACTGCGAAAAACCTTCGGATTTTTTTCTGTTTTCATATGTATGGTTTTTTTACCCCTCACTGCGCGAGTCCGATTCGAATTTTCAGGTTTTTGTGGAGGGTGGGATATTATTAAATAACTTCTACCACTCTCGTAGAGAGGAGAAATGAGTCTAAGCAGTGGGAACATTATAAAATTAATGCTATGGCTATGCTATACGTTTATTTCTTCAGTCTTTGTTTGTTTTCGAATGAGATCCTTTTTATTTTTGTCATAGCCATATTTTGATAGTAACTAAACCTCAAAGTACCTAGCGAAGATAGGCATATAAAAATCACGTGAATGAATGAATGAAACATTCTCAGACTTATGAATGAATGAATCATATCACTGGGACTTTCCCTGACCCAAGGCATTGACTGTAGATATATAAATTTTCCTTTTAAGTTGCATTTAAGTTCATTATTGAGGTGGTACCGAGAAATGAGATGAACCCCGCTTTGAATAGGTGACTTTTTCAAACAATCCTGATAATATCAGTAATTCAGGGCAACATAAGAACTATAGGGTTTAGGCAATTTTCCTTTTCGTATGGACTTTCTATCCATAAAGTGGGTACCCGAAGATGGACGATGTCGCCAAGGTCGGCCTGGGAAGAGGTGGCGAGATGACCTGATCGCTTACCGCAATGGCTGGCTAGAGGTGGCCCGAGAGAAAACTTCCTGGAAGAAGTTAGGGGAGGCCTTTGCTCAGCAGTGGGAAAGTAAAGGCTAAAAAAAATTATCGGTGAAGTTCTCAATGCCAATGGGAAATATATGAATTTATTTTTACATACTTAGCTGAGTATGTATCTATATACTGCTAAATATGTATTTAATTAGTAAACAAAGACCGACAACAACCTACAGGGCATTAAACTCGCTCAGCTGACGTTTTATTAAAGATATTAATTTCGTACATGTGTAAATTAATACGAATATAAAAAAGTACTATAGTTTTTAATTTTTTTTTCTTTACAAATCGATAGTGTTGCATGACATCGACCCTTTATGGGATTAAAACGATCAAAATTTAACCGTGTATATACAGATAGATCTACTTTATGGTCAACCATAAATTAAGCAGAAAAATCTAATTTCTATCAGATGAAACTTTTTCTGGAGCCGAGAGTTGGTGCAAAAGTGTTACCGCGGCTCTGGGATTAAGACAAGGAAGGAATGGGGTAGGTTTTTTAGTCAGTAAGAGTCTGACACTGTCTCCCGCTCCGCCCAAGAGCGGGTTTCGTCATTCGATGATTTTCACATACCATAAAAAAAATCATATGAAGCTTTACCTTTAAATTACCTATTTAAAACCAATTGATATTAAAAGGAAATTATACGTAACTGTATATCCTTCACACCTATCCTTATATGGTAACTTTTAAATTATAAATCATGTCACTGCTAATACATATAGGCAATTGATTACCGAAGTAGCTATTGTATAGAGTTCGTAAATACCTGTAGTTGTTTATTTACCTCATGGTAAATGTTTATATTGCGTACTTAAATTGGAAACACCGAACACGTAAATGAGAGTGATGCATTCGTTGTGTTTTCCTCACGGTATGTAGGTCTTGAAGTCTATAGGTATAGCGTGGCAAAAAAAAACCGACTTCACTAAAAAAACACTAGACAATTTAAAATAGCTTTAATTTCGAAAGTTGGTGTTCATCATCATCAGGGGGCTTAGACAAAGTCACATTCTCACTAACGATAACGAAATTCGAAACTCCAAATGTATGGAACTGACATAAGCCTTCGAAAAGTCACGTGGTCAAACGTTTTCGATTCGCTAATTGTTATTAGTTGTTTATACGTCAAATTGGACGTTTTAATTCGATCACCATAGCCAAGAAATTGTTATTTTATCGAACCAACACTTCGACTTATCGATATGTTAGTCGATGTCACTTTGTATATCATTTTGTGGTCGACAACGTTAAGGCGAAATCGAACTTAGAAATGGATTCGACACGGAGCGATTGCCACTTGTCTAGGGCCCCTGGTCACTTCGTTGATACCATTTTCATGACAACTATTCACAATGAAAATTTTGCAAATAGATTCATAAACGAAGCTATGGATAAGCTATACGCTTAAGTATCCACGAATAAACATAAAAAGCATATTCGAGTATATGTGCCTACGGTCGAATTGAGAAACTTCCTTTTAGGAAGTCGGTTAAAAATCAATATCATCATTTCAGTCAAAAGACGACACACAACGAACTATCTTGTGTGTCTCGTGACATCCTATGACTCTCAGTCTCTAGTCTCACCAGGTCATGGGTCCTTGTGGGAGGCCTTACAGTAAGGCCAGTTTTTAAACGCTAAAATTTGCAGAGCTTCAGACTCACCAAGATCCGACGTACTGGACAACACTGTGTCTTCAAGTGCGCGGACATCAGTCCAGAACTTTTTGACCCCCAGCATCTGTTTTACGCACAAGGTGCCCACTGCCACTAAGTTTAGTGAGCGAGAGATTCTTCGAGCAATGTCAGTAACCTTGTAAATATGTATCATTACAGATTCTTCACCTCTGTAAAGAGTAGATCAAAATACTAAACATCTAGTAACAGTAATAGGAAAAAAATACACGCTTTTTAATGCGACAGTCTTCAGTACTTCAACTTCGCCATCTAGTGACTACATTTTTAATGTATTGACCATTTCAATTAATTTCATTGTTTCCTATAAGTATTGATCGTATGGGTTTTGCTGACAATTTTATGAGTTTTTTTTATAACAATTTGTAAATATTCATGTAATTTTAGTTTGTTAACCTTTATTGAATTTTAAAATTATCGGGCATAGAAAATAATATGACTTCATTTTTCATTTCATTATGTAAAAAAATATTCTAAAATTTAATCCTTTGAACTAACAAACGAATATGTGCTACTAACTGACAAAAATTGTGGACAACAAGTAGTATTTATAATTTATTTATTAATTTAAAATCAAATATTGAATGACTCATACCTACTTAAACATACAGACAAATATGAAATAACACCACAAATAAATTAAATTACATGTAATTGAAATTATTAAAATTAAGTTAGATAATAAAATTATATATTTGTCAAATAATAAAATTATTATTATTATAATTAAGTATCAAATTGGTATTGACTGGTTAAACTAAAATGGCGATTATCGCTACGGTTACACGTAATTTTCCGCGTTGCTGCATTTCGATTGAAACCCGAAACCTGTTAATGCACATTGAAAGTTTATTACTTGTTGCGAATAATTCCAAGTCCACCTCGTGTTTGTTACCTACTTATTTAAATTGTAACATTATCCTGTACAAGCGTCATATGATTGGAAGCTCCAAGAAGGGGTTATACCAGTTAATTGTTTTAAAACTGACTTATAATAGTTCTGAGAAATCACTCTGTTTACCTGTTTGGTTAGCAAGTCAAGTGTTTGCAATTTTTCAACTTATTCATCTTCCTGCTTTACCCCTTCATACCACTTCTTCCGTTTTGTTCTGTCTATCACCATGTCTTTCTCTTCAATGTCTTCCAATTTTTTCCTCACACATAATTCCATAATTCACGAACTACACAAAATCTTCTGCCAGCGTTTTTGCCCTCATTTTATCACCAATTTATCCCAAGGAAAAAAGAAACCATATCCTGTGTGCTATTCTAGGACATGATATATCCTTATTCTAAATTACATTTCTTCTTCTCAGTTGGTATAGTTTAGTCAGAGTGGCCGTGGCCATCACTGTAAACCATGATGATTAATCATCTGGGTCATACGGCACCATTCATCCTGGACTGCAGCTTTTCGGGTACATTCGAAGACAAAGCACTTAGTTGCGGCCTTGATATGATCCGTCCCTGTCATTGGTGACTTGGTGCCTACATCTTTGCTCTGAACTATGAGACGCTTTATGGAGTCTGGACTGCACTGTGGATGATAGATGCTGTCTGATGCCGAGTTCATTTAAAATGGAGTCATTCGTATGAAACTCTGTCCAATGATACTGATAGCATCCGTCTCCAGCACATCTAATATAATATAATAAAGCCCGCAACAGGGTCCGCGATATAGTTTGGTAAATATAATCATAGATCGTAATAATTATTAAAATATGAACTGACGATCAACCAAGTAAATTAATGTTATATTGAAGATATCATAGACTCAAAAGTACCTCATTAATCTATTTGCGTGTGTAATATTACATTATCTTTATCATAGCATACGATTGACTAGGCAAAGGCATGTAAGCATATGTCCCGAATTTTCATGAAGGTGACTCGCTACTTCTTTCATAGTAAATTCAGTACATTTCAAATATCTAATCAGCTATCCGCTATCGTTAGATCTTCATGAAATGTTCACCATGACTAACTATATCGCAAATCACACTGCAAGCGATTGCAATACGCACATATCCATTATCAATGTTCTACTTTACGCCAATTACCGCTGTTTTTACTGTTGATTTGTTAATCAATTTCGTGCTATTACATAGTTCATTTATTTTTTATCCGTTTTTCGATAAGCTTATCACAGGATCGCCGCACCTTTCTCAATAATCGCCCGTATTTTTGATAACCTTGCTGCAAAGGTGTGGCTTTATATGTGATTGGAATTGTTTTAGGGTTGATATATCCGCCTGTAGAATTAGTGATTAGTAACTGATTATCACTTCACCGTTATTAGGTATTGTCCCCGGCGCTGCAGTTGAAAATAAAAGGTTATTTTTTGCAAGATTAGTGTCACCACGATAGCCTGAATGCATTTAATATGTACGATTATTGATAATAATATTCCGAAAATTTCTGATGATTTCATTATCGTTTCCTACATGAACCAGTAGATTCTGTTGTAAGGCGTAATCGATTGATTTGTTCTAGATTTCGAGTTTGTTTGCAATCAGTTTGATACGTTTTCATCGAGGGCCAGCCAGTTCCTAGAACTCCTTAGTTGTATTGCAATCCTTATATGTACTAGCAAAAACTTAGACAGGTTGTCTTTTATATTATCGAGAAAAGCAACGAGCTCGTTTATGACTGTGTGTTTATTTTTCTTAATAAGTATAAAAATTATAACTAAAAGAGTGTAGTAAGGACCTGTTTAAAATTGCTAACATTAATTGTATTAAAATAATGATATGAAGAGCATAAGTGTCTGACATAATGTAACTATGTTCTATTTTCATAGATATAATTATCAAAAATATAATCGTGAAAGAACAATATGGTTCCGAGAATTACAGTTTATTATTGAAAAACTAAGGCAAGACTATTTAGGAGATCTGTAAAAGTTAGTAATTAAAAGAAACCGTTTGTCAACAGAAATACTTTATGCGTCTATGATGATGATTTTGATAGACAGGAGGTGAAAATATAGCCTTGATCATGAAGCTAAAGATGACACCACAAACATAAGAATAGTGCCAAATATAGATAAAATTGCGAACCGTAAAAAGAAAGTAGGGTAAGGCTTGATCCAACAGCTGCTGGCTGGAAAGTTGGATCAATAGCTGGATCCAGAGAGCAGTGCTCCCGGAAAAAAAACCTAATGCACTAATAAAAACGCTAAGTGCAGAGATTAGAAGACTTATTTTTATAAGTAATACTTATTTAAGTATGTAGGCTAAAGTCCTTCAAGTTGACCCACTCAACATAAACCTACAACAGGTTTTTCATAACTTGAGCAAGCGAAAATAAATTCAACGCCATTGCGTTGAATTCGCCAAACAATATTATTACGCAAAATTTATGATTTATTGTTCTTTTTTTAATTGTAATCTTATGTTTATAAGAAAATGGAATTGTCTTCTTAAATGGTTGTTTAATGCTATGTTTTATGTATTTTTTTATTATTTACTGTTATTTTTAATTTATTTTTGATGTGCTCGTGTGGCCACAGATTACTAAATAGTTACTGTGTGGGTCTTTAGTGGTCTGAAAATAAGGTTATTATTATTATTATTAAAACAACCATCTACCAAACGACAGATACCTATTTTAAATCTCAAAGGTAAAAAATACGAATTTCAAAGTTATCGAGTTGTTATCACTTCATTGAGCTCGTAAAAAAACTTATTGGCTGTACGACAAGTCTTTGAAAGCTGTTAATCATCGCTTTATTTATAGTGATGACGTAATAATGTTAGCAGGTGATGACTTTTATGGATCGTAGGCTGACAATGAATACAATCTATGTGTGTGTGAGCTGGATTATTTATGTGTAACTATTTTTTATTGTAAAACGGTATTTGCGAGAACTTCTTACATTATCTAATATCGATTTATAAATGTAATTTATAAATAAAGTTCCAGTGAGTGTGTTTATTTTATTTATTAATTTCTAAATCAAGCAACCAATGATTCCCTATTCAAATACTGATACAAATATAATAAGACCACAAATAAATTAAATTACACAAAATTAAAATTAATTTAAGTTAGACAATAAAATTAAAATAAAATTTTACTTAAGTATGTTTATTACTTTTTCAGGATCAAACGGTTAAACAGATTTCGATGAAGCTGCCATACGGATAAAGTATGCTCTGGATTACCATATACGATACTTTTTATCCATAGAGTATGTTCCCTTGGTATAGTTGTCAACTAATATGAAGCAATCATAGATTTAAAACGTGATTCATCATCATTTCAGCCGAAAGATGTCCACTGCTGGCCATAGGCCTCCCTTAAGTGCCGCCACAAAGACCAGTCCTGTCCGTTTTGCTACAATCGAGATCCAGTAACGCTGACCAGGTCATCGGTCCACCTTGTGGGAGGTCTTTCAACGCTGAGTTTCCCGGTAGGTACGCGGCCGGCACTCTTTTTTTACACACAGAATCTTTCAGTCCCAGCGGAATCCATCCAGATATCGCAAAAAAAAAATCGCCTAACTTGTCAAAATGTTACCTATTGCTGATTTTTTTTTAACAACAGAACAACGTCTAGGATTCAGTTTCCTTACTAGATTATAAGGCTTTCGTAAAAAAAAATCATCTTTTTTTTATTAATATTTCTTATGCTGTAGGTTCTTTCCACAGAAATCTTAATAATAAGGCAATATTATTAAGATTTCTGTGGTTCTTCCCCATGACGTCAAAATTAAATTATAAATCATGTGTCCAAGTTTTGATTTATATTTATATAAATACCTATTAATAAATTATAATAATGTAACAAAGTTCCATTGCTAAAAATATCCACTAATAATGTCAATATTACCATTAACCCATATTGGTTAATAGTTTAAAATGAAGTAGCTATGAGTCATATATATTATTGTGGCATCGTTCCAAACTTTAATAGTATTGGAATGGTCTATGCTCTTGTGACATTTTGTTCCTAGAGTCCTGACAACAACGACCATCAGACTGATTGCCAGAACTTCCAATTTTTGCTGTCTACACTTGCCATGAACGATAAAGAAAGAAAAAAAAAACATTAACTGAAGTCTTTTTTAAAATGTATTTTTCCCATTGACAGGCTTGCATTTGATCACTGTCTCGCCTGATGGTAAAATATGATAGGTTACTCATAATCATCATACACCATAATATGATGTGGCCGACGATAGAGCACGCTTGCCCAGAAGTAACCTATTATTTCTTGACTTGAAGATCCCTAGGTTGTAGAAATAAAAAAACATAGCGTCTGGCAGGGCATTGCATTAATTAACTGTACGCATAATGACGCTTCAGTAATCTATATATATAAAGAAGGAAAAACTGACTAACTGACATATCAACGCACAGCCAAAACTACTGGGCCTTCGAGCGTGAAATTTTGCACAAGGCTTCCTCTTGTGACGTAAGCGAACACTAAGAAGGGGTTTTTCAAAATTCAGCTCCTAAATGTATGTAATTGGGGTCTAAAGTTTGTATGGCGAACCCTACTTTCACGCGGGCAAAGCCGCTGGCCGAAGGCTAGTTTAGAAAATAAAATTTAACTAGGTTAACTTTATTTAGAAGAAGAAGTATTTACCAATCCAAAAGAACAGACCGTATAAGGAACAGTATACATACTTCATCCGAAAACATAATACGCTGACGTCTCGGTAACTCAGCCGCCTAACTAAAATGGAATTAGGCAGGCCACATCTATCGCAAATTAAATGAAATTGCTCAAGTTGTTCCTATATATGCACTCAGATTACTGATACCGCTATAAACGTGGCATGCTACAGAGAAAGAAGAACTTTGAGAAAAAACACAACTATCGATTCGAGAAGAAGAATGAAACTGGGCAAAGACAACCACTGATTCGAACCAACACCTGAACAGTAGGAGCCGGCGACATGGTAGATGCTAGACGTGAGAAAAGGGAGATGGCGTGATGAGTTGGGCTCTCTAAACTATCCTTTAGTTTAGAGTCTAAACTAAAGGATTTTCCAAAAGTAGCTAAGAACAGAAGAGAGTGGAAGAATGAAGGCCTTTGCCTTATAGTGGGACACAAGATGTTCATAATAATAGTATCATACCCCCTTAGGGGTGGAGTTTCGTAAAATCTGTTCTTAACGGATGGGTGTCTTATACGAGCCTACCTGCCAAATTTCAAGTTAATGAGATTTCGTGATTAATCAGTGAATGGCATTTCAAATTTTTAATTTAATATAAAATTAATCTACACTAATATAATAAAGAGGTAAAGTTTGTTTTTTTGTTTGTAGGAGGTAATCTCTGGAACTAATGGTTCGATTGGAAAAATTTAAGCTATAATAGAAAGCTGCTTTACTCCTGAGTGACATAGGCTATAAATTATTTATATAACATGGATGTTAACCGAGCTATCTCTACAAGAAAATTTCCGCGGACGAAGTCGCGGGCAGAAGCTAGTTTAATATAAAATTTACCGTAGTCTTGTCAGATGAGTCTTGTTTAGTAGAATTAGAAATCGATGGGTTTATCCTGTTTACGAAAAAAATCGCAGACCGAAAACCCAGGTTTTATTTATTATTGTCTGTGCCTGAAAATGCCTAAGGCATTAATCCCGCCTTTGTGCGTCATATGTGTGAATATTAGTGTTAAATAAATAAATAAACAATAGGTTCAGATATTCTAAAACAATATAATATTGTGGTATATTGAAAATACCAGTACAAAGTAGGTAAAAGGTAAATTATTGCGTAGTGAATTATGTAGAAGTTATATGAGTGTCGTCGGAAATCCTGACTGTAAATGTTGAATCATCTGAGTCGGGTTTTTTTTGGGAAAATGAAGATTTTATTTCTACCTTATTATTTTCTCAGTGAGAGCAGTGGTGGCCAAGTGGTAATAGCATGGACTTACTTGTTGTAGTTCCCGGGTTCAAATCCAACCATCTAACTTTGTGTAATTTATTTCATCACCACTGCTCTCAAAACGGTGAAGGAAAACCTCGTGAGGAATGTCCTAGAACTAAATGTGTGCATGTCATGTGCATGTCCTAGAACTAAAAATTCGAAGACACGTGACATCCACCAATCCGTACTGGGCCCGCGTGGGGGTTACTGCCATTCTACCAGAGAGGAGGCCTTTGCCTCAGCAGTGGGACATAAAGTAGGCTATTTTAAAAAAAGTATAACATAACCTCTTGCTTCGCCTTCGAGATATTATTGGATGATGACAATACAGAAAAAATAGGCCACTGTTCAGCATCTATTCGGTCTTGATGATACATCCCAGCTTGTCAAAAAGTAGTCGGAACATTATCTGAGCTCCTTTATCATCATCAAGACATCGATAACGCTACCTTCACCGATGCCGACATCGACGCTGCGTCGTCAACAGTTTCCCAATATGTAGGTGATAGTAGGTGTACAACTGAAGTTTATCTATATCGATAACGGGTTAGGAGTACCTTCTTGACGACTTGTTCCAATTTAGAGGACGGTTTCAAGGTTCTCAAATAAATAATGTACAGAAACAAAAGAAAAAAAAAATGCGCGGCATGGAAATTAATAAGTGGTTGAGTTTGTAACAATAAAAGAAAGTAAAAGTGCTCGTATACTAGAAGCAACAAGAAATTTGTGTAAATCGTGTCCATGCAGTTTCTTGCATGTTCTTCTCCATAAGGATATACGTTTTGGAACGTCCAACTTAGCTTCAATTTTGTCAATTTTAAAGTTCCTGTAATGACTCGGAAAGAAAGAGAAATAAAGAAAGAAAATGCATTTATTTAGCACACAATACAATCTCTTTTGGCCTTATTCCATTTCATTTGGGTCGACTCTCAACGTCATTTTTCGCCAGACATTTTGGTTCTGGGTCGTCGAGTCATACTCACAGATACAATAAAGAAACAAATACCTAATTGGCTTTATAATCTTAGTTTAGATAATGCTAGCAAACCTATTAAGACGTGACTGGAGAAGTGTTTAAGCGTCCTCACTTTCTACATGACGCAGGTCTTCACCGTGTTTGGTAAGTACGAGAAGTTCCTGCACCGGATTCAGATGGAACTAACGCCCTCTAAACTGGAGGACGCGGTCCAGAATACGATGAAGGTGTGCCTTGCTTGGGTGGAGTACCATTGTGTGTCATAGTGATCTCTTTCGCCGAACCCTGGTTCACAGCCACAGACCGGAGCGGAGGGGAATGTCACTTTATTCTAAGAAGCAGTAAAAACCCTCGGTTGGAAGCTATAAGGAAAAAAAAAGGTTGTAGCTATAAGGAAATAACTACGGCAGGGAAAGCTAGTTTAGGCGGAGTAGTCTATATAACATCATTTAAAAATGAAAGAGATTAAGAGCTGTGGTGGCCGAGTGGTACAGGCCACGACTTACGAGTTGCAGGTTGAAACCCAGCCAGGCGCATTACTTTGTGTAATTTATTTCATCATCACGCTGCTTTAAAAACGGTGAAGGAAAACATCGAGACGAAACGGGCATATCCTAGAACCAAAAATTCAAAGACATGTGACATCCGCCAATTCGCACTGGGCCTGTTTCGTGGATTATGACCCATTCCGTGTCCTAGAAAGAAGGCCTGTGTCCCAGCCGTGGGAACATTAATAAGGCTGATGATGGTGATGATAAAAAATGAAAGTATGTTATTACAGACACTTCTGCAACAAAGAAGGTCAAATCAAGTCCTGTGACTGCAATGATCGTATGTGACTAGCCTTATAAGAATGGCCTACCGGAAGTGATTCACTAAGTGCTCATTGGCATCAACACGTTGAGAGATTTTGGTTGCGATAAGCTTACCTTCAATAATGTTTTAAGTTATTCAATAACGTGAGAGAGGTGTGAACAATTTGCAGTATTTATGTCTTAATAATGCTTTATGTACACAATATTGGGGCATACCTCTACCGTATGCTCTACTGTGTCCTTCAGGTATAGGCGTCATGTGGAAGGTGAGGACGCCGTAAGGTCTTTCCAGCCAGTCCTCAAAGAGGGGACTTACCAACATAATTATGGCGTGCCCAGTATTTCACCATGAGATCACGCAGCAACTCTGTCCGCCATGCCACAATTTGACCTGGTCAGAGTTGCTGGAATCTGATGGATGCGAGATACACAGTAGCGGTCGTTATGGCGACGCTTGGGGGAGGCCTATTTCCAACAGTAGACGTCTTTCGGCTGAAATGAGAATGGTAATAATTTTATAAACCACTTGGTTTGGTATGCAGCCGATTGATTCGCTAAAATTTTCGTTGGTATGGGCGGTACCATAGAACAGATATTTTTATTCCTTGGGTTTTGGATCTTAGAGTGAATTTCAGTACCTGTGCATCTTCACTAACTTTGTGCTTACATAATATATGTAGTTGATAATGTGATGTGTTCTCACTCACTCAATTTTTGTCTACATATGAACTATATGAAATTGTCACGGTCTCGGTAATATGGAACTGAGAATTTCATTGTAGTACAAATAAACTCGGAGAAAAATAAAAAGGATCCCGTTGTGTCCCACAGTCCCACTGCAGGGCAAAGGACTCCTTCCATATACCAATCTTTTCGATTCTTACTCACTTCTGGCCAATCCTTAAGATAGGAGTCCAAATCGTCACGCCATCTCCTGGGCCCACCGCGTCGCCGGTTCCTTCTGTTCGGAACCAAGTCAGTGAAGCTTGACGAAAAGCATTTACAACCCATTTGCTACCAAATATTGCAAAAATTTTACAATGTATTTTGTCTGTATTCTAATGGAAAACTGATTGAATTTTGTATCAATAACTAAATACTTTCTAATCTTGACAGAGACTAAATATAAGAATAGCAAACTGGCGAAATCAAAAGAATAAAAAAAGTAAAAGTATGAATCAGGTGACCGTTTGTTTAATTCTTCAGAAAAACACAGGAAAAGACTAGTACATTAAAAAAAAGAACTAAAAAGAAGTTGGGATAACAATAAAAAAAATATCTTTTTTTATATGGCAATTGAGCCGTCGACTATTATGCCAATGTCACGTTGAGACGGTGACTGAAAAAAAAAATATAATCGAATGGCGACCGATCACGCGACGTTGTCAAAGGGTAACGGTTCCAAAAACTAGGACATGCAATAAATATTGATCTATAACACTTTATTTTTATGATTTTTTTACGAATGGCTTATTCGTAAAAAAATCATCACTCAGAGAAGGAAGAGGAGAACTCGGGAAGAGAGATCGGTCTTCCTCTCCTAGGGAGATATTTTACCATGCAGATAGGTATTGTCAAGGCAAGGCTGATGGCTTTTTATCTTGAAATTCTTCAGTATGTGTTGTAATGTAGTAAGTTGCTGCTTTGCAACTTGAATGCTTTATGTTTTATACATATTACCTATCCTGTGGAATGAGTACCTAGTGATTAAAATTACGAAATTGTCTTTTCATAACCGCGGCGAAGGCGATCACAAAAACAGATAAAGTCCATACGTAACGTAATTAATATAAGGTCAAATAACCGCAAAACCCCACATTATACCACAAAATGTCAGTACGCATGGCTTTAATACACATAATTACTTGTAGACGGGTAGCCTCGCAGCCTGCGCCCGCGCAGACGGACCGGGGGGGCGGCGCGGGGCGCAGCGGGCGAGGGGGGAGGCTGTGAGTAACACGGAACCCGTCAAACCTGCAGCCGAGTGATGCCGAGATCCCCTCTGCCTCTCTCGCGAAATGCCTTCCTACAAAACCTACTCACAAACAACTTTAAACCTTATCTTTTACAGCAAATAACTCATTGTCCAATGTCACAATAGCACAGTGTAAGAGATTACCTTCTATTCCTTTTACAACCGCTTTCCGACTAAAAAAGGTTTAAATATTCATTTCAATAATGAAACCACGCTATTGCTGTTTGACATAAGGATTGTATTGCTTTGCACTTCATGTCTAATTTGGACAATCAAAATTAAACTTTAAGTCGAAGAAGTAAGATTGAATGTTGCTTAGCGTGTTGCAGTAATTTATGTCTTTTGTAGTATACAGGGGGGGTAATGCACAAGACATGTTCAAGTTTGGAGATTCTCAGAATTGAAAAATGCTGTCGTTAGTCCGAACTGTGTTCTTTACTCCTTTTTTGTTAAGAAAATTAAGTTGTCGTGATTTGAAAGCAATAAAAACTAGCTGGTGTTTATTAACGATCGATTCTTTTATAATTTTTGATTTCGGTGTTCGGTTAATTGCTGTTTTTTTTTTCTATTTTGTCAACTGTCGTAGAACTAGATGATATGACAGACATTGGATCGTTTAAAAAAAACTTGCAGGTGTAGTTTTTAGTCGCACACAGCTGTTTTTTTTTGGTTCTGTAGTTTTATTAAAAACCGTTTATAGAACCATAGTAGGTATTGATAAAAGGTTGAGTAGCATTTTTAAATTATTCTGTTTCTTAAATAGGTATTTATAATTTACAAAAATAAAACTGACTGTATGTTCAGTAGAAATAAGTGCAAAATGAACAATATTTACTCATAATTCACTAATACTCATTGTTCTCCTGTATTTTAGAAACAATGCACTCTGTTTAACGAGATCTATTGTTAAATTTCTGAATATTCTCTTTAAACTGAAATAGCACATTTATTTTAATGACCGCATCAGCAAAACAAGTACACAGTTAATCGAGATTATATAGTTTTGACAGTTATTTCTTTAAAATTCCAACAGCGAAAGCTTTTAGTTGAAACTTCACTAATCGACTTAGTCCGTTGTTCACGGCATGGTACGCGCATTGCATTTTTACGACCCAAGTCCGGTCCCACGGGCCGCATTAAAAAATGACCACAAAAAATGGTCGAAGAAAAAACCAGTATGACCATCCATCCACGTCGGATTAGTAACCGGCCGATTATTGGGTTGTTTACCTTATACGTGGCAAACGTTTGTTTTCTATTTTAGACATTTGACACCTTGCAATTTTGAATATGGAATGGAATTTTATGATTTTAAACTTTTGAAGTCGGGACTGTTGTCTTTTTGGTTTCTATTTTTCATACTTACAGAACAGCCATTCTAACTTGGCGAATTTATTTTTATAACCGTTTATTTTTTTTACGAATGCAGAAGCGCTAAAGTTCGCAGTAATTTCAGGCTCGATGATTTTATTAGGATCTTGTTTAATTAAATATTAGTCAAAAATTCATTCGTCATGTCGAATCCTTAAAGCCTCGAATTACTAGCTTGACGGCTTTCTAGTTGTATTTCGAGGAGTGACGTAAAAATTGCATAATTTCGCCAACTCCTTTTTATCAACGAACTAAAAGATGCACGGCGATGCGCCACCGGCCATCAAATAAATGGTGTAAGATAATAAAACGTAGGTAATACAAAACATTTTGATGCTGAAATTCTCGATAGCTAACACCTGAGGGGCTTTAAGTCAAGAGTAAATAGGTTTTTGTTTATGATGGGAAAAATCATCTAATGACGAATCTCTCCCTTGGGCTAGGCAGGAAACAGTGTCAGACTCTTATTGACTAAACAACCTACCCCTCATACTGGGGTTGGACTTTCTTTTCAGAAACCGGGCCGATTATTAATTTTGACCGAAGAGTGAATAGGTTATTTCTGGGGAAGGAAGGATCTCCACATCGTCGATTTATCAACAATTAAAAAAAAGTATTGATATGCGGTATCGTGTTACCAACTACTGGGTGGTGAAGGTCCGATATACACTCGCTCCATGTTAGATAGTGATATCACCTGCATCCGGTTTCACGGGAAGCGACTCCAATACTATTGAGAAAAGGCTTAGAACATCTTCAACACATTTTTTTTGTACTATGGTTAGACGACTGCGTGCCAGGCTAGCACCTGTTTGAAGTATCAAATTAAAAAAAAAGTCTAATATCGTTCACATTTCGTTTCCGACTTGCAGACGACGAATATTGAATAGGTCACCTTCTAGTAAGGATTAAGAGAACGAGATATCAATCTCGTTGCTGATGCAAGCCATAGGTCCCAGCAGGACTAAATTAAATGCCCGCTAGAGCCACTGGATTTGACGCACCCAAATCCGTGTGTGTAGGACGTGTGCTACACACGGCGTTTTGGGCGCGTCATTCGCCATACATTTTATTTGGCAACTAGACTTGTAGAGCTACACTTGATCTACGCCACGCCACAGATTACTAAATAGTTACACGACGTAGATCAAATGTAGCGCTTTATTCGTGGACTTGCGGGTACCAACCCCAAATAGTTAAAAATCGTTCATATTCATGTTCGAAATAATATAATAACACCATTTTCATTTACATCAACATAGCTTCCTATCCCTTTTTTGAATATTTAAAATCCAACGAATAATCCCTTCCCCATTTTCTTAAGGAAAGAGGTAGATATTACCATTCGGCGCTGACTAAGGAATGCAGGAGGACAATGGAGCATAAACATGTATTCAAAGCGTACGATGTAAAGTACGGAGCATGATTAATAAGTTTCTTACAAGTATTGGATAATGGCTGTGGTCATCGTGGTCAATGGCCAGCGACCACCGGGAGTGACCTAGCTGCGTAGGGCTGTGCCAACATCCATAGCATTCATTCATTCTGTGATCATTTGTTTTGTGTCTGGGTGTAATTTATCTATAATATGTATGTATTATTATTGAGAGCAGTGGTGGCCGAGTGGTAACGGCCGACTTACGAGTCGTAGGTCGCGGGTTCAAACCCAGTCAGGCGCATTACTTTGTGTAATTTATTTCATCACCACTGCTCTCAAAACGGTGAAGGAAAACATCATGAGGAAACCGGCATGTCCTAGAACCAAAAATTCGAAGACATGTGACATCCACCAATCCGCACTGGGCCCGCGTGGTGGATTATGGCCCATTCCCTCTCCTAGAGAGAGGAGGCCTGTGTCCCTGCAGTGGGAACATTAAAAGGCTGATGATGATGATGTATGTATTTAGAAATATATAAGTATGGTTATCAGTTGTCTAGTACCCATAACACAAGCTCTGCTTAGCTTGGGACTAGATGGCATTGTGTGATAGTTGTGGAATATATTATATTATATTATATTATTATAGCTTTTTATTTTCATCAAAACCTTTTTCAATACACTAACTCGAAAACGCACAGAAAACCATGCATTGCATGCTTAGAAACAGTGCGATAACTGCTTCTAAGCATGCAATGCATGGTTTTCTGACTAGTGCGGCAAGTGCGCTTGCTTGCCCTCGCCAGAATTTTATTGTAATAAAATTGTTTTATTTCGTATGAAACTGGGTGTGTGTTCACCCTCACGGGGCGCGGGTCAACCCCCAGGAGTTGTAACTGCATTGAAAAACGTCGTTTGACACATGTGCAAATTCGTTACTGCAGCCCTTGGGTCCAGAACAACTCGCCTACGGCTCGTGGAGATTCCGACTCGATCGCAATGACAAACTTTCTGCATTTGTATCAAAATATACTATTTTGATACAAATGCAGAAGCTAAGGTGGCCGAGTGGTAACGGCCCTGACTTATATTATTAATTTTGTAATTTATTTCATCACTCTAAAACCCTAAAAATGGTAAAGAAAACCGGCATGTGCTGGAACCAAAAATTCGAAGATATGTGAGATCCACCAACGCGCACTGGACTCGCGTGGTGGATGAAGACCCTAGACAGGAGGCCTGAATCCCAACGTTGGTATATACAGGCTGATTATGGTTAACATTTGCTGCTTAACTGCCTTTAGAGTATTCTTTTATGAAACGAAGTTCTGGGCTTCGATACTGTCATCTTAAAATCTCTATGATCCCGGTGTAAGATAAGGATAGAGCTATACGGCCTGCAAAGAAAATTAAACCACAGTGTTGTACCACCACAGTCAAGTGGTTATATTGACAGCTTGTATACTTCTCTCTTTCTCAACGGACCCTAGACCTGTCAACGTATAGGTATATATACAAACGAGTATTGCAAGATTGGAAGCGTATAAAAACTTGCAATCGGCCAATCATTCTAGCCTGCATGTTACAAGATAAAATATCTAACAGAGAACTAGCTTCGAACATTCAAGGATAATAAGGTTAGAAAGAGAGAGAATACTGAGATGAACGATGACAAAGCAGTTTGGAAGAAGAAGAAATAATAATATTATGGGATAATAATGGCAGGTAGGAAAGTTCAGGTGCAATGAATGTGAGGACTATGTGGATTACTTTGTCCTTTTCTTTAATTTTAACTAATGTCTGGCAGTTATGAGTACTTTTTGCAGCCCACACAAATGTCTTTTCTTTGGTCAAGATCCCTGATCAATTATAATATTACAACTGTAGGTATATCTTTTACACGATCACATTTTTCAACCACTGTTTCTCCAGTAGGTACACATACAAAGAAATAAAGATATGAAAGAATGAAAAAACATTTATTTAGACTCGCACTAATAAAACAAGAAAACAGTATTAATAGATTTAAAAAAAAAGACAACAAGACCTTTGCGGGACCAAAAAGGCCTCTTATATGCATATTATGCTGCGATATTGCTATCAAAAAGCAAAATTACTGCTCAAAGATCAAGAAGTTCAGTCTCTGTGTACTATCTACTCCATTAATGCACATTTCGTGAGCGCTAATTCGTAATAGATATAAATAAAATGACATTATACAACAGGTTCGTTGACTCGCCTCATTTGACGTCTAGTTACCAGTTTGTGCAACTTTTTGCCGAATACTTCTTTCTATATTTGTGTGATTCGACCACGCCTAGCGCGGTGACAGCGCCACTCATTTTTTTTTAATTACCTACATATGTTTCTGTTCGTGCGGTACAGGGCGTTTAAGACCTCGTTTGAAAACAATGTGGCGGTACGGGGCTTATTAGACCCCGTAAAATTTAAGAAAGTTACTAAAATTACGCTGCATTTTATGTGGAAACTAGACAATATGTCTAGATCCACACTTGATCGATACACTGCGACGTCGTTCTAAAATCAGGTTTCTTACACGTGTGCGTCAGTCTAATTTAGTTTTAAGCTTTTTTGCTAAGTGTGGTAGGTACGAGGTCAAAGTGACCTCGTATTTAAGTAGATACACTACTGCATCGCTGCGTTTGTATGTAAGTCTGTCAGGGTTTTAAAGTTTTTATAAAGCCTCCGGCAGCGGTTATGGATAATTGTCCATTTGTGCGTCATAAGTGTCAATGTATGTATTTATGTCAATAGATCTATATACATATATATCTTAGTTAAATATCACGATGACTTGAAGATTTTCTCGGTATCTCCTACTATATCGCCTCTATCAATATAAGCAAGATTATAAATGATTGGCGAAAATGTGGAACCGATTACCGTAATACGGTAGGAAAAATACATGATGCTGTACAGGTTAACATTTACACAGGTATTTTTTTTGTTATATTTTTTGCCAGGAAGAGAGGTGATAACCTGGAAAAGTTGCTGCTTACAGGAAAAGTAGATGGGAAAAGATCAAGGGGCAGGAGTCCATTATGTTGGTCAGACCAAATCCGTAGTACATTGGAGACTACAGTCTGCGACGCCATCCACATCGCCGAAGATAGGGCAATATGGCGAAATATAGTCCATCGAAAAGTTATTCGTCGAGGTCACGACCCTCAGCCTTGAGGATAAACGGAGGAGGGGAGGTGTACAGGTTGTATGAATTTCCTGCCGGAGTCTGTGTTCCCTGACAGTTATATCCTGGGTCCTTTAAGTCAACGTTGCAGGTAAGTTCTAGGTATGCGTGCTGTATTCTCAACCACATCTTTGCTTACCATCAGGAGATTTAGGGGTACCCATAAAGGTCGAACTTTTTTTAATAATATAAACGAGTGCTTCAGTGCGATCCCTCCTGATGGTAAGCAGTGTGTTGTATTAACTCTAGCCTTGAATTGTGATCGGAGAAGAAGATCGCAGGCAAATTGTTCCAATCGGTGAATAGATTTCTTCTAGGTAAGCATGCTCCATCGTATATCTACGCTTTTTGTTAGACGAGAATAATAGTCAAGCGCAAGTCTATGAACATTAATAATAATCCTTCAATGGACTCAAGTCCAATATAGACTGATCCGTTTTTCTATATTTTATTTAAATTTAATTTATAGAATATGGTACGTACCTACTTATTTCTAGATGGTAATGTATTTTTGTTTTTATTTCTAGTATATTGTTGTTACTGACATCATTCTATTTTTTTCCTTTAACATATTATACGACGAAATTATTGAACAAAATATAGAGTTTTTTTTTATTTATATTAATGTTGATCGTTTTTCGGAGAAGGAAAACATCGTGAGGAAACTGGCATGTCCTAGAACCAAACATTTGAAGACATGTGACATCCACCAACCCGCACTGGGCCCGCGTGGTGGATTACGGCCCATTCCCTATCCTAGAGAGGAGGCCTGTGTCTCAACAGTGGGAAAATTAAAAAGGCTGATGATGATGTAAATCTTGTGATTGTTTCTCAGTATTGCAGCACTTGAATAGTGTTTATAGTGTTATGTATTGTACTTGTAATTTCCCAGTGTTTGTAATAATTGCGATAAATAAATAATCTAAAATAAAAATATGAATGTTGTCAACCCTATGTTGTCTGACACCGCCCCGCATTTACCTGGTGCCATAAAGCCGAGTGAGCATTCGCCAACCACGAGACTGATCGCTGTTGCCAGGCGCGAGCGATCTATACAGATAGTATTACCGTGTCTATACTGTGTACAACTCTGCTGCATCGGCAGATAGGCTGCAACACGCCCACTATCTGCCACACAGGTATTGTACCCGGTAAATAACTTGAACCATTTGCTGCAACTGCAGTTGTACGGTTCCCCATATCGATTGAGTACCCGAAAATTGGTTACTACACATGCAAGGTAGATCGCTATGATGGTTTAATTTGTCAATTTGTGCGACGAGGATTATATCCGATTTTTGGGTCTGTGTCGAGGTGGGAGGGCTGCGCTTAGCCGTGGTGGATGGTTCAACTTAATTGCTGCGTACCTACCTTAGGTAATATACTTGTGAAGTTTATGGTTTTAGTTGCAATTTGGTTGATTAAGAATTCTAACTAACATGTTAGTGAGCAAAAGAATAAGTCACCAGGAGCACACAAGAGTAATTCAAAAGCAGACAAGTGTAAGGACTCGCGTACTAAGAGATTCGTACAAACTTTGATAATTCACTTCTCAAATTGAATTTAGATATTTTTTTTCAATAAAAAGAAGTTGTATTTCTAAAAATTGTTAATTTTCAGAATTTTACTATGTATATCTACTTGTGCTAAGAGAACTTGCATTATGCCAATTTTTAGGATTCTAGGTCAACGGGAAGTACTATATATGTTTAAATTTTCTAACGAGTTTATACGCGCCTGAATCGGTCAATTTTTACAGCTTATGGGGGCAGCAAACTCGAGTCATCATCATCATTATTTCAGCCGAAAGACGTCCACTGTTGGAAGGTCATAGGTCCACCTTGTGAGGCCTTCCAACGCTACGTCTTCCAGTACGCGGTCGCCACTCCAGATCTAACCGGTACCAGCGGCCATCTATGGCAAACTCGAGTATTTGATAGTAATTTCAGTTTCATATCGTTCCTAAGAAAAAGCGTCTAGACGAATAATAAATCGATTACTGTTGAAGACATAGCAAAATAATGTCCTATTAACACAGTAATTCTCAATGACATAATACAGTGACGAGTGTGACGACATTGACATCGTTAAGGAAACGATACATCGAGGAAGTCACAGCATTTCTCACAGCTGATTCCTCTTCGTACAATCACATTCAAGCGAGACTCTTTTGTTTCGTTCTCATGTAGTATTTAGTAAACATTGAGCGCATTAAGCATTGTAAGAAATCATTTTTTTTTAAAGAGTAACCGTGGAGTTTCTTGCCGGTTCTTCTCCATAGGAAACGACCAATTTGGAACCGTGCACTAGCTTCTTACGTTTTATAAGTGTCCATGTAGGCCTATATGAAATAAAACCATTTTGATTTTGAAGCGCATATCGTGTGCGTCGAGCGCATGGCGAAGAGCCAATTGGTCAGGTAATTACGATTATTTCTTAAAATAATATGAATTTTAAGGGCAAGATATACGCTAGCGATCTTGAGCTAACAAAGGACTTTAGCTAGCATCATGATTATTCGAACAATAATTTGTTATTCATTTATTAAACATAGTATAAAAACTGTATACTAACAGATTGGTAATTATGTAATTCAATATCCTTTTAGTTTGTGAAAGATCCAAATTACACCCAATGGTTTTTGTCTAATATTCGCTTAAACTTTAAAAACAAATTCAATGAAAAAAAAAGAAATAAGAAAAGTTAAGAATTATAAGGAAAATAGACTAGTTTAAAGTATATTTTTTTCAAAACATAGGTACCGACTAGCCGTATAGACTTGATGTTGGATATAGAATCATCTAAAGTCGTATATTTCCCCGTAGAATACCGGTACGGATCTTGAGCGCTGACTTTTTACTTCAAGGCTGATTTCCACTTTCGCAGAAGTGAAATTTCGTGTCTCTTTGGTGATGTGAAGTGAGATGCAGGGGCGGGGTGTGCAATGCTTGTACAGTACGTCCCCCAGATCTTAGCAAGTCTGAAGTTAGGCTCTGCCAATTTTAGCGCTCAAAAACTCGTAAAAAAAATCATTATAGAAATAAATGCAATTTGAAGTTGTTATTGCTGTTAAAAACTGTTATTGGCATTTATATTTTTAAAACCTTTTTTTCTGTACGAGTTTTCAAGTGCTAAAATTCGTAGACCCTAACTTCAGACTCGCCAAGATGCGACGGCCGTACTAGTATTAGTGATTAAATCGTTGATGTGTACGATGAGCAAAGCGATTTTCGCTCTTTCACCGAGCGCTCAAGATTCGTGCCGTATCTGTATGACAGAACATCTGTGAAGGTTATAATAGTTCTTTATGTTACAAGAAGAAGTAAGAGGTAAATTAAATAACATTTGCTTTCATATATTATAATTTATCTGTATTTATAACGTATTAGGAAACCACCCTATGACATATCAGTATTAAAAAAGTTACAGACTTAGCCTAAAGAATCGCAGTACTGAGGGATCCACCATATGTGTTTGTGTGGACAATCAGGTACCTAATATAACTTTTTGATTTTTCAATGATAACGTTATGAAATTTGTCGATACATGATACTTTATTATATACTAGCTTTTGTCAGCGGCTTCGTCCGCGTACATAAAATATAGCCTATGTCACTCAGGAGTAAAGCAGCTTTCTATTGTTGCTAAAATTTTTCCAATCGGACCAGTAGTTCCAGAGATTACCCCCTACAAACAAAAAAACAAAAAAACAAACTTTACCTCTTTATTATATTAGTGTAGATTAGGAAACCACCCTATGACATATCAGTATTAAAAAAGTTACAGACTTAGCCTAAAGAATCGCAGTACTGAGGGATCCATAGATTCTGGAGTGGCGCAGAAGCAGCGTCGTGACCATGTGTTTGTGTGGACAATCAGGTAATATAACTTTGTGATTTTTCAATGATAACGTTATGAAATTTGTCGATACATGATACTTTATATATATGAAAATACTGACCACGTACTTTGGGTTTTGAATAAGACATCCTCCATTGCGGCCGTGAACAATTTCGAAGAGATGTCGTCTCCCTGCCCCACAACACCTAAACCATATACTAAAACTATGTTGTACGTTAAGTTTAAGAGTAGGTACAATAAATTATTTTACTAAGAATCTAACCTAATAAAAAACCGACATTACTTATACGACTCCGTTGAAATAAATCTCTATTGACATAACAATTAAAGCAGTGTCAAAATATTTGTGTTAGACAAAGACATTGTAGTCACAGTGACCTAAATACTGGGTCTTCAGATGTGTCTGTTATCATGACGAATATGGGGACCGTCTGGAGATACCGCGATATGATAAGACACACCGAGTGCTGAGGTGATTTACACGTAAAACAATATGTACCTCCATTTAAAATATGCATATATATTTTTAATTGCTATAAACTAGTGGTTGACGTGTCGCGGGAATCCGCTGGATGCGGACAGCACAGGACCAATCGTGGAGATCCTTGGGGTAGGCCTATACCCAACAGTGGGCGTCGCTCGGCTGACATGATGATGATGATGATGAGTGCTTGACTGCGATCCCACCTGATGGTAAGCATGGGCATGCCATAATAATGGCGGAAAGTCCTCTCTTTGAGGCGTGGCTGGAAAAACCTCACGGCGTCCTCACCTTCCACATGACGTAGGTTCTCACCGGACATGGTAAGTTGCACAGGATTCGTGTCGAAGCAACGCCTGGGTGTCACCACCGTGTGGCCCACCCGGAAGACACCGTCGAGCATAGTAGATGTGTGCCCCGCTTGGGAAGAACATTGCCGTGTCCTCGTGGAGGAGATCGGTCTCGCGCCGGGACTTGGTCTCATAAAAAGATTTTCGACTGCTCATTGCTTTTATATATTTATTAATATTTATGTACAAAAAGAACAAATACAGATAGAAGAGTACAAAACAAAGGTCTGTGTAGGTTATGTCTGTGTTAGTCATAACTTTGAAAGTAAATAACACCAAGTTCTACAAAGAAAATGTTCGTATATCAAAGTATTAGATGAATAGTCTAGATTAGTATATTTTTTTAAACATACAATCCAGTCGTTTAGGCGTGATGTTCTGTTTAAAATCATCCTTTAAAATCCCATAAAAGATCATAAAGGCCACGCACAGAATTCCTGAATCAGCACCAGTTTTAAATAATATTAAGTGGCTGAATCATCAGTAAACATCGCATGCAAGGTGAAGTCAATCAGTCTCAAGTTTAGTCTGATCTTGAGGTGCTTTCGTACACGCAATGGCTAGCCTTATTAATCGTCAAAGGACTGATTTAATGAGCTAGATTTATGTGGCGGTTAACCGGAGAAAAAAAACTGTCACACATATCAACACTTTTAAGGAAGAAAAACGTAAGCGACAGTTTGCCTGTTGCAGGAAATGGGGAAGAAGAAAAAGTAAAAGAAAAGAAAGTATTGTTGTGTAAAGGTTTTTATGATAAATATGATCATGTTTCAGAAGTTCGTGTGCATCTCAAGTTTTTTTTTATGGTGGGAAAAATCATCTAATGTCGGATCCGGCCTTTTGGCGTAGCGGGAAACAGTGTCAGACTCTGACTAAATGACTCACGGCGTTCCTTCTTAGCCTTGATACCAGGATCGGACCTTCCTTTCAGAAACCGGACCGGTGCTCCAGTGGGCTTCGGCCCTGAGGTTCGGCCTCTCCAGTTGCTGGCAACTCCTTGAAGTGCGCGGGAACACACGTGCCGTCGACGACTGGCTTGGTCCGAACTGTTACCAGACGACCGGACGTGCAATCTCAAGTGGTTGCCAATTCGCAACTTGAGAACGCCTTCTCTGGAATGTTCATAAAATATTCATATTCGTTCCTTTTTATGTAATGTACTCAAAGTCATTTCTGCGTGATCATTAAAAAAATGCTTGAATCCTGCGGCGCAGTGCCAAACCAAACCTTTGAAGTTGTCGTTTCGAGTGCAAGCAAAAATGGATTTAGCGGCGGTCAGGCGAAAGTATCATCGATGGTGCTCTTTTCTCCTTGCACCCTTCTAATGTACCTCAAAAATCGTTTTCCGTTTCTTAACGACTCCTATTTGACTTTGAACGGTTGTAGTAAATGCATAAGAAAAAAAAAGATCGCAAAAATATAAATTCAAGAGTATCACTGTTAGTTAAGAGCTCAGATATGAAGCACACTGTGGCGCTTATTGTATTCTTAACAAGTCGTAATTAGCTGGCACGCGCTTGACAAAGCGAGACACTTCCCACGACAATCGGTCCCTGTCCTCCAGTCTAAATACAAGCTGTCTGTTGTGGTATCAGCTGAGGAATAGGTTATCAGCTGTGACTTTATCAGAGAGTTGCCAATGCATACCATTCGCGTTGATAAAGTCTGGTGAAGGTATTGAAAGTATAGACAAAGTGGCATTCTGTAAGCGAAAACGATTTTTGAATACAACAAAGCTTTTACAACAGTTTGATTTCGAGACACAAAAACATTATTTTAAGGCAGCCAACACGAGGTACATTTTAATACAACCACAACATATATTTTTCAAGAGATTTTGGATACACTACTATTTTGTGGACATTACGCCTGTTTACGGAGTTTCAAAGGACTAATGTGGTCCCGCCATCTTAGATATGAACCTGCTTGGATCAGTGAGTTCTAAATACCTAATTTCTTACCTAGTTCTAAATACCTAATTCTTGTATCCATGTTCCCCTAGTATTTGGTTCTCAGGTTCGCTATACTTGGCACATTCCCAGTGTTCTCAGGGCGTTATACTTGAGTACATGTTTGGAATTCAATATAATCGTGTGAATTCATTATGTAAGAAGACGTGCTTGATCCTCTTAATACACTACACCAATCTTTACACATGCATAGTACTAAGTAGTTGGATTTTATCAGTTCCCAAGCCAAGCAGCTCTGGTGTTTTTACAAGCTTTTTATTAGCTTACAATGTAACTATGTATGTTCGGCTCAAATCTTGCAACTTAATTTTGAAGCAGATACCTTCAATCGATTAGTTGCAATTTTGCATGCAGGTGTAAACCGCATGACAATGCAATATTATGATGACTTGGAGCTGGAAGGTAGAAATTTAATGAAAAGCTTGTTTTTTAAAAGGTTTTTAATTTTAATTATTTAGTTTAATGTGTGCAAGTGTTTACAGGAAGAATATCGTAAGCGACAATTTGCATTTTTTGCACGAATGGGTTTTCCAAGGTTAAGAAGTATTTATGAAAATCAGTTAATTGAAACTACAGTATTAGATCGGTAGTTATATGAATAATAATTATGTGAATATGTCGTTTTTTATATTATCATAAATATTTTTTCATTGAGCATGGGAAAACCGAAAACCCATTCCTGCAAAAACGCAAACTGTCGCTTACGCAAAGAGACTATACAATAAACAGGTAAGCATGTAGAAAAATTATCATTTATTAGACATTATTGTATAACTTGCCGTTCACAATTTATAACTCATTAATGAACAAGGTAAATACCAAACCGTGACGTTATTACATAGTGTCCCAATATGGCGTCGACATTTTAAAAATGGAATGTCGGTTGCGTAAACGCCTAAACGTTGACCGATCGCGAGGCAGCAGGTCAAATGAACGGGACCCATTGATACGGGCCCAGAAGTGGCCATTGATGAGTTTTAATAAATATCGAGGTCGAATTTAGGTGGCTTGGACATAAGCAACGCATATTTGAGATGTAATATCTATGTGTAATGAGCCTACTAGCAAACTTAGTGATGTTCTTCGACGTGGCAATGCTGAGTCACCAGGGATGAGGATCCTGGGATCAATGGAAGGAAGGAACAGGGTCGTAGGCCCAGAAGTGTCCATTGATGAGTTTTAATAAATATCGAGGTCGAATTTAGGTGGCTTGGACATAAGCAACGCATATTTGAGATGAAACTACTGTGTAACGTGCCTATACTAGCAAACTTAGTGATCTTCTTCGACGTGGCCCTGGAGTCTTCGGCGTGAGCTCGCGAACTTTTCTGCACTAGTAAGGAAAACAGTAACTTAAATAAAACTAAAGCTTTATGATAACATAAAAGGGGAAGTCTATTGCCACAAATTTATGATGAGTGGTGACTACTGATTTTCTGGGGAAAACCCTATTACATTTTGAACCTTGTGCTCTTCTTGGCCACCATACTGACTAAACAATGCACAAACAAACAAGGAAAAATGGAAAGTAGGTGATAAATAAGTAATGCAACAACAATGCTGTGACAAACGCAAGTCGATGGAATGGCTGGTTTTTTTCATACATATTTAGTTGATTCATGTACAAAATTCTCTCACCTACGGAGCGCCAACGCCCTACCACGAGCTCTTAACGTGATCCTACGACCTAAACTGAACTGTTAAAGGAAAGGAGCATTTTCAGAGAATCACCCACCTACTTCGTTCCATAGCACAAATTCCAGCCGCAGGCTACTCAGTCCTCCAGCAGGGTTATTGCCCGCTAAGGCCAGAGGAATTTCTGAAAGGGAAACCTTGGTTCTAGAACGCACAGGGAAGGACAAATGAGGGTTCAAATTAGCCGCAACGTGCCTTAGTTAGTAAAAGTCTGACCACCCTCGAGTGAGAGAATTCATTGGTTGATTTCCAATCTCGAAAATCAAGGCAACTCAGTCTGCCAAAGTTAAAAGGAGGTGGGTAAGCCATGCCTGTCTCAAAAGCGGCCTCTCGAACCTCGGGGAGCAGGCTATGGATGCAGGCAGCACATGTGCGACTTCAGCTGGACGACTGGTGTACTATGTAGTAGCATAACATAATAGCTAGCAAAGCATCAACCTGAAAATGCTCCCTCTCTTGGGAGGATATGGGCCACTATCGACTACTCGAGCCTAATGCGGATTGGTGGACGTCACATGTCTTCGATTTTTTTATTCTAGGACATGCCGGTTTCTCTTCGACGCTGAAGCAATGATCGAGTACCATGGATTTCTGTGAAAGCATTCCGAACGTGGCTGCGGTTGCAGGTCGCAGTAGTGCTCGCAGCCGAGGCTTTGTTGCACTCGCATTTGTTTTCGAACAGCATCATAAAACTATTGCTCATATGTAAGGATAGAGATAAGTGGAGGAAAGTAAAGGCAGGCACAGTTGACTGTACAAATGACACAGAGCCGTTGTAGTCTTTGTTCTCTGAAATGGGAGTTTATTATTGCCCCAAGCGACCGCCGGCGTTCGTCTATTGTCTTTATAATTTATGTCTCTAATTACGGTATTCGAAAGGTAGGTAAGGCACACAACAATGTCCTGTACTCATCATCATCATCCTAGCGGTAGTCCCGGTTGCCAACCTTGGCTTTCACCTCGGTGCCCGGGGTCCGCTTTCTTACTAAGACGCCTCCACTTCGCTCGGTCTTTCGCGTCCTTTGCCGTAAGCCCATTGGCACGCATATCGTCCCTTACGACGTCGATCCAACGCCTCTTAGGCCTTCCTCGTTTTCCGGGTCCCGGCGGAGGCATCTGTTACCCACGTAGTCTGCCGGTTTTCGTAAAACGTGGCCATACCAACGTAAGCGACCCTCCTGCAGTTTATCCGCTATGTCACGGACCTGTACTGTACAGTCCTGTACTGTGCATATTTTTAACAACCATGTGTTGTCTGAATTAATTCAATAAGCCCCAAAAGGACACCAGTGTCCGCACATATCGATTGTCTTGTAATTGTGTCTGTAATTACGGTACTACAAATTTCGATATGAATTATTATTCAAATAGTTGTAATTAAATCTTCATATACATACACCGTTAAATTTTAGTCGTTTTAACCCCTTGGAGGATCGATTCAGTACATGAAACACTATCGATTGGTAAAGTTAGAATGAAAAAACAAAGTACTTTTTTAACTCGAATTAATTTACGCATGTTCTAAATTGATTTCTTTAAGTAAACGTCAGCTGGGCGAGTTCAATGACCTGTAGGTAGTTAGTACGCAACGACCGACAACTACCTACAAGGTCAATGACTCGTTTACTTAAAGAAATTAATTTCGTAAATGCGTATATCAATAAGAGATTTAGAAAAAAAGTACTTCATTTTTTTATTTTATCTACACAAATCGATAGTGTTTCATGTACTGGATCGACCCTCATCGGGATTAAAATGACTAAAATTTAACGGTGTATAAATGAATAGCTGTTTGCTAGTCTCGTTAAAATTCGACAACTGCTGGACTGAAATATATGTAATAACTCATAGAAGGCTTATCTGATCTGTGAGAAAAATTATCCTTATTAGGCGCTACGAAGTTTGCCGGAGCAGTTAGTAAATGAATAAATATTATGTATATTACGACAGTACGAGACAAAAGATTTTCCTTTATACCCATTTACCTGTTAATAAATTCAATAATAACACATTTACGATAGGTACGAGTATATTTGCATCGTGATCGTAGTACCTACATGCCTATTTTAAGTGACATGCTTATAATATGTAATACGTTGTTGTTGTTTACCATCACACGTCTAGTGATAATATTAAATGTAATCTTAGATAGATAGATAAAACTTTATTGTACACCACAATGTTACAGAACTTATACAGAAACTTACGAGTAAATCTATGGTATCTAAGTATATTTATGAGTGGATAATAAAAATATAACATTGTCATGTTTAATAAATAATGTTCAAATAAACGCAATTTGCAGTTGTTATTGCTGTTACAAACTGTTATTGTCATTCATTTTTTTAAAACCTTTATTTTTTCACGAGTTTTCAAGCGCTAAAATTCGCAGAGCCTAACTTCAGTATTGCTAAGGGCCTTATACTAGCGGATTGCGAGCGTCTTCAAAGCGGAGCGGGCGCGCAACGAATGCGTCGCGAACACGTCGCGGCTGCGCAGCGAAGACGTCGCGTGATTTATTTTCCAAGTTATGTCTAACACCGTCGGCAAGCACCGTCGGTTGTATTTTTTGTAAACTTTCCAAATTTAACTAAAAGATAATTATTATTAGTCTTGATGCGCGGGAACGACGCTAGCTTCTCTTTGGTTTCGCTGGCGGTAAGTGTGACCTTACAAGTTAATTATTCAATTATTCTTATATGTTCTTAGTGTTTTTAATCATAATGGAACTTAAACCAGACACCACTTTACCAACTTTACCTATATAACCTACCGCGACAGACCGTAGGAATATTACTCGTATAAAACTGAAAATGATACTCATAAACCAAAGATCAACTGGAAGAATTAATCCCTATTTGTCCCGACGACAGATATCGTAGAAGATACACGTACCTATATGTACAGGGGCGTAGATTGATGAGGGTGATGTGGGCCCTCCCCACGGCCTCGCATTCAGAGGGGCTGGCGCAAGGGCGGGCTTGCTTTTCTTTTAAGAACGAGGTATTTTTGAGTTCCGTACCTCAAAAGAAAAAAAAAGGACCCTTATAGGATTACTTTGTTGTTCCTCTGTCAAGACTCTTTGTCTCAGAAACGTGTAGAGGTATTGAGTTGAAATTAAAATTATGAATTAAATCTTGCGGTCCTTTGAGTTGTTAAAAAACCAAAAAATATGTATTTCGATACTCTCAAGGGAATTATAATTCACTAGCTTTTGTCAGCGGCTTCGCCCGCGTACATAAAATATAGCCTATGTCACTCAGGAGTAAAGCAGCTTTCTATTATTGCTAAAATTTCTCCAATCGGACCAGTAGTTCCAGAGATTACCTCCTACAAACAAAAAAATTTCTTGACGTCATTTTCCCACCATAAAAAAGTACATACAGGTAGGTGCCGTTTTTTTGCTTTTGTGGTACGAAACCCTACAAAGGTCTTACTTAGGTATGCGCTTTTCCCAAATCTAAACAAGTCCACGCTACGCCTCTGTACACAAACGTAAGAGCTGCGCATGAGTGGGAGTGCAAGGCCGAACCAATCGACGGCCCCGCTTCCTTCGGGAGTCCAGCAATTACTTGTCGGTAGCTACTGTTACACGGCTACTTGTACTGTGTGTGTATTGGTCTGTTTACGTCCGTATCCGTGTGGCGTTGCTGTGGTGCCGACCCCCTTGATGCAGCATTAATGGCGATGTTCCTGGTTCCTCATTATGAGAGTATGCATCCGTGATTTAGGTTTTAGCTTCATGGATAAAATGTAGCTAGTCAACAGAATGGGTTTTTATATACTTAATTTTTTTATTGTAGGTACATAAATTACAGAACAAAACCATTAACAAAAAAGGTGATGGTTAACAAAAGAAAGCAGTGGTGGCCGAATGGTAACGGCCCGACTTACGATTTGGAGGTCACGGGTTAAAACCTAGCCAGGCACATTACTTCGTTTAATTTATTTCAGCACCACTGCTTTCAAAACAGTGAAGGAAAGCATCGTTAGGAAACCGGCATGTCCTAGAACCTGGAAGACATGTGATATCTGCCGCGAGAACTCGCGGTATGGTGGACAGAGCTCCGGCGGGATCTCATGATGGTAGAAAGACGTCAGCGACTATCGCAACCCAGTGCTTTTTTTTTTTAATTGCAATAAACTAGTGCTTGACTGCGATCCCACCTGATGGTAAGCAGTGATGCAATCGTTGATGGTAAGGCGCACTAGTTTATTAAGAGCCTATTCACTCTAGCCTTGAAGACACCTAAATTATAATCGGACGGAAAAACTGCAGCCGGCAAACTGTTCCAGTCCCTCGATGTACGCGGTATAAACGACGAGGCAAAACGCTTAGTCCGGGCCGCAGGAGTTTCAACAACGTAAGGGTGGATACTTGCCGTACGCCGGGATGTCCGAAGGTTAAATTGGGATGGCGGAATCAAATCGTGAAATTCCTGCGCACACTCTCCAAAATGCATCCTGTAGAAAACCGCAAGGCTGGCTACTCTGCGCCTGTGCTCGAGGCTTTGAAGATTGGACTCAACCAAATCTGGATCACCAATCAGCCTCTTTGCACGCCTTTCCACCGAATCGAAAGCCAAGCTGGGCATAATTATGGCAGTAAGTCTTTGAGGCGTGGCTTTTTTTTATGGTAGGTAAAAATCATCGAATGACGAATCCCGCTCTTGGGCGGAGCAGGAAACAGTGTCAGACTCTTACTGACTAAACACCCCACCCCGTTCATTCTTTGCCCTTAGCACTGGGGCTAGCCTTCCTTTCAGAAAGAGAACCTGGGCCCCCTATAGGCTTCAACCCTTTTACGGTGGCTGGAAAGACCTCACGTGACCATTTTTTTTTATGAGTTTTCAAGCGCTAAAATTCGTAGAGCCTAATTTCAGACTCGCCAAGACTTTGGATCAATATTCTTCATTTATTTATTCAGGACGCAGTTCAGCACTGCTGTTATGTAATACGAGGGAGAGCAGAGTCAGGAGCTAGCATCTGTATATTTATGAAACACTAGACTAGTTGACTCCGTGGCTGTTATACATACAACTTGCATAATGCAATACTGATTGATTGCTACAATACAATATGTTGGCCTGTGGTCCACATTAATCTTCATATGTTTTTATATAATAATGCTAACTGACAAACGTTGTTTTACTGTAAAAATTACATCTAACAAAAAAAATTAAATACAGTGCGGATTGGTGGATGTCGCATGACATCCACCAATCCGCACTGGGCTCGCGTGGTGGATTATGGCCTATTCCCTCTCCTAGAGAGGAGGCCTGTGTTCCAGCAGTGGGAACATTAAAAAGCTGATGATGATGATGAACAAGAAATTTAAGGTTTGGTGTTTTGACTTTGATATGCATTGCATTCCAGGACCCGAGAAGACCTTGACCCTGCTGTGCCGCTACAGTCTTGCTGACATCTCTTAGAGGCGCACATAGAACATTACATGACTCCGTTGATGATTTGGGCTCGGTCGTAATGGCTACCGGATGGATTGCTCGCCGTTCACAAGCCTACTCCTGTGGAGGCTAGAAATCAGGGTCGGGATCCCGGCGACTGGGGTGAGATTCGTCCCCTCCTTGCACGTGCGGCCGCTTTCTTTGCTAGCATTAATGCTTCGCAGAAGGATGCGAACGTCTGCCATTCCTCCTCGCCATGAAACCATGGCCTGTACTAGAGCCTGTGAGAGATCATTGCCACCGATCGCCTCCACGAGGACACATCGGTGCTCTGTCCAAGCGGGGCCACCTCTACCGTATGTTCCACCGTGTCTACACATTTTGTGACATCCGGCCATTTCTTCCGCACTAATCCGGTGCATGAACTTCCCGAACTTGAATTTGAAAATGCTGACATGCCTTCTTTTTTCGGGGTTCTGTGGTCAAAAAGAGCCCTTATGGTTTCGCCAAGTCTGTCTGTCTACTGGGTTCATTGTGACAGACGGGAAACTACGGAACCCTATAATGCACGTGGCCCGGCACGTTCTAGGCCGGTTTTTTTGTAATTGATAGGCTCGTTTGACCACAATTTCACCAGCGACGATGTGGCCGACGATGGAGCACGCTTGCCTTGAAGTAACCTGTTCTCTTCAGACTTAAAGACCCCTAGGCTGAAACTATCAGGATGCGCTTTGCGCTCCATTGGATGCTTATACTGCAATGTTTCTCTGATGTAAGGTTACCGAGTAGACTGGTCGTCTCCACAATAAAGGCACGTGTGTCGACCATGAGCTGCGTTATTTATTGATCGTAATTGAACACATGCATCTACGTTAAGCTGGGTTTCCACTATGTTGGCGAACTACATCGAGTTATATCTTAGCGATAGGCAAGCACGTTCATAGAAACTATTTGTTAAAATACTGAAAAGTTTACAAAAGTCCGCTGCAGTACTTCATTGGTTTTGTCGTTTATCAAAACTTTGAAAACTTACAGCGCTAATATGTTAAGACTGCACTAATTTCATCAATGTAAACGTTTATGGCATGCAAAAAGATTGTACCATTGCTGATGTTGCTGCCGAGCTGATTGCCGTTGGGGCCAAAAGGTTCTGGAATGGCGACCGCGTACGAGAAGACGCTGCGTTGGAAGGCTTTCCACAAGCTGGACTGATGATCTGATGAGGGTTTCTGGTATCCGATCGATGCGAGGGGACCGGTCGTTGCGTCGAGGTATATCCAGCAGTGGACGTCTTTCGGCTGAAATGATGATGATGAGGATGATGAGCGTGGTATTTTGCTCGCGTCCACAAAATGACTGAGCTCTTTTAGTACACCCAAAAACAGCTATAGTTACGCTGCAAATAAGTTTAACTATTTACAGTGGCTGCACGCGGCTCGTCACTTCGATTGGGACCTGAAAATTATGTTCCATCATGAGCCATGAGGCCTATGTCCAGTAGTGGACGTGTTTCGGCTGAAATGATGATGATGATGATGATGAGTGACGAGGATCATAATAACCGATTTTCAAATTTCAATCAAGGTCTTCTGCGTGTGACTGTGGCGGATGGTTCAACTTATTTGCCATGCGCTCCAGGAAGGTTAACACATCCATATGTGAAGCAGTTGCTTAGCGAACAAGATAGTGAATGCCTGGCTTTAAGTACTGTAACTCTAGCTCTCCGCTTCACAATAGGGCAATGATAGTCGGTGCTCAAGGCGACAATAAGCCATATCCTCCGCTCACCGATATGGGCTTTATATTTAGCACTGCTGTTTGTATCGTCTATTGTTTAGTTTAGCTATATTTATAAAATCCTTTGTCCTGAACACAGAAATCTTAATAATAAGGCAAGTTAAACTGTAACCCTCAGGGTCGAAGACTCCTGGAGCCGAGGGTTGGTGCGTAAGCGTTATACCGGGGCTCTGGGAATAAGGCAAGGGAGGAACGGGGTAGGTTCTTTAGTCAGTAAGAGTCTGACACTGTTTCCCGCTCCGCCCACGAGATTCGTCATTGGATGATTTTTATCTGCCATAAAAAAATAATAATAATAAGGCAAGTTGCAATTGCCTTGTTATTAAGATTTCTGTGGTCCTGAATGACTGACGGATCAACGCACAGCCTAAACCGCTGGTCGTTAAGACCTGACACTTAGAAGTTATGTTCTTTGTATGACGAGGGCATCCCATAAAACAGGATTTTTCGAAATACATCCTCTAAGGGAACCGTAAGGACTCTGCAAAAGGGACGAAGCCTACTGGGGCCCAGAGTTTCTTTCTAGAAGACGGCTTGGCTCCAGTGCGAAAAGCAAAGCACGAACAGGGTGGGGTGTTGGAGGGATGGTCCGTAATCCGCCACGCCAGTCCAGTGCGTATTGGTGAATGTCACATTTCTTCGAATTTTTGGCTCTGGGATATGCGGATTGATGGATGTTACATGTCTTCGAATTTTTGATAGTAGAACATGCCGGTTTCCTTTCCAAGTTTTCCTTCACCGTTTTGAGAGTAATGGTGATGAAATAAATTACCCAAAGTAATACGTTTAGGTTTAGGTTTGCCACAACTTCTCTATCTATAACTAATTGAATATATTTACCTTATATATTATTTATGTTTGTCATAAAGAAACCCTTTTTCTTTCTTTTCTTTGTTATCAGATGGCCCCATGGTCTATGAGTAACACAAAAGCTGCGGTTGTCTCGTCCGGACAAGGCTCGGCTCAGGTAGCGCTCTGCGCTGACAGACGAACTCACTGACTCACCCGGATCTGTTCGTAAGGTAACGTTTAACGTTTGTTGTAAGCTGTTCAATGTCTCAGCGACCAAAGTGGTAAGTGCAGAAGGTTTACGTGATCATCTGCTGGATTTAAAGAAAGAAATATATGTGACTAGTTTCTGCCAGCGGCTTTGCCCGTGTGAAAAACGGTTTACCCTTTTTTCTTAATTTCTTAGCGGATGTCCACACTCTATAAAGAATCTTCCAGTCAAATTTTAAGTTTGTAAGTGTTATAGTTTCTGAGAATTCGTGATTGATCAATTAGTGGTATTTTGGTTTTTAAACACCTTTAAGTTTTCGTTCTTTTAAACCCGTGGAGGGTCGATCCGATACATGAAACACTGTAGATTTGTAAAGGACCAGTGGTCTTTCATGGACCAGTGGTCCATGGAAGATACTTTGCGTGACCAGCTGGAGTGTTAGACGAAATCCTAATAGGTACAGTACGGCTGTCGGATCTTGGCGAGTTTGAAGTTAGGTTCTGCGAATTTTAGCGGAAAAAACAAATAAATGGTTTAAACATATACACCGTTAAATCTTGATCGTTTTAATCCCTTGGAGGATCGATTCAGTACATGAAACACTATCGATTGGTAAAGTTAGAATAAAAAAACAAAGTACTTTTTTTTAAAACTCGAATTAATTTACGCATGTTCTAAATTGATTTCTTCAAGTAAACGTCAGCTGGGCGAGTTCAATGACCTGTAGGTAGTCAGTACGCAGCGACCGACAACTACCTACAAGGTCAATGACTCGTTTACTTAAAGAAATTAATTTCGTAAATGCGTATATCAATAAGAGATTAAGAAAAAAAGTACTTTATTTTTTTATTTTATCTACACAAATCGATAGTGTTTCATGTACTGGATCGACCCTCTTCGGGATTAAAACGACTAAAATTTAACGGTGTATATGCAATTTGTAGTTGTTATTGCTGTTAAAGGTTTAAAAAACTGTTATTCACATTTTTTAAACCAAATTTTTGTTTAAGTTTTCAAGCCCTAATATTCGCAGAGCCTAACTACAGACTCGCCAAAATCCGATAACCGTACAAGTAACGTTAAATTTTTAGCACATTAACAGTTTTGGAACTTCTGGCTTTTACTATGAAACATGACTACCGTTTTGAAAGTCAGGTAAGAACGTGATTGTATTCACGCTCGTGCAAATGAAGCAGCGAGAACATTCTTACTCTTTCTTATCTTTATTGCACACAAAACATGAATAGAAAAACCTTTTTATAACCAAAGAAATCTAAAAGTTCAAAATTTAAGTTATTTTCAGAATTAGGTTTGGCTGTTTTTTGTTCCTTCAAAAGTAGGCATCTGTGTTTTAATTGTTGTTAGTTTAGGTTTTTTTATGGTGGGTAAAAAATATCCAATGACAAATCCTGCCCTTGGGCGGAGTAGGAAGGTGTGTAAGACTTTTAGGTACGGACTAAAAACCTAATCGTGTTCCTTGTTTGACTTCGTTCCAGGACTCAGGGCTTCCTTTCAGATAACCCAAGGATACCATCAGGTGAGATCCCAGTCAAGATCGTAGTCTACATTTCCTAATAGCCACAACCACAATCTTTAAGTCAAGACTGGATAGGTTACTTTTAGGTAAGCGCGCTCCATCAACGACCGCATCATCGCTTACCATCAGGTAAGATAGCGGTCAAGCGCGAACCTATCAACAACAAAAAAAACAACAAATAAACAATCCTACAAGCTAACATAAATAAGTTATTAGTAAATCTCCATCCATTATGCCATTACGCGTCTGTTTCCCAACATTCGGCGGCCATTACGTCTCTAATGATACATGTATCACTGTGTAAGGCACTATTGATCACGTCAAACACAAATCATCAGTATTTACGCGTAAAGGTAGTAGTCTATACTACTTTCTTAACGGGTACTCCTCCGTCCCTCTCACTCCGCTACAAAAGCGTCTGCTGTCTTCTTTTAGCGTAGGTGTAACCCAAATAGCTGGGCAGACAGAGGTTAAAGAGGTATGAGACAGAAGGACAGGTTTGGACAAGATGGCTATGATCTTGAACTCCTAAGAGGCGAAGTCTTCGCTAAGAACTAGAAATTTTATTCTAGGTTACGTTTAAGGTTTTTTTTTTAATTTTGTGTGTACAAGTTACAAACAGTGCAAGCTGTAAAAAAGTGTGTGCATAAATTTACTCGCGTATAAGAAAGACCTTCTTGAGAGTTACACTTACCAGGCAACTATGAATCAAAGTGGGTAGTTGAAGTGGAGCGAGAGAGTATGTCAGCCTCAAACACAGCTGTGTTCATTATCAATTCAGCCGAAACCTGTTGGACGTCTGTTAGAGGCCTCCCTTAAGTGGTACCTCAATGAACGGTTCTGAGCGGTTACTTCATCGGATTTTTGCGACCCTCACCAGCGCTCTACCTCTTCCAACGCAGCGTCTTCCAACAGACAGCTGGAGTGAAGAGAAGAGCAGGAGCGACAGCGGACCAATCGGAGCGCCCATAGTCTCTAACGTGTCCATAAATCTTACTAGGCATTCTGCCTTATCCAAAGATTAGAATTAAGGCGAGTAGACAGTTATACCATCACACGTAATTTTACAACCGCAAATAACCATAATCATCATCATCCTAGCGGTATTAGTCCCGGTTGCCAACCTTGGCTTTCGCCTCGGTGCCCGGGGTCCGCTTTCTTGCTAAGACGCCTCCACTTCGCTCGGTCTTTCGCGTCCTTTGCCGTAAGCCCACTTCTTCCACTTCTTCAATCTTAGGAAGATATATCTTTATATATCCCTTATCTAACTGTCATAATCAGGAAAAAAACTGACGAATGTTTAATGTTTACGCTCTCTTAATTAAGGGAGATTACGACTTTTGAAGATTTTAAATTCAATTTCACGTCTAAACGGCTTGTTGGTATTTTCTGAAAAATATATATGTTAAACTAGACTAGTTCCCTAAGAATTTGATATAGGTTCGAATATTTAATTTTTTTCTTAGAACTTGGTGTAAATTATTTTCAAAGTCATGTCTTACACTGACAAGAAAAGCGAAGATTAGGCAAAAACCATTGGGCGTATTTTTATCAAACTTTCACTAATTAAAAGATAATTTAATTACCAATCTTTTGATATACGGCTTTCATTCATATTGCGTTTAATAAATGAAGGACAAATTATTAGATTACTCTTGATGCGCGGGAAGTGACTCTAGCTCATCTTTTGTTCGCTCAAAGTCGCTGCCTCTTAATAAAGTTTTAATCAGCGTATTGAGGAAACGTAAACGAATGAGATAACAAAATGGTATCATCTTAATTCGAGACTCTTTTCTCAGTATTCCTAAATGTTATGAAAATATAAACTGATCCATGTGCGTCTCATATGTTGTAATTGAAATGCGATACATTCATTCTTGGTCACACATTTCTGCTGATGAAAGTGGATAGGTTTCATGCGATAACTCTGTGACATGGCGCATAAAACAATAACATTTATGCGTTGTAATGCATTATTTAAAAATGATAATAATTATATTAGGTCACAGACTGTATTTGGCGTTTTTGTTTTTGCAAGGGCTATTTGTAATGCCTATAATTTACTATTTATAGGAACACGCGTACTCCTTAGTATCTCCTTAGTGACTCCTTAATAACTCCTTAATAATTCCTTAATAACTACTTAATAACTCCTTAGTGACTCCTTAATGACTCCTTAGTGTCTCCTTAGTGATTCCTTAATAACTTCTTAATAACTCCTTAGTGATTACTTAATAACTCCTTACTAACTCCTTCATTTGAGCAGTGGTGGCCGAGTGGTACCGGCCCCGACTTACGTGTTGTAGGTCGCAGGTTCGAACCCAGCCAGGCGCATTACTTTGTGTAATTTATTTCATCACCACTGCTCTCAAAACGGTGAAGGAAAACATCGTGAGGAAACTGGCATGTCCTAGAACCAAAAATTCGAAGACATGTGACATCCACCAACCCGCACTGGGCCCGCGTGGTGGATTACGGCCCATTCCCTCTCTTAGAGAGGAGACCTGTGTCCCTACACTGGGAACATTAAAAAGGTTGATGATGATGAACTCCTTCGTAATTCCTTAATAACTCCTTAGTAACTCATCTTTTCCAGAAAAGCAAACACCGACAAGTTACTATTGTTGGCAGGTTTGTTCCATTCTACCTAACCTTCTGTCTCACCTGTTTACTGTCAAAGATTAAGCAAAAAAGGTGGGAAGGTATTTTGATAAGGGCCCTTAATTGTGTATTCTTGAATGATGATGAAGAGTTTCTGATTCTATACGTTGTTAGGGCCCTTCGACGCTTCGACGGGGAGGAATGCTTTCTTTGTGCTGCCAGTAAACGCTGCCATGTTCACATACTAATTTATGGGCTTATGTATTATGTATATAGGATTTTCTATGTTAATTTTGTTTTAGCGGTAATGTAGGACGAGAGGGCTATGGACTTGCCAGCGGTCAATGTCAGTGTCATGGCTTTTCTTGCATTTGTAGGTCGAACAACCACTGCGATCCGTTTTTGAGTCATGGTGACTTATAATGTGGTCTTAAGTAAGCCAACTGAAAAATTATGAACTTGGAGGAAGTTTTTTCAAGGTACAGGATTAATAAATATAATTAACTAGCTTTTGCCCGCGGCTTCACTCCCGGCAACAGAAAAATGTGATAAAAGAAGAACCGCTCGACCGATTTTGTGCAAACTTCACATAAACCATCTACTAAATAGTCCGAAAAAAGCCTAAACATTTGGTTTGGGAAAGAGCGGGCTCACCGGGTTCTTGAGTATCGGTATCGGTACAAAAATAAAGGTTTATTTACACCATTTTTTTTTTAATTAGTTATCAAGCGCTAAAATTCGTAGAGCCTAATTTCAGACTCGCCAAGCTCCGACTTCCGTACTGTATAATACCATTACCAAATTACAGATTGTCCTTGAACAGAAACGAACGTTTATTGACGAAACAATCGAGTCGTCAACAATAATCTCATATGAAGTCATGCACGTGTGTGTAGCTACACGTGTCGCGTTACACATTCATACAGACAGTCATACAAGCGAGGAATGTAGATCACCCGCTGTTTGTTATGAGAATAAATGACTGATCAGCAAGTTGAGGGGGCAAAGTATCATTCGCTGATTATAATTTTAGAAGGATATATTACAGGCGGTTGATCGGTCGGTCTGTTTGGCCCATGGTAACCACTATCAGCATATAGTTAGCTAGCACACTGCGTTTTGCAGGTGGCACAGCTTTTTAAATCGCGAATATTCGTTTATAGCCATGTGGATGGATGGAGAGGGAGAGGAAGGCGAAAAAAAAGATGGATGGATTGTGTGAGGAGTGATAGTTAGCGCAAGACGGGTGATAGGACAGAATGGAAGAAGAATTCGTGTTGGACCGACCCCAAATAATATGGGAATAGGGCAGAAAGATGATTTGTTTATAGCAAAAAAAAAAAAAGCAAAAAGGAAGGAAGCAAGAAGAACACTACAGAACTCTAACACTGACAAAACCTATTTAATTTATATATCTACATTCTATCTAGATCTATTTCCGTCATCATGTACCTAGATATAGTGGGAAAAAATGCATTTTTATTTTTAATTAAAATTAACTTTAAATTAAACTCAACTTCACGCCGATGTGTTTGGCGATGGAGTACGCTTGCATATCATTAATTTATTCACTCTTGTCTTAAAGATCAGCTTGTTAGCTATCAGGAAAAACAGACTTCGACTGAAAAGTCCATGTCACTTATGTAGATTACATTCACACACCGACATTTGCTTGTGTTGTAGCACCGACCAAATTCTGACTCTTGAACCCCAAGTGAACATCGGCGTTTGCACGCCTATTGTATTTCTATTATGTGTATATTTAAGGTACCTATTCGAAAGGTATAAAAATCTACCTACCCAGTCATAACTAAATAAATGATATTTATTTTGTAAATAGGCTTTAAAATAACACTTTTACACGTCAATATTTTTTCTTTTCGTCAGTTTAAGCTAGATGAGTCCGGTGTTTCCTAGCTGACTACCCTGAGAAGAAACACCCCACGATGTGGGACGCACCATAAATCGATATTTACCAAAGATTATTTGGCTCAATCAATGTGAATGTATCTCGTGGTCGCTTAGCAACAGCGCTGGTGCGGCGGAGGTCGCGGAGGTGACGGAACAGGTTCCTGCCGAGATCTGACGCGGTGCCTGCATTCCGCTGCGGATTTCTGCGCAGATTTTAGTTTTTTTATCGCATGCTTCACTGGGATTTATTTTGGGGATTGGGATGATGTAATAAGTAAATAGAAATAGAGAGATTTGGAACGTAGTTTATAGATAAAGCTGAGCAGTGGTGGTACTCCCTTTCTCACAAAGTGCGCCATAATAACTTATGAGATCTGTTACTCGAATATCATCGCCATTTACCACTATCATGAGCATGTTTGATAAGTTAATTTATGTAAACGCATGTTTGACAAATAAATGTTCTTTCTTTCTTTCTTTTTCTTTCTGTCTTATTTGACAGAAGGAAGGAAGAAGATGACAATGTACACTTCTGCAGATATAATGACCTTGATTCCCATCTATATCGCTAAAATGATAAGAAGTGACCTATAAATGCCAAGAATATGGCGGCCGTCAGGAGACACCATTCAACAGTAATTAATCTTGTTTAAATAGGTAGAACTAATTGATGTTAGTTATCATAACGGGTGCCGCATTCGTCATTGTCCCACTTCATGTGAAGATAAAACATGGCTTCTTTTATATCTTTATATTTTATATTTATGAGATCAAGATATGAGAGGTGTGGTAGAGATATGGGATAAAAAACACCGACTCGACACTTCGGCAGTGGTTCTCAAAAAAATGTTTTCTAAATCTTTTCAGAAATTATGGTCTTCTGAGGACTAATGAAATATAAGTAGTAGAAGGCTACTAAGTTTACTACAAATTATATTACAATCTATTTAAAACTAGCTTTTGTCAGCGGCTTCGCCCGCGTACATAAAATATAGCCTAGGTATACTCAGGAGTAAAGCAGCTTTCTATTGTTGCTAAAAGTTTTCAAATCGGACAAGTAGTTCCAGAGATTACCTCCCACAAACAAAAAAACAAACCTTACCTCTTTATTATATTAGTGTAGAAGTGTACATTTATTTATTGTGCACATCTACCACAGCGTTGTCTTTTTTAGCCCAAAGGTTGACTGGTAGCATTAAGTTCGCCTATGTACATAGACAGTGCGGCAGGGTCGCGGTAGACCACGAAGGAGATGGCGCGATGAGCTCGACATATTCCTTCCGAACTGGCAAGAGGAAGAGCGGGACCGCGATGGATGGAAGGAGTGGAGGGAGGCCTTTGCCCAGGAGTGGGACAGAACAGGCTAACAAAAAAAAAAATGTACATAGGCAAACTTCACGGTGTAGTGGTACCCACTACACCGTGAAGTTTAAATAAATAAATAAAAATAATGAAAAGTAATCATTTGTTCTGTGTCTGAGTGTAATTTATCTATAATATGTATGTATTTAGAAACATATAAGTATGTTTATCAGTTGTCTAGTACCCATAACACAAGCTCTGCTTAGCTTGGGACTAGACTATCGTCTTGTGTGACAATTGTGGAATATATTATATTGTGGAATATATTATGATTTAGGACCTTTCTCGACGTGCTGTATTTTACGTGCAAACAAACAGTCTCTATTATCATAATTTTAACCGCGAAGACCGTCATAGTAGAACATAAACTTTGTGTTTTTATCGTAGGTATCTTATGATTCTCCATTCTTTTGGTCGTCAAATGATGTCATAACAACCTATAGCCGTCCCCGATAAATAGGTAGTAGATATACAGTAGACTAGATTTCTGCCAGCGGCTTCGTCCGCGTGAAAATAGGTTTAAGCACAAACTTTGGACACGCGTTTCATCCCTTTAGGGGGTTAATTTTAGAAAAACCTGTCTTAGTGTTCGCGTACTTCATAAAAGGAAGCCCTGTGCAAAATTTCACTCATCTAGTTCCAGTAGTTTCGGCTGTGCGTTGATATGCCAGTCATTCAGTTTCTCCTTTTATATATAGATAGAAGATAGAAGATTATGCGACCTTACCAACGTTGCATTAGGCTCTCGTGGTGGATTACGGCCCTTATTCATTTTTAGTTCTTACGATCCATCCTAAGGTTGTCTGGTAGATATCGCTGTTAGCGATAAGACCGCCTTTGTACCCATAGATTTAAGTTTCTGTCTAAGTTCTGTAACTTTTTGGTGTACAATAAAGTTTAATCTAATCTAATCTAATCTACGGCCCATTCCCTCTTTTTGGCCTGAGTCCCAGCAATGGAAACTTAATAAGGCTGATGCTATGATATATTATGTGACTATGGGATAAAATAGTATCTTAAAGTAGCGGGCGACATATTGAATTCCAAACGAAGTTGCTAAGTTTTAATCCCGAACATAGTGAGAGCTTTATATAATTAGATCCCGAGCACTGCAAGGGAGTTCAGGAGTTAAAAAAAAAACAGTTTTGTAATATTAGTATATGAAGTTATTTTTCTTATTTACAACGATACAATACTGGTTACCCTCCACAATTTTGAATAAAATTACATTTCAGAAAAAAGTCGTATAATTTTAAATCCTAAAAAAGTGCACTTACACCATTCTGATGTTTCCCCGGAGCCGGTCTTGATTCCTATGCGCGTGAGACGATCTACAACATGCACAATACCACATACATCACATATAGACGTCTGTGTTTGTCTGTGTGTGTGTGTGATGTAAGTCACAGGTCAAATGGTGGTCAGGTTGAAAATTAGTCTCATTTGAGAGTAATCGTATTAACTTACGTCGCCAATTACTGCAAAACATCAGCCGTTATGAATTTATGCAATTATTATTTTTGATATGTTCAACGTGTTTAGTTTTTTATGTGAAATCAAATGGTTTATTTAGTTAATATAGTCTGTATGTGAGAGTACAAAAACGTTGATTGCTATATTGAACGAATCATAACATTAAAAATGCACGTGTTGTTTTTTTGAGCGTCGTGTAAAAAAAGAGGAGTTCATTGATTTGGGGTTTTTTAGAGTTCCGTAATATAGGGTAAAAAAGAACCCTATTATGAAGACTATGTGGACACTCGAACACGGTGGACGGACCTCATCGAATCTATGACACACTGCAGTATTAATGACGACTTTCAAGCTGCCAAATACGGACCTGCATGGCGCCGTATAACGAGAGAAGTTCGACCGAGAGAGAGATATGTCAACGAATACTCTGTCAAAAGATCGCGACCCAAAACGAAGTATTATTAAGATTGTACAACTCGTCTGTCTATCTGTCACTAGACTTTACCTCATGTTCCGTGACTGCTTGGCAGTTGAAATTTTCATAGATGATGTATTTTGGCCGCTATAACAACATATAACTGGAACAAACCACTCAAAATATAATTATTTCGACTACTCTAATTATGTACAAATATAATCGAAAGACAATATAGGTATGTGGACACCGGTGTCCTCTTGGGGCTTAATGAATTAAATAAATATTTAATGGAGACTTTCCTACAACATACGAAATTTTCGCCGTTTTTTTGCTCGGTATTAATAATAGTTATCATTTAGATAATGGTACGGAACACTTCGTGTGAAGGCCGACACACACTTGCCCAATTTTTAGAAATACACGTGGAACGATACGTAAGTTGTGTGTTATGGGTAAATGGCCACAACTAGTCATGTCCCGAATTACAATGACATAACTCTAAGTCACTAATTACTGACATTTGTTTGTGTTGTGACGTAATACATTAACTTGTTAGATAATATTGTTCCAGTTGATCTGCGAGGAGTAGGAAATTAGTAGTTTATTTGTTACTGGTTTTCGTCAGCGGCTTCGCCCGCGTACATAAAATACAGCCTATGTCACTCAGGAGTAAAGCAGCTTTCTATTGGACCAGTAGTTCCAGAGATTACCTCCTACAAACAAAAAAACAAACTTTTCCTCTTTATTATGTTATACACTAACATAATAAAGAGGAAAAGTTTGTTTTTTTGTTTCTTTGTTTATTTAATCTTCATGTACAGTAATGTTACATGGGCGGATGTTCTGCGTAAATTAACGTTGTTTTAAATTAAAACAATTAGTAGGACACGGTTTTGTCCAATTAGCGTAGGGTAAGTATGTAGATATAACAAATTAAAATTTATAAACTACTAGAGACCCGCCCTGCTTCGCACAGGTACAATGCTGATATTAAATATATGTATTATACATATAAACCTTCCTCTTAAATTGTTCTATCTATTAAAAAAATCACATCAAAATCCGTTGCTTAGCGTTGCGTTGCTCTAAGCATTCATAGGGATAGACAGCGGTAAGCGACTTTGTTTTATACTAAATCGGAATAAATGTAGAGAATAAACCAAGAAGAGATTTAAATTAATAAATACTTAAAGTAATATTGTTTAACAGTTTCCTATGAATATTAAAATAGAAGTAAAATGTCTGCCGCAGCCTCCATTGTCAATATTATCGACGTACAACAATAGTGCAACAATAGCCAGTATTTGTTGCTATTGTTTGTGGTATATTGTTTCTAGAACTGCTACAAGAGCCTATTGTTATAAATGAATTTAACTGTGTATTTTGAAGCTCTGAATCTAGACAAATATAATATTTAATAGAATAAGCTGTCTTATCTCTAAGTCTTAACATAGTTCCACTTAAGACCCAAAAAACTGAAGCTTTATTGTTTTTTTTTTTTTTGGTGTGGGAGGGAGAGGTTTCCGGAAACTTTAAGAGCTTGCTTCATCATCATTATTATCAGCTGTATTAATGTTCCCACTGCTGGGACACAGGCCTCCTTTCTAGGAGGGGGAATGCGCCATAATCCACCACGCGGGCCCAGTGCGTGTTGGTGGATGTCACATATCTTCGAACTTCTAGTTCTAGGATAGGTTTTCTCACGATGTAGGGCTTGCTTAGTAGACAAATTTGATTGAACAACCTGCTGCAAGATTTTTTTAGGAAACAAAGAAATAATGTATATGTAGAAGTCGATTTTTTTTCCAAGCACTTAAAGTTTGCGGACAGTAGGTAATCCGTTAAGCCTGTATGTCACTTTACTTTTTTAACAAACCGTGAGGGGTCCTTAGGTGCACCAGCATAGCGTATAAGGATAATCGTCAGTGGTACCATGATCCATTAAAAGGAGAAAGAGATCCTGATCCATCAGAAAGAAGCTTTGAAGAGATACAGGACCTCGTCGATTTGATTTCGGCCCCTCGTACGCCTTCCAAAGGCCTGACTCCTGAAGTTTTGAGATATACTGATCTATAATAGAATAAGTAAGTATACTAACTTTATTAGATCAAGGGGCATGAGTCCGATACGTTGATCAGACCAAATCTGTAATACACTGGAGACCACGGTCTGCGACGCCATCCACATCGCCGAAGATAGGACAACATGGCGAAATATAGACCATCAAAAAGTTATTGGTCGAGGTCACGACCCTCTGCATTGAGGATTATTGACGCAAAGAGGAGGAATAAATACACAGGAGGAACAGTAAATAATTTAAGTACGGATTGACAATGTACAACTACGTAGGAGCTCCTAATACAATATAGAATTAATACCAATAAGTATATTTTAATAAAGTATCGTAAATTGATATCCCGAACAATGTCCATTGTTGAGACGCGAATATTCCCGAGTAATTATCCTTATACTGAGCATACAAATAATTTAAAAACTTCGATGTTAGTTTCATCTCATCATCATTATCATCATTTCAGCTAAAATACGCCCACTGCTGGACATAGGCCTCCTTAACCGCCGCCATAATGACCTGCTTTGTCCGTCTCACATCCATCGGAGACACTTACCAGGTCATCGAGCCACCTTCTCATCATGTATATCTTAGATACTACATAAATAAATATTCTTGGAGACTTGACTAATCCTGGGACCATGGCTAATTTAAAATGAACTCCAGGACCCTGAAACAAAGGCATAAAAGGAACGGTCTGGTCTGTTTTTAGTCAACAAAAGTCTGACAGGATCTCCCGCTCCGCCCAAGGGCAGGAGTTATCATTGGATGATTTTTTCCTAACATAAAAAAAAACCTATATAAATATTAAAACTATTTGTTTCTACTACTGGATAAAAAGCTCTTTATCCTTATTATAATTATTATAAATAAATATTATAATCTCATTGACATTGGATGATTTTTGCTCACCGTAAAAAAAGACCTATAATTATAACATAACTTTTCCCTACGAGATAAAAGCCTTTTATCCTTATTCAAAAAATGATCAGAAAAAAATAAGATTTTTAAAATTGGAATAGCTCTAGCTCCCTTGTCCGCCGTGGCCGTGGACAGGAATGCAGTCTTGCGAGCTGTGCTATAGACTAGACACTCACACACACAGACACAACCGCAGTGCATATAAACAGGACAGGAGTCTTGTGTGTGTTTGTGGAGGGGTACTACGGGTTCAGAAGTCACGCGGCTATTGAATGGTGAGTTTTGTCACCGAATAAGTGTTTTGTCTGCGAGTTCATTGGTGAAAGAGTAAGTGATCATCTTTGAGTATGTCTTGCAGGAAAGTGTTGCTTTCTAATAATTGAGAGTTTGAAATAAAGAACATGATCAAACTAATGAAATGAAGTGATTGAGTTTGGTTTTATTAGCATTAATCAATCTAATAAAACCTAAAATAAAAAAAATATTCTAATTAAGAACTAATTTCTTAATTAGAATAAAATTTTAATTATTATTATTATTGGTTTAAAATAACTATTACCTTTCTATTTGTAGGCTTAACTGCTATGTTAGTATTGACGTTAACTTAGCCTTTAAACACACTTTTTTAAATCTTAACTATGTTCTATAATTTTCTTGAAAGTCTGAAAAATGAATGATAATAAAAATGAAAAATTAATTATTTAACCAAGTAAAACCAGATAATCTAAACTGAAAAGAATGAAATAACCAATCTAAACAATATTCTTGAATGTACATCAAAACTGAACAATGACATGTGCTATGTTCAGTGATATGACACTTCATATAAAAAAGGAAGCTTAATTCGACGATATGTATTTCCTAATAATAAATTATTGACTTCCACTATGGCGCTACACTTTAAGAACCCGATACAGCTATCACAGATTGATGATACCGATATTATCAAGTATTTTACAGTTTATCAGAAATTACTATATACTTAGTGTTGTTGTGTTTCAACAACACTAAGTATATAGTAATTTCTGATACGGTGAAAACCAAACTACCCATTGTGACAATAAAATCCAAGAATAAAAAACCAAAGCGAGTGATAACCAAGTGAGAACCGAATGAGAATCACACTCATAGTACCTCGCCACACAACTGTGCCTGTATTAGTGTGTAGTTATAAAGGTACCATATTACCACAGCCCCATACTACACACACACACACACACAAAAGGCATTTGCAATTTTTTACACGTGAGACACGTTCAAACAGGTTCCGTACAGTACAAAGTCTTATGTAATAATAATACATAATAATGGCAGTAAACGTTCGATTCATATCGTTACGAGGTAAATACGAACTTATTTATAGGAGTTACAAATGAATTAGTTAAGGAAAAATGGAATTATTGTAGCTTGCATTTGATTTGAATAGAAATAGGTTAGCATAGTATAATCTGCCTTAAGTTCCCACCACTGGGACTTTTCCTCTCTAGGGCCGTAATCTACGCGAACTCAGTGCGAGTTGGTAGATCACACGTCTTAGAATTTTTGGTTCTAGGATATGTCGGTTTCCTCACGATGTTTTTCTTCACCGTTTTGAGAACAGTGGTGCTGATGATGAAATAAATTAATGCGCTTGGCTGCATTTCAACCTGCGACCTGTTAATTGAGACTGTTAGTACTGGGCTACTGCTCTAAAGTAGGGTTGCCATCCGTCCGGGTTTCCCCGGATTTGTCTTAGTTTAGAGGGCATCCGGGGAGCGTCCGGGGAAGGTTTCATTCGTAGACCGAGTTTAAAAAAATAGTTTCGTAAAATAATGAATGAATAAAAAGGTGATTTATGACATTTTCGACTGTTTTTTATTACATTGAATATGTTTAAAAGATCTTGTTGATATGTCCGGCTTTCGGGCTCTAAAATCCGGGGTTTTCACACGTCTTGTCCTGTTTCCCAAATTTAAGAGATGGCAACCCTACTCTAAAGAGAAAGGTTATAAAGATTCACAATGTTTTACCTGTTCGTTATTATCTCTGGACGGCACGGCTGGGCAAAGGCCTTGCTCCATCCCAGCTCTGACTTACTTCTTCCCAATTCCCAAGAACGACACGTAGGTGTCTCCTTTAAAAGACATACACCCGTATTCACAAACGTTACTATGCGGTCTCACAGTGCTCGCGAGCGCACAGGGCAGGGTTTGTGAACTACGCAACACAAACGAACCAATCACAGAGCTCTATTTCAACGCTGTGCGTTTGCTTAGTCAAGGGTCGTTTGAGTATTGTTTGTGAATACGGGTGTTAGGCCCTTCCATCTCCAGCGAATGTAAGCGTGAGCTTGCGGGTGGCGAAAAAGAATAGCTCCCCGTCCGGCCGTTCGGTAACCGTCCGGACATGTTGTGCCGGTGCTACTGCTGCGAAGAACCTCATGCGGCGGAAATATACTAAATTTGTTGGTAGTTATATTTTCGAGCCGTTTGGGGTTGAAACTCTCGGATCGTGGGGTCCGAGTGCCCACAAGTTGTTTAATGAGCTTTCTAAATGACTTGTTGACACTTCGCCCGACCTTAGGGCTGGCTTTTACCTTGGGCAAAGAATAAGCATTGCCATACAGCGTGGCAATACTGCCAGCCTTTTGGGCACTTTACCAGTCGACAGCGATGCGGAAGAGTTTTTTGACGCCTTTTTAGACTGGGTATTTTTAGTTAAGTCCATAAGGGTTTTTTAAAATTTATGTTTATATATGTAGTTTTAAGGTTCCTTTATTATTTGATCCTATTGTAAAATATACGAGTATAAAGTAAAGGGTTAAGAGTGCATTCGCACTACCAATGTTGAAGTTTTTAAAATATTAAAAATGTCTTTATAGTGGAAGTTCAATGATCTACAACTAGTTCATTCAATACTTTAGACTCTATGCTACAAATTAAATCAGTCATGAACTATTGATCCTCTTCATCAAATAAATTTTACACTTTTTAGCATTGGTAGAAATTTTCATTAACATTATAAAAAGTTAGTAAAAGCTTATTAAAAATCATTTACTGCAATAGCTCCGCAAATATCAAATTAAATACCTCAGGACCATCCTTCAAAATTGAAAGAGGTGTCAAACAAGGTGACCCGCTCTCCCCCAAATTGTTTACAAGCACTTTGGAGGAAGAATTTAAGTCACTGGCAGCCTCATGGAACACCAAAGGCATTGACGTTGGTAACAAGAGGTTAACAAATCTTCGATTTGTCGACGACATTGTCATTTTTGACCCCACAGCCATGGAACTACAAACAATGCTCCAAGAACTGAGCACGGCTTGCCGCAAGGTGGGACTCGCCATGAACAGATCAAAAACAAAAGTGTTGACCAACAGCACCAAACGTAGGGTCGAGGTAGATGCGCAGGAAATACATTATGTCGATGAGTATATCTACCTGGGCCAGTTAGTATCTTTCGAAAACAGGCAGGAAAAGGAGATCGATCGACGCATCCAGAACGCCTGGAAAAGCTACTGGTCTATGAAGACGCTAATGAAGGGTGATCTGCCGATCTCCCTGAAGCGTAAACTCATCGACATGTGTATTCTGCCCATCCTAACCTACGGTGCCCAGACCTGGTCACTTACCGAACTACAAAAGTTCCGCCTCAGGGTTTGCCAGAGAGCTATGGAGCGTAGCATTCTTGGGGTAAGACGAACAGACCGAGTGCGAAATGACATGCTGCGCTCCATGACGGGCATCATAGACGTGGGCAAAAAGGCTGCCAGGCTTAAATGAGATTGGGCGGGGCACGTTGGTCGCATGCAAGGGGACCGTTGGGCAAGCATCGCCACGCAATGGGCACCTGCAGGAAGAAAGCGTCGTCGAGGCCGACCTAGAAAGAGGTGGCGGGATGACCTAGACGCGTACCGAGTGGACTGGTCTCGAGATGACGCAGGAAAAGAAGACTTGGAAGGACTTGGGGGAGGCCTTTGCCCAGCAGTGGGACAGTAAGGGCTAATAAAAAAAAATATAAAAAATAAATCATTGTATTTCACACCCATAGTATAATGTATTTGTACTATACAAATGTTGTGTACCTACTATACAAATACATTATAGTCTAACGTAATATCGGCGGCACGGTTGGCGCAATGTTTGAGCGATTGGCTGCTGTGCTCCGTGCCGCGGCCGCGGGTTCGATTATCGCATGGACAAATTTTTGTTTCATCTGTAGATAGATAGGTCTTCCGGGTCTGAGTGACTTGTAATACATCGATAGTGTCATTGTTGTAGTGATAGATTTTTTATCTTTTTTATTTTAAGGGATTGTTGTTTAATTTTCTTGCTTTTGTATATGCCTCTGTTTTTAAAATATGAATGTGAGAATACTGTAGGCTCCGCTAATTCTCAAATTACCTCCTATTTATTGTGAACATTTTATTTTTTACCCATGCTATGGTTCGGAGCGAAAAGGAGTCGGAGGAGTCAGTCACAGAGTAGCGGTCGGTTCTTTCTGCGAAGCAGTAATGCTAGCTAAGGAGGCGGTCATACGTGTGGGAGGATGGACTCCTTCATACCCTCGCCGGCGGGATCCCGACCCCGATTGCCGTTTTTGGAAGATTTCCCACTTAAAAATAACAAATCCCTTGATGGCTCATTTAAACTCTTGAGCCCGAAGTGAACGCTGGCGTTTGCACACTTATTATATTTCTATTATGTCCTTAATACGGTATTCGAAAGGTTATGATGAGATATAGGTTTATTGTAACCAATCGAAGATTGACAATGACGCAATTATCCTTGAAAAAAAAATCATTTTCTTTAGTAACAACGTGAAAACTCAAAATTTATCTGTCCAATGATTTCCCATTATCGCTGATCAAATACAATCGATACAATATCTGAGTCAAGTCAGTCACGACTTGCTATTAATAACTGTGATGTGACAAATGTGTGACAATCATTTGACAAATAATGCATAACTGTGAAATAACGTAATCCAATTGTCATTCTTCCGCAGAACCGTGAATAATATATATACACTTCTCATCAAAAAAATCGAAACACTTCCGTTTTCATTGTTTCTGTCCGAATTTAACACAAAAAAGAATTCATACGATGAAAAAAAATACATATATTATAGCTGGCAGTTTGGCCATTACAGTAATAAGCGAAAATTCTAAATTCAAAATTAGAATTTCATTTGTTTATCTTATAAACGAAATGAATCACTGTTTTGAGACAAATGTGTGTTTAGGGTTGGAGTACATTTAGCGTTTAAAAACTAAAAATTGGCGCCTATCCTTAAACTTTTTGTTTTTTATTTCAATACTGTGACTTTGGGACGTCTGAAAAAAGGTTTTTTTTCTAAAACGTATGGATACTTCGCCCACAGAAGCCGCCCAAGTTGTGGCATTGCTGGATTCTGGCCTTAGTCAGCGTGTTGTGGCTCCAAGACTGCATCTAAGCCTGTCATCTGTTCATAGAGTCTATAAACGTTATCGGGAGACTGGTTTGTTCACGCGCCGTTCAGGATCTGGCAGGAATCGGGTCACTTCTGAGCGAGATGATCGATTTATTGTAACAACTTCTTTAAGAAATCGACGCCTTAACGCTTTTCAACTGCAGCAGCGACTTCGTGTTGTACGAAGGGTGGCTGTAAGTGACTCTACAATTAGAAGAAGGTTGAAGGATCGTGGACTGGTACCGCATAAGCCAGCAAATGGGCCGAAATTAACTGCAGACCATCGAAGAGCGCGCCTTAACTTTGCACGTGAGCACCTAAATTGGTCATACCTACAGTGGAGCAAAGTTCTCTTTTCTGATGAGTGTAAAATTATGCTGTATGGTAACGACGGAAGGAACAAGGTCTACAGAAGAGACGGAGAACGCTATGCACAATGCTGCATTGAAGAAAAGGTCAGCTATGGTGGCGGTTCGTGGACGGTTTGGGGAGGAATCAGCGCCGACGGTAAGACAGAGCTTGCTTTCGTGTCTGGGCCACGTCTGCCTGCACTAAACTGTCATCGGTACGTCGAAGAGTGTCTCGAGCCTCATGTGATGCCCTATGTACATTTTATTGGCAACGGCTTCATATTCATGCACGACAATGCTAGGGCTCACACCGCGGGCGTCGTACGAGATTATCTTAACGAAGTCGATATCTCTATTATGGAATGGCCAGCAAGAAGCCCGGACATGAATCCCATTAAACATCTATGGGATGAATTAAAGAGACGAATTCGAGCAAGAGATCCTGCCCCAGAAACACTTAGCCAGCTGCAAGATGCAATCCAAGAGGAATGGGACAATATACCACAGCATGTGATCGTGACTCTCATCCGATCGATGAAGAACCGTATGGAAGCAGTAATTAGAGCTCGGGGAGGGAATACAAGTTATTAAATAAACGTTTTTTAGCTTTTTTTTTCATTTACGTGTGTTGTTTTATCCATTTCCTTTATACTCCATACGGAATAAAAATGACTCATTTAACAAAATACGAAACCTATGAAAAATTCATTTAAATTTAGAACATTAACATTAAGATTTGATAAGCTCATATTACTCACTATTAAACGACATTTAACATTTATTCCTAAATGTACACATTTTTCTGATAATCCTGACAAAACGTAAACTTGCAAGGTGTTTCGATTTTTTTGATGAGAAGTGTATATGTCCACAACTATCACACAACGTCGTCTAGTCCCAAGCTAAGCAGAGCTTGTGTTATGGGTACTAGACAACTGATAAACATACTTATATATTTCTAAATACATACATATCATAGATAAATTACACCCAGACACAGAACAAATGATCGTGCTCATCACACAAACATTTGTCCTGGGTGGGAATCGAACCCACGACCTCCCGCATAGCAGTCAGGGTCACTAACTACTAGACTGACAGGCCAGTCAAAATGTGACGTGAATATGTTAGTGATGTATTGTCAGAATTAATTTACGTGTTCAACTAATTCTAGTTCACTTGTTTCGGATAGGAAAAATCCTTGACAGTGTTATTTTTGTAAGGATAATTTTATAAAGATTTATAAATAGTACGTTATCATATAAGTCTGAGCAGTGGTGGCCGAGTGGTCAAGGCCCCAACTTACGATTGGGTGGTGGGTTCAAACCCAGCCAGGCGCATTACTTTGTGTAATTTATTTCATCACCACTGGTCCCAAAAACCTTGAAGGAAAACATCGTGAGGAAACCGGCATGTCCTAGAATCAAAAATTCGAAGACATGTGACATCCACCAATTCGCACTGGGCCCGCTTAGTGGATTATGGCCCATTTCCTCTCTTACAAAGGAGGCCTGTGTCCCAGTATTGGGAACATTACTACTAACAGATGATGATGATAATCGCGATGTTTATCAACATAGTTGCGAAGGAAAATGATTAATTTAAATAATATACTTCAACACTAAAAAAAGTACCTAGTTGTGTTTTTTTATATTCCTACAATCCTTCCATTGTCCACGAGTGGCCCTGAGGCCAGTTCTTGTCTCCTTGGCTTCATGCTTTCGATTCAGGTGTGCGATCCGATATTTTTATTTCCTCATAAAAATCCACAGTTTCCCTGAATGGCGAGGCTAGTTGGTATCCTGAAAACTGCACTGTTTCTGTTATCCTCAAATAGAATAGAAAATACTAAGTCGCAAGAAATACCCACTTGGAACTTTTACTATTAAGTAAAAGTATTTATTTTTCGTTTACGTATATCGATTAAATTGTTTTATATTTATTTTATTAACCGCAATTAAATAAATCCTAATTATTAATTAATAATATCATTAGCTAGTTTTATTTAATTTTCCAGCATATTTTCCTTTCAGCAAATTTCAATTGAATTCGCTCGAAAAATAAACGGACTTCTATAACACTGTAGCTTTCTTAAGGCGATTTCAGTCAAATTACCATTTCTCCTTTTTGTGAGGTGTAAAAAAAAAAAAACACAACATGACCTATGCGGCTAGTTTGTCTGGTTTCTCTACCAATACTTGTGTTATTCTATAGAGGAATCTACTTTATACATATTTCTAAACCGTCAAAATGTAATTATCGCAGGCCATATATTATTCCTTTAATTTATGTATATATCTAGTTATAAGATTACTTAATTATATCTTACGTTCTTCTAATTCGAATCTAATTCGCATTAATTAAGAAATCGTATCAATTTTGGTCAGCAAGCTTTCTTGTAAATATCGTGATAGTGTTACGAGTTCCGATGATATCGCCGTGTAGAGTGACGCAGTGACGTCATGCTGAGTTCAGTGTCAGATTACTGACTTGAATTGAACAAGCAACAAGTGGACTCGAGTGTTAGACGAGTATGCGCAGGCGACAATAGTCGATAGGTGCTTGAAGGTCATATACCGAACGATGCCCACTCTGAGCCTCCGGCGCGACAATGTCTGGACATTGGCCACCCTAGGTTCAGGAAGAGCTGCTCTCGGGCATCCCAATTCCGTTCCAGCCCCCCCTAGCCAATTTACAACCGTTTCGTTAAGAGTCTCTTTCTACAATCGAAACGTCTCAGCGTACATATTAATTATACTAGACTAAAACAAACACACTACTAAAAACCGGCCAAGTGCGAGTCGGGCTCGCGCACAAAGGGTTCCGTAGCAGCAAATATAATAAACTTATTATGTCAATTTATACACCTGGTGAATGGAGCCTAAACTCTCCCGATATTTTGCCTTGTACTTATAGGTTCAGCCATCGTTTTCAGTGTAAGCACAATAACTTAACCAAAATTACAGTTAAATCAACCTATCTCAAAAACTATAAGAGATACTTTGATCAAACCAAAAATCGTTGAAAGAGTTAATTAGCATGCATCACCTCTATTTTTTTTAGAATTTTATACCCCGTAGTTATAAAAATAGAGGGGGGGGGACATACTTTTTACGACTTTGAGAGCTGATATCTCAAAAACCGTTCACTTTAAGAAAAATGTTTTTTAGAAAACTTTATATCATTTTAAAAGACCTTTCCATTGATACCCCACACGGGTATGTACATCGAAAAAAAAATTTTCATCCCTCAGTTACATGTATGGGGGGCCCCACCCCCAATTCTTTTTTTTACTATTTAGTGTCATAATTTTGTAGCGGTTCATACAACACATATTCCCATCAAATTTCATCACTGTAGTACTTATAGTTTCCGAGTAAATCGGCTGTGACAGACGGACAGACGGACAGACGGACAGACGGACATGACGAAACTATAAGGGTTCCGTTTTTGCCATTTTGGCTACGGAACCCTAAAAACAAAAACAAACAAACAAACTACTAGTATAAAACAAAGTCACTTCTCTCTGTCCCTATGTATTCTTAGATCTATAAAACTAAGCAACGGATTTCGATGCGGTTTTTTATTAGATAGAGTGATTCAAGAGGAAGGTTTATATGTATGCATGCATAATATATTTAATATTACCATTACTCCCGTGCGAAGCTGGGGCGGGTCGCTAGTATACTATAGAACTGCAGGATGTAGCGTTGATAATTGTAGAAACGATTATATTTCATTCTGTCATTTTGAATGATAAAACTTGGCTACGATGCTTGTTGCCATGAATTCATTCCCATACACTGGATGAGTTGTTTACTAGCGTTAACGATCGTAGATTATCAACTTGACTAGGGGGGCGGTTCGGAAGCCAGACATCTGAAGTGTTCCGTGACATTTCATTTATTTATTTATTTATTTAGAAAACCAACAGCGATACATATGATATAATACAAATAAAGATACTGCAGTTTAGTAAGGCTAATAATAGGTTTCCCTGCTTAACCTAATTTGTATTTACTATGCGAACGGACTTTTCGTTGGCTGTCGATGACGAGTCTCAGTTATTTCAAGAATTTGAACGAATGGTAACACGTCATTAATCTAAACTTTTGAGCTCCAAGTGAACGCCAGCGTACAAGTCGAGTTGTCAGCAAACTGTAGGACCCTTCAGGGTCGAAGCCTCCTGGAGCCGCCGGTTTGAGTGAAACTGTTACCGCGGCTCTCTCGCAATAAGGCAAGGAAGGTACGGGGTAGGTTTTTTAGTCAGTAAGAGTCTGACACTGGTCTCCCGCTCCGCCCAAGAGCGGGTTTCGTCATTCGATGATTTTCACCTACCATAAAAAGCGAACGCTAGCGTTCTCACACCTATTGTATTTCTATTGTATCCAAAGGGTTAAATGACTCTTTTTAATTACTTCAAAATACAACGAGATCTATAATATGTACCTATATTTCCCTCTTACACGCATCTTCTTCGTCACCACAGCCACATGTTAAAATAGGTTATCATTTTCCGGAAACTACCTAATTTGATAACACATTAGATACTATTTAAGTAGGTAGTTAACACTTCCTCTTTCGATAAATATCTTTTCAACATACTTACTCGAAAATCCTCCGCTGTTAGGCTCACAATGGTATACCTATCTTTCACACTAGTACGGAAAAGTGTGATGTTTAACCCGCACATTATTTCATACTAACTATTGCTTTTATGTGTGATTGTATATCTATACTAATATAATAAAGAGGTAAAGTTTGTTTTTTCGTTTTTATGTTTTTTTGTTTGTAGTAGGTAATCTCTGGAACTACTGGTCCGATTGGAAAAAAATTAGCAACAACAGAAAGCTGCCTTACTCCTGAGTGACATAGGCTATATTTTATGTACGCGGGCGAAGCCGCTGACAAAAGCTAGTCACACATAAAAGCAATAGTTAGTATGAAATAATGAATGTATGTTCGTGTGTCATTCTCAAACGGTTGAACAAATTTTGATAAAACTTACTAAACAATGTTCTGTAACTCATCTACACTATATAATATAATAAAGAGGTAAAGTTTGTTTTTTTGTTTTTTATTTTTTTGTTTGAAGGAGGTAATCTCTGGAACTACTGGTCCGATTGATGAAATTTTAGCAATAATAGAAAGCTGCTTTACTCCTGAGTGACATAGGCTATATTTTATGTACGCGGGCGAAGCCGCTGACAAAAGCTAGTAATATGATATAAAGGATAAAGATATACCTAGGTATGGAAATTTTTTGCACGATTTCTTAAAGATCTAAGCTTTTGAGCGTGGTTGTAAACGGTTTTATCTTCTTCTTCTAATAGCTGTTGTAGCTTCTAAAAGCTATCTTGCATAGCATCATCAGCCTTTTTAATGAGCTGGGACACAGGCCTCCTCTAGAAGAAGGAATGGACCATAATCCACCACGCAGGCCTAGTGCGGATTGGTGGATTTAACATGTCTTCGAATTTTTGGTTCTGGGACGTGGCGGTGCGTATCCCATCCGATGGATGCGAGACACACAGGACCCTTCATTATGGCGACAATTTGGGGAGGCCCATGTCCAGCAGTGGACGTAATCGGCTGAAATGATGAAGACGAATGATGATTATTCGTGATGGGAAGGTTTAAACGGTGAGAAAATTTGGAAATATTCACGAAAAATAAATCCATTAGATGGCATGAAGTTTGCCAGAACAGCTAGTATAAAATTAATATTTTCGATTTGATTAGACTTCACATAAATTTTCCCTCATGTAATAAAATTAACTTGTGTAAACCTAATGTATAAATGAAAATAAAGGCCCAGCCTGCAGCTGTATAATATACCTTAACTCCGATATCAAACGTATTCGTGATAACGTTGATAACCCAAATCGCTCACTGTAATGATTGTAATACCAACATAATCACTCAATTAATTGCCAAGCATTCTCGGTTAAAAACTTATCTTAATTTACTTTTTGAAGTAAGTTATTGTGCTACTAAAATATCTCGACATATTTTTCGACGAGAACATTCTTGGACAGTCTAGCTACTTCATCTTTTCAGAGATAGCCAGATAGAGAGGTAGCTAGTCTTCCGCGTTTTTTCTTTCATTTAATAATTTGCTAGTAGTACACCGCAGTGCACCTTCTTTTTAAATTTGAGTTCTTACAGTCCACCCTAAGGATTTCTAGTAGATATCATTATCAGTGATAAGGCCGCCATTGCAGCCATAGATTTAAGTTTCTAAGAAAAGGTTACTCGTTTATTTAATGTACAATATTCTATTCTCTTTCTGAGGGATAGAAAGTGTAAAACGCTTCTCACACCACGTGTAGGAGCTTGTGGATGGCGATTAACAGGTAGCTCTGCATCCGATAAGGCCCAGGTCGATGGCACGTTGTTTCCTCGCACACCTCATAGAGCTGTCAGCATGGATGACAGGACCGTCTAAGGCTTTCATAATGCCTTTTAGAAAGAAAAGAAGAATGATACTAAAAAGGAAGGAAGAATGATGCCTGCCAGTAAGTGCGAGTGCCAGAGAAGGCAACATTTAGTTTTTCTTCCGCCTAGGTAGTTCAGTTGTATAAGTTTATATATAATATTAGATTACTCAGATATCAACGAAGATAACAATCCCATACTGCGTATTGACGAATTTAAAACATTAAAATAATTTGAGTGAGTTACATTTCTCGGAATCTCTTCAGTTAAATTAACATAATATTATGGTACCCACATGAAGGCGATCGGCGATGATGTCTTCTCACGTCTGGCTCTGGTTCAGGGCACAGTTTGGAGCGAGAGGGAATGGGTAGCGGTAGCTGCAAAACAGGAGATGGCCACAATGAAACTATGAGGGAACGTACATGCTCACACTCCAGCCGGCCACCAAAGGTTATGCACCAGATGTCGGGAATTAGTAAGGTAATTTCATCAAAAGAGTGGTTTTGCGAACAATGGGTGCGAGTCTCAACGAAATGTCAGCAAGACTGAACATTTGAAAGAGTAACTCTGTAAGCAACTAAAAGACCTAAGTGGGTTTTCTAAAGTCAGATAAAACCTAACACTTGCTTCGCTCAAGTCGTGGGAGTGGCCTTGTTATTTATAAGGGATTTTTTAAGATCCCTTATAAATAATACTTTGTTTGTAGAGAGTTTGTATTGTGCCTATAGATAAGGAGTAGAATATCCTTGTCTATACGCATAATATACGTAATTCAATAGCTTTTGTGTATGATTAGGATGAATCGCCATACGTCTTTTTTTATGGTGGGAAAAATTATCTAATGATGAATCCCGCCCTTGGGCGGAGCGGGAAACAGTGTCAGACTCTTACTGACTAAACAACCCACCCCATTCCTTCTTAGCCCTCATACCGGGGTCGGACCTTCCTTTCAGAAGCCGGACCAGCCCCAGTAGGCTTCGACCCTGCAGTTGGGCCTCAACATTTGCTGACAACTCCTTGAGGCGCACGGGAACAGTGCGTGCCTCGAGGCGCGACTTGGCTTGGTTTGGACCGTTACCAGACATGAATCGCCGTAAGTCTAGTAGTCCGATAACCTTCTAGTACGTAGCAAATAAAAAAAAAAATACGGCTTGTTATTTCCTAAATTCACGTGATGTTTTCCTTAAACTGATGGTATTATAAGGATTAACGTGAACTGGTTTAGCGGCTCACCGGGTTCTTAACCTTAGATCGATCAATCAACCTAACGCCGTAACTTACGCTTTGATAACAGTAGCCTAATTCTCGTAATCAAAACCGTAGCGATATCGTAGCGACTTTGACATTTTCGTATTCACATCCATTAATCGAGTTTGAACGACACCGATTTTAAACTCGTCAGAGAGTCGTTGAAGCGTATTCAGCTATCGTCTTTCAATCGTTGTCGGATAGGACGTCAACGGCTAAACGTCAAATATTGTGGTTCAAATATCGTGAATACCGATTTTGGATAGGACTACGATCGAGCGACAATGGAATTGGGATTGTTTAATTTTACGTGAATTAGGGCACAGATATCTGTTAAATCAAATCCGTACCTACGTTTATCATAGGTTTACTTTGAGTAGCAGATATAATTATAACGGATTAATAGGATTAACTAACGCTTATTCTATTGTACGATAGTGTTTTTGTGTTCAATATTATTTATAGCACTTGCGAGTTGGCGAGATTTGAAAATAAATGGAGTGCTTTTTATCATGAGCGACGTTTTGTAATTTTAGGAAAAAGGGTTTACTTTTTCCTAATAAAAGAAGCATTTATATATGTTATAATGCACAAGTATATATGTAAAATAAGTGAATATGTGCCTATTCTTACTATATCAACCAAACTAATTAATGATCCTATCAACGACCAGTGCAATGACAAATCTAAGAGAACGGTTGCTGAATCTTATTTATAATTTTATGGCGATCTCTAGTGACGTATCGTATAATAAGAGATAAGAGATATTTAAGTAGCAAAATAGCATAATCAGCCTTTTAATGTTCCCGGTGCAGGTTTGTAAATGTCTTCGAATTTTTAGTTTTAGGACATGTCGGTTTCCTCACGATTTTTTCTTTCACTGTTTTGAGAGTAGTGGTGATGAAATAAATGACACAAAGTAATGCGCCTACAACGAATTACAACTGGTAAGCGAGAGCCTTCAGGGCCGTTGCCACTCGGCCACCATGACCATGATCAAGAAATATACTCAACAAAGAAATTGGGGATATAATATGTTATGTAGAATCACCTAATATCGACGGAGTGCTACGAATGTGCTACGTGCGTAGTACCTCGTAGCAAGCTTATTTATTTATTGTTTTGATGTTGTTATGTGGTTTATTATTTACTAGCGACCCGCCGCAGCTTCGCACGGGTACTAATATTGAATATATTATGTATTTATTATACACATAAACCTTCCTGAAACATTCTATCTATTAAAAAACCGCATCAAAATCCGTTGCGTACTTTTAAAGATCTAAGCATACATAGGGAAAGCAAACTTTGTTTTATACTATGTAATGTTTTACATTATATAACTTAAGTAGACACGTTTCAGTGACTATTGTGAATGATTTATTACACTATTATAAAGGTGAAGGAATACATCATGACGAAACCGGTATGCTAGAACCAAAAATTCGAACACATGTTAGATTCTCCGACCCGCACAGGTCCCGCGTATGGATCACGGTCCATTTCCTCTCCTAGACAAGAAGCCACTGGGACTCTCACCACGCGGGTCCAGTGTGGATTGGTTTGAATCTTTGGTTCTAAAATATGCCGGTTTCCTCACGATGTTTTCCTTCAGCGTTTTGAGAGCACTGGTGATGAAATAAATTACACTAAAGTAATGCAAGATCATGTGCTTCCTAGAAGTACTATGGACAAACAACGGCTATCGCCAGTTTTCCATATTACCTACATACTCGTAACTACATGACATAATGTTCGCCGCTGTTAGCCATAGGTACTGCCATCATCATCATAATTTCGGCCGAAAGACGTCCACTACTGGACATAGGCCTCCCCAAGCGAGTGCCGCCGCCACAAACACCGGTCCTGAACATCTTGCAGCCATCGGATTCCAGCAATCCTGACCAGATAATCGGTCCACCTTGTGGGAGGCCTTCCAACGCTACGTCTTCCGGTACGCGGTCGCTTTCTAGAACCTTTCGGTGCAATGTGTCCTGCCCATTGCCACTTAAGTTACGTCAAATGGCAGGCAGTCCTGGAAAGTGTCATGTCCGAACATGGTCTGCTGCTGATTGTGTTCAATTTATGGTCACGTTACCGGAAGCCATTCAGATGGCAAGAGTGAGTGTTTAGCCGGTAGGAGTCTGGCACTACCCAGACTGCCTTCACTTTGAGGTAGATTGGGTGACCGTTTGGGATCTCTCATACCTGCCAATCAAAAACCAAAAAACGTCGCATGCTGATTATAATGTCAATAACAAACTCATTATTTCAGTCCTAGTCAATATATTTCCAATAATTTCAAAGTGCTACACATTAAAACACTTGATCACAGTAATCTTTTCGCTATCAGGTGTTATCTGGCAGTGACACAGGGCCGTAGAAGGCGGGCCCGTCAGTGTGCGACCAGCGTTGTGTGTGCGCCGCGGACTGTGGACTGAAGTGTGCTGTGACTTGTGAGTGAGTGACGAACGGAGATTAGGGACTGTGTAAGCGATTTTTCTTTGTTTTATTTGGTTTATAGCTTTGTTTTTGGGGTTCTGGACCTTTAGGAGTCGACAAAAACGGAATCCTTATGGGACTTACAGTTGTTCGTCTGTGAAGATGGTTTTTCAGGAGTGCGTGAAGTTTTTCTTGACTCTTTTATTTATGATCGGTCGTCAGACCATAAGCGAATTAGTATTTAAAATAAATGGCGTTGTAGTAGAGCGTCCAGTACCGCTCCTCTCATTTTAATAAGGTTTCTCTTATGCCTTTATACACTGTTGTAGTGTTTAATACTTCAGTAACTAGTGTTCAGGCTTTTCTCGTTTTGTATCTTTAACTTCGTGGATTTATTTGTTCCTAGTAATCAAGCTTGCTCTTAAGATGCTATTTCAACTAAAGGTCCAACATAGATCTACTAACTTCGTTTTATTTGCAAATTTTCCCAATGAAACTCGCCCCTGCAAAAAAAGTATCCATATGTTGTACCAGTGCATCTCCAGAACATAAACTACCCGCCCATTTAATCCCATCACAAAAAACTTACGCAATAGAATAGAATATAATACCTAAATTTTATTCGAGACAGACAGCACAACGATGACAAACATAAAAGTAAAAAAAAATAGAACAGTAGTATAGAATACGTTGAGCGTGCCCGCACCGAAAAGGTTCTTCTTCTATGGCAAAACGCAGTTTTTTTTTTAGCCCTCCAGGTTGATTAATATTGGTTGGACAAAATCTAAATTAGATAGACACAAGAAGGTTTTTTAGGCTTTGCCTGGCTTTGTATATGGCTACGGCAATGTCATCCACTGATGCTGTCATTAGATCCCTACGTAAACAAGTAACAGAGCACTTGACGCAAATTGAAAGAGGGATACCTGTGAACTGCGGAAAAACGCCGCACAAACATTGAAAGTTGAAACCGTCTGAGAACCCTTCCCACACCCTCTCGTGGAGATTGTCTTTGCTGCGTCCAACATGAGTGGGGTGAGGTGATAAAAAATCATTAAATAATTTCTCTCACTTAGGGAAGTGCGGGAGCGCTTCGCAAAATGAAGCAACCGCCTGCCTTTCCCCCCACTCCAAACCATGGCCTGTACCAGCGCCCGGTGCGAGAGGACGCTACCACCGATCGCCTCGATGAGGACACTGTGGTGCTCAGCCCAAGTGGGGTTAATCTCCAACGCAGCCTCCGAGCGGTCCACATAATTGTGACACTCGGGATTTTCTTCTACACGAATCAGGTGCAGGAACCTCCCGAAAGTACTATGTCCGGAGAGAACTTGCGTCATGTGGAAGGTGAGGACGCTATGACGTCGTTCAGCCACTCCTCATACCGCTATGATTATGACGTAGCTACCTACCTAGATTAGAAAGGACTTCGAATGAAGTTTTAATTAGACATTGTACTAACAAAATAAGTCTTACATAAGTACGCTTCCATTCACTCTTTTCACTCTGAACCGTAAAAAAAAGAAAGTGAACGATATTTCTGTCATTCACTCTCGTTCATGCTTCAGCGTTATGCTTTCCACTATCAGTTATCTTAACAGCGATTATCAGTTACATTGTATCTTAGATAAGGCACGTTTACAAAAGGCACTTCAGCGCTTTATTTTCTGCAATGGCCTAAATTGACGAGTGCATCGTTTACAAGAGATAAGCTTTAAATGGACCGGTTTTCTTGGAACAGTCTTATAGCGACTGTAGGCACGCCAGGGGAATATTTTCGTCGCCCTTAGACGGAGCAGAAGATATTGTCAGATTTTTATATTTTACTGACTAAAAACCCACCCCGTTCCCCGGACTGAGCCTTCCTTTCAGAAGCGATTGGTACCAGTAGGCTTCTTAGAGTTTCTAAGGTTTGCTGACAATTTAACTCCTTGAGGCGCGCGGTAACAGTAAGTACTCGCGGTTGGCGACTTGGGCTCGGTAAAGATAGTTATCGGACTATCGGACGACGAGCTACCTATTGCTCGCTGTCCACAAGCTCAGGTACACCAGTGGTGCGTTGTCGAAAGAGTTACTGTAACCCTGGAACACAAATAAAGAAAGAAAAAATATTATCAAAGAAAGAATAACTACTTTTTTGCGCAATATGCATGTTTTCTTCTTCATTTTAGTTTTAGAAAAAAAATCTTAGGTTTTATTGGAAAATCTTAAGATTTACCGTAGTTCGTACTTTTACAGTAACATATACACCGTTAAATTTTGGTCGTTTAATCCCGTGGAGGGTCGATCCGGTACATGAAACACTATCGATTTATAAAGATTAAATGCAAAAAATAAGTGAGTGACCTATCGTCTAAGTGTTTATGAAAAGCGGTTTAGGCTATGCGTTGATCCGTCAGTCAGTCATTCAGGAAAAAATATTTTATAAGTATAGATTACTCTTCAGAGATGTTTTAAACTCGCTTTAAAATGTAAACGCTTGTAAATACGTGGCCCGCTGGGGAGGAGCATCGTCGTGTCTTTGTGGGGACGATCAGCGGCGGCGATCTCTCGCGCCGGGTCTTGGTAGAAGCCATGGTCCGGAGCGAGGAAGAGTGGCAGACGTGGTCTCTTTCTGCGAAGCAGTAATGCAAGCAAAGGAGAGGCCCGACCGCATAAGGCAACGGCGCTTACGCCCCAGACGCCGCCCGCGCCGGGTATCCGATCCCGATTTCCGGCCACCGTAGGCACGAGCGGACGGCGAGCAATGGGTCGCTCGCCGTCTGGTAACAGTGACCGGAGAGCGCGCCTCAAGGAGTTGTCAGCAAATGTAGAGGCCCAACTGCATGGCTGAAGCCTACTGCGGCCCCGCTCCGGTTTCTGAAAGGAAGATCTGACCCCAGTATGAAGGCTAAGAAGGAAAGGGGTGGGTCATTTAGTCAGTAAGAGTCTGACACTGTTTTTCGCTCCGCCCAAGGTCGGGATTTTTCCCACCATAAAAAAAATGTCGTAACTAATAACAATAGTATTATTACAGTTGTCGCAACATTTTATGTTCCTGCCATAAAATATACAAAAAGAATACCGCCATATAACTGTTATTGTTATCAAATGAAATGTATGTTAGTTGTAAGATTTATTTCCATAGATATGTAACTACATGTAGGTCATGGTTAATGATTCACTTAAAGTATTTAGAAAATTGCGTACAAGGACTTGTGGAAGGAGTTCCGGTGGTCCGACAGCGAGGTGGGCAGAGCTTCTATATCTGAAATATATCTGAACACTCCTCTACTACTCCTCACTAAAAAACTCATACGACTAGAGAGAGGCAGCCTGCGCCTAGTGGCGGGGACTATCACTGAACACTGCACACTGAATAAACATCTTCACACAATAGGCATCACGGACAGCCCCCTGTGCAGAGCGAGCTTGGGGGAGGAGGAGACAATTGCCCACGTGTTCCTGGACTGCACAGGTGTTACTGACACACACACACGAACCTTAGGCACACCGAGCTCCCTTATTGACGCCCTGAAAAATCTGATAGGCCTAATCAGCTTCTGGAGAGAAGTGGGCTGGTTGGAATAAGCCCACCAAAGTTTATGGCCACCATGGCTCACGTAAAATGGTCTACATAGGACTAAGTGCGGAAACTATCATCATCAATTCAGCCGAAAGACGTCCACTGCTGGACATAGGCCTCCCCTAAACGTCGCCACAACGACCGGTCCCGTGCGTCTCGCATCCATCGAATTCCAGCAACCTTGACCAGGTCGTCGGTCCATCTTGTGGGAGGCCTACCAACACTGCGTCTTCCGGTACGCGGTCGCCACTCCAGAACCTTTCGGCCCCAGCGGCCATCTGTTCTGCGTGCGATGTGCCCTGCCCATTGCCACTTAAGTTTGGCGATTCTTTTCGCTATGTCAGCAACCATGGTTCTCTTGCGGATCTCCTCATTTCTGATTCGATCACGCAAGGAAACTCCGATCATAGCTCTTTCTCGCTCGCGGAAACTATACTCAGACATATATCTGAAATACATAACTTTACAAAAAAAGGTAGAATTTGGATGAGGCTCGAACACGATCGTTTCAGGAGCTAAGAAAGGCTCGAACTCCCTATCTCTTGGAGGAATTACAAACGTTGCTCTTTCTTGACATTAAAGTTTTGAGAACACAGCCATATATTTTTTTACGTTAACTAAACTAAAAAAAAAAACAAACTTCTAAAGTTTGATATTTTCGCAGCTTCAAGGAGCCTGAAGACTACTAGATATTTTCACGCGTTCAAAGATAGAGGGTCTTGGACAGACGTACGAACAACAGTAGCGTAGCGATCCTATAAAGGTTCTGATCTTTCCTTTTGAGGTTTCCTTAAAAATTAACGTTATTTTCTTTTATCTTTCAGGTATGTTTTTCAATGCGCGTATAAAACCAACCCTCTCCCAAGATGATGTTAGCAGCGACCGTCTCCAACCTGCTGGGCCCGCGGATGCGGATAGCCTTGCGAAAGCCCATTATAGAGAACTTCGCGTTCAAGCTACACTACCAGCTCACGGTGACACTCCTCCTGGCTGCTGTGATCCTGGTCTGCGCCAGAGACTACATCGGTGAGAGCATCAGGTGCATGGCAGATGCTGGCATCCCTACGCCGCTGATTGAGAAGTACTGCTTCTTCATGGCCACTTTTACCATTGTAAGTTATTAGTGCTTTGTATTCCTATTATATTATATAGATACATGTTTAATATGGCCATTATAAAAATATAAAAACTGAAATAAAACTAACCTTACCTAACAATATAACAAGCTCTTGGTCCAAGTGTCCAACTGCCCTACGAGGTCCTCCTCAGATTTTGGTCGAGGCTCTTGGCTATTAAGTCATTGGCCAATAGTACATGTGTTTTTATTATTTTTATCCTTTGAAGTATTGGGCCTATACGATCAAATGCAAGCTAAGGCTGATCTCCATATCTAAATTCTTCTAATATAACTCTCGCTTAATGAGACCGAGAGGACCAGTAAACCGCTATTTCGAGTTTGACTTGCGCCTAATGAAAAAGTACTGCTATGGTCTAATGTATCTAATTTTTTCCTCAAACCTGTACACTAAGCTTTAGAATAATACTCAATTAACGCGTTTACGAGCAATTCTATACAAAACTCTGACATTTATACCAGGGGCCTTTTTTATGGTGGGCAAAAATCATCCAATGACGAATTCCACTCTTGGGCGGAGCGAAAATCAGTGTTAGACTCTTACTGAATAAACACCTCACCCCATTACTTCTTTGCCTTTCGCACTGGGGCCAAGCCTTCCTATCAGAAAGAGACCCTGGGCCCCAGTTGGCTTCAACCCCTTACCATGACATCTCAAAATATATCTGTATAGCTTACTTTTAACAGTTTAGTTTAGGGCACCATAGTACAAGAACGAGCAGGAAATTCCTTAACCAACTCTTCATTTTTGCAGGTCCGACATTACAATGAAAGTCTACTGCAAGGAGGATTCCTCCCACACCCTGGAGTGGGCCCCATCTCAGACTCAGACGAGTACCTGCATCACACGTACTACCAGTGGGTGCCCTTCGTGCTGTTCTTGCAGTCCCTGGCCTTCTACATGCCTCATTATATCTGGAAGAAGAAGGAAGGTTAGTTTCCTGAATACTATCTGTCCTAATGAACCGGGTATGTCAGACATCGACCTATAAACGAATGCCATGGATACAGTGTATGCTTCTGGACCTCCAAGTTGTGGAATTTTTGTCGGGTTTTTCTTATTTTTTTTTATTAATCTATTCCATTTTTAATTTAAATTACGTTTACAATTGTTACATGACATTTAAAATTTTGTTTGTTACTTATATGAAATAATGGTTTACATTATAATAACTTGAAGTTTTTATGGGTCAGTTTGCACATATTTTTTTTTTATTGAAATAAACTAGTGCTTGATTGCGATTCCACCTGATGGTAAGCAGTGATGCAATCGTTGATGGTAAGGCGCACTAGTTTATTAAGTGATTATCATCTCATATTATCTTTGGTTAATCGGTGACCGGTTTGTCTCGCCCTTTTACTACTCCTGTTCATTCTGGACCGGTTGCTTTTTTGACGTGACAACGTCTTAAATTAGGTTGCGGCTGGGAGTCACTTATGAAAAAGTGTAACGCTCGGTAACGTTACGATGAGTCACCGAACGAGAGAGAGGCCCGCCGAATGCCTTGCGTCTCTCTCCCACTCAACTATGATCGGTCTGCCGCGCGCGCAGCACTAGAGAATTAGGCGCATTGAATCGGCGCATGCTTGTGTCTCAAGACGTTGTCACGTAAAATCTTCGCCCGTAAAACCGACTTTACAGGCAACCATTTTTTTAATAAATCCTGATTCCATGTCACCTGAAGCTCTGTGTAATTTTTTCTGTCACTTGAGTCAATTTTTCCTTTTTATCTCTTAACATATTATTGGCCTGTCTATTTCATTTAAGAGATATAAAATATCTCTCTAGTTGGGACTCTATCCCTATAATTATTAGGGGTCCTTCTTTTTTACCTAGGACGTCTAGGACCTCTTTGCCTTCGAATATTCCTTCTTTTATAAAGTCCGAGGAATGTCCGCCTTTTTATCAAAGATCTCTTTTTCAAAATAGGAGTTCGATTTTTCAGGCGAATGTGTTCGCGAATTTTTAATTTATTTTTTAATTTCATGCGGCCTTGGTCTATCTTTTTTATTTACCTTGATTACAATATTATTGTTTAGTAAAGCCTCCGTTAAGAGAGTGCAAATATTTTCCCAGCTGTTTTTATAAAGAGTTGCAGTTTGTGTATTTTTATGATTACATATTTTATCTTATCTTAAGAATCCGGGTTAGATTTTTCTTGGTAAGTGAAGTGTGTCACATCAATATTGTGGTGATATGGTGATGAGTCTTGCACCATGACAAAGAGTGCACGATAACAGCGTTTACTCAAACATTATTCTTAGAAACAAAATATATTTAACAAACATCTTACCTAGTAAGATATCTAAGGTGAAGCATAATGAATATAATGAATGGCCGGACGGACGAACGTCCCGGTTTTAAGGAATCTCAGGACAATTTCCAGCCACAGTACACGCGGGTTTATGAACGAGGTGTAGATTGCTCGCTACCCAGCTACCAAATAAAGACAATACCACGCGTGTTTTAAAAAGAGGTTGGCAAAATTGCAGGGGCTCAATCTGTCGGTCCTATTGGTCCCTATAGTTTTAGAAATTTTTGAAAAGGAAACTAGCCATCCTAGAACAGTGATGGACAAACAGAGGTGGCGTAAGGAGTGGGCAACGTGGGCCACCGCCTACGGCCTCGCGGTCCAAGGGGCTTCGCACCTCGAAGGTCCGCAAATGCAAAATGTTGATTATTTTCTTTACTGTTAGTGGAGTATACTAATACTAATAATGTAAAATAATTACAATGAAGAAGTTTGCATTTTTGTGAATAAAAATTTAAGTACCCAAATTTTTTTTTCTTGGCCTCGCTCAACGTCTTCAACTATCTCTGTCATAACTTTTTTACAAAAGAATATAAATTTTATATTTTAATGTCTTATTCAGGTGGAAGGATAAAAGCCTTGGTGGTCGGCTTGCAGTACGCAAGCCTGGCACTAGAGGAAGAGGACATGACTGTCGCTGGCATGGACCTACCTTCCAAGAGCACGTTGGACAAGAGAATTGAGACCATCAGGAGAGATATTAAATTGAGGTAAGTGTCTATCAACCAGTACTAAACCTTTTATGAAGGTGCCATGTTTCAAGAAAAATATCCAAGAGGCCTCACTGATTTGGTTTTGACCACTCGTACGCGTTTCAAATATTCGGGACCCTAGGGGTTTTGAAATTATCACATTCCAGCCCTTTTTCCGTGTTGTTTTGGGTCGTTGTTTTGTTTCTTCAGTCTTCTGCTTCGCCTTCATTATATTTGATCTCACAGCGAGATTTAGACTTTGCGAAACTTTCTTTGCTAGTTTATCCATTTGTGTTATTTTATTTCGTAGAGGTTCCTAGTCAGTAATAATCAAGATTTTCTCTTTCTTCTGCTTCAGATTGCGTATAAGCCGCACATGGTCCGTCTGGCTGGTGTCCATGGAGGTGGTCAACTTGCTCCACGTGATGTTCGAGATCTGGATTATTAACAAGTTCCTCAACGGACAGTTCATAGGCTTGGGTCCCAGTGTGCTCAATTACGACGAATGGAGCAACATTGCTGATCCGTTGGAGACGGTATTTCCTAAGGTAAGCATGATATCCACACAGTTGCTTAAGCATTTTTTAGCTCTCTAGATTTGCTAAATATAAACATTATTGTTTTACTTGGAAAACCATGGTAGGCAACAGAATGATTGAAGTCATTAAAATGAAAAACGTCAAAATTATCATACAACTCATTGCTAATAGAAAGAGAAAATTATCCCAAGGGAACATAGACCCTGGATAAAGGAATCCTATGTGGACATGGTGAAGACGAGTACCAAAGTTTTATTGTTTTATTGTGAACAATTATTTATTTATTTTATAATTTACGAACTTACACAATTACATTAAAAAAAAAAAAAATACATTAGAATAAAAATTGTACAAAGGTACTGCTTATTTCCCAAAAAATTTCTTCATTATTGTGATTGTGAGAAAAATTCTTGAACTAATTTTCATCATTAGGCAATTCTAATAAATTATTTCTTTTTGAAATCGAAGTATAAGATATAGCTTCATTTGTCCCTCTTTTATAAACAGGTGACGAAGTGCATCTTCCACAAGTACGGTCCGAGCGGCTCCATCCAGCAGCACGACGCCCTCTGCGTCATGGCACTCAACATTATCCACGAGAAGATCTACACCGTGCTCTGGTTCTGGTTCCTCATCCTCTTCATCGCCTCTGTCCTCGGTAAGATTCTACATATCTAAAACTCAATTTTTCTTCTCAGAAGCCTTACCACGAGTTCTTAAAACGATACACTTGTCGACCTAAACTGGACTGTTAATGAACTATACTTATACGCCCTATACAGTTCCCTTCCTCTTGCTCACTAGCACGTCAAACAGTTTTTTACCGAATTTGTTTACGTCTTGAGTATAACGTTGAATTCCACTTGACGGCACTTAGTCCTTGCAATTGTGCGTGAACCATGACAACCTCCACTCTAATCAGCCCACCTCTCTTTAAAAGCAGATGAATATTTTCAGTTTGCTCAGGGCGTCTGAGTGAATTCGGTGCTCCCTAGGTTCGTGTTCTTATTTTACTGACGGCTATGTGGAACATATTTGCGTCAGTTTCCTCTGACTCTATACCTGCTCTGCACTGAGAAAATAGGACAGTGTGTATGTCTATCAAATAATAAGCAAGTTTACAAATTGGTTTGACATACTTCCAATGGATTTTTTTTAAGGTAGGTAAAAATCTCGCAATTTTGAATCCCACCCTTGAGTGGAGCGGGACACAGTGTCAAACTCTTACTGACTAAACAACCTACCCCGTTCCTTTCTTGCCTTAGTCTCAGAGTCCGGGTATTACGCTTTCGCATCAACCCTTGGCCCCAGGAGGCTACTTCCAATGGATGAAGTTTTGTTTCAATTAATTTTAAACCACTTGCTTTTTTATTTCAGCTGTGATCTGGCGTATCATCTCCTTCTTCCTGTATCGTCGTTCCCCGCGGTTCAATATGATGATGTTCCAGCGGGCGACCAAGAATGACGCCAAGTTCGACCCGTACAATGTCATCGAGGTGGTCAATGGCTGCCAGTTCGCTGACTGGCTGTTCCTCTATTATCTTGCTAAGAATATGCAAGGCGTTGTCTTTAAGTGAGTATATATTTTTGTCTTGTCTCAATCTTCTACTTATTGGTACTCCAATATTTACATCCTAGTGACTTTATTATTGTCTTCTTTTCTTATTGTTGATACAACATATTTTCACCAATATTAAATTTAACTGATAATTAAATTAAAAACAATGATGGAGTAGTTAATAGATGTCTAAATGGAAGTACAGTTAATGAGCTACCAATGAAGCAGTCATTGCCAAACAAGCATGTCTTCAACGTAGTCTTCAACCTTGTAGTACGCTTTTTTGATAAGGACACGCTTATTTATTGGATTAGAATTAAATACAAAACTGAAAAATTGACATGAGTGTATTTTTTCCAGGGAATTATTCACGCGTCTGGCAGAAGAGTTAGGGAAACGTGATATGCCTGATAACGATGACGACAGCGAGAAGAAGGGAGCCGAACCTATTCTCTTAGGCCACCTCTCATACGATGACGAGACACTACCGCTGAAGCCCGAGAAGAAAACCACATAGCATAGACTCGACATAGCTTAGCATAGATATGTAATGAGAATAAATGATATATTTTTGTAAAGATAGGACTTACTAGTTAGAACGATAATTTTATAAAATTGAGTTCGTCTTACGATAAGTTCTGTATGAAACTGTGTAAAATAAGACCCCTGTTACTTTAAGGACCTTTTTCATTATTGATAGACTCGAGGTTGACCGCTATCTCACCTGGTGGAAAGCGTTGATGTGATCGACGATGAAACGCGATTGCTTAAAAGTAAGCTAATTCACTTTTGACTTAAAGAACCATAGGTTGGAGCTATCAGGAGCCACAGACTCTTTTAAACTAATTTTAGCAGCCTAGCCTAAATCTGAAGCTATGTGTAAAATTAAATTAGATCAGCAAATTGATGATTTCTGCAACTTTCATGCTCACCAAATTATTATATTTAATACCAATTAATAAATATTTACAGGGTAAAACTTTAGGCTAATAGTTTCAAAATGAATATTAAAATATTTTGCATAAGTTTGACAACGTATAATGTATATAAAATTGAAAATATTTAATGTCATGCTCAAAAATATTGGAAGAAGTTTTGTGTACAGTCTATTTATTTATATATCTACCTAAAGTCGGAGTGTTTGCTCAAATAAACTTTAGCTGTAGTTTTTACGAATACGTAAATAATAAAATTTAATATGGACACATTAATTACCTACAAAAGTATTTAAAATGGCCACCTCAGTTAATTTCTTTGCTAATATAAGTTATCCCGACATAGTCCGAAATAGTCTTGTAAATATGTGTTTTTTTTTTGTATACAATACTGTGTAAATTGTCTAGTCCTTTATATGTATTGTTGTTTTTTTAAAGTTTAAGTGAATGAATACTTATAATTGGCGTTATTTTTTACTATGTTTTGTTTTATTTACCACTAACTTTCCCCTCATAGACATTTTTATGGGTGCAATGATAATATTAAATACATTATGTATGTCTTATACGTATAAACATTCCTCTTGAATCACTCTATCTATTTAAAAAAAAAACGCTTTAAAATCCGTTGCGTGCTTTTAAAGATCTAAGCATACATAGGGACAGCGGTAAGCATTTTTGTTTTATACTATGTAATGATGTGATATAGTACATTTTGATACAAGTGCAGGAAGTTTGTCATTGCGACCGAGGCGAAATTCGCACGAGCCGTAGGCGAGTGTGTTATGGAGCCGAGGGCTGCAGTGACAAATCTGCACGTGTGTCAAACGACGTTTTTCAATACACTTACGAACATATAACACTTATAATACACTTACTTCCTTTGAAAATTACGACGCATTTTTGTTTATTTCTTACTGAAGAAAAATTTCCAAACTTGCCATACATTTTAGATTTAGATTGCAGCAAACTATAGTAAAGCAAAATATCTGAAGGCAGCGGCTTATTGTCTAAAAAAATCTCTTATATTTTACATTCAACATATTTTTCACAACTACTAATAAATAAGTTACTTAAGACTATTATTTATAGACTTTTTCCCGCGCTTATCCTTTGCAGGATGAAAAAGAAGCAAAGACATCAAACCGCTATACATCCTACTTAATATTAAGAATAGAAATTCAAATATTTTTGAATTTAGAACACAGATAAATGTTAATTTGTTGTTAATAACAAATTATTGCATAAATAATCATGTTTATTTATTATATTCTGTTAAAAACACGATTTAAATTTTAATTAAATATTAAAACCTCAAAAATCTGTACCTCATTGCTTTAAAAAAATAAAATTACGCTTGACCGTGACGATAAGGAGGAAAAAAAAAGCCCTTGGTATGATAAATGAAACAAAAGCACGCGGGTGATATACATGTTATGTCGAACCTAATCATAGTGCGATAAGTGACAGTTTTCGAGTAAGTGTATTGAAAAAAAATGATCCACCTCACAATGATTCCACAGCTGGAACTCAGGCCTTTTCACTTGAAGACGAAACGGATGGTAATCCACCACGCATGCGGTATATGTCCTATATATGTTATTTCCACACGTTCCTTCGTTGCCTTTTATAATGTTATTGATGTTAACAACTGTTACTGATTTTTATTTTTTTAAACCATTTATTTCTATACGAATACACAAGCGTTAAAATTCGCAGAGCCTAACTTCAGACAAGTCATTTTAGAAAACACGTGTACAAGCACACGTCATTAGTAAAACTAAACAGATAAAGTAAATATTACAAACAAGACGTTTAGTTATTTAGATGATTAACACAATCCAAAAAATATTACCTAATAATACTGCCTACTTAGTTGGAAAAATCAATATCTACAGTTGTCTCCAATTTATATCCGACGTTAGCTAATATTTCGTTTAAAGATGTGTTAAGGTTTCATGTGGGAAGTTTCTAATGAATCTGACCAAAAGTAACACTCTTGACTTACCACTAGGATTACGAACCTTCCCGGAATTGGCCGGAATGCCTGAGAAATTCGGGAAATATTATTCATCCTCTCGAGTTGCCCGCTAATTTCTGGTTTTAGTGATGCTTGTTATATTAATGGATTGGGCTCTAGACAGACGGACTGCAATTCAACTGCAAATTGCAGTTCGGAAGCAGTTTGAGTGCATTTGACACGACTGCAATAGAACTGCAAACTAAACGTGCAATTTGCGGTTGGACTGCAGTTGAAATGCGGTCCGTCTGTCTAGCTAGAGCCTTAGAATTTTTTTATGTCTACAAAGTTGATACGAGAGACTAGATTTATATTCACAAAACTCGATAAAATCTATGGAGCATCGGGTTTTTTTTCGTGATTTTTGGGTTGGTTTCACAGTAAACGTTGTTCATATTGGTGTGTACAATGATTCTTGTATAAACCACGGAAGACAGCTAGATCGAATAAAATTATATTGTTTTACATTCATAAAACAATAGTTGTTTTCCACCCGCCCGCGCCCTTTTAATTTCTGCGTCGTTAGTTTTTTCCCTGCAGGTACAAATGGAGCAAGGATTAAAACAGTAGCATGTCATTTTTAAGACAAACAGGTACTTAAAAACTTAGCTTGTTCATGTAAAGACTACTAAAAGCTTCTACTCAACCCCCACAGCCAGCCAATCCCCTTTTAGGTAAAACCTTTCCGATTTTACTCTTTCACGTGTTGGCAACCCAAGTCGTCGACGGCGCGGATAGTTCCACGCGCGTCTCGAGGAGTTGACAACAAACCGTAGGGGCCCAGTAGGGTCGAAGCCTACTGGGGTCAAGAACCAATTTCTGAAAGGAAGGTTCGGTCTCGGTATGAAAGGTAACGAAGGAAGAGGAGTAGGTTTTTTAGTTAGTAAAAGTCTGACACTGTCTCCCACCCCGCCCAAAGGCACGGAGATGTCATTGGATTTTTCCACAGAAAAAAAAAAGTGTTGGTAACCCTACTCATTACTGCTGCCAGCAGTACATATAAATACTATAGGTATATACAGTAGCTTTATTTACACGGCCTTAGACCAAAGTGTGCCTTGTCTAACTCATATTTTGACAATAGGTTCATATTAACTTTTATACAGTAATGTAAATTATTCAATAGAATGTAATTTCCGTGTGTTTATAAACACTAACAAGTGCTTTGTATTGTAAATATTAACGCCTTCCTAATTAGGTTTCAGTTAAGGCCAAGCATTCCTAAAACGTAGGTAATACCTACTTACCAAGGAAATAGTACATTTTGACACAGTGCAGTAAGTTTTTTATTGTTACCGAGACGGAATTCGCACAAACTGTAGGCAAATGTGTCATGGAGGGTTTTTTTTTTTATGGTAGGTGAAAATCATCTAATGACGAAACCCGCTCTTGGGCGGAGCGGGAGACCAGTGTCAGACTCTTACTGACTAAAAAACCTACCCCGTACCTTCCTTGCCTTATTCCTGGAGTCGAGGTAATAGTTTTCACCACCCTCTAGGCTCCAGGAGGCTTCGACCCTGAAGGGCCCCTGCAGTTTGCTGACAACTCCTTGAGGCGCGCGGGAACGGTGCGCGCCGTTGACGACTTGGACTCGGTCTTACCAGACGACCGGACGGCGAGCTACCCATTGCTCACCGTCCGCGAGCCAGTGTCTACGGTGGCCGGATATCGGCAGGATCGCGGCGGCGACGGCTACGGCGAGGGCGCTGTTGCCTTTGCCTTATGCGGTCGGCCTCCTCCTTTACGAGCATTACTGCTTCGCAGAAGGAGGCGACCGCCTGCCATTCCTCTTCGCTGCGGACCATGGCCTGAACCAGGGCCCGGCGCGAGAGGTCGCCGCCGCCGATCACCCCCACGAGGACACGGCGATGCTCTTCCCAAGCAGGGCACACCTCCACCGTGTGCTCCACCGTGTGCTCCACCGTGTCCTCCGGGCTCGCCTCACAGTGGCGACACCCGGACGTCTCTTCCGCACGAATCCGGTGCAGGAATCTCCCGAACTTCCCATGTCCGGTGAGAACCTGCGTCATGCGGAAGGTGAGGACGCCGTGAGGTCTATCCAGCCACGCCTCAAAGAGGGGCATTACCGCTGAGATTACGGTGTGCCCAGCGCTGGGTTGCGACAGTCGCTGTTTCCACTTCACCATGAGATCCCGCCGGAGCTCCTTCCACCACGCCTCGACATGTTCGGGCAGCGGAGTTTCGCCCCGGCGTTGCATCTCCAAACGCTGGTCGTGCATGCGTGCAAGGACTGTTGCCTCCAAATCCCATGGTGGTAGGCCAGCAAGGAGGCTCGCCGCCTCGCGGGACACCGTGCGGTATCCCCGCACCATCCGGATGGCCATGACCCTCTGGCAGGCGTTCAGCTGGGCCGCCGGGCGTTTACGCAGCGTCGGCGCCCACACTGGTGCCCCATAAAGGGCCAGTCATGGAGGGTTGCAGTGACAATTTGCACATGTGTCAAACGAGTTTTGAGGGTCTGTAGTCAACAAGGAACCCTTATAGTTTCGCCAAGTCTGTCTGTCCGTCCGCGAATAATATCTTCTTTCAAATAAAATATTAAAATCGGTTCACGCAATCGAAAATTACTACCGGGTACAGCGCCATCTCTCGGGAAATTCTATTACTAATTTATAGATGGGCACTGGGTTCTATTACATTATGAGAAATTTGACACCCTACACTGAGCGTAGCCCAATTTGCTCTTGGCCGGGTTTTTTCAATATATTTACGTGGAGGTCCACCTGCGCCGTGGGGGACGACGCGACGCTCACCCAGCCTGATACTGAACTCTGCTATAAATTTTTAAGCTCGATTTGTCCCGAGATCGCGCCTGTTCTAATAGTTCCAAATATTGTGCAGATAGTTGAGATACAAATCTAAAATAATGTTATGTCACAATATTCACCAGAAATCAATTTGCAAATAATTAAAATAACCACTGAACTTAACTCGACGAAATCCCGCCAAAAACTCTGAAAAAAGTCAATGTAAGGTATAGAACAAGGTCATCGGATCGAGTCTGAAGTTAGACATTGCGAATTTTAGCGCTTAAAAACACGTAAAAACTACCTAAATGGTTTAAACAAATAAGTGCAATTTGCAGTTGTTTTCCTATTAAAAACTGTTATTGGCATTTTTTTTTTAAACCTTTATTTTTGTACGAGTTTTCCAGCGCTAAACTTCAGACTTACCAAGATAAGATGGCCGTACTGCAGATCGTAGCGTAGCGCCACAAAGTCTATATTTTTTTCGTAAAAGCTTTCTCCCACAATAAGTCTACGAAAGATTGTTGACCCGACCGAATGCTGCGGGATGCTGACTAACCAACCACTGTCAAAAAGAGGTCATGAGGTTGGACTGTTATTTTCTGTGAAATCGAAAATCAGGTTCAGTAATAATTACGCAGAACACGGTTTCGAATAAACCAGAGTACCTACTGTGTTAAATGCGCATGTTACTGTGCAAAAACAGTACTGCTTTTTAAAGGGAAAATAAAACGTACCCACCTCATCATTTGGATTTGTTTACTTTGTAACATTGTTAGGTAGGTATGCTATCTAATTATTTTTTATCTCGGGGCACAACAATAGCGGAAAAAGTACTTTTTAAGTAGATAATTATTCTGAAAAGCTCATTTTCAACCATAAGTTATACAAGTGAAACCGCTTCTGAGATTCATATGCTTCTAATAAGCATTATAAATCTACAAACATATTGAGTTTGTAAGTGCATATATAGGTATTTTTATACGTGACTAGCTTTTGCTCGCGGTTTCGCTCCCGGCAACAGAAAAATGTTATGAATGAAGAACCTGAAGTACAAACTTCACATAAACCATCTACTAAATACTTCGAACAAAGCCTAAACATTTGGTTTGGATAATTGATAGGTATTTAAGTTGTAAAAATAAAAACGAAAAATGGCATTGATTTTTATAATTATGCATATTGGTAGAAAAAGTCTTTTATCAGGTTATACGTAATTAATTACGTATAACCTGATAAAAGACTTTTTCTCATCTAATTAAGATTAAATTTATCATTGGATTTTCCCTAACTTTAATATACAAAAGCATTTATAGATTTTTCACAAAGATAACCTAAGGGTAAGCTGTTTAAACTAAATTGTACGAGTTGGTGATTAAACTAAAATATAATAGGTAAATAATATTGTGTAATTTAACTGCAATTTGTGTGACTTCAATTCTTATCTAAAGGCAAAGGTCAAATTAAAATATCTATCTCACAACAACTTTGAAATAAAACGTAAATAGGCACCTATAATAATGTGGAAATGCCAAATTTCCACGTTATTATATAATAAAAAATATATTACACAAAGTAATGCGCCGGGCTGGGTTTAAAACCGCGACCTACCACTCACAAGTTAGGGCCGTTACCTCTCGGCCACTAAATAAAAATAGCTGTTATAATAATTGTTTAACAAGGTGAGGTCTCTGTTATCTTAATGTGTTATTCTATTTATTTGAATGCATCTGCATTTGGAGCGCCAGGCGCCTGTGACAGCTGTGACCTACACAATAAAAATAGTTCGAGATAATGATAATGAGCAATCAAGTGTCAAATATACTGACAGATGCACAAGAGTGCTAGCCACAACACTCTCCTGTCTACGGAGCGGGAGAAAAAAAAATATACTGACGTTTATTTCATTATCTTTTCTCGCTGACATAAATAATATAAACATTCTCCTTTTACTAACTTGTTTATTTTTATGATAGGTATTCTTTTTAATACACATGACACGGATGTTATGTTTAACTTGAAGTCCTATGTTATTGTCGTGCTACGGCGACAAAGGTGCCGTCTATTGTTGCTTCGAACCGTGTTTAGAATACATTAGATAGGGACTATGTGCAGCTATTTTTTTTTTCTTGTTAATATTGCAATTTATCTGATGTGAATGATTTCCCTGTAGTTTTTTACATGAGTAGGTACCCTAAAGCTAAAAGTAGTGACATGTTCCGCATTAATAAAAAATACCATTTACTTATAAACAAAAATAAGTTATATATTCAACGAACCATGCAATTTTAACGTTAATGGGTTTTCCATAAACAATTTTCTAGGAAAGAAAAAGTATCTAGGTACGTCCCGAAACATTCAATCCCGGTTCCTGGAATTTCGGTGGCAGGTAGTAGGAAGGCTGCGCTGCGGGCCTTACGCACACATAAACCTCACTACTCGTTATTGGCTCGAAGTCACGTGCTTCTCACACCGAATGCCATATTCTTACGTAATTTTATGTCTGTATTGTGACCTTACCTACTAAAAAGGGTACCGACACTATGTTAGTTGGTTACACGCTTTTACGTTACCATTAAAATTATTTGAGTACGGTAATTATCAAAAAATCAGTAAGTGATTGCGCAGAATAAAGGGATGCACCGCAACAGTTTATTTATACTGAACTCCTCTTTCGACTTTCGACATTAGTCTATTCATCACCTATTTTGGCGGCATATATCACTGGTCAACCTTCAGGTTAAAGATGCTTCTCGATTAACTAGATCTATTCCTTTAATTTTTAAGTTCCAAGAGCAGTAAAGCAAAGTGTAAAATGCAAACATTACAATACTTACTTACAAATAATTGATTATAAATTACCATGATCTAAAATAGTTTAAATTTGTATATTTTGATTTGAAGTTCCGCTGCAGCTGCAGCTGTTGGCAATGATTCCACATGCTCTAAGTTCCACCCACTACCATTGTTAATACTTCATTTGTCCTTCCTGCCCACTTCCAAGCCAAACAAACGTTCCGTTAACCGCGTATCATTTTCAAGATTAAAAATTACATTTATCTATTAAATTGTGAGACTACAATATTTTTTAGTGTACTTAGTCTATAAAAATAAATTAATATTATTGTAGTAATTTCTTTTGGATTTCATAAACAATGCGTATATTGCAACGCACTTTTTGTACTCTGGCAAGAATTAAAATGGCGTCAGCGCGCGCTCTGAGGCGCGCTCTCGCTTGTATGGTTGTCTTTTTCTAGCAAACGAAGAAATATACCGCTATCTCTGTTATCGCAACAGATAATAATTTTCTTTCAATGCGTGTGATGTAAAACAAAATAAATTGTGAGAGCCGGGTTAGCCGTGAAACGGAGTACTTTTCTTTGACGTTGCATGGTTCCGTTTTAGTGGTGCAAGTGTTTTACTTTTCTTTCGTGATTTATAAAAGAAAATATTGGTATTTATCGAAATAATTTTCGGATGAACAAGGTGAACTTTGAAATGTTTAATGAGTGTGTTTAGAGCGAGATTTTATATTGCCAATTCCATGAAATTGTATTTGTAAACGAGTATTTCGAAAACGATCTAATTTTCCGCGAAAAATATTTACATAAAACAAAGGACTAACTTGAAAGAGTTGAAGGAGGCAAAGAACAAGCAAAATTCGTAAGTAGAATTTTATTTTATGTTTAAGTCGGTCGTGTAACATTTTTTGCGGATTACAATTTTTGGAGTAGGTACGCAAACACAGCTGAGAGTTTTGTGTCAATATTATTTGATGAAAATAGCTTCAGCACTCGATTTAAGACAAAGGAGGAATAGCAATAGGATCCTATCTAAACTATTTTGTGCCCTAGTCAGCCAGTAAGTGGTGCTGTTTAATTTGGAATAAATAAAAATAAAAAACAACTAAGTAGGCCACTGTGTTCGATTTTTAATTAAAGAGTTTTTTAGTGTCATACACTTAAAAGTCATTCAAAATCGAATAAATAAGAATCCTTAAATTAGAAGTGATCTAGGTGTTTACCTTTGACACAGTATTATACTCTTTTCATAGGTACCAAACACAAGCACCTTACTAGGACTTCAATTTCACCTCAATTTCAAAGACTTGACCAAGTCCTTGTACATTAAGTAACATAAGAATATTGCAGGGCCTGTACACTGACTGCCCTAATTTTCTGTTAAATTACTTGGACACATACTGCTGTTACCTATGTAAAACAGTAATCATTAGATATGCTTTACAAGTGGTGGAAAGTTGGTACTTGATTACAGATGTATATATAAACAAGAGTCCCTAAAAAGACCATTACAGCACACTTCCGTAGCCCTGCAACCACTTCCTACAACCTGTGGGCTTTTAAGTCAAGACTGAACAGGTTACTTCTAGGAACGCAAGCTCCATCATCGGTTACAACATTGCTTACCCATGAGGTCAAATGAGAGCCTATCAATAATAAAAACCCTACCAACTTGCTGGTCAAATTTTTCAACATGGTAAATAGTTGAGGTCCTATTTTAAGTCATGCCTATATGTATAACAAGCTTTCTCCTGCCGCTTGGCTCTCATGCACACATGTCCATGTTTGGGTATTTAACTATGTGCATACAAGTAGCCATATATGGTTTCTCAGTTCATCATATCAGCCTTTTTAATGTTCCCACTGCTGGGATACAGGCCATCTCTCTAGGAGAGGGAAAGGGCCCAGTCCACCATGCAGGCCCAGTGCGGATTGGTCTCTCATTTACAGGAGTGTTTATAAGTGTTATTTCAGCCCTATAACGCAAGAGACAACTGGCAGAATTCACGTTGGGTTAAGTCAGTAATATCTGATACTGTAAGTATTTTCAGTCGCTACTCTTAGAGCACAAAGAGATATTTGATAAATTACGATGATAGAAATCAGGTGTTTCTCAGCTGCCAAACTCTGTGATAGTGTAGTTTATCAGCAGAGAAATATTCACTATGAACAGATTGGTACATCCATTCCTTTTACAATTTATTGATTACAAACCAAAGTATAAATCATTCCTCTTTGAACAAATTTTCTTGTATTGATGGCAAATGTAATAAATCTTTTAATCCTTTAAATATAATAATAAGAGACATATTATTAGAAAGAAAATAGGTGTGCAAATGCTGGTCGCTTGGGGCTCAAGAGTTTAATTAAAACCCTTGCCTTGGGTACGGTAAGGCTGTCTGCTGATACATTATGTAACAACATGAGATGCAAAATAAAGGTTAGGATAAGGTCTTGATGTTGTTATGAAAAAAACTAGATATATTTTTCTGTGTCAATAATTTATTTTGTTACTTTTACCATAACAATAATTTAAATATACACAGGGAAATGTAACACTAACAAATACATCAATTAATATTAGCAGTACAGATAACTGCAATTTAATTAGGTATTAATATAATTATGCTCCGGAAAATTAAATTCTAACTTATTAATTAATTATTTAAATAGTAAACATTTAATGAATAATTTTAATTTTTACAGCAACTAAAAGTTGCAAAAAAAAAACATCACTTGTTTGCCGAGAAAGAAGGGCACACACACCCTACACCCTAACACCCTAGGGATACACCCTATAATAGCACCATCCCTTTAACAGTTCAATTTAGATTGTCAAGGCTTGTGGTAAGGTCTCTGACTAAGATAATTCCTAAGAATATTTCATTAGAGTCTGTCTCTTGCATTCTAGTATTTAGTAATGCTAGAATACCTAGCATACAGTGTACTAGAAACTTTCTATACCAGTTTTAGTCTGAGGATAAAAGAGCTCTGTTCTTAGTGAAAGCTAGGTCAAGTTACTACAATGAATTGTTCAGTCATACTCTATCATGTTTATGCAGAAATGTCATTTTACAAATGGTTAATGTTTTGAGAAGAGGGCACTCAAGTAGATACAGTAGGAACAATTGAATCTCGAAAATCATCACGCATTGCATCTCTGCTTAACATCAGGTTGACTGGAACAGTTTGCCAGATGCAGTCTTTCCGTCCGATTATAATTTAGGTGTCTTCAAGGCTAGACTGAATACGCCCTTAATAAACTAGTGCGCCTCACCATCAACGATTGCATCACTGCTTACCATCTTGTGGGATCGCAGTCAAGCATTACTTTATGGCTGTTCGAACTTTGCGAGCCTGAAGTTTCAAAAATAAATACCAGTAACAGTTTTTAATAGCAATAACCACTAATGACTAGCTAAATTTCATAGAACCTAACTTTAGACTCGCCAAATCGGCCCTTCTATAAGGCGCGATAATACCAATGCTTGCCAATTTAGGTGAGATTCAATGTAGGTACAGATAGGATCAGTATGAAGCCAATATTAGTTCAAGAAATACCAAACCACAAACACATTTAACAGAATTCCGATCAAAAATAGACCAAAAAAAAACACAATCGTCTATTTGACACGAAATGCAATGAGGGTTTTTTGGCAGGATTTTTTCGAGTGAAGTTCAATGACTGTTTCAATTATTCGCAAATTGATTCTAAGTCATGTAAAATTGGTGTAGTTTTGTACCACAAGTATTGATAGAACTTGACAATTATATAAAGAAGCATTGAAACAGGCGTGACAGTAAAAACTAAATTAAATACTTTCTAAACTTATCCGTGCGCAAAAAGTGCAATGAGATCAAGTAAAACCTCTAAAAATCTGACTCCAGTGTGCTTTCAAAGAAATCTAATGGCATTTGGGCGAAGTTAAGGCATGTATTGTGGCCATTCCAACATGTGGCTCGGCGCACGTGCTCCAAGCCACGCTCCGTCCGGGATAATGACCGCACCACATTTTTGTGGCCAACTAAGGCCAAACCGTATAATTTGGACCATCCTGCTCTCGCGCACACTTTAATCACCTTTAATGGTAGATCGCTGAGGGCGGGGCGGGGTGATTTATAGCCAAACTTGTCTAGTCTTACTGACCAGTGAGCCAAGACCAAATAACTTGGTCAATTTCTTATCAATCGCTTCTCGGAGTAAGGAGTAAGAGGTCTTTCTAGTTGGGCGGTCGTGATCCCCCGACATTAGTTCGTACTGTCAAAAATTCCAGGTGTGGATTTGATCTAGAATAAATTGCATTCAGGTTTTTTACGATGCCGTACAAGGAATGGAGTTCATGGTCCATCAATGGTATTTGAGCCTTAAATTAGAAGCGATTTATTTTCTAGTGCATAATAGATTAGTTTCTAGGGGTCCCTGCGTGTTAGTTACTGCTCCGCTCCTATCGGTCATATCATGATATTATATATATTAGTCTATAGCCTTTCTAGATAAATAGGCTATCCGACACCGAAAGAATTTTCCAATTTGAACCAGTAGTTGCCGAGATAAGCGCGTTCACACAAATTCTTCAGCGTCATCAATACTAGAAGAAAGATTTGTATGTTTTGTTTGTAATCAATAAATTAAAAAACTACTGAAGTTATTTTAAAAATTCTTTCACCATTTGAATGCTACTTTATTACTGTTTGACATAGGCATAGATTTTCTACTTTAACACAAGCGAATCTGGTGCCAAAAACTATTCAACAAACAAAGTGTCAATGTCTCTTGGGTCAGTTCCCTTCGTCACCTTGAATTGATTGAAACTTTTACTAATTTACTCTAGTTTTGTACACCGATACTGTTTTGCATCAATAAATAATTCAGCTCTATTGGCTTCACCTTCGATCTCGGTACTTATTAATTCTATTGTCTGTCTATCTGTTAATTTATAAGCGTAAACGGTTTTCTACAAATTGTCCTTGTCACGTTACATCTTTACCATAGATGGTGTAGGTTTTGTGAAGTTCAGGCGTCATGAAAGACTGCCTATGTCCAACGTAGGCCTTTCCCAAACTTCGCCATAAGGACTGGACATCGGATTCCTGCGACCCCTAACAGGTGACCTGTTCCACCTTGCGGGAGACCTGATGTTATTGTACCATATTTCGCAATCAGTAATTTCGAGACTATCTAGCCAGCAAGCAAGCATTCTGTAGTCAGAAACTACAAATTATAAGGGTTTTCCTAGATTGTCATGGCTGTTACATTTATTTTTTATTTCTCCACTTTTTTCCACTTTTCTGTATCATAATAAGCGTGTTTAACACACGCTGGGTCAATATTAAAGAAGCCGAGCACGAACAGAACACGAGCGGAGCACGAACTGAGCTCGCGTGCTCATGTTCGTGTGGATTCGCTCCTCTAAAGTCGTTCCACACTTCATGAATTTGGCTCGGTTCTTGGCATCTTTTTACATCTAAACCTTCCTCTATCTGCTCTCTATTGATGAAAAGAGCATGATAATCCGGCCAATAGTTTTTGAGTTTATCGCAAAATCCCCTACCACGATTGTCTGAATGTATGAAACATTCAGACAATCGTGGTAGGGGATTTTGTTTTACAACCGCCTAGGGATAGGCAGAATAGAATAGAATAATACTTTATTGTAAACTACTAAAAAAAGTAAAAATTTCACTAAAACTTATATGAATGAGTACAAAAGCGTTCTTATTGCTCACGTTTGGACAGTATCCTGAGACTATGTTCCATTAGGATAATTTTCTGCTTTCATTCGAACGAATCAATTTGTCATATTGCCATTTGCCAAAACTTGCACAACGCATACTACTTTAATTACCAACCATTTCGAATTGTAAGCGAGGACAGTCAGCATCTCAAATAGTAAAAGTAGTCATTCTTTGTAAAAGCAGGTTCCTGCTAACTGTATTAAGAGCGACCAACCTGAGATATAAATGCATCTCGGGTTGATTGTTCCATACAACCGCCCTTACGTTATTATGATGTTACTCATCTTTCTCAAGATATTTTGGATGCATATTACTTTCTAGATATTTTCAATGTTTCTTTTGAAATTAAAAGTAATCCAATAAAAAAACCTGTTCTAAGTAGAGTTTAGTCCTTACTAATAAATACTTATATTAAAAAAAAACATATCTATAAAAAACTTGCACATTTAATCGCGACTCCGAATGTCGAATTTTTTTTGACAAATTTTGTGACATGTTCGAGTAAATTACGGAATTACCGAATGCCAACAGAGCGTTATAACTTCATGTACTGTAGTGTTACATTGGCGGATTAATGCAACATGGCATTCTGTACCAGTCAACCTTGCCTTTCCTTGTCGTTATCTCTCTTTTTTTACGAAGCCTCTATCAAACCTTGTGTTAAATTGGCTAGAGTGAATAGGCTCATAATAAACTAGTGGGCTTCACCATCAATGATTACATCTCTAGTTACCATCAGGTGGGATCGCTGTCAGTTTATCTTCGATATATGTACATATCAAAGTATAAACTGACTGACTGACATATCAACGCACAGCCCAAACAACTGGGTCTAGGAGCGTGAAATTTTACACAAGGCTTCCTTTTATGACGTAGGCGATCACTAAGAGAGGATTTTTCAAAATTCATCTCCTAAAGGGATGAAATTAGGGTCTAAAGTTTGTATGGAGAACCTAATTTAACGCGGGCAAAGCCGCTGGCAGAAGGCTAGTAACATACATATAATAAAAAAAATGCGTTGGATGACATCGACCAATCCGCACTGGGCCTGCGTGGTGGATTATAGCCCATTTCCTCTCCCAGAGAGGAGGCCTGTGTCCTAGCAGTGGGAACATTGAAAGGCTGATGATGATGATGATGATGATGCGTTGGATGAAACAAGCAAATAATGCACTCGATAACGCTAGACTAGTAGGGAAGGGTTCTCTTAAGGGGGTGCAACGCGATACTCGGTTGCACCTTGCGCAGCAGACGCTCGCCTTGACCGCGAAACAGACCTGTTCTACAGCGTGTGATATAAGCTGCTTTCCATACCTGATAGTATCAGCATGAGGGCTCTGATGTCAACGAGGTAATGAAAATACTGGGGCAGGATACGGCCTTGACAATCGCGGCGATTGTGGCTTACAATGGTGGAAAGTTGCGTAATTTGTTTTTTTTTTTATTTGATACTAGGTATCTGTGTAAAAGTTGAAAGGAAATCGTTTGTCTGGTATGGTCATATGAAGAGAAGACATGTAACGCATGTTACAAAAAGAGTTCTGAGTTTACACGTAGATGGATGAAGAGGAAGAGGGAGGCCGAAGAAGAGATGGATGGATTGTGTGAAGAGTGATATGAAAGAAAAGGGAGTTAGTGATACCGTGATAGTTGATAGGATAGAATAGCAGAAAAAAAACGTGTTGCACCGACCCTCAGTTACAAGACAAGGACAGGAAAATGATGATTAAGTTTATTTTAATAAGTCATTGTGACATGGTCATAGTAGGTACCCATTGATATTATTTGATTGATACGGCTGAAAAGGAAGTAGTATGGAAAAAAGAAAACACGCTGCGCAGGAGCGAGAGTGGTATTCTCTTAGAAAACAGGCTTGAGCACAGCACTGGCGCAGCGACGAGATCCAAATAAGTACATTCAAATACAAAGAAAAGAGAAAGAGACATAGAAAGAGAGAGATCCAATTCAAAGTATAAATAAATAAACAAATTCAATGTCTTACCATCTAAACGAAGATGTTTTGGATCTTCCGTACGAAGATTTCTGAATAATAAGCCTAAATTCTCATGTAAGACTTTTTGTACTTCATTCTTCCCTATATCTAAAGTTGGTAGTCTATGTGTTAATGATTATATGTTTCTTTAATGAATTGCGAAGAAACTTATATGTTTCTTTCTATCAGCTCTATCATTAACTCTTCAGTAGTCGCTGCAAAAGGATGTTCTTTTTGCGAATCATTAGTCAGTACGCTTCGACTTAAACTTATTAAATCAGTTGTAAACAGTGTCACAAGATAGGACTTCGTCACGAAATGCTAATTGAAGTCTATCGTAGCATTGTTGTTGGTGATACAACAAAAGTCGTAATAAATCATTGAGCGAAAATTGATTCTGTCAAACCTATTCGCACGATAGACATTTTAAATTGCCGCCAATTTGTAAAAACAAATGACTTCTGATTTCATTCATTACACATCTACCAGTACGGCCGTCGGATCTTGGCGAGTCAGAAGCTAGACTGCAAATTTTAGCGCTTGAAAACTTGTTCAAAAATAAAGGTTTAAAAAAAATACCAATAACAGTTTAACTGCAATAATAACTGAGAGACCCTCCCAAAGAGATCTACTTCGAAATTTGAATATACTTTTTATTGGCTGCTTTTCTTTCTGGCCTGTGAACTTTCAGTGAGACTGTCCTGTTCAAGCTGTGATCATCAATGTACTGTCCAGGCAAGCTTGACGTTATCCAGTTTTTTTTTTTATATTTTAGGCTTGCATTTGACCACTATCTCACCTGATGGTAAGCGAAGATTTGGCCGACGCATCGGTGGATCACGCTTATCTAAAAGTAACCTATTCACTCATTACTTCAAAGACCCCTAGCTTATAGCTGTCAGGAAGCACAGACTCCGATTGGGAACCACTCCTTAGCTGTACGCATAATGAATGTGTTTCCAAAACGTTTTGTATGTATGGATGGGAAAATATTCTTGTAAAGCCTACAATATTGAATCAGTTTTGAGAACAATTATTAATACCCACAAGATATTTTTGCTCTCGTATCAGTTATGTAAAGCATAATAACTTGTGTTACAGATGGGACTAATCCCACGACCGGTGTGGCGTCCTTCGTTTCGTCTGGTGTTTAATAATTATCCATTTAGCACACATTTTAATAACATGGCTCCGAATAAAATGTATTAAATTATAGGCCTAGTCCGTTTTTGCCCGTGGCTCTGAAACCATATTTCTTTTAGTGAAGTCTGAGGCAAAAAAAGTAGCGTTTTTGGCGCGTACCTGGATGATAATTAGAAACAGGTGTAATGCTTTCAATTGTATGAATATACATGATTATAAGGTTAAGGTGATTAATTGAGGAGTGTGGAAGATGAAAGTACATCTTTTGCGCAAAATATCCTAAATTAATATAAATATGTATTAGCCATGGTACCCCGCGGAATGACTTGAAATCGCTATTTAAAAGTGTGAAAGGCGAATTGAGAGGGCTACCTTGGAGTATATCCCTCCGTAAAAGAGGTAGGAGTAGGACAATGATGATGTTTATTTCGCGGTAAGTTAACTTCTTCCGTTCTGAACAGAAAAGAGTTATTTGTATCCTACCCTGAGACACCCTCTCGCTCCTCTCTACACCAGGAGATGGTTTCGCACTTAAAAAAGACGGTTCAACCAACCGTTCCGTAACATGACACATGCACAAACGCATCACACAGTCAAAACGCCATATCCAAATGATTAATCTACGAGATTACACAATAACACTAAAAAAATGTGATTTGACAAAAACTCACGTATCAGAGAGGTCGTCTACTATCTATGACCTTCCTGACATCACCCTCAATCACGGCTACAGCGGCCATGTGGCAATTGCTTCAATTATATTTTTGGGTCATGCTTCTGTCATCACATTTATGATCATTCCGTCCATCTGTGAATGTTTAAGTGATCTATTCTGCCTATTATACTACATTTGCTATATGATGCTACGGGTGCTGTCAGATTCATACATCTGTCCTTTTCTCTCATCTTAAAGATGCATAATTTCGTCCTGTTGTCATACTTGTCATCCGACCCATGCAGACTTTAGTGTCAGAAAATATCGTTTTGTTGAAATGCTAAATTCAAAATTAATTTATTTATTTCTTAGATTGATTGGAAGTGACGTTATTGTAACATCACTTCCAATCCTCAGCCGATAGACGTCTACTGTTGGACATAGGTATTCCTCAAGTGTCGCCATAATTTTCGATCATCCTGTCCACCAGACCAGTCATCCGTTCCACACTGCGTCCTTGTTTACGTCATCTACATCTGTTCTGCTGGTCTGAAGATTCTTCGGTTTATGTCGGTAGACCTTGGATCTCCTGAGAATATCTTTTTTCCTGATGCGTTAACTCAGGGAAACTCCGAGCATATAACCCTTTTCATTATTTGTCAAAATAATTTATGGTGAAACTTTCTGACGGCGAGCAATGGGTTGCTGACCCACCATCCGGTAACCATCCAGATCGAGGCCACGTCGTCGACGGCGTGTATGTTTCCTTGCGGGCCTCGAAGAGTTGTCAGCAAACCGTATGGAAAGGCAATGAAACGACAGGAATGGGTTTTTGGACACTATCTCCGCGGAGTTTCCTTGGATGATTTTCCTACCAAAAAAAGGTGAAACTTGACTATATCAACTGTTCACACTTGCAAGATTACAGCGATCCTCGGACTTAGTATTTCCGGACTTGTAAGTCTCTTTATATTCTTGTTAAATTGTTACAATTCAAGTGAATGACTAAACTTTGTATCAGTTGCTCCGTCTGATCACATTGGCGATACAAATTGAGTCATAAACAGAAACAAGCTTGAATCTTGGATCCTTCGACGCACGTGGGACGATCTGAGTTCACTATTACCGTTAGTAAGGCTAGCCTTACAATGACGGAGGTCATTGTTACACTGCTGATGTAAACTATTCGGAACTCACGATTGTCCTGCCCCCATTCGGTAAAGTGTGCGACTTTTGTAAAGAATTCTTCCGAATGCTTTTGTTTTTATAATGTCTGGTGGCTTGTAAGAAAGGCTATATTGTTGTACTAAGTGAACTGCTAATTTGTCATGTTTAAAGCTAATCAACTTTAAATAATTATGACAAATTGGCAGTTGACTGTTCACACTGTTTTTGTTATTGTTCTTCATATCTTTTTTGTATTTAGAAATCATCAAATAATGTATTTCGCATCCCGCTATGGGGGAAGAGAGAGTTAGTGTAAGAGAACTCACACTGCTCTTTTTCTTGCTCTTTTCTCATTGACGCGTGCGTGGAACACAACCCGGGCTTGGTACTTACCAGATGATTGGACGGCGATCTAAGTAAGCCTTTTGGTTCTTCATATAGATATCAGATTATTTACCGACGATTTTTGGGAAGATTTTGCTCCAACTGAAATAAATTAGGAAAATATCTACAATATTTTGTGGGTATTCCTTTTGTAATTTGACTTCATGCATACAATAATTTTGGGGCTCCCATTTTTATATAAATATATCCATCTCTCAGTAGCCTTCATCTGCGTTCTAGATTTTTTTCTTATGATAGTATCGATTGTTTTAAATACACAGCAGATGGCTGTAGGTCCTTAGTCAATCAAGAAATAATCAGTGTTAACTATCTACCATTGACACCATTGGCTACATTGATTGCCAATCGAACGAACGTGTGCCTATATTTATTTCAATCAAGCATTTGCTTTTGTTTGCTGTTATATAATCTAGTTTACGAAATACATATACAGTTCGTTATTTAGTTTAAGGTTGCTGTAGGGACTCAACAGGGTCTTAGCTTCCTGGGACAAAGGGTTGATGAGAAATAGCGTATTACCAGGGCTCTTGGTTCAAGACAAGGAAATAACGGGGTAGGTTGTTAGTCCAGTAAGAGTCTGACACTGTTTCCCGCTGCGCCAAAGGGCGGGATTCGTCATTGGATGATTTTTACCTACCATAAAAGGGTGCTACAGATGTTAGAAAGACATTCATCAGTGAACCGAAAATAATGGCTGTGCCCGCGGCACACGCAAACCCAAAAGGTTTGCATAATTGTTTCTTGTTATAGTTAATGTGGGTAGTTCGCCGTCCGGTCGTTAGGTAATCGAACGGACCGAGCCCGAGTTATCGAAGACGCTGTTTCACGCGCGCCTCAAAAATGTTAGCTAAACCCTAGGGGCCCAGCAGGGAATCCCACAGGAAAATTTCTGAAAAGAATACGCGACGTCCTAGAACTCAAAGGGCTACTGAAAGACACATCTTCCCTGTACGCGCTAGAGCGATGTCATAAGATGATTTCCCACCTAAAAAAAACTTTCAAATTCCTCCCGAACTGGCTAGAGGAAGCGCGGGCCCGCGATGGATGGAAGAAGTGGAAGGAGGCCTTTGCCCAGGAGTGGGGCAGAACAGTAAAAAAACGTAGTCAAAGCACACAGTGTATTTTTCGCCCAAAAAATCGGACATGGCATTTTTACTATCTAATTTCATAGGATTTGTGATTATAAATGCGAGACGAAAACTCCTGATTGCCCTTTTGCTATAAAATATTGAAAATTAGTACTTGAAAAAAATGTCTATGGTTTCCAGAAAAACCATAGAAACAGTTATAACTTAAAAGTTTGACTTCTTTTTAAGAATCTATTGATGGCATTAAATAGTGTCTTAAAATCCCTCCTATAACAAAAAACATCTAGGCTTTATTTATTCAAGATAACAGATTTATGGCTGATTTTGTAAATTTATGTTTTCTTTTTTTTACCGCCATATTATTACATATTTGGATTTGTAACTAGGATCGAAATGTTCTTTTTATTTATGCTTATGATCCTACAAATTCTTGGATCCTAATTATGCAGGATCTCGGAGTTGTTAAAATTCAGATTTTTCTGGATAGGGATCAAATATTATGTTTATTAAATTATGAGGCGACAAGCCTCATAATTTAATAAACATAATATTTGAAGTAATTTTTTTAAATGTCAGTTTTTTCAACGCAGTTTATAATATTATCTGAATAAATTATCTTGGTCTTATTTACTTATTGAAACATATCAACAACAATAAAAAAAAAAATCTTACGAATATTATGAATGCGAAAGTTACAATGTTTGGATGTTTGGGTGTTTGGATGTTTGTTACTCAATCACGCCAAAGCGGCTGGACGGATCTGGATGAAATTTGGCACAAGCATAGGATACACTCCGGAATAGGACATAGGCAACTTTTTATCCCGGAAAAACACAAGGTTCCTGTGGGATATATAAGGTGCTTTTAAAATATATGCCAGGCTTTTTATGAAGTATAGTATTATGTTTATAGATTACAATAGTAAAGATAAAATGTTGATAATTTGTGTTTTTTTTTTTATACAAAAAATTATTCACGTAAAATTTTAATTCTTTTTTCGCATAAAACCATCCTCCGGTGTTACGATATTACGATACGCTGTTGCCGCTCCGCGCCGCAAAACACCGGCGCCATTCATACTACGATTGTCATTCATTTCAAACGAATGCCGCCTGCGCGCCGGCCACTCGGTCGTTACTGCACAGCAACCCCCCCCCCCCTTCCCGCCCCCGCGCGCACTACCCCGTTCGCCGCACGCGCTGGCCGACCACCCGCTTGCCAGTCGCCTCCCGCCCGCCACGGGATTTAGTTTTATTATTATCGCGCGCGTTTTTATTAAAAACATTTAGCCAAGTGAACAGTAAAACGGACACATTGAACACAGTGAAAACCCATTTGTGTGCAACGCAGAGATGGACTTGTGCAACAGTTTCAAAATCGGTAGGGAGTGTGTAAATAACTTTTAAATACGTTGGTGTTGGATAACTTTTAAATACGCCAAGTTCCTGTAATTTATCGTTATTTGATATTACACTTTTGAGCCCTAAGCGAACGCCGGCGTTTTGTTCTTTAATTGTGTCTGTAATTACAAAAGTCGAAAGGTTAATCTAAGTACCTATTGTTTAAACTAACTTAAACTGAACTGTTTAAGTGTGATGTGAAGTTTATCATCGTAACTGGTAACTACTGGTAAGTAATTGCACTTTAAAACACTTGTTTGCCTACGTATTATTGCGTACCTAGTGAATTAGGTAGGGACAAGCTAGTCAGCTGATTTTAGTTTTCATTCGTAGAACGAATGGAAAGAGATAGCAGCTGTTTCATTGACGAAGAGAAACATCGCGCGTAATTTGTGAACCATGTTGTGCAGAATAGAGTCAATATTTATTTAACCACTTTATTTTCTCAAACTGGATTAACTGTTCCTGGGCACGAAAGCTCTTCACTATTGTAATCTATAAACACAACAGTACACCTCCCAAGAAGCCTGGCATATATAAAAGCACCTTATATAACTTCTTATTTTGGTTTGGTTACTCAATCACGCCAAAACGGCCTGATGAATCTGTATGAAATTTGGCCCAAGGATAGCGTATACTTCATAATAGCACATATGTTACTTTTTATCCTGGAAAACATAAGGTTCCCGTGGGATATACAACTTCTTATTAGGCAACCCCAATACCACGCGGGCGAAGCCGCGGGCAAAAGCTAGTAATTAAATAAAGTTTTAAAATCTTCAGTTTAAAATCCAATGAAAGGTGATATGTGGTTCAGGGAAGGGGTCCGCCCTCGTTAGGCTACGGCTAAAACCTTGCACCAACACATATTTCCTGAAGGAACGGGGGTGAGGCACCATGGAGCCGTCAAAGACCCATGGCGCCACTTTGCCTCAACAGGACCTGACCCGGCTTGTTGAGGGATGTCTCTCCGACCGGCTGACTTACTGCAAGGAGGGCATGAGGGCGCCAACCCTCATGTTGGTCCACGAGTGGCAGTTGATGGAGTTGTGGATAACGCCACAGCCGGTACTCTTCATCCTCCGGGAGTATTCGCAAGTACACAAGGAGACGTAATTAGTAGGCTCGATGCCTATAAGATGTTGATCACCAAATCAAAAGAAATGGGATTGAAAATTCGCCCTACTGACCTGCCTTTACAAGAAAGGTCAAACCTTATTTTGAATATTTTAGGATTTTCCGAAACTGATGTCAATGATAAGAAAAGATTCAAAGAAGCAATAGCTAAATTCACGTCTAAATGTGAAATCCTCTACAAAAACTGTAAATATAATATGACCTTTTTTGCAAAGAAGAATAACACGTGGCTCGATACAAAATGATTTGAATAAATTTTTAATTAGCGAACATCCAACTTTACAAGATGCGTCACTTTCCGACTCTGTGGTTATTCCTGACTCTGAAATTAATATTATGAGCCAATCCCTTGACAGATATGAATTTGCACCTCATCATCAGCAACAAATTTCAGAGTCCAATACTGATCCAAATCATAGTGTTCAAGATTTACATATAGTCCCTGAACAAAATATTTTTGATATTGCCGTGTCGCCCACAATCGATGCCATTCCTTCGACTTCTTCATGTTTGGTCTATGAATCACTTAGTGGCAGACAAAAACGAAGGGCGTGCAAAGAACTCCAGTATTCTTTAGAAAGTGAACCACCGGCAAAAGTTATCAAAGCTGTTTCTAGTGCATTAGAAGCAAAAGGTCAAAAATTAAAAACCAATGCATCAAAAGATTTGCAATTTGTTATAAATTCTTGTCTTGAAAGTCCAACACGACCGACTAAGCTAGCAACCAAACTTCGCGAAGACCCCCGTCTTTATTCTCCAGAGGAAGCTTTAGCAGTATTTATAGACAGAAAATTTACAGTAGCTACATACAATTTTTTGCAACATGATTTAAAATCAAGAGGTTTTCCAGCATTTCCTGCATATAAAAAAGTATTCGACGCAAAACAAAAATGTTATCCGGATAGTGCAGTTCAAGTAACAGAGAGAGAAGCCTTTGTCCCATTAGCTAGTTTACTTTCTCACACTCTTCAAAGGTTAGTACACTCATGCGACGAAATTATATCAGCATATTGTGAACAAAAAAACCTTGATACTGTAGATTGTATTTTTGAAGGTAGTTGGGGGTTTGATGGTAGTTCGGGTCAATCATTGTATAAACAAAATTTTTCTGATAATCAAGACCCTGAAAACAGTTTATTTGCCACTACATTCATCCCATTGCGGATAAAAACAAAAAAAGACTTTGTTCTTTGGTTAAACCCAACTACACAATCATACAGGTTTTGCCGCCCGATTCATATCCAATATCGAAAAGAGACGAAAGATTTAATACTCAATGAACAGAAGTGGATAGATGACCAAATTAAGGATTTAACTACATTAGAAGCAACGACATCTAACAAGAAGACAATAAGGGCAAAACCACAACTGTATTTGACATGCATAGATGGCAAAGTTCTGAATACGATAACAGAGACTTCTTCTCAACTTAAATGTCCGTTTTGCAAAGCAACCTCTACACAATTCAACAAATTAGATATTATTTATTCGCGGCCAATAGATGTTTCGGTTTTCAAATACGGAATAAGCCCCTTGCATGCATGGATTCGGGTATTGGAGTTTTTACTTCATTTGGGCTACAAGCTTCCTGTTAAGAAATGGAGGGTAAGCAAATGTTCACTGGAATCAAACACTGTAGAGGAAACAAAGAAACGTGTGCAAAAGAGAGTGCGAAAAGAACTGAAAGTGCTGGTTGATGTTGTGAGACCCAATGCTGGAACAACAAATGACGGCAACACAGCCCGAACAGTTCTATCTGATCAAAATCGTGCAGTGTTTGCAGAAATATTAGGCCTTAGTCAGTGGTTGTTGGACGATCTTCACACGATTCTGGTCACCTTATCTTGTAGTCTACCTGTAGATGCTGATAAGTTTGGAGTTTTTTGCAAAACCGTAGCATCTAAATACGTGGCAGAATATGGTTGGTACCCAATGACAGTAACTATGCACAAAATCCTCATTCACGACAAAGATATTATTAATAGCTCAGCTCTTCCAGTGGATCTATTATCAGAACAAGCCGGTGAAGCGCGGAATAAGTTCTGGCGTTATGACAGAGAACACCATAGCCGAAAATCCGACCGTGAAAAAACAATGTTGGACCTATTTCACAGGGCACTGGAATCGTCAGATCCAGAAATTTCCTACATTAGGCTTCAGAATAGGTTGAAAAAACTCAAATCTTTGCCTTTACCATCCAAGGTAGTGGAGTTACTGAAACCGTATGAAATCTCAGCTGAAGACGATTTTGAGGCGGCAACAGAAAATGAAATTGAAATTATTGAAGGTCATACCGATAGCGACAACATAACAGAAATTCTTTCGGCCGATCAGGATGAAGAATAATAATTGTTACCCTAACCACCATTTTTTAATTCAAAAGAAAATAAATTTCAAAAGAAATATTGACAACCCTAAAACCATAATAACCATAGAAAACTTTAGAAGCCTCTAAGTTAGAGATCCTTCATTATTTGGATCTGATTTTTTTTTCTAAGCTTCTAACACATTTTATTAACAATTCTAAAGAAAAATAAAATCCAAATAATTGAAAATACGACCATAAAAAAATAAAATAAAAAATGCTTAAATTGTAAATAAATCTCTTAAAACTCAATTAAAAAATATATAAATCAATTAGTATTGTGTGTTTTGAGATTATTGTGGATCAGAAAAACCAAGAAGAAAATTTGTGAAATATTTCAAAAGTTATGGATGATTTACTATTTCACTATAAAAAAGAATAAAGTGGTTTTATTTCTCCATAATGAGAAATAGGTGCACGAGTGTTCTATTAATTAATTCATAAAACATGTATAAGATTTCACAAAAAAAAGGCATGTCCGATTTTTTGGGGAAAAAATACACTGTGAAGCAGGGTTAATCAAATTACCTTAATGTAAAAAAAATCTGATAGTTATTGCTAAATAGACAATACGCATTACCATAACAACGTGATTATTAAGCCATTGGCTGACACGACTATCGGTACAATGTTCGCCGAGTCCATTAATAAAGGGTTTTCAACACGACTTTTTCAATTATGGTCAATTGTAATATCACGACAGTTCGACGTTAAAATCGACATTTTTGTAAGCGTGGTCGTGGTTGCCCTTTCTTTATATAATTGTAGATTTATAATTGCCGAACCTAACTCTTCCTTCTAAACTTTTTTTTAAAAGAGCAGCCATGAAGTTTCTTGCCGGATCTCCATACGAAACGACCAATTTGGAACCGTGCACTAGCTTCTGACGTTTTACAAGTTCCCCTGTGAAATAAAAAGATTTTTACTTTGACTTTGACTTCTAGTGCAACATTTTGAATCATTGTCATTCAAAATTTTCTTGAAAAGCCCTGTATTATTTCGACTTCTTTATAATGCATATTGATTATATATGCTATTAAAGAAACGTTATCCATAATAACTAGGTCCTTGACATCGAGGTTATCATTATTTGTACAACTTTTAATGCTTTTATTTTGCATAATTTCATCGGTATTTATTTTGATATCTCTTGACCTGCGACTGCGAATTTTGACTACTCAAGCGTCTTGAATTTATTTCGGTTATAATTATGATAAACTTAAATTTTCTTTGTATATTATTTTTAGGTCGCCCAAACCAAGTTAATCCATATAGTCTATACACTATAACACTGTATTCGTTAACTATAACGTATGTATAAACTATCGAGACATTTATAAATACTTTTGTTTGTTATTATGACAAACAAACGGTTATTTGTATCATCCATTATTGTTTAAACAACAAAATTTCCTCTCATCATCGTTCACTGGGTTATTCATTCTGGCTTTATATTCTTATCGAACGTTGTTCTTAGTACTAAACCAATTAATTATGTTATTTGCTAATTTATTATGTCATTATTACTAAGTTTCCTGTTTAGCACGTTATGCATTTTATGACTAATGTTTTGCAATGTAATTATATAAAAGGGAAGGAAACTGACGGACTGATATAAAAACGCACAGCTGAAACTACTGGAACTAGAAACTTGAACTTGAAATTTTGCACGAGATTCCCTTTTATGTCGTAGGCGAATACTTAGAAATTATTTTCCAAAATTTGATGAAGTGGGCTCCAATTTTTGTATGCAGAATAATATATCTACTTTCCCGTGAGTGAAACCGTTGAAAGAAGCTAGAGTAATAAGTCTTAATTGAAACATAACTTCAGCACCAATAAACCGTTTCTAGAAGGCTATTAGTGTCACAGCTTCCAAAGCTATGATCTAATGTAAATCTAACCTAAGTTGTGCTTCCTTATTTAAAGATACGTAGTGGTTTACGAGCTTTTGGAGCTTTATGAAGATTGACAATCCGATAGAGAAATCGCAAACGACGTTGTAAAATCTTAACGGGATTTCTCAAAACCAAAGGTTGATGTAGATTTCTCTGATATTGTAATGGTCTTGTATTGGTTGAGACATTGATCCGAGCTTGTCGCAATCATTTTATAGAGAGTTCTTGCTGTAGTTCTCTTCGCAAATTGTGTCTTAGGGTCGCCTACGCACAACTTTCTTAACGTCCCCCTTAAGAGTCCTGACCCAACTCTAGCAAACGTTCTAAACGGCTATTACGCCCGATTCATCCCATCGAATGATCAAACTTGTGGTACTTGTTGCATTGTGTCCCAAGCTGCTGCATTCATTGCCCGATCATGTCAATTGGGAGCGACACCGACAATTGGCCAATTTGGGCCGGCCTCGGTGATCGGGCCACGGTCCTACAATAGGCTTGGCAATCATAAATGCATACGGTTTTGTACCCTTTGTTGGCATTGAGAAGATTGTTGAAGAAGCGCATCTCGTGGATTCACTTACAGGATTCTGCTTTGCGTTCTTTATTCTGCGATCTCATTTGGAATTTGATCTGATTTATTCCTGGACATTCTCTGTTAAGAGATCTGCCTTTGGTCACAGCATGGGTTTTGTAACTTATCATTTGTTCCTGTAGAAGTTTATCTTCTCTAAATGTTACTATATTTGCAATTGTATTTTAAGATTACTAAGTTTCGGCGAATATTACATTCACTTTTGCGATGTAAATGCTTTCAGAATATATTGTTCTTAACTTGTGACATACTTTTTAATGTAATTGTAATGTTTTTTAATTATAATAACAATGAATGAGGTGAGCTAGAATTAAAGTAATCTCTATTGATAAGTGGAGTATGAAATTTTAATTTATTTTGAAAAGCTTTTAATTTCACGTTATTTAGATGGTTCAACTCTTGATAGACACGAGGTTTAAGACTCCAGCGTTATATAAAAAGTAATGCAGATAATTTACTTCTTTCTTTTCAGGCTGCATCACATCAGCTGCTTTTACAATTTCTCGTTTCTTTTGTTTTTCTCACTTACCAACCATGCTTTAATAAATAGCATTGCTTATGGGTAACTGCGCATGTGCTTGTTGAATACACAGGTGTAATATATACCTAGGATCCTTGAATTCCCTTACAGAGGCTCTGGAAAACCTGGAAGGCCTAGTCTGTTTTTGGGGAAAAGTGGGCTGGATGGTAAAAGTCCTCCGAAAAATTGCCGCCATAGCCCAAGCACAATGGTCCGCACAAGACTAAGTGCGGAAACCAGAGTCCAATAGATACTACAGATAGATAGATATAGGTAATTTATCTTGTATCGAGCTGGTGTGCCCAACTTTGAATACTCTCTTTGCATTATTAAAACCGTGCACTTCGTTGTGGAGTGGTCTATGACTCATCCTGGTGCCGATATCACCAGCTCCAGAATTGGCATTTGACCCGTGCCCTCGGTAATATCCATGAATTTCATTACAATTACCGCAGTAGTTGCTCTGATTACTGCTATTAGGGTTTCATTGTCTGCAGTGATTTCTTTTTCGGTGTCATTTGCTTCTGCAGAATATAATCCAGTATTACCTACACTATGAGAAGTTGCTTTGCTTCGAAGGTTTTTGGTATTTTGTTCATCATCAAATAACTTGTCCCCTTCTGGGTGGGGCGATACTCCCGTCAGACTTTTATTAAATAAAACTCATTACTTTCGATCAATTGCCCTTGCTAGCTTACTCACAGGGCTACATTTACGTTTATGTAAATTGAAAAATTCTTTCACGATGAAAGGGTTGGTATAGTGAGGAAAACCTCCCCTGTTATGGTACGTTATCCACTGCCATTTCGGTATTTTCCAATTTGTATATTTATTGGTCTGGATGGTCACTTATATCCAACTTGGGCAACCTATGCTTTGAGGTTCGGTTACTAAAACCACAAAAACGCCTATCATCATCCTAAAGCACTTGAGGAATTTATTCTCGGTAAATCTAAATACTTTGATGAATTTGGTTTCATATGTACCATATTTATGTTATTATTTAGGTATAATTATTGTCCTTTAATATGTATATTTAATAAATAGGTAGCATCGTACGTGATGGCTTCGACATAGGCGTCCTTTGTTACTTTATTTGGTGACATGACTGTGTATATGTGGTTTAGTTACCTCACCAACTATATCAGGTATTACTTAGTGCATGTTTCAGCGAACATAAATATAACTGTCGAACTAACGTCTATGTTTTTCAAGAGGTTATGCAGAAGGTAGATTACCTGCTGATAAGGACCAGGTCCGGCCGTGGTATTCTCTAAGAAAACAGCCTTGAGCGCAGCGATGAAATCCAAATAGGTGCATTATTTTCTGAACGATCCAATGTTACGAAATCCAAATAGGTACATTGATTTAGGAACAGTCCAATGTACCTATGCATTTGGATTTCGTTAACAGACTTTGGCGACAGAGCATGGTGTCCGTTAAGGCCAATGCGTGCTAGGGCTCGAAACAGTCACCGCAGTCCTGGAATACATAGAACACCTAAAGGAGACCTAGACATTTTATATTAAATTTATAATTTAGTAATTTTCGGTTTACGATACGTAAAATGTCGTGCACGTCTGAATTGCTCACTTGACAATTTTTTTTTACATAGTTATAATATAAATTTTCCAAATCATCATCATTACCTTAGAATGAAGAAACTGCAATGAATCATTGGTCAAACGGTTTTTTTATTATACTAATACAAACATCCTTTTTACCTGGTGTATATTTAAAAATGTTTGTAAGTATCTAAAATAGATCTAAAGGAAATCCACTGTTTGAGAAGAAAGTACTTACTTATCTTGCATAAGATATGTTATATATGTATATTTTATTGGCGTAGGAAAGCCATTGTTTAGGTCTTAGGCTCCACTGAACAGGTGAAAAAATGCAAATAAAAAAGAAATAAAAAATATTTATTTGAGATTTGCATAGCAATAAAATAATAACAATAATATATAAAAATTCTTAACTAATCTCTATCAAATAGCTTAAAATGAAAATATCATAATAAAAATATCATAAAAATATAATAATCTTTTTGTAATTTTAATACGAGATTAAAATAACAGCAATAGAAAATTTACAGAGTTTTTTACTGGATTAGTCTTACACAAAATTAAAAATAGATTTCAATAGAAACCTAAACAATGTCTAAAAGATCTGTTTTTTTTTTAAGGTCACAGAACTTTTTACGTCATTAGATGATTTTTCCTAATAATCTAATGACGTAAAAAAATCTGTTTCCAAAATATCTAGAGAAAGATCTGTGTTAAAGTCACACATAATAAAGTCTGCGAGTGTAGAACAAAAAAATAATATATTCCACGACTATCACTCAACGCAGTCTAGTCCCAAGCTAAGCAGAACTTGTGTTATGGGTACTAGACAACTGATAAACATACTTATATATTTCTAAATACATACATATTAAAGATAAATTACACCCAGACACAGAACGAATGATCGTGCTCATCATACAACCATTTCTACTGGGTGGGAAGCGAACACGGCCTCCGGCAAAGCAGTAAGAGCCACTAACCACTAGACCAGTCAAATTTACCTCGGGAAGGACGTTCTTAACCTTGCTTATTTCTATTTCCTTTAGTGCTAATAGAGCTTGTTTTTATATTTAATAAGTCGATAAGGAAATTAAATTTAGTATAATTTTATTTACCGAATATAATTGTTTCCTGCTACTATTGATTCAATACCGATTCTATAAAAGTCACATTCTGCTCTGATTCATTTTATTAATTCGGGTGACGAAATCAATACAGATAATGTATTTAGTGTAGTTCTATTTAAATGATACGCAAGTTAAAGATTACTTAAGACTACTAAACTTACGAAGTTTTAAAACCCTTCAATTAGGAAAGTATATTAATAGTTTTAGTAGACGTTTTATTTCTAGCTGTCTTTCTTTATCTATCCTTATCCCATTTCATTTGTGGGCAGTTCTCTCAGTCATTTTTCACTAGATATTTCGGTTCTGGGCACAAGAGTCATTCACTTGGGCTTCATATATTTAAAAAGCCGGTTAAGATAGTTGAGAGCTGGTGCTACATACGCGGTTGGATTTACCAATATTGGATTTGATTTTCTGTTACATCATTATCCTTGCAACTAGGCTTCGTTTGGTTCACCATGTTCTATTCTATATATTATGTTCAAGGGGATTGGGGTCGGCGCAATATGTGTTATTTCTCCATTCCCTCCCAGACCTCAATTTTATTTCGGATCATTGTTTCTGTGACCTCAAACCTTCTTTGGATTGGCTTCCCCCTCACATGATTATACACCGTTAAATTTTAGTCGTTTTAATCCCGAAGAGGGTCGATCCAGTACATGAAACACTATCGATTTGTGTAGATAAAATAAAAAAAAAAAGTACTTTTTTTCTAAATCTCTTATTGATTTACGCATTTACGAAATTAATTTCTTTAAGTAAACGAGTCATTGACCTTGTAGGTAGTTGTCGATCGTTGCGTACTAACTACCTACAGGTCATTGAACTCGCCCAGCTGACGTTTACTTAAAGAAATCAATTTAGAACATGCGTAAATTAATTCGAGTTTTAAAAAAAAGTACTTTGTTTTTTCATTCTAACTTTACCAATCGATAGTGTTTCATGTACTGAATCGATCCTCCAAGGGATTAAAACGACTAAAATTTAACGGTGTATGTGTTCCCTTTTCTGTATTCATTTTTCTTTCAGAAAGTATTTAATTACTCCATTCTGCTTTCCATACTTCCAGTAGCGGATGTTAGCCTTTTTGTTGTATTGTTCCATAACTAATGTTCAATCTGAATACCCATTATTCTAAGAAGTACAACCAGTACTATATTCCTTTATTAGCCGGTACCGAAATAGCCCCCTCCGTTCATGGGCATGACTTCTTGCTCGTAAACCCACCAGCTCGCCTGGTCATTATCCTAACCGAACCCATACATTACACAGTAATGACGCTTAAAATCTGTTATTCATGGTGTTGCACTTATTTCCGTATTATGAACATTATTTTCTGAAGACTACTTTGGATCTTATCCAAGAAGTTTATCATAATTTGGTTTTTCTTAAATATCAGTGTTACGAAATCCAACATTCAACATTCACTTATTAAAATATTAGGAATGAAAAGCTCATCATCCGTCTTTTTATATTTTATGTTTTGTATAATTGTGGTGTTTTGTTCACTAAACATTCGATATTATTCCGGAGTTCCTCGCTTTAGTCTTTAAATTACATAGTTCGTAAAGGTCATGTAAACTCAATTACTGCTTTGATATTTCCGAAATCTCTATCACTAATTCCTATTTCATTCACCCTTTTCACATCATAAATCCTTTTAGAATATAGCCTATCTTTTTTATGCTGCTGACTGATCCTGCAGTAGTTTTCAGCGTCACGTTTCGTGCCGGGGTTGAATGTGTTAATTGAAATCCGATACCGTTTTCCTCGCATATAAATCTGATATTTGAACTTTAAATCGTTTTAAGCGATACCATTCCCAGAGGCACTATAGGTTTGATTAAAATTGAAAAAATGAAATGCGAAACGAATGAATTTGATAGATTTTGAGGAAATACTTAACTAACCATATATGTTATATTCCACTGTTTAGTTATAACACAAATATGACATTCAGAATTCCCTACATTTACTGTTTCAACAATTTCCATGCCATTGAAACCTTAATTTTCGCAACAGTTTTGCGGTTGTTGACGCCAGTTTCAAATATTTAGGTGTAATTGTGCGGTGGTAGGCGCCATTGCTTTTAATTGACCTGATGGCTTTATTACAACATTTAGGTGTACGTTTAAAAGTGTAATAAAACTATTATGGGCGCTAACATAAGCGGAAACTCGTTAATTGAGGACAATAGTTACTAGTATATGTACCTGTAAAAACCTATTGCGTATATAAGTATATAAATATTGTTGTATTTTCCTCTAGATAGCTATACCATCGCTTGTCGATTTGGGTTAGGCCTTTGATTTGGTGAATCATGGTGAATATCGGTCAAAATTGTGTTGAGTTCACAATGTGGCGATATTGACATCATCAAGTGGATTGGGAATACATCACAGCTGTGTGTGTTTCGTTCAGATTTTTTTGTGAAATAATTTTTGCTAAGTTGTTTTTACCAAGTTTGACTTTGGAACACCAATAGTTAGCAATTTTAGAATTTTAATTACATTAATATGTGCCACAGCCAGAACCACTTTATTCAGATCCATTTGAGTGCTCTCATTGGCCAAGTCAGAATAATTTTTTACATTACAATGACCATATTTTAATAACATGTCCTATTTCACCTATTTGGTTAATTTGACATGACAAGAACGCTATAAATTTAACTTGTTAATGAATGAGTTTTAACAATCTTAATCAATATTGATACCCCACATTGGAGCTATGTGGGGCATTAATATTTATACAGTTTGTGTTTTTTTTTTCTTTTCCTGGTAACTGAAATTACTTAGTTTAAATTTAAACTGTTTACCGATAGCACATATTCATCTACACTAATATAATAAAGAGGGAAAGTTTGTTTTTTTATTTTTTTGTTTGTAGGAGGTAATCTCTGGAACTACTGGTCCGATTGGAAAAATGTACAATAGGAAGGAGGAGTAGGAGTTTCCTTTTACGACGTAGGCGAACACTAGATGATTTTTCATAATTCAGTCAGAGAAAACTATATTTTCGTCAGTGAAGCCGCTTGCAGGAGCTGTCATGCGGTCATGTTTTTACTGTCTTTTCCACTTTCAAGTTTTCATTCCAACCTCATTCTCATTTTAGAATCGTAAACAATTTACTAACCACTTTCCTTCTTTATTTTGATTTATTTTTCTACTGACCTAGAAAGTGTTGCTAAATATTCCGTCACGACTGCTTTTGGTGACATTTTCACATATGCAACAGATTTTTGTCGCTAAATAGTTCTAAACGCAATTATTTGGTTCAGGTTGACACTTTCAAGCTCTTAATAGATTTGCTAATTTTAAAAGTGCTGTTCTTGTTATCATGCTAACTTCAGCATTTCATTTCTATATTTGGTGTAAAAGTGACTTATACATAACTGCTGCAAACTACATTTCAGACTTTCTCTGCTCTGTTAACTAGCTCGACATTTCGGCATCACTACCTAACAACAACAGTATATGGCACATCTAACTGGACTTTGTGTGACAAGCTGTTGATTATAACTGTAAACTATTAAATCGTTATGATGGATTTAACCGTAGGTACACATTTTTGGTTGGTAACTGTAGAACCAGTCGAATGGCGTAAAATAGTTGTCAGTATTACAGTAATAGTAGGTAAGGACGAACAACTGACTAATGGCGCCTATCTACATATGGATGTAGGTAGGCGACATTCAGTTAATGCCCTCCCAACTTAAAGAACTCTAAAGAAGCACGTTCCAAATGCATCAAATTCCAAGCTGCCAATAGCAGTACTGCGTTCACACACATTACAAAGAGGTTACAACCAAAACAAGGTGGGTACCACGCTGAACAATCGCCAGTTGAGCAATACTCGTTATTTGCACAGCTGTGACCTGCGTACCAGCGTGTTACCCGCGATATCGTCAATACAACCCACAGCTACGTCAAATTATTGGAAGAGTTAAAGACGAAGTCCTAACATAAGTAGAAAATAATCAACATCATGAACAGAAGTCCAAGCCAAAGGTGCATGCTGGAATGTGTGAAAATGAAACTAATAACAAATTGTTCTAATGTGTACGTGAGTAATCTGAACCAGGAAATGTGAATCATGTAGATTTATGCATTGCTCATGCAATTATCTTAGGTAAACTGATTTTCCTACGACATATTGTGATAGATTTATTATTATAATATGTGTAGAATGTGGATGTGAAGAATATACATAACAAGTTATCACGTAGAGAAAATTAAATTGCATTTTGAATTGTAATCAGTAAATTTAAGATTCAATCGATTGATATGTGCAGTTAACATTAAACTGATGACCATATCTTGCGATAGACATGACTAATAGAAGAGTATTCAGCTTAAAAATTTACAATGAGTAGAATTAGCGAAGCAACGGAGGGCCAACCGAAAATAAATGAGATTAATGAGAAGGTCTAGCCAAAAGAAGAACCATTGGAGTTTCTTCCACGTTCTTCTCCATAGAGATCTACGCTTTGGAACTTGTAAATTTGCTTCAATTTTGACAGTTCAAAAGGGCCTATAAATGGTCTATTTGAAATAAATTATTTTGAGTTTGAGTTTTGAGTTCATAAGCGAACATCATCGAACGTTAAAACAAAAAGCTTACGATAGATTATAAACATTAGACCCTCATCTGTCAGCTCTATAAGAACAGAAACCAAATCAATAACGTGTATTGATTTTTCAACATGTATCGTAGTTGAGCTATAAATTGTTATTGTAGCTATTAATTGTGTTTAGAAAACAATGTATTGTACTCTTAGATTGCTCATGTTTATAGTTGTAGTAATCAGTCACCAACTGCAATGGACCCACGGTATAGTAACGTTATGTTGTGTAGTACTCTGCTGGGTTATTCGAAGGAGTCAACCGAACAAGACTGGGTTTTAGTCCGTTAAAGTCTGACAGTTCTGGAAATAAGAACGGGGCAAGTTATTTGATGATTTCTCAATCAATAAAAATGTTTTTTAGATTACATTTTATGTACTCGGAATTGCAGAAGAAAATATAGAACAGTGTCTATCAATCAATGTATTTATTTCAAATTACCTGCCGCCTGCGGCTATGCCTCTGTGAAATTAGTACTTGCCACTTTCAAATTGCGGTTTTCCGGGTTTCCCGGCCATCCTATTTTTTTTTAGTTAGATCTAATATGCGCTACTATAGTATGACAAACTCTTAACTTTCAAACAAATAGCCAGTCATATAACAAAGCATTTTTATCAAGAATATAATCTACCAATTTGTAAATTAAGCTTGTCTTAGTAGTGTGCGTTTTATGCTTGTTTTTTGGTCTCATTTAGTTGGCGAATATCAAGTAGAATATTATTCATAACATTTTACACAGAACCCCATCGTTTCGACTACAATATAACAATACATACAATAATATAGTCGTTTATCTTAATATCAAGTTGTGTTGTAACAAGCGAGGGAGCGCAAAGTTAGGGGTTCATAAATGTCAAGCGAACCATCTTTATTTTAGAAGACACAATATGCCTTTGTATCGTGTTGTAGGGTGTGAGTGTTCATGCATTCTGCGATGGGCTTAGTTTGGTTGATTGATTGATCAATTGCTGTGATTCAACCGTTACCATGTTTCCTGTGAGACAACATCGATTCTGCAGGTTGAAAGTTATTAGTTTCGTGAAAAGTTTTTTTATCACATTTTCCATTGAGTGATTGAGGTTAGAACCAGAAGTTATTCAAGAATACTAAGAAGGAAAAACAACATGTAGAAATCGTTTTGGGAACACCGCCACTGCAGTAGTTTTCTGATAGCTACAATCTAGGGGTCTTTAAATCTAGAATAAATAGGTTGCTTCTAGGCAAGTGTGCTCCATCGGGGGCTACATCATCGCTTACCATCAGGTGAGATATATGTCAAACGTGAGAAAATTTGTCCAAATTCTAAAGGCTAGAGCAAACAATTGGATAGATGGAGCCACGTTCATCCAGCTACGAATTCATATTTCAGCACATCTACTAAAAGTATGAAACTAATTGAGTATCAAAAAATTCTCGCAGCATCTTTGCCCGATCTCTTTTTTCTTTTGCTTTGTGCCCTTTTAGCTATATTTATTCTACAATAAATTCTATTTCTTTTTAAGTTTTAATTTTAGTCCCATTAGTTGCACCAGGTGCATGGGCAAATTAATCGTAATCTTAACGAGGTGTAGTTAGTTATACTCTGGCGATAACAGGGTTCTTTGAACTTTCTTTGTAGTTAGTGTAAACAGCCTCTGTTTTTACAGGCTGGTCCAAATACTTAGCACATGCGCTAATGCAGGCACAGTGGACGATTGTCTGACGTTTTGTGTAAAGGTTATAAGTGCATCCTTTGAAGAATAAGATCACCTGTTTGAACATGTTCATGTAGAACGATTATTGCCCATTTAGATTGTTATTTAATAAATTACCATTCCTTTAAGCTAAGACACGCCTCCGCTAGAATGTCGTACCTACTTGGTGATACACGAGTGGGTACTAAACGATACAACGTTATTGCAATTTAATTGCCCAAGTAACTTGAACAAGAGGGATGGTTCATTCTGAATTGATTGCTCTAATTTGAACGTTGGTTTAATTGAAGACGTAGACATATCGACTGTTCTATTTGTGAATATATTCTCATAAGAGACTCACCTTGTAATCTGCCTAAGAGAATTAAACATAATTATTGATATCCGCTAAAAAGTGCGGGGTTTGAAGTTTGCATGGAGGTATTGACTTTTTCGCGGGCAGAGCCGCTGGCAGAATCAAATAATTTAAAAATCTTTTTGATGTATTATGAGGTCCTTAATCCTTAACCTTGTAAGCCCAAGCCTCTAGCTCAGAAGTTATATCGCTATAGTTACAAGCGCACTTCCGGAAAGGCTGGCTTCTTCACTTATGCTTTTTTTTCTTAATGTTCGACAACCATCACACAATGCAGTCTAGTCTCAAGCTTCAGTGTTTAAGCTGCAGTTTACAAAACTGCAGCTCCTCTCTGTTTGTATTTAGAATGCCGAAAATTTTAATACCCAAAGCATACCTAGCTTTTTTTCATTACATATTTGAACATTTTTCTCTAAGGTCTAAACTAACCGTACAAGAATAGTGAAGGTACCTTTTGTGCTAAAAGACTTATTGGTAAGCATATTCGATGAAGTGATGACCCGAGATGAGCTGAATGTAAATTATATGACTGGTGTAAGCAATTTCCCGAATTTAGAAGGCTATACTCCGGAAAGGAAGGTTAAAGAAAAGATAGATGAATTGTGTGATATGAAAGAAAAGAGTATTAGTGATAGCGTGAAGTAACATGACGTGTTGGGTAGACTCCAAATAATACGGGACAAGGGCAGGAAGATAGATTATGTAGATAGATAGATGGCTAAGCTAAGCTAAAATAACGAGCATATTCATTATACTCGTTATTTTAGCTACACCATAAAAACAATTTGGTGCATTAGGAGCTTAAAATTACTAAAGTGTTACAATGGGCAAATGGGTTTGTAAAGACAACCTTCAGATGTATATTGATATTAAGTCCGTAACTATAGTAAGCAAGTCTATATTCACCTGTAGGCAATCGTAGCTTCCTGTAGCATTTACGCACTGTATCATCAATGTATCTGTGTTGCATGCATATATCCTGTGTTATTACTATGGGTGCTAGTATTAAGGTGTCACGCGATGCCGCTGTTAGCGACCACCGTGTTTCAATATTGTGTTGAGTGCCACCTGATCGGTTACCGGTTTCTGTTTTAACTTTACAGATGTAATATTAGTTTATTTGTTTGTTATATTCTTTGTTGGATACCTCTAGGTGTCCACAGGACAAACTAAAACAATTGGGGAATTATTGCACAATTTTACAAACATTTACTAAAACAATTGGGGAATTATTGCACAATTTTACAAACATTTACTAAAACAATTGGGGAATTATTGCACAGTGTTGTACAGGCAACCTTTGGATGGACTAAAGGAAAGGAAATAGATTTTGGCGGATGATAATTAGCCTATGTAATATAAAATACATACATACAGTATAAATAAAATAAAAAAAAATCTGCCAAAAAAAAACAAAAAAAAAGTACTGCAAAAAAAATACTGCTCCATCATCATCGGCTGGTGCTAAAAATCAGCGCTGTGGCTCTGTTTAACACATGAGCCCCAGCTTTTTGCTGAGCACTGGCCGTTTACACGGTGGAGCACACGGTTGAGGTGTGCCCCGCTTGGGCAGAGCATCGCTGTGTCCTCGTGGGAGCGATCGGTGGCGGCGATCTCTCGCGCCGGGCCTTGGTAGAAGCCATGGTTCGGAGTGAGGAGGAGTGGCAGGCGGTCGCCTCCTTCTGCGAAGCAGTAATGCTAGCAAAGGAGGAGGCGGACCGCATAAGGCAACGGCGTTTGCGCCCCAGACGTCGCCGCGATTCCGATCCTGACTTCCGGCCACCGTAGGCGCGGGCTTGCGGACGGTGAGCATTGGGTAGCTCGCCGTCCGGTCGTCTGGTAATCGTCCGGACCAAGCCCAGTCGTCGACGGCGCGCACTGTTCCCGCGCGCCTCAAGGAGTTGTCAGCAACCGTAGGGACCCTGCAGAAGGGTCGAAGCCAATCAGGGCCACGGGTTTGTGTCTGAAAAGGAAGGCTCTGGCCCTGGTATGTATGGCGATGTAGGAACGGGGTAGGTTGTTTAGTCAGTAAGAGTCTGACACTTGTTTTCCGCTCCGCCCAAGAGCGGGACTCGTCATTGGATGATTTTTACCTACCATAAAAAAAAAAAAGCACTGGCCGTTTTACTTTTTTCTTTTCTTATTAAAATATTTTTTGGTCATATAAATTAAACAGCTGTTTGTTCCATAATCTCTGTTTTCTCTTCTAGTTGTACGCACAATTAGTGTTAAAAAAATGTACTGTCGAAGACACTATCGCCTGACCATCGTTAAGTTCATTTTTGCTTGCACTCGAAACGAAAACTTCAAAGGTTCGGTTTGACGCGCCTTAGGATTCAAGCGATTTTTTTAAGTGATCATGCAGAAATGACCACGATGGAACTTACTGGTAGCCTGCACAGTATGTCTGGTAGTAGTTTAACTTTTCATTGTATTATGTAGTGTTTGATTCTATATTCTTCATTCAAACATACACATGAATCAAGAGGAAAAGTGAATATCCAACCTAATTAAATACCACAATTAATATTATTTATATGTAATAATGTGGTAAACTTATTCTGCACTTACCATTAAATGTATTTGAAAATGCCTACATTAACGGATCTTGGTACCTATATATTTAGTGTTTTCCTTTTAGATATTTAGTTGTCTTATAGTACTCCTATATTTTAAACGTGTTTCGTGTATTTGAGGTGCGTATATTATAGCACCAATAACCAGGAATAGGGTCTGGATAGTAATTTCAATTTATACATTAGGGGATTTATACCTTTTAATAACCTATAATTTATTCTATAAAAACTTCGTGTCACAGTGTTTGTTATGAAATCCTCCGAAACGACTTGACTTATTTTTGTTTTTTTTTTTCGTATATTTGGTAGGTCTGAAATCAAGTATTAGACTACTTTTACCATCGACCCCCAAACTTCATTTTTTCCAACATCCAACCCCATTTTTTTTCTTTTAAATTATATGACAGAAGTGTTTCAACCAGTAGTTGGTCTTTATTTTCAAAAGGTAGAACAATTTGTTCGTGTTGGAAAATTGTCGCAGTTAATCAAACTTTAATTGAAAGAATAATTAAACCTACGTATAAAATAGCTATATTTAGAGATAATTGTTCTTAGTATTACTATTTTTATCCTTTTACCTTCTAACCTATTTATCTATTGTTACAGATGCCATCGGAACCCCGACAATAAACCACGCGATCGACTGCCGCGTCTCAATTACTTCAAGACTGATTTTGAGTAGCAACTCACATTCCTACCCATGTATAGATAACGCGTCGCCGAAATAAGGCAAGATGTTTAAGTTACTAGGAGGTTTAAGTGTTTACTTCAAATACCAGCCGATAAGGACTGACAATGCGGTGTTTCGGCTGCACAATGTGTTCACGACAGTGTTGCTCCTCACATGTTCTATGATCATCACGGCGACGCAGTATGTGGGGCAGCCGATACAGTGCATAGTGAGTGGGTTGCCCGTCAACGTGGTCAACACATTCTGTTGGATCACGTCCACGTTCACCATGCCTGATGCCTTTGCTAGAGAGGTGAGTTGTTTTTGTTTGTTAAAAACGTTTTCATTTTTAGTTTTACCTGTATCGATGTTTGTAATCAAATCTCTCCTTCCCGGTTACCGATTGAGCTGAATTTTTGCATGCTTGTGTAAATCAGATGGCAATGCTTAATTATTATGTCGTGGAGTTGATCTGATGATGGAACCGGAAGGTGGTCATTAGAATTCGGTAATTAAACAACACTACACCATCGATTCGTCTTGACGAGTTTTAATTGTATTGGTATATACCACACTTTTAAAGCTTGCTATGAAAAAAAAAATGGAGAGTTAACTTAATGACTAAAACGCACCTGTGTTTCTTCAGTTGCCCTTTGCGTTCCAGGGTCACGGTAACTAAGTAACTCAAACAATATTGCAGCATGCCAAAACTGCCAGGCCGACTAATTAAAAAAAAAAAACTCCTAGTGAAGTTTTTCCTGGCATCTAAAAATTATAATTTCAGATTGGCAATGTTTAATTTATGAGTATCTGGTACTTACACCATCTAAACTTTCTGTCTATACCTTTATTCGTAGTACTGCAGCGGTACGTCACTTGGCAGCATGCGGTATTAGTCCTCGAACAGCTCAGACTCAGTCTACCACTTCAAGTCGAGGACCCTCTGACTAATTGGTACCCTTTCCTTCCGTTCTAAGGACCCTAACCGCTCACTGTTTCGTGACATTCATGGCTGACAGTCTCCCCTCATGAGTGTACACTTGTCTATAGACTTCTAAATGTCGAAGTGTTGTCTTCATCGGTGATATGGAGTTTTGGATTGTTAAAAAGCCATGTTTTATTTTTGGAGTATTCCTATCTAAGAATTGAGAACAGTGGTGGCTGAGAGGTAACGATCCCAAATTTACGAGTCATCAGCCAGGCGCATTACTCGTCATTTATTTCATCACCACTGTTCTCAAAACGGTGAAGGAAAACATAGAGAGGAAAACGACTTGTTCTAGAACCAAAATTAGAAGACATGAGATATTCACCAACTCGCACTGGGTCCGCGTGGTTAATTACGGGCTATTCTCTCTCCTAGAGAGAAGGTTTGAGTCCCAACAGTGGGAACATTAAATCAGCTATATAAGAATTCATTGATTTATTTTCTGAATAATATTAACAAGCTTTTTCAGCTCATGAATGTAGACACTTTGTCTATAGGCTTCTAAATGTCAATGTGTGTGTCGTTTTTATTGGTAGATAGGGTTTTGGATTGTTTAAATTAAAACCAATATTTGTTTTATTTAGAATGTAGGTACTTATCTATGAATTTATTGGTTCCATTTCTGAATAAAACTAGCAGGGCTTAGTTTAAAACGGATTAACGTCAAAAACCATCAACATTGATTGCAGAAGATTAGTAATCTAATATTAAACTCTTAAGCCCCAAGCAAACGCCGGCGTTTGCACACCTATTGTTATTTAATTGTGTCTGTAACTACGGGAGTCGAAATGTTAAATATAATAGTTCCATCGCCATGCTCGGCAGACTTTAGCAGACAGGAGGTCGCCAGCCCACACATTCTCTGTTAGCGTAATCTCTTAGTCACCATTTACAACTTCGTGTATAACCAAATGGATGTGTAATCATAATCTTTACCGGGAATCTCTGTAATCATTCACTTCTGGATAGTTTTCGCAAATCTTCGTGATTGTAAGCATCTGCTTTTACCAGTCCTTCGGTGTTTTTTGGTTTACCATTTTTGTCACTCTGTATCCCTTCTTATTCTCTCTATCCGCAGTCAATCTTTATGGAGAATGAGCTTACAGATCTAAGCTCTTACCTTCATTGGATCGCTGGACGTACGGCGATGTGCCACCTGTATATGGCGGACATCTCACCGATACCTGAAAACTATTTTGAGAACACATTGATCGTACACGACGACGTAGTTACGGAGCTAGTTGACATAGCTAAGGAGTGGAATTCCCTTCCGAAGTCTGTGTTTCTTGATAAGGATAATCTTAGGGGTCTTAAAGTCGAGACTGAATAAGTTATTTCAAGTTACTTGCGCCACCATAATCTGAAATAATGGTCAGACGCGAGCGTATCAAAAATATTAAAAAAAAATCGTCTGGGCCATAGATATAGAAAACTGTAGACTATACTAGCAAGAAAGAAGTTTTTATATGTTTGTGGTCTGGACCTACCATGATGTCGCTGACTCTTTCTTATCGTGCATCTCAGTATGCCGCCCATGAAGGTGTCACGTCACCAATGCCTCGAATTAATTACAATTGTAACACAATATTGGCATGTTGCCCGCACCTCCGCGAATTGGACGCGCTTCCGATTTCTTTGCCACTTCAACTCTTATTCGGCTGCGTTTATCATTGTTTTTATTATTATAATTGTGCCACCTGATTCTTTATGTCTTGATGTTTAGGTATTCTTTTTATTTTTAGTCTTGGTCTTTTTGATCTCCCAAGACGTAATGAGTATAACTTTTTTAAAGGGATTCGAGATAGTTGTGATGCAAGGGCGGATCCAGCTTTGGCGCCAGGAGGGGGTCACATAGTCGTGGTCGGGTCAAAAACTTATAATTTAATTTTGATAAAAAGCAAGTAAAAAGTAGGTAGGTATTTTATTAATGTACGTATGTACTGTATTAAAAATATTTATTCTTTATTGTACACTTGAAAGACTTAACACATAATAACTTGTACATATACACGTACATAATGCCATCTTCTCTTGAAGACATCCAGAGAAGCACTATCACGCACAGAATGAGGCAGCCTATTTATATTCCATAACCGTGATGAATGATTTGTCATAACAGCTAGAGGTATGTCCTGTCCAGGACCCGATCTAGCTATTTAGCCGCTCCGGACAAAGATAATTTTCGCCGCCCTTTACCACCTGTTCCACATGAGGTCTGTTGGGGCGGCGCGGTCGAGGTGTGGGTGTAGACGTCAAACCAGATGTAGCGGTGGTTCGAGAATGTCACCACACGTCCATGACGCGTCAGTCGACAGCACGCGGTGACAAAGTGGGGCTGGAAAAACGTTATATCACCACGGAATCGCCCTGCATCCACACACACGTGGAGATAGAACCCCAGTTTCGGACGACCAGGCCTGTCTCCAGAATCCAGTCCTCCAACATCGACCTTGCTGGTTCCTAAACCCAGCCCAAGTCTTTGGCATTGAGTTCCCCGCAAACGACTACGGGGAATGAATCAAATCCCACGACGAAGACATCCCTCTCTAAGGGAATCGTGGAGATCAGCGAGAGATCTGTTCGGGGACAGATAAACGCCTACCACTGCAAAGTCTCCGACCAATGCTGCCACGTAACCCCGTTCCCTCGTGATGGCCTCGAGAGACGAGATACCGGCGGCGGACGACGAAATTACTGTCACCGAGCCACTCAAGACCTGCACCCATTCAGCTATCAAGATCCTGAGCCGTTGATTTGGAGGGGGTGGGTCTTCGGACTTTACCCTTGGCCTTGGCGGAGGGATCGTAGGACCTGCTCCCAGTGTGTTGGTCACCCTGTTTGCCTGCTGCCGTACATGCGTAGCAGTGCATCGTAGCACAGCGTTCTGCAGCCTTGTGCCCAGGTTTACAACACTGATAGAGTGATAGCAGTGGTCACTGCGATCCACTTTGCACACTGCAGTGCAATAGACCCCCACTCAGCAGCGGTAGCACCGCAGAGGTCTGGGCTCCGGCAGTATCCTTGAGTGAAGACCCAGCTCAAAGAAGCCTTCGGCCCTCCCAAGCGATGGTTTTGGCTGCCGACACGGGACAGCTAACCGTCACGGCTCGCATGTCCATGCTTAAGCTAAAACGCAAATTATTGACGCTCAGAAGTCTGCTTAGCTTAAGGTAGGATGTAGTTACATAAAATTGGTATAGAGCCAAATCTATCTATCTTCTTCTTCTATCTATACTTATAATAATCTGTAAAAAGGTAAATATTTTCTAAAATAACTATTGGGGGGTGATTAGTGATCGATACTGATGCCAAAAATGCAATCAGTAAAATGTTTTCTGTCTGAATGTTCGTTATTGAAACAAAAACTACAGAACGGATTTTAACGAAACTTGGTACAATTATTCTTCATACTCCTGGGCAGGTTATTGTATACTTTTCATCATACTACGATCAATAGGAGCAGAGAGCAGTGAAGGGAAATGTTGGGAAAACGGGAGAAGTTACTTCATTTTTTAAGATTCCGTCGCGTGTGCAGCCTTGATGGCTACACAGAAATCATGTATGACGGATTTTTTTTCCATAAAATTACATTAAAATTCCCCACAACAGCATATGTCTATCTTTTATGGTTAACTCACAATAACACGTGTTGGAGTTCATCAGGGCTCTGTCCTTAGTCCGTTTCTGTTCAGCGTAGTGCTGGACGTGCTGTCCTCTAACATCAGGGACTTACATGAGCAGCCGCCATGGCTGCTCATGTATGCAGACGACATCGCGCTGGCGGACTCAGACAGTGGGCGCTTGGTTCGACGTGTGACAGCGTGGAAGGAATCGCTGGAAAACGGCGGTCTGAAGATTAATGCGGCGAAAACCGAGTACTTGGCCTGTAACACAACAAACGCTGCTCCTGTTCGCATTGGCGAAGACACAGTCGAGCGCACGGAACAGGTCAGGTACTTGGGATCGGTGCTCCACGAGTCCGGGGACGTCGATTGCGACGTTGAGTCTCGTATCTCGGCGGCCTGGGCGAAATGGCGTGAGGTGGCGGGGGTTATCTGTGACCCCAAAATGCCGGTTAGGCTCAAAGGACAGGTCTATAAGACCATCATTAGGCCTGTCCTTTTGTATGGCAGTGAAGCGTGGCCTGTACTTGAGCGGCATAAGCAAAGCCTGCGTGTCACGGAAATGAATATGCTGCGCTGGATGTCGGGAGTGTCGCGGAAAGACCGCATTAAAAACTCCCGCATCCGGGGCAGCCTTCAGGTCCGTGACATAGCGGATAAACTGCAGGAGGGTCGCTTACGTTGGTATGGCCACGTTTTACGAAAACCGGCAGACTACGTGGGTAACAGATGCCTCGACATGCCGCCTCCGCCGGGACCCGGTAAACGAGGAAGGCCTAAGAGGCGTTGGATCGACGTCGTAAGGGACGATATGCGTGCCAATGGGCTTACGGCAAAGGACGCAAAAGACCGAGCGAAGTGGAGGCGTGCTTGCAGGAAAGCGGACCCCGGGCACCGAGGCGAAAGCCAAAGGGACTAATACCGCTAGGATGATGATGATGATTACCTATTCAATAAATAAAGAATCATATAAATCGGTTTAGAAAAACCAAAGTTATACATGAAATACGCTAATATTATAGCCCACTGCAAATAGCATTGAAAGTGATAAAAAGTGGTAAAAAATAGTAGTAGAAGAAACCCATTGAAAAATCACCTAATTTTGTGAAAAAAAGTAATTTTTAAAAAAGATAAAAATTAAATTCAAAAACTCGGTTTTTTGAACTTGTCACGTAGATTTTGAGGTTATGTGAAAAAGTGTAAATACAAAAGTGATCTTGAAAATCTTTTTATGACCTACAAGTTTGCCATTAGATTTTTTTCCATAGTACCAGTAGTTTTGCCGGAAATCAAGATCAAACAGAAATCAAGAAGAAACCATTTTTTACCCTTAAAACCGCACACCCATCCACTTCCCGACCTCAGATCGACCGTAATTTATTTTTCCTTAAATGTTTTGTTATATTATCTTCCTTTTCCAATGGGTTTCATCCTACTACTATTTTGTTCCCTTTCAATGCTATCTGTACTGGTCTATAATAAGCCATCGCGCGTGAATACTGAATCATGCTATAAGGATTATTTTTAAGGGGGTTAACCGACTTTCACGCGGGCGAAGCCGCCGGCAGAAAATAGTATATAAATAAAATCATTATGTTCAATTAGCGGTTCATCTAAGTCCTGGTCCTGGAACCAGCTCAGGGGGGGGGTCATGACCCCCATGACCCCCCCCCTGGATCCGCCGTTGTTGTGATGCTATTTAGTTGAAAAGTTGAACCTTTTGCTAAGGATATGCTGTATACGTATCAAAATCAGTTGAAATCCGCACACAACATGATGGTCGATCTTAAATATGCTGTAACCCGATTTTTACTGACTAAAATGTACCTGTGTACAATAAGTTAGGTTCTGCGAATTTTAGCGCTTGAAAACTTGTACAAAAACAAAGGTTTTTAAAAAATAAGTGCCAGTAACATTTTTTAACAGCAATGACAACTGTTAATTGCCTTTATTTGTTTAAACTTTTTACGAGTTATTAAGCGCTAAAATTCGCAGAGCCTAACTTCATAGGTACTCGCGAAGATCGGACGACCGTGCTGTACTTCTAGTTCGCTAGCCCATTGCGTCCCAGGATCACTGTAACTTTTTCAAAATTCCCTTAGTAGGTAGAAATGTGTTCAGTAGTTAAGTCGTATAAAGTTTGTTACCTAGTTAACGGTGTAAACTGGTCATAAAACTGATTATATGAGCCAATGTACTTGTTGCGAGAACAGGCTAATAATAACGCGTAAACAATCAGTTGTTTATTATGTACTTAATTGCCTCTTTTGTTAGTCACACAATGTAACGCAAATCACATTTCCTTTCTAGAACTCCGTTTTTAGGTCACACACACCACAACGTTATGTAAGTTCTTATAATTAGTAATAATGTCATAATAACCTAAGGTTAATAAATGGGTTAATGTACATTACCTTTTACAAATGATTAAAAAAAGGAAGAAATTTATTGGGCATCAAAAAATTCACCCATATCTGGATTCTGGACCGCCCTAGATTAGTTAGAAGGCGCTTCAGGGTAGCCCTGACTCGCCTCAGATTGGCGGCCAAACGTCGGAAGTGCTCCTCGAAATTCCACCGGTTATCGAGGACGAGTCTTATTTCATTGTCGAGCAATGTGAATTCTTCCTACTATTGGATGTTCTTCCAAGGGTTTCAAATACTGGATCTTTTAATACCGTTATTGGGTCATTAAATAAATTCAAATTCATTTATTGCTTATTACAGGTGTATGATTAGTTCTTATAATTATTTATTATAGCTCACTGTAACATACCGATGAGGTGTACAATATTTATAATAATATGTCAAAATATCATTGAAAAAAAAAAAACATATCCCTTCATAATTACACCAGTTACAATATGTCAATTAATAAAATACATTACAATAAGACCATATAGATCTGTGATTACAGGATCCCAGAATACCGGCATTGAAAGCCATAATAATTTCTGAAAAGGCCCGCTATACCAATACGATAAAGCTGAAGTTTGTTTTTTTGGTTGAACGCGCTAAACTCAGGAACTACCGGTCCGATTTTAAAAATTCTTTCAGTGTAGGATAGCCCAGTTATCGAGGAAGGCTATAAGCTAAAATTTATGTACTTAATATAAGAATATTTCGAATTAGACGTAGACGAAGTCGCGATCAAAAGCTAATCTATACTAATATATAATATTATAAAGCTGAAGAGTTTGTTTGTTTGTTTGTTTGTTTGTTTGAACGCGCTAATCTCAGGAACTACTGATCCGAATTGAAAAATTCTTTTTGTGTTGAATAGATCATTTATTGAGGAAGGCTTTAGGCTATATAACATCACGCTGCGACTAATAGAAGCGAAGAAACAACGGAAAATGTGGAAAAAACGGGGAAAATTATTCATCTTTGAGGGCTTTCGTTGCGTGCGCTGCCAAAACGGTTTAAGATACCAAAAAAAATATGTATGTAAGAATTATTCCTCTTAAAATTATCTAAAAAAATGTCCGCGACAGTATATGTCTATCTTTTAAGATTAACTTACTAGAACCGTTTTTATGCGAATCAAATTTAGCCAATTTTTACCGATTATTTGTGAGAGTTCTATCAACATAATAATATAATCTTTATCCAAATAAATGTGTTGTTGATTAAGAGTATGTAATTGCAAACAAAATTGTCATTGACATCATTTAATTTCAACGAACATCTTAGAAGATATTACAATTTTAAAATAACTCCGATATAAAATTCACACGCGATGCATGATGTGCTAAACTTGACGCTGCGCCTGGCCGGCGGGCGAGGAGAGGGGTTGCTTGCGGGCGGCGCGGATGGGTTTTTTTTATGGTAGGTAAAAATCATCCAATGACGAATCCCGCTCTTGGGCGGAGCGGGAAACAGTGTCAGACTCTTACTGACTAAACAACCTACCCCGTTCCTCCCTTGCCATATTCCCAGAGCCCCGGTATAACGCTTTCGTACCAACCCTCAGTTGCAGGAGGCTTCGCCCCTGAAGGGCCCCACAGTTTGCTGACAACACCTTAAGGCGCGCGGGAGCAGTGCACGCCGTCGACGACTTGGTCTCGGTCTGGACTGTTACCAGACAACCGGACGGCGAGCTACCCATTGCTCACCGTCCACAAGCCAGCGTCTAAGGAGACCGGATATCGGCGGGATCGCGGCGGTGACGGTGACGGCTACGGCGAGGGCACTGTTGCCTTTGCCTTATGCGGTCGGCCTCCTCCTTTACGAGCATTACTGCTTTGCAGAAGGAGGCGACCGCTTGCCATTCTTCTTCGCTGCGAACTATGGCCTGACCCAAGGCCCGGCGCGAGAGGTCGCCGTCGCTGATCACCCCCACGAGGACACGGCGATACTCTTCTCAAGCGGGGCACACCTCCACCGTGTGCTCCACCGTATCCTCCGGGCTGACCATACAGTGGCGACACCCGGGCGTCTCTTCCTTCTTCCCATGTCCGGTGAGAACCTACGTCATGCGGAAGGTGAGGATGCCGTGATAGATATCACGCCTCAAAGAGCGGACTTACCGCCGAGATTATGGCGTGCCCAAGTTGGGGTGTAGCTCTATGAGGTACTTTTAGTTAATTATGTTCTTTTAAAAACTAAATTGTCTAAAATAATAACAGAAATTGACACGGGCAAAGTCGTGGGTAACAGCTATAATTTATAAAGCTGAGGAGATTGTTTGCAAAAATAAATATGATGCCCAAAATAACTATTGCACGCGGACGAAGTCGCGGGCACAGCTAGTGTCGTTATATTTCTTTTATCCTTGGACGTTTTGAAGATTACTCTTCATGTCAAGTTATCGTTTTTTCATAGTTTATGTTCGATATATCACTGTTACTACTGCCATTAGAATCTGCCACTACATCTTCATAGCAGCACAAATCACCGTCTATTACTCGGGTAGGTGCTGTCAATTGCGCGTGCGCAGATCCCCGTAACTGTCCGCTTCCTCTGTTGGATTGAGTTGATTGGGCTTGTACGTTAGGGTTGGTGAATTGTAGAAATCTGATACGACTTAGGGCCTGTGCATACATGTTTTTTTAACGCGCCGTTGACGCGCGTTTTTAGCGATACAAAGAAGATTCAAAGATTCAAAGCATTTATTTCAAACTAGCTTTTTCCCGCGGCTTCGCCCGCATACATAAAATGTAGCCTATGTCACTCAGGAGTAAAGCAGCTTTCTATTGTTGCTAAAATTTTTCCAATCGGACCAGTAGTTCCAGAGATTACCTCCTACAAACAATAAAATAAAAAAAAAAACAAACTTTCCCTCTTTATTATATTAGTGTAGATAAACCTATACAGGCACTTTTGAAAAACCAAGAAGTCGGTCTGTCAGAAAAAAAAAATGACGGTAATTGCAGACAGACGCGATAGACATGCGAGTCAGACGGAGCCTGTACATTTTATATATTATTAAAAGTTCTTAAGTGTAAAAAACGTTGTGTGCACAGGCTTTTAAGGTAGAACTACATTGCGCACACGTGGGTCGCGTGCCGATTTAGGCACGTCGGTCTCCATACATTTTATATGGAAACTAGACTTATAGAGCTACATTAGATCCACGCCACGCGCTGTTATTCTACGTAAAAATCAGGCGTGTCACACGTGTGTGTCAATCTTGTAATGACTTGTAAGAATCCCTTACCAATAAAAAACTATGACTATCTAAATGCTTTTCGCTTTAGGCCACTTTTCTCAGACGCATAGCTTCACGGACGCGTATTTACCGCGTGGTGTCCTTCTGTCCTTGCAGCGTCGTCGAAACAGTTTAACAGTTTGTAAGCTTCACGCAGGCGTACACCTAACGTATTATAACGAATAACGTGGACGTGGATAGTAAGCGTTAATAGACTTAGAGATAATTTGACGATGTAACTGAGATTTGATGGCCCATTATTGATGTCAACTAGGTAATTTAGAAAGATTTATTTAAGTAGCTTCAAGCCGGAGAGAGAAAAAAGCTATTAAGTATATTAGGTTTATTTTGGTATTTCCTTTCCTGATTTATTTAAGTTTCTATTGGAATTCGCCTAAATTGCAATTAATAAAACTAACTTTGTGCAATTTTTTTTTATATCATTAAAACAAAAACCTATTTGAACTTCTCTTCTATTGAATTCACTAATTAAAAACACTTGAATTTCACTAATTTGGAATTTTAACAGAGTAAAGTCCCGCAAACCTCCGTTGAAAAGGGAGGATCCACCGACCAGACAAATGTCTGTCAAAACTCCTATGATATTTAGGCCATACGTAATTTAATTTGCCAACGTGTTCTTGTTCATAACCAGTCGACGCCCACGTCACCATCTATTAAAGCATACGAGGCTGTTCCCCTAATTGTTGGGTCAAATTCCTGGCCAAATATGAGTGTTACGTGATCAGTTCAGACCGGCTTCGTCTCCGGTATTGAAAGGCTGTTGGAATTGAGGTCAAATGATAGCCAATTGGCTAAGTAATTGGGATGGAAGAAGTCCTTCCCTGACAGTATCTTTAGCCATGTCGATGAATCTTGGAGGTCGTTATTCTTCGTCATATTCGACTGTTGTAGTTTACCTATTTCTAGTTAATGTTTGTATTAATTCATGATAAGGAAGGGGAAGTCATTCGTAGTTTTTTTTCTTGAGTAAAAATCATCCAGTGATAAATTACTCGAGTTTTAGAAAAAAATAAGTCTTTATAATTATTCATTTTAATTTTATAAATCGATAGTGTTTCATGTACCGGATCGACCCTCCACGGGATTAAAATGATCAAAAAGCGGAGTATATGTCGTGGCCAAATCATAGAAATTGATCACATCATGACATGGCCAAGTAAAACTGGCCGAATCGTTCTAAAACGTTAAAAGTTTTGATGATATTTGAATCCTCGTTTGGTCTACTTTACCATAGAAATTTTACATCAATAATATGATAAAACGATTATTCAAATATCGTAAAATATGAGCATTTCAACGATTTGGCCAATTTTAGTCGACCAAATCAAGATGTCTTCAATTTCTACGATCTGGCCACGACATATACATACGCAGTTGCACAGAATCGCAAATCGCACATAATCGTACTGACGTAGGACGGGTACGTAATGCCCCAGATGGGTGTGTTGTTAAGGTCAGCGTCCACTTGTCTCACTGTTATTGTTATACTGACTGATCTGTTATATTTGTTGTTGTGTATATCAGGCAGGAATCCCGTTTGTTATTTCGGTCACACAGAACTTCGATGTGTGCGATTTGCCTGTAATGATATAGATTGTTTTCGAATTGTTAAGATGTCAATCGAGTGCTTAGGGAGGTATGCGCTTTTTTGAAAATATATTGTTAAAGTAAATACATTGTGTTATACATAAATGCTTGATTCCTGAAAAAAAAAATGTATTAGGTACCTTTTTTGTTTAACTTATGATATCTTACCTGATGGAAAGCGACGATGTGGTCGATGCAGCAGTATGCTTGCTTAGAAGTAACTAGAAGAAGACAAAGTTATAGGATCCCATGTTACCAGGAAATACAGACTTCGGCACACAATTCCAGTCCTTAGCTATACGCACAATGAATGTGTTCCCAAAACGTTTTTTGCTTATGGGTGGGATGTATGGCATAACAATCACACGAAAACTCTCAATTTCGCTGAGACAAAAATAAGAATTTACATAAACACATTGAAATCAACATTATCACAGTTGACTTCCTGAAATTTGTGGCAACAAGATGAATTAAACAACATTTAATCACTGAAACATGAGCTGTTTCAGTATTTATGTATGAAGCCTGAATTTTTCAGGATTAATTTGACTTAATTCGAGGACTTGTTCTACTACCGGGTAGATTTTGATTTGAATATTTCTATTTTAAATCCACATTATCTGAGAAAATTTTGGCTATTTCCGTGCAATCAAATATCTACATAACACAGCATAATCAGCCTCATAATGTTTTCATTGCTGGAACTCAAAAGAAGTCAGGGAATCGGCCGTATTCGTAATAAACCACGCAGGTTGGTCTTTGAATTTGTGGTTCTAAGACATTTCGATTTCCTTTCCAGTCTTCACTTGTTTTTTGAGAGTGATGGTTTCTCAAAGTAAAGCTGTACAACTTGAAGTTGGGGCTGTTACGATCGAGAACAACGTACGTGGAAGATGCCTGAGTTGTAACGTGGCGTAGATCTAATGTTGCTCTACAAGTTTAGTTGCTTTATAAAATGTATAGAGACCGACGCCCCCAAGTCGTGGGCCGGCCGGTACGTGACCCACGTGTGCGCAGTGTAGCTCTACCTTTATGGATACAAAAATTATAAAGTATTATTTACTATTTTCCATAATACACGATGTCACGATTTTCCTCACTCGACTGATTCGAAATTCATTGCTAGCTCATTTTCAATTCATATCGTCGTAGTTTATTTTCGTTCTCATTGTATATTTATTGTTTGTCATAGTAATATGTTATTGTTTATTGGGCGTATATGAATCTGAAGGATACAATGTTTATTTATCGAGATTTTGAAATTTAACCTCAGTGTTTGATATTGTTTTATTCATTGTTTGTAAACATACGTGTATATGGTAGAATACAATGAGATGGGGATTTTATTCATGACTTCAGGTGGACGTACCAGGTTAACCCGCCTTCGTCCAATTTGCAGGTCTGTTTCTCTCTGTGGCACAGAGAGTAACACCTGTATGTGAAGACCCAAATAGGTACAGAATCCTACCTACATTTTCATATAAATCGAAGCTAAGATGGCCGCTGTAGTTGGCAGAATGGTGGCCAAAGTTATTATACCAGAGAAACCGAGGGTCTCTGGGGCAGATGTCACGCTGAACCTGGAGCTTCCGGCGCAAGTGTTCTAGGAAACATCGATGGATAGCATCCACCCCAGTCCTCGGGCGGAGGCTAGGTGGTCTTAATCAGTATAAGTCTGACAAACTCCTCCGTGAGCTCTCTCGGGCTTGTCAGCAAAAGTAGAGGCCCAACTGCAGGGCCAAAGCCTACTGGGGCCCCGGTCCGGTTTTTCAAAGGAAGGCCCGACCCCGATATGAGGGCTAAGAAGGAAGGTGGGTCGTTTAGTCAGTAAAAGTCGGGATTCGTCATTAGATGATTTTCCCCAACATAAAATTCTATTGTTATTTTTGGTCTGCAATAAAGAATATATATCTATCTACTTATAAAAAAAGCTCTCTCTTGCTGAAGACATCCAAGAGCATCTCCTCACGTATAATAAAAGAAAAAAGCGAATCCATCACCTTTCTTTCTCTCAATAAAGTGTTGTCACAAGCTATCTGACTTGTTTCTAGATCATATGTGTATGATTCAGGAACTGACGTGAGTATTGTTGGTTACAGGTCGGCAAAGAGGTGGCGCACCCAGGCATTGCGAACGAGTACGACAGCACGCAAGAGAAGAAGTACTACACGTACTACCAGTGGGTGTGCTTCGTGCTGTTCTTCCAAGTAAGTTACACCACCATAACTATCTAATACTGTTTCATTAACATAGAATTCATGTGTGTATATAAATTAATTATCACTTGCTAAAAACGGTGAAGGAAAACATCGTGAGGAAACTAGCACTCCTGAGAGATTTTTCAACGGTGTGTGAAGCCATGTCTGAGGGCTACGGGCGGTTTAAACTCTGACACCAGGTTGTTCATCAACCATACGATAAGAAGAAGATTAACATAGACATAGGTCTCCCCGAAAGGACCCCATACAACCAATCCTGTTCGTCTAGAAATCATCAGATTCCCGCGAAATGCACCAGGCTATCGGCCCGTATTGCCGAAGGCCTACCAAAGCTGCAGTAGTTACGGGGTCCGGAACCTTTCGGTACCAACGATAACAGACTAATACCTACCTAATGATCAAAGAGGTGGAGGAAGCGTCCATAACCAGTATTCAATCAACTAGACCTGATCAAATTTTCAGATACGCGCAAAAAAAAAACCACCATAAGAAAATAATGACATAGAATTCAAGGGAACTTGGGTTATTTTATTAACTTTTCTCAAAATCTATTTTCAGTAGAAAATTACTGCTTCGATAGGAAATTTGAAAACAGATGAGGTACCAATGAAGTGTAAAAGCTAGGGTAATCCAAAATTTCTAACTCCCATGCGGAGCTGGGTGGGGTTGCCAGTATTGTATAAATCAGATATCACAGTGAATGTATCTCTTATCACTATCATTACATAGTACCTACATATAAAACAAAGTCGCATCCCAGTGCCTGTCCCTATGTATGCTTGTATCTTTAAAAGAGCCCAATGGCTTTTTATGCGGTTTTTTTAATGGATTTAGAAGATTCAAGAGGAAGGTTTATATGTATAATACATGAATAATATTTAATATAAGCATTGCACCCAGGAGAAATTGGGACTGGTCACTAGTTTCAGATAAAAGTATGATGACTCAGTCAGCAGGATTTTATCTCATAACATTAAACTGTTGGTTTAGAGTTCAGATTATTCTAACCACAGTTTTTATTACATTAGAGTTATTTGTATGTTGACGGGAGGTTGTCAGGTCAATGGGTACAAATAACGATCATTATGGCGCATTGTTGCATTCTTTATGACATTATCACATTAGTTAGTGTTGTCAGCGCGTTTTGTTGTTAGCAGATTCATTAAGCCACAAGCGAACGCCAGCATTCGCACACCTTTTGTTCTTTAATTGTGTATGTAATTACAAGATCGAAAGGTTAATGAATATCGGAGAAATCACACTAATATATTAGGTAGCATTATCCGGGAATCTTTAAGTTAAGACAGAATAGGTTACTTCTAGGTAAGCGGTAAGCGCGCTCCATCGTCGACCGCATCGTCGCTTTCCATAAGGTGAGATAGCGGTCAAGCGCTAACCTATAATCATTTAAAAAAATTCAGGACAGGCGACAAGATACATATAAAATCGAGATATTTGTATTACATAACATTTCAAAAAAACCTGTAAATTGTTTGAAATAAATCGTGTGTGTTAGTGTACGAGACAGCAGTTTCTCAGATGCCAGGTCATAGTTATAGTTATTTATTGGTAAGGAATTCTAACCAATAAATAACAAAAAATATATACTTTATTAAAAAAAACTAAAACACTAAAACTAAAATACTTCATTAACCCTCAAGCGCTGCAACGCGGTTGTGTTTCGACCCTTAAAGTGTTAAAAGTAAATAAATACTTAATTGTTAATTATTTCTTTTACTATTCGAAATGACCTAAAACTGAATTATTTTCGTTAATACTGGGTTTCCTATGTAAAAAAAGTATATTTATTATACATATTATATACTTTTTTTTACATAATTTATACATTAACAGCTGGTACGCTTACGTCATGGCGACGTCCGCCACAGATGGAAGATTACAATAAAATAATTAAAAGACGTGTCGGGTAATTGCTCGACACTTGATTGATGTAAACATTACGTGTTATTCTGTGATGTCATTGTTTATTTTATAAGTTTATAATTTAACTTTTCTCACCACTTCTAAAAAAAAATTGGAATTAGAATAAATGCTTGCGGACTGCGGGAAGTAATCTTACCACAAAGTGTTAAAATGTCAGCTCCCCTAGCCAAGTTGCGATCGTTTCGTTAAAGTCGAACGCTTTGAGTTGGCTACGTCCCCAATTCCTTTGTTCTGCCCCCCTAGCCAAGTTACAATCGTTTCGTTCCTATTCTCTTGCGTCGAATACCTCGAATAAGCCATGTCTCTCCAACCTTGTCAACGCCACCTTACACCCGGAGCTCTGGAACGAAGGCAAAGAAGGAAAAGGGGGTCTACCACAAGCCCTTATAGCAGTATTACTAGACGGCGCTAGACAACATGTCTAACGCTGTCACTTGCACTCTCTGGAACAGGAATAAAACAATCTTACTTTAAACGTCATAGTCAAGGTCCAGGAGTCGGTTTCTTTTGTCGGTACAAAACCTGGCACATCCTCACGCACTGACCAATGGCGCGGAGATGTCATTGAATGATATCTCAACTGCCCAAAAAATTGCCCTTGATCCCTTCATCTGCCCTTTGTGATACAATGACTACGCTACGACATAGTTAAAACTTTTGAGGCCTAGGCGAACACACCTATGACCTATTATATGATATGATATATGATATCATATTCGACGACCATCACACAACGCCGTCTAGTCTCAAGCTAAGCAGAGCTTGTGTTATGAGTACTAGACAACTGATAAACATACTTATATATTTCTAAATACATACATATTATAGATAAATTACACCCATACACAGAACAAATGATCGTGCTCATCACACAAACATTTATTCTGGGTGGGAATCGAACCCACGACCTCCTGCATAGCAGTCAGGGTCACTAACTACTATGCTGACAGGCCAGTCAAAATTTGTTCTATTATACTGTTTCTGTAATTACCAAAGTCGAAGGCCTAATTAATAACAGAACTTTGTAATCCATTACCATTATCTTGTATAGATTCAATGAACGAATAGATTACTCATTGAATCCTTAGTCAATTACTCACGCAATAAAAATAGAATCAATTTGTTTTATATTTGTTTTATGACTAAATTTCTCTCAACGCCTTTGTGTTTGTTGACATTTTTTTCTTGCTGATTTATTACTACGACAATTTAATTTAGCTTTTTTAAGTAGGTTTAATTATTATTCCGTTTATTCATTTAAAACTACATATAAATTACATTTTTAAATATTTCTATATAAAAAAAAAAACATTTAATAATATAAAAAATAGTGTCCCACCGGCTAGCTATAATAATATTAATTATTATTATTATAGCTAGCCTGTGATGTCCCACTGCTGGGCAAAGACCTCCCTCCATTCTTTCCAGTTATCTCGGTTATACGCTTTATCGTTCCAATTTTCAAGGAAGACATCCTAGCCATCTCCTTCGTGGTCTGCCGCATCCCTGCGTCGCTATGTCCGGGCACCAATCCTGTGTTTTACGGGCCCACAGCACATCTTTAAATAAATTCTCCTGTTGTGGAAGTCCTTCGAAGTATCACAGCCCTGGTAAACGCTGGCCCTAACTTGGCCCGTAACGTAACCATTCATACTGGGATAGTATGAATGAATCTCTTCTTTCACCACTTCCAGAAGAGTAGTAAGTGGTAGTGCCCCTATCATAACAATGCAACTTTTATATTAAAGTCTTGAGCTCCCACGCGAGCGCCGGCTTTCATACATCTATTGTATTTATATTATGTGTCTAATTATGGTATTCAAAAGGTTAACCAGCAATTTTTTTTTTGCAAAATGATGTCATTCCTTTTAGCATCTCAATTAGCATAATAATCGGAGCAAGGCCTATGACCGGCTGCGGCCTACTGGCTGACTTTATGGAAAGCCACTTTAAGTACAAGCCCAAACACGGACACACAGTCCAAATATATCTAATAGCTCAATCACGTCGCGTCGGCTAGTCCTCATAAGAGCCGAACAGGTAACGGTATCACTATGCTCGAATTATATTTTGGTTGAGTTGACTAACAGGCGGTAATGTCCTTGTCAAAATACATCAGGTATACATACGGTTTCGTCTATTGTAATTTGTCAGATCTTTAATTAAATTAAAAGATTTGATAGATTAAAATGCAACGCGGTAGACGCAGTGTTGGAAGGCTTTCCACGAGGTGGACCAATGGGCTGATGACTCAGTGAGGGTTGCGAGAATCCGATGGATACGATATGTAGGTCGTTGTGTCGACATTTGGGGTGGACTATGTCCTGATTCCCTCTCCTAGAGATGAGGTCTGTGTCCCAGCTGTGGTAACATTAAGAAGGCTGATGATGTCCTGATGTGGACTTTTTTCGGCTGAAATTATGAAGAATATAAGGTTTAAATGTATTAATTGTTTAAACCTATTTACACTAATAATTACATTAGTGTATAGACTAAAATGCATGCAGTGCGAATGGATGGATAGATTTTTTAATAAATCGATTAAGAATAAGGAGAAGAAATTTTGTTAAATTATTTAGCAATACTCTCAAGATATCATGCGTTTAGATAATTTTAGAAATTTTATTAATTTCAATCATTATAATGTATGCCGATAAGCATGTTTATGTATGAATGCACGTAGTTATACAGGAAAAAGACATCACATACTACTATTAACTTTTATTTATTTACCCTGTGCTATAAGCTTGCAAACTGTCACTAGTCAGTATGATTACAACATGAATATAACTATTATTCCATAACGATTCTGCGAATCAATGATCCTAGAAAATGTTTTATAAATATCTTTGTTGTTAATTAAACTAGCAAAAACACCAGCCTGAACTTGTTTGTTGTAAGACTAGATAACTGTACTGGTCAGGTGTAGCAAAACAATGCGAAGGATGAGACAGATGCAGTCGCTTCAATATTATTTGTTGCATACAGTTTAATGATAATAAAGTTCCTCTCTGTACTATTCATACATTCTTTAATGAAACTAAATAAAAATATTTTTATAACAAATACCAGTTGTATCACTAGCCTTATTATATTCCTACTGCTGGGGTTCAGGCTTCTTCTCTACAAGAGAAATCACTGCTCTCTGTTTAATGAACTAGCTAGTCAATATGTAAGGAACTGCACCCTGCATCCACCCTGGTGTGGCGGAGGTCTGACATTACTCTTGATGACTAAAATTGCTTGGTCTTCTCCAAGTATCTTTACCAGTGTATCTGGAGTACTGGAGCAGAGCTACAAGAAGCAAGAGATAGTCGCATGAAATTATGCGGATCCAAGTACCTTATACCATCATCATCTTCATCATTTCAGGCGAAAAACGTTAAACACTGCTAGACATAGGCCTTCCCGAGTGTCACCGCAACGACCTCCTGAGAAATGTGGCATCTTTCTATTTTTTTTTTATGGTATGTAAAAATCATCCAATGACGAATCCCGCTTTTGGGCGGAGCGGGAAATAGTGTCAGACTCTTACTAAATAAACAGTGATGACACCCGGGCGTCTCTTTCGCACGAATCCGGTGCAGGAACCTTCCGAACATGCCATGTCCGGTGAGGACCTGCGTCATGCGGAAGGTGAGGACGCTGTGAGGTCTATACAGCCACAGCATTTTTCTATAGGATGCTGTCAGATTATCTTGTGGTCCTGATGATGATGTTATTACAAAATACGCCGCAATTTTTCTCACCTATACACCGTGACACATTACAATTTAAACTGTCGAGATCACTGCACTGATGACTAAGTTCGTGGGAATCGCATTCTCGGTCACACGTAAAATGTGTCATTCGCAGATCTTTGACATCCGTGACCTGTCACCTATGTGTCAGACACCTAAAAGTCTGACGATCTGGGTTGTGGAGGTGTGGTCCTCTGCCTATCAGCCCCCCTAGCCAAGTTACGAGCGTTTCGTTAACGTCTGACGCTTGGAATTGGCTACGCCTTCATATACTTTGTTCTTACCATGTGACAGCATTAGATGACGTCAAAATAAACGAGTTGAGGGTGTGTCCAACTCAAAGCTTTTGATGTTAACGAAAGGATCGTAACTTGGCTAAGGAGGCGGTTCGTTAAGGGAGATCATGCTTATAAATAATATTCACAAATTTCACACAACGCCATCTAGTCTCATACTAAGCGGAGCGTGTTTTATAAGAACTAGACAACTGATAAACATACCTACACCTTAGACTAAGGGCCTTGCAGGGTCGAAGCCTCCTGGAGCCGAGGGTTGGTGTGAGAGCGTTTTACCGGAGCTCTGGGAATAAGGCAAGGGAGGAACGGGGTAGGTTGTTTAGTCAGTAAGAGTCTGACACTGTTTCCCGCTCCGCCCACGAGCGGGATTCGTCATTGTATGATTTTTACCTACCATAAAAAACACCTTAGAGCATTTAACCTACATTCACCCATGCACAGAATAAATTAATGATCGTGCTCATCACACATACATTTCATTTGGGTGGGAATTGGACCCACGACCTCCGGCATAGCAGTCAGGGCCACTAACCACTAACTAGTAGACCAACAGGCCTGTCGAAAATGCCGTAAAACATAATATGACGTCTAAAGTTAATTTATATTTCAAATTCGGCATGTAGACATGTCTGATAGATTCGTGATCGGTTAATTTATGGGGATATTGCCCTTTTGGACTGGTTATTACGTAAATAGTGCCAATGAGTAACTGGCCTTCGTTTAGACAGTGAATAGCAATTTGTCAATATGTACCTACCAAGATAATTAAAAACAAAATCTCGCAATGTGAAAAAAGAATAAGTAATAAAAGAGGTTTATATAACATCGAAAGATATTTCGTACTACGTGTTACAACCTTCTATCAGCACTTCGTCCGTATTACATTGCATTGTATCAGCTTTAATGCCCACTGCTGGGACTCACTCTAGGACAGTGATTTGCTTCGTCCGTATGAAAGTAGAAAATTATCCCCAGGGAAAATACTTCCGTGATTTAAATACACTGTTCCAAGACCTGGCCTACCGGTGTGCGTTTTATCCAAATCCGTTCAGCCGTTTGAGCATGAAGGAATAACAAACATACGTGAACATAATATTAATGTGTCAAAAAATACGAATCAGAACTTAACTCAAGGCCATCGTTAGCCTACAACTTCGAAATTTCTAGAGTCCGGTATTAAAATAATATAAACATTTTCTCCGTACAAACTAAAACTATGATATAAGAAAACATAATTATTCCTTTATAGGAGACTGCACTAGGAAACCCTGGTACACACGCGAACCATTTTACAAAATTGTAAAATACAACCTGTAAAATTTTTGGATCCAGAAAGCCACATTTTGATACTTAATTTTCTCGCAGGCAATAATGTGCTACACACCCAAGTTCCTATGGGATGCCTTCGAGGGTGGTCTGCTAAGGACTATCGTGATGGGGCTCAACATTGGCATCTGCCATCCTGAGGAAAAGGAAAAGAAGAAGGATTGCCTCATCGACTATCTGCTCAGATACGAGAGGGTATGTAGATTTCACGATTTTTTCGCTTCCAGCTTTAGTCCGCACCTCTTCACTAATTTCAATAAAAATATTTCACATGAACACACATAGATACTTATAAAATCTTTAAAGCTACTTTACAATTTGAATTAGCGGTTTTATATTCATAAGAATTGGCAAAATTTCTTTTCAACAATCAATGCAGTTTAATGTTTTAAAATTGCGATTTGGAATATTGCTGCAAACCGGCAAGTTGACAATTTTCTCTATTACTTACCTGAAACTGCACCAAATTATGCAATTCTTATGATTTAGAAACCAGCTGATTACGAAGAAGATTTGCTTATAGCAGAGAGCTGCTTTATCTTCTGATTTTTACTTTTTCTATTCACAGAGCTTTTCATTTGAGTCAAATTTTCTAATCCTTCCATAACCTTTGTAAGATCTTGTACATAGGAATAAGAATTAGAATATTTTATTTGAAAATACAGGTCAAGTTATGTCACAGTCTGAGGTATTAAAGACAGGTAGATCCTCGATATTCTGCTCAGAGGCGAACAAATGTATACATATATAATAGATTCAATGACATAATCAGTTCGCTATATTAAATCTATGTATACGTACGAAGATCAAAGTACAGGACGATTCTGTTCAAGGGTGTTAACATAGTAATGAACTGGTACATTTGCATGACTATGCATAAATTTTTACTTACGCAACGTTGTGTCTTCCTTGTAAGTTTACTATGGTTTTAGGACATGAATCAGAATGTGGGTACCAGTGAATCATTTCCTTAAAGTTTTGTCCAAAGATAACTGATGTAAGCCCACGATAAATTTTGTAATCTGAAGTTAATCGAACGTCTGTACGATTGGGCAGGAGATGTTGCTAAATCACTTTGTCAAGTCGTTGCAGTTAACACTAGCATGTCTTGCTTTATTGCTTACTTAGTAGACGGCAACAGTGTATTGCTTTTCAACTTAGACAAAATAATGCTGATCATTGGGTTTCGTTTTCATTAATATGTCCATCCTTCTTCATATATATTTGTAACTCTTCGTATATCTAGTTGAATGCTTTTCATTTCTCCTCCTCATTTACTCATGGAAACAAACAAATTTTCTTTACCTATCATACGATGTGTACATGTAAATTTTTCGTTTATTTCCAAGGACACTTAGTCAAAAAATTTAAGTCGCAGTTCCAAATCCAATTAATATTCACGACCAAGCTGTGCTCGCCTCTGGGAACCGCACCTTATTCCTGCCGCTTCGTGGTCTGTGTACACAATGCATTCCCGGGTTACTTCTAATTGGCATGCGACGAGCGAGCGATGCGCGTGAGTCGCGAGGGACTTTCTTGTGGCTATGGACTTCAGGTGTAGGGAATCCATTATCGCAAAAGTGGTTCCTTTGAATCATTCAAGTAAGAAGCCCTAATACCATCTTTGAATCTTCTAAAAACTGTCATTCCACTAATAAATATTCCAGAATCTCTTCTGTCTCGTCGTTTGGATGTGTGGCTCTTGAATTGTTATGGTCTGCTTTTCTACACCTTATATCTTTTAGGTATTACTATCCCAAATTAAGACCTTTGATCCCACTATATTATTTAGTCTTTTTCATTTCAACAAGTCTATCAAAAGAGTATAATGGCGTTATCTTCTTTAATAGTTACCATAAGAATTGAACTTATTGAAGTTGAATTCTTGCAAGCTGATTGCAGCTTAGTTGAGCAGCATCAGTTAAATAAATAAAGTCAATACACACACGATGCTCATGGCCACCCTGCTCCTAACGGCAGTGAATTAGCTATTCAAGATGCGTCAGTCATTGCTCAATAACATTTTTTACCACACATTATGAATTTGCAACTTTTTCTTGTAGAATATGCAAAATCGAGATATCGTGTGGCATACACAATCGTATTTATTTTCCAAGATATCTTATAGTTTCAATTTATTATCATCATTCTCCTCGTCAGCGCGCCGCTGCAAAATTTTTTCTTCAATCCGTATTTGCTGTCATATCTGTAAACACTTACTTTTCAAATTACCTTCGGGCCACATCAACTTCCATACAAATTTTTAACATTAATATAATATTCTAGTTCTAATTGATTTTCCATTCCAGAGATTTCCCTTAAACTCGTCTAGACGACTTGTTAAATTACTCATCTCACACCTTTGTTGTTTCGTATATATTTAATTCATTTAGAGGCGATATGCTAATGATCTTGACCTAGATCGAGTCTTAAATGTTTACATATCTGTTAACGGTCACTATTTTTATTTCGTTGTCTCTTCTAAATCTGGTCAGTTGTGTCAAGATTTCAATTATCACTGTTCCGGGTAGTTGATTAGTAACTGTTGCTTCTTCATTTTCTGTTATGGATTCTGGTTTATTAGAGCTAAAAATTTTGTTTGGAAAATGTGACTAAAGTTTTGGGATATCCTATTGCAATAGTTATTGCAATAGGATATCCCAAAACTTTAGTATGAATACGTCAACATAAATCACAACTTCTGCTTTTCTGGTAAAGAGATCTAGATTGTAGTCTAGAGTCTAAATGATCATGTCCCTAGCATCTTAACAGCTTACTTACATAACATGTTATTTTAATTTACAACTCAGTTTTTCTCACCTTTTACATCAATCTAATTTCTTCGCCTGTTACTTACCCTATTGTGTAGTTCTTGTCGCTTTCTTGTCTGCAATGGACCGTGTCGTGGCTTTAGATCGTGACAGTCGATCAGGCCAGCGACAAACCGATTCAACCAATTTTTTTCTGTGCGGTCATTGGCCATACCTCGTTCATTGCTCGTCGTTACGCAATCTTTACCTTCACTGTGTTTCAAACATTGATTGCTGTGTTCGTAGTAATAGATTATGAGTTCGTGTGAGGCCAGTAATGGATGATCAACAGTTTTTTTGCGTTCGATACCATCTCTGAAGTTACTTTTCCGGTTTAGAGTCGTGTACTTAGTTATTAAAGCGTTTAGTTTGTTGCAGTCTTGTCGTATTATATTCGTGAAGTTCGGAAGCTTATCTAATACAATTATATGTACCTAATTATTGTCCAGATTTATATTTACCGTTGGTTTTGTACTAGTTTACTAATTGTTCCTGGGAGAAAATTACAAGGTTTTTAATATCGACGCGGTTAATTTTACTATACATATATAACATTTTTCATCTGGGCAGTTATATCATCGCTTGTTTAAGTGACCATGCTATTTATTGGTAACATTTCCTGTTACTTGTAGGTAATCGGAAGTATTAAAGCCTGACTAATAAGTTTTCATAGAAATTATTTCATTTGAATAGCTTCGAGGCCATTTTCGCAGAATTAATTGATATAAAAACGCTGGAGACTGGACCCAACGATTGGTAATTTTCGAAAGAATTGAAATGGGAACAGGAAAGGTTTTGCACTTTAGTGCAAAACACATGTCGGATTGAAAACTTTCTTGAGTTCCATTTAAATTGTAGCCTCGCGTTCTCTTGGCTTATTAATATTATATAGATAGTCAAGAGTGAATTGGTTACTTCTAGGTAAGCGTGTTCCATCGTCGACTACATCGTCGCTTCCACCATCCATCTGATGAGATAGTCGTCAATCATGAGCCTATAATATCATCATCTTATAATTCCTCTATTTCAATGTTCACTGTCCGTTTTCCTGCACGCCTTTCACAGTCACCCTTATTTTTATTCCAATATCTTCCCCATAAAATTCCCGATAGCACAAAACCATACAAGAGCAGTATTTAAACCGGTGTAGGTGTCAAGTGCGACCGCTTCCTGTCATCTGGCGGATGTTCTCGCCTTGCACAGGTCACAGGTGTGGTTGCGGTCCGATTGTTGGCTCACTGCTGCCAATAATGTAGTTTGCTTACACCTTATACTTGGGTGGTTCTTTGTTGACTGTCAATACGTTTACTTAGTGGCTACTACTGTCTTTTGTAGTACTGTTAACTTGTTTGTGCTTTTCGTCACAAGCTTCATGTATTGTTTTTATGTATTGTTCTCTTTCGTTGTTTGTTTCTTTTGATTCTTGCTTTGAGTAATTACAGTTGTTAGTAAACGTACCAATTGCTGTTTTATCTGTTTCGTTATTGTGTTCAAGTTTAACACTGGTTATAAAAGCTAAATGTAACTTTAACTTGATATTTTCTGCGTCTATTTTGTAAGCAAAGATGATAAATATTATAAATGAAAAGACTATTTACCATTATGTCCCCTTTCTTGAGTAGAAGTTGCAAGCACTATTTTTATTTCATACAACTATGGGAACAACTCTTAATTTACGATCTTGAAACCCTACCCTATTACTTTACGACTGGTCTAGGCAATAAAACGGAAGCCTAACAACCTCGATAAGTCTTTTGAAATAAATTACATTGCTTTAAATTGAAACACATTATTAATTTTATTTCCCGGAACTTTTTTATTGGGCTAATTAAAAATACCTGCATGAAGTTTAAGGTCTTGTTAAGGACGGTAATCAGAAAAAGGTAGCCGGAGGCACTCAATAAATTTAATTGTTCCAGTACGTAGTCACAGGTCAGACTCACAGGGGAAAATCCAGGTTTAAAACTATAATTGTATTTAAATCTGAAGGTATAGTTACATCATATTCCATATATTATGAGTCACTTTTATAAGCGGCTACTTTTGTAAATTCACAGAAGTCAACGGTGTCTTCACATTTTTTTTTCATATGAGCCTTTCTGACTCCGAGCACGTACGCACGTTGCTATTTTTTGGCTTATAACCTCTTGCGGAAGAATTTATAACCTTTTATTTACGTAGGTTTTGCGAATCCGCGAAGTTTCGAGATGTTTTGATGATGATTTTCTAGCCAATCTTGTGTAAAGAGCTCTCCACTTGCTTCGTCCTTCTAGTTCTGATTTCTTTTTTTCTTGTCTATCTTGAGCAAAGACCTCTCCATTTCTTTCATCTTTCGTAAGCCTTCTCAACTTCTTCCATGCTTTGCAAGCCCTTGCTTCGTCCTTTTCAACTTCTTCCATACTTCGCAAGCCCTTGCTTCGTCCTTCTCAACTTCTTTCATACTTCGCAAGCCCTTGCTTCGTCCTTCTCAACTTCTTCCATACTTCGCAAGCCCTTGCTTCGTCCTTCTAGTTCTGACGTAATTTATCCAGGTCGTCCCTCATATCCTTCGTGATTTGGTTCACATTTTTAATTAGGTCTATTTTACCGACATAGCTTATCTGTTTTGTATTATACGTATACGGAAAAACCGTAATTACTTAAACAGATGTTTGAATTAGCATACTGTGTCAATTGAGTCTAATTCCTTCACACAATATTCAACTAATATACATACGGGTATTTATATACTCGTAATTCCATGACGAATAGTTAAACAAATCTTGTACATACAAGTAATCTTAATTGTTTCCTTGAAGTATTTTTTTTCTCTAATTTCGACATAATCTTTGCATTAATTTAGTCTTGTGCAACCTTGTTCTGTGTTTTCGGGTTGATTTTTTGTCGAAGCTTACTTAACGGATGGGTTATATTTAAATCTCTGTACCTACTATTTATCTTTTGTTTTATTTTTTGGTTTATAATCATTTTTAGCATCCTGTCGTGTTTTTATAAAACTAATAACTTTGTTATTATCATAAGATCTTCATATTTCACTCGGAAATTTATTTTGAGATGGACCCCACATGTGCCTTCCATATTTCCATATAGATCTAGAATTATACGTTTAAAGAAATCTAATCGCCATGTTTACTGATAAGAAAAACATTTCACTTGCCCTTTCCTTCAATATCACAGTAACTTATGGAATTTGACAAAACAAAATAATTTAATAAATTGATTACAATTTAAGATTATGAATATGATTTAACACATTGAAGTTTTTGCTATAGAACTTCTCTGAAATGGCTCCACTGATTTTGATGAGAATTGTCTATATTTGGTAGGTCTGAGAACAAGTCGTAGGCTAATTGGACGTAGTTCCTGAAAAACGTTCCAACCCACAATCAGATGATTGTGGGTTGGAACGTTTTTCAGGAACTAGGGTAAATACGCCAAACGTCGGCCCCTCCCCAAACTTCGGCCGTCTGCACATTTTTAGCTTGCGTTCCTTTACAGAATAATAAAGTGGCAAGAATGCCACCCTAATTGCAACCTTAGTTCATATTATATATGTACAAACCGTTACTATCCCATTACGTCACTCACTCTTCGCGTACTAAGCATCAGCAGCGATTGCGCCGTCGAAGCGTCATGTCCATATTAAAAGTACCTTACTTGCTGTGAATACCCACACTTCGGGGATTGATATTAGAACGGTAAGACATTCCTTTTTCTTTGTTTTAAACTTTATTATTAGTAATAAGTGATTTTTACTATATTTTAAGATAGTTTTTCCAATGTTTTACGTATTATTTTAAAGGAAAAATAGGAGGCCGCCAATAGAATACCAATTTTGAGTTAAAACCGAATTCTCGGCCGTGGCCGACTTAACGTAAATGCAGTCTGTTTTATAAATTCCAACTGTAATAATTCCATTGGCTCCGTAAGAGAATTTGCAACGCATATAGACCAATAAATCTATTTTACGTTTAATCGCCAAATGGCGGCCGGGGTGATATTAGTTAAATCTCGAGAAATAATGGACACGAAATAGGGGCCGGCTTTAGAAACATTAAAGATCGTAATGTCGACCAGCCTCAAATTCGAGCGCCACTATACAGGCTGATTACTTTTTTATTTTGTCAAAGTTATATATTTAATTTATTAATATTATAAAGCCTCAAGTTCAAATAGTAGGAGTTGATAATATTATTAATGACTTCTCTATAATTCAAAGTTATCACGAGTTCCCTACAAAATCTCTTTATATTTCGACCTAAATCAATAGGTACATTAGTTTTTTTTTGTTTGTACATAAATGTAAATATATGTGTTTGTCATGAATTAAAAAAGTCGTAATCTCTTCAGATTACGACTTTTTTAATTCATGACAAACACATTTATTTACCATAGCATAATAATGTTTAAGTAACTTTATTTTATTATTTACCGACTGGTTTTATAAATATTGTTACGAAGACGTTATTAAACTTTCAAAAACAATCACTTTTGAATTATTACAGTTTTTTTTTTTATTGTGATGTTTATATTTTATTTATTATAATTATAATATATAACTTTGTTTAAAGCAAATAGAAAAATACTTTACCTGGTAAGTATTAAACAAATACGATTAATAATGTAGGCATATTTAGTGAGACTCCTGCCAAAATAAATCATATTAATAATATTTGTCAGTTTTAATTTAAAACACCCTATACCCGGCCGACATTTGGGAAAAACGCGACCGACTATGGGCCATGAATGGCCGACTTTAGGAATTTTTCGTTCTCGACGCATTTAAACCTTAGTACTTTTTCCTTGTAATAGAAATGTTAACCTTATACCCATAAACATGAAATACATATAATAAACTATCAAAAACCGCAACAAAAGCATTTTTATGTTGCAAATTGATGGTACCAGAGCCATCCCAATACAGAAAAACCGTAAGGGGGCCGACATTTAGCGTATTTACCCTACGTCCAATTTTGACTCTTATACGCCCCTCACTACACATATTTTTCTTTGATACATTTTATATGGCAAAACAACGTTTGGCGACTCAACTAGTACTCGTAGTATTTTATAATCTCCACAAAAGGAATTTAAATAACGCATTCTTCTCATGTGTAGATCGTTTAACTGATACCTTGGTTCTAGCTATTTTTGTGGCACATTATTATGTATTTAAATAAGATATAAATAAACGTGTGCAGTGGAGTATGAAGAATTCATTCACATGGTATATAAACGTAAAGCTATTATGTACGTACTCCTGAATGAATGCTTCCCACAATCGTGTGATTGCGATAAAATTACCTTTACTACTTGTGTTTACATGTAAAATTATTTTTTAACTAGTTTCTACTAGCGGCTTTGCCCTCGTTATAGTTTTAAATTATTCCAAACAAAACATAAAGATAAAAAGTATTTTATATTCTATTACTGGTTATGGTATATTCATGTGTAGAATTACATTAGAATGTTACCATCAGGTGAGTTTGTAAGGGCCCTACAGGGTCGAAGCCTCCTGGGGCTAAGGGTTAAGTAAGGATTCCTGTATAGGTATTTTAAGAAGTAGTTTCCAGTCAGGTTACATATACATACATGAATAATGGTTACTCTTTCATGCGCAAACGACTGAATGTTTTTTTTTTTATTTTACATAATTTTGCGTTTGTCCACTATTTCACCTGTTGGTTTTTTATGTTAGGTAAAAATCATCCAATGACGAATCCCGCCCTTGGACGGAGCGGGAAATAGTGTCAGACTTTTACTGACTAAACAACCTACACCGTTCCTTCCTTGCCTTACTCTCAGAGCCCTGGTGTAACTACCTACTTCGCATTAAGAGATGTTGTATTTACCTATTTATTATTCAGAATTTCCAAATTATAGTTTAATATACAATTACATCATATTTTTTCTCAAACTATGTATGCCAAGATATTTTCCTGTACGCCACTGTATATATGTTTGTATGTCGCTGTGTGTCTGTTATAAGAAGTTTTGAAAACAATCAGTCAATTATCTATTTACCAGTTAAAATTCTCCAAGGACAAGAAAATCTGTCAACGAATCAACCAGCCAGCATATTACTTAACTAAACCACTATGTCCACAGTCAGAACTTTCCAATATCAACTCGTTTTTTTGGTAGCCGTCAACCGCGACTGGTCTGGCGACACTTTTTGTGCTAACGGTACTTGAAGACGGCTACTGTGGGACGCGTCGATAATTTATAATGCGCAGGAGTTCAAGTTCAAAGAAGCCCTTTTGGTACGAAGATATGAAGCCACTTGTCTTCGCCTGATGTGTTTTTGAAGAGCTTTAACTGCATATGTTTTTCATGAGAAGGTAGTTTTGTTTAAGAGCGCCTTTCCTACGTTTTCTTCAACTTGCTGTGTTTCAGCTTTTTGTTTTACCAAATGCATAGATTGCAATGTTTGGCTTACCAAACATTGCAATCTATGCAACGCGAAAAAAGAGAGATATCGTCTTAACGCTCTGTTGGAATTCGGTAATTCCGGCAGTCATTTGAATATTTTATGAATTCGGTAATTCTCATTTGAATATTTCACAAAACTTCTTTCGGAAAGTAGGTACGTGTTTTTTTTTTAATTTTAAATGTTTTTAGGTACTTATAATTGTTTAAGTGAGGCCTTCCTGATCCATTTATCGTGAAAGTAAGCGTGACAAAACCTTTTTGTTTCATCCAATGCAATAGCAGGGATTGAAAAAGGCAACCCCAAAAAAGAGATAACTCATTTGAATGTTTCACAAAACTTTTTCCGGGAAATAAGCTTTTTTTTATTTTAAAACTTAATTGAATCAGTAAAAAGAACATTACGAAGGGCCAAAGTTCACGCAAAATAGTTGATTTGCAAAGGTCTGTACTGGATTAACTTTAAAAAAAGTCATGTTTTGATTTCAATAGAAACCTAGATAATATTATCCACAAGCTATCTCTTTCCAAAATATTTAGAGAAAGATTGTATAATAACGTCATAATGGCGTAAGTTTACATGGAAATATAATATATATATCTGTAGCGCCATCTATGACGTCACATAAGAACTACAAGAATCCTGCATCGCGCAATCAAAGTTCTCCGCGCAATTTGAACATACAGAACAGCCCGAAGTCAACTATCAGGCAGTAGCCGAAAGAGGTTTGCGGGACTTCACTCTCTTTTCCGCATACCAAATATCTATTTCGGGGTAGGTGCTCTTAACTACTATATTATGATAATTTGGTTTTCAACTAACAGTCATTTTCAGTGGGTTGACTACCATCATACAGCCACGAACTTATGACAAATTTCATACAAATGACAGAGTTCCATAAAAGTATTCAACAAAACTCGATATTTTCTAGCATGTCTCTCTTAGTGCGAAATGTGAATCATACTAATGACGGCAAAAACAGTTAATTAAATCCTTATAGAACTTATTTACGTCATTCAATATCCTTTTAAAACCACAATTTAATTAAAACAAGCTGTACCGCAAAACCGATGTTGCACTCTACATAACTTCTATAATAATGTATGATATAATTAGGCTAAAATTCATAGCATCAGCCATTTTAATGTTCCCACTGCTGGGACATAGGCCTCCTCTCTAGCAGACTGAATGGAATCCATCACTCCAGTAATAAAAAACACTAATCGCCTTTATTTTTACTTAACGACAGTGAGAGAATAAGAAAATTTTACATCTTAAATCAGGGCAACTATTGCGCACCATTTTTGCGAAGGCATCCAGTATTTTTTTAGTTCCTTGGGGCATATTCTTCCCGCTGATGCTTGATTTTTTCAAATAACATTTGAGGGTAAATTAGATCGAAAATGTAGTAACAAACTTTATTATTTAACATCATTGGCACTAAATTTAGCGAGGCAACCTATTCGCAATGTATTAATAATTGCGTTATCTAGCATGTAATATTTCTGCAGGGTCGAAGCCTCCTGGAGCCTAGGGTGGTGCAAACTGTTACCTCGACTCTAGGAATAAGGCAAGGAACGTACGGGGTACGTTTTTTAGTCAGTAAGAGTCTGACACTGGTCTCCCGCTCTGCCCAAGAGCGGGTTTCGTCATTCGATGATTTTCACCCACCATAAAAAAAAGCATGTAATATTTACCATAATCGAATAACATATGAGGGTAGATCCTTGTTCTATGTATCTTAGATCATATCCTAAAAGGGAATCGTTACGATTGTCAGTTGTCATTGCAACTGCACGCTCGCCTTGACACGGTCAGCAGATGGCCCTAAAAAATGCTCCACTTACATCTGTTCCAGTTAAGTCAGTAGGACAATCTAGCTTATAAGATATAATATGTTTATAATTAAATGCGAAGGTTTAAAAGGAGTGGGTTACATTTTATTTTTAACAGGCTCCGTGCTTGACGATAATCTCACCTGGTGCTAAGTGATAAGTGGTATAAAAATACTATTCATTCTTGAAGTCTTGACTTAAAGACCCCTAGTTTTTAGTCGTCAGAAACAGACACAGACAGACTCCGACAGGGAATTTGATTTCTTTGCTGTACTCACAATAAATGTGTTCTCAAAATGTTTTGGACGTATAGATTTTTTAAAAGGGAAAATAACCAATGACATCTCACGCTCCTGGGCTAAGGGCATGTTAGACTTTTACTGTCTAAAATCCACTCCTGTTTCAGCTATGCCTTCGGTTTTCCTTCCCACGACCCATGGGTTTGTACGTATGGATGGGATGTCCACCATGTGCAGGTAGCGGTATCGCCGTAAGGTTGTTCGTCCAAAAGTTCGCAAATAATCACGGTTCGAACTAGAACACTCACAAGAACGTATCATACACAACGGTCATAATACGCGGTTATAACCCGTGTGATCACCTGCAGCACTGATTTCCATAAGTGTATATATTTTGCCAGTGCCGGTTCGTGCCCGTGTATGGGTCGCTACGATACCAATTTTCTAGTAGGCATAGCGTCACACTTTTCAATTTAAAAAATCTTTTTTTTTTTACATGATACGTTCTTTGCACGGTCATGGTGTTGGTGCCGTTTATTGGATCAACTCCTTAAACGTTAACGGCCAAATGGTCAACGAACTTGATTTTTTGCGAAAACGCTTCTCATTCATAATTTACAACAATACAACGGATATTATTTTAGTTTGAACATTGTGACGTCTCTGTACACATTCTTCCCCCAATTTGGGGATCTTCCCTACTTCCTGTTCAAGTTCAAGGAGAATAAACTGCAGCAATCCCCGACCCCTGTTATTAGGGATATGAAACATAAGACGTAGAATCTCTACCTCCAATCGAAATAGCACTTTATCCCTCCAACTTAAAGTGTACTTTCCCTAACTTACGGAAGCTGTGGGGACTACCGACAAAATATTTGATTGCTTGAATATGAATTGAAAGATGAATCAAATAACGTGGAATCATTTCCTATTTGTAATAAAGTCTAAAATTGCTGACGTTTTACGTCGACACTACCTATTATCCTTATAAATTTGATTTTAAAGGGATGCCGAAATTTGAATCTTACTTTGTTGGCCAATTTTTACCGATGTTAAACAAACTTGAGTTCTATTTTAAAGCAGTTAAAGCTTATTTCGTATTGACAGGTGGCAAATTAGCACGCAAAAACTTAGCTGGGGCTACAACATATGGCAAGCAGATTTTACCTCCACAAGTCCAGTTGAGTCCATTGGCATCCGGAGTAATCAGAGAAGTTAGGGTTCCTTACGAAACACATTATGGAGAAACAATAGTAACAAAATTTATTAAATACGAGACAATACAATACAGTATAATAATGCTGAATGACCAGGTAATTTCTGTGATTCCCCAACAATTTATTATAGATTTATGTACTTATTGTTGTTGGAGACAGACAAATATAATTGATTTATTTATAATGGACCTTGTTTTGACCAAGGCATAGGTTTTTAATCATCAAGTTAATCGTTGTCAACCCGAGATATATTTTTATGCAATCGATCTTATTATGATGTGTAGTTATGAAGTACACATCTTTCACTAGATAATATATCTTGAAAAAAACAGACAGAACATATCATAAACTTATGTAAAAGTAACCCAGTAAAGACCTCTAGAAATCTGCTATTTTGCATGAATGTCGGTCCTAGATAATGTGATATTAATTTGAACAATATCTGCAGAAACCTTGTACATTTAATCGTAAATGGAGAAGATATTAATTAAGAATTAATTCTGTCACCGACGTAACTTTGCAGTGGTTTTAAAACATTAAGGCCAAATTAATAAATTGTAACTATATTTTTGCACAAGCGCTAAAATTTGCAGACCCTAACTTCAGGCTCTCCAAGTTAGAACAGCCGTAGTGTACATCAAGTGTATAATGAGTACGCGTCTATGAAGCTACGTGTTCGTGGAAGGGTAGCCTCGGAAGGCTAACAACTGCAATATGCTAAGACAGTGCGATGGAGTCGCGGCAGCCCACGTAGGAGATTGCGCGATGAGCTAGACTGATTCCTCCCGAATTGGCAAGAGGAAGCGCGGGCCCGCGATGGACGGAAGTAGTGAAGGGATATATAGGGCCTTTGCCCATTTGGAGTGGGGGGACAGAATAAGCTAACAAAAAAAAATTACAATATACCAGTCTTTTTCCTTAAATATATTTTTGCAAAATCAGATTCTCAACAGGATAATTCTCTCTCCAACTAAATAGCTGCGCTGATCCTCTCAATATGTTAAATTTTTTGCCTTTTTAGCCGGACTTGTTTCATAATGGGCAGTTTTTTGCCGGGATCGATAGTCGGATGAACGGACAGACAGATAGATACTTTGTATTAATGACAGGTGATGGGGCAATGACCGCTTTATGTACTATTGCTATGTAGTTCTGATATTATCCTTGTCATAATGATTGAAAGTTTTTTGCAGCTTCATGGAGCGCACTTTTTAGTTTGGTATTTTCTTGTTTTACTTACTATGAATGTGCCTTCTCGTAGAGTAGAAGCTAAAGAATGTACGTTGGTACTTAAGTGTTTTACTGATGTTGGTGCGGATGTTTAGTCTTCCAATCTTAATGATTGAACTGTGAGTGGTACTGATGTATCTACAATTCTACATACATACGCGTCTTGTCCGTGAACGAAAACTGGAAGTTGAGACTGGTCATCTCTTAACTGCCAGTGGTTTATTTTAATTTTTATCATCATCATCATTTTAACTGAAAGACTTTCACTGTTGGACCAAGGCCTCCCCAAGCGTCGCCACAACGGCTCGTCCTGTGCGTCTTGAATCCATCGGATTCGAGAAACCCTGACCAGGTCATCGGTGGGCGGCCTTCCAACGCTGCGGTTTCCGCTACACGATTGCCACTGCAGAATCTTTCGGCCTTAACGGCTATCTGTTCTGTGTACAATGTGTCCTGTCCATTGCCACTTAAGTTTGGCGATTCATTTAATTGTTGTACATAATTCAAACATCTATTTGCTTTAAATAAACACACATAAATACTTTGCATTACAAGTTTTCTACTGCCTTTATCAGCTTGAGTAACTTATAGCAACCATTGAAGGAAACGCAAAACTGCCAGCACCATTAACCACATTGCTTCACCATGGAAGTTATGAAAGTGTAATGATACTCCTCACTTGATTGTCTCATGTATGTCAAGTACCACTCACCAGCAACAATGGGCCAGTGATGTGAAACCATAGTGCAGTGCCGACCGATTAGTAGAGTAGGGTTACTCGATGGTCTGTTATTAACTGCCGTGGGGGATCTCACGTGATTGTTTGTGTCCGTTCACTTGGTGGATGAATTGTGTATTTTTTAATGGTTAGGTTAGGTTAAAGGGAAAGCTGTGAACTTGGTCGTAAACTGGCTAGATAGCGCGACGATATCATCGTAAATTCCATAGATTTTGACAATTTTTGTAGCTGTTAGAATGTCGCTGGATCCCGGGACGATTACTAATGGGAAACGGAAATTATACATATGAGATACCGTGGTCCTGTCCTGTTATCCTAGCCAAGTTACAATCGTTTCGTTAACGTCGAACGCTTTGAGTTTTCCAAACCCCAACGCTCAGCCACGTAGTCAGAACAAGGGAATTGAAAGCGTGGCCAATCCCAAACGCGAAACGATCGTAACTTGGTTAGAAGGGGGAGGGGCTGGTCTGCTAAAGGCAACAGGAGGAATATGGGTGGGTTTTCAAGTCTGATACTCCATCTGCTCGCTCCTACTAGAGCAAAAGGTTTTGTTGAAAAAAAAATGTCACTTTGTCTCGTTGAACAGAAAGTGCTTGTTTTATAAAAAAAAATTGAAGTTTTTCAAAAACTGATTGAAGTGATTCTTTTTGACTTCTTCAAGTACCTAGTCTCCATACAGGAGTCTCGCTCGTTTAAATAAATGAATTTTAAACAATTGACGCCACTTGAACCTCGTGTTGCTGACACGTGGCGGGTCAAGAGGTCATACTTATCAATCAACAGAGGTACTAGCTCCTTAATCGATTATTGTTTGATTATTATTTATATATTATGTTCCTCTGACAAGGACTGGTCAGTTTTTGTTGACGGTACGGGTGATATTTCGTAATACGCCACACCAGGCTGACATAGACTTCGGGATTGGTCAAAAGCGTTATTGGTGGGTGCTTTTTAGTCTATTAAAGTATAAGAGTCTACCCAGAGCAAAATAAGTTATTTGATAATGACGAAAAAGTGATAGAAACTGAAGCAAAAGTGAACTGATAGTGTCTTCATGTTAGATGAATATACTTATCATAATATTACATTAGTCTTTCTGGGAAAACAGTGGTGGTTGAGTAGTAACAGCCTCGACTTACGAGTTGTAGGTCGCCAGTTCAAAACCCAACCAGGCACATTACACAGAGTAATTTATTGCATCTCTACTGCACTTAAAACGATGAAGGAAAATATCGTGAAGAAACAGCAGGCAGCAGACATGTGACAATCACCAACACCCACTGGGCTCACGTGGTGGCCTATTCCCTCGCCTAGAGATGATTTTGCTATGTTTATGCTATTCAGTCTTCTTTCTAACATACCCAAAAGAAAACAAGAACACATTTAGACAATGCTATAATTTATCTCGGTCAAAACAAGCCACAAAAAATAACTACAAACGTACGTATAATTATACAAAGAAGCGTTGATGAAGCACCTAACATTAAATAGAGCATACGTGACTAGACTAGCTTCATTATTACATTCTGTACACACAAAAACTGCCAGGTGCTGTCCATTCTCACCCGTACATCTGTCGAGCCAGCCCCTCTAGCGACCCTTGCCGGTGGTATCACCCTACAAGGGCGATTTTGCTCAATGAACAATGCTACCTAAGCGGTGAAATTTGCACGAGCAAATAATCATGCTTAATCAGAAAAAGACCACTCAAAAAGAGGGTATATAATAATTGAATCTTATTTTTAAAACATAATCCGCTTTATTCCAAAACTTGGGACTGTTACTAGGTTTAATACCAATTAAATTGCGATCTGAATGTATTTTGGGACTATAGCTAAGTTTAATACCAATTTATTCGTTGAGTACCATCATAACCGAAACAATAGAAAGACAAAAGGTGTGCGTACGCCGGCTTTCGTTTGGGATTGGGGCTTGAGAGTTTAAATACGATTTAAAGGCATTTCTGGAACGATAACTTAGACCTTGTATTAGTTCCGAAATTACATTTCGATCGCGTTTTGAAATAAGATGGTTTATCTACACTAATATATTAAAGAAGTAATGTTTGTTTTTTTGTTTTTATGTTTTTTTGTTTGTAGGAGGTAATCTCTGGAACTACTGGTCCGATTGCAAAAAAATTAGCAACAATAGAAAGCTGCTTTACTCCTGAGTGACATAGGCTATATTTTATGTACGCGGGCGAAGCCGCTGACAAAAGCTAGTGTTTTAATAAAGGGTATCGCCATGGTTGGTAAAGTTATTGTAAAATTTGAAGCATCTGTTACTGGATTGCTGGAGTGATTTATAGTATGGATAGGATGACAGCAGGACGACAATTTGCATCTTTGAGATGAGAGAAAAGGATAGGTAGCTACACTGTATGAATCTGACAGCTATCACACTCACCATCTATAGGATGGTGAGTGTGACTGGAGTACCTGGAGTACCCAACTTGCAATCGTATTGTAAGTTGGGTACTCCAGGATTTAAAAGTTTGTGTTGATATAAGAGTACATACAGATATTTAACCAATGAAAAAAATTAATAAAATAAAACATAATCGTATACGAATAGGTATACCTTTTCCATAATTCACTGACCTCTCCAAACAGTATTGTCTAGGTAATGACAGCTTGGTAGTTGATAGGCGGCTGTCGCAAACGCCATTGGCTCGGCTATGATGCAAGCATGACGCAACCTGATGCAAGAGCTGCCCAAGCTAGCGGCTCGTGGGGTCCGGTGGTACTGTGCATGTACTTTAATACCATGGCACGTGGGTTACGGATAGGGTTGTCATGGTATTATGCAGATAAAGTACTTTGCTTATCATAGGTAAGAAAAAAAAATACATACATAGGGGTCTTTAAATCAAGAGTGAAAAGGTTACTTCTAGGCAAGCGTGCTCCATCGTCGACCACATCATCGCTTACCATCATGTGAAATTGTGGTTAAAGTATATATTTTTTTATTCTTAATGTTTAAAAACATGTTTTTATTGCTTTTAGCAAATTAATATCTGTAACGAAAGCACATTAACTTTAAAATAATAATAAAAAAAAAATATATGAAATTCAGACACGCTTTGTTTCTTTCGTCTCGTCATTTGCATTACAGATAAACGCTTTCTGTGAAAGCTGAAGTGGCAGTATACACAATATTTTTTAGAGACAGCACCAATCAATAAATTTCGTTTAGCATCAAAATACTTACGAATAACTTTTCCGAATTCTAAAAGAGTTCAAATCATGCGAAGTATTTTCAGGTAAGTATTCTATTGTTCTCATAAAGTATAGAGTACAATTACATGAAATAAAGTACAATACTTTATTAGTACGAGTGGTAACCCTAGTTACGTAGTGTCCATTTAAATTATACATTTTTCATGATGGACCTACCTGAGTTCAGATGCTTGTCTGACAGTAAACTTATTTAAAAAGTAATAATAAAATTGGAGTAAACACCATGAGCTTTGTTCATAAATTGAATAACATAGATACTTCCTTTTTTTTTGTTTTTTATTGGGGGCCTATGTCTAAAATCTATTCGGTCTTTTTAAACAGTGAACGCCTTTTGTGATAAAGATACGCTTGATTGTATACCATAAAAAAATAAAAATTACTGTATTGGAGATATTTACAGGGAAATAATAGCAGACTCTCGGCTTATATGCTTACTACCATTTGCCAGCGCCTTCACCCGCGTCTGTGGTTACTGCTCCGCTCCCATAGATCATAGCGTGATGCTATTATCGCCTATAGCCTTCGTCGAAAAATGGACTATCCAACACAAAAAATGTAATTGACATTGGACATGTAATTAAAAAAAAAACACAAATAATTCTTCAACTCGAAACTGCAGTTCCAAAGATTATTCCCTACATACAAACTTAAAAATTTTACCTCTTTATAAATCTATAGTATAGATACTATGACACTCGCAAAGGATAACTGAAAAAAAAAATCTTATGAGTTTAAGTCAGTAAAAGTTTGACTCTCTCTCTGTACCAAAAGTGGGAAAAACTATTAATTTAAATCAAACATCTAAGTAATAAAGAATTTCTTCAACTTGACAAGGATATTTGCTAGTATTAATGTTTATACCAAGTTGGTATTTTAATGGCGGCCAGTATATAATAGTTCGTCTATGTATATTGACATCAACAGTTAGATCAGCAGGCTATATTTATTTAGCCAACCTTGACACATCGCAAATGGGATGGCAGAATATTCATGACTTCCGACTTGATGCATGTCTTGTCTGAGTGTAAATAAATATATGGATATCTTTGTGACGACGTTTCGTCACATAGTATAAAGAGGAAAGATTGCGTGTGCGTAGTTATGTGTGCTTGTTTGTTCACGCTGTAGTGGCTGAACGAATTTTGATAATACTTGGTACTGTGGGACATCGGTTCTTGTCCTATGTCCTTGTTATGTTCTTGGATAGTTTTTTTCCAAATAGGATGCTCTTTACGCTGGAAGTACTTATGTTCTTTTAAGACGATTTTCTAATTTTTAAATTGACAAAGCATAATTTCAAAGTAAATATAAAACAAAGTTGCTTACCGCTGTCCCTATGTATGCTTAGATCTTTAAAAGTACGCAACGGATTTTGATGCGGTTTTTTTATAGATAGAGTGATTCAAGAGTAAGGTTTAGGTATGTGTATAATACATGTATAATATATTCAATATCAGTATCCGTGCGAAGCTGGGGCGGGTCGCTAGTTAATTATAAAATTAATAATTAGTAGCTAATTCTAATATTATCGCAAGTTCGTCTTTTACTTTTTCATATTAAAAAATAATTGGCACACAGGTGAATCATGACTTTTTTGCCATTGGAAACTATCAAATCATCCCTTCTTCGGGAGTATCTGACTTTTACTGACCCACCTGATTTTCTTCCGTTGCGTTTTGTGTTTCAGGATTACAGGTTCTTTTTCGAACAATCTCGCGGATAGGTATTATGGGAGACGTAACGACTTATAAAACGTCCGAAGGTAGTGCACAAATCCGCTAGTACAAGTTAGTTGTCTATAAACGGCTTCAAAGCTATTATAGTAGTAAACACTGCTAAATTAGTCAGGTTTTTGCCATGGGGGAAAACAAAGAGCAGCTCAATGTCAAAGACGAATAATTACAGCTGTCAGTAATCATGGTTCCGAGTCAATTAGTCATCAGTAGCCATCGATGGGGTCATCTAATACTCCGCAGTTTTAACTGTTTTATTTAATCATCGTGATATACAACTTTATGGCGTACCGTGGTCTATGGTCTTCTTCATAGCAAATTAAATAGGTTATTACATCTATCGTTAGAAGATACATATCGATGTCCTTGGGCAATAAGTCGCTAATCTAATGTGATTTTGTTTTGGCGACTTATTATCCGCAAATAAAGTCGCTAATCGTAATTTGATTTACTTATATCGACTTATTGTACGCAAATAAAGTGATAAAACATTGAATATACCAAATAATTAAATACGAATACAACCAAACATAGAACCTCCACCTTTTCGAAGTTGGTTTAAAAATAACCTACAATCCGTTCCAAATGAGAATAGGATCGATGGCAATGTAGTGACGTCACGTCGAACTGTCAAATCGAAGAAATTAGGTAGAGTGAACAAAGAAAGATGTTTAAAAAAAATAATTTACGTACGAATCGTGAATGAAAAAAGTTTTATCAGAATACAGTTTTTCAATTTTGTTTATCTCTGTTTCACTGTGTGATGTGTCTGAGTAGTGGTAAATAGAAAAAAAAGGCGAATTGTTTCTAACAATAAAAATAAGAAAGAAAATAGTTTTTCTTGTAAACTATTTATGAGTTAAAACAATATATTTGGCAAATATATATTAAACCCTAACGTTTTTACTTCAACTAGAATTAACTAAAATTTAGTAAAAAAAAAAGCAAAAAAAAACTTTTTATTGATACGCAAATAAGATTTTTTTGCAAACCGTACTTTTCACTCAAAATTTGACAGATAGAGGTTATTGACTTTCCTGTTCTTATTTGGAACGCATAATACATATGATTCTGATTAGTGAAGTAAAAATTCTTCAGAAAACTCTTTCAACAATTTTTTTTTCAACTAAAAAAAAAACAGTAGAAACGACGGTGTTTATATTGTTGAAAGAGTTTTATGAAGAAAAAAAAAACAAATTTATCTCTTATACTTACATTTTATATCCCGTAACAATAAAAGGCACATGAGACCAAAAGTTTTGAATATACAAACAAGCGTGTTCGGCATAACTAGGCTTTTCACGTCAGTAACTAGAGCATGGAACCACTATGAAAAACATACTATAAATACTAGCTTCTACCAGCGGCTTCACCCGCGTGGAACTACGTACTTCCTCTCATACTACATAATATATTATAGCCTATATTATGTTCTTTTAATATATATGCTAAATTACTGTCATCATCATCATCATCATCAGCCTTTTTAATGTTCCCACTGCAGGGACACAGGCCTCCTCTCTCTAGGAGAGGGAATGGGCCATGATCCACCACGCGGGCCCAGTGCGGATTGGTGGATGTCACATATCTTCGAATTTTTGGTTCTAGGACATGCCGGTTTCCTCACGATGTTTTCCTTCACCGTTTTGAGAGCAGTGGTAATGAAATAAATTACACAAAGTAATGTGCCTGGCTGGGTTTGAACCTGTGACCTACAGCTTGTAAGTCGGGGCCTTTACCACTCGGCCACCACTGCTCTCAAATTACTGTAGTTTTCCTTTATATTATTGTATGATTACCCTAAATAAGCCTTTTCCTTTGAATACGGTTTTGCCAAAAGGTAATAAACTAGTTCGTATAAAGCAGTGGTTCTTAACCGGTGGTCCGCGGACCACTGATGGTCCCTGAATACATTCCAAGTGGTCCGCGAACCCATCGTAACTAAGCGACGTGACGTGATGAGATGAGTCGACACAATGCAAAAATCTGTAACTTTATTTTAGATTTTTGGGAAATAATAAATAAATAAACAACAGTCATAAAATTATGCGTGTTTTATTTACATAATGTACTTATCAAACACGATACTTAACTATAAGTATAAAAATAAAGGATTTATTTATTTACATTTAGGTACCGTATATTACCAATAAACCAACTGAGTGGTCCTTGGCAATACAGGAATTTAGTAAAATGGTCCCTCATGCCTAAGAGGTTAAGAACCACTGGTATAAAGCAACATCAACGATCAATTACAAGAAGAGTGAAATTTTGCACAATGCTTCTTTTTATGACGTAAGCGAACATTAAGAAAGGTTTTTCCAAAATTCACTTCAAACAAATAGATGAAACTTGTGTCGAAAGTTTGTGATAAACCTATTATCACGCGGGCGAAGCCGCTGACAGAAAGCTAGTTTGTAATAACCTTTCTTGCAGTCGGGTAAAATAAGAAGAAAATTAAATGTAAACTAAATGTACACACATTTATGTTAGTGTATTTGATAATAATTCCACACCAACCACGACCACCATCTGCCACATTCCGTTTCCCTTTCAACCTTATCACACAACAATGAGCCATTTCATAAGCCCACAGCGCTATCTGGGCTAATATCTCCAATAACTGTCCAGCATTCATCAGGAGTCAATCGGGCCAAGAGATAACCATAACGAGTCGGGTGACAAGGTTCGATTGTATATATAAAGCGGTTGATGTTCTGTTGATAACCCACACATAACAGAAATTTTACTGTTTAGCCACACAAGGGAATTAGTTCTCATTTTTGTCAATAGATGGCGTTGTTAGTTCACCTCCGATTCCTAAATCGCGGTGTTAAGATTCTCCGCTAATACTATAAGGTGTTGAAGTAAGATTTTTATTGTCAGTCCATAAAGCTAGTAAAACCATTATAACAGTGTATTTCGTGGTGTAAGCAGTATATAAAATATCGAATTGTTTACGAACTAGGCTTCTGCCAGCGGCTTTTCACCCGTTTCAAAGTAGGGTTCTCCTTAGAAACATGAGACCTAGAATTTTGAAAACCCCCCCCCAAGACGAGGGTTATTCAATTTCAGAGCCACACGCGGGGCAGGCTATAAATTGACAGAGACTTCTTTGATTTGACAGAGCAATTCTTGGTAATGCCACTTGATTTGACAGAGCGATTCTTGGTAATCTAACTTGTGTAATATGGTGCAGGATCTGCCACAGGAAAACGCGATTGTGTAGATAAAGCTTTTAGTCATTGTTACAATGGTTTTTTTATGGTTTGAGGGCAGGAAGGAACGAGGAAGTCAGATATCCATAAAACAATTAGGTTGCTTGTCATTTCATATAATCAAGTTTTTATAAAAAAAGTTTTTTTTTACGCCCGTTTGATCTTAGAGAGTCTGTTAGTTAGGCTCTGAGAATTTTAGCGCTTGAAAACTCGTATAAAAATAAAGGCTTTGAAAAAATAAATGCCAATAACAGTTATTTACAGCAATAACAACTATGAATTATATAAACCATATATTTTTTACGAGTTTTCAAGTGCTAAAATTCTTCTAACTTCAAACTCGCCAAGATCCGACGGCCATACTGTGAGAAGCTATGTTATTATGATGATTTGAATTTAACATTAAAAAAAAAGATTAAGATTAATGCGGCGAAGACCGAGTACTTGGCCTGTAACACAACTAACGCTACTCCTGTTCGCATTGGCGAAGACACAGTCGAGCGCACGGAACAGGTCAGGGGCCCTAGACAAGTGGCAATCGCTCCGTGTCGAATCCTTTTCTAAGTTCGATTTCGCCTTAACGATGTCGACCACAAAATGGTAGACAAAGTGACATCGACTAACATATCGATAAGTCGAAGTGTTGGTTCGATAAAATAACAACTTCTTGGCTATGGTTATCGAATTAAAACGTCCCATTTGACGTATAAACAACTAATAACAATTAGCGAATCGAAAACGTTTGACCACGTGACTTTTCGAAGGCATATGTCAGTTCCATACATTTCGGAGTTTCGAATTTCGTTATCGTTAGTGAGATGTGACTTTGTCTAAGCCCCCAGGTACTTGGGGTCGGTGCTCCACGAGTCCGGGGACGTCGATTGCGACGTCGACTCACGTATCTCGGCGGCCTGGGCGAAATAGCGTGAGGTGGCGGGGGTTATCTGTGACCCCAAAATGCCGGTTAGGCTCAAAGGACAGGTCTATAAGACCATCATTAGGCCTGTCCTTTTGTATGGCAGTGAAGCGTGGCCTGTACTTGAGCGACATAAGCAAAGCCTGCGTGTCACGGAAATGAATATGCTGGACGATATGCGTGCTAATGGGCTTAAGGCAGAGGACGCAAAAGACCGAGCGAAGTGGAGACGACTAGGCAGGAAAGCGGACCCCGGGCACCGAGGTGAAAGCCAAGGTAGCAACCGGGACTTACGCTAGGCTGATGATGATTAAAAAAAAGAATGAATTTTCTTTTTTTTGTGACGGTTTATGTTACACTAAAATAATTGCTAAAGGTAAAATAATTATGTTACTTACAAGCTCAGTTTCAAATAATCCTAAAATAATAACTTACATATACAAATGACTCAGTTTTGAGAGGAAAACAACAACCTTTTTCTACAAATAACCGCAACAAACAAGTTAATTTTAAAATTTAAAGGGGAAATTAGCGTTATATATATTTCAGGAGCAGTTGTGTTCCAGTAATGTAGACCTTGACTTACGACTTGTATATCGTAAGTTCGAACCCAGCAAGGCGCTATGAGTTGTGTAATTTATGTATGTTATGACGAAAAACATCATGAGGAAAACGGCATGTTCTTAAACTAAAAATTGAAGACATGTGACATCCACCAACTTGCATTGGGTCAGCGTAGTGGATTACAGCCATTCCTTCTCTTAGACAGGAGCCCTGAGTCCTAACAGTGGGTATATTATCGTAGGGACTCTGCAAAAGGGTCGAAGCCTACGCCCAGGGTCTCTTTCTGAAAGGAAGGCTTGGCCTCAGTGCGAAGGGCAGAGAAGCAACGGGGTGGGGTGTTTAGTCAGTAAGAGTCTGACATTGTTCCCCGCTCCGCCCAAGAGCGGGATTCGTCATTGGATGATTTTTGCCCACCATAACAAAAAAGTGGGAATATTATAAGGCTGAACATTTATTTGTATAAGTTAATACCACTATCAGTCAATAGTACGCTAATCTACTCAAGATAAATTAACATAATGATATATATGCACTCGTTTTCAACAGCCTGTTATATCAAAAGCGGTCGAGTGTTTTAGGAGATTATGTCACACAAAAATGTTAATAAAACCTTTAGAGAAATATGTGGGGTCGTTATGTGAAGTGTGAGAGATCACTTTGTAGTTAATATACACTTTGTTTGAATAATTTTATTTGAAAAAATTAACAGTAATAATAAAACAGTGAGCGAGTTAAAAAAAAATAGCTTCGAAAAGGTTCAATGTTATAAATATCCAACACTTAAATTTGTAAAAAAATAAAAAGCCCGTTTTGTTGTAGCTATTTTACTTTAAAAATTTACTACAATAAAGTGATCGAATTTTTCAGGTTTTAGTATTAAAATCTCATTGTAACATTGAATATAAATTAAAAAAAAAGAAACCCTTAATATTCTACCTACACAGAAACATAACCTATTTGGTCCTATTTGGTAACACATATAGTTCATGTACAAAGCGAACTTTACTCAGCAATGAAGTTTTTCCCAGCAAACCTTTGAGTTATAGAGAGAGAACATATTCGAGGGTAGGATCCAGTGTACATTATACTAGTAAACAAGCCGATGGATTGAATACTGAGTATATTGCGCCAAGTCACATTAGAATTCATCAGCGCCTTCCTGTCTGCTGGTCCCATCAAGTGGGGTCGCCAATTCGTCTACGATGCACTGATGGCCTTTCTTGGATAATAGCAAAAACACTGGTTGCGATTGCTGGCGCGGCAGTAGATTGTTACTAACCCGTTAGTTGATAAGTTTCTTACTTACCATTGGACCCCTGTTGTCTTCTTGAATAAAAAATATTATTATTATAGCCTTTTTTAGAAAGCATGATACTCAAAAGTTTTTCATAAGCTTTCCACTCACAACAGGTTTTTTAATGGTGAGAAAAATATCACTCAATGGTATCTCCCGCCCTTGGGCTGAGCGGAAGATAGTGTCAGACTTTTACTGACTAAAAACAGTTTTACGCGCGGGAACAGTACTCGTCGTCGAAGATTTGGGTTCGGTTCAGACGATCGGCAAGCGAGCTACCTATTGCTCTGCATCCGTCCACCCACAACAGTGGGTTTTGCTTTGTTATTATCATCTTTTACTGTTCTGTGCTAGACTCAAAAGTAGTTACAGTGAGGTACAATGAAAAATAGGTTATTTGATCCAGCTGGTCTTTATAAAATTACTAGCTTTTGAAAGCGCGGGTGGTCACATACACGTGAAGGTGGAAATTGACCCAAATTCTCAGACTTAATCTACTTATGTGCCAAATTCGTTCAGCAATTTCAGCCATGAACGAGTGAGAAATATACTAGTAACACCAACTTTCACCTTCATAATATTGCTGTAATTATAGTGATAATGTGATAATAGTGGACTTCTAGAAACATCCATTACCAGCTTTGATATTCAACTGTTCTCCATAAAATCCTCATCAAGTTAGTACATAGCGTACAATTGTCCCCGGAGACAGTTCTATCTTCATTAAACGGTTGTTCACTCCTCAGGAATTTTAATATGCCGACCACTGACGCCTTTATGCCTTCATACACTCAGATATCTTATGTCGAGTGGCGAGAGTTTTTTAAGTTGGTCGTTTTTATTGAAAACGTTTTGAGGAATGCTTTAAATGTAACATAAGAAGGGTTTGTTGCTTCAAAAGTTTGAAACAATAGGGGGCCTAGATTAGGTCCCTGAGGAAGTTTGAAAAAAGTGACATTTCGGCAGAGCATGTGAATCCCGTATCAATTTTTGACTTTGATAACGTTGTTGTTTGAGGATTGCTTCGACTGCAGAGTTGACGCATTGATTGATCGATTGACTGCTACGCAGCATGTTGCTGATTCGATTCCAGCACTGAACAAATATTTGAATGGCCTACAGGCTCATTGATGCGTGTTCTAGGTCTGGGTGTCTTGTGGTTTGGCGTGGTATGTGAGTTTACAAGTTTGTGAACGCACTCACGAAATAGGAATTTTAGTCTAGTTATTCCTAGTATGAAGCTAAGATATTTTTAAATCTTGAACCCAATGATTAGAGCTACACACGTATTCAAAAATGCAAATGTAATTGATATTTGATTCTGACCTTAACATCATATTTCCGTATTTTGTCATTATTGGATGGTCACGTATCTGGTGTTACCATGTAATTAAGTATAAGACTAAAGAAGTAAAGACCGGTACAACAATGAGCTATTTCAGTGGAAATGGAGCATTCTGGTGTTTTGATTCAAATGCTAAGTGGAAATTGTCGCTATCACTTCCGGAGTAACGTGAACCAATTCATTGACGTCGTCAATACGTGTGCGGATACGGGTTGTTTGAATTTGTTTCGTCATTATGGCAATCATACTCGTTGTTAAGTTAAATAACTTGTCTAACAAATCAATGTTTATGTTCGACTATTTTTAATGTAGCTTTAAATTGTAAAAGTAACAACTATTGCATTGTGGTTCAATTTTACACATTTGAGAAAAATACTTAATAACTGAAAGAAACAATTAAAAAGCTTGTAATAATAAACCATCCATATTCAGTACAGTACGGCCGTCGGATCTTGGGGAGTCTGAAGTCAGGCTCTGCGAATTTTAGCGCTTGAAAACTCTTACAAAAATAAATAGTCCAAGATCCCAGAGCGATCTGACGTAACTTATTTTCAAATGGATGAAACCTTAAGTTCTCAGTAGCGTCTCATGTGTTTTGACTACCTGTGAGTTTATGGAGCTTGCCGTCGGGCACTTAGCCAGGTACCAGGTGAGAAAGGTAACTAAAAATAAGAGTAACTTAACTTAAATTCTAATGGCTGATTTTTGTATATGTTTTGTACAATATTATTCTAAAGTAGTATCATAAGTTTCAGACACTTTCCATGGGCCAAAACTTTGGTCAGACGCTTTGAAGCTCAAAAAAAAAATTAAACAACTTTATTTATTTTTAAATGTCTGACTTTTGAATATGTTATTAAGACATTTATCATTAAGTTGTATTTCATTTGTCAGACAAATTCTAATGACCCAACAACCCTTAAAAACTAAAATTATCAGCCAGAAATTTTAGCGCGAGAGCACTATGCGCATGCGCCTTAAAGTTGAATATTTGAATATTTTTTAAGTACTTACGATTTTTAACTCAATATTTTCTCAGGTCTTTCTAAATTAACCAAACTTAAACATTAAAGTAATCATTAATTAATAAGTAACTCAATCAATTCATTGCATATATATTCGGGAGACAAAATTTATTCGGAGTAATTCTGTTTTATGAAAAATTATTTTTATTTTATTCAATTATAAAAAGGTGACAGTTGAAAAAATTGAATGAAATAATTTCATAAAAAATATTGAACTTTGAAAAGTTCAAGCAAGTACTTGTTCATCTTTTAATTGTCGTAATCATCGTCACAATCAATAGAATTTTCATCATTCGCCCAATCATGATTTTGTCCATTCGTGTCGTCATCTTCATCATCATCAGCTGTATTGTCGTTGCTGGCAGCTTCTTCTGAAAAAAATAGTTCAAAAAAATTAAAAAAAAACATAAAAGTACGGGTAGAAAAAAAAAAATAATTTGTCAAAGTACACTACCTGATTTTTGGAGTGATTCACTAACAGCTCCAGGTAATTGGTCACCATCAAACCAATGAAAGTGATACTGGTTCTCTTCTAAAGTCCACCCGTTGTTTTCAGGAGTGAAAATGGTAGGTTGTTTTTGATGAGCATAATTCCATATGCTTGCAATGTAATTTGCTCGGAGGAATTGTTGAAATAATTCAGATTTACATGGTGGTAAACTGCTGGCATCAAAATTTTTTAAATTTTTTGGTTGGAACTCTTCGTTAATGTTAAATACGCTGTAATAGAATTAAGAGGAAGGGAACCGAGTTATTGTAGACGTCTCACTCGCTCTAAAACGCATTTATAGTGCTCTCGCGCTAATATTCCTGGCTGATAATTTTAGTTTTTAAGGGTTGTTGGGTCATTAGAATTTGTCTGACAAATGAAATATAACTTAATGATAAATGCCTTAATAACATATTCAAAAGTCAGACATTTAAAAATAAATAAAGTTGTTTAATTTTATTTTTGAGCTTTAAAGCGTCTGACCAAAGTTTTGGCCCATGGAAAGTGTCTGACACTTATGATACTACTTTAGAATAATATTGTACAAAACATATACAAAAATCAGCCATTAGAATTTAAGTTAAGTTACTCTTATTTTTAGTTACCTTTCTCACCTGGTACCTGGCTAAGTGCCCGACGGCAAGCTCCATAAACTCACAGGTAGTCAAAACACATGAGACGCTACTGAGAACTTAAGGTTTTATCCATTTGAAAATAAGTTACGTCAGATCGCTCTGGGATCTTACTCTAAAAGGTTTTAAAAAAATAGATTTTCTATAAATAAACGTCTTATCTTATCTACATTTCTTTCCAGACGCACAAACTGTACGCGCTGCGGTACTGGGGCTGCGAGCTGCTGTGCCTCATCAACATCGTGCTGCAGCTGTGGATGATGGACAGCTTCTTCAACGGGGAGTTCTTCTCCTACGGCACCAGGGTGCTGGGCTACAGCGAGGTGCCACAGGAAGAGAGGTATGTTCCTAGAGCTGGTTTGACGTGTGGTGTGTGGAAACTAATTGGAATTTTATATTACTCGTATAAACTAATGCTTGACAGTATTTAGATACACATAGTAGATAGTGACATTAAGCAGTGATGCAATCGCTTGTTTATGGTGAAGCACACTAGTTTATTAAGAGCTGATTTATCCTTTTATTGTTTAAAAAATGCACAGTATACATGTCTAATATATTGTCTTTGCATGAGCATTTATTTTACGACAATTCTCTTAATTTAATTTATGATTTAGGTAATGTAATAATAACAATGTTATTTTAATTTAGTCTTAGTATTTTATTTTTAATGTTTTATTTTGTAAAGACAATTTTCAATTTTAATCTAATTATAATGATTAATTAAGACCTACTGTAAATGTTGTGCATTGCAACGTTGTGACTTTTTTACACAGGTTATAAATATATTATAATCAATGTTTTGTAAATAAGTCGTTGGTGTGCGTACATAAATTAAAAAAAAATCCATGTGTTAGTAATGATAAAGTACATACACAAGTAGATAACTGACGGCCAGCCAGTCTATCCAAGTAATGAACAATAGCCTCACAGTTTTCCACTCCTAACTGGTCCTAACTCCAACTCTCTGGTTCCAGATACGACCCGATGATCTACATCTTCCCTCGCATCACAAAGTGCACGTTCCACAAGTTCGGTGCATCAGGCAGCATACAGACGCACGACAGCCTCTGCATCTTGCCGCTGAACATCGTCAACGAGAAGACCTACATCTTCCTGTGGTTCTGGTACATCATTCTGGCGGTGGTGCTGTCTTTGCTTATTGTTTACCGGTAAGTTCTGCAAAAAAAAAAAATGATAGAGATCGTATGCGTTAGTTATAGAGGAATTGGGAGGGGTGGTTTGTGAGATCAAGGAGTGTTGCGACTATGAAATCATTAAGGCTAAGTAGGAACGGGGTAGATTGTTTAGTTAGTAAGAGTCTGACACTGTTTCCCGCTCCGCCTAAGGGCGGGATTCGTCATTGGATGATTTTTACCTACCACAACAAAAAAGCTGCTGCCTGTGGATCCGCCCACGTGTTAGCACAAAATTATCCCAAGGGGACATACCCCCTATATAGACATGGTCTACTTGCTTCCGACGGTGAGCTACTCATTTCTTGCTTCGTCCACAGCCCGCTCTTACAGTGATCTTTTTTTATGGTGGGCAAAAATCATCCAAGGAAGAATCGCGCTCTTGAGCGGTTAGCGGGAAACAGTGTCACACTACTGACTAAACACACAACCCTGTTCCTTTGCCTTCCGCACACTGGAGCCAAGCTTTCCTTTCAGAAAGAGATCTTGGGCCCCAGTAGGCTTCAACCCCTATGCTGGGTCGTAGGGACCCAGCAAAAGGGTTGAAGAGTTGAAGGCATCCAATTTTTTTGAATAGTTGAAGGTTTTGCTGACAACTCCTTAAAGAGAGCGCCGTCGACGACTTACTTACGGTGATCTTGAATCGCCAATTCTCGTGGGATCTGGAGCATATAGCAGCAAATCTAGACTTGGGACATTGTAAAAATCTCTGCCATTACCAACAGAACAAACAGGCGGTACATCATACCGCGACAGTCCATGCCTTATCAGTGTACACAGCGGTACCTGCATAACGAGGCGCCGATAGCGGCTATAGCCTAATTATGATAATGCTGTGTGCTTAAGTACCTTGTCACACTTGATTTGTGTCGCATGCATCATTTTGCTATGACGACCTTTTGAGATTAGGTAATATGTTCTCGTCAACTGTCCTGTCTAGGGACTCTGCATAAGGGTTGAAGCCTACTGGGGCCCAGGGTCTCTTTCTGAAAGGAAGGCTTGGCCCCAAGGGCCAAGAAGGAATGGAGTGAAGTTGTGTACTGCTGAACTAGACTTTATTTGGCGCAGTTATGAGACATACATGATAGGTACCAGTAGTTTTAAGTCAAGATTTAAATCCGTTTAGACGCAGAATGTCCGATTCGCAAAATATCAAGCGGCCGAAAAATGTCCAATTCGCAGAATGTCCAGTATTCATCATAACTTCTTCATCTTTTAATTTTGTGTGAAAGCCTCCACACAAAATTAAAAGATTTTTTATGGTTGAAAAAAAAAAAAAAACACTGTCAGTGACCCAACCCATTCCTTCTTAGCCCTCATTTCGGGGTAGGACCTTTCTTTTAAAAACCGGACCGAGGCCCCAGTAGGCTTCGGCCGACGGGCGATGCATGCAGTATAAACAACCAGGCTTAATGCTTTGTACGGATTATCTTTAATAAATCTGGCTTCGTCCATTCCAGGCTGGTGATAATCTTCGTGCCCTCAGTCCGGCCGCGCCTGCTGCACGCGCGCTCCCGCACCCTCGCCATGGAGACCGCGGTCCTGGTGTCCCGCCGCACCGACATCGGAGACTGGTGGCTCCTGTACATGCTGGCACGCAACATGGACCCGCTTATATACAGGTATGATTGAAACTATTTAGGGAACTGTCTCCTGAGATACATGTTCACTACATATCGGGAACAGGGGAACAGGGTCCAAGCTACCGGTGGTTAGGGCTCCAGAGACAGGATCTTATATTATTATTATTATTTACCAGCTAAACTAAACATGATTTGGGTCGAAACCCAAATCATGTTTAGCTGGTAAATAATAACTGGCTCACTGGGGCCAAGGGTTCGTATTTGAAAGGAGGGCTCTGGCCCAGGTATAATAGCAACGTAGGAACGAGGTGAGTTGTTCAGTCAGTAACAGACTGTCACTATTTCCTGCTCCGCCTAAGAATGGGAATTGTTGGACGTTTACTCACCCTAAAAAAAAACATGATTTAGGTGCAGGCTTGCCGACGGCGAATGGGTAGCTCGCTTGTCCAGCCGTCTGGTAACCGACAGGATTGAGTCCAAATTGTTAAAAAAATTGTAGCCTGTGATGGGCTGCAGTATTCAGCACTCGAACTAACTCTGCTGCAAGCCCGTTGACAATAGTGTAGTATTTTTTACCGGAATTGCAATTTCTAAGCTCCTCATAATTTTACTCTTCATATAACAAGCGTCTTGTGGCTGCGCTTGGGAGAGGCCTATGTCCAATAGTGGATGTCTTTTGGCTGAAATGATGATGATGAGGATAAACGAGTATCCACCACTAACATAATAACATTGTGACTTCCAGAGAGCTGATCTCGGAGCTGGCCAAGCGCATGGGCGAGAAGCCGGCGCGCGCGTGACAGCCGCCGCCCAGCGTCGCCGTGCTCGGCGTCTGACACCACCCCTGCACCCCCACACCCAGCACCCAGCTCTACACACCTGGAACGAGCCCCACGTACTCATCTACAAGATACCAACCCCTCGGAAGGACTCCCAGTATCGAACCCCGTCATTTTTCTACTGGACACCAACCTCCTTGAATAAACTCCACAACATTCACTGCAAACTTCATGAGAGGTATAAAAATAATGCAAAAAAACAAACATCTTTTTTTGTATTTGAATTTAGAAACTCAGATCATGTTTTGGGAATATGAACTCAATGGTATACACAATAAAGTTTAAATTATTTTAGAAGTAAGAGTTTTGGATTAAAATAAAAATTTTAAAATCAATTTTGCATGCAGAACAGCGAAGGAGATAGTCAGTTGAATCAATTTTGAAAATAGAACGCTAAATAAAATAGTGTAATTTGATTTTTTTTAATTTTGAATGAATTGTTGAATTTTACATAATCTTTGATTCTAAATTCAAATATAGGAAGAAGTGTTTGAAAATGTCGCTTCTACTTGGTTTTTTATACTAAAAATTTTCTTTTTACACCTCCAAGTCAACATCTTTAAAGCTAGCAAGCGTTCTTGTAAGCCTTCATAATTATTTTGGTTGACTTCTAGTTATTAAATCAAATATCGCCCATTTGTACTTTTATATACACTTGACCGTAAGTCCAGTAGTTTGAAAATATTGTAATGGTCTAAGCACCTCGACTTCTTTATTACATTATCGAACAAATCATTTTAGGGAGGTGCCAGAAATTTTTCTATAACATCTAAAGTGATCAGTAGTAAAACAGATATATTAAATGTAGTATTTTTTCAGCTGTAGTCGACAATCGTCAATTACTTGCCCAATGTCGCTATTAAAAAGTTTTTGCATTCCACGACGACGCATCACATCCCTTATGGCGATAGCATAAGGTTCAAATTGCAATGTTGTCCGTCGTCGCGAAATGGAATAGATTTAGCGTATAATACTCTACTTAAGTTTTCGCAATAGAAGCTAATCGTGAAAATGTAAGAAACGATTTATTTGAAAGGTTTGCCCCTCGGTTACTGGACGGAAATTATTAATTCGTCACATAATAAATGTTAAGTGATATGTAGTGACCGACTGAAGTATTTACAATTTACAGCCAAAGCCGAAACCGTGTCTAAATATTCGGCTATTCTTCGAGTTTCGGCCGAAACTGAAACTGACGAGGTAACCTAAAAACTGACGGGAAATAAAAATAATATTTCAATAACCTTAATTATGTAGTTATAATCTTCATAAAATACTAAATAAATTAATAAATCGAAAATTACCCAAAAATTATAACATTCATAGATATATATCATAACCACTAGTTCAAAGACGAATATTAGGCTACTTTAACGCCGAAATCAAAACACCAGCCGAAACCAGTTTTTTAGAGGAAAGCTGGCCGAAACGGAATCTTCGGTCGGTTTCTAGTTTTATTGAACGCAATAAATAATGGTTTTACAATTTACTACATTAATCTTTGCGATAATTTTCGTTCCAGAAACTGAGCTGTTTTAAGGCCATAATTTTAATAGCACTATTAGTTAATAATTTTGAATGTTATAAGCAGATTTTCCGCATTGCGACCGGATATTGCTACGAATAGCGTCCGTAAAATTCTAAAAATATGAAATCTCTGCTAGAAATCTGAATTATTTGTATAGTTTAAGCTCACAAATCTATTTCATATTTTTCTTTACTTTAATATGACATTAGATGAAAACTGTCCGTCTGAACAACGAAATATGTACCTAAAGTACTAAATCTCGATTATTATAACATTTGGTTGTTTTTATAAGTATTTATATGTAGTCATTCTTAATCACTGCCATTTATGTTTTCAAGAAAATGGTCTTTTCTAACATGACGTGTCCATATTTTTTATCTTGGAAAGACAGTCCATGACTTATTAACTTTTAATGTGTATGAGTATTAAAAAAATAAATAACATCACTTGAAACCTTACAGAAATAAAAAAAAATAGTTTTACTATAGTAGACAGCCAGATAAATTTGTCATAAAGTGCATTGACCTGTCCTTTATACCTCTACATTTTACTATAGTTCCATCGTCGGCCACATCGTCACAGAAATAATATAAAAAATATGTATGTAGATGGATCAATGAATGAAATAACTTTAGCTGGGGCCTAGCATATCATAGCCTTATAACATTCCCACTATTGGGACTTAGGCCTCGCTAGGAGAAGGAATGGGCCATATGTTACGTCTTCGAATCTGGGGCTTACTATTGTAAAACTCACCTTGTTATTGATGGAGGACTTTATGAACACTAGAAGCTCCTCAAAGTATTAAAAACTTTAAAACCAAGTGTTACTACAATACAGAAAACACACAGATCACATCTAATAAGATATATTTTACACAATTAAATAACTATTATAGTTATTTAATTGTGTAAAATATATCTTATTCATCATCACATACACATCACATCATACATCACAAAACGCACAGAATTTGTGCTAATACAACTCACAATTATTATAATATTTTTTCTCTCTAATTGGAACCTCATTTTTAGTTCAATTTAAAATTAATATATCTTTAGTTATATTAGATCTGAAATTGGGGATTGTAATAATAGTTTTTTTTTAAATATACTTTTATTCTACTAATGGTTGTAAGCCAAACCAAATCTGAATGTTTAAAATCCCCTGATCTGAGTAAAAAGACATTTTTACTAAACAGTTTTAATGCATATCATGTAGCTAGTTTTTTTTTTACAATTATTTTAATGTACTCATATACTCTGACAGTTGTTTTTTTTTTATTATTATTTAATTTTAATATCATTTATCTTTTGGTGGTGTGAAGTTATTTTTATTCATGTCTCAAAATAATCTGAATCATATCTTAGCACAAATGTTTTTACAATTTTAGTATGGCAACATTTTATTGTATGTATTTTTTTTATAATGGCAATTCACTTTTTATTGTCTCGATTATAAGACTTCAGTTTTTGCGCCTTTTTATATTGGACTTTTGGCCTCTTTTGGTCCATTATATATAAAAACTTTTATGTAATAGTAGAGACAAGCACTGACATGATCAGATGGACTGGAAATGTATGGCCTTATCTGTAGTGTTGTATGAAATGTATGGACTTGCATGACTATCGTGGTTTTTGACAATTTTGACTAAACTTGCAAGCGTAAACGTATTATGGCAAAAAAGTAAGTGTTGTGTAAAAAAGGTACAGTTTACGGCCTTAGCATTTGGATATTTCCAATTTTATATTTGAAGGTAGTCAGTGATATATTGTATTATTTGTGTATTTATACTATATTAGAACTAGTTATACAATTTATTTAAGTGAAGCAAAAGAAAAACTTTGTATTTTAGTTTTTTCTAAAGTGACGGTGCCGCCCTCTCGCGGCTCGTATCAATCGTAACGAGTGTTGTGATTATCTGACAGTCGGTGTTCATTTTTCTAATAAAATTATAAACTCCGTTATATTGGAGTGTTTTTTAGCATTTTCGCTGTTTTGCGCGTTGAAAGTTGACTTTTAGATGAATTGTTAAGTTTTAATATTGAAATCATTTTTTACTTGTTGTGGTGAAGACTTCCCTCGATCAACATTCCTAAAAACATGGAGAAATATGACTATATATATCTTTAAATATGTAATTCTTCTGTATGTGTGTTTGTCACTCCTAAACGGCTTGACCGATTTGAAAGTAATTTTGTATGTAAGTGTGTCCCTGAATGATTTGAAGATACAATTTGACCCGGTAGGTGGCGCTGCAATCGCGGGTTGTTAATTATTTTTCTGACATCGTGCCAATTGTCGTCTACCGGGACAGTTAATGTATTATATGAATTTGATGGTGGTTTTTAAATTTTGCCTTCGCTGCAATCAAGTTTTCATCTCATCAACATAAAATAGTGTTAATGAATCATTTAAATAAAATATGTAAATCAAAACTGATTCTAAAAGCGTTGCTTCGAATTAAATCATGATGATCGAATTTCATTTTTATACCAGGTAAATAGAATACGCAACGCCTAAACAAAAAGCGCTCAAGAAAAATGCCATAAAATATCACAAATATGTATAAAATCACAAAACATATATTATTTGTATATTTAGTGTACGTAAGAGTAATTATTTCGTCGCACGACTTGCGTGTGCGCAAGTTCGAGACAATTTCCATTTTAGTGACTTTTATATTTGTAAGTTAGGGTTTTTTTAATGTCATACACCGGTATTACGAAATGATTTTGAACATACGAGATTATAACCTAAAGGGATGCTGTTAAAACCTATTTTCGTTTGACTGAATGAAATTAAAAGAGAGAAATACAGTTAATCGGTGTATGACAAAGAATTATTGCAATTAAAGACAGAATGTAAATAGTGAATTTAATAGTTATACGTATGTTCCTAACACACGATTATTTTAGATTAATTTTAGGATCTGTTGAAAGATTTATGGAAAATGATATTTTTTCGCGCCTGAACTTGGTTGTCACTACATACAATACAGCCGTTCTGACTTGGCGAGCCTGAAGTAAGGCTCTGCGAACTTTAGCGCTTGTGTACTCGTAAAAAAATAAATGCCATTATAGTTCGTTTTTAAATTCTAGACTACGAACAACTCAGAATGTCACACTCTAGAAATATGTTCCCAATTTTATGGAGTTTGACATTTTAAGTTGTCAAATCGTAGTCTAGGATTAAAAAAACGAACTATAGCAGTTGTTATTGCTATTAAATACTTGGCATTTTTTTTTTTACTTTAAGTTTTGTAACCATCTCGCCAAGTTAGAGCGGCATTAGTGTACTTGACATTGCTGTCTGAAGTTTTTTAGATATATATATTTCTATTTTGGCTTAAAGGCTAACCAGAAATTATAAGAAAGCAATATAGCTTTTCATTTGATGCGCGAATATGTTTTATCTTATTTAAAAATAAGTGTCATGCAAATTGATTATTTTAAATGTGATAGAATAACATCACAATACTTTTCACTTTAGTTTTAAATGTAATATTATTTGTAACGATCCAGCATTTATTACATTTAGTTTAAATTGTGTTATTATTTATGTACTCTGTATGATACGTTCTCGAATTAAGACATTACCTTTTAAGTTATTAGTTTTTAAATTCGATATTTTTATTTGTCAAAAAGAAAAGTGAAATATATTACATTTTTATAAAAAGATTTTTGTTTGTATTATTTAGAATGAAATTAATAATATAAACCAATTTATTATTTTTCGTACATAAACCAAGAACAAAGTTAACAATGCAGTCGAAATTCATACACATGAAATTATGAATAACATACTTTTCATTCTTATCTGAAATATTCTTTGCCATTTAAAAAAACAGTTCAAATATTTTGTTTTTGAATGAATAATTCCTCTACTTATAGAAGTTTTTCTTTTTCGTGTCCAGTAAGTAATTCCATCTCACTATACTTACTCTCATATCTGCTCATTCTTTGAAAACAAAACTGCGTGAATATATCGTGAATATTTTGTTTAATTTCCGTAAACTGTAGTAACTTTTCATATGTAGCAGCTGATAGGAGACGCAATGTTTCATTATCAGATGGATTATACAAATATTATTCTTTTATATATCTGTTATTTTTTATTCCTGAAAACCAAAACTAATATGACACGGTAGAGGTGTGCCCCGCTTGGGGAGAGCATCGCCGTGTGCTCGTGAGGGCGATCGGCTCTGGTACACGTGAAGAAGATTGACAGGTGGTTGCGTACATACGTACATGTGTACGCAACCACCTGTCGAAGCAGTAACGCTAGCGAAGGAGGCGGGAACGGCCCTCACGCCCAAGCCGAAGGGATCTAGACCCCGATGTCCAGCCGCCATAGCGGACAGTGAAAATAAGTAGCTCGCTCTCCGGACCGTGGTCGTCATCGGCGCGTAGTTTTTCATGCGCGACTTAAGCAGATATCCGCAAATTCGAGGGGCTCAGCAGGATCAGTCTAAGCCCATGGGTACGCTTCTGAAAGGAAAATCCGTGGTCTTGAAACAAGGCAAAGAATGAACGTAGGAGTGGATTTAAATGGGTAGCAGTAAGTCTGACAAGCCTTGACTTCTTGCTCTGAGCGAGGCGAACGTGGCATTTTCTCGCTAGATGGCGCTGAACTATACTCGAGCTTTGAGTTACCCAGCATCCGCTGTAGGTACTACTTTTCATGAACGCAAAGGGCACTCCCTCTCGCTCCACTATTGAGCAGGAGAAGTCACTGAGTCACCGGGAGTGTTATGATCGAATTTACTACAGGCCCGGCGGTGGCTTGATGCGCCATTAAGTGTTTTAATGGAGTGATGTTTATTTGACTTCTACAATTATTGGATAATACGATATATTAGCAAGATTCGTGCGTGCTAGGACTAGGGCTGAAAATGAAAGCTTAGTCCTTGCTAGCGGGCAGTTGGGCCCCTAAGGCTTGTTGACATCTCTTTGAGGAAAGCGTGGATACTATGCGCTGCTGACGACTGGGCTCGGTACCCATTGCTCGACATCCATAAGCGTGTCTTCCGTGGCTAGTAGACGGGGTCGGAATCCCGTCGGCAGCTGGGGCGTGAGGACGTCCATTCCTTCATGTGTGTCCACTAACTAAGGGTGGGTTTTCTGAATTGAGTATTTTTAAAATCTACTTTAAAGCCGAATTTTGATAGGTTTTCAGATTACAAGTTTGAGAAATACTTCAAAGAGATTGCCCAAAAATTGGTTTTTTTTAAATACAGCCCCTAGAGGGATGTAATGGGGTCTCAAGTTTGTATGGAGAACCCCACTTTCACGCGAACGACGCCGCTGGCAGAAGGCTAGTTTGGTATAAGAAGTAAAAATACAAAATCGATTTTCAAATTATTTATTCGATATCTCCCATGGTAACTTTCGTCTGTCGTAACATCTCGCTACAAATTATATCTTTTGGCACAATATTTGGCATGTATCTCTTATGTTGCAGTATCATGTTGCTGTGACGCCCGTATTCGATAAACCTGTTACGCTACATGTGTTTCATGTAACGTGCTGCAGTAACACTGGTATGAATAAGCAAGATTTGATATTGTATCTACGCGTATCTACATAGGTATATGCTATAGAAGAGCTTGATGTATCAGTTCCACGCGTGTTAATGTTACGGAAATAGTGAACTAGGTAGGCGTTACATGATTCCAGGAAAGATGGTGGTACAGTGATTAACCAGATCACAAAAATATTTTTTGTTAGCTGGTCTTCATTATTCTCTCATACCTATTGAGTCTGATAATAGTGTAGAAACCATAGGTAGAAACTATCACATTTCTAAGAGACTGTCCATTGAGTATCTTGCTACTTCTCCATACGATGCGAACACGTTCAATTCAAATAAAATATTGAGAGTTTAATTTTTGTTTATTTTTAATGCCATGTTTTTTTTTTAATTCAAACTGAATACGGGCGTTTGGAATAAATTAGTATTATGTATAAATCGTTACACTTTACATCTTACAACCAGACAACCTTTACATTTACAATATTTACGTGTACACTGTGACATGGGATGTGATCTCCAGAACACATTACCCTCTCTCTAAGCTAGTCGGGTAAAGTGTTTTGGCTCTATGAGCCTGAAATTTATGGAAGAAAGTTTCTTAGAGAAAAGTCCTGAGGGCTTAAACAAAATAGTTCTCTCAGCAGTAACGATTGTCAATCAGTTCAAAATGTGTGGGTTCGGCATATGCTGAAAAGCTTTGTGATCAATCCATAATATTTATGATTACAACTTTTTAAATTTTGGTTTTTGAATGGTCTTTGTTGCGAGATTAGAATCAATACAGTAACTTGGTGTTCTTGTATAATGCAGATTTAATTACATACATTCAATATAAAACATAACATATAATACATAACAAATACAATACATTCTAATATTTTTATGACTTTTGACAATCGTTAAAGTCGGTAAAACATTATACTCTGTTTAGAGCCAATTAATGTAGTATACCAGATCTGTAGACCATCAAAATGTACTACAACTTATGTCCCTGGAGATCAAGCACCCCAGCCCAGTACCGCCGACACAATTTTCTAATATCCTCACGAACACAACAATTGTTTGTAACAATAATAATTTTTAGCCTACTTCTAGGCAAATAAATTTCTCTAAATAGCGTCATAAGCTTACAAATTCAATGTATTCTATCCCAGAAATAATATTTAAAGACAATAGCATTGTCATCTTATTTAAAAGTTTGGTTTGCCAATCCTTCAATAATTGTCATTTTTTTTTTAAGAAATTTAAATGCTTTGAATCTGCAAACTTACGTCTAAGGTATTGAGTGAAGAAATCAAATCCATATTTGGAAATCTACCAACAATGAATGGAGATAATCCCTTTTCTTTTACAAAGGTTTCGGCTCCCCCTAGCCATGAAACGCCTCGAGTCGGGCACGCTTCCGGTTACTTTGTTCTGACGTCATCGGAGGCGTGGCCTACTAAACGGTCATAACTTGGCTAAAGGTATAGGAATTTAAAAATATAAATTAGATTTCTTCAACCAAAATATCAATAAATTCTCTAATAATAATCGAAGAAATTATATGAATTCAGTCGCTCCATTATAAATCATTAGGTTTACACAACAAATCGTTTGAAACACACATCTTAGCGAACGTTTAGATCATTTCTGAGATGCGTTCCGTTGGCAGTGTGGTTATCGTCATAACAATGTTTCATCATTTGAGCGCTAGATACATGTGGCGTTTTATCCCTTTGTATACCGAGTCATTTTTGGAAATTCGTTTTGCAACTTTGGAAGTTGGGAAATATATTGAAAGTTTTAAAATAAAGTTATCCTCAAATGAAACGGCTGTCGAATTTGTAGCGTTTATGACTGCTAATAGGTATTAAAAACATAAAGTTCAGTTCTACTTATTGCGTTACATGTTTAATGGTTCGTTTGTCTGCAAAAGTAATAGTATCTTTTGACACGCAAAAGCTACGTCTGTCAAGTTGCGGTGATCCTGCTCCACGGTTATTTCCTCGATCCTCTAAAGAACTGTTCGTTCCACTAGTAATATCCTCAATTACAACTACACTATAATACTTAATTGCTTGATTAATTATTGCTTTAATTTTTTGGTCTGTCAAATCCTTGGCGAGTGAAATGTGTAAAATTGTATATCGTGTATGTGTGCTCACCATGTGCTTACCTTCGGTACGTTACAACAGCTAAAGTAGAAAACAAATGAAGCGTCGATTATCAGATTACTACGAGCAGCAAAACTATGAGTAAAAATAGTTCTAAAAAGTATACTAGTACTAACGGGGTAGCCGTCGATGTTAACTATAAGAAGGCCTTCGATAGGATTCGTCCTGAGATCACGTTCTTAAAGATTAAGTACAAACTATTATTGCATGTTTAGAATTGCACTGTTACGATTTCGATTAAAAAGTATCGATAAAAGTAGTCTTTACACTCGTTAGTATTGTCCAAAAGTCGAGAACAAGCGCGGGGTACTGCAGGGCGGCCGCTGGGCCCGCCGGCGTCGGGGGCGCGCGGCTCACGCGGGCGGCACGCGCTGCAGCGCCGACAGTCACGTGTGGAACACCCACCCCGGCACCGGAGGTCACGCGTCCGGCGCGCCGTGGATGTGGTGCTGGTACGTGTGGTTCAGCTTGTTCGCGAACTCGTTCATGATGTCCCGGAAGATCACCGAGTCGAGGTTCTCCCCGAGGATGTAGAGGAGGTACCAGTCGCCCATCTTGCTGCGCCGCACGATGGTGTCGACGTTGTCGCGCCGGACGAGCCGGAACCGCATGCGCATCATGTAGACGCGCATGCGCGGCGAGAAGATGATGATGAAGCGGTACACGAGGGTGATGAAGGTGAGGATGCCGAGGATGACGAACCAGAACCAGAGGAAGATGTAGATCTTCTCGTTGACGACGTTGAGCGGCAGGATGCAGAGCGCGTCGTGCCGCTCCACCTCGCCCGACGACCCGAACTTGTTGAACAGTGTGCACTTCACCATCCTGAAATATACACACATTTAATTATTATTAGAAGCTAGAAAGCATAGGCAAGTCTTTACTAATAAGTTACTATGACTATGGGTGATAGACGTACGATCTTGCAGCTGATCGACTAGCGAGTAAAATGGTTTTGAACGGCGACCTGAGTTATTAATGAAGCAAACACGACGAGCCGCAAGCCGGCTCGTCATCTCACAAAACCGCGGTATTGCAATGACACACCGGCGAGCTTTTCCGACGAGCCAGAACCCCACGTTTTTACTTGCTCAGTCGCTCGTCGATCAAAAAATACCACACTGCAATTTTCAAACATTTTTTTTTTTTTTGGGATTAGTCAAAATCGTATAGATCAAAAATATATCCGTTAATATTTTGTTAAGGATCACACATCTACAAGAAGTCTGCATGTACTAGCTAGACTAATAAAAGACAGTTTTACAGCCGTTGCATGCCAAGATGACGCGGAATGGTGAGTAATACTAGGTACCAACTCACACTTTCTAACTTAGAGACAAGGTAAAACGGGAATATTTTATTAAAGTTTGAGACTTATGTTTATGGATTTAACTAGTAGATATAATGGTGTAAATATAAACATGACATTACCATTATAGATATATTACAGTTTATAAATACAGTAACTCAAAAACCCACTCTTATATCACTGTGTTTAGGTGCGTAATTGAATGTTTTCCGCACTAGTGCAGAAGAGTGCGCGTGCTCGCCGACGTTAAAATTTTATTACATTAACCGTATAGTTAAAGCTGTGCCCACGTCATCAATCCCTACGACTCACGCTTCAACCCTCTTTCATTAATTTCTTCCGAAGTGTAATGAAAAACGTCGTTTGGTTCACGCACACGCTTACGACTCATGCGAATTCTGCCTAAGTCGCAATGACAAACTTTCTGCACTTGTATCAAATATAAATGTACTATTTTTGAACTTACCATCCGATACCGAAATTGTAAAAACCGTACGAAGTTAGGCTGGAGCATTTACTAAAATCTTCTTCTTCTTGTCTGATCTTACCTTGGAAATATGTAGATCATGGGGTCGATGCGATCCTCTTGATCTGACTCCATGTAGGCGATGACGTCCAGCCCGAAGGTCATGAACTCTCCGTCGAAGAAGCGGTTCATCAGGAACATTTGCCCTGGAAACCAAAGACATCGTCAATTTATATGTGATACATGTTGATCTGAGAGCAGTAGAACCCCGGCGTAATAGCCTCGACTTGCTGGTAGCGGGTTCAAAACCTTATGTAGGTTTATTAAAGAAAATATGCTTTGTTTTTTCTTTTTCTATATGGTTACCTTCCAAAAACTTCTTACGCTCTAGGGCGGAACGGGAAGGGTTCGGAATCCTGGCAGTTGAAGTGTGAGGAAGTCCGTACCGCTAGCATTACTGCTTTGCAGGAGTTGGAAGAGCACGAAGAGCGATCGCATAAAATTTCTCCTCGCTGGCCTATACCAGGGCCCGGCAAATTGAACTGTCTTCAAAACTATCGCGGGTAACCCGTACCGTAAACTTGTGGTAGTAACCACAAGTTACTATTATGACCTTCATGACAGGGATGCCACACAGATTGATGCTTTCATTGATACACCTATATCTGCCATTTCTCACACATTTTCAACCTTGCTTGGTTTTCGAGAATGCAGGTCAATTATTACGCTTGGTAAGACGACCTTTTTTGATTAACCTTATTAAGTTTCGATCTACCATTTTAAAATCCTGCTGCCGGCTCAGGAAACTCTTCGAAAAAAATTAAGTTAGAACCACCGTCATATTCTAGTAAAATTCTGATTAGTGTCTTAGAAACTCAAGAGTAGTGTTTGCGAGCGTAAGGTTTATTTTTTTTGAGGTTGTCATGAAATGACTTCTCCTGGAGACTTTACTGAATAAAACCCAAGTGTGTTCCTTCAGCTGTATTATGCGTTGCAGGGTCACGGTAACCATTTAAAACAATCCTACAGCATGAAGTCCTGGGTTAACGAAAAGCCAGACAAAGATTCATATTTGACTTTTTAATTGAAATTTCTTAGTAGGTTCGTGGTATGATGATGACAGACTGCAGCCGGCAAACTTGAGAACAACACAAACCGACGTGGAAATCGAACCCACGACCTCTAGTAGGTATACCAGTCAGGGCCACTAACCACTAGACCAAGAGGCTAGTCTATTTAATATGAACTGAAGCAAGATTGTTTACCTGACCTGTGCGTATCTTAGGTCTATTTTTACTAAACAGTGCCTAAAAGAGTCTACGCATGTTGTTTTTTTATTGCATAGTTGGGCACAGGTCAACATTCGGGCGTAAAACCCGCCGCGTGCTGTAAAACTTGGTTTATGCCCGTTTTAATTCAATATGTTATGATTTACAATCGTTGCGGAGGACCCTGCGCACTAGTGCAAGAAAGGAACAGAAGTCTCAGTACTATGGAGCCATGAGTTCGCGTCAGAAAAGAAGATTCGGCCCTTGTATGAAAGGCAACGTAGGAACGGGGTAGGTTTTTTAGCCAGTAAAAGTCAGACTCTACCTCCTGCTCCACCCAAGGACGGGAGTTGGCACTGGATGATGTGTACCCACCGGAAAATTGTGCTTTTGTTTGCATCTATTAATTACGGGAACAGAGTGTTGTTCAAACATGAGAAGGCAGAGGAACAGAGTACTAAAGCGACCTACTTAAGAACAATGTTCTCCGTGAATCCAGTGCTGGGCTAAATTGTTTCACTGCTGAATGTAAAGAAATACTGCCTGAAGTCAGACATAATCATACATCATAAGACATGGAACAGTTTGTTATATATTTGTGTTATTTAGCCTTTTATTTTAAATACTAACTACCTTAATTACAGACAAAATTAAAGAACAATAGGTTTTAGGGCCCCATGTTTTGTATGTCTAATTTAGTGTAATTGGTATTTCGTTGTTCTGGTTGGATGAATAAAAGGCATAACCAAGTTGGTCTTCCGTGAATATCTTGTCATGTGTCCGTTTGGTTCACGATTCAGATCGTGCGCGCGACAGATGTGCGTCTGATATATCAGTTAGGACATGTTTAGGTCCCGGCGGGCCACGAGAGCCGCGGCTCTTGCCAAAATGCTAACACACGACAATATTGTGGAGTATAAATCTTCTCAATGTATTCGCGGGTCACAAAGCCGTCTGCAAATAAACTGCCTGACATAAACATAAACACTGCATAGGAATATAAAACTGGCATCCGGATTTTTGTGCATTTTATTGATATGTACAGTGATCTAGTTCCTTCTTTCTTATACCTAACTAGAGATCCTGCTCAGTTTCACTTGGGTGTTACTCATCTTTGAAATTCTTGGCACTTTTTTATTTTAATTTGCATTTATTACACACGTAAACCTTCCTCATGAATGATTCTGCCTATTGGTGAAAATGGCAGGATAATTCGTTATGTAGTTTTTTTTTTTTTTAATTTATCGCATTCACACAGATATACAGACGCAGGGAATAAGTTTTTTGATGTGTAAGAAAGATGATACAGATCTTTATTTCGTCAGAAGGCTCATACTCCTTCCACTTTTACCGGCTCTTCTTCTTTTTTTCGAATCGATTATAAACTCGTTAAACTGTTGGGGCCCAGTAGGTGGCTACGTTAACTGCAGCATCGGTGGCACTAAATAAATCCTCCACAGTGTAGGGTACTTAGTGCTCTGAACCACTTCTTGCCAGTTCCTAAGGAAAACATCTAAGTCCTCCTGCCATTTCCTTCTTGGTTTGCTGCAATCCCATCGTACAATTTCACAATTTCAGGGCACCAACTCTGTGTTTTACCAGCCCAGCGCTCGGTTGCTATGTGGTAGACATTTATTTATTTCTAGCACATGTCCCATTTAACCTGAGCCACATCAATGATCTCTGACACATCAAACATCTCTGACTGCGCTCCAAGACACATCTTGGAGCGCATATAGGGTTAGCAAATAACAACAATATGATTTATCAATACTTGGCTCAGTTGTCACTTCAACAGTTTATGGTATGTCAAGGTATCTACGCGCTCGGCCGCTGTGCTCGTGGCCCCACGAGGAGGAGATCGCGCACACAGCATTATTTCCCTCGCGGCCTACTTAGTTTTTGTTATTGGAAACGCGACAGGAAGCGAAAGTAAATACTGCTTGGTACAGGTTCAGCATTACAACCAAAACTCACAAAGATATTGACATTTCCTGATAGGTTTTAATGAGCTTCTTGATGTCACCTTATCCGAAAAGCAACTCATTAGGGCCTTTTTATAAAATAGTCCAGTGCAAATAGCATTGAAAATGATAAAAAGTGGAACAAACTAGTAGTAGAAAGAAACCCATTGGAAAAGGAAGCGAATATAACAAAAATTTAAGGAAAAATAAATTACGCCGGTCGATCTGAGGTCGGGAAGTGGATGGGTCTACGGTTTTAAGTGTAAAAAATGGTTTATCTCGATTTCCGGCATAACTACTGGTTCTATGAAAAAAAGTCTAATGGCAAACTTGTAGGTCATAAAAAGATATACGTCATCCGAGGCCGAAGGCAAAGCAGGAACAGGAGTGAGTACTTAGTCAGTAAAAGTCTGAAACTATCTCCCGTCCCACCTAAGGGCGCAAAGACGTCATTGGATGATAAAAAATCGCAATCTTTCAAAAGCCCTTTCTGATTATGACGTTAATATTTATCGACTGGGCTTTCAGACAGCTAAATGCCTTGTATCTGTGAAACTTAGTTTATTTAGCAAGCTAAAGTGAGTGTAAGTGGCTGGAACCGATCACTGCGTGTCAGTTCTCTTGGTGACAACGGAGAGTCCATTTGACAGGTTTCCAAAAAGCTTTCAGGATTCAAATTAGGTTAATATAATTCTGTGTTTAGAGTCAAGTGGCTGGTATCGATCTCGATTTGCCTTGTTTGACTTTTTTAGGGCGCTCTAGATGGTATTTTTTTTCCTATAAACGTAGTATTGTACGCGGCAAATAATATGTTCAATTAAAATGGCCATCGCCGATATGATGCGCGGGCCGCGAGTAATAGGTAGCTCGCCGTCCGGTAGTCTGGATCAAGCCCAGTTGTCGACGGCGTGAACTGGTCCCGCGCGTCTCAAGGAGTTGTTAGCTACCATAGGGACCCTGCAGAAGGGTCGAAGTCAACTAGGGCCAAGAGTTCGTGGCTGAAAGGAAGGCTCTGGCCCTAATATGTATGGCAACGTAGGAACGGGGTAGGTTGTTTAGTCAGTAAGAGTCTGACATTGTTTCCGGCTGCGCCCAAGGGCGGGATTCGTTATTGGATTATTTTTACCTACCATTAAAAAAAAATCCCTGTTAGTTACACGCAAACTTTTACATGGATAAAGCCGCTCTTAGAAGATAACAATATTATTAATTTGTCTTCAAACTGATCGCAACCAACAGTTTCGCTCCCGTGAAAGTAGACAATTAGGACATGGTGAAGACCGTATGCACCAAGTTTTCAAGTTCAGCTGTTTGAGCATGCAACAAGCATACACACACATTCACAAAATTCTACTTTATTAATATAACTGTGAATAAAAATGCTAACTTACCTATAACGTTGATAAGAGCCAGCCCCTCGCACAGGTAGTACCGGTAGGCCCACCAGTTGTGGTACCTGAGGTTTTCCCAGAGGTAGTCCAGGATGAGCTTCTTCTTCGTCTTCTTCTCGATCTCGGTGCACACGCCCACGTCCAGGTCCATCATCAGCGCGCGGATCTTGCCTCCCTCCCAAGACTTCCACAGCCAACGGGGCGCGTAGAACAACATTGCCTGAAACAAAAATTAAGGGTTTTAATACAGCAATTTGCCTGCAGTGTTCTCGTCCGATTATAATTTTGGTCTTTTCAAGGATAGAGTGAATAGACTCTTAATAAACTAGTGCGCCTCACCATCCACAATTGCATCACTGCTTACCATCAGGTAGTATAGCAGTCAAGCGTTAGCTTATATCAATGAAGAAAAAGAAAATAATGCTGTTGGTTGTAGAACTAGAATAAACATAATCAGCTACATAATGATCCATCTCAGGTCCCATCTCTAGAAGAGGGGATGGGCCATAATTCACCAAGCAGGGCCTGCGGGTTGATGGTTGAAATTGGGTTGAAGGCTATTTAAGGATCCGTCATATCAAACAAGTTCATAATCTGTTAATTCGTAATGGTAGATCATGGTTCAGTCCACTGACTGAACCATGAGACCACTGTCTCGTAATAGAATTGCGGTACGACGAGCTGTCTTGTAACTAATTAAAAACAATGATTGTACAATATCGCTCTAATGGTAAGTCAAAAATCAAAGGAACTGTCAAAATGTTCAGATTCCGATTCAGATTCATTTAATCATTATAAAACTTAGGTAGGTTTTTTACATTACAAGTTGTTGTTTGGTTACATTGAGGGCGCTATGTTCTGAATTAATATCGATTTAGAACTGCAAATAAAGAGTTAAATCATTTAACTCAACTAGAGATATGTACCTAGAGAGATTAAGACATAGGTACGTAATACATTCGTTTACTTGTCATTATGTACGAGATTACCATTCTATGCCATTTCTTTCAATGGAGTCTCAGTGGTTGATCGTTCATAATGACGCCATTTTGTTAGTAGACCAAACTTGTCAAAATTAACAAAATTTATGAAGTCAATGATAGACCAATCTGGCAATATTGTATGGCAGCCTTGAGGCCAAGGTCATAAACTTTTGGCTTTACAATATTAAATGTGAGAACTGTTTTTACTTTACATCCTTCGAATTGATATTTTTATGCCGTTTTGTAGATTTGACGAAGTTTGGTCAAGAAGTTTTGGAAGGATTTGGGTATAAGTCTATATTGTTATGATCGTAAAACTTTGGGCCCGGAAATGTAAAGGGAAAATAACGGAAATTAAACTTTTGGCCCTTTTCGTGACGATGTGGACACTATCTACTATTTAGGTACTATATTCTGTTGGTACCTATTTAGTAGAACATTATGGCGGTCAACGCAGTAAGCGCTGTGGTACAATGATTGTGCGTTTTTATATTTGACGAAACAATTTTTGACCGAAATAATTGAATGAAGTTTACAGGTACAGTAGTACCGTCATTAAAATTATATTCATGATACGTCATGACTGATGGAAATGATTGACATGCATGCATGACCGTGGTAGGGTGCCTTAATGCGTAAAATGTTAGATAGATATACTTTTTATTGTAGGTACACCATAAATACAATTTGGTACATTAGAAGATTAAAATTACTAAGGTGTTACATTGGGCGGTGTTATCGCTAAAAGCTTACTTACTCCACAGCTGATTTTATGGAGTACATTACCAACTTTTTATGTATGGCAATATTAGACAGGTAAGTTATTTAAGTTATTATTATTTTTACACTTGAACCTAACCTATTGCCTTCATTTTTTAGCAGTAGGTACACCACAGACTGCTCCCTGTATTATTTTAATTGCGTATGATTCAGCGATTCTTTTCGCGATTCCAGGTTTAGTCCTAAAATAAAAGTTATTTCTTATCATGACTACTATCACGTGTTTAATTATTGTCAGTCACTAATTACTAGTCACCCTACCGCGCTATAAAAGCTTGCTGTGTTATAATGTTTTTAGTTGAAAACTTGTTATAAAAAATAAATCTTCCTTATAATCATGTTGACCGGCGGAGTTCCAATCAGCAATCTGTCGAATGGACTCTAAAACCTACCAAACTGCACTAAACCCTAACAGATAGCAATTTCACTAATATTAGAACTATCCAACTTATTCGAAACTACCGCATTTACAGCGGCATTCAAATGTTTTACAGCGAACTTAATTAACTTGCCGACAACTTATTTTAGACTTTATTTTTATGTAGCTAAAGTTTAAAATTTAAAATGTTTGTTAGTGATAAGGCGTGAGTCACAATGGGGCAATCTTCAAATCTGTGGTAATAAAATTGTGTATGAAAAATGAAAGTGGCAGACGTTTGAATTGCAACCTGTATCACGATGTAGCAATGTTTATTGCTATTGCTAGTGTATAAATGCAATTGCTAAAACACATATCGGAAGCTAGGTAGGGCTGTCATAGAATGAATTTGTTTTGGATTGGTATTAAACAGGAAAATATTTTATATAAACACGAATAAAAACTACAACTATTTTTATGATATCGTCATTCCAACACAATACCAAAATTAGATTAATTAATAGAGAAAGCCGTGGCACACACATAACACAAGTTTAATCTTAGTTTGGGTGTCAGTGGCACAAACTGTAAACGCAATTTACAAAACCTTACTGTCATAATCTAATTTGTAATACTTAATCAAAATGAATCTTTGTAAATTGCATTTTTTTTTAAATAAAGTTATTAATATTATTTTATTCATTAAAGTTGATAGTCGTCCACTTATGTAGATAGTTTGTCAATAAAATAAAACTCATTTTAAATTCTGGAAAGACTATCTACTGTCTGCTTCAGTAGGTATCTTCGATACTTACACCAATAGACCAACTTTTACTTGAAGACATCTCGGGAAGAACAACGAAGATCAAAAAACATAAAGTTAAAGATTTTAGAGTTCATGACAATCCTGATTTTGGTGTAGGTCAGCTTTCAAATTGACAGCGCGTACATTATTAACGTATCTTGCGATAGATGGACTCTTACAATTTAATCCATATTTTCCTAAATGAAAACGTTAACAGATAGCATTGAAAAGTCAATTTCACAAAAAAATATATCTTCATAGTTATCCCCGTGGAGTCTTAACATATTAACAGAACATCCACCACTCTCACTATTCTATAACTTAAATCAATAACTTTCAATCGCCAGCCCTATCCATACGTCATAAATTTATCTGGCTAGACACTATCGTAAATGGTTTATAGCCATCAGATATTATGGCTTTCAGCAGGCCGCGGATAGATGCGCACACACTGACAGACATCATAATACTGATGGGTTAATATAAATAACAGATTGACGTTATTGGGGCACGATACTAGATGGCGTTAGTGGGCGCTCGACTATAAGCTATATTTTATTAGGTTGGTACTGCAATTTCAACTGCATTTTGGTGTGTCACGTAAGCTGTAAATTTAAAGTGTTTCAATACATGGCTCGGAGAGATGCCTTTGCCTTATTGTTAATTCAAGGAGTTCGTGTTTTAAGGATTTTTCTTGGAAATAGGCTATTTCGAACTGGATTAAGAGATAGGATATTAACACTACTACCTAGCAGCTTTTTATTTGTAATTTAAAATAGCGTGAATTAGTCCAGCTTTATTGATACTGCTAATTAATACTAATGAGATTTATTATTAGTATTAATTAGCAGACAAGTCGTAAAATTTAACGCATTCTCTGTTATCTGCACTAAAGAAAATGAAGAAAAAAACAGTTTTTTTTTTAAACTATTAGATCGATTTTTTAAATTATTTCACCAGTAGAATACTACCTATTATATCACCGACTGATACAGACATATATTTTAACACGGGTGAAAACGCGGGCAAAGCTTGTAACGCATAAATATATTTAGTATCTGTAAATAATACACAGTTAGGTACATGAACTATGTATGTACACTGTACTAGTAAATTCTTAAATAAATAATCGTTAAGTTGGCTAAATTTCGGAAGTGGGATAACATACAATCTAATTAACGACACCACAAAATCGTATAATTTGACAAAATTATTCCTTCAAACGATTCCATTGCAGTAATGCCAACCTGCAAACAAGTCGCGAACTGTGCAGCGTGCATAATGCAGAGCTTCGGCTGCAGACTGCAGAGTGCAGGGTGGTACTGGGTGCAGGGTACTGGTCGGGTGCACGTACCTCATATATCGAGTGTTCGATGCGGCTCAGTAGTATTATCTATTCAATACATGCCCCGAAATAGTGTGGGCATGTGTTTGTACTCGTTTACACGATTTTTTGTCGTTTCGATCTGAAATTGTTTAGTCTTTATCTTCAGTACTTTAATGTCTTAACTGAATTTGTAATGTGGGAATATTGTTTGTTCGTATAGTAATATATTTTTAATCTCTGGATTGCTGTAAACCGTGTCACAGGTGGAATACTGTTGTATTTGCTGTCTTAAAAAAAGTTTTACGTTTCCAACAAAACGTAACTTATTGAAGTCTTTGGGTATTCTTCCTGCATATTCTTATAGAAAAGTGAACTGGCTAACGGTGTTCTTTCATATACTGAAATGATAAATAAATGTATCTAAGTATAAATCGGAAAAAAAATCTAATTTATCTTGATTAAAAATTGGGGGCTTTACAGTTTAAAGCACTTTATCTCATAATCTCAATCTTTCAGTCATTCAGGATGCATTTTATAATTAGCAGATGTTAGATTTCATTTCAAAGCAAATAAAATGTACCTGCTTTAAAAATACTTACTCTCCAAAGTTCTCAATAACCAATCATACGCAACAGCAAAAAAAATCGCATTACAAACAATAAATCTCCAGCTACCCGCTACTGAAATACTTCAGTTCCCGCATCGACCCGCATCCGGTATATTTACGTTCCGCATCGCGTATCGCGCGTGTGTTTATGGCCTAACGATTGACCGGCCGTACGTCGTCCGCGGCGCGAACCGCCCAGTGTGTCCCCGACTTTACTGGCGTTATTAATAGCTCTGTCGATTCATGTGGTTTAATTGAAAATGTACTGTTTTGATCGTTTTCAGATGAATTCTATTTGGCACGAGAGTGTAGCCAGTGATGTATGCTTAAGCACCCGGGGCTTCGATAACACGACATTCTATTTGCCTTCGATTTAAATCCTAGCGATAGACAACTACGTTCACAGAGACTATTTGTCAAAATGACAATAGATAATGAAAAGTTAATACAAAAATCTGCTGCAGCACTTCACTGGCATTATGTCGTCTATACTTCTATAGAACTAAACTTTTAAAACTTACAGCGCCCTCACACTGCGTGACCGTCAAAACTGCACTATCATATCTATCTATCACCTAAGTCAAGTGACAGCACGGTACGCCTAATCTACAGCTTAGTACATTTATATCGATTCTATTAAGAATCATGAACTAAAATGTACTAGTTTTTAATGAAATAAAACATTTTGTATTTGTATTTTGTATTTGTGATAGTCGAATTGCCAAAATATTCAGAATAGAACACGTAACTGAAAACAATAAAACTTGTAAATTGCGACCGAGTTGAAATTGGCCCGAGCAGCAGGAGAGGGTGTTATGGAGCCGAGTACTATAGTTTCAAAAATGTACACGTGTATAAAACCTTCATTTTCAATACACTTATGAAAATTTATAGATGAACATTTCGATACAAGTGGAGAGACAGTCATTACCGTCGAGGCGAAGTTTTCTTTATTTTTTATTTTTTATAAGCTAATCCTTGACTGCGATCTCACCTGATGTTAATCAGTGATGTAATCATTGATGGTGAGGCGCTTTACTTTGTTAAAGCCACTCTAGCTTTGAAGACATCCAAATTGTAATCGGATGGGAAGACTGCAGCAGGCAATATGTTTTGTTGAATTTTGAGCAACAACACAACGCACTGTCGACCTTAACCTGGTTTTTATATGATGTTCAGCTGGATACCCAGAAAGATGTTTTCTTTTGCCCTCACTGTCTCACAAGGAGTGATGACCAAACAATGCGTATGTTTTCTTCAATATGAATCATTTGACATGCATGATGCGTGTCTGCGAAACTCATTACTTTGTACCTACGATACTGACCTATACTACAGATAGATTTAAGGTTTCTTGATTATATCTACACGATCTACACTAATATAATAAAGAGGTAAAGTTTGTTTTTTATTTTTTTGTTTGTAGGAGGTAATCTCTGGAACCACTGGTCCGATTGGAAAAATTTTAGCAAAAATAGAAAGCTGCTTTACTCCTGAGTGACATAGGCTATATTTTATGTACACGGGCGAAGCCGCTGACAAAAGCTAGTATTTGATATTTATCATAGTACTAGCGACCCGCTCCAGATTCGCACGGGTACTGATATTGAATATATTATGCATGTATTATACACATAAACCTTCCTCTTGAATAACTCTATTAAAAAAACCGCATCAAAATCCGTTGCGGACTTTTAAAGATCTAAGCATACATAGGCAAAACAACTTTGTTTTATATTATGTAATGATTTATATCGCCTTTGTACCTTTTTGGATGCATGAAGATTAAGTAAATAAATCAGCATAAGTATATAAAGTTGATACAATAGATGGGTTTTGCTTAAAAAGGATCATTGTACACACCAACAACTTTTACTAGAAAGTTCTTTTCTTTTGTTCTATCCAGCCCCCGTAGCCAAGTTACGTTCGTTTCGTTAATTTCGAACGCTTTGAGTTAGCCACGTCCCCAAATCTTTTGTTCCGACGTAATCTCAATGCTCAGTCACGGTACGAAACAAAGGAGATCAAGGCGTGGCCAATTTCAAGCGTTCGACGTTAATGTTACGATTGTAACTTGGCTTTGCTTTAACAGTTCATCATCATTTCAGCTGAAAAACGTCCGCTCTTGGACACAGGCTTCTCTCAAGTGTATTGTGCGTCTCGCATTCTGCGGGTTCCTGCGACCTTTACTCTCACCCATGAAAGGTCAAAACTACTACTACAACATACCTACTAAACACAGTGTTGCTAACGTATGTAAGTTTTAAGTGTTGGCAGTTTTTCTGGAGCAGCGGTCAGCCACAACAGTTGCTGATCCCGTCCGCAACTACTAGATTAATGGCCCGGCTGCACTCGTGTGAACATTCCGAGGTTTGGCAAGTTAGGCTCGTAAATAAGAATAAAATGCCAGCAGACTTGCTGGAAAAGAAATCGAAGAATAATGAGTTTTTAAATGGCATTTGCTGAAAGTGAATTTTGTTGGATTTCAAGGAGCGTTTTCGTCACGGAAATCTTTATTAGTTCTGTTTGGCATAATTATTAGGATGAAGATCCTTATTATGTAATATGTAATCATTTCTTTCGCAGTTTCACAAGTGAATAAGTTAGGTTCTTTTAAAGAAGCATACTACATCGTCGATGACGTCATCCCTTGTTTTCAGGTGCTAGAGATTCTGATCATGCGCAAGCCTGTCAAAAAGTTGTTTCTTTTTTTAAATTTTCATGAAATTCATAGGTGTCGAGAAAAGTTTTTCTGATGATGCTGCCTGTGGTAGGCTCATCACTCTGTGTAGTTTCTTGTTATTTGCAGGTAGATAGATTAAACTTTATTGTACACCAAAAAGTAACAGAACTTATACAAAACTTGTATCTATCTATGGGTACAATGGCGGTCTTATCGCTAACAGCGATATCTACCAGACAACATTAGGATAGAGTATAAGAACTAAAATGAATAGTCTGTGGTGTACTACAGAAATAAACTATGCTTCCCCTTTTTTATATTGGAACTTGTTAAATAACTTTTGTGTCAGACTTTAACTGACTAAAACTTGCTGTTGCCCTTTGCGTTCCAAGCCCACGGTAACTTTTCTAATATTTTCTCAACATCTATCTACCTATGGATCAATAGAACAAGTGAACATAGATAACCTAACGCCGCCCACTTTTCTCCCACATACGTTTATTTTTAACGCGACCTTCTTAAACAGAAATAGAGGCGAGTAGCAAGAGGCCGTTATCAGCCGAGTGCATAGCCGAGTGAGCTCGCCGATCAGCTGTGAACCGATTGTCGCGGACTTGTTGCTTGTCGCCTGTCGGGGACGAGTGGTAGCGAAGATGGGGGACGAGTGGTGACGAAGATTTGTGACGAAGTAGCTCAGGGCGTAGCGTTAGTGTTCTGTTATATCGACCACTTTTTTGGGAAAAATGTTGTAAGTGACAGTTAGTATTTTTGGCAGAAAGAGTTTATTTATTTTGAAAGCAACATAATATGTTCTGCATTAATGAAACTGTATTTAATAAGTATAATTTTCAGCTGTGAATCGATTGTCGCGGACTTGTTGCTCGTGAGCTGTCGGAGACGAAGTGTGGCGAAGATTTGTGACGAAGTAGCTCAGAGCTTAGTGGTCGTGTTCTGTTATATCAAACTCTTTTTAAACTCTTGAACCCGAAGCGGATGCGCGCGTAGTCGCATACCTATTGTCTTTCTATTTTGTTTGTCTCTAATTACGGTATTCTAGACCTAATTTTTTTTTTAAGCATTAATGAAACTGTACTCTAAGTATTTAATAAGTATAACATACAGCTGTGAACCGATTGTCGCCGATTTGTTGCTTGTCGCCTGTCGGGGACGGTGGCGAAGATCTGTGACGAAGTAGCTCACGGCGTAGCGCTAGTGTTCCATTATTAGGAAACACTTTTTTAGGAAGAATGTTGTAAGTGACAGTTAGCTAACTTTTTAATATGTGCACTATTGAAACACTACTAAGGTGGACTTAATGCTTGTGTTGTGATTTACTTATTTAAACTTTTTGTACAGTAGTGGTAAATAAGCAGGCTTAATGCAAGTAAATATCCTCTTACAGCAGACAGTGAAGCTTTGAGTTAAAAAATTATATACAGTAGTACCCGTAGGCATTCACAATAAATAAATTGATATTACACATAGAATGCAGTATCATTAATATTAAGTGCATATTATGATAAAATGAATATACCTAAATGCTAAAATTATAAGCTAATAAATACACTATAATTAAGAGAACTCAAAACGGTCTTATGTTGTTAACCTTGAACGTTCCTACAGGATGGCTGATTAAGGGATATCGAATATCGATATTGTGAGGTCAAACAAAACGCAGGTATCTGTGGGTTAGACCTGTTTATCAAAGTTTACAGCGGTTTTCTTCAAAAAAGGTTGGTTTCGAACAAATCATATCAGACGGGTGTTGCCAGATGCTTACTATGAATAACGCTGACGAAGTAAGACGAGAAAATATCGCAGCACGTGTGTTGTGACTTTTTGTATTCGACCTTTATACAAAAGAAGAATGTTATAAGCGACAGTGTGTGTGTTTTGCAAGAATGGGTTTTCTCTTCCATGATCGATTAAAAAGTATTAAAAAAAAAGTAGTTTATAACAGTTGTTAGTTTTGTAATCAAATCAAATAATCGGCTAATAAACTGTGATAAACCTTTCCGAAATTCATTCTGCATGTTTGTATGTTTCTATAAGACTAGCTGCTGCATGCCGCTTTGAGCGCGTGAAAGTAGAAAACTTGTCCCGAGGGATCATACTTTCGGTATAAAAAGTACGTATCCTATATGCCGCTCGAGCTTGAAGAAGTAACAAAAACACATACGTAATTAAGTATGTTCAAAACTTTCAAATGTTTATATAATTTAACTAGTTTTTGACAGCGATATCGCCCACATATAAATAGAAAATTGTCTATATCATTGAGTGGTAAAGTAGCAAGCAGGAGCTATTGGTTAAAATCAGTCCAGTAGTTTTCGAGTTTATTCATTACAAACAAATGAAAAAATACAAATCCTTCCTCTTTTTGAAAATTATAATAGTAAAAATAATATACGTGATACATATAGTTATATAAATATTACTTATGTCAGCGGCTTCGCCCGCGTACATAAAATATAGCCTATGTCACTCAGGAGTAAAGCAGCTTTCTGTTGTTGCTAAAATTTTTCCAATCGAACCAGTAGTTCCAGAGATTACCCCCTACAAACAAAAAAACAAACTAACAAAAAACAAACTTTACCTCTTTATTATATTAGTGTAGATGTATAAAACTACACAAATAGAAAGAGAGAGTTATAACAGGGTTATTAGTGTCGTAGGTGAAATGACAGTTAATGATTGAGTTCCATTTATTTTGTTGCAACACTGTATTTAGAGATGCTCAAACGACACCTACATGTAATCTCTAAACGCTTGTAATTGTTATAAAACAAAAGACACCCACGTGCACAGAGCTTTCTCGATAATCGTCGTTAAATAAATTATCTTTTTTTTGAGGTCTTATAGAATTAAATAATTCGTCCTGAGCTGACTGGAGCGAGAGAGCATCAGGCTGTTGTCACCTTCAACGATTGCATCACTGCTTACCAGCAGGTGGGATTGCAGTCAAGCACTAGTTTATATCCATTAAAAATATTTGACAATTTATCCAAGTAAAAATAGGGATCGCTTAGTTCACCAGCGAGAGTGTTCCAACGACCTAATTCATCTTCGAACTACACCAGACTACGATTTACAAAAGCGTGGGTGTGACAAACAGAGAAATGGCTCAGTTAACGTGTTATAACACTTCATAATTAGCTAGTGTTACAATAGATTACAGCCGGTGCCGACAGACGGGTCCAAGATCACAGCTGAGCTACTTGGCACACGGCAGCGACACCGTGCTGTCTGCAGCGGACAAGACACACGCGCAAGCGATTTACAGTTTTTTTTTAAGGGATATATCATTTTTACCCGACTACGGCGAAGCAAAAGGAGGGTTATGATTTTGACCTGTATGTATGTATGTATGTGGGTATGGATGTTCATCTGTTCCCTCGTAACTTCTAAACTACTTATCAGAATTCGACAAATGACATATCATTAGAAGCGTCTTAATTGTCCGCTGGTTATAGGCTATATGGGATTTCACAAAATCTAATGTGGCGCCCTCTAGCGGACAAAACATACGAAGTAAAAAAATAAAGTTAAGATAAATATGCCGTGTTTGGTATCATTTGAAAGCGCTTTACTTGTACATTTTGAATATATAAATATTACTAGCCTATTTAGAACTCCAAAATATGTTAAATAAAAATAAAGTTTAAAAACTAACACCCGACTACTTAAAAACACGCTCTAAAAAGTACGAAACAAGAAAACACTCTCCAATGAAATTACTTAGTATGTACAAACTATTAAATATTTACCGTTATTAAATAAACTAACTTACACATATTATTATATTTTGATATATTTTCAATTTATAATATTGATAGAGAAATGTTTTAAGGATAAAGCCGTGGTCGTATGCCATAAGAATAATAAATTAAAAAAACCGGCCAAGTGCGAGTCGGGCTCGCGCACAAAGGGTTCCGTAGCAGCAAATATAATAATATATAATATAATAATGTACAATACTGTAGTATATTTTTTGATCTATCTTATAAGGTTCAGCCATCGTTTTCAGTGTAAGCACAATAACTTAACCAAAATTACAGTTAAATCAACCTATCTCAAAAACTATAAGAGATACTTTGATCAAACCAAAAATCGTTGAAAGAGTTAATTAGCATGCATCACCTCTATTTTTTTTAGAATTTTATACCCCGTAGTTATAAAAATAGAGGGGGGGGGACATACTTTTTACGACTTTGAGAGCTGATATCTCAAAAACCGTTCACTTTAAGAAAAATGTTTTTTAGAAAACTTTATATCATTTTAAAAGACCTTTCCATTGATACCCCACACGGGTATGTACATCGAAAAAAAAATTTTCATCCCTCAGTTACATGTATGGGGGGCCCCACCCCAATTCTTTTTTTTACTATTTAGTGTCATAATTTTGTAGCGGTTCATACAACACATATTCCCATCAAATTTCATCACTGTAGTACTTATAGTTTCCGAGTAAATCGGCTGTGACAGACGGACAGACGGACAGACGGACAGACGGACATGACGAAACTATAAGGGTTCCGTTTTTGCCATTTTGGCTACGGAACCCTAAAAAAGTGGTATACGACCACGGCTTTATCCTTAAAACATTTCTCTATCAATATTATGAATTGAAAATATATTAAAATATAATAATATGTGTAAGTTAGTTTATTTAATAACGGTAAATATTTAATAGTTTGTACATACTAAGTAATTTCATTGGAGAGTGTTTTCTTGTTTCGTACTTTTTAGAGCGTGTTTTTAAGTAGTCGGGTGTTAGTTTTTAAACTTTATTTTTTTGATTTTAAATTACGTCACGTCTAAACGGCTAAACGTATGTTTAAAAAAATATGTTAAACTAGACTATTTGCCTAATAAAATTTGATAGAATAGAATAGGATAATACTTTATTGTACACCAAAAAAGTAACAATTTTACAGAAACTTATATGAATGGGTACAAAGGCGGTCTTAGATTTTTTCATTTACCTATGCTTATATTTATTTACCAATACCAATCGGTGTCATATTGTGATTAAAATTAAAATATGACTCCGATTGCTTACCAATGTATATTAGGTTAACAATGAGGTTATATTGAAAGAACAGTTCGTCAAATAAATATTTATTTTAGAGTACATTATTCGAGTAGATGTAGTACTTACTTTATGATTTCTTAGTACATTTTAGAATGTAATTGTAATACAATAAATTGTTATACGAATACGTTCCAATAATGGGTAATAGGAACAAACAACCACAAACACGTCAAAACACGGAAACATTAATTAAGAATTTAAAACAAATCAGTACTAATGAGTGTACTAAGCAAAACAGTAATTATTCTCAATAATTAGCTTCATGCCAAATGGCTCCCGCCAATATTTTATAACTTGCGGCCATTTCCCACGGGCGGGAAAACGTTAGCGAGTCGTGACTTTTTCACGGCCACGCAACAAACGACTTATGAAATTATGGAAACCATTAATGAGTACAACACTATAGTTTCATTAAAACGTGTTGTTTTTGACTTCCAACCGCCAAAACAACATGAGTTAATCACTACACTACTTGCTCAAATCAATTGTTTATGGTTAACCTTGACAGTTCACAACATATTTGAATTTCGAACGCGAAATAATTTATGTTGCACGGCCATTTTTATTAGCTATGGTTTTTACATGTTTTTGGGCTTAGGACAAAGATATATCGCTCAATTTTTTCTAAATATATTAAACGAAGATTTATTTTTTCCCTTATTCTTATTTAGTTCTTACGATCCATCCTAAGGTTGTCTGGTAGATATCGCTGTTAGCGATAAGACCGCCTTTGTACCCATAGATTTAAGCTTCTTTATAAGTTCTGTAACTTTTTGGTGTACAATAAAGTTTAATCTATCTATCTATCTAAACGAAGATTTAATTTTGATTGTTAAGTAGGATATTTAGGATTATTAATACAGTTAATAAATTATATTTAATATGTTATAAGCGTGTTGCGCGGTTGTTTATAGACAAACCAAAAAATATATGGGCTCATTTATTTTAGATAATAGCTCACGTATTTTCTGTAGACACAATAAACTCTGCTTTTTATATTCTAGAGATTAAAATTGACATTGTAGAGGAAGTTATTTAAGGAGAATTTTATGAGTAAAAGTGGAAATGTGTGCTCGATCAGCGAAGGTCAAGGTTGGATTATATTTAGAGATTACAAGGAGTTTTTTTTTATTTATTTTAAACTAGTCCTTGACTAAGATCCCAACAGATGGTAAGCAGTGATGCAATCATTGCTGGTGAGTACATCAGTTTTTTAAGAGAGTCTTTTGTATTGTATTTCTGGCTGGCATCCGCAACTCCACCTAGTTGGAGTTGGAGTTGGTTGGAGACACCTAAATTATAATCGGACGGCAAGACCGCAGCAGGCGAATTGTTGCAGTCCTTCGATGTACGCGGTATAAACGATAAAGTGAAATGCTCCCGCAATCCAGACTATTTAAGTACTTCACATGATTATAATTGATTAACTATTATAACATAGCTTATAATGCCACTAAGAAATAAAGCTGCTTTTTATCAGTAAAAAGCTGATTAGCAATCGGACCATACTTTTACAGATTACCTTCAATCTTTAATTTCAATTAGCCAATTTTCAGTGTAGTAACAAATGGAATTTTAATTTACAGAATGCAAAGCCGCTAATTATGCATTAGGCAAATATTAAACAAACATTAAATTCGTGGAATTCTAAATACATTTCGGACGCATCGATCATCGTTGTGATACGTGCAGCTATCGACGCGTGATTTATGCGTCGGCTGTACGTCTCGTTGTCTTTGCCTATCGCTATGACAGCGCGGGAAAAATAACGGAAATGTCACATTTTTTTTTATTTTGGCTTTGGTTTTAGTTTAGCATGTAGCATTATATTGTACACTTTTTTATGGTAGGTAAAAATCATCCAATGACGAATCCCGTTCGTGGGCGGAGCAGGAAACAGTGTCAGACTCTTATTGACTAAACAACCTACTCCGTTCCTCCCTTGCCTTATTCCCAGAGCATTATATTGTACACTGGATCCTACCATCGAATGTGATCTCGCTCTGTCACTCAAAGGTTTGCTGGCAGAAGAACTTTTATACATCAATTGTCAAATCACCATCATCATTGGCGAGCTATGAGTAGCTCACCGTACAGTCGTCTGGTAACAGTCCGGACTTAGCCAAGTCGTCGATGGCGCGCTCTGTTCCCGTGCGCCTCAAGGAGTTGTCAGCAAATGTAGAGGTCTAGCTGCAGGGCTGAAGACTACTGGGGCCAAGGTCCAGTTTCTGAAAGGAAGGTCCAACCCCGGTATGAGGACTAAGAAGGAACGGCGAGGTTCGTTTAGTCAGTAAGAGTCTGACACTGTTTCCCGCTCCACCCAATGGTTTTTTTTTAATGAAAAATCATCGAATGACGAATCTCGTCCTTGGGCGGAGCGGGAGACAGTGTCAGACTTCTACTGACTAAACGACCCACCGGTCCTTCCTGCCTTAGTTTCAGGGCTCCGGTGTTCCGCTTTCGCATCAACCCTTGGCCCCAGAAGGCTTCGTCCCTGCTGGGCCCCTACAGTTGCTGACAACTCCTTGAGGCGCGTGGGAGCAGTGCGCGCCGCTCCGCCCAATGATGGGATTCGTTATAAGATGATTTTATCACCATAAAACCCACCATAAAAAAAAAACCAGCTTGTCTATCAGTTTCGACATTTTCATTAGCGAATATTATCGCAAGATTTCTCCAGGCAGTAGGTATGTAAACTCGACGTAACTACAAAGTACAATGCACCGCTATGTGCTATGTACAAGCGCCGGTTCCCACGAACCGCTGCTAATATATAATAATTGTTTACCGCTCCATTAGCACCCGGCTTCGCTTGTTACTAGGCTTCTATGTTTCGCAAATAACGATTGCACTAATTGCTATCGACAAATGTAGGGGAATTGCATTTGGATATTATTTGTTTGAGCAGTGGTGGCCGAGTGGTAAAGGCCCCGACTTACGAATTGTAGGCCGCGGGTTCAAACCCAGCCAGGCGCATTACTTTGTGTAATTTATTTCATCACCACTGCTCTCAAAACGGTGAAGGGAAACCGGCATGTCCTAGAACCAAAAAATCTAAGACATGTGACGTCCACCAATCCGCACTGGGCCCGCGTGGTGGATTATGGCCCATTTCCTCTCCTAGAGAGGAGGCCTATGTCCCAGTAGTGGGAACATTAAAAAGGTTGATGATGATTATTTGTTTAGTTTTTTATTTGGATTTGACTGGCTTGTTGGCCTAGTAGTTAGTGTCCCTGACTGCTATGCAGGAGGAGGTGGTGGGTTCAATTCCCACCCAGTATATATATATATAGTATTTGTGTGATGAGGTCAATCATTTGTTCTGTGTCTGGGTATAATTTATCTATAAAATATATATGTATTTAGAAATATATAAATATATTTATCAGTTATCTAGTACCCATAACACAAGCTCTGCTTAGCTCGGGACTAGAAGAAGTTGTGTGACAGTTGTGGAATATATTATATTATATTTAATTTTTCCCCAACTACCTGTTTTGGTCGTTAGGACTGAAAGGTTCTGGAGTGAAGACGCAGCGTTCGAAGGCCTCCCTCGAGGTAGAATAACCTGATGAGGATCGCGGGATCTGATCATCATCAGCCCAAAAACTTGGACCTTCAAATTAGCCCAAAGGTTTCTTTTGTAGCATTTTATTTCAGAATAAGAAACATTTTTTCCAAAATTTTCTTTGTAAGATGATGAAACAGGGGTGCAAAGTTTATATGGAGAAACCTACTTTCACACGAGTGAAGCCGACGTGGAAACTAGTTACATATAGTCATCGAGGAATATTTACCCCACATTTATCTTGCACGTGTATGCCGTTCTGGCAGCTTATTTTTTTTATGCACAACAAATAGTTTGGAAGTAACGTTGTGTAAACTTCCTTTAAAAAGGGATTCTCCGATCAGACTTGTGTTTTGTCTAGTCTGAGCCACTGCCCGATAGTTTTAGTCGGATTATTGTATATTACATTCTTTTAATCGCGGGAAGAACTCTAATACCGCGATGCAGGGATTTCTAGTTTTAGTTACAGGCCATAGATGTCGCTACTGTGAGTGTGTAAAGAGCCAACTACCGCTAGATTTAGTTTCATAGGATGATGTGTCATACGTTGAGAAAAAGCAGCATTACCAACGTGTTTGTACAACGTAAAGCAGTACCACGTGCGAAAACTCAGAGCATCACATAAAATACTGTACAATATGTGAAGAAAGAAAACATACAGACCACAGGAAAAATAATAAACTCGAAAAACGTCCGGAGTTTGTTCCCAACAAAATATCACGCAATAAAGATGGTACATTTTAATTGGAAAAACAATTATCTTGATATCGGTACCATCTGGTCTGATATTCATTTTTACTAATTTTCTGGAACAAAAACAAACATTGAAAGTGAATATTGTTTTAACATTTTTTAAATCCACTATAATTATTAAAGATTGGGAATTAAGAATGTTGATGTTAAAGCGATTTCTCTTATATATTTCGACAAAATCTTTGGTTCATTGCACATGTGTTTGTTGTTATCGAACTTAATGCTGCGGATTTAATATTTTGATATATAACTTTAATGGGACTGGGCAGGACATGTCTGCCGCATGTCTAGCGAGCTGTGGGCCCGTAAAACACAGGATTGGTGCCCGGACACAGCGACGCGGGGCCGCGGCAGGCCACGAAGGAGATGGCGGGACGACCTGGATGTCTTCCTTGAGAATGGGAGCGACAAAGCATGTGGCCGAGATAACTGGAAAGAATGGAGGGAGGCCTTTGTCCAGCAGTGGGACAGCACAGGTTAGCTATAGTAATATAATTATAATTTATGATTTTTATATTGCATACTTATGGGTCCGTCATTATACGAGTATTTACTACTAGTCACTCGCTTCAAGTTGTCACGGGTGTTAGAAATCTTTGGAAGTTTAATCATTCGGTGTAATGGTGAAAACGGCATAATAATCCGTTCAGCAGTTCTCGAGTTTATCATGAACAGACATACTGACAGACGCGGTGGGGGATCTTGTTTTTATAATATGTAATGTGTTGTGATGACGGCGCGGCGACAGCGCAGAGGGCGAGCGTATGTTTTATGTCGTTTTGATTAGTAATATTAGCTTTTTCGGGTTTTTTTTAATTGCTACAAACTAGTAAGTAGTGATGCAAGCGTTGATGTTGAGGCGCACTAGTTATTACCTAATTGTAAGGGCCCAATAGGACCGATGCTTATTGGGGCCATGGGTTGTACGAAAGTGAATCCTAAGAGGGCCTTTGTGAGGCCTATGTCCAGCAGTGGACGTCTTTCGGCTGAATTGATGATGATGATGATGAATCCTAAGACCCAGTAAAAGTCTCACACACCCTTCTCAATCCTCCCTGTGGTGGGAGAAGTTATTGGATGGTGTCCCATCTAAGAAAAAATCTAGAGTTCCTCCATATTATGGATACCAAACCAGTTCAGTTAATTTAGATATTATTGTTGCAATTAATAAAGATATTATTGTTGAGTTAAGCTCGCCTTTGTACATTAATTGTTAAAATTGTTTTACTGTAAGTTTGTGTTTGTGTACGAAATAAAAATTAAGAAAAATTTACTTAAAAAATGGTTTTTACAAAAAGTGGACATTAGGCTAGATGGTTCTGAATATATTTTCAATCGCGGCCCACATTACTGGTTTAATCATCAATAAGTAAAACTTGTTTGAAAAGTTAGCACAAACAGATATACGTATATTTTTATCGTAATCTCAAACAGTCTGACAATAATATAATCAGAACAATAAAACTGACGTTTGGCGTAAACATTGCGAACGCGAATGCATCGTCGACATTAAATAAGTTTAAATTCAGAAAGAGTAAGCGTAAAATCTAGTGCGGCATCGTAGACGTGAAGCGAAGCGGTGTCTGCGACGACGTTATTGCATCGTGGAGACATGCGAAGCGATGTCCGGTGCGTTGCCCTGCTACTAGTACAACACCGTGTTGTTGAAGCGATGCGTCGTCTAAAATTTTCGCGATCCCACAAATACCTATATATTTTAGTTACCTGCATCGGTTAATGTGGTCGATGATTTAGGGTAATCATAATAGAAACTGCTTAATCATAAATAGATAGACAGATAGAATAATCAATACATACATAATCAATAAATGTACACCTAAATAGTAACAATTTCACAGAAACTTAGAATTATTGGTACAAAGGCGGTCTTATCGCTGACAGCGATATCTACCTGACAGAGAAAAAGGGGGGCAGTATGCTCTAGCAAAATAAAATAATGCAGCTAAACCTTGCTTAAAATAATATTTCTCAGTAAAACTAGTGAATTTGTTGTCAGATAATAAATATTTTTTGTATAGCACTTCATCACAACGACTGTCCCGTGATTCACGTAAAATAAACATTACAAGTTTTAGACATGATAAATATGTCACTAAAGCGATATCACACGTAGATGATTCAACGCGATCGAGATTGGAAAGTGATGCAGCGCAGATTGAACCAAAAATTTTGTTCCCGCGCGCCTCAAGGAGTTGTCAGCAAATATAGAGGCCCAACTGCAGGGCTATTGGTACCTTGGTCCGGTTTCTGAGCTGAAGGTCCGGTATGAAGATTAAGAAGTAGTGGGGCGGGTTGTTTAGTTAGTAAGAGTCTGACACTGTTTCCCGCTCCCGTCCAGGGGCGAGATTCGATATTAGATGATTTTTTCCACCACAATAGAAGACATAACTAGGCGTCGCGATTTATTTGAGTGAATCGGATCGCCTAGCACACGGCGCCTAACACAAGTGCGCAATATAAAAATAAAATTATAGCAGTAAATAGGTAAGCACTTAGTACAAAAAGGATTCAGGACGTTAAGTGATGGTCAGCAAGTCGGTATTTATAACGTAACCGCCCACGATTGGCGATTAATTCCTACGGCTTCGATTCCTGCACGAAACTCGGTCACTGCTCCGATTCTTAACATGACTGAGCATAGCATAATCGGCCTTATAATGGTCCCACCACGACTATCCACGGAGAACACCACCCACCACCGCCCGACTTTGTTCAACCCCAGAAACATCTGCCACTTGGATGTGAGCTGCGGCCTAGCCTGTAGGGAAAGCAATCAATAGACTGCGCACCCAAGTAGGCCGCTGAAAACACAACCTGGCAAAATGGGGGATTATAGACCCCTGCGACACCTAGTGCGAGTGCGGTGCTTCTGACCAAACAATGTCCTATTAGAGTGCCCAAAATGTCCCTATAATTACACGCTGGAGGTAATTACACCTAAAAAATGCCACTGACGCTGTAACGGTAACGGCCACGACTTACGAGTTTGTAGGTCGCGGGTTCAAACCCAGCCAGGCGTTAGGCATTACTTTGTGTAATTTATTTCATCACCACTGCTCTCAAAACGCTGAAAGAAAACATCGTGAGGAAGGAAACCGGCATGTACTGGAACCAAAATTCGAAGACATGGGACATCCACCAATCCGCACTGGGCTCGCGTGGTGGATTACTGCCCATTCCCTCGCCTAGACAGGAGACCTGTATCCCGGCAGTTGGAACATTAAAAAGGCCGATGATGATGAATTGAACATATACTTAAATATATCGGTACAATGGCGGTCTTATCGCTGACAGCGATATCTACCAGAAAACCTTAGGATGGATCGTAAGAACTTCAAATAGGTAATACAGGGGGTAGTCTGCGGTGCACATATGCAAAGGTGCGCGAAAAATGCGTTGATAGGCCTCGACATATAGAGAGATAGGTATCTAAATATATATATGGATAGGCAAATGACAACGATACCGCGCCATTTGTGATGGTCACCAGAGAGAAGATTTGCCGGTTGAAAACAAGCGTCATAATTTATGAGCTGCAGCAAACCGCACGCATGGTTTCATTGTGGACTGGGTTTTTGGATCTGGCTCATTGAACTCGTCGGTGCTCGCGCGACTGCTGAGTGTGAGAGCAGAAGCTGTTTCTCAGGTCAAGCAAAATATTCTTTTGGGTTTTTACGTTAGCCGAAATTTATTTGTTAAAATTGTAATTTAATCGTATATGCATTTTTTTAACTAAGTCTTCATATTTATTATCCTGAGCGTATCTTCTTTCAAATAAAAATACAAAAAGAATAAAATCGGTTCACGCAATCCAAAATTACCACCGGATAGAGCACCATCTCTCGGGAAATTGGGTTACTAATTTTTACATGGGCTTCTAAGTTCTGTTACATTGTGAGAAATATGTGACGGACGGGAATCTACGGAACCTACACTGAGTGTAGACCGACACGCTCTTGGCCGATTTTATTTTAGGACAGACAGATTTCTTGACGTTTCAAAAGTGCTTGTAAATGGTTTATTTGGAATAAAATCTCACCACCCTTGGTTGACTGGTAGAGAATGCCTAAGGCATTAAGTCCGCCTGTGTACCTTTGTGTTGTATGAAGTTCTAATAAATAAATAAATAAAATGATTTTAACTTTGACACATTAGCTTTCTTAGGAAAAAGAATGTGTACGGATAAATTTTAAAACTTTATATTTTTATACCCTTGAAAACAGGTGTTACATTAACTGTAGGTACATCTCTACAGAATAATTACTTTAAAATAAGTCTAAATTTAAAGCCTAACAAAGTTTACATAATCCATTAGACAAGCGTCATAAATATCGAAGCGCTAACCGCTACACAGTCTAGATTCCAATTATTATCCAGCATTATCCTCGCCAAACCTCCGAATTGGCAACTACAGCGCATGGTCCATATTTTAGCCACATGATCCCGGGGTGATAGCGGCTCCGGTACCCAAGAGACGGCTTCTAATCTGGGTAGTGCCTCATGCATTATGCTGTGTATCAGACAAGGTTCTCCACATTAAAAGCATGTTATCTGGAATAATAAACAGACATCTCGATTGGGTTCTGAGTATGTTCGCTGTAATGGACTGGTGGCTAGAGTGGGTGAATTGTGAAGGTTTATTATGTGCCAAGTTTCAACAGTACTCGCGAGTTTTTTTTTAAAGATATGTAACAGTGCTTGACTGTAATCCCACCTGATGGTAAGCAGTGACGTATTAGTTTAAGAGAGTTCATTCTAGCCTTGAAAACACTTAAATTGTTATCGGATGGCAATCATTGAGTCATTAGAATCATTGGATAATTGTTCTAATCCTTCGATATAAGTGTGAGTTAAGACCGATTATGTAAATTAAATCATACCACTTACATCATTAACTAACTGATGCCAGCGGCTTCACCCGCGAGATAGTAGATAGTATGTACTCTTCTGGGATATTCCCAAAAGAGAATATATATATGGGATAAAAATTGTCCTACTGCTGTTTCAAGACTTGGTCTACCCGTGTTTCAAGAATTATTAAAACCAGTTCAAGCGGAATAGCGCTATGTTTATTGAAGTCTTAAGTGGACTGGTTACTAGGAACTATGTTGAGACTTTTACTTATAAAGTAAAGTAAAAAATTATTTACATAGATTATTTATTTATTTATTCTCACATCGGAACGCCTTACAGCAATTACAACAAAGGAGCATTATTAGTTCAGAATCTGCTGCGTGAAGTCATCTAGAAAGCGGCTCGAAAACTCGCTTAAAGGCTCGCTTTGGACCACCATCTCATCTGATGGTTGGAATGGCACCCTTGCCTAAAATAACCTATCCAGTTTTCACTTAGAGGAAAAATACTCTTTATTCTGTAAACGGAAAACTGTTAATTAGCCCAAGCTGATTAGCCTCAAGTGAACGCCAGTGTTCGCGCACCTATTGTATTTCTATTCTGTCTCTAATTACGTTACTCGAAAGGTTATGTTTAAAGTTCTTAACTTCTTCTTAACTTGTTACCTTGTTATTAGCTCAGCAAGTGTTGTGACACGTGTGTTCATGAAAAGTGACAAAACGTATAGCGTGATGCTATCGCGGCGTGCTCAGACGTGACCCCACATAATACGACACTACACGCCGTTGATAAGCCTCGAGATCCCTTCAAGCACTTGACAGGGACACTACACGAGCATGAACTAAGAAAATATTTTACTAGCTGATTAGTTACGACGAAAAACTAACACTTTTTTCGCTCAGAGAATTAGCATTGCCATTCAACGTGGGAATGCTGCCAGCATTGGCACATTTCCGGATGACAGCGATGTGGAGGAGTACTTTGACGCCTAAGTGTGTTTTGTGTTTTTGTATTATATGTTATGTACATATAATACAAAAACACAAATACTTCTATACTAACCCTAACTATGGTTATTAATGGTAATTAATATATTATGGGTAATTTATCTATACTAATATTATAAAGCTGAAGAGTTTGTTTGTTTGTTTGTTTGTTTGTTTGTTTGAACGCGCTAATCTCAGGAACTACTGGTTCGAATTGAAAAATTCTTTTTGCGTTGAATAGATCATTTATTGAGGAAGGCTTTAGGCTATATAACATCACGCTGCGACTAATAGAAGCGAAGAAACAACGGAAAATGTGGAAAAAACGGGGAAAATTATTCATCTTTGACGGCTTCCGTTGCGTGCGCTGCCAAAACGGTTTAAGATACCAAAAAAATATGTATGAAAGAATTATTCCTCTTAAAATGATCTAAAAAAATGTCCGCGACAGTATATGTCTATCTTTTAAGATTAACTTACTAGAACCGTTTTTATGCGAATCAAATTTAGCCAATTTTTACCGATTATTTGTTAGAGTTGTATCAACATAATAATATAATCTTTATCCAAATAAATGTGTTGTTGATTAAGAGTATGTAATTGTAAACAAAATTGTCTTTGACATTATTTAATTTCAATGAACATCTTAGAAGATATTACAATTTTAAAATAACTCCGATATAAAATTCACACGCGATGCGTGATGTGCAAAACTTGACGCTGCGTCTGGCCGGCGGGCGAGGAGAGGGGTTGCTTGCGGGCGGCGCGGATGGGTTTTTTTTATGGTAGGTAAAAATCATCCAATGACGAATCCCGTTCTTGGGCGGAGCGGGAAACAGTGTCACACTCTTACTGACTAAACAACCTACCCCGTTCCTCCCTTGCCTTATTCCCAGAGCCCCGGTATAACGCTTTCGCACCAACCCTCAGTTGCAGGAGGCTTCGCCCCTGAAGGGCCCCACAGTTTGCTGACAACACCTTGAGGCGCGCGGGAGCAGTGCACGCCGTCGACGACTTGGTCTCGGTCTGGACTGTTACCAGACAACCGGACGGCGAGCTACCCATTGCTCACCGTCCACAAGCCAGCGTCTACAGAGACCGGATATCGGCGGGATCGCGGCGGTGACGGCTACGGCAAGGGCGCTGTTGCCTTTGCCTTATGCGGTCGGCCTCCTCCTTTACGAGCATTACTGCTTTGCAGAAGGAGGCGACCGCTTGCCATTCTTCTTCGCTGCGAACTATGGCCTGAACCAAGGCCCGGCGCGAGAGGTCGCCGCCGCTGATCACCCCCACGAGGACACGGCGATGCTCTTCTCAAGCAGGGCACACCTCCACCGTGTGCTCCATCGTATCCTCCGGGCTGACCACACAGTGGCGACACCCGGGCGTCTCTTCCGCACGAATCCGGCGCGCAGGAATCTCCTGAACTTCCCATGCCCGGTGAGAACCTGCGTCATGCGGAAGGTGAGGATGCCGTGATAGACATCACGCCTTCAAAGAGGGGACTTACCGCCGAGATTATGGCGTGCCCAGTTGGGGTGTAGCTCTATGAAGTACTTTTAGATAATTATGTTCTTTTAAAAACTAAATTGTCTAAAATAATAACAGAAATTGACACGGGCAAAGTCGTGGGTAACAGCTATAATTTATAAAGCTGAGGAGGTTGTTTGCAAAAATAAATATGATGCCCAAAATAACCATTCCACGCGGACGAAGTCGCGGGCACAGCTAGTTTTATACATAATATTCTCATAATAATTTTGTATTATTATTTTAATTGCTATAATCTAGTGCTTGACTACAATCCCACCTGATGGTAAGCAGTGATGCAATCGTTGATGGTGAGGCGCACTAGTTTATTAAGTTCCTTCTAAGTGATGAATAACGTTGTATTTTATTTCTTTGTTTCTTTATTCCTTTGAGATGGACAGTATTTGGCTTTATTAAATTAACGATTATTATTATTCCATATGTTTATAACTTTACTTAAACGCTAAAATTTTCAGTGTTTATAGTTATTTTGAATAAATTGAAGTTTATTCGTATAAGGGTGTTATTTCAATTACATGTTCTATGTATAAATCGAAACTTTGGTCTATATAGTTTTAGTTTAATAGTTTATACAAATGTATATAATATATATACTGTATGCGTTGTGTGTGCAAATGTACAACGTCCATGGTAAAAAAGTAGGTAGCTCAAGTCATTCAGAGATAAAAGTATTAAATCTGAAGCTGAAGTAGACAGGTTAAACCCTTTGTCTAGGTGTTGTTCATCTTACACATTCTATGTCAGGCCACGAAGAGTCATTTAAATAAAATGAAGTCATACTGCAAACTAGGGATAGTGATTCTTTGAAACTTATTTTTTTAATCGATTGGAAAAGAAGACTAAATAATCGATTCATTAATACACTGTTAAATAGTGATCGTTTTAATCCCATGAAGTGTTTTTTTTATGGTAGTTAAAAATCATCCAATGACGTATCCCTCCCTTGGGCGGAGCGGGAAACAGTGTCAGACTCTTACTGACTAAACAACCTACCCCATTCCTATGTAGCCATATCTATCAGGGCCGGAAAATTCCTTTCAGACGCGAACCCTTGGCCCCAGTTGGCTTCGACCCTTCTACTAGGGACCTTTCCTACGGTTTAATCCCGTGTAGGGTCGATCCGGTACCTGCAAGAAACACTATAGATTTGTAAAGATAATATAAAAAATAAAGTGCTTTTTTTTAAACTCGAATTGTAACGAATGTACGAAATTAATTTCTTTAAGAAAACTTCAGCTGAGCGAGTCAATGACCTGAAGGTAGTTGGCGGTCGTTGCGTACTAACTTACTTGCGTATTAATTAAGTCAAGGTTAAAATCACTAATCCAAAAAATCCTCTTTACTAAATCACAAAAAAATACTAAAATCAAAGACATCCAAGCTAAAATTAACCGTCTTCACCACGCATTCTTATTCCAAAATTCAAATCATTTGTCCCTAAATAGTGCACAACTGTCTTCCATTCGGCTAAACATGCCATTATTTAGCTTAATAAACTGAAAATTAGGTCGCTTTTGGTGTGGGGTGGTGGCCCGGAGGGGGGAGGTGGGGGGTAATGTCTGTGTCGGGATGATAATCAACCGATATTAACAGCTACTTGAGTGAGCTCTTACATTTTTATTCTGATGATCTGTTTAAGGGTGGGTTTTGATGGTGCGACTTTTTTGTGCGATTAGTCTTGTTGATGCTAGCCTTGGATTAACTTAAATACAAGTCGGTTTTATAGAACTGTTGTTTTTAGTACTAGATTACGTTTATGACTGAGTCCTATTGCCATTTCTTAGAAACAGCTCAAGTTAATTTTGTAAATGAGTGGGTATTGTAAGCGTAAAAGTTGAATTAAAATTATTTTGATAGCATGGTGCGATATGTTCATAATAAATTTTCCCGATCTTAATATTATAACTGTATGCAGATTACCTATATACATATCTTGTGGATTAAAAACTAAACAATACAAGAAACGCATACGTTTTAAAAGTAATAGTGAACCGTAGGCACCCTACAGAAGGGTCGAAGTCAACTGGGTCTAATGGTTTGAGTCTGAAATGAAGGCAGCATAGATATAAGAAAAGGAAGGCAGCATACTAGCCTATCAAAGCTACATAAATGAATAGCATTCATTTTTATTTTTCAAACCAATTTGTTTAGCAAAAAAAAGTCGCATCAGTAGAACGGCAGGGCTGTCGCGCGTCGTCCCCGACATTACCATGTTGTTGGTATTTGCATACATTAGCGGCCAGTGAGCAGTGGAGCCAGCCCTAATAAAAACATAGCTCGTTGCCAACTCTCCCTGGAGCCGATATTTAACGAGAGAGTACAAGGACTTCAAAATATTTATGTATAGTTGGAAAAAGATTTTTTGAACAATTTAATTAATTAATGCCCAAGAAGACACCGATATCTATACACACCTATTGCCTTTTATTATTGTGTCTGTAATTACAGCTGTCGAAAGGATAATCTACACTAATATAATAAAGAGGTAAAGTTTGTTTTTTGTTTGTAGGAGGTAATCTCTGGAACTGCTGGTCCGATTGGAGAAATTTTAGCAACAATAGAAAGCTGCTTTACTCCTTAGTGACATAGGCTATATTTTATGTACGCGGGTGAAGCCGCTGACAAAAGCTAGTTACACTAATATTGCAAAAGCGAAAGTGTGCGTATGTCGTTGCCGGATTATGGAAATTGATCATTTCATGACATGGCCAAGTAAAACTGGCCAGATCGATTTAAATGTTACAGGTTGACGATATTTAAATCCTCGTTTGGTCCACTTTCTTTAGACCTTTTAATACCATAGAAATTCTACTTCAATGATATGATCAAAGGATTATTCAAATATCGTCAAATGTTAGCTTTTCAACGATCTGGCCAATCTTAGTTGGCTATATCATGAAGTGATCAATTTTTATGATCGGCCTCGATAAATATATAATAGATATATGGATAGATAGATATATTCTTTCTGCACACCAAAAATAAAATTAAAGGGATTAATAATGATTAATCCCTATTAATTTTAAGGTCCCCATTAAACACATAATTATGTATTTGTGTATGTGTGGGTCTATATTTGTTACTCTTTCACAATGAAACGACTGAACGCACTTGAATAATGAAAATTGGCATACTGGGACTCTAGGTCCCGGAATAGGATCCTGCTGGGCCCCTACAGTAAGCTGACATCTTTTTCGAGAGCGCGAGAGGTCGCTGCCGCCGCTCTCCACAAAAAACAGCAGTGATGCGCGTAAGCGGGACACATCTCCTTCGTGTCCTCCACCATATCCTACGTAGGGTGCAGACAATAGTGTTAATAGTCACACCCGCGTGTTTCTTCTGCCTGTACCCGATACAGGATCCCTGCGGTACCATGCAAGGTGTGGAGGCGCTTACAACTTTCTAGCTACTACTCAAAAAGAGGGACTTATCGCCATTTTTAAGTTAAATATTAGTTTTAAGTTAAATAGTGTGGCTGCGGCTGTTCTGTTTGAATAAATAAATAAATGATTATGGCGTGCCCACCTACAACCATGGTAAACCCTGGATTTGAATCTCTTAGCTTTTATAGTGTAAACACAACCTCCCAAAGCACATTATGTTCATTAATTAATTTGAACCCGTCTGCTACAGCACACTTGTTATCTTGCTAGTGCCGACATAATTAGAAGCGGAAGGATTACCAGCTTAACCTCATGTTAAAGATTACCGAGATTAACTAAACAGACAGTAAAGAGCCACTCGTTATGAATTATTGCTACCACCACAGTTAGTATGTGAAAACGTTATTTAGATTTTCGAGTAAAGTTTTGTACTTCATAGCATCGTCATCAGCCTTTTTTACAATGTTCCCGCTGCTGAGACACCGGACTCCTTTCCAGGAAAAGGAATGGACCGTAATCCACCACGCGGGCCTAGTGCGGACTAGTGGATGTCACATGTCTTCGAATTTTTTATTCTAGGACATGCCAGTTTCCTCACGATGTTTTCCTTCACCGTTTTGAGAGCAGTGGACAGAGACCCATAGTCAAAGAGGCTTATTATTACCATTCTAACAAGAAATCATTTAAAAGAGTCAGTCTTATATAGTTTTCAGATACGAGTAACAAAACTAATAAATAATATCATATACAATATGTTTTATTTGCTTTTAAATTATTTTTATTTTATTTTATTTATATTACTATTTATGTACATACACACATATAATTCAAAAATACAGAACATTATAATAAAAAGAATGTACAAAGGCACTGCTTATTTCTTTTTCTTTTCTTAATTATATTCATATTATTGAATTATGCCGTTGACAATACCTTATTGACATTTTAAACAAACTAACTATCGGACCGCACACACACGACATACACTCTATAATTTATTCTACAAATCCAAAAAATATTTTAATTACCGCATTTTCCGGATTCCCTGATTAACGCCCCGGTTTTATCGATCGTTAACCGGTTGAAAATAATAAAAATAAATATTTATTGTGAACCGGGTCGCGCTGGCAACATTAAACATTGTCTATGCTAATTATAGTTTGCTTATTTTACTTGAGCTTTGTATACGCGGCAGTGTATATATTGCGACACTATGTTTATAGATTTTATACTTGATTTTCTCATCATATTTATGAAAATTCAGCGTGAAAAATGAAATCTTATATTATTCTCCTATTTTAGGGTCATATTCCAGTAGACACAGTCAAATACAAGGTAATTTAGGCTCTCGCTCCCTATGAAACACTAGGTTTTATCAGGAGTCAGACTCCCTAACCAACCTTCATAACCAAGAAATCTCTATGGTATCATACCTAAAAAATGTTCGAATTAAAAGCTGGCCAGTAACAATGTTTCCATTATCTCAGACGTCATTTAGTTAAAAAAATCAAATGTACCTAATGAAACAGTCGCTTTCCGCATGTTTCTAAATTCAAATGAGACTGAATTGTCTATGCCGCGAGTAACATAGAAAGAAAAAAGGTAGCTGTCAACGACTTGTCAAAACTGATCTAAAAGTGAGTGTTAATTTCAGTAGTGACACTTTGTTACATGTGTCAACAAAATTGTCTGTTAGTCAAGGGAATATCTTACTAAAACTAAAACTCACCTGAAAAAATAGGCAAAAACACACCCATTGGTAGTACTTGTAGATCTTCCTGTCGTTCATATCTTCCTTGCCCTTCTCACGGCTGTTGCCGATGCCTGGGTAGGGCACCTCCACGCCCACCTGCTTGTTGAAGAAGCTCTTCAGCGTGTAGGTGGAGTGGATCCAGCAGTAGGTGTTCAGCACATCCTCGGGGATGTCCTTGGTGTGGATGCAGTCGATGGGGTTGCCCACGTACTGGCGCGTCGTCACGATCAGGCTGAACGCGATCAGCAGGATCACGGTTATAGAGTAGTGCAAGCGGAATACGGGAGAGTCGATGTGGACATAGTTCACTTTTATCAAATTCTTCAATCCACGAAAAACGTCTAACATCTTAAACGTTTGAGCTGATCGTCCGTGTGTCTGTGTTCACTAACATTATTTATTGTTTCGAAGCACCAAGTTTACACTATTTATAACGTAAGGCACTATTTAGTTTGGCAGTGAGAATGTTCCGGGGGCTCATGTCCTCTCACGTGGGGATAACTTTTTTGGTATTTTGATGAACTTGAGCAGGGACAGCGCTTGGCTCATGTTTTCTTCGTTTCATGGTCCGGCAGGGGCAGGTCAGAGCGCGCGCGCCGCCATGGCGCGGCCCGCAGTCATCCAGTCTGTGGATGACGCGCGGTGATGCGCGCTGCGTAACGCACGGCCAATTAATCTTCGAGGAATTTACGTATTAAACTAGATTACCAGGTCAGATGCTCTAGTACAAATTTATGAGTTCACACGTCGTTGATCCGCCGGAGCACCGCGTCTACGATAAACTAATCGCTGTAGGAAACTGATGAAAAATATTTAAATTATGAACCTAAATAATGCTGGTGTATTCCCTACGGGTTAATTTATGCGTCGCTATGACTCAACCTGGAGTGCAGGGAGGTGCGCGGAGTGACTAACCGCAATATTATGATTACAGTAGCATAAACTAGTTCGACACCTGATGTGAGTTATAAGAGCATTAAGATATTTATTAGCGTTGGCAACACTCGACGTAAACTCGCGAATGCAATCGCTGCGGACTTTCAGTGAGATGGTCTCGCCGCGATAATTTTATGTGTCTCTACTATAACGCCCTCATTGTGTGGTATTTTAAACAACAATGACAATCTTTAGGTGAGCTTGGCGCGTTTCTGAGAAGTCTATTTCTCGAGCTGAAACGATTTATGGGCCAGTGCCGGTTCAAGGCTCGCGTTGTCACAAAGTGTGCCACGCGGCGCTGTTTCTGTTAAATTGTGCTAATATTTACACGTTAGATTTTAAGAGCTCCTTTGAAATATTATATTTAGTAGCCATTGTTTGAGATGATTCAGATCTTGTCTCACGGCCACTTGGCTTTTAACCGACCGGACAGTTACGATGACAAGTATTTCCTAATATTTTGCAGCTTAGAGCAATATGATGATTAATTTTCTATTTCAAGACTAATTAAACGAAACGCTAGTAATTTTGCAGCACACTTATTTTATCATTCAAGTATCGTTATAACATTTCCATTTTCTATTTATTCGAAATTTTCTTTTTAAAACCGTAGACAATACAGTTTCCACATTAAACGTCACTTTGACAGAAAAATGCGCGCGAAACTCCATCCGCCATTTAATGTTATAAATAAATATAATAAAAGTTTAACGACTGTACATTTGAAGCTGCATATTTTACGATGGCTTTGTATCAAGATTATAATATTCATTACACTAAGAAATAACATATTCGATAAAAGAGCAAACTATAACAATATGTTTGATGCACTTTGAAGCTTTTAGAGCACATCAAAGGATTAGATAGCGCTGTTCAAGAGTAATTTATCAATGTGTTACAAATGGCTCCATACGCTGCATTCTATAGCTTCTGTATTATAAATACACCATAAATATGATGTTAAAATATTATAATTATGACATAGTTTTATTATGTTGTACACTTTTAATCTGTAGGCAATTTTCAATAAGCTTTTATGTCTTACGAGCTACTTATAGCGACTTCAGCCGCGTGTAGTTCATACCTAATTATAAATTATAAGTTATTCAGATAGATATATTTTAAAAGGTAGGTACCACTAGTAGTGGTCCTGCGACAATGTCGTGACCAAAGGTTGGTATGTTGTTAATAAAAAAAATTGAGAACCCGTTTGGAGTCCCATTTACCGCGTTTAAATTAGTGTCCGACCGAAACTGGTTTTCCGGCCGAAACCGAAACCGAAACCGAATGTTCGGCCGTGGCTTCAGTTTCGGCCGAAACCGAAACCGAAACCGAAACTCACATGGTCAAGTATAAAATTTCTTAAAATACTGAAATTTGGTGGTTTTTACAATTATTTTGCATGAAGTGAAAACACAGTATATTAATTCAGTTTGTTGTATTGTAAATATTACTACAGAGCTATCCGAACGGCACACGACGATTCCCGAACAGAGCCGACGGCTTACGACACAGCTTTGCCGCGGAAAACGAAGTTAGGCGAACGTGCGTGACCTAGCGAGATAAGTTTCGGTTTCGGCAAAAGTTTCGGCCGATTTTGGCCGAAAACGAAACTGCAGCCGAAACTTGATTTTTGGCCGAAACTCGGCCGAAACCGAAACCGAAACCGAAAGTTCGGTCGGACATTAGTTTAAATGTATTTTCAAAACTTTCAGGAACATATTACAGGTGACAGACATATACAGAACAGTACAGAAAATTACACAGGCTGTTGCAGACCTCGATGCACGAATAACATGAATGGTTCTGGAACCATTAGTGGTGGAATTTTTCGTCGCAATCGGTCCTTATATTTTTTTTTAACGAACAGCCAGCTTTCGGGCAGAACAACAGCAACGTATGTCGGTATCTGCTAGTTTTACAATTAACCTTTCTAGTACCGTATTAGAGACATAATGAAAAGACATTAGGCGTGCGTTCGTGCTTTAAGGTCCTAAGGTCGACTGGTGCTCGTTCGCGAGTCTAAGGTCCTAAGGTCGACTGGTAGAGAATGCCTACGGCGTTAAGTCCGCCTGTGAACACAGTGCATTGGGCTTTAATATATATTTTTAATCGCTATAAACTAGTGCTTGACTGCTACCTGATGGTAAGCAGTGTTGCAATCGCTGATGATGAGGCGCACTAGTTTATATAACTGCAAATTTTCATCTAAATCCGTTCAAGCACTCGCATTTAAAGGACCAACAACACACACATACAAAGTATAAGCTTTGTAATATTAGTATCATTATGTAGATGGGAGATCGCATTTTACTTATTCAATGTTTGTTTAAGGAACACTAACCGTTTGTAGAGTAAAATCAAGTAACTGTTACAGTTATTTGCAGCTATTGCGGTCTGAAACCACACGTAGTGTCGACGTGGCTGGCTTACAAATCTGAGTACAGAACCCACTAGAGGCTGGGAAGTTATCTACTGATAAATTAATGGTAGGCAGGATTTTAAACCTATAAAATGACTGATACTTTTAAAATTGAATTAATAGTTAGTAAAAGTCTGACACAAGCAAAAACAGGGGCCCTAGACAAGTGGCATTCGCTCCGTGTCGAATCCATTTCTAAGTTCGATTTCGCCTTAACGATGTCGACCACAAAATGGTAGACAGAGTGACATCGACTAACATATCGATAAGTCGAAGTGTTGGTTCGATATGATAACAACTTCTTGGCTATGGTTATCGAATTAAAACGTCCAATTTGACGTATAAACAACTAATAACAATTAGCGAATCAAAAACGTTTGACCACGTGACTTTTCGAAGGCATATGACAGTTCCATACATTTCGGAGTTTCGAATTCGAGTTATCGTTAGTGAGATGTGACTTTGTCTAAGCCCCCAGAGTTTGACGATTTCCCGCCCAACAGAAATTCCTATATCCAAGGCTTCGTTTAAAACATGTTATTGCTACATTCTGCTCCATAACACCTGCATCTCGGCCGAATTCCGCCTCGGTTGCAATGACAAACTTTCGGCACTTATATCAAAATGTACTATTTCAATTCGGTCTCTCGCTAAAAATAAACTTAACGGAAGGAAATTAACGGTTGAGAGCACAAAATAATAAAAAGCTTTGTTTTCCTTCAAATATAAATAAAAACAGGATTTTTATTTCGAGACTAGCGGATACCCGGCGTGTGTTACTACTACGCTACATTAATACATTTTGTTTATTTGTTGAAAAATAAAGACAATTTAATATTATTTTGGTGCATTGTTTTAATGGACTGAAACCAACTTCATATTACTGCTTTTCTTATGCCTTTTGGGGCACATCCGTTGGAAAGTTTTAAAGTTTAAAAGAGATAGACCACCAGTACCAGCACTAGTGTTTTTTGTTAATGTGCGAAATCTTTCAATCATTTTTGGCTCTCTAGAGCGGAGTGGGACGGTTCATCAGTCCTTTTTTGACTAAAATCATACCTATGTGATTCAGTTGCGTCTTAGGATCATGGGTTTTCCTCTCAGCAGGGGACCCATGGCCACAGTAGGTTTCAGTCCAGCTGAACCCTTAAGATTTCGATGACATCTCTTTCAAGGCAGGGGCTATTTATGTCCCTAAAGTTAAGGAAAAAAAAAATTGTTTTCCCTATATGTAATTGTAAAACGTAGACTTTTCCTAGACGCGACGATAAATAAAACTTAGTACCTAATAAATATGATACCAATTAAACCGCAGTATATTATTTTATAACCTCTTCAAGATATTCTCTCGAATTGATCACATGTGACACAGATGGCAACCAATCAATCAAAATCCAATTAAAACTCATAATTAAAACCATTTTACAGTTATCAGATGTGTATAATTATAAAGATTTATTGATAAATAATCTGTGCGATAAAATAGTATTGCCATAATAAATAACAGCAGCGACAAACTGTTTGTCAAAATTAAGCGGTCGAAATCTGGCAATCTTGCAGGGTTGCCAGTATTTTTTTGGAGATCGTAAATTATGTATCTCACGACGCATCCTTAGCTGTTTGGCAAAGAAAAAGCTGCCAAGTATTACCGAATGTACTTAAATATTTCGCACGCCACGTATTCCTGAGTTTGGGTAGCATTTTTAGCATTAGTTGAAAATTTTAAAAGCTGAAATGCATTTGTTTTAGGCAACGAAATGGTGGTTTTATTACGAGTTGTAATTTTTTTACGGTTTGGACGCATTATAATCGGACACAGCAAACCTTAAAATCTATATATATAAAAATCAATTGCTGTTCGTTAGTCTCGCTAAAACTCGAGAACGGCTGAACGGATTTATCTTATCTTGGTCTTGAATTATTCGTGGAGGTCTAGGGAAGGTTTAAAAGGTGAGAAAAATTCGAATAGGGTAGAGTAGGGTAGAGTAGGGTAGAGTAGGGTAGAGTAGGGTAGAGTAGGGTAGAGTAGGGTAGAGTAGGGTAGAGTAGGGTAGAGTAGGGTAGAGTAGGGTAGAGTAGGGTAGAGTAGGGTAGAGTAGGGTAGAGTAGGGTAGAGTAGGGTAGAGTAGGGTAGAGTAGGGTAGAGTAGGGTAGAGTAGGGTAGAGTAGGGTAGAGTAGGGTAGAGTAGGGTAGAGTAGGGTAGAGTAGGGTAGAGTAGGGTAGAGTAGGGTAGAGTAGGGTAGAGTAGGGTAGAGTAGGGTAGAGTAGGGTAGAGTAGGGTAGAGTAGGGTAGAGTAGGGTAGAGTAGGGTAGAGTAGGGTAGAATAATCTGTTGCCGGGAGCGAAGCCGCGGGCAAAAGCTAGTCAGATATAAACTTTTAAAATACAATAAATTAATGGGAAAAAGAGCGTTACCAAAACTATTTTAGGGTTGATTTAAGGCGGCAACTTCGGGAAATAAATTCCTTTATATTACCTGTATACTTACTTACATCTTTTTTTGCATCAATGAATTTGAAATTTGATTTGAAAATACCAGATTTTTAAGTAGGCGAAGCCGCAAACAGAAGCTAGTGTCCTAATATAGAGTCAAATGCTCATTGTCTATGCGTATGACCGGTGAACTGTTCCACATGGTAGTCAGTGATGCGTGACACTGCGCCCAGTACCATGGCTTTGTGTGGCAACATTACTATGGTGCAACTACCGAATAATGGCCGAAACTATGGGGTCTATTGTATGTGTTATTGACGAGTTTATTGCATGTTATGGTCGGAGAACAAAAAAAATATAGAAAGAAAGAAAATCTTGTTATTTGAAGCACACTAATTTATAAGTAATAAATAATAATTTACAACAAATTAGAATAGTGCGCACGTCCACGCAAAACGGCCCACCACTCACCATAAAACCGAGGATACACACATATTGTGACGAGTCCACGGCGCTGGTTTTCAGGGTGGAGCCGTGGACGATATATTTACTATAGTTCTTGGAAGTATAACATAGCATTGATATGTTATGTTTTGTCTGAATATGGTTTCCGCACTTAGTGCTATGCAGACCATTGTACGTGAGCCATGGCGGCCATAAACTTTGGCGGGCTTATTCCACCCAGCCCACTTCCCTCCAAAAGGTGATTAGGCCTTTCAGATTTTTCAGGGCGTCAATAAGGGAGTTCGGTGTGCCAAGCACGCTTTGTGCAGGGACCAGTCCTTAATGCCTATTGTGTGGATATAGACCTTTTTTGAGATGTGAGATCTCTTTCTCCAGGGTAGAGTGATATGTCTGACTTTCATAGACTAAAACCAATGTGTCCTTCAATTGAAACACGACCCCGCAGAAATTAAATGGCGTCCAGAGATTTAAATGACTTTTTTTGTTCTAAATAGACTCGCGTTTGACCACAATCTCACCTGATGGTAAGCGATGATGTGGTCGACGATGGAGCACGCTTGCATAGAAGTAACCTATTCACTCTGGACTTAAAGACCCATAGGCTGTAGCTATCAGGAAACACATACTCCGGCAGGGAATTCCACTCCTCAGCTGTACGCATAAAGAATGTCTTCCCAAAACGCTTTGTACGTATGTGTGGGTGGCAACGTAAGTTGATACACAGATAATAAAAATCACGCAGCACTATACTCTGGCAACCCTAACTACTCATTTAACGAGCTCCTTAATTTACGGCACTCTTCAAAAGGAACGCCTTTCCGCTGACTAACAAATATTTTTTAATTTTCCTCTGTCATACTTCATGTGACCATACGTCCTATTTTGAAAGGGATTATCCCTGTTTTTTACGCAAAATACGCGCTTTAGACGTGGAGTTACGGATACCAGCCTGATATACAATACTATCCCTGTTTTTGTATTGTCCTGTTTCCAGTTATAGAAGACTCAATACTGGACACAACTCCTGTCTATAATCATTATCATGTCATCCGAAAGATTGGGTATACCCAACAGTAGACGTCTGTAGACTTGGTCGAGACCTATAGGACTCGACCAAGTCTCGCCACTATAAACTGTCTTGTGTGTCTCGCATCCATCAGATTCCTGTAACATAGGTATGTATATTTATTATATAATTATTATACCTATGTATGTCCAACTTTGAACGTCTTTCGGTTGAATTAATGATAAAGTTTTAATTAAAATTGTAATATGGCATTATCTGTTTGATTAAAAACTCTGCCCCCCCCTGGTCAAGTTACAATCGTATAGTTTAGAGTTCGCGCTTGTAGTTGGCCATGCCCCCAATTTCCTTGTTCGGACGTTATCTGAGCAAAGGAATAGTGGGCGTGGCTATCTACGAGTGCTAACTCTAAACGAAACGATTGTAACTTGGCTAGCGGGTCTGGTCTACTGTCTTATATTGTGTGTAAACAATTGTTGGTTTACCTAAATAAAAACAACTGTTATAAAATAATAATAATATACAGGGTGATATGATAAAAATACACGCATTTTTTTTTTAATTTGTAAAAATTCCTCCACTGGGGTGTCCAAAATTATGTACTGGATCTAAGGTATTCTTTTGCGTTACGCTATCAATGACATCCTGTAGAATTATTATTGGCGATGTCCCATTTTGGGTGTCAAAAAAATGGTCACATCAGTCTAACTTTAGCTCTTGATATATATTTTCGTGTAAAACAAATATTAGGTCAAGGACGTACTCAAGCTAGGCAGGAAACGGAGTCGCGGGCGCACATTAGTGATTATTATACGTTCGGAAAATTTCGTAAACGTTCGGCTGGCATTTCCGCTAGTTATGTCATTTACTACGTGATTATGTTTTTAATGTATGATTATTATTGTGCTTTATATATATAGGAAATGTATTGTGAAATAAATACTATTCATATATTTATTTTAAATGCGAAAGAAGCGAAGACGCGAACGCATAAAATTACTGAATACGCGTCATTTTCATTTGTAACAATTATATATATTATTTATAACGTTATTATGTTTTTAATGCGTAATCTACACTAATATAATAAAGAGGTAAAGTTTGTTTTTTAACTAACTACTGGTCTGATTGGAAAAAAATTTGCAACAATAGAAAGCTGCTTTACTCCTGAGTGGCATAGGCTATATTTTAAGTACGCGGGCGAAGCCGCTGACAAAAGCTAGTTATTATATATTTATTTATCTCAGGACCCTGAGCTCCTGGACCTTTGGAAGGCATACGAGGGGTCGAAATCAAAACCAACTCGCGAGGCCCTTTTAGACGCTTTGACTTATGGCCCATTCCCTCTCCTAGAAAGGAGACCTGTGTCCCAGCAGTGGTAACTTTATACGGCTGATGCAATGCAATGCAATCATCAGTTTTGTATCTATTTTTCTGTTTCCTTCTTCTTTTCTTTTATTTATGTGTGCATAAATAGAATATAAAATTTATTTAAATAAATGAATAGGTAATCGTCGCCCTACAAATTCAGTAATTAAGATATAATAATACGACATTAAAAGAAGAAAAGTTGCAAGTACAGTTTGGTTCATTTGTTCCCGCCATTCACAGACTTCAGGAAGCCGGAGTAAAAAGGCTGAAAAAAATCAGCCAATTAGCGAAGCTTCACGTTCTCATCTGAAAACGTACAAAACGTTGGCTTGCCTTCTTCACAATGACATACTAAGAGTTAATCACGTTTTGGTACCATTCAATGATGAAAAGGCTACAAAATGAAAAATTCGAGAGCTTTTCCAACCAGTAAATGTTTAGCGTATTGGTTTTTTTCCGAATTTTCTCATTAATTTGTTTTGGTCTAGCTAGAACCTAAATAAAGATACCTCCTACGGATTAAGGCGTAACATATTTTTTAAAGGACTTCAAAAAAAGAGGTTTTTCGATTCGATTGTATATACCTATGCTTTTTTATGTTGCAATTTTTTTTAAACCTTTATTTTTGTACGAGTTTCCAAGAGCTAAAATTCGGAGAGCCTAAAAAAAGAGCCTAACCGCAAACTCGCCAAGATCCGACAGCCGTATTGTACTTTTAAACCCAGAAAATTGTACCGTTCTAAATAGAATAAGTTGCGGAGCAAAGCCGAAGGAAAAAAGCTAGTTTTAAATGAGTAATTCATATTTCTATTTATTATCCTTGTCATCTTTATGTGTTTTATTGAGGCACGATGCTCTGTACAAATAAATTCATAATTCATTTGCTGTTTATATTCTTAATGAAAATACACTTCATGTTTTTGGTGGAAATCTTGTCTAAGTTCCCCAGTAGGCGGCAATAATTTAAACTTACATAATTGTTCAACATTAACGGGAAATTTATTTTATTATAATTTATTGGAAATAAAAATAAACGATAAACACGTTTTATTTCAATCAACTGAAACGTTTATAACTCGCTAGTTCTGGTTTAAGATTTAGGAGCCGCGTTATTTATTGCCTAGGAGCCCATTATACAGCACTCCGTCTTGGAAACCGTTACACGTAGAGGGTCGAGATAGAAAGCTACCAAATAATTCTATCAAGCAGTGATTAAGGGTGCTTATTGGATACTTGACTAATTAAAAACAAGTTTTCAATGAAAATATTTTTTTTCATAACAAGCTTTTATAGCGGTGATCTATACTTATATAAATAAAACTCGTCAAGACGATTCACACGAGCCCAAACTCGACGTGGTTGTGCCGCTTAATTAAAGAGTTCCTATGGCTACCTCGCGATTCCATCATCAGATCAGCTCCATGTCATCATAATATTGCATTGTCATCCGAACTAAACGTGTATACCAAATTTCAGCTTAATCGGAAACCGGGAAGTGGATCAAATTTAAGTTGCAAGATTTGATTACAGAACGACAAACAACGGGACAGGTGAAACTAAATAAAAGCTTGTAAAAATCATCATTTCTACCGAAAGACATTAACGTCGAATGTTTGGAGTTGGCCACTCCTTCAATTCCTTGTTTCTGACTACTTGACTGAGAGAGGTGAGGATTGCGGGAATTAATTAAATGAATTGAAAATGAATGAATTGAGGTGATGCTTGTGGAGACTAATGTCCAGACCCTCCAGCCATGTAGGGACTCAGCAAAAGGGTTGAAGCCTACTGGGGCCCAGGGTCTCTTTCTGACAGAAAACAGTGCCAAGGGCAAAGAAGGAAGGGGGGTGGTTAGTCAGTAAGAGTTTGACACTATGTCCCGCCCAGCCTAAGAGCGGGATTCGTCATTGGATGATTTTGCCCATTATAAAAAACCCTATTATTTTTAACACAAAATTTTGCATATTAACTCCAAATTATACCTATTCCAAACTCCTGACCTATTTATTAATTCATTCATATAATCATATTATATAAACATCTTTTATTTAGCAACAATTAAATATCAAAAACTTTTTATGTGAGGAAATTAGGAAAAAATATTTGTCACAATTTGCCTACGTCACTCTCCCTGCTTGATTATAATTTAGGTGTCTTCAAGGCTAGTGCGCCTCACCACCAAAGATTGCATCACTGCTTGCCATCAGGTGGGATCGCCCTAGTTTATATAGACGTACAAAAAAGTGACAGGTTTTTTTAATTTATTGATTTAAGATTTTAAAGTAAAAGTTTCCTTACAAACAATAGTTTAAATTATCTAGCCACAGTAGGGACCCGGTCTTTTAGACCCGTAGGGCCCCCTTTAAGAGAGATTTTTTTTAAAGAAACTTGCGGTCCTAGATCGCAAAACGCAACTGAAAGATGCACTGTGCGGTCTTAGTCAGTAAAAGTCTAACACAACCTCTGGTTCCATCCTAAAGCGGGAGAATTAATCGGATTATAAACCAAATAAAAAAAATCACAATATGAAACTGTAAAAGTCGACCTTCTATAATGTATTTAGCGTTAGTTCGTGTGACAACGTTTGGCAGCGCACGCGCATCCATTTATACTTGCGTTATTCATTCACAAGCTCCGTATATTTAGTGCTGGGTGGGTATGTACAGCACTACTTGCTCCCCGCTCCGTAGCACGTGGGTAGACGATATATGTCGTACGTTTGTCAAATAAAGTGCGTACGCGCCGGCGAGTGGCAAATTATTTATTCGGAGATTACTTTTTTTTTAAAAGTTGTAATTTATTTTGGCTTTGTTACAAGAAGAATTGTGACGCTTCCAATTGTGATTCAGATAGTTGGAGAACTTGGAACTTTTAATGTGTCAAGTCTATTTTTTTAAGCCGGGAAATTACATAGCTAAAGTCTTCTCACGCTTTAGGTCGGAGCGAGAAGAAGTGTCAGAGTTTTAAACCACTATTTTCTTTCAATTACTGCCAAACGTTCTCCTAGCAGGCATCTATCCTTCTTTCCAGCTTGTTCCTATCCCTTTAGTCTTCGACTCCCCATCAACCCAGGATTGATCCTTAGCAGAAGAGCGGCTGCCAGCAACCTATTTCTCTTAGTCCGCAAGCTCTAAAATCGACTCGCGAAAATCGCTCTTTTAACCCCGATGTAGTCTACCTGATTGGATTAAACTTGTTGAAACTACTACAGCTTGGACTAAGCGTTTCGCCTCGTCGTATATACCGCATACATCGAAAGACTGGAACAATTTGCCAGCTGAAGTCTTCCCATTCGATTATAATTTAGGTGTATTCAAGGCTAGAGTGAATAGGCTTTTAATAAACTAGTGCACCTCATAATCAACGAAGGCATCACTGCTTACCATCAGGCGGGATTGCAGTCAAGCACTAGTTTATATCAAATAAAAAAAAGTGATGACATTATTCAGATCTCATTTACCTACTTAGTTTGTCGTGGGTATTTCATACCCGATGGCACGTGGGAGGGGAGTTGGTGACGATGTAATGTCGTGACTCGCGAGTTTATCAAAGAGCTTGCGTACGCGCCCGCTTGTAGAAACATCATTTTATTTATTGGAATTACCAGATGAATGATTTTTTTTCATGTAAAGATTTAGTTTTTCCTGGCGTGAATTTGTAAGTTTTAAATATGATTGAGCTAGTAAATTCGAACATTATTTTTTTTCTCTTTGAAAAGTTCATCGACTGTGACTGAGTTCAAGTTTAAAAATATTGTTTTTTACATATTACCTACTATACACCGTGAAATTTAAATGGTTGTTTTCCCACGGCAGAATGACTTGCCATAAGGAGTACTTTTGAAGCATACAGAAAAAATAAAAAAATTAAAAAGTTTTTTTTTATAAATAATTATTAAAAATATTTATCAAATCAAAAAAGCGAAAACAATAGTACATTAGACGTAATTTGTAGGTACTACTAGAGTCGCATGAGCAGCCCGCCGTCAAAGGAAACCGATTCATTAAATATTTAAACCAAAATAAGCTCTCGCACGTTGTGATACGTCATAATTAACTTGCACTCTACAGGTCCATTTTTTGTTTTTAATATTTTATTTCTTTAACAAACGTTTGTATTACCAAGATACAACCATTTCGCTGAGGGAAAACAACCATTTAAATTTCACGGTGTATATCTGTATGGACACTAATAAGCTAGAAGAGTTAGAAGCTAATACCCGCTTTCAATTGGTCGTTTAAACAATTTTATTACAGTAAAATTGTGACGAGGCACTTTTCTGCGCTAGTGCGGTCAACAGTCCATTGCGTGTCGAAAAGCAGTGGGATAAGAGTGGGCTATCTAGTAATTGTATGGAAAAATAATAACTACTTAACTACAATAGTCTCTCTTTATATCTCAGGTTTTACAATTATTGTGACTTTGGTAGATAAAGAAAAAACACATTGCATCGTAAGTCTTATATTTACATTGCCTTCGTATTGAAAGAAAGAAGAAAATAGCCAAAGACGTTCACTTATTTGTTTTTTATCTATCAACACAAATTTTTGGTCATAAAAACATTAATAAAAGATCTCACAATCTTGGTTTTTTCAGTATTAATATTTACAAAATTAAGTTGCAAGATTTGAGCCAACCAAACACAGTTTTTTTATTGTTATAAACTAATGCTTGACTGCGATCCCACCTAATGGTAAGCAGTGATGCAATCGTTGATGGTGAGCGCTTGTTCATTAAGAGCCTATTCACTCTAGCCTTGAAGACATATAAACACATTATATTGCAAGCTAATAAAAAAGTTGTGAAACAGTAAAACAAACTAAATATATTTCAAACAAAATGCATTATAACTCCATCAAAGTGACTGTTCCGTCTTCTGCAAGTTATATTATACAAATTCTTCTAAACTTCATAGACGGCAGTCCATCACGAAACAAAGGGTTTTAACTGCAATTCAAAGAACTACGATATCTCACAAAGGAACCATTCATGGAGGTAATAATTTAACATTTGTATCGCCATAAAAACGAACGCTACATGCGTACGTCCGGTGTCGACGACATCACAAGTGAAAATACATTGGGCTTCGATTTGGTGGCGTTCGATTTTTAAATCGTTTGTACTTTTATATAGTTCGTTTTTTAATCCTAGACTACGATTTGACAACTTAAAATATCAAACTCCAGAAAATTGGGAACATATTTCTAGAGTGTGACATTCTGAGTTGTCAAATCGTAGTCTAGAATTAAAAAACGAAGTAATACTTGTCTTTGTTTTTCATGGACCACAGTACATACTAGTGCCATAGATTGTCCATAGTGAAAGAATATGACGGCTTGCTATCCTGCGGTGTGTCAGTATTTGTATCAGTATTTGTATTACCATCATGGCGGTCTACCTTGAATGCACAGTAACCTATTTTCGGGTCTCAATCGAAGCTACTAACGGATTCAATTTATTTGCACACAATTTATAGGAAAAAAATAGAGTAGTAGTTATGTATTTTGTTTTATATTTATAGTTTGATTGATTTGCTAGTAGTACATCGCAGACTACCCCCTGTATTATTTTTTTCTTACGATCCATCCTAAGGTTGGCTGGTAGATATCGCTGTCAGCGATAAGACCGCCATTGTAAATTGTACATTTAAGTTTTGTATAAGTTCTTTTACCTTTGTACAATAAAGTTTAATCAATCAGTAAAAATCAAAATCAAGGTATATCTATTTTTTTAGTTTTCTTTCTGTGCGTAAAGTGCTTTAAATTATTCTAAAAACAATAAACTACAGAAAGACGTAAAATTTTGTTATTTTAGTTAATTGTATAAGATTTAATTAACGGAGCAGTAATATTACAGCAAAGTTTGTTCATAAAAGCTGTGTAAATGCATAATCATGTTTATTATTTAGTAAAAACAAAAACAAACTCAGTAACCGTCCAGTTTTCAATTGCTCGTATAAAGCCCGCGGCGTCAAACATGGCGCCCGAGTCTTTGCACTTTCCGTTTATTTACGTCCGTATTCCGTATGCAGCACAACAGTAGCGTAGCTAGTCCCACAGGGGCCCCGTATCCAAAATCCTTCGGGGGCCCCGTATCAAAATTCCTTCGGGGCCCCGTATCAAAATTCCTTCGGGGGCCCCGTATAAAACAACCGTATTTTTATTACAGATGCTTAGCTGCCCATGAGACGGTTGTGGATAACATGTTACGAATTTTTGCCTAGGTCGGGGCCCCTGTACCGCGGGGGCCCAGTATAATTGATACGGCAGATATCAAATCAATCAAATCAAATCAGAAAAGTTTTTATTTCATATAAGCCTACATGGGCACTTATAAAACGTCAGAAGCTAGTTGCACGGTTCCAAATTGGTCGTTTCCTATGGAGAAGAACCGGCAAGAAACTCCATGGTTACTCTTTAAAAAAAAAATGGTTTCTTTTAAAAAAATGGGATACGACGGTAGCTACGCCCCTGCAGCACAAACTGATATGAGTGCTCGCAGCTATTATTCTGATGTTTACGGTGCGTTTCCATTGTTTATAACGATAACGCACGCGTTTTTAATAATTTATTGATGGCTTTTTTTGGGCTGGCAATTTTTATTTTGTGATTTATGGGTTGGTATTGAATTTTGGCGGTGATCTGACGTTTGTTGGAGAAAATATTGCCTAAACTTATGTTGTGGAGTTGTTTTGTGTTTGTTTGTAGGAGTAAAGTTTGAGGTAGGATAACTTAATAATAACGTTTGGTTGTTAAGCTTAGCCTACTTAGTTAAAGTAGTCTAAAATACGTATTTTTATGTTTATATCAAGGAGTAAATCAATAGTTTTTAGCCAAAGAATGCTTCACCAATAAACAGTATAGCTACATTGTCGCTCGCGATTTTTATTCGTTTCTTTGGTTACTGCTCTGCACCTATTAATTGAAAAGTGATATTTATTATTTAGTTCCACCACCAGCACTGTTTGCCTTATAAAGGTATTCAGGCTGATTTAATGCTTCAGGCATTTTATACCAGTCGACCTTTGGGTGATAATATAACTCCATATAACATATACTATTACCATATATTATTAAGGGTCCGTTCACACAGACCGGCTCGGAGAGCATCGGCGCGCATTTTTCTTTTCACACAGACCGGATCGTATGCGCTTGGAGTTGGTCGGAGCGGAGCCGCCAACTATTTCACATAGACCGGCTGGAAGCGACCTGAAAGCGAAGCCGGTCGGAATCGCTCGCAGCCGGTCGGATAAGCTCGCTGCCCGTCGAATGCGCTCGCACCCGGTCGGATGCGCTCGGAGGCGGTCGGAAGCACTTGAGGCCGGATTGTGCTATCAAAATGGCGGTCGGCGTGGAGAAGCGCGGACGCAATCGGAACCGATCGGCTGCGCGAGCGAGAAAGAGCACGCTATCGGAGCCGATCGACTGCGCGAGCGAGAAAGAGCACGCAGTCGGAACCGATCGGCTGTGCGAGCGTTAAAGAGCATGCAATCGGAGCCAAACGGCCGCACGATCGAGAAAAATTACGCGATCGGAGCCGGTAAGCTCCTCTTATTATTTCACACCAAGCGCCTTCAAGCATTTTTAATCACAAAAGCAGTGCACATGCAAAAATAAACCTTAATACAAATACTAAAAACTCTGTTTTCAACGTGATAAGAATCTGCTCTCCTCTCCGAGCCGGTCTGTGTGAACGGACCCTAACTCCGTCAATAATTGAACTATCCAACCTTAAAAGATATTTACAATTCCAACCAGTGTTTCCTGAGATTAGTTCGTTCAAACAAACGAACAAACTCTTAAGCTTTACTTTGCTACTAATATAGATAAAGTAAAAATATCAACATTCGAGTGACTGCACATTTGTTACGCACTCCGTCAGTCAGTCAGTCAGCTAATGTGAGTGACGTTAAAATTACAATATGTCTACGAGTGTGAGTAACTCGAACGATTTTTTGTAAAAGAAGTGGTGTCAGATGTGAGTTCTTCAATTTAAGTTTGTATTTCATTTAACGATATTTTTTTGCTTATCTACACTAATATAATAAAGAGGTAAAGTTTGCTTTTTTTGCTTGTAGGAGGTAATCTCTGGAATTACTGGTCCGATTGGAAAAAAATTAGTAACAATAGAAAGATTCCGATTGGAAAAAAACATTGTTGATTTGTATTAGTTTTTTTCTTCTAAAATTTGTATTAATAAACGCATGTACGAAATTAATTTCTTTAAGTAAACGAGTCAATGTACTTGTAGGTAATCGTCTGTCGTTGCGTACTAATTACCTACAGGTCATTGAACTCACTCAGCTAACGTTTCATTTTGAACTAGTTACTGTAGTCCATATTAAAAAAGCGAGTGAAAAACTAGCTATTTAATCACAAAATACATCACTATTTATATATTTATACTTTATTGTACCTACATCGCATTAACCACAAATGTACATAGGACAAACATTATTAAAAGTAATTAATTAGTAAATAATTTACTCTTAAATGACTAAGATTTGGAACTTAGTACCATAGTAACTTCAACGCAGCTCAAACACACCAACGATGTAACACACATATTTGAAGGTGGGCCCAGGATATGCAACCTTTTTGCTTTCTGATCGCATTTTTCTTAAACAACTCAAGATTGTTATCGTCCTAATTTTGTGACGGATAACATACGTACGTATTTTACATGTCATTTAATTCTTTTTGAAACCGTTCATTGTATTTGTTGGCAACATTATAAATAAACAAAACACAGATTTTAATACCGGTAAGTGATTCTTGAAACGCATTCTTTGCAGCAACGGATGTAACTCATCCATATTTTAAATTTCGAATCAAGCTGCTCTCTTTCGAAAAAAAAAAATAAACATAATCATAGACTAAAGAATAATTTCTTTGGCGCCATTATGCTCAATAAAACAACTTTTATTTGATATTACATCCGGAAATCTTAGTAATACTCATTGAAATGCTGCTCTTTACATTTTATAATATTTTACAACTTCCTTTTCGTGAGCGATTAAAGTTTTATTAACTGGTTTCGTGTAAGTGTTTTAACAGTGATGTTTTGATGTGTATTCAGTTGATATGAGATCAAAACAGTTGTTAATGAATTGGATTACATTTTTTGATAGTTTAATAGAGTCGTGTAGAAATTTGCGACAGTTGTTATTTTTTTTGCTAAATTCTACGCAAATCATTGAGTTTACGTGGGTTGATTTCCTGTGCAAAAAGACATGATTCAAACTTCAAAGCTGTGTTTAAATTGATGAATACATAGATATCATTACTCATATCAGCACTTGTATTGCAAAATGACTCAGTGCAGTGAAAGTGCTACTAACATAGTCATAAGTTTTATTTACTAACGATAAACTGTATTTACTTTATATATGTTAGTCTATAAGGTATATATCTATGGGCCAAGATGCCTGAAAATAAATGATTTATTATTATTATTCTGGGAATATTCCCTAAAGACGGCTCAGCAAGCTTTGCCTGCGTCCGCCGGAAAATACAGATCAATACTAATATTTAAAGCAAACAAGTATAAGGTAATGAATTTATGCAAATTCCCAAATGGAATCATTTATGAAGGTTTTGCTATAATACCGCGCGTTTGGTTAGCGGACTGATATTCTGTTAATGGGGCCATAATCGCAGAAACACGTTAAAAGTTTTGTTTTATACGAGCAGGAGGATGGTAGAGAGAGGAACATATTATATTAGAGCAATTCGACACTTGTTCTAGTTATCTATACTAATATAATAATCTATACTTCTACTATACTAATATAATAAACAGGTAAAGTTTTTTTTTGTTTGTAGGAGGTTAACTACGTAAAATTTAAGCAACAATAGAAAGCTGCTTTACTCCTGAGTGACATCTACACTTAATATAATAAAGAGGTAAAGTTTGTTTTTTTGTTTTTTTATTTTTTTGTTTGTACGAGGTAATCTCTGAAACTACTGGTCCGATTTGAGAAATTTTAGCAATAATAGAAAGCTGCTTTACTCCTGAGTGACATAGGCTATATTTTATGTACGCGGGCGAAGCCGCTGACAAAAGCTAGTAGGTTATATTTTATGTCCGCGGGCGAAGCCGTTGACAAAAGCTAGTATTATAATATAACTAGTGTAACCATTCATGGTTCCCTAGCTCAGTTTATAAATTTTATATGTGAAAAAGTCAACGCCTCTGGGATTTATGGTGCGTCCACATGAGTACAGGCATAGTATTGACTTCCGATTATTTCTATAGTTTTGTCTATGCTACATGACAGTGCGGACGCACCATTTTAGTAGATAACATTTTTTCAAATATTAAATAATAATCGAAAAGTGATTGTAGCTGAAAGATGTATGGTGTGGTTGCTGAAATGGTTTTTCAACAACCAAGTTGTGATGTGTACATGACTTTTTTTAAACGCAAAAAAAAAATAATAGAATTAGTAAGAGTATCGGCGTGGTCTCTTTCGTTACACGTCACCTAATGACTATGTGACATGATAGTTCTTTTTTAATTGCAGGTTCGCGCTTGACCGCTATCTCACCAGATGAAAAGTGTCGATGGAACGCGCTTACCTAGAAGTTCCTATTCACTCTTGATTTAAAGATTCAGTAGAGTTGTAGTAGCTATCATAGGAAACACAGACTCCGACAGGGAATTTCATTCCTTAGCTGTACGCACAATGCCACAATGAATACGTACCCAAAACCGTTAGTTAGTGCATCCTTTTTACAGAGAATCCGCGGGAAATAGTTATTAAAGTATATATAAATAAACATTACATAGTATAAAACCAAGTCGTTTTCCACTAATAAGGTAGGTAAGTAATACAGGGATGCACTAACTGTTTTGGAAACACATTCATTTCAGGTTTCAGTTTCAGGTTTTGGGAACACATTACTTTCAGATCTTTAAAAATACGCAACGGATTTTGTTGCCGTTTTTGTAAATAGAGCGATTTAAGAAAAAGGTTTATATGTATAATACACATATTTATTATCAGGTTTGTACCTGTGCGAAGTTGGGGCAGGTTACTAGTTAATTACTAAATTATTCCCGTTTTGCTTGGAGCCAGTCCTGTTAATCATTTAACTGGCTATATATAAGACCAAAGAATAAACATAGAATTCTTCTTAGGACGACAAGGAAAACCAAGATAACTGCATTGTGTTGCTAAGCAGAATGTCATCTATAAAGAATTAGATCAAGGACAAGCTTAATAAATCAATCCTCTCTGTGTTGATGCGCGGTTTATAGTCAGTAGTGTTTTACGAGGCGGGAGCGGAGCCGGCAGTCGTATAAGTGATGGCGGGATAATTAGATAAACAAAATGGTGGCTTGTCAACTAAGATATACTTCAGTGTCAGTCTTTAAGCGTCAAATAATAGTGTTCACAAGCTTGGGTTTGGTGCGGCGAAGTTGGTCCGTCCGTACCAAAGTCAAGTGTGACTCAGCGCTGGTACGACGGGTCAAACTTAGGCCTACTGTCCACTTCCGCTATTACTGTTCGTGGACAGCAAGCCTTACGCTCAACCTTGGTCTGGACAGGCCAAATCTTCCTGCCCATGTCCCGTTTTATTTGGGGTCGGCGCAATATGTTTTTTTCTTCCATTCTGTCCTGTCACCCGTCACGCTATCACTAACTCCTCTGTCTTCCATATCACTTCTCACACAATCCATCCATATCTTCTGGACGGGCCAAATCTGCCGAACCAAATTCGTCGTACCAAGTTCACTCTCGAAATTTGTTGTTGTGTTAAGACTTTAAAACAACTAATGGCAAACTTTTTTATTTGTTGACTGCGCTTAGTGGCTACGTAATATTTTGGCGAAATGTTACTATAACCTTGGTCCATTTATGTATTTACCTACTTTATAGTTTCAGTTGTAACTGCGTATTTTTAGATAATAATATAATTTAACTGTGTATTTTTAGATAATTTATTATGATAAAAAAGTATAAATAATATGATGAAGCATAGACGCCGAGTTGCTAGCCGGTCAATTTTCTACCAGTTGCATTTTGGGGAGTGCATCGAAATTGCATTTAATTTAATTCCGCAAAACTAATACCATCATGAAATTACCAGGTATTCACCAGTCAATAAAAAAAAATACAAACAACATCAAAAAAAAAAAACCTAGTAACATTATTTTTCTAAAACCGGTGTTTCTAGATTTTTTTTTACATGGTTGACCCTTTCTGTAAAAGTAGTTTTTATTTATTAACTGTGATGAGCTACAACATCGCCTGTCCATCGGTAATGAAGACGAGAACCAAGTCGATGCCAAACTGCTCAGCGATGAATGACAGTTGACAGTTTGACAGTAATGACAGTAGCACTCGCAGCCTGCCCATCAATCAGTGATCAATCAGCGGCCGGTGAATGAGAACAGCTTGAATATCGGTCTTTTGGCCTGGTGAGATTGACATCTGTCTAGGATACTTCACGAGTTCCATAGACACAAGGTTAAGAAATGTTTCAACAAGATTCGATGTTTCTTGACACTGTTTCTTAATTCCTTTTTTATGGTGAGAAAAACTGTCCAATGACAAATCTCACCATTGGACGGAGTGAGAAATAATGTCTCTCTTCCTGACTAAACGACCCACCCCGATCCTTCTTAGTCTTCATACTGATGCCAAACAGTCGAAACTAGTCAATAGCCCCAGTAGACTTCGGCCTTGCTGGGCCTTTACATTAGCTGGCAACTCGTAGTAGTGCGCGGGAATTGAACGCGCAGTCGATGATTTGGGCTCGGGCCGGACGGTTACCGAAGCTCGGACGGCGAGCTACCTATTGCTCGCCACTTGCCAGCCTGCACCTACGGCAACCTTTTCTTAATCGTTCACACTGCATTGTCGCCCGTACATGTCACAAACCGATATCAACTAATGAAATAATTTAAGTTTGGCCACTAGACGCAGCGTTGGAAGGCCTCCCACAAGGTGAACCTATGTCCTGGTGAGGGTCGTAGGGATCCGATAGATATGAGCCGTGCAGGACAGATCGTTGTGGCAACATTTGGGAGCGGTCTATGTCCAGCAATAGAAGTCTTTCTGCTGAAATGATGAACACAAACGGAGTTAGAAAGAAACGACTTTGTACTGAATTTTCGACTTTCACGAGGGAAAACCTGGTGGCAGAAGCTATTCTGAAAGAAGCAACAGATACTACCTAAAACGCTTACTAAACTATCTCTGAGCCTAACTACCACAGCATCCAAAACATGATTGATTGATAAACGTGCGAATACGATTGAAACGTCGGATTGACTCGCTAAAATAAATATACCATTTTCACATCCACGCAACGGCACACATGCCCACAATCATATGCATATAGTAAATCTAATATTTATTTACAAACAAAAAGATTAAAGCCGTTTGCAATTCACAAATAAACAAGGTTAACGGTCTCGCGGCTTAAAAGCTAGACTTCTTGACTCACAGACTGAAATAATTTTAAAATGATAGTGTCAAAGAATAAATATAATAAGAACAGAAGGCTGACTTCGTTGAACGGTTGGAAAATGGCGCACGCACAATGATGCGTACAATCCGTTCCAAATGAGAATAGGATCGATAGCAATGTTGTGACGTCACGTCGAACTGTCAAATCGAAGAAATTAGGTAGAGTGAACAAAAAAAGATGTTTAAAAAAATAATTTACGTACGAATCGAGAATGAAAAAAATTTATTCAGAATACAGTTTTCCAATTTTGTTTATCTCTGTTTTGCTGTGTTATGTGTTTGAGTAGTGGTAAATAAAAGAAAATGGCGAATTGTTTCTAACAACGAAAATAAGAAAGAAAATAGTTTTTCTTGTAAACTATTTATGATTTAAAACAATATATTTGGCAAATTTATATTAAAGCCTAACGTTTTTACTTCAACTAGAATTAACTAATTTGTAGTTATAAAAAGCAAAAAAAACCTTTTTATCGATACGCAAATAAGATTTTTTTGCAAACCGTACTTTTCACTCAAAATTTGACAGATCGAGGTTATTGACTTTCCGGTTCTTATTTGGAACGCATAATACTATCAAATTAATATCTACATTGATAGTCAAAATTAGAATAGGATCAATTGCCAGGATGTGACGTCACGCTCTTTTATAAAACGATCACCTATGCACTATACCCATGTTTGCAAAATAAATGTGATTATGCTGTACTGTCACTCAAAAAAAAAAATTGCATAATTAAAGAACTCACAGATGAGTAAAATTGAAGAACAAGATTCTGAATAAACTTTGTTCGCTCACAGTTCGTGAATAAATTAAATTTTTCGTAAATAAATTAAATCTTAACAATTTCTTGCCTCGGTTTGACAGTAAAGCGTGACGTCACAAAATGGCAATCGATCTTATTCTCATTTGGATCGCATTGTACGTATAGTATACGACGAATCCCGTTGCTACGGTACGCGCAACCTCCACTTTGATTGAAACTTGAAAATCGGTTACTGCGCATTCAAGGTCAACCGCCATGATGGTTTTCGTGAACGTGTGTCCTGATGAATGCTTGTGTGATAACTATCCGGTGGACGGTCAATCCGGTACATGAAAAACTATCAACTATCTTAAAATTTTGGTAGTCAGCATTTATCTGATTAGAGTGGCAGATAATTGAATCTATTTTTGGTGTTTTTGACTTGGATACTTATTCGCGTTATGATAAGACATTTCAACAAATCTTTTTACTGTCTGTTTAACTGATTTTAACTTCTATTCCGTGGACATAAGGATGGCATTAAAAGCAAAAAAAGTTGTAATAATACTACTTATTGCAGCCACCATTTGTCATTCCACCAACGCAATAGAACAGACAGTAAAAACGTTTTTTTTTTAATGTTTTAATGTTATTTTGAACGGAGTATAAGCCTTTTAAACCAACTCGTCGTATGGAGTCCAGTCACTTCGTATTCTGTGAGAGTGCGTTCTAATGCTTTTACTGTATTTGGCAGCAAAACTATCGAGTCAGTCTTCTCGGCTTTCGCTGATGTATTTAATTCTCAGCTTCTTTTAACAGTTTTGTTTTAGTAATTAGTTTTGGAGACACGTAATACAATATCCAATAGGAATCGGTTTTTTTATAGGATTATCATCTAATGACGAATACCGCCCTTGGGTGGAGCGGGAAACAGTGTCAGACTCTTACTGACTAAACTACCCACCCCATTCCTTCTTAGCCTTCATAGCAGGGTCGATCCTTCCTTTCAGGCTCAAGTAGGCTTCGGCCCTGCAGTTGGGCGTCTCCATTTTCACAACAGAACGCGTCGTCGAGGACTGGCTTGGTCCGAACGACTTGACGGTGAGCTACTCATTGCTCACAGTCCGCAAGCCCGCGCCTACGGTGGCAGGAAATCGGAATCCCAGCGGCGTCTGGGGCGTGAGGTCTGTTGTCTTAAACGGTCGGCCTCCTTCTTTGCTAGCATTACTGCTTCGCAGGAAGAGGCGATCACCTGCCACTTCTCCTCGCTCCGGACCATGGCCTCTACCAAGGCCCGGTGCGAGATATCCCCGCCACCGATCGCCCCCTCGAGATCGTCCCATAGTAAAAGTTGTTTGTTATTATGACTACAATCTCGTGTTTAAGTTAATAATGTTTATTTCAAGGAAAAATGATTACATACGTTACAAGTACAGTATGTGGTACAAACAAAAAGGTGCATTGGGTATTATCTCCTGCCTCCCAAACTAGGTTCATAGCCTGTGACTTGGGGACCAGTGATTCCATAAGGGCAAACATAGATTATAAAAAGTCACACAAAAATGGTTTTCACCATATAAATCACTTTGTCTATTGCCTGTTCTGTAGCTCTATGTAGTCTATGGTGTATGATGGTCGGGCGTCAGGCGCGGCTAACGGCTGCTAAAATAAAATTTAATGTGTATTAGTATCGAGTCGATCCTGGATCGGTTCCAGACGCAGCCATCCCGTATGATCGACAGGTTTCCACTGACCGAGCTACTGGTTAAGGGAATGGGATGGTTTTGGACGAAATACCACAAGTATTTTGGTGAGAAATACGATAAATATTGGGTGAGATGTGCCACAAGTTCCTGTGTGGTTGCTTTTACTATTTGAACGCGATATGCTACTGTAATAATATGTAACATTATTTGAGAATATTGTTATATTCTCCCTTATTTTGACATTAAAATAATGATAAATTTTTAAGTACTAATAATATTACAAAATGGTAAAATATCTAAGTTTGTAAGTAGGAGATAATCTCTAAAACTACTAAACCGGTTCTAAAAAATCTTTCACTTATATGTAGCTGCATGTCCCTGAGTGACATAGACTATAATTATAGGTACTAATTTAGAAACTAGTTGGTAATAAAATGTATTTTAATAGTAAGTTCTGACTCACTAGCTACTATTACAATCGTTTCATTTTTACGACTACGAGATTCTCTAAAAGAGTTACCATAGCCCTGGAACGCAAAAGGTGTAGTAACTGGAGGAACTCACGTGGTTTTTTGTCTGCAAAAGTGTGATTATTTTTAGATTACCATTAAAAAAAATCGAGACAATCACAGAGAATACTTAAATCATACTATGCAAATAAATTATATCTACCAGGATACAAGAAATACGGAAAGATGACCAAAAATCTAAACTCAAACAGTGTAACATACACCATACTGCAGTTAAAGCTCCAAGAAGAGTAATTAAGACAACAATGCCAGGCATCTGCACTCCGAGTGAATCACAGGAGTATTTCCACATCAGGAGCACACCTCTGCTTCCGTTCCTCCGCGGTGAGTAACGGACTCCTGATCCACATGCCATCCTGGTACTTACGAGTATTTTTGGAGAATTAATCAGACGAACAAGAGCCAATAAATTGAAGCTAAATATAGAAAAACACATGCCCTCGAAGTGGTATAATGAGATTGTGTTAACTTTACACATTGATGCCAAAAATTTACTGGAATTGCCAAAGTTAACATTAATTAAAGATTAATGATAATTGAAAGAGAGTTCGAGAATTGGACCAGATGATTTATTTACAAGACACATTTGTTTATTGCAAATAACGTTCCGTATTTCATAAAAGTTAAAAAAAAAAACCAAAATTATTTCAGTTTTTCAGAAACTGTCAAAATTATTTAGACCATTACTAATTGTGTATGGAACCAATGAAATAAGGCAAAAGTTAAAATCAAAACAATTAATTATAAACTAAATGCTGTAACAAATGGGTTAGGTATATTTATAGCTAAATGGTGTCAAAATAGATAACATTTATTTAAAAAACATCATTTAAATGAATCCTTAAAAACAAAATTGACAAATACTATGGGGATAACATTTGAAACAAATGCAACAGAGCATGGTAATGACGAAACTAATTGCCAAAACTTGCAATTAATTACAAAGAAATTGCTATAAAATACGGCTTGTATCTGAAGTCAATAAATAACTGACAATTCAACATTATTAATGTGACAATATCACCTCAATTACTGACAATACCAACACACAAATTGTCAGAATCAGACAAGCCTACCACAATTTATGACCTAGGTCAGAAAAACTGACTCACCATAATAATAATTGACTACTATAAATCGCGTTACACGAATATAATGATCTTCATAATATCTAGAGGAAGTGTTTCTCATATAAACAATGTTAGAAGAAGCTAATGATGATTCATGGGCTGATGATGGAGGATACCTTAGTCATATTGCATTTAAAATAGGTCAAGATTTCCTCGAAGTTCGCGAAGAACTAAACATTGTAGTTTAAAGAGTTCTTGATGCATCAGAACTGACGTATGTGAGTTCTAGAGTTACAGATGCATAAGATGGAAATCATTTATTGTTAATGCTCGATCTTCGAGCGTTCTTGTGCGAAGAATTCGTCTTATCTTTTGCGAGGATGATGAATGATGGCGAAGTATTTGAGGCTGATCTTTTTGAAGTGGACGTTGCAGGATTTCAATTTGGAGATTTGTAGTCTTAATATTGAGGTTTTCCAGATGTTTTTTTGGATATTGTAAATCAGATATGAATTGAAAATTCTTAAATACGTCTGTTATTTTGCAAAATAAAGTTTTGTTTAAGTAATATAACGAGAAACTGACGTAGCTAAGTAAAGCTGACCACTTTAGCCTAATTAGCAAAATTTTTCAATTTTTAATTTTCAATGCCGGCTACCTTGAAGTTGGTAACTGTTGGGGCTATTTTATAATGTTATATTTCTGAATGATTAGTCGATTGACTCAATTGTATCTTCTTTCTGAACTGCATATTCATATCTTTTATAATGTTTGAGAAAAAAAAGAGGGGTGCAAAAGTGAAAGCTGTGAGCAAATTTGTAAGTTTGGAAATTTCGAAAAAGTGTTTCTTTTTGATGTCTCTAATAAGTTATTCATCTTACAGTTGTCTTTTGTCTAGCTCATCAGTTAGTTTATCAAACAATAAATTTCTTAATCCCTTGTCTCTTTATGTTCATTAGAATCATATCTCTTTCAAATACAAGCTCGCATAACCAGCGATATAACTGGCGACATTTTTACGATTTCCTATTGTTTATCTAGACAATGACAGTGAGGTGTGCAATCGATAAGTTGATAGTCGTAAGACGCATTAGTACGGCCTCCCGGCATTACACGGAAGACGGCCGGAACATACTTAAGTAGTGTGTAATACCATATCCGTCTGACTAACGACTGGGAACTTATAGAAAAATAACCCCAACATGTACGTTCTTGTTCTTGTTTTTCGACTTACTTAAGATTTGGACACAATATATTTGCACAATAACTGATAAATGATAAAATGATCTTTATTTTGTAATAAGTTAAAAAAACACTTTTACACTACATTTTTTTTTATGCTAGATGAGTCCGGTGAAGGAAAACATCGTGAGGAAACTGGTATGTCTAAGAATCAAAAATTCGAAGACATGTGATATCCACCGATTTGCACTAGGCTCACGTGGTGGATCACTGCCTATTTTAGAGAGGAGGTCTGCATTCCAGTAATAAGATCATTGTAAGGCTGATTACGATATTTTTATTGTTGTATTATATAAAAAAAAGTTGCAAAATCTCTGACTCCTAAGATACAGGTCAGAGCTCGGATAATCGACAACAATTCTTATCTGTATAACCTACTGCTTCTCTATGCTAAGTTTAGTGTTGTTGTTTTTATGTACACATAAATGAATATTATTATTTAGGCCAAATGTTGCAAGCAAATTTCAAAGCCATAACCGCCTTAAAAACAATATTCTAACACATTATTTCTTTTAAAACAAGAATTAGTATTTATTTCTTATTTATTGTTAAACCATCTAAAGAGGTCTTGGACAAAAGAGTTTACAATATTCACGTACATATTTCGCCCACTACTCTATGCCATTGCTTCACCCGACCATTTGTCACCAGCGTGGGTAGATGAAAAGATACATAATTACAGACAAAAGAGCATATTTCACTCGTTCTAACGACTGACACAAACTGTAGAAGCCCGAACCTGGACATTCATGTATCCGGTGGTGTTCGCCACTGAGGTTTCAAGAGATTTATGCCTCGTTACTCCAGGATACTGTAGTTTTATAATGTCGTTAGATTAGAGGCCTTGGGGCAGGTTATGAGGAACTTCCCGTGGACGGCTATTTGTGAATGGGTTTGTGGCATGAAACTATGTGTTAATCAATGTTTTGTTTACTCTGAGTCCGAATTTCTGTGTTGAGAATTTGAAGTGGAATGTTTAAATAGTATTCCACGCTAAATGATATTTATTTTGCAAATATGTATTTAAAAAAAAACATTTTTACACGTCACTTGTTTCCTCAATTTAAACTACATAAAGTCATTGTTTCCTAGCTGACTAACCTGATGGCAGCTCCACATTAGTGCTCCGTAATCAGATGCGAACGTGAATGTGGTAGTCGCAGAGTGTTCGCCTAGTACGACTTGTTTGGATTATTCATGGCGTGAATTCACGAAATTAATTTGGAGCCGCCAGAAGAAGCCAATTCAAGTCAGTCTATTTTATTTTCAAGTTTAAACAGCAAACATGTAATGGCCAAATGAGAACTATACAGATTGGTGTCTGAAATGGCTTTTCGAGGAAGAACCAAACAGATTTGAATAGTCCTATCCAGTCAATGTAAGTACAGTACTAAAACCAAGTTCTCAAATTCAAATTCCCAATTCAAGTTACCGTGTTAGACCATGAGCTATTTGCAAAAGATTAAAGAGTGGAATCTACTACTAACGCCTTGTTTAGACCAATAAGCTTTCAGAATCAAAGAAAAATTTGAACATGAAAAGGTAAACTGCTCCAGAATGCTGTACAAATGATCGTTTGTTTGTTTCTATTATTATCATCTTTGCTTTGACTTGTGTCTCAAGCGTGTAATTCCCAAACATCTCTCGTTTCCCTTCAAAGTCTTTCAGCATCAACATTGAAAGGTATTTCAGTGTGCCCACCTGGTTAAGACGCAACAATGTAGTTGTGGATACATATTACAGCAGTGTCTGGTTCGTGGGTTAAAAACCGCGGGTATTAACCCAGTTGTGATCTAATTCGAGCGGCGCGTACGCAAGGCGGGCGATCCCGGCTGCGTCAATACGGATGATTGATGATATTTGACAACTATAGCTTTTGGTTACTGTTGCTGATATCGTGTTTATTTCTTTGGGTTAGGATCTTTGTGGTTCGTGGAACATTTGTTTCGGTTACAGCTGGTTGGACTGACCTGGATTTTAGTGAGCGTCAATGACATTCAGCAGGCATAGGTTTAGTTACTGACATAGAGTTTTTTTTTTTATGGTGGTAAAAATCATCTGGGCGCTGCGAGAAACAGTATCAGACTTTTACTGATTAAACGACACACCCCATTCCTTCTTAGCCTTTATACTGGGGTCGGACCTTCCTTTCAAAAACAGGACAGGCTTCGGCCCTGCAGTTGGGCCTCTGCATTTGCTGACAAATCCTTGAGGCGCGCGGGAACAGAGCGCGTCGTCGTCGGTTTCTTCATGGTAAAATCTTTATTTATTATTTGTTTATTTTCCATTAAAAAAAGACGTTGCCCTACTGTAAGAATTGCAGTTGTAATATTTATAAGTTTGGCTATTATTGAGGCTTCAAATCAGTAGAATTCGACAATTTATTTTCACTTAGTTTCTGATAGGAATATAGCCAAATATTTTTCAGGACACCTCGTGACTTTCTATTCCTCATTTTTTTTATTTTATAATAGGGGTCAGAAGACTCAGAAGGGAAGCCTATATCTAATAATGAACGTATTTCGGCTGAAATGATGATTATGGAGACACTAGGAATTTTCTGTATCGTAGGTGTAAAAATTCACATATGCAGGACACCCAAGCCCAAAATACCTATCTGCAAGCCATATCACTGCGCTAACAGACCGTGCCGTCTCATATGATTCATGCAATCAGTACACAGGGGCTCGTACTCAGCAATTAGTCAACCATCATTAGACAGTCATTCGACTCATTGGCTGCTGATCATCTGAAACCATCTGAAGTCTATGTCGTAAAAAAGTCTATAATAATTATTTAATTTTTAGAGGTGGATTTATTTCGTAGTCTTTTTATATCATTGTGTTATTATTTTTCTTTTTATTTCATTACTTAAAGTTAATTATAGTAGTTTTTAATAATTGAGTAATTTATTGATTGAATAATTGAATTAATTTCATTTAATAATTAATATATTTGATTAATTTAATGGCTGGAAAATTGAAAGATTACAATTGATTACTTGTACCTGTTTGTGTGTGTGTTTGTAAATAGTAGGTACATTTAAAAATAAAAAAAAACAACTATTTACTGCAGCCGTAATTTGTCATTCCACCAACGTAATAAAACTCAAAATCGTTTGAACGGACGGTAAAAAAGTTTTTCTTACGTGTATGATATTATTTCGAACGTAGTATATCTCCCTAGTTCGTATGTCTCTACAAACTGTACCGTTCTATTTGCAGTGAACTGGCGAATGTGTTCCTTATTCGCGGAGTACGTTAATATTTACGTGAAGTTATTTGTGTATTAGGTTCAATATAACAGCACTTGTGTGATACGTGGGTGTTTCTGCAGCTTTTACGGGTTATTAGCAGGTTTTTTCTCCAACAGATTTTTTTTTTATGGTAGGTAAAAATCATCCAATGACGAGTCCCGCTCTTGGGTGGAGCAGAAAACAAGTGTCAGACTCTTACTGACTAAACAACCTATATTCCGGCAAATTAAAATTAAATTAACAGAAGATCTATGGGGACTGTCTGTTAAAGTGTGTGCCTCTATAATTGAGACCGTAGCACCATACCTGGCCCTAATTTTTAATTTGTGTGTGGACCAAGGAGTTTTTCCAGACGTAATGAAATTCAGTAAAGTTATACCTCTTTTCAAATCCGGCGACCATAACGACACAAATAATTATAGACCTATATCCGTTTTGCCAGTTTTTAGTAAAGTATTTGAAAAAGTTATGCTAGATCAGATGCTTATTCATTTTAACACCAATAAAATCTTACACAATCAGCAGTATGGTTTCACCAAAGGACGTTGTACGACTGACGCTGGTGTGACCTTATTAAAACACATATTTGCTGCGTGGGAAGAATCCCAAGATGCGATAGGAATTTTTTGTGACCTCTCAAAGGCTTTTGATTGTGTTAATCACGAAACCTTGCTTTTAAAGCTTGATCATTACGGATTGGGTAAACTTGCACTGAGCTTGGTGAATTCTTATCTGAATGACAGGCAGCAGCAAGTTCAAATAAATGGTGTCAATTCGCCTGGTTTAAAAGTCAAAATGGGTGTACCACAAGGCTCAATATTGGGTCCTTTTCTCTTTTTAGTATATATAAATGATTTACCCTATTTATTAAAGAACCACCCACATATAGTATTGTTTGCTGACGATACATCTTTAATTTTTAAGATCGATAGAAGCTCCACAAATCTTAATTACGTAAATAGTGCTTTACAACAGGTCCAAAACTGGTTCACTATTAATAGTTTAGTATTAAATGGAAAAAAAACGAAATGTATCAGATTTGCCTTACCGAATGTTAAAAGTAACGACTTAGAGATAGTATTGAACGAAGAGAAACTTGAATTCGTCGAAAACACAGTTTTTCTAGGAATCGCGCTCGACTCGAGGCTTCAATGGGGTCCTCATTTAACGTCTCTGGCAGGACGGCTTAGTTCAGCAGCATATGCTGTTAGAAAAATCCGTCAATTTACTGATGTAGATACCGCGAGACTAGTCTATTTTAGCTACTTTCACAGTATCATGTCTTACGGTATCTTGCTATGGGGACGTGCTGCAGACATAGAGTCTATTTTTATTCTTCAGAAAAGAGCAGTTAGAGCCATCTATAATCTTCGCAGGCGCGATTCTCTGAGGGAACTATTTAAGGATATAAATATCTTGACGGTACCTTGTCAATACATCTATGAAAATATCATGTATGTTCGGAAAAATATTCATCTTTTTGCTAAGATAAGTGACAGGCACAATTTTAATACCAGAAATAGGGACAAATTAGATCAACCTCGGTTCAGATTGGCCAAAGTACGTAGTTCGTTTATGGGGTGCTGTATTAAATTTTATAATAAATTACCAAGTGAGATTATTCAATTGAATGAATCCAAATTTAAAACTTGTATTAAACGCACGCTATGTAGACAAGCATATTATAAACTGGAAGATTACATTCTTGATAATAATGCTTGGTTAAATGCCGTTTCTGCTCCACAGCCACAGTCTACTTTTGCCTTCTAATTTGTTTTTTATTGTTAACATATTTATTGAAAGGATGGAAGTTGTTGCCCTTTTTATATTGGCTTTTCGTAATAGTTTTATATTTTATTTGTTAAATTGAAGCTCATGACCATCTACAATTATTATATTTTTTTGATTTGGATACAATAGCATTGTATAATGTAGAAGCACTTTGTAAATTTTGTAAATGTGAAGTACCATGGAGCATTTTTCGCTAGGTTGCAAATTATTTGACATTCGAGCATGGCAGCTGAGAGTTTGTCATGCTCTCTCAAATGTCTCGCTGATGGTGGCGCGTGTGTTGGGTCATTCTGTTCCCTCTAAAATGGTTGAGCGGAGTGGGGCTGATGCATGCGTCATGCTCGTGAACGGGTGCCGTCAGTTGAGACCGGTCATCTCTTGGCTGCTAGGCGCTTATTTGAAATTTTTTTTTTTATTATTATTATTTTACTTTTTGTTAAATACCGCTACATCGTGCTCGCATATTAGAATCAACATTTTGTAACCAAGTAATATGTAAATATAAATTTTGATTTAAAAGAGTGCCCATGGAGTTTCTTGCACGTTCTTCTCCATAGGAGTCTACGTCTTGGAACGTGCAAACTAGCTTCAATTTTGACATTTCAAAAGTGCCTGTAAATGGTCTATTTGAAATAAATGAGTTTGACTTTGACTTGACTTTGACCTACCCCGTTCCTACATCGCCATATATACTAGGGCCAGAGCCTTCCTTTTCAGACGCAAACCCGTGGCGCTAATTGCTTCGACCCTTCTGCAGGGTCCCTACGGTTGCTGACAACTCCTTGAGGCGCGGGAACAGTGCGCGCCGTCGACGACTGGGCTTCTCCAAGAGATGCTCCTCTAGCATAGCATATCAGAGCAGCATCAGCCTTATAATGTTCCCACCACTGGGACCCAGGTCTCCTCTCTATAAGAGGCTGTAATCCATCACGCGGTCCTAATGCAGGTTGGTGGATGTCACATGTCTTCGATTTTTTGGTTTTACGTCATGCCGGTTTCTTCACGATGTTTTCACCGTTTTGAGAGCAGAGGTGATGAAATAAAATACACAAAATAAGCAAGGCAGGGTATGAAAACTTGTAAGTCGGGGCCTTCACCACTCGCCACCACCAAAGAACTAGAACAATTTGCCCTTGAAATGACGCTGATGAAGAGACCCATTTTTGCATTGCATTTGCTTACCTTTTTTATGGTAGTTAAAAATCATCCAATTATGAATCCGCCCTTGGGTGGAGCTTGAAACAGTGTCAGACTCTTACTGACTAAACAACCTACCCCGTTCCTTTCTTGCCTTGATCCCAGGGCCCTGGTAATACGCTTTTGCATTAATCCCAGGAGGCTTCGAGCCTTGGGCCCCTACAGTTTCCTTGAAACATTTGCCTACCTAGCGGCTTATCCAGTATTTTTTTTTTTATTGCTACAACTGCTTGACTGCGATCCCACTTGATGGTAAGCAGTGATGCAATCGTTGATGGTGAGGCGCACTAGTTTAGTTTTTTATCCAGTATATATAATTGAGCAGTGGTGGCCGAGTGGTAACGGCCCCGACTTACGAGTTGTAGGTCGCGGGTTCGAACCCAGCCAGGCGCATTACTTTGTGTAATTTATTTCATCACCATTGCTCTTAAAACGGTGAAGGAAAACATCGTGAGGAAACCGGCATGTTCTAGAACCAAAAATTCACAGACATGTGACATCCACCAATCCGCACTGGGCCCGCGTGGTGGATTATAGCCCATTCCCTCTCCTAGAGAGGAGGCCTGTGTCCCAGCAGTGGGAACATTGAAAGGCTGATGATGATGATGATGATATAATAGTGTATTTAAGTAGGCACATCATTGCGTATTATTAATTTTCCCTTTAAAACAAATAGTAGTATAAAGTATCGATGGTCTATAAGTTCTAAAGCCGGCCAGTAATATCTGCGTGTTTACGAGACCCGGCCTATACATCAATTTAACAGATGTTATCACATAAACCTAAACCTAGCCGCAACAAACCGTTTGACGTCACAGGCTACTATTTGCGAACACTTATCAAAATCGTGACGTCACACGCTAGCGTTTCGCGAGCCGGTTAGGGTTTTCAAGTTTTACTAGAAGATTAGAGTGTACTTGATTTGAAAGGTGGTAATTAAAATGATGTGTAAAAAAGAGTATCTTTTATTTAAAATTGCTTAAAGTTTTTTCTGGTACTTTTTGCAGCACATACCTAACAATTTTTCATTGATTTTGAAATTAATTGTATGACTCTAAAGATTCTAACCCTAAGTTTACATAGATCAGAAGCTAATTTTGAATAAATTCCAATAATACCCCGTTTCTCTGTTTCCGCTACTTCACATTAATGTCGACTTTTTTCATCATTTGTCATCTTAAAAATACCAATAGTATATTTACACACAGTTACAACACAACGGTCACAAACACAAAGTAATAAAGAACAAAAGTACAGAGTACTCTGAGCGTGCCCTTACCAAAAAGGTGATCATCTCAGCATTAACTGGGCGTCGTCAGTACATTTTGACCAGTAAGGCGAACATAAATGGACTGACCAGCTCGAGATTTTAGGTTTGATTTAGTAAAAGTTGTTTGTTATAAACTGTGTGACTATAAAGTCATGATAACAAACAACTTTTACTAAATCAATATAATTATAATGAATACACGTGAATAATCACGTGTTGTTAAATGTCGATCACTAATTACAAGTTACCTAATATATTATAGAGTAAAGAAAGAAAACAATGTTTATTTTGCCCAAAAATAGACGCACATAATACACTCTGATATTATCATGTAGAAGTAGGTACACCTACATGATATCAGAGTACAATACTCTAATTTAGAGTACGTTCGACAGCCCTAGATCGGTATCAACTCGCGAAGCGTGAGTTGTATCGCGTCGATGGCTGATCGATTGGCGCCAGTTGGCATCAGATCATACGCCGTATCCATGCCAGTATTGCCAGTTTTGCCACGGATCTCTGACAGATACGGGACTTCAAATCCCGGGATTTTAGTTCGTTGAACTCTCGGTGTTACTCCAGTTGTTGAAATAGTTCGGATTGTGGTTTGTTGATGTAAGTTCTTAGTTCAATAGAATCATTGTTCATCATTCATCATCATCATTTCAGCCGAAAGACGTCCACTGCTGGACATAGGCCTCCCCCAAGCGCCGCCACAAAGACCGGTCCTGTGCGTCTTGCATCCATCGGCTTCCAGCAACCCTGACCAGGTCATCGGTCCACCTTGTGGGAGGCCTTCCAACGCTACGTCTTCCGGTACGCGGTCGCCACTCCAGAACCTTTCGGCCCCAGCGGCCATCCGTTCTGCGTGCAATGTGCCCTGCCCATTGCCACTTAAGTTTGGCGATTCTTTTCGCTATGTCGGCAACCTTGGTTCTCTTGCGGATATCCTCATTTCTGATTCTATCACGCAAGGATACTCCGAGCATAGCCCTTTCCATTGCCCTTTGAGTGACCTTGAGTCTTTTTATAAGGCCCATTGTAAGCGACCACGTTTCAGAGCCGGATTGCGGGTGACGAGCAAATTCGCCGTTCGATCGTCTTGTTAGGTACGAGCCCGAAACCTTAACATAGGTGTAACAAAGTAACACCCGAGTCCTTCAATTGCACTATACATAGAATCATCGTTTCCCTTTCAGAAATACACAGTGGTCTTTGCAGGTATGGGCCCTGTTAGGCCACTACGATTTGCTGACATTTTTGAGGCGTACGTGGAAAAATACGCGCCATTAATCTGAGTACGAATTTGCTTAATCAGGTCAGTACTTATTTCCACGCTTCTACAATTTTACTTGTTTACTATATTAGTTAACAAGATTAAGAAACCCAAGGTCTTCTTAAGTGTTATGTGGAGCAGTATACTAGGTGTTAACCTAACTGATCACGTTCAAATTACAATACTGCACTCCAAAAGAGCGCTGTCGGTGCTCCTCTTTCATGGGGATTGCCCATCTTCAGTACAGTCTTCTGAGCTCCATCTTCATCATCATCATCTTCAGTGTGACTGGGCTTGATGACGTCTGATGTCTGCTGATGATGATAAAATGGTGGAACCGTAACACATAAAGTTGGTGTCCTGGTAGTGCCTAACATTATTGAGTTGCGGCAGACCAAGAATGAGTTGGCGAAAGGACTTGGATGTTTTCCTTAGAAATTCGTAAGGAATAGACAAACAAAGGGAGAAATAGAAGCCCTTTGCCCACCAGAGGCACAACACAAGCTAGATATAACAAGAATACCATAAACTCTTCAGGTACGCAAACTGACATATCAAAAACCTAGGCATAATCTTAATTTGTTTACTTGTTTTTAAATTTAGTGTTAAAGTTTTTAGCACTTTCAAAAAGTATAGCAGGCTAAATAGCTGCAAGAATGCCCTGGTGACTTGTAACACAGGTTTCATAGAGATGTATCACAGGCACCAGTCTCTCACAAAGTTAATTTCATGTTCGTGCTCCATTGTAGCCCTAGCATTAAGTAACTTACGTAGAGTAAATAAACGATTATTTTCATTATAAAATTAAGATGGCGTATCTATTCGCTACTATTCCTCTCTGCTCTATGGTCCAAGCGAACTTCAAACGTTGAAACCTCATCCGTAAGTACTCGATGGTAACCCCAAGATATAAACCCGATGCTCTGACCTTCATCATTGAACTCCTCGACACACTCAGCTAACCGAATTACTTTACAGTGTCAGTCGTCGGAAACTATACAAACATACGTTTAAAACCGCGGCCATTTTTCTTTACGCACTTGTGTTTATTTGATAGTTTAGTATTCTCCATTATGACTGTCTACACTATATTAACAGGAATAGCCAGATAATTAGGTTTCCGTGTTTTGAGATAAATATGTAGTTGTATTTGAGGAAAACCCTTGAAAAGTTTCTTTCAATTCATTATGTACTATCACGGTCATTTCTGGCTGATAACTTGAAAAAAAATCGCTTAAATCTTGCGGCGCGCCGCCAAACAAAACTCTTTGAAGTTTTCGTTTCGAGTACACGCTAAAATGAACTTAGCGGTGGTCAGTCGGATGTGCTTTCGATAGTATAAACTATAGTTTGATAGATATCACCAAAACTAGTAGATAGAAGCGTGGGCGGAAATTAAAAACAGGGTCCTACTCCCGGGCAATTTAGCCTCCTGACTTTGTCCCTAAAAATCGATATATTTATAATATATCGATTTTTAGGGACAAAGTCAGTATTATATACATCAGTACCTCTACACTATAACCACTCGTATTTCGCTCTTATATATATAAGTGAAATACCATTCACTGATTAATCACAAAATCTCAGAAACTATAACACTTGCAATCTTATAATTTGACAAGTACATTACTTAAGAACTTATTTTACGAAATTCTACCCCTAAAGAGGTTACCGGGGCCCTGGAATCAAGGCAAGAAATGAACGGGGTAGGTTGTTTAGTCAGTAAGAGTTTGCGGAAAGAGAGAGCAGGCGGAATTTGTGATTGGATGGTTTTCACACACAATAAAAAATCGCCTAAGGGGGTAACCCGACCTTCATGCAAGCAAAACCACTGGTAGAACCTCGTAACTATTTATAAATGAAATGGATGAATGTACCACGAATTCTAAAACATTTAAACAATACAAAAACAAATACAGAACCATTTCACCATTTGTAAAACTTGTAATTTGGACATTTACATAAGAATTAGTCGTTGTATTGACTTCGCGAGTGTAGCCGCGACGGTTGCACTAACTAGGTTAAAAGTTATTAGTGTATTGACCATGTTTCATTGTTTTGGCTCCGGTACTAGTCCACATGCTGGTGTTGGCCAAATTTCAACACTCATTAATAGATAAAAGGTGGTATGAATGAGTTGCTTCTGATTGAATAGAAGAGCTAATAGTTTTAGAAGTGAGGTCGAAGTGGACGTTTACGTTTTAGAAATAGACTTACATTATTTTGACTTTTTTTTAAATCATTTATTTGTATATTTTTTAGTAAACTTTATATTGATTTTCGTGGTAAGTAATGATACAATCTTTTTCTTAATAAACTAAATGCTCTTAATAAACTTATTAAGAGCTTATTCACTCTAACCTTGAAGACTCCTAAATTATAATCGGACGAAAAGACCACGCAAAGTGTACCAGTTTGACGTACACCGTATAAACAACGAAACGAAACGTTTAGAGGTGTTAAATATACGTGAAAAATATATTTTTTAGTAATTAAAGCAAAAATTAACACCATAACCTTACTTTTTATTATTTATTTTAAAAAAAGGCATTAAACAATCTATAATCATCCGACCGTGCTCAAAATACTGGCAACATTGTCACATTTTGTGTCAATATTATCATTTTAAAATTATATTTCGTTTGTTTCTTTATTATTACATTTCATTCATTAACAACTAAAAAACTAACTCGTATTAATTTCTACATTATTCAATTCACTCAGTAGATATTTTATAATGTTACTTTGCCTCTAAACGTCAACAAATACTTAAACGTATCTTTTCTTTCTTTCTTTCAAAACCTCAAAAGAACCTTGTCGATCAGAGGAAAGACGTGGAAAGCTTATAATTTTTTAACCTCCCATTATAGTGCGCGCGGCAGTCGGCAAACCCATCTGAATAATGTAACCCTATCATCTCAGTTGTACCGCAAACGTTCGCTTTCGCTTTTTCAATGTTTCATAGCATATTTTTTTATTATCGAAGTACTATCTGCATTGGTGTTTTAGTGCAAATCGAATGTTGGCACTATTGAGCGTTTGATTTTTTTTTCTTTTTTGAATATGGAACTAATATATTGCGGCTTGTATTCTCTTATAGATTATCGATGGTACATAGCTATAGATAGTTGTTGTCAAATTGCTGCTCGTCGTTTTTGAATTTAGAATAAGACTTACGCGACTTATATTCTGATACACAGTACTGACGATGTGTTTTTTATTTAGTCGTTGACTTTTTTTTAGATACAGTTTTTTTTTTGGTTGGTAAAATCATCGTCTCCGCACTTTTGGGTGGGGTGGGAGATAGTGTCAGACTTTTACTGACTAATACACCCACTCCTGTTCCTTCGTTTCCTTCATTTCAGGGGTGTGTAACGTTTTCACACTGCCCCATGGCCCGAAATAAAAAAGGTAGCAAGTGAAACTTATGTTTTCAAACATTCATAGTACAGTACGACCTTTTGATTTTACCATGGACATTGCTGATAGTAAAGGCTTGTGCTTTAGATAAAGAAAAAAAAGAGAGTGGTATTACCCAGTTCCTTTTTGGCCGAGTTCATTGGTAACAGTTATATAGTCAGTAAATATTGTTTTATTGTCGATTTTAGTATGAAAATTTCGGTCTCAAGATATACAATTTATTTCGTACCTGGTGGGTATATGTACAGGTCGTCACTGTGGAGGTACTATAAAGTTAATGTAACGTAAAGATGATACGACCGCAGCACCCTTGAGATATTTACGTTGAAGTGAACCAGCCACGGAAAAAACTCAAGATTTCACAAAAAAATTGTTTAAGAAATACAATCTATTTTTGGTACTTATTCTCTAAATGATTTTTAATATCGGTAGGTATATACAAGGTAAAATGGGTAGTAACATTTTTTTTTATTGGGATTTTTACTTTGATTTCATATTTTTGTTTTAATAAAGTATTTTTGTTTTCAACATTGAATTTATAAAAAATATATAGATCCTGGAAACAAATTTTTAATAATGTGAAAAAATTAAAGAAAATGTTGTTATTATTAACCTCCGATTTGTTTCTATTCGCGCCGTCCACCAAGAAGATTTAACCAAGGTTACCATCTTATTTTAAAAACCGACCAAACTTAAGCAGCATATTGCTCGCGGAAGAGCTGGACGATGGGGACCAAAGTTTCTGAACGGGCGACCACATACCGGAAGACGCAGGGTTGGAAGGTCTCCCACAAGGTGGACCAATGACCTAGTAAACGTCGCGGGAATCCGATGGACGTAAGATGTACAGAACCGGTTGTTATGCTGATTCTTGAGGGAGGCCTATGTCCAATGCGGTTCAGGCCTCCACTGATCTGCATGCCGCACACTTTTACATTAATGACATTAGTGCAGTTTTGTCTACCGCTAGGAAATAAGTCTGCTCTCAAAACGGTGAAGGAAACCATCGTGAGGAAACCGGCATGTCTTAGAACCAAAAATTCGAAGATATGTGACATCCACCAATCCGCTCTGGGCCCGCGTGTTGGATTACGGCCCATTCTCTCTACTAGAGAGCAGGCCTGAGTCCCGTGAATAGGAACTTTATAAAGCTGATGGTAACTGCTAAACCTAGTTAATAATGTGTTTGCAATAAAATTATCTTCTAAAATCAATAAACTATAATAACAGTAGCAAATTGATGTTCGGCTAGTAATGCATTAAATGGTGGACTGGCTCGCGTTGCGTAGTTTATGTTAGGTATATGTATTACGAGCGATGCAGCTGGGAAGTGTTCACCAAGACGCACGGTTCATAGGTTCCACGAAATGCTATTAAAATGTAGTGTTGTCACCGAAAATATAAACAGACATTTAAATTATATTCTAAACATTGTAATGAGCTGCGACCGATACTAGTTTGGGCTGCCGAAACCGCAACTAAAACCGATTTCTGGTTTCAGCTTATGTAATGAAGCCGAAATAGTTTTTTTGTGGGAACAAAATAGTCGCATCTTAATCAGGTTCAAAGTTGCCGATATTATAACCCGAAGAATTGTAAAACTGAAGTGGCAGTGGGTAGGACAATGCTTACAAAACAGATGGAAAATGGGTTTGTACCAGAGTATGATAAGGTATTATTTGAAAATAATAATCCAATTGTGAAATAACAACACGTAAACATGACAATACTTTCCCGGGCGTTAAGGAATTGTCAGCAAATGTAGAGGCTCAACTGCAGGGCCGAAGTCTACTGGGGCCCCGGTCCGGTTTCTGAAAGGATGGTCCGACCTCGGTATGAAGGCTAAGAAGGAATGGGGTGGGTCGTTTAGTCAGTAAGAGTCCAAAACTGTTTCCCGCTCCGCCCAAGGACGGGATTCGCCGTTAGATTTTCCCACCATTCAAAAAAACATGGCAACACTAATCCTTTTTGGGAAAGTTGATTAAAGGCCGAAATAGTATACTCGTATAGTCTCAAAAACTTCACTAGTAAATAAATATTCATATCTCATCTTGATCAATAAATCTATACAAAAGAGGATAGTTAGTCTAGTAGTTTATTGGTTTGTAATGAATAAACTCAAAAACTCCTAGACTGATTTTAAAATTTTTTGTCACTAGTAGATATATAGTAGTAGGTATATATTTTTTACTTTCACGCGTGTGAGATCGCAATGGTAGAACCTAGTAATACCTAAAACTTATGTAGAGTAAGGATTTGTATTTTTATATTACTCATTGCTTGTAATGAAAATCAAAACTCAAGAATTACTAAGAATGTATCGCTGAATAACAGGCATGTATTTTGACATAGACAAAACCGTTAGCCGATTACATTTTTAGAACCATTTCTATTTTTAAACGCGTGTCATAACATCTTAAGTTATTCTAAAAACCGTAATTATTCTAAATCCGCCCAAATACCGTCTCCAAAAACTATATCCGTGGTCCTAATGACATCATTGCTTTACCCAAGCGAAGCCGCGATCATTGACTTCTACCATTATGGCAATACCGCCTGAGGTTTTTTACATTATAAATTGTCAAAAACAGTCAGATTATAATTTAGGTGTTTTAAAGCTAGAGTGAATAGGCTTTTGAAAAACTATTGTGCTTCACCATCAATGATTGCATCACTGCTTACCATCAGGATAGCAGACCTATCTTAACTTTTTACATTGTCTTTTTTGTGGTCGGTTGTATTTTACTTTAGATTGAGTATGTTTTATGTCAAAACTAAAGAGTTTTGAGCCAAAAATCACTGCTCTATTTTTTTTTTATTTTGATGTAGGTAAGTACCATTCTCACGATTAACCCCGTTACGCGCGAGGGTTATTATTATTAATTGGGCGCTTTTTTTTAGAAAATTTGCAAAAAAAAATATTTTTCTGGTATTCCCATGAAATTACATACAAAAATACTTGCCATATACTAGATACTACCAGCACTACATATACTTAGAAACCAATTTTTTTTAAGGCCGAATGAATTTCGTATATCGGATTTGTGCGTACGATATAAATATTAGTGTTTTTTCAAGTTAGTCATTCAAGTTGTAGAGGTACGTTCTAAGGTCGAGGTAAAATAATCTAAGGACAGTTTTCTGGCAAGATATAGTATATACAACTACTTGGCGAATCTGAATTAAGGCTCAGCGAACTTTAGCGCTTGTGCACTCGTAAAAAAATAAATGGTTTAATAAAATGCACAAATGCTAAAGTTCGCAAAGAAACACGGTTGAGGTGTGCCCCGCTTGGGCAGAGCACCGCTGTGTCCTCGTGGGAGCGATCGGTGGCGGCGATCTCTCGCGCCGGGCCTTGGTAGAAGCCATGGTTCGGAGTGAGGAGGAGTGGCAGGCGGTCGCCTCCTTCTGCGAAGCAGTAATGCTAGCAAAGGAGGAGGCGGACCGCATAAGGCAACGGCGTTTGCGCCCCAGACGCCGCCGCGATTCCGATCCTGACTTCCGGCCACCGTAGGCGTGGGCTTGCGGACGGTGAGCATTGGGTAGCTCGCCGTCCGGTCGTCTGGTAATCGTCCGGACCAAGCCCAGTCGTCGACGGCGCGCACTGTTCCCGCGCGCCTCAAGGAGTTGTCAGCAACCGTAGGGATCCTGCAGAAGGGTCGAAGCCAATCAGGGCCACGGGTTTGTGTCTGAAAAGGAAGGCTCTGGCCCTGGTATGTATGGCGATGTAGGAACGGGGTAGGTTTTTTAGTCAGTAAGAGTCTGACACTTGTTTTCCGCTCCGCCCAAGAGCGGAACTCGTCATTGGATGATTTTTACCTACCATAAAAAAAAAAAAAAAAAAAAGTTCGCAAAGAATAATTTCAGGCTTGACAAGCAAGAACGGCCGCACTAGACTAAAAAAAAATGAGACTCCTAATGACGCAGTCGGTTAAAACAGAGTTAATCAAAAAGTTGAGAAAAAGGATTTCGTACAAAACCAAAAATTTAGTTTTTTGCCTCATACTAGCCGGTAGGTACTACACAATCATTGATACATATTATACGTTACGCGCTAACATCGCAATCAGAAACCTTGGTTGGGCACGAAACTCACACATTTATTTCACCTGTAGTCCTTTAGTCACTGAAAGACTAGGACAAAAATAAAAGCCGGCACTGTCGTGCGAACGAATTAGCATTAGCCGTCGAATGTGTATTATAATCACTACCGATGCACGATGTGAAATTGTGACAATTGTCTCGATTAAAGCCATCCACGCGCTAGACGTGAGTCACTTATCTACCTTCCTTTGATTTAATTTAAGCATAACGTAGGTATATTCTGCGTTGCAAAACTAATAGAAGTTTCGTTCGCAGGTAGGTACACCTATGTTTACACGTTTAAATAAATTATCCCGACTCGTAAAGCATGTTCCATTCTAAAAGAATTCATCATTTCTAACGTAAACTGACCCATATACCAACCGACCACGTGTCGGCTACGCGGCGAATAACGATACTATCCGATATTAACACACATTAAAACGTTTTTAAATGGAAAATAAATATTATTGTCCGAAATACGCAATCTTGATGTAATATAAACTAATATTGTGGAGATAAAATTGTTTGTTTGTTAACATAATTTAAAAAAAAAAAATTGGATGATTCGAGGAGGATTCGCACTCAAGTCTTGATTTTTCCGAATCGAAAAATGTATTTTTTTAGGACATAACAACCAATTTACAGTTATCAAATTTTTTTCCTGTACTTGTATATGAGTCCTTTTTTTATGTCAAATTTGTGAAATGCTTCTATATACAATAAAGTGATCATATAAGGGCTTGGTTTTTCCTACCCTAAAAAGGTGTGTGTGTGTGCCAATTATTAATCGCAATATTTTTTTTTTCTAATAAAGATATAGTTTGTCAAAAAAATTTAAGGACCCACGGGTAATAAACGACTAATTAAAGTTTTTGATTTAAAAATATTTGACATACTGAAACAATAGGTACTATTTATTAGTTAGGCTCTGCGAATTTTAGTGCTTGAAAACTCGTAAAACAGTAAATGGTTTAAACAAATAAATGCAATTTGCAGTTGTTATTGTTGTCAAAAACTGTTATTAGCATTTTTTTTTTATTTAATTTTTGTACGAGTTTTCAAACGCTAAAATTCGCAGAGACTACCTTCAGACTAGCCAAGATCCGACGAAGTTATCTCTTTTATATAAATGTAAGAAGGTATTAATCACCCTAGCCAAATGCAGTGACGACCCAGGTCAAATTTCTTTAATATATTATGACTAAGCTTCCTGATGAACTGATGACTAAGTATAAATAAAAAGATTCACTATACCACCTACAAACTCGAAGATTGTAGATATTACAACAGATTCGATTCGTTTATTCCAATCAAACAAATATTTGAAGAAATATGGACACTATAAAATTGTTTCAATTTATTCACACGAGTTCTAAATTCAAAGGAAAACCATAAAGTAGCTAGTAAACTCTAAATTGGTATAATCTATCACAACATTTATTTATTTGAATATCGAACAGAGAAATACACAAGTTCTTTATTTAAAACTCATAATTTTAGAACAGAGGTGAGTCTGTAAATATAGAAGTAAGTCATCATTTTTGATTATTTAGGAAGTGCGCACGATTTCTGATCAGTGATATAAAACAGTTCATAGAAAAAAATAGTACATTATGATACAAGTGCAGAAAGTTTGTCATTGCGACCGGGGTGGAATTCGCACAAGCCGAGGACTGCAGTGACAAAGCACATGTATGAAAATTTACTATTTTCTTTTAAGCATTACGCTTCATGTACTCGTAAGTAATTCATTCAGGTGCAAAATGAAATGGGCTAATGTGGCTGAAGGACTTGGGGACAGTCACCTCCTTCTACAAAGCAGTAACGAGCGAAGGAGATAACGCTCACTCACGGTTGCGGACACCCTTCACGCCCCGGCCACGCTACAGAAGAATCTCTTAGTTATTGTACACGCTGGTTTGTGGACGACGAGCAATACGTAACTCGCCGTCCAGCAACCGAGGACCTGGTTTTAGTAAGCAGAAGTCTAAGAAGTCATTTGATGATTTTCCATGTAAAAAGAAGAATTAATTAGTTAGGTAGCCCATTATCCCACTAATCGGCGAAGGCAAGGCCTCTCTCCGTTTCTCACACACGTCTAACTTCGGGCATCACAGACCAGCCAAGCCCTCTGATAACAGGAAAAATAAGTAAAAAAAAAGGAAAGAAAGTAACAAAACATTTCGACGAACGGTTTTCGCAACTATATTTTGTAAATCGCGTTCATAGTCAGCCTATATTGTTCTGTCAAAGTTTTTGAAAGTATTTGCAAATCGCCAAACTACGGCAGGCAAATGTTATCGATTGCAAAACTTGAACATTCGATGCAGAACACGCGACAATGAGCCTAAACGATGTGCCGGTACAAACGGGCCGTAAGCCCGCGAATCGAGAATTCAATATAGATTGTTTATGCTCTATGGTTTATGAGTTATGTCAGAACTGAAGTTGCGCATAAGAACTGCATGCTATGCAGGAACTTTTTCAATAGGTACACTTTTGTGTGTTTTATTATATAACTAGCGACCCGCCCCAGCTTCGCACGAGTGCAATGGTGATATTAAATATATTATGCATATATTATACACATAAACCTTCCTTTGGAATCACTCTGTTTATTAAAAAAAACCCCATCAAAATCCGTTACGTAGTTTTAAAGATTGAAGCATACTTAAGGCGAAGCGACTTTGTTTTATACTATGTAATGATACTTTATTGTACACCTCATAATACGGAATGAAACAAAAAACCATTTGCAAAAACGAGTGTATTTGTACAATTGGCGGTCTTATCGCACAGAGCAATCACTTGCGACAATTTTAGGATGAACTGCATGATATTAGGTACATAGCTAGATTTGGTGAGTGTCCAGCAGTGGGAACATTAACCTTTCCACTACCGTAATTACAGACACAATTAAAAGATAATAATTGTGCGGACACCGGTGTCCTCTTGGGCTTAATGAATTAAGGCTGATGATGAGATAGAGAGGAGGCTCGTGTTCCAACACAAGCCTCCTCTGTCCACTCACACACACACAACTCAATCCACGACGCGGGTCCAGTGCAAATTGGTGGATGTCACATAACATCGAATTTGTGGTTCTAGGACATGCCGATTTCACAATGTTTTCCTTTGCCGTTTTGAGATCTAGTGCTAATTTAAAATGCAATTTGCTAGCTAGAGAGCCAGTGCTAATATAAAATACAATTAATAGTGCAAATTTATAAATAATTTTTATAAACACGAAAGTTTTCTGTGCTTACTTAAGAGCGGCCAACCCGACGTACATTTTCATACAACTGCTCTTACGTGATTGTGAAGTTATTACACATCTTTCTTCAGATATTTTGGATACACAGATATCTTGTGGCTATTATCTAGGCTTTTATAGAAATAAAAACGTAAATTTGTGTTAGATTAATCCGGTAAAGAACTCTAGAGATCTGCTTTTTTACGTGAACTTTGACTCTCCATAATGTACTCCTATATTAAAAATATAAAAAATTACTTCTATAGAAGTCTAGCGCGCATTTATTCGAGATTCTAAATGATGTTAATGTTTTTCAAAAATCCTTAAGCGAAAACACGTATTTCCTGGAACAAGTTTTGGGTAATATTCGAGTAAATCGTAGAATTACCTAATGCTAACAGAGTTTTCAGGTGTTATGTCTCTTTTTTCGCATTACTTTTGCATCAAACATCACATTGGATTGCTTTAGATGTATCAACAAGCTTTTATACCATCCTCGAGGCGAGTCGGGAAGGCCCACCTTAATGTTTATATCTGTTACTCCTATAGCAGTAGTGTAGTCTTCTTTTCCTCAAATCGATGGATTCCGCTTTCCTCAAGATTTTTGGGCCCAGTATGTTGCCACGTTTATAGCAGCGTCAGTGGCATTTTTTAGGTCCTCCAGCGAGTATTTGTTTGTAGGGACATTTTGGGCACTCTAGTAGGTTTTTTTTTGGTGGGAAAAATCATCAAATGACGAATCCCGCCCTTGGGCTGAGCAGGAGACAGTGTCAGACTTTTACTGACTAAACGATCCACTGTTCTTTTCTGCCTTATTTCCGGCACTCTAGTAGGTGGGCCATTGTTTGATCAGAAGCACCGCACTCGCACTGGTTGTCGCAGGGGTCTATAATATGTTTTATTGAGACGAACTTATTTTCTTGTATTCGGGAAGATTTTTTTTTTGCTATGTCATAATTTTTTTTTTTCAAAAGTACAAGTACAAAATAAATTTTGCAAGACTGCGACCTACTTGGGTCGCAGTCTATTGATTGTAGTGTAGTTGAAAGTACAATCTATAAAAAGGGTAACGTCTCCTAAAATTGCACTATCACACTAATAATATAAGGGTTAAGAGTTTTGTGTGTTTGTTAGTTCCTCACGTTCAAACGGTTAGCCGAATTTCGATGAAACTTGGTACTTAGGTAGACCATTTCCTGGAACAGCACATAGAATACTTTTTATAATAGGAGTATGTTTCCTTGAGACAATATTTTGCTCACTCGCAGAGACTAAATTTAGTCTAGCTCTGGGAATTTTAGCGCTTGTGCACTCGTAGAAAATAAATGGCTTAATGCAGACCACTGTTATATGCATCTATTTTTAAACTGACCCTAAGTCCACCTAATCTTTAATTTTTCCCCCACCTGCCACACCTAACCTAAATTCATTTAGTTACCCACATTTAATTCTCACCGCACAACGAATGCCAAGTTCGTACCCGAAATAATTCTTTTGGACAAATAAACAGTGTGCTAGTACCAGTAACCAGCAACCTGGCCGGCAATTACGATGCCGTCTTACCTATATTTACTTTTATTTATTTGTCGGGCTATTCTCCGCGCGTTAGCAAGTATGGCGCGTAAAAATGGGTGTTGCTAGTCTTAAAAATAGTATTTAGTGATGGATATACTCACAGTGAGATAGCAAGGAGAATAAATGTGTTTGTAGTTGCAACACTCATTTGTTAGTTTTGTGTGTAATTTGTAAATATTTGAGCGTACGTGTGATTTTGAAAATAATTAATGTTTTATGTTGTTGATTGGTTTATTTTTTATCAGAAGGCCGAACTGTCAAGGTTTTCCTAAAATGAGGTTTGAATAATATCTGCCGCAGAATTTTAGTAAACTTTATGCAACATCATGTGGTGAATAGATCTATGGAACGGATGAAGTCTAGTTTAGAAGCACTTTTAAACAACTGTTTTAAAACTACTCCGGGCAAGTTTAATAACATAAGTTAAAATAACTTGAACCATTCTAGAACGCGTAAAGACACGTGTCATAAACTATCTTAACTCACACACAAATGCAAATTATCTGCAGGTTTATTTACCTATATTATTTGCACACGATATCCTGTATTAAAAAGATATGACAATGACTAAATGCTAATCTTACTACAAAATTATATTCATTAATAAAACCGAAAAAACAGCTCAAATTTGATTGATGACGGCCATATTTCTTGACAAATAAAACTGTTCAGTTCCAACTACTAAACACTTAACAAATGGCCGCCATTTAAAAAACATGAATGCCAAACTTGTGTGTGACACGTTTAATAAAACTTAATGCGTCGCGAGAATACATTCAAATCTATCTCCATTCAGCCCACTATTTTAAAGACGTATAAATACTTTGACACTTAAAAGGGTTGTTTTATTTTTCAGTATAGCAACACTACCGTTTCAAAAATGGAAGAAGAAACATATTTATGGCCAGTTCGGAGTGTGAAAAAAATACGTTTGACAGTTTTGTGATGATACAAAAGATGTCATGTTTGAACGAGTGAATGAGTGAGCGATAAACATCGTTCAAAAGGGGCCAATGGTGGGGTTTTGAGTGAAGAGGGATTCTGTAGACGAATTTCGAATGGAAACTATTCGAAGAATGAATGTGCTAGCGGATGATAATAGATATTATGAGATGAAACACGCGTGTGCCTTGAATCTTATAAAATTATTTAATTCAAATGATCAGACGTTAAAACTAATAACAATTATATCTGTAAGTAAATAAAAATCCTTACATATTATTAAACAAAGGCTCTCACTGTGTCTGTATATCTGTATGAACGTGATAAACTTTACTGAATGGATTTTCAGTTGCAGTTTTCATCAATAGACAATTTAAAATGTTTCTTGAAAAAGGTTTAGGTAAGATAATATCAAAGATATCTAACGCGATTCGCTAGTACTTACAGACAATCAGATTTTTTTTTTTTTTTTATGGTAGGTGAAAATCATCCAATGACGAAACCCGCTCTTGGGCGGAGCGGGAGACCAGTGTCAGACTCTTACTGACTAAAAAACCTACCCCGTACCTTCCTTGCCTTATTTCTGGAGTCGAGGTTACAATTTTCACATACCCTCTTTACAATTTTCACATACCCTCTACAGACAATCAGATGACAATGCAAAATTACTCGTATTATATCCTGAAGTTGATCTGATGATGGAACCGGAAGGTGACCATAGGAACTCTGTAATTAAACGACACAACCCCATCAAGTTTAGGTTTTAAATATATACTTAGTTTAATTTAAGTATATACAGTTCTATAAAAGCTTGCTATGAAAAAAATATATTCATTGAAAACTTGTTTAACCTTTCGAATACTGTAATTAGAGACACCTATTGTCTTTCTATTGTCTCTAATTAAGGGTATTCAAAAGGCTTAGCTGATATTATTAATTTATTTATTAAAACCCAGTTTAAAGAATTCATATGATCAAAATTACAAGTATCTTTATAAATACCAAACAAAATTATCATCTCAAATAGTTAGACTAATACATTATTCTAAAAATACATCCAAAAGATCTATTATCGTCTGGAATAGAGAACAGTATCCCAATGGCGTATATAAATACTTGAGGCTAACCGAAACGGAGCCGAATACAGTCAATTTTCTAAAACCGTCCATCTAAAGCCACTGTAATATTTCTCTGCGTCAAAATGCAACTTTAAGAATATATACAAGCGTCAATGTCCAAGTTTTGGCATTTATTTCATGTTCAATACATTTATTATTCTTGTGTGTACTTTAAATATCATCAATCGTAGAAACGGATGCCTTTAGAGGATATATGAATCAGAAATTCAGAATATAAGAGACCATCTCCTGTATTTGTGTTACTGAATTCTGACTTTTAGAAGTGATGAATACCAAAGATAAATAAAAACAGCGTTAAAATGTTTTAAAGTAGGTTTTTTACGGTTAAGGTAAGGTTATTTAATTTTACATTTTTTACTCTCCATCGTCGATCGCATCATCACTTTCCTTAATTTGAGATAACAAAAAAACGTGGTTTAATTTTAATAACCCTACACTTTTATTCTAAAAGATAGATCTTTATTAATTTGAAGAAGGCTTTTTTTAAGGTGGGAAATGAATCATGACCTTGGGTACGTATCTTCATTAATACGATACTGTTAGACCATTTCTTTTTTCAGGGAAAACATCAAACTTCTTCTGCACCTCTAGGCAGCAAAGCGAAGCGAAAAAGTGTGTTAGACTTATACTGACTAAAATTCATCTAACTCCTAGCACTATGAGTCTACTTTTCACCCCTCGTCTAGGAAAAAAGAAGATATACAAACCATATGTGTGTTTTTTTTTAAGAAATCTCCCTCCTATCCTAATGAGTCCCCAAAACGCTCGATATCTTAACATTACACAATCGTTCTTAACAATTTCTCCACCTCCTTGTTTCTTGAGCTCTCAGCTTGACAAGTGCCAATATTGACCGTCATAACCCGGCGCAATTGTAAACAGATCGGAATAGAACTATGGCAGTCAGTCGTCGCTGGGTGGTCCCGCTAACTGCACGACTCTTAGGGACTGTGCTCAACGGACTTGCCCCAAAGTTTTGCTAGTTTTTGTGTGCAAATCATACTTATAAACTTTTCTTATTAATTGCACTTATTATTAATTTATCACGTACACGTAAAAACACTTAAAAGCGAAAGTAAATATACTGAAAAACCAGCCAGTAACCTTTCCTTTCCTTTTTACCTTACCTTTCTTATTTATTAATTTATATATGTACACATAAAAACACTTAAAAGCGGAAAGAAAAATACAGAAAAATCAGCCAAGACTGTGTGGGACACGCTCACTGTAGGGTTCCATAATTTACAATATAACATTATTCGATTTTTATTATATCAAACACAGTGTGTCGATAATTCAGTTGTACGATGTCTTATTTCATCAATGCTTTAATGGTGCAATGTAAATTTTGTGCGAAAAACCCTACAGCGATTGCTCATTAGGTCGATAGTAAATAGTAGCTCATAACTTCCAAAGACCACCTGAAACACTAATCTGCATGGTTCTCATATGATTTTACCAATACATGGTTACTGTATTGACTTTAAAAGAGACTGTGACCCCTGAGTTTGTTTCGGTGTTTCTTCTCAGGGTAGTCAGCTAGGAAACACCGGACCCATCTAGCTTAAACTGACGAAAAGAAAAAAATATTTACGTGTAAACGTGTTATTTTAAAACCTATTTACATAATAAATATCATTCATCAGTATGTCGGTTCAAAACAATTACTATTCCCTGTAATTTAAAACATTAGTAAATTATAAGCGTTTCAGGGTTTGACACTAAAATTAAAATCCCACTGAACAGAACTTGCACCATTTCTATCTGAATTAATGACTGTAGTGAGAATACGAATCGTGTTTACACTTCTAAGAAAACATTTACACTTTACACCTACCCAATAAATAATAATCATCTTGAGTACGAACTCATCTATCTACTCTCCGAAAAGTCTACGAATGAAAATCCAGACTAACTTTTTTGCATCCGTTGAAAAACATTTGACAGGCCTGTCTAGTGGTCGGTGGCCCTGACTGCTGTGCCCGAGGTCGTGAGTTCGATTCCCAGCCAGAGCAAATGTTTGTGTAATGAGCAAGCTCATTTGTTGTTTCTGAGTGTAATTTGTTTATAATATGTATGTTTTAAAAAAATTAGGTATCTTTATCAGTTGTCTAGTGCTCATAATACAAGTACTGATTAATTTGAGACTAGATGTGTGAAAGTTTTTAAATTCTATCTTCCTCCCCTGTCTCGTTTTCGGCGTCCATTCTGTCTTGTCACCCGTCACGCTATCACTAACTCCTCTTTCATTCATTATACCCGTGTAAACTACTCGTGTCTCTTACTCCTCTGTCAAATTCATCCAAAGGTTGTTGTTAAAAATTGCTTTTAGTGACTAAGGTGTTACAATAGACGGTCTTGTCTATTGTAACACCTTAGTAATTTTCAGCTCCTAATGTACCAAATTGTATTGATGGTGTACCTACAATAAAGAGTATATCTATCTATACCTATAACTTTTCGCACAATCCTTTTAACATTCTTTTCATTGATTTCCCTCTCCCTCTCCATCCATCCAAATGTATATCCATAGTTCTTTTAGTAAAAGGCGTTGTGTGAAAGTTGTGAAATGAAAAATAAAACATACTAATTAAACATTTAAAATTCAACTGTACGGCTCCACCCACCGACGCCGAAAATAGCATACTTAATTTTTTATCTACGTTATGTGTCACACAAATATCTCCGGAACTGCTGAATTCATTCCAATGTTACTTTCTCTCTCATTTCTTGGTAAACCGGAAACGTGTCGGTCAATGAGATTCCTTGGTATTTTTGACGACTCAAGGCTAGAAAACAATGAGTTGATGGATTCACTCATATTTCCAGAAATAATACATTATATTCTGAGCAAAAAATCTTGCTGTAGAATTTTTACATGATACATATGAAAATTCAAATGTTTTGACGGTGTAAAATCGTCAAATAACTTATCTTGCTCTGGGTTTTTTTCGGTGGGCAAAAGTCATCCAATAACATCTCCTGCCCTGAGGTGGAACGAGAGATAGTGTCAGATTTTATTGACTAAAAACCTGAATCTTCGTTGTTTCAATTTTAGGGCCCTGGTGTTACACTTTCACAGTAACCCATGGCTCCAGAAGGAGTGTGAGACCTTTGTTGACTAAAGCCCTGTAACCCTTGGCATTACAAGGTCAAAGAGAGTCTTTTGAACTACATAATGCTTGACACTTCCTGTGTTTAGTAGTTTAGATGCTAGTTAGTTAACATACTCATAACCAGCAAAAAATCAAAATCAAAATCAAAAAGGTTTTTATTTCATACTAGATTTTGCCCGCAGCTTCGCCCGCGTACATAAAATATAGCCTATGTCACTCAGGAGTAAGGCAGCTTTCTATTGTTGCTTAAATTTTTCCAATCGGACCAGTAGTTCCAGAGATTACCCCCTACAAACAAAAAAACAAAAAAACAAACTTTACCTCTTTATTATATTAGTGTAGATAGGCCTACAAGGGCACTTATAAAACGTCAGAAGCTAGTGCACGGTTCCAAATTGGTCGTTTCCTATGGAGAAGAACCGGCAAGAAACTCCATGGTTACTCTTTTAAAAAAATGATTTCTTACAATAATTCGTTGTTACAGTACTTATATCATTATGTAAGAACAATCACATCTGAATTTTGGAGCTCACACTACCAACTATGTATAAAGCAAGATATTCCTGAATAGCCAAATGCATCTATCTTATCGAGAGCACTGTGGGATATCCCAGACAGTTCGCCTTATGAAGTTTGCTCAGGACGCGAGCGAGCCGCCGGAATAGGCACGTCAGGACACTAATACCACGGCGATTAATCGCCATGCCACGCCAGGACCTACGAGCTGTGCATATTTTTCAGCCTTTCATTCCTGTGACAGTTATTTCACACTGAATTGCCGAGGGGAAATGGAAATCTATCATCGTATAGTTACGATATGTGAGTTGTAGCTGTGGATCCTAGCTTTTTGTACAGTACTGTTGTACAGTCAAGTTAGGCTCTGCGAATTTTAGTGCTTGAAAACTCGTACACTAATAAAGGTATTAAAAAAATAATGCATATATTTGTTTAAAGCGCAAGCATTTCAAGCGCTAAAATTCGTAGAGTTTAACTTCAGACTCATCAAGATCCGACGGCCGAATTGTAATAAAAGAAAGAAAGCAAAAATGTTTATTCACACCTCACATAATCAAATAAACTAAAAATAAACAATTTAAAAAGAAACTTGTAATCAGTATCAGTACCTGCTCCAGCACTATTATTGTAGTTTTATTTTATTTTTATTTATTTTATTTTTTTTAAATTTTGGACTTGCAATAATTTATTTTGCAGTGTTACATTTTTGTATTTTTTTTATTATTGTGAATGTGGGGACAGATTTGAGTATTTGATGCGGCCTACACAAATGTCCTTTCTTTGGTATTGATCGTCAAGTCGTTGAGCTCCTTAGTGGTCCTAAGTTTGAGCTACACGAATACTGACAAATGCTTGCACTGACTGGACAGGTCTACTCAAATCTGGTGGTTCTTTCTTCAAAAGACCACCTAAGACACTAATCTGCATGGTTCTCATATGATTTGACCATTTGACATGGTTACTGTATGGACTTTAAAAGAGACTTTGACCCCTGAGTTTGTTTCGGTGTTTTTCTCAGGGTAGTCAGCTAGGAAACACCGGACTCATCTAGCTTAAACTGACGAAAAGAAAAAAATATTGACGTGTAAAAATGTTGTTTTGAAACCTATTTACAAAATAAATATCATTTATCATTTAGTACGAGACCAAAAAGGCGAATAACTCAGTAATCATACATATAAAGGCCAAACTTTGTAAGTGTGTTTGTTACTTCTTCACGCTTAAACCACTGAAAGGATTTCGATCAAATTTAAAGCAAAGGTAACCCATGTCCTGGAATAGCACGTAGGATATTTTTTATGTTTCCTCGAGTTAATTTTCTAGCATGAACATAAGCGAAATCACTGAGTGCACCTAGTAACCTAAAATTGAAATTTTAACGTCAATGTGATGTTGTTTCAAAGCTTTTTCCCGCGTCTGCATCTTCGGAGAAACGAATCGTAACTTCTTATGTGTTTGTATTTATGTCTGCCGTGCAATAATTAAGAGTAAAATCGAAGTTTCGGGATGACGCGTGTGTTCGCGCCGCGGCCGCGCCATCCATCTGCATCAATCCTCCTCACCGACCTCCTTTAACCAGACCTCGATTCACAAACAACGAAAAAAAAAACAAACCAACCATATTTATTTTAAACAATTATTTGCGTAATAATTTCAAATATCGAGGCGAGTGTATACGCTTCACAACACCGACTTCATTTATAAATACATAATAAACTTCCTACATGCCAAAATAGACTGGTGTACCGATACAATCTGAGTTACCGATACGCCTCTACGCCTATACGCGGGGTACGCCGCTACGCCGACTGCGCAAACCGACTCTATCATTGACTAGAATTAAAAAAATAAACGGAATCATTTGCTAATACGATTTACGATTGTAAATAATTATAATACGCGTAAGTATTCGGCTCGAAGGTCGGATCTGGAGTTCTTTTTGTTTGTTAATCATTTATTTTGTGAGGTTGCGTGCTTCTACTACCTGGAAACGGGAACAAATTGACAACAGTTATGGATATAGTCCAAACATTTTGTACGTCAATGCGAGTTTGTAAGTTATCGCTAGTTTCACGTTCCATTGCTGGTTTTGAACTGCCTTCCAATGATGTGGTCGACGAAATATTGCGATGGAGTGTGACATTAGTTTCTGCTGTTTCTCGACTTGCCGTGGTATATAGGCAGTCTAGTGTTGGTACCTTCAACAACGTGTGAGTGCGTCATTGCGTAGGTTTTGTTTGCATTTAGAAAAGAATAGAATAGAAGGATAGACTAAACTTTATTGTACACCGAAATAGTAACGAAAACTAAAGAATGAATTAATAAAGAAAAGTTGTTGAGGTTTTAGTATTATCTGGCTGTTTGATGTTTTTGAAAACTTTTAGATAAATGGCTATTTGAGTTAAGTCAAGTGATTTCCGTAAGAGATATTTTTTGGACGAATGTGTAGATGAAAAGTAGCTGGTTATACAGTTAAAATTTTGATGTGTTGATTAGTAAATTTGTAAATTAGATTAGTAAATTGCAAGTTGAAGTAGTTTTTATGTGTTACTATCCACGTATAACATCATACACGTCTAGAGAGTTCATTTTTATAGATACATTTTTATATGTAGCGTAAGTAATTTTTTATTTTATGGTGGGCAAAAAACATTCAATGACGAATCCCGTTCTTTCTTTGCCTTTCGCACTGGGGCCAAGGTTTCCGTTCAGAAAAACACCCTGGGCCCCAATAGGCTTGTGAAATCTAAAAATAAAATTTAAGTACCTCTCTTTAAAAAGTAGAAATTGTTATCTTATAATCAGGTCAAAGACTCGATGGCCGATATCCTCAAAGATAAAACTGAAGTGTTTCCCAAATCTGATAATAACGTATTAGCAAAACGAGGTTACTTTGTAACCTGGAAAATAATTGGGTGACCTTCAAAAGTGGCTAGCTGTATAGGTAGGTGTACAAAACAGGTTTTTTTATGGTTGGTAAAAATCATTCCATGAAAAATTCCCATTCCTGCCCTTGGGCGGAGCGGAAAATAGTGTCAGACTTTCACTAATTAAACCATCCACTCCGTTTCCTACGTTGCCATATATACCAGAGACAGAACTTTCCTATCAGACACGAACCCTTGGCCTCAGTTGGCTTCGACCCTTCTGCAAGGTCCCTGCGGTTTGCTGACAACTCCATTAGGCGAGCGCGAACGGTGCGCGCCGTCGACGACTTACCAGGCTATCGGACGGCGAGCTACCCATTGCTCACCATCTGGTGGTCGGAAATCGGGATCGGTACTACAGAACAGGTCAAGGTTTTTATTTATCTACAAGTGGAGACATCTTGAATTAAATTCACGATTCGCTTCTACTTTTGCAAAAGTTATAAAATTGGTTTCTTTTTTTGTTTTTGCATTTTTCAGTAAATTTTACACAAACATTGTCCGTCTGGCTTCCCTTGCTATAAATACAAACAAAAGAGTCTGGTCGTGAATGGCGGCTCCGCTGTATTTCGAGACGCTCCGATCAATTAAGGCTTGTCATTGACCCCGGAGGTGAAGATGTTAAAACTTTGCTGACCTGGTCGGGAAAGCACGAGAACACATTTGCAAGAACTCATTGTTGAGTTAAGCTCGCCTTTGTACATGAATTTTCAATTAAAGAAAGAAAGACCAGAAGTTAGTAGAATCATCATTCGTTGTTTGGAGGTGTGCGAAAGAGATTATGAAGTTCCAAATAACTCTATTTGATCGAAGTCTACTGTGGCCATGGGTAAGGTGAAAGTGAAACAAAGGCCAAGAAGAAACAGGAATGGGTTTTTAGTCAGTAAAAGTCTGACACTATCTCCCACCCCGCCCAAGAACCCGGAGATGTTCTTGAATGATTTTCGAACATACAAAAAAAATAACTCCATTGAAAAGGGAGGATTCTCCGACCGATCCGTGTTATGACGGATCTGGGTGACTGCCTGAGAGATGATTTCGGATAGCTGTCAATGTTTAAATGGCGCGGAGAACTCTAATTGAGCCATGCAGGATTTAGTAATTTAGTGTACTGTTGGAATCGTTTTTGTTCCCAATATGCTAGTCAAAATCGTGGAAGCAATATTTCTCGAACGGTCAAAGTCAACATAGAATGGAGCAGAAAAACCGAGCTCAAATAGCTTGGCTTTTCTACAAGTGCACGGCCCTAAACGACCTTTTTTGCATTTTCGCTCATACGTGGTTTCTAACTTCAACTCATTCATACCGGGCAATCACCCTGATCCGTCATAATTACTGCATGAGTAATACTGAGAAATTCTAAAATATAGTTAACGGCTTGCGACACCGGACGAAGCGGCCCACGAGCCAGCGAGAGCGCCATTGACAAAAATTTGCTATTTAATTTTAATGTTAGATAAGGAATTTATTGTTCTCCTGTAGTCAAATTTAAATTTTTGGGCCTCAAAGGAAAATAGGGAATCATCATAGGATCACTTTTTCTACAATTATTCGGGTATTTATCGTTCACCCATAATCCTGTTTTTTTTTTTTCAATTTAATGATCTTGCAAGGTAAAAGAATATATCTGAAAACAGTTTTGCTGTAACTCAATGAAAAAACATTACTTTTTTCTTGCGATTTGGAAAAGTCTTCAAGGATCCATTCGAGAATTGTATACAATTAATCTATAATATAAAAATTAATCACAAAATGTGTTGGTAGGCGCAAAACTCGAGAACAGCTGAACCGATTTTGCCAATTCTTTTATTGTTGTGTTTGTTATTGTCAGGAGAAGGTTCTTATGGAGTATAGTAGGGTAAAATAGGGTCGAGTAACAGAGTAGAGTAGAGTAGGTTAGAGTAGTAGACTAGGGTAGACTGGAGTAGAGTAATATCTGTTGCCGGGAGCGAAGCCGCGGGCAAAAACTAATTTGTCTATATAAACGACATAGATAAGTTAGTTGTACGGAATCCTATCTCTATCAGGTGACCTGGAAACATTAATACAGAAGCTGTAGGTTTAAATAGACTATTTGCTTCAAAATTAGATAAAATTTTCCCTCTTGCACTTAAAATAGAACGTTGCATTCAGTTTATTTATTTTTAAGTGTTACAGTAAACTGAATTGGTCTTTTTTCTGTTAATTTGCTCTGACCCGTTGCCGCGGTCCTTCGTAATTGCCTTAGCGAGGTCGTTTTCACAAATTCTGTCACGAAACACAAAATTATTTGTAAAATGCAAAGGAGTAATGAATTATAAAACTGTACAACCCAAACTATTATTTTATGGTAAATTGATAGATTTATTAATAAAGATTGTGTACCCACTGGTACTGTACAAAAGGTCGGTTGTTGTCACTGAGTATTTTATATGAACTCCGCCTGGGTCTATGTCGATTTCACGGCTCCATAACAGCGGTTTAAAAGAAAAAGAAAACTATACACCTATCTATACAGTTTTACCATACAAGATTAGTAGGTATTTAACTATACAAGATTTTATTGCGAGGCCCTTAAAAAAAAGCTTTCATTATTTTCTGTAACTTTCAAACATTTCCGAGACGTAATCTTGCAGACATAGGTACCTACACATTTTAAATCGTAGGTTAGGGTTTTTTTTTTATGGTAGGTGAAAATCATCCAATGACGAAACCCGCTCTTGGGCGGAGCGGGAGACCAGTGTCAGACTCTTACTGACTAAAAAACCTACCCCGTACCTTCCTTGCCTTATTCCTGGAGTCGATCGTAGGTTAGGGTCGTTTTGCGATTTTGTTATCGAGCCTTTTAATTTATGTCATGATTTGTGCCTACCGGTTGGATATATAGTCAATTTTAATAAAATAATTTTTCATTGTGTTCTCTTCTGTATTAGTGGATTTACAGAGATTTAAAAAACTTCAAAATAAGTAGAACCTGGCCTTAACGAGGTCATTGTCATAAATTGTGTCAGAAATACAGAATTATTTGCAAAACAAAACATAAGAATCATTAGTGTAATAAATTACAAAACCGTACTACAACACAAACTATTATCATAATATGGTGAAAATGTTCATTTGTTAGATTAATTTATTTGTTTATTAAAACTTTACTCCCTAGAAAAATTTTGTGCAAAAGCGGACTAAAATACTTTAGATATTTTCTATCAATTGGGCTTGTTGGTCCTTTTGAGCCAGAATATGGTAGGTGTTATAAGGTAGGTGGGAATATAAATATTCTTTTTAGGCTTCGCAAAAACGAAAATGTTGATTAGTTATTATAATTATTTTTAATTTATTTTGTTTTTTTTTTCTTTTTTTTAATATTATAAAGCTGAAGAGCTACTCAAGAAGTACTGGTCCGATTTAAAAAAATCTTTCAGTGTAGATTATCTTTTAATTTGTGAAAGTCCCATAAAAATACATCGGTTCTTACCAGATCTTCTATTTTTTGTCAGGTGCTATTGATGAAAAAAAAGGTAAATATTCGTATTTCAAAATATTTGAAAAATAGGTAGTCTGATTTAACATAGCATATGTTTTTTTTTTTCAAAACATACCGACTAGCCCCTTAAACGAGATGTTGTATTTAAAATCACCAAAACTCGTATATCTTCCCCATAAGCTGACATCTGCACGTCTCCCCCAGACAGTGCCTGCATCGCTGCCCACCCATCCAAGGAATGTGATCCATCACTAAACAAACGTCCAAGTTTACTTTCTTACAGTTTGTATTTCTTTTTTCAAACGAACGCGCCAATAAAACTCAGTTTACAACGGCGCGCGCGCATGTTTAACTAGCTTGTTTAATGATGTTGAATAAAAATGTAGATGTGCTACTGTGTAGTTTTGGAAATGAGAGTATTTAAGTTGAACTGACCAGGTTTAATTTGACCAGGGTTGCGGTAGGCACAGGTACATCAATTGGGGGATGCCACCACATTTACATAGTTCTCCCCCACTAAGGTGACCCTTCATACTCTTTGCATTCCAGGGCAAGGTTGACCTCAAATAATATTTATTTTGTGAATAGGTTTTAAAATAACACGTCATTTTTTTTTCTTTTCGTCAGTTTAAACTAGATGAGTCCGGTGTTTCCTAGCTGACTACCATGAGAAGAAACACCGAAACAAACTCAGATTAAAAAGAAACAAAGACCTTAAAGTTGGATCTACTTACATTAAAATTTGATGAAAATAGGTTGCACTCAATTGTTTGTGTAAAATGCTGTCAGTTTTCATCCAAAAACGATTTACAGCCATTTAATAATAAAAAGAAAAATAATAAAAAAAAACTTAATGGCATCTTCGAGTTTTCAACGAAAAATGGCCAGTTATATTACACGCATAGAAAAGAGGTTGCATTTAAATTCATTGTAATATAACAGCTGCAAGCTTTTTTAAAATTGTTATGTTTTGACACGTGTGAGATTTTTTGGTGGGTTTTAATCGAGTGAAATTCTGCGACTGGATTTTCTGGTGTAAAATTGGCGTAATTTAATAGCACAACTGGACAATGTGTGGAATAATTGAATCAGGCGCGATCTTGGTAAAATGGAGTTGAGAATTTTATTCCAGTGTTGTACAGCTCAGCGAAGTTTGCCGATACATTTGCTGTAAATACTGCAAAGAACATTTGTAGTACCTAAACTCAAAAATATATTATGTATTTCACATGACTAGGCTTTTTTAAAACTTTTCAGCAAATACTCGATTACTTTCAAACCTATATACGCAATACACGGACAAATGAAGTTGAAATGAACTAACGTTACTTCAAACACAATACTAAACTTTCTATGAGCAACTTAAATAGACGTACAAAGTCCGTAGCAACGAGCTGCATAAAGTTGACACTAATTCATTCTGAAAATACGTTTCTTAGAAATAGTGATTTGTAGTACCTAGGTAGTTAGCTAGTGCCGACTGGGACACGTGGCGTGGTGAAATAACTAGACAGTTTCTACGTACTGTCAACTGTTAATACTTATCAATAGGATGCCACAGGAATTTTTGAAAGAGATTCTTTGGTGCTTGGATGAAAACGGCAAAAGAAGTGCTGGAACAAATTGCCTGCTACGGTCTTCCGATCTGATTATAATTCGAGTGTCTTCAAGGCTAGACTGCACAGACTTTTAATAAACGAATGCGCCTCAGCATCAACGATTGCATCACTGCTTACCACCAGGTGGGATTGCAGTTGTGCTTTAGTTTATAGAATATTGAAAAAAGAAGCCTCGCGAAAAAAGAAGAAAACAAAGTTTGAAGAAAATTAACGGAGGAAAATCTTCACCGTCGACTACATCATCGCTTACCATCAGGTGAGATTGTGGTCAAACGCGAGCCTACCTAGAATTAAAAAAAATATTTCCGTATGCAGAGACAGAGCAGCCAATATAGCTAATAGAAACTGGTGAAATCTATTTACGAATGTGTGTTAATATCGGTAATATTGGGTTACGTCGATCCCCCAGAGAACCAGCCAGAGAGACTCGAACACAGCGGCTCTCAAAGTTTACTGGGCCGTGACTTACCTAATATAAACTAGTGCTTAACTGCGATCCCACCTGATGGTAAGCAGTGATACAATCGTTGATGGTGAGGCGCACTATAGTTTACTAAGGGCCTATTCACTCTAGCCTTGAAGACACCTTAATTATAATCGGACAGAAAGGCCGCAGCTGGTAAACTGTTCCAGTCCCTCCTGTGCACGGTATAAACGACGAGACAAAACGCTTAGCCCGGGCTGTAGATGTCTCAACAAAGTAAGGGTGTATATTTGCCGATGGCAAAATTAAGATAGCGAAATCAAATCATGCCATTGCCGCGCACACTCTCAAAAATACATCCTGTAGAAAACCAAAAGCCTGGCAAACTAAAAAAAAGGTATTAAAAAGAAGGTTGCATCTTCTTTGATTGTCTACGTAAATGACAAATTGCAGGTTGTGTTTCTTAAAAAATACCTACAAAATGTGTTAAGTCAAAAGGTGTTAAGTTTCAACATGGCATTGTGAATGCAAAAGCTATCCAGTAGAAAAATTGCGAACATATTTCGTGAATATAACGAGAAAATAACATCTAATTTTATGTGCATCTACAACGCTAGGATTATTCTCAAGAAAATGTGTAAAGCTTTATTTTTGTTCTAGTTTGCCAACGGCTTGTATTCAGAAAAGCATATTATTATTTGGTGTTAAAACGACTATAAAAAATACCTATACGTACAAAGCGTTAAATTATTGTTATTTGTATATATTGTATGTAGTTATATTATCTACACTAATATAATAAAGAGGTAAAGTTTGTTTTTTTGCTTTTTTGTTTGTAGGAGGTAATCTCTGGAACTAATGGTTCGATTGGAAAAATTGAAGCTATAATAGAAAGCTGCTTTACTCCGAGTGACATAGGCTATAAATTATTTATATAACATGGATATTAACCGAGCTATCACAATTTTTGCCTCACAAATTTTCCGCGGACGAAGTCGCGGGCAGAAGCTAGTAGTTAATATTTTTAATTGCTACATCCCACCTGACGGTAAGCAGTGTTGCAATCGTTGTTCGTGAGGCGCACTAGTTTATAAAGGACATATTCACTTTAACCTTGAAAGCACCTAAATTATAATCGGACGGAAAGACCGCGGCTGGCAAACTTCTAGGTAACTATGCTTCATCGTCGGTCACATCATCGCTTACTATCAGGTGAGATAGCACAGTGGTTAAACGCGAGCCCGGGAATTCTAAACCAATGCTAATGGCTTAATAGTCAGGAGCCTCGATCAACACCTAGGAGGCTCGCGTTAGGCAGCTGGATCTGACTTGATTCAGAAAGAGAAAGCTGTAGGTACTCCTGGACATGGCTCGTATAGTTAGGAGGTTCCTTTCTTTGGAGCCCTGACCGCCGGTAGCTTGGACCTTGTTCCCGATTCCGTTGGGATACTATGTTTTTTATTTTTTTTTCTTTATTGAAATGTTTAATAAAATAATATAAATGTACTTATATTTTAATGCATAAAGGACAATAATTATAAAAAAAAAACAATTAGTTAAAAACAAACCCAGAAATTTCGACATTTAACTATACCAGAAACTATTCTATCTACACAAATCATTTCTTTGTATACCCATAACATTTTCAACAGATCTAATATGACGATTTCGCGTCCATCGTAGAATGCGTCAAACCATCAAACCAGCCAGCCATCAAGCGGCCGCCATTATTTCCTAATGAGTGACATAGAAAAGCGCGGGAAAGCAGCGGACGCAAAGATAACGCACATTCTGCCTAGTATCGATACGCAATAAATGTTTATTTCAGTTCGTTAAATAACTTGGGGATGATTTAGTGTTTTCTTTTTTTGTATCTTGTAGTTTGATGGTAAATTTATTGAATTGACCTTAGGTAAAATGTTGCTGCAATATTTATTTGGTAATAACTTTTGGGAGCATCCCCTTGATCAAATAGTTTTGATTAGACGTATCTTCTATTGTGGATATGGTTTCTATTGATTTACCGAAATTTGGAATAAAACGGTACGTTTCTGGATAGGTTAATAGATTCATCATTTGAATCTCCTAGATAAAATCATAATATAAAGATCAATGTAAACAAATAAACCCCAATCTACACAAAATATAACGTCTTCACTAGAAGCCATACACGATCTTCACATGAATATTTCACAAAAATATCATCCAGCACCTTAAAATTATCCGCTGAAACGTTCGCGGCGTGTTCTGCGGTAGGTATAATTAATTTAAAAAGCACGGTCTCGATTAGCCACTGTTTAATGTACGAGGTACATAGTAATTCGGCAAGCAGACCGCTCCCCGCGATATTGGGTCAACATTGTCCAAACGCCTCGTTCGATGAACTATGAGCATTATCGAGCAACGTTTCGAAACTCGTCGTAAATCACCACACGGCGGGGTTTGATCGAAAACGGAACAGTTCGACTGAATTCTAAAAAAAGTGCAGAATTGACTTGTTAGAATAAAAGTTGCAGAATTAGGTTAAGAAAAAAATGCGAGATGTTTCCATGTTTGAATTTTGACAGAACCATTAGATGCCCAAAGATTTTAAATTGTCATTTTGTTTTGTTTTAAAGCTAACTTTTTTTCGAATGTTTAAATTAATTGTGTGTATAAATAGTAATCAATATATATTTATTCATGTAGTTTATATTATAAAAAGTGAAGTTTGTTATAGGTTTGTAACCCACTAATGAATAAATGAAAGATCTTGGTAACAACTAACAGGTAAATAAAATAATTTTCTTGTCATTTAAAACTATTCATATTTTAAACTAAAAATTAATTATTTTGCAAAAACTGTTAAAACTTCAATATCTACGTTTTCTTTCACTGTTTAATTAATTTATAAGTTTCCAGAACACGAATTGTAACGTGTAGTACACAGTTCAATTTCTGAGCGCGTTGTTATTACGAAACTGGAATGTAAACAAATACTAACTAACACCTTGATTAGTTGCAAAACTACCGACAGAGAGCCGCCGAGAGTTAATTACAACGACTACTCTAATTACCAGCTCAGCAGTGATTCACTTTCACAAACTGTTACATGTGGTATGAGAGACCCTGCGGACCTACAGGTAACACCTCACCGTAAATGTTATAAATTCGTCTTTTAAAAGACAAGGAAAGTATCGTGATAGCAAAATAGAGCGCGACTCACGTGTCGATATAGCACATAGACCAGATCCAGGTTGCGATCGCCCACAGTCTTCAGACACACAATTTTAATGCATGCTTTTTATTTTGTCATTAACCTTCGGGGTGCTCCGGTTTCGAATCGGCAACGTTTTATTTTTGAAACACGGTTACGTTGCGGTGATTAGCGCTGTAGCCCGCGTGCTCGGCGCGCACTGGGCGGCGAGGGCCCGCACTGCACCGCACCCACTCTCATCGAAAAACTTCGAAAATTCGTTTAGAAAAAAGTTCGCGATCCGTTTGCAAAAGTTACGTTGTCCGGTGCGTCGTCTGTCGGCGCGGGAGGCGCGGGCGGCGCGCTCAGACGTTCGCGGCGACTGGCTCCCGCCGCTGAAAAAGCTCCTTACGTTAAATACATACAGGGCGATGTGCATTCTATTTATAAAGTTAAGTTGGGCGTGCGGCACGCGCGTGCAGCGCCACTGCCTACATGAACATCATAATATTTGAAGTTATTAGGTCAGCTGATGAAACGTGTTGCGGCACTCCGCCGCCGCGGCCCTACTGCCAGGCAATTAGCAGCACACAGGTACCGCGAGCGCCGCCCGCTGCCGCCGCCCTGCACCACAGCCTCGTGCCCACTAACTAGGTATAATAGTTACACATTGGAAGGGCTCCAACAATAATAGAGATATGTTACGTTTATGATGATCGTGAGAACCGTTTTGACGCGCACCCGTTTTATATTTATTTTATTTACTAAAATATAATAACATCTTTAGTTACAGTGCAAACTATAAAAACGGCAATAAATATTGAGTTCGACATTTGAATTTATTATCGTAAAACAAAATGGCTTCATGTTTTAGTGATGGTTTTTCGTTCGATTTTATTTGCGTCAACGCGTCAGTTGTTGGCGAGTGCGTTACGGACGGCAAGACGCCGTGACGTGCCGCGAGACGACGTCACGCTCCGTTGACGAATAATAATAAGATTTACAGAGGTGACGGAACTGACAAGTCAGTTAGCTATAGCGTGTTACAAAGGGAACACGTTCGTATTTTAAAATTGAAACAAGACGTAGAAATCAAAGACAGATCGCGCGTGACACGGAGGCGGATAAATCTTTGAAGTTGAGCCGTTTGAGCGGCATAAACATCTCGGCACATATAACAACTAAATTGGACGTGTTGAAATGTTCTTCCATATTTCTTGTTTTCATAAAAAATAGGAGTTTAATGTAATAATTTATTATGTTTACGGGTACCGTGTAAATGAGTTGGGAAGTTTATTATTTAGCGTCAAACTGTCATACGCTTATTTTTATTTTGGCAATATTTTATATTAGTAACTAGCGAGGGTATCACACGTGGGTTATGATTGCCGAGTAATTTGACAAAACGAGGAAATAAATATCTAATATTTTTCCAGAGATAATTGGGTTTAAATGATGTTTAGTGATAAAAATATGAATGGATTACGTAAACATTGAAAAGCTTACGAAAACTGAAGTTTTAAGTGGCATAAGAAAACTTGTTGTAATAAATAATATGTTAAATATGTTTTGAAGCTTATAATGATTATACACTGAAGTTGAAGTGCGCAAATGAATATTTCATTGGCGCCATAAATCAGATAACATACACATATTCTTTTTTGTTCGTTCTTATTTCCTTTATAATATGTTTGATATTTGTGTTTGATTTTAAAATAGAGCAATCTTAAGAGTTTCCTGAATGAATTCGGAATAGTTATCTGAAGGTGAAATGGGTAATAGACATTAGAGGGGAAAGCCTTCATGAATATGTAAGTTCTGCGATGTTTTCAGGTGTGTTGAACATTTTCTTTCTGTTTACGTTTTATCTATCTATAGACAACTTTTCTATTTCTGTTTTTTTTTAGCATTTCTTTTTAAAGAGGCCTCAAAAAAAATGGTTTGAAGTAGAGGTGTGTTGAGATTGTTGTGTGGTGTGACGAGATTAGACAAAGCATGATACTATTTGCTTGATTTTAATGTTGGATTGTCCTCTTCACTACATAGTGTATAAAACAAAGTCGCTTTCCGCTGTCTGTCCTTATGTATGCTTAGAACTTTAAAACTACGCAACGGACTTTGATGTAGTTTTTCTGAGTGTGGTATATGTTTATGAATTTTGTACATTGATCCTCAGGTTGTCTGTAAGAAATTGCCCTGTGCGATAAGACCGCCCATTATACACTTAGTTTTGTAAATGTTTATCCTTTCCATATTATGAGGTGTACAATAAAGTTTATAATAAATAAATAATAATATATTAATATATGGATGGTAGAGAATGCCTTGTTGCATTAATTCCGCCTATGTACCACTACTGTACATGGAGATTCAATAAATAATATCACCATTGCACCCGTGCGAAGCTGAGGCGGGTCGCTAGTTAATATAAATATGGCTTCTTTTTTGTAACAGAGAATCACTGACTCCTAAGTAACAGGCCCCCACCTAGTTTAGAAATCAGAGTCGGTACTCTGATTCCCTATTCCTCTGATTACCTACCAGGTTTGTGACCTAACCTTTAAAAAAAAGTGCTAAATTATAAATTAGAGGAAGTTTGAAAATGGCACCAGTGACTAAAAAGTTGATGGTCGAATTGTTTTTGGTGTGGTCTGTAAAGAGGAGAAATGAAACGCATGTTACTAAAACAGTTATGAGTATACTTGTGTGGACAGATGGAACGGGAGAAGAAGGCCAAAGAAAGAGGATAAACGTACCACATTCTACTTATATTTTTTTTACATTTATTTGATATTGAATTCAATTTAATTTAATTTGTATCATTATTACATAGTATAAAACAAAGTTGCAAGTCCCTATGTATGCTTAGATCTTTAAAAGTACGCAACGGATTTTGATGTGGTTTTTTCATTAGATAGAGTGATTTAAGAGGAGAGTTTATGTGTATAATACATGCGTAATATATTAGTAGTGCACCCGTGCGAAGCTGGGGCGGGTAGCTAGATGATAATTATTAAATCAACCGTTGAGCCCCGAGCGAACTTAATTAGTTAATCTAATCGGACATTGCCAATATTTTTATGATAGGTATATGTATTTATTTAATATGATGACTATATAATGAATGAATGAATGAATGTTATCAGTATGTTTTAGTTTGTGCTTTGTGTGTTTCAGTGTATTTGTTTCGACCTGTGTGTATTTTACCTGAAAATAAATATGTATTATTTTTATAAAATAAATGACGTAAGAGAGCCCTATTCCTGAACTTTTATGCGTTTAATCGTTGTCAACTTTTATAAATTTGATCAAACAAATGTCCTGTCAACTTGAAACTATTTACAGCAGCCGAGTGAATACGAGTTCTTTTTTAACAGTTTCTACATTAAATGTGTACATTTTTATTTATTTCTAAACACATACAATTTAAACGGTTTACACGTAAATTATATGCGTGCCAAATAAACATCTTTTCTTTCCTTTTTCCTTATTATTTTTTTGGTGAGTAAAAATCATTCTGACAGAACCCGCTCTTGGGTGGAGTGAGAAATAGTGGACTCTAACTGACTAAACATCCAGAGCTTTCCACCTTATTTTCTTTCGTCTTCCTTTCTTTATTAAAAAAAATCTAACTAACAGGCAATTTAGCATATTATCATCCAACTAAGAGACAATTAAGCATCTTATCTTCTCTATTGACTTATATTCCATCCCTGCCAGCTAACCTACCGAAATCCCCTCCAGTAACTTACACCTATGACGTAAGTGCAGTAATTTCGCTAAGTCGACACGTGCGCCCACCTCGAAGGCTGGAGCAACACTAACACTCTAACTTGTTTCGTTCAGGAACACAATAACGTGCAGTTACCGTCTACTTTATGTAAATCCGAACTTTGCCGGTGTTACGTACTGAGATGAAGTGTTCTCATACGAGCTTGTAATTTATATGAAAAAATTTAGAGTTAGGTCCTCGGTTTTATAGACATTATATAGAAGTTGTAACATTTTGTACAAGGAAGCACATATGAACAACAAACTCTTGAGCCTACCTATTGTTTATATTAGATATGTATCTATTATTACGGTACTAAAAAGGTTAATTGACATGGAAAAACTCATATATTTGTATTATAGGTACAAGGATACTCACACTAGCTTTACCGCAATACGTTTTATCAGAAGGTAAATAGTCCGGGAGGTACCGTTGTAAATGTAAAAGTCAAAGTAAGCCGGCTGAAACATTTTTCAGAAATATTTTACATTATACGGAGCTAAAAAAAATTTTCAGTTTTAGTTCAGTTGTTAATATCTCCCTGTGCAGGAATCGAACACGAACCCTACAAAGTGTGCACCTGTTTGTCACAGCGACATTAGTTCATCAAATGCATTAATTCCGCAGCTCGTTTGACATGAATTCCGTGAAATGATTCGCGTTTAGTGCCAACTGTGCGGACGCGTAAACCCGGCGGATTCTATTAGCTACACTGCACGCGCAGTAATTAGCGATGCGCCCGACAGATGGCGCTGGGGCACTCTACCGTGACAGCTCGGTGACTGAATGATGCGAATTTAGTTGCTGTATGCAAAAATAGTTTGACAGAAAAAGTACTACAAAAGTACTATTTACTACCGTGAACATGCGTTAACTCCCTTCAGTCTTATATGTAATATTCATTCATTGTATTTAATTCTCATTGTCAAAACTGATTTTCATCCGTATCTACACCCAAACATTTAGTTGAAATTCAGCATCAGGAAACTTTTACATAAATGTCTGCCATTATGCTGAACTGAGAGCTGATAGAGCGGTGGTTGCCGATGTGGTAAAGGCTCCGACTTACTAGTGGTAGGTCGTGGGTTCGAACCCATTCAGGCGCATTATTTTCTTTATTACAATTGACTATTATTATAATTAATATTTACTTTAGATAATTCGTGTAAAAAGGCGAGCTTAACTCAACAATGAGTTTTCTCCCAGCATACCTTTCAGTAACAGAGAGAAACAACCAAACAAGGGTAGAAACATACCAGTAAATACAAATATTATGTCAGCTGTGAAAGGTAATGCTCTTTAATTAACTTGTTGCTCTTTATTTAATAGTGTAATTTACTTCATCACCGCTGCTCTCAAATCGGTTGAACCGGCATGTCCTAGAACCAAAAATTCGAAGACATTCGGAAGGGTTGAAGCCAACTGGGGTCAAGGGTTCGTGTCTGAAAGGAATGCTCTAGCTCTGGTATAGATGGCGAGGTAGGAACGGGGTAGTTTTTTAGTCAGTAAAAGTCTGTCCATTCTGCCGCACGGAATTTTTACCTACCATAGAAAAAAAAAAACATGTGACATCTACCAACCCGCACTTGACCTAATTATATTTAAAATTATAATTGAAATGTACATAAATATTATTATCAGAAATAAAGGCTATTTGATTTAGAGTGATAACTGACGAAATGACCTACAAAACCCTACTTGTCCTTTTACAAAATTCTAGCGTGTTGTTGTGTTTTTAATTTACAACTTCACCTATTGGACAAACAAGACGCCAACATGTAAGTTTTGACACTATTTCTTGATTGCTTACAAATTGCAACATCCTCAACAAAAATATAAATATAAACCAGAATTACCTAATGTGTTTTTATTTGTTTTAATTAATCAATTGACGAGTTATTTATGTTACCTTGGGCAGTCCCTACATTGTAAACACGGCTGAGTTTATTTTCAAAATAAATACCTGTTAGAAGATTTTATTGGACTGGTTACGTCAATGATTTTAACGTAAATTGTACAAGGAAGACATTTTAAAAGTTTGAACAACAGTTTTTTAAATGTATTTTTAACTGGACTTTGAAACAAATGTGGAAGATAACGTACCAATAAATTTCGTTGGTCTTAATCATTGCAGACTTATCTGATTCATAGGTTCATTGGCTCATGACAAGGAGAACGATGTGGTTTAGATTTTTAGGGTTGCGTGCTTAAAAAAAATAGAAATAATCAAATCGAATACTGTAATGAGAGACATAATCAAAATACAACAGGTATGTGAACGCCAGAGTTCGGGGCTAAAGAGTATAATTATTATTATTAAAAAGACAGGACGCTATAGCTCAGGAACGCGTGGATGTGTAGAGTTGAAATTAAAACTAATCAGGTCTCCGGTTCCTTGAAGCTGTGAAAAACTCAAGCTTCTGTGTTAAAGAATAAAAAAGATTCGGTAATTTATTTTACAAAACAAAAAAAACTGGATAGGTGCGAGTCAGAGTTGTGCCCTGAGGGTTCTGTGCAATCCTCGAAGATTTTTGAACACAGATATCTATAGGAATAAATCTGAAAACAGTAAAGCTATTACAATTTTATTTTTTTGCGATTGGAAAAATGTTTGTGACTTTTCGATTCGGGGATTAAACAATTTACTTAGTTAAGCTTGTATGGAATCCTCAGTACGTGGGCCCAACTCACACCTAACCAGTTTTTTTGTCTTTATTCCGACTTTTCAAAAATGGTACAAACCACGCTTTCTCCACCTTTGCTTTTTCCTCTTTTAGAGAGGAAGCCTGCGTCCCAGCAGTGGGAACATTTAAAAGGCTGACGATGATGATGATGACAATCTTTCTACCTTGATCGTGTTTGTTGTGATTTCGGCACAAATTGCTCATAATACCAAAAACAAATTAATTCTTTAACAAAATCTAGCTCAAACGTAGACTTGGCTAAGTCAAGAGACTGTAAATGAAGCAAGTTTCATCACAGCACATGAGCACAGCATCTCAGAGCGACCCACTTGCGCAGGTGAGCAGTAAACATGTTAAGATGGACACTACGCGCCGATGTCAAATTGTAACACTAGTGCAAGCGACAAGCGATCGGCGGATGAAAACTTTTACATTTTTTCATCGTGTTTTATATTTTTTTACAAGTACAACTCTAAGGATTGCAATACGTATATTACGTTTAAAAGATCATTATACACTTATCATTACATAGTATAAAACAAAGTTGGTTACCGCAGTTCCTATGTAGGTATATTTAGATCTTTAAAACTACGCAACGGTTTTTTTAATAGATATTGTTTGAAGAGGAAGGTTTATGTGCATAATACATGCATAATATATTCAATATTAGTACCCGTGCGAAGCTGGGGCGGGTCGCTAGTGGTAGATAAAAATCATCCAATGACGAATTCCGCCCTTGAGCGGAGCGGGGAAACAGTGTCAGACTCTTACTGACTAAATAATCTACCCCGTTCCTTCCTTGCCTTGATTCCAGGGCCCCGATAATACGCTGTTCGCAACCCTTGGTCCTAAGAGATCATTATAGAGTAGAAAACTATTATTATTATACACTAAAAATTAAAAATATACACAAGCGAACATAGAAGTTTCTTCTTTTTGTCGGCTAAAAACTGTAAATGCCCTTTGTTAAGTTTTCAGTGCAAATATGAATGCTATTTTGTTATAGATAACACTGCTATTAATTTTAAGGGCTGTAGAAAACTGTAAAAAAACGGGCATATTTTTTAAGGGATCGAAGGAGGAGGGAAGGGCAGAAATTAAAGCGATAGTAGAAAAGTACAGAGGCGGAAAGTAAAGGCATTTTAAATTTTTTCAACCCCCGATATACGATTTTACACAGAATATCGAGTCACAGAACTTCACTAGATAAAATTCCACCAAAACAATTCCATGCGTGGTAAAACAAAACAATTTAAAAAAGTTTGCAGCCTTTATATTATGAAGAAATTAAATGCAACCTCTTTCCCGTAAGCACGTAATAAAACTGGCCATTTTTTGTGAAAATCTCGAAAAAGCCATTAGGTTTTTTATTAATATTTTTTTTTATTATTAAACGGCTTTAAATCTGTTTTGGATAAGAACTGATAGCATTTTACACAAATGAGTACAACCTGCTTTCATCAAATTATAAATAAATCGATTAAAAGAGCGGCCAACCCGAGACACATTTTCATACAACCGTGTAGGTTGGCTCTTACGTGATTGTGATGATATTACACACCTTTCTTCAGATATTTTGTATACATAGATACCTTGTAGATATTACCTAGGTTTCTATAAAAATCTGCTTTTTACGTGAGCGTTGGCTTTCTTAATGTAGGTAATCCTATCTTAAAAATATAAATAAAGTACATACAGCCTAGCGCATTTAATTGAGATTCTAAATAATATCTTTTTATTTTCAAAATTCCTTAAGGGTTTAATAAAAACACGTATTTCCTGGAACAAGTTTTGTGAAACATTCGAATAAATCGTAAAATTACCGAATGCCTACAGAGTTTTCAGGTATTATGTCTCTTTTTTCGCATTACTTTTGCATCAAACGTCACTTTGGACTGCGTTCAATGAAGCCACAAGCCTTTTACCTTTCGAGTACCGTAATTAGAGACATAATAGAAAGACAATAGGTGTGCGAACGCTGGTGTTCACTCGAGGCTCGAGAGTTTAAACCATGCGCGACGTTGACGATAGGCGAGTGAGGAAGGCCTACCTTAATTTACGAAAAGATCGCACTTTTTAAAATTTGTTACGGTTAGCTTCATAATAGTTTTGTTAAGTTAATAATTTTAGTCCTAAGAAACCTCAATATCTATTTGGAATAATCTGCAAAGATATTGTTGGGAATAAATAAATTCTGGACGCCTGAGGGACGTCCGCGGGGCAAACTTGGCCAGAGATCGCCCAAGACAAAGAAGTTTGGAAGGAGAAAGGGAAGGCCTTTGCCCAGCAATGGGACACAATGAAGGCTTTAAAAAAAAATTCTTTTTTTTTTTTTTTTTTCCACAACTATCACACAACGCTATCTAGTCCCAAGCTAAGCAGAGCTTGTGTTATGGGTACTAGACAACTGATAAACATACTTATATATTTCTAAATACATACATATTATAGATAAAATTACACCCAGACACAGAACAAATGATCGTGCTCATCACACAAACATTTGTCCTGGGTGGGAATCGAACCCACGACCTCCCGCATAGCAGTCAGGGTCACTAACTACTAGACTGACAGGCCAGTCTAAAATAACCTCAAACGTCCTCAAAATTTTCCATTAATTATAGAGATTTTCCATTAAGAAGAAACAGTAAATTCTGTTTCTTCTCCATAATCCCTCCCGCTGGTCTCCTATGGCTTGGACCGCGGGCCCGTCGCGACAAGTGGCACGTGCGCAGACACTAAACACAAGTACCAGGCTCTACGGACGACGCGGGACACCGTCACAAAACGCGCCGAACGTTAACACACTTACCGATTTACATGCGAATCACTGCTTATTGTGTACGTCTGTCTGTCAGGGTAGGCTGTATTGGTTGAAATTAGAGTTATTGGAGAGTTTTGTTTTTGGCAAAGATGAGACGTTTTTCATATGGAACGAAAAGAGTAAGAAATAGAATTCTTTGTCGGAATCTATGTTTCCTGATGCTACATCCTGAAGGTATTTAAGTGACAGATATACGCCAGCGCCCTTGAGCGAATAAAATAAGAGCTAGCGGACTGACGCTAGCTCTTATTTTACGGGAAGTGTCTCGTGCATCAAAAATTAAATAATAATTTGTTCTTTATTTATTAAACACGATATAAATAAAACCATACTGAAAAGATTGGTAATTATACTCGTAGCGTTCAAAACAAAACAATTGGTTTTCAATTGTGTTTTGTTGTTAACTAGCGACCCGCCCCAGCTTTACACGGGTACTGATATTGAAAATATTATGCATGAATTATACACAGAAACCTTCCTCTTAAATCTATCTATTTAAAAAAACCGCATCAAAAACCGTTGCGTACTTTTAAAGATATAAGCATACATAGGGACGCGCAACTTTGTTTTATACTATGTAATGATAATCACGATTAGTTTTATTGGTGAATTTGCCCTAAAACAAAAGAAAAATGGTTTTGTTTAGGAAAAGTCTAACACCTCTCTCTCGGCCCAAAGAACGGAAGGAAGCCGAGATCAAATTCGTGTAGTGTGGACCGAGGGACCGAGCGCACGAAATTGATATCGGTTCGTACTACGTTGAATAACAAGGAACGAGGTGGGTCTAACACTATCTCCCGCTCCTTCCACGGGCGGGGATTATTATTGAATCATTTTTACCCGCTGAAAAAATTAAACAAAAAAATCACCTATCAATTTCACACCTCAAAAAACTATTATCAAACATTGTACTAATTAATAATAAGTTAAATGAAGACATTTATGTCAAGTAGCAACTGCTGGTAATGTAAATGAGCTCATTAGCAGAATTAATTGTTGTTGCAAAGCGTTCAACAGCTAATTTGCATTTATTATTAATTTGATACGAACTGTGACCCTTGACCGAATGCGAGCCCCATTTAGAGACATCGGGATAGTTCCGAAAAGTTTATAATAACTGGTCAAGTACGAGTTTCGTACAAACTTACCTTTAGTAAATAGTTCGATTTCCGAATCAATTTTTAGAAGATTTTATTGAGTCATAAAATGAAATTTTGAAGTAACTACAAAGGGTTTTAGGACAGCAGGAAATATCGTATAGGTTTTGATTTCCTTGCGAGTGTCAAAATATCAGACAGACTGACAATAAAGTGATCCTATCAGGGTTTCGGTTTTGTCAACTGAGATTATGGGACCATAGAAAACAAACTGAATCAAAAATAGTTACAATTTGATCTATTATTATTGTTTATTCTTATTGTTTTAAACAGAGCGAAATGGTTTTCTAAGCGACAGGGTTACTAATATTATTCGATTAGGATCACTGATGAAATGGTTGAGTGCTACGCTACTAGGCCCCAAGTCTGCTAATTTACGAATGGCTCAATTGAATATCAATTGGATCTCAGTAGCAGTTTTAACTACATTAGGTATTCTGCTACTAATTTAAGACCAATGGTTTTCCAGTGACATACCATTGAACTGCTATCAGGTCGCAGGGTTGCAGGATAATTATTTATTTGGCCTACATTTTCCGGGTATGTGTGTCTTGTTTATGTGTGTTTACATGTTTGTTAACGTACCCACGGTATAGGAGTAATTCCTAGGTTGGAGTAACATTTATTAAAAAAAAGGAAAGTAAGAAAACAAAGTGTATTTGAAATAAATAAAATAACATAGTTTAGAGACGAAATCTATTTTAGTTAAACAATTTCGGAACACCATAAAATCAAATCTACCCATATTTAAAACCAAGTACACGATTATAGTTAAACCCTTCCCGACATGCAAGCGAAGCCAGGTAAAGGTGCTAGTAAGTCCAGTTGGCCGGTAGCTATAGAAGCCGCGTCACGGTACAATCCTTTATTCGTGCCGCTACGGTTATTTCATTATTGTGGGTAGTTTCAACACGCCCACACTCGGTATTTACGACACGCTCGAGTTGGACGATAATAACTTGGTAATTGGGTACTTACTTCTATTTATTTTTGAACATTATAACAAATAACAACAATTTTACAAATTCCATATAATTATATTCCACAACCGTCACACAACGTCTTCTAACCCCAAGCTAAGCAGAGCTTGTGTTATGGGTACTAGACAACTGATACACATGTTTATATATTTCCAAATTAAATACATATTATACATAAATTGAACCCAGACACAGAGCAAATTATTGAACTTATCACACAAACTTTGGTCCTGGGTGGGAATTGAACCCAGGACCTCTAGCACAACAGTCAGGGCCACTAACTACTAGAACAGGCCAGTCAAACGTCAAAAATTAGCCTGAAAATTAAAAAAATATAATCATTTTCTTTCGCTTAAAGGTTGTCTATAGAAATGGCTTTGTGCAATAAGAACGCCTATTGTACACTTATTTTTATTAATGGTTTTCTGTAATAAGCTAAGATGTGCAATAAAGAAATAAATAATAATTAACCTAATCAGGCATCGTTACATTGGCTTAGTAATACAGATAATTTTTTTTTTAATTACTTAGAGGTAAATTTAGCTTTTTTAAAACATTTCGTAATAAAACAAGTTCTCCGCCAATATAGAAAAGATAAACATACTTTATTTTTCACACTCAAGCGCATTTGATTTGGAAATGTATTTTTTACGTAATAACATTTTTTGTATTTTGACACGCCAAATCAATGAGTGTATTACATTTTTAATACAAATATTTTTAAATAAACTTACGTATAAAAATGCAAAAAAATCATGTGCGCTAATATTCGTAGCTTGTTCTGCTACGCGCTTGCTACGGCGTAGCACTTCGTAGCACTATCTGAACCTTTTCCTAGACCTCAATTTTTTCATAGCGAATCGTTTGAATATTATGCAATTTATTTTAAACTGCGAATGTTTTAATAAAAAAACCTTTTTTACTGTCCGTTCAATCGATTTTGAATTTTATTTCTTTGGTGGCATGATATATATGGTAGCTGCATTGAATAGTTGGTATTGTTACCACTGTTTTGATGTGAATGCCATCCCTAAGCCTATGGAATAGAAGTCAAATTCCGTTGAGCAGACTGTAAAAAAGGTTTGTTTAAATGGCTCATCTTGTTACGAATGAAATAGACGATGTTATTTATAACTTTTAGTCAGTATTATATATATATATATATATATTATTATCCTTTTAAATACCATAATTAAAAACATAATAGAAAGACCATATGTGTGGGAACGCCGGAATTCGCTTGGGGCTCAAAAGCTTAATATTGGTTTGAGAAAGAGTGAAGACGTGTTGGGAATATCACTTGTCCACACGTAATATCTCATTTGAGCACACATAATCTGTTGGCAGTGACGTCACATTTCAGTATGTGCATCCTTGTACTTATAATATTGTCTTCCAATTTGAAGGGGAACTTAATTAATATCAAAAATATCTTACTGTTGGTGATTTTGGATTTTACATTGTAGTCTGATTGACACATGTATGCAAAATTTCAGCTCAATTTATAACCGGCAAGTGGAACAAATTTATTTTTCAAGATATGGTCACAAACATCAGGACAGCGTGCACTGTTCCACGCGCCTCAAGGAGCTGTCAGCAAATTTAGAGGCCCAACTGCAGGGCCAACCATAAAAAAATAAGAACACTGAGACAGGTCAAAATCAAAATCGCTTTTATTTGTTAACACGGGTAGGTATACAGGTCTTATATTTGGTTCACAGAGCGCCATGTTATGCCTAGAGGCGTACAAATATATGTTTTATGTTGGGCATTTAGCAAACGGTTACATGTCTCTAAAAAAATATCATGCATAATTTTATTATGGTCTGAGAATTTCAGGTGAAAATAAAAACTCTTAAAATGCCAACCGCCAATACTCTTGAACCCAACTACAGCTCCATAGCGTGCTAGCTAATCCCAAGTCCTGCTAAGTAGCCAATTCACGATGACCGCACTAGAATCATTTACTTTCCTCTATAGTCTATACTCACCATAGACTAAGCGACTAGCACTTAACTTTATTGCTCGTATATCAATATTATTTTGCAATTTAGTTATCATTATCACTGTTTGCAATATTATAGTTATATATTAGGTATTGGCGAGACGATTAGGGTTATTTTCGGAAGAAAATATACTATTTTTGGAAGGTATTTGTAATTTTTTTAAATACTCTAAGAATTGATCATAAGTCACTGCTATTTGGTATGGTACGTGGCAAATAAGTTGAATAATTTGCTGTGGTTGAAACCCGACCTGAAAATCAGTTACTGTGCATTCAAGGTCCATCGCCATGATGCTTCATTCAACTTGTACGACTTGTATAACCTATTACAATGTAAATATTTAACATGTATGCACTCGAGGAAAAGTGGGTCATCAACCCAAATGCTAATTTAATTCAATTCAATTTGTTATTATTAGTAATGTCAAAGTGATCGGTGACATACAGAAAGTGCGCGTATTATACATAACCATAACGCATATACGCGAGCAATTCTCATCATAATTATTTATACTAAACGTTGTGATGATGTTATTTTTATCAATTACTAGCGATCCACCCCAGCTTCGCACGGGTGCAGTGTTAATGGTTTATATGACGCAGGTTTTTCACAAAATTAGGTTTTTGATCAAAAACCTAGGTCTAAAACCGGAAGATGACAAATTTTAAACTCAATTTTATCATAAACCTAAAGCAATTTGCCCAGAACTTCATCATAAACCTAAACTAGCTCACTTTTTTTATCAAAAATCTGGACTGTATTAGGTTTATGATGAAATTAAGTTTAAAATTTGTCATTTTCTAATTTTGTGAAAAACCTGCAACGTGTACATGTAAACCTTCCACTTCAATCACTCTATTAAAAAGCCGCATCAAAATCCGTTGCGTAGTTTTAAAGATCTAAGCATTCATAGGGATAGACAGTGACTTTGTTTTATACTATGTAATGATGTTCAAAAACATTGTACATGAACAAGTGGGCATGCATCCTTTATTAAGGTACAGCTATTTTTCCATTTCAAATGAGTAATGTAAACTTTCAAATTCTTCTTACATACACTATTACAGTTAAATTCATCATTGAAACATCCGTAATGACCGGTGTAACTGACTTAGTCATTTTCTTAAAACTACTTCAAGAAGCAAGCATTCATCACATTAGTCATATTTTATTAGTTTGTCTAATCTTAACTTTCGTAAGTGGAAGAGGAATTAAAGGCAACAGTAGGAAAAACATCGTCGAGAACTGTGCTGAATCGTATTAAGTGGAAAAACAAGGAGGAGGCCTTTACCACAGCTGGGCAAACAGAGTAGCAAGCTTAACAAGCTGGTAATCTACAATCATTAACGTTAGTAGAAAACTATTCAAATGTGTGGAAATTACATCATATCAACAAAATTCGTAGCCAAGTTCACATCGTTTAAAATGGCAGAATGAAATGTAATCGTTACTATGTATCTGTCGCAGCCATCTGGTTAACATAGCCGGTCGGACGCCTAGGGCGTTCGTCAAAAGCCGGCATTCAATCAAATAGCTGAAGAACAATTAGCTTAAAGAACAACTAGCTTATTAGTTACCGCAATGTTTAACCAGATGGCTGAACCTCTGCTAAACTAGATGCATACACAAGCATCTAGTTTAGTAGAGGAATCACTTGGGTGAGTTTTGATTAGTCATTTCGAAAGGGCTAACTTTCAATACGCCAAACTGTTAGAATAGAATAGCATTTATTTGCAAATATGAGCATATACAAGTAGGTTGTAGTATGTTTTCATCAGAGTTGTTGTTAATGTTGAGTGATTTTAGTTCAAACAACTAGCGGCCTAAGCGTCCCATTGGATGGCTAATTTAACCAGATGGTTGCGACATATCTACAATATATAATCATCGCTACATTCTGTAGTTTGATGATAAGTAAATCATACTTACGCTGAGGTGTTTCGATTTTACAACGATACTGTACATGAAACGATCGTAACTTGTCCTGCAAGTTGTTGATCCGACTCGATAAATTGAGCCAACGATCTATAAAAATTAATAATGTTATATTTTATATGCATAAGACTTTATTTTCAATGATGACTTGTTTCTTCATTTTCACTTACCTAATGGAAATTAACGGAAGAGGTTATTAAAACACACATGATTGGCTAGTTCAAAGGACAAAACAGTTGTTTTATTTTGTTTCAAACCTGTTACCGCACTAATCCTTCCCTGGTCCTTGATGCCTAATAATAACCATATATTTCAGGACCAGAATAACCAGAAAAATGTATTTCAAAAAAAATATAGTAGTAGTGGTAACAAGATTAAATTAAAACCCCTGCACCCTTAGCCAAGTTGATAATCTGCAGTTGTTATCGACAGTAGAAAACTAATAAAATGTTTGGAAATGCCATCTTCTTAACAAAATTCGAAGCAAAGTTCACATCGTTCAAAATTACAGAATGAAATGTAATCTTTTTTTTTTTATTCTAGATATGCTTGCGTTTGACCACAAACTCACCTGATGTTTATACAATGATCATCGCTACATCCTGTAGCTTTATGATATTTAATGATAACTGCGCTGAGACGTTATTAGAAAGAGAGTCGACACCAAACTTGCCCCCCTGGCCAAGATGGCTGGATACATTAGGCAACAAAATGTCGCCAAACACGACGCAACAACGCTCAATCAAAGTACCGCTGTAACGTTACTGAGTGTCCTGCAACTTGCCCCCATCAGTTATAGTTCGCAGTATTTAATTAGCAAATAAAATACAAAAAAAAGTTAAGGTGGCAGTTTTTAAATGAATACGTAACTTTATTGATTACGTTATTTTTTAAGCACTAGTAATATTAAAAATAAGATGTTTCATACTCTCATAATATTTTATATAGAATTTCAAAAATTAAAAAGTTATTGAATTCTTAACAATCCTTTGTAGGGTATGCGGAACAGAGAGTAAAGTCCTACATCCCTCCGTTGAAAAAAAAGGGAGGATCCTCCGACCAGACAGGTGTTATAGTCTGGTGGGCTACTGCCTGATAGTTGACTTCTTGGTTGTCATATATGTTCAAATCGCGCGGAGAACTTTCATTGCGCGATACAGGATTTTTGTAGTTCTTGTGTTGCGCCATCTGTGCTACAATCCCAGCAAAGCCCTCAGCAAACATCCCGCTATAGTCAACCACCCTATAAAACCTTCAAGTTCACAATCAGCACTTACCTGGAAGAACAGCGTGAAGGCGACCCACTGGTAGTACTTCCCATATCTGCGGGGCGACGTGCCTGCTCCTCTCACGCCAGGGTACGCTCCTCCGGCCTCGCCAGCCACCGTGAACGTCGAGTGGATCCAGCAGTAGGTGTTCAGCACGTCTTCTGGTATGTCCCTGGAGGAAGGTCGAGGGTATTAGGAATAGGATTTTAGTCTGATTTACAGATGTCTAGAGCTGCATAGTGGCAGAGCGGTTGGCTGCCGTGCTCCGTGTTGTGGGATCGATTTCCGCGCGGAACAAACGCTTTGCGGGTTCTCGTAACTAAAAGTTGTTTAAGTGTTTTAGAATTATCTTTTGCAAATAGTCAGAAACAAGAAAATCTCTGCTGTCTTGCCAAAACACGACCCTAATGTAGTTGCAAAAAGGCTAGGCAGATTGACTGAAGGTTTTTAAACAAAAGTGAATTGTTTTTTGCTCAGTTTCTCTCTTCTTTCTCAAATATTTTTCTTTCTTTCTCTTTCAAAGTTTTTGAAATAAGGTATGTACTGACTTTTAAAACCTACACCAATTACAATAGAATATACGTAATGGAGTTATTTTTTGGTCTGCACGAATACTGGTAGGTAATATTAGTGCCAACTGTAATAAGATTAACGAAACTTGTTCTAGAGACCTGCTTTCAGTAACTTGATCATTTACCTTTTTAATGAAATATAAGTAGGAAATTATACGGTCTACCCTGATTTCTTGTTAAGCATTTGAAGGTGAGAACCTATTACACAAATAGACTTTATTTAGCCCAAAGATCTACCTAATACAAAGAAAAGAGTTTGAGGCGTATTTAACTCAAATAGCCTATTTAAAAACGCATCTTAATAAGGCACTTTACCTTTACTTTACCGCTTTAATAAGTATGTAATTACCATGATATTCACGTGTTTCATGCTATCTCCATAATATAGTCTACAGAGTGTTTTCCATTAACGAATATATACGAACAGCATATTCGCAATCGTTTCAGACTGAAAATATTATTTTACAGCCTGAGACTGTCATAATTATTATTTAGTACGTGAACTAATTTAATTTATTACGCCAATAAAACTATTAACTGTAAAATAATAATTGGCACACATTTTTGTCTAATGAGTTCATCATGAATAACCCCGCTGCAGATTCGTGACAGCGGCACTATTTTAAACCTGAACATGTAAAACGCCTCGTATATTATTTTAATAACAATACAAGTCATATTACAGAAATAAAACACTTCTTTTCAATACAAAATAATCTTCGCTCATTTTTCTTCCCACACTTTTCTGCGAAGATTCAGTTTAACGCCATCTATAATTTTAAGTGCGAACTACGTGGTCTGTTGGCTAGCTTACGTCGTGTTTTCTCACCTCGTGTGTATGCAGTCGATAGGGTTTCCCACCAGGTGGCGCGTTGTTAAGGCTGCACTAGCCGCCAGCAACGCGGCGGTGGTTGCACCGCAGTGCAGTCGGAATGCTACGGAATCAATCTTCGGGTTCACCCCTTGCTGTACACGGAAAAATAATACATAAAAACATGGGCTCTAAAGCTTAGAATTCCAATTTAAATGTATAGCTTGCAGATATTAAACATTCAAAGTTAAAATCGGTGCAAATTGGGAAAGCTCTTTGTAATCTACGCTGTTTGAATTCAGAGCGATTTTATGTTTATGGCGGGCTCTTGACTCTTGAGCGGAACAAATTGGAGCAATAAACTTTTTAACTAGGTAAGTATGGGTTTATTTAAAGGCACAAGAAGGCACCTACATTACATCAACTCTGAAAACTGAAAATACATTTTGGTAGTCATAGAAGTTTTTGATGTGAAGGAAAAAAAATTGTGTGTAAAAAAAATGTATTTGCACCCTATTTACCATAAGACGCTGTATTCCTAAATACGGCATACACATAGTTCTTAATAATCTCACTTCAATAACAATCACATAGAACGAAACCACACATTAGCACAAGGACCAAATATCACAGAACAATAATACCGAAGTACCAGAAAGAAATATTGCAATTAATAACAGAATTCACAAAGTAACAAATGTGTTTAATAACCAAACAATACAATAGTGAAGTCGCGGCGTAACGTAACCGACTTACGTTACGTTACAAGTAGATTAGTACCGGCTTCCGCGGTCTTCCGGCCTCAAGACCAGCCTTACGTATGCTAATTAGTGTCGCAGACTAGGGTTATGGTAAACAGTTACCTACATATGTGACTTAGGTATATCCAGAGATGGATTAGGGCTGCGCGGGGTATAGCAAATTCTATCAAGGGGCCCATCTTTTGTCAAATGAAAAAGAAGTAAACATCTTCCAACTTATTTTTTTATAGAACGCAAGGTCTTTAGGTTTCTTTTTTTGGTGGGCAGAAATCATCCACTGACATATCCTGGCCTTGGCAGAGCGAGAGATAGTGGTAGATTTTTACTGACTAAAAATCCCACACCGTTCCTTCGTTGCATTTTTTTTTATGGTAGGTGAAAATCATCCAATGACGAAACCCGCTCTTGGGCGGAGCGGGAGACCAGTGTCAGACTCTTACTGACTAAAAAACCTACCCCGTACCTTCCTTGCCTTATTCCTAGAGTCGAGGTAACAGTTTGACACCACCCTAGGCTCCAAGGAGCTTCGACCCTGAAGGGCCCCTACAGTTTGCTGACAACTCCTTGAGGCGCGCAGGAACGGTGCGCGCCGTTGACGACTTGGACTCGGTCTGGAAAGTTACCAGACGACCGGACGGCGAGCTACCCATTGCTCACCGTCCGCGAGCCAGTGTCTACGGTGGCCGGATATCGGCAGGATCGCGGCGGCGACGGCTACGGCGAGGGCGCTGTTGCCTTTGCCTTATGCGGTCGGCCTCCTCCTTTACGAGCATTACTGCTTCGCAGAAGTAGGCGACCGCCTGCCATTCCTCTTCGTTGCGGACCATGGCCTGAACCAGGGCCCGGCGCGAGAGGTCGTCGCCACCGATCACCTTCGTTGCCTTAATTTCAGGGCCCTGGTGTTACACTTTCATATTTATCCATGGCCGCAGGAAGCTTCGACCCTACTGGGCCCTACAGTTTTCTGACAACGCCTTGAGGCGCGTGGGAACAGTATGTGCCGTCGCCGATTTGGGCTTGGTCCGGAAGGTAACCGGACGGTCGCTCAGTGAGCTACCCGTTGCTCGCCGAGCTACAAGCCCGCGTCTATGGTGGCCCGAAGTTGGTTCGGAATCACGGCGGCGGCGGGGGTGTGAGCGCCTTTGCCTCATGCGGTCGGCCTCCTCCTTTGCTAGCATTAATGCTTCGCAGAAGGAGAGGGCCCTTACGTAGCAATGTCCCCATTGTATTTACTTACATTGTCGTTATAGATATTCCGAAATCTTTAAAATCGTTTGATACAGGAAATATCCTAAGCAAGAGCACCTTCAAATTAGCCCTCGCGCTGCCGTCGCGCGATATGTTGCGACTAAATTAAAGGCCTTTATTGTACGTCCGCCCGGGCCTCCTGAGACGCGGGGCCCGTAGCATTTGCTATTCTTGGTGGTACGGGGGCAATGCGGCCCTGGACATAACTCTGTGTGCTGTACAAGGGCTGGGATAAGCACTTATGCGCTGTAAGGCTTTAATTTAAGCAAGTTTTCTTGTAAAAAATAAAGCTGAGGCACGAATTTCGTTTGACGATAATTAATTAATGCTGCGGGCCCTAACAGAATACCAGCGCTGCAATATTCCCCTTTACAAGCGTCGCAGTATATGCTGAGTTAGGCGCCTTTTTGACCTTGCATAGTTTTTAATGCTACTTTTTCTTAACTTATTGAAAAGGGCGCGGACTCACGGGGTTTTGTTTATTTTTAATTTTTAAATTTTATCTACTATTTTAAATTTTTTCTTATTTCCGTTCTTGGATAAATAACCTATAAAAAAAATGTTTAATATTTTATAATGATCTGAAATCGCGAAAATAAGCCTTTAATCAGTAAAAATGTACATAACTTGTTGAGTTTTTTTGCGATTTCAGGTTTGATCTAAGACTAAAAGTTGTCTGTTGTCTTGACTATAATAAGGTTTTTAAATCATCATGAATGTCACATGTCTTCGAATTTTTGGTTCAAGAACATGTCGGTCTCCTCACGATATTTTCCTTCATCGTTTTGAGAGCAGTGGTGATGAAATAAATTACACAAAGTAATGCACCCTGCTGGGTTTGAACCCGTGACCTACAACTCAGTGCCGTTAACACTCTACCACCATTGCTCTCCGCTCTTATCTTGGTGTTTAAGTATCGGTCACTAATTACCAGTAGCCCTATATCTACACTAATATAATAAAGAAGTAAAGTTTGTTTTTTTGTTTTTATGTTTTTTTTGTTTGTAGGAGGTAATCTCTGGAACTACTGGACCGATTGCAAAAATTTTAGCAACAATAGAAAGCTGCTTTACTCCTGAGTGACATAGGCTATATTTTATGTACGCGGGCGAAGCTGACAAAAGCTAGTATTTCATAAATTCTTGAGCCCCAAGCGAACGCCGACGTTCGTATGTAACCTATTGTCTTTATATTATGTCTTTAATTACTCAACTGGCCTGTTGGTCTAGTAGTTAATGACCCTGACTGCTATGCCGGAGGTCGTAGATACGATTCTCACCCAGGACAATTGTGATTGTGATGAACACGATCATTTTTTTTTGTCTGGGTGTAATTTATCTATAATATGTATGTATTCAAAAATATAAATATGTTTATCAGTTGTCTAGTACCCGTAACACAAGTTCTGCTTAGCTTGGGACTAGACGGCGTTGTGTGATAGTTGTGGACATATTATTATTATTAATTACGGTATTCAAAAGGGTAAACTTGTTTCTCCTTTGAACTCAAAATAATTTATTTCAAATAGACCATTTACCTTCTCCTAGAGAGGAGGCCTGTGTCCTAGCAGTAGGAACATTAAAAAGGCTGGTGATGATCAGACCATTTACAAGCACTTTTGAATGTCAAAATTGAAGCTAATTTGCACGTTCCAAGGCGTAGATCTCTATGGAGAAGAAGGTGCAAGAAGCTCCAGGGCACTCTTTGAACTCACCCCTCCAGACAGCAGCGCATAGATGCTGGTGAGGATCTCCATGGGCCTGCGCGGCTGCGGGGCGCGCTCGCGCCTCCGCCACGCGGCCGCGCCGCCCGCGGGCACGCCGCCTGCGCGCGCGCTGCCGCAGCGACCACGACGGCCCCAAGACAGGCACGAGTCCCTGCGGAAGAGGACCAGGTTCAATGTGGAGTCAATACAATACAATATGTCCTAAGGTAAAGTTGTTTTTGAACAGTTTTAAAGAATTTAGAAATTATTTATATTATTATCATCATTACATAGGTAGTATAAAGCAAAGTCACTTCCCGCTGACTGTGTTATCTGTTTTTATGCTGTTTGATTTAATAGATAGAGTGATTCAAGAGGAAGCTAGGTTTATATGTATAATATATGCATATCACCTGTGCGAAGCTGGGGCGGGTCGCTAGTAAATTATAATTCCAAGTATTACAACAGTGTCATTTAATAGCATAGTATAGTATCAGTCTTACAATGTTCCCACTGTTGGGACTCAGCCCCCTCTCTAGAAGAGGCAATGGACCGTAATCCACCACGCAAACCCAGTGTGGATTGGTGGATGTCAAACGACTTTGAGTTTTTGGTTCTAGAATATCAGTTTCCTCACGATGTTTTGGCTCACCGTTTTGAGAAAAGTCTTCAGTAGTGATGAAATAAATATTACACAAAGTAGGTAATGCACCTGGCTAGGTTTGAACCCGCGACCTACACTGATCTCAATTCATTGCTGCTGTTATTTAATTACTTCTCCATGTTGTCTTATGTTTACCTACGTCTAGCGAAAATAAAAAGAAAAATCAGCCAAGAGTGTGTCAGGTCACGCTCAGTGTAGGGTTCCGTAGTTTCCCATCCGTCACAAATTTCTCACAATGCAACAGAACCCAGTAGCCGATGTAAAAATTAGTAACCCGATTTCTCGAGAGATGGCGTTGTACCTGGTGATAATTTTGGATTGCATGCACCGATTTTTATCTTTTTGTATTTTTATTTGAAAGAAAATACGCTCAGGATAATGAAATATATAAAAAAGTTTTAAAAAGCATTTTTTCAAACTTTTTGTGTGTGCGGTTAAATTACAAAATTAGTTCAAAATGTATTTTATAAAATTTTTAGAAAACTGTTCATCCTGTCAAGTTCAAAATAATTTTCTTAGAAAGTTTATTTAAAGTTCTACTTTTGAATTCTTTTTCATATTTTCTAAACTTATGGTTCAAAAGTTAGAGGAGCGATTATTTCCGAATATTATTTACTATATCAAAAAATTATTTTACGGGACCCTTAATTATTTTTAAATAACTATCCAACAATATATCATACGTTACTGTCCCACTGCTGGGCAAAGGACTCCGTCCATTCTTTAAGAAAACTTCAGCTAAGCGAGTCATTGGGCATGTGTGTGTATGTCATTGGTTACAGGTAATTGGACCTGTAAGTAGTAAGCAACGATTGTCAGGTCATTGGACTCGCTTAGCTGATGTCAATCTTTACATATCGATAGTGTTTCAAGTCCTCCACGGGATAAAAACGATCAAGAGTTAGCGGTGTAGAGGTGTATGAGTTCCACTCCTCTTTCTTTCTCATACGCCTGTAATTTAACGCCACTGAGATCAGAGGTGTTAAAATTTCGCTGCAGCTTTGAACCCCACAATTTGGACACCATTAAAACTCTTTTGCCTCGAGTGGACGCCGGCGTTCGGGCGTCTATTGTCTTTCTAGTATGTCTCTTATTACGGTTTTCGAAAGGTTAAGACAACATCGTCTTAAACGGCGTCCAAATTGTGGATCTCAAAGCTGCAGCGAGCAAGCATTATTAGATATTAATTTATATATATTTAGTGCAAGTATATTAAATTTGATAGTGAGTGCAGGTAGGAATGCATTGTTCTGTGTTGTGTTATTCTGACATACAATGGCTCGGAGATAAACAAACCATCCTAGTTTGGGATAATGAAGGTTATTTTGGTAATAAACCTGCATCAGCTGTTTATGTACCAGTTGTATAGATGTTTAAACTCTCAATAGTTTTGTATATCATCGGTATCAGTAATATATGCAATTATAATAATAACCTTCTTGGTAGTTATATTTACGAGTCGTTTTTTGGGGTTGAAACTTTCGGATTATGGGATCTGAGTGCTCACTAATTATTCAAAAACATTGATTTAAACAAGTTTAAAGAAGCTTTTCAAACGTGCGCCATTCCAAACTTTGGGTGATCCTAGGGCTGGCTTTTACCTTGGACAAAGTGTACATTGCTATAAAGCGTTACAATGCCACCTGGCTTTTGGGTCATTATCAATCCACAGCGATGCGGAGGATTTGGACGCAAAACTTTAAATTACTTTTAATATAAATATTTTTTTAGTTATTCTCAAGGTCTTGAATTACTGATCAATTTGTTTTTAAAGTATTTTGCTACTATTGCCACTATACTAATGACTTTTAAAGGGTTCGCATTCCTTATTTATGTACTTATTCAATTACACGAAACATAAGCATCGTCAAATTATCTGAACACCACCAATAATTGTAGCATTAACAAAAATAAACTCACCAAAAGAAATGACAGAATCCTTATTCGTAACCAACAACAATACACTACATTACACTCACAACAACAGTTCCTATGAATGGACCAGTCTCTAGATCGGAAGCGCCCGCGCCGACGTCACACGCGTAGCAAACTAAATCTAGACAAAATAGTAAATCGACTCAATTGTGTACAAACTCCGTAAAGCTTCAAACACAACTAGCAGGGCTTTAGGAAACCGCTGAACATATAAAAATAGAAATTCAATTATTAGAAACCCAAGGTTACTTCTGTTGTCAATCGGGGCTGGGGAGACAAGTTGTTTTTCTTTTGTTTTTAGAGTGGACGACCTATAAATGTATACTTAATGAAGTTAATAATAGGGACAAGGTTGGATTGAGAAACAACGATGGGCTGAATATTTCTGCTACTCTGGAAGCACAATATACTTTCACAGTTAACTTTGAACATGATTGTTGGATACTTAACCACCTTCCCATGCTGAAAGTTCTTTTAAATAAATCATAATAATGGTAAAAACTATCGGGTCGAGCGTAAACAAGCTATAAATGTCAATTTGGTTCAGAGAGGGTGAGTCGAGGTTGAGTTGTAAGGGATTATTAACTTAGAATAGGTAATAGTATAAGCCACCAAGTATTCATAGCAATATTAGTTGTTTAATTGAAATTGAATAAGCATTTTAAATGAACGTGTATGCTCGGTTTTTCATTTAACTTTTATAAAAACAAATAAATGTCGAGTGCTCATTCGAAAACATGAGTGACAGTATCCGCATAAATCACATACAGGATACATAAAAAAATATAAGTAGAAAAAAAACTAAAAATGAGTGTTTTAATGAGAAAATTAACAATGTAGGAAATATAACTCAACCTTTTAATGAGATTTTCGTTCCAATTAATTTAATGACACATACAAAACTGAATATAGTGATTCCTTCTCCAACCAGCGAACAGTTCAGTAAATACGTACAGTGTTACCCATTAATTTAACTCTCATAATCTTAACCACATATTTGTCTCATTATGAAAGAAAAACCCATTCAGTCGACAATATTTACGAAAAAGCTTTGGACGCTCTCCAAATTACCAAACTTACGTGATGAATGTACTAAACAGCGCCTCTTAATCCCAGTTTACGTCTAATGGATAATTAAATAAATCGCTCCGTATCGTTATTCTCGAATAATCGTATGTCTTATGACTCAATTTTTATTAAAAACAAGATACTACGAAAATTCATTATGGGCTTAAGACAGAGCCCTGCGGTATACCCTTTATTTTCATTTCCAAAACTGTTCGATTGAAGTCTGATACAAAGTGGAGCTTGTTTTTTAAAGCAACAAACGTTGTGAGCATTACTTTAGCGAGCATTGTTCCGTTTTAAGGAGGTTGTCAAACAAATACAGGTGTCGACCTTGTCAAACGCTACTGACGAGTCAGCAACCGAAGATTGATGTCTGAACAACTGCTGCCGTCGGCTCAGAGATCTTTGTCTGTCTGGTTGATAGTGTAAAATGAATCACGCGTATTTTGGAACTCGGTCAAACGTCTGTTGACTTGTATCATACACTTTTCATTGTTAATGGATATTGTGTTTATTTTTAATATCTTGTTAGCAAGCGATCTGTTCTATTATCGCTGTAGTTTTTTATTTGTGTGGCTTACACTGATTTTATTGCTCAATGGTAAAATGTTTGTTAGATTATGTCTTGAGGCATTTATTTATATTGTGAACATTTGTTTACGAATGTTCCATTGATGCCGCTTGAGATCGATTCTATTTGAGTTATTTGGTTCACTCTTTATTTCGGATGCCAAATAGTTTTGTTTGATAGTATTGGAAAGGTTCTGGCGTGGCGGCTGAGTGACGGACGACACTGCGATGGAAGGCCTACCACAAGTTGGTCTGGTGACGGTCATGGGAATCAAGTTTCATTTTGGTGACATTTGAGAGGCTTAATTTTAAGAGTGGACGTTTTTCCGCTGAAATGATGATGATAATAGTAATGTCTAGTTCAGTTTTTAAATGAATGTCAGTATTACCTTCTGTTAGCAATCCTGTTCACTCGAAGCAGTTCTTGTCGGCCAACCACTTCTTGGCGACTACCAGACGTCTTGCCCATGGGGTGCGCGGGAAGCAGTGCTGCTCTGCGCCTGCAGTGATTTCATTAATGTATCCTACAGTGCTGTGCTACTGAATTAGCTTCATGTAATGAGACTGGCGGATAATATGTGAATGCTTGGTGCACTTAAAGCAGTCAGCATCGCTACATTTAGTTATAATACTTGCTTGTATTTACTGGCTTGAGCTTCATTTAAATAGTTTTAAGAGCTGATACTGGAAAAATATTTGATTGAACTATAACTATGTGAACTATATTTTCTTTTGCTGTCTCAGTTTTGTCTGTTGTGTTCTGTTCTAGTGCTATTATTTGTACATCATTGTAGCTTGATTGTTTTCTTTAAGAGTGTTACCTTCGGTTAGCAATTCTGTGATCGCGCACTCCTGGTTCGCGGTCAAGCCGGCCTCCAGATGTCTTGCCCATGGGTGCGGAGGGCCGCCGCACTCAGCGCGAGCTCGCAGCACGCGCCATCCTCGCACCTACCACTGCGGGCAAAGAGAAAACTTCAGAGATCGTTCATGAGCAACATGCACACTTTGACTCCGTTGACGCTGATTAGTTCCGGTACAAGTATAATTTTTTTATTCTCCTGGTCGACCGTGATACTATCATCACACTTTTTAAAAATATTTAAATGATATTTATTTTGTAAATAAGTTTCAAAAGAACAATTTGTTTACGTCAGTTTTTTTTCTTTTCGTCAGATTAAATTAGATGAATCCGGTGTTTCCTAGCTAACTACCCTGAGAAAGAACACCGAAACAAACTCAAGGGTTAAAGTCTCTTTTAAAGTCTTTAGTTTACGCTTTCATTCACCATATTCATTCACATTACTATTTTGCATCAAGTGGAAAGCATAGATTTATAGAATATCATGTGAAGGTGAAGTTACCCTGGGCCACCATGTACCTTTTCTCACGAATTTCGTAGGATTTCATTTAAAACTAATAAATTTCGCACACATGTCATGACGCTTTGCATGTCACATGTTGTGTTGCAAAATTAACAGCCCGGAACAAATCTACATGTCCAGAAATCCAAGAAATCAATAATCTGAATTCCTTCTGTCCTGTCATTCCAAATTAGTCTGTCAATCATGAAATAATATTTAGTCTATGTGCTCAGATTACCTTGTCCATGTGACGTCCATTTTGTGTCGGGGTACTGTGGATGAATTCTATTTCCTGACATAAATTTTCTCTGGTTTGCTGGTCACGACATCGTTTGGCGTCATAAAATTCTTTAGTGACTGTCTCGTCGTTTGCAGATTCATGCTTGTGATGAGGCCGTATATTTTTAAAGATCTTTAGGCTACGTCGTCGTATTACTTATAAAATGAAGAACGAATTCCTAATAAAGTAAGAAAGTTTTGGATAAACGCATTAATAAAACCACTAAGAACTAATAAGGTCCTAAATCCTACACCACGCCATATATTTCTACTTTGAAATCTTTGCCTTAATAACCGAAAAACAAACAATGAACTTTTCTTAATTACTACAATAAAAATGTAAAGGATTACGATAGATTCAAGACAGAGTTTTCTATATTTTTCTTTAGTTATAATTAACATTGCCAATAAATATAGGAGAGTGCAAAACAAACAGACAAACTACAACACTAACACACAAACAAAACTACTAATCACAAACGAATTACACGACAAAATTTGTTTGTCTTTATCAGGGCCTACCTTAGCCTAACCTAGGACTCAAAGACCAACCCTACCCGAACCGAATCAAAACAAAAAAAAAGAACCTAGACCAAAATGCTATATCAAAATAACTGACAATCAATACGAAAGACCACATTTTATTTTATCTAGTGCCACAAACACAGGGTTCCCTAACGCCCCATGCTCACATAAAAGCCATCAAACTTGCAGGAAACATTGCTAGTTATTGCTCATCGGTTAGAAGCGAGCATTCTGTTGTAACCGCACCAAGAGCACACTATCCCACCCGTATACTACCGCAAGTCATTTCAATAATTGATATCGCCGATGTACGCTGCAATATATACCGCGAATTTCTTTACCAATGCATATTGATTCGCAAATATCATTTCTGAGGCTGAAATATGCTGTTGGGCGTAGCGGAATAAGTGAAAATATCATTCGACTTAAGGAAATGGTAGGAATAGAGTAAGCGGAGATGTATTGGTGATATAATTAATTTGGTGATACTTTAAAAACAGTACCATTCGGTTGCATGCATCGCATGATAAGTTATCGAGTGTGGGGATTTTTATCCTCCTTACACTCAGGGAGTTCTTACGAGTTTCAATTTTCAAAGTTGATGTTGTGGAATATTCTGTCAAGCCAAAAAAAATAATCTACTAAAATTTTTACCCACTGTGTTAAGTCAGAACCGTTACTATAGGACCAGTACTTTTCTTTTTTTATGGTGGGAAAAATATAATTAAATATAATTACTAATCCCGCCTTTGGGCGGAGCAGGAAAAAATTGTCAGACACTAACTGACTAAACGACACACCCCATTCCTTCTTAGCCCTTATACCGGGGTCGGACCTTCCTTTTAGTAACCGGACCGGGGCCCCAGTAGGCTTCGGCTCTGCAGTTGGGCCTCTACATTTGCTGACAACTCCTTGAGGCGCGCAGGCACAGAGCGCGCGCTTTTCGACTTGGCTTGATCTGGACTGTTACCAGACGACCGGACGGAGAGCTACCCGTTGCTGACCGACCGCAATCCTGATCAGAAATCGGAATCTGAGCCGTGTGCGCCGTTGCATTATGCGGCCTCCTCCTTAGCCAGCATTACTGCTTCGCAGAATGAGGCGACCGCCTGCCACTCCTCCTCGCTCCAGACCATGGTCTCTACCAAGGCCCTGCGCAAGAGATCGCCGCCGCCAACCAATACTGGCTTTAGTCTACTCAATGTTACTTCGTGAAGCGCACCCTTAGGACCACATCTAGAAGTAGTTCGAGGTGACCAAACTGTATTTTATTGCTGAGTATTTTCCGTTTGACTGCTAGTTTCCATCTTTATCGCATCACGAAGTCATGGCCACTTTAAACGTGATATATTGGGTGTAAACCGTTTGATAGGCTTTAAATACTGATTTATCGAGCGGCAGTAACCGCATGACCTTTCTTTTAGATTGTGCAATTGAACTGAAATAGTGGTAGCAATATAGATTCATACTACGATAGCATAACATTAACCTTAAAATGTTCCCACTGCTGGGACTCAAGCATAATCTCTGGGAGAGGGAATGAGCCGTAATACATCACGCGGGCCCTGTGCGTATTGGTATATAATAATAATAATAATATTTATTTATTTGCTAGAATATGGTACGTTAGGGTGTTAACATAATATTAAATTAGTTTCAGCATATCCTGCCATAATATGGCGTGCAAATCTGTCAGTGATGTCAATATTATTCTAAATTCCAATTACATTTTCAATAGATTTGTCTTCTAAGTAGTCCTTAACCGTATAATATCTTTTTAATAATAACATATTGAATAGTAGTTTTTTGAACATTGTCAGTGGTAAATGTCACATGTCTTCGAATTTTGGTTGCATGCAGGTTTCGTCAAGACCGTCCTTCAACATTGTTCATAGTTCGATAGTTCAGAAAAGATTGTGCCTGATGGGCTTTCTTATAGTAAAAATCAACCATTGACTTCTCCAGCTCTAGGGTTGAGCTAGAGGAGCTGTCAGACTTTAACTGACTAAAGCCATTGCATTGCATTCTAGGAACCCCAGGAGGTTGTGTTTCACACGGTCCCAATAGGCATAGTAAAGTTTGTGAATACGGGTGAGAATCTGCTGGGCACTTGCGGCTTGTACGGCTAGTTACGACACTTGGGGAAGGCCTGTGACTTGCCATGTTCTACAGTCAGTAGTCGTCTTACGCTGAAATTATGATAATATTTAATAATCAATAAGTGAAACAATTCATTATCCAAAAAAAGCAGCTACATTTTACAAAAATGAAACGGCATTCCGTATTAATAAATCAGAGAACAAATTAATTGATAACGATCATTCATTTGGGCGTGTCCGCTCGTCGCTCCCGCGTGCGCCCCGCGCAGTCCCCACCCTGGACTAGTGCGGGGAAAAGTGCGCGGAAATCGAATAGCTTCGATCCCGCGCGGATAAATTTCCAGTACGCGGGAAAACGCTGAAATTTCACATTTCACTTATCGCCCTGTGTAATATTAAAGTTTTGTCTAGAATTTCTCAATTTTCCGATGTGTTACGTGGCTCGCGTAAAAATTTATCTTTTCGTTTTACGAGCAGCGGCATTGTGACAGGTTGGTGTGTTTTTTTTGCGTTCTGAGTGCTTGTAGATAGGTATGTAGTTTTTTTTATTGCTTTTTTAAGTTAGCTTGGAGTTGTAAAATGGGTTTACGTGTCTGAGCATCTGTCTGGATGTCAGCTTTCGAATGCAGCTGCTCTAAGTTAGGACGCAGATGTTAGGTTCAAATTTAGGAGCGTCTAAGTTTGATATGAATAAATATTGCTTGCTTAACATTGGTTAAAATGTAGATGCATCAATGTTAACACTTTAGTGCTTATATATTTTAAAGAAGAGAAAATGGTATGTAGAGCCGTCGTGCTTTGAATATTATTGAACAATTAATTAAACAATACGGCCATTTACACTATTTAAACACAGGAGATAAAAGATAAAATATAAAACAATCATTAAAATTAACAACAGGTAATTACCAAGTCGCGAAAGACTTTCAGGGGTCATTTAATAGTCACACATTCATCTCACAGAATTTCATACATTTTGATAGTATCGTCTTCCATTCTTCCCCAAACATATCAAAATCAGTGTTCTCTTCTAATATAAATAAGTACTAAGTAAATACTTAGAAACCGTAATTATTTCAGCTAATCACGTGTACCTACTTTTCACGTAATAACTGTCCGCAATATATTCGGAATCCTTCAGTGTTATGATATATATGCAAAATATATCCAAAATAACTAGATAAATATATTTTATTTGATAAAAATACTGTAAGAGCTTAAAACCAGAACGCGCCCAGAAGTAAATCAACCAACAATTTCCAATACAATAGTAATATTCATCCATAAAAACGTGACGCATCGTAGTCGTAGTGCGAGACAACTAACAATATCCTCTCACACAATATAACAGGTTTCCATAAATTCGCGTACCGAGTAGTGGCGTATTGTAAACGTAATAAATCCCGAGTTTTACGGTAGCTGTAAAAGTATTGCGACACGCGCCGATATTTACCGGCGTACCGACGTCGGTACGCCGGTACGACACTACGCCACTACGCCGGCACGCCGTCACGCCAAGTATTTCAGCCTTGCAATCTTGTCGGTGATGGCTCTAGATTGGGTTAGGTATGCTATCTGCAACTTGGTATTTTCGGGTCAAACGGCTGTAAAATATGTTATATAAATTCAGATACCTGTTTATACGTAAATACTAGCTTTGCCTGTGACTTCGTTCGCGTCAATGTCAGTTATAGCGGACATGAAGTCGATATCGTTAAAAAATATAGAACAGTGTCTATGAAAACTCGTTATCATATCATTTACGTGAAGCATATTATTACTAGCGACCTACCGCAGCTTCGCACGGGTGCAGTGTTGATATTAAATATATTATGCATGTATTACACTTATAAACTACTCTATCTATTTTAAAAAGCCGCATCAAAATCCGTTGCGTAGGTTTAAAAATTTAAGCATACATAGGGAGAAGCGACTTTGTTTTATACTATGTAATGAAAACAAAATTTCGAACGTCCACTTAAAAAAAATGTCGAATTTCATTTTCAAAAATTATTTTGAATGCGTTCTATGAAGTTCTTCAAACGTTGTTTTTCTCCACAAAAATCGCTAAAATATTTAGGTATAATGGCAAAACAAATCGGAAGTTTGGTCATTATCTAAAATATATAGTTACTAAGTTCCGCTCGCGAGCCTCTCAAAAATATAGCGGCTTTTTTCGGAGTTGTTTGTTTAGAAAATAACACGAAAAAAATTCATTCATCATGATCAGCCCACAATTCTTTTTACGTCTTCTCTCACTCTTGGTCAGAATGCGAGGCCAGACTCAGACGGTCAGACTGATGGTCGTGTCAGACTTTCACTGATTAAAACTCACTTCTATGTTGCTTCTTTGCCTTGCGTTCCAGGGCCTTGGGTTTTTTTAGAAGTGATCATCAACACTACGTGTCCTCGACGACTGTTCGACTGACGGCGAGTTGCCTATAGCTCGACTTCCGCAAAGGGGCTTTACCATGACGTACTTAAATGTCCGGCGTGAAAAACAGATAGAGCTATATATACACCCTATATAATTCCCTTTAACAGTTCATTTTAGGTCATCAAATGAATCGCGTTAAAAACTCGTTTTAAGGCCTTAGACGAGGAAAGGTTTATTAGAATTTTCTTCCACGCCATTCGTCAAAGTATTAGAATTTTCTTTGCTTTTAAACCGTTAAATTTTGATCGTATTAATCCCGTAGAGGGCCGATGCAGTACATGAAATACTATCGATTTGTAAAGTTAAATTAACAAAATAAACTACTCTTTTTAAAAACTCGAATTAATTTATGCAGGTTCAAAATTTATTTCTTTAAGTAAACGTCAGCTGGGCCAGTACAATAACCTGTAAGTAGTCGCTACGACCAACAACTACTTACGAGGTTTTTTTTTTTTTTTTTTTTTTTTTTTTTTTTTTTATGGTAGGTAAAAATCATCCAATGACGAGTCCCGCTCTTGGGTGGAGCGGAAAACAAGTGTCAGACTCTTACTGACTAAAAAACCTACCCCGTTCCTACCTCGCCATACATACCAGGGCCAGAGCCTTCCTTTTCAGACACAAACCCGTGGCCCTGATTGGCTTCGACCCTTCTGCAGGGTCCCTACGACTACTTACGAGGTCATTGTCTCGTTTACTTAAAGAAACAAATTTTGTAAATGCGTATATCGATAGTCCTTCATGTACAGGATCAACCCTCCACGGGATTAAAACTATCAAAATTTAGCGGTATATGTGCTGAAATTCATTTTCGTTAAACTCGTATCGCGTGCACTATAAAAATAACTCTTAAAACAGTTTTGTTCCCCCGTCATTGCAATTTATATTTTTATATCCGAAATTGAAAACTAACTGAATTTTGTGGAAAGCGCGCGATTTTCATGAATGTATTTTTTTATCGTAGCATTTAAGTACCAAATATTGACTGTATTCAGGAGAAAAATATGTAGTGGCTCGAAAAAAATAGTTTTAGTAAAAGTTATGTTAATTTCAGTACCTATAGTATCATAATTTGGACCATTTGCTGTGATTGCTGGGAAATTCGGTTACTGCGCATTTCGAGGTCGACCGTCGTAATGGTTCAATGTGTGAAAGAATTATATTAACAGCGCGTCGCCATCATAAATAGTTCAATTTATTCGCCGCGTACTGTAACTTTGTTTTTTATTTTACCTACACTTTTTTTCCTGACTTTGCAGAAACATTAGACAATCAAAACTTTTACACTTATCTATTATATACAGCAAAAGTGACAAAACGAGGTTGCAAGAAAAAAAAATCAAACAAAATTGAAGTGATAACTAATTGTTCAACTATTTTAATGAGGCCATATTTTAGTTAGGAGTAGCTTTTAGTGTGTATATGTATATATACTAGCTTTTGTCCCCGGCTTCACCTGCGTACATAAAATATAGCCTATGTCACTCAAGAGTAAAGCAGCTTTCTATTGTTGCTAAAATCTTTCCAATCGGACCAGTAGTTCCAGAGATTACCTCCTACAAACAAAAAAAATAAAAAAAAAACAAAAAAACAAACTTTACCTCTTTATTATATTAGTGTAGAAGTGTATATATATACACTAAAAGCATGTATTTAAATAGTTTAGTTAATGTTTAAGTTACATGTTTAAAATGTTACAGTATAAATAAATTATTTTCTGATTATTCAATCACTGATCGATTCAATTCACCTTCAAGTTATTTGTCGTTAAAAATAAATAAATAAAATATTATATTCAAAACCGTATTTCGTCGTGAACGCATGTCAAAACGCAAATACAAGTCACTTAACGCTTCGTCCAATTTTATTAACTATTACATTTTATGCATTTCCCGCCAACCAGCGACCATAGACAAGAGTTACTCTACACGACGCCATTTTTAAAACCGCCGGCGCTAACGTCTGTCCCCCGTGAATAAAAAACACAGCGTTCGTTAGATATTCTCTGTGAAAGTATTTTTTACTGAAAAATAAAATGAGTATTGGCAGTTAAAGTGATTTTTTTATGGAGGATGGTGGTGTTAGCTTCGCTTCTAGTTGTAGCAACCATTGCTTCTGCCCAACCAGACCCAGAGGTAAGCAGTAATTGTTTTGTTGCACGCTCTGAATTGCAAAATAGCTCCGGAAATTTGGCAACAATGCATGTCCTGATAACAGGCACATACAGATGTAAATGCTGCCAAGATAAAAAACTTATTTTATTTTATTCCAAGCTCCTTTTTAAAACAGTTTTATGAGAACTAAATTGCACGGTTTTGCATGCAGCGTGTTCTTAAAAAACATTTATTTGTTTTAATCGCTGCGAAATGCATTTTCCTTTGTTCAGTTCAGATACGGTGTCGGAACAAAGGGGCTATTTTTTATTTTTGTATCTGCAAAATAAGGCTTTTAAAATTGAAAATGTTTTTTGAATTCAGCGAAGCATTACTTTAGAAAAAGTACACAGAATTAAGTATTCAAAAATTGCTAACGATTATAACTGATTTTGTTTTGTACCAAAATATTAATGCACTGTTCGTTTTTACCTCTAAAATTGTCAAAAAATAAAATTCCCGTATTGACATTTATATTTTGGCTACTTAGCGGCTTGTACATTGAGTGTAGCTACCACAAAAATAATAATTAGGGGTCCGGTGTAGGTACATTACACCACAAGCCGTTTGGTCCGCCCATTTTGACATTTATATTTTGCACTGCCTTTTAACACCTACACACCTGCGAAATATAAATGACTGGTGTATTTTTATCGACAACTTTAATTTTCTGATTTTTCAATAGTAACAAATGCTGTTTGTACCTTTTGTATAGAAAATATATGTCAAATCAAAATATTTATTCTTTAGATGCTGCTGCCTCGATTTCTCAATTATTTATTCAAAAAACTCGACTGAAAGTATCAAAGCCTTTCACAATTTGTAACATCCGTTGCCTTTTTAATTCTTTTCACCTTCACAATGTCTCACTAACTATCTCCAATATCCCCCCTGATCACTCCTCAGGTTGAATTCCAAGAGAACCGTCGCCTCGCAAAAGCCATAGTGGAGGCTCTGCAAGACACCAAGTTTGACAATGAGCTGCTCTTCGACCTGAAGAAGGAGAACCAGGTCTACCTCAACCGGACCATGTCGCTCGTCATCAAGTATATTGTTAAACGGTAATATTTACATTTTGATACAAGTGCAGAAAGTTTATCATTGCGACCGAGGTGGAATTCGCACGAAACATAGGCGAGTGTGGTATAGATAGAGTCGAGGGCTGCAGTTTGAACGTAATGTGTGTTAAACGACGTTTTTCAATACACTTACGGTACGTGGGGAGGACCCGCGTCTTGTGGGAGTCGATGCGCACCCGATATGATACGATAGACAATTTAATTACAATAAATATGTGGCTGGGGCGAGCGCGCGCACTTTTGCAGACTAGTGCGTGCCTAAACGCAGTGGGATAAGAGTGGGTTTTCGAGTAAGTGTATTGAAAAAATATTCTTGGTGCAAGTGGTAAGTGACCCTGACTGCTATGCGTTAAGTCATGGGTTCGATTCCCACCCAGGACACATGTTTTTGTGACGACCTCAATCATTTATTCTGTGTCTGGGTGTAATTTATATATAATATGTAACTGTGTATTTAGAAATACTAAGTATGTTTATCAGTTGTGTACCCATAACAAGCTCTGCTTAGCTTGCGACTAGACGACGATGTATGTGAGTTGTGGAATATGTATAATATGTATGTTATATATGTATGTATTGTATACAAGGCAGTTTCCATTATATTTCATGTCGGATGCCCATGGGAACTGTTGGAACGACGTCATGGCTTACCGGCTTAGGATAGGTGCGTAGTTCGATGGTAGTTACGAGTAAAATATTGGTATTGAGCCGCACATGGGGAGACTGGGGGCCGTTGCCACATTGTAAGCACTGAAAAGGCTCTTCGTAAAATGGATATTGGGTTCAATTAGTTCAAAATACTATGTTATTGTTGGTACCTAACCACTATTTAAGGTCCCAACGTTTTATAAAAGGGATATAGCACACAGCAAACAAGTTGAACCATTTGATGTGTTTTTTTTCATGGTGGGAAAAAATTATTAAACCAGAATAGGACATGATGTTTTTGTTGTTTTTAATATGTACATAGTACAATACGAATACGAAATAAAATACATGTCGCCTTTTTTATGGTGGGAAAAATCATCTAATGACGAATCCCGCCCTTGGGCTGAGCGGGAAACAATATCAGACTCTTACTGACTAAACGAGCCACCCCATTCCTTCTTAACCCTCATACCGGGGTCAGACCTTCACTTTAGAAACTGGACCGGGGCCCCAGTAGGCATGCCATGGCCCTGCAGTTGGGCCTCTACGTTTGCTGACTACTCCTTGAGGCGCGCGGGAATAGAGCGCGCGGTCGACGACTTGGTTTGGCCTGAGTTGTTACCAGACGACCGGACGGCAAGCTAACCATTTGATATGGTTACGAGGTATCGGTTATAATCCTCGTCACACAAAATGAACCATCATGGCGGTCTTTGAATGATCAATAACCGGTTTTCGGGTCTCAATTAAACTATGTTGGAAGTTGTGCTTGTGGTACGTGCCATTACTGCCACCGTCAATCTTCTTAACATCTCTTCAATAACACTACGATTGCATCACTGCTTACCATCAGGTGGGATTAAAGTCAAGCTCTAGATTATATTAACCTTTCGAATACCGTTATTATCTTATTATGTTATATATCTATATAACATAAAGACAACAGGTGAATGAAAGCCGGCGTTCGCTCGAAGCTCAAAAACTTTCATTTTTTTAAAAACTACGCTCCGTCGAATCAGGTTTGGTTCTAGCAAGTCGGCTAGCTATCTATAGCTCACCTTCCAAAAACCCGTGCCTACGGTGGCCAAAAATCGTTATCAAACCCTACATAGTACGTAGGGTCTGATAACCACATATTACCATTATGTAAACATAGCATTTTCCCCGACAACCTTAATAAAATGTAACAAGATGAGTTTTTTCGAGTAATCTCTGATATTTCCGCTCCCGGCCGGCTCCAGCGAGGTGGACAATTACCGCGCGCGGCGCACCGACGCGATCAGTCGACGGATCTACTCCTCGCTCATCATGAAACTCATCGATATTGCTAAGGTATGTACAGCACTGTTATTTCATCGTAGTCTTATATATAAAAACTAGCGACCCGCCCCAGCTTCCGTAGCAATAAAATCCGTTGCGTAGTTTTAAAGATTTAAGAATACATAGGGAGGAAGCGACTTTGTTTTATACTATGTAATGATGAATCGCAAAATGTGTTGGTAAGCGCAAAACTCGAGAATAGCTAAACCGATTTCGCTAATTCTTTTTTTGTTGTGTTTGTTATTGTCAGGAGAAGGTTCTTATGAAAAAAAAATGAGGATATAATAGGGTGGAGTAGAGTAGAATAATCTGTTGCCGGGAGCGAAGCCGCAGGCAAAAGGTAGTTGCTTATAAATATGAATTATTAGGTATTTTATTCTTCAGCATATGTATTATTTATTCTACTATATGTTTGTATGTATACATTTATGATAGTACCTATATTTTTATTTATACACCGTTTTTTTGTCGTTTTAATCCCTTGGAGGATCGATCCGGTACCTATCGTGGAAATCTATCGATTTGTAAACATAAAATTAAAATTAGTATAATAAAAAAAAATAAAATTAGTTTACGTTCATACGAAATCCATATCTTTAAATAAAGAACAGCTGGACGGGTACAATGACTGTAGGTAGTTGTCGTTCGATTTGTACCTGCGGTAATTGAACCCGGATCGAAAATTTAACGGTGTGTAAATAAAAGGAGAAATTGACTGACTAACTACTGGGGCTAGGAGCGTGAAATTTTGCTCAAAACTTCCTTTTATGATTCAAGCGAACACTAAGAGATTATTTTCCAAAATTCACCCCTTAAGCCCCCCAAAAATTTAATATTAATTTTCTAATTTAATTTAATTTAATTTTTTAATTTTCGTTTAACGTTTTTTAGGTCTAAATATAAAATAATGAAGGAACCTTATAACTACATATATATAAATAAATAAAAAACCCTTATAAACTAACTAAAAGTACCTAATCTAATGGGCGTCAAAAAACTCTTCCGCATCGCCGTCGACTGGTAAAGTGGCCAAAAGTGCTTTCTGAACGACTTGTTAACACTTCGTGTGACCCAAGGGCTGGCTTTTACCTTGGGCTGAGAATAAGCATTGCCATACAGCGTGGCAATGCAGCTAGTCTTTTGGGCACTCTATTTTTAATTTTAGTTTTATTCTACCTTTATTTTTCCTATCAGGTTTACACACAGTGTCTATATTTCTTTTTTCAAATTCTCCTTTCGCAGGTATACTAAGAAAGATTTCAATAGAAATAAGCATCACTTATGTACTTATTTTTCTGTTTCTATCAATATTTAGCGAATTGCTAAATAAATAAATAGACTATTGGTACATATACTTTAACTAGCAGTAGAAAATTGTCGCAGAGGAACATAATCCAGGAATAAAAACCTATATACTATTCTAAGACATGGTTCACCGGTATGCCAAATATCATGGAAATTCGTTCAGCATGTACTGTAGCTGAACTTACGGCTGTTCTAAGATGGTCAGTCTGAAATTAACCTCTTCGATCTTTAGCACTTGAGTACTCGTAAAAATATAAATGGTTTTAAAAAAATAAATGCCATTAGCAGTTGTCATTACTGTTAACTTATCTTTTCCTCACGATATTCACCGTTAAGAGCAGTGGTGATAAATAAAATAGTCTAAGTAAAGCACTTGTCTAGGTTTGAATCTACGACAAACAACACGTAAATCAGATACAAAACAAAGTACTATGCGTTCCACATAAGACTAGGAAAGCCAATAACCTCGACCTGTCAAATATTGAGTGAAAAATACGGTTTGCAAAAAAATCTAATATTGAGTGAAAAGTACGGTTTGCAAAAAAATCTTATTTATGTATCAATATAGTTTTTTTTTGCTTTGTATTTACTAAGCCTTACTTAATTTAATATGAAGTGAAAACTTTATTGTTTAATAAAAATTTGCTAAATATATTGTTTAAAGTAATGACTTTAAACAATATATTTAGCTAATTTTTCTTTGAAATAAATTTTAAATTTTGAAAATAGTTTTTCTTTTAAACTATTAATGTAGTTTAAAAGAAAAACTATTTTCTTTCTAATGTTATTGTTAGGAACAATTCGCCTTGTTCTTCCATTTACCACTACTCAGGCACATCACACAGTGACACAGAGATAAACAAAATTGAAGAACTGGATTCTGATTAAACTTTTATCGTTCACGGTTCGTAAACTAATTAATTATTTTAAGTCTTTTCACCCTACCCAATCTTCGAATTCGAAGACATGTGACATCCACCAATCCGCACTGGGCCCGCGTGGTGGATTATGGCCCATTCCCTCTCCTAGAGAGGAGGCCTGTGTCCCTGCAGTGGGAACATTAAAAGGCTGATGATGATGATGAATCTTCGAATTGACAGTATGTCGTGACGTCACAACATGGCTAACAATCCTATTCTTATTTGGAACACATTGTATTAACATTAAAAATAACATAGCCTGTCAAAATAATATCATTCTCTAACGTTCTTTTACGTATATGACTTTGCGTCAAATTTCAAAAGACGTATTTAACGTACAAATTCTAACAAGCTGGCTTCTGAATTATTAAGTTACTGCGCCTGTAAATACGAGCACAGAAATGGTTCCTGTATGCATATCGAACTGAAACAATGGACTCGGACAACAATAGCCGAATATACCGTAACAGCTATATTGTAAATAAACGTTATTTTGTAGACGAGACGTACGGCTGAAATGTAGCCAAATGAAAAACGAAATGACGTTGCCCGCTGTGGCTAGAACATGGCGCAGACGGAGGGTTGCAGTTAGAGAAAGCTTTTCAAGTCTTAAATTTTAGACAGTGTTGTTGTATAGCATAAAGCAAGCATAAATATCATGTACTGACCAGCAGATTCCTGGTTTAGTTAGTCTCGTAGTAAAAGTTGTTTATTCAAATTAGTCGCGCGACAGCAGCGTTACTGCCGCGCAGATGTCGTGCTAAAAACTAAATTGCTATAAACTAGTGCTTGACTGCGATCCCACCTGATGGTAAGCAGACAGGCAATCATTGATGGTAAGGCGCACTAGTTTATTAAGAGCCTATTCACTCTAGCCTTGAAGCCACCTAAATTATAATCGGACGGAAAGACTGCAGCCGGCAAACTGTTCCAGTCCCTCGATGCACGCGGTATAAACGACGAGGCAAAACGCTTAGTCCGGACCGTAGATGTCTCAACAACGTAAAGGTGGATATTTGCCGTACATCGGGATGTCCGATGGTCCGCGGCTAATTTGAAGGCGCCATTTGTTTCGGTCACTATAATGACTAGTTATCCCATATAAAAATTTTTAAAATACCTCTTTAATTCTTTATTGTACAAAACAACTTATATAGATACAATGATTTGACAATATACAATGATTTGACAATACCCCATAAGCTGTGTAAAATTATAATACTAATCAACTCTATGACATTTTTAAATAAATGTACTTAATGTTGTTGTTTAATAAAGTAAAAAAAAAAATTAAAAAATGTTGAATTCACTTTTTTCTTCATACACATGTAGCTGCTCAGCTGAGCTCAGATGGCAGCTGAGCAGCTATAATATGTTAGTTCTAATTTTAATGAATATTGTGTTTTTAATTTAAAATGTCACTGGAGTTTTTTTATGGTGAGAAAAATCTTCCAGTGGTTTCTCATTGGTGGAGCGCGAAATAATGTCAAACTCTTACTGACTAAACGACCCACCTCGTTCCTACTTAGCCTTCATTCTGGGACGGACTTCGGACCTTCCTTTTAGAGGCTAATTCATGGCCCCAGTAGTCCACCGTGTCCCCCGGGCGGTACCTACAGTACGGCTGTCGGATCTTGGTGAGTCTGAATTTAGGCTCTGCGAATATTAGCGCTTGAAAACTCGTAAAAAAATAAATGGTTTAAACAAATAAATACAATTTCCAGTTGTTATCAGTGTTAAAAACTGGTATTGGCATTTTTTTTTTAAACCTTTAGTTTTCAGATAGAGTAGAGTATACCAGTGTTGACGTATGGCTCTGAAACGTGGTCGCTTACAATGGGCCTTATAAAAAGACTCAAAGTCACTCAAAGGGCAATGGAAAGGGCTATGCTCGGAGTATCCTTGCGTGATAGAATCAGAAATGAGGATATCCGCAAGAGAACCAAGGTTGCCGACATAGCGAAAAGAATCGCCAAACTTAAGTGGCAATGGGCAGGGCACATTGCACGCAGAACGGATGGCCGCTGGGGCCGAAAGGTTCTGGAGTGGCGACCGCGTACCGGAAGACGTAGCGTTGGAAGGCCTTCCACAAGGTGGACCGATGACCTGGTCAGGGTTGCTGGAAGCCGATGGATGCGAAACGCACAGGACCGGACTTTGTGGCGGCGCTTGGGGGAGGCCTATGTCCAGCAGTGTCAGTGCAGCAGCATGTCCGTCTTTCGGCTGAAATGATGGAGAGTATAGAGATTTTTAGCGCTAAAATTCGTAGAGCTAACTTCAGACTCGCCAAGACAGGTACACAGTGATCCCGGGCGTCCCCTCCATACGAATCTGGTGCAAGAACCTCTCGAACTTGCCACGTCTGATGAGGACCTGCGCCATGTAATTGGGGTTGATTTTATACAGTTTAAAATAAAAATACAAATTGAAACAAACAAATTAGGAAATCTACCTTAGTCATTTTGCATAGTCGTTGGCTAGTGAGGCTCCTTCCTTCATCATACAAGTAGGTACAATTGTATTCGATCCTAGGAAAACATTTGTGTGACGATGTTTCATAGAGAAATAGTGTATTAACAAAATAACACACAATAAATGAAACCCAACATAGCGACCCTGAAAAGGCCTTTTCAGGTAAACTTAGATTTCGGACTATATTGTAAGCCATACGATAACACACAAAGCAATGCCGCCACTGTACAGTGTACACCGCGGCGGTCTTATCACAGTAAGCGTTATCTACCTGACGTACCTAGGGGAATTTATCAAGTAAAATCATAGCACGTCTACTCTCTAACATAAACTTGTCTTAGGTTTGATTAACCCCATTTTCTGGGGTTGTGCAGAACCCCAGAAAATAGGGGTCTTTAGGATTGCTAGCAAAGGAAAAGGCCGACCGCATAAGGCAACGCTACGGCGCTTACGCCCTGGGAACCGTAGGCGCGGGCTTGCAGACGGCGAGCATTGGTTAGTTCGCTGTCTGACCATCCGGTACCCGTCCGAATCGCGGATACTGATCCCGCGCGCCTCAAGCAGTGCTCAGCAAACTGTAGGGACTTAGCAGGGTCGAAGCCTACTGCGGCCAAGGGTCTGGGTTTGAAAGGAAAACTCTGCCTACTTCGTATCGGCAATGAAGAAACGGGGTGGGTTTTAAAGGAGTAAAAGTCTGACTAGAGTCAGCCTCCTAGCCCACCCAAGGGCGGGAGATATCATTGGATGTTTTCCCCCACCGAAAAAAAACCCTTATAAAATCACTTTGCGGTCCGTCTGTCCTTCAGCCACTCTGTACGTGAATCCGTTTAAGAAGAACCTTTCTCTCACAATAATAATAAATATATATGATAATCATTACATAGTATAAAACAAAGTTGCCTACCGCTGTCCCTATGTATGCTTAGATCTTTAAAAGTACGCAACGGATTTTGATGAGGTGTTTTTTAATAGATAGAGTAATTCAAGAGGAAGGTTTATGTGTATAATACATGTATAATATATCAATATCCAGTACCCGAGCGAAGCTGGGGCGGGTCGCTAGTACGTAATACATTTAGTACTCAAGTTTTCTACCCCTTGGTTCGATACAAACAAATCAAATTTCTGAGTCAACACAATTTAAAGATAAGGCCGTTTATGGCTTATATTTTGACGCTCGCAAGGACATTAAAAGCCGATGGGGTACGTCGCATTGACCTAGAATCATAAAGTTTTCAAGACGCAATACCATGTAGCACAGTAAACAAAAAAAATTAAAACTTTATGTTATTATTTTGTGGTTAAACTGTAAATTTCTTTATTAAAGTTCTTTGAAAGAGTCGGAATACAACTCTTTCAAAGGAATAAAAATTCAAGGGTTCTTCCCGTTGACCTAGAACACTGAAATTTTGCTTTGAAGCAAGGCCTTCTAGCACGAGTATAGGAAAAATTCTAAAGACCGAAAATTTGTGATTACGTCATATAAAAAATCGATCGGAAAAATCTTCGAGGCTTGACAATTGAAGGCTTCGAGGCTCGAATTACTGTTAAGAGTGTGTCCCGCAAGTAAAAAGTTTTTCTTTCTTTCTTTCGAAGAGTTCATACGAAAGCGTAGCATTGATCTGAGAATTTTTTTCTTCCCTTTGTTTAATTATTTATTAAAATTCATGCAACACAAAGGTTCAAAATCATATTTGATGCGCTAGGCGCTCTCTTGTGGGGTTGTCCGAAGAGTTATTGCAGCTCTGGAACGCAGAGGGCAACTGAAGGACAACGGATCACTAAAGTTTAATAAAATACTCTTTTTTGTTACCTACGGATTAAGCGTTTCACCTCGTCATTTTTTTGTGTGTAGTTTTATTTTTTATATCATTTAATTTTTTTCTTGTTTGATTTTTAAATCTTATGACATTTTTACTTTTTTCATTTAAGTATGTATCTTTTGTGACATTTTTGTTACATTTTAATTTTTACCCGACTGCAAAAAAGGTTATGTCTTTCTTAATTCTTCATATATACTACTCAAAATTTTGTACTTTAACATGACCCCTCTCTATGACACCTTTATTTTTTTACCCCTTTTTGCTTAAATCATTTATTTCTTTATACCGAGTATATCGAAGGACTGGAACCTCGAACAATTAGCATGCAACGGTATTCCCTTCCGATTACAATTTAGAGTTTTTCAAGGCAGAGTGATTAGACTTCACGCTGTAGGCATCACTACTTACTATCAGGTAAGAACAGAGTCAAGTCAATCTCTATCAGTCAGTTAGCGTTAACAGGTTTGTGTTGCCCGTGAAGACATAAAAAAATACTGCAAGTTTATAAATATTAACAGTATTTTTATAAAAAATAATAATATTTAACTGCCTTTTTTTGGATTGAAAACCGACTGCAACATAGGTATATAATCAGGCCAGGAAATCAAAGATGAAAGAAAAAAAGGAAAGCGTTTACATTATAAACATGGAAACAACAAACACCTTAAAATTAAACAAAATTAAATCGACATTGAATATTGCCAAAAGTGCAGGGAAGTGTCCCTTCTTGCCTGCATTAATATTTTTAATGAATTTGATGATTAGTCGTACTTATCTTCCCGAATCATAGTACGTAACTCATCACTGAGTTGTGATGATGATACAGTAAGGCACTCCAGTAAATGCTTGTACTCAGCAGCAAGCTGACCTCAGATCATGACGACGATTTCAGTCATCAGTCAGTCATTTTAGGCGAAAGATGTCCACATTTGGTCATAGACTTCCCCCAATAATCGCCATATTTCATCACCACCGATACCCGCAACGGCCTTTGTCATCAGTTGATGACAAAGGCTATCATCAATCACCGATCCACCTTGTAGGAGGCCTTCCAATTTTGCTGTGCCCGACAGGATCCATATTTATCTTGTGAAATTTTATACCATCTATGTACATAATATGGAATGCAATAAAGAATTGAGTATTGAGTATTGCGTCTTTCGGTAAGCTGTCGCCACTGCAGAACCATTCGTCCCCACGGCCATCCGTTCTGCGAGCAATATACCCGACCCATTGCTACTTAAGTTGAGCGATTCTTCGGTCTATGACAGTAACCTTAGTTCTCCCGTGGAAGACGATGACTTACTCTCTTTTTTTAATAGGATCTGCCCCACAACACAACGGCTCAGAATAGAATCGACACAGCGCACAAATACTACATGTCGGTGGAAAGCAGGGACATGCACGATCAGATGGCCGACGTGCAAGTGTTCCACGCGAGCGCAAGACTTTATGACATTATGTTTACTGTGAGTATATCGCGCAACTAACAGAGTAGATTAACTTTAAGCGAAAACTACATTGCACGGTCGTCCGCCATAAACACCGATCTGGACGCGTTCGTCTCCATACATTTTATAAGGAAAATACACTCTTAGAACGCCCGGAGCGTCCCAGGGCTTGGATCAAGTAACCAGATAGATAGACCTATAAGTTCGTATTTTTATCCTAAACTACGATTGGACAACTTTAAATGTCAAACTGCAGAAAATTGGGAACATATTTCTAGAGTGAGACATTCTGAGTTGTCAAATCGTAGTCTAGAATTAAAAAACGAACTATAAGAGTGGAGTTTCTATATAAAATGTATGGACATGGAAGCGCCCAGATCGGCATTTGTGGCGGACGTCCGCGCAGTATAGTTCTACCTTCATGTACGACCAGTGCAAATACATGCACGTACATCGTAAGTACCTACTTATCATCAGGTCGTTGGGTTGATACTTGCAATGACTTCATCATAGATATAACACAATTTAAATTTCGTAAAAGTGTTGATGTTGACACCGTTCCCCGTCAAGATTTAAGTCAACAACTACCAGAATCTAAATGAAATTAAAAACTTGATCATTAAGTCAAACGTCAGAATTAACTAAAATGGACAGCAGACTGACAAAAGTAATGTTAACAGTACTGTGACAGTTTGTGATGGATGATTTATATTTTAGCGAAAACGAACAGTCGTTGATTTTAGCCCCATTTTATTGGTAAACAAAAGTTGTGCAACGAAAAAAAATTGAAGATTATGTTTTGTTGTCACGTAATATAGGGAACACAGGAGAGTTCGAGTTTCGTCTGTTTAGTGATCGCAAGTGTATCTACAGTAAATCCTAAGACATAAGGATAAAAAGTGCTACAAGATTTTTTGATTAGAAATTGTCTGCCTCTGTATGTTACCCAGAATTTGGAAGTTTTAGGTATGGTACCCCAGTGCCATCAATCACAACAGCTATTTTAGTCTGATGTATTTTCGCACGCACTTGATTTAAAAAAAAAAATATACATATATATAAAATTTGTTTCTAACAAATTAACAAAATTTATTTAATTTTTTTGCGGTAAGTACATGCCGAGTATCGAGAATAACTACCATAACTTTAAAATACGAGTAGGTTACTGAAACGTAACCTTTCATTTTATTAACAACTAGCTGTGCCCGCGACTTCGTCCGCGTGGAATAGTTACTTTGGGCATCATATTTATTTTTGCAAACAACCTCCTCAGCTTTATAAATTATAGCTGTTACCCACGACTTTGCCCGTGTCAATTTCTGTTATTATTTTAGACAATTTAGTTTTTAAAAGAACATAATTATCTAAAAGTACTTCATAGAGCTACACCCTCCACTTGGGCACGCCATAATCTCGGCGGTAAGTCCCCTCTTTGAGGCGTGATATCTATCACGGCATCCTCACCTTCCGCATGACGTAGGTTCTCACCGGACATGGGAAGAAGGAAGAGACGCTCGGGTGTCGCCACTGTATGGTCAGCCCGGAGGATACGGTGGAGCACACGGTGGAGGTGTGCCCCGCTTGAGAAGAGCATCGCCGTGTCCTCGTGGGGGTGATCAGCGGTGGCGACCTCTCGCGTCGGGCCTTGGTTCAGGCCACAGTTCGCAGCGAAGAAGAATGGCAAGCAGTCGCCTCCTTCTGCAAAGCAGTAATGCTCGTAAAGGAGGAGGCCGACCGCATAAGGCAAAGGCAACAGCGCCCTCGCCGTCACCGCCGCGATCCCGCCGATATCCGGTCTCCGTAGACGCTGGCTTGTGGACGGTGAGCAATGGGTAGCTCGCCGTCTGGTTGTCTGGTAACAGGCCAGACCGAGACCAAGTCGTCGACGGCGTGCACTGCTCCCGCGCGCCTCAAGGTGTTGTCAGCAAACTGTGGGGCTCTTCAGGGGCGAAGCCTCCTGCAACTGAGGGTTGGTGCGAAAGCGTTATACCGGGGCTCTGGGAATAAGGCAAGGGAGGAACGGGGTAGGTTGTTTAGTCAGTAAGAGTCTGACACTGTTTCCCTCTCCGCCCAAGAGCGGGATTCGTCATTGGATGATTTTTACCTACCATAAAAAAACCCATCCGCGCCGCCCGCAAGCAACTCCTCTCCTCGCCCGCCGGCCAGGCGCAGCGTCAAGTTTATAGCATCATGCATCGCGTGTGAATTTTATATCGGAGTTATTTTAAAATTGTAATATTTTCTAAGATGTTCATTGAAATTAAATGATGTCAAAGACAATTTTGTTTACAATAACATACTCTTAATCAACAACACATTTATTTGGATAAAGATTATATTATTATGTTGATACAACTCTAACAAATAATCGGTAAAAATTGGCTAAATTTGATTCGCATAAAAACGGTTCTAGTAAGTTAATCTTAAAAGATAGACATATACTGTCGCGGAGATTTTTTTAGATCATTTTAAGAGGAATAATTTTTTCATACATATTTTTTTGGTATCTTAAACCGTTTTGGCAGCGCACGCACCGGAAGCCCTCAAAGATTAATAATTTTCCCCGTTTTTTCCACATTTTCCGTTGTTTCTTCGCTTCTATTAGTCGCAGCGTGATGTTATATAGCCTAAAGCCTTCCTCGATAAATGATCTATTCAACACAAAAAGAATTTTTCAATTCGAACCAGTAGTTCCTGAGATTAGCGCGTTCAAACAAACAAACAAACAAACTCTTCAGCTTTATAATATTAGTATAGATTAGCTTTTGTCAGCGGCTTCGTCCGCGTATATAAAATATAGCCTATATCACTCAGCAGTAAAGCAGCTTTCTATTGTTGACAAAATTGTTCGAAACGGACCAGTAGTTCCAGAGATTACCTCCTTCAAACAAAAAAAACAAACTTTACCTCTTTATTATATTAGTGTAGATTCTATTTGAGCAGGAATCTTCGTAGAAACTGGTTGACAACAAAGAGATATTATTTAATGTCTTTGGTTGACAATGAAGACACCGACGGTGAGGAATTAGACTCAGCCTGGTGACATACTGTGTGCTGACGTGTAGATAGCAATGTACGGCTCAAAAGCTTCACTTTAAAATGAAAATTAATACATAGCTATGCATTTTCCTTCTTTTAAACTCTTGAGCCCCAAGCGACGCCGGCGTTCGCACACCTATTGTCTTTCTAATATGTCTTTAATTACGGTATTCGAAAGGTTAAATTGTTACTAACCAGTGTAGGGATAAAATAAAGCTTTTGTCAGCGGCTTCACCCGCGTACATAAAATATAGCCTATGTCACTCAGGAGTAAAGCAGCTTTCTATTATTGCTAAAATTTCTCCATCCGGACCAGTAGTTCCAGAGATTACCTCCTACAAACAAAAAAACAAAAAAATAAAAAAAACAAAAAAAACAAACTGTAGATTAATAAGAATGAAAAACAAGAAGAGTGTCAGAATGGAGGGGGTAAGTGGTCAAAAGAAAGAAGGAGAGACCTTGCAACAGATGGGAGGAAGAAATTAAACGCATAGCGGGTCCTGAACTACTGAACGCAATGCCGGCGTGCAGTGGCCCGACAGAACTCTATGTCGAATCACTTTATCTCGACTAATATCCACAATTAGAATATACAGAGGGCCACACGTGTCGTTACAATAAATATCTCTACCTGATTATTACTTGACAGGCTCCACGAATCTTAGCTCAGCTAGACAAGCTGGATGACCTGACCCCGAGGATCCTGGTGAAGAAGCTCAAGGACATGGAGATCAAACCTGTGCATCTTGGAGTAGCTCTACTGATACAGGTAAATTAACACATACCTACATACAAGTAACTGTACTTTATATATGTTGGTCCGTAAGATATAGGTACATATAGGCTAAGATGCCTGAAAATCAATGTCAATAGATATAATTATATAACAATCAATGCTACCTTTCGTTGTAATTTTATAACTCAAAAACGGGTTCACCTATCCAATCCAAATGTACACAAAATCGGTCGAGCGGTTCTTCATTTATCACATTTTTCTGTTGTCGGGAGCGAAGCCGTGTGCAAAAGCTAGTAAATTTTTTATATTGTTATTATTAATAAAAACTGAAATTTCCAGCATTAATTACTACTTTTAAAGACCAGGAAGAAAGAAAAAATACGTTTTATTTATGATTCGCAAAAGAAAAATAAAAAATTGAAAGAAAAAAAATATTAACAACACATTATGACTAAATTGACATTACAACTATCCGAATCTCCTAAATCAGCGAAATTAAAAAAAAAATATCGGGCAGATTGGTCCACAGATATTTACTCGAACCTTACATACTCCACATGTGTAAAGTAATTCTGTAACCAAAAAAGCAAGAAGTTATGAATTCGATTGTATTTATGTTTTTTTTTTTTTTTGTTGAGCAGGCTGATATTCTAATAGGACTATTTGATACCACAGAGGTGTACACTCACGGACCAGAGACTAGAGAAAGAAGTAGATAAAAAGCAAAATAAATAACAGTAATAAATTAAAATATATTTTAAAAACACTAAAACAAAAATAAAATAAGAAAAAACCAACGAAAAATTTCACCACTGGGGGGTCCAGAATCATGTAATGGATCTATGGTATTTTTCACTATTAATTTATTTTTCTTTTTAAACAGTACCATCTCCGCAACACCGTGAACTATGCGATCAGGTCCAAGTCTCTGGACATCCTCTCCACGAAACCGCAGCAAGTGGGCCCGCAGGTGATCGACATGCTGAAGGCGCTGGCGTCCAGACTGCTGCCCGTCGCGGAGCTGCTGGACATCCACCTGGCTCACTCCAGCCCCGCCTTCAAGGACACCTGTCCCAGCACCTGGCTCGGGATCGTTAATAATAAACAGCCTTGAAATTATTTAATAAAGTATTAGTAATATAAGTCTTGACATAGTTCCTGGTAACCGGTCCATCCACTATCCACCCTATTTTTTTGGTAGGTAAAAATCATCCAATGATGAATCCCGCTCTTTGGCGGAGCGGGAAACAGTGTCAGACTCTTACTGACTAAACAACCTATCCCGTTCCTCCCTTGCCTTATTCTCAGAGCCCCGGTGTAACGCTTTCGCAATTATTCACCCTTACGTTGTTGAGACATCTACGGTCCAAACTAAGTGTTTTGCCTCATCGTTAATACCGCATACGTCGAGGGACTGGAACAGTTTGCCAGCTGCGGTCTTTCCGTCCGATTATAATTTTGGCGTCTTCAAGGCTAGAGTGAATAGGCTCATAACTAGTGTGCCTCATCAACGATTGCGTCACTGCTTACTATCAGGTGGGATTGCAGTCAAGCACTAGTTTATAGCAATTAAAAAAAAAACTTGAGACTCCAAAAACCATAGCCCTCAATGGTAATGTACAACTTGAATGACCTTGAAAAACTTAACCACCGTCTTGTAGGTACATACTGGTGTACGAAATTGGGACAATTTCTTGCCATCGAATGAGAGCTAAATCGCTGGCTAGTTATAAGCAAAAATATATTATTCTAACACTTCAAGCAAGCCAAATTTTCCAATTGATTCTTATCTGACATCAGTCTTTCGACCTACAGACATACGAACGTAAGTCAAACTGTTTTCGCTTGAACTTCGATAGAACTTATTTTAGTTTTTTTTTTTTCTTACTTTATTTTACCGCTGACGTGGTGGGCCGCGCATTTTTCAATAGTATACATGATAATTATTTATACAGTATTTTTTTTGAATTGGCATTCGTCATGCCCTCATCTTCACTTAAAGCTAAGCTTAAAAACTACGCGAGTCCACCTCAGACTCTTACTAACTTATTTTACTTAGAAACTATCGCATTCGTCTACATTACTGTTATTAGAGATCATAAAACTAGAACTTTAAAAACCATTTATAACTTTATGAGGTAATAGACTTCAGCCCTCCTTCAAGAGCGTGAGAGGGCGTGAGGGCTGCCTCCCAACGTACTTGACATAACCTTGAATATATATATGTCGGCCCAATTGGGCGCCTAAGGAGTTCGTCAAAGTCGTCGGCATCTAATCAAATGGCTAAAGAACAAGTAGCCATGTTGCTGATCGTAATGTTTAACCAGATGGCTGAACGTTGTTTAGTTTAGTAGGGTTAATTTGAATTACTTGGCTGAGTCATAAATAGTCATTTCGAAAGGGCTAGGCTGTTAAGCGTTGAGTGATTTGATTTCAAACAACTATCAGCCTAGGCATCCAATTGAATGTCGGCGTTTAACGAACTCCCTAGGCGTAGAATTGGATGGCTAATTTAATGAGATGGCTGACTCTACCTAGGTGTTACAGGTTCTTTTTGTAATCTCTCGTTACGTAGGCCTTATTATACTTTACGTAAGAAGCAGTTACAGTTAGGTACTTAAACTCTTCCCAAACTTCCAACTTTACTATTTCAACTGGATGGTCTGAACTACAGAAGCAACTGTATCAATTAAGTGAGAAATTAGACACGTGCTGGCTTTGATGAAGAAACAAACTAAGGAAAGTTCATCATACTTGACATAATTATTGTCTAGACTTCTATACAATATGTCATAGTCACATTGTATAACTGGCCATTTCAAGATATAGCCAAGGTTTAATTAGGTTAGATATGGTGAAATTTGTTTTTTTTTTCCTTATAAGAACAAATTTCTTAATTCTACAATACAATCTAGCCTAAGACTAATAAGAAATTTAACTCTAACTTATTTATCCAAATAATGATGCAAATGTGGTGCTTTTCATTTATATTAAAATAAATAAAATTTCAGTAAGTAACCAACCATCATTACTTGAAATGGCCGGCATCATTATGAAAGAGCCAATTATACGATATGGCTACGACATACATGAAATTTCCAATGATGTGAAAGGATTAAAAAAAACTGGGCAAATGACTTGCACATTGAGAGTTCCGTACAAACTAACTTATGGTAATAGAATCGAGTTTCGAAAATTAGAGAACATTTTCGAATCGGAAAGATATTTTTTATGACGTAGATATGTAATTACAAATTTGCAGTTTTCAGATTTATTCCTATATTAGTATTAAAATACCTATGTAAAAATTCAAGACTCTAGATCAACGGGAGTACACTGTAAATTTTCATTCCTATCAGAGTGTCGAAATACACGTTTTTTTGCGACATTACAAAAGCCGTATCTTTTTTTCATAAACTATGATGTCTGATTTTTCACAGCTTTGTACTTGAAGCTGTGAATGTGTATGTACTAGTCGATGTCTCCACGCCATCCCGAAATAAATGGTATTGACAGACAGATCAACAACAAAATGAACCTATAAGGAGTCTGTTTTTTCCTATTAAGGTACGGAACCCAAAAAAGACAATAGCGAAATACAAATAAGTCCAATTATCCATCCCAACATGGAACCGCAATAATTATAGTTCAGCCGGGCAGTTTTATTACACTGTGTGTCCAAAACGAAACGAACAAAGAGATGGCATTTTTGCGCAGATCGTAGCGATAACTGTGTAGTTGCTGATTACCACATTTGGCACCGGCTCCAGTCTGTACTCCCAGGATAATATTAACAGCATGTACTTACGAGAGAGGGGGATAAGTGGATAGGGCTTTTGTATGTGATGGTGTCGTTACTGCCTCTTGTCGATACGAAGCAAATCTTCTTGACTACACGAGTGCGAGTATGGTGTTTTGCATACTTGTTGTCGACACTTTGATAGGGATACTGAATTTAGGAGAATTTACCTTAGGATAATTAGTTAAGATTTATAAGTAATGTAGTTATGAATGGAAGAAACAAACATGTTGCGACCCCAAGTAACATGGAATAAGGATAGGATGATGACGATGATAATGATGGTGTTTATTTCTTTACACGCATGTGGTTTTAATTTCAACTCGATATCTGTGGAGGTATCGATTTGAAATTAGGACCATACTCAGACTTACGGTCCCATGAAGCTGGCAGAAAAAATCAAACTGAATTGAAAAAAAAAACAGATACGGGCGTTTATATCTCAAAAAAACGTATAGTTTGAAACTCTCAAGGGAATCCAAGTTCATAGGGCAAGGTCCCGTTGACCTAGAATACTGAAATTTGGCCTGAAGCAAGCACTCCACTATTTTGTAAATACATCACAAAAAATAATCGGTTCGGAAAATGTATATACAATATTTTTATATTTTTAAATTGCATTTATTTGTTTAAACCACGTATTTTTTACGTGTTTTCAAACGCTAAAATTCGAAGAGCCTAACTTTAGACTCGCCAAGATCCGACGGCCATACTGTACAAGCATTGCACACACGCATACGTGTAACACGCCCGATTTGCACGTAGAACGACGTTGTGTGGCGTGGATCACGTGTAGCTCTACAAGTCTAGCTGCCATATAAAATTTTAATGTATGGAGACCGACGCGCCCAGATCGGTGTGTGTGGTACGTGTGTGCGCAGTTGTAGTTCTAGCATTTTATTGCAAATCGAAGTGATTGTACCTATATTGTATTTAAAACTAATTTTTAAACTTGACGCTGGTCGCTTCTTGGAGAGTGTGGACAAAAATTACATGAGTTGATTCCTCGAACTCTTTTCTATCATCGGACAATCCAACGCACGGCGAGTAACCATCCTTACGTTGTTGAAACCTCTACGGTTCGGACTAAGTGTTTCGCTTCATCATTCATTCCGCGGAGATCAAAGGACTGGAAAAATTTGCCTGCTGCGGTCTTGCCATCCAATTATAATTAGGGTGTCTTCAAGGCTAGAGTAAATAGGATTTTAATAAACTAATGCACCTCCCCATCAATGATTGTATCACTGCTTACCATCAGGTGGGATCGCAGTCAAGCATTAGTTAAAAAAAAACTGGCTAAATACACAAACCGTAAGAAGCCAAAAAGAAAAAAAAAACAGAGTATCGTTGTCCGACTGGTCAAATAGTTTCTCAGTTCTGAGCCATGAGCTCAGTCTGTGTCCATACCAATCTGTTGCTGGAGCCGCTCCAACTAATGAAGATACGGAGAGCCAGCACTACTCGCGAGGAATTTTAAGTTGTTCAAACAATAGGTGGCTTTTCTTAAAACATCTTTGAGGCTATCCAATTTGCGGATTATTTATTTTTAAAGATACGAGTTTACTCTCGTAAGGATTAAGAAGAAGACTGATAATATAAATTAGTACATACTAGTGCAGAAAGTTTATCATTGCGACTAAGGCGGAATTCGCACGAGGTGTAGGCGAGTGAGAGATATGGGCTGCACTGACAAATGTGCACGCGTATCAAACGACTTTTTTTGACGTTCATTGCAATAAAATTGTGGTGGGGGCGAGCAACCCCTTTTTTCACTAGTACGGAAAACAATCCATTGCATTCTTCGAAGCGATGCGATAAGAGCAGATTTTCGAGTAAAGAAATTGAAAAAAATCTATAAATCTATATCTTGAACAGATCTAATATTCACTGTTATAATAATATTAATATGCACAGCGATTCTCGGTACAAACAATCTATTTATGTAGTACGTGCGTTCGTACGTAGATACCGGACAATCGGTCGGGTCTAGGATACGGTCGGTTTTTATTAGACAAGGCAGATTTATCGACACGCCACAACACGTGATAATGAGACTGCGAGGATAGAGAGAAAGATTATTTGTGTTATTTCCTTTAACATAGTAATTAACTGGTGATGACTACCAATATGAAAATCGGATGAAAAAATATTGCATGTAGCATGTGAGAATGTTAAAATGGATGTGTAAAGAGAATGGATAAAGTGAGAAATTACTAGAGTAAAATGGGGTGAATAGAAACTCAGGGGGTAAATAGAAACAAAATTTTTATTAGGATTATTGTTTTGATTTCATATTTTTAGTTTCAATAAAGCATTTTTGTTTTGAATATTAAATTTATGAAAAAATTTAAATGATTTAAACAATTTTTAAATAACATGAAAAAAAACACAAAATTTTGTTTCTATTTACCCCCGATTTGTTTTTAATAACCCCGTTTTACGGTATATAGGAGGAAGCTTAAAAATGGCACCAGTGACTGAAAAATAGATGAGGAATCAGACGAATGATTCCTCATCTCTCTCTCAGGGTAAGATCATGTGAAGAGGAGGGATGAAACGCATATCGGTAAAAGAGGTACCTATGAGTATACATGTGTATGGATGGAGAGGAAGAGGGAGAGGGAGACCAAGGAAAGGATTGAGTGAGGAGTGATATGAAAGAAATGGAAGTTAGTGATAGCGTGTTCGATAAACCTGAAAGTGCGAAAAAAGTCAGTGAAGTTCATTTCGACCAGTTAAGCGGATATATAATTATGTACTGACTAGCAGATTTTTCGCGAATTCAGGTTTGATCCTATAGTAAAAGTTGTTTGTTGTACACTTAAGTATCTTATATGGAACAATTTCAAAACATATTTTAAGTCACTTATTTATTTACATATTCTCTTCTATACAAATATTATTAAGAGGAAAGGTTTGATTTTTTGTTTGTTTGTTTGTATGAATTGAATAGGCTCCGAAACTACTTGACAGATTTGAAAAATTCTTTCACTGTTGGAAAGCTACATCATTCCTGAGTGACATAGGCTATATTTCATTTTCAAAAAAAATAGGCATCCTTACTAAAATTACGATAACGTAATCCAAGGTGTGAAAAAAATATCAAAAAACTACCTTACATCGCGTGCGCTGCGAAAACTATTGATGATAGAACAAAATGATATACTACATTTTTTTTAGAACACACCATTATCTACAAAAAATCAGCGGCAGCATATCTGTAACTATTACAGTCATGTCACAATAAGCGTTTTTTTATTGAAAAAAAGAAATTAAAATACCACCGCTACAAAAAGCTCTTTATTTGTACCTTGGTATTAACCCTTATCAAAATAAGCTTCAATATCTTTATATTACTTTTTGAATTATTCGATTCTGACAATTCATTCAAAAGATATCACGAGTTAAAAAAAATTAAAAAATAAACTGTATTTATTTTGCTGCCACAAAATAAAACAACATCAAATATTGTTTACAGAGAAGCTCTAACAAAATAAATGTATTTTCTTTTAGGGTTATGCCCTCAATAATTGAAAAAAGAAAACAAAAAAATAAAAAAAATACATCAAAAAAAGGAAAAAAACCCCAAAAATATACAAAAAAAACACATAAATACAAAAAAAATCATTAAATAATATCTGAATTTAATTATTCTTATTTTTTTTTATTTACTCTTTTTTAGAAGCTCGACGCAAAAAAGGATGAATATGTGTCATATTATTATTATTATTATGAATGTGTTAAAATTAACAAATCTAAATGTAATGTTTAATGCCCGTGCGAAGCCGGGACGGGCCGCTATCATACTAATATTATAAATGCGAAAGTAACTCTGTCTGTTACGCTTTTCCGCCTAAACCTCTCAACCGATTTTGATGAAATTTGGTACAGACAATCTTTAGACCCTGAGAAAGAACATAGGCTACTTTTTATCCCGGAGAAATCAGTAGTTCCCAAGGGATAGCGCGCGATAAACACTTTTTGTGACAAACCGAAAAACACGCGGGCGAAGCCGCGGGCGGAAGCTAGTATTCTCTAATTAACATGTCAAAGAAAATATTTACAAATATTATAATTTCAATAAACACTGCACAAGCAACAAAATTAAACATTTCCTAACACCGGGGAACGATAAAAGAAAATCAGTATAGAACGTAACGCGGTGACGCCATCGCCCTATATTATGATATCGGCGAAGCTCGAACATGGTGAATCAGCGCACACGCATCGCTTGCTGCGATTTATGAGCGGACGGCAGTTGTCAACGCGCATAGACCACGGAACTAGCGGCGGTTTCCTGTTTTATTTTATTACCTACGCATGACTTGCAAAGTTCATTTGGAACTTCGATAAAACTCAGTATACGGGCAAAACATTCTCTAATATTTCAAGGGTCAAAAAATACTCAACTTGCAATTTTTCTCAATAATTTGTTCCAAATTTTTATGTCATTCTTAATTGTTTTTGTCACGTTTGACCTGATGAAAAAAAACCTGATGGTAAACGACGAGGTGGTCGATTATGAAGCACTCTTGACATGAAGATCCTTAGAGGTTGTAGCAGGTAAACTATGGCATGGTGCCAACGACAGCGATAACCGTCCGGGGTAGCTGCAGCAGTCGACCCATTGACACACGATTGCTACCGCTGATCTTTATTTGTTGGAATATCGACAACTACAGTTACCTAAGTTGCTCTCTATTCTTTTGATGCACGTGGCTATTATTAGTCTTTCGGCACTACAATGGCCTCCCTTTCGACTCTCAGGCCTCTGATTCAATGACAAGGTTGAAATATTTATGTCAAAATGTTCTTTTTTATTTCTCTCATTAAAATTGAAATAAAATTTTAATGAGAAAAAAAATCAGATCACTTTAATTAGAAGGTAATTTTGTTCTTATCTAATTTCAAGAATTTTACTGCTATTTTTTTACTTATAAAAAAAAACTGAGGCGTCTGTGACTGTCCAAGCTCTGTGGTCCCACTACCGCTTGTTCTCACATGAAACAAGCAATAAAAGTTCGTTTTAGACCAATGGCTTCTTTTTAAAGAAATCCTACAAGTTATTGGCTTGTAGTCTTGTACATTGACCCACTTGTTGACAATAAAAATTTGTTGAAAATTTTGAATAACAGTGACGAGAGAGCGAGTGACGAAGCTTTTATAATTTTAAAACTACCTCGCGCTTCATTAGAGTATATAAATGTCTTGTAAACTAGTTTTAAGAGCTGCGAACGTAAGTTTTTTCATAAATCTGATAAATATTATGTCCTTACCTTTAAATGTTGCTTTAATCTTCGGATTATCTTGGAATTATAAGTTCCAACAAATTTTATTTTACTCAATAGGTAAGTACTTACGTTATTCTTTTTCGAAATCATTCATTGGTTTTTTTGAGTTTTGTATTTTCTGTAATATCGCCGTATTTATAACAAATTTGTATGAAATCTAAAAAAAATCAGGATAGTATTTCACAGGACAGGATGTGAGTTGTATTTAGAAACTATGCATCTCAAACGGTATGCAATATTGATGACATTAAAGGTCTCTGCACACAGCCGGCGTGGCGTGGCGGGGTGCGGCGTGGCGGGGCGGCACGCTGCGTTGGCGCGGCGGCATCGGTCACACTGCGGGCGCTATCACGCCGACCGTATCGCGACGCTAATCATTCATCAAAAAGATGTTGAGCGATTCAGACGTGGAAACGCTCTTGCTCTTATTTGCGCTAGCTAAGAAAAAACAACGTAAACGGAAAAAAAAAAATGAAAATAAATCAAAACCGTCGTAATTATGGGGAGCCGCTTCTGACTTGTATTTCCGCTCGGCGCGGCGGCGGCGTGGCGCAACGGTTACTGTCGCGTCGAGCGGGACGGCTCTGTGTGGCGTCGTCCTTAATATCTAGAATATTACAACTGGTCTTAATTGCTAATGAATGAGATGTGAATTTTTCTATTTTTGTTTCAGTCATTTTCACGAGGAAAATTTTACCTCACGAATGACTTTTCATCTTCGAGCTCGAAGATGAAAAATTGTTCGAACGAAATTTCCGAAACGAAACCAATAACACAGTTTTTTGTTTGAAAAGGTTGCACCATTGCGTTGCGCTAAAACATTTTATTTTTATTAAATTTCATGGTTATAAATATTGCGATGATGTTACAAAAAATACAACACAGAAATCAATAAATAACCAAATTCGAAAAAAGAATAGAATAGTAAATGTAAAGTTTATTAGAACTTGAAAATAATCCAAAGTTATTCGATATTTTTGAATACTACAAGTCCAAATTTAATCACAGTTTAAATCTGCATTGTTATCAAATGATTTGACCAATACATGGTTACTGTATGAACTTTAAAAGAGACTTTGACCCCTGAGTTTGTTTCGGTGTTTCTTCTCAGGGTAGGAAACACTAGTTCAAACTGATGAAAAAATAATTGACAGTTACTTACATAAAAGTGTTTTGTAAAACTTATTTGCAAAAATAAATATAACTTATCAAAATAACCTAATAACTGCCACTGTTAAGATTTTACATTTCGTTTGCTTCAATTTTGTTTAATATTGCATGAAGTATAATTACGTGATTTGCAAATTCTACACCTGCAAAGGTAGTATATTATGTGATTCCGTCTAATATTAAGATCTAAATGTACCATGTACTCAGAAATAAACGATTCTATTCTATTCTAACCCTTTTTCAAAAACGAGATTTTCATAGGTAGACCCATTACTGTTTGATATATCTATGGGTAGACCTATTATACTTCACGGTTTATTTGGAAACAGTTGAAAAATGAGTGTTTTCCGTACATTATCTACTTTCATACCATCAAGGCGGCCTGACCAGCATTTTTCCATGCTGATGCGACAACACTGATAATGACCCCCATAACGTAATGTACACTCGTTTGTACGGTCAGCAGCGAGAAGCTGATAACACTGCTACATTTACATATAATCAAAATCACAGAAAAAAACATAAAGGAACTCATTTTTAGCACATAATGTCATCTAGTCCCAAGCTAAGCAAAGCTTGTGTTATGGGTACTAGGCAATTGATAAACATTCTTACATATTTCTAAATACATACCTACATATTATAGATAAATTACACCCAGACATAGAACAAATGATCGTGCTCATCACACAAACATTTGTTCTGGATGGGAATCGAACCCACGACCTCTGGTATAGCAGTCAGGGTCACTAACCACAAGACCAATAGGCCAGTCAAATAGAATTGAAACTAAAAATGGTTTCTGAGCCGCAACTTCTGTTTTCGCATACGTTATATAATCAAACGTGTAGAGATAGTATTGATTTAATTTAACAAAAAGTTTTAAGTGAGGTTCAGTTTTATTGTATAATATTATTGACCGTGTAATGGCCGCCTGAGAGCAGTGATGGCCGAGTAGAGGAGTGGTGGCCGAGTGGTAACGGCCCCGACTTACGAGTCGTAGGTCGCGGGTTCAAACCCAGCCAGGCGCATTACTTTGTATAATTTATTTCATCACCACTGCTCTCAAAACGGTGAAGGAAAACATCGTGAGGAAACCGGCATATCCTGGAACCAAAAATTCGAAGACATGTGACATCCACCAATCCGCATTGGGCCCGCGTGGTGGATTATGGCCCATTCCCTCTCCCAGAGAGAGGAGGCCTGTGTCCCTGCAGTGGGAACATTAAAAGGCTGATGATGATGATGAATGGCCGCCTTAGACCGACCATACGTGGTTCACGGCTTATTTGTACGTAGAGTCGCGTCGTGTCGCGTGGCGTGGCGTGGGCCACGTGTAGCTCTACAAGTCTAGTTTCTGTATTACATGTATTGAGACCGACGCGCCCAGATCGGCGGACGTGGCTCAAGTGTCCCTAATGTAATTCCACCTTAATCCACTAGGCTTATTTTTTTTTTTTTAATCAAATAATTTATTTGCGTAATACAGGTAGACAGATGTTACAAATAAATATAGAGAATCACTGCATTATTACCTAATAAAGTGTGCAAATATTGTACATGCTATGTTATTTTAATTCTACTTGACTGCTTATTATTATTAAATTATATTGAAAAATTAATAAAATCAAAAAATATTTAATATGTAAAATTTAGTAAATTGGACATAATTAAATATGCCATAAAATATGTCATAAACTTCGGTAGTACCTACTTTAAAAAACTTCACGATAACACGGTTTGGCGCAGTAGTTGAACTGCGGCGCTGCGTGTCGCGGGCTCTATTCCTGCACGGAACATATATTTTTATGGTAAACAAATAGTTGTTCCAAGTTTAAGAATATTTTGTGTATATTGTTATTACTAGTAGATAGAGAAATTTAATTGCAGACCATACTTCGTCGAGAATTAAACAAGGACACAGCGTTTTTCCGGGTTCAGAACCTGTGTACGTTTGATAACTCTTATCGGGATGCAAGCGGGGCGAGAAAAGCCGAGCTCCTACCTTTGGGTTTTAATATCTCATATATATTAAATTTGTAGGATGATATACTACTTAGGCTCAAACAGAAAACTCTCAAATAGGTGACACTAGTGTCGTCTCTTCGTTTGAGCACGTGTTGTTCATTATTAGTCGATAAAAGCAATAAGTTTCACGAAAGTTATAAGTATAGAAATTATACTAATATTATAAAGAGAAAAGATTTGTCTTTTTGGATTATGTTTATAATTAAAAATGTAAAACATGGTGGATTATTTTCAAAAATTCTCTCACCAGTACAACCCTACTTAATCAGTGAATACACTTACTTTAAAACGAGATCTTATCCCTAAACGCTTAATGCACGTAATTTACTGTTTCCTGTACTAGTGCGGAAAAACACACAAACAACATTATTTTGAATGTATTTATCGACCCCTACGAGTTGCGCGTCCACCACCATTTATAAATGGAGGTAATATAATAATAATAATTTCTTTGTAAATGTGTTGAAAAACGTCGTATGATACACGTAGTTTGTCACTAAGCTCCAAAACAACATTCTTTAACAAAGTTTCTCCACTTGTTTAAGGATATGTTATTTATTAAGCTAGATTGAAAACCAATTCGTTCCTACCTCTTAATGACAAACAAATAAAGATTACGTGTACAAATACTAACGCGTAGCAATACTCTTTCCTTTATTTTCTATACCCAATCCCCGGCAGACGAAGTGAACCCGTGTAATGTAAGTAACGACGGGTCCCAGGCGGCGCCGCGGGATACATATGTATGTCTCATTCCATCACGCAGCCCGTCCGGTCATTCGGAGGTTGATGTGCGAGGGTACATGGAGGTCGGAGAAGTGGAAGTGGCAACAAAGTCAATGTCAAAATATTTTTTTTTTCAAAAGGACAATTATATAAAAAAAAAATCTTAAATATAAACTAAACTAAAATAAATATTTACACCGAACCTAACTATGTACATATAATACAAAAACAGATACTCAAGCGTCGAAATATTCCTCCACATCGCTGTCATCTGGAAACGTGCCTAGAAGACTGGCAGCATTGCCACGTTGGAATATTTTTATTTTACACTAGCTTTTTCCAGCGGCTTCGCCTGCGTACATAAAATATAACCTATGTCACTCAGGAGTAAAGCAGCTTTCTATTTTTGCTAAAATTTTTCCAATCGGACCAGTAGTTCCAGAGATTACCCCCTACAAACAAAAAAAATCAAACTTTACCTCTTTATTATATTAGTGTAGATATGCTTTTTTATGGTGGGAAAATTATCTAATGACGAATCCTGCCCTTGGGTGGAACGGGAAACAGTGTCAGACTTTTACTGACTAACCGACCCACCCCATTTTTTCTTACTTGTAATAACGTCAGTAACACTTCAATAACATAATATGATTACGGTTTTTCTTGTTTCATACTTTTTCAGCGTCGTTTTGTTTTCGTAAACGGGTGTTAGGTTTTTCAATTTTAAAAAAAGTTAATTATTAGGAGAATATAGTCTACTACTCTCTTAATAATTTTACATACAAATATTTTCATTATTTTTTCATCTAACTTGGTGTAATTTGTTTTCAATGTTATGTCTAACATGGACATAAAAGGGAAGATCAAGTAAAAACCATTGCGTGTATTTTTATGGAATTTTCATAAACTAAAAGATAATTTAAATATAAATCTTTTGATATAGGCTTTTATTTATATTATGATTAATAAATGAAGGATTAATTATTTATTTGACTATTCTTGATGCGCGGGAAGTGACGCTAGCTCCTCTTTTATTCGCTCAAGGTCGCTGGCGTATATCTGCCCCTAATTATAAAAACGAATGGTCATAACTTATTTATGGTGGGAAAAATCATGTAATGAAGAATCCCGCCCTTGGGCAGGGTGGGAAACAGTGTCAGACTGTTACTTAACTGACTAAACGACCCAACCCATTCCTTCTTAGCCCCCTTACCCGGACCTCCCTTACAGAAACCGGACCGGGGCCCCAGTAGGCTTCGGCCCTGCAGTTGAGCCACTACATTTGTTGACAACTCCTTGAGGTGCGCGGGTACACGGATCGACGACCTGCTTGGTCTGGACCGTTACCAGATGATGAGACGGTTAGCTACCCATTGCTCGTCGTCGTCAAGCCCGCATACGGTGATGGTATGACTTGAGTGTGTTGTGTATGTTCGTGAGATGTGTTTGCACGCTCGAATGGCTGGAAGAATTTAAATTACTAGTAATCTCTTCCACAATCTGTACATCTTCGTCCCACCCTTCGTATCACCTTATCTTCAGTCTATTCGGGGCTAAGTGTCCCGAAAATTGCTATTAAATAATATTCCAGGCGATGAGCGATGTAATGGCCGCCCTAATCGGCGCAGTGGCGTGTGAGCCGAGATATTGACTTGGTCAGGCATTCCGGACAACTGACCTTGTGACGTCACATGTATACCTAGCTACTTGTCCGCGTTTTTGGGAACAAGGTAAGAATGGTTTCAAGGAAATGGTGTATGGAATTAGCAAAGTGTTTCTTTGTTAGGTAATACCTATAGCTATGCTAGAGGTCATGAGTTCGATTCCCATCCAGGACAAATGTTTGTATGATGAGCACAATCATTTGTTCTGTATCTGGGTGTAGTTTATCAGTTGTCCAATGCTCGTAACATAAGTTCTGCTTAGCTTGGGACTAGATGACGTTGTGTGATAGTTGTCAAATATTATATTATACTTACATAACGTAAACAATAAAAAAACCATGAAATGTGAGCTTTATGTAATCAATATATGTATATAATTTCTACGAGTTGATTTGAATGTGCCATATAAATGTTTAGTACTTACTACACTTTTTTCAACCAACGCCGATACAAAAAAAAAGCCAAGACAGAGTTGAACGACCTCCAGAGAGTATTTATTTATTTATTTATTTATTATATACTTTATTGTACACCAAAACATAATACATTGAAAGTGAAACTTGCAATAAAAAACATACAATCGGCGGCCTTATCGCACTGGGCGATTTCTTCCAGGCAACCCTGTATAGACAGAAATGGCCAGGACACAAAATGGGGTTGCACTTGGTGCAAATACAAAAGTAATAAAAAAAGAAAAAAAAACACATAAAAGAACTTAATACTAAAAAATAATAAAAAAGAAATAGATACATATATACATACATATAAAATATATACAGGCAAGGGAATAAGTGGTAACAAGAAGACAAGATCACAGTGTCAAGTAATGCTCCTTCACAAGCCTTTTAAACACAGGCAGTGTTTGCGCACGTTTTATAGCCACAGGCAACGCATTCCATAGTCGAGCGGCCTGGACACTGAATGCCTTATCCAGGAAGGTAGTAGAATGCATTGGCATTTTAAGTTTTAAGTTGTCTGATGATCTAAGAACCTTTATGTGGGAGTCGCAAAGGAATTGGAACCGTTCTTTGAGGTAAAGAGGAGAAGAAGGGAAAAAGAGCACCTTATACAAAAGGGAAAGAATATGAGCATTACGGCGAAGGCGAATTGGCAACCACTTGAGTTTAACACGAAATTCCGAAACATGGTCATATTTGCGCAAACCAAATATGAACCTAATACAAAAGTTTTGAAGTCGCTCAAGTTTATCCAGTTGTACTTCAGTGAGGTCAAGATAGCTATTTATTATTTGGCAGCCGACTGTGTAGCGAAGGGCGCTAGCTTTCATTTCCGCACTCTGACGACACTACTCGTAACTATTTGTACAGCCTTCAGCGTTTCCAATGTGTTACCAGTGTGCATCTGGATTGAGACAGTGTCAGCTATTGATTTGTTTTTAATACTGTTGAGAATTGAGGCCCTACTACGAGCTCTTAATGCGATTCATTAGACGACCTAAACCGAATTGTTAAGGGTATGGAACTATAATATATAGGGTGTATAGTTCCGCCCCTTATTCTTGCTCGCACGACTGAAATTTTCACAGTAGGTACGGGCTTTCAGACGGCGAGCATTGGGTAGCTTGTTACCCGAGCTTCCCAATGTCAACAAGCCTCGCTTACGGTAGTCGGGAGCCGCCTTGAGACCACCGACACCCGAACTTTGTAATATATAGCTACTAAAATCGTACTTTCATATCACGCAACAAAATCCAACAAAGACTATAAAAAATAGATACTCCTCAATCCCAAGTTCGGTATAATAAAACAGGAACAAGAAATAACCCTATAATAACGTATAGGCCTAACAGAAGCCGCGCCGACTCCCGAAGGGTTAAGTGAGTACTGTTAACAAATCAATTACAGTAACCCTCCACCGCCGGCGGGCGCAAAGCCGACTACTTTCCGCAACAAATAAGCTCCTAAGATTTATGCTTCCCTAGTCCTCGCGACCCGGAGTCCGGACAGATCCCGGCCACCAAAACTCCCCGGGATAAAAATCCCGCACCTTATATCAAGGCATTAAGCGCTCAGGTCGAAGTGTTAAAAAGGTGGGGATTACACAGAAAAAATATGGATAGCGTAACCCATGCTGAAAATGAAAAAATAAGTTGCGATTCAGGAGGCTTTGAGCAAGTTTATTCGTAAGTTATAGTTATTAAAAGTTCTTTTAAGTTTTCGGTAATCGACCACTTACCGCCTAAATAATGAAAAAAGAAGAAACCTTGATAGTTTTCGATGTTTTTATAATGAACTATCTTTTGGCCGCGGCTACACGCCCAGCAACAGAAAAATATGATAAATGAAGAACCGCTCGACCAATTTTGTGCAAACTTCACATAAACCAGCTACTAAATACTCCAAACAAAACCTAAACATTTGGTTTGGATTGGTGAGTCCGTTCTGAGTTATAAAATTACAACAAAAAGTGGCATTGATTTTTATACATATTGGTATTAACAGTTTTTTTAGTGTAAGACGTCTAGTAACTGCTCCCTCGCTGAATGCAACAAGATGAATTGTCTAACTTTTACTGACCTAACCTTCTTTTTTCACTTTCCCTCTTTTTTCTAAAACCACAGTCAATATTTAGAACATTCCTACAGTCCTAGTAGGTTAAGTGTTAATCTTAGGAATACTGCAAGAAAATTAAAGACAAAAATAACTTTAGAAATATAAAGCGTTATTGAGAAGCTATCTTACGTATTTGAAAAGCTGACCCAAGTTAAACTGAAGCGTATATAATTATATTATTTTTTTGTACGTATTTGTATTTTAATATACTTTTTTCTATAAAATAAATATAAGAATTAATGTTCAGAATAACGCTAGTATTGCGTAACTTTTAATGTCTAAGATTATGCAAATCATACACAAATAGAAATTATAATAATTTAATGCCCGTAGTTTTAACATTTCTACGCAGTGGTAGTGTTTATCAATATTTCCTATATCATATTTTTAAATATTTATTTCTTTCTTTGTACATTTACACAGAAATATTTCACGCCGTACCCAACTAATGTCGGACCCGCTCAGCAACAATCAATAAATCTCTCCCCAATTTACGAATCGTCGAAGACAGTCCACAACAAGTACATTAGATACGACATCTATGTATATCTCTACTGTATGCAAGAACAATAAATTTTATCGAGAGCCCAGCGGTCGATTCACTTCGCTGTCAGATTAATTCTGCAGTTAAATTGTAAATGAGACTCCAATCCCGCTCAGTCCGGGACGGCCGAGATCCCGGGATGCCGGGATTTACGTCGCATCCTTGATTTATTCATCCCGTCTTGTTCTAGCCTTTCTTTAAGGACTACTCTACCTAACGAAGGCGGCTGAGTGAATTCGTTGAGTGACAGCCGATTTGCGATGGCTCGGGTTACACACGGCGCGCGGCGGGTACTTGGCGATTTATTTGAGATGTGTCTGACCTTTTGGGAAGGTTATTTTATACCAAGAGTAGTAGTCTCGCCTTGTCACGCACTTACTTGTAAAAAGGTGTGCGTCCCTAACGGTTTAACAGTAAAAACGGTTCAAAGAATTAAGTTCTCGTTCGTGTTCAAAAATGGAATTTAAGCACAGAAAAGCCAGCAGACAAAGTGGCCAGTAATAAATAGTTTCCGTGCAAACAGCAATCTTTGTCCCATTCTTTGCGGCGTAATCGGACAACGGACAAACTAGACCGAAACTACGCGGACTGCCTGAAAACTTCATCATGTGAGCATTTATCTGCGAGCATTGTGTGCTGCAACAATGCAGTTCGCACTCCGCGAGGCTGTCAGGGCTTCCTGCAGATAGGCACTGCGGCGGGCGCGGCGCGGCACGGCACGACTGCGCCACGATCTATGGCCTGCCAGAAACGTTCTATCACGAAAACTACTTAGTAGAGTCTTGTCTGCAATATTTATGCCTCAGAATTTTGTTTCGTGCTCATTTGAATATGTAGCAGCTATCGCGGTAGTTGACGAAAGTATTTTCATTATTTAAACTGCAGAGGGAAGTTTTTCTTTCTCCATTTTTAATGATATTTAAACTTTCTGTATGTCGGCTGAGGGAACATTTCTCTCGAGAGTTATGGGCTCTCCGCGTGCACAGAATGGCTGCTCTCTGATGACGTTCGCTCATCGCCCATTTCGAAGACAAGAAAAACGTCCATTATGCTCTTTCGGGAAGTTAATTTTCGGTTGAAGATAAGTATCATAACAACATAGCGTTTTGTAGAAGAATGTATATGTACATACGTGCGGCGTCCTGGAGGGACGCTGCCCTGGGGTGCTACCACGACCGATAAACACGATCGGTTTTACGAACTTATTTTCTTTTTTAAATTATTTATCCTCACATAATAGACTTGTCAAGAAATATGTAAACAAGATTTATGCAACTCACAATATTATTGTTAAAAAATTGTCCATTTACTTTCTTGCACGTTCTTCTCGGTAGTGCATTTTTTGTGCTCGTTTTTTGATTGACCTTTTTACAGTTCAAAAGTGCCTGTAAATGGTTTATTAATATTTTATTTAAATAGGTAATCTTGTGTTGTTTTTGAGTTCTGAACTAAACTGAGCTGTTAAAGCTAATAGTATTTAATTTTTTAAACAAGTTTTAATGCATTTATTTTTCTACGAGTACTAAAATGTTCGCAGAGCCTAACTTGTGGCTAACTATACAGTGAGGCCGGTCTAACTTGGCGAGTTAGACCGGCCTCACTGTATAGTTTCCTACGTACGATTCTTCCGCGCCGCTCCATTGCGCACGTGTGTCGGAACGTGGCAGATTCTGCACTAATTGCTGCTCCCCTGGAGTAATAGCTGACAGGCATTCCGATGTCAAGATCAACGAATAAATAAGGGATACTGTCACGATTAGGTCTCGGAACTTATTAGTCACGTAACGTGTTAATTTTTTACAGAAAGTGTTTATAATTTACACCTCATAAGTTAGAGTTAAATTACTTATTAGTCTCTTAGGCTTAGATTGTAATCAATTATTAAGAATTTTGTTCCTAATAATAAGTGAAAAAAGACATCTGCTGTGTTGAGACACTTAGCCTGTATTTTCGTAGAGGTCGAAGAAAAAAAATATTGCATAAATGAAGATTGAATAGCTTACTTTTAAGTAAAAATGATTCATCGTCTAACACACCACTTTTAATTTTACAATCGGACATCCCAGCGCACGGCAAATATCCACCCTTACGTTATTGAGAGATCTACGGTCCGGACTAAGCGTTTTGCCTCGTCGTTTATACCGCGTACATCGAGGGACTGGATCAGTTTGCCGGCTGCAGTATTTCTGTCCGATTATAATTTAGGTGTCTTCAAGGCTAGAGGAATTGGCTCTTAATAAACTAGTGCACCTTACCATCAACGATTGCATCACTGTTTACCATCAGGTGGGATCGCAGTCAAGCACTAGCATATATATAAAAGAACATCATCGTTGAGATAATGGTCAAGTGTGAGTCTACTGAAAGTAAAAAGCTAATTCAATTATTCATTCAGACTTTGGTAATTACCAACACAATTAAAGAACAAAAGGTGTGCGAACTCGATATCAATAATAAAATAATTAAAGGCCTACAAAAATAAAAATGGCGTCCATCTGACGTAGCAGGCTGTATGGCAACGTATCAGTTGTCAAGACGCGAGGAAATAAGCAGGAAATTGTTTATTGTATACACAAATAACGTTTCTTGCCCATTTTATGAAGTTTCTGCGATGTTTTATATGTACCACCATTTGTTGGGGTGAAATCAATTATGTAAAATGTGGGTGTGCACGGTTGGTGAGATTGGCGGCTGCGCTGCGTGTCGCGGGTTTGATTCTCGGATGTAAAAAATATTAGTATCACCTACTAATGTTGTGGTGGGTCTATTGTGTATGAGTAGTTTAAAATAAACAAGTACGGGTCGGATCTTGGCGAGTTTGAAGTTAGGCTCTGCGAATTTTAGCGCTTGAAAACTCGTACAAAAATAAAAATTAAGCAATAACAACTGCAAATTGCATTTATTTGTTTAAACCATTTATTAATTATAAAATAACCTTGACACAGAACAAATGATTGAGCTCTTCACACAAACTTTTGTCCTGAGTGGGAATCGAACCCAAGACCTCTGGCATAGCAGTCAGGGCCACTAACCACTAGACCAACAGGCCAGTCAAGTTCAACTATTTCTTAGACTAGAACCTGTTATTTTAAGAACGATATTAAATCTAACTAACATTTGACAAAAAGAAAAACTCAACACTCAGACACACTCGTACTTAGTTTAACAAAACAACTTTCACACAAAGAAAACTATCCAAAAACATGTCCAGCTACAACTGGCAAACGTTCCCCAAGTTAAAACTATTTGTCTGAACAGGCTGAACAGCCGTCAACATGTCCAATACAAGCGACGCTCTCAAATGAACATGTTTCGGAACAACCACCTGCGACAGATACACTATTCATTAGAACAAGAGGCGTTCAGTGTCAACGTTCACTCATTCGTTCATTTAGACTGATAAGTGAAAATAAATCATTAAAAAAAGAAAGAAAGATTTTTTTTTTAAATAAAAGGTAGGTAGGTTTTTTTTTTAAAAAGAGAAGGTTTTTAAAGAGAGGTTGAGGGGTGAGAGGTTTTTTATTTATTTTTAGGGTTTCTTACCCGAAGAATAAAAAAGGGACTCTATTACTAAGGTTTCGCTGTTTGTCCATCTGTCTCACTAGACTGTATTTCAAGAATTGTAATTGCTACGTAGTTGAAATTTTCACAATTTATTTCGTTTTTCTGTTGCCGCTATAAATACTATATAAATACTAACAAAATAAAAACCCACTTTTATCTCACTGCGTGTAGACCCGCAATAAACCGCTTTCTCCACCGCCACAATTTTACTGTCCTAATAGTACATTTCAATACAAGTGCAGAAAGTTTGTCATTCCGACCAAGGCGAGATTCACACGAGCCGTAAGCGAATGTGTAATGGAGCCGGGGGTTGTTTTAATTAACTTTGTGATGAGAAAATAAACGTTTTATATTATATGTAAGTATTCCTTATCGGCCGGATTTTTTTTTCATTTCAACGCTATACAAAACTACGCACTGTGACTCTTCCAATATCATATTTACTTTGGACGGTCAATCCTCGTATAAGCCAGAGCTTACACACACCATGGACATAGGATATGTCCTGTTTACCTTACCTTAGGGACTAGCTATCCCTCGCGGTTTTACCCGCGTCTTGGGTTACTACTCTGCAGCTATTGATCGTAGCCTGATGATAACCACTCGATATGTGGGATATCCAAATCTTTAGCACTAGTTCCTGAGCTTAGCGAGTTAAAACAAACAAACTCTTCAGACTAACAATCTATACTACAAAAATGGTAAGCGTAAAACTCAAGAACAGCTGAACCGATCTCGCTAATTCTTTTTTTGTTTTGTTTGTTATTGTCAGCAGAAGGTTCTTATGAAACAAAATATGGTAGATTAGAGTAGAGTGAAGTAGAGTAGAATAATCTATTACCGGGAGCGAAGCCGCGGGCAAGAGCTAGCCTAAAATAGAATATGTAAAAATCTCGTGCCTCAGTCTGTTTTATCGAATTCCTTTGAACGGCTTAATTTTTATGTAATTTTTGGGCTATATCTGAGAATAAGTTGAAGTTAATTTTTTACTCTCCTATTCCCATGCCCCATTTAGCTCTAGGCGATATAAGAGGGGAAGCGAAATCGACTGCCATTTACATAAAATAAAATAAACAAACTAATAAATCATATGATTTATTCTAATTCAAGCCTCTGCTAGCGGCTTCGTCCGCGTCTGGGTCGCAAAACATTCCAAAGGAACAATTTTGTATTTCGTAAAAATACAGAGGCGGATTTAATTCATTAAGCCCCAACCGGACACCGGTGTCCGGACACCTATTGTATTTTAATTGTGTCTATAATTACGGTAGTCGAAAAGTTTTTTTTTAGCCTTAAGTGTCCTATGTCATAATAACTATTCCACGTCACTCGTAAGTCGTACACCAACTTTCATCTGATTGAATATTATTGTACTGAATATTGCTTGCATTGCTTTCTATAGCGCGTTGCAAATGCGACTAATACGCAACAGCATCGCAACTGTATTTATTTATAATAAACTTTATTGTACACCTCATAATGTGGACAGCATATATATTTACAAAAACTAAGTTATAGTATCGATGCGAACGCGCTATAGCATCGCTACAAAAAGTTACCGTGGTCGAGGAGCTCATCAACAGCAACCAGGTTAATTACTTTATGTAAATAATTTCATTAACCACTGCTCTGACAAACGTTATCGTGAGGAAACTGGCATGTCCTAGAACCAAACATCCGAAGACATGTGATAATCATTAATCGCTGGATTACAGTCCATTTTCTCTCTTGGAGACCAAACCTGAGTCCCAGGAGGACATTATACGGTTCATTATGCTATGACAATAAGCACCCAATTTCTTACACCCCTGCCATGTTCTGTATCTGTGTTATTCAAAAATCATTTAACAAAAACCTCCCCTATGCAATATGTTTGTGAATAAACAAAAAACTTTAATGTCCTAAAAGTTTAAATACATAAATACGAGTATGCAGCAGTAGTTTGCCAGTGTAAAGTTCTGCCGCATCGGTCGACTGGCTCTTGTAGTTCACACCTTTTTGGTGCAACTTTGCCGGAGTACCGCAAACTTTGCCCGTGTCACTAAACGGTGCATCAATGCATGCAATGGCGAATATATTTAAATAAAATGGAGAGGAGCTAAATGTGCTCTTTCGATAGTAATTTTTGTTTTTTAGTTTTCCAATTTTTGCGTAATTTTCCTAAAGCATTTTTTTTACTGCCCCATTGCTGAGCAAAAGCCTCCCCCAAGGCATTCAAAACCTTATCCGAAAACTTAAAGTATAGAAAAAAAAACAACCTATAATGTCTCTACTTATGGCGTAACCCTGGGATAAAGTCAATCCATTACTGTCCCCAAACACGTTAAATATATCTCTTTAAATCTCTTTGGTTCCCCTATGTCTACCTTAACAATAAAAATAAATAAACAAACATATTTTTGAATAGTCTTAGCGAATTTTAATGTAGTCAAATGCGCAAAGAATAATAAGATACTTAAAGCTGGTTTATTACCGTGACGCCACAGTAAGCCAGTAAACCGGAGGGGCCACAAAACGGAGCACCAGGAAAACTTAACAGTAAAACCAAAATAAGGTTTAACATTCATTTAATGGCGGTGTTAACAAACAATTATTTTGACTTAAATCTCGCTTAACTTCGTGTCAGTATGGGATCCCATGGATTTTTTATAATTTATTTTATTAATCGTTACTCTAGGAATTAGTCTTGTATCTTGGGCAAGTTTACATGTAAACTCGCATATAAAAATACCCAGCACAGTGTATCTGTAACTCATATAAAAATTTTCGATCGGTCCCAAGAACAAAATCGTATATTTTTTTAAATGTTATATCTCTATGTAATTTTAATCACTAAAAGTCTAAAACGCTTTTTCGTAAAGCGTTTTAGACTTTTAGTGATTAAAATTACACATGTGTCTGTTGTTTTTTGCGTTCTAGAACTACAGGTTTCCTTTTCAGATATGTGCCCTCCTACGATCCTATGATTCATCTCCTTGAGGCGCGGTGAAACTCTACTATTCAGCCCCCCTTCTACTATCGAAACGCCTCAGCGCAGTCATCATTAAATATAATAAAACTACAGGATGTAACTATGATCATGGTAGAATCGATTACATTTCATTCTGTAATTTTGAACATTGTGAACGGAAAACTCATAATAAAACCAGAATTGGAAATGTTTTTTCTAGTTTTTAATATGTACATTGTACAATACGAGTACGAAATAAAATACATGGCACCTATTTCTCCGTATTTTTTTTTTCTTAGCACCCGTCAATTTGTTCCGTAAGGGAATCAAAACCGCGACGCACAGCATACCAGCCAATTACTCAACCACTGCACCAACGCCATCAAACTTTTATTATACAAAGCTCAGTTTCTAAACACACCCCATGAGAAATGAGAGGCTGAAGTGAAGCAAGAAGTTTGTACTAACTCATTGAGATAATGTGACTTAACTTGGCTCCTATTCTTAGAGTAGATGGCGGAAGGGGCTTCTGGCTTTATGGCTAATTGGCTCCAGCAAAGGATGATTAATCGCAACTAGTGCAGTCACGCCTAAGACGTGAGAATATTTGGAATCTCAAGCCCCTCCGAGTATTAGTTAGGTTAGAAATACATCGTATGATATGATACATTGTAAGTCACTTGGGATATTGTTATAACTCCAAGACAAATATGCCTTTGGTTCTTTGGTAATTAACTCTGGTCAGTTTAATTTTCCCTTCATTAAGAATAATATGTACTAGATACATCATTATTTATAAAATTTCTCAACTTTTAAGTTTAAACTTTAATTAAACTTTTGAATTAAAAAAATGTAGAATCTTTTTTTAATTGTTTATAGCTTTGCGATTGACCGCTATCTCATCTGATGGAAAGCGACGATGCGGTCGACGATGGAGCGCGCTTACCTAGAAGTAACCTATTCACTCTTGACTTAAAGATTCCCGGGTTGTAGCCATCGGGAAACACAGACTCCGGCAAGGAATTCCACTCCATGGCTGTACGCACAATGAAAGTGTATTTCCAAATATTTTTAATAATAAGACTCGTAGTCTGTATGAATCACAGCTGCCTCTGAACCCAAAGAACACCAGAAGGAACACAAGTAGGTTTTAGCCAGAAAAAGTCACACTCTCTCGCTCCACCGAGCGAACGAGAGAACGAGAGAACGGGAGCTACTTGACGATTACTCATACTAAAAACCAGCCAAGTGCGAGTCGGGCTCGCGCACAAAGGGTTCCGTAGCAGCAAATATAATAAACTTATTATGTCAATTTATACACCTGGTGAATGGAGCCTAAACTCTCCCGATATTTTGCCTTGTACTTATAGGTTCAGCCATCGTTTTCAGTGTAAGCACAATAACTTAACCAAAATTACAGTTAAATCAACCTATCTCAAAAACTATAAGAGATACTTTGATCAAACCAAAAATCGTTGAAAGAGTTAATTAGCATGCATCACCTCTATTTTTTTTAGAATTTTATACCCCGTAGTTATAAAAATAGAGGGGGGGGGACATACTTTTTACGACTTTGAGAGCTGATATCTCAAAAACCGTTCACTTTAAGAAAAATGTTTTTTAGAAAACTTTATATCATTTTAAAAGACCTTTCCATTGATACCCCACACGGGTATGTACATCGAAAAAAAAATTTTCATCCCTCAGTTACATGTATGGGGGGCCCCACCCCCAATTCTTTTTTTTACTATTTAGTGTCATAATTTTGTAGCGGTTCATACAACACATATTCCCATCAAATTTCATCACTGTAGTACTTATAGTTTCCGAGTAAATCGGCTGTGACAGACGGACAGACGGACAGACGGACAGACGGACAGACGGACATGACGAAACTATAAGGGTTCCGTTTTTGCCATTTTGGCTACGGAACCCTAAAAAAAAGATAAAAATCCATGTAAGAAGTAGCAGGCTCATCCGCTAACATTACAGAAAGGCCAAGTTCACCTTTCTACATAATCAATAAGAATACCAGATGGTGAATCTACATACCTACTAGGTACTTCTAAAATTTATTTGCCTACGAAGATACGAAGGTCAAAATTTAAAAGGAACATAAATAGTTTGTACGGCAATTAAACGCACATGAATCAAAAACAAACGAGGTTTTAATATCGTAAAAGTACACTTGAATTATAAAACATACCTATCTGTCAATTTACAAAAATAGAACGCAGAATTCCGTTCTGCCAACATAAGCATGTAAGCATTATGTTGTTTTCGTTGTTTAGCTAAAGATTGGCGGGAAAATTGACACTTCTGAACGTTCTAGCGAGTTGTTTTTTTCATGTTTCTCTTATTTACTTATCTTTAATATAAGCGTGAATCAGATAATGTTAAGATATTGTCGTCAATTTAGCACTGAACTTTAATTTTTTGGAATGTTTAGCGTAAGTATTTAGTTCAGTATTTCCATAGGAAACAACCAATTTGGAACCGTACACTAGCTCTGACGTTTTATAAGTGCATGGGCACTTATAAAACGTCAGAGCTAGTGTACGGTAGGCCTATTAGAAATAAAATATTTTGACTTTGAGTAAGAAGAGTTCTAAAGACTTATGATTGTAATAGGTACTAATTTGTCTTCATATGAGGATAAATTATAATAATATTAGGAGCCATCCTTTAATAATGCATTCAAGGAATCAAAAATTGAGCGCAGCATTTATACTTAGTAGCATTTTTCCTACTTTTCGTCTTGTAAACAAAGTAAGACTTTGCAACAACTGCTCTGTGATGTAAGAATTTAATTTTAAGACTTTCCTCCCCCAGTTTATCTCACATTCGACCTCTAATATCCTCACACCAGGGGTTCAGTAATTTACGCACCAATTGCTCGCTAGACCTCCCTTAAATCATGGCTTCCTGGTCACAAACGGACAAAATAATCCCTCTGTGAACTTTCCTCAGCACCTATAAAGATGGCGGCCATAGATAAAAAAGTCTATGATCAGCGGATTTTGTGCCAAAAAAAGGAAAAACGAAAGTAGTGAAAATGTAGTTTTAGTGGCTATAAATATGTTTATGATAATAAAACGCTTATCTTGTATTGACATTTTTGTGTTTGTAGTGTTTGGCTTGACCGGTAGTTCGCTGACATGTGAAGTTTTTTATAAGTTATGGTTTTTTTTCTTACGTAACAAAGTTTATTGTTATGCTAAACGTAAAAGCATGGCATTAAAGCTTGTTAGGAGTTGTCAGCAAACTGCAGGGGCCCTTCAGGGTCGAAGCCTCCTGGAGCCTAGAGGGTGGTGAAAACTGTTACCTCGACTCCAGGAATAAGGGAAGGAATGTACGGGGTAGGTTTTTTAGTCAGTAAGAGTCTGACACTAGTCTCCCGCTCCGCCCAAGAGCGGGTTTCGTCATTGGATGATTTTCACCTACCATAAAAAAAAATAAAAAAAAAGCTTTCAAAGATTCGTTTATGGTTTTTCTGGTCGGTATTTTTTTTTGCACTTTCGAACTATATTAGTTAAGTTTTTAATTAAGTATTACTAATAAGTTTTTGACTACTGTAGTATCGTCATGCACATATGGAGCACGTTTGCCTATAAAGGACCTATTCGCCTCCAACAGGAACTTCCACTCCTAAGCTAGACGCAAAATTTTTAAAAGGATTTTTTTTCGTAGGGACCCTGCAGAAGAGTCAAAGCCAACTAGGACTAAGGGTTCGTGTCTGAAAGGAAGGCTCTGGCCCTAGTATGTATGGCAATGTAGGAACAGGGTAGGTTGTTTAGTCAATAAGAGTCTGACACGTTTTCCGCTCAGCCCAAGGACAGGATTCGCCATTGGATGATTTTTGCCTACTATAATAAAAAATATTTTGTGTTATTAATAGATATCTAGCTCAATATAATTTCATGCCTAAATTACCAAAATAATCTGGACTAACACGTGTTAGCGTGACATGTACGTACTATTTCGAGTGGTCGCAATAAATCGCGCGTATTCTAGATTTATGTGCAAACGGCGAGTGTTGCAGCGATTGCCCCCTCTCCGTCATCCCAGCTAACGGCGTGATTATCACACACGATATATTTTGACAAATTCACGTGTAAGCTAGCTTAATGTATTATTGCTTGTAATTTATGTGTCCCTAGTAGTTTGAATAATTCTAATACTGGTTTGTGGTTACCGCGTAATGGGTGTTTGTCACCTCAAATTTTCTTCTCGGGGGTATATTACGTGTTGCGATGGTCTGTGAGATTTTTCATCGGTAATATTCATCTGTTAGTGCATTGGTTGAGCGATAGACTTTTGCGCTACGTATCGCAGGGTCGATTTTATGAACTCGCTGGAACAAATATTCAACTTATACCTGCGATTTTGAACACAAATAAAAAAAAATATCTTCAAAATGCAAAAAAAATCCTATTAGAGAATTTAACCACAAAAGGCCGCTTATATTTTTTTTATTGATCATGGCAAAATATTTTGAAATGTAATTAAAATTGGTCATCTAATGAGTTGCTAAACTCATATATTTTTATATATAAAACCCATAACCCCAACATTATGTATGAATTTCAGACTTTTTATGCGCAAGTAGACTTAGTCGCACTAAAAGTCTGCAGTCTGCGCTCAGCCTTATCGGAATGGGCTATTAAAGTCCAAAGCCAGGCGACTTTTATGGCGATACTGACTGTCGCATCATAATTATGTGGACACAGAGATATGAGCACTATTTCGTGTTATTTTCTTGATCTTCTGAACTAATATTTTTTTAAGGTTGGTAAAAATCATCCAATGAAAAATCTCGCCCTTAGGTGTAGCGGTAAATAGTGTCAGACTCTTACTGACGAAACAACCTATCCCGTTCCTTCCTTGCCTTAATCCCAGGGCCTTTGTTAATACGCTTTCGCATCTACCCTTGGTCCAAGAAGGCCCTTGCTTCTGTTATCTGTGATCTGGTCTCCTCACAATTCTGCCTCAGGATAATCTGTCCTGAGTTTTGGCCATTGGGCTTTCTTGAAGTCTGTCTCAATGTCAGACCACTAGGTCAATGGTGGCCTTTATTTCTCTTCACAAGTACCAAAATTAAAGGTAGAACTACATTACGCTTACGTGGTCCTCGTACGCTAATCTGGCGCGTCAGTCTCCATATATTTTATATAGAAACCAGGCTTTTAGAACCACATTTGATCCACGCCACACGACGCCACACGACATCGTTCAAATAAGCTGACGTATTACACGTGGGCGTCGGTCTAATGTAGTACCTGCTGGGCCGAGCAGGGTCGAAGCCTCTTGGGATTAAGGGTTGATGCGAAAGCGCCAGAGCCATACCTTGGATATGGCCCTGGGGTCAAGGCAAAGAAGGAACGGGGTAGGTGGTTTAGTCAGTAAGAGCCTGACAGTATTTCCTGCTCCACCCAAGAGCGGGATTTGTCATTAGAATGATTTCTCTTACAATTCATCCAAAAATAAAAAATGAATCTTTAGTTTAAGTATAGCTATATTTTATTCACCCTCATCCGTTCTTCACTGCGTGGTGCCAACTGGTGGTCTTCTGCACTAGGTGTACAATCGGCACATTCTATACTGTTCTTATTCATGTTTTTTTTTTTTGTAACCATTGTACTGTGTCAGTCCCGAATTATACTTTTACCTATTTCTTTTGCTCTCTTTATCTCTTCCTATAAAATCTTAACATAGGTACATAATTTACGGAAACGGCGGCCTCTATAATATTTAACGAGTTGACCCATCCTCACGTGGTGGAGTTGACACGCTAACTCGTTAGCTTACTTAACTAACTGACAGTATTAAATTAATAATGTATTTAAGGACGGGTTCTACTAATTTTGACCATTTTTAAACCTCTGGAAATCCTCTAATATAACAGAGAACATTGAAAAATATTTTTTTTTTAAATTGATTAAGTATATTGTCAAGCTCCTGGTAATAATTAAAACATAAATTAGTTGACTCGATAAAAAAAAATTGCGAATCTGACCCTAACTTACGATATTAAATGTGTATATATATAGTACACAATATCTACGAGATTAGGTCATAAAAATATTCGAAAGTAAACTAAAAAGATGTACTTATGGGAAAATGATCTCGCAAAAAAACAAAAATCTTTAATATATAGTTATTGCTTTTTTCTTTTAACAAAAATAAAACCGGTGATACGGGGCCTCGAATTCGACATAATCCCGGACAAAGTTCATACAGAATACTTTGTGACTACAACCAGCCCCTATGTTATTAATAATGTGTTTAATTAAGGGTTGATATCTACAAGCCTTTGTTAAATTTTAAATGACTTTATGTATGACAATTCGTCTAGAGCTTTTACAGATACATTTTTAAACAGTTGCCCCTAACCGAAAGAGCAATCTTTTACCGTGTAAATAAACAAACAATATTGCAACAAGCTTGTGTCATATATAAATTTTATATACAGCATAATTTAATAATTTGATGAGCTTGACTAAATTTATGATTTTTTATTTATTTAATCGAGCATTTAAATAACAGACTCTTTAATTTGTGCTCTTAGTAGGTATATATACTTTTTCAATACAGAAAGCCAAAAGTTAGTAATTAGACTATTGAGTCTAATTACTGACTTTTGGCTTTCTGTATATTTTCTGTACAAAAAAGTTACAATGCAATTTACATTTCTACCAAAAAAAAGTAAGTAGTAGGTGAATTCATTACGTATAGTGAATGGGCAAACCAGGGGCTTATAGCTTGTGTTATGCGGTTTGGAAGGAAACTTAGAGTTAGCTAGTGAATAAAAAAAAAACTAAATGCACTAACCTCGAGACATTGTTCTAAGAAAGTAGCAATATTTTTTTCATCATCATCATCATCAGCCTTTTAATGTTCCCACTGCAGGGACACAGGCCTCCTCTCTCTAAGACAGAAAATGGGCCATAATTCACCACGCGGGCCCAGTGCGGATTGGTGGATGTCATGTCTTCGAATGTTTGGTTCTAGGACATGCCGGTTTCCTCACGATGTTTTCCTTCACCGTTTTGAGAACAGTGGTGATGAAATAGATTACACAAAGTAATGCGCCTGGCTGGGTTTGAACCCGCGACCTACGACTCGTAAGTCGGAGCCATTACCACTCGGCCACCACTGCTCTATATTTTTTTTATAATAAAAAAATATTCTTTCAGGCATCATTCATCCAAAAGTTAATAAAAAACTGATCAATGTTCAGAGATTTTCATTCGTATGGTTAACAAAGATGAAAATATCAGCCCAAAACTGAATAAACCAAAAGTCAAACCCCACTTTGAGTTACTAACTGCAGAAGAAGGAGTATAAATAATTGATTTAACAAGGCGTGCTTCCAGTGTCCTCTGTAGTCTGGTGTCTCCTATCCTCACCAGTCCCAGCATGTTGCTACGATTTATTTCAGTCTGCCGACGAGTGTCGGCGGCTTTCTTTGTTGAATTAAGCTTTAAGCTTTACTTAGCCGCCTAAAGTTGCGCGGCATCGTAAACGAGTTTGCAGTCAGATAGCTTAAGTACAGTCTGAGATACGGCTTTTTATTTATATTTAAAAGCAAGTCTGTTTTGTATAATAGCTCTACTGTTTATTTTGAATTTAAGTAAAAAGTAAAGAAGTGCATTTTAATGCAATTAGATAAAGTATTGAGCACTTCTTATCGTAACCTTCGAGCAACCAAAAACTTACTTCTTCATATTCTTTCTCTCTATACTGGATTTATGGCTAATTCTTAAGCTGTCTCTACCATAAAAAGCTGGAACGTGTTTCCCCTTGACATCAAAAAAGATTAAAGTAAATGCTTCAAGTGTAAAATTTGGAACTACTACTTGAATTCCTAATTCTTTATTGTACACAAAAACAAACTTACAGTAAAACAATTTTTGACAATTGATGTACAAAGGCGAGCTTAACTCAACAATGAGTTTTTTGCCAGCAAACCTTTCCTCTCAATCCTAGTTCGGTCTTTGTCATATTAATTGACTCTTATTTTAATGATTTCATCTTTATAATACTATTTATTAGTTTACAATATTAGCCTAAATACGTATTTTATTGTTACAAGTAACTTAATTTGTTTCAACCTCATTCTTTTTTAACATTCTGTCATTTATTTTTTGTATCTACCACAATATTGCTTCTTTTTAATTCAAAGTTCTAGTAGAGAATGCCTTGTTGCATTAAGTCCGCCTATGTACCACAACTGTACATGAAGATGTATATAGCACCAAACAAAAAAAATCAACATTGCCATGACAACATTGCTACGTATATGTCAATGTTTTCTTTTTGGAAATACAGGCATTACCTAAAATAATAAAATTCAGGGATTATACCTACAAGACAATTTTGTAGTTCTGGTGACAACGAAACATAGTAAGATATATAACAACCCAAACATACAATCGAGTCTGCAACCAGTATATCTTGCCAGACACTATCTTGGTGATTAGGCTCCTTCCCCACTAGACCAGTGAATTGCAGCGCGTTCATCGTCTTGCTACAACCGCAGTGGGCGGCAGCACTAATTAACTTATGTCACACTTACACCGGCTCGGTTAAGTTACGGTTTTTACTTAGTGCCGCGCACCTGAGTGCTGCCAAGAGAACGCCAAGTTGCGTTAAGTCCATGATAAGTTGCGTTTGCATTGTTTGTTTTTATTTTAGTTATGGGATACATAGTGTAAAATTAAATGATAATAATTATATAAAACCGCGAACTTCTTTAAAATTGTTCCAAGAAAACCAATCCATTTGATAATAAGTATAATACATAGTCATCATTACATAGTATAAAACAAAGTCGCTGTCCCTATGTATTCTTAGATCTTTAGGACCATTACCCAAAAGTAGGCAACCGTCATACATATTGCACCAGAAGCAGGGGTCAGTTATCGACGGTCTCGAGGACACTCGACTCATGGGCCCGACAGTTTATAATCAGCTGCCTGCAGCTATTTCTGGTGCCCCGACTACCAGCAGCTTTAAGGCCCGCTTAAAAAAATGGCTTATCGAACAAGCTATTTATTCATTTGACGAATTTATAATTTAATTTAATATTGTGACTTTTCTTATATTTAATTGTAATTTGTGTTTTGACTATTTGTATTATTTTATTTGTTTGACATGTGTATTTAATTATTTGTATTTATTATTTGACATTTTTATTTGATTAATTTGTAATTTGTTGACATTATTGTATCAGTTTGTTGTATTCACATTATTTGACATTATTGTTTTTTTATTCATTTGACATTATTGTATCAGTGTGTTGTATTCACCTTTATGACTTGTAAGAATCCCTTACCAATAAAAAACTATGACTATGACTAAAAGTGCGCAACGGATTTTGATGCGGTTTTTTTTAATAGATAGAACGATTAAAGAGGAAGGTTTATGTGTATAATACATGCATAATATATTCAATATCAGTACTCCTGCGAAGCTGGGGCAGGTCGCTAGTAGTATAATATAAATCTATGTTTCCTTACCTAGCAACAGAAACGAAGATATCCGTAGGAGTAATCAAGTCCTAGCTTGGCTGAGATTTTTTTTTATTGTTCCGTACTACAAAAGGAAAATACGAAACCCTTATAGGATTACTTTGTTTTCCTTCCGTCTGTTTATCTGTTTGTCAAGACCTTTTATTTAAAAATGCGTGAAGATATTGAGTTGAAATTAAAACGATATAATCAGGTCTGCAGAACCTTGAAGCTGTGAAAAAATCAAAGATAAGGCCGTTTACTCGTATGTAGAAACCTAATATTTAAGACAGAATATTTCGAGGGAATCAAAAATCATAGGGTACGTCTCGTTGAACCCTGAAATTTGTCAAAAAGCAAGGTTTCATAGCACATGTATAGAGTAAATCTAAAAACAATAAAATTAAGTTACATCTACAAAATTTTTTTTTTTTTCTAAACGGAAAAATCCTTGAGACTCGATTTGGGAATTAAACTATTTACTTTCAGTTTGTGTGAGTCCGACTCGCACTTTCCCAGTTATTTTTAAGCAAAATGCAAATTAAAATATTGTCTACTCCAACGTAATCAGTAGAACCAAAGCTCAACATCTTTCGGTTCAAAGTTGTACTAGGGTTGCAATAAATGAAGAAACTGCTGGGATACGCAAACCGGGCATCGTCCTGTTATCTATTCGGCCCATAGTCTGCCTCTAGCCCCATTCGTTCAGCAAAGGATAGCTGCATTGATCTCTATGTGTTCCTGGTCATAAATCTGATTTATGGCTAGTTTCGATGAACCCATGTCGGGTTTGTCTGCCAGAACTCTAGTCTGGGGATTGTAGGGTTTTAAATGTATCTATTAACAACGTTGAAGTTATTCCAATAAAGCTGTTAGAAATCTTTATATAGTACTAGCTGTTGCCAGCAGCTTCGCAGAAAATTATACCAGGGGAACATACTCCTGGGATAAAAAGTATTTATTGTGTGTGTCAGAACATGGCCTACCCATATACCAAGTTTAATAAAAATCCTTTCGAGTTCGAGCGTGAAGAAGTGAAACAGTCACACACACACACCCGCAATTTTCAATTTATCACAGAACAGATTTTGAATTCATCACCACTGCTCTCAAAACAGTGAAAAAAAAAATCGTGAGGAAACCGGCATGCCCTAGAACCAAAAATTCGAAGACATGTGACATCCACCAATTCGCACTGGGCCCGCGTGGTGGATTATGGCAGAATCTCTCTTCTAAAGAGGAGGCCTTTGTCCCAGCAGTGGGAACATTAATAAGGCTGATGATGATGATGATAATTTGTAAATTTGTAAATTCTAGTCGATCTGCCACTTCTACCTTTTTTCTTTTAGAATTTTAGTTCAAACCTAAGTAGTACTTTATGTACCTAATTTATTTCATCACAAATCAAAATGGTAAATAAAAACACTGAGAAGAAGTCGACATGTTATAGAACCAAGAATCTGAAGTCAGATAGGAATACATTGCGGAACAGTGGCATCTATCGGTGGACAACGGAACTATTTTATGACACGACCAGCCATGTTTAAACATTACTCGAAATAATTAGTGGTTTAACTGAAATAGCATCATTTCATGAAATGGCGGTTAACATCATGAAATGATAATTTCTATTCTGGCCATATATTATATTGTTAAAACAATTTCTATACTAACATCAACATTTAATTAATTTTCAAACAAATTGAGAGCAATGGTGGCCGAGTGGTAAAGGCTCCGACTTACGAGTTGTAGGTCGCGGATTCAAATCCCAGCCAGGCGCAATACTTTGTGTTATTTATTTCATTAGTACTGATCTCAAAACGGTGAAGGAAAACATTTTGAAACCAGCATGTCCTAGAACCAAAAATTCGAAGACATGTGACATCCACCAATTCGCACTGGGCCCGCGTGATGGATTATGGCCAATTCCCTCTCCTAGAAAGGCTGCCTAAGTCACTGCTGTAAGACTGCGGGAGCATTGTAAAGGTTGATAGTGATTTGTTTTTTACAAATTAAAGTAAAGATTTGTCATAAGGGTGACTTTTGGAACATATATTCTAGATCGTCTAGTGGTGTTGTGTTTCCCCAATAGCATGTAAACCTTCAGTTACGGAATAAGTATCAAAAAACACAAAAAAATATATCCCTAATTCAAAATTAAAATTCGTTCCAAATAAATAATCAAAATTTTCTTTTTATTTTATAGTTTTTACAGCTAACTTCCGCTCTTAGGTTTCTGAATAAAATCTTGACCGCTAACAAACTGCACGCCCAGTATTTCCTAAGAGCCCGGCTTATATTAATCCTATTGCAATATCTGACGTCACTGATTCCAGTCGTACATTCTTCCTGCTAACCTAGTACCGCACTTCTATGACATAATAATTTAATTAGCGCTCTTAGTAATTGGATTAACGATTATCCTCCTCGTTTAACACCACGGGTACTAGGACCTCATTATAACACAGTAGGTGAAGTTTTAAGGCGAGTTTTAGATTTACTTGGTGTGTCATAAACTCTGAAACAAAAGCCCGCATCATGCCAAACTGTTAGGGGTCCAGCAGGGTCGAAGCCTAGCCTGGATAAATGTGAAAGTGTAACACCAAGGCCTTGGAACTAAGGCAAAGATAAAACGTGGTTTTTTAGTCAGTAAAAGTTTGAACTATCTCCTGCTCGCCCAAGGACGGGATTTGTCATTGGATGATTTATTCCGCCTTAAGAAAAAGCTAGAGTGAGACAACTTCACACCGTAAAATCTGCTCATCTGAACATATCAAGCCCAAAGTCGATTATGTATAGAGTACTGTTCTCATCTTTGAGATGGATCTGCCTGAATACCAGCTTGAGGTGCTACGATCAATTGAGAAGCGAGCCAAGAATCTCATTAGTAATGATGCACTCGTCGAGTTGAGTCTTCAAAGTCTTGAGCATTGACGCCGAGTTTCTAGCCTAGGTTTTCTACTTAACCTCTTGAATACCGTAATTAGAGACATAATAGAAAAACAATTCATAATAGGTGTGTGGCATTCGCTTGGGCTCAAACCCGATTCATCATCGAACCACTAGCTGTTCAGTGTAAACGTACACCGGATCATGGTGGACATCCCACACGTGGGTATCAAACAGTTTTGGGAACATATTAATTATGCGTACAGCTAAGGGGTGGGACTGCCTGCCGTTGTCTGTTTTCCTGTAAGCAACAACCTAGGGGTATTTAGGTCAAGAGTACATAGATTAATTCTAGGCAGATGTGCTGAACCGTCAAGTAAACACATCATCACTTACCATCAGGTGAGATAGTGGCCAAGCGCGATTCAATCAAAAAAAGCAAGAACACTTTTGACCCCTGACTGTAGATACATACCTTTCATACACAAATTGTTATTTACTTTTATATGTAAATTGAAAATTATTATCAAACGAATAAAAATCTACATTTTGATGATGATGATTTTGAGGCCTACATAGGCATTTATAAAACATCAAAAGCTAGTGCACGGTAATACCAAGACGTTGGTTCCTTTGCAGAAAAACTGGCAACATTCTACAGAAGGCAAACAAATCATGATAAAGTGATGGCGTTAAACACAGGTGATTACCAGTCAATAGGTGCTACAGTTAACAAAACAACAAACTCCATCAACCCCCAATAAAACTACAACAACATGTGTAAACAATCAATAACGACCTATAGTGTTAACTATCCAATGAGCCACCCCCACACCCCACAAACGAGGATCGTAAGGTTTAATTAAACTAATTCAAACATCTATAAAAATACGATATACCCGTAAACGCTGCTGATAAAGCTAACGAACTCTTTAATGAGCGTTGGGGTACGATGGCACCCCCGCGGGGTAACATGGTACCCCGCGCGCATTAACGCTGGGGCACTAAGAAACAAGTGTTGTAAAAACTTGTATCGCTGTTGCATTATTTATGTGCCGGAAATGTGGCAATCAATTGTGGGGTACTTTGATTTGTAGGGCTTTATGTGGTGATGGAAGGGGTTGACGAAGAATGGGCTTTGGGGATGGTTTCCGGGTTTATGTAGGGGTAATTTTGAGTTACAGTCGTGAAGGTCTTGGTAAAGATAGGTAAGTAGTTTTTATTCTATTACCGTCTTCTATCCACCCGAAAATAAAATTAAAATCCTCTTTCCGTGTACCTAATTAGATCTCGATACGTTCAGGCTGTTAAGAATGAAGAAATAACAAATATACACACACAAATACATATAACTTTTGCCTTTATAACACTAGCTACTGTCAGAGGTATCGCCCGTAAGTAGAATATTCCCAAGACAAGTGAAGTTGGTACTAAATATTCCAGGGTATGATTAATTTACTCGTGTGCCAAATTGTAACCAAATCCGTTTAGCCGTTCATACGTGAAAATGTAACAAACAAACATTATATTCACATACTCTCTTTTTCACAATGTTAATGTAATTTTTGATGAGATTATCATAACATTATGTAGCTTTTTTTATAGTGGAAAAAATCATCTATTGACAAATTCCGCCCTTGGGTGGAGCAGGAGACAGTGTCAGACTTTTACTGACTAAACGACCCACCCCATTCTTTTTAGCCCTCATACCGGGGTCGGACCTACCTTTCAGAAACCGGACCGGGCGCCAATAGGCTTCAGCCCTGCAGTAGGGCCTCTACATTTGCTGACAACTCCTTGAGGCGCGCGGAAACAGAGCGCGCCGTCGACAACCTGGCTTGGTCTGGACCGTTACCAGACGAGTGGACGGCGAGCTACCCATTGCTCGCCGTCCGCAAGCCCCATTATGTAGCTTGAAACCAACAAGCAACTGTTTATGTTTTCTTATCACAAAACGTTTAATTAGATACTACATAGTATAATAAACTTTCAGTGAACTAAACAAGCTCTACGTAGCTCTAGGATGTAAGTAGTTAACATAATATTTGCTTTCAATTAGAAAACTTTATTTTTTAAATGTAACCCTTACCCTGCATAGATGTATATCCTCTAACCCAGCTACTCAAACCAGAAGAAGAAGTGATATAGTGGCTCACTCCCCGAGAGTTCGAACAGTATTTGCTAGACGTCAATACATGACACAATCTGCATATATATATAACAAATTGAATCAGAAACTAAATATATATCCTCTGCTACTATTTGACTGTAAAAAGGCTTTAACTGTTTATTTAAAAACCCTGACATACGAGGAAATAGAATACATGTTGGTAAGGAGTAGTTAAAATAAAGAGATGAAACATAAACACACACACACACACACACACACACACATCACAACACACCATCATACATGTACACCTACACATCAAGAGCTGCATTAGTTTATACTTGTTTTTATCATTATTTTTCTTTTTTTTTTATACTTTATTATTTATCTTCTCATTTTTTTTTTTTTCTCCTGGATATTATTACTGCTTTGGTTTTGGTTATGTATTCATTGGTAACATAGAAATTGTTTAGTTAACTGATAAGGGAAGTGCGCGACAGCCCCAACACAAGTACTACTGTAACTTACCGGGGCTGCCTCAATTTATGTATGCTAACAATGTTACAGATGAAATAAATATTTTTGTATTTTGTATTTTGTAATATTAAACGTAATATTATGCATAAACAAACAAGGAAAGACTGGTAGAACAACCAGTGGCGTAGCTACTAGCTAGGTGAATAATGACCCTAGACAAAAAATATCTGGAGCCACTTTTTAAGAGGAAAATCAAATAAATTATCTTTCTCTGAGTGGAGAGGAAGAGAGTCAGACTTTTTTTTACTGAAAAGAGTTACCATGATTATAGTAGTAACATATTCTACTTAGATTTCGGGATTATTATGGCGGTAAAAATCATTCAATGACAAATCCCGCTCCTGGGTGGAGCGGGAAGTAGTGTCAGACTTTTACTGAACTAAACGACCCTCCTTAGTTCCAGGGCCTTGGTACCACTTTCGCATAAACCCATGGCCCCGGAGACTTCGACCCTGCTAGGCCCCTACAGTACCTATACTGACGACTCCATAAGACGCACGACTTAGATTTTGGTAGGAGAACTTTTAGCAAGTTCAAAAAGAGGTTTGCTAATCAGTTTTCGAGGCCCTCTGAGACCCAGGCACAGTCTCACCTATCCCTTTGGTAGTACACCTTATATTAACGAAACAAGATAAGGAGCTGATGATCTTAATATTCATCTACTATCGTAATTCATTCAATTAAGCTTTAATGCAAAACCAGTGAACATTTATTTTATTTATTTAAGGACAACCAACAAAATATACACCATTATACATGCTAACGATACACGATAATTTTTAAATTTTGTAGTGTATCCTTAACTAAAGGCTGCAACTGCATATTTTTATACAGAATGAGTTTTCACTACATAACAATTTGCACGACATTAAGCCAACCAATAAGAATATGACAACAAAAGAAAATTTATAAACCATAATAATAATGTTTACGCTAGGAAAATAAAATACTGAAAAGTTTCTGTCACATTTTCACTCACGAACTTTCGAAATTTTCTCTGATGAAAGAAGTCTGTAGAAAACGACCTATTCTATCAATTTTCATATAAAACGTCTACTTATTAAAATAACCTTTTGGTCTTTTAAATCAGCTGACATCGTCAAAAAAGTTTTCACAAACAAAATTTTAAAGCACAACCAAAATGACAAGTTGGAAAATATGGTTCACCTTTCAAAATGAACACATGGGAAAAATACTTCTTAAATTTTTTCACGAAGTCATTGCTCGTGTAATACGTACAAAATCCGAAAACCATATATTTTAAACACTTTTCCGACCATTATTTCATTAACTAAGCGAAAATAATTCCATTTACAGTCAAACTGACACTCAAACGTTTATTTTGTTTGTTTATTGAGCTGTGAACATAGTTTAAACACATCTGTAACACCGGTAACTATAAATCACGACTTTCAGACAACAACAAACAATAAGACAAAAATAAGAAGAAAAAAAACTTACATCGGCGAAGGAAGACTTGTCACAGAGAGAACACACGCGGACCACAGAACAACACACGAGGCCGACCATGGTAGACAACATATTTATCAAAAACTGCCATTTATCAACACACCGGCCGAGGGACATTTGTTACGAAACGTCAAAACTAAAATAGAATTCACTTGTTTGTGTCCAAACAGGGACCACGTGCGGCCCACCGCGCGGGCCGCTCATATCTGACGCCTCACTTACCTTCACACGAAAACGAGAAAAATAACACCACTCCACGCACATATCGACATTATCTAATAACTATTTAAACATAAATTAACGTAAAATCAATGAACTCAAACGCTTTGATGTTTCATGTTACGTTGAGAACCGTTTAATTCTCAAATAAGTCTTTTAAACTGGGCCAAAGCAGTTTATTTTGTAAATGACACAATTCTCTATGCTGCATGGCTTTTAATGTTTGATTTATGGCAGGATCCTATTGGAAAAAGTTTGGTAGAGCTACAATGGTTGGCTGCAGTAATGTGACAATAAAATCAATATGTGTGCGGAGTCATTAATTATGTTCTATCAGTGTTACATGAACGCACCTGATGTAAAAGCGCGGGAAAGTCATCCGTCACTTGGCGGCGCGAACGAGCGCTATTCACGGAGACGCTCACAAATCCATATCATTGTCAAACGAACACTCGCGTCAAAAGTGACTTTTGAAAAGAAAAAAGAAAGACGTGTAGTTGTATATAATTTGTGGGAAGGTGCGGGCCGAGTGGCCGCCGGGCCGCCCTGCGCGCGGACGGTTGGCGGATGGACTGGAACCGGCGCGCTGCCTCGACTATTTTTCTATTATATACATTTGTTCTTCTCAATCGTGTCATATCATTTTCGTGGACACTGGGCGCGCTATTTAGTGCTATTTATAATTGGCCCTATATATATTTTTATAAATAAGTTCGTGGGAATATTTCGGTTCACAAACAATTGGAGCACATTTCAAAGGGTTTTATAAGTTTGTATAATTTGTTACGTCTAGTTTTTGTCTTTGATCTACAAATTGGCGAGACTTACGTGTAGTATAGTTGTTGATGTTTTTATTAAAAATTTCAGTGCTGATTAGTTTGTTTAAAATATATGTATGTATATTTTTAGGAAGGTATTTATGTAGATCCATTTCTAACTATAGTAAGACCTTAGCTAGAAAGTAGTAAGTCAAAAGGAGTAAAATTATAGTGTAATAATTATTTAGTTTTTTTTTTAAATCAAGGTTCATAGAATACAATACTTTTTTGTACTTATTTACAATTAAAAACTTGTTATTGGGCGTCAATTTAATTTAATGTTTTTGCTAAAGAGCTTTACCAAGATGTGTTAAAATATTAGACGCGCGAGCGAGAAGGAGAGTTCACAGTTCAGTATAGGTCGTGAAATGGATCACTTTAAGAGCTTATAGTAGAGCCTCTGACACTAGCTGTAAGTTTTCTCTACTACATGTCATAAATACATTATATTAAAAGGCACGTTCCCCAATTAAAACCTTGTAACTTGCTTACAAAAGAAAAAAGCCCACATTCCAGTAGTCTTTAAAATATGCGCCACTAATGATCTTAATCCAAAGCAAAGCGGAATACGTAAATAAGTAGGTTAAGCCCAAAAAAAAGTCCCCTAAGCAAATATGTTTCGCAAAAGCCACCGCTAAGGGAAACCAACTCATAAAATTTGAGTTGAGCCATTTTGTCGGTGTGTTGATGAGTCAGGCCACACTGTGGAACGACGTTTTTCAATTGGAGATTTGAACAGGCGGCGCCGGGGGACGTGCTGTGTAGTAATTTAGAACATGTGAGGACAGGGCTGGATTTGCTGTAGGTGGTAATGTATGCGTGTACTGCTTGCAGATAAGGGTGGGGAATGGGGGTTGTGTGCAAGTTATGTAGGAATGTGTCCAGACTATAATTTAAAATGTTTATTATATTTAAAAAATAGTATATTTATTGCAATAACTAGGCAAGTGCAAGTCGATTCGCACATCGTGGGATCTGTACAAACTGATCATCAGCCGTTTAATGTTCTCACCGCTGGGACACAGGCCTCATCTCAAGAACGCAGGGGATGTCACATGTCTTCGAGTTTTTGGTTCTAGGACATGAAGGTTTCGTCACAATGTTTTCCTTCACCGTTTTGGTGATGAAATAAATTACACAAACTGGTGCACCTAGCTGGGTTTGAACCCACGACTTAGAAATCGAATGTCGTGGCCGTTTCCACTCGGCCACCACTACTCTACCGTTCAAATTAACTTTAGCAAATAGTCTAATATCCGAATCGAGACTCGAAGATTTTTCTAACTAGAAATATACGGTTTTCAGATTTATTCCTATACTTGTCCTATGAGACCTTGCTCATGCTAGGCCTGCCAAATTCCAGGGTTCTAGATTAACGGGAAGTAACCTATGAATTTTGGTTTCCTTTTTAACTTTTTTGCGACATACACAGCAGTATATTTTTGTGTTTAACCAAGAAAATTATTTTTAATTAATTTTTACCACAGCTGTAAGGCGCCGCACACTTGAGTATATGTTTTTTATTTCACCTCGATACCTCACCCGTTCCTGAGATAAAAAGTTTGACAAACAAAAGGCGAACAACAAAATTATCCTATAAGGGTTTCGTCATTTCCTTGACGGAACCCGAAAAACAGGAGCATAGTAGGTAAGCGGCAAATACATTAAACCCGTAACTATGAATACGACAGCCCCGCGCTTCTATTGAGACTCTATTAAAAAAAATCAATTATACAGGTTGTCATTAACATGTTAACGCAAACGAATACCATAGATCCAGTACATGATTCTAGACCCCCCAGTGATGGAATTTTTTGTCGGTTTTTTCTTATTTTTTTGTAATGAATGTTTAACGTTTTTTTAATTAAACTGTATAAAAACGTCAATTTAACATTTTTTGCGAAAAAAATTAGTGCATTACATTCCAAATTTAAAATGTCATCGGGTTTGATAAGAATAACGACTTTATTTGCCTTGATGATTTTTTTTATTAATTTATTTTTTGTAAAAAAAAAGCTTTTTTTTTCAAAAAATATCATTGGGATTGGTCAGAATAACGATTTTATACAGGTAAAAAAACAAAACTTTTTTTGCAAAAATTTGTAAAAAAAACCAACGAAAAATTCCACCACTGGGGGGTCCAGAATCATGTACTGGATCCATGGTATTCGTTTGCGTTAACATGTCAATGACACCTTGTATAGTACACGGCAAATAAGTTGATCTTAAATGGCCGTCGTTACTATGGTTACGCGCAGTCCCGCACTGTGCCGCACTTTGATTGAGACTAGAAAATATGTTACTATTTTGATTCAACTTGTATTGTAAGTTGTAACTCAATTACTACTACTTACTTTGTACTATGTGCATAAAGTTTTTATAAATAAATAAATAATAATTAGAATTTTAATGAATGTAATTTTTATCTATAAAAGAAGAAACTGACTGACTAACATACCAACGCAAAGTCAAAGCTACTGGACCTAGGATCGTTTTTTTTTATGGTTGGTAAAAATCATCTAATGACGAATCCCGCCCTTGGGCGGAGAGGGAAACAGTGTCAGACTCTTACTGACTAAACAACCTACCCCGTTCCTATATCGCCATCTATACCAGGGCTAGTGCCTTCCTGTCAGACAGGAATCCTTGGCCCCAGTTGGCTTCGACCCTTTTGCGGGGTTCCTACGGTTTGCTGACTCTTTTAGGCGCGCGGGAACAGTGTGCGCCGTCGACGACTAGGCTTGGTCTGGGCAATTACCGAAATTTTGCACAAGGTATGACGTAGGCCAGGGTTGGCGAACCAATGGCACGCGTGCCATTGACGGCACGCGACTTAATATTTTGGGCACGTCGTCGATCATAAAACATATGCAGCAACAAAAATCACACTAATTTTACAGTAATTTAATTTATGCGTGTAATAAAAACAATCCAAAATGTACCTCTTTTGTTTACTTTATTTCATAGAGAGTTTTGATAGTATTAATTATTGTTATTTTCCAAATAATCAGTAAGTCAAAATTATTTGATGGCACCTCAATGACCCCATTAAACTTTTTTTGGAAAAAATGGCACGTTGACGCATAAAGGTTCGCCTACCCTGACGTAGGCGAAAACTAAGGAAAGGTTTTTTTCAAAATTCATTTCATAAAGGAATGAAATGGGGGCGAAGCCGTTGGCAGAAGGCTAGTTTATAATACAATTTCAAACACTATGTAAATTGTTTTTGTAAAAAAATATTTGATTGATTGTTTGATTGAAGTAAATATCGAACGAAAACAGGTATTTGTAAACACATTATTTCCGTCTTCACACCAATATTATAAAAGTGAAAATTTGTGTAGGGTATGTGTTTTTTTATCCTGAGAGTATAAAAAGACAACTCACCTAATGCACTCCATGATGCAAAAAAATAGGTTCAGCATTTTGTCTCACAACAAATAAGCTGTTAAACTGCAGTCTACATGAACATTGACGTTACAAAATGATGTCCGCAACCCATCACACAAAACAAATGTACAGTACACTTGATTCACCACACATCAACGTTAAAAACAAATAAGAAACGACAAGAAAACAATATTAAAAACCAAAATATTCGCGCCACTCAAACAAAATGGCCGCCATGTCAATTTTATCGTATAAAAAATCCTGCTAAATAAAATGTATCATTCGCCAGTATGAGTTATAAACAGCTAAATTCATTCTTATTTTGAATCATTATAGTCAAATTATGAATTAATTTTTTGGTCTAGCTTGGACCTGTGCATAGACATCGCTTATTATAGTACCTACGGTCTCGTCGCATATTTGAAACTGTTTGAAAATGGAACTCGGTATTTTTCGGCTTGAGATTTTATTTTATTTTATTTATTGGGGAAAACAAACAATAGCACATACAGTAATATACAAAGAAAAGCTTAGAAATAGTTTTACATATGTGATATCAACAACGATGAACAACAATTTCGACATTCTTATTTCAAAGTTGTAGGTATTTTAATAATTGGGAGTACAGTAAGCAATAGAACGAACTAACAAGGTCGTTGACCTTTAGATTATCATCTTTACATAGTATAAAACAAAGTCGCTTCCCGCTGTCTGTCCCTATGTAGGTATGCTTAGATCTTTAAAACTACGCAACAGATTTTGATGCGGTTGTTTTTCTACACTAGTCTACACTAATATACGAGTAATAAAGAGGTAAAGTTTGTTTTTTTGTTTATAGGAGGTAATCTCTGGAACTACTGGTCAGATCGAAAAAAATGTAATAACAATAGAAAGCTGCTTTACTCCTGAGTGACATAGGTTATATTTTATGTACGAGGGCGAAGCCGCTGATAAAACCTAGTACTAGATAAAGTGATTCAAGAGGAAGGTTTATTTGTATAATTCATGCATAATATATTTAATATCAGCATTACACCCGTGCGAAGCTGGATATGCCGGTTTCTCATGATGTTTTCCTTCATCGTTTTGAAGCAGTGGTTATGAAATAAACTGCCTGGTTTTGAACCCGCGACCTACAACTCGTAAGTCGGGGCCGTTACCACTCGGCCACCACTGCTCTCAGATTCTTTAGAGAACAAATACATAATAATACAACTTGAAAGACAAGAAACAATTCTTTAATTTATTCTGTAGTTTATGTCTTCAACAATATGTCATTTAGTTTTTCAGTTCTACAGTATTCACTTGGCGAGCTTAGTGATATATATATATAAATTGTTTTTTTCTAGTTTTATATTAGTAAGAGTTTATTCACTCACGGTTAGCGCAGTGTTTGAATGTCCAGCTCCTGCATTGCGCATTGCAGGTTCGATTCCCGCACGGAACAAATATTTGTAACGGCTACAGACAGTTGTTCTGTGTTTGGGTATATTGATTATGAGAGTTTCTTTTAATTAATCTATAAACTAGTGCTTGCACATTCAAGTTGATCAAAATTCATACTGAATTCAATTCTCGAATGAAGTCTGAAGTACCTTACTTCAATCGAGAATTTTGAATTATTGTAACATTTAACGTGTTTGTAATTTCAGATACAATTTATTGTTAACTAGCTTCTGCCCGCGACTTCGTCCGCGGAAAATTTGTGAGACAAAAACTGCGATAGCTCAGTTAATATCCATGTTATATAAATAATTTATAGTCACTCAGGAGTAAAGCAGCTTTCTATTATAGCTTAAATTTTTCCAATCGAACCATTAGTTCTAGAGATTACCTCCTACAAATAAAAAAACAAAAAAAAAAAACAAACTTTACCTCTTTATTATATTAGTGTAGATGAATAAAATGACTATGACTAAGAATTGAACTAAGTACTTAATATTTAGATAGGTAAGTTTGTAGGGAACCCACAGAATGCGCGTTCCCCTAGCACTTGCCTAGTTTTTTTTTTAAAGTAAAGTACTGCAAATATACATCAAATAAATAACTAATGCTGTTTCTATTAGAATGTTTGGCTTTCAATACAGTGGCAACCGAAATGGCGCAGCAGCAGTGGAGCGTCCGCCCAGTGAGCAAGGGTCGCAGGTTCAATTGCCGCATTAAGATAATATAAATTTGTTTTGAACTATTAAGATACTATTCCACATCTGGTCACTCATAACATTAAAAACAAATAATTTTGACCACGGAAATAGAACTAATATTAAATCATTAACACATGCGGGACGAGGTCGAATATGCCTCATACGTGTCTTCCTTGCGGTGCGGCTATTGTATTGTATTGTATATCGGGCTGGTATCCGCAACTCCACGTCTGAAGCGCATATTTTGCGTATGGGTGGGACAAATGCATCATTTCATCCACCCTAGCTCCTCGGGGAAGACCAGCAAAGCCTTAATATTACTGACCATTTCACTGAGGTTACCTGGGTCTCCGAAGTACATTGCCCTGCATTCAGCGATGACTAGGCAGCCTAGAAGCAGATGGGCTGCTGTCTCTTCCTCCTCCATGCAGGCTCTGCACAGTGGGCTGTCTGTAGCCCCTAGGACAGAGAAATGCTGCGGTGCGGCTAATAAAAATCACTCTTCCCTGCAGTGTGGAGGCCATAACTTCAATTTGTAATGTAAATAAATTTAATGGGAGCTCCACCCATAATTGATAAACGAGAGGAATAGTTGCGAGAACTGATTTGAATGGGTATAGTCTCAATAAAGACTCCAATGACGTCTGGATCTGTGCGGTCGTCAGATCCCTAGGGGCCCAGCACGGCCGAAGCCTACTGGGCTCATAGGTTATCTGAAATTTCCTACCGGAGTGTGCGTCTAGGTAAGCGCGCTCTTTCGTCGACCGCATCGTTGCTTTCCATCAGGTGAGATAGCGGTCAAGCGTGAACCTAACAACAATAAAAAAAACGGAAGCCCGGGGTCGTGGAACGCGGGGTAAAGAAGGAACATGGGAGTGGGTTTTAGTAAGTAAAAGTCTGACTCGCGCTCCACCCAAAAGTGGGAGAAGTTACCGATTTGGTGATGTCTCATCTAAGAAAAAAAATGTTGGCCGGCTTTATTCACAGAAATTACCTACTTTAGGCAGATTTTATTAAACAGAAGGTTACTTCAATTTTAAATTACCTAATAGTTAAAAGCTTCAAATCAAAACAGTCATGGTTCAACAACATGAGCGGCAAGTGGCGGACATATGCGCACGCGCCGACTTTACGACGCTCTATGAGTGACTGACTCTACGTGTCTGTACAGTTACACGGCAAAGTGGATCGAGATTAACGATACAACCATATATCGAATTTTCAATAATATAAAGAAGAAAGAAAAATAGTTTATTTGTGCAAAAAATATGGCGTACGTATTTTTCTTTTTCTTTCTTCACAAATAAACTAATTTCACATACAAAAAAATAACGATCGCAAAATATCGATATGTTAGCATTGCCGATACGAAATTATCATAGTATCGAATTAAATTATCGGTATCGAAATATATCGGTATTTATATGAAAACAATAGAAATGTACACAACTAAGTATTGGTGAAACTTTTGTCATAGGTAATTGACTTTTTTGTTCGTTCAACTTCAAAATAGTTTGTTTGACAGAAAAAAAAAAGATGTTTATAGCAGTATTTTTGCTGTAGTAGTAGTGAGTAGCATTTGTCCACGGACGCGAAGCTTCACGCCTGTATTCAATGAAGCTTACATACAAAACTATGAAACTGTCTACAAAGGGGCAACGTCGTGACGTCGACAGTAGGCCTAAGTTTAAAACTACTGCTGCCGCTACTACAATTGCTGTTGTTGTTGCAACTGCTACAATATGGATGATGAACAATAAGGGTCACCCAGTTGTATCGACTCTGATTTATGAACTGTAGGCCGTAGGTCACACAGCTAAGCAAAGTAAGACTTACTTTGCGAGCATCGAAATTTTGTAACAAACCATTTTTTTTAAGAGTAACCTTCGAGTTTCTAGCCTGTTATTCTCCATAGGAAACGACTTATTTGTAACCGTGCACTAGCTTTTAACGTTTTATAAGTGTCCATGTAGGCCTATGTGAAAAAAAATATTTTGACTTTGACTTTAAAAATAAATCGATCATTGAAACTGGCATTCAAAGGTATGGAGAAACCTACTTTTACGTGAGCGAAGCAGCGGCTTCGCTCACGCCAACACAACACAACACAACTACACAACTAGTTATTTCCAACGGGAAATAACTAGTTGTATTATAATACCTAACAGGATATTTTGACACAACTACTTAGCAGAATTGTTAAATTAGTTATTCACAATTTACCGTTAGTCAGTTTATCGTTAAGGTGTACATTTATTTCAGTATACAAGTACCCGCGCCATACAAACTATAACTAACCTATTACTACACTGATGGCAAAACACGCGTACACAAACTACGGCGTGTACCAAACAAATATCAAAACTATGAGAAATATAGTAGGACCCGTTTATATATTTTACTAGCTTTTGCCCGCGGCTTTGCTCTCGGCAACAGAAAAATGTGATAAATGAAGAACCGCTCGACCGATTTTGTGCTAATTTCACATAAACCATCTACTAAATAGTCCGAACAAAGCCTAAATATTTGGTTCGGATAGGTGAGCCCGTTCTTGAGTTATAAAATTAATACGAAAAGTAGCATTGATTTTTATATATATCGATAAAGGGCCTATTCTCTAGTGCGAACTGAATATGACACTCTTTAGGTAATATTGAAATAAAATAAGAATTAGCTAAACGATGAATTAACTCTTTTTTGGGTGGGGTCAATTCATTCGATGATATCCTACCTCAAAAAAAAAGGCAAAAACAATGCATAACACGGAAACTCTTTTTGTCGATACTCGAAAACTTGCTGTTAGGCACGCAATTTACTATTATTTTTTTTTACTGTCACTAGATATTGAACAAGTCAAACAAAATTTGTATAAATGTCAAACGAGAACCACTGCCGACAAAATGTTTTATAAATTTTGAATACATAAAATAAAGTTGAAATGATCAGTTTGATCTCTCCAATCGTTTATTTTTTTTTTTCTCTGAACCAATTCAGGGGAAAAGGCATTCGGTATAGAACAATTCATTCACAACCTTCATATTAACCATGGATTAATAAGTATTTTATTACCAGGACGTACTTATCCATAGGTATCATTGGATGATTTTTCTTATCATAAAAAAAAAAACATATCGAACCCTATGACAGATAAATTAGTCTGTACAATAATTATGATTAAGTTCACTCTGAAAAACCGACCCAAAACCTAGTTATAATTTCGGTGCGCTTCAAGGAGTTGTCAGCAAACCGTAAGCCGCGTAGGGGCCCAGTAGGATCGAAGGCTACTTGGGTCACATCCCGTTCCCTGGAACTAAAACAAAGAAGGAACAGGAGTGGGCTTTTTAGTTAGTAAATGTCTGCCTCTATCTTCTGCTCCACCCAACGGCGGGATTTGTCATTGAATGATCTTTATCCACCATAAAAAAAATAAGGAACACAGAAGGGTATTATTCAGTAAAAGTCTGACAATTGACATTCCCTTTCGCTATATACAAAAAAACATTATTTAATATTAAATCAATCAATCATTATTCACATTACATACCGCGGAACCCCACTAAATTTAGAATCGGGGCAAACCGACGACAGTGTCACGTGTCGTGGGGCACAAAGTACCAGGAGCGCAGGAAGCAACAGAAGTGCACTGTACCAATACAATACTCGATATATACGCATACAAGTACCTACCTACGTCATGAGTGATTGGATAATCGGTGCATTACTTTTCATAATTTTGTCCTCGTGTTTAACTATTTTTTTTTTTGCCAAAATTCAATGGTTAAAAAATATTTTGGACAATTTTTAAAGCTTTTGGAAAATCATTCCTGCAAATTAGAACTTTCCCCTCAGATATGCAACTAATTTAGTTGCTTCCTGGCTACCAGGTAACACAAACTACCAACAGATGGCGTTCAAAGTATAGAGTAATTGTATGTAATATACAATGATATAATTAATAGTAAAGATACATCATTGAATTATAGAGTAATTATTAGTAAGTAAATTAGTTATGCAATTTAAAAATTATTTATGAAATTGAATAAAGTCACAAAAAAAATAAATCCATATCAAAATATTAGCTACAAGCATTATCTAAAGATTTCATAATAACCGACTGAAAACAATAAAAATAAATGGTTACGAATATAAACACAATAAACGAAAAACTCTTGAAAAACCACAACCATGTAATAACGCCCTCTATCAAATTCCCACTGAACTAGCCCTGGGAAAAGCATGTCAGGTGAGACATTGTGTTAAAGGGCAACCAGTACCAGGGCACTAGGAACCACGAGGAGCTCTTCACTGCACCATAAATCAATATCTGTAACAGACAAACTTATGTAATACAGGTGGAGAAATTGGGAACTAAAATGGAATGTACTAAATTTGACATGAGAACGTTGCACGTGGCGCCACCATGTTTTGAAAATAGAAGTTTGTCAATGGCAATTATGCGTGTATTGCTTTTGAGGTTATGTGCGTGTGAATGGAAATGCACACATGCATGCTTGCATTGACTGGGGGTTGTCAATGAATGTGTTTTTAATACGTCTATGTATGTAAATGTAAACACCCTCTTTCATCGCAATTGTGTAACGTCAATATCATTACATAGTATAAAACAAAGTTTGCTTTCCCTATGTATGCTTAGATCTTTAAAAGTACGCTACGGATTTTGATGCGGTTTTTTTAAATAGATAAAGTGATTCAAGAGGAAGGTTTATGTGCATAATATATTAAATATCAGTATCCTGTAAGTAAGCTGGGGCGGGTCGCTAGTATTGTTATAATTGAATTAGGGTTTAACGTTTTGAATTCCGTAATTAGAAACATAATAGAAAGACAATAGGTGTGCGAACGCTGTTCTCTTGGGGCTCAAGAGTGTTGTCATTATATTTTTTATGAAAATAAACTGTTTTTTCAATTTACTAGTCAGTTTCGTCTTTACTTCCGCAGAAAAATTCCAAATATTCTAAAAATTTTGAGTTCAGAGCCATCTAGCGAGTACTTGGCTAAATTCGACTTTCACCTTAAGAGGACCCTGCCTAAGTCGTCTATAGCTACCCAACGTGAAAATGGTTAAAACCTTATTAGTTTATTTAATGCAAAGTTGTTACGCCTGAAAGTGAACGCTCTATTGGCGGTAATTCCGTCATTCACTGAAATATTTCACAAAAATGGTCCAATCATTTATAATGCAAAAGCGATGCCTACGTGCCATGTTCGATATACAAGGTACGGAGAGCTGTAAGTCACTTTTTAAAAAGCATAAAATACTCACACTTCCGTCACTTTATATTCTGGAACTAGCCCTATTTGTTAAAAGTAATCCTCAATTGTTTCCTCGTATATCGGACATTGTAATACGGAATCGCCGGGATAACAGTAAAATTCGGGTTCAGCCAGCGAAGACTGTGCTAATGTATAAAAGCGTAGTATGTAGAGCGCCAATAATCCATAATAATGTTCCTGACTGCATTAAAACGTTAAATACAGACCAATTTAAGAAAACTTTAAAAAAAATACTGGTAGAAAAAGCCTATTATAATTTTAAAATGATAAATCGCTCTAAGCTTACTGACATAATATTATATTCCATTTACTTTATACTGCACAATTATATTGACGAAACTATTGAATTTAATATTAATTTTAATTGTTTGTTATTTATGTTAGTAATTTTTTTTAATTGTATTTACTTTCAACCTAATTTGCACACCAGCAATGGTCAAACATGTTGACCCTTAAATTATTTTGTAACACCTTTGTACACATGTTTATGCAAATAAATAAATCTGAATTAGAATATATGTTTTGATAAAAAAATTTGTAAAACAAATATTATTCAGAATCTTATTTTAATTTGTACGGTTTCTCTTATACATAATTATATTTTTGATGTCTTTAAGTAATAAGTATATTTGTATTATAAAGTTTTGTAGATTAGTTTTACACAAATTTATAATTTAATTTCAATAGAAACCCAGATAATATCATTTACCACTGGACAAGCTATTTCGTATGTTTGACAGCACATTTTTTGTCCCTAATTGAAGCGCCACTCGCGGGCGTCCAGAGAACTAATTAAACTTATATTGTATGCGGTACGGCATTATCAGTTTTAGTACCGTACACACTTTATCTAAGGATTGAAAAACGCTGTAAATTATACCCACTGTTGTGAGTGCTACAACGTCGCCGCGTCGTAACTCGTAGGCCATAATAACTGTAGCGAATACATGACTGTATATGAAAAGGCTACGCTTGCTACGCCGTAGCGGTTGTCGTAGCAAGTATAGTATGACGCGCTTCAAGTTTTTCGCAGCTTCAAGGGACCACAGACTTGAGTACCTACATGGTTTTAATTTCAACTCGATACCTTCACGCCTCCACGCGTTCCCGACATAAATGGTCCTGACAGACGGACAGATGACAAAGTGATCCTATAAGGGCACCGTTTTTTTTTCCTTTTGCGGTTTTTTTATGGTGGGAATGATGAATCAAATAAAAAAAAAATCCCTTGACTTTTTTTTTTTTCATTCACTGATGAAACGACCCACCGTTTCTCCCTGCCTTAGTTCCAGGGCCCTGGTGTTCCGCTTTCGCATCAACCCTTGGCCCCATTTTCTCTTGAGGTACGAACCCTACAAACAGAAATAAACTTTTAATAATCTCACGGTACAACATAATTTAAATAAATGGCAACTACTTAGCTACTTGTAAATCTTGTGAAAAAACCTTAAACAACTACTAAGGGTACTTGACTAATTTACAAAATTGGTTAAAAAAAAGTTTCACACATACGAACGCACCCCTATCATCATATTCAATACGATAGCTCCACATGGTTCCTGATGTCCTAGTACTTTGATTCGATAAACACGTGGTGTTATCATTCACACCGTTCAGTACCGTCCACATCGATGCCTCCCACGTAAGTTGTTGTAACCCACAAAATGTCGATTTTGGGTTTTTTATGTAAAAGTGTCTAACTTTATGTATACTATCCTACAAAAAAACAAAAAGTCCAAAAAACCTATTATTTAAGGTACTTTTGAAACGTATAATGTTGTATATTTCGAACGATTCCAGCGTAGACTGTAGTATTTATTACTTGCAATGGTTTACAACGGGGAAAAGCGTACGCGCGCCCGTTGTATGTAACACATATCACAGATTACGCTGGAAATCGCTGCCAGTTGCACAGCTCACGTAATTTTTACGTCGTTAATTTAATATTCTAGTAATTACTATTCCGTTTAACCTTATCTTTAACTAACGTGATAACCTTTTAAAATATGGTATTGATCCCATACAACAATTTACGTCGATAATTTTCAAAATATTTTATGTTAAGTGATACATACAATATTTTACTTCGATGCTAGATATGTAAAAGTGAGTTGTAACATCACATACAACGATTTACGTCGCTATTCGTTTGAAATGAGTACGTTGTATATATTTTTCAAGGAGTGTTTTATGAATATCACTGGAGTCAGAGCCATCCTAGACAACCATTTTCACTGAATCTAAGAAGTTTTAAATGACTAAACTAACAGATGATGGCATATTCGTAATTTTGAACCCTAAAACTACAGATCAGACCTCATTAAACTTGAAACTGCTCACTTACTCGTATTTCATAGCTGTGTAGTATAATAACCATTTGGATTATGACTGTAATTGCCATTTTTGTTTATATTATATCATAATAATTATAGCTAATAACAACTTGGCAAAATGGGGGATTATAGACCCCGGTGACACACAGTGCGAGTGCGGTGTCTCTGACCAAACAATGGCCCACCTATTGGAGTGCTCAAAATGTCCCTACAAGTGCACGCTGGAAGACCTTAAGAATGCCAATGAAGCTGCTATAAATGTGGCAAGCTACTGGGCCCAAAAACTTTGAGGGAAGCGGAATCCATCGATTGGAGAAGAAGAAGAAGAATTATAGCTAGACTGTGCTGGGCAAAGGCCTCCCTCCATTCTTTCCAGTTATCTCAGTTTTTCGCTTTATCGTACCAATTCTCAAAGAAAGCATCCAGGTCGTGTCGAGTAAATGTGGGCCTGATTGCCTGTAAAGTACCGAAAGATTACAAGTGAGTTTTAGTCAATAAAAGCAACTTTTACTAATTAAAAGCAACCAGGACTTTCCTTCTTGTTCGTGTTTATTGCCAGTTTCCCAAATCAGAAAACGTTGTTCGATACTTTTACCTTAGTCACCATCTGCATGTTTCTGCACTGTTGAACTCTTCAAGCTAAGTCCACTATCAGTTATTTGATTAAATGAAGTATCGTTTGATAAAGGTAATGAAAAAAATACACATTTAAAGACTACAGATTTTTCAAAAAGGACTAACAAAAACAAAGAAAACCTTTCTAGTAAAATATTAAAAACAGCCGGAAAACTGGTCTACTGAGTCTGCTGTAAGCACTATTTCAATAAATTAAACTAAAAAGACGACAAAAAAAAACAATCGATGTATAATTATGGCTAATTTAGTTACAGGAGAGCCCAGCTTAGAATTTATGCTGATACTATTGCGAGACATAAGTAAATAAGATTAAATTGCCTGTTACCGTTACTGAAACATCAAACTTCAGACGTGTGAAAACAACAGTTTTCCCATTTCTATAAGTGATTAAGTTCTTAATAAGGCATTAGTTAAATTTGATATACCAACAGCAATATTAATCCCCGATCAAAGAGATAATTATACTGTTAACAATAACAGCCTATGAAAAAGTCTGGGTCTGTCAAAACTATAGTTTGTGACTATTTCAAGAGCTTTTCAACTTCTTGCAAATTGAGTCAAATTATGCTTGACAAAATCCACAAATGTTATATTAGACAGAGGTTTCAACTTTTAGTGTATATAGTAATAATGTGTAGCTTTTGCCTAAAGGGTACACAGAGAAAGCGAAATCTGAAAGATAATAATATTGTGAAGATAAAAGGGGTACAAGTTGGTTCTGAAGATTCAATATTACTATAATGTTTTTTCGGACTGTAACGTGATGACCATTTCTTCTCGGTTGGGAAACAATGGCTATTTCTCCTTTTTTTTTAAATGCATATTACAGAATGAGCTTTAAGTAAAGTCACTTGGAAAGATGGAGAGGGGAAAGATAGATATAAAGTAAAGTAGGAGAAGGTGGGAGAAATTATATGAAAGAAAAGGGAGTCAGTGATAGCGAGACGGGTGATACGACAAAATGGAAGAATAAACTTGTTCTACCGACTCCAAATAACATAAGATTAAAGCAGGAACATGTTAATTATTTACCTATTTTTAAATCTCACTCGGTTACTAGAATTTTCATAATCAAAATCTTAAAATACTTTTTTGATTTTTGATTATTTAAACTGTAATTAAATTTGATTAAAGAACGATGTAATTAATTCAAAGTATAATTTAAATCAAGAGAACACTTAAATTTTCAGTTTTATATATTTTTTAATTATTTTTAATCTTAATCTTTAATATTTTTCTAATCTTTAAAATATAGTTTGTTATTTTAAACTTTAAATCCTAAAACGCAAAATGTTGAAAACCAGTTTGAAAATATTCAACTTTTTTGAATTTCGGAAATGTATTAACAAGACAGTATTGTCCTAAACGAAATTAGGCTGAAAAAACCTGGTATTTATTTTATTATATCAATTAATGATACACATACCACACCCTTTTTTTATTTGTAGTCGACGTACATTGATGTAAGTATCATATATGATTAAAAACGGCTCTTATACTCCCGTGTATAATAATGTAAGTAATAGTTACAACATTTTGCAAGGACCTCATGTCGCGGCAAACAGTTGTAACAACAAAATCCAAGAAACTGTTAAAATTATAAAGTAATGACATATAGTAAACAATAACGTAATAAAAACTATACTCTCATACCGAATTTCATAAAGATTCTTTGAAAAATGTGGTTTGTATCGCAAAAAGAATCTTTAAAACGCTCTCCTGTAAAATTGCATTTTTGGGGTTACAACAACTTACGTGGGAGGCATCGACATATTTTACATGGAAATAGTTTTTTCAATACACTTACTCGGAAACTGCCTCTTATCGCACTCCTATTAGGTTCAATATAGCATGTATATCACCCAAGTGCTTTTTTGAGTTTATCACAACAAGGGCTTTTTTATTCCTTCCTTATCGTCACGGTCACGGGTGATTATTTTGTTTTACTTAGTTTATCGAATCAGGCGCGAGGCGTCCCCCAGAGTCGCTGGACGACCCCACGAAATTAGAAACTGACTAGAGCAGATTTGAATGCTATACTTATATATTTTTTAAATTTCTACTGTATTTTTAAGATACGATTAAAATTTTTTTCTTTCTTTCTTTATTTCACAAGTCGTAAGTGTATTGAAAAACGTCGTTTGACACACGTGCAGATTTGTCATTGCAGCCCTCGGCTCCATAACACACTCGCCTGCGGCTCGTGCGAATTTCGCCTCGGTCGAAATGACAAACTTCCTGCACTTGTATCAAAATGTACTATTTTAATACACTTACTCGAAAACTGCCTCTTATCACACTCCTATTAGGTTCGATATAGCATGTATATCACACATGTGCTTTTTGAATTTATCACAACAAGGGCTTTTTTATTCCTTCCTTATCGTCACGGTCACGGGTGATTATTTTGTTTTTACTTAGTTTATCGAATCAGGCGCGAGGCGTCCCCCGAGGCGCTGGGCGACCCCCATGAAATTAGAATTTATATCTATTATTATTATATTTCTACTGTATATTTGAAATACCATTAAACGTTTTTCTTTCTTTCTTTATTTCACAAGTCGTAAGTGTTTTGAAAAACGTCGTTTGACACGCGTGCAGATTTGTCATTGCAGCCCTCGGCTCCATAACACACTCGTCTACGGCTCGTGCGAATTTCGCCTCGGTCGCAATGACAAACTTCCTGCACTTGTATCAAAATGTACTATATTCGTATTAAGTTATCTATTTATTTAACTTAACAACAATTTATTTTAGACGTTTACTATAAAGATTTTTCCTTTGCTTATTTCAAGGTAGATTGCTGGTTTCAAGTAAAGAGATTTAAGACACCTTTGTATGTTTGTTCAGGACAAATCTTGGGAACGTATTTTGAATCAGTTACCTCTAACAGATTGAGCTGTTTGGTATATGTACTTAGGTAACTGTTTGATGTACTTATTACTATTTATATTTATTTGAACCTCCAACAAAGGAAACAGAGTTACCACAGTGTACATAACTGGGGTTCGTTGAGTGATCCTTCTGATTGAAGTTATAGTATGTAGAATAAAGTGAAATACATAAAAAATATGGCAATATTTGCAAATTCTAACCAAAAGACAAAAAAAACTGGGCAAGTGCGTGTTGGACCCTGCACATTGAGTGTTCCGTACATACTAACTTACGTAAATATTATAATAGTTCAAATCCCGAATTGAGTTTCTAAATCTTCATTAGTAGTAGAAGTTTCATACCGAATGATAGGGTTCTAAATCAATTGGAGTACCATTGAATATTGATTCCCTGTGACATTGTCAAAATATGCATTTTTTGCGACAGAAACGTATGGTATTTTTTTTTCTTTAACTTAGTGTTTTTAATTTTTTTGACAGTTTCAGGGGACTGCAAACCTGAATTCATGGTTTAGATTTCAACTCAATACCTCTGTACTTACGCGCTCCCGAGATACCTTTATTTCGGGATCGCCCTTGCCTTGGCAGACAGACAGAAAGACAGTCGGACAACAAAATGATCCTATAACGGTTCCGGGTTTTTCTTTTGAAGTACCGAACCCTAATAAAAGCATTCCATTAAATGATATTTATTAACGCTAAAAATTTGTGTCAGCATGCATCGTTTACATTAAACGGGGCTGATCCGAACCATTGAGCGCAACAAGATAAAATTACACAGTGGGTCTTGCTAAAGACTTTTTACTCGACAAATTCATAGAATACATATAATAGAATTTGTTCCATTTTTGAATTTATGCTGGAAATAGTGGCTAGTTGGACATTGTAAAACAGGCTCAAAATCTAACGAAAACAAAAACAACTGCAATATATTTTTGTTGTTTACCGCCGTAATGTCTGCCCATCTGTCCAATACAATCCCATGGTCCCGTTTTACTATACCCCTGGGCGAAATCCTTTTTTTGTACCATGAGGCTCGACACTAAATTGCCGCCAGTCGGCCCACACCGGCTGGGGAACAGTCCGGTGACGTCACGTGTTTTGGGACATAAAGTACTAGGGCCACAGGAGTTGTTTGGAGCATCGTTGTATTTAGTGCTGTCTTATGACACCAGGTGGCTCTATCAGCGCCGGCGCTCGCGGCATGATTTCGCGCCACCCGGTTGACAAATTTTCAAAAATAGAATATACAATATTTGAGCATTTTTTTAAAGAGTATTTTGATATTTATCCAAGAACGTAAATAAAAAGTTTTATAGACAAATAACTTTCCGTTGATACCCGTGAACGCCAGCGTTCGCTGAGAACTGAAACGTAAAGTGCATTCAGAATGGTAGTTGTACTCGTAATTAAATACCATAAATACAAATTAAATACCTATCGATTTTATTACAGCTGATTTATCTAATGTTAGTCAGGGTAATATTCAAGAAAACAGGTACTACAATATAAGTACATGAATTTGGAATACTTGTGGCTTTTAGTCAATAAAAGTCTGTGATACTCCCTTTGATTTCAGGAGTTTGTGATAATTTTACACAACATTTTAGATATGTTTCCATGGAATTTAACTTCACAACTGAAAGATTTTTCCCCATACTGAGAGCAGTGCTGGCCGACTGATAAAGGCGATGACTTACGAGGTCGCAGGTTCAAACTCAGTCAGGCGTATTGCTTCGTGGAATTTATTTCATAACCACTACTTATCAAAACGGTCAAGGAAAACCTCACAAGGAAACCGGCATGTCCTGGAACCAAACATTCGAAGACATTTAACATCGTGGTGGATTACGATCCATTTCCTCTCCTAGAGAAGAGGCCTGAGTCCCAGCAGTGGGAACATTATAAGGCTGATGCTATATTGACCCTAAACAAAGGAAAAATCATTACATTAAAGTCCAAAATAATTGGTTGATAAACTAAAGGCATCGAAAAAATTCGAATAAATATTTCATTTAAATTATGTAGACCGAACCTTGACCGAACGGTGTAAATGATAACACCACGTGTTTATCGAATCAAAGTACTAGGACATCAGAGACTGGATGGAGTTATCGTATGGAATATAATAAAAGGGGTGCGTTCATGTGAACCAATCACAAGGTCGCGTCACGCTATGACGTCGGAACGAGACATATTCAAGTTCAGGGTATCAGATACATCATAATTAACTATTTAGATAGTTCTATAATGTAACTGCGTATTAAAAAACAGTTTTATTTATTAAGTAGGCCAAATTTGCGTCCATCTGCAGTACTATCAAGGAAATCGCTAGTAATTATTAAAACAAATCAAAGAAAAAGCAATGTCAAGTATAAAATTGTTAGATAGGATTCTAGCAGTTTGATTTTCTGGAGAGGCACACAGTTGACAAGTTCTTATCTTTTTTTATGGTGGGCAATAATCATCCGAAGACATGTCCCGCCCATGGACGGAGCGGGATTTAGTGACAGACTTTTACTGACTAACAACCCACTTCGTTTCTTATTTGCACTTTTAGTTTTTTTTCCACTTTTATTTCCAAGGCCTTGGTGTTACAATTTCACATTTTACTCATAGGCACAGTAGTTTTCGACACTGCTTGACCCTTACAGCTTGTGCGGTAATTAATATTTGACAAGCAAAATTCTGTAGTCACTACTTAAAATTATAGATATTAATTACAGATAGATAGAAAATAGATACCGAAAAAAATATGAAAAAGAACTTGTCAACCCTCCAAAGACGCGGGCCGCCCGCCCCCTATGGAATGCAATATACGCCCTTACCACGTCTTTGCAACATCGTAGCTACCAGAATATCATGAATCAATAGAAAATGATTAAAAATTGTGAACATGTTTTATAATAGACCAGTCTTGACCGCATTGAGAACTCGGGCTGTCACGTTTTGTTAGACTTCGAGTACTAAGACATCAGATTTTATACAGAGGTTAATTTTACAACTTCAATTCATTAATATTCCTACCTGTAGATTCATGCGCCTGGCAAATAGCATCGTGAAAATACGACCTTTATATTCAGAGCCTGATGTGTGCGTATGCAGGCAGTACTCTAAGGCCACGTGTTTTACACCCCAGAATACTAGGATACCAGAACATAGCAGGTGTTGTAATAGTTCGAGTAACACACATACATAACAAACCCCCTTTGATGAATTAAAAAAACTGTACTAAAAATATTATATTACAATTATTTTAATTTAATATTTTTATTGATGATATTTATGATATATTTTATTAATTAAAACTTATTGCCTACTTCGACTAAGTAGAGGTAGAGGTACTTTTTTTTATTTCTCACAATTTTCGTTTTAAAAGGGTCTTCTCCATTCGCCTATCATCGTCGTCGAGCATGGTTTAAAAGCTTGTTGCTTCATGTAACGCAATCCAACGCAATGTTTGATGAAAAGACAACGCGAAAAAGAAAGATAACGCCTGAAAAATCGGTTGGCATTCGGCAATTCAGTAATTTACTGCAATATTATTTTCACAAAATAGGTTTCAGAAAATACATTTTTTTATTCAAATCCCTTATAACTGTTTTGAGAAAATTTGGGCCCTTCAGGGTCGAAGCCTCCCGGAGTCTAGAGGGTGGTGGGAAACTGTTACCTCGACTCCAGGAATAGGGCAAGGAAGGTACGGGGTAGGTTTTTTAGTCAGTAAGAGTCTGACACTAGTCTCCCGCTCCACCCAAGAGCGGGTTTTGTCATTGGATGATTTTCACCTACCATAAAAAAAAAAAAACCTCTTTATTATATTAGTGTAGATAATACATTATAATTATGTGAACTTTTGCTCTTCATAACGAAGGACAAAAATTTACGTTCACGAATTTTACAGAAATTTATGTTTCTATTCTATAGACGCTTAGATAATATCCACAAGATAACTATGTAGGTATCCAAAATATTTGGAGAAAGATGTGTCACCATAATCACATTACAGCGGTTGTACGAAAATGAAACTGGGGGTTGCCGGCCTTAAATACAAATCTTGGCTTATGAAAATAGTGGCGTTGAGGGTAGTTGCTGAAACGATGACGTTTATCACTGTATTCACCACCTGCGAATTGTGGCGCCCTAGTACAACATGAACTGAAAAGTCGGCACTAGCTCGCAGGATGACGTCCCGAGTGACGTCACAGATTATCGACCTACCCAACAGTGCAGTCTAAACTTCTTAGAATGAAATGCTAAAGGCACAGATTTTTACTTCTCGTAGCTTTTAGCGCTTTAAAAAATTTCAGGTACTGTACGTAGCCAAAATTAGAACTAAAGCCACTTATTTTTCTAAAAAAACGTTTCTAAGAAAAAAAACGCAAATGTTTAACAAAAATAATTGTGCCCTTCACAATTTCATTAATCGCTTAAATATCCTGGTAGCTAAACAAAGCGACATTTTATTTAATAAAATAATGTTTTGGGCTTGAAGTTGTGGAGGAGATCGGCGGAGGTGATCTCTTACCTCAGATTTCAGTTCAGCAACAGGAGCTCTAGGCTAGCTAGCCACCCAGTTATCGAGCAAGAATCAAGGTAATTAAAGCTTGCGTGTAAGTTAACCCTATTTGATTTCATAAATAAAGCAACTAATAGAAAGGGTAAGGGATTTGCTGTGCTACATTCTTACCACCGAGTAGCGTTTCTCTAGCGAATATTTTAGTTTTAATTCTGAAAGAAAATTTTATTTCTAAAGAATGAAACGTAGGTACCTATCGATGTATTATTTGTTACAGATGTTCTGAAAACTGGTGTGACTTTGATGTCTCATTGGCATTTCCACCCTGTTCTCCATCCGAGGCCACGTGTTTTGAAAGAGTAAGTACTAGGACCGCAGGAATCAAGTAGAGGTGCGCTGACAATACCTGTGGGGTTGCAGCTTGCACAGTGACGTCATGTTTAGAAACACTGTAAAATACTTGAATTATCGAAATCCTTGGAAAGATTACTTTGAATTTAAAATATGCTGCGTAGTAGCACTTGTTGTAGTGATTTGGTCTAAACTTCTGAAGCCAACACTGATACAGATTTTATCTCAAATATACTGACTGAGTGCTATTATGATCCATAAATATTTTAAAACATAGTCCTCCATCATGTATGCATAATCATGATTTTCATGCAGTACTCACCAATGGATAGATTAATTCATAAGCAAATTTAGATATAGGTATAAAAGTAGTGGTGGTAGAGTAGTATAAGCCCAGACTTACGAGTTGTAGGTCGCGAATTCAAACCCAGCCAGGCGCATTACTTTGTGTTATTTATTTCATCACCACTGCTCTCAAAATGGTGAAGGGAAAACGTCGTGAGGAAACATCAACCAACCCGTACTGGGCCAACGTAGTGGACTACTGCCCACTGCCCAGCAGGACTATTATAAGGTTGACGCTATAAAAGTAGAACAAAACTGTATAGATGTGTGTCACACACTCCGTTTTTTTTTTATGTTAGGAAAAAAATAAAAATCATCCAACGCCGAATTCCACCCATGGGCAGAATGGGAAACAGTGTCAGACTCTTACGTTGCCACACATACTAGGGCCAGAAACTTCCTTTCAGACGTGAACACAAGATAATTGTGTATCTAAATTATCTTGAGAAAGATGTGTCAACATAATCACGTAATAGCGGTTGTATGAAAGTGAAACTTGGGTTGCCTTAAATACAAACATTGACCTAATATAAAATTCTTTGACATAAGTATTTTAATTTGAAATTTTTTACATAACATATAAAATAAAATCTTAAATATAAACTTAACTAAAATAAATATTTACACCAAACCTAACTATGTACATATAATACAAAAACAAAATCCAATTATGTGCAAAGGTTTGGAAGTGATGCATATGTTACGCTCAAAGATCGAAAACGCTCATTGAGCGGAAGAATAGCTCACAACGCGTTGTGGTTAAAGTAAAACATCCACATGGCGAAATTCGTGTTATGGCTCTAATGAAAACGCGCACGACGCGTTGTGGCAATCAAAGAAAGACCACATAGCAAAATTCGTGTCGTGGCTTACATGCTATTTGATCTCAACGCGTTGTGGCAATGAAGAAAAGCCATGACGCGTATGGAATATTATTTAATTACGACGCACACTACTTTCCGATATGGATCCTACTAGGCCTAGGTTGAAAATGTTTTGGTAGATGTCCTTAAGAAAATTTTTTATTTTATAAAATCACGGCATAACGTGTTTCTGATTATCAAATATATTAAGTATATTAATTATATAAATTAAAATGAAACGATATTTGTTATTTATTGAGATTACTTTATATTTAAAAAAATCAACGTATTAAGTAACAAATCACTGAACACAAAATATTAATCATTTGTAAATTACCTACTCCTAATTCACTTAAAATAATAAGGGCACTGTACAACTTTAACAAAAATAACTTACCTCTAGTCCGTTTGTGACCGACGTTAGTATGTGCTTTTTCCAAAATATCAAACAGTTCATCTGTTTTGCAGAAATATCGAATTTTTGAACTTGAGCTTTCTATTCAAGCTTCAACCAACTTTTCAGTATCACCAATCTTTAAGACATCATATCGTTTAAGACGTCGATACTGCTTCGACGACAGAGACTCCTTTGTCTTTTTAAGAAGTTGAGACTGTTTTGTTTCATTAAGTAACATTTCATACTTTTCTGTAGTCATGATAAAACTGCGATCAGTGCTTATTTCCACAAACTCACGTAATTTATCGTAAAACAATTCTTTTTTATTCGTCATACTTAGCGCTGACATTAAAATTCTCTCTCATAAACAGAAAAGAAATGAATAAAACTGATGTTTCAATGCGTCTTTGCACCCGAGCCGACACCGACAAGTTACAACCTGTCCGTCGTGATATGGTTAACACAATAAATGCTCAGAACGCGTCATGGCTTTTCTTCATTGCCACAACGCGTTGAGATCAAATAGCATGTAAGCCACGACACGAATTTTGCTATTTGGTCTTTCTCTGATTGCCACAACGCGTCGTGCGCGTTTTCATTAGAGCCATAACACGAATTTCGCCATGTGGATGTTTTACTTTAACCACAACGCGTTGTGAGCTATTCTTCCGCTCAATGAGCGTTTTCGATCTTTGAGCGTAACACATATATTCATTTCACCATTAAATTAAAAACGATTTACAAAGAAAAAGATTTTATTTGCGCAAAAGTACGGCGCGTACCAAATATATTTTTTTATTATTTGATTTCTTGTATTTGTTTGACATTATTTATTTTATTAATTTATTTTTTAGCACTTGACATTATAATATTGTATTCGTAATTATTTGTTTATTATATAACATTGTGTATACCTATGACTTGTAAGAATCCCTTACCAATAAATAACTATGACTATGTATTAAAAAAAATATTTGTCGTAACATGTACTTTTACTCCTCGTCACTCCACAACCGTTTCGACAGTGATGTCGTGGCCAGATCATAGAAATTGGGCACTTTATCAAACTTCATGATATGACCAAGTATAACTAGCCAGATTATTTTAAACGAACTGCCACATTTAACTGCACAAGAAAAAATCGCCAAAAGCTTCAGTAGGTTTATGAAAACACGCGCAGTTGAGGGTAGTTGCTGAAACGATAACGTTTATCACTGTATTCACCACCAGCGGATTGTGGCGCCCTAGTACAAAGCGAACTGAAAAGTCGGCGCTTGCTCGCGGGATGACGTCCTGAGTGACGTCACAGATTATCGATCTACCCAACAGTGCAGTCTAGACTTCTTAGAATGTAGTGCTAAAAGTACAGACTTTTACTTCTTGTCTTTAGCGCTTTAATTCATTAAGCCCCAAGCGAGAGCCGGCGGTCGAAAACCTATTGTTCTTTAATTGCGTCTGTAATTAAGATAGTCAAAAGGGTAAAAGCTTTCTGGTAAAGTACGTAGCCAAAAATTAGAACTATAGCCACTTTTTTTTAAAGAAATAATTCGCAATCTGTTAACAACAATAACGCACTTCATTAATTCGCAAAAATAGCTTGGTAGCTTAACAAAATACATTATAGATAGTAAAAAAAATAAAAATTGAAATAAATATCGCGTTGTTGTGGAAGAAGATCGGCGGCGGTGAATAGTAATGAATACACGCGCAGTTGAGGGTAGTTGCTGAAACAACATAATGACGTTTATCACCGTATTCACCACCTGCGAATTGTGGCGCCCTAGTACAACATGAACTGAAAAGTCGGCACTAGTTCGCAGGATGACGTCCTGAGTGACGTCACAGATTATCGACCTACCCAACAGTGCAGTCTAGTCTAGACTTCTTAGAATGAAGTGTTAATCCCAAATGTTTAACAATTAATTGTACCCTGACAATTTCATCAACACGTTGTATGCTTTACGACCCGCCGGTGGGCCTAGCATAGTATACCATTCAGGCCAAGTCAAAATCAGGAAATCGGCAATTTTCATCAACATGAGATTTTCATTCCAAAGTTTACAAAATGCGGTAATCTGTACGGAAAATTAAAATTAGCGACTTTTACCGTCTAGTTTTTAAGATATTGTAAAAGGCTCACGGGTGGGTCCTGTGGCCTTATAAAAAGGATTATGTATTTTCCGTTAGCGGGGGCCGCGGGATCACGATACGGGTCATGTGGCGCGAACGCAGGGCGGTGGTGCGGGGCGTAGTCTAAGCAAAGCGATATTTTATGTATTAAAACAATATATTGTGCTTGAAGTTGTGCTGTGGAGGAGATCGGCGGCGGTGATCTTACACCTCATGTTTCAGTTCAGCAACAGGAGCTCTAGGCTAGCTCGCCATTCAGCAATCCAGCAAGGATCAATCCAAAAACAGCTTTACTTGTAAGTTAACCCTGGTTTAATTTCATACTTAAAGCGACCAATGGTACAGGATTTGCTGCGCTAACTTTCTTACCACCGAGTAGCGTTTCTGTTCCCTAAGGAATATTTTAGTTTTAATTCTATAATGAAACTCATCGACGTGTTGTCTGTTACAGATGTTCAAACTGGTGAGACTATGTCTCTCATTTGCGTTTCCACCCTGTTCTCCATCCGAGGCCACGTGCTTTGAAAGAGTAAGTACTAGGACCACAGGAATCAATTAGAGGTGCGCTGACAATACCTGTGGAGTTGCAGCTTGCACAGTGACGTCATATTTAGAAACACTGTAAAATGCTTGAATTATCGAAATCCTTGGAAAGATTACTTTGAATTTAAAATATGCTGCGTCGTAGCACTTGTTGTAGCGCTTTGGTCTTAACTTCTGAAGCCTACACTGACACAGATTTTATCTCAAATATACTGACTGAGTGGCTTTGATCCGTAAATATTTTAAAACATAGTCTTCCATCATGTATGTCCGTCTGTATAAACACAAAACTCCAGAACAGATTTTCATGCAGTTCTCACCAATAGAGTCCAAGGCCAAGTATAACTGGCCAGATCATTTTAAACAAACAGTCACTAAACTTCCTATCGTAAAATTCAAATATCAGTAGCTTTATGAAAACACTTGTGTTGAGGGTAGTTGCTGAAACGATGACGTGTATCAGTGTAGTCACCCCCTGCGAAGTGTGGCGCCCTAGTACAACATGAACAGAAAAGTCGGTCCGATCTCGCGGGATGACGTCCTGAGTGACGTCACAGATTATCGATCTACCCAACCGTGCAGTCTAGACTGCTTAGAATGAAGTGCTAAAGGTACGGATTTTTACTTCTTGTGTTTAGCGCTTTAAAAGTTTTCTATTACAGTAAGTAGCGTAAAATTAAAACTAAAGCCACTTTTTTTTATAATAAACGTTTCTAAGAAAAAAATCGCTAACTTTTAATAACAGCCATTGACCATTTCATTAATTCGATAAAATATAAAGTATAACTAAGTAGATTATTTTAAACAAACAGCCACATTTAACTGCACAGGAAAAAGGAAAAAAAACGCCAAAAACTTCGGTAGGTTTAAAACACGCGGAGTTGAGGGTAGTTGCTGAAACGATGACGTTTATCACAGTATTCACCACCTGCGAAGTGTGGCGCCCTAGTACAACATGAACTGAAAAGTCCGTACTAGCTCGCGGGATGACATCTTGAGTGGCGTCACAGATTATATCGATCTAGCCTACAGTGCAGTCTAGACTTCTTCCAACGAAGTGTTAACAGTACTAATTTCTACTTCTCGTATTTTAGAGCTTGGCTTTTCAAGCACAGTACGTAGCCAGAATTAGAACTAAAGTCACTTTTTTTGATAATAAACGACTCTAAGAAAAAAATTGCAAAAGTTTAACAACAATAATTATGCCCTTGCCAATTTCATTATCAATTTATTAAAATAATGTTTTGGGCTTGAAGCTGTGGAGGAGATCGGCGAGATGCATACGGTAAGGGATTTGTTATGCTAACATTCTAACCGCCGCTAAAAATATTCCTTATGGAACAGAAACGCTACTTTCTGTTTCATAAGGAGTATTTTAGTTTTTTAATTCTAGAATGAAACGCATCGACGTGTTATTTGTACCAGTAAGTAGTATCTGTAGATACTACTTACTGATGTGACTTTGATGTCTCTCAATTGCATTTCCACCCTGTTCTCCATCCGAGGCCACGTGTTTTGAAAAAGTATGTACTAGGAGCGCAGGAATCAAGTAGAGGTGCGCTGAACATACCTGTGAGGTTGCAGCTTGCACAGTGACGTCATGTTTAGAAACACTGTAAAAAGCTTGAATTATCGAAATCCTTGGAAAGATTACTTTGAATTTAAAATATGCTGCGTCGTAGCACTTGTTGTAGAGCTTTGGTCTTAACTTCTGAAGCCTACACTGAGACAGATTTTATCTCAAATAAACTGACTGAGTGGCTTTGACCCGTAAATATTTCAAAACACAGTCCTTCAGCACGTATGTCTGTCTGTATAAACACAAAACTCCTGAAAAGATTTTTATGCAGTTCTCACCAATAGATTGATTAATTCCGCTTTACCTTAAAGAACGTTTCCAATTCCTTTGCGACTTCCACATAAAGGTTCTTAGATCATCAGACAACTTGAAACTAAAAATGCCAATGCATTCTACTACCTTCCTGGATAAGGCTTTCAGTGTCCAGGTCGCTCGCCTATGGAATGCGTTGCCTGTGACTATAAAACGTACGCAAACACTGCCTGTGTTTAAAAGGCTTGTGAAGGAGCATTACTTGACACTGTGATCTTGTCTCCGTGTTACTTATTCCTTTGCCCAGCCCCGGATCTTCAATTTTTTTTAGGCGGGGCAAAAACTGAAAAATACCGCCCCGCCTACCTACTTTTGTTTATTTTCACCTTGATCATCCATATAATTTCAGCTATCGATACGTTTTTTTTTTTTTTTTATGGCAGGTGAAAATCACCCAATGACGAATCCCGCTCTTGGGCGGAGCGGGAGACAGTGTCAGACTCTTACTGACTAAAAAACCTACCCCATTCCTTCTTTGCCTTATTCCCAGAGCCGCGGTAACACTTTCGCACCAACCCTCGGCTCCAGAAAGCTTCGACCCTGAAGGGCCCCTACAGTTTGCTGACAGCTCTTTGAGGCGCGCGGGAACAGTGCGCCGTTGACGACTTGGACTCGGTCTGGACAGTTACCAGACGACCGGACGGCGAGCTACCCATTGCTCACCGTCCGCGAGCAAGTGTCTACGGTGGCCGAATATCGGCGGGATCGCGGCGGCGACGGCTACGGCGAGGGCGCTGTTGCCTTTGCCTTATGCGATCGGCCTCCTCCTTTACAAGCATTACTGCTTCGCTGAAGGAGGCGACCGCCTGCCATTCCTCTTCGCTGCGGACCATGGTCCGGCGCGAGAGGTCGCCGCCGCCGATCACCCCCACGAGGACACGGCGATGCTCTTCCCAAGCAGGGCACACCTCCACCGTGTGCTCCACCGTGTCCTCCGGGCTTGCCACACAGTGCCGACACCCGGGCGTCTCTTCCGCACGAATCCGGTGCAGGAATCTCCCGAACTTCCCATGTCCGGTGAGAACCTGGAACCTGCGTCATGCGGAAGGTGAGGACGCCGTGAGGTCTACCCAGCCACGTCTCAAAGAGGGGACTTACACCGAGTTTATGGCGTGCCCAGCGCTGGGTTTCGACTATAGACAGTCGCTGTTTCCACTTCACCATGAGATCCCACCGGAGCTCTTTCCGCCACGCCTCGACATGTTCTGTCAGCGGAGTTTCGCCCCGGCGTCATCTCCACGCGCAGATCGTGCATGCGTGCAAGGACTGTTGCCTCCAAATCCTATGGTGGTAGGCCAGGAAGGAGGCTCGCCGCCTTGTGAGACACCGTGCGGTATCCCCGCACCATCCGGATGGCCATGACCATCGAGGGTTGGGGTACCGGCGGCAGCCGACGAGATAAGAGTCACCGAGCCGCTCAGGTCCTGAACCCAGTCAGCTCTGGGCAGGACAAAGTACGGCTTGGAGACCACGGTGACGTTTATCGACCACCGCGCCATGCTCTAGAGTAACAGATCCTGAGCGGGGGCGCAGTCGTTGACATTCGCCTGGAGGAGACGAAATGGCGCCGTTCATGGCAGTCCATTATCTCCTCGCGAGCCCCCTGTGAGGGCACTGCCGCAGTGGTTGCGGCGGCGGCGACAGCGGCAACGGCATTAGAAGCGGCTGCGGCGGTGGCGGTGGTGGTGGGGGGCCGACGGAGTCTGGCCCTGAAACAAAACACTGTCGTGGAGAGAGATCGACGAGGAAGTTTTCGAATATAGCTTTATCTCTTTCGCACTCACGGTAACCAGACGCCTGTTGCCCCGATCTGCGATTCCTGCAGGCGAGCGGGAGCCGGGCGCGTATTTTGAACTATGCCTACGCGCCTCGCGAATAATAAATGTTCGTGCAGTCGTGCAGCATGTCTCACTCCGCACTCGGTATCGGTCAAGTTGATATTGCCATGAGATTGCTGTACTTGTGCTATTATTTATTCCGTGGTCAAAGTTAAATAAATGTTGAGTTGTCCAATGGTCTGTGAAGTGTGAATTTGGCCGCCCTCTGAATTTGCCGCCTGGGGCATAGGCCCCGGCTTGCCCCCCCCTAGATCCGGGGCTGCCTTTGCCTGTATATATTTTATATGTATGTATATATGTATCTATTTTTTATATTTTTTTAGTATTTAGTTCGCCCATGGGCAGAGTGGGAAACAGAGCCAGACTCTTATACTAAACAACCTACCCCATTCCTACGTTGGCATACATACTAGGGCCAGAAACTTCCTTTCAGACGCGATCACAAGATAACTGTGTATCCAAAATATCTGGAGAAAGATGTGTCAACATAATTACGTAATAGCAGTTTTATAAAAATGTAACTAGGGTTGGCCGGCCTTAAATACAAACCTTGCCTCTTCCCAAGCAGGGCACACCTCCACCGTGTGCTCCACCGTGTCCTCCGGGCTTGCCACACAGTGGCGACACCGTGGCGTCTCTTCCGCACGAATCCGGTGCAGGAATCTCCCGAACTCCCCGTGTCCGGTGAGAAGCTGCGTCATGCGAAAGGTGAGGACGCCGTGAGGTCTATCCAGCCACGCCTCAAAGAGGGGCACTACCGCCGAGATTATGGCGTGCCCAGCGCTGGGTTGCGACAGTCGCTGTTTCCACTTCACCATGAAATCCCGCCGGAGCTCTTTCCGCCACACCTCGACATTTAGTTCAGGCAGCGGAGTTTCGCCCCCTTTCGGCGTTGCATCTCCACGCGCAGATCGTGCACGCCTGCAAGGACTGTTGTCTCCAAATCCCATGGTGGTAGGCTAGCAAGGAGGCTCGCCGCATCGCGGGACACCGTGCGGTATCCCCGCACCATCCGGATGGCCATGACCCTCTGGCAGGCGTTCAGCTGAGCCGCCGGGCGATAACGCAGCAACGGCGCCCACACCGGTGCCCCATAAAGGGCCGTGGACCGAACGATGCCGGCGTAGAGCCTCCGGCAGAAGGCGTCTGGACCTCCTAGGTTCGGCAGGAGCCGCTTGAGAGCAGCCCCCGTCCGATTGAGTTTGGGAGCCAGACGTCGGAAGTGCGTGGCCAGATCATAGAAATTGGTCACTTCATCTGTTCATGATATGGCCAAGTATAACTGACCAGATAATTTCAAACGAACAGTCACTAAACTGAAACTGAAACGATTTACCAACAGTCGATTGGCCCATGAACCATTGGTCAACATTATTTTTGACCCATTATCTTTTCGTCCAAAGGACTTTTCGTCCACGAACGTTTCGCCCACATAATTCTTCGTCAGTGAATGCTTAACCAACAGAATGTTTTGACCAATAACTTTTCGCCCAAAGAACAATTGGCCCATGGACTGTTCCCCAAGAGAACTGTACGTCAGTGAGTGATTAAATAACCTCTAGAAGCAATAATAGCCTAGGGATACGACCGTTGGACTATCAAGTCACCGGTCGTAGGTTCCAACCAACCTACCTACAAAACAACGCCAACAATCCAACCAACAACTTGCCTAAAAATTAACAAATATTTAAATAATTAATTCTATAGTTACATACTATAGAATTAATTATTTTATTTATTTATTTATTTATTTATTTATTAGAACTTCATGCAACACAAAGGTACACAGGCGGACTTAATGCCTTAGGCATTCTCTACCAGTCAACCAAGGGTGGTGAAGAGAAAACATGGCAGGTGCATACAAATTAACGAAAATATTAATAAGATCCAGGGTTAAAATATATATATGAATAAAAAATAAAATAAACATACATATAATATTTATATATATAATATACCTACATATACGTATTATCTATATATAGTAAAAGAAAGGGGTTTTGAGACGACTCTGCTATTTGTGGAGAAAATATTTCCGCAACATCAACTTAAATGAATACCGACTGGTGGCCATCCTGATATCGAGAGGAAGCGCATTCCAAAGAAGTATGGACTGTATATAAAAAGAAGAATGGACAAAATTAGAAGTATGAGAAGGACAAATGAGTAACAGATTTTTAGAGGAACGCAGATTCTTAGCGTGGGAAGAGGAAAGATATTGAAAATGAGAAATAAGATAAGAAGGAGGGGTGGGAGAGTTAAGCAGAGAAAAAAGAGTAGTCAGTGCCCGCAAATTTCTTCTCTGGCGAATCGGCATCCATTTGAGCTCGGTTCTATAACTTGAGACGTGGTCATATTTTCTCAAATTATAAATAAACCGGATGCAGTTGTTAAGAAGCCTGTCTAATTTATCTAGCAACACCGCATTCAGGTCAAAGTAGCACACGTCACCATAGTCAATGACAGGGAATATTAAAGTTTGCACAAGCATAGTCTTCGTCTTCGCGGGCAGAAAGTTCCTCAGACGATACAGACACCGCAGAGTCCCGTTGACTCTTTGGCAGACACTGGAAACTTGACTTTGCCAGCCAAGCGTCGAATCAAGATGCAAACCGAGATCCTTAACGCTAGGACTAATGGGTATAACGATACCATTAAAAATAATTGGTGGAAGAGAGTTTACCATCACTTTACCCATCATGCGCGAACTTCCAATAATAATTGCCTGACATTTGGAGGGGTTTACAGACACTCCAAATCTTTTTGACCAATCACAGATAGCTTCCAGATCACGGTTTACATCCTCTATAGCGTCTGACAAAACTTCTACCCGCGCAGCAGTATATAATTGCAAATCATCGGCATAAAGGTGATACGAACACCTTTATTTTCATTGTTATACGAGGGATGAAAGTTAGTTATTTAGTCCCGAGAAATTTGTTGGCGACCGAGCGAAAGCGAAGTCGCTAACAGTTCGAGGGACTTAATAACTCTTGAACCCGAGGTAAACACTGTGCTTTTCATTACGAATACGAGGAAAATAAAAATAATAAAAACCTGAGTCGTCGTCAAAGGTCTTCGTATGCTTTTAGGTAGGTATATTCCTTTTGATTTAGGCGGTAAGCGGTTTTCTCCTCTTAAGAATCTTGCGTTAAATTTATTTCTGAAGCTGATGAACTACAAATTTCTTATAACAGAGATTTAGCAAAATGTAAACAAAACCCTACACTTCGAAAAAAAAATCAAGACAAACCAAATCGGTCACAGATTATAGAGTGACTACCATTAACCCGCCATTTTTTTTTCAGTGGTCGGCTGGCTATTCAGTCAATATTTTTCTAGAATTTATTTAATCACTCACTGACGTATAGTTCTCTTGGGGAACAGTCCACGGGCCAATTGTTCTTTGGGTGAAAAGTTATTGGTCAAAACATTCTGTTGGTTAAGCATTCACTGACGAAGAATTATGTGGGCGAAACGTTCGTGGACGAAAAGTCCTTTGAACGAAAAGATAATGGGTCAAAAATAATGTTGACCAATGGTTCATGGGCCAATCGACTGTTGGTAAATCGTTTCAGTTTCCACTAAACTTCCTATCGTAAAATTCAAATCAGTAAGTTTATGAAAACACGCATAGTTGAGGGTAGTTGCTGAAACGATGACGTTTATCACTGTATTCACCACCTGCGAATTGTGGCGCCCTAGTACAAAGTGAACTAAAAAGTCGGCACTAGCTCGCGGGATGACGTCCTGAGTGACGTCACAGATTATGATGTACCCAACAGTTCAGTCTAGACTTCGCAGAATGTAGTGCTAAAGGTACGGATTCTTACTTCTAGTGTTTATTTAGCGCTTTAAAAGTTTTCAGGTACAGTACGTAGTCAAAATTAGAACTTCAATTTTTTTTTGTAACAAACATTTCTAAGAAAAAAATCGCACATGTTTAACAACAATAATTGTGCCCTGGACAATTTCATTAATTCGCTAAAATATCCTGGTAGCTAAGCTAAACAAAGCGACATTTTATTTATTAAAATAAACTTTTGTTCTTGACGAGATCGGCGGCGGTGATCTCTCACCTCATGTATCAGTTCAGCAACAGGAGCTCTAGGCTAGCTCACCATTCAGCAGCTTTTGCTTGTAAGTTAACCCTGGTTTAATATCATAAATAAAGCAACCAATAGAAATGGTGAGGGATTTGTTATACTAACATTCTTACCCGGCGAGTAGCGTTTCTGTTCCATAAGGAATATTTGAGTTTTAATTCTGTAATGAAACGCATCAACGTGTTATTTGTTACAAATGTTCAACTACTGGTGTGACTATGATGTCGTCGTCTCATTTGCATTTCCACCCTGTTCTCCGTCCGAGGCCACGTGTTTTGAAAGAGTAAGTACTAGGACCGCAGGAATCAAGCAGAGGTGCGCTGACAATACCTGTGGAGTTGCAGCTTGCACCGTGACGTCATATTTAGAAACACTGTAAAATGCTTGAGTTATCGAAATCTTTGGAAAGATTACTTTGAATTTAAAATATGCTGCGTCGTAGAGCTTTGGTCTTAACTTCTGAAGCCTACACTGACACAGATTTTATCTCAAATATACTGACTGAGTGGCTTTGATCCGTAAATATTTTAAAACATAGTCCTCCATCATGTACCTATGTCCGTATGTATAAAAACAAAACTCCTGAACAGATTTTCATGCAGTTGTATAAAAATGTAACTCTGGTGGGCCAGCCTTAAATACAAACCTTGCCCTAATATTAAGGAATACAAAATAATATCCAATTTTGTACAGTCGTTTGGAAGTCATGCGCGTACATTCATTTCACCATTTAAAATGATTGAAAATCCTCGTTACTCCACATCCATTTCGACAGTGATATCGTAGCCAGATCATACGTAGAAATTGGTCATTTCATCAGACTCCATGATATGGCCAAGTATAACTGGCCAGATCATTTTAAACGAACTGCCACTAATTTTCCTATTGCAAAACTCAAATCAGTAAGTTTATGAAAACACGCAGACGTGAGGGTAGTTGCTGAAACAATGACGTATTCACCGCCTGCGAATTGTGGCGCCCTAGTACAACATGAACTGAAAAGTCGGCACTAGCTCGCGGGATTACGTCCTGAGTGACGTCACAGATTATCGATTTACCCAACAGTGCAGTCTAGATTTCTTAGAATGAAGTGCTAAAGGTACGGATTTTTACTTCTCGTGTTTAGCGCTTTAAAAGTTTTCTAGTACAGTACGTAGCAACAGTTAGAACTAAAGCCAACTTCTTTTTTCTAATAAACGTTTTTAAGAAAAAATTCGGCAACCGTTAACAACAATAATTGCAATTACAATACAACAACAATAAACAACAACACCAACAATACAAATACAAACAACAATACAACAACAAACAATTCAACAATTCTACAACAACATTACAACAAGCAACAATACACAACAACAACAACAATTACAATACAACATACAAAAAGAAAAAAAAAGCGGTAGTTGCTGAAACGATGACATTTATCACAGTATTCACCACCTGCGAAGTGTGGCGCCCTAGTACAACATGAACTGAAAAGTCGGCACTAGCTCGCGGATGACGTCCTGAGTGACGTCACAGATTATCGATCTACCCAACAGGGCAGTCTAGACTTCTTAGAATGAAGTGCTAAAATTACAGATATTACTTCTCGTATTTAGCGCTTTAAAAGCATTCTGGTACAGTAAGTAGCGTAAAATTAGAACTAGAGCCACTTTTTTTTCTAATAAACGTTTCTAAGAAAAAATTCGCAAACTTTTAATAACAACCATTGACCATTTCATTCGTTATTAAAATATCCTGGAAGCTAAACAAAGCGACATTTTATTTATTACATTAATGTTTTGTGCTTGAAGTAGTACTCACTAGCAACTAGCATCTGGAGCTCTAAACTAGCTCACTATCCAGCACTCAAGCAAGGATCAAGCCCAAAAAAAGGTTGCTTGTAAGTTAACCCTGGTGTCTAGTATTTCATAAATAAGTAACCAATGAAAACAGTAAGGGATGTGCTAACATTTTTACCTATTAGTAGCATTTCTGTTCCATAAGGAATATTTTAGACATTTTAATTTTAATTTTGGCATGAAACGCTTTGACGACGTGTTGTGTTTGACTTGTGATGATGTCTCATTTGCATTTTTGCCTCGTTTTCCGTCCGAGGCCACGTGTTTTGAAAGAGTAAGTACTAGGACCACAGGAACCAAGTAGAGGGGTTGCAGTTTGCACAGTGACTTCTTGCCTTTTTGTTACGAATAGAGTTGATTGAAGTTGCAAATCTGACCTCTATCACTTATCTACTTTCCTAGTATTTCGTGTATGAGAACACGTGACTGGCGAGTAAAAAGTCCTCAAAGAGCCTCAAACGTCCTCAAAATGTTCCATAAAATTTGCTCTTAGTTACTGATCATCATCAATGTTACTAAAAAAAAAGAAAAAGATTGCTGTTTCAAATAGACCGCTAGTCGGCCATTTGTTTTCTTTTAAATCACGAAGTGCGTACATTACGTGCCAAAGCAGGTTTGTAGGAGAGCGCCGCCGCCAATCTCCTAAAGCTGCTAAACTGAAGTTCAGACAGAGGAGACACCCTAGGCATCTGAAGCCGTACGAAGATCCCCAGCCGCCGTAGTCGCGGACTCAACAACGGTGAGCAATGGCTAGCTCGTCATCCAGCAGTCCAGCAAGGATTATTAGGCCAACAAAAGCTTTGCTTGTAAACTATCAATAGTTGTTTTATAAATAAAGAAAACAATGGAAACTGTAATTTGATGAGCTTCTTAGTAGCGTTTCTGTTGTTATTATTCGTTTGTGTTATTTATTGTCAGTTTTATTCTGGAACGAAACGCATCGACGTGTTACTTGTTACAGATGTTCAAACTGGTATGACTTTGATGTCTCATTTGCATTTCCACCCTGTTCTCCATCCGAGGCCACGTGCTTTGAAAGAGTAAGTACTAAGAGCACAGGCATCAAGTAGAGGTGCGCTGAAGTGTGGGGTTGCAGCTTGCACAGTGACGTCATATTTCATCGAATTTTCTTTCTATTTAGAAATATTGTAAAATGTTTGAATTATCGAAATCCTTGGAAAGCTTACTTTGAATTTTTTTTATGAAATAATGATACATGTTGTCAAATTGTGTTGATGTCGTGGCAAGATCATAGAAATTGACCACTTCATGATATGGCCAAGTATAACTGGCCAGATCATTTTAAACGGTCAGCTCCATTATGCTTCACTCGATAAAACCTGCCAAAAACTTCCTATCGTAACATTGAAATCAGTATGTTTATGAAAACATGCGGAATTGAGGGTAGTTGCTGAAACGATTTACGATGACGTGTATCTGTATTCACTACATACAAACTGTGGTGCCCTAGTACAAAATGAACAGAGAAGTCAGTTCTAGCTCGCGGGATGACTTCCTGAGTGACGTCACAGATTTTTGATCTACCCACAGTGCAGACTTTTTAGAATGAAGTGCTGCGGACTTTTATTTCTTTTGTTTACTATTTAAAGGTTTTTTGGTAACTGCGTAGCCAAAATTAAAACGAATGTCCCTTTTTTTCGAATAAACGTTTTTAGATATTAATCGTAAATGTTTCTTTTCCCTCTCCTAGAGAGAAGGCCTGTGTCCAAGCAGTGGGAACATTTAAAAAGGCTGATGATGATGTTCAATAAAAAATTTGAGGCTTTGCTATGCATTGCATTCCTGGACCTAGTAGGCCTCGCCCCGGCTGTGACCTCACAGTCTTGCTGATATCTCTTAGAGGCGCCACCTAGAACATTACGCGCCGTTGACGACTCGGGCTCAGTCCTAATGGCTACCGGGTAGCTGGACGGCGAGCTACTTTAGTAAGCCAATTCGTCTGATTTTTTATTGTATTTTGTTTAGGGATATCTCTAAATATATGTAAATGTAAACCGATTTTGATTATTCTTTTTTTAATTTCGAATAGTACATTTTGATACAAGTGCAGGAAGTTTGTCATTGCGACCGAGGCGAAATTCGCACGAGCCGTAGGCGAGTGTGTTATGGAGCCGAGGGCTGCAATGACAAATCTGCACGTGTGTCAAATGACGTTTTTCAATACACTTACGAACATACAACACTTATAATACACTTACTTTCTTTGAAAATTACGACGCATTTTTGTTTATTTCTTACTGAAGAAAAATTTCCAAACTTGCCGTACATTTTAGATTTCGATTGCAGCAAACTATAGTAAAGCACAATATCTGAAGGCAGCGGCTTATTGTCTAAAAAAATCTCTTATATCTTACATTCAACATATTTTTCACAACTACCAATAAATAAGTTACTTATTAGGACTATTATTTATAGACTTTTCCCGCGCTTATCCTTTGTAGGATGAAAAAGAAGCAAAGACATCAAAACGCTATACATCCTACTTAATATTAAGAATAGAAATTCAAATATTTTTGAATTTAGAACACAGATAAATGTTAATTTGTTGTTAATAACAAATTATTGCATAAATAATCATGTTTATTTATTGTATTCTGTTAAAAACACGATTTAAATTTTAATTAAATATTAAAACCTCAAAAATCTGCAACTCTTTGCTTTAAAAAAAATAAATAATTACGCTTGACCGTGACGATAAGGAGGAAAAAAAAAGCCCTTGGTATGATAAATGAAACAAAAGCACGCGGGTGATATACGTGTCATGTCGAACCTAATTATAGTGCGATAAGTGGCAGTTTTCGAGTAAGTGTATTGAAAAAATATTATTAATATAAATTTTTGTATTACTACACTTGTCTTTCGTAAGAATATTCTCTTTACTACCCGGTCTCTCGAAATTGCATTAATACTTAAAGGCGACAGTTTGTATATATATTTGTTACTCGTTTATACTCAAACAATTGAACGGATTTGAATAAAATTATAATAAATATGGTACATGACACATTTTATCCTGAAACAATATTCTATTTCATGTGGGCAAACCCGCTGACAGAAGCTCGTATTAATCGAGGTTTCATTATATCATGCAACGCTATAAACCGATGACGACGTTGTTTTAATTTTATATAAAAGTACTCGTATGTACAATCCGTTCCAAATGAGAATAGGATCGATGGCAATGTTGGACGTCACGTCGAACTGTCAAATCGAAGAAATTATGTAGAGTGAACAAAAAAAGATGTATAAAAAAATATAATTTTCATTACTCATACTCTGAAAGTAGGTGTAAAGTTGCCTGCGGACAGGGTTGGAAGAAGTACTTTTACTCCCTAGGGAGTTTTACTTTACAACTGACAGTTGTTTTTTTAATATTTAGACAGCAAATATTTAAAAAAAAAAACTAGTTCTATTTTGACATTTCTATTGAACCGTGACCCGAAACTTTATACCGAATTAAAATGACATAGAGATAGAAATAATTTAAGAATACATTTTTTTAATGACTTTATTTTAATTTACTTTCAATTATTTCATTAAAACTAATATATATTTGAGAAAAATGTTGACAGACCCATTTTTACAATGATAAAATGAAAAATATTTACTGAAAAGCCAGGGAGTCGAACACTGAAAAAAAGAATTGGCGGGTAAATGGTAGACTCTCTATAATCTGTGGCCGATTTGATCTTCCTTTTTTTTTCGAGGTGTATAGTTTTGTTTACATTTTGCTAAATCTCTGTTACAAGAAATTTTTATTAACACGATAAGTTCATCAGCTTCAGTTATAAATTTAACGCAAGATTCTTAAGAGGAGAAAACCGCTTACCGCCTAAATCAAAAGAAATATACCTACCTAAAAACATACCTTTGACGACGACTCAGGCCTTTGACGACGACTCAGGTTTTTATTATTTTTATTTTCCTCGTATTCGTAATGAAAAGCACAGTGTTTACCTCGGGTTCAAAAGTTATTTAGTCCCTCGAACTATTAGCGACCTCGCTCTCGCTCGGTCGCCAAGAAATTTCTCGGGACTAAATAACTTTCTTTCATCCCTCGTATAACAATGTACTATTACTTACGAATCGTGAATGAAAAAAGTTTAATCAGAACACAGTTTTTCAATTTTGTTTATCTCTGTTTCACTGTGTGATGTGGAAATAAGAAAGAAAATAGTTTTTTTTGTAAACTATTTATGACTTAAAACAATATATTTGGCAAATTTATATTAAACCCTAACGTTTTTACTTCAACTAGAATTAACTAAAATTTAGTAATAAAAAGCAAAAAAAAACCTTTTAATTGATACGGAAATAAGATTTTTTTGCAAACAGTACTTTTCACTCAAAATTTGACAGATCGAGTTTATTGACTTTCCTGTTCTTATTTGGAACGCATAATAATTGATTTTTTTCCCGCGAACGGGCGGTACTGCCATGTGTTTTTAAACTGAAAGTACCAAGATCTCAAAAATCAACAAGAGGTACTACAATATCTGGAGCTTAAGTTACATTCACCATCGTGCATTCTCATTCACAGTTGCACGGTGAGCGGTGACGTCATATTTTTACGCAACGAACCGTATTTTATATTAGTAAAGCATCTGATTTAGAGAAAGCAGAAATTATTAAGGTAATTTAGGGAAGGTTTCATTGATTTTATATACTAAGCTACTTCGTAGCACTCTTAGCTCGTAACGGTTTGATTAGTTACCATGATATTTTAACAATTGAATGAGATTGTCAGGGGCACATGGTTGTTAAAAGTTTACCATTATTTTCTTAAAAACGTTTATTCAAAAAAGAAGTGACTTTAGTTTTAATTTTTGCTACGTAAGTACCAGAAAACCTTTAAAGCGGTAAATACGAGAAGTAAAAGTCAGTTTCTTTAGCATTTCATTCTAAGCAGTCTAGACTGCACTGTGGCTAGATCAATAATCAGTGACGTCACTCAGGACGTCATCCCGCGAGCTAAACTGACTTCTCTGTTCATTTTGTACTAGGGCACCACAATTTGCAGGTAGTGAATACAGACACCTCATCGTTTCAGCAACTACCCTCAGTTCCGCGTGTTTTCATAAACCTAGTGATTTCAAGGTTACGATAGGAAGTTTTTGGCGGGTTTTATCGAGTGAAGTGTAGTGGAGCTGATCATTTAAACAGTTTGAGAACATGCATCGCTTTTTTTACTTATTATTCTGTTTCCGTCTTCTAATTTTTTATATAAAATATTTGCGTTAAATAAATAAATAAATCAGCATCAATGTGAGATGCGTGATTTGGCTAAATGGTGTTGAAAGTTTGATCGTAGTGCCTGCCAAATAAGTACTATAATGGCGGCTCCAGATTGCCGTGACTTAAATAAACATACGTGAATGTAAACGGTTTTCGTACTTCTGTCTTTATTCATAACCTGAAATCGCGCGTGAAATCAGGATAGGTACTAATACGGAGCCATCATTATACATATGTATTATATTTGAGTTAAAATCTGTCTCAGTGTAGGCTTCAGAAGTTTAGACCATATCGCTACAAAAAGTGCTACGACGCAGCATTTTAAATTAAAAATATTTAAATTATCTTTCCAAGGATTTCAATAATTCAAACATTGTACAGTGTTTCAACATAGAAAGAAAATTCGACTAAACATGACGTCACTGTGCAAGCTGCAACCCCACAGGTATTGTCAGCGAACCTCTACTTGATTCCTGCGGTCCTAGTACTTACTCTTTCAAAACACGTGGCCTCGGATGGAGAACAGGGTGGAAACGCAAATGAGACATCAAAGTCATACCAGTTTGAACATCTGTAACAAGTAAACACGTCGACGTCCTTTTAGTTCTAGAATTAAAACTAATAATAAATAACACAATCGAATAATAACACGCTACTAAAATATTTAGCTCTTCAAAATACAGTTGCCATTGTTTTCTTTATTTATAAAAAAAAACTAGGGATAGCTTACAAGCGAAGCTTTTGTTGGCCTTATAATCCTTGCTGGACTGCTGGATGACGAGCTAGCCATTGCTGACCGTTGTTGAGCCCGCAACTACGGCGGCTGGGGATCTTCGTACGGCTTCAGATGCCTAGCGTGTCTTCTCTGTCTGAACTCTAGTAGGTTTAGGAGATCGGCGGCGGCGTTCTCCACCAAAAAGCACGTAATGTACGCACTTTAAAATAAAAGAAAACACACACGATATAAAAGAAATCTTTTTAATTTTAAAATTTAATCTTTTTCTTTTTTTTAGTTACATTGATGCCTGATCAGCTTAGAGCAACACAGGCCACCGGTGGCATGTGTTGCTCTATTTCTGATCAGTAACTAAGAGAAAATTGATTAATGGGAAATTTTGAAGCTTTTTGAGGACTTTTTGCTCTTCCAGTCAGTGTTCTCATACACGAAATACTAGGACAGTAGATAGGTCGTAGAGGTCAGCTTTGCAACTTCAATCAACTTCATTCGTAACAAAAAACACCCGTAGATTATTGGAAACACAGAGAGATGTTACTTTATTATTAGGTAACACAGAGAGATTTTGTTGTTGTTAGGAGATGGTTTAGTTGTGTTTTGTTGACATGTTATTGTTGTGTGTGTCTTTGTCTGTGTGATTCAGGTGGATGAAACAGCCGAGTTTTACCATCGTGAGGGTCGCTGGGAAGACGCAGTCTCGGTATTAGTCGTGACGCAGTGGAGCATACAATGTCCTTATGGAAGTGATCGGTGACGGAGACCTCGCGTCTGCCCCTGGGTCAACATAACCACGCTCGAGCCTGTAGCTTATGCAATAACTTGACAAAAAAATTTAGTCCTTTTATCATTGGCAAAATTTTAGCCAACTGGTACAACTCTAGTCGGCCAATTCATCGACATGTGACACTGGGATACCAGAATGCGCCAGAAGCTGCTCTTCTTTTTTTTGCTCTACAATCATGACACGTGCTTTCTGGCATTAGTTACTAGGACTACAACACTTCTAATAGGTGCACTTTCATCCATAACGTGACCAGGCTGTGTCTGTAACCATAGTACTGTAACAGTTTGAGAACAGAGTCGCTTTTCAGAGGCCATTTGTATTTGAATAATATATACTAGGACACCAGTATATATTATTACTGTAGTACGGTGCTATAATTGTAATTTAATATTTTATATTGATGACATTTTAGGAACATTTTAAAACTTGCCTAGACTTCGTACGGGTTTTTTTTAATTTCTCACCATTTATTATTTAATAACAACTTTGCTTAAAAAAAAACATTTCAAATGTGCAGTTTTTTTAAAGTGATGCGTAAGCACATTCATTTGACCATTCAATTTAATTATTAGACTATGTACTTTTAGTCCTCATCACTCCACATCTGGTACGATACTTACTGATTACCAGTTTACCAGAACAGAAGTAACTAATATCAACTTACAAATCAGAAAAAAAAAAGTTGTCTGGGTCAACAAACCTGACCGCGAAAAACATTCAAAAAGTTAGACGGAAGTTACTATGCAGTAGTAAGTGGAATTAAATGCAGTTCAATTATTTATTTATTTTACAATTTTGTTCACACGAAATAATAAAAGAAAAGAAAAGGAAACAGAAAAATAGGACTAATAAAATAAGACTCCGTCAACTACTCCAGATAGTACCAAAATATTCACATAAAAAGAACACAATATGCACATGCACAATAATACTGTAATAACCATAGATAATAACAATGTTTATATGGGTAGTGATGAAACTATGACGTTTGTATTCACCACCTGTGAATTGTGGCGCCCTAGTACAAAGTGAACTGAAAAGTCGGTGCTATCTCGCGGTATAACGTCATCAAGTGACGTCACAGATTATCGATCTACCCAACAGTGCAGTCTAGACTTCTGAGAATAAAATATTAAGGAATCTTTTGATATTGATTTAATACTTCTCGTGTTTAGCGCTTTATAGGTAAATACGTAGCCAAATTTAGAATTAAAGCACAAAATAAAGGGAAATTATAAGCCTAGCCACAAAATTATTTATTGGACACTGGATTAAACTTCTAATTTTATAACTAAGCAACGAGAAAATAACATAGCCTCTAATAAACTAATTCGACTTTTTTACACCGCCAACTAAATATGCTATAGAAAGCGTCAAGTAAAGATCATCAATTATTGTGACTTGTCCTTCTCATTTATACATTGCCACCTAATTTACTAACTCGGCCACGGATTTTACATCTCGTCACTATTTTACGTTTTATAGCTTCAAAACACTGTCCTCAAAAAAATATAATTCAAGCTTCGACAGAAAGCATCATTTATTATAACTTAGCATGTAATATAATACATCATATTCTTTTATCGCTAAAACTGATACCAAAATTAGAGTTTTACATTCAACATCAGCCAGCACCACGTATTTAATTCCAGGCAACAACTCATTCAATTTTAATCAAGCTGACAAGAAATTCAGGAGTTTTGAAGAATACAAAAAAGTTTATTTTTCAGCATGGAGCGTAATACTACCGAACAATTAGACCGAGTGGTTTACTGGTTGCTGTGATTGTCCAGACTTTTATCGCAAGTACAGCTACAGAGGTAATCGGCGGCGCCGACCTCTCGCGCCGGGCCTTGGTTCAGGCCATGGTCCGCAGCGAAGAGGAATGGCAGGCGGACGCCTCCTTCTGCGAAGCAGTAATGCTCGTAAAGGAGGAGGCCGAACGCATAAGGCAAAGGCAACAGCGCCCTCGCGCTAGCCGACGCCTCCGCGATCCCGCCGATATCCGGCCACCGTAGATACTGGCTCGCGGACGATGAGCAATGGGTAGCTCGCCGTCCGGTCATCTGGTAACTGTCCAGGCCTAATCCAAGTCGTCAACGGAGCGCAGTGTTCCCGCGTGCTTCAAGGAGTTGTCAGCAAACTGTAGGGGCCCTTCAGGGTCGAAGCCTCCTGGAGCCGAGGGTTGGTGCAAAAGCTCTGGGATGGTGCAAAAGCTCTGGAAATAAGGCAAGGGAGGAATGGGGTAGGTTGTTTAGTCAGTAAGAGTCTGACACTGTTTCCCGCTCCGCCCAAGAGCGGGATTCGTCATTGGATGATTTTTACCTACCATAAAAAAACCATTAGAGGCAAAGTCACAACCACTGGGATTAAAAACAAAGCGTGGATAGCCAACTGAAGCGCGAGCTGCATTAATTAACCAATAATTTACTATACGTAAAATGACGATAATTCAATAAAAAAAAATGATTTTTCAAAAATAAAGTAAATTATTTTGTCTCTCCTTAATAGGTACCTTCTGGTAATATTAGTGGCCAATAGTATATATTTGATGTCATTTTTAGCAAACTTTTGACGATCAATTAATATGGGATGAGTTACATTTTAAACGAACTGAGTTAAAAAATTAGAAGCTAAATCAATATATTTTTTGATGTCATTTAACAGTATTTTAGAAGTTTACTGTTACAATGCATGTTACAAATTTAGATGCTAAAAAATAACTATCGTGCTGAGTTGTATTTAGAGTGGTTCACATAGAAGATAAGTAGTGGTTATGATAGTATTTTTTAGATGCTCGTTAATTGTGGCTGACTTAGTAATTTAGAAGGCAACCTACATTTTTGGGGGCGAATTATGATATTAAAAAGAAGCCTGTTTAAATAGCACCCCAAAATAAATAGGCACAGAAGTCAATCTCATGTATGTACTTCACTTTTCATACCTACGCACGGCGGTCGCGCGCGGTGGGGTTGTCAACTGGATTATGCACAACAAATTATCGTGTTAATTGTTGCACTCGTATTCAGTTGATTGATTTATTGTTGGGAATGAAATAAAAAACCTATATAGAATTATGACACATTTCAATTTTATTGTTATGTTACAAACAAGCTACCCACCCCAGCCTTACCTGGTTGCAATTATATAGGTTTCTTGCATCTTAAAAAACGTCAATTCACTGTTTAATGTTGAATTTAAAAAACCGTACACTGAACAGTTAATAAAGGGTTTTTGTTTTTGTTGATCCATTTTTTTTGTACAAAAATTTCACAAACGTGCTTCTCAAACGTGACACCCTCGCGGTCGTAATGTTCCTCGTTGAGCCCGGTTTTCGCGTCGGTGATCGGTGTCTGTGTGTGGGTTGCTCGAGCGCGCTTTGTACCTAGATTGACAACTGTACCTATATAATTTTTGACTAAAGCTACTTCTTCTTCTAACTAAATAAACGTTTTGATTGAAGCGCTCTTCTGAGGCCATTCGTTTTTTAATATTATATACTGGGATACCAGGAGTAAACAGGAGTACGAGACTATAATTGCAATTTACCATTTTTTATTCATGACATTTTAGGAATATTTTAATGATTCGATTTCCTCGCCTGGCCCGATATGGTATTTTTTTTATGTATCATATTTTTTCTTTTTAAATACGTAGGAAACCTTGTCCTAATATTAAATGAACACTAAAAAATAAATATCCAATTCTGTACAGTTTTTAGGAAGTGATGCATTTCGCCATTCAATTTAATACGATTTAATAAATTATTTGACATAATTAAATTTTAAAAACCGTCAATTCACACCTAATTCTAAATTGATTACCAATTTACCAGAAGTGATTCAAAAATCAACGTATAAAAGTTAAAAAAGTTGACTGTGTCATTGACACAGTCAACTTTTGACACAGTGACATTTTTTTTTTATTGATATTTCTGCGTTTAGTTTTGTTGACACAGTGTCAACAAACCTAAACGCAGAAATAATTCAAAAAGTTCGAAGGAACTTACTATGCAGTAGGTTAAATTAATTTTAGTTTAATAAAATTATTTAACTCCATCAACTGCTTCAGAATGCTGAAAATGTCTGTCTTGTTCTGAACTTTTTTTTTATTTTTTTGTTACAAATTAAAACAAGATAACATAATTTAGAATTATTTGCACTATCGTATCGTAAAATTCAAATCAGTAGGTTTATGAAAAAACGCGGAACAGAGGGTAGTTGCTGAAACGATGACGTTTATCACTGTATTCACCACCTGCGAATTCTGGCGCCCTAGTACAAAGTGAACTGAAAAGTCGGCACTAGCTCGCGGGATGACGTCCTGAGTGACGTCACAGATTATCGACCTACCCAACAGTGCAGTCTAGACTGCTTAGAATGAAATGCTATCGGAGTTTTTACCTCCCTGTTAGCCCTTTAATAGTTTTTTGGGTACGTAGCCAAAATCAGAACATTGCCATTTCTTTTTCTAATAAACGATTTTATGAAAAAAAATCGCAATGTTAAAGCCAATCCAACGAAAGTTTTGTGCGAGTAGGAGTTAGGAGTGCTAAGAAGCAGTTTAGTATATTTTATTAAAGTCCCCAAAATTACCTTAATAATTTCACTACAACCGATTAAAAGTTGGGACGCTTTGTTAAAAAATTAGGAACCTTGCGTAAAATTATGACGTCACGCAAGGTGCAACTTGTGAATGAAACTTAAGCTCCTATTGATCTTTGAAATCCTAGTACTTTCAGTTCAAAAACACGTGGCGGTACCACCCGGCTGATCAAACGTAAAGTAAAAAATTAATGGAATGATATATAAAAGATTTTAGATGATTTTAAATCCAACATCACGTCTAAACATATGTTTTGAAAAAAATATATTTGTAACGAGACTATTTTACTTATAATTTAATTTACGAATATTTACATTTTATTTCGTTGTACTTAGTGTAATTTATCAACAAAGTTATGTCTTACACAGACAAAAAAGCGAAGATCGAGCACAAACAATTAGGTGTATTTCTATGGAACTCACAAACTAAAATATAATTTAATTACCAATCTTATGATATACAGCTTTAATTAATGTTGTGTTTAATAAATGAAAGACATATTATCTTCGCGCAGCAAGGGACGCTAGCTTCTTTTTTGTTCGCTTAAGATCGCTGGCGTATACATATTTGCCCCTTGAATACAACATCGTCACTGGTTATATCGTTGATTGGTATGGTATAATCAAGGCTCGATGTAAAAACCTTCATTTACATCAATACTAACTTCTGTCAGGCCTTGCCCAAATTAAACTGAATAATTGTTTCAGAAAAAAAAAGTCGTCGCCGTCGTTTGAAATAGCACATCACATCATTCACATCATGACAGACATGTTTTTTTTTTTATGGTAGGTGAAAATCATCGAATGACGAAACCCGCTCTTGGGCGGAGCGGGAGACCAGTGTCAGACTCTTACTGACTAAAAAACCTACCCCGTACCTTCCTTGCCTTATTCCTGGAATCGAGGTAACAGTTTGCACCACCCTAGGCTCCAGGAGGATGACAGACATGTTGGATTTCAAATCATCAAAAGTCGTATATAAAATTAAGGGGGTCCCTTAGTTTTATAGTTTACTTTATGTTTTATCAGCGGACAGGCGGTACCGCCATGTGCTGTTGAACTAAAAATACTAGGATTTCAAAGATCGACAGGAGCTAAGTTTCATTCACTAGTTGCACGTTGCGCGGTGACGTCATAATTTTACGTCATAATTTTTTAACAAAGCGTCTGTACTTTTAATCAGTTGCAGTGAAATTATTAAGGTAATTCCGAAAATACGTGTTTTTATTAAACCCATAAGGACTTTAAAAAAAAAAAAACAACATTTAGAATCTCGATCAAATGTGCAAGGCTGCTATAGAAGTAGGTACTCTATTATATTTGAATCTCCATAATGTACGCCACATTATGGAGACTCAAAGATGACGTAAGATATCAGATTTTCAGAGGTCTTTACAGGATAACTCTTACAAAAAATTATGTTTTGATTCCCATAGAAGCCTAGATTATCCACAAAACATCCAAAATGTCTGAAAAAAGATGTGTAATAACATCATTATCACGTAAGAGCGATTGTGTGAAAATGTACCTAGGGTTGACCGCTCTTAGAGCGCTAACATGGAAAGTAAAAACTCCGCTAGCATTTCATTTTAAGAAGTCTAGACTGCACTGTTGGGTAGGTCGATAATCTATGACGTCACTTCATGGCACCATCCCGCGAGCTAGTACGGACTTTTCAGTTCATTTTGTACTAGGGCACCACAATTTGCAGGTGGTGAAATACACGTCATCGTTTCAGCAACTACCCACAATTCCGCGTGTTTTCATAATCCTACCGATTTGAATTTTACTATACGATAGTGCAAATAATCTGATGTTTAAATTATAACATCATTATTTGCACTCTTACTGATATTATTGTATTATTTGTAAGAAAAAAATTATAAAATCCGCAAAAACCAACAAAAATGTTCGGAACAAGACAGACATTTTCAGCAGTCTGAAGCAGGTGATAGAGTCAAATAATGATTAAACTAAAATTAATTGAACCTACTGCATAGTAACTTCCTTCGAACTTTTTTATTTAATTCTGCAGTTAGGTTTGTTGACACAGTTAATTTTTTTTTTTACCTTTATGAGTTGATATTGGTCACTTCTGGTAAACTGGTAATCAATATAGAAGAGTGACGTTTTTTATGATTTCATTATGTCAAATAATTAAATCGTATTAAAGGAGACTGAGCGAAAGTGGTCTATGAACCAATAGCAATACTGTTATGGTACTTATGTAGGGATACCTCAACTACACCCTTGTGTAAAGGTGCATCAAAATCTGACCCGGCAGTTTTGAGAAAAATAGTACTTTAGAAACCGGCCGCGTATTCTATGACGCGCAGTACAAATGCGAGCTCAGCTTACACTGGTGGTGTTAAACTTGATGTGCTCTTGACTGTACAAGTTGTCCTGATGTACATTGTATATCAGGGCAATGAAACAACTTTTTAATACATAATATATTTTTATTTATAGTTCGTCTATGATAATAGAAACTAAAAATCATTGCCATTTTGCGTGCTTTATTCGGATTTTATTTTTGCATTTTTATGTTCTAGGTTCCTCATTTATTTGTAATTCATTACTTTGATTCTTCGTTGTTTTGTTCATTAAATAGATACAGATTAAAAAAACAAAAAAAAAATAAGGAAAATACCTAAAAATCGGAACAAAAAGTATCACAAACTGTTGTAAAATACGTGTATTCTAAAGTACTATTTTTCTCAAAACTGCCGGGTCAGATTTTGATGCACCTTTACACAAGGGTGTAGTTGAGGTATCCCTACATAAGTACCATCACAGTGTCGCTATTGGTTCATAGACCACTTCCCATACAAATGTGCCCAGTCTCATTTAATGGCGAAAGGAATGCACTCACATCACTTACTCGTACAAACAAAATTGGATATTTATTATTTATTGTTCATTTAATATCAGGACAAGATTTATGTTTATGTATAAAAAGAAAAATGATGTTACATAAAAAAAAAAAATACGAATTCGAAGCAGGCGACAAAATCAAATCAATAAAATATTCTTAAAATGTCATGAATAAAAAAAAAATTACAATTATAGACTCCAGTCCACTCCTGGTGCCCCGGTATATATTATTCAAAAACGAATGGCCTCAGAAAAGCGCCTTAAACAAAATGTTTATTTAAAAAAAGAAGTGGCTTTAGTTCTAATTTTGGCTACGTAGGTAACCTACAAAGCGCTAAACACGGAAAGTAAAAGTCAATATCAAAAGTTTCTTTAACATTTTATTCTAAGAAGTCTAGAATGCACTGTTGGGTAGATCGATATTCTGTGACGTCACTTGATGACGTTGTTCCGCGAGATAGCACCGACTTTTCAGTTCATTTTGTACTAGGGCACCACAATTCACAGGTGGTGAATACTGAAACTATGACGTTTATCACTACCCACAACAACAACAACTTATTACAGCATTATTGTGCATATTTTGTTCTTTTTATGTATGATGTGTCTTTTTATGTGCATATTTTGCTATGGTAGATTTTTTTTTATGGTAGGTAAAAATCATCGAATGACGAATCCCACTCTTGGGCGGAGCGGGAAACAGTTTTAGACTCTTACTGACTAAAGAACCTACCCCGTACCTTCCTTGCCTTATTCTCAGAGCCCCGGTGTAACGTTTTCGCATCAACCCTCAGCTCCGGGTTTGCTATGGTAGGTACTATTTTGCTAGTGCAAATAATCCGATGTCTAGGTGATGCTATGTGACGCAAAACCAACAAAAAAGTTTTCAGAATAAGAGAGTAATTTTCAACACTCGGAAACAGTTGTTGCAATCAAATTAATGACTGCAAATAATTCCACTTACTGTATGTAATTACTCTGATCAATAGTGATCAGGCAGCGTTTTGTTTTTATGTTATTATACTTACACACCGTTACATTGACAACCTGCCAATTTTGGCACCTTAGTACGAAATGAACCGAAAAGCCGGTACTAGGGCACGTAGGAACTTGTAGTTTGCCATCGTAAAATGATGTCACAGAATATCGAACACTTGTGCAGTCTAGACTTCTTAGGGCCAACCGCCTACAATTAAGTTTCCGTTTTAAACTTGCTTGTCATATAATTTTATAAATATTCTGTTCCTATTTTCGGATATCAAATTCTTTATGTACGAACACAACTTTTACAAACACATGCATGCATAAAGCTAAAACTACATTAGACAGACGCAAATGTGTAACATGCCTGATTTATATTTTATAGTCTATCTATTGGTGAGAACTCCACGTAGGAGTTATGAGTTTATTGTGTTTATACAGACATACATGGTGATGGACAGCGTTTCCACACGAGCGAAATGAAAATGCTCAGACGGGCTGGAGGGAAAAAAAGGCGACTAAATATGACGTCACAGTGCAAGCTGCAACCCACAGGTATAGTCAGCGCACCTCTACTTGATTCCTGCGGTCCTAGTACTTACTCTTTCAAAACACGTGGCCTCGGATGGAGAACAGGGTGGAAATGCAAATGAGACACATAGTCACACCAGTTTGAACATCTGTAACAAATAACACGTCATTGCTTTTCATTATAGAATTAAAACTAAAATATTCCTTAGGGAACAGAAACGCTATTCGTCGGTAAGAATGTTAACACATCAAGTCCCTTGCCGATTCCAATGGTTTATGAAACCAGACCAGGGTTAACTTACAAGTAAGGTTTCTATTGGTTGCTGGACTATTAGATGGCGAGGTAGCCTAATAGCTCCTGTTGCTGAACTGAAACCTAAGATGAGAGGTTACCGCCGCCCATCGATATATCCGTACTACACACTAGATTACCGTACAGTCACTTTACTTGACTGAGGTGATCTGCAGGTCATACTACACCTTTACATTGATGACATTTATGCAGTTTTGACGTTCACGCAGAGTGAGAGCGCTGTAAGTTTAAAAAGTTTTGTTAAACGACATAATGCCAATGAAGCGCTACAATGAATTTTTGTATTAACTTTTCAGTATTTAGACAAAAAGTTTCTGTGAACGTGTTTTTCTTTTCTATTGCTAGAATATACATAAGTTGATGCCGCCACCGCCCTCTTCCTCTACAACTTCAAGCACTTAACGTGCGCAATTTGTTATTTAGTAGAAGACAAATGATGGATTACCGCTCTATTTGAAAATACATCTTTTTTTTAAGTATTAAAAAATAGCTTTTTTTTGTTCCGTGATAGTAACATAATAACATAACGATACCTGATCAGAAATCAAGAGACTGGTCTTTGTCTTGTCTATTTAATTAACTCATTTGAGGACCCTTGTTTTCTAGCCACGTGTTCATAAATGTTCACGACATAAATATAACGTAAGTAGTATAACATAACTATAAAGCTAGATCATTTTAAACGAACAGCGAACAGCCACTATACTTCACTCGAAAAAAAACCGCCAAAAATCTTCTATCGTAAAATTCAAATGAGTAGTTTATGAAAACACGCGGCACTGAGGGTAGTAGCTGAAACGATGATGTCACAGTATTCACCACCTGCGAATTGTGGCGCCCTAGTACAACATGAACTGAAAAGTCGGCACTAGCTCGCGGATGACGTCCTGAGTGACGTCACAGATTATCGAACTACCCAACAGTGCAGTCTAGACTGCTTAGAATGAAGTGCTAAGGTACTGATTTTTACTCCTCGTATGTAGTAAGGAGTTCTGGTACCTACGTAGCCAAAATTTTTTGGTTTTGTTCCTCACAGGATCACTTTGTTATCCGACTGCCTGTAAAAACCCTTTATTTCGGGAAAGTGGGGAGGTATCGAGTCGAAATTTAAACCATATTTTCAAAGAGGCGGCCTCTTGAAGCTATAACTGTAACTGTATGTAACTAATGCTAAAGTGACCAATATAAAAATGAAAACAATACAGGTTGACTGTGTCAACAAACCTGATCGCAGAAAACCTTAAAAAAGAAGGATTCGAAGGAAGTCATTTTAGTTCAATCATTAATTGACTCCATCAACTGCTTCAGTCTACCGAAAATGATTTCTTGTTTCGAACTTTTCTTTGCTTTTTACGGATTTTACGATATTTTTGTTATAAACTAACAAAAGATAACATAGTCTAGACATTAGATTATTCGCACAATCAAAATAGTGCCAAAATATGCACATAAAAAGAACGAAATATGCACGGTAATGCTTCAATAACACCGTTTATGAGGGTAGTTGCTGAAACGATGACGTCCATGTATTCACCACCTGCGAATTGTGGTGCCCTAGTACAACATGAACTGAAAAGTCGGCACTAGCTCGCGGGATGACGTCCTGAGTGACGTCACAGATTATCGATCTACCCAACAGTGCAGTCTAGACTTCTTAGAATGAAATGCTATAGAAACGTGTTAGAGCTTGAATGGTTGTCTGTTACAGTACGTAGCCAAAAATAAAACGAAAACCACTTCTTTTCTTAGTAAACGTTTTAAGAAAAAAATCGCAAAAGCTAAACAACAATATGCCCTTGACATTCTCATTCAATCGGTTCAATCGCTACACCATCCTGGTAGCTCATCAAAGCGACATGTTTGAATGCAATGAGTTTGTGCTATAGCTGCGTAGAATGGATATGGCGCTACTACTAGTTACGAACTAGGAGAACTACGAAGTACGTTAGTATAATTTATCAATGTAATTAGTTGACCGTCATTACAGACACAATACGCGTGCGGACTCCGCCTGGTGTTCGGTTGAGGTTTGAGAGTTTAATTTCATTTATTACTGATTTAATGATATAAATGACGCTTTGTTAAAAAATTACGAACCTTGTGTAAAGATTATGACGTCACCGCGTCGTAAATGCAACTTTTCTATATTTTGGTTTTTCCTAGAAAATTCAGTAAGTATATAAGTTTTTTTTTTTTCGAAATAGAAGTTTAGTCATTACGAAAATAACAAAAAATCTAAATGAATGGATAGATCCACCTTTTAAAATAAAAAAAGGAATCATCAAAATCGGTTAACATTTAAGAGATTACAAAGCGACAATTATCGCTAAACAAGATAAAATTATAAATCAAACGAATTGGAAACCTCCTCTTTTATTTAGAAGATAAAAAAAATTCGTAAGCCAGTGGGTAGTTACAGAAAATAATGTCGTTCATCACTGTTAAATTATCAACCTGCCAATTCTGACATCCTAGTACGAAATGGACCAGGGCACGTTTTTTTTTTATGGTAGGTGAAAATTATCCAATGACGAAACCCGCTCTTGGGCGGAGCGGGAGACCAGTGTCAGACTCTTACTGACTAAAAAACCTACCCCGTACCTTCCTTGCCTTATTCCTGGAGTCGAGGTAACAGTTTGCACCACCCTAGGCTTCAGGAGGGTACTAGGGCACGTAGGAACTCGCAGTTTGTCGTCATAAAATGACGTCACAAAATATCGAACACTTGTGCAGTCTAGACTTCTTAGGGTACCTACAATTAAGTATCTGTTTTAAACATACTTGTCATATAATTTGTTCGACGTTCACGTCCAAGACGTCTGATTTATGCGTAGAACGACGTGGTGTGGCGTGAATCAAGTGTAGTTTTTCTACAAGTCTAGATTCCATATAAAATGTATAGACACCGACGCGCCCAGAACGGCGTGCGTGGCTCACGTGTATGCAGTATAGTTCTACTTTTAATACAATATTTAAGTACATTTTTATAAATTACTCTATCCATTGGTGTGAACTGCATGAAAATCAGTTCAAGAGTTTTGAGTTTGTTGTGTTTGTACAGACAGACATGGTGGAGGACTTTGTTTATAAAATGTACAGGTGAAAGTAACATATATTTGAATTATAGTCAGTCTGTAGCAGACTAGACTTCGGAAGTTTAGATCAAAGCGCTACAACAAGTGCTACGACAAAGCTTATTAAATTTATTCAAAGTAATCTCTCCAAAGATTTCGGTAATTCAAACATTTTACAGTGTTGTTAAGGAAAGACGACTAAATATGACGTCACTGTGCAAGCTGCAATGTAGATGAGATACTTCATTAATACAAGCTTATATTATTTACTAGCGACCCGCCCCAGCTTCGCACGGGAGCAAGGGTTTATTATAGCTATAAACCTTCCTCTTGAATCATTCTATCTATTAAAAAAAACCGCATCAAAATCCGTTGCGTACTTTTAAAGATCTAAGCAACTTTGTTTTATACTATGTAATGATTCCACATGACTTAAAAAAAACGGAGGACTGTAAAATGTTACTTAATAATCAAAAAATCTAAATAAAAACCTAAAAATCTAGATATTTACGGTTTTTCAGCCTTTAGAAGTCAGATTACTTTTCAATTTTTTAAATATTTTCAGGCCAAGCTCCATACATTTATTGAAGGTTTCCTTTATTCAAAGTAATATTTTCAGGGACTTCGATAATAATTCAAACATTTTACAGTGTTTCTATATAAAAAGAAAAGGCGACTAAACATGACGTCACTGTGCAAGCTGCACCACCAGAGTTATCGTCAGCGTACCTCTACTTGATTCCTGTGGTCCTTGTACTCACTCTTTCGAAACACGTGGCCTCGACTGAAGAACAGGGTAGAAATGCAAATGAGAGAGGAGACTTCGTAATACGAGCTTAAATCATAAAACTTCACTTAAAAAAAAAACGGAAAACTGGATCAAAAATTCTTGATAATTACGCTTTTTCAGCCTTTAGAAATCAGATTGCTGTTCATTTTTTTAAATACCTATGTATTTTCAGGCCAAGCTCCATACACTTATTGAAGGTCTCCTTTATTCAAAGTAACATTTTCAGCGACTTCGAAAATTCAAACATTTTACAGTGTTTCTAAATAGAAAGAAAATTCGATAATATGATGTCACTGAGCAAGCTGCAACCCCACAGGTATTGTCCGCATACCTCTACGTGATTCCTGCGGCCCTAGTACTTACTCTTTCAAAAAACGTGGCCTCGGATGGAGAACAGGGCCGAAATGCAAATTGAGAGGAGTGACCTCATTAACACAAGCTTAAATCTATTCTATTTCACTTAAAAAACAGAGGACTGTAAAATGTTAATTAATAATCAAAAAATCTGGACTATTACGCTATTTCACCTTTAGAAGTCAGATTGCTGTTCAATTTTTTCTTTTTAGCTCAAGCTTTCACTTATTGAACGTCTACTTTTCAAAGTAATCTTGTCAGGGGGACTTCGATAATTCAAACATTTTACAATGTTTCTAAATAAAAAGAAAAAGCGACTAAATTAAAAATAAAATAATAATAAATATAATAATAAATTATTTATTGTCAGGCATAATTATGACGTCAGTGTGCAAACTGTAACTCTTCAGGTATTGTCCGCGTACCTCTACTTGATTCCTGTGGTCCTAGTACTTACTCTTTCAAAACACGTGGCCTCGGACGGAGAAGAGGGTGGAAATGCAAATGAGAGACATCAGTCACACCAGTAGTTGAACATCTGTAACAGAAATACGTCGATACGTTTCAATCCAAAATTAAAACTAAAATATTCCTTACGGAACAGAAACGCTACTCGGCGGTAAGAATGTTAGCACATCTAATCCTCACTGTTTCCATTAGTTTACTTTTTTATGAAACCAAACCAACCCTGATTTGGTTTCATATAATTTACAAAAATGCTTTTTGGATTGTTTCTTATTGGACTGCTGGATAGCAAGCTAGCCTAGAGTTTCTGAACTGTTTCTGAACTGAAACTTGAGGTGAGAGGTCGCCGCTGCTGAACTACTTCAAGCTGCTAAGCTGCCGAACTTCAAGCAAAAAACATACGCACTTCATGATTTAGTGGAAAACAAATGGCCGACTAGCGCAGTATTTGAAACTGTATTTTTTTTAAAGTATAGTAAAATATCGACGCCTGATCAGGAATCAAGAGCAAAATAATCGAAAATGGTCCTCTGGTCCTTAACTAGTCTATTTATTGAACTCGTTGAGGACCCATGTTCTCCAGATTGGCTGGCAGATCCTGGCCTGATTTGCAATATCAATTAACTCTATTCATCATTATAAAATTATCGATTTTTCGGTTGCGCGTGTATGTTTAATCTTTTATCTTTCTTAACACGTCTCCGTTTTAAGAAAGACACAAAAGAACCGATGATAGCGTAGATCCCGCTCAATCCCTCAAACAAAACGGAACAAGAGCAGGAAGATGCTACCTTGCATGAGGCCACGTGTTTTCTGGTTTTAAATACCAGGGCAACAAAAGTTGCTAGGAGTGCGCCTACTACTGAAATCGCGAATTACTTGGCTGTCTTGATATATTTATTGAAGCCGTATAAGATGTTTTTTTTAACAATAAATCAGTATCGTGTTTAAATATGTGCAGTGTTGTACCAAGTGTACCAAGCTATTTGAAAGATCATAACAAAAGTTTAGATTAATTATAATACAATAACAGTTCAGACGTGTGCCGGAAAAAACATATAACTTTACTTAAGAATAATTAGGATTATTTTATGGTAATAAACACAAATATTTTTTAGATGAGGTTTTCGTTCTAATTCCCATACAGTCTTTAAGTCTAAAATCGACTAATCATTTTTTCAGTTCTCAATATTACAGTATGGTCGTTATAACTAGGTATGCCTGCGCTAAAGTTCGCAGAGCACCAGCCTCTCTGGGTAGCCAAGTTACAAAACCATAATAGCGTTAGCGCTTGTGGATAGCCACGCTCCCAATTCCTTTGTTGAGATGACGTCCGAACAAGGGAATTGGGTGTGTGGCCAACTTACAAGCGCTAACTCCAAGCGATACGACTGTCGACTGTAACTTGGCAAGGGGGGCGGCTTGCCAACTTAGAACGGCCGTACTGCACATATTATCGTATGATCTACTTATTGGCTAATTGATAGAGCGTAAATAGAAATAAGAATATACTAATTATCAGTTTTAAGCTAAGTTATTTTGTTCACATTTACAACAAAAATGAAGTGTGTGAATTTTGTTTTTTTTTGGCACATACTAAAATTAACTTAATATTTATTGCCTATTGTGGCTTTCTTCGTGTTCGTTTTCTGTTGATAATTAAATTAATTGAATCTGTCAGATAGCTATATTGGGCACGCACTTTTTTCCTTTTGTCTCATAAACAAACAAATAAGAAAATACAGTGCGTTATCACGGGGTGTCATAACTAGAAGTGACGTGACAAGCCCCCACTTTTGACCTTTGTCTCGTTTTATATTTTCCATATTTTATTGTTTTCATAAAACAAAAAGGTGACCAATATTTGCCAATTATTTTCTGGCACTCTACTCATATAAAATTATCATTTTTTTCGCGTACCTCTCTGTGAACAGAGGCAGCTCACTGAGGCCTCGATTTTCGACATTGTGTACTAGGACAGCATGGATCAGCAGGAGCATGCTACTATCGAAGTAATATATTTTAGGGTATAGTCCAATCCAAACTGTTAGATTCAATTCAATAGACGACCGTGACGATTTTTATAAACCACTGGGAGCTAAACTAACGCCATCTAGTCATTATCAATGACAGTAATTTCTTACTTCAAAATGGCGGTCGTTTTTGGCTTAGAAACTAAGTCTTTTAAGTTATATTTTGATATAAAAAGTTAATTTGTTCATTATTCAAATAATTATGGAAGTACATTCTAAGGTTTAGGTAGCCAGGCAATGTTTAGACACTCAGCATGCTTCGCTGAGGAAGTCAAGACTACAGTAAAATATTCAACTCCTCGCCTTCTGTGTCAATGATTTTTTTTTATAAATACAATAAACTAGTGCTTGACTGCGATCCCACGTGATGGTAAGCAGTGATGCAATCGTTGGTGGTGAGATGCAATAGTTTATTGTGTATATTACACACTAGCTTTTGTCAGCGGCTTCACCCGCGTACATAAAATATAGCCTATGTCACTCAGGAGTAAAGTAGCTTTCTATTGATGCTAAAATTTTTCCAATCGGACCAGTAGTTCCAGAGATTACCCCCTACAAACAAAAAAACATAAAAACAAAAAAACAAACTTTACCTCTTTATTATATTAGTGTAGAAGTGTAGACTAGCTTCTGCCCGCGACTTCGTCCGCGGAAAATTTCTTGTAGCGATAGCTCGGGTAACATCCATAATATATAAATAATTTATAGCCTATGTCACTCAGGAGTAAAGCAGCTTTCTATTGTTGCTATTTTTTTTCCAATCGAACCATTAGTTCCAGAGATTACCTCCTACAAACAAAAAAAAAAAAAAAAAAAAAAAAACTTTACCTCTTTCTTTTTTATGGTAGGTAAAAATCATCCAATGACGAGTCCCGCTCTTGAGCGGAGCGGAAAACAAGTGTCAGACTCTTACTGACTAAAAAATCTACCCCGTTCCTACGTCGCCATACATACCAGGGCCAGAGCCTTCCTTTTCAGACACAAACCCATGGCCCTGATTGGCTTCGACCCTTCTGCAGGGTCCCTACGGTTGCTGACAACTCCTTGAGGCGCGCGGGAACAGTGCGCGCCGTCGACGACTGGGCTTGGTCCGGACGATTACCAGACGACCGGACGGCGAGCTACCCATTGCTCACCGTCCGCAAGCCCGCGCCTACGGTGGCCGGAAGTCAGGATCGGAATCGCGGCGGCGTCTGGGGCGCAAACGCCGTTGCCTTATGCGGTCCGCCTCCTCCTTTGCTAGCATTACTGCTTCGCAGAAGGAGGCGACCGCCTGCCACTCCTCCTCACTCCGAACCATGGCTTACCAAGGCCCGGCGCGAGAGATCGCCGCCACCGATCGCTCCCACGAGGACACAGCGATGCTCTGCCCAAGCGGGGCACACCTCAACCGTGTGCTCTCTTTATTATATTAGTGTAGATGTAGATTATTATCTAGTAGCGCAGACACTTCAGATACTTAATTATAAATTTGTATTTCTTATATCAATATTTTACATCACAATATCCTCAAGAAACTATTTGCGAATAATTAAAACAGCCACAAAATTAAAAAAAAATTGAAAAAGCTATTTAAAAAACTATCAACGAACAAGAGTTTGAAAGTGGGTAAGTAGTAGCAATTAGTTTTACCGCTGTATTCACAACCTACCAATCCTAGCGCCCTAGTACGAAATGCACTAAGAAATCGGTACTAGGGCACGTAGGAAATCGCAATTTCACATATGATGACGTCACACACTATCGACCATAATTTTCTCCGGGACATGGAAAGAAGGAACTTACATAGAAGATAGAAGTAGGTTTCAGTAAATGTCTGACTTTCCTTCCACTCCGCCCTATAGCAGAAAAAGTCATTCGATGATTCCCCCTTAAAAAAAAAAAAACAACTAACACTCAGGCAGCCACTGACAACACTGACTCCTAAACATGAAGAACCGGCGACGTGGTAGGCCTAAAAGGGAATGGCGTGAAGAGTTCGACTCCAAACGAAAGGATTGGGGTATAGCTAAGGACAGAAAAAGTGAAAGAAGGGATGAGAGGCCAGTCTTACAGTGGGACTCAACACGCTCTTTATCCCTTCGCAAGTCATTTATCATCCACATCATGACTATCGATTTCCATAAAACCTTTCAGTTTGCGGTACCACTTTCAGCATAAACTATGCTGTTCTGTTCCTTCACATAACACCAGCCCCTCACATCCTTCTTCACATTCTCATTTTAACTGCATGAATCTTCTTTTCGTTCAGTCCATTTGTAGCCAGATTTTCTGATCCGCTCGGAAAGCTAGTCAGATCATTATTTTTATAGTTCTTCGATTGTCAACGTCAAACCCTATTTATATAATCAAAACGTTACATATTTGAATCCTGCACTAATTCGTCACTGTATAAACTGCAGCGCGCAATCGCAAACTCGCCCCTAAGGCTGGACTCATACAGCCGGAATGGCTTGCTGAATTTAGATCCGGAATTCAGAATCTTAATTAAGAACGTCCGAAATGGCATACAAAATCACTATGCTCCACACACATTTTGATTTATTCAGATTCCGAATGATTCTTAATTTCTCAGATCGATCTTACAAAATGGTACTGACGAGCGTTCTTAATTTCAGAATCTGAATTATTAAGAACAGTGTGAGGTCAAGCGCCGGAATTAAGAATCTGAGATCAGAATCTGATTTCAGAAAGCCAATTCCGGATGTGTGAGTCCAGCCTAAGATAATGCTAGCAAACTTGTAGTGGACTCCTGATATCCTAGTACTCGACATTTGAAAACACGTGGCCTCAGTGCGGCCACTTGCAGACAGACAGCAAGTTAAAGAAGGTATTAATTAATGACTATAAATGTATTTATTAAGAGAATTATATTATTGGTTAAAAATCATTTTTTAATACACTTATTCGAAAACTCGCTCTTACCCCACCGCTATGCTGCTTACTATATCAGCCTCACAAGGTCGAGGTGAATGTTTTTCTTTTTGTGTATAATAACTTCAATGACTCGATTTGTCCAAAATACAATCGCCACCTTACTTTTGTTTAATTTTTAGGGTTCCGTAGTTAACAAGGAACCCTTATAGTTTCACCATGTCTGTCTGTCTGTCCGTCCGCGGATAATCTCAACGACCGCTAGCACTAGCAGGCTGAAATTTGGTAATGCACAAACAAAAAGTGGTAAAAAATGTTTTATTTACTCCCTACACGTAAAGTGGGAAGTGATTTTTTTTTATTTCTACTATAACGTGTGATATATTGTTGAATAGGTATTTAAAAATGATTAGGGGTCTCGTAAAATATTTTTTTGATAATGTATTTATATTATCAAAAAATATTTTAAATTACTTACTTAAAATTTTCTACAAATTAATTAAAATTTTCGGAAATAATCGCTCCAAAAGTAAAAAATAAGGCGTCCCCCTCCTCGAACTTTTGAACCATAAGTTTTAAAAATTTGAAAAAAATCTCAAAAGTAGAACTTTGAGTAAAATGTCTAGGAAAATTATTTTGAACTTGATAGGATGAACAGTTTTTGAAAAATTAAAAAAAAACGTTCTGAACTAATTTTGTAATTTAACCGTACATGCAAGCATTTTTTTTTACTTTTTTATATATTTCATTATCCTGAGCGAATCTTCTTTCAAATAAAAATACAAAAAGAATAAAATCGGGCCACGCAAATTAAAATGACCACCGGGTACAACGCCATCTCTCGGGAAATTGGGCTACTAATTTTTACATGGGCTACTGGGTTCTGTTACATTGTGAGAAATTTATGACGGACGGGAAACTACGGAACCCTACACTGAGCGCACCATAACAATACGCACAGGAGCAAATTATGTGTAGCCACAATAACCAGAATACAGGGACTGGTAAACATGATCTACTCGAGTTTCATCTGACGAATACCTACTTTCTTCTTTTGACATCGTATTTGTCCCATTCTCATTACAATAACACGCAATAAACCTTTTTCTTCCTACTTCCCTATAGAATGCAACGCTCATTCATATCTTACGCACGGAAGGGCTAGGTTTAAGCAACATTATCTCTTAAACGAATTGTCAGAGAATCAAGTTTTTGGTGTCATTATCTAGTAAAACTTATCATCCGTAAGTCACGCTTAAAAAAAAGAGTAGTTCTCGGGGTGTTTTTTGTAATAATCTTGAAAAACTAAAAAAACGATGATAATTTTGACATGATACAGCAATAATTAAAATAATTTGAGTTATTTATCCGATTGTTAATACTTTGCCGTTACAGGATGTTTTTTTTACGATAGTCGGGCATTAAATTCAAATTTTACATAATTTTTAGTATGGACGTTACCCAAAACTCAACCAAAATACAAAAATGGCTGCCATTCAGAGGGGGTTGGGTTTAGACCCCACATGTAGAATAGTTTTAGTGATAACATAGAGCAAAGCATCACCCCCTAAAGTTTGTACAGTCCGAACCCGGACATATTGTATTTTTTTGTCATAGGCATCGAGTCTTCGTCTTCTTCCTGCCTTTAATCAGTTTAATCCTATATTATTTACTTGGGATGGAGGTTTGTTCTTAGGAATCGAGAATTGGGACATTATATTACCTAGAGTTTAACTCGGTACTTTCAACAAACTCGATTGTTTATAATAATATTTAATGATTACTTAGTCAGGACAGATGTTAATGACATGTAACATACATAGATTAATTAATTTCACTTGTGGTGTGTGTGTCGTCAGGCTACGACTCTCACTGTACAGGATACTAGGATATCAGAAAGTATCTAGAGATGTTATTTGAATTTTGAGTAAATACCGTCCAATCTGGGTAACGGCGCGAAGCATAGAGCACGTGGCTACGATTCGATTCTGACACGATTCGAAAACAGGGCAAAAGTTTAAGTCAATTAATAATGTAAATCATTATCGATGCAATAATAGTAGATACATTGTTAGTAAATATCTTTTCGGCTGAATTAAGGTCACAGCTCATTAGAGCCACCCGGCACCCACCCCGCACCGCCTCGTCGCCCGGCGTCCACTCGTTGTCGACAGGTGGTCGACGGGTGAACACCGCGTTATCACCAATAAACGTTGCGCGGTCAACCAGTGGACCTCGCGTCGTCAACCAGTGGACCCGGCGTGGTCAATGAGTGGACGACACTTGGTCCACGAATTTCCGAGTAGTCTGTTAACAATTGGCACTAGGTTTACACGTGTGTTTCGTAATGTCAAATTTTCACACACACCGAAAAACGATACGTCTGACTCGTTCAAAAGAAAGGCTGGGAATGAAGGGATGGTGGGGAGCGGCCCATCGCCAGACGCCAACGTATCGTCCTCGCGTGAATCATTCGCGGGTAGCGCGCGGTCCACTCGGGACCCGCGCGTTGCCAATGCGCAGTCAACGCAAGGCAAGCATGCGAGCAACGAGTTGTCACCTAGTGGTCCACCCGCCGTCCGCGCGTGGATGGCTTACGATTGAGGCGATCTGGTGACGCTGCGGAGTTGATGTAGTGAGCGCATACCCATACAAATTCATATAAAGAATACTAACCGCACGAGGCGAGACGGTGCGGAGTGGGTGCCGGGTGGCTCTAATGAGCTGTGACCTTTAATGATGATGATGATTGTGCATTTGCGCCTCTTTAGAATGTCTTACACAGAAAACTACATTATGAGACCGCAAATAAATAGCCTATCAATCTCCCTCTCCATATTTTTGCTGTCGCCCTGCAGTATTTTCGGATGCAGCTTCAGCTGCATCCGAAAATAAGCATACCTTAAGCAACACCATACAATAAGCAACACCTTTGGAGAAACTAAATAGGCGCGTAATCGCCATGGCGTCCTTACTTTCCACCTGACGCAGATTTTCACCGAACGCGGTCAGTTCAGGAGGTTCCTGTTTAAATTCAGCTGGAAGTAACACTCGGATTTTTTTCATTGTACGGATCACCCGGAGGACCCAATCGGGTATACGGTGGAAGTTTTCCCCGCTTATGGCGGAACTCTCGTGGAGCGATCGGCAGTGGCGACCTCCCACGTGCAGTTCTGGTTCGGATCTGGATAATAGTCCAGAACGAGTGAAAGGGAATAAAATGCAGTCCTACGAAACAGTAAAGCGAGCTAAGGATATAGCCGCAACTGTGAAGTTATCCTCACGCCCCTCCGCATCCGTAAGAAACGCGAATATGAAACGTTGACATTTAAACAATATGGCTTTGGCAGTTTTAGTTGGCCATATGATGAAATGCCACCATTTCCAAACACATTATGATGTGATAATTTCTAAGATCTGGCCATGACACATGCACATGCATAGAAGAGCAAAGTCTTTGTGAAATAGAATATCAATGAAAGAACACGTTTCTCATAGACGGCCTTGCATACTAGGACTGTAGAACTCACCTGGAACATCAATATCCTCTATTTATTACTAAAATAGTTGTGGGTGAATGAATGAATGAAGATAAATCAGGGACGAACAGGGGCGGTGCCGACCGTCGCACACACGAGAGTAAATATTGTGTAACCACGTGTTTCACAGCACAGAATACTAGGGCATCAAAAACTAAGAGAAGATATTTAAATTTAGTTATTTTTTTATACCTTACATATTTGTTTGAAAAAAAAGTATTTTTGAAAGAATATTTGTTTGAGGAAGATGTAGGAGAGCAAATGATGATGATGATGATGAAATATTTTTTTCAATACCGCTGCAATAAAAATTCACTAGATATAGTCAAAGCCTTTTTATAAGATAAACCAAAATAGCAGTTGACCATGAATGCACAGCAGATTTACAGGTCTCAATCGAGGTGGGAGCTGCGCGTAACCATAGCAAGGGGTCCAAGTTATTTGTCACCATTACTTCTTATTTCGCAGCTAATGATAATGATATCAGCAGATGTTTAAAAAAGAAAAGAACTAGTGTCAGAAAACCGATGTTTCTAAAAAGGTGTTTCTTTATATAGTAGACCGAGGCGAATCGGATCACTTTTTCTTTGAGGGTGAGAAAATCATACTAAATTGATATATAATGATATTTTTATTGATTAAAACGTAAGAAGTACAAATCAGCTATGAAATAAACATTTAAAAACTTAAATCAGACTCATATTTTCTTAGTCAGCTACTAAAAACTAAAAAAGGAAAAATATCCGATTCGCCCCTATCGTCGGGGTGAATCGGATCATACACAATATATAACAAAATTATAAGTTTCTTAACATTATAGCTTTGGAATTAGTACAAAAATAATAACGAGATCAATTTTAAACATCGGCCAAAGAAACTCTTCTCTGTAAGCTCGTGAACGGTACTTCAAAAATCTCAGCAGCCGTATGGTCAGTTCTTTGTTCTGGACCTTATTAACAGCCTCTTTCATTTTTTCTTGAGACCAATCTCCAGCATTAGTCTTTCTTTTGTACGTGCGAACCATCTACAAATGAATAAATACGAATTAGTAACCTCAGACATGTAATAAATTAGTTTAAAAGCGTGATTCGATTGACCCCTGACGACATGATCCGATTAGCCCCATAATCAAGACCTTAGAAATAAATATTTTATACGTTTACCTCTAACATTATACGTAAAAGCGAATTAGTTCTCTAATATAGGCACCTTGCTTAGCAATATACAACAATATAGTTGATTTTTGACACAAATCCGTAATATGACACAAGTAAATCGTAAATACATACCTTAGATTCCCGCCAAAAATACGACATGCACAAACAACTGACTTGCTTATGAGTGGCTTCGACACTGATTCACAAGCGTGATTGAAATACTGCCTATGGCGGGAGATGCGGGGTGAGGGGAGAGACGCAAAACGACGGTTGAGTGCGTTCTATGTAAACGCAGTATTTGAATTATCAGCAAATTTCTTATTTTGATCCGATTCGCCCCGTGATCCGATTCGCCTCGGTCTACCCTAACTGTCAAAATTATCTATTGTACTTTTTCATTATATCATTGTTAATAGAAAGTCCATCGTTCATCCGCGCCGACCATACGGCCTACCATCTCAGATGATAAAGCTTATTTTTTACGCAATGTCAATCGCATCAAGCAATAAATTTAAATGAATGGTTTTTTTATGGCAGGTAAAAATCATCCAATGACGAGTCCCCCCGCTCTTGGGCGCAGCGGGAAACAGTGTCAGACTCTTACTGACTAAAAACCCAACCCCATTCCTTCCTTGTCTTATTCCCAGGCCCTGGTGTTACGCTTTCGCATCAACCCTTGGCCCAGGAGGCTGAATGGTAAATAATTTGAATGATATCAAATTTTTACCAGATCCATAATGTTATTTTATTTTATTTATCGTAAAGAACTTACTTACTCAACCAACCTCTTAAAGTGAACCGTACAAGTAAAGACCACGTGTTTTTAAACTTTGAATACTAGGATACCATGAGGTACAAGGAGTAGTACTGTACACAACTTCAGGGGCATGTCTGTTTATTGTCAAGTGCAATAGAGGACCTTGACATAAAAAAGCGCACCCCTCATTTTATACAAACGCAACACAATATCTTGAAACGTGACTGGCGAGTCAGGTAAAGCACCTGACTCACCCCGTGTTTCAAGGCATTGAATACTAAGGCCTCAGAAACACAAGGGGCTTGCACGTCGAGTTTCTTGAAACTTTTTTTTTCACCGACAATAGCATAGCCAATGAGAATGGTTATTTATGGTTTTAGCAGTCTAGTCTTTATGGTTTTAGTCTTTAGTATTTTTCTATGTCAAACACCTATGTTAATTTTTTAATCTTATTTATTTATTTATGGACAATTATAAACCATAATATAACTACATACAATATATACAAATATCAATAATTTAACCGGTAACAATATTTCGGCCCGCTACATTAATAATAATAATAATAAACCTGTGGTACTGGATACTAATGACCGTAGGGAAGTATGGCAGAGCAAGGAGCTTCACGGGCGTTTTTACCGGGCCTTACATGGGCCCGATGTAGACTTTTTAGCGTCCATATCCTGGCTGCGTTTTGGTGACCTTTTCGGGGAAACCGAAGGTTTTGTCTTTGCGATAATGGACGAAGTTATGATGACGAACAACTACCGGAAATACATTGTGAAGGACGGTACGGTTGACATCTGTCGGGCATGCCACCGGCCCGGAGAATCAATCCGACACATTATTTCTGGATGTTCTCATCTGGCTAACGGAGATTATTTGCATAGACACAACCTTGTAGCCAGGATTATCCACCAGCAACTTGCTCTTAAATACAACCTTGTGGAATCAGAAGTACCGTACTATAAGTATGTGCCCGACCCAGTTCTCGACAATGGCCATATCACATTGTATTGGGACCGATCTATCATCACTGACAGGACTATTGTTGCCAATAAGCCTGACATAGTGGTGATAGATCGTCTGGAGCGTCGCACAATGATTGTTGATATAGCGGTCCCTCATGATGACAACCTCGTGAAGGCTGAGAAAGATAAACAAACTAAATATCTTGACTTGGCTCGCGAGGTTGTTGACATGTGGGAAGTGGACACAGCAGTCATTGTGCCGATAGTTGTGACGGCCAATGGCTTAATAGCCAAGAGCCTCGACCAACATCTGAGGAGGCTCTCGTTAGGCAGCTGGATCAAGGGCCTGATTCAGAAGGCAGTACTCCTGGACACGGCGCGTATTGTCCGGAGGTTCCTCTCTCAGGAGCCCTGACCACCGGTAGCTTGGACCCTGTTCCCGATGCCGGTGGGCTACTATTTTTTATATTTTTAAATGTTTTTTTTTTTGTTTAATTTTTTAAGAAAATATTTAAAAATATAGCTAATATGTATAAAGATCAATAAAGGAAATAATAATAATATCTGTGGCCCGGCTGTCAAAGTAACTGACACATAATTTTTTCCTCGCCGAATTTTTTACATAAATTAATTGGATAATCCACCAAACACAATGCCAAAACATAGAAAAACAACTCGTAAAAAATAAAAAGCACCAAGTAACAGAAGTAAGTAATATCCTGACAATACAAAAAATGACTAGGCGATGAATTTTATGAAATGCTGACGAGAAGCCGGGCAAAACACCAGACCGCACGACCAACATCTTCGGGTTCGTCGCTCAGCTCCGCCTCGCAGCCGCCGGGACCAGCGCCAACCGTGAGTCCAGCGAGTCCGGTAGCTGCAGTTGCGTCGAGCTCGAGCGACGAATACTTCTCTCCGCCGACGACACCACCACCTGCGCGTCGACGGGGAAGGGGCCGACCTCCGGCCAGTTTGGGACCTCGAGGCCCTCCGGCCTCTGATAGGGTCCCCGCTGCCGGTGGAAGTGTGCAGCGCATGCGATGGACACAATCCATCAATGAAAATGTCATGCGCTCATACTTTGGGGCTACAGAGGGGGGAATTAACCTGACTGCGTATCGTGGTCGGATGCTCTCTCTGTTTCAGGTGCTTGAGCCAGCTGTCAACGTTTCAGCCCAACGACTGTCGGATCAGGTGCGGGTCATCCAGCGTAATCGTATGTTGGACGACGCCGTGCTTGATAGATTGCGCATGGAATCACAGAGTAGCCGTGTCTCACCTGCTACACCACCGGCCGCGGTGCAACTTCAACCAAGTGTTTCACCGCGACCCGATCACGTTGGTGATGCTGATGATGACGCAGCTATATCTGTGAGTACCCAATGCAATGAACGATTGAGGAGTGCTTTGGAGGATGCATTTCGGGAGTACCGCTCCACGCCGCCGGAGCTTAGACCTCGTTTACCTCGTTTGCCCATGCACAAGAGAAATAGGGCGCTGGTGTGTACTCTAGATTCGCAGCTATCAAATTTTTTTGATAGCAGCGATGACCTCACTGATACCCACTCTATCTTGTACTGTGCGGCTGTAGCTGCATGTCGTGTAGCTCACGTTAAATTTCCAAATTGTGACAGGGCTACACGACCAGCTGTGCCAGCTTGGCAGTGCAGGATAGAGCGTCGAATTGGGGAGGCTAGAGTACTCATCGGCAAGCTTATCTGCTTCAGGGAGGGCAACACTCGCCCTAGGGTGATGCGCTTTGTGAGGCGGGCGTTCGCGGGGATTGATATTAACCCTCGAGATTATCTGCCCCGCGTCACAGAGCGTATCGACTTCCTGAAGCAGAAGATCTGCGCATGGGCAAACCGTATACGCCGGTACAAGCGGCGTGTGGAGCGGTATACTCAGAATCGCTCATTCCGAAGCAACGAAAGGTGGGTTTATAGGACTTGGGAGCGACCCGACCAAGATGAGACTGATACTCGCCTGCCGGATGATGACGCCATGAGTTCATTTTGGCGCAGCATCTGGTCGGCGCCTGTCAGTCACATCGAGGGTGACTGGATTCGAGAGGTTGAGTGTGCATGCGATCTTTTACCAGAAATGGGGGCAATTACTATCAGCCCCCAAGATGTTGCCCGTGCAGTCCGTCCGTTGCCTAATTGGAAATCTCCAGGGCCGGACGGGCTGCACAATTTCTGGGTAAAATGGTTCAAAGGTTCGCATGCTCGCTTGGCATCTCAGTTCCAGTCTGCCTTAGAGTCAGGGTCGCTACCCCAGTTCCTAACGACAGGAATAACCCACCTGCTCCACAAATCCGGTAGTACTGCGGAACCTAAAAATTATAGACCGATCACTTGTTTACCGACGGTCTATAAAGTTCTTACATCTATTCTGAGAGCTAAAATCAATAGTCATATTGAGACAAATTCTATCATGTCTGCCTCTCAGAATGGGTGTAGGAACGGGTCCCGCGGTACTAAGGAGCTGCTCCTCATCGATATGGCCATTAGCCAACAGGTTCGACGTTCTCGAAAGAATCTGTCGGCATGTTGGATAGATTATAAGAAGGCCTATGACTCTGTTCCTCATACGTGGCTCATGAGGGTGCTAGAGCTGTATAAAATTGATGCAACTCTGCGCACCTTCTTGATGTCATGTATGAGGCAATGGAGGACAGTCCTTCACTATCCAGGATGTCGACAGATTTTGGAGAACAGCGAACCAATAAGGATTTAGCGCGGCATTTTCCAGGGCGACAGTCTTAGTCCACTTTGGTTTTGTCTAGCCCTGAATCCTCTAAGCACACTGCTGGAGAATTCAGGTCTAGGCTACCGGTTGAAAAGAAGTGGTCAGGTTATATCTCACCTCCTTTACATGGATGACTTGAAGCTATTTGCCCCCAACAATCTGCAGCTGATGGAGCTACTGAAAGTCACTGAAACCTTCAGTAGTGCCATCAGGATGGAGTTTGGTGTGGACAAATGTGCAGTCATGCATGTAAAGCGAGGGGAGGTTGTGGAATCCGTGGGTACGCAACTCACGGATTCCATAAACCTAAGATCCCTTTCGCCAACCGAAACCTATAAGTATTTGGGTATGTCGGAAGCGTTAGGCATCAATGCTGATTACGTGAAACAGTCGTTGAAGGAACGCTTCTTCGGCCGCCTGAACAAAGTACTCAACAGTCTTTTATCAGGCGGGAACAAGGTGCGCGCTTTCAACGGCTGGGTCATGCCGGTGTTGATGTACTCTTTCGGCATACTCAAATGGACCCAGACAGAACTTGACGCCTTGGATAGGAGGGTCCGCACGCTGCTTACCGCAAATCGGATGCATCACCCACGATCATCGGTGATGAGACTGTATATCCCGCGGAAGTGTGGGGGTCGTGGCTTCTTAAATGCTAAGACCCTGCACAACCGCGAGGTATGCAGTCTCAGGGAATATTTCCTAGAAACCGACGTGGGTATGCATCGTGATGTGGTAGCGGTGGACAAGGGCCTCACTCCGCTCTCCTTGGCTAACGAGAACTGGCGCAAACCTTTGGTACTGGATACTAATGACCGTAGGGAAGTATGGCAGAGCAAGGAGCTTCACGGGCGTTTTTACCGGGCCTTACATGGGCCCGATGTAGACTTTTTAGCGTCCGTATCCTGGCTGCGTTTTGGTGACCTTTTCGGGGAAACCGAAGGTTTTGTCTTTGCGATAATGGACGAAGTTATGATGACGAACAACTACCGGAAATACATTGTGAAGGACGGTACGGTTGACATCTGTCGGGCATGCCACCGGCCCGGAGAATCAATCCGACACATTATTTCTGGATGTTCTCATCTGGCTAACGGAGATTATTTGCATAGACACAACCTTGTAGCCAGGATTATCCACCAGCAACTTGCTCTTAAATACAACCTTGTGGAATCAGAAGTACCGTACTATAAGTATGTGCCCGACCCAGTTCCCGACAATGGCCATATCACATTGTATTGGGACCGATCTATCATCACTGACAGGACTATTGTTGCCAATAAGCCTGACATAGTGGTGATAGATCGTCTGGAGCGTCGCACAATGATTGTTGATATAGCGGTCCCTCATGATGAGAACCTCGTGAAGGCTGAGAAAGATAAACAAACTAAATATCTTGACTTGGCTTGCGAGGTTGTTGACATGTGGGAAGTGGACACAGCAGTCATTGTGCCGATAGTTGTGACGGCCAATGGCTTAATAGCCAAGAGCCTCGACCAACATCTGAGGAGGCTCTCGTTAGGCAGCTGGATCAAGGGCCTGATTCAGAAGGCAGTACTCCTGGACACGGCGCGTATTGTCCGGAGGTTCCTCTCTCAGGAGCCCTGACCACCGGTAGCTTGGACCCTGTTCCCGATGCCGGTGGGCTACTATTTTTTATATTTTTAAATGTTTTTTTTTTTTTTGTTTAATTTTTTAAGAAAATATTTAAAAATATAGCTAATATGTATAAAGATCAATAAAGGAAATAATAATAATAATAAATAAATTTATTCACAAAAATATGAGACAACCATACAGTAACTTAATAATATAGGTAGGTACATAAGATAGACAATAGTTGGTAAATCTATTTTAACAATAAAATTTTTAGACAGGTCTGTAACTATATTAAGGAATGTGAGTTTGCATATTTTAATATGGTTTGGCTGTCTTTTAGACTGATTCGCTCTATCCCCTCGTACTAGTGTAGAACTGTATCACGAGCGGATAGGGTTCCTCAACTTTATTCCAACAGACTCTCACAAGGTTCCACTTACAAGTTGCATAGGTAATAAATCATATTAAATAAGTTACATTATTGGAATTATCTGTGTTGTTAAATGTTTGGATACTAGTATATGTGTATGTTGTGTGTGTATGTTTATGTATGTGTGTATTTGTGAATGCCTGAAGTGCCCTGTTTATGTCATTCTTTCCAGTAGATTTTCAGTGTTATTATAGTCTAGTGATTTTAAATATTTCTCTAAAGTATCTTTGCAGGTTTGTCTATCAAGATTCATCAATTTAAGATCTTTACTTACTGTGTTGTAAAGATGAGGCCCGAGATAATTATGGAATTTGTGTGCAAAAGAAGTTCTGTATTTAGGTACGTTATAAACTATATCCACTCGTCGTCTTTTCGTATAGTGCGGTCTTACTTTGTGTTGAGTCATGATCTCTTGTTTAATGAACAGTTTTCGTACCGTGAGAACTCCCAGTTCAGAATAAAGTACATCTGTCGGATAAGTGTACTTTTTTCGAGAAATGACTTTAAGTACCATGCGTTGGGCTCTTTCGACAATCAACATAGTGGTTTTTGAAGTTCCTCCCCAAACATTCAAACCATATGTCAGTATAGACTGACATAGTGCTAAATAGATTTTTATTAGTAGCTTGATGTCACATGCATTTCTAATACTTTTAAAAATATAAATCAACTTTCTTGCGCGATTTCCCACTTTCATGACATGTTCCTTCCAGCTTAAGTTTTGGTCTACTATCACACCGAGATATTTTATTGATTTTACTCTGGTTATTGGGTTGCAATGACAGGAATTTGTATTGTTGCAGTTGTGAGATTGTATTATTGTTGAATTAGTCGAAGGTTGAGTTCTGGCGTTAAGAGTGAATGTAACAAATTTAGTTTTATCAAGGTTAAGTGTCAATAAATGATTGTCTAGCCATGAAGTTACCAAAGCAAACCCTTCATTTGCTGCTTCGGTTACATCTTTCCAAGTGTTGGAGCTGAACAATAGAACTGTGTCATCTGCAAATGTTATTATTTGACCATTTCGTAGAAGTAAATTGCAAAGGTCATTTATGTATATCAAAAATAGCGTAGGACCCATTACACTACCTTGAGGCACTCCGAAGGTAACATTTTCTTCAAGACTAACACTGTTATCAATTTTTATAACTTGTTTTCGGTTTGTCAAGTAATCTTGGAAAAGTTGGAGAGGTATTCCTCGAATTCCCAGGGCCTCGAGTTTGGTCAGGAGGATCGGCACAGATACAGTATCGAAGGCCTTTGCCAAATCTAGGAATATTCCTAGCGACTTTTGCCCCTTATCCATATTTTCGACTAAATATGAAGTTAGTTTGTGAAGAGCGTCGGCGGTTGATATTTTTTCTCTGAAGCCAAACTGATTATCTGAGAGAAGTTTATAGGTTTCTAGATAGTGTTTAAGCCTCTTGTTGATTAGTTTTTCTAGAATTTTTGAAAAGCTAGGAAGTAAAGAGATTGGCCTGTAATTAGACGCCAAAGTTTTGTCTCCAGCTTTATAAATAGGTACGACGACCGATTTTTTAAGGGCATCTGGAAATACACCTTTTGAAAAGCAGACATTACAAATACGTGTTAGGGGTGCAATGAGGGCATGTGCTGCTCTCTTAATAAAAATGGTGGAAATACCGTCCCATCCCGAGGAATTCTTAGATTTGAAATTTGTTATTATTTCTTTAATTTCAATTGGATCTGTTGGGAGAAGCACAAATGAATTTAGAGGTTCGCTATTCGGTCCTGGTCTATGCCGCTTGCTCAGCTCTATCTCACTGGTACAGGTCCTGGACAGAATGGTGTTTGCCAAACTACTACCAACATTAACAAAGTGTCTGTTAATGTTATTTAATGCCTCTTGAGGTGTTAAATTAGTGGAAAGGAGCTCTGAAGACACTTTTGGAAAGCTGTTTAAATTAGCCATTTCTTTTACTAATCCCCATTGTTTTTTTATGTTATTGCCAGACTTGGCTAATTCAGATTTAAAATAATTGTTTTTAAGGCTTCTTAGTAAACTATTACATTTATTTCTGTACCGCTTGTAAGTTATAGCAAGGGTCGAGTTATCTGGGTCCTTTCTTAGTTTTTGGTGAAGTTGATCGCGATTTCTCATACATCTACATAAACCTGGGGTGATCCAAGGCTTAATAATTATTTGTCGTCTTGTCTGTTTAACAGTGTTTGTGTGAAACAATAAAATGTCTTTGATGGTATTCAAGAAAATATTCGTCATTGCATTTGGATCATCATTATGAAACCTTTCTTCCCAGTTAATCATTTTTAAGTCATTAATTGCAGCATCATAGTCAGTTTTTGTACGAAAGTGATTTTGTTTAGGTCTATTTTTAATTTTCAAATTTAGGGATATCATAACACTGGAATGGTCAGTTAAGGTTGAATTACACACTATAGTCAGAGGTTTTAGTTTTGTTTTGACGAAACAGTGATCAAGACAATTTGATTCTCTAGTTGGTAGAGTATGAGAGGAAAGAAGGCCGTAAGACGCAAGTAAATTTAAATATTCTGTCTGTTTGGGGTTGAGTTTTTCGGGTTTAATATTAATATTTAAATCGCCCATTAGAATTATGTTGTTATAATGGTTAATATTGGATAAGATTTTGTCTAAAGACTTTAAAAAGGGGTCTAGGTTTTTAAAGGCAGGAGGTCTGTACAATGATACAACGGCTACATTGTTATTTATTGTTGTCACAAGACAATTTACTTCATGACAAAAATTCGGTTCATAGACATTCGCGTGTATGTTATCCTTTAGGTATAGTACGATACCGTCGTTTTGATTATGGTGAGATTTAGTACTGTGAGTTGTGTAGCCTACCATTTCAGGTATGACCGAATTTTCGGATAGCCAAGATTCTGTAAGCACAATAAGATCGTAATTGATGTTTAGTCTCTTGAGGAGAACAGTAAGCCCATCATAGTTACGGTTTAGACTTCTGATATTTTGGTGTAGAACTGAAAACGTTTTTGCACTTGAGTCAAAAGCAGCCTTGCAGTGTTCCGGAATGTCAATAGCTATAGCATCGCCGACACTGACGACGTCGTCAATGTCCTTTGCAATACCTTGTATATCAACCATATTCTTTGTAGGTAGAAATAATAACAGAGAAATTAGCAATGATATAGCTTAGACAAGTGAGTAGAACACTAAAATACGCAAAATATACTGCATTAAAGGCACTTAGTAACAAGCATGAAAGTGTTTTGTGTTTTTGTAATAATAATGTGTGAGTTTTGATGTGTAGTGAATGTGAGTAGTTAAACAGTATAAACAACAACAGAAACACTTAATAACTAACAAACTGAGAATACTCTTATTTGACAATTTTAAATTAATACAAAGCATGCAAAAAGTATGAATAATAAACTGACTACAATATGAATTTTTAGGGAAAAATAGACATAAATACTCAACTAGTCATTTAGCTTGATGTACATTATCCGGAAATTATCAAAGAACGTATGATATTAAATGAAATAGTTTGTTAATTTATTACAGCACTCCAACGAATTATAACAGATATATACTTAAAGAAGCTTTTATTTTTCATCCTTTTTTTACCCCTATAACCATCAACCCGAATCTTTTCTCAGGACCTGTTCCTCATTCCATCGGTAGTGATTGTATCACAAACAATAATAAAATTAATCAGTAATAGTAATATTCATTTTGAAGAAAGCAGAACTGTTGTAAAATTTTAGTTTTTTTGCATCGTTTCATAAACTTCTTGTTACCTCTTAGCGTCTCTTGAGGTCCTGGAAGCGAACGCTTGCTGGAAACGTGACACAACTGTTATTTCCCCACTTTCTTAATAACACTAAAATGCAAGGATGCAAGTAAAGCAGTTTTTTTATGGTAGGTGAAAATCAACCCTTGACGAATCCCGCTCCTGGGTCGAGCGGGAAACTGTGTCTGATTCTTACTGACTAAACAACCTACCTCATTCCTACGTTGCTCCAGCATAGGCAAATCAAGTGAAGCAGTCACGCTTTACGCTTGCAAATGCCTACTTCCAGTTTGTCACTTCTCCTCTCTCTCTCTCTCAAGAGAGTTCAAAATAGTACATTTTGATACAAGTGCAGGAAGTTTGTCATTGCGACCGAGGCGAAATTCGCACGAGCCGTAGGCGAGTGCGTTATGGAGCCATTGACAAATCTGCACGTGTGTCAAACGACGTTTTTCAATACACATACGACTTGTGAAATAAAGAAAAAAAATTTAATCGTATCTCAAACATACAGTAGAAATATAAGAAATATATAAGTACAGCATTCAAATCTGCTCTGGTCAGTTTCTAATTTCGTGGGGTCGTCCAGCGACTCTGGGGGACGCCTCGCGCCTGATTCGATAAACTAAGTAAAACAAAATAATCCCTCGTGACCGTGACGATAAGGAAGGAATAAAAAAGCCCTTGTTGTGATAAACTCAAAAAAACACTTGGGTGATATACATGCTATATTGAACCTAATAGGAGTGCGATAAGAGGCAGTTTTCGAGTAAGTGTATTGAAAATAAAATAATTAGCTTTCAACGCACATATGACTGACTGACTTCCAACCTAAATTTTTTTAAGGCCTTTTTGCAATCATGCTGAAAAATGGTAGCAAAGGAGGAAACCGCACGCATGAGGCAACGGCCGTCAAGTCCCAGCCGTCACTAGGATTCTGATCCTGATTTCCGGTCACCATAGACGCGGGCTTATGGACGGTGAGCAATGGGTATCTCGCCGTGGCCGAAAGTGGTACATACCCCTCTTCGGCCCTCGAATGAAGGCAAAGAAGGAACAGAAGTGGGTTTTTAGTAATTAAAGTCTAATGCTACGTTTACATGACGTGGGTCCAGTCTCGGCTAATCGCCACTGTGTTAACGGGCTTTTCCTGTTTATACAATGGCTAGGGCTACACAATAGTGGCCGAAGCTGGGCCTACATGTAAACGTAGCATTACACTATCCCCAGCTTGACATATCCTACTGATTTTTTTTTTTATGATAAAGCCTTTGGTTGTTGACTCTTGATATTTTCTGATGTCCTGGTAGCGACCAACTCCATAAAACGTGACGCATCCATCACTTTCCCACGGTTAGGTTGCACTTGAAAGTTAAAAAAATCTGTACTCCTAAACTAACGCATTTTCAGGGTTTTGTACCATAAGGGTGGCCAATAAAATTGCACATATTATGGTTATTCTGTTGTTCGTCCGTCTATTTAAATCTTATGAACAAATAACAAAATATATGAAAAATTGTATATTTGTAACTCGATTTGCCAGGGAAGGCAAATCAATGGAGGTCGGCTTTTAATAATTATGAAGTAGGTAAAAAAACAAAGTGTCAAGATCTTGACAAAAATATCGTGAATACTGATATAAAAAATGAAGTCCGAAATTCAATTGCTTGTCTTTTAATAACTCTGTATTACCTACTACATCATTTTTTTATTCACAGTTAATATTCTTATTCATTTAAAATTCCATGTTTGAACGGCCAATTTATTATTTTAAAATAAGCAAAACCGAAGTGCATCTGTCTGCAGCTTTTGTACATCTTTTTATAAACTTATTGTTTACTCTCGACATTTTTTGATGTCCTGGTACCCAACGCTTCCTGAAAACGTGACGCAACCGTTTGAATTCCTCAATCTGCTTGCTGCAACTGGATTTTTTTGTATTCATTATTTTTCAAGCTAATTTTTATTTGATAATATCTGTTATCCGTTAATTGTGGCGCCACTGGGAGGAGGCCTATGTCCAACTGTGGGCAACGTCCTTTGACTAAAATGATGATAATGAATCTGTTAACTTGTTGTAATAATCAAATAGTTGACAAATAAAGAACCATAAATTACTATTTCTTTACAAATATTTTGTTTTTATAAAAATAACGTTGTTCTGTCTGCGGACATAAGCAAACTCGAAGTGCCTGCAAATTTCCTGCATCTCTTGAAGAACTGAATGTTTGCTCTTAACGTCTTTTGATGTCCTGGTACCTTCGCTTCATGAACGTGACACAACCGTCGATTTCCTCCGCTGAAACGTCCCAAAGTGACTTTTGTCCCTTTTTGCATTCTAGTACGAAACGACGTCATAATATACCTATTTCTTTTTAATATTAAATATTTTTAAAACTAATAATAATTTTTATTTAAGTCCCTCGAACTATTAGGCGTCGCGCGAAAAATTATACATTATTCTGGACTAAATGGCTTACTTTATACTGTACTATTATTTAAAGCCATTGGTATAATTGAGTCAAGCATTTTGTTGTTGAATTATTTTGCCTTATGATGATGATGGGGGTGAGCTAAATATCCGTGGAGTTACTAAAGAGGCGCTAGGCGCCATGGTGTCCTCACATTCCACCTGACGCAGATTTTAACCGAACGCGGTCGGGAGGAGGGTCCTGAGTCAATTTTTTTTTTTCATTGTACTCATTGATCATCCGGAGAACACAGCGTATATAGTGGAAGTTTTCCCCGCTTGGGCGTCCAGTCCTGACTCGGGTCTGGAAAATGGTCCAAAGCGAGTGAAAGCGAAATAAAAAGCAGTCAACTCCTACAAAACAGAAAAGTGAGGATATAGGAGATAGGCGCAAATGTAAGGAAGTGGTTATCCTCACGCCCCTCCGCATCCGTAAGCATTGCTCAACGTGAATATACGAAAAACGATCATGTATCGGAGCATCGTTTGCTTTTAAAATGGTAACCATTTTAAAAGCAAACGATGCTTGCATTCGTTAGCGCAGAGCGCTTAGGGCCTTGATTACTCTGTTCTCTTTTCTAGAAAAGCCTTCTTCCCCTGTTTATCTGATGTCTGAAATACAATTTCTAAGTTCAGGGCACAACAAAAATCTCCGATCTACAAATAACCGTCTTCTACGATGTCCCTCACACCGCTCTGGGCTTATCCATTCCTCCTTTTTTGTCCAGGCAATATCGCTCTGGAATGCGCTCCCTTTGAATGTCAGGATGGCGACTAGCCGATTTTCTTTTAAAGTGAAAGCACGTGACTACATTCGCAAGAAGTTGGCAGAATCACCACAGCAGTGATTGGTTGGATATATATTTCTTTTTCACCAGGGCCGGTTTATGCACGTCGGGGCCCCTAGGCAATGCACGTCTCGGGGCCCCCCTTCCCTACTAACTTTATATACTTTGTGTCTAAAACTTTATTCATAATTACGCTTTTTTTTTAATATATAGGTATGTATATAGTTTGGCAAATGGCTAGTTAAATGTCATGTCATCGAAATTTCAAATTATTCTTTTTACTGTTTATGAAACATGGACTATATTTTTCCTGAAGCGCGGGGCCCCTAAACCTGGCGGGGCCCCTAGGCAGTTGCCTACATTGCCTTATGGATAAAACGGCCCTGTTTTTCACGATTAAATTGCTTATTTATATGTATATATTTAAGTATGTATTTGTTTCTTTCTCTGTTTTTTTAATTTTCTTTAAGTTGCACCTACCGTGTTTGTTTCTGTACCACCCTAAGGTCGACTGGTAGAAAATGCCTATGGCATTAAGTTCGCCTTTGTACTTATTATGTGCTTTGTACTTATTAGTTTTTATAAATAAATATGAAACGTTGACATTTAAACATTTTTGGAGCCCGTTCACCTTGGCTCCTGCTTTTCGGGATGTATCCCTGGAGTGCACCGACCGCCTTCAGCTCTTGGGAATGGACATTGCTTCAGATCTCAACTTTGGGCGGTTCATTGAGTCCAAAGCCAAGGTAGCTGCTAGAAAACTCGGCGTTCTTGCAAAAGTCCGACGGTACTTCACACCGAGTCAGCTTCTAATGTTGTACAAAGCTCAGGTCCGATCGTGTGTGGAGTACTGCAGCCACATATGGGCTGGCGCTGCAAAATGCCACCTAGCGGCTTTGGATTCAGTGGAAAGGCGTGCAAAGAGGCTGATTGGTGATCCAGATTTGGTTGGATCCAGTCTTCAAAGTCTCGAGCACAGGCGCAGAGTAGCCAGCCTTGCGGTTTTCTACAGGATGCATTTTGGAGAGTGTGCGCAGGAATTGCATGATTTGATTCCGCCATCCCAATTTCACCTTCGGACATCCCGGCGTACGGCAAGTATCCACCCTTACGTTGTTGAGACACCTGCGGCCCAGACTAAGCGTTTTGCCTCGTCATTTATACCGCGTACATCGAGGGATTGGAACAGTTTGCCGACTGCAGTCTTTCCGTCCGAATATAATTTGGGTGTCTTCAAGGCTAGAGTGAATAGGCTCTTAATAAACTAGTGCGCCTTACCATCAACGATTGCATCACTGCTTACCATCAGGTGGGATCGCAGTCAAGCACTAGTTTATTGCAAGTTAAAAAAAAAAAAAAAAAAAACATTTAAACAATATGGTTAGTTTTAGTTGGCCATATGATAAAATGCCACCATTTCCAGGCAATTATGATGTGATCGTTTCTAAGACTTGGCCACGACATGTCATGCACAAAGGCAAAGTAATTGTGAAATAAATAGAATAAATATCAAAGAAGAAAGAACACGTATCTCATAGACGGCCTTGAGTAGGTACTAGGACTGTAGAACTCACACGAAACATCAATATCCTCTATTTATTAATAGAATACTTGTGGGTTTTGTTGTGGGTGAATGAATGAAGATAATCAGGGCGAACAGGGGCGGTGCCGAATGTCGTACACACGAGAGTAAATATTGTGTGACCACGTGTTTCACAGCACAGAATACTAGGGCATCAAAAACTAAGAGAGGATATTACTGCTCACCAATCAACCTCTTAAAATGTACCGAACAAGTAAAGACCACGTGTTTTTAAACTTTGAATACTAGGATACCATGAGGTACAAGGAGTAGTACTGTACACAACTTCAGGGCATGTCTATTTATTGTCAAGTGCAACAAAGGACCTTGACAAAAAAAAGCGCACCCCTCATTTTATACAAACGCAACACAATATCTTGGAACGTGACTGGCGAGTCAGGTAAAGCACCTGACTCACCCCGTGTTTCAAGGCATTGAATACTAGGACCTCAGAAACATAAGGGGCTTGCACGTCAAGTTTCTTGAATCTTTTTTTTCATCGACAATAGCATAGCCAATGAGAATGATTATTTATGGTTTTAGCAGTCTAGTGTTTATGGTTTTAGTCTTTAGTATTTTTCTATGTCAAATCAGTTATGTTAATTTTTAAATATATTTAGGGACAATTATAAACCATAATTAATATAACTACATACAATATATACAAATATCAATAATTTGACAGTTTCTGCCCGCTACATTATGCGGAAATTATCAAAAAACATACGAAATTACATGAAATAGTTTATTTATTTTATTTATAAAGCATTAAAACGAATAGTTCGCCGACAACATTATATCAGGTATATAGGTACTTACATAAGTTTTTATTTTTTATCATTTCTTTTTTACCCCTAAAACCATCCACAATCATACCCGAATCTTTTCTCAGGACTTGTTCTTCATTCCATCGATAGTGATTGTATCAAAAACAACACTTTAATAAAATTAATCAGTAGTAATAATATGCATATTGAAGCAAGCAAAACTGTTGTAAAATTTTATAGTTTTTGTGCATCCTTTCATAAACTTCTTGTTACTTAGCGTCTCTTGAGATCCTGGTAGCGAACGCTTGCTGGAAACGTGACACAACCGTCATTTCCCCACTTTCTTAACAACACTAAAATGCAAGGATGCAAGTAAAGCAGTTTTTTTTATGGTAGGTGAAAATTAACCCTTGACGAATCCCGCCCCTGGGCCGAGCGGGAAACAGTGTCAGATTCTTACTGACTAAACAACCTACCTCATTCCTACTCCTTCCTACCGTTGCTCCAGCATAGGCAAACCAAGTGAAGCAGTCACGCTTTACGCTTGCAAATGCCTACTTCCAGTTTGTCACTTCTCCTCTCTCTCTCTCTCAAGAGAGTTCAAAAATAAAATAATTAGCTTTCAACGCACACATTCGAAAGCTGACTTCCTACCTAATTTTTTTTAAAGACTTTTTGCAATAATGCTGAAAAATGGTAGCAAAGGAGGAAACTGCACGCATGAGGCAACGGCCGTCAAGTCCCAGCCGTCACTAGGATTCTGATCCTGATTTCCGGTCACCATAGACGCGGGCTTATGGACGATGAGCAATGGGCATCTCGCCGTCCGGCCGTGGCCGAAAGTGGTACGTACCCCTTGTCGGACCTCGAATGAAGGCAAAGAAGGAACAGAAGTGGGTTTTTAGTAATTAAAGTCTAATGCTACGTTAACATGACCTGGGCCCAGTGTCGGCTAATCGCCATAGTATTAACGGGCTTCTCCCGTTTATACAATGGCTACACAATAGTGGCCGAAGCTGGGCCCGTATGTAAACATAGCATTACACTATCCCCCAGCTTGACATACCCTACTACTGAATGTTTTTTTTTATTAAATAGCCGTTGGTTGTTGACGCTTGATATTTTCTGATACCCTGGTAGCGACCAACTCTATAAAACGTGACGCATCCATCACTTTCCCACGGTTCGGTTGCACTTGAACGATAAAAAAAAATCTGTACTCCTAAACTAACGCATTTTCAGGGTTTTATACCTTAAGGGTGGCCAATAAAATTGCACATATTATGTTGTTCGTCCGTCTAGAAATTCTAGAATACTATTTAAATCTTATGAACCAATAACAAAATATATGAAAAATGGTATTTTTGTAACTCGATTTGCCAGGGAAGGCAAATCAATGGAGGTCGGCTTTTAATAATTATGAAGTAGGTAAAAAAAACAAAAAAAGTGTCAAAATCTTGACAAAAATATCGTGAATACTGATATATTTAAACTTGTAGCGCTGTCAAAATAACCGATTCACACATATTTTTTTTCGTGTTTTGTGGCATAAGTGCGATATATTATTATGAATTTAAACTTTTTATTTTTTGATACATTTGTCGTGAATGTTGACATATTTAGAGTCATATTTAATAATTCTTTTTCAAACCTGGTTAGGGTACAATTCAACAGGTGCCTACAAATCCGAACCTAAAATACAAAAATTTTCTTAACTGTAAATGAATATATTAAGTTTTTTTTTAATTCCAATGTTTTTATTCATTCATTTTATAACTACATATTATATACACATAAATAAAAAATAAAAAAAACCCTTAAAACTTAAATTTACCTAACCTAATCTACTAAAGCGTCGAAAAACTCTTCCGCATCGCTGTCGACTGGTAAAGTGCCCAAAAGGCTGGCAGCATTGCCACGTTGTATGGCAATGCTTATTCTCTGCCCAAGGTAAAAGCCAGCCCTTGGGTCGTATATTAAGTTGAATTATATCTAATTTATACCAAATCTTAAAAGTAATGTATGAAGAATTGTGTTAAACTGTGTTTTAACAGAAATAAACAGCTTTTTTATTTATTTATTTAAGAACAATTTATGTACTCATATCATGATGATGGTAGGGTTCTGAAAAAGCACACGAGTGTAAATATCGTATATATAACATGAAATTCACCATAAAACAATCTTTTTTAAAGAAAATTTTGTTTTTGAAGTCCGAAATTCAATTGTTTGTCTCTTAATAACTCTGTATTACCTACTACATCATTTTTTTATTCACAGTTAATATTCTTATTCATTTAAAATTCCATGTTTGAACGGCCAACGTATTATTTTAAAATAAGCAAAACCGAAGTGCATCTGCAGCTTTTGTGCATCTCTTTATGCACTCATTGTTTACTCTTGACATTTTTTGATGTCCTGGTACCCAACGCTTCCTGAAAACGTGACGCAACCATTGAATCCTCAATCTGCTGCAACTGGATTTTTTTGTATTAATTATTTTTCAAACTAATTTTTATTTGATAATATCTGTTACCCGTTAATTGGCGCCACTGGGGGGAGGCCTATATCCAAATGTGGGAAACGTACTTTGACTAAAATGATGATAATGAATCTGTTAACTTGTTGTAATCATCAAACAGTTGAGAAATAAATAACCATAAATTACTATTTCTTTACAAATATTTTGTTTTTATAAAAATAACATTATTCTGTCTGCTTATGGACATAAGCAAACTCGAAGTGCCTGCAACTTTCCTGCATCTCTTGAAAATAGTACATTTTGATACAAGTGCAGGAAGTTTGTCATTGCGACCGAGGCGAAATTCGCACGAGCCGTAGGCGAGTGTGTTATGGAGCCGAGGGCTGCAATGACAAATCTGCACGTGTGTCAAACGACGTTTTTCAATACACTTACGACTTGTGAAATAAAGAAAGAAAGAAAAACAATTTTAATCGTATCTCAAACGTACAGTAGAAATATAAGAAATATATAAGTATAGTATTCAAATCTGCTCTGGTCTGTTTCTAATTTCGTGGGGTCGTCCAGCGACTCTGGGGGACGCCTCGCGCCTGATTCGATAAACTAAGTAAAACAAAATAATCACCCGTGACCGTGACGATAAGGAAGGAATAAAAAAGCCCTTGTTGTGATAAACTCAAAAAAGCACTTGGGTGATATACATGCTATATTGAACCTAATAGGAGTGCGATAAGAGGCAATTTTCGAGTAAGTGTATTGAAAAATAAATGTTTGCTCTTGACGTCTTTTGATGTCCTGGTACCTTCGCTTCTTGAACGTGACACAACCGCTCCGCTGAAACGTCCCAAAGTGACTTTTGTCCCTTTTTTTTTGACCGGGAACTTTTGTCCCTTTTAGCATTATAGTACGATACGACGTCATAATATACCTATTTCTATTTATTATACGTACGTACGTTTCTATTTATTAAATGTTTTATTTTTTGTGCGCGCAGCTGATAATCGTGCCGGCTCGGGCGGGCGCCATTTTTTTTTATCACGTGACGAGCAGTTAAAAAAAAAATGGGCTTCAAGCTGTTAATCGCATTACCGGCATTACCGCTTTCCAGAATAACTTGGAGTTTTTAGCATTAAACACTTTCAAAGATTTTTTCATTATTATATAATAATCTCAAACAGTTGGTAAACTAATCTTATAACCTACAATTTTTTTCAAGCATTAATAATAATTTAATTTATTTTTATTAATAATTTAATAAAAATAAATAATTAATTAATAATTTAATAAAAATAACGTTTTTGTCTCTTCTGACATTTATGTTTAGTTAAAAATAATTAATATTAAATGTTGAAACAGACAGAACTAAAGTCAAATAATTACAACTTTCATGCATCCTCTGATTGTTGGCTCTTGCAGTCTTCTGATATCCTGGTACAACCCGTTTTCTGAAACCTGATGCAATCATCGATTTCCCACGGTCGTTATTAGCAATTCGTTGATACTAAAACAAAGCTAAACCTATTCCAAGATAAAATAAATAAATGACTTATTTTTAATTGCACTATAACAAGAAATGTTCGAGGGTTACTTAAGTCAAGATGGTGATTCATCTAGAAAAACTGACCTCGTCAATTGTTGCTTAACCTTGGAACGGACCTGACAGCTGACATCAGTTTTAACTACGTTTTATTATTAGTTTCTGCCTTCGGCTTTGTACACGTAAGATTCAAAAATTATTAAAGGGGTACATACTCACAGGATAAAAAGCTACCTACGTGCTTTTCCAGGACATAATCTAGCATGGGGTCAGTGGTTCTCTTACCAGTATTTGACAACCAAGTGTTGCTGAAGCATGTCTAATGGCGCCAGCTTGGGTCCACAGTATCATTCATGGCATAGTGGACTAAGTTCTGGCAGGATCATGATGACATGATGACAGTGAATGTCGCAATATATCACGATTGTGGTGGTAAGTCCCCTCTCTGAGGAGTGACACAGGTCTTCAACACTCATGATAAGTTCGGGATGTTCCAGTTCAGGAAGAAACATCCAAGAGTCACCATTGCGTGGTCCACCAGGAGGACACAGCATACGGTGTAGTTGTAATCTACTTAGGTGGAGCAGTTCTGTATCTGAGGCAATCAGAGGCGGCCTCTCATTTCAGGGCCTGGTACAGGCCATGGTCCTGAACGAGGATTCCACGCGCCTTAAAGAGATCTCAGTAAACCGTAGGGGCTAGTAAATTCGATGTCTGGCATCGCGACATCATCGCATGGCATCGGCCATGGGGAAAAGTATGAAAGGGATACTCGTGGTCATAGAACGCAAAAGGCAACTGAAGAGAATAATAGGTGTGGCTTTGTTAGTGAAAGCCTGACACGCCCTCCCACTCAACTCTAGAGCGAGAGAAGCCATTAGAAACTCAAAAAAGAGAAAAAAAATACAGTATCAGTCAGAGAGTTCTTTTAATTTTTACATTCCATTCTTACTGGAGAGTATTAGCATTACCATACAAGGACTAACGATTCCCTTTCAACTTTTCAATCATTCAACCAAACATATTTTTTTTACTATGGTTGGTATGACAAATGTGTTTTAAATGTCAAATTTTAAAAATACAATGAGAGCTCCTAGTTACTCCTGGTATCCTAGTGTCTCAACGCTTTCCATACATGACGCCGCCGCCCGCAAATGTCCTGAGTAGCGCATAATTTAAATACCAATCAAATATTGCCCTATAACAAATTAAAACAAAACATAATATAACCATATTACACTTGGGCACACCAAAATCTTTGGCGGTAATTCCTTTATTTGAGGAGTGGCTCGAAATACATCACGGCGTCCTCATCTTCCACTTATCGCAGATCTTCACCGGACATGAACGGCATTAGAGTGGGAATAGTATGTAGATATTTAGAGGATTTTCAATCCGAAAATAAAAATCATATCACGCTAAATTATAATGGTGAAAGTGTGTGTTTTTGTTACTTCTTCACGTTCTAACTGCTGAACGGATTTGGATGAAAATTCACACTCGGAATACATTCGCACCTGGGAATACGTTCCCTTGGGACACTTTACTTCTACTTTCAGGCGGGCAAAGCCGCTAGTTGCAGCAAGTGAGATAAAAAAAATAAAAATAATAATATATAAAAATTAAAAAAAAAAATTGAAATAATAAATATAAATTAAAGTTCAATCCAAAATCCAAAGGATAAAATAATGTAAACCTCATAATAAAAATTATTTGAAAAATGATAAGTTGGTCTTATCCCCGACGAGCGTTTAGGCGCCACGAAAGGATCGCAATGCTTTCGTGGCGCCTGAATGCGACCGCGACCGTGGAACATCGTCGGTTGAGTCACGTTTTCAGGAAGCGTTAAATACTAGAGCACCAGAAAATGCCAAAAGCTTACAAGTTCATCTAAAGATGCACAACATTCATTTTTCGTTTTTTTGCGCCATGAAAGAAAGGATCGTGACCGTGGGACACAGTCGGTTGCGTCACGTTTTCAGAACGCGTTTGATACCAGAGCATCAGAAGATGCCAAGAGCGTACAAGTTCGTCTAAAGATGCACAACACACATTCAATCATTCCTTTTTTTATATTTATGTATAACTTAGTGTTTATTTATTTAACAACTAGCTTTTGCCAGCGGCTTCGCCCGCGTACATAAAATATAGCCTATGTCACTCAGGAGTAAAGCAGCTTTCTATTGTTGCTTAAATTTTTCAAATCGGACCAGTAGTTCCAGAGATTACCCCCTACAAAAAAAAACAAAAAAACAAAATTTACCTCTTTATTATATTAGTATAGATATAGATTAGTAAGCACTAAGCACACATAAAATACAAGAAGAAAATAGAAAGACAAAATAAAACGATGCTAAAAAAATCTAGTTTTGTGTAAATTGTCGCTTTCCACTCAGAGGCTAAGGCTATCATTATTTTAAAAAAGTCGATAGAATGCATTTTTGTTATAATGTATTACATATAATATGCAAGCTTATACGTCGTCGCACCTCTAGTCTTTTTTCTATTTTGTCTGACCGTCTGAAGATGATGTTTCCCTAGTACCTAACTTAATTTAACTATCTTCTGAAACGTCCCAAAGTGACTTTTGTCCCTTTATTTTTTTGACCGTAAAGCGTTCCAAGTGACTTTTGTCCCTTTTTGAATTCTACCTATTTAATAATAAGTAATATACCTATTTCTATCTATTATACGATGTTTTATTACCCTTTCTCTTTTCTACTCGAATCTCGATACGTTTCTTCATGCTAAAAATACGACATTAGTTTTACAATGATTCATTCGGATTAAAAAAAAAATGTCAAGGGTTGTAAGTTCTAATATATTTATTATTCACCGTCAGCACATATCGTGTGCCTCTAAATACTTAAATATTTTGTCACTACGAAGTATGTTGTTTTTATTTTAACTTACTTAAAAAGAACGTTTCTATCAATAAAAATCATAAAATGTGTACCTATATATTATCACTTTACTTTTAAAAATAATCTTCTCTAAAGTTGAAAATAATGATTGTTTCAACACTTTCAACTATAGTCAATGTTTATCGCTCTAAACAAAATATTTGAAACTAAATTTCAACAAACACTTGACACGACTTGAAAGAGTCGTTCATAGCATTTTGCGGCGGACGCCATTTTTTTTTATGACGTGACGTTTTGCTGTTAAAAAAAATGGGCGCGAAATCTCAAGCGGACACTTAAATATTAATCTGTTTTAAGGTTTGTAAAAAAAAAACCTTGCTCCACATTAGAATACGCAATCACGATACATGTAAAGTGGCATATACAAGACTCCCAGACCCTGAACACCTGATAGTACGAGTAGGCCAAACATATCTTTGTTTCATGCGGGAATCGCAGCAAAACTCAACCACTGCGTCAACCGTACCGTCAGTGGTGTTATAAATTTTATACCGGTGGTAAATCATTATTCCTGATGCTCTGGTATGAAATTAACAGTGTTGTCGGTACTAGGGCATTCAGGAACACGCGGTTTGACGTCATGGCACTTCATAGTTTCATACAGTGACATCACTGAATACCAACCCTTCCACAACCCCTTTCTCCTGGTAAAGTCTAGACAAACGACCTTTTAAAAATAAAATAGATTGAATGTATAGTCGTAACTATAAATACTATATTGATAGTATTTATAGATTCGACTTTTACTTGGTACTTTTTCTTTATTTTATTAGGTTTATTAATTACAATGGCTTTTTTCATAGGATCTAGCGAAATAACAGCGATTTCCATGATGACTAGCGAACTGACAAGAGTCACAAGAGGCAAGGCGCACAGGGCCATTCGTTTCTTTCGTCAAATGATGATGATGACGGCTTTTTAATAAAATAAGTTCTGATGATAGGATTCTTTTTTCTCAACTTCTTAACTCAGTTAGTTAAAAATTGGTTAGTTTATTCTTCTCTCTCTCGAGAGAGAAAAGAATAAACCTCAAGCTAGAGAGATCTAGCTTGAGGACAGTCTCTCTTTACATATCTTGATTTCGTTCAGGCAACGTACAGTGTAATAACAAAAGTGTAAGGTCACCTTTGAATCGCAACCCCTAAATTATGATTTCATCTGAGGAGCACCCTTTACCGTATTCTGGTGCCCTAGTATAAATAGCCCGAAAACACGTGGCTTCAACATTGGGGTACCCACTTGTAAATTCACTTTTTGCAAGTTGTAGTATCGTTTATACGCTATGGAGATTGTTTTTGAAATAATATTTTACACCCCGTTACTGACGTTACCGTTGTTAATTGCCGGCTTGTACAACCTAAGTGGATAAATCAGTATTTTTAAAACATGTAATTTTTTTTTTGTAAAAATGCTAACTTGCAAAATCATCAACAAAAATAAACAGACTGAATTCACTTTCACGTTTATTGCGAACTTAGATGTTGATGTTGTAGTTAATGCTTTAGCAGCATTGATGATACAAGTGTGTAATGTATGCGGTTACCGTCGACTCGGAATTAAGGACCCCCAGCCATAGCAAAGGGTAAGAGCTTTCTGAGCAAGTGAATTGAAAATTATAATTTTAATTTTGTATGCAGATTTTGCCATTGCAGTACCTAACATAAATCTCTTCTACCTAAAATAACATCTTAAATCCGTCGTTGACGCGTGTTTTAGAAACGCGCGGCACCTGCGTCTGACTCGAGTGCGTATCGCATGCGTATCGCGTCTATATCGCTACAAACGCGCTTCGACGGCGCGATTAAAAAACGTAGTGCGTACAGGCCCTTACGACGAGGCGAACTCTTGCTGTCTTACGGCGTCCTAGTATCCGATGTTTTAAAACACGTGGCTTGAGAGCCGTCCGTCATATTTCTTTCCCACCAAACATTCTTTCTCATTACCCTAATAATTCTGGTCTGAAAATGGTTGGTTACATTTTGGCACATTGAAGTGTTTATTAGTATAATTAATGGGCTTGACTTTGAACTTGACCAACTATAGATTTTTTTTTTCAACTATTTATAGAATGACGAGTTGGCGCTCAAAATGAAAGGCCAACTTGGGCCAACTAGTCGGTCCATCTTTACTTCTATTGCTGCTTCCAGCATACTGTTTAAATTATGCTATTGGTATGTAGGTATTACAATTTCTTTTTTTGTATTTTGACTTCTGAAACCACCACTTTGTTGGCCCTGCCAGCTCGTGGTGGTTATTTATATATTTGTTGGTTTTGAGAAAGAATGATGATGGGAGACGGTGTCCAAGCCACGTGTTACAAAACATCAGATACTAGGACACCATGAGACAAGCAGAGTACGCCAGTATTGAATAGATCAATAAGTTTGGGGGCGAGTCTCAATGGGCAAGTGCAACAGACAACCTTGACATAAAATAAATAAACCCTGTCGGTACCTACTGAGGGACACGTAAACAGACGTACTGTAACTGTACAATTGTATTATTTAAAAGTAAGAAGCGTGTTTTCACAAACTATAATATGAGAGCTCGTCTTACGTGAGTTTGTGTATGTGTGTAAATAGCTTATTGACACCCATGGAATACTACAACTTACAAGTGAAACTACACATCCTTATTTAAGTTTTTTAAGTTTCTTACTTCTCAATCAATTTCGTCTTTTCCCAATGGCAAACCGTTATTCTGTTTTGATATTTCTTGATTGCACTCAAAGCTCCAGATAAGAACATCTTGAACACACTCTTCAAGCAGAACCCCACACAATAGAGTACCACCCAATTTTTTAAAGTTCATCTGGTGCAACTAGACCTTCTACCAACTTTTGCTATCCTGGTAATAGCACCGATCTAACATGTGACGTATCCGGTTTTGTGTCCGATCCAATTTGGTAACCCAGACGCGTCGGAAGTGCTCCACGATATTCCATCGGCTGTAGCGCTACACACCGTCATACCATAACACATACAACACACACATACATAAGCACAAAAGTTCCTTTAGATTTAGATTATTTACAAATTGTGAGTCTCATAATACAGGCATTACATGCCCAAAAGGAGGCTCCAATCACCTACTAATTTTAACAATATTTGGTTCAGAAATAAAGATTTTGTATTTGTATTGTGTTATAAAAACTTAAAGAAAATTGCGACTGGAATGGCAAAAAAAGAAAAATATTTTTATGCGCCGGCCGTATTTCAATAAATCCGAACAATTTGCTGCACTGCTCAGCAAATCTACCACTGTAGCTGAGTGGTAAAGGCCCCAACTTTCTAGTCGTGGCTCAGTCACCAAGCCAACCAGCCCAGCCAGGCGTATTACTTTGTGTAATTTATTTAATCACCACTGCTCTTAAAATGTAAAGGAAAACCCTGAGGAAACCGGCATGTCCTAGAAGCATAAATTTGAAGATATGTGACATCCACCAATCCGCCATTTCCCTGTCCCAGAGAGAAGGCCTGAGTCCCTGGAACGTTATAAGTCTGATGCTAATATAATATGAGCAATTTAGGTCTTCTTAAGGCGCGCGTGGAACTCTACGTACCGCCGTCGACTTGGACTTAGTCCGAATGGTTATCGGATTGCCGAACGGAAAACTACTCATTGCTCGTCATCCGCAAGCCCGCGCCTACAGTATAAACGCTACCTACAACCAAAAAGAAAAGCCGTAGTCTCGTGTTATATAGGTACCAACCTACTTTGACACTTTAATAACGTGTGACTACGGGTTTTCTTTTTGGTTTGTTTTTGTTTCACCAGTAACTTGGTATCTGCAACTCTACGTCTAAAGTATTTTGCGTATAGAAACACGGTGTATTTATCTTAAATTTTTTTTTGTAACACATTACCTTTTCTCCACTAGAGGACGCCACATTAAGTTTTGTGACACGCCCCGTAATTTATGTTCAGTGGACGATTGAGACTAGTTCTAATGATACCTCATTTATGTCGAGTTCCGATGTGTAGATAAAAACTACGAGGGAACAGATAAAAAAAACCCTCCTTTGGATTCGTAGCCGGGTAATAAATGTTTTAAAAGTTGTAGTAGATTTTTTAAGACAACTAATTACTTATATAATTTTAATCAAGACTGCAAATGACAGAACCCTACACCGAAAATGTACTTATTACAAACTCAGCTCTGATTCGTTCCTGATATCCCAGTATCCGATTAACAACACGTGGTCTCAGATCAATGCGTTACATGCAAGAGGGCGCTATCGTTCTACTACTTGTAATGCACCCCTATTTTAATACAACACACACTCTCTTGTTTCCTGATGCCTTAGTATTAGTTAGTTAGTATAGTTTAATATCACGTTGCCTTGACACGCCGTTAAAACGCGCCAGTCTCATTTTGTAGTTTGATATTAAATTGAAATGAATGTTGATGAATGCCCTGTCTACCAATGCGATACTTACACAGTCTACTTTTATTGAAGATATGATTACATCCTTTCAAATTAATACCTATTTATAGCAATTCTTCTAAGGAAGGAAACTTAATTCTGCATCAGCTAAATAATAACTTTTCCAATGTTAAAAGTCTCGTCGCTAGGTTTGCTCGTCTTTTGCAATTATTGTAATATTGTTATGGTGGTCAATCATCAAATTACATCATAACCTTGACTCGCTTTAGAGTGGAACGCAAATGTCAGCCATATTTTTACTGACTATAAAACCCACTGGTGTTCATCAGTTGCCCTTTGCGTTCTATGGCCACGGTCAGTCACTCTCTTCAAGCGTGCCCGCAGCCCTAGCAGACATTATCCTTTACCGGCCCCATCAAACTTCACTCGCATGGAACACAACGCTTTGTCGACCCATCCCATACCTTAGTCTCCACTTTCCCTACATTTTAGTTCCCAACTTCGTCCTATAGTAGTTTTCCTTGTGACGTCTGCTGCAACAAGTACTCCTGGCAACTTATGATATCCTAGTACCGGTACCGGTTCTACACGTGACTTCTCCGGTTTTGTCTCGAACCGGTTTTACTGAAATTGTTTAGACTAAAATAACTACCCTTCTTTTATTTACCCTTTTTTTTCTACATACTTGTTTTTTCTTTATGTGCTAATAAATAAACGTGTTTTCTTTATTTCTTGTAGATGCGTCTTATTTGCGTGGCCTCTTTTTTTTGTCAACAGTGTCACAGCGGTTATTATAAACCTATTCTGTTAAATCAAACTTTAGGGTAACAGAATACTCAGAGGCAGTATTTGTTTGTTCAGTAGTCATTTTGATTTACAAAAGTCACCATCATCTTTTTCCTAGCCTGTTGCCATCGAGATAGTCTGTTGTTTCCTATCTCATCTGTTTTATTTCATTAACTGACCTCCACAACCCACAACAAGCTTGTTTTAATAATACGTGAAAGACTAGTAATCAGCTTTGGTGCTTAACTACCAGTAACAACTGTAAAAGATCACATCTGCTACGCACACTAAACGGCACGCTCTTTGGCGCAGGTTGATATTGCACGGGGCATTTCTGAATAACCCTGTATCGACATCTCTTTTCATTTTATACTAGGACGCTAGAAGTTAGTAAGAGATGAGAATGTGATTTTTGTTTTATGCTGACCGATGTTGTAGTAAACGATGGACCACGCTTGCCTAGAATAAACTTGAGTTTCTCGAGAGATTTCTAATTTGGTTTCGGTGGCAAGGTAGGTACACCGGGATCTGACCATTTTGCGGATCGCCCGGAGGACAAAGTAAAACATAGTTGTATGGCGAAAAACCACAAAAAAAAACTGTAGACACAAAAAAAGGCGTTCTTAAAACTTTTTGTTCCTATAGTGGTATGTAAGAAAAATGTTTACCTCGTAAAACAGTGGCGCATCGCCGTACTCCTGTAATCCAATGTGGAACCGGGTTGGTTTTCTGCTCAATTGCTTACTATTTTTGCGGTGCACCTATACCCTGCATAAAATCCGGCAAACGTTTTGTAAGTTAGTGTCGAATTATCGAACTGTAGATATATAGATACTCAGCCCCGGTAGTTCGGATTCCAAAATTACCTACCATGTACTCTATCGATTTATATAGTTTAGTTTTGTTAAAATATATTAAATTTATATTAATTGCATTTTAATAATTAAGTATACCTTTGATATTGGACTAAGATAAAACCACATTATCGACAGCATAGTTTACTATAAAAATAACGTCTAAAAATATTACAGTCTTTCTATAAAGAAAAAAAATTCAGAGCTCAAAAAATCCGTCCCCGCCATAATGAAAAACAAAAAGATCTATTTTTGTGCGTCACCCAAACAGGGGTTGTTGAGTATGTCAAGGTCGTCTGTTGCACCTGCCCAGTCAGTCTCACCCCTGACGTTGTGTCTGCTCAATACTGGCGGACTCCAGTGAATTCATGCTGCCCTAGTACTCGGAATTAAAAACCACGTGACTTGGGAGCCATCCCTGTCCTTTTCAACAGTCAGAGATTGACAATATTCGATTTTTTTTTCTTCTTTAGTTAGTACTTAATCAAAACAAAAATCTTATTATTATATCACTTGTAGGTCATTTTTAGGGTTCCGTAGCCAAAATGGCAAAAACGGAACCCTTATAGTTTCGTCATGTCCGTCTGTCCGTCTGTCCGTCTGTCCGTCTGTCCGTCTGTCACAGCCGATTTACTCGGAAACTATAAGTACTACAGTGATGAAATTTGATGGGAATATGTGTTGTATGAACCGCTACAAAATTATGACACTAAATAGTAAAAAAAAGAATTGGGGGTGGGGCCCCCCATACATGTAACTGAGGGATGAAAATTTTTTTTTCGATGTACATACCCGTGTGGGGTATCAATGGAAAGGTCTTTTAAAATGATATAAAGTTTTCTAAAAAACATTTTTCTTAAAGTGAACGGTTTTTGAGATATCAGCTCTCAAAGTCGTAAAAAGTATGTCCCCCCCCCTCTATTTTTATAACTACGGGGTATAAAATTCTAAAAAAAATAGAGGTGATGCATGCTAATTAACTCTTTCAACGATTTTTGGTTTGATCAAAGTATCTCTTATAGTTTTTGAGATAGGTTGATTTAACTGTAATTTTGGTTAAGTTATTGTGCTTACACTGAAAACGATGGCTGAACCTTATAAGATAGATCAAAAAATATACTACAGTATTGTACACCTTTAAAAATCCGCGATGATATAAAATCTTTATAATGTAGGTACTTTTTACGAGAAATATTAGCTTATTCAAGCAATACGCCATTAATCCTTATCCAGTAATGTACCTTAAATACATTGTGCATTTGATAAAGTTTAATATTACAAATGTGATTGTTGAGTAATAATAGGTTAAACATATCCATCGAACCAATATTTTTAAAACGCGTTAATCCTATAGATTATTATTACATCGATTCAAGAAGATCGGTCGCTCGCTGCGCTGCAGCGCGTGAGTTGCGGGGCGTGGTCTCGCGCGGGGGCGGGGATAAGATAGCTAACCGCGTCGACCCGAACGGGCAGACACGTGAGGGCAGACGTCGTTGTCACTTGTGCGCGCTAAGAGAATTTCATCGTTCCCATTTACTTCTTTCGCAAGTGGAATTTGGCGTTGAGACTTTTTAATATTGAATTGTACCTATTATAAAAAATAAGTAAGTAGGTATACTGGTTTAATAGGTGCTATTAAACCGGTCACGTACTAATAAATCCCCCAATAATATAAATTCATTTGTTTTTGGTGCAAATTTTAGTGTTTCGTAGCAGGTTTAAGTATATTATATTTGCTGCTACGGAACCCTTTGTGCGCGAGCCCGACTCGCACTTGGCCGGTTTTTTCTATCAACATTTATGCGAAATAATCATAGAAATAATGCATAATTTTAGCAGTTTGATTTTGAAAAGTAGAAGACTTATTGATGAAAATTTTAAATAGCGAAAATTACAACATTTTCATTGCCTCGTTAGTTTACTAGCCGTATAGCTGCTGACTGACTGTGTTCTTCTTGAGGTAAAAGAGAGTAGAGATTGTGATATAGGTATCTATAGTCTATACTTAATATCATAAAGCTGAAGACTTTGTTTAGTTGGTTTTTACAACGCGCTAATCTCAGGAAATGCCAGTCCGATTAGAAAAATGATTTCAGTGTAGGATAGCCCATCTATCCAATAAGGCTATAGGCATAATTATATAACATCACGATACAACCTACGGGAACAGCGCAGCAACTAAAAAAGAGGGTGAAGCCGCGAGGGAGACAACTAGTAACAGATTTATTCACAAATACTCGTACCTACATCATTTATCTTTCATACTTTCACAATTTGAAATCATAACGGTGTTAAACCTAGGGTTGCGAGAATGTTCGGAAAATTTACCGTGGCTAATGAAACGCAAAGGACAGTCAAAAAAATTCTTACTTACTTCTTTTTTGCCTCCGCCCAAAGTGTTAGAAATCATTAGATGATTTCTCGCCAAACAATGGGGTATTAAATACCTTTCTTTCTTTCTAATATGAACCAAAAACAATGTATTACTTGCCTAACCGAATCCAAAAATGTATACATATACATAAACACTGTCCAAGTGTTATGTCAGATTTTTGCTCCGTATTTTAAAATTAATTTTAATTAGTATTTAAGTAATATTATGGATTAAGTGTTAACATAATAGAAAGATAATTGCAAAAATACACAGGATTATTGTTTTCCTGTCAATGCAACAAGCTAAACACAATATTTCAATACCGACTGTCACCGGTAACCTCAAACTCTTCAGATGCTCTAATTACGGATTAAACCGGGGAAGTATCGTTTATTTTATTTTTTATAAACAATAATTGCACACAACCCTATCTCAGTAACACGTATTCGCTATTTTTTTAACGTAATATTTGTGATAATCTAGGATCTAATGTTAGATTTATCCGATTTGTTTACATCCTAGAGAAGGTCTCAATATCTTATTTCTGTTAGTTAGCTCTATTCTTTCTTCAATTATTACATTTCAACAATATAGCATAAAAAGTTATTTTTAATTGTGATATTTGAAATCATTAAATAACGTTTCTTTTTTTTTTTCTTTTTTACACCCTACCCTTTATATGAAATTGTAATCTTTAGGCTAGTAAAAGCCACAAATAAATTCAAATTAATTTACCAGCCTACCTCAGTTCGCCACTAACTGCACTAACTTACTCATTCTTACTTAATTATTATCTTCCTTTCCAGTTTTCACTCACCTTCTCCAACCTTTTGATTCTTACTGTTTCTTTATACCTATTTTCAGTCACTAATCCGGAAACCATGCCTGTGATGACCCGTAAGGCTACTGCCCAGGATATGGAGCTGAAACTGAGAACGGCTCTCCAAGGACTGAAGGAAGCGAAAGAACAGTGCGATCAATTATTGCTGGAGAGAGAGGAAAGTGAAAAAGAAATTAAAAACATAATAATTAAAAACACAAGCCTCAAACGTGAGCTCGTAGACATTTCCCAGCAATTCCAAGACATTGTTGATGAACGCGACCAACTGCGGGTGATCACAGATGGTTTTAGGGACTGTAGCAATTTATATGAGGAGGCTTTATGCAAAATTAGGGAGCATCTGCAGGATGAGCTAAACTATGCTAATAGCAAAATTCATAACCTTCACAAAGAAAAAGAAAATAACTTAGTTAGAGAAACAAACCATTTATATAATGAATTGTTAAAGTCTAATTCTGACCCTCATCCCATGCTCACTATTGACCTAACCGAAGATTCCCTGATAAAACAGAATTATAGTTTAAAAATAAGTCATAATAAATTAAAAAAATATTCAAAACTCAATAGAATAATTAAAAAGTGTCACCAATTCAAAAAGCAACACAAGCTTTTTTCTAAATATATTCCACTTCGGAAAGAGCGTGTTGACTTAATAAATCAAATGAACAATTATCAAATTAAATTAGAGGACAGCAAGAGGATTTATGAGATAGATACACAGCACTTGCAGTCTGAAATTAAGGTGCTTGAAAATTCACTGAGTTCGCTCTACAGTAAGTATGTAAAGTCAAAAAATCAAATAAAAGAACACATTCTTGCTGCTAATGAGCTTGTTCTATGTCAGTGTACTTGCCAGTCAGTCTCAGACCTTGATGCTGGTCAGCCTGAGGTATCTGACAACCCGTCCCAGGTTGACAGTTCTTCTCAAGACTTTATTATTGAACAAAATTTACCTGATATTGAACCGGATTTATCTCATGTTGACCACGCTAAGATTGGTGATTTCCCATCCTGTAATAGCCAGGATTGTAGTTATTCGGTTATGTTTTCAGATAGTGTGGGTAGAGGATTAAGCAAGTTAATAAACAACAATTTGAGTTATTCTACACTAAATTATTGTTTACCTGGCTCATCCTATAAATGTATTATGAATTTAGTAACAAGAAGAACATATAATTATAATACTAATTTAACAGTATTTATAGGTAATAGTTTTAAGGTAAAAGAGGATGATATCACAGATTGTGTAACTGAGATGTTAAAATTAAACTGCAAAAAAATAATATTGTGTGCTTTTCCATATTATGAACATTTATCGGAAAGCCAAAACAAGTACATTCACAAACTTAATAATCATATGTACTTTTTAGTTAATCACTACAGTGACAAGTTTATGTTTTTTGACACCAACATTTTTGTTGAGTATTTAAAGTCGACCAGGGATACATCGTATCTACCAGTTAGATTTAGACACACAATAGCGAGGCTATTAGCATATTATATTAACACAGACATAAGTAGTATGTCGAAGTCCTGTATAATGAAAGCAACAATGTTTAGTAGTAATACTAAAAATCATGTAATGAGTCAAAGTAACGGTAGCACAATTGCTATGAACTCTTTTATAAATTGTACGAAGGAGGTTCCATATATAACTATGGAACAAACTCCGGATAGTTGTTTAAACTAATTCATAGGACAACAGAGGATACCACAATAACTATACCAACTATTAACAAGGTATCTTCTTGCTTTCAAAATGTTACACGCCAAAAAGGAGCACAGCAGCATGCCTTGAAATTATTCCATCAAAATATTCAGGGTATCTCTTCCAAACTATTAGAAATTGAAATGTTTTTAGAAAAAACCATGTTTGATGTTGTATGTTTCAGTGAACATTGGTTGAAAGATTACCAAATGCTCCTGAATTATGATAATTACGTTGTGGGAAGTTGTTTTAACCGCAAATCCATGCTGCGTGGTGGTTCCCTAATATTAATAAAAAAAGGTTTAAAATTTAAACAACGTCAAGACATAGTTGGCATGTCTGTTGAACATTGCATTGAACTGTCCTGTGTTGAGCTGGATGAGCATGTTATAGTGTGCGTGTACAGGCCTCCGAACCCTCAAAACTTTAGTCTGTTTGAATCGACAATGGAGGATATTTTATCAAAGTTTGCAGATTGTAACAAGTCTGTAGTTATTTGCGGAGATTTTAATATTAATATTTTAGAAAATAATTCAAATAGCAGTCAATTTTTAAACCTGTTTAAATCATTTAATTTTTCTAATATTTTTACTGAACCAACCAGAGTAACTCCAACCTCTGCAACTTGTATTGACAACATTTTCTGCAATTGTGATTGCTTGGATAAAGCAATAGTAAATTATCTTCCATCTGATCATAGTGGACAAGCTGTATCTTTTAACTTTAAAGCAGCCTTGGAAAAAACCCAAATTCAATTTAGGCCAATAACACTTGGAAAACTAACAAAATTTAATGGCAACTTACAGAATAAATTAAATGTTCTGGACCATAATATTGAGGATGCTAATAGATTTTATGATAATTTCTTTTCAATAGTACTGAATGAATTTAATACATGTTTTGAAAAGAAGTCGAAAAATATTTTTCCCAAGTTTGTATTTAGTGACTGGGCGACTACCGGTATAAGGATAAGTAGGGAAAGACTTTATGAACTTTATGGCCTTAAGCCTTTATTCAACACAGAATCTTTTAATAAATATGTAAATAAATACTCTAAACTTTTTAGAAAAATTTGCAAGGTAGCGAAGGCCCTGTATATTAGCAAAAAGATCAAATCGGCTGACAATAAAATAAAGATCGTTTGGAAGGTTATAAATAGTGAAACTGGTAGGAATAAAGTACGCAACACGGATTATTTATTGCAGACCTCACATGGTCCCATAAGCTCTGATTTAGAAGTGGCCCATGAATTTGTTAATTTTTTCACCAATATACCCCTTAAGACAACGGAAACTTTGAATTCCTCACCCAAGGCCTCAATTGCTTTATTGAAAGAAAACGTGCCAGGCTGTCCTATTAAATTTGAATTCAAACATATAAACCCTATGACAGTTATAAAGGTTTTCCGGCAAATTAAAATTAAATTAACAGAAGACCTATGGGGATTGTCTGTTAAAGTGTGTGCCTCTATAATCGAGACTGTAGCACCATACCTGGCCTTAATTTTTAATTTGTGCGTGGACCAGGGAGTTTTTCCAGATGTAATGAAATTCAGTAAAGTCATACCTCTTTTTAAATCCGGCGACCATAATGACACTAATAATTATAGACCTGTTTCCGTGTTGCCAGTTTTTAGTAAAGTATTTGAAAAAGTTATGCTAGATCAAATGCTTATTCATTTTAACAATAATAAAATATTACACAATCAGCAGTATGGTTTCACCAAAGGACGTTGTACGACTGACGCTGGTGTTACCTTATTAAAACACATATTTGCTGCGTGGGAAGAATCCCAAGATGCGATAGGAATTTTCTGTGACCTCTCAAAGGCTTTTGATTGTGTTAATCACGAAACCTTGCTTTTAAAGCTTAATCATTACGGATTGGGTAAACTTGCACTGAGCTTGGTTAAGTCTTACCTAAATGACAGGCAGCAGCAAGTTCAAATAAATGGTGACAATTCTCCTGGTTTAAAAGTCAAAATGGGTGTACCACAAGGCTCAATATTGGGTCCTTTTCTCTTTTTAGTATACATAAATGATTTACCGTATTTATTAAAAAACCAACCACATATAGTATTGTTTGCTGATGATACGTCTTTAATTTTTAAGATCAATAGAAGTTCCACTAATCTTGATGACGTAAATAGCACTTTACAACAGGTCCAAAACTGGTTCACTGTTAATAATTTAGTATTAAATGGAAAAAAAAAACGAAATGCATCAGATTTGCCTTACCGAATGTTAAAAGTAACGACTTGGAAATAGTATTGAACAAAGAGAAACTTGAATTCGTCGAAAACACAGTTTTTCTAGGAATCGCGCTCGACTCGAAGCTACAATGGGGTCCTCATTTAACATCTCTGGCAGGACGGCTTAGTTCAGCAGCATATGCTGTCAGAAAAATACGTCAATTTACTGATGTAAATACCGCGAGAATAGTCTATTTTAGTTACTTTCACAGTATCATGTCTTACGGTATTTTACTATGGGGACGTGCGGCAGACATAGAGTCTATTTTTATTCTGCAGAAAAGAGCTATCAGAGCCATTTACAATCTTCGCAGACGCGATTCGCTAAGGGAACTATTTAAGGATATAAATATCTTGACGGTACCTTGTCAATACATTTATGAAAATATCATGTATGTTCGGAAAAATATTCATCTTTTTGCAAAGATAAGTGATAGGCACAATTTTAATACCAGAAATAGGGACAAATTAGATCAGCCTCGGTTCAGATTGGCTAAAGTACGTAATTCGTTTATGGGGTGCTGTGTAAAATTTTATAATAAATTACCAGTAGAGATAATACAATTAAATGAAGCTAAATTTAAAACTTGTATTAAACGCACGCTATGTAGACAGGCATATTATAGACTGGAAGATTACATTCTTGATAATAATGCCTGGCTAAATGCCGTTCCTGCTCCACAGCCACAGTCTACTTTTACCTACTGATTTGTTGTTGCCCTTTTTATATTGGCGTGTTCGTAATGGTTTTATATTTATTTTTTTTAATTGATACTCATGACCATCTACTATATATATATTTTTTTTTATGTGGATACAATAGCATTGTATAATGTAGAAGCACTTTTTAAATTTTGTAAATGTGAAGTACCATGGAGCATTTTTCGCTAGGTTGCAACTTATTTGACATAAACGAGCATGGCAGTTGAGAGTTTGTCATGCTCACTCAAATGTCTCGCTGATGGTGGCGCGTGTGTTGGGTCATTCTGTTCCCTCTAAAATGGTTGAGCGGAGTGGGGCTGATGCGCGCGTCATGCTCGTGAACGGGTGCCATCAGTTGAGACTGGTCATCTCTTGGCTGCTAGGCGCTTATTTGAAATTCTTTTTTTTAGTTATTATCTTACTTTTTTTAAATACCGCTACATCGTGCTCGCATAATAGAAGCAACATAATTTTGTAACTAAGTACATAATATGTAAATATATAAATTTGTTTTAAAAGAGTGCCCATGGAGTTTCTTGCACGTTCTTCTCCATAGGAGTCTACGCCTTGGAACGTGCAAATTAGCTTCAATTTTGACATTTCAAAAGTGCCTGTAAATGGTCTATTTGAAATAAACGTTTTTGAGTTTTTTGAGTTTTATAAAAAAATAACGCCAAAATCGTCAAAAATACTTTTTCTTTCGGCAGCAACTCACACCGCAGTACATCACGTGTTGCATAACAATTTGTACTAGGGCATCAGGAGATCAATGGAGATAATTTCATAAATACATACATGTACGCATGTATGCACTACACATCCCTTACTCTGACGATACATGGTTCTGTAGGCGAGACACAAAGTGGATTAATACCTACATAGTTATGAAGAGATACCAGTAAAAAGGACAATTGCCAGTAGGTGCGGACGACGAGCAACGGGTAGCGCGCTGTCCGCCCGTCTCGTAAAATATGATGACCGAGACCGAGTCGTTCATTGGACTGTAGTGTTACAGGCACGCCTCCAAGAAATGTCGCCCTCTAGAACCACCGGGAATTTTTTTTTAAAAGCCATGGTCCTGAAAAACAAAGAGAAGACAGATAGGTCAGCAACAGTAAAAGTCTAACACGCCTGTCTACTTCACCCAGAGTCAAGATAAGTATTTGTGTGATTCTCAAATCAAGAAAGAAATCTCAATAATCACCAAAGAGACTAACAATGCTTGCAGACCATTTACAAATCTCTTGACTGCGTGTCACTCAAGAATTTGGGGTCGCTCAAGTTCAAACGGAGATCAGCTAGAAGCAAGAAGCCACAGCTAACCGGACATATGCCGTCTGCTTGTAAGTTAAGCAAAAGGCCTATATCGGGGTTTTTTGACAATTTAGGATCTGTTGCATGTTACATGAGAAGTTAGCGAATAAATAATAGATAGATCGACACAGAAAGTGAGTTGTTGTTGATCTTTTGATGAACTTGTACGCTCTTGGTATCTTCTGATGCTCTGGTATCAAACGCTTTCAGAAAACGTGACGCAACCGACGAAGTTTCACGATCGCGATCCTTTCGTCAACTTCAAACTCGCCAAGATCCGACGGCCGTGCTTTAGGTACCTTTTAATTCGTCGATGTTACTCACATAATATAAAGATGATCAGATTGAATCATTATTAATTACATTTTAATATTATGATATCGGTCTAAATTTTGAAAATCAACTTTAGCGACAGCATAGTTAATTACAAAAAAAAATTCTTAAAATATTATAGTCATACTCGTATATACTTATATAAAATTTTGGTTTTTTGACAGCCACCAAACTTACCAAAATGAAAAAAAGAGATCAACTTTTGTGCGTCTGTCAGTGGGTCACCCTTTATTAACAGGGGTTATTGTATTTATGTCAAGGTCGTCTGTTGCACTTGCCCAGTCACCCTCACCCCCAATGTTGTGTCTGCTCAATACTGGCATACTCCAGTTGACTCATGATGTCCTAGTACTCGATATTTAAAAACACGTAGCTTGGGAGCCATCCCTGTCCTTTCAGTCAGAGAATAACTTTACTTGGGCAGGTGGTGCCCATTCAGCCTGACCCCCGAAGTTGTGTGATTGTGTATGGTCAATACTGGCGTACTCCATTAACCCATGATTAGTCATGATGTCCTAGTACCCGAAATTAAAAAAACACGTGGCTTGGAAGCCAACCCTGTCCTTTTCTTTCTTTAACAAACAGTCCGTGAACAAAAAAATAACTTAAAAAAATATATTAATTAAATGTTTTTAATATTTTTAACTTTCAACATTCGTATGAAATTATGCAGATAACAGCAGTTTTATTTAGTAAAGCAAGTTTATTGATGAAATTGTTAAAATAGCAAAAATCTTGCTTGCTTCGTTACTTTACTAGCCGTGACGCTAACTGGCTGTGATCTTCTTAGACCTGCGAGAGAGTAGAGACTGCATTCCGATACATGATATCAGACATATCCTCAAGTACTCGTATGTCTTTTATCTTTCAACCAATTTTTCTAACATTTCATAATTGCCCCGTTTGAGGAGGGGGTTGTTGATTGATCCAAAAAGTTACCGAGGCTCTGAAACGACAAGAACGACAAACGAAGACAACTGATAAAACACAGCCAGGTGGGTTTTATTCAGTAAAAAAAAATCTATTGCTTCTCCCCCCCCCCATACACAGTGGTAGAAGTTCCAAATTAAAATTATAATATTTGGGTAGGGCATACTAGGCCTTGGTTATATACTAATATGGTATATTAGGCTACTATTATATGGATATAATTTTATGAGAAGGTAGACTGTGAGCTGTGTGTTTTTTATTCTTGCTCCGTAAAACTAAATCGACCTAAATCTAATAAAGCTACATCGTAACCTACTGAAGAACCAAATGTTAACTACGTAGGCAAAAAAGTGAATCCAAGAATTAACTAAAAAAATAACGTCACAATCATCAAAACGTGAAAAATCACGTAATATTTATTTAAAAACCCCTTCTCTCGGGAGCTCGACTCACACCGCATTACATCTCGTGTTTCATAACTAGTTGTACTAGGGCATCAGATCAATGTAGGTTCTTTGATAAATAACAACACATGCACGTACCTGACGAATACATGGGCATAAAGAGGTTCAACATAGATAAGAAGACACCAATAAAAAATACTAATATCAGAATTAATCCAAAGAGGCGTTTTGACACGGTTAATCGCAAGTAGACGTAGGACTGCGGACGTCGAACAATCTGTAGCTCGCCGTCCGGCCATTTCGTAAAAAGTTATAACTAAGCCTGATTCGTTCGCGTGTAGTTTTCCACGCGTTCCTCGAAGAAAATGTCCTGGCAATACTCGCGATCGTGGAATATCGTCGTTGCCTGACAAAATGCCAAAACAACAACTTTTCATCAAAAGATGCAGAAACTCACTTTCTTAATGCATGAAAGATGCACAAATTCAGTTACTTACGTATAAATTCTCCTGGAAAATTATGTTTCTATGCAGTATACGCATACGTAATGCTAATAGTCAAAAGTGGATAAAAATTAAGTGGGATATGATTCAATATGAGTGAAGTTGATGAGTAATCCACCACTCATCAACTTCACTCATTTTCATTCTATTGGCAGAAATTATTAATGAATCATACACTATTGTATTGTTTATCGATAACCAACACGCACCGAAGCTCGTCATCATCATTTCAGCCGATAGACGTCCACTGCTGGACATAGACCTCTCCCAATCGTCACCATAATGAACGCTCCTGTGCATGTCGTATCCATCGGATACCTGCAACCCTTGCCAGGTCATCGGTCCACCTTGTAGGTGTCGCATGTCCCCCTCCCCTCCTCCTATCCCCTGAATATTTATTGTAAAGACAGTTAATTTTTTTCAATCTCGGACTATTGAAGAAATTACAGGGATGGCTCCCAAGTCCCAAGCCACGTGTTTTTAAATCTAGAGTACTAGGACATCATGAGTCCACTAGAGTACGCCAGTATTGAGCAGACACAACTTTGGGGGTGAGGCAGTCTGGGCACCTGCAACAGACAACCTTGACACAGACACATTAACCCCTGTTAGTAATGAAAGACGCACAAAAAAGTTTTTTTAAGGGCTGAAAGTAACTTACTTATTCGGCAAACGGCAGCGATACAGCCACATGAATCTACTGAGGTATTTGTCAATTCATCAACCTGTCGATTTGTGCAATTTTCTTTCACATGTTGCCATCGATCGATGTTTTTCTGGAATAAAAGTTCAATACGTCCATCTGAACATCACTGACCACTATTATAAACTACAAAAGCACACCCGCACAGACAGAGCTCGAATCCTGTCCAATCCGTTCGTTTTAGCTAAGCATACACGGATTTGCCAGGTGCTTAGCTAGAGAAACCCAACTTTCCAGGCAAAGAAAAGTAAGTTAGTGCATCTTTTGATGAACAAGTCGTATACTCTTGGCATTTTCTGATGCTCTAGTACCTAACGCTTCCTGAAAACGTGACGCAACCGACGACGTTTCACGATCACGATCCGTTCGTGTCGCCTGGGCGCTCGAGGAAAAGATCACCCTAACCTTCTTTCTTTAGCATTCACTACACTACATTTTTTTTAGTGGGAGCACAAGTACGTTTTAGATTTTTACTGACTGAAATCCACCTGTGATCCTTCAGTTGCTCCTGGGCAACTGTGACACGGTGACACACGGGCGTTACTTCCGCACGAATCAGGGTGCGAACGAATTTACTTATATCCGGTGAGGACTTGCGTCATGTGTAAGGTGAGGACGCCGCCACCGTGATGACATTCCCGCCATTGTAGATACAAAGATGAGATAAAAGTCATGAGCCATTAAGATGTAAAACATCATTATCTATATATATAAAAATCAATTGCTGTTCGTTAGTCTCGCTAAAACTCGAGAACGGCTGAACGGATTTATCTTATCTTGGTCTTGAATTATTCGTGGAGGTCTAGGGAAGGTTTAAAAGGTGAGAAAAATTCGAATAGTAGGGTAGAGTAGGGTAGAGTAGGGTAGAGTAGGGTAGAGTAGGGTAGAGTAGGGTAGAGTAGGGTAGAGTAGGGTAGAGTAGGGTAGAGTAGGGTAGAGTAGGGTAGAGTAGGGTAGAGTAGGGTAGAGTAGGGTAGAGTAGGGTAGAGTAGGGTAGAGTAGGGTAGAGTAGGGTAGAGTAGGGTAGAGTAGGGTAGAGTAGGGTAGAGTAGGGTAGAGTAGGGTAGAGTAGGGTAGAGTAGGGTAGAGTAGGGTAGAGTAGGGTAGAGTAGGGTAGAGTAGGGTAGAGTAGGGTAGAGTAGGGTAGAGTAGGGTAGAGTAGGGTAGAGTAGGGTAGAGTAGGGTAGAGTAGGGTAGAGTAGGGTAGAGTAGGGTAGAGTAGGGTAGAGTAGGGTAGAGTAGGGTAGAGTAGGGTAGAGTAGGGTAGAGTAGGGTAGAGTAGGGTAGAGTAGGGCAGAGTAGGGCAGAGTAGGGCAGAGTAGGGCAGAGTAGGGCAGAGTAGGGCAGAGTAGGGCAGAGTAGGGCAGAGTAGGGCAGAGTAGGGCAGAGTAGGGCAGAGTAGGGCAGAGTAGGGTAGAGTAGGGTAGAGTAGAATAATCTGTTGCCGGGAGCGAAGCCGCGGGCAAAAGCTAGTTTACGAATAAAAATATTCTAATTTTTATCCGTATATTAAAGGTTCTTTTATGGTAGGTAAAAATTAAAGAAAGAAAGAAAGAAGAAAGAAATAAAGTGATGTTTACTGCCCAAAATAGGCACACAAAATACAATAAAAATAATATAATAAAAATGAAAATAAGATAAAGGGATAAAGATAAATTATAATGATTGTCATAATCATCATGCAAGTTGCAACCTTGTAACTCACCCCTTAATTTCGCAAATTGATAGCTCAACTCTAGTTGACTCCTGATGTCCTAGTACTCGCTATTTTAAAACACGTGGCTTGGCTTGGCTTTTCCTCTTCGTGTTCCGTCGTATATAATATAAACGAACCTCGCTGGAGCTAGTTAAATTACATTTGTTCAAAGAACTCAACAACTGGCTCATACAATACATTACTCCGTTTTTCGACTAATTAAAACCAAAGTACATAATACAAAACTTTTATTGAAAAACACATTCAAACAATGTTTACGTTTTACCGGTTTTTGACTTTTTATATGCCGCTAAAAATCTCAGTGGTCAAAGTTTGAACAAACAAGTATTTTTGTGTTTATGCTTCACAGACTCATTTTGGAACAAAACAAATCAGCAGTTTCATTTTAGTAATTAACAAATGTACCTTATACTTTAAAAGAAATGGACCACAGTTGTCCTCATTAATTACAAAAACGTTTTGCAAGATGGTAGATGGATTTTATCAATAAAATCTCAGAGTATGTGTGATATTCAAAATATTGCATATATCCTGATGTCCAAGTTCTGAAGTTATAATTGCAAGTCCATTCCGCGAACTTCTTGGTGAACCTTATTCATCATCATCATCATCAATTCAGCCTAAAGACGTCCACTGTTGGACATAGGCCTCCCCCAAACGTCGCCACAACGACCGGTCCCGTGCGTCGCACGCAGAACAGATGGCCGACGACCTGGAATTCGATGGATGCCAACCTGATAGCAAGTCAGAAATTATGGTGATGAAATTGATAAATGTTCTTTTACCCAACGGAGAAAGAAAGAGGGTCATATATTATTTTACTGGTGTTAAAAACTCCTTGGTTGGATCGTGCCTAGTCGTGTACACATTATGTCACCCGCTGTACAAACCTCTAAGAACTCGGAAAATTATAGTGTATAAGGTATAATTTGGGCAACTACGATAGACTATGAGAACTGCTGTTACTTTATGATGTCCTGGTATTAGTAACCCCTTACAAGTGACGTAACTGGCACGACATTTAAAGATCTTTTGTTTTTAAAAATATGATTATAGCCTTATGAGTTAGTTATCAGCGAGGAGGAGTGGCAGGCGGTCGCCTCCTTCTGCGAGGCAGTAATGCTCGTAAAGGAGGAGGCTGACCGCATAAGGCAAAGGCAACGGCGCACTCGCCGTAGCCGTCGCCGCCGCGATCCTGCCGATATCCGGCCACCGTAGACACTGGCTTGCGGACGGTGAGCAATGGGTAGCTCGCCGTCCGGTCGTCTGGTAGCAGTCCAGACCGAGCCCAAGTCGTCGACGGCGCGCTCCGTTCCCGCGCGCCTCAAGGAGTTGTCAGCACACCGTAGGGGCCCAACAGGGTCGAAGCCTCCCGGAGCTGAGGGTTGATGCGAAAGCGTTATACCGGGGCTCTGGGAATAAGGCAAGGAAGGCACGGGGTAGGTTCTTTAGTCAGTAAGAGTCTGACACTGTTTCCCGCTCCGCCCAAGAGTGGGATTCGTCATTCGATGATTTTTACCTACCATAAAAAAAAAAAAAAAAATGAGTTAGTTATGACTCTGAATTTTTTTTCGTGATGTCTAATTTTTGAGATTATTAAATCAGGAATGATTAGACATACAGTGGTGAAACAGCCAATAACGATGACATTCACAGAAAAAAGAACAGGAAAACCTACTTTGTTTATTTCGTGACCATATTATATTCATTCTAAAGTGTTCCAATCCAATGTGTCAAGAAAACGTGTTATTAGACGTGCTCAGGGTATTAAAATAGGGGTGTAACGCATTGTTAGTACAAAGGAGCAAACGTTGCTATACAAAAAGCACCCCTCTTGCATGTAAAGCGCTGATCTGAGACCACGTGTTTCGTTACATTGGGTACTAGGATACCAGGAATGACGTAGAGCTGTTTTTGTAATACATGTAAAATAAATTAGCCGTGCTTCTGGTATCGGGCTTGACAAGTTTTCATTTTAATATTTAAAACACCTTCAACGACTTACAATCTAAGATAATTTTAATACTGTTAATATTGCTCAATCTCTTCTCTCAATAAAGATTTTTTTTTTGTATAGATACTAAAAAGCCGTGTACCTAATTGTATTTTTATGAGCTGTGAAAAAAAAAATAGTTTGTGCAAAAAGTGTCTGTGTTTAGAGAGTTGAGAATTGTCCTTGAATAAATTATATCGACATCTGAAAATTGAACTAGTGCACTTAATCTTTATCGTAATTAGAGACACAATTAAAAAGCGATTGTGTCTCGCGTAGATCTGCGCATCGGCATACGAGAGGTTAAGTGCATGTGGTTTCTTTTTCTGTACGTCTTTGAAACTCAGTTCAAGTAAAACAAGGAAACCTTTTTTACTTAATTTTTTTTTTTAAAGTATTACAAAACTAGCTTTTGCCCGCGGCTTCGCCCGAGTGGTATTGGGGTTGGATTTGGGGTTTCCGGGATAAAAAGTAGCCTATGTCCTATTCCGGAGTGTATCCTATGCCTGTGCCAAATTTCATCCAGATCCGTCCAGCCGTTTTGACGTGATTGAGTAACTAACATCCAAACATAGTAACTTTCGCATTTATAATATTAGTAAGATTAACAACATACCGTTTATCTAGAAAAATAATTATATGTGACTAATTGACACCACCGAATTTCTTAAGTGGATTTTCCCGTGTTTATTACATGTTTTCAGTAGGTATTTGATTTTTTTTTTTTTATTGGTAATAGGTTTGCGCTTGACCGCTATCTCACCTGATGGAAAGCGACGATGCGGTCGACGATGGAGCGCGCTTACCTAGAAGTAACCTATTCACTCTTGACTTAAAGATTCCAGGATTGTAGCTATCAGGATACACAGACTCTTGATTTATTGTCATTAGAATTGATCACATCAAATTCTTACGACAGAGTCCTGGGTTGGACGCGAATAACATGTAATATTGAACTTTCTTACGTTTGACTAACTTCCAAATTACAAAAAAGCGGGCCAAGAGCACGTCGGGTAACACTCAGTGTAAAGTTCCGTAGTTTCCCGTCCGTCATTTTATTGTTTTATTTTTACACGTTACTTAAAAATTGTTTGCAGCATTTAAAATATTTTTATAAATTCAATATTGAAAACAAAATTGCTTTATTAAAACTAAAAACATGAAATCAAAGTAATAATCTTAATAAAAATTATTTTTGTTTTACCCGTTATTGCAACATGCGCGAGTGCAATGAGAATACCTTTAGTTTTCTAGTGTCCTAGTATTCAACAGTCGCTAAAATGTGACGAACACTCGTTGCCGTGGAGGGTCACGATGTTCATCTATGACCCATTCCTATAAGAAAAGAATCCTATCCTCATCGTTTCCCTTCACCTTTGTCCCCTGCCATTGACTAGTAGCTTTTATTCCTTCCGGTCCATTGGAGGTGTCCGAAGGAGATCGTCACTCTATAGTCTGAGTAGCAATGTGAATGAATAATACTGGACAAGCATTTTGGTCAGAGCTTCGAGCCGCCACAGTTCGAGCAGTGTATCCCGAGATCTAGCCGTCCGTGTATCCCGTGATCTGTAGTTCGTTTGTGTATCCCTCAACGTACAATACCCTCGGTTCCGTCCCGATATAAGGGTTACAGGATACCAGGACACCAGAGAGCACTAGAAGGTTTTCTTTGCACTTGACACACGCTCAAAGCATAATAAGCATTCTTGAGTTTAAAACAGTTTATGTAGGTTATTTTTATATCTCCATTCGCGTAAAGTGTATACAGACGTAGTTCTTTGTGTAAGAAAATGTATGAATGTATATAAATAAGAACCTTTTTTGATTGGCTAGAACTTTCGCCAAGCCAAAAAAAAAATAGAAGTTTTTCAAAAGTAAATAGATCTTTAAAATCGTGCCGATCGATCGGTGGTGGTGGTGAATCGCGAATCGGGAATTAAGTTTCTTTGCATAAATAGTTAAATATTGGGCACATTGGACTATTTAAGCAAAGAAACATAATGCTATACGAGTTTTTTTTTACAATACAATATATTTTGAGGGCTTTCAGTTTCTAAACCACCCAAAAGACACGATTCTGTTATTCGATGATATTCAAACAAAACAGATAAGGCTGCCAAGGTCAAATGGCGAGACCATTCGGGCCATTAATCCTTTTATCGTTCCGCTCTATCGGAAGTTACCTCACGTCACGGATACTAGGACATCTAAAAGGTTCAAGAGTTCTCCTTATACTCTACCCAGACGTGCTAAGTTAGTATTGCTGCCTTTATATTGTTTTTTTTTTACTATTTATAGTGGTATTGTTTTCTTTCTAGGTATACACAATTTTCTCTGTCAAGAAATAGAAAGAGCAATGTATGATAATTGTTCCCAAAAGTTCTCCACGTAATGCGTGCAGACTTCTGTGTCTTCTGTGACTTCTGTGTCTCCACCACTATATAAAATATACAACACAGTATCTTCTTTCCGTGTTTTAAGAAACGCAATGTTGGTTATTTAAACTGACATTATAGTGCTCCGTTAAATCTCATCAATTAACCGTTTCTTTTATAAAATGAAATGTTATCATAAGGAGTACACAAATGTGCTGTAATCAATGCTCCTTGCTGGTATTCCTCTGCACCAGCGGGCGATATGTCACGTGTTGAGCGCTTGCAGATACTAGGACACCTGACGGCACTAGGAGTTCTCTTTGTTTTCTCCACACACATGTGTGGAGAATTTCATTACAATTTAGTCCTTCGGTTTCTTTCTATTAGAGTCCAGTTTTTAGACCACACGTTTTACTAGCTGTGCAAGAACAAGAAGATAAATGAACTGGTTTTATCAGCTTGTCAGTACAGAATAGATAAAATACCTAATTAATTCGTTAAACGTAAATAAATCGTCGCAGAGAATTGGCGCCCAACATGACACCTTTCAATTCAAATTCGAAGACTTTAATTTTTTGCGAAATAAATGCTGCGATATTACAGAAAATACAAAAGACAAAGAAAACAATAAATAACTAATTTAGAATAATGAAACGTTATTCTTTATTCAAAATAAGCTATTAACGATTTCTTTGTGTTTTGTATTTTTTATCTTTAATAGAAAATTTATTTGAATCTATAATTAGAAGCAGCCGTTTTAAAAAACGGTAATTTCATAGGCCTCTTATTAACGTTGTAAAAAATATTGAAGTACAAAATTTCATCCAAATCTGTTAATTTTAGACGTGACTGACAGGGACAAAGGTCATATTAATTGGAGTTATTTCCATCCACAAGAAAAAGTAAGATCATTTATTTTGAATTATTTTTTCTCATAAGTACGGCGTAATGTAAGATAGGTTGTCCAGGACAAATCTTCAGTATGTTTGTAGTGTGTGTGTTTGTTTGTTTGTTGTTTGTTTGTTACTCGTGGATTTAATGTAGCTCTACAAGTCTTGTTTGCCATATAAAATGTACGGAAACCGACGCACCCTAATGTCTTTTCTCATCTTCATCATCATTATATAGTATAAAACAAAGTTGCTTAGATCCTATGTATGCTTATATATTTAAAAGTACGCAACGGATTTTGATGCGGTTTTTTTAATAGATATAGTGATTCAAGAGGAAGGTTTATAGATATAATATATCACCTTTGCACCTGTGCGAAGCTGGGGCGGGTGGCTAGTTACATCTAAAACGTTCTTGCATGCGTTGTTGCATGTAAGGCAAGCAAGATCATTTTGAAATGTAAAACATGCGCTGACAGATGAGAACAGAGAAAAGTTTACTTACGTTGAATGTTATCACTATAAAGCACTATACCTTTGTCCATTCTTCCATAGGCCATTAAAAGTAATCTACACTAATATAATAAAGAAGTAAAGTTTGTTTTTTTTTTATTTTTTTGTTTGTAGGAAGTAATCTCTGGAAGTACTGGTTCGATCGCAAAAATTTTTTCACTGATAGAAAGCTGCTTCATTTCTGAGTGTCATCTACACTAATATAATAAAGAGGTAAAGTTTGTTTCTTTGTTTTTTTGTTTGTAGGAGGTAATCTCTGGAACTACTGCTCCGATTGAAAAAAATGTAGCAACAATAGAAAGCTGCTTTACTCCTGAGTGACATAGGCTATATTTTATGTACGCGGGCGAAGCCGCTGACAAAAGCTAGTAGACTATATTTTATGATTTTGAATAATATAATAAAGAAGTAAAGTTTGTTTTTTTATCTCGAGAAATTGTATAGGAACAGAGTTAAATATGTTAAAATAAGAAATTTTCCGCGGACGAAGTCGCGGGCAGAAGCTAGTAATGTGATAAAGTAATTGTACTATCCACGACACAGGCGATCTTAGTGTAGAGACTAGTGTAACTTTTTTGTAAATTTTTTTTCTTATCAATAAATATTTATAATTATTATCGTTTGCCAGTCTTTGCCATGGTTTGTTCAAAACCCAATCTATCTTCACGACCATTCGCTGCTGTTGCCATAAATACGTGAAGCGTGAACTAGCAGCAACACCAGGACTACAGGTCTCACAAGTAGTTATTGTTCATAACTTTCATATTACGCGTTCCAAATAAGAACAGGAAAGTCAATAACCTCTATCTGTAAAATTTTGAGTGAAAAGTACGGTTTGCAAAAAAATCTTATTTTGCATATCAATAAAAAGTTTTCTTTTGCTTTTTATTACAACATTTTAGTTAGTTCTAGTTCAAGTAAAAACGTTAGGGTTTGATATAAATTTGCCAAATATATTGTTTTATGTCACAAATAGTTTACAAGAAAAATATTTTCTTCCCTTTTTTCATTACTAGAAACAATTCGCCTTTTTCTTCTATTTACCACTACTCAGACACATCACACAGTGAAACAGAGATAAACAAAATTGAAAAACTGTATTCTGATTAAACTTTTTTTTTTCACGTATCGTACGTAAATTAATTTTTTTAAATATCTTTTTTTGTTCACTCTACCTAATTTCTTCGATTTGACAGTTCGTCGTGACGTCACAACATGGCCATCGATCCTATTCTCATTTGGAACGGATTGTACATTGCATGAATTGCGTTGCAGCACGTTCGTGGGCGTTTCCAAATCGGGTATTAAATCTGTCATGATTGCGTTTTTCACACCAGGATATCATAAATTCACAGGGAAGTTAATTTTCCTCAATTAAAATGATTCCTAAATACAGTTTACGTACGCTGCAAATAAGTTGAACAAAATGTTTGTCGTCGTGGTTGTTTTAGTTGCGCGCAGCCCCCCTCTATGTTTGTTTGATACTCTACTACGCATTTAAGATCGAACGCCATCTTAGTTCATCTTACATGCCACGTATTGAAATAATATTTAAACGCTTTTTAAATGTTTCACAGCGCCATAGAAACAGACAAGACAGGTAAAAGAAAAAGTCTGAAAAATGAAAGTTCACACACAGTTATGTCACAAAATACTTAATTTTTAGCGGTACGTAAAATTCATCATTATAGATTTCGACAAGTCCTACTCTCACTTGGTTAGTTTAGGCGATTCAAGATTCCACAGAAGGTATTCTAGATTGTAACATTTTTTTCTGCATTTTTATCCTTTCTTAGGCGTGCGCTCAGAAAGGATTTTCCAAAAATCACTGAAGAGAAGAAAGAAACCTACTTTCTAGTCTAGTAGAAGCTACCTTAAAGATGCAATTAAAAATAATTAGAAAAAAACCCTACACAAAAACACCGATCGTCCGGCCTCATTCACACAGTTTACGATGAAAGCTCAAAGAGAATTACACCGGACTGTGGTTTCGGCAATGAGGCCACTCTGAGGCCACGTGTTTTCGAACATTGAATACTAGGGCATCAGAAATCAATAGGAGCTGCGTTGTACTGGACACGGAACTGACCTACACAGCCATTTTTACAACAAGAGGCTACGCGTGACCGTGACCACGACCAATCTTATTTTAAAAAGAAAAATCTATACAATTAAAAAAATAAATAATAAGAAAGTTACGGGTCTGATCGTGGCCACGTTCTTGATAAATGTCGCTGTGCCAAATTTTTTAGTTTTTTTGCCAACTACCTACATGGCCAAATACAAGAGGAAAAAAATATATCTATACAGGCATTGGTATATAAAAACGATGCTATTAAAGTTCAATATGACACTGTCTTGTCCTTTGTGGGAAACTGGAATGTACCGTACAGCACGGCCGACGGATCTTGGCGAGTCTGAGATAATCTCTGCGAATTTTAACACTCGTAAAAAATAAAGGTTTTAAAAAATAAATGCCAATTAGTTTTTAACAGCAATAACAACTGCAAATTGCATTTATTTGTTTAATTAAACTATATATATTTTTATGAATTTTCAAGCGCTAAAATTCGCAAAGCCTAAAATTTCAGACTCGTCAAGACCCGACAGCCGTACCCGTACTTGTGATCAACATGTCACAACAAAAGTGTCTGGTGCACCCAATATGGCCACGTGTTTCAGAGCACAGTATACTAAGGTAACATGACACATCAGCAGGTGTAAGTGCTTTCACTTTTACTTTATCAATAGCAAATTCGTTTCATCGTGTGTTTGTATATTTATGCTCTTCTCTTTACTATAGCTAAAAAAAATCTATAACAAGGGGGCTTGTTATAGATTTTTTTTATGGTATGTAAAAATCATCCAATGACGAGTCCCGCCTTGGGTGGAGCGGAAAACGGTGACATACTTTTATTGACTAAACTACCTTCCCAGTTCCTTCCTTGCCTTGTTCCCATAGCTCCCGGTAATACGCTTTCGCATCAACCCTTGTTCCTAGGAGGCTTTAACCCTCCCCTTGTTTTAGGTGGAGTGACATTTTTTTTAACAAGTATTTTAGAGATTCAAGAATATTGGGTATTAATATCTTTTTTTTTTCATCGCAGTTCAATTGTAATAATTATGCAGTTTGAAAGAACATAAAAATTGCATAAAAAGTCATCAAAAAGTATATCTCCTCAAAATGGTTTTCCCGCCCTTTGTAGCGGTAACAGTCGAATTCAGTCGATAGTGAAGATGCGTGATAAACTCAGTCAACCCTCCTGTCTAGACCAAACCCTCTCCCCTCCCTGTCCAGGATATTGTCAGTAACGTAGCAATGTGACGTCATCTGGCGCGTCACTGCATGCCCTCGTTTGATCACCCCGTTCATTTATTACTAGGGTACCAGGAATCACGAAGAGATTGTTGAAAACATTGAAAACAGTTTTCCGAATTCCATACATCAAATTCTACGGTGCATCATTATCTGTCGGTTTGTCACAGCTACGTTACGTTTAGGCCGCACCGTCATCAATGCAGGACTAAGCAGCGCCTGATTATTGAAACCTTGGATTTATTCAAGACCATCAGAAGAATCATATGTATTAAATGACGACACAAAGAAAAATGCGCTCTGAAAAATAAAATTTATATATTCTTAAACATGATGTCTAGAGGATAGCCGTGATCGATTTTTTTGTCAGACCGACCGACACCAATGTCAGATATTCCTTTCAGAAGGAGGAACAGTTCACGCCGTTGAAGACTTAGGCTCGGTCCGGACGGTCAGACGGCGAGTTGTCTGCAAACCCGCGCTCCAAACGTTGCCTAACGTTACGTTTTTTTTTTTTTAATTTTGCGAAAATTTTAACAGCAAGAAAATGACATCATCATTCATCATTAAATTGTTCATAGTCACTCATTTCTTTCTCTTCACTGTCTTCTTCCTCTTCTTGCTCGAATTTGTGTAGACTGCTCCAAGAAGAGAGATATATCAGTTATATCCTGATCAATTTCGAAACAATCTTCATCTGTTGCATTCGATTCAATGTTGGTGCAAGATTGGCCTTGACAATTGGTACATACCGATGAACAATACAATCCAATTTTTTTGGCAACGTTTGTGCAGCCTTTTACAAAAAACAAAACAAAAAAAAAACACAAAAAATTGTCAATTCTGTGTTGTGATTCTTGTGTTGTTGTTTGTTGTGTTGTTATTGTTGTGTTTGTTGTGTGTGTGTATTTTTTGTCTGTTACAAAAAATTGTATTGAGTAATTTTTCAGAAGCAGGAGGCAGTAAAGTAAGAATTGGCTCCAAACTATTATTTATCAACTTACAACCCCAATCGGATTTTATTGCCTAGCCGTTAAATAAAAAGCGCCGTGTACACTACCTCAGAGGTGTTTTTTTTTTTTATGGTAGGTAAAAATCATTCAATGACGAGTCCCGCTCTTGGGTGGAGCGGGAAACAGTGTCAGACTCTTACTGACTAAACAACCTATCCCGTTCCTCCTTTGCCTTATACCTAGAGCCCCGGTAATACTTTCGCACCAACCCTCGGCTCCAGAAGGCTTCGACCCTGAAGGGCCCCTACAGTTTGCTGAAAACTCCATGAGGCGCGCGGGAACAGTGCGCGCCGTTGACGACTTGGACTCGGTCTGGACTGTTACCAGACGACCGGACGGCGAGCTACCCATTGCTCACCGTTCGCGAGCCAGTATCTACGGTGGCCGAATATCGGCGGGATCGCGTCAGTGACGGCTACGGCGAGGGCGCTGTTGCCTTTGGCTTATGCGGTCGGCCTCCTCCTTTACGAGCATTACTGCTTCGCAGAAGGAGGCGACCGCCTGCCATTCTTCTTTACTGCGGACCATAGCCTGAACCACCCTGACGTCAGAGGTGGTGCGGAAATGTGTGCATATACGCGAAAATACGACTTTCCTGCGGTCTAAAGTCACGATATCTCGAAAACGATGCTTTGTAGAAGAGAAGTGTTCAGATCTTTTTTGTAGACAATTTTACGATTTACAAACTTTGTCTGAACCATTTTTCGATAGCTCTCGTTGTTTCAGAGATATACGTAAAAAACGCAAATTCGTGACCTTTGACCCCGAATAAAAAACAACGCACAGGCGGGATCGATGGGGACTTTTGACATATCATTTGTAATGACGTATTCAAGGCCTGCACAAAAATCCAGCTTGTTTGGAATTAATGCAAACTGGAATGTCTATTTTGACTGGATTATGACGTCGTATTTTAGTTGCAATCTGTCAAAAAAAGCTCTAGTTTCCTTTACACTTTGATATATAGATTATACAGATTTTTTTACACAGATTATTTTGTTATATAGGTGGTTATCATTTTGCACCGTGGGAACGGGCTGGTTACGTCACGTTTCAAGAAGTGATAGTTACCAGGATATCAGACCACACCAAGAATTAAACTTGCAGTTCAACCAATTTCAGATTGAATGCCGCCAACAGACGTGACAGCAAAAAAATATAGGTATTCTATCTTGTATTTTTGGCCGATTTTGTTTATTTTCTAGTTTTTAGCGAGTCACATTTTTGAAATTGCGGCTTCTAAGTCTTTGTTTTGAAATAATGCATTTCAATGACTGTTGTATTTTGACAATGTGACCACTATTATTTCGAGTTTATATTATGCACCTTGAATGTACCTAATCATTACATCGTGTAAAACAAAGTTGCTTCTTAGTCCATATTTATGCTTAGATCTTTAAAAGTTCGCAACGGATTTTGATGCGGTTTTTTTTTTTGGAGGAAGGTTTATGTGTATAATATATGCACAATAAATTCAATATCAGTACCCGTGCGAAGCTGGGGCGGGTTGCTAGTTTTTTATAAATACGAAAATATTTACTATCCAGGAGGACCAGAAAAAAACTTAAAGGTTGCTACGGACCGTGGGAACCGACTGGTTGCATCACGTTTCAGGAAGCGATAGTTACTAGGACATCAGGATACACCTGGAGCTTAACTTATTTTGTCAAATGATGCACCAACAGCAACTGCATCTTATTTGAAATTCTTGGTTTTAGAACTATTGATTGCATTTTGGCGATTTTAAATTTGTTAACGCAACATTTTAGCGTATTAGGTTTTTGGAATCATCTCTTCAAACCCTTTGGATACTTCACATGACCATATTACTAAAAATTCAGAAAAATATTATTTTTGACTCCGAATATCTTAATAATATTTTCATATTACAACAAAATTAACATCATAATAAACTAAAAAAAAAAGTAAGGCTCAGAATGCGATGAGGAACGGGTAGCTCACCGTCCGATCGTCTGGTAATCGTCTGGACCTAGCTCAAGTCATTGACGGCGCGCCTGTTCCCCATTGACTCAAAGAGTTGTCAGCAAACCGTATGAACCCTGAAGAAAGGTCGTAACCTATTGGGAACAAGGGTTTGCATTGAAAGGAAGGTTCGCATTGGCCCTGGTATAACAGCAACTTAGGAAAAGGGTTTGTTGTTTAGTCAGTAAGAGTCTGACACTATCTCCTGCTCCACCCAAAGGCAGAAGTTGTCATTGGATGATTTTTCTCACCATAAAAAAACTCAGAGTGACACTTATCTGAACTAAAAACCACCCCTGACGTGGCTCCATTGACGATTTAATAAGATAAATAAGAAAGACAAAGATGTACTCATCTTGGCTGTCCAGGAGTCCTCTGGTCTGGTCTGATCTCCCAGGGCGTGCGGTGCAGCCAAAGACATGTATGGTATGCAGTATAGCCAGCCGTTCTAACTTGGCGAGCTCTGAGAACATTAGCGCTTATGCACTCGTAAATAAATAAATGGTAAAAATAAAATGGAAATAGTAATAGTTATATATTAATAGTAAATAAAATAAGCATTAAAACTGGATTGTAACTACGGGAGCGAGCTGATTTCGTACGTTTCAGGAAGCGATTCTTTATTGGGAGATCAGAGCACATCAAGAGTCAAAGTTGCAATTTATCTGTCAAATACGACAGCCTTAGTCTTTTTTTTTCACAATTTTTTATTTGACATGCAATATTTGTACGCCGACAATTTTTCTCAAAAACTTTTGCGTGTTTATAAAAAAAAACAATTATTTCCTCCAGGAAATAATTGAAATTGATTGATTGTTTGAATTGATTGATTGGAATTGTTGTCCAACAATTCTTATATATAATCCAACAGAGTTTTCAAGCGTTATCTCTCTTTTTTCGCGTTGCCTTTGTATCAAACATCGAGTTGGATTGCGTTACATGAGGCGCTTTTAAACCATGCGCTTGATGATAGACGAGTGAAGAGGATGTTACTAGGTATCACGCGACAGCTATTTGAGAAAAATGTGGAAAGGAGCCGGTCACGTCACGTCTCAGGGAAGGATAGGTACCAGGACATTATAGCACACCAAGAGTTCAACTTGAACTTGCATCTAGTTGCTATTGTTGCAATATCCGCTGAACATAGGCTATGTGACGTGAACATAACGAAGTAGCGCCCTCTATCGAACAAAAAGTATTGCGACGGAAGCAGAAACGGAAACAGCGGAAGTAAGTAACAATAAAAAAAAAATTACTAATACAATTTTTTTATCAAAATAATATTCTAAATTAAGCAGCGGATAATTATATTTAAGTATTTATTTAATCTGGCAGTTGCGAAAGTAGGAAAAAATTATAATGTACTTAGGTCTGTTGCATTACTACTATTCAGTTGTCAGCTTTTGCACACTATTGCACTAGGTATAATAACCTAATGTAATCCGTTTCTTAGAATAAATAATAATTAAACTCCATAAATTGTTTAATAATGCTCGTTTGTTAACGGGTGTCTAGAAATAAACTATTAAATGTTTTTAAAACTAAACCAGAATAAATAACATATATTATGTACATTATTTTTGGAAACATCATCTGTGATCTCTTGTCTTTTATAAGATAGGGTTGAAACTCGCTGGTGGTGCGAACTCGTCACGTTGCCAAGAGGGGCGAGCTACCAGGCTATCAGGAACTATGAAAAGCGCAAACAAACACTAACAATTAAACTATTTATCTATGACTACAGAATATGTAATGACTATACTAATACTAATAAATTACAATGAGGAAAGGTGTAAGATATGTTGTATTTTTGTTTGTAATCAATAAACTCTAAAACTAATGGACCGATTTTAAGAATTCTTTCACAAATAGGTAGGTCTGATGTGACTTTTTTACTGAAAAACGCAGGGACGCGGTTCAAGCCACTCGCATCGCAGAAGTTAGTTTTCATACTAGGGATCGGTTAAAGCTTTATTTAACACTAGCTTTTGTCAGCGGCTTCGCCCGCGTACATAAAATATAGCCTATATCACTCAGGAGTAAAGCAGCTTTCTATTGTTGCTTATTTTTTTCCAATCGGACCAGTAGTTCCAGAGATTACCTCCTACAAACAAAAAAACAAAGAAACAAAAATTATAGTGTAGACTAGCGACCCGCTCATGCTCCGCAGTTCCGCACGAGTGCAGTGGTGATATTAAATATGTTATGCATGTATTATGCTTTTGCAAAACATTTCTCTTGAATCACTCTATCTATTAAAAAATGCCCCATCAAAATTCGTTGCGTAGTTTTAAAGATTTAAGCATACTTATAGACAACGGGAAAGCACTTTGTTTCGAGTGTGGAACCTAAGACAGATACACGCTTGTACGATATCACTACATACAGAAAGCAAATTTAATAGAAATCTCTGTTCGTAGGCAGCATGTTTCGCTGAAAACTTTGTTGATAGAAAACATTGTGCGTAGATAACTCGGTCCATAGGTGGCACTGTTGAGAGTAATCTCTGTTGCATTTAGCACGTCTTGCCGGAAACTTTGTTCCTAGAATCCACTGTTTCCAGATGCCTCGGTTCACAGAAAGCGCCCCTGGAGAAGAAACTATTATATTGATTAAATGACTAAATTTTTTTTTTCAGATTCTAAGAGATATCCATATTAAAATTACGTTTATTTCATACAGACATGCAAATTTAATAAAATATAAAGCAAAACAAATAACAAAACAGCTCTCAGTGAATTTAAATAAATTTTAATTTTTGTTTAATATCTCATTTACACCAATATTATAAAGCTGAAGATTTTATTTTATTGCCCCTTTATAATCTGACAACCCTTTTTTCCATAAAAAGCACCTTCGTTAAAACCGTTAATAACGGTCCAGATAAAAAAAACCGGAACCACCTTGTGTTAACTACAAAAACAGCTGAGCGATCGTGTGAAAACCCCATCGACGTCACGTGTTAAAGGGCATTCGTCACTAGGAGACCAGGAGACACCAGGAGTTACACTTCTGCATAATATGCACATATTAGGCCACATTTATCTTTATAACTATTGCAACAAAGTCTTTATCAACTTGAACACAAACACCCCATTCACGAACGTTGAATGAATCTTACGCCAATTGCAACTTAAAAATAAACGACTTACAACACATTCTCCCTCACCCGACAACCAACTGCGTTTCATCCCCTTGACACTTCAATATTTCACACATTGATTTTAAACCTTATTTCTTCACAATTAAAGTAAATATTTTAGCACTTCGTAACTGACGCATAAGACCTTTTGTAAAAACAAATTGTACGATTGCATACCCCTATGAATGGTCCCGTTTGAAAGAGATGCATCACAGATAATTTGATGTGATAAAAAGAGACAAACGATTTTCTGTGAACTCTTTTGATTAATGAGCTCCTCAACACTGCGGTTGAATGTGACGATGAGCGTAGAAAAAATGCTATTTTATTCGTGATTTAGGTTATTTAATTATTTTGGTCTGACGAGCAAAAATGGAAGTTAAATAGTACAACATCTAAATTCATCAGATGATGATCGAAATTTTAATTTTCTATGATTTTTTGCATTATACAGGGTGTCATTGACATGTTAACGCAAACGAATACCATAGATCCAGTACATGATTCTAGACCAGTGATGGAATTTTATGTCGGTTTTTTCTTTTTTTTTTAATGAATTTTTAACGTTTTTTTTAATTAAACTGTACAAAAACGTCAATTTAACATTTTTAGCGAAAAAAAAAGAATGCATTACGTTCCAAATTAAAAATGTCATCGGATTTGATTAAAATAACGACTTTATTTGCATCGATGATTTTTTTATTATTATTATTTTTTTTTTCTAAAAATATCATTGGGATTGGTTAGAATAACAACAGGTAAAAAATAAAAAAAAAAACATTTTTTTTTTATTTAAAACATTTGAAAAAAACCGACGAAAAATTTGAAAAAATCCACCACTTGGGGGTCCAGAATCATGTACTGGATCCATGGTATTCGTTTGCGTTAACATGTCAATGACACCTTGTATAGGTCAGTTAGGGTTGCGCAGTGTGTCAAAGCTTACTGGGGCCCAGGTCCGGTTTCTGAAAGGAATGTCCGACCCCGGTATGAAGGCTAAGAAACCAAGGGGTGGGTCGTTTAGTCAGTAAGAGTCTGACACTGTTTCCCGCCCCGCCCAAGAGCGGGATTCGTCATTAGAAGATTTTTGCCACAATAAAAAAAAGTCATCACTTACTCACCATCAGAGATGAGTTCAGAGTAGATAGTGGTTTAAATACATTTATGTGGTTATTTAAGGGTTTTAAAATATTTCATGCTACATAACATCATGTAGAAAAAAAAACCAATAGCATAATGATTTTTTAGTTGGGAAACGACTTTTCCCTTTTAGGGTGGAGCGAAAGTTTGTGTCAAACTTTTACTAACCCAAGCTTATACAATTTTTTCAACGACACCCTAACAAATTACTTAACAGCTAGTACATTGACCTCAATCACCTTGACCCCCTACTCCACACACCACTGAGCCATCCCTCACTGTCCCGTCTGGCACGTCACCACATGCACACTACACACGTGTCTGTGCGTACCTACACTAACACGCCCCCCGTGTGTGGTAAACACGTCGCGACACGTCACCTCACGTGTTTCTTGTAGTCGAGCTACCAGGCGCACAGCCGAGCGAAGGGGTGGAGCTAGATCGTGGATCAGTTGCCCGACTGGTCGACGTGGGGTGAATGCAGTTGAGGCGATGCACCCCTCTGAATCAACATGTTTGACGATTTCTAAAACCTTTTCTCGAATGTAAGATGATTCATTCGAGGATCCTCTTTTTAAGGACCTAAATAAGTATGTGCTTCAAAAAATCATGCCCGAATTATGTATATTTTGCAAATTTGGGCAAAAAAAACATAAACGAAATATCTTTAAGTACCTACGTTTGTACTTGTGTACAATGTACAATTTGGTATCACGCTACTGAACCTTACGGCAATGTATTCCCTATGGGGGAAAAATACTTTGCAAAAATCTGTCTATTTCCCGCCATTTCCTTCGTGGTCAACCGCAAGCCCGTCGCACGACAATCAGAGCTCAGAGACATCTTTGCACCAATATTGTGCAACTTTGGCAACTGTGTGTCGGGCATGTGGCAGACATATTATCCTGCCATGGGATTCCATTGGAGTTGGGCCTTGAGCCATATCAGCTATTCTGGTTTTGGAGTGCCCTGTCTATAGTATTTCGAACTAGATCCGTTAATGTTTAATTAACGGATCGAGTTTGTAAGGAAGTATTTGCGCCAAAACTTTAGACTCAAAGCACTTTTGTTTTAAAACTGCAATTGTTATTTCAAAGCTATTTTCTTTTAATTTTTTAAAAGTCTAGTTATTTAAATTGATATTATAAATACGCGTAAATAAAATACCAAGCACTCTTATAAGCAAAACAAACTCATTCACAATCCACACAAATCCCACGACAACGCAGCTATACCCTCAAAAGCAAAAACCTGTAAATAACACAACTAAAAACACACAAATACCATAAACTGGAGATCGGAAGCGAATCGACATATACAACGGAGAGACGACACACAAAACTTTCTAATGCCTTCCTTACGATCCTAGGAGCCATTAGTGGTGGCTAATTTTAAAAAAAGCTACGCCACTACTGGTCTGCAAGTAAGGGTTACTTGCAGACAAGTTGTGTTTTTTTTGTGGTTGAAAAATCGTCTAATGACGAATACCACGGAGCAGGAGACGACGTACTCTTAATGACTAAATGACCCATCCTGTTCCTTCTTTGCCTTGATCCCAGGCATCAACCTTTGGCCTCAAGAGGCTTCGACCTCGCTGGATCCTCACAGTTCGCTGACGAAAGTAGTGGCGGTTCCACAAATATCAAAAGTCACACCGGGGCCCGTATAAAAAAACGTGATGCTTTTTTACAAATGCTTAATGCCCTACGTAACGGTTGTGGATAACATGTTGCGAATTTTTGCCTACATTGGGGCCTCTGTATCGCGGAGGCACCGTATTATTGATTCGGAGCCTGACTTCAGACTCCCCAAGATCCGACAGCCGTACTGTAGGTACTCTACTCGCAAATAACTGCACCACTCGTCGCATCCACACCACGCAACCATCCATAGAAACACATAGCTTAGTTGAGCCCGTTTCCACCAGTGGCAAGCTGTATGGACCAATGAATATGACTGGTGGTTGTCAAACGCATCCGTCCATAACAACGCATTGCACGTAGCATTTGCATAGCACATGAAAAACCGGCCGAATATGAGTCGGACTCATGCATGAAGGCGTCCGTAGCAAAAACAAGTTTTCAATGAAAATATTTTTACTTAACAAGCTTTTATAGCTCGGTTACCATACCTTTATTATGAATACTCATCAAGACCTTTCCGAAAACTACAAACACGTTAGGGTTATCTAATTATATTATCAGACCCTGGCTACCATATAGGATCAATGTACTCGTCAATACAAATCCATTGAGCCCAAACACGATAATTTTGAGTTGTTTTATTGCTGAGCTCCTATGACTATCTTCCAGCTCCATCATCAGATTAGCTCCATGTCATCAAAATATTGCATTGTCATGCGATTTACACCTGCATGCATTGCAGCTCAATCGGGTGAAGAAATATGCTTCAAAATTGAGTTGCAAGATTTGAGCCGAAAATAGATAGTTACATTGCTAGCTAATTAAGGCTTGTAAAAAAACGTTAGTTGTGTGGGACGTCACTTGAATATTTATTTTATTTTGTTTTTAGTCTCTCTAATTATCATCTATGAAAACAACTACTATCAAACTGTCCCAGTTCATGATAGCCTGGTGACAGACAAACGAACAGCGGAGTCATAACAACAGGATTCCGTTTTCTTTGGTTTCAGAACCCCAACAAAACACCCCACTTTCCAAGCTAAACACAGCGCTAACATAAACACATGAACTGTAAAATAATTACAAACTTAACACCTGAAAATAATTAAGGTAACAAACAGCTAACCTGTGAAGCCTGCCACGAGAGCGCACGAACTAATTAACTGTTTTATTTGTTAATTATTACACGTGTTCGCATATTACCCGGATAATTAAACGCTACAACCTAGGGGTCTTTAAGTCAAGAGTGAATAGGTTACTTCTAGGCAAGCGTGCTCCATTATGTATGTATGTTCGTATCAAGACCAGCTGGACTTTGAGAGTCGTGCAGTTGGAGCCGCGCCATAACACTAATTTCAAGTCATTTGTGGTGCGGGCACCGACTGAACATTTGGACACCTTCCTCAAAGGAGAGCTTTGGCCGAAAGGTGTCGTGTATCGACGATTTCGTGGTAGGATACCGACCCCGCAGCGGAACACGACGCCGTCACTTCGTGTGCAATAGTTCATAGTTAATAAGTTATCTCCTTTTGTATTTATTAGTTTATTTTTTGTAAGTTTACCTATTTGTGTATTATGGGCCTCAGTTGCCTGATAATAAAGGATTATTATTATTATCGGCCGCATCATCGCTTACCATCAGGTGTGATAGTGGTCAAACGGGAGCTTATCAACAATACAAAAAAACGCTTGCAAAAACAATAGGTTCACGTTTCAACAAATAAAACTCAATTTTAATCCTTCTATTTGTAAATACATAAAAATGTAGAATCATAATTATGGAAGGGAGCAAAGTAACTAATTGTAATAGTTTTACAGCCCAATAACAATTTTGAATTAGTTGTAAAATAGTTATGAAGGAGATACTTACTGTAATATTATTTGTTTTCATCGAACAAACTCATCCACGTGTACGTCATTATTTATTAAGTACTTCAAGTATTTTCAAAAGCACTTTATTTATTTAAAAAAAATCTGATTAGCAGTCATTATATGATAAACAATTTTTTTATTAACTTCTAAATCTGAGTCGTTAACTTTATAAATAGTCTTTACAGCCTTTAAACGACTTTACACAGTAGCTATGTTTTTACATTTAGGTCTTAATCATTATTTTCTTATACAGAAAGTAAATACTAATCTTTCAAAAGTACGCCTAACGCCACCTATTAGGATTTACTTGTACTTATTCTCCTGCGAGCTTTGGCAGAGCCTGCGACAGAACTATTACCGCCATCTATTGACAAATGCATGAGATGTTTAGAGAACTAATATGTGGTGAAACCACCCTTGTTTTCATACTAATTGCAAAGTTAAAAGTTTTTACACCGATAGATGGCCTTAGTGAACGAAAATTGTAGATTTTATGTCTAGTTTACACGTGGGTGGACCTAACCCCAGCAGCCCATCGCTATTGCGTAAACGACATTTCCCCGTTTACACAATGGCCAGGGAGGGTTGGCCGAGGCTTTGGCGACGTGTAACTAGGCCTTAGAGATATACTGAACGGGGAGTTATGTCCCGCGAACCTCCAGTAAAAAGGTAAGTACTTAAAATACGCACGAAAAAATAACCCTTCGGCTTTCTTGCAGTCTAAAAAGACACTATTTAAGTTTGGTCCGGGCGACTGCCTGATACTTGATATAGTAAATAACCGCCTGAAATATTTATACTATTCACGTGGAGATACAAGATTTTGTTTTTTTAGTTCCTATATAGCAACACAGATGTCGCTACTAAATGCAAGGAATTATGGAAGTTGGTGAGATTAATAATATGTAGAAATGTAGTTGGTATATCTTTAATTCTAATAACTGACTTGAATCTGTAAACTTGAACAAAAACGAGACAGTTACTCTAAACTCCTCCACTCGACAGTCATCTCGCACTCCAAGTCGTAGCTCCGGAGCTGGTCTATCTCCAGGCCGATGATCTCCACGGCGTCGGGACACAGTTCGCTGTCGAACTCGATGGACTCGTCATAGTACTCCACCGAGCTGAACATGTACTCACCTCGTCTCGTGTCGTTCTTAGCCTCATCTTCTTTCTTTAACTTGTTTGGATCTACCTTAGACTGAACTGTTGTTGCCTTGAAGTCTAATTTTGCTGTCGTGTCTGCCATTGTTGCCGTTGTCGCATTAACAGCTACCGTAGCATTTTGCGCTCCGGTAAAATTGAAATTTGCAGAAGTTACTTTCATAGTAACATTAGCAAAACGATCTTCCATATCGTCGTGTGCTTTGCAACTGTCTATGACTATATCCTCCGGTTTTACAACTAGAGGTTTAGAAGACACGTACTGGACCCTCCCTCCATCTTCTTTTAACATCTTCCTGTATCTTCTGGCTTTGTCTGCGAAGGTTTCGGTCTTGCAGTCTCTCCTGCCATCCATTAAAGCTCCCCGAAGGTGTGCGACGTGCCATTCTTCATCGTCCAAATCTTCTATAAATCTTCTTTCAATATTCGTCTGTTTAATATTAATATTCTCTCCAGGTTTTTCAACAATAGTCAACTCTTCATTTAACATTTGCTGACATTTGGTTTTACATATAATTACTACAAACATCCAATGGAACAAGATATGCATGTCGATGCAAACGGTAGTAAGTATTAACTGATGCTAAGACGTAAGAAATGAATTTAATTATACAGTGTTCTATTATGTTTCGGTCGATGATGCATGAACTTGATTATACCTTCACAATACAGCATTGCTTAAAGACGTTTTGTATAAATGTGACAAATAAGACCGACCTATATGTAAGAAGAAATACTTAAATTTAAAATTGAGATAGCCTAATATTTTAATCAAGTAATTTTCGAATCTAAAGTGTAATATTAGTAGTTGATATACTCGTACCTACGTTTATGGTAAATTTATTTTAACGAACCACTTTACAGACCAGATTATTATTATTTCTAGCCCATACTGTCTCACAGCTGGGCAAAGGCTTTCAGCAGAAAGACGTCCACTGGTGAATAAAGGACTAGTGATTAAAGTCAGCGAGTCTCCGGCAAACAAGGCGAAGGTGGATGACCAAATTAAAGGTCAAATTCATGTGTAACAGTATTGCATTGCATCAGCTTTATAAAGTTCCCACCGCTGGGACATAGGCCTCCTCTCTAGAGAGGAGGTAACAGCGTTCAATATAAATTATATTTAGAAGGAAATCCACACACCACAGGTTAAGTCGAAAACATGCTGATTTGGTGCAATCGTGGGGCAAAAAACTTTAGTTTTTATTTTTGTTTACTTTTATTGTATTAGTGCCTGTTATCATAAACCTCTTCTTTCTTTTTAAAAAGTGGAATAAGCCTCCCTAGACGTAAAGTAGAGATGGTTTTTTTTCATTTCAACCCTAAGGAGATATATATTGTTGGATAGATATATATTTCATCATCATTCATATCATTTTTTGATAATGTTAATATTTTCGGAAATAAAAGCTCCAAAAGTTATAAAATTGTGAACACTCCTCTAATTTCTGAACTATATAGATATATAGGTTTAGGAAATATAAAAAAAAAAACTCAAAAAACTTCATAAAGACTTTCTAGGAAGATTATTTTGAACTTGATGGGCTGAACAGTTTTCAGAAAAATTGTACATAATAATTTCTGAATCAAGTTTGTAACATAACCGTATATGCAAGCATGTTTTTGACCTTCCGCGCCGAGCCCAAGTCGTCAGTCCGGTGAAGGCAAAGAAGGACTGGGGTGGGTAGTTTAGTCAGTAAGAATCTGACACTATTTCCCGCTCCGCTCAAGAGTGGGATTTGTCATTAGATGGAGAGAGAAAATAGTGTTAGAATTTTACTTATACTAAACCTACGTTCCTTTCTTCCTTTTTTTGCGTTCCAGCACAATTCAATAAGCAGTAAGTATGCTTTTGCGGACTGTTCACATGACCCTGACAGGCATCGGATCCAGCTGGACCCCTACAGGTATATAGGAAGTATGGATACGTATTTTATGATCCAGATTAAATTTATCTATGCCAAATAGGAGATACCAGACAAAGAAGTGTCTAGAGTTACAATACGCGCTGGCCGACGAAAAAATCATGAAAGAAAACCTACAAATCTGACGGAAGTGGAAATAGATGGACATATATCTGTTCTCAATTCGTGACAAGTGCACAGAAATATGGCAATTAAACTATTGTTAACAGTTTTAGTGTTATTATTTATTTATAATTATACAATACGTCAAAAATATATCTACTTGAGCCAAGTAGTCTCCTTACAAGCAAGGTAAGAATAAGAAATAAAGCTTTTAGTCCTTGAAGGAACTATTAAAGGCTATGATTAAAGGGTACCTACTTTGCTCAACTGTAGCGTAAGTTGATTGACATTTGTGTATTTTCCCCATTCGGGCCGGTCAGTCTAGTAGTTAGTGACTCTAACTGCTATGCCGGAGATCGATTCCTACCCAGGACAAATGTTTTTTGAGCACGATAATTTGTTCTGGGCCTGGGCGTAATTTATCTATAGTATGTATTCATTTAGAAATATATAAGTATGTTTATCAGTTGTCTAGTAGATACTTCTAACACAAGCTCTGCTTAGCTTATTTATCACAAATTATATTCATCACATATTATTATATTATGAATGAGATTGAGGTATGCGAGTTGGAATGTAGGGACTATGACTGGAAGGGCCAGAGAGTTAGCGGATGTATTAAAAAGAAGGCGAATAAACGTAGCGTGCTTACAAGAGACTAAATGGAGAGGAACAAAAGCGAGAGAAATTGGTGAAGGATACAAGTTCTACTACTGTGGAAGTGATGGCAAAAGGAATGGTGTAGGAGTAGTGTTAGATAGCAAATTGAAAGAAAGTGTGATGGAAGTACATAGGATGAATGATAGAATTATAGTTGTGAAAGTTATGTTAGAGAATGTTATGTTGAATGTAGTTAGTGTGTATGCACCACAAGTAGGATGTAATGAAACGGTGAAAGAGAAGTTTTGGGAGGATTTTGATACGGCCTTAATGAACATCCCTGTACATGAGGAGTTGATAGTGGGAGGTGATTTTAATGGACATGTGGGAAGAATGAGAGGTATGTATGAAAGAGTACATGGCGGATGGGGTTTCGGAAATCCAAACAATGAAGGAGAGACACTGTTACAATCCGCTACTGCATTTGATCTAGCAGTAGCCAATACGTGGTTTCAGAAAAAAGATGAACACCTGGCCACGTATAAAAGTGGTAATCATAAGACGCAAATAGATTATTTTCTAGTTCGGCGCAACCACTTAAAGTATGTTATGGATTGCAAAGTGCTGCCAGGAGAAGACTTAGTCTCGCAACACAGACTCCTGGTTATGACATCAGTGGTTCAAATTCATTGTAGGAAAACCAAAGAGCGCCCGCCTCCTAGAATAAAATGGCACAGGCTAGAGAGGAATGACTGCGCGAAGAAGTTCAGAGAGCGAGTGGTGGACAGAATGATAGAGATGGGAGACATGAATGATCGAAGTATAAATGAAAGCTGGAATGAGATGGCTGAGTATATAATGCAAGCAGCGAGAGATATTTTGGGAGAGACGAAAGGAAAGGGCAGAATAGATAGAGATACATGGTGGTGGTCGACAGAAGTTCAGAATGTATTGAAAGAAAAGAAGAAAAAATTCAAGGAATGGCAGTGTGTACAAACAGATAATGTTAGTTTGAAAGCTGAAAGAAAGAGTGAGTATAATGCTTTAAAGAAAAAAGCAAAGAAAGCCGTGGCAATTGCAAAAGCAAAAGCCCAGGACAAACTATATGATACATTAGACAGTCCTGCAGGCCAGAAAGAGCTGTACCGGCTTTCTAGAATGAGAGAAAGAAAGGCGAGGGATGTTTGCCAGGTAAGATGTGTAAGAGATGAAAGTGGAATGGTTCTATCGGATAATGAAAAAATCAAAGAGAGGTGGAAGGAATATTTTGAAAGACTTATGAATGAGGAAAATAATTGGAGTGGGGTTTTAGAGAATAAACCAGTGAATGTGGGGTTAGTGAGAATGGTTAGTGTGGAGGAAGTCAGGGTAGCAGTGAATGGAATGAAAAATGGTAAAGCCATTGGTCCAGATGGAATACCAGTTGAGGTGTGGAAGTTATTAAGAGTAGATGGATGGGTGTGGCTGGCTTTGTTCTTCAATAAGCTGTTGCAGGAAGAAGCCATACCTGATGAATGGTGCAACAGTTCTCTGGTGCCCATCTTTAAAAACAAAGGTGATGTGCTTGAGTGCAACAATTATAGAGGAATAAAGCTAATGTCACATACCATGAAAGTATGGGAGAAAGTTATTGAACGGCGGCTGAGAGAAGAGAGTGAAATTTCACAGAACCAATTCGGTTTTATGCCTGGTCGTGGTACAACGGATGACATATTTGCTATACGCCAGTTGTGCGAAAAATACAGAGGTGTACATAAAAACTTGCACATGGTATTCGTTGACCTCGAAAAGGCATACGACCGGGTACCTCGTGAGGTTCTGTGGTGGGCCCTTAAGGAGAAAGGTGTGCCTGAGAAGTATGTGCAGTTGATCCGATCAATGTATAGTCGCTGCAGTACACAAGTCCGGTCTGCAGCGGGCACCACTAACAACTTCAATGTGGCTGTCGGTTTACACCAAGGGTCGGCTCTTAGCCCTTACCTCTTCCTGATAATAATGGACGCTCTGACGTCGGACATTCAGGAAGAGGCTCCCTGGTGTATGCTGTTTGCCGATGATATTGTGCTGGTTGCCGAGAGTGCCCTAGAGGTCCAGAGCAGATTGGAGGTGTGGTGGCAAAGACTGGAGAGTGTTGGCCTAAAATTGAGCAGAACTAAAACAGAGTACCTGTTCTGCGATTTTGGCGGTCTCTCTAGTCCTGTGCCCATAGCTCTCGCCGGAACGCCCATACCAACCTGTTCCGATTTTCGGTACCTTGGGTCGCTTATCCAAGGGAATGGTGAGATAGATCGAGACGTGGCACATCGGATCAACTCAGGATGGATGAAATGGCGACAGGTTACTGGAACAACTTGCGACCCACGGATGCCCCTCAAGTTGAAGGGTAAAATCTACAAGTCCGTGATAAGGCCTGTCCTACTGTATGGGTCAGAATGTTGGGCTCTGAAAAAGACGGATGAAAAGCGATTGCATGTAGCAGAGATGAGAATGTTGAGATGGATGTGTGGTGTGACGAGAATGGATAAAGTGAGAAATGAGTATATTAGAGGAAGTTTGAAAGTGGCGCCAGTGACTGAAAAGTTGAGAGGGAACCGTTTGTCTTGGTATGGCCATGTAAAAAGGAGGGATGAAACGCATGTTACAAAGAAAGCCATGAGTATGAATGTGGATGGATGGAGAGGGAGAGGGAGACCAAAGAAGATATGGATGGATTGTGTGAGAAGTGATATGGAAAACAGAGGAGTTAGTGATAGCGTGACGGGTGACAGGACAGAATGGAAGAAAAAAACATATTGCGCCGACCCCAAATAAAACGGGACAAGGGCAGGAAGATGATGACATATTATTATATTATATAATTATTCTAAAGTATGGTGCACAGACTTGGTCTGTAACTAACATCCAAAAGTCCAAGCTTAAGGTTTGCCAGCGTGCTGTGGAGCGCAGCGCAGCATACTCTGTGTGAAATTAACAGACCGCGTTCGAAACAGTACACTGCGCTGCAAAATACAAATAATTTCAATGTAGTTCAAAAGATTCTCAACTTAAATGGGACTGGGCAGGACCTGTCTGCCACATGTCTAACCAGCTGTGGGCACGTAAAAAACAGGATTAAAATCAAATCAGAAATGTTTATTTGTTTTGTTTTGTTCAAAAATGTTTTTTTTTTGTATTTTTTATGTTTGTTTATTAGTGCCCTTACACAGCGACAAGTGGCCGCGGCAGACCACGAAGGAGATGGCAGGACGACCTGGATGTCTTCCTTAATTGGAACGAAAAAGCGAGTAACCAAGATAATTGGAAGGAATGGAGGGAGGTCTTTGCTCAACAGTGGGACACCACAGGCTAACTATAATAACAACCCAATAATAAAATTTCTCGACTCGGCTGTCATTGTGCCAATTGTTGTGACCGCTAATGGCGAAAAGCTTCGAAACCATCTGTCGAAGCTGTCGTTACGTGAATGGATCAAGAGTCTGATACAGAAGGCAGTACTCCTCGACACGGTTCGTTTATTGTGAGGAGATTCCTGTCTCTGGAGCCCTAACCATTGGTAGCTTATGGACCCTGCTCTCGCCACAGTCGGACTACTATTTTTTTATATTTTTAAATGATTCTTTTTTATTTTATATGCGTTTTGGATTTTTTTAAAAAGTGTGTTTAGAAAATGAATAAAGGAAATAATAATTAAAAACACGAAAAAAACGTAATGAAATAAAATGTCCATAGATATAAATTATTTTTTCGCAGGGTGGCTATGCTGCATATAGGATTTGGAGGAGTTAATATAATTTTGAACATACTCGTAAATGTATCTGAAGGGCATAAATCCGCCGTGCTGTGGAAACTTATTCGGCTACATTTAAGATGAAGATATGTACCTATACATTTTTATTTGTGTGATTCCGTGTTGTTTCAGATCTGGGCAACTGCCCGTCTAATCAGATATTCTCCCTTTTCAACGAAGGTTTATGGCACTACACACAGTTCCGCATAAACTGATGACCCTCAGCAACCCAGGTATAGATAGCCGTGCTTGTCTTAGGCAGTTTTGGCCCACACAAAAACAACAGAGAAGTTTAGAAGGAAGTAAAAGAGGCATTTCTATATATATGCCAGGAAATAATAAGCTGAAAAAAATAAACTAGCTAGGTTTTAATTTTCACTAGCGGACAATAATTTCTATGTATAAAATATGGTTTTGTGTGAATATTTGGCTGAACATACCTACTCAGTGCATTAAGATATTAAACCATTTGAATCAAAACAATATTGAACGCTCCATAAAGGGCACAGCAGTAATCATTGTATTAACGTTGAACTATAATCTCCTCAAGCCACTGAACATACACAATCCGTGGTAAAACACAAACAAACTAAACGAACATAATCTCCAGCAAATAACGCGTAATAAAAGAATACAAACCGACCATTATACAGGCATCATTGACGGATCGTTATCGCGGGCGCGCTAACTAATCCATTCAGCCCCGGGTAACGTAACTACCCTCCAAACGTCGGGAAAATACTTCAATTACCCTCACCCTCCCGCCCCGCGCCCGCGACACCCCCGCGACATCAAAACAGCCCAATTACACGTGCCCACCCTTTAATAAACCCTCGTTTGCTCAAATCTGAAATAAAGACGTATAAATAATCAACAATTTTGAAACGAAAAGCTACAAATTAGCATTTGTTTGAATAAATTGAACAATAAATGTGACTCTGAGGCCGGTCAAAGTTGCTGTCTTGAGGCTCTTGGAGGCCGTAAAGCGTTGCTGCGCTTTAAAGCGAGGTGAAGTTCGGGCGTATACTTACTGCAGTTAGAGTGTCGAGCGCTGGAGCGGCTGAGTTCTCGTTCCAAATGTTAACAACTCGCTAAGAGATGCAAATTGCGAGCGGTTGGCAGGCATGATTCGGAATGGCGCCAAAACATTTGCATAATTCACACAGAATTGAGTGGCGGGATCAGAAATGGAGCGTGATTGAAAAGCTGTGGGTGATTTAAGATCATTTTACTTGCTATTATAATTTGGATTGTTATTCTACATTAAAGCTATGGTTTAAGGTTCTACATTTGTAATAAATAACAACAAAACATTCGAAATTACAAATATCTGTACAACAAAAAATAGAAATCACAATCATGTTTTTTTCAAAATTATGAATCTTGACATCAGCCTGCAAAAACAATAAATTTGTACCTATGTTTTAATATTAGCTGTTTTATAAACGTTGGGCATTTATCTACCGACATATCCGCCAATTGTACCCTTATTTTTAATAATGTGTGTCGTATATTTTTGTTTATGCAGTAATGAAGAAATAAATATCTACAAGTCGAGTCGTTTTTCTTTTCACCAACACTCGCTTGTCACCTCTAAGCATAACGTAAATATATAATAAAAAATTAAATACATTAATCGTATATTCGAGGTTTTTAAATTGGATACTAATAGGTATTAATATTTTTAGTAGCGTTTCAGTTTGGACTAAATACGACTCAGCCAGTCTTTGCGTCTTCGATTGTCGATAGAAAAGAAAAACTTCCCACAGACAAACCTAGACAAACCAAATCCAATTTCAGGGACAAGGCAGCAATAGCAATGTAATAAATAATGTTTTAATGTCTAACTTAAACACATTAAGCTATCCTACTTTAAAGTTAATCTATAAAATAATCATAAATATAATGTAATTTTATTTACAAACATTACACAAATTATATCAAACACATTTACAACGGTAACACGGTTCTGTAATTAGTTTTATGAACAAGATATGTCTTGAATAAACTTACTTAATCTCATAATTAAAAGCATTAATACAGGAAAAAAATGGGGCAGTCGGTAAACCTTATATTATACACAAATGCCGCGGTCTTTTCTGCATATTTATTAAAAGTATAAATTTCTGAACATAGACATATTAAATATACTCCGTAAAAATTTTAATTGTTTTAATGAAAGACTGGTAAAGTTATAAAAAAATAAAATGCAATTAATTAATTTCAATTGATTCGAATTAATTTACACACATTCTAAATTGATTCCTTTAAGTAAACGTCAGCTGGACCAGCTCAATGACCTTTAGATAGACTAGACTAACTAAACTACCTACGAGGTTACTGACTCCTTTACTTAAAGAAATGAATTTTGTAAATGCGTATGTCAATATGAGATTTAAAAAGTACTTTTTTTATTTTATCTACACAAATCGATCGTATTTCATGTACCGGATCGACACTCTTCGGGATTAAAACGACATAAATTTAACGATGTAGTTATACGTGTAGAACAAGCCAAAAGCGAATAGGCTACTTCCAGGCAAGCGTACCCCATCGTCAATCACATCATTGCTCTGTAGGTGAGATAGTGGTCAAACGCGAACCTTTAGAAATTAAATAAAAGTAAGTATGCAGTATAAGTTCGTAACATCGATCACATACCATGGAGCAGTGGTGGCCGAGTGGTATCGGCCCCGACTTACGAGTTGTAGGTCGCGGGTTCAAACCCAGCCAGGCGCATTACTTTGTGTAATTTATTTCATCACCACTGCTCTCAAAACGGTGAAGGAAAACATCGTGAGGAAACCGGCATGTCCTATAGAACCAAAAATTCGAAGACATGTGACATCCACCAATCCGCACTGGGCCCGCGTGGTGGATTATGGCCCATTCCCTCTCCTAGAGAAGAGGCCTGTGTCCCTGCAGTGGGAACATTGAAAGGCTGATGATGATGATGATGATCACATACCATTATTATTGACCTAACTTTAAATCATAACAAAACATAAAGTGGCAATAAATAATCTGTATTAATATGTACAAGAAATATTACCTACCTAATAAATTAACTTAATTATTAATCTACATACATAAAACTAACTATTCCAAGATCATTAACAATTTTATTGCACAAATTTTTACTTTAGCATTTACAACTTACACTGAAATCTATGCTAATACTGAACTCTACAATAAATTGTTGATTTCCTAAAAAATGATTTATGCCTATTCTTCTTTCTTTAAAAAAGGTATTTAGCTGTTAAAGTACGCGGCAAATAAGTTGACCCATTTTTTTATGGTGGGCAAAAATCATCCAATGATGAATCCCGCTCTTCAACAGTATAAGACTCTTACTGACTAAACACCCCACCCCGTTCCTTCTTTGCTCTTCGCACTGGGGCAAATAAGTTGACCCATCTACCGTGGTACGCTCACAGATGGCAGTGCATGTAGGCAGGGTAGGGCGGCAGCAGCGCGCACGCGAGCGGCAGCGCGTGCGCGGACAGTTCGCGCTCGCCGCTTGCTGCCTGCGCACGCAGCTGTTCCAAGCGCAGCTGGTTCTGACGCTTCCATTTGGTCCTATGACAAATATAATGCTGTTTTTAGTGGCAAATTTAGTTTCTTAAAACCTAAAGTAAAGATTTTTTACCACAACTTTTTCACTTTTTTTTTTTAAGATTTTTGTTCCCAGGGCCCCGGTTATATGCCTTCGCATCAACTCTTGGCACCAATGTAGTTGTATTATCAATTTTGGTAGGTACTTATTCAACTAGTTTCTAAATCAAAGTTACCTTCTACTGTTAAAAGAATATTTTAAATCGGCCGCTGTTAAACATTTTTAAGTTTATTCATTACAAACAAAAATATAAACCTTTAAGTCTTGATAATAATAAGTAGAGAAGTATAGACTGTCATACTTCTATACTTATCAGTCTATACTTCTAATAACAGCAAAGGAATTAAAAAAAAATTCCGTGAGTGAACATTATACCACTATCACCAATCATTTATTAAAGTCCCAATTGGGCGCCATTAGTCAAAAAAGAAAATTGTCGAATTAGTTATCATAAAATCTAGTAAAGTAAGTGGAGTTCATAAAAGTCATAATTTTCGAGAAACTGCTTGTAGTTATTGGCATCCAATATGAGACCATTGCGTCCCATGTCGGGCGCCAAAATATATGTATATCGATGGTAAAACAAATTAAAAACAAATATCTAAATATAACTATACTATACTGAATTCTATTATATACTATATTCTATACTATACTGCTTGACTATTCCCAGCACGCTGTTGTTTTATGTAATTTTAAAGCACCGTTCTCTCAAAGAAAAGTTATTTTATAACCAAACTTTTTTTTGTGTCTCCTATTAGATACACGAAAAAATACAATTAAAAGAATTAAAAAACAGAACTAAAAAGAACTTCATACTTTATGTGATGGTAGAAACAAAACTTGCTACATGGCACTTACCTACGATTCTGATACCAGGTCTTAACCTGTGTCTCGCTGAGACTGAGCGCCTCCGCCACGTCCCCGCGGTCGGCCACGCTCAGGTACTTCTGGCAGCGGAACTTGCGCTCCAAGTACGCTAGCTGAGCGTGGGTGAACGCAGTCCGTCGCCGACGCGGCTTGCGGCTTGAACTCGACGACGCAGTCGGCCGACTGCCCGGCTGACGATCTAATGAACGCAATTATCATATTGAAATTAAACTTGCCAATCGAACTTAAGCTGAAAAACTTGAGCTAATAATTGAATACTAAATTATTAAAAAAAAAAAAAAAACTTTCTCATGACGTGTTAGCTAACGGTACAGCAATAGGACCTTTATTTTTAGATACTTAGACCTGGCCATTTCAATCTAACCATACTATTAGGAATTAAAAGCGGATGATCGAAGCCGACTACTTGTGTGTTTGATGTAAGTAGTCACTTACAAATTTATTATGTTGGTAATATAGTCAAAATACCTAAAATTCATTCAGGCATGGTCGAGGATTTATTTTAAATGCAATAAATAGTTACCGTTCGACTCTTGCGATTCCCTCTGTGTATTTCCAGCGATGACAGACGCGAAACCGGCCAAAAGCTGAGACTGAAACGAGTTCTTCGACAAGTCCATAGACCTGCCGTAAATACTGTCTGATAACCCTGCCATGTGCTCATACCCCGTCCCTTCAGCACCCTCATCCTTCTTACTATCTCGATCTGGCCTATACAAGTGAAAGAGACTGGTGTCATACAATTTCATTCGTTCTTCTGGTCTGTTCTCATATTCATTCTCATCTTCTTTGAAAGGAGAACTGTAATTCGTTTGATTGTACTCTAAAGGCGATGACCTTTCTATTTCCTCTCTGTCTATTTTCTTCTTATATTCATCGGGGAATGAGAATTGTGACTTTTTGGGAGTGGATGTCTCGCTTCTGTTGTCACCGACGGATATGTCATCTTCGGCATCAGATGTTTCCACATTCTGACTGGTTGCTGAATTGCATCGCTGGGCTTCTTGATCTTCATCGGTGTGAGGTGGACCTGGGAATAATAAATCAAATGATACTTGTGCTAGTTCATAGACCAAATTAAGATGAAACAAGTGGGTTGTCTTTGTAATTTACTTGGTTTGTTGGTGTGACATGAGGATTTCCGTAAATTATAGTCAACAAAGAGGTTAAAGCATCGCTTGACACTAAGACTTGACACTTAACCGCGAGCACAAACGGATCGCGCACAAAGGCGGGGGCTCGCATAAAGACCTCAGTTTTAAAAAAGGAACGGCCATAGACGCGAGTTTTCTGCTCTAATTAATGCCTCGGGGCGTTCCGTTTCGCTCTCGAGCAATTGAATACGACGTCTGTGAATGGTGTGTTTTAGCGCGCGCGGGAAATTCTTGTCTATGGTTACGTTTGTGTCTTTTAATTTGCGTGAAAATGGTGTGGAGTGGGCGTGGGGCATTCAGGCCGTGCGGTCGCTTTTCATATGATTTTCTTTCGCTAAACTTTTGTGTGCTTGGTTGTTAATGGCGTGGCCGTACCCGATTACTTGTTATGTGGCGGCTGGCGCGGAGAGCGGCCCTCAAGTGTTTCTCTCGTTATAATATCGCATAAATATGTTTTAGCGTGCACTCCTCCTCGCGACGTCGAGAGGTCTTAATGTTTCCGCATCGGTATCTTCTACGAAAACATCGTTAAAATGCTGTATTTTATATACGTGCCATATAATAATATACATATCTTAAAAGTTACAAAATAATTTAAATCTGAATATAACAACCGTTCAATTTTGATCGATTTAATCCGATGGAGGGTTGATCCGTGACATGTCATGAAACATTATCGATTTGTAAAGGTAAAATATTAAAAAATAAATTTACTTTTTGAATAATCTCGTATTAATGTACGCATGTAGGTACGAAATTAATTTCTTAAAGTAAACGAGACAATGACCTCGTAGGTAGTTGTTGGTCGTTGCGTACTAACTACCTACAGGTCATTGAACTCATTCTAATGACGTTTGCTTAGCATAACATCAGCCTAATAATGTGCCTTATAATGTTCCCCGTCACGCCCCCGGCGTCCGATGTGTCCCGGCTACCTTGGCTTGCGGGCGACGAGCAATGGGTTGTTCGCCGTCAGCCCATCTGATAAGGACTGAGCTCGATTAGTCAAAGACTGCGGCGGGTAGTGTTCCACGCGCTTCTCAAGATGTCAGCAAAACTTTAGAGATTCAGCGGGGACGAAGTACCGTAGAATTCATGAAAAGGATACCTGTGATACTAAAATGTACGTAATCCTAGTACTACCGAGCCCTACAGTATGGTGGTTCTCACATATCATCGAGTTTTTTTGGTTCTAGGCACTTTTGCCTAGTATCGTGAGAAAACTGCTATGTTATATTTTTCTTTATCGTTTTTAGAGCAGTGGTCATGAAATAAAATTACACGTAGTAGTGCGCCTGGCTGGGTTTGAACTCGCGACCTACTAAGTCGGCACCGTTACCAGTGTATCACTATTGCTCTACACAATACTCATACATTAGTTACGAGTATAATTTGTGTGTAATTAATTCTATAATCCGATGTACTTAATGAAAATTTATTTATTTTTATGTAAAAATCTATTGAGTCGGAAACCAATTATTAAACGACAAAAAGAAGTTCTCCATAAACTGAATGTTTATTATAAGTAATTGGGAGGTTTCCTTTTAGATCCAAAAAAAACTGTTTTCGTGGAAGGAACTGGTGGTAGACTGTTAATTTATATATATGGTTTTCTAAATAACTAAACTAAAATCAAAACAAACTGTAATTATACGCAGTTACTCGAGCACAGGTCTACGACAATACAACCATAATGACCTAGAAAGTCTCAACCATTAAAACTCTATCAGCTTGTGTTTCTGAATAAAGAAATGAATAAAGAAAATAAGGAATGTTTGAAATTGTGCAAGTGTTAACTTAGTCCTCGTTCAGTGCATCCTAAGGTAATTTGAAAACGAACATAGTTATAGCGACAGTCACTGTCGCAAGCGTAGGTAACCCAGTGCTGGGCAAGACCTAACCATGGTGGTAAAAGTCACCTCTTTGAACAGTGGCTGGCAAGACGTCACGACTTGCCCATCTTTCACTTGATACAGGTCTTCACCGGATGTGGTAAGTTCGAAAGATTCCTGCACCTGATTCGTACGAACGAAAGACCAGGGCGTCATCACTGTATCTGTACCATCGGGACCTGGTAAAGGCCATGGTCTGGAGCGAGAAGGAATGATTGGTGGTCTCCTCCTCCTGCCAAGCAGTAATGCTAGCGAAGGAGGCGTCGCACATTTGAGGGTACGAAGTTAGTATACAATAAATAACAAGACATGTGTCACGTCTGCACAAAATGGCCAGCACTCAGCAAGATGCTGGAGCTCCTATGCAATACTGAGCCAGAGCGCTGATTTTCAGCGCCAGCCGCCGTTGACGCCGATCGGCTGCCAAGGATCACAATAATGAATAAACCTAATGATATACCTTAGAATAATGAAATAAACACACAAATAAGTTAGAAAGTCATCTTTTACTTAAATACAGTTTATGTGTTGTCCCGTCGAAAAGACTGCCTCTTCTTTCTTCTCCATTAAAAGGAAGAAAATTATGAAAACAAAAGAAAATATTCAACGTTCAAGTCAAGTCCACCGCAAAATGAGCGCTGACATTAAAATTTTAAATCATGGCCGCGATTAATTCATTTTTCCACGAAATCTGCCCATTTTGTGAAAATTACTTTGTAAGGATATTTTTTTGTCTACACTAATATAATAAAGAGGTAAAGTTTGTTTTTTTGTTTTTATGTTTTTTTGTTTGTAGGGGGTAATCTCTGGAACTACTGGTCCGATTGGAAAAAAATTAGCAACAATAGAAAGCTACTTTACTCCTGAGTGACATAGGCTATATTTTATGTACGCGGGCGAAGCCGCTGACAAAAGCTAGTATTTTATAAAGAAAATAAATATTGTTTATACATTTAAGCAAATGGATATGGGAAATTATAAGTCTAGCCACAAAATTATTTATTGGACACGGGATTAAACTTCAAATTTTATAACTAAGCAACGGGAAAATAACATAGCCTCTAATAAACTAATTCGACTTTTTTACAACGCCAACTAAATATGCTATAGAAAGCGTCAAGTAAAGATCTTCAATTATTGTGACTTAACCTTCTCATTTATACATTGCCACCTAATTTACTAACTCGGCCACGGATTTTACATCTCGTCACCATTTTACGTTTTACAGCTTCAAAGCACTGTCCTCAAAAAAATATAATTCAAGCTTCGACAGAAAACAACTTATCATGTATATAATACATCATATTCTTTTATCGCTAAAACTGATACTAAAATTAGAGTTGTAATGGATATCATTACATAATATATAACAAAGACGTTTCCCGCTGTAAAACTTTAAAACTATGCAATGGATGCGGTTTGTTTAATAGATAGTGATTCAAGAGGAAGGTTTATATGTATAATACATGCATAATATGTATATTTCAATGAATTGATTTTCATTGATGGATTTATCCAAAAACTTTTAACTTTTAAATAGTTTATTAGTAATAGTAGCATAAAATGAATTGAGAGGGTTATATTGATTATTTTAGTTATTACTAGCTTTTGTCAGCGGCTTCGCCCGCGTACATAAAATATAGTCTATGTCACTCAGAAGTAAAGCAGCTTTCTATTATTGCTAAAATTTCTCCAATCGGACCAGTAGTTCCAGAGATTACTTCCTACAAACAAAAAAATTAAAAACAAAAACAAACTTTACCTCTTTATTATATTACTAGCTTCTGCCCGCGACTTCGTCTGCGGAAAATTTGTGAGACAAAAGTTGTGATAGCTCGGTTAATATCCATGTTATATAAATAATTTATAGCCTATGTCACTCAGGAGTAAAGCAGCTTTCTACTGTTGCTAAAATTTTTCCAATCGGACCAGTAGTTCCAGAGATTACCTCCTACAAACAAAAAAATAAAAAAACAAACTTTACCTCTTTATTATATTAGTGTAGATATAGTGTAGATAATCCATTAAAATGCACCTTAAAATAAAACATATATTAATCAACATACAACTTGGCACTAGCTTGGAAAATGTAATAACTATGGCGGGTTACGTTTGCATATCCCCCTTAAAAATATAAATGTCATTACAGACGATTAAACTTGTTAGGTCGTAATTAAATTTACAGTATTTTTTTTAGATATTCTTAAGGAAGATTGCAATATTGTAAAATCAAGTCTGCAGTTTTCAAAATCTTCAAAATATTTCAAAGTTCTAAATACGAAACATTTCGTGGTCTTCTTCAAGTTTTTCGTAGAACATGCTAAAGCAACTTGGATCTTACACTATTAGAATCCCTAGTGGTCTTTTTTAGAGTTCCGCACCTAAAAAGAAAAGAACGAAACCCTTATAGGATACCTTGGTTGTCCATCTGTCTGTCAAGACCCTTTATCTTGGGACGCGTGGCCTATATAGATTTAATTTCCACTTACTCACTTAATACCTCCACGCGTCTGCGGTCACTTAAAACTGTGATAAAACCAAATTTCTAAATTAATTAAAAAACGCTTATGTCTACATATTGGGAGGCATGAATCAAATAATGTGAGGGCGTGTCAGACTTTTACTAACTAAACCCCACTCCTGTTCCTTCTTTGCCTTCGTTCCAGGGCCCCGGGGTTCTCTTTCGCACAACTTATGGCCTGCATAGGCTTCGACCCTGCTGAGCCCCTACGGTTTTACTATGGTAACCTGGATAGAGCCCAAGACGTTGTTTGTCGTCGGCGAGCTACCCATTCCTTTCCGTCCACATACCCGCACGCTTACGACCTCCTTTGCAAGCATTACTACTTCGCAAAAGGATTCAAAGACGCCAAAAGGGGCCAGTTCACTTTGGATCCTGGTTTTCGGAATGTATCCCTGGAGTGCGCTGACCGCATTCAATTCTTGGGAGTTGGAATTTCCTCAAACCAGATTTTTGGGCGATTCATTGAGTCTTACAAGGTAGCTGCTAAGAAACTCGACGTTTTTGCAAAGGTCTGGCCGGCGGTACTTCACACCAAGAAAGCTTTTAACGTTATCTACAGCACAGTCCTACTCGTGTGTGTAGCTACATAATTATATGGGTTGGGGCTGCAAAATGACACCTAGCAGCTCTTGACTCGTTGGAAAGGCATACGAAGAGACTTTGTTTTCTTTTTTTTTCTTTCTTTCCTTGACCACAGGCGTAGGGTAGCCAGCCTTTCGGAATTTTACACGATGAATTGCACGACTTCATTTTCCCGTCTAATTTCTACCATTGGACAACCCGTCGTATGGCGAGTATCAAACCTTACGTTGTTTTTTTCTTTATTTCTTTACAGTCCGGACTAAGCGTTTTACCTTGTTGTTTATACCGCAAACATCGAAGGACCAATTTGTTACGGTCTTCCCATCCGATTATAATTCGGGTGACTTCAAGGCTAGAGTAAACAGGCTCTACAGTGCCCCTCACCATCAACAGTTGCGTCACTGCTTTCCATCAGGTGTAATCTCAGTCAAGCACTAGTTTATATCAAATAAAAAAGGGGGCCACCGAATCCCTAGTAGTCCTAGTAGTAATATTTGTACAAATGATTGCGCTAATCGCACTAACCATGTATTGGGTTTTTTTTTTTTTTTTTTTTTTTTATGGTAGGTGAAAATCATCCAATGACGAAACCCGCTCTTGGGTGGAGCGGGAGACTAGTGTCAGACTCTTACTGACTAAAAAACCTACCCCGTACCTTCCTTGCCCTATTCCTGGAGTCGAGGTAACAGTTTCCCACTTCCCTCTAGACTCCGGGAGGCTTCGACCCTGAAGGGCCCCTGCAGTTTGCTGACAACTCCTTGAGGCGCGCGGGAACGGTGCGCGCCGTTGACGACTAGGACTCGGTCTTACAGACGACCGGACGGCGAGCTACCCATTGCTCACCGTCCGCGAGCCAGTGTCTACGGTGGCCGGATATCGGCAGGATCGCGGCGGCGACGGCTACGGCGAGTACGCCGTTGCCTTTGCCTTATGCGGTCGGCCTCCTCCTTTACGAGCATTACTGCTTCGCAGAAGGAGGCGACCGCCCGCCATTCCTCTTCGCTGCGGACCATGGCCTGAACCAGGGCCCGGCGCGAGAGGTCGCCGCCGCCGATCACCCCCACGAGGACACGGCGATGCTCTTCCCAAGCAGGGCACACCTCCACCGTGTGCTCCACCGTGTCCTCCGGGCTCTCCTCACAGTGGCGACACCCGGACGTCTCCTCCGCACGAATCCGGTGCAGGAATCTCCCGAACTTCCCATGTCCGGTGAGAACCTGCGTCATGCGGAAGGTGAGGACGCCGTGAGGTCTATCCAGCCACGCCTCAAAGAGGGGCACTACCGCTGAGATTACGGTGTGCCCAGCGCTGGGTTGCGACAGTCGCTGTTTCCACTTCACCATGAGATCTCGCCGGAGCTCCTTCCGCCACGCCTCGACATGTTCGGGCAGCGGATCTTCGCCCCGGCGTTGCACCTCCACGCGCTGGTCGTGCATGCGTGCAAGGACTGTTGCCTCCAGATCCCACGGTGGTAGGCCAGCAAGGAGGCTCGCCGCCTCGCGGGACACCGTGCGGTATCCCCGCACCATCCGGATGGCCATGACCCTCTGGCAAGCGTTCAGCTGGGCCGCCGGGCGTTTACGCAGCAACCATGTATTGGGTGGGAATCAACCTCCGGCAACGCAGTCAGGGCCACTAATCCTTAGACCAGTCCAGCTAGTCTACAAATTTGTTGTATGGATTTGAACAGACCACTGAGTTCGTTTCGTTGTTTCTTCTCAGGATAGTCAAATAGAAAATTCATCTAGTTTAAACTGACAGAAAAATTAAGTTTTTAAAACCTATTTCAAAAACAAATATCATTTGTGGTACGCATCGTATCCGTCCGAATAACATCCTAAAAATATAACAAAGTAAAATTTTTATTATAGTCTGATTCCAAAAACGAATTTAACGAATAGACGAAGATAAAGCTGTCCAGGAGGGTAATTATCAAAGTTTTACTAATTTAAGTTAGATCAAAATGGAAAGAAGAAGAATAACTAGATCTGATTTGAATGACTTGTATAGTAGTACTCAATTCCTGTCACGAGGAATTCATTATCAAACTAAAAAGATAACGGTATCGCCAAAAAAGGAGAGCCGAACCCATAGATATGTCACGACGTCAAGAAGCAACGTCGCTTCCGCGGCAGCCGCCGCCGGAATTCTGATCCCGATTTTCGGTCACGCGGGCGAGCAATCAGTAGCTCGCTCTCCGACCGAGCCCAAGTCGTCGATGCAACAGCGCGAACTCATACCGCGTGCCTTAAGGATTGGTTAGCGATGGACCGATTTCTAAAAGGAAGGCCCCGGTATGTAGGACTAAGAAGGAACTGGATGGGTTTTTAGTCAGTTAAAGTCTGACACTCTCTCCTGCTTCGACCAAGGGTGGAAAATATCTTTGAATGATTTTTGCCCCCCAAAAAAAACCTCAAATCATACCAAACTTTTTAAAAGAATTGTAAAGTCATTAACACATAATTATGTGTCTCCCGACGGCATAGGCTTGAACCTAGATTTATCGATTCACATTTTAATAGCTATTTTTACTAGATAAATATGTTATTTAGGCTTTTTATTTCCTACGGTCTCCTGCGAAACAGCAATCAGTGTAAAGAAAATAGCTGGATATTGAGTAATTTTTTAGACTACTTCAACTTCAGATAATATTTTTCTTAATTTAGCAGTATTGTATGAACACTTTATAAACAAAAGTTGCCTACAAATATTTTCGGTTTTGAGCCCATTATGTCGCGCGGTGCTCCGAGCCCCCGACCCTTAGCCCCCGTACAATGTAAATAGCACGCGTGACAAATTAGCGATGTCCCGCTGTGCTCTTTAACATCGACACCCCTGGGGTCTTCCGATCAGCGGTGATTAGTCTTGATACTTGATCAGTAAAGGAAGAATGTAGATTAGGCATCCACCAATGCGCACAAGATCGGCATAAAAAGGGTTGTTAATATTTTTTTTTTTAATCAATGTCCAACGACAGTCCTTGGGCGAGTCGGGAGAGCGTAATAGTCTGACTAAAATCCAGTCCTGTTCCTTCTTTGCCTTCGTCCAAGAAACCTGAGGTTTTATATCGCACAACCTCATGGCCCGAGTTGGCTTCGACCCTGCTGGGGACCTATGTGCCGTTGACGACGTGGGCTCAACTAACAACGGGTTAATATATTACAGTAATCACTGCTTTGTTTTTATCTTTCACTTGATCTAATGAACCATTCACTCCCACCAATATTCCTTCAGTTGCAGTATGCGTTCCAGAGCGTGGTAACTCTTTTCAACAATCCCATAAACCTTGGCATGCAACGGGTAATTACGCTGACCATCTTGACAACGCGCCATTAACTGGGTTTAGGACATTACCGGAATTTTACGCCAATGGTGGCCTGGACATCTAAGGCAGATGCCGAGCCGTGGATTGCTCCCACAGTCGGTCACAGTTGTTAAATCGTAGCTGGACGTGTCTATCGCTCTGTACATTGACCTGAACCAGGGCTGGAAACGAAAATTAACCTCCACGCAGATAATGTTATCTTGATCTCGTAATTTAGCAAATTTTTGATTTGCTAAAACCCAAAGCATAGGATTCATACATAGACAACTAATCAGCCATATGATTTAACTAGCGGCGGTATACCTAATCGACTCCCAAATGTACCAGTACCACTTTTGCGTATACGGGGATATTTTTAACACTGATAGACTCTCATTTCACCTGATGGTTGCGCCTAAACAATGAAGTGTTATGCAAAATCTTATTGCGATTACAGAATACCAAATTTCTACAGTAGTTTTTATAGTTTCTTACTTACGGACGGACAGATAGATAGACATGACGAATCTTGAACGGTTCCGTGTTTTGCCATTTGGCAATGAAACCCTAACGCTAAACAAAAGAGGTTCTACGTAGATTGTTGAAAGTATCAAATGTGTTTAATCGCAGTATAATCATTAATGTTATCGTAAGGGTTGTCCCGTCAGTGTGTGCTCACAATAACGACAATCACTGCTAACCAGACGACGCTGAGAACATCCCAATTTGTATCTATTCTTTTGTAATCACAGTATTAAATTAAAGGTCTTGGTTATCAAGACGCAATGTCGAATTTGAGATATCTCTAAACAAGATGTCATACCAGAACAGAAGGATTTATTTGATGTTAGAATAGAATAAAGTTTACTGTAAATAGTAACAAAACTTACTCAAACTTATATCGATAGATATAATCGCGAATTTATGTACGCCGATGACTTGAAATTAGCATTTAAAATTGATTCTTCAAAAGATAGAGAGCTCCTGCAACACGATGTTAATCAGGTGATTGAATGGTGTCGAAACAATAAAATGCAGTTAAACTCAAAAAAATGTTATCATGTAAAATACACACGGAACATTAACTCCATCGAAACTGAGTACTTTATAAAACAAGACAAGGTCCAACAAGCAGAAACCATCAGGGACTTAGGAGTACTCTTCGATAGGAAAGTAAGCTTTGTACCCCACATCGAAAACATAATTAAGAGAGCTTCCAAAATGGTAGGATTCTTAATTCGCAACACGAAAGATTTTCGCAAAGCTAGCACAAAAATAATGTTGTATAATAGTCTCGTGCGAAGTATTTTGGAGTACTGTAGCGTTGTATGGAGGCCTCACTTCGCCACCCATATTCTGAGGATTGAGCGTGTACAAAAGCGCTTTATGTGGCATTTAGCTTTTTGTGAGGGGAAACACAAGTCATCATTACCCTCATACAAGTCTCGGCTGCAACATTTCAGAATGCAACCCCTATCTGCACGTGGAGATATTGCTGATCTCTTATTTTTATTCAAATTGTTGCGTAACAAAATTGATTGTCCCGACTTACTTAGCCTAATTAGATTTCGTGCGCCAGCTAGATATCCTAGGAATAGCATAACACCCCTGTGCCCGCCATATCGAAGGTCTGTACTTGGTGCAAACTCACCAATACCTAGGTTATGCAAAATCCTAAATGGCTATAGTGACTTATTAGATATACACCACGCCCATGTAACTGCAGTTCATAGAGTCATCTTATTGAGCAATCATACGACACACTTGTAGAGATATTCCTGTTTACACTTCGATGTTTTTTTATTTTTTTATTTTTACTTAATTTTTTTGCTGTACAAAAATTTTTTTTTTTTTTTTCATAAAAAAACCATTGTGAAAATTGTAATCTACTTTAAAATCTATAATTAGTTAATTTTATTAATTGTGTAATTGGATAGATTAATTTTGTAGGTCGACTGTTTATTTATGTTATATTTTTATAAATTCTATTTTTTTTTTTGTGATTATTTTTAAGTGTCCTTATGTACCAAGTTTTGTTTATGGTGTACCTACAATAAAGAGTATATCTATCTATCTATCTATCTATCTATCTATCTATACCTATCATGTACTTGTTGATGCATTTGGATATTTCAAATTTTTATTTATTGCCACAGTTCAGTATTATTGTTTATATTTTATATAAAAAAAAATGTAGATGTTTTTATATTGCTGTTGTTATTAGTTTCTGTATAAATTGTTATTTTATTTTAAATGTGATTTGCAAGCTATTTCCATTTCATTTATTATTTAATTTAATTTTAATTTGTACATTGTTTAATAATTTATCAAGTAATTTAATTTAATTTAATATTAATTTAATTTTCATAGTCACATAATGCGTTAAGAATATTTTAAATTTTAATAATTTAATGATTTTACCACTGTTTTCTGTGCTAGCGGTGTTAACCTATAATTAATTGTTGCACCCGCAATTGTATCCAACTGTAAATGTTAGTTGTTAGTGTACTGGTTGTTGGTTAACCTAAATAAAAATAAATAAATAAATAAACAGTGAGCAAACAACCTTACGATTATTTTAAAATTACACAAAAGGTTTCCTTAAACTCTTGAGCCCTAAGCGAACGCCGGCGTACGCACACCTATTGTATTTTTATTATATTTCTAATTACGGTATTCAAAAGGTAAAACTAATTCCAAACTAATTTTGTCCAAGTATATTAAAAGTGTCTTTTCAATACACTTACTGAAAACTGAAAACTGCCACTTATCCGACTATGATTAGGTTCAACATGACATGTGTACCATGTGTGTACCTATCACCCGCGTGCTGTTGTTTCATTTATCACTAGCTTTTGTCAGCGGCTTCGCCCGCGTACATAAAATATAGCCTATGTCACTCAGGAATAAAGCAGCTTTCTATTGTTACTAATTTTTTTCCAATCGGACCAGTAGTTCCAGAGATTACCCCCTACAAACAAAAACACAAAGATACAAAAAACAAACTTTACCTATTTATTATATTAGTGTAGATAACAAGGGCTTTTTTATTCCTTCCTTATCGTAACGGTCAAGGATGTTTTTTTTTTAAAGCAAAGAGGCGCATATTTTTAAGGCTTTAATATTTAATTAAAATTAAAATCGTGTCTTTTAAAAGAATATAATAAATAAAAATGATTATTTATTCAATAATTTGTTATTTTGTTGGTAATAACAAATTATTGGATAAGTAAACATTTATCTGTATTCTAAATTCAATTTTTTTTTAATTTCTATTCTTAATATAAGTAGAATGCATAACGGTTTGATGCCTTTACTTCTTTTTCAATACACTTACTCGAAAACTGCCTCTTATCGCACTCCTATTAGGTTCAATATAGCATGTATATCACCCAAGTGCTTTTTTGAGTTTATCACAACAAGGGCTTTTTTATTCCTTCCTTATCGTCACGGTCACGGGTGATTATTTTGTTTTACCAGCGACACTGGGCGTCCCCCAGTGTCGCTGGACGACCCCACGAAATTAGAAACTGACCAGAGCAGATTTTAATGCTATACTTATATATTTCTTATATTTCTACTGTATGTTTGAGATACGATTAAAAATTTTTTCTTTCTTTCTTAATTTCACAAGTCGTAAGTGTATTGAAAAACGTCGTTTGACACACGTGCAGATTTGTCATTGCAGCCCTCGGCTCCATAACACACTCGCCTACGGCTCGTGCGAATTTCGCCTCGGTCGCAATGACAAACTTCCTGCACTTGTATCAAAATGTACTATTTCATCCTGCAAAGATTAAGCGCGAGAAAAAAGTCTAATACGAGTAGTTTTACTAACTTATTTATTGTTGTTAGTTGTGAAAAAATAGTTGAATGAAAGAATATTTTAGCCATTAAGCCGCCGCCGGAAATTTTCTACAGTAAGAAATTAACAAAAATGCGTCGTAATTTTTAAAGAAAGTATTTGTTTTGTTTGTAAGTGTATTGAAAAACGTTGTTTGATAAACGTGCTTTGTCACTTGTATCAAAATGTACTATAGGTTGTTATAAGAACATGCTATCGTAGTTCACTTACTTGAGATTTGTGTTCTATACTTATAAAATGCTTTCTCCTGAATAACTGACGGATCAACACACAACCTAAACCACTGATCGTAACGACCTCAAACTCGGAGGCTGATGTTCTTTATATAACGCAGGCATACAATAGGAAAGGATTATTCGAAAGTCTACCCCTAAGAGGGGAAAGAAAGCGCAAAGTTCATATGTTTCTTTATATACAAATGAGGAGAGACAGTTGAGGGAAAGTAAGGGAAAGTACGCGTAGGAAAGATTTTCAAAGCAAGACAATACCTCAGCTTAATATTGTTCAACATAGTCCTCAATATCAAGCAGTGCGAATTTTTTAACAGGTTGCCCTTGGACTTAAAGAGTATAATTTACACGAGCTCGTTCAAGTCAAAGCTCAAAGCTTTCCTTTTGGAGAAATGTCTTTATTCGGTGGATGATGATATATCGACAATTTAAAATGACATTAATTTTCAAAACTTATTACATTAATTACTGTGAGACTGATTAAGATAAAATTATTTTAAAAATTTATGTAAAAATGTGGTGACATTAAATTTTATTTTATTTTGTACTTAGAATTTTGATTATTGTAATTGTATTTATATTTCTTATTAATGTAATTGTATTTAATTTATAATTTTAAAATTTGTATGTAATTTCAAACACAATATAAATTGTTAATGAATAAAGTTGAATTGAATTGAATTGAATATGAACTTTGCGCCCTTTCTTACCCTCTCCTACTTTTACACGGGCATTCTCGTTATATTTTTAGACTGTAGTCTAGCCTTACATGATCACATCCCACACGATTTCAGGTTCTATAAATAACTAACTTGAACGTAGAGTAACTTTACCGTCTCTCCTTTTCGACTAATTACGTTACAGGTTGACTATAAAAGATCGTTATTCGAATCGATAAGGGAGACAACTCACTAAGCGGTTTTCTCAGGTTGTGAGCACGCAGCTTCTGTAGAACGCAAATATATATGCCCGCATGCTCTGCTGTCGGTTTGCGGAGACCGCGTAGTGGCTGGCTAAAATCGAAATCAGATGACGGTCGGAAATCACAGCCGTTACTCGTAGCGGCGATGGCGGCGTCGTATCTACTGTGTCTTTTGAAATTAAATTGCAGTGTCCTCTACCACAGCGTCCGCGGGAATAAACCGCTTGGAGAGTTCAGTGCCTAAGACTTGGCGGTCTTGAGAATTAATAGTGTAACTGTAACAATGGCCACATCAGGCCAGGTTGTTCATACCAGGTTGCCTGGAAGAAACCGCCGAGTGCTATAAGGCCGCCGATAATTACTATTATAGCTAGCCTGTGCTGTCCCACGGCTGGGCAAAGGCCTCTCTCCATACCTTCCAGTTATCTCGGTTACTCGCTTTATCGTTCCAATTCCCAAGGAAGGCATCCAGGTCGTCCCGCCATCTCTTTCATGGTCTCCGATTGTATGTTTTTATAATAAATTTTTCTTTCAATATATTTTAGCCTTGGTGTACAAGAAAGTAAAAAATAAATAAATAATAAATGCCTAGAATTCATTGAGTTGAGTGAAATGTTAAGTTCCTGTTAAAATAGTATATTATGGTGTACACTTAACTAAATGTCCTTCAATAAAACCAGACAAAGTCTCGTAATACTTAATAGAATGTATTTCACGAAGAATTTCTAAAAGATATTTCGTAATAAACAGATAACGATAACTCCCGCTGTGAGGAAAAGCTGACGTTTTGATAGCAATCGTAATAGAGCTCATTGCAGACGTAACCGACCAATTTAATGTCAATACTCACTGATTATCTATGATGTTTCATGATGTCATAATACTTGTGAATCGATCTCATTTACTGAAGCAAAGAAAATGCCTATAAAAAGACATTACTTAATAATAAACTTGATTTACGTAATATCTCCACTAACACTTTTGTATGCTTAAAAACTGTTCTGATGTTATTTTTTTGGATACACAAAATCTTGTGGCTACTATCTAGGCATATATGAAAAACAAAACATTTTGTGTAGAGCTGAATAAGTGTGCAATACTCACACTTATTCAGCTCTCTTTAGCTTATGCGACAAACTTTAAACAACGATTTTGTATGGAGACGCCTACGAATCCGTCCAGCTTTCCGCGTATTTTCAACTTTCGCGGCAAACGAACATAAAATGAGGACAATTAATGCGAGTGCCATATATAGATTTCAGCGCTGTTCTGCTGCGTTCAGCGCTGTTCCGCCGCATTCAGCGTCGAACGCGGAGCAACAGCGCCAATATAACAATTATCGGAGGCTTAATTTAAACAAAATCTTTTCACAAGTAAGCACAAGGAATGCATATCTACAGCATTTATTCTACCTATACTGACTGACTAAGTAGTAACAATTAAATTATCCAAATAGCGTCAAGTAAGTCGTAGAGAAGACATGAGTGGAGCCCCAATAAACGTCACTTTTTAATTGAACAATACATAATAATGGTAATTAAAAAGAGCGCATCTAGAGCGACATTACGGATACAATACTAGATAATATTCCAGCAATCAAAAATTATTTTCTCAACTCCAATAAAATACTCGATAAACAAAACGAACAATACTCGAATTTGATTGGACAAAACAAATTAAAAGTCGTTAATTTGAACTTTGAATAGAGAAGCGTGGAGTCAATCGGTGCTCGACCGCGGCGCGTGGCGGTCGCGTGCGCCCGTGAGTGGCGCCGTGCTGCGCTGAAGAGCATATGCAGCGGCATTGTCTGGCGTTGTCTAGCGTTGACTGTTATGATGTAATACATATATTTAATATGATTACGACTTCTGAAATAATTTTTGCAAAATATACTCTTTTTAACGGGTGTAAATCAAACTAACTCGTTTTTTAATAACATCATTCGCCTCTAAAAATCTACATTGCCCTCGAAATTATTATTGCATAGCATTGCTTTGCATCAGCCTTAAGGTTTTCCCACTGCTGGGACTCGACCTCCTTTCTAGAAGAAAGTACGAGTCGTAATCCACCACGTAAACCCAGTGGGGTTAAGTGGATGTCACCTGTCTTCTAAATGTTTGGTTCTAGGACATGCCGGTTTCCTCACGATGTTTACCTTCACGGTTTTGAGAGGAATGGTGATGAAATAAATTACACAAAGTAAAGCGCCTGGTTTGAACCTGCGATTTACAATTCGTTAGTCAAGGCCGTCTTCTATGTCAGTCACTTTCCTGGTGGTTATAAAAAAAATACTACACGAAGGCTAAGGTGGGATCTCCGCTCCGTTTCTGCACGAGCCTTCTAAGCTAACCTATCTGTGTCGGAATGTCTACAATTCCGAGTTCGCTTTGCTCGCCCTTAGACTAAGAATATTTTAATTTTACTATGTGGTAAAAAAGACGAAGGGACTCCTTTTGGCGGTGTACAGACACCCTTGTGTTTTGGCGCAGTTGAATCCTAGATTCATCCCACTTGGACACTACCTGAATTGAGACATTCGTATGCCTTACCATAGTCTCTTTTTCAAAGTGGATTAGCACCTTACTAGATTAGCCCGAACACGTGGCAAGTATCTCAATTTTACTACCATCTGCATAGCCAAAGATTCCAGGCACTAGCAGATTATTGATATACAGCAGGAAGAGAGTTGCAGAGAGAACAGACCTCAGAGGAACTACGGCGTGGGCTCTGATGAGCATCCATCGACAACGACTCGGAGAGACCGTTCACTCAAGAAGTTTTTTACCTACATATTATCTTCTCCTTTACCCGTTACATAGTAAATTAAAAGTGTGTCCAATAAAGAAACGCGTGGTTTGACTTGTAACTTTTGTTTTTACGGTTCCGTAGTCAACAAGGAACCCTTATAGTTTCGCCATGTCTGTCTGTCCGTCCGCGGATAATCTCAGCGACCGTTAGCACTAGAATGCTAAAATTTGTTATCAATATGTATATCAATCACGCCGACAAAGTGCAAAAATATAAAGTGGTAAAAATGTTTTATTAGGGTACCTCCCCTAAACATGTAAAGTGGGAGTGATTTTTTTTTTTATTTCGACCATTACGTGGGACATATTGTTGGACAGGTATTAAAAAATAAGTAAGGGTCCCGTAATAGTACATTGTTATACGAGGGATGAAAGTTAGTTATTTAGTCCCGAGAAATTTCTTGGCGACCGAGCGACAGCGAGGTCGCTAATAGTTCGAGGGACTAAATAACTCTTTAACCCGAGGTAAACACTGTGCTTTTCATTACGAATACGAGGAAAATAAAAATAATAATAAAAACCTGAATCGTCGTCAAATGTCTTCGTATGTTTTTAGGTAGGTAAGTATATTTCTTTTGATTTAGGCGGTAAGCGGTTTTTTCGTCTTAAGAATCTTGCGTTAAATTTATAACTGAAGCTGATGAGCTTATCGTGTACAAATTTCTTATTACAGAGATTTAGCAAAATGTAAACAAATTTCTACACCTCAAAAAAAAAATAAAAAAAGACCAAATCGGCCACAGATTATAGAGATACTTTACCCGCCTTTTTTTTTAGTCGTCGTCTGGCTATTCAATCAATATTATTCATTTTATCATTGTAAAAATTGGTCAGGTCAACATTTTTTTCAAATATAATATTAGTTTTAATGAAATAATTGAAAGTAAATTAAAATAAAGTCAATAAAAAAAAGTATTCTTAAATTATTTATATCTCTATGTCATTTTAATTGTACTGGCAGTATAAAAATTCGGGTCACGGTTCAATAGAAATGTCAAAATAGAACCAGTTTTTTTTTAAATATTTGCTGTCTAAATATTAAAAAAACAACTGTCAGTTGTAAAGTAAAACTCCCTAGGGAGTAAAAGTACTTCTTCCAACCCTGTCCGCAGGCAACTTTACACCTACTTTCAGAGTATGAGTAATGAAAAACAGTTTTTTGATAATGTATTTAAATATTTTCGGAAATAATCGCTCCAATAGCAAAAAACAATGTATCCCCCCTCTAACTTTAAAACCATAAATTTCGAAAATATGAAAAAAATCCATTGAAAATTTAGTCAGTAGACTTGGGAGTGAATGAAAAAGGAGATACTTATTCTCAACCATATTACTTAGACTGCAGAGTAAAGTTTAATAGTATCTCCTCAACTGTTCTCTAGTTGCCACGCTGGAGTCTCCAGAAGGTTGGCTACTGATTGTAAGGAGATCGGAGGCATTACCCTCGGCGAGACAAGCTTGACTAATCTCCATCTTTTCTACTTAAGAACAAACTTCAAAGCATGCCACAAGAGAGAGGGAGGAGTCAGACTGTTATTTACTAAAACCACGCCTATGTTTCTTCAATTGCCTTTTGCGTTCCAGGACCATAGTATACCTGTTTTTTATATTTCTATGATAGTATACCGTTTTGAGAACCAATCCTATGGCTACATTAGGCTTCGCGACGGGAGGTACGCAATGGGCACCTAACACGTTAATTTTTTTTTGTTGAAACTAAATTAACGCAAGCAATTGCTGGGGCAAGTGCTAAGTTAAGTTTTTACAATATTGATAGGCACGGGTAGACAGATCAGTCGCCATAGAACTAAGTAGGTAAGTTCAGAGTAAGTAATCAAGTACGACATACAAAACTGTTTTTTGCCACCATTTCGATTAAATATGTTTTATTGTTGTCTGATATCCATTTTTAATTAAAAAGTTTTATTTAGTTTTTAAAACCAATCAAAATTACGAATGATCAATGATCATAATCATCATGATCTTTTAGTGATATGACACTATTATTTTCGTGTGTTCAATAACAAACAAAAACAAACTTTTTATTGGTTATCGAATCAATTAAGCTAACTCACAATGTTTTACAGATCCTCAAATTGGTTATTCAGTATATTTATTATAATTATTTAAGGAAACTTTTCGCGGTCAGTATTAAACACAAAAACGTAGAATATTGATTAATTCCTTAATGGGACACTTATTAAACTATGCGGCAGATAAAAACACGATAAGTAGAATTATAACTATTTGGTTTTATTAGAGTTATCTGTGGATAAATTTTGTAGGGTACATTTGACTCCCAAATTAAGACTGTAGCCTAATTCTCGTAATCAAAACCATAGCGATATCGTAGCGACTTTGACATTTTCGTATTCACATCCATTAATCGAGTTTGAAAGACACCGATTTTAAACTCGTTCGAGAGTCGTTGCAGCGTATTCAGCTATTTCAATCGTCGTCGGATAGGACGTCAACGGCTAAACGTCAAATATTGTGGTTCAAATATCGTGAATACCGATTTTGGATAGGACTACGATCGAACGACAATGGAACGACAATGGAATTTGGATTGTTTAATTTTACGTGAATTAGGACACTGATCGAAATGAGAGTTGATAAATATACTGCACTAGCTTCTGCCCGCTCCCGGCAACAGAAAAATGTGATAAATGAAGATCCGTTCGTCCGATTTAGTATAAACTCTATATAAACCATCTACTAAATAGTCCAAACAAAGCCTAAACATTTGGTTTGGATAGGTGAGCCCGTTCATGAGTTATAAAATTACAACGAAAAGTGGCATTGATTTTTATTTATATTGATAAAGTCAAAGTATTTTATTTCACATAGGCCTACGTTTTACAAGTGCCTGTAAAACGTCAGAAATATAAATATTTGTAATATTTATCTTTACCAAATACTGACTGAATAATTGCTATGTGAATAACTGGTCATTTCTCACACCACGCAGACACGTTCTGTCAGCGAAGTGGTCAAAAGTGGTCGTTAGCAGTCGATCAACTTTTAAAAAGAATAGTTTTGTCTCAAGAGTCCTCAGCTGAGCCTCACGGCTCGAAAGTTGCAGAAATGAAGAAACGGCACGTTCCTCTCGATGTTTTAAACACAATTTTATAACGGATAAGGAACGGTCAGTTTAAACTGAATCTTGATTTTGACTGTGATTTAGAACCAAATTTACCAATGAAACTAATCACACACACATCACACATCTGAGACAGTTTGAGCGTCTAATATATAATAAGATTATCACCTCATTTTGCGTTTAAAAGAAAATAGTAATAGTTTAGTTTTGTTGGTGAATTCAGTCCTTAAAAGTATAATATTCCTAAAATTAACCTACATTACTATGTTTTAACACCAATCACGATATTACTTACATAATTATTTAGAGCAGTGTACGTTCCGTTATGCATAAGCTGTGTGTATGCTACCCAAAGACTATTTAATTCTCTTTGATGCTGCCTATAATAATGTACACAGTATTAAGGTTAGGTATACTAATTTTAATTTCTGTAACACTTGTTGGTGATCTTTAAATCTATACATATAAAAGGGGAAACTGACTGACATATTAACGCACAGCCGAAACTACTGGGACTAGGAGCGTGTAATTTGTACACAAGGCTTCCTTTTATGGCGTAAGCGAGCAATAAGAAAGGATTTTCCGAAATTCACCCCCTAAAGGGATCAAACGGGGGTCAAAAGTTGGTATGGAAAAACCTGCTTACTGGCGGGTGAAGCTGCGGACAGAAAGCTAGTAATAAATATATGGATACCTCAAACAAAAACAAGAAGCCAGATTAAAAATGTAAATAAATTCAACAATACGTAGAGACCTCGTTACCTTTCTTTATTGCCCCTCTCCTCACGAGTACGTCGTGCAAATGGCAGGAGACACATGAAACATTCATTAAACACGGCTAATTACTCTGTTGAGATGGTTTATTAGTTGGTAATGCATGCACCGCATCAGCTAACTCCGGGTAACGCGGGCTCCTCGCGCTAATGTATGCGAGTGCAGGGCGCGCGCACAAAATGGCGGCTTATTAACGTCGCATCGCGCACTTAGACACGTAGGCTCGGCTGGTGATAATGCGATTATGTTGCATTCACTATCTTCACACTACTGGTCTAGGCCCGGACCTAGCCTCTTCCTAACTCAGTATAGACACACTGTGTCTACATTCCTCATCCAACTCTCCTGTGGCAGGTCTGCTGGAAGAAATTTCGTTAGAAATAAGGAGCACCTTTGTATTCTTCAATCTGTATTTGTTATTTTCTTTTTGTAAATGTTTGTGTGTACATAAATAAATTATATATTGTAAAACTACTACAAACTCGTTAGATTTTCATCTGGTCATGAGTCTAAGTCGGCTCGTAGGGACTCTGCAAAAGGCCTACTGGGGCCCAGGGTCTCTTTCTGAAAGAAAGGTTTGGTCCCAGTGCAAAGGGCAAATGAGGAACAGAGTGGGGTGTTTAATCAGTAAGAGACACTGTTTCCCGCTCCGCCCAAGAGCGGGATTAAATAAAAGCCTAAGTCGGCTATGAAGAAGTAGTGAATAATTTATGCATACCGACATAACCCAATTTTAAAGATAAGTGCTTACAAGGAGAAGTGCAAAGGAGTTGCACCTCGCAGTTATCGCAGCGCCACCTTTGTGTATGTAAGAATTGTTGCCTCTAATCCCAGTGGTAGGATTGCAAGAACGCTCGCCAATTATTGCCATAATTATGTGAAACTGGCTAGAAAGACGGCAATACTTTCGGGCTGAAACAGATACTATCCAAGTGTTCCACATCCAGCGCCCATGCTTCGAGAACTATCTACTATCTACTCGTGCCACATAGGCCGGGACCTGACGCATGCTTGCCACCGTTGTGGCAACTGCTACGACAGCAGATCTTGATCAGTGCCCACTTTGGGTAGTGCTGAGCCGTAACCGTTCGCTTTCGAACGTTGTTTTGTCCACGGTAGAAGACCAGAGCGCACACAAAAGAAATTTTCTTGAGTGGAAGAACAAAACCTCCTCCTTTCCTATCCATAATAATCGCGGGGCGTTCTCCAGTAACCATAGGATGTTGCCTGCTGGCATTCTGACTCCAGCAGATCATATCACAGGTTTGTTGTCTGCAACAGACTTGGAGTGTTTGTCGCCTGAACAATGAAACACGTAAGATGGCGTCGCCTTAACTTCCACTGTGATGTGACTCTGTAGGTTAGTTTCAGCCAACAGCAGCCACATGAAGAAGGTGACGGGTTTCGCATGAATCCATGGTGAAATTACCTCACCGGGGGAACGACACTAAATGCGCGAGCATTTCACGCCTATCTTATCGAACAAAGGCAACTGAAGAACGCCCTGTTATTTTAGTCAGTAAAAACCTGACAACTTTCAGCGCCGCTAAAACAAGTTGTATTATTATTATTTGATATTAAACTCTTACACCCGATTTCCGAGAGCCCGATCAACTTAAAAATCAACTAACTGGGTGTTAAATCTCTTGTTAAGTGTCAAATGGCAGCGTAGTCAAATCAAACCAACCAACCCAAATTAATTTGACAGAGCTGTTAATTTAACAGTTGTACCAGGTGAATCGTGGACCGATGACCTGATCAGGGTTGCTGGAAGCCGATGGATGCAAGACGCACAAGACCAGTCTTTGTAGTGGCGCTTAGGGGAGGCCTATGTCCAGCAGAGGACGTCTTTCGGCTGAAATGGTGATGATGATGACCAGTTGAATGAAAATTTGATTGGGCTTTCAGAAACTCGGTGTTAGTCTGCACGACAGACGAAGTTTCTTTTTTTTACTCTAAGTTGGGTTATACGAATCTTAGAATGCCCATAAAATAATAATGTTAGTTTATTAATTGCATTAAGGTCAACTGCTAGTATAGTTTGGCTATTATGACCTTGGACTTTGCAGTACCACCTCGAGTCCCAACTACCGGGTCGTCTCCACGATTGTCACAACCCCGCGGCACTAGTTCGGCCGCCGCCTGGTGTGTCTTACCGTTCACCAAGACCAGCGTGTTGCCAGCGTAGCAGACACGCTGACCCTACTAGTAAGGTCGCCGGGCAGTCAACGCAGTCGAAGCCGATCTCTGCAAGGGCGGTCGCAGAAGACAAACAATCGAACCGTATTGAAGGATCGAACTATTACTTAAAAAGACGCTACTAAATATCGGGAACCGAAATAACATTATTTCGTTTATATAATCTAAATATATAATACAACAACAAGTGCGAGCATGGAATTTAAGCACGCTATTCGTCTTATAAAATAAGTGAGAATAATACAGATTACGCGCACCGTAACCGTTGCTACGTGGATGCTACGCGGGTGCTACGAAACTGCTACGCGACTACACGACCCGCTACGCTTGCTTGAAACAGTAAGTTTTTCTTCTTGTAAACTAGCGCATTTTCTTTCTGGTCAAAAAAGTTATGATAAACTAGATTTTGCCCGCTGCTTCGCTCCCGCCACCCTCCAACCGCTCGACCAATTTTGTGCAAACTTCACATAAACCATCTACTAAATAGTCCGAACAAACCCTGAAAATTCGGTTTGTATAAGTGAGCCCATTCTTGAGTTATAAAGTGACAACGAAAAATGCCACTTATTTTTATATATTAAAATTATGATAAATTGTGTACCTACACGCTTTCACTCTTAAATAAATGCTGTCCACAAGGGGAATTGATCCTGTATCGTGGGCGCATTTGCAAACATGTAAACTCACATACATAACCCGAGATAATTAACTGTAGACCATAAAAATGTTAGTTTGCTTAATTTTTGGTTTAATGCTATAGTAATTTTATTATTTATGTGTATGTTATTCATTTATTTTCCGTTTTAGTACCAATAGCGCGTTACCCTCTAATATTGTTACGAGCCGAATTGTTACTTTTCCGTTAAAAACATTCCATTAAAATAACACTTTTAATGTATTCGTACAAACCAATTTTATTTTGGTAAAATTCAAAGGTAAGATAGTGGTCAAACGTGAAAAAAAAAACGAACGAAAAAATCTGAATCCACATCACTGTCCACGTACGAACTTTACCCCAGTTTGTTCATTTACTAATAAAATTTATCACACCATAAAAAAAATAATACGTGTTAACAATCAGCAAAAATGTGTCGTTTACTTTGCAATGCAATTTTTTTTCGCGTATAAATGATCATTACTTTTAAAACTTTTAGAGGTAAGATACTTACCCAGCGCAGCCGCCGCTCCAGGCCTCAACACATCTCCAAGCAGATCTTTTATTAGAAACGACTTGTGACTGTCCTGCATCCGCGAATCCATTTTTATATCACTTTGATAAATATTTGAAACAAATATCCAACACTTTTATGGGTAGTTCAAAATCACATAACTTTAATATGAATAAATCAAAACTCATCAAAACTTTCTAGTGTTAGTTCATTTGACATATATTTTAATTATGGCAACATATTTTCCAAAGTTGTTACTCATAGACCATACAATAATCAAAAGTAACGTATAAACAGCCTGCACTTTCCCGCGCTTTCGACATTACTGTCCGCCATATTCGCAAAACAGTCGTTGAATCGCGAAAATCTTTTCATTTAGCTACGCCCTACCCCTAACCGATGTTACATACATTTTCTTGTGGTTTTGGACCAAAATACCGCTTAAACGGGGTTTAAATCGCGTTTAGCATGCGCGGCGGCGCCGGGCGTGGTCTGCGGGCTCCTCCCCGGCGGCGCGCGCCAATCGCAGCGAGACGCAGGGTTTACAGCCGACTGACTCGTAAAGTACGCATCGACTAAGGGTTTAGACTTGTAGTTATTGAGTTGGGTTTTTTAAAAGACCGTTTTGAATGTAAATCGAAAAGTTAAGCGGGGTAAAGAGCTGCCCGCGGTTCTCCAATTACATTGATAGTTGTTGTGGAGTGGAGCGGCCGCGGCGGGGGCACGAGTTTACTTTTTGTATTTTAGTAATGTTGTGGTTCGTTTCCGTAATGTTTGAACTTGAAGCGTGACTTTTACATACTTACTTTTATAATCGAATTACACATTATAAAACAAACTTCTCACTGCATTTATTTGTCTGTTTGAACACGACAAACTCAAAAATTAGGTAGATACTAAACTAATTTTCGCCCTAAGATACTCGTAGAGTATAGGTACCTCTATTTATGAGGAAGGTTTAAATATATGATACATGCATATCACGTGAAGGTTTACTGTATTATAAAGAAAATACGAGAATTTCAAGGATTTCTAACACCCTACGGGTACCGCCGGGTGGAGCACACAGTAAAGGTGTGCTCCGCTTGGGAAGACCATCGCCGTGTCCTCGTAAGGGAAATAGGTGGCGATGAAACTCACGCCGGGCCTTGGTTCAGGCCATGGTCCGAAGCGAGGAGGAATGGCCTTCTGCGGAGCAGTAATGCTAGCAAAGGAAGAGGCCAGCAGCATCAGGCAAAGGCAGCGGCGCTCACGCCTTCGCCGCCTACGTGTCGCCTATCCCGATTTTTGGTCACCGTGGGGCGGCGAGCAATGTGTAGCTCGCTCGCTGGGGAGCTACTAGGGCCAAAGATCGATTCTTAAAAGGGAGTTTCGGCCCCGGTATAAAAAGCAAAAAAGGAACAGAAGTAGGTTTTTAGTCAGTAAAAATCTGATAATTATCTCACTGAAAAAAAGCAGCGGACTATCTCGGTACGTGTTTTGCTCCTCGGGCTCTCATACTTTACTCACCTACTTTATTTCATACCCTTAAGGAAGTATGTTTCTTATTGAATAGTCAAAAGGAAATCCAACCGATCTGAAGCGTTTTAAGTACTTAAGACTAGGTAGCTACTTTTTTATATTTTTTATCCTTTCGCTCAATCTTGAAGCTTGTTATTATGCATTAATCTATAAGGCGATTCTCACACTGCCCCGCATGATGCAGCGTGGCGCGTGGATGCGTGATCTTCCGTTGCTTGTAAGTATCTCCGTTTGTATGGAAAACACGCACAGTCCAACACACTGAAAATGCATCCACGCGCGTTCATGCGGATCACGCGCATATACGCGGAGAAACATGCACCCCCGCGCGTAGGTGCGGGGCGAGACGCAAGGTATGGCACACCGAATCCCGTAGTGCCGCGCGTGATTTTGAATGAAATGAGAGCCGCCGTGCGTGAATCTACAATCGCACCTACGCGCGTGTGTGCGTATAAAACACGCACGATGATGCAAATTTGCACTCCCGCAAGAACGCGCGTAAATACGTTGAAACGCAACATGCAGCATGATGCGGGGCAGTGTGTGAACCGCCTAAAGCAGGTTATTTTAATTTCGGCACGACTGATCCGAACGAAAATAGAACCCATTAAGTTATTTACTTCGTTAATGCAAAAAGAGAATAAGTACAAAAATAAAAAACATTAAAAAAAACAAGTAGTTGTGTAATGCAGGTGGTATGGTGGTCGAGGCGGTATTAAGAAGACCCGAATCCTGGCGAAGGTATTAAAAGAGCCAAGAACGGTAACCATTCATAACTTACGTGTATTCATACGACGTTTTTCAATATTATATATATTCGAATTTTCAATACACTCGAAACTATTCGAAAACTGACTCATAAAGCACTATGATTAGGTCCAATATGGCATGTATATTACCCGCGTGCTTTTTTTTTCATTTTTATTTCGTCAGAGATATTTTTAAGGTTTTAATTTTTAAAGAAAAATAAAATTAAGTTTTTGAACAGAATATAATAAATAGACAATAAATAAGCAATAATTTGTACCAACAAATTAACATTTATCTTTGTTCTAAATTCAAAAATATTTAAATTTATTATTTAAATATTAAGTAGAATGTATAACGGTTTGATAGGTACCTTTGCTTCTCCTTCACACTGCAAAGGTTAAGGCGCTGCCTATACCGGGCACCGTAAAAACGTCCTCTTTTTCGTTGCGAAGTTAGCCGTATTGCTACACAGTACTAACACCAAAAAAATACAGTGTATAGTCTAATATATAAGTAAAAGACTTATGCAAAAACATTTTCTAACAGATTCTCAAAAAAACATCGCAAGAAAGTACACGAAAACAATTTTTCATCTCGAAATACTGAGTATTTTGAGTCATAACTATTATTTTATTTGTAACTACCAAAATGGAAATTTAACCAACTAAAGAGAAATGTAAAAATATTTTAACAAATCGTTGTTCTTTTTTTTAAATAATAAAAAACTGCGAAAAATCCTTCATATTAGCAAACACGAGATTCAACTAAAATCAAACGCATAGCCATTTTCAACCTTATTTGTTCGCAGCGATGCACCACCCGGAATTACCTAAAGATTTGCTGCTTACAGCGCCTTAAGCGCGGGAAAAAAATACCTACTATTAAAAGTTAAATATTATTACAATTAACTTATTTATTTGTGTTATTTGCGAAACAAAATGTTGTATTTAAGGTTTGAGGAGAAATCTTTAGACGCTACGCCGCCGCCGCCAAATATTGTGATTAAGATGAAAAATAAGTACTTACCATAGTATGCTGTATTTGCCTGTAATCTAAATCAAACCTAAAATGTACGGCAACTTTTCTTCAGTACGAAATGAGCAAAAAACTGTCGTAGTTTTCAAAGAGAGTACCTATTTTTTGTGCGTGCGAATTTGTCACTGCAGCCCTCGTCTTCATAACACACTCACCTACGACTCGTACGAATTCCACCTTGGTCACAATGACAAACTTTCCGTACTTGTATCAAAATGTACTATTTGCTAACTAGGTATAATTAGGTACAATAATAAAATGTTTCATACCTAGTATGGCGGCAAAAAATAAAATTTGTTTTTTTTTTTTTTCTCCCGCTCCGTAGATAGGAGAGTGTTGTGGCTAGCACTCTTGTGCATCCGCCAGCGTCAAGTTGTTAGGCGAGTAGATTGTTGTTTATTTTGTTTGGGTAGGTTTTGAAAGAAAAGGTAGGGAAACATAACACGCGAAAAATTATGGAATTTGGAATATCGGGATCAGGAATGTGTAAATTTAAATCAGGATCATAAATAAAATTTGTTTTCATAAGCGCGAGCATCTATTTTTTTTTATTTACCCATATGTGAAGGTTTTGGCTATATAGTCTTTTGATCGTATTGATATTGCGTAGTCGTCGTTTGTTTTCTTGCGTGAAAAGTTTTTACTATAATGTCACAATATTGTATTGTTCGGATGTAACATTTTGTAATGTTTTTTTTTTTATTTAATGAATCCAGACAACGCGAGCCGCTTAATGCAGCCAAGCGAGCGATTTTCGGTTTGATTTTTTCTAGTCAAATTCATAATTTTCACTCGAAAAAATCACGCCGAAATCGCGTGCATCTTAAAATGGCGGCGGCCATAGACCACAAAGAAAAAACAATTCATATTTGAACTAACTTTTTTTATTCAGTAAGTCGTTTTTACGAGTTAAAATGTCCCAAATTATAGGAAATAAGTAAGATACTACTGTTACTTTAAAGTATTGATTGGTATGTACTAAGTATTACTTTACTTTCGACTATCGTAATTACAGACACAATTAAAAGACAATAGGTGTGTGAAGAACAGAACGTCCTGAGAACTCTCATATTGACTTCCTCCCAAAGTCTTTCTTTACGTACCTCAGCTCAGATACAAAATAGTACATTTTGATACAAGTGCAGGAAGTTTGTCATTGCGACCGAGGCGAAATTCGCACGAGCCGTAGGCGAGTGTGTTATGGAGCCGAGGGCTGCAATGACAAATCTGCACGTGTGTTAAACGACGTTTTTCAATACACTTACGACTTGTGAAATAAAGAAAGAAAAAAAAATTAATCGTATCTCAAACATACAGTAGAAATTTAAGAAATATATAAGTATAGTATTCAAATCTGCTCTGGTCAATTTCTAATTTCGTGGGGTCGTCCAGCGACTCAGGGGGACGCCTCGCGCCTGATTCGATAAACTAAGTAAAACAAAATAATCACCCGTGACCGTGACGATAAGGAAGGAATAAAAAAGCCCTTGTTGTGATAAACTCAAAAAAGCACTTGGGTGATATACATGCTATATTGAACCTAATAGGAGTGCGATAAGAGGCAGTTTTCGAGTAAGTGTATTGAAAAGAGTTTTGAGTTTACACGTAGATAGATGGAGAGGAAGGGGGAGGCTAAAGAAGAGATGGATGGATTGTGTGAGGAGTGATATGATAGAAAAGGGAGTTACTGATAGTGTGACGGGTGACAGGACAGAGTGGAAGAAAAGAACATGTTGCACCGACCCCAAAAAAAATGGGATAAGGGTAGGATGATGATGACCTCAGCTCAGATACGTTTATAACGAACCTTTGTTATAAACGTATCTGAGGTTTAGATTCCGCGAAACAAATATTTACGTGGCCGACAGATAGTTATTCCAGTTCTGGGTGTCTTTTGTAGGTTTGTGAGGAGTTTACATATAATTTCTAGAATGCTCGTGAGTATAGATCTGGGGAATGTGCCGCAAGAGTAATTTTCGTGTACAACATATACGACGCTTGTATATCGTACCTACCTATAGGTATATTATATGAGTGGCGTTCATACCGCGCATGTGCTTTTCACATGCATGTGTTGCAGGTCAGTTCACTAAACTGCTACTTTTTACAATTATGGCGGCCGTGAAGCTCCGTAAATAGACTAAAATAATTATTTAAGCTATCTAAACAGGCATGAACGTGTGAACGTGGACATATGTGGACGATTTTCGCGGCGTTTTCGCGGGGTGTGTGAATTAATGGCGTGAATTCAGGCCCTAATGTGGAGTCACCTTTAGTTTTATGTTTCAACTGCGTACACAGTTCCGTCTATTCCATTGCTTTAACGAGTTGTAGTTAAAAACAAACTGAGTGGTAGCATGTTGGCCGTTTAATGAATTAACTAGTTGAAGCCCTCGATGTACATTTTTATATTTCAACAGTTTATCGTTCATTCGTAAATTACTTTCGTAACTAGGGAGTGAATGTAATTTTTCTATAGGAAACTTAAAATCGGTCTCACCGCTCTCTACTTTTATTATGTAGAACAATGGTAGAGCAGTGGTAAAGGCTCACCCCAAAGCTGTAATTTTTATTTCAATACACTTACACGAAAACTGCCTTTTATCACACTCCTATTAGGTTCGATATAGCATGTATATCGCCCAAGTGCTTTTTTGAGTTTATCACAACAAGGGCTTTTTTTTTCCTTCCTTATCGTCACGGTAAAGGGTGCTAATTTTTTTTTACTAAGTTTATCGAATCAGGCGCGAGGCGTCCCCCACGGTCGCTGGACGTCCCCCACGAAATTAGAACCAAACTGTACCTACAGAGTAGATTTGAATTCTTTTATTATTATATTTCTACTCTATGTTTGAGATACGACAAAACATTTTTTCTTTCTTTCTTTATGTCACAAGTCGTAAGTGTATTGAAAAACGTCGTTTGACACACGTGCAGATTTGTCATTGCAGCCCTCGGCTCCATAACACACTCGCCTACGGCTCGTGCGAATTTCGCCTCGGTCGCAATGACAAACTTCCTGCACTTGTATCAAAATGTACTATTTCATCACTATTACTCGCTAAACAGTTAAGGCCAATGTTGCGACACGTGTGTAATTGTGTATTTTGCGGTGGTCCCCGTAGCGAAAATTGGATTATTACCTGCACAGTGTCAAGAAAACTCATCTCTTTATCCTTGCCTTGTTGCCTTATGCCTTCATATTGGATCTTCATATAGGGCTCTCCTCGTTTCCTCTTCCTTTTCTCATTTCTGGGATAACAAGGACCTTTTTTACGGAGTAATTCTCGTCCCTTCTCATCACATTTCTGAACCAACACATACGTCTCTTTAACAACTTACCTCCTATGGGAGCCACTTAGAAAAAGCCTCTGATCTGATGCAATTATTGCGTACCAAGGTAACGGGTAACCGAACAACGCAACATTTTTTTTTACATCGTGCAGTTATGCCCTTTAGTTTTATTGGCATAACTGTTGTCGCAGAGTACTCCTGTTTGGGTTCGCCATCTTAGCCATGCGGCATTGGCTCTACGAGCTACATCCAAGTCTATTTTAGCGTTCTAAGACAGTATCAGGAGGAACATTAAATGGCTGATTATGTTATTTTTTTTATGGTGGGAAAAATCATCGAATGACGATTCCCACTTTAGTCTTAACTCTAGTCTTTAGATCACCATGCGAAATAACGTCAGGTCCTTTAGTGAGGAAATATAAACTCAATAAAAACATCAAAAATAATTACAAAATTAATTTTATTATCCAACATGAGAAACTTCGTATAGTTTATAGTAAAGTTAACGTAATCAATAAACATAAATTAATGTGAAGATAATCAGAGCGGAGAGAACTGGATCATAGTCTTGATGTCCTTCACCAGGATCTCCAGGAAGCCGCGCTGGACTTGAGGCTGGTTCTGGAAACATGATAAGCCACTTAGTACAAATTAAAGTACACCTTTTCCGGATATGTATGGTAGGTAGTATGGAGAGTAGTCAATGGGAACTGTCCTGACTTACGGTTCAAACCCAGCCAGGTGTACTCCTTTGTGTAATTTATTTCAATACCACTGCTCTCAAAGCGGTAAAAAAAAACATCATAAGGAAACCCTACAACCTAATGCTGGAATATGTGACCTCCACCAATCCACACTGTGCCCGCGTAGTGTATTACGGCCCATTCTCTCTCCTGTCCTGTCCTGTTACACGACTTGATGATGATAGATATTCATCATCAAGGCATCTTACACTTTTACTTGTATTGTTCGCAACTATCAATTCGTATAATCTCGCTACTTCCATTCAAAACATTAATATATAATCGTTATACAATGCATATTACCATTACATAGTATAAAACAGTTTATGTGCATAATACATGCATTTAATATATTCAATACCAGTACCCGTGCGCAGCTGAGGCGGGTTGCTAGTTATTTATATAAATACTAGCTTTTCACCCGCGGCTTCGCCCGCGTGGAAATCAGTTATATCGCGCTTTTTAGATTTTCCCGTGGGAATGAGAAGGTAGAACTTAAAACATTGCTTAAATAAACAATGCACGGTAAAACATTGCTTATCCAGGACTCAAACTACTTCCATACCAAATTTTATCGAAATCCGTTCAGGCGTTTAGGCCGTTAAGTTGTTAAACCAAAACTGAGTGGTAAACTATATTATATGTTTTATATTTTGGGGAGCAAATATTATACTATATATAATTATACCTACCAGGATAAAGGGTAGGTTAAAAAGTACAGAAGTTTTTGCTTAGCTACGTAAAAACAATACTAAGTTCACAGGATCAGGAGATGTAAAAATCAGTTTAGGCGATAAACCAAACTGTACGTCATCCCTCGGGAATTCCTCATTTCCGGGGATAATTTATCGTATCATTAAGCTTTCTTTTAAACGACACACTGCGCCATCTGTCACCAAACTGATACTGACAGCTTCATACGAAGCTAACAATATTTTCGTTTTCCCTCGGGAACATCACATTTTTCCGGGATAAAAAGCTTATTATTTAACTTCTAACTTTACGTCTGCAAAATTTCAAAGCAAACGGTTCAGTAGTTACGGCGTGAAAGCCTAACAAACAAACATACAAACTTACTTTCCGATTTATAATATTAGTAAGGATAAGGATGTTTTATGAAGTGTAAATATCCATGAACAAACAATCAACATCGCGTTTTTTTATTTAATTTAAAACACCCTTTTGCGTCGTCGGTAGGTATTAGCTTCTTTTTTTTCTCGAATCGATGTATTCCATTTCGCTCAAAGTTTTTGGGCTCATTAGATAAATCCAAACAGTAATTATTAGTTGCATGGTGTTAATGTTCCCCTCCCCTTTACCTTGGCAGTGTCCAGCAGTTGCTCGGTGAACCTGTCGTTGAACACGGCGATCAGTTCCTTGCGCAGCTCGGGCAGCTCGTCTCCAGTGCCGCGCCATGCGCCCGACGTGTTCAACATTGCTGAAATACACAACAAAGTTTACTTTGTACACAAAAACACCCTGGAAATTAGAAAATAGAGACCTAAATAGCATACGATTTCCACTCGATGTACTTTACATTTTTAATGAAAAAAATAAATTAAAAATTAAAAGGACTTTTGAGTTTTCAGGAATGTTTCGCTATCGACGCGCTATTATTTTTTAGAATAAATCTACCAATCAACTGAACAACAATATAATGTAAGCAAATAATAAAAAATAAAAACAAAAAGAAGTTAAATTAAAAAAAAGATGAATAAAATAGTAATAAAATAAAACAAACAAAAAAAATCAATTAATGTCAAAAAAAAATAAAAAATGTTTTAATTTTTTTTTTCAATATAATGTAATGTGTAAGTATACATACAGTTATCATTGTCATCAGTGGGTAGATGTACTCGCAGCAGCAGCCTAGCGTGCGCCCACAGCAGATGCAAGGCGGCGTCGAGCGCGTGCGAGCAGGCGCCCAGCTCGGCGCGCCGCGTGCGCACGCGCGCGCTCAGCGCCGCCACGGCGCGCCCGCGGCACTCCACCGGCGACAGGCGGGACGACTCTTCGGGGAGGAGCTTGCGCATGTCTGGAAACAGTTTTAGTTATAGCGACACGTATATTTTGTAATAAGTTATAGTACTGCAGTACAAGTACGATCGAGCAATATTTATTGCTCCATACTTGACGGGGCACTGCCGTACCCCCAGATAAACACGCCTGGTTTTTATGTGAAGACACACACACGTAGCTAGTGAGCCAACATGTGCCACACTGTACATTACATATACTTAATAATATTTAACATGATTAACTATAGCTATTAGCCAAAATGGACCATTATGTACTATCTCTAATGAAGAGGCCCAACTGCAGAGCCGAAGCCTACTGGGGGGCCCCGGTCTGACCCTGGTATGAAGGCTAAGAAGGAATGGGGTGGGTCGTTTAATCAGCAAGAGTCTGACACTGTTTCCTGTTCTGCCTAAGGGCGAAATTCGTCATAAGATGAATTTTCCAACCATATTTTTTTTTAAGTTTTGACTTTAATTATGAATTGAGTTTTTACTTTAATTATGATTTTTTGGATAAGTATTTATCTTGATTTTTTTCCTTTTGACATTAATTATGAAATTTCTATTATGTATTAATTGTTTCATACTATAAAAAAAATTGTGTAAAATTTTGTTAAACTTTTATGGGTCTAATTACCTGAAATAAATGAATTTATTATAAAAAAAATGTACTATCTCTGTTGGTCAATATTTGACATACTTACCATCAAGACTCATGGTAGGCAGGTTCTGCAGCTGATGGCGGGTGGTAGCGAGCAGTTTGTCGTGGTGTCCATGCGCGCGCACGAGGTGCTGCAGCAGAGCCAGCAGGCGCGCGCACGCGCCGCCCTCGATGGACACGCCGCTCACGGCGCGCCCCGACGAGTCGCACATTATGTTGCGCGCGTACGTTAGGAGGTTGCACACGATCTGGACGAGTTGTTATATAAATAAATAAAGATACGTCGAGAAAGAGAGGAACGGAGAGGCCAAAACATAATTATATATATGTCCATAACTATCACACACCATCTAGTCCCAAGCTAAGCAGAGCTTGTGTTATGAGTACTAGATAAATTACACCCAGACACAGAACAAATGAGCTCATGACACAAACATTTGTCCTGGGTGGGAATCGAACCCACGACCTCCCACATAGCAGTCAGGGTCACTAACTACTAGACTGACAGGCCAGTCAAGTCAATTGAAAAAGAAATCGCTATTTTTCTCTCCCTCTTTTTCTCATTCTTTAGCTCGAGAGAGAGAAAAATAGCGAAAAACAAAGTCAGAGATAGGAGACATAAGAGATAGTGAGTGAGTAAAAGACACGAGTTTTCATTAGCTACAATCTAGACACATTGACATACAATAAACGATTTATTTTTTGTCGAAACAGGAATGATGCGTGATATATACACAACCTGAACAATAGTACAGGAGTAAAGTCAAATCTGTAAAAGTTTGTAATAGTTACAAATAATATTTAAGTATGAAAAATATTTAAATGTAACAAAAAAAATGTATCTAATAATATTTTTTGATAAAATAATTGAATTTTAATATTACAAAAAAAAATAGTTAAAATATTTCGGTGATAAACTGACAAATCAAAAAGAATGTACAGTATTTACCTTGTAGTAGAGCAAGCGCGTCTGCGTGTGATCGGGCAGGTCGCTGGCGGGGCGGTGGAAGCGCGCCAGCAGCGCCAGCATGAGCCAGCGCACGCGCGCGGCGGCGGCGGCGCTGGGCTGCAGCGCCGTGGGCTCGCTGGCCACAGCGCCGCCGAACACTTCCCGGTTGGACGCGCGCCCGATCACCGACGTGATCGCTTCCACTTCGATCAGCAGCTCCATGGGGGAGTTGGGGTGTGCAGCTCTGCAGTTAAATATTCCACTCTTGAAATTATGACTCGAAAATAACACTTAGGTTTGAAGTGGTTTTTTTTTTGGTGGGAAAAATCATCTAATGACGAATCCCGCCCTTGGGCGGAAAACAGTGTCTGACTCTTACCCACGCCATTCCTTCTTAACCTTCATACCAGGGTCCCTACCTTTCAGATACCTTCCTTTCAGAAAAGGGACTGGGGCCCCAGAAGGCTTCGGCCCTGCAATGGTTTACAGGAATACTGAGACCTGATCGCATTCTATGATAGCAGTAGCAAATAATCATGGCGGTCGACGTTAACTAATCTATCGAGGTGGGAGGCTGCACATAACAATAGCAACGGATTCAACTTATATTTAAGTTGAGGGGTTTTTTAAATACACTAACAACGAAAGTTAACAACTACACTATCTATACTAATACAGTTACCTGAGCACGGCATCGATGCACTCGACGTGGCTGAGCAGCGCGTGCGTCACGTGGAGGACACAGCTGTGGTTCTGCGGCCCCAGCGTTGTCAGCAGCGCGTCGCACAGCGCCAGCGCTGGCACCAGGATCTGACGGAACCTGCCGCAAACATACGTTTATTGAATTTTGAAATGTGCCTGTTGCTTGGAAAAGAAATTACGTCTAGCAAAAGATGGTACAAGTCCGCATGTATGCTAAGATGCGCGACTAAAGCTGTAAACAAGGCGAGATAACCTAATACTGCAAGGAATAAGAGCTAAAATCCTTCGCTCATCACTTAATTGCAACAGACGGCACAAACTTAAGTCAGGGTGCGCCGCTAAAACTTTAACCACGATTAACTACCTAATCCTGAATGTAATAAGAGCTATAATCGTTCGTTCCCCACCTGTTCGCCACTGACGGCACGAACTCGGTGTCCTTATGCGTGCCGTAGCCGGTGTGTATGTCGGGATGCGCCGCCAGCGCCGTGAGCGCGGCGAGGCAGCCCAGCGCGCCCTGCGACAGCAGCGTCTCCGCCCCCGCGCGCGTGCCCGCCATCTTGATCAGCAGACCCATCTTGGACTCGTACACGTACAGGACGCGCAGGGATTTCGGGTTTGGTTCTAGAGTCTGTTGGAAAATTTTCATGTACAGGTGACCGAGGTTAAAAGCTACATTCATTCGAAAAGTTCTAGCACATGCCACTGATGCTGCAATATGTACTGTGACCACCTACTGGGTACAAACATGGAATTTTTCATTGATTTTTAGTACAGATAAATAATAAACTAAGTATTTGTTTTGTCCTCTTCTGTCTAAGATTAAAAAAAAAAACTGATTATAATTAAAGCAATGCATTCGAGACATATTAAGGTCAATCTTTATATTACATAGGACAACTCCTAAACCACATAAAAGATTTTGATGCGGTTTTTATCCAAAAAGATTAGTTATTGCTCCATCTTTCAATGTTTCTAGGGAAGGTCATCAGTGCATTATAAAAACGAGAAAGACTACAAAAAATCGTATTTTTATGAAAACCCTACAGTGGGTTTTTATACTGATTTCGGCAATGTAATTTTATCGACTTAGTGAAAAAGCGCTCACCTCCTTCAACCCTTCATCATCCTGCAGCAAGCTATCGATCAAGCTCCTCAGGTAGCCTTGATTAGTGAGCGTGTTCATCCAGTCGGTGCGCGGGTTGATCTCGATGAGCGTGTCGAGGCACGCCAGCGCCACCATGCGGCACACGTCGTGGCCGGCGCCGATGCAGTCGCCGCACACGATCGAACACAGGTTCTCTCCGAAATCACTTATCACATCTATCACCATGGACTTCAACGCTGACTCCTCACGGCTAGGCCTTGCTTTCGAACTGTCTAGACGACTGACATATGTGTTAGACAAGCTCTCGTCTTCCGGATCGGCTGCACTCGACTTCAAATTCACTATGTTCAAATAGTTTAACAACGCCCCGTATAAGTTCACTCTCATTTTCTGCGTTGATCCACCAGACACAAGAATCCATGATAGAATTTTGTGTAGAATGAATTTGAGAGTTAAAGAATTCGTTTGCATGATCTGGTTTGAAGGTCCGAAGAAACTCATTTCGAATTCCGAAGACTTTTGATTAGATTCTCTCTTTTGAAGGATGTAGCAATGTCGTAGGTTTACTAGTAGAAGGAGCACAGTTCCTGATGCTAAATTTCCTAGCTGTGGCAGTACTTCTGAAGGCGGAATTTTGTTGAGAAGGTCCTGTAGTATGTTGAGGAGGAGGTTTTTCCTGGATTCTAAGCTGAGTATGTCATGTGGAGCCACGCAGAATAGGATCTCTGTGAGTTGGCGCCATGAGTCGTAGTAGTGTGTGAGGGTGGCCGCTAGGTTGCGCTGTCTGTTCACTTCTGTTACGTAGTCTAGGACCTGTTGAACAGTAAGCATGTATTACAAAGTGAGTCTTATGTTAAGCAGGTAGAGTCTTGATTGCTCTGGCTTATTTGTTACGGGCGTAATAGTAAAGTATACCTTTTTGACGTGTAAAAGTGTTTTTAAAAAACCTACTTGCAAAATAAAGATCATTTACCTTTTGTATTTCCGTAGCGACGAGGTTCCTCTGCGGCGCAGTGGCGTGCAGCGCGGCGAGTTCGCGCGTGAGCAGCGCGTGCACGCGCGACACACTGATGCGCTTGCCGCCCAGACCTGTGCAACAACATTAACAGTTCTATTTAAAGGTGAATACTACGGCCCCGAGCATTGCAAGTACACGACAGATGACGCTGTACTCACTTAGTCGAGAATATTAGTGTTTTCTAAAATGGAACATTGTCTCTGTGAAATTGTTACTGTTTTGGCGCACAGTAAAGTTTATTCCACATTACTGACCTAGTCAAATTATTAGGTCAAAATCGAATTAATTTTACCAATTAATGCGATGATGACTCAAAGATAGCGATAATTTTATCGCTACAAAACCACCTATTTTACTTTTATTTTTTATTAAAATTCATCCTGTGATAAGCTAAGGTGGTCAATAAAGTTATAATTATTTATATATTTTAACTTTGATAAAGTTGTAATGTCAAACAAAAACATATTTCAAAATCGAGTTAAATGTAACAAAATTCAAAAGTCAAGTTTTCTGGCTCATACCTGTGGGCAAGTCGCAGGAGGCGATGGCCTGCCGCAGCTGTTGCGCTTGGAACAACTCCCAGCGCGGTTCCACCGCGGGTTCTACGCTCACGGGTAGCTCTTCTAGGGTTCGCCGGAGTAGGCACCATTCCCATTCCTAAACAAAACCGTAATAAGTACAAACAAATAAGTAAGTAAGCTGTATAAGTTTTGGTATGATATTATAATAAACTAGCGACCCTCCCTAGCTTCGCACGGGTGGAATAATGATTTTAAATATATTATGCATGTATTATACATATAGACCTCTTGAATCACTCTATCTATTTAAAAGAATCCCCCATTAAAATCCGTTGCGTAGTTTTAAACATTTAAGCATACATAGGGACAGAGCGACTTTGTTTTATACTATGTAATGAAGAGAAGCCAAAAATGGGCTATTATTCTGAAGAAATTTGAACACCATTATGGTATACCTTATAAGAAAGATTTTAAATTACCTTTGAGTGTCGAGTTAATTACCTGTGTGGGATGGTGTGCAGTGTGCGTGAGCGCGGTGAGCAGCGCGGACAGCGCGGCGTGCTGGCGGGAGGCGGCGGCGGCGCCCGCCTCGCACGCGCACGCGCGCAGCACCCACGAGCGTGCTGACAGCGTCACCACCGACGCGCACTGGGGGGAAACCACACTTTTGTATACGGAAAATTAACTCTAAAATGTCAAACTCCAGAAAATTGGGAACATATTTCTCGAGTGTGACATTCTGAGTTGTCAAATAATAATCTAGAATTAAAAAACGAACTATAGGCACCGTGCGTGGCGATGACCCTGCCATCTCACTTAACTTTTACCTCAAGTGTCAAAAATTGTACTGTCAAACCATGGAAAAAATTCTGAATATTCGTGTTAAATTTTGCTAATTTAAGTTATCAAAATGTATTGTTGTATTGCTGGATGCTGTAATACATCCAAAAACAACTCCAAGGGTGTAAAATTTTACTATTTCCCTACTAATAGTACTCACATGCCATGGCTCAGGGATAAAAGAATTAAATGGATAAATGCAGTTGTAAAACACACGTAAGTATGCATTCAAGTATTGAAAAAGTACTATTTGATTTTATTTATATAAAAACCACCAATTTTAATCTAATATAATAAATAATTAATATAATATTGTTTCTTGTTCTTCGCCAACTGTTTCTATGACATCAAAAACATGTCCCGACTCGAATAGCTTTTGGCCTTTTGATATATTTTGACCACGCTGCCGATCATTGTTTATTGGTAGAAAACCATATTTTATAATTTTAATCATTGTATTTAATATTTTTAATCTTTGTAAAATCACATTTACAGACTAGACAGTGACAACCAATGTGTCTGGAAAGTTTTACTCGCACGGTGTCTCTACTGTCGGGATTATAACGCCATCTATAGTTTCCGCACGGTGCCTATATTCACAATCAGTTCGTTCGAAAAATGTTGATTTTTGCCTGATTGTGAATGTTAATTTTAGCCAATCAACGACAGAACTGTAAACTCGATTTATAACGTGGTAGCGGTTACGAAGCGATCCCATGAGATTCATGCAAATTTAAAGCGATGCGGTCGCTATATCCAACGTGCGTGCTAAGACGCCATTTTTGTCGCCAATTATATAAAACTAGCTTTTATCAGCAGCTTCGCCCGCGTACATAAAATATAGCCTATGTCACTCAGGAGTAAAGCAGCTTTCTATTGTTGCTAAAATTTTTCCAATCGGACCAGTAGTTCCAGAGATTACCTCCTACAAACAAAAAAACAAAAAAATAAAAAACAAACTTCACCTCTTTATTATATTAGTGTAGAAGTGTAGATTAAAACCGCTCGCGTACCTTGAGATCGACGGTAGCTTTGACGTGCCTGGAAAGGAAGTAGTCGCGTGTCCTGAGGAAGCGCAGTATGGGCGCCGACGTGTTGGGCCGCGCGCACAGCCAGTACACCAGGCGGTAGCAGCTCTCTACCAGGTTGTTTGCTTCCCTGCGAACAATTTAAGCAACATGTTGTATGTATAACCAGATAAACAACATAAAATCATAAAAATAGGATAAAAGAATCTTTTTATGGAGAATATACCTGTTATGTATTTTTTAATTTTTTTACTTCCAAAACCATATTTTTGACAGTTTATTATTTGCGTGAAAATAGGTTTTCGCCCAAACTTTGTACACGCGTTTACTCCCTTTATGGGGTGAATTTTAGAAAATCCTTTCTTAGTGTTCGCCTTCGTCATAAAAGGAAGCCTTGTGTAAAATTTCACGCTCCTAGTCCCAGTAGTTTCGGCTGTGCGTTGATATGTCAGTCACTCAGTTTCTCCTTTTATGTACAGGGTGTCATTGACATGTTAACGCAAATGAAATACCATAGATCCAGTACATGATTCTAAAGTGGTAGAATTTTTTTGATTAATTTTTTACGTTCTTTAAATTAAACTGTATAAAAATGTCATTTTTAAATTTTTTGCGAAAAAAATAAGAGTTCCAGCACTGGGAGTCTAGAATCATGTACTCGATCCATGGTATTCGTTTGCGCGACGATGTCAAAGACACCCTGTACATATTTTGTTTTTAGTTCCCAAAACCATTTTTTAGTTAATTTTCAAATAAAAAACGGTACCTGTGTTGTTGATTGTGTGAGGCGATGTGTTGTTCCAGGATGTCGAGTATGGAGTGCAGGCAGGTGCGCGGGTAACCCCCGGAACCTGCCTCGTTCAGCTGACTGCGACTCACCTGTGGAAGGGAAACGACGTATACTATACTAATTAAATATTTATTTCACAAGAGTTCAGAGAAATCAAATAAGTTTACAATCCGTGGGGACCTTGCAGAAGCATCGAAGCTTCTGGGGCCAAGGGTTTGCGTCCGTGATTTAAGTTTACAATTAAAAGTATAATAAGCTCATTAAAGAGTTGCGAGAACATTTGAAAGAGCGATCGTAAGAGCCAAAATACACGACTACGCACCGCACTCACACCGGACCGGTGGGGCGGGGAGGGGTGAGCGCGTACACACGCCGCGACGTTATTGCGTTGTTGTCTCTTCGGCATAGGGAAGTGCGGATTCTACGTTGATGCGTCCATCTATAGACAACTCCTTTACCGCTAATGACAACGCTTCCAACGCTGCGCCTTCCGATAACGCTGCCACTCCAAACTGATTAGACAACTTTTTTTATGCTTTGCCGTTGCTGTTACTCACATCATCATTCAAGCTGTAGCCGAGCAGGAAGTGCGCGAAGTTGGGCGGCGCGGTGGGCAACACGTGCTGCAGCAGCACCAGCACGCCCTCCTTGGCCTGCCGCACGTAGTTGCCGGCCTCCGCCCCGCTGCTGGGAGGGGCTGTACTGTCCTCCGCCTGCACTACCGGCTCCGACCACTCTTCAGCTTCGAGGCACTCTACGAAGCCGTATCTGAACACCATAATTATTTTGATGTTCACAATGAAGAAATAATGGGCAATTGTCAATTTCAAATTAAAATGCTTTTTAGTCAATGGTCTTACTAGGAATTTCTTCAGACATGTAAAATTCTGCTTTCGGGTGAAACTTCATTCGTTACAGTGGTTTTAACATATAAATAGGGGCCCTAGACTCACCTTAGGGGTGTCCATTAATACTTAAAATCTCGCTTATTTTTTTTTTATAAAAAAATCTTTTTAGTTAATAAAATGCTTTTTAGTCAATAGTCCATAGGAATAATCCTTAGGAATATTATGTCAGAATTAGCACACTTAACAAAAAGGGGATATCACGTATTAGAGACCCCGACCTTCCCCTTATTAATGTCGTGTTTCTAATCCCACCCTTTTTTAAACCTTACATGATGACACAGACCACTTCTTACCTATACCTATATTTCCTAGAAACAAATATCAAGAGTAACAGATCGTATCATACGGTATTTAAGTCTAGCACAGACCTGATGTCAGCCGCCAGCGCATGTCTATGTGTAATGGAGGCCAGCAGGTGTCGCGCGGCTGCTGGCGTATGCAGCGCGCGCACCAGCAGCGCCACGGCGCGCGCCGCCGCCGCCGGCAGCGTGGACACGTGCTGCAGCACCTTGCAGCACGTCACCAGCCGGCAGTTGTTGTCGGGACCCTCGGGCGCTGGAACCAACACTCCATTTTAGAACAGAGGCTCTAATACGAGTCGTTAACACGATCTGTTTGAGGACCTAAAATGAACTAATAAAAGCATCGTAGGAACCCTGCAGAAGGGTCGAACGCAACTGGGGCCTAGTGTCTTTTTTTCTGAAAGGAAGGCTTGACCCTATATTGAAAGGCAAGTAAGAAACGGGGAAGGTTGTTTAATCAGTAAAAGCCTGTCCGCACAGCGGATCTTATGGAAAAATCCACGCGAATTTTTTATCGTCTGTGCGAATACTTTCATAAGATTAAATGTATGAATTGCGGAAAAAATCCGCACGATGAAATATCCTTGTGCCGACAGGCCCTAAGAGTCTGACTCTGTTTCCCGCTCCGCCCAAATACGGGATTCGTCATTGGATGATTTTTACTCACCATAAAAAATAAAACCTGTTAAAAAGATAGCTACATAAGGTATATACCTCCATACTTCTTTCTGTCTCGCACGCTTAACATTTTAACATATCATGGTAAAGCACTAGAAAGCTATCAACTATTAGGACTTATTGTAAATGTATGTTTACCCAGGATAAGTTTGGATAGCGGCACGATGAGCACGGAGCGGCCCGCGTCGGCGGCGGCAGTTTGTAGCGGCCGCTCCAGTGCTAATGCACGCTCCAGTATCTGCAGGATGCTGATCAGACTCTGTTCTATGTACACCTGGGGAATATGCCATCACGTTATATAAGCAGTTGACGGTAATAAAAGAAAGCATTCCAATGAAATGGTTATTTGAATCTCTGGTTTGCACCATATACATTTCAGTCCATATTTAGTTTATTTTTAAAATGATTTAATGTGCTCGACTACAATCCTACCTGATGGTTTCTACAGATTGCAGTTTATAGATTAGTCTTTCATACATGCTTTTCTTTATTTACCATTCGATATCAAATTTAAAAAATAACAAACATTGCAGCTATAGAAACATGGTTGCATATTTAACACGATGTAAAATACCGAAAATCTTTATAGAAGAAAAGATCTTCCGATCAGACTGATGTGTCTGATCCGGGCACTTGTCCGACAGTGAACTATCTGAAATGCAACAGTCTGTATTGCTTATTTTCTTACTTCGTGGATAACTCTAACACAGTGAAGCATTTTTATTTTATTTTATTTATTGGGGAAAACAAACAATAGCACATATCATCATCAACCTTTTTTTTAATGTTCCCACTGCAGGGACACAGGCCTCCTCTCTAAGAGAGGAAATGGACCGTAATCCACCACGCGGGCCCAGTGCGGGTTGGTGGATGTCACATGTCTTCGAATTTTTGGTTCTGGGACATGCCGGTTTCCTCACGATGTTTTCCTTCACCGTTTTGAGAGCAGTAGTGATGAAATAAATTACACAAAGTAATGCGAATATCAGGGTTTGAACCCGCGACCTACAATACGTAAGTTGGGGCCGGCCGTTACAACTCTGTCACCACTGCTCTATAGCACATATAGTATTACATAAAGAAAAGTTTAGGAATAGTTAAAAAAAAAAGAAAAAAACGAAGTAAGTTTAGTTTAATATTTTCATAGTTGTTCGCGTCACATTTACCTTAGCGGGATTAGGGCTGTCGAGCAGCTGGTGGGCCTCATCCAGCGCCGCCAGCAGCAGGCGCAGCAGCTCGGACTTGGTGTGCAGCTGCAGCAGCAGGCGGAAGCCGGGCGGCGGGTTGGTGTCGGGCTCGCGGCCCGGCGCCGGGAAGTCGCTCGGCGCCGGCTCGTACGACTCCAGCCAGCGCGCGAACAGCCGGAAGCACAGGGACAGCATCTACGTACAAAATCAATGATAGGACTTGATTGTCACCTGGAAAGTCTCGTTCCGCAGTTTGATACGAGGCTAGAACTTTGGAATAGGGTTAGTATTGTGCTAGCCGTTCAGCGTTTTACTATCGAAGTCGGCTGTTGTTGAAAATCAGCGCTGTGGCTTTGTAACACTGGTTATTGCATGTTTTCATTTTTTTTTTTCGTCTTATTTTATGTGGAATGTGTATTTATATTTTTTTTCCTTCTTTCTAAAATAATGCAAAATATTTTTTTTTTTACCTTTAAACATATGTAAATTAAACATATTAAAATTATTAGACACATTATTTTATAAAGTTGGCCTTGTGTCAAACAGGTTGCTTAGAATGGCCGGTAGCTCTTTTGCTAAGAAGACATACGACATCCAGTGAAGCCCTCACCTGCCACTTCTCCGTGGGTTTGGCATAGGGTCGATGCGGGGCGGGCAGCGCCAGCCTGTTGAGCGCGTGCTCCACGTAGGGGTCGAGGCCGGGGGCACGCGCACCTGCCCCTAACGCGCGCGGCAGCGGCGCGGCGGCGCACAGCGAGTCCAGCAGCACCAGGAAGGCGCGCGACAGCGGGTACTCCTCGATGCGGCACTCCACCTGCACGCCCGACACGTTTGCTGCTCAATTATTGAACTAACAAATCAACACATACCAACAACCAAGATGTGATAGTTTTCTTGATGGCAGGGTCGCCATGTAATGTGTGGAGATGGTACAGTGAAAGTCGGGTGTTTAGTAGAGTATAAAAGAACGTCTTTATTCGTAATCACAAGTATTTATAATTACAAAATGCCTTACTCAGCTATCCTTTGTGCGAGTTGTGCTATGTTGCAGTTAATTATAAAATGTTACGGTAATAGTGTTAAATCATACATCACATATTACATTTTAAGACATGTGCAGAAAATCTGTTTGTTCGCAGTGACAAACTTTCTGCACTAACAAAAACCGAGACGGAATGCGCACAAACTGTAGGCGACTATGTTATGAAGCCGAGGTCTCCAATGAGAAATTTTCCAGTATGACGTTTTTCTGTACACCCTGTAAGCGGTAGTATAAAAGTGTATTGAAAAATAATTTTCTCATATTGCGTCACGTGCCTTGTTAATTGTTCACGGAAATATCTAAAGATAGCGTCAGGGAACGGCATTACCGTGACCGAATACTGGGCCAAGTAAAAAAACTTTTTATTTTTATCAGCCCTTACCGTCCCACTGCTAGGCAAAGGCCTCCCCCAAATCCTTCCAAGTCTTAAGCAAAAAAACTTAATTTTGGAAAAAAAAACAAGCATCTCAGATTCCCAAAGACATACCTCATGCAGCTCAGCGTTGAGCGCTCTCTTGTCATTGGTGGTAGACACGAGGTGAGCGGCTTCCAGCGCCGCCCACACGCGGCCCGCGGTGGCCGGCGTGCCCCCCAGCGCCGCCAGCGTGGTGCACAGCTCCGCCTTCAGCTGCAGCGGGATGTGGCAGCAGATCAGACCTGATGAAATAATCATTGGTAAAAAATCTAATTAATTTTATTTTATTTATTTATTTGCTTATTATTTTATCCTCACATCAGAACGCCTAATAATTCACTTTGACAAAAAAATTGTCAAAGTATATAATTACTAGTTTTTTCTACTATAGTCAATATATATGCTCCATCGTCAGTCACATCATCGCTTACTGTCAGGTGAGATAGTGGACAAACGCGAGCCTTTTCACAATAAAACTTGTTTTTTTTTTTTTAAGAAAACCGTAAGTCATCAGTGCTATTGTAAGATAAAGGACTATTTATAGTGGGGTAAAAATTAAACTTATAGCTGGTGCTAATAGCATAGCACCAGCTAATAAGTTTAATTACGCTACTGACCGAACATGCAGTTGACGGCGTCCCACTGCAGGTTCTCACAGATGGCGGCGCACGCGGCGTGGTCCTCACGCGCCACGCTCGCTATCAGCTTCAGAGCCGCTATCAGAGCTTCCACCTAAACAAAACCAAATATTATAATTTCATATCACTGATGATGTGTTTAGTTGATGCTTACAAAATGTAGCTATTTTGAGCTAAGCTTGATTCATTACCAAAAAATTTAGTTTGTTTACGCATTATGTATTTTATTTAATTCCCCAAAACCGCAAGGAATGGAAAAAGAAAGGAGCTTTTTCCAAAACATTAGCTAGAAATGAATGTATAATAAGCTAATATTGTGCGTAATCAATTGTATTTATTTATTTTGTACATGGAACGACATCGAGAACTTACAGCTAATAAAAACAGACTAGAATAGAAAACGTTATCATTAGAAAGCCAATTACAAATGCATAATTATGTATGCAGGTACTGACCTCCTCCTGGCGCACGAGCATCTTGCCGGGGCGCGCGGCGGGCGTGAGCACGGCCGACGCGCCCAGCGCCGCCGCGTGCGCGTGCGCAGAGAACGGCGCCGGGTCCGCGCGCAGGTTGCTGCACAACACGCATCCGTTATTGTAAGTACACGGGTCAACTATAACGTGTTCAAATGTCAGGCGTGCAAGTGACAAAGTGAAAAGGAGCTAAACACCCCATATAGCTCCATTTTACAGTTTAGTTTAGGTCGTCAAATGGATCGGTTCAAGAACACACGAAAATTAACGAGTCAATAACCTCTAGGTAGTCGGTCATTGCGTACTAATTACCTACAAGTGATTAACTCACTCAGCTGGCGAGCTAAAAAAAATAATCATTGGCATTAATCATTTCACTTTTCTATACACTTTTTTTTTTTTAATTCGACATAGGCAATAAAATGTTTAGAATATCTGATTTTAAATAGCCTAAATTTACTGAAATAAAAATTTACTTGTACGATCTGTTATAAGAGGTTGTAGGCGATTCTCACACTGCGCCGCATGATGCAGCGTGGCGCGTGGATGCGTGTTCTTCCGTTGCTTGTAAGTATCTCCGTTTGTATGGAAAACACGCACAGTCCAACACACTGAAAATGCATCCATGCGCGTTCATGCGGATCACGCGCATATACGCGGAGAAACATGCACCCCCGCGCGTAGGTGCGGAGCGAGACGCAAGGTATGGCTCACCGAATCCCGTAGTGCCGTGCGTGATTTTGAATGAAATGAGAGCCACCGTGCGTGAATCTACAATCGCACCTACGCGCGTGTGTGCGTATAAAACACGCACGATGATGCAAATTTGCACTCCCGCAAGAACGCTCGTAAATACGTTGAAACGCAACATGCAGCATGATGCGGGGCAGTGTGTGAACCGCCGTAATCGTATCGTGAGTACTGTCAGTCTAAGGTCGCTGCCTCGAATCTTGCGGGCAGTGAGGCGACGACGGCGGCGCGGGCGCGGCAGTATCTTATACGTAAAATCAAAGGGACCGGCCCTCGAAAAACAATGGCGCGGCAGCGGAGCGGCCGCGGGCAGCGAGCGGCGAACTTTAGTCGAGCGGTGACCGCCCGCGCCCACAATAAATCGAGCATTAGGAATAAATTTGAATCAAAAAGGTGTTGCCGCCATTGTTCAGATCGATAGATATACTCTATTGTAGGTACACCATAAACAAAACTTGGTACATAAGGACACTTAAAAATTACGACATTTCGTTTGCGAATAAAACAAATATCTCGACGAAACAATAATGAACACAACACTACGGGGCTACAATGACGCGCGATCTGCCCGCTAGTTTCGAGAACGGGTCTGCGATGCCCGCGCCCCGCGCGAGAGATTGACAAATGTTTGAACTTATGTCTAACAAGTTCGTGCGTGCAACTTACGTAAGTTGTACGCACGAACTGGTACAGTAGCATACAAACCTGTGGTATCTAGCGAGCGCAGTCAGCAAGTGGTACGCGGACAGCGCGTCGCGCTTGGCCAGCAGCGCCCACGTGTGGCGCGGCACGGCCAGGCTGGCCAGCGCGCGCAGGTACGCGGCCAGCAGCGCGCCGCACACCACCTCGCCCGACAGCCGCACGAACTTGTACAGCGTGGCGGCGCGCCCGCCCGACCTGCAAAAGTACGTACTTCAGTAAAACACCAGGTTCTATGTAAAGTGGTAGATGGCACTGATAAACATACTTATACAAGGAAATGGACAGGACAGCTACCAGAGCTGCAGATTTGTTCGAAAGAGTTGACGAGGCCAAACAACAAAATAAAAGTCTGACACTCCATCTTAATCCACCTACCTCTGCGTGTGAGGATGCTGGTGCGCGTGGCAGGCCTGCCAGTAGTCGTGGCGCAGGCCGAGCGGGTCGCGCGCGTACAGGCGCTCCACGCAGCGCAGCAGCGCGTCGAGGCGCGTGCGCGTGGCCGTGGCGCCGCCCGGGGGCGTCAGCCCTTCTGACGCGTACATCTGTACTGCACGGGCTGCCTCGTCGGCCCTACCAACCATACAATTTTGACTACTACACACTACACAACTACTTGCTAATGGAAATAAAGATTTTTCTTTCTTTCCATCAGCAAGTAGTTGTGTTTATTCACGCGAAATAACGCAACCTTAAAACTAGGAAACAAACATAATAATTATATTATAGGAAACAATGCGTTACATTCGCGCAAAACGACCAAACGTTTAGCATAATGCCCACAGCATTATGCTTAGCGTTTGGTCGTTTTCCGCATAATTTGTTTTTTTGCACACTTATGCATAATGTGATGAGCTCGCAGTGCTGGTTTTTGGCATTGGCCGGTGTCGACATTAAAACGTTGGGACGCAGCAGTGTCCAAATAGATTTGGATAGAAAATAGAAAAAAAAAATGGTTGCCTGTAAAGTCGGTTTTACGGGCGAAGATTTTACGTGACAACGTCTTTTTCTCGGTAGAATATTTATTGATATGAATATAATTAAATTGCACAATAGGAACAAGGAATTGAATGAAAATAAGAATTGCACAAATTTTAACTATAGAAATATATTTTGTTTACTAAAACATTGTACACATGTGCTGCGCGCGCGGCAGACCGATCATAGTTGAGTGGGAGAGAGACGCAAGGCATTCGGCGGGCCTCTCTCTCGTTCGGTGACTCATCGTAACGTTACCGAGCGTTACACTTTTTCATAAGTGACTCCCAGCCGCAACCTAATTTAAGACGTTGTCACGTCAAAAATTCAGTTATGAAATATTCTTAATACCTTAGGGAAGGTTTAAAAGGTGAGAACGAAAAAAAAACGGCGGTACGAAGTTTGCCGGGACAGCTAGTATATTTATATAAAGTGACAACGATCCACACCATCCCCCATTCCGAATCGCGTCAAAAGCGACTTTATCGCGAATCCAACCTTCGCGCAACGTCACATTTATTACTCAATAGCCCTTATATTTTGTGACTTTTAAATTTGGTTGGATTCGCAATACAATCGCTCCTGATGAACTCAGAACATGTGGTCCATGTGCTCGTTTATTTAGTCTGTGGCTTTGCATAGACGCGACCGTGACGTTATAGACGAAAAAGGATATATATGACCAAATGTGACAATAAGTTATGATGCTTTTGGAAATCCAAATAATATTCTTGTAAAATGCGATACTTGTTTTTTGTGACAATATTGTAAGTATTTGAGACGAAATGTTAATTCGTTGGACTCTGGAGAATCATACACGGGGTCAGGTTAGGTTGATAACTCAAATTGCTTTGTGGGAAATTACCAGGAACAGAATGTCAGGAAACAAGCAACACGAATGTATAAATATAATTAAATAAATAATTAGCAGTGGCGAAGAGTCCATATAACACGATTCCCATCGGCTTCCCTTATGAAAATTTGTTCTACAGGTCAACGACCTTGTTAGTTCGTTCTATTGCTCATTTTACTTCCAATTTTTGAAATGCCTACGACTTTGAAATAAAAATGTCAAAATCTTAAGCCGAAAAATACCGAGTTCCCTTTTCAAACATCCAAATCCCATACAATGCATCTATCTCTTACTTTCCCATAAACTAACACCTATTCTCTAAATCGTTCTGTCTCTTTTTCACTCGCAGAAAATTGTACCAAAATAAGCCGCTGCGCGCCGGGTTATTATGAATAAAATAAATAATAATACGAGTAATGCACAGGTGTCCAGGTTCAAGACCATACCTACTCAGCGATGTCTATGCACGTGCGAGCGAGACAGAAAAATTAATTCCTATTTGACTATAATGATTCAAAATAAAAATGAATTTAGCTGTTTATAATTCTTACTGGCGAATAATACATTTTATTTGGCAGGATTTTTTATACGATAAAATTGACATGGCGGCTAATTGTTTGGGTGGCGCGAATAATTCGATGTTTTGATATTGTTTTCTTGTCGTTTCTTATTTGTTTTTAATATTGTTGTGTGGTGAACCAGGTGAACTGTACATTTATTTTATGTGTTGGATTGCGGTGGATTGCGGACATCATTTTGAAATGACATTCATTCATGTAAACTGCTGTAATTAACAGATTTTTGATGTGCAACGCAATGTTAAACCTATTTTTTTGCATCATGGAGTGTGCTGCATTTGGTGAGTTGACATTACGCTCCGGCTTCCCTTCAGATATTATCCACCCTTCGCCACTGATAATTAGTTTATGTGTAATTTATTAAAAAGTGGATTGCAAAGTCAATAAATAGAGTAAATAGGCTCTTAATAAACTAGTGCGCCTTACCATCATCAAAAAAAATAACCATCAACGGTTGCATCACTGATTACCATCAGGTGGGATCTCAGTATTAAATAAAATAATAAAAAATAATATATTCTAAAAAAGTATTATATTTGTTTATTTTTACGTAGTATACCTAAAGTAAAAAAAGATTTTTTTTAAATATATACTTTTACGAGATTTTGTTTTGCAATTACGAGATATTTGACAGCCCTGGTACGAGATAAAAAATTTGGCATCTGGCAACCCTGATCTTCTATACTGATCGATTTGTAGACGCAAAACGTCCTAAGTACTTATACGGCACATCGCTATGAGTGCGAAAGTGACAGTACAGACATTACAATAGTATTTGAAAGCCCGGTAAAAGCCGGTAAGTGTAAGCGAGATAGCTATATGTAGTGCAGCATCTACGCGAGTGTATGCGAAACTCTGCGCGCGACCAATCACGATGTTAGTTTAGTGCAGCATAAGTAGATATTTTCTGTTATTTTGATAAGAATTAAGCGCACGAACTTTTAAATAGTTCGGTTTTGATATTGATTCTTATCGGGCATTTTAGTAAGGCAAGCCGGGCTTTTGGGCTTGTATGAAGGGACTGCCACTGGGTGTCAGGGAATCAGCTTTACAATAGGCACATCAATTGGCTTTAAATCTTAATAAAAAAAAAGACCGCCTTTGTACCCATTCATATAAGTTTCTGTGAAATTGTTACTTTTTTTGGTGTACAATAAAGTATTATTCTATTCTATTCTATTCTATTCTTAATAAACTCTTCAAATATCAAGAGTAAAGAAATATCTAAAGTTAATTTGCATTTTTATTTCTTTCCGTAAACACTTACCTTAGAACCAACACACACACAAAAAGTTTAATGATCAAGTGCATTACAGGAGCATGTTGTATGTTATACTTTTAAAGGCTACAAAGAAATATTCATACCATATGCCAAAGAAAATTTTTTAATCTTTGGCCACATTGCCAGAAAGAGAGAGGTGATAACCTGGAAAAGTTGCTGCTTACAGGAAAAGTAGATGGAAAAAGATCAAGGAGCAGGAATCCGATATGTTGGTGAGACCAAATCCGTAGTACACTAGAAACCACAGTCTGCGACGCAGTCCATCGCCGAAGATAGGGCAACATAGCGAAACATAGTCCATCGAAAAGTTATTCGTCGACCCTCAGCATTGAGGATAAACGACGCAAGGAGAAGGAAGAAATATTCATGACAAAAAATGACCAGAATATGATGTTCAACTTACTTGACCCTCATCTCCATGAGCTTGGAGTGCATGAGCACTATGAAGTCGGTGATGAGTGTGTGTATGCGCCGCTGGTAGTACTCCTCCTTCGCCACGAGGTCCGTTGAGAGGATCGCCTCGTCTAGGTACTCGAATACCTGAACATAAACAAAATGAGCGAGCTATGAAAAAGACAGGGATTTTAGTAATGATTTAGAGGTATGCAGAACAAAGTGTAAAGCCCGACACTGTGCCACCTCCGTTGAAAAGGGAGGATCATTCGACCAGACAGGTGTTATGTCCGATCTGGACAACTGCCCGAGAGACGATTTCGGGCTGTTGTATATGTTCATATCGTGCGGAGAACTCTAACTACGCGTTTCAGAATTTGTTAGTTTTGCTCCTATGTGACGTCATAGTTGTCGCTAACAATAACAGACTTTAGTTTTAATAATGACTATTAAATCTCGTCTCGGTACACAAAAGTATTTTCTGTGAAATGATAATAAGATCACTATAACAGCCAAGAAATTTCAGCCTAAATTTTGGACCATATTACCAAATATTTCTAACTTATTCAATAAATATTGTTAATAAAAACAACACAAACCTTGCCATCAATAGCAGCATCCACCAGCATTTCATCCTGGTCCAGCAGCTCACACTTCAGATGCGGCGCCGTGCTCCTCCTCAGCAGCGACTGTGGCGCCCTCTTGAGCGCCGCTAGCGCCAGCCCCAACGACAGCTGACACAGCGCCCTCACGCCTGAGCCTCGGCCTTGCTCGCCTGACCCTGATAACTCGTCCAGGAGCACGGAGATCAGCTCTGGGTCTTGGATGAGAGGTAGCTTCTTGGCTAACTCTTCGCCGTCTTCTCGTCTGGTTTGAAAAATATAAATACGTAAGTAAATCTCTAAGACAATGTCTAATAAACCAAATGGAGTGGCTTTTATTGACGATTATAATTCCATAAATAAATAAATATTACGCCTGCTACCTGCTAATTTTGCGGACTACCCTCGAGAACTAAAATTTGTTTGTAAAAAAAAAAAGTATATTATTGTTTGACCCATAAATCAGTGGTTTAGGTCATTACGTGTGTTATAATGTAGATTCTTGAAATGGATAATCTTACCTATGTAATACTGATAAATCCAGAGCATACAGGAGCGCCATTTGCAAGCCGAGGGATATCTCATCCAGCGCCCCCGTCGCTCCCTGAGTTGGCGATGTTGTTTGCTAAAACAAACGAATACAGATTAAATAAACATCACATACGAACATAAGTCGAATTATATAGGATACTAGCTTCCGACAGTGGCTTCGCCCGCATGAAAGTAGATTTCTGAATTTTGGTTAGGCTGAAAGGGGGTTTCAGCCTTTTAGGGAGTTGAATTTTGTGAGATCCTCTATAAATGCTTGCCTATGTCATAAAAGGAAACCTTGTACAAAATTTCATGCACCTAATAGTTCCAGCTGTGCGTTAATATATATCAGTCAGTCAGTTTCTCCTTTCCTTGTATACATAAATATAGATAGGAGATATATTATTAACTTCACACATACCTCTGATATCAGCCTCAAAATGATGTCTCTACTGAGTCCTCTTTGTGCTGAGGCTGCAAATACTACACCAGCTAGCAGTTTTCTGTAAAAAAAGAAAACAATAAAACTTTACAAACAAATAAAAAGTTTATAGACTGACTCCTAGATACATGAAAAATTAACAAAATATACATTTTTATAAAACCAGAAACTGAAGATAGAGGAAAATTGCTTTTAAAAATAATTCAAATGTCATCCATCGCGTCTCTTCTAAGTAATCAAAACATCTCAGAAAATAATGTTTCCTTCATTCCCCTCATAAGACTCAGACCTCACACCTCAAGATTATTAACTATTTTTTTTATTTACTCTGGGGTTATCTGAAAAGTAGGGTCCCAATCAACTATATCTGAATTGATCACCCAAAACTAATCAATTTCACAAATGAAAGATAACTAAAATTGTAAAAACTTGCCCTAGTACATGATTCTCGTGCCACATACCTGGTAGTCTCGATAGTGCTGACGAGCGTAGCGTGGTGCCTGCCCGGCGGCAGCGCGCGGTTGTTCTGCAGCAGCTCCATCTCGACCTCCAGCGTGAAGCGGCGCAGCGCGTCCAGCGCGTTGCCCAGCAGGCCGTCGGCGATCAGCTGCTCCACGTAGCGAGACACGTACGATACTATCTCCTCACGGGCGTTTATTGACCTGGGAAAAAGAAGGAATAACAAATCAGCTTCTTATAACAAGCGGAATAACAAATCAGCTTCTTATAACAAGCGGAATAACAAAGCCGCGTTTCCACTAAGCAACATTTAGCGCGCGACACGTGACGCTCAACATGTACGACAACGGTGCACAACGGCGCGCGATCTTACCAGCTGACGTGCACCATGACGCGCGGCTTGTTGTTTGTTTAAAGAGAATCGTTATATTTTCTTTATTTTCTAACTCACCCACATGGCTTTTTCCTTTTTAATGCATTTTTCGATAAAATTAAATATTATAGGTTTATGCCTATAAGGCGTACAAATTGAGTTGCATGCAAGGAGAAAAAAAAAATCTCTAAATTTCACTAGTCAACAGCCCCCCTATACAAATTACGATCGTTTCGTCAACGTCGAACGCTTGGCCACGCCTTCAATTCCTTTGTTTTGACCATGTGCCTGAGCGTTGAGATGACTTCGTCGACGTCGACTTGGGGGCGTGGCCCAGTCAATACGTTTGACGTTAACGAAACAATCGTAACTAGGCTAAGGGGAAGCAGTCCTGTTTAGACTGTAAACTCACCAGCACACACCGTCCCGTGCCATGACGAGCTCCTTCAGAGCCTGCACGAGCGCCCTTCTGCCATCATAGTACAGCAGCACGGCCACCAGCCCGCGCGGCAGCCCCGGGTGCCGCGGAGACTGACGCTGCGCCGTGTGTAAGAGCTCCAGCGATAGGTACTCGCTTACGTTGTACATGTCTGCAAAGATTCAATTGAAGATTATTAGTTTGAAAATATATTACGTCAAATAAGCCTATGTGAGCAATAATAAATTGTACATATAGGATGGTGATGGCTGTCAGATTCATACAATGTAGCTTAGCTTATAACCTATCCTATCCTCTTCTTAAAGATGCGATTTTTTTGTTATTGATTGATTTCGCAATAGTACAAGTACTAAATAAATTAGAAACTGTACTATAAATCTACATAGAAAATAGTCCACAACTTTAGAGTTGTGGACTATTTTCTATTTGTTTTGAGATTAGCTCAAAGCTATATAAAATATGTCTTAGGTTTAAAAAAAAAGTGGTCTGCTACAGAAAAAGAAAATATTATTAATCAGTATCATGATCTTTCTTACTTTCAGGTGAGTTTGTTCACTTTGAAATGTTTTTCCCTCTTTAAATTAGATTTAAATAATATTATTAAAAACAGTGTTCTAAAGATTGTGAATTATTTCATTGACATCAAAATTTGTCTTAATTAAAAGAAACATACTAACCTGATATGATAACCGCTTCATCTACAAGTTCTTTAGAGAGGAGTGTCCGCCCCACACTGGAGAGGGTCAAACCCTCTGTAATACCACGTCTTATCTCATCCCGGCTAGTTGGGTTCTTTGATACTAACCTGATATGATCACCGCTTCATCTACAAGTTCTTTAGAGAGGAGTGTCCGCCCCACACTGGGGAGGGTCACACCCTCTGTAATGCCCCGTCTTATCTCATCCCGACTACTTGGGTTCTTTGCCTGAAAACAATAAGATTTGTTTGTCATAAAGCAGCTCGTAAACTAATTTTACTATTTTATTCTGTGGATTACCATCATTAGAGAGACAATAGGTGTGCAAAGCCTGGCATTTGCTTGGGGCTTGACAGTATAAAGTTCTGATTGGGAGGTGGTGTCTATTGTCAATTTTGTGGTCTACATTATGTTTCTTGATCAAGAACACAACCTAAATGTACATAAAAAGTATTTTACAGAAAGCTTGCAGGCAAATGGTCATGGGAAGCTCAAACTCAAACTTATTTATTTGAGATAGGCCTACATGGGCACTTATAAAACGTCAGAATCTATGTTATCTACACTAATATAATAAAGAGGTAAAGTTTGTTTTTTTGTTAGTTTGTTTTTTTGTTTGTAGGGGGTAATCTCTGGAACTACTGGTCCGATTGGAAAAATTTTAGCAACAACAGAAAGCTGCTTTACTCCTGAGTGACATAGGCTATATTTTATGTACGCGGGCGTAGCTGCTGACAAAAGCTAGTTTCTTATAAAGAACTGACAAGAGAATCCATAGTTACATTTTTAAAAATAAATGGTTTCTACAATATTTTCTTATCATAATATTAATTAACATGAGAGCCACAAAATCCCAATTTCCTTAGTTTTAATCACTATACAGGTCATTTTCTATACTCAATTCAACTAAAAGAATTGTCCTGGTGATTTTAATTATTAAACTTCCATAAATTAATATTTATTGTATTATAAATTGAAAGTAGAAAATCTTATTTTAATGAATATGGAACCTGCATAATGCTGCTTTCACTCTTGCTTTCTTAATAGAGGTTTTATAACTCTATGAAGAAAGCAAGAGTGTTAAATTTTTCAAACTATAACAAACATAGATTAATTTTTATCCTGTTTTTATGTTGTGCACAATAGAGAACATAATGATATAAATAAATATAGTCTTCTGTAAATTCACTTCTATTCAATCAGAATTCCTTAGCAATAGCACTGTGTATAAATAAGAAAGAATAATAATAACAAACTTACAGGGTTTTTGAATAAAGACAGGAATGTTTGCTTGTGCCGCCTCAATACTGACTCAAATGTGTGCACAGCATACGGGGCTCCCTTGCCTTCATGAGCTAGGTAGCCCTCCACAACTGACACTAACTCTTTGTAGGGGGTCCATAGGTCATCTGCCGTTGTGCCTGGAAACATAATGTGAAATGTTAAACTCATATAGTTAGCAGACATACAAATGCAAGTAGGCTCAGAGTTGTAAAACAGTGAACAGCTTACAATATACAGTAAAGTGGTCTGTATAATGTTTTACGTTCTTGGGATAGCAGTTGAGATTATATTACTTACATGTTTCATTAAGAAATAAAGACATGATTTTGAAATATTTCAACAGTATTTATAACCTACAAACACCCAAATAATTAGTTATTGGAACTGATATTTCAATAGCTAATACTGAATTTTAGTTTCGAACAGATTAATTATCTGTAATATACGATTCTTGTATCATGCAATCATATTATAATAACGAAACCCTAAATTTTTCGTAATACCGCTAAACATAGAATGGAAATAGGTTATGACAAACAAATACTGACCTTCGTTAATATCCATTGTGTTTAATTACTGTATCTACATCAACACTATTATTATAAAACCACCAACTTTTACAGCACACGATTATAACTATATTTAAACTAGTATTTATCTAAAATGTTTTGCTGTTTTGAAATAATCTCGATTTGATTTTTGACAGTTGATAGGAAAGACAGACGCGCGCACGACGCATTTCGTTCGGAAATTTATTTAATCTTTGAATTAGTCTATTGCATTTGCCTAGTTTCTTTTTACCATTTTTTTTAAAACATTACCCCACATTTTCAAACACTTGTAATAAAATAGGTACCATATCGTCATAAATTACATGTAATCTCATCACATAGGTACATAAAACACCTAGATCCGGAACCAACAATTTGTAGGTCATACAAACATGTGTTCCGTGTGGGAATCGAACCCGCGAGAGGTCAAATACCTTCATAATAATTATGTTGCTATTGGAGTGTGGAGTCAGTGAAGTGATCTTTAGCTTAAAAATCGTTGCCTAGTAATAAATTGACTGCTTCACAAAACATACGGATTAAACCGTCTCAAAAACGTCGTCTTCATCAAAAACGAAATCGTCGTTCGTTATCGTTACAAAAGAAAGTCGTGTTAATTACACTATTTATATCTCAAGAACGACTGAACCGAATTGGCTGAAAATTGGTAGGGTGGTAGCTGAGAACCAGGTGAAGGACATAGGATACTCATTTATTGTCTGTTGCTTCTAAGGCGGAACGGGTCAGCTATTATTGATATAAACTAGCGCGAGCCTGTTGAAATGCTGTGATGAAATTTCATGCAATTGTTAATTGTTAATGTGGACAATAAAATAATGTGTTCCGAAAACGTCATGTGCGTATGGATGGGTGGGGTCCGGCCGCGTTATTGCTTCAACGCACCTCACCACCTCGCATATTATTATCCGCTGTAGTCTGTGTTGTTCATTGATGTAGATAAAATCATACTAATAACTTCACACAACATTTAAGATTTATTTAAATGTATGTAAAATAGGATTTACAGAACAAGAACATTTATAACAATAAAAAACATTAAAAAATAGTCTCCAAGTACATACAGTTAAAAATACAGACATAATGCAGAAAAGATTAGATTACTTTTTCAATTATAGTGAGGTGCTCCAGACATTTGTTCCGATAAAATGTATTGTTGTAGAAAACAATGCTGTTGTAGAAGTCGCCGACATTAGTGGTCTGCACCTTCAGCGAGTTCAACACATCCTTGGTGCCGTCACTTCGCACTTTGTCGCACTCATTGTCCAACAGCTCCAGGTAACTCAGTGCAGATTTGTTCACAAGGTTCTTCAACACAAGTGTGTTGTGAGAAGTGAAGCCAATTTTTTCAAAACACTTCTTGGCTATGATATATATGACGCTGACATTGAAATGTGTCAGCATGTTGATATTCTGGACCAGTAAGGTCTGCCCCCCTTCTAACTTCTGCAAACTCTGCAACAACATTTTGAAGCACCTCTTCTCAAACACATGGTAGCTCTCTAAATGCTCAAACTCGGGAAGTAACAGTCTCATATTTATCTCCAGTCCATAGTCTCTATTATTATCCATACTTTTACCATCTTTACAAAATATTATCTCCTTAAACTCTTCTTCAGCTAAAATCTGTTGGTATAACTTAAAAATAGGTACAAAAATAAACTTTGAGCTGTTTATTTTCTGTAAGGGACAACCATATGTGAAGATTAGATTCAGTTCTGAATTTGCATCATAGAACTGCATCCATTTCACTTGTTCATTGATTAGAATCAGAGGATTCGAGAGCACCTCTGCTTGCAGGAATGAATTCAAGTTATTTAACTTTTCCCTGAGAGACATTTTTGTGTACAGCTGCCTCTCTGTATATGATCCTCGGTGGTACCTGGGATTCATGTTAATTTTGTTTTCTTCATGTAGGATTCCTTTCAAAATCTCTTGTTGAATATCCAAAGGTTTCAGATCATATTGCCAAATGAATTCTGTGGCTACTATAGCTCGAATTTTCTTGATATCTCTGTGCAGTGCAATATTCTTCTGCATGAGATAGGCTTGTAAATTATTATTGATTACTTGGCACTGTATAGAACAGAAATAGCATGCACATTCTTCAACTTGTTTTAGGAATTTGTCTGGTATAGCTTCCAGGGGAAACAAAGCAAAGTTTCCATACACGTCTGATCCATATGCAGACTTCAGGGTAGGGAGGAATTTTTCCAAGATTGTCACACCTTTATACTTGAGGCAAATAGCATAGACTTCAGAATTTCCCTGCCGAGACGTGACCGGCTTGTAAATGTTCACTTCGCTGAACAAATGGTTGATCAGATACAGGAGGCTCACTGTGGAATGTTCAAATAGTGTAAACAGCTTGAAGATTAGTGTCCCACCTGAAACATTAATTATTTAGAGTGATATTACTTGAAAACAGATGTTATAGATAAGATTATGAAGAATATTATAAGTGTTCCATAACTTTATCTATGCAATTAATGGCTATTATCAACAACAAAAACCGGTACAGTACCTGTGCTGAGTGCCTGCAGTGCAGTGACAATCTCACAGTAATGCAGAGGTGAGGTCACTTCCTCTTGAGCATCAGGTTTCTGTAGACAATCAATTGAACCATCTGCCGTCACCAGCAAAACCTGGGAAGAATGCATTTATTTATTGAACAATATGAGTTCCCAGTACAGGGTCAAAACACTGTATACACTATATTCTAATTAGACATTCATAATCAGTTAGTTAGGACAAAAAACAAGAAATAATAGAATATCATAATATTGGTCTCTAAAAATCACCTACCTTCCCCAAAGACTTGGCTTTTCTAATGATGGCCTGTGAATTCTCCCAATCCATGAGGTTGCCAGTGTTATCCACCCCAAAATCCCAGTTGTTCAATGTGTGAAACATAAATCGATCATCACTGATCATGTTAGATGGAGAGTTGCCCTCATAATATGGATTGAGTGTATTAGCCACCCATTTCCACTGAAAATTGAACAAAAGTCAGTAAGTCTTTTAATTCAAGTGGCAATTAATTAGACTACAGGTACATAATATTTGGATAAGGTTTTATGATGTCATAGATGGTAAAATTGAATTAGAGTAATTAATAGCTAATGCTTGTTATTAATGAATATGGTAATGATGTGTAAACAGCTGCTCATTACGGAAATAATAATTACTTATCATGTCAACACATGCAAGCTACTCAATACAAGATAATAACAGAAACACCTTATTGATACCACAAAATGCTCACAATCTGTTTGATGTTTCAAATTGTCAGCATTTGGCTGGCTGCTACACTGACTCACATCAATGTTCTGGTGGTTTGACTTCAGGTAATGGTTCAGAGAAGTGATGAAAGCTCCTGGAGCCTCGCACAAGTGCAGCGACACCATCTTCCTCTCGAGCGTCGCCTCCGCCGGTACTATGTTGTATGTGCACGCACACTCGTAGAATTTCGTCCATGCTTGTGTTAAGAACTCTGGATTTATCTGACACCTGATCTTCCAGCCGACCTCCCCTGCAGGATTTCTGCGCCGCGTATGGCTGCTCCACTCCTCTATATTGAAATCATTCAATTGACTTTTGTGAAAATTTAATCGATTTTTCAATATCTCTAATTGCTTTACTTTCCAAGGTGGCGTCGAAAACCACGACTCTTTCTCTGGCAATTTCCAGTCGTTTTGAAAACGAAACTGAAATTTCTTATTGAATAAATTGTTCAATTCATCTTGAAAATCGTCATTGCTGAAAAATCTTTGACGAGACTGTAATATGCAGCTATCAGGTTTGTGAAACATTTCTTGAGAGGATTTGAGCGATGGGATATGTTACACAAGGGTACACAACTACAGGTTATACCATTATTACAGTACAGACTTCGAAAATTTAGTATACTTTAGCTCATTTCTATTACTGCGTTGCATTCGTATTTTCACAAGGAAGGAAAACAAAATACACAACCACTCATGACGGATAACTGACAACAGTGACAAGTGTGACAGACTGTCAATTCGACTCCAATTGGAATTGGACCCATAGAGATAGAAAAAAAGGAATTCATAATTGAACCATGGGCACGGTGACTAACTTTTAGATTTGCTTTTTGTAGCATAGCTGCATTGCTCGAAGACAATTATGTGGAAATAGGCACGATCTTGTTGACAAGGTCGTAAAAAGGAGCTTAGAATTTTGTTGTATATAATAAAGTAAGTATTCACCAGATACTTCAGCAAACCTGAGATTGCTAAATAGAGCAACTGATTCGAAAGTTAAAAGACTTGGCACCCAAGTCGAAAATATTATAAAAAACACTGTGACAATACAAATTGCAATGAGTTGAATGAACTTTTTTAGTTTTCTTTTGTGTTTGGTCGGTGTTCGTGAGATGATTTTATTTGTTTTCTCAAAATGATATGTGATCTTAAAAATTGGACATGAAGAGACAATATAACGACTAACGTGAGACTATTTCAGACTGCTTGTATTATCGACTTTATTGACGACCACGTACTGATCTAATTTACCGTTAGACTGTGATCATGAGCAATTGGAACCAAAGTATGCGAAATGACGACCGGAATGACGATAAACCACCTTACTCGAGAATATTCGTAGTGTGCACCAAGCAATTACGTGTAGAAGATCTGAGGCCGGCGTTCGAGGTGTTCGGACAGATAGAAGACATACATATGCCAAGGGACCGCAACACTGGGGAGTCGAAGGGCATAGCTTACATTAAATATGCCAAGACTTCCTCTGCCGCAACTGCTATAAAAGAGATGCACTTAAAAACTATTGCTAACAGTAATAAACCCGTCAGAGTTATGGTAGCTACACACAAGAACGAAAATCATAACCCTAATGAGGATAAGTACAAGCGCCTCTTTATCAAAGTACATAAAGAAGTTACTGAGACTGAGTTAAGGCAACACTTCTCAGAGTTCGGTCAAGTAAACACGATCCACCTGCAGCGGGACAAGCTCACTGATGAGTGCAGGGGGTTCGCTTATGTCAATTACACGTCATTTTTAGATGCAGCCATAGCTTTCGAAAGATGTGACAAGAAATATAAAGCAATATTTGCAACACCTAAAGAAGAATTGAAAAGAAGTCGTAACAGTATTGAGAACTTCACTGAAAGCTTACACTCTAGCAACTCCAGTATTATTAAAGATAGTTACAGTGACCATTACAACCCATCCAGAGGCGAAATGCACAAAAGAGATAGCATAACTTCACTAATTAAGTCTAAACCACAAACGGGAAACGCTTATGATACAGTATGTGTGACTTGTAGCCCACAAGTGCCACAGAAATATATAGACAGGCTTTTTAATATTATTCCAGGAATGACTTCATGTAAATACACATCTGACTCCTTCAATGGCTACTGTAAGGCAATTATTACATATGCAGATGAAAAATCAGCAAGTTATGCTGTTGAAAGATTAAATAACTTTGAGTTTCCATCAGGAGAAATAATATCTGTGAAACCAGATGATAACCCTCTAAGCAAAGCAGCAAATAACCTCTCTAATATTGTTAATAACTTTAAAAACGCTATTGATTCAGCAAATCCTGATTTGGTACAGCTTGCAGAGGCTATAGCTCAAGCATCAACTTTGATACAAGCTGCCACATCAGGCCCGGGCATGAGGGAGATAAAGGCTGAGACCCATCAAACTGACTACTGTAGTGTTAGTCTGCCTCCTCCGCAGCCACTCGCTAACAGTAGTAGCAGGGTTGCTCAGAGATGTTTTTTAGTATTCAAACCTCACCCTCCACCTGTTTCAATTCTGAAAGATGCTTTTTGCCGATTTGGTGACCTCATAGATGTGTCTACATTCCCTAATAAGACTTTTGGATTTGCCAAGTATGCATCAATTAGAGCAGCCCAGGAGGCTATCAAAACCCTCCATGGAGCCACTCTGTGCGACATAAGACTCAAGGTGTTAGAAGCTGATGAGAGACCCTCAAAAGATGACAAAATTATTATTGATGAGGAGAACAATGTAGATCACAATACCGATCGAAAGAGAATTAAATTACATGACGAAGACTCCAACATGAGTTAACAACAGAACACATGATAACACCCTCCAATAAAATATAAGTACAGATCTGACACAGCTGTTGTAAATGTTGTTTTTAAATTAAAAGACATTTTCCTTTATTATTAATCCTTTATTTATCAATTATTTGTTTGTAATTATGACTGACTACACAGATATTTTCTGATTATGATTTGGACCAATTTTTTGGAATGTTGACAATTTTTTTTTTACAAATCTACTTTTTAAATTACCACAATGAATTGCACACTAATGTCAGACATATTGATGACTAAAAGACTTGAAAAATTCTAAATTGCAATCAAAATTAATTGTAAGGTACCTTAATAAATTATAAAACAAAAATACTGACTTTTAATTTTGCAATAATAAAGAGATTACTTATGTTTCTAAGACTACAGGGCCTATATATATGGCCTTAGCCATCTATCTTATGTATACTATATCTATAGTAAAAATCACAATATTACCAACCACACTGGACCTTAACTTCACCCAAATAGACAATATCCAATTTCTTTGGAAATTAACAAAAAATAAATATCCAAAGCAATACCTGCTTACAGAAATATTAATTCAGCAATTTTGTGCAACTATCAAGATTTTTCTTCTTCTGGTATACAATAGGTAGTTAAGATTGTAGTTTCAAATAATTTGGATAATCCACAATTACTTGATAGATACACATAACTCCCAATGTTGGTAAAAATCAACCATAATAAAAAATGATAATAATAAAAATCTATTCTTAAAGAACACAAAAGACTCTAGGGAGAGGGGTTTTTAACCCTAAAATTACAAAAAGCTGTGCTTAGACAACAGTTAAAAGAGATCCATTCGTAAGAAATCACACTCCAAATGATTTACACTTTGTTCTGCAGCAAATAAATGACCTCATTAAGGTCAGAGATCAACTTTTTGATGATATTATCATACTGCATTTCATAGCCATCTTGCCGATTCTCTTGCCAGTTCTTGTTACTCTCACTTAAAGTTTTCTTAGATTCAATCAACTGAAAAAATAAAATAACAAAATATTCATTAGATCCCATTGAATTTTGATCACTACTGTTTTTAAGTCAATGTTTTAACTGAGTTTTGACCATTATTGTTTTTGAGTCAATGTTTTAACTGGATTTTGACCATTATTGTTTTTAAATCAATATTTTAACTGGAATTTGACCATTATTGTTTTTGAGTCAATGTTTTAACTAGATTTTGACCATTAGTTTTTAAGTTTGACCATTAGTTTTTAAGCATTAGTAAAGATAACAATTTTTTTAAAAAGAGTAACCATGGAGTTTCTTGCCGGTTCTTCTCCATCGGAAACGACCAATTTGGAACCGTGCACTAGCATCTGACGTTTTATAAGTGCCCATGTAGGCCCATGTGAAATAAAAAATTTTTGACTTGACTTTGACTTTGACTTTATTATTGTTTTTAAATCAATATTTTAACTGGAATTTGACCATTATTGTTTTTGAGTCAATGTTTTAACTGGATTTTGACCATTATTGTTTTTAAATCAATATTTTAACTGGAATTTGACCATTATTGTTTTTGAGTCAATGTTTTAACTAGATTTTGACCATTATTGTTTTTGAATCAATATTTTAACTGAATTTTGACCATTGTTGGTTTTAAGTCAATATTTTAACTGAATTTTGACCAAAATTGTTTTTAAATCAATATTTTAACAGAGTTTTTGACCATTATTGTCTTTGAGTCAATATTTTAACTGAATATTGACCATTATTGTTTTAAAGTTAATATTTTAACTGAATTTTGATCATTACTGTTTTAAAGTAAATTTTTTAACTGAATTTTGACCATTACTGTTTTTAAGTCAATATTTTAACTATTTCATTACCTAGGACTTGCAACATACATGAATGAATTATTGTATGTACTTGCCATGGAAGCAATGGAATGTGATGAGCATATCCTGCTATCAGTGTGAATATTATAATTAAAATAATGTGAAAGAAATTATACTACTTATGAATGTTTAATTTTTACAATACTATGTTGAGAACATAATACTTACCTTGGTAAACATACCAACATCCCCGCACAGCTGTTGCAGCTTGGCCTCAAGTTCAGCATTCTTGAGGTTCACATCATTTTTGTTCAACTTGATGTTCACCAAGCGTTTGCCAAGCTGGTCTAAGCTCTGTGCATACTGATCCAGCTCTAGATCTACCATCCCTGCAGGTTTAGGCGGCTGTTGTTCTAATACAATTAATGACTGCTTTAGACGCTCGGCGTAGCTCTTCATTGATGAAATAGCTTCATCGATATCAATGTCCATTTTATCTTCCGCCATATCGGGCATTAACAGTTTTGGAACACTGGCTTCCAAGAATCTTGAAATGTTTTCATGTCGCATTTCGTCGTTGGTGGGTGGCTCTTCAGTGTTTTCCACCACTGTAGACACTGAGTCGTACATCGATCTTATTTCCCTCATAATCTTTTGTGAATCTTCAAGCTCTTTATCCAAATCATTGGTCATTTTTTCTAACGCATCCAGTTTTAGCACTGATTGTATGTATTCAGTGAAATTACCAGGATTCGTTTTGTAATGTTCACCCATTTTTAGCGATTATTTGTAGAATTAGAATAATATTTACGAGTCGGACAGTATCTTTTTCTACTTTTTCGTTCGCAAACTGCGTGTGTGTGTGTAGGCACGGTAACATATATATTATATTTTTTAATTACCCGGGAAGCTATAATCTTTTAGCTATATTGCCTAGTTTTAGGCCCTGTCCGCACAGAGATTTTTTTTTAACACGTTGTATCTTATGGAAAATAATTTATTTATTATTATTACTAGTACAGCAAAAAAAAGCCATTTAATTAAATTAATTAACCCTTTCACTCTGTCTTCTCACAGATAATGTCCGCAACGCGATAAAAAAATCGCGCGGAAAAAAGTCGCTGCCGCAGGACTCACAGGGCTTTAGTCCTATTCTACGAATCTTCCCGGCTACGTTTTATCGAATTTCAGTAAGTTAGCCACACAGCATTGCGGGGTACACATACCAAAGAATGAATTCGTTTGATTATTGAATCTGTGAATCATTGATGTCAAAATTATATTTTGTTTTGACAGTAATTTGCACGTGCGTGTTTACTGCCGATAGTGTTATAAATTGAAACGTTAATATTGCCTAAAAATGGTGCGAAAATTAAAGTTTCATGAACAAAAGCTACTTAAAAAAGTTGACTTTATATCATGGAAAGTAGACAATAATCTAAACGAAGTGAAAGTTATGAAAAAATATCATATACAGAAACGGGAAGATTATACCAAGTAAGCCACGATTTTAGTTATTGATGTATTATTAAAAGTGTTAAAAAGGTGATGAAATATTTCATGTTTATCTCATAGGTACAATAAGCTGTCTAGGGAGATTCGTGAATTGGCAAATAAAATTAAAGATCTGGATGCAAGCACTGAATTTCGGACTGAGTCGAGTGCTCAGTTGTTGGAGAAGTTGTATCAAATGGGGTTGATCCCCACGCGCTGGGACCTGACGCTGGCTAGCAATGTGTCGGCGAGTGCGTTCTGCAGACGAAGATTACCATCTGTTATGGTTCGAAGTGAGTATAGTTCGTAACATACCTAAATCTACATACTTTTAAGTAGGTTGTCTGTAAGAGATTGCTTCTGCAATAAAACTCCTATTGTACACTTGTTTGTTCTCTCTTTAATTTGCATTTTAATCTAGCCAAAAAGTCTGAAATTATACTATTATCATATCAGACTTAAATCCCCTTTGTACTTTTGTATTTTTTAATTTGCGCCTTATTTTTTACAACTCAATTTTAGATAAAATGTCAGAGAATATGAAGGAAGCCACAAAGTACATAGAACAAGGTCATGTCCGTGTGGGACCTGAAGTTGTAAAGGACCCCGCATTCTTGGTCACCCGGGCTTTGGAGGACTTTGTCACGTGGGTTGATGGGTCTGCCATCAGGAGACATGTTATGGAGTACAATGACTTGGTAAATTATAATTATTTATTTATACTAACATACATTCCTGACTACCTAAAAAAATAAGTTATGAGCATTATACAAATTATATTTTAAAGTCATGATAAATATTTTGTTTAGAAGAAAAAAAAATATGATCCACCCACCATAAGTAACATGGGACAAGGGCATTTTTTTTTATGAGATAATAATGATCAAATGCTTTATCCCCAACATGGCATTTTCATGAAGCTTTAACCTTTCAATTACCATAATTACAGACACAAATATTTATAAAATAAGTTATGAGCATTATAAAATATAAAAAAAACACCATTGTCCTCTTGGGGCTTAAACTCTTAAGCCCCAATCAACACTGGCGTTCGCACACCTATTGTCTTTCTATTGTCTCTAATTATGGTACTCAAAAGGTTAATGAATGAAACTTTTGTTGGGTTAAGTTGCACTTGTGAGTTTATTATCCAATGGTGGAGAAAAATTTTTATTCAATATTTTTTTTAAATATGGTATTAATATAATAATACTGTATTTTTACTATTACCCTTTTCAAATTACTTTGAATATTGTAAGACCATAGATAAAATAACTTTTTTGTTTTTGTTTCAGAGGGATGATTTTGAAATGCTGTAACATACCACTTAGCTATATATAAGATAATATAATGTAAATAACTAGGTGCTAAGTATTGTATGAGTGAAATGATTGTGCTAAAAACTGAAATAAAAAATAAATATGTATGTCACATTACTTATTACTATATGTATTCATTTGACCAGGTTCTATTTACAATATTAATGATTTAACATAATTTATATTTACATATCTTTATAAACAACATTGTACTTATCTCCATAATCTCAAGAAAAAAAAAAGATGAGGTGTACTAGGAATTTCTCCTTTATTGTAGCTAACTTTAATATACAGATCTGGAAAACATGGCGTAGCTAGTCCCACAGAGGTGGGCTCGAATAAAAATACCCATGGGAGTGTATAAAAAAACTGTGCTTTTTTAAAAATGCTTGGTTTACCCTACAAGACCGTTGTGGATAACATGTTGCAAAGTTTTGCCTATGTTGAGGCCCCTGCCTGTTACGCGATTTATGCGGCAGATACGGCAGTAGCTACGCCCCTTCTGGAATACTTGGAATAGCTATACATTGTCAACAACACCACTATTAGTACACTACTATTAGCACTAGTAGTATCATTCGCAATTTTTTTTTCCAACACCACCTTAATAAAGTCAACAAAAATGGTATTTATCTGGTAAATTACCTAATTTCAATTATCACTAAAAATAATGAAAGAGTTAATGGTGTGGTTACCATAACATTATTGTGAACGACACCACATGGGCGTCATTGTAATTATACACTGCACATAATATATTTCTGGGTGGGGATTGACAGAGAATTGAGTCAGAACCCATCTGATGTAATATGTCCATAGTGCAACACTATAATGTGTAGTCATAGAAGACTATTTGAATGCACTACTCCCTCATCCATTTGGACTTAATAGTTTAGTAGTACTCTAAACAAATCAATCCATAGAAAGGGCCATAGGAATGACTGATTTATTTAACATTTTGACTTATATTACATTTGTTATACATACATTTAAGTACACACTGTCTTTTGGCTACCACTGGCCCTTATCTTCCTAACAAGCTCGTCCCCTGTAGACCTCCATCACGGGTGATCGAGGGCAAGAGCCAGCTCTTTATGAAGCACAAAAATAGCCCTATCCTCGCCACCTCCATCACAAGGCGAGCATGTCCCTCTGTCCCCTGGCTTCCATGACTGCAGCTATCCTCATCATGGCTTCGGCCTGAGTGCTGGCTGCGTCTGCCAGCCGTTTGAGCGCTTCAGCCTGCACGAGCGCTGCATCAGCGTTTTTATTGGCGACGGCAACGCGCTGCTCTTCTGCCTTGGCTCGTATTAACTCGGCATTGGCTCGTTTTTTTTCTACTTCTATCAGCCACTGTGGGTAAAGGTCTGTAAACAAATAGTAATAAATTAATGGAATTTAAACTAACAAAGAACTTTTTTCTTTGACTTTTCGATCTTGGAATTACAAACACAATTAAAGAACATAGGTTTTCGAGCGCCGGCGCTCGCTTGGGGCTTAATGAATTAAATACAGAAAGAACGAAGATAAGTAGGGTACCTACGTTACGTAGCTATGTAAATCTGCCAACGGCTTGGATTGCGTGATAGTAGAAAATTATTCTAAGGAAACGTACTCCCATGATAAAAAGTATACCTACTATGTGCCATTCCAGGATATGATCTACACGTGTATCAAATTGCATAGAAATCCATTTAGTTGTTTTTGCGTAAAAGGTAATGTCGGCCTTACACCATTCTTCTCATAGTCCAATTGGAATGACGCTACCGATTGGATCAAACAAAATTGGCCGTGTGGCTAGATAATACGTAGCAGTTGCTTGACACTGGTTTTCAAACCAACCGACGGCTGGCGTAGAAATTAGCTGCTGCACTGCGTGTGGCGGGTTCGATACCCGCACGGAAAGTTATTTGTAAAACCTAGAGGTGTTCCTAGCTAAAGCTAGTGTAGGTCAAGGTGTAAAAAAAAGGAGTTGTGGGTAGTTGGGTAAGGACAAAAAAACGGACTGACGGCCTTTCGGAAGGTAGTGGGCGAAGCATGTGCGATCGGTACTGCGAAGCTTCTACGTCCAGCGAGAAGGTTAGCAACCTAATATGAAGATGATGCTTCATACTTCTGATTGGAGATTTTTTTTTGTTTGTCCTGGCAATTGCAAAAGCAAAAGCCCAGGACAAACTATATGATACATTAGACAGTCCTGCAGGCCAGAAAGAGCTGTACCGGCTTTCTAGAATGAGAGAAAGAAAGGCGAGGGATGTTTGCCAGGTAAGATGTGTAAGAGATGAAAGTGGAATGGTTCTATCGGATAATGAAAAAAATCAAAGAGAGGTGGAAGGAATATTTTGAAAGACTTATGAATGAGGAAAATAATTGGAGTAGGGTTTTAGAGAATAAACCAGTGAATGTGGGGTTAGTGAGAATGGTTAGTGTGGAGGAAGTCAGGGTAGCAGTGAATGGAATGAAAAATGGTAAAGCCATTGGTCCAGATGGAATACCAGTTGAGGTGTGGAAGTTATTAAGAGTAGTTGGATGGGTGTGGCTGGCTTTGTTCTTCAATAAGCTGTTGCAGGAAGAAGCAATACCTGATGAATGGTGCAACAGTTCTCTGGTGCCCATCTTTAAAAACAAAGGTGATGTGCTTGAGTGCAACAATTATAGAGGAATAAAGCTAATGTCGCATACCATGAAAGTATGGGAGAAAGTTATTGAACGGTGGCTGAGAGAAGAGAGTGAAATTTCACAGAACCAATTCGGTTTTATGCCTGGTCGTGGTACAACGGATGCCATATTTGCTATACGCCAGTTGTGCGAAAAATACAGAGGTGCACATAAAAACTTGCACATGGTATTCGTTGACCTCGAAAAGGCATACGACCGGGTACCTCGTGAGGTTCTGTGGTGGGCCCTTAAGGAGAAAGGTGTGCCTGGGAAGTATGTGCAGTTGATCCGATCAATGTATAGTCGCTGCAGTACACAAGTCCGGTCTGCAGCGGGCACCACTAACAACTTCAATGTGGCTGTCGGTTTACACCAAGGGTCGGCTCTTAGCCCTTACCTCTTCCTGATAATAATGGACGCTCTGACGTCGGACATTCAGGAAGAGGCTCCCTGGTGTATGCTGTTTGCCGATGATATTGTGCTGGTTGCCGAGAGTGCCCTAGAGGTCCTAGTGTTGGCCTAAAATTGAGCAGAACTAAAACAGAGTACCTGTTCTGCGATTTTGGCGGTCTCTCTAGTCCTGTGCCCATAGCTCTCGCCGGAACGCCCATACCAACCTGTTCCGATTTTCGGTACCTTGGGTCGCTTATCCAAGGGAATGGTGAGATAGACCGAGACGTGGCACATCGGATCAACTCAGGATGGATGAAATGGCGACAGGTCACTGGAACAACTTGCGACCCACGGATGCCCCTCAAGTTGAAGGGTAAAATCTACAAGTCCGTGATAAGGCCTGTCCTACTGTATGGGTCAGAATGTTGGGCTCTGAAAAAGACGGATGAAAAGCGATTGCATGTAGCAGAGATGAGAATGTTGAGATGGATGTGTGGTGTGACGAGAATGGATAAAGTGAGAAATGAGTATATTAGAGGAAGTTTGAAAGTGGCGCCAGTGACTGAAAAGTTGAGAGGGAACCGTTTGTCTTGGTATGGCCATGTAAAAAGGAGGGATGAAACGCATGTTACAAAGAAAGCCATGAGTATGAATGTGGATGGATGGAGAGGGAGAGGGAGACCAAAGAAGATATGGATGGATTGTGTGAGAAGTGATATGGAAGACAGAGGAGTTAGTGATAGCGTGACGGGTGACAGGACAGAATGGAAGAAAAAAACATATTGCGCCGACCCCAAATAAAACGGGACAAGGGCAGGAAGATGATGATGAGATGATGATGTCCTGTGGCATATCAACCTACGGCGGGTTATCGACTGCTTAACCAGACTAGCCTCTGGGGACTTTCAAACAAGTAGTTACACGGTAACGGCTCCCCTTGTGGAGCAAGACCTCCACTTAGGGCATCTCTGGAGGAGCAACATTAAGGGACAGGCGGAATCGAACAAAGGATTATTATTTTGGGGATTCATTGGAGTACAAACTTTTATACAAAACCCTTACTCTGTATAGCAGGTTCAATTGGATCATTGTCGTTTACGTTTTCTCCGCCAGAAGACTCTGCGCTGTCGTTGCTATGTTCATCTCCGCCTGAAATTGTGCCAATCCAATTATGTGGAAATACCAAATCGTACCGAAAAAACGAATGTGACGATGCTCTTGACCGAATACTAGATAGGTACATATAAACATTATAGTGCGGAGTGCTCGCAAGATTTAACTGTTTCGACGTTTTACTCGGTACGTGTGATCTAGGCATATAAACCGAGCGACTTTATTAAAGGCCTATTACACGACTCGATATTCGAACGGGTCTTAATCGACGTAGTGATAAAAACTTCACAGAGCCTAACTCCAGACTTGCCAAAATTCTACAGCCGTACTGTATCACACGTACACGTAGACTTCAACACAGTCTGGGAATATCGAGTGGTAAAATAGGCCTATTAGTGAACTGCCAAAAAATAAAAACTAAGAACTATGGGAAGAATAAAGCGGCAACTTGGTTTAAACTATTTAGAGGAGATAAAATATGTTTTTACTACCTGATAATCTGTCACTTGATTCACTGTGTGATTTGCTAAAATGATTTACATGTACTGTCTCTTGGAAGGATTCCAGCTTTACTTTTGGGTGTAGATTATTCTGAAACATAATTTATTTAAATATTTATAAATATGGGTTTATAAACAATACATAGCATAATCAGCTCCCACAGCCGGATTTCAGGCCAGGAGGCCTCAGTCCATCTCCAAGAGAGGACTCTAGGAGAGAGAATGGGCCATAAATTACCATGCGGGCTAAGTGGTTGAAACCTGGGACCCTGGATGACTCTAGAGGCCCTGTAACAAATACAAAGAACGACCACGAGTGGGTTTATATACTATGTACTATCTCCTGTGGAGTTGTCATTAGTCAATTTTTCCCACAGAAAAAAAAAGGTGGGGTTTGATGGATGTCACATATATTCAAATGATCTAGAAAATGCCTTTTTTTAGGACTCTCATTCACCATTTGAGAGCAATTTTGATAAAATAAATTACACAAAGTAGTGGTACTGGGTTTGCACCCATGACCTAAAGCTCGTAATTGGGGCTTGTTGTCATTTGGACACCAAAACTCCCTATAATATGATGAGCATATGAGTTTTTTATAAGGTATCATCATAAGAGCATAAGCAGGGTGGAGTAATATCTATGCATACCGAATTTGGCTCAGTGAACCGTTGTCTGGTCTTCCTCTTCTCATAGTAAGGGCCTAATATAGCAAGTGCCCTCTTCTCCATCTTGGTTAGAGGCCTAATACCCTTGAGAGAAGATCCCGACTTTATCCTTTTCAGTAGCCACACTTTATTCTTCAGCTTATTCTTGAAGTCACTCCAGTACTGAAAATATGAATTTGTATTGAGTACTATTAATAAATAGTTAACTGTGAGCTGCAAATCAGCTTCACTTTATTGTTTGACACACCAACATTTAGACTATTCAAAAGTGTCAGTATTTTAGAAATAAATGATTTGGGTTAGAGTCCTATAGAGAAAGAATTCAATAAATTGTACAGATAAAGACAATTATCTATGATGCTTTAGAATTCATTTTAATAGATACTTTCCTGTTGGGGTTAACAAGCGTAGCATCAGCATTATAACATTCCCACTGCTGGGACTTAGGCCTCCACTCTGCCCTGGTAATTGAGAGGGCAAAGAAGGGAAGGGTAAGAAGGGGAGGGTAAGTCGAAGGTGGCCTGCCTTCCAAATCGATTATATAAAAAAAATGGCCACCTTCAACTTACTGCCCTCTCAATTACCAGGGCAGCACTATACGAAAGAGGTTCCCCTGTTGAGGTTACATAAATATAAATGTTTACCAGTAGCCAAGATTGTCCAGTTGGAGAATTGGACAGGTCTCTTTAAAATAATAAAAAAAATAAAGATATTTTGATAGACTACACTAATTTCTATTTCATGTTTAATGATAGCCTAATTTTATTTTTTAATGGAATTAATATTAACCTTACTCCATCCATCAGCAGTTTTTCTGGTGCCTCTGCAGCTATTGAGCATCTTAGTGAGTTCCTCCCATAGCCTTTTGGACGTATGCCTGGCTTCAAGGGAGCGCAGGTTGCCTGATGCAAACTCTACATGCTGTGCCATGAAGTCTATGATGGACTTCACCTGTTCAAACGATACGAGGCGGGACTGACCGTTGGATTCGCTCATCTTTTTATCACTGAAAACAATATAGTAAGAAAAAAAATGTGTTTAGGATTTATTATAATAAATTATCCAACTGCTGGCCGTTAAACCAAACTGGAACTTACAATAATGTTGTATCAAGCTAACGTGTAAGTGATCACAATGCTATCATCTAGTCAATTATTTAGTATAACGTTAATTTTATATCAGTTCAGGTAGCCTTTTATGGAGTAAAAGTAGCCAAAAGTTATGCAAAAAAAAAAAAACAGGATCTGCAAAACGGAACTCAATATTCATAATTATGCTCCTGCAGGAAATGATAATATTCGTACACGAGATAATATTTCAACTTCAACTCTATAATTAATTAGAAAAATAACAACAAACAATTTTATTATCATTTATCAGCTGTCAAGTTCATAAATGACACTGTGTCTCGCTGTGACGAAGTCCTTTTTTTCTTCAGTTCGAAAATCACTGAAAGGAAATGCTGGCTGGTTTGTTGCTAGAGGCTAGACCCGGATACTAATATTATATATAAAACTTGTGCGGTTTTCCGTTCAAACCCGATACGATTGTGATTGATAAAACGGTAACTACAAAGTAAACTTTTAAAGTAAATGAAAATAGTTAAAAAACAATGTACTATACAATAATTGCATAGCCTCCTTGGCCGCACGTAGGTCATGCAAATTGATATGTATCAATGTGCATGACCTACGTAATGAAAATCTTATAGGAAAATATAGGGAAACTAGAATCCAGCTGTCTGACAGACAAATGGAATGAAAAATTGAAACTTCGCTGGCTTGTATATAACACCCTTTAAATGTAGTGTCCACTACTCACGTGTAGCCAAAGCTTAAAGTAAAAAAAAAGTAATAAATTATGGCAAATGGCAACAATATTCTTGTCTGACTAGTATATAGTTATCTGTGATTCTTGTCTTGCGCCGCGAGTGTGCGCAGAAAAATAAAAAAAAATAATAGGAAAAGAAATGGCAGTTACTAGAGAGAAAGAAAATTGTTCAAGAAAAATTAATGGAAATATACCTGCATTATCTCTCAATAGTGATAACATGTCGACGTCCACGGATAGTGACGACGTAGCGGACCCAACGTATGAAATTAGGAACATTCAAAGCATTATAAATGTAACCCGTGAAAACATTGACGCTCTGAATGCAAAATTCGCTGGTTTCCAGCATCCACCGTCGTTGTATTTGTCTGAATACCAGGAGTTAACGTCAAAGTTGCATAATTTGGAGTTAAGAGAGCGGACTTTGCGGGAATTGTTGCAGTCTGAATCGCCGGACAGAAGTGAGGAGTATTCATTGCAGGATGATAGTAAAAAGTTCGATACTCTTACGAGGCAGCCGAAGGTGTTCCTTCGGGCGCACCTGCCGAACCAGCAGCGGACGAGTGTGCAGGTGAAGGAGGGTGTGACGCTGCGGGACGCGCTGTCCAAGGCGCTGAAGCTGCGCAACCTGACGTGTGAGATGTGTGAAGTGGTGCGGACAGGCAATAACCTAGTGATACCGTGGGACATCGACATTACTGTGATCGACGCCGAAGAGGTCAGTCCAGTGTTGTTTGTTTTGTTTTGATCATGGTAAGTCAGTCACATGGTGCAGTTTGCTGTTCAACACAGGCTTTTGTTGGTCTGTCTGTTTTCGGCCTCTCTAGGCTTGCAAGAGAGCAAATATTTAAGGTTTTTGTAGTGATTTGGCTGTAACAGTATGATTAAGTACTGCAGCCAGTGATATCCCTTAAGACAACCCACTGACCTATACACAGAGATGTTTGTGTAGAATCTCTGATGCAGATAGACCTAACACTAGGCTCCTAAACACTCAGGCTTGCATTATTATCAAGTTTAACATTTATCCTGCTCATTTTGTTGGTGTTTATGTAAAATCTATAATAAAATAATATACACATACTGCTCTACCCTGGGTAAGCTCTAAGTGAAATACTGACATTCAACAATGAGGTTAAACTGGAGGCTGGCCCAAATTAACTGAAGGAAAGTTAGGTGCGATGAAGGAACAAGACACTGAAGTTATTATGTAGTACATTATAAATGATAAATGATAAATGATGATGATAAATGATATTTATTTTTGTAAATAGGTTTTTCACAACACTTTTACACGTCATTTTTGTATTTTTTTTTTTGTCAGTTTAAACTAAGTCTCTTTTAAAGTCCATACAGTAATAGTCAAATCTTATGAGAACAATGCAGATTAGCGTCTGAGATGGTCTTTTGAGGAAAGAACCATACAGATTTGAGTGGACCTGTCCAGTCAGTGCAAGCATTTGTCAGTATTCGTATAGCTCAACTTAGGAAAACTAAGGAGCTCAACGATTTGACGATCAATGCCAAAGAAGGGACATTTGGGTAGGCCGCAGAAATACTCAAACTGCCAGACATGCGTCAAAATAATTGAACATACGGAAAAAAAAAAGAAATATTCCACATAGTCCTCATATTCACAATAAAATACAGAAGTGTAGAAAATTGTAATATTTAACAAAGTAAATATTTTGGTCAAATATAAATTAAAAAAGAAAAAAAATAATAATTAATATATTACATATTGTAAAATAAAAACAAATATGAAGGTCAAATTGTAAACAATATAAGTAAAAAAGCACAATTGAAATATAAAAAATCAGAAGAGAACAATTGTAGAACATACTGGAGCAGGTCAATCCCAAGCCTTTTTGTCCTGAAGATAGTCTTTTACATTGTAAAAAGCCTTTAGCAAAAGTTTCCGTTTTACAAATGATTTGAATTTATTAAGGCTTAGTTCCTGAATATGATTAGGAAGCTTATTATAATAATGTATACACTGACATTTGAATGATTCCCCTATTTTTTTGAGCCTGGTAGCAGGCGCCACAAATTTATGTTTATTCCTAGTATTAAAATCATGAATATCACTATATTTCTTAAACGTGTTTTTATTTTTATGGGCATACAAGATATTTTCGTAAATATACTGAGAAGGTACAGTCATTATATTAATCTCTTTAAATTTATCTTTAAGAGAGTGTCTGGGACTTAATTTATAAATAAAACGAATAGCTCTTTTCTGCAGAACGAAAATTATCTGAATATCAGCGGCATTTCCCCACAATAAAATACCGTACGACATGAGACTATGAAAATAACTAAAGTAAACTAAATGTGCTGTCTCTAAGTCAGTTAAGTTTCGTATTTTTCTTACAGCATATGCAGCAGAGCTGAGTTTTTTAGATAATTTGTCTATATGGGGGCCCCATTGAAGCTTAGCATCCAAAGTTATGCCCAAAAACACTGTAGTATCTTCAGGACTCAACTCTTTACCTTTTATTAACACACTAGTTTCTACTTGCTTAACATTAGGCATGGTAAACTTAATACATTTCGTTTTTTTTTCATTAAGTAGCAAGTTATTTACGTTAAACCAATGTACTATTTTTGAAACAGCGCTATTTATATCGTCAGTAACCGGCTGTTGGCGTTTAAGTTTAAATAAAAGTGATGTGTCATCAGCAAACAAAACTATATTTTGGTTATCTTTAATGAGGTAAGGCAAATCGTTAATATAAATAAGAAACAAAAAAGGACCGAGAATTGAGCCCTGGGGGACACCCATTTTTACTACAGACCCGGGAGATCTTTTTCCGTTCACATCAACTCTCTGAATCCTTTCACTAAGATACGACGTAAGAAGATCCAGGGAGGAGTTTCGGATCCCGTAGTGGCGTAGTTTCCTGATTAATGTTTCATGGTGAACGCAATCGAAAGCCTTAGACAAATCGCAAAAAATGCCCAGGGCATCGCATTTGTCTTCCCATGCATCATAAATATGTCCTAAAAGTTCAACACCGGCATCGGTTGTTGAACGACCCCTTGTGAAACCAAACTGTTTAGTATGCAACAAGTTATTTCTATTAAAAAATCTTTGCAATTGCTCTAAAATAAGCTTTTCAAATATTTTACTAAAGGCGGGTAGTACAGAAATGGGTCTGTAATTCGTGGGGTCAGATGTACTACCCGTTTTGAATAATGGTATTATTTTACTATACTTCATTAGATCAGGAAACTCACCACGATCGATACAATTATTGAAAATTAAAGCTAAAGAAGGAGCTACAATGTGGATTATAGACTTTACAACGTTTACAGAATTACCCCAAAAATCTGCAGTCTTTTTAACATTTAAGGAGTTAAAGGTTTTAATAATACTAACGCAAGTCACATGTTCGAAACTAAAATCGAAATCGCAAACTTTAACATTATCTTTAAGTAGAGACTCTGCTGCAGTAGAAGAAGAGTTCAGAGATTTGGTTGTTGATACGGGGATCTCTGAGAAGAAGTTTTCAAATGCCGCAGCAACCTGTGCGTCCGATGTGATCACATTGTCTTCAATTACAAGTTTATAATCGCTTGATGGTCTTGTAGACCTTCCAGTTTCTCTATTTATAATATTCCAAGTCGTTTTAATTATATTATTACTGTTTTTAATTTTGGAACTTAAGTAAAGCGATTTTGCTAAAGAACAAACTTTTTTAAACAATTTTGAATAATTTCTAACATATAAACTAAATTCTGCAGTGTTAACAAAAATCCTTTCTTCATACAATTCGTAAAGTCGGATTCTACTGTTATGAATACCATTGGTAGCCCATTCACTGAACGATACGTCACTGTTAACCGAAATAGTCTTAGGTATAAAAGTAGAATTAAATTGATTACAGTATATATTAAAAAATTCTTCATATTGGTGATTGACATCATCAAGAGTAGACAAATCCGGCAAATTATAAATGAGTTTATTTTTAAAAGTTTCTAAACGACTTGCAGTTTTAGGGTTAACAGTGATATTCTTTATAACAGCTTAATACCCTCTCTTGGTGCTGTTGCACTAACAAAATATCATGAATTCATTTATTTAGTATTTAGAATACTGTAATTAGAGACAACAGAAAAACAATAGGTATACAAATGCCAGCTTTCACTTGGGGCTCAAGAGTTTAAAAGATACTGCAATTTATTATATTTGCTTATAAATATTTATTAAAAAACTCACTAAAATCCAGCTTTATCAGTAGCTGTTTGGGATTTTAAAAAATCCTATAGTAGTATTAAAAGTTATAAACATTTCATTTATGAGGTCCTTATGAATATTATTGTTTATTTATGGTAATTGTCAATTAAAACAGATACTTTACTGAAGCCTCTAGCTAGGGACCATGTTCGCACATCTATTGTTTTTCTATTGTGTCTCTAATGACATTATTCAAGGAATAAACACATCAGTGTCAAATTTAATTATTATTTCTGTTTTGAATGGTACACTCTCCCGACAGCTTCAACCACAGTAGCCTGTGAGAGGTGATAAAAGTGAAGTGAGTCTTTATCCATCAGTGGGACTTTAGCTCCTATTAATAGTATGAATGTAAAAGCAACTTGCTTTGTTACATTTTCACAACTAAACCACCAAGTAACAATGGTCTTTTCACACCAGCAACAAACAATTAACAATAAATGGCATTCAAATTCTCTTTTCACTACTCATTCAGACTCCTAGATAGCATGAAGTGAAAGCCTCCCACAAATTGACTTGATTGGTTCACTGTGACTATAATCACTTCAGATGAATAGTATCAGCCAGAAGTAAAGCTTATTATTAAACATGTTGCCAATTTTCAGAAAAAAAAAAATGTAAATAAATCATGATGATAGTATCATATGATGATGAGCATCAAATTTTGTACACCAAAACAGTAAGAAAACTTTTACAAACTGGACTGTGTTAACTAAACTGTTGTTTTTTATAAGTTGAAGTGTAGTGTCTGAAACTTTCATGTCCATACTTTTTTAATGTTTCGCATAACTTGGGACATCTTTCAGGAGGACTGACAATACTTAAGTACTATGGTTTACAGTGTCCTGTATTATGTTCTTGTTGGAGTAATCTTAGATTTTAATATGGAGCCATTGGCTGGAACTATTATCCATACTAATATTATAAATGGGAATGTCTGTTTTTTAGTCCATCTTTCACGGTTAACCGGAGCAATGAATTGATGTGATATTTTAAGTGGAGATCGTTGAAGAGATGGAGAGTGACATAGGCTACTTTTTGTCTCTTTCTACCTCCCCCCTTCCCTACAGTGGGGGGTGGAAGCTTGTAATAATATAAATGTGTCATACACTAATCATTTTTTAGTTCTTTTTTCAAAGCAAGTTATTACAGAGTTCATGAAATAAGTGAGTTTTTCAGCATACCATTGAGTGATAGAGAGGTAACAAAAAGAAAGAAGAATCCAGTAATAATGACTATTACAATTTGTTCAGCACATTTAACAGACAAAGGTACTAAACTGCTTAGAAACTTCATTCTGATCAAAATCTAGAAGCGTTTCTCCTAAAAATATTAAAACTACACCATTAGGTAAGCCAAAGAAGACACTAGGGCCCAGCGCACACCGCTGGAGGTGCACCGGAGTGCAATTGAAGACAACAATATAATATAAACCTTAACTACCTTGACATACGGTCTACAAACACTCACGGGCATGCTCTTGTCATAGCACTCCGAGCGCCGCATGCGAATTTATTCTTTTGTAGACTCCATTGTGGGTACTCCATCCCCCATACGAGGCTGAAGAGCGGACGAGGTGGAGTATTGTAGTGGATTTACGGCCCTGGCGTAATAAACGCGAGTATTTGTCGTATATACGAGAGTATCTGACGTAGACGGCAAAAAAGGTTAACAAATAATATTCGTAGCAATAAACGTCCAAAAACTATAGCTAACTGTGTATGTTTGCAGGTGACAGTACGCACACTGGACAAGCTGCCGATAATGTCGCACATTTCGCACCAGTTCACGCGCAAGACGTTCTTCACGCTCGCCTTCTGCGAGTGCTGCAGACGCCTGCTCTTCAACGGCTTCTACTGCTCGCAGTGCAACTTCAAGTTCCACCAGCGATGCGCCGACAAAGTGCCCAGTATTTGTCATCAGGTATTCAGGACAATTTATTTTCCAGAGTAAAAGCGTTTGTTGTACTAGAAATGTAAATGGAATAATAATAATTCAATAAGCGTAAGTATCTGTAATTAGTGTATCTCTTCTTCTCAAATCGATGGTTTTCACTTCCCTCAAAGTTGTTAGGACCAGTGGCTTACCACGTTTATGGCGGCGTCAGTCACGTGTTTTAGGTCCTCTAAAGTGCAAATGTGGGGACACTTTGGGCACCCTAATAAGTGGACCATTGTCTCGTCTGGAGCACCACACTCGCAGTACGGGTTGGAGGGTCTAATTGGTGTTACTAAACGCTCACGCGTCGACACTCTTGCTTATAACCAGCAATGTGGCTCATACTGATTATGTGAAGCAACCAGAAAAGTGCTGCCACTCAGATCACGATCACGAAATTACGCGCAATATCGAGAAATTGAAGATTTACCTGCTCAGTAAAATTGATTTAACTCACAATGCATCTTGACTCTTACACAGGAGAGAGAGAGAGAGAGAAAAACAGGAGTTGGTATCCTAACAGTAGTCCACGACTAAACAAAGAGAGACCGACCAATATGTTCTTGTATGTGAACTAAACCAAAATTTCGTTTGCAGCAAACTTAAAGCTAACCCAAAACCCAAGGCTAACTAGTTAAAAATCTCCATAACTGTTTCTTCTGCCACCAGGTGCGTATGACGGACACGTACTACGCAGCCCTATTGGCCCAGAACCCAGAGACACAAGCCGGCATCCTGCACTTCCCTCCGCACTTCGGCTACCACCATATGATCGCCAGGAATGATCAGAACAAGTCAGTATAGTACCACAACTTTACATTAAATTATGTAGTTCTTGTATGCGTTTAAGAGCTAGGCGCACTGGTGACTTTTGTCACCGTGACATTTGACAAAGGCCCAGCGCACACCGCTGGAGGCCCGGCGGAGCGCAATTGAAGACAACAATTTAATATAAACCTTAACTACCTTAACATATGGTCTACAAAAGAATAAATTCGCATGCGGCCCTCAGAGCGCCTTCAAGCTACTACAAGAGCATGCGAGCGGCACCGTATTTGTATACCGTTTGTACACCGTATGTCAAGGTAGTTAAAGTTTATATTAAAATTGCGCTCCGCCGCGTCTCCAGCGGTGTGCGCTGCGTTAAAGTCACTGTGCTTATGAACCCTACATGAAGTGCGCGAATACGAAGATGCGACATTTGGTTAAAAAATGTTATAATAATTATTTTCACCGTGACAAAAGTCAGTAGTGCGTGTGGTCTGTACTCTGCAGTAACTTTACTATATAAATCTGTAAAATATAGAAAAAAAATAGATAGCAATGATCTGAGAGAAGAAGATCTTTCTTTTCCTGATCGTAAGGAGGCTCAGTTAATGCTGATATGAATATTTGATGACCTGAAGGATTATACGTGTATATGCACCGTGAAACAATCCTGATAGTTTTAATAACTTTTAGTAAATTATGAATTCATTCATAGTGCCTGAGAATGGTCCTGTTTCTGTATTAAGTAGTAAGGAATTGTATTCCTAGTAATTAAGGCAAGTTACTAAGCAGTGTCGTAATGTGCAGGTCTATCTCTCCAGCAAAGAAAATGAAGGAGTTTGATGTCCATTGGTGAATATCAATCACTAGATTGGCACTGCTTGCTTTTGTGAACGCAATTGAACGCTTACACTGACACTGTCGCACTAACACATTACACACATTCATGATCTAAGATACGGTAGATAAGTACCTTCCCTCATACGTTATTTGATTTTGATAAATATTAAATGATAGATAACGCAATTATTAATACATTGCGAATAGGTTGCCTCGCTAAATTTAGTGCCAATGATGTTAAACAACAAAATTTGTTGTGACTACATTTTGGTCGTTAATTTCTTCAAATAACAAATCAGGGTATGATTTGTTATTTGAAGAAATTAAGCATCAGCTGAAAGAATATGCCCCAAGGAACTTAAAAAATACTGGTTCCCCACTTTTCCTCGGTGCAACTATGGCGGTTGCCTTGTGTAAAGGAGTAGGTAAATGGTCATAATCTACCCTCATCTGTTATTTCATAGAATTATATATCAAATGAAAGGTTATTTTATTCCTAATCCAACCGTGTTTGGTTGCCTTAGCAAAAATGGTGCGACTCCATAGTTGCCTAGATTTAAGATGTTAAATTTTCTGCGTTAATCGGGTATTAGAAATATATTCCCTCACTGTCGATAAGTAAAAATAAAGACAATAAGTGTTTTTTTCTTAGTTTTAGCAACAATAGAATTGAATTTGGATATTTTGAAAAATTTGAAATGTTCGCGAACGCACGATAACTTAATCGGATTTTGATAATGAGACATTCTATTATCTTTAGGAAGTAGCTTAAAAATGATATTGTAAGCAATAAAAGTCCAATTAGATCCGTTTTGAACAAGTTAGAACTGGTTTTTGTTGTGTTTGTTCATGAATATCGCTAAACTGACATTATTAGCAATCAATGTTCTAGAAACATTTTCATATATAAATGTATGTGAAATAATATTATTTTGTCTTAGAGATTAAGACGAACATTTAGATGTATATATCGCGGGTCTCAAATCGTAGAGGCGTATCTACAAAATCCCTTCTCTTCAGGAGAGATAAAAAACTTAATAACTTTTTCTGTGATTGAACCAACACGTTGTTTTTTAGCGTGTAGCTTTATATTTATATTGCAATTAATATAGGATTCTTAATTTCTAGGTATTTACTCTATAACACTAGTTTTTGGTTGATACGTTTGTATAACATGACGACTATACGGTAAAACTCCGTCAAAATACTCACTGAAATATATGAAATTTGCGGACGTAAAACCTTTTTCTCAAATTGTTAATATTTATATTTATTATTTCTTAATTGGTGACTTCAAATATTGCAATTTGGGAATGAGAACTAATAACAATTAAAGTTATTTACGTAAATTTGAGAAATCATACGCCTGTCTGGCTTGTCATTAACATTGAGAGGCGTTTTAACTCAAATAGGAAGTATAAAGTTTGGTTTTCAATTTAAAAAAGGAAATGATAAATAGTAATTACACAATATTTTCGTATTTAGTTTCAATGCGTGAAGACATTGTTTGTAAATAATTACCTCTAATGCCCTTGGTTCGCGTGGAGACGCAAAGCCGGGGCGAAACTGTGGTCAGTCCGGAGGACACGGTGGAGCACACAGTAGAGGTGTGCCCCGCTTGAAAAGAGCATCGCCGAGTACTCGTGAGCCCTTGTGAGGCCTTGGTTCAGTCTATGGTCCGCAGCGAGGAGGAGTTACAAGCTGCAACTACCTTAGTTGCAGCTTGATTAGTGTGTTTGAAAGCCTTGGTTGAAAAGCTAGATTGGTCCACCTTACCTACTTACACACGGTAGGAATACCTACCTGTTCAACATAAACAATCGGAAAACAATCTACATCTGTTTTATTTACGTCATTGTTTTAATAACAAGATAATCCATCATAACAAACAGACTAATCAGTAAAACGAACAGTGTTAGTACCTAAAGATTGACTTCGAAATAAGATTATTTTAAAAGTAAAGTACAATCAAAATTACTCACCATTATTGATTAACAGATTATCGATCGAAAAATTATACTTGTTTGATATTTAATTCATCACTTAACATTTAACATTTGAGGGTACATTATAAACCCTTACAAACCTGTTTACACGGGGCAACACCACAGTTGCACCAAGAAAAAGTAGACAACTCATAATATTCCACTTTTTTACACATCCTTTCAGCTGATGCTAGACTTTCTTATATAAAATATCAGGAAAGTTGAAATATAATAATAATAAAAAAAAAATGTTTAACATCATTGGTATGGGTTTTAGCTAATCAAAACCTACCTATATCGATATTATACCTTATCTGGCGTATAATCTTTAGTTTTCAGTTATCGTTAAGTGAAAATAAAGATTATTTTGCGACCTTTTCAACTTTAATTAAAGCTAAATAATTGAACCCTTACCGAAGCCATATTTATTTGTTCTTTCATGAAAACATTACATATATACATCTAAATGTTCGTCTTAATCTAGAAGAGATTAAGACAAAAATTTAGATGTATATATTGTAATGTTTTCTATTAACTAAATAATATAGTACAAAAATATAGTAACAACAAATTTTATTGTTTAACATCATTGGCACTAAATTTAGCGATGCGACCCATTCGCAATGTATTAATAAATGCGTTATCTATCATTTAATATTTATTATAATCAAAATAACGTATGAGGGAAGGTCTTTCTTCTATTGTGTCTTGTACTACTACAGGGCTGGCGCAAAGCTGATGCGGGGATCCTTCAATAGGGCAAAGTAGGACTTTCTGACTCCAACTGGTTTTAAGAGTATTTAACTGGTTCTCAAAAGCTGGTGGGGTGCTGCCAAACGCGTAGCTGATGTATTTGATCATCTTGCTATGAAGTTAGCATTATGTAATTTTTTTCTCTTATCGCAGACAACTTTAAAAGTTTGTCGCAAGCGGGTTTAAACCTGAAAAAAAAAATTACTGACATAGGTATGAAGAATCTGCATCCCACCCAAGAATCACGCTACAGAATTGAGTAGCTCATTTAAAATTTTGTAACATCTCTAAAGTAGGGACCACATTTGACATTATTATTATAGCTAGCCTGTGCTGTCCCACTGCTGGGCAAAGGCCACCCTCCATTCTTTCCAGTTATCTCTCGGTTGATCGCTTTATCATTCTAATTCTCAAGGAAGGCATCTAGGGTTTTACGCCTACATTTGACATTATTAATTTAAAAAACGAAAAGACAAAGCTGTCTTGAATCGACATCTATTGTTACCCAATTTATATGGTGGTTAAAAATCATCCACTGACGAATCCCACTCTTAGGCGGAGTGGTAAATAGTGTTAGTCTCTTACTGACTAAACAACCAACTCCGTCCTTACGTTGCCTCTATACCAAGGCCGGAGCCTTTTATCGTGACCCTTTTCATTTTCTTCTGATGAAAAGCATTTTTCTCGGATGCCTACACAGGAGATATTATTGGGAAAAAGTCGATGTACTTTATAGCTTTAACTCATCATCATCATCATCAGCCTAGCGTAAGTCCCGGTTGCTACCTTGGCTTTCACCTCGGTGCCCGGGGTCCGCTTTCCTGCCTAATCTTCTCCACTTCGCTCGGTCTTTTGCGTCCTCTGCCTTAAGCCCATTAGCACGCATATCGTCCCTTACGACGTCGATCCAACGCCTCTTAGGCCTACCTCGTTTTCCGGGTCCCGGCGGAGGCGGCATGGCGAGGCATCTGTTACCCACGTAGTCTGCCGGTTTTCGTAAAACGTGGCCATACCAGCGTAAGCGACCCTCCTGCAGTTTATCCGCTATGTCACGGACCTGAAGGCTGCCCCGGATGCGGGAGTTCTTAATGCGGTCTTTCCGCGAAACTCCAGATATCCAGCGCAGCATATTCATTTCCGTGACACGCAGGCTTTGCTTATGTCGCTCAAGTACAGGCCACGCTTCACTGCCATACAGAAGGACAGGCCTAATGATGGTCTTATAGACCTGTCCTTTGAGCCTAACCGGCATTTTGGGGTCACAGATAACCCCCGCCACCTCACGCCATTTCGCCCAGGCCGCCGAGATACGTGAGTCGACGTCGCAATCGACGTCCCCGGACTCGTGGAGCACCGATCCCAAGTACCTGACCTGTTCCGTGCGCTCAACTGTGTCTTCGCCAATGCGAACAGGAGCAGCGTTAGTTGTGTTACAGGCCAAGTACTCGGTCTTCGCCGCATTAATCTTCAGACCGCCGTTTTCCAGCGATTCCTTCCACGCTGCCACACGTCGAACCAAGCGCCCACTGTCCGAGTCCGCCAGCGCGATGTCGTCTGCATACATGAGCAGCCACGGCGGCTGCTCATGTAAGTCCCTGATGGTGGAGGACAACACGTCCAGCACCACGCTGAACAGAAACGGACTAAGGACAGAGCCCTGGTGAACTCCGACGGTGATGGGGAAGGGTTTCGTATCGCCAACAGCGGTCCGAACCACAGAACCGGAGTCTCGGTACATATCTCGGATGATGTCAACATAGGTCTCGGGCACTCCTTTGGATCTCAGCGCCCACCAGATCACATCACGGGGGACACAGTCGAAAGCCTTCTGCATGTCTAGGAACAAGAGGTGCAGAGGCGTATTCTTCGATCTGTATCCTTCCATGGTAACCCTTAGGGCAAAGATGGGATCCATGGCGCCATGGCCTGGTCGAAACCCATATTGACATCCCGAGACGGTGCACTCCTGCCGGATCCGAGAGTCAATCACCCGCTCGAAGAGCTTCATGGTGTGGCACATAACCTTAATCCCACGGTAGTCGCCACACTCCTGCACCGATCCCTTGCCTTTGAAGACTGGAGTGATAATACTCAGTCTCCATTGACTCGGGATCTTTCCGGTGAGGAGCATGCGGTTAAATAGGTGGGTTAAGATGCCCACACCACGAGGTCCCATCGCCTTCCAGGCTTCAATAGGGACTCCGTCGGCACCGACAGCTTTCCGGTTCTTCATGCGGCGAAGAGCCACATGCACTTCTTCAGGCGTAACCGGGGGCACAAGTCCCTGATTTGGAGGGAGAACCGGAGACAGCACCTCTTTGTGCTGCTTGTTCAGCAGCTCGTGGAAGTACGAGCGCCATCTCTCCTTCACCGCGAGGTCCTCGCATAACAGATTGCCGTCAGGGTCTCTTACACAGCGGCACTTAGTGATATCCAGTGCCGCTTTGACCCTGGAACGTGCCAACTTATAAATGAGCTTTTGCCCCTCAGACGTTTCCAACTTATCATAAAGTGGCTGTAAGTGGTCTCGTCTGGCTCTGGCTACGGCCCTCTTGGCGGCACGTTTTGCAGCTCTGTATGCGTCGCGGTCTTCGGGAGATTTGGAAGCTTGCCACGTTTTGAAGAGAGCTTTCTTCTCTCTGATCTCCCTCTGGACTGTGTCATCCCACCACCAAGTCTCCTTGTCACACTTGCGGCCGCCCCTGGACAAGCCGAGCACCGACTTTGCCGCTTTAGTGATGGCAACCTGAATCCTGTCCCAGTGGCTTTGCACCGGTTCGCCATCGGTTCCGTCGCACTTATTGCCGATGGCCGACGCGAACGACTGGGACTTTATAGCTTTAACTAACATTTAAAATTGTTGGACTAAACCGCCCGTTCCTATCGCAGGGATAAACCATTAATTCAAGATACTTACATTTCGCATTTTTTTAAATCAGACTATCTTTTGCCTGCGTCTTCGCCCGTGATATTAGCAACTAGCTTTTGCCCGCGGCTTCGCCCGCGTACATAAAATATAGCCTATGTCACTCAGGAGTAAAGCAGCTTTCTATTGTTGCTAAAATTTTTCCAATCGGACCAGTAGTTCCAGAGATTACCTCCTACAAACAAAAAAACAAAAAAAATAAAAAAACAAAAAAAAAAACAAACTTTTCCTCTTTATTATATTAGTGTAGATATACAGGCTACCAGCGGCTCCACCCGCGTCTGTGGTTATTTCTCCGCTCCCATAGGCCATAGCGTGATGTTATATAGCCTTATAACCTTCCTCGAAAAATGGACTATCCAACACAAAAAGTATTTTTCAATTCGAAATTGTGGTTCAAGTGATTACGCCCTACATACAAACTTACAAATTTTACCTCTTTATAATATTAGTATAGAAAATAATGCGATCAGTCAGTATTGCACCAGCTCTCACACGAACAAACTTTACTTATATCTAGTTCTCTGAGTTGTACCTTTCCTTCTTCTTAGTCTATCTCGTATTTTGTAAGATATTAATAGGATAATATGCACCTGTTTTTATTTCAGTTATCTAATCAGTTTCTTTGTAATTGACCTGCTATTTGTGTCGTAAAACCTATTGTTATTAGCTACGTAACTTCCGCACTAGTAAAGAAAAGTTTGAAGTATCCCTCTTACTGTAGTAATTTTGGTATACCTACCAGTTTAAAAATTAAAAGGCGATGTGTTGCCCTATAATAATGCTTTTGTTACCATATTATTGTGTTTTTGTGTTTGAAATAATGCTTAATCATTGATTGGACTGTATTACAAGAACTTATAAAGTTAATATCTCCATATGTAATTTACTAAGGATATAAAATAAGTCCTAGGGCGGTTAGTCCGCCTTTGTAGTTATTTCTGTCAATAAAGTTAAGATAAATGTAGTCATAATCTGTTTGACCGCCTACACGGCCAGGGTTCCACATTCATGACCAAATCATCTGTCTTGTCAGTTCTTCTGTCAAATGTGGGATCCAAGAGCTAAATAAGACGGAGCATCCAGTCGCAAACTCATGACCCTGGCGAATAGTATACGATAATGCTCGTCGATTAATATTTTGGCGACTTTTTATGAATAAAGTCATGTATTGAAACAAAGCAGCAATAAATAACATCATTATCATCCTTCCCTTATTCCATATTACTTAGGGTCGGCGCAACCAACTGACTTTTTCTTCCACTTTGTCCTGTCACCCGTCACACTATCACTCCTCACACAATCTATCCATCTCTTCTTCGGCCATCCTCTTCCTCTCCATCCGTCTACGTGTAAACTGAGAACTCTTTTCGTACCATACCGCAATAAATCACGTTCTATACAAATTCTTTCTCCTTCTTACACCATATTCTTTGACCATGTCTAACCATGTATCTCTTGCGCAGGCACCAGCATCCTCGCTCGCTAAACCAGCAAGACAGGTCGAACTCAGCGCCAAACGTGTGCATAAACATGGTGCAGAGACCTATGACCCTCGCCGAACATCAGAAAAAGCATAACCAGGTATGAACAATATCAATGCAAGGCAAGACTGTTATGTTACAATGTCATCCTAAGGACAGCTCCAGAACTGCTTTATTTTGTTCGTGATACATTCAGTTCAATTCGTGGTTACCAAATGAACTTGGTCACTCATGATTCGAATAATTGAGACCAAAGAAAGGCAGATTATTACAAGTTTCGTTTAGAAGAACATTGCAAGTTAGATGGAACCATTGATAGATAATATGTACTAAGGACTAGAATAGGCGTACCGTACAGTCACTTAGGTGATCTGCAGGTCTTTACATTGATGACAGTGCTGTTTTGACGTTCACGTATTGTGAGAGCACTGGAAATTTTTAAAGTTTTATTAGACGACGTAATGCCAATGAAGCGCTGCAGGGGATTTTTGTATTAACTTTTCAGTATTTTGACAAATAGTTGCTATGAACGTGCTTGTCTATCGTATATAAGTCGATGGACAGAACTGATATATTAAAATACAATTTATATTGCTGTATAATCCGACAATCTAATTAGTTCAATTAACTTTCTTCAACGTAAATAAATTGTTATAAAGACAGTGAGTAATGCGTAGAAACTTGGACGTAATTGCGCGTGAAACTACACGTCTGTTTAGCTATGTAATTGATATTTGTCAGCAGTGCGTGTGGTGTTATAGTTCGTTTTTTAATCCTAGACTACGATTTGACATCCTAAAATGTCAAACTCGAGAATTTGGGAACATATTTCTAGAGTGTGACATTCTAAGTTGTCAAATCGTAATTTAAAATTAAAAAACGAACTATATTTGTTAGTATATAATAATAATAAAAATTATTTATTGACCTAAAATTTTTGCCCACATAAATGAAATTTCCTGACTCTTGCGCTAGTTAGAAACTATATTACAGGAGCCAGTGTATTCCCCATAATTATATTACATGCGTCAACAATACATCAACGATAAATATCATAATAGTAAAATCAGCAAATAAAAAATTATGTGTAATGATTTTGAGTAATAAATCAAAATAATAATATTTAAAAAAAAATAGTAATAAAATAAAAATCAAAAACAATGTCCAATCTACACTAATATCATAAAGAGGTAAAGTTTGTTTTTTTATTTTTTTGTTTGTAGGAGGTAATCTCTGGAACTACTGGTCCGATTGGAAAAATTTTAGCAACAATAGAAAGCTGCTTTACTACTGAGTGACATAGGCTATATTTTATGTACGCGGGCGAAGCCGCGGGCAAAAGCTAGTATAGTATATTGCTTTACTAATTTACCCGTGTGGTATGATGCTTCGTGGCCCAAGCTAGGCTATTATATTATGTACTTCTACTTAGTAAGGCCTAATTCCATAATTTACTATAAAAACTTAGTTTAACTAAACTGAGCTCAGCTTAATTTAGTTTAAAAGATCCGTGTCGAAAACATTGGCGTTTAGAATTGAAACTGAGTTTAAAGTCGAATGAAATGCCAAGTGAAGCTGTAATGTCGTTTAAAAGAAACTCAAACTGTGTTTTGTTTAAAATAATCGCGATTAGTTTTGTTGGTGAATTTAGCCCTAAATAATCTATTTTAAAATGGTCCCTTTTGTCCAAAACTATATTACTGAAATATAGTTTTATAGATTTTTTTGGTCACTTTTAACATGTCCGTCTTGCTCCATCGTTCTCACGATACGTATAATATTACAGCATTTACTATGTAACTAAGTATGATTTTGTATTCATTGAATTTCTTTCTTTAATTGAATGTTTTTCAGTGAATTTCTGTCTTTAAAGTTATTGCACACTACAGAGTAAATCTCCATGGAGATTATGGAGAAGTCCATAATTTCCATAGAGATTTACTCTGTGAAATGTACAATTTGTACAATTTGTTGGTTCATCTACTTTGTGCCAGACCAACTCCATGAGAATTCAAAAATGCCTAGAGATGGTTTTATAAAAATAAATGTATTGAGTGATATGTTGCGTGTTGTTGTGACAGTGTAACAACTCTCCGCAGTCGTCCAACTACCTGACGTCGGGGAGACACAAACAGGACGACAAGGACAAGGCCGGGGACCAACAACACAGTCAGAGTACACAGGTATGTCCTACTCAAAAAAAAAGTATGTTGTACCACTTGTACCTATACAACATACTTGTCACATCATACTAAGTTTCTGTGCAATTGTTACAATTTTGGTGTACAATAAAATTTTATTCTATCATGTCTCTGCACCACCCCAACTCAATTGGTAAAAAATGCTTATGGCATTAAGTCCGCCTTGGTAGACTACTGCATAAAGGTTTAATAAATAAATACTTGTACACAGGCATCTCCGACGGGCACGCTGCGGCCTCGGCGAGCGCGCGCGCGTTCCGCCGACGAGTCGTGGAAGAACGCGCTGTCGCCGCGCGAGAGCTACGACGACTGGGTCATACACGCCGACGAGATACTCATCGGCGCCAGGATAGGTGAGCCCACCAGTCACTTACTCTATAGCCAATGATATTTCTACAAAAAAAAGCATACAAACATCCCAACATAGTACCCTCCTTCTTTTTGTGAAGTCGGTAAAAAGAGAACTTACTGCATGTCTTTCGCTAAAGAATTTCGATCTGGCAGTTGAATACTGAATACTCCGCCGTCAAATAATTGTCTTTATAGTGCTAAGTGGTTACGCAACGTCTTGAATAACAAAAACGAAGCTACAACCTAGGGGTCTTCAAGTCGAGAATTAATGGGTTACTTCTAGGCTAGCGTGCGCAATGCGTTTCCTTCGTCAGCCACACCATTGCTTACCATCAGGTTAGATGAGATTGTGGTTAAACGAAGCCTATCAATTATTAAAAAAAAATACCTGCCCGTAGCGATATCGAAGCGATCCGATATGGATTACGCGATTTCAACGGGACGCGGCGGCTTTATCTTACATGCATGCGAAGCCGATTCTACGCAATTTATTTAAAACAAGCCACCGCACCGCAAAAATCACTTCACAGTTCAGTTAGTTAGACACTTGGCCCACCAATGAAATAAACCTATTTATTTATTTTATTTAATCTTCATGTACAGTAGTGGTACATAGGCGGACTTAATGCAACTAGGCATTCTCTACCATTCAACCTTTGGGTTAAAAAAGACAACATTGTGTGTGGTAGGTGTGCACTCTAAATAAATAACAGATAATAAGATAATAATATGATTACCTATTGACAAATTTAGATAAATTGAAATGTAAGTGATTTTTAAACCCATTTGCAAAAAAATATGAGATATCATAAACCACAATAGATTACCAATTCTTTGTTCTATTTACGCCGCTTCGCTTCGAAATCGCATTGAACAGTATACGTAGGAATTCTCATAAATAAAAGAAAGAAAGAAAACAATGTAAATTTTGCCCAATATAAACGCACAAATTACAACAATGTGTCAGTCAAGTGTGAACCAGGTATTGATGAATTGCACCATAGATACTAGGCAGAATACAGTTGCCTGATGAAATTGATCTTATCAGCTTTTGCAGTAAACTTACTGGAAACTGTAATGTCGTCAGGTTCGGGCAGTTTCGGGACGGTGTACAAAGCGCACTGGCACGGCCCGGTCGCCGTGAAGACGCTCAACGTGAAGACACCCACGCCGGCGCAGCTGCAAGCCTTCAAGAATGAGGTAACTAAGAGATTATTATATTCATTTTAAAGCTTCATTGTGAAGCTTTTATGTATTTATTATTATATTGAGTTTCGCGCTTGGCATAATAATCAAAATCGTCGATATAAACCTCTCAGTACTTATTGTGAGTGCGGTGCCCTTGTTCAAAAACATGAGCAACTTGCGACGCGTATATATACTCGTAGTTTTCTATGTCACGAGACATAATGTGCCACGGTATGCTGTATGAATATATTTTGTTTCTAAATCTTGTTGTTCACTGCTCTAACAAGTAGCGATGTCGCTACTTGTTAGAGCAGTACACCGTAGAGTACCCTCTTTTTTAGTTCAAGCTCTAATACTCCATCCTAAGGTTGTCTGGTAGATATCGCTGTCAGCGATAAGACCGCCTTTGTTTCTCATTCATATAAGTTTCTGAGAAATTGTTACTTTATTTTATCTATTTATTTAACTATTTATGTACACACAAGAATAATAGAAAAGGAAAATGAAACTGAAAAATAGGTACAGAGGTAATGCTTATTTCAAAAGAAAAGTGTTAAAATAGATATGTAGACACCGTGTTTTGGTGTACAATAAAGTATTATTATATTCTATTCTTGTTTCCACCAGGTGGCAGTCCTCCGCAAGACGCGGCACTGCAACATCCTGCTGTTCATGGGCTGCGTGTCGAAGCCGTCGCTGGCCATCGTGACGCAGTGGTGCGAGGGCTCGTCGCTGTACCAGCACCTGCACGTGCTGGAGACGCCCTTCCCGCTGCTCTACCTCATCGACGTGGCGCGCCAGACCGCGCAGGGCATGGACTACCTGCACGCCAAGAATATTATACATAGGTAGCGACCCCAACACACTATAAACCATCATCATTATCAACCTTTTTAATGTTCCCACTGCTGGGACTCAGACCCTCTATCTACGAGAGAGAATGGGCCGGTATAATTAATTATCCACCACGCGGGCCCAGTGCAGTTTGGTAGATCTCACATGTCTTCAAATTGTTAGTTCTAGGACATGCCTGTTTATTCACGATGTTTTCCTTCACCGTTTTGAGGGAAGTGGTGATGAAATAAATTACTCAAAGTAGTAGTCTGGTTGAATTTGAACTACTACCGGGTAAAACGGGGTGAATAGAAACTCAGAGGGTGAATAGAAACCAATTTTTTAATGGAATTATTACTTTGATTTCATATTGTTAGTTTTAATAAAGCATTTTTGTTTTCAATATTGAATTCACAATTTTTTTTAAATGAAGCAAACAATTTTTAAATAACGTAAAAAAGCAAAAAAATGCTATTTGTATTCACCCCCGATTTGTTTCAATTCACCCCGTTATACGGTACAATAAATCGGGGCCGTTACCACTCGGTCGCCACTGCTTTCATGGCGTCAACTGTGACTATCACCGCCATGATGGTTACAGTGGACGCCATGGAAGCAGTCTACTTTCTGGTCTTAGTCGAAGTGGGGGCTGCGCGTAACCATGGCAACGAACTTATTTACCGCGTAGTATATCATCACCTTTACAAGAGACGCGTACGCAACGTACAGTACCCGGCAATAAATATTGCACATCGACCTTTGGAAAGAGACAATCGGCTAATTTTGGCTTGGTGGTGATTGGTGAACAACGACTGACAAACGTCACAAATGTTCACCAATCACCTTGAACAACGACTGACAAACGTCACATAGGTAGTGTGCGACAGAGATAACGCTCTACGAAGCCGAAATTAGCCGATTGTCTCTTTCCAAAGGTCGATGTGCAATATTTATTGCCGGGTAATGTACGTGCTTTAGTTATGAAATTACGGACACTAGCCCGAAATACAAATACAAGTGACATCAACATTTTATTTTCATCTTCTTATCGATAGATTAAAGATTAAACGGGTTTTTTTTATCTCTAATGCGATAAATGCGCTTATCGTAACTTATTTATAACTAATTACAAATAATGCAGTCCTTGTGAATTCACTCAGAGTACAACAAACTGAATTCAACATAACTGATTCAAAGCTCTTGTGCTATATATCGTTTGACAACCGCGTCGTTTGAACCCCAAACCATTTGAACTCATTATATCACGTAATACTACATTACGTGATATAGTGAGTTCAAAAGGTTTGTGGTTCAAACAAAGCTGTGACCTGACGACGCATTTAATCCGGACGTTGCAAATGAAAAAGTCATAATAAGCCGGCTGAAACTTTTTTCATAAATATTTTACAAAACAAAAAAATAATATTTAAAAAAAAGGGCAACTGCATGGTGGAGGGTGGATTATGCGTCAGTCACTCGCGCATGAACTTGAAAAAAAAAAACGTAAAATAAAGTTATAGTACGCCGGATGAAATTTAAATAAGTAATTCTTTAAATTAATAAAAGTACAAAAACAACAATCAGCAGCGTGGCTAGCAGTGCAAACACCGTCCGCTGATGCAGTAAAGATACTGATTATTTGTATAAGTGTAAAACAAAATCATACTTGTAGACATCTGACGTCACAACGAAACTAAATAAAATGGTTTTTATTTCACATAGGCCTACATGGGCATGTATAAAACGACAGAAGCTAGTGCACTAAAATCTATGAACACCTGCATCGGGCAATCATTTTAAGGCTGATGCAACGCTATACTAAACTATGAAAATCGTTCAAGATTACACCTTATTTTCATATTTCAGGGACCTAAAATCAAACAATATTTTCCTGCGAGACGATTGGTCTGTGAAGATCGGAGATTTCGGTCTAGCCACGGCCAAAGTACGGTGGTCTGGTGAGTACTACAACATTAATAAATCTCTTTTTTAAGTTGCACCTACCATGTTGTTTCTGCACCACCCTAAAGCTGACTGGTATAAAATGCCTAAGGCATTAAGTCCACCTTTGTAAAGTGTTTGTGTATAAAGTTTTAATAAAATAAATAATAAATCATCCTTTCCAGTTCCTCTACTGGTTTAGCATAGAAATTGGTAAAAGTTGCGAGAGCACATAGCAACATATGGGTCAATTAGTGCGCATCAGCTGTCGTTTATTTCGAATTTGTCTTGTGATTGTTTTTTTATGATTTAATAAGAAATTTGAAAACGCTCTCGCAACTTTTACTTATTTCTATACGTCTGGTAGTATGATAGAACCGTCAAAAATGTCTGGCTACTGAGGTAACATCATTTAATAGTTTCCCAAAAAATATACATTAAATTTAGCTTTCACAATATAATGTTAGTAGAATTACAAAATATTATAGTTTAAGGGTGTCTGGCGGGGGGTTGAAACCACAATAAGTGTTTGGCAATGAGTAATGCGAGTTCTGATATGAATCAAATATATAAAAATTAAGTTTTATAGATTAAAAAATTTAAGATGAAATTTTGTATACTTTGCTTCCTGTTACCTTCCAAAGCAACCACATCCCAGGTATTATGGATGGGGATCGTTCTTACCTGTACTAAAGGCACACATAGAAAAACTTTCAGCTTTTATTATAATACAAAGGTCTGGCTCTTACGGGCTCTTAGACTACATGGTACTGTACGGCATTTTTGCTGAACTGAACCTATTTGGTGCTACCGTGAGACACACAATGTTAGTTTTTTCTCCTTTTTTAATCTTATGTGTCTACATGCTGTTTCTGCATTGTGTGTGTCTATATTTTTCAAATAGAATATTTTTCTTTCTTTCTATACATGTGCAAAACTAGCATTAAATACCTCATGCTTTTTAATTTTTGTGAAAACCAATTTTCATAATTTTATGGTTCCTTACCATAAAAAGAAAACGGAACTAGAAAAGACATTATCTCGGGAACGGGATGAGTTAATCATATACTCAGGTGTACGATCTCTTGAAGCTGTCGTGTCACGCCGCGTCGCGTGGAATTTAAAGGCGCCCTAAGTCCATAGCTCCAACTAGCAATCGATGTGCCTTGGTTACATATTTCTCTTATTAAAAAATCCAAATCTAAAGCAAATTATGCTTATTTGACACAAAACTTGACCTTTTCCCACAAAAACTAGAATCACCACTGATATTTTAAAGTTATTCAATCCAAAGTTGCGATAATTACATTTTACAAAGTTACGAACTGAAATATTCTGCCTTTCTTAGGTAGAAAAGAAAATAACAAAGAAATAGATGGTAGTGTCTGTTTTCTCCCGCTATGGTCGTTCATCTGAGAGACCTTACCATCTCCAAACCTAATATATCTGAGTCAAGGTGCTGCAAGTCCCTTAAAACTTGTAAAAACTCTAACCTCCACAATTATTCGTAACCACTCAATCAAGAACACGATTTTTTTTCGATTGAAAAGAAAGAAAGAAATCAAACATGTTTATTTGGCACTCCATAAAGCATGAACAATAAAATAAATAATTACAATCTTAAGTAAAAACAAAAAACATAGAGAAATAAAACTAACAATATGTCTCACGGCTGTGCCAAACAGGTCCAGTTCAGCATAATGCCAGACAACTATGTAGTAGTAGTCTGACGCTGGTTTTCAACTGAACCTTTGGGAATATTTTACCTTAGGATAATGTGATGGTGACATTCGCAGACACGTCGACGGCGGGCGGCGTGCAGTGGCAGCAGCCGACGGGCTCCATCCTGTGGATGGCGCCCGAGGTCATCCGCATGGACGAGCCCGCGCCCTACACCTTCCGCTCCGACGTGTACGCCTACGGCATCGTGCTCTACGAGCTCATGGCCGGCGAGCTGCCTTACGCGCACCTCAACAACAAGGACCAGGTAACGCGCGCCCGGCCACTGGTGCAACTACTGGCTTGTCAGTACTACAGCTTTAGGACGCAAAGGGCAGCCGAAACAATATGGGTGTGTATGTATAGACAGGTATTTTGACACTCGAAGATACGTGTTTCGACACTCTTTGTCGCTAGACGCTCTGAACAACTATTATTCTTTTTTCTTTCTTCATCCATCCACAGTGACCTGTCTTATATCATTTGGATCAAACCTCGCGGTCATTATATAGACATTATTTTGGTCTGATTTAAATGTATTTTTTCAATTTTTATATTTGCAGATCCTCTGGCTAGTGGGCCGCGGTAACCTCCGACCCGACGCTCGGCGCTTACGTCAGGACGCTCCACAAGCCCTCAAGCGCCTGTTCGAGGACTGCATAAAGTTCGACAGAGAACAGCGGCCCCTGTTCCGCCAGATCCTGGCGTCGCTGGAGTCCATGCTGCGCGCCATGCCCAAGATCACGCGCAGCGCCTCCGAGCCCAACCTCAACAGACAGCTGCACGCGTCGGATGACTACTTGAGCTATAGCTGTGCGTCCCCGAAAACGCCCGTCAACTTTCAGTTCAATACTGATACCAGCTTTCCTGCGTTTTACGGGTATGTAAACCTAATTACTTGTACTTGCCTGGACAAAATTGAAAAAAAAAATGCTTTTAGTTTCAAAGGACTTTCCAGATGATCCCAAGGTACCAATGACAGGATCTGTTTAAATTCGAAATTTAAAAAAGTTTTTTTTTAAGTCAGTCAATAGATATTAAACAGCTTGCTAAAAAAAAAAAAAAAAACAGAAGAATACAAGCATGTATATTATCAGACTTCTCCAGAAGGACCGTAGTATGTTCATACATAATTAAAAAAATGTAACATTCAATATTTATTTTTCCAGCATCCCAGTGCCGAACCAGCGGCATCCGTAGGGCTTGCTGAAGGGCTACGACTAGCCAAGCAGCGCGGCCGGCGCATGCGCGACACAGCCCGCCACTGTCGCCGCACAGGACGGCGCGACAGTCGCTCCCGCGGTGTCCGCGACAGTCGCCGCCACGCCCACCGCGACAGTCGCCGCCACAGCCGCCGCGCGCGCTGCGTAGCTCTTCACTCTAGGAGTCTAGGCGATATAAACCCTGATGACGTCACATTGGTTACGACCGAGCCTGCCTGCTGATATAATGAACGTTTTAAGTGAAGAGCGCACGGAAATGTGTACACGAGGCTCATAGTACACATTTGCGTGTGTAACGATCACTTACAATATTCGCTGTCAAACAACTCGTAGTCAGTATTTGATATCAGTGCCATCAAATACCTGAATATAATTGTTTGATGGTCATATAGTATCATAAAGGCTCGGCTAGACAATCGAATCGAACAGTTCCACAAAACCAATTCGTGTCTAGTTAATTATTTCTGTGTAAAATGTGATAATGCCAGCAAGGACAAAAATGTGAGACAGTATTTTAAGTATGGCTTACTATAGTTGGAGTGTGAGCGTCTCGGGAATTGTGATGGATATCTGGTGGATGCGAGATATGAGCTTCAACGCAAAGCTGTTCAGCGGCTGGTTTACCTTAGTCAATAATCAGCTGGGACTTTGAACAAGCGGATTTTTTTGCAGCGTTATAACAGGAATCTTCAGTCACTTTCGTGAAATGTAAAGCTTGACACAACGGACCCGTAGACTCTCCGACAGTGTTTACGGGATCAGTGTGTAAATGGCTTTAGAATCTGTAATAGTTGGCCTACATTTTTGGGAGAACTTTGATTCTTTGTTAAATATTAACTTTCATAAACTTACTTTTTTATGTGGTAATCCTGGTGGTGGTGACAGACCGCCTGGGATCGGCGAAGCGGTCTGTCAACTTTTATGGAGCCTGTCTTCATCTTGGCTTGCTTTGCCTTTTGGCCTTGATGGTTGCAGCCGTTTTCAACTGGTTAACGCTAGGATTCTACTTAGCGACATGGCGGAAACATCGAAAATTTCACTACCTGCCCTTTTTACCTGGCTGTATGGGGTACTGGCTGTGTTACCTGGCTGAGTCAAGCTCCTCAAGTGATGTCGAAGCTGCAAGGAGTGGTTCCAGCTGCTTCTCAAATACTCTGAATCGAGCACTAAGCTTGCCGAAGCTTGGCCACTTCCTGCTCTTGTGATTGTGGCTGGTTCACATTCTCACGGAGCATACGTGGCTGGTTATACTTAGTCGTATCGGCAATGAGCCTGTCTGTGACCTTCAGATTTTCCGCCAGTTTGACTTCTAGCTTGGTGTGTTCTCGACAGGAACGGCAGCCATCAACCACACATCCTTACGCCGCGCTGTGGAACTCTCGTTTTGGTTGCCGAGCCTCCGACGGCGACGAACACGAGAGAACTTGCCGAACGTTTAGCTCCAAGTATTACCCTTTAGAGACATGCCACAGGATTAGTGCGTCTGCGTTCGTCATGGGTCTTTTGTCGATCGAATACCATCAAACGCGGCTTCTCGTTTAGGTGTTTCTATTATGAAGAACTCTATCGGCAAAGCCCTAAGATAGGCGATAATGTAGACACACGGAGATCGCGATGTGTTCACATCGCCCTAACAAAGAATCAATTTTATAAGTTCCATTATTCTATAAGTCATTGAAGTGAAGTTCCTGTTATAACGTTTTTTGAATAAGGTTCTACTGTCGATATGTTCACGATCTCGGATTGTATTTATCATTATTTATTTTATAATTTATTAAAAGTTATTTATTCTTACTTCTGCCCAAATTGTTGATATGATGTGAAAATTATTAATACGAATATATTTTATCGAATTTGTTGCTCAATACATGGCTAATTTTATATAAATAAATAAATCTCGAAACTCAAGGTCTCTATTCTCTTAAACTTAAACAGAATAGTGAAAGCAATTAAAAAAAACTAAAATTTGATTTTTAAGTATACAAAGCCCACGGCGTTTCTAAATGACTAGTAACTTATTAAATTAAACATTGGAAATTGTCTGAACGAATTAAACAGAGAAGGACGATAATATCCTGAAATATAAACCAGTCTTATGAAACATATTGTTATGCGTAATTTAAATTCACAATAGAATTTAGTTTTAGATTAAAATAGATTCCCAAACATTCGTTTTAGACTGGATCTGCCTACCGAACGCGATTTACAAACGTAAATCAGAGAAACAAGTCTAAATAATAATTGACAAAAGCAAAGCAGACCTATAAAATCCGACGTTATTTTTCTGAAATAAATAAATATTTTTGTAATATCTCAATACAAATCATTAAGTGGTGATAGTAATAATGTATGTTTTTAAAAGTATTATTTGTACGATATAGTTGTAACCGAGTCGTGGCGACACATACATGTAATTTATTCGTAATTATTGTAAATAATTAATTGTAATAAAGACCGTAGATTAATGTGAAAGGACGATTAAGAATTTTGTGTATACAGTAAAATTAATTTTAAAGCATAACTATTAACTCTAAGAACACAATAAATTATTGTTTCAATTTGATTTTCTTGTTTTAATTCTCTGTTTTAGTTATCATTACATAGTATAAAAAAAAGTTGCATCCTGTCCTTATGTATGCTTAAATCTTTAAAACTACGCAACGGATTTTAATGCGGCTATTTTTAATAGATAAGACTGATTCAAGAGGAAGGTTTACGTGTATAACACATGCATATTTGCATAATATCTTTAATATCAGTACCCGTGCGAAGTTGGGGCGGGTCGCTAGTAATAGATAATACTAGACACTGACAGGCATCCGAAACTATTGAGTCTAGGAACGTAAAATTTTGCTCAAGTCGTCGATTTATGCTGTAGCTGAGCACTAAGAAGTACCTATGTAGTTGAAATGGTTCCCGGGGCCGAGGGTTGGTGCGAAAGCCTTACACCGGGGCTCTGGGAATAAGGCAAGACACGGAGTGACGGAGTAGGTTATTTAATCAGTAAGAGTCTGACACTGTTTCCCGCTCCGCCTAAGAGCGGGATTTGTCATTCGATGGTTTTTACCTACCATAAAAAATAAATAAAAAAACCTAGTTGAAATGGTAAAATTGTTTGTATGTAAAAGTTTACTGCTTGGGCCCTTATACGTGCCACCGGAATGGCAGCGATGCGGCGAGTAGTGTGAAATAAATTATTAAATATTGCTTGGATATCATGAAAAAGTCGCGAGGCCGCCCGCGGCGCACCGACAAGACATTTTTATTTATTTTATTTTAACAATTTTAAGAAAGCTTACAGACATATATTTATGCTATAATGGTCTTTAATGTCCAAGAGGTAAAGTTTAAAATTATTTTACACTGAAAGTGCTCTCCTCGTCGCTGCCATTTCGGTGTGACTCGGCCCAAAATTTGGGCTATTTAATAGCGGTCACTATTTGGGCCATTACTTGGCCCAAATAGTGACCACTATTAAAAAGTTTTCATTACTAGTTTTTCTAAACTACCCATATAAAACGATGTTGGCGGTGTTAAATATTGTATGAGAGTGTTATCAAAATTGATAACAAAAACTTATTATTATTTGTGTTGAATCGAAGTCCATTCAGTAGCTTTTGCGTGAGAATAACAAACAACCGTACATTCAAACTTTTACGTTTATAACATAATAGATTGAAATGTTTATATATTTATTACCCCTGAGTGTGTTTCGGTGTTTCTTCTCAGGGTAGTCAGCTAGGAAACACCCGACACATCTAGTTTAAACTGACAAAAAAAAATGACTTGTCAAATTGTTGTGGAAAACCTATTTGCAAAAATATATATCATTTATTATTGCGCTGTGTACGTACACGTCTGCGTATGGTCGAAGGAATACGTGAAAAAGGATTCATAAATTGGCCTCCTCTCCTATCGTTTCCGTGGTGTAGCGGTTATCACATCTGCCTAACACGCAGAAGGCCCCCGGTTCGATCCCGGGCGGAAACATAGCTTTTTGTGCTTCGTGTAATTTTACTTGATAATAGAAATCCATTTATCAGTTTTGTTTCCTTTTGAAACTCAATTATTTAGTTAATAAAAAAAAAAGAAGAAACAATCTTAAATTCAACGAGCCAGTTTATTTCATAATATTCGTCACGCACAACATAATCACCTCTTTATATCAATGCTGATCTCTATAGCTCCAAACTATAGCCCTTTTACAAATACAAAAAAAAAAATGCCAACATATTTAAAAGGGCCTCTGAAATGGGCCGTATACGAAATAAGCAATAATCTAACAAATATAATATAATTATAATACTTGCTAAAAACAAGTACCTTATTTTAACACATATCATTAGATTATTATAATAATTAAAATGGATCACTGGTAACATTCAATCCATACATAGCAAATTTACGCGATAACATGGAATATTTTAATATTAAAATATGTATTCTATTTTAACAAAACACTAAATAGGTAACATTTAATTCCTCATTCGTGAACCAGCTAGTAAATTTAACATTTGCTAAGAACAATATTTGCGTCATAGGCGCTATGTATTAAAGTATCAAAATTGTGTATAATTTGTTTATATTATGGTACTGTATAAAAGCTTATCAATAAATTAATCACTGTAATTTTTAATTCTGATTTTATGGCTAAGCATGATGTATAGTTTTAGTACAGTATGTATACAAACAATAACTGACATCATTATATCATGCTTAGCTGCTCTTCAATTGTTTTTTGTTGTATCTATTCTATTTTTTGTATAAATTTCCTATAGGACGTCGGCCCATCAGATCATGTGTATAAATCAGTGTACAATTTGAACAATCTGTTTACAATAAACTATTATGAGGTCACATTCTATTCACCTTTCAAGTACTGTAAAAACATATAACACTAATTATAATCTAATCCATAGAATCCTCGCTGTCAGCGTCTGCCGCGCTTTCACCCTCGGTCTTAGCTTTCTTTTCATTTTTGGAGCGTATTTGGAACTTGGATAGATGAATTTTCTTCCCGCCAATTTTGGAGTCACCTGCCGTCTTGATGGCCCGTTCCACTGCTTCAGGACCGTCGAATTCTACAAATGCTATCGCTGGAAATAATACATAATATAAATAAACATCTCATAGAAGGGAACATGTGGGTGTACATAATATGATAACAAGAAGTGTACTCCCTGCATTCCTATCTAATCACTTGTTGGTAGGTTTTGTGATGCTCTCATGGCCCTCATTATATCACAATTATATCTTTAGTGGTAATGGTAATGATAATGGCATTTAAAATCTTAATGGGCAGTTACCAACACGGCAGAATACTTTTTCAGCATTTTATGAGACTAGCTTCTCCCAGTGGCTTCGCTCGCGTGATTGTAGATGTCACATATAACCTGCTAGCTGCTTTTAGAAACTTCACCAATATGATAGTAGAAAATTACCCCAAGGGAACACACTCCCGGGATAAAAGTATCTAATGTGCCATTCCAGGACATGGTCTGCCTGTACACTAAGTTTCGTCAAAATCTATTCAGCAGTTTTTGCGGTAGAGTGTATCAAACATCCATACATATAAACTTTCGTGTATCTTACTAATATTATAAATGCGAAAGTTACGATGTTTGGATGTTTGTTACTCAATCACGCCAAAACGGCTGGACGGATCTGGATGAAATTTGGCACGGGCATAGGATACACTCCAGAATAGGACATAGACAACTTTTTATCCCGGAAACCCCAACCCCAATACCACGCGGGCGAAACCGCGGGCAAAAGCTAGTAATAGTATGTTACATTAATAATAGTAGGTTACATTACATACCCATAGCTTTCTTCCCCTTGACAGGATGTCGTATGCTCCGGATCTTGCCGAAGCCGTGGAAAGTAGAGCTGATTGCCTGGTCGGTCAGGTCGCCGTACGAGCGCACCACCAACGTGGTCTGCGAGACGGGCAGAGCTTTCTTCACGCGGATGCGGCTGCCTTCGATGTACACGTTGTTTTCTTGGAGAGCCTGGAGATATAGATTGATTTGATAATTTGAATGATAAATCATCTCAAATTATAAATTGAGGTATATACATATAATACTAGCTTCTGCCCGCGACTTCGTCCGCGGAAAATTTCTTGTTTTAACATGTTTAACTCTGTTCCTATACACTCGAGATATATTTTTCCGACTTGCCAGACAAAAGTTGTGATAGCTCGGTTAATATTCATGTTATACAAATAATTTATAGCCTATGTCATTTAGGAGTAAAGCAGCTTTCTATTATTGCTAAAATTTTTCCAATCGAACCATTAGTTCCAGAGATTACCTCCTACAAACAAAAAAACAAACTTTACCTCTTTATTATATTAGTGTAGAAGTATATATTCACTGGGAATTTCTGAAAGGGAACTGTGGTTCTGAAAAGCAAGGCCAAATGCAGGAGTGAGTTTTAGTCAGTAAAAGTCTGAATTGTTTTGATGATTTTCCATCTCAAGAAAAAGGAATAATATTATGTCATAATAAAATATCAGGAGGGACAAAGTAATGGATCAAATATGGGATGCCCTTGTTTCTAGTGTTAAGCATTTCAATTCATATGGTGTTTTATAATGCACTTTTTTTATGGTAGGTAAAAATCATCCAATGACGAATCTTACTGACTAAACAATCTACCCTGTACCTGTGTATACATTGCCATATATACCAGGGCCAGAGCCTTCCTTTCAGACACAAACCCTTGGCCCCAGTTGGCTTCAATCCTCCTGTGAAGTCCCTTCAGTTTGCTGATGCCCTCTTTTAGGCACACAGGAATAGTGCGCGTATTCTATGACTAGGCTAATATAATTTAATGTTTCATCAGAGACAAATTCAAGCATGAGACAATTAGTATAAGGAACCTGATCCGCAGCAGTATCACTGTAGAAGTTGAGGGTAGTAGTAAAAACGGGCTTTGACTCTTCTGTGGGGTAGACCTCAGCAAGGCTGAAACAGAAAATTGGGATTGAATATAATGACTTTCTTGCCTACATTTTTGAAGACTTTTTTATCACAGTTCCAGTTTACTACAGCAATAAAAAAAATAAAAACTAACTCTAGAAACTTACCCAATTTTTTTAATCAATCCATGTTTAATGAAATGGTCTGTTAGTATCTTCTTATAGTTAAGCATGATTGAGATGGGCAGGTTCTCCACAATGATGGTGTTGGCCAGGGCCTCTTCATCCACCTCTGCCTTCTTATCCTTGTTCCATTTCCTCTTCTTCCACTTGACCTTTTCTTTTACCTCTTCACTCTTATCTGAATCCTCCTTACTGGATACCTGAGGACCTTTAGGTTTTTTATTCTTATTGGACTTCTGTCTCGCCTTTTTATTCTTTTCCTTGTCAACTACTGTCATTTCATCTAATAAGTCTGTCAGTGTGTTTACATTGTCTCCATTACTCTTCAGAATTGGTGACAATGCACATGCACTGACAAATTTTTCTGACACATTCTCTAAGTCTTCAGATATGTCAGGGTGGCCATTTTTTTTACGTGATTTAGAAGCTGGTTCTCCTTCAGCCTCTGTGCTCTCAACACGAGGGGCTTTCACTTTTTTCTTTTTAAGTTTTTTCATTTTTGTTTCTGATGAGACCTCACCACTGGTATCTGCATCGGTTGGTTCTGTACTTTGCTCAGATTTTAGTTTCTTAACTTTTTTGAACCTCTTCTTTTTCTCTTTAGTTTGTTGAGGTGAAACCTGAGCATCTCCTGGTGGAGACTCACCTAGCATTCTTTTTGTTTTATTGAACTTGGCTGGCTTTTTTTTAATGCCGTCCACTTCCATTTTTAAACTATTACCTTCAGCTGCTTTATTCTCCTTCTCAGATTGGTGGTTCATTGCTAATGTTTTAAGCTCCTTCTCTTTTCTTATGTTTTTATTTTTAACAACAGTTTTGGCCATGGTTGCAGGTTTTTTATTAACTTCAGTGTCATCAGACTTGGTCCTCTTTACCTCGACTTCCTCATGATCCTCCAGCATGAAGCTGACGGACTTGTTCCTCTTCTTGGGCTTCGAGCTGGATGCACTGGACCTGGCACTGTCAAATGACTCTTGGTCAGCTGGCGATTTAGTTTTCATAATGGATTTCACTAATTGACTTTTGCCACTTGTATTGGGTGTAGAAGTAAGTTTAGAATCATCGATAGGGCTGCTCCGGGGTAAACTAAGGCCTAAATTAGAGCCATCAATGTTGATATGCGATACGTCTACTGCGTCTTGTTTGCTCCGTTTTTTGTTTCTATTATGGCTAAAATCACGTTTTGGGGCACCTGTCTTGGTTTTTGTGGTTTCCTTGTTAACAAATTCATCTGATTTTCGTTTCTCTGCAACCTTACTCGTATCAGTAATGGATTTATAAAGACCAACAAAGTCTATAGTTTTGTCTGACAGAGTATGCTTTTCAGCGGCACGTTTCAAATCAAATGACTTGGATTTCATTTTTCTAGTTTAAAATACCTTCTTAACTTGAAATATTGTTAAACAAAACGATGAAAACTCATGATAAACACGCACAGACGTGCTGTGAATGTTTAGAGGTTATGTTTTGCAGCTGCTGCCATACTGCCAAGTGAAGTGACAGACAACAAAAGTCATAAATTCAGTGCTTCCAACCTTCCAGTCGAGTGCTTATTTGTCACGATTTGTACTTTGGGAAATGCAAACTTATTGGTGGCTCGGAAAACAGCCTGTTGCGAGTAGCTCTCGCTATAATAGTTCATAATGGCAGCGGGGGTAATAGGTGGACCCAAGCTTGGTTTGTGTTTCGGCTACATGGATGTAAACCATGCGCCAACTCGTCGCAAATCAATCACAGTCGTTGGGAAAACTCGCCTCCCAAACAAGTTTGTTGATGATCATGGTTTACAACTGCTGTCTACAAGGAATACCTTAAAACCACCGTGATCCACCATGATGAAAACCACCATACAAGGGCGGTCCACTATTCTCGTCATTAGGGAATTGATGATGTGGTATTCAGGTCACCTGAATACCACTATTTTAGACGTTTCATTATATTGCAAGATCAAATAAGTAGCTTAAAACTAGGTATTCTGTGGATCGATTGGATTATCGGTCGAGAAATGATGGTTTATGAAGAAGCTCATTAGTTTTGGTTATGCTGATGATTCGACTATATATGTATAAAATTTTCGAGTTGCATAGAGATAGTAAACTATCTCACTCATAAATTATCGATTTCAAGTACTGTGGAGTTTATGTTTTTGAGCCACAATTCAAGCTAACGTCATTCGATTTCAGAGGAACCCTGGGAACCCCCGACAAAAAGCAATTTTCTACCTGTCTACTTGTTGTAGCTATCTGAAACGGGTGAATGGGACTTTGAGTGACCTCTTAGTTTCTTTAAACTTAATTTATTCTTACATCTCCTAAATAGATAGTAGGTAAGTATCCCTACTATCTTTAACAATATATTTCAATATTTTTATTAAAAAAAAAAATGCCAATATCACTTGTTAACAGCAATAACAACTGCTAATGGCATTTATTTATCTAAAGCAATTATTTTAACGAGTGCATAAGCGCTAAAGTTTGCAGAGCGTAATTTCTGAAATAAAAGTGAATGATAAAACTAAAAAAAAACATATCGTTTGAACGAGATCAAGTAAGTCGTTTTTTTTTAATACGTCATAAATAGTAAACCTCAATTGGTACGGAACCCTCAGTGTGCGAGTCTGACTCCCACTTGCCCAGTTTTATTTTTACTCTTCTTAACTGGAAAATGAAAAAAAAAGTGCTCCCCAGTCATCTCTCATTTATTTTGCGGTTTATAAATTTATGTTACAATTGTAAAGAACCATTTGCTGTGGTTTCGCGGCATTACCGAAAATCAGTTATAATCATGGACACACAAGTTGAACTATTATGGCGTTGGACCTTAAAAGCACAGTGACCGATTTTCAGGTTTCAATCTAAGTAGAGAACTACGCGTAACCACAGCAAATGGTTCAAATTATTTGCTGCTTATTACACGCTATATGTACTGAATTAGTGTATCTAAAATGTTTCGTTGATGATTCATAAATAAAATTTACAAGAAATGAAATATAATCTATATATAAAAATATAAAAAAATCTAAGTAACTGGTTTAAACAGACAGATAAATGTTAGCAATACCTTAGAGCAATACGTATAGAAAATATAAGCAACGCGTTTAGCAATACGGTGGAAAGTCAATGATGTTCTTATTATTCTTATTTGAATCTCGTTGTAGACTCGTGTTCGCCTTTCGCCTCGGCATTCGACTCGTCGTTTGGAGAATTATTCGTACCAAGTCCACGAGACGAATAGTAGGCGCCATAGACTATACACTTAATACTGGTATAGATGCGCCACTCGGAGTTCAAAAATAGTAAGCTTAAAGTATCCCCCACACATAGATGGCGCGAATTACAATTGTGTTTTCGCAGATACCCGCCAGATGGCGCGAATTACAATTGTGTTTTCGCAGATACCCGCCAGAGGGCGCTACGTATTAATTTCTAAATAGATTTTTCGAGTTAATAAATCAGTAAATTATTAAAAAGTACTTGGAACTTTGGCAAGTAAGATACTTACCAAACTTCCAAGTACTTTTTAAGAATTTACTGATTAAGAATACGCCAGTATAAAAATTAAACACCAGTTTTATGTACTTGTAATTTTTATTAAAATATGGGAGTTAAGTACAAACATGGTGGAGTTAAGTAGAAACACAATTCACCATTATTATGAAATAAAATGTAAACAAAAACCCTCAGCCACCTGACGTTTTACAGTTAAACATAGCCTTATAATGTTCCCACGGCTGGGACTCATGCCTCTTAGGAAAGAATGGGCCGTAATCCAACACGCGCAGTTTGGTGTACAGACAAGGTTTTACAGTTAAACTATTAACTATTAATCCTGAAAACAACCTTTCGCATTTTCCATGTTTAAAAATCATAAAACTCAATTACTACAATAAACAAATTTATGTCTTGATATGAATTTTGATTAACTACATTTTTAACCATCAAAAGTTCATACACTAAGCAAAAATAAAAATCTTAGCATAAACATAACACATTTTAGGAAACAAATTTATTAACTTACAAAAATGAAAAAATATATAATCAATACTATATATGCATGCAGTATAAAGCACAGTGGTTACAATATAACTAAATGCATATTTTCTTTGTTGCTGATATGCATTAAGTATGCAATTGGCATGCAACAATCCTAAGTGGAACATCTAAGTTGGAATAACTATTCTGAATTTTCAATTGCAGAAATACTGACTGATCGACTTTGAAGCTGGCGAAAGACATGAGCATTGGCTCGTGCCATATCGAGCGTAACGTAACGTAACGTGCTCATATCGAGCGAATAATCATGTCAGTCGCCAGCTTTGTATTTGTTAAAAAAAAAAAAAAAACAAAATTCCCTCCAAAATTGACGTCAAGTGGTTATGGGTTAAAATTATATTATTAACTAACTTCATCGTTTTCTTTTAATATAATATTCAGAAGCCTTTTTTTATATGGTCATTCCTATCAAAAACTGATTTTTGCCATTTAACAATCAATCTTTACCCCTAGACACCAACTGTGAACAATCGTTTTAATAGATAAATTGCAAATAAAATTAACCAAATCAACTTTATGTTTTTCACAAGTTATAATACTAAAATCACACACAGAATCAATAAAAAAATTGATGTTTTATACATTTTGATGTGGGATTATCCCTGAGGCATGCAATTATTCAATAAATTTATAAATCAATCACTTAGATGAAATAATGATTTTTTAGTGTAATCAGTTTCATAATTAAATGAATAAAAATCAATACTAGATCTACATAAATTACCAAGACAATTTGAACAGTTTTTAAAGATTTTTGATTTTGATTTCTTAATCACATACCCCGTTACATATTTTTTTGATTCAGCATGCAGTAGTCATTATTTTTAATTTCTGACATAATATTCAGCAACGAATCTATATTACATGCAAAATCAACAGTGTGAGAATCATCATGATTGTTACTGATCAGATGGGACAGTGATTGCTTAATTGTATTAAAGTCTTCTTCACAGTTCGCTCCTGCAGAATGAAGTGAATTATGATTATTAACAATCAATGTTTTAAAAGCATTTATGAATTGATTACAATTCATAAATGCTTTTAAAACATTGATTATTGTTTCTAACACCATTACTTCTAGTAGAACCGAAAAAGTTTTCTAATGGGTCCTGATTAAAATTTCTAGCTACGATATTAGTAAATTTATGAGTGATTGATAAGTATTCCCACATTTCAAAAATGTTTTTATATTTGTAATCCATTTTTTAATTGAAGGAATCGACTCATATTTTACTTGATTAACACCACTTCTTTATTTTATTGATTCAAATTTGATTGATTCTAAAATTGGAAGCAAATCATCCCAAAGTTGGAAGTAAGGGGAATTTCTTTTGATGGAGCTTTTATATATTTTGAAGTCATCTTTGTAGGAATGACCATTAAAAGAGTCAAATAAAATCTATCAAAAATTAGGAGGAAATCTGCTGTTCCCTCACATTCTGCTGGTAGTATTCCATGTCCTGAAAAAGAAAATACATACTATTAATTACTCTTTTATCCTATTATCATTATATATATGAAAGTTTGTGAAGATGTTTGAACGTTTATTACTCAATCAATGAGAGCTACTGAACGACTTTTGGAACATTTACAGTAACAAATAGATTTTGCACCAGAATGACACATTCATAAGAATATGGTGGTAGTCATAGCATGATGTTATGTAGAAACATGACATCATACATTCAAAGGAACGGATCGTGAGTGAAACCACGGGGATCAGCAAGTATTGTATAAATGAACACAATTTAAAGATACAACAATGTTTTCATACAATGTTTAAAGATTTATAATAAAATATCCAGATTTATAAATGGTGAATGGGACGTTTAGAGTATTAAAATTAGAGCGAAAATAGAGAGAGTATACTTAATGTAAATTAGAGCTTCTCTTATAAGTGTTTAGATTGCCACCAAAAATTTATGTAATGTAATTTACACTTACTTGCTGAAAATCGAATGGCAGACGATACTCGTTGACTGAACACTTGTGCAGCTAACTTCACTTTCATTTTTTTATTTTATCTTTTATGATATGGTTTTCTGTTAATTTGTTTACCAGTCTAATCTCGTCGTCTCCAACATCGATTTCCAAAAACATTTTTAGGTGTTCCCATTTTGCCCATTTCTCCTCTGGATAATATTAAACGAAGATTCCTGCTTCAAAAAGCGTTTCTTTGGGTCTGCTGAAAAAAACAAATAGTCTATTTAATAAAATGATTCACACTGATTGGCAGACAATACGCCGCCTAAACTAGTTCTTATAATAATAATATAATATTCGACAACTATCACACAACGCCATCTAATCTCAAGCTAAGCAGAGCTTGTGTCTGTGTTATGAGTACTAGACAGCTGATAAACATACTTACATATAAGTATATACTGTGTATGTGTGGTGTGTATATACATATTATAGATAAATAAAACCCAGACACAGAACAAATAATCGTGCTCATCACACAAATATATTTTGTCCTATTTGGGAATCGAACCCACAACCTCCCGCATAGCAGTCAAGGTCACTAACTATTAGACTGGCAGGCCATTCAAATATACAAAGGTAAGCAGGAAAATAAAATATATAAGTAATACTTAGAATAATAGAAAGTTTAAATACAGTGTACTGGAGGTAATTACATAATAAAGAATAATTGGTACTATAATAAGGATATTAAAAAAAAACAATAAGGAAAGTAGAAAGAGGTAGTTACTGTGGTACTACCATCACTGATGTGTCAGACGGTGGTAGACCAACATAGTATCAGTTAGAGCCAAGTTAAGTAGTCCTGAGTGATATATATATATAGAGTGACTAACGCTAAAGCGAATAATTACTGTCAGCAATAAGACCGCCTTTGTACCCTTTCATACAAGTTTCAATGAAAATGTTACTTTTTTAGTGTATGTTAAAGTATTATTCTATTCCATGTGAAAGATATTATCTTTATTTTATTAAAATTTGTGCAGCAAGTTAATATACTGTGTTAAAGTATTGTCATGTAATTTTATTTTTTTAAAAGTTTACTAACCATTTGATAATGCTCTTGACTCTGTCTCTACTTCAAACTGTGCAAAGCTGGATGTTGATGGCTCCACCACTGGGAACTGCTCAGTTGATGGCTGGATAATTTGGTCAGTTTGCAGTAAATCTGCAAATCAAAAATATTGATTTAATTTAATGTACCTATTTTTTTTTTTTGTAAATAGAAGAAAAAAGTAATGGTTTTTTCTATAACCTGTATGTAACTTAAAATTAAAACATAGCTTAGATGATGGTAAAACAGAATAAGTATTATAAAATGTAATGTTACATTGTTGTTACATGTTTTTGTTTCTTTAAATAAAAAGTAAATTAATAACGTACCAGTTGGTGAGGTTATTGGCTCTGCTTCTGATTGCAATGTACCAGATGTAATTGTTACGACTTCAGGAAATTGCTGAAGATGTGTACTTTGTGTACTTCTTGGCAAGGCTGTAAATAAAATATATATCAATTCTTACGACATTTGCATCAACAACAACCCTAATCTAAGTATGTGAAGTTTGTTAAATTTTTGAGCCACTTCATATGTTGTTAATATTCATATTGTATTCTTCAACTAAGATCCATGGTTTGTTAAATTGTTATGGTCTGGCTTTGAATACATTTGTTTTTTTTTTAATTGACAAAGTGTTTTAGACTCTCTTGTGAAATATCTTGGAAAAAAAATTAATAAAATACTGACTATTGTGAAGTATATGCAAAATTCGAAATAGACTATGTAGAACTTACTTAAATTCAATGTTTGGATAGCATTTCCTGTCAATCGTCTGCTTGGCGACTTAAAATAATCCTCAAAGTGATGATGGCAAATACGTATTCAATTATATATAGTTGTTTCCTCTCTCTTGAGTTGCACTATCAAGTACGAATTTCCACTGGTTAAACTTCTCCATATGAGGATATTCCCATTTGGGGAATCGGTCCTGAAATTTCAAATTTTTATTTTATGTTTAATGTGAAATATAAAACAGATGGACATTAGCTGTTTTACATAGCTGCAATATGCACAACAGGTGAGATATCATAAACATCAGCATTTACCAGTAACTGTTATAACATCTGCTGGATTGGTAATGTAAAAATATTAAAAAATAAGTTTTTAGGCAAATACAAAATATAATATTGATTATTTAGATCAATAAACAATTAATTTAAGTAAATTTTTATTCATGAGGCAATATTTCATTTTAATATTTGGTTACTCTGATAGAGTGCATTTTCCATTGTTTTTATTTAATCCCTTTTAACCTTTTCAATACTGTAATTAGAGACATAATAGAAATATAGGAAGTGACCAAATGCCAGTATTCGCTTGGGGCTCAATAGTTTAAATACATGACATTGAGTTCCATACAAAAACTGAATTATAGTATTCTTATCAAAACACTAACCAGTTCCACTTGCAATGGCAAAATCATCAGATTCTTGGGTAAGTGTTGGGGTTGGTTGTTTTAGGAGGTTTTTGCTTGTTGGGACTCTGGTATGACGATACAATAGTGCCAGCCTTTTGAAGTTGAGGATAAGCTGAGCTATTGCCAGAGAGCTCAAAATGAAGTTTAGTATTAAATTTAAAACTTGTTCTTAAAACTTGAACATGGCAATGAGCAACCCGTAACATCCACCTTAATGTAATTGGGTGCAAAATGGTAACTAGAGTTAAAGGAAACCCAACAACTGAGATCTAGTTAGAACTAGATCTCAGTTGTTGGGTTTCCTTTTAAGTACCTACTTAACTACCTATAGGATACATAAGTTACTAATGAATAATTAAAGTAAGTTATCACTTACCGTCAATGACACATCCAAAAAAGCACTTTAATTGTGTCGTTTTCGGCATTTTTAAAACCAAGTCCGTAAAGATAAAAACTAAGTCCGTGTAGGTTACTAAGCGCCAAGTTGTCAGTTATGCAATCTGTCCGGGGTCCAAGTAACAAGCCAGGTGATGTCGCAACACGTAGAATATCAGAAAATCCGTAATCAAGCCAAGCCGTAATAAATAAGACAATAAACTCAAAGCAAAACGCACGAAACCACAAACGACTTCATTCAAATATGAACGAACTAGTTTCCCCTAAACAAAACACTGGGTTGCCGTGGTGAAAAAATATAGGTATAATTAAATAATTATGTAATTTATAATAATTATAGGTGTATTTATTTTCTAATTAATTTCAAGTAGAAAATAAATATACTGTAGTTTATATCAGAGTTTTAAAACATGTTTTTGTTAACATTATTTTTATTGAATTGTTTTCTTTATGTAGCTACTGCCCTCTTTTATAATTTTTTTGTCAACTCAACAAATAACTCGGTTCCTCCACCACTTGAGGGAGCTAGTTTGTATGATATTTTTTGTGATGCGATAATGTAGGGAAGTTTCATCCGCCTGGTAGGCGCGGTGTTTGTGCATGTGCGCTAGGCACTCGCCTCACCATTCGCCACGCCACTGGCGTGAATCTGTAAAGGTGGATTAAGCCTAGCGATGACTAGATGACGACCACAATGCAATGGTTCGCATGGTTGATGGGGCTGGCCAAGATGTATTTAATTTGTTTTTTTGGCTTTTCTATTTTAATCCCACGTAAGAGAAAATTTTAATTGGAACTGTCGTCGTTTCGAGATAATTAATTGACGGCCAAATTAAAAAATGTTCCTATTTTAGAAAGCAGTTAAATTGATTCTGCTCGGTATTCACTGGTCTCTGTTTAACAGTATTTCAGTCTAGAATTAATTTTATTATTTGTATTACTCTGAGTAAACTATTTTCAGGTTTTGCGCATTTAACGTTACACGTTGTATAGTTTTAATTAGTGAAATGTAATGTGTGTGTGTAATTTTTCTTGTATTATTATTATTTCAATTCATTAAATAAAGTACTATTTTTCAAAGTAAGCTTTTTAATAATTATCACGGGGTCCTTTGACGATTAGTTTTTCATTAGTTCAATTCATGATCATGATTTAAAGCTTTTTTGAGTTTTTTTTTACAATACTTAACACATTTCTATATTATTTTGATTTGTATCCCAGATTGGCTGCTTTAGAGGCGAAAAGAGTACAATACTTTCATGTTGGCTTGATCGTCTAAGGTGGACCTCATAGATGAATTTGTTATTGATTTTACGGGAAGCGTGGATCCGTTCGGATACATCCAAATTATTTCTAGAAGCGATTTTAATACGGCAACACCGCTAACCTCACTTTTTAAAATCTATTTTAATGGCGGATGCGCTTGCGTGATGCCGGTTTCGTGTTATTATTGCATATAGTTTGGCGTCTTTCCTTGTGGATTTGTGATATCATTGATTTTACCTGTTAATTCGCGTTTGGTAAGTAAAACTTTTAATCATATTGTATAATATCTGACGAGGATTACGAAATGCCATTGTAACAAGTTATTACGAGGTAACGCTTCAGGTTCGTGAATTTTCCACTCGGAATAAAGCCATGCTTCATGGCGCGTATGGCTTGTTATGATGTATTTACCGTTATCTGTGATGTTATACACAGTTAAATTTAGCTCATCTGTTAAACAAGATAGTATTTTCTGCGTTTCTGCGTAATATGATGTTTCGCGCGTTAGTAACTGCGCCCTTGAGATCTGAGAATAGGCGCCAAGTGTTGTAGATAAGTTTTAGCAAAAAATAGATATGGCGGGAAACGTTGCCACTGAGAGAGCGTGACGGATCGCACGCCTGATTGCTTGAGTCAGTTCTTGTGTGTATTACAGCTGGATCGTCATAATGGTAGCCCAGAAGAAAGGTCGCGGCGCCAAAAACCAGGCAGCGAAGGCGAAGGCCGCCGCCCAAGCCGCTGAGGAACAAGCTCCCGAGATGGAGACCTCCGAGCCTGTGGAGGCCGAAGACAACAACGGCGAGGCCGAGCAGGCTGAGCAAGGCGACGACTCGGCGGCGGCCGACGCCGGCGCCGCGGAGGGCGGCGGGGACGCCGACCAGAGCCAGGAGAACGCCGACGAAGCTGGGGGCGATGATAAGAAAGAAGACAAAGTAGAGTCTGGTAAAATACTAGTTGAGAACCTCCCGTCGACCTACCTGTTCGACTATCAGGAGAAACTCAAGGAGTTGTTCTCAAAACACGGAGAAGTTACCAACGTCAAGTGAGTATAACTGTTTCACAGCATCAGCTACGTAACTGATACATACAACTTGCCAACATTCAAATATCAATCCCTGAAATGTCATAAGTGTTGAAATGAATCACTGTATTTGTATTTCTGAATGAAGTTGATTAGTATAATATATGATAATGTGTGATGTGTTCTCGAGGAACTAGCAAGCTGCTCTCAGAACACAGCAACACGGGCTCTACTGTACGGAGTATTAATGAGACAAATTTTCTTTCTTTTTAGACGTGGTCCAATCATTGTAACTGAACTGACCACAACTCCGACATTATCGGCAATAGTCGAATTCAAAAACAAAGAGTCTCTGGAGAAGGTAAACAAAAGTTTATTAACATTTTATATTTTATACTGAAAAGTGATTAAGTAGTTATTAGAACTTTATTAGCCTGCTTCTGAAAGAGGCTGTATTTATGGCTAAGACTATTTTTTTTTCCAAATTATGTATATCAGACAGAAATGTTGCCACTTTCCTTAAGTCATGAGCAGAATGAATGACTATTTGAATGTTAGAACAGGCTGGTCTTCTACACTTGACGCATTCCTTTAGCAGCTTTGTGTGTTGACAAAGTAAAGATGAAAAAATTGTTGATTGACATAACTGTGATGTAGTAGATCAGCTGAGTGTATAACTCATGTCATTTGTGATGTATCTCTATGTGTACTTGCAGTGGCCGAGGGTAAGTTTCAGGATTGTTGCAGTGGGCTTCAGGCTAAGTTATCTGTGCAACTGTTCCATATGCAACTGTCTAGGTTGCGGCTTTTATAAGCATGTTACTTGTAAGTTATGATTATGTTGTGCATTTAAAAAATGTCTACAATTTAACGAAGGCATATAGGGATTTTGATTTCAAAGTTAAAAATATAATTATGTACTTACTTGACTGGAATTAAGAATAATCTATTTCTAAAAATGATACCATAATTTTAAACAACACAACTTTACCTAAACATGTATTCTATGCTACCATCTGTAACCAATGAAGCCCATTGCACAGCCTTTTTGGTAAGTAGAACTTGAAATATTGCAGAGCTGTAATATGTACCTAAAAAGCTAAATCTACTATGTATGTTGATAACGACGGCGCAATAGCTCTCGAACTGATAGACTAAACATTCTGCCTTGCCTCATGCGGTTGCCATGCCAACTGGCAACTTTTGGCGCCGGTAAAATGTTTTATTCCAAGTTTCCACGCGCGTTTATTACCACCTACACGATGTAAGTTTATCCGTATTCGGGAGCCGATCTTATTGTTTCGTAATCTGCTATTTCGGTATCGTAAAAGTAATAAAATAAAACACCCTTTTCAATTTGATATGTATGTATAATAATTTGGAATAAGGCTAACACTCAACACAATCATTGCTAGCATAACTATTTTTTTGTTACTGTTAAAACAGACCTCTAGCTTCCGTTATTCGAATAAGTAAGGCTAAATAAATTGTAGAACACGAGACAGTCGCACATTACATAAACACTGAATACAATAACACATGCCGTTCGACACACATTTCCAATTCCTAGAAAGATATCGACTCATCACAAATTGAGCGCAACTCAAGTCACACGGTTGGCTGTTCACAATCCATTCAAAAGATTACAGCAGTACCTAAGCATGTCTGACAATTATTTGCAACAATTTTGCTATAATTTCTGTTCCAGAATCTGGGCACACATATTCATTTCCCCATTCATATTAGGTGACAAGCAAAGGAGGAAGTGGATTTGTCGCGACATCTGAAAATTTTTGTTGTAAACTTGTGTGATTTGTTTACGCAGGGCGTGAGTCGATTGCAGAAGCCGGGGAGCGTTTATTAGTTCTATCTTTACTCATCGTAACGGCGGGAAACACCGCATTGTCTAGTTTGCACACGGTCTGTGATAACCCATAAACTATCTGTTGTTATGTATTCTGATTTAAATCTTGTTCATATTGCTAAACAATATATTAAGAGCTTGTGTTTTAGATCGATGCTTGCACATAATTTGTGTCGTGTTAAGCATGAAAAACTAGGTTTAAACATATTTTAATTGTCTTGGAAGGTTATCTTATGATAATCTAATAAATAATATTGTGAGTTAATAAGAAGATTTAATCATAAAATCTGGTGGACAGGTTTGCAGCACAGGCCTGTCTTTTCTTAAAAATTGTATCACATAAAATAAAATGTAAAACAAAACCACACAGCTCAACATAAAGATGAGAGAATTGACGTCACACTAACTGTACAGTCAGCGAAACGAGTGGATTAGCAAATTGACCGTCTAAGTAGTCCATGCAAAAAACGTATGCGGCAAATAAGTTGAAACTATTTGCTGTTGTATCGCGCCACCCCCACTTCGATTGACACCTGAAAATCAGTTTTAATCTTTGTCACGCAAGTTGAACCATCATGGCGGATTCGATCGAAGTGGTCTGCGCGAAATCATAGCAAATGTTTCATCTTAATAACCGCGTACTATACTCATTCTATCACTTGTATAAAAAGTCGAAAACAGCAACGTGTCAACGTGCTAAACAATACATTTCCCTGACTCTACCTCGCACAAGACCCATCTCTTTCCACCCGCTAACGTTGAGGATGAAACGCAGGCACTGTCCGAGGAGGGCACGGTGATCGACGGCAGCAAGATCACGGTGTCGGTGGAGTCGCGCGCCGAGACCGCCGTGCTGGTGGGCGTGCCCTACGAGGCCAGCACGGAGTACGTCAAGCTGCTGTTCTCGCAGTGCGGCGACGTGGCGCACATACACGAGTTCAGCAAGACCAAGTACAAAATACGTAAGTGCTACTTTTGTTATTTACCTGTTTGAACTTCATGTGGTATCTAGGCGGACTTAATGCTACAAGGCGGTTTCCACCAGTCAATCTTTGGGCTAAAAAAGAACACTGTGGTAGGTGTGCACAATAAATAAATAACACATATTTTAAATTGTGTGAATTTTGATTTTTTAATACTTTTTCTAGCTGAACTACCGCCCTAAAGCAGGTTACTATTGTATCTTTTTGCTCTAAGTTGCGTCAATCATAATCACACGTACTATCTTGGTAATTTTTGCCTGATCATTTAAAAAAAAATCGCTTGAATCCTGCGGCGTGGCGCCAAACCAAAGCTTTAAAGTTTTCGTTTCAAGTGTAAGCAAAAATTAAAGAGGTGGTCAGGTGGAAATGTCATGGTACCTATTCTTTAGTTTTTTTCTCATCTCTAAGGGCAGAAAGTTTGAAACGCGCCGTTGACGCACTTGAAAATCGTTGACTCGCGACAGCGCGCTTTTTTCCTGTTAAAGGTCTATCTACAGGCTGCGTCTAACTCGCGTGCGTATCGCGTTTGTATCGCTACAAATACACGTGAATGGCGCGTTTTAAAACGTGTTTACAGGCCCTAAAAGTTACCAGATTAACGTAACTAGTCTAAAGAAGCAACAATTAACACGTGGCATTTGAAACCTGTACAAAAATATAAGAAAAGAATATTTGCCATACAAAACAAGGGCATAATAAAAGTCTTCTCAATATAACCCAAATTGTAAATGTCGAGGCTGCGATCAGGGGCGCGCGAGTAGCATCCACTACGCGTTGTCCGCCTAAACAATGTGCGCTGGGGTAACGACCCCCTCGGACAATAAAACGGCATCGGCATTAGCGCGCACAAGGGGAGAGTAATAGAAGGGTGAAGGGCGACGCGGGAGAAAAAATATTGATCAACTGTCCGCGCTTGCATTACGTACAACGGAATAATAACACGAAAGAAACTGGCCACGGCATCTGTTAGGTTGCGAAATCCTTACAAAAAACCTGCATATATTATTGAACATCTGTAAAGATTACAAGTGTACGCTTGCGCAGACTTGCTGCTAATCTTTTGTTATAATCTCATTGTGTGAGTCCGTCCCGTCTTGAGGCAAAGAGGGTTCGCCCCTTATCTACTTCTATTCATACGTACGAAGGTACGTACACCTCTGTGTGTACTACATAGTAGGATATCGAGAATTTATTGACGTTTCCCGTGGACGCCTTTAGAGCAAATCGCGGCGCCAGTATGCTCGTATATTGATTTATTATACGATTGGCATCCATGTTGTGTGCACAGTGGAATATGTAAATGAGCTTCGTAACTAGAGGGTTAGCTCCCCAACGCGAGGGGACGCGAGGTTGCTACTAACTTATCGCGTGCGAACGTCCGTCAGTCTAGTTGCAACGACAGCTTTATGCAATTCGCACATTATTTGACACAATGTTACTCCAATTAATTAATTATTCGATAAACATTTTGTAGAGGAAGTTTTGATTGACCCACACTACGCGTAGTGTAGTCTGATACAATTAAAGATAAAACTAATTTGATAAGCCACGCATGAATTGAAAGTAGAATACATGAAAGGCAATGTAAGGCGTGTTACGTTTACTGGTCACATTATGAGTTTACGATAGTTTTCAAGGCCCACCGGTCGAGTACAAAGTGGTTGCTTGAATGAGTTACGTAACTACGTCGAACTAGCCGCGGCCCGTGACTGTTGTTATGCGAATCCTTTAATAACAATAAAGATTTTATCGGAGTGCAATGTCCGGTCTACCTATTGTTTTCTAAGCAATCTGGGAGTTTTAAAAAGTCGTCTGTCAAGTGTGTTATTCTAAATTATTCATTAAGGAAAATACCTTTATATTTCCTTCCACAAAGTCAATTGATACTAAAATCAAGTTCAGTCACCGTTGAATCGAGCCTAGCAGATGAAACAGAGCGATCTATAGTTATATTTTGTTATATGTATGTCTCTCATCTCCCCTAACTCTGAATTCGAGGGTCGGTCGGTGTTGCGTTGGGGTGATTATGTTCATCTTGCTATACATTTGTTGAATAACATAAAATCGATCTTTCCTACTATTAGACCGTTGGTAGGTTTCGGATAGCGAATATGGCTAATCGATCAGTAGGAAGTCAAGTCACTAGTCATCGCACCTGCGGATATAAACGCCTGGCGCGAGGTTATGTTACGCTAATAAAACATTTGATGTCTTCCCGTGACCACGTGACATCGCGTACATTCGCTAATTTCAATGAATGAGCTCACAATTCAATGGCGTAATTCAACAACAGTTTTATTTTGCAGAAATAGTAGGTAACGTTATAACTTATTACGTATTCGCTAAACTAGGGCTGGAGATATGATGGAGTTCCCGCCCGCGGCATTTAGGGGTTCGAAGGGAAAGGCTACGAGGGGTTGATTCAAGGGGCGGGAGACCGGTTTTACTTAGCTATCTTACCAAAATACACAAGTTATGAAAAGGTTAAATAATATGTTAGGCGGAAAATCGTATACTTATAGTTACAGTTAACTTTGTTAGCTGCTGCCGTCAGTATCAACGTTTCGAGCAGGAAACAAGTTAAAATATTTGTAAAAGATTAGTTTATTTATGAGCGCTTACTTACCTGCTAACATAACTAATATCTTGACTAATATGTCAGAATGAACTGATCCAATTTCTTAAAATCTTACTTTCTTTCTTCTTTCTTTTAGGTGAGTCAGGTGCAGCCTTTAGACCTTTAATAGAAGAAGAGTGCGCCGTCTATATTAGTTTTTTTTTTTAAACGCGCGTCAATGGCGAGTTTAGGTTTTTAGATCACGGGAGCTAAGGCGTGGGAAAAGTTAGTGTTAAAATAAAAACAATAAAGATTTATCACTACGGAGAGATGTAACGAAGTTTTTGTTGTGGTTTCAATGAACACAATTCGGAACCGATGTTTTAAAATTTGGTCCCGTTTGTCCCGTTTGTTTGTGTTTGGTCCGTTACTATAATCGGAATCGGAAATGCAAAATTAATCAATCAGATTTGTTATATTATTATAACATCTTTGGTACTCTCAACTTGTGTATGAATGTACATAAAACAAAACGAGTAAGGCAGATATGGTATTGTACTTTCTGTTTAAGTGTGCTTTTATATAGATATCTTTGGCAATAACTAAATAATACCACCATTTAGAGTTTGTTTAAACGTTGTGGCTAGATCTTAGATTTAGTCACTTTATGATGTGGCCAACTATTCGAAGTTTTTGGCTCTAGGACGTGCCGGTTTCCTCACAATGTTTTCCTTCAACGTTTTGAGAGCAATGGTGATGAAATAAATTACACAAAGTAATGCGCGTAAGTTGACATTACCACTCAGCCACCACTGCTTTAATTTTATAATTATATTAAATAATAACGTTAACATTTTATGAAATATCATACTTCTTTTGGCCATATCATTAATGTAGGATTTCAATGATAATTATAACAGGTCTAAAGAAAGTAAGCCAAATGAAGATTAAAATATCAAAATAATCTAGGCAAGTTTCACTTCACGATATTTCATGAAGTGATAAATTCCTAAGATCTTGGTACGAAATATATATAATATGTTTTTTGGAATAATTAATCATGAATATTTAAATTGTTGACAGTGCGAGTAACATTCCAAGACAAGGACTGCGTGGACAAGGCGCTGAAGCTGGACCGCGAGCTGCGCATCAACGGGTTCCTGGTCACCGTGTCCAAGTACCGCGACGAGGACGAGCAGAAGGCGCACAACGCCGCCAACGTTAACAAGGTATTCTACTATGTAGGTGGACGCTCCAGGGCACCCGGACGCCGTGCCACGGCTGACGCTAGACACGCACTATCTAAATTTAAATTAAATTCGCTAATAGACTTCGCTCAGTCCAGATCAGCTAAAGAAACTTAGCACTAAAGTTTTGTCTATCACATGCCAGTATAGTACGCGGCTATTAAGTTGGAATGGCCGTCGTTGCCGACTGATTGAGACGACCTGACGATCTGAAAATCTGTTCCTGCCCATTGAAGGTCGATTGTCATTTTGGTTCAATCTATATGTGGCGTATTGTAGTCACGATTGGTTATGAAAAAGATTGACAGTACCGTGTCTAGCTACAGCCTGCCCAGGCTTCTTCGTGCCCTGTGCTTTGTTTCATTCTCAACATCTACAAACTTAGCTAAGCTGTCACTTGGCATAGATATTTACATATATACTAAACACTTGTCATTATAAGACTGAAATAAAACATACATTATAAGATTAAGCATACCGTACAGTCACTTAAGTTATCTGCAGGCGTTACAGCTTTACATTGATGACATTAGTTTTGACGTTTACACAGTCTCAGAGCACTGTAAGTTTTAGAAGACTTGTTAGACTATGTAATGCCAATGAAGCGCTGCAGCAGACTTTTGTATTAACTTTTCAGTATTTTGACAAATAGTTTCTATGAACACGCTTGTCTATTGCTAGAATATAAGTTGATGACTGTCAGTTCTGTGGCCTGTCGTTAAGGAAAATTTCAGCATTGTAAAGCGTCGTCACTTGGGGAGACCTATGTCCAACAGACGTCTTTCGGCTGAAATTATGATGATGAAAGCGTCGGGTCCTAGTCACTTACACTTGCGATAGTGTCACTGATTCTCTGTAGCATGTTGTCAACAAACTTGTACTGAACAAACTACCATGTACTGGAAACCATAAGCAATTAAACACTTCTGAATTTCTAATTTTCGTTATGTCCATAATTGCTTGCCGTTCTAACGTGTCCTCTGTCCGCAGAACAAGCGGCAGCACCCGAACCAGCAACAGAACCGCAACAACGCCAACAACGCGGCGGCCGCCAGCCCCAGCAGCAACCGCGCCAACAACTTCCGCGCGCGCGGCGGACAGGCCTTCAACGCCAGGGGGGGCAACTTTAGAGGTAACTTCAGAGGTGTCTGCTTTTCTCTCATTATACTTGTTGTCGTAGTTAGCGCATGTATTTACTGCATGGACACTTGTATACTATAAAATGATATTGAAGATTTGCTCAAGACGGTGAAGGAAAACATCGTGAGGAAATTACCGATCACTGAAAATTCGAAAACATGTGACATCTACCAACCTGCACTGGCCTCACGTGTTGGATTACAGCCCATTCCCGCTCCTAGAGAGGAGGCCTGAGTCCCAGCAATGGGAATATTATAAGGCTGATTATGCTATAACGCTATGCTCACAAACTAATCATGGTATTATTAAATCATGAAGGAAGTAAGACATTTTTAATAAATGAGATACCAGCTAGAAGTTGTAAGAAGAATCTTTAGCTTAGCAGTTGAGTGATGTATGTAGTCTGACAGTGACTAGCATTAAATAGTATAAATGACGATAAAAAAATGGAAACAAGTCAATGTCTCACTTGTAACCCAAATTTTCACTTGTCATTTATCTTGCCAATTTTCATAGAGGAGTCTCCACCATTTTTTGCATTGGATAAAATTTGCTGTAAAACACGGTACTTTTGAACAAATACGTAGACTAATCAGAGTTAGGCCATGGATGATGATGATGATATAGCTTGTTTACATTTCCATAACGAACTTCCAAGATTCCTGTAAAACTAATGTTTTTGTTAAGTGTGAACAATATTATTTAATATCCCCAATCCTACCAGGAGCACGCGGTGGTCGCGGCGGCGGCTTCGGCGGGCGGGGGGGCGGCGCCTTCCCGCGCGGGGGCTTCGCGCCCGTCAACACTTACATGCCTCCGCAGGGCTTCATGGGCCGCCCGGTAAGTCTCGCACCACTTTAATACTACACTAAAGTACTAAGTCAATGAATGGATAGCTAGAAATAATAAATACTTTACTAAAATGAATGTGCGTCTTAATTTTAAAATTTATAACATTACTGACACCATGTGCTGCAAATGGACGTAAAACCTAGATCTTTGACAGCATGGTCAGGCCCTAGAATGTCTGACCACCAGTCTACCCAAGGAGTATTTTTTTGTACAGCAACTGGGTTATGCAGGTCTGAGACACTCTCCATGTAAAACTGGTATATACATCTGCATCCAGTTAGCCTAGAAGCCTCAGGTTAGTTGGCCAGTGATGATAACAAATAATCCTCACGGAAACATCAATAAACTATCGGTCACTTACCGTCTGCTAAAGCTCAAGCGATGACGACGCATCGTCCTAGTACACACAAATAGAATTGTTATTGGAGTTAGAAGTATATACTGGTTTAGTAATGTGTCAGAAGTATGAACTTTCCTTTGAACTTCAAGAGATGCATATTTCTATGGAAAGATTCTGTTATTGTCAGGTCTTCATTGACTTAGTACTGCTTGATTTTATTTTCTGCGACTAATACTACCATATTTCCGATACTGCTTCCTTTATATTTGTACAGTACGGCTGTGTCGGATCTTGGCGAGTTTCAACTTAGGCTCTGCAAATTTTAGCAGACTCGCCAAGATCCAACGGTCGAACTGTATATTCCTAAAGCATGAGTGTAGTTTCCAGCCTAAAGGCAGCGACACACATACATTTAGCTGGGACATAAGTTAGCAAGTACATTAGCATGCGTGTTACTTGCATACTTTTGTACTAGTTACAAGCAAGTGAGTCGCCGCCTATACTCAGATTGGAGTACCTTTTATGTTTTATAAGCAGATTTTATAGCATTTGCTTGTTAGCTAGATATAACAGAGCTTGCGTTGAACCTTTTGTATAATAGTGTCGATTTCATATGGTAGAAGTCAACATATAATTATGTATTATATTTTTATATTTTCCCCTCCCTCCCTATACAAACCCATTAAGTTGACATCTTTCGAACTGTATTTTTTTGCAATAATTTTTAAGAAAGCTTATTTACCATTGCATGCTCATGTCCATTTGATAGAAACGAGTGCATAGAAAGACGTGCAAAGAAATGCAGTACAATGACGAGACACAGATTAAAGAACGACAGAATACACACCAGCTCTGCAATTCTATGCATTAACACATTCTGTGCATTCTTTTCAGAGCTACCTGTAGAAACATTACACCAGTTAAGTCCAAGGTAATACCTCCTACACATGCCATAGGTGTACAAACAACCAAAGGGTCTCTCATTACTTGTATAAAGGGAATACAAACGATATTCACATAGTTCTCAACGAATCCTACTTCTTGTAACTGTATGCTTGCGATTATTTTGTTTCAATTGCCCTTTTCACTGTTTGGTTGCATGTATTCAAATGGTATAATAATCTAATTCTTTCTATTTGTTTAAAAATGTATCTACTAGCAGCAATGGACATATTTAGGCACAGTACCCGACCGCAAATATCGCATAACTTTATAATAATGCCGACGCCTCAGCCTATGATGAGTATGTGACGGTAGCAATTTATAACTCGATGTTTGATCTATTTACGCTCGGATGCTGTATTTCTTATCTTTTCGTTGCGTGAAGTAGGTTTCTTTTCTCGAGTCTCATTACTGTAAGTCCAACATTCGGAACCAGTGGGAAAGTTCACCCATCTAATCGTTATAATAGTTTGCTTCTCAGCAGGGTGGGTTCATGAACGACGGCCAGCGGCCAAACAAGAGGCTCCGGCAAATGTAACCGTACTCATTAAGACATAAGATCCAGTGTCGTGCGTCGTCCTCCTATGTTCGTGTGTGTGAGTGTGAAGAACGCCCTATCAGAGACTTCTACAACAGTGACATGATTTGCAGTATCAATAAAGAAATAAATCTAGCTAATTGTATTTACTAAGTACATGGAATAAAATAATTGTAAGCTAATGTCTTTTTGACAGGTAATAAAATGTAATTACTAACATTTAATCCGCTCTTTCATTTAAATTCCGAAAGTAATTGAAGCTAGTGGAAGAAAGTTATTGTGGCGAGCATTTCCCTTTTATTTGCATTTAATTACCACAATATCATCATTTTGTGTGACCGGAACATGAAGACAGTAACGCTATTTAGTTTGTCGAGGTTTCACTCACATGCTATGCATGCAAGACAAGACATTTGAAAAAGTATCTAGGCATAATTTAAGCTCACACTTCTGCAAAAATAGCATTTCGTAGACATGATTGTTACAAGTGCTGTCAAAAAGAGAGTTCTCATCATGGTACATGTACGTCATCACAGCCCTGCTTATAGACAAGGCTTAGATGTGCGAAATACTCTCAATAAAACCAGACCTATCAAGTTTTTTTTTTTGTAAATAAATAATCTATGGATCAAGTTCATTTCATAGTGTATAATTTCATGGACTCCTATAACATGCGTAAAAGATTAGTTACGCAATTATTTCTTATTTCAATCGCCGTCCATTTACCGCGTCTGTCTACAGCGTACCGTTGAGAACCACCAAGCTTGTTTGTATTCATCTCGCTACGTAATTGTTCTAATTGCTTTTGATATCCCGTTATAATTACTCCATAACATCTTGATTAAAAGAGAAAGTAATAATTGAGCACGTATCGGAAAATCGAATGCTAGATCCACCTTTCTGAACTGTAGTAAGGCAAAGAACCTGACAGGCTATAGCGGTAAAAAAAATAAATGTGGCTTGTTTATCGTCGTGTAACTGCAACCAGACTGTCTGTCTGTTAGTAATTAAACCTAGTATTTATTTACTCCTTACAATTCACAATGACTGCTTGTAAACACGCCTAATCGCGAGTCGCAAGTGGCTGCAGTTAGTGAACATTAGCCAACTTGTGTCTAGAGAGCACGCACGCATACGCGATACAGAAATACGAAGTAATATGTGCTAACAAAATGTTCAAGTTAACAGTGTGTTGTGTGCTATTGTTCATAGTTTTGGCTGAATGTGGGAAATCGCGCCAAAACCTAAAGAAGGAACTAAATAGAGTAAATAAACGTCCCGCGAAAGCTGAAGTGTTTGACAATTTGTTCAATATCTATGACCCGACGTTTTTGGCAGTGGTGTGGCCGAAAATAACAAATGGAATACACATTCTGGTGGACCACACTTGCTGGGAGGAACTCGGAGTGTTCTTCAAAGAGTTGACGGAAGGAAAGGCTTGGGCATACAACGGTAAGTACCAATTAACGGAGCATGCAATGAGATAATGAAGACTAAGTATAGGAGAATATAATTACTTGGATGTTGTGGAGAAGAACACACATACATAATGTAGTAGCTAAGTACAAATTTCTAAGCGAATAATTTATTTGCTTGATTACAAGTTTTCGTATTTCACTTGCCATTTTTCTTATTTTATTGGCGAGTAACTAAATCTTATACTGTAAAATTAATATCAATAGGTTCTTAAGCCGATTAAACACATACAAAATTCTGTGCTGGAATCGAACGATGGACCTATGGCTCAATTTATACCACTGTGGAATGGAGTGGAAGCGTCAATGTCGTCTGTAGCTAGGGGACAGTAGTTCGACAGTAGCGAGAATGCGTGATATTCCCCGGAAGCGACGATTTTTTCTCGTATTTAGTTATATATATATTATATAATTGACTTAAAGTTCATTATGCTGTGTACAATTTTGTTGCAAAAAGTCGCATATGCACTCCATTCCGCTGGGATGTAAATTGAGCCTATACGTTTATAACTCTTTCAGTAGGTACCTAATGGTTAAATCGTTACCGACTCTCTCTCTCTCTAATCTAAATTACTTTAAAATATACGGAACACATTACCATAGTACATAAAAGATCGCGTGGGACAGTTTTCCTGAAGAAAGTGTCCACAAATTATGCATATGCAACGTGCCAACCGATTACCTATCGGAAGTAATCTAGTTTTTTTTCTTAGATTGGGTACGTAATAGATAGGTCGGAAAACATGGCTCCTTGGTGGTCTGGCCCTTTAAGAGACCAATAGGAATCAATCAATCGAAGGATCTATGACAAGATGCATCGACGGCGTCGTTTTTTTGTCAAAAACCTGACTGGTACTGGTTTAGTTTCCTAGTTTGGTTAAGTAAGATGTTTCTATCTCTAAGATGAAGTTTAGAGACATGCGGAACAGATTATAAAGATCCGCATTGAGAAGTGAGAATCCTCCGACCGACTCGACTTCTGATTGTATTGTAATAGCGCAGAGAACTGAAACTGCGAAGCAGGATTATGGATTTTATATTCTATGAAGCGACAAATATGTCATTACCGTCACAGCTGTGTAAATGGCAAAATTATTGCTAGAACTAGCCATTCTTCCATATTAAGGGATTAATATTCGTACCATCACATGAGACTGCCGAATTGAGGAATCAATTTTGTTTAGAGAATAGCATACCGTACCACATAGCACAGCATAGCATAGCTTACCTACATACAATATTATTGAACTTATTAGATCTACAAAATTATTGAATTCCACTTAATTCCACAAATTGTTACTTAGCCGTCTTCCTCTCTCCTAATTTTTGCTTTGCTCGACAGGGTTCATATTATCTGTAACAATTCTAAATGGCATCTATGTACACTTATGGATTGCAATAAAATATTGAGTATTGAGCTAGTGTTATGTGAATGTCCTATAAATTACGTGTCTCCTCAACCACGGCTCCTTTTTATAGAAAAAAAGCTATTTGTGTTGCAAAAAATACCGATAATGTTGTTTGTCGACAATATTACATATTCAACACCAGAGTTGTAATTCAACCATTACATTTCCTCGTTACTCCTCGATTATTGTTTTTCTTTGGCGTGACCACTAATCAATATCAACTTTCGATTGTTACTCGCGGCAATGTGAATGCTCTCCAAGTTCACTGCTCGCTAAAGCAGCCACTCTCATTAACACATCATTACAATCGATTATAATTAGTGACGATGCTTAGATGAATTATGATGGCAATGTGTGGTAATCGTGACGAATTAGCTATTGTTTTAATAACAAGAAACCTATCTATGTTATTGTTTTGGGTGTTCTGTTGTTACTAAAGTTTACGTAATAATTTATTGACGTTGATTACGTGATAGTATTACTTACCTACCTAGAAGAAACGAAACTAAGAACATAAATAAATCCACCCAATTAGGTAATTGGGTGGATTTGAGTAACATTACTAGGTAGTAGTGTTACGTTTTAGTTAATAAACAATAATGATTTAGTTACTTAGTGAATAAGTAGGTACATTCGATATTTAAGAACATTAACTAACGAACCTACAATGATACAGTAGTGAACCTACAATGTTAGCTTACAATTACAACAGATACTATATTATTTTCGGGTGGGAAAATCATCCAATGACATAACTAGCCCTCGGGGGAGCGGTAGATAGTGTTAAACTTTTACACACTTAAAACCCACTCCTGTTCCTTCTTTGCCTTCGTTCTAGGGTTGGGTATTACTTGCACGTTACCCATGGCCCCAGTAGGCTTCGACCCTGCTACACGCGGTCGACGACTTGTGCTAGGTCCGGACGGTTACCGGAGAAGCTCAGATCAGAGACTTTGTGGGTGTAATTCACTTAATTACAAAATATATGGCTATAATCAGTAATTTACTCAACCTACCCAATATGTTGTCAGCAAACCGTAGAGACCCTGCAAAAGGGTCGAAACCAACTGGGGCCAATTTAAGGGTTCGTGTCTGAAAGAAAGGCTCTTGTCTCTATAGCGCCCTGAAATCCCGCCGCAGCATTGTCGCGATTTGTTAAGGGCAATGGTGTTGCTCCCCTGAGGTGGAAAGATGATTTTAGGGCAACTGAACTGATGGTTAATTGAAATCGGTTGGATTAGTCAGTTGATGTTGTTTGATAACATTGTTTTGGATCATCAATACTTCTATAAAAATAAAAATGTGATTAGGAGTTATACATACGACCATTATTGGTCTTTATCTGGGGGCACGGCAGTGCCCCGCCAAGTCTCTAGTAAAGCGGGCTATGAGTTTCTTCATACAGTGCGTAAATGGCTGGTGACAAAAACTAGCTAATACCTACTCATCTTCATGTAAAGCGGTGTTTCACGAAAACTGTCCAGCTTGGCATTGAACCAAAAATTATGCGCATTATTAGCAAAAACAAAAGAAAACTCTTCACGCAATGGTGGAGTGCCGTTAGCACGCGCGGTGTCAACAGAACGTTGTACAGTCGAACAAGCAGTACCTACATGTATGTAGTTAGCAGTTGTTGCTGTTGTTAGGTATTGTTCTTTCTATGTTCCGTGGTTATTACTGTCAACAACTGTTGTGTTGTTGTGTACGAGTGCACTAGCGCTAAAGTTCGCAGAGCCTAACTTCAGGCTTATCAAATTAGAACTGCGGTACTTAAAACTCGTGTACTGTAATGCGCTATTTAGTAGGACTAACGCATGGTGGACTGTGAAATATCTTGAAGATCCCCTTGGAAAGGGAAAGTGTGTTGATGTGGCTAACGATAACTACTTGAGGAGGCCAGCAGAGGGCGTCATTTGGTGAAAACAAACTATGGCTGTATACTAAATAGTTGGTTCGACTGTATACGAAGCCGGACCGCAAACAGTTAACTAACGCACTCGCAGATGACGTGAGATCACACAGCATGACTTCAGTGAGAGTTATCTCGCACTGGGAAAACTAATACGGTGAAATTACGTCTGTGACTGTTGCTACGCAGATATTCGGCTACTCTTATTAGCAGGTACTGTACGGCTGTCGGATCTTGGCGAGTCTGGAGTAAGGCCCTGCGAATTTCGGCACTTGAAAAGTCGTACAAAAATAAAGGTTTTATAAAAAACTAGCTTTTGTCAGCGGCTTCGCCCGCGTACATAAAATATAGCCTATGTCACTCAGGAGTAAAGCAGCTTTCTATTGTTGCTTAAAATTTTCAAATCGGACCAGTAGTTCCAGAGATTATCCCCTACAAACAAAAAAACAAAAAAACAAACTTTACCTGTTTATTATATTTGTGTAGATAATGCCAATAACAGTTTTTAGTAGCAATAACAACTGCAAATTAAATTTATTTGTTTAAACCATTTATTTTTTACGAGTTTTCAAGCGCTGAAATTCGCAGAACCTAACTTCAGAGCGGCGAGTCTGAGCCAAGATGTGACGGCCGTGCTCGTGTGGCTCTAAACAAATGAACAATATTAATATAGCTATTAAGCATAATATATTCAATTAGATATAATAGTGCAATATAATTTCCTAATTGTATTTTACACCACCTTTCAATCATAACTAGCATCTTTAATTTGTACTAAGTAAGATACTTATTCGTTTATGGTCTAGTAACTGCTAATTTATTTTATTAAAGCCATCTCTGTTATCTGCACGACTTAAGGCGGGCCTTCCCGAGTCGCCTATCGTCTACGTCTAGCATGGTTTAAAAGCATGTTGCTTCTTCTAAAGCAATCCAATGTGATGTTTGATGAAAAAGTAATGTCAAAAAAGAGTGATAGCACTTGAAAACTCTGTTGGCATTCATTAATTCTAAGATGTATTCGAATATTTCACAAAACTTGGGCCAGGAAATACGTGTTTTTATTTAACCCTTAAAGATTAAATAAAAGACTACATTTAGAATCTCAATTAAATGGGCTAGGCTTCTATAGAATTACCTTTTTATATTTTTAATATTCCTATAAGTATTAAAAATATAAAAACTTCTAGTAGATTATGGAGGGTCAAAGTTTACGTTAAATAGTAGATTTTCAGAGGTCTGTACTGTACTGTACACAAATTTACGTTTTGGTTTCTATAGAAGCCTAGATAATATCCCAGATATATCTATGTATCCAAAATATCTGAAGGAAGATGTGTAATAACGCCATAATCACGTAAGAGCGGTTGTATGAAAATGTACGTCGGGTTGGCCGCTCTTAAGATATGTTACCGGCAATCTGTATAATTCTGGTATTCTATGTAATACCTAGACAATGTAAATATAGAATGCCTGGGGCGTTCAGGAAATGTATGAAATATTATGAATTTTGTTGTCCATTAGATAGGTAGGTACTTTACTTAGATAATGTATACGATTCTTAGGGATTATATAGAATACTTGTTGGTCCAATGACTATGTGTAAATTAATAAATAGCTTTTGACCTATATTTATTATTCAACCTATAAAATGACGTGAAAATGAAACAGATTATATTACTAAAATATGTGTCGTCTTTTAAAGCCAAAATCAGTGAAGGAAGAAGGAGAGTCCAAAAGAATTATCTAATCATCATTAGATAGTAGGTATAAAACAAAGTTGCTTATCCCTATGTATGCTTAGATCTTTAAAAGTTCGCAATGGATTTTGATGCGGTTTTTTTTAATAGATAGAGTGATTGCAGAGGAAGGTTTATGTGTATAATATATGCATAATATTTTCAATATCAGTACCCGTGCAAAGCTAGGGCTGGTCGCTAGTATTTTATATAACATATATATGTACTTGTGTATTTTCAGCTCTCGACGCATCAGGGCGCTATGGGTCGGGACTTTTCATGGGCAATCGTTTTTGGTTGGGATCCAAAGAACAATGTATGGAATTGGTACGAAAATCCTTTATGATGTAATTTATTATTCCTCATAATCATTTATTTACTTGTATAACTTTTCTCATTGTTAGGATAAAGATTCGATTGCAACGAATAAAAGCACAGTAGCAGATGATTTCGTCGAAGCCGCTCCGGTAACTAGGACGAAATATTTTGATGATGGTACGTACAAGTTCATAGTAATCATTATGTTTAACCAAGGATTACTCACATCAACTGATAATGAACTTGTTAAAGAAACACACGAGTGGAGATGGATGGTGCAGTACAATGAGGCGCCACAGAATGTTGCGGAGAGCTGGCCGCCGTACCGGCTCGCGTACACCACCCTGGGGATCACACTGAACATCACTAAGTCCAACATGATAAAAGTAAATATTCTAGCTTTATTCTAGCGATATTTTAACAGCACACAGTAAAAATTAAAAATTATTAAAAAACGATTTCATTTTTTTTCTGTTTCAGTCTACCGACATAACTTTAGGCCTCTGCATGCCCTATTCCTGCTCACCTCGCGACATCATGTCCGTGATCAACTTCTCCATCATGGTCAACGACAACTTGAAGACGAACAAGACATCCCGTGTCGCGAGGATCAGCAGCGTCAGGCGCGTGCAGGGACACTACGACATGACGGCAGACAACGCCGGGGTGCTGCTGATATGCGTCACAACACTTCTCGCAGCTTTAGTCATAGTCGCGACTGTCATAGATCTAGATCTGATGAAATGTCTGCCTTATGGAACTAAATCAATGACGTTTGATTTAGAGAAGTATAATACAGATCCTAATAGAAAAGGAAGGGAGTTAAAACAAGAGAATGAGACAAAGACTGAGACGGAGGCGCTCGGTGTAGAGAACACGAACACACATTACATGGCGGTGGACAGCCTGGTGAAGTGTGGCGCTCCCACAATTACGCTGGACGTGAATTGTGCGGAAAAGACGTTAGGAAGCTGCAAGAGGTGTGGGAAGTACAGGAAACAGTGCAGCAACCCGCGCCAGCTCGACAACCTGCCACCCTGCCCACGACAGAAGTACAACTCCTTCGCGAGCTTGAGCACAGAGAGCAAGAAGAAGAACATCTTTTGCCGACTGCTGCTGTGCTTCTCTCTGGCGTACTGCTGGAAGAGAATCTTTAACACGAACACGGCGAACAAAGACCTGTCGCTGATACATATGATGAGGGTTTTAGCGACGTTCTGGGTTATGTTCGTGCATGTCGCTGTTATAGTCGAGTATATCTCAGGTAACCTTAAGTGTCATCATTGTTATACTTTTGGTATGTATTGCATTCTTTAAAATGTTCGGGGATGTATTGTTTTATTTGCAGATTACGCTGGAGATATAAATGGACAGAACGAAGTTTATTTAATAATCGCCACCGGCACAATAGCGTTCGATACATTGTTTTACGTGAGGTAAGAGACTCAATTCAATAACAGCCAATGTCAGCTTCCACATCTTTATATATTGTACCAAAACTTCAACAAGTTACTAAATGGCTCTCCATTGATTGCATGCATATCTAAATTTTAAAATTAAACGAGCTTCCTTTTAAAAATACCTTTAATTTTTATTGCTAGTAATTGTTGGCGATTAAATTCCTTTTGAATGGTTGAACTACTTCAAATGATTCTCGTCTTCAGTGGTCTCTTCAGCGCCCATCACTTCTTCTTTCTGAAGAGTCAGTACAGCGTGAAGGAGCTGGTGGGCTTCCAGGGTGTCTGCGGGCAGGTCCTGCAGTTCGTCTGCTTCGTTACCAACAGGGTCATCAGGTTGGTAACTAGTCCATCTAGAATTTATAATTGATGGATATGTTGTCTAGATAACTTAGCTTCCACTAGTTGGTCTTGTTTGTTTAACGACTTGCAATTATTTTTAAAGATCTGTCGGTCTGGTTTATTTTTTACGTCGATTATATATAGATTGAAGATAAATGCTAGATTTTTTATTTTCTAGTAATTAGGTTAGACTATTAACATAGTAAACGATTTTGTAATTTTATCTATTTTTAGAATCAACATTCACTGTAAGATTCTTTAATTTAACATTTCATTAATGTCTTGTCTTGAACTCTTTCAGAAAACGAAATGAACACCTAATTAAGTTTACCTTTTATTTAGGTATTATCATTAATATGTGTTAGTGAAATTGGCATCAACAGATGTTATTTAGTGACATCTGTTTTTGTTTGACATTGTTAATTTTCTTTTCTTTGACATTATTTGTATTATTTTTTATTTTTCTACTTTTCATTATGATATTATTTTTATTCCAAATTAAAATATAATTATATTAATTATATTTTTAAATATTTCATTTAAAAATATAAAATGATTATTTTTATCATTATTATGTTTAATTATTATTTATTATATTTATGTTCTTAAAATGTTTTATGTGCTTATCGCTATCCATTTATATGTGCCTAAAATTTAAATGTATGGTGTAAACTGTTAGAGTAAATGGCAATAAATAATTAAATAAAATAAATAAATCTTACCTTCAACTGTGAAAGCTCCAATACTAGTTTCTCCACCAGGTTACTTCCATCCTATGCATACGCGGTGCTGCTATCAGCAGTAATGGCGCAGTCCGCATACAAGACCGCCACCCTGGCGCTGCCTGACGGCGATGAGCTCAACTGCCGCGAGCATGGCTGGAGGAACCTTCTATATGTTTCTACTGTTTATCCTCCTGAGGAACAGGTTTGTGCTAAGCTAATAATATCTCAATAATCTGACCATGAAATTAACTGGACTTTAAAAGAGGTAAACTCTGAGCTGGTTTTGATTTTTATTTTCAAAATACTTAGTAGAGGATAGCCCGTTTATCGAGAAAGGCTATAGGTTAACCCTAACCAAATAGGCGGGTGAAACCACGGTGAACAGCTAGTAACAATATAGGCCGACAAACCAGTAAGTATGTACGGGTCTGCCATCCTGGGATAAAGGACGGGGGCCCCGTAGATTAAAACCCTTAAAGCCTTACAGCTCTGTTATCCTATGACATCATGCTAATATTGCTTGATTTTTTGTATGTTTATGCTCTGTACACTATATCTATACGTCATGGTTTTTAAAGACCATGGAGTTTCTTACCGGTTCTCCTCCTTAGAAAACTACCATTTGGAACAGTTCTGACGTTTTATAAGAGCCTATGTAGGCTGTGATAGGTTGCACTGGTGTATATGCGTCTGTTGCCTCTTTCTCAACTCATTGTTTCCCAGTGCATGCTCATCTCGTGGTACATGTCGACGGAGACGCAGCTGCACGTGCTGGGCGCGCTGCTGTGCGCGGTGAGCGCGTGCTCCGTCGTGCGCGCGCGCCTGGCCGCCGTCTTCACCCTCGTTGCCATGTTGTCCGCTACCATCGCTGATGCTAGTGCCGCTTACTTCGACTATGCGCAATTGTGAGTATACTAAATATTAGATGACTTAGACCCAAAAAATCTAAAATAATGTAATAATATATTCCACAGCTGGACTAGATGGCGTTGTGTGACACAACGCCAGCTAGTCCCAAGCTAAGCAGAGCTTATGTTATGAGTACTAGACAATTGATTAACGTACTTATATATATTATTATTATTTCTAAATACATACTGTATATTATAGATAAATTACACCCAGACACAGAACAAATAATCGTGCTCATCACACAAACATTTGTCCCGGGTGGGATTCGAACCCACGACCTCAGGCATAACAGTCACGGTCTACTAGTTACTACTAGTACTATAGACTGACAGGCCAGTCAGATAAAATAAGTGAGGTCCAGTTAGTGCCCTCTTGTAGAGAGGAGGTCTATGTCCAAAGAAGCGCTATTGACTTTATGTGATTGTGCTCAGCTATAGTATTGTTAAAGGTGTGAGCTGTTTTATAATTTTACTACATTAAGTTGTTATTATGTTTTAGATTTTCAAATTCGTTTGGTGCCTACGCCGTTATTATCGAGCGGCCGTGGGCGCGCGTCGCTCCTTACTTCATGGGCGTGTTCACGGGCTGGCTCGTTCACATGATGAATGGCAAAATGAAAGTTTCTAAGGTAAGACTACATCAATACATTAGACTAACAAACTTCTATTGCATAGTTGATAATGAGCCACTAATAAACTTGGTATCTAAATAGAAGTGCTCCCATGTGATGTCCTTGTGGTAGCCCCGGAATAACAAGAATGTAAGAGACACAAATCGTAACGCAAACAGCACTAACGTTTTGTGTTTGTCTTACAAATAAAATACTCTATTTTCCACTTATAACTATAAATCCGATCAATTAATACTTCTTTAAGTCTCTTACATTTACTGAATCAAACGCTTTCCTTAAAACTTTCAATTTAATTTCAGGTAACATCGACTCTTCTCTGGATGGCGTCCGTCTCGTTTATATTCACGTCGTCAGCCGTGCCGATGGTGGGGCTGCCGTGGTTGGCCGCTTGGCTGCACCTGACCTGGCCCATTGCTCTGCTCTGGCCAGTCCTGATGGGCACTACTAATATGGCTGGTAAGAGTTTAAAAGCTATTCAGTGTTGGAGACATTTCTTGAGAGACGTGTCTTTTCCGTCATCTCGGCAAAGCATTAATAACCCGTCATAAACGGTTCTAGATTTTAACGTTATATCTACAAGAAATAAAGTTTGTGTGAGTAAGCATACCTTACGCAGATTTCTTTAATTACCTCTTTTCGAAATATTTCGTCATCGATACATATGTACTACGACTAGATTCAGCGTCCGTGGTCCGTACAGTCACTTTACTTGACTTATGTGATCTGTAACCTGTAACCTTTAGGTACATTGATGACATTAGTGCCGTTTTAACGCTCACGCAATTTGAGGGCGCTGTAGATTTTAAAAAATTGGTTTGACGACATAATGCGCTGCAGCGGTCTTTTGTGTTAACTTTTCTGTGACAAATAGTTTCTAAGAACGTGCTTGTCTATCACTAGGATATATGTCGATGTATTTCGTCTCGTAACGGATGTTTGTATCTGCCTTACTTAAATGTTTGTTTATAATTCCTGTATCGTTCTGTATATTAAAAACATTTTATTTATACAGGTGTGTTCCGGCGCATCCTAGCGCGCTCATCAATAGCTGCACTGAGCAGGTTGAGTTACGGCATGTTGCTGCTCCACGCTGCAGTAGCACGGACCATGTTGCTGTCTGTTGGCTCAGCGCTGTGTTCAACTACTCTGTGTATTGTAAGTATATTATTATCATCGTTGATTAAATTAAGCTTTGTTTGATTATTTTTATTAAAAGCTTTGAGATACTAGGAACTGTCTTGCAATTGTTTTATTCTTGGGATTAGGTGGGTCTCAAAAGTTTACATAAACTTCTTATGATGCAGTTTCTATTAATTCAAATGTAAATGTAAATTAAATTTGATCCACTTCCCGGTTACCAATTGAGCTGGCATGCATGTGTCAGTTAAATGTGATTGTTTTTCTGCTCTCTTCAGTTCTGTCAGTGTTACTTTTAACAAATTATAAATTACACTCTTTTTTTAACAGTGGATGTACTTTGCGGGTACGACACTAATAACTCTACTGGCATCCCTGGCGCTGTCCCTCCTGGTAGAGATGCCATGCTGCAGCCTCCTCAGAAGACTCTCCGACTGCGCGTCATAACAATAAAACAACCCATGTATTTTGTTATAAAAATTATATTTATTTATTTATAATATTCGGTAAAAAACTCTTAACTATTTATATTTACAGCCTATTTACATTAGGTACATAGGTAAATGTACATATCTTATTATTATTTTAATTATGTTTGTTCAGCAGAAATTATTTTAATAAGATAATCAAGATTAAGATCGACTATGTACTGGATAGTAAGGTTGTCGTGATCAGGGCAACCTTTATCGAATCATCAATTCCAACATTATACACTGAATTTGATAAGACAAGACGAGTGTCTTAGGAAGACACACTTCCTAAGACACTCGTCTTGTCTTAGGAAGATGTGAAGTGAGCCTATTGTCATTTCCCGTCTCAAGGTGACATGAACTTAAATTCGGAAATAGTTTTCTTAACACCTAGCCACAGCCTGACTATCAAGTACGGAATCTATCAAAAAGCTAAGCAAAAGAATAGAGATCAAGACAAGAACCTCGAGATATTTAAAGCCAACTTAAAATCCGATACACAAAACGCTTTTAGAAACTTAATCTAACAATTATGTACATAACAGCATAAATTTAAAAAATATTTTGAAACTTAGTTTACAACGGAGTATTGCTTTATTAATTTCAATCATAGTTTTAAGTGTTTTCTTTAAGAATAATAAATATAATTAATCCATGTTTGATTTTTATTTCAACGACTAAATTTTCACACGGCTGCTCATGCGCAGCTTTAATATTACTTAAGAAATCTATCTACAATATTATAAGTCGGTCAGCCAATTGTGTCTTTTATGCGTGGATTGACTTGTGTAACTCCAATATACCTTGGGTCAAGTCAACCCAAAATGAATTTCTTTCTGTTCAATTTGCAAGCATATAAAACTAGCATGGAAATCCTCTCTAAATTAGTTTAGTTTTCATACCGGATTATCCAGGTTAGGTTATAGAATTTTATTAATCTAATACATAACTCTTGGCTCAATTGTCATGATGGATAAATTCAGAATTACACAAGAACTTAAGATAACCGTTCATAACCAGTCCTCAGTAAATACAATCAGCACATAACATACAGTGTTCAGTCAGCCTGCCTCCTCTCGAGGCGAAATTATTTATAACAAGACATATCTACGTAAATATACAACGGAATGTAACTTATTTTACATACTACAGTTACTGCCCGATTCCTATATACTCCGATATTAGTAATTTGCTCATATCTTTTTTAATCATCATCATTTTTCACCGTTAGATTTTGATAGTTTTAATCCCGTGGATTTTTTAATTTTTCTTATTTGCTATAAACTAATGCTTGACTGTGATCTCACCTGATAGTAAGCAGTGATGCAATCGTAAGATGAGACACTATCGATTTATAAAGATAAAATTATAAATTAATGTTCTTTTTTCTTAAACATCAGTTGTTCGAGTCCAATAACCTGAAGGTAGTTAGTACGCAACGACCGCAGACCCAAACTAGTTGGGAAAAAGGCTAGGGACATGATGAGAGGTTTATAGGAACCGGGCATACAAATTACTAAAATCACATTCGCAATTAACATCAGGTAGCGAAGCGTCATCTATCTACGACATTAAGGTTGTACAACATTTTTGTAACGACTCTTGCGCAGGTACGGAATGCATTTAACATTTTTGGCCAATTAAACCAGCGCAATGTAATTTAGCTTATTAATTCCATCCGCCTTTAGTAGGTCAGTAGTGAACTAAGGCTCTGTTGCATCACCTCCGGGTAGCGACTATCTATCAGATAAATAGAAAAAGTGTCCGTAAAAAACAAAAATATAATTCTTGTTAAATTTTGTCACATGACTTAAGATTCCTGTAAAAATGGGCTGTAATTGCATTTTGTTGGAAATTTTTATTGCGCTATATGGGTCAATATATTATAGCAATATATTTCCGAATATAGGCAGCAAGATGCTACAATTGAATTGCTGACGAATTTCGTTTCTTCGTTTTTTTTAATATCTTGACTATATCTACACTGCCAAATGGCTGCAATTGTTACTTTGTGATGAGCAATACAGTCAGCAACTTGTCGGCTATAGAATTGCAGCAATAAATTGCTCTAAAACTAGCCCTTTTCCAAGGAACTTTAAAACGGTCGTATCTGGAGGTGGCGAAACAAGCCCTCAGGCAGTTTAAATCTCTGTCTTCTTTTATTCTTAAGTTAGGCTAGTTTCACACCCTGTGGGGTTTCCTCTGTGGGGACACGATCTTCAACATGGTGACGATGGGCGCCTCGAACGCCACTGATATCACGAACGCGAGCGCGTATGATATCACCGTCAGCCCGAGGAACAGGATGAACTGGGAATAGAAAGAAATTCATTTAACATTAAATATTGGTAAATTGATAACTAACTTTGATTTTAAAATTGAAATCGAGTAAATGCAGTTTCCGCTATAATACGATATGAGATATCAGTAAATGGACTAAAATCCATCGGTCCACTCTGAAAACCAGCGCCGTGGTCTCGTCGCAAATTCGCAATATGTGTGTTTCCTCGGCTTTATGCTGAGTGGCGGGCCTTCCAAAAAGGCCCGCCATTTTATGTAAATTATTAATTACTTGTAAGTCTTTCTTTTTTTATTTTCCAAATCAGATAATAAAAACAAAGTTTACAACACATACTATTTTTCCTTTTCAATTTTCAAACTTATTCTTGAACTGCCAACATCCTTCGAAACATCTTTCAAGCCAGTCCGATTACTAACAAGTCATGTGATCTCTTCAGAGACAGCAACACCAATCACACCAAGGTACCAGCAAGTACTCACCACGAACAGCTCGCCCATGTGGATGGGGTGCGTGAGATGCATGGCGACGTAACGGAGTACCACAGGGTGCACCAGGTACGCGCAGTACGTCACGCGGGAGAACGGGTACAGCACCGGCGCTGACAGCAGGGGACGCACCCAGCCTGCAACCAGAAGAAATGTGAATATTATCTTGATAGTGACCATACGACAGAACAAAAACTCCTGCTTTTCTGCGTCGCATAATTTCACTCGAAATGTTAATCGTAGCTTATGCTACGATTAACATTTCGCATTCATGAGATTCTATTTTGTGTTATTTGTTACACCTTTTTACAGGACCATGTCAGATCTTATGTGACAATTAAGGATAGATCGTGGAGGAGTATTATATATTTATTGTACACACAACTTATATCATTACATAGTATAAAACAAAGTTGCTTACCGCTGTCCCTATGTATGCTTAGATCTTTAAAAGTACGTAACGGATTTTGATGCGGTTTTTTTTTAATAGATAGAGTGATTCAAGAGAAAGGTTTATGTGCATAATACATGCATAATATATCCAATATCAGTAACCGTGCGAAGCTGGGGTGGGTAGCTATATATTATAAACTAGCTTTTGTCCGCGGCTTCGCCCGCGTACATAAAATATAGCCTATGTCACTCAGGAGTAAAGCAGCTTTCTATTGTTGCTAAAATTTTTCCAATCAGACCAGTAGTTCCAGAGATTACCTCCTACAAACAAAAAAACAAAAAAATAAAAAAACAAACTTTACCTCTTTATTATATTAGTGTAGATTAAAAAAAAAAACAGCTGTTGTATCTAACATGGCAGAGCTTAATCCACAATTAGCTGTTGGGGGTGAGTCTTGCTTTCTCGTCCTATAGCATAAGCGATTATGATTCAGCTAAAAGTGAGCGACCCTGAGTATTTACTCCGTGGAGTGACCACACGTTGTTGGATAAGTCGTCCGGCTCCATCTCGTCCTAGATCAGCTGACGAGGATCTTACCTCCATGGCCAGTAGAACAAGCGATGATGATCCAGCCGATGCAGCCGGCCCACAGCGAGTGCGACAGCGCGCTGTACACCGCGGCTGATAGCACGCCCAGCTCCGTCTTGTATAGCCCGAAGATCAGGAACAGCAGCGTGGCCGTGCACACTGCCCAGCCCACTAATGCCCACACCTGGAATACATAAAGCATATGTCAATATTTATTAGAAGTGATCATTGTAGAACACAATTTAGTAGACAATTAGACATATCATTTTGGTTTTTGAAAAAGTTCCCCAAAAACAGTAGGAATTTCTCCAGTATTGTTGGTGTGTTCACAAACATGTAATCTTACACCCAGACCTGGAACTCCTATCTGTAGGTTGTTAAATTAATATTTGTTATCAACTGAACCAAAACTCATTCAAAATCTGTTTATAAGTTTTATTAAACTACTGGTATCATTCTAATCAAGGTAAAAGCCTAAACCTAATCGGTGTGTTTGTTTATGAATCATTAAACAGCTTGCTCCATCGTCCACTGCTTACCAACAAATGATAATGATCTTGTTGATGTACTCGTAATGTAATTGAAATGATACAAAAACTCTATACTAAGATACTACCTACAACTACTACACTTACTACACCAGCTTTTTTAGACTGCAAAAATATACGAAAACCAAAGTTGAGGAGCTAAGATGTGGAACATCTCTTTTCACTCACCCTTGTCATCCTTATCTTCAAGTTGGTCTTGAACAGGATCCAGCCCGTCAGCATGCCGACGAGGTAGGGGCCCAGCCTGGTCCAGGGTTTCTCGTACACCTTGTCGAACTGCGTGAACGGGTCCTCGCTGTTGGGGATGTGGTTGTTGCTCCAGGACACGTAGCCCGTCGTGAACAGGGAGGACATGAACAGCACACCAGTCAGAGACGCTGACACTTTGAAGTGGCTGCGGGAAGGGAGAAAATGTGTTATTATGCGACTGTAGGAACTTAGATTTTATTTAGGTGGTCTTTTAGTGATGAAAGCCTACTTGATGAAACACAATCAATCGATGTATTTAAATATATATATATATATCTTTTTTAAAACGTTTCCAACATTTTACAATATCCTTCTGTACTCAAACCGTCTGTAGCTTGGTATCTATTTTTAGGGGTAAATTTTGACTCAAAACAAAATGGTGTATATCAAAGATTTTAAACTTACCTCGTAGCTAGAATCAATAAAATGGCGCTGACTGCGTAGAACTGAGTATCGTCTGACAGGTACCAACTCCATAACATGCACTGAAATTATACAATTTATAAAATTAATATATAGAAAAAGTGCCTAAACTTAATTACATACCTGTAATTAAGTTTAGGTACCTACTTTTCCTATATATGGGGTAATAAAAAAGTCATAGGAAGAAGAGAACGCTTAGGTAAATAAAGCCTCAGTCAAGTTTGGGGACAGTTTTGTTCCCTAATATATCCGAAATTTTTACATTTTGAATACCGTAATTCGAGATACAATATAAAGACAATAGGTGTGCGAATGGCCGGCTGCTTGGGTCACTTGGAGCTCAAGAGTTTAAAGCCAATTAAATACAAGTACATCATAAGGATAGCACATTGGTAGCGCAGGTATCTGAGCAAGCACACACAAGAACAGAACATCACACAATACCTACACTAGTGCAGCAACTGATGAAATAACTGAAATCGATAAAGTGGCCCATTCAGAATATACTAGTTTAGTCTAGCTCTCAGAAGTTGTGGACGGAAATACGTAGATCAGCGTTACTGTCTAAAAAAATTCAAAATGCTGACCATCTGTTCAACAGGGAAGAGCGTGTTGATGTAGAGCAGGTTCCTCCACCAGTACTTGGGGCAGGTGTGGTGGTCGCCCGCCGGCGGCTCGAACACGGAGTTGTGTTCGAACCACTTCATCGTCACCTCCACCACGCCCAGGATGAACAGGTACGGGGCTGTCAGTCTGTGAACAAACGACTCATTAATACTGCTGTATTGTAGACCATAAACACAACTTGTTTTATTATTTACAATGGGCGATCTTATCGCTATAAGCGATTTTTTAAAGACAACCTTTGGATTGATTTGACAGAGGAGGAAGATACACGGATAGTTTGTGGCGTACTAATGATCCTGGTTATGGACTAGACAGTCCTTCATGCCAAATTTTGGCCATGAGAGCCAGCGGGAAGGTTCTAGTTTACCAGGGAATATTATTTAATAAGGCAACTAGGAACTCACTAATGTTAGACTCAATCACAAAGTGTACGAACCTAGCAAATCTGTAGCCAATGAGTCCGAAGAACTGCAGCACTCCGGAGGTGATCTTCCGGTGGCCCTCCACCAGCAGGTCCAGCTTGCCCTTCGACTTGGTGCGGAAGTACAGGAACGTCACCAGCATACCACTGCGGAGGAAAACCAGATGCTATTATTTTTTACGTTGCCCCACATTAGGAATTACGCCTAAATCGTGGGTTTTTTTTGATGGTGGGAAAAATCATCGAATGACGAATCCCAGCCTTGAGCAGAGCGGTAGACAGTGTCAGACTTCTACTGACCAAACCACTCATCGTTCCTTCCTGCCTTAGTTCCAGGGCTTCGGTTTCCGCTTTCACATTAACCCTTGGCCTCAGAGAGCTTCGACCCTGCTGGGCCCTCCAGCCTATATCCACTACACTACATGGACCCGGGACATGTATCTCTAGGTCATACAAATTTTTTTTCAGTGTGGCTATCGAACCCGCGACACTCAGTGTAGTAGCCAATCGCTCAATCACTGCCATCAAATTGTTATTGTAATCTTAACATAATGGTGTTTGTAAATGGAGAAACGAAACAATGGTTAGTAAGTAAGTGTTGAAATTGGTACGATGCGCGGCATATAAATTGAATCATAATGGTTATCGACCTTTAATACACAATACTGAATTTTCGGGTCTCGATGCGTGTAACACACTTACCACTGATACTTACTTTCGGAGGTTTTGACGAATATAATTTGTTCAACTTTATACAAGTTTTATTTCAAGTGCTCTCTTTGCAACTAAAATAAGCCGGCGCTAAACGAAAAAGATTCGTACCCAAGACAGAAGAACGTGTCGACGCTGTACACAGCGCTGATGATGAGCTGGAACCAGAAGCTCTTCTCCAGGATAGCTCGCAGAGCGGTGTTATCAGCATACTGAAATAAATACATAATATATAAACCTACATTCACAGTTCAAGTGCAAAGTGATCGGAACGTTGACGGAGAACGGTGTAAATTATTATAGGGATCATGAATTTGGTTGTAGACATCGTCAAGTATAATTATGTACGTAGAATTATGTAGAAATAAACATCAGCTGAGCGAGTCCAATGTCTTGTAGGTAGTTGTCGGTCGTGCGTACGAATTTGGACTTGTTTAGCTGATGACTACTAAAGAAATTTATTTCGTACATGCGTATATTTACGAAATTTAGAAAAAAGTACTTACTTAATTTTTTTATTTTATATTTACAAATCGATAGTGTTTTATGTACCGAATTTACCCTCCACGTTTTTTTTATTAAAACGATCAAAATTTAGCGGTCTACATAGGGTGGATTGCATACCTTGAAATAAAAGACTGCTTACCTTGAAGACAACAATGCAGGTATGTCCGAATATAACCCAGACCATGGACAAGGACCTCAAGCCATGCACGACGGGCACGGTGTCCGCTCCGACGGACTGGTCGAAGATCTGCAGGATGTTCGCCTTCATGGAGAACGAGAGCAGCAGCTCGGACCAAACGCCTGCACAAATACAATAGCAACTTATAGCGACTGCGAGAAATATTGCTTGTAAAAAGTTGTAGGCGTTAGTTTCTGTATACACAGCATGCAGCATGCATGAAAAGGAATTCAATCTATAGTACAGTACCAGGTAAATATTAAGAATATAAAATTTTACTTCATGTTGTTACATACCTTCTCTCGTTCATGAATAAAAAAAAATTAAAGCATCAGAGGCAAACAGGGTAATAGCCGCCTCACTCTAGTCGGGGCCTCGAGCAAAACGCTAATATTTGAAACTGTTTTATTTTATTCTCCTTTTACCTTTTTTTAGTGAAATATTAATAGTAGAATAAGTAGGTATATAATTTCTTAAAGATGACACGAGATCAGCTCTCAGCTCTTGTTATTCTTGGCTTTATGCGTTTTTTAACTTACCAGCCACCAACTTAGTTATATTTTTATGACAAGGAAGTTTTTAAGTTAAAATAAATGACCTACCGATTGTCGTAAGTCCGGAACGCCCCCTGTCCGGACAACTAGACAGTTCTAACTTACTGAGTTTGAGTTCGTCAGCGGCGACGGTCTCGGCGGTGAGGCGCTCCTCCGACGTGTTGCTGTTCAGCGCCAGGTTGTTGTTCACGTTGTACATCGATTTGCCTGACAATAATACATTTATGAGTTGACAAACCATTGACGCCATCACCATTAATGCTTGACCACAGCAGTATGGCAGTTTTTTTTTGTTATTAGCATAACAAATTGTGTTTACTATTTTCGAAACACGAGAATTGCAAAGCTGTCTAATACATAGGCCTCCCAAAAGCGGCTGAAATGATGATGATGATGGGGCTGTAATTTTTTCAAATCTAGATTTATTGACTAAAACGGCTAATATACAGATCAGTAGTTACATTTAGACAATAGAATATGTTAGGTAGGTTTCACACACGTGCTGTCTACAAAATTACACGGTCAGCTGTCTCTCTGGTACCTACCGTTAGCTACAGTGATGTCGTCAAGCCCGTTGAGGTCCAGCTTCAGGTCGGAGCGGGTGCCGCCGTTGGTGATGTTGGCGGCAATGTTGGCCGCGCGCTGCCGGCGTCTCTTCACGTCTCGCGCTATCTTCATGTCGTACACCGTCGCGGTGACAAGCAGGATCGACACCAGGATGGATACCGCGCTGGAAGTAAATGGGTTTTTGGTTTTATAGGCAAAAAAAAAGAAACATGGAAGAATAAAAGAATTGTAGGGCAACCAGGTAACCACGACCTCTAAATGCGATCCAGTTAATGATCTAAACTGAACTGTTATAGGGATGGGAGTATGTAGGGTGTATAGCTCTGCAAGCGCGTGTGACCGCGCATGCTACCTTAATACATAGCATATTGACCCATCAGCGCACACAGCAACATCAGCCGCAGCAGCATCAGCTGCAGTCTTAATTTTTTGTGATCAGTTCTTCTTTAAAAATGTTTGTACTTCGGGATGTTTATCGATATCCAGGGCATAATTATTTTTTTATTTATTTGTCTATGTAAACAGGAACATTTGTAGTTGGACCTGAATGTCGAAATGGTTACCCAAGTAAACCCTTTAAATAGGTTTCAGAACTTTATGGATCTCTTACGAACTAAAAATCAGCAACAATAAAAAACCCGCGATAGCGCACAGACATGGCTAGGAAATCTATCTACATTCTGTTCTAGAAACCTGTCAGCTGCTGTAACTATTATATTATTATCTCAGTTGCCGCTCCACAAAGCACAGGAATTTTGCAACGCAACAATAACAAACGTAGAACTACTTGAAATAACTACCGGTTCAGATAATATGATTATTTTGCCAACTGTACCCCCGAGGGGCACAATCACCCGTCATTTGAAACCAGAATCATTATCTTTCGGAACTTTAACAGCTCATTAGAAAGACGTTGAGAGTGAGCCAATCTGTACAGTTAGTTCTGGTCTAAAATTCTATAGTTAGTTTTTTATTTCTAGACTACGATTTGACAACTTAGAATGTCACACTCTAGTAATATGTTCCCAATTTTCTGGAGTTTGACATTTTAAGTTGTCAAAACGTAGTCTAAGATTAAAAAACGAATTATAGATTGTGATTATTTCTCCATCTTGAAATCTTGTCTGTAATTAGGAACATGCTTCTTGTTCCTTGTCGTTTTGTACTCGTTGAAGAATGAAGAATTGAGAACACAGCTGTGCCTTGTTAAGGCTGCGCATACGCTTGCGGGTAATTACGTGTTGTCTGCAAACTCAGTTATTTGTTTTAATTACTTTAACGAAAAAAACGGTCTGTTATTTGCTAATTATATTTGTAAAACCATAGGGTTACACAATACATTTCATAGTATTTTAAGCAAACTGACATGATCGTCTTCCATTTATCTGCAAACACATCTTAGTGAGGATTTAATCTAAAAGAGTGTTGAGTATCAGCACTCAACACCGCTTACTACTTTAATGTTATTTAAAAATTCATTGAAATCTTCGCTTTGCGACGATGATTCTATTTACACATTGAATTATTTAAGCTTTGAATTAGGCCTTGTCCACATTGTAAATGTGGTTCACAGTTCCAAAACAGACAGATACATACACGGTCGTTTAAAACCATAAGGGGTTTGTTTTACCACTACACATACTGCCACAACAAGATTACTATCCAAATTACTCAACAAAATTGTATAATCTACTTTAAAGTTGATTACATAAAAGCGCACTACATTGAAAGGTCTGGCGGGTGCAGTCTAGCTCTAGCAGTGTGACGTCACCGCGCTGCCCGCCTGCCTGACACACTGACACGGCGTAGAAAGTGGACTAGCCGCCATGTTGAGGCACGTCTTAGGAAATATCTTAATGTCAACCATTTCATAATTTTATGTTAAACGCTTAATGAATCATCAACGTTTTCCTTATAATGTTATATGGCAAGACGTAAGAACCACATAACTATGCTCGAAGTTAGGACATTTTCTAAAGGATTTGGCAGATGGTGGAACATGGCGAACTTGGTGTCATCACTGTGTGAACCGCCCGGAGGACACTCCCTGGGCAGAGCACCGCCGTTTCGTCGACGGGCAATCGGTGGCAACGATCTCTTGCGGTACAGGCCATGGTCCGAAGCGAATAGGAGTGGCAGGCGGTCGCCTACTTCTGCGAAGCATCAGTGCTAGCAACAGAGGTGGCCGCATTCGCGAGGCAACTGCCGCCGCCGGGATACCGAATCCGAATTCTGGCTACCGTAGACGGGCTTGCGGACCCAAGCGTGCTGTCCGACAGTCCGGTAATCGCTTGGACCGACTTCAAGTCAACGTTGCAATTGTTCCATGCGCGCCTCAAGGAGATGTCAGCAAATCGTAGATGCCCAGAAGGGTTAAAGCTTACTCCCCAGTAAGCTGGACAACACAACCAAGGTCCCCCCCTTGGTTGTTAACCGAAAGTGGCCGGACTGAAGACAAAGAATAAGTGGATTTTAGTTTTAAAGACAAGTGGCAAGATTATTGCCTTAGCAGGTCTAAAGTGAACCGTATACAGTATTTTGTTCAGATGTAAAAACAACTGCGAACATAAATAGATACAGGGGTAGAGGTTACTTCTAAACAAGCATGCTCCAACGTCGGTCATACCATCGCTTACCTTCTGGTGAGATAGTGGTCAAACGCGAGCCTAGGTATCCATCTACACTAATATAATAAAGAGGTAAAGTTCGTTTTTTTATTTTTTTGTTTGTAGGGGGTAATCTCTCGAACTAATGGTTCGATTGGAAAAATTGAAGCTATAATAGAAAGCTGCTTTACTCCTGAGTGACATAGACTATAAATTATTTATATAACATGGATATTAACCGAGCTATCACAATTTTTGTCTCACAAAATGTTCCGCGGACGAAGTCGCGGGCAGAAGCTAGTAAATAATATAAACAATCCACATCACCGTATCTCTACGTTGATGTCGTCGGCAACAAACCCTGGGCCTGTATCAGTGGCATTTGCTATCTCCAGCTTGCCTGTATTGGCCGGCCTTAGTGAACAATAAGGAGGAATAAAACATAAACTCCAAAAAAGTCTCCAGCACGATAAGATAAGAGCTATAAGTTGATTGTTCAGGGGGCCTGGTGACCTGATTTACAGGTTTTTTATAAAACTTAGTCTAGGCTCTAGTCTTCCACAAATTTTAATGAAAAATGTTCTGTAGACTGTAACGTTACGACATAATTTGTGGTAAGAAAATAAAATATATTCTATTCTATTCTATAAACGGCCTCTGCGAGTTGGCTTCGGCCTCACGTAGAGATATATTTAAACGCATAGTAAAACAATAACTAATAAGTAAAGTCTGTCTGTTGAACCAAACTTGAATTGCAACAAAGCATAATTTGGAGTTTAGACAGACTTACTATTTGTTGTTTAGTTGTTGTTGGCACTAAATCTACACTAATATAATAAAGAGGTAGTTTGTTTTTTTTTTATTTTTTTGTTTGTAGGAGGTAATCTCTAGAACTACTGGTCTGATTGGAAAAATTTTAGCAACAATAGAAAGCTGCTTTGCTCCTGAGTGACATATATTTTATGTACGCGGGCGAAGCCGCTGACAAAAGCTAGTAGTAAATAAAAATGTTGAGACTGAAAGGTCATTTGTCCAAAGTCCAAAAAAGGACATCTTGCGCTCAAAATATTCTCTGCTGCAGTAGCAACAAGACGCCAGTTTTGCAACGACTTGCAAAACGCATCGGACGGCTATAGTTATGGTATATTACGGCGAACGCTCGGGTTTAATACATTATTTACCGGATTGCGTTGCTTATGTAATAAGTGAGTAATTTCTTAACATTTCATAAGAGATATTTAGGCTGCAAGTGGATAAAAACAAATCCAACTAATATTATAAACGCGAAAGTGTACATATGGATGTAGTAACAAACATAATTTTCACGCAAAAACTACTGGATGGATTTACATGTAACTCGGTATACAGGTAGACCATGTTCTAGAATAGCATATAGGATACTATTTATCTTGGGGATATGTTCCCGTGGGTTAATGTTCAATTATCATGCGGATGAAGTCACTTGCAGCAAGTATTAAATAAGGCACAGTTCATCTACACTAAATATTATAAAGAGGTAAAGTTTGATTTTTTTTGTTTGTAGAATATCGCTGAAAGTACTGGATCGATTACTAAATTTTATGCACCGATAGAAAACTGCTTTATTTCTGAGTGACATAAGCTTCATCATATTTTATGTACGCGGACAAAACCACGGGTAAAAACTAGTTTGTGATATTATTATTTTTTTTAAACTTTGTCCCACACTAGGAATTACTCCTGTGTCGTGGATGCGTTCACAAACATGTAAAGTCACATATACAAGATACCCAGACCCGGGACACCAGATAGGTGTTCCGTAGGTAGGCCATACAAATATTTCTTCCGTGCGGTAATCGAACCCGCGATCCTCTGCGCAGCAGTCAATCGCTCAACCACTGCGCCAGCCGAGCCGTCATTTATTGTTTTCCTTGCGAAGTGTAGTTAGTAAGCTATGATAACTGTTAACTCAAATATGGATTTTCGAAAGTATTGTCTTGGCTGGTTACAGTAAACATATTCGTACGTGTAATGTTATCTCTTCCTACTTGACCTCTGTTGTAACAGCGTTGTGTGCTATTACAACAGCAAAACTAGGTACGGTCGTTGAGTTCGTTCATACATGAGAAGGTCTTGTACCTTCTCATGTATGTATGTATGTATGTGTGATTTTAGTTTTTTTTTATTGCGATAAACTAGTGCTTCACTGCGATCCCACCTGACGGTAAACAGTGATGCCATCGTTGATGGTAAGGCGCACTAGTTTATTAAGAGCCTATAGTTCTGTTGCTAAGTGAGAGACTTTCCCACCCGTACGCAACATACGCACTTCAGAGTGCTTCAGACGTGGAGTTGCGGATACCAACCCGATACACTATACTATTATTTTCATTTTTCAAACATTCTTATAATGTGGATCTAGTCTACTGAAATAGCTATGTCAGGGTAGGCTTCCAGTCCAATTTTTCTTTAATGGTTTTTTTTTTTTTTTTAGGTAAGTAAAAATCATCCAATGACGAGTCCCACCCTTGGGCGGAGCGGGAAACAAGTGTCAGACTCTTACTGACTAAACAACCTACCCCATTCCAACGTTGCCATATACACCAGGACCAGAGCCTTCTTTTCAGACGCGAACCCATGGCCCCAGTTGGCTTCGACCCTTTTGCAGGGTCCCTACGGTTTGCTGACAACTCCTTGAGGCGCGCGGGAACAGTGCGCGCCGTTGACGACTGGGCTTGGTCCGGATGGTTACCAGACGATTGGACGGCGAGCCACCCATTGCTCGCCATCCACAAGCCCGCGCCTACGGTGGCCGGAAATCGGGATCGGAATCTCGGTGGCGTCTCGGGCGTGAGCGCCGTTGCCTTAAGCGGTCGGCTTCCTCCTTTGCTAGCATTACTGCTTCGCAAAAGGAGGCGACCGCCTGCCACTCCTCCTCGCTCCGGACCATGGCCTCGACCAAGGCCCGGCGCGAGAGGTCGCCGCCGCCGATCGCCCCCACGAGGACACGGCGATGCTCTGCCCAAGCGGGGCACACCTCGACCGTGTGCTCCACCGTGTCCTCCGGGCGGTCCACACAGTGGCGACACCCGGGCGTCTCTTCCGCACGAATCCGATGCAGGTACCTCCCGAACTTACCATGTCCGGTGAGGACCTGCGTCATGCGGAAAGTAAGAACGCCGTGAGTTCTTTTCAGCCACGCCTCAAGGACGGGCATTACCGCCATAATTATGGCATGCCCAGCACTGGGTTGCGATAGCCGCTGTCGCCATTTCACCATCACGAGATCCCGCCGGAGCTCTTTCCGCCACGCCTTGACATGTTCAGGCAGCGGACTTTCGCCCCGGCGTTGCACTTCCATGCGCAGATCGTGCATGCGTGCAAGGACTGTTGCCTCCAGATCCCATGGTGGCAGGCCAACAAGAATTTTTCTTTAATGGTGCGTCTTTTTATCTGAATTTTATTACTTCTCAGTAACTGGGTAACGCAATAGGAGGTTACCTCTTGCAGAGATGACAACATTCTAGTTGGATTTTCTTCTTTATAATTCGTTTGTTGAAACTCTGAATCTTCAACTCGTATTTAAAGCAAGACCTGCAAAATGTGGTCTACAAGACAGGTGTAGCTGTGGTAAGCGCCTGGCTACCACCTGATAGGGTCTGTGCCCTAAGTTACCTAATCCACCCCTTTAATAGCTTCTCAAAGCGTGTGGGTTAGGCAATTTGGAACCATAGCAGATATTTTTTTTATGGTGGGCAAAAATCATCCTATGACAAATCCCGCTCTTGGGATACCACTGATACACCGTTGTATGGATTTGAGAACTAGGGGTGCCACGGGTCCGAATTCTAGTATCCATGATACCCCCAGGGGTATCTTTCAGGGGAGCTACGGGGACGGAATGCTCTTGGGTGGAGCGGGAAACAGTGTCAGACTTTTACTGACTAAAGACTCTACCCCGTTTCTTCTTTGCCCTTCGTACTGCGCCAAGCTTTCCTTTCAGAAAGAGACCCTGGGTCCCAGTAGGCTTCAACCCTTTTGGAGGGTCCCTACAGAACTATATCAGATGAACAACACACAAGAGTACTTACAGCAAGACCTGGAAGGTGGGGTCTCCGAGGTAGGTGTACCCCCCGTGCTGCGGCGAGCGCACGGCGAGCACCTGGTGCTGCAGCAGGGGAGCACGCGCGCCCGTCACCAGCGCCGACACGGCGGCGCGCGAGCACGACCGCGGCAGGCACATGCCCAGGTGCAGCGTGCGTTGCTGACAGAGAAAACACACTATTAGTTATGAAAATAATTATATATTTGAATTAATATGACAGTTTGTGTCATTATCACGGATATATTTTTAAACTAACAATTTATGACTCTGAATATTCTCCTTTACCATTTTTAGGGTTTTTTTTTTCATTGAGAAAAATCCCGAATCCCGCCCTTGGGCGTATACACAATGTAAAATATAGTAAAAAAATCTAAAACTGTAAATTTGTAGTGACATCGCAAAAAAAAAATTAGGGAATTGATCTGTTTTCGTAGATACATTTGAACGGAACCCTCAATGCGTGAGTCCGACTCACACTTGCCTGGTTTTTTTTACTGACCAATATTTTGATAATTCAAAAGGAATAATGGTATATTTGAAATAAATGTATTATATGGGATTTGATTGTTTGATTTGATTTGCTAAAAAAACAGATAAAGATGACTAAGTTGGACGGACTGCCAATCTATGGCAGTAGTTTTTTTTTATAGTTAATACATTCAAAAGCTTTTATTTATTTACACTATACGCTTATACATAACTATAAAAAACTTTCATATTAAACCTAACTATAATGTACCTACATATAATACAAAAACACACTAATTAGTATTACTCCGGCTAAATATTATCAGAATCTTACATTCTTGACGATGTCGGTGAAGTTGGTGGTGACGGCGACCTTGGCGACGTAGAAGGCGGTCTCGAAGGGCGGGCCGGAGCCCACCATGGACAGGTCCTCGCGCCAGTCGTTGAAGATCTGCGACCGGGACTCTGGAATACAAACATTCATATTTTGTTAATTATTCTTTTTTTTTGGAGAATGCGGGACGACTTGGATGCCTTCCTTCGGAATTGACAAGAAGTGGCTCAAGTCCGAGGACACTGGAAGGAATGGAGGGAGGCTTTTGACCAGCAGTGGAACTGTTTGGGCTAGAAATAATAATAATAATATTTTTTTTTGCGGTGTGATACACATATTACTAAGAGGGTTATATAGAGGGAAAAGATGAATGGGTTATGATTGTGAGGAGTGTTATGAAAGAAAAGGAAGTTAGTGATAGCATGACGGGGGACAGAGCAGAATGGAAGAAGAAAACGTGTTGCGCTGACTCCAAATAATATTAAAAAAGCTAGTACTATATCATCATCATTACATCGTATAAAACAAAGTTGCTTATCCCTACGTATGCTTAGATCTTTAAAAGTACGCAACGGATTTTGATGCGGTTTTTTTAATAGATAGAGTGATTCTAGAGGAAGGTTTATAGGTATAATATATCACCTTTGCACCCGCGCGAAGCTGGGGCGGGTCGCTAGTTACATAGTATAAAACAAAGTCGCTTCGTCCCTATGTATGCTTTAATCTTTAGAACTCCGTAACGGATTTTGATGCGGTTTATTTTAATAGATAGAGTGATTCAAGAGGAAGATTTATGTGTATAATACATGCACAATAAATTCAATATCAGTACCCGTGCGAAATTGGGGCGGGTCGCTAGTATGATTATAAATGCGGAAGTAACTCTTAACAGCTGAATGGTTTTAAATGAACACAGGGAGACCATATCCGAGAATATGTTTCTTAGGAATAATTTACGACTACATTGTAGGCAAAACCGCTGGCAGAAGGCATCTTCATCTCTTAGGCATTATTTCTAATTAATTTATTGCAACACATCAGACTTTCAGTAGACATTCTAAACGCATCATTTTTCGTAATAAACTGTGCTCGTGAACTACGTTCAAGGGCATTGCGAAACAACTCTAAATCCATTATGTAAATGTACGAAACGCATAATATCATTGAACTTTACATTCAAGAATCTATTAAGTATCAATTCCTAAGCCTAGCCTAAAACCTTGAATCCTAGACTTTAATATGAATTTACGCAACTGACACTGCGCATACGCACCGCCGTACAAAAGACATCAACGCGCGCAACTTTTTACAGTATTTGCAAAGTGAACAATATTGTTTGTTTGCACTAATACTGTAATTGTTTGAGTACTGTTATTAGGATTGCATAATTATTTCATTAGTAAGTTATTATCGGTAGGAGATAGAATGGTAAAAGGTACGATTGTATAATTCCTAGAAGGAATACTTTCAGATTTTCAGAATAGATAGTTTATGAAAGTTATTACATCGATGTTTTATAATAAAAAAAAATGTATCATGTCAAGATTTATCAATAATTTCAATTTCATCATCATACTCATATATAACTCTCCTAGAGAGGAGGCCTGTGTCCTAGCAGTGGGAACATTAAAAAAGGCTGATGATGATGATGACTCATATATGAGTCATCATTATTGTTTCAGCCTTTTAAGCCATTTGATCTTGCATATTTGACTTTCAGTTATCTTTAAGCCAAGAGTGAATAGGGTACTTCTAGGCAAGCGTGCTCCATCGTTGACCACATCATCGCTTTCCATCAGATGAGAGGTTTTTTAGATATTTTTTAAGGTTATGTACGGTGACCACTAGGGCAAGCACGTACCCATTAAAAACTAATAAAAAAAAACTATTACTGTTGCAAGTTCAAATTGTCTCGCTCAATAAAAAGTTTGCTCTAAAACTTTTACAATAAACAACAACCATTTGCCTTGAATGCTATTTATTATAGACAATTTTTAATGTCCTTCTTTAAGTCATTGATTTTTGGAAGTTTCTCGAGAGCTGCGCGGGCGCACGAGACAAGGCCGCGTTTGTTGGTAGAAAGTGACGTAAGTCAACACCCCTTGACCCAGAACAAAAACTGCAGCTGCCGGTCCACTGGAGTCATTTGTTGTAAGTACTTGTTGTCGACAATTTGGTCAGTTTTACTGCTAAGGTTTCATAATTTTTTAGCTGTTCACGTAACTTTAGATAAGATTCGGTTTAATTTTGCTGTTAATTCAACAAGTGAGTGTCGTGTTCGTATCCAAGAGCTTTTGTAGGTTTTCGCTTTTGAGACTTGAAAAGTTGAAAAAAGTTATATCAACATTTAAAAATATTTTTTATAAATAAGTTCTGGTAATGCATTAGAAGGAAATATATACCAATAATAGTTCGGGTTTTAAACCGCTTCAACCCCTTGAATACGAACAGTAAATACCATTGAAACATGACAAAATTGTACATTTCATGCAAGTGGATACACTTTGTCTTTGGTACCGAGGCGTAACTCGGAATCGAGGATATCGGCAAGAGTGATATGGAATCAAGTGTAATGCACAAATTCCCACGTGTGTCAAACGACGTTTTTAATACACTTACGAATAAATAAATAAACGGGGTTGATGCGTGACTCCTGGGGGTCGCTTAGCGCCCAACATGATACTATAAATTATGGCAGGGCAAGCTTGCATATTTTTTTGCACTAGTGTGAAAAATAATCGATTGTGTACCTAAAAACTGTGGGATAAGAGGGAGTGAGTTTTCTAGGAAGATGTATTGATAACATTCTATTGATCTAATCAACAACAACAATCTAGTTTTAACTTTATAGCTACGAGCAGAGAAATAACTTTCATATTCACAGCGTAACTTTTGCTTCATGAAAAGGAAATCATTCGAAAAAAAAAATTGTCGTCTTTTACATAACAAACTACCAATACTTTCCCCATGACACTTTTACCACCACCATAATTACTGGCAAAAATCAAATATACTACCATTAGTATAATAAGCATATTATTTCCACGGACTATGGCGTCCATTGCTACCACGTCTCGATTACATAAGATTCGGTCTATAATCGATACTGCATATCGATTAGTACCGAGTCGGTAGTGTCGCCATATTGCGTGCACTACTCGGACACTATTGCAATATCTTGCAAACTGTCAAACAGTATTGATGAAATTAATTGATATTCGCTTAACGTGGTCTCTTGATGAATGTTGGTAAATTAGACATAAATGGAGAAGTAATGTTTTTGAGGTAAATGACTTGATTTTATAGTCCTTTATTTGTTTTGTGATTTTCTTTAGCTTAAACTTTTGAGCCCCAAACGAACGTCTACACACACACCTCATCATCATCATCATCAGCCTTTTTAATGTTCCCACTGCAGGGACACAGGCCTCCTCTCTAAGAGAGGGAATGGGCCGTAATCCACCACGCGGGCCCAGTGCGGGTTGGTGGTGTTTTTAATTACGGTAGTCGAAAGGTTAAGTATAGAAATCGAATTATTTTTAATTTGTAAATTTACAAAAATCACCCCCTTTCAAATCCGTTTCGTAGAGAGGAGACCCGTGTCCTAGCCGTGGAAACATTAAAAAGGCTGATGATGAAGATACAAAACCAATACGGACCAATACATATTTTCTGTATGGACTTTAAAAGAGACTTTGACCCCTGAGTTTGTTTCGGTGTTTCTTCTCAGGGTAGTCCGCTAGGAAACACCGGACTCATCTAGCATAAAAAAAAATCAAATTGACGTGTAAAAGTGTTTTCAAAAAACCTACTTGCAAAATAAAGATCATTTATCATTTACGGATCCATCCCAGGATATCAGAACAGCTTGAAAACAACACTAGCGGGCACTTGCCCGGATCAAATACAAAACGTACGTTTCACCGAAGTTTATATCTTATTCCACATACTTCTAAAGTATCCTGACACGTTCGTACAGTAAACACTGAGCATTTTCGGCTACTGTAATTACAGACACAATTAAAAAACCCATAGGCGTACGAACACCGGTGTCCTCTTGGGGCTTAATGAACTAATTGGGACAAACTTTCATATTTTTATTTAATTCCTGTAAGAAATTGAAATAAAGGGAGGGATATAAATTGCTGATGCCGTCGGGGAACTAAACGGGAAGACTAAGTTGAGTGGAAAGAGGAAAGGGAGGTTTTTCTTCTGCAATGGACAACACAGGGTTTATCAAATTAATTCAGCCTGACTGCCTTTACCCGAGTATATATGTTGACCTCAAATATTATCAACTCAATATTTAACTTAGTGTCTGCCTTTCTGACAATGGAAACACAGTATTTCTTGGCAAGACAGATATCAGATTTCTGGTTTCTGACTACTTGTGACAGCTGGCGCAACAGGTATGTCTGTATGATATATAAATCTAACAACAGCCATAGTTATCTGAGTACACATCGCGTGCTAACCTCACAAGTCCCGTCAGAGATAAACGCATTGCGGCACACAACACACACCACTTAGCTGAGCTCCGCACCTACTGACATGCGTCCTACTAACAATAGCGCCGCTGCAACATACTCAAGTATGTACTTAAGTATTTGATAAACTACTTGAAGAAAATTACGTTGTAAAAGTGTAGAATCGGTTGTATACTAAGATAGAAGCGGCTGAAGATCTTACTGTTATCTTGAAGTTTAAAAAAATGTAACAATAGTTCAAGTAACTTTTATTTAATGTAACTCATTAAATAAAAGTTACTTTACTAAAGTTACGTTAATGTCATTGTGATTTAGAAGAAATCAATGGACTCTTTAAATACAGATAATTGTTTCTTAATTTGGAGTTCTAAAATCTTATCTAAAAATTACCCATGCATTTAGTAACATAACACTTGTGTACACAAGATTATGATTACATTCATTAATTGTGTACCAACCTAGTCTAGATTGACTAGCTAAGATTTTAACTAAAAATTATCTATATACTTAGAAATATAACTCTTGTGCACACAAGATTATGATCACATTTATTCATTATGTATCTACCTATTCTAGATTGTTTAGCTCTACCCAGTTGCTTTTTGGACAGAAGGGCCCAGTGCTTTTTTAAAAATCCCGCAGCCGTTCAGGAAATGGGTAGATATATCTATGATAGATTTTTTTGTAAAATATATGATGCACTTTCGACGACAACCAAGATTTTTCTGATCTTTAGTTATTAGTATAAAGAAACTTGTAGACATACTTTGTTCTATAATTGTAATAAGAGCAAGGGTACTAACTATTTTTCTGTTTGACAGGCGAGTGTTCTTCGTTGAGGATGTCGCAGAGCTCCGCCGAGCCCGTCCAGTAGTTGTTGCCCCAGTAGAACATCGATGTGTAGCGCCCGCTGGCGTCCTCCACTGTGAAACAAAGAAGAAATCATTTAATAAATCATAATCTTACTAATGGAAGAAGGGATAAGAAGGTTTGGAAGGACTTGGGGGAAGCAGTTAGGGCTATAAAAAAAAATCTTACTAATATTATAAATGCGAAAGTTACGATATTTGGATGTTTGTTACTCAATCACGCCAAAAAGGCTGGACGGATCTGGATGACATTTGGCACAGGCATAGGATACACTCCGGAATAGGATATAGGCTACTTTTTATCCCGGAAACCCCAACCCCAATACCACGCGGGCGAAGTCGCGGGCAAAAGCTAGTAAATCATATTAAAAGATGATGGAAAGCAAATGGAAATGTTCTACAGTCAAAAGCTTCAGAAAATAAAGTCTTATATGACATCTGCATCTGCCAATAAGTTAGCAAGCATTGAATGTCACGTTGTAAGTTGATGCTACAAGATTAATAACTAATTGTACAGACACAGACATAGAGACCTTTGTTTAACAGTAGACGTGCACATTAAAGATAGCGAAAGATAGCTTCCACCAGCAATTTTTATTTTCATTTATTTCCCACGTCAAGTTACTGGTTTGTATAAGTTACCCCTGGGCACTCTCCCAAAGGTGCCCGGGAGCAAAATATTACGAAGAGGAAATTTTTATTTCTATAACAAATACATGGTTTAAGAACTCCTGAGCCGAATTAAAATTCTTAGAATACATAATAGTAGAATGCAGCATTCTACTAGTAAAAGAATTTTAATTCGACATTTTCACTGAATGCTTAGGCAAATAAAATAAAAGTCTAAATATTTTCTACTTTCATGAGGGTGAAGTAGATGGCAGACTCTAGAAGTATATAAACGTATTCGAAGAACGTATTCTGTTTAACCTTATTTTGATTTCAGTGTCATGATTGAAAATTTGGAAAAGCATTGTTTTAAGCTTTTATTGTACCTATTGTGTTAATAGTGTACCTAGAATATAATATGATATTTTTCACAACTGTCACACAACGTCGTTTAGTCTCAAGCTAAGAAGAGCTTGTGTAATGAGTGCATTTTTTTTTGTCTACACTAACATAATAAAGAGGTAAAGTTTGTTTTTTGTTTGTAGGAGGTAATCTCTGGAACTACTGGTCCGATTGGAAATTTTTTAGCAACAATAGAAAGCTGCTTTACTCCTGACTGACATAGGCAATATTTTATGTACGCGAGCGAAACCGCTGACAAAAGCTAGTTTATAATAAAGAATATATATATCTGCATATGGTATCAAGTTTTTACAACCTGCAAGTTTGTAAACCAAAAAGAGTAAGAGGGAGGAGTTGTCGTTTTAATAAAGGGTGTATTTATTCCTTAAAGTTATCGTAAGGTGTCAGTGAAGACGAATTCGGCTGTTCCGGTATTTCATGACACGGACCATTTATTTCAATAAATGACACGGATTGCCTTCAGACTTGTGTCCGTAACCTTATGGTAAACGGTCATACGACACTTTCCAAAATAACACTTCCTGCTTATTTTAAACGTGAAATCCATGAGTTTGTTTAACACAACGTAAACTAAGGATGTTTTCAAATACTTTACGATTTTGTACATTTAAGTATTACGAGAGAAACTATGGTTACAGAGTATTTTTGAAGGACAAAGGGTGTGGTTTTATCCATGGGATGAGTTTTTAATACTTAGAAATAATATGCACTAGAGACCCGCCCTAGCTTCTCACGGGTACAATGGTGATATTAAATATGTTATGCATGTATTATACATATAAACCTTCCTCTTGAATCACTCTATCTATTTAAAAACGCATCTAAATCCGTTGCGTAGTTTTAAAGATCTAAGCATACGCAGGGACAGACAACGAGAAGTGATTTTGTTTTTATATTATGTAGTGATATATGATGACATGCTGGTAAACCATTTTTGCGAGCAAATTATACAAATAAACTTTTATTCGTAACTAACTTTTGCCCGCGGCTTCGCCCGCGTGGTATTGGGGTTGGGGTTGAGGTTTCCGGGATAAAAATTAGCCTGTCCTATTCCGGAGTGTATCCTATGCCTGTGCCAAATTTCATCCAGATCCGTCCAGCCGTTTTGGCGTGATTGTGTAACAAACATCCAAACATAGTAACTTTCGCATTTATAATATTAGTAAGATTCCGCGGGATCCATTATAAAGCTATAACGTGAAAAATGATAAACTGAGTTCAAACAAACACCGCTTGTACGCACAATGTTGCGCACACGCAGCCTACAGGCTACATATAATGAACAGTATTGTAAGAGCGACGCCGATCTAGTTAACTTCCTATAGTTTCAGAGTGGTTGACCTCAACTGCAGCTGTGCGTATGCGCTTTCCAAACTTGTGCAGTTTTGTGCACATTGTGCAGAGCAGGCCGTGTGGGTAACAGGGAACCTTGGGACTCAGGTGTTACGGGCAGACGTCGGCCTTGGATACCGAGGGTATATAAAAATATACAGTAAGACGCATTAATATTATAAGAGAACTAGCCACCTGCACCAGCTTCGCACGGGAGCAATAATGATATTTAATATTTAAATTTAATTATACATTAAAACTTTCCTCTTGAATCACTTAAAAAAAAACCGCATCAAAATCAATCGGGACAGACAGGGGAAAACGACTTTATTTTATAGGTACTATGCAGTGATTATCACAGTAATACTATAAGAGCGAAAGTTTGTGAAGGTGAGCATCTGTTATTCCTTCACACTGAAACCGCTGAAGGGTACTCTGATATCTACAACCTAGAGGTCTTTAAGTAAAGAGTGAAAATTTCAAGCTTGCTCTTTCATCGACCACTTTATTGCTTACCATCAGGAGAGGTGGTGGCCAAAAGCGAGCCTAACAGCATTCGCAACTAGATTTAGATGGTTAAATAAATATGTCAGTTCCTGGAACAGCACAAAGGATTTTTTTTTATCACGGGATTATTGTTCCCTTCGAATATTTTTCTTCTACTACCCCGTTGTTGTCTATTAATTAATATTAATGAAAAAATATCGTTCCATATCCCATGAAAAATAATCGAAAATAATTGAATAATCATGAATATCCCATTAATTTTTGGGGGTTGGCAAGTAGTTAAGAATCTGACTTACGAGTTTTTACGGGTTCAAACCCAGCCAGGCGCATTACTTTGTGTAATTTAGCAGCATATCGTAGAACCAAAAATACGTCACATTGTGACATTCACAGAACATTAAGAGCTGATTATGTTATGCTATGTTTATAGGAGTTTAGAATAAAATAATGTGATAATATAATTGATTGATTTGATTGATGTTGAGATAATTCATGATAATGATTTGGTTTCGTTTGCTAAAATACATATGTTAAGTACAATGTAGAGGCTGACACTGACATTTTCGAGATCAGTTGCATGGACTGCAAGTCTGATTGAGGACGACGCTGCCTCTTGCATACCACATTGACCTCAATGTAATTATCTGAACTCGGTCATGTTCACAGTCACCTTTTGTTTACCCCGGAAGCTTCACCCATTACATTGACGGTGAAGGAAAATTTCGTAACAAGATTTTTTAGTGTAAAACCAAAAATATTGAAGATTTATGTAACCTTCATAGTGATGAACATGATGATGGTGATTTACTGGTGTGCTAGCTGTAAGAATGTTATAGGACGATAATGTAGACATAACAATAAAACGATATGAGCTATGGCCACTTTTATTTGACACCATAAACTTATTGAGATATGGCCACTTTTAGTTAATCGTATGAATGTATTGAGCTGTGGCTACATTTATTTATTCAATTTATTAAAAAAAAAAAACAAAAATGTTTATTTAATTTTTTATGCTTGCTTATTCCTTCCTTTAATAACATGGCTTATTAAGTTATGACTACTGTTATTTGCTACTATAGACTTTTTAAGCTATGCCCACTTTTATTTGGTCCTATGAACTTATTAAGCTATGCCCACTTTTATTTGACATTATGAACTTGTCGATTACGGTTACATACAGAAAGCGACAAATAACTTGGTTTGATTTTGTGGTGGAGGAAGCTCCCACCAACAATAATTCTATGCATTTTGATATGCGCGAGCTACCCCTACCCGAAAACCTCTAGTGGTTTGCCGCCAACTGTGCATCGTACAACCATTTCTTTCCTTGGTTAAAAATCATCCATTGTCATCTCCCGCTTGTGTGACTAAAAAACCTAACCCGTTTCTACGTTGCTTTTTATACCAGGGGTGGAAGCGAAGCGTCGGCCCTGGGGCCAAGGCTTGTAAAATATTTAAAACATTATTATTTTAGTTTCTCTGTTCAATGTTCTTGAAATAAAGTCTCAAAATAAATAAATTACATCTTTAAGCGAATTGTTTTTATCATATTGTCGAAGGCGAGATCAACAGCTTGTTAACTATCACTTATTCCGACATAAGTACAACAATGACGGACGGGGCCATTTGCATAGCGCAATTTAATAAACCACTCGATAATGAACTCAATACCCTTGAGATAAAGTACAATCTTGATCTTCTGATAATGTAAAGAAAAGCAGCGATACCGGATATTACGACAATATCCGCTGTTTTGTATACAAGCAGATGATCTATTACTAACTGTTAGAGAAAGCGTTTTTCTCTTCCGCTATCGATTTTCAATATGGTTTTTCTTTTGTAGGGCTTTACCAGACAGGATTTAATGGCAGACAGGTAATGAAGTCAAGTCTATCGTGTTTTTAGATTGTCATGTCAATATACATCTACACTTCTACACTAATATAATAAAGAGGTAAAGTTTGTTTTTTTGTTTTTATGTTTTTTTGTTTGTAGGGGGTAACCTCTGGAACTACTGGTCCGATTTGAATAATTTTAGCAACAATAGAAAGCTGCTTTACTCCTGAGTGACATAGGCTATATTTTATGTACGCGGGCGAAGCCGCTCACAAAAGCTAGTATTTGATAGAAACATATATAATACTCTAACGCTAGTACGAGTATGTACTCAGGAGTTTATGCTTCAATTTAACCAGCCTCATAATGTTCCCACTGCTGGGACTCAAGGCTCTCTAGGGGATTGAGTAGGCCGTAATGTATCCCGCGGATTCAGTGCGGATGGTCACACATCTTCGAATTTTTGGTTCTAGGACTTGCTGGTTTCCTCACTATATTTTCCTTCACCGTTTCGAGAAGCAGCAGCAGATGTAATTTTTTGTAAAAATGTTTTGCTTATATTACTAAACTAATTGTCCCCCGCGGTTTCACCCCGTGTCTTTGGATACTGCTTTATTATTATCCCTCTCCTAGAGAGGAGGCCTAACAAAAAAGGCTGATGATGATAATTATTGCTCGTTGCGTAATGTCTTCCTCAATAAATGGGTTATCTAACACTAAAATATATTTTTTTTTACTAACATTATATTCCTTTAAAAAAACTAACAAACTTTTTGGCTTTGTAATATTGTTTCCTTTGCAAACTACATTTCAATGTAAATAACATTTGAGTAGTAAAGAAGTGGTTTAATTTAATTGTAACCTACTTTTTCTTCCATAAAAAAAATAGTTACTTCGATCATAAAAATCCTAGAGAAGACAACTCAATAAATAACTCAACCCAGCTTCATTTTAATTAAAAGACCAATAAAAACCGAGAATGCACAAGAAAAGCCACAGTAAAAAGCTGTATAGAATGTTCAAGTGAATAGTATCGAGATCTGTGTCAAGGTGAGGCGATGGATAGTGCCGCGGTCGATGACCCCGCTCTCAGGTTCATTTCGATTCCACTGCGCGCCTTATACGACGCACTGAATACATCTGAAAGAATTAACTCTGTACTTACTATTAGGGATCAAACGAAAGTGCTTAAATCGGAACGCATTTGGAACCGGAATTTTATAATTTGAACAGGAACTAATAGTAAATGTACAGTACGGCCTCGTTTCTGGAGTTTCTTGCCGGTTCTTCCCCATAAGAAACGACCAATTTGGAACCGTGCACTAGCTTCTGACGTTTTACAAGTGCCCATGTAGGCCTATGTGAAATAAAAAGATTTTGACTTTGACTTTGGATCATGGCGAGTCTGAAGGTAAGCTCTGCGAATTTTAGCGCTTAAAAACTCGTACAAAAATAGCACTTTCATCAGCAATAACAACTGAAAATTGCATTTACAGTAGTTTTTAACAGTAATAACAACTGTAAATTATATTTATCTACACTAATATAATAAAGAGGTAAAGTTTGTTTTTTGTTTTTTTTGTTTGTAGGAGGTAATCTCTGGAACTACTGGTCCGATTGGAAAAATTTAAGCAACAATAGAAAGCTGCTTTACTCCTGAGTGACATAGGCTATATTTTACGCACGCGGGCGAAGCCGCTGACAAAAGCTAGTATTCATTATTAATACCCGTGCGAAGCCGGGGCTGGTTGCTAGTTTGTTTAAATAATTTATTTTTTCACGAGTTTTCAAGCGCTAAAATTCGCAGAACTTCAAACTTGCCAATATCCGACGGCTGTACTGTACTATTAGGGATCAAACGAAAAGCTAAAAACATTCAACAATACATCATCAAGGACAATTTAATTAATTGGTTAACCTGCTAATTAACTCGATTACATTTTCATTAACACCAGTCCGAATATTAATTTTATGGCAGTTTTATTTCATTACCATAGAGGATTTGCTTCAATTCATTGCAGGATCAATTGGAGGTTGCAAGTTTTCGAGTGCTCTTGGGCAGTGACAACAGTGCCTTTGTTCACTCATCTTATCATTTTTCCTAATAAAATCTTGGGAACGAAATAGTAAAATGGTTCCTACATGGTGGAAATCCCTGATCCCCACCATACGCACAAAATGTTTTGGCAATACATTTATTGTTGTACAGCAAAGGAGTGAAATTCTCTGTCGGAGTCTGTTTCCTGATATTTACTGCCTCGTTTAATCAAGAGTAAATAGGCATTGTCAGAAGAATCACTAAAATTAAGTGGCATTATTCACAGAACGGATGATCTATGGAGCTGAAAGGTTCTAGAGTTGCGACCGCGCACCAAAAAATGCCGCGATGGTAGACCTCCCAAGGTCGACAAGGTCGACAAAAGACCTGATGAAATGACCTGATGGCCTGATGAGAGTCGCGGGAATGCGATGGATGCTAGACTCACTGGACCGTTCGCTGTGGCGACAATTTGGGGAGGCCTATTTCCAACAGTGCACATCTTCTTTTTTCCTGATGATGAAATAGGCTACTTCAAAACAAGCGTGCTAGGCGAGATAGTGGTCAAGCGTGAGCCTATCAATTAATAAATAAATAAAAAGACAAAAGAGTCCCATTGCAACATAGTTTGTCAAGAGATGTTCTAACGATCGCTAAATTATCATCATCATTTGTAGTTACAAACATAATCCTAATACGGTCGCTAAGCTGCGCATGCGCAAGGTTGCAAGGACCATTCGCTTTGTGATTAATCTGTAATACATTAATAATGGTAGATAACTGCAATAAGCTGGCCTTGTGTTGTGTGATCGGTCAGATCAGAGACAATCTCAGTAATGTAACGAGGGTTTGTTACTTTGTACGAGGAATTAGAGACGTGATTATACAACGTTGAATTTTGGTCGTTTTAATCCAGTGGAGGGTCGATCCGTTACATGAAACACTATCGATTTGTAAAGATTCCTCCAATTACCAACCTATTCCAATTGATTTGTAAAGATCTTTCTTTCGATCCTTGTAAGAATCTCTTAACAATAAATAACTATCACTATGACTGACTACCTGTGATAAAATAATAAAAATAAAGTTTACTTTTTCTAAAACTGGAATTAATTTACGCCTGTACGAAATTAATTTCTTGAAATAAACGTCAGCTGGGCCAGCTCAATGATCTGTAGGTAGTACGCAACTACCGACTTATGCAATTTTAGCGCTTGAAAACCTGTAAAAAACAAATGGTTTGAAGAAATAAATGCAATTTACAGTTTGCAGTTGTTATTGCTGATAAAAACTATACTTGGCATTTTTTTTAAACCTTTATTTTTGTACGAGTTTTGAAGTGCTAAAATTCGCAGAGCTAACTTCACACTCGCCAAGATCCAACGGCCGTACTGTACTCACTAAGTGTAATCAACATCAGCGTCTGACTACCCGTAACGACTGTTACAGACTACGATTGACACATTGGAACTAACGGCTTTTATTTTAGCTAGGTAGGTATTTAGAATTAAATAATAAATAATGTATTTGATACCGTGATTTATAAAAATGTAGGCGTTGATTTATAATCGCTATTAGGTTTGCTGTTCCAAGGATTTCGTTGAGCATATTGTAATAGTAATTTATTGGGTATTGAAAGTAAAATAACATTTTGATAAATATTTATTTATTATGTAATTATTATACACTTTGTTGTCTATTACACCAAGAAATAAAGATAGAAAACTTACATGTAAAAAAACATGTAATGGGCGGATTTATCGCATTCCTTGGTCTCTTCCCGGCAATCTAGAATCAATCGTAATTACCAGGTCAAGATATAGGACTGTCATTCGTGTGACGAAAAGTATCACTAATTATTTAAGCTTTATTTTAAATTAATGATCTGTCCTAGTTTCCTACGTGTGAAATTATCGGATTTGCTCTACTATAATTAGTATACGCCATTCTGTCACAAAAACCATTGTAATTGATTTGATAGAATGTATAAATAAAATTTATTTACGGTCATCAGTGCAATTATTCCGATTTTATCTTATAACAAACTTCAAACCCTTCTGGAACTTTAGCGATTAGTTTATAAAGAATAAATTATTTGCTGAAATTGTCCAACCAGGATTATGTACGGTAATCATCGTAAGAAGAACCTTTACCCTACTTGATCATCTACTTGGTATAGGTTTTCATTTTTAATCACTCATTGCACCTTCTCCATAATGCCAACCTACTACCTACTCAACCACATCCTACTAAACCATTTCCCGTCGGCCGCATATTTTAAAACCACGCCATGGTATTTGCATCTCACGTGCTATCAGCTACCATGTCCCAATGGTCGCAATCGGCTGCGGTTGCGACTGGCGGCTGCTTGCTATGCCGCGCGGTGCGCCGGGCCCGGGGCCTGACCTCTGATCTGTTGAAATGCTGGCTCGCATTACATTTCCTCACTGTACTGCAGCTTGAATGTAAGTGCGGGAATCTAGGACTAACCTTAATGACATTGCGCTTAATCGATTTGGTTGAGTTGGAGAGTTAATAACTTGTGACTTGATGTACACCTGTATCTTCATGTTGACTTTGTTGATATCCGACTTCTTTATAAAGAACGCTGGTCATATGCTATACTGATTAGTAGATTGATTTTACAGATAAAATACCTATTACTCTACTGCTGGATGCGATATGCACATTCGTACGCTTTTTATACAAGTAAAGCTTGTGTTTTTGTAGGTACTTTAGTATTGTACATCATAACTTACTCTTTATTATGTATATAGATATCTGGGCCATTAAGTCAAAAACTGGAACCATAAATTAATGCAGGAAGTACAAATGTAACATTCTTTCCGTCCGGCGTTCAGTTACGGACATAAGCAGAGCTTGTGAAGATGTGACTTATGACATAATTAAGAGGTTTCTAATCAGAGCGAGTGATTTTTTTATGGTAGGTAAAAATCATCCAATGACGAATCCCGCTCTAGGGCGGAGCGGGAGACAGTGTCAGACTCTTACTGACTAAAAAACCTACCCTATTCTTTCCTTGCCTTATTCCCAGGCCCTGGTGTTACGCTTTCGCATCTACCCTTGGCCCAGGAGACTTCGACCCTGTACGGTACAGTACAGTTTGCTGACAACTCAGCCTAAGGACTAGCCTGTCAGCCTAGTAGTTAGTGACCCTGACTGCTGTCCGGGAGGTCGTGGGTTCGATTCCCATCCTGGACAAATGTTTATGTGATAAGCATGATCGGTGGTGTTATTTATCTATAATATTTATGTATTTAGAAATATATAAGTATGTTTATCAGTTGTCTAGTACTCATAACACAAGCTTTGCTTAGCTTGAGATTAGATGGCGTTGTGTGATAGTTGTCGAATATTATTATTATTAACTCCTTGATGCCGCCGTTGATAAGAGCGAGTGGTGGTGTGACAACACCGGCGACGTGCGCTGATGCGCGCAGTAACGGTCAAGTTGTGCGCGCGGCGGTTAGCTGATGACATGACGCAACGTCACGACCTGACGCGTCATCCACAACTCTTTTGAATTTCGAACAGTGTCGCGTCTTGTTTGATTATAGTACGCAGTTGTAGCTGCTGATTGTCATGTCCTCAGTGTCTCTGAAGAAGTTTTGATTTAATTGTTTGAAGTTTAAACTGGCCTGTGAGTCTAGTAGTTAGTGATCCTGACTGCTATGAGTTCGTGGGTCCGATTCCCACTCAGGACAAATGTTTGTGTGATGAGCACGATCATTTGTTCTGTGTCTGGGTGTAATTTATCTATAATATGTATGTATTTAGAAATATGTAAGTAAGTTTCTCAGTTGTCTAGTACTCATAACACAAGCTCTGCATAGCTTGAGACTAGATGGCGTCGTGTGAGAGTTGGAAATATATTATACGAGTAGCGACCCGCCCCAGCTTCGCACAGGTACTGATATTGAATATATTATGCATGTATTATGTCCATAAAACCTCCTCTTGAATCACTCTATCTATTAAAAAAAAACCGCATCAAAAACGTTGTTTTAAAGATTTAAGCATACATAGGGAGGAAGCGACTTTGTTTTATGCTATGCAATGATGATTATATATTGTTGAATGTTGATTACGATTTCCGCCTTGAACGAGGCGATGATTTTGAGCACTATGAACAAAATAATCTAAACACCTAATTGACAGTTCGCGTGACTCAAGGGCTGGCTCTTGCCTCGGTCAGAGATTAAGCATAGTCATATTACGTGACAATGGCGTTAGTCTTTTGGGCATACTTCCCATTGCAGATGAATTTTTGCGCACTGGTTTATTGAGAGCCTATGCTCTTGCCTTGAAGACACCTTAATTATAATCAGAAGAGAAGACTGCTGCGGCAGGGTTTTTGTTCTAGTCCTTCGATATACACAAAAAACAGTTGTTTTAGTATTTAAAGGGGGCTCCACATTTAAATGGAGCTCCGAAAACAGGCAGAAAAGTGAATGTAGATGGTTTTCAATAAAGGTGTAAATGGAGCCGCCATTATAAAAAAAAATATAACAATTTTTTTCTTTTATCAGCCTCATTAGGTACGTCACACGAATTTTATGGTTCTTGGAGCCTATCGTCAATGTCAGAAGAGATTACATTTGTATTCCAAATTTTTTGGCATAAAACTGTATTGAAAACTTGTTTTACAAGGTTTTTTATTTCTATTTTGATCTATGAGTCTGTTAAGTACCATGCTAGACACTTTTCTGCACAGTTCTCATATGATTTGATAAAGGGATAAGGGTAGGATGATGAAATACATATTTACTGTATGGATTTTAAAAACTTGAGACTGATCCCTAAGTTTGTTTCTTCACGGGGTAGTCAGTAGGAAACACCGACCTTACTTTTTTTTTAAATTGCTATAAACTAATGCTTGACTGCGATACCACCTGATGGTAAGTAGTGATGCAATCGTTGATGGTAAGGTTACCCGTTATCTAGTTTAAACTGACGAAAAAATTTACGTGTTTTCTTTTTTAAAACCTATTTGCACGCATAAACCATTATTTTTTATATTATTTATAGTTTATAAAGCGACTATGACACATTTATTCAAGCGCATTCATTTATCTTGTAGGTGATAAAAGAGAGAAACCATCAAATATAGTTGGAGACACAAATGTGAAAGCTTCTGTTTACTTTAATGTTCTCAAAGAAACGATTTCATTTTGTTATTTTGATTTGGTCATAGTTTTATTCAAAAACCTATTGGAAGGTTTTTTATTATTATATATAGGCTCGTGTTTGACCATAATGTCACCTCGTAGGGACTCTGCAAAAGGGTCGAAGCCTACTGGGTCCCAGGGTCTCATTCTGAAAGGTAGGCTTGGCCACAGTGCGAAGGGCAAAGAAGGAATTCGGTGGGGCTTTAGTCAGTAAGAATCTGACACTGTTTCATTCGTCATTGGATGATTTTTGGCCACCATAACCTGATGGCAAGCGATGATGCGTTTACGAGTATATGATAAACTCTTACTCAGAAGCAACCTGTTCATTCTTGACTTAAAAACCCCTAATTATAAATTAGGGGTATTTTGTAGTCTGTCTTTCCTGACTGTCATCCGGAACCAAAGATTGTTCCAAAAAGCTTTATATGTATGGGTGACATAATACAGTTTCTGACAGTTGAGTATGAGCAAAAAACACACACAGACATAATAATTTTAATTTAAGTAGCGCACATCCATTATATTACGTAATTAATAATTAACATTAAAGCGAGCCTCTTCGAGTAAAAGTGAATAATAATAATAATAACAGCGCATAACAGGTGCTAATAAGTTTCACTGCGCCTTAACTTGCGCGCGCGCCGGTAGCGGGACGTAGCGGTCACGTGTACGGTGCGAGTCATGAGCGGTAGCGGGTAGGATGGGGTCAGAGTTTAAAAAGAAATAAGTAGGTGCAAATAGTACAATGCGTTCCAAATGAGAATAGGATCGATAAGATCGATTGCTATGTTGACGATGTGACGTGTGATGTCATTTCGATGTAAGATATTTTTAAAATTCAGTTTATAATTGCGAAAAATTTAATTTATTTACGAACTGTGAAACAAAAACGTTTAAACAGAATCCAGCTTTTAAATTTTCACTCATCTCAGAGTTCGTCAATATTGCAAAAATATCTTTGATTTGACAGTACAGCGTGACGTCACATCCTGTCAATCGATCCTATTCTTATTTGGAACGCATTGTAGTGTAGTTGATAAATGTTTAAACTATATAAAAAGTATTTTTTTTATTGTAAATAGACTCGCAGTTGACCTGATGCTTTGTTTCATAACCAATGGTAAGCAATTATTATTAAGTAAGGGTAAACTACATAATTAAATCAAAACAAATAAGTTTCACTACTAGATTCTTTTAATGCTTTCTCATAGTTTACATTAGTGGATATAAGGAATTATTTTATTATAACAAACCAAAATAAAACTAAAGCGACTGATAAAAGTTGTGGTGGTATCCAAAAATATAAATTGATAGAGCATTGCATATCAAAAAATCAGCTTGATATAATTATAATCGATCAAACATTTATATCATCAAAGTTAAGATGTGCTGATAGAATGTTGTCAATATACCAGACGATTTGGCAAAAAAAAAATGGCAAAATACTAAAAATCCTATAGGGACTCTGAAAATTCGTCGTTGGATGATTTTTGCCCACCATAAAAAAAAAAATACTGAAAATCCCTATATGTCTTGTTGACATCTCTCAGGTACTCGTACCCAGTGCAATTTATACAAAACCAGTACTTCTCAACATGAACGTAACAGGGATGAACTTGACCGCTCGTCGCTTGCGCCGACATAGTCACAGCTGCGCTTGCGCAACGCGTCCACATTTCCACAACACTTCTGGGACGCACTTTCTCTGGCCGAGCGTGATCGTGAGCGATCGCACTAGCTTATAGGTAGGCTGGTTTTAATTGTGGTGCCCTAATGTGGTATTGTGCGATATGATATTCAAACTAAGTATGATAATATTCAATTACATAAATTTAATAAAAAGTAACTTTTTCAGATTCCTGCATTTTATCTTCGGGTAAACCAACTAAACTATAAATAAAAAGTAAAAACTAACTAACGAAGGGTGTCGGACTCGAAAACGAAAGATTTGTACTACAAAGTTATCAAAGAAAGGAGACAAAGTAACTTTTGTTGTCATGGGAACTTCTTTATTTTGATTTTATCATTTTATGTTGCAATACTAATACACATTCTGAGAAAACTTCAACTTTGTACCTTTTACGGTTTATGAGATACAACCCGCTGATAGATGGACAGACAGATAGACAGACGGAAGGACGGATAGTGGAGGCTTAGTAATTCGGTCCCGTTTGCATTCCTCGGGTACGGAACTGTAGTAAAAACTATTATTGGACATAATATTATAGTAACATTAAGTCGATTAGTAGTCCTAAAACATTCATGTTTATTGGGCTTTTATTTTGGTGGTTACTGAAAGTTTTTTTTTAATTGCTATAAACTGGTGCTTGACTGCGATCCCACCTGATGGTAAGCAGTGATGCAATCGTTGATGGTGAGGTGCACTAGTTTATTAAGAGCCTATTCACTCTAGCCTTGAAGACACCTAAACACACCATACCTGGACTCTATCTCATTTCACGTTTGCATACTTGAGACACACTTCGTTATAAGGTGCTCAGGAAAAAGAGCCGGAAGTTTTATACAGTAACAGACCAGAGAAAGATCTTATGACTTAACGTTTTGAATACCGTAATTAGAGACATAATAGAAAGACAATAGCTAGCCGTTCGCTTGGGGCTTAAGAGTTTAATATAGAATCATTAGCATTCAACCCGAGACCCGTTAGTTTGTATCTAGTCCTGTTTCCTTGTAGTAATGCCAAGATAACGATTTCTCAACTGAGTCTATCTGTATCGTGCTATACTTTTATTTTTTACAAAACTTACTGCTTGACGTCAGGTCATTAAGGAATTGCTAAAATAATTGCAATTAATGTTAATAGGAGAAACTTTCATAATGTTATTATTACACAACACTTCGCTAACTAATACTATAACCTCACGTTGATATAATGACAATCGCAATAGTAAATATATATATTTATAAAAAAAGCAGATACTGACTGACATATTTATGAGCGCACAGCTGAAACTACTGGAACTAGGAACGTGGAATTTTGTACAAGGTTTCTTTTTATGACGGAGATGAGTAAAAAGAGAGCATATTTTAAAAAATCACCCCTTAAGGGGATGAAAACGTGGGTCCACAGTTTCCAAGAAGAAGCCTACCTTTACGGAAGTGAAGCCGCTGGCTATTTCATTACATAGTAAAAAACAAAGTTGCTTCTTCCCTACGTATGCCTAGATCTTTAAAACTACGCAACAGATTTTAATGCGGTTTTTTAATAGATACAGTAATTCAAGAGGAAGATTTGTATGTATAATGCAATATATTTAATATCAACATCACTGGGACGGGTCACTAGTTATTAATCAAGACGTATTTGGCAAATGCCTAGGAGTTCTACGAACAATGATTACGAGATATTACGATTATTTTTGCTGGAGTAAAAACAGAAGTAGGTACTACACAAGATTTTGTTTACTTTTAGTTGGATAAATTTATTAGCATTAGGAAAGGTTAATTTTAGGTATAGGACTGGCTTAGCTTTAGTACAAACAAAACAATGCAACTTATTTTTCAGTTAATTTCTTTGTAAATTACGGCTATTTGTACCTAATCTGTTTTGTTTTTGTTGAGCTGGGAAATCATCCATTGAATCCTGGGAATTCTCCCACTCCAAGGCGAAGCGGCAAGGCGTGCCAGATTTTTACTGACTATATCCAGAACTGTAGGACTCAGTTTAGGTTTACCTGGCTTCGGGACTTCGGACTTGCTAGATCCCTATGGTTTTGCTGACATCTCTTTGAGGCTCGCGTAGAACACAACATCCCATCAACGACTCGGGCTTGAACCATCGCTCGGGCGCACATCGGACGGCGAGCTGTTATAACTATTGCATATTTTCCGCAAGACCGAATACATAACCGGTTATCGATAACAATCTTCGTTTACAACTGTAATCAATGCTAAAGTACATAAAAAAGTAAACGGTTTAATTACTGAGCAACAACTGGTATAATCGGCCGCAACCCTAGCCTTTACCGAACAAGGTGAAGAACACACGGTACGCATCGACGCGTCAAATAATTTGATCGAAGCGAAAGGAAATGTGGAGGAAGGTGAGGGTGCGCGTGAGTGTTCGTCATGATGGTCAAGTTTACAGCAGTTTCAGTGTAAGGGCATCATCATCAGCCTTCACTAGGAGAGGGAATGCGCCTGGCTGGGTTTGAATCCGTGACCTACAAATAGTAAATCGGCAGCGTATTACCGGGGCCCTGGGATCAAGGCTAGGAAGGAACGGAGTTGGTTGTTTAGTCAGCAGACTTTGACACTGTTTTCTGCTCCGCCCAAAGGCGGGATTCGTCATTGGATGGTTTTTGCCTACCACTGCTCCTAAGTAAGGTACTAATCAGCAATTGTAGAGGCGAGGCAGTGCCGATGCCTTCTGGGGCCATGGACCAGTTTCTAAAAGGAAGGTTTGACCCCGGTATAATAGGATAAGATTGAACGGGCCGGGTTTTTTAGTCAGTAAAAGTCTGACAATATTTCCAGTTCCGACGAAAGGTGAAAGATTTCATTAGATGATTATCACCCACTATAAAAAAAGGCAAATTTGAAGTATGGTAGTGATGCTATACCTGGGAAGATGGCGTGAGGTATATATTGTCTATGCAGAAGTGGAATGGACTGAGGGTTGTTCAAAAGAGTCACCAGGAGTGGGAGTGGGCGGTGGTAGTCAGTAAAAATCCGACATTTCCTATCGGTCAAGCCATATCGGAGAAGTAATTTAATGATTTCTCAGCTTCAAAAAGTGGATTGTTAATTGTTTAGAGGCTGCAATGATGGTCATGATGATGATGACGAGATGGAAGGTGAAACTAATGATCTTGTTATTGCACTTTTGATCAACATCACTGATTGATCGTTCATGAATGGTATAGAACAACTAACTCTATCTATTTACTAATGTATTTTTTCAATAACCACTAACAAGTCAAATACTCAAAGGCGTCATTTAGTGAACGTGAGGTGGTTTGTTAACATTTTTTTTAGTTTAAATCTTGACACCAAAATATAACTTTATATGAGATATTTTACGATGCTTTAGGCTCTGACGTTACAAACACACGAAACACATAATTAACCACATTCCAAAATTTAGACGAACCCCAAGGACCTCTTACTTAAAAGTTTTAAAAGTGTACAAACAGTCATTAAAAAAAAACAAACTATAAACTTAACATACCAGCCAAGAGCGAAGGGACTCCATATCATTAGAGCCCGGATTCTTCTTAATTTGATCATCTTATCAGTAAATAAAACAAAACGAACGCAGTAGGAATGGAATGTGGGTTACGGCATAAGTAGGAGTACAATAAATATTTGTATGGCGCAACGACCTGATGTAGGTCACAAAAAAAAGGTTTTATCTCTTTTTAACCGATTTCCAAAAAAGGAGGAGGTTCTTAAGTCATTAGTAGTTTTTGGGTTCATATTTGAATAGTGGATATTTTAGTTGGCTTTGCAAGTTTTTGTTAGGAACTAGTGACCGCACTGGAAAACAAAGCGTTGAAAGGTCTTCCACAAAGTGGATCCGGGTCTGGATGGTCTGGTGAGGGTCGCGGGAATGTAGTGGATGCGAGACGTACAGGACCGTTCGCTGTAGCGACACCTGGGGAGCCCTATGTCCATCTGTGGACGTCTTTCGGCTGAAATGATGACGATGATGATGACCTTTCCCGTAAAGCTTCCTTCCTATGTCGGAAAAAATAAAATATCAAACAAGTCGATTAGAAAAAGACAAAATGATAATTTTCATTCAAAGATTTAAAAAAATTAACGCTAAGTATATTTAGCTAAGGCCATTACCTAAATTAACCAAATACAAAACAAATCAAACATTTAAAAAAAACTTAGTTGAGTATTATTTCATTATCTAGGAGCATATTTTTGCAAAGACAACATGACAAAGTGATTTTATAATGGGTCAACATTTGTGATTCTATTTGTATTTGCTTACTATAGTTCGTTTTTTAATCCTAGACTACGGTCTGGAATTAAAAAACGAACTATATACGTCATTTTGGGCGCTCACTTACGCGTTGGACAGACCTCATTAGAGCTGCAACACAAACCTCCATGGTCCAGAGTTCCCGAGACGCCGTAAACCGTGTCAAGTGGAGACGCATCGCGGGAGCTCACTCACTATAAAATGGTATCGTTTGGCTTTCAAGATAATATCCTTCCCAGCACTTTTAATCACTTTCGGTATAATGATAACGATTATTTAGGTACTTTGGAAACGATTAAAAACACAGAACACAACACACTTTCCTGACACTTGACATAAATGTCAAGATGGCAGCAAAGGATTAGTTACTATTTTCGCAGACTTTAGTTGGAAGTAGGGACCCTACAGAAGGGTCGAAGCCAATCAGGGCCACGGGTTTGGGTCCGAAAAGGAAGGCTCTGGCCCTGGTATGTATGGCGATGTAGGAACGGGGTAGGTTGTTTAGTCAGTAAGAGTCTGACACTTGTTTTCCGCTCCGCCCAAGAGCGGGACTCGTCATTGGATGATTTTTACCTACAATAAAAAAAAGGCTTTAGTTGGAAGAACTCTAGCCAACGAAAATGCAACATTGTCAACCACGACCACTCTGTCAAGAGTGACTAAAGTGACGTCATTTTCAAAGTAAATGTGGTTATTTCTGTAAAACGCAAGACTAATCAATTGATCTGGAGCAGTGGTCGACGCCGCCGTAATGCACTAGTTGTAAACGTAGATCCGTCTGTGTTATCTAACAGTTACATCTCGCAATAAATACCTACTCAACTGGCTCGGTTCGATGCAATCGTTGTGTCTGATAAACATTGATTATGTGGTTGAATGAAGACGATATTTTTAACCAAATAGCTTCTATTTTTTGGCTAAAATCTTCGCTAGTTTCACAGTGTCGTCAGTGGCAGCGTAGAGTTGACTTTGTCAGCGTATTTTGGCTTACAGACAACCGGATAAGAGCACCAACCTAACCACCAAACTAAATCACCAAAACCATCCAAAGGTTGTCTTTAAAAAATCGCTTTGAGCGATAAGACCGCCCATTGTGACACCTTATTAATTTTAAGTTCCTATTGTTATTTTTATTTTTGGTGTGCAATAATAGTACATTTTGATACAAGTGCAGGAAGTTTGTCATTGCGACCGAGGCGAAATTCGCACGAGCCGTAGGCGAGTGTGTTTGGAGCCGAGGGCTGCAATGACAAATCTGCACGTGTGTCAAACGACGTTTTTCAATACACTTACGAACATATAACACTTATAATACACTTACTTTCTTTGAAAATTACGACGCATTTTTGTTTATTTCTTACTGAAGAAAAATTTCCAAACTTGCCGTACATTTTAGATTTCGATTTTGCAGCAAACTATAGTAAAGCACAATATTTGAAGGCAGCGGCTTATTGTCTAAAAAAATCTCTTATATCTTACATTCAACATATTTTTCACAACTACCAATAAATAAGTTACTTATTAGGACTATTATTTATAGACTTTTCCCGCGCTTATCCTTTGTAGGATGAAAAAGAAGCAAAGACATCAAAACGCTATACATCCTACTTAATATTAAGAATAGAAATTCAAATATTTTTGAATTTAGAACACAGATAAATGTTAATTTGTTGTTAATAACAAATAATTGCATAAATAATCATATTTATTTATTGTATTCTGTTAAAAACACGATTTAAATTTTAATTAAGTATTCAAACCTCAAAAATCTGCAACTCTTTGCTTAAAAAAAAAAAAATACGCTTGACCGTGACGATAAGGAGGAAAAAATTTCACCACTGGGGGTCGAGAATCGTGTACTGGATATATGGTATTCCTTTGTTTTACGATGTCAATGACACCCTGTATATATATATGCCTTAGCAAAGCTTAATGAAATAATTGTTGTTAATCAAACAAATCCTATTCCACAAAACCAGTAGGAAACGTGGAAAAGAAAGCCGAGAACAAATCGTATCACTAAATCAGTGGTAATGGGAAGCGTTCCGCCATAATGACCCCTAAGCACATGATTACAAGCGTTAATACGGCGTGAAAGGGAGCCAGGGGCAAAGACCCCATCCTTGTCGCTTTCACTCCATACGAACATTACGCAACAGGGGAACTGCGCTTGTTATCGGACGCTGAACATTTTTGAACAAATGTTCCAAGATCATAATATGATCTTGGAACATTTGTTCAAAAATCAGAACCATATATTATATGTTTCTGATTGAACTGTTATAGTTTTTTTTTATGGTACGTTAAAATCATTCAATTGGGCGGAGCGGGAGACAGTGTCAGACTCTGACTCTTACTGACTAAAAACCCTACCCTCTTCCTTCCTTGCCTTATTCCCAGGCCCTGGTGTTACGCTTTCGCGTCAACCCTTGGCCCAGGAGGCTTCGACCCTGTAGGGCCCCTACAGTTGAACAGTTATAGTTGGTTTCTGAATGAAGTATTTGAAGCTGAGTCTTTTCAAACTCTAGCCTGGAAACCTGTCTAAAATTAGCTTTAAAGTAGGATTTGAAACATTCTTATTTCTCTACTCTGTTTCATAATATATGCTGATTCAAGTCCGTGACACATTTCCCCTTCAAACTAAATGTTAAAAAGTTTTAAAAGATTGCTCGTATGTTGCCAATTTTAATTCGATTTCATAGATCGATTTGGTTTCTCAAAAAGAGACTTCAGTGGTTTAAATCAGAAATCATGGTTTATCATTTATCTGTCACTCACATAAACACATATGTTTATGTTGCATTGTATTGCAGCAGCCTTATAATTTTCCCACTGTTGGGACACAGGCCTCCCTTCTAGGAGATTGAAGAAGGGTGTTTATGTGAGTGACAGATAAATGATAAAATCACTTGAAAACTGACTGGTACATATGGCGGAAGTAAAGCGAAGCGGAAGTAAATGCTCGTGGAGCTGAAATTGGTGTGGTAGAGACAGCCTGTCGGCTCTATCGCCGAGTACAACCGCGGGGTCCGGGCCAAGGGTTGAGCCAACACCAGGGTATGGGACTAAGGCAAGGAAAGAACGGGCTAGGTTGTTTAGTCAGTAAGAGTGACACTGTTTCACGCTCCACCCAAGGGCGGGATTCATCATTGGATGATGTTTACTTACCAAAAAAAAAACTACCATAGACCACAGACTTAGGGGCCTATGACGTGGTACGCAATATACTTATTGGAAACATGTAAGTGATAGAGGTACACTCCTGCTAAACCCTTTCGGACATATAGATGTGATATTATAAAATAAACCAGTTAAAAAAAATACTGTTTCTCAGTTGAATTCTGCCAAACTTTTCCGTAAGCATAATCCAAAAAGGCAGTTCTATTTTAGTGTTAAACTTTGGCATTAAAAGGGAAGGTCTCTTTCGAAGTAAATGACCTTACAATCAATGAATTGTACAAGGCAACACCGATCTGATTGTGTACTGGGCACCCTGATTACCTCAGTTGGACCTTAAGGAAGGCTTATTGATGTTTATTATAAGTGAAGTAGCTTTATTACTGACACTTCCAGAGAGGCTAAAAAATACGTATTTCATCCATTTTTGTATTTATAATTGAAAATATAATTACTACGTATATGTATGTTGAATGCACTTTTTTACACACACAGATAGTAGTTTCAACAGTAGCTTTATTGAAAAGTAAAATGCTTTTCTGCATATATTTTTTATGGTAGGTAAAATCATCCAATGATGAATCTAAACTTGTGCGAAGCGGGAAACAGTGTCAGAGTCTTACTGGCAACGTAGGAACAGGGTAGGTTGTAAACAATCTACCCTGTTCCTACGTTGCTATATATACCAGGGTATCTTAACAAAGCATCTGCAATATCTGTCTGTCTGAAAGGTCAGCAGAAAACTTGCCCTTGCTGACTCCTCAGATTTCTACATATCTTAAATTCTCTTAGCTTTCATTCAGTTCTGCCTAGCAAGGGAGGGAGTGATTGCCCCGGTGGCATTTCAAATTGTGTCCAAGACATGTTAAAAACTATAATTTTGTTATTTACGGCTATTTATATATTTATCAATATATATATAGTTTATTTATAATTATAGTTTTTAACATGTCTTGGATAAATAAATAATGTATTAAAATTGCATAACATAGTAGCAGCGCAAGCAAACTTTAGCAAATCGACTAATGAACTATTTTTCTGTACCCTTCTTCTTCTTCTCTTGTATTATGTTGTGTGTTCAAAAATGTGTAGGTAGTTAAATAAATAAACTAAATATAATTTATAATATGGCACCAGAAATTACCTCCGTATTGTTTTTGACTGGTAATGTGTGCCCAAAAGACAATGCGGCATTCATATCAATGCCGCCGATACTTATTCTCTGTCCAAGGTTGAACTCAGCCCTTAGGTCATGTGAAGTATCTACAAGGCAACAACATAATAATATGTATGCTATACTAGCGTCTGTCAACGGCTTTATCCGTGTGAAAATAGAAATTAATACCGAGGGATAATTATCCCGATAGTTTACGTATAACTTATTCAATATGGGTAAAAAATATCCTTTGCGTTATTCCAGGACGTGGTCTTCCAGAGCCAGATTTCTTTTAAATCCGTTCATCTGTTTGTAAGTGAAGGAATAATAGACAATATGTACAATAGGTACGTCCACAAGCTTTCATCTGATGTTAACAAAAAATTGCTAATCTATATGGTACCCACTGCTAGCAGCTTCGCTTGAAAAACTTGAAAATTGTCTCAAAGGGAAATACTCCCGGGATAAAAAGTATTCTTTATCCTATTCTAGGTCATAACCTACTTATGCCCCAAATTTCATCCGAATCCATTTAGCCGTTTAGCTGTTATAGTGTAAAGAAGTATCAAACATATAATCATACATACACCTACAAATATTCTTCTTTATAATACGAGTATATAGTGGTAGAATAGGTCTATCTATTTGAACTATTCCAATACACAACGCCGTCTAGTCCCAAGCTAAGCAGAGCTTGTGTTATGGGTACTAAACAACTGATAAATATAATTATATATTTATAAGATAAATTACAACCAGACTCAGATCAAATGATTGTGCTCATCACACGAACATTTGTCCTGGGTGGGAATCGAACTAACGACCTCCGGCATAGCATTCAGAGCCACCAACCACTAGACCAACAGGCCAAATATGAATAAATAAACAGTAGATACAAGAAAGTAGAGAAGTGGTTGATATCTTACTGATATTATAAATGCGAAAGTTACGATGTTTGGATGTTTGTTACTCAATCACGCCAAAACGGCTGAACGGATCTGGATGAAATTTGGCAGAGGCATAGGATACACTCTGGAATAGGACATAGGCAACTTTTTATCCCAGAAACCCCAACCCTAATACCACGAGGGCGAAGCCGCGGGCAAAAGCTAGTATCATATAATGTAACATCGTAGTACGGAGTGTTGACCTGCGACCTCGAACTATCGACACGGAGCGGTTTCACTTCAAGCCAGGTCCAGGTGGTGACGGAGCAAGTATGTATGCACACTCTCTGGTATACCAAATGAAGTAACTGCCTCTAGTTAAACTGGTAACTATCTCGATCAACTTTTGCTGTGTTATACAGGGTCAGGTTTAACTGATAATTTTGTCATGTACTTAGGCAAGAGTAGTATTTTTTTTATGTCAATTATTATAAATTATAAGATTTACGTGACTTTGTCTGAATTCGTCCATACGCGGCATTTAAATTGAATCAAAATGGCGATGGACCTCAAGCGCCACGAGCTCCGAACCTGATCCATTTTACGACCTAAACTGATCTATAAGGGATGGAGCCATATAGGTTGACTGGTAATTATTGACCGATGCTTAAACACTTGATGATAGTTATGTAAACAAACAACTTTTACTATGGGACTAAACTTAAAGTCGCGATAAAAATCTGCTGGTTAGTAAGTACATTATTTTATGTTGGCCTAACTGGTCAAAATGTATTGAACTTGCTGATTTTTTCCGCGATTTCAGGTTTGGTCTTATTGTAAAAAGTTATTTGTTATCATTCCTAAAATCAAGTGTTTAAGTATCGGTAACTAATTACCAGATACCGTACCCCATGTACTGGAGAGATCCCTCATTTTCGCTCGCACGCTTGACATTAGAACACGTCATGGTAAGGTCTCAGACCATAACATTGACGATTCACTCTATCAATCTGCAATACAACAGATGTAACTTTTACTGACCTTACATAACTGTACAAGGTCGTATTCTGGCTCGTCCGCATGGCACGCCACTTGCCACTCGCCATAATAGTCAGTAACAGGCCACGGTAATCTCACGTAATAGACGCAATTAATATTTCCCAATCGTTGTCAGAAAACGTCGGTATTTGGCAATGTTGCCGCCGTCGTCGGCAAAGTTGAGATGTTAAGGTGTGAGCGCACTGGACGTATGGGAGTGTGGACTGATAGGCTGTTATATACGTATGTCGTGATTATTCGTAAAGATGCTGTGGCAGCAATAGTTTACTACGAATGTACAAAGAACACAACATAGCAAAGCATAGCACATAATCAGCATTATAATATTTCCACTGCTAGGAATTAGGTGTCCTTTATAGAAGAAGGAATGGGCCGTAATTTAACACGCGGGTAGATTGCCATTTAATTACACGCCTCGGATTAGTCCAACAATTGTTTTCGCATCCTGTTCGCCAGGGTCGTGTATTTGCAAAGTCAATGTCAAAATCATTTTATTCCAAATAAACCATTTACAGGCACTTTTGAAACGTCAAGTCTATCTGTCCTAAAAAAAAAGGATAATTGCACATTCCAAAGCGTAGTTCTCTATGGAGAAGAATGTGCAAGAAACTCCATCCATGGACAGTCTTTTCTATCATGGTAAGTAAAAGCGACTGGGTCTCTATCTGGTTTAGTTCTTCTATTCCCATTGATAACGAAGTAAAAAATAGCCTGGTTAGCCTTGATTATAGCCTGACCTGGCCTGACATTTTTTGTCAGATACATACGATGCTGGTGGTTAAAGGTTAGTGCGGGTTGGCGGATATCACAGGTCTACCAATTTTTTATTCTAGGACATGGCAGTGTCCTCACGATATTTTTCTTTACGGTTTTTTAATTTTAAAGAAGTTCTACTGTCGGTAAGTAAAGTTATACATTTACCATCAAACTTACTATTGTATAGTTTCCAACGACCACATCAAAAGTGTGACGCTGATGTATGGCATAGCAGACATAACTCTGTTCTTAGACAGTCGTAAGTGTATTGTTTTAAACTAATGATGTAATCGCAACAGCTGTGTCTCGAGCACATCGTAGCGACCGGCCACTTTCTTTATTCTTAATGTTTTTTGGACTGTGAACAATAGTTTGTTACTTCATAGAAACAGTTCACAAGATCATTATGGAATTAGAAATTGTAAAACTATAAAAAAGAATTTACTTTACACATGTTCTGCGGTTTCATTATTAACATAGTTAAATAAAAATCTAAGCCTCTTTTCGTTGTAATTTTATAAGTAACTAGCAACCCGCTCCAGCTTCGCACGGATGTAATGGTGATATTAATTATATTATGCATGTGTTATACATATAAACCTTTTTCTTTCTTTCTTTGTCTTTGCATAAAGGCAAACTACTCAGAAGAAGTTTTCTCTGCTCTGTTTCTATTCTCCTTTCGTAATTAAAAAGTATTAAGACAATATGGTAATCATCTCCCTTTTCCCAAATAGCTTGGGGTCTGCTTCCAGTCTAACCGGATGTGTGACAATATGTTAATAGGAATTATTTTAATAGATTCAGCAGTTGTATGAATAACAAATGTTATTATTTTTTTAGAAAGTTATTATATTAATACTTTTTGATAAGAGGATCTCTTTTCTTCTCTAAAAATATTAATGACTATAATTTTAAACCCATTGACGCAAAAAATGCAAATAGTCGCTTACAATTATTTTCTTTCGAAAAAAGGTCGAAATGTTTCTTAGTCTAGTGCGTTAGGGTCCTAACATTTTGAACACACAATAATTATCACGTAAAATACACAGTATATCTATCTTGTAATAGTAATCTGTGGCAACAGGCCGTGAATACCGTTATTTAAAAGATTTCGCGATATTATTAATATTCAACAACCCATTATTTTTGCAAATAGGTATAAACTTTACGGCCATTATGTGTTTCGTAAGAGTTTAGAATTTTAAAAGTATTGAAATATCTTTATCTATTCATAATAACAATGATCAAAAAAAGTTTTTCAAAAAGACTTGACATACCTAAATCATTATAAACATTTACAGTACGGCCGTCGAATCTTGGTGAGTCTGAAGTTACGCTCTATGAATTTTAGCGCTTGGTAATTCGTAAAAAAATAAATAATCTAAACAAATAAATGCAATTTGCAACCTTAAGATGGACTATGAAAGGACATAGATTTGGCTGTCAGTGCACAAAAATCATAGCATTACATCAGCCCTATAATGTTCCCATCCCACTGCTGGGACTTAAGCTCAGAATTTCACGGTGTATATGTAAATAGTACGCCACGAACTACCCGTGTATCTTTCTCCTCTGTCAAATCCATTCAAAGGTTGTCTTTAAAAAATCGCTTTTAGCGATAAGACCGCCTATTGTAACACCGTCGTAATTTTTAAGTGTCCTTATATACCTACCAAGTTTTGTTTATGGTGTACCTACAATAAAGAGTATATCTATCTAAGCCTAATTTCTAGGAGAGGGAATGGGCCGTAATCCTCCACGCGACCAAAGTGTAGGGTAGATGGATGTCACATGTCTTCGCATTTTTGGTTCTAAGACATGCCGGTTTCCTCACGATATTTTCCTTCACCGTTTTGAGAGCAGTTGTAGTAATATTACATGGATATAAAATCACAGAATTTCTGTGCACCTCCTAACCCATAAGGAAGAAATATCGACCAGCCAATAGCGATCAATTCCTAGAGCTGTGTATTAGAATGCGTAGCAAGTGGTCTAAGTGTGTTGGTTGCATGGTAGGCAGTCGGTTACTGGGTCGTCGGCTGTAATACCGGTTATGTAACGTTCGATAATATGTCGCTTGTACGTATCTATTACGCGGATTAGGTAAATTTTACAATGTGGTAAAACGCAAGAATTTAATTGACGTGGTCATTATGTTGAGATGCGATCGGGTTTTACAAATAATAATAAGTATATTTTTTCAGTTGAACTGTACTTAGATATAATATTATTATTATGTAGGTACCATAGATATATACTGTTTGATATATCTATGGTAGGTACAATCACATCTGGTGATTATTTTTTAACAAACATTAAAAAAAGCAATTTGAACCTTTTTGTAAATTTTCAAGCGAAATAACATATATTATGTATATGTATATTTGAATTTTAATCTGACACTCTTATCATTTTAATCCAGAAGAGAGAGAAAGATGCCAACGAGCTACAGTATCGCTACTATAAACCACCGTAGATGATGGGTCTTAGTATGGCCTACAGATGCTTTTTTTTTCGGACGTTTTCTATAGACATATTTTGTCTATGCTAGAGGAGGGATTCCTAATGGAATGCGCGAATAAAAAAACAAAAAAAGTAATTCCCTAAATCTCAAGTTAGGCTCTTCGAATTTTAGCGCTGGATAACTCGTAAAAAAATAAATGCAGTTAAAAACTATTATTGACTTTATTTTTTTGTTTTCTAGCGCGAAAATTCACAGAGCCTAACTGCAGACGCGTTAAGATCCGACAGCTGTCAAGAGCGACTTGGTCAGTTATTAATATGATAATATAGATTGTACAGACGGAGTTACAACTGACGCACATTTTAGGGTACATTTACCCAATGCCGCTAGATTGCCCAAGTATTGACTGAGTCGTCGGGATTCTCCGCAAGGCACAGTGTCGTCATAACGTCTCCACATTAGGTAATGACATTCCTTCTTCCACTATTGACGCCATTGACGCCAACCTCATCATAAAACTTAAGTCTCATAATGACATTTATATTCCAACTTTCGAAACTTAGCTAAACATTTTGCAACGCGCATTATCCTCGCAGAAACGATTGAAATGCGCGAGAATCGAACCTGACACCTTACGTAATGCCATTACCTGTGTGGATAGTGCTGTCCTGCTCGCACTTGTAGAGCAGCACATATGCTTGTCCCTGTTTAGCGACCTGACCTACTGTCCGCGGATCATTTCTTGGAACTTTCTCATTGGTTTATTATTGGTTTAGATTCGGTTTACTCGTAATGGTGGGTTAATTAGTTTTGTGTTGCTTGACTTGTTTTGTGTTTAATTGATTCTTGAATTAGATTCTCTATTTTGAAGTTAGATTAAAAAAAAAAACAATATTCATCACTTTAGAGCTTCTTTTTTAATACAAAACAATTTGTTGTTGTGAAACAGAAAATATTTAATAGTTGTTGGTCAGACAATTCTAAGAAATCACTTTGGGCTCCGGGAAGTTAAGCTTCGAAAGTGTTACTTTGACCTTGGAGAGAAATGAGCAACTGAAGGAATTCGAGCGGGTTTTACTCAGCAAAACTCTGATCTGTTTCTCTCATTCGCTCCACTCACAGTCAGAGAAAGATCCACACGCGCAAAACGTTTTGGAAACAGTTAAGGAGCGGAATTCCCTGTTGGAGTTTGTGTTTCCTGAGACCTACAACCTATGTGTCCTTAAGTCAAGAGTAACAGGTTACTTCTATGTAAGCGCTCCATCGCCGACCACATCTTGGCGTACCAACAGGTGAGATAGTGGCCAAACGTGTGCCTATCCATAATTTTTTAAATTTTTTTTTCCACGCCTTAAAAAGTAGAGTTCATATTGCTGCCCTAATGAGCCAGTAATTTGGTGAGTTCACAGAGTGAGTTTGCTTTATGATTTCTTTCTTCAAAGTGCTACGTCTTTTACATGTCTTTACCAAAAAGTGTGTTCTAGCACCAAATCTTCTCTTGTTCTTCTTCTTCCTGTCTATATCCCATATCGTATATATTACTTGGGACCTTGGGCGGGGGGTATGCTTGGGTTTGGGTAAGGCATTAAGTCCGCCTTAATTTTTTGTGCGTAAAGTGTTTAATAAATAAATATACTAGCGGCAACAGTTAAAACGTAATCGAGTTGAAAACTACGGCGAATAAACTTTTACACTTACTTAACTTACTTACTCTCTTACTTAAAGTAACATAGCAAGTTGTTAGATGTATGCAAGTGCTTGAAGCTCACACACAGCAGTGTCACAGATAATATTCATGCGAAATACAAGATCCTCCCACTACTAGGATTAGGCGGAGCAGGGACGCTAAATAAGTATGTAACCCACATTTTACACCCATCGGTAGGTACATAAACAAAAACAGCTTTCACAAACGTCAATCTCAAAATTGTTTTGTGAGGGGACCTTGACCTGCCTATGTGCTTTTTGTGTCTTGATAGATGGATAGTTAAAAAATCCTCTAGTCACGTAATGTTCTCTAAATCAAATTGTGCATTGTATCGAAATGTTGACTGTATCAAATGGTCATTTTATTTTATTTGTACCAACAACAACCTAGATCGGGAGTCACCGTTGCCTCTTCGAGCCTACGGCCCAAATCTCCCACAAAACACTTTACCTCTGTACTCCAACTGCCCAGAGTCAAACTCAAACTCAAAACTCAAACTCGTTTATTTCAAATAGACCATTTACAGGCACTTTTGAAATGTCAAAATTGAAGCTAGTTTGCACGTTCCAAGGTGTAGACTCCTATGGAGAAGAACGTGCAAGAAACTCCATGGGCACTCTTTTAAATCAAATTTAAGTCTCCAAAGCTACTGGCACAAAATGGTAAAGCAGCTCCAAGGAAGCATACTTGAGCCTCTTCTCTTAGTGTTATGGGCACTTTTGCACCAGGAACGATCAGAGGCGAGTTATTTAATGATTGACTTTTTATTTAATGATAATTTTATTTTTGTATTGTGTTGACTGTTTTTATTTGTTAGGGAAACAAACAATAACACATATATTACATAAAGAAATTACAGCTCAGATCTAGTATTCTAGCCATATTTGGAGGTCCTCGAGGTTACAGACTTGCAGGACTATCGCACCTTCTTCTACCTGAATCAAGTCCAGCATGAGCCATTATCTACAGCTGATATTACCCACGTGACTGATAGTGCGACAGTACCGTAGCAACACATCCGGTCATCCGCAGTTACGTGAGTGGCTAGTGAACTGGTCGCTGGTGGTCTCCACTCTCACGTACGCAAGCGGTTGCGCAACCAAACGTCATCGACGCGTGCGCACTGACTGCTAGGGAGGCTGTACGAGATATATCACTGCGCTGAATTTAACAAACTAGTATTAGTATTTCTATTGGGTTTATTAGTTAAATTGATCATAATCATAATAATTTATTTTGCAAACATGGGTATAGTACATAGGTGTTTTTTTTATAATAGAATCCTCCAAGTTTTGTCATAATAATATATTGGCAAGCAAATTACAATATATATTTTTTTAATTTTATATTCAAGAGTTTTCTTTTTTATCAACATTTAAAAGTAATCTTGCTATTATTGCTGACCGTGACTTACCTACATGAGAAGGATTGAGATGTGACTTTTGCTTCGGTTTTCCTAAATAAGTAGTAAGTGGCATGATACAAATCTAACCAAAGGATTCAATGCACCAGCTTCTCTTTATCACTTATGGAGTTTTTAATGTCGTGCGGATTTTATCACGCATGCGAAATTACTTCGCTGCGAATCCGAAACTTCTTTCTTTCTTTCTTTATTTATTGTAATACGAGTGCGGGACGTGTTTTTTTGCCTTTTGAAATTTTCCCGCATCATATTAAAAACACCCTTTGCAGCCGAATTGTCGTTTAAAAGTTTGACTGTAAAGTCAGTACTTATTCCATTTTGACTACTAGCGGACGCCGGTTCTTGATTGCACAAGGGCGCTAGAAGAATATGAGCAGTATCAACGGTTTCTTGCTAAAGTAACTGGAAACTTTTGTGGTACTCATTGGTATTTTATAATCCATGTTTGCAAATATAAACTGAATTACATTTAAATTATTATTTAGCGTTAAAACTAAATATATACACAGAAACAAAAAAATGAAACCCTTCAAACTTAAACTTAACTAAAAGTTCCTAATCTACTAAGGCGTCTAAAAACTCTTCCGCATCGCTGTCGACTGGTAAAGTGCCCAAAAGGCTGGCAGCATTGCCACGTTGTATGGCAATGTTTATTCTCTGCCCAATGTTTGAAAATAAATAAACTACTAGTTTTTCTACCAGGGTTTATCAACTACTAATCTAATGAACACACCATATAATTGCTAGATGTTCACATGCACGACCAGCCAGCGAGGGTGTTCCACATGGCAGGCCCGCGACCCGTGCCTTGAGCCGCACAATGGTTCCCACGCGTCTCCATTAACATTAGCTGATGATATTGTGTGATGGGCAGCGGCAGGGGCGTAGCTACCGCCGTATCTGCCGTATCAATTATACTAGGCCCCCGCGGCACAGGGGCCCCGACCTAGGCAAAAATTCGCAACACGTTATCCAAAACCGTCTCATAAGGCAGCTAAGCATCTGTAATAAAAATATTTTTTTTTTATACGGGGCCACGAAGGACTTTTGATACGGGGCCCCTGTGGGACTAGCTACGCCACTGGGCAGCGGTGAAGGTTGCAGGCTGCTTGTATGGCCGCACGCATTGTCTTGTACATTGTTTAGATAAACACGCGTTGCAAGATGTAATTGGTAGAGATTTCTGTGTATTTCATTAGCTACTTCTGCCGTCAGCGGCTTCGCCCTAGTGAAAATTATTCCAAGGGAACATACTTCCAGGGCCAAAGTCCTATGTGCTATTCCAGGAAATGGCCAACATGTGTACCAAGTTGAATTGCAACCTGTTCTGTTGTTCGATCATGAAGAAGTTACAAATATACATACGTTCTCAAAACCTTTCGCGTAACTTTCTGAATGCTTCCAAGATTTTTATTATTATATTGGGTAATCACCCATTGGATTTCTCCCACTCTAGGATAGGAGGGTCTGTCAGTCCTTTTCTGACTAAAACCTCATCTATGTTTCTTTGTCCAAACGTCCACCGTATACTTCACCATCCGGGTGGTTCTCTCAATGGTGACACTCGGGCGTTACGCACGAATCAGGTGCAGGATCCTTCCGAATTTACCATGCCTGGTGAGGACCTGCATCGTGCGCAAAGTGAGGTCACCATGTCGTCTCTCCAGCCTCTCTTAAGCTTTCGATTACCGTCATTACAGACACAACAAAAGAACAATAAAGTCTAAAAAGGTTGCTTCGCCATGATTATGGCTTGCCCAAAACTTACAAGATTGCAACCACTTAGTTTCTAGTTAAGTACAAAATTTTGTGAAGCTACAAAGCAATAAGTATTTCCTAATACATCTGTAGATAATATTTGTGTATCAGGTAAAGCCGAACGTCAATATTTTAGAGCATAAAGGCGAAGGATAGCACAGATTACAAACAATATTTTAAGTAGTATTTACACTGGGGATGTGCCAATACTTTGCTAATCGAAATATTTTAAGCATTGTTTGATCAGTGATGATCGTTTTCTTAACAGATTACTTATGTTAAATAGTAGGAAACGGGTTTTAAATTAAGCTGTTATTTATATATAATTTAAGATGCATTTTGCGTACCTACAGCTAAGGAATGGAATCTGTGTTTCCTGGTGACTAGAACTTGGGAATCTTTAAGTCAAGAGTGGGTTACTTCTAGGTAAGCGCGCTAAATTGTCGACTGCATGAAAGTGTAAAACCAAGGCCCTGGAACTAATGGCAAAGAAGGAACGGGTTGGGTTTTTAGACAGTAAAAGTTTAACACTATCTGTCGCTCCGCCCAAGAGCTGCGGATGGCATTCAATAAGTTTCCTCTACCTAAATTGAGCAGTGAGAGCAGTGGTGGCCGAGTGGTAACGGCCCCGACTTACGGGTCGTAGGTCGCGGGTTCAAACCCAGCCAGGCGCATTACGTTGTGTAATTTATTTCATCACCACTGCTCTCAAAACGGTGAAGGAAAACATCGTGAGGAAACCGGCATGTCCTAGAACCAAAAATTCGAAGACATGTGACATCCACCAATCCGCACTGGGCCCGCGTGGTGGATTATGGCCCATTCCTTCTCCTAGACAGAGGAGGCCTGTGTCCCTGCAGTGGGAACATTAAAAGGCTGATGATGATGATGATGATGATGACCTAAATTGAAAGTAGTATTAAAAAAAAACCAACAACAACAAAAAATAAAATGATTTTCAAATATGTACATAAATACAGATGCGTCATAAACGAACATACGTTTGAGACAATGTCATATTACAAGTCTCACTATCTCTGTGAGCAGAAAGCTGAGAGCTCAGTTATCTGTCAACAGTCTGACGAAAAAGCGTTTTCCCCACTATAGAAAATAACATTACGGCCATAAAGACAAGAGGAAAACCGCTAAGAAAATATATGTGCACTCGCAGTAGACCGCATATGTAGAAAGTGAAACTATCCGGACTAGTAGTGCGTCCTGTCCGGTTCGGTCCGGGCAGAACAGCGCACGGCTCTAAAGGGGAACGCACGCTTATCAATATAATAATATAATATAATATGTCCACAACTATCACACAACGCCATCTAGTCCCAAGCTAAGCAGAGCTTGTGTTATGGGTACTAGACAACTGTTAAACATACTGATATATTTCTAAATACATACATATTATAGATAAATTACACCCAGACACAGAACAAATGATCGTGCTCATCACACAAACATTTGTCCTGGGTGGGAATCGAACCCACGACCTCCCGCATAGCAGTCAGGGTCACTAACTACTAGACTGACAGGCCAGTCATTATCATCTATCTATCTACATATATATAAAAGGACTAACTGACTGACTAACATATCAACGCACGGCCGAAACTACTGGGACTACGACCGTGAAAATTTGCACAAGGCTTCCTTTAATGACGTAGACGACCATTAAGAAAGGGTTTTTCAATATTCAGCTCCTAAAGGGATGTAATGGGGGTCTAAAGTTTGTATGGAGAACCCTACTTTCATGCGGGGGAAGTCGCTGGCAGAAGGCAAGTTATCATATTGGTGTACAATGAAGTATATATAAATAAATAAATATGATACGCGGCGAATGAATCGAAAGAATGGTTTACAATTGCTGTCTACACGGATTGAAACTAGCATAAGGTCACCTCTGTTGAGGCGTTGGTTTGCAACCGTTTAGTCCACACTTTAATCGCGCCGAATTATCGGAATCTTCGGACTCCAGCATATAACCTGCATCTGGGCCCCGCGTTCCATTATTTGTCTGCTGTAGATAAATGATCTCGGAGCATCGGGCGTCGATGGATGATATTATCTTGTCAGTCTCTGTATTCCGTGAGTGTGTTCCTATTAAGATATCAGCGCTGCGGGCATTACCAGGCCCTATCAGAATATAAGCTTTAACTTTTTTTTTTTAAATATCGTAGACGTCAAAAAAATTTTAATCTCAGCATATGTAATGCTGAGATTAAAATCTTTTTGACGTCTTTTAATTAATTTATTTATGCTTTTATTTTTTGTGCGAGTCTGAAATAACTGATTTTCTTTTGTCTTTCATAAAGAAACATTCTTCGTTCGGTGCGGATAAATGTGCGTTCACCTTAAAAGGGACCTGACCAGCTCGGAGCAAGGCCTCGCTGCACCGCAACCTGTCCAATACGTCAACTATTAAGGTAAGTTCAGGGTTTTTGTGCCTGTCGTTGGTATTCGTTTGGACTTATTATGGTTTAATGACATATTTGTTGAGCTTGATTAGTTTCCGCTTCAGATTCGTGTGAGCGACACTGCGGTAGCCGGCTAATCTTAAGTTTATGTTCACACCTACCTTTAACCGTAATATATACAAGGTTGCATTGACATTGTGCCCCAAACGAACACCATAGATCCAGTACTTACATGATTCTAGACCCCCAGATGCCCCCAGTGGTGGATTTTTTTTCGTTTTTTTTTACTTTTTTTATGAATATTTTACGTTTTTTTTTAATTAAAGTATAAAAACGTCATTTTAACATTTTTTGCGAAAAAAATGAGTGAACTACATTCTAAATTAAAAATGTCTTTGTGCCTTTGATTAGAATAAGGACTTTATTGATCGATGTTTTTTTTTTGTAATTTATGGCGTGTTTTATGAATGTTATTTTTAAAAAAGAAAGAAAAAAATATTTTCTTTCTTTTTTTAAAGATATCATTGGCGTTGGTTAAAATAACGATTTTATACAGGTAAAAATTAAAAAAAAAACCGACGAAAAATTCCACCACTGGGGGGTCTAGAATCATGTACTGGATCCATGGTATTCGTTTGCGTTATGATGTCAATGACACCTTGTATATATGTAGATATTTATAATAGTATGGTTAAAGGGATTTGCATGAGCACCACGTCTTGATTCATGGTGTTTATAGCTTTGGTTGCACCAAGTGTCGAAACGGTTGCAAATACGAGCGCACGCACAGATCGTCAGCAAATGTCCAGTGTTGCAAACTATTGGGCAAACGCGTGAATTAGAATAACTCACTTTGACGTATTAATTATGAAATATTAATATTATAAACACATATTTTTACGTATTATTATAATTTATGACTTAGGCCTCCTTGAGCTACTGATATTAATTTTAAACACTGAAATGGCGCAATTTTAGTTTTAATTAAACTTGTATTTGGAAGAGATATACATCGTTAAATTTTGGTTTTAATTCTTTGGAAGTTCGATTCGGTACATGAAACACTATAGATTTGTACCGATAAAATAAAAAAAAAAAGTTTTTTAAACTTAAATTAATTTACATACACCGTTAAATTTTAGTCGTTTTAATCCCGAAGAGGGTTGATCCAGTACACGAAACACAATCGATTTATGTAGATAAAATAAAAAAAATAAAGTACTTTTTTTCTAAATCTCTTATTGATATACGCATTTACGAAATTAATTTCTTTAAGTAAACGAGTCATTGACCTTGTAGGTAGTTGTCGGTCGTTGCGTACTAACTACCTACAGGTCATTGAACTCGCCCAGCTGACGTTTACTTAAAGAAATCAGTTTAGAACATGCGTAAATTAATTCGAGTTTAAAAAAAAGTACTTTGTTTTTTCATTCTAACTTTACCAATCGATAGTGTTTCATGTACTGAATCGATCCTCCAAGGGATTACAACGATCAAGATTTAACGGTGTATGTACGAAATTAATTTCTTTAAGTAAGTTCATACTTAATTCATTAAAACCCACACCCATAGTTCTTTAATTTTATCTGTAATTGCAAGATCGTAAGGTTAAAGAAATTAATAATAAAATAAAATATTGAGTATTGAGTATTAATACAACAACAATACGTAATTGCTATACAGTAAGTTATATTTATCTAGTGCGACCCTAGCAATGATATTAAAAAAAAAACTCTATTGCTAACGAATTTCTAAAAAAACACTTGTGTAAGACCTAAACCAAAGAAAGATATCATAGATGATTCAAATGAAAACGCCTCGTCATTTTCTTTAGAAGTAGATATACGTGTGTCATAGTGTCATGTTTGACAATGACATAATTTAGTCAACTTTCGCTTAATTGCACATCACTATGGCTACTTTAGTTTCTAGTCATTCGTCACATTACCATAGGGTATTGTGTAATGGTTTTTGTATACAGTGACCTTGAAATGACCTATGTAACTACTTTATAGATACGTATACTACTTTATTATGAAGAAAGAAAGTTTGTTTTGTTCGTTTGAACCCATTTATCTCAGGAACTAGTGGTTCGAATCGAAAAATTAATTTAATGTTGGATAGTTAATTTATCGAGGAAGGCTATATTTTGCGTAAACTTTTGAGCCCGAAGCGAAAGCCGGCGTTCACATACCTGTTGTCTTTTTCTATTGTCTATTCATTTCTATTTTTAATCTAATTATCACGCAAAAATATCAGTTTTGTTTTTTAACCCAAAGGTTGACTGGTAGAGAAAGCCATGTACGCCCAATATTGTAGATTTCATTTCATCAGTTCATAAAATTAATAAATATTTAGCTTTTTTCTCAGGACAGCTTTTTTGGACAGAAACTGTACCTATTCATTAGCAAATCTTATGTACACGTGTTAGTTTTTGTAGTAAAAAACGATGGCACGGTGGAGCGGGACCCGTTGCACTCATTGGCTAGTATCTGTGGGTTCGAGTCCCGCAACAGAATAAAATAATTGAATAGGTTATATAGATGATTTTTCCGGGTTGTGTAGGTACATGTTTTATGTGTATGTGAGTTTACATGTTTGTAAACTTATCTACTTTACAGGAATAAATCCTAGTGTAGGACAAAAATTAAAAAAAATAAATGTAAATTCAAATATTTGTTAATTACTTTAGAAATATCACTACAGACCAGCGAACAATGTAACGATTTCCTCTCAAATAACAATTTGTAAATATGTTTCATAAATGCGATTGTCAATACGTTCGACAACAATGTATACCAGGAATTGTCAACTACACTATGTTTGTTTTTATCTTAACACATAAAACATATAAATATTTGTAAAACATGGGCAAATCATGTGAAGGCAAAAATACAAAATTGCGTCTCATACTTGAACAATAGACTGAAGATACAATACTGATTAAACTTTAAAAAAAAGAACTAAACAAAAAAAACCGCTTTTACAGTACGGCCGTCGGATCTTGGCGTCTCGCATCCATTGGGTACTCACGACTCTCACCAGGTCATTGGTCCACCTTGTAGGAAGATTTCTTTACGTGGTCACCATCCCAGAAACTTTTCTCCCCATCAAACATCTGTTCTGTTGCGTTAGCCTAGCATTAAAATAATAAAAGACGCATTTCCACATTTCAAACGACTATTGTACAGACAATATTACCAACTATGACAACAAAACAATGGCCAATCATCCGGCGCATACCGCCATATACAGCCGGACGGCCGGGTTGGGAAGCGAACCCGCGACCTTACGCAACAGTAACAATATGACGGAGATGAAAGCTGCTGATCTGTGAGCGTATCTCTCACGATGCGAGCACAATGCTACTTGTTAGCTGGTGAATGATAACTGCGGTAATAAGTAAGAAATGCAGAAGGTTTGACTAGTGAATGTTACTCGAAATGAAAGTCTGTAGCGACTGTAGAGATTTTTTATTTTTCATTAATACCTAATAGATTTGCACTTGACTTCTGAGGTTAAGTGACTTAAGGTCGAACTTTTAAACCAAGAGTGAATAGATTACTTCTGGGTAAACGCTTTTCATCGTCAACCACATCGTCGCTTTCCATCAGATGAGATAGCGGTCAAGCGCGAACTTATAATCAACTAGCTTTTGCCCGCGGCTTCGCCCGCGTACATAAAATATAGCCTATGTCACTCAGGAGTAAAGCAGCTTTCTATTGTTGCTAAAATTTTTCCAATCGGACCAGTAGTTCCAGAGATTACCTCCTACAAACAAAAAAATATAAAAACAAAAAACAAACTTTACCTCTTTATTATATTAGTGTAGATAAAAAAATCTCACCTGATGGTAAGCGATGAAGTGACCGGCGATGGAGCACGCTTGTCTAGAAGTAACCTATTCACGACTGACTTAAAGACCCCTTGGTTGTAGCGTTGCATCTATCAGGGAACACGGAACTCGGTCTCGGAATTCCATTCCTTAGCTATACGCATAATCAATGTATTACCAAAATATTTTATATGTAGAGTTTCGTAAGTGACGTTAAATTCAAAATGACTAACAGCTTATGTCGGATTAATCCAACTAATACTTTCATGCCCATTTGCCCAACGAATACTTCATCTAGCCAGCTTATGGAGTTTCTTGCCGATTCAACTCATAGGAAACAACCAATTTGGAACTGTGCACTAGCTTCTGATGTTTTACAAGTGCTCAAGTGCCTATGTGTACCTAATAAAATTTTTTCTTTGACTTTCCTTTGTCGAAAGTAACGTGTCAACAACAGTTTTTGGTCATAAACAACGCCCTGTAGAAATGAACTCAAAAATATTTGTCGAAATAATCTTTCGGTGACGCAGAAATAAAAAGTGGTGGAAGTGACATTAAGAGGGAAAGAAGCGGACACAAAGATATACAAAGAATTAAAAAATATAGTATTGTATTTGCACTTAAAACTACTCTTGTAGGTATCGAGAATGCGTTCACAACACAACAAAACAATCGCACACGCACAGCATTATTTCTCAATAGGATAAATCATTCTGTTCTTTTACACTCGAAAGAAAACCTCATAAACAATGTGAAAGCATTTCACAAGCAGTTCAGAATATGAAAAATGATTTGTTTTTAACATTTTAGTTTCTTTCGCCAGTTCAGTGCATGTGGCAGTTCAAAATACTAATGTTTTTAAATCACGCTACATGTCGACTGACTGAGATATTAATTTCCATTTCGTTTCATTATCTAGATTAGAAATTTTGTTCTATGGTTGAATGAAAAGATCAATTTAATAATCGCTGACCTTTCTAACTGATCAATGTCTTTCTCTTATTTTTTTTTTTAAGGTGACTATCTTTTATCTTTAATCAATTTAAGTATCTTTAAAATTATCGTAACATATAGTTCGTTTTTCAAATCCTAGACTACGATTTGACAACTTAAAATGTCAAACTCCAGAAAATTGGTAACATATTTCTAGAGTGTGACATTCTGAGTTGTCAAATCGTAGTTTAGAATTAAAAAACGAACTATAGTCTTGGTATAAAAAGGTTTCATCCTATTTTAGAATTTGGTCTACCCGTGTATTAAGTCTCATCCAAAAAGAATGAAAGAAAATGATTTTATTTGGCAGAAATAGATAAATATACCAGAAACATTTGTATTAAAATTTAAGAAAAAAGAAAGAAAAAGAAACATGTATAGTGCAAAATATGCGAGTTATGCGACACACATAATTTTAGCCGAAAGACATGAACCCTCAAGTATCGCTATAACATCCGTTCTGTGTGTCTCACATCCAGCGGATTCTCGCGACCCTGACTAGGTCATCGTTCTACCTTGTAGGAGGCCTTCCAACGCTGCGTCTTGCAGCAGGTCCGCGGTCGCCACGCACTGTGATGCGATTTACTTTCGCGTGAATATTAGCCGCGTTATTATTATATATATTACGTTACTATTATATAGCCTTTTTAATGTTCCCAGCATTAAAAAGGCCGATAATGATGATGATGAAATGGTCAAGGTTTGTGAATTCTAACATAATTATAAAACAAAATTCTTCATCGCGTATGTCTGTCTGTATTTTCGTGACAAACTTAGAAATCACTTTATGGATTTTTAATGCAGTTTTCAATAGATATGGTGATTGATTGACATACTTTTTATTGTACACCATAAATAAAATAACAATAAGAGAGTGGGAAAATTTTATCCTGAAAAGAGGATAATTTCAAAGGTTTCTTTCACTGGTAACGTAGGAACGGGGTGGGATGTTTGGTCAGTAAGAGTCTGACACTGTTTCGTCACTGGATGGTTTTTACTATAGTTTTTACCGACCAAAATAAAACTAAAACACATTTATACAATGGGCAGCCTTATCGCATTCTTCCAGGCAACCTGGAAAGGACAGTAAATGCCTGGACGAGATTTAATTGATTTGATTTGTCATTGGATTTTTCCCACCTTAAACAAATACTATTTTGCTAAGGAGACGGGTAATTTATTCAGATTCAAAGGTCGAAATTTCGAAAATCAAGACAAACGCTAAACCGGATGATCTCGGACAAACAGAGAGAGTAAAACAAGGCCACTCAGTAATTAGTAATTGCCACATCTGTTAATTTCCCAACTGCAGCAGATCCGCTGACATTGGCAGCGATTGTTATCGCTTGCTGCCATTCGTGCTGCTTGCTGGAGACGTTGACCTCGCCCACAGTTCTCACTGGTCAGCAGGGGCAGGGAACATGGTGATTTTGATAAGTAATCTAATATCGGTTTTTTATGGTGGCTATAAGTCATCCTAAGGTTGTCTGTCAGAGATTGCCCTGTGCGATAAGACCGCCCATTGTACACTTAGTTTTTATATTTGTATATCCTGTCCTCATTTTGGTGTGCAATAAAGTTTAAAATAATAATAATAATAATAATGACGAATCCTGTCCTTGGGCATAGCGGGAAACAGTGTCAGAGTCGTACTGACTAAACAATCTACCCCGTTCCTACTTTGCCCTTCGCACTGGGGCCAAGCTTTCCTTTGCACACAGAGACCCTGATCCCCAGTTAGCTTCGACCCTTTTCTAGAGTCCCTACGGTAAATCTAATATCGGTTAAAAATTTTGAACAGATTTTAGGAGAAAGCCACAACTAAATATATTTGCGGGAAAATATAATCAATCACAGAATGGCCTCTCTTAATATAATAGTAAAAATAAGTTAGGTACTCGTGTGGTCAGTGATGCACAGTTACGAGATAAGTGGTATTTATTTTTTATTTAATTTAATCTATATATCATATAGGGTAACTGGTAATTAGAATAAAAATTGTTTTTCTTTCTTTCTTTCTTTTTTCTTTCTTAGTGACCGATACTTTAACACGTGATTGTAGTTATGATAACAAACAACTTTTTTTGGGACCAAACCTGAAATCGCGCAAATTCAGTACCTACATTTTGAACAGTTCAGCAGATTTTTTTTTTTTGACATAATAAAAATCGAATCATCAAGTTTAGCAGATAAATAAGAAACCCATTAGGAAGGCCAATTCGAAATCGACAGAGCATAATTAGCGGCCAAGGAATCCTCGCAAATCCGCAGATTATATTCCTATAGACAAAATCAAAACATTATATATGCAATTATGCGTGGTTATATCTTCATTACAGAATCAAATGGTCACTCGGGGCGAGGAGACAGCGACCGGCTATCGTTATATAAGGCCATGTTCTTGCCAAATCAGCGATGGCTGGGGCAGCCGACGTGGAGGAAAGCTGGCGAAGGTCGAGCGTGGTGTAATGGTGGACGTTGTAATGTATCGGAATGTTTACGTCACATGTTATGATGTCTGCCGCGGGGAGTGCCAAGCAGAAGAGGAACTACAAACAGTTCCACTTTTTTTATGGTAGATAAAAATGATCGCATAACGAAACCCGCTCTTGGCTGGAGCGGGAAACAGTGTCAGAATCTTACTGACTGAAAAACCTACCCCGTTCCTTCTTTGCCTTAGTACTAGAGCCCCGGTGTAACGCTTTCGCACCAACCATCGGCCCCAGGAGGCACCGACCCTGTTTGCTATTTGCTGACTACTCCTTGAGGCGCGCGGGAACACCGGACGGCGAGCTACCCATTGCGCCTACGGTGGCCGGATATAGGCGGAAGTTCCACTTAAGCAATGATTCCTAGTTTTACTGAACCATCAGAAGTTGTTTTTCTTGAGATAGTCAAGATTTAGGCCCGTTTGTAGGAATGGTCTCGCAGATAGCTTATTACGTGGTCTGAAGCGAGGAGTGATAGGCTGTTACCTCCTTCTGCGGAGCAGTAGTGCCAACAAAGGAGTAGGCTGCATGTGTGAGGCAACGGCTCTCATGCCCTAGTTGCTGCAGGGATCCACATCATCCCTATTCTGGGCCTGCGGAAGGTGAGCAATGGGTAGCTCATCCTCCGACCGACTGGTAACTGTCCGCACCGGGCCCAAGTCGTCGACGGCGCGTATCGTTCTTTCCACGCGCCTCAAAGAGTTGTGAGCAAACCTCAGAGGCTTAGCTGGGTCGTAGTCTACTAGGGCCAAGGGATACCGCGCTTAGGTAGCCAGCCATTTAACCAGCTTTTCTTATGGTAGGTACCTTTAATAACGTCTTTGACAAATACTATAATATTGTTTTCCATGAGGTCATAGGCCTGTGAAATAATGAAGCGGCAAGCGTAAAACAAAAAGACATTTGTTAATGTCGACATTCACACAATGGAATCAATTAATTACAGTTAACTGACGGTGACTTTGATAGCTTTTTTTTTTAAATAAGCTTAAGTTATGTTAGTACTTCTTTACAGTTGAAATCCGGACGTCGACCCTGTCTTTAATTTTGCTTGAAAAATGGCAATACGGTGTAAAAAACCTAATTTAAACGTTCGCGTTGTGGTAAAGAATAAGCCGCGTATACGATTCTTTGGCTGGTTTTGTCTAATAGGTCTTTTGAGATCATACATTGCAGCTTGCTGTCCGATCGTCCGGTAACTATCCGGATCAAGCCCAGTCGTCGACAGCACGTACTGTTCCCGCGCGCCTCAAGGAGTAGTAAACCATATAAGGCACCCTGCAGAATGGTCGAAGCCAAATGGGGCCAAGGGTTCGCGTCTGAAATGAAGTCTCTGGCCTTTATACCAAGGCCAGAGACTCGGCCTGCCCTTGGGTGGAGCGGGAGATAGTGTCATATTTCTACAGATTAAACATAAACAACCTACCGTTCTTTTATGCTTTAGTTCCAGGGCCCTGGTGTTCCGCTTTCGCATCAACCCTTGGCCCCAGAAGGCTTCAACCCTGCTGGGCAACAAAAGGTTGGGATGGGGTAAGTTGTCTGGTCAGTAAGACTGTCACTATCTCCCGTTTTTGTCATAGGATGCTTTTTACCCACCATAATAAAATAAAGACCAAACATTCTTAAAAAGATAATTCTGGAATATGCATCTAGATTGCAATCTGACACAAAAATGTTCAAAATAAATTTTGTATTATTTTATCGCTCCTTTTCAGTTTTAAGATTACATTTACATGTACAACAACTATAAGGAAAAGTAAAATAAATAGTTAAGTAAAGTGTTATGAGCGGCGCGCATGAAATCACCTATATTTTATTTTTTTGTTAAGTTAGCGTGTGTAATAAGTGAAACTTAGGTTACAGTAATCTGCAGTTTGCATCTAACTCGGTCTCAGAGCCGTTTCCCTTTCTTGCTGTATAACTTCCGCAGTGCGTTACATACTTGAAGCATTTCTTTTTTTTTTATTTTATTCCGAATTTTATGTTATTTAAGACATAGGTTTTTAAGCAAAGCCAGAGGTTTGATCCATGTATCATCAAATGTCTAGTTTTCGGAAGTATTTTACCGAAACTTCTTTCGAACTCGAAAGAAGTTTCGGTAAAATACTTATAAAAAAATGATTGATAAGTTGTTACGGGAAGAAGCCATACCTGATGAGTGGTGCAACAGCTCTTTGGTGCCCATTTTTAAAAACAAAGGTGATGTGCTTGAGTGCAACAACTATAGAGGAATAAAGCTAATGTCACATACCATGAAAGCCTGGGAGAAAGTGATTGAGAGAAGGTTGAGAGAAGAGAGTGAAATTTCACAGAACCAATTCGGTTTTATGCCTGGTCGCGGCACAACGGATGCCATTTTCGCTATACGCCAGCTGTGTGAGAAATACAGAGGTGCACATAAAAACTTGCACATGGTATTCGTTGACCTCGAAAAGGCATACGACCGGGTGCCTCGTGAGGTTCTGTGGTGGGCCCTTAAGGAGAAAGGTGTGCCTGGGAAGTATGTTCAGTTGATCCGAGCGATGTACAGTCGATGCAGTACCCAAGTCCGGTCTACAGCGGGCACCACTAGCAGCTTCAATGTGGCTGTCGGCTTACATCAAGGGTCGGCTCTCAGCCCTTACCTCTTCCTGATGATAATGGACGCTCTTACGTCGGACATTCAGGAAGAGGCTCCCTGGTGTATGTTGTTTGCCGATGACATTGTGCTGGTTGCCGAGAGTGGCCTAGAGGTCCAGAATAGATTGGAGGTGTGGTGGCACAGACTGGAGAGTGTTGCCCTGAAATTAAGCAGAACTAAAACGGAGTACTTGTTCTGCGACTTCGGCGGTCTCTCCGGTCCTGTAGCTTTAGCTCTCGCCGGAACGCCCATACCAATCTGTTCCGACTTTCGGTATCTCGGGTCGCTCGTCCAAGGCGATGGTGAGGTAGACCGAGACGTAACGCATCGGATCAACGCAGGATGGATGAAATGGCGACAGGTCACGGGAACAACTTGTGACCCACGGATGCCCCTGAAGTTGAAGGGTAAAATTTACAAGTCCGTGATAAGACCTGTCATTCTGTATGGATCAGAATGTTGGGCTGTTAAGAAGATGGATGAAAAAAGACTGCATGTAGCGGAGATGAGAATGTTGAGATGGATGTGTGGTGTGACGCGAATGGATAAAGTAAGAAATGAGTATATTAGAGGAAGTTTGAAAGTGGCGCCAGTGACTGAAAAGTTGAAACGAAATCGTTTGTCTTGGTATGGCCATGTAAAGAGGAGAGATGAAACGCATGTTACGAAAAGAGTTTTGAGTTTACACGTAGATGGATGGAGAGGAAGAGGGAGGCCGAAGAAGAGATGGATGGATTGTGTGAGAAGTGATATGAAAGAAAAGGGAGTTAGTGATAGTGTGACGGGTGACAGGACAGAGTGGAAGAAAAAAACATGTTGCGCCGACCCCAAGTAATATGGGATAAGGGTAGGATGATGATGACTTATAAAAAAATGATTATGTGCCCAACTGGACACATAATCATTTTTTTCTTTTTAGCATATGGTGCAGCTTATCTACCTGTAAAAAATGTGATACTAGGATATAGATTTAAGTGAAGTTTTGCAGTAATTTTAAGTTTTAACAGTTGTTTTATTTGAGCCTAATAAAAAAATAAAATCAGAAGTTATCGGTATTTGAGTTAGGTCACTCTTAATTATTTCGTCAAACATTTTTGGTATTTGAAGACAAGTTGATTGCCCTTGATAATAAAAGATTTGCACAACACCCAAAAGTTTTCTGATTTCTGAACCTTAACTTATTAAATATCATTGAATAAATATTCTAATTTGAAGCTGGTATCCATGAGAAAATGGCGGAAACATCTTATTTATTCTGATTTGAGTAAATATGTGTGTTTATTGTACGTGAGATGGGACTTAGTTGAGTGTTGGCAATTACTTGAATGCTGATGGCGACCACATATTTGATGAACTGGACAAACAATTGATAAAGAATGCTGGCTCTTGGTATATATTTAATTAAGTAAGTTGTAAGCCTTGATATTTTGCAGTAAATACGCGGCAATCTTGATTGCTTCATACTTGGTAAGTAATTTTAGAATTTCATTGACATCCGAGTAAATTAAATACCGAATGACTTACATACTGACAAACACAAGTGTATTAAGTTAGCCAAGTATTGCATTGAGCATTTTAAAGCCCGGTACAGGCTGCTGTAGCGTAGCGTGTTTTAATTTAATGTAACTAAGTTTTATGGGAATTCAGTTATGCGCGTGAATAGAGTATTTCAACTATGTGACTAAGCTACAATGCGCTCCAAATGACAATAGGATTTATTGCCATGTAGTATCGTCACGATTTACTGCCAAATCGAGGCAAGAAATAAAAAATTAATTACCTATTTACGAACTGTGAACGAAAAAATTTTAATCAGAATCCAGTTTTTCATGTTCACTTATCTCTGAATTCTTCAATTTTGCCTTTTTTTCGATTTGTTAGTACGGCGTGACGTCACATCCTGACAATCAATCCTATTCGCATTTGGAACGCATAGTATGTGCTTTGTTTGTTTGTGCGCTGCATCTACACTTATGAAGACTCTTTTCATGTTCCCTTTAATGTTGCGTTAGAACAGTCTACACACGGCTTAAAATTAAGTTCAAATCTAAAACGTAAGTTAAAATTAGTTTTACCATTAATAGGTATACCACGTGGTCGTCATCGAATAAGTTTTTTGTTTCGGGATAACGATAGTGACATAAATTTAAAAACACCGAAAAAAAGTAATTTGCAAGTCTCTTTATTGTAAAAATATTTTGCATAACACTAAACTTATTCAAACTAAATTTCGCAATCGCATATGCTGTTTCTTCCTCTAACTATTTATCATTTAAAAATAAAACTTAACTCCTCAATCATACAGTTTATATTAGCTTGCAAAAATACGGTTATCTCAACGTGATTTTGGCGCAAAAGAAAAAAAAAAGAAATCTGTTGTGCAAGTAAACAAACGATTTGTTCTTATTAACTCCGCCTGGTGGCGCTAGTGACCCAGATACGGGATTTCGGTTTGAAACTCATGACGCAACAGCACGCAGGCGGTACGGAGCGCTTGGAAAAACTGTGGAGCCTCTATAACGACTTGTTTTATTGTGTTTTTTGTCCTAGTCCATCCGTTAGAGTGGCCCGGTTTACATAGATAGTTAAGTGTCATCTAAATCTCAATGTTATACTACATAACTGGGCTTGGATAGTGAGCGGGCTTGCGGACGGTGAGCAATGGGAAGCTCCACGTCCGGTTGTCTGGTAACAGTCCGGATTAAGCCAGTCGTCGACGGCGCGCTCTGTTCCCGCTTCAATGACGCCTCAAGGAGTTGTCAGCAAATGGAGAGGCCCAATAGTAGGACCGATGCCTACTTGAGCCCCGGTCCAGTTTTTGAAAGGAAGGTCCGACCTTGGGTAATGAAGGCTAAGAAGGAATGGGGTGGGTCGTTTAGGCAGCAAGAGTCTGACACTGTTTCCCGCTAGTTATTTAATGACTTTTTCCACCATAAAAATACTACATAACTAATATTCAAAATAAATCTATATCCAATTTTATCCATGTGATATCCCTTTTTATGGACGCTTGTGTGGGTCACTTTTATACAACAATACGTATAAAGTCATTTGGACTTTCAGATCGCTGAAAACGCGAGTTAGCAGTTTGAAATTATCGACATTATGAACTTTTTATGAAAACTATTTGTTTTGTTTATTATGATTGATAATATAATAATAATATATTTATTTTTCAGACAAAGGTCCATAAAGGTCCATATATTGTGATAATTGCTTTTGGAATGATTTATTTCTTTTTTATGAACTAATTGACTAATTTTATTAAAAGGATTTCATTATTATACTAACGTAGTTTTAAGTTTCAGTCACTGGCGTAATATCGACGTTGATATAAGTTATTTTTATAGGTGTGTGTGTGTGTATGTTTCAATAATTATAGTATTACGTTTTTCAATAATAATAAATCTCATAGAGACAATAGTGTTGTTACTCGTTTAGATAGTCATCATCTTCTTGTTCCGTTCCGCACACGTATTTTTTTCCATTCTATCTTGTCATCTATCACGCTATCACTAACTCCCATTTCTTCCAACTTCTTACACAATGCTAGAAAGTTGTTCGACTTCATGGCCCAGATCCATTGATCTCTTTTGATGATACGAGTTTTAGGGTACGATGGGACTGACATACGCTGTGCGTTATAAAAGTAATTAATTTAAAAAAAAAATAAGTAAAATAAACTTCTTACACAATCAATTTTTCACTAAATCTGTAAAATCTAATGCAGCTTATTAGAGATTTAAAATGTATAAATTCATGAAAATTGTATTTCAACATTAAAAGTCATTAATCAAAAATTAGCTTAATTAGTTACTTTGATATTAATATCTCACATTATTTATCAGATCAATCAACTTTGAATTAGCAAATGCATAAGTTTCTAAATCACTCGCATTTAGGGTTGCCAGGTTATAAAATGCAAAGGCTGGACTACGCACTATACAAGGCCGAACAATTTGCCCTAAAAGCCGGACATGTTTTTTTTTTTATTGCCAAACATAATGTTTTTACAGCTGGGCTGTTGAAAAAAGTATTTATACGTGATGTAAAGTTCGGATGAGATCGAAGATAGAATTTGCGATGCGCGGGCCGGAAGACAGTTTGCTCTCCGCTCGCCCTTGTCCCTTCAGGTCGGGCGTTCGTCTGACCATCGTCGTACGAATCGCCACTCTGACAAAAAGCCTGACAAAAGCCGGACAGGCGAAACACGTACATATTTGGCCGGACGCGACCTCAAAAAGCCAAACATGTCCGGCTAAAGCCGGACACCTGGCAAGCCTACTCGCATTACATGTAAATTCAATATAAATCACGAATTAACTTGAAACCATATGTTTCTCGAACTTTAACCATTATTCTTCTTTGTACAAAGCTTGCGTCGTATAACATCGAAAAGCCTAAGGTAGAAGTTTAATAACTAACAGAAACACTCGAACATGAAAAGTAGGTAAGAAAAAACCTGATAGAAAAATGTTAGGAAGGAAAAAAGGAAATAATGGTGCGTTGGTTTACAAAATGAGAAAAAAAACGTAATGCGTCAAAAGCGACCAAAAAAACAAGGACATGAAGACGATAATCCTCTTTGGAATATTATGAAGAAATACCACAATGAGCAATAACGATATAGTTAAATAAAAATCACACAGTTTAAATTAGGTTATGGTGATCGCAATTATTATGTTGTTTATTCATTTAAGTACTATATTATGTGTTGCGTATGTTCTCCGCACCGCTAATTTCAGACGTTGACATTATTCTGTTTTGCTTTTAGTATATTCATCAGGATAGCTTACATGTAGGTATATTACATAGTTAGCTACGGTATAAATTAATAAAAATAAATATTTTTACGTGTATGACAGAAAATGAAAAAGAACACTAGCACTAAAATAGCGTCTGTGTTTTAAAAATGCCATGCCATAAGTGAAATAAAATAATTTCGAATTGAATTAAATAGAATTATCTATTTTATTATGTACATTATTTCACTCTGATTACGTCTACACTCTTTAGTTAAATTAAACCACGGTTCGCAGTCTAACTCTTAACCCACATTAACTTTAATTTCCCTTTTAAATGACGTACGACTATTAAACCTACAGTTAAGTCAGAACTGAACATTTCTCGTTACGAAACAATTAAATAACAGTCTGAGCACAAGTCGGGTAATAAAATGGTATATAGGTGATTAGGTAAATAATGGTATGTTGCCATTCGGCTATTTAAAGAAAAAGTCTTGAATTAAACATACTTAGGAAGTGATGAATTCCTGCGGATAAAGTTAGCTATCTATATCTTTTGTGTATATTGACTTGATAGATCGAATTGTGTTCAATTGCAGAATTGTACCAACTGTTTATCAAAATCAACTTGTAAAATGTATTTGTGTTAATAAAGCTTTTTTATTTATTTATTTATAGATAATGAAATAATTACAAGTATGACTAAAATACCAGAAAAACCATTTGTGAAGTTATAATTTTTTCCGAAGTGTTTTTTGGCAAACCACGACAAGTTACAAAATTCTTGCTAATCAAATAGAAAGCCTGCTGATAACTACGTCGAATGCGATATTTTAAATATTTCCAAACTAAGATTGGAAAGCGAATCACATTAGTTTATTCGAAATTAAATAGCTAACATAAAAGTAATCGCTTCAAGTTTATATAACGATACTTAGCACACGTTTTATTTGCACAATGTTTGGTAAAAGTATATCTTGTGTAACGCACAGATCCACTCGAGGACATTGTTCATTTAAATTCATGCTCAAAGTTTGAGGCTCAACCAAAAAATCAATTTCGTAACCAAAATCTGTAAATTGTACATATGAATTAACCTTGTCCTGACGTATTATGATTAATTTATGGTGGGTATTTTAAAATCTGATGGTTGGTACTCACTCTTGAGCGCCCACAGCTGCCTCTCCATCAACCCGTCCACGTACTCCTGCATCTCCACGCGACACTCTCCACTGACGGTCTTCTGCAGCTCAGACCACTGCTTCACCAGGATGTCAGCGTCAAATAGCCGCAGCATGTTCTCGATTCCCATCAGATCTGTCATGTCCACGACGTCTCTCTTCAACGCATTCCTGGACTCGTTCACAGTGTTCCTGATGGAATCACTCAGTTTACTCAACACATCCTTGTTCGGTTTCGAAGTCGTTTTGTCCGTGGGCTTGGTGGTGGTCTTCACAATATGTTGCACATTGTGAGACTTCTCGGTGGTCGACAGTTTCGCTTCAGTCTTGATCTCACTGAAGTCTGCGAACGACAGCCCGTCATCGTCCGCGAACACGTCGAACGCATCCTGTGTCGTAGGTTTATCGTTTCGACTCGAGTTCGGAGGACTAGGCTTGGCGAGGGAACCGATCAGGTCGGAAGCCAGGTCCTCGTCGAGACCGCCTTTAGCGGATCCTTTCTTGATGCTCTGAAAAGCGTCGATCAAAGCACTCCGTAACTTCTCCTCGCGCGCACTCTCCCTGCTGTCGGGAAGTTCTACTGCATTTACTAAAACTAACGCACTTAACAAAACTATCACTAGGGGAGACATATTCGAAAAAAAATATTTTAATTTTTTTTTCAAAGTTTCACTCGCACATGCTTATTAGTACGATCACTTGTGCCTCAAATATCGGAATATGTTTGTGTATGGTGTTAAAGGTGCGCGCGCGGCGTCATAGTCGGGGCGCGACTGCGCAGGCGCGAGGCGATGACATAACGCCGTTACGAAGTCACTGCGGCACTTTCACTGTCGGCGACGGCGCGCGCGCAGGTGATCGCCGCATCCTTGTAGGGCGGGCGATGCGTGCCGCTGATCCACTTTGTATTGGCCAACTTATTAGTTAACTTGTTATAATTAAAATATGTTTAATAAAAGACGAGCGTATATGACTGTCCTACTGACTCGATTGTGTCAAGGGCGCCTAACGTACGTAAACCGTAATCCGTTTGAGGGGCAGTTTTCAGTGTGGATTCAAAATTTGACGAAAAATATTAAGCATAGTCTCCGACATAACGAAGTACTTTTACAAAACAAAGGGATCTCTACATAACATAGCTTTTAAGCTCGAACAAATGTTTTCAGCGTTCTACATAACTTTTTTTTTCTTGCGGACCAGACACCACACAGAAACAGGAGATCCTGCTTTATGGTAGAGGGGGAAGGCATGTCAGATTTTTATTGAATACCTTCACTGGTCCATTGAGTAACAGGGACACTCTTTCAAAAATCCCGTATTCCTTTTACATTTATATTTCAACAAATATAATATTTACAATTTGCAGTTATAAAAGATTTATTAAGCTCTAAACGTTAAATTCTTCACTCTCTGTAGTTCTTATTTCACAAGAAGCGTAAAACTGGCGCTGTAAACATTGATTGGCAGTTGAATGTTTGTGTGGTATTGATGTCGTATTGCGGGAGCTCTCTGATGTAACAAGAGGTGTCGGTTGCCAAATTAGCTTGAATGAACAGCGTCTCAACATTAATTCTTCCATAGATTGAGCTACCAGTGTTGTCGTAATCAATTGGTGAGTTTCTTGAAGATTTAATTAATGATACGGTCTATTTGCACCATGATCAGTCTATCATTAAAAGTGGATCATCATCATCAGCCTTTTTTAATGTTCCCACTGCAGGGACACAGACCTCCTCTCTAAGAGAGGGGAATGGGCCGTAATCCACCACGCTGGCCCAGTGCGTGTTGGTGGATGTCACATGTCTTCGAATTTTTGGTTCTAGGACATGCCGGTTTCCTCACGATGTTTTCCTTCACCGTTTTGAGAGCAGTGGTTATGAAATAAATTACACAAATTAATGCGCCTGGCTGGATTCGAACCCGCGACCTACAACTCGTAAGTCGGGTCGTCAGTCGCCACTACTGTTCTTGGTTAAGGCTTGATAGGGTACGCAAATAAATCAGAGCCTCCTTTAAAGTTGCACCCATAGGAGATGAGAAGTCAGGAAGACGTATGCGTTGATTCTGACGTGTGATAAGAAGGAACGAAGAGTACCTACTGGGTACTCTTCGTTCCTAAGAAGGCTTTAGCTATCCCGGAAAGGAAAAAGGTAGAAAATGCCCACTAGCTACTAGATGTGCTGAACAACCGTATCCAAAAACCATAGCTAAAGAGAGGTCATCAAGATACTGACAACCCACCTACCATGGATAAAAAGTAAACAAACTGGTAAAAAATAAACAAACTGGTAAAAAATCAAGTACATACAGTTTAACACTATACATATAGATACATAAATGTATATATACTAAAATATAGACAAGAAAACAAGTGACGACTACAATTAATACTGACAGAAAAGAAATTAATTACAAGGGCAAGTAATATTTAATAACCTAACAATAAAAGGGATTAAGTAGCCGCTAAATCAAAGAGAATTGGGTTATATAATCATTGCCTTAAATGGAGGTAAGCAATGCAGGCACCTGTAGAGAGAAGTTCTTGCAGTATAGTTCTTGAAAGAGAGTATGAGGAACGTTAGAGTAGACCAACAGCTAGATGAGGTGGACCTGTGAACTTTTAAAATGAAAAAGTAATGTACGAGTAAACAAGTACATTAGTGACATTATTTATTTGATTCTTTTACGTCACTGATTTGGTATCTACATTATTAATGAAAAGTAGATACATTACATATTATGTTAGTTCCTTTCACTTTCAGTAGCAGCTAATGTTTATCTATTAGTGTAATCTATATGTCCAACAGTAGACGTCCTTTGGCTGTGTTTGTGGCTCCGGCCTCCTGACCTGTGAGTCTCGCATTCACGGCATTCTTGCGATTCTCACCAGGTCATCGGGTTCTAACATTGCGTTTTCCGGTTCGCGGTCGCCACTCTAGAACTGCCCACTGGCTATGTCGGTAACTCTGGATCTCCTGCGGATGTCTAGTCTAGCTGTAGTATATAAGCTTTTGCCCGCGGCTTCGCCCGCGTGGTGTTGGGATTGGGGTTTCCGGGATAAAAAGTAGCCTATTTCTTATTCCGGAGTGTATCCTATGCCTGTGCCAAATTTCATCCAGATCCGTACAGCTGTTTTGGCGTGATTGAGTAACAAACATCGTAACTTTCGCATTTTAATATTAGTAAGATTAATAAGATAACAAAAAACATCAAAGCTTCTTAAATATTGATTACATAGAATCATCCCAATGGCCGTAACGTCCAAGTGAACGACTTTAGCGTCCTGAACTGTATAATGCGTAATCGTTGAGTAGTTAAAGTGTAAACCGACCGTTTATATGACTCTTACGTCTTCTAGTTCCAACAACTTTTACACGTCATAAAAGTGATGCAAAATCTGAAAAGTGCACAGTCATCATGACTTGCATATATCAACATGTTTCATTTGCATTACAACACTAGTGTTAATTTGCAACCAGAGGCGGCGTAAGGCGTGGGCGACGTGGGCGACCGCCCACGGCCTCGCGGTCTAAGGGGCCTCGCGCCTCGAAGGTCTACGAACGCAAATCATCATCATCATCCTACCCTTATCCCATATTACTTAGGGTCGGCGTAACATGTTTTTTTCTTCCACTCTGTCCTGTCACCCGTCACACTATCACTAACTCCCTTTTCTTTCATAACACTCTTCACACAATCCATCCGCCTCTTCTTCGGCCACCCTCTTCCTCTCCATCCATCTACGTGTAAACTCAGAACTCTTTTCGTAACATGCGTTTCATCTCTCCTCTTCACATGACCATACCAAGACAAACGATTTCCTTTCAATTTTTCAGTACCTGGCGCCACTTTCAGACTTCCTCTAAAATACATCATCAACTCTCATCATCTCTCACTTATTGAAGAACAAAGCTAACCACATCCATCCACTTTCAATATATTCCACAGTTCAACTGGTATTCCATCTGGATCAATGGCTTTACCATTCTTCATTCTATTTACTGCTATTCTGACTTCATCCATACGAACCATTCTTACAATTTACAAACCCTACATTACCGCGAATGCAAACATAGAGATATTTTGTCATTTAGCAATAAATAATATAAAAATCGGCTAGGAAATATCTGGCAATACCTCCGGTTGCCTGACCACTTTTGTCGCGTGATTGATGCCTACCTATCGGTCAGGTACCTATATCATTAACCCTTATAACCAGGGAGAGGAGAAATGACGACAGATGACATATTGTGTTCCGCAGGGATCGGTACTACGACCATCCTTGTGGAACATTGGGTACGACTAGGTGCTGCGCGGCTATTTTCCTGACGTCGTTCGGTCCTAGCACAGGGAGAATAGTACCAGGCGGCGGCCGAACTAGCGACACGCGGCGTTGCGATAGTCATTGGCAGGATTCAGCAGTGGGATTCGAGGTAGCGCTTTACAAGTCCAAGGCCTTGTGTTTCCACGGCCCTCGGAACAAGTCGCCAACGGGTTTCCAGCTAATGGAGGAGTTCGCATCGGCGTCGGAACTACAATGAAATACCTGGGATTCGTCCTCGACAGCTGGTGGCATTTTGAGTTTGACGAGTTTTCCGACGTCTGGCTCCCAAACTGAACCGGACTGAGGCTACTCTCAAGAGGTTCCAGCCGAACTTTGGGGGTGCAGACATAGGAGATGTCGTAGGTTCTACGCAGGAATCGTTCGATCCTTGGCCCTGTATGGAGCGCCAGTGTAGGCGCCGTCGCTGCAAAAGCAACCGAGGGCCCAGCTTATCGCATTTCAGTGGGTCATGGCAATACGGATGGTGCAGGGATACCGCACGAGTTTCTCGTGAAGTGGCACGTCTCCGTAGGATCTGGAGGCAACAGTCCTTGCACACATTCACGATTTGTGCGTGGAGATACAAAGATATACGTGGGATGTCATTGTGTTATGACGATAGCGACTGTCGCAACTCAGTTCTGGGCACGCCATAATACTGGTGGTAAGTCCCCTCTTTGAGGCCTGGCTGAGAAGACCTCACGGCGTCCTCACATTCCGCATGGCGCAGGTTCTTACCGGACATGGTAAGTTCGGGAGGTATCTGCACTGGATTCGTGAGGAAGTGTCGCCCGAGTTTCGCCACACGGTGGAGCACACGGTAGAGGTATGCCCCGCTTGGGCTGGGCACACTTGGCATTACGCCCCAGACGCCGATTCCGATCCCGATTTCTGGCCACTGCGCACCGTTCGCGTTGGTGCGTAAAAATTCGAGAATAAAAAATATGTTTCTACGAAAAATCGGTCCTTTTGCATCGTCCTTCAGGGGGCCTCGCAAAATATATCTTGCCCACATAAAAATTTGGTCTTGCCCCGCCACTGTTTGCAACAAAAGTATAAGAAAAGGAGGGATGAATGGTATGTTACTAAATGCTATATATAGCTATGAGTATAATACATATTGTGGATGGATGGAGAGGGAGAGGGAAACTAAAGAAAATATGGATGAATTGTGTGCGAAGTGATATGAAAGAAAGAGAAGTTAGTGATAGCGTGACGGGTGACCCCAAATAAAACGGGACTAGGACTAGAAAATCCATCTTCTTGCCCTTGTCCCGTTTTATTTGGGGGGAAAAATACTATAGTGTCCACAATATAGTAATTTTCACAAAAATTACGACAGTCTTCCAATTCGTACGAGGTGATTAGTATTACAAGTATAGTAGAATTTCGTTAAGTCTGCGCGCGGCCCAAAAAGAAACTAATCGCCGTCATCTTGACATTTATGTCAGGTGTCAAGAGAATGTTTTGTGTTTTTAATAGTTTCCAAAGTAAATAATCGTCATTATTATACAGAAAGTGATTAAAAGTGTTGACAAGGATATTATCTTGAAAGGCAAACGTGCTTGTTAAGAGAAATTAGAAAATATCGTGCCTATGATCCCATTTTCCAAAGTTGGACCATTTGTCAAATATTTTTTTCGGGTGACCAGGACAATAAAATTTCCCTGAGTATTCGTACCCGAGCAGTGCCTGGCAGATAAACAGAGTTTGTTGGAAATGGACTGTACCATGTATTTGAATCTTAATCAAGTGACTACCATGACGATATGAATTCCAACTCTTCGATAAATTCTCAAGCATAGATTCTGATGAAGATATTCAAATGAAAAAAAATTGACCCACTCCAGGACCTTTGCTACGCCAAATTTAAAAGTGCTGCGAGATACTCATTAATTTTTGAAGTACAAAGTTCTCATGACTATTTTATAATAATATTACCTATGTGAATAAAAATATTTATAGTCGATTTGTGTAAATACCAGTTGAACACGATATAAATAATAACATTTCTTTATCTAAAATTCTGTTTAATTTTATACATATTCGCATTACTATAATTCGCAGGACCGTTCATTATGGCGACAATTAGGGGAGGCCTATGTCCTCACATAGGCTTACCCTAATTGTCGTATACACCGTTAAATTTTGGTTGTTTTAATCCCAAATAGGATCGATCCCTTACATGAAACACTATCGATTGAAAAAGTAAAGTACTTTTTTTCTAAATCTCGTATTGATATACGCATTTACAAAATTCATTTCTTTAAGTAAACGAGTCTATGACCTCGTAAATGGTTGTCGGTAACAACCTGTAGGTCATTTAAATGGCCCAGCCCAGCAGAGATCAATTTCGAACGTGCGTAAATTAATTCGATTTAAAAAAAGCACTTTATTATTCTAACTTCATCAATCGATTGTCTTTCATGTACCGCATCGATCCTTTAAGGGATTTAAAATGATCCAAATTTAACGGTGTATAATTTTAGAAAAAATGAACATATTAAAATGTACCTAAGTAATAATATGTCATGAAATGAAATGCATTTCCCATTATTGATTTCAAAATGTATTTCTTGAGCAAAATTGTTTACTTTCTTTTAAGTTAGTAAGATTTTTGATTATATGAGGGAAAGTAGATTAATACACTGGCAACATTAAGCACGCCCCCAGCCACGCGCAGAGTTATCGTAATCCAACTCTAGGTAACAAGGTTATGTAAAAAGAAGCAATGTGGATTATGACAGATGCCATAGACAACGCATGTAATTTTCACTGAGACCAAGGCTTTTTGCCCAGTGTCTATGGTGTCGTTGACTGACTAATTGTTGTATTTTGTGTGGTTGTATTATGTGTGTATGTATGTGCGTCTAGTTTGGGCCGAATAAAAATTGTTTTTCTTTTCTTTTCTTTCTTTTCTTTTCTTTAGGTAATTGGATTAGACTTTAGTATAGTATCGCACTTAAACACATAGTATAACATAGAATCAGCCCTTTAATGTTCTCGCAGCTGGCACTCAGGCCTCGTCTTTGGGTAATGAGGAAAAGAGAGAATGAGGAAATGTACCGTAATCCACCAGGGGCCCAGTGCGAGTAGGTGGATTTTACATGTCTTCGAGTTTTTAGTTCTAGGACCTGCCTGTTTCCTAACGATGTTTTCCTTCACCGTTTTGAGAGCAATGATAATAAAATAAATTATTCAAAGTAATGCGCCGGGCTGGGTTTCAACCCGCGACCTATTTCGTAAGTCGGGGACGTTACCACTCGGCCACCTGTGCTCCAAATAAACACTTAAATACATGTTTATTTGTAAATCTAGGTCGTAGAGGAGGCTCTACAGGCAAGTCTGTAAGAACTAACGAGAGGATTGCGAAACCCCTCGAGTAGTTATACTGAGTTGTTTATTATAACTGCCTCCATTGGTCTAGTATTATTCGTAGCCTGTATTAACCGAAGTTGAGCTAAATGTATACTATCATTATATAGAGGCAAGATTTGTGTTTTCATTCTTACATAATTAATACACTCAACGGTACTGGATCAATATTATAAAAACAAAACCAAATAGGCTACTAAACAACATAAAAATAAATACAAAATATGAATTAGTAGATCCTGAAAATAAAGCATATTTTTAGCGTTTGCTGAGGCGCAAACTGATGATTTTTTCGCAATAATTAGAAAAAGGTGCGCCTCGCTGTTAAGGCGTGTGCGTGGCAGCCCGAATGGTATTCTGAGTACATTGTCCCAGCGGTGGGACTCACCAATGCTAATGAGGTGGATGCGATTGCACGCCAGCGGGCCCTCATATGTATAACTAGCTGTGCCCGCGACTTCGTCCGCGTGGAATAGTTATTTTGGGCATCATATTTATTTTTGCAAACAACCTCTTCAGCTTTATAAATTATAGCTGTTACCTACGACTTTGCCCGTGTCAATTTCTGTTATTATTATTTTTTCGACAATTTAATTTTTAAAAGAACATAATTATCTAAAACTACTTTATAGAGCTACACCCCCCCTTGGGCATGCCATAATCTCGGCGGTAAGTCAAAGAAGGGTCTTTGAGGTGTGGTTGGATAGACATCACGGTGTCCTCACTTCCGCATGACGCAGTTTCTCACCAAACATGCCAAGTTCAGGAGATTCCTGCGCCGGATTCTTGCAGAAGAGACGCCCAGGTGTCGCCACTGTGTGGCCAGCCCGAAGCACATGGTGGAAGTGTGCCCCGCTTGAGAAGACCATAACTGTGTCCTCGTGGGGGTGATCTACGGGGGCGACGTCTCGCGCCGGGCCTTGATTCAGGCCATGGTCCGCAGCGAAGAAGAATGGCAAGCGGTCGCCTCCTTCTGCGAAGCAGTACCTAATGCTCGTAAAGGAGGAGGCCGACTGCATAAGGCAAGGGCAACAGCGCCCTCGCCGTAACCGTCGCCGCCGCGATTCCGACGATATCCGGCCACCGTAGACGCTGACTTGCGGACGGTGAGCAATGGGTAGCTCGCCTTCCGGTTGTCTGGTAACAGTCCAGGCCGAGACCAAGTCGTCGACGGCGTGCACTGCTCCCGCGTGCCTCAAGGTGTTATCAGCAAACTGTGGGGCCCTTCAGGGTCGAAGCCTCCTGCAGCCGAGGGTTGGTGCGAAAGCGTTATACCAGGGTTCTGGGATTATTCCCAGAGAAACAACCTACCCCGTTCCTCCCTTGCCTTATGGCAAGGGAGGAACGGGGTAGGTTGTTTAGTCAGTAAGAGTCTGACACTGTTTCCCGCTCCGCCCAAGAGCGGGATTCGTCATTGGATTATTTTTACCTACCATTAAAAAAACCCCTCCACGCCGCCCGCAAGCAACCCTTCTCCCCGCCCGCCGGCCAGGCGCAGCGTCATATTTTGCATATCATGCGGCGCGTGTGAATTTTATATCGGAGTTATTTTAAAATTGTAATATCTTCTAAGACGTCCATTGAAAATAAGTGATGTCAAAGACAATTTTGTTCACAATTACATACTTTTAATCAACATCACATTTATTTGGATAAAGTATAATATTATTATGTTGATACAACTCTAAATAATTGGTAATAATAATGCATTAATTTCGGCCAGATTTGATTCCCATAAAAACGGTTCTAGTGAGTTAATCTTAAAAGATAGACATATACTGTCGCGGACATTTTTTTTAGATCATTTTAAGAGGAATAATTCTTTCATACATATTTTTTTGGTATCTTGAACCGTTTTCGCAGCGCACGCAATGGAAGCCCTCAATTTTACCCGTTTTTTCCACATTTTCCGTTGTTTCTTCGCTTCTATTAGTCACAGCGTGATGTTATATAGCTTAAAGCCTTCCTCAATAAATGATCTATTCAACACAAAAAGAATTTTTCAAATCGAACCAGTAGTTCCTGAGATTAGCGCGTTCAAACAAACAAACAAACTCTTCAGCTTTATAATATTAATAATATAGTATAGATTTATTTACACTTGACTTGTTTAATTTATTATTTTAATTATTTTAATTTCTATATATATTTTGACAATTTCTTTTCGTATATTATTTGACTTGAATTCACTTATATGTAATGTAATGCAATGTATGTAATGTAATGTAATGTTATGGATTTTTATTATCTGAATTGAATTGAATATGAACTATTTTAATACTTACTTTTTTTTTTAAATTATAATCACTATTTTTAACAGTTAAACTTTTTTCTACATATTTTTAGCTACCCTTATCAAATTATTTTCTTTTTCAGTTACAGAATAAAAGTTCTAAGTAGGTTTGATCATTTTACCGCCTCAAACGTTAATAAGAATATTTGTTCCAAACGGGAATTGAACCACACGTAGCGTGTAATATGATTTCTTTTTTTATGTTAGGTAAAAATCATCCAATGATGAATCCCGCCCTTGGGCGGAGCGGATAACAGTGTCAGACTCTTACTGATTAAATAAGGAACTTCATACTAGGACCAGAGCCTTCCTTTCAAACACCCTTGGGCTCTAGTTGGCTTGACCCTACTGCAGGGTCCCTACGGTTGCTCATAACTCCTTGAGGTGTGCGGTAACAGTGCACGCCATCGACGATTGGGATCAGACGACCGGACGGCGAGCTACCCACTGCTTCCCGTCCGCAAGTCCGTGCCTACGGTGGCCAGAATATGATTTAAATTTTTAAATACCGTCATTAGAGACACAATAGGTGTGCGAACGCCCGCGTTTGCTTGGGGTTTGAGTAAAAGAGTGTCCATAAAGTATCTTGCACATTTGTTCTCCATTGAGATTGGAATGTGCGATTAGCGTCATTATTCTGGCTGCCTAATTCTCGAAAATTCAAATTGCCCATAGAGTTTACATTTGAAACAAATACTTACTAACTACTATACTTTTATTTTTAAATGAATAAACTCAAAAAGTACCTAATTCACTGGTTTGAAAAATTCTTTCACAACTCACTGTTACTCACTGGCTGTATTTACTACTATCACGCGGGCGAAGCTTGTAACACAAGCCAGTTTAGTGTATTTTGGAAAGTGTATGTATGTGTATTTGTGCAATCTCTATTGATTCAACTAGAAATAATTTAAATGAAATCGCATCTTTTTTGTTCTGAGTTTAATTTAATTTAACTGACTTTTGTTGACTGGCCTTTTGATCTAGTGGTTAGTGGTCCTGACTGCTATGCCGGAAGTCGTGGGTTTGATTCCTACCCAAGATGATTTTTTATTAAATGTGTGATAAGCACGTTCATTTGCTCTGTGTCTGGGTGTAATTATATCCATAATTTGTACATATTTAGAAATATATAAGCAAGTTTTCGATTACGTATCAGTTGTCTAGTACTTATACCATAAACTCTGCTTATTTTGGGACTAGATAGCGTTGCGTGAAAGTTGTAACAAAAAAAAATTGAATCAAACTATTTCAACACTAGCTCTCTGCCAGTGGCTTCATCCGCGTATAAGTAGGTAGGTTTCTCCGTACAAATTTTTGACCTGCGTTTCATCCCTTTAGGGGGTGAATTTTGGGAAATTCTTTCTTAAAGCCTAGAGCCCGCCCGCTTACGTCATAAAAGGAAACCATGTGTAAAATTTCACATCCCTAGGCCCAGTAGTATCGGCTGTGCGTTGATATGTAAGTCAGTCAGTTTCTCCTTTTATAAATATAGATAATATGCTCTCAAAACCCAACTTTGAATCGATATTCTTCCAATTTAAATTGAAATGTGCTAAAGGCAGCTAATCTAAACTTTACCAGCACCGACATCAGTATAGACTTACATAAAGCAGAGCGGAATATAATCGATTATATAACTTTCTGCCAATTTTGCGAAACCGTGGTTCCCGCACGATTGTTGGTAAACATCATAAGCGCGACTAGTTTGCGCCGCGACCTCGCCCGCGGCCTCATCGTTGGGCAACGCATTTATTAACCATGTTTATTGCAGGCCAACCCAATCTTGATAAAGATCGTGTGCATATGACATCCGCCATGTGCATTTAAGGAAAATAATATTACGTTTTCTTAATCTTGAGTTTTATTGCGACAGTCTGTGTAACATTGAGGAAACTTTTGTGTATTATTATCAACAACTTTCGGTTTGTAGTTGTTCTTGGTATAGTTGTTACTTCACAACTTCAGGTTGCAACTATTGCTGACACCTCATACAAGGAAGAAGCTGTATTGATTACCAGTTTTGACTTTTTATTTCAGAATGTCGTGTGCCGACTAGGATTCTTCAGGATGTTTTATGCTGTCAGTGGCTTCGCCTGCGGGATAGTAATAATTTAGGAAATTATCTCAAATGGACATAAAAAACAATGCCATTAGCAGTTGTTATTACTGTTGTTGTCATGTCATGTCATGTTTTTTTTACGAGTGCATGAGTGCTAAAGTTCGCAGAGCCTAACTTCAGGGCTGAGTTCAAAAATAACCAGAGTAGTGTAGAGTTGAAACCCAGAGTCGTTCTTTTATAACTTGGGTAGCCACCCTAGAGCCAACTTAAGTAACTCTATCTTCGAGCAGGGTAGGTTGGAGTAAGCCATTGACAATAGAACTTTACGGTTTCATTCAAAATTGCGAGTGTAGGGTATCTACCCTGTGACGTCATTAGAGTTAACTCCAACCTCAAATTTGAACGCAGCCCAGGCTCGCCAAGTTGGAACAGCCGTACTGTAAATTCATTACTCTTTTAATCACCGTAATTACAGACACAATTGAAAGACAATAGGTGTGCAAACGCCGGCGATCGCTTGGGGCTTAAGAGTTTAACCACATATTATGCGTTTGTCGTGTGATATTTTTGCACTGAAATTGTTTCCATTGCTGACGAAAGACGATACAATATAGTACTGCAGTACATATACATAATAACAGGTACAATGTTGCGAATGAAAGTCCAACTGTTACTCAATCATCGGTGATCTCCGGCCGGCGCGGAAGTGAACATGAGCTAGGAACTGTGCTATCGTATCATGCTGTATAACTGTGTGATCGTGAGGGTAATGTGCGTGAACATCTAGTACAGTATTGGGTTTCTAGGAAGCCGAGTGTCCCACTACTACCAAGCCCAATACCTGTTACATAGCTTTTTTTATAGTAGGTTTAAATCATTCAATGACGAATCCCGGCCTTGGGCGGTGCGGGAAACAGTGACTCTTACTGACTAAACAACCTAGTACTTACCCAATTCCTGCGTTGTCATATATACCAGGGCCAGAGCCTTTCTTTTAGACGCGACCCCTGGCCCCAGTTTGCTCCGGTTTGCTGACAACTCCTTGAGGCGCGCGGGAACAGTGCGCGCTGTCGACGACTGGGACCTGTTACATAGCTTACGCTAATGCTTGTGAGGATATTGAAATAAGTCAAAAGAGGCTTTCCGTAATAACTACGAGAATTATAGTGGTAGAATGGGTGATTATTTGAAACCGAGATTGTGTCATTAATCCGGCTTAGTTTTTGTACCTACTACCTATCAATTTTGTGTCGTAAGCCACTAAGCGCAAATGAGTGCCTTTGATACCAACATTTAGTGATCGGGGAAAACTAATTTGCAAATTAAAATATCAAACTGTAAAGAAAACCATCCTGAAGAATTTTAGACAGACCTAAAGTCAGGCATTTTGAATAGTTTGTGCTCTAACTCGTGGGTGCCGTAGTAAACAAATCTTATCTATACAATCCATCTATTATAGGTTGTCTGTAAGAGGTTACCCTATGCGATAAGACCACCCATTGTACCCTTATTTTTAATAATGTTTGTCCTATGTATATTTGTAGTAAATGCGGTGTACAATAAAGTATAAATAAATAAATTTACTAACTTAATTATTTTAAAACTACTAAACCAATTTAAAGCCAAAGTTTTAGGCTTTCCAAGAGTACATTTTTTTTTAAACATTTCAATATTTTTTGAAAAAAATATCTGCAAATGTGAGCTTGTAGATTGAATAGATTTGGTTACTCGTGAGTTTAGAAAAAGCGCGTAAGTGATATATTACTACAAAATGGATTAATAATAAAAGTCACACATCTATTATAAAATTGACTAAAACTGGCAATGTGCCTAAAAGGTTACTTTGAGAGTGAGAGAAAGGGATGATCAACGAATGACCTACATCACAGAGGTCAAGAAACTTACCGGTCTGCTATGAAAACGACATATAACATATTGCAATCACCAATGAACCAATCCCTAATCTAACCACCGACATTATGGCAACATTCCTGCAAATCTCACTTTAAGAAGGTTCTCCTTAAAGTTACATTTGATGTGATTTCTGACAGTGATGAAGTACTGTCCAACATTACTGAAATACACTACGACACTGTGAAAAGCACATACATATACCACGGAAGAGACAGTGTCTATATGTCTCAATACTATGACAATGGGACAATGCCCCTTATGAAACAGTGCGTGAGATCGCGCGCCGGATCGAATCTTGCGCAGGGCACTTATGTAACCTGGGTTTTGTTTATTTATTTATTTATTTTACAATTTTTGTACACACAAACATACAAAGTTCGCACAGTTTGTTCTGCACAGGCTTCAGCTTGTCTTTTGCGAAGGTAATGGAGCTTTACCAGATGTCTTTGTTGAGATTATGTAGATCTTTGTATATTATTTCACAATTCGTTTGATACAATTGCATCACATCACATCACATCATTGCGTACATCGAAGGACTTAGACTTAGTCCTTCGATTATAATTTAAGTGTGTTTAAAGCTAGAGTGAATAGGATTTTAACAAACTATAGTGCTAAACTGCTTACCATCAATTGGGTTCGCAATCGAGCACTAGTTTATATCAAATAGAGCTGATTATCAGCTGTAATTTATATAAATTATTGCTAAATCAGATTATTTAGATCACTCACACAATATGTTTATTTATTTATTTAATCTACATGTACGACTTAATGCTACAAGGCATTCTCTACCAGTCAACCTTTGGGTTGAAAATAAATAGGTTATACACATATGTTATATGATACTTATGTTAGTCAAATAAGTTTATTGCTAAGCCATCAGGATGGGAGTAGGTTTTACGAAGGTATAAATAGGGACAGAAATATTTTCAATATTATATAACGTTCATTGTTCGCGACATCGATTTCTTAATACGAGGAAACTTGGCGGTGTGGGAATGGGAAACAATTGGCTTCGCATCTACTAATAATAAAGTTATTGACGATATAGGTTTGGCTAGCTTTAAACTTGATTTGTTATTAAATACACAGTACGGCCGCTCTAACTTGGAGTTGTCATCGAACATGACTTCGTGGTATTCTATTTTGTTAGGATGGGCAAAAATGAAAGCACGACAAAAAGGAAAAATGTTTACCTACCTCAAAAATATGAGAAGGTGGAAGACTGCCTAAGGTTTTACATACTTTTGAAAGTATGCAGAACAGAGAGTAAAGTCCCGCTAACCTCCATTGAAAAGGCAGGATCCTCCAACCAGACAGGTGTTACGTCTGGTGGGCTACTGCCCGTTAGGTGATTTTGGCCAGTCGTAGTTGTTCAAATCGCGCGGAGAACTTTAAACTTTTCGCCCCAAGCGAACGAAAGAACGGTTTTCGCTCATATATTGTCTTTCTATTATATATTTTAATTACGGTTTTCAAAAGGTTAATTGCGTGATTTCGTATTTTTGAAGCTTATGAGGTGCCATAGATGACGCTACACATGGATGCATACGCATACATGCAGATTTTTAATAATGAGTATTTAAAAAGTATACATAAAACCGTGTGGCAACACTAGTACAATATGAATCACAGCTCTTAACTGAACGCAGGTTTGATTAGGTAACAGAGTTCACATGAGACGACTTCTCGTTCAATAGGTTAAAGCACTCGCTTGAGTACCTGCGATAGATGTCGCATATGTACCGTAAGTACTTGTGATATACAAGTAGGCAAGGAGAATAATGTGAATGGGTCGGTTGTGTATATCACGCAGTAGTTGTGTATTCAATTCACGATTTCATCATCATCATCAGGGATGTTCTGGTTATTTAATTTCGGATATAGAAATAATATTACACCGGTTTCAGAGATTTATGGATACCTATAAAATTATTTTGAGTTATCCGTTAGTTTCGGATAGATTTAGTTACGGATGTTCATCATCATTTCAGCTGAAGGATTTCCATTGTTGGACATATGTAGGCCTTCTCCAAGATTCGCTAATCATTATTTCAGCCCAAACACCCACTGATGGACATAGAGCTCCCCCAAAAGTTGCCATACGATCTATTTTTTACTAAATACACTCTATGGAATCTATCAATTAAAACGATAAGTGTGAGCGATCAAAAACATCGCCACAAATCAGTGGTGATGTTTTTCTGCTTGAAAAAGTTATTGTAGTTAGATCAAGTGTCACAATAGTCGCGCCCCCTGTCGCACGAGACGCTCAAATGTTTGGAGTCGCAGGGTAGTTTCGGGCCACTGAAGTCGTGGGTTTGCGGACGACGAGCAATGGGTAATTCATCGTCCATCGACCTATAAAAATGCCAAACTCAGAATGCCTAGTGTAAGTTTCGAGTTTAGTTTAGAGTTAAATGATTAAAATCTTTTCAAGTACCTACAATGTGACATGGTAACTAAAAATACTTCATGTCCTCAATTTCGCTCAAGGAGTCAGTTCGCGAAATACAAATTTCCTTAAGTTTTTTGCATTTTGCAGGTCAGTGTCATTGTGTATGTTGATTAAATTATGATTGGCGGCCATAATATTAATATCAAATGTAATGTAAATTGTTAAAATAAAAGTCATCATCATCAGCCTAGCGTAAGTCCCGGTTGCTACCTTGGCTTTCACCTCGGTGCCCGGGGTCCGCTTTCCTGCCTAATCTTCTCCACTTCGCTCGGTCTTTTGCGTCCTCTGCCTTAAGCCCATTAGCACGCATATCGTCCCTTACGACGTCGATCCAACGCCTCTTAGGCCTACCTCGTTTTCCGGGTCCCGGCGGAGGCGGCATGGCGAGGCATCTGTTACCCACGTAGTCTGCCGGTTTTCGTAAAACGTGGCCATACCAGCGTAAGCGACCCTCCTGCAGTTTATCCGCTATGTCACGGACCTGAAGGCTGCCCCGGATGCGGGAGTTCTTAATGCGGTCTTTCCGCGAAACTCCAGACATCCAGCGCAGCATATTCATTTCCGTGACACGCAGGCTTTGCTTAAGTCGCTCAAGTACAGGCCACGCTTCACTGCCATACAGAAGGACAGGCCTAATGATGGTCTTATAGACCTGTCCTTTGAGCCTAACCGGCATTTTGGGGTCACAGATAACCCCCGCCACCTCACGCCATTTCGCCCAGGCCGCCGAGATACGTGAGTCGACGTCGCAATCGACGTCCCCGGACTCGTGGAGCACCGATCCCAAGTACCTGACCTGTTCCGTGCGCTCAACTGTGTCTTCGCCAATGCGAACAGGAGCAGCGTTAGTTGTGTTACAGGCCAAGTACTCGGTCTTCGCCGCATTAATCTTCAGACCGCCGTTTTCCAGCGATTCCTTCCACGCTGCCACACGTCGAACCAAGCGCCCACTGTCCGAGTCCGCTAGCGCGATGTCGTCTGCATACATGAGCAGCCACGGCGGCTGCTCATGTAAGTCCCTGATGGTGGAGGACAACACGTCCAGCACTACGCTGAACAGAAACGGACTAAGGACAGAGCCCTGGTGAACTCCGACGGTGATGGGGAAGGGTTTCGTATCGCCAACAGCGGTCCGAACCACAGAACCGGAGTCTCGGTACATATCTCGGATGATGTCAACATAGGTCTCGGGCACTCCTTTGGATCTCAGCGCCCACCAGATCACATCACGGGGGACACAGTCGAAAGCCTTCTGCATGTCTAGGAACAAGAGGTGCAGAGGCGTATTCTTCGATCTGTATCCTTCCATGGTAACCCTTAGGGCAAAGATGGGGTCCATGGCGCCATGGCCTGGTCGAAACCCATATTGACATCCCGAGACGGTGCACTCCTGCCGGATCCGAGAGTCAATCACCCGCTCGAAGAGCTTCATGGTGTGGGACATAACCTTAATCCCACGGTAGTCGCCACACTCCTGCACCGATCCCTTGCCTTTGAAGACTGGAGTGATAATACTCAGTCTCCATTGACTCGGGATCTTTCCGGTGAGGAGCATGCGGTTAAATAGGTGGGTTAAGATGCCCACACCACGAGGTCCCATCGCCTTCCAGGCTTCAATAGGGACTCCGTCGGCACCGACAGCTTTCCGGTTCTTCATGCGGCGAAGAGCCACATGCACTTCTTCAGGCGTAACCGGGGGCACAAGTCCCTGATTTGGAGGGAGAACCGGAGACAGCACCTCTTTGTGCTGCTTGTTCAGCAGCTCGTGGAAGTACGAGCGCCATCTCTCCTTCACCGCGAGGTCCTCGCATAACAGATTGCCGTCAGGGTCTCTTACACAGCGGCACTTAGTGATATCCAGTGCCGCTTTGACCCTGGAACGTGCCAACTTATAAATGAGCTTTTGCCCCTCAGACGTTTCCAACTTATCATAAAGTGGCTGTAAGTGGTCTCGTCTGGCTCTGGCTACGGCCCTCTTGGCGGTTAAAATAAAAGTAATACGTAAAATTTACGTTACGGAATCATTAATAGGTACCACTCTCTCGGTGCGTCTTACCCTCCGCGGGCTTACCCTGTTGGTTACTGAAAAACAGTCTACTTTGATAGTAGCCTATCAAAGTAGACTATGTTTTTGGAACTGCTTTCTGGTCACTCTTAGTTTGAGTAAGTAGTTTGTACAGATGTTGTTTATCAAAAAAACGCGTGTCACTCTATGAACGATTTCATTTTCATTCAATTTTTTTTTCATTTCAAATTCATTCAAATGTAGTTACATGAAAGCAATGGGAACTTTTTTTCGATTTGTCTTATAGATGTGTATTTTATTGCACATTTAGTGGTGCGTTCTATGATTAACGATGCATTCATATTTGCGACTGCGTAATGAAGTTTTTTTTTTAGATATGAACTTCGCTGAAAACTGAGGCGCACTAGTTAATTATGCCCAGGCCACGAGACTTGGCGAGACTAGAGGGTTAACGAGAAATGCCGAAAAATATCGTGATAATCGATGTTAAAGTTGCCACGACTTAACGCGATAATTTCACAACGGCATTAACATTGCCATTTGGGGTAAGGCGTTAACTCAAGCTTTCATGATCGTGTCTAAAGTAAATGTACAACAAAAATCTTGATTGCAGTATAAAAATCCTCAGCGGGATTACAATATTTTTGCAACAAATAAAAATGTACTATACTACATACCTACAAGGTGTCATTCATCATTAACGCAAACGAATACCATCGATCCAGTACATGATTCTGGAAATCCTAGTGGTGGAATTTTTCGTCGACTTTTTTGAAAAAATGTTTTGTTTTTTTATTTTTTACCTGTATAAAATCGTTGTTCAAACCAATCCCAATGATATTTTTAGAAAAAAAAGAAAGAAAAAGTTTTTTTTTACAAAAAAAAAAAATTATAAAAAAATTATCAAGGCAAATAAAGTCGTTATTCCAATCAAACCCGATGACATTATTAATTTAGAATGTAATCATTTTTTTCGCAAAAAATGTTAAAATGACGATTTTATACAGTTTAATTTAAAAACCATAAAAAATTCCACCACTGGGAGGTCTAGAATCATGTACTGGATTTAAGGTATTCGTTTGCGTTAACATGTCAATGACACCCTGTATACAACGATCCGAAATCAACTAATGGGCAGGAGTCTGGACCAGACACCAAACTGATCTGGCCGGAGAATCCTCCTTTTTCAGTTGAGAAATATGATACTTAAAGTTAAAACCCTGCTCCAAATACTTACTCGTAAAACAAAAATGACCAAAAAAAAAAAAAAATATTGAGTTTTTTTTATTTTTTACAGAAAACGCAGAAAACGGTGTTAGACTCTTACTGACTAAATAACCCATCCCATTCCTTCTTAGCCCTCATACCAGGGTTGAACTTTTTTTCTTTCAGAAAACGGACCGCGGCCCCAGTCGGCTTCAGACCTGCAGTGGGACCTCTACATTTGCTGACAACTGCTTGAGGCGCGTGGGAACAGAGCGCGCCGTCGACGACCTGGCTTGGTCTGGAGCGTTACCAGACGACCGTATGGCGACCTAACCATTGCTCGCCGTCCGCAAGTCCGCGCCTACGGTGGCCGGAAATCGGGATCGGAATCCCGGCGGCGTCTGGGGCGTGTGCGCCGTTGCCGAAAATATTTGAGCGACCAGCTAATATAATAGTATGAAGTTATGTTACATGTAGATTATACTAGTTGTGTCAGATATAGTTGATTTAATAGGTACACTAACATGTAATTTTATTTCCTAACCCATATACCTAATAATTAAATTACATGTAGGAATTCAATCGAGCTGAACGGACACGTAAGATATACATAACTTTTTTTTCTTAGAAAAATAAATATTCGTACATGTTACAGCCGCAGAAGTAATTAAGTAACTCGTATGTTCAAATCAACATAATATATGGGTACTGCAGACTTGTAACAACAACTAACAAGCAATAAGGCGTATAGTCCTTTGAACATTTGGCTAGGAATGCACACTCGTACAGTACGAACGTCGGATCTTGGCACATCTGAAGTTTCAAGTTAGGCTCTGCGAATTTTAGCGTTTGAAAACTCATACAAAAACCAACGTTTAAAACGTTTTTGATAACAATAACAATTGTTTAAAGCATTTATTTTTTTACGAGTTATCAAGCGCTAAAATTTAAACCCCTAGTTTTGGCACTGCTCGGGCGTTACGCCCTTAACGGAGTGTTGCGTTCTCATTGTACACACAGTGGCAGGCCACTGACTAGATAGATGGATGCGTGCTATGGATTCGTGCTTTGGATCCGTAGCTATGGATGGTCGACTCCTTTCTATCGTAACATCGCACAGCTCAAGCTGCAAATCTTCCTCGCTCACCTACTTTGTGACAGCGTATCTTCTTTGAAACGGTCACATAGTTTCACAGCTTAGCTATTTCATCCACGCAGCTTAGTTGCATAACAATTCTCTGATGGAAATACATGTGCCAGAGACTCGATTCGGGAATTGAACTATTTAGTATTTACAATAATAAATAAACTCATTTGTACGAAAACCTTGGTGTGCGAGTCTGACTCGCCAGTCCAGTGACCAGGTTTTTATTTCATATTTAAACATGTCCTCGAAAAAAATAAGATTTCTGCACCAGGCCTTTTCCCAAGGCCTGGTGCAGAAATCTTATTTTTTTTCATTAAAAAAACATTCCCATTTCGTGGGGTACCCTAATGAAACACTTTTCCACTTTTTATTTTACCACTTTGCCAGCGTGATTGATATACATATTGGTACCAAATTTTAGCTTTCTAGTGATAACGGTCACTGAGATTATCCGCGGACGGACAGACAGACAGACTTAGCCAAATTATGAGGACAAATCCTAGTTTACTACAGAACCCTAAATATTACATGCAAATACCCTATGAAGCCTATGAACAATCCCCTCCCTGAGACATAAGACACCTTCCGCATGCACACCATACAGTTCCAAGCAATAAGGTCATCGATCCTTCTGGCTGGAGAAACGAATACTGATCGCAAGTCAACGGTACCGTACAGTAGACACCCAACAATTAACTTGGACAAATAGCATAGGAAGTAGCCTGCAGCACTGTCGGCTAGTAATGTCTGCTAGTACTATGCGTTCCAAATAAGAATAGCATCGATAACCAGACGTCACGCCGTACTGTCAAATCGAACATATTTTTGCAAAATTGAAGAACTCGGCGATAAGTAAAAAAGTAAGTGTAAGTAGTTAAATTTTTTTGTTCACAGTTCGTAAATAAAATTATTTTTTGTAAATAAACTGAATTTTTTAAGTATCTTGCTTCGATTTGACAGTAAATCGTGACGTCACAACATGGCAATCGATCCTATCTTCATTTAGAACGAATAGTACTGGCGGCGAGTACTAGCCGCTAACTACTACATCACTAGGCATATCCGTCGCGGCTGGATGCGGTCCACTGGCGCCAGCGCAACGCACGCGGCCTTATATAACACTATCACTTCTATACATAACTAAGAACAAAATTAAACAAAGGCTCTGGCTCTGGTATGTAAGGTAACGTAGGAATGGGGTGGGTTGTTTAGTCAGTAATAGTCTGACACTGTTTCCCGTTCCGCCTAAGGGAGACCTGGAGATATCAAATATCCTTATTTGATATCTCTAGGATATCTGGGCGACCTTGAAGCTGTGTAAAAAGTCAAACTTCTAAATTAACAACAACAAACAAAAAATATTTGTTTGGTTGCGAATATCTTCGAGACTCGATTCGGGAACAGCTGGGCAAAACCTTCCTAAATTCTTTTGGACGATCATGTTTTCTTTCTCTTTCCAATACTTAACGATCGCCCCGTTTTTGTTTATATATACAACACATTTTAAAAATGCGACTAAAGAGTAAAGATACAGTAGTGAGAAAAAAGATAGAGATATAATCGCATTTTCGTAACTTTGCTGTGAGAGATCAAACAACTGTGAGGGACAAATACGACCGTTTTAACTTGGCGATCCTGAAGTTAAGCTCTACGAGTTTTAAAACTTGTGCACTCGGTTGCGGTTTTAAAAAAATATTCCAATAATATAACGGTAATAACAATTGCTTCAGGCATTTATTTTTTTTTACTATTTTTTTACGAATGCGTACAAGTGGTAAAGATTGCAGAGCTTAACTTCAGACGCGCCAAGTTAGAACGGAACGTGCTAACTCACAGTTATTTAATCTCACACAGTAAAGGAGTACTGTAAAAGGACATCTACGTACAACTGAAAAATCTCTCAACACTAATTTCACAGACAAAAAAAAAGCCTACCTTTACCCGTACGATTCAGCACGGTACATTTTCCTCGTATTACGTCACAGCGTAAAGAGCCACGCACACACACACACTACACCAGCCTGCGTGTGACGTAACACGCTCCCAATAAGCACTGATGAAACTCCTGCGCAACGCACCGTCTGAACACTGCCTTATTAATTGCAGCAATTGGGAGTTTATGAGTGGTTATTGTTTTTTGTTGGATCTTCGTTAAAAGCTAATTATAATAAGCATGTAGGAATTGACTGCAATGAGTGTAAATTATGCCGAAGAGGGAGAATTTTTCATCTTGTAATCTGTAAACTCAATTGGAAACCAAGTAATAACTTTGGGGCAATATGGGACAAACAATGGGGCATTATTCATTGTCATCTAGCATCTTATGTCAATAAGTTTTTTTATTAATTATCAATTCAAGCAATAACTGTGGTTCTGCATAGAGCAATATTCATTGTCATCTGGGAACTTAGCTCGATGTAAGAGTTTTTTAATTAAAAGATACCCTACCCTACAATCCTACCCTATAATGGTTTCGTCATAAGTGCGGTCACAATCATGAGAGTGACTGATAGTGACCGTATACATGTATACAAGGAAAATAAGTTGAATTAAAATGGTCGTCGCTTTTGCTGCTCGCGATTGACCACTATCCTACCTGCTACTTGATGAATGAATCGACGATGTAGTCGATGATGGAACACATCTTCCTAGAAGTAGAGTAACCTTTCACTCTTGACCTAAATATACCCATGTAGTATAGCTATCGTCGTAATATACAAACTACATAATACGGCTGACCGTATATTATCTGCTGGGCCACCACTGAGCACTGCTCTGACAAGGTATTTTTTTTGTTACTATCCGACTGCTGTACAAAGGTTTCCCACAAGTTCTTCCAAATCTTCTATTGGTGACAGTAAATAAATAAACAGACTCACACTCACATTTTAATACCCTTTGTCAGATAACTGTATCATAAACAATTTGGGTTTGTCGCCGGGCAGCACTATCTGGTCGGCAGGGAAGGCAGACACCGCCCAGGTGGGATGCTGAGTTTCTTAGCTCCAAAACACCTCACCCTCGCTTGACTCGGGCACGTTTCTCGCTGTAGGTGCCGTGAGATTTTTTTCAACTTGCATCAAAATGTAGGTACCGTTTTACGAAATTGCTTTTGGTTAAGTTTCATAAACTCATGGATAAATAATATTTTGGTTACTCTTAACTAACTAACTTAAGGAAAAGTAATTATAATACCTACTTACACATTTTGGTTACGAATACAAGGTTTCAAAATCAATTCGGTAATAAGTATTTTACATTTTTTTATGAAGGTAAAATCTTAGATTGTACTTACAACTTCTTTTCATTATTTCAATTTTAAACTCCGGCAGATTTGCACTTGACACTATCTCAGATGATAGAAAATGGCAATTAGGGTAGTAACGGAGGCCATCTTAGCGGAGGCGGAGGCCGATGCGGAGGCGACGAGTAAACGAGTTTCACCTCTTTCAAATATTATGTAGAAAAAGTAGTTATTTATGGTTTATTATCTACTGTCAAAAATCTTTTTTTTTTAATAATAGTTGTCTTTAATAATGAAAAGGAAGCTCGTAGACTAATAACGCATAACCTAGCTGAGGTTTAGGTTAATAAAAGTGTGACAAGCTGAATGAAGTCTCCTGCTCGACCCAGACCGGGAGCAGTCAATGGAAGTTTCCCATCCGAAAAAAATATTGGACTATATTTAAATACTAGCTGGTACCCGCGACTTCGTCTGCGTCCTCGCAATAAAAGGTAGCCTATGTCCTTTCTCAGGGTTTGAGAGGTTTATGCGGTAAAGCGTAACAGACAGACAATTACACTTACTTTCTCATTTATAATATTAGTATGGATTAGTGAGTCATCAACTTGTCTCCAATATGAAATACTTAATTAATAAGTTTTCCTTATGAACGATTTCGTATGCGTTTATATGAAATTATGACTACATAATAACAGTGGTTTTGTAATACGACACAAGTCCAAGGTTGTGCACATATGAAAGTGTGAGGCGCTGACATTAAAAAGTTACCACCTAGATTTAGTTTCAACAGAGCTGTTATCTTTGAATGGAAGAAAACTATGCACGGAACCAGAAGCTTAGAAAAAGTGCCATCTAGAACAGTACACAGCGAATAAGTTGAACTTTACTAAGGTACAGGCGAGTGTCCTCACGATGTTTTTCTTTACCATTTTGAGAGCGGTAGTGATGAAATAAATTGCACAAAGCAATGCGTCTGGATGTGTTTGAACCTGCGACCTACAACTCGTACGTCGGAGCCTTTTCCACTCGGCCACCACTGCTCTCACAACAACAATTGTACATGTAGAATAGAATAAATAAACATCCCATCATTCCTTTCCACCAGGAGCATCTCACGTTACTTTTTCCGATATGTGTTTCTGCTCCGACCAATGGCTATTTAGTCCCTCCACAAATATGGATAGCAAACTGTCACTTAAGCTTATTTGCTTTAAATTTCTAGTCCTAAAAAACAACTTATCTAAGTTTCCTCTGACGTTTTTTCGAAAGTTTTAGCAATAATTATGACTATTACATTATGGCCTAGTGGACTATTGAACCCGTACATATATGAAGGCCGAGGTTAGTTCTTACAAAAGTTAGTCAAATGTTTGTCACGAAAGTTGGGGCCAACTTTTGGAGTTGTTTTGATGAACTCTCTTTCAGGGTTCAAGATAGACTAATGATAGCACGTGGGTGCACGCTTATAGAATAACCTGACCGAGAAGCATCCAAGGACAAGTAGAACGAATGTTAGTCTTCTGGTAGAGAGACCGGCAGATGATGTTGGTGCCATGACAAGTAGAATCTTGAAAAGAGTAACACAACAAAAGGACATATCATAGTTCCCACTGCAAGGACTCCGGCCTCCTCTCTAGGAGAGGGACAACAAAAGAGAGGACTTGTTAATGATGATGATGCTTAGGTAACTATCATCTTATTTTAAGACGTAACTAACAATTACTTTTGCTTCAAATAGTCATCACGATAATACAGTTAGTGTTTTGGGCAAATGACTTCCGCTAAATGATTACACACACGATGACCTAGTTTGGTACAAATACTAATTTTAGTTGCTAGTATTAGGTAACCATGACCAAGGTTTCTTGCCTAAGCTAATGGGTCCGTGGATTCCAAAGTCCAAATCTGTGAGCGATGTTTGTGTAATCTATTTGGACTTTGGACCTATGGACTGGTATTTTTAGGTGAAGTTAGACGGTTAGATATAAAAGTTAAGGTCATACAAATTCAGTGTATTACACATTACACTTCTTCAGCTTACATAAAAATAGTTACCCAATCAAAATACCTAGTATTTATTACTCATACACCACCTATGGTTAATGCACTAGGTATGTTTCATACGAATAGATTTCTCCACAGCTAACAACATCTAAGCTTTTTTGCAAGAGATGTTTAGTGACTGGTTTTAATTATTCGTAAACCAATTCCCTTATTGTACACCAAAACAACGTGATATAAAATAAGTAGATCACTAAATAAATAAAAAAGAAAAGTTTATGTGCTTATGGAGGCTTGTGGATGTAGGTAGTGATGTAAGGTTGGTGTAATTTTGTTTCTTAAATGTATCTACACAACTGGAAAATATGTAGAATCATTGACACTCGTGTGATATCGGTAAATACCTAGTGTTGACTGAAATTGTAGTGATATATTTTTTATCAAAAGGTTGTTTATTTTTTACTTAGGTAGAAAGGGTGGAGGTGGTGGTGGTTAGAGTATATCTATCTATCTAATATATTTTGTGGTATACCTACACACTGCTAAAAACTTAACAAATTATCCGGTAATTTGTCTCATTTTGCTAAAAAATCATAATTACCTACCTTCTTCTCTACCTAATAACAAAAAAAAAGAATCAAACGACTTGAGAACGTAAGTCGGTTCAAAACGTCAAACTTCACATGATAAAAAAACAAATTGAATACGGTAGGATAAAATAATTCAAGCCAAACAAATTACTGAGCTGTTACACTTTTACGCATGTAAATGGGTAAACAGGTATCCGTGTTTGAACAATAAATAAATGTTAGAAAGTTGTCCAAACATCGTGCTTACTTTACTGTTTGGTATTCATAAATTGTATTCAGTAAAACTAAACCATTTCTCTAAAATGCGTACGTGATGTTTAGATAATTTCTTTAATAGGGGCATAATGGAAAGAAACCGTACCTACCATAAGTGTCCGGATTTCGTTTAATGTTGTATTTGCGGAACTTGCAGGAATGGGCCATTTACCAACGAAGTTGCCAACAAAATGTGAGACAGTGTCGCTATGATACTAGGTAGGTAAGGACGTGTGGATGTGTTTAAAGTTATAGACCTCGTGTGTTTTAGGGTGGTATCATCCTCGTCACACAAGTTGAGCCATAATGGCGGTCGACTTTTAATGCGCAGTAACCGATTTTCGGGTCTCAAACATCAATAACGGGTTTTACTTAATTTTTACGCATAAAACTGTTTCTCTACAAGGGCGACAGTGCTGTGCTTAAAAATTACAGGTCACGTTTCTGAGCCATGTCTATAAACGGTTTATCAGACTCATCACAAACCGTTTCGTGCGCAAGTTCGTTGATTTTGAGCCTCCCGAACAAGCCGCAGATTTTAAAAAGACTTTCAGCTCAGGACCGACGACATCATATCTACACTGCAGTTAGTTATACAGAAGGCCAAGGAGTAAAATCTGACGCTCTGCTTACAGCTTGTTTATACAAGGGTCAAGTCTTCTGAAATTATTTCAGCCGAAAGACGTCCTTTTTGGCGACAAAAACTGGAACAGCTTTGTTTGCTTTGAGAAGTTCGAAAGCGCCTTATGAGTAAAACAAATACGTAACAAATACACATAACTAAATTAATGTATGGCATCAAAATACAATTCTTAGGTTAAATGCTCTAAGTATTCTACAGAAAGCAAGCATATTACAAGAAATCAAGTAATAAGGAAACGTGTATTGATCGAAATCGAAGTGTAAAATTAATTTGGTTTTATTCTCGTGTTTGTTTTGCGTTCTTACAAAATGGCGCAGCATTTTCTATTACAGTATCCTCAGAGAATCTTACGCAGAAGGCCAATGTTACAATGTGGTACATACATACATTTAATTAATGGTACATGCAGAACTACTTTATCTTACCTAAACGAAGGCTGCTAAAAAGACTTAGTATCAGAGTCAAAAACATTAATCAGGCCAAAAAAAAGTGTCATTGTCAAATGAAATGTCAAAATATAAAAATTCGCGGGTGTTTTCTGAAATTATCACGTTTTCAGAAGATTTTATTTAGTTTTTTTTTGCGTAAATTGTATTATAATAAGTGTTATTCATATTTCAGTTACTGTGAATCTTCGTTGTAGTGTAAATAATTGTATCTAAAAGCAGAAAACTCTGCGCAACTTGCTCATGTATTGATTTTATAAGTATTGATTTTCTTACAAGAGGTGTGTTTATGTCCAAAGATTACGCTCTAGCCCTGAACTTGAATTTATTTGGTTGACAATAATGTAGAGAAGAGAAACTAGAAGCTTCAATTATGTCTACTTATCGTGTATTTCATGATTTTTAGCGGTCCATTGGGTGCATAGATGGCTAAACGTAGTGTGGCCGCTGTGGTTCACGCAGAAGATGACGATGAGAGAGATGAATTGCTGGATGACTGCTTCGGCATCAGCGTGGACCTCATTGATGAAAGATTATACCTAGGTTAGTTCCTATCAAGACACAGACCAAGACTTCTTATAAAAACAACCTTTAAGTAGGCTACTTGTAATTAAATATTAAGTGCTACAAACCCTCTTAATAATCAGTAAGCATCAGCATAAATATGAATGGATTTTGGTTGCAGAGTTGCAAATTCCCTCTTTTATTATCATCTTTTTCAACATTGTCTCTAGACCAAAATAATAACCATGTTGGCAACCACTTTCCAGGCAACTTGGCCTGTGCTCGAGACCTCAAGACATTGGAGAAGCTGCAGATCACTCACATACTCACAATAGATGTAGTGCCACTACCCAGGTCTATAATGGAGAGAGCCAATGTGGTCTTCCATTATATTAAATGTAAGTTATTCAAGATTTCTTACTGTACTGTAAACTATACTATCCAAGCACATGTACTCCTGGTATGAAAAGTATCCTTCTCTAGCATTCCATCTGTCTACAACTACCTGACCCACGAACTTTGTTCCACCTTAGAGGCAATAAATAAGCAGATTTGTTTAGCTAGCTACCTCCCTACCAATTTTCAGCCAAATCGGTTCAACCGTTGTTGAGTTATAAAAAGTGTAACTAACACAACTTTCTTTTATGTATATAGATTAACAATTCATTCAAATTGGTCCAGCAGGTTAGGTATGAAAATTTAGCAAGGGTTTTTTAAATAATTGGAATGGTGTTATAAACCTGTTAGTTTCTTATTTAAACTCTTTGGTTTCTTGATCTCAGTTTGTCCCTCATATAAAGCAATAGAGAATGTTTGCAATGTTCAGTTATGAAGACTAGTGAGCAAAGCAAAATGTATCCTGCTAAGCGACATGATCGCTACATGACAGACTTTATGCAATAAATAATGTAACACAATATTTATGAGGAAGAAAGCTACAGGGAAATTCATCCAAAAAGCCTGTGAAGCAATTTCTACTTAACCAAGTTGTGACAGCATGAAAGCCAGAAAATGATATAATGCCATATTGTACTGCTTTAAAAAGTGGTTGGAGCTAATATAATAAGAAAAACATGAAAAGAATCATAGCATGATACTGAGAGCAAGCTTTTACTTATTTAGAATGGCAGAAAAAGATTAATATTTAATATACATTTCTTTATATAAACTAGTGCTTGACTGCAATCCCACCTGATAGTAAGCAGTGATGCTATTGTTGATGGTGAGGCGCACTAATTTATAAAGAGCTATCTATTTTGACTTTATTATTTAACTATCTGTTAATCTTTATTTACAGTGGCAGATGTACCAAAAGAGGATCTGATCAGCCACCTGCCGGAGACCAATGAGTTCATCAAGCAAGCTATTGCAGGTGGAGGAACAATCCTTGTACACTGGTCAGTAATCAAGACATCTTTATTGGTAGATGACTTGTCCATCTTACAAAGAGAGAAAGTAAAATTATATTTTCATTACCATCCTTTTCAAAGGAATGACTAGGTATCATCTATTCTGTGATTCCTATTAAGTATTCCTTTGGGGGTAAGTGAGTGCTTTGTTTATGGAGACAGGGTACGATGGGTGATGCATCGAGTGTTCATCGTACATTGCAGTAGCGGGCGGCATCATCGCATGTGCAAACACACACATATGGCAATGTATGACAAACGCCTGTCCATAAACAAGCACTAATAGTGGTAGTAGTGGGTAGTAGTTCAGTAATTGTTACTTTATACATCAAGAGAATACCACAATAATATTTCTGCCTTGAGTAATCAGTTATCAATCTCTACATAATTAACTTATTTTTTCTATAGAGAACACTGACGATTTTGAATTGCTAAAATTTTTTTAAAAATATCATTTTCTGTTGATGGGATATACCTATAGCCTAGCGGTGTAACTATGTTGTGATTTCTATACTTGTTGACTCTGAAAACCTAATGTCATCATCTACTTTTAATCCAGTCACTTCGGAGTCTCTCGATCAGCTGCTGTAGTGATCAGCTTTATCATGGAGAAGTATGGACTGTGTTATGAAGAAGCATTTAACCTGGTGAGGAGTAAACGACGGTTTGTGGGCCCAAACGTGGGCTTTATTGCCCAGCTCAAGTTGTTTGGACATATGGGCTATACTATCAACAGAGATGACCCACGGTACAAACAGTTCCGTCTGAAGCTCGCGGGACAGAAGCTGAAGGAAGGTGACTACTGTTGTATTGTTTTTACTTTTCGCAAATTCATTTATTGTATGTGGCTGGTGTATGATCAGTTCTTATAATAATTATTTAAATGCTACAGTTAGTGGCTCCAATACATTTATTGGCATTTTTATACCTATCACTGCTGTTTGGAATCTACTATTTTGATAGGGGGTTATGTTTATTTTAGGCTGCTAAGTTGAAATGGCCAATAACTGTACTACTGTAACATACAGATATGTACAATATTTACTCGTCAATTTCACCTGTTGGTTTCACCAGGTGTGATTGCAATCAAGCACTGGTTTATACAATTAAAACTGATCACAATTTCAGTGATTCTGGATTATATTGTTTTTTCCGTAGTGGGTTGAACTCAGAAGTCTGACACACCCACTTGCTTTCACACAGAACTGAACATGAATTTATGTAATGAATGCTCTGAAAAATACGAAAATAACAGTGACAATCCTATCAAAAATTCTTCATTGTCTAATATCATAGTACACGCTGCATTGTTTTATCTTAGCCTAGTCAATGAAGTGTTCACAAATTGATGTACGGTGGCACGTTCCAGTGAAGATCTTGCCACAGCTGTTCGCGGACCTGGTGAAGCCGGACCCGGGGCTGGTGCGCGAGCGGCCCGACCCCATCGTGTACCGCTGCAAGAAGTGTCGCCGCATCGTCGCCAGCCAGGGCAACATCATACCGCACATACCTAAGGATGTCAAGGTCGAACTGGCCAAGAAAGGTAAGAGGGACAGAAGGAGGTGTATAGTTCTGCAGACCTCTGTTGAAAATGCAGGTTCATCCAAATTAGACAGATGCTATGTCTGATCCGGGCTACTGCCCGAAGTGTTAATTACAGACTGTTATGATGTTCTAATCATGGAGAGAACTCTGGGGCCGAGATGCTGGATAGTCCCTTTGTGGTTTTGCCTCACAAAAATTGTGTTGTACTGTACACTCAGTGTATGAGCCTACTAAAATTATAAGAGCAATGTTATACTGATATGCATTTGCACTTTTGTATGAACTTTTTTAAATTACTTATTATAGTTTCAGGAAGGTTTTTATGGAATTGTTTCTAAATCTTTGTAGGTATGCGACCACCGCCAAGCAAGCTGACAGGACTGACGTGCGCTGAGAACGGGGAGATCCTGTTAGAGAAGCTGAAGAGCCTCGCGTCGCAGCTGATGGACATGCGCTGTGACCAGTACGAGGACAGCAGCCCCGGCCAGAGTCAGAGCCACAGCCAGCGCAGTGACAGCGACGAGGGACCCAGCCAGGTGACGTGCACACTAGACTGTTAGACAAGCTGAAGAGCCTCGCGTCGCAGCTGATGGACTTGCGCTGTGACCAGTACGAGGACAGCAGCCCTGATGAACCTAGAGAAGAGAGAGGGATGAACTTAGGAGAATCGACTAGTGGAATATCACAACCGTTTTAAGACTGATTAACATATTCATATTACTTCCCTTCCACATAAGTACCTACTGTCCCGTACTTAACTATACTTAAATCAGTAGGTTTCAAATTAGTAGGAAATCAAATAAAATAGTTGATCCTTGTTCTGGACAGATTAAGAGCTCCAGCCAGCCTAGTGACGCTGGTGAAGGAACTAGTCAGGTATGATGATGACTTCTGTGAAATACTCCAAAACGTACCATTTTGATGCTTGTAGGTAGTTAAAAATTGTTTACATTCAAGTCACAATAGTTTCAAAAATGTAAAAAAAAATGTAAAGTTGTTGACAGGTAGTCACTAACATTTGGAATTTTACTAATTAATGCTTTAGAAATACGGGAATTGCCTTTCAGGAAGATTTGCTATTGTAGTTTCATTTGGAAAGGTGGTTTAGCGGCCAAGCAACTGCTAATGTTGAGTAGCATCATTTGTAACTCGGTTTTAGAAACATCTCCAGTAAATCAATACAGTATCTAGCTTTATATAACAGCAATAGACACGCACGTTCACAGAAACTATTTGTCAAAATATCGAAAAGTCAGTACAAAAGTCTGCTGCAGCGCTTCATTGGCATTGTCGCCGTTGCCCATCGATTATACATATACCTACTACGCACTAAATTAGGCATAACGTGCAGTCACTTTGTTTGACTTAAGTGTTCTGCAGGCAATAATACACCTTCATTTTAATTACATTAGTGTAATTTTGTCGTATCAGCGCTGTAAGTTTTAAAAGTTTTGTTAGACGATTGTCGTCTAACATCATATAGCTAATGAAGCGCTGCAGTGGAATTTTGTATTAACTTTTCAGTATTTTGACAAATAGTTTCTATGAACGTGCTTGTCTATGGCTAGGATATGAGGTGATGGTTTTAATTCAGTAGAAATTCAAATAAAATGGTTGATCCTTGTCCTGGACAGATCAACACCTCCAGCCAGCCTAGTGATGCTGATGAAGGAACTTGTCAGGTATGATGATGTCTTCTGTGAAATACTCCATAAGGCACTTGTTATTTTGATACCCGAAGGTAGTTAAAAATCGTTGACATTCGAGTCATAGCTTCTTAGTGACAATGTCCAAAACTTGTAAAGTTGTGTTGACAGGGAGCGACTAACATTTGGAATTTTACTAATAAATGCCTTAGAATGCGGGAATTGCTGAGATAAATTAGCTAATGTAATTTAATTTAGCGTTCGATAGAATAGCAGTCAAGTATTTTTCTCAGTTTTAAACCTTCTCCAGTAAAATAATACAGTATACCACTTTATTTGGGTAGATTGGTTATTGTAGTTTAATTTACTCTCACAGCCGGTATGGTATGGTACGGTATGGTGGTACTTTGGAACTCAGACGGCATACATATGAAATCGGCACCGTTTCCACAGCTTAGATGGACTGCTAGGCCGTTAGATGTAATTGGTATCCTATCAGTCCCTTTTTAGGGTTCCGTAGTCATAAAGGAACCCTTATAGTTTCGCCATGTCTGTCTGTCTGTCCGTCCGCGGATAATCTCAGCGACCGTTGGCACTAGAAAGCTGAAATTTGGTATCATATTGATATATCAACCATGCCGACAAAGTGCACAAACAAAAAGTGGTAAAAAATATTTTAATAGGGTATCTCCCCTACACGTAAAGTGGAAAGTGATTTTTTTTTTCATTTCTACATTAACATTTGATATATTGTTGGAAAGGTATTTAAAAATGATTAAGGGTCCCTTAAAATAATTTTTTGATAATGTAAATATTTTCGGAAATAATCGCTCCAAAAGTAAAAAATGAGCCTCTAACTTTTGAACCATCCGTTTAGAAAATATGAAAAAAATCTCAAAAGTAGAACTTTAAGTAAACTTGTTAGGAAATTATTTTGAACTTGATAGGATGAATAGTTTTTGAAAAATTAAAAAAAAACTTTCTGAACTAATTTTCTAATTTAACCGTACATGTAAGCATTTTTTTTAACTTTTTTATATTTTTCATTATCCTGAGCGTATCTTCTTTCAAATAAAAATACAAAAAGAAAAAAATCGGTTCACGCAATCCAAAATGACCACCGGGTACAGCGCCATCTCTCGGTAAATTGGGTTACTAATTGTTACATGGGCTACTGGGTTCTGTTACATTGTGAGAAATTTGTGGCGGACGGGAAACTACGGAACCCTACACTGAGCGTGGCCCGACACGCTCTTGGCCGATTTTTTATTCTAGGATGAACTAGTTTTGTTGTAGGTGGGTTAGGTTAGATTAGGTAGGAGCACCCGCGTAATAATCATCCAGAAATAGGAGCCCTGCTCCAAAGGACTCCGTGCGTATAGGGAGAACTGTAGCCTAATTCTCGTAATCAAAAGCGATATCGTAGTGACTTTGACATTTTCGTATTCACATCCATCGATCGAGTTTGAACGACACCGATTTTAAACTCATTCGAGAGTCGTTGAAGCGTTTTCAGCTATTTCAATCGTTGTCGGATAGGACGTCAACGGCTAAACGTCAAATATTGTGTTTCAAATATCGTGAATACCGATTTTGGATAGGACTACGATCGAACGACAATGGAATTGGGATTGTTTAATTTTACGTGAAATAGGGCACTGGTCTGACCTAGCCGAAACTAGCACATCTGCCCGCAAATCGGGTATAGCAGGTTACAGGTGTACAAGATCAATTCCGTTTGATTACCGAAATTAGCGATTATAAATTTGTATACATTCATTTTGTAAAGTTTGGCCAGCAAATTGATCTTGAAAATATTCAAGACTTTATTACCTATGAGTAATTGAGATTATTTATCGCAGGTATTAGACGGCTACAGCGAAACGAACGTGGTGGACAGTTCGATAGCGGCGCGCTCCGACCTGCCCGAGGTGTGCCGCCTCATGTGGTTCGTGGAGCCCATGGCGTGGATGCGCGACGTGACGCACGCCACGCAGGGCAAGCTGCACTGCCCCAAGTGTCTCAACAAGATCGGCTCCTTCAACTGGATTATGGGTATGTTATTATTTTAGCCTAAATATACAGGGTGCAATTGAAATTGTAAGCATCCTTTGAAACCAAGGTTCCACTCCTGATACTGAGTGCATTAGGACCATTATTACGCAAATAAAAAATGCCATCAATGCAAGTATGGAAAACCTTAAAAGTTTAGTAAGTCATACAAAGTATCAAAGTTGCGCATCGCGCTAGCGACTGCTGCTGTAGGTACCTACGCCGTACGGCTAATTGTGCGTGAACTCTTTGACAGTGGCGGGGCAAGATCTAAATTTGATGTGGGCGAGATGTATTTTGCGAGGCCCCCTATGGATGACGCAAGAGGACGGTTTTTTCTTGATACTTTAATTATTACGCGCCTACAGTGGCCTGAAATCGAGATCGGAATCCGCGGTCAGCATATGCGGTCGGCCTCCTGCTTTGCTAGCATTACCTACTGCTTCGCAGAAGCATGCGACTGCTTGCCACCCTCCTCGCTCCGGACCATGGTCTATACCAAAGCCCTGCGCGTGAGATCGCCGCTGCCGATCGCTTTCACATAGGAACGGCGATGCTCTGTCCAAGCATGGCACACCTCTATAGGTGTGCCATGCTTGGACAGAGCATGGTACCTATGTACCATGTGCTCCACCATGTCCTCCGAGCGCTCCACACAGTGGCAACACCCTGGCGTCACTTCCGCAGGAATCCGTTCTACCTACTTCCTAAAGTGAGGACACCGTGAGGTCTTTCCAGAAAAATCTCAAAGATTTTACTTTGAGACTTACCGCTATAATTATGGCTTGCTCAGAACTGACCAGGCTTACCATCAGGTGAGATTGTGGTCAAACGCAAGCCTATCAAGAAAAAAAAAAACGTGGTTGCGGCTTTCGCTGTCGCCATACCACCTGGATATCCAGCCGAAGCTCTTTCCGCCATGCTGCAACTTGTCACGGCAGCGAGGTATCGCCCTGGCGTTGCTTCTCCACGCGCAAATCACGCATGTTTGCAAGGACTTCTGCGTCCAAATCCCGTGGGGGCAGGGCAGAGGCGCTCTGGCATGCATTTGGATGGACCCTTGATTGCTTTTGCAGCGTGGGAACCCGGTGGCGGTGCAGTCCGAGGGCTGAAGACACATGTCCTTGGGCTTCTGCAACACCACCTCGAGTCCTAACTGATGGGTCCTACCAACGACTATCGCAACCCCGCGTTTCGGTAGTTCGACCGCCGCCCGGTACAATTCTCCCTGCGCTAGGACCAGCGTGCGCGTAACAGACCAAGTTGACCCCGTCAAGGAAGTCTTCGCGTAGCACGTAGTCGTAGTTATAGTTATAGTCCTAGTTTTTTATTGGTAAGGGATTCTTACAAGTCATAAAGGTACAAACTGATACAATAATGTCAACAAATTACAAATTATTCAAAATTGAATGTCAAGTACCTAATAAATGTAAATAATTAAATACACATGTCAAACAAATAAAATAATATATAAAAATAAATTAAAGTCAAAACACAAATTAAAATGGAATATAAGAAAAGTCACAATATTAAATTAAATTATAAATTCGTCAAATGAATAAAAAGCTTGCTCGATAAGCCATTTTTTTAAACTGAACTTAAAGCTACTTGTAGTCGGGGCACCAGAAATAGCTGCAGGCAGCTGATTATAAACTGTCGGGCCCATAACATGAGTACCCGTTGTTCCACACGGGGAGTCCCAGTACCTAAGGGTAGGCTTCGATCACAAAACAGGTAGTCGGCTACCCGGCTATGAGTAATTATAATCTACATGGATGACGAATGTTTGTAAAGACAAGAAGCAGTTGGGGACTTTCAGATGACGACGCATACCAGCCCACGAAAGCCGAGTCCTCGTTACGGGAAAAGTCGAGGCCAAAAAAGCGCTCGAGGTTTCGGGCCTTCGAGGCGCGAGGCCCCTTGGACCGCGAGGCCGTGGGCGGTCGCCCACGTCGCCCACGCCTTACGCCGCCTCTGCTCTTTGACCCCGCTGCGCTCGAGTCATGTGATATTTTGCAAATTTGATTTTTAAGTGCATTCCAACTTTTCCTTCATACTTTGCCGGCTTAGGACGGTCAAAACTACATCAACTACTACTCATTAAAACAAATTAAAAATGTTTACGTAGGTAAACTTAATTTTGGCGTATTTAAAAAGTTGAAATCACTGTACCTAGATATTTACAATAATTGTTTAATAATCACGTTTTATTTACAATAATTTTGATTATTTAACTTACTAACTAGCACTTACGCGTATTTTAAAAGGCGCTCGAAATGTCCACCGCCTTGTTGAAGACAAAACTGAGCCCTACATCTGTGATTGTCTTTCACTCGATTCAACACAAATTGCTGTGATTTCACTGTGTTTAATGCCATAGTAATTTTGTTTTTTAAATCGTCTCGTGATACACTTTCCCGTTCATAAACGATTCTTTTTATTTGACCCCATAAAAAAAAGTCCAGGGGTGTCAAGTCGGGCGACCTCGCTGGCCACGGTACGGACCCACCGCGACCTATTCATCGCTTGCCAAAAGTTTCGTTGAGGTAGGCACGAACAACACGTCGGAAATGCGCCGGGGCACCGTTGTGCTGGTAATACAAGTTAGGTACTTCTTCTAGTCGATGCTCTTCTACTACGTCCCTCAATAACTGTAAATAGTTGGTTCCCTGTTAGACTTCCTTCGATGAAGTACGGCCCAATTATTGTTTCGTTCAAAATGCCTGCCCAGACATTTACAGTGAATCGATGCTGGAAAGCATCGCGTCGTGTAATATGTGGTTACTCCCATGTTTGCTCCACCAATGTTCGTTGTGAATGTTGAAGAGTCCAACTCTTCGTCGGTCCACAAAATGTTAGTGTTTAAATTTTGTAATAGCCAGTTACAAAATTCTCGCCGTGGTGTGTAGTCTGCCAAGGTTAATTCTTGCACCTTTTGAAAATGATAAGGGTGCCGGCCAGAACTGTTTAACAGTTTCCAAACATAATGTTGGCTAACACCAAAGCGTCGCGCCGCATGTCGTGTGCTAGCTTGTGGATTCATTTGGAAAAATCTTCTGATTTGTCGGTACAGCGAAACAGGATATACCGGTGCTCTACCACGAGCTTGGGCATGTGCTGGGACGTGAAAACACCCAAAATCCAGTAGGTTCTGCGTAGTCCTCAAAATGAGACCCCGTGAAGAAATAGGGTCGTTCGGATAGCGGCGATGGAATAATTCACGTGTTCGTACTAAGTTTTTCATGCGATCATAAATTAACAGCATTTGTAAATAATGTTGGTTTGTGTATCTAGCCTGCACATTGCGCTGTCGGGGCATAGTATTTACAATATTAGTCCACTTACACTAATGCACTCACAACTAGGTAGGTCCGAAAACACTGCACTAAACGCGAGAGACACGAGTCGCGTGCGGCGATTACGTCACGGGATCGATTGCACAATACGCGCCCTTACACCTGCGCAGTCGCTAGGACACTAATTCGGGAGGTGTCGACCTTACGCAAGGGATGACATTTTTGCGAGTGAGAGAGCGGGACGGAGAGAGGGGCGGGCTCGGCGGCATGTCTTTTGTACTCCTGTTGCTACTTGAAAGAAACGCCGCACGCGGGGCGGCCAGCCACAATAACTAGTTATTAGTATTATTAAATGTTTGTTTACTTTCTGTGCGTGCGCCGCGCTGTACTGCACTTTAAGATTTTGATACATGACAATTTTTGGCGTTTATGGAGTATGTTTTTTTTTAATTACTTTTAATATTTATTTGCAATAATAACCTTTTACAATATGACTTACTACACTTTAAGGTTTTCCATACTTGCATTGATGGCATTTTTGATTTGCGTAATAATGGTCCTAATGCACTCAGTATCAGGAGTGGAACCTTGGTTTCAAAGGATGCCTACGACTTCAATTGCACCCTGTATAAAATATTTTCTTACGTACGACGGTAGGTTACGTAGAACGTACCGTCGATTAGGGCCTAATAAATGTCGGACGGCGAGCTTCTACACGCACCACATAGTCCACGCGCTCGAGCTCCGGGAACCCTGCGCTAAGCGCCCTGCGACTCCCGAACTCCAACTTCTTAATTATCTGTAACGCTTTCCGCTATTTTCCGATATTGTTTGTTGTGATGGATTTTCAGGCGAAAACGAAGATACGGCTTCTGTCTCATTTTTGGTCTAAAATGAAAACGGGTTAGACATCGTATTTTTTCGCTACGACGGTGTCAGCAATGCCGTTAAAATAAAAAGTCTCAAAGGTTAATTTGAGTGTGCGATCTGTCTGATAGCAAACATAGATGCGATGTTAATGCCAAGATCTCTTCACTTATCATCAATTTGTTTATTGCAGGTTGCAAATGCCCGTGCGGTCAGAAAGTGGCGCCGGCGTTCTACCTGGTGCCTTCCAAGGTGGAGTGGTCCAACATTGTGCAGAACGTACAGATCACCGTGTGAACCCATGTCTGATGCACAGGATCCTAATCTGTGGTAGACAACCAAAGGAATGTATGGACGACTAAACTATAATCATGCAAGCGAAAGTATACAATAAACTGATGTTTTGAAGTATTTGTTGCTACATGGAGGGTAGGAGAATATTATTTAAAAGTATATGTAAATATATGATTAGAAAGTGGATTTTACGGAATAAAGTGAGAAAACAAAAATGTAACTAAGTATAGAAATAATGACGGCATCCATAGTCGTTTCGAAGACATACTCAACAAACAGACTTGGCCTGTGGAAAAATGTCGTGACGGATAAAGTTATAGTCATATATATAATGCTTGGCGTTTGGTGGGAATGTTAACAAAAAATAATCACTCAATGAAAGACCTTCTAACAGAAATTTTTAACGAAAATCACTTTTTGCGTCAATCATTTTAACAGAGGCATTATTGGTCTAGTTCAGACGTGGGAGACGGTCAATCAACGAAGTCTTTTTGTTTCATAAATTCGAAAAAGATCAGCTATGTCGCAACCCAGTGTTTGACCATTTTGTCGCTAACTATCAGATGCAAAAATGGTCAAAGGAGAGACTATAGTAAAAAAACCCTCGTTCTTAAAGGCTAGGGGAAGCTACACACCCTGTATAGCTTCTTAACTTTAACAGTTTAGGTCGTCAGATGAATCGGTTTCAGAGCTCGTGGTAGCATTGCTGCTTAGCTCCGAGGGTTGAAAGTCAAAGTCCAATCGTACAACAAAATTTTGGCATTCATTTTCATAATATTTATCATAATATATATCTCGCAAAAACAATTGTACGCGAGGGGCGTTTCGAATAAGAGTGGTAAAACCATCAGTTGAACGTGTAGGGACTGACAAGAATATAATAAATTAAATAATACGGCTAGAATAATGCTAGAAATGTTTGTAAAATAATAAAGAACCAATATAATCCGAACTGCCGTAAAATGAGAAGTATAGATGTCAAATAATTATTACAGTTATCTTATCAATTTTGAGTAGCCATTTTCAAATCTTGATGTAATCATTAGTTAATTCCAAATACAGTGTAACCTTAATTTAACGAACTTTAGTACCTATAAGGGTGAACTTGATTTAACAGATTTTTCTGTAATCCCCTAGAAGTGACCATAAAAAGCAATGGAAAACTAGCTTTCTGCCAGCGGCTTCGCCCGCGTAAAAATAGGTTTTCGCACAAACTTTGAACACGCGTTTCATCCTTTTAAGGGGTGATTTTTTTAAATCTTAGTGTTCGCCTACGTCATAAAAGGAAGCTCTGTGCAAAATTTCACGTACCTGCCAGTGTCGGTGTGCGTTGATGTCAGTTAGTCAGTTTTCCGTTTTATATATAGATATATCTTGTTATTATGAGTGCATTTGTTAAAAACCTTTTTATAACGAAATTTTATTTAATGCAAAATACAATAACAAATACTATATTCCCTTTTAGTTTCGTTATACCGAGGTTACACTGTAATATCTACATTTATAAGCGATATTATAAAATGAAAAGCAGATTCTTTTTACCCAATTTCAGAGTCGGACTAGCAATTTTGATAGATTTAAAATGATATAAATCCAAGAAGGGTATACTGGTGCCATGTAATGAGTGCGTAGGTCTATCTGAAGCCTTCCCAACAATAATGTAATCTCTAGTAACTAGTAGTTTTGGTGCTTCGACTAGGTGTTTAAATTCTTCCAGTGTACACTGTGTGCATTGATTTGTCATCTCTAATGAACAGCACGTTTCTTTTGACAAAAGTGACAGAATCGGTCACAACATAATGTGTATGTGTACAACATACGTGATGTATTATGACTCAATTATTTTAAACTTACGAATATCACAATTAGAGACTTATTAGGAAAACAATAGGTGTGCGAACTCAAAACTAAAAAGTTTAAAATACAAAATTACATATTCAAATTTCATAATAATATTATGCCGAATGTTAAAACACAAATTAAGTCGCATTTTTATGTATTTAATTTATTTTGAACCTGCTTCATCGATTTTTGATGTGTTAACTGTTCACATTTTTTAGATACACACGTAGGTACCTATTACGAATTATTTCATGCCTAAACGCGGCCAGTTATCACATGATCTTGATTACATCATATAAACTATTAAATAAACTATTGTCAAACTGTCAGTCAAACGCTTAGATCAAAATAATAAAAACATTACCAAAAGCAAGATTAATTTGACTATTTGGGGGTTTTTCTCACACCTTGACATAACGCGCTCCGAGCGGCGTTTGGACTCACACAATACTAGGCATATTTTAAACATTTTTGATTATTTATAATTGTTTTTTTTTTTATACATATTTACATTTTTTAAATATAATTTTCAGCATTATAATATTTCCTTCTAGGGATATAATATTTACTTCTATATAATTACGTAACTTTTTATATATTTTGCGATTCATGACAACTTTTCCATTGAGTTTATCAAAGAAATTTTCATTCGTAACGAGTTTTAAAATAAACAAGACTTTTTATTTTTTTTTAAACAATAAATTAGAATCGGAGAATAAATTAACCTTAAAATTACGTATATTTACGTGTAAATAAAAAAAAATCCATTCGTATTTATTTTAGCTGGCCAAGCAAGGCCAGGATCGTATGTTCATTAGATATGTCCTTCAGTGCGCACAGGCCTTATGATTGTGTTGTAGATAATAATCCGAAAATGTACTTCCAGTAGCGATTTATTTAAAGAATGTCCTATATGATTGTTGACTGTTGGCTTGTTTAGAATGTAATAAAAATATGTTTTATTAAAATATTTCTTTTATTTATTCAGTGTCACACATTTTATAGTTATTATATTCTTTGGTATTATTCATTCTAATTTAATCTCATTCGTATAATATTGCAGCAGGATTAACTTCAAGTTTTATCACATCTATATTAATAAGTAAATCAATCTCAAAAAACAATAAATATCACATAAGAATACTTAATTAGACCAATAAATATTATATTAGAATGTGGAGATCATTACCACAATAAGTGAAATACATAGAATATACGCTTCCAACCTAATCACAGTCTTACACATTTTTTAACTCATAGTTATTTGATAGAAAGTTATTACCTATGTAATAAAACTTATTGCTGACGATAGAATATAATTTGTACCAAGTCAATAGACTAGCCTACATTTAGTTTTTAATATACTAAAATAACGTCTTCCTCATCCGACGGTTTTGTCGCAAATTATTGAAAACTACGCGTGTAGTACGCCTCATGGACAGTACCGTACACTAAGCTGATTGTCGTATTTTTGAAGCGTCTAAGCAGCTATGCCCCGTGGATAGATTCACTAATGGCTACAGTGTAAGGTCAAATGAACCACTTCGATTTTTTTTTTATTAAACCGTGAATGCATTTTGCACAAACACCACGGATTTGGATACTAGGGCCCCGGTCCGGTTTCTGAAAGGAAGGTCCGACTCCGGTTTGAAGGCTAAGAAGGAATGGAGTGGGTTTAGTCAGTAAGAGTCTGACACCGATTGCCGTTCCGTCCAAGGGCGATTCGTCATTAGACGATTTTTCCCACCATAAAAAAAAAAATCCTAGGGTTTCCATTGTTGTAAATGCTTGTATGTTCAATGTATAGTGCGTCCGTCGCGTCGCATGCGCGGTATGTCGGGCAGCGTGAGGCGGTGCGCGCGCATGAGGTGCGTCTTGCGCTTCCAGCTGTCGGCGAAGGCGCGCGCGCAGCCCGGGCACTGGTACGGCAGCTCGCCCGTGTGCGTGCGCAGGTGACGCGCCTGGGGAACAACACGACAAATTATAACTGAGTAGCCTTCTGCCAGCGGCTTCGCCCGCGTTAAAGTCGTCAACGTCATCAACATCCCTTTAGGAGCATTTTGAAAAACCCTTTCTTAGTTTTCGCCTACGTCATAAAAGGAAGCCTTGTACAAAATTTCACGCTCCTAGGCCCAGTACTTTTGTCAGTCAGTCAGTTTCTCATTTTATATAGGTGTATAGATAATAGTGGGATATCAGAATACTGACCAAACCACTAGATACGCAAGCGTCCTGTTAACATGGTGCTGATGCCGCAGGCTACCCTGTAGGGTAACGCTGTAGCGTTGAAGGTCCCTTTGCAACGTATCCTGATCCTGTTTAGTTCACTGCTGCCGCCGTTGGTGCATACAATAGAAGAGAATGCTAAGGTTGAAGATATTAGCATTGGCTTTAGCTCCTACTATAATTGTATTTATCGTGTAATAAGGAGTATATCTAATATAACAGATATTGACCAGCCCACCGTTTATTTATTTATTGCAGTGCTTGAAGACATGTGTTCTGCTTGCCTGGCAGTGGCGTAACTATATCACCTGAGGCCCGTGGCATTGGATGGGGCCCAAAAAATCATCTCATTATGCCTGAATTTTACCAGTTTTAGGTTACTTGTTCCGAACCCATGGCTATTTAGACTGGGGGCCCTGTCACCCGGGGGCCCATGGCTATTTAGACTGGGGGCCCTGTCACCCGGGGGCCCATGGCATTTTGCCAGCCTTGCCACCCTATATTTACGCCACTGTTGTCTGGTGATGACGCAGGTCAGAAGACGACAGAGTATCTAATGCACACTCACCAAGCCACTGGCGTCATAGAACCCTTTATTGCAGTGCTTGCAGACGTGGGTCCTGTTCGCCTGGTGCTGTCGCTGGTGCCGGCGTAGGTTGGAGGACACGGCTGCGCTGAACCCACACTCGTTGCAGCAAAACGGCTTCTCGCCCGTGTGCTTACGCATGTGGACCTCTAGGTTGCCAGCTGAGGAAGAAATGGGTAAATTTTGTCTAACTGGAATCTAAATTTCTTGGCTTTGGACTGTCCGTAACGACTACCAAAGGTATATAAGTGACATAAGGAACCAACAGCTTTACATATTTTCTACGGGCCAGAAGAATCTTAGTACTTAAAGATGGTTACCCGTCTACACCCAGTGTTGTTTAATCTGTGAGGTCGGCCTGTGCCGTGTGCGGCACTTTACCTTCCTATTTAATACATAGTTATTGTGTAGTATGCCATCATCGTCATAATTTCAGCCGAAGGATGTCCACTGTTGGACATAGAGACCTCCCGCAAGTGTCGCCACAATGGACTGTCAACTGGACATCGGTCCAGCTTGTGGGAAGCCTTCCAACGCTACGTTTTCCGGTGCGCGGTCGCCACTCTTGAACCTTTCGGTCCCATCGACCATCCGTTCTTGGAACAGCGTCCAGAAAAAAGCCTTTAAGCAATTCCTACATAACCGAGTTGTAACAGCATGGAACAGGCTCCCGGAAAGTGTTGTAAACTCCCCATTGTACTGTTTTAAAAATCGGTTGGACAGACTAAATACACACGCATCAACTTATAGCTGCTAGAGTGTCTTACTAAATAATAATAATAATCGTTTGCCCACTGTCATTTAAGTTACAAGACGCAGTCCGTGAATGGGCGTAAAAAATTATATATAGTCCTTTTTGTTCATATTGTGCGTTGTTTTGTACGGCGCAGCTATAGAAGATAGTATCGCGCGTCTAAAAGCCTAGTTACGGCACTGTATAATTATGTGGGATTGATACCCGAATATGCGGATTGAGAATCATGTTGACAAACCAGAGAGAGCCTGTCGGGAATACCTCGACCTAAGGGATGATGTTGATGACTTAAATATCCCCAAACCATCCACGCTTGACAGATACCAAGCCTGATAAGCGCTATTTGTGACCCTGTACTTTTTATATCTTCTTATAAATAGTTTGACGCAGAAAAAACACCACAGTTAATTATTAGTAAGGTTTTCCCTAACTTACTGGAGCAATAAAAAGTAGTGACCTTACCTTGTGCGAAGCTCCACCCACAGAAATAGCACAAATACTGCTTATCGCCGTCATGCACTTTCATATGCGACTTGAGTATACTTTTTATTTTGAACCTGTAAAAGGACATAAAGCGAGTATAAATATTTAGGTATTTTTTAGGGTTGGTAGTCAAATAATACCTTCTCCTACTCAGTAACGTAGGTACGAATGGGCGATGGGGTCCTCACCCACGGCCTCATACTTAAAGGGGCTTCCGCATGATATCGCTTGTTTAAGAACGAGGGATTTTTAAAATAATAGATAGGCTCTCTTTTGGCCACTTTTTTATCTGATCTGTCGAACGCCAATTTTCTTTCTCGTGTTTAACATAGATAAAGGCTTCATTGATGTGCCTTTGCCTACGTCTAAAGTGGTCTCAGTTAGAACAGATTGGGTCCGATTTAATGTAAACTGGAGGTTACGACCGCACTAATTCCTAAGTTGTCTATGATCTAGAACAATCTAATCATGGCGTTACGATTTAGAACTACTTCTTATTCAATATATTTGCAAACTAAACTTAAAAGGTGATCGATTGGTTGGAATCAAGTTATTAAAATGTCAAGTCATTCCAAAACGCACTATGTTCATATTGGACAGCTTTTTTCATAATTAAATATTCAATTTATTATTCAATTAAACAAAGGAAAACATTAAACTCAAATTAACACTCCAAACGTTTATCGATAAGATAGAAATATCGTCGATATCGATAAAAAACAACAGCGCAGCACTACAACTTCCAAAGTATTAACAGGACCTCTCATAACTCGATAAAAGCAAATAATCTTTCCTAAACGTAGCGTGGCCATGATTTTGTGATATAATGACGACCTCCTTATGTCATGTGGGTCAAGGCGACCCCAAAATGTGGGTAACCAGGTCAAGGTCACCGAAACTAGTTATTTCGAGGTCAAGGTCTATTCTAGCTCGGATGTATCAAGGTCAAATTCATCGTAAAAATGTTATAGGTACGATTACTAGGCTACTATGTCGAAAAACTGAATATTTTGGTTACTGAAGCAATTTTTGCAGACAGCATCTTTCTATAAATGTTTTTGACAATTCTGCCGTGCTTATGATAATTGCAATAAGTCACATTTTGGTCGATATTGAATTATGTGACTTACTGCCATTATCATAAGTCACATTTTGGTCGATATTGAGTTATGTGACTTATTGCCATTATCATAAGCACGGCAGAATATACCAACCTATTAGACTAGGTACCGTATTTTCTTATGACAAAAATACTTTGCCAATGCTTTGATCAAGGTTATTTTACAGGTACCTTGAGTTCAAGGTCATCCCTTTATTACCCAATTGATATAAGTTGTACATACATATACTAGGAGATAAGAGCTAGTTTAACGCTAGCGCCTCTGAAGTGGTCTCAAGAGTAAGGTCGTTTGTATCAATTGGGCATACAATGGCGTCGCCGCCCGTGCGTGTGTGTGTAGTCAACGGTCAATGAAGTCACGATTTTAGATGTTTCTATTTATGAACGAAAAATTTTTTCTTAAAAAATGAAGTTACTTATAGAAAAACAATTCTCAGATTAAAACATTAGGAAGGCCAATAGACGGACCGGGCACCTTTTCTCTGAAGTCCAGTATCATACCTATCAGATGGATATTAAATAAACACAATACAATAATACTACCTATTAACGACCCGCCCCAGCTTCGCATAGGTGCCATGCAATAGTGATATTAAATATAGTATGAACTAGCTTTTGTCAGCGGCTTCGCCCGCGTACATAAAATATAGCCTATGTCACTCAGGAGTAAAGCAGCTTTCTATTGTTGCTATTTTTTTTCTAATTGGACCAGTTTTTAGAGATTACCTCCTACAAACAAAAAAACAAACTTTATTATATTAGTGTAGAAGTGTAGATGTACAAATTATACATATAAACAAATATAAACCTTCCTCAAACCCACCTCATAGTACACTTATCACAAGCATACGGTCTTGCGTCGGTGTGCGCACGCGCATGGCACGCGAGCTGCTTGCGTCGCTTGAAGCGCTTGCCGCACGCTGAGCAAGCGAATTTTCGCTCATCCGAGTGGGAGGCCGCGTGGTCGGCCAGCAGCGATGCTTTGGAAAACGCTGGGGAGAAAATTTTTATAGTTACTAAGCAGGAGTTCGCATAGTGAAATCAATTCAAAGAAAAACAGTGCACAAGGAAATTATATTTGAGGCATGATCCACCAGTAATAGTAGATAATAAATAGATAGCTTCTATAACAATAAATAAGCTTGGCTGGAGGCAGGTTAGCCTAAAGTACCATTTCTTTTTTCAATAGCCCATACTGTCCCACGGCTGGACAAAGGCCCAAGTCCTTCCAAATCTCAAAAAACCATCAAAATACCATCTTGAACTTAAATAATTTAACATCATATTTCATCGGGACACTGCAAGAACACATTCGCTGATAAAAGTGAATTTATTCTAAGTTTCACAACTATTATTGGTAAGCTCATATTTGAACACTATCTCACTTGATGGTAAGGAATAATGCCAGTAATTTTTTATAATTTATTTGCCTGCTCAAATAAACATTAATTTGCACAAACTTTAGTATCTAAATCCAACTTACTTTTTGGACAATGTGCACAAACAAACTTATGATCTGTATGCTCCTTCTTCATATGTTTATTGAACCAAGTTTTGGATGTGAAAGCCTTCCTACACACAGGACAAACATTCTTCTTAGTATCATCCACATTTATCGTCTCTTTCACACATTCTTGATTCTTTGCATCATTTTCTTGAACATCCTCTCTCCTTTCCTCTTCAGTAACATTCTGAATAACTTCTATTTCTTCTAAAGGTTTTTCAACATTTGTATGACTTGTATGACTCGCTGGCAAGTCTATGTTATCAAAAAGGATGTGCTCATCATAATTGTCTACTGTAACACTAATTTTATAGTCAGGTAAAGTAAGTTTGAGGTTGTCTATAGGCCTAGAATGTGTCTCTGGTTCTATGATGATGCTGGTATTGGTTCTTGAGATGATGTTCTTTAGTGTGGCATCTACTTTATGAGCCTCCGTAATGTAGGTGAATGCTGATTCTATCTTGATGATGCAGTCAAAGCAAAACTGTTTTGGTAGTGTGTCGTCTTCCGAGATCTGGAATATTGTGAGAAAAATTATTATATAGTTGAATTTATAAATAAAAGAAGAAAAATAATAAAGCCTAAACAGGAGGTGTTTCTTTGTTTCTCATAACGCGCATCCATCTGGTATGGACTGGTATGAGAAGGTGCTGGAAAAGAAAGTCTAGAAAGACTTGGGAGAAGCTTTTGCTCCGCAGAAAGATCTGGATAAAAAGAAGTTAAATTTATATTTTTCGTAAATGAAACTACAGTGAATATGTATTTTATAATACCAATTAATTAATTTTCAGATTGAAAATATCTAGTCAGTTAGTGCTGAGATTTAGTAAATCGGCATTTCAAACGAACGCAACACCTACACAATCACACTAATGTTCAAATTTTAATTTGCTATTATTTAACGAGTGTTTTAAGGATGATACGATATTACAATACGAGCGTTCTTCTAAAGACATGAAGATTGAATTTTTAGTTTATAACAAGGAACAGATTTTCCAAGATGACTCATTTATTTAATAAATAAATAAAATAAATCATAAAAAGTTAAAAAACCTGGCAGCAACTTACCGCGATATTAGTACAAAAACAGAACATTTCTACAGTCCTAGGCTCAAAATTATCTTTTTCCCACGATGCTACTTCTTTCATACAACTTCTACACAATTTAGAAGTATCCATTTTATTTATTTCACATGAAAAAATAATGAAAAAATCACAATTCGCCGCAGTGGACACAAGTAGGTAAATAAATAAATGTCAAAACGTGCGTTCCGTTTCACTTAACATCCATACAAACGGCAACACTGTGACATTTATAATAGATCAAAAGAAAGATAGAGCATAAGCAGTACAATGTGAAACAAATTTTATATTGTCCGTAGGATAGGGATAATTACTTAATTATTATGACATAAAAAGGATGATTAAAAATGGGCATCGAATGAAAATAAATCCTTGTGAATTAATTACCTAGGTACTGAAAAGAAAGAAATAGTTGGAACTTGGGAGTAATTAAACTATCATAAATTTATTGTCAATAAGTTTTTTAATAAAGAAGTCAACGAAACTTTATTAGGTTAAAACTATTATTTAAGTACAATAATTTAATTAAGAAAAAATTGATGGTAATACATTAGACCAAACTACATAGCTAGTAGTCTATACTATCCAGATTTTATTCTTTTTATCCTTTTCTTTATGGAGCTATGCAGGTCAGACTTGGGTCATAGAACAGTTAGACACGTTTTATCCCTTATTCCAGTATTGCCAGCTTCATTAAAATGTGCTAACAATCTTGGTATCACACAGAGCCGCCTTCAGCTGTTCCATGCCCTCACCAGTGAGGGGTGAAGCCTCCAGGAGGGTAGGTGCGTTGGACAGCTCCGTGCTCAGCCGCGTGTGCTGCAGCATCAGGAGAGCCTCGTTGCGCATCTGTCTGTACGCCGCGTCCATCTTGCTCAGGACTAGGATGAACTGGGGACATAAGTTGGGATTGGTAAAGAATTAGTCTATGAAGAATGAATACCTAGTTTACTTCTAATTATTCTAGGCTCTAGCAAGTTTGCTCCTTCGTCGATATATGTATCATCACTTACTATACTATCAAAGGATATACCTACTGTTAGCTATTATCTGTGATTCAGTGCTAGTAGTCCTGTATTGAAGTGCTGTTTATTGCAAGGGTGTATAATAGATACCTTGGCGCTTTTGAGTCTGGGTTCAGCCAATAAAGTGTAAAGTAATACAGCAGCCGCTGATATCTGACACAAATTCGATGTGTCTACAACGTAAATCACCTGAAATAAAAATAAACAATTTGTATAGAAAGCTAGAACGGTAGCCACAATCTTACTAATAAAACTTCAATTAAAAGGAATACTTTCTATCTACCTAAATAAACATTCAAGTTATTATGCGAAGCTTGGATTAGAACAAGGAATAAAACTGATTCAGTTGTACTTACTTTTTCTACACCATCTAAATAATTGTGCCACAGTGGCGCCATCTCTCCTCCTACCTCTCTTATGGACATCATTTGTTTCTTCCCGTGTTTATTCAAGTAATAAATATCGTAAATATTAGTTCCGATCGTGGGTACAGGGCTGTATGTATTGTCTATTCCTTCAGCATTTTGTAGTTTCTTCAATAACGTAGTTTTTCCAGATCCTTTTGGACCTAAACACAGCACTGGGATTCTTTTCTCTGGATCGTCCATAGTGAAACGAATGTAAGAATAATTTGAAGCAAAACTATAGGTTGAACCGTAACTAAAACAACACCAAAAAGTTGTTAAATCAATTTTGTTGTTTAGACATTTACTATTTCTACTCGCCACTAGATGGCGTTGTAAGCAAAACGTAGATTCACCAAAAATTTTATGCAATTGGTATTATTTATTTGAGTCATCATCAGAACAGGTTTGGTACTTCATTCAATAATTTACTTTCACGACCTCGACTGCCAAGGATGTATAACGAAAAATAAATTATCAATAAACCACAAATAGTGATCGTACGTATTAATTCGGAGTTAGGCGGGTACGAACAGTAGCGTAGCCCGGGGGTGATGTGTTGTCATAGCTTGTATGATGTGGGTGACTGTCGTTTGGGGCACAAGACTAGTCCAAGAGGTATGAGACTACACCACACGACCATAAACTTGAGCTTACGTAAGGAGACTTACAAGCTCTGGCTTGTAGTGATGTGATGTGACCGAGCCCGAATAGTTGCATAAATGTGTAGGTACTGCACTCGCTACTTAATTTACAGTCAACTTGCTGAAGGTCGAAAGAGTCATCAGTAATGAAGAGAGTCATTAAATCTGTCTTGCCCAGATAGCACTAGATTGTTATTGATAAAGATTATGTTATAGGAAGTAATTTGATCGACATCATTATAATAAATTATGTAGGTGGGCATTTCTGCTTTGACACTTCCAGTCAAAATGTCATAAAATCTTTGTAATCGTTTACTATAATTACGTCACTTTTTTTTTACAAAACAAAAATACAAATGTTCCCTCAATTAAAAAAAAGAAAAATTATTGAGTTCACTGAAACGAGTACCCGTTTGATTTAAAATCTTTGAAGCATACCTAATCAAACTTTTTGAAATACATGGGAAATAAAATGATTAAACAAGAAACGTAACCTATTGCAACTTAATTCTTATTCAAATAACATTTAGTTTAACATCAGCTCTAATTATGAAATAAACAAAAAAGTAAGTGAATAGTAAGCGCTTTAGGCACCTAGCCCCTCCCTACCGAGTGAGGTTAGCAACTGGTAAGCCCGCGAATTTCGGCGCACGGCACTGCGTAACTAGGCCAGCGCACCCTTGACCTACTGACTCACTGCCAGCAAGCGCCCGCCATTGTTTTTCAACAATCAATAAATAATACACCGAGCAAAACTCTTTACTCGCACATTTGCGCAACCGCGCCTGCTCATCGTCGCCATATTTTGCGATGGTTTGCATTTTCGCGCGCTGTCAACTTTGAAGTTTGCACTTTTTTTTTGGGTCGCGAAAATGTGCGATGGGCGTGTAGCGTGCGGCCCACGTACCTAGTTACCTAACAAATAAATATTGATGTGTGACGGCCTTCGTTTCTTAATGCTAAATTAGTTAGAGCTTTTATCATTCGTGTTATTTAATGGCAAAGAGTTACAAGTAGCGGTATAATAACGATAATTGTATTTTTTGTAATTCAGTGTAACAAAACGTGCGAATTATTTGCGGCCAGGCAAATTATGGACCTAGCTAATGCTTAATGCACTTGAAATGTTATTGAGTTGTGTGGTCGTGTGGCCTTCCAACTATGATTGTCTTCTGCACTTTTCGAATAAAATACTTCTACCTAATTATACTACTAAGTATTACGAAACACCAAAAAAATACAAGGAATTAGTGGTGATTACCAACTAGGCAGCTATCGTAGTGCATCCGACCGCCGACCTTGTAGAGGCTCTTTTTCACACAGAACAAACCAATGCTATTCGTTATCTATTTGGTATTTATCTATGTATAGGTTGTATAAAACAATGAAACAAATCGTGGCCTTCTTATTGTGCCTCTATAATTAGGTGTTTTAATGTAAACAATTACAATGCACACAGGGATCGTAGTTTCATGTTTTATTTGGTTTTACGTTTATTTGTCCACGAGAAATCGATGGTTAAATTAAAAGTGTTTGATCGTGCGCCTTAAAATAATAAAAAACTCTATGGTACACGCGTTTATTTATTAAAACGGTCATACATTAAAATACATATGTGAGTACATACGCACACACACGCTGGAGAATAAATTAAATAAATACATACATAAAAGTATTACGATGTGGCCGCCAAGGGAGGTCGACACGTAGAGCGCGCAGCGCACAGAACTGAACGAACCTTTGCTTGGTGCCTTCGGCGGAACGGAACGTATACTATTTATAAAATTCGGGCTGTTCGTTGAATGTACTGCCTACTGAGTACATACTGTACCGAGACATAACAATCAACTTTATTAAGAAATAAATTGCGTCATTTTTATTAATAGTTGGAACAGTAGGTATCTACTTACTAAGTCCATTTTGAAAAGTTAAAATATAACAAAAATAAACATTACCCTGTTACCTATTTCATTAAATGGTTACGGTATTAATTACAAAATATAATTTTACGGTCATTATTAATGAGTTTGCTAATGAGTAGATAGTCTAAAATGTATATGTTTAATAATTAATTAAAAAGATAAAAATACACACCGAAAAGAGATATAATGCGTTCACATAATGTGTCTGAGAAAGTCGTATATTGTTTTTGTAGTTGTTACCTACTATGTTAGCAAAAACTATATTTTTCAGCAGCTCCATAAAGTTCTTCCTTTTCACGCTTCGTCTATGGTCAGAACGTTTCAGACCTCGATGGTTAGATAAAAACAATTGTTTATGAAACTCAGAAGGTTGTTCTAGGATAACTTATACTCATTTCAATGCGATTGTTCAAACTAATGCCTGCCTGCAGTAATTAACATAGACACAGTGCTGTTTCGCCATTGTCTTACATTTTAGTAGCCATACGGCATTGAGAGAAACAAAAAGAATTAGGTTCTTTACGAGTGAAATTTTCACCTTGTTCACATCAGATTTTAAACCTAAGTAGTATGACCTGAATCGTGAAGAAAAAACTGTTAATCTGAGAACTTTTTTAATAAAGATTTACTTTTTTCACGTGATTCAATGTCACAAAGAGTCTTTTGTTGGAGTTTTTGAGGTCTCAAGGAAACGTCGATGATAAAAAGCGATTGACTGGCATTATTTCTTTGCATATAAAAAACTTTTCAATGACTTTATTTCTGTTTTAAAGCTTCACAAACTTTTCCTGCGAGTTCTTTTGTGTTTTTGTATTTCCCTGTGAAGCTCTACCTAATATTGTTCTAACGTAAATATACGTGATATTATTATTTGACTTTGAAAACGTTAAACGTAGTTCTCATTATATTATGTAAATAAGCTGTGTGAATCAACTATACCTACTTACCGCACAACCTTACAATTTTGTTGGCTCTCTAATTTTAGGACTTTAAAACAAACTTTCAAGGTTTTCATGACTCTAAGTTTTTTTTTTCATTTCTTACTGTGTGTGATTTTTCCGAAGAGTTTAGGAATTGTATCTATTAATCTCATGAAAACGCATCGAGAGGAAACCGGCATGTTCTAGAACCAAAAAATCGAAAACATGTGACATCAACCAAACTGCACTGGGCCCGCGTGGTTGATTACGGCCCATTCCCTCTCCTACAGAGGAGGCTTGAGTCCCAGCATTGGGAATATTATAAGGCTGATGATGTGCTATATAAACTTACTAGCTTTTGCCCGCAGCTTCGCCCGCGTACATAAAATATAGCCTATGTCACTCAGCAGCTTTCTATTGTTGCTAAAATTTTCCCAATCGGACCAGTAGTTCCAGAGATTACCCCCTACAAACAAAAAAACAAAAAAACAAACTTTACCTCTTTATTATATTAGTGTAGATGACTATAATTTTCATTCACACCTGCGTATTATGTTTTTTGGTTGTAGCAGATTTTTTCGTACGTTAGTCCTATTGCGACCTCTTAACGCGATCCATTTGTCGACAAAAACTGGACTGTCAAGGCGATAGAGCTATAAAAGCTGTATAGCTTAATTCCTCGTCTCTCGCAAGCTTGAAATTTTAACATGTCATGGTAATACCCCAGTTTACAATCGCTGCAGCCATTAACTTCACTTCTCTACGGAGCAGTTAGACGTTATAGTACCTACGCGGCAAATAAGTTGAACCAGAATGCCCAGTTGCTACAGTTATACGCAGCCTACCACTAAAATTGAGATTGAGAAAATCTGTTACTCACTGAGCATTCAAGGTCGATTGCCATTTCGGTCCAACTTATACGCCGTGTGTTATAAGTGATGAGTCTTCCAGCTAGATTAGATAGGGTCTGATCGTCACCTGGCGCGTTAGCAGGCGTCTCGCGTGCGTGTCGCCAGCGTCGCGTCACCGTTCACTGTCGCTTTCCGCGGCGGCCGGTGAAAGGCATCGTCGCTCGAATTCTGCACATTTTTACTATCAGCACTTGTATTGTGCTGGCGGAGTTAGCAGGGATCGAGGAGACAGTTTGAAAGGTATTGAAGGGATTTGTAAATGGTACTTTGTTTAAGTGAATCGGAAAAAACGTTGATTTGTCACTAAAAATGTGAAAGTGTCTTCGTAGGAGCTACAATTTTGACATTTCATGGAGTTATTCCATCTCCCTTTTACCTAACTAGGTACATGAACATGTCGCGAGCTTATTCTTAAAACTTTGATTAGTTTACATAACTACAGCAAAGTTTCAAGTTTTATTTTTAAATCTAAAAAGAAAAAATACCTAATGTAAAATTACACTGCGCTCCAAAACACAAACTGTTGATATGGCTCAAAATTATGTCCAACTCAAATGAGACTGGGCAGTGGACAGGACATGTTTGCCGCATGTCCAACGAGCAGTGGGCCCGTAAAACACAGGATTGGTGCCCAGACACAGCGATGAGCGACCGCGACAGACCACGAAGGAGATGGCGGGACGACCTGGATGTTCTTGAGATAATTGAAAAGAATGGAGGGAGGCTTTTGCCCAGCCGTGGGATAGCACAGGCTAGCTATAGGTATTAATCATGTAAAATTACAACGTACCTATCATTTTTTTGAGGTTGGAAATCCTTCATAGACTTTTTGCGCTCTAGGGTGGAGCCAAACGGTGTTCGACTTTTGCTCACTAAAATCACACCTCTGCCCTTCAGTTTCTCGTTTGCGTACCTAAAATACGCATAAAAACGAAAATCTGCAGTCTTAAGGACAGCAGATTTTCTTTTAAGAAATTCCCCAAGTAAGACAATATTCTAAGTAATATACGAGAATATATCGGCGCTTTCCATCGAGGAGAGATAGCGGTCAAGCGCGAACCTATAATCAATAACAAAAAAAAAATGATATAATTAGGTATGCCGTGATTTAAAGTTGGTAATGTGTGTCGATCTCGATTTAGGATTTTAATTTCAAACCTATTTCTGATTTCAGTTTTTTTATTTATTTATATAAACTAGTGCTTGACTGCAATCCCACAAAAGTAACTCTCCCACCAAAATAAGCAGTGATGCAATAAAAGTTTTGTCTCATGGTTCCTCCAGTTTTGATCATGATCAAAGATCTGTAACTCCTGTATAAACAGTGACTTGGCCGTCATTTGAGCATTATGTATAGAAAGCCAGAGTCTGGTGGTAGCTCTCTTTCAGTATCTTGCTTTTTGATAAACATCTCCAAAGCAAAATTGAGGAAAAGTCTGCTGAATAGGTGACGAAGTTAGTATCAGGTACAGGGCTGGAAAGTCAGATATAACCGGAATTCCATTTTACCTAGTTTTTTTTATACTTTTTTAACCTTCTTATAACATACTAGCGACACGCCCCAGCTTCGCGCGGGTGTAAAGGTGATATATTATACCTACAAACCTTCTTCTGGAATCACTCTATCTAGTAAAAAAACCGCATCAAAATCCGTTGCGAACTTTTAAAGATCTAAGCATACATAGGGATAAGCAACTTTATTTTATATTATGTAAAGTTTAGCGATCCGCCCCAGTTTTGTGCGGGTGCAAAAGTGTTATTATATTATACCTATAAACCTTCCTCTGGAATCACTATAGAGTGATTTTGATGCGTTTTTTTTTTAATAGATAGCTATTAAAAAAACCCGCATCAAAATCCGTTGCGAACTTTTAAAGATCTCAGCATACATAGGGATAAGCAACATTGTTTTATACTATGTAATGATAAAGTACTGTACTTGAATAAATAACCACTTTCTAAGCTGTCAGCTTAGGGGTAATTAAAAAGAAAATAGGATCTAGAAAAAGTCGAGGTAATTAAAAAGAAAATAGGATCTAAAAAAAAGTCGATTACCTGGTTAACTTCGCGTTACTAAAACGCATTCTAGAGTACGTACAATGTTTGTACCATGTTAAGTTCAGATGACCTACAGGCTGGTTTGATTGATAAATGTCTGGAAGCCTACCTATTAATTAAAATGTAAGAAAAACACACGAAGTGCGAAAAAACTCAAGAACAATTAAGTAATTTTATTTTGCGAGGAGTTTGACTTCAAGAAAGTTTAGGGTGAAACACAATATTACTGTCCAAGCAAAATGTTTTTGACTTTTTAAATTTAAACAAAGAGGTTCGTGAGGTGAAATGTGTGGTATAGTTTATGTGTGTGTTTTAGTGAATCAGGCGCGTGAATGTTCCTTTTTTGGAATTTCCCTGACAGGGCAGAATATAAATAAACCAACTGGGTTATTTTAAGGATAACATAGCATATAATTTAATGAAAAAAAAAAATACTTTCACATTTAATTGACACTAATTTCACCGCTGAAATAATTTTTATTTCATACGAAGGCTTAAGTTATTGTCCCAAAAAAATAATCTTCAGCTCCTGACATTTCCACCTAACATGCTTCTATTTTTTGCCCTTATGATATGTGATTATGTAATCCAGACAATGATAAAAAGCTGTTACTATTGCCGTCGGTCGCACGCAATGCTTTCGTTAATTAAACACATTTTTCTGCAGGACTACGGTCATTTAGCGATGGTGCCATCTCGGTCTAGCGCCAAGGAGTTGTATGCCGCCGTCTCGTTCCAAATCGACAAAGTCCGTCTAGCAATGTTATCGCGACGCGAAAGTGGCGGGTCGCGTGCGCGAGCGTCGGTGAAAGAGTCGATGACCTGCGCGGGAGCAACGAACGTCTTTGCGGCGGCGCATTGTGCTGAACGCAACCCCCTCCGCCCCCCCTCACACCCGCGCCGCACGCACGCAACATATGGAGCGCGCACACCCCCCCGGCACTACTTTGATTTATTGAACCCTAGTCACATTGTTCGGATATAAATGTTTAGTTCCAGGTCCTAAGTATCCCAAGTACAATGTGGAAGATGTTATCACACTTTCTAAGATGACAGTGTCGGTAATATCCTGGCTCAGGTGAACGTTCTATGCAGCTCTAATACGAAATACAAACGCAGTGAGAAACATAGAACTTGACAAAAACTATGTTTCTCACAGCGTGTACAAGTACCTACTACTTGTATTTATACACAATCCGCTACATTTTTACAGCATATACTCAAGAAAACAGACGGCTAAAATACTAATGATGCAATATTGTTGACAGAATAACAGCGCACCTGTAACAATACTACCAAAACTGACGCTCATGAGACTGACGCCAAAACAAATTACGAAAATAACACCAAACCATCGAAAGTGGATTTGTAACTACTCCAAACACTTCAGACGCTTGTGAAGCCGCTATAAGTATACATAAAAGCTGAGTGTTTAATATTATAGAGGCAGAGATAAACCACTCTATATGATATAATCTAAGCGATGCATTAGACGCACACAGGCGCACGGTGCAATCTTGCGCACGCACACCACCCGACGTTTCTAATAGTGTAGCAGGACTAGTACACATTGGAAACTTATCTAGGATGGATTTTGTTTTTTTTGTTTATATTGGTCAGGTCATAGGGAATGACGTCACGGAAGGCTCGGAGGCTAACAGCCTATTTTACCCTTCATACCACATGGTCTTGAGGGGTTTGAGGTAGGAATTAAATGTTGGTTATCAGCATAGTTTCTGAAAGCCTTATTTTTTTTTGTTGGTTATCTGTCAGTCACAATAATTAAGATACTTGATAGTATGTTTGGGTGGGTAGAGTTTAGAAGCCAGAAAGAGAATCACACCAAGATGAGTTTTGTAAACATCAGTAAAGGCGTAATAGAATCTACTATTAAAGCTGATCTAATAAACTGATACTTCTTTGCTTTTTCCTAACTAGCAAGGCATCAGCTCCCAGTCTAACCGAATGCAGCCGAACCCGGTCACTGGGCAGCATGATACCTTTAGATGGACTGATAGTGAGGGTTTCTGGCGTAAGACTAGCAGCTAGTCAAACAGGTGTAATAACTGTCACAGATCTACAAATGACAACCACGACCAAACGGCTTCAAATCTGCTTCCAAAGCGGGTTGAAAAAGATCAAATCGGGGGTAAATAGAAACAACATTTTGTTGTTTTTCACGTTATCTAAAATTTATTGCTGAATTTAATTTAATTTTTATTAATTCAACATGGAAAACAAAATGCTTTTTTAAAACTAAAAAAATATATGAAATCAAAGCAATAATCCTAATACAAATTTTTGTTTATATTCGCCCCCTGAGTTTCTATTCACCCTGTTTTACCCGGCACATCACGAAATAGTTTAATTTAAATAAAACATGTTTTCAAATTTTTCAATTTTCCAGCAGTATTTTCTTCTTCTACGTTTTAATTTATTGAAAGAACTTCGTTCTAATTTCCACAAAACCACATGTGCAAATATTGCAATGTTTGCAGTAAAAAGTGTACAGCGACCGATTGCGAATTTTTAGACCAAGTCGTCTGCGGGCTGGCTACCTTTTGTTGTTCCAGACAATGGCTTAACTGGCACAAGGACGAGGATTGTCACGCTTTCATGGGGTGATACATGTGGAGCAGTAGATGGATGAGTGATAGGCTGCTTTATGGTAAAACAAAGGACATATCACAAACCTCTAACACGATCCATTTTTGGGGAAATGCCTTCCCAATTGTATGGTGACAGATCAGGTAAACATATAAAATACGGTAGGATATAATTCATATATTGTCATGTATGTGATGATAAATTAATGTTGAAGCCTTCCTCTCGAACCATTACATGATTGATCCAAAAAGGAATAAGTTGGGGCAAGGAATTAGTTCAAACTCTGTATAGTGGCTAAACTGTTATGGAATGGAGTTATATACATAGGATGTACAATGCGTTCCAAATGAGAATAGGATCGATTGCTATGTTGTGACGTCACAATATATTTTTAAAATTCAGTTTATTTACGAAAAAAATAATTTGTTTACGAACTGTGAACAAAAAAGTTAAATCAGAATCTAGTTTTTTAATTTTATTCATCTCTGAGTTTTTCAATTTTGCAAAATATCTTTGATTTGACAGTATGGCGTGACGTCACAACGTGTCAATCAATCCTATTCTTATTTGGAACACATAGTTTATCTCCATCCCTCTTTCTTGCTCGCATAACTATTATTTGAACGCGTCATGGTGAAGACCTTGATAATTAGGTAAGTTTCAATTTTCTCAGTAGCGCACAACTTTGATAACATCTACACAAAACTGAGAATTTGGAAACTTTCTCCGTTTTCACAGAATCTTTTATTGTTATTGAAGTTTCTTTCATGTAAATTGTTATGTTCCTGTTCAATAAAATGTAATAAGTTTTATTAAGGATATCATTAAGTTACGTTAATGGCTGCTTTTATCGAAAGTTAATTATAAAATATCGTTAATGTTAGGTGCGCTTGTGAACTTTTATGTGAGGTTTCTGATCTTTTAGAATGACTCGGGTAAATGTAATCATGAATCATTACTTGGAATTGAAGGTGTTAGTATACCATCAGCCTTACAATGTTCCCTTGTTGGGACTCTGATCCACTGAGGGAATGGGTCCATTGCGGGTTGGTGGGTTTTGGTTTTAAGACATGCCGGTTTCCTCACGATGGTTTCCTTCACCGTTTTGAGAGCAATGGTGATGAAATTAAGTTACACAGAGTAATGCGCCTGGCTGGGTTTGAACTCGCTACCTACTACTCGTAAGTCGGGGCCGTTACCACTTGGCCACTTTTGCTCATCAATGTGTATGTGTTAGTGTCTAAATAAATTAAAAAATATATATAATACCTACGTGTAATTAATGGAGTTTGGAAAAATAGTTTCCTTAGGAGATAGAACCCTCTATTCGTAAATACTGTCTGTATTTAAAAAAAAACTAGATGGAAATATTAGATCATAGTTACTTCTATCCCTTAGTATATATATATATATATTTTAAAAAGGGAACGATGAGAAAAGAAAAGAAAACTATTCAAGTTCAACATTTTACCAAAACTGCTAATTCTATAGAAATGTTGTCATAGTGCGCGCGGCCTAGGAATAGTTCGCCAAGTGAAAGTGAGTGTGTGTGTGTGTGTGTGTGTGTGTGTGTCAGTGTGCAGCGAGTCGCGCACACGCGGCCGATGCGCCTGCGCTTTCCGACCTACAGGGTGCTGCGCTAGCCAGAGCTTAGGAGCTTTTCTTATAGAAAAACTGTACCTTAAGAAACGAAAACAATAACTAATTTTAAAACCAGAAGTACAGGCTACTCCGCGTAACCCAAGGGCTGGCTTTTACCTTGGGCAAAGAATAAGCATTGCCATACAGCGTGGCAATGCGGCCAGCCTTTTGGGCAGTTTACTGGTCGACAGCGATGCGGAAGAGTTTTTTGACGCTTTATTAGATTAGGTATTTTTAGTTAAGTTAATTAGGGTTATGTAGTTTTAAGGTTAGATATCTAATTATTTGTACAGTTTACTAATTTACTTTGAATAAATATGATACCTATACGAAGTACAGGCCTGAAATTAAAATTTTATTTACAATTAATGCAATTTTTGTGGATATATTAGAGTTTATGAACCTAACTACATGAGGGAGCTTAGCTCAAAGTTGAGTCTTATTCAAATTCAAAAAGGTATTCAAGGCAAATATTTTTTTTTTCATTACTCATACTCTGAAAGTTGGTCTGAAGTTGCCTGCGGAGCTGGTTGAAAGTAGTACTTTTCATCACTAGGGAGAATTAGTTTCAACTGACAACTCAAATTATTTAAAAATACTAGTTTTATTTTGACATTACTATTGAACCGTGAACCGAATTTTTATACTGCCAGTGCAACTGAAATAACATAAAGGTAGTATTGATTAAAGAATAGATTTTTTTTAAATTATTTTTTTTAATTTACTTTAAACTATTTATTTAAAACTGATATATACTTTGGAACAATATTGATCTGACCCATTTTTACACCGGTAAATGCCTACATTGAATGATCCAATGCATTTTTACACCGAACACAGAAAAAAAATCAAAATAAGCGGGAAAATGGCGATCTTTGATTTCGATGGCCAATCTTTGTTTGTTTTTTTCGAGTTGTTAAGTTTTGTTTATAGTTTACTAAATCTGTTATAAGAGATTTGTGTTAAAACGATGAAATCATTAGATTCAGTTAAGGATTTAACACCAGATTCCTATGTGCAGAGGCTAAAGCTATTCGAGCCGACATTTCAGCTATTTGATATGCTATATTTTTCAGTTTGATCAACTATTTACCTGGCTGATTTTAGCATTTGTTTGTTATTTATTTATTTTCACGCATTTTGATTATTAATTTATACACATGTTTTAATATTATATACTTGCTGTTGTTTTTTGTTTTGTTTAATTTTACTTATGTTATCAATTGTTTACACTTTTAACTATTTATAAAACTGTTAAATGATATCTCAGCTGTATTTTGTTTTCAATGGGCACATAAAGCTTTTTTGGACTACTTTTATAAATAAAAATCGCAACTTTTTTATCTATTAGTTGGTCTATGCACAGATTTTGTTTAGTTTAAAAAAAAATACATATTTTCTGTGTTCAGCATATGGCACCCAAGGGCTGCAGCTGAAAATCAGCGTCAGATGGTGGCTTTGTGCTACCATTTGGCATTATGCTGAGCTGAGGCCTTTTGGCATTACTCAATATACTATATATTTAATATTAAGGTGTTTCTTTTTCTGTAATTTTTGTAATGCTAATAAACGCAATTTTCTTTCTTTCTTTTCTTTCTAAAGCAACAGTGGATTTTTTTTACCGCCAATATATACGAAAAAAATACGAAGGCGAATTTATTTTCCTCGTAATTGTAATGAAAAGCACAGTGTTTACCCTAGCTCTCATAAATCTTTAGAGTTATTAAATTCCTCGAACTATTAAACTCCTTCTCGGGACTAAATAACTTACTTTCAACCCTGAGGTAACAATGTACTATTCTATTTTCGGGGTGAAAAGTTTTACGGATAAAGTCTGTACTCTGAAAATCAAATTCAAACAAATATTTGTATAAACTAGTTGGGTAATTACTTTTTAAATTCAATTGTGCAGTAAGACAGGAAACATTCAGGGGAAAATAGATTAATAACCAAAAATATAGCAAAGCACACATATTCTGAGACTTGAAATGAATTAAAATTTAATTACAAAAAGAGCACTCTGTATATCGCGGAAGCGTCAAACGCGGCCGGTGGCCGGCCTCGGCGGCTTTCTTATGGAAAACTGCGAGCAGGGCTGCTGCCTACCCGGCGCCCACTGCACTCCACCTCACCCTCACACACGAGACATGTACTCTCACACTGCGAGCAGGGCTGCTGCCTACCCGACGCCCACTGCACTCCACCTCACCCTCACACACGAGACATGTACTCTCACACTGCGAGCAGGGCTGCTGCCTACCCGGCGCCCACTGCACTCCACCTCACCCTCACACACGAGACATGTACTCTCACACTGCGAGCAGGGCTGTTGCCTACCCGGCGCCCACTGCACTCTGCCTCACCCTCACACACGAGACATGTACTCTCACACTGCGAGCAGGGCTGCTGCCTACCCGGCGCCCACTGCACTCCACCTCACCCTCACACACGAGACATGTACTCTCACACTGCGAGCAGGGCTGCTGCCTACCCGGCGCCACTACCCACTGCCTGCCCACTGCACTCTACCTCACCCTCACACACGAGACATGTACTCTCACACTGCGAGCAGGGCTGCTGCCTACCCGGCGCCACTACCCACTGCCTGCCCACTGCACTCTACCTCACCCTCACACACGAGACATGTACTCTCACACTGGCCGGAAAACCATGGCCACCGATAATTGAAAATTAAAAAAATATAAAAAGATGTTTGAAATTAGAATCATTTAAATAATTACTTCGCGTCACCAATTCATGATACGTGGGCCAAAGTTCCAAAATATGTGGGATGCACCATTGTAAATAGCCACAGAGTCAATACCAAATATAACCTTGAAGACACCTTATTAAATTATAACCGATGGAAAGACCACAGCAGGAAAATTGTTCCAGTCTTTCGATCGTTGTCTTTGAAATGCTAGACCGTAGAGATGACAATATGTGAAGGATTACACTTGCAAATACAATAAATAGTACATTGTTATACGAGGGATGAAAGTTAGTACTCTTGAAGCTTTTCATTACGAATACGAGGAAAATAAAAATAATAAAAACCTGAGTCGTCGTCAAAGGTCTTCGTATGCTTTTAGGTAGGTATATTTCTTTTGATTTAGGCGGTAAGCGGTTTTCTCCTCTTTAAGAATCTTGCGTTAAATTTATAACTGAAGCTATCGTGTTAATACAAATTTCTTATAACAGAGATTTAGCAAAATGTAAACAAAACTCTACACCTCGAAAAAAATCAAGACAGATCAAATCAGCCACAGATTATAGAGAGACTACCATTTACCCGCCATTATTTTTTTTTTTCAGTGGTCGGCTGGCTATTCAGTCATTATTTTTCATTTTATCATTGTAAAAATGGGTCAGGTCAATTTTTTTCTCAAATATAATATTAGTTTTAATGAAATAGTTGAAAGTAAATTAAAATAAAGTCATTAAAAAAGTATTCTTAAATTATTCCTATCTCTATGTTATTTCAATTGTACTGCCAGTATAGAAATTCGGGTGACGGTTCATTTGAAATGTCAAAATAGAACTAGTTTTTTTTTAAATATTTAGACAGCTTTCAGTTGAAAAGTAAAACTCCCTAGGGAGTAAAAGTACTTCTTCCAACCCTGTCCGCAGGTACATAACTTTACACCTACTTTCAGAGTATGAGTAATGAAAAAAAATAAAAGTAGCTCCTGTGTTGACTCTCCAAAATCCATCCTATGGAATGCCGGTAATGTAACTGCCAAAAAATGCTATATTCCACGTCCTAATATTAGCAACCTAGACTTTTCGCCCACCTGAAATAAAATGTTCGTATTTTCATAGTGCGTGAAATGAAAAGTAAATACTAAAATAAGGATTTTCAATTATCCTCAAAACGAGAAACGGATGAGTACCTAAGCGTCCGGTCGTATAAAATTTACGAGTATTTGTTTAGATATAAGATCAAAGTATCTTGAATAAAAACAGCATAAATACATATAATGTTTTAAATGTGTATTTTAGTAAGTGTTATCTATATATATAAAACGAGAAACTGACATATCAACGCGCAGCTACTATTGGGACTAGGAGCGTGAAATTTTGCACAAGGCTTCCTTTTATGACGTAGGCTAACACTAAGAAAGGATTTTTTAAAATTCAGCTCCTAAAGGGATGAAATGGGGATATAAAGTTTGTATGGAGAACTCTACTCTTACGCAGGCGAAGCCGCTGGCAGAAGGCTAGTTAGAATATAAATGACAATAGTATGGTCACAATCGTGCGTAATTACAGAGCACCACAATAATCCATTTTCATGTGTTGACTCATCGGGCGACGCGCGGTGCATTATAAGTAGCTAGTGTGTATTGTGCCTTTCTTTCGTTTACAAACCGTAAGAAAAGTAAGAGGGTAGAAAAGACGCATTTTTTTCCCACTACACTTTTTTTAACTGATATAGATAAATACCTATAGAGTTTTTTTTTAATCAGTGACATTTACGTGATAAATGATAGAGTAATTCAAAGCAATTATTTGCCCAAATAGAGACGGTTTCGACCATGTTTCGACTTTTATTCTGTACATATTTGTCGTTTTCTCAATTTAAGTTATTATTTCTGAAACAATTAATATACCTAGAGATTATATTTTGAGACTCAATTATATTAATGTTATTTTTTTTTTGTGAGCAGTTGAGTACCAATTTATTTTAGTTCACTGTGGGCTAACAAAAAAAAGTCTGCGTATCGTTGCGTGCACCGGTGCACCGTGATGGTCCACGTGTATATTTTATGTATAAATAGGATACAAGTACACAGTGATTCGATCAAAAAGATTTCCTCTAGTTTGGTCTCTACCAAGTGGTGGTCATGTATTTCAAAATAGTCTGATACATAGATATATAATGCGGTGGAAATTAGTAGTGCATCTTTTATCCCAATATATTTTGATTCCTTTCCCTTAACGTTGGAAATTGCGAAATTTCCGTAAAATATATAATCAGCACGTTCCAATGTATTCTGATCCTTTTCTAGATTAAATATTTTCACTCCATGATGGCTTACTTCTATATTTTTTTTTTTACATTTTTAACAATAATTATGTATTACTATTTTATTAACAATACATCGTTTGTAATAATTTATTTATATTGACATTATCTTTTTACTTTAGACATTTGTAATGGTCAAATCTATTTATTTCTTTTTACCTATATTATTATTTCTTCTTTTTATGTGTACTAATAGAAAGACGGGGGCGACGGGGAGGCCTATGTCCAGCGGTGGACGTTTTTCGACTGAAATTATGATATGAAAGAGATTCTGCAAAACACATCTATGTGAAATTATTCATTTATTTACAAAATATTTGTTGTGGATTAACTATACAACGTTCACTACCAATTTTAATTTATGTTAAGTAGTTTTTTTTGTATAATATAACATTTATATAATTTTTAAAAATTATTAATGAATGAAATAAACATGAAATTATTACAGCCAGTGAGAAAACCAAATGTGGTTTTAAACAAATTTTATAAAATCAAACATATTTATTATTTTGTTTCGATTTTCTCTTACATTTATTTTTAGATAACACCTCATGATTGTGAGACCAGGACTATATTCAGGTTATTTCCTTACAGTGAACGTTAATTTGCCTAATTTATACGGCATTATGCATTATTTCAGGCGCGCTGACATTACTCTGAATTTTGAGCAGCGCGTGCGCACGATGCAATTGATATCCTTGAAGTATATCTCACGTTAAGTTCCCTCGGGTTTTACTTGGAGACTACATTTATTAGGGAGTGTTTTGGGGTCATACATTAATATTGTATTAGATATATATTCACGGTTGTATTGTCTGATTTCCGTTTCTGGTTAAAATAACGTGACCCCTTTTCGATGAGGACTTGAATAATAAAAATAATAATATAATTTATTCCCAAAAAAATAATACAATGTTTGTCGTAATTATTAGCTAGTAGATGGTTCAAATATATATAATAGCATCTGCTGTCGAACTAGGTTAGGACCTGTATTTTGGCACAAGGCGCTACTCCCCAAAGATCAGAAATTAAACTAGCTTATACTATACCTACTGAATGTTTTTTTTATAAATGCTATATAAGGAGAAATAAGTGTTTTATAAGGGAGGTTAATTGATCATGAAGGTTCTATGCATCTTCCAAGCGCAGTCTACCCCGTAAATGACCTAGCTGACTAACAGATGTAGATTTTTTTCTCAATTCTATTTTATCTTTATCACGTGTTTGTATTACGGTATGTTTTCTCACGTGTTCTACAAGGTCTTCAAAATAGTTACAAGTTCACATTAACCCTGTCGGATACAGAAATTTAATAAAAAAACTACTATTACAAAACAAATTAAATTAAGTTAAAAAAAATTAAAGTCAAATAAATTGAATTTACAAATTATATTAAACTAGCTTTAATCAGCGGCTTCGTCCGCGTACATAAAATATAGCCTATGTTACTCAGGAAAAGCAGTAAAGCAGCTTTCTATTATTGCTAAAATTTTTTCAATCGAACCAGTAGTTCCAGAGATTACCTCCTACAAACAAAAAAAACAAAAATACAAAGAAACAAAAAACAAACTTTACCTCTTTATTATATTAGTGTAGTAAATATAACAATTAAAGTAGGTAATTAAAGATCAAAATCATTAAATGATGTCAATAGGTAATAAATAAACGACAAAAATGTGAAACATGTAATGTTTTTTGAGATCGATGATCGAATGAAAAGACGTATCTATTATATTTTAAAGTCGTCAATAAAGAATTAAACGTATTATAGCATTTGTCGACAAATAGTTTCTTGTGGCGTTTAGTAAATAACCTGTCACTTTCCTGGATTTTGATTTCATTTGATATTTTATTTTTATTGATGTTACGTGGGGACTTGTGCTGTGTAACTTTTAGACTGAGGCTTTACAACTTATTTAAGCGTGTTCTCAAATCGTGAACACAATGTATAGCGAAGTTGGTCAGTTAGTTTTTGTATAAGTTGGAGTTCGGTTTTAATTGTCAGTTTTATAAAGAAATAGAGTTTGTAGTTTCCTGAAATTCAGTCTATAGGTTTTGTCTTTCTGAATATTTACGATTATTTTGACACATTTTTTCCATAGAATAAGAAGTTTTTGCTTTCTAAATTGTTTGCTCTGAGAATTATACTTTTCATTACTCATACTCTAATAGTAAGTGTGAAGTTGCGTGTGGCGGTTGAAAGTAGTACTTTTCCTCTCTGGGGAGTTTTACTTTCAACTGACAACTGTCTAAATATTAAAAAAAAATTATATAATGACATTTCTATTGAACCGTGACCTCAATTTCTATACAGCCATTAAAATTGAAATAACATGAAGATAGGATTAATTTAAGAATACTTTTTTTAAATGCCTTTTTGAAGTTCAATTTCATCAAATAACTTCGTCTGGTCTTATGGAACGAGACCATGTCCAAATTTACATTATGTTTGAATGTGTGTAATAGTCATATGCGGATATATGTGCGTAGCCGCGTGGCTCATGGAGGCCAAAACCTTTGGTGGGCAACCAGCCCAAAAACCAAAAACTGATTAGGTTTGGGGATCCTAAGATTCATGTGCGTAAATCAGTGACTCTAGCCGTAGCTCCGCGTCGCTATATCCTGCTCAAAACCAATTATTCCAGTTACTTGTTGTACTTCCATTAAATTTGTAAGTTTCTAGAGGATATAAAGCAACTATGTTTTCATTACATTTCATCACCTCATTATAACATTACTATGAGAGATTTGTCGCAAATATGCACAAATGGGTCCAGCTGCAATATTTAGTCGTAAACCATGCAACAGGTTCGTGTGATACCAACATGATTCGATCTGAGTTAATATTAATTAGAACTCGACTGGTTCTCACTGAAAGTGATTTAGGTAATATTGGCTTGGTGATACCAGTATTTTATCGCTATAGTCCCAATACAGATGTTTAGAGGTGTAAATGATCCAGTCAGAGTAGGTAAAGTACTTATTATTGTAGTTTTTTCTTTTTTTAAACTTTTGACTTGCAATAATTTACTTTGCAGTGTTACATTTTTGTATTTTTTATTATTATTGTGAACTATGTCGATTACTTTTCTTCGATTCTCTTTCTTTCTAGTTAGGGCAGACTAACTGAGTGGGTTACATTCACACCGCCTAGAAAATGTGCGGGTGTAACATTAGATGGACGAAGTGGTTTTGTTACAATGTAACGCCGAACTCGTCAATGAGAATACTCTGTCTGGGATAAGACGCCTAACAATATTAAAAAAAAAATTGCAGAGTGCCTGTCAGACTAGCGAGGTGCGGGTTGCGTACAAACTTTAGTAAGTTTGTACGCACTAAAGGTAGGTCATAGTTTAGTAGTAGTGGTAGTCCACTACTACTAAACTATGACCTACCTTTAGTTGCATCAAAATTAAATAAATAAATCAATTGGTAGGTGGTTGGATTGGATACTATCAGGTGAGATAGTGGTCAAACGCGAACCTATCAATAGTAAAAATATATCCCGAAGATTTTCTCGAATCGCAAAAAGTATTTTTTGTGACGTAACTACTAAAGTGATTTTAGATTTTTTCTGTATTTGTGGCATTTATAGGACCTTGCTTCATGTTAAACTCCAGGTTTCTGGTGTTCTTCTTTTCGAATCAATGATCAACTCTTTAAACTGTTGGGCCCAGTAGGTGGCTACGTTAACTGCAGCATCGGTGGCACTCATTAAATCCTCCATAGTGCAGGTGTATGGGCACTTAGGGCATTCTAGCAAGTGGCTCATGTTTTGAATAGGGGCACCGCACTCACATTTAGTATTCGACGGGTCTATAAAACCCCATTTCGCCAAGTTGTAGGTATTTACAGCGGCCTACCTGGGTGCGCAACCGATTTAGTGCTTTTCATACAGGTCACTGTAATTCATGTCCAGGCGGGAGATTTTCTTGTGGTTTTAAGAAGTCGGATGGTGGTAGGTGATGTTCTGCCCTAAGCTTTTTTTTGTTTCTGTTTTGACCCTATAATAGGTTTTGATTTCCTGTAAGTGTCAATGAATGCGCCTAAATCGAGCATAAGCGGCTATAACTTTAGATTATGTTGACTTGATAAGTTTGATTATTTACAGCTGTTTGGGGTAGTAGATCTGAGTATTTAGTATTAATTTTAACTTCATACCTCTATGCTGCTGAGAAAAATTTATATCTGAAGTGACAAACCTGAGGCGAACAACAAAGTGATCTTAAGATCGACGATTATCCATACAAACGTAATACCAAAATCATTTGCAAGTCGAGCATATTTCAACCATATTATGGTGATATTTGGATTTAGACAATATTTGTCTAAATCCAAATATCACCTAACCATTACCATTTATCTTGATCTTAAGAGTTTTTTTTTATGGTGGGTAAAAATCATCCAATGACGAATTGACTCCCGCCCTTGGGCAAAGCGGGAAACAGTGTCAGACTCTTACTGATTAAACACCCCACCCGGTTCCTTCTTTGCCCTTCGCACTGGGGCCAAGCCTTCCTTTCAGAAAGAGAAACTGGGGCCCAGCAGGCTTCGACCCTTTTGCAAAGTCCCCACGAAGTGATCTTAAGAGTTCCGATTTCACCGACTGAAGTGCGGAACTTTATGGAGATATTGACTTGAACAAAAGCCTGAAAACATTTTTATTCTACCCGATTATCACCAATATGAAATCATCATAATTCTGAAAGGATTCCAAATAGCCGGAGAAATATCGCAGCCATTTTTATTTGCCATAGCAAACTCATGGAAAGAGCTGATAGCCTTTTGTTCCTAAACCATATGGCCTAAGCTCACAGGGTTTATCTTGTGCAGAACTTTGCATCAATAGCCTCAACAGTCTGTACCGGAAGTGGCCGATACAAGCACGTTTTTCATTAGCACTAGTGCGGAAATGACGTGCTGAATAAACTTCAAATAAAACCTTACAATAGAGGTGTTATATAAAATTGGTGGAATTAAATCAAGGTCTAGTTATTAAGTGAATGGTTTAAATAGAGTAGTGCATGAATGCATGAATAATAATTTGAGAGCAGTGGTGGCCGAGTGGTAACGGCCCCGACTTACGAGTTGTAGGTCGCGGTTCAAACCCAGCCAGGTGCATTACTTTGTGTAATTTATTTCATCACCACTGCTCCCAAAACGGTGAAGGAAAACATCGTCAGGAAACCGGCACGTCCTAGAACAAAAAATTCGAAGACATGTGACATCCACCAACCCACACTGGGCCTGCGTGGTAGATTACGGCCCATTCCCTCTCCTAGAGAGGAGGCCTGTGTCCCAGTAGTGGGAACTATAAATTAAAATGATGATGATGTATGAATTTATCAGTGCTCTCAGTGCTAGTTCTTTTTACGTTCATGCGATCGAAACGTTTACTGTGTTTGGTCCTCTGATTGGTTAAGAGCTTGGAGCAGGTCAATCGGAGTGCCAAAAGAGGTCCTACGTATTGGAACGTCATGGGTAATTGAAGCAATACGGAGGTATCTGAGTTAGAGATTTTTTTAAAGATTTTACGATCCACAAAAACAATTGTACATTTTGATAGTGAGACGAGCACGTGCACTTTTCTGCACTAGTGCGGAAAAAACTCAATTACGTACCTGTAAGCGGTGGGATAAGAAATAGTTTCCGAGTGTATTGAGAAACCATTGTTTTTCAATTTTCCTGCCTACCCTTCAAAAGAAAAACGTTTATCTTAATGTAGAATATATTCTAATTTCTAGTAGTACATAATAATATCTAATGTCAAATCGCGTGTCGAATCTAACAAGTCCAGCACATACCGAACTAAAAACAAACATCTAAATTATAATCAGCTTGTATCATTAGATCTCGCAAATCTCGGACATAATCCGTCACGTATTATATCACGTTGCGCGTGCGCCGTGCACCGATGCATTTCTCTCGCGCCCCCCCCGCCCCGCCCCGCGCCGTAACACCCTCCCCCTCCCGCGCCCTCCGCAGAGTGAATGCACTCTCGCTGGCTGTTATGTAAGCTTGCTCTTGCGCACCTCACACATACATACACAAGCACGCGACACTGCGCTCTGCACATGTGTGCGTTATTGTTAGTGTTTTTGTGTTCGGATTATGAAAAGTCCATGCAGATTAGATTTTAATGTGATGGCGAGGATTCCCGCGGTGTAGAAAAACTTACCTTCCTTACAGTTTTCCGAGGAACTTTGGAATTATAGTAATACGATACCAAGGATTTTTATAATTTTCTTTTTATGGAGGGAGCAGCAAATATTGTTTCTATGTCAGAATTGCTCCGCATGCGGGGCTGCTGCCTGGTATCACGCTCCGCACACCAGATACGTATTCCATACTTTACTACGAGTATTAATACTTGCTTGAACAGGACATTTGCAGAGGCTACGCGTGCGGAGCAATCCCGCATGCGTAATGAAATCCGCAAGTTATTAAAAAACACACTCAGTTTGTTATGAATTTAAATGATCATAGTGTCTTTATCAAAGGTTTCTGCAACGGCTTGACTAGTTTTTTTTTTAGTATTTTTAGTTGAAGGTGAAAATAAGTTTTAAGCTGTTTTTTACCCTCCTACCCTACATTTTTTAAAATTTACATGGCAGAACATTTGCCGAGTGAAATAGTAGTCTTATACTGAATTAGAAAGGTTAATACTACGAGCAAACACACATAGCATACCTATACTACAGCCACCCCCACCAAGTCACCAATACACTCTCAATCTAAAATTACCATGAAAATGTGTAAAAGGCTTTTGTTTCTTAGTCGGCCGGCGGCCATAGGCAGCAGCTGTGCAATGCAGCGCTTACATAATCTAAGACCGAGCCGCAGGAGAGGGGCTGCGGGGACAGGGTGCGCAGTGAAAGTCTACAGCCACCAGCTAATATAATAGAATGACTAGGTGCTGTTTGTGCTTGCATATTTCTTTCATTAGATTGTTGAAGCTGCATGATCTTGACTTAATCTCTCTGTTTTGGTGAGGCGTTTTGAGCTGGTGTTCGTTTAGCATTGATATACAAAGTTCATACGACCGATGGGCTTTCTTTAAAAAGAATCATTGTACACACCACTATGAAACACTTTTAGTATGAGACCAACCCGAAAATCACGAAAAAAGAACCCGAAAATCACGAAAAAAGAACCCAAAATATATGGAGCAGCGAGTTTTTTTTACATGTCTAGATTAGGCGTACCGTACGTAAGTGATCTGCATGCCATACACATTTACATTGATGACATTAGTGTAGTTTTGACGTATCAGCGCTGTAAGTTTTTAAAGTTTTGTTAGACGACATAATGTCAATAAAGCTGACAGCTGCGGCGTACTTTTATATTAAGAGTATTTTGATAAATACTCTCATTTTCTACTAGCGACCCGCCCAAGCTTCGCACGGGTCAGTACCCGTGCGAAGCTTGGGCGGGTCCTATAATACATGCATAATATATTCAATAACAGTTTATTGAATATATTATGCATGTATTATAGGTACACATAAACCTGCCTCTTGAATCACTCTATCTATTTAAAAAGGCCGCATCAAAATCTGTTGCGTAGTTTTAAGATCTAAGCATACATAGGGACAGCGGTAAGCAGCTTTGTTTTATACTATGTAATGATGAATGTGCTTGTTTGTCCCTGGGATCTAACTAATATTATAAATACGAAAGTTACGATGTTTGGATGTTTGTTACTCAATCACGTCAAAACGGCTGGACGGATCTGGATGAAATTTGGCACAGGCATAGGATACACTCCGGAATAGGACATAGGCTACTTTTTATCCCGGAAACCCCAACCCCAACCCCAATAGCACGCGGGCGAAGCCGCGGGCAAAAGCTAGTATATAATAAGTCGATGTCGTTCATACGTGCCGATGATGGCTCAATTTATATGAGATGGGTTAGAGATAGTAAGATATTGCAACTGAAAGCAGTCCCTATAACTTTCTATATTCTGTTACTATTAAGAACCGTCCAAGTGTGAGTCGAACTTGCGCACGAAAGGTTCTGTACCTTCCCTAGCAAAAACAGCAGAAAATTCGCTTATTGTATGGAAGCCCCACGTAAATATTTATTTTATTCTGTTCTTAGTATTTGCTGTTATTGTGACAGCGACAACAGAAATAAATAAACAAAAATTCAACTGTCTAGCTACCTCAATCCATGAGATACAGTGAGCCTAGTGACAGACAAACAGTGGAGTGGCAATAGGGTCCCAGTTTTTATTTTTTGGGTACGGAATCCTAATAATTATTTTAGCAAAGTCAGCCTTCTAATGTCCCCACTGCTGAGACTCAGGTGTTTCTAGGAGAGGGAATGGACAACATTATAATCTACTAGATACTCGACCCTAGGAAAGGGAATGAGTTGTAATCAACCGTGCATGCTTAGTTAGGATTGGTGGAAGTTACAGGTCTCTGAATTTTTGGTTCTACGACACGCCTCTTTCCTCACGATGTTTTCCTTCACCTTTGTTTTGAGAGCATGGTAATGAAATAAATTACACAATTATTGTACTGTCGTGAGTTTGAACCCACGGCCTGCAACGCGTATGTTGGGCAGTTACCACACCATGCGAACCCAGTGCGGGTCTGCGAAGTAAAAAATACATAAATAAATGATTGTGATTAAGTTTTTAGTTCTTGGATATGCCGGTTTCCTCACGATGACAAATTAATTTACTAATAAAAAGAAAACAATACTTAAACTAGTGCAAGCAAAATAATTATACAAGATTAATTAATTACAATACATGGTAGAATATATTGATAATAATACATCTGTTCACAATTTCATTTTCACAATTTTTTTTTAAATAGAGTTAATGATTGTAGATTATAAGTTTGGCTAAGCCAGCAGGTGTACAGATTTTCTTTTCTCGATAGCAATCGTTCGTGCCTCCCCGCTCGACGACACAAGCTCTTCAATGCAGTTGGGTTTTACCCAGAGCTACAGAGCTGCTTTCCACTGAACTCTGCGATCCTTGGATAACTACAATTTCGTAGCCTATTTATGATGACTAGTTGGACAGGTGAAGGTAAGTCCATCTTCACGACGTCCGGTGACCCAGGGGCACTGGGTAGACAGGTTTAATCAATCGATTAATCTTTATTTGTTACTGAGATTATGATTTTGGCTTATTTATTTGTTTTACAATTGTTTTACACACACATATACGAGTACGTAGGAGATACTAAATCAGAGAAAAATGGTACAAAGGTACTGCTTATCTACTTATTATGGTTTAGAAATTAAAAAGAATAGAATTTTATTATCTTAGGCTTGTAAATATTGACTAGTTATTTACCTCGACAAGATCCAAATGGAGTATAAGAACATTACCTACTTGTGTTTCCCAGTCCATTTCTAGTTCAAATAAAAGTTGGAACATTAGAAGAAATTAATTTGGTACGTTTGTTAGTCTTCATAATCACCAGTCTATTGTGTAGGACCGCTTTCCTCTGAGCGGGACCACTTTCTATCGGAGCACAGCTGGTCCTTCGAGCCGGGTCTCTTAACTCGTAACAAAAAGGATATTATTAATACCTTATAGAGATAAATACAAACTAGTCTATCGAACACGACGAAGAACAATCGAAGAATAAGATTACGCTTAGTCAAAAAATAAAAATAGTGCACCAAAAATATCTTGATACGTTATATTAAGTATTAAGGATTTTATAGCATTTTTTTCAGTAAGGTCTACTTTCTGTCCACTGTTGCGTAGCTTCATAGACGCATACGCGTATAAAACTAAGAATTTCTGTCGCCGAAGTGTCGTGTGTAACGTCGTGTTGTCGTATTCAGCTTCGTCGACAGAATTCCACAATTTTGTATGGTCGCTTCACGCAGTCGTACACCAAGCGTTTAATGCCGAATACGCGTCTAGGAAGCTACGCGTCTGTAGACAGTAGGGCACAGCTTTCAGCGATTTATAGCCCAAAATTACAACGATTTCTGAAGTACAAAATGGAGTTATTTTAAAGCTTGACTGTTATTTATTGCCAGTGAATAATTAATGTTTTGCAATGACGTTTAGACACGTCCTTTGTGGACGTGACCTGTAAGGAATTGCAGTGTAAAACAAGCAGATTATTGGTAACTTTCGTAACTTATTAACAAATAATATTTTAATTTAAATAATTTTCGTACTTTTATTCCTGTATTTTTAGTTTATTTGATTGTGTGAGGCACAAATAAACGTTTTTCTTTCTTTCTTTTCTAAATAGGTTTAATTCTTAGTAAAGAGTTTATGAAAATTCTTAGAACATCGACCAAAAAAATAGACCGAATAGGTACTTATGTGAATATTTCCTTTTTTTATGCACCTGCCCGGTTTTCTCTTCACCACCCTAGGTTGTCTGGTAGGGAATGCCTAAGGTATTAAGTTCGCCTCTGTACCTTTTTGTTCCATGAAGTTTTAATAAATAAATCGACACGTCAGTACCATCAGCATATTGTGCACCGAAAAATAATAAACGGCCCTTAACCTTTTGAATATCGTAATTGGAGACATAATAGAAAGCCAATAAGTATGCGGACGCAGGCGTTCGCTTGAGGCTCAAGAAAAATAGTTAACGGGGGCAAAACTATGATGAAAAGATAACTTGTCACCAAGGACCACTTACTTTTACCCTTCTTTATCGCGTAACAGACGTAACTAGAGCAATATAAAATAAAGTAACAAATAAGCCGATCCCTATAGGAGCCATTACGTAAGCACGTCTCGCCGTGAGAAGGAGAAATGCGGCGCTCGGCAGAGCAGCGGCCGGCGCTGCGGCGCTGCGGTTACGGTATGCGTTTACACCAGGCGTATGTTTTGCAATTCATCTCTCACTTTGTATTAATAACTAGCTTTTGTCAGCGGCTTCGCCCGCGTACATAAAATATAGCCTATGTCACTCAGGAGTAAAGCAGCTTTCTATTGTTGTTAAAATTTTTCCAATCGGACCAGTAGTTCCAGAGATTACCTCCTACAAACAAAAAAACTTTACCTCTTTATTATATTGGTATAGATAATAATCTTTATTTCATAAAAATCCTTATAAACTAATGAAGCACTAACTCCAGAGCTCGGTATGAATAACTGTATTTCAGGAGTCAGTTTCTTCTCCCTAAAAAACAAGGTGCTAAATGGAAAACAGCAAAATCATATGAACACAATAAATTGACAATTAAATGAAGTTAAATTAAAGGAATTAAACTGTACTGTTTTACATGTCAAATCTTTTTCCTCAGTTTAAGCTAGATAAAGCTGGTGCTTCCTAGCTGAATACCCTGAGAAGAAACACCGAAACAAACTCAAAATCTATTTAAAACTCTTGAGCCCCAAGGCGTTCGCACACCTGTTGTCCTTCTCTAATTACGGTGCTCGAAAGGTTAAAGTCCATACACAAACATGCAATGGTCAAGGAGTTGTCAGCAACCGTAGGGCAGAGGGGTCGAAGCCAAGTAGGGCCAAGGGTTTGTGTCTGTAAGGAAGGCTCTGGCCCTTGTATGTATGGCGATGTAGGAACGGGGTAGGTTGCTTAGTCAATAAGAGTCTGACACCGTTTCCCGCTCCGCCCAAAAGCGGGACTCGTCATTTGATGATTTTTACCTACCATAAAAAAAACATGCAATGGTCAAATTATATGAAAACCATGCAGATGGGAGTCTGAGATGGTCTTTTGAAGAAAGAACCACACAGTTCTGAGTGGACTTGTCCAGTCAGTGCAAGCATTTGTCAGTATTGGTGTAGCTCAACTCAGGACTACTAAGGAGCTCTCTGTATCAGTACTACTTTTTTTTATTAATGTACTGTTATATTTACATGTGATTGAACTGTCCTGAAATAGATTTAAATTAAGAATAAAGAGTTGAGTAAAAAAAACCCAACCGCAAAAAACGACTAAAAAGTTTGAAATAAATCAATTTAAACAGTGTGGTGTAGTTAATAGAAATAAAATAAAATAATATATTTCATTTCAATCACAGATGCCGTCAACTGCATTAGACTGCTGAAGTGACTTGTAACAAACACTTTTTAGTCGTTTTTTGCGGTTGGGTTTTTTTACATTTTCAACTTTTTTTGTTTCTTACATTTTAGTGAGAGACTTTTGATGCTTTATTTCTATACACAATACGTAATTTGTCGTCAATAATCCGCCATTTAAATTTTTAATTATTTTAATGTAGGTACTGGTGAAGCTTGTATGAAAAGTGTTCAATTCCCGATTTAAGTTTTTTTTTTACTTGATAGGTTCGCGCTTGACCGCTATCTCACCTGATGGAAAGCGACGATGCGGTCGACGATGGAGCGCGCTTACCTAGAAGTAACCTATTCACTCTTGACTTAAAGATTCCCGGATTGTAGCCATCAGGAAACACAGACTCCGGCAAGGATTTCCACTCCTAGTTAGGAAAAAGTCACGGTCTTTTCAAATTTTTAACCCGTACAGATTCCATCAGACGGTTTTTAGACTCAAACTTTTAAAATGTTCATCCTGAAAAAAATACCACAATATTATTCCTTGATACAAAAACTAATGATGAATACAATATCTATAATTGAACCAAATACCATGTCAATATACATAATTTATTAGTTGTTTTCACCTACAATTGGCAACAGGCGTCATTGATATATATTAATAACAGATATGCCATAAACAAACTACATATAATGAAGACCCGCCACTTCGTCTGAGTGTGTGCTTCCGAGTGGTCCTTCTCACAGACTATCAATGACAATGGGCCCGGGCCCCTCGGACTCGCTCTTTGTCCCGGGGCCCACTTACCCACCACACATCACCCAACGAGTGATAGTAATTTTGAGACCATTATCATGTTTGATTCTGGAGTAATCTACACTTCTACACTAATACACCGTTAAATTTTAGTCGTTTTAATCCCGAAGAGGGTCGATCCAGTACATGAAACACTATCGATTTGTGTAGATAAAATAAAAAAATAACGCACTTTTTTTCTAAATCTCTTATTGATATACGCATTTGCGAAATTAATTTCTTTAAGTAAACGAGTCATTGACCTTGTAGGTAGTTGTCAGTCGTTGCGTACTAACTACCTACAGGTCACTGAACTCGCCCAGTTGACGTTTACTTAAAGAAATCAATTTAGAACATGCGTAAATCAATTCGAGTTTTAAAAAAAAGTACTTTGTTTTTTCATTCTAACTTTACCAATCGATAGTGTTTCATTTACTAAATCGATCCTCCAAGGGATTAAAACGACTAAAATTTAACGGTGTATAATAAAGAGGTAAAGTTTGTTTTTTTGTTTTTTTATTTTTTTGTTTGTAGGAGGTAATCTCTGGAACTACTGATCCGATTGGAGAAATTTTAGCAATAATAGAAAGCTGCTTTACTCCTGAGTGACATAGGCTATATTTTATGTACGCGGGCGAAGCCGCTGACAAAAGCTAGTACGAGATAAAACGTCTTGTAAAATTTTTGATGATTTTTACCTACCACAAAAAAAATTAACAGTAAACTTAAAAAATAAAAGGCTTATTTTGACCTAAAATGTAATTTAGTATGAAACTGAAAGGCACAATAAAATAATAATTAATTACATAAAATGTTTTAAAGAAATTACATTACACAATTACAATGGTTACATAATGTAAATAATAAAAAATGTCATACTTTTAACGTGTGACAACTTAAGTGTCTTCTATTGACTTTTTTACTTATAGACAGAGATACAACTAGTTAAAAGGAAATATAGAAATAATAAAACATAAGTACTTAAAAAATAAATATGAAGTTAGTTTTAAACAAATATAAAAACACTGCGGTACCAACAACGTGGTCCTTTTAGTCAAATAATTCTATAAGTAATTTTTTTTTAATCGGATCAGTGGTTTCCAAAATTACATACAATTTTAGATTTTTATATTAATAATTAATAGCGACCAAACCCACTATTACTTAATCCTCCCGACCGCATTGCGATCACGGTGGTCAATCTCAACAAAGTTTGTGCGCAAACACAGCAGTTTCTGTTCCTTTATTGTCATAGTCCGATGGGACGACCATCCGTTACCATTGGAGGGAAATCAGGCGCAGGACTTTACGTGGTTTCCACACCAACTTCCGAGCAGTTACAGGCTATTTCCTAACATAATCTTATTCATATTATAAATGCGAAAGTTACGATGTTTGGATGTTTGTTACTCAATAACGCCAAAACGGCTGGACGGATCTGGATGAAATTTGGCACAGGCATAGGATACACTCCGGAATAAGACATAGGCTACTTTTTATCCCGGAAACCCCATCCCTAACCCCAATACCACGCGGGCGAAGCCGCGGGCAAAAGCTAGTAACCCAATAATTGCACTTTTTGCATTGACGCTATTTACAGTAAGAAGAACTACTACACTTAAACCTTTCTCAAGAATCAGCTTTGTCTATTGGTGAAAACCTCGTCAAAATCCGTTCAGTGTTTTTGTAGTTTTTACCGTTCATACAGACAGACACGATAGAGGAGTTGGTTTATAATGTAAGGACTATTATAAATAGTGTTTTTTACTTTGGACAAAAATGTCCAAAGTAATAACACGTGTTTCTACTTTGTTCTCACATATTAATTTCGCAATTAACAAACTATTTAATTGTTATAACAAGCTACGTTATTAAAAAACGTGTCCTTGAAGTTTCTCAAACGTTCTTGTTTGTTTCTTGGCTGCTGAGGGCGGAGCGAGAGGAGTTGTTCGACTTTTATTGACTTAAGACCCAAATCTGTTCCATGGTTAGATACCATTTTAATTCCAGGTAAGCGAAAAGTCTTCCGAGCTATTTCATTATATTAAATAATAACTAGTAATAATTCATTAGACTACAACATTATACAGCAAACGCAAAAATTAAAGCCATATTAGAGAATAAAAATAGTAAGTTAGCAAAATTTGTAAATATTTTTTTTTTATATTCGACAACTACCACACAACACCGCACCGTCAAGTTCTAAGCTAAGCCGAGCTTGTGTTGTAGGTATTAGACAACTGATAAACATACATATATATTTCTAAATACATACATATTATAATTATATTACACCCAGACACAGAAAAAATGATCGTGCTCATCGCACAAACATTTGTCCTGGGTGGGAATCGAATCCCCGACCTCCGGTAAAAACTATCAGGCCAGGTCCACTAACCACTAGACCAACAGATATATTTTGGAAAACTACAACTTTAAGAGGTTTTCACAGCCCAACCATCCCACAGCCCCTGCATACAGGTGTACTAGGCTCCCGATTTCCGGCCACCGTAGGCGCGGGCTTGTGGATGACGAGCAATGGGTAGCTCGCCGTCCAATCGTCTGGTAACCGTCCGGATTTTTACCTATCATAAAAAATAGGTGTACTAGTCTACTACTAAACTATTTCGAATGTGCAAATCTTCAGCCATTTTGACTGACCGATTTCGACTTGGCTTTTCTTTGGTTTGCCAAACAACGTGGCAATGCTGCCAGCGTTCTGGACACTTTTCCCACTGTCCACATCGATGGATGAATTTATTGATGCCCTATGGGTGGTTTTTTTGTACCCGTTTGTACATATTATTATTTTAAGTCTGCATATAGATCTAGTAAGCTTTAATCTACACTAATATAATAAAGAGGTAAATTTTGTTTTTTTGTTTGTAGGAGGTAATCGCTGGAACTACTGGTCCGATTGGAAAAAAATTGGCAACAATAGAAAGCTGCTTTACTCCTGAGTGACATAAGCTATATTTTACGTACGCGGGCGAAGCCGCTGACAAAAGCTAGTATAATATAATAATGTAAACAAGCATGTATATATCTTTATTGTTGATGTAATAATTACTATTATTATGTTTTAATGTTTAATATTTTTATTTTATATTATTTTCTTCACAACAATGGAATCATTGTTATGAAATAAATGAATTATGACATATAGTTACTTTGAGATCGAGTTTGAAAATAAAATCAATGCAAAAAAATAACAGACCTTTGGACGTCTAAATGTTCTGAAAAACTTCCTGAATGTATCTAAACAAAATTAATTGTATTTTTGAACCAATAATCTATCTCTATATGGAGACTATTTGGCTATGGGTTATGTACATACGCCATTAATATTTTTTTTTTACGCCTAAAGATGCACAATGTAGTGTCAAAATCTAAAAGATTCCACACACATAACGTCAAAATTATTTGGTTTGCTGTCTTGAATCTTGCTTCGCTCATATTCGGCTCCTCTAGAGTCAGCTCACACTATATGATTTTGAGCTCGGTTCTTGCTTCGTTCATGTTCGGCTGCTGTAGCGTATGTACATACACGTCGTACTTGCAACGTTTCGTAAGTGATGGCTTGACACGTTCGGCGCATGTGTAACGCGTGTGTAATTTATTGTTTATTTTTAGATTTTCTAGAACAATGGAGGTTTAGGTGTCAATATTAAGGACAGCAGTAGATTTTCTTTCAAGACGCAAAGCACTCCAAGCTGCGATTTTCCGTGTATAAAAAAGTTAGTGTTGCGTGGTCGTTCGAAACAGTTATCTACAGCAAAGCGTAATTGAAGAAACACTTATGGGTTTTAGTCAGTAAGAGTCTGACATAGTACCATACATACTCGTATAAAGATACATTGTCGCTTAGTATAAGTTTGATTATAAAATGCTTCTTTTATTCCTGAAAATGTCACGGAATTCACAAGGAGAGTCACTAGGAATGTGCGGAAATGTTACAAACGTGCCAAAGGACGTGGTAACCTCACATTGTTGATGTTTGACATTTTAATACAGAACTAAACCCCCGCTTACAACACTGCTAAAAAATACACCACTGCTGAATAATACACAACCGCCGAACATTACATCGCTGCACATGGACGTTTTAATACACAAATGCTGAGCAATCCAACACTACTAAACGCGTTAATACACAAGTACACAACTACCGAACATTGCCATTTTAATTACAACGACATGGTTCTAACTATACGGACATTAATGTTAACTAAACGCAGTGGAGACTTCGTGATCAATATATTGTCGAATGAGGTCAGCAGTTGATGACTAAGGTGATATGTGCACAACTGCACAGGTTGCAGCTCTGTCGAGATAACGAGGGCGCTGCCACCTGTGCGACTAGTAACTGGGGTTATTGTTAACTTCATTTATTTAAATCTGGAAATCCTCAAATAATTTCTACCTTCTACTACTCTAGGTTCGAGGGCACAGTTCCCGCGGCCTCAAGGAGTTGTCAGCAAACTGTAGTGTCATAGGTAAATGTGAAAGTGTAACACCAGGGCCCCAGGGCCCTTTAATACCTTTACCTTAGTTCCAGAACTAAGGTAACGAAGGAATGGGGTGGCTTTTATTCAGTAAAAGTCTGACATCTCCCAAGAGCAGGAAATGTCTGGATGATTTCTCCCAACCGAAATAAAAAACCACTCTAGGTTGGATCGAGAGGCTTACGAGAATTACTTTTGCTGACTAAACATATTTATGTTCTTAGTTACTTTTTTAATTCTCACCGTTCTTGGCGAGACCTATGTCCAGCAGTGGACGTCTTTCGGACAAAATGAAGATGATGATGATGAGTTCTCACCGTTCTTTCGACACCTAATACAGATGTCGTTTTTCAAAAGTTGACCGGTAAATTATGCCCCTATGTAACACTAATGAACATGAAGTTAAACAAATAATTAAGGAGTTTTACAACAAAAATTGCATTTGTTTTTTTTTGTGAATGAATGTGAAATAAGGTGAGCCCAAAAACAAGGGACAGGGGCAGAAAGAAAGGGAAGGTGATAACTTTCTTTTCTATAATAAATTACATTTTTCAAACAAAATAAGATCCTATATTTAGGTAGTTCTCTCAAACCATTTACGAGTACCTACTCTGAAATATGTGATCTCAGTTTTACAAAATTGTAGAGACAAGAAAGTGAAAATTGTGAAATAAGTAAGTAGTATTGTGAGTTATCGCCTAGCTCTATGAAATCAATATCTCTAAGATAAAGCCAGCCTGATCTAGGCCAATAAAGTGGCTTTCCACTCGTAAATGTACACAAAAACTTGTAGAGGACAATAGAAAATTGAAAGTAATGTATAACAAAAAAAAAACAATACAAATTTAAGGCTTAAAATTGTATCACTTTTTAGCAATAAAGTATATAAATAAATTAAGTAAACAAGTCCAGTAAGTTATAGACCAAAAACTTATAACAATGTGGTGCTATTTACAACAAAAAATAAAATAAATTGGTATAAAACCCATCTTTGGTGCTGATAAAGTTAAACAAGAGCTCGTATATACCTCTTGTTTTAATACTTTGTATTCTTGGCACTCTAAAAACAATCCAAATCTTCCCACTGTCAAATTCAATCTGTATTCTACACAAAAACTATATTTGTCAAATCATCCGTACTAAGGACCTTCTTTCATGCTATCTTCGATATTAAACTATCAATAAAGACTCACATAATTAACCCCAAGACAGTGAGTTAAAATATTGCAATTCCGCATTAGTAATAACACGGCATTACATACATTTTCGTAATAGTTTACATTTATCTCAGAATCTTAAACGGAGTCGGTAAAGCTATCAATAAGTTTTATCAATATAAATCAGTCAATATCGAAAGAAAGAAAAAACATTTTACGTTAAAAGAGTGACTTTAAATAAAAATAAAGAAAATGTTATTCGTTGTATTCCGTTGTAAATTAAATATTGTTTATTCTTATTGCCTTAATTTAGAATAGAACCAAATACAGATAGTTGTATTTATTATATTTAATTAATTTACATTTTGACCTATTCAACAATATTAAAGAAGCATCAGATGGTTTACTTGATTGTGGTTTTTCTGTCTCTTAGCTTTCAATCTTTCAACCGAAAGATGTCGTCACAACAACGGGTCCTGCGCATTTCGCTATTATCTGATTCCCGTGACCCTCACCAGTCTTATGGTGATATACCGACCGATAATAACGTACCAAAAGACGCAATGATGAAAGGTACACACCTTTCCTCGTCGCGTCTTTTGGCACGTTGTTATCACGCCAGAACCTTTCGGTTAGGGCATTCAAACTCGGATAGTTATCAACTCCGGAGTTAGTTACGATGTTGAGCAATCAAATCCGGAACTCCGGAGTTGGCTCCGGAGTTGACAACTTTTTTAGATATTAATAAAAAAGGCCTTTTATTTTAATCAACAGAAGATTTATTCGTTAAAAATCAATGTTTTAGTTAAAAATTTACTGTCTGACAGATAAAAGTTATAAAAGTCAACTAATACGCATTACAATATATTAAAACAATCAAAAATCATAAAAAAATTTTTGTTTAGCAAGAATCAGTATTTTTGTTTAAAAGTTTTATGTTGGCAGATAGACGTTGTAATAGACAACTAATACGCATTATAAAATATTTAAAAAATCAACATTTGCTTGGCAAGTTACAATAAAATACCTATAAGTTCATGATTGTCATAAACCTATAGGTAGGTACCTAAAAATCTACTTTTTTTTTAATTGCCATAAACCAGTGCTTGACTGCGATCCCACCTGATGGTAAGCAGTGATGCAATCGTTGATGGTAAGGCGCACAATTTTTTTTTGCGATCGAAGTTCTTGGTAATAAGCTTTGAGAAACGATAAGGCATTTAAAGATGAGACAGAAAGCTAACTTCTAAGTTTCGTGCAGAAAAATCTGCTGTCGAGAATGCTCGTTCTGACGCCACGCTCGTCGGCAAGACACACAGCGGATAGTGGTACGCTTCTGAAAGGTATTTTACTAGCAAACCAAACTAGCAGATGAAGTGTTTTGTTTATAATTTGCTTAACTCCTACTCCAGTTGCTCTGCGACACTTAGGTGCTACTCTAGTTCATACATTTCCATTGGCGATTCTGTTGATAATGTAGATGGCAAGTTTACGCGGTATTTTAGTCTTTTCAAAACGTCCACAGTTGTCTCAGATATCTGTTTATTAGTTGGTTTTCTAAAATATTCGCTGTCGTGAAGGTGTGTAGAGCTGCGATTATTTTTGCAAGTTTTCTCTCTTTTATTCGTTTTTTTAGATTGATCGTCGGGCCGAGGCAAGCCGAGCACTACCGAATAATACTGAAGTGTTGTGCTAAGGACTTAGGAAGGAATCAAACAACGGGTTACGTTACGCTCAAGATTAAGGATGCGTTTTTTGTCGTTTTGTAAATAATGTTATATGTTATTATGTTAATGTTGTTAACATCGTTTTTGAAAACCGGTTTCAACTCCGGTGTTCTGTTTCAACTCCGGATTTGAAAAATGCTTAAAATTGCTTCGAAACTCCGGAGTTACGAAACTCCGGAACTCCGGATTGAAAGCCCTACTTTCGGTTCCATCGATCAATTAGTTTTGCGGAAAATTTGCCCACTGTGACTTAAGATCGGCGATTCTTCGGACTATGTCCTATGATTTCCTGCGCATATCTTCATTTCTGATACGACCACACAAGGAACTCTAAGCATAGCCTTCTCCTTTGGTCTTTGAGTAAATTTTAGCCATCTGATAGGGCCCATTAAGGGCAACGTGTAAGACTTTCGTCTTGACACTGTATGACGACCAAAAAAATAACGCGAAGTTTCCCGAACGGTGCCCAGTCGGGTCGGTTTCGACGATTGACCTGTTTCTCGAAGACCTAGCTGGACCGTCTAACCCAGGTAAAAGTAATCGTCTACAACTTCCGAGTGTCACCTGCGAACTTGATAGGAGTGGGTGCTACATGGTTGTTTACCATGACCTTGTTTTTGGCCATGGTCATTTTAAGACTCGCTCTTTCGGAAGCTGTATTGAGGTCATCGAGCATTGTACTGAAGTCCTCCGTAGACTCAGCCATGTCTACTATATCATTGGTCAATCGAAGGTAACTGATGTATACGCCATTGACATTAATGCTTAGCTCTCTCGAGTTCAGAACCTTAAAAACATCCTCCATTACTGTTATGAACTGTTTCGGAGATATGATGTCTTCCTGCCTTAACAACCTGCTGCAGGAAGACATGTTTCGAGGTCTGGCACTGAAGTCAAACTGATATAATTATAATCTAATAATTGTCAATCTAGTAGCGTTGGTGAGACTACAGTAAAATAAAACTTCTTGATCAGTCTCTCGTAGTCCACAAACGCTAAGCAAAAAAGTAGGTTTTACTCTTTAGTTTTCTGTATAAACTGCTACAGTATTAGTATACACGGGTCTACGGTGCTTTTATGCCTTTCTCTAGAGATGACCAAAACTTGCTCGCAGGACAGATGGTCGGTGGAACCGAAAGTTTCTGGAGTGGCGACCGCGTATCGGAAGACGCAGTTTTGGAAGGCCTCCTATAAGATGGTCCGATGACCTGGTGAAGGTTGTGGGAATCCGATGAATACAAGACGCACAAGACCGATCGTTGTGGCGACATTTGGGGGAGGCCTATGTCCAGCAGTGGACGTTTTTGAGCTGAAATAGTAATGATGGTGACCAAAAATTCATATTTCCTCGTATGAGCATTTAGATCAATCGTTAACTGTGAATTAAACGCATGAGCAATATTAAACTGCACTAGCTATTCTGATCACGCTACCAACGACCAGTAAACTGCCAATAGTTGACAAATTAGTTAATATTTGACGGTCGGCATACCACATAAGTGTGACCTCACACGAGCCTCAGGTGTGTGCCGCGACCTTTCCCAAGGCTCCCGGTGCGATAAACTTTCGTAATTAAATTCGCAACTGCACGCGCATATAACCTGACGTTTGGCAAACACGTACAAATGTAAAAATAGCCTTAAAATGTATGGATTGAATTGAATTGGATATACGTTTGCCTAAAAAATGCCTAGGCCGTCGGAGCTGGCCTTTGGAATCGGCAATGTTTTTTTTATAATTGGCTGAAGGCATTGTTGGTCGTCGACATGGTCGTTTTGTTATTAATTTGACTGTGATTGTGTTATTATATTTTTTAGTAATGAGGTAAACATTTCATAAGGACAACGTGGCATTGTATCTGCTAAAATGTTGGGGATTCATGACATGACGCGATATTTCAGTAGTGCATGCCAATGCCATATACAATTGAACTTTTTTTACTTAGTAAGCGTTTTAACATAGAATACCACTGTGGTTTCAGATACTTTTGTGGTACTTATAACCGCCTATTAGGATGGTCTCCGGTCACAGCTTTTCCGTTTTTCATCAAAATATTTAATCAATCCGTTTAGATTTATAAAATTAAAAGATAAAACTTACCGCTCCATCTCCCGATTACAAAAGTAATCCATTTTCTTTTCCTTTCTCCCTTCCTTGTTATTAAGATTAGCATTTAAGCAAAAAGTTTAATTAAATCTGCTCAAAGTTGTAATTTCCTCCGCGACATTGAACTTTGCCTTTCTTTTAATAAAAGAGTCTTAATGACGTGGCGACCAGTTGGATCCGAACCGACCTTCTTGCGACCCTCGGCACGATGGTGATGGCCAGAGATGGAGTCACAGATAATCGAGGGAATTTGATGCTATCTATGGTCACGCATAGACATGCTAATATTGGACAGGTTTGATTTATCATAATGTGCAAGGTTTGCTTGTGCTATTTTATTGTTCTTTCGGTCAGAAGAAGAAGAAGGCTGGTGGTTAATTTGGAATTTATTTTGTTGTTAGTATCTTCTCAATCAGTTGTAAAATTCAGAACAGATCCACACTTGTAATGTTTCACAGTCATTTGAAGTTCAATCAAACGCAATCTGGAATCCGGAAGCCTTTTCATAATTTGATTTGATTGCTTTTTCCCCTCAATCATATAATCAGCATTATGTCAATGGGAAGCAAAAGAAAATTCATCCATCGAAAAATTTAATTATGACTTTTCAGGAACCGTTAATAAATCAATTGAACAAGTTAATTGATAATTTCAGAGGCGTTTGATGTTGTTGAAGTTGAAGACCAAACTAAATATATCCTCACTGTGATGGCGGGTGAATGAAACTAAGGAATCGATAGGCCTTGCTCGGTGTGGCCTCAATGTGCCGCCGTTAATACCCGAAGGGGTGGGTGCAAAGGTCAGTTTGGAGTGGCGGGCTCCGGTCAACTGAAGTTGTTTGATATTGGACTAGTTGAAGTGTAGTTTCTGATTAGGAAATCGAGGAAAATAGATCGCATGCCGAGTTTCTTTTTGCAATAATTGCAGGTTGCGTTGAAAACTTAGCACGTTGATGGAAAGAAGTGAGGCAGTTTTTTGAAATCTTCTTTGTAATTGTGCCAAGCTGAAGTTTCCTGTTGTTAAAGTAAACTATATTAAAGTAACTATTAAGTTAACTATATTATTATATTATTATTGTTGTTAACTATATTAAAGTTTTTTTTTTATAGACTTGACTTTGAGCTTGTGAGTCATGTCGGCTTCGCTTCAGTGCTTTAATATCTTACAATTTCAAGAACATCACTTAACAGATTGTTTTAAGACAGCATATTGTTATTTTTTTTTAATTAATAGTATCACTACAATACAAAGTCAGTGTGACGCAGTTTGGCGGGAAAAGAATTCACCTTGAAATGACGCGCTTCCCGCGCTGCGACCTCGCTGGCGGCCGCGAACGTTCGGGCGGCTTCGGACGCGTTCGGGCGAGATCGTTGATTGTTGATGCTCTTCGGCGCCACTCGGGTGTCCTCGCTACGAATCGGGTGGTGTTCGTTTTAATTGGTTTGAGATTAGTTGGTGTTTATTTGAATGAGTTCGGTTGTTATAATTTCATATGAGCTATATTTTCTGTTTAGATAGAAAAAAAACTTATTATTGAATTTTATATGAAGATATTTGACCTTAGACAAGTACCTACTTACAAGTTTTTGTTGAATTTCATAGCCTTTCTTAAAGCTCCAAGGCATCAATTTCATTTAAGTACGAAATTGTTACTACTTATCAAAGTTTGAAAAGAATGCAAAAAATATTACGAATTTCCATTTTCTCATCAGTTTTTGCGATCGGTTGACCAGTTGTTGACATTAATTGGTGTTATTACGTTTCATAAATCTGCGTAAATATCGCGATTTATGATACACGCTGATTCGAAAGTGCGTTCACAAATAACGTGAAGGCTATGAATGAACCGATGCGATGCAGGGATCGGCTCTTTAGGGGTTTCGTTTCAGGTTTTTTTACCTTTATTTTTGATATTTTTAAAAATAAAGGTTGTTGTGGTGCTTCTACTAAAAATTACTGCTTCAATCTTTAGGTACTAAAAACTATGTTTCTTTTTAGTATTTATTATTAAAAAAATTAATTAAGATTTACATTTCGTTGGTTTTTGGAATAAGGCACGTACCTAGTTCCTAAATTCAGGTCATCTACCAATTTAATGCACAAAAAAAAACCAAACGAAACCGTCCTTCCAGAAACTATAAATAATGGTCCTATTATGTAATTGGTCCTTTCTGGTCCTGACAGCCGCGTTTGCGGTGAAAAAGAGGAGCCCCTAAATCAATTGAGAGAATGAGCTCCGCGCTTTCGTTCCGCGGCGCTAACCGCTTGACCCAATTTCTTAAATCCACAACCATTTCAGGGTTTGACAATGATAACACTAGTTGGAGCAGTCATAAAAATATACGCGAGCATCCACCGGTGTACGGGGGCGCGGTTGTGCGGCAGTTCAGTGACTTGTGGGCCGCCGTACCGAGCGGACGTACGTGCCGCGCTCGCTGCTTCTCCTCCGACACGTTACGAACGCAACCTTCGGTGTGGAACTGTATTTTGAAATTGTGTGTGCTCTCAATTTGAAGATTATCTGACAGTGACAGGAGTGTTCCCAGTGTTTTTAAGGAATTCCGTTACATTTCCTTTTGGATGAAACTGATTTTATTGTATTATTTTGATTTTGAATTATTGTGTGCATGTGGACAGATCAGTGAACCTTTGGATTGCGATTTGGACCTGGTGAGTATCGTTTGTTATTTTTTGTTTATATGTGCTAAGGTGCAATAATACGGACACAATTTTCGGTTAGTTTACCGAGGCCATTAAACACACAACCATAATTAAAATACATCAACAAACTATACAAAACACTTTACTCATGCGAGAGCTTAATCTTAAAAGCCAAATGAATAGCCTTTTAATATTGCTCAAAACATTCCAAATAATTTATACAAATTTTTAAGATAAGACCTAAGCGCAATTTACAAAAATAATCTTACATTTAAAAACACAAATATTGTTTTGAGATAAAACCTGCTTTAGTTAAAAAAATAAACATTTAAGATTGGCGGGTTTTGTGAACCTTCAATTTAGGCTCAAGCATTTTTACTACTGTAAATTGAAAGTTTAAGTAAGTATTTTTCTTGTTCACAACTGCCATCACGTTTACTTTCATTGCTCCGATTTTTTGTGACAAATAGTTTTGCATCGTATACAAACTCATTTTAAATATATTTTGGAATGGCAATACTTTATATTATGTAGTGCAGAATGGAGCATACTGTTCACAAAAGATCGTGGCCCTGAGTTGAATGGGCACGTAAATTATGACATAATTTGATCACATTGGATCCAAACAACTTGCCTGCAGCATGGCTGACCAATCAAGGCCTATAGTGACCATTAATTACTTTGGGTTGCCATAATAACTAGTATTATTGTTACTGTACCTGTTTTGATTGTAAAAGCAACAAGGTTTCATCTGTTTTGTAGATAAATCGTCGCGTGAAATCGTCCGTCAAGTTTTGTTTTCTATCAGAACTTTCGCCGCTTTGAAATATTATTACCATATTAGGTATTACTATAGTCAATTTATTCATAGTATGTAATTCATTAGATTGGTCCAATTATAGATAAGATTCTGCATATGTTGTGTATATTTTGTTACATTCACTTATGTTCAGAGGTGTCTTCCTGAAGGATTCTTCAGAATAAAGGGTATTTTAGAAACTTACTAAGACATTTGAGGATATTTAATTGTTTATAAATCAAGCGTATTTAATATTGATTCGAAGTCTTATTTCTAACTAAGGATCAACAATTGTATTTTTCTCAAAAACTTTATAGAAATAACTTGATTACAAAGAATTTAATCCAACCTTTACATTCATTGATATCTCGAATGTGAAGTCAATTTATGTCAAATCACCCAAAATGTAGGAGAGCTTTTTGATATTATTGTCAGAACAAGTGACATTAGAAGAGAGTATTTGGACAGGTCTGCCACCCCTGGAGAGTATGACAGCTCGTAGGCGGTAACACTGATGTATTACGTATTCGCTATTACGCAGTTTCTACGCCTAAGTCTTTGTTATTGAAATTTTGATGTAATACCAATTACTATGGTAGATCAAGGCCTTATTAAATGCTCACACTGAGTTTTTTTGTTGGTGTACTTGATTAAGATAACTCGTCAAACCAGATTTCGACTGCATCGAAAACGAAATTACAGATTCCATTTCGTATTTCGTTCATAAGTACTAGTTAAACTGACATTGAATCATATACCAAATCGAACCGTGCTACTATCCTAATTTGTCATTATTTTGAAGACAATGTGGCAACACTGTTTAGAGAGCAATCTTGACTTTTGGCCACTAGTGCAATTACTCATAATGTTCCAAAAACCTGTGGACAATCGCTGCCTATACCTGTGTACGTAGCGACCTTGTGCAGTATTATCTAAGTATTGCGCAGTTATAAAAATGATTCTGTCGAAAAAACAGCGGCTCTCTGATTTTTTCAGCACATCTATTTGTGTGCAGTGTGACTGAAAGTGAATGGCTGTTGTTTGTTTAGTAAAAGTAAGGTTTTGGCGGCTGTATGTCTTGTTGTCATAGTCTCCTGTTTCGGTTGTCACAGCGCGGCTTTGTTCTGTTTCTAATCCAATTCTAAATTCATTGGTACAAAGCTAAAATCTAGTTCTTTGAAAACTTTAATTTCAAAAGTTGCATTTCTTGAATGAACTTCTAAAGCGCTTTTGCAGTGTTCAAATGAAAATTTGAAATATTGCACAATAAATAACTCCTTAGTTAGCAGCCATTTTCTTGGCGATGAGTAATACTGTAACCTCCAACACACCACCAAATTGCTACAGGAAACGTCGTCCGTTTAAACGTAGTCAGTAAGTTTGATGGGCGTTTTTTTTTCACCTAAGGATTTAATATCTTTAAAAGCTCTAAAAATTAAAGCCACAAACTAAGGTCAAATGTTTTGTTAATTGTTATTCAAAAGCTTGCGTTATACCTAATGCGTAACGTAACAGCGTAACTATATAGATGTATACGCCAAAGAACGCCACAATTTCGGTCCACATAAGGCTAGGCTCTTACCTCCCCCAATTTGCACCTAGGACCAGTCGACATGCCTGATTTTTGTTGTCAGTATTTTGGAGTCCATCATTAACTTTTGAATCAGGCATATTAGGCTACTGATTTAAAATTACCTACCAGTCTGGTCTAGCATCTATCCCAGGATGTGTTCTGGTTTGGATGCTTGACCATACTGGTGGGTATGGCCTACTTGACCTCACACCTGTTTTCATCTATGGTGGTGTTGCGTCTGAATATGCCTCTTCTATCTTACAAGCCTGCTTGGGCGGTGAGAAGCTTGATCCTAAATAAAGATAGATAGGTAGACTATAATGTTTATTGTACACCGTAAATAAAAATACAGTAGAAAATAAATTTTAATACAGTAAATTAATAGGACGTCACAGTGGGCAGTCACATTTCTAAAAGCTGTTTTGTACAGACAACCCAACATTGTTCACCAATCAAACAAATCACCCACCAATCCAGCCTATACATAACATACAGAGATATGCCTAAGCTTGATCCTAAATAAAGATAGATAGGTAGACTATAATGTTTATTGTACACCGTAAATAAAAATACAGTAGAAAATAAATTTTAATACAGTAAATTAATAGGACGTCACAATGGGCAGTCACATTTCTAAAAGCTGTTTTGTACAGACAACCCAACATTGTTCACCAATCAAACAAATCACCCACCAATCCAGCCTATACATAACATACATTACTACTTACATACTACAGCCACTAAAAACAACAACAAACAATTACATGTATTATAAAATCACGGAACATGTTGCCCTACCGATAGCTTATCAGGCCCGACCTTGTGTTTATCTGGGCACTGCTCATCTGTTCACGTGGGCCTGATTGTTTCAAGAGCATTCAGCTAGCTTCCAACTCCAATTGAAGGCAAATAGTCTTGTATGTTGAGGATCACAGCATATATATAGTCAAGTTTTGTCTGTGAGTTTGTTTCGGTGTTTCTTCTCAGGGCAGTCAGCTAGGAAACACCGGCCTCATCTAGTTCAAACTAGGGAAATAAATGATATTCAAAAGTTTTTTTAAAATGGTTTAGCATGGTAAATATAATTTCTCATTTAACAAGATAAAGTTATAAACTAGCTGATTACAATTAAAATATCACAGTTCGCGTAATATTTGAACCTCAAGGTACATTGCAGTGGATCAAATAAAACCTCAGGTACACTAGCAGACACAATGTCCCCCAAAATTGCGTAAATCACTGTCAAATTGTTAAACAACATGTCCCTTGTCACATGAATGCTCATCTACTTTTTTTTGATTAAGTTCAGTTTTTATCACACTAATATTTTAAAGGTAATTTATGAACGAGTATGTATGTATATGTACGTTTGTTACTCTAGCACCCTGAAGCTGCTGATGAGATAGATGAAATTTAGCACACGGGTGGCAGACCTCCTGGAGTATCATTTAGAATAATTTTCTATTTTCAAACAGCTGGTGAAAAATTGTAAGCAGGAAAACTGCCCAATAATTGAATAATATCGTCCCACGAAAGGTTTCAAAAGGAAAACTTGAACGATATCTGGTTGTACTCAATAATATCTTTGGCATCTATAAATAAAGTCACAATCAACATCGTAAACATTTCTATCGTGCTCAGTACTCTATAGTAAGGATATTTCGTATGACAGATTTAGCTTTACCTTTCAAAACTAGATTTGCAAACAAAACGTTATGATTCCCATCTAACCTGAAATTGATAGGAACTTTATTTAAATTACTTACAATTTCATCGCTTATTTCAAATAGAATCACAGCTCTTCCGTTGCTTGCATGGCTACTTATCAATATGCTTTCACGTTTTTTTTAATTTTCACTCGACTCATTTGCAAGGTTCGCCCAAATACTGGCTACTCTTAGAAATACATATCGACGATGCATTAGTTTTAGCCATAGTATTTACAAGAAATCTTATTGCACTCTTCCAGTAATCTTCCAGGTTCCTTTAAGTTATAAATTCTATCCACACGAGTAAGAGTTCTAGGCGTATTACCTTGGCAGCGTGCACATAGCACTGGCCTGCACTCTGCCGTCTTAGGCCATAAAATGTGTTTAGCTATAACGTTGAGCGCTCATACTGCACCGCTTCCTGCTTCTATGCCATTAATTGAGGCATTCTGAGAATCTTCAGCTGCTTGACCATTAGGTTGATTTAGTTTTGAAGCGATATTTTTTATTGCCTACAAAAAGCAAGTGGCTGTTCCTTATCCTTTTCTATAACAAATTCTGAGAGTGAAGTATTCACGTGCCTTCTGAAATCAATTCTTTTCTCAAACTTTTCTTTGCTTTTACATTATCTTAATGGTGTACATTTAAAAACACATTTGTCTATCAATACTTTTTCAGCTGTTATCTCGTCATTAACTAATCATGAGTTTCTTTCTCCAAAAGAGTAATGTTTTACATCAGCTAAAAAGTTGGAAATCATTCGACTTCGCGTGTCATCCTCAGAGCCATCATTAAGATTCGGTACAATTGCAGCTAAAACCAAATCTCACGCGATAACGACTCTTACGTAAAAGACATTAAGATTTAAACTCGTTTACTAAATTTAATTTATACTTTCGAGTAATGGTTGCAAGCAAACGATGGAATCACATGTACATTTATAATGGTGAAATTGCTTTCTCTTGTTAACAATAACTTTTATTTTTTAATTTAGTTAGCTCATCTATTGCGAAATGGGGGGTCTTTGGCACACGAATGTTCGTGTGTAGTGATGTTTTGGAACTGAATTTCGCTTTTCTGTTCAATTGGTAGCTGATATTGGATGTTCCTAAATTTGCGAAGTCTTTTTACAAAGATAATGAAATCATACTAGTACATTATTTGGCCTTAAATGTAAATTATTGCTTTGTAGACGCATCCACTTTCTGCTCTTATACCACGTTTAGTTAATGGCTTCTGCTTCCAAACCGTTATCTATCTAGCTTCCTATTTGCTTCGTAATGACAGTAAAAAGCTTTTATATTAGTGTACAGCCACTTCTGCCTATATTTCTATTCTCCAATCCATATATTACCTTATTCGTAACGCATTTCAAAACGCTTTCTAGCGAAGTGGCTGTTCAGTTAATTTTAAATTAATATCGACGCTCGATCGAAAGGACAAGGGAATGGTGCATTAGCAATAAATAACGAATGCAATTCGAACATTTTCAGTAGCATTCACAAGATAGCGATAAATCATTACGCTTGCGCCGGCTCGCTTCCGCATAGACGTGCGCACGCGACGCGCAGACAGTGAAAGTATGATTTCAAATGGACGTCACCGCGATTACGTAGACAAACTTACTTTTTATTATGATTTTAAGAAGTTCTTGTACAATAAACTTAATGGAAATACACTGAGTCGTTAATAAAGAGTTGGGGCATTACCGTGACGTGTTAAAATATCATGCGTGTAAGCGAGAAAGTGGGATGGAGCTAAACACCCTCATCTTTTTAATAATTCAGTTTAGGTCGCTCGTGGTAAGGAGGGAGATCAAGATCGAAGAAATTGTTTGTGTTGTGGTAGGACTGATAAATAAAAAACAATGAATGATAGCGAATTGGCTTAGAAATAAAAGATAACATGTTGCGCCGACTATGAATAACAAAAAAAGGCAGGTGCTGATAAACTAATCTCAATATTCGTTAGGCAGACTCTCATTGGTCGGGACAGGGATTTTCCACCATAGACTCAAGTCATAAATAAACAAATATAATCGTACTCTAATAGATTTGATTGTAGAGTACAATATTTTAATGCTATCGTAACACTTACTGCTATAGATACAGTTTAATTCCTTAATGGATAAGCTCTATCAAGTGGTACTACACTATTTTTAAAGCCACGTGTATCATAGGTTATTGGTCTATGGTCCTCAACGATTTTAGCTTTACCTTTGTAAGAAGTATTTGGACAATGATAAAACGCATTCCTTACTGTAGTAGTCTACCCAAAATACTGCTTATAGTTTCCCAAGCGTAGAAGCTTCGTGTAGGTTTAATTTTAATGGCATCGACCGAGTTCAATGGTCTGATGATGGGCATAAAACTTTTATTCAGCGAATCCCATGGGCTATGGGCTATAAATATTCGTGTTTCATTTCGTACAGTGATGGCCGGAAGCGTGTTTTGTGGGAAACTCATGTTTGGAATCATTTAAACAGTATCATTAGGAAAGGAAATGGCTGTTAGCTGGGTATGTTTATCTTTTGGAACATAGTTTGTGAGTTGATTGAAGACATGTTTGATATTCAGTTTAGAATTAACTGTCCGCTTAACTTTTATCCCAGCACGTTGCGGCTAAAGATGGGCAATTAACTAGATCCGAACTTTATACTTTTTTTTTAATCTGTTCTAGCCCATTTTTAGCTATCACACATTCCCGTTCTATAACCTGATCATGTAAGAGGCACCAAGAAACCTAATCTCTGTTACAAACCACTCACATATAGGTATATACAATTTCTTCCTCTCTCTCTACTATTGTTACATCTTTTCTCACATGAGAATTAATCATCTTTTTTGTTACATTGTCTAAAAACACAAGTTTGTTCAGTAATGTGGCTAAATATAATTAGTTGTTTGTTTTGTCGGACACGGGGCTAACGAACTATATTTTTTTATTAGTTGCTATCGTTCGAACTGTGACCTTTTGAGAGAAACAATAGTTTATGTTACTTCTTATATTGGGAAAATAAACGATCATATCGTCCTTTATACCTCGTACATCGAAGGACTGGAGCCAATTTACGTGCTGTGGTCATTCAGTTATAATGCAGGTGTCTTCAAGGCTACAGTGAATATAACCCAAATTGCGGCACTGCTTACCATCAAATGGGATCGCAGTGAAGCATTTATTCTAGTTTATCTACACTAATATAATAAAGAGGTAAAGTTTGTTTTTTTTATTTTTTTGTTTTTTTTGTTTGTAGGAGTAATCTCTGGAACTACTGGTCCGATTGGAAAAATTTTAGCAATAATAGAAAGCTGCTTTACTCCTGAGTGACATAGGCTATATTTTATGTACGCTGACAAAAGCTAGTTATTTATAAATAAATAAAAAAATATGGGGTGGGTCCAATTCGGATCATTTCAGGATGAAAGAAAAATGTGTGAGCGATAGACTCGAGGATATCAGGAGATTAACGTTAGATGCTCTTATGTTGTTTGTTTCTATGGTAGTGGTCAAGATTATTGTGATTTAGGCGTCAGTTTTTATTTTTTCTTAGACGCGTTCGATGCACCACAATCTCAGGCTCAGTTGAAAACCAGCGTCAGATTTTTATCTTTATTTTGAATAGGTTCGTGTTTGACCTGATGCTTGTCAGGCATTTATGCAGCACTGGACTTATTTTGATTCAGTCACAAAAAAATATTTTACTATTTATTTCCTTCTTTTCCATTTATACTTACCTAATTAGTGTATGTGTAAGGCACACATGTCATGCCAAATAAAAACATTTTCTGTCTTTTTTTACACAATAAAATGATTCGCATCGATGAACTCAGAATATATTGTAATTCCATGCATGTGCATTCTAATACCTTTCACTTACGTGCACATCGCATCCTTTACATTTTTAATCAAAAACAAATCTGTAGAGCCGACATTTTATTGAAAACACGTACGATTTAAAATAGAATTTATTTGAATTTTTATTCGTATGATTAAAAATCTCAATCTGAAACAATTGACCTTGGTTTGGTATGTTTATTTAAGTCCACCGTCGCCCACCGGCCGTAATTTCTTTTTTTAACGCGTGTAATAAAATGAATAAACTCGTACTGTCCTAATTCTAATCTAACGGCGTCAAGGTTCGCCAATTTTTCTCCAATACATTCGTTTCCTTGACACACATAGCGCTGATGCGCCCGCGCAGCCGCGACTCGCCGCAACATGGCCGCGGATAAAAACTAGCCTTTGAATCATTGTCTGATAAATTCGTCGGTTTTAAAGTTTTCAGTTAATGTTCATAATGGATTATGATTATCTGTTCAAGGAGCATAAACTGAAAAAATCAGCTAAGTACTGCGAAGTTTTTATTTAGTTGTTTGCAGATTTTTCAGAAGCCTATGAGTCTCTCTTATTTTTAGGTAGCAGTTTAGTCTAGACACATAAATCATATCTGACACTATCCTCTCTAAACAGTGTGTAGCACTCTATTCAATTTGTGAGCTTTTGTTTACAGCAAGTCATCGCTACGAGTCGGGCGAATCAAACTTATGAAAAGCGAAAACAAACCCAATCTTCCGACAAGGCTCTTGATATCATTTTCGTTTCTAGAACCATCTTTTAATGAGATTTTCTTCGGGGAACAAACTTGGTTGTTATGGAGGCAAGCAACCTTGCCACCAAAGTCTCTTGATTCCAACTATTTCGCACAAGTGTAGGTATGAGAGCCGGACTTGGCGCCAATTTGTTTTATTGTTGTTTTTTTGCGATTATTTTATTACGATATTTTTGTATATAGGGCGCAAGGTCGAAGTGGTAATCGAACAGCTTATGTGTATTTTTAATGCTTGCCCTATATTGCTTTTTTTAGTATGTGTGATACACACTAGCTTTCTCGACCGCCAGTCGCAGGAATCTGATGATCGTGAAACGCACAGGACTGTTCATAAAGGCGATACTCAGTGGACGTCTTTGGGCTGAAATGGTGATGATAATCAATAGGTTTTCAAGGAATCTAGCACCCTCAGAAATACGAGGGAAGTGACCGAATTCGTAACACTACCTGTCAATTGTTTTGCAAATATCAGAGTTCCAAGAAATGTGACGAATGTTTGCTCCAGGTTTCTATAATTTAGCCATGGCACTGATTTCGGGATTTATCAGCCAGTGGTTGGTTTGTCTCATATCAGATAAGCTGCACGGGTAAAACAAGAGATCAGATTGAATCCTATTAAAGACAAGATGACATGGGAGGAGACCAAGGCGAAGATGGAACTTGACGAAAACTAAATTGACTAAAAAATAGACGTGCAAAAGTATTTTTTTAAAACATATTAGTAAAATACATTATCATCAATTAGGTAACCATTTTAAACCAATACCACCTATAAAACTACAAATTACTTGTTTAGGCAAAGGGCCAACAGTCCTGCCAATCTAGTAGATAAATCAACTATATAATTTATGTACCTATTATGTGTATAGATAAGGGCTGATACAGTATCGACGATATCGCTCTACCGCCATAGTATTCCGCTCGTAAATCATCGATTACGATATCATTAGATAATCATGATGATCAGGTGACAAGTCGTGCGTATGGTGATGATCAGGTGACAAGTCGTGCGTATGGTGATGATTAGGTGACAAGTCGTGCCTATGGTGATGATCAGGTGACAAGTCGTGCCTATGGTAATGATGGTATATAACCAACTGAAGTCAATGGTAATTAGCGGGAGACACTTTTATTTATGTACTAGCGACCCAGTGGTGATATTCAATATATTATGTAGGTACGTATTATACATATAAACCTTCTTCTTCAATCACTCTATTTATTAAAAGAAACCGCATCAAAATCAGTTGCGTAGTTTTAAAGGACAAACAGCGACTTTGTTTTATACTATGAAGAGAAATTATAAGTTAAGTCACACAGTTCTTTATTGGTCATGTGAACAAACTTCTCATTTTATAACTAAGCAAAGAAAAATTAGTTTCCTCTAATAAAATTAATTTGTCTTTTTTCCAACACCAATTTTATATTTTTAGTCTAAGAGCGAGCGAATTTTACGGAACTCCAAAACGGATAGGTTCGGTTAAGTTGTTAAATGTTACACGTCTGTTTAAACTGTTCAAATTTCAAATTCAAAACAGTAATTTTCAAACTCGGTTAGGCTATAGATAATTACAACTAGGTAAATGTTAAAATTTTTAGACAGAGATAATTTTGCAGGCTTTTCAGAATCATTCTAAACTAAAAAGCCCGCCTGTATCCGAAGATTTATAATAGTCTAAGATATATCAATAACAAGAGATATTCTTTTTATTTACTAAGGGCTTTAGTAAATAAAAAAAAGAAATGAAATCAATATCCCTCATGAATCCGAAATTATTGAAATTTTTGTCTTAGATTCCATTCCTACTTTTCAATCTGTCAGAACTGTCAAACGGTGCTTCTTGGATTTGATTGGTTTTACATTCCCTTTATTTATAAGTATTGCATATTTTATTAAAAAGCAAAACCAAGTTAAAATTCAAACTCAATAAACATGCGCCACTGTATCAAGCAACAAAAAAAAACCTTCGAAACTATCGCTGGCTACGATACCGTATTACCGCTATTACTAAAAGTACCGTAAACTTTAAGAGAAAAGTTCAAAATACGTGCTTTATTGTTTTTTCAACTTTCTAATGTTTCACTTCAACCCTGAGCAAAGGGTTGTTACGCACCGACTATTTTATTCTTTATGGCAGTCGTAAAATCTACCCGTAATAAATACTCTTTGGTTACGACATGCAAGCAACAATGTTAAAAAATGTTTTCTATCAATACTCCGTCGTAAAGGGTTTGTTTTATTATCTCTGGACAGAATAAAATAATGGTTAGTTTTATAGTCTATATTTCATTGCCGTGGCCGTAAAAAACAAAGTGTAAGCAAAGACGAAAACATTTTTATTTTAAAGGAAGAAAAGCTTTTGTAGTAATTAACTTGTGTGTATTCGGGAGTTAAATTAATTTATTTTTAAATTTGTATTCGTCTTTCCACAATACTGTTAAGAATTCTTTCCTTATTGTTTATCAGTAATGGCCAGTAAGCGCCATTGATTTAAGATTGTTTATGGTCTATTGAACTTGCAATGTAGGTACTACCATTATTTATATTTTTTCATCGAACTGTTTCTCTCAGAACAGAAAAATAAGAATGAATAATCTAAATAAATCATTCGAAACTTGTTTTCATTATAAATTACCAGCCAAAGTCAAATATTTATGCACAACTAAAAATACTTATGACACCAGTGCATACTGTGAAATGTAAGTTAGTTATATTGTAGCATCGTCCTCAATATTTTAAACAAAAAAAAATGCACAAGGAAAAGCGTGAGTAAATCTATTATATTCTGCAGACCAGTTGCAATTGAAACAGAGAAAGTGGTCATAGAGTTACGTATTCGCGCGCTGACAATAAAAAAACAAACGTTAGTCGATACGCGCGAAATGTTCGGCAACCTTCGGTGGATTTCGGCTACCATCGCCGCAAAAATGTCGCGATGCGCAACCACAATAACTAGATCCGTGCATCTCCCTGCAGGGCGACGTCACCAGACCCGAGGGGGGGTTGGTCGCACTATCTCGGAGGCCACGATTCGCTGGTCCTCGGACATCCGCGCCTGTCTCGCCGACCTTGGCCTACTTTGATAGTGGGCTCTAGCTCGCTTCGCAGCTGTTACATAGATAGCTCTGATAATTCACTTCCTAATGGTTTTTTTTGTTATCAACGAAGATTAAAACAAAATTACTATGGTTGTGACGTCATTATTGGAATTTGATGACTTTCAGTTTAACAATAATATCGATGAGTATTTATTTGATTATTTCGTAAAAGTAGCTTGAGTTGGGAAGTCTTGACAAGGGAGTCGCGCATGGTTGCGAAGTGTCAAAATAACATTTAAGGTCAAGGAAATTAACTGTCATGGATGATTCTTCGAAACTGAGAGGGTGTCTTTTTAGTCTGGTCTAGATTTTTCTTTACAATTTGATATTTTTATTTGCATCTTAGTATTCCTTGATCAGTAAATGTATTAGAGGCACTCATTTGCGCCCAGTGGTTTGCGACATAAAAAGTATGAAAAATAGGCCAGATCAATGAGACATCCACTCGATTTCAAAAAAATTTATACTTGACTTTAACGAAACAAAACAATCAAATTACGACATATAATATAGTTATTTTGATTGAAAATAAATAACCTAACAACAATATATTTTGACTAAAAAGATTAAACAAAAATATATTTATTGAGATATACTTATGTTAATAGTTAAATATGAAATTAACGAAAATAACACTATAGTTTCGGGTGCACAATAGTCACGAAAATGTGTTGTCGATGAAATGCGATTGAAACTATGATGAATTTTAAATTATTACTTAAGTACATAAATATTACTTATGTTATTAAATTAAGTAAGTGGACGCTTCCCATAAGTTTTTTCCTATGGAGAAGAACCGGAAACTATGTACATGGTTACTCAAAAAATATATATTTGATTAATGGTGATACCTACTGATGAATATTAATTTCATGTTTATGTCAAATTGAAGTCAATGAAAGTTAATCGTATTATTTTGATTAATGTTATTTTTGAAAAGCTATGGATTTTGTAGTAATGACATTTTCAATAATGCAATAATGCGAACAAATAAGAAAAATAACTGCAGCATTGTAGGAATTTTCGAGTCACAATTTTTTTTTTTAATATACCTACCAGTAAATCAACTCGAAGTTCGAAAACTCGATCCAGTATCCTTACGACAACCTCTGTGTGGTAAACTATATTTTAGTGCAATAAACACATATCTTCACAAATAATATGATTGGAAATAAAGGTGGAAAAAAAATCAAGACCTGTGTTTCTGGTTTCACGTATATTAAAAATTATCTTGTATAGAAAATCTTTGTATTTTTTTAAATATAAAATCATCCAAGGTCCAATCATAGCAATGACTAGATCTATCTCTTTCCCACATCCTATTCATCGTTTCATCATTCGTCACTGTTAAAACCATTTATTAATTGAGCCTGCAATGAATTTCGGGGACATCCATGACCTACTTTAGCATATAGAGTAGCTATGGCTTTATAAGACAACGCCAATGCCATGTGTACGGTGCGAAAAAAAAAAGAAAATGATGAATGAGCTTTGCGCGGGAAAACAAGCCGGCCATTTTTCTTTATGAATTATTGTGAGGAAATTCGTAAAGATTTCAAGGATTTGTTGATTCATTATAGGTGAAAAAGAATTCCAGATAAATAAAGATATTTTGAATATGATAAATTTATTGGGACAGTCAAACGAGAAATAAGTAAAAAAAGAGGATGAGATAATTTAATTTAATATTATCTTTATACAAAATCATTCCTTACTTCCCTCGGTCAAGTTATCACGCGTAAGCTGAACCAATTTCGTGAATTCTTTTTTGTTGTGTTTGTCAGAGAAACAAAAATAAAATAAAAAGTTGCGTGGAACATAAAAAAATAAGCACTATTTATGGTTCACGTATTTGACAGTTCGCGCGTTTGACAGTATAATCATAGCCAAGACACATTAATGTCATGTCAGCAACTTTTAAATAGATTTTAACCAAGAAATTAAGTTCAGTGTACTTACTTAACTAAATTTCTATAGTAAGATTCTCTAGGTTAAGTTTGACTCAACAATTCAATGCCTCACCCCCACATTTACATACAAACCCGAATTCGGCATTGACACACAGACACTCAATCATTAGTGGCCATAGTGATAGTGAAGGCGAGAGCGAGACAGACATATCGTTCATTCGTTCTATTTCTGTCCCACTCTTTAATTTGTTAAATAATTTCCTGGTACCAAAATAAAAGCCTTGACTATTGAAATAGACTATAGATTGTTCTTGCTAGTTTCCTCCTGTGTCGATAACATTCAATATAGGTAATTGTCAATTATAAGTATTATTATATTTCCATTTAAATTTCTAAAGCTACTAAACGTTCATGATCAAAATTAGTCAATGACTGTCAACAGAGAAAAAATATAGGTACTTACTTTTTAATTCCACTTTTATACTTTTACTTTTTCGTACATAAGCTTTTGTTATTGTGCTAGGATAATACAATGTGCCAGAGACTAGAGAGAACAACGCCATATAACATATTGTTGGCAGAGCTACCAGGGACACTCGAAAAAACAACACAATAGGATTCTTTCATGTTATTGTTTTAGGCAGAAAAGAAGACAAGCGCGATTCATTCTAAAAAAACATATATAAATTGGCACGATCTCCACTTGTCAGAAATAAAGTATTGTAATGTTATATAATTTACAATATTATAGAGTTGCCTTGTTGTGTCATGGTCTATGGTCACAGCTATTTTTTTCTTCTATTAGACAGCTCTAATTAGGCCAGTGAAGCATGCTGCTTATTTTCTTTACGCTCGCAGTGTGATTAGAGTGAGTTAATAAATAGTTGCAGCCATACACGGGTAAAATGATCGAATTAGTCATAGACACTCATGGCTCGAGTATTTGGCAGCAAAGTTGAGTCCATAGACACATCGGTCCCCCCGGCCCACTCGGCGTGCCCCCCTCCGCGGCCGACCTCACCTACGTACAGTACACAGTACACACGTACATCAACCAACCTTGATCTCAACCTATTACTGAAAAATGTTGCATTAAAAACACCCAACTTATTGTCTTGCACTACACACGTAAACCACACGATTAAAAACTCTACGTTAACACTAATAGAGTCTAAATTCGTTAATTATTCCTTTTCGTGGACCTTGAAGCCTGGCCTTGCCTCTATCTGGCGTCCGCTCTTTCCGCCTTCGCCGAATCAATTTAAACATTATTATTTTTATTGAGATATTTAAAAATACCTTTGTATATTTTTTTCTTAAAATATTATTAGATTTAAGTAATTAAATATGAAATAAAATAATAATATTTTACAGTTTGTATTATTTGAGCTGAAACAAAAGTGTATGTATTTAGTTTTAAAAGATGCTGAAAATTTTAGTGTCTTGGCCTTGGGCTACTAAAAGAGGCTCAGAAGGCACCAAATTGATGCAATAACCTCTGTAAAAACTGGTGCTATTTACTGATCCTCAACTTGTCATTGAACTGCTCGATACTTACGCGATAATCCCATAACCATAGGATTAAGGCCGTCTATAAATAGCGACCTACTAAAACGACCTATTTAGTAAACGAAAAAAAGGCGGGCGAAAATTCGTGGTCGAAATGTGCTCGCGCGCATACACCGCCGCAGCCGTACGTAATCACTGAATGTGTGTCATGATCACTGGGTTAAGTTTAAACGTTCGACTGAAGGTTTTTACACCGCAGCGTGGTGTGGCGTGGCGGGGCTCACACGTCACCACCACGCAACGCACATTTTCGCAACCTCACACCATCATGCGAATTGTCTCCTTACCTTCGAAGCTTCGAGTGTCAAAATCAAGGCTCTATTTGTTATAAAATGGATGGCAGAATGTGAACCAGCAGGATATTGTACTGATGATGCTGAGCTTGGATTTAGGTCGATTTAATTCGCAAATAGGTTATCGCTCTGAATAAAAATATTGGTGGATATAAATTGTTACGTGAAACACCTGTTGTGATGTCCTCATTTACTTTACATTGCTAGAAACTTTTGTAAATGCTGCCGATCCCAAACCTTCACCCTGTCCTGTCCTAAATATGTAAGGGACAGCTGAAGTTGTCACTTTGCGTATGCCGCATAATCCGCGTTCATTGGATTAGATTAATTACCTTGAAGTGCCACGTGACCCCCCCACACACTAGCGCCTCCAATATTTTTATCCACGTAAACAAATACGAATGATGAGTTATTTTGGTGAGTGTGTCTCCAAAACTACTGAACTCATTTCGATATAGTTTCGAGATTACGCACGTTGTGGTAAAAAAAGTTTATTTTTATTTATTGGCACACTTTGATACACTTGAGACTTGTCAGTTGTAATTTATAAACAGCTTCTTTACATTATTTAGATTTCTTTATTTTCTATGTATTTCTTGAGGCTCACGTGTTTGCTTCGAATAAAGAGACCTTGTAATATTATACGAGATTGCGTTCTTTATTTGGTGCATCGAAATCACGCGCTCTAATTAGGCATAAGTCGGACTGGTCTTAAAAAGGTCATTGGAATATGGTAATTACGGCTTGTAATTAGTATTAAATGACCTGTCTTATAGGTTTGTAAGAACCTTTCATTTTGAAAGCCTTATATTACTTCAGAGTCCTTTCCTTTCTCTATCTTATTGCTTCTTCTATCGTGTATCGCGAAATTTAAAACAATGCTTCATCGAAGTTTTTTTTATTCACATTTTTTTTGTTAGCAAGTTCTCCGTGCTAAAATGATTTAAATAAATTATTACAAAGATAGCATAAATGAGTCATCGTATGTCTCGTGGCAGTGTATCGCTGCACTTGCACAAAGTACGATATAATTTAGGGCGCGTTGCGACAGCCGCTGCGTCTGCGCATATGACCGTTTTGATTTTAAACAATAACTGGCGATTGCACAACGTGCTCTAGATACCCAAGTGTATGTGTTTGATTAATTATTTAATTATGATGGACTGGTCGGCTCTGTAGAGGTTTTATGTATTACTAGCCTTCTGCCAGCGCCTTCACCCGCGTGAAATAGGGTTCTCCATACAAATTTTAGACCCCATTACATCCTTTTAGGAACTGAATTTTGAAAAACCCTTTCTTAGTGTTCGTCTACGTCATAAAAAGAAGCCCTGTGCTAAATTTCACGCTCCTAGGTCCAGTAGGTTTGCCTGTACGTTGATATGTCAGTAGTAAGTTTCTCCTTTCATATATATAGATTTATATTTGTCAAGGACTAGTAGTTCCTGAAATAATTATGGAATTTTGACTAAGCATTTACATTGTTGAAACAAACGTCAAGAGTAAGAAGTTTCTTTAGTTATTGTAAGTTTCATTGCATCTTAATAAATTCGCTATCAGCGATAAGACCGCCATTGTACCCATAGATTAAAATTTTGTATAAGTTCTGTTACTTTTTGATGTACAATAAAGTTTAATCTATCTATCTATCTAAATTAGTCTAAATAATATCAATATTATTCACTGAAAGATATAATTAAAGTAGCTGACGCGCTGAATGGAGCTATTACACGTATATTGGCTAGATGTTTGCACTGATTGGACATGTCTAGTCAAGTCTGTGTTACATGCTTGCTGTTTAGACTTGAGACATTGACCTCTGGGTTTGTTTCGGTGTTTCTGGGTAGTCAGATATGAAACACTGGTTTTATGTAAATCAAATAAACGTGTTTTTTATGGTAGGTAAAAATCATCCAATGACGAATCCCGAATTAAATTGGTCGTTTCCTATGGAGAAGAACCGGCAAGAAACTCCATGGTTACTCTTTTAAAATAGTTCGTTACAATATTTCCATATTACAGTATAATATGTAAGGATAGTGCGACCAGCCATTGATGATCCTCTAGCCTAGATGATGATGGTTGACTAAAGCCATTCAGCCAACGAGTCCTCACAACCCATACACATGTGTAGTGTTTATCTACAAGTGACATGCACGGCGTGAATACGGTCATACGTTATTTATCTCCAAAGCGGCCTTGGTCCAATTCGGCCATGCCGGCAGATAATGTAATTGGTTGTCCTAATTCCCTTGAATGTCAACTGATGTCTTTGACAATTGAAGGGTGAAGTTGGGGTGGAACTTAGACCTGGCCCAGTTTTGAATAGTTGTGCTTGCCTTTGCTAGTAAGTTCTGTGGGTGGTTCAACTAAATGTGGGCGTTTTCTACTGTTATTATATTTAGATTTTATTAAGTATTGTCAGGGATATACAATATTTGATGATTTTAAATCGAATATTACGTCTAACCCGCTAATTCGTATCTATTGAAAAAAAAATGTTAAATTAGGCTATTTGTCTAATAAATTTGATGTAGGTACGATTATTTTTTTTAAATAGAACTTTACCTGATTTATTTTCAAAGTTATGTCTAACACAGACAAAAAAGGGAAGATCAAGCAAAAACCACTGTATCTTTATAAAAATTTCACAATCTAAAAGATAATAAACAATCGTTTGATATACGATTTTTATTTAAATTTTGTTTAATAAATGAAGGACAAATTATTTATTCGAATAATCTTGATGCGCGAGAAGTGACGCTAGCTCCTATTTTGTTCGCCCAAGGTCGCTGGCGTTTAGTGTTTTCTTAACATGAAAAATATGTATAAAAGATTATGCCGATCATACATGAAAAAATACCTAAAATGATGTCATTATTTTAGGTTCTTTTTCATGTATATGGAATGTACCTACGCCACAATGTGCTTCGTAGGAAACGTTAATCATTTTTAAAATACTAGTTAAATGTTAATTTAATATTTTTTTCTAACATAAATGTAAGTCCCACAAAAAGCCCAGTCGTTGTCTAAGTAGGTGTGACCTAAGTGTTCACTAATGGCTATCGTGTGATAAAAAAATAAACGCGATAATGTCGTATAGTCAGTCAGGTAAAGGACATTGAAATCATACAGTTGAATAACATAGGTATTATGTATATAGGTAGTTTGAAAATAATTGGAATTTAATTAATATTGTATGCATACACTAGATTATTATAATTAAATTTACGATATACATTGGTCTCATTAAATTATATTGATGACTAGTTTTCTACCAGCGGCTTCGACCGCGTGAAAATAGGTTTGTGCACAAACTTTGGATACGCGTTTCATCCCTTTAGGGGGTGAATTTTGGAAAATCCTTTCTTAGTGTTCGCCTACGTCATAAAAGGAAGCCCTGTGCAAAATTTCACGCTCCTAGTCCCAGTAGTTTCGGCTGTGCGTTGATATGTCAGTCAGTCAGTTTCTCCTTATATATAAATATATAGATGTATGATTGTAATAGAATTACAGTATTAAAACACAGCCTACCTAAGTGCTTGTTTAGGGAGAGCGTACATCAAAGAACTAGAACAGTTTGCCTGCTGTAATCTTCTCGTCCGATTATAATTTAGGTGTCTTCAAGGCTAAAGTGAATAGGCTCTTAATAAACTAGTGCGCCTCACCATCAACGATTGCATTACTTCTTATCATCAGTAGCAATCGCAGTCAAGCACTAGTTTATATAAATAAAAAAAAACCCACAGTAATTTAAGTAACAAAGTATGTAATTAACAATATTAAATTAATGAACAGTCGCGAAACTTAATCGCCTCATCAGACACAAGTTATTGAGGCAAGCGGGTCAGTAGTGCGCATAGACCGGCATTTTGTCACTTGTATGTATTGTTGCGATAGTTTGTTCAACATAACTACTGATTTACATAACAAAATATAGCTGCCTATTGTACTACTACGAGTTGAATATAGTTTGACATGCGATGGAGTGTGCTAGTGCCTAATTTTATACTAAATGCTGCAAAAACGGTAAATGTTTTTTGCCTGCTTCGGTTTTCAGCCTTCAGGGACTAAGCTAAGGTACAAGCATAAGCATAAGGCAGGGGTTAAGGTGTTTCTAAGCTACTGTTAATTTCAAAGATCTGTGTGGGTGTGTTTAGTACAGTGTAGTGGGTGTGTTAGGGACTAAAACAAACAGAACTATGGCAGTTAACAGCTCGTTAGTCTGTCCGTTTGTCATTGTCAATTTGTTACTAAGAGTTAGATACCCAATTATTTTCTCATAATTACCTTTGATACAAATACAGATGTGCACATTTTTAGAATGCAAATTGGGAAAATAAATTAAAATAAGTGGTTTTCAAAATGTACCCAGCGACCTATTAATAGACAGGTTTTTAGACGTAATTTGATCAGAGGTTTTTGAATAATCATTTAAGAAACCGAATGAAAATTTATGATCCCTTTCGTTCTGAACTAATTTCAGAATCTCATTCTTTTAATACAGAATATAGTTATTTACATACAAAAATCTATAACATCTTTGTCTTCTAAAATAATTTTAATAAATATAATTCGTTCGGACGGTTCGGACCCATTCCCGCGCGTGCCCAACTCGCTCTCGACCGGATTTTTAGTATTACTTTAGATTTCTGCAAAGCACTTAGCTTTGGACTATGTGTCAATATCGGCTAGATTATTTTGCTAACCTCTTCAAAGGGAGAAACAAAAGAGGATATAATGATGAGGATATAAAGACATAATAAGACTAAAAAAACAATTATTTCGGACGAGGTATATAAACAATATTAATCAAGTTTTGTGTCACTAAAGTTACCTTTTGCAACCGAATACACCCAGAGGAAATTGTAAGATGATGAGCAATCACAGTGGCGGTAGACATTGTTATGATACCTTGAAATCTGTGCATTTATCTGCAGCACACGTGTTGGACTTATCAGGAAAACACACTAAAACAACACGACTCAGCTGAGTCAGTATCTTATAGTATAATCTAGAAGATACGATGCAACGATGACCTTACTGGCTACACATTTTGGTAGAATTTATATCTACCTATGTGTACGCAGATGTTGGTTTTAATGGAAAACTCCTGAGAAAATTGTTAAAAATAGTTCAATAACATGAAATATTTACTCTTAATACGTTATTTGCAGCAGCACGAGTTCAACACATGATTATTTTAACATTTTATTTTTGTATATCTTTCGATTGCTTCAAGGCTTTATTGTACGAGGTAGTTGTTTGTGTTTGTTATTCCTTAACTGTATACGGATACCCTTGAGTTTAGCAACCAGGCTCATGTGAACTCTCGTATCATTAAGTTACTGGGAGGTGGAGGTCTCTCGTCTTCAGTTCTCCAGCTATCTTGGAAACCAACACTAACGTAAGTAATAGCCATGAGTTTTGGGAAAGAAACCATGAAAAACCCTGAAAAACCTTGGCAAAGAAGGAACGTACGTCTTGACATATCCTTACGCTCCGCCCTAAAGCGAAAGAAAGCATTGGATGATTTTCCAACATAAAAAAAACAACTAAATTGGGAAAATAGTACGCAAATTATGATAGTCGGACAAAACCAACTGTAAATGCCACAAAACCTGTAATTTTCCCACGCCAAAACAAACAGCCCTTTCATCACTGAAGGAAATATCAAACACATTCGTTTTGATCACGACGCACGCGCACGGAATCCGGTAGTTATCACTGCAAACATCCAGCTAGACAGAGACGAAGAGATTGAGGCACGAGCGTGCGCGAGCGAGAGAGAAGCAAGGTTACCCTCAGGGCCGGGCGTCACGAGCACGCAGCTATCGCTGCAAGTACTATCAACCATCGCATCTACTGTTTATCTGTTAATGACATTAAAAATTAGGTTTCAGGGAACGATTTGGAGGTTATACAGATACCTAACATACCTATTTCAATCTGTAATTAAGTGTGTCTTGTAGATTATACTTTTACCTTGCAGTGTTAGATATCGGTCAGGTGGTCTTTAAAACCATCACGAAAATGTGGGCATCTTTTTTACACGTTTGTGGGGTGATTCTTTGAAGCAAAGAGACCGTCTCATTCATCTGCCTAACTTTTGTACCTATCTATTTTGAGTTGTAAGCTACGGGCGCAAATGAGTGCATTTAGTGATCAGGGAAAACTAATAATATCAAATCGTAAAGAAAAAGCTAGGCCAGACGAATGAGGTACCCTTTCGGTTTCAAAGGATCACTTTGTGAATGCACTTTCGACACAGAAGTAACTCCTAGTGGGGTAAAACTTTCTTATTTTGTTCATAGAATAGTGTGCCAAAAATGTATGTCAATTAATAATATTCATAGTTATCTAGCCTCTAAGTCGTGACCTTAGCATTGACTTAATAACTTATTTCACAATCAAGCAAACTGCAATACTTGGTCTAGTGTGAAGCGCTGACTCCGGTTTTCGCAATTTTACAAACTCCATTGCACTACTTGTGTGTATTTTGCGAAATTATTCCACTGCTGTGTTCGATATTTATATAGAAATTGAATCCAGTCCATGCTACGGAGCAATTTTCCTCGAATTCATCGTTGTTTTTTTTTTCAATTGGTTTGTTTTGCGTGATTTGTGCTAAAAGAATAATAAAGATTGATTTATAAAGAACTCTTCGGGACAGTTATAGATGGTTACGTGAGCTGGCCACGCTATTTGGCAGCTCGTTGTAATAAGACATTGCGCTGGCGACGGATCTCACTCAAGTGACTTATGTTGAATAATCGGAGACAATGAGTAACTTGCTAACAAAAACCTATTCATAACTTTTAAGCTATATAATTGCTTTTTAATTGTAATTTGTCAATAGTAATACAAATATCACCATAGATTAAGATCTATTGACGTAGGTATTATTTTTTAATCAGGCAACACCTCTCTTTATACTGCAGTTGTTAGCCAACCACTAATTTGTTATTAAAATATTGTTTATTCAATACCAAATTGACCATGGGCAAGCGTTTAAAACCAGCCTTCGTGTGTGGGTACCCTTTAATCAAATCATACACAAAATCACTTAATAACATAGTAGAACGCAACATTTAATCTTAACCGTCGTGGGTACATTCTTGTTGACATGTAACTCATTTCATTGACTATTTATAGCAAGTTGATATAGGGATGTGATTCACGTTACTATGACAAACGTGCCCGACGTGGTTACGACATTGGCGCCAAAATGTTTGCTTAGAAAAATCACTCTGCAAATAAATTACGCTCTGGGAATTCTTGATGATTAAGAAAATAAAACCTATTGCTTATTTTCTTATTCAAGGTCGCAATAAATTTAAAAACTGAAAATTGTCCAACAATGAACGCAGTGACGTTTCGTTCCCCAAAATGATTTCGAGGTTTACAAAATTCGATTTCATGCATGACTTCTCCCACGTAAAACAGGTGTACCCACAAGAATATGATCACCGAAAAGCCCAGTGACCCCGCCAAAAGCGCCAAATAAGGCCACAAAACGTGCAGACATATCCCCGTGGCAGTGAGGCCACTCGCTGACATAGACCTAGATATTGTGACATTGGCACTACATTCAAGCGCTGAGGTCGCGCGTTGCCAGTTTAAAAATAAAACGCGCGCGCTCTGACGTTTGTAATTTTTGACAGATAGAGTGCGGAATTTGAATTTTGGTTTTGGAACGAACGGATCTAGAAGTAGTCTGGAGTACCTATGGAATGTCAAGGATGTTTTGTTTGAGGTAAAGTATAGCTCTGTAAATTATTTTTAGTATTTAATGCTTAAAAGTAACATTGTATCATGCTACAAAAATCTAGGTCATTGACTACATAAAGATTTCAAGGGCTATCATTAGCGTTAACATTTCTTCATTCAGTGCACAATTTAGACATTAAGTATAAGAAGTTCCGTTTATATTTGATTTATTGTATTAACTTTATTTTACGAAATTAAGGAAAATATGGAACAAAAACTCTAACTTGTGACGACAAGTTAAAGATGCTAGTTGGTAATAAAATTAAAAACAAAATTGAAATCATTTGACACATGTCAAGGCTATGATATAGTACGTATACCGACCCTCGCGAGGTCTGCGTTATGTAAGCGGAGGACCACGAGACGCGCCAGTTACGTCATATGTGTCATGCGAGGCGTTTTCTACGCGGCGCGCATTGCAGCCGACGGTTTATAGTCAAAGGAATGTAGCTAGATAGGATTTTCTTACTAGTTTGTAAATTACTTTATACTGGTTACTCTTGCCAATGGATGTATCTGCGCGATAGGTGAAAGGTATCGTAAGAAAACCTACCGGGTTAAAAAGTACTATGTGCCTTTTAGAAAATGGTTTGCTTATTCCCCAAGTTTCATTGAAATTCGTTCAGCTGTTCGAGCGTGAAAGAGTAACAAACATATGCACATGAAAAAAAAATATTTTTAGGGTGACTGGTAATTAATTACCGATACTTAAATACGTGATTGTAAATATTCATGATAGCAAACAGCTTTTACAAAGAGATTAAACCTAAAATCGCGAAAAAAGCGTGATAATATTCAATACGAACCCAACCATTAAAGAAGCCTTTTTCTCTCAGAGATAGTTTGAATTTCTATAATCATCAAAAAATTAAAAACTCTATCTTTTTATGGTTAATTCATAAAACTTTCAATAAAGCGGTAACTAAGGTAGATGTTAAGTTTTAACAAAACGAGGATCGAAATGAAGACATAACTGTTAATGCTGATAGATATAAACATTTAATTGATAAACATATTTCTTCTATTACAACATTTCTATTTCTTATCAAATCAAAAACGTTAATCATAATTCAAAAACATCGAATCACATAAAGTTAAATAAAAATAGAAGAAACCGAATTAATGCATAATATGTTTAAACACTATTAATAAAGAAAACGAAAGTGAATTAGTAGAAACTGTGTCTGTTCGACTTCGTTCACTTTCTATGAAACATTCGGTCAGAGAAATGCATAACTTTTGGCAGATTTACATCGACGTTGTAGACCGACTGGCGTTGGTTTTATGGCCTTAAGGCAATAATGCCAACTTAACTAATTTTTAACTAGATCTAGCTAGTTGTTGGAAGTGGACAGCTATAATTTAATGGAACTTAGCTAAACTTTTACTGCTATTCGAATCTCGATAGCTAGCAGATACGGGTCGGTTCATATCTGACGGATGATGCGTCGAGCGTATCATCGGTCGCGTCTATTCGGTCGAATGGGTCGGTTCATATCAAACGGAAAATGCGTCGAGCGTATCATCCGTCCTGCCACTAGTCAGTTTCTACGTTTAGCATCTACAGAGCGGTTGTGCTGTGTGATATTGAATTTTAAAATAAAGCCTATCGAAATTATAGCTATTTGGGATGCTTATAATTATAAACTAATTGATTGGAAGTATCTTTGTTTTACTGTGACCATCCTGACGTAACAGTTGGTTCACACAAACGATCTCTGCTAATGTTACGCCTAGTCTGTATGCATCAATCAAAATACACGTAGAGCGTGGCGCGCGCGACGTTACCGCTGTTACGTCGACCGATAATGCGTTGACGGAAACGGAATAGACGCTGTACGCTCGACGCACTAACGTATCATCGGTTGAGTGTGAACGGTCAAGTATTTTTCTATACATTTGTCTGTTCTGGCGTTACGCGACCGATAATACGCGACGCATGTTCCGTCAGATATGAACCGACCCACAAGTTCCATTAAATTTTCGCGGTCCGCTCCAGAAAACTCGCCCCGCATATTTGACATGGCTGCATGGCTTGTCTAGAGCATTAAATAAAACATGTTATGGTGTACTGTAGGCTATGGTGTAGAACATATTTGTCTATTTCATGAGGTCCTCATTTTGTAAGTGGAGATATGCGAGATAAGCCACTTTCATTATAATCATTTCAAGAAAATGGTACTTTTGCGGGCTAACGTGGCCCTGGAATGCATTAGGTAACCAAAGAAATAGAAGTGCTCCACTCAGAGCGATAGAAGAAATAAAATAATTTTCTACTTAAAAAATAGGTGTAAAATATTGCCTGATTTGGAGATCGAACGCTGAATGTCACACTGAGCTTTATAATACCTGTCAGTAACAAGATGGCGATGCTCAAAGGCAACCCGCGAAATTTAAGTTTCTTAAGTTTTTTCTTTGCATTTACCGGTTAAAATCCTGCTTTGGATCTCCAGAACAGATACTGATTTTCTTAAAACAAACCGACCGCCTTAGATATTTTTTTTTTTGAATAATATTTTGAAAAAGTATGTCTGTTTCTCCTATAGTAGATAATAAGGAGGTGTGTTTAGAAATGGGCTCAGTAAAGTCAATATTTTCAGAATTTTTTTTTTGGATCTGTTATTTTTACCTCATCATTGTAGTCATATTGTAGTTTTTAGTTTCTTTCTATTGTACCACTAGTACATAATACAGCGGTTGCAATATTAATTTAGTATACTTCTTAGTGACCTTAGTTTCAAATAATATACATTTAAGTAAGGGCAAAGAAGTTAATTCCAGGAAAAAAAGGAATATGCTTCATGCAATGTTATTAGAAATCGAGTAAATATGAGTCTTAATTTGTAAGGATGACTATATTAATTTCACCTTGAATATTTATATGTTTCATAGAAAATAATTTTAATAACTAAGCCTCATTCTATTTCCTTCTAAAACAAATAGAAAAGAAATATAGTAACTGGTAGTTTTGTCAAAAAGGTTCTTATCAACGCTAGGGCGCCGTCGCTCGTAGCAGGCTCGTAGCGAAGTGCTACGCTTTCGTAGGCGTTGCTACGAAACTACGCATTTGGAGTTCACGCGCGGAAGCAATTATTTATTTAATACAATTTAAAATATTTAACTTGTTTTAATTTATTAATTAGTCGTTCAGTACTGTTTAATAGTTTAATGTTATTGATATTTATGTTTGTCTTTTGAAGGTTAGTTAGAATATAAATAGTATTAACTAAGTTGAATGAGTAGTTGTATTTAATGAAACAATTATGTAATATACCTAAACTATAAATACATACAGGTAAAACATTTGTTATTTTATTTGTGATGACTTGTGATACAATTCGGAATATTCTTCTTCAGATGCTTTATGAGGGAAATTGGCCTTATCACTGAGTGTGCTCATTTTTCTTCCGGGAAATGCACGATCTCTGCTAAGTAGGCCAGGGCTACGGAGTCAAGGAAAAGTATGTGAAAATTATATTTGGCTAGTTCCTACCAGCGGTTTCGCTTGCGTTAATGTTGAAAATCATTCCAAGTAAAACTCACTCCCACCTTTGGGATAAAAAGCGATTATATTTATATATATCTTAAGTGCTGTTTTATGACATAATCTAGCCATAATCAGTATTTTATGCATATACCTTTCGACTTTTGAGTTTGTGGAATAACAAAGATATACATATATCTGTATACACACACATATGTAAACCAACCACCGTCATAATATTAAGATAATTATTTAATTTATACTTTATTGTACACCGCATTAACAACAAATACGATACATAGGACAAACATTATTAAATCAAGGGTACAATGCGGAATAAGGAGATAATGGAATGTAATAATATTGTATAAGTTTTGTCTATATCTTTTTCATTTAAAAAAAATATTATTTTCGTTCTGAAAACTCAATACTACCAATTTTCGAAGTTTCTATATAACATTAAGAAATCAACTCTTAGAATTAATTAAGATGAAATTTTTCGCGAAAACTACTCGCAAAATGTTTGCTTAAGGAATTTAATAAATGTTGGCAGCTTCCACAAAAACGAACTTACATTAGATTTAATGGATGTTCCGGGAATTAGGGTGCGGGGGTGGCGCGGGAGCTGTAGCAGGGAATCTGAAGAAGGTTCAGTTGGATAACTATAGTCGGGTAAACTAGCGAACATTTTAACGCCAAATTCACTAAAAAAACTAAAAAAAACTAATCGCGATTATTTAAAATAAACACAATTTTAGCGTCTAATCGAGATTATAACTTTTATTAATTGATGAAATCAGCCCTTAGACGTGCGGAAAAGTGCTGGAGTGACGCTTGCGTTGCGTAAGACATAGCATTAGAAGGCCTCCCACAAGGTGGACCGACGCGACGTTCTGGTAAGTTTCGCGGGAATCTGATGGTTGCGAGACGCACAGGACCGGTCGTTGCGGAGACTGCAACTTGCAGAAATGTGAATGCAGCGGCGAAGAGTCCATATAACACTATTCCCATTGGCTTCCCTTATGAAAATGCAATCTAAAGGTCAATGACCTTGATAGTTCACTCTATTGCTCACTTATTTCTACATTTCTACAATTTTGAAATAAGAATGCTAAAATCTCAAGCCTTTTTGGCTTAAGATTTTGGCATTCTAATTTTAAATATACAGAGTTCCCTGTTCAAACTACCAAATCCCATACTATGCAACTATATCTTGCTTTCCTATGAAAAACCTCCAATTACTAAATTGTTCCGTCTCTTTTTAACACGAAGAAAATTTTACTAAAATAAGTCGCTGCGTGCCGGGTTATGAGGTATAAGACCAAAATCGGCAATGTCTCTATGCACAGGTGCAAGCGAGACAGAAAAATAATGATTCAAAATAAGAATGAGTATTTAAATGCTTAGAACTCTTACTGGCGAGTATTACATTTTATTTGGCAGGATTATTTATACGATAAAATTGACATGGCGGCTATTGTGTTTGTTTGGCGCGAAGTTTTCGGTATTTGATATTGTTTTCTTGTCGTTTCTTATTTGTTTTTAACATTGATGTGTGGTGAAACAGATGAACTGTGCATTTAATATGTGTGTTGGGTTGTGGAAAGCTTTTATTAATCGCATTAATTTACGTAGATTGCTGTTTAAAAAATTATTTGTTTTGTGACGAAATGTTGAACCTATTTTTTTTAATCATGGAGCGTTCATGTAGGTGAGTTGAAATTTTATACTTCGACTTCCCTTCAGAAAAATTCACTCTTCGCCATTGGTGCATATAAATACATGGATAATAACTTTCCTAACTTATACTATAATTTTCCAAGTGTCTTAACATCCACATTTACCTACAAATGACTTTTGTAATATTAGTACGATTTTCTGAAGTTTTACAAGTGCCCGTGTAGGCCTATCTATACTAATATAATAAAGAGGTAAAGTTTGTTTTTTTAATTTTTTGTTTTTTTTGTTTGTAGGAGGTAATCTCTGGAACTACTGGTCCGATTGGAAAAATTTTAGCAACAATAGAAAGCTGCTTTACTCCTGAATGACATAGACTATATTTTATGTACGCGGGCGAAGCCGCTGACAAAAGCTAGTGTGAAATAAATACATTTTGACTTAGACTTTTGACTTTGAGAAACCTATAAAAAAGGATAGTATTCTTTATCCGTAATAAATGAATGTCTAGTGAAATTCAATAAGGAAAAAATGTTTTTTTATTTTATTAAGTACTAGCAACTCGCCCCAGCTTCGCATGAGAACTGTTATTGATTATATTATGCATGTATTATGCACATAAACCTTCGTCTTGAATCACTCTATCTATTAAAACACCGCATCAAAATCCGTGGCGTACTTTTAAAGATCTAAGCATACATAGGGACGAAGCAACTTTGTTTTATACTTTGTAATGATGATTTGATTTGATTCCCTGATTCTGTCAATATGCGTGTTCTACTTCTGCCGTAGTTACACTTCTGTATCAGTAGCTCCGCTATCGCCAGGCAACGCTACACGTGCCGTCCCGGGCCCGGGGGTCACCCCCGACCCCCGCTCTGAACCACTGCATCTAAGCCCGCGTGGTACGGGGGTCACCCCCGACCCCCGCTCTGAACCACTGCATCTAAGCCCGCGTGGTACGGGGGTCACCCCCGACCCCCGCTCTGAACCACTGCATCTAAGCCCGCGTGGTACGGGGGTCACCCCCGACCCCCGCTCTGAACCACTGCATCTAAGCCCGCGTGGTACGGGGGTCACCCCCGACCCCCGCTCTGAACCACTGCATCTAAGCCTGCGTGCTACCAGAGCTCATAATTATGTTTTTATTAAAAATTCAAAATTAAGTACAGCGGTATAGTAGGTTATCATACGGATTGTTTTGTGGCGTTTCGAGGAAAATATGTGGGGTTATTATGTTCCCCCTGAGTTTGTTTCGGTGTTTCTTCTCAGGGTAGTCAGCTAGGAATCACCAGACTCATCTAACATAAAAAAAATGACGTGTAAAAGTGTTTTTTAAACCTACTTGCAAAATAAAGATCATTTATCATTCTACTCTGTATGTTTGACTGGAAGTTCGGTAAGCTTTTATAGGGTTTTGTTTACTAACAAGACGATATACGGAATTCTGATTCAGCAACACCGAAATACTTGAAAGGGCCTCAGCGCCTGGAAAGGTAAAATTTGTAACAGGAGAGCTAGGCACGAAAATAGGTCGTCTATTTTGGAATCCTAGAGGGAAATAAGAGTGAACTAAATGTACTGGCAACAACTAGTTACCTATAGTACTTTGTTTAGGGATAACTGTGATTTAAAAGGAAAACAAAACAAGAGGAAAACCTAAAATCTTTTCTAAGTAATTCTCTAAACTAGATATTTCTTTGTCTATCTCCTCTAACGAAACGATAACATTTACCCTTACAATCGACAATTATTAGAATCAACTAACACAGCCTTGTTCTACACTATTGGTACAAGTGCGGGAGGAGGAGGGTGCGGGGAGCGGGGTGCGGGGCGGGGTGGAGGAGGACGCCCACGCGAGGGACGGGGCGGGAGCGGGGGGCTCCACGTGTATCAATGAAGAATGAACCCGAGCGAGCGGGGCGCGGGGGGGAGGTACCAGTGAGGACCTCACAAAATATGACCAGGTTACGGAGGACATACCTGATTTATTTATTTATTTTTTCAGTCGTATTTGTGCACGTGGGCGCTGTTTGTTTCTGTTCATTGGGGATTGAGGAAACGAATGAATGAGTGAATGTTTTCATATTTTTTTATTATGTTGAATGGATCTGTTTTGTGAGTGTCTCGCAGTCTATCCTTGACTATGACACACTTATACTATGATTTGGGTATGAGGCCAAGAAGATATTTGATGTACTTGATATCTGAAATAGGTAGTTGGAGTCTGTGTCCAGTCTAATCAGTAGCAAATAGATTATATTTCTTTTATTAAAACCTAAAATCTTGCAATAATGAATACATCTTTTTTATTGTTGAGTTCATTACAACAAATAACGACCCCAAACAAACTTACTTACTAGGTGCACAGTTTTTTTTTTTTTGTAAATCCAAAAACTATTGCTGTATTGTTAAGTTTCTAGAAGAGCGGAGTCTCCTAATACAGACATTAGTTGTCTAAAAGGAGGCTCCAATCACAAACAATTGTTATACATTTTAGTTTTTGAAAATTAACATTTTGTTTTTTTTTTTTTGTATTTGATATATTTTAGGAAAACATTCACATTTTCATGTTCTAATCTCTCAAACAAAAACCGAATATACAATAATAAACTCGACATTCCCAAATTTAATGAACATCGAGAAGTGGCAATAAGTATCTGATTACTTCAACTAATATATAAAATAATGTATAAAAAGCGGGAGTGCTTGCTGCCACCCCGGGGGGTGTTACACGTGTCTTTCACCCCCTTCACCCCTCACCCGTGACATCACCATCAAAAGATTTAATTCCTGTAAAGAAATATTATTTTCTTTTTGTTGAACGTCCTTCGACTAGTTACAATGGAGTCGAAAAAGATTAGAAAAATGGGTTACCTTTTAGCTACCAAAAGATTATGTTTTGTGAGCTAAATTGATGAAAGTATATGTGTGAATAATGTCAATGCCCTTATCACTTTCCCAGTTTTCCTGCTTATTAGAATATTTCTGTGGCCCCTGATGAAGAGGTGTGTACAATTTTGTCGTGAAAAAAAATCTCTATCGTTTTGTGAAAATTATATCGCAGAAAGGAAAATTAATGTCAACTTAATACTGAGTAACAATTAAAATATGATGTTTTAATACCCTTGTATAAGTTGTAAATGATTTCGTTTCCTTTACGTCACTCACCACTGCATGAACGTTATCCATGCATTTTATAATATATTATATATAGGTTATTTTTTTTTTATAAATAATTAAGAAAAATCGTTCACACATAACCTTTTTGACAAACACTGCTTCTAGGCAAAAAATAACACTATCAGACTTACACCAAGCCCAGTCGACAGCGCGCACTGTGCCTCAAGAAGTTGACAGCAACCGTAGGGATCCTCGGTGGAGCACACGGTGGAGGTGTGCCCTGCTTGGGAAGAGCATCGCCGTGTCCTCGTGGGGGTGATCGGCGGCGGCGACCTCTCGCGCCGGGCCCTGGTTCAGGCCATGGTCCGCAGCGAAGAGGAATGGCAGGCGGTCGCCTCCTTCTGCGAAGCAGTAATGCTCGTAAAGGAGGAGGCCGATCGCATAAGGCAAAGGCAACGGCGTACTCGCCGTAGCCGTCGCCGCCGCGATTCTGCCGATATCCGGCCACCGTAGACACTGGCTCGCGGACGGTGAGCAATGGGTAGCTCGCCGTCCGGTCGTCTGGTAAGACCGAGTCCAAGTCGTCAACGGCGCGCACCGTTCCCGCGCGCCTCAAGGAGTTGTCAGCAAACTGCAGGGGCCCTTCGGGGTCGAAGCCTCCTGGAGCCTAGAGGGTGGTGGAAAACTGTTACCTCGACTCCAAGAATAAGGCAAGGAAGGTACGGGGTAGGTTTTTTAGTCAGTAAGAGTCTGACACTGGTCTCCCGCTCCGCCCAAGAGCGGGTTTCGTCATTGGATGATTTTCACCTACCATAAAAAAAAAACCGTAGGGATCCTGTTGAAGGGTCGAAGCCAAGTAGGGCAAAGGGTTCGTGTCTGAAAGGAAGGCTCAGGCCCTAGTATATATGGCAATGTAGGAATGGGGTAGGTTGTTTAGTCAGTAACGGTCTGTCACTGTTTCCAGCTCCGCCCAAGTGCGGGATTCGTCATTGGATGATTTTTACCTACCATAAAAAAACTATCAGACTTGAAAACACGTCTTTCAACAATTAACATATTGAGGTAGGTACCTATTAGAACACAATCATAGACACTTTGAAAACGAAGTAGGACAATTTATTACCTACCTAGACTGATTACAAACAAGATAACAAATAGATACTCGATACTCTAACATTACTTTTCCTTGTTCAATTTACTCAGAATAAAGATAATCTAACCGTACAAGTAATTCTCATAAATATTTAGACTGAAATCCCCGAAATTGTAATCAGTTCCATGATACGGTTAATTTCAATGTATTATCGTGTTGTTTAAATTGAATTAATTAAATTAATTGATCTACACGATCTACAGTTGTATCTTGGTATCTTAATGACGACATGGAAACGCTTTATATCAGGTAACTAGATCTTGTAACATCAACGATATGTTATATTGTTTTAGTTTAGTGCATTACGGACTAACGTGACTAACTACGTTGGACTAAAATGGTTATGAAATAAAATACATTAAATTATGTATATCTACCACTTTTTTAACTAACGGAGTTTTATTCTTAGATCATGTCAAATCCATCATCATAACAATGATGATTCATTATTATCATCATTTCAGCCGAAAGACGCCGATTTTTGAACATAGGTTGACTAGTAGAAAATGCCTAAGGCCTCTGTACTGGTGTGCATTAAGTGTAAATAAATAAAATAAAATAGCCCCCCATGAGGGGCTGGGGCCAGAGATATCGCTTGTGCATCTCGCAACCATGGTAATCTAACCTAAGTCTACAGCACTTAATGATCAGGACACAGGATTGAATGATTTTCACAAAAGGGGAGCTACCGACCATTGCCATATCAAATTTAATCTTAGCAGTATCACTTCTTGGTTCAGTCAAAATTTAAAAAAAGTACCGATATCGTTTAAATGTCCTTGTTAAGAAATTGCACGTTGAGTTTTAGAAGCATTGTTATACTAAGTTCGTAGTTATTTTCTTCCAACAGTTGGACGTAGGTCTTCCCCAAGTGTTACCAGGAACTACCGGTCCTGTGCGTCTCGCATCCATGGAACTCCCGCGACCCTCACCCTCACCATAAGCTATGTTATTTTTAACTACTATGGTTTATTTTTATAAAAATCGTCATTCTAGTAACTCATTTTCAAAGTGAAGGGTCATTGTCACCATTAACTTTCTTTCAGGCAGGCCAAAAGCACACTAACCTAGCCTAATGTAATGTTAGGTTCAAAATACCGAAGGACGGCCTTCGTACTCAAATATCAAACTTAACACGTTGCAATAGAACTGATATTCCAAATAACGCATGAAATACTGAATTCACTGAAGTCTAAACACAGCATGAATGAAAAATCAGTCCTAAATACACTAAACATAGGTTTATTTTCACTTGTAGAAAATTGTAGGTCTGAAAACAGGTATTCAAATTTCTGAATCAAACGTTAATACATCGAATGAAGCTATAAAATTAAGTTTTTAATTCAATTTAGTTACCTAGTAAGTACATATCATTTTGTAATCTAACTAAAATGAAACGCAATGCGAAACCTTCCCCTGCAATGCGCCATTTTTGTCTTATGGGGGGAAACTAAGTTAGGTGGCACGACAGTCGACCAGTATGTTCGTATTTACACACGAATCATTTTACGTCACACGAGAAAATACAGTTTGTGTGGTGGAACATTTAGGTGACTGAATTTTAATTAGAAGATGGTCACACTATGATAAGGAAAAGGCATTAGAAGTTTGTTGAGTGATTAAGCTTATTGTTATTGCAATTTATCAAAAAAAGTTTAGGTATAAGCAGTATTTTTTTTTAACCTATGCTTGGCTGCAATCCCACCCAATGGTAAACAATGATGCAACCGTTGATGGAGTGGCGCACAAATTTATTAAAAGCCTATTTAGCCTTGAAGACACCCAAACTATAATCGGATGGGAAGACGGCAGCAGGCAGATTGTTCCAGTCTCTCGATGTACGCGGAATAAACGATAAAGCGAAACTCTTAGTCCGAATCGTATAGGTTTCAATAACGTAAGGATAGATACTCGCCGTGCGTATCTCTGAATACTGATTACAGTATTATAATCACACTATATAAAATTTATATGTCTACTGAACGAAGTGACTCTAGGTTCTTAACAAACTAGTGCACCTCACCATTAACGATCGCATCACTGCTTCACTGCGTCAGGTGGGACCGCAGTCAAGATATAGTTTATAGATAGAAAAAAAAACTATACGATCATATGTGAAAGCGCCATTTTCTGATGTAGGATATAGGATTTTTATCACAGCTTTATTTTTCGAGATTATGTTTGATGACTTGCTGAGGATCAAGGGAAACCGATGGATGCGAGACGCACAAGACTGGTCATTGTAGCTGTCGCTAATACAGACAGCTGATGAGGCCAATGTTCTGTAAAAATTTTTCGGCTGAAATTTTCCACTTTTAGGCGGTTTCGTCCGCCTAACTAGTTGAGTTACAAAGCAAAGAATGCATTTTCAAAGGGAGTGGGTTACCCTTTGAAAAGCTGTTAAAGGTGGGGGGGGGGGGTAACTGTTTTAGGAAGTCAACGCACACTGTGACGTAAGATATATACTCGTAGTCTCGGGGCCGATGACGGTTGATACCAGTTTCCGAAAACAACCTGTCTTTCAAAGCACAACACTTGTAGTCGTTTTTTGCCTTCCCTGAAGTAAACTGATTAGTTGATTTGGGTGGCTTTGGTGGGCTTTTTATGGTGGGCAAAAATCATCCTATGACGAATCCCGCTCTTGGCAGAGCGAGAAACAGTGACAGACTCTCACTGGCTAAGCACCTCACCCCATTCTTTCTTTGCCCTTCGCACTGGGGCCAAGCCTTTCTTTCCGAAAGAGACCCTTTGGTCCCAATAGGCTTCGATCCTTTTGCGGAGTCCCTACGAACTGGTAAGCTGATGAGTAACTATACTATACATATTCTCATGATCCTGTGTACTTTCCCTTGTTATTCCATTTTAATTTCGGTATTCATTCCAATATTTCATTCGAAAAAATAATCGATTAGAACTTTTTACGCCATTCACGTTGACAGTGCTATAGATTATTATTATCAAAGGTTGGACGTAGTACTACGGATCGATACGCGGGGGTAGGGGGAGGTTCAAGGCCGTAGTACGCGTACCATTGCGTATCAGGGTAGCAACTATCTACCTAGTGCTATGTACTCCTAGTACTCGTACTGATGTTTGTGTCAAATTAATGTGAATGGTATATTGTGTTCGTGTTATCTAATCAATTTATTTACTTATTTAATTAAATTAATTACATTTGTTAGACAACCAATTAAAGTAATTAGACAAAAACAATTAAAACTATAAACAAAATGTAAGTACATCAATATCTCTCGCAGTACTTCTATCTTGCCAATATAATCATCTTCTATTCATTCGCAAACAGTTCGTTGCTTGGATTAGAATCAAAGAAATAATTTAGTGTTGCTAGAGTGTGAGGTATAGAAGATTAAGGACAGGCAACAGTGCGACTCATTTTGCCATGACAATAACTGTTTGGTACAAAAAGGAAAAACAATAGTTAAATGAAATAGTTGAGAAGAAATATTCATAGATCTATATATTTTTGGCATTAATCTTAACTCAGACCTTAAAGTTGGTCAACCACAGTTCATGTAGAAGCTAAATATCCTCCACTCACCTAACCTTCTAATACTGTCTGAATCTATCACACAAATGAGTAGGTAAAGTGAGAAAAACGAGTTTATCTCCGATATTACTAGAAATGAAAATGATTACTATATAATTCCCCAAAGCCATTTAAAATGACTAACAATTGAAAATCATCACCATTTCAGCCGAAAGACAAAAAAGGAGGCATAATATGTCCAACACCGTTTCACCATAACGACTGGTCCTGTGCGTTTCGCATCCACCGGTTCATCTAATGGAAGTAAATAAACATTAAACTAATAATCCTCCTAACAACTAAAAGAAGAGGGATATCTGAAAACAAGGGTTATAAAACAAACTAGTTCTTAGTAGTCCCAGAAATTTCTTCGATCAGGCTTTTCTTTCCCTTAAAACGTTACGAAAACATCTAGTTACCAGTACAGCAGAGCCTTAGTGTCGTAACAAAGATTGTGAGGACGTTGACACGCCAGTAGAGTCCTCTCAGTTTCGTCAGCGTTTTCCCTAAAAGCCTTCGAACCTACTCCAGAGGTCGTTCACCTTTTTTTAACCTTAAAATGTCCCGTGATGGCGATCGTTAGCTGAAAAATGGAAAATTATGAATAGTAATAGTATTGTGTAGAGGCACGCAGCTGTTGCCTAGCCTCTCTCTAGCTGTTTTTCTAGAATTATGATTTTATTAAGTCCAGGAAAATGTTTTCAGGGGAAAAAGCTCGACTGTTAAATGTAGCCTGCTAAACATTATTGTTATAGAGACAGATGGTTGTTTGGGAGCCTGTCTTGTGCAACTTTTGACATTCAAAGAGTATTTGAATATTTGTCTTATTTGAATAATACCTATTAATAGAAAATGGAAGGGACACCTGTAGGTTCATAATTTTAATAAACAATAATTTGATTAATTATGACTTTAGCTTTTAATCGATCAAAATACCAGTATACATACAAATCTTTTTCATTAAAATTCAACGTATACTCATCAATCTTAGAGCATAGGTTAAATGCTCTAAGATATAATCGATTTTAAAAATGTATAAGTACGAGTAAGTAGGTACATAAAACATCTGTTGCAGTTGCTCCCATAATCTTCATTTTCAAAAAAACTTCATAGCCTCCGTAACCAGCTTAAAATCAGTTTAATTACCAAACGACACACGCGCCGATGTGAACGAAAACAAAACTAATTCGTGTATTAAACTTTCACTCTCCGCGGCAACAATTAACTGGCCGCGAGTGACGTCGGCGGCGCAAGTCACGAGCGACAGGCTTGACAGAACACCCACTGGGACATTAGACCGGTGATACAAGTAACTAGCAACACCATAACCATATCTAGGATATGATTATGGTGCTGCTTGTTCTGCTATCATATTGTTGAATAAGCGTAAGCCTAATATAATAACTAGACACTTTCTTGGAACTTTACATAGACTTACTACAAGGTAACATCCGCATTTGGTATTGGCTAGAAATCCCGATTTTATTTCTCGGTTCTCCTGCCTTAATCATGCACACAGCTAGTATTAAACTTTCGGATAGCATCTGTGTTTCAGTGTTAATTGTAATACGGCAATAGATCTTAAGTGGAAGGAGAATACTGAATACTTATCTTCTGAGTTCGCTCGTTCTATCCAAGACCTCATCCTGAATAAAAATAAACAAGCTTAAAGCTGCTTTCAAACTACCTTGTACTGTAGTGCTAAATAGTATAGCAAAGAAGGACCTGATGCTATACTATAGGTATAGCATGGCGTTCACATTTCGCGATATTATCGCATTGTGTCCCTAATTTCGCTTGCGGCATAACTATGTATGGTGCGCGAATTTGTTATGCTATGAGCTATATTTTTGACATATTCTGAAAGCAGCTTAATGTCGATAAAGAGAGATTTATAGGAGCTAATAGAAAATAATCGAGAGCTTTATAAAGCGATAGTGGTAAATCAGTAGAAAAATACAGATAATTTTATTTTTTTGTCATTGACATCTATCATTTTCACATTCGCCTTACTATTGTCTAAGAATAGCACATAATGACATTAGGTTTACTATTTATTATTCTTCACACATCCTTCACTTTACATCAAAAACTCACACAAACTGACAAAAAAAACTAAATCGTTAGGTAATGCCAAATAATATGCAAAATATGTATGAGCTAAAATAACAATTGCGAAAAGAATGTCAATTGCAAGACTATTAACAACTTTTAAACCATGTATCATCGATCATCGGCCACCACGCCTCATCAATCAATTTCTAAATTCATAACTCCATCTAATTAATTATAATAACAAATGGATTGCCTTTAATGTAATAAGAATAATCTTTATTGGTTCAAGCGTTTGATAATACACAAAATAAGGTACATCGATTGACTTATGTACTAAATAAACAATAGTATCTCTGGCCCCCACACTAGGGTACCCTGTGTCGTGAGGACCAGGGGCCCTAGACAAGTGGCAATCGCTCCGTGTCGAATCCATTTCTAAGTTCGATTTCGCCTTAACGATGTCGACCACAAAATGGTAGACAAAGTGACATCGACTAACATATCGATAAGTCGAAGTGTTGGTTCGATAAAATAACAACTTCTTGGCTATGGTTATCGAATTAAAACGTCCAATTTGACGTATAAACAACTAATAACAATTAGCGAATCGAAAACGTTTGATCACGTGACTTTTCGAAGGCATAATATGTCAGTTCCATACATTTCGGAGTTTCGAATTTCGTTATCGTTAGTGAGATATGACTTTGTCTAAGCCCCCAGATGTAATGATTGTGAGCCCCCATCACTTAGACCATACACTCTGAAAACTTTGATAAGATCTGTCCATGTTTTGTGGAAGAAATCACGTTGTAAACCAGATAGTCCAGATAAAGTAATGGGAAAGAGATAGTTGCACACGACTAACGTAATTAAACCGAAACTAAGAAGTTCTGTGGTTTATGATGCTGAGCAGCTTCGAGCGCCAACAGTAAGAGGTGTGAATTGATAAATACGTACATGTAAAGAGCTTGAGGGTATGTAAAAAAAAAATGTGTAGGATTGGGCTTCAGTAGAGCCTCGAATTGTTAGTAATAAAAGACATAAGTTAGTAGTTCGACTGTAACAAACCATTTCCAAGCTTACGCTTTCATTGTTATCGTAAATCTACGATCAAAGTAAAAAAACGAAGCCTTACAAAATTGGCTGGCGTGCGTAACGGGTCTTTACAAACACAATAAAACTTTTATGTGGTACACAGAGGACGACACGCCGGGAAACATGGAGAAAAACGCGGAAAATTCCTTAAAAATGGAGTTCACCGCCACCGCAGCGAATAATAGTGCACGAACAATAAACCTTTTATTGACATCGTAAAGGTGGACGCATAAAAATCATTTAACTTCAGAATTTACGATCGCGGCGATTTCCTGATGGTGCGCACTTTCGCGTGCCCCGCACCCCGCACCCGCCCGCTTTTCACGGCTTTCCTCAGAAAACTATATCTGTCCCGCTCCCGCGTATAGCGCTATCTCTCTCCCGCGCCAAGTTCGACGACCGGGGCAACGAGCGCGCGAAAGTACTTTCACTGCGCCGGCGCATGCGAGTCTCTAACGCCCGTCTGTTGTTACGGGCGCGTTTGCGTCTTTATTATACGAAGTTTTGTACTGGCGATCGCAGATAACGCGTTCGGCGCGGTGAAATGGCCTTTGCTGGGTTTGCGCTGAGCCCGCAACAGTTTAGATGTTAACTAGTTGTAATTCATCTAGGAATGCGACTTGTCTATCCGTCTGCGCGCGCGTGGCTCCAGACCGACTCTGGTCGCACTTGTAATGAGCCTTTGTTCTGGTATTATGGGACCATTTTCTTCAACTTGCATACGTTTAAAGCTTTCTCGATGTTACAGTCATCGTTATTTTAGAAAATGGTTCGTAAATCTCGAGTTTATTACCCCGATACAACGCGGCTCTAATATCATGTTCGCAAACATTCATTTACATGCCAATATTTTTGCATCAATTAAAAAGCTATCACCGGTGGACAATTAAGTATAAAAAACGTTTTTTGCACAAAAAGCCAACAAATGGTACATAATAGCGTTGTCGTGTTGTATATCAATCGCGGGTAGGAAGCGCGAGTGAAAGCAATGCCTTTCTGTCACGCGGCGCACGCGCACAAGCCGCGCTGCACAATGCACCAGCGCTAGGACCGCGCCACATCTGCACATCTCATGATTTTTATCTGGTTAACTTGTTAGCGATGCTGAATGAAGGGGAAATCTGAATGTTGCTGACTGAATCACGATGTTTTATAATCTAGCTGTCGATGCCTGAATTGTTGTCAAAACTGTTCTTTATAGAAATGGAAAGTGGTCTATTCGGTGCCTGAGTTACTAGACAACAATCTAGACTTGGTCTGCGTGATTGTTCGTAAGAGTTATTATCACCCTAGAACGCAAAGAGCAACTGTAGGGGTGGACACATTGGATTAGTCTGTGAAAGACTGTCTTTCTTTCTTTCTTGCTTCATGCAAACTAACGAATGTTCTAAGAAATCAGAGCCTTACAGAAAGTTCATTTCACTGTTACATGGTGTCACAGATGATGCGTTATTGCCACATGTTCAATATGCATGGTGTCCTACTCGCAGACGCTTGCATAAGACGTGTGACACAATCGCCATAAGAGAAATGGCGGCCACACACAATGGCCCATGGTGGCCAATACGGGTATTGAGGTGTCCATTGACGGATTCAGGAATATATTGATGCGTCTTCTTGTGAAATGGATCGAGAGATGGGCTATTGAATGTACGGTGGAGCTTTTAGTCTTGACTAGTGTGGGATGTATGATTATGTAGTAGTATTTTTAGCATATGTTTTCTTAATGATGCATTAAGAAAATGCTAAAAAACAAGGCAGGAGTCTAATGCCCACGATAAACGCGCATTAGTCGCATTTGCAACGCTGAAACGCGCAAAGATGCTAACACGTTAGAGTATCGCGATTGTATCGATGAGAACGCGTTACAGCATCGCTGACCAGGTCGGCTTCGACTCCATAACTATCCTCAGGCAGCTTCGTGAAGAACGTTGCCCAGCGGTCAATATACTGCGGCTAACATGACCCACCCCATCCCTTCAAGGAGTTGTCCGCAAACCGTAGGGACCCTGCAGAAAGGTCGAAGCCAACAGGGGCAAGTGTTCGTATCTGAAAGGAAAGCTCTAGCCCTGGTATACATGGCGACGTAGGTACTATGGTGGTATGGTATGTTATGGTGGTAGGTTTTATGGGGTAGGTTGTATAGTCAGTAAGAGTCTGACACTATTTCCCGTTCCGCCCAAGGACGGGATTCGTGATTGGTTGATTTTTACCTACCATAAAAAGACCCACCCCATCCCATTTTAGCCTTGCCAACCTATTTTCCCACGTCTGTGATCTCCGTTTTGGAGTGCAGAGTGGTGTGCCTTATTCTGTCAGCTCGTTTGTCTCTCGGAATGCTGCGCTGATGCGCTCCATTGCTCTTTAACAAACCCCAAGGCGAAACTTTAGCGATTCGGTAAGCGACTACGTCTGATCACGTAGCTGATTTAGTTTAATCTTTTGAATGATTGCTTTGATCTGTACAACAATAAAAACACCTTAATTTATTGTACACTTTATTGTTCGCAATTATAAGAAACACAATAAAGAAAAATTCATGTCAAAAATACAAAAGCTACTAACAACATTTATTACAATTATACAGTTGACATCACATTAAATAAATCAATCGTAAAAAAAAATTAAAATGTAATTAAAATAAGAAATAGTTCAATTATACTTATTAATATCAATACAAATTAGATTAAATTCAATATCAAATATTATAAAATATAATATTGAAATTATTTATATTATACTAGCTTTTGTTAGCGGCTTCGCCCGCGTACATAAAATATAGCCTTTGTCACTCAGGAGAAAATCAGCTTTGTATTGTTGCGTATTTTTTTCCAATCGGACTAGTATTTCCAGAGATTACCTCCTACAAACAAAAAAACAACTTTACCTCTTTATTATGAATCTTTCTGGGGTACACAAAATAAGCGTGCTCTTCTCCAACCTACCCAAGCAAGTCCCCACCTAACTCTGCGATTACAAACAATTAAAACATTGCCCACAAACTTGACTAATCCAATTAAATTTAAAATATCCGCATCTATGCACACAGCCCTGTAATTAACTTTTGTTTTATGAAATTTTCACATAATTGTCAACGGGTGAACGTAATTCAAACTGGCATAATCATAACAGCGACTTTATTTCCGTAAGCGGCGCAGGCGCAGACGCGGGTAAAAGTTGTAATTATGAGTTTCATAATGACAGTTAGAGATTAGACGACTAACACTATCGGCTTTACGTAATTATAGTAATACGTAATGATAATGAGTAATGACTATTTTATTTGTATGTTCTGTTGGTAAATATTGTTCCTGGTTGCAGTTAGTCGGGGCAACATGTCAATGTGACTGCATAACAATTACGGTACAGTCGAAACGTCTGGACTACTCTAAACTTTGCGAACTTCGGTTGTGTAGTAATTTGTTTTTACGATTGATATTTATTTATTTATAAGGAAGGAGAACCAATAGCTATAACTAAACAATAACAGTTGTATAAGAACCATTGAACCAATTACAGGTTCTCACGTATGCGTTTTACTTTTCATGTAAACTATTTATTTTACATAAAGTGCTTAATATATTTTAACAAATGAATGCTCTGAACAGAATATATTTATATAAAAGTTTTGGCAAATAGAGCCGAACTAGAAGGAACCTGAATTGCATATTACCAGCACCATCGCGTTACATTTCATAATTTTCTTAAATGCTGCCTTATATAATACCAAAAATATGGTACTTATGACTAGGTATAATAGAAAATCTTAGCATCGTAAGATCTCCTGGGGCCGAGGGTTGGGGCGAAACCGTTACACCGGGGCTCCGGGACTAAAGCAAGGAAGGAACGGGGTAGGTTGTTTAGTCAGTAAGAGTCTGACAGTTTCCCGCTACACCCAAGAGCGGGATTTGTCATTCGATAATTTTAACCAACCATAAAAAAAGCATAAGATACAAAAAGAGAGAAGTAGGTACCTACTTTTCAAAACGCTTTCAGTATCGTCTGCCATCACGATCTCCGATATTCCATCTCCAAGACGTACGCTCGTAAACTCGGGAGAAAAGCTAATTGCCGTCTCTGGTCACTGCGCTGGTAATTTATTAATACGTAATGACTTAATTAGCAATTATCTTGTTTGCGGGGCGGCGCGGGCGGCAGCCCCCTCACGATCACGATAATGCCATTCATATTATTTGCTTTATCTTTACTTCTTCAGCTTCAGATATCCTTCAGGGATTTTCTTACAACTTTATATATTACTAGCTTTTTCCAGCGGCTTCGCCCGCGTACATAAAATATAACCTATGTCACTCAGGAGTGAAGCAGCTTTCTATTGTTGCTAAAATTTTTCCAATCGGACCAGTAGTTCCAGAGATTACCTCCTACAAACAAAAAAACATAAAAACAGAAAAACAAACTTTACCTCTTTATTATATTAGTGTAGATATATTAGTGTAGATGAAATAGCAGTTTTAAGCTTTTTTCTATATTACGGGAATACCTCATCAAATTACACTAATATTATAGCGTTACATATTTATATAGTATGCAAAATACGTACTTTAGACGTGGAGTTGCTGCGGGCTGGTATCCGCCCGAAATACAATACAATAAATGTAGTACGTAGCAAATAAGTTGAATCACTTCATATATGCTGTAGTGTGGCATAGATTTTATGAGATCCGCATATTCATTATTTATTCAGCATATTGGAGAGCATCCACTCTAAAATGGAGTATGATGATTAGGCACTACATTTAAGTGATGGCAATATTGGTGTTTATCATCTGTACTAATTTACAATGATGATATCGCAAGCTGGGCGGAGTGAAGCAAGGAAGAGCAGTGGAGTTCAGCTACCCTTCTTCTTCGTGATCTTCACTCGACTCCGTACAGTCCAGCTCGTGGTCATGTGTTCATTAGTTTCGTTTGAAAGTCCTCTCAGCTCAGCTCCACTTCGCTACACTTACACATTTTCCACTGGTGTGAAGTGGACTTTCCAGGCACTGTGATTGGCCAATTCAAGGTCCACTCCCCTCTAAGCACTCTTATTCTGAAATATCCGACAAATCCACGTTACGTCACCTTTTCTTGCAAGTTGCCTATTCCCTTACATTTAAGGTTTATTAAAAATCGTACAATACAGTTGGCTGTTGGCCCTGACTTGCATGTTCGCACGCAGCTTTTCGCATGATCAATTTTTTATTACCTACTAATTACATCGACTATGATACCGTTCACGTTTCGATAACTACTCGAGTTTAAATCGATTGTTTTACGATCATTCGGTGTAAATTATTACTCTGAGGGTCGTTGCCTGTTACATTGGCGTTGGAGTCAATGCCACGGGATTGAAGGAAAGGGATTGTTGAACCATTGTGAACATCGCACTTCATCTAATGTAGGTAGCAAATCGAAGTTTGTTATAAGAGATTTTTTTCATTACCGACATAAAGATAAACCATCACTTAAAGTTTACAAAGCCCTAAGGCAATAGAAAATGAATATAAATATATATAACCATTTCCATAATGGTTTTAAATCAAAAGCAATTATTTAACGAAAACACACAGCTATAATACGAGATACGGAGAGGAAAAATTGTGCCTACTTTATTTCTCACTTCCTCCCCCAAAAATAAACCCCGACATTTATAAGCATGGTATCGAAACCGTGAAGCCTCACAACTTTAACTTAATTTCCATGACCCCAATACGTAAGGGAACTCCATCTAACGAGTCCGCGGTTCGGGATCACGAAGCCGACTTACAAATATAACCGAAGTTATAAATATTCCTTAATTAAAGGACAGATTCCTTTGAGCCATCCTCCAACTTCCACCACTGAAATTATACAGTTTTGCCAAATATTATCTTTGGATTAGCGGTTTGAGAGATGAATTGAGTTCTGGGTAAATAATTTTATACGGATCAATTTTGATTACAGGTTTGTAACCAGGATATTCACTCAAATATAATTATCACACATAACACACAAACAAGATTTCTAGGAAGATGGTTTAGTAGCCTAAAAACGATCAAGGACCCACAATTTTATATAGTCATCATCGTCATCATTTTAGCTGAAAAAAGCCCACTGCTGAACTTAGATCTCCTCCAAGTATCGCCACTATAGGTCCTGTGCGTCTCGCATCCATTAGAATTCCACGTCCCAATTTCACCTTGTGGGAGGACTTTCAACGATGAGTCTTCCGGAACTCCAAAACTTTTTGACCCAACTAATGTAAAATTGAAAAAGTGAACCTACATATTAAATGAAATAAGGTCATCCCCAAAAGTATTCACGATTCCATCCAAACTGCCGAAACCAATACTCTATTCCCTGATACTGCAGAGCTCATAAGCCCATATAAATCTCAACAACGGATGCTTAGCTGAGTCATAAGCGAGGCGTTCAGTATTTTAAAACGCGAATACCATAAGCCGCCGCCACGTGTCGTTTGGGCGCGCGTTTGAATCCCGGCTGCGTCTATTTGCAGTAAATGGGTCAAGCCAATCCCAAGTTAGCTGCAAGAACGAATACAAAAAGAGTAAAGTGAACGCCGGCCGGTGCGCACGCGCCGCGTTAGTGACCGGCTAACTGGAGCTTACGTTTTGATGCTCTTGTTGTAGTTTAAATGGATTTTTTCAAATAATTGTTTGAGCATTCAATTGAAGCATTTATTTGGATTGTCACGGTTTTATTTTGTGTAATTTTTTTAGAAAAGCTCTCTTGCTGTTAGTTACGTTACCAGGGCGTCATGAATACTGAGTCTTTTGTAAATACTTCACACTGCTGTTAAAGTTACTAGGGCATTATAAATACCGAAGAGTCTTTAGTAAACTCTTGTCTACGCTTGCAAATACAGTACTTTTAAAGTTACCAGGGCATCATAAATACTAAAGAATCTTTAGCAAACTTTATATCAACGCTTGCTTACACACGTGTCTGTATCCCAGTTAGGTAGAAATATGTACTGGAATCTCCATACATTCCAATTTTCTCGAACATTACCTACACGCCGGAGCCGAGTCACCAAGTCACCAAGGTTGGAAAAAAGAATAGTGGACGACATTGGACGCATATATAATACATATACATAGTCGCACATAAGGCGGAAGTATCGCCTTGTCGAGACCTGTTCGCCTTACCAGTAATGTCGATACATTTAACGTGTCTATATACGATATTATTATAAACTATACTTGTTTTTGATCTCGTAAAATATGCTGGTGTTGTTTACTGATCACACGAGACAAATATCATGTGATGTTACAACTCAAAGTTTAAATATTGTCTTCACTACAGAAGATGGCGTTTGTGTCAGCTAGTATAAGCTGAGGCTCTTAAAGTCATGAGCGAATAGTTAACTTGTATCTAGACAAGCGCTTAGGTACTATGTGAAGTTTGTCTCAAATGCGAGCTTTTCAACGTTAAAACGCACTGCGAATGAAATACGCTTCATTGCAGCCTGAAAGTGCCATAGGGCCCAGTTTAAGAGTAGAGAGAAAAGAATGGTGACGGAGCTTTACCTTTCACTTTGATTTTTCTTTTCCTGTCTCAATTATATATTTTTGAAATATATTATTTTGTATTGTATGTATATCCTATTAGTATTATTTCTAAAAATTGTGCACTGACAACCTTAAATCTATCTCCTTTCGCTCAGTTCATCATCAAAGGTTGTCTGTAAGAGATTGCTCTGTGCGATAAAACCGCCCATTATACCCTTATTTTTAACTAGCTGGTACCCGCGACTTCGTCCGCGTCTTTTTTTCGCAATAAAAGGTAGCCTATGTCCTTTCTCAGGATCTAAAGATAGTCTGTGCCATATTCCATCAAAATCGTTTGAGAGGTTTAAGCGGGAAAGCGTAACAGACAGACAGACAGAGTTACTTTCGCATTTATAATATTAGTATGGATAATGTGTGTCCTATATTTTGTAGTTAATGCGGTGTAAATAAATAAAAGTTATATTCTAAAATCTGCGAAACTAACGTCCAGTTAAACCAAGCTTGGCTAACCTGCAGTTAGCGTTGATCCCAGCGGCAGTGTGGCGGCGTGCGGCGCGGTGCATCGGCCGCGTTGCGCAACCGCGCTATTTATACCACCCTCGTCTAACGCCGGAACTGCTCCGGTGAAAGTTTGCACTATATTTTTATTACTATACATATTTTATTCGGGAATTCTCGAATGCTTGGGATTTTATTGAATAAAGTCTTAATCGTGTTAAAAACGGTTTTTTCGTTATTTTCGGTTGGTGACTGCTTACACTCACATTTTCGTTTTGATACTTGACTTTTTTAGGGTCCAAAGAATAAAAACAGAACCCAATTGCTAAGACTCCGTTGTCTATCTGTCTGCTGCCAGGCTGTATCGCATGAAAAACTAAATGGTTGTCATTATCACTTAAGTACCTATATTGTCGCTATAACAACAGAATATAGAAAAAATAAATTAAGTGGAGTTTCCCATACATTAAACGTGATATATTTGCCGTTTTTTGCTAGTGACAGTACAAACTTTAGTTAGTATATAAATATAAAGTAGATGCTGCTAGACCCGGTTTTGGAAAGTACAATTTTAATGTTATTGCTTTAAAATTACGGCCCAAGATCCAGCATTCAACTATAAGATGTTTCTCTAATTTCCCTGTAAAGAAACCTTTCCCATTTGCCTAAGACATTAATAGGCGCCAACTGAACAAGCACAGTATGAACATGAAGATAATTCGTACTTTTGTCATAAACCTGTGTAGTATTGCTACTAACTACATAAAGTACATAATCACACTAATTTGTAGAACGCAGCGCGATCTCTCACCTCCAGATAATCATCTTATAATGACCTCTATGACCGGCAAGCGACCTTTAGCACAAAGTGTATAATCAGCAGCTTTTGTGTACCTTGCGACCTTTTGACGATATATTCGCGGGCTTACTTTCAGTTTTCGTTGTGAGTTCGTCATTAAATATGTTAATAAGGGAATATTTGCGTAGATAGAATATATTCATTTTCATATTTATTGCCATTGTCAAACTGAAGTACTAGATACTGTAAATGCATCTGAATCTGCTTTGAAACCTACAAAGACGTTCATTTTACTAGCTTTTTCCTGCGACTTTACTTAAGTATGTGGCGTATCTATCTCACAAGAACTATATAATAAGACTTTACTATTCTTCTGTCTGTTACCAGGGTGTATCTCATAAATTGTAATAGCTAGACAGTTAAAATTATCAGGATGAATGTATTTTAGTTGCCACTATACACACTGGTCCTCAAGCAGTGTTAGGTATTACTAAAATTACCTAACACTGCTTGAGGACCAGTGTGTATAACAATAAATACTAAAAACAGAATAATATAATTAAAAAAAAAAGAGAAGAGTTTTGGAGATAAAAACCCCTAGTGCGCGAGTACGACTCACACTTGGCAGATTTTTTGAGACACGAGTCACTCAACGTAGCGCATTATCCGTCCTCCTCCTGGGCAACCCTCTCTCCACTTGTTCCGTCTTTTACGTGACCACACTTCCTTCTTTCTGTTCTGGCGAAATCTGTCCAGTTCGTCTCGCCATCTCCGTTATAATAATTTATATATTATCTTTTAATTATATTTACAAATTATATAAATGATCATTATAAGTCTCATATTTATGAGTCTTCATTAAAGCTTTCACTCAATTAAACGAATTCCCAGAAGGAAGATGAGAACTCATCTTATCTACCCTCAATTTGTAATCTCACCCAATTTGCTCCTGTATTCAGTAGTTGTATCTAAACATGTGATATATTATTGTTCAAAGCCAGAGTTATTAATATCTCCTACCTCCGCCCACATGCCATTATCCACATGCTTGGACGAACACGTTGTTTACTTCAGAAGCAAGTACCTATCCCACCTATGAGAGAGTAGGGACTACCCACTAAGTGCTACTGAAAAAAATATTGCTGGAATGAGAAATTATAAGATGATAGGTACTAGGGCAGCTTAGGGTAGAGAGGCAAATTGATTTGAAAGTAAAAAACTGAGTAAGTGCGATTCAGACTAGCACATAAAAGGCTCTAATAACATTAAAATCGAGCTAAAATAACCGATGAAATAACTTTTCGAGAAGAGAAGACGATATTTCTTGTATAGGAAGCCCTCAAATTGTTTGGTGTTGTAGTGGCTTCAAAATACACGTTCTGTAACAATTTGTAATCTCTAACGGTGTATGTGATAGGTTGAGCTCGCTGACAGACGGGTGCACAGACAGACTGACAGATACCGGGGGCTTAGTAATACGTGTTAGCTTGGCACCCTTCAAGTATGAAATTCTAAAAAGAGGGTGAAACAATCAATTCCATAAAAGAAATTTCAAGCATATGGCGTGCTAATCGAGCTTGGCTCGTGTACAAAACGGCTTGCAAGCCCCATTGTGCACCGCCTGAAGATAAATCAGATAAAGAACGGTCCATTCTTCCCCAGCAAGGTTACGAACATAACACGCGCATTATCTAATACAACATTATCGCTATTATACAAGCGTCCTCGCTTATTTATAAATAATATTATAAACAAACGGTATTAATTTGTTGTCAAAACGTACAAGAATGTCCGCCACTTCCGCGTACAGTTTAAAATTTGTCGTCTAAGGTCAGCCGCGAAGGTTGCCAACGACAATTAATGGACAACACAAGCAGAACTGATCGTTTAATAAGATTCAGTTCATTGGGCAAAACCGCACAATTCTGTGAAATAAACAAACTTGTCTCAACTTTAGAAATAGAAGAACTAAAGTTCACTTGCAATAGGTGTTGACATGTGTGATTGATAACATTAGATATATTTTTGTGTAAACATAGGAACAAAATACTACAACTATTAAGTGGATCTCCAGTTGATAAATAATTTAGAAGTACATACATACTTGATAACTCATCGATTACATCAACCAATTAATATTCCGTAACTGTCAACAACATAACCAGTGGTTTAGAACTTTAGACTGTTGAATACACCATTTATCTGGTAAAATTTATTCCGCTGAAATGAAAATTAATTGTGAATCAACCATTTCCTACAACAAAATCATTTATAAGTTGAGCTACAAATCTTTCATCACTTCCACTCAGAATTCAAACAATGAACGCTTTTCTTTTGATAGAAACAAGACACGAAAACTTGTATCTCCCCTTCTGTTTTCCTCCAAAAGGTACTAGGACTACATAAAATACAGTTATGCTATTGGAAAACTGAAAACAACACGCTCGTGACCGAGCCATAAATGCGAAATTATAAAAACAATCGAATTTTCCATATTATCCTTACAAAAACTATACTAAAATACTAGGGCTACATAACCGGACTATAGTACAGCAGTCAGAAAAGTACTAAACATACGTACCTACATACATACGTACATACATACGTAAAACAAAACAAATCTGTCTTTCCTGAAGGCCAAGCCTGAGTTGAATTGTCAAAAAAGCCGTGCTCATCTCTGCCACATGTTTCTCAAGCTGTCAAATGTTCCACGCTGATTGTTTTCTACCCTCCTGGCCGTTGGCCGCCGGCCAGGGTGCGTCGCCCCGGCCGGCCATTGTCTCTTGATCGATTTCAAACAAAAATAGCCGTGATGCATTGCTGGCCACGCGAGATTCTTCTCGTCACAGAGTGTGGGAAATTGTGAACTTTGTGTGACCTGTGGGAGATCTTGTTCTGCTTCAGGTAGAAGGCGCTTTAGCATCTATCGTCATCATCTTCCTGCCCTTTTGTCCTATATTACTTGGGGTAGGTGCAAGAGGATTTCTTCTATTTTTCTCACATTAGTAGCTATTTCACTAGTCACATTCTTATGAAGTACGCAACGTGGGATTATTATGATTACGATTTTTTTAAAAATCTATAAACTTGTGCTTGACTGTGATCCCACTTGATGGTAAGCAGTGACGCAATCGTTAATGGTGAGGCGCATTTGTATATTAAGAGCCTATTCACTCTTGCCTTGAAGACACCAAAATTATAATCGGACGGAAAGACTGCAGCCGGCAAACTGTTCCAGTCCCTCGATGTACGCGGTATAATGAAGCATAATTCTGTATTTAAGTAGAAGGGTCATGAACTTATGACTCTCTGCCTTACATTCATTTTAATTTCCATTTCATCAGTCAAATGATTTTTATTAAGTGCCCAGCTGTGCATTTGACACCCGTAGGCATCTATTAAGGCTTAGATCTTAATCCACACATATTTATTTCTTGCTTAAGGCTGAACATTCCTAACACATTGCATTTAGTCAACACGTACCTATACTAGTAGAACCAGCACAGGATTAGCAGCTGATACATTCAAGTTTTCTATTCAATTCGTAATAAGAATAAATACTTCAGAAATTGTTTCCAGAAATAACCATTGTCATGTGACTAAAAACCATGTCGTGAAGTCAGCTAATCCCATAATATAAGAGGTTTTTCTTGTAGTTAGTAACTAAAATGAAAGTATAAAGTAATTCCATTATTTCTAATTGTTTGAAAGCAATTTTCAATGTTGGAAATTCTTTTTTATAGCGCTTTTAATAAACAGGATTATGAGAAGTTCTCGAGTTGAACTAAATTATATTATTCAGTTAACTTTGCCATTAGCTTTTACAGTATCTAGGCAGTTGTTCGAGATAGTCTTAAAACAATAACTTTGTTCATTATGTTCTTAATAATTGATTTAGATTTGTATTAAAGACATTAGTTCATTAAGCCCCAAGAGGACACCGGTGTCTGCTCACCTATTGTCTTTTAATTGTGTCTGTAATTATAGTAGTCGAAAGGTTAAATTTAGAAAAACACACGGTGATTACCGCTTCACGTAAAATTGCACTTAACTAAAAGATTGAAAAAAATGTATTGTAGTAAAGTTTCAATAGTTTTAAAATTAACTATCTAATTCCACCAAAATAAACAGATTTAAAGCGTTATATAACAGATTTTCCCATAATTCCGTAACGTGCTTACTCATAAAATATCCTAATATAACCGCAACAAGATCAAGAAAAATACTCGAGTTTTCGGTAGCAGTGCGCTTGCGCACGCGAAAAGCTTCCCGCGTCCCTTGTCCCGGGGTCGACGGACTGGCCGCGGTCACGCCGGCCGTGCCCCGCGCGGGAAAATGGGGAAACTATTGTTGCGCACAATGCGTGCTTCCGTGTCAACCAACCTGGATGCTCTGCCCGCAAATTACCGTACGAACAGATAGCTCTTAGCACCTGTGGGATCCTGGTAGCTCGTGTGTAATTTATGTGAGCTTCACTCATTAGCATACATTAAAAATTTATGGTAACTATGTAACTATAAGTATAGGCAACTGCCCTAATAAGGTATATTTTTTTTAGTTTATAAAAAGGCTAAATATAATTGACATTTAAAGGTTCTAAAAAAACCCCTTCCGATAAATACTACATAATACTAATTTTAGAAGAAATTATCGACTGAATGACATTTACTTGTTGAAACGAGCCGTATATTATCAAACAACTGTTTGTTTCAAATGCCCTTTTCAATGTTTACAAATATTGTACAACTTAATACAAAAACAACAGTGTATTATGCAGATGTGTCCGGTAGTGCGTATGTGCTTCCTGTGCTGAGTCCTACGCTTCGGTGCTCCCCTTTATTGCCATGCTACCCTAATAACTGTGCAGGCTCTCACCAAAGGATTGTAACTGTGAAGTCCTGTTATAATAGCATGTCCTGGCTTCCAAATTACGTAAATAAACCAAACCGTACAATTTACGGACATTGTGGTTTGTGTGAACACAAATATTATTCACATTTCTTCATTCATTTGTCAGCAGACATTGTTGCTTCTAGATAACGCATGAATAATGCTTTAAAATAAATAGGAATATTTATTTTGTAAAGGATGCGTGAAAAGAAACTCAAAAATAGTTACTAATTAAATATAATGTTCTTAATTTCAATGACGGCGCGTTCTCATGAAATATCATTCAAAAATCGAATAACGTTCCTCAAAACAAGCATTGTGTGGATATTTTATTTTATACGCTGACAATACTGGGACATTGGAAACGCATGGGAACGCCAGTGTGAACATTTTATTGTTATTAAAAAAAGTATACAAACTTTTTTGATGGTAAAATAACTTTGTTTATGACTCGTTTAGCCTCTACATCTTGCTATATCGTCTTAATTACGACTTTTGATAACTTCTAACATTTATATATAAGTATCAATTCAGTAACAATTTGATTTATTGTATATAAACTGTAGTGCAATATAGCCAAATATCAAAATGTAACATAATTTATATATATATTTTCTTAGAACTAGTAATTCGAGTTAAATATTTAAACTTAATTTATAATAACATCACCTAGCAACAAGCAAGTCATAAAGGCAACAGGCCAACTTAGTACAGTATTAAATTATAGCAATACAAAAAACTTAATACTTAGACCGGTACAAAAAACCGGCGATAGTTCAAAACAAAAAATGGCTTCGCAATCCGAGCTACTAGGCTGGCATGAAGTAGAAGAGATCACGGCACCAGTAAGTTTATTAGAACTACGTGTTCGCCGCGCACCATCAACTGCGGTATGCTCCGCCTGCACTCCCATACACCTTTGCCCAGAGGAGTTTTGGTCACCTCTGGAACTGGAGAAATAGTTGCCGCCGTGCCTTTGGGAACCGGTGTGCCTGTCCAGAAAGTAGGAATTACTACTGAAATATTTAATATGTTTACTCAGTATAAAAAGCCACTTTCCGCAACTGTCTGTTTATCTACGAACTCCTTCAAAATTACGCAAAAGCTGGCTTTAGACAGCACTTTTTCGCGTAGTACACACACTTTTTACTAGAACAGTAACCGTGTGCGAAAAAGCGCACTTGTAAAGATGTTGAAAAACGGCGAGGAAAACCACGCAGCTATCGTATACGCGACGTTCTTGCACTGGAATTGCTGTGTAAAGGGTACTTCGATTTCGATAAAGTTTTTACTAACAGACAGATCCATAAACGAGAAGGTGTCATATCCCTCCGAAGTCTAGTCTGCTAGATAAATTCCAGCTGGCCATATTATTGTCACTTACCCGGACCAGGAAGCACTTTTCCCTTTTTTTCTTTCCTTTGCCATATTTCTTGAACGTCACTAAGCGCCAAGTTCCACTGCTTGTCGAAAGCCACCACGGTGGCGTGTAAGACCCCTCTCACCCCTCGATCCTTGCGGGTGACTATCTGGAAACAAGAACACTTTCTTACCAAGGTGCTTAGTCCACGATACATTACTGTTAACCACATGAACACGACAGGTAGATGTGGATGTTAGCAAGGGACATATTTGCAAAATAAATGATCGGGCCGAAAGGTTCTGCAATGGTGAACGCGTACCGAAAGGCGTAGCGTTGAAAGGTCTCCCACAAGGTGGACCGATGACTTGTTGAGGGTCACGGAAATCGGATCGGTCGTTATGGCTCTTAGAAAAGGTATATGTTCAACAATGGACGTCTCTCGGTTGAAATAATGAAGCAATAGATTGAGACGGTAAACGATGGTACGATAGCTTTCCATCATACATATTTAAACTTAAGAACATAAAAAATGAACAGCAACTCAAGTTTTCTAATAAATATAAACGCAACCAATTTTTTTTACTCCATAACAAATGCCGCATATCAATCTTCGCCCTCTTCCGTCCTAAGGGGAAACATGCTATGTCGTTTCACCAGAAATATTAATACCACGGGCTTTTTTTAAACAAAAAAAAAAAACACAGCATCATAAGAAAGAATATTTTAATTTAATGGAAAATACCATTGGTCTATGAAGGAAATTGTAAAGGGTGATGAGTAATGCTTGTATCTTTGTTCGCAGACGGAACATTGCATGACAGCGCGTGGTGACTCCCTGCCCCATGTGTTCACACGGAAACCTGCTTTCCAACATAGCAATACACCAACAGGCTCTATGGTAAGTTTTTTTTAAATCTGAAAAGTGCTGAGAGCTATCGTAAATCTTTCAGGATCCGTTTTACGTATTTTTAAAGCTACGGTATAATATACCTACTAAATCTAAAACGTTTACAATAAAACACTGACCTGATTTTGCGAAGCTTTAATCTGAAAATTATGATGCCTTTCAGCGCTTTTTAACCAAATATTTTTATTACGAAAACGCTAAACGAGGATTTAAATTTCTTAATGTTATTGCATGGAACAGCATCACTTTCAGTCAATTCTGTAGACGCCTCCGGTTACTGGTCTTTGCATAAAGATAAGCCTTTTTCAGGGCCACATATGAATGTAAACAAAGCCTCCGATGTAGGGTAGGAGGCTGTTCGTGACGTCATCAGCGTCACTTATACGTAGATCCGGGAGGCGCGTATGTCTTTCTTTATTACAATATCTCTTGGAACTTTGCCAATTCAATCCAACTTTTCTACGATCCACGAATTCTAGAACATTCCACTCGCCTTTTGATGGTAATATTTATTCTGTTCAACGAAACGTAAACAGAATAACATTTGAAACATGTAGTCATGTGCGTGTATGACAACTCGTGGTGATAGACGGCGCTGCACGCCGGGCTTAACTACAGGTGAGGTCACGGAGGATACTGTAGCATTGACACCATTTAAGACCACACATTAATGCCTACCGAATGCTGCGACCTTCAGAGAGATTCTAACAAGAAATTTTTACCAGATCCGCTAAACCACCAAAATAAGGTGGGATGCAGACGCATTTAAGTGTTATAATTCAATCAGTAGGAACAAATACGCGGTGTTGTTGCGGAAGGCGCGGTGGCCTCGTCGGGGGCCGATTTAATTCGTAAGTACCGCGCCAAGGTCCGCCGCTTATATCGTATGGAAACTTTTTGATTTTTCCTCCTCTGTGGCTTTTGGTGTTATTTAAAAACCGTTAATGACAAGGTGACAGAAAAATGCGTGTGTAGAATCAGGAATTTTGAGATTAATGTTTTGGAGCTGGAGAATATTCTGTGATGAATTGACCTTGAGTGCCAAACGCAACGACAAGATTTAAGGTCATTAATAAAGTTAACGAGCTTCATTATTTATTGCCAGTTTTTTTTACCTATTTCTAGTGTTAACGTTCCTCCATGAGGTTGGAAGCCGGCCAGGTGAAACTGTCGGCAGACAGAATGCACTGCGGGACAAAAACATGAGCAGAGTTCACGCGAGTCGCATGGTCACAACATCAATGTGTTTACTGAGTGGAAATATACCCGGCAGCAGCCGACAGACTAAAATAGTCCGTATGACTTAAATAGAAGCTTTTATACAACGTAAAAATAGTATAAATAAAGACTTTGCTGGAAAAATTTGTAACATTCATACTGCTTACATTTATTTACGTTTCACGATGTAAATAGAAGAAGGTACAAATGGGGAAGAGAAAGAAAAATAAAGAAAGGAAAAAAGTTTTTTTACGACAAACATGGCGAGGTTCAAAAGCTAGTTTTATTTACAAATCAAGGAATAAGCCTCAACTATAAAACCCAATTCACTTTTCAAAAATATCTTTTTTATCTTAACATAATATGAAGCCATTTAAAAAGTATATTGTTCCTCTCAGGTCACGAAGGTCACCGTTTAATAAAGTCCCGCCACAAAGGGCACGAACTTTTAAATATATAAATCCATTAAAATGTCACTGAAAGCCCCATATATCGAGCTTGCACCAAATAGGGCAATGTAAATAAAATTCAGCAGGTTTAATGTGACAGCTAGAATGACGCGGCGGCTTCCGGGTTGAAAGTTGCTTTGGGCCCAAGGTCGGCCTCTTGCCGCCAGAGGGCACTGCTCTGCCGGCAAGTGTGCTTACGTCACTCGGTACTTTTGCGACCTTATGTTCAGTGCGCGTTTTAATGCCTTATGCAGGCTTGTTCAAGTGTTCGGTAAAGCCTGTATTACAAACGCTCAACTTTTTTATATATTCAAAAGCTTTTATGATGATTCAGACGATAATACACATTGTATAGTATGTAGCACGTAAGTTGAACCATTTGCTATGGTTACGCGAAGCTCCCACTTTGATTGAGCCCCGAAAATCGGTTATAATCCTCGTCGCACAAGTTGAACCATCATGGCGGCCGACCGTAAATGCTCCGTAACCGATGTTTCAGTCTCAATCAAAATGAGCAAATGGTTCAACTTATTTTCCGTGTACTATAGATATTTCAGGTACAAAAAACATAAGGAAATCATTCAATTATGGACTTAAGGCTGTTGACTCGCGCTAAGTAATAACTTTTTGATGAATAGACATAAAAATAAATGTGTTTTTGTGTACAAACACTCAGAGTGTGAGACAGGTGCGCCTGGTGCGTGCACAATACCTATGGCGAGCATCTGCCAATATTTACACCGACAACAAGTAGCAATACACACATGTATCATTACGTCACTCATTTCCATCTGTAATAACACTGCAAACTTTTCTGCGTGTCGTCTATATAAAACGCTAGCCCTGAATCTGGTGAAAGGGAATTTGGGGCCTTGTGCTTCAATGGTGATCTCACTGTGACCTTTTTGGACCACATTTATCCGACACCACTACCTGTCCAACTATAAGTCACAGCCACTACTACACTCCAAGGTAAAGGGCACGGTACAGAGCTTGAAATTAAGAAAGTTAATATGTTTATAAAAATTCTAAAGAAGTTCCCGTTGAATCCTGTATATTGAAGAAGTAACACCTTGGACAGGATCATTGCTAAGCGGATGTTATCCAGGAAGATCATTGGATGCAATTTAGCAATCATAGTCCAGCCGTCAACGCAATTGCAAGGGATGCCTTGAACATGACCTAGCTCTTCGAAAACCATCCAGACTTTTCTAGAATCTTCCGGGAATTTTGCATGGGTGAGGTCAAAAGGAACATTGGCAATTTAACAATCATAGTCGGGAAATTACATCAAGTGCAGAATGCAGGTGAAGGGAGGACGCACTCGTCCCACGACACTTGCTGGCTCATTGGGTGAACTATGTTGATTACTTGACCAGATAGTCCTGAAGATAAGACCAAGGAAGACACTAAGAGCAGCCAACGTACAGAACATAAATTAACCCATTTGGATGAACTGATTTCTCGGTCAATGTTTCCAGCAGCGAATGACCTAGTTTCTAATGCCGGTTTGGAAGCTATTGTTACTAATAAAAATAATTCAAAAATTAAGATGGATTTGTTGCTATGACGTCATAGCGCTAGAAAAGAATGACGATAATATTATATTGACCATTATTGATGCACACGACACTCACGGAAAAGCGTTAAGGATAAAGCAAAGAAAACGAAAAATTGCGTTTTATACAAAACTACATAAATAGCTTCCTGGTTGACGAAACAACACAAAACGATCGGACATCCCAGGAAGAGACTGGTCAAATTGATGATACGTAGTTCTCCGTCAGGGCCGAAGACATTTGGCTCTGTGTCGCCAAGGCGAAGGGCGCTGGGCACTGCCCAGTCTGTTACGCAACTCGTCTATTTTCAACAAAGTGATATTGCTGGCGATTGTGTGGAATCCACTGGCAGATGTGCCGCCTACCGCTTATGAATGTTTGCATAGCCGGCTTGATAATTGTACGTAATGGACAATTTATAGAGTTTTAAAGCTGTTAGAAAAGAAGGAACAAAAAACGAAGCAAAATTATCGCATCTGGTATCACTGCAAGCTGCTCCTCACAGGGTTGAGGAGTGTCGTTGACTCTATGATACAAAGTTGTATTTTTATACAGTCCAGGTGATGCACTAACAATTTTATCAGTTCCAGCTCATACTATAGATATTCTGTGCAAGTTCATGATCTTACTATGTCATCGGACCATCTGGCCGGTGATCTACCTCACGAACGGTCGTTGTCCTTAGTATATTCATTTACTACTAACTACGCAATATTATCTAAATATAGTTTCCAAGTCACTTTAAATGACGTTCACATAATGTTTACAAGTCACACGTTTATTGCATGTCTTCTTTTTCTGCTATCTGGAGAAATCTTTAAACGGCGCCTGGACTTTTAGGGAAAGGCTTTTTTCTCACTAAAACCACCAGATCAAAATAAGACATAGAATAGGTCCCAACACCTCTAAAAAGAAATAATTTAACGAAAATTCCTGTTTAACGCTTCTTAGGGCACGTCCCTGGGGTTTTCCTCATATAAGGGTTTACCCTTTGTCTCGTTGTCCACGGTAGCACAAAATCACAGTGCCGCCATCCTTTCTGGAATCACGTCTTGGACGTTCGGAATCTCCAATCTGAGCACCTGTCTTTCCAAAGGCCAAAGGCCTGCATTTACTGAATTTATGGAAGCAGGTCCCCACCTGCATTCCGAATTCCTCCTTTTCTCCCCCAAAGCCCTTTCGAGATCAAAGCGCTTGCCTCCACGACATCTCCAAGGGGTTACCCATCGAAAACATCTCCCAAACCAATACTTCGAAACTCAGCCATATGGCAACATGATAAATTTAATACCGATTGTTTTCCTTCAACATTACGTTCTATTACAATGGAGTTAGCAGCCGGCATATTAATGTGGAAGTAATCAGTGTAACTCGAACGGAAGGAAAAAGCTCTTGTTTCGTAAGCAGAAGGTTGCAGCCGTGAAGATGTGAGGCCGATGGCAATCAGGGATGTGCCGAATATTCCCTACTTTATTACTTATTACAGCAATTTGGATAATAATTACTGAATATAGTTGCGTAATCGTTTGTTTATGGTTTGATCTGTGAACTGTTAAGATGCTTTTAGCGGTATTTGTGAGGTCAATTTTAAGTGTTTTTGTTAATTAAAAGGCGAAGAACTCGGTTAATAAATGACTGTAAACAAACTGGTTTTAATAATCAAATGCGTTTGAGTTTTGTTTACTTTTGGGGATCTCTTAGTTGTTTGGCCATGCTGCCATGAATTTAGATGACATGTTTATGTTCTGTCGTCATCATTGCAGTTTTTTATTTATTGTTAAGTATTAACTACCTACCTATAAATATTTAGAAAAATATTGTAGTGCTACGACGTGCTGCTGATATAAGCAACATAATGCACTGAGTTGCAAACAATCTGGGTCGCTAAGAAGTGTGACAGTTTCTTAAATACATTACATGAATTCATTTTGTCATATATAGATGTATACATTAACGAACATAACGAGCATGTCTTATATACTATTTATTCTTTGTATGCCTTCCTTCATTTTGGCATCCTTAATACAGCTAACGAAAGAACACGGACAAAACGAGGTCGCCAACATAGCCCGAAGGATCACCAAACTTCAGTGACAGTGGGCAGAGCAAAGTGCTCGTAGAACAGATGATCTGTAGGGACAAAATGTTCTAAAGTAGCGACTGAGCATCGGAAAACGCGGTTTTAGAAGGCCTCCCCCAAAATGGACCGATGACCTGATGAATGCCTATGTCCAACAGTGGACGTTTTTCGGCTGAAATGATGGTGATAATCATGATGACACATTATAAATCTTATTGCCACCCACCCCAGCTTCACACGTCGATGAAAAATCTTTAATATTCTCGGTTTTTAAATAAATGTTTTTTCTTTCTTTCTTTCTTTCTTTTCATCTCAACCTTCCTCATGAATTAATCTGTTTATTGGTGAAAATTACATGAACATCTGTTCTATAGTTTTTGAGTTGATTACGTTCATACTGACAGACTAGTGAGGGATTTGTTTTAGTAAGAATTATTTACTAGCATCTGTTAATGGTTTCGAATCATTCCAATAAACAGTCCTGGAATTAAAAAGTGTCTTATGTACTATCCTAAGATCTTGCCTCCCCGTGTACCAAAGCCTATAAAACAGTCAAAATAGTCAAAACAGACTTAAGTTGTTAAAACATAAATACTTCGTTTTGTAATTTGTTACAGATCCTTGAATGTAACTTGGAACAAAACTGAAAGAAACAATAAAACAATAATTAATTACACAAAATGTAAAAAAACATACCCATACCAACAAGTTTGTTGAATTACGGTAAAAATAAGTATATTAAGTTTTATATATTATTTAAAATTTGTTTCCGTCTGGGGTTATTTTTTTTTCATAATGGTAATTTTGTCGTAGCTGTATGATTCACATAACCTTTGCCTGACTAACAACGTTGACGGAACTGCGTTTGAGAATGAGTATAAATTTGTCTTTCATCCAAATTCGTTCAGCCAATTTAGCGTAAACGAGTAACAGACATGCATACACACACATACTTTCACCTTTATATGTAGTGAGATAAAAGTGATCTCTGAGTTAAATATTTGAGTTTTCTTTACTTAATAAAATAATATGTATAAAATAAACAATAGGTCTAAAATATTATGATTATAATATGGAAGGGATAAATATTTCTACTACATGACAGTTAGTTGCAATTATCTTATATATAAAAATGAATCGCAAAATGTGTTGGTAAGCGCATAACTCAACACCGCCTGGATGAATTTTACCAATTCTTTTTTTGTTCTATTTATTATTGTCAGGAGAAGGTATTTGAAAAAAAAATAGGGCAGAGTAAGTTCTTTTTTATTTGTTTATTTCGGTAGAGTAACGTATAGTGGAATAGAGTAAAATAATCTGTTGCCGGGAGCGAAGCCGCGGGCAAAAGCTAGTTCGTAATAAAATTGAATAAAGAACACACAGTTAAATTAAAATCATCTTCCTAGTCGGCGCAACCTGCCATGGGTGTGTGTGAGTGTTCTATAACTCTTGCACTCAGACTTTTGTGCAATTAATAAAAAAATAATATAAAAAATAAATCAAATATCATAACACCAATTTCCGATTTAACCTTTCGACTACCGTAAATACAGACACAAATAGAAGACAATAGATGTGCGGACACCGGTGTCCTCTTGGGGCTTAATGAATTAAGCATTTGAAATAGAGTAACTATTTCTGAAACTGTAGCTACAGTCCTTCAAGTTTTGCATTAAAAACACTATAAAAATGTGGTGGGCCTGTGCCCTAAAGGGGGGTCTCTTAGGGCAAAGGGCACAACATTTTTTAATCGCACTTTTTGACTCGCATTTGTAGCGATACAGATGCGATTGCACGTGATTCAGACGCAGCCTATAGACCTTCTATAGGACGAAAGCGCCCCGTCGTCACACATTTCCAAAAACTGTAAAAATATACTTCGAAAACCTATATCCTATGGTAAAGCAGCTTAAATATAGTTAAATACCAGTAGGTGAAAGTGCACAAGGTATGCGATGCAGTGCTGAGCCACGTTTCTCCTCACATGCATAGAACTCATCTCCATGTTTATAATGGATGACGCGGGTGGTGCAGTGGTTAAGCGATTGGCTCCTGCAATGCGTATCGCAGGTTCGATTCCCCCGTTAAACATTTGTATGACCTACTGATAGTTGTTCTTTAAATTCAGTTGCGCAACAAATAACTTAGAATCTATTTTAGGTTACTACAAGATTTGAATAAGTAAACCATGAGGCCATTTTTAGAGTTCTGTATGCAAAGGATAAAACAGTTTTTCAGTAACCCAATTACTAAGCCTTCACAGTCCGTCTGTTTGTCTGTCACCAGGCTGCATCTCATGAACTATGAAACACTTTAAAAAGGTTTTTTTTTTTTTAAATAGCCCTAACTGTCCCACTGCTGGGCAAAGGCCTCCCCCAAATCCTTCCAAACTTTCTTCTCTCGCGCCGTCTCGAACTAATCGTCTCGGTACGCGTCTAGATCATCTCGCCACCTCTTTCTAGGCCTACCTCGACAACTTAAAAAGGTTAAGGTCTAATATATATATATATATAGATAAAGATACGGAACCATTTGAGTACGTTTCCGACTGTACATGGCCGGCTTTCGATCTGTTCGCTTATGACTAGTTGCGTCAACAATCAAGATCTAACGAAATAACGCATACAAACATACTGATTCCTTTCAGTACCATAAAACTGAAAACATAATTCGCATAGTGAGCATGACCGCATCGTCGCTTTCCATCAGGTGAGATAGCGGTCAAGCGCAAAACTATAACCAATAAAAAAAAAAAAAAATTCTAGAAACTATAATAACGTAATAAAGTAGATATTACAAGAACTGTTTACTGTATACATATTAACACAAGCGATTAATCTAAACTGCCGTCTACTAATATTGGATAGGAAAGTTTTAACTGGGATTTGCATAGTAACCGATGTTACGAGATCGATGTGAAACTTGTATGACAGAGATGGCGAACCTTTATTTACAAATGTGCCACTAAATACAAGAAAAAAATAATGATGTGATAATGACGCGAAATGATAAATGATATTCATTTTCTGAGAGCAATGGTTACGAATTGTAGGTCATGGGTTCAAACCCAGCCAGGTGCATTACTTTGTGTAATTTATTTCATCACCACTGCTCTTAAAAGGTGAAGGAAAACATCGTGATGAAACCGGCATGTCCTAGAACCAAAAATTCGAAGACGTGTGACGTCCACCAAACCGCACTGGGCCCGCATGGTGGATTATGGTCCATTTCCTCTCCCAGAGAGGAGGCCTATGTCCCAGCAGTAGGAACATTAGAAGGCTGATGATGATGATGATTCATTTTCTGCTTCTTCTTCTTGTGGCTCGGATGCGGCCATTCAAACGCTTGCTGTGCGCCAATACTAAACAAAATGTATGAAGAAACGCGTTCGCAACTTGTGGCGGTGACTAATCATTCGATTGTGGTCGCCACTAGTGGCTCAATGTGCGGGGTCTCTTACACGTCAATTTTTTCCTTCACTTTAAGCTTGATGAAGCCGGTGTTTCCTAACTTGTTAAAAAAACAGGGGAAAAAGAATTTTGACTTTGTTATTTTATGGTAAAAAAAAATAACTATGTGGTATAAATCCTTAATTTGCAACTCGAAATTCGTATATATTGACAGTTTTATTGAGAAAAGAGTTATAACTGAATGATTTATATATATATATATATATTTTTTTTTTATTGACCATCACATAACGTCGTCTAGTCCCAAGGTAAGCAGAGCTTGTGTTATGAGTACTAGACAACTGATAAACATTCTTATATATTTCTAAATACATACATATTATAGATAAATTACACCCAGACACAGAACAAATGATCGTGCTCATCACACAAACATTTGTCCTGGGTGGGAATCGAACCCACGACCTCCGGCATAGCAGTCAGGGTCACTAACTACTATGCTGACAGGCGAGTCAAATATTATAACTGAATGATTTATAAATTAACTAAATGCTAAACATTTTATACTGGCGTGCTCGAATTATTTTGCCATATGCCAGCACTGGCAGGCGTGCCGTAGGTTTGCCATCCCTACTTTATGATAACTTGTGAAATCCATAATTCATTTAAGGGCATAATGTAAGATCAACATTTTTGCCCGTGAGAAGCTGGAGTGGGTTGCTAAGTTATAATCAGATTTGTAATAATATCTTGATCATCATGTCAGCAGAAAAAACGTCCACTATTGGGTCTCAGGCCTCCGTCAAGTCAAGTCACAACGAGGGCGGGCGTCTCGCATCCATCCGATTCTCGCGGTCCTCACCAAGTAATCGGTCTACCTTGTGGGAGGCCTTCCAACGCTGCGTCTTACGATACGCGGTCGCCCTTCCAGAACCTGCCCACTGCTACTTTAGATTGGCGATTTTTCAGGCTATGCCGGCAACCTTGGTTCTCCAATAGATATCTTTATTCGTGATAGCAGGAAGATCGACCAAAATAAATGCACGTCACTTGACGTGAAAATTACAGAAGATTGATGTTCAAATAGCTTTCTAAAAAAGAATAATAATACCAATTTAGACATAGAGACCAAAATTTTTGTAAAAAAGCTGTGGAAGATCCTATTTGAAAAAAACACTCATTAAACAAATCATCCTGTATACTATTTCAGTATGTTACGTATTGTCTTGCATCACAAAATATCTTAGCAAGACAGGAATAGCAGCACAACGACAAATACGAAATGAATCGTAAAAGCGATAATAGAGAAATAGCTCGTAAAGTAAATCGCCAATGAATATATAATTACAGACTTCCGATAAGTGAAACCATTTTAGTATGACTTAATTGATGTAACGCATGAATGTGCGCTCCTACATTTTATCTGTGAGTAAAAAACAAGACTGTATTAGGTAAATGACATTTCTTTTACAAATAGCTTTTAAAAAAAAAGCACAACAAAACTCAATTTTTTTTCGTCAGTTTAAATTAGATGAGGCCGGTGTTTCCAATTTGACTATCCCAAGAAGAAATACCGAAACAAACTCAGAGGTCAAAGTCTCTTTTATCTCTCTCTATAAAGTCCGTACAGTAAATATGTAATGATCAAAGTCATGAGAACCATGCGAATTTGTGTCCGAGATGGTCTTTTGAAGAAAGAATCACGCATTTCGGTGGACCTGTCCAATCAGTGCAAGCATTTGTCAGTATTCACGTAGCTCAAAGTTATGACTAGTAAGGAGCTCAACGACTCAATCTGTTAATTAATCTGCTACAATGAGCCCACCCAAATCTTATGAACCCGGCCCTAAAACTGTACAAAATTCATAAGATCAAAAAATTTAAGTTAAAGCTGCTGATAGAGCAGGCAAGGCAAGAAAAGCTTGAAACGCCACAGAAACTAAGGCTAAAATTTACGCAGTTCGCATATCCGAAAAAGACGCCGAACATCTAAGTCAAAAACAAACAAAGCATACTTGATAAATATTGTCCGACCTTGCCAATAATATAGTCTCGATACATCCTTGACTGCGACGCCTCTAAGGCCGCTACACACGAAGCAAAGTTCAATGACGCTAGCTTTTCGCCATTTAGTATTTAGGTCGCACAAGTTAAGGCTGCTGTGGTAATAAATACTTGAAAAGAGGTCGTTTCGTGATCTATTTTCGGTATTGAACGTTGTCAATTTACGACTGATTTGGTAAGGGCAAATGTGTTTTTGAATGCCACATTTTGGACGTTTTTATTGGAGTCTTTAAAAGATTATAATGAATGGACTGTCCGTATCTTTGTCTCAGTTCTGGAAAGTAAGTAGAAAATGAGGGTTACATAATGAAGTAATAAAGCCATTGCAGTTTCATCGACGTAAGCTATTTGAAGTAGTACCAAGAGATAAAACGCGCACATAAATTTCAAACTCCAGTCATGTTTTTGACACAGAGGAAGATCGCCCGACCTTGAACAGTCTCCAAATATTCCGCATCTCCCAAAGCTGTGACCATTGACCGCTAGAGAAAGTAAACAGACACTTGCGCGACGTACGTGCGGCCTTGGCGAGGCCGTCTTTAGCCGTTAACAACCAAAACAGGACTTTACAGTTCAGCGAATTGAGTGCAATTCCGTCCATCACCAAATTGGCAGTTCACAAAATTTGATGCAAGCGACCTTGAAAATTGCACCTTAGTGGTGGTTGATAGAGTACATTTTAGTAGATTAAGTTGTGGTGTGTGTCTATTGCGGCAGAGGCAGGCTGTGGGTCCCCCCACGTCGCCGCAGTGAAAGTGAGCGGTGACGCCGCATGCGGAAGCGTAGCGCGGCAGCTAAGGTGAAGGTATGATAATGTGATTAGTATTTACTCGCATGCCTCGTTCAGGTAATACTGGATAATAAAACTGTTTATTTATAGACGTGTGGACGTTCCAGTTGCACTAGCTACAAGCTCGCGTTTTGACAGCTAAGAAAGTGGTTCTACAACTGCGAGCTCTCATTCTGAATGATGCATTTTGAGACTCGGTTATGGAATGTTACTAGGTGATTTCTTAGTTAATAACTACGAGTGTCTATGCATCAAATACTTTTATTAATATTGCAAAAACTAAAACCAGGATGTTTACAAAACTTTCACTATTTTTGTCATCTCTTGACATTTTTCTGCATCTTAAATATTTCGGATTCAATCCGCGATCCATAACACCGGTTTTGTTGTTTCTGATGTGATTGACTGATACGCATAACGGATATCCCCCTAGCAAGGTCAGTGTCAAAGCCGAAACAAATTTCAAAGAAGTGTCGCGTTCCAAACGCAACCGGACGCAGTTACGTAACAAAAGTGTAGCAAAAAAAATAAGCTATCGAGTTTTATGTTCAAGTGTCGACAGAAGTGACAAGTGCGTATAAATATTTAATGCTCTTGATAAGATATCGTATTTTAAGTACAGCTGCAATAAACTTTCTTATTCAGAGATGAGCTTTTAGATAATACAACAAGTCATTTATTTTCCATTCGCTTTTTTAATAGACTTCAAAAAGGAGGAGGTCCATATTCGACTGTTTGTGGTTTAGCTACTTATAATCCAACTTACGTTAATACCACTGTCATCATAATAATAAATCTTTTAATCGCAATATTGCAATAGACACTATTCAATATTTACTTGACGACACCGACTAATAAAACATAACATCTGTCATTTCGTCCATAGCAACGGAAAGATAGCGACGATGTAACATGTCATAAGCATCGTGTTACTTCGCCAACAAGTTAGCGACCATTTCTTTCGTAACTTTCTTTTTTATTGACTTAGCATAAGAAATCTTGCTCTAAACGCTCGTCATCGTTTTTAATGAACTTTATTACGCTTTTAACACTCTTATCAAGTTCGAAAGGCCTCCGTTAGAATCAGGCCTGGGACAAGTTGTGATAATCATATCTTTATGATGTGGACACCCACATGTCTCATGTAGATGGAGTCCCGCGACCTATCACAACTCGTCAAAACCGCGAAAGTCGCGGTGGCGGTCGTGTCTCGTTGCGCAAACGCTCCAGATCCGGCACTCTCGTTTTCGGCGCGCGCGCAGCCACCACGGTCACGGGCACCTGACGCCGGTGTTTTTGTTTCGTTCGGCATAATTCGGCGATGTGACGTCATGTGACAGTGGGCAGCTGCCTTTATTTGTGATAGTGTATTGTGTTGTGTAGTTTATTGTGTTGTGTTTGGATTTGACTTTTGCTTTCCCTTTTAAGGTAAAGGTGGTTTTAGTTTAATTTGGTTTTTGATTTAGAATTTTGGTATTTAAGATATACTATATAGCCTTTAGAAGGTCTTCTACAAGGACTGATGATCTGGTGAGGGTTGCCGGAACCTTATGGATGCGAGACGCAAAGGACTTTTGCCTGTGGCGAAATTTCAGAGAGGCCTATCTCCTATGTCCAACAGTGGACTTTTTCTGCCGAAATGATAATGATGACTTATATATTATTACAAAAATGATCTTGATTCAATTTCACAAACTTTTAAACCTCAGAACGTTCACTTTTTTCCAAAAACCTGCTCCTGCGTAACTTCCGCGTTTCTTCTCCCATTTCGGGACCTTCGCGTGTACAATAATACAATGCTTGCTACAGTCTGTGCAGCGAGGCGCAGTGTTCACGTGACGATGATTTCTTTCGACGCCACGCTTCACCGGACTGCGTGAACGAGCAAAAACATAATCAAGATCATTTAAATTTTACTTTGATGGCAATGGACGCTCGACTACAATGTTGACGAAGCGACTGACTTTTTCAGGTCTTTTCATAATCTTTAAATGTATGCGTAATCGTCTGAGCCTGTGATATAATTTGCTATTTAAAATGTCAATTTAAACTCAAGACCGTGACCATGATAAGTTGACCTTATTAATAACTTAAAAGACAACTGGAACAGATTTTCATTGAACTGATTTGATTAATTATCTTGCTGTTGTGTTTAACTTCAAAAGACCTTTTCATCTTTTCTTAATTTACTTAGAACTAGCGACCCGCCTCGACTTCTTACGGGTTCTAATATTAAATATATTATTATACACATAAACCTTCCTCTTGAATCACTCTATCTAATAAAAAAACCGCATCAAAATCCGTTGCGTACTTTTTAAGATCTCAGCATACATAGGGACAGCAGTAAGCAACTTTGTATTATACTAACAACTTTGCTCCAAAATTTAAAAACTTTTTTTATCAGAACCAAATACCCAAAAAAAACCAGAGACCTTCATCACAATTGCATTGTATACGAGGTAGGAAGGAAAATTAAGACGGATATTCAGCCGTGCATAAAGATCCTGACGAAAAAATACCGGAATCGAACGAAGCGGCCTTCTTCGACATTCGCCGAGGCCAGCCCTTTATCGAATGATAAAAAGCACACAAACACGATGATAACAGGCGTCTCAAGGCCGGCCCTACGCACTGGGTAAAGGTCGAGGTGTATTTGTTTTGTATTTGGATAAGAATAGCCTCTGGAGTTTTTTTCCGTGAGTTTGTCTCATCTTGTTTGCATGGTAAGCTGGAAATTGTCTCTGCCACGTGTGTAGGGAACCATAAAATGTGGAGGTGTATCTTTCTTAATGAAAGATACACCCATAAATAAAGAAAAGTTTCCGCTAGGTTAAATCTAAATGTTCGAGATATTAGGCATTGTATCGCGAATTTAACTGTTTTTGACATCATACCTCCCTCTTTGTAATAATTATATTACTAATATATATTTCGCCGTAGAAAACTTTTGAACTCCGTTTCAATTTTGGAAAAAAAAAACAATTAAGTCTTCATCATAAAATTATCTTCTGTACAAAATTTCAGCGTTCGAGGTCCAAGGAATTTTGTGACTGGGCGTTGATGCATAATTATGTGAGTCAAGACTTTGTCTTTTAATATATTGATAATGAATCCTGCTATCGAATAGATATTCTGTCAACCCTATATGATGACGTAGCCAAAGTCAGGTGTCATAAAAAAAAATAAAAGTTGCTCCTATAACTGAAAACTGCAGTTTACTAACGCTAATTTGAAGGCGCGCGTGCAATATCGTGTTATGTTTGATTTTGTGTCAAACGTACGGTTAATATCCCCTTGTTTTTATTTACAAACATAATTTTGGCGTGACTAGACCTTTAAACTAGAAACTACAAAAAATAAACATTTTTGAACTGACGTAGTTTCATATAAATCGTAAACAGGCTACCGACAAAAAAATGAAATACCCTTTTAAACTCACTTCTAAAACCAGGTTATTCTTATTAAAAAAAATAACAGTGTAACAACACAACAACAACAGTGTAACTCAGTGTGTTAACAGTGTAACTCGACGCAAATCTCGAACATTATTCTGACTCACAAAAAAAGTAATTATTTTGCGATGTAACTAGAAATCTTTTTAGTTTTTATTCTAAGATACCTTGATCTTTACCGAATATCAGGATTTTAAAGGTATACAGCCATATTTGAAAGACCACTTTAGAGTCATGACGGAAAAATCTCGATTATTGCCCAAAATGTTGAGTTTTAAACCACAAATTACCAACATCCGCATATCCTTGCAGCAAGCACGACGAAAAACTTACAAGCGCACAATAATTCTCACTCACGAAGTCATTTTGATATAGGAAGCATGTACCACGGAGTATAATGGACGCTAATTACAAAAGTGATTAATGGAAATGCTCCACAGTTTTTGCTTGAGACTGAACTTTTTGCTGCAGGGCGAGGCTTTCTTCCATAAACGTTTAAAATTCAGGATGATCATAAAGAAATTACGACAATAAAATATGTATGAAACACACCCTTAAGAGCCCTTAAGAGCATTTGAGAATTACCATGGCCCTGAAACGCCAAGAGCAAATAAAAGAACACGGAAAGTTTTACTCAGTAAAAGTCTAACATGCGTTCTTCTCCACCCTAAAGCCGGGGAAATCATTTGATGTTGATGTTGTTGATGATGTCCTACCCTACTTTAGCGCGTTGGCCGTTTTTGCGCGAATGTGACGCATTTTTTTCTATAAAATAGTAATAAATGATTGGCTAATAGCTTTAAATAGCGTGAAATAAAATGTCTTTCTTTCATTCTTTACTATGAAAAATGGATACGTAATGTTTTAAAAAATAGGAGCATACTTAAAAAATCGAAGACGTAGTTTATTTTGTTTGTGTCGAATAAATAATTAAGATACTGAATGAGTCAACACGAATCATGACGCAGTATTGTTTAAAGGTATACTCTTGTAGTACATTAAGTAAGAGTAAAGCGCAGCTAGAGATACAGCGGTTTTTCAGTTACGCTTTTAGATTTTACAGCGCTGTTCAGCGGATTTTTTAAAATTAATATATACTAGTGCTTGACTGCAATCCCACTTGACAGTGATGCAATCGTTGATAGTGAGGCTCGCTAGTATATTTATAGACCCTATTCACTCTAGCCTCGAAGACATCTAAATTATAATCGGACGGGAAGACCGCAGCGCAGGATAGATAGAAAAGGGAAAATGTAGAGATTTATGTTATGCAGAACTATTAATACTTGCATATACAAAAAGACTAATAAAATGATTAATGCATCAGATAAATTAACTATTATTATATTTCAGTTCCGGTTCATAACATTTCCAAAGGTTAGCGCGAACTGGGCAGTGTCCTTGTCGAAATATATATTATTTTTGGATAACTGCACCAAGTGACCTTAATAAAATTAATTTATCAGTTATATTATTTTGATTGGACGTTAAAATTATGTATGATAGGCGTAAGATTTCCGCAATTTCAATTAACACTTAGATCACGAAAAGATATTAAATAATTATATTATCATATGCATTCGTTATGGCAGGCGTAAGGCCATGCTGTTATATTAATGTTTTAGCTATTTTATTTGAGTCTGACTGTTCTAGAAGTTTTTAGTTTCATATTTTCAACCACAAACGTAATTTTAATATTCATCTGTAGTATACTTGTAGCGACATCTGTGTCGCCTTATAGGAACTAAAATTAAAAAATCCTGTATTACAATATAAGAGTTCTCTGAGCGATTAGAGAACATATATTATTTTTTTAAAACCTCTATAATCTTAGAAATCATTGATTTGGGCAAACAAGGATTGATATAAATCATCAAATATTAACGTTTAAACGATCCGGCCAATTTTAGTTGGCCATATAATAAAGTGACCAATTTCTATGATCTGGCCATGACATATGCACCAATTCGAAATCAACTACCGAGCAGTTGCTCGGACTAGACACAACACCTGTCTGGTCAGAAGAACCGCCCTATGGTTCGCGGGACTTTACACTCTCTTTCTCTTATACCTCTAAAGCCTTTTTCTATATAACCCAATTTATTTTTGGCGTATCCAGGATGCATCTAGGGCTTTTAGTTTTCACTAGGATACTAATTAACATTGACGATTTTGAGATTAATAATATATAATGACAAATAAACGTCATGGGCCCGTGGATTCGAGGTCAGTAATCCGATATGATACAACTTGGAATTTTAATCCGTTTATGAAATATCTCAAGAACAAACGGTTACCTTACAAAGTGATGACCTGTTTATGATAATACAAACAGAAATGTGTTTAGGAAATACTCAAGCTTATGCTAATTGAAAAAATAGCATTGGGTTTTATTAGAGCATTTAAAAAGACTACACTTTTAATTCCTAAATTGCATTTTTTTGTGAAATCTTCATTTAGATGGTGTTTGCTTTTACTGAATACGACCTGCATAGGATCGACCAATGTGGCGAAGCTTTGGGAGGAATTTGACGTACGGTAAATTGCGTGAACGTCTTTCAGCTGATCTGGTGACGATATCCCATCTATATGTATAATTGGGTCAAGGGTTGATGCGAAAACGTAACCCTGATGTTATGTTCTCTGGGACTAAGGCAAGTAAGGGATGAGGTAGGTTTTTAGTCAGTAAAAAATCTGACACTGTTTCCCACTCCGCCCAAGGGCGGGATTCGTCATTCAATGATTTTTACCTACCATAAAAAAAACCTATACGCATAAAACGATTTGGGAACACATCAATTACATGTAGGTACAACTAAGGAGTGGAATTCCCTGCCGGAGTCTGTGTTTCCTGATAGCTACAACTTGGGGATCTTAAAGTCAAAAGGTTGTAGCCAAGCATGCTCCATCGTCGTTTCCCATCGAATGATATACTGGTGAAGCGTGTGCCCATCAAATTAAAAATACTCATTTTAGTAAGCTACTTCCTTAAACCATTTCTGTACTGCTCTTCCACAAACCAAAGTTTACAAAAATATATAGTAATCATATGCACATAATAATCTACATTCCACGTCCTAATAAAAACACAGTGAAGCCAAGTGCACTTCACAATCAATTATGCAACAGGGCACCAGTAACACAATTATCACAAATCATTACACACTACTCTCTATATGTTTGAATATCGTGCATTATCGCAATCAAAACAATATTATCGCTGAAGTGCACAGTCGCACAGAGCAGGAAGCGTGCGCAGTCGCCGGCCCTGACAGTTGCCGCGAGGTCGCAGTCTGCAACGTAACTTGTGACGCGTTTTGCGTAACGATACTTTTGTTCTAGTCAGATTGATTGATTGATTGCTTCAAAGTCAGAAGGTGATTGATTGAGGGGAAGTAGATGCTTTTTTCTTTTTATTAATTATTAAGTCGATTGCCCTCTTCCTAATTTATTTAGGGTGGCACAACATGTCAATATATAAAATTCGACACTTTTTTCATTATTATGGTAATCAAAATAACATTTTTTACATTTAGCTGATTGAATGTTGCATCAGAATAATTGTCAATATTTTCCTTATTGACTTAAGTTTTTTGAGAAAAAAAGTGAATGTTGCACAGCATTTAGACAGGCCAAAACATTCAAACAGAATGAACTCATCAATATGACTTCCGAGTTGAAACTCACGGCACACGAAGCAAAATTAAATAACCACAAACTACAAGTAACAATACGTAAAAGCAAAAATTGATTTAAAATAACACTTCAACAGCATATTACACAATCTGACAATCATATTTTACAAGCAAAATCTCTCGTTTTCTGACATTAGTCAGCTTCTAAATCTCACAGTCATACATTGTGTTGCTGAACTTTCACATAAGCTGTTACGCGCAGACGCAATGAAGATGCAAATTGCGCCAATCAGTGATGATTCAGCTGTATCATGAGCAAACACGTCCCCAGTATCCTGCTAAATGAGCTCCGAACTATAGTTTACCGAGAGCCATTAGCACTACTTATAAAATACTCATAAAACGTAAATAAGCAGTAACCATAAATTTATGATTACATACAAATTCTAGGCATACCGATTAAAGTCATCTATGCGCATAAAATATACATTACTCGTAAGTAAAAGTTACGTAAAAACCCACTGAGTCTAAATACACACATTCCTGCCTTGAGCTGAACCTTTTGAAAGTTACCTAAAAGTTCTAAGTGATCTTAGCACTTCTTGTGTTTGACGATTTAACGGCATTGCATAACGCTGGCCGTCCGCACTCGACGGCCAATACAAATAATGTGACAAACGTTGGTTCAAGTGTTGGTGGCATAACGCTGCCGAGAGCAAAGACTTGTGGTCTTATGATACTCGTATAAATTACTAATGGCTCTAAAAACAATAGCCATAAAGGTCAGAGTTGAATGAGATCTCGCTAAATTGACAAGGAAAATGGCCGCAGGAAAAGACGACGAGGTTCGAAGTTGATCTACGCTTTAAATTATTTAATCATTTTATATGTTACTAGCGACCCGCCCCAGCTTCGCACAGGTACTGATATTGAATACATCATGCATGTTTTATGCACATAAACCTTCCTCTTGAATCACGCTATCTATTAAAAAAAACCGCATCAAAATCCGTTGCGTAGTTTTAAAGATTTAAGCATACATAGGAACAGGCGTCTTTGTTTTATACTAAGTAATGATAATGATTTTAAATATAATATCAATTGCTGTCTCGCTAAAAAATTAATACTTTTCATTTTATTTACTAATATAGAAATAGTTTACAAAAAAAAAGACATAATCAATAAAAAAAATTAATATATACCTATGTCTTTAATGTGGGAAGTAATATACGAAGCCGCGGGCGCAGCTAATGTGTTGATCTAATATTAAAAAGACGAAAGTATATGTATATGTTTTTTACTTCTCCATGTTCGCATTAATTTCGTTTATTCGTGTAGATTGTGGCCTGAAATAGCACATAGAATACTTTTTGTCCCAGGATGAATTTCTAAAGGCGAAGACGCAAGCTATACCTAGTCTACAATAAGTCACCTCAGATGTTTCTGCTGTAATCATCGGGGAAAGCCACTACGCTAGCAAAGGTCAACTTTGCATCTGCGGGTCACTTAAAATTACTGTTAAAGGGCTTTTGCACATTCAATCTTAAACTCTGGGATTTGCATCAATCTGCCATAGCTCCCGATGAGAATGAAAGCTTGGTAAAACAATAGGTTTATTAATCAAGCAGCCTATTAGACCTGGGGTGTTCACAAATGTTCAGGCCCTGCTTTACATATATTAACTATAAACACCATCAGTCTTTGTCTGTGCACGGTGAGGCTGCAACCGCAACGCATGTGCGTGGGAAGATGAAACACGCATTATGATTATGTATGAGACATTTGTATGCTCGTTTTCCCATCATAATAGCTTTTATTAACAGGGAAGTTGATATTAATATCTTCGCTAAAGAAACATTTATGCTTTGGTTTGGTAATGTAAGATTTATTTTTTCAAATGTTTCGCCATTATTGATAAAAATATAGCAAATGTAGAACAAGAAAAGTCTGAATTATGTGTAATATAATTTTAGTTTATTTATACAATCAACAATCAAAGAATTGATACACGTGTGCGGTGCAGAGTGTACGTCCGTCACCGTCGGCGGTCGAGCGGCGACTGCGCTTGGATTGCGCCGTGCGCTCGGCCGTCGACAGGCGGAAGCGTGCGCGCGCGCACCCGCGCAAGGCTACGCTCATGACCTCGCACCGTCTTTGTCTAGCGCTATCTAGCGTCTGTTTACCCGCGAGGCCGAATGCATCATACCTTTGCTTGGCGCGTACTTGAAAACTAAATGATTATTGAAACCATAAATTTATCGTTAGGGTATACGTTTCTTTTTGAAGAGAAACCTTGTAGATAAATTGAGTGATAATGAATCGAAGTACTGAGGTGTATTACGACTGAGGCGCTCTGTTTTATGTATTAATATTTATACTGTTTCGTTTTATGTTTGTTATTTGGTTTTTTATATAATGTTGTTTTATTTTGTTTTCAGATATGGCGCGATATAAGTGACCGTATCAACTGTATGATCGAGTGGAGGCTGTTAGAGAGTTGTAAGTAGAAGACATATCTTTTGATATACTTAAGACTACGTGTATGTACCAAGGTGCGCTTTCAATCGTTTATTTATTAATTATTGCGATTTTTATGAAAATCAATGTAGGTTCAGCAGAGAATAATAAGCCTACTACGCAACATAATTTTTAGATTCTAGTTATTTCTAGACGACTACGCATATTGAGACGATATCTAATAAATTAAGTTACATATATAAATATAATCGTACCTAATAAGGCCATATTATCACATATTCACGAACAAACAAAAATATTTAGGAATTGGTCTGTTTCGCTTCCTAGGTCACAGTTTTTATTGTTATGTAGACCTTTGAACTTAGTGCTATCTAGAATTGAATGCAGGTTTTTGCGTTTCAAGTTCCTAGAATATGGGCAAGGACATCAAGTTCTAGGAAATGATTAATTTGGGATTCTGTTCTGGGTATTGTGTTGTATTTTTGTAATTCAAAAACAAGCCTAATGTAAGCAAACAAGTCTGGTATATCCTTCCTTATTCCTTTATTAATAAAAACAAACACTCCCAGCGTGTCTGCCTGTCTGTTTGTTAAACTCAAAAACTACTAAACGGATTTTCATGCGGTTTTTACCAATAGACAAAGTGATTTGTAAAGAAGGTTTAGATGTATTATAATACATACATATTATAGCAACAAAAGTTGTAAATTACAAATATTTTTAACACCTTTGCGAATCTGGAACGAGTTTAAAGTAAATAGCAGATTTTATGCAGAATTAGGTAAATGTCAGTCTTCAAAAAGCCATTTCATTATATATTTAAACTAGCTTTCTGCCAGCGGCTTCGCCCGCGTGTAAATACGTTTTCGCACAAACTTTGGATACGCCCTTTAAGAGATGAATTATGGAAAATCCTTTCTTAGTGTTCGCCTTCGTCATAAAAGGAAGCCCTGTGCAAAATTTCACTCTCATAGTCCTAGTAGTTTCAGCTGTGCGTTGATATGTCAGTCAGTCAGTTTTCCCCTTTTCTTACTAATATTATAAATGCGAAAGTTACGATGTTTGGATGTTTAAGTGTTTGGATGTTTGTTACTCAATCACGCCAAAACGGCTGGACGGATCTGGATGAAATTTGGCACAGGCATAGGATACACTCCGGAATAGGACATAGGCTTATATATATACTTTTTATCCCGGAAATCCCAACCCCAATACCACGCGGTCGAAGCCGCGGGCAAAAGCTAGTATGTAAATAAATTGTAGTTATTTCCTACAGAGTTAGCTTTCGTGTAGTCGGTTCAAACCGTGTGGCACCTACCAGGCCGCCAGCAGAGTGCGGAGGTTTTTGTAACCTCAGTTTGAATGTAGGCGACCTTGTCATTGCTCACAATTCGGGGTGAACAGCTCACGTACCGACGACAAAACAAGTTCCACATCTATAGTAAATATTATTATTTTTTTGAAGATGCTTATTCTAAGTTGTGTTTTCTGAATAATTTAATTTCTTGTATTATATCATTCTGTACTGTAGATATGTTATACTGTAGCCGTTACTATGATGTGTACTGTACCCCGCTGTGCTGTAGTTTAATTGAGACCCGAAATCTGTTCCTATTCCGGTTCAACTTACATGCCGCACATTGCATTTGTTTTTTAACCCATTCTTAATATATTTAGTACAAAACTAAATCAAATTATTTCTGCTACAACAACAACTTATGCGGAACGAGAGGGAATGACAGACTTTTACTGGCTAAGCCTCACTCGCTTCCCATGGCTGTGGTAACTCTTTTTAACAATCTGGAAGCCCTAAAAGACACTTGTGGAAAGTTTATTGTCTCCAAAACACACTCCACACTCCTCTCGCTCCACCCTAGAGTGAGAAACGTCATAGGATAATTTCACACCTCAATAAAAAAGAAACAAGAGGCACGAGTAAGAAACGCGCGTCCCATTAATTTTATTACACTACACAACTTACTTATTTAAAATACCTGTAGATAGAATAAACATATTAAAAGTCAGAGACTCTTAAAAAAAAATAATGCAGATCATACGCCGTAATTAACTATGATAATTTGTATATATGAAATACATTACTAAGAAAGCTAATAGATTAAGGGACTTCCTTCATAATTTTCCCTAAGCTAAACAGAGTCACCTGATATTTATTCTAGGCATTTTATGTGCATTTGCATACTTATGATTATGCCTACAATAATATCTTCCGGCTCCGTAATAAAGCATGTTTATCAAAACATTAGTTAAGCTGTTATCCTTCAAACTATGTTTAATTAATGACTTTATATCATTTGAACTTATAATATTACTAGCGGTCATGGCAGACATGGTTCTTCTCGTTTAGTTTATCGTCAGAAAAAAAAATATCTCCGGATTGCAGAGCCACCTACCGGGTCCTATTGTATTATCCAATCATCCAGGAACTCACTAAATTAAACAAATAAAGTTTCTTCAAAATCGGTCAAGCCGTTTAAGAAGAGTTAGATAGCAAGCATACGTAGAGAAAAATTATACATGTGGTTGTAGTCATGATAACAAACCACGTTTACTGTGGGACCAAACCTGAAATCGCGAAAAAAAAAAACTATTCTTTTTTATTTTTTTATTTATATTTGAATTTAATAAGTTCACCTAACTAGTCAAAATGTACTGAATGAGCTTGCTGATTTTTTCACGATTTCTGGTTTAGTCCCATAGTAAAAGTTGCTTTTTGATATGTCTATAATCAGGTGTTTATGTATCGGTCACTAATTACCATTCACCCTATATAAAGACAATGGCTGCCTGCACAAATTTTTTCTTTGTGAAACCTCTAAAACTAACATACGAATAACTGGCTATTTATATGTATAATTGTTAGAAATATTTTAGATGATTCATTTTTTTTTTATGTGTCACGCCGCAGTCAGTGTTTCTGGTTTTATCTTTTGATACCAATTTATGAAACTATTCTTTTTTGTAGGTCTTAGTAATTTTTTGAGCCGTCGTTTGATTCCCTAATGACTATACTACATGTTGCGTCTGTTTATCGTAAAGGGCTCCAGTTTGTGCCTTTGTAATTTCGCAGTCCTGTTCAATCCAGCCTAAAATTAGGTTCTATGATCAGGAGCAGTTAATAGAAGTTTACATGCTGTTAAAAATCTGCTAGAGAAGCCATACGTGCAAAAGTAATAATGACTAAACAAGCTTGTCTTCAACGTAGTCTTTACCCTTGTGAAACGTTTGTTAAAGGAAAACTTTTGGAACCGACTTTTGTTTGTTACAAAAGCGTACTCTGTTTATGAGGAATGACTTGCTTGTCTTAACTAATCTTTATTTAGGTATTATCATTTCAAGTACTTTACTGCGCGTATTTATAGTACGAAAATCACTTGTTGCACTGTAATATCCTACTTTTTGCGAGCGAATATTTTCTAAGACACAAAGCGAAGTTATGGAATGCAAAAAGCCTAATTATGTTCGTATGTGACAACATCGTCCATCATAAACATTAAAGTTACAACCTATTTTGAAGCCTTACTACACACAAACAGCTCCTTTTTTCTCCTTCTAAAACCTCATAATTGTAAAACAACTAACTCTTTAGTAATAGTAGAAACAAAGCACAACCTCCTACAATAGAAGCTGTCTAATTGAACGAGATTACATCAGCATAATCAGTAGGTTTCAGGAAAAAACATCAATATTATTTCCTATTCGCTAGAACCATGACCGTTGTCCCTGATTAGCTAATTGGCCACTTCATTATAAACAGTATCGATTGTTCTATTAATAAATGACTTGTGAGAGAGACCCTAGAATTTAGAATAAACCTGACCTGCCAATAAAGTTCAGTCAGTATCTTCCAAAGTTCAGTCAGTCTAGTTAGACAAGTTTTTCGTGCAAGGCTTTTCATAACATCTTATAAAGTCGCTGTCTGCAAAGGCCACAGTCACAATAAATGTACGCCACTAAAATAACCTCAAGAAAAACTGAACATAAAAAGCTGCACCAAAAAATCAGTTCCAAATATAGGCGCGCGCGCATACGCTCCGTGCCTTTCATGGTAACGCCTCTAACTGAACAGTCAATTATGAATTGAAGTGTTGCCTTCAAGGCGAACACCGCCGAATTCTAATAATGATAGATAAATGTCTTAAATCTACTAGGAAGTGTCGTGCCCGGTTCGTCCTAGCAAGCCCTTGTTAACAGCACGCACACTGGCGTGCTCACACGTGTACACACGCGCACACACGCGCACGCCTCTCGCACACGCTCACAAAAATGGCCATGAGATAACTGACATCACAGCAAGGTCCCGTCGGCCGGTACGGTCAACAAAAGAACATTTTTGTTCAGATAAGATATTAAAAAAATATGTATCCACGCATCGTTCGTGTAACATGACGTCAGTGGCCGTCTCGATTCACTTTAACCCTGAACTTTACATGAAAACACGAAAATTATACATTTTATAACCGCAAAATAAGGTAAAATAAACGTTTGATCATCAAATTTACATAATTTGACGTTTGTTTTGCACTAATGAGACCTCTAGCTCGTGATTTACAGGTGTATTGTTATTTCAAGTTAGGTCAAGATATCTGCTGCGGATTGTTCGATGAAGTTGACAATGAGAGTTTTTGTCAGCAAAAGTCTTAACAGTCTTACTAGCTTCACCTAGAGTGGGCGAAGATATTTGATGATTTATACAAATAAATATTTTTAAAAGAATGCACCTGCGGGTTGTTAACACAATAATAAGTAGATATATGACATTTGAACAGTAATCAATCTTTATGACAAGCACACGACCACGGCCAGACTCTAAATACCACCACGTCTCAGAATGTTTCATACTTTTCACAGCATTTTTTTTTTTTGTAGCTGGTTTTGTTTTTTTTTAATTATGTAGTAAAGTTAAAATAACACAGGAGTGGCGAAAAAGAAAGCCTCAATTTTGAGTTCTGAAAGTGTTGCCCCTAGGCAAAAAGATGTACAAAAAGACGTATTTCCTGTTTCAGGAAAATTATAAAATGAACATTTTATTTAGTGAGGTCCACCGTGGGTGGCAGAGCCCTGCCTAAATGTCATCGAGCATGGTTATAACCAAAAATAATAAAAAAAAATAAAAAAATACCCTTTTCTCTCAACTTGTTTAGTTTCTGACATCTTTTACCGTCTGACGGATGTGGATAATTTTGACATATACCAGCTACGTGTATTTATAAAATTATTTTCCGAACTTCCCAGAGTATATAACCTAGCAATTTTACCACTATCCCGTTTCTTTAATATGTTCTTTAACATTTTTCTTTTAGGCAGTGAAGTAGGTACCCATAGCGTAGCGTTGCCATATGTACACAGGCAAAAACCTATATACTTTTGTAACTATACTTTTGTAGCATAATTTTTTTTTGTAGCTATTTTAAACAAACTACACAAAGGAAAAACTATTGATTTCAAATGGTTTCTTGTCAATAACTGTACTAGCTAGCAAGTTTTTAAGAAACGTAGAATTTTGACCATAGTTTTTAATTAAAATTAGTAAATTAAAACGACTATTTACCAACGTGGGAACGTTAGTTGCCAATGGGTTAATAAAACCATGGTCAACGAAACACTGTACCGTTTTTACTGTAAACCATTTTCGTATATTTCCGAAGTTTATTTCGTGATAGTCAAGAGTGAATTAGTTGCTACTAGGCTGCGTGCTCCATCTCCTCTCCTAAAGAGGTCACCTGAGTCCGAGCAGTGGGAACAATATAAGGCTGATGCTATGCTTATACTAAGCGTGCTCCATCATCAGCCACATCGTTGCTTACCATCAGGTGAGATAGTTGCCAAACGCGACCCAATATAATTTAATAAAAAGAAATCTTGTAGTATCAAACTGGACTCCACGACACAGGGAATCCTAGTGTGGAGTCCAGAGATCTGTTAAATTATTGTAATTTCCCTTATTGAACAATAAACATATTTGTATATTTATTTGTAAACTTGTTTTGCTGTCGGTACCTCCACGTGCATCACGCATGCTGCGTAACATATAGTAATGACAGTGTTTGTGTCGGCGCCGGCCTTCGGACCCCGAGCTCCGAGCACCGATGAATATTTTTAACCCAGCATAGGGCCCACGCAACCAAACGCATGCCTTTAATACCTGCACACACTTGAACCAAATTTGATAGTCGTTGACCTACAACAACTAGATCACTTTGAGGTGACCGATAGACCTTTAGAGAACAATTAAAATTTGAAATTAATTCGGTACATTCAAGCTTAACCCACCTATTAGAGTACCCAAAATGTCCCTACAAGTGCACGCTGGAGGACCTTAAGAATGCCACTGAAGCTGCTATAAATGTGGCAACCTACTGGGCCCAAAAACTTTGAGGGAAGTGGAATCCATCGATTCGAGAAGAAGAAGAAGAAGCTTAACTTTTTTTAAGATCTCCATTTCGCAAGCGATTGAAATTTTTCAGTAATATTGAAAAACAAAACAAAGAGTTATATAAAATAATCAAGTGATTAATATTCAAGGCGACAAGGGCACAGAGCGATGATTACGATTTGTTCGCCAGTATTTTGTATAAGGAAACGAATTAGTACAACATTGCTAGTATCTGAATACATTAACTTGAAGCCTTCAAGGGCTGCGGGCTGTGTAATCACTATAATTACCTCGGTGACAAACAAAAATACTTTAAAACGAAAATTTGTTAAAGATATTTAAAGTAAATACGACGTCATCAGCAATTAGTAGTAGGTTCGATTCCCGCACGGAACAAATATTTGTATGGCCTACACATATGTACGTTTTCCAGGCATGTGTGCCTTGTTTAAGTAAGTATACATGTTTGTGGTCCCACCCTCATTACTTCTTTTTTTTAAGTTTAGAGTGTTTACCATCAATTCGAAAAGAGGGAAAAATAAATAAATAAAAACTAAAATTTACACGCCATGAATCACGACTTTAACTTCAGTTGAATAATTAGAATGATTCAAAGTATCTCCGGATGAGTGATTTATGAAATCATTTGCGAAATTATATTATGAGTAACTCAGCGATTTACCAAATCCGACCTCATAAAACAAGTTTCTACCAAAAGGTAATAAAAAATAAAAAATGGCGACGTTCTCCCAATTTATTTGCGAACAGTACGGCAGACGCCACGCATTGCATCGCACCAATAATAGAAGCTTGCAAATCAGACGCCGGCGGCCGGACGGACGGCTGCAAGGCTCTTCCTAGACGACAGTGACTCAGCTCACGCGCTTCTAGAACCGTCGCATGCCCTACTGAAACCATATTCGTTGCTATCATATTAATTTCACTGAGAATCTTGATAGCTTGCTTAAACGGATATCCGGACTGCTTTTGGTATAATGGGATATTGTTTGACCATGGTCAGTAGCGTTTCTCCTTATAGACCTTTATGGAGTCCAAGAATCATCACATGCTTTAAATCAGGTAGACCCTGAGAAGTGTTCTATTTTCCATGGATGCGTAGCTTCATAGACGCGTATTCATCGTCATGCGCTTGGTGTACTACTAACACTACGAAACTGTTGAAGCGTGATGCGTCTATGAAGCGACGCGTACGTGGACAGTAGGCCATTGTCTCCTAAGCTAGCTCCACGCAGGCGTACACCAAGAGGCGTATAATGACTAAACGCTTCTTTGAAGCTACGCGTTCGAGAACTGTAGTAGGCTATTGTTTTATATGTAAGCATCACGCAAGCGTACAGTGACGAATACGCGTCTATGAAGCGATGCGTCCGTGAATGTCAGTAGACCTTACACAGAGTAGGTTAGTTACACGTAAAACCAAGTTTGGCCTGAAACACTTACCAATAAAGGAAAAGTCAATGATGAGGTTCCAATTACCAATTAGCTGACTATCAACAGTTCTGCTACGTTTACAAGACTTCAAGTGCTCTGCGTAGGTAATTAAATCAAATGCAAATTAATTAGTGGAGGCACCAAGGCAACTCCGTGTTAAATGCGTGGCAACAATAAGTAGAAGCACTTTGTACTGGGATGCCCTTGTGGTGTTGAAATTACCTGTATAATTTACACGTGGCTCAAATTGAATTAGACGTAGTACGCGTACTTAGATGTTAACATTGCATGCAGTTTTGTGCAAGAGAGCTTACAAGTTTTGGTACTCAAAATTATTTTAAGAGACTTCCATTACGTACTGTAATCGACGCTTGAAAGGCAAAAATATCTAAGCGACATTGAGTACACTTTACAGGAGACTGATTTAAAATTACAATATTTAGAAAAAAAAATCTTATTTAAAAAAAAATGTTTTATTTAATTATACCATGATGTTAATAATGTATAAATCCGACTACTTCGACGATTTTTTTTTTCATTTTATTTTAAATCGCTCTCCCTAAAAGTTTACTAAAAAGTCGCTTAGATACTTTTGCCTTTTAAGCATCGATATATACGAGTATAACTTATTATAAGAAATTAATCCAACGACAAGGATAAACTTCATCAGGTGACAAGCTGTTCAAATTACTCTTAAACTTGTTTGAAATGAGTTCTGAATTTTGCAAGGACAGTAGTAAATTTATTTCAGACAAAAGATGATAATGAGGTCCGTTTGGTGCCTAATTTTGCTTCAACAGTAGTGACATACTAATTGCCTGCTGGCATATGTTGAAAACAAGAGGCGCATGATCAGATTTTTTCTATTCAAACTGATCTGATTCTTACTTTAACTATCTTTTGAATTGTTAAGGAATTTTGCTTTGAGATCTATTTCGAGCTAACGCAGAGTCTAGGCTCGTATAATTTGATACAATGCACCTGCTGTTGACTTAGCTTGCTGCTTTCCTTGTTAGCTAAAGAAAGTAGAGCAGACGGTACTGTTTTGTTGAAATATTTATCATTTATTTGCAGAGAGCAAACTTACATCAGAAAATAAAATAATTTCATCTTTCACAGCATATTTTTTAGTTTTAACCATTAAAGGCGAGATTGCTTCATCGATGTCTAGTTTATGCCCTGCAGTTTCCAGTGTATAGAAAGGGCTTTGTACTATTTCGGCTTTGGGCAAGCCATCAGTCATCAAAGCGCGCGCAGCTTCCGCGTTGGAAGCCAGCCAGTTATGTACAAAGGATGCATTAAGGACCCAGAATTATGACACACGATCTAAACACGGATTGGCTGTTAAACATTTTGGTTTTAGAGTTATGGTCTATTTCAATATTGCCAGTTTTAGAGGAAGATTTGACGAGTGCAAGTGTTATAGGGTTTGTCTTGTTATGGATAGAAGACGGAGCTTTCAATCTGTTAATCTCGTTTGGACATAAATATGAAAAATATGTACCCAAGTATAATTAAACTCTTGAGCCTCACCTATTGACTTTCTATTATATCTCGAACGATTATATAACATGGCAAAAATGTTATTGTTAATAATTATGAAAACATGGCCCTCTTTACTAAAAGGCTCTCTCTCATCTGTCCTTATCTCTTCAAATAAAGATCAAAAGACCACAATTAAATTTGCCTGAAGCTGTACATTTTCCAAACCCCTGATTTATTGTAGTTTCAATTACACGACAAGTTATAAAAAAAAAGAAATTTCGAGAAAAAAACTCACAAAAGATCAAAAGACCAAAATCGTGTTAGATTTACAGTAGTAGATAGTTTCTCTGGTCCTTACCTTCACTCGAAGTCTTTTGTCGACCCAATCCTTCAATAGCGCCAGGGGCCCATCGATGCCTCCCATGCGAGTGAGCACATTTCTTGTCTTGAACTCTTTTCTCGGAACCAAACCTGAAAAAAAGATACTATGAACAAAATAATGTTAACCTTAGCTTGGTAGGTATACTTGAAGACTCTAACGGCTTAACCACGTGGAATACACTCAATAGTGACTAATGGAGCTATAATTTATACAGCTAAATTGTCAACAAACTGTAGGGGCCCAGCAGGGTCGAAGCCTACGATCCCAGTAACCAGGGCGAAGAAGCAACGAAGTGGGTTTTTAGTCAGTGAAGTCTTATGCTATCTCCCGCTTCCCCCAAGGCTGGCGATTAAATTATTTTTGCCTACCAATAAAAAACACCGTAAGCTCCATCATTTCATTGACAATTAAGCTTAGGCCGTCAAATTAATAGTATTAAATGCTCATAACCATCTAAACTGCTTACTTCTTGACCTCTTTTAAAATAATTTCGAAAAACTGCTAGAAACTCTTCCGTTGCTATTACTAAATTGAGCCAAGATTCTTAGGTGCTAAAATAAAAAAAAATTGAAAACACGTGATACCACTTAGCCAAATATTACCTACTAGCTTTTGTCCGCGGCTTCGCCCGCGTACATAAAATATAGGCTTTCTATTGTTGCTAAAATTTTTCCAATCGGACCAGTAGTTCCAGAGATTACCTCCTACAAACAAAAAAACAAACTTTACCTCTTTATTATATTAGTGTAGATTAATAACGACGAGAGACTAAAGCGTACATATTAGTGTATTACGATAACAATGTCGAAGAAAATGTCAACGCACTTGTTATCAGTCCGACACACATATGACACCTGTAAAAATATCGCACGGAGGTGACGTCACGCGATACTGCAGGCCCTGCGGACGGCGGCGCGTGCACTCACCCTCAGCTTGGTCAATGGCTGCTTGCCCTTAATTATGTCATTGGGGTATTATCAAGACGTAAGAGACGAGTGATCTCTTTGAACTCATTTACATACAAAACTATAGTTTTGACAACTGAAGAAGATTGAATGAAGACAGATAAATCATAAAAAAAAAAAATTGGAGCTGGTAAATCATCTACTTAACCCCACCTCCAAAAAATCTGACTAAACCCCACATAAGGTTCCTTATTGCGCTTCGCTTGCCAGAATAAGAATAGGGTCCTTTTCAGAAATTCCTATGGTCCTAACGGGTATCGAGACCTTATTATGCCTCTAAGATTTTGCTGACATCCCTTAGAGTGCGTAAGATTATTTGGAATCAGTCCTAGTAGTGAAAGGAAACTTTTCCTGACAGAATCCTTGGGTTAAAGACTTTGGAACCAAGGATTCTTTCAAGAGAAGATGTAGGCAAAGAATAAGGAAGGCTTTATCAAAATATTAACTTGGTAGGAGTAATAAGAATTGCGGACGAAGTGCTGACATAGCAACCACTGACATAGCAACAACTGACATTTCATATCATCAAAACAGTTTATATATTGTAACATTGTTTAATATTAAAATCTTATCAGACATATCTGCACAGGTTACATGCTGTGGAGTTGTGTGTGATGCATGACTATTAATGAACTTGCAAAAAGTTCCGCAGTAAAAATAGATGTGTTATCAGCCCACAGGTAATAACAGCTAGTTTTAACAAGTATTTATGAAACTGAATGTGACTATTACGATGTATTGATAAACGCTTCTAAATATAGACTCTATCTAAATGAAATCAAGAGCGGCTACGCGAAACAGGTTTCTCATTAGAATCGTGTTAGAAGTGAGATGATTACTATCGATACATAGAAATTAGTCGAATCGCGAGTTTACAACCGATAAAATTTTACAAGCACGTGATTATGGATTTTATTAATTAATAGTCATTTTGATACTTGGTTAGCTATTAATTGTGAATGTCGAGGCGTTAATTGGAACCGACCTTTACTATGACATAAAAGCCCTGCACTCCGCAGCCTGCATACAGGACTAGTTAGTTCTATTGCCGGCAATCATGCAATGCAAGCAATAAACAAACGCTGTCCCTCGTAGCAGCAAAAGAACATTATAAAAACGAAAACAAATAAAAAAAAACTAAAAACTAAACAAAATCCATTAACCAAACTCATCAATGCGTCAACAACAGATTAAAAAAACCGTAAACTATCAACAAATGTATGCAGCGTCGGCGTCGGAGGTACCAGGACGGCATGGCTCGCGAGCGGTCGCCGATCGCGAATTACTTTCACTCCACTATCCCCGGGCGCTGACCGCGCGGCCGGGGTCGTCGCCCGCAACCGAGCGCGGGAAACGCCACCCGCCATCGCGCCATTCAGAAAAGCGCGCCATGTTTACACAGATGCGCGCCGAAACGCGTGCCGTTGCATCACTTCCGTTTGCGTTCCGTTCCGCCGCTTATTGGCGACGTACCGATTTACTTTTATGCGTTTAACACAATTATTTGCTTACGCAATCTGTCTGTGCGGTACTACGATTTTACGCATATGCTTTAATCTTAATCATTTGCGTTTATAAAGGGATTGAAGATGGTCAGGCTCAGTAGGTACGAAACATAAATTGAATTGTCTCTTACTGTTCCAAGACAAAACTCTTCTGGATAGACGGAAGTCCAGAGGTTTTAATGTTTTTTTTTTTTTAAGTTTGTCTTAAGTATACAATGCAGTGCCTAATTACGTCAGTAAAACAACACAGATTTGTTAGTGACGATAACAGTGAGGCTAGAACCGCCGGAGTCGCCCTGCCGCGCACGCGCAGCCCGCCGGCTTAGCGTGATAGATAACAGAGCACGCAACTATTCGTTATCTCCTTTTATAATTCGTAAACAGTGTAATACACGTAATTGCTTTCTTTGGTTTCTAATGAAAAATATTATCCATCTTTGCAAATCTTCATTTATTTTCCATTACAAGTTTTTTTAATAACATAGACTAGTTTTTGATTGCGATTCCACTTGATGGTTAGCAGTGATGCAATGCAACCGTTGATGGTGAAGAGCGCTAGTTTATTTATGAAGAGCCTATTCACTCTAGCCTTGAAGTCACCTAAATTGTAATCGGACGGGAAGACCGCAGCAGGCAAATTATTCCAATCTTTTGATGCACGCGGTAAAGATGACAAGGCAATATGCGTTCGGTCTGTAGAGGTGTCAAGAAACATTTAATATAATATTTTTTGCGAAAATCTCAAAAACTATTGAAGGGATTTCCATAAAGCTTTCATCAATACAGAGTGATTCATGAAAAATATTATATATAGTAACAGAAAGTTACGAATATCTATTATTTTTAAAACCCATGTAAAGCTAGGGCGAAAAGTGAGTATGTAAACAAAAAAAATTAAAGGCAAAATCTAAATAAAATGCTTTCTTGCTAACAAGAACTTCTAGGGTTTATCAAAGAAAACGAAAGATCAAGGGTTAGTGGCTTAGTAGGTAGCATCCAATGGTTGTGAACATCTTGACAAGACTAATTCAATCCATAAAAAATAATTGCCTAAAATATGAATTGAAACGTCTTCAGTCAGTCATAACATACAATCTTAATATTTTTATTGTGTCTTATCTCGGATGACACAATTGTTTATCGGCATTTCTGAGCAAGCTTCGTAAAAATAATTTCGACTGGCAACACAACTTCTCAAGATAATATTTCATCAGTCTAACAGGGTTGCTATATTATAAAATAATAATTTAGCGATCCTGTCTCAGGAATATCGTTGTAAATTATTATTAAAAGACTTATGAAGTATTCTAGAAAATATTTTATTAAAGTTGAGATAAGGTTACAAAGCGGAGCGAAGGCGCAGTCCTTTGAAACTAACAGCGTGTTAAAGATCAAAGTAATAACTGATAAAATAATTGGGATTCCTGTTTAATATTCGGAACTTGTTACTGAGTACATACACTGTAACTAGTAACAAAATCTCCATGTGTTTCGAAGGAAAAACTTTAAAGTTCATGTGCGCTAAAATCAAGTGTCTGAAAACCCAAGATTCTAATAGCTTTCGCAATATGAGTTTTGGATAATTATTTTTTGTCAAGAGTCCTGATAGAAGGGACAGTAGATGGAAATAGACCCAGAGGCAGGAGTCCAATACGTTAGTCAGGTCAAATGGAGAGCAGAATATGCGACGCCATTCACATCATCATCAAGAAAGGACAATATAGCAAAATATAGACCAAAAGAAAGTTATTAGTCGAGGTCACGACCCCCAGCATTGAGGATAAACGACGCCAGGAGGAAGAGGAATACTGATAGAACTTATTTGAAAAGCTGTAATATCAAATTACCGTACCGTTTTTTAGTTTAGATTCAAGCATTACTCAGCACGCATGAAATCTATTTCGTTTGCGGTTTGCTGATCCCGCTTCAATACATGCCAGCCAATTTTCGCCGGGTCGGCAGTCCAGTGCCAACAGCCCCAGGCGCAAAATCTCTGGATGGCATGTCAACGACCGAGACTCCAGGCCGAGTGAGACGGCGAACGCCACTCATGTGGAAAGCGGTTATGCAACAATCGTACACGCGAAAGTCTAGCCAACGATGTTACGTTCGCGACGATGCATCTAGATGAACGCATTGCGATTTATTCAGATATTCTCGACAATCGTAACGATCTGTCGGTCTTGTGATGGAGCGATTGGCTGTGAACGCTCTTTTTTGTTGAAAACATATCTCATCTGAGATGAAATACAAATGACTTTGCGAATAACCGTGGTTTTCCATTTCATGAATGCGTTTTTTAACTTTTAGTTAGATGCATAAATATTTAGGAATTCTCGATGTCTTTGCACATAATATATATAAGACTAGCTTCAGTCAACGGCTTCGCCCGTTTCCCTAAGCGATAAAGTAGCATTATATTAGTGAAATTATGTTTTTAAATCCGTCTAGTAGTAATAAGCTTGTTTATTAAGTACAAAAAAAATAATACAAAAATACGTATCTTTCCGCCTTATAATATTAATATAAATTTGATCCGTGGATATCTAAGCATTGTGATGAATAGATTAATTCAGTAATTTCCAAAAATTAACATTACATTTAAAAGAGCGTATTAGTTAAAACAAAGTTAATTCTTAGCTACATTCAAACCCATGTTAGTCTGCTTTCGAACAAGCACTTTCTTAGATAGACTCAATAGATGTAAATGCGCACGATTGTTCAGACCGTGTTTCAGTATTGCAAAACAATATGGCGACCGCAATAATTATACTCTAGAATCTACCATTACGCTTATATTAGGCTTAACGATTGCACAAAAGTAGCCGATAATAGAAGTGAACAAGGAGTTTACAAGCCAGCTGTGTTTAATCTATGGTCCACTCTACCGTCACTTTCCACCACCATTTTTGTCGATTTGGCGGGAAAATAATTGTTAATGTTAACACGCGATCGCGTGTTTCGGCCCTATGTGGTTTGTTCATTAAAAATATTTTAAGTTTCATAATTTACGCACAAGTGTGCTTATATCGCGAATTTGACACAGAAATTACCATGGTTTATCTTTATTGTTTTGGTAAATGTAATTACGTAGGTATTATTATAATTATTTGAGCTTAAAATTGGAACAGACCGATAGCTGAGAACCTCATTATTGTGGTATTGCCCAGAAAAGATGATAGCCCTCTTTACACGTAGTAGCAAAAATACAACACAATCTCTGAAAAGACCAAAAACACAGCATACGCTTCTAAAATCGGATCTTTATTGTTTGTTTGGCTTTATTTTTGAAGGCTATTAAATAATCATCAGGTACGTTCGAATAAAAACGAAGCCATTCCACCCTAAAACAGATTCGCAACATAATAGGTTGCCGCGGAAAACCGGCTGACGTAACCAAACCGCTCGTTCTAAGCCAAAACAAATTGTGGATAAAAAAAAAAGTTTATATAAGCAAGGCCGGCGGGGCAGCGGGTCACGGGCGCTATGCAAATGAGCTGATGCCATTGTTGATAGCGAGTCATTGACTAGGCGGACCTGGATACGTTACGTCCATTCACGGTAATAAAAGGATTTTTATTATGGATTTTATTGGTGCTTGATGCTACTTCGTTGCGGAAAGACTACGAGGACCAGTTTCGGAATATGATTTTAATCTGAAACACAACTCATCTAAGATTTAAAATATAGTGTTTTTTTGCGGATGTTTACGACTAAGACTAAGCTTCTGCAGAAGTAGACTGAGTTGCAGGCCGTGGGTTCAAACCCAGCCCGGCGCATTACTTTGTGTAATTTATTGCTCTCAAAACGGTGAAGGAAAACATCGTGAGGAAAGCGGCTTGTCCTAGAACCAAACATTCGAAGACCAACCCGCACTGCACACACGTGGTGTATTACGGCCCATTTCCTCTCCTTTAGAAGCCTAAGACCCAGCAGAGGGAACATTATAAGGCTGATCTAGTGCTAGACTAATTTATTATTTGTAAGACACGGTCCAACATTACTGATTAGCTCACAGCAATGCGAAAAGCTATGTAGGGTCATTCGTTATTTACGACTCGGCTGCAAGATGCGTGAGATGTCAAAGTTATACGTGGATTAAAATAACGACTTAATAGTTTGAAATATAGCTTAAAGGATTCTCCGCTAAGCGTCCCCTCGTTATGTTAACTTTGACTTTGATTAATGTTTCCAAAGAAATTTTTAAAGTTCAATCATACCATGGTATCTTAGACCCAATGATAGATTAGTAGACTCAATTATTTTATTATTTGTCTCAACAAAAATACCTTTACAAAAATCGCAAATAAAAATTACTATAGAATTTTTCACCTTTTCCCCTTTTTTTTCAAGATATTTTCACTTTCCAGAATCAGGTGGAAGGGGAAACTGTCAAATATCAATTAAGCAGGCACATACAGAAATATGACGTCACTGCCATTAGGTTGCGTGTGCTCAAAAGAGATAGCGAGATAATCCCACCACGCGCCCACTCTTCCTCAAATCAATTTGGAAAGCTAATTGCTGTTTCATTTATAAATGAATTTTGATACAGTTTTTAGAAAAACGATATTTAGTGTTATATATTGTAAAATAAGCACAGGGCAATACTCAATGTTTCAACCTAGCTTTTTCCTGTCAAGGTCTGCTCCCAGTCAGTCTACACCCTATCAGTACACACCTAGACTAACTGTCGATTAGACTCCAAAACGCAATGCATCCCGCCAGCATAGCCAAGTTAGCCCCTAGAAACGATCTTATCTTGGCTAGGGACCCTGGTTTCTTTTTGAAGTGGACATTAACCAGTGACTTCTTCCCATCGCTTTAGGGACTTTTACTGACACACTTGCATCCTTCAGTTAACTTTAGCGGTTTTTCGAACCTTTTTAGTGATTGACTGCAATCCCACTTGATAGTAAGCAGTGATGCTAATCCAGTGGAATGCTTCCTAGTAAGATAGGAGATTAATAAGGAGGATAGGATAATCATATTAAAGAAAAGAATTCAGGCACGCAGTTCAATAAATGATTTCCCAATTACGATCACACATTTCTATCAAATCATTTTCTACGTCCTTCGTTTCCGATCCCCAGATCGAACCTTGATCCTCAAATGCTTGAAGTCCCACAACTGCCTGGGTGGGCTGCGTAGCTTATCCCGGGGTAGGCCGGGCGGCGTGGTGCGGGGAGGGCGGGGTCGTCGGCCGCGGTTGACATAGAACCGCGTGCAATGAACGCACGGCCTAGACTGACCTCGCGGCGACCTGGCGCTCCATGTGACGACAGATGAGTCCATGACGATGACACTTGTGGAGACATGCCTGACAAGTTCAGGGTTCATTGTAGGAGCCATTTGCTGGATATTGGTATTCCAGGAGCATTTAATGATTTTATCTAAATACATGAGAAACTGACGAAGCGAGCACTAATAAAGAAGAAAAATGTACCGCCTAAGGGGATGAAACGTGGGTCATAAGTTTGTATAGAGAAACTTACTTACACGCAGAAAGCTAGTTTAGCCATAAGATTCAATTTGTGAAAATACAGATTCATCTAGCAAACAAAAGCATTGTAAATTCGAACTTTTAACAACTACAAAACCTACACTTGACAAAAAGTTAGGTACTTTGTATCAAATTCAAAGAATTATGTCCATCTAAAAAAACTTAATTGTAATTCATATCAACATTGTTAAAATGTAATTAAACATAACATTAATGTGATTGTTGCCGCAATCATTGCTTTGTAAATTATTATTGTTTTAGTTCTTGAATATGGTAACACATACAGGCCTGGTAACAAAAAGTCTGTTCAATTTAATCTGTTGCTACATCTCATATCAAAATAAATGCTCTTTCATGTCAATATTTTGGAGAATCAATTACTTACAGCACAAGATATTGATAAAAGATTTACTAATCAATCTAAATAATTATTAATTTAATGTTATTTTGTAAAGTAGTATCTTTCTTATCAATTTTTTTTTTATGTATAAAGACTGGTGTTTGGTTGCAATCCCACTTGATGGTAAACTGTGATGCAATTGCTGATGATGAAATTCACAAATTTTTAAGTCTATTCTGCCTTGAAGACACTAAAATTATAATTGAACGAGAAGATTTGTTGTCCTTCGATGTATGTGGTACATCTGATAAGGAGCCTCATTTAATTGTTAAGTCTATAAATTTTGGTTGTATCTTGGTCTATTACCTATTGGCTGCTGCCGGCATCTTTGTGAGTCAGTAAATTATCCTTAGAAAGCATATTCCCAGGATAAAAAGTATACTTTGGGCTAAATATTTGAGGCTTTGGGCTATATTTATAGCAAGTTTCATCGAAATACCATCAGCTTTTCTTTTAATGTGGAGAAATATCGAACACACAAACTTGTGACTTGAAAATGATCTGATGGAGAAACTTTCCTGAGTGTGAAACTGCTCACCTTTAGAACAATAGAAGAAATATTTGTTTGTTGATTAATTAATTAAGAACTACAATTAATTCATATTATCCAATTATATTGCTATATTTAGCTAAGTATATTAATAATGAACATTATTGTGTAGAAAAAAAATATATTTCTGATACAATGTTTTTCTTTTAAGCTTTTCTTTCACCGGGTAGTCAAATCTTACCAACTAATTAAATATCTAGACATCAAAATTAGCGACGCTTGTATATAAAATTAGAGTAATCAATTCTCAAAATAAATGTAACTTATAATAAATGAATTGAAAAATCCAATTGTAATGATTACATGCACATTCTGCTTCACAACTCCTACAAACAAGCTATTAGCATAAGTTTTAAGCGTATCTGTAATATAATTAAGTTTATCTACTTCCACTTCGGTGTCAACTAGATTTAAATAAAAACATAACCTCTAAATCTTACCACCATATTGTGCGAACCGCTGCTTATTCTTCTCTTGTAACAATGTCTCCTCTTCAATTCTTTTTCTTTCTTTCTCTTGCTCTCTCTTTATCACCAGCTCTGTCTTACCAACAGGAATTATCTCAAGTTGTTTCTTCTGTGCGTTTTCAAATTGAGTAATGTTTTCATACAATGGAGCGGATTCCACAGGAACCTTTACTTTGTTAGAGTACAAAGCCTTCAAAGGATTGTAGCTTGAGCTACACGCGCTCACTTCGGACTCAGAAGTAGAAGAAGAATCAGAATTATTATCCGCCGACATCGCAAAAATTTAGCAAAACAATAACATTGACCGACAGAACCGGCTGACATACCGAGTGCCACAGATTATACAGCTGTCAATGTCATGAGGTATACGATACGTTTAGTTTCACGCATTTATAGAAAATGTTGATTTTGTTAAATATAAATGTCGAACATTTATTTATCACTATCATTGTTTTATGCATTTGCTTGTTTTTTTTTTCAATTCATTTGGAGGCATTCGTTAATTATTTCAATTTGAAATGGCTAAACTAATAAATCTATAATAGTTCGATTTATACGGAAATCGTTTTGGAAACAGTAATTAAATTACCTCGAAGTAAATTATTATAATTGCACATTTTTTATTGACATTGCAGTCATATTGATCGCGTGGTACAATGCTGAAGGTTCTTCCTTAAACTGCAACAATTCAGTTATAATTACATATCGTATTAGTAAAAGAAACCAACTTACTAAGTTGCAGGTACTTTATGTAGGTACCTAACTTCGTACTGTATTTACCTATAATAATATTACTAAGAATAATATGTTTATTTCATTAAATGCTATTTTACTACATTAAAACAAACAACAGGTTGTGTAAACAAGATAAGTATTAGTAAGATGTTAGCTCGTCGCAATTACGCCAACTCAATGCAAGGTCCTCAGAGCTATATGCAATAGGAAGTAAATGATTCAAGGTTGCGTCTCACTGAAGTCTATAAATCTTTCAATAGGCTATTTATACAGGAAAATTTATTAGTAAATTGCCATAAAAAGGAAAAAAATATACTTATGTGCGAACTTGTAACACCTTACATGAAAATAGGTAATAAATGAACTATTTTTAATATTATGTTAGATAAAGACTGTAGGTAAGTACATAAAACATTTAGTTTAACCGAGATCAATTTGTGTGAGCTCACCACTATGAAAAAAATATACAGTTAATGTAGCAGATTAAAAAAACTTCGTCTACTCGACACTAGATAGCGCTGTACTTCATCTCTATTATTCCTTTTATTAGTGCAATGGTTTACTAGTTTCCTTTGTGAAAATTTGCGAACATTGATAGCACTACATAAAATGACATATACCTAAACATCCAGTAATTTCAACGTAACTAACTTTCGTAGGTATTTGAAGTATGACTGTCCCTCTAATTTAATCCTATGATTAAATCAAAGTAGTGTCTATTTGTTCGCTGTTGCCTATTAGTTTGCTACCTACTTATAAATAGGAGACTACGTGCTATGAATAATGCAACGTTAGTAATCTTCTTTCCGATACACATATGTATGCAAATATATTTAAAAAAATATATAAATATATTTTCAGAAAGCAAACGCAAATGAATGCTATAAAAAAATTATAACTTTGATTCGTATGTAAGTTAGACGGATTTTTGAACGAACAGAAAGAGTTTTTAAATTTCAGATCACAATCAGCAACTTTTACATTTTTAGCTAGATAAAATCTAACAAACACTTAAACGTAATCACTGCTAAGAAATTAATTATTCTGGAAACAAAATCGTCGGACGAAGAAAGCGGTATAAGGAAGCGTTTAGAAAAGAAAAGTAATTCTTTTTGCTTCACACACGACAATTATAGTGAAAGACTGAGCTAGCATTGTTCACTTTTTTCAAACGGCGCGCGTTGATTGGCTGCATTTCTTTGTTTTGCGGCGCGCGCAGTCTTCCGTGCATTGTGAGCTCAGCATAATATGATTACGAGAACGTCTTATGTTTGTTACGTTAATAACTTTTTCTTTGTTTTCTTTTAATAGCCGAGCGTTTAGAAGTATTTTACTTAATAGTCGATGTTTCTTAGCTGGGCTAGAGGACGTCCACAGTAGCCCTTTTAAGGATCGGTCTTGAGCTTCATGCTTCACCTCGCTTCTTCTTCCAATGCACGTTGCTTCTGCTGACATGGTGCATCACCAGGTTTGCCGGAAATTATCAAGCTTTCTTTTTCTTTGAGGATTCCAATCTATCACCGGCATATTATTCGCATACTTTTGAAACATGTGACCATCCTACCCGCCCTAGATAATCTCAAGATGATCTCGAGCATAAACCTCAAACATACATAGGTAGAATTAACACTGATTTTTTTTCTGTATGTCAGGATAATGCGTTTTACTAAACTACTGCACTAATAATTCTCCAGTGAATATTTATGTAGAACTTTAAGTGTGATTTATTTTTCTTCAAAACTGCACTTTTTAAGCCCGCAAAGATACCACTAATCTCATTAAAAGTGTTATCGTAGAAGAATAATGATTAGTTAGGTGACGCCCGAAATAGCCGAGTAGTGTAAGTTCGTTGACTGGCACATACGTCACGACACCAGATTAGATTTATTGTACTATACGCTACACGTGATGCGCAAACGATCCGCGAATGATTTATTAATCTGCTGTACCTATACTTTAAATAGGTCAAATACTGTCTGTCTCAAATATATCAAGAATTTAATTAGTTAAATAATTTAAGTGTTTCTCTTCTCTAAGTTTAATACTTAATTGTTTGTTTTTTATTCATAAAATAGCGACGCGCCCCAGCTTCGCACGGGTACTGATATTGAATATTATTGAGCATTTATTATACACATAAACCTTCCTCTTGAATCACTCTATCTTTTAAAAAAAAACCGCATCAAAATCCATTGCGTACTTTTAAAGATCTAAGCATACATAGGATCTAAGCAACTTTGTTTTATACTATGTAATGATAAATAAATTAACTTTTCTAATGTTTATATTTCCAGAGCGCGGTGAGCGTGTGCGCAAGAGGGTGAGCGCCGCGCTGCCTCTATGCTGTATCGACGCAGATTTGACATTCACCGGGACGTCGCCAGGTGATCTCGGTGCATCGCCGCCGTCAAACTTAGAACACTATAATATTAAATCCAGCTGAAAAAAGAAAAAAAATCCACTTAACCTGAAATTTAGATGTAACCGAAATTTTTTACTACACTTGCAGACCAGCGCCATCTTGTGGCGAGTAGAAAAAATAGTAATCTATTAAAGCTTAACATAAGCAATATCTTATCATTTTATAAAAGAATTGCTGTAAAGCATTGGCTAACTTGATTCTTTAATCTTTTTATGCTGTTTTTTTTTTAAATTAGATAAAATCATTCCCAACCCTTGGCTTTTTAAAAATTCCTTTTTTGAAACTTACTAACATGCACTAACGACCCCTTCTTATGTATGTTACTCTATCAAAAATTTTAATAATTCTATTTACGAACAGTGTTAAGACGTGAAAGCCTACGCTCGTAATCTTAACAGGTCGCTGCTGAAGAGAAGTGGATTACGAGGAGTGAGGTAACCTGGCCGGGAGGAGAACAAGCAAGCCGAACAAGCAGAGCCATCTGTCGTCCAGCGGCAACAACAAACAAACCGATATGTGTTCCCCCGCAACTAAGTACCTAAAATTCGCGTAATACCTACATCGAATAATGTACGTTCCGTCCAAGAAGCTGCCAAACATTTTGAACGAATTTATTAGTGTAAATACATTTTTGGACTATTTATATTTGTGTATAGTTCGCGAGTGCTCGCGTGTGTAAGAGTGGTGTGAAAACGCCACCTAGTGTTAACCGTGATAAAGGTGGCGGGGACGCATGCGCCATCGGGACAGGCGCTGGCGATGCCATTTATTGAAGACGAATGGTGGTCCGCCGAGAATGAAGGCAGGATGGTTGATCTCTCCAATTGCCTGCAGGTAATACACTCCAAGTTACACTTTGTAATGTGATAAACTCATCAAGTTACCTTTGTAGTATTCACGACACTCAAAATTGAAAATAATCCAGAAGATCAAGATAAAAAGACATGCAGCACTGTTTAGACTTATATTTCATTTATTACATGTATCACTTCCAACATTAGTGCATAACTAGACTAACAAAACTTATAAAACCTCGTAATTTTACTGTCAAATAATCTCAATCATCTCAATACATGACACAAATACCACACAAACTTCTTACAAACGAGAATGTGTACAAAAAACATGTGCTAGTTCCAGGACGCGGTAGTGGCAGCCGGCGGCCAAGCAGCCGCGCAATTGCAGCAGATGGCGACATCTCTGGGTGACCTCTCGCAGGCCGAGCTTACGAACATCGTCGGCGGACTGACGCTAGAGCCCGACACCGGCGAAGCGGCCGACCCCGATGACATCCTCAAGCAACTAGGAGAGACCGCTTTTGACAATTTCGAAACGTTTTTTACGGATCTAACAAATGCCACCGCGTCTTCTGTACCGCCTATTGAAATAAAGGTGAGATATATTTTCTAATGTCACTCTCAAACTCTTAAGTCCCAAAAATTACCATCACCTGCTATTCTGGTCTGTGTGCTCGCATCACCATCCGTGCCTTGAAAAGCTTGTTGGGCCGAGCAATCATTCTTGTAATGTTTAAACAGTCTTTAGTCATTACGGATAGAAGAGCTCTAATTTGGAAACTGTTTGAATCCCACGAAGTATCGTGTACCAGTTACTGGATAGTGGAGATGAGACAAACTCCATGTTACATTTTGATATTCAGTTCCATCCGATTAGACTAAAATGTGTGATGTATAATTTTACTTTAATAATTAATTGTTTTCAATTCCAGCAAGAAGAGAACAACAACATATCATCGCCAGCGTCCAGTAGCCAACATCAAGGCTATTACCAACAAAACAGTCAATTAGCACTGCCAAACAACGGCCAACAACGGTTACAACAACTGTTGAGATCGGGCACGAGTGCCATCAACAATGCCGTAACAAATAACATAAATAATGGGCGATATAACATCGCCTCCCAAAATCCATTGCTGGCTGAGAAGCTATCAGCGTCACCTAGCGGGATAAAGCAAGAACCAATCAGCTCGGATTACAACACGACGAGTATGAACTATGGCAGCGCCTCACCGATGCAGAGGATGCCGAGCGGGAAGCCGCAGGTGCATGATGCTGGTGGAGGTAAAGGTGAGTTTTATTACTTATTAGAATAAGGCTTGGGGGTGAAGTAGCAACATTTATGTTTAGTGACATCTAGCGATGAATAGCTGAACTACGATAAATAGACTCATCTTAGTGATTTTTATATACGTTAATAGATGGCAGCACTTGAGCAAAACAGTCATAGTTCTACAAATAGATCATAGATGTCGCTACTACACAAAGAAAAGTTGCAACGACTGATGCATTATTAGCTTCCTCCGTCTATGCAGTTTTCTCCTCACGATCAGAATCCACTTTCGATTTCCGCTCGAGGAAGTACCGGCAATTTTCCTTTCACGACTTGCCGCTTTTACCTCGACAAACGTTAAGGCAACGAGAAAGTTTTATAAAGCTAGGCGCTAAATAGCCAGTATTTCCACCTAATCCTACGTAATCTATTCTGTATAATCGATTATGGGAAGCGTATTGCGTTGGCACAGGTAGGTACATAAATCTATATAATCATATCTATTAAGTCAATCTAAATTAAATTTAAAATTAGATACCGTCAATAAATAATCGGGGTTTCGTGACTATGTTTGTTTGATTAAAGATTCAAGCAAATTTATAGGTATATATACTGTATCTGTTTAGATACTTCACTAAACGTAAACAATTTCGAAATGTCTTTTTATTTTTAAAAATTGTTTAGGTACCTAACATCGGTTTAGGCACAATAAATACCTAGCTATAATTGTAAAAATTTTTTGATTACTTTTTTTTTTTATTTAATAAGCACCGAATATAGGTACCTACATAATTGGATCAAAAAAAATGTTAGATTTTGATTACAATGAATATAGAGTTCTATGTTGCAACCTGTGGTGGCAACCAAAGTAAAAATTTAAGATTACCTATGGTATAAAAATTGAGAGTAATTCAATTTCGGAATGTGCCTGTCAAAATACTTACGTTTGAAATGGATGTAGATCGGCTTTAGATTTCTAGTTACCTAGAGTTTTCAAATAATTTCAAGCAATTTATCCATCAGTATTCAATAATTTCTTCGCAAGTATCTTATCTAACTAAACATTATTACTTGAGACATAAAATCTAGTCGGTAACTCGAGTCGACGAGATGTATCTCAGACGCAGTAGGTCAGTGGCGCCCCCACGCGGCCGGAAGCGAAAGCGACGCAAGCGCTGGACGGCACATCTAACCGCTTTCCCCGCCTAATATCTATCTGAAACTGCGTACATACTGTACATGGACATAGACGTGTAATGGGAAAGTTAATAATAAACTTCAAGTTACTTTATGATTCATAAAAATACAGACAAAAGTACTTATCGACTGCATTGGTACCTACTTAATATCAAAACGACTTAAAGTATAAAAAATATACAGTATTTCGTGATATCGAAGAGATAGGATAAGGTATCCAACTGCTATCATCAATTCAGTGATAAGCAAGAGACCTGGTCTATGGTTAGGGTAGTCCGTATCCAGGATGTTTCAACCTTCTAGCCCTTTCAATCCAAGTTTAATGTGGCCCATAGACCTTTTGTTGTCCAGATCGTCCAATGACTAGGTTAAGCTATTAAATAACTTTTTCCTTTTCAAATGGAAGCAGTGCCCGGGCCCCGGTGGCCGCTCGCGGTGCATATGCGAGCATACACCACTCTAGGTAATTATACTAAGATGTTTGTTTCTATTGTACATAACTTTTCGTATTGAATGCACAGACAGGTTCGTAATTATCACTTTCATATTTTACTGAAGGAAAGTTTATGAGAGTAGACGTGTGTTTAAGACACAAAACATGTCGTTAACTGCGGTACCCGGGCTATTCAGAAAACGGTATACCTAGCAACATTAAAAGGAAATCAATGTCTATGTGAAACGAAATTAAGTATCTAACAGTGTTTTTGTAAAACTAATTTATAAATTTATAACTAGCTCTTGTCCACGGCTTTTCGCCCGCGTACATAAAATATAGCCTATGTCACTCAGGAGTAAAGCAGCTTTCTATTGTTACTAAAATCTTTCCAATCGGACCAGTAGTTCCAGAGATTACCTCCTACAAACAAAAAAACAAAAAAATAAAAAAACAAACTTTACCTCTTTATTATATTAGTGTAGAAGTGTAGATGTAGATATCTAACGGTTTAGCTCACTTCCTATAGAAGTACTCGATTGCGATCAGGTAACTCTAGCTAATTCGAAACAGTAATTTTAGTTTTAATTATAAAAAAAAACAACTATTTTTTCGCTCTAGACTACGCAGCAACGGTGTGAATGCTATTAACCAAACGACAAAAAGTTTGTAAGTTTTTATCACTAAATAAAAAGAACTTTTTTGGTGGAACCGCCGCCGTTCAAGCACTTAGGGCTTCGCCCTGTGGGACCAAAGTTACAAGTGTAGTGCCGAATTAAGGAAGTTTCGCTTTTTTCCGTTAGAGACGGCCGAACTTTGAAGTGGATTTTTTGGCAAGAAAAAGCAAACTGCGACAGAATTGTTATAACTTATTCATAACTAGTTATGTCGACATTTTGAATTAAGTTAGCTGCGAGAATGTCCATTTTCGTGCAGAGCTGTATTTGTGTAGGTAGGTATATACTTTCCTGCAATATCTTCTACTTACGAACAAAAAAGTGAAAGAGGCGACATTACCGCGGAATGTCTGACAAAACAGATTGATTTATTCTATTATTGCCTGCATACAACGAATTATTAGTGGTTTCCTACTTCGCAACACATAAAATATGACAGTAGCCAACAACTTGTTGATTAAAAGCTACTTACCTTAAAGCCAAGTGGTGTCTTACACAATTTTTGTCTTCTTAGCGAAGATACATATATTCTATGGTTCCCTTTAACCTTAAAACCAAATCTTTATTGTTGCTTTTTGGGGTTAAGCAAAAACACTTGACATATCAACAGAATATAAGTACAGTAGATAAGCTTAGAATATAGATATCGCTAGGATTTCAATTGACTGAGTAGGTACTTTTCTTACTAAACCATAGTTTTTAGAAAAATAATACCTATCGATCACAAACTGATCGCTAGTGAAAATATAATTTATCGACTTAACGAATCACAACAATAATTATGCGGTTAACAAATTAATCATAAATACTTACTAATTTTCGCTTCTGAAAAACCAGAACAGAACCGATGTCTAGCCAACTCATTTCCACAAAATGGATTTCATAGCAAAAATAAATCTGAAACGACTTGTTTACTGTCGTTCCTTCCTTCCCTTCCAATACTAGTAAAACTCCATAAAACCTTGACACGAAAATTTTTTCAGAAGCGATCATCGTTTTAATTAAAATTGAGACATAATTGTGTGTGAACAGTAGGAAAACATCGGGAATGAATCATTTTATAATAATTAGTTGCTGGAGTATGTTCCTAGAACCTGATGTGGGGTACTAGGGCTCCATGTCAAGGTAGGAGTCGCGACAGTGCGGAGCTACGTGATGTCACCGCGAGGGGGCGGTGGAGTCACTCCCATGGCAAACGTTAAGGGTGCTTATTTTAATTATTATTGGCGATGGGAAGTAATTGAGTAGTCAACAACTTCCCAGGCATCCCTGTGCCGTGCTAAAATCAGAAACTTTATTACATTATTGTAAACCATTAAAAGGCACTTTTGAATTGTCAAAATGCAGTACTTATTCCGCTAGCGCTATTGGACCGATCTCGCGGTCCCAAGTTCCACCTATAATTCTTTGTTTGTAGATTTTTATGACCACAAGGAAAAAGGCATAAGAGTACAGCTAAAAAAAAAACTGTATTTATTTTATTTGTTTTCCCAAACACTACCTACTGTTAAAAAAAATCCATAAAGCCCCACGACTACCAACGTTTCCAAAGCGAGTCTAAAGTTAGGCTCTGCGAATTTTAGCGCTTGATAACTCTTAACAAAATAAATGGGTGGTTTAAACCAATAAATGGAATTTGCATTTTGCAGTGGTTATTGGTGTAAAAAAATTACTGTCATTAATATTTTTAAACCTTTATTTTTGTACGAGTTTTCAAGCGCTAAAATTCGCAGAGCTAACTTCAAACTCGCCAAAATCCGATGATCCGCCGTATTGTACATAATATACTTTCTATTTGACACAGTATAAATTATTCAACTTTCCTTAAAAAAGATATTATGATCCCGTGTCCTATTTTAGAAAGGAGCTTATAACACGGAGTGGGCGGACAAGCAACTGACCTAGCGCACTGCTCTTTCATAACAATTACAATAATAGGCACTCAGTTGATAACTTTCTTTATTCAACAACAACGTAAAGATATTATTCAACACTTATTTTTGTTTTGGTTATAAATACATTGATAATGTGACATTTGACTTTTCGGAAACGTTGGAAAAATAACAAATGAAGCGTTGTTATCTACCTAGTCGTAGATTAAGCCAGCGTGGGGGCTGTGGCTTGTTTTACAAAGGGGGCTACTGTTTATAAATGATAAAAGATTGGAACTGTACAAGAACTGGTCAAATTCGAGTTGGATTCACACTCCAAGTTATTTTTTTATGGTGTGTTAAAATCATCTAATGACGAATCCCGCCCTTACGCAGAGCAGGAAACATTGTCAGACTCTTACTGAGAAAACAACCCACCCTGTACCTACTTTGCCACATATACCAGGGCTAGAGCCTTCCTTTCAGACCTTAATCCTTGGCCCCAGTTGGTTTCGGTCCTTCACCAAGGGTTCCGTACAAACTTAATAATGTAAATGGTTTAATTCTCTAATCAAGTCTCGAAGGTTTTTCCGAATCGAAAAATGCTTTTTTTTTGTAACGTAAAACTACAAAAATTCAGTTTTTTTTTATTTATTCCTGCATTTTTACTATAAGGCCTTGCTTCATGACAAATTTCAGGGTTCTAGGACAACCCTATGCATTTTGATTCCCTTGACAGTGTCGAAACATACGTTTTTAGCGATTTAAATACGGGCATATCTTTTTTGTCACTAACTTAGAAGTTTGAATTTTTCACAGCTTTAAGAGCTTGTAGAATCGATACCTCCTCGCGTTCCCGAGATAAAGAGTCTTGACATACAGACAACAAAGTGATCCTATAAGGGTTCTTTCCTTTTCAGATACAGAACCCTAAAATACTTTAAGTTATTTTTCAAATAGGCACTTAGGTAGGGTCCATAGTTGCCTGCACAATGTGGAAAATCCGGAAGTGATAAAAATTCATATTACTTATTGCACAATTTTTGATCTATTGTACCTGATGGAAAGCGACGTTGTGTTCGATGATAGAGCACGCTTCCCTAGAAGTAACTTGTTCACTCTTGACTTAAACATTGTAGCCATTAGGACACAGGTATCCTGACTTGTTCTGGTCTGTGCAAGCGGGGCCCAAGTCGATGTACCTACTGAGCCCGTAGCATTTGCTAATATTTTCCTCCGTGTCTCATCTCACACACACTATGCTAAATACTAGATTGAGGTTTCGGTATCCTATCGTGATATCGTGATAAACACACAGTAGGTAGGTTTTTTATTTTATTTTTGGCTGATTATTTAAAAAAAAAGGAAAAATAATAATTTTAGTACTATATTTATTTTTGTTTACATAACTCGATATGATATAGGAAGATTTATGCTTTTATAAGTCTTCTCACCTTTGGTACCTTCCAAACTCCCAAATCACCCGAAATACCGTAAAGGAGGGTTACTTTGGCCCTTGGGTAAAAGTTGGGCTCAAGCTTATCAACCAATAGGAACATGAGAAAACACTGTTACTGTGATAGTTTTGGTTAATTAGCTTGAGTCAAAGTTATACCCCAGGGTCAATGTTACCCCAATTTACTCAGTACTGCATTGAATGTGATCTAGAATGTCGAAAGTCAGTAGGAAAACATTGGTAGAATCTGTAGCACCTCCCCGTCCACTGAATCTAGGTTATCGGCTGCTACCGTTCAGCGTTTCCTACTAATTCGCTTCCGACCTCGTGACACGGTATATTTGTACTCCGTTCCTTGGACGATAGGACGGTGAACTGAACAAGTGATTATGAGACACTAACTAGGTTATTTTTAGGGCCGATATACACAATGCATTACAGTGCCGCCCGTCCGTAGCAGTCCGTATTGTAGGTACAGGCAGCACCGCCGATTTTAGTGGCGCCTCGTCGCAATGCGGTTGTGTTTCAACCCTTAAAGTTTTAATATTTTTTTCTATTGTCTCTAAAATATTTGTAACATAGCGCATTTCATAATCATTTCATAAGCAAATCATAAAACCCTGGACTAACAGGAAACTAAGAATCTTTTATTAGTGCTCGAATAATTTATTGCTGAGCGGAATTTCTGGTGACCTGTAGGTACGACAGGTTTTTTACAAAAACCAATTCCTATTTCAGGCAGCAAACCTACTATAGTGCAGTATCTAGTTTTTCAATCACAAACATTGTTAATAGTCAAGAAAACCTATATTATTATAAAGCCAGAAAAGTTATTTTATAGGAAATTTTGATGATTTTTGACCTTAGAAAAACGCCTTATTTCGATGAACATGGCTCTTCAAATTAATTGAAGTACTAAGCAAGAAATGTCTAAACAAGAATATCTTTAAATATGCTACAACATATTATTCTCCCCTGTAACATCATTTTATCCAACGTCACAGTACACGTCTCACCTGACTCCTCCTCCGAGATAGCCTCAAACAACAACTCGTAATTACACGTCAAACAAACCTTACCTATGTACCCTCTTTTTTAAAATAACTCCAACTCAACTCTCAACAGAACTCATTACTGCGAATGTTGTCAGAGACCCGCGTACCTGTAGGTACCGTCTGCGAAACACTTCATGTACCTGTCTCTGTTTACTTTAACGAGCCTAAAAAGGTAATATTTCAAAAATAACTTAGTAGAAATATACAAGTATTTTATAAATACTAATGTATGGAAGAGCGGAGTCTCCTAATACAGGCTTCATACGCTTACTAGGAGGCATCACCACTGATGTAAAAAGAACTTGTAAATTCCAATAAAACCCATTTCATTTTTTCATCTCATTTTCTCATTGGTATGACTATGGCCTACTATTAGTGGTTTATTAGTACAATTTATTTCATCACCGCTTCTCTCTAAACGGTAAAGGAAAACATCGTGAGAAAACTAGCATGCTCCTTTTTAGGCATGTTCTTCATTTCCAAAAATATGATAACAACCAAACAACTTTGAACCCGCGTGGTTGACTTTATCCCATTACATTTCCATCGTTATAAGCCATAAGTTTAAAAAAATTACTACGCCTAAGCTAAAAGCGTAGTAGCCCAATATAGCATCAACCTGATAACGTTCCCACTGCTGAGACTCAGCCTCCTCTCTAGGAGAACGAATAGGCTGTTATCAAGCTCGCGGGCCCAGTGCGGGTTTGTGGATGTCACATATCTTCGAATTTTTGGATATTTCCCAAAAAACCCTAATGATCCTAAGGAATTCCTATGCCTTTAGATTCTGAGATACCCTCATGATCTACGCATTCTAGGGTTTTCACCGTGACCATTAAGGTTCCTGCAGGGCGTCCACTTTTTCTCGATTTTCCTCATTTCCATGATTGAGAGACACCTCTTGCCAACTTCCCACGACTATTTTTCTTGCTAGAAATGTCAGATTTCTATCAAAATCTGACTATTTTCGTCAACCGCATCCGCAATCCTGAGTGCACAGTGCAGTGCGTGCGTCACTCGTGCGTCGCGCGCCAGTGTGCGGGTTCAACCATGACCCCGTTTTCCCTGCGCGCAAACATTGTGCGTGTGTGCGTGGCGTGCGCACGGCGCGCCGCGCATGTGTGCGGCACATGTGCTTGTGTTATGTCACACGAGGCGCTGTGCGTCGCGTGCGCTCGCAGGTTGCTCTGCTTTCCTTGTTGTTTTGTGGCCAATACAAGGAATAAACAAAGGTAACAGATAATTCGTCGAACGTCTAATTAGTTGAGTTTTGCATTGACCCAATTTTGGTTCACACTCGGAAGCCATAAAAAAGGTCATTAATTACAAACGCCAATTAAATATGAAAAGATAAGTTACTTCCCGGCTCTACTTGTCAGTAATACCAACGTTTATCAATAAATAACGCTATTACGACAGAAATCGGAGTCTTTCTAGCCGTTCACTAGCAAGGACTGCTCCGTGCCACACAAGATCAGGGTACTTTGGGTGTCTGTTACAACTATTAAGAGCCGGACGTCCGCTGACCGCTGATTAATAACAAATCAATCGAAGTGGAGCATACTCCGCGCCGCGCACGTTTGTGTTGCGCAAGCGCACATCCGCGCGCCTCGCCTTGAGATCTGTTAGCGAACGGACTCGCTCAGATTTCGGATTTTTAGATCATAAGTGAGATGAAATTGGAATAGAGGGAATACCGGGGTAGAAAAACCCGTCGTGAGCAATTTAATTCTCCGAGAGTTGAGAGACCCTCTGCATATTGTCTTAATCAGTGTTTTACGATGTAGGTACAGTGTAATAATTAATTGATTGACTAAATTACTACTCTTGGAAGTCTAAAGTATTTCATCATCCATGATGTTATTGTATTGTAGCTCTAACAATAAAAGTTTTATTGTAAGGCAGGTTAAGCTAGGTTCTTGCATTTTCGGCAACATGCTCCTTTTATCTCACGAAATTAATAGTTTTAATATCTTATTGTTATTTTTTGTATAGTTAATATTCTGTAAGGTGTATTGTACAGCAAACATAATTCCAATAGTTGCATCATCTAGCAAGCAAAGGATAATGTGAAAGTGTACCCTGGCGCCCTGGAAAGAAAGCAAAGAAGGAACTGCTGTGGGTATTTAGTCAGAAAATGTCTGATACTATATCTTGTTATTGGCTGACAGTCCAACTTACTGTTCCTTATCAGTTTTTTTAGGCTGTAAGTCCTCCATGTTGCTTAAATAAATAAATAAGCCTCCGGCCCACCCACGGTCATGGAAATTGTCTTTTAATGATTTTATTGCCAAATAAAAATACTTAGACTAATCTTTAATCTGATGAAATTGACGTTTTTTTTTTAATAATTTAAACTAGTGTTTTGACTGCGATCTCACCTGACAGTAAGCAATGATGCAATCGTTAATAGTGAAGCGTACTATTTTACTAAACGACTACCTCTTTATTTTTTCAGTATTTTTTATTTTTTTTAATTGCTATAAACTACTGCTTGACTGCGATCCCACCTGATGGTAAGCAGTGATGCAATCGTTGATGGTAAGGCGCACTAGTTTATTAAGAACCTATGGTAACCCTATCAAAGTAATGCATAATGTCCATTTACAGTTTTGTGGTTTGACCTAATTCCATGAGGCGTTTCGTAAACAAACATAATTGGTTTGTTGCAAGTCTTAAAAATCCGCTTTAGGAGAGCCGTAGGCTTTAGGAACCCATGCTTTGTATAAGCTCACTGTTGCAACCCACGTGAGTTCTCACGCTATTGTGTGCCTGCCTTAGTTCCACCGATTTCATCTGTTTAGCTTTCAACCATTTATTTTTAAGTATCTGCGAACAAGGCTAGGATTTATCTTGGAGTACTAACCAACTAATAGAAGAATGTAGTGTATTAACTGACTCGGTTTAACGGCTAAAAATGGGGGTAGGGGTAGGAGGGTAAAAAATAGTGCTAGTTTCAGACCTACTAAATATACAAAAAAAATAACACAGTATTTATGTAAAACAGATTCCTTTAAACTATTAGATATATAACTAATAAGGCATTAAGTACGCATGTGTACAGTGTTTTACTAGGACATAAAGTTTTAAAAAAATAACTTGAACCTAACTTTTACGGATCCCTAATCTACTATAAGAAGTTTTTTACGAACTTTTTGTCAGGATTTACTAAATATAATAGGTTCTTAAAACATTCGTAGTGTTTTAATCAATAATTCAGTTTTCCTTCAATACTTAGGGGTCATCCATAAATCACGTTATACCAAATTCATGATTTTTTCATCATCTTGTCCTTGTCCCAGCTTATGAGACTAACCTCCCCGGTGAGACGTGATATTTTGCAATTAGACATCTAGAAATAATTAAACTGAAACAGTAGTTTCGAAATTAGTTTTCGAACTTGCCAACAAACCAATCAATCAAACTAAATAAACAATCAACCAATCAAACGTAAACCGTTGTCCTCGACAATTTAAACCCTAAATTAAATTTTAATGATTTAGTTTAATAGATAATTAGTTATAAATAAAAAATCCGCGTTTAAATACATACTAAACTAATATTGAATCTAATGAATTGCTTTCATTACAAAATTAGTCATTTAAAGGGCAAGAAGAATTTTAGAAACTTCTTTCACGTTCGTTTCAAGCAGAATGTTATACTTTACTACTGAATGACATAATTGTGCTAAATATTTTTACTTTCTGCTGTTCTCAGAAGCACTTATAAATTTTAAAATGTCGATACTTATGACACGTAACATGCAACATAATTTATTGATAAACCCTTATTCTGTCAAAAATAACAACATACAGACAGGCAAGTTTCCTTTAACAAAATGTTACATTAAGTGCACACTTCCTAATTACTGGCTGTATCTATTAAAGGATGCAATAAGTGTTAAACGTCTAATCAGTGCCCACTAATCACCGCTCAAGGTAGGAACCGGCGGCGGCGGCGGCGGCCCACTTCCATCCAACAGTTTTTATGAAACCGCGTCACTAAAGGAAAATCCAATGAGTTGTTATAAAATAATAACCGATTCCGGTAACGTTTACGAACCGAGTGTTCCCGGAATCCGACAGCGGCGCACATTTCACGAAGTTCCGAGCAACCCTGACCCAGAAATGGCGTGGACGTAAATAAACAGGCTCGCAGCGCTCTGGACTTATCTGCACGCGGCTAGACTGGAACACTGCAGCTGTAACACATAACAAACATTACTCAGTATATCTATACCCTACACATTAGACAAGTGCCTATCAATACTACATAATCTACAAAAGAACAGGTAAACACAAAAACCTGTTATTTATATCTACTATTTCGTTGGCGGAATGAAAAACTAAAATAAATGACAATCAATTTGCATACAAACCTGCAAAAAATTCCCAGAAAAGGGCACCTCTAAACGTACGTTTACTGAGCAAATTAAATTGCCCGTGACAACGAACGTTTAGGCTTCCATTAGCAAGACTAACTATTAGTTATAAACGCGTTCCTTTCTTCTGTGACGTCACGGCTGTCATCAGCCGGGCTCAACCTGCAGTTTCTGTGGGCCCCCATAGCATTAACCAGGGTATAATGAGTGCTAGGCAGTGGGAGGTACACACGCTCGCCGGAAACCACTGCCACTGTATTACCTTAATAGTTGGAGGTACAGTTTTGTACGCAAATGTTAGTGTTCCTAGAAAATATATTAGTTTTCTTATATCGCCTTTTACAGTGTATATTTATTATTATTTTAATTAGTATGTATTGTCCCACGGCTGGGCAAAGGCCTCCCTCCATCCTTCCAACCATCACGGTTTCTCGCTTCCTCTTTTCGATTCTTACAGGATAGTTAAATAAACTTAAATAGTTCTTTATTCCACTAAGTACTAGCAATTTTCATAAAAAACGTCTTTTTAATTGATTTACGCTAGTGCTTGACTACGATCCCACCTGATGGTAAGCAGTGATGCAATCGTTGATGGTTATTCGCGCTAGGCGCAATTAGAAATGAGAATCATTCATGCTCTTCTTCTCAATCTAATTATAAAATCTTGTTCCTTCATTCCTATCTTCTACTATTGTATCTTTAACCATAGCGGTCGCCTCTACGGTGTTGACCTTCTCTAAATGATGGGTCTACCCTATAATTTAAGGATAGGGAATTTCAAAATATCAATAGATTGAAATTATCAATGACCATTTCCCAATTTAGGATACTTAAATTCAATGAGCCATTCAGAAAATACAAAATGTCTTTTAAATAGTTGACTCTTGGCTAACTGAAGCTAGGAACTAGTTAGTTCTTCCCTATCGACCATGAGAACCCGAACTCGTTACATGAAGTAAACATATCAGAAATACCCAGTATTATAGCATCTATCTAGGCTATAGCTCTTACTCTGCCAAGGGCAACACCAAATAGATTATAACCACTCTCTCATAAATAACCCACATACTGAATGAGGTAATGCACAGAGGCGCTGGGCAGCGAGTGGCCGACTGTACACTTGAATCTAAGCACTCCTTGAGCCGGAGCGACAACCTGAATCGTGTCAATGACGAGCGACCACATACGCACACAGGCGCGCACGCGCACACACGGCCGCGTGCGCGTGCGCACAGGATCCTGCACAAGTGCACGCGACACCGTTCTCCTGGGCACCGGTTTGTTATTGCTAGCAAGGAGTTTGTTGCTATTTTATTTTATAGTCACAGTGTACGGAGATCTAAGAACGACTTAGGTAGAATCTATTTCATATTTATTTTAGTAATCTACTGTAAGATTTCGGTAACCAACCAAACAAACCAGCGTTAAGCAACTTGAAAAGTTACGTAGTTGTCACCATTATGTTAAACTGAGGTCATACCACGAGCTCTTATCGCGATCCATTTTACGATCTAAATTAAACTGTTGATGAGATGGGGTGGTACCTTAAAGTTTTGTTACTATTTTGGTACAATATATTTAATTCTATTCTACAGCTCCATTGTTTGTCCTTGCTCGCACGCCAGACATTTTAACACCTCACAGTAAGGCCCCTAGGCCCCCTAGACAAGTTACGATCGTTTCGTTAACGTCGAACGCTTTGAGTTGGCCTACGGTGGCCGGAAATCGAGATTAGAATCCCGGCGGCGTCTCAGGCGTGAGCGCTGTTGCCTTATGCGGTCGGTTTCCTCCTTTGGTAGCATTATTGCTTCGCAAAAAGAGGCGACCGCCTGCCACTCCTCCTTGCTTTGGACCATGGCCTCAACCAAGGCCTGGTGTACAGACAGACACCGGGCATTGGTTGATACCATGGGTTGATAATGATAATATTTTTCAGATCTCACCCATGACTCCTTGGTTCACTCATATAATTTTCCCTGTAGTTATATATTCCGTGTCCACGTGACTATTCCTGGTGCAGTCCTCGTTGCATAAGCATATGTCACGAAAGAGGCGCAGGCGCAAGGTTTCGCAAGCGCATTGCTAACTGGGACGCGTATGTTTAACGAATCGACACATAAATCATCCGGCTTAAGGAGAATACCTACAACATGATGATGATGGTATTTTTGGGAGGGTAGAGGTTTTATTGTGTTGACAGCTTCGACATTTATGTTGAACTGGGCCTGTTTGGAGCAGCCGTGGGGCAAACAACAATTATTATTGTACCTACTAAATAGTTTAAGTAATTTAACTTGTGGTTTATTATTGTGCTATTGGCACAGTCCTATGACTGTGCCAATAAATGTTATTTCTTTCTTCGTATGTTATTAGAGTGACACTCAGATCTAAGCTTTATTTCTATACAAGCTTCTGCCAGCGGCTTCCCCGTCTGAAAGTCGGTTTACTCCCTTTAAGGTGTTCTTTCGTAAAATCAGTTCCTAGCCGAGTAAGGCAAGGAAGGAACGGGTTTGATTATTTAGTCAGTAAGAGTCTGATACTGTTTCCTGGTCCTACCAAAGGCACCCCTATAGGGAATCTGCCAAATTTTAAGTTTGTAAGTGTCATATTTTCTGAGATTTCGTTTTTAATCAGTAAATGGTATTTCACTTTTATATAAATACTAGCTTTTGCCCGCGGCTTCGCCCGCGTGTGTTTGGGGTTTCCGGGATAAAAAGTAGCCTATGTGCTATTCCGGAGTGTATCCTATGCCTGTGCCAAATTTCATTCAAATCCATTCAGTAGTTTTTACGTGAAAGAGTAACAAACATCCATACATCCATACTTACAAACTTTCGCCTTTATAATAGTAGTAGGATAGATTATGAAAATAATGGGTTTCTTTTAAATTTCGCAATTCGTTCACAGCTATTCTCTCGTTTGAAATCATCCAATACCTTTTCCTTCTCTGAGTGGAGCTCGAGGGTTTGTCAAACTTTTACTGGATAATATCCACAATGTTCCTTCAGTTAGCCCCTTGCGAGAGCCACAGTAGCTCCTTGGGACATTCCGAAGCCCTAACAGACAGCACCCCTGTGGTCTGTTAATGACAATGTGCTCATCTCGAATTTAGCCATTAGAACTTCAACATATTTACCGGATGGAGGAAGTCTCAGACTCTTACGCAGTGAACCCCAACTCCTTCAGTTGCCTTTCACGTTTCAGGGTAACGGTAACTGTTTCTAACCATCTCATAGCCTCATAGAGATTTGTCTATATATGCTGGTGGCTTTTTCCTTTTCTTCGGGAATAGTGACTTGTTACTGTATTACCAATATGTTGATTGTTTATACTTAGAGAATATGCGGACTAAAGTAGAAAATCCTGCAAATTTCCGTTGAAAAGACCCTCAGACTCTAGACTGGTTTGATGTTGTACCTGGTCTGGGTACCTGCCCAATAGTTTCGAATTAGACCTATTATAAATATTATAAGCGCGTGGAGAACTCTAATTATACTTTGTTGTATTGTCTTTTAGTTCCTATGTAGCAACATAGATGTCGCTACAATCACTAATATTTCTGTGCATTTTCTAAGAGTTTGGTAAATAACCTATACGTAGTCATAAAATACATATTTAAATAGGTAAGCGGTAAGCCAGGTATGACAGGCTGTCGTCATCCATCAACGTAAAGTATAATGATACTCCCTTCGTATCTAACTATGGCTATTTTCATAGTTTTACATATTTTTTTTCCCATACATAAGCTGGGTTCGACTTCCAGTCTCATCATCATCAGCCAAAAGACTTCTACAGTCAGACATAGGCCTCCTCCAAATGTCGCCATAATGACCGGTTCTGTGCGTCTCGCATCCATAGGATTCCCGCGACCCTGATAGGTCATCAATCTACCTTGTGGGAGGCCTTCAAACGCTGCGTCTTCTGTTACATGGTCGTCACTACAGAACCTTTCGTTCTCATCGACCATCTACTGGTATTCTATAGCAATGTGCCCTGCCCAATATCACTAAGCTTGACGATATTTCGGAGTATGTCGCGTAGACTTCTAGGATGCAATTCAATACCAATAAAATTCGTCAAAGATTTAATATAAATTGATTCTTTCGCTTATTTATTAAGCCTAAAAACTTGTGAACTATAAGAAAGAAAGAAAGAAATATAATTTATTTGGTACAGCACAAGGCACAAACACAATAGTTCGGAAACACGTTAAAAATAAAAAAACAAAAGAAATATGTACCTTATTAAATATATTAAATTCAGAAGTGTCTTAACTTTACTAATTTAAATTGTACATGATGTGCACCGTTTTGTAGTTAGTTTATTTGAAATTAATATGAACTGCAGACGAGTAACGGCAAACTGAATAATATATGCAGTGATGCTTGACGTATCATACAATAATATACAATGAACTACATATTTGAATACGATTTAGATAACATTTAGAGCAGATACATTTAGGGCTATTTTAATATAATTAAAGGACGAAACACAACCGAGCGTTTTACTGGTTGTAATGTCGTACTGTAAGATAGCGAGTTCCCCGTGATGTTTTATTGTGGTCAAACGTAGTGTAGTGAACAGTGGTAGCCGAGTGGTAACGGCCCCTACTTACGAGTTGTAGGTTACGGGTTCAAACCCAGCTAGATGCATTACTTTGTGTAATTTATCACCACTGCTCTCAAAACGGTGAAGGAAAACATCGTGAGGAAGCCGGCATGTCCTAGAATCAAAAGTGCTCAGAAAGGTGACATCCAACAACCCGCACTGGGTTCGTGTAGTGGATTTTGGCCTATTCTCTCTCCTAGAGGTAAGGCCTGGATCCTAGCAGTGGGAACATTATAAATGCTGATGATGAGACGTCAAATTGCCATAAATAAAAAGTTATTGCTTATTTGTTATTTTGTGAAAAAGACATTTACAAGGCTCTTTTTTAAATAAATGACGAAGGAGATACTAGATACATCTAATTAATAAGGCTATAGAATTTACGCTGTGGTGCACACCACAATATTCTAGCGTCGGCGTCACTGCCGATTTTAGCGGCGCGGTGCGGTGCCGCAACTTGATTATATGTTTCTGCCTTAAGGGTCCTAATATCGACGAGATGCACTGACTATATAATATAATTATTGATGCCTATTTTACACCTATTTGTTTGCCATACAAATATTTGATCTGTGCGGGAATCAAACTTGTGACACGAAGCGCAACAGCTCAACCGCTCAACCGCTGAGCCAAACGTGCCGTATGATATAATCAGCCTAATAAAGTTGCCACTGCTGGAACTTGAGCTTAGTCTCTAGGAGAGGGGATGGGTTATAATCCACCACGCGGGCCCAGTTCGGTTTGGTGGTTGTCACATGTCTTATCTTCGAATTTTTGGTTCTAAGACATGCCATTGCAGTTTCTTCACGATCTTTTCCTTCACAATTTTTAGAGCAATTTAATAAATTACATAAAGTAATGCGCCGTTACCACTCGGCCACCACAGCTCTCGTACTGTCATATTCAATTCAACAATTGAATTACTTACTAGGTAAATATGTAAACAATACATTAGTAGGTAGTATACGTAATCGGAACACAGGGAGTCAGAACGTTTCCTCCTAATGCTTAACCATGTAGGCTTATATATTGGAACCTAAACCCAGCCATTTAGGTACTGAAGCCTCCAAACAGTATAACGGAAATCATACGCCCTAGGAAACATAGAGATAGCCTGCATGAGACCGAACCGAACGGACAGCCGGGGACCTAGACTGGTCTAGTACCTATTTCCGTACTATTTTGTAACTATTTCCTAGTGACTTTTACACAGTATTGTTGGCTAATAACTGGCTTAACGTGGCGACATCGTTACAGTTTTTTTTTAGATAATCCCGGCTTTTTACCTTATCCGGTATCTGATCGGTAAATCTTGGCTTATCTGCATAAATTGACAAAGAAGACTGCCATGTTATTTTTGACCAATTTAGAATATAAGTCCTGTTATACGGGGTGACTGATAATTAGTAACTGATACATATGATTGTTGTCATGATAACAAACAGTTGATACACATAACTTCACCTAACTGGTCAAAATCTACTGAACTTCCTGATCTTTTCGTGATTTCAGGTTTGGTCCCCTAGTAAAAGTAGTCTGATATCTACAATCATGTGTTTAAGTATCGGTCACAAATTACCAGTCAATAAAATAAAAAAAAACAAAATCTTTTTATTTCATATAGGCCTACATGGGCACTTATAAAACGTCAGAAGCTAGAGCACTGTCCCAAATTGTTCGTTTCCTATGGAGAAGAACCGGCAAGAAACTCCATGGTTACTCTTTTTTTAAAAAAAGGTAAACTCTGTATATGTAAGTGTCGGTATAAATATCATTTAACAACATAAATGTTAATCATATTGACGCCTCTATGAATCAACGGATTTGGACAGGAAGCCGTCCGCGTTGGTCTCGATTAGAACAAAGGAAATCGTTGGAACATAGGAAGGCGTTGGCGTTATTCAGAAAATAGGAATAGAAGACGTTGGCCAGGATTACAATATAAGAAGACATTTGATTTGATTTGAGAAGAGCATAGTATTTTTTAGAAAATAGGAACAAACTAGCGACCGGCCCCAGCTTCGCACGGGTGCAATGTTGATATTAGGTATGTATTATACATATAAACCTTCCTAATGAATCACTCTGTCTATTAAAAAAGCCGCATCAAAATCCGTTGCTTAGTTTTAAAGATTCAAGCATACATAGGGAGGAAGTGACTTTGTTTTATACTATGTAATGATTAGTCTAGATTAGATCATAGAAAGATATCAATCTGGATTAGAACATACAAAGCCTTTGACCTAGATCAGAATATAAATTGGGCTATTTTAAGATATCTACAGGAACATTTTCTTTTAGAATAGAACATAGGAAGACGTTAGCCTAAATTACAACATAGGAAGTCGAATGTCTGGATTAGAACTTAAGGAGACACTGGCTTGAATCAGGACATAGAAAGAATTGGCCTGTATTAGAACGTAGGTAGGAAGACGATGACTTGGATTAGAACACAGGAAAATGTTTGCTTTTGTTAGAAACAATGTAGTTGGATAGTGAAATTATTTTCGACATTAACGAAGGTGAATCCGCAAGCCAAAGCCAGTATATCTTGTTTATTGAAACATAATTGAATGGTGTCTTTGAAAAGGAGGAAAATTGTAATTTGTTTCCTGTTTTGTCTGTAGTCTTCTTCAATAGTACTTAGTCTGTAATGACTCACGTTACTATGTCCTGGTCTATACTTAGTCACAACAGGCTAAAAACTAAAAACTACGTAATAAATAGCACAGCATCGGGAAACCCCAGGTTTGACGGATAATAAACATTAAATAATATGATCTATTATTGTACTACTATTACGTATTAAAACGGATAAAATAAATCATTTTGCAGTAGGTATAATTATAAAACTGGCTAAGAGCGTGTTGGGTCACGCTTACTGTAGGATTCCGTAATTTGATGCCCGTCACAAATTTCTCACAATTTAACAGAACTCTTAAATATGCCCATGTATAAATTAGTAACCCAAATTAAATACCTATCCAACAATATAAATATCACAGGTTAGGGGAGGATGACAAAAAAATAACTTCCTACTTTACGTGTAGGGGAGGTAATCTAATAAAAGAAAAATTTCCACTTTTTATTTTAGCACTTTGTCGGCGTGATTGGTAAACATATTGGTACTAAATTTCAGTTTTCTAGTGCTAACGGTCGCTGAGATTATCCGCGGACGGACAGACAGACCGACTTGGCGAAACTATAAGGGTTCCTTGTTGACTACGGAACCCTAAAATCATTAATAGTGAATTGATATATCAGTTACAAAGTCCATGGTACCTAATGTGTGCTTGTGCGCTCGCTGCGACGTAATTGTAGACCAAAAATTAAATCGATTTTTTATCTCGGATCTTTATTACGTAGTATATATAGAACAAAGCCGCTTTCCATGAGTTGTCATGCGTTTCGATGCCTCCCACGTAAGTTGTTGTAACCCACAAAATGTCGATTTTGGGTTTTTTATGTAAAAGTGTCTAACTTTATCTATACTATCCTACAAAAAAACAAAAAGTCCAAAAAACCTATTATTTAAGGTACTTTTGAAACGTATAATGTTGTATATTTCGAACGATTCCAGCGTAGACTGTAGTATTTATTACTTGCAATGGTTTACAACGGGGAAAAGCGTACGCGCGCCCGTTGTATGTAACACATATCACAGATTACGCTGGAAATCGCTGCCAGTTGCACAGCTCACGTAATTTTTACGTCGTTAATTTAATATTCTAGTAATTACTATTCCGTTTAACCTTATCTTTAACTAACGTGATAACCTTTTAAAATATGGTATTGATCCCATACAACAATTTACGTCGATAATTTTCAAAATATTTTATGTTAAGTGATACATACAATATTTTACTTCGATGCTAGATATGTAAAAGTGAGTTGTAACATCACATACAACGATTTACGTCGCTATTCGTTTGAAATGAGTACGTTGTATATATTTTTCAAGGAGTGTTTTATGAATATCACTGGAGTCAGAGCCATCCTAGACAACCATTTTCATTGAATCTAAGAAGTTTTAAATGACTAAATTAACAGATGATGGCATATTCGTAATTTTGAACCCTAAAACTACAGATCATTTTCTCCTCATTAAACTTTAAACTGCTCACTTACTCGTATTTCATAGCTGTGTAGTATAATAACCATTTGGATTATGACTGTAATTGCCATTTTTGTTTATATTATATCATAATAATTATAGCTAATAACAACTTGGCAAAATGGGGGATTATAGACCCCGGTGACACACAGTGCGAGTGCGGTGTCTCTGACCAAACAATGGCCCACCTATTGGAGTGCTCAAAATGTCCCTACAAGTGCACGCTGGAAGACCTTAAGAATGCCAATGAAGCTGCTATAAATGTGGCAAGCTACTGGGCCCAAAAACTTTGAGGGAAGCGGAATCCATCGATTGGAGAAGAAGAAGAAGAATTATAGCTAGACTGTGCTGGGCAAAGGCCTCCCTCCATTCTTTCCAGTTATCTCAGTTTTTCGCTTTATCGTACCAATTCTCAAAGAAAGCATCCAGGTCGTGTCGAGTAAATGTGGGCCTGATTGCCTGTAAAGTACCGAAAGATTACAAGTGAGTTTTAGTCAATAAAAGCAACTTTTACTAATTAAAAGCCACCAGGACTTTCCTTCTTGTTCGTGTTTATTGCCAGTTTCCCAAATCATAAAACGTTGTTCGATACTTTTACCTTAGTCACCATCTGCATGTTTCTGCACTGTTGAACTCTTCAAGCTAAGTCCACTATCAGTTATTTGATTAAATGAAGTATCGTTTGATAAAGGTAATGAAAAAAATACACATTTAAAGACTACAGATTTTTCAAAAAGGACTAACAAAAACAAAGAAAACCTTTCTAGTAAAATATTAAAAACAGCCGGAAAACTGGTCTACTGAGTCTGCTGTAAGCACTATTTCAATAAATTAAACTAAAAAGACGACAAAGAAAACAATCGATGTATAATTATGGCTAATTTAGTTACAGGAGAGCCCAGCTTAGAATTTATGCTGATACTATTGCGAGACATAAGTAAATAAGATTAAATTGCCTGTTACCGTTACTGAAACTTCAAACTTCAGACGTGTGAAAACAACAGTTTTCCCATTTCTATAAGTGATTAAGTTCTTAATAAGGCATTAGTTAAATTTGATATACCAACAGCAATATTAATCCCCGATCAAAGAGATAATTATACTGTTAATAATAACAGCCTATGAAAAAGTCTGGGTCTGTCAAAACTATAGTTTGTGACTATTTCAAGAGCTTTTCAACTTCTTGCAAATTGAGTCAAATTATGCTTGACAAAATCCACAAATGTTATATTAGACAGAGGTTTCAACTTTTAGTGTATATAGTAATAATGTGTAGCTTTTGCCTAAAGGGTACACAGAGAAAGCGAAATCTGAAAGATAATAATATTGTGAAGATAAAAGGGGTACAAGTTGGTTCTGAAGATTCAATATTACTATAATGTTTTTTCGGACTGTAACGTGATGACCATTTCTTCTCGGTTGGGAAACAATGGCTATTTCTCCTTTTTTTTTAAATGCATATTACAGAATGAGCTTTAAGTAAAGTCACTTGGAAAGATGGAGAGGGGAAAGATAGATATAAAGTAAAGACTGTGGGAGAAGTTATATGAAAGAAAAGGGAGTCAGTGATAGCGAGACGGGTGATACGACAAAATGGAAGAATAAACTTGTTATACCGACTCCAAATAACATAGGATTAAAGCAGGAACATGTTAATTATTTACCTATTTTTAAATCTCACTCGGTTACTAGAATTTTCATAATCAAAATCTTAAAATACTTTTTTGATTTTTGATTATTTAAACTGTAATTAAATTTGATTAAAGAACGATGTAATTAATTCAAAGTATAATTTAAATCAAGAGAACACTTAAATTTTCAGTTTTATATATTTTTTAATTATTTTTAATCTTAATCTTTAATATTTTTCTAATCTTTAAAATATAGTTTGTTATTTTAAACTTTAAATCCTAAAACGCAAAATGTTGAAAACCAGTTTGAAAATATTCAACTTTTTTGAATTTCGGAAATGTATTAACAAAACAGTATTGTCCTAAACGAAATTAGGCTGAAAAAACCTGGTATTTATTTTATTATATCAATTAATGATACACATACCACACCCTTTTTTTATTTGTAGTCGACGTACATTGATGTAAGTATCATATATGATTAAAAACGGCTCTTATACTCCCGTGTATAATAATGTAAGTAATAGTTACAACATTTTGCAAGGACCTCATGTCGCGGTAAACAGTTGTAACAACAAAATCCAAGAAACTGTTAAAATTATAAAGTAATGACATATAGTAAACAATAACGTAATAAAAACTATACTCTCATACCGAATTTCATAAAGATTCTTTGAAAAATGTGGTTTGTATCGCAAAAAGAATCTTTAAAACGCTCTCCTGTAAAATTGCATTTTTGGGGTTACAACAACTTACGTGGGAGGCATCGGTTTGTTTATGCGTTAACTCCTCCTAAACTACGTAGTAGAGGCACCGTGATTTTCACTAATAAAAGAGCAATAAACAATGCAGGCATATACATATAAAAAATCACTTTGTGTATGTATTGTTGTATTTTTTTTTACTATTTTTTTTTTAACACTGGCTGAGTTCTCATTTGAGGACTATTTCACCTGATGGTAAGCGATGATCTGAACGACGATAGATTGCGGTTGTTTAGAAGAAATTTATTCATTCTTGACTTCAGGAAACACAGACTCTGGGAATTCCACTCCTTAGCAGTACTCTCAGCATTGTCAGCAAACAGTAGGGACCTAGCCGGGTCAAAGCCTACTGGGGCAATGGGGCAATGTGAAAACATTACACCCGGGCCCCGGAACGGAATACAGGTTGAGCAGTTTCGCAGTAAACACGTGACATACAAACCGACTCACTCTCACTTCATTCCATTAGTTGTTATTGAAAGTGAAACTCGTATTGTTTCACGAGTCGGCCCTGGAGCGAGGTATGCGCACTTGTGGCGCTATTGTCCTTATGTTCTGATAGCGGCCGATTAATTAGCGGTTACGGAGTAGGCAGCTATCTAGGTTGAATGTGGACAAATGAGATTTTTTTAAATCATTTATTTGCGTAAATAAGGCACAATAAACTGATTGAGTGTCAATAAGAGCCTTAAATATACAATAATAAATAAATAAAAAAGGTTTCGTGTGCCTTAAGGTGATAGGCGTGACGTGACACTACAACCAAAAAGAGATGTTTTTTTTTCATTAAAAAAAAGTTGTTCTATGTTGAGTCGGGCCTGGTCCTTACCGGATGGGCGGATCGAGCTATCCATTGCTCGTCGTCCGCTAACCTGCGCCTACAATGCCCGGAAATTGTCCTGCGACTCCTTTTTGTTAAAGAAGGAAATCATTAAGTATATGATTTCTTGTGTCCTAGGGTGTAGTGAGAGGTAGTGTCAGTTCCTTCAGTTGCCTTTTGACCTAAGATCACGAGTATTTGCCCTGCGACGACGTTCTATATTTGAGACCCTAACAATAGGTATGCTCATTTATTTCTCAGTTCAGTTTCAGATAATATTTTTTAAGTTTTCTGGTAGGTACTCCAATTGGTACCCCAAAAGTGAACACCATTTTCTTTACATTTCACGTCCATGTTCGGATCATTGTACTCAATCGGTTCAGTGCATTCGCAGCTAATTTGGTTGTGATGTCATGGAGCAGACAGACAGACGAGTGACCCTACAAGCATTCCATTTTTTCATTCGATCTTCGAAATCCTAAAACTGCCAAAAAAACTGGCAAAAATTGTTGTTTTGGTGTCAGTGGCGCCATCCCATAATGTGGTGCCATTAATATAATGCTCCTCGACGACTCTGGGTGTGTCATTAAATACCCCAAATGAACGGTATTTATCGCCTGTTTCTAAGGTTCCGTAGTGACGCCACCAAACCCAGAAAGAGGGTCGTTACGAGCCAGACGTTTTCCAAATATAGACCTCTTACATCAACAATTAGTAGAAATTCATAGCTAGAATATTATTTGATGGAATATTCCAGACTATTGTGAGTAAATATTTGTCTACATTCCAGCTAGCAGCAACGGTAGACAACGCTTCATCCAAATCATTTAAGCTAAAATTAACTGGATAGAGAAATTAGGAACTTTCTGAACTTGATCCCTCAATATATTAGCCACAATAATACGTACTTGTATTTACTAACTTTGGTCCTTGGGTACGGCAACAAACCTGAAATTTAGACAATAAGAACAACACTTGACAAAAGCACTAGTTTTTTAAATAATACCTATACTTAAACTAGCAATCCCACCTGATGGCAAGCAGGGATGCAATCGTTAATGGTGGGTGCACTAGTTTATTAAGATTCTATTCACTAGTCTTGAAGACACCTAAATTATAATCGGACGGCAAGACTGCAGCAAGCAAACTGTTTCAGTCCTTCGCGGTGTAAACGACGAGGCAAAAAGCTCTTACTACAACTATGCATACAAAAATCATATTATTTATATTAGAAACCATAAAATTTAAACTTTATAAAATAAAAATTCGGCGCGAGAGAAGAAGGTTTGGAAGGACTTGGGGAGGCCTTTGCCCAGCAGTGGGACAGTTAGGGCTAAAAAAAAATCAAATACAGAACCCAATGAATTTTATATGCACCTGTAACCTCGCCACGTGTAACTTAGCACTGATGCGTGGGCGCAGCTTTTTGCTCGTCACGGCTCATTGGTTAAGTCCGACCCCTGTCTCTGAGGCCACTAGTTAGGGGTGTCAAATACAAGTCGTTTGATTTTTTTTTTATATGGCAACTTGTTTTAAACATTACAGCGTCGTTCGAATTTAACGCTAATGAATTAGGGGAATTCTGACGCTGTTTCGGAATGCGTAGTATTTCAAATTTTGACAGTTCTCTGACGTATTTGTTTAGCGTTTAATGAGGTAGATATTGGAGTTCTTTTTTTGTCTTATAAAGTCGTTTACTAAAGTATATTGATAGCTAAGTCTTCTGTTTACATTGATTGTAAAGATTTTGGTTTAAAATAAATGTATTCTGAATGCCTGAGCAAGTTACAGAACGGATGTCCTGTAACTTGTTCAGGTTGGTCCACATCTACAGTTCAAATTTCATGATTGAAATTAATTTGTAAGTATTGGTCGCGGCATATAAGTTGAACTAAAATGGCGATCGACCTACAATGTGAAGTCTTTCCGTCATATTTTAATTTAGGTGTATTCAAGGGTAGAGTGAATAGGCTCTTAATAAACTCGTGAGCCATCAACGTTTGCATCACTGCTTACCATCAGATGGGATCGCAGTCAAGCACTAGTTTATAGCAATAAAAAAAGAGTGATTTGACTACAAGTTAAAATGATGCAACCCAGAGTTTCAATAAGACTGATCAGTAACAAGGGTGTATGGTTTCCTGAGTCATCAGCATATCCTGAGAAATCCCGACTTGGCTCATGTCTTCTAGTCATCGTTTAACATGGGCCCATTAATATTCCCGTCAATTATGTGTTATATGACACATCGGCTGTCCGGAACCCGTCCGGACAAAAAATAAACGTGTCAAAATAAATAGTTTTGGTCGTTGAGGTCACACAAACATGTTATTAGTGGTATAATGAGTTACAATATTTAAAAAAACTGCATCTTACTAATATTATAAATGCAAAAGTTACGATGTTTGGATGTTTGTTACTCAATCACGCCAAAACGGCTGGACGGATCTGGATGAAATTTGGCACAGGCATAGGATACACTACGGAATAGGTTACTTTTTATCCCGGAAACCCCAACCCCAACCCCAATACCACGCGGGCGAAGCCGCGGGCAAAAGCTAGTAGAATATAGATGGCTACTGTATCAATCCGAAACTATAGGACGTTATTCTTCTTCTTCCTTATCTTATCTCATATTACTTAGGATCGGCGCAACACGTTTTACAAACACAAACTATCGGATATATCCTAAAGTAAAGTTAATTTGACTGACCTAGGGTAAACCTGTGTTCCAGGCTAGGCAGTTCTTAAATACAAAATAATAAATTAACACTGAAAATTACTGATGGTAAAAACTTTACTCATCATCATTATCATCAGCCTTATTAATGTTCCCACTGCCGGGACACAGGCCTCCTTTCTAGAGGAAATGGGCCATGATCCACCACGCGGGCCCAGTGCGGATTTTCACCGTTTTGAGAACAGTGGTGATGAAATAAATTACACAAAGTAATGCGCGCCTAGCTGGGTTTGAGCCCGCGTCCTACAACTCGTAAGTTGGGGTCTTTACCACTCGGCGGCCACCACTGCTCTCAAACTTAACTAAATTTAGAAATACAGCGTGTTTTATTTACAAACACTAAGTTGGTGTTCTGTCTCTACATAAGATAATTATGGTTAGGAAATATAAGAGAATAATTTACAATTATACTTATTTAATTTGTAAATACTTAATCTTGTATTTAATTTATTATAAAAAATTAAAACCTCTTTTTACAGATACATATTTTGAGGATGCATTAGAATAGCAAACAATATCATTCCGTCTCTTGTTAATAATTTCGGCGTTGTAGGAAAGCATGGTGTGCTGTTTTAAAACTAAGTGCGTTATAAAAAGCCGGCAAACAGTATGCACGTTACAGGATTTGTATAGCTGATCCTTAGGATAGAGAAAGGGAAGGAAATAGTTTACACATATTAAAATTGCTCTCTGAGTTCTCTCAAGAGGCAGTAAGTGAGTTTGAAGTGCTCCACCCCAGGAAGCGGTGCGGTATTGGATTACAGATTGACCTAGGGCTAAACTATACAGTAACGACGTTATGGTTGACAATGGAGCTTAGAAATAACCTCGTCACCCTTGACTTATAGGGTGTATCTGGCCTAGCTTTCGTATCTATTTTGTGTCTTAAGCCACTAGATGCAAATGTGTGCCTTTGATGCATTTAGTGATTGGGGAAAACTAATAAAAATAATAAATTATAAGGAGAAACTAGGCTAGGGTTTCAAAGAATCACCCAATACAGAATCCAGAAACACAGACTCCAACCGCGAATACCACTCCTTAGCTGAATGTACAGTACCCCTGACTTTGTTTCGGTGTTCCTTCTTAAGATAGTCAGCTAGGAAACACCGGCCTCATCTAGTTTCAATAGACGAAAAAAAAAGACGTGTAAAAGAGTTTGTAAAACCCTATTTGTTAAATAAAAATCATTTATCATTAACTGAGTTTCCAAAATGCATTGTCATATATGTGTGGAATGACCACCATGTACCAGTAGCTCAGCGCCATACGTTTGCTGGTCCGATGATAGGATGGTCATACACGTTCACAACACTCCTGGTAACTATTAAAATGTAGGGTTAATAACAATCAAATCGTCGGTGGATTGATCGCGCATCAGTTGCAACTTCTAGCATGACTGGGCTTTGGTATTGCTTTCATAAGTTTAAGTTAAATGGTGTTATGTTACTAATGTAGACCTATGCTTCTTGTCACTCAAGTTTTTCTTGACGCTTACCTATGATGTTATAGAAGGTACACTCTCTATGAGAGAACTGCTGAGCAAGAATTCATTTTGGAAAAAAAAAGAAATGATCCCAAGAACATTATAATAATCACATTGGACATACGGACTTATCCACATAATAAGAGAATCATCATGAGCTGTTGGAAAGTTGACGTAAAGTATACCTGAAGAACAGTAAATCCGACACTCCATCTCGATCCACGGAGTGAAAGAAGTTAATGAACTCTCACCTCAAAAAAATGGTGTCCTTATAATTTTCTTGGGATCCTAGTATTAATTAATAGAGTTATAATACACGAAATATATGTTGAACCAAAATGGCTATTGGCTTAGAATGAGCAGTAACAGATGTTTGGGTCTCAATCGAAGCAAAAGGAGGAGGGCATGACCATAGCCACGAATTCAACGTATTTCCCGCGTACTATAGCTACTTTTAACCCCATTCTCTAAATAAAATTCCTCGGTCAGAAAACGACCTATTTTCGAAACAACGTGACCATGAAATTCCTCTCCCTCTCAATCAATAACATTACCTAACACTTCCACATATGAATGACATTTCTGTTTGTTGCAGGTAAGTTCTCATTCGAGCTCAGCCGGAATTCCCGACGGTAAGAGCTAATTAAAATAACTCGCACACGATATATTTTACCGTTATTAGGCCAAGATTAAGTGCCGTGGTCGAAAAGCCTGAAAAATTGCGGTTTTTCACGCACCCCGAATGACTAGGGAAATAACTAGCTTATCGGAAATTGGAGCAAGTATTTGAAGGTCATACTTGAGGAGCCCTCGATTTTCTTCCCACATTTAATGTTGCAATTAACTTACGTAATTGCCTTATAGTTATTTTTATAAGAATAGTTTTCGTTTAGGAGTTAGTGATGTTGTAATCGTTGATATTTCGGCGACTGAAGCCGATTCTGAAGCACAAATATATAACATGGGGGCTATTTATAGACGCCCAACTTTGTTAAAAGCAATAAAAAGGTGTATTCGTAAGCTTACCTACTTCTTAACCGACGAATTTGCCTAAAAAATTCTTTTAAATAAAATATCACAATCTGATTCTAAATTTAGAAATTCCCTGTCGTAAAGACTTTATTTTTTAGTTTAAATCTGAAATAACAAACGTCACGTAATGATTAAGTTTAATAAATTGATATGTATAAGTCTTCGTAACATGTCGCCAAACAGAAACCCTATTAATTGGTTATAGAGAAACCTATTACTTGTCGAAGATTTTATTAATTTATTTATTACATTTTTATGTTTAGTAGTGGTACATAAAAGTCCTAATTCCTTACCATTCGACTTTTGGGTAAAAACACACTATACTATGTCAGGTGTGCACAATAAATATCAGGTACAAATTAACTTCTACCAGCGGCTTCGCCTGCGTAAAAGCAGAATACATACATATACATATTTATATCACTCAATGATAAAGATCATACTACTGGTAAAAGAATTTCGAAATTCAGTCCAGTTTTTGAGTTAATTTATTATTACTAAAAAAAAATACAAACATACAAATCTTTCCCCTTTTTAATAGATATAATTTGAAATAGATATTATTTAAAAAAAACATTACCTAACAGTCAATCAATATCGTTGTAATTCCTCATTGAAGACGTCGTTCATCACGTATTAAAAACCATTGTACGAACAAGCAAAAGCATAGTGTTGGGCCACCGTGCTGACCTGCAGGCTGACGACCCGACCCCATCAGGGCTTTACATCACCGTGCCCACCTGAACTTTGCGTAACAGCGCCAATTTGACGTCAACGCGTAACGAAAGTAACACTATCCGATATGTTTGTCTCATTGCACTTGGTGATCCAGCATGTGGGTCAGGGTTGCGCGTGCGCCGCGGAAAGCGAACTAACTCCACTACTCAGTAGTCTTTTCATAGTTGTTTTTTTACGTTTTCACCTTGATGCACTTGTGCTGTTATGATTCGTTTAAAATGCATTTTTGTTTAGACTAACTAAAAAATTTAAGAGCTTTGTGACTTTTTGTATAACTCTTTTATTTACAGAAAGATCTAGATATCAATTGGTAACAGGTTGCGTAAAAGAAATAAAATAAATTAAATTTTGAAATTCAATTCAATTACCTACATTAAAGTATTATTCAACGAACCTACGTTGAATATTAAACTAAAATCAATACAAAACAACAAAAATATACCTACATAGTCAATTAAATATTCCATATATTATTTTATATATTTTAAAGTAATAACCACATAGAGTTACGTCACTAGCTATGTAATAATGCGCCGATTACGTCAAATAATAATTAAACAGCAAGTCACGACAAATTATTATAAAATATAATAAACTCGACTCAAACCGGATCGTTAAAACTAGAACATGTAAATGCGAAACATATGAGTATTTATCATATAAATAAATTTATCGGCCTAATCATGTTGGTAAATGCACACAAACCGCAAATCTGTTACATAACGCACTCGTGCGCATGTGTGGGTACCACGCACACACGCACACATCGGCATGCGCGTACGCAGCCTGCATCCTGTCCCACTTAGTGAGGTGAACCGGTCGATCTATGGATCTTGTCTATGGTGAAAAACTTGTATGCTGGAATTAGTTTTACACTAATTAGGGTTCAGCGTGATATAACAGATATTTGCATGCCGTTTTTGATGGGTGCCCCGCGTGCTTCAGCAGGCTTTTTAAGGTGTTAATTTGTGCTAGATTTTGAAATATGACCCTTGAACACATTTGGCGACACCACATGTAGATGTGTGGTCGCACTGCTAATTGTGCACTTGGCTGCTTTATCTAAAAATGTATATATCTAAATATGTCCATGTAAATATGTACATATTTAGATAAGGTAAGCAACTGACAAAAATAAATTAGGTACTAAAATAACTTGATATCAACCGTGACGTACACTCAACCCAACCGACGTCAGAGCCCTCATAATTTCCTTTACAATACCTACGTGTCCTTTAATTTGAAACTCTGGCTGTTTATACCACTCCCCTATTTTTATTCTTACCTATTTAAGTCATAAAGTATATAATAATGTAGTAATAGTAATAACACACAATAATTTCCATCAGGTGAGATAGCGGTCAAGCGCGAACCTATAATCAATAAAAAAAAAAACATCGCTTTAGCGTTCAGCTGTAATGATGTTATCTGCACAATTTAAAATAAACAAATAAATAAATATCCCTCCTTCGGAATTTATAAAAATCTTACAAGACCTTGTCAAAAATCCCGTTGAGTTTGGAAGTTTTTAAAAGCTCTGTTGTGAGTCTCTTATGACTTCTGCCACCTGTAGATCTGCAAGCTCCCTACATCAAGCCGTCGCGATATTACCAGTTCAGCCGCTCAACGTATCTAGGTCCAAGAATTCGCAGTGCACTCTAAATATGCCACATATGGGCGCAGAAGGCCACTGCTCACTGACATGGCTGCAATAATGCTGGTAGGACCACGGCTAATTAACATTGAATTTATTTTGCAAAACAAGGCTTAATCTAGGCATTATGCAGTTCTTGTTTTGGGTGATGAGGACTACTAAACAGGATGGATTAGGTCACATGAATATGTAGCAGAAACTGACATACACCAAATGTATGTGAAATAATGTTGCTTCTTCTACATTCAGGAAATTAGGTCAAATAAATTAGCAAAAGTAAACAGTATCAAGTTTAATAATAGTGCTAACAACTATTGCAGGAGCTAACAACATTTTTAAATATAATTTTGCTGCCAAATTCTTGTCAAAGAATTGGTCCTGTGAATCTTCGTTATTGACTCCTAAGGACCAATTTCTACCCATAGTTGTGGTCCTTCCCTACCCGTTGTCCGAAACGGTTCCGTCATCACTCTTTCAGCTAACAATGTTAACATTATTAAATAGGTACTCATTAGTTGCCAGTCTTGCCAAAGAATTAGTCCTTTGAATCTTACGTAATACTCCTAAGGACCAATTTCTACCTATAGTAGTGGTCCTTTCCTACCCGTTGTCCGAAACGGTTCCGTCATCACTCTTTCAGCTAACATAATGATTAAATAGGTACTCATTAGTTGCCAGTCTTGCCAAAGAATTGATCCTTTGAATCTTACGTAATACTCCTGAGGACCAATTTCTACCTATAGTAGTGGTCCTTCCTTAACCGTTTCTGATAAAGTACCGTTATTACTTTTACACACCAGATTCCCACAAAGACCAGCTTTAAAATCAAGTTTGTTTATTTTATTTACCTCAAACTCAGTGCAAATACCGTAGTATATGGGTGTCTGTAATAATATACCGAACTAGTGGCGAGCGCACGCATCAAGGTCTGTGTCGGGTGGCGCAACACGACTCTCGAATGTTGCACAAACACTTGCTAATTGGAATCAATGTGATCTTCCGACAGAGCTGAAGGCCTTCCAGAATACCAACAATATCTGCCGTTCTCCTGGACTTTCACTATCTTTGGGAAAATTCAATTTGCTGCCGTGTCATCTAGATGGGCTTTGAGCGGAATCTTGTCTTATGTTGATTTGCAAAGGCGAGGAAATCTAGAAACTTCTGGATTTTGATCTTGAGGATATTTCTGCTATATTCAGTATGTGTTTACTGTTAGAACTGTATTTTTTTTGCTCTACGTGCAATGTATCTCACGCGCTGTTCAAGACAATATGAACCAGGAACCAGAGCTGCGCTCCCAAGCCCCCTGGCATTGCTCCAAGCCAATGTTTCAAACGCATTCTAAACAAGGATTAGAGTTGTTTGTCAGTTGGCGTGGATAGGAAATATAGATAATGGCGAGGAAGGAAACAGCTCTGCGCAGCCGGCGTGCAATGCTACAGCCGTGAGGCCACGAGAGCAGCGACCGTGCGAGGTCGGGCCATGTAAATGCGGCTCTCAAGGCGCCCGCCCTAGTTACGCTCCAAACAACCGCACAACTATCACCTTCAACCTTATCACAACCCACTAAGGTCTAACTTCCACCGCATAAACAACTTTGCATCACGACCACGTAATTGCGTTTGACGTAACACTTAATGACCTATCAATAAAGGTTGGTTTTCCGTGCGATGATGGCAGGTTTAAGGTTGCGTAGCTAAGAGCGATCGGACGGAGACGGTGACACGAACACGATCCTTTTTAGTAAAATCATTTGCAGAAAAAAAAATAATTGGCCAAAGTTAAAATGCAGTTCATTAGTAATTAATGGTGGCGATTGAATAACTGGCATTTAGTTGTGTGGACTGAGGTGTTTGATGAATAGTGTCTACCTGTGTCTCTGAAGACAGACATATCCACCAGGCATAGCTATGAAATGTTTCAGCGAACCCATATAAATATATAATTCCATCTTTTCCTAGAAACTGGTGTCTTCAACACAGCTCTTACGAACAGTTTCCTAACTCCATCAATGAATGACCTTTGTTTTTCCATATTTAAAACAAAATTAACATAAATATGAATGGTCCGCCATACTGTATTGACGGTCACACCAAAAGCTGCGTATAGTTGGCACCTTCCCCGCGGATCTAACGCTGCGCGTGCGCAGAATACAAAGTGATGATTATGACCTCTGTTGGGAAGACTTGCAACCAGCCGTGGACATCTTCATGTGATCATTTTGATAATCCTACAAAACCCATAACCCTAGCAACAGATATAAGTTTTCTGGTAACGGACAGTCGTTCGCAGCTGCTGAAAACCTGAAAATGAATCGTATCTGTCCGAGGAGCTATGGGTAGCTCACTGTTCAGACCAACCCCGAGTCGTTTGACTGCACGTATCGTTTCACACGCACCTAAAAAAGGCATCATCAGCCACTCTAGGGCCACGGGGAATTTTCTAAATGGAAACCCGTAGAGCAGAGCGGGAGTCGTTATACTCTTTCCCGAAGGTCTGGAACAATTTTCCTGCTTCGGTCTTTCCATCATTATAATTTGGGTGTCTTCAAGTCTAAAGTGAATTAACTAGTGCGCCTGATCATCAACGATTGCATCACTGCTTACTGCTCAAGTGGGATCACAGTCAGCATTACTTAATATCGAATAAAAAAAAAACTATTTTCCATCTCAAAAAATAAACCTGTTTATTTTTACTTCAAACAGATTATTATGACCAGCCTACATCTGATGATCTACGTCGTGGCGCAATCATAGAGCCTCTGATGTCTAGGTTGTCGTTTGATACTCGCTTCAAGACTAAAGAAACTATATCTCTATCGAAGGACAAGCGTGATGTAGAACAGTCTACCGGCATTTCATTTACGGAAATTGAGTCTTATCCTATTTACAGTGTTGTAATTTTATGCAAAAAGAAAGTGTCTTTTTTCCGTAGTTTTTATCTAGAAATGAATGTTCAATTCAGACGCGTAGTTATCGCTATATTAGTCGAACCAATGGTACGAGAAACCCCGGCTATTGAGCATTCGATCTGTACAAGAAATCGTATACGATCGATCGATCGAGTTCTAGACAAAAAGTTATCACTTTTGTCTAGAACCTTAAATTCTCTTAATTTTGGGGCCATAGAAGAATACAATAAAAACTCAGCTTATCCTAGTCCCAATGCTTAAATAAACGAGCATACATTCAATCAACACTCGCCCTATCTGAGCAAACCCATTTTTGTCTCCTTTTATCTCTCGACACGTCCACACCTTTTCTGATCAATAATGTGAATGTACAGCCTATCCAAGTAATTAATTTTCTTCGTGGCCTATAGCCTGCTAGTAATACCTGTATTGTAAACTAGCCTTCTACCAGCGGCTTAGCCCGGGTGAAAGTAGGGTTCTCCATACAAAATTTAGACCCCAATTACATCCCTTTAGAAGCTGAATTTTGAAAAACCCTTTCTTAGGTTTCGCATACGTCATAAAAGGAAGCCTTGTGCAAAATTTCACGCTCCTTGGCCCAGTAGTTTTGGCTGTGCATTGTGTCAGTCAGTTTCTCCTTTCATCTACACTAATATAATAAAGAGGTAAAGTTTGTTTTTTTGTTTTTATGTTTTTTTGTTTGTAGGGGGTAATCTCTGGAACTACTGGTCCGATTGGAAAAATTTTAGCAACAATAGAAAGCTGCTTTACTCCTGAGTGACATAGGCTATATTTTATGTACGCGGGCGAAGCCGCTGACAAAAGCTAGTATATTATATAGAAAATAATACTAAGTATAAATTCCCTCTTTATCACACAGGACCTCTGGTTCGCATGTTTCTGTCTGCTTGCGGTTGCCTGATTTTTTTATTGATATAAACTAGTGCTTGACTGCGATCCCATCTAATGGTAAGCAGTAATTTCTTTACCATCCGTATTATTTTGTTTAAACTTCCTTTTTCTGTTGAATTATGCTCAGCTTATCATGGTTATTCAATTTTATTCTGTTTTCTTCGTCCTCTTAACATAACATTTAAAATAAGCTTTTAAATCGTCGTATAAATGAGGTGAGAATGTCTGTTGAGGGAACAGATTAAATCCGGCCCGGAGTAATGATGATGGTCGTCTGGCAAGTTTTGTCTACCCTCACCCTCGGAGGAAAGGCTCCGTAAATATGTATCTTACGATCTTATGTAATAAGGGTACTGTTCGACATAGAACAAGTTTCTAGAAAAGGTTGAAACTTCAGTAAAAACTTAGAATTTTTAACCTATATTAGCTAGATAGAGGCTCTAGGTTTTATAAATGATGGTTTTTACATATTTATTTTCATGTTTATTTGCAAAAATAGGTCATACGCGATTGGCTCGTTTCCACTATCTCACCTGACGGTAAGCGATAAGGTGACCAATGAGGGGGCACGCTTGCCTAGAAGTAACCTATTCACTCTTGACTTAAAAACCTCCTAAATTGCAGCTGACCTAGTGCTGGATTGGATAAGAACACAGATGTAACACAAATAATGCGACTTTGCGTTTGAATAGAAGTTGGTTTGAAATTACTATACACATGTAATAAGTTCTATAAAAAACGTTGTCGCATTATTGCGTGGTGTGTTTAAAGGAACTTTTATCGAGCCAATGTGGGTCCTAATATTTCCATCTAAACTCGTGGTACTTAACATCTCTATGTATTACGAGTAGTATGTCATAATGTTGGTCTCGTGGTTAGAGGCCCTGACTTGATATGCCGAAATTCGTGGGTTCGATTCCCACCCAAGACAAATGTTTGTGTGACGAGCATGATCACTGGATCAGTGTCTGAGTATAATTTATCAGTTGTCTAGAACTCATAGCAGCTCTGTATAGTTTGAGACTATATGGCGTTGTGTGAAAGTTATGGAATAGAATTTAAAGCAAAATATGGGAAATATCAAAAAGTTAAAAATATATAATCTCTATCCTTAATACAGTTAATTGAGTCCATTACCATTACCAATGATAAATCTAATTTTTTCCTCGCGACAGAGATCCGTTTTCAGGAGGTCAGCGTGTAATGGACATCGATGGAATGAGCCCTCACGTCACTCTCAGGGAAAGCTCTTATCATTAGGCATAAGTAAAATAAATGAAGTTGACGAAATACGGAGATGTTCGGAGGACGATGAACTGATAGCCTTTATTTGAAAGAAAATCGAACTTCTATCTCTCTTCGTTATTTAATTGCCTAAAGAATTCCGCCTCGGCTGCAATGACAAATTGTTTGCACTTATATCAAAATTTCACTCATCTGTGCATCAGAAGTAAGAAACGTTGTCATTTAAAACTCAATCTGTGACAGCATGCTAACCACAGTTCGCATTAAAATTACTGTTCAGTAGGTGAATTGGAAATTAGCTGTAATTCGCGGGCCACAGAACGAGAACCACTGAGATAGAAGGCAAAACTTAAAGTTTCTGGTATGCAGACGTATGTTACATTCTATGGCGGGTCCTCCCCTCGCTCGATTGCACGGATTTATACAAAAATATGCGTGATTGCGGCCGAGGACAGTCATATTACCCTATTATCAAATTCTATCAGCGAAACTTCCAGTCTAGCTGTCAGCAATATGTATTAGCGTCGGATAGAAACGTCCCAGCGACAGAAGTTTGTGGAATCCCGACAATTTTCTCATTACTACTGTTGTATCGATTGGGAATAGGGTTGCTAGCTTCTATCCACAAAATGTAAATGGAAAACGTTATAAGTTATATGACGAGCTTTGCGGCTAACTAAAACAATATTGGCCAACACCGACTAGTTTAGTTGAATGCCTGTCGATCAAGTTTGAGGTGAACAAAGACTAAGTTCCGTTTCAAAATGTTTAGTGTTTATTATGTTTAGTGGACTACAAGCTCCGGCACTAGCCTCGCGTCTACGCTTCAGATCGATGCTCGTATTACAGCAGGTGTCGTCGATTGAACAACATCGATGTTCGACGCACATCGTCGTTCCCATTAAAACAATGCATTGGATTAATTATTTAGTCATTAGCTGTCTGACTTCACACGCGAACTGGACACTTGCTTTCATAATATAATATGTAACACAGGACCTAACCTTGATAAAACGTCTAACGATCAAAACTAGATAACTAGGCACCCGCCGGACAGGCAGACCTGCTGGTGCGCGATCTCTTTGTTACAATCTTACCTATGTCATCACACAAGTGTCTTGGAATTGACATTTTGTCTGGCTAAATACCAACTGAAAAACATTGTTAACAATTGTGTATGATACCTACACGTATTCTGAAAGAAACTCTAATAATTTTCTATTGAACAAAGCGGTCGTTTATAGCGTACATTTTCCAAGTTTTCGCTATTGAAATTGTTTGAAAAGAAGCGAGCTAATAAGCTATAAAGTTTGGGTGTACAATAGCGACAGAGCTGTGCATGTGATCCCATGTGTATTAGTCGGTTAACCTTGACAATGACAGGCGACAAGGCTTCCATTGTTGTCCCGGGCGACCCTGCGAATGCCGAGCCGTCTGCCTGCCCCGCTTCCGAGAACCCCTCAACATTTTACATGTACAAACAGCCACATACGTACCGAGCTATAGGCCTCCCGAGCCGGCGGCTCTCGACACGTGTACACATACATCATGTTCTGTCTGGGTAACAAGTACACATTCCCCAGGAATTAGATACCTTTCTATTTTGATACATCAATTTTATTCGCTAGTTTGCCGGGAGAAACGTTTCGTAGAGATTAAGAAACTCTCCTTGATATTTAGATACTGTTGTAAGCAAAACTACAAATTGTTAATTACAGTCAATCATAGATCATCTCGGATAGTGATGTTTGTGACTGACTCGATAAATGACTGACGAATTACTCGATTGAGGAAAAAGCTGTGTAAAGTTTCATGTTCTGTTATTCTGTCGCGGCTGTGTTAGGAACTGATTGTTCTTAAGGGAAACTTTTAATGATGTATTTTGTCTTCGTTATTTGATATAGCTGTTATCAGCGACTTTGTTTGAGTGGTGTATAAGAATATCACTCTCCTTTCTTTGGAGCAATCATATACAAAATTGGACTAGAATTAAGTCCCCATTTCCTGAGGAATTGAAAGTAGCCCAAGTTATTCATTGTAACATCAGCTATCCGTCACCTCCGTCAAAATTGAACAAGCTGTTTCGGATATTTGCCAAAATAAACAGACAGCCAGACAAATACAAATATTTTGTTTTATGTGAATACGCTTTCATAGGCATTTAGCAAAACTCTTTTGTACTTGTGTGTCATTTAACTCTTCCTAAACGGCTTGACTGATTTTGATGAAACTTTATGTGAATATTTGAGTGGGTCCCTCGGCGGTTAGACTCGGTAGGTGGTTGGTTTTAACGAAAACCCAGCTTTCGCACAGGTCATTGTGTGCCGGGACCGCTAGTAGATAATATATAGTGCAAAATTTTATATACCAACGTCACATGGCCTTACCAATTTCAAAGTTCTAGATACTGCCAATATACACGTTATATACTTGAAAACATACCCACAAAATGTATATAAGGTCGGCTATTCCGGCGATATTGGTGTAACGCCTACAGGCAGCGTGTAGTCCTGTCGAGTATCTAGGCTAGGCTAGGTAACAGGGAGTCTAGACCCGTTGCCATGGCAACCAGACGAGCTCGCACGAGACGCGGGGGCGGCACCTCCTGTTTATTTTTAATTTTTATACGTTTGTGTTATTTTTCGGGGAATGAGAAAGAATAATAGACTCGAATTGTACACGTTATAGAGTATTGGAGATAAATAGGTCGAAGGTTTGCGACGTGTTGTGAGGTTTCAGTAGCTATTGAAGTATGGGCTAAATTATCAATATGAGAAATGAGAACACGACTAAGTATTTCTTTTTTCTTGTAAAATATTTATCACTTTTATCTTGGCTAGCAAAGAAACATATTATTTAGTAAAACGACAATTTTCTAACAATAACAATATAGTGTTGTGCATCTGGGTTATCGCTCATAAATTGCGGGGATGTAGAGCTCTTTACCTAGCATTCTATTTTCGCTACAAAATCCAGTCGCCAATCACCACCTCCTGGAGTCTAGAGGGTGGTGGAAAACTGTTACCTCGACTCCAGGAATAAGGCAAGGAAGGTACGGGGTAGGTTTTTTAGTCAGTAAGAGTCTGACACTGGTCTCCCGCTCCGCCCAAGAGCGGGTTTCGTCATTGGATGATTTTCACCTACCATAAAAAAAAAAAAAAAAAAAAAAAAGTCGCCAATCACCAATTCACTTTGTAAAAACAATTGCACATCAGACAAATGTCGTGCTCGACAAAGCTGCAATCATTTTCATACATTTTCTCAACGTATTTTTCGAGATACTAGCTGCTTATGCTGCCCTAGTACTGACTCAACTCTACTACATTGCCATAAATTTACTATCACGTTGAATAAATTCAAGCTCTTTCCAACTCATAGTGCCCTAGTACTTGAACGTCAATCTCTCGATCGTATTCCACGATTACTTCACAAAATACTGAATTTCAAGTTACATTACATGACGTCAATATTGTTGTTGTTCATATTGTTTTCAGAGCCAACTCCTTTTGTGTGAATCCACTTGAATTTTAATGAAGTTTCCAGAATTGTTATAATTTCGGCAGAGGTGATTGCGTCACTGATTGGCATTGGTTTTGAATTCATCGTTCCCTATTGGGCACTGGCTTTAATCTTTTCTCTCTAAGAACACTCTAAACGACTATGATACTTCTCGGTTTGACAAGCGGCAAGAAAACGCTCTATCTAGCGTTCACACTCGTTTAGTTTAAAAAGCAGTTAACCACTCGACGACTCTGCAAGCCTAGTATCAAGTAGCTAATTAAAGAATTATACAATTGCAGTGGTCATGCCAAATGATAGACTCGGTGTAATCTCGCAAGCCCAGCATCTCATCATGGAACAATTACATGGACCTGCGTCACGTCGCGTACCTGCCGAGATTGCACTCCGTTATCCACTTGTTATATAAGTAATAGTCGTCATTAACTCCTCTGGAGCCGTGTTTTCCTCAGCGATATAAAAGGCGAATTACAATGAGGTATAAATGTTAGGACGTGACAGTTTATAATATTTTTAAGTATATAATACTGATTTGGAAAATGTTCTGCTATATATATATCAAAGGAAAATATGGAAGAGTGTCAAAAATAGCCTACGATCTATTTTCAGATGTAATAAGTGTACAAATAAATTTCATAAAAATTGGTCGAGCCATTACAAAGAAGTTCGATAGCAAACATCTGTTTATATAAAAATCTCGTATCATAGGATAGGAGACTTTTATTTATTAGACAGAAAATTAAACATATTTATTGTTTGTGCCAAAGTGCACTCCGTGTCTGGGAAAGCACGAAAAGTAGTCGATCCCTTTGTCATTCATAGGTCTTTGTTAGAAGCCAGGAAATCAGACCATCAGCCTAACCAAGTAGTATTGTGTTACCCAGTAACTATGTTCTGGAGGTCTGACAGGCAATCGCTCCATGTACAACACAGGTATTCAACAGCATCTGGTTAGACTGGAAGCTGACCCAAACTATTTGTTTATAGGCTAGGGATGATGACGATACTTATTACTTATTTACTTTTTGTTAAAATCAGTAGCTTCATTCATAACCATAATTATCATCAAATACTACGTTTCAATTACTTGCCCACCACTATGCTCTATCCTCGGTTCCTATTATCTTGGGAAAAACCAAGGATAGAGGTTTTTAAAAATTAAAACATAAATAGTATATATTAAATTCAAACTAAAAACAGAAATATCGACTACCCACTGCATCTTTTCAGCCACTGGTGACCTAATATATTACCTGGTTTTACCAACGTATAGATACATAACACACTGGGCTATAAAATTATTAGTAAAACAGACTTTATTATATAAATAGCAGCACTGATAGCTAATATACATTCCTGCTCCCACAAAACAAACATATAACAGGTAACCTATAAATGTTTTCCTTCCTGTATTATCTCAGACTATTCCTAATTATATTGACTATGTGGTGACGTCAGAACATACACACGACTAGCTGCGGTTTCTCTCGCAATAATCTGGCGCGCATCGCGGAGCCTTGACTCCATTCTCTAATGCCGTGCGCAAGAGTCGCTTCCTGATACATCTTATCGCGATCTACGCGCTTTATTGATCTATATCTTTATTGGTGTATGTAGAACGTGCTAAATAACTCTGTGAGGTCTACGAAGACAGTTTGTACATGTTTAGGTAGATCAAAACTTAGGTAATGGTGTTTTTTAAAGATTTATCTAAAGATTACACATTTTGAGCAACTTTATAAACTCAAGGTAGTACTGCCAGTTTCACAGACCACAAATCTAATAAACATACTAGAAAATTGCTTCCAAAAACACTCTGAGCTAACTTTGTACAGTCTCTTCAATAAGTTTCACAATACTAGAACTAACGAATACTATTCAAATGTTTACGCTAACAATCGTAAACAAATAATACAAACACCTAAATAAATAAATACTGCGCAACATTCCTATTGCAATAAAAAGAACAAAAATAAACTTTAATTCAACCTTTTTTCTAAAAATCCACATAACAAACACATTCTTAAAAAAAAAACATGCTGTCAAAATAAAAAATAAACTATTTAAAATTGGAATGTTTGTTTAAGAGAGCGAGTTGTAAACGGCAGAAGAGTTGTTACGTAGAATTTATTTATCATTGTCTCGTCACCTTCGGTTCGTGGCTCCGCGTCGCCAAGTCAGCGAGTCAGTCAGCGACAGTGTATGACATCGCGTGCCGCATTGACCTAGTTGCACGGGTTCGATACCCGACTGAGGTCGGCCGCATAGATAATAACTTTAAACGCCTCCGCTTGCTTGTGAGTCTTCGCTGAATCTCTTTATCTGATGACGCTTTATTTTTAGTGATCAAGCTTGACGGAATTTATAAGAGGTTGGATGGTTTTGTCTATGAATCTTTGGATTTTGAAGTAGATGGTTGAATCGTAGGTACAAGGTGGGCCAAATGAAGTCATCCGATGTTGTTTGGCTCTCTTTTTTTCGAGCGACAGATTCTCGCATTCGCGTCGAAAGTTGTCCTTGAGGGTTTCCAGAGTCTCGGGCTTGTTCACGTAAACAGGGGACTTCAAAAAACCCCACAAAAAAGGTCTGGAACGCTTAAATAGGGAGATCTTGTGGGCCAGCGCAAATCGTCAAAGCGAGAGATGACGCGACCTGGGAACGCGATTATTCCGTGTTCTTGGAGAGTATATGGCTCCATGGCTTGTTCACTTGTATTCTGCATCTGTCTTGTTCACAAATATCAAAACAGATTTGACATTGGTGACCATTTGCAAAAATGAGAACATCTTCTAAAAGGGGGATTTCTTTTGGCCCACCCCGTACAGAGGTTCTACAGTAGTACATTTACATCAACATGATTATGCTAAGCAGTTCATTCCGTGCATTACAGGGTTTATCAATAGAATTATTCATAGTTTATTTTTCTCCTATTTGCACTTTGCTTCCATCTGATACATTAACCTAGCTTACTCAACCCGACCTAGAAAGGGACTCATAATAAAAAGGACCTAGAAATGAATTAAAAGAATCCTATAAATAATTAAAGTAAATATATTTACAAAGAAAAAGAAAGAAATAAAAACGTTTATTTGTGCCTCACACAATCATATAAACTAAAAATACAAGAACAAAAGTACAAAATCTGTGCGAGGCCAAAGAGGCGCCTAACTCAGCATAGTTATTTCGCTATACGAATGTATTCTTCATTCTACAAGTCTTATTTCTTTTAATTGATATAAACTGTTGACTGCGATCTCACCTGATAGTAAGCAGTGATGCAATCGTTGATTAGGAGGCGCACTAGTTTATTAAGAGCCTATTCACTCTAGCCTTGACGACACCTAAATTATAATCGGACGGGAAGATCGCAAAGCAAACTTTTTCAATCCTTCAATGTAAGCGTTACACCTAAACGACGAGGCGAAACGCTTAGACCGGACAGTAGAATATATAAGAGTTTTAACAACGCTACAACTTGTATTTATATAAATAGCATTTGTTTTTTTTTACTCTATTTAACTTCTCACATAACACCTAGTGGCGAATATTTTGCTTATGTTTCTTGTAACCAAAATACTTATGTTTAATACATAACATGATTGGAAAGAGTGTCCATATAGATTTTCTTGAAGTTTCTTCTCCATCAAGATCTACGCTTTGGAATGGGCAATTATTTTTTTTTGGCCGACTGATTGTTGACAATTGAAAAGTGCATGTAAATGGTTTATTAGCAATGAATGCTTTGATTGTTGCCCCACAACTAGTCCTAGAGTTCAATTAATTGTGCAGCGCTGATGAGGCCCGAGGTTGCAGCACAGTAATCACTCAGGAATAAATATAGTCAAAGATACAATTGTCCTTATTTAAACTGTATGAACCAAAAAAAAAAATTGTAACAAACCATATGGAAGACCACCACTAACTACCCGAACCATACCAGAACCATAGAAGGAGATTTTCTTTGTACTTCTCCGCAGTCGGACTGGCAAAGTTAACTTTTTAATTTCGTCAGAAATGGTTTAGGTTTTTTTAAGGTGGGTAAAAATTATCCAATGACATCTCCCGCCCTTTAGCGGAACGGGTGATAGTCAAATATTTACTAACTAAAAAACCCACCTCAATCCTTCTTAGCCTTTCATACCAGGGCTGGACCTTCCTTTCATAAACTAAGCTTCAGCCCTGTTAGGCACCTATAGAAGCGTACGGCTTAGCTAGCATTACTGCTTCGCAGAAGGAGGCGACCGCCTGCCACTCCTCCAATCTGAAAGCAAAACTTTTCCCCGAAAACCCAGGAGCGATGTCTGGCAGACACTAGGTACAAGGCAACCCAGAATTTCCAAATAGCTACCTCAATTCTGAGACAGTAGTTTTCCCCGAAAACCCAGAAGCGGTGTCTGGCAGAGAGGTCTTACTAGGTCATACAGAATTTGCTTATATCTAGCTCTATTCACAACGACAGTTATTTATTTTTTTATACTTTATTGTACACTAGCTTTTGTCAGCGGCTTCGCCCACGTACATAAAATATAGCCTATGTCACTCAGGAGTAAAGCAGCTTTCTGTTGTTGCTAAATTTTTTCCAATCGGACCAGTAGTTCCAGAGGTTACCTCCTACAAACAAAAAAACATAAAAACAAAAAAACAACATTTATTACAAACATACATAGGACAAACATTATTAAAAATAAGGGTACAATGGGCGGTTTTATCGCACGAGCAATCTCTTACAGACAACCTTTGGATGGATTGCGCAAAAGGAGATAGATCTAGGGTAGTCAGTGTACAATAAGAAATAATACTATTCTACACTAATATAGTAAAGAGGTAAAGTTTGTTTTTTTGTTCCTTTGTTTGTAGGAGGTAATCTCTGAAAGTACTGGTCCGATTGAAAAAAAAATTAGCAACAATAGAAAGCTGCTTTACTCCTGAGTGACGTATATATATTTTATGTACGCGGGCGAAGCCGCTAACAAAAGCTAGTAAGACATAAAAACACAACACAGAACACAGTTATGGCGTTAGAACAAGATAAGTATGTAATAAGAGGTCCACAAAATATCTGAGGTATCTTTGTAACTGCGCGCCGTACATTAGTGTGCGGACACGCAAACCATCACGTAAGGTCATCTGCAGACGCACTAACGGACTAAGGACGCAACTTTTTGTCACCATATACGCAACATATTTTTCATCTAAACTTCTACGCAGAGTAATGCCTCGAGTTTTCCAATTAATTACACTATGACCTCACTACTTAGGATATAGGGCTATGTATAGCTAGTTTGTACCTATGGCAACTAGATTAATAAACCATATCTAACAAGCCTTTTTTTATTGTGATGTATAGAAAACAGTATTTAAAGCAAATGACACCGTTAGGGGAGGGATTTCCAACGACGAACATTAGGTAGCTCGCCGTTTGGCAGACTTCTGGAATTGTCAACGTCGCGTTGCTCAAAGAGATGTATTAAAACCATAGAGGACCAGTAGAATCGATGCCTACTAGGACCATAAGACTTCTGAAAAGATAACGTATGATCCTAGACCGCAAAGGGCAAATTAATTAGGACATAGGAGTAAGTTTTAATCAGTAAAAGTTTGACCTGCCCTGCCGCTCCGTACAAGAGCAAGAGTAGTCATCACATGATTTCCCACCACAAACAAACATTACGACACTATTTCACATTTTGCACGGAACGCTATAACCACTTAATTTAAAGTAGCAAAATGTAAACGAGTAATATTCTATTGTTAGTTCAAGATCAATTACAACATGTGAGGCGTCCGCAGCGACAATCAATTCCAGTCAAAGTTTATCAGCAGCCAAAACAAAAGCGCCTCGTAATCGCACCCCTACTTATTTTCACTACCACTTAGATAATTGTAGTAACGATGGTTGGATAGACGAATTCATTTCACTCACGCACACTGAGACAAGCACGAAATCCGTATCGTCACAGTGTACAGTACGCAGTGTTGAGCGTCAGTGTGCGGCTCACGAACGCACACAGCGCCGGCTCCACAACGCACACAGCTGCTGAGCTCTATGTGACAAGTGCATCCAACGCACACACGGCCTGCGGCTGAAGGGCGTCCCCGGGGTAACGGCCTATTCGTCTGAAGGGCGTTTTTACGTGCCCTTAAACCTTTTTGACATTAGTAGGCTGCTTATGTGGTTATAGTGGAGTCGAGGGGAAACAGCCGAAAGTGGGTGTTTTTCTATGAAGGCTGAATTTAGATGACTTGTGATCTTAAACAGCTGTTAAGATTAATGCGATGAAATAAAGACTTTACAAATATTTAATGAAGTTGCGAAAATATTTTGATGTGTAATTACTTTATTTAATAACAAACTGTTTTTTTAGATGACATCATCTAAGTTTAAGTAACGTAACATACATTGTTACGTTACATTACATAGAGATAATAAAGTTATAATGATTTTATCTTTTGATTATTTAATTTTCCAAGGTTTTACTCAACGCCGTGTCCTAGTGCATCAGGTAGTATTTTCAGTGTTAGCAACACAGATGTTATGGCGCGCCGTGACTGACACCGAAACAATCGGATATCCGAAACAAAAAATATCCGTAACGAAATTGACACAAAAGTTTCGGATTAGGACGTAATCTGAATGATAATTTTAGACAGGTTTTTGTTTTTCAGTGTTCGAAACTAATGATGATCAAAATCATGCTATATGTATGTATACTTTTACAATTTTTTAAATTCTAAAATCCGTAACTTAACTAACTTAGCGGATAATCCAAAATAATTCCGTATCCATTACCGGAAACCAGCGTAATATTATTCCTGTACATGGGTAAAGAAATAATATAATAGTGCTATCAGTTACGGATATTATAAATGATTCTATCCTCCGGATCCGGGTCCGAAATATCCTTAATAACATCCCTGGTTAGTAAACATCTTTATTATCACGACTACATTTATTTTACAAATTATATAGTTACACAATACACTTACAAATCTCTTATACTAAAATGTTTATACAAAAATTAATAATTTTCTTATATCTATATATACAAATAAATAGATGTACGTCAGTCTCGCTAAAACTCGAGAACGTCTGGACCGATTCAGTCAATTTTTGGTCTTGAAACATTTGGGAAACTCCAAGGAAGGTTTAAACGGAGGGAAAATATTTTAAAAAATCACGAAATAAATCTATTATCACAACATTTCTAGAGCCGTACGAAGTTTATCGGGTCAGCTAATAAAATAATAAAATTTGAACGACAGAACTTGCGAAAATGTAAAAATATAATAAATAAATGTATGTGCATATATAATGCGCGGCGCATACAGTTACACGAACTGTTTACATTGCCACACTCATTAATAAATGCAGCCTTAATGACACATATATTTAATGTGTAAAGTCTTTAATTTTCATTATTTGTGTGTTGTCGCAAACATTCGTGACTTTTTAATGATAGGATGGTCGGTCATCATATATTTACTACCTACGTTCGTTGCATCATAAATAAATTATGAAATACAGTAATGATTCATTCTGGAAAATAAATAATTATTAGTAAAAGTAGACTTCATGAAGTGACACATCAATGAAGTTAAGTTTGAAAACAAATTAAAGAAAAACCACAGAACTTGTTGATTTCTCCGCCACCTTTTTACCATCGAACAACTTGTAGAGACTCTGCAAAAGGGTCGAAGTCTACTAGGGCCCAGGGTCTCTTTCTGAAACGAAGGCCCTAATACAAAGGGAAGAGAAGGAACGGGGTATGTTGTTTCGTCAGTAAGAGTCTGACACCGTTTCCCGCTCCGCCCAAGAACAGGATTCGTCATTGGGTGATTTATATACCAAACCATAAAAAGCACCATCGAACAAATTTAACTTTAACGTACGATGAGCGTCTACCCTCAAAATATTGTTGACTCCTCTACGGTCCGGACTAAGCGTTTCGCTTCATCGTTTTAATTCTTGTTTCATCAGAGGACAGAAGGTTGTCTCGTTCAATTATAATATAGGTGTCTTCAAGGCTAGAATGAATTATCTCCTAATAAAACTATTGCGCCTTACCACCAACGATGGCATCATTGCTTATCATCAGGTAGGATCTCATTGGACTAGACGATATCATTTTAAAAAATTGACCAATTTAAAACATAGTATTTTAATATAATATTGATGAGTACTTGAATATAATGGTTTAACTTTACCTATTAGAAAATATGTATCTAAAATATTCCGAAACATCAAATTAAATTATTATAATTCCTTGGTAACAGAAACTATAAATTACTGAAAATATTTATCTACATTTGTCTGCGGTAGTGTGTATATTAGTCAAGTTATGTTTAAAAGTAACATTGCGTCTATATTTGTCTGCGGTACTACGTATATGTATAGATGTTTAAAAGTAACATTAATAAACACAATTCAAAGGTATTTGTTTAAAAGTCTTATCAAATAATCTGATTATTTGTATTATCACTTGTTTATTAGCAGCTACCCTCTCAGAGTGAAACGAAATGAACATAAAAGTTACAGGAACACTTTATACGAGTATATTACTAGTTTCTGCCTGCGGGTTTACGCACATGAAAATAAAAAAGCCTAGTGCTTCTTCAGTACATGGTCAACCCGTGCGCCAAAATTATATTAACATACAACAAGTATATTAATCTAAAAATAATATTTCATTTATGTGTATAATGTACTGATTTTTAACAACATTAAAAAACTAAAAAATATTAATAAATGGTTTACAATTCCTACCTTAGCAAAAATAAAATTTTTATTTCCGAAATCATTTATTTGGTTTGGTTTGACAAACTATGGTACAGAGCCTGACACTGTCTCACGCTCCGCCCAAGGGCGGAATTCGTCATTATATGATTTTACCCACTATAGAAAAAAAACAGACAAAGGGCTATATATTAATATATCTTTTATTAGCTTTTGTCATCGGCTTCGCCCGCGTACATAAAACATAGCCTATGTCACTCAGGAGTAAAGCAGCTTTCTATTGTTACTATTTTTTTTCCAATCGGACCAGTAGTTCCAGAGATTACCTCCTACAAACAAAAAAACAAACTTTAGGTACCTCTTTATTATATTAGTGTAGATTTCTCTCGACTCTGTATTACTAATAATTCTGTGGGTCTGTTTACTCTCCATTACATAAAGCTGACACTATCCCATCCCTCCTGCAGCATCTCCTTGAAGTCACCTAATTCCAGTTACCGGCCGGGGCACTGACTCAGCAGTCTAGAGGTCGCCTGCCCGCTACCCGGCCGCCGCGCCGGTACCGCGGGGGAGGCTGAGCATAAGGGATGCTGGCTTATTTATGTTAATGTAATTCGATGTTCTAGTGTTCTGTTTGTGACAAGGCAAGTGTTTGGGTTTCTTTATGTGTGTTTAGAACCTTAATTTTGCCCTTGGGTTTTGTTATCTTCAATGTAATACCCAACAACCTAATAATACCTATTTCAGTGTTCCGGGTTCCGGTATTCTGTTTTTGTAGTTCCGGGTCCTAATTTTTTTTTATAGCCTTATGCTTGACTGCGATGCTACCTGATAGTAAGCAGCGATGCACCCTTTGAAGAGAGGCGCACTACTATATCTATATTATAACCGGACGTAGTTATATGATCGGAATCAAACTTTAAGTTCTTTTACATACTCAAAAAGTAAAAAATTATATCACACCAAATCCATAATTCCTGCATTCAAATCTTTACCAAGTTTTCAAGCCAATCACAAAAACAATCCCTAACATACACAATACAAAAAAAATACCCTGAAAACACAAGCAAACCCTGTAACAAAACTAGTTTTCCCGGCACCCCGTATTACGACTGAGTAGATAAGCGGCTGCGGTGCAGGCATTATGTACTGTTACCGTTCGACGAACTTCAGGACGCGCCGCCCGCCCTTGCCTTCCTACAGACAGCCCGCCCGCCCAGACCGACTGTTAACCTGGCTTTCCATCAGAAATACGCTAAGCGAAGCGATGGATGTTTATAAAGTTTTTTTTTACAGGAACCTCCTAATAATGTGTCGCTTTATCTTTTTTTTTGGGTGTGAAATCATAAAGAAACTTTTTTTTTTACTTTTCCCCACGCCACAAATAACTTCTGCTGGTACACTAGACACCCAAAGCCAGAACACTATTGGCTACACAAATATTTGTTTCGTGCGGGAATTGAACACACGACACACAGCACAGCAGTCAATAGCTCTACCACTGCGTCACATTTGTCCTCACGTTTCATATAAGTTTCATGGCTTGTAAGATAAAAAGCATAGTTGTCAGTGCACATTGTTGTACCAAATTATGTCATATTGCGTCAACCCCAACTCCTGACTCATTCTCTGACTCACAACCTCTTAGCTGTGGTTTAGTGGAGTTTATAATAACAAATAAAAATAATAACTCAATAACACTTCCCTGGAAATACAAGTTGAACCAGTCAACAATACATCATTAGACCAAAACATCGTCAGACTTTCTCAGAGAGTCTTGGCTTTATTTTAGGTGTAACTTTTTGTATACCGTAATTAGAGACATAATAGAAAGACAATAGGTGTCGCGTTCGGGGGCTCAAGAGTTTTTTTTTTATGGTAGGTAAAAATGATCCAATGACGAATCCCGCCCTTGGGTGGGGCGGGAAACAGTGTCGGACTCTTACTGACTAAACAACCTACCCCATTCCTATGTTGCCGTATATACCAGGGCTAGAGCCTTTCGTTCAGACGCGAACCCTTGGCCCCAGTTGGTTTCTACCCTTCTACAGGGTCCCCACGGTTTGCTGACAACTCCTTGAGGCGCGCAGGAACAGTGCGCGCCGTCGACGACTGAGCTTGGTTCGGACGGTTACCAGACGATTGGACGGCGAGCTACCCATTAATTGCCATTCACAAGGCCACGCCTACGGTGGCCGGAAATCGGGATCGGGATCTCGGGTGCGTCTCGGGGGGCTCAGGAGTTTAAAATGATAGAGATACCCACGCACGCGCTTCATCAGTCACTGAAGTACAGCTGTCAATCTACAAGCCCAAGTAGGCGAACATCTCTAAGTTCGTAAAGTTTCGTAGCTTAGCTCCAGCGCATAGCGCCCGCTGGTGCCCTGCCCTGAGGGTTCCTTGCAGGCTGTGCGTCGTTACGCGAGGGAGCGACAACCTGGCGGACGCACCGTCCTTGCCTTCCGACCGGACCTCGGTGCAGCCTGTCTGGGCTCTATTACTGAACAAGACTAGGTAATTTAGAATTTATCTATAATGTGATATGTTGTGGAAATAAAGATAGCAAAGATGTCTTCTATCTTTCGATTTCTCGCAGTAAATTCTTCTTCTTTTTAGCGTGTCGATTTTTTTTTATATTATTATGAATAATATAAAAAAAATCGACAAACAATTTGCATTGTGTTGAATCCAGGTACAAAAAAAAATACAACGTTAGGAGAAAAAATAACAAGTAAGAAACAAGTATTTTTTTCAAATTAAATTCCTTGCCTGGCCCAGTATTCGGCCACGGCGATGCCATCAGCTAACGCTTCCATTAGGTCTTTACGTGAATAGGTAATAGGACACGTGACGCAGGATGGAAGATGGGACGATGAATAGATGATGATCTGTCATGATGAGAATGAATAAAAACCTTACATTCCTCTTCTCTTGCGTAAATTATACATGGCTTAGTAGTAAGTTTTGTTTATTTGAAAGTGTCAGCGCTTATTATTTTTCTGTCAATCTTGAAAAGCACGTTATTGAAAATATCGATTTTCTAGAACTTTGTATCGCTCTAATTATTATAGACTTTAAAAGAGAACTAGCACAACCGTGCCGAGGACAAAAAATACAAGTAGCAGTAAATAAATACGAATAATACAAACGTTTTACTATAGTGAATTACGATTCGCCGGACCGTTTTCTTAAATACCAATATGGTTTTATAAACTACCGTCCGAAAATTTCTAGCACTTGTGCGAAGTTGTATAAGTGCTAGAATTCTTTGATATTCTTGGCTTTTAAATACTATAATATGGAAAGTTGAAGTGTATACATGACACTTCAACTTTCCTCATCAAACATAGACAGAGTTGTCTATAGGTGAAAAACTCATTAAAATTTATTACGTCAGTTTTTCAGTTTCCCACGAACAGACGGACAGACAGACGCGGGGAATTTCGTTGATTACAAAGTAAGGATATCAACTACCCGAGCTACCCTCATGTTCTTCGCTATAGACCACGCCCCATATTTCCAAATTCACCTCTAACTCACGTTCCAAACAAAACAACTTGAAGCCTATGTCTCCCCTCGAAGCCTTAAAATGAATGCGCCAGCCAGGGTCGCCGCCCGCCCTAGGAAGGACGCGCCGCCCGCCCTAGCTTCCACTTGTCCCGGCTGACTACGACCCACGTGTACTGACTTATACTTGTTCGCTGAAGATAGATATTAATAGCAAAATAAGTATATTTTTTTCAGACATTATTTGATTAAGAATGTTTTTCTAGTGTTTTATAACTGCTTCAAGGGTAGACTTAGGTATTCTAGACTAAATAGTACGATGTTTAGTCTAGTTTTCGCTGAGTAGTTTAGGTATTTACCATACAAGCTAAATAGGACCGAATTTTTTAGGGATCCGTACTTAACCAAAAACAGAACCCATTTATAGCGTCAGTTGCTGTAAAAGTTTCTTTTTTCAACAACGTGTGGAGGATTTTTTCTCTTAATAAACTGAAATTAATGTGAAATAAGTAGTCAAATCTCGTAGGGACTATACAAAAAGGTTGAAACCTAACGGGGCGGGGTGTTCAGTCAGTAAGAGTCAGACACTGTTTCCCGCTCCGCCCAAGAGCGGCATTCGTCATTTGACAGGCCTGTCAGTCTAGTAGTTAGTGACCCTGACTGCTATGCGGAAGGTCGTGGTTTCGATTCCCACCCAGGACAAATGTTTGTGTGATGAGCACGATCATTTGTTCTGTGTCTGGGTTTTTTTCTATAATTTATCTATAATATGTATGTATTTAGAAATATACAAGTACGTTTATCAGTTGTCTAGTACCCATAACACAAGCTCTGCTTAGCTTGGGACTAGATGGCGTTGTGTGATATTTGTGGACATATGTATGTATATAATTATTTTTGCCCACCATAAAAAAATACTCAAGTCTACTAGCCCCTGAAGCAATGAAAAAATCAAACTTCAAGTCACTGCAATCATATGCATAGTTTATAGCGCATATTTTGACATTCCTAAGGAAAACAAAGCTGATAGGATACTTCCCGGCAACTTAGAATCCTGAAATCTGGCAAGATTCAAGTTCTTATAGCACACAAAAAGGAAAACTATGTAGTTACGTCACAAAATAATAACTATATTTTAATTACTTTTTTTATTACTATTCTAAAAAATATTCAAGATTTTATTCTAGAATCGAATTACTCCTCAGAGAGCGAGGGTTCCGCACTCTCGGTGCGCGAAGCAGACTCGCGCTTGACCGGCTTTTTTAAATTAAAGTAAAGTAAAGTAAATGTTTATTGTTCATTGTTACAATAAAAACATGATATCTTAAAACTAATGCATAATCTAAAATATCACTTGTAACTATTTTATATTTATTATACATTTTTGGATGATGATCCCCAAACTAGGTAGGACCTGTATCTTGGGGACCTGAGTAGTGACAACTTTCATTCATAATATCGTGGTGTGAACAATGAAACATATCAAAATTGAATTTATAAAAGAAAAAATATTATTAAAGAAAAGAAAAACAACTTTAGAGCCTAGGTTTTTGAGTGATGCATTTTAGGTAGTGTGTGTTGTGAGTGTATAGTGTGCATGTATAGTGTGCGTGTACCTATAGTGTATATATGTGTACTTGTTAATTGAACAATCTAATTTAATATTCAGCCAAGAAAAATAATATTTTAGCAGACTGACAATTAACTTTTGTTTTCCTGCCATTTTGAATGCAAAACACAGTTGCTATTATAGTTAGTAACCAGTAACTACTGTTGGGCTGCTGTGCCTTATATTCTGTTTTTTAGGGTTCCAAAACCAAATTATTATAACGGGAACCTGGGGACCGTATTGCTAAAATTCTTCTGTCCGTGTGACCATTCGGCTGATATCTCATAAACCGTGATAACTAGATTAGTCTTATTTTTACAAATGATGTACCCTTTTCTGTTGCCGCTTTAGCAACAAATACTAAAAACAGAATAAAATAAAAATTTAAGTGGGGCCACACGGAACGCTTCCTACAGGATTCCGACTCCCACTTGGCCGATGTTATTTATTTAGGCAAATAATTTATTTTCTGTCTAGGTGAAATACTGTTTCTGAGGATACGATAGCATAGCCCCTCTCTGCCATTCCTTTTGACATTAAAAACAGCGTAGAACTACACATACACGTTCCCATTTGACAGCTAAAGTCTAATTAAGTACTTGAATTTTCAATTTCTCATGATAGCAATAGAATAAATAATTACACGTTACAAACTACGTTCAAGACATTAATTTCCTAGAAAATAGAACAACTCAGATTTCTAGGATCATACGTGTACTAATTAATTAAATGAATACATCAGTAAGATATAATTACAGGCGAGATGTGAGACCACGCCTACCGTAGCTGCCTATTCCTTCAGAGAATAAAGTCGTGGTAAATATTTAACGTACAGAAATTCGTCTATTAACTAATTACATATTGGCGATGAGCACTAAATTGCCTCGTTGGGCTGGTAGACATGAGGCTAGGAACCGGTTTTACCCGGTTACTAAGGCTGATTCCCTCGGGCTGTGAGATTATTTGAAAGTGCTACTATAACCCTAGAATACAAAAGGTAACTGAAGGAATAGAAGTAAGTTTTAGTCGGTAAAAGACTGACACTCCCTTTAGCCCTATTTTTTCAGAGTAGGTGGAATAATCTACACTAATATAATAAAGAGGTAAAGTTTGTTTTTTTTGTTTGTAGGAGGTAATCTCTGGAACTACTGGTCCGATTGGAAAAATTTTAGCAACTATAGAAAGCTGCTTTACTCCTGAGTGACATAGGCATATATTTTATGTACGCGGGTGAAGCCGCTGACAGAAGCTAGTTTTATACATTTTGATAAAAATGACTGGCTGACTATTACAAGGTAATTTATAAAATAACTTTCGAAATGTGGGTGCCTTTATCTGGCACATTGTGGTTGAATTACAGGAGATCTCCACAAACTCACCCACCTACCTGTAGTGTAACACACCCACTACACTATACCACTGCGTAGAAGCCCTAACTAAACTGTGGGTGTACTACACCACAGGCTAATATAAGTGTGGGTGTACTAAATATCTTAACGTTACCCTTAGGTAAAACAAAAACATGTTTATACACTTGTTGAAATCCTACATAACATCAAACTTAGCGGACCCCGGGCACCGAGGTGAAAGCCAAGGAAGCAACCGGGACTAGCGCTGAGATGATGATGATGATCAAACTTAAAGCGTATATTTCAATTAACCTTTCGACTACCGTAATTACAGACACAATTAAAATACAATAGGTGTGCGGGCACCGGTGTCCTCACAAGAGGACATCGGTGTCATAATTGATGGCATACAAATGAAATCACCTACTTAAAAGTAAAGTTCTTACATAATCATATAAATACTGTAATAACGAAATATTGTAAGAAACCTTTTTTTTTAAAGAATAGCCATGGAGTTTCTTGCCGGTTCTTCTCCATAGGAAACGACCAATTTGGAACCGTGCACTAGCTTCTGACGTTTTATAAGTGCCCATGTAGGCCCATGTGAAATAAAAAACTTTTTTATTTTGAGAATTTTCAAAATCCCTTTCTCAGCTTACCTACATCATCATTACATAGTATAAAAAAAAGTCGCTTTATCCCTATGTATGCTAAAATCTTTAGAACTACGCGATGGATTTTGATGCGGCTTTTTTTAATAGATAGAGTGATTCAAGAGGAAGGTTTGCATGTATAATACATACATAATATATTTAATATCTGCATTGCCCCGGTGCGAAGCTGGGGCGTGTCGCTAGTATATTACAAAGTCAAAGTCAAAACATTTATTGCGAACTAAGTATACAATGTTGTTGTCATAATCATGTCAGTACTTTTGACTTAGCGGCCTTTTACAAGCATTGCAATTTTTATTTATCCTAATTAACATGCATAAACATTTTATTACTTCATTATTATTATAAATTCATTCGGGTAATATAATAGTGTCGAAAATTTAATGTTGATAATAATGAATTTAATATAATCATCATGTTAGTATTAGTTATTATGTAGGAAGGCCTATACAATATGTCCTTTTTCTAGTTCCTAGGTCCAGTGATTATTTATTGTCTGATGTACAGCTGAAGCGGCTGTACATCAGACAATCAATTACTCTTTTAATTTATAGATTTAAATCCTATAATATTTAATCCACACAACATTACCTCATACCTCCGCTCAAACAACAGACAGTGACTACCTAGACATTATCAGTAACAACTAAAGCCTTAAGATCACTGGGGGCATAAGTCCAGTGGCCCCTGAGCGCCGGGCCCCGGGCCCCGGGTCGCCGCCCGCCCTCGGAAGGACGCACCGCCCGCCCTAGCCTTCCACTCACAGACAGACTGCGTTGTGCCTAATTTTGATGCTGCAACTAATATAAAAAGTTTGTCGGGGAGTTTTTTTATTAGATAATAATGTTTTAGTGAAATTTAGTGTGTTAGATTACGTTTTAACTTTGTTGTTGTTTTTTTTTTTAATAATACTATAACTGTGTTGTGTCATTTAGAATCTAAGTAACTTAATAAGAAAAGTGGTTCCTTAATTTGATTGAATGATTGAGCCCAATTTATCTGACAGTTACTGTAATTTTTTGTTGTATTTGCACATTTTTCCAATTTTGTTGATATATTAATATTTATTCTACTATTCGGGAGGAATCGAATTTAATAAATCAAAGGTCATTAGAATTAGTCCAGTCGTCCTTGAGTTACAAATGATAACTAACATGACTTTTTTTTTATTTTGGGCAAAAACCATCCAATGACGAAACCCGCTCGTGGGCGGAGCGGGAAACAGTGTCAGACTCTTACTGTCTAAACACACCACCCCGTTCCTTCTATGCCCATCGCATTGGGACCAAACCTTCCTTTCAGAGAGAGACCCCAAGAGGCTTCAACCCTTTTACAAAGTAATATGACTTTTATCTTAGGTATATATAATTAATGAATAACTCGCAGTTCCGTCTGTTCACACGTTAACATTTTCCGGTTACCTTTTCACCGATAATAATTACATATGTATGTTTCTTAAATAAAAGTGTCTTAAGATTGTACAAAGGAAGTACAATCTGAACTCTTTAACCCAATAAAACCAAATCAATTAACTTTTTTTTTAATAATAAAATCAGTTCTTTATTCATTCATTTTATAACTACATATATAATAAAAATTAAAAAAAACACTTAAACTTACCTAAAAGTACCTAACCTAATCTACTAAAGCGTCGTCCTAATCAATTAACCCGTGAGCAAACCCGGGACACATACCTAAAGTTATTAATTTTCTACAAATTTAATTATTTTCGCAGTAAATATTAATGACAATCAATACCTTCCATAAATAAAACACTAACAGAGCAAAGGCTCAGGACCCGTCCCTTTGAGGACGGCGGCACAGCCTGGCGGGCCCCGGGTCGCCGCCCGCCCTCGGAAGGACGCGCCGCCCGCCCTAGCCTTCCACGACGTCCTCCGTACTCTAGACTGCCATATTATGTAGTTCTGTTTACTGGATGCTGCAATTTTTGTACAATATAATGTATTTACCGTGGCGTTGCTTTGGTGCCATCAAGTATTTTTTTTACATATGTGTTATTACATAATAATGATGTTATATTTTGTACAATATAATGTCTTTAGTGTTGCTCAGTTACCAAGAAGTTGTTTCTTTTTATCCTTACTATGAAAATAATTAAAAAATATATATTTTGCGTCTTAAAAAAAATCCTGACAAAAAATATACAGGAATTCAGAAACAAAATGTACTTATAATCAAATATAACTAACAATGTTTCAAATAATGATCAACAAGTTCAATAATTAAGGCTAAGCGGCTACCAAATGCCTATAGACTATAAATAACTATCAACACACACATAACAAGTATACACAACTAACTAACTATGTTAGTAGTCCACAGTATGATCAATAAACACTAACTTTTTCTTATTCTAAATAATAATTTCATTCCATTTGAATATTATTACAAAACAAAACCTAAAAAGCTCCTACCTCCCAAAACTTGTGAACACCCCCAGATATAAGAGGTCGTGTCTGAGGGTGTACTGTAGTTCTGAGGGTTCAGGGTGAGGACCATGAACCTCTCACCTCCCGGCGTAGCGCGCTCGTAGCGGCTCCGCGTAGAGGACACGCTACGAGCTGCTACGAGGGCTACGAACTGCCGACCGGACGAACGGCTGAGAACTGGTCCCACGTAATATGTGGGTGGGAGTTATGTATTACAAGATTGTGCTGTTCAAGAATGATTTCTCTTTTGATGTAAGGATTTTTTCTATTTAGCAATTTTATTTTTTCTCTTTGAAAAAGTTGAAAGGCTGAATTACAAACAGGAATTAACTGGTTGATCGAGTGATGGCGGATGGAAATTGTTTTGATATAAAGCTTGCCTTCAGTGTTACAAAATATGGGCAGGATATTAACGTGTACCTAGCAACATAAAGCCATTTGTATTTTCAGATGAAAATTCTATTCAACTGAAATCAAATCTAATATAAACTAACCTAGTAAAAGGTAATATAATATAGATAGCCCAATAGATAATGGCACAACTTGCTTTCTGAAATATCATTTATTTATGAAAATTTACTGTAAGCAAAATTGTATTACGATTAGGGAATACGTCAATTTTGTCCATTAATATATTACTATATTTATTGCTTCTAAATATCTTATTCAAGGCACAATTCCTGCCATTTCTACCTGGTCCGTGGAGCCGTCAATCTTCGCCTCCCGAACGGGAGCGAGGTACAACTCCTGCTCCACCAGTTACGTAAAAGCCAGTAATTTTCCAGACGACACTCGTCTATTATTTAAATCCCAGCAAAATGGTGACAATCAACGTAACGACATCGGCGGCACAATTATCAACTTCACGCCGGGACGGGGACGGGGTAGGCAGGACCGGCTAGACTTGTCATTATATAAATTAGCATTTCGAGAAAAAAGATTACACTACTTTTTTCCTTTTTTTTTTGCTAATTTCTACGTTTAGTCTAGATAGTTGGGCTGTGCTTAGAATATTTTAGGCGCGGATTAAAATAGTTTTCAGTTAGTTCTAGTCTATGGTACAGTACATTTTGTTTTAATAGACAGAATATGATATACATATATTATAGTAATACAGAAGATGATTGTTACGTAATCATATAATTTTAGATCTCTTTTTTAATTCTTCGTTTTTTTATAAATAATTAAAAATTCATATGACATTGAAAAAAAATATTCTTCGTATGAACTTTTGTTTTTCCTTGTAGGTACATAACCATATTACATATCTAACAAAATGGCCGACTAAAAAAACTTCATCCATGCACCACCCCCTGTGATAAAATCTAAAACTTTTCCACCCCACCCTCATAAAGCCTTGCATGCACAAATATAGCTATAAAACGTCCCTTATTTCGGGTATCCTGGGCGGTGCAGCCTCACCCCACCCACCACCCCTTTGTTTCACCTTAACGAAGGTTGCGGACGTCCCGGACGAAGTTCATCGCACCACCTCTGCAAGGGCGAATTGCATAAACCATCCCCAAAAATGTGTGTGTGTGTGTATAGGAATGGGGTTGAGTGTGTGTGTAACGGTGGTTGTGTCTGTATGGGGGTGCTCCATGTGTGCGTTCGTAATGGTGTACTTTCGTTTTTGATGGTATGAGGCTTTGAAGTTCTTCACTAATTAATTTCCATATTGTTTTTATTTATCACCAATTATGAAGCTTTTGGGAAGGTCAGGTCTGAGGACTTCGTCTTTGAAGCAGCAATATCATTCTTTGGATAAATCAAAATTTTAACTCATTTTAATATTACAAAGATTTTATTTCATAACCGAGGGAATGTAAAATGTTTTCTTTTGACGGTATAATTGCGAGTCTCTCTCATGTTTTCAAATACTCTTTGAGACATGTCAAATGTAAATCAGAATTCATTATTGGTGTTTTATTATTAATCAGAAACCTCACGAAATGTTTCTTGTATGTTGTACTTTAGAACCGGAATGAAGGCAAGTGGATAAAGCTAATGTATTCATATCGCTTGTGTTATGTATAATATGCGTGTGAGTACTTGAGTGAGTAAATAAGGCCATAGCCTGGTGTAAAGTAACTACACTTTATTTACTGTTATGTTTGTACATAGTTATGTAACTAGACATTCCGTTTTTCTAAGTACTATACTAACGCACTAGCTTTTGACCACGGATACGCTCGTGTGTAAAAGGAACATATGTTCCATACAAGGTTTTGTATATGATAATTCAAGACCTCTCTCTGATCGTGTGCGAAACATATCCATCAACCATTAATGATCAAAAATTAATATCCATTAACCGTTTTGCAGTGAGAGAGAGAGAGAGTGAGAGGTCTAATTATGGTATCTTTATTTGTTAATGATTACCAAACAAGTAGCATTATATAAGTCAAAAGTGGAAAGGTAGGTATTAAATTAATTATGTTGAGAGCCAATCCGGTACCCTGTGTATGGAAGCCAGAAGCACCAATTGCCCTTGAGCCCACTTCTTTGTCCTTATTTCTAATTTTCCTTGTATTACATTTTATGAAAAATAAAAATATTTTGTTTTATTGTCATTAGAAACTATTTCTTTCATAGCCCTGGTTCGGAAAGCTGTATGTCATACGAGTATGTACAGTCCTTTGTCTCGCATTGTACAACACTGACCGCATACTTTGTAATGTATGTATTAGTTTGTTTCGTTCATATTTATTATTTTGCTTGTCTGTTTGTAATTAAATAATATTATATGTACCCTGTTCTAAACACGACCCGAATTTTACTGACAAATAAATGTGTGATATTTCATGAGTTAATTATATAGTACGTTATGCATAATTTTTTAGTATTCTTATATAAATATGTAATTTTTTTATTAATATTTAAATTACTTAACATCTCCTATTTTATCATCCTCCATCATCGGTCTACTAGATGAGATTTCTGTAGTGGTAAGCAGTTCTTGTACTTATATAATGTGTTATCTATTACTGTTGCTCCGTGTGTACGTAAATAATAAAATAAATATTTAATTTGGGCCAATTACGAAACCGCCTATCCCAGCGGATCCTTTAGTCTAGAACAAAGTCTTGAGCTAGACGTATTACTAGGCTCCCAGACACTTCACCCACTACTACTAGCAATTTCGCAAGCGATAAAAGTCTTAGAAGACGTCAAATAAATAATCCTTTGCTAAAAACTACAAGCGCCATCCGTAAGGAATCAGCATGCTAAACTTGACGCACACATGCGCACCAGCGCCCTGTACCGACACGACAGCTATTGAGAGACACGCACACACACACGCTCTCGTTATCTGACGAACGCACACACAGACGGCGGCGTGCACACAGACACGGCTGTCTAGACTACTTGTTAAAATGCGATGTTCCGGGGCTCGACATTCGTCAGTAGGATAGGTCACGAACCACCAAAGACATTGCTATCCCTTTCTATCCTACACACCCGTCCCTTGCTTTCAAAACTGAACATTGAAACGTTTGAAATCAGACCTTACGCCGTGGACTTAACCGTCATTTTCCTTAAGGGCACATTCAGGTATAAATTTCGCTTTCAAAGCTAAGTCGCCCCAATATCAATAAGGCGATAACTCATCACAATTTTCGTTTGAAATTGTATTCTAACTGTATAGACGGAAGGTTGTCAATCATGAGTGGTGCTGTTGGTCCTTCCAGGTCTCCCGGCGTTGCGTCCTTGGTCGGTCAGGACGAATTAGTCTTGGGAATAATAATTTATGTAAATGTTAGTACATATATGTACATAATGTTGTACATAACGGTGCCCGGTCTAGGCTTTGTAGCTGTAGCCTAGGCATTCTAGACAGGTCCCAAAATATTTTATGAAAAACACATGTGATACAGCATACTTAGTGATATGTTTGTGGGGACTCGCTCGGGCGTTTCGTGCAGAAAAAATTAATAAAATTGTAGTTAAACTTCACTTGTTATGACGATTTAACCAACAGTGTAAAGTTAGTCGTAATCATGGCCCTTTATCGTGAGCCGCTAACTAAACTGTCTAGACACATTATCATATTCACCTATGATATTTAAAACTCTACATTATAAACTAAAGTACGTACCTAATATGATTACCATTCCTTAGAGCCAGCTCAGAGATCTTGCTACAGATAAAATTGTCTACTTTGGGGTCTTTAAGTCAAAAGCGAATAAGTAACTTCTACGCAAGCGTACTCCATGGTCGACCATATCATTGCTTATCATTAAATAAAATATTGGTGAAGCGCGACCCTCATAATATTAAAAAATCTGGGCAAGTTCAAGCCGGACACACATACCAAGGATTCCGTACAAAGTAACCTAAGTAAATAGTTCAATTCTCGAATAGAGTCTCGAAAATGTGAAGTGTTATTTTTTTGGTGACGTAACTACAAAACAATGTTTACAGATTTGTTCTTTTAACACTTGTGCTGTAAGACTTTGTTTCATGCCAAATTTCAGAGTTCTAGATCAACGAGAAGTACCCTATGAATTTTCACTTTGCCCATCCTGGTAACCGAACTCCAACACTCTCACTTAGCGGTAGCGCTTTACTTGAAAGTATAAAAGAGATGAAGTTCAGGAATAACAATATAACTACTGGAAATAACCTAATGGAAAAACCTAATCACACTTTATTCGACCCGGAAATCAAACCCAGGGCCTCACGCTCAGAAGTCACGCTACCGCTCAATAGCAAATAAAACGTGTCAGACAGACCGGTTCATCAAACAACCATTGTGTAAATACTCGAAAATACGAAGAAACAAGTCTACAATTGATTAGACGAAAATACGCGTAAACGGAACCACTTTTTGGAAACCTTATACCTCTACTAACAGCAAAGATACCGCTTTATATAAAAAAAGTTGTATAGACTACAGGCTGAATACCTGTACGTATAATACATGTAGGATACCTCAATCATATCTCAGTCAGTATACCTATTACAAGAGAGTTGATACTTGGAAACGGCTTCAAAAGTTCGATGAAATATGTGTTATTACTAGGTGCTCCTGTAATTATAGACCTCTGTTGTTAGGTACGAGAGATCTGGTTACAGTAGGCTGGTTGCCATGGGCTCGGCAATATTACCCGTGGTTGGAGAAACTGGTTCATTGGTTTCAATAATTATTATTAATTGATATGCCTGAATGAGGTACGAAGTGATCTTAACATAATTGACACTTATTTACTTATATTCTATCATTTCTTGTGGTACACAAATATTTATTTCCATAATTATTAAAAATGTCTATATTACTTCAATGATTAATATAATATCAGTAAGTATATCTTTAGTTGTTATTATATTGAATGCTAGGTATCAACTTCTGAGTCGCGTTTGAACAAAGCTTATACTAAAATCAGATCATAAAGTCGATTCTTTGTAAACTTTTACTTCAACCTGTCAAACTTACGCATTAAAGTGGCCATTGACACGTTCCTTATTCAAATTTTCAATTCAAATACTGGCTGGTAAGTCTATGACCGTCTAAACATTTCAAAATGGCGGATCTTCTCCATAGACAAGACAATAAAGTATCAAAAACTTTCTGACCCAATTAAAATTATTACATTGTGAATTTAAACTTATATTTTCCGAAGTTCAGACTGGAAAACCTAGAAAAACGAATACGATTTAAGATTGTTAGAGAAGTTTGAAAGCTCAAAGTTACCCTTTGTGTGTAGTGTCTATAGCGAATGGGTACAATATCTATAATATAGTCGTTTCCAATAAGCGAGAGATATGGCCAGGTTACGCAAGTCCCAGCTTATCTATTACATAACATGGCTACGGAACCTCAAGCTTCACAGCTTAGTTGCTAAGGGGTAAAGGGTTGAACCAACAACTAAGAACTTGGGTTAATATTTCAGGATAAATAAACTCGAACAATGTTCCGGGCCGCGACGTTCATATTTAATGCTTCGGAAATGAGATCAGGATATTAAAAGTGATTTTGTGTAGTCGCTGCGGGTGGCCAACGGTAATATACAGAGGAATCAGTTGCTGTAAAGTGTTATGTCCTCATCATCATCATCATTTTAGCCGATAGACATCCACTGTTAGACTTAGGCCACCCCTAAATGTTGCCATAACGACCCGTCTAGCACCCTTAGCATCCATTGGATTCCCGTGACCCTCACCAGGACATCGGTCCACCTTATAGGTGGTCTTCCAACGTTTCGTCCCCATCGACTATCTGTTCGGCGAGCGATACGCCCTGCCCACTACCACTTAGCTTTTTCGATTATTTGGAGAAATGTCATATACAATGGAGAATTATACTAATTTATTTTTGTGTTCGTTATATATCTAATGTATAGGTCAAGAGGTTTAGGAAAAACGCTTTCAAATCACTTTGTAGATTTTAGACAGGATTACTAGGAAATATTGTCTATTTTCAGTGTCATTGTTGGCAAAAGCTTAGTACATCAGAAAAGGAACTTGTGTGCAAAATTTCACTGTTTTAGGACCAATGGTTTGGTTCTAAAACAGTGAAATTTTGCACACAAGTCTGATTTTGCCTTTTATTTATACAGTTCTAAGCTTTTATTTCAGAAACAAATATAACATTATTAATATTTCAGTCATTGTTGACGCAATGTATTGACTCTACGCTAACAACCCGGTCTATTTGTCCAGCTCTGGCAAAGGTCTTATCCGTGTTCTTCCTACAGGACCACTGATTTCCCTTTCGGAAGTATACCTATGTCCACAGTAAGATTCGGCCGTGCTGGAATTTGCTGATATATCTTTAAAGCGTGACCACTAGGCTCAATCCGGACGGTTACTGGACAGCCGGACGGCGAGCTATAAAGTTTGCCGTTCATGTCTTGTCCTTGTAGAGAAAAATCCTGATAACTAGAAAGTAAATCAAATCAAAAAGAAAAACTAGTTGAAAAGGAAAACAGTTCTTCCGTTTTTTCTCTAGTAGTCGTAGTCTCAAGTAAAAATGGGAATACTAACAGAGTCATTAGTAACTAGTTCAGTGCTCTTGAGTTTATCTTCGGATTCGATTCTTTGACAGATACGAATGATTTCCGATCCCAACTTGTGTAACGCTAAGTTAGTTTTAGTTGTATGAAATGAGGGTAGTTAGTGTGTGTTTGAAGGTAAGTTTGGGTCGTTAGGTCCTCAAAGCTTTCAGAAGGGTTGTCCCAAGATGATTTTGACTTTTACAGATGGTCCAATCTATTATTTAAGTTACTTAACTTAAATAATAAATAAAAATATCATGGGTGTTTCTGCCATGTAGTCTTATTTTACCTAGGAGGTCCCATTTTTTGTGTGTATATAAGCTTTGGCGCTTTTAATAGAGAACCCGATTCACACAGAAAAACACATGTACATACAAACGATCATACATGTACAAACAATCAAAAACAACTCGCTGTCGTGAAATAGCCATCTGTACGTTTTCCAACTGATAAATTGACAAAAGCCCGCTATATTTTTCTAAAAAGGTTCGAATTTCAATCGAGGTTATTGGATGAAATTACCTCTATATTTCAGAATTAAGCTAGATTCTACACGTGTATCGTGTATGTATCAAGCTTATTAAAAATACAATCTACTTACCAACTATGTTATCTCACAGAACTATGTAATTTTATTGGTAGTCAGAAAAATGTAGCAAAACCAACAAAACCAGAAGTTAAACGTTCCTAATAGACACGAAATTAATTGGAAGCATAGACAAAGCAAAAGTTGCCATCGACAATATTCTCGAAAAATGTTTAAAAGAAAATTGCTTTTTAAAATATTCAGTGAACAAAGTTCGTTGCTTGTAGATGGCGATTGTTTGCTCGCAAATATGTGGATAAGGCTAGTTTAATTAAAAATCGGCATCCTCGTTGTACGGTCTAGCCTTAATTGTTGGCTTCAGGCGATTAACGAAATGACCTGAAAATGCTTACGGTGCGGCCTTTCCGGCCTTTCTTTTGCGTGGGAGAGCCGAGAGGCAGGCTGGCTCGCTGGGCATAGGGCATATTATCACACTATCAGCATTGGCATAATGTCGTTAAACCAAGTGAGTACAAGCGAAACGCTCAACTTTTTCGACTTTGTTACTGAAAAAGTAGACTTTGTAACACAATTTTTTAGAGGGATTAACGTTACACCGGCCCGCTTACTGTGTATGTACGTTCAGTTTTAACTATATTCCATAAAATGTCATAAAAATATTAAAGTAATCATAAATCGTCGTGAATAGTCTCCAGTCAGCAAATCAAAGGTCAACCAATTTCACAGTAACGATCGTTAGTCCCCAAATCTCGAGCATAAACGGTACATTATGTATTAATTACAATGTTGGTCTATTGTGGGGAGCTTCCTAGACGGTCGGCCCACCCCCGCGCGCGTCTGAAGGTCGGCGGGAGGCCGTTTACCCCCAGACGACTCCCACTCACGCACACACGCGCGGCCCTGTCTCACCACCCCCGTGTGTGCGTAGGGGTGACAATTTCAGGTGTATTATTAGGCGATTTTGTAATGTTCACTGTTTTGTAAAATTAGGTTTTTTTGACACTGTTGATTTTTCAGTCGTATTTGTTTGGAATGTGGGTGTTTGTAGACAGGAAGTAGGCAATTTTTTGTTACGTGACCTTTGTGGGAGACAGTAAGTAATTATAATGTATGTGTCATTATTTATAGTACTCATACTGTCGCTGGCCTAAAAACACTTCTTTCAGTACAATTAAAACCAAGAATACTTCACGTCAAGGCTCCACTTTTCCTCATCGAGTCTAATGAGATACGGCACAATTTCTACAAATACAATATAATATATATTTCGACATAAAAGGAAAAATATGTCAGATATTAGCGACAAAAGCATGTAGATACAATAAATATGTCAATAGCTGCGTGATATTAATATTTAGATGTGTACGTAACGTGTTTGAATTCACGAATATTGTATCTCGAATAATGTTTGTTGTTTGTGTCTGTGCGAGGAGCTTGTTGTGCTCAGCAGCAGACTGGGCGGGTCACTGAGGCTGCTTGCGATGTATCACATTGCAGGTACACTAATATAAAACTAAGGTACACTAATGACGATTCCCGCTCTTGGCGGAGCGCGAAATAGTGTCAGACTCTTACTGACTAAACATCTCACCCCGTTCCTTCTTTGCCCTTCGCACTGGGCCGAAAACTTCCTTTCAGAAAGAGGCGCTGGGCTCCAGTAGTCTTCGAAACTTGTGCAGAGTCCACGAGTACGGCTTTGCTGACAACTCCTTGAGGCGCGCGGGAACAGAGCCAGGAATTCTTGGTTTAGACAAGAATAATATTTACAACTTTCACACTATGCCTGTTAGTCCCAAACTATACCTGTATTGAATACGATTGTGTGTCACCTAACTCCTAAACGGTTTGACCGATTTAGACGAAATTTTGTTTGTATATTGTAATGAATTCGCCCTAGACAGAAACGTTTGAAAAGAAAAAAGAGATTCCTTTACCCAGCAGGGAGACACAAAATAGGCTATTAAAAAAATATTTGAGTGAGCCCCTGTTTGGTTTTAAAAATACAATTGGATCCGATAGGTGGTGCTGTAATCGGGATCTCAATTTTTTTATGATGATGACATCACAAAGTTGAATACTTTTTACCAAAATCTAGTAACAAGAGCGCTACCAAGTTACATAGCTCGTTAAACCACATACACGCTTGATATTCCGCCCCTGTATACATATGTTTATGCAGACGTCAGAACTCACATATATGTACATACACAGCTATGTATATAGCGGCACCTAGCCACCTAGAACTAGGACACAAATCAATATATACCGGCCCTATCTACGCTGAGAACATGGGCTCATTAATTTTAATACACCTAATGTACATAGCAGTATATACTTTGATATGATTTCTATGAAAATTACTTCACTTTGGCGCTGGTTGCTTTGATGAGAGTCCCAATGTGTCTTAACATTCCATATACCATCATCTTCAGTAATGTTATTCTGTTTCTCGAAAAACCGTTGAGTATTTTTTGACTGCGATTCCACCTTGATGGTAAGCAGTGATACAATCGTTGATGGTGAAGCGCACTGGCTTATTAAGAGCTTATTCAGTGTAGCCTTAAAGACATCAAAGTGTAATCGGGTGCGAAGACCACAGCAGGCAATGTCCCAGTCCTTCGATGTAAGCGGTATAAACGACGAGGTAAATGTTAGGGTGAAAAATATTCGTTGATTTCCTCTCATCCTGAAGATGGCGACTGTTGCTAAGGAAAGTGATAGTACCAAGTGTTTTGGTTCTGTAGCTGGAACAAACGGAACTGTACGTGGGGATGAGACCTCTTTGTTGTCCGTCTAACTGTCCCTCAAGACCCTTTGTCTCAGAAACACGTGGAAGTATTGAGTTGAAATTAAAACCGTATATCTCAGGTCTGCGATCCCTTGAAGTTATGAAACAATCAAACTTCTAAGTTTATGAAAAAAATACGGCTATTTATGTTAGAAAAAAGTACCGTACGTCCCATCAACTTAAAATCCTGAAATTAAGCATAAAGTAAGGTCTTATAGTAAGATATACGAATAAATCTGAAAACAGTCAATTTGTTACCTTAACAAAACCCGCTTGGAAAGAGCATCGCCGTGTCCTCGTGGGGACTTGGTAGAGGCCATGGTCCGGAGCGAGGAGGAGTGGCAGGCGGTCGAAAATCTGACCCCGGTATATCAGAAGGTACGGGATGATTCGTTTAGTCAGTAAGAGTCTGACACTATTTCCCGGTCTGCCCAAAGGCGGGATTATCATTAGTTGATTTTCCCCACCATAAATAAAAAAATCCTCAGTGCGCGAGTCCCACTCTCACTTGCCCAGTGTTTAATTGTTTTGCGGTTTATATGTCCCACTATGTTAAAAATATCCTTCGATATTAAATTGTCTTAGATCTCTGAAGCAGGCAATTCCAATACCTAAGCATCCATCTCCCACTCATATTTCTCCCAAATTCTTTATCAGCAACAATAAACAACTGTTTCCAAAGACAACTCGTCTAGACTTTACTTTCGTGTATTCTAGGAACTAACGGTAGGGTTGTCACGAAGGACAGTAACCACTCACAATCAAGGGCGCGATGCATAAGCAATGTAGCACCCCTAAGGGACACATGCTGCGATAAAAAAGTAAAATAGTGACGTAAAACCGAAATTGTCGTACGCGTATTGTTACGCAAGCGGTTGCGAATTGAGGAAAATTATGTCGCGATGAGATCATGGGTGAGTTGTATGAGAAGCCGATGTAACTTCGTCTTTAATTCACAGACAAAAGGAAAGCTTCTTAAAACAAAAGAAAAGGATCAAGTTATTTTTTATTATATTTGCGGTTTTGTGTAAAGTATTCTGTAGGAAATTTTCCACTTGATCATAGTTTAGCCCTTGTTAACAATTTTCTCTTATCAATTGTATTACATAAAAAAAATAAACAATTTTTCACTCAAAAGTTGTTGTGCCTTCAGGCTACCGACTAAGAAGTCTGTGTTCTCTCCATTCAAGCAAGCAGAACGCGTAAAGGGAACTGCCCCTTTACGGCCTAGAAACTGCTCAGCAGTGTTTTAGGTATTGTATGAAAATGTAATGAATGTTTTAGTGAACAAGGCTAACACGAAACGCCCTGAAACCAAGACTGAAATAATAAGGATTAGTCTAGACGAAAATTATTCCATGTTAATTACAAAGTACAGTGGACTGACGTGTCTTAGTAATTTCTTAATTAATTATTAAGATGGGTAAAATGTTAAATCTTGTACTTTATTTATTATGAAGCTCTTTACTGAATTTGACGGTTCTAAAATGCTTGAGATCGTGGAAAAATACTCGGATGAAAATGTTTTGATTTAAAAATAAACCAAGCTTTTGAAAGTACCTACTGTATTATGGGCATGTATTTAGAAAGGCATGTATTTATAGGTTTCATACTCCTCTTCCTTATTTACCTTTGTTCTACGGCTCCAGACATAATTTTTACTTAGCCTGTGATTCCGGTGACAGCAGTGGTGGCCGAGTGGTAACTGCCCCGACTTACGAGTTATAGGTCGCGGGTTCCAACCCAACATTATTATTATATTACATTATTATTTATTATATTACTTTGTGTAATTTATTTCATCATCACTGCCCTTAAAACGGTGAGAAAAAACATTGTGAGGAAACCGGCATGTCCTAAAACCAAAAATTCGAAGACATGTGACATCCACCTATCCTGGGCCCGCGTGGTAGATTATGCCCCATTCCCCCTCCTAGACGAGGACAGGGTCCCAGCAGTGGGAACAATAAAAAGGCTGATGATGATGACGTCCAGGGTAGGCTTCGACCCTGCTGCGCTCCTACGTTTTGCTGATATTCCGGACGGTTGCCGGACGACCGGATGGCAAGCTTCCTCACAGCTTACTTACAAAACTATGAATCTCTATAGAAGTACACCTAGCGTTTAATGACAAATACGCGTTTACAAAGCTATGCGTCCGTGGACTTAGCACTTATCAAACGTCCACGAATAAAGAAAATTAAAATAAATATGCAAAAGAAAATTCTACATATTCACTTTCTCCGTTCAGAAAATAGCGTAAAGATTATCCAGAGATAATGACAAGTAATACGAGGTATGAGTGAGCGCGACCAGTAAGAACATATTCGATCAGAACGAGGTGTATTGCCAGATATGCCAGTCGGCATTGATGTGGCACGTCGTGGTTTAGGAAGAGATAGATGAATGACAGAGACAATCATTTATCAAATAATAAAATAGTTTTATAAACAATATATATCTTAAAAATATATAATTTTGTTATTTTCAAAGCAGGACATAGCAGGCTAATGGCTGCGGGAGGACCCTGGTGACTTGTAATACAGGTTTCGTTGAGACCTATCACGGGCACCAGTCTCTCACAAAGTTAATTCCTTGTTTGTGCTCCACTGTGAAATTAGCTTTAAGTAACTTGTGTAGAGAAAATAAATGCCTATTATTATATCATACGGTACCCACATGACAAACTTTTATATCTCACTAGCTGTTGTCAGCGGCTTCGCCCGCGTACATAAAATATAGCCTATGTCACTCAGGAGTAAAGCAGCTTTCTATTATTGCTAAAATTTCGCCAATCGGACCAGTAGTTCCAGAGATTACCTCCTACAAACAAAAAAACAAACTTTACCTCGTTATTATATTAGTGTAAGTGTATAGTGTATACGTACGGTACCCACATGACAGACTTTTATATCTCATTAGCTTCTGCCTGCGACTTCGCTCGCGTCAAAGGCGGTTTACGCCTTTTTTTATGGCGGGCAAAACCATCCTATGTCGAATCCCGCTCTTAGGCGGAGCGGGAAACAGTGTCAGATTCTTACTGACTAAACACAGCCCATTCCTTCTTTGCCCTTCGCACTTGGACCAAACATTCCTTTCAGAAAGAAACCCTGGGCCCCAGTGGGCTTCGACCCTTTTGCAAAGTCTATTCGAAGTCTAGTCTATTCGATTCCTTTAGGGATGGAGTTTCGTAAAATCCGTTCTTAGCAGACCTCTACACCCTTTAAAGAACTTACCTGGCAAGTAAGTTTTTAGGTATTATAGTTTCTGAGATTTCGTGATTAATCAGTGAACCACTCACTAACTGATACATACTTCTAGCAATAACCCAACCCAAGGGTGAATTGGTCCGTGGCGAATGAGAATCACCATTAGGTTCCCAAAGATGTCTGTCTCCTTAGGAATCTACATTCGAATCTAGTGTTAGTGCTTGAGTTTTATTTATACGGAGACACAACAAGACAACGCCAATCTTTTCTAAAAACATTCTTACAACTAGAGAAACCAACAACCTTACTTTACGGATACTTTCAAAGAAAAACGCGCTGAAAAACAAAACTTTCCATTACTTTATACACCGGAAATCAGTTCGTAGGTACACACTCCACGTAATAAGAGAATTTAATTAACTAGCGCCGCCTGGCGGGGAATGCGCAAACAATACCTGATCTGTTTCCGGTCTAACGAGAACTTAAGGATGGAATCGAGCAAATATTAGTTTAGGCTTTTTTAGTTTTATCCAGTTCAACAGTAGGCTATTTGTAATTAAGAGGATGTAAAGAAACTCATGCTTATTTGCGTGCTGTTATTTATAAAATATTCTTCTCACTAGTTTCTGTCTTCAACTTCACCCAATTTTAAAGGAGAAAACCGCCCGATCTCTTATTGAAGAGGTATCTCTTATTGTAGGATATGGATTACTTGGGTTTCAAAATCCAATTAACTATTGTGATGTTTTCCCGCTCTTGGACGAAGTGACAGGGCTTGTCAGACTGTTACTAACTAACCCCTATTTTTTTGGTGGAAAAATCATCTAATGACATCTCCTGGTCTTGGGCGGAACGGGGGATAGTATAAAACTTTTACTGACTAAAAACCCACTCCAGTTCCTTCTTTGCCTTCGTTCCCCGGGATACACTTTCACTTTACCCATGGAAATAAACCCACCTGTGTTGCCCTTCGCGTTTTAGGGCCTCCGTTACCCTTTGAAGCGTCCCCGCAGCCCTCACTGGCATCGGCGCTACTGGGCCTTTACCGGATGGCCGGATGGCGAGCTATCCATTGCTCGTCGTCCGCAAGCTCTCTCTGTCTATAACATTTAAGGTATCATCATAAAGACTTACAGTATGATTTAACCTTACACGCGTTAGAGAAACCCACAAACAACAACAGAAAGTCTATTAAAAATATTCATAATATTATTATATAAAATCTAAAGAGACGCTATTACCTACTTTTATGTTAAAATATAATACACAAACGTTTTAAAATATTTTGTCGACAGCGCGTATCCGCGAAGACTTGACGGCATCGACAGCATCCCAATGGGGCTGTCACCGAGCTGTCAAACGTTAGCCGCTGACGTTCCACAGTTTGACAGCTGTCAAACTTGTCAGCGTGCGCGCAACACTTGATCTTAATATAGAATGGAAGTTTAAAGAAATCAGGAAGTGGTTTAGCTGTTATTTTTTGTAAAATAAATATTACAGAAGCTTCAATATTATGGATTCTCGTCTTCCGAGCTTTTACCGCAACAAACAAAAGATATATTTGTTCGCAGAAATGATTTTTCCTAACTAGACGATATTGTATGGTACAGGTATCAAGAGTTACTGCTTCCTCGTATAAATATTATCTTTTCCTTGATGTTATTGGTTCTGAGAAACAATTTCCGGTTTCTGGTTTTACTTTTGATTCTAATCTTCCTGGAAGATCCTGATCGTTTGTTAGTTTTTACGAAATCATTTCAGTATTTGCTCCGGAAGGGTTTGAAAGCTGGATAGTCAATGAATATTGATATGTTCCACGAACTCATTTTGTATTGATTTTGTATTGGTGAATATTTTTCTAATTAATTTCCTTTACTAATTGAGAATTAAATACATTTTGAATGTCATCAGATTCAAAGTAAATATTTCTCAGTTAATAAATTTAGAAAATCTTAGATTTCAAATTATTTCCAACTGACATATTAATTGATTGCAACATTACTCATCAAGTTTATAGATTAAATCAATTAGAGCTAAATATCTTGCAACGGTAACGTTAAATTAATATCTGTATTTCCTGTCCATCATAAGCTGGTCTGCCATTTCTCCCCACCCTCCCCTTTTTTAGGTCAACGTAGACTGGATGGATCTCGCTCGTATTGTTTACACTGAGAAAAACATTCGCTTTTAGATAGTAAATTGCGCTGGCGCATATCTCGCGTCTCTTTTCCGCGACAGAGAGATGAATCTTTCTGTCTCTTTCTCCGAAGAAATGCAGTTTTCACTGGCGGTCACGCGGTACTGCTCCTATAAATTGGTTGTTCTTAGGAAATGTGAGGGATTTTTTAGCAGTACTTGTACACGGTACGAGGGGATTTTTTCCCGGTACCGTTAGACAATCGGCCGGCGTGACTTTGTTAATTGGTGGCCAAATAATGAGCTGGGCAGTTTGTTGAGGCACCAGGGGCATGCATGGTTTGAAGTAATATTTTAACTTGGTGTTCTTTTGTTACTGAGTATCGTAGGAATAGAATAGCAATAATAATAATTGTGATGTAGATTCATCCTAACTATACCTAATAGAATAATTACTAACGTAACATAGTTTATTTACTTTCACGCCGAAAATACTCGACTGAACGATATGAAAATTCGCATACACATTGTCAGGTCATACAGTGAATACAGGGTACCTTTCATTCCAGAAAAACTGTCCTGTTCTCGAGAAGTAGAAATTATCACAAGTAAAACCACGGGCAAAAGCCTGTTTTCAATAAATATGCAAATAATTTCGTGTTACAGTTATTAATAAGTGAGTACTTATTAAAATGATTTGGAAGACATAATCGCACGTCGCTAGGCAAGCGTTCTCTGTAAGACACGGCGAAATTTTCCATTCCAACTGCGTAATATCGCTACAAATAACGCCTTATTCCTTGTTAATTTCTATCTCCAAATATATGAAAAAAACTTGACATTGTGACGAGTTTATATTTGTAACTGGGACTAAACAAGGAAAGAAAATGGATGTTGACGAATGAGGTGTACACGTGTACAATATTATGGAGAAAAAACAAATGCCTGAAGGCAACTAATGTGTACAGCTACATATTTTCATTTGGCATTTCCTTGATCAAGTTAAAAATTATAAGTTTTCTTTGTTAACAAAACAGTGATAGCCCTACAAACTAATTGTGCTGAGTTTTCAGCCATTTTCTCGATTTTATCCTAAATATTAGTTTACTAATGTGTGTCTCTCTTTTTCCAGGTAAGTTCCAGTGGCTCGCATGCGCGCTGGACGTGAAATCATCGTCACAACTAATCAACTACGATTACACACTATTGCCGCTTAAAATAGACACGATATTCGAGCAGGCGGACATTCTCGCATGCCCACTGAAAGCAAAATAACAACAAAATATCAAATTATTTGAAACTAAAACAGGTGAGAGTAAATAGGGATTAAAAAATGAACCACTTAACATCGGCAGCTGTTTTTGACTGTAAAGGCCTATTTAGAATTAGAAGTTTTGTGCCTTCAAGGTAACGTAAATTAAACGTATAATTGTAAATAGTAACTACTGACTTAGAAAATAATTATTGAATTACATAATTATTTTAGCTAAATTGAATATTAGTTATTTAAAAAATAAACATTGATTCACAAAAAGTCATTAAGTACCCCTAAGTAAAGATAGTCTAAAGTTAGTTCCTTAATCACAGATTCTTATTTCTAGACTAGAGTACACACCCAAGAATTAAGACAAATCTACCTAAAGAATGTGAAACTGGTGATCAACCCCGGTAGTGCTAGAATGCAATTCACATTTGGTGTCAGTTTTGTTTAAAACCTTGTGTTTGATTCACTTTAATATTTTTGTAAAAAAGTTCGTATAGCAAGAAACTATTATTATTTAACTGTATATTACCTACTCGTATTATAAATCTATTTATTTCATAATCTTTAATATCAGCCCTCCCTGTCTCACGTCTTTTGACAATTATGTATATCAAACATCAGAATTCATCCTTCTTCTTCTTCTCGAATCGATGGATTCCGCTTCCCTCAAACTTTTAAGGCTCAGTAGGTTGCCACATTTATAGCAGCTTCAGCGGCATTCTTAAGGTCCTCCAGCGTGCACTTGTAGGGACATTTTGAGCACTCTAATAGGTGGGCCATCTGATGGAAAATCCAATCAGAATTCATTGATTTTAAAACCTTTGGGTAAGTATATGTTATCCTTCTCCGATTTGCTGAACCCTTAAAATATTTTGAAGCAGAAAAATGCAGAGATTCTTTTCAGACCTGATGATATCAATATACCTACTCGCATAAATTCTTCAGAAGTCAAACAAATATTTCCATTTTTTTCTTCTCGAATCGATGGATTCCGTATTCTACTACTACTTTATTTTTATTTTAAATTGACACACCAACGACTCATTTACTAGTTAATACAAAAAAAGTAAAAATGCAAATGACTAAAAAATATGGTGTACTAAAAAATACAATAACTTATAAAAAGTTGTAGTTACATAAATAATAAATTAAATTATATTGAAAATAATTAAGATTGGACTGGAATAAATTAAAATAAATTGAATTGAATTATAATCATAAAAATGGTAGTCAAGTTTAAAAAATAGTCGTTTTTTATAACTTTTTGTGGAGAACATTTCTACAGCAATGTATATTTAGACGGTATTTATGCTAGTAAAGCTCCATCATCATCATCATCCTACCCTTATCCCATTTTATTTGGGGTCGGTGCAACATGTTTTTTTCTTCCACTCTGTCCTGTCACCCGTCACACTATCAGTAACTCCCTTTTCTTTCATATCACTCCTCACACAATCCATCCATCTCTTCTTTGGTCTCCCCCTTCCTCTCCATCCATCTACGTGTAAACTCAAAACCCTTTTTGTGACATGCGTTTCATCTCTCCTCTTCACATGACCATACCAAGACAAACGATTTCCTTTCAACTTTTCAGTCACTGGCGCCACTTTCAGACTTCCTCTAATATACTCATTTCTCACTTTATCCATTCTCGTCACACCACACATCCATCTCAACATTCTCATCTCCGCTACATGCAGTCTTTTTTCATCCGTCTTTTTCACAGCCCAACATTCTGATCCATAAAGTAGGACAGGTCTTATCACGGACTTGTAAATTTTGCCCTTCAACTTGAGGGGCATCCGTGGGTCGCAAGTTGTTCCCGTGACCTGTCGCCATTTCATCCATCCTGCGTTGATCCGATGCGTTACGTCTCGGTCTATCTCACCATCTCCTTGGACGAGCGACCCGAGATACCGAAAGTCGGAACAGATTGGTATGGGCGTTCCGGCAAGAGCTAAGGCCACAGGACCGGAGAGACCGCCGAAATCACAGAACAAGTACTCCGTTTTGGTTCTACTTAATTTCAGGCCAACACTCTCCAGTCTGTGCCACCACACCTCCAATCTATTCTGGATCTCTTGACCACTCTCAGTGTATGAAAATTCATTCGATTGATTTTTAAGTTACCGCGTACAGAAAGACACAGCAAGGGCTGTTTTTTTTTTGTGATAATATACTTATATGCATGTAGTGATTGTGATGAGTCGTTATAGTTTACTATTTTTTTTAACGTATTCATATTGCATTAACTCCATGACAACCATAAACAATACAACAGACCTAGACTAACAATCTAAATTCAAAAATGCATAAAAATGAAATGCTCTAACGATGTCTGCAAGGTGTCGAGAATACCAGCGCACGTAATAGAACGTCGGCGAAGCGTGGGAATGCAGTCGCAAGGACGCGATGCACCGGCTAAATGGGACGCGAGCGGACACTTTCAAATGTATCCGTGTGTATAGCGACCATCACTCGATGTTTCTACTTTAACTATCTATTTTACGAAACCTACAAATCTATATTACGATTCTAAACACATATTTTTAGGCCTTCACTTAGCTTTATTAAAAAAAAAAGTATAACCTATTACTTAGACATTTTCATTAGTAAAACCTACGAAAAAGGTTATATACCTAGACTTATTGAATACCTATATTGAGTTGACATGCATTGTAGTCTAACGAGTCAAAGTTACACGCAATCGCCTAATGAAACTTTTAATTTCCGCATGTCCTTCAGGAAAACGCTAGGTAAAGCGAAATTACTTTTATGTAATGTATTTTATATTAGTCTAGCTTAGGTTACCTATCACATATTTTATTAAGTTCTTTAACTTCTTCGAAATCTCAAATAATTCTTCACACACGTGGTTTACTTCTAAAATTTTGATTTGTGCTTTGCAAACTTGCAAAGTTATAATTAATTGAAGCAGCAATAAGTTAGTTGATGTTCACGTAACCGTTTCTCATTTATCAGAACCCTTCAATCTACTGCGGATCCCGTTATAACTTCATACGTAACGTTTTTATGTTCACATAATAAGTCCATGTGCGCCGCGCCAATACGAAAATTAATTATTTCTGACATTTACGCCAGCAATCATGAAATGAAGGCACCTGGTCACGGGCAACCTCACTTATTGTAAGAAAAAACTAGACGGGAACCCGTAGCCATCATGTGTGAAACCGAAAACGACTGGGTAGCTTAAGTACGAACTAGGACGCAATTGCTTAAATAAACAATTATACAGGTACGATTATCTAGCTTTTTTAAAATTAATATACACATAATGAACAGTGATGCTATAGTTGATGGTTAGGCGCACTAATATTTTTTTTAATAAATTAAAAAGAATACGAATTACGAGTATCTATGTTTAATAGCAACCGAAAATCACTAAAGTTTAAATTTTCTATTGTTCTATCATAAATCTATCTCAATATTGAGACTACAAAATATGAATTTATTATATGCAAAAAAAAGTAAAAAACGTTCCTAAATAATACTTAAGTAATATAACCACTTGATATTTTTATGTGTAATATGTTTATAATTTCTTTGACGAGGTTATTAATAAAAGTCTCGGTACAATACAACCACTAGTTCGTTCGACATAAGTATGGTTGGCGCGCTGACTACGAAGATAATTCGCAGAAATTGCTCGAGTTCATACAGGATGTTCCATTTTATTTCGTTCTGTTAATAGCAAACAATATTTGATTATCAACTGGTATTAAAAGCCTATTCACTCTACGCTTGAAGACAGTTAAATTATAATCGGATGGGAAGAACGCAGCATGCAAATTGTCCCAGTCCTTTGATGTACGAAGACAGGCGACGGTAGAAGTTTAAACACCGTTCATCCCTATTATATCTGAACCCAAGAGGGTTACATTATTAAGAATATAATATATACATTAATAAGAATTAATGTATATCTACTGAACACAAATCAACAAAAAAACATTTTTTTTCATCATTAACTCCATGATCTTCCGAAATTCAGAGCAGCTTACATATTTTCGCGACGAATCAAACCTGCAGTCCTCAGCAGGAGTCAGTACTGAGTGAGTCTGCACTGCGGTGTATCATCGCATCATCTGCCCCACACAGCACCGCCCACTCCCCACATCCCACGTCCCACAGAGACACAACGCAACCAAAACATGCACACTTTAAAAACCGCCAAGTTTCTACACTTTTCCTAACAATTTCCCCGCTTCAGACCAAACGATAAATATTTTAGTAAAGTATAGAGACTGTAATAAAACTTATAGTATGAGTCCCATTCAAACTTTCGTTTACCACACCTCACACACACAGACGCAGGTCAATCTTACATTTGTGTGCAAATGCAAACTGCATAGTGTGCAACGGAAACGTCTGTGTGTTAGTCCGTCGGCTGTGTGTGTGTGTGTAGGAAGAAAGTGCATTCTGGTTGCACGGACGGCTAGTCGAGGGAAACTTGACATTATAGCGCTCGACACACACTGGTGTGAGTTAGATAGCGACTATCTTCAGATATGCTGAGCTATTTTTAGGATAATTTCCTTTTCATCTGGTGAAGTTTTGTGGTGCTTGATAAGTTTTTAGTTAAAGTTTCTGTTCCCTCATTAAAAACTCTATTTGAAGCAGTATTTTTTTTCTGATTTAAGGTATTAAAGTGACCCTTTAAGAAAATAAGTTTACATAAAACTGACAATGATGACTAATAAGATGTTGTCCCGTCCAAACGCTGTTTGTTTTTGGATTTTCAATCCTTCCAGGATCAAATATACACAAAAAATACATCTAAATCAGTTAGGAGGAGTTAGGTGACAAACACACGTAACGAAGAATTAGGTATGTACTAGACAACACAACACAGAAGCAAAAAACCAGCTACAACACAAACCTCATCTACGTAGCACAAGTTATCCGGGCACCGGTCCGCGCGCGCTACCTCTCGTGCGCGCGCGCCGCTGCACTTGCACTAGTAAACTTGAAACAGTTCCACTCTGTTATTACGTTTCCCTTTCGTACTGCGTCCGAGGGGACCGGCTACTTTAGTTCGCGTACGCAGCCATCGTTCTTTAGTACTAGATTGATGACATGATTAAAAAGTTGAGAAGTTTCTTGCACATTATTCTCCATTGAGATCTACTTTTTGGAATGTGCAATTCTTTTTCTGACAGACCGACTTCTTGACATTTCAAAAGTGCCTGTAAAGGTTTATTTTAAATAAATGCTTTGAATCTTTGATTAATTGGGCCAGCATTCTATTTGAATTAGTTGTTATTTTAACCACAATACCATATGAGAACAATTAGTTAAATGCTGCAGTTTTTAGTTGTAATTTGTTAGAGTGATCGATACAGAATATTCTCTTCTTATGACCACTTTTATCACAAATTCCTTTGGGAAGATTCTATATCTGCCTGAATTTGTTACAACGGTACAAATACCTTTCTGTTGTATGCAGTTTTAATAAATCACAAAATACACTTAACGCTAAAAACATTTTGAATGTCATTCTTCATTTTTAAACGTTTGATAGAAATGAAACTTTAAAATCATTACATAGTATAAAACAAAGTTGCTTAGATCCTATGTATGCTTAGATCTTTAAAAGTACGCAAAAATTTTGATGCGGTTTTTTTTAATAGATAGAGTGATTAAAGAGGAAGGTTTATGTGTATAATAGATGCATCATATATTCAATATCAGTACCCGTGCGAAGCTGGGGCGGGTTGCTAGTAAACAATAAAGAAAACTAATTAAAGTAAATTAGATTAGCCATTTCTATGCTAGTAGTCATTAATTATATAGGAAGAGGACCGTAAATGAAAATTGAATATACATTAAAAGAAAGAAAAATCTCATTAGTGCAAAAAACATTATTCTACCATAATTAAAAAATATTTATGATAAAATCTAACATATTACTCATAAAACTACTGATGTAAAAACTATATCTAATTTTTAACTACCTAATTGAATGTTGCTATTAACATATTTTGATAAAAACGTTTTAAAACGCAATTAGTCGCTTACAACGGTTCCTTACACTCGATATGTACACAAATAATTAAAATAAAAACGTTTTTTTATTGGAATACGCACAATCATTATAAATTGAGCCGGGGATAGTAGTACAATGTAGGAAATAGTGATAAACGTGACATATTGTGTGGTGGAGGTACAAGCCTATTCCACCAAGAAATCTTCTAATCCTGTTTTTGCTTAAATAAATCACCATTCACGTATTCAAACTAGCCTGTAATCATGAACAGTCGTGAGTTAGAGCGCGTCTATTTACTGCCTCATCAGTATACAGCAACTCCTGTGTCTACATTCATTACAAACTTACCAGACGTATTACACTTTGAAATCATAAGGGAATGCTTGTCAAACAGTTCTGTTCGTTCCAACTTGGTTTGAAAGCCCATCCCACCAACTGTAACTCAACGATACCTACTCCCTAGCTTCATGTACAAACGCCTTAGGTTACTAACTGCGGAGGTCTACAAAGGGTCCCAGGTCTTAGTAATTAGGTATCTAATAGTCGTAGGTCCGCTTCAGCGAAGTCTAGACGCCGGGACCTTGACGAGAGACCTTGTAGCTAAGTCTGAGAACATGGCACAATTCTCTGGATATTATTTCTAATATAAAATAAACTTTGGGCCCGGCTCGGGTCGCGTGGGTGGCGACACTGGGAAGTTGTGATAATGTCTCTGTTTTGACGAGGAATATGGATGGATCGGTTTCTTTGACAATGTAGTACTGAGGTAGACGTAAGTCAAAGAGTTGCTGTGACCCTGAAACCTGAACCTGAAGGAACAGGATTTAGTCAGAAATAGGCTCGATAGTACTTGAAAGCACTCATCAATTTCACACTTAAATAAAAGTTAGACACACTTTAGATCTCATTGGATTGCAAAGTACATAGTTTATTGTACACGATATGTGTATGCCTGTGTGTAAAAAAAACGCTTTAAAATTGCTTATTTATCGTATGTGCTATTTCATAATATGTTCTAGCCATCCGCCAAATGTCTTCTAAATTCAACCAACAACAACTTGCTTATTTTATGATATACTAGCTTTTGTCCGCGGCTTCGCCCGCGTAAAATATAGCCTATGTCACTCAGGAGTAAAACAGCTTTCTATTGTTGCTAAAATTTTTCCAATCGGACCAGTAGTTCCAGAGATTACCTCCTACAAATAAAAAAACAGACTTTACCTCTTTATTATATTAGTTTTATGATATATACTATGATGTATGTATGTCTGACGTACATAATATAAAATGTAACGGTGATACATAACAGGAAAGCTCTCAACTATAACCTAGGCACATTGTTGCTAAGCCCTAGTTCCTAAAAATACCGCAAAACTCTCGGATTCCACTTACATAACGTGACGATAGCGACACGAGTTTACGTAAAACTCGGCATTTAAGACTCTTCTTAATACAAAATTCTAACAAATTACTTCAAAAAAACACAGAATTTTTACAAGATAACTATGTGGAAAAACGACCTTTGACAGATTGTATTAGGCAGATAAATTAATCAGGACTTATCAGGAAGTCAATCAGATCATTAGAACTAATACGTCTAATGGACCAGGATTAATATAAAGTCCTTAGTCTTTTCCTTACACATATACCTACCTCTACACTGTCAGTGTACGTACGATATATTTATAGAATGTCTGGCTTTTAAATAAGGCTGTTTGTGTCAACGTTGGTAGCAATTTAGGTTCTGAAATGACTTCTGTGTTGGCTTCTCAATGTAATTAAATATCCTTACACGTGCTCAACGAGAATAACTAAAAATATTTTATTTAGACACTTTTATCCTGTTACCTTAGTGCGGAAAAATAAATCGACGTTTGTGCTACGAAAATGTATTTTCACGAAAGCAGCTCAGGACAGTAGGAATTCATTTAAACTCGAAACTCAGCAGTTATGGTCCCAGCAGTAATGCTGAGAGCTTTACAGTTTCATTGTCTCATAATGACTTCCCCCAGAGTTACGTGTCTTCCTCTTAAGGGTCAAGTAGGGACAGAACTAGTGACTACAAGATATTGGTAGTAAAATTATATGGGTGCACTTAAGAGAACTAGACAGACAGAACAGCCTGTTCTTGGAAATTTTGACTAGAAATACTAATTAAACAGCAGCACAGTAACTTATATTACTAGATAGTTTTCCGTAGACACATTACCTAATCATACCTTGACAATAACGATAATAATAATCACATAAAATAACAGTAAACATTGCCATATTTATTTAGAAAATGATTGTAATATGATTGTATAATTGTATGTTGAACAGGTAAAATAATTCTCCCTCCATTTAATTTTGCTCTCTTTGTTTCAAATAACGTTGGTAGCCCCACGGAAACATCCTGAGCTAATTTAGGAACGGATGGACCTCATTATCCTTATGTTTACACCTACTCAATTTGTTATAGGTACTGACTATATATAATAATATGTACATAATATATAGCTCGGATATTATTCCGCGTTTTTCAATCAGTAAACCTTTTTTTGTTATATCCTGCTTCCTTGTATCATAACGACTTCTACACAAAAAAAAATAAAAATAGAAAAATATATTTTTGATATAAATAAAATTCTTTTAGAAGAGACTTTTTGAGAATCATTTATGTTTGATTTGCTGTCGGAGTTGTTAGTAATAATAGCAGTTAGAGGTGGTACATAATTACCAGAAGCTGTAAAAAAATGTTCTACAGAAATACTTACACTCATTTGAAGCCGTCTCCGTTTTATCTTGGCCGTGTTATGTTCAAGTGAAATAATTGCCGCGCCCCGACAGCTACTACGAGTATTATCCCATCCAACAATACCGTATCGACACTGTCGTGACTAGCTCGCTATACTAATTGCCGCGGCTTGGCTCGCTTTTCCCCAGTTTTTCGCACGCTCGCGTTTTTCACCGCAGAACAATGTCGTCATTCAGTTTCCACTTTCGTTTTCACTGATGGACGCTGATCCGATGCGCAGACGCAAAAACTACACCAATCTTACTCGACGAATGCTGTACTGGTGACATATTATGAGAGATTTATTGGTTGCTTCACTACTGTGGCAGTGATAAATTCCTAGTATTTTGATGTAAAATTGGTCTAGTTTTCTATCTCAATTAGACAATATGTGTAATCTTTGAAACAACTGCAATCTCAGTAAATTGATGCTTGGAATTTTATTGTAATAATGACTAACTACCTCGTAAAACTCACTGAGGAGGCTGACTCGAGACATTAACTGCCAAATATTACAAAAGTATTAGATTATGTTACATCTGCATGCCAACAGAAAGCCAAGTGACTAAATTATACGAAGCCATGGCTTAAAAGACTTGTTATCCAAGCCAAAAATATTAAAAACAAGAAAATCAGCTGAATTTAATTCACGATTCTACGTAGGTGCTAAGGAAAAGTTGTTCAAAATCGTGATAAAAATCTATTTTCACTGGAAAAATGACAGTATATTAAAAGCGATCCTGTAAATCCTAGATCTTGACATAAAACATCATTACACATACAAAACAAAGTTGCTTACCGCTGTCCCTATGTATGCTTAGTAGATCTTTAAAAATACGCAACGGATTTTAATGCGGTTTTTTTTTAGGAAGGTTTATGTGTATAATACATGCATAATATACTCAATATCAGTACCCGTGCAAAGCTGGGGCGGGTCGCTAGTTCTTAATAAAAGACTATTTTTACTACTGGAAAAATGACAGTATATTAGAAGCAATCCTGCAAATCCTTGATCTTGACGTAAAACATGAGCAACAAAATAATCTTGTGCCACAATTTTTCCTCTCACCGTACAGCTACAGTACCGTATCACGTTTGTTTACGGTTTTCACTCTCTATATTTTTCTCGCGAGTGAAAACTCCCCCGGCAGCGGCGGCGGCGCGGGCGCAGTGCGTGCGAAACTTTTTTTACTCCTCCACGTAATGAGATTAGTAGATCGCGATCGGTTTTTATTGAACGATTACTTTATGAATTTCCATGATCTTTGGCTAGAGTTAAATTGAACTAGTAGTTAGTGTGAATTGAAATTGAACTCATATCTTTTGGATTCAAAAGTTTTCAGGTGTTCTCTTATAAGGCATGCTTTTGTAAGAATGTATTCCTTGAACTTTAGAGAAAAGATTTCGAGTCGTGTCTTTTTTTTTTGGTAAATCTTCCAATGACGGCCCCGGTATGTAGGGCTAAGAAAGAACGGGTAGTAAGAGTCTGACACTGTTTCCTGCTCCGCCCAAGGGTGGGATTCGTCATTGGATGATTTTTACCTACCATAAAGCAAAAAAAAAACTCGCAGCGCGGACGAAACAATTTTGACGACTTTACAATCAATTCGAAATGAAGAAAAAACGCAGTATCCAAGCTCTCGACCTCTACGCTAACCGTGGTTACCTAAAATTTTGAACTTACAACGTTTAACAAATCTGCACCGTTCGAGAAAGTTATAAAATAAATATTTTCAGTAAATAGTACTTCCTCATGGATTTTTCCACGTCCTTCCCGTTTCTAAACGAAATCGTACGGAGTGGGCGTTTGTGAGCAATCTCCTTCCTATTCAGCTGTGAGCTCTGACCCTAATACTGGCTCTTTGAACTGTGTTTACTGCGTTCACAACTAATATTCTTACAAGTCAGTAACTAATCTAGAACTTATAGGATGCATTTTGATTGAATTGAGGGAATTGTGTGACTCCGCCATCCTTTCTACTATCGGGCAACACGATGTACGGCGAATCTCCACCGTTACCTTGTTGAAATCTCTGCGGGCGGGTCTCAGCACTATGGTTCGTTCTCTGTACCGTGTACATCGAAGGAGTGTATACAATTTTCCTGCTTCGGTCTTCCTATGCTTCTTCAAGGCTCTTAATAAACTATAGTGTGAATTACCATCAAGGAATGCCTTCTTACCATCAGGTGGGATCGCAGGCAAGCACTAGTTTATACAGATTTTAAAAGCCCTTCTTATAAAGCTTCACAAAATAATTGAACTCCGTTCGGATTTCCAGCTGTTACAGGGTTGTCAGACCCCTAATTTCCAGGTTAAGTGGATTATTTTGCGATAAACAAGGCCTAATTACGGCAAACAACGTTTCCTCACAATTCGGGATGTTTGTTACCAAATAAACTTCACGGAGATAAATAATTTATTGAGAGAATTGTAAACGTGCTTAATAAGGTCTCGGTGTTTTTGACAACGTTTTGTTTTACCTACTATATGAAATTAACTGTATAATTTTAACCGTCATAATTTTAGATTGACTTGATATTGTAAGTTCAAATTAGAATTACTCTTACTTATACTCTCCATTCTTTGAATATTGTAATATTTTTAACCATGTAATTCCAAAGAATAAGTGTTTTTTTTTTTTAATAATAATAAAATTACTAACGTAACGTAACGTAACGCAACGCGTTTCAAAACGCACGCATTGTCTATGATGCATACCTGCCAGTACGTAAACCAACGATCAAACTGTGTGTTGTTAGTTCAATAGCTTTCTTTTTCGATTTTTTTTCGATATTCAAGAGGTAAATAAAAAAAGAATGGAATACAATTTTGAAAAAGGAACAGATAGGTACAATTTTGAAAAAGGAACAGCATGCCTTGAAAGTTTATTTAAACTTACCGTTCCAAGTCAGTCCGAAGATATCACAGCTCGAGACGAGTCGTTTTTGAAGATGGCACCTACATAGGCAAATAGCTAACACTGAGATCTCTCATGTGATAACCTTGTGCGCGATATTACTTACACAAATCTTGAGACATCGCTCATACACGCGGACGAGCAATTTGTGTCGAAAATGACACGATATTTCTCGATAGTCATCATTTAGGAACAGGTACACTTCGACGCTCTCGTGGTACTACAATATCGTAAGTGTATCGCGAATGGGGGCACACTCAGCACTATTTGCGGGAATAATGCCCGTATTAATATTGTGCTCGTGTATGTCCTAGTTCGGTGCTCTGAATCGGTCCGTATTGTGCGGTTTTGGTTATTTTCCTGGATGATAAGATATTTTGCTTCCTGTCTCGATCCGCGTCCCGTATGTATTGCAGATAATGTTAATCCTAACTGCCTTTTTTCCTGGATGATCTCACTGCTGATTTATAGACCTCCTCTTGTGTCATACTGTCCTGGTACCTTTATTTTTGTTTATATAAGCTAGTGCTTGACTGCGATCTTACCAGATGATGATCAGTGATGCAATCGATGATGATAAGGCGCACTAGTTTATTAAGAGACAAATTATAACTGGATGGGAAACCTCAGTAGGCAATTTTCAGTCAGTCAGTCCTTTGATGTACGCGGTGTAAACAACGAAGCCAAACCGGATCGGTTACAAGACTTTGTTTTAATTTTCCTTCTGAAACTTTTCCACGTCAGCTGTCGGCCAGGTAACTCTTATCAGCCCCAGCGGCATCGAAGTGCATTGTCTCCGTATCTTGGCTGAGAAGCACAAAGGTACAGCTATCGACTGATTGCGCCGAGTGTTTGCCGTCAAGGCGAACTCACACAAACACCACAAGTGCTTGCTCAACATATCGAATTATTTGTTTTATTATATCTCTGTCATATCCACGATCACTACTGGATACGGTGATTATGTAGACTTTAAAGCCTATAGAATAGGCATTATTAACTCATTACGGCAATTAGGTTTTTTCAAACAGACATTATTCAAATGGGGTTAGGTCAAACATTACACGCCATGATAATATGTAGATACAAGACAAGTCAATTAATGGTCGATGATATGATCCGAGAGTATACATGACCGACTTTAAAAAAAAACTACTGCACCTCAACTAATATATTACATGCATTTTTTCCATTTAACTTCTCTCCTCTATACGTAACTATTCCTAGTTACGTAACGTAACTATTCCTAGTTACGTATAGAAGTGTTGTTTAGGTGCTATATATACAACTAGCTTTTTCCAGCGGCTTCGCCCGCGTAGGTATATAAAATATAGCCTATGTCACTCAGGAGTAAAGCAGCTTTCTATTGTTGCTCAAATTTTTCCAATCGGACCAGTATTTCCAGAGATTACCCCCTACAAACAAAAAAACATAAAAACAAACTACCTCTTTATTATATTAGTGTAGATATACCCATTTCATCCGTCATAAACTTCCATGTTTCTTTGAACATTCAATATATTGATGTACAATCTGGTCGTCCACAGTCGTAAGCATTTGAATACAAACGCTGGTCCAGTCTAGGACAACACTCCTGCGGTTTGCCGGACACCGGCTAAAAATACTCGTACTTGCGTAGAAAAAAAAGTACCATAGACCAGTCTTCCTGTGCTAATCGATGCCAATTATACGTATGGTCACCATGTGGTCAGTAATGCTGGATTTGTCCTGATCTGTTTATTAAAATATTTTATTTATATGCATTTATATTGTGTTAAACATTATAGGTAACTACATATCAATTGTAAATTAAATTGTGGGGTTTTAGTACATTATTTTATGGATATGACTTCAACCTGCCAGCAATCGGAAATTAATACTAAAAATATAAGTTTCAGGAATTCCCGGTTTTAACTTCGTATATTTCGGTTTTAGCACTGAACCAGGAAAGTATTGTATTGTAACTATGCGCTACATCTATTTCTTCAATTGACTTGGTTCTGGCGATAGTCCGCAGTAAGAAAAAATGGGATGTAGTCATTTTTGTGTAGCAATAATGCGAAGAAGATAACCACAAACGTGAGACAACACAACATCGTCACGCCCCAACCGCCGCCACAGGAGACCCATCGGGCGTCAGGGCCATCTACGGCAACCATAGACCCGGGCTTGCGGACGACGAGCGGAGGATAAATCACTGTCCCCCCACCTATCCAGTTAGGACCAAACCCGAGCAATCGAAAGCGTTCCTAGCATGCCCCAAAAATATGTCAGAAACACCGAATCCCTTCGGTGTTACTGTCCCAGCAAAGCAGTTTTAGTCAGTTAAATTCTGACACGCCCTCCTGCTCCCTTTTAGCGTAGGAGAAGTCTTTGGATAATTTCACACCTCAAAAAAAAACATTTGTTTGATCAGGTGGAAATGTAAATATTGCTTACTTGCTGACCCGTGTCCGCTTCGCCGCGCGTGGAATATTTTTGGGGTGAAAAAATTACAAATAAATTTAGTCATACAGAAATAGCTTAATACTAGTAAAAGAATTTACAAAATCGATTCAATAATTCCAGCGATATACATATAATTAAAACAAAATTTACTTCTATAGAATATAGTGTACATTTATTAAATATTATTTGGATAAAATCATTTTGATTTAGCCGTTTGTAAGCAGGTCCTGCAATTCTTATAAACGCTGCAGATAAAAGTGTTTTTAACATTCTCGTTGTCAAAGCCATTGCCTACTCTCGTGTAAAACACAAGCCAAGGACTCATTCGATAAACATTAGATCTGATTAAATGATTAAATCTTACAAAACCTTCTAACTGGACAGAAAATACAAGTCTCAATTAATTTCACTTATTAGACTTCTGTCAATAATTTTCGTCTTCAACATAGATCGCTTTTAAAAATGAACAATCCATATTTTTTATAACTTTACAAAATCAAGGAAAAATGTCCTTTTATCCCAAATTGCATTTTACAAGTAGCTACCCCAAGCAACTAATGCACAAATATCTGGATGCAAAAACGATTAGTATTGCGGAACGGAGGGAGGTGATGCTATCTCGCTCTCACTCGCGAATGCGCGGTGATAACAGACAAGGTGGGGGCTATTTTACTATTCATAACCCTTGATTGTGCTGCCGTTAGTGGCAGCGCATCCATGACGAGCGCGCGCGCGTGTGTGCGGGTGCAGCGCGCGCGTGTGTGCGTGTGCGCGGGCGCAGGCGGCGTAGCCTTGAATTCGTACAACGACTGCACTTGTACAACGATAACCGTTCGGAAATGTATTATTGTGATATATTTTTAATTGATTTTTTTTTTACAATATTTGCTTCTTAGCAGTCTCTGCGACAATAGTTATGTACTACATGCTGCTATATACAATGAAATGTTTATTTAATGTAGTAATAGATAATGGAAAAACCAAATGAAATATTCATCTATTTATCAGTTTATCAGTATGTTGTTTTGTAACAACAATATTTTTGTATCATTAACGTAAAATTCCTTCAGATAGCAAAGCGCAATGGAATCGTTGTATTATTTTACCTTTGTTTTATGTGTAGTAATGTTTATTTAACCGTCTGACACCATTTCAACACCATAATTTTATTTTCTTATTGGTGTAATAGGAATAAGACATTCATAAGTGGTTCAAATATTTCATAATTTCAAATTCCTTGTTTGATATTTACTTACTTCAATTATATGTTGCACTGGAATCTAATAAGAAAATAAATTACATGTAGTACTGGAATCTAATAAGATCAAAAATTGATTTTTCTTTTAAAAAGTATAAACTTCTAAAGGAACATATCTGCAAGAAATATTAGCATGCAAGTAGAACGTTTCGGAACGCACCAAGATCTGCAACACCTCCGTCCCTTGTCCGGGCATCTCGTTCCTTGATATCGCTTTCTCTTTCCTTCCCATGGGAGGCCCGTATGGTGGCGTCTCCGTCGCACGCGCACATAATTGGCGCCGCAGGAAGCGCGGAGAGATTGATGATCTAAGCGCGGGATCGATCGTTGTTTTTTATTATTTTCTCGTTATTGCAAGTTCCGTTGGTTATTTTAATGGCCGTGACTCCGAATGCTCGAATGGTCGGCTTTATAGGGCAGAAGCGGTGAACAGGGAATGTTCGCGACAGCGCAGTGAGCCTGACGATACAAGCTCATAATAGATAATAGTGACGTAAAGTGAGTCAATATCGTAAAATTAAGTGTGTTAATGTTGTAGTCTTATGAATTAAGTGTTTTATGCAACTCGAGGGTTTTTCTTTATGTTTTCCTGTTACATTCTTCGTTTTTACCGACTGGCTAACACATTCCCTTGTATATAATTTTCTTGTAAGAATCTTTTTCAATTACATAATCCATAGACTAGGTAGGTATAGAAAATAATGACGAGCGAATTCGGAGCCTTTGAGAACTCAAGTTTCTTAATAGTTATCTTTAAAACTATTAGCCAAAATCTAGGCATAGTTCCTAAAACAACAACTATTAAGCATCAAAAATGTATAACTACCCGTCTAGGGCCTGAAGGTCGCCCGGGTAGTGGGTAGCGGGTAGAGGGTAGTAGAACTACCCGTTATTACTAATATCATCCCAATTTACCTTTTGTCGTAGCGCAGACATTACGCTAGGATTGCTAACAGATTCGTGTGACCTCTGGAGTTAGAGGGCGCTGTTACGGACAGGCGTTACAATTGTAGATGTGGCTCACGTTCCGACAGTCTGTTTCAGCGCCCTACAGATGACCTACTTGTGGGACCTACACGCACACTGATCTCCCGGGACCTATGTACGACGCAACGACAGGAGAGATGTCTCGGTAGCTCAGGGTGTCTTCATTCTTCCCTTTCCGCTCGAAGTAGCAGATTATCCTTTTATTTCACATTAATTATTATTCTCGAACAAATACAGTCATGTGTGCGTATACCCACACAGACGTAATCGAATTTCGTTTGAACCAAAAATAGAAACGGCTGTAACCCAAATGTAATGCCTTAAGTAAATAGCTCCCTCAACCTTACCAAGTAGGTACACAGATTTGAAATATTAGCGACATATCCAAAGGTTGGCGACGATTGGACCAGCGTCAAGCAGCGGTGGCGACGAGCCAATCTTTTAGCGTTATCATCTGGGGCTCCGAGACGGATTGCAGGCTCACGCAGACGTTCTTCTAGATTGATATTACTTTGTAGACGAATCTTTAGAGGGGTATATGGCCTGTTTTATTTGTAGGATAATAAAGAGAAATCGTAAAGAAAAACTACAAGAAAGTTTCTTTGTAAGTAGATTCTATGAAAACAACATACAACAACATTACATTGAGAGTATGTTGCAATAATATGTCAACATATTGTCAGTCAAAATAATGGGAGTTCATTTTACTTTCGACATTGGCCAAAATAGTCGACACCAGCTCCACTTGCCGTTAATAAATTAAATAGAATAGAATAGAAGTAAATTTTTGACACTTTAAAATGAGACCAAGGTATTCACCTATTATACTAGCTGACCCCGCGAACATTGTTCCGCCTTAGAGGCAATAAATTAGCAGACTTTTTTATTTTTATTATCTTATGTCCTTTTGGTTCTTAGCTACCTTCCTACCAATTTTCAGCAAAATCGGTTCAGCCGTTCTTGAGTTATAAATAGTATAACTAACACGACTTAAGTGGAGAAGTAGTTAGTATGATTATGATAACTTCGTGCTGAAAATAGTAGAACCATTTTGGTAAGCGTCTGTTTATTTAGTTTTCTCTTAAAGTATAAACAAGAAAACCTTAATCATAGTTCACAAACTAACACCTACTGGTACAGAAAATGTGACAGTTTCACTCGTTTGGCTAGTTCTTTCACACATGATTTACTGAGATCGTTTTGAGCGTCTTCTGCCACGTGTATCGATCACCACCAGACTCGGATAAACACACACTTATTGTAACATTATTATAATATCTACTTTCATCACTCTCTCCTTAACAAAAAACTGTACATTTTTTCTATTACAATACAGCTCTTCAAGAGAGAGATTTTAAAATTTTCAAATCAAAGGTTTTATTAGACAATAACAAAAAATACCAATGCATGTAACTAAATAGAATTATTTCAATTTAAAAATAGTATAAAACATTATAAACATTGGAACAAAAACAAATCTACAATATAAAAAAGAATCGCGAAATGTATTGGAAAGCGCAAAACTCGAGAACAGGTGTAATTTTTTTGCTATTTTTTTTTTTTGTTGTGTTTCTTATTGTAAGGAGAAGGTTCTTATGAAAAAAATAGGGAAGAGTAGAGTAGGGTATGGTAGAGTAGGGTATAGTGGAGTAGAGTTAGAATAATCAGTTGCCGTGAGCACAGCCGCGAGCAAAAGCTAGTAATAGACGAAAGAAAACAAAAAATGCTCATATCAAATTCAAACAAAAGTTTGTACTAATTAGGTTTCTGTATTATCTGTGGCAGCACATCTAACTGGCGACGCGTCATCACATCGCTGGCGAATTTTACATTTTTATTATTATATTTATTATATTTTTGATGAGATTATATAAAGCGGCGTAAGAACTGCACATAATTAGGTATTCAAATATTCGTGCGATACTATTGTAATAGCACTTGAGGCTTTATAACTCACACTCTTATTAATTTAATAACTTATATAACATTTATGACAGCAATGTTGGCGCAATGGTTGAGCGATTAATTGTTACCCTGCGTTTTGCGGGTTTGGTCCCCATATGGAACGAATATATACATAGCTTAGAGATAGGTTTTTCGGGTATGGCTGTCTTGTATAACTGAGTTTATACGTTTAAAAGGTACCAACAATTCAGGAGATATTTCTGGTCTAAGGCTTTTTATACAAAAAATTCTTTTGTTATATGACAGTATCAGAAACTACTATATCATCATCATCATCATTTCAGCCGAAAGACGTTCACTGCTGGACATAGGCCTCCCCCAAGTGCCGCCACAAAGACCGGTCCTGTGCGTCTCGCTACTATATGAGTTAATAAAATTAAGTAATAATAATTTTGTTTTTAAATTTCAAGTTATGATATGATTGGACAGGATATATTTTAAACAAACAGGTAACATATATCCTTATTCTAGTTATATATAACACGGTAGGTAATCCATGATTTCCCCAATAAAAAATTGCTTTAAATCAATGTTTTTGCTAGATTAATAATAACAGGAAAGGAGTGTGATGTGTTATCAAATGTCAAAAACAAATGATGATGAGTAGTTAGTTACATAAGCCGGGTCGATGGCCGGGCTCTGCGATCTGATAGCGGGACCCCCGACCTGACACTGATAACGAACCGCCATCTTAGATTCAACCTACGACTACATCAGTTATTTTATTGAAACACTAGCTTCGCTCCCAGCAGCACATAATTCTACTCTACTCCACTCTACCCTACTTTTTTTTTCATAAGAACCTTCTCCTGACAATGACAAACACAACAAAAAAAGAATTACCGAAATCGGTTCAGCTGTTCCCGAGTTTTGCGATTACCAACACATTTTACGATTCATGTTTATGTTATAGATACAGGAGCACTCATTACCACTTCAGAATCATAATATCTGTATTTGAATTCGATAGATATCGTTTCTCTTCTGTGTTATTTCGTAGATTTTTTTCTGTCAAAAATAAATTTAAAATAATACCTATAGTAACGTTTTCCTGAAAATCATATTTATTGAAATACCATTTAGTAACGATATATGTTTTTGCTATCAATTATAATGTATGCTTGGGGTACTGATAAAAATGTAAAAAATAACATTTGCGTTACTTTTTCAGAATACACGTGTAATGTTTAGTGGAAAAATTCATCGTAGAGACAAGCTTGTTCATAAAAACTATTTGTCAAAATACTGAAATTGTAAATAAAAAGTCTGCTGCAGCGCTTCATTGGCATAGTCATCTATCAAAACTTTTAAAATTAAACTGATGGCTACAATCCTGGAATCTTTAAGTCAAGAGTGAATAGGTTACTTCTAGGTAAGCGCGCTCCATCGTCGACCGCATCGTCGCTTTCCATCAGATGAGATAGCGGTCAAGCGCAAAGCAATCAATAAAAAAAAACTCTAGGTAATCATGATTGTATCCTGGAGTTTAATTCTGGAGTGTCTCGAGGAGCATGTTGTAGGTTCAGCCAATTCCTCCCGGTATCGAGGACCGACATTCCCTATTTCACTTCATTTTCCTCTTGGTTCTGCACCCCTGACCTACCCTACACAGCCAGTGCGTTTTCCCATGATTTAAACTAGCCAATAGCACTCGATAACAGACGGCACTAGTGTAACTCTTTATCAGTAACAAAATTGTCGTAATCACATCAGTATTTACCGATATAACTACCTTATACAAGTAAATATAATCTCTAAAGTAGATATATTCAAGTACAATAAAACTATAAACATTTAATGTCCCATAATAAAATATATTTCATTAACTACTTTTCCTAATGTTTTATTCCAAAATTAACTTGAAGCAATATTGTAACTATAAGCTTTTATTGTTGAATTTTTAGTTTTTAGTGACGCTATTGATTGACCAAAAACTATTTTACCTGCTTATAATAAGTATTACCACCACTACTCTCAAAACAGTGAAGGAAAACATTGTGAAGAAACCGGCATATCCTAGAACCAAAAATTCGAAGACATGTGACATGCACCAATCCACACTGGGCCCGCGTGGTGGTTTATGGCCCATTCTCTCTCTCCTAGAGAGGTGACCTGTGTCCCAGCAGTTGGAACATGAAAAAGACTGATGATGATGAATACAATTAGTCGGCATAGATATAATAATAAAATGTCAAGTATATTTTAAGAAGTTCAAAATTAGCCTGAACTAAAAATAAGACAATAATACAAATGATTCACTAGACAAAAGAAGAATAAACAAAATACGTTTTATTGTGACACCTTAAAATGGGGTCTTCAGGCATTGTTCAACGTATTCAAATCTCATTCAATATTTTCTTACGTTATCAATGAAGTACCGCGGAAAGTAGGTCGCTCGCATCATGTGCCGTAATTGTGTGACTGTGGGCCGGTTCGAACAGCGGCCCGGTTGTTCCACACTACTCGCGGGTATCCAGGGCATACACTATGGCGATATAAGGATCTTATCCTGTTGCTATTTGGAAATGTTCTACGCATATACATATAGCTACATAACAAACATAACAAATAAGGATTTTTTTTATGCAGGTAAAAATCATCCAATGACGAGTCCCGCCCTTGGGCGGAGCGGGAAACAAGTGTCAGACTCTTACTGACTAAACAACCTACCCCATTCCAACGTTGCCATATACACCAGGGCCAGAGCCTTCCTTTCAGACGCGAACCCATGGCCCCAGTTGGCTTCGACCCTTCTGCAGGGTCCCTACGACTCTATAAGGAATTACATTGTAACTCAGTTTTAGGCAATTTGTAATCTGTATTTTGTGTAGCAAGGATATGATAAAAAAAACTGAGTTACTTACATTAATGTTATTCCTTGCAGATGTCGATAACTTCAATATTCATTCGACTATTTTCAAACTCGACTGAAAATAGTCGTATTAATGAGAGACATTCATAAATATGTGCATTTATATAAGCTCATGCTTATCCATTTCCTAAAATGATAATAAACTGTAAAGTTTTTTTTAAGTTTTTAAAGTCAAAAAAATGTGAGAAAAATATACATTTCTTTTTTATATGTTGTACTTACTGTGTCAGTAAAATTGATACCTACTTATTATTGAACTATACCATATTTCCATTTTATATTTAAATTAAGCCATCTAAAAAATAACTTTATGATAACAAGGAAATGTCAGAACCATAAAAACGTCCTATTTTTCTCCTCAGAAAGTCACGTTGCGGCAACGTTGTCACATTGTATATTATCATCGTATTCGTTGAGAATAAATCTTTATTTATAACCCCGTTATCAGTAACTGACAATTCAGTATCATCTGAAACAATGTGATTTAGCAAGTTCGGCTGTGTTTGATAACAACGAATGGTTATCGCTATTACATTTTTTTTGTTATTTAAATACGCATTAAGTATCATCTCACATGTGTCTTTTCTGAACAGATAAAATGTATTGTGTCTCATATCTTTTGTGACAAATTAAACTCAAGCACTGATTTGTTTCTATGTCTTTTTTATTTGAATCGTGACCTTTACTTATACAATTTTATAAAATGGTATAAAATGGCAATCACTAACGTAAACTTCTCAATTATTGAAGCCAAATAAAAAAGAGGATTCATCATTTTGTAAAGAAATACACAAATTGTAAGATCTAGAAATCAGTTTATTCCACCGTACTCGTGATCGAGTAATTTTGTTTATCACAATAATTTAGTTGAAGCTATTTTAGTACATTCGCTATGCGGAAGCGATTCGTGTCGTACGATGAGCTAGCCGCTCTAGCGTAACTTAGTTGTGCGCCCGAGCACACCTCGCGCCCGAGCTGCGCGGTATATTGCTCGATTGGCTCGATAATCTCATCACGTTGCAAAGCCTGAAACTTTCATTTTCATCCTCCAACATTATTTTAAATGTTTACACTAAAAACAATGTTACACTAACTAAAATAACCACTCTCCAACAAGATTGTCATTCAGGCGCACCTCTGTAATTATGCCAAAATGATGCGTCACACTTCCACGTCGGTAATAGCCAACATTTATCTGTTTAGGACGAACGTGTGACATTGGCTCTAAATTCATAGTAGGCACTACCCTATCTATTAACCGCAACTCACTGTTGACACCTCAGAACTAATCACAAACCCCGCTACGGCCTGAAACTGCTTGTGAGGCGAGCGGCACGGCGGCTCAACTAATGCTGGCGATGTCAGTGTGTCACGTGGTCGCCGCGCGCGCAACTTTATTTGTAAAGTCGGTCAATGCCCCGAGCGTTAGATAAAAAAACACACAATTTGTTTACGCGGTGTATTACGCAAAACATCGCTGATTGTCCAAGCGTTCCGGTTCGTGATAAATATTATAAATTGTTATTTAACTCATGATCTGTAAAAGAATTTGATTTTAGTGTTCACTCGATCTCTAATTTGTACAATTCGATCCGCGTACATAGTTCCGTTTTTAATTAAAAGATAAGAACAACTTCTTGAACGATAAGAAGCAATTAAGAAGTTGACAAAAAAAATCAGACCCTATAATGAAACAAAAATTAATTAGTAATATAATTTTCCTCGTAAATTCATTACCTGAACACAATCGCTCGCAAACGAGACCGGCGTCGAACCAGCGACGCTAATTAATCAAGTCGACTAAACAGTGAAAACCTGTTGGGTAACTCGGGAAATGAAGGAAAGCTCCGCGACGAAAGTGGAAAAGCTTCGCGAATACACACGCGGCGCGCACACACACACAGCACGCGCCACACCGCGCGCGGCGCTGTGTGCGTGAGCACGCACACCGTCGCAGCGGGACGAAAACGAAAGTGTCCGAGCGCCGCCGAGCGCGCCCGAAGCGAGCTCACGAAGTCAGTGGAACTCATCGTCGAAACTGGGACATCAGTCCGTAATACGACGCGAACGCCGGCGGACGCGGCGCGCGGTTGCAACACGACACATTACGCTCTATGACATAACTGCAAACTGTGGGCTTGTGATTATGGTGTTTGGTGTTAATAATTAAATATGATGGCTGTGGAAGTTCGTCCGGCGAGTGCCGGCCCGGAGACGCGCCGGGCGCCGGCCGCCGACCGCAGGGCGCTCAGCGCGGAGAGCGAGCCTCGCACCCTGGCCGCCAGGAAGGCTTACCCCGAGGAGCCAGCTTCTCCGAAACCAGAACCAGAGGATGATGCCCCACTAGACTTGACTGTTCGCAAAGAGATTTCTGTATGTGAGTTCGCGCGGCACTCGTTCGCGGACCCGTCCGACTACGTGAGGACTCAGATGATCCTGAGGCAGTCGCAGGACTACCTGGCGTCGGGCCGGGACTCCGGCACCGAGTCGGACGACTCCGCCGGCCGGCTCAGCCCCGGGGACGACGCGCTCTCGGGCAAGGCCTACAAGAAGTCGCTCATGAAGAGATACAGTAAGTCACCAGCCACACCGGCACCGCTTCACCAATATTTGTTATTCTTTGTCCACATATCGTTTATGTAAAAGCACAGGATTTATCGAGCCGGTACAATAAATTTTGACAAGCAACAAACCAAATATAGAACTAACTTTACAATCACAAATCAAATATTAATTTAAAGTCATCTGAATAAATTAAACAAGTTGACATTTTTTTCGACAGTTGTTATTGTTATATTTAAATGACATAACGTACATTAACATAAAAGCGAGAAATAAACGTGTACAAAAAAGATTTTCCGCAAACCGCTACGTCATATATGAAAGAAAGTGCTACGGCTACGCGGCGGAGTGCTACGAGCTACGGCGTGCTACGGGTTGCTACGCGGCCTGCTACGACTCCATTTTGCATACACTATAAATTAGAGCGATACGCATAGAGTAAATAGTATTGTTTGTATGTTCATGTTGTCGGTGCGCCCTGACCTAGCGCAACATGCAGCGTAGGGCGGAGGGCGGGCGGCAGCAACGTTTGCGTCGCATCTATTTACAATGTTCATTATTTATTGTTGCACTCTTTCTTTGTTTCTGTCAATGCCATAGTATTCGTATTTTATATTCTATCTTACGTTTATAATATAGGTATTAACCAGTCACATTAAAAAACGATTCTACTGAGAATCGATATGTACCAAATGGACACAAAATGGTGTGAAAGTAGTCCTAGCATCGATCCCCGGCAGCCACGACACAAACATGGGCTCTGGGACATTCGTCTTTTCCTCATCAAATAAATAAGGATACGTTGTTAACATTTAGATTTTGGGATTTCCTGTTCCTCTGTAATATTAGAATTAGTATTCCGTAAATGTCACGATAATTTAACATTGGCGGACAAATTATTGCGTTATCCTCAACATGCACAAGTACCTGTACTTTAAGTTTGCTGCACAATTATTTTGAGTCTATAAATGTTCAGTTTTATTCGTATGAAACCGCTAACTCTTTACTGGTGTATCTAGTAATCATAAGATCTTAAATCTCTAGATCTAAGATAGCCAAAATACAAACGATCACATCAAAAGCCTTATCTGCCAGACAGGGCTCATCTGCTAGCCCAGGTCTCATTAGTCACTTGCCACCCGGGAGCGGCCGGGAGGGCTGGAGAGTGCCGGCCCTCTGAGCCCACCAGCCACGTTTTATCCCCGACAAGAATTTCGCCAGACGTGTTTTTGTTGGTGTGTTACATAACAAAATGTCTGCCGGCGCAGAGGTTACGTCTGCTCCTGTAACTTTGGGACTCATTTATACTTTGTAGACTGGGCTTAGGTACCGTTACAACACACTCTACATAATGTAAGGCTTAGTAGATTAATAAACAGTACGGGAAATAACGAGTATCTTATGCTGATCAGTCCGTTAGGAAAAAGTAGTGATTTCTTTTATTGCTAAGCTTTTTATATAGTTTGTCAATTCGACGTTATAATCTAGGACTCTTCAAGGCTAGAATGAATAGGCTTTTATTTAAAAATCTGCGATTACATCACTGTTTATCATCAGGAACTATCAGTGTACCAGTCAAGCTCTAGTTTATATCAATTAAAGAAAAAGAGTTGTTAAGTAAAACACCATAAACCTTTATCAAACTTAGTTAATTAAACAAAGGGTTTTAAAGGGCTTTTGTGTGTTATTCATGGAACCGTTCCCCGCAGGACTTGGCAACAACCACTGAGATACCTTCTCTGAACTTGAATCATCTCCTTACTTTTACCTTCCCTCGCTTAGCTCCGCTCACTCAAACGAATTGAAGCTCATAACCTAACTACAGAATCTTTCTCACTTCTATCAGTATATACAGACAGACACAGAAAGTTGCTTTTTTATATTATGTAAAGATCATGAGCTAACATTATGCCTCGCAGTGTTATAGGCCTATTTACATCACGAATATTGTTACATGATATAAAATAATGTTCTCCTCTGCGTCTGTCTGTGTGAATGCGATAAACTCAAAAACTACTGAACAGATTTATGCAGTTTTAACCAATAAAGAAAGTGATTCATGAGAAAGGTATACGTGTATAAAAGATGTGTATTATAGTAAAGCCGAGAATTTGTACGGGTTGCTTTTCTACACAAATATTATAAAGATGAAAGATTTGTGTTATTAAAATCTACATTTTTATTTTTGTTTGTAATTAATAAATTAAAAACCTAATGAATAGATTTTAAAAACTTCTTTCATTCTCACTAATACATAGTTTGCTACTTGCTACATTATTACTGAGTAACTTAGCCGATAAGTAACATAAGGTGGACGAAGCTAGTGTTTTATAAATAAAGGCACTTTCCTCCCTTGGTTTCTACCTGCAACTTCCACGGCTGGTTTTCTTCGAAAGCGCTTTATAACGTTTCATATAACCCCCTCTTTTGCGTCCGACATTAATAAACTTGATCGGAACGTTGATTTCTTAGAACTAGCTCTATAATAATGGATCTAAAAACGTAACAATTTGTAGTTCAGGTTGCACATTATTGTTCTTTTATATAACTAGGGCTAGTTTTCGTGTTCCCGTCGGCTATCTCGAAACAACTTTAGACAATCACCTCCCAGCGACATGAAACTCAAACAGCTCTGCCTTGCCCATTGTAGCAAGTGTCGTGAGAATACATACATACATAGAATCCGCACATGAATCCGGCACATTCTTCTAAACAATAGCTTATTGTACCGCACTGTTTACTATTGGCTACTACGCAAACGTGATGTTTCAACCAAATCTATTAAATATTCACCTGAAACTTGTAAGAAAATGTCATTGAAAACTAGCATGAAAGAAAGAAAACTAGATTTGTTTACATGACATAATTCTTCGTTGAACTGTGTGTGTGAGCGAGATTTGTCATAAGTATAGTAGGTGGTGGAGCCGATGAAGAGATGTGGCATCAGCAGTACTCGTCTCGTCACTTACAGCTGCACACATTGCACTAACACCAATAGAGGTCATTGACACATCACGGAAAACACATATGTGTATAATTGTGCACTCGTATACCTACGTCTGTTGTTTTATAATAATGCAGATTAAATTATGCAGCGCGCTAACTTTAGAACTGGCCTCTTTTAGCCGAGCCAATAACAACATCGGCTTAACTTAGAAATCGCGTTATTAATGAACTACGGTTTTCATGACTAGGTTCGAATGTTATCAGCCATGGACCAACATATCCTCATGGTGATTGAGTGAAATATTGTCGCCATTCAATATCGTTTCGTTGTTGTGTGTGACTTCCGGAAAATAACATAATTATCAGTTGTTATTGTAAATCAATTAACCATTCAAATTGATACCGCACCCGCCGGAAACTGTAGCGCGGCACACTATTTGTTTCCAGCTACTTTATTTTCTTCTAAGTAATAATTTGGAGTCTAAGAAGTAGGTAATAGGAGACACCATCAGTAGAAAACTTGTTGTGATGCAATTTACAGAAAAAATCAAGAGCATATAGTTGTCTCCTTCTGCTAACCCTTTTATGGAAAGCGTCGTGATGTTCCAACAACACAGATAGCATTACATTACATATATTGTCATCAAAACACACGAATCGCTCGCTCATCAGGCCAGTTCGCCGTAGTGCGGGTTCGATGCCCGCGCTTCCGACTATGGCGCTGCGTCGCGTTACCTGACTCTTATTACATGCGCTAAATTATAACAATGCATATAAATACAATATCATCGGCGTAGCTACAGGAAAATATGTCGCTTTAACACTAGGTATGTTTAAAAAAAAATAACAATGATATCGGAACTCTATGGTACCCAAAGACACTAGACTACTTTCATTTAATTCTTTAACAGAAGCAAATGATTAATTACTTGTATCTACAATTTATTAGTCTAGTATTAGAAAGACTCGCCTATCAACTTAGAAAAGTAATCGTATCAAATACTGAATGTATGGTCGAACAACACAATCTATTAATGACTGTCACACAACATATCTTCTATGCCCGCCATTTTGTATTTCCAAGATTAATATCAGAATACGGTCGCGACCCAAATTATTAGACATTTATATCTAGATTTATATTTTTCATTTGAGAATTTGAAGAAGTTGTCGCAAATGTAATAAGGAAATAGGCCGAATACCGAGGTTCGGCTACAAGCCCCGCGCCGCACAGATACGATCTGTTGGAGGAGGGAGGTGCTCGCGAACTCCACAATATCTGTAGAGGCAAATGACATGACAGTGAGTCATCCATTTTAACTGATCAATTACTCCTCAAAACATGACACAGCTTCCATTGTACGACCAAATTGAAATCACTGTGAGCAAACTCAATGGGCAATTCTTTACAAAAATTACGATATCCAAAAAAAAGTTGACCCGGTGAGGGAGCAACTTTCCCATGAATATTCAAGAAGAAAGGATGCACCAGGAAACGTAATCTGTGTACAATTTTATTAAACAGCTGCCAAATAATGTTGGCTATCAGGCCCTTATGGTGAAATGTGTGATACCTGCCGGGACAGGTCGGAAGTGAAAGGTGCGTAAAAAATCTTATTTATACGCGATCGACGCGCCGGATGCGCCCGCGCATCCACCACTAACAATACGCAAACGTGATCGGGTTGGAAGCTAGTCGCGTTTTTATACATATTCAGCATTTTTAATGTCGCATGTGATGGTTATAGATGACTCCGGTGTAGGCGTGTTAGACGGACTACTAGGTAGCTATTCAATGAACTAACTCACCAATCTCAGTAGCAAATCTAAGACGAGGAGCTTCGTCTTTATCAGTTATTAATATATTTCAACAGAAATATGTTGGAAGTTAAAACGAGTTACTGGTAGTGACAGACGACACCCAAAGATCACAAAGGTCGTTGTTCTTACAAATATTTGCATAAATTACACCTAAAAGAAACATAATTATTATTGGCATAGACAAACACGTCGACTTGTCCAATACCTACAGATTATCATCATTATAATGTCCAATCACAACACTGGCCGGCTACCTGTTCCAAGATATTTCAAACAAAGAAAAAAGAACGATTTTGAATCACATTAATTCCAACACCAATCCAAATTATGCAAAGCAACTACCGCCGGCAACACAAAATAAACTTTAAAATTATAGAGGTTACGTTCAATATTAAATACCGCCAAAAAAAACCTATGACATTTCGTTTTAATGTAAACAATAGAATGTCCCGAAAGGGTGAGGAAGGGTTGTTCTTTTTTTGAATAGCTTCCTGCAAACCGTGCGTCTCCGTCGCACCATAGCCAATAATGCAGCAAGAACGAGACAGATACTAACTGATTATGACTCGCGACTGAATCTAAAAAAATGCACTTTTAGTATTCAAATGACGTGAACGCATCCGTTTTTAGAATTTGGAAAATAAATAAACGTACCAAACCAGCGGCTATTGATAAAATAAACTGTTTTATAACTTCCTAACTATACAAAGCGGTTTGTGTTTTTTTGGTGAACGTATTAGCACTTATATCAACGGCCGTCCCTTTAAGGCTGAATGGTGCGTGTCATCGGCAAATTAGTGCAATAAATGATCGGGCGCGTCCTCCCGTCTGTATCGATATTTTTTATCGAACATTTAATCTTATCTGTTATGTATTTATGCGTGCAACGCTCTTTAAATCGGGCACATCTGGGCGTGGGGCCGCGCGCGCAGTTTTTGGCCGGCCTTCAACCGCGGCGCAAGGCTATTAGGTTTCACAACACATACGAACACACGGCGACCGGACCACTGTTACTTCGGGGCCCCTTACTATCCCCGCACGCCGATACTCTGAACCAATCATTACGTGTTTATGAGCCCAATGCGCATAAATTTATTTTTAGAAATTAACATTTGCGCTGAAACATGTGAACCGATTACGAGCGGAGGTAAAAACTAAGTTAATAGGGTAGTAGGTACGGTAAAAAAGCTGTGGTTTCCGTAACAGTACACCGCTTACCTTGTTCGCTTCATCTGTCACATAAAAAGTTAACCCAATTTTTTTAAACGCATCAAAAAACACGTACCTGCCGGTAGCGGGTGTACACACTACACCCCCATCATAAAAAAATAAAACATCTTAACTGTAAACTGCATTCGAATAATGAAGTGGGACTTTTTCGCGGTTTTTTGCATTCTACAGTAAAAAAATGTTTTTATTGGCAAATTTACGGCTGCGTTCGTTGTTAGCGACGGTCCCGCTACGCTCCTTTGTCTATGATTGCGTTGCAGATGTTTTTTATTGCAAATAATAGCTTTGTAGCGTCGACTTCCTCAAAAACGTTTAAGTAACCTTTGTTTGTCTTTCTCCTCTGTTTAAAAACATCTTAACCCTGTATTTTTAAACAAACAAATTGTTGTCGATTTTGCAAGCATTGCCAAAAGTCGGCAGTAATGTCTCTGTGCAAAAAACAGCTTTTTGTTGATGATTGTCGACGGACTGAAACCCAAGATTTGAGAGATAAGATATTTGTTTTTATAAATATATTTTATCACGACTGTTTCCTGTCCCCATTAGATATTTCCTGCGATTTCATCCGCAGCCAATGAAACTTGAATACTAAATATTTAAAAATATTTAGTGTTCAATGTTAGGTACTCAACGAATGACTTAATTAATATGAGATTGACGGTCTAACATCACATTTTTTTTCTATTGATAGACAATATTCACAAATTCAGAACCGGGGAATACCTGATGCCAAGACAAAGAGTTGAACACTGATTTACATAAAACTTCATTATTTTATGTAAGTACATAAATAAAAATCAAAATTTTAAACAGTAATACAGCGCTAATAAAATTATTAAATTCTGTTTACTGGTTTATTATTATTAACCGTTTACTGCACCGGGCACAGCATTTGTGTCGCCAACACTATGTAATAGGTACGCGGCAGATAAGTTGAACCATTGTCTATGGTTACGCACAACCTCCTACTTCGGTTGAGACCCGAAAAACGGGTATAATCCTCGTCACGCAAGTTGAACCATCATGTTGGTCAACCTTGAATGCGCAGTAACTGATTTTCGGGTCTCAGTTGAAGTTGAAGGCCAGTAACTATAGCAACTGGTCCAACTTATCGGCCGCGCACTATACATTCTTGGCTACATAATCTAGAAGCAAACGAGATACGATATTTTAAGAAACTTAATCACTAACGTGCGAAATAACGATAGCGCGGGTCACGTTCCAATATGCACATTTCCGTAGAGGAATAAAACAAAAATAAAGACCAGATGCAAAAAAGCAGTAGATATTAATTTATTTCATCTATTATCAGCTTCTTATCTACCTCACAAGTTGAAGGATCACCGTCATCTATCACAACAGACGCTGGGAAGCTCAGAAACTGCACGTTTACACCCAAGTGCTGAAAAACGTGCTCGGCCACGCGCTCCTACTTATCTCGTATAAAAGTGCAGTGGATATTTGTGTGGGTATATTTTTGATGGCGCCTCGCATCGCACGACGCGCCTATACATAGACTACAATACATAGTGAAGGTGAGCACAATAACACTCGGGAAATCCGACGGCATTTTTATCTCTACATTGTAATACGGTCAATGTTGCAACAGTTATGCGCAGACCTGTGATCAGATCGGCGTCAGTACCGTAACTGATGCTAGAGGTACCCAGGTGCAGTCCCTAGAGGGGCGGAAAAAAATTTAAAAAGTTTTATTATTGCACCTATTTACGGTACTGCACGACAGCGTATTAGCCAAGTTCGAGTAGCAAAACAGTAAGATACAAGACACAGTCAATATACATATAATTTTTTTTTTGGTATTGATAGTTGTTATTCGCTTCTATTCTTGAAGTCCATCTAAAAGTTTGTCTATAAGAAATCGACCTGTGTGATAAGACCTCCAATCATTAGCGTCTTTAGTGCTATTTTGAAAAAAGGCCCTGACCCCTGTTTTTGTATGACTGTTTGTTTTGTAAAGCAGTATTTGGTCATCTATCATAGAATTTTGAATCGGTAACCCAACATCCTCGGGTGGGCGCTAGACCAAACTGGAGTAGGCGCGGACGACTCGGCCCACCTCTATTTACGCCCTAGGCGGCCACCTTCACATTTGTTATATAAAAAATTGTTTCGTGTTTATTACTAACTGGCGACCCGCCTTAGCTTCGCACGGGTGCAAAGCTGATATATTATATCTATAAACCTTCCTCTTGAATCACTCTATCTATTTAAAAAAAACACATCAAAATCTGTTGCGTACTTTTAAAGATCTAAGCATACATAGGATCTAAGTAACTTTGTTTTATACTATGTAATGATGTCTATATTCCCTAAATATACTTACAATACCAGCCAAGCATCCCACCTCAGTCTCATTCAGGTTATCCGAGCAGCGCACAGTCTCTAGTGAATCGGGAGCTGTCTGTGATGTCACCGCGGCCGCTTCCGCTGCGCCCACGCACGCAGACACACACAGGCGGCTCGCACGTGCCGACAATTAGCCATCGACACCCTGTCTGTCTCGCTGGACACACAAACAAACACTTTCATTACACCTTAATACAATTATTCAGGGTTACAATGAATGAATTTGCAAAATTCTTCTGAACTGATTGATATCAATATCTTCTTACTCAATAATATTCATCACTCTAATATTGCAAAGGTGATAGTTTCTGAGTGTGTATGTTTGATGATTCCTCACACTGAAACGGTTGAACGGATTACGATGAATATTAGCACCAGGATACCTTATATCCTAAATTAAGAAATAGTCTATAATAATACTAACATCATGCGGTCTAAACACAGGTGACAGCAAGTCTGATAGTAACAAAAACTATTCTTTAATTTCTAGTAACAAAAGTTAAATAATTCTCTTTGTTGGTCCACACAATTCGCTAATCAATGTAATTTGCCTCTGTTTAAGTCACGTTGTAGTAAGACTCGGTAACATCTGTGTTCCGCCGAGTGCGTCACACCAGGAAGTCGTCATTGTATGCCAAAATTATTATCGGTATCACAAGTAAACGCTATCTGCTGTTCACGTAATCATTACAATTTTTAATTTATTTTAGCAAAAACGAACCAGACGTCTAAAGATGATTCTCAGACACTAATTTATAATCTGTGAACGTCAGTAAATGTACCTTTCCAGCAGCTAACAGTTATATCACATGAGTAGGTCCCCCATCGACCCAACGCCGGCGATTCCGCGAATGATTGCAGAAATAGAACCTTTTAGTTCGATAGTACCCGTAACATGGACATTCCAAGAATTGTTAGCTTTAACCTTGGACAAAAAGCTGAAAAAAACTAAAATAATCCCGTCACAATAAAAAAAAAATCTCCACTCTCTATGTACCTGGTTTGTTACAGTTAGCTTTCATAGACTAACAGAGTTACAGCTGAGTTAATACCAATTAAGTAGGTAGGTACATGTCTAGCCTAGATATTGTTACCAAAACATGTAGCCTAAGAGACCTTGCTTTTTTAGGCATCTGGACTTTTAGCTCGGCCCCGGGCGAGGGGTGGGCCTGGGCTGGGAGAGGGAGTGGGTTACAAACTAATATAATAATGGAAACTAGACGAACTAAATAACGTTTAGATCTGAAGGCTTCTAACAGGCCTGTGCTTTACTGGGAGCGACGCGATCGCTAGCATCACAACTATGCTTTAACTTAATGTATCTTCTTGAATCTGCCTCAGAAAAAGTAATTTGAAAGCTTTGCTCTGTCAACAACAAATAAACAGCTTTGCTATATTTACCAACACAAACTAATGCAGATGTTGATTATGCATGAATGTAAACGAAACATTTTTATGTTGTTGTCAACCATTCTAAAACGAGCTTCTGCTCAGTGCACATACATATATTACATCTACTGGCGAAACCGGACAACGATCACTCCAACATTGGCAACTGTCCAACACACATTTTTCGCTTTATTTTCAACACATTGCAACGTGTCTTATTTATTTCAGTTTTCTAGTTGTTTCCAACGTCCCTTTTACTAGCTTCTGATAGTTTGTTTATCGTATCGCTCGAGTTGGTGCGCTACCTTCACGGTACAACGAGAGTCAGAGTGTTGGAAGAGAAAACAGTGGATCTGTCTGAGCATGAGCGCTGAGGGAGGACTCATTAACATAACGTTGTTTGTTTACCGTCTAGACTCGTGTTTGATTTACAATTAATTTCAATTGAAACTTTTCATATTAATTGATGTGGGTAGTTCGCAGCTCTAGGGTTTGACCTAGATAATGCCTTTGGGTTTGGGTAGTTTTCGATATTAACGGCCGTTGGTATTGGTGTCCTAGATAGATTTTAGTTTGACGTCATTAGGGATGGGCTAGCGCTGGAGCGACACTAACCTGGGACCCTTGGAACGAGCACAACATTAATAGTTGAATGCACAGGTATTAGTCAGATCACATGTGACCTAATTAACGGGCGACTATATATTTCACTCGTGAATGTTCACATATTTCGTAATTATTAAAAGAAAGTTCCATAATTACATTCTCAACAAAACGGCCCACTTAGGCCGAAGTACAAGTACTTATATTATTTTAACGAGCCGTCCTTAGCCCCAATTAGTCGCAACTATTGTTTACATATAAAGCGTCGATAAAATAACGCACAATCTATAAATAATATATATTATCGATCCGATATATTTTCGTTCGGTAACAACACGTTGAGTTGCGCGTGAAATTGGGATTTTATGCGGAAATTTTTCCTTTTTTTGTAAAGAGAAAAATAGAATTAGTTTTAAAAAATAAATATCGCATATACTAGAGTAATTATTGTATTAGGGAAATAGGGTTGTAGCCATCAGAGATAACCGATTCATTGTAGTTTTTAGGTTCCCAGGTTTCCTTACAGAAACCAGAGACAACACCATCAAAAACCCGAATATCTATCCACAAACTAGAACGATCTAGGTAAGATATCGGTATTCCCCGTGATTGGTTATCAGATAGCGCTTTTTCAGAATACTGATACCCATTCAGGCGCGTTTGGTTACAGTGGCGCTGATCGCTGAAACTGAGCGGGGTCGCTCTCACTTACCATAGTCGGATAAAGAAAAGGTACGATGAGATTGTCAAACCCTACAACATCAAGAAACTTATTAAGTACAACTACTTTTGCAATTTCCCTTAATTTGTACCTATTTTGCAAGATACAATTCTTGTTCAATTACGGAAATATAAGGTCATTAACCTACTTCAATTTTGGATACGTACGAAAACATTTCATCATACTATAATGTACAGATATAGTTTTAAACTTAATTTGGCAGTTTACGATACATTTAATATCTGTGCTTACCAAATAGTCCTGTCCGTGTTCATTGGCATTCGACGGCGGATGTTACGACACAAGCTGACATTTTATTGTACAGGAAATCGAGTGTTTTGGCTTTTAAAATGTTAATTATAATGAGGTTTTTTCGCTGGCAACATGAGTTAGAGCGTTAGAGATACTCTACGAGATAACTTGGGATGTGAACTTCGTTTCTCAATATCGTGTGCAATTAAATAATAATTAAGTATTTCGGTGTTCCCATTGTAAAGTACAGAGGTTGAAAACTTGAAGTGTACTGGATATTATGGTGATACAACTATGCAAGTTTTGCCCAAACAATTTGGCACGCACTCATTGCATACATTCACATAGGGGTACAGACAGAGCAGGGCATTTCGCTTGCCGCCGGCGTTTTTACAACAGCGCGCGTATTGCACAACGTGCGCAGTGACGCAATGCGCAGAACGCACGCGCGATGCTAACTGCACACCTTGAACGCCCACAACAGCCGTTTCAAAACATTTTTATATGAACCTCTCGATTGTTTTGTTGTTCCGCACTCGATTTAACTTACGATTACATTACAGTCACGAACTGAGCCTGTGAGCTACTCCTCATAAAATCTTATGTTTGTTTCTTAAGATCATCCGACGCAACTCTTACGCAGATCTCCGCGAGCGGTTCATATGAATACTATGAAATAGCACAAGTGTAGGTATAGCATTGAGATCGAGATTAAATGAGGACAAATCAGACATATTAAATCTATAAATAGTTATATCGATTCCCCTAAAGTTATGTAGCGTTAAATAAGAGCGATACAGGAAGTTCCGTTACATGTTTTTAATAGTTTGTGCAATCCTGTATCCTCAAACAGTCCAAGTATTATAATGAGCAGTGATTCACGCGACCGCCAGGCTGACCGGCTTGATCTCCAGCCTCCCAAGGACTTTCCGTCTCCAACAATGACAACAATTAACCACCATGAAAAACTAAACAATAAACAGGAACCTACAGAAAAATGCAACATTTTCACTAAGCACTGAAAATAATTTCAACAGAAATGGCCTTTCCTACATTCTTTGTTGGTGAGTTTCTTCACGGAGACTTTGCATAGGTCATTGTAGCGCTTAGTCATCGTGGGATCTAGAAAGAGTTGCTTAAACATCAATGAAATAAAAAACGCATAAAATATGACTTTACATTTCCTTTGCGTCAGTAGAAAAAAAAAACATATCTGAGTCAAATTTTTGAGCAGTGTCGTTTATAAAAAATCTGTTTTCGGCCCAAAGCATATATTTCCACGAAATAAAGCCGTTGGTAGACAATCACCGCAACATCGCGGTTACGCCACCGGCAAGTGTGTCAATGTCGCGGCTCGCAGCGCGGCGCGCGCGCACGCCGGGCTGCTTCCTACCCGGCACGCTCGATAACAACCAGCCACACTAGTCTCAAGTTACCTTACAGTGGTAGGCTACCAGCAAATGGGGTAAATAGGAACGCAGGGGTAAATAGAAACAAAACTTTCATTATGATTTTCCCTTCCTTTTTCCTTATATTTATGTTAGAAAATTCTATATTATTTTCAGTTCTATTTTTATTGCAATCGATGAATATATAATAATATCTGTATTTTGGTGCAGCCTTAAGGAACATAACATTTTTTTTTTGTTTCATGTTTTCTAATTATTGTGTTTAAGCCGTGTGCAAAATATATTTTTTTTATTTTTTTTCAAAATGCTAGGAAAAACGTCAAAAACATTTTCGTATCTATTCACCCCTACGTTCCTATTCGGCCAGTTAAACTTTAATACTTATTGTTTCAAAGACGAGTGAAAAAAAACGAGACTAAAACTAATATTAATTTTAACCACTAATTTCAAACAAATATTGAAGCTAGAGGTATAATTAAGTCCACTGCTTCAGTAGGTCGGTGAGACGGCGTCCTTAACCGGAGGAAGTTCTAGAAAAGCCATTTAGTCAGATTAAAAATCGTTTCAAGGTAATAAACAAGTCGCGCACAACAACAACAATAGTACGCCGCGTGCGTGGTGCGTGCGTAGTGGTGCGTACTGCGCGTATCATGTCAGCCGCGCGGAGGAAGCGTCCGCGCCGCCGCGGCAACAATGTGCTCGCGTGGATGTTTGCACTTGTGCTGTTTGTTTGTTTGTCGGCCGGCGCGCGCGCTATGCCGGTATTTTACAGTTTCCGGAGAACCGCACACTGTAGCTACGTGTAGTTACACCAATTTAACTTTAAAAGGACAGAACTATATTTCGACAGTACTGTACTACACTATATCGTAACACCAAAACAAGAAGAATATGACGCTGATTGCGCAACGCGCGACCTACAACCGACTGCGCGGGCGCAAGTAAACAGGAAAACGGCCGCCGAAAAACTGAGGCCGACACTTTTCATTCATACTGTTATTTGCAGCGACGAAAATGTACCATAAACATATTAGAGATATTTCTGAACCAAGGGTTCTTCAAACTTCCTAGTAAACATCACAAACAACATTGAATCTTAAGCCGGAACTTGTTAACTTTATTTTAAGATTGACAAACAAGAAAATCCCTTTATACAGAAAGCCATTCATTGCCGAGCTTACGAGCTCCGAGAATCTCATATTTAGGAAAAGTTAAAATTATCTCGTCACTTACAATAACATGGAACCTCTGCAGCAAGCAGGAGCGAGTTTGAGCTAAAATTAAAACACTAACTTACAGTAAAGGATAAAGTTTGCCACCCACCGTGTGTGCTCGCCACACCAAATTGAAAATACAAGCGAGTTTTCACCCGCCTCGCATCCGCAAAGGTCGCTACTGCTTGAAATAACTCCACTATCAGAGACTGCGGATCTAAAACTGCATTACACGATAATACAATACTACGGACTATTTTAAACTAATCTGCATAGAAAAAAGTTTCGACAGCTCAGTGATTGGCTATGGTGACGTCTCGGTGAGGCAACTATTTCGTATCTCTGGTCGTATCCGACGCCCACCTGTAGAGATTGGCAAATGTTTCCGGTATAACTCTTTACCGGTTTTCTTGCCACCGTTTTTGTGCCTCTAATTATGTCATCGCGCCTTTACAGAACGAGCTAAGCCTCACGGTAGTCTTTTTCTGTGTACTTAATCTTTGAATTGTTTGACAAAGTTTTTTAAGTAGCACAATGTTCTGCGGCATTTCTTAGGAATTAGACATTTTTCGATGACACAGTTATCATCAAAAGATTTGAATTATGGTGTCTAGAAATTAGATTTATAAAAGTTGAAAGGTTTTAAGCACAAGAAAAACGGTATTACTGGCTATATACACACTGTTAAACTACTGGGTTGTTTTATTAAGGGTATATTTAGAACGCTGATTAACGTCTATATTAATTTATAAGCGTTATGTCATTAGAACAACAGTTGGCAATTATTTCAATGTAAAGTTCACAGATTGAAGGCGATATAGTTAACTACAACTCCACGACACACCCACGCGCCGCCGCTACGCGCCCCGCGAACTTTTCCTCTAGCTTATCACGAACCGGTGATTACTTCAATACTACATTTCCTAACCACAAAAGTTAAATCACTTATCATAACCCAATAGTTTTACCATAAACAAATAGTTTCGTAATCTTAATGTTGATAATGAAGCTAATCGCATCCCTGAAAAACATTTCCATTGGCAACCGATCGTTCTATGAATACGCACACTTGCGCGTGGCGAGTGAGACGCACACAGCGCACGGCGTGTGTCGTTACTATGCAGTTCTCGCCTAGACGAAGTATCTATGTGTTTGGTTTACTATCGTAGTGCGGGGCGCGGGCGCGGGCGGCGCAACCGGGTCAAGGGAGCTCCGATGCACCGTTCGCGTTAAATCTCACTTTCGCGCGCTGCACCACTAAACATGGCGGACGTAGTGACGCGCGGTTTCGTTCTCGATGACACATTTTACGGTTTTCCGTTTTTCCGTTTCGTCTTCCTGCCGTTCCGGCTACTTAATCAGGCCACTGAAATGTGGTGTAACGTTTTACACGTGTGTTGTAATTGAAGAAACAAACAAACTTATATCTATAGCGACCCAATATCCTTGTCCCTATTTCTTATTTCCTACGTCGAGTATCGCGCGTAATCGAGATAGTAAGCTTATCTGGCCGTAGTGGCATCTTATCAGCGCACTACTATAATGCAATACACCGTCGGATATGATAAACAACAGATTTTATGATTTGTTTTTAATTTGACATCATTTTGATAAAGGGCGTTGTAGTAATCGAGTATATATGATTGTCTAGCCTGGAATGTTGGAACATTACGAATGGATATGGTAAATAAAGAAACTTAGTTGTAGAGAATGCATGCAAATCTGATACTAGATCCTTTACAAAGTAGGCAATCAAGATCAAGCGTTAAGTGCTACAGTTTCTACGCATTTCCTTTCCAACTTTCATAGCGGCCGATTTGCGTGAAGCGAACAATTCCGAACCGTGACTCTAATGACGCGTGAAATTCTCAATTATGAAACAGTAGCGACGCAATCAGCCAATATTCGTGTGATCGTAGACAAAAAACAAACAAATTGTAAAGGTATGTTTACATCTAGCTGCGACCGTGAATCGAATTATCGTCTGTCCGAGGCTGCACGTACTCCAACCTGTTGTTTCCTCAGACAAGGTTGGCCCAAAAAAAAATCTATCGCAACGTACCTACAAACTTTTGGGACATGACTAATGGACAATGGCTTGCGAAACGGAATCGCCCGTATTATCTGTATTGTATCAGCTGTCGATTGATGTAAATAGGTCTACCGAAGTTTGGCTAAAAATACCTTGTAGACCGTTAAAGTATAAAAAGTCTTGATTGAAAAGTTTCTTCGTCGGATCGAGATTTTTCCAAGAGTACATTACAACTAATTTTGAGAGTTGTTAATTTTATCAATTTACTAGATTTATATGGAGATAGGAGCAGGTAGTGTCCCAGCACTAGAGCGGCTCGGCGCGGCGGCGTAGGAAGCGCGGGCGCATCTCGCCCTTCGCGCCCGGCGCCCGCGCCCGCCTGACCCACTTAGCGGCCGCCACACTAATATACTCTGTTGTGATCGTATCTCGCCATGCGTACGCTTACGTCTTCATACTGATAACTAGACTTTTGTTTTTGTATCGGAATTGACAAGTTTTTGACGTTTCTTCATACGTCATTTAGGTGTCAAAATAACTCAAGTTCAAATTGTGCTGTTCTAAACCATAAACATCCCGTCTTCTCTTTTTAAAATCTGAATATTAGAAATAGGCAATCCTGTAAGCAAATGTGTCAATCCGCCGATACCAATCTGTTGTGTGACATTATTTGGGCAGGCAGTCGGTCCCGCGGGCGCTGCTTGCTCCGTGACTCACGGCGTGCTTACGTAACCACACGCATGTCATTCCACTTGACATAATATGTTTCAAACGACAGGACAATATCTATTGTTTACTAGTTCCATACCAAAATTGAAATATATCGCTTTGACTCGCTCAATAGGTGTTGAGTCATCATTCAAAAAGAAAGCATCATAGTTGACACAGATGATTAAAATTGAGCGACACAGACTGATATTAACATGCAATATAAACATATGCACCAGAAAACACACAAAACCTTAACATTTTATTATAAAATTATGTATAAAGGCAGAAAAAGGTAGAAGGTCTTCCTCATGGTGGACAAATGACCTGGTGAAGTTTAAGGGAATCCGATGTCCAATGGATACAAGATCGCATATGGGGGTCTATGGCCAAAAGTGGACGTATTTCGAGTGTTTCTTTTCAAAATTGAAAATCAGATTAAAGTGTCTAGACTAATTGTCTTTTTTTCCGATAGATTCCAAGTTGTATCGCTCTAGTGTGTGCAACGGTAGCAGTCGGTTATTAAAGGCAACAGATAAACATGTTATCAGCACTAATCGCGACAGTTTCCATTTCGCGGCGCGCGACCGCCACTTTCTTACGTTTCCCGCGCGCGGGGAAAGTGCCCGTGCTTTTCCGACGCCATCTTTGAAACTACGCTCCCTTCCACGCAACTTGACGCTGCACTATCGCCATAAAATGAGCTTTATGATCAATTTGCAGTTTCAACGATTGGCATATATTTATTGATTTAATTAATTATAATTACTAATTGACATCGATTTGACATTTACAGACATGAAATATAGGTATTATAATGACGAATAAAACACATATAAACATTTAATTTGGTCGAAACTAATCCTTACATTATCTGTGCGTATTATCAAAAGATGTATCATTAGGAGTAGTCCCGCGTACGTGCGCAAACGCAGCCGTGATCAGAAACTTAACGCGTCGATCAAGGATCTATAGCGGAGACGACGGTACCGAAATCGATTTTATGGTGAAAAAATCGATTTGAATTCGACATACAGAGCCATAATCATGTTTCGCTATGTTCCTTGTTACGCACTGGTTATGAAAAATGTAGAAACATAAGAAAAAGGTGCTTTATCTAGAATTATTCGTTTCTTATTGCCTTTCGCAAATGATTTCTGCAACGAATCTGATCATTTGCATCTCTTGTTTCTTAACAAGAGGTCAATCAAAATAACTAGCTCAACTGTGTACGTACTTATGTTGTTATGAACGGCTATTCGTTAAGAATTTTGCAAACACGGAAACATAACGTATTCTAAATATGCCTATGACTAATTTTAAACACTCAAGTTACAAAACGGCGAATAAATTAGAATACTTTCGTAAATAAATACAAAGTGTGTAATGCGGAAACTTAACGCTAGTGACATCTGTCGTCACTCGACAACATCTAATGAAAACAAAAGTTAAATGCCGGAAAATAGTTCATTTATCTTACTTTTTGTAATACTTTTAAGCCTAGCTCACTATTTTCCGGGATTTTAAAAAATACGGTTATATATTTTCTAGAGAATTTGTAGAGAAACGCACATTCCTAAGAAAAATGGGGTTGTTGATATATTAACAGTTCGATATCTACAATTAACTTTTCTTTCCAAATCAGATTGATCAATATGAACACATTGAAGTTCAGTGAGTCATTAAAAACTACACACACACACACAGGTCACTGTACAGACAAATGGAGTAACATTCATTACATGAACTCGCATTATCCAGTATAACTTGAGCTCTGTTAACTTTAGCCTTTTAAAGCCCCCAGGGGTCACAAAACTGGACATCGTCGCGTTGGAAATAGCATAGCTTCCCGGATGTTGGTCTGACGTCAGGGCATCTCGCTAGAGATTTGCCGAAACCAAATGTTAATGGCAATGGACCCTTATTCGTTAGTACATAAAGTTCCATTTGCCTTGAATTTTAAATGTTGTTAGTGTACATTTTATTGCTAAATAGCGATTGTAAAATGTATCTGACTTACTGAATAAAACTGTTTACGGTCCTTTGGGATGAAATAATATGTCATAGGATTGTCATAAATGGAAAAACTGACATATCAACGCACAGCCGAAATTATTGGGACCAGGATTGTGAAATTTTACACAGGGCTTCCTTTTATGGCGTAGAGAGAAATTTCCGTAACTCCCGAAATGGAGATTTAAAATTTGAATAAAAAAACCCGCTGGTATTAGCTAGTTGTTAATAAAAAAATAAAAAGATAAACGACGTCCATTGACCATCAAAACATACTAAAATTCTTATGTCTACTGTGGTGGTTTAACCCTTAAAGTTCATAATAATTTGCAAATCAATGTCGATGTCCAAAATGAATTTATCAAATCAATGGCACTTGTGTGCACTCGGAATATTTGAGGCATTTTCCTCAACGCCTGCACTGTTAGACCGGCGCAAGTCAAGAACTTTAGGCTATATTTGAAAACACTCGCAATATTCCTACGAGAATGCAGTAAATGAAAATGCCTACTACTGCAAACAAAGCCACAATTACCTTATGAAATAATAAACAGTTCTATCATAAGCTTCAAATAGTGTGTAATCTTATTACGTGTACATATTGCTAACTACACAACAACAAATAAATATTCAAAGGATTAACTTGTTTAATTCCTTTAAATATTTGACAATTTTAACTAATGTTCACACAACAAATCATGTCATATCTAACAACAGTAATACAATCATATTTTATCAATTTCGTTGTCTGTATCAATTCGCTCATCTCACCTGCTCTGGGGCTCATGGAATTCATTCGAGTTGACGTCATCCAAAGCACGTGTATTTAATTTTATTGTGCCATCAGCCACTTCCCTGCCGGTGACCATAATAGGTTCATAAAGTATACGACTATAGCTCTCTGTGTGTGTATCGACCCATCTCGGAAACTGCTGTACCGATTATCGAAAAGCTGTTACTGTCAGCGAGTGAGATTTCCAAAGATATAAGGAAAGGTAAAAAGGATTATGGTCTCAGTGGAGGTAGTATGTTTCAATGAAGTGCAAAGTCAGGCAGCAGTGAGCCTTAAGCTCGCCGGCGACAGGCCGCCATTACCCCGCTCGTTACGGCCTCACCGAGGGGCAACAGAGGGAAATCCGGCCCGACTTACCAAGAGTCATGCACTTCTTAGAATGGAATAATTATCGTACTTTTACATTTTTCATTCAGAACGTTTCGCATTGTTCCAAATAAATAGCGATTACTTCATTCAAGGATCGTGTTTACATCTTTATGAAGTTCGGTTACTGAGTGACAGCGGCGCGTCCCCTGGCGACGCACGAGCGTCAAATATTCTCGTTGATATCTGTGCACCCGGGCACGAGGGCCCGGCGTGACCGTGCAGCGTGCAGCGTGCAGTCCGGCATCACACAACTCACCACAATTGACTTCCATCACGTCACCACTCTTGGCTCCCAACGTCTGCATACAACAATTATAATTTTAGCAATTTTATTTTTAAATCGAAACACAAAGAAATGCCACTTGCACAAACACCGGCAGAATTTTCATATATTTTTATAAAAGCGACAGGAAATAATTAAAACCGACAATTTACGTTCATTTAAGAAATATGCGCTTTGAACTTGCGCGCTCGGGACACATTTTACGAGACGCGCAAATTATTTTATACGTCTGTCTAATATTAAAAATGATTAAAGAATGCTTAAAACAGGTTTTGTATTTCGGACAGCTTAATTGTGTTGCGAGATACAGTCCGGGAAACATTCGAAAGAGTCAAAGAAAATCGTGTCGTATCAACCGCCAATCTTTCTGCTTTACCGTGGGGAAAACCGATTAAGAATAATTGTATGAAATATTCCTGGAAAAAACTTGGTCCGACGACAGCCAAACCTAAATAATCACGTTTCTAGTTTAAAACTGAAGTAATTTCAGCAAATTAGTTGGTGTAATTAGAAGCACCGCAGCGGACGTTCTGCTATTCATAAAGAGACAACACACAAGTTCGCTTTAATCCAACTGAGCACAACTTTTACTTTCCTGCTGCGCTGAAATATTAACAAACTTGCATAAGTTATGCACGTCCTCCCGCCGCCGCCCGCCCGGTCCCACCCGCCGCCTCCCCCGCAGGTGAATGCACGGGGTGGTCCTCCGGTCCTCCCTGCACCTCTATTATTCCGAGCTGGAGCTTCACGCGAAATATGCTCGGTATGTTTTGCTCCGGTGCAACGTTCCCTTGAGCTCCGTCTTTTTGTAGGAAGCCCGTGTTTTTGACCCGACTCTTGCTACGTGTATAATATTTGTATTAACATTTTATGATTAAAAGTACAAAGGAAGGTTTGCAGCAGACAGGGTGGAGCTTTATTCTGAACTCTAGGGTCTTATGTTCAGACTTCGTAAAACGTAATGAGGACTTATCTGCCGGTTCTCGCCGAAATGTTGTAATCCGTCTCTTTATAACCTAAACGTCTTAAAACTTAGGAGTCATGTAAATATAATGAAGGTTTCTCAGAATACTCAAACAGGGATACTCGCTTGTATTGTGTTTTGGTACCATCTACTAAAGCCAATAATGTGGAGCTAACCCACGCTCAGCATAGTCTAGTGTCCACAATACATGACGCGACAAAACCGGGCTATTCCTTTATTCTAGGGTATTTCCTATTCATTCTTCCAGGCGAGTGTTAGGCGTCCTAGATCACAGGGTCGCGGTCATTTATTAACCAGCGCTCTCCGCCGTCCACTCCCGAGGAAGCCTGAATTTCACAGCAATTGATCACTGCTATCGGCTGAACATTCAATAACATCTGCCGCTGATCAAATATTAATTATTGATGTATTCAATATTGGCTGTACAAATATGTGCTATTCAATTTCCGAAATTGCCGTGGAAGAGCGAAGGAAGTAGAGCTTTGTAGTCACGATGGCGGACGCTGAATGATGTCATTTTGTCTATAAATCTGCTTGTATGTTTGTGCAAAGCAAATATATTATATTTTACCTGAATTCCTGTTATAATCCACTTCTAAGCATTCGTAGCTAGTCACGTTCCAAAGAAACGCTCAACTACTATAAACGGTAAAGGGGAGAGCCGAAACAAATACCCCAGTAGAGGTTTTTTTATTTCTTCAGACTTTTCACGCAGTTGAAATAAGGCATTTCCAGGCACTCAACATTTTCATCAGAATTCGCCTGCAGAGCTGTAAGCTATGGCTTCACGTTGCCCTATTTCTGTTGAAAAATTCTGATTAAAATGAGTGTATTTTTGTTTTGTTCTTGTTGTGAGTTCATCGAACCTGAAGATTGAATGGCTGGAGTATGCATCGCCTTCCGAGCTGCTGAATAATGCAGCTCGGCGGCGGCACGTCCCACGTCCTGCACTAGCTCGCTAGCTCCCATCCCCCGGCGCCTCCACACTCCACGGTATTAATTGAATCCTCACTGAAACTGTCAATGTATATTTTCCATATTGTTTATGTTCTGCTATCAAAGCGGCGGTGTTTTCGAATACTGTTTTTATTGTTATCTCGCTCCGCAAGCGGCTAATATGTATTCTGTTTTTATGTGTCTCTCTCCCGACACTGAGTGTTCGGAAACCTTCCATACCTATGCTATGTACGGTATGTGTAAATCCGGCATGTATTCCGAGCGTATCTCGCGCTAGCACCGAGATGTTCACCCCGCCGGCGTCTAATCCACTCACAGCTTTATCCCCATTCCGCTGCGGACTCCAAGCCATTTGAAACTATTTCCAATGCATCTGTTTTGAATTTTACTGCAATTTGATCAATCTGTTTCGTAGTGGAAATGGACTGCCTCGCGTGCGTAAACGCGAGGAAAGCATCACTACATTCTGAGACATAATACAGTAGGTAACAGAAGGTGTCATGTACAAGATCTTTTGCATTACTAAGCAGTTACTTGTACCTAAAACTGCGACACATTACATCATTCCTTTATTAAGCTTTTATGTTAGTTACATCATGCCTGACATTTGCTCTTGCTAAATCCTCGAATATTTTAAACCTTAAGCTTAACTGCTGGTCGCCGTTCAGTGTCGGTGTCTGCAGCATGGCGCATGGTACACTAGTCATAAATCGAGTTGCATGGTGTCGCGTGCTGGCGAGCTGAACCATTTGCATTGTGCTGATAGCCGCTATCACGCGGCGGCTCACATGTGGCCGGGCTGTAAAGAGTTCAAATTCCGTCTAGACACTTCGACCTGAAAAGCGAAAGGGAAAGCTTCCCTCCGTCCCACTCTCTGCGTCAAACATGCGCAGTGCCGGCGCGGGGTAGAACGAGACAACAGGTGGCTCCGTGAATAATTGAAGGGGGTTGGGGGCCCAAGGTCGGCGCACGGAAGCGTCTGGCTCGGATGTAGCCAGATTATATACAATGTTATATCGATTTTGCGGTAATTTCCCTGGAACATGCGACCTCCGCAAAGTTCTCGAGTACTCTTTAATGATCTAAACTTGGGATGTAACTCGATATTAAATTATTCTTTAAGTTCTCAAGAACTGGGTCGTCTAACTTCTTTGCTATCTGATCTCGAAGTTCCACCCGCATTGTTAAAAAGTAACTCCCGAGACGATCGTGACTGACGCACAACAACAAACTATAAAACGTGAAACGAAGTAACTACATGTATCCAGCACTCGTGAGACTGAAGTAGCTGCCAGCGCTAGTTTTATGTGCTGTGTCAGTAACAAATCCTAGTTCGACATTTAAAGCCGCATCCACAACACACCACATAAAATTGAACTAATTAAATTACTAAGACTCATGCCGCGGCATCTAATCACCGATCTGCACATAAACGTGTTTAATTGCATTAATGAATCAATAATCCTTGTTCTGTCTCCACCGCACAGCTCCAGTCGCTCAGCACGAACGTAACGCAAGTTGTGCCATACCTACCAATAAATTATTAAAGCAACACATCTTTTCGGGAAAAATCCAAAGCTCATTTCAACAAATCTCGTCTGAGAATCGTTTCTCATAGAGCAGCCGGCACACAGTACTCGCTCTACATTATTCCGCATACATAAGAGATGAACAGGCGTGTAACAAAGGGTTAGACAGGCCGTGCCGTGCCTAAGTAAGTCTAGAACGTTCCCGTTACCCGAGCAGCCTCCCCAGGGTAGCGTCCACAAGTTTTACCTGAAGAAATTTTGATAAACGAGCTTCCAAGTTGTCTTTTCTAGACGTTAAATACTAAAACCCTTTAGCGTCAGACTCGTCCGCGCTTATAAAGCGTGCCCTGCGGCCTTTTGAGTTGGAAATAATTTACTTTTTTGAGATGTTTCGTATGAATCGCCGAGGTTCTGTAATGAAAGTCGGGAACGTTCTGGGAGGTTTTAATAAGTAGCGATACGCGATAGATGATCAATACGAAGCCGTCCGAATGACTCACGGTCCCCGGGGAATTAACCTTCCACTTTGTAAAGACGTTTTCAATTCTTTCACAATTTGAGCCTACAGAGTACGACTGCCAGTTTGAAGTCGTTGAGTCTTAGCTGTAGAGTATTGTAGTTAGTTGTCGTTGGTCTAAGTGTGTGTGTGTTGTTGCAGTGGACGGCGAGCCGGCCGGGCTGCCGCTCAGCGCCCGCAGCTCGCTCAGCAGGGCGCTGCTGCTGCTGGCGCCCGGGCCCACCGCCAGGCACCATCTCTATACAGCACCTAACACAGGTAACAGCCTAGTTTATGCTACATAAACGGTGGAAACGTTCACCACCATCATCTCGAGATGAACCCAATTAATAACGTTTTCGTACGTGCTACGTTGATCGCAGCATTGGTAACATACACAGTCCTTCAAAGTACAGGTTTATGGGTAGCTCGGGCACTCCAACGTGTGACTCATGTCCTGGACCCCCTGTCCAGGACATGAGTCACACGTATGGGGTATCTGACTGACTCATTTTACCTAGTTAATGTCATACAAATGGTGGAAACACTTAACTTGAGGCAACATCTTTTTTCTGGAGATAGGTAACACATAGGTAGGTTCTATGGCTACCAGACTAACTGTTGATATCCAAACGATCTTAGACACGTAACGTGGCATTGTTGACAAATTTTAAAACGTAATAGCTAGTGTGAAGACATTCCCTGACAATTGCAAGACGTAGGTGGTCGAATATGATGGAGTAAAAAGAATTCTGTCTACTCAGAGGAAACTATAAGTTAATTAGTAATAGCTAATGACTTCACGTACAGTACTAGTACTGCGAAATAACGATTGTGTACAACGCAGTGTTAGTCATTAAGCAGGAAAAGAAAATGAAATCTTATCATTAAAGCAAACTTATATATCCTGACTAGATAACTACTTTTAGAATAAGATTTCGTAACTACTGCAAATATATGTATAACGTTTATTGGGCTGAAAGAATTTTTCCATTCCCTTTTCCGACTAGATTAATATTTAAAAAGTGTAAAGCAGTCTATAAATAACTTGAGCGCAAAGTGACTTATTAAAGGTAAACCATGTACCTAATAAAGCTGACGATTTTCGAGAAAATGCGTCAGAAAACAAAAATCGTTCGCAGTCACAGGTAGGTGGGTAATTACCAACATTTGGACTGTTACGAACATATTTCCCGACGACTACATCTTATATTGGCTCACAGCGGAAATTACAGACTGCTACATTAGATATTAAACGTGAGTATTTGAGCAAAGGTCGCGCTACAACGAACTTACTCGCCGGGGCTCTGCTTAGTGACGGAACTTTGTGAATATATTACTCGCTATTTCGAAATGATTGACAGATAATAATATAGATAATGTAATACTTATTGTTTGATTTTATTGGTGACTAGGTTCTGTACGTGGTTTCAATCGCTTGGAAATTAACCCAAGATGACAGGACGTAGTCTACCCGAGTAAGACTTGAAAAACAGACAAAATTTGGTGAATAACATTGAATTTAAAGAAAAAGTTCATTCTTTTGTTTAAATGAAAATTAGTAGTCATCACACTGCCTGCATATCGCCTACTAGATATATTCATATATTCTGAGTAGCTTCTAGCGCCAAAAAAGGTATTCTTTCATTAAACCTTTTTCTATCTTTTCCTATCGGAGGCTCACGTCACATCGGAATACGTTCTTCTCACGTCTCTGAGACAAACAGTCTAGGCGGTCTGTTGATCCATTAGTCAGTGAGGACAAAGCCTTTATGTAATATATGAGATAGACATTGTTTGTTGAAAGTAATCTTTAATCGAATTCGCTATCAGCTATGAGTACGATACGTTACATTCATGCATAGTTTTATCTAAATTCAATACAACAAAGGAAAAGTCACAAAATATACCTACTCTGTCTATACATAATGCCAAAATTACAGTCGATTTTAGCCAATTCTGTGCTAGTTACGAAGTAACATAGTTATTATGTCGTGTTGTGTACAGTCGCCATATCTAAGGGACAATACACGAGCCGGGAGGTAATTTCCGGAGCGGACCTGCGGCAGCGCCCTCTCTATCTACCTATCTGCCGAGTGCCGGTATTATGTCACATGAAATTAATTTCAATTTCCCTAGGCACGTGAAATTTAATTAATATCTTATTTTATCGATACATTAAACCTCCTCACCATTGTCTATACCAGAACCATAGACTTCTTTAGCTGTCTTTTTTATTTTTTAAAGATTGGCGCTCATGGTTCAAAGTAGGAATAAAACCATAGAGATTGTCTCGATTCTACAAATTCGAGCATTGTTTATGATTATGTCACATTAAAAAACATGGCTCCTTGCACTTAGTTTATCTAGTTATCAGCAACGTATCGGGTGATGCGATTGCTCCAGCGCTATGATAATGATATTTATTTTGCACATAGATTAAAAAAACACTTTTCTACGTCAATGAAATGTATGACTGTGATCTAATCTGCACTTTTAATCATGCGATGACGTATAAGTAAGCTTCCTGCTATTCTCATATTATACGAGTACCTACGTTTTTAATGAACCCATTTGTTTAAATCAATTTTGCAAAATAATATTTGTTGCACGACGATGACATTATATTACAACTATTTAGTGTCTACGTGACACATAGTTACCAGGTACCTATATTGTTTGAATATCACACAAATATTCAGACTACCTAAAACCAGAATTTTCAGTTGCTCATAGGAAATACATTCGCTGTTTCCTGTTGACATAGGGAAGAAGTCACTATAAAATCCAAAACAGACATTTATCTTGTACCGTGACTTTATTTATTATATACAAATAGTTAATTCACCATTAATATTATTTTATGAAGATTTAGGAGCGTAAATTACGTTTTTATCCAACAAAACTTTGAAGGAAAATAAAAATAATCTATTTCCTGTTTCTATCAAAAATGAAAAGTCAATTTCCTTTTTCAATAGTTCATCCCCAACAGCCTGAAGACGTTATTTGAATGTCGAACATGTAGCTATCGACAGACGAGCTTGTCAGTCCGCCATTTTCTTTTTCACAAGTGACTTAAAGTAAAGGATTTCTCAAGTAATACATCAAAGCATGTAAGATTGTAGAAACTTCACGAAATACATTTCAATTATGTAGCCGGCTCAAGTATTCTGTTTAGGTCGAGTTAGGTAGTCTGCTGAAAGCTGAGCCTGTAAGCCGCACAGACGGCGGGTACCAGGAGCACATAGACAGCAGTAGGTGTGTGCGAGGCCTCCTAATGCACGCTCCGGCTGACTCCAGCGACCACAGCTTATGTGGCCACTGAGCTAACTTAGTGCTTATGGTCGCTCACACGTTATGATTTTGTACATTTAAATAAAATTGTAAAGCACAAAAGGCTCTAAAGTACTTTTATTTAAAAGATTATTCCAAATAAAATGAATAGTATATACAGACAGAGTATCCAATAACTTATCTGGGACAATTTTACAGAAAGTCTGTTCAAAAACATAACAAAACAAACTAGTATGCAAATAGTTAAAAGTTCAAAAACAAAAGTACAATCTAAGTATGAAATAGTGTGTTGAGAGGCGTCATAACAAAACTGACGATGGCCGCCAGTCAGGCTGTTCTATGAAAAATTCATAAAGAACAAAGAGGAAGTGGCGGCGCGGCAATCGATACCGCGTCAGCTGATCCGCCGCCGCCCGCCCAATGTCACGACCGGCGGCGGCGAGACGAGCACGCACCCGCGCCACGCACACACGCGCGCGCCACGCACACACACGCGCGCGCCGCGTCACGGGCACGCCGCCCTGACCCTTCCGAGGGACAAGCGCCCAACTATCCCATCCTACCCATCTCCACGTCTACCAACTCATTTCTATACGAATTACACCTTTGGCACCTTTGTTTTCTTGTGCGCGAATTACAACTCACATTGTTATTACTAGTCTAGACTAACTTCTCAGTTATTTCGTTATTCTAAACCCTTTTATCGACAAGTGGAGTAGCTCAAGGTACAAACGCTTTGTTCAATTATTTCTCTCGTAAAATTAAAAAAAAATGGTTTTAATAAAAAACTTCTGACATTTTTTCTAGCTACTGTTTAACATTTACCAATGTTGACGTTTGTCCAATAAGTTTTTTAATTAACGTCGGATTGCTTCAGTCTGGGTCAAACAATGTGTGACCCAATTAGAAATCTAGTTTTTCTTTTAAATGTAAATAGTAAATCTATTTTGTAAATTGTTTACAACTTAATCTTACGGGCTTCTGTTTCTGTATCTGCAATATCATGCTATGTATAGGTATTTATTATCGTATTCATGATGTTGATATATCGTCGGCTCTGCTATACCTCTTGTGTAAACAACTTTCGTTCTCTGTCCACCCCTTTTGCGTCATTTAGCGCAGATGTCCAACTCTCACGAGCACATTTGACCCAAAATGTGCACTTAACCCCCCAACGCGTGCGGGCGGACTGTGCGCGCACAATACATATTATTTATTGAAAGGGTTACTCAAAGGACTATAATTACGCAACGCGCAATGTATTTGATGGATTATGTCATGATTCGGTCACTTTCTGTTGCACAATGTTTATTTTTGGGCACAAACGCAATTCTGTATGCTGCGTGCAACGCGCAACGATTGGGGAGATATGAATAATCGTTTTATTATGTGCTCAGAATTTATTCGGACATAAGTGATATGCAATCTGCTCGGCACATTGACACATGTTCATGAATTGAATATCAAACTAACATAATAATAATTTGGGGATAGTGACAAAAAATCGCGAAATCCTAAAATCGTTCGGCACCTTTCAAAGCGCAACCCTTACAAAGCCGCCGGTGGGTCACTGGGCCCGTCCCAGGCATGCAACATCCTAACCAAACAATTGAACTCGCAGATGCTTGCATACACGTTGCGCCACTCACTGTCCACATTTCCAAAATGCCGAGTTTTTACGCAAAAATGGGTTACGTTGCACCTTGCACTGCGAAATCGACGCGTCATCCATCACAATAGGCGCTAATCTCAACTGCTGTCTCGTTTTCGCGTATAGCTGTATCTCTTTCATCTTTTCAATTTGCCCGCAGCGGCTTTCCGGAGCTATTGACACTTTGAAATTAGAATGTCACGCGTGGGTGCGCGAACGCAACCCATTGTCGGTATTAGTATTGTGTGTGGACTCGATTTGCAATCGGCGAATATTGTAAGGGTTAATTATAATGGCTCGCATACGACAGAGGATGTGCGGCCATTGTCGACAGCGACTCAGGTATGTGAGCTGGGTTCATGCCACCTCGCTGGCTTCGACGTTTATGATCAATGATTAAGCTATCAGCCTCAGTTGTTGATTTTACGTAATATCTCTGATAAAAAGAATGTCTAAATAATAAAATAATCACTCTTTTCCTGAATTTAGATAGTAGTATCTGATACTGGGAATTTCGAATGACCGATGAGATAGTGTTTCATTTCCGAGCGGCGCCGGCGGCCTGCGCTATGTGCTGGACTGCTGGTGCTTAGGTACGCGCTTACCGAGGCGTATATTTATAACTTAGAGGTGGTGGTAACGGGTCTAAACGATATAACGTCATTGTGATGTTATTCTAAGCTGAATTACCATCTTAAAGGAGATGTGCGACAATGGACGCTCACAAAGGAACACTAAGAGATACTCTGTAGGATCACAGCTTTAGCTTCTTTTATTTAATAATATGTTAGGGGACGCGTTTGATCCGTTTAGTTGACTTCAACTAAAATGTCAACTTTTAATCTTCAATTCGCTAAATATAAATTTATTGAGCAATTAAATATAAATTGCTATGAAATATTGCTTTCTCATTACTAGAACCAGTTAAGTGATCATGAAGGAACCAATGAATTATCCTGAACAATGCAAAGACACATGACGTAACCATTGTTTTTCAAGATATTTAGTGTCAAGCTACGTACATAATTCACTACAGATATCCGCGATAGGGAAGTTACCTCGCTGCACGTGGACCGCCATACATTAGTCGTTAGCTGATCCGTTACATAAAATATATATTTACCACACAATATTATTCATATGCAAAAAAATGGCGACGTCTAAGACAGGACTCGGCGGATTATGGTCTAACGCCAGCGAGCACAAAGCGCATGAAGAGCGGTCACTCCATAAAGATGGCCGATTAAGGAAGGGTCATCATTGTGATACTTTACTAATGGGACCGCATTCCTGGCTGACCGGTACACCAGATTCGGGACAATTGCGACCCCCGGTCTATAAGGCCACGGTCATTATTTATAGTTAATTTATTATTATTTTGATACGCGGGATGAAAGGGTTGCGACAATGGGCTCGTATTCCGTGTTCCATATATGGCCGTTGGTCACTCGTGTGTCCACCGGGATGGGGTGCCAAATGCTCTTTGTTTAAGCTTGGGAACATCCAGCACGGAGGTGCGAATGTGGACACACTGCCGACTGGAGCAATTAAAATAAAACTAATACTTTATACGAATATATATTTAGATAAATTAATATGTATACCGGATAAAACACGCAAAACATTTTACCTGTTTTTGAGGATCAAAATAGGTAAGGTATTTAATTAAACAAATATTTTGTTAGATAATAATAATCTAATGAATCTGGTTTGTTTTCCCGTACCTTTTGTTTAAAATTAGATAACATACACTGTTGACAGCACGGGCTCACCTACGCATGCTTCACTTTCGCGAACTTGATCACAATATTTCGCATTATTTCGGTTATATAAACAATATTTTTAAAAAGAAACGAGAAACTAGTTATAATAGTTTAATGATATCGCAAGCTATTCTCGATTTAACTGGTGGCAGCGCCCTGCCCGGCGCCGCTTCCCGATTCCCATGCATTGTGCCGCTGAAGGGCGCACAATGGACACAAAGGGGTGTGGACAGCTCCGCCGCGCACCGGTCAAATGGTCACTTTATACCAGTCATAGTTTCAATGGACGAGGAAATATGAATAAACAGCTTTCTACTATTACTTGTTCGTTGATTATATTATTTAAATACCGGACAACCGTTACGCGTCAAACTTTAGGGACCCGGACATGAGAAAGTTTATCCCTTCGGCTAGTTCGACTCGATGCACAGATTAAGTTTTTTTATCAACTTTTTCTATTATAGGCGAATGCTACTTGACAAGAAAGAATTCTTATAATCTCTTTCATTCATGAGAGGACTCTGTTTACAGTCACGTCTTACAAAGCTCTCCTCAAATTGCAACATTAAAATATTCACAAAACATGATTAATCTGAGATGCAACGGGAGCAACGGTCAAACTGACCAGCTATTGTTCGGGTGAAGGATAATGAAATTAACCAGAGTTTATTCAAAGAAAATAATTACAAGAAAACATGCCAAAGGAGCAAACTGCATCGCCATAAATTACCCTTTTGTAAACCAAAACAACTTCGCATTAGAGATGCAAAAAAATGCGACCCTTCACCTATTGTGTCTTTTAAATAGTAAAAAATCTGCATAATTGTGAGTTATCTAAACACAGAGGCGATGCGAAGACGCCTCTGCTGACCGTTCCCACAGCCACAGGTGCTCCTGAGAAATTTGCCTCTAACGGTTAATCTTATAAAGTGACCGTTGGGTCTCAAAGACCCCGCGGAGTTAATTGCATTTGCAGGGTAGCATGCAAATATATGCAAGTCAGGTGACCGTTGGCATAATAGGATGATGTCCTTTAGGAATGTAATCTAATAACGGTTATGCATCTCAGGAGATTCATTATGCGTTATTAGATTATGCAACCTGCGCGAGGGTTGATTGAGTTGAACACGACCTTACGTGTTTATTGCTGCAGTTCTCGGAAGGGAGGGAACTTCGTAGCATTGGAAAATTATTTTATTTCTTATTTATTGAGCCACATTGGTTTAGACTGGAAGCCGACCCCAGGCTAGTAGGGAAAAGGTTAGGCAGATGATGATAGGTGTTCTAACACATTATCACCTGATGATAAACGATGCTGTGGTCTATCCGAGTGTGTAAGGTGGCCAAGGAGCACGCTCGCCAAGTAACCTATTCACTCCTGTGACTTATTTCCTTCTACCTTTACATCGACTTTCCTTCATGTTCTTTTAAGGAAACATCTTACATAAGCTACACTTTCCTGTTCCTCGTTCTGTCCGCGACTTGACTGATGTGTTGTTCGTCCGCAGGTTCTCTCCCCCCCTCTCCGGCGGACAGCGGCGTGTCGGACGTGGAGTCGTCGTCGTCGGGCGCCGGCTCCGCCGAGGAGTTGAAGGCGCGCCTGCAGCCCCCTCCGCCCGCGCCCTTCCACGCGCCCTTCCTGCCCTTCTACCAGCACCACCAGATCGCCAACACGCTGCAGCACCACGCCACCGCACACCCCCGACCACCAGGTATGTCCAAAACCATTTACATTAACTCATTCAAATACTTATCAAAGATGTTTTATTCCTAATGTCACAAGGACAAACTTAGCAGGCAGGTACCTCTGATGCTTCAAATGTGTAGGTATAGAACACAACTCAATACCCGCCGTGAATATTAACAGGGACTAGGTCGTTGCAAATCTAAGTAGGTACTCCGGTCCTTCGACACAACTAAATAAAAAAACTACACGTCATGCAAAAATGTTTATAAATGTAGTCATATCCTCAATGACTCTCGTAACTTGAAAAAAATGTAAAGAGGCACTTGTTATTAAAAATAGAGAATAGTGTAGTATTGTTGCGGACGAGGCGAGGCGATGTAACGCTGTAGGTGACCGCGCGGTGAACGCCCCTCCCTGAGGTCACCTTACGGGCTGCGTGCACGCTGGGAATTCGGGGGAACCGCGACCTAGTCATCTTGACACTTGATAACATATTCGCATATACTTGCTAATATTTTTACAATTTAAATCCTGTTGTGACTATGACTTTCCATATTCTTTAATTCAAAGAGAAACATCCTACTAAATCTTTTGGTGTTTATGTCCATCCTTAATGCAACAATATTTTTTTTTTACTTTAACAACGTTTGGGTGACTTCTAGAAATGAAGACAGAACGAAACAACAAGTGTTATCGTTTCACAGGAATACTAGTATTATATTTAGCGCAAACAGAACTACAAATAAACCAGTAACTATAAGTTTCTCGGAATTATGTCGTAGGAAATTCATTGAATAACATCACCACAAGTTTGTGGACTATGTTTGTTTAGTTCTCTTGTTTACCAATAATTGAGCCCTTCTAGTGATAATGTCGCGGTTACCTTTCTACTCTTGACTAACGACTCGTTCCCGTTAATTTAATCGTAATGGCTATTTTCTCGAGAATACCTAATTGATTGTAATAAATACTAATTCATTCAATGTGTGACGAACGCGTGCCTCCACTTATTGCGCAGACAACATGCGATAATTACTGCATGTGACCATAAAAAATTGCAATACAGAGCGAGAATATGAGTTGTGATTGTGTTATCCGAATCATTATCACTGAGCTCTTCCATTCCCGTCGAAAGGCCCAACTGAACTGTTAAAGAGATGGAGCTACATATATAGGGTGTATATATCCTATAGCACCATCTCTTTTTCTCGCTCGTACGCTTGTTATTTCACCATGGTAAGGCCCCAGTTCTGCAGCGTGTCTGCGACAAATGAGCGGCGAACGCACCGGACGTTATCTAAATGTATGCAGTGCACAGCTTTATCTCGCCACTTCCGGGGGCGTGTTTACTGCACCCTGGCCGGTGGCCAACTGGCCTTCTTTCCAAACTTTGAAGTGTATCGTTAAATGCACAATATTATTTTTATGTGCACCAATAATTCACTCTTGCAATTGTTTCAATTTTCAACAAAAACACACGGAATACTTTGTGCTGCGCTCGTTTTTAGTCTGAAAAAACAAAGCGATTAATTGCAGGCGCTTCCCGGCCGATACAAACTGTCGACATCTGATCCCTTAGATTTACAACAAATACCTCGCTGTATTTTAAAACGCATAAACCTGCTCGTCGAAACTGTATTAAATCACGACACAAAACCACGGCAAGTACAGTTTAGTCATAGCTATTTGTTTTTGCGGATAATGTTGTGATGCATACTGTTATCGACGAGCCAGGGCCACAGGTTAACAAATATGCCTTCGAAAAGTAACTTCCTCCTCCAATACGTCCGTGGCCGTTCCGAGAAGTTATGAATGTTTATAATCGATAGATGTGTAGAGATGCCGGTTTCCATGACACAAAAACGAAAGAAGCGACTGACGGACGGAACCAGTTGGCATGGCGTTGCATCGGGTATGTATCGCGAGTTGGCGCTCCACCGCTCCACGCCCGTCCTCAGCTATTTGACATTGCGCAAGGTCAGTGCTCCTAATATAAAGATGCAAAAAACTATACTACCGCCAAACAGTATGCGAGACGCGTCGCCGCGACGATTGCCGGTGCATGCGAAGCGACCACTTTCGATTGTGTCGCATTTTAAAAATGCCTTGTAGGTATACAGCGAATTCCCCGACTAGGATCCTTTGTCTTGTGAACGGATGTACCGAAACATAGCTAGGAATATTATAATGAGCATCGGAATGACACAGTTTACCGTCGCTAAAGGCATTATGTGAACGATAAGTCGAAATAACCAAGCTCAGGGAAATTAGCAATAAACACTTTTCATTATCACGTTCTTGTAGCGAACGTGCCGCTTTAAATGGAATTCAAATTAGCAGAAAAAATATCCATAATATATTTTATTTTGAACACTTATATCTTATTAGTTCACGTAATCTATGTAGGGTTAGAGCGATTCTAATCAAAGGAGGAAACTATTTTAGAATGTATGCGGTTCCCTGTGGTAATAGATACCTAAGTCTTGAGTATAAAGGAAAACTAAGTTTAACTGTTATTTAGAAAAACGTCATCAATTGTTGATTGTTTACGTATTATTGTTGTGTCGCTGCAAAATGTGAACAAGGATAAATGTTTTGAAAAACAACTGGCAAAACCGCCAAGAAAAACCTTGTACAAGTACCTAACATTGACTAATTTGTTGTTATAATAAGTCGCGATAACTTGCCATGAATGAAGTCTTTAGCCCTAAGCGTCTAATTTTACCTTATGTAACGCGTTCTGATTCATTTACCTAGAATTTATCCTGAAAATAATAAAGGAGCAAAATAAGTTTACATGCAACTGAAAGGAAAACGATATGCTATTGCGGTAGTAGTATGTGGTGTCATGCCAGAGGTATGAGCCGTAAATCGGCCATTGCTGTAATGCGGCACACACGAAATTTCGGTGTTGCAAACGCGAATATTGGGCAAGAGCGGCGGTGCCGGCGCCATTGTCAGCCTCTGGCGAAACGAACGCGACCTTCCTACTCGGATTGGGCAGTCCAAACCTGATTGTGTGAGTATGTGGCCGCGTTCGAATTCAATCAACCAGTTTCTACAAATTACAACTCCGAAAATTAGGACCTTATTGGAATATTGCCATAATCTAGAGGCCTTTCCAATCTTACGGAATTAGATAATGCCAATCTATTCCATAAACCCACACATTAAAACATCCTGTATCTCATACCTCTTCATCCAGCAATGACAATAGTCACATAAACATGACGCTTTCATAATGTTTTTTTTTTCTAATTTCTGTAACAACCCTGAAGATACCGAGAGATTCAGGTCTAAACTGAAACTTTGATGCAGCTAACTTAATTAAAACAAAAGAAACCTTGAATGGATGTTGCCAATTGCCAAATTGTGCTGATGTAGGTAGCACGAAACGCGATTTTCGTATGCGTGCGATTATCGAGAGTTGAGTTTTGAATGCGATTTGGTTGTGCGAGTTGCGTCAGATTATGCGGACGGCATAGCGTACGCGCCCCACTCGTGCTCCAAGCCACGCTCGCATCGTGGAAGTAAAAGATACTTCCACGATGCAAGCGTGCAGTGCGACCAACGGAACGCATGTTTAACAAGTGATTTGGAGGTCTCTCACCACTGTTTAATGCAGCTCTAACCAAACTTCTAGAGCATTCAATCATAAATTAAATAACTTTAATCTGGGACGCGTCGTGCGTCGCTATCAATCCACGTATCCGTTTACTTATTGCGAGATCACGATCTATGACAGGATATGATAATATTGTACATGGAAATAGCTGCTTAATACAAATAATAAAAAAACCCAGTTTAATCAACGTTTTATGGTCTCTGTCGTGTGTAGACGTTCAGTAAGTTCGTAAATTACTTCTAACATGGTTCGCAATGATGCACAATCATCGAGTACACGCAGCACTACCAAGAATTGAACGAAATCTAATTAATGTTACGTTGGTCTCAATAGAGATGCAGTAAGAGCAATTCAAGCATTCAGTATGCGAAGTAAACATAGAGATGTCAGTATGACATTTGCAAATGAAATGGAAATTAAAATGATGGCGGTGTGTATTGTGCAGCGCGCTGCATCGCGATAAGCGCGCGTGTGTGTGTCTAACGCCGCGCGGGTGTGCGCGCGCGCCGCAGTGTGCGCGAGGTGATCGTCCCGTTTCAAGGGCAGTGCAGCGCTAGCGCTCGCCTCGTATTAATAGTTGGCGACTATTTTCGCCTCGCCGACCGCTGGGGGGACCGGAACGTTATTATTGACATTCGCGAACTTCCAAAATGGATTGCCTTCCTTACATCACGCGACACGCGGTGCCACACGAGACGTCCCCGCTGCACTATCAACACCACTGTTATCTTTCTCTTCAATTACTTACTTGTATTTTTAAATGCTTCACATTTTATATTCTCCGTTATTCGGCAACGTTGTTTAGTGAAATGAGCCAACAGAAAACTCAAATATCGCTGTTTATTCAAAGTAACAAATATATTTCGCTACCGTATAATAGCTGTGCGAAGTACGCACAGTGACGGGTATGGCCAATCGATCTTTCTTTCCGATTCACTCGTGAACCTGATAAGAACTGTTTACCTTGCAGATTACAGAACAGATTTGCGTGTATTTTATTTATTTAGAACACAATTGCACATTGGATGATCCTGTTAATTCCTTCTTCAATCAAAGCCTTATTTTTTTATATTCTGGCGGATTTGTTGTGAGAACAACAGCACCGTGCCATTAGTTATAGCTATAATTGCCATTAGCAATAGCCTATCATTATTCTTTTTCCAATTGGGTTCCAATTAGTGTCAATTCTCTCAATTCTTGCGACTGTTGTGACGTCATCAAATAAATCCTAAGCAGCAAGCGACACGACAGGACCAAATAACTCGGTTATGCGATCACGGCTACAATTACAACGCAACTGCGGTTAAGACATATTTAAATCCAGAACCAAACATACCTATATTAGTTCTAAAAAGTGGTTTCTTTGTTTTTAATCGCGAATGTACGTCGCCGTATAAGGAAGACACGACGCACGCCATCTGTCGTACGAAAAACGGTTGCGCAACCGTCGGCGACCCAGTTGCGCCGCGGCCGCTGCCAAACGCGCCTCGACTCCTCTACAATTACATATTTCGGTGTCGCAACCGCGCGGTCGCATCCGAGTTGAACGGCCCGCGACCTTGAGTGTTGCGCAGCGCACGCCGCACGCGCCGCCGAAAGCGAAAGGAACCACTTACCATCCCGGAATTTACCATAACGAAACCCCCGTTAGCTGATCGCACCATGGTGCGTACGTGACTCGCGACCTGTAGCCTGTGATGAGTTGCAGGCTAACCACAAGCTATCGGGAGCTAGGGAAGCAGTGATTCACGGCAGCGACGGAGCTGCGGCGGCCGTGCGTCACCTTCGAGCGTTTCACACGCGGCTTCCTGCGCGTTTCGCAACGCATCTCGCGAGCCGAGTGCGCAACGGCCGCCATCTTCCCGCTTCCGAAATACTCGGTACGCGGAATAGCGGCCACACGTCGAATCGTGAACTCGGAAAATCAGTCGCGACCCAATTCTGCGCGATGGAATCTCAGCGCTCCACTTGTCCGGAAACCTCACACGCTTCTTTTACGATAGGTATAAAAACAGAAGGGGCGCCGTGTCCAGGCGGCCTACATACTCGCTCCGATGGTTTCCTGGCTGTTTAAAATTATCCGCTCGTCCCCGGCGGAGCGGCAAAAGGCTCGCCCTTCACGGACCACGGCCGCCCCCGTCAGGCCGCCACTCTAAATAGCATAACTCCATAAGCGGGTCGATTATCGCGCGGCGGGTGGGTCCGTCGTCCGCGCGGCTCGCACTCGTTCTCCTTGTGTTTATGCGTCGCGAGCCTAACCGGGTCAGTGTTAGGTCGCATAGCGCTGCATAAATAGATGCGTCGCTCCCCGTTGCAGCGAGCGCTCCTCCGACTGGCCGATATCGAGCATTTCGCAATGTGTTTACGCGCGCCCCACATGCCCCGTGCCAAACCGACGGATTCCACGGAATAGTGGCGTTGCAAAACCGTGGCTTTCATATTATAACGTCGGCGTCGGTGTCAATGCTGGGCGCCGCCGCCACCGTGGGAATATGGGACGGTTAAAATTAGTCGGCGAACTCTGTTCGAAATTCTCTGCTTAGAAATATAAGCTTAGTCTTTCTGTTTCGTTATCAAACGCCATCAAGTTTCCACGGAGTCGTTACTTGCTTACATAACGAACTTCCTGATCGATAACCTGCGACAGAACAATCAGTTTTATCTGTTGCTGAAACGAGACTAAAACGTTAGACACGTGACCCAGATAACGGGGTGACATAACGTTCATCTTAATTGGCCGGTCTCATCGCGCGCCGGCCGCGGGTGGGCCTCGCACGACTCTCATCACGCTGCACCGCGCAGGTGGACGTCAGAGGACGTCCCCGCCGGTCAATTACATGTAACAATAGTTTCGGACTTGGACGACAATACAAATCGATAAATTAAGTGAAAAAAGTCGTTCCGGCCTGATTGGTCCCGAGTCAGGGTCGCGTTGAGCAACACGTTTGATGGAAATCAGCGGGGCCTTGACCGCCGCGAGCGCCCCTCAACCCGCTTTTTATGGCCATCGTCTTGACGACAAAATGTTTATAGCACATAATTATACCAATTTCATAACAAACAGTTTGTTATGTCAAAAGAAAACTTCATTGCTGGCAGTTTCTGTTCGCGCTTCGTGATTTGACATTGGCGTAAGTTTTCGCTGTTTTTAAGATACTAGGAAGCCATGGAACCTCAAGGTGTTTCTTATGGCAATCGTAACTTATAGTAATTGTTCTAACAAACTTGTAACAATCCGTCATCATAGCATGCCGTACAAAGATTAAATAATGCTCGCATCAATCGGATTCGAAGACCTAACAATTATGTTCATAGGTGTTCAGTAATAAGTTTAATACCAGCAGTATCATCACGCTAGCGCAGCATATGACCCAGTAGAACAATACAAGTACCTGGCTTAATTTCAATATGTATTCAGGCCATACCCGCTGCCGGATATACCTCACAGCCGGAAATCGATATTAGAGATGAGCGGAAGGCGAAAATTCGCGCGCGTCACGCAACCGGCGCAGGCGCAACTGTGCCGATCATAAATTAATAGCAACACCGGCTAATTAATAACTGTATTAATATAGCTATAGTTGTGATAGATATTTATCGCTATTTATTTATAGACGTGCGTTTAATTAATCACATTTACTGATAACAATATTTTCCTTCCTACTACTGTATCATTCCCCAGGTGAAAACAATAATCGTCACCACAGTGTGCTTAAACACTATAATAATTCGCGAATTATTATTAAATCTTCATTTTAAACTTTCGGTGTAAAATACACGACGCTTCAATAGTCTTGATACTTTTCTTATACTGAAGTCCTTTTTTATACAATTCACCATCGACTTGAAACTTCAACCGCATGACTTTTTCGTCATTTAAGTGTAAAAACAAGCAAACAGACACGACTAGGGTCAAAAACCACAATGTCACACCACGGTAACTTTATAGGCAAGATTTTTTATCGGACCCTCAAATTCTTGTACCTACGAATATACTTGTCTTAAAGGTCAAAAGTGGCACCTTGTAGGGTCAAAATTTGATAGTCACAACTCCTTTCTTTGTAAGCATTAGGATTTCCGTAAAAAGAAATAATCATTTCTGGGTTTTTATTTGCCAACAAGGAAATAGAATTATTAATCTCCAGGATAGCAATTAAGCTACCAAAAACGTAATAATATGAAAGCAATAAAGACACTAAGGAAAATGACGATCGAAAAATGTCTACAAGGAAAACGTTTAGAGGAAAAAAAAGACTCGCCATATTGTCTATACCAAGCGTGTTCATAGATTATAGAGTAGAAGCACAGATAAAGTTTTAATGTAAACAATAAAGTTTCGGATCACGTTTGTTTCCCTGACAGCGCTGACCTGCACTTTATATTATGTATTGTAGTAAATAACACTTGTGTGAGTCTCTTCGTAGCAAGTAGCTATGTGTTTGCACACATTTACATAATATTTACCTACTTTATACAGTTATATATACATAACATCATGTACGTGACTCAGCCCAGAAGGAAACGGGTACAATTATGTATAATACCTACCTAAGTGAATAATTACTTTTATACAACTTTTATACTTAGATTTATCTAGAGAAAATTAATATGGATCAAACATGAAAATAGTTTTTGAGCTAATGGAAAGCAACAATTATTTGGACAGCTTTCCTTTTTTGAAAAAAACAACATATTTTAGCAATTAATAGCCAATAATTATCTTTGTAATAACTCGTTCCGTCTTTATTACAGTAGGTTACCGTTTTATCAGTTATATAATAATTATTTTCCGGTGGATACAATTTCCACAAAGTTCCACTCGTACAGTCTGTCGCACAACAGAGTTGCTCGCAGGACTTGCAATTGCAACTAGAATGATTGATCCAATATGGCGTCCTGTTGCAAGGAAGTGCAGGAATTTGCGAGACGCGTTAGAGGGCCCGGCGGGCGGGGGGGAGCGCGGGAGTGCGCGCGGCGCGGGGCGGGGGGACGGGTGACCTTCGCGCGTTGATGCAATGTCGCCGTGTCATTGACCACGCTGCGCCGCGCGCAAACAGTTGCAGCTACGCGCCCCCCCCGCTCGCGCACTCCCTGTACCCCTCCCCCAGCCACATCTATCGCCCTCTCCTCACACCCCACACCCTGCGCCCCCACCACCCCCTCCTCAGCGTGCACAGCAAACTTTTGCCGGTTTTACGATACTCATTCGTTTGCATTTAGAACTTGGATATAATTTTTAAATAAGGAACAGGAAAATTTCAGCTTACAGCTTTTATTTTTAACCGACGTCATTGTACGGAAAAGGTTTGACTGACGATGATGCTTGACAAAAAATAACAAAGAAAGAGCGATCTCACTTAACAAAATAACATCCAATTTGAGAATTTAGTTTTCGCATTAGAAGTTTTTAGAAATCTTGTTAGCATTTATGTACCTATAATAAAAAAGAATAGCCTGTAACTGAAATGACAGTGAGCTTATCATTCAAAAGCTTTCACAATCTATTTACTCTTACAATGTTAACTTCAAACTCTTGCAACAGAAGTACTTACTGTCCTATATCTCACGCATCACGATTGTTAGTTTTTCCTGAACACTTTGGGGAACAACTGATGGAAGTCGATTTATAAATCTCACTTCTGTAAATAAAAACGTGGATTGAAAAATGCATTTAGTTGGGATAAATGTAATCGCTTACACTCAAAATATAAAAAATACACCGTATAAATTGTACGAAAATCCCAAAATCCTACCGTGATTTAGAAGTGTCGACGTAAAACATTGTTTGGCTGCGTTCCATCTCCAAAAAAACAATGATCATGAGCACGTCACCGGTTGACACATGAGGCGGAACGCGCCCTTACATTATATCAATATTAAAATAAAAATGTTTTCACAGTTGCATTTGTTTACGTAAGCGAGGTGCACGAACTCGCGCCAGTTCACCTTCGCCGTGTCCCAAACTATAGGTTGAGGTCGTATTTGCAATAATAGTCATCGATAGCATCGGGCGACAAACAAGAGGAGCGATACTTGCGCACAACACTACCCAGCACAACACTACTCACCAGTGTATGTGGGAAAGTCGACAAAAGTCAAAAGTACGTTCTGAAATCGTTTCTATTGTTGCACCTGCCGCAGTTGTCGCCGCTTTGTAAGGGACACCGCTGCCGCGGACAAATTAGTTATAGTAGCGACTAAAACAATAACTACAAATCAGCTTTTTCTGCAATTTTCAACAAAAAAAACATATTCTAAAACGTGTAGCGTATTCAGCTCTAAGAAAACAGAAAAGAAAATCTTTAAACTTCAGGTTGGAAAATACCCGCAGCAAAGGTTAAGAAAACATGACAAATATTGTCTCTAGTAGTACGCGTCAATTTCGACAGCTGTAGTGTCAACAGCGAACTCGTCTTAACTGACCTTACTCAATATTGAGTGCATTCGTATTAACGGCCTAAATAAACAGATATTTGAACCGTCGCATTGTGCACTGATAACGGCATCCGCCCGACGCCGCACAAAAAATAAACTTCAACCAGATAACGCTATCACCTCTCAACTTACGATTTTATTACACCTAGAGTACTTATTCCTGGTAAAATAATGTCACTGCTGAGAAAAATAATGTCATAGCTCACGTTCCGCGTCCACAGACCGGTAAACTTCAGATTATTGCTTATTATGTAATAGTGCCAAATTGCTATTAGCGCTAGAAAATACAGGTTTATCCAATAGATGTAATCTTGCAACCTGCTCCACCGAATTCGATGATAAAGTAGACTTTTGAATTAGAAACAAACTTAGGTATATCAGCATGTACAAAAATAGATCGATAAAAATTGATTACAAGTTTGGTAGGTTCTTAGGAGATAATATCCAATTTGCACAAATAGAATATACAGGCCTCCAAAACCTCGCTTTTTGTGTTGTCTATAATATTGTAGGTCTCAAAAGCATAAACATGGAGTGTCGGGCCGCGCGTAGGAGACAAAAATGTCACTTAGATAAGTAGGAACTTCCCATTTAGATAATGAACGACGACTGGCGCGAAACTAACGCCGGCACGTAATGCTGCGCCCAAATACTGAACTTACGTGAAAAATAACATGTATTTACTGTTTCAAACTGCCATGCTGAGCAATAAAACGCCTGAACATTTAGGAAAATGATGGATTATCGAAGTACTACTTTTTTTTAACCTGTTCTGTCCCATTCCAGGGCAAAGGCCACCCTCCACTCCTTCCATCTTGTGCAGGCCCGCTCTTTCTCTTGCCAGTTCTGTTCGTCGAAATATCCTCTTTCGTGGTCTACCGCTACCCCGTTACGGCGTCACACTATTTCAGAGCACCAAGTTTGTGCTTCTTTGGCCCACAATTGATTAGACATGCGGCAGATATGTCCTACCCAGGCCCATTTCATTTGGGCACCCTTTTGAATATCTTCTAGTTTTAGACAAGATGTTTTAGACAGCATTGTGATGTAAACAAGAAGGATTTGTTTCGCTCTAGTGTTCTTTCTCAACAGGTTTATGAATCAGACTAAATCATCGACTAAATACATGTTATAGAATCTGTGTGTCGTAATATGTGGCGGCCATTAGTTTGAACAGATGTTATTTCGCAATGAATTCACTAGAATTCAAGTGCGCATGTTGCCTGTTTATTTTATACTCTAAAATGCTGTCTTCCGCCTTTTAGTACTTTTATATAGTATGTTATGTTTTAGTACACAAGAGCTTGATTGAAATGCTTCCTACGACGTCAATCTTCAAACGTAAACAACTAAATATGTAAAGATTATATTGAATATTATATTTTACCTTTTATCTCTCACTTATATTCTAGACTGTAGTCTTTTCTGCTGTAGATAATGTCTATGAACCTAATAATAACCTATTCGATACACCAATAAGTGCGAATAAACAAGTATTAATATTGAAGACGTGTGTAATGTCGTCATTACAGCACAGTTGGTTAAACAGGCGCGGTGTTTGAGGTGCGCAGGCGCAGGCGAAGGCTGTTTCACAACCACACATAACCAAATACCATCGATATGGGCCGAGTCTACACGTTTATTCTATAAACTTCTCAATACTGATTACTTTTTGCTACGGAACATGTGGCAAGATTTAGAAGATACCTGAAAATAAAAACAAATATTCAATTCACTCATCCTGCCTTTTTAGCTAACAGCGTTCTATAAAAACTCGATTTTTATACCTATTAATATAGCTATTAAATGATGGTCATTAAGTTTTATCTATTTATAAGCATAATATCAAATAACTCGATAGCATCCACATGCTCGCAGGTAATAAACACAATAAAACTCTACATGATTTAGTTATAAAGGATCCCAGCAACTGCTTCATTAAGCGAGATGAAGTAGAGATGGCGATGCTTTTTAATTAACAAGCGCAGTTAAATTAATTTAATTTATGTTATTTGCACAAAATACAAAAAGAAGATGCAAGCACATCCAAAGCGGTTTGTAAAAAGTACCTTCGGGATATGTTGCCTGTGGTAGTTCTACAGATAAAACTGGTACCCATTAGAATAATTATATGACTGTAATTAAAAGAGGTTGTACCTTTATCTATACCTTCATGGGTTGGAAGCTTTTAAAGGTTCGTCATGTATAGTATCTTGCATAAACAATTACATTGGTTATGCAAGGAAAGTGATCTAGAGACAAACCGGTCGCAATGAGCTGAAGTAAACTGCACAAATGACACGGCGACCGTCCCGGCGGTGTGAACGACATCCGAATGCAAATCATGAATTCCACGCTATATTACGATATGTGCCGGAAAATTGAGTATTTATTGTATTTAGAGGATAACGTAAATCTCCTTGAAGTGCATCCGATGATGATTGGGGACGTGGTCGTTGACATAAGTCTGAGACAGGTAATGTTTGAACAGAAAATAGACTTCATTGTACTTATAACAAAATAATTATAGAACTTTTTGCACAAAGTTAAATCTATGGGTACAGCGGCTATTCTTTCGCCAGTAGTAATATCTACCAGACAAACTTTACATGAAATTATATAACCGTTTTTCAGGACGTATATTTCTGTTTAACCGTGTTTCGATTACATGCACAAAATCTAGAGCTCGGTATGAGAGATTTTGTAACATCATAAAATTGTTCATCTTCATAAATACTATCCTTCAAAGTCAGCCACTGGAGTTTAAGCCATAAATCTAAAATATCTCCGCGCTCTACTTTCTACGGAACCCAGAGAGCTAAGTGCCAGAGATGCTGCGGCTCCGACTGTACACAGCACTTTGAATACAATATTTGGGTGACATGACGTGAGGTGACACAAACAGTTATGTAGCCTGTAGTAGTGTTGTCTTTATCTGTAGTAAACACAGTGGGGGCCTCGTCCCCTGAATTCAGCGGGCTGGTGCACATGACCCCTGCACAAGTGGCGCCCTCTAGCCGCACGTTATCGCCGTTACGTAAGCTGCAGTGTCGCAAGAGCGCAGCGCTGACCTTACTTAACGCAGCGCTAGTTCAGCATATGCGCGCGCGCAGGGAAATAGAACGCGCCATCTTTGAATTTGCGCTTTAAATATAACAAGCGCGAAGTTCCAGAATAGCGTTTTAGTCATGCACGAGTTACAAGTCCGCTGCAGTTTTATGGACCAAAATAAGCACGAACAGACCTCGCTCTACCTAGGACGCGATGCAATTCTAGCACAATATACAGGATCAGTATATTTAAACATTCGTAAATACATTACGTAATAAATAACAAGCTCATTATCAACATTGGGATGATACGCTGTGCGGAATGTCACCTTGATAATGAATGCACAAAAAGTCAGTTATCGTTGAACCACCTCTCCACTTTGCCCTCGTCAATCGAAACATGACGGCAGCAGCCAATCGGTAAGCTGCGCGTACCGCTACTGATAATGGACACGTGAAAATTATCGATCAGGATGAAAGTGATCCAGCTTTGTTGTTACGAGGGCTCGCAGCGCACACGGCGCGTCAACGCGAAATCCCGTAGTAGACGGACAGGACTAGTGCGGGGCGGCGGGACGCGCGTGTGTGCGTGCGTGTGAAGGTCAGGCGGCGGCGTCATTTCCTGGTCATTGCCTGCGCGCCGCCGCATCCGACGGCGCCCGCCGCGCGCGCTCGCTCGCTCGCTCGCCGCCACTTGCGATCTTAGACTCACGCACGCTTTCCGGTCGCACAGGAAAACTAGATGCATTGTCAGCCACACTATGGGAGGATATGAGTCTGAAACTAACATGTCGCCGCGCACGAACGATGCAATCCCATCACACGCCTGATTACCTTATCGCTTCCGCCTGAAAAACAAACCGATAAAAACATTGTTTTTATCATTAATTTGTGCCACGTTCACCGACCAGTTGCTTTGAGGAAATGTTCTCAGCTCGCTATCTTATCTTTCTAATTCTTTTTATCGCATCCAAAATAGCAAATTTGCAAACTGATAAATCGTCATAGGTGTTTATGTACCTATCAGACGATTGACGTCAGCGGCATGTAACGCTGGCTCCCCACTGAAAGTTCGCTTCCTGAACGTTACAGAAAGAGCACAACGACTTCCACGAAACTCGCGTTGTAAACAAGTTAATTTCTTTAAAACTATTCGCTTATAACAGAGAATGTTACTATTACGTGTGCAAATTATAGCTAAGCAGGATTCATGGCAACTAACTTTATGACCACTCAAACACAAAGAAAAATAAACTTATTATGTCAATTTATACACCTGGTGAATGGAGCCTAAACTCTCCCGATATTTTGCCTTGTACTTATAGGTTCAGCCATCGTTTTCAGTGTAAGCACAATAACTTAACCAAAATTACAGTTAAATCAACCTATCTCAAAAACTATAAGAGATACTTTGATCAAACCAAAAATCGTTGAAAGAGTTAATTAGCACCTCTATTTTTTTTAGAATTTTATACCCCGTAGTTATAAAAATAGAGGGGGGGGGACATACTTTTTACGACTTTGAGAGCTGATATCTCAAAAACCGTTCACTTTAAGAAAAATGTTTTTTAGAAAACTTTATATCATTTTAAAAGACCTTTCCATTGATACCCCACACGGGTATGTACATCGAAAAAAAAATTTTCATCCCTCAGTTACATGTATGGGGGGCCCCACCCCCAATTCTTTTTTTTACTATTTAGTGTCATAATTTTGTAGCGGTTCATACAACACATATTCCCATCAAATTTCATCACTGTAGTACTTATAGTTTCCGAGTAAATCGGCTGTGACAGACGGACAGACGGACAGACGGACAGACGGACAGACGGACATGACGAAACTATAAGGGTTCCGTTTTTGCCATTTTGGCTACGGAACCCTAAAAAAAGCCAATTTGCATCCAGTTTAGATCCACATTTGCGTCGTTTGCGAGCTTTTTGCCACAAATCGCGTTCTAATTAAACATAACTATCGTTTTCCACTTCCCCTCGCTGCTGACGTGGAACAAAAACTCTGGAAAACATAATAATAAGTGAGAGCAGGCGCCCGGGCTCGCGTGTTTGTATCGCAAGAGGTTTGTGGGGTAACCCATTTATCGCGAGCGCGGGATGCGCGGGCGCAACCGGTTCCGTCCCCCCCTCCCCCTCCACACACCCTACATCAACCTAAACGTTCGCATACTCGCATCCGGGAGCAAAACAATCCGTCTTCGTCAGGCGCTTACAGCAAATAGCACCCAGTCGAGATGGTGTAAGGTGTACTTTAGAACGGGGGCTCCATCGAGAAGTTTTCTTTTCACTCCGAAGGACTGCTAACTAGCAAAGTGAAGATGACATTCTAAGAGTGCAGCAGGCGCGCTCGCCGCCGTAACCTTGATCTTGCAGCGCAGCGCAGCGCACCAGTAGGATGCGTCCAGCGCATGCGCTATAAATAGACTCGCCGCATAAAATGCGGGTTTTTTACTTGGCGTCTTGTTAGCTTCCCATGCTCCCATGCTCGCGAGGGATTTTTATGAGAGACGTGTTCGTGGAACGTTAAATTATAAATAACAGGTATCCACGTTACCTCCCGACTCATTTGTACCGTTGTAAACGTTCGCTCTACTTGCAAGACTCATTCTAAATCCTTTTAGGTGGTCATCACGACCATTTTGATAAACACATCTTATCTTAATTCACTGATAATGCACTAATTAATTCATTCAATCGAATGATTATCGCACTAGTGACCGATGAAAGCTGGCGAAGCAAGAAGTACTGGGTGCAACGACATTTGGTCTGTTTATTAGTTAATTGCATCAATAACCACTGAAATTGTTCGTAACATTAGGTGCGCTTCTGTAATCATTCCAATGAGTATTACCTACTGACTATCTCTACACGTTGTTTTTCTTCAAACTTATTCGATGACTGACCAATTGCTGACAGTGACAGCATTATTTCAGATTAGCTTATCAATTTTTTGTTATATCTAACAGTTGCATAACTATATTATCTAGAATATATGAATTAGAATGTGAAACCGAAAATTTTGCCCATTTGTGCCACACATTTACCTAGGGTGATAACCTGATGTAGCCTCTTCACAACCTTTTATAATGTTTTATTGCAGATTACGAAAAACTTATAACATTTAAATGAATTAAAATAAACAATTCCCGATCAAATAGAATGAGGAAATGAGCGAAAACGTTCGCCAATCTAGTGGATCGTACTCAAGAAAAAACAGAGCAGGCATGTGTCAGCCACGCGTGTCTGTGCGCGGGGTCAACGACCGCGCAGATAAGCCGCTCGAAAATACGTACATACCAGTTAGATAATATTAGAAAATGGCGAATCGCGCCAACGCGCCGCGACGTTTATAAATATGTGCGTAAGCGCGCACCAGCCGCTCCGCTAAGTTAGCTGGTTCAAGTTCGACAGCTTCAAGAATTACATTATATTATAAAATAATTACAATCATCGGCAATTCTTTGTCTCGTTGTATATAATATAATATATTCCACAACTGTCACACAACGTCGTCTAGTCCCAAGCTAAGCAGAGCTTGTGTTACGGGCACTAGACAACTGATAAACATACTTATATATTTCTAAATACATACATATTATAGATAAATTACACCCAGACACAGATCAAATGATTGAGCTCATCGCACAAACATTTGTCCTGGGTGGGAATCGAACCCACGACCTCCGGCGTAGCAGTCTGGGCCACTAACCACTACACCAACAGGCCAGTCAGACATTCATCCGCTCCACAGACAGTATTGTACACACAAAAGGAAAACCACGGCCTATTAATTAACTTTTTTTGTGAATTCATTACATCAAGACCACAAAGCTTCCATTTTACATTTACCTAATGCCACTTCCTCATAAAAATAAATTAACTTGTAAAACGCACTTCCGCAATGCCGCCTACTCTCTGCCGTCATTAAAAACGTAACTCGACATCCCCGATGGGATGCCAGCTGATTAAATTATATAAAACCTTCCTCGGCCTGATCGCTTGTAGCGGCACGCACCACTCGTTTAGGGTATTTCCCTGTAATGTAGGACATTCAATGTAATGGTAACATAATTTATTTATTAAATCGGCTCAATATTACACAAACCATATACTTTTGTGACGTGACATGTAGGCTAGTCCAGCTATCACTCGCCTGTGTTATCCCCAACTTCACTTACCTACTCTTTGTGGCTTTTCTTACTAAAACATCGCCTGACATGAAAAACCACATGATGAGAACTGTAGCTAACTATCTACTTTACGCAAATTTCCAGGAACAAACAATTCGACATAATTTACGCAACCTTATTACGTGAACTACATTGTACGTAGGTACCTCTCAGACAATAAATAACTACGATCATAAAACTTACGAAAAACTAGGCGCTAGCTCTCCGCTTCCTTAGCTAATAAAGACAGCGGAAAACCCGATGTTGCCTACTCCAAGATATTTTTAAACGAAGTGCCTACTAACTAACTATAGAAAAAAAAGTATGTAAGAAATATTTGCTTCATCTATCCTTTAAAGAAAAAGATGGCAAATAATGCGTTCACTAGTAGAATAAAATCCAACACGTGGGCCGTCATACATAGCAGCCGACATAATAAAATATTACAACACAGCTACTAAACAGACATAATCATACACATCAGTTATAACAAGACGCACAGACAGACGGCAACGCTTTATGTAGTATTAACTAAATCATTTCCCGCGAATTGGGCTAATCGCAACCAAACAACTGTTTTATTGAGCTAGCCAGAAGAAATTTATAGCCCACGGTTTGAAGTTTTTAGATCGAACTCACGCGGCCGAGCGCTGAGGAAAACATCTTTATTTTGTTTCCTAGGAATCATTGACTATGATGTTATGTCAGTGTCTAGAAAGCAAACGAATTGTTTACTAAGTACAATTGGCAACACAAATCACTTCATTGACTTTATACCGCTGAGAGGTCGGTTAAGTTCAGTAGTACCGACAGCCTTCAATTGAAACGTTTTCATTTCTTGAAATTCTAGTTTACCTTCAAATTCTTTTCAACAAATGCAAGTGCATTTGATTCCTCAAGAACTCTAAACAGAAGCTTATTTTTCCAAGGAGGAAAACGTACGGCGAGTGGGCCGGCGGGTGCTGCGGGCCGGCATCGGGGTCAAGGCGCCGGCTGCTTGACGCAATCGCGACACTATCAGTGTACGGTATCGGCGACCAACTCGCTCGTATTGTCTAACAGCTGCCAAGACCTGGAAAACAATGTGTTTCGGGAAAATTCGACAACTCCACGAACTGTCACTGGAAATGTTGAATAGGAAACAAAGTTATTTGCATAATTTTCTCTTTATGACTATATATCTATGGACCAAATAAGCACTGTTTCAACATACATATCTAACTTACATTATAAAAACTGGATCACAACACGTCCATAAATCAATGTAATGTATAAAAAATAATTGAATTTGATAACAGTCAATAATAAAACGTCATCCGCATCCTTTGAATCCGAGCATTTTATTGTTATCAAGTGTTGCTACACGCCTCACCCCTGTCGATGCCATATCGCCGTTGTTACTATTGGGTTTCATTGCTTATGGAACTTTATTATTTTATTACTGCAATATGAAACCATTCACATAAATAATAAATACATTATCAATTCAACTACGTTTTCATAATACCTAATGAAATTGTGGTCAATTACTACAGACTACAGTTTATTGGTGCATGGACTTTGTTTGGTCGAGTAGCGGGACGCTCCTTGTACTAGATATCAAGCCAGTCTATGAAATAGAAACAATATAAAATATTGTTATCAAAATACCCGAGCTCGTTTAGACAACAGAGCGCCTGATCGCATGAGAGTGCAGCCGCCTTCTAGTCTCACTATTGTCTAGTCAAATAAGTTACATAAACATTCAATACATTTCATATTTACTCGTCAATTTTGTGAGATTTGATTAGGTAGCAATAGGTAGGCACTTGGGAAATTGAGTCCAAGGGAATTCCAATTCTTCAATCACGAACGAGTTGATAGACTTAAAAAGCATCAGAGGTGTCTGCCGACTTAATAAGCTGTAATTGTATAATGTTAATGTTCGTAAACTTGTTGTCTGACGGTGTGTTTGTCGTGTTCGCAGTGGGCGGCGTGAACGAGCGCGACGCGTACGGGTACGGGTACGGCGGCGGCGGCGCGGCGCACCACTTCGCCGCCCCGGCGCCGCCGCCGCTGCCGCACGACGAGCTGCCCTACTCCGTGTTCGACTTCGGCGACTACCAGCGGCATCACCACCACAACAAGCTCAAGCCCAAGAAGAGGCCGCGCACGGACGCGCCGCCCACGCCCGGCGTGAAGCGCAAGAGCCGCGAGGGCTCCACCACCTACCTCTGGGAGTTCCTGCTGAAGCTGCTGCAGGACCGCGAGTACTGCCCGCGCTTCATCAAGTGGACCAACCGCGAGAAGGGCGTGTTCAAGCTGGTGGACTCGAAGGCGGTGTCGCGGCTGTGGGGGCTGCACAAGAACAAGCCCGACATGAACTACGAGACCATGGGCCGCGCGCTGCGCTACTACTACCAGCGCGGCATCCTCGCCAAGGTGGACGGTCAGCGGCTCGTCTACCAGTTCGTGGACGTGCCCAAGGACATCGTCGAGATCGACTGCTCGCTGGCGTAGACGGGCGTGGAGCGTGCGCGCGCGCGTGGTGGTGACGTGAGCGAGTGATGACGTGATGATGACGTGACGACGTGGTGATGACGGGACGCGACGAACGCGGTGCTGACGGACACTATCTCTCATACGTAACACGGTGTAGAGACGCGTATTCATTTCGCTCTTACATTACTAGTTTTTTCACTAATAGTTACAATTCGTCTATTTTTCAAATCATCATGCATTACGTTTTTCAGATCGCTTCGATATAATGTTATTAATATAAATATTACTCTCAAATCGAACTAATATTAACTTATCATTGAATTTAATATTTATACAAAAATAGGAGAGACGAAATTGATTGCTCAAACGTTTATATAGGTACCTATATATTTTTAGGGTATTTCAGAAGAGGAACACTAAATTTGCTAGATGTTATATGGGGACGGAGTGAGTTTTGTATAATGTTGAAACGAATTTTTAAATGTTTGTAAATGAAATTTCTATATATTGCATGTTTAATGTCGATTATACATTTCCTCGGTCGACTGTACGAAATCAGAACTTCCTACCTCAGAACTACGCAAGAGTAACAAATGATTCATATGAATATACAATTTACATTGTTCGAAACAGTTTACAATACGCAATAAGAATATATATATAGTCTAAATAAGAGTTTATTATAAAGAAATATTTACGTAAAATGTTTATATAACAAAAATATCTTATAGTAATATCCTCAGATGAAATATATTCACTTCTTGGTGCTTTTTATGGCCATCTCATATTTACACCTTGTTACAAACGAAGCAACCTCACTGCTGTTGATTTATGTATAACTATGTATATTATATGAACATTTAGTGATTGTCTATTATCTAGCTCTAATCTGTTTCCCGAGAGCGCGCTCCGAGCGCGTCCCCAGCGTGCCCGCAGCGTTCCCGCAGCGTGGCCGCAGCGTGCCCGCAGCGAGCCGGGGCGCGGTCGGAGCGCGGTCTCTCATCGCATAGTCTATCTCAATTGTTTTACATTTCGAAACCGAATTTGGAAATGATATTAAATTGCAAACATTCGTTTAATTAAAATGTTTTGACGTAAACTACTACGCAATACGCATGTACTGATAAACCTACTGCCAACTTTCTGATAGAAAAACTGACATAATGAATAGTTAAGGGATGATTTTTGTGCGTTAATTGTGTTAATTATAAATATATGTTTACTATAAGTGAGCTGTTTAAGTGGACATTTCTAGTTTATTTCGTTTATTTAAAAATATATTAAGCATGTTGCAAGGGGGTCGCGCGCCCCTGATCTAGAACGACATATCAGCCAGAGACAATTATTTACCGTGTAACATATACATCCTGTGTTGTCAGCATATCAGGCCGCTTGTATATAATTTCTTTAGTTGAACAGCGCGCGACCTCCATTTTTTGTTACCTGAATAAATATTATTAATAATTAATTACGATTTGTGGTCCAATGTTAATGAATCATAATACTTTTAACTAGATAGTTGTAAAAGAAGATTAAGTGTAGCCTAGTTCACTTCGACATATACACAGATATAATTGATATTTCATTCAATGCAAAGAAAATGATCCTTCTATGTATACAATAAAGTTTGTTATAATAGTTAATGTACGTAAGCGGAGGAATGTACGATGGCGGCGTGTTGATATATTAAGTGTCGACCACACGCGTGCTCCGGCCACCACCACACCAGTTCCGATCAGTAGCCGAAGGCAGTAGTCGCAATGTCTCAAGTAGTCGTAAGTGCGGAGGGCGCGTGTGGTCGCGAACGGTAAGGGTCAGACAGCCTTAGGAGTAGAGGAGCGCGTGGCGATAATGGGTGCTATGGAGAGGAGCCGGGGCGCTCGGGAACTCGCACACACACATAATGTTAGAGCAGTCCAACCGTATACAGGTGTTAAACTAAATATTAATGAACCAGTGCGTTAAGTGACTTTATATAGGTGAAAGATCTCAGTATCCAAACTTCTTCGAACAAAACCAGTGGCCGATTCATGTGATTCGAATTAATATATTTTAAAAACAAAATTGTGGAATTTTAATCGTATTTTTATATAGCTAGATGGAATTCTCATAATGTTCTGTTCGGCACTACTTCTTATGCTTTTGTAAATATAACTGTAGGGTTTAATTTATTTATTTTGTCTGCCTCGCGGGTGCGCCCGCGGACATTCAATTATTTTCCTTTTTAGGGAATTTCGTTCTGTAGGTTACAAATTTTATTGTAAAAATATCTTTATTAATAAATTAGTAGGTAATGAATGGACCATGGGATGGAAGGTGAACGCTCTCAGAATTTATAATTCGGCTAGTGTGTGTCCTAACCGACAATGTGAGAAACTAGTTACCGGTTACTAGGCAAAATGTTTGAGCAAGCATTTAAAAAAATGCTCGGAGAGTTTAAATAATTTTAGTCGAATTGATGTTGTTGAATAAAAAATCAAAGTTTCTAATTACTAATGTACTTAAATTTTCAATGTAAATTTTAAAGGCACCTCGAAAAAAAAAATATTATTAATGAAATTATTTTAAATTGAGCCTAGTCTTTAGTATCATAATTTGATTTTAAATTATAATAACGAACGCCAGATTGGTACGAGGCGTCGTCGTGTGGCGGTCTATCCATCGTGGCCGCTAATGTTTTGCACGTCAAAATTATTGTAAATACAAAATATATAATAATAATCCAAGCGCACACCCTCACGACCCATGAACGAATAGTTATTGGCGTCGCTAGATAGGTGAAATATGAGAATATTTTGCGAGGAAGCAATGAGAAGGTTAGTGAATTCGGTGATAGAGGGGGAGGGCGCTGCGGTCGCTCGGCGGCGGCCGCGGCAGACAGCTACCGTGTTTTATCGTTAAATACTATTTCAATGTACGTATTCCTGTTTGTCGATAAATTAATGTCCAATATTCGAATACGTAATTCATTCCGGATGAGAGTGGTGTGTTACATTTGTGTCGACAACGAGTCAGTTAGGTGAATGTATAATTTAGTTTCAGCTACTCGCTCATAGATGGCGCTGTCTTTTCGCTTTAATCAAAATTTTAACAAAATTTCGTAATTATTCTGAGAGTTGCGTGCGATACAGTGATTTTGCGTTATACTTGCTTTTAGTTGTATGCAGTTAAAACCCGATATTTTAATTGTAATTTTAGTTGTTTAATTTTACAAAATACTGTATTTTCTGCCCCTAGTTAAGTTATTTTTCTATGTATAGTTAGTTATAAGTGTAAATGAATTAGCACATAAATTTGATGCATGATGATAATGTTAATAAAATATCCACAATAAAATCCAAACTTGTTCGTTATTACCTCCTCAGTAGAAGTAGACCCCGACACCAAGTCTCGCTCTGCACACGGATGGACCAAGGGTATAAAGTTGGGACAATATTTGTAAAAACTAATAGAAAATAATATTTTGTGGGTAACAGGAGACAGTTATAACAATAAGTATACCAATAAAAAAACACTTCGAGAAAGTAGGCGATTGGAGATTGAGTAAAATGGCGTATGATGTCTGGAGAAACTGTTACTGATCAAAATACTTACTCCTAATTAAAATAAATGGATATTTCAACATTCCAAAACCAGCTAGTACATATCTGCAACCAGCAATGACAGCCGGCAACTAGAATCCGATTGGATAGATACAGGACGCACGGGACCGAGCCTTGTGGCGACACTTGGGAGAGGCCTATGTCCAACAGTGGACGTCTTTCGGCTCAAATGATACAACTGCACATACTCTACTTAAATAACCGTGACCTCATGAACCCCTACTACAATACGTCCTACATGGTCGTTTGAGAGCAGCGCGGATATTCCTAACCATAGATTGTAAGTATTGTAACTACAGGAAATCGATCTATGGAGGCTGACCAAAATTTTTGGAGACAATTTGATTTAAATTTACAGACCTTTTATTACACCTCGTGTAACTTTTTTAAACTTTGCTCCACACTACGAATGTCCCCTAGGCAGGGGCGTAGCTACCGCCGTATCTGCCGTATCAATTATACTGGGCCCCGCGGTACAGGGGCCCCAAACTAGGCAAAAATTCGCAAAATGTTATCCACAACCGTCTCATAAGGCAGCTAAGCATCTGTAATAAAAATACGTTTTTTTTGTACGCCCCCCCCCCCCCCAGCTAAGCATCTGTAATAAAAATACGTTTTTTTTTTAAGGACTTTTGATACGGGGCCCCTGTGGGACTAGCTACTCCACTGCCCCTAGGTACTAGGTTCAGGGGAAATTTGTAGTGTGGGGCCACATTTAAACCCTACCGTGTTTTATTAGGGTTTGAAAGTAAGCTAATGTCCGCTTCCGCTTTAAGATGCTCTAATATTTGGTACACCTATGTTCCTTCAGTTGATCTCTGTATTTCAAGAAGATGGCTTTCCTTTTCAGCAGTCGACCCATTGTCCCAGCCTGTGTCCTGGGTGCTCTCATAAACAATATTATCTCATCTTACATAAGACACTCAGACCCGGAACAATCTGTAGGCCATACAAATACACGTGGGAATCGAACCCGAGACGCAACGCAGTAGTCTCTAAACCACTGCACTAACCGTGCCGCCGTTATTAAGAACATGATTCACTTAAGTCAAAAAAGGTTTTTTTTTACTTACTTCTTACCTATTTTAACAAAATCTAGTTATATCATAAAATATGAAATGTACAAGCCTATAAAGATACCAATGGAGGGGAAGATCTTGATGTGGCCATGGTAAGTTCTACTAAACTCTCCGGTTGCCTCTGGTTAAAAGACCAATTTCTCAAATTAAAAGTAAAACACATAATTTATGTTAAATATCATACATCCGCTCGAGACAAGACTGTATCGGATACTTTGATTGCTTTGCTAGCTGCTGGGAAACGTGAAAGCAACTTAGACAAACAGAAAGGCGCAGGCGACGTAGCGCAGGAGCGAAGAAAGCGAGCTAGAAATATTTATACTTACCAAAATCAAAATGGTTTTTATTTCATATAGGCCTACATGGGCACTTATAGAACGTCAGAAGCTAGTGCACGGTTCCAAATTGATCGTTTCCTATGGAGAAGAACCGGCAAGAAACTCCATGGTTACTCTTTTAAAAAAATGGTTTCTTACAATATTATCTCGTTATTACAGTATTTATATCATTACCGCAAGTCAGATATTCTTATTTTTATTGATTTCTATATATACAGGAATAGAGTAACTGGTCGTCCTAAGTAGAAAATACTAAGTACCAAGATAACTTAAGACCTTAAGGGTCGAGTCACACTGAAATGGCAACGGCCGGCAGCGTATGGCACAATTTTAAATTTTATCTCTAGACTTAAAAAAAAACCATTATTGCGTGAATATCATACAGTAAGTTACACAACATACTTTCAAAGGCCAAAAATAAAGGGGACGTACCTACATATTCTGTAGACATTTGAGTTTATTAAAAAGCTTCAAAAGTTCCCCAAAGATAAAAACCGTTTTTCCCTTGGTCTGCACCAAGGGAAAAACGGTTTTTACTGAAGTAACGTAACGCCGATTCTAAAGAGTATATTAAAATTCAGATAGATAATTAGTTCCCTGGTCATGACAAACATTGTGACTTCATTCGAATCAATATTTTTTACGGTTTCGATAAATTGTTGAAAGACCATCACATGCGCAGTTCTAACCTGCGACGCACAGAATTGGTCGCTCACTGCATAACTAAAGTCCGAACTCTAGATTTTCCATCGGGCTTTGAAGCGCTGCATAATAGGTATTAAGAGAATAGATCGCATTACAAACTCCACACCACCCTGTAGGTACTCCATAACACAAATAACTATTGTCGGGGTAATTACAGTTAATGCAAAGATCCTTGATATAAGCAGTGAGAGCGAGCTGGCTACGTCATCCAAATTCCGAATCTGAAGTTCTGAACATTACCTGTCCGAATCAGTTACTGGACGCCTGAAAGAGGTTAACGTCATCAAAGTCAACTGCTGAGAAGGTGGTAAGATAATTAAATTATATTCGCGGCTCTAACTCAGCCTTAGACCACCCAAGACAGACAAGTTTTGAAGGGAAAAGCCAGGAAAAGGCTAATAAAAAAACGATTTTAATTTTTCTAGATGTAATGTATACTCTGAAACCCCTGTGTAAGGTTGTGTTATATTTTATGGTTAAGTTGGAAAACCATATAACATCACTTTTGCCGCTCTAGGGCGAGGAAAGACGACCCATCATACTTTTACCTACTGACTAAAAGCACACCACACAGCAAAACACGGGTAACTGTTTTAGAAGTCGATCCAAGGCAGCACTGGTAGGCTTCGCCCCAATGTACCCTTATGAAATGGGTTGAGCCGACGGAGTGACGGAGCCCTTTTTGATCGTGTTCCATAAATATTTTTGACTCTGGCAATATACACACCATAAATCTATCTGACAGATCTGACGTGTTGTTGTCATGTCAGTTGCTTTGACGTGTATGCACAGCTGTCATTCACCTCAGTCAGACTTTGTTTTCCGATTTCCCGATAATGAGAAAGAAGAAATAATCAGTGTTATGTGAAAAATTTTACTAAACATACATTTATTTATATGTTAACGTGAAAGACAATTATAAGTTATCAAAATGGTTCTTATGACTATGATCGCGAGGGTCGTAGACGGCCTGCCTCTGGCCGCTACTATGCAAGAAGATGAGCAGGTAACTGGTTTATTACTAGTTACAATACCGTTCCAACTTATTACTTTCCACGTGTAACATGTAACTCACCTTTATACTTATGTATTAGTCTATTTGACTCACATAATGCCATGTTTTTGATTCACGTATGTTTTCACGTTCCAATGAGTTTTACGATAATATTTCATTTAATTTCTCCTCATTATTATTTTTAATTTATGATTTAATTTGCTGTCGTGGTTCGCAGAGCGGCTGCAATGTTCTGGAGTACCAAAATCAGGCTAAAATGCTGTTTAGAAAACTAGGCCCACAGTCGCCGATCCGTTGCTCCATCGAAACTGGGCCCTATCTCTTCCAGTGAGTCCTACCGCTTGTTCTTTTAGTTCATCCCTTGTTTTACTGCTTTTGTTTTCATAAATTTTTATTTCCATTCTGATGTAACATTATATTAATTTATGCAACTTATTGCTTTGCTTTACACACAATAAGAGTTTCTTTTCATAAATTATATTTAATTATAAAATATAGTAGTAAAACAAAATCAACAGTCATCTCCACTATGAAAAAAAAAATTGTGAGACCAAAACCAATTTGTAGCAGGTTAGTTATAGAAATAATTTTTGGCTTTTCAGTTATTTAATTGAACACGAGATCTGCTACTTAGTGTTGTGCGAGCGCAATTACAGCAAGAGACTTGCATTCAGCTATCTAGAGGAGATAGCACAAGAGTTCTACCAGCAATACGGGAAACGGGTATGTACAGATACTAGCAAAATTATTATCCTACTACTATTATAAAGGCGAAAGTTTGTAAGTATGGATGTATGGATGTTTGTTACTCTTTCACGTAAAAACTACTGAATGGATTTGAATGAAATTTGGCACAGGCATAGGATACACTCCGGAATAGCACATAGGCTACTTTTTATCCCAAAAACACGCGGGCGAAGCCGCGGGCAAAAGCTAGTTATACATAATTATAAAAACTAAGTATAAGTCTTTTTATAAAATTCCCTCATTTCCTGGCTGTCAAATGTGAAACTAGTCTATTTGCAAGCTTGGCAACATAATGTCTCATTGTCCTTAGCACAGGAAAAAACCACCGCTCAATGACAGAATTTGTCCCACCTTAATAAAACCCCCCAATAACGGAAAAAGTATTGTCAAAAGAAGAACAAAATAAAGCACTTCACTCAAAACAATGATCCAGTTATTTGTGTCACAGGAAATCGAAGCAACATTAAAATAATTGTAGGAAGTGAAGAAACTGTTATAATTTCTTTTAGATTGTTTGCCTACCAACCATGCTCTGATAACATTATGTTCAAATATAGAAGTTCTGTTACTTTAAACCTGTTTCTGTAATTACATGCTAGGTATTCTGAAGTTAAACTTCCATGTAAAATAATTTGCACCTCTACATGCATTTTTCAACAAATAATATTAACCAGTAAATTCAAAAAGGTGCTATTGTCTGTTGGAGCCTGTATAAAGGAGGAAAAACATCTGATTTGTGGGAAATGCGAATTTAGGACTAACTTACAAATTGTAAACATTACACATATAGGAAAAACCGGACAAGTGTGAATTGGACTCACATTCTGAGGGTTCCTTAAAAAGTTTTCTATAAAATCAGATCAATACAATTCCCGACTTGAGTTACGAAGATATTTCCGTTTCTCAAAAATAGTTTAACGTGATGTAACTACAAATTGTCACTTTTGAGATTTTTTCATACATACAAATATTTGTGCTAGTATTCCTAGCTTCATGCAATGTTTCAGGATTCTAGGTAAACGGAAGTGTTTGATCATATTAAGTAAATTAAAAATCTTTTAAAAATTTTGGAAGCTGTTCCTCAGCTTCCAAAATTTTTAAAAGATTTAGGGGTAACTTTCAAGTAGTGATGATGAAATATAATAGAATGTAATGAACGTTGTGTTGCAGGTGAACACAGTCACCCGACCATACACATTCATCGAGTTCGACACGTGGATGCAGCGCGCGCGGCGGCAGTACGCGGAGGGCGGCGCGCGCGCTCGCCGCGCCGGCGCCGCCGCGCAGCTCGGCGGCCAGCTGGGCGACGTGCAGCGCATCATGATACAAAACATCGACGATGTGCTGCAGCGGGGAGCCATTCTCTCTGGTGAGACCTAACACAACCATGGCTTATGGGAGAATGGAGAATTATGAATCTGACTATATGCCTTAGTGATGCTTGAGATGCTCCCTCACCGGGAGCATTCGCGTCTAATGTAACGTTACAGATTTGAGCATTACATCAGTGAAGGAGGAGAACGAGCATTACAATTGACCTTGTAATGATACATAATAGGCATACATAATCTATATGTTACATTACACGCAAATGCTCGTTAGTCAAGGAAGTATTATTGTAATGTAATGCTCAAAATCGAATCTATAATGTTACAATACACGCAAATGCTCCCGGTGAGGGAGCGCCTTTATGTGTATGCGTTATCTTTCTATGAATTTTGATGGTCGACCGAGAACTTAGCTAAGAATTTGAAGCAATCAATGCCTGTAGTCTGCTGCAGACATAAGGGCATGCATCATCATCATCACTACATAGTATAAAACAAAGTCGCTTTCTCTGTCCCTATGTCCCTTTGTACGCTTTAATCTTTGAAACTACACAACGGATTTTGATGCGGTTTTTTTTAATAGATAGAGTGATTCAACAGGAAGGTTTATATGTATAATAGCATCCATTAAATAGTGGAGAAGTACTGTTATTTTTGAGGTTTCTAATGTGATGTCGTAAATAATTACATTTTTCCCGCTAACATTGCAAACGCAGGCTGAACCCTACGAGTTTTATCAAAATAATGTACTAAGTATTGTACACATTGAAAAGGTCTACAGAAAAGTCCGTGATGGTATATGTCTATCTCTTATGGATAACCCACAATAACTTTTTTTTGTCATTTACTTTTTACGACAAATAATGCCTAATTTTCGAAGCGATTTTAACCAATACAGCATCAATTCTTAACCAATTAAATACCTTGAATACATTGTTCATTTAATATAGATCTATATGGCCTTTTATACCGTATGATTTAAATGAATATTTTCGAAGATATTACAGATTTAAAAATTGCGGGACGTAGCGTTTGCGGCTTAGATTTGAGCGTTGACTGTTTTTCACATGGACAACTGTATGTCGCTCTTTCAAGAGTGACCTCCAGAGAAAACATGTTTGTATTGTCTAATGATAAGAAAGCTGTGAACGTTGTTTATAAAGACATTCTGTAATATGTTGTAAAAATAAAATAAATAGTTAAAAATGTAAATAAGTAAAAATGTAGTGTATGAATTTAGATATTCCAAAGATAGCAGGAAACCTTCATGGTATAGGGAAAGGAGGATTGTTTTACTCCAAATTTGTTTGGGATTGTTTTAATCACATAGGCTATATATTTTATACCCGTGCGAAGCCGGAGCGGGCCGCTATGTTTTTATATACAACGTTCACAGTTTTTCTGTAGTGTATTTAGTATCAGCATTGCACCCGTGCGAAACCGGGGCGGGTCGTTAGTATATGAATAATATGCTAACGCGCTGCGTAAAGCGGAGCTCGCGCGAGCAACCGTCGCGTGTTGCCGCGCGTGTGTATTTTGCGGCGGTCACCGTAGCGGAAACGAGATTATTTCCTGTACAGTGTCTCTCCTTCAATTTTAAAGTGTGCATGTAGTCATATCGATAGACAAATTGAATGTATTATTACGTAGCACAAGGAGCGAGGCTGCCCACGACGGGACCGCGCGCGGGCAATCCCGGTCGGAGCACTTTTGTATGGGACCACGCGGGCCGCCGCTTAATGCAGCGTTGGCCATAATATTATACGGTCTGCTTTCAATGACGTGATTTATCACTTATCATCATTAGCATGTAATTACGAAAAACTATGCGTCATGCACTGCTCAGTTTGTAAATCATGATTAGACAACAATTTTTATCACTATTTCTCAATTAGTTTGTAAAATAAAACTAAATTCATGTATATTGTTTCAGAGCTCGACACAAAAACCCAGAACCTTTCTATGATGTCTTCAAAGTACAAAAAGGACGCCACATACCTGAACACCAAGTCCATGCTGGTCAAGGTGACGGCCGGCGCGGTCATACTTCTAGTGTTCGTGCTCTACTTCTGGGTGCTTTAGTTCCTCTCCCATTCTTTCAACTGTGCTACACTAGTATATTTTGACTGGAAACACTGCAATATCATGAAATGCTAGGTTGAGAATGTTTTATTCATAGATTTGCTAGTTTGGCAAAATGGTTGTGGCTAAAAATGTTCTCTCTATTGAGTCTTATCTTTAATTTATATTCTGAAGAAAATCAAAACATGTTTTTTTGTCAACTTTTACCAAATAAGCATTATATTTCCAATCGAGAGCATCATGTGATATTGCAGAGTTACACAGAAGTTCCCGTAGCAATGTGACAGCTATGCTGTTATAGTTAAAATTGCCTTCTGAAACTATAATAGTACACATTTGGGATATTCTATTAATAAATTGTCAAAGTAAGATTTAATGTTTTCTATGGAAGTACTCTGGACAGTTTTGTAACTAGACATAGCAATGAAATGATAGAAGTAAGACCTATTAGATGTTTACTCAACTGTATGATTTATCATTGCAATAAGATTTTCTGATTTCTTGAATGATTGTTCATGAACCATTCTTCCAAATGTATTAATTTATAAATATCATGGACACTAACATGCTCAACCTATTATTATATTTAAAAGTTGCTTCTGAAAACCCTTGAAAATTATAGTCAAATGATAACTAAACACAAAAAGCATTCCAAGCAATGTATATTTTGCAATAAAATGTACCAAAAATAAAATATTTATATAAAATAATCAGCTTGAAGCAAGTAAACTCCTGAGGAAGCATATATCTATGCCCATCATATTTTTTTTAAAGTGCAGCGAGTGCTTGGTGATGGAATGTTGTAAATTTTATCACATATTGTTAATTAATGTATTTATTTAAGAATTAATAAATATGCATTCTTTTAAATCTTCGTCTTTTTATTATCTTGAGTTCTCTAAAAGTTCATATCTGTAAAAATGCTGAATCATAACTATCTTCTACAAGTTCATACTCAGGAACTGCTTTAGCTAAGTGTGTACTAGTGATTCCACTGAGGGCATTTTTGACTCGAAGGGCAGTTGACACACTCAACACCTGGAAATGAAAACAAAAATTGTTCATGAAATGGACTGGTTCAGTTCTGTGAAATGAATCCCACACAAAGATAGTATGTAATTATTTTTTTTTAGTATACATTGTGGAGCTGTTGTAGATAATTAGACATTCCTCCTTTTACATTGATCTAGAAAGCCTTGTGGAATAATTGGTAAAATAACTAACAAACTCTGAGTACTTGTTTAGCTAAGAGTATTTATCATTAACATTATCTATATTATTTAACAAGCCGCCGTTTTAACATTATATTTACTCTTTTCACATAATTATAAATAAATTAAAAATTATAGGCACTAATTAGTACCCTAACAATAAAAATCTTAGTAATTTTCAAGAAAATCAACTTCATTATCTGTCCAGCTGTTCGTAAGTTATAAATATGAGACTATGACATTACCTGCAATATTTTGGCAAATATAACAGGCCTGTTCTTCCACTGTAAAGTGCCAAACACTTGCACTGGGTAAGGAATCACCGTGGAGTGTGGTGGTGACTTCAGATAGACTGCTGATACCTGTACAATAGGCTCCGAGTGCTTCTCAGTCTCATTTAACTGAAAAAAGAAATTAAAAATGATTACATTATTTTTTGACATGAACCAGTCAGAAAAATCTATTTTTTATTTAAAAAATCAAGGCCAACTTACGTCTGACAAATAGAATCGACCGTTTAAACTTTGTAAAATCCCAATAGTTCGACATTTTACAATTTCATCGCCTAAAATGTTACATTTATCAGCTACTTCTTTCAAATCTGAGTAAATATAAAAATCATGCTGCAACAAAAGATATTTAAGAATTTTATATGAATAGTAAAGATTTTTATATTAGCAAAAAGACTAATGTTTTAAGATTAATTAATTAAGAATGGACTTACATGAGGTGTGTCAACACAAAATGAGATTTCAGAATAAGATTTATTTACATAGGCCATTAATTTATTTGGTTTAATTTTCAAACAACTGTTTAATTTTAATTAATATTTTGATGTTTATGTATATTGAGATTCACTTTCAACTTCAACACGTTCCCGCTTTTTTTGCTGTCATAATGTCATTTGTCAAATTTTTCTGCCTGTCAATATTTTTTTTTTAATGATTAGGGTCAATTCCCACTGAAAGAGCAGCGGCCGGCAGCGTCTTTTTGAGGCAAAATATTACAAACTATTTTGAATCTTATCTACGTGACTAAAAAGTTCATAATCATTTGAAGGCAAAGGAGGGGTAGCGTGGCGTCGCGAGCCTACTACCGACTAGGCAAAAGAGGCGCCGCGCGGCTGATCGCGGCGCCGCTAGCAGACGTGCGGCCGACCGCGGCGCAGCTGGCAGACTCGCGGCTGCGCGCGAGCGACCATTTCCTACCCGCCCTCCCTGCCGCTTGCGCATTTCGCGTCCTTCCTTTTTCTTTCCGTTTTGTTTCTTACTTCTTGTTCTTCTTCTACAGCCAGTGCATACATAAATCCAAATCCACCATATTTATTGCCACACAACTTTCCTTGAGTGAAGTAGATCGCACACTAGTTTTCAAAGCTACCACGCGGAGGCTCGTTGCGCCTCGGGATGCCGCGCTGCCTCTCGCGGCGCCGCGATCAGCCGCGCGGCGCCTCTTTTGCCTAGTCGGTAGTAGGCTCGCGACGCCACGCTACCCCTCCTTTGCCTTCAAATGATTATGAACTTTTTAGTCACGTAGATAAGATTCAAAATAGTTTGTAATATTTTGCCTCAAAAAGACGCTGCCGGCCGCTGCTCTTTCAGTGGGAATTGACCCTAATCATTAAAAAAAAAATATTGACAGGCAGAAAAATTTGACAAATGACATTATGACAGCAAAAAAAGCGGGAACGTGTTGAAGTTGAAAGTGAATCTCAATATACATAAACATCAAAATATTAATTAAAAATTAAACAGTTGTTTGAAAATTAAACCAAATAAATTAATGGCCTATGTAAATAAATCTTATTCTGAAATCTCATTTTGTGTTGACACACCTCATGTAAGTCCATTCTTAATTAATTAATCTTAAAACATTAGTCTTTTTGCTAATATAAAAATCTTTACTATTCATATAAAATTCTTAAATATCTTTTGTTGCAGCATGATTTTTATATTTACTCAGATTTGAAAGAAGTAGCTGATAAATGTAACATTTTAGGCGATGAAATTGTAAAATGTCGAACTATTGGGATTTTACAAAGTTTAAACGGTCGATTCTATTTGTCAGACGTAAGTTGGCCTTGATTTTTTAAATAAAAAATAGATTTTTCTGACTGGTTCATGTCAAAAAATAATGTAATCATTTTTAATTTCTTTTTTCAGTTAAATGAGACTGAGAAGCACTCGGAGCCTATTGTACAGGTATCAGCAGTCTATCTGAAGTCACCACCACACTCCACGGTGATTCCTTACCCAGTGCAAGTGTTTGGCACTTTACAGTGGAAGAACAGGCCTGTTATATTTGCCAAAATATTGCAGGTAATGTCATAGTCTCATATTTATAACTTACGAACAGCTGGACAGATAATGAAGTTGATTTTCTTGAAAATTACTAAGATTTTTATTGTTAGGGTACTAATTAGTGCCTATAATTTTTAATTTATTTATAATTATGTGAAAAGAGTAAATATAATGTTAAAACGGCGGCTTGTTAAATAATATAGATAATGTTAATGATAAATACTCTTAGCTAAACAAGTACTCAGAGTTTGTTAGTTATTTTACCAATTATTCCACAAGGCTTTCTAGATCAATGTAAAAGGAGGAATGTCTAATTATCTACAACAGCTCCACAATGTATACTAAAAAAAAATAATTACATACTATCTTTGTGTGGGATTCATTTCACAGAACTGAACCAGTCCATTTCATGAACAATTTTTGTTTTCATTTCCAGGTGTTGAGTGTGTCAACTGCCCTTCGAGTCAAAAATGCCCTCAGTGGAATCACTAGTACACACTTAGCTAAAGCAGTTCCTGAGTATGAACTTGTAGAAGATAGTTATGATTCAGCATTTTTACAGATATGAACTTTTAGAGAACTCAAGATAATAAAAAGACGAAGATTTAAAAGAATGCATATTTATTAATTCTTAAATAAATACATTAATTAACAATATGTGATAAAATTTACAACATTCCATCACCAAGCACTCGCTGCACTTTAAAAAAAATATGATGGGCATAGATATATGCTTCCTCAGGAGTTTACTTGCTTCAAGCTGATTATTTTATATAAATATTTTATTTTTGGTACATTTTATTGCAAAATATACATTGCTTGGAATGCTTTTTGTGTTTAGTTATCATTTGACTATAATTTTCAAGGGTTTTCAGAAGCAACTTTTAAATATAATAATAGGTTGAGCATGTTAGTGTCCATGATATTTATAAATTAATACATTTGGAAGAATGGTTCATGAACAATCATTCAAGAAATCAGAAAATCTTATTGCAATGATAAATCATACAGTTGAGTAAACATCTAATAGGTCTTACTTCTATCATTTCATTGCTATGTCTAGTTACAAAACTGTCCAGAGTACTTCCATAGAAAACATTAAATCTTACTTTGACAATTTATTAATAGAATATCCCAAATGTGTACTATTATAGTTTCAGAAGGCAATTTTAACTATAACAGCATAGCTGTCACATTGCTACGGAAACTTCTGTGTAACTCTGCAATATCACATGATGCTCTCGATTGGAAATATAATGCGACTAGGCAAAAGAGGCGCCGCGCGGCTGATCGCGGCGCCGCTAGCAGACGTGCGGCCGACCGCGGCGCAGCTGGCAGACTCGCGGCTGCGCGCGAGCGACCATTTCCTACCCGCCCTCCCTGCCGCTTGCGCATTTCGCGTCCTTCCTTTTTCTTTCCGTTTTGTTTCTTACTTCTTGTTCTTCTTCTACAGCCAGTGCATACATAAATCCAAATCCACCATATTTATTGCCACACAACTTTCCTTGAGTGAAGTAGATCGCACACTAGTTTTCAAAGCTACCACGCGGAGGCTCGTTGCGCCTCGGGATGCCGCGCTGCCTCTCGCGGCGCCGCACTGCCCCGCGCGGCGCCGCACTGCGCCGCGCATCGCCGCGCTCAGTCACTTGCTCTTACGGCCGCTGCCGGCCGCTGCCGGCCGCTGCTCTTACAGTGTGAATTGACCCTTAGACTATAATAGGTCGTCACACTCGGCACCATTGAATAGGTCGTCACACTCGGCACCATTGCGAAGTCATTAATTTAATAAACTTTGAAACTTAAGATTGGGTAGATACATTAATTAGTGGAGTTATAAAAGTACGAGTCTACTTGGATTGCAACTAAAAATAATGTCTAACTGTAACTAGAGTAGTGTAGAATTGTAACCCAAGGTCGTTCTAAATCTACAGTATAACTACCGTAGAGTTAACTCGACTAACTCCAACTTCGAGGCGAGTACAGGTGGCTTACCATGACCTCTTATGGAAACATTCAATTCCCAATAATTCAATTTCCTTTAGAAGCAGGCCTGCTTCTGAAACGTTAAAAATAATACTACGGCAGCACAATCTAATACTAATCTACGTTCACAAAATAATATAACTTTATGAAAATCACTTAATTTTATATTAAAGACACTCAAAAAGACGCTACCCGAGTCATAACGGAACGACTCTGGGTCGCAACTCTACACCACTCTGATTATTTTAGAACCCAGCCAAAGCTAGTTAATGACATTGACACTAATAGCGATTGACAAGATCATGACATATTGACAATAATAAAATTATAAAATAAATTTTTCGTGGTTTCTTCAATGAATACAGGCCTATTTAAAAAAAAAAGCACTTATTTGCGAAAACAATGTCTGCTCTCGTTGAATTGCGTCCGAACCGACGACTCTTGGACCACGACTTCGAAGGTTATAAACTAAACTTGCAGGCTCTACCGCATTTCTCGCATAAACTCCCATCACCCGTGGACAGAGTGTACCCGGATGAAGTACAGTACTCCTTTGTTCACGCTAAACTTTTCGCACTTCATAATCACTTGGTTCTTGACTACTGGGATTACACACTCAATTATTACTACATCGATAAACAGCAGAAGGTACGTCATGTTTCTTTCGAAACGACTAATCAAACATTCCATAACGACGTTGTATACGATGTCCCTGCTCATGTAGAGAGAAAATCTGGTCACTTCAACCTCTGTTTATCCTTTCCATCTAACAGCTTGGCATTGGTCAGTGATGGGACAGGATACTTGCACATTGTGGATACTGGTGCAAGAAGTAGACCCTCGGGAAGAAACCAAGTGTGGCAGACGCTCCAGTCGAGTCTCATTCTTGGGCAAGGAAAATATTTTATTATAGTGGATTCAAGAACACAGGAGAGGGATAATGTTGAGGAGTTACACTGTCTTCTTCAATCGGTTGAACAGAACGAGTCACATTTCAACTCAGTCCTTACTTGGGTCTCCTTTGAAAATGATGGTGAAGGTTGGAAGCAGATGAGTTTTAGGCAAGTACAAGGTAAAGGTATTGTACACTATGCTGCAATTGAAACTAGTTGCACTGCTCTGTATGTTGCTTCAGACAATACATTCAATTTCACATCAGATTCTGAAAGAGAAATTACTAAACCATCTAAAGAGGAGCCACGGACACGCATATACACTTGGCTGCAGACAACAGAAGATATTACAATCACTTTAAAGCTTGAAGCAAACTTCAACAAACAGCTTCTTATTGTAAATGTGGCTCCGCTTAGCATTAAAGTCAGTTACGCTGGCAAGACTTTTCTAGATGGGAAGCTGAAGCAGAAAGTTGACAGCGAGTTAACAACATGGAATGTTCAAGACAGTGGTCAGGTGGATATATTGCTAACTAAATCTGAGAGTATGCTGTGGGAGGACCTGCTAGAAGGTGGGGACCCCAATGGAGAGCAGATCTTGGATGCTAGCCTAGTGGAGGAAGCTCATAGGCGGTTAGCTCACTTGTGTGCTGAAACTCAAGTGGCAGCAGACCCTCCTGCACCAGGACTAACTACACAGGAGTTAGAAGAATGTGATGCTGCTTCTGAAGAAGACACTTTCTTAGGTAAGGGATCTTTAAAATAATATCATCTATTACTGCAGTTTATTTTCATTTGTGATTGCACAAAAATCTTTCAAATATGATTAATGGAATGTTATTTCAGTGAGATTGGATGCAACAACCCATGCTGTGACACACAGGGCACCACTCAGTGTTCACCAGTACCTTTTCAGCATCAAAATTGAGACACAAGAGGCACCAGCGCTGGCCCTGCGACATGATGTGGACGCCTGTATCTGGCAGCCCTATGCACAGCTGATCAACTCCAACACATGGCCTATTAAGCACCAAGGTGCTCTCAGTGCATTTGGTTATGTACAGTCATCTAAGCAGAACCGGAAGTTTGTAACATGCCCTCCTAACTTCTCATACAGTGTGGTCTGTGAAGCTACCAGACACATCTTCATTTATCAGAGCAACAACAACCAGGACTGCCAGCTGAGGAAGAGAACCGGTGGAGCTATGAAAAATATCAAGATTGGACAACAGCATGTGTTCAACATTGATAAGTATGGGGAAGTACTAGGTGTCAATGCTACTAATGAATACCTGTTTATATTAACAGAAAACCATTTAGTAGCTATACAAATACAATAAAATCAATTGTAAAATTTTAATTCTTTTTCTCCTTTTATTTACATATTTACAAATAAACATTTATGATTATTAGGATTGCTTAAAATATCATATCAACTATTTTGAAGTTTAAACAAGACTTAACTAAAAAAAGTACAGTAGATCCACGGCATAAAGTCAACATTACAAAAAAAGAACATTTTTGTGGAAGGCAACCCCAATTTTGAAACACATGATATATGTTCACCCACAAATAATGTTTGATTTATCCGGTCATGGAGCAGAGCTGCAAGACAAATGCTTGCTATTGGCTATAGAAAGTTATTAGAGTAGAATAAGCATCACTTAGATTGCTGTTCAGATTTACATTTGTTATTTCTTCTACATTATGTACTTTGTAACAGATAAGTTTGTATTTTTTTTTGTGCTAGCTAGGTGTTCTCTCCATCATCACTTTCAGTATCTATGCTCTCTTCCGAGGAGTACCCAGTTGTGAACAGGAGATTCTTGGGCTTCTTTTTCCTTGCTGCTTTTATTTCCTTCTCAATTTCCATCTTCTTCTCTTGTGCTACCTTTTCTGTCAACAGCTGTCGTGGTCTCTTTCTAGAATGTTCTGGGTGTCCATTTGTGGCATCATTATTAGCAACAACAGGTTCACCATTCACATGAGGGTTTTCTTTACTATTGCTACTTGCTTTGTCTTTTGTAGGCACAGGAGTTTCATCCTCTATTTCATCTTCTGAAAAATTGTGAAGTTATGAAATTAAAATCAGGAATACACTAAGTAATGGCATCTAGGTTGTTTCGTGGTCATGTAGAGAGAAAATGTGGTCTAATAATATCAAAGGGATATTATCAGAGGAAGATCAACACTGGTTGGCACAGCCTGAACCAATTATAAACCAGCACATCCACTTATTCAATGTAAGGATTGGGTTATGGTAATTACCTGGTGTTATAATTTCAAAGTTGTAGGCATGATCCTTGAGAACAACGAAAATAATTGGAAACTCCACTATGCACTTTCCAGACAAGTTTTCAGCCAAAGATTCTGTTGGATCCAGTTCAAAGAACTTCCTGGCAGAGCCTTTCACTTTCTCAGCTGTAAAACAGAAAAGTATTAAAAGTCTAGACAACTAAAAATAGTATCTTGGATGTTATCTTGAATGATAACAGTTGACATTTATAATAAAAAACAAAAAAAACCTCTCAATAGAATCTTGACTCCACTAAACCCAGCAGACTTGTAGAACGTCAAAGCTTTTGAACCTTCAAAAGGCAAAGCATCAGGATTGAGATACTTGTCCAGGAGTTCAGACAGCCGCTTCTGTTCTGGACACCGCTCATCCACAAACTTGAGTGGCTCAGCTTCCACATTAGGGAACACCCACTCCACCCGCCAGTTTATTATGTTCATCTTGTTGTTGTATCTTGTGGTGTTGGCTTTGTGCCTTGAGAAGTTGTGTGATAAGAATTGTAGGACAGTGCCTCTCTGCCTTGCTGCCATCTTCAGTTTGTATAAATACTGTGAAAATCACATTTTGTTAATATATGTATATAAAATTACTTCAATGAGAAAGAATATGAGACATAGAGCTATCATTACTGTACAGAAACTGTTTTAAAAATTTACAGTCCAAACTATACTTATGCTGGTCCTAAGTTGCAGAAGCCTTAACCTAAAAAGGTATGTGCCAATACTTACAATAGGTAAATCTTTGTCAATCCTAGTATATTTCTTCTTCTCATCTGTTTTAACTCCGTACACGAACCGCGCACACTCCTCGAGCAGTCGGTAGTCGCTCAGCAGGTCTGTGTCGGTGAAGTCTTTGATCCTAATGAACTTCGTACGGTCCCTGATGCCGTCGCATTCCAGCTCTTTTTTGTGTATCCTTACACAATCCAGGCAGCATGTTTTCACTTCACACTTCGGGCACGTATATTTAGCCTTGTTTTTAGCACAAACTTCGCAATCTCCTAGTCTGTGAAATAGGTTAGAAAAAATAATTAATAGTTGTTTGTGAGACTACATCGTCCATAATGGAGCGTTTACTTACCTGTTGTTTTCAATTTCACAATCGGAATCACTATCTGAAGATGAAGACATTTTTATATTTTAAAAATTGTCTTTGAATCTTTCAATAGTTTCAATAATTATTTACAAACTTGTTTTGAAAACTGTCAATTTCACGTGGACTTGGAGCCTTTTTTTGTAACGATCAAATTATCCGAGTCTGGAGACCAAGTCTTTTAAGCTTTTTTTATGAATTTACGTGGAGACTAGTGTTATTGTAATAGACCAAAACTATTTGTGCATCGGTTTTTTAGGATGACCGGTAACTGGTAATTAGTTTGTCGTTCTTTTTCACACAGTAGTGTACTGTTGTAAAAGAAGAATACATGTCGTCGGAATTTGATGGTTTTGTTAATCAAAACGACAAAACGTAAACACGCGATTTTTTATTACCTGTCCCCATATCATAAGTTATCTAATGTCAATGTCAAACTCAAAACGTCAAACAATTAGTGTTTGTGTATTTTGCACAAACTCCGAGTTGAAAAAGTTTTGTTTAAATTGACCATTTACCAAAATTTACTATGAGCACCACGGAACTTCAGGGTGATGACTGGGATCTCCCTTGTTCCGATGACGAACTTTCCAAAAGTGGTGTATTCATCGGCAAAAATTGGATGCCAGAACCTGCCGAGTTAGAGGAACTATACAAAGCTCTGGATAAAACGGGTACTGTGACTCTAGAGTGGAAATGTCCTGGGAGACGACCCCCTACACCAGTGCCCGTGAGTAAAGAGAACCAGCCGGAAATTCCAGCGTCGCCAATACGAGAGGATAAATCAGACTTCGATTTTATGGATGAAGTCAGTTCCTTGCGGTTACGAGTACGTAGTAAAGGAGAAGATACTCTGAGGGGGTCGGCGAAGAAGAAGACGACGTCGTTTGATGGCATTCTCTCTAACATGATAAGGCACAAAAGGATAGAGCAGATGGAAAAACAAGCCAATACTTCACCATCAACTCCATCTTCTACTGGTAGCTGATTAGAGGATAATAGTGACACTAGTGACTAAAGTGGTGAGGAGCGATGGAGCTGGGGTAACAAGTGACATGAAGATATTGAAAGGACTGGGAGCCTTGATATATTGGCCAAACTTAAAGATCATCCTATGCTGGTGTGGTTTTCATCAACTTGTAGCATTCCTTTTACTTTGTTTTTTTTTTGTGGTTTTTCAATGTTTATAAAACAAGGATTTTTATCCCATCCATTTTTGCCTGATACTTTGGTTTTGCTAATTAGATTGTTAGCTAAAAGATATACCAGTTAATTATAAGAACATTTTTAATCAATAATACAATTTAATTGATAAATCTACTTATATTTATTTACAACTAGTCTAAAACTCTATACACCATCTAAACTGACAATATTGCAGACTCAGGTTTCAGTAGCCGCTCATTTGCATCCAGTATGTCTTGACACATATTCATATTATCTGCTATGTGCTCCAGGGTCCAGTGCTTCCGCAGTAGAGCCAAGTCAACATCAAACTTCCCTTGCCTGATGCACTGGACTGCTGTACAGTATGCTGTGGACTTCAGTTGGACTCCCAGATCATGGACGAGAGTCCATAGGTACTTGTCATATTCATTTACTGATTGTATTTCTGTAATAAATTATAAGATGTAAAACAACTATTTTAGAATTTAAAAAATATACACTTTAATAGTTCTGAAATTATAATCATAATATTATAATCTGTAATTGAGGCCACCTAAAATCTTAAAATTTCTCCTCTGCAAAGAATGGATTTTATGAAACTCCACCCTAAAAGGGTAAATCTGGGGTTGGAAGTTTGTATGGAGAAACTGACTTTCATGCAGGGAAAGCCACTGACTGAAGCTGGTTAAAGATAAATGCAAGGTGGTTAACAAAAATTATAAACTGCCTAAACACTTTGCCTTTCCTAGCATTTATTTACATAATAAACACTTACCTAATGTAAAGTTAGGAGGATTAAAGTAGACACACTTCATGCCGTAGATGACTGGCAGTTTGTTATCAGCTGGCCTGATGAGGCCCTGAGATGCCAGGTCATATGTTATCTGCGAGTTCATCTGGAGACCTGACTGCCTATAAATTGTCAATGAAGATTATTGAGACTGTTGTGAAAATAAATGTACTTAACAAAAATAAAACTGTTTTTACAAATTAGACATTCACAATCATTAACATAGAGCTAAAGTCTATACTCCTTATACCTATACCAATATTATATTTTTGTTTGCATTGTCAAAATAAAATTTTAAAAACTTTTATAGTCATGTTGAGTATTTTTCACAATTCCTCAAAGTTAGTTAAAAAAATTCACTCTATGTATGTTCTTCATTCAATTGATTTAATTGATGCTAATTAAATCAATTGAACTGCTTACATTCTCCTATGGAAACCATATGTTGTAAGTAATCCCAAAATACATACTCAAACATAGTCTTCTGATGAGCAGCTTGCATGTTAGCCACCACCTTGTCCATCTTCTCTCTAGTGATGTGGCGGAAGGTGCTCCTTTCCATGGTCCTGCCATTCCAGAAGTATGTGTCAGTAGCCTTGCCGAGCTGGCCATGCACCTTGAATGCTCGTGTTGGCCTTCCTATGTTTATTTTGTAGGTTATTCTTGTACCTTCATTGATACCTAATACTGAAATATTACGAGTTAGTGGGACAAATGAGTTTTAAAGTAAAAGTTTCTATTTAAAACTAATTGGTAGGATTTAATTACCATGTTAGCATACTTACATAAAACCCCACTACTAAATAAGCCCAGGTGTGTAGCCCAGCTGCACCTGAAGTCATCGTGGATATACCTGGGCCCGCACACCAGAGGATCATCAGCATAGTTGGGCACCAGCTTCACCAGCATTGGCTCGTTTGTTGATCCTACTATTTCAACTCTCTTCTCTATTGGTCTGCCAGGTAAAGCGTTAAGATCTGTAAAATCGATTACCAATTATGTAGGTACATGACCCCGTGTCGTAAAATAAATTGAGCTGGTAAATAAAGATCTACAAAGGATCTAACCTCTACAAAGATTGGTTTTCACAGTATGTATGACTTGTTTCACTGGTACACATGGTGGCTTGTAAACACATATAAGGCCATTCAATGATTTGTAGGCTGAAACTGCATCTTTGAACTTAACCATTATAGTTATTTTTTTAACATTTTAATTTTATAGTAAACAAACAAGCACGGTGTTTTATACTTCAAACAAATTGTCATTGATTGTCAGCTGACAGCTATCATTCTGTCATTGTCAAAGTCAAGTAACTTCACATACAATTGATACAATGATACAATACAAACGTTTACGAGTAGAGCTACAATTTTAAGAGGTACCATACAAACGAACGACAAGAACTTTAATATTGCCAGTATAGGTAAAATACTTCTAATTTGTTAAAAAATAATAAAAATAAATGTAACTTTCACCAAGTAAATATCCCATTACATATCAGAAGACAAACACGTTGTAGACAGCTGGAAGGTCTGCGGTCTTCCCGTCTGATTATAAGGCTTTCGATTAACTAATGCGATTCACCATTAAACGATCACATCACTGCTTATCATCAAGTGGCGTAGTTAGTTTGACAGAGTCTCAGTATAAAAAAGTGTGTTTTTTTACAAATGCTTGGTTTAATCTACGTGGATAATACGTTGTGAATCTTAGCTTACTTCGGGGCCCCTCTAGAACGGACACCCCGTATCAGATACCGAGATACGTTAAACACTGGTGAGTATATTTTACTAGTAGATATTAGTAAAAATATCTTTGGATACAATGCACCATCCCTGAGGAATTTAGATAAGCAATCAGTGAGAGTAAACCTCAAACAATTAGTAAGTACTCACCGTATCCTACTGTAATTTTACTTTTATCGCAAATTGCAATCATTCAAACTACATAGACGGTATCTTACAAGATTTTGTGGGTCGTCGAACTGATCATTAACTAAGTATAGCACCTTGTCAGCGACTTGCTTATCTCAGGAATAAGGAAATCTGACTGTACTTTTTTTAGTCAGTTGTGTCCTCCTTAGAGTTGTGTCTTCAGTTTTACATAATAAAATAAAAAAAAATAATATTTATTTATTTATTGTATCACTTTCTTGAACACCAAGACAAAAATATATTGAAAGGAAAACTTATAGTAAAAAACACAATCGGCGGCAATCAGCAATACCCAGAACGAAGATTGGATTGGTTTGAATGTAAGGTAACATTTGATAGTTTTGACTCACGCACGACGTTAAGACTTAGACCCCGGTCTAATAGTAGCACTTGTAAAGTGAATACTAGCAATAATTGAGGGAAAGAAAACCAGCAACATGATGACGACAGATTTGTTTTAGTCTGTGGTGTGGTGTCGTGCAATGGCCGATTGATGGAGAGCAAGTCGTTGGCCAATCGCGAAAGCTTGCATCGTACACAGTTTAATTGTGTTTCTTCCAATAAATTATCTTCCGTAAATTATAATAAACGTTAGTGCAAGTTTAGTGTTATAGCCTAAAAGCTTCTGGACAGTGGTATTGAACTTTTGTGTAGGTGTTCGCATACCATCAAGCTCTGTCGGTGTTACTTCGTGAGAAACTTGTTGTTGGTAAGTAATTCTGACATGCTCTAACTGTTCGTTTTCGTAATATTGTCGGACGGCGCTCATTGTGGCTACATCGCGGCCGTTATCCATGTAATCCGAGTGTGCCGTGGCACTGCCAGGCTGTCGCCCATGCATGGGAATGTACTCGCATTGTGCCAATTTATTGCGTGTATCGTTACTGTTTACTTCCTAATTCATTAGAGCTTTCTGTTTACCAAGCACCGAGTTGGAAAGTGGTGTAAATACACCAGGAGTACTGTTTCTTGACAAAAAGTTGTGGTTTTTTACATCTATGAAAGTTGTAAAGCAAGAGAGAACTGAATTTTCAATAACAAGTGTTGTAACGGGTATTTATCGCAGAAAAATGGAATAAACATTATGCTAAGGTAAAATACCTAAATGGAATAGGACAGCGGTTCGGCTTTTAAGCGGATTGATTTGCAAAAGTGATCATATTAAATTTGTTACAATGTTCATATTGATAATTCTATGTAATTATTATGTTATCCTGTATTTTTATTACACAATTAATATTAGGCAGCGGGATGTCAGTTCACAAGTAACCACTAAGCAAGTAACAAAATAACTCCCATTGTTCTAAACACTTTGTAATACTTGCATGAAAATCGTGCATCTGAACAAGTATGTTTTAAACACTAAGTACAAATTTAAAAAATGAATAAAAACCTCATTAGGCAAATTCTAATAAGAATTTTGTAGTAATGACTACAGAATTCTTATTAGAATTATTGGTTTCCTAAGCCATTATTGTTCCAAAAGTTTGTTTTTGCATGGAAAGCACAATGTTAGCCTACATTTTGAAGGTTTTTTGTTAGAACAAACTTCCTGGATGTGGTCCAAGCAAATGTTAAGAATAAGAAGTTTTAAATGTTTTCTTCCTATCTCAGTGCATGCATCTATATTGCAAAATTAATAAAGTATGAAGTCTGATCTAGTAGTGTGTTACAGAGATATTATTTCTTTAATAAGGAAGCTGTAAAGTGCATGTTAGATAAATAGAAAATAATAGCACTGAAATCCTTGAATAACTGATACTATTGTGATAGACTTTGTTGAGTCATGATGTATTGTTAGAATCTTAAAATGTGAAAGAATTATTGTCAAGCAGTATTGTGGGATGTAGAAAATATTTTAATATATTTTTTTTTTATCCTGATGATTGATATGGTTACCAAGTTAGTTGCAGTATAATTTTTTTATAAACTAGCAGTAGATCTGGTTTGAGACACTGCAGAAGGATGTATGGAAGAATTTGGCCCCCAAAGTCCTACTTGCCTGTCAGAGATACAGTAAAAACAGGAAAAAAAACAATTAAAACAAAATTTGAACCATAATAAAACCGAAAAACAAATCTTGGTGCTCATTAACTTTTCTGATACATAACTTAATTAATGTAGTGTATGGGGTCTGTTGGGGCTTGGGCCTCATGCTTCACACAGTTACATCAAGCTCAGCTGACATGTAAAATGGTCACCTTGCGCGACGCGTGCGCAGCCGCGGCCGGCCGTGACGTCACGTTACGTTCTGTCCTCGTTTTTTGCACACATTATTGAGCAAAATCAATAAAGATTACATTACTTTATAATTAATGATTTCTTTGCTTAGCCGTAAAGCATATTAATAACATGCCATGTTAATTACGTAATATGTATCAAAATTTTAAATTTCCCGTAACGTGAACAGGCGACAGATTAATGATATCTATAAAAACTTGTTCTCGATTATTTACTACAACTGCTTTTTTTTTTCGAAATATATTCGTAAAAAAGCAAACATAAACAGTATTAAGTTAATTCATTATTTAAATAATAAATTTTATCCGTTTTCACGGCACTGGAATACAGGTGGATTTTGTTCAGTAAGGACACCTTCAAATTAGCCGCAGCGCGACAGTCGCACGTTTTATTTATATGAAACAAAAAAGCAGCGCTACTGTCGCGCGGCATCAGCGTTGCAACCGCACCGCTGACGCGCGGCACGTTGCAGCTAATTTCAAGCGCCCTAAACGTCTACACTTCGAGTGAGTTATTTGATCATTTCCTAGCAACACAATGTTATTATTTACTATTCTACAGAATGTTATGTTAGCAAAAATAACAACCAGGCAACATGCTTGTGGAGGATCCCTACATTCCCCACTACCATATAAACATTTCTTTGAATACCTCGGGATCAAAATACAGACTCGTAATATTCCGGAGCTTGCCGAAATTAATCTCTTGTATCAGACATTTTGCCAAATAGGGTCGACTTGCCAACACTGCGGAATTTATTATTACGTCACGTAAGCAAGCTTTAGATCATCAAAGCATCGCCATAAGAGCTAAGAGGCTCGAAATACATAAACATATATCTATATTACATAAAAAGAGAAATTGATTGACATTGCCGAAACTAAGTACTGGGAAATTTACTAAAGAGTGAAATTTTGCGTTTTATAACGATACGCGAGCACTAATAAAGGGTTTTCCAAAAAATACCCCCTAAAGGTCCTTGGAAACTAGTTTTGTGGCATTTTCTTGCTGCAATTTAGCAGTGTAGCCCATATCATCATCAGTCTTTTAATGTTCCCACTGCAGGGACACAGGCCTCCTCTCTCTAGGAGAGGGAATGGGCCATAATCCACCACGCGGGCCCAGTGCGGATTGGTGGATGTCACATGTCTTCGAATTTTTGGTTCTAGGACATGCCGGTTTCCTCACGATGTTTTCCTTCACCGTTTTGAGAGCAGTGGTGATGAAATAAATTACACAAAGTAATGCGCCTGCCTGGCTGGGTTTGAACCCGCGACCTACGACTCGTAAGTCGGGGCCGTTACCACTCGGCCACCACTGCTCCCACATAGCCAAGTAGCCCATATAGCCAAGATATTTTAACGAACAGCAATTCATTTGCAAAATGTTGCTAGGCTATATTCTATTGCGCAATTAAGGTTTAATTGCTATAAAATATATTGATCGATATAGCGCAATAAAATTTTCTCACAAAATGCCATTTTTATAGTTCGGGGGTATAAAATAAGGGTTCAAATGCTGTATAAAGAAACCTACTGTTAAGCGGGCGATGGTAAAGTTGCTGGCAGAAGCTAGTCTAGTAATAACATAGTAGGTCTGCTTACTAATTATCAGATGAATAATTATCTGAATAATGAGCAGTATCCGCACTTAGCGCTAACTACATAATTCGATCGGATAGATCTGCCTCGCACGCAATACTGCTAATCAGGCGATTCGATATCTGCTCAAAATTGTCGTGCGACACAATAGCGCGCTAAGGAATGCTATGTTAACGTCGTACAAGGTTAATCCGCTGTTTAATTTGGTTTTCTTGTCTCGTCGTCTCGATTCGCTTAGTTTTACAACACGTTATACCTGTAATTGGTCCTTTTATCTATTTGCTCAAGATTATTTAGTTATTCTGAAACAGATATGGCTTATCTTTATGGAAGCATCTGTAAAGGTTGTGGTCAATGACAGTTTACCCAGAGACAAAGAATCTACTGAAAATATTATCCTTAAAAAAGATTTCAGGACCATTTCTCGTGTTTTTTTTTTCACAAAGCATCGTATTGAAGCACAAATGTTATTCTCATTAAATAAATTTCTTTTGGTGTCATAGACCGTACATTCGTTAATGAAAAACTAAAACACAGGGTAGGTACTATTACTGAATAAAGAAAACTTTTGTTCATGAACTTGTTTCTCCAAAAATAGCCAATACTGGCAATATATGGATCGGGGAACACGACACTAACTTAGTTAAAGTTATAAATATTGTCCTGAAACGCTGACGCTGTCATTAAACTCACCTTATCGTTGTTAATGTGAAGAAGCAAGCTATCCTGGTCGAGTTAAGTAGAGGGTTTCGACGAGCTCTTAATGCTTGAGCGCAGACTTGAACGCTCTTCATTTTGTCAAGCATTTTCTAATAACCGGTTTATGTTGACGCTGTAACGCCAACGCCGAGCTCGGCCGATCCGACGCGAATTTATTATCCATTTGTAAGAAGCTACATGCATAAAATATTCCACATTCTATCCAGATATCGTATGTGAAACGTTAAAGAGGGTTCTTTTCATACCTACATATAGGATGTGTCTAAAAATGTTTAACTTTGCCGGCAGGTTTCCTTATATTATCAGCACATTTTTCAACGCTGAAATGCGTTTAATATCGAAGCGTAGTTGGTGGCGGCCCGACCTCGCCAGCGATGTGCATATCTCCGCTCGCATCTGTCACGGTGAAACTGTGAAAACTTCGTGCATGCACATAATGCCGCTGCACTCACATGTATTTCCGCATGTTTTCTTCGTGTCTGTTGAAAGTGTTCTATACAATACGAGCGCACCTTGAACTACTCTTTTTCTATGCGAGACCTACATACTTCGAATTAAATCGTAGGGAAAAATTTGCTTACTTATTGTGATGCTTGAAGACTTATCCAAATAAAGCAGTGTCAAACAATAAGTGCGTAATTTACGCCCATTATGGTGATCGTCTGATATTAATGTGACGGCCTTGCGGAGCAAGTGTTATTTAGCGTGTTTTAAACTTTGTAAAGAATAACCTCGGTGGCTTTAAACTCTATTAACAAACAAGTATAAACGGAGTCCGAGTTTAAAAGTACGCAGAAGGAAATATGTAATCCAAAGATCGGATTAAAGAAAATTAAACATTCCTAGCCCTTCTGGGTTCCGGCCTACAAATTCTCGTCGCTTCTCAACTTGTAATAGCACTTAAAGGAGCTTTAAAATAAGTCGAACTCGGATTCGGTCCTTCCAGTCTCTCGCTGTCTGTCACGCGCCGCTGGGCACGGCACCGCCGGCTTTATTCGCTACGACGCGCAATGTTTGAATTGAATGACTAAAAGCGCTCTCAAATCAACGGTCATCGCGAAGGTCGCCAACGACAACGTACGGGGAAAACGCGCCAAGGTCGAGACGTTTCATCACCAAGACTACTGTGGACCGCCAGCCCTGCGTATCTGCCATACAAATCAATCGAAACACTGTGATTCGGTTTTGTAATTGCTCATTTTGCAACTTTGCCGGCTACAAGTCAGCTTCAATTACTGTATTTGACTTATTGTACTTTTGATCCTCGTCTCTAGATGACCTTCATGAATCGAAGACGTATAAAACAAAAGAGACACTTATTAAATACCTCATTCATTGCGTTCAGACTTATTAATACTTCCTTGTGAGACGTAATTTGTATGGAGGCCTTGCGGAATATTCAGCATAGGCATGGCGCGTGTTCTTGGAAATTCGCTTCACATTTGTAAGAGCGTCTTTACGTCTTTCGATACACATACTGGAACTCAGTGTATAGCTCTATCTGCTTATTCGACGGTAGATCGATTCACGGATTCAACATCTTGAATTAGTTAAATATTAATTATAGAATTATTGTTCTTTTTGGTCTGCTCGTCTAACGTTCCTTCTGCTCCTCTATGCCTCTATTCACTGTCCATAGAGATCGACAGACCGAAGACGATTGTCGCCTAGAATGCCACATAACTCGTCTTTATCATGAAACTGGGTCCATTTATAAATACTAAGATTCCAACCAATATTGTTTGACTTGGGTGCTTTGATTTTTTGCCCGAAATTAAAAGTAACAATTGTGGCTATATTACTTAAAGTGTTTGTTTTGTGAATTAGAACCTTCGAGCGCTCTTGATTAAAAATACTGATATATGATAGTACCTATAGTTATAGGTGTCAGTGGCCAGTGCCATTTTGATTACTTCTCCATCTCCAATATAACGTTAACGAGGCGCGATTGTCTGTTTATTGGAGCTCATCAAACGCCGCCACTTGCTCGTGTGGCCGCTCAATAAATTGAACATTTCTTCCTGAATTGTTGAGCGTCGCCTTACCGCGTGATGTATGACTACTTATAGCCTATTACCGACTACGTTTTACTTGACAGCAATTTTCAACATTTTTAAATAAGTCGACCTTGAATCGCTTCTTTGTAAGGCATTCGTGTCCAAAAGTGTCACGAAGTTAAGTCAGTTTTATTTAATGTATTTGCCATGACGTCGTGAACTATAAAGGTTTATTTATTGTCCTCATGCTGGTGTGCTTGGGTGGCACGTTCGCCACGGGATCGTGTCAGTTTTCACCGGTTAGCTTCGAGACGCGTCACATTGTTTCTCAACTATAAGTATGGACCGACGCGCGACGTTCAAGTTTTACAGATTCTAACTTTGTGAATTTCGATAGGTTGTTTTAGGTGGTATTATATATCGTGAACTGTTGCTATTCGGTTCTCTGCAGCTCATGCGCTCTTAGGACGATAGACCTGTTCTCAGTCATCGTCTACCTATAGAAGCAACTTGGTAAGAAAAAGAACCTCTTTAAATGTCTAATAAAATAGATGTATTTACAAGATTTGCAGCCAATACTGCGTTTCTTAATGTATGCAACTCTTTTGTAACTGCTGTATTTTTGTATGTAATGTTCTGCCGGGTGTCGTCTGCGACGCTAGCGCGAACAATGCAAACAGTAACGATGCTATAAGTCAGTTTCGCGTCGCTTGGAGCGGTCACGTTGATATAACGACTTTTTTGTATAATTGCTCCGCGGCTGGGAGCGAGACGCTGACGATACCACGCTCTATTGTATGTGCAGATGAAACACGTTGATTGTTTCAACTACACACATAAAACCAACATTAAAAACGTTCACGACTTAGCATATGGTGGTAATTAAGAGCATTATGTTATAAGTTATAATTGAAAATGTAAAGCGTACCTGTTTATGTCCGTGACGTAAGTTACTTGCTCACGTCAAGTACAAACTTTCAAGATGGTACGAAACTGGAGTTTCCTATGAAGGTGTATATTAGCAGAGTTGTGAGGATCACAGGTAAGCTGGCATTTACCGGCGGCGTCACGACGCCCGCGCATCGTGTGAGGTCACAGCGCGACCCGCTGTTGCATGCGCGCGCGCATTCGCTCGTGACTTGCCGCTGACCTCATGCCTCGCACCACGGTAGTGCGATTTCCGTAGCTAATCGATTAGAACATCTTTGTTTACTAATTTATTAAACTATGAGTAATCCACTTTTAATTAGTGCTTTGGTATCATTGCTAGTCGATTGTTAGCTATCGAGTGCTGCTGTGAATGAGCTATTTTCTACATGAATGCAATACACAGGTACTGGTGCATATTGCATGCTAGCTGTACTTAAACCGAGCAATACTTACAACCAGTAAAATGGTGACTACGAAGATATCAAACAACGGTGTCATATCTGATCGATAATATGTATAATCATTGCTAGCGACAGGGCAGTTCCAAATCAAACTGTACCATTAAACTCAGTAGACAGTATAGCGAGAGGTAACCTTGTTGAGAGTAAGTTCACAATTAAACACAATACCGAAGCCAGTAATTCACCCAGCAATTGTACCATTTTGAAACAAGTTTTTATAAATGCACCTGAAACCGTTGTGCAATATTTTCTCTGCAATTAGTGCTGGTGGTATTACACTCAAGGGGGACAGGGTCGCTCAGCCTTGCGCCTTATCAGTACTCCACGAAACATTGCTTGCCATCAAAACGTTAACGTGCACGTTTGCAGTAAACTATGTGACTATATCATTGTAATTGTTTCTTTTCCACTTTTCCAATTCCATATCCATTGCTCTTTTACTAGAGACTTGTCGGGTTTCATGCTAACAGTGCAGCACTGGCTGCGATTCTTTTCACATCAGTCGTACGACTCGTTTACCAGAATTGTGTTGTTGAAGGTGATGTTCACAATAGTAGTTTTGTCATTACATATTAGAGGTCACGAAATTGTAGTCTGCTGTGTATCATCATGCTCTGAAACAGATACGTATAAAACAGTTTTCTGAGAAGAAGAGAAGATAAATTTTTTTCAGAGAACATTTTTCCTGTAAAATTATCTTGTGTATGGACAAAACTAACTACTGTATGTTACACAGACCGTCCAATGTAAATTACGAAGTCACCTTTATTGGTTTTCCAAACTCAAACGAAACTCATTTCCGTTTCAATCTTATCAGCTCTGTTGTTGGAATATTGTTTGACGTTTTTCTTTTGTAAACCGTCACAAAAGATGTTGATTGTACCGCTGAACGTCGGGAAACAATTACCTTTTAAATGGCCATCAACATTACCATCAAATTCGGGTATCACGATGAGTTCACGAAATGGCCACAAATTACACGTCCACTGTCATTTAGATACGTTTAGCCTATAAATTGAGATAAGTAAGTAATTGTTTATCTATATCTAGCTATTTCTGTTCTAAAACAGCGTTGTACAGTGACTGCTGATACGGCCTCGTATCTAGTAATTAGAATACAATGGCGGCATCTGTGATAGCATCGCCGTGCTGCCTATTTATAATGTAATCATTCGAATTTATCGTCTGGAGCAGATTTGATTGACACGCCATTATCAAGAGGCAGCTCCGCTAACAATGCAGGACGAATACGAATGAAGCCTGTGCGCGGATGCTACCGGCCGCGCCGGCCTGTCGCAGCACATAGCTGTTGTCGCGGAGCATTGTGTCCGCGGCCGCACGTCGCCGGCACTTGTGCAAACTGTGTGCAAAACACTCCATTGTGCGTGCGGTAACAAGAGCCGATCGAACTCGCTCAATGACGGCTTGTTGTCTGCACGGCTACGTTTTCGACAACAATTGTTCAAGTTGCGCATCAGCAGATATTCAACTGCGAATGTTATACGGAATTTGCTATTTCACTTGAGACGCGCGCTCTATAATGAAAACAGTTGCAGTTGAAACAAAGAAATAGAAACAATCGTCGCAGTATCATTGTCATTGAAATTGTGGTTGCTATTACGAGCTATCTATAACTGAGGTCTTCAGATCTCTGAACAGATAGCTCGTAATAGATACGGCTAGCGGTTTTTGCTTATCCTTTGGAGCAAAATTCTTTGTTACCTATCAATATCAATAGTCCTTCCCGGTAAGAACTTTGAACCTACTACTCATCTTTTTGTAATTACGAGTACTAATGACGTACGGGTAGTAATACAAAACTGGACTTTTACCTTTTACCTATACGCTCACTCTGACTCGATTCTTCTGTCACAACTGGGTCTGGTTTTTTGTCATACTTATATTTTTTACCACAGTGGAAAACTCACAAAAACGCGTCCAATCACGAGTTTGCATGGCATTAATTTACACAATACAAGTATTACCGAAGACATTTGTCCCATTTGTAAAAGTCCCAGTGGTTTCGTCACGAGGCCACGTGACGTAGCGATGCGTTTCAATTGCTGTCGCCAAGAGTTTCCTTATTGCTACGCTTTGCTTCACTACCTACATTCTAGTGCTCTCAGCATTTTTATGCATGTGAGCCGGGTTTGACAACCTCGTAACATTAGGTGACATTCATTTGAATATGTCAGCGCGCTGTAACTCGCTGATCGCCTGATGCATTTATTTATGAAATGTCTTGCTCAAATCATGCAAATATAATTGACACTTGAGAGTTTGTTATCGGCTTATGTGCTTATACTACGAGTATATGATGTGTTAACTGAGGTGGAATGCCAACATAGTCAATCTCTGGTTTGTTGTACTCAAGAAGGAAGTTATTGCTCCTCAAGCTTTTTTCTTCACTTATGGTAATACTTATATGTAGATCGTATGTTACATACGTACATTCTTAAACCAAGTCATTCTACTAAGTTAACGAAAAATCATTTTCATGAAAATATTAGGTCCACTGCGTGAACACTGTTAGTCGCGTGTAGGCGATGTTTTTATACCACAACATGGTTCTTTAAAATTTTGCCAAAGTACATGCATTGTTCGCTTAACGAATACCGTGGTAATAGAGAAAAAAAAAACACGGAAATTATATTAAAAGGCAGGGGAAGCGTGTAAAACAAATTAGCATGGCCTTGCCATTGTGTGGCAGACGCGGCGTCGCGCCCGCGCCGGTCAAAGTCACTGCCAACTGTGCGGCTGCGTGCAGCCTGTAAATAATACGCCGTGACTATCGACACACACCACAACAGTACTGTGTTCAATTACTGCCTCGACACTGGTGCTTATTGGACAAATCAATTGGACTTGCCTTTCTGGGAATCAGTTTGACTTTGTTCTTGGGTTAAAAAAAAAATAATGAACTCTTTCAAATTAGCCGCATAATGGCGCGCGTTTTTCGCGCGCCCTGTCTGTAACTTGGGATGACGTTACATTAGGTAGCTTCGGGGCTTTTTTTTTGAGACATATGTAAATCATAACTGCACTGTGACCAAGTTGAGTACCATGGGATAATATATTATTATTTTAAAACATGCATTGGACCAAAACAATGAGGATTAAAACCCGGAGAAAACAAACAATTACACAAGTTATAAATATGGAAGCCATCACAAGTAATGAATGTGTATCGGATGAGAATAATCAAGGCAGGTAGTTCAGGGTCCGTGGAATAATAATTAGTTCCAAGATTATCCTTATAAATAAATTACCATTCGCAGTCATGTGTGACGACTTGTCGAGTGAGCTCATTTCTGACGTGGTCGTGGTTACAAACATGCGCTGGGTTTTCTTCAACACTTGTGATCATGCACGCAATTATTGTGACGTTTAAAGTAAATTATTGGAATCATCATTCGTATTATTTTGCCTGTTACTTAGGGTTGGTTCAATATTATTTTATTTTCCGTTCTCTTTCGTCAACTATCGCCGTTGTGTTTCCCTCACCGCATCCTTCTGTTGGTAACCTCGGTCTTCACTCATGTTATATTTAGCTAGAGCTTGCTCAGAATCAACTACATGACCTGTATGTAAGCCTGGATCTTCCAGGGACAACTTGACATTTCACTGCTCATGTTTAATAGCTTCTTGCTCCTAATGTTTATTACGTTTACCATAACGACTGTTAATCTCGTCACACGACGGACGTCTGCACTGATTGGCTACAGGACGGTCCAATCTGTCCACCGAGCTATTTATTGCTCTTGACACTGCAGCTACCCCTCGTCTCCGTCCGTTGCCCTTGAGCCATGCGACTTGACACGGATTCCTCTGACTTTCCGTCACAATACAATAGCTCTTACTGCACTCAAATTATGATCCTCATATTTTTCCAATTTAATCATTAGCATGCATATCCTCAGCGGGAGTCGAACATAGACCACTGCTGTATATTGGAGGTGTTTGCTATCAATCATTTTCCATGTAGCGAGCAGGAAGGAACTCCTAGGAAGTAGGAAGTCAATATCATAAATTGACGTTTCTAGTTACAGTCGGTACACATAACTTTTCAAATGGTTTTAACAATGTATGCTTGCAGTGCGCGTAATTAAACGAAGCGTCAGTATTCTTGGCAATAATTATGCTAAGGAGAAATATTCGCGAAAGTGCTCGCTTCTAATTAATTAATGACACCAATCAGATGTCTGATAGATGGTTGAATATCATCGGATCACACAGCAGGCATGCTATGTAACGACATGAGCTTGATTAATTACGATAAGAAACTTTCATCGTGGCTTGGTCACGGGTAGACTCCATTGTAATTTGACGGATTGCAAATCTGTGTGCGGCATGCACATGCTCCGTTATCTTAGGCGCCGCTGCCAGCACCGGCCGCCGGCGCTCGGCTGACCCACACCGCTCGACCTCGATACTCCGGCTAGATCATATCACGTATTATGCTTCAGCTATTCTACAATATCACATATACAATCGTTGATTTACGTCGTTGGCAGCCTCGCTGTCCCTTCTGTTCTTGGAACAGGAAACTTTCCAAGCCGACGTGTTGACAGGCGACTTGACGACAACTTAGTGACCGCTAATGGAGTTTCCCTGTGCACCGGTGACCTTGTCCCGTTTGAGACTGGTCGACCTTACGTATGTTCATGGAAATGAGCTATTGTTGAGGGCTTGTGGAATGCATGCTGATGAGCTAAGAATGTGTTCAGATTACTTCCGCTTGAGGAAATCTGTGACAATTACTCTTGACTTTTGTTTTTATCACAATCGTTTCTCAATTTGTATTAATTTATTCATTCTTTTCAGCACTGCGCGAGTCACAGCTGATTTATATTTATAACGACACATAATTATCCTAATTTACAAAATGTATGCTAAATACGTAAAATTATACTGTTACGAAAACAAGTCTAGTTACAATAGATTCAGTAGTTTGCATAATTGTCTTGGACGAATATTTTATTTTCGGTTCTTTTTTTGCGTCGGAGAATAGTTGTTAGATGATGTCACTGTTCGAAGCAGACAAGGATTATGATCGGAGTGCGAGTGGTGCACAGAGAGCGGCCACTCGGCCGGCGCTGTTTGCAGTCAAATGGCGTGTGCGAGTCAATGAACTTGGCACTCTGGCTCGACGCCTGTAACACACGCTCTGGGCTAGACTAGGTGTCTTCACCGTGGTTTTGAACTTTTTGCAAACGCCGATGATAATTTCTCGTCATTACCGTGGGTTGCAATTAAAACCTTATCGCTTGAAAGCAAAGGTAGATTTTTCAACGACTTGTTAAATTACAAGTAAACGAGTTCAACAGAATAATTCCAACAAATTGGCTTAGTTTAGCATAAGTAATTGAATACACGAAATAAAACCTGTGGCATGCATTTTGTAGCGTTAGTAGAATTGTAAAGGTAGGTGATTTTTATCTAGCTCAATCGTTTTAGAATTTAAATATGTAGTCCCAAAATACATTGAGATTGGGAGCAGTTTAGTTCAAAGCTAGATGTATTTGATTCAATATAATTATTCGTCCACGTTCATTTGTATGTTTTAGTGAGCGATACCTCAATTTGGCACTATTTGTATTTCGTGCGATTATTTCATTCGAGCGAGCTCAGAAATTATTTACATACTGAGTATCAATCAACGTCAGTGCTTATCTATGTTTTTCTGAACGGGTTCTAGCTATATAATAAATTTAAATCAATTTTTAGTGTAATTGCTCGTCAGAAACGTAACCTCAGTCAGGCTTGCTCGATCCTGCTACATCTTCCTTTATTTAATTCCGAACAGCTTATTCCTTGGGTTTTCTCAAATATTTCAGATGGAACTTTTCCATATAGGTATTCTAGAATTTAAGTTTTCACAAATGTCTTTAGTTACTGCTCTGCTCTTGAGTGATGTTATGTAGCCTACAGCCTTCCTCGATAAATGGGCTTTCAATACTTAAAGAAGTTTCCAGTTCGAGCGAGCGGTTCCTGAGATTAGTGCATCAAACGAACAAACTCTTCATACTAGTATAAATAACTGTATACCCCCTGTATACATAATCAGCTATGTCGTACATACAACAATACCTGTGGTTCTTAACGAGCCATTTTAAAATTGAACTGTAAATGAATTTTCTCATCAAAGTGACATTTAATTATTTTAATGTGATTTGTTGTTTTGTAGTTAAAGTATAATTATGACATACACGTTGTCCATTGTTGTGACTCTATATTAATAATTCTTTTTAATTGCTATGCCATGTGACATCTAGCAACGTAGCAACCCGCACTGGGCCCGTGTGGTGAGTTACGACCCATTCCCTCACCTAGAGTCCTCTTTGACTTCATTGAGTTCCATCAGAGGGAACGTTATAAGGCTGATTACGCTTTATATTTTACTAGCGACCTGCCCCAGCTTCGCACGGGTGCAATGGTGATATTAAACATATTTTGTATTTATCATACCTATAAACCTTCCTCTTGAATCACTTTATCTATTAAAAAAAACCGCATCGAAATCCGTTGCTGAGTTTTAAAGATCTAAGCATACATAGGGACAGACAACTTTGTTTTATACTATGTAATGATGCTACATTTTGTGGTTTTAATGGCTGTTTCATATATTAATTTTCTTTAAAAACTAGAGCAAGGGGACATGTTCAACACTAGCTGTTGTAAATACTCTGCTGGTGTTTTTTTTTTATGGTGGGCAAAAATCATCCAATGACGAATGTTGCTCTTTGGCGGAGCGGGAAACAGTGTCAGACTCTTACTGACTAAACACCCCACCCCGTTCCTTCTTTGCCTTTCGCACTGGGGCCCAGCCTTCGTTTCAGAAAGGGAACCTGGGCTCCCTAGGCTTTTAACCCTCTACGGATCCTCTGCTGGTGTCACAATAGAGCATTCAGACAAAAGTGAGTCTACTTTCAATTCCAGAAGAGATGCTAATACCTAAACTCACGTGTCCTGTCCTACCTTTTGATTTATACTAATATGGAAACTAATCACAGCTGTGTAGGACACGTGGTTTCATGTCCACAATCACCTGGACTCACGTTTTTCAGTAATCGTTGAGTGCCTTATCTTTATTGTTTTCGATATTAACAATAGATACTTCATATTTCAATGATTATAACTTAACTAGCATTTCGCTTGTGATTTTGTTCGTGTATTTTATTTTTTGTTAAATATTTTAGTAGTTTATTAACTCGAGGAATTTTCAAAACAACAGCTCCTAAACCACATTTTGGGATATGTAGGATACTTTAGGAAAACTAATGCTGGCTGCGCTTATTACTCATAAAATGTTTGCAAATATATTTGATAGCAGTATTTCTGTGCAGTTATAAAAATAATGTGAATAAATTTTTCAAATGCACTTTAGTTTTTTTTACTGAACCATTTATTTAACCAGCCATAAAGTTAAATTCAGTAGCTTTATAAAACAGACGTCTACATAAAACGTATTTACTATCTTATTGATATTTTTAAGAGTATTAATAGGAGTCTTAGCTTAGATGACATGTACATGTACTAGTGTGTAGTGTATATTGTACGTGGCAGCGTGCCAAGCGCTCTGCTTTTCACTTCCAAATTGCTACAGTTTTGGACAGAGAACTAGTGATGACAAATACTGACCGAATTGTTTTTAATAAAACGTTCTAGCGACCATTTTTGGGGGCCATTTATTCAGTGTGCAAATCTTATTATTTTTATCTCATTGTCGGAGCAGGGGCCATATCATTTCAGCCGAAAGACGTCCACTGCTGGACATAGGCCTCCCCCGATTGTCGCCATAATGAACAGTGCTGTGCATCTCGCATCCATCGGATACCCGCAACCCTCGCCAGGTCATCGGTCTATCTTGCCATTCCAACACTGTGTCTTCAGAACCTTTCGACCCCGACGGCCATCCTTTATGCGAGCAGTGTGCCCTGTCCATTGCCACTTGAGTTTGGCGATTCTTTGGGCTATGTCGGCAACCTTGGTTTTCCTGCGGATATTTTCATGCCTGATACGAGGGGCCATAGTCTTCATATAATTCTTGATAACCAGTCCACTTAAATCACCTAAAACCCCTATGTGTTTGTTTGTCATAATTTTGCCAGTGTTGTCCTTGGATGCACTAACATACGCGTACAGGGATAATCGTACGTTGTTATCACGCCCCATCAAAAGAAACTAAAGGCCTATCTGCCCAGTCCCTCGTTACAAGGGTCCGGGACATAAATAAATAAAAAAAAAAACATTTTTATTTCTGACAAAATGTTCTACAAAAAACACATTATAAATTAATTACAAATTAGATTAAAATAAGAACAGTCGTTTTGTAATACACAAAACAACTGTTCTTATTTTAATCTAATTTACATTATCTAATAGACTTTTTAAGGTAATGATTTTTTTAAATTTCCATTTTCTTTCATTAAGAAAACTTTTAATATTATTTTCTAAAAACAATAAGATTATTTCCATGATATTCTAAAGCTAAAATGTTTTTCTCACTAACCACTTCATTTTCAATGGACGTATGATAAATCGTGGCTGAATCATAACGACGTTGGCACTATCTCCTCAATATCGAGTGTTCCATTGTTATAGTATAAAAGGCATAACACACGAGTGTGTGTGTGCTCCACGTCGAGGGTGCGATATACTGTGCTGTTCACATTCAAGTGTGCGGTGACGTCATCGCGCCGTGCCGTCCATGCAGGTACAGCTGGTGCTTAGTGCTTACTCCTACGCTCTACAAGGTGTGGGACTATTGTGGATCGGAATAATGGCTCTGGCTTTTGGAAGCCCATTAGTTGGAAATGTTGGAACATACCAGACACATGTAGCAGACTCCCAAAGGAAACTTTAATAAGAGGTTGTAAATATTTTTAACCGACTTCAAAAAAAGGAGGAGGTTCTCAATTCGATTGTATTTTTTTTTTTTTTTTATTTTTTTTTATGTTTGTTACCTCAGAACTCCGTTGTTTATGGATGGATTTGCAAAATTTTTTTTGTACTTGAAAGGATATGCTTCCAGATTGGTCCCATTTTTTTCAAAATTGAGTTTTGATGATGGGATCCATGAGAAATCGAGGGAACTCCTCAAATATTATAGGCAACTATATAGTTTTTTTTATATTTTCATCGAGAACTCAAGCATTTACAGTCAAAAAGTAACATTTGATGAGGTGGAACTGGTGAAGAAGATCAGAAAATGGCTAACGAAACTTGACACTCGCATAGATATCACAATTAAGGTAGTTAAGCAACTTTGAAAATGCACTATAAACCAATGATCTTAAATAATTATGTTGAAAATGTTATCATCGAACTGATCTGATGATGATGATGGAGCTGGAAGGTAGGCACTGGAACTGCGTAACTAATTAATATATCCTAGCCGTGTTTGGGCTTGTTAGAATTGTCATAAGATGCACTTTGGCTGTAAGATACTATTGAACTGATGTGATGATGAAGCTGGAAGGTGGAAGGTCGGCATGGGAACTTCAAAGTAAAATAATGTATCCTAGCATTGTTTGAGCTTATTAGAGCTGTCATGGGCAATGCTGTCAAGGGCAATGGAAAGGGCTATGCTCGGAATTTCCTTGCGTGTTCGAATCAGAAATGAAGAAATGCGCAGGAGAACCAAGGTCACCGACATAGCCCGAAGAATTGCCAAACTTAAGTGGCAGTGGGCAGGGCACATTGCTCGTAGAACAGATGGCTGATGGGGCCGAAAGGTTCTAAAGTGGCGACCGCGCACCAACAGACGCAGCTTTGGAAGGCCTCCCACAAGGTGGACCGATGACCTGGTGAGAATCACGGGAACGCGATGGATGCGAGTCGCACAGAAATGGTCGTTGTAGCGACGCTTGGGGGAGGTCTATGTCCAACAGTGGACGTTTTCTGGCTGAAATGATGATGATTATGAGAGCTGTCATAAGATGTACTCATGAGATGAATCATAAGTATTTCATGCATCATATCATCTCTCCACGAGATCAAAACGATTACACTGTAACAATATATGTATTCCTACTGATATGACATTGGTAACATTTTCAAAAGAAATGTAGGAACGATATTGACTTCGTTGCCATAACACATTATAAAAAAAAACACTAAACGGCTACAAATAAAAAAAACTTTTTACAAAAAAAAAACCGCCTTCAAAAAAAGCCAAACGATAAAAGTTCCTACACTAAAAAGTTAAAAATAAAAATTTGAATTGCTGTAAAGAAACTTAATTTATAGGTAAACTTATTTGACATTAATATTTTGCAAATATTCAAAATTTATTACTTCTTTTTGGAGTCGGTGCCAGCCAAGGCAAGGAATTACGAATGGGCAACAATCCCTTGAAAAACTACCTCTAACTTAACTATAAAACTACTTAGTACCTATTTGCATACTCAAATATATAATACTTAACTAAGACATAAATACATATTAGACTTCTCTAAAAAAATCATCCGATTTGCACATTTTTTTTTAAATAAAAAATATATTCTTACAAAAACCTTCTGCAACATTTTAAGTACATTGAAAATGTTTAAGCATTGCAAGCACAAGCAAAGCTACCTAACATTAAGTTACAACAATAAAAATGCTGGCACCGACTCCAAAAAGAAGTAATAAATTTTGAATATTTGCAAAATATTAATGTCAAATAAGTTTACCTATAAATTAAGTTTCTTTACAGCAATTCAAATTTTTATTTTTAACTTTTTAGTGTAGGAACTTTTATCGTTTGGCTTTTTTTGAAGGCCTTTTTTTTTTTGTAAAAATTTTTTTTTTCGTAGTGCAGGCATCCTTGCGTCGGTACACTCATGGCTGAGGAAGCGCGTGAGGAAGTTCGGCCACTTTTTTAATCGAAAATGCGTGAAGTTCCGTTCTCTTTGGTAACTTTACCGTACAGTTGCTGCTAATTGTTGTTTTGGTAATTGCTACAGTCGTGAATACATTACTTGTGTACTTCTCATGTTTGTGTTGCACGTGCCGACCGTGGTAATAATGTCTTGTTTAATGTTCGATGAAACGGCTTTAGTTTTACATAATACATGTTTCATTTAATGTTTTCGCTCATTGTTCCTTTTGGAGGAAGCAAAATACTTAGCATAATGTACTCTTATGATAAAATTGGATACGCTTAGGGAGCTGCGTCGGCGACGTGGCGTCGTCGGCCAGTGCGGTCATCCTATCGTTTCCTACATGAAAGTCCTCGGCCGGGCGGCCGCGTCGGTCACAGATCATTTCCCCGCGACTTTCTCCCGACCACACTGACCACTCGCTATCGCCTAACGATCGCCAGGTTACATCTCAAAAGTTTCACACAAATAACAAAAGACTAGATTCTAAGTGCAATATAAACGCTTCAGAACTGTCATTAAACGTAGTGAATTTTGCATAACACAGATTGAGTTCTGACAATCGCCCACTGTCGAAGTTACACAATGTATCTGAGCAGCTGATTTTGATGTAGAAACTGCACAGTCGGTACCTCGGCACCAGTGTGCAATAGTCGTAGAACAATGCTCAGCGTGGGCAGTCGCCAAACTTTACTGTTACTCTCCGGCGCGTCACAGCTGCACCGAGCGCGGCCATTCCAACATTACGTTAGAAAGGAGCTTTTCAACCCGTATGTCGTGATTTTAGTCTTCAGCGATAATATCAATTTTCGCCTGTCTATTGTTGTAGTTGTTGCTCTGTTCATTTTTCACTGTGTGGTTTTGAATAGCCCATTATCAGAGTCAAGTGCAGCGTCGACCAGTATTCAATACGAAGCAGCCCATAACATTTATCGATATGGACGTCATTCAAATAATAGCTTTCCCGCAAGCCGTGATACAGTTTCAAGCGGAGTTTTCCACCACATTGTTTATTATTTCTGGCAGTCCATAAAAAAAGAAAATGGGACGCTGTTAGAAGCATTTCCTTTTACGACCGTCTCATTGGATAAAACCTATAAGCTGTTGTGATTACCGAGGTCGGCAAATAAAAGGGGACGCTCGTTACTCTTGTTTTATTCCCGATTTTCTTTGATTGAGGACGTAGGGCTGTTTTAGGCCGAGCCAATGACCCCACAGACCTAGATTCGTCAGAAATTATGGAAATAATACAAATCATGCTTCATAGCGTGGGAAGTCGATATATTACATTGTTGATGATAATTTAACAAAATAAAACAGCAAGTATTTGTTGGTGATCTTTTTATACAACCTGTTCCTCCTCAGTGGCAACAAAGTCGTTGCAACACAACTTAGGTACTTGATTTTAGAATGTGTGTTGCGGTTTAACAGATTTATGGAAGTCTTTACATATATTTATTTACGATTATAATAAAAAGCATTAAATGTAAAATATAACCACTTTTCCCATAATGGAATCCGAGTTTACGATAAATCGATCAGAATCCAAGATTGGTAAGAAAATTACTTCCCTCTCAGAATGAAATCGTCCAAGAAACTCAATAGAGCGCCTGTAATGAACGCAGCTAGAAAACTCGGTGGCACTTCATTATCCCCTGTGTATCCACCCCGACGCCGGCTGCGGCAGCGATTATTGTGAATAGTGCTTGAACCGTCACTGAAGAGACTTGCTGCCTAGATTTAGGTAAACCGCTGATAATTGTTTCTATATTTTATTAATCAATGGGATTCCTGTTTTGGCTATCGGATTCGTATATCTGATGTCTTACAGACTGCAGTAATGTTAATAAAGAACTTGATTGCTCTGTAGTACAATGCCTTTGTTGCTTTCCGCTGAGGATCCGACCTCCTAATTAGTCACTTGGTATTCATTGTCCGTTCCACGTGGAAAATTTGTTATACGCACACACACCAGTCCGTCATTTTCACAAAAAACACGAACGCTTGACTGGTTTCAAGATTGATGTAATTTTTTGCCAGCGAATGAAACCAATTTGAGACAGCAGCCGCGGTGGTTTGCGTGATCACGGCTATGGTTGCAGACTTGCCCTCACAGCCAAGTTTTTTTACCTTACTTTTTATTTTATTATGATGATGGAGTTGTGTTAAGTTTTTCGTGATGACAGGGGAAATTACCTGCTGAACTGCCAAATTTTCCTACATTACGCATTTTTTCCCCCCTCAAAATGCCAAAAAATGGTAGGCTAAGGCCTGATGCCAAAAAGTTGAGTCATAAAGCGAAATGTGCTTCATATTAGACAATAAAATGGTCTCCGCTATTCGAGACTAGTTTGTTGAACACAAACCAATCCTAAATAAAAACAAGAATATCGTACCGAAGAACCGGTTGTGATGTGTGGCGTAATATCGGCCAAGACTGCGCCTCAAACCCGCCGTGTTTACCAAACACTGCAGCTCCAGGTGTATCACATGCTATTAACCACGCTTGGATTATTTTACTCCCTTCAATTTTTATGTCGTTTGCAACAAAAAGCGCTTAGTAATCAGAGGGTTATCGCGACCGGTGGTGCCAGTGACTTGCCTTTGTCCAGTCATCCGTGCCTTATGCAACATAACGCGTAGGGTAGGCACCCCTTCCGGCGCCCCTCTCATATGGAAACTTGGCAACGCATGTAACCGACTACATACCCGACGGACAGACACACACGCACGCAACCTGATATACAGGTACGACGGGGATGCAAATTAGTATCGATTCTGATCGGGTTTCTAATAGTGGCCGTTCCTCCGTGATTGATGGAAATTAAAACAATGTTTTAAAATTCTTTATAAGTCCTATTGATTACATAAAAAACAGGACCAAACGAGAATTGGTCAGTGTTGAAAAATCACGACAAGAGAAATGCAAACAAGGTAGCGTGACTCACGGTTCAGTCGCAAAAAACCAGTGGCCAGTTACTGAATGGGAATTGCCAATATAGACAACAAATGTCAATATTACCATTATACGCAACGTTGTTTAGATAGGGACCGCTACCACAACGTTGTCACAGCGCTGTCGCGGGGCCACACAGACGTACATTTGCATTTCCCCGTTTTTAACCGAACCGACGTGATTTAAGTGTCTCATCGATCAAGCGAAGTCTAAAGCCATAGTTTTTGCTCGATCTCAGTACAGCACGGCGTAATAGATCGATTGGCCTCGGTCCTGCACGCTCCGCCGGCTATTGCGTCATGCCGTGATGCTGGCAGGTGGAGCAGACGATGATAATGAGCACGTTGCCCATGTTTATTACTTTGTTTTTTACCATCATCGATTGAAGTCCGACCGTCAAAGCGAGGAAGACAGCCGCGATGATGTCGCATCTGATATATTGGCAGTTTCGCAAGCCGTAAGACAGTAACCAGACGCTATGGCTATCCTTGGATACGCTATGTCACTTGAGTATAGATTGGGCTTGATCAAGAAATGTTCCCTTAAAAACTTGGTAAACAAAGGTTGTTTAGAGGTCGGTGATGGAGAAAAGCCGATAACCACGAGGCACTACGTTAATGCAGAGGTTACAAAAGCGATAGTCACTCCGTGCAGATCTAAGCATGTCTGACGGATTGATCGTTCACCCTAAAACTGCTGCAGTCGAGTGTGACCGAGCGCTGATAACCAATATTTCACTGTTAGAGTTAATTATGAGTAGTATAATATGATCAACTTACAAAATTAATATCTCTACTTTATTTCACTGTGTTTCGCGTTGGACGAACAAACATAGTTATTACAATATAGCTGCTGAAAATATCGACGTCTGCGGAAACTTATTTGGGACACTGATAAACTTCTTGTTTTTTATACTCCTCATGATTCGTGATAACGTGTTTCTAATTAAATTCTGACTTAATAATGGGAAATCCGGATTTTAATGGGAAAACGAAACTTAGGAAGCTGCTGAATCGCAACATTAGCATTTAAACGCTTCCCGAGGTTACATCGCTTAGATGGTTCGGGTGGAGGAGGAGCCCTGTAGCTATGTACTGCCTGTAGTGGTGTGTAGCGTCAGGCGTGCCGGGTGTAGTCATTAGCCGGTAATTTGGCGTCGCCTGACATTTGCATGTTATCTGCTCGCGCTCGCGCCGGCGCCGCCGACATACCGCCGCAGATAGCAGCACTACGCATAGCCCACATGCGAGCGCAAATTAACATGGACACCGAAACGACTAGCGAGTAGCGCCGATAAACGGACGCCTTTGAAACTATTTTAGACTTAATTATGCTTCTGTGAAATAGTTTGTTAGCTTGTAGCTTGTTTACCGAAAATGTTTTGAATTTCCTTCATAAATTGTTAACTGGATGCCATATTTAGGCAAACGTAGTAATAAATCATGGTGTAAACAAATGTTTTAGTCGTAGTGGCATATGGTCGGTCATGTCGTCTATTCCGGAATGTTTATGGGTGTGAGGCCCTAGGGGCGCTGGCGGGCCCGTCAAGGTGAGCACGGCTGAGGCTCACGTTGGCGCCCCGCCAGCTCTAGCTCACTACATGCCTATAACTACTCGCTGTTTTATGTCCAATCTTACTCCATACAGTTTTATTATTCCGTTACCTTTCGGTGGGCATGCGTAAACAGCTTTTAGATAATAGACAAATATTTCCGGCGGACGTTTTATAGCCGTCATAATGTCAAGGAATACATTCTCATTACGCAGCTGTACGTAACCGGGAAGTCTGTCAGTAATAACATTCAAACAATATCTATATCTATCAGTGGTGGCAAAAAGTAATCGTGTTACAGTTCTCTGTGCCTAATTAATTCTACTTAATAACAGGAAAAATACATTTGGAGCAATTGCCAACTGCGAAAAGTACTTCTCGGAATGGAGATTTGATTGAATTAATTGAGTGGTGTCTAAAAATAGCACTGATACAATAGGTGACGAGACTTCTTTAATTGCTGGTAGTGTGGGTGCGGGTCTGCTGGCAACTGAAGCTGCGGCCGGGTCAATTGCACGCACCCCGCGCCTCTTGAAGGCCGCTCGATCGCCTGATCAATCAATTGCTGCAATTATCTAAGATTTTCGTCTGAGTGCTTAGAACACTCATTAAAATAGTTTGCCACATCCTCGCGAGGATTTCTGAACGGCTCGACGGAAGCCATAAAGCAGCGGCCGTCAGTTCTGATTAAACCGGCTATTTGAACGTATTGAAATTGAGAGGTCTTGCATACCTGAGTCAAGGAGGGCGATTACTCTGTGGCACTTTAGGCATTCAACTCTTTGAACATTCTGGGTTTAGACAGTTGGATCAGTTTCTTCTTCACAAAAATTATCCTTCTAGAATCGCTCTTGTACTTGTAATTGTTGAACGCTTTGCTTTTCTCAAGTTAACTGTATTTCAACCATGAAACGCCTGTACTCTGTAGTGTAATTCACGTAGCGTGTTACAAAGAACGCGAAAACTAGTTCAAAGTTAACGTCAATAATCCTATGTATCTTAATGATTACATCACAATTAATAGTTATCGTATGCTTGTTTCAGGCAATGTAAGAGTTGTGTGGAGCCAGCGAGGTGGCTTATCGGAACTGGCGATGTTCCACCCTGCCGTCTTCCCATCACTCGTCATCCATGTGAGTTGCCCTTACCTCAGTAACTGCGCACGCACCTGTCACATTGTCTGTTTGTTTAATAACAGCTGTTACGTCACAGTACAAACATTACCTCTGATAGCGCCGTGTCACTCAATGTTTTGTCCAAATGATACGCTTATCAGTCGTATTTAGCTGGGTAATCCTTGTTATCAGCGCAAGGACGCTCACATCCAGATATGTTATAGTTAAGAGTTTAATTGAGTAAAGTTTGCGCGGAGTCGAAATTGTATGAATTTACAATGCTGAGCGTCCTTGCCACTTGGCACCCTTCGGCAGTCACGCGACAAGTGCGCTGCAGCGCGGACGTGCATCGTGCTCGTGCTCGCGCTCGCGCTACGTTCTATAACTACACGTAAATGTGCAGCTTGTACGGCTCTACTTGTAATGTGAAGCAATTATTGACTCATTACAACGTTTTTTTGTTCGACCTCTGAAGCATCAGCTCATGCAGCATTCGCTTCAATAGCAGTATGTATTTTAAATATGTTTTTATTGTTTTGTTTTAAGTATGTCGTTTGTTTAAAAAACATGATAGTGAACGAAATAAGTGCACTTGTCGGCTTTCCTATAGCTAATCTGCTGTTCGCGGGGATCACACTTGAGCTTTTATGGTTTCAATAAAAGTTTAATTTGTAAACAAACATGGTGCGATATAGTGCCGTGCGCGTGTGTGTGGTGATGCACAAATAAGAATGACATACAGAAATAAGTATGTGTCAAAGGTGTTGTTTTTTCGTTGCCAGAACATGTGATTTCAAACGAATTATATGTTGTTTTATGTTTTGTAATTTTAAATAATGAGCTGGAAATAAAATACAGGCGCTTATTAAAAGTAATGCCGATGCATGTTTTTAAATACATATTTTTTCGTAACAGCATAATGACTTGTCTCGAAATAACGATAGAACAAGGAACTGTCGACACTTGATTGTGAAACTCCTGACATAATAAAATAATATATTAAATCCCTGACATTTTCTACTTTCATACTCATCAACTACTAACCTTCGGATCATGTTAATTATATTAGGTGAATCGTCTAGAATCACTTTCGTAATAATTATTCGTTTCTGTGGTCTTTCTTCACAATCTGCTGGAGCATTACTGCATCGTAGCGTTACATTATTGACACCGGTGTATAGAAGACACATACACAACTCATAAAGACCACACACAGCCCAATATTAATGTATTCGAAACACTGAATAAATTGATGTAACCATCTGATCGTGTGATATATGTGCGAATGGACTTCATAATCGCAACAGATGTTTCACATTGACTGCTCACATGTGTTTCTACAAGCTCGTTTGATATTTGACCAACATTGTCTACTCTCAGACTCTGATCTCGCGTCTTTTGCTTCGCATTTAGGTAATGATAGTCTCTTTGTATCCTGACAATTAATATCCAGTAAATAGTTGGTCGTAGGCCAGTGGGCCTGCGTTATGCGTTATCTGAATGAGCTGAGCCATCACCTCTCTGTTGCAGACTAATGAGCGCGGCAGCGATGCGCCACGCCGCCGGCCGCCGCACGCTATCGAACCGCCGAGGACGCCACTCTGATGCCAAACATCTCCTCGCTATACCTCTCCACGTAGATAGGCGTTTTTAATATTTTACAATTTACATTTTTAACGTAGATTCATTTACACGTGCGTTGAAGTTAACACACATGTGAAGTGAAGTGCAAGTGCTAGTGTTGTGACCCAGCTGGTGTGAACCGGCTGCAACTGGTTGTCAGTGGCGCGTGTCCGGGCTCGTCCGGCTAGCTAGTCCGGGCCGGTAGCGCAGGGCCCGATGTTGGCGGCGTCATGGCCTTCATGACGAAGAAGAAGCGATACAAGTTTGGGGTGCAGTGCTGTCTGGAGGAGCTCACTGAAGTGCCTTTCGTGTCTGCGGTGCTGTTCGCCAAGGTCCGCCTGCTGGACGGCGGAAACTTCCAAGAACATTCTAGCAGGTCAGTAAGGCGACGTCTCATAGCCATTAAGTTCGTATTTGTGTCGCTTTATCGTTAGGTACGTTTTCAAGGATGACGTCACTCGTCGTTAGGTGTTTTCACGCTGTATCGCATTCGATAAAAGTATCGATAAAAAATAATCTGTTTCAAACGTAAGGCCTCTCGTCACCCAAAGATATGAATATGTAATGTCTTGGAATGTCTTCCGTCTGTCTCCTTGACGTTTGATAAATAACTTGCATTAGCTTTAAAATACAGATAAACTTTAACCTTATGTATATTTTTATGTTAGAATAAATGTTAAACACAGGAAATAACGTTCTCGGACTCAAATATCAGCAGACTCCGTATACACTCCTTATCCAGTATTGGTGAAGCTAGCGAGTGCTATCCAGAGGCGATCTCACAGATAAGCTCGCAACGTCTTAGCGTTTAAAAATTACAATCTTACTAATATTATAAATGCGAAAGTTACGATGTTTGGATGTTTGTTACTCAATCACGCCAAAACGGCTGGACGAATCTGGATGTAATGGCACAGGCATAGGATACACTCTGGAATAGGACATAGGCTACTTTTTATCCCGGAAACCCCAACCCCAACCCCAATACCACGCGGGCGAAGCCGCGGGCAAAAGCTAGTATCTAATAATAGAATATATCCAGAACAAATAGGATTCAATATATTGAAGTGTTTTTACTGTGCTTTCCGAATGTTAATCGTAATTGATATGAAATCAGTAAAAACATAAGCAGAGTTAACTGACAAGTACAAAGAATATGTTATCCTTAATTTTATCTATAACATGTATGTATTTTAAAATATATAAGCGTGTTTATCAGTTATCTAGTACCCATAATACAAGCTCTGCTTAGCTATTGCAATTGGGACTAGACGGCGTTGTGTGATAGTAAAAAAAAATACTGTTTGCAGAAATCGTAACTAAACTTTAATCAATATCTTGTCTGTTCTTAGTAGATTAGGTTAGTTTGTCTCGTACAGCAAGCAGGTCGTATTACTTGCCTGATTATATCTGGAGGTTTTGTTTCTCGTGCTTGATTAAGTAACACTTTGACGGCCATTCTTACTTCATAATTGCAATATGTTACAAAACGGTGTACATTTGTACAAGAATGGTGATCTGTGCGTCCGATCGCTTTGCTTGAGTCGCTGTCGCAAGTGACTGGAGTGCAGCTAATCTATCATTTTTAGTTGATCCAGTTGGCTATTCTTCATTATACCTATATACTTATTACTACTACAAGTATACTAACTTACAATCAGCAGTATTTCGACTGCATCGTCGCTTTCCATCAGGTGAGATAGCGGTCAAACGCGAACTTATAATCAATAAAAAAAAATTATAAATGTTGGCTTCTGTATATTGGTCTTTATGACTGAAAAACATTATTTTACTGATTGTATCGCAAGAGATCCAGAACGACAGCGTCCTAAAGCCTAAACAAAATAATAATGAGAATGTGTAATAATGTTATGTGCATTATGTGCAATAATGTTGCTGTAACGCGTTTACTAATCTGAACATGACGCCCCAAACAACCCGAGAGCCAATTTAACTGAAAACACTTTCTGAGATAAGTTTTTCGTTTAACGTCACATGAAAATGTTTGCGGGAACCAAACACTGTTACCCGAGAGCACCGCTCTACGCTTCCAGCACAGTTATATTAAGCTGGAAACTAAAACGACGACGCTATCGGCTTTGGTATTGCAGCTTCTGTTTTTAAGTCCTTCGCAATGATTTTTAAAAGCTTGGTATTTGTGTGTAAACAAGTAATATAGCTTGAATACCTTGAAACTCTATCGACCTTCTGAATACAAGTCAAGTTCAAAGATACAATGTTAACCATAAAAGCTACTGGTTGCGTTTTGTTATAGAATTAATGAACATGCAAAGGACCATAACGATAGCTCACGCACGGTTATGGTCGGGCTTTCTTATTTGGTAGATATTTCACTTATTTGGTCTTATTTCCTTAAGTTTCTCTTATTTCCAGAGAGTTAAAGCAATTTGGCTCTGTTTGGTGCATTACTAACTTTTAAGTACGAGCACAGAATAAGTCGTACAAGGGACTTGAAAGTTGGGCTGGAAAGTTTTGGAACTGTCCAATTCTATTTGCTTCCAAATAACGTAACTGTCAAAAGTGTCCCGCTTCTGGAGCAAGTCGAACTCCTGCGAAGGCCGAAGTTATTAATTCAATTAGCTGGACGTCTTTCGTAGCGTTGATTTGTGAAAGAACATAATGTATTATGCAAAGCGTCTCGTCATCACGATCATCAATCTTATTGTCCGAGCTACACCTACTTTCCGCGAGCGCTGCTTGCCCAAGTTGCTGTGTCGTGATGATATAATCCACTCACGCACGACAAACCGTCTAGGTGTATGCTCGCGTGTACATAGTAGCGATAATTATGTGGTGTTTCACCAAATTGAAATTGATGATGGCGAGAAAAAGTTGTAAAGCCATTTATTTTGCCATTAACATCAAGTCGTGCTAGTTACAACTATTACAATGGAAAAAGATTGGTTTTTGGTAACAGTGGGGTGGTCTTGTCATGAGCTCCTGGCCGTAAACGACCGGACGCTTGTTATTCTCTCCCCCAGCAGCAGCGGACAGGCGTCACATTCAGCACCACTCGCATCATGCAAATTGCGATGTCCCATCAGTCCCTGCTTGCACTCCGACTGGCATATCCTACTTGACGAGCTTCTGCTCCTTGTGACATGAACGGAAATCATTCCAATATGGCTATATTTAGCAGAGTATGTAAAAATAAAAGTTACGCCTAAACGTGATAACCGTGAAAACAAAAATAGGTTTAGTAGGTCAAGTTAGTAACAAGTATAGAGTGAGCTAGCTACACGAGACTTCCTCGTGTACTTGGTGGTCGTATCAGCGAGTTTCCGAGTCGCGACAGATAATTAGAACATGACCATGTACGCTTCCGATACGAGTTAGCGCTGGTATCGATAACAGCTGAGCCGCCGCGATCCAGTGATGTTCCACTTGTTCTAATGTTCACCTCGTGCAGTTATGCTAAGACATCTATCCATCTGTCCAAAATAGTCTAAGTTGGCATATAGAAAAGTAATTTTGTAATTCACTAGCTTCTGACAGCGGATTTGCACTCTATTTTGAAAATTGTCCCAAGGGCACATATTCCCGATTTAAAAATGTTCTAGGTGTACTATATGCTTTTCCAGTACTCGGAACCCGTGTAGCGAATTTCGTCTAATTCCATTTAGTCATTCAAGCGTGTCGAAGTAATAAATATACAAACTTCTTTACGGTATTTGTGTGATTACATACTGACCTAATGATATAGTAATCTTATCATCATCTCGTCAGCTTCCGATTGCTGATACTGATATTGTCAAGTCATTCGAATTTATTACAAACTGTCACGTAAGTACAGTTACTGAACCTAATCGGGAAATGCTCTCGAATCTATCAGCACCAATTATATTGGCGGGCGCCCCCAATCATACCTGAGCACGTTATTATGGAGCTACGAATGTAGGTCACCATTAGACTGGAACTGAACACTCACTAGGGTTGGCAGACCGCGAACAAGTTGGCAGAATACCTCTATAGTTTCGAGCCATTACGCTATTTTCTATAATTTTTTTACGAATCAGATCATAGGACCTGGTCATGTGCAAATATTTGAAGATGTGCAGAAAATGATGGCTTTGTATAGTGTGGACTAATTTGGCTGCATCCCGGCAGCCCTGGGTGGGAAGTGAGCAGTTACCGGGAGTAGGGGAGAGGTGGAATGCGGAGGCGTCCGGCTCGCAGGCGCGGGCCCCGTCCGTGCTGAACAATTGACTGCGCGCTACCAGCCAATCAGTGCCGGCGGCCCGCTGCAAACCGATGCAACTATGATTGAGCTAACGAATCCAAACGACACAGTTTTGATTGGAAAATGAAATTGATTCCAAAATACCGCTTTGTTAAGACAAACTAGTTTTTGCGTAAGACTGCGGTAATGCTGACTTCGACATTTCACTTATTAAAAAACTTATAAAATTAAAATTTTATTAATTGCATTAAACAATGTCAAAGAGCAGCTGAGTAGACAACACGTCAGAGACAGACGTATTTTTCTTTAGAGTCAGCGTCTTTTCTAAGCTATTAAACATAATATAATGCTGTGCTAATTATAGATCGTGTATTTAATAAAGTTGAATGGCTTGCTTGGCGGTTAGCACGCGGGTGTGGAATTCCTCACCCAGATAAGAGCCGCCACCTGACTGACACGGGTTGAATGACTCTGTTTTCACAACCATTGCTAACATTCAACACCTAATTATTTACAGCTTACAGCTCAATGTTGACGAAATAAATAGAAAACAAAAACTCAAGCGACGACTGAGATGTTGGCCCTTTGAGTCAATTAAGTGAATTTCCCGACACAATGTGATGAAAATACGCTTACCATTTACCTAATGAGTCACCAATCTTAAATTAAACAGCACTAGATACACAAAAGTCGAAAATATTTGATTAAACACACTGAAGCTACCTCTGCAGTTAATCTAACTGAAATTGTCGTTATTAAAACAAAGGGATTCCGATGCCAATTGAGTGTACAAGGAACAGCACTCTCACTGTGTTTTGAAACTTTTAATTAACATAGTCACTGATCTGAATCCACAGATGAAAGTCGGTCTCTGTAGCAACTTTGTGCACCTCCGACAATGTAACACTCTCGCAAATCGCATCTGGTCGTCATTCACGAATCTGTCTAATAATAGAGTCAATTTATTTATAATCAGGCTCGCTCCATTGTTTACGGTAGCACGTCACGGCCATTTTGTTTTCAGAAACTGTCTTTTGTTCTTAGAGCAAATGAAACGTTTGCTGTTCTTTCTGTTTTATACCGCGGCTTATTTGCTTGTTTTTGTCGCTTTGCTGCGGTCTTGAGCAGCTGTTAGGAGCTCTTGAATGTTTGTGGGTAAACAAAGTGAATGCTTGATAGATTTGTGTTTATTTATATCCAGTACATTAATACACAAATCCTCATCCATCTGATAAGATCCTAATCGTCTTTTCCAAAACTAACGTGCTAAAGGAGCTTATCCGAATGGAGTCTGGTTTCTACTGTACAGTAAATCTGAGAAAAATGTTGTCGAACTGGAACTAAGTCACGTCTGGTCGGTGAACTTAAGTCGCTTTACAAAAAAGAACTTACCCCAGTTGTGTAAAATGTGTAGGTGTACTAGTATTAGGAGTTGCTTGCTCTCCGCGACGAGTGAACCACTTTCTACAAAAAACAAACAAGTGTCTGGCCGTGGGCAAACAGACCAGCTTCACGCTGTGCGGCAGTGGCATTAGCTCCTGTCAGATTATAGCAATTATGTAGAAAACTGCGAAATACTGAGATGAAATAAATGCGATGTGTGTCACGACGTCGACGTGTTTGTTGATGACGAGTGCGCTGCTAAGTCATCTCACGTCATTATGTCCGCTCTCCTTACTGTTAATTTTGTTGTTAATTGTCGATTTGTCTTATTCGTAATCAATCCAGGGGTATTATGTTCACTTTTTAAATGTCCCAGACTGGTAGTTATGTAATAAACAAACATTCATTGTTTTACTTCATAAAAAAACTTTGATCTCAATAAAACATGTGGAAACGATCAACTTTATGCTGTTTGCCTTGAGTTATTATTACATTACAATGAAATATGACTATTTATAAACTGCTCTGAAAACCTGATTACAATATTATCTCGCGCCCTAGTTCCTTTAGGAATGTATGTGCTGTCCAGATTTGAGAATTGTACAATAAAAAGATCAGCCATTGTCTAATAGGTCTTATTTTTGTACGAGATGTTGCGTGACGCCTATAAATAGGCTAGCGATTTATCCTCCCACTGTGGCTGTGGTGTAATTATCGACATCGGCCAACTTGGCCAAGGCGATGGCGCCCGCATTGCACCAGTAGCAAGGACACCTCCGTGGACAACCGCCAACCACCAGCACAATACTTAGATCTTACCGAACCTGATAAACCAATCGAAAGCACACTACAATGGAGATAATTCCCATAAATACATGTATTGCATACAGTCGCCACGGACTGTGTCGATAAAAACACTATTAAAATTAGTAAGTAGTCACGCGAGCGTGTAAACTGCAGATATGATGATAATTGTAGTGCAGTGGTTGCGATAACTATTAATATAATTTGCGGTTGGAGCAGCGGAGCCTCTGTCGGGAGGGAATGGAGAGCTCATTTGCTGCAACACGGTGCAACTGCTCGGAAACTGCCGGGAGAAATTAGTGCGATGTCAATTCTGCTACCATAAATCTTTTAGGAAAATGCACAAAAGGGTTTTTTTTTAAACCAGTCTTTGTTCTCGCGTTCAGGAAAGTCGTTATTTATCTCTCTTACATCCGCTGGCTCGAGAAAACTTGTATAATGGCGGTTCTTGATTCTTTCTACTTCATTTTCCGCCAGTAGTGCAAACAGTAAATTTTGAACGTGCTAGATTGTTCAAGAGCACGTTATTCTTATACAATGCAAGCTAAAGAGCTTCTAACCGAAGAGGTTACAGTTATCTGGCGTTGCGCACTCCTCACACAGTTACGTAACGTGTGGGCTTTCTTCTCTATGACCGAGCTTATCTATGACCTTTCCACTCCTTGCGATATATCATCGTTCATAGATTTATGTTATTAGAGAGGAGTAGAGGCCTTGCGTAAAAAGGAACAGTCTTAACTTTTTATTAATGTCAAATAAAAGTATAAATAAAATAAGTAATCGTATTAAATGAAAATATTGTTAAATAAATTAATCAATAAAAATAGTAGGTACATACTTAATAAGATGTATTTAGTAAATGTTGAGAATAAAACAAGATTATCAGTTTCTTGGACTTTAAAATTTATTAAAACTGTTATCTACTGTATAAAAACAATTGAGAAAATAAATTAATATTATTTGACCCACAGCCAATCCTTTCAAGTTTTTTTATTTATTAATTTTAAAGAAGACTAATCATAATGTGAGTAAACAAAAATTATTTTTGATTTATATTAATATCTAAGTGATCATGGAAGCAGTATCTTCCGGAATAGTAGAAAGTCATCACAATGGAATAAATTCCTTGTTGCCTGTTCGTTTGTCGTATTTTTTTTCACCCAGTGCTCGTTATTTGCACATAATCCGTTCCAAAGATCGAGCTGCGTCCAATTACCACATTCAAGTAACGCTCCCTCGCCTTGATGGACAATTTTCACTAACAACAGTGTATACTCAGTGGTTTCCATTAAGCTTCATTACTTCACGTGACATTAAGAGGTTGGTGAAAAAATCCATTAACTTGTTTAGAGTTACTAATGTAATTATTAAGTGCTTTTCTCCATCATGAAAGTCGCCGTTTCTCTTGGAGCCTTCGTGCTTTCCCTGCTCTTGATATTACAAGTCTATTTCAAAGCACCATTATTGTTTGCACCAAACCGATTAACTTTTCGTTTTTACACTTTGTTCAAATCCTGAAGTTAAATAAACCAGCTATAGACCAGTTCTACGAATAGTTACGTTAGCGTAGGAATGCGTATGAAAATAATTTTGGCGTGGTTAAACAACTTTGAAAGTATGCGAACTTATTTGTGACTTTGTTTTCGAAACGTATTGGCAATACTATCCCATAAAAAGTTTCGATGAATCGAGACATTTTCAGGTTACTGTGTAGGTAAGTTGTTACATAAAGTAGACCATATAAGATTGTGTGCTTGGTACCGCTAAAACTGAATTTTTGTTCAGTGACGTGAATGCTGATTGCTACGTAGCCGCGTAGCAATAACACGAAATTATATCGGCCTTCATAATAGGTATTTCTAAATAGTTTTTAATTCTGCATTATGCGTTATATTATTTTACTTAACATCATTGCAATCCGCTTTTCCGCTCTTATTTCGTATTCTTTCTATTGTTTTATAATAAAATAATGTCAAGCTAATAAATAGGCTACACAAATATGTCAACAGATACAAAATTAAAACCTACTTCATTAATATTAAAGATATCGTTCTTAGACTATGTTAAAATAAATAATAAGACCGGCGCATTACATACGATAGATGCTGGAGTGGTTTCAAGAAATTCGCTTCCTGGAAACAGTCAAGTGATATGGTTGTCACAACTTCTGGGAACCAATTCGGGACGTTTTCTGTTCCGATACCTACCCAACACTTGTATTCATACTTATCACACATTCAACGCCGACACGGGGCTTTTAAACTACATGTGCTAGTTAGCTATGTTATGAGCTCGCATGTATGTATACCTAACTACATGGCGAGTGGTAACAAACTGCACACGTGTTTTTTAACAGAATTTTTGACCGGTGTGTTTTTATGTTTGTCCGCGCTTATCTCGCGTTTAGCTGTACCGATTTTAATGCGATTTTCAGAAGAATACTTATCACATTTAGAAGGTTTGGTGTAACTAACCAATATCAAAAAAGGAAGTTCTCAGTTTGATCGGTACGTGCATATTATTATCAAAAATTGTGATAATGGAACCAAATGGTGGAAGATATCTATTAAAGTTTAGGTGAGGGATATCTATTACAACTAAAAATTTATTTTATCGCTTTTTGTTGAAATACGGGACAAATACGGTACATGTACGGGACGAGATGATCAAATACGGTGACAATCCCGTAGATTATAAAGACGTATGGCAATCCTAGATATAGGCTAAATATTGTAAGTCGTTGGTTCATATGCGGTAAATGTACACGACATCGACACGTTGATAACTGCCATCCGAGTAATTCGTTTCTGTTACATTACGAGTAGCAAGTGGAGTTAATTGGCGTAACTGTTGGACCACATTCGATCGAACGTGCGTAGGAAATTAAAACATGTACAATGTTTGCAAATCTGTACCTGTTCTAGATCTCTGTAAGTCTATAAACAAGATTTTGTCTAACTCCGACGTAAATAAGAACAAATTTTATGTTACTCCGTCGTTCGTATTCAGCGTTGTGATTGTCCTACATATATATAGCTCGGGTTTAGAAAAGATTTCAAGTACGTCCTCAGAGAAGACGGTATCCGATAAGACTAGAACTTACCATTAAATTTGATTTCTCTTCGCATAGGTAAGAAAGGTTATGAGAATCAATTTATAGTACTGTCGGAGAGACAAGGAATTGATTCTCTAGAAGAAAGCTGTAACAGAGTCGGTCTCAGTGTAGGTCCCTGGGGTATCCCGAAACTATGAGCTTAAATTTATGACGAATATTAGTCATAGTTCTAGCATCATTCGTGATTTTAAAGCTGTTAATTAGTAATTTTGGAAGTATAACAGTACACGTGCCGTTGTTAACATAATAATGAGAATGTCTCCAGAAATGCCGTGCTCCTCTTAGTCGAACGTCTCGTATGTATTTAGCTGTACAACTGGATTGGCACATATGCGTGTCCTGTATAAGAAATGTGTTACACATTTTGTTCGGCTTCAGTACCTATATTTCGGGTGGAAAAAAGAAATATATTTGACATTATTGGATTTATTATTTGCGGAAATAAATTTACTACCTTCGAATATTGATAGGTATACATAGGCGAGGGTTCGCTCATACCATGTACTTCTTTCCCAAATCAATATTAAATAGGGATATCGATATCTTGCATATTAATTCACTGACTGAGCGTTGTCAATAATATTGTACAAGATAATGTTCTTATGATAATTATTATAATTATAAATCCACGAAGCATCCACAAACATTGTCTGCTAGAGCCATTAACTATCGTCACGTGTGTACGTTCGCCGCGGCGCAGGCGTGCGCTCGCGCACTCATTAGTACTTATTAATTAATCATTAACGCGGTTAAGTAACCGGGGACCGCTCGCCGCTCTCATGAAAAGTGAAATTTTTCTCTCCCTCCCCTCGGCACGTACCCCCCGGAGCATTTCATTACTGCTTTTTACGTGAGTTCATTGATATCTTAGTATTAGGTAGTATTCGTGTTTCAGTTCGTGAGTCGTGGTACATCTTCAAGACTAAAGCGAGTGCTATAAAGCAGCGGTGGGTGAATGTGGCTGTGTGCTGTTCAGGTCTTTAACACACACTTTTCCTTTTGTTACTACAGCGGAGTAAATAAATCATTCGCTTGTTGTGCTCAGGTAGGCAACTTGCTCAATACGCCGTACACGTAGGTACGATGTTCATCAAATGAACTAGTTTGTGGTAATAGAGCGTGAAGATAATTTGCTACTTGATCGCCGTTCGCCACCGAAGACCATTCATTAACTTTGGGGAATCATACAACGTGGTTCATGATAAAGGCGCTGAAGTGCCCAAGGCCTTTGTGGTGATACTATTATATGCGTATTAAAATAGATAGAAGTTCTCTTAATTAATTTCCAGTATTTAATGTGGAAGTACATTTAATAAAGTAAGCTGTGTATAAAGTTGATGGTATCCCGCTCTGTCTAAGGGCGGGATTCGTCATTCGATGATTTTTTACCATATAAAATGTGGTAAGTACAAGAGTACCTAATCGATCACCACTCGCCACTTCCTCCTCCAGCTCAAGCACGATACACACTGACAGGCGGGCTCGCGTGCCACTTCTACAACTTTTAGGTGTAGGTGTTAATTGATTAATCCATCCAGAATAAATTTCCATCAATAAATTGAGCATCGAACAATGTAAGCACGCTTGTTAAATTAGTTCGCATGAACTGAATTAACACAAATCATAAAAAAATACTGTTAATTCGATTCGATTAAACAAGACGGAAGAATAATTCAGCATTAAAATTGCTTATTGTTTTTTTTTTTTCTTGTTAAATTATTTTAGGATCGAGTTGTAACGAATGCTGGAGATTAGCAACAATTCTTGTTTTGGTTAGTCGTACATCCAACTGCAGTTCATGTTTCAGTTAGTGGTATATGATTATCCAGGTTATAACCATGTTTTCCTGTCGTAAAACTTGATATTTTCAGAGCAAGCGCGCTAGTGTTGTTGCCCGTATGTCGTCAGTGTCGGATTAGCTTCACTCTCACTGCTGCACAGCGCGTGCTTGCAGATTCTCAGTAAAAAGCTCCCGTTCCGCATGCCGGTAATGTTATGCTGACTTAGCTCAGCGATTCGATACAATCTCACCAGACCGCCAGCTCTTTTCACTATCAAATAATAATGTGTAAGAAATCAAACATAAACCACATGTTCTCTATCTCTCAAAGATAAAATACTTGAAGAAACTTTGTGAAACCTGTAAAGTATTTTTAGCAGACAGTATCAGATTGCACGTGCATTGACACGCGTTTTTATCACAAGTTTATATTTACTTTTCAATCTATATTTATTCCTGCGCTCATTAAAGTAATTATTCTTACACAATACAGATTTCTTGCTCAAACATTGAATATAGCGGTACAAAAGTGAAACAATGACGACTACACACGATCCTAAACCAACAAGGTAAGCTGCTCACGTCACGACAGGCTAAATATGACTTGTACTATAAACAATATAATGTGGGAACGGTAACAATATGTGCTGGGAAACATTCCCGCTAACTAGAGGAGCAGGCAATAAAGTGGCCTTTCTGAGCGGATCGCTAATGTGCTCATACGTGTAGTGTTTAGTTCACTGAAGAACATTCCTGTACTCGGCGAAACCGCAAATGGAATGTGTGGTTCGACGGTTTTATTGGGTGCAGGCGTCTAGGTACCCACCACAATTAAGGGAGACGTAGTGCTTCCAACCGTGTGCAAATCTAGTTCGTCGACAGTGACAGAAGCGCCATGGAAAGGACCAAGCAGTTCGCTCAGTCGTCACATTCGGCCGTTAATCACGCCTGAGTAGTTTACTGCAAACGAGCTAAAGTTGTTTTAAATACCTGTTTTAATTACTGTTTTTCTCAACGCAGTTTAATTGCAAGATCTAGGGTACAATTTATCTTGAGTGGCCACAGCATTTACGATTTAATAACATTGCGGCAACTGGCCGGCACGTTAGGCGTATTATGTTACTCGAGCGAGCCCGTCTCTGGTATCACTAAAGACGCGTGTAAATCAGACTGAGCAGTACATTCGCGACTGATCCCCGTCCGACGGCATTCCGCCGCCGACCCATTGTCGCCCATGCGTGAACGTATCCACGCCCGCCCTAAATACCCACGACTGTTTCTACATCACGTGATGTATTTGTTGACACACTGCTCCACGTAATACGCTTCGAAACAATAGTTACCATTAGAGAGTTCCGAGACAATAGATCAGTTAGTTCATAACATTTACAATTAACAATGTCACTGCCAAAAACGTTATTTAATAAACAAATTAAGAGCAGTGACCTACAGCGGCGTCAAGTAGTCTATGTACTTGTTAACTAAATTAACTTGAGTGCGGCTAGAGCCGGCCTTATCAACTATCAAATTAGCATCATTACTGGCTAACCCACTGATCTTATCCAAATAGTTTTAAGTTCTAAATAACATTCTTGTCTTCTAGTCTGTTAGCTAATTTGTTTATCCTTAGGATTATAGATAATTATGCTGCAACCAGCTGCCACCACCGTTTGATACATTTCTCTGTTAAAACTTCAAAAGTTCCTTATATTCTTTAGTTTTTTGAAAAAATAAACAGGAACCGATGATTGTGGCTTTTGTAAACAGTCTTTCATTGAAAAGTAAAGAATGTTGCGGTGCGCCTGCGCATCGCACGTCAACACTGCGCTTTGAAGTTCGCATGAAGCGCAGTGTTGGAACGAAAACTGTTTTTGTTCGGGAAAAGCGTTGCAAAAAAATTGTTCTTAGCTTCTAAACCTCTTTGTTTATCTTTATGATTGTAGATTTTGATAATGTTATTAGTCTTTAAAACATATAAGATCTTGATAATTAAGCCCATACCTAGGTGCTGCGTCATAATTATTTGGTATTCTAGCAGATGTTAATCATAACATAATACGATTACAGTCCGTTGCATTAGTCTGATGGATGATACTCTCCGCGACGTAATGGCCGGCCGCGCTCGCACCGTGCACCAATTCGCTGTCGCAACTGATGCCACCGTTTGGCAACTCCATCATTGCCACCGCTTGCCCAATCCTCGGCAAACATTCTCTCTCTTACAATAACTTCCCGTTTACTTTAGCATCTCTTTGATATTAATATTTACTCGATTTATTATTCTCTTTATATTGCGCAAGGTTAAATAAAGAGATCTTTTGATTTGATATAATCGAAACTGTGCCAGATTGTATTGGACTCAAAGCACAGGAAATTGATCACGTCTTTATCTCATCCTGGTTTGTTGTCTTTGATCAAAATTAACTTCAAACAAAAGATTTCTTTCATTATTGTGTACTGCTTTACTTCGTTGGTGGCACTTTTCATGTGATCAAAAAACAAAATACATTTCTCATTAGCAACAATGTCTGAACGCGGGTGCTCAGCAGTTACTGGTCCGGCGAGTTATTGGCAATAACTCCGCGAACGACCTTACAAAGCTGTTACAGAATACAAAAAATATCGTCCGATGCGATCACACGATAACAGAATTACGTTCGTTTCATAAAACCGGCCAGTGCGGCAGGTGGAACGTGTGGCTCTCGTCGGTGGACGCTGGGTGGGCTGGCGAGGGTTCACGACCAGATTTTCTACTATTAACTTTGAAGCTTCATCCACTAGTGAAGCACAATTACGTGGCTACATGTACAAATGTCACCGCGTGTGCGTAGCCGGAGCCAGCGATAGCCGAAGGGCACCGGTCCGACCGGACCTGGTGCTTGTTTTCTTTCTTTTTCTCCCAAACGCGGCGCCAGGTTTATATTATGGACCCGTGTTGATATTACGTATTTATGCATAGTCTGGTGGCCGCAGAGACCAGACGCTCAAATAAAATCAGAGCTACTAATACATATGGATTTACTTGCCATTCTCTAGCCTAAGAGTCGGCTTGAAGCGGGACTTGTAATTTGATATTCGTTAGACTGCGCTTGCTGAATTAATTGCGGTTGACCATTATTTTATAGCTCTGTACAATTTCTGTGTGACAGTCTCATTGTGACTGGTTGAATGTGAAAACTAACTTAACGGGCTGTTTCTCGTTTATAGCTTTATGTTTCCGCTGCACAGCTTTTACAATGAATATTGAACAGTCATCGGCAATGTGAACCAAAATCAATTGCTATGCATTGCTTGCATATTCACCACTACCTTTCGACCACCGGAAGGAAAAGAAAGCATAAATTAATTAAAAAATAAAACAGTTTGAAAGAAATTTGAATTTTGGTCATGTTTAAATGCGGTTCCCAAAATTATTTTTGCAGGATATTACTGTATGTAACCTCTCCACCATTTCCCCCTGGGTTTCTATACCCCTGTTTGTTTGGGAGTTTCGTCTCAGGCTATTTAGGAACTCCGGCCTCATCTAGTTTATACTGACGAAAAAATAAATATCAATTATCATCCTTCAATTCCATTCCATATCAACCCGTTTGGGTCACGCGCAAACTTAGACAACTGTTGTTAGCTCGCGAATCAGTCACACATGGCGACAAGAAGCTGCGGATGATGAACACATGACGTTTCTGTCACAGCGAGGCTTGGTTGATGACCAGCTTGCGGTCGACGCTTAATTGACTTTTGAATGCCCCGATTTGGAGGTTGAAGTGATAATTCTACTGCACATTAGAGCATTTAGTACAGATTCACATTCACTATAGAGTTAATTAAGGCAAGCTATTATAGAATATTTATTATCTATATCAGCTATAAACCGCACTCACCTATGTCATTTCTATAATTCAATTATCCGACGCAACCAGGATAACTTTGCAGGCGTACATGACGTGCCTGTCAGCAACTAGTTAACAAAATTTTGTAATCCAGTTGGCCTCATAACAAAAATAACGTGTGATAACTAGTTTTCCTATGAGCTCGTATTACCTAATAGCACAACTAAATAAACAAGACAAACAGGAAACATGAAAGGTCGTCGACTCCGAGACCTGCGACCATTCGAACACGTCCGAACGGGACTTGCTGACACCTGCAAGACACGACTCAGCTCGCTGCATTTATACACTGGCACGCTTCACTGCCTCTTCATTTCTCAGCTCACATCACTGCTCAACTGTCCACAAGCAATCGTAATGGCAGAGCCCGTCTAGTTGTCTATAACAATGGATGGAGTTGCAAACTTGACGAGGCGTGAAAATTAATCGCAGTTCAACTGAATGACAGTGCATAAAGTGTTTGCTTTTCTTCAAGTGGATGTTTTAATTGCTGAAGTTGATGATTCATTATTATTGTTATCGACTTTTGTTGCTGATTGGATCCTTATAATAAGTGTATTCGATATTCAACTTGACTTCGAACTGACTTTGATTCCCAGAATGAAAACTTGACCAATGTACATATGTATTTATTTATTTAGACTTCATGTAGGTACAGTAGTGGTACATAGGCGGACTTAACGCTACAAGGCATTCTCTACCAGTCAACCTTTGGGTTAAAAAGACAACACTGTGGTAGATGTGCACAATAAATAAGTAACATAACATATTCAGCATGTCGAATGAGTTTGCAATGTGCATGTAATTTGTCTTGGTGTTTGATCGAATATCTAATCTTCTTAAGATTTAGTTTATAAGATAATAGGCGAGAGGTTGACTATCAATCTAAAGTACCAGGAGCTAAGCAGATCAAAGGAGTGTCCCAACTCGTTCACCGGGTCGCATTCGTTAGTCGGCTATTTCGGACGACATCCGCTACTTCATCCACATTGGAGTTTTTTCAACATGCGCCCATCGGGCCATGATCCCGTGTCACTTATTATACGAGAACTGTTTGTTACTGATATTTATAACGTGCATTAGCATAGACGCCCACTTCAATAATTCCATTCGTTTTTTTTACATCAACCTATTTTATTAGATTACTGTTAGTTGACTCTATCATGTTTCCTGTTTTGAAATCAGATCTTAAAATAATGAAAACAGTTATTATAAGGAAAGTATCTATTTCAATCTGTTTTCAATTACACTTTCAGTGTTGTAATTAACTTTAAAAGTGCTCTTGACGGATGCTGTTATCAGCGACATAATAATAACTCTTATAAAACTTTAAATCCGTTCGAATGGCATCATGTAACCTTAAAAAAATAAAATAAAAATGTGACGGAGGACGTTGTTATCAGGAACATAAAAACTGACTACTGGTTACATCGGATAGGCATCATCGATTGTTATAAAAAAACAAACTCAATAGTGAATTAATGTATGCGGCCATTTTCTTGGAACACTCATAGATAGATAATATAATACGTATGGTATTAGGCCCTTGAGACAGCACACGTGTGTTTTACGTGGTGTATGCGCAACCATACGACGTACGCGCATGCATAGTGCTCGATTGTAATGTCCCCTAGTTTATGATGAATGGACACCGGTGTGTCTTTTGTATAAGTACAGTTCTGTATATCCCACAAGTATATTAAACTGTATTATTCATTATTATTAAATGTTATAGTTCTGAGTGAGTAATAAGTAATTGAATACCGATTGGAATTTAATGAACAGACTTGATTTTGAATACATTAATCAAAGGCTCATTTACATCGATCGGATGTTTGACATAATGTTATTATATACGGTCAAACAAGCGCGTTGTCTGTGTGTCACCGTGAATGCGTACGCTTACGTCCAGCCGCTGTGCAGGGCGAACCTCGATATTCAGCGGTCGCCAGGCTCGGAACTGCTTCGAAATTATGACATGTCGTTATATTATATTGTTACTTACATACATGCTTTGGCGCGAGATTTTATGTCCGGAAGGGAATTTCGCCTTTGAATGTTTCACGGAAACGGTACGGACATCAGGAGATGGGTGCAGTGCTACCTTCCAAAATCATATGGAAATTACCTACACTGCCAATTTATCTCGCTGTCCATCTAACTTATATTGATTAGTATTATTACAAATTGACATTATCTATTCATTAGGAAAAATAGCCATTATAAATTCGTAATTTTATAAATTGATATTACTGTTAATTTTTATTATTAAAATTACTTATAATTAAATAATCTAATCATATTGATAATAAGTAAGCTTAGAATTACTATTTGTGCACATCCCACGGCTATACTGCTCGGAGTTCCATATGATGCATCAGTACCTAAAGAAAGGTTGCTTTGTCGATGATGTCAGTTCTGTATGTTATTATTGTAGCAAACGTTTTCCTCGATTTTTCACGCATTATTCGCTGGACGAGTTCGACACGTCTGTTTATGTGTCCCATTTACTGTGTGAGCTCACCGCACGCACGGCGCCATCACCGCCCCGGGCGACTGCGGCTCGACACTTACACAAACACATCAATACGCTCCATGTTTTTCAGGCCTAATCGCTTTTCTTGTTCTCGGAACGGAGATTGTTTAGCTTGCGCGCAGTACAAACAACTTTTAACATCGTTTGATTGCATCAATTAACCCTAATTCGTTCTGAACAACGTTCGTAGTAGAAAGAAACAACAATCCGTGCAAATTGGGATTGATCACTTCCTGCTGTAGTTTTGAGACAAAGGCATGGCTGGCCGCAATAGCTGATAAGCCCAATTTGCGAGTGGCGCGGGGTCGTCGCTCGCTCGACTTGGTGCAGGCCGCCGGGCTCCGCGCCTGCCTCCGTCTGATTGTTGAACTTGAGCCGCGCCACTCATCTGTCTGCACACGTCCTCCGTATAAGGTGCTGCTATTTACATTCATGTTTTGAAGTTCAAAACAAAACAAGTCTTACCCTCTTCGCTGATTACTTTGCTAAGTTAACTCTTCAAAATGAATTTTGTTTTATGAGTTTGTTTTACACAAAAACAGATGTTAGCTTGTAAAGTTTAATTGGCTAAAGAACAAACACAACAAAATGGTTCGCTTGTCGTTTTCTATTATAGCCGGGTCAGTTCTAGAAAGTACTGAGCGATGTATCTAGTTGATAGTATCGGTGCTATAAAGCAATCAATTGTAGGTTCTGCTAGTTCCCTCAATTAATGGCCGGTCTCGTGATCTGGCGCGCTCGTTACGTCTGTCGCCGAGCAGTGGTCGCGTAACCTTGAGATCGTCGACCGCTGGAACTCGACCATTGTGTTCACCCAGCTGGGTTCTATTGACAATGAAATATTAATTAATTACTCTTTTTGCGTCTATTATTATTTCATATAACGTTCATTAGAGAAGCATATTTTACCACATCATTTTCGCTCAGCAATTTTCCGCATGAAATGATAAACACGCGCTGAAACCGCCGTGCGGTTGATGGCTGATGGCTTAAATAATTAAAATGAATCGTTCACCGGCGGCGTGGCGTCGACAGGGTCTGTAAATATTTCGCTTAAACGTGGGCTTTAACGGCGAGTTCTGCGAGAGGCGCCGCCGCCGCCGGCCCGCTTGCCGGAGGCTGGGGTAGGTTGATTGCATTAAAGACGCCGACCTCCGGCCATTCACCCGCGTCTGGGTTCCGTACGACCTACTCTTGACAGGACACCATACTAACGTTACGTATGTTATGTAGTCTCATTAGCAATACTTGCTCGTGTTCCATTTCTTGCTCTATGTACTAAACTCTTCACTAGTAATCTGTTATGGTACACCCCCGTGGGAAATCCCACGGTGTGTAACATAATCGTTGATCGACGCATCATTAAACACTTTTAGGTTCTTACTCTATTTTTTCTTAGCCTATGCTTGACTGGCCTGTACGTAGAACTCCTAATAATAAACTTGATTCAATACAATCTAGATACGCAAACAAGTATATCGTTTATGACATCACAATTCTAGGGCTCTCGTAAATTGTACTCAATAAATTTTAGATAGGGAATAAATATAGGTACGATCAATCCAACATGATCAGCCTTTTTAGTTATCCCACGGCTGGGACACAGGCTTCCTCTCTGAGAGAGGGATTGGGCAGTAAGACCACCACACTAGCCTCGTGCGGGTTGGTAGATGTCACGTCTTCGAATTTTTAGTTCTAAGAGCGATCCATAAAAGTCACTGAATTATAATACAGACAGACTTCGTGGTAATGGTAAACACAGATTTGTTCAAAGTTACCTTGACAGATTCGGCAATACACTCACAGGAGTACGTTTCCTTGCTATTGTAGATGTCTAAAATTCAGCAGGCACATCATCTCTTTCTTAGTTGGCTTGGGCGTCAATATTTCCGCTTCGTTCGTTGTCTTCGATGAGCCGTCATTATATTATTAATATTGAATGTTGAGTGGTGCACGTACGTGGTGGTCCTTCCCCGCTTTCCACCGCAGCGCTCATTCAACGCGCGGCGGCGATCAATGGCCGATGCAGCCCTCATAATAAGCAGTAAGGTTCGCTTTGTATTTACATCACATCCATTATATCAATGAACAATATTGATAATAATTTCATTCATAAAATTAAATTAAGTTTATGTGTTGTATAATTAAACTGTGAATGTGCGTCCGCATAAACGAGGTTGACCACGGAAAACGAATTATCATTACGTCCATTACCCAATATACTTAAGTGCGACTGTGTAGAAAAGTATATCAACATTCGACCATAACAGGGAAATTAAATCGGCTTGTACCCACGGCGTATATCCTGTTGTGTACTATTCTGTAAACACTACAGTTGGACGAACTGCTGGCAACCCCGCCAAAACAAAGCCTAATTGTAATAGACAACGAAATCGAAAGCGCACACCCACTGAAATACGTTTAAGATAGCAGTAAGATAACCGAGGCAGTTTATAGACAAAGGAAAGGTCATGGATATAAAAAGAACGAGAAAAAATACAAGGAAAATTATAAATCATAAACACAAACAAGATAGAGGCCCTTTTTAATTAACTTGGTTGGTCTTGTAAGCTGCATTTAGGTACACAGATATAATAGAGATATAAAGTTAGCGTACAAGCAGTGGAGAGCTCCTATTAGTATAATGCCCTAGAGATGTTCATCCCTAGGCTTAACTCCTACAAACTAATCAGTGGAGCTGCTGTTCAGAATAGCACAGCGAGCTAGACACTGGAAAAGTAATAAGTTTTTCAGATGAAATCACAAGTCGGAGTAATGGAGCAAAAAAACTTAACGTAGCAAGAGTATTGTGTATTTTTCTGTGCAAAATAAAATAAATAATAACGAAGAAGGTTGAGTGTCTCCGGTTCATTCCAGACGCAGCCCGCAGCGGCGGCAGCGCGGAAAAACGTTTAAAGTGAGCGCCCTTTCTGTTTGCTCGCCACTAATTGTGTTTACGCTATCCTGGCCCGGGAGATCTGTTATGGTGTCACAGTACACTTTGTGACTATCACTTGGTCCTGTATCTACAGATAAGCCACACATCTCATTTACAACACCTTAATGCACACTTGCAGCAATATTTGTCGCGAATGGCTTATTAATCATTGTTCTATTTTTCCTTGTTGTTTTTGTGATTACGAGAGAAACTATTTTAAATGGTGATTGTTATGAGTATTTAATGAAGCTGATGTCCTCTTTTCATAAAATGATCCTGGGCTGGTAATTAATTCCATGCAATATTCCTTTTGAGGTCAGTTAGCTGTCGAAGTATCGACGGACTATTATTAGCGATATTTCTAATTCCATTGAAAGTGAACGATCATTATTTGTGTTAAGATCTAGATTGTCTGGGGTTCACTACACTTTATCTAGGAAATTTTCCCAATTTAGCTTAGATACTTATGTTGTTATGTCTGGGAACTAATCTAAATATTTGGGCAAGAAGCATCACTTCTCATCTATTTGCGGTTTCGCTATTTCAGTATTGATAAGGTACTTAACATGGCATAAAATTAAAATCAGGCAGAATTTTGTATACTATTTATATTTACCTTTTTTTTTGTATAATTACTTGATTCTGCCAGCGGTTTCGCTCGCGTGAAATCAGAAAATGATTCCAAAGGAACATAAACACTGTCGGGATACAAAAATACAAAATATCCTACATTCAGTTTCAGAACATGGCCAAAACTTGTGTCAAAATTCAACCAAATCTCATCAAACTGTGGCCTTTATAATATTAGTGTGATTTTGATTGTTTCATTATGTTCTATCTTCCGCCTGGTATACTTATACAGGATGCCCAAGTGCAGGCATATAACACTTGACTTAGATTTGAACAAAACTACATTTACTGTTTACCTTTAAATATCTCTTAGTTGAATATTTGTTTTGTTAATATTAAATGAAAGCAACAAGATTTATAAGTATTTATAAATCTTGTTGCTTTCATTTAATATTAGAACTCTAGAACGGTTGAATTGCAAGTGCAAAACAAACGGCAATCGCACAATCGTTAATGTCAAAAGCGGATTACTTACGTTTACGCTCCGCCGACGATGTTTACTCGACTGACTTCGCAGAATCGAAATACATTTTTCTCAATACATTGATTTTTTTGACGAACTAGGAAAAAAGCTGTGTATTTTCCTGTTCTGTGCTTAGGCAGTTCTGAGAAAATCAGAAAATAATTATTGGTAGGTACTACAGAGCTTTACCGTAGTCACGATGAAAATGGTTTCTTTTAATGGTTAAACAAATGCCTTCTTCTTACAAATTGCAATCCATGACGGAGATTCAGGTAAAAATAAAAAATAAGCTCGGTTCGATGTAATGACGAAAAATATGTGTGTTGTGGTGTCATTAGTGTAGTTGTCAACGACCGGCGGGTCAGGCGCTGACCTTGCGCTGTGGACAATGACTTCGTGGAGCCGCCCACCACCAGTAAGCACGCTGCCACTCCACGCCTTTGATGTTCCTCCCTCCTCATTTCCGGCACTCACAGTCGAATTAGCGCTTTTTACTTTCATATTACTTGATAACGTGCTCTGTTTCATAAACAACGTCGTTTGACTCTTTAATTTATTTGCAAATTATATTGGATTCGATTTTTCTTTTTACGAACATTTCATAAAACAAGCTCAATGTTTCTCTGATGAGAACATAATCATGTTTGTATTTTATTCAAAGGAATAATCATACGCTTTTTCCTTTATACAAAGAGTTCGTTACGGCGAAAACATGTATTTGATTGAAGTTATCATATCAAATGAACTAATAATATTTGTAAATGTTATTAAATTAATAGCCTTGAACAATAATGAGCATAATATTACAGTAGACTACGCATTATACTGTAGGCGGAAGTCGATAATTGGATTTAAGGGTCTGACATTGGCTCTGGGCGTTACGTTCCTCCGACACACGGCGCTCAAATGGACGGAACTGGTCTTCTGACCAGGGGACACGTGAGCACTAAGATTAACCTCAATATTGATACCGCTCGTGAACAATTTAATGCAGTTACTTAGTTACTCCATAAAATTTATTACAAAAATGCGTAAGGACAGTTTTAACTTTGCAAGGTCTTAGAAGATGATCTCAAAACATTTATGAAAAAGCTCAAAGCTAAGTCTGTTTGCGGTACTATTTACTGGTGGCATGTGGTGTCTGATCTTGGCGTGACATGTAGGCAGCACGTGGGTACGTCGGGATAATTAATACGAAGCTCTTCTGATGAATTGGATGAGCCAAGGACAAGTCTTTTGTGCGCGCAGCGTCTAGGGTCATGTCTTGGCGTTGCGAAATATTTGATTGATTTGATTTTTAAAGGCCGTTACTAAGAGAAGGTAAAACAAAAATAGAACTAATTTTAATTACACAAAATAGAAATGTTAAGTAGGCTACATCGCTTCTTGTACCATACATGTTAAAGAATTATCGTTTATTGACTATATCTACCAACTAAATGAACAAGAAACTGAATATATTGTGTAGGGTTTGCAGATCCACATTTTTTTATTTATGTAGCGAATTATTTGCACGACTCGGTTAAGGCTTCCTTGCTTGTGGTATAACCGTAATCCCTTGCATGTAATATGTACTTATTTATATAAGTAGCGGCGTTATTTACAGTGTTGTCATCGGCTTACAGTTCACCCCTTCAATTCACGCGGAAGTCGTAATAGATGACGATGGACTTGATAATATTTACTGGGATCCTGGTGTTCTTAAAATAAGAAAGGATGTAGACATTAGAGTCGTTAGAATTAATAAGTTAAATTAATGTAGCGGTCGGCTCGTAATATTGTGAGTCAAGCTCATCAGATCATTCACTAGGTTACTGGCATATTTCAAAGTCAATTTTCCTCAACTGATCGATAAGGGGAGTTTGGAAATACCATTGCATTAAAAAATATCACTTGAGATTGTTTTTTTCCTTAATCCTGTAGCTCTACGGAAAATAAGTACTAAAATGGACAGGCCATTCCAGACTAATGGCTGTCGTCGTGGCAAACAACACCTCGTGAATCAAACGCTTGAATTGTCACCAAAAATATAAAAACCAAGAATAAACATGTATTTTTACGACTAACATTTTCCTGAAAGAATTAGTATCTAAACATATTTTGAGTCATTTTATGAGATCTTCCAGTAGGAAATAACTCTGTGAGATGTGTGAAATTAAAGTGACAGGTGGGAACCCTGCCGCCCGCCCCGCACGTCCCTCACTATAAATAGACAATGACAAACTCAGCGCCAACAGATATTTTAGCCAAGCGTGGGATCCTCTGATTCATTTATAAATATCATTAATTTGTGCTGCAATCCAAAGTTTTATTTGACTACAAGCTATTCGTTATCGTGCGTTCACAACATTGCATTAGTTAGATTGATGAGTTCATTATGAAAATATCTTCTTCCTTAATGGAATCTTGGCTCATAGAAAACTTCTTGGCAGAAGCTGCAAAAAGAATAAAAGTTTTTCCCACACACACAATACCATAATAGTTAATTAAAAACAATTTTGTAAAATGGCTACGAAACCATCAGGATTCATGCATCCGTTGCAGTGCATCGGCGTCGCACCTGATTCGCCAGCGGCGCAAGGTCAAGCAAGGCCACTAGCGCGCACGCCGCTCCCTACCAACAGCCGACAGCCGCAAGTGAAAGGACACACATACGAAATGCCTCTTTCCACGAATTCGTTATTTCGCGGTTACATTCGCAAATATTGTAACAGCATCTCTTTTGTGCTGTTATCTCGTTTCACTTCCAGACTATACAGTTAAACGATCAGTTTTCTGTTGGATCATTTTTACGTAACTTGCTCCGGTCGTGTTAAGTAAGACAACATTACGACTCGAACCAATAGCCCGCTAAATCGATTTGCCCTACGGTTTTCGTGACAAGACTCAATAAGTTGTGTACGTTTTAATCAGTTCCGTTTGAGAGTTACGGCTTCAGGTTCAAAGGTGAATGCAGAAGTTTGTAAACACGGTTGTAAATAATCGTAGTTCAATTAAATAAACATTGATTCTATTAGGAAGTTTGTTTACGGTAATAATTTAATGTCATACTAGAGACATTTAGGCGTCGATAAATAGCCGCAGGCATTTGTTCAACATGTTGATTATAATTAAGCTTAGTGATGACATTTCGGGTAATTTTCGTAAGTCCCGTGTAGTCTTCTAAATTATTGTTGAGCTTAAATATCCGATTTTTAATATATTGGATCAAATTCATTTGCTGAAACATCATGTTTTGGACCTGAGTAAAGGTTTCAATCAAATTCACAATCATCTATCAAAGATGACATAGTAAACGGTAAAGAAAATCCGGGAATCACCTCAGTGGTGTGGAAATTTGGCATATCGCCTCGTCTCGCTACGTAGGCGGACCAAAACACACGGCTAGATGAGATGGTGATATCAGAGCACAGTCATCTGTTTACATGGACGACGTCATCCTTTATAACTGCTGCTAATAAACGTGCAATTGTTGGAATTCTCTTGTGATTGGATTATGAATTATAATTGTGTTAGCCAGTGTTAAAGTTAATTAATATCGTTTCTGGCTATTAACTCTGGTACGTGCGCATCAAACACTGTAAATTAGACTATAAGGTCATTCTATAAAACGAAATCTATAAATCAAAGAAAATAAAAGGCTCATTATTTATATTTGATTGGACAGTTAGAAGTTTTATTCGTCATGTAATGGCATTCTTTGATTTGAAATGCAAACGATTCTGCTAACAACTTGTTACATCTGCATTGCAACTGACTGCTGCTAATTTAATTCCTTAGTTACGACGTTAACTGCTTTACGTCATTGTTTTATTCTAAATCGGTTTTGTTCGTGTTTTTATCTTCTTTTTTAATTAAGTTTTCTTTTATTCTTTGTTGTATACAAATACTATGTCTCTAAAACCCATTTGCTTTATAGAAATATATGTTTGTTGTATTAAATATATGTTTTTATGTACCTGCCATGTTCTCTCTAATACCCTTGATTGACTGTAAGGGTTTTTTTTTTTTATTTTTTTTTTGTGGTAGGTGAAAATCATCCAATGACGAAACCCGCTCTTGGGCGGAGCGGGAGACCAGTGTCAGACTCTTACTGACTAAAAAACCTACCCCGTACCTTCCTTGCCTTATTTCTGGAGTCGAGGTTACAATTTTCACATACCCTCTAGGCTCCAGGAGGCTTCGACCCTGAAGGGCCCCTGCAGTTTGCTGACAACTCCTTGAGGCGCGCGGGAACGGTGCGCGCCGTTGACGACTTGGACTCGGTCTTACCAGACGATCGGACGGCGAGCTACCCATTGCTCACCGTCCGCGAGCCAGTGTCTACGGTGGCCGGATATCGGCAGGATCGCGGCGGCGACGGCTACGGCGAGTACGCCGTTGCCTTTGCCTTATGCGGTCGGCCTCCTCCTTTACGAGCATTACTGCTTCGCAGAAGGAGGCGACCGCCTGCCATTCCTCTTCGCTGCGGCCATTCCTCTTCGCTGCGGTGACTGTAAGGGTACAGAATGCTTTAGGCATTGAGTCCGCGTATGTAGCTTCTTCGTTTTGCATGCTAGTGATGTAACGATTGTTAGATTTTCTACATTCGCAAAAGCGAATATTCAAATTCAATATTCGCGAATGCGAATAAAAATTTGGACTAAACCAGATACAGTTAAACTGAACATAACAAGAGCTGTAACAAACAATCAGACCGAAGCTTATCACGTTAAATTCATTCGAAAATATTTATTAGGTTTTGAGGTTGGCATGTTGTTTCACAATTAAATATAATTATATTAATAACACTGTAAATCTGTTATTTATGCAAGTTGTGTGATGAAACATTAAAGTAAATATAAAATTGTAAAATCATATCAGTTGTAATGTCATTCTATATCCATTCAATCATTATAATGATTAAAAAATTAAACGATTCTGACAAACAAAATGACGATAATATATATATTATCGTCATTTTGTTTGTCAGAATCGTTCGCCAAACATTCGCATGCTTCTTGCATTCGCAAAAAATGTGCGAATATTCACCATAGCGAATGCGTTATATCACTATTACATACATCTTTAATAAATAAAATTTAAGAAGAGTTTGTTTAAGAGAAAAAAGGAAGAGTTTTTGAATTCACCTTTGCGTATGGCAAAGGCGAGCATATTTATACAATACTTCTAGAAACAAATACTTAGTTTGGTTTACATAGTCATCATGATAGCCACTCAGTTGTTGTAGTAGTAGCGCGGTGTCTGTATTGTTGTGCCAGTTCGCAATACATTCGGACTTCCATTGACATGGCGTGGCCACACGTGATCGGAAGCGCGACGGGTGCTGGCTCGGAGCCACATCCTCGCTGACACTGACATCACTGCAACACGCGTCACACGCTATCCGGGCTTGCACTGTGATGGTGCGTGTGAAACATGCTTGAACAATGCATTAGCTCTCCGTCAAGACAGCGGCCCGCGGTGCTCAACACAAATCGTGTTACACAAACTCCTTAACGTTAACTTTGTTATAGTTTTTAACACGATGTAAATTAATCGGTGTTGTATTCATTACTCATCTCCTGTTGCTGGTCTGCAGATCAAATATTATTGTATTGAGCTCAACTTGCTGTCACACTAACCATTTCGTTAGTTTACACAAGCAATTTCCTGAGATTATAATATATGAAACATATCATTTGTTGCTAAAATATTTCAAGCGATTCTAAATAACATTCCCACCCGTAGTCGCTTCTACAAGCAAAACTTTAAATGAGCGAGTGAAATACCGGTTCAGATGAACCAGCACCGAGCTCGTCTGGAAAATATTGGCTGAGCCATAAACCGAACCGTTCCCGAGCCGGCAGTTAATCATGATTTACTCTAGCACAATACAATATAATTTGGAGCGGTAATAAGGAAGGCCAGGCTTCGTTGCATCAGACTTTAAACAAGACGCCAAGTTAAACTAAATTATGTAGTCCAAAAAATAACGTTGCCTTTTGATCCGCCTCTGCAGTCTTTAAATGGAATATCCGGCAATGCAGATCTCGGAATAGCATAATGGATGCCTTGAGGCGATTCAGCAGTATTGGAAGTTTGAGACAAGATGGCGCCAGAACGACCAGACCGTTTTAGACGAAGTACAGTTCCAAAGTAAGGATTTAGAGAAGTACACTTCTTGCAAAACGAAGTGTGACTGTGTTGGTGATATAGACGTAGAGTTGCGTTTGCAACTGTGCAGTGTATTTCACTTGGTAAAAAGAGCTGCAGTACATTTTTGCCGGTTCACAGTTCGTATCCGCATATGTACGCATCATCCGATGGCTAATAAAGCAACACAGCGCATCCTGTGCCTGCGCAACGCTTCCTCGCGACTGGTGGGGCTTCGACCCCATTCCTATCTACACTGGCACCTACTGTTTGTTGACGGTCGGTAGCTGCAAGCTATCCTTGTGTCGCGAACTCGCTCGTTTGTTGATACTACTCGTTTAATTGTTGTTGCGGATTCTGTTCGGGAACGGGTGTTGTTTGGTTTCGGCGCGAATGGCTTACTTTCAGTAATGCATTTTGTTTTCAGTGGGTACGTGTTGTTTCTAAAGTTCGAATGGTAACAAACAAAACAAACGGAAAATATTTGGAATAGTACTTATTGTTAACTCGACTAAGTGTAACGTAAATACAAGCCCACGAACAAATGATTGAATAGTTGTCCCGCTAGCGTCCCGTGGCATGCGCCGCGGTGCCGTCGCAGCCAGTGTCAAACATTCCCCGCATTGATTGACATTCGATTAAGCCGGCTGCGTAGGCGTGAACATTACGCGAACTGCGCTATTCCTGGATGTGATCGTCCGCTCATGTCGCGGGAAATGGAAACCGAAATACCTACCGTAATGATCTATAGCCTATTAACGTTCTATTTTGCATTCAATTAAGCACGCATTCATGGCATAACTTTGTGTTGTGTGATGTTTGAAAATGGTCACGCAATATCCTGATTTATATTGTCCTAAATTCCAGATTTCATATTGTAGAGTTTGGAATAGGAACATGTATTAATATTAAAGTTGCAATATGTATAGTTTTATACGTTCTGCTGATATTATTCTCCGTTTCAATAGTTGACAAGGCCGATGTATACTGGGGTGCTCTGAGAAGCGTGTCTAAATGCAAGCACGTCGTAACGGTGACAATGCTGTGCGCTGTGGTGGCGATGTCGTAGAAGCTAGCCAAGTGGAAATGGCGCTCGGAGCGGATCAGGCGCGAAGAACTGTTCCGCTCCTATTGAATATATTTACGAATAGGTATATATTCAACTGAGTTGCCTTCGTTTGAAATAGTATATTTGATAACTGTTATCCTAATAAAACATAAAGACGAATTTGGCCAGGGGATTAGATAAATTACGATAATTATGTAAACTATAGATGGACTACTTCGAAACAAATAAAGTTTCATGTACTCACACTAAAATATTGGACGTATTTATAAAGATTATCGATATTTTGATTTGATCACAGTTATGTTTTGCATCTGTTATATTTGTAATTAGAACAAATAGTACCATTTATTACAGTATCAGTGGTTTACGCCCCTCGCTGGTCTGACTCACGTACATTTTGTACTGGCTACTTTCGAGAAGCTCTTGCCCGGTATTCATTTCGATGTTCGACCCTATTTATTATTTAGGGACCGAATAAAGCTTAACTGTTAGGTACTAGTCACTAGGTCGCTTACTCATTTCTAATTCTGTTTTGGGGTCTCATAAGTCTTTTTCTTACGAATATACGATGAAAGCGATTTTCCGTAGCATGTAGCTATATACAGTCTATGGTAGTAATAGTTGTGCGTGATGTGTATGTCTCTGCTCACCCAACAACGTTCATACCTCGCCGGTTCACTGCGCTGTGCTCGTAAAAGAGGATAGCAGTAGCAGAGCAATTTAAACCCTCGTATATTGCTCGTTCCGCAACGACGACCCGCGCCGAGCTTTTATTTTACACCTTTTGTGGAACCTGCACCTAAACGATCTCAACGCAACCTAAACCGCAACGATGTGGAATGCTGCCTACACAGGAAGACGACGACAATGATTTCTTTTAACCTGGACACATCCTTAACTGCATTTAAGGCCAGGTTCTAGTCTTTTGTCATTTTCCAGTTAAATCTTCTGAAATTCACATCGGAAAATGTCATATAGGTTATTTAATTGTTTTTGTAACAGCTATTATAGTTTACTGACCACCTAGTAACCGTAATGAAACATAGCGTGCTTAATTTCGTAACACCTTCAACCTAAATCACACGGACACTATTTATACGACAAATTAGTTATTCTAGTCGACCCTTGTCCTTCGCCGAGCATCAGCGGAGGATTACGATGATCCTCGTGACTGTCATGCCGGTGACGTCACGGACGGCAGGGTGGCTTCAACGTCACTCATTCATAATACGGTTACCGAGCTGTTTTGAGACGACACTTCTATAAGTAGCGTGAGAATCACTGAAGGAAAACTTTTGAAAATAATGAATCCTTTAATTGTAACCACAAAATGTCGAAATGAAGAAGATCTTCTTTTCTTTCTTGTGCACGACGGATAAGAATCTCTTCTCTGTTACCTTCTTGCTACTTAGACTACATGGGTGTAGTAATAATTTGAGATAAAGACAATTTATCGCCACCAACATCGACTTCAGTGTCGCGTATTTATTTTTAAGGTTTCTAAAAATGTTTGTTTAAAAAATGAGCACAATTATCTAGAATTCTTTGTTCAACCACAATACCTATAAATCCCTTTATGCTTATGTCATGCAAGAATTCAGGCCATGACTTAATGGCACAGATGACTTACTCATTACTGACTATCACTAGCACTGTCTACCACAAACCACTGAGGCCCCATTGTGTTATAGGCATTTGTTTTGTTCAATTGCTCGGCTAGGATTAACTCGAATGGCGTTATTTGTTCCCCTACCTCTCCATGGCTGGCTCCAAGCGAAAGCAAAGCGTATCATAACAGTTGTTTACGTCTCACAAGTTGTAAACATGTGCTTGAGCAAGTGACTACAGTTCCATGACCATAATAGTTTCACTTGAAGTAACACTCATGTGCTTTACCGTTCGCAGTTCTATTAACCTCATACACTACTTTATCCAAGTTAATCTAGGGAGTTCTTCAACGAACTTGCAATACTTGCTCTTATGAACCGTGAAAATCTTGTATCTTGAAAGCTGCTTGGGTTAATCCCAAAACAAGTTTAGCTGACGCTAGGTCGTGTGATTGGCCAGGCCGGCTGATTGCAGGCAGTGTCCAGTGTCGTGTGGCCGCCATCTGCCGACACCGGACACCCGGATCTGCGCCTCTACAATTAGATACAATGCACGCGAAACGAACGTGGCGCTACATATTGGGATGATTCCTAAACGCACCTATAACAAATAGGTACGTCCGTCTGGACGTATAGGAACTTTTGTGGTGTCACCTGAATGCGATGCTCACAGTCAGTTCCGAAGAAGTTTAAAATAAAATGGGATACTCTTCGGAAAGAGCACACCCAAGCCTGCTAGGAGAATAATAGAGAGTAGTACCCGTAGTACCAATCTTATTACAAAACAATATATCTCTGTAACATATTCTTGTTTCCTTCAAATATTCCTAGTTTATGATGGTTAGACGTTCGGCTCGCATCACCTCATAAAGCACGGCAGCGCGGTGCGCCTCGTAAACTGGAGGAATGGGGGCGCCTGTTGCAACGCGCACGTCTTCTCTACTAGCGCTTTGTGTACGCTCCTCCTTTACGCTTGTTATTTCGTTCATACCATATAATAATATATTTCTTTCAACATTATTTTAATGCTTCACCTTCATTAGAATTATGTCTATGATGAATGAGTTTATTCTCAAAGTTTATAAGTGCTCTTTGGATAAGTGATTCAAGACAGTTACACGTACTGTTGTACAACATTGAACATGAACTTCATCTATTCTAGTGTTACTTCGAACGATTGAGGGCAAAATATGGTAGAGCTAAATAAAAACATTTTCTTTTATTATTTTGTCTAAACTTAGGCTCAAATCTAGATTGCACCAGAGCAAACCCGCACAGTTTCCTAGCCGCGGGTTCGCACACCCACTTCTATTTTGGTCAATCTTCCACTTAAACCGTTTAAAACGCCGCTGCAGTAATTTTGCGCGTAACATTCCTTCCTGAAAGCACTCGATGCAGACCATTAACCCGGTAAAGTATTAATGTATGCGCAGTAAAGTTGAGCGGCCGTCGTCGGCGCCGTCCATCACGCAGCACTCTCACGCATGACGCCGTTACAATGTCACCGCGCTCTTTACTGTCAGTTTTATTTGCAGTAATGCGCATGCGACGCCACATAATACTACATTATTAACAATTCGTCCAATAAGAACCGCCACTAATACAGTTTTCGCCGACGTTCGCTCCTGGAGCGTGAAGTTTCACTAATTAACATTGTCTAAATGTACAGCTCGTGGGTATTAGCTACCTAATATTATTAATTCCTTATTGCTTCACTAATGTTGTGTTAACAGCAATTTTTTAGTTTAGATATCACGCTTTTTGGTTTCACAAAAACATCAGCTTTATTGTTAAACGCTGCAATAAACAATACAATATTAAACAGCAGCCAACCCTCAGCGTTAATGAATACGTCGTCCTGTCGTCGTTAAAGTTGTGATCATGTACATTATTACATTATGGTTCATCCAAGTGCATTCACACATCTGGCAAGCGCTGCAGACATCTGTGTGATCAACTTGCTCGCCACAACGTCTGTGAATATCACAACAGACGCCGACCAAGCGCGTACTCTTGCTAAACGCATCATATCATCACATTATTTACTATTCATTTATTTACTTGTGAAACTGTAAGCTAATCGCGGCGTTTCTTAACCCGAGCGACGATTGACGCAAACACTGGACATAAGTTGGACATACAATTCATTAGCATTTTGACTTAAAATCGACATTCTTGATAGTTTCGTGTAATAATTATGTGTTAATCTTAGCCTAGTTAATGAAGTTAATCGAAAGTGCTGTTCTCGGAATCCAATAAACTTTCATGTTTTGTGAATCACGGTTAGAGTTGCCAATTTTTATTACAAGAAACAGAGTACATATATCTGATTTTAAAGAAGGTAAATAAAACAGGACTTTTAAAATAGAGTTTTTTTTTAAAAAATAGCCCTAAATATCCCACTGCTGGGCCTCCCCCAAGTCATTTAAACCTTCTACTGCGTCGTCTCGAATTCGTCGTCTCGGCTTCAGGCTTTCGTCACTGGGCCAGCGCTGCGCTCAAGGCTGTTTTACACGTAAATATCGGTTAACATGACGGACGCGAAATGGAAGTCAGATGAAAACTTAAGTAGAAAAAAAGGTTCAAGCTTACTACCGCACCAAATTTTAATATTAACCGTGAATGCGTAACAGACACTTTCACGTTTATAATATTACTTAGCTATCAAATGGAATATGTGTCGTCGTATTGGATTCAATACAAGATAAAACAAATTTCCGCAATGTGCATGGCTAGCAATCTAATTTCCTCACTGGAAAGGCCGGCCAACTATCACAATCTTTATGATGAGGTTTCATTAATTAGAGGCCTTGACAAACATAATATTTCACTATCTTAATAATATTCTTATTGAGTAATTCGTTATACGTATCTGCATAATATTTTACTTAACGGAAAGGCCTTTGTAAATACAATTTTCCTAAAGCGATTATTCAGGCTGATGTTTCAAAGGAGGTCATTGCTCCTCCCAAGGGCTCGATAAACAGTAGCAGTAACCGTAGCCTCCCGTATATTATATCTAACAACATGTACATAAAGAGGCACAGTACATGAGTGGTTAACTAAAAGAAGGTTATAATTGCTAATGATTAATTAGCGGTCAGGTGTGGTGTCCGAGCCGCCGGCCATGACGCCTGGCATTCGTAGCGCTAGGGCCAGCGCGCCGGCCGTGAAGATACGTATCGGCCACCTTGCACCAACATCATTACGGCACGGTCAAAAAACCTTTAAAAACGAAACAACCGAGGGAAACGATTCGGTTTAGGTACTTTTCCAAGCTCATACTCAAAGCATGGGTAAGTAACGGTAAACAAATATGGAAAATAATTAAAATATCTTCATCCACAACGAAATTATTAAAACGAATAAGAAAAGAAATGGTTTTTAACGTCACAGGTGACATCCGCATGGCTGCCATAGCAAGCGACGAGAGCGACAGATAATATTTGTTTAAAATTGTTATAATTATCTCGTTGGTTTTTCTATTAATTTGGATATAGTTTTCACAACGCATTTTTTGACAGTTGAAGCTTTTCTGCTTGCTCCGAAAGTTTGTTATGATTTTAAATGTTGTTTTATGTTTGTAAAGAACATTCAAACGAAAAACTACATGGACACTCCAATGTACATAAAGAAGCCAGTAGCAAATTTGATTATCGTGTTCTATGGCCATGGTATTGAACAGATACCGTCGAGGGCCACGTGAGCTAACCATGACCCTAACTACCTTATCTTACATAACTCACGTGTTACTGCACTTGTTACATTTAATCTACAAGTGGTCCTTCTGGTCCTTCATTATTTTGCTTTTCAATAAATTTGCCACGGTTTCGAATGAATCTAAATAGATCTCACTATAATGGTCTGCGCACAGATATAAGATCATCTGCGTTTCTCGTCTAAAATCCTCAACCTTGAGACAAGTTTCGAGAATGTTAATGGATCTAACTCTAATGTAAACAATGGTGTAACAGCATTAATTACTGCGGATGGGTAACGGTGGTGTCTTTCTTCGCATCGCAGCGATCGAGAATTCTAGATAGATTGTATTCACTTAGCAGAAATGGTATTAATCTCGATAAGAGAAGGAGCGCCCTAGGAGCGGAGCTTCGGTTCGGGGAATTGGCTCATAAACATGAGCTAACTAACCGCAACGTTAGTTAGGTGAGCCGCTCTGTGCACATTCATTAACGACGGTGACATAACAGTCTCTAATGTAAGAACTGAAAACAAGTTTGGCTTAGAATATGCATTCGAAAATAATTAAGAAGAATTGTTGACCGTAACTGAAAGTCTGTTGTACACGTTTACGCGTGACGTGCCATCACGAAACTCACTTTGTCCTGATGCGATAAAACCTCCGTGTACCTGAAGGGCAAAGCTCCCGAAAACTCTGAAAAGTTAACGAAATAAAATTCCCATTATCTTAAGTATGGGCTGTATTATCACAAGGGCCATTAGCGGGCGGAAGTGGCCCCGTCCGGCACGCGAACATTCTCATTACTATTTAGGTACGTCGGTGACCGCCGGAATTGGGACGCCACTATGTGGGACACCACCATACGTAGGTCAGGTTAACTTTGTGTTTATGATTGTATTTCAATTATTTGGACTACATACCGTTACTTGCCTGGCCTTTAGGTGTTCTTGATAATCAACCGGTTTATTATTTAATCTGTTCTATTTTAGTCGGGACGATAATTTGGTTCGGTCTTTTAATTTGATTGCTTTAGCAGAACTCTTGTGATTTCTTTGACAATATTCTAGCGGCACAAATATGAGGCGTTATGAAGTTTCAGCAAACCTTATTTGACGTCACGTCACTTGGCACATTTGTCGTAAACCACAGACTGTTCGACTCGCAGGTTTATCGCGTGGTCTGATGCTTACGTCGAGACATGTGGACGATAAATTGTACACAGCTTCGTTTATATGGCGGAGCGATCCACTTACTGTCAGAGTTCGTTCTCAGGCCGATGTGTTTGTTACGTTACGCTGTACTTCCATTAGATCGATATTTATTTAGGCAGAAGTTCAGAAGCGTGCGTGTTCGAGGTTATACACACGATTATTCATTATAGACCTATGATATCCAACACGTATGGCTAACACACGATGTTAGTGATACCGGCAGGTAAACAACGACCGTAAGGTGCTTTTTGAACTGTATTTTTTTTTTTGTAAGTACTATTCAATTAACCTTAATAGTTGTTCCACATGCTATGTGTGTTCCGAAGTGTCGCAGTGGTCATTAGCAGCAGGTCGCGGCGGAGCTGGGCCGTTAGTTCCACACCGAGCTGTGAGTGCATCTCACTTGACTGCACTGATGCTCGCCACTGCTGCCGAGCACTAACTTGTACGCTTCACAACTACTATAACGATTTGATGGCGTTGCGTTAAGAGCTTTACTTCGTCCATTATCTTTATCCTCCACCTAGTAAGATTGGTAAAGTTTTTCTAGTAAAGTTTGGTAAATGTTAGTAGTTCGGAACTGGTTACGGCCTGTCCATAGCGTTAGGCTAAAGATAAGGTCACTTCCTCTATTGTAACGGTTTAGTCGTGAGATAAGCTTCGATTCGGTTATTAACTTGGTGTTAATCTAGTAGGAAGAAGGATTACAAGAACTTCTTTTTTGATATTTCCAAGTTGTATGTCTTCTTCATGCATTGTATTACATAATGCGTCTGTTACAGCAAATAAAATGTTATTGTGGGATGCTGCAGTTGCTCAACGTTGCAGAACGCGCCATGTGCGATGGTATCTCACTGTAGTAAAAGTTAATACGCTGTTAAATAGCGTGTTTACGGTAGACGGTGCTATAAATCAATGATTTGAAGAGCCGTTACACATGTGTGATGCTTACAATAAGCCACTAGCAGCTTCTTAGAACTTGCCTGTAATGTAATCAATGCAGAAAGCTTTGTACACGAAATCGGTAATTTCGTAATCAAAGTTGATCGTAATCAAAAATCGGGGGTTTGATCAAACTAATGTTTAAACTATTTGATTGAACTTAATAAGGGCAGATAGTATGGCAGTGGCCGTTACAGCGAAGTACAACTGAATGGCACGAGTAGCCGGGCTTCCGTATCGAATTGACGCCGTCGCACTGTGCACTGTGTCACTGTGGGCCAGAGGAAATGCTCGCTGGAAATTAGGTGACGCCGTCAATCTGAGAATTTGGGATCGAAATGAAGTTTATACATAGTAGCGCTACGGAGAATATTGAACGGTCTTTGACAGCATTTTAAACGAAATCAGAATTACATTGCTTTTGAAGTAATGGATGCATTTGAAACCCTTGATTACCTCATATACTGACGTATTGTACGCGGAATGGCAGTGGTTGCTATGGTTACGCGCAGCTCCCGCTGTTCCTCATTTCTATTGAGACCCGTAAATCTGCTACTGTGCATTAAAGCTCATTACTTAGATGCCGCGAATAATAGTTTGTGTTTCATAATTGATGTGATTGTTTGTTTGTCTGCAGAGAGGAGGTGCGGAACCACGCGGTGCGGTGGAACGCGCAGTTCTCGTTCGTGTGCAAGATGTGCGCCAACGCCAGCACCGGCGTGCTGGAGCCGGCGCTCATGAGGGTGTCCGTGCGCAAGGAGTGCAAAGGTAACAAACACGTGACCAGCCGCCAACGGACCTACCGTCATTGTCCTTAGAAATTGTTTTCCTGATGTTGACGATGGAAATGGTGCTCATAGAGATATTTTTAGATTATCCCTTTATTCCAAAGAATCGTCAACGTGTAACCAGTTTATTTTAACGTGTTGTTTAGCATTAAACGATAATAGTCGCATTATTTACCATTGGTTTATCTAATCTCAGAAATCTCAAAAATCTCAGAAACTATAACACTTAAAATTTGGCAGATAGCTTCCTTACCTGTGGTGGTTTGTGTTGTAGACGTCCGCTCAGAACACATTTTACGAAACTCCACCCCTAGAATGGTTAGACGATTTTCACGCGAGCGAAAATCGCGAGAGCGAGAGAGAGCGAAAGTCGCTGGCAGAATTAGTCTGATATAAATCTAAACAGTATATCCCCAATCACAGAAGAAATCCCTCATTATTGCTGAAAACACATTGAGCGCTGGTTTTAATTATCATTAATGGGACACACATAAAATAAAGAGAACCTTTGTTAATGTTAATGAAGTCCACGCGGCTATCTGTGCCCGCAGCCCTGAATTAATAACACGCCGCCCACGTCACTCTCAAACGCTGACAAAACTATGTACAAATATTTGGCTAAATCATTCCAACCGAGTCGAGCTCCCTTTGACCCGTTTAAATGTTTTGATGTAAACTTTGCCGTGGGAATATTGAACATTCAGAGCGAGCGTTCGGTAACGTCCATACATTAGCAACTCGGACGGGCGGTAAAGTCCGGACGCAGACTCAAACGCTCGCGTTATAACGAAGTGAAGTCGCGAAGTATTTGATGAAGCCGGCGCGCGCGTATAATGCAGTCGCAGCGGACTCACTTCTAACTTAGATAAATCATAAATGTTTCAACTTGTTCGCCTTTCAGTTTCACATTGCGTTCAGAAATAACTTTACACAAGTTGCTGTTCTGTGCGGGATCAAAGCTACGTTTTTACATTTTTTAGCTCTTTAACTGTAATGTGAATTCTTTGTTTATTATTTGTACACTAAAGGTGTTTTGGTACATTATTTTACAAATAATAGAGGAATATAAGAACAGTTGAAAATGAATAGTTGCAATTTCAAAGGCAGAAATCCCTAGCGATGCTGTCTCTGGTAACGGCAGAGGTTAAGGTCTGGCGCTTGTTTTCCAGGCGGCAGGTCATACCAGAAGCTGGGCTTCTGCGACGTGAACCTGGCGGAGCTGGCGGGCGCGGGCGAGACCACGCGGCGCTGCCTGCTGGAGGGCTACGACCCGCGCCGGCGACAGGACAACTCCGTGCTGCGCGTGCGCATCAAGATGAACATGATCTCCGGAGACCCGCTCTTCAAAGTGTACGTTGCTAATATGCTAGACGCTAATTTACCTACGTAAGGTTCACAATAGTAGATAATTATGCTGGTGGGTGCAATATGTCCCGGTTTTCATTTGTTGTCTCTGACAACTTGAAAGTCTGACCACAGGTTTCTATTTTAATAAATATAAAAATTAGATAAATAATAAAAATACGAAGTGACCCGAACAGTTACCACACCGGTTCACCGTTTACTGGGCTTTAAAAACTCAGATATAAAAATAGTCTATCTGTATATACTGGACAATGAACATCCAGTCCAATCGAGTCAGCCTCATCAGGCTGAACTAGAAGACAGATGGGAAAAGACGATGTTTTTGTTGGTACTCTCTTGCGATTAGTATTCGCTACAATGTATGTTGGGCTGGTGTCTGCAACTCCACCTCCAACTTGGTTTCTGGTGGTAGTTTGTAGATGCTATAGCGTGCGGCATATGGTTGGTTGCAGGCCGGAGCGCAAGCAGGAGGCGCCGGACGGCATGGCGGGCGGCGACAGCGGCTCGGAGAGCGTGGCCGGCGCCGCGCCCGACGACGACTGCGCCTCCTCCACCGCCTCCTCGGGCTTCGGCTCGCTCACCAAGAAGAAGAACTATGGTATGTCCAACCAGAGATAACAACTGTCGTAAGGACCGTCAAGGCTATGGACTATGTAATGAGGGTGTTCAGGAAAATTCGCATCAACCACCATATGACGCCACTAAGGCCCAACCAAGCCGCTCACAAATGCAAGACGTGAATCTTGCATTTGTGAGCGGCAGTGGCGCGCCTTAGTTCAGATGTATCAAAATGTTTGAGGCATGCCACTAGACGCCGCTCATCGCGTCCCGTGCCTGCTTACCTCGCCCGAGCCGCTAAGACCAAAGATGGATAATGGGCGGTTTGCCGAGAGGTCTTTTACTTTAAAAATGTATAGATGATGTTGGCGTGTAATGTTTGACGTTGATATTGATATCTAACTAATGTCATTAACATATGCAGGGGTAGGGTCGCAGCCTACTGGGATCCAGGGTCTGCTTCTGAAAGGATGAGGCCTCGGTGGGGTAGGCAATGAAAGAACAGGAGTGGGTTAGTAGTCAGTAAAAGTCTGACACTTACCGCTTTGCCCAAGGGCGGAAGATGTAATTGGATAATTTTCCCTCATGATAAAATGTTATTGATATAGGCACTTTGAGAGGAGCCTGAATGTCAGGGCTCAATGCTGCCGCCTCTTGACAATTCAAAAGGGGGTGAAATAATTTATCCTACCTTAATATTATGAATGTGTTAGTAACTCGGTCAGTTGTTCTTTCATGGTGAATGTACTGGACTGAATTTGTTACGGAGTTAGTCTGAAACTCAAAAAACGACATAATGTTATTTTTGTCTGACTGAAGGAATTATTCGCCGCTATTTTGAATTTACCAACTCGCACTGGGCCCGCGTGGTGGATTATGGCCCATTCCCTCTCCTAGAGAGGAGGCCTGTGTCCCAGCAGTGGGAACATTAAAAAGGCTGATGATGATGATGATGGTGATTTTGAATTTACATTTTCAAAATAGCTTTAAAGTTTTAGTTAATATTGGTAGAATAGCTTATTAATGAAAATGAACCGATGAGACAACCCAATCACAATCTAATATAGTAACAATGTATCTATGTATGTTAATTGAGTGTTTATTGCAGAGGGCAGCGTCTCGCAGCCGCTGTCGTTGATGCCCTCGTCGGAGCTGCCCACTCCTGACGGCGACGACTCTCCCCTGGGCACCTCGGCGCCCGACCACCCTGGTGAGTGACTTTCCTTTATACAACGTGTACAAATTAACCATATACATCAAGAAGCGATGAAGAATACAGGTTGAATAAAATCTCTACACGAAGTTTCAGCTCCAAAATGAATTTTTCAAAAAAATTATACCAAATTCTTGATTTCAAATCATAACAAACGTGTCACAATACTACGTGGGTCAATAACATTCCACGACACTCGCTAATATTACGAAACATTCTGTAAATCTGAGCGCCTAGTACCTGGCTACCTAATTTAGCGCTTCATGATATATGTGATTATTTTGTTACACGTTTTATAAATCAGAAATACGTCACCAGGCACGAATACAGTTGTTTAGTTCGCAACTGAATGTTTTAGCAACAAATACAAATAACTTTACATCATGATAGCATTGCCCTTCAGTAAGATACACCCACATTATACCTACCAAGCCAGTTATGAACAGACAGAAATTCCGATTCCGGTTTGCTACTGATAACATATCCAATAAAAAATATTATTTGGAAGAGTTAAAAATAAAGTTAACATATTTTTCATTTAAGCTAGCACGTGGACTTAAAAAACGTCAGAAGTTAGTGCACGATTCCAATTTGTAGTTTCCTCTGAACTTCTTCAAACGTCAAAAAACATTTGGGTAGCACTACAAAAAAAAAAAATCTTACTAATCTTACTAATATTATAAATGCGAAAGTTACGATGTTTGGATGTTTGTTACTCAATCACGCCAAGACGGCTGGACGAATCTGGATGAAATTTGGCACAGGCATAGGATACACTCCGGAATAGGACATAGGCTACTTTTTATCCCAGAAACCCCAACCCCAATACCACGCGGGCGAAGCCGCGGGCAAAAGCTAGTAGTTACATATAATTTAACAATATTATTATACGTTACTTTTACTGCAGTCAGTTAAAAACCCAAAAAATTTAGTACATTAACGCGTTTGTTTCGTTCCAGGTCTAACGATGAGCGCGGCGGTGGGCGGCGGCACGGGCTCGCTGGGCGCCGCCGTGCCCGCCTCGTGCGCCTCCTGCATGCAGCAGCAGCAGCACACGCACTCGCGGAACTCCTCCAACACCTCCGGGGACATGAGCAGCAAGGTAGGAACATAGGACGGGGCTCAAACGCTCGTGCACAAACCGCACGAAGCCAGTCGTAGTCGTGTAGAGAGAGAAATTTATGTATTATAATGTCGCAAAACGGTTGCAACGCACCACTTTTGTATGGGCCGCATAAAATAGTTTCCGCCTTTAGACAGCTTGCTTTAAAACAGAAAACTCAAACAAATGCTTAAACAAAATTGGTTAAAGCACACAAATAAATAATAATAAAGAAAATACATTTAGTCTTAACTTTGTTGTTAAGGTTATACGGTAGAAATTTACAACATAATCAATATGTGGATTGTACTTAAATTACATTTCTGACAAGATATTTTAAAATACCTGCATTTTCCGAAAAATACAAATTAGTGTAAGCTACGACAAGCAGTTAGTAAGTGAGGATGTTGCGTGTTGCAGGCGTCGGGCTACGGCAGCTCGTCGGCGGCGTCGGCGCACTCGCGCCAGAGCTCGGAGGGCGACTCGGCCGGCGACTCGGGCCGCCCGCACCACAACAGGTACGCGCTGCGTCGGTGCTGGGGGCGTACTGTGCCGCTTCCGCGCTACTCTAACGTGTTGTTAACATTGTCTGTGAAATGTGGTGCCGGACTTACATTGTGAGGTTGAATATTTGGAGGTATGATGATGATTAGCTACTGCACCATTTGAACGACAAGTGTTTGTGACGTCATCACCCTGGTCCATGGCTGCATGCGCGAGCACTCGCCACCGTGCTCAACTGTACAGTGTCCATTGTTACGCTTTATGTTTATTTATGAACGTTGTGTTACGCACGGTAACTAACTTTATTTATTTCGGTTCGCCACTTCTATTTATTAGCTTTTATTAATTATTTTTTATGTTTTCGTTGGTCCCCCCCTCCCCCGCCGCCCCCGCAGCTGTCGCAGCTCGTGCACCGTCACCGTCACCAGCACCAGCACGTTGTGCGTCCCGCAGTGCAAGCACGGCGGCCGCGCGCTCGCCAAGCTGCTGATGGACAAGACGACCGTGAGCTGCAGTTCCGACACGTACCTGACGCCCAACTGCACCCTCACCGGCCCGCCCGACGTCATCCCTCGCCAGGCGCTCGCGCTCAGCTCGCCCGCCAGCGACGAGTACCGCACGCCCGACTCCACGCTCATCAACGGACACGACAACTCTTTCGCCATGCCCACCTACTTCGACAAGAAGAGGAAAGTGGCCGCCACCATCATCAGCGCCGCCGTCGAGCCGCTCACCAACTTCCAGATCTTCAAGCAGAAGTCGCTCAATACCATCCCGGCCCTGCTCGAGAAGAACAAGAAGAACGAGGAGCTATTCAACAACTTTCCGTTCCTGACGCCACTGGCGCACCGGAAGAACTCGCTCGTGTCGAACGCCAACAGACTGTCGGGCTGCATAGAGGACGAGTTCTATTGCGTGCCGTCCGATCCCGAAGTGGATCTGGGCTCGTCGGAGTGCATCGACATCCGGCACCGGTTCCGCAGCCTGTCGAACCAGGCGCTGCACGAGGGCGCGGCGCTGACGTCGACGCCCAAGAGCTCGGAGGCGCCGCAGCCGGGCGCGGGCCTGCGGCGCCTGGACGCGCCCACGCTGCGCCACAGCTACACCGAGCACGCGAGGTGAGTCCGGCCTGCTTGTGTCCGCTCCCTGTCCGTGCTCCCCTCCGAGAGGTAACGTCTGCAAGTACTAACGGTTGCGGGTGGTTTCGGCGGGCTCTTTGTTTTACTTTTCTTCTCTGTTCTGTCTCCTAACTGTGAATGTTCTTCCGTGTGCCGCGACCTTCCTCTGTAATAATATGTAGTTGTAACACAATAATAATGTGTCAGGCTAGTGTGGGTACCCACCCGTGTAACTCGCGACTGAAGTAGTGTGTGGGCTGTGCAGAAGAGGCGCCGGCGCGGCGGGCGAGTGCGGCGCGTGCGGCGCGCTGCGGGACGGGGGCGGGCCCCCGGGGGGCGCGGGCGCGGGGCCCGGCGCGGGGCCCGGCGCGGGGCCCGGCGCGGGGCCCGGGCCGCCGCCGGGCTCGCTGCCGCGCCGCCCCAGCTCGGCGCTGTTAGTGCTCCAACACCTGCACACGTACACAAGGCGGACGCTGCGCGCGGCACCGCTCGCCCGAGCCTGCCGCGCGCAGCTACGTATCCTTAGATGTTGTCTCGTGTGGATGTCGTTATACTTACGTATCTATGTACCCAGGCTTTTTGTGATGTTGTAATAGTTGTTAGTTTAAGATTTTTTAAGTTTTATAATAAAACATTATTTGGTACAATTTGAGCATATTTTATTCTAGCTTTATTAGAACATAGATTATTTTGATAAAATTGAAGCATCTTTATATTAAATTTATTAAAATTTTGACTATACAATAAGTTCCAAAGTTTTTGTTTAGCAAATATTCTAGAGTTGCGCGGTGCATGCTTACCTTGAGTCTGTTTACTGTCTGTAACTACCATATTATATAACGCTTACAATTGAAACGTTACGCTATACCTGCATGTTGAGGGTGCCATTGAATGACGCATGAGGTTGCAATGCATAATAACTGTATTTATTATTGGCTTTATAAAAGTTAACAATAAATTTGGTTAATGTTTTAAACAAAATTCTTAGCAATAATAACTAATCATTATTAATATTGTAGTAAGATATTTCGTAGCTGTAAATATAGTGGTACAATTTTGTAGTTATTCAATTTACTTACATGGCTCTATACACTAAGGATTTTATTGTCCCCATATTTCACCAATCTAACTCATTATCATTGCTAAAATCGTCTAATATGATAAATTCCATTGACTTCCCATAAAATTAGAGACAAAAAATTATTTTAAAGTGTTTTAAGTGTATGTAGGTTTTACCAAAGAAAAGTGTAGGAAGGTTTATTGTGACTTAACACCGCTAAATTGTGATTGTTTTAATCCCATGGTGGGTCGATTCGGTACAAGAAACACTATCGATTTATAAAGATAAAATTATAAAATAAAGTTAAAATATATATTTTTTAAACTCTTAATGATTATATGCTTGTACGAAACCGAGTTTGACTCGACGTTGGCCAGTTTTGAAATTATCAGTTAAATAATGAGTGTGTGAAATACACCGCAACAAGCAAAAGTTAGCAAGACATGTCATCTCCTAAGCTCTAGTAGACTTTACAACACGATTTCTTCGAATGCTTCCTTTCGCGGTTTGAATAGTTTTTCGTAATAGCGAACGTTGGCGTTCGCACATTGTTCTTTAATTGTGTCTGTAATTACAAGATCGAAAGGTAAATAAACGATATTCAATTCTGAAAAAAAAAAAACTATTCTACGTAGAGTTAATTTTTACGCGATAACGACTTCCGATGCGCAATCGAAACAGGCTATTGGCATAATAAAATATCAATTTAATTAATCGGGCAAGACTGTATTTTTACATCAATTTTACATCTCAGTGATAGTGATAAATTAGTGTAACTATGTAAGCAAAAAACTTATCTTTTTTTTTTATATTATGAGTTTAATCTCGACAATTGTCAGTGTTATACCCTCACTGAGCCAGGTGTGCTAGTAAGAGCTCCGTGCTGAAGTGTGTGTGTCCTCCCCAGGAACCCGTCGTCGGGCTCGCTGACGGCGTCGGCGTCGGAGGGCGGCTCGCTGGAGCGTGCGCGCGCCGCGCTCGAGCGCCGCAAGCGCGCCGCGCTCGCGCAGCAGGACAACGACGACGCGCAGGTAGCTCTCAATGTCCCTTACTTGTTGCCTTAGCTCCTAAACCTAACCAGTCCTGTGGGCGGCGTCAGCTTTGGAGGGCTGCACGCTGGAGCGCGAGCGCACTAGGACACCGACGACTACATGTGTTCTGGGTGACAGTATGCTACATGACATGTTATTGAGGGATTGTTTGTGTTTGCAGCACGTGGCGTCCGGCCGAGTGGAGAACACGCGCGTGAACCCCGACTCGCTGATCGACGAGCTGCTCGCCGCCACCGACCTCAAGCAGGCTGTCGAGGACTCCGCCGAGAGTGAGTGACGCATTCGAACCACCCGCTTGTCTTCACCGACATTGAAGCTTGCTCTTCCCTGATCCAAATCACAGCTGTAACAATAGTAGTTTAATGTAATGTGTGTGTGTTCCAGCGTCAGGGCTGCAGCTGTTCATCACGCGCGACGGCACCGCGGAGCTGGGCACGCGGCAGCGGCAGCAGCTGGCGCGCCGCGACTACCAGCGAGTGGTGCTGCACCCGCACGACAATAGGTACTAGACACACACTGCCGCCTCAGCTCTGCAGCTGTTCATCAACCTGGCCCGTCAAATAACAGACTCATGTATTCTTTCGGATGTTAAACAGGCTGCCTTCTGGCCTATCTTGAAAGAAACAACTTCCTTAGTGACAGCCAATAGAGCTTCTGCCAAAATCGCTCCACTAGAGATCTTATAACATATATTATTCTTATCTGGATTGAGACCATCTTTCTAGATGGTGCTTTTTTTATTTCTTTGGCCACATTGCCGGTATGGTACCTACTTCTCCGTGCCTTCTGCACGGAGCTTCGGCTTATAGAGTCATTGGTCAAATACTCCGTCCAGTGGATTCCGAACATTTTCCTCCAACACCACATCTTAACGGCGTCAATTCGGCAACGGTCAGCTTTCTTGAGGGTCCAGATCTCTTCACCATACAGGATGATGAGATATGAGATGAAGTTACGAGCTCATACTATCGAAAGTGTTTATCTTGTCGAATAATGAGTGCACATACTTCAATTTCAAATCTTTACATGGAAAGAAGAGAACTTTAATCATTTCAAAACCAACTCAGTTACAGCAAGAACTAGTCACGAAACTTAAAACCACTAAAAACTAAAAAAAACTGGTCAAGTGCGAGTCGGACTCGCACACTGAGGGCGCCGGGTGCGGTTTACGATTTATGACGTGCTAAAAAAAAACTACTCACCTAGATCTCGTTCAAACCAATTCGGTGGTAGTTAGGTTAGTAGGTAATGTATGTCATATATTTTTTTCATTCTCGTATTTTAGAAGTTACGGGGGGCGGGGACACTCATTTTACCGTAAGCTAAAGATCGCGTAAGGTAAAGATTTTAATGTTAAGTCGTGCAGAGTGGCAACGTTGCATTGTGGAAAATCTATGCGTATCGTACGTTTTGAATGACTATTCAATACGTCAGGCGCGTCAAGTTTTAAAGTTTACAATACGTTATATTAGATATATATACAATAGGGTACTTACACTTATAAAGTGTCTACAGCTAAGTATGTTTCAATCTAGGCGTCTTTAAGTCAAGAGTGAATAGAATACTTCTAGGCAGGCATGCTCCATTGTCCAACACACATTCTATACATCAAATAAGATAGTGGTCAAACGAAGCTAATGTTTTTTCGCCCTAAGATGAGTTCCCTGACAGTTCATTTTTTTCCGTGGCACGCATACTACTTTAGATAAAAAAAAAATACAGTGGCAAAATAATTACAAATTGAATGATAAAAAAAATACTGCCTTTTGTAAATTACAAAGTAAATTATAGTGATTATAATTAAGTTACATAAAATTAAGTACATAAAATAAAAAAGTATAAGTGTAGAAAATGTGTAATGCGTTGAACGGAACTTCTGGCTATAGAGATTGACACTACCTAATCGACACTAATCGATAAAAAATTTATAAATCGGAATGGCCATCTTGTAATCGCGACCGCGTCGCGTCAGTACGAGTGCGTCTGCCTTGTATGTATCCTTCCGATATGGATATAAGCTCTAATCAAGAATCAAGTTCTGACAGTGAAGAGTAAATAAATTATTAATATTTTAAACATACTGCGTTTTATTTATCACTAGCGGTCCCCCGCGGTTTCGCCGGAGCTATATCAGGTTTTTGCTCTGCTCCCATGATGTTATGTAGCCTATGTCTTATTGTGATTTATAATCTACATATACTACTGTACAGTTTTATCAAAATCCGTACACTAGTTTTTGCGTGGAAGAGTAACAAACATCCACATACACATCCATCCACAAACTTTCACATTTATAACATAAGAATATTAGTAGGAAAAAAAATCGAATATTTAGCAATCCGATTCCAATTTCTTTGCCAACTGAATCGATATTATAAAAAAATCGATTAAATTTCGTTAGGTCACTTCACTGTAATTGTCAGACAAGAACTGTCAAGGAACTCATCATAGGGCGAAAACATATTAGCAATAGTTTGTTATGTCCGTGACCAAAAAGATCCCTATCTATATTATGCGTTCCAAATAAGGACAGGAAAGTCAATAACCTCGATCTGTCAAATTTTGAGTGAAAAAGTACGGTTTGCTAAAAAATCTTTTTGCGTATCAATAAAGTTTTTTTTTTGCTATTACTAAATTTTAGTTAATTCTAGTTGAAGTAAAAACGTTACGGTTTAATATAAATTTGCCAAATATATTGTTTTAAGTCATAAATAATTTACAAGAAAAACTATTTTCTTTCTTATTTTCATTGTTAGAAACAATTCGCCTTTTTCTTCTATTTACCACTATTCAGACACATGACACAGTGAAATAGAGATAAACAAAATTGAAATACTGTCTTCTGATTTAAACTTTTTTCCTACACGATTCGTACGTAAATTATTTTTTTTAATACCTTTTTTTGTTCACTCTACCTAATTTCTTCGATTTGACAGTTCGACGTGACGTCATAACATGGCCATCGATCCTATTTTCATTTGGAACGGATTGTACATAATTTGTTCTGGCTTTACAAGTTTTGTCACAGCGAGTTTAATAGTGTGTCTATGTTCACAGGTAGCCAACGGCGTGAGAGAACGACGCCGCGCGGCCGGAGGATGCCTGAGGCCACGTCGTGCCGTGCTGTGCCGTGCCGCGTGTGATGTCGTTGTGGACAGTATTACAAGAGATTGACACCAACCTGCTCTAACTGTGTATTAGCTTTTATGTACGTCCCGCGGGGACCACGAGCAATGCATATACATATATTTATTGTTTTTATGTAATATAAATTATGCCATAATTGTTTTACGACTCGTAATTTAATGTTAATTAATATTATTCGGTAGCAGTTCTACAGAGAATGGTTGTGTTCGTGCAATCCGACAAGTTTTGTATGATTTACATTATTTTTATTTCTTTTAATGTAAGTAGGAATCTTTTCAATTTAATGACGACCTACTCGACGACTGATTGTTCCTATATGTTGCGTAGCGTCTGTGCTTCCCCCACTGTCGCGCTGTGCGTGCGGAGCTCGCGCCGCCGCACGCCCAGGCCTTACCTCATAGTGCTACTTCCAACTTAGTCTTGCCTCCGCCCGGTGACACCAGCGCGGCGTGCACGTGCCCGCAGTGGCGTGCACGCGCTGCGTGCTCGTGTCGCTCGCGGCGGAACACTCGCGTGCTCACAAGTGGTGCTACGTCAGCGAGCGTGTTGACGCACGAGGCTGCAATACGCGCGAACTTTTATTATTGATATACTGATGTAATTATTATTACTTATTATTGATTAAAAAATGTCACCCATTAAGTGAACCGAAATCGAAACAGTACTTCCAAATCCCTCCATATATTTTTTCATTGTGAATTTTATAAAAAGTTAGTGTGGTGCCAAACAAACGTGCAGCCACTCTAGTGGGGGGAACGAAACTGACATGGGTAGTTCAATAGAGGAGGTTAATCTAAGTCATTCCTTTGCGTAGCTTGAGCGCGTGGCTTGCCGACGGTCACAGATCAGAGGTCGCGCTCGGGGTGACGCCGCGGCCGCCTCAACTAATTATTAAATAATTTCGCGTTGAGGATCAAGTGATTGTATATTTAGCCTGATTATATCATGACAATACTTTTGTTCCGTCGAGTGTTCATTGACACTGAGCTCAGCGGCGTCACGGCGAGTGCGGCCACGTCGCCGGCGGCTGCTCGATAACATTACCAGTTACTGCGCGTCGCGTGCGCGCGCCGGCGTGCACGCGCCGCGGGCACGCGCGTGCGGCGTGACGTGCAGCCGTGCGGCGAGCACGCGCGTGCGGCGTGACGTGCAGCCGTGCGGCGAGCACGCGCGTGCGGCGTGACGTGCAGCCGTGCGGCGAGCACGCGCGTGCGGCGTGACGTGCAGCCGTGCGGCGAGCACGCGCGTGCGGCGTGACGTGCAGCCGTGCGGCGAGCACGCGCGTGCAGCGTGTTGTGCGGCCGCGCGGCGTGCTCGCGGCGCGGAAGGCACGCGTTGTTATTGTATCATATTCTATAAAGCCTGTACAGTATTTGAATAAAGGACGTGTCTAGAGCTATGATTTTGTTTTTATTTTGTAATCCAAGAGCCTCGAGATCTCGTGAATGATATCCGTCAGTTGGTATCCGTGCTGAATTGCAGATGCTAGATTTTTTCTAAAATTGCTAAATGCATTTACAAATACTTATGACTTAAATACATACCTAGTAAGTGTCTACAGTGGAGGCACGACCTCATTCCAAGTACACCTCTCTGCTGCACACAAATCTCGATGCGGTCCACCACGAAAGGTTTTAAAAAAATAAATGCCAATAACAATTTTTAACAGTAGTAACAATTGCTAATTGCATATCGACGGGAGAAAGCGAAAATGTCGTAACTTGAAAAACCCAACTTTACACCAGTGCCAAAAAACTATTTCAAAAATTCATAACTCATGTATTTATTGAGAATAAAAGTTGAAATTTGGTACGTATTTATATTAATCGAAAACCTATCATATAGTCTTTAATTTCATAAAGTTGACGTATCATTGATTTTTCGCAAGTTACGCCAATTCATGTTTCAATTACAGGCAGCAAAAATGTTGTATCTGAATGTATGGATAACTTGATAGACATGTTTTTTTTTTTGAGCCACGGATTTGCATTGAAATCTTCGATACATGCTTCGTTTAGTTGTACGTCGGTTTTTTTTATTAAATTTCATGTGTTGTTTTAAGTACAAATAGAGCGAAGGGACCGAAATGTCGTATCTTATTCAAATCAGTCTGACTCATGACGAAAGTAGTATCTTTATTGTTTTAAAAAAGTGCATATTTTGACCTAGTTACATTTTTTTTTATTTGCAGAGCTAAAACTGGGCAAAAATTCAGGGTCGTATCGATAAAAAAAAACTAATCGTAGGAAAACGAGACCCAGACCATTCGAAGCGAATTCTTTTTTCACATACGATTATGGTAAAAAGTGATTTTGCCCAAAATGCAAGTTACGACATTTTCGCTTTCTCCCGTCGATATATTTGTTTAAAACTTTATTTATTACGAGTATACAAGAGCTTAAATTCGCAGAGCTTAACTTTAGACTCGATAAGATCCGTCGGCCGTACTGTTCCCGAGTGCTAGTGGCCACGGGTTATTGTGATCACATCTCCCTGGGCCGTGGGACGAAATTAAAGCAGGAACACAAGTCGGGTTTTTGGTCAGTGGCATTCCGTCATAGAAATCCGGCCTCTATTCATATAGAATTCGTCGCTAAATTCTTCTTGACTATTAGTAGGGTATCTAACTTTCGTCAAATAAAAAACAAAATCCATATAGTATATTCGTTTATTGAGTAAGGCCAAAAGGCTGGGGTGCTGTACACTTTCGTTCCGTCGCGTCGGTGTCGACGACTCGCACGCAGCGACAACACATCGACACTACACTCGTTAAATCAAGACTAGGCTATTACATTACGGATTCAGTTTTATTAAATTACTTGTTTCAAAAAGGATATACATATATTTTAAAGTTCCTACCTACCTATATTATTATTTTTTTTAAGTTTATTTAATATTCACTCTGCAGTTAATAATAAGAGAAACTCGTGAGTGTACTTAGAATAATACAAAATGTACAATACTTCGATAAAAGGATAGATCACTATACTATAATACAATACAATAGAATACATTTTACGGACGGCCGATATCAATAAATACTGATTTACACTCTACATTTACGAACAAACATACGCAATCATAAGAACATAATACATAAGCCGACGCAACGTTCAAAACAATAAAGTTATCACAAAATGGAATGTTAAAAAAAAAAAACAATAATTTGCTAAATATCTAAACAACGCAACGAAGTCAAAATATAAAGACGAACGCTGTCGGCAGCGAGTTGAGCACGGGGGTGCGCAGAGCCGCCGGGCTCTCGCACTATATCATAAACCTAAATTACATGTACTTATCGTCTACAAGTATATGAATATGTTTTGTTTAGCATTTAATACAGTAGTGTATAGAACTCGTAAATATACAGACTTGTATTGTAAGGCACGGACGGCTCGCCGCGGCCCGCTGCACTCGGCGCCACACGCAGCGCTTCTACTGGATACATTAACCTACCATACTGTTACTACTGTCCAACAAAGAGCTGCCTCATCCGGCGTGTTGCCCAACTGCTAACTAATATGTGAAGTTTAGTGCGCAACACGCCTCGTGTGTCGCGGCCGAGTGCTCGGCTCGAAGGCGGACGAGGGGCGTCTTCACTATATTGTAGTTTAGAATGTTGCACGCTTTCAATACCACTTACATTACGTCTTAAGCTAATACAATACAAAACGCTGATGAACGGAGCGGTGTGTGTGGACACCGCGCAGGCGCACTCGGCCTGGTATCGATGACGTCATTCCTGACTCACCGATACAACATAGGTCATTTTCCCAAGTAGTGACATTACATTCAGTTATTAATTCACGGAATTGTACGAGTATGTTGAATAGTTAATATCACAGGTATCGTCGACTACGTTCCAACGTTCCAAGCAGCGGCGCCTGCACGCACCGCTGTTCACCACCACTGACAGTAACATTACGCCGTTGAGACATTCGGTAACTTGTGTTACAATTCTTCGATTATATTTTGCCTCCAAATGTTAACTCGTTCGTAAATATCAGTAAAATTAGTCCCCGGAACTGGTTTCGGTAATTTACTATCTAAAAGTTTTCGTCCTTTTATATCGAAGGTTCGAATTGTAAATCCAAACGAGGATTGTCAACATTCGGAGTGTATGGAATGTGTCCCCGACAGCGAGGGTCTCAACAGCGCAGCGTCACGGTAGCGAGTACTTACTCGCTAGCCGGGGGCGGCCGGCGCAGTGCGCACACGGGCCCCACACACTGTAATAAATATCCTTACCTTCATCATGTGAATACAGTACACGGACGGTCGGCGTATTTTACCGTAACTAATTCATTATCCGCCTAATTATTGCATATAGAAATACATTATAAGCTAAATATTTTATCAATACTTCAATAGTTATCAAATTCATTAGATAAAAATTCGAAATTCCTTAAAGTCAGGCACTGCGTGTTAAGTAGATTGCAATGTTTCGTTTATATATATTTTTACATTGATTTATATTTCATCGTAAGCCGCTCCTAAACAGAGTCGACGTTGCATTAAATAACTTCATATCAAAATTATCGAGCTCTTAATCTACATTATTCTATTATTAAAGTCTGTATTTATTTATAAATTTGTCATTTTTATAAAAAATGTACACCCGCTGAACGAAGAGGGATCCTACCGCGCCGGCGCCACCGTCGCTGGAGATCAATGCCTGCACTCTACAATATATTACTTATATCAAAACACTATCATATATATAAAACCCGTACAAAATGGAGCCAACCTGTAATACGAGCTGACCTCTAGCGACGCGGGAGTGGGCGCCGCTCGTCCATACAGACTAATATAATTCGTATAGTGTGGTAAAGTTAAGTACATTCTCACGGGAGGTATCACCGCACGTCTTAAAGCTAGCATTAAGTTAGTCACGCACACAGGCACACGTCAATTTATAAAACGTACAGGTACAGCTACAACACTCGCGTCACACACACATACATCACAGGCACGCACACACATACAGCATCATTTGGTTGATATGTGACGAGCTTCGTGTTTACTTTCTTGTATCTTCTATATTTTTTGTTCGATTTAAATTTTCTATTTTCAATCTGAAAGGAAAATTATAATTGGTTTATTAGAATTGATTGAATACGTGCATCGCACTACGTAATAACACACATAGATCTGGTTTCCGTGAGCCCGATCAACGTAAAAATCAACTAGGTGTCAAATTTCTTGTCAAGAGTTAATTGATGTGTATAAAGTATAATGAGCGATATTGATTTAATCATATTTTATGTTGACAACGTAGTCAAATCTTATAAATAAATCTTATAAATTAGCATTTTTTTCTAAGCATATTTTTAGTAACCCAAATTGATTTGACACAGTTGTTAATTTAACAGTTGTGTCAGTAGAAAGAGAGTTGGATTAGGCTTTGAGAAACTCGATGTAAGTCTAAAAGCTGACCGACGTGGTCGGTAAACAATGGACAGACCATATAATTACAATAGTTTGGACGTGTTAGATACTCACAGTGGGCGCAGGCGCTATATGAGGCGCTCCTCGGGCGGCGGCTTGAGCGCGTGCTGCATCATCTCGGCGCGCGGGTTGCAGTACTCCTGTCCGGACGGCGAGTAGGTGCCGCGCGTGGCGCGCTTGCGGCGCGCCTGCGCCCCCAGCGCGCCCAGCGCGGCGCCGGCCAGCGCGAGCCCCACGAGCGCCGCGCCCACGCCGATCAGCACCGTGGACGACGAGTCGCCCGCGCCGCCCGACCCCGACGCCACCACCTGACACAAAAGATATGCTATAAGACCAGCTCGCACAAGCTGCACCGCCATTCATACTTTACTTTCAATGATTACTGTTTTGAATTGTATTTTTTTAAAATCAACGCAATTTACATGCAGGTCTTTCTAAATCGTTCTCACATCACTACATAGTATAAAACTAAGTCGCTTCCTGTCTGTCCCTATGTATGCTTAGATATTTAAAACTATGCAAGAGATTTAATGCGGTTTTTATAATAGATAGAATGCTTCAAGTTTACATGTATATATATCTACACTAATATAATAAAAAGGTAATTTTTGTTTGTAAGAGGTAATCTCTGGAACTAATGGTTCGATTGGAAAATTTTTAGCAACAATAGAAAGCTGTTTTATTCCTGAGTGACATAGGCTATAAATTATTTATATAACATGGATGTTAACCGAACTATCACTACAAGAAATTTTCCGCGGACGAAGTCGCGAGCAGAAGCTAGTTTTTAATATCAGCATTACACTCATATAAAGCTGGGACAAGTCGCCAGTATCTAAATAATTTTAACATTAACGATATAACCATCATTTTATAAGTATTAACTCATGTTAAAATATTACAAAGCTATTGACATGTTTTATGAATAGATAATAACTTAATTTTATTGTGACTGACCGACCTGACAGTTCAAAAATAAGTAACAAATCATTTTAAGTAGTTGATAGGTACCTGCTGCGAGCAGTTGTGTCCGCCCCAGCCGTCCACACAGTGGCACACGTAGTCGGTGTGCGCGGCGCAGCGCTGCTCGCACGCGCCGCCGTGCAGGCACGGGCCGCTGGCGTTGCCGGCGCCCGCCTGGTAGCACGGGTCCAGCAGCGAGCACTCGTGCCCGCAGAACCCGGCCGCACACAAGCATCTATAACGACATCATGCTATTGTAAATCAAAATATACATTAAATGTGGCAGAGTTTGCAACCCAAACCAAAGCAAGGTGCTTTAGCCCAATCTAGGAGACCCAAACGCTTCCTCCCGGAGGCTCTATGCAGAAGCCATGCGGTCAGCTAGTGTGGGCGCGGTCACTGCGAAAACAACCAGGCCGCAAGCTAAACGCGTCCCAACGAGTCATGGCCATACGGGGATATTGTACTGCTTCCCACTTCCTAGCCAGCCAGACATCGTGGGATTTGGAGGCAATATCTCTTGCACAAACGCACGAATTGCACGTGAAGATGCAATAATGGGGCGACATTCCGCTGCCGGAACAGATCACGGCACCGCAGACAGGGCTCCAGTTGGATCTCTGGTGATGATGGTATGGAAATAGCTATTGCTGGAACCTAACGCTGAGATACTCCACAGCATCCACAATTTCCTACCCTGCCTGACTTCCACCCTAGCTTAGAGTGGAAGTCAGGCAGGGTAGGAAATTGTGGATGCTGTGGAGGGTAGACACCCTGCTTAACTGCTGGACGGAGTATCGCTGTGGAGGCAAATGGCAGCGGCGACCCCTCGGAACCGACGAGGAGGAATGGGAAGTAGCCACCTCGTTCACCGTAGGAGACGCCCCGGCCAACAAACAAGGTTGATATAGCTAATTTTCTCTAGCATGTGCGAGCTCATCTCACCATCTACTCGGTGTGCCGCAACAGTGTCTGCGTCGGGTGCCACGTAGCAGAGCTTCTCTCAGTATCGCTCAAGGAACTATAAGTGTATAAATAACTCACGTGTAGGATCCATTGAGGTTCATACATTCGCCGGGCCCGCAGCTAACGAGACCTTCAGCGCACTCGTTCACGTCCTTCTCGCAGCGCGCGCCCGTCCAGCCTGGAACCGAACACAAACAACATATACTTAATGTTTCCGAAAAAAACATATTAAAAACACAAACAAATGGTAATGTTGAACGATAAATTCTTTACACATTAAAATAGGTTCTAAATCTAACAAATTGAAAATAGAGTTGATCAATGTTAGGTTTCTGCCAATAAACCTATGAGTGATAACGGTCACGATAGAGGGTCCAAGAATGCAGTATACAGTCTTAAAAATACATACAATACAAATGAAATGCTTTTAAATTTTCCTCTTGACGGGATACAAAGACATCGTGAGTATTGGATCATTTATAGATCATTTTCTACTCGCCTACACAAGGAGTATGCGAGAGGGTTCCAAAGACACACTGCAGCGACAGGAAAGGAGTCATAATATTAGATAACAAACTGACGCGGACTGCTAACGAGGAGTGCCAATGTGTGTGGGTCCATCCCTTGGGACGAAGTATTCAAAGCGATCTAAAAGGTATTGAATACTCAAACGACTTTTATCTTTGCGGACGGCGAGCAATGGGTGGCTCACCGTCCGGTCTTCTGGTAACAGTCCCGACCAAGCCAAGTCTTCGACGGCGCGCTCTGTTCCTTTTGTTGAGTTCATTTGCTGATTAGTCGTCAGCAAATGTAGAGACCCAACTGCAGAGCCGAAGCCGACTGGGCCCCCTGGTCCGGTTTCTGGAAGGAAGGTCCGAACCCGGTATAAAGACTAAGAAGGAACAGGGTGGTTCGATTAGTCAGTAAGAGTCTGACACTGTTTCCCGCTTATCTTTGAGAAAGTCTTAAATCCTTTCTATGTTTACAATTAATTGTTATTAATCATTAGACATCATAATGTAAGGCATTTTTATAGTGACCATCCGTGAATGGCTTCTCACCTGTTGACCTCAACCCTGCACAAGGCATGTAGGTTCCATATAAAATAACACTTACGTAGTTCAGGTTACTGTTATCACGAGTTCTAATTGTATCGCACTGATAACGTTATCAGTTAACAATGTTAAGGTTCTCTCGCACAAACAAACCGATATCCTTCGGCGACAATTTATAATTGTATCACGAGTCGGTTTTCACGCATATTGTTAAAGAATAAAATATTCAGTGAGGTCACTGTAGCGCTGTGGTTACAACCCGGTCACTTGTCTAAATGAGGTGAAGAGGAAAACGTAGGACAAGGCTACTTACCTACGTCAAGTATAAATGGGACTTTCTATACGTTCAAATTAATAATTTCATTATGAATTCATTTTACATTTTCTGATGCATAGATTGAATAAAACTGGTATATAATCGGGAAACTGAACCTCGGAAGCATTGCTTGAGCACTGATGCGGAGACATTATCTTTTTTGTATACCAGAAAGACATTAACAAATAATGGCAATGAGAGGGAGCAGGCGACTGCCCACAGGGTCACTGTTTTTATACTATCTGTGCTTATATTGTACTGCTTTGGTATTTTATTTATCTATGTATACAAAAGCAGAAACTGACTGACTGACATATCAACGCACAGCCGGAACTACTGGGACTAGTAGTGTGAAATTTTGCACAAGACTTCTTTATATGACGTAGGCGAACACTAAGACAGGGTTTTTAAAAATATAGCTCCTAAAGGGATGTAATGGGTGTCTAAAGTTTGTATGGAGAACCCTTCCTTTACACGGGCGAAGCCGCTGGCAGAAGGCTATTTACATAATGTTCATCCGCGCTGTCAGATATGTCTTATTCTGATGATGAATGAAGGACCTACATTTACACCAAGGAATTTAATTTCCTACATTGTATTTGTTTTGGCTTCCCAACATTCTAAAGGCGCTGTAGATTATTTCTTCTGAATTAAATACAGTACTAACCACATGCTAAAAGCTGTATTCATTATTTTTATGGCTAGGGTAATAAGGTTGTTGTCCTTCCTCATAGTTTCTTAACATTTGTATTTTCTGAGGCGTGACGCGAGAGGAAAATCATAAGCAATACATGATGTGTCTAGAAATAACATCACATAGGGACATTGAGACCTACGAATACGTTCGGAAATGATCCGTATGTACAACTTTCCTCGTTTTAGTATTCTTGTAATTTTAATCTGTTTTTAAATAACAGCACTTGTCATACCAAATTAATGTCTCACGTTTTTATCAGTGGAGAACGTTGTTGATATCATATAGGGTATTTTACATTCTTTTTTTTATGTGTTATTGTTTGTTTTCCCCAAGAAAATAAAATGAAATATATAGTTGATATTAGTTGCCATGACATGTTTGTGCCAACGACCACTGGGCCGTGTGGTCGTTGGTTTGGGTTATTTTAATCAAGAGCAATGCAGAGCCGAGCGTCTCCGCTTGTTTCAATTGAAACTTTGTTATCAAAGCCTGACGGAGAAGTAATCTCACATTTAGAATTTTGTTGATCCTTCCGCACAACGCGAAGTGTACCGTTGTCTAACATCGACCCGATGACACATTCTGTTTATCTAGGCTAAGCCACTATCACGGCAAGAAACAATGCAATGATATCAGCAGCCGACGCGGCGTGTTGTCATCAACAATCCAACAGGTGCCATAACTTATTGATCACTCTAATATTGCTAAATACTTTCCTCTATTTCAAGTGAAAAGTAAACACAGTTATCACTTGTCGCAGTTACTGTTATAATGTAATCACAAGAAGAGTTATACAATACCTAGCAAGACGATTATTATCAGTCTGACCATCATCTCTTCAACATTATGATCACCACAACACTGTCACTCCTGTCCGATCACATCGCACTGCACTTCGCGTGATATTAGCACAGTCTCGTTAACATCTATCGCATATGTCTCGCAGCATGTCGCGAGGGCGAGTAGCCTCGGCTCGCGCGCGCGGACGACACTGATTCACAAACTGTGACGCGCTCGATTTTCCTGCATCTGCCGATAGCGACCAATTACCACGGTGAGGACGATCTATTGTAATTGTATTAATTATTATCGAGCGCGACCCGCTCCCGCCTACGGGACATTCAGACTGTCGTGACGGACATCTCGCTGGTGTGTGTACACTATGAATGGACACGTTGTCTAATGTACTGGACCAATAAATTTTCTTATACACACTTGTGTGTAATCTTTTGACTATTTTATTTGCTTCCTGAATTAATGCGTGTATGACTCCTAATCATAATAAGATTATTTAGACACATACATGAACGAAACTAATGATAGACACACTACGTAAGTGTCGGACAAAGTTTCGAGATAAACATATACGAAAGCAGATTATTTCAATATAGTTACTGATCGCTAGGTTTAAGTGAATTATTGTACGGACATCATCACTACGAAACACAAAGGAAATAAATAAATAATATAATTTCTAGTTACATTATTTAAAATAAGGACATCAGTGAATCATAACAAGCACACAACTTGGTACCATGGCTGGGTGTGTGATGATGTTTTTAATTTCAACGAAGTGTTTGTTTTCACTGAAAAGTTTGCGAACCGCGGTCCGTGTTATCAGTTATCAGCGCTTATCAGCGTGGTGGATTGTCGGCGATCGCGCGGCGATAAGATACGCGAGTACAGGTGTAGGTGACCACAGACACACACCGTGTGCGCATGTGTGACCACACTGGGAACTGTGATAGTGGAACATCGCTGATACCAATATTTGGACCATGTCCTACATTCAATAACGCTCCCTGACGAAACATACTTTCACTTTATTGATAAATTTTAGAATATATCTAGAATACATATTGATCATTATACTTAAAAAAGGAAGTTAGGAAGTATTGAATGAACCACAAGGCGATCTACGGTTTAAGTTTGCTAATTAATAAACGTCGCGCATATGTAAATGGGTGTGAGAACAAACACGGGTGACGTCACGGCGCTACTCGGACGCCGGTTGAGTCACGCTAGGAGTTAGGATGAGCGGCGCGTACGCGCTGCCTTATATGTACTGTGCACCTACTGCGCTATTCATACTAGCAGCTCGGGGGATCCTTGCTGCGGACCTACTGCGTATAATACTTCAGTGAATGTTTGTTTTGCTTTTTTATTTTTACGAAGTAGTCGTGGTAATTCCAGTTCATAGATAATTTGTGGCTTAGGAGTAATAGCAATAGTCACAGTAATTATTTTGCCATATTTACATTGACTGCAGTTTTATATGATGCATAACTATATTTAGCCATTAAAGCTAGTACATACCGGTGCCGTCGCAGTCGCACAGGTAGTCGCCGGTGGCGTCGAGACAGCGGCCGCCGTGCAGGCAGGCGGCGGCGCCGCCCGCCTCCGCGCACTCGTCGCGCTCCGTCTCGCAGTAGCGGCCGCTGTACCCGTCCGCGCACAAGCACTCCGCCGTCTGCACAACAAACACACATCAAAATATCTAGCATTACAACTAAAGAATAATCAAATATGAGTTCAGCATATTTCTGAAGAAAAACGCGAATGAAGCAACAGCATTAACACGGATTGACGCTATAGCTCAAAATCAGACGCAGCCCGACGATGCTTGAAGAAGTTAGCATTTTTCCTTCGACGCGCTCTACAGTTCTGTAAAACACATCGCAAACCTTTGTGTCGAGAAATCTTTTGGCTTGCACGGGCTGACAACAGACTTTCAGCAGTTCGCATCTATCAGGGGAGCAACACTGTCGATGTCAATCACTAATAAAAAAAACTTTCTGAAACGGCTTAAACCAAATACCAGTTTAATTTTCGATACAAGCACTCGACTATCGAACAAAAAAGGAAACACCCTTGAATACAAGACTGTCTTGTTTTCAAGGACGTTTCCATCGCATTATTAGACATGGCACAAGCGTTTGACAGTATAGCACGAAAGCTTAACATAGTAACTAAAGAACATTGCTACCAAAGAAGTATCCAGAAAGGTATTCTGGAGACCTACATTCTAAACAGAATCTTTAGAATAAGATAAAAAGTGGTTTACTCAAAACTAAAACTAATAAAAGCTGGCGTACCGCAAGGAAATATATTAGGTCCAGTCCTGTACCTAATGTGCCGCGATCGATTATCGCAGTTTTGTCACAAAATATTAGCTGCTTCGAAGAAACAGCACCAAAAGAGTGCAAAAAGACAGTTAACTAAGGGATAACTGAGTCATGATATTTCTGACACTATGACATGTCATGTCAGTGTCTTCACGTTGTCTTCGTAGTGTGAAGCTGGACGTACCTTGGTGTCGTTGACGCACTTGCCGTGCACGCAGGGCTGCACGTCGCAGAAGGCGCGCTCGCAGTACACGCCCTCGAAGCCCTCGTTGCACACGCACGTGAAGTTGTTGCCATTCGGCGGATCTGGGGTTCATACGGAGTTACTTTATTACACTGAATATTCTCGTAAACATCAATTGACTAAAACAACATACGGTAACAATAATAAGCAGAAAAAATACATACGGTAATAATAAATAATTTAAAGAGTTATTTTTGGATAAGACTAATTTGCTTACTGTTTTGTTTCAAAACTGTTTAAAAGTTGCATCACAAAATACTGACACATTGTAGTGTGTCTTAGCTTACTGTGAAAAAAGCCAATTTCCCAATCTAAATGTAGGTGATATATGTCATGATGATTTGGCTACTTTTGTTAAGTCAGTGTATACGGTAGTAACGATTAAAGAATCAGTCCTACAAAAATGAGGGATTGGTGAAAATGTGTGGATACGTACCAGGTTCGACATCCTTGCAGGCCAGCGCGGCCGGGCCGCAGGGCTGGTGCGCGCACGAGCGGTCGCGCGGCGACGCGCACGTGGGCCCGCGCCACTGCGCCGCGCACGAGCAGCTGAAGGCGCCCGCCAGGTCCGTGCACGTGCCGCCGTGCAGGCACGGGCCCGACGCGCACTCGTCGATGTCGCGCTCGCAGCTGCCGACAACAACACAAACTTATACCCACTTCTCACTCTACATTTCCATACACACACCTCGTTTGAAAATACTGTTTTCTGGGAAAATATATCATAGTGCAAAATACATGATAAGGTCGCTGTTATTAGCACGTTTAATTTTTTTCGTAATTAGAATGAAAAGGGCAGCAACTAATAATAATTGAATCAGCAAATTATTTGTGTTGATTAGCATTTTATAAGCGACTAAAAATATAAAGTATCATAAAATTGCAGAAAAAAATGTAGTATAATAACGAATAGGTGACTCACAAGTCTCCGTCGAAGCCGACGGGGCAGATGCAGGTGTAGGCGGCGATGCCGTCCTTGCACGTGGCGCCGTTCTGGCACTGCTGCGCCAGGCACTCGTCCACGTCGATCTGCGACCACACCAGCGAGTTACACGAGCTCGATGTACGACATACTCTTATTTTTAATTAGATAGACCAAAGTGACAGCTTTCCCTTTTTTATATTAAAAAGCTGTGTTGTAACTTGGTCTATAATAAAGGTTTTGCGTAGTTAAAATTACTTGAGAGGTTTTATACCATGCACTGAAAAACTCCATAACAACAAGCTACAGTTCGAAGCACCCCACGGACGTGTAGTGAAATGATATTCCTTTCTTTAACATATGAAACAACTTGTCACAGTCGCGCTCCAGGCACAGCAGGCAGCCCACGTGCGCGCCGTACGGACGTGATGACATACCTGGCAGTAGTCCCCAGCGTATCCCGGCGGGCAGGCGCACGCGTACGACGAGCGCACGTCAGCGCAGTGGCCGCCCGACGCGCAGTCGCGCTCCAGGCACAGCAGGCAGCCCACGTGCGCGCCGTACGGACGTGATGACATACCTGGCAGTAGTCCCCAGCGTATCCCGGCGGGCAGGCGCACGCGTACGACGAGCGCACGTCGGCGCAGTGGCCGCCCGACGCGCAGTCGCGCTCCAGGCACAGCAGACAGCCCACGTCCGCGCCGTACGGACGACCCGACCTGTAAGGACAAAAATAAACAACAAACTTAATGTCTGTGAACTGTGCAATTTGCTCCAATGTCAATCATTTTAGCATGATCAAAAATATATGAAGCAACATGATGCCGAAGTGGAAGATAAGGCAAGCATACTCACAAGAGCGCATAGTGCGGCTGCGCGGCGAGCAGAGCGGCCGTGGCGCCCACGAACAGGTCCTCCTCGGTGAAGAACGGCAGCAGCAGCCCGCCCACGTGCACGGCGCCCATGCAGCCCTGCACACACACAAGCACGCAACACTCAGTAAACAAACTTAAACTTGTAGTCATATGTGACAAATCGACGAGCCGGGACGCGGGGCGGAACATTAGTACGAGGACAGCAACATTTATGATTCATCATGTTCTATAAATCGAAAAATTATAGAACAGGATGTGTTGGGAAGTACTAACAGTTTTTCATAAAGAGTACTCAAATCCAAACGTTGAAGACGCGCAGCTTCTAAAGGAAATTGTCCAGTGTTGACCATTTTTAAACACGCTGCTCAACTAAAATCTAATATATCAATAACTTTGTACGAATTAGCACTGTAAAAAATCTTATTTTTTTGGTACTTATTTTGATGTGACCAAGTCGGTTTTGTATTTGACTTCAGTGTTGCCAAACAAAACTGCATAAACAGAAATTCAATTCGATTTATTTTAAATCGATTTGGTAGGGTAATCTCTCCACTATATTTAACGCACTTTTCATATGATCATTTTATTAAAAAATACGAATAAACTCTAAAATAAATTATTAAAGACCATAGAATAATAAATCAAAGAGTTTATTATACCTGAAGAACAACAAAATATGGAATCGATTATTGATTAAAAAAAACAATTATCAATTCCTTATTTATTGATATGATTATAAATATTTTTAATTGGCAACACAGCACTTTTAAAAATGTTGTGTATTGTCAAAATTACATGTTTATTTGCTTTGTTTCTTTGCTTCGTGAGGGTTGTTTTCTAAGTTTTATTGGGATTACTTTAGCTTTTGGTAATGGATTCTGATTCTTCCCTTCTTGACGACCCTGGCACTTCCTTGGACACTGAACCTTGTATTGATGATGAACCTGGCACATCTACGGACACTGTACCTCGCCCAACGATAACCCCGGCATTAATGTGGAGTTCATGGACTTGAATCCCGTGTTTGCTCACGGTTTTATGTTGACCAGTGAAATGACAACGCAGCGCTGCGTTAATTGTAATACGTTGCAATATGAAAAGCGAGTTTTATTTCATGCATAACCAATTTTAATAATATGTTAAAAATATCTAAATATAAAATCTTGATACAAAACTAAGTTTGTGTTTGTTAATTCTTACTCATTTGAACTATTGAATCACACATATATTATTAGCTGAACTGTTTGTTTATAAATGGCCAAAGTCCCACACAAGTTGGTCACCCTTTCTTCTAAACACTTCTAAAGAAGTTATATTTCAGCAATTGTTACATACGCCTTCTATATACCCAAAAATAAAAAGTTTCACAATATGTAGTGTAACAATACATAATACGATGTCTGTAAAACGTAACATAATAAATGAATCAAATGTACCTTGAAGTACTCCCCGGCCAGGTTGTCTCCGGTGACCTCCTCGCCCTCCGAGTACTCCCAGACGTTGGGATCCGTCGAGCTTTCACTCTGCACAAACAACAATTTATTTACATCTTAGTGCAGCTATTGTTGAAGGAAGAAGCTGTGTTGACTTCTTCCCAAGACGTTGATGTAATGGAACCGAAATATAAATCTAAATTGTAATCTAAAACGGAGGCATACGAAACAAGCTGCACACACATACACATCATCTCACTTACATACATCACACAAGTGCGCTCATTTATTTTAATTTTACATATTTTATTAATTTTAAGAAAACTCAGCCATTATAAGCAGAAGAAATTGAATTTGAGAAGAAAATGAATTTGTTATTTTAAAAGCGGATCTCCAAATAATGTTTGTATAAGCAAAATAAAATTAAATTAGAAACTGTACTGACTATGGTGGTGAGCATGGCGGGCGTGGTGGTGGTGGGCACGTAGTGTCCGATGCCGCCCAGGTGGATGCGGCCCTCCATCACCAGCTGCTGCCACGCGCGCGTGTCCAGGCTGGCCGTCAGCCCCGTCTCCTCGTGACCGTTGGGCTCGACGAACGCGCCTGCCAACAACAAGCTATATGAATACAAGCTGACATAATTTTAAAGTGCATTTATGCTAGACAGATCGCGCACGTCCGTAGGAAAGAAAAAGCGAAGGGCTTCCCTAAGCTAGGCGAAGCTTATCTGGTTGGTTGAGTTTAACGCAAAATCAACAAGTACAGCACACTAAGAACGGTTTTACACTACATCAGATCCGAACCCCTGAAAATAAAGATCTTGGAATCTCGGACCAAATTCAAAAAATACTTTTCGTACTGTTTTCAATATCTGAGGCGTTATTACGGATTTAGAAAGTTGACTGACCGAATTCGTATATTGTTTGCGCACTACATCTGACCTTTGATGCCCACCTTTTAGCATACTGCTGCCTCCCTGAGCTACAGCTACGGCCACATTCAGCGCGCCACGGCCACATACCGCACCCGTCGCGCTGCCTCTCTGCTCGAATGTAGCTCGGATTCGGTTCGAGAGTTCATACAAAAACTATGACTACAGCGTTGTTGTCTGCCAATAATCTTCTCGGGCATAGATATTTACGGTTGACGGAGAGAAATCGGTTGATGGAAGTCAGACCTAGTGGGTAAACTACTATAGAAATGTTCAAAGACTACTTCAGACCGTATTTTCACGGGTTCGGAAAGGATCCAGATCGAGCGTAGTGCGATACCGTTCTTATGATTGGTGTCCGTTTGATGTCACCTTGCGTATTAGCTTTAGAGGTAAAGTCAAAGTCAAAATCTTTTTATTTTACATAGGCCTACATGGGCACTAAGACTTGCGTCTACAATGTTCTCACATTCACATTATTGAAAGAGACTATATAAAGGCAAGAAAAATAATCACAGCTTCCAGTAAGATCTACAAAATGGCAATATAAGGAATATTGTATGAATGTTTAAAAATACACAGATGGCATATAAAAAAAATGTGGAGCAGTTAACAGATAAATTTACAGAATATTAATAAGTTGCCAGGGGGCCATATGTGCAGAAGCAGTCATTGCCAGACAAGCGTGTCTTCGACATAGTCTCTAACCTTATGATATGCTTTTTTGGTTAGGACACGCTTAACATGGGTTTTGAACTTTCTCTCGCTAAGCTCAGTCACCTCTTTTGGTAGCTTGTTATAAAAGCGCACGCTATTTATTAAAAATTGTAAGATAAGGAGGTAAGAAAATTGAGTCATGTACTCACCGCGCAGCTGGTTGTTGCTGAATGTGAAGCGCAGCGTAGTCCAGTGCAGGTGCGAGTGCGCGCGCATGCGGCGCAGCGCCGGCAGCGCGGCCGTGCCCAGGCGCCACTGCACCGCCACCTGCTCCTTGAACACGCCCACCGTGAACCACGCCCCTCCCGCCCCGCTCGAGCCGCTGCCCTCTACACTCTCCGCGTGGAACAGGGTACCACCCGTCTTGCTCCTAAGAACCAATAACATAAGATGTGAGTCACAAATAGCTGGTTCCACATCGCCCCGATAGACAAACGACCGCATGTATATGGTCTGAGGATGCACTTCTTCACACGTGGCGTTTTCACACCGACCAAAACATTCTTCATTCACAATGGCTCAACCAGGACAGTAAAATAACATAATATTGCAGAGCAATAGCAATTACACCCATGGCTGCAGGTACAAGGCAGCATGTACATAACTTCCAAAACCTATTAAACGCGGCACTACATGTTTTACCTATAGGTGATGGTGAGGGTCTCGGGCAGGTCCAGGTCTTCGTCGGTGGCGATGCTGACGGTCCTGGGCACGCGCAGCTTGTACGTGAGCGTCGTGTTTATTCCGTCGAACGTCGCGTTCGACACGCACTCGTATCTAAAAGAATGAAGTTAGTTTTAAGCAACATACCACAAAAAAACCTATATTACCTAAAGACATTATTTCATACTCAAGTAGATCGCATACGTGAATCGAGCCGAGTGGTGCCTTTGGCTCCATAACCGATTCCGTGCGGAGGTCTTTTTGGCCATCTTTAGTGCCTGGCGTCAAACAAAAATTCCGTGATGCCTCTGGGGCACCAAGCGCCAGAGACTTTGATGATTCCTCTGGGGACTCATCCTCCGCCATGAATTGTAACTTTTAGCTTGTTCTCGTGTTTCCACGTGTTAAAGAGTCATTTGCCATTGTGTATCGAAAGTAAGCAGTCAGTAAGTTCATTCAGTGCGTTTAAAAGTAACGATCTATGTGTTTTTATGGAAATGGAAGGCAAGGGACTAATTTCTACCAGGTGTTGTAAACCTTTTTGCCTTATTTTATTGATTCATTTATTCAAGAGTGTTATATAGAATTTGTTTACGTACCATTTCATTTTGCAGCCAGGTGATATTTATTTATTATGCAGTGTTTTGTAGGGAAACAATTTTAAATCCGCTATTTTGATGGTAATATTGTTTCTCTACAAAACACTGTATAATAAATAAATAGAACATAGGTATGTATACCTGAATGGGAAGTCCGATTCTTATGAATCAAAAATATTCTCCTTGTACCAACAAACTACTAACATGATTATGAAGTGTTTTATTTGGATTGAAATTATAAACAATAATAAATTGTGACTCGACAACTTGGTTTACAACCCCTGAAGTCTGCTAATTTACGAAATTACTTCAAACGAACCCTGTGGGCATGATATGGGTGACAAATAAAGACACTTTTATTCACGGGACTCTTTTGACAAATGTCGTTTTAGCCGAGTTTTTTATGTTTTAGTTTTGTATCTTCTCGGGCACCATACGCAATAGATTTACATGGTGCCTGTGCGGCACCATCCGCACGGAATCGGATAACACACTCGTGTAAAGCTCGCGTCAATTTCGTCAAGGAGAAACTTTTTGCACTTGTATCAAAATGCACTAATTTTAACTTATCTGAAATATCGATAAAAAATAAAGAACTTAGACGACAAGGTGCCTTATTTGACCCATGACTTTTTTGGTCTTTAGGGAGCGTCGCGGCGGTCTTCGATAGCGAAGATGGAAATGTTATTTAATGTTTGATTACGGTAAACTTAAATGAGGGTCATGAATTTGATAGGTTATATATATATTATGTATTGTTCATCTTTTCTTTTATAGCTCCAAATTATTATTAGAACTTGCTATAAAATCGTTTTAATAGTCTGTATTAGCTGAACATGGGTTAGGTTAGGTAGTTATGTGTTGAATATAAATATGTGAAAGGTTTTTATTATTTGTACTTTTTTAAATATTGTTTTTTTTTATTTATTTTGTAAATAGGTTTACTAGGTAGGCTAGGTAATTACAGTTTTATACGTGATTTTTTTTTTTCGTTACTTTAACCTAGATGAGTCCGGTGGTGTTCTAGCTGACTACCCTGAGAAGAAATATCGAAACAAATTCAGGGGTTCAAATTTAAAGTGTTTGTTAGTGAACAGATTGTATAAAATAAATGTATTGTTGTTATTATCATGATGTTATGTAGGTATATAATTGTATTAGTAGATAGTTGCTACTTGGTTAGTTTTATGTTTTTTTAATGTTTAATGTAAGGTTATTTATATGATAAATGAAAGGTTCTATTCTGTGTTAGATAGATGTTAGATTATGGAAGAGAAAAGAAAGCGCATTCATTGTTGTTTATTTGACATCGTTTGTGTATGCATTGTGTGAAGCAATGTTTCAAGTGGATAAATGAGTCAAGTTCGCGCACGACGAAGCTGTGTAGGCGTCCGCCCCGCGCGGCGTGGGCGGCCGACGTGCGCTGGGGCAGGCGCCGCGCACAAGCTATACTATTGTTAAGACAACTAGACACCCTACTCCTTCTATTGTGATATTTCTGTTTTTAACGCTCACACTGTTTATACCATTATGTCAATATAATTTATAAAATAAAAAAAAATATTTAACTAACCATTTTATCACTTATCCTAGAATCTTAAATTCCAATACAACAACAATACAACTTAATAAATCAATAATCTAATAATTACTACAAAAAACAGCAATAACAAGTATTACAATCGTTACAATAAAAACATTGTTTATAAAACTTATTCACTCACGCAAATGATATAAAAACGAAACCAATAATTGACAAATACGAATACCAAGCAACTAATTAAAAAAATCAGTCATACTGGACACTATCTAATTTAACACTTAACAAAAGTCTTTGTCATCAATTACAATACGAAAATTCTAAAAACTTGTTCCGAAACTGTCTATACATATGGATTTTAACTAACTGCTCACCAATGAATGATATAAACAAACGCATTTAAATATATCCAATATATTTACATTCAAAAATGTAAATATATGTAAAACAAATCCTTTTAAAATAAATTATCATAACAAAATAATTTTATCCGATGATCACATTAATTTATTGACTAAGCAATAAATAAAATTTGATTAGATTGTAGAATTATAGTGCAATTTAATATGCAAACTGTATAAAATACAAGATCGTATAGTACGAAATCCTGTACTACATAATATATGTTGATAACCAGTGCTTGTATACAAGTGTTAATAGAGTGCAATTTAAGAAGCTGCATGTGTAAGTACTGACCCAGCGTCGAGGTTGCGGCACTGCGAGTTGTGCGGGCAGCCCTGCAGCTGGCAGAACTCCACCTCCGAGCACGTCTTGCCCTTGTAGCCGCGCGGGCACTGGCACCTGCACACGAACATTACACCTTGTACTGGAGCTGTGACTACTCAACATTACACTTGAAAATGGACTACATATTTGACAGAGTAACTACTAAAAGAGACAGTTTCAGACTCAATTTTTCAAGTGATGGTTCCGTCTGTTGGATAGTAGTTTAAAATAGTTTTTAAAAACTTGATCGTGATGTTGCAAGTAGAGTGTGCTCACGTGTAGTCGTTCCAGGTGTTGGTGCAGGTGGCGTTGTGCAGGCACGGGCGCTCGGCGCACAGGTCGTCGGACACGACGCCGCGCAGCACGCCGGCGTCCAGGTGCACCTCGCCGAAGGGCGGCGGCAGCTGCAGCCCCGCCACCTGCAGCGGGAAGAACTCCACGATCGTCACGTTCACGCCGTTCGAGATCTGCGGGACAATGGACATTCTCATGTAATGGGGGATTAAAATGTCTACAAGTTATAACAGTCTATATTGTAATAACAATCGAGTTAGAAGACTTATGCGTCATGATTTTTACACACAGGTGTAATTATACAATGACTAGTCATGCTATATAAATACTTGACAGTTCATAGAAATATAAAGTCTTATCCAGGAAATGAATAAAAACGTAAAGAAAGAATAATAAAAGAAGAAAGTGCGTGCTCTCTCTGCTACAAATTTAATGTAATAAAATAATGTATTGTATTAAGCAGCCGCGGGTTAAATCCCACGAGTCGCGCGTGTAATGAAAAACGTCGTTTGACACACGTGCTGATTTGTCACTTCAGCCTTCGGCTCCATAACTCACTCTACTACGATGTGTGTGAATTTTGTCTTGGTCGCAATGACAAACTTTCTGCACTTGTGTAAAAATTTAGACAAGTAAAAAATTATAATTTTTCCAATGGATTAGACTCATACTTCCATAGAATAAAATGTTGGGTTATTCCCCACTTCAATTTGACGTAGGTTCGCGAGTGCTTCGTTATTTAGTTTATTAATTAGTTGGAGATATATTCCCCACGACAGGTCAATAGTGTCGGTGGGCACAAACCTGCACGTCCTGTATGACTCCTTTGAAGTAGGCGCTGTCGTCGGGCTCGGGCTGCGCGGGCGCGGGCGGCGCGGCCGGCCCGGGCGGCGCCGCGCCCGGGGCCGCCGCGGGCGCCTCCGTGCTGCCAGGCGCCGGCGGAGGCGGGGGCCCGCCCAGGTACAGCACCTTGTACACAACACACATTAACTAAATTAAACGAAGACAAATTCGACTTATCGTAATAAAACGTTCATAAGGCATTATTAAACCTTGAAATGAGAAAACTTATCAATGTCGATACGCAATGTATGTCAAATAAGCAGCGGACCTGTTACTAACGAACTATTCTACACGATGAAACACAAAAACCATTTAAAATCACAACACAACAAACATTTCAAAAAATGATGACTCACCTGTGCATCGATCATCTTGGCGGCGGATATCGACTTGCGGAAGTACTCGGTGCCGTTCAGCTTCACCTGCACCAGCGTCGAGTTGCGCACCACCTGCACACGGACATCAATACTCAATACTTTATTGCATTCCATATTATGTACATAGATGGTATAAAATTTCGCAAGATCAATATGGACCCTGTCGGGCACAGCAAAATATTTTCTCCACAGTGTACACGTAATCATTCACTAATACATTCACCCTCAGGTTTTGAAGCCGTGACCAAAACATTCTAAAACTGTAACCCACCAAATAAAGTGGAAACCAAATGAAGCCAAATTTTATTCATAAACTATTAAATTTTTGAGCCCTAAGCGAATGTCGGCTTTTGCACAAATATTGTCTTTCTATTACGTCTCTAATGGCGGTATTCGAAAGGTTAATTCAGTTTAGTCTACTTGTAATTAACGCTAAATGATAATAAGGAAAAAACTAAATGTGATGGTTCGATCATGCATCAAACGCATGACCCAGTCACAGTTGTCCAAGCCATGCCAAATGAGGTGTGTGTCAGAAGGCGAGGGCGAGGGCATGAGGTAGCGTACCTCGATGAGGTGCAGGTAGCCGTTGTCGAGGCGCGTGCCGCCCACCGTGTAGTTCTCGGGCGTCTGGTTGAAGCGCAGGTGCACCAGCAGCTCACCGCCTTCTAGCGATGCTCCCACTTGAGTCTCGTCCGTTTGGCCGAATCTACAAACGTACAGAACTTTAAATATCAACTTTTTATTTTTGTCCATTATCCCCTTTGCCTTACAGACAAGTACGTATAGGGAACAACGGTAAGAAAATATTACTAGTATATATAACATGTCCAGCACCGCGCAGCAGTACTCCTGCTGCAAGCTCACCTAGGCAGCGAGCCGAGGTAGAAGATCTGTCCGGTGGGCTTGCGCGTGCGGATGAACATGGAGATGTCGAGCGCCGCGCGCACGCCGCGCCGCGCCGCGTCCGACACGCCCACGCGCACCACCGAGCGCGGCACGGCCGACTCTTGTCCGAATGTGGCCGCCGTGTAGTCTGCAACGCATCAACAATGACTTTGAATATGTTTAAATACACACAACTTTCTTATTTGAAGTTATATTAATTGAAAATGTTATTTCGATGTACAAAAACGTTGACATTAAATTTTTATTTTAACAGAGTGTGTTGGCGGCAGGTGTGACAGCGACATACTGTACTGGCAGGTGTCGCCGAGGTGCGGGCGCGGGCACGTGCACACGAAGCTGGTCCAGGCGTCCTCGCACGCGCCGCCGGAGCGGCAGGGGTTGGGCGCGCACTGCGGCGTGCGCGGGCACTGCGCCAGCACGCCGTGCAGCTCGGCGCGCGCCAGCAGCCCGTCGTCGGCGCCCGCCTCCTGCGACTCCTCCACGGCCGACTCGGTGGTCGTCGACGCGCCCGACGCGTTCGAATCTTCTGGTAGCACCTGGAAACGACATTTTATTATTACTAGATATTCGTAAAGGCACATTAACAACTCATAACATGGCTATGTATGAACCCTCAAGACGGAGGATGCATCATCCGGGAGCAGGGTAGTCTTTGCGGTGTTTCTCAACATCTACAACGACTTCGATACGCTACCCTGAAGTTGCATGTGGGAGGCGCTCCGGTACCTCTGTCTGTTGTGAGTTTTGGTACGCTGGCCCCGATACAGTAAAGTGCTTTGCGATTTCTAACTACATTCTCCTGTTCTATGGTTACATCCCTATCCTCTATGTACGTATGCATGTGTTCTATTCTATTAATTCCACAAGATGCGACTGACCCACTGTCCGTTGACCACGACGTCCTGGAAGCAGCCGACGAAGAAGTTGGGTCCGTGCGTGAGCGTGGCGTAGGAGGAGCCGTAGGTGCCGAGGCGCGTGGACGGGAACGACGTGACGGACGAGTTGTACGCCTCGTTCTGGCTGATGGGGTAGATCGTCTGCTCCTCGTTGGCCGCCAGCACTAGGTGCGACGAGTTTATCGTTACGAACACCTAAAAATAGAGATAGGGTCTATACTAGTGCTCATTCGAATTAGTGATTGACTTTGATCGCCCGTAAATTATATCAAAGGATAATAAATATAATAATATTTGCCGGCGCTTGTTGACCAGTCGTGAGCGTAACCGTATGACAGGGTTAGAGGGATGGATAATTTTTGAAATGAAACTAATGTTAAGCGTCAGGGTTGGGCAATCCGTCGAATACTTAAGATGCTCCTAACGACATGCGACATTACTAAAGTAAATTGTTATTTTAATTCTATGAAAGTGTAGCAAAAGACCAAGAACTAAAAATTCTTGTGGTTTTATTCAATTTAGTTTGGTGTCACCGCAACACAACTAACTTTTAACTTCTTCAATCTATAAAACTACATCTAAATCCTACCTTCTGCCACTTGCTATCGTTGAGATTGGAGCCGATGAACACGCCCTCCCACTTGTTGAGCAGGCTGGAGTGTAGGTTGAGGCGTCCGTTGGACAGCTCCAGGAAGAAGTAGGTGAGGCCGCGGCCCATGGCCAGCAGGCCGTTGCCCAGCGTGGTCTTGAAGCGGAACGAGATGTCGTAGCCCTCCTCGCGCGTCGTGTTCACCTCCGCGTAGCTGCTCTTCTCCAGCGACATTGTAGTTATCTGCAATAACGTCGTCACATATAAATAATCTGTTAGTTCCGAAAGAAATAGCTCCAAATTACTAAAAGAAACAATGACAGTGTCAGCAGATGGCACTGCTATGGCTGAAAATGTGTTACCAGCTCAGTCCTGGCCGCCGCAGCCCTCGCTGCACAGGCAGCAGTACGTACCTTCTCGCAGGTGGTGCCGTAGTGTCCGGGCGTGCAGGAGCAGTTGAAGCGGTGCTCGGTCTCGTCGCGCAGCCAGGGGTGGCACGTGCCGTTGTTGCGGCAGGGCGCGTCGCGGCAGCCCGTCAGCACCACGGAGCAGTTCTGTACCCCAGCCCTCGCTGCACAGGCAGCAGTACGTACCTTCTCGCAGGTGGTGCCGTAGTGTCCGGGCGTGCAGGAGCAGTTGAAGCGGTGCTCGGTCTCGTCGCGCAGCCAGGGGTGGCACGTGCCGTTGTTGCGGCAGGGCGCGTCGCGGCAGCCCGTCAGCACCACGGAGCAGTTCTGGCCGCCCCAGCCCTTGCTGCACAGGCAGTAGTACGTGGCGCGTCCGTCGAAGCACTTGCCGTGCGCACACGGGCTGTATCTGATCACAACACATCACGTTTTAGTCTTTAACACTTTTTAGGATTCACAAAACTCTAAAAATAAGCCGAAGCCGCGGGTGTAAGCTATATCTTACATAAGAAACAATTCAAAAATATGATATTTAGTGAAAGATTGGAGTCCATACAGGATCTGTCGAAGAATCAGCAGGCTCCCACTTCAACTTTTCGTCGATGATTAATTTTTATCTCCAAAGAGGAGATTACTGAGTACTGTTAAAAAACTTGCGATATATAAATTAACAAAATATACAAGGTGTAGCGGCTGTGTTACATGTGTTATCTTAAACGTATAACGCTAATTTACGCTGCAACATCACCGATGCGACTCCATCGTCGTGGTTGAACAAGGTATATCATTATGTTATTACGTGCAAATAAGCTTCAATTTTGACATTTCAAAAGTGCCTGTAAATGGTCTATTTGAAATAAATGATTTTGAGTTTGAGTTAGTCAAGGCGGAGTGTGGGCTATATCGTCACAGGAGCCAGTACAGTGTGCTCACCTCTGACACTCGTCGATCTCGATCTCGCAGTGCTCGCCCTCGAAGCCGGCGGCGCAGTCGCAGGAGTAGCCACCGATGCCGTCGATGCACTTGCCGTTCTCGCACGGCGACGACGCGCACTCGTCGATGTTCAGCTCGCAGCGCGACCCCGTCGTGCCCACCACGCACACGCACTCGAAACTAACATGTGGGGGAAACGAACACGGTGATATCAACTGAGTCATTGACGGCTCCATTAGCACTAAGGTTACGTATAAGCAAATGGTGGAGGGCTCACCCGGCGGCCGTGTCCAGGGAGAAGGGTTGGTAGAAGACGCTGGGCAGCAGCATCTGCGGCTGCGGGCCCACCTGCAGGCGCGGCGCGCCGGGCGGCTGGTACAGGCTGGCGTTGGAGCGCTCCAGGCACACGCCGCCGTACTTGCACGGCTCGCTCTCGCACTCGTTTATATCCGATTCACAGTTCTTGCCTGAAGTTTATAATAACTGATTAATCGATATCCTAAGGCTAACAAACATAACTGTGTGTGTTGTGACATCATCATTTGTGGCATCTGTCACAGAGTGAAACTTAGATAGGCAAGATATTTCAGGCGTACTGTACGTCTGTTCATAATGATATGTGTATTTTGTGTGTGGGTCGTGAAGGATACAGATACATGTTATACAGACCGGTGTAGGCGGGGTAGCAGTTGCAGTGGTAGTCGTTGACGTCGTCGATGCAGGTGCCGCCGTGGCGGCAGGGCTGCGGCGCGCACTCGTCGATGTTGAGCTCGCAGTCGTCGCCCGCGTAGCCCGTGCCGCCGCACGCGCAGCTGTAGCTGTTCAGCCCGTCCACGCAGCGCCCGCCGTGCTGGCACGGCATCGACTACCAAACAAACGACCTTCTAAATACTACCCGGACATGAATCATACTAACTGTTGTCGTAAAGAACCATGTCCTTTTTACTTTCAAATGCATTGCGAAATACCGGCTTCTTGTAAAAGCGTGTTTATGTTAATGATCGCAGATGTGCCGTGACCAGTTTTAAAGAAAAAAACAATATGAATAATCAATAAAGCTATTAGTGTAATGATCCCGCCGGCTAACAATACAGTGTCGGCCTTGACCGAGTGGTTACCTCGCAGTCGTCGATGTCGATCTCGCAGTTGGGCCCGGTGAGCCCGTCCTGGCACACGCACTTGTAGCTGGCGATGCCGTCCACGCACGTCGAGCCCTCCGCGCACGGGTTCGCCTCGCACTCGTTTATGTTTATTGAGCAATCCTTGCCTGCAAACATATCACTTACCATAACATAGGGGATAGCAGAAATAATGACGTAATAAAATTATCATAGTTATCTAACGACCTTCGAAGCCCTCCATGCACGTGCACTCGTAGTTGTTCTCCAGGTTCTGGCAGGTGCCGCCGTTCTTGCACGGCGACGACAGGCACTCGTCAATGTCCTGCTCGCAGCTGTCGCCCGTGTAGCCTGCACAACAAAGCGACACATCGTAATTGCTTATTAATGAGAGCAACTCGACAGCTGTGGCGTCCTACATACCGGGCCTGCAGTAACACTCGTAAGATCCGGGAACGTTGACGCATACTCCGTGGTTACATATTTTTGGTGTGATCGCACATTCGTCTATATCCACATCGCAATGACGACCTGGAAACAAAAACCGCAACTAGTAAATATTTTCAACTATAATAATGATATCGCCTTATTTTTCTTCTAATCTCACCTTTAATAAATGAAAGCAAAAGTAACAGTGGAATTAACATAATCACAACCATTGGGAAATAATCAATTAATAATGAGTGCACAAAAACTTAATTGATCACATTGTGAGTTTTTCACAGTAAGTTTATACAGGTGCTTTGACCAACAGCAGCAATGAAACTGAAATTGCACACTATTTTAACTGAGTACACTTTGTAAAATAAACTTCATTTTATAAAAGAAAATCTTGTACTTAACTAAAGTCATGTTATTGTTGAATATGCATACATGTAATAAATATGAAATAGTATTTTAAATTCTAACTGGGAGTAATGAATAATTGAATTAATATGTATTATTTCTCAATAAGAAAAACTACGGTTGAATCCAGATTCCATTAGAATGGCAACACTACGAATGACATTGACAACAGACAATCACTGACAATGACAAGTGACAGCTAAGTTCTGATTGTCAAATGAAAGCGTACCATTGTTGTGACCTATTTCGTATCGAAAAGTAATAATTTGGTTGAGAAGATACTACAACCACATTATTTAAAAGATATGTTTGGATGAGTTCATACAAAAGTGTAAAGTGTTTAAGTCATCGCCATGCTTTATTCAATGCGCAATGTTTTGAGGTTATGTCGGAGACAAAAGTTCTTACAAAACAAACGATTCACCCAAGTGCGGACGATAACTGGTATCGAAACTGAAGAGGATTTCAAGAAACCTGACAATAACAAAGACTTTTCACAGTTGCTGCAGAAATATAAGGACAAAATCACATTCAATTCCTACTTGGACAGCGACAAGTTGAAGTTAGGCTATTATAAGTATTATAGGAAAACGGTGAAACAAGCGAAGGCAACACTAGTGAAAGAATACAATGAAAAGAGTTTGCCGCCTCTCCCGGTGTCCTTACAGTATTATGTCGACAAAGATCGATTGCTTCAAGATGAAGAGGTGGCCGCTAGTCCAGAACCTGACAAGGAATTCCAACTGCCGTTTGGTTCCTCTTCGAACTTCAATTACGACGATAATGAAGTAGTTCCATCTAAACACACTCCCAATACACATAATAGTGTAACAACTGAGCAGGAATTTGATCGCTCCAACATTAAACATTGGATGACTAACTATGAATACTTTGATGACACTAAAATTACATCTGAACACTTGGAAAATGAAGGAGAAGCTGAAAACGAATGGTTGAACCAGTACGGTACCCCTGATCCTACAGTTGCTGTGAGCAGAGTGCCATGTGGAGGTTGTGGTGCCCTCCTGCACTGTAGTGACCCTGCCATACCTGGGTACCTGCCCAGCGAGATCTTCAAGCACAGAGAGGTGGAGGAGTTAAAGACGATGGAGTGCCAGAGATGTCACTTTCTTAAAGAGTACAACATTGCATTGGATGTGAGTGTGCAGCCAGAAGAGTATGAGAAACTACTGCAGTCCATCAGGTGAACTTACTTTTGCATAGATAGTAACTACAACTGTATAGTTGTAGTTACTATCTATGAGTCATAAAAACTGACATGTTCATTTAACCTTTCGATCTTGTAATAACAGAGAGAGAGACACAATTAAAGAACAATAGGTGTGTGAGCGCCGGCGCTCGCTTGGGGCTTTATGAATTAATTAAATTTTCACTTTTCATGCATAATTATCTGTATAAACATTGATAAAGATTTTTGTATGGATTTAACTCTTATGCTTATGTAAATAATTTCCAGACATGTAAAGGCCCTAGTCCTACTGATGGTGGATTTACTAGATTTCCCATGCTCCATATGGCCCGGCATCGTGGACATTGTAGGCAAAGAGAGGCCTATCATAGTTGTTGGCAACAAGGTGAGCTACTGAATAATTCTATTTTTTTATATTTATTCTTTACTAGTTGCACTGGCAAACTTCATACCGCCTTATAGTGGTTATGCTCAACATTTAAACCTTCCATAGACTATTACAAATATTTCAAGATGAAAATCAGCCAAATCGGTTCAGCCGTTCTCAAGTTTTAGCGAGACTAACAAACAGCTAATCATTTGTGTATAATTACAAGGCTCTGACTGGGCAAACTTCGTACTGCTTAATTTTTTTTTTCGTTAAATCTTTCCCTGGACTATCACGAATATTACATGACCAAAATGAACCAAATTGGTCCAGCCATTCTTGAGTTTTAGTGAGACTAATAATAACATTAATTTTTATAATATAAGAAAATGAGTGCCTACTGACATCTTGAAAAGGAAAACTTATGTACTATGCGTTTCAAATAAGAATAGGATCGATAACCAGAATGTAACGACCACCGTACTGTCAAATCGAAGATATTTTTGCAAAATTGAAAAACTTGGAGAAGAGTAAAATTGAAAAACTGGATTCTGATTAAACTTTTTTCGTTCACAGTTCGTAAATCGATAAGACGCTAAATCGTGACGTGACAACATTACAATCGATCCTATTCTCATTTGGAACGTATTGTATGTAATTTATTTATGCTTTTTTTTGCTGCTTGTAATGTTATGTGAGTACTTATGATTTTTCAGGTGGACCTTTTACCTGGAGACAGTATTGGATACTTGAAACGCGTAAAACAATCCCTTGTGACAGAAATAAAAAAAACAAAATTAAGTGAAGCCAACATCAGACATATTGCTTTGATATCAGCTAAAACAGGTTACGGCGTGGAGGATCTGATCTCCGCCATGTTCAAGCTGTGGCTGTACAAGGGCGACGTGTTCCTCGTGGGCTGCACCAACGTCGGCAAGAGCTCCTTGTTCAATGCACTGCTGCAGTCGGACTACTGCAAAGTTCACGCGATAGACATCATCAAACGCGCAACTGTCAGCCGCTGGCCAGGCACTACGCTCAACCTTCTCAAATTTCCCATCAACAGGCCTTCAGGGTGGAAAATATTTCAACGAACACGAAGATTACAATCAGAAGCCAAACTCTACAGGGTTGAAAAACAAATTAGAAATGCTCAGTTAGAAGGCAAGACGCCGAGCGAGGCGCCCGCCTTGATCGGACACATCGGACGCTCGTTCTCTCCGAATTACGACGTCGATAGTCACAAATCCGACAGACAAAGGTTGGCAGTTTTTGACGAAAAACACAAACTCTTTGTTAACAGCAAGTGGTTGTACGACACTCCCGGCGTCATCCACCCTGACCAGGTTCTATCTCTCTTGAGCACTGAGGAATTACTTGTAACCATTCCAAAACAGCTGATCAGACCACAGACATACTTCATCTACGAGGGATCCACGATATTCATCGGTGGTTTAGCTCGCATTGACCTCGTTGGTTGTGCGGAACCTTGTCGCTTTACGATATTTTGTTCGGAAAGTTTGCCCATCACTGTCACGAAAACTGAAGACGCAGACGAGCTTTATGACAAGTTTGTGGGCACAGAGTTGTTTGCTGTGCCGAGCGGAGGAGCAGAGAGGATGAAGAACTGGCCCGGGTTGCAGGCAGGGGTGCAGTTACTAGAGTACCCTGGTGAGGGACCCAAGACTGTTTGTGGGGATATAGTGCTGTCCTCAGTGGCCTGGGTCGGAGTGACGGCTAAGTCGGGCACAGTGTGCAAGGTGCGCGCGTGGACGCCTGCAGGCAGGGGCATCTACAGGCGGCAACCCTCGGTCCTACCATACTCCATCAATTTAAAAGGCAAAAGACTGCAAGATTCGCCAGCTTATTTAGTAGGAAAGGTTTTCTCTGAAGAGCAATAGATCTTTTAACTATGTGCTCATTTAAAGATTAAAAAAAGACTTAGTATAATAATAAGTTTTCCAAAAATTTGTTTTTAATTTCTGCACAATCCCCCGTTTTTTCAATCACATACATTCTCATTCTTATTCTCTTTCTGTCCAGTCTTATCCCCTGCTCTTATAATAATTTTCCAGTTTGTGATGATCATTGACATATTACGATATTCTGTCTTCACGTGGTTATTTACGTTGTCACATCTATGTTAGGAGTTACGATTCGTGTAATTGTTTTCCTGGTCGTATGTTCTGGTATTCTTATTACGTATCTAAAATGCGTTTGTGGTAGTATTGGTAAAAGATTTAAAATATAGATATACTGACCCGTGATGCCGGGCGGACAGAGGCAGCTGTAGAGGCCGTTCTTGAGCTGGCAGGTGCCGTTGTGGCAGGGCTCGGAGGCGCAGGCGGAGTCGGGCGCCACGGGCACGCAGCTGAAGGCGCCACCCAGCTCGGCGCAGTCGTGCTGCGGCGCGCACGGCGCGGCGCGGCAGTCGGCCGCCAGCTCGCACGCGGCGCCGGCCCAGCCCGCGCGGCACTCGCACTCGCCACTCGGCAGGCACGCGCCGCCGTTGGCGCAGCCGCGCGCGCCGCAGCCCGCCGCCGCGGCGCCGGCCGCCACGTCGCAGCGCGGCCCCGCCCAGCCCGCCTCACACTCGCAGCGGAAACCTGTCGGCTGCGCACCCACCACCTACTTACTACCTTACTTTTATACACGGCAACAAAATGAGGTGCAAAGCAGTGATGTGAATAGCTCCAGTACTGTGTGTTCAATCCAAATGAACCGAGAACCAACAGCTCATCTACTACACGTGTTTCCATAGTGAATTATTATTCATATGTGCTAGACTCATTGAATCATAAACGGAAATTAAAAACAGTTTTTCTCACTATTGTTATGTGAAATCCTGTAAAACAAGTGTTACTTGAATCTTAGCTTAGCCTAGTAACTCAAAATGCTAATAAAAATCCATAGAGACATGCAACAGGAAGCACACACTTGCTGTATGGTGGTATACTCACGAGGTCCTGGCAGGTCTTGGCGTGCAGACAGGGCCCGCTGGCGCAGCGCTCGGCCGCCTTCAGGTCGGACAGCGCCTTGCCCGCCGCCTGCTCGCAGTACGCGCCTACCACATGCACACACGTAAGCGACACACATACACGACGGCACTAACATCGACACATGGCCTGGCGGTTCTCCTCACGACACGACACGACTTGTGCGCCGTATCCTCGTACCTCCACACTAATTGACGCGGAATTGGCTTGAACCGGTCAAGAAATGCTTTATATTTACGGCATAAGTATGTAAACGAGATGTTGTCGTGAACTCACCACAGATGACCCACGACGCTATTTACATTCTTATTGCGCGGAAATAAAGCTATTAACTGACCGAATAAAACTAATTCCACGTTGTTAAATATGAGAAGATGCGTAGCCGCTGGGCTATTGGAGATGAAGTCATGCAACATCGACAAAATGGTAAAACAACAACTTTAGTAATGCTAAGGCAATCGTATGATGTACGAGTTACAAACAAAGAAAGCAATCCATGGATAGGGGACGAAAATAAATCATAGAACATCTAGACAGGCATAAGTCATTGATCAAAAACTGTCCTACGAGAACAAAGCGTTGTCGGCACAAAGGACAGCGCATCACACACTAGTAGCACATTCTATGAGACTAGGATAAAACATACACAACCCTATGGCACTTCCATTAATACTTTTACTACAGCAACAGGATTTCTTTTTTCGTTTTATGTAACTTTATAAACACTTAAAAAATCGCAATAGACGTATAATTTTAATTTTGAGAGTCGTTGTTACTAGTTTTATTTTTGCGTTGAATTATTTGTATTTATTTTTCCCACAGTATAAATAGTTCGAAAGTTCTAATTACTCGATATTCATTGCTTTGAGATTGGCAAATTAATTATATGCAATCTACGGTAGTCTCCGTGGATTTATAATTTAATCTATAAACAAAAACTTATACCTAAATCAGAATTTATCTTTTTGTCATTTGAGATGCGACTCCGGTGGAGCACAACAGACTGGTAATTTGATTGTTGTACGAGCCATAGGGTTGGTATGTCGTAGTGTCAGCTGTAGCCGGGCAGGGACGTACCTTTGTAGCCGGGCGCGCAGGTGCAGTTGAAGTGGTCGGCGGCCAGGTCGCAGGTGGCGCCGTTGAGGCAGGCGCCCGCGTCGCACGCCGCCTCCAGCGTCGTGCAGTTGGGCGCCACGCCCGGCGCGCCTGCAACACGCCGCGTTAGCAACATCAACACTACACGCGCCCGCGCAGGGCTCGCTAGCGGTTCTAGTACAACTCACCGTAGTAGCCGGCGTCACACACGCACATCACTTGCTTCGCGATCACACCCGTTATCATCATGTTTGATATACCTGGAAGAAATATTGTATAAGTAGGTATTCATGTAGTTTTAGATATTGGAGTTATGAATTATCTGTGCGATTCGATATAAGAAAAAAAATCAAGTAAAAGAAGAGGAGAATAAATTTAGTCTACGTACAGTGGGACTTGGGCGGGCAGACGATGTCCTGGCAGGAGGCGGGGTGCGTGGTGGGCGCGGGCTCGCAGTAGGGCGGCGCGAAGCCGCGCGCGCACACGCAGCGGAAGCCCGCGCCGCCGCTCTCCTCCACGCACGCGCCGCCCGCGCCGCACGGGCCCGACGCGCACGCCGACACCTGCACACATATATATCGTGTAACACGCCGTCTTACATATTGGCGTACCGTATTGAAAAACATCGAATCTCAAATTCTTCCAAATAGTAAGTATTGCATTAGGTACCCGTCTGTACAATGAACATACTCTTTCCCCCTTTTTTAGAACAACTAGAGGGCGCCACATTAGATTTTGTGAAATCCCATATAGCCTATAACCAGCGGACAATTAAGACGCTTCTAATGATATGTCATTTGTCGAATTCTGATAAGTAGTTTAGAAGTTACGAGGGAACAGATGAACATCCATACCCACCCACATACATACATACATACATACATACAGGTCAAAATCATAACCCTCCTTTTGCTTCGCCGTAGTCGGGTAAAAAGGGGAGAAGTGTGTTGGAACCCTGTGTTCTTAATTATAGATAGCAACATTTGTAACATTTTACTATAAGGTACAATCTTTGTAAAATAGTCTATAGTCTACTAAGTGACAAAGTGCAAAGAGTGTATTTATCCAATACATAATGCTCGGTAGCAGTACTGACGTTGTTGCAGCGCTCGCCCTTGTAGCCGAGCTGGCAGGCGCACACGTAGCCGCCGTACGTGTCGTAGCACACGCCGTGCCCGCAGATGCCGCGCTCCTCCTCGCACTCGTTCACGTTCAGCTCGCAGCGCGCGCCCGTGTAGCCTGCCAACACAACGCTCGCGTCAACATCACACACTACTACTTCATCAGTTCATTACTACATTAACAAGGTCCAAGCTGTGCGACGCATGTGCTCGACAGGAGCAAGTCCAACCAGCGGTCGGACCCATGCTGCAAGTTGATCAGACTTATCTGCGGACTATGTCAGCCTCGCTATTACAATGTGGTCTGTCTACGTCGGTCATATAATATAGATGTATAGTAGCGTTGTGAATGTGTTTGTGATACATAAGTTAGTGTATATTTGTTATTTCTATTTCTTCACTTTAGAATGACTAAACAGATTTGAATAAAATGTGACTCAAGGATAGACCATATCTTACCCCCCAGCCAAGTTACGATCGTTTCGTTAACGTTGAACGCTTGGTTACAGGCCACGCCTGCAATTCCTTTGTTCTGACCACGTAACTGAGCGTTGGAATGATGACAGAACCAAGAAATTAGAGACGTGGCCAATACCAAGCAATCGTAACTTGGCTAGAGGGGGCTGAAATAGCACTATAGTTTTTTCGCCCTATGATGAGTTCCCTGACAGTTCATTTTTTTCCGTGGCACGCATACTACTTTAGACTAAAAAAAAAAAATAAACTGGCAAAATAATTACAAATTGAATGATAAAAAAATACTGCCTTTTGTAAATTATCGTGATTATAATTTAAGTACATAAAATAAAAAAGTATAAATTTAGAAAATGTGTAATGCGTTGAACGGAACTTCTGACTATAGAGATTGACACTACCTAATCGACACTAATCGACAAAAAATTGATGAATTGGTATGGCCATCTTGCAATCGCGACCGCGTCGCGTCAGTACGAGTGCGTCTGCCTTGTATCCTTCCGATATGGATATATTGCTCTGCTAGAATATTGTGATATACACCGTTAAATTTTAGTCGTTTTAATCCCTTGGAGGATCGATTCAGTACATGAAACACTATCGATTGGTAAAGTTAGAATGAAAAAACAAAGTACTTTTTTTTAAAACTCGAATTAATTTACGTATGTTCTAAATTGATTTCTTTAAGTAAACGTCAGCTGGGCGAGTTCAATGGCCTGTAGGTAGTTAGTACGCAACGATCGACAACTACCTACAAGGTCAATGACTCGTTTACTTAAAGAAATTAATTTCGTAAATGCGTATATCAATAAAAGATTTAGAAAAAAAGTACTTTATTTTTTTATTTTATCTACACAAATCGATAGTGTTTCATGTACTGGATCGACCCTCTTCGGGATTAAAACGACTAAAATTTAACGGTGTATAAGCTACATACAGGGTGTCATTGACATGTTAACGCAAACGAATACCATAGATCCAATACATGATTCTAGACACCCCAGTGGTGGAATTTTTTGTCGGTTTTTTCTTATTTTTTTTTAATGAATTTTTAACGTTTTTTTAATTAAACTGTATAAAAACGTCAATTTAACATTTTTTGCGAAAAAAATTAGTGCATTACATTCCAAACTAAAAATGTCATCGGGTTTGATTAGAATAACGACTTTATTTGCCTCGATGATTTTTTTATAATTTTTTTTTTCGTAAAAAAAATTTTTTTTTCTTTTTTTTCTAAAAATATCATTGGGATTGGTTAGAATAACGATTTTATAGAGGTAAAAAATAAAAAATCAAAACATTTTTTTCAAAAATTTGAAAAAAAAACGACGAAAAATTCCACCACTGGGGGGTCCAGAATCATGTACTGGATCCATGGTATTCGTTTGCGTTAACATGTCAATGACACCTTGTATATTACAGTACAATTTTATCAAAATCCGTACAGTAATTTTTGCGTGGAAGAGTAACTTTTCTTTTTCACATTTATAACATTAGGATATTAGTAGGAAAAAAAATCGAAAATTAGCAATCAGATTCCACTTTCTTTGCCAACCGAATCGATATTATAAAAAAGTCGATTAAATTTCGTTAGGTCACATCACTGTAATTGTCAGACAAGAACTGTCAGGGAACTCATCATAGGACGAAAACACTATAGTACTTTTTATTCATGGATTATTTTTCTTTGGGACATTTAATTTTTAATTTCACGCAAGCCACTGGCTGCAGCGAGTCTTAATAATGCCATAGTTAGCTTGAGGTGTGTCAAGTGTTGTTACTGACCGGTGCCGGTGCAGTCGCAGGTGTAGTTGTTGACGGCGTCCAGGCAGCTGCCGCCGTTGAGGCAGGCCGCCGCCTGCGCCGCGCAATCGTCGATGTCCGTCTCGCAGTTGCGCCCCGTGTAGCCTGCCACACAATAGCAATACGTTACTACTGTACCTACACGAGCTGCGCTACTAATGCTTTTCTATACGATGTATGTTTAGCTGAGTTTACTATTAACACTCAATCGAACTTCAAACATGAAATCTAACTTGTAAATATTTAAGTTATTATGTAAATTGGCAAATAAATATTAATGTTATTGTTTAGCTAGGTTAGGTTAATTTAGTTTTTAATTAGATATAAGTTAATAATTAGTAACTGCACTGTCGCATGAGTGAAAGCCTGTAAAGGCCATTGTATGAGGATAAATAAACAAATAAATAATAATAAATAAATAAATTTAAAAGTCCAGTGAAACTTAGCACTATTTCATATGACATAAGTAGACATATGAAGACATAAGTGATAATTTCATATGACATATGAAGTGTCCTCTATCACAGATATACGACTAGCTGTATTCCCAGTACACAATATTATAGGTAAGTGGCATAGTTACCAGGCGGGCAGGCACAGACGTAGGAGTCGGCGCCGGGCGGCACGCTGCAGCTGCCGTTGTTGCGGCACGGGCCCGCCACGCACTGCGGGTCCAGCGACACCTCCAGCTCGCAGTACGTGCCTGCAACACCACGCTTACACTCAATGTACGCCACTACCGTGCTGCTAAAATAGAAGAGCTAAGGAAAGACTGTTTAGTAAGGATCGGTGGTACAATCTGTGCCCTAAGTTACCTAACCCACCCATTTAATAACTTTCCAAAAGGGTGGGCCCTTTGAAAAGCTGTTAAATGGGTGGGTTAGGTAACTTATTGTACAAATTCCTACATGTATACCACCTCGTACGTACCATGGTAGTTGGGCGGACAGTCACACGAGTAGTCTCCGCGGATGTCCTCGACGCAGCGGGCCCCGTTCTGGCAGGGGCCCGACGCGCACGGGTCCCCGGCGTCCACCTCGCAGTTGTTGCCCGTGTAGCGCGCCGTGCAGTGGCATTCATACCTGTCGGATGTTACCAAACATATCATCACGCTCGTCAACCCCAGAGCGGTAGGCACAAGTCATCCTGGACTGAAGCGCAATTGTTAATGTTTTGCAGATTGTAAAGAAACTAGTGCACCATCAAATTTCACATCCCTGCTTACAATCCAGGTGGTAAGCAAGGATGTACCTAATAATTAAAAAAAAAAACTAACTACTGTAACAAATGCTATGAATATACACAATCAATTATTAAATCAAAACATATTTTGACAGCATGACCATAAACGAAAAACACGTAAAATAATAACCGGCGGCTGTCAAAGTGGACGACCACAATGAATGAAGCGTTGAACCCGCGACACAATAGCACACGCTCGCTCTACGGTGACTCACTCTGTACACTACGCTACGGCGTTCAGCACCGAACATTGCCTACTGACTCAACAAAAGCTATTTAGAACTTCCAAAAAGTCGGTCAGTTAGAAAGATGAAACTAACTGCACGTTCCAAAAGCGTACCTAGATATCTGTAGAGCAGAACGTGCAAGGAGCTTCAGACATACTATCTACTACGCTAAGTGCGGAAACCAACTCCAAAAAGAAAGATTAAACAATGAAATGCTGAGACGATCTCAGAGATGTCTGTGATAAGTGATGATAACATAAAAGACCACGTTTAACTATGAAACTGCGCTACTTCTCAGTAGATTCTACTGACCAGAGCTGCAGTAGTGATAATGTTGCACGGGACAGCTGTACTCACCTGTCGTGTCGTGATATGCAGGTGCCGTGTCGCATGCAGGGCTCGTTGTAGCAGTGGTCCTTGGGTTGGATGCGCAGCACATCCTTCCTGTCAATACCTGCAACACACACCACGTACAACTCCTCGCTCCGGCGTATTGACCCACCTACTCCAAACTTGAGGAAATCCTATTTATTATCGTGATGTTACGACGCGGAAAAATAATTAGTTATAAATTTATTATAATTTACAACTGTGTATGAGTTCTATTGTTATTAATCGGAAAAGGAAAACCATTTAGCTATATATCGGCCCGCAATCACAACATCCGGAGTTAAACATTACGCTTTTATTCAATACTTTTAATTTTAATTAATTAGTTGTTAATTTATTTACATTATAAACTATTATTTTCCTGTTCCGCAATAAATCAGGTACTTTATTAAAAACTTTCTATTGACTTTACTTTTAACTTTCGTTGACGTCAAACGAAAGTTAAAAGTAAAACTAACGTGGCGAGCAGTCTCGTCCTGCAGCTCGGCCGGGGCTGTTGGAGTCGTGGTGGTTACTCACAGTCGTCAGTAGTCAGGGGGCAATGTCCGAACACGACGCTGCGCGTCTGCGAGGAGGCGGCGTGGAACTCCAGCTGCGGGCCCTCCAGGATGCAGCCGCTGAACACGTTGCCCACCAGCAGCACGGCGTTGGGGTCTTCTAGCTTGCCCGGCGACAGCAGCTCGGGGTTCCAAGTCACGTTCGATATTATCTGAGGAAAATACCACACAACTCAATAATTATGTATATTCCAACCATAACATTACCATTCGATTGTTATGCCGATTATACTAATAATATTTTCCGTTGACTGAATAGTCCGATGATAGATTTCCTGAAAACTCCACCACAGCGGCAGGTCCTGTGGATCTCAATACAAACTTAGTGTGGTCTTTGGTCCACGATCGCCATTTTCGTCAAGTTCACAGGAATACTCTCAGGAAGAGGTAGAAGTGATCATAATATAAATCAAAGGACGACGCTCAGAATGCTGAGGATGATTTAACTTTAGTAGGCTTCGGGGTTCTCAGACAAAATGTGATAGTAAAAGAACTTGGGAATACAAGTATCACTGTAGATGGGTCGGTCTACATCACAGATCAATGATTTGTGTAGTTTTTATGAACACCTAATATGTTTACCGGTTTTTATCGTCGGTAGAATAACGATCTATTGTGGTAATAGTACGGTACGGATTATTATTAGACAAACCGTTACTGAAATACATAAAAAGTATTACTATCAATTGCATTGGTTGGTTTGAAGCAAAGAATATTGGTCTTCCTTCTCTCTGGGTTAAAGATAGAAGATTTTTGTTTAGAAATTAGGAATCCTTTTGGCGTAAGTTACATGGACAATCTCATACATGTGACCTATTGCCATAATTGGGGAGGCTGTGGATTAAACGCAGATTTAGGTTAACGCACAAGGCTCGACCCCTGATAACTGTTCTATATAGATAGAACCTTTTGCGTTAAACTAAATCTGCGTTTAATCCACAGACTCCTCAATTATGGCAATAGGTCGATCAGCTCATACGCACATTCTTGTGACTAAATACAAAAAAATATGCAACACTATTATTAAATTCCAGGACGTTAATAGTGTCTTAGAAGTACATTGTGTCTGTTAAAGCAATTCCTTAACGCACTGTGCTAATAGACTTGTATAGGCCAACTAACGATAATAATCAGATTCACAATTTTTTATATCTTTTTTAGTTTTCTTTTGTCCTGCGATCTATCTCTTCGACATTGAGCCGGATTTTAATATTTATTTTAATGGGTGTGTATAACACATTATCCAATCATAATTATGTCTATATGGTTGATAGATCCACATAAATCAGGTTACGTTTCGAAATCTTTTGCATCAACAAAAAAAAAAAAATATTACCAATGTTTTTATTTGGTTAAGAAATATCATTGATATAATCATCTGTTTCAATAACTTTAAACTGTGCTGGATTCGTTTATACAAGTGCAGAGGAGGCGCGCTCGTGCAAGATTAGTTTGTACAAGTGTAGGAGCTCGGGTCGAGCAGACGCAGAACACAGAGGGACTGGCAGATATTCTGTGCATATATTTTGACTGGCCTGTCAGCATAGTAGTTAGTGACCCTGATTGCTATGACGGAGGTCGTGGGTTCGATTCCCACCCAGGACAAATGTTTGTGTAATGAGCACGATCATTTGTTCTGTGTCTGGGTGTAATTTATCTATAATATGTATATATTTAGAAATATATAAGTATGTTTGTCAGTTATCTAGTATTCATAACACAAGCTCTGCTTAGCTTGAGACTAGACAGCGTTGTGTGATAGTTGTCGAAAATTATATTATATTGTTACGCCGTAAAAATAGAACACGTCGTTTCTTCGACAAAGCTGAAAGTATCACCGAATAATTAAAACGCATTGCTAGTCGAAACCTCCAGAATATAAGTACGTACCAGGGCCTAGCAAATTCTAGAAAAGTCCGACACGTATAAGTAGGTACTCAATAATTCTGAGAACTTTTGTAGGTACTTAAGTAACTTGGTAAAGGAATTTGTACCTTCAGTCTTTTACTATAGAGTCAAAATTCGTATGAGTCGTGGGGTCGAGTAGTTACCTACCGGTTGGTAATAAGAATAATTTATTGCTTCGCGGAAACGGTTTCTTTTGTTCTGGTGTGGCCTCGAACCTTCGGTATCTAGAATTTTCTTGGCTCTGAGTATAAATACGTGTTCGCTGGCCGGACGGGAGTCAGTTTGATTTCGACTGCGATCAAGTGCGAATATCCAAGTCAAGTGAAGAACGTTATCATCCATACGACGACCTAAGCGATATTCTTACGGATCTTTAGAGTGCATTACGAAGTGGTTTATTGGCGATTGGACTAAATTGGTGTTTTGTTTGTGGAAAAATAAATCTCTCTCTAAGTAAACCGGCATTTGATTACTCACGTTCGTAACAACTGGTGTCAGAAGTGAGATGCCATTACTACAGAGAGACGACGAACAGCGACCACGAACAAGGAGACAAACGGAGATGGATGCTGCGCGCCACCGTCTGGAGGAGGAAGATCAGGACAGTATGGGAGCAACAGCAGCTGCTGAGGCGCCGACAGGACCTTCCTCGGAAATTAACCTAGCTGCAGTGTTGGCCGCCATGCAAGCTAGTATGGAAGCCGCTCGCCGCGAACCTAATCGCGGCTAACCAGGAAGAAGCTCGCCGCGATCAAGAGGCTAAGCAGAACCTTATCCTCGAGAAAATCGATCACGGTCTCGTCACGTTGGGCGAGAAAGTAAAGAACCTCACCTTAGAGGTCAAGGAGGTATCCGCCCGAACCGATAGTTTGGAAATGAGATTTGACGACATGAATAAAAAAATCGTCAAGCTCCAAGCACGCGAACCCGTTGCCGTTGGTTCATCATCGCACACCCACTGTACGTCGGCCGCAAAGTTTGATGTGCCACGTTTTGACGGCACGTCGTCATGGACTGCCTTCAAATACCAATTCGAAACGTTGGTGAAGACAAACCGCTGGGATGATGAGCAGTCTTTCGCGGCGTTAACCTTAGCTCTACGTGGGGACGCCCTATTGGTTCTAGAGAACCTTCCTTCAGACGGCAGGACCTTAGAGCGTCTAATGGAAGGGTTAGACACTCGCTATGGCGACAAGCACCTCGAGCACGTGTTCCGCGCGCACCTTCGCGAGAGAACACAAAAGCCCAACGAGAGCCTCCAACAGTGGGGTGTCGAGGTTGAACGGCTGGTGCGGCGCGCATACGTGTCGATGACACCGGAGACCGTGGAAGTATATCTGGTGCAGGCATTCATCGACGGTCTACGAGATACTGAAGTAAGAGCTACGGTGCGACTTGGACACCACCAAACTCTGAAAAGTGCAATGGCTCACGCTTTGGAAGTGGAAGCCGTACGACAGGATTCACGCATGCACAGAGTTCGAGAAGTAGTGGTTTCGCCTTCAGTGCAGCCGCGTCACCGCGAAGGGATGGTTTCTTCTTCGGCAACGTCCCGCTATATTCCGACGTGTTACGGGTGCAGAGAAAAAGGGCACATTCGTACTGATTGTCCCAAGAGGAAGAGGGCAAGTGTGGACTCCGCAACCCAAGTTAACGAGAAGACGATAAAACTTAATGTCGCTAGGGCCGCGGGGTGCGTGCCGGTTGGTCAAGTAAAGGCCCCAGTCATCACTATCAATCAAGTCCACACCGGAAATAGTTTGACCATCGAAGGAACACTGAATGAACGTACTTGCAATTTCACCGTTGACACCGGGGCGTCACGGACTATTATAAGACCTGAGTTGCTGAAACGCACGATCTTGTGGCAAAGAAAGTCTCCATCCTGCCGACTTCAGACAGCAACCGGCCAGCCAGTCTCCGTCCTCGGTGATACAGATATAGAGTTAAAAATCGGTGATCAAGTGTACACCCATTCTGTTTTGATTGCGAATATTACCGATGATTGCATTCTGGGTCTGGACTTCTTGCAGAAGTACCGATGTGTTTTAGATATTGATAGGGGAGTATTGAAGTTCCCAGACCAAGAAGTGTTCCTGCGAGGAGTCAACACATGTAGCCTCTATTGTGTGAAAGATACTACATTGGCTCCGAGAACAGAAACTTTAGTTGAAGTAAAATTTCCTAAGAAAATCAGGCAACAAAGATGCGTAATAGTTGAGGATACTGGTCGGCACCCGGAACTCATCACTGCGAGGACATTGGTAATGACGAAAGGGAAATCTAAAGTGCGAATTGTAAATCTTGGGAAAAAGGAGGTCCACTTGAAGAAAAACAGTGTTGTTGGAAGATGTGAAGAAGTGAAGTATCTCCGCCAAATCAACACATCTCCAGTGAAGCAGGACTCGACAAAAGGTGAACCTGATCACATCCAGCAACTTCTGGAAAATTCTAAGAAGAATTTGTCGACCTCAGAACTACAGCAAGCCAGGGAATTTCTGCTACGGTTTCGAGATATTTTTGCAACGGGAAAGGACTGCGGAAGAACAGGCCTCGTCAAGCATGAGATTGACACTGGTGATGCTAGACCGATCAAACAGAGACCGCGCCGCATACCCTGGGCTAAAGAAACTGAAGTGGCAGAAATGGTAAAGGACATGGCTGATAGCGGAATAATTGAGCCTTCTACGAGCCCATGGTCTTCTCCAGTCGTTCTGGTGAAGAAGAAGGATGGCAGTACAAGATTCTGTGTTGACTACAGAATGCTGAATAACGTAACGAAGAAGGACAGTTATCCCTTGCCGAGGATCGACGATACGCTGGATATGCTCAGTGGAATGAGGTGGTTTTCAACCATCGATTTGAAAAGTGGCTACTGGCAAGTGGAAATTAGAGAGAAAGATAAAGAAAAGACAGCGTTCAGTACGGGCATTGGCAATGGCCTGTGGCAATTTAACGTCATGCCTTTTGGGTTGTGCAATGCTCCAGCAACCTTTGAACGCCTCATGGAACGAGTCATGGTTGGTCTTCTTGGTGACGTCTGTCTAGTATATTTGGATGACGTCATTATAATGGGCCGCACTTTCAAGGAAAACCTAAGGAACATGGAAAAAGTGTTCACCAGAATACGAGGGGCTAACCTAAAACTAAGCCCAAAGAAGTGTGCCCTGTTCAAGAAGGAGGTCAGCTACCTAGGACATGTGATTTCCGCCGATGGAGTGAGAACCGACCCCGAGAAGATAAAGGCTGTGCAACAGTGGCCAGTTCCGAAGAATAAAACAGAAGTACGTGCATTTCTAGGGCTATGCACATACTACAGAAGGCTTGTTATGAGTTTTTCGGACATTGCAAAACCTTTGCATCAACTGACTGAGGAAAAACGAGACTTTATCTGGGACAAGAATTGTGAGTCAGCATTCAACGAGCTGAAGCAGCGGCTATGTGAAGCACCTATACTGGGGTATCCGAGCAGAGATGGAAGATTTGTCGTTGACACTGATGCCAGCAATACGGGAATTGGTGGCGTATTGTCACAAGTGCAAGATGACCGACAGATCGTGATCGCTTACTTCAGTAAGGCACTTTCAAAGCCCGAGAGGAACTACTGTGTTACTCGACGAGAACTGCTGGCTGTAGTAAAAACCTTGCAGCACTTCCATAAGTACCTCATAGGAAGGCAGTTCACGTTAAGGACCGACCACGCTGCACTGAAATGGCTGCTACAGTTTAAAAACCCGGAGGGTCAAGTTGCAAGATGGCTCGAGCAGCTGCAGGAGTTCAATTTCGTGACGGAACATCGGAGTGGAAAAGGGCATAACAATGCTGATGCCCTGTCGCGACGTCCGTGTGATGAAGACTGCAGACATTGCCAGCAAAACGAAGCCAGAGAACACGTGAACTTGATTAGAACTGAAGGCAACTTCAAGAAATCCCAGGAAGAAGATGACGATATTCGACCGGTACTGGACTGGTTGCGTAGTGGAGCTAGGCCCCAGTGGAGTGAAGTATCGTCACTTAGTCCCGTCACAAAGAGCTACTGGGCGCAGTGGGACAGTTTAGTCCTGGAGAATGATGTGCTCTGTAGGAAATGGGAATCGAACGATGGCAAGGAGGTGACCACACAAGTGATAGTACCACGAAGTGAAGTGGTCCCCCTGCTACAGGAAATACACGATGGTGCTTCTGGTGGACATCTGGGGATCAAGAAGACTCTACTGAAAGTGAGACAGCGGTATTACTGGCTCAATTGTAGAGAGGACATAGAGCAATGGTGTCGGAAATGTACAGCGTGTGCATCTGTGAAAGGACCACAGACTAGAAGCAGGGGCAAGCTTCAGCTGTACAATGTGGGAGCCCCATGGGAACGCATTGCCATCGACGTTGCTGGACCATTTCCAATTACAAATGATGGAAACAAATACATAGTGGTGATCCAGGACTATTTCACAAAATGGCCAGAAGTCTTTGCCATTCCCAATCAGGAAGCGACGACAGTGGCGAAGAAGGTGGTCGAAGAAGTAGTGTGCCGATATGGCGCACCTTTGGAGATCCATTCCGATCAAGGCCGTAACTTTGAATCTGCGCTGTTCCAGGAGATGTGTACCCTTCTGGGGATTTACAAAACACGCACAACACCTGCGCATCCACAGTCGGACGGAATGGTGGAAAGATTTAACCAGACCCTGGAGAACCACCTGGCTAAGGTTGTCGATGACCATCAGAAGGACTGGGACCGGTATATTCCACTATTTCTGATGTCTTATCGATCGGCAGTGCACGATAGCACGGGATATACTCCAGCAAGAGTGAATTTCGGCAGAGAGATGAGACTTCCAGTCGATGCTATAACTGGCGTGCCACCTGACAAGACCAAGCCAGTTACGGACTATGTCAGTGACCTTCAAGATCAATTGGACGAAGTGCATAAACGAGTACGTGAGAATAGCATGAACACCAGCTCCAAAATGAAAACTAGGTACGACCGTAATGCCAACACCAAGGGATTTGAAGAAGGTGCACTAGTCTGGCTCCACAACCCGCTCCGACGAAAAGGGAAGTCGCCGAAACTTCAAGCTCGATGGGAGGGACCTTACACCGTGATGAAAAGGATTAACGACGTGACCTATCGCATCAAGAAAGGACTAAGAGGGAAGCCTAAGGTAGTCCACTTGGATAGACTGGCGCCGTACCGTGGATCTAATAATGCTCGGGACGAGCATGACTAAGAGGGGGGCACTGTTACGCCGTAAAAATAGAACACGTCGTTTCTTCGACAAAGCTGAAAGTATCACCGAATAATTAAAACGCATTGCTAGTCGAAACCTCCAGAATATAAGTACGTACCAGGGCCTAGCAAATTCTAGAAAAGTCCGACACGTGTAAGTAGGTACTCAATAATTCTGAGAACTTTTGTAGGTACTTAAGTAACTTGGTAAAGGAATTTGTACCTTCAGTCTTTTACTATAGAGTCAAAATTCGTATGAGTCGTGGGGTCGAGTAGTTACCTACCGGTTGGTAATAAGAATAATTTATTGCTTCGCGGAAACGGTTTCTTTTGTTCTGGTGTGGCCTCGAACCTTCGGTATCTAGAATTTTCTTGGCTCTGAGTATAAATACGTGTTCGCTGGCCGGACGGGAGTCAGTTTGATTTCGACTGCGATCAAGTGCGAATATCCAAGTCAAGTGAAGAACGTTATCATCCATACGACGACCTAAGCGATATTCTTACGGATCTTTAGAGTGCATTACGAAGTGGTTTATTGGCGATTGGACTAAATTGGTGTTTTGTTTGTGGAAAAATAAATCTCTCTCTAAGTAAACCGGCATTTGATTACTCACGTTCGTAACAATATTATTAATTATATTATAAGGAGTGACGACGTCACTCTCATGCCGTCATTGACGAGACGTTCAATCGTAGCGAGGGTGTCAGAGGTATACACTCTGTGATAACATACAATTACGGCCTTGATCCAGGCGCCTAACGATGAGATCCTGAGATGCTAAACACTGGAAACTGGATTTTTTATCCTAAGATGTTGATCGAGGCCCTTGGCTATTAAGCCATTAGCCGACACACTACCAGTACCAGTACAACAATGGTTCATGTCTACTTCCCACATATCGATAACCTCGAGTAATTAGTCAATATACTTGATTTATTTATCTTTCTCGGTTTTCACGAGGTTCTCGTCATTCGGAACGGCTATGTAAACAATCAATGCATGCCTCTCGCTTCAGTCTACCACCACTATATCAGGCTTATTGGCTACATTAGGCTTTTCAGTGATTATGTAGGTATATTACTAGCTTGTGACAGCGGCATCGCCCGCGTGAAAGTCGGTTAACCCCTATTCCGACTTTCGCGCAGACGTCTACTACACCTAAGAAACTTACCTGCCAAATTTTACGTCTGTAGGTGTTATAGTTTTTGAGGTTTTGTGATTAACCACAGAGTGGTATCTCGCTTTTAAGATTATTTAACCCATAAATGTGCAAGCGCTTAACACAAACTATTGAAGCTTAACTTTAGCTCGTTTCGCTCGGTACATACCTGTGTATCTTTATCGACCTCCAGCAGCAGCGACGGGGGATCGGAGTTATAGCGCAAGCCGACCCAGTGCCATCGGTTGTCGAGCGTCTCCTTGGCGAGCCCCACCTCGCGGTGCGGCTGCGAGGGCCGCTGCCAGGAGACCACCACCTGCTCGAACAGCGACGTCACGTGCAGCGTGTACCCGTCGTACCGCTGCGAGAACAGCTCGCCTCCTGCAACACGACAACATTGCTCAAGTGGCTTTTTACATCTTTATTCTTTATTTTATTCCAAGCATCACTTGAATTGTATCTGTTACTGTGGGAACTGCTGAATACGTCTTCACTAAAAACATAGCTCGAGTTCGCTCGTAAGGCTAGTTGTCCCGTAATCTCCGCCGTGTGCGGTAACCTTTCAACCCAGGCTCTCCGCACGTAACGGTTCAAAGGCAGCGCTCAGACAATTCTCATGATGACATTTGGTCAATGGGAAATGAGGGTAACGGTAACTAGTAAGTGTTTATGTAAAATAGTACGAGCGCTATTACGTGTGGTCGGCATTCAGGCGATGGTGAGGCTATAGAGGCAACTGCGGGACAGATGTGCTACGAACTAGTAGGAACAGGTATTTTTCATTGAATTAATTAGGTTGCAGTACCGCAGCGCCGGTCCAGCCTCAAGCCAATCAACGAGTCTTAGGCCTAAAACATCTGTCTCGTCGTCACGGGTCTAGCTCTAGCGACTACTATGATGTAATGATCCAATACCTAATGTGGAACACGAAGAATTCCATGAGTCTGCCGAATGAATGAAACAGAATGTGGATGAAAACGAAAACATACGATGTGTAGCGTAGGGGACAATTGGTACAGTGACGGAGCGAATTTGTACAACGAAGACCTTGTAATGATTATAACAACAGTACAACTAAACAAACTCCGGTGTTTTGGTCCGTTTGCTCTACAATCCAAGTCCGTTGGTATTTCTACATGCTCACATTCTACGTTCATTGTATACTGGCGTGATTTGTTTTTCTGCGAACTCATCCATATGCATTTGCCGCACATAGTTTGCAGGATCCCAGTAGAAGTCACATAACCAAGATTGTTTAAGAGCTGAGAATCAATGTTTTCGCTATTCGCCAAGCGATGTATAATTTATGCAAAAATGTTGGGTGTGAAGTTATCAATAGATAAACACTGGCAGACATTATGATTCATACATTATATGATCCGTTTATAATATACAAAGGAGCACAAAAACAACACCACCTAACTAGACATATAAAGTAAGTCTGTATCGTGGTAGTACGTCAACTAGAAAAGCATTGACTGGACAGGGACAGACTCCATAAAAGGCCATGATTCAACATAATCTAATCATGTCTAGGCGAGTCGTGCAGTGTATCAACTATCGAGTGGGTGATTGAACCACCTTTCTCCCAACAAATCATGATTACAACAACGCCGGCGAGGATCGCGACCGGTCGGGCGGCGGGCGGCGCGCGCGTGTGTGATGCTGTGATGTAAGCGGCGCGGTAATGGCCGCCATCCATCACAACTCCGCCACACTCCGATCAAACACGTCGTGTGACATGCCCATTTGTACAATAATCGTGCTATATGTACGCGCGACTTGCGGACGCGCCGATCATGACTCAATGTGACAATTTGTCCATCGAATGGTGTCCGATTAGCGATGCGGCTTTGAGTTTTTAGATACGCAGATGCGCCGAATGATTTAATTTTCATAAAATAAGCACTGTAATAAATACGCGGACAGTGTTGCCTTACTTGAAAAAAAAATAGATGGATGCTGCTTGCTAGACAAAAAACTTAATAAGTATGAGTTTTAGATCCTTCGCCTAGCAAGTACCAAAAAAGTAATTAGGTTTCGTCAAATCAAAATCCAATTACAAGCAGCATCTGTCAACGTCGCCAATCTGCGATTCTCAGAATCACGCAGCGTGTTCCGAGTGCAGTACGCGTGCACTTCACGTAATAATCAGCAAAAACGCGGCGATGTAATGACGCATGGCTCAGCAGCATGTTGATTGATGTCCGCTGAGCCCGCGCGCCGCCCGCTCCGCAGCTCGCACGATGGCGAAGGAGGTTTTTGTCCCAAGAATCACCTGCTCTGGTAACCAATGATCAATGCGATCTTTAAGAACAAAAACCTCTATAAGGTCAACTCGTCGGTGTTTAGCACAAAGTAAGTAAATATAAAATAAGACTACAATGCAATAAATAAAGTAAGTATTCTTACTCTATTTAAGAACTATCGAAATAACAAGACGAGATTATTTTTATTTTATTTGAACAAAACATCTTTTTATTTGGGTTTTCAACTTTTGCTGCATTTAGTTGAATATCAGTTCTTTTTATAACAAAACATGCACTCTCTATTATTTTCATTCGTTCCAAAATGAGACAATCACAAAAAATAGACGATGATTAGAGAATCAGGTTTGGGTAGCATTCGGAAAGCTGCGCGGTATTTTCTCGTCCAATATACAAGATCAAGGTGAAGGTCTGTGACCAGTATGTTTTGCAAATAATGACTCTGAAACGTGAACGCTCACAATGGGTTCACAACAACATAAGTTATGGCTTAAAGTCACTCAACTATCAGGACTAATGCTCGACTATGCTATGACTATGGTTTCCTTGCGTGATCGCATAAGGAAAGAAGATATCTGCAAAAGAACCAAGTTTACCAACGTAGCCCGAAGAATAGCGAAACTAAAGTAACAGTGGGCAGTGCACATTGCTCTGGTCTTGGAGCGGTGACTGCGTACCGGAAGACGCAGCATCGGAAGGAGTCCTATAAAATGGACGACTTGGTAAAGGTCGCGGGAATCCGATGAAAGCGAGACGCACAGGACAGTGGCTTTGTGGCGACACTTAAGGGAGGCCTATGTCCAGCAGCGGACGTCTTTCGGCTGAAATGAATCATTATTTTAATTTAACCGAAAGAAGGTGGCAAAATCATCAAATTACGACTTCTTCCAATACCTACGAGTTTTATTAAGGTAACAATTTCCAAATATGTAATTTTTGTACACAATAAAATACGAGTAGGTATAATCATTCAATACAGACCAGTATGTACTTTATAAACAGTCATCATCTTCCTGCCCTTTTCCCATGTTATTTGTGGTCGGAGCAAAACTTCTTCCATTCTGCACTGACACCCCTCATGCTAACGCTAGCTTCTTTTTCCTTCGTATCACTCTTCACCCAATACATCCATCTTTTCTTTGGCCTTCCTCTTCCTCTCCATCCGTCCATTTGGATGGATTGTGAGAATGGTATACTTATAATCATTTCAGTAACATTCTTCACTTACGTACACAGTGTTAAAACGTATTTTATTATTAATTTACTATCTAGCGACCAGTGGTATTCTTGCATTTTCTTAAAAATTTGATAGTTACAAAAACTCCTCAGGTCATTAATTAATACTTAATTTAAGTACCGAGGATCACGCCTTTAGATTTGCCGAATTTTATTCAGAAACGATATACCAACCACAATGTGGTTAAAACGAGCACAGTGAACGGACCCGTTTTGCTTCGACGACTACAATTTAGTAATTAAGGGAATTTGGTCTACTCAGCGCTTTAAGAAACTTTCAAAATATGTATTATAGTCATTAGAATACAATGCATCCCTAATTATATTAATTATTGTTTACAAACAGAGCATCAAGACAAGTCATCATGAGAAATTAGGCTGAAGACTTACCAACGCATGTCCGGAAGCTGAGTCCAACGAGTTGTTTGAGTGATATGGGCCTGGACAGCCGGATGTAGGAGCTGCCGTTGAAGTAGGCCTCGGGCCGGTCGGAGGGGCCGAGCGGGCCGGCGGCGCGGACGCCCGGGGCCGCCGCCGCGCACACCGCCAGCACCACCCAGCAGGCTGCAACAAACAAAACAATCAACGTTACAAAGCTTTCAACAAGATTTTCAGTTAAGAGACCATTCGTTCTACCCTTGGCTTAGCTGGCAGATATAAATAAGGAAAACATGCCTACTGCCTTTGTTCAGTTTCCTATCAAAGTCCATATTGACTGGTAAACTTGATGTGAAAATACAGACATCTATCTATTTAACATCTGAGCAGTTAACCTTTACAAGGAACCTGTTAATCGGGATGTTTTTGCGAGCTCGACAATGAATAGTACCTACAGGAAACACACAGTATACACTCCCAACACTTCACTCGAAACTGGCGCCAGCTTCGAGGGATGGTCGAAACAATCACAGAGTAGGTGCAGGCCGCTGACGTCAGTCGGTACAAGTTGTGTGCCGGCCGGCAGCGTGTGTGCGCCGAGCAAACAGTTCGATACGAGGGAATAAGCGGAGTGTTGCATACAGGCGCATACGTAGAGCCTCCACGAAACCGGGTCACTGCAGGTGGCACAAGACTCGCGAGCCAGCGGTTACTAAAGCTTACTTTCAGAAATTAATAACAACTAGGTAATGTTTGCTAAATATGCTTTGGAAACAGTGAAGGCGCGCTAGAACCACCGCAACATGGGAACAAGTCAGATACCATAATCTACGGTCAGTAAGGCGAGCAACAACAAACAGTGTTGAACGGTATCCGAAGCCAATTGCCATGGTTATGCAAGTAGTCAGAATTCATTGAGGAAACGTGTAACAGTGAAGAAGCTTATGTCTGCCTACAGACCTTTCACTATTTATTCGCAGCTGGGATCTTTGACCCACCGCGTAGTTATCGTCGGCAGATTTGAATGGTATCATCGAAGGCGATACAACGCAACAGAAAGGCGTTGCGTTTTTTTTTTTTTCTAAAGTTCCTTAATTTATCTGCAGCGTTTTTCGTCGCATTTGAACGCATTAAGATACGTCAAGAGGTAGAGGTGCTTGTACCGCTAAGTGGCAGTGAAGTATCGAGCATTTTTGTTTTTGTGATACTTTTTCACGTAAGCACGATATGGACAGACCCTAATCTACTCTCTTTTATGCCTTTACCGCTAATGCCTTGCACTGGGCGTGGTGAGAGCGCTCGACATTCTCCCAGGGCTCCGAGAGACCGCTGGCCGCAGCTCCAATTTATTACCTTTGGACGAACGTACCTAGACCGCTCCTAAACGTATTTACTGTTACCGCACGCGCACTGGACCTCGCCGAAACTTGCCGACTCTGGCTGAACGAAAGCCGCGGTATTCCGCGCTTGCATTGGCCCCAATACACAGGAATTTAGTGCAACGGTCCAAATAACACACATTCAAGCTTATCGGTTTGGTATTTCCTGAGGTTTATGTTTTTACCTTGTGTTTTGGATAACTGTGATGTAAAAAATAACTAATAAAAATAATTTTAAGGCTGTCCTTGTTGACTTCTTCTTCTATTTGTTTACATGATATTATCACGTAGTAGGTGAATTGAAATGTCAGCAATGGTTTTCGATAAGTTGCTAAAATATTAGTTAGCAACCAAACGGAAAAACAAACAGAACCTATCTTAAATAAGTACCATCTTTCTGCAGACGCCAAAGGAAATCTAAGATTCAAATAAAAATTATGCATTCATAGTTTTTATCGATTACAAGTATGTGATCCTCCCAAAGAGATAGTGCTACAAGAGAAACCTTATGAATAGTGGAGTAAAAGTTGTAGATATTCCAATGTCAGCGCAAACTGGGTTCTTTGACCGTCGTTATAGTCATGAATACATTGTATCGATCCAATTAGCGGCAGTGCGAGCACAGCACGCGCTCTGCACATAATCGAGTTAGAATCGATTCGACACGAGATCGCGTCGCGCACCGCAATCATGGTTATGAACAACAATCGAGCCACAAACACTTTATGGGAAACTAACTGCGCACATCTTGAAAGTAGGCAACATCGCTCCACTCAGAGGCTTTCTCACACTTGAAATGTTTTTGCGCATAAGATGAGGCGACCACGTTGAGCTCGTAAATGATTTCGCGTAATCCCGGAAACGCGTAATTTGTATTAAAATAAAACCTTCACCTTGAAAGAGACGCAAATCACTGTAGACGTTTAGCATGTCGTCACAACAGCTGCGGCTGATGGCAACATTGGACACGATTTACTTTATTACGGAGAATCTGCATAGACGACGGTGATCCGCTGCTTATCGCTCAGTTTAATTGTACAAGCTACGAGACCATTGAGTAAAACCAGTTAGTTGATTACTTACGTACATAGGTACTGATATCATTTACAACCACATTTTGTACCGGTTTTTAGGTCTTGGTGCCAAATCATTAATACAATTCAAACTTCCTTATATTTTGGATTCCTTTCTTTTTATTGGTTATATTTTGGAGCAGACGTGATGAGGACAGCTTACTGAAACTGCTGTTTGTGTTTAGTCTCATTCTCCGAATTCAAAATGTCTATTCACCGAGCGAACACTTTGTTTTGGCCAGTCCCTGCTCACCAGCATCTCACTCCACGACTACTATCTGAGTCGTAAACGTGACTATCGATTAGTCCGTGAAATCATGGAACTCCGCTCACTTACACAAAAACACAAGAAACCAATGCTACCATCACTTACTGCAGACAGTTTCTATCGAAAATGTTAGAGTTCAGCCAATAGTTACTTCAAGCCTTAGTTATACCTACTAGCTTTGGCGATTGGAAATTTACGTTTATCAAGAGTTTAAAAGATTTACGGAAAATTGCCATAATAAGCGGAAGTCGATAAGACCAAGTTACTATGTTGGCAATTGAAACGAAGTGGCGACAGGTGTAAACTGAAATCATTCGTGCTGGTACAAGTGTTCATCACACTAATAAGTAAATGCAATTTTCACCGATCATCAGCACGCTTGGATAAATCACGCGCTGCGCTAACGCATCGAAAGTGTTCCAACGAACACTACGCAACTGATCCAATAATGCACCACATTACACAACGCGGGATCGCAAGCGCACGCGCATTGGATAATATGCATGTTTGTTGCTGCTATATCGGCACAACCTTGTACTAGAATTTTCTATTTAACATTAATTTGGAAAATGAATTTTGATTAGTTACAGAAATAATTTTGATAATTTAATCACAAAATAGTTCACAATCACATAATGTCTCGAGGTTGGCGAGCGGCTACGTTGCCTGCTCATATTTACATCAGAAGGCTATGCACAAGATACTTCTACATGCCTACACATTACTACCTTTTTGGTCAAACAAGAGTCTTGTGTACAGTCAAATATTTCATCTGAATCCCGCTACCCCGTTGCGTGAAGCCTGCGCCTTTGATTTTCATCATTGTCATATTCAGTCTGTCCTGAGGACTGCTGTTCAGGACAGTACTAGTCCATGCTCTTCAACAGAACTTTGGACCGTGACGTCATGACACGCTTTACGCTATGTCTTAACGACCGAGTGTCGCTGAACTTAGTCACTTAACATTGTTGTAGATTACAGGTTTCGTAACTGTCCCAGATAATAAGCAAAGCTCACTGGATAGATTAACTACAATAGAAGATATGATGGAAAAAAACTGACATGAATAAACAGAAGATCGGAGCATTTGATATAAAGACCAGTATAATGTCTGCGATGACAGGACGCCATAAAACGGTATACTTGAAGTAAGAAATGTAGTGTCATCTGTGTAGTCTCACCGGTACACAACGTTAATATTATACTAAACCACGTAACAGCCGCATAGACAATGCGTGGGCGTCGAGGTTAATCTTGCGCCACTATGCCACCGCCTGAGATTCTCACCGCATCCACCACACTAATGTGGAGCCTGTTACCATGCGTCAGAGTGCAAATTCAAGAAGCGGCAGACACAATGGGCCGTTACATGTGTGATTTCAACGACCATCCGTAACTGCAAACCATATTAGAAGGCTTTACTTGGCATTTTAAATGACACGTGATATTTTATTATTTGTGGTTATGGCAAGAAGCATCAGGAAGTATTAGGTTGTAATTTAATGTCAGCGAAACCAAACTCCTAAAAAAGGATGTACCATGCTAACTAAACTTCTCATCAAAAAAATCGAAACACTTCCGTTTTCATTGTTTCTGTCCGAATTTAACACAAAAAAGAATTCATACGATGAAAAAAAATACATATATTATAGCTGGCAGTTTGGCCATTACAGTAATAAGCGAAAATTCTAAATTCAAAATTAGAATTTCATTTGTTTATCTTATAAACGAAATGAATCACTGTTTTGAGACAAATGTGTGTTTAGGGTTGGAGTACATTTAGCGTTTAAAAACTAAAAATTGGCGCCTATCCTTAAACTTTTTGTTTTTTATTTCAATACTGTGACTTTGGGACGTCTGAAAAAAGGTTTTTTTTCTAAAACGTATGGATACTTCGCCCACAGAAGCCGCCCAAGTTGTGGCATTGCTGGATTCTGGCCTTAGTCAGCGTGTTGTGGCTGCAAGACTGCATCTAAGCCTGTCATCTGTTCATAGAGTCTATAAACGTTATCGGGAGACTGGTTTGTTCACGCGCCGTTCAGGATCTGGCAGGAATCGGGTCACTTCTGAGCGAGATGATCGATTTATTGTAACAACTTCTTTAAGAAATCGACGCCTTAACGCTTTTCAACTGCAGCAGCGGCTTCGTGTTGTACGAAGGGTGGCTGTAAGTGACTCTACAATTAGAAGAAGGTTGAAGGATCGTGGACTGGTACCGCATAAGCCAGCAAATGGGCCGAAATTAACTGCAGACCATCGAAGAGCGCGCCTTAACTTTGCACGTGAGCACCTAAATTGGTCATACCTACAGTGGAGCAAAGTTCTCTTTTCTGATGAGTGTAAAATTATGCTGTATGGTAACGACGGAAGGAACAAGGTCTACAGAAGAGACGGAGAACGCTATGCACAATGCTGCATTGAAGAAAAGGTCAGCTATGGTGGCGGTTCGTGGACGGTTTGGGGAGGAATCAGCGCCGACGGTAAGACAGAGCTTGCTTTCGTGTCTGGGCCACGTCTGCCTGCACTAAACTGTCATCGGTACGTCGAAGAGTGTCTCGAGCCTCATGTGATGCCCTATGCACATTTTATTGGCAACGGCTTCATATTCATGCACGACAATGCTAGGGCTCACACCGCGGGCGTCGTACGAGATTATCTTAACGAAGTCGATATCTCTATTATGGAATGGCCAGCAAGAAGCCCGGACATGAATCCCATTGAACATCTATGGGATGAATTAAAGAGACGAATTCGAGCAAGAGATCCTGCCCCAGAAACACTTAGCCAGCTGCAAGATGCAATCCAAGAGGAATGGGACAATATACCACAGCATGTGATCGTGACTCTCATCCGATCGATGAAGAACCGTATGGAAGCAGTAATTAGAGCTCGGGGAGGGAATACAAGTTATTAAATAAACGTTTTTTAGCTTTTTTTTTCATTTACGTGTGTTGTTTTATCCATTTCCTTTATACTCCATACGGAATAAAAATGACTCATTTAACAAAATACGAAACCTATGAAAAATTCATTTAAATTTAGAACATTAACATTAAGATTTGATAAGCTCATATTACTCACTATTAAACGACATTTAACATTTATTCCTAAATGTACACATTTTTCTGATAATCCTGACAAAACGTAAACTTGCAAGGTGTTTCGATTTTTTTGATGAGAAGTGTATTAGCAACATCATAGATTGAGCAAATGCCTTGTAACTGCTCTACTTATTCCAGAAAGAAAGAACTTTGTTTAAGTATAATTAACATCAAGATACGTTACTAAAAACAAGATTTGAGTCAGGTCTTTGGACCGTGGGTAGCACAGCAGGCGTGACAGAACAAAGCCAAATTCCTGCCACTTTACGACTAATACAGTTGACAGTTTGATCAAAATTCAGAACACACCATAAATAATGCGGACTCGAAGCGTGCGCGCCGGCGTGCTGGGTGCACGGCGCGGTGACGTCAGCGGCAATCAGGTAACGAGCACTGACTCATAAGTCATAGTCCTTTGCATTCCAGGAAACTACTTTCGCGGAAGCGGCGGACCAAAGGACCAGATGACTCAGAAACTGTAAAAGTGCTTTCATTCATACAACTTACTATTATGTTAAGTTTGTATTTGAAGTTAACACATTTTAGCAGAACCCGGATCTTCTGTTTTGGATATTTTATGATTTATTTTGGACCAATGGAAATTTACCATTTTTTGTCCTTAAAGGCCACTGAAATTAGCTTTAACACGCTATTTCACAACAAGGATTACTAGCAACTGTTTTCAAATTTATTTACCTCGGAGCAAGCTTCGAAATCGTCGGCAATTGTTTAACACGCACGTGACAATGTGGTCAACCATTACACATTCGTAACAGTTTCACAGACATTGTGCACTAGTTTCAAGACAAAGAACTTTCTACTGGACATGGTACGTTTGCGACTTATCCATTGATTTTCGTAACGAATTACAGTAAGCAATTGACATAACGGCCTTCAGCTCCGAATCAAAATGGCCGCGAACCGCGCCGCCAGATGATATCTGACACACTGTGACTAATTACGACTAACGATTGGCGTTGGAAAGCCACTGATAATGGCGGAGATACAACTATAAAAACTTGCTCTCCGAAATATTGTAGATTATGACGGATTCGATTATATGTGGAGAAAGGAATCATTGATATAATTGGAAAATGAAAGTAGAGATCCAAACCAGTTGGATAGTTGAGTTTGATAGAACTGTTAATTACTATTTGTATCGTGTTTATACCAAGTAAGCTTTGTTGCCAACTTGCTTTGCAGAAATAGATACTGGTGCATATGCAGAGGTATTCTACAGTAGGTTAGTTGCGGGGCGGTGTCCTCGTGCGGGCGGCGGCGGATAACGGAGGCGGCGCCGCGCAGACAGCGTCACACGCTGCCGCCCAACTGTTACACTGATGCTGGGACTCAACTCTAGCAACTGCGACCGAACGTCATCGTGCTTCTAGGCCAGATTGTTAGACGTATTTATAAACTGGAAAACAATATTACTGTGTCCAATTTAGCAAGGGATAATACTGAGCTATGTTAAAATCGGCTCTCACGCCTTCCTTGGTAAAGCTGATTGATAGACTCGAGCTTTAGGGTTCGAGATTGGGGTAACTAGGTACTGTCAACGACTAATAACCGCTGGGAACAAGCGGCTTAAAGTTCCTGAGGCCAAAAGTGTTCTCGTGAGATAGCAACCGTTCATCATACATAATTATGTGTTATGAAGCGTTGCAGCGTTGCTCATCCACGGCACCTCTTCGACGTTCGATCGTCCTTTGCGACTGCTTTTCATTTATCCACATGCCTCTATTTTTGGACCATTTTATAAATAAATGAATAATTTAAATGAAAATTGGATACAACCAACTAAATAATGCAACGGTGTACACTTTCGTGTGTTATCTCCATATTTAACAGTGTGGCACGAGAGACCGATGGTGATGGTGCATGGCAGTTAACGCAGAGCTGTGAGCAATTAACCCAGTGCGCACGGAGATGGATATCAGCGTGGATGCGCGTGCGCACGCACTCGCTGGAGAGCTGGAGACGAGAGTGCGTCGCGTGACAGCACGGCCTAAGTTACAGGTTGCGTTCACACGACGCGACCAACTCCGATGCCGCACTGATTCACATCTTAGCAGCGAGAATAAACCTTTACAGTAGTATGCTCGCATTCTCACACTTATTGCCAGAGATCTACTACGGTCTCTAACTCAGTCTGAGTTAGAGACCGTAGAGAGTGAAGATTTTTTTTTAAATATAATTTTGTATGAAAAATCTGATAAAATCACATATCATCTTGTGACCACTGTCACTTTTGTCAATTAGTGGAGTTTGGCCCGGGTAAGCTTAGGCGATTCTCACACTGCCCCGCATGATGCAGCGTGGCGCGTGGATGCGTGTTCTTCCGTTGCTTGTAAGTATCTTCGTTTGTATGGAAAACACGCACAGTCCAACACACTGAAAATGCATCCACGCGCGTTCATGCGGATCACGCGCATATACGCGGAGAAACATGCACCCCCGCGCGTAGGTGCGGGGCGAGACGCAAGGTATGGCACACCGAATCCCGTAGTGCCACGCGTGATTTTGAATGAAATGAGAGCCGCCGTGCGTGAATCTACAAAACGCACCTACGCGCGTGTGTGCGTATAAAACACGCACGATGATGCAAATTTGCACTCCCGCAAGAACGCGCGTAAATACGTTGAAACGCAACACGCAGCATGATGCGGGGCAGTGTGTGAACCGCCTTAGAAGCACTAGTTACAATGTTTTTAATATTTATTTTTTAGGTAGGAAATCATCCAATGATTTGCCCCTACGTGCGGTTTTTACAAATAAACTCTTTATCTTTCTTTCTTCTTCTTTCTTTCTAGGGTGCTGGAAATCGGAGTCTGAAACCCAGCGGGTGGGGTGTGTAGAAGTCTGTTGTCTATTACTCGCAGCCACCTCCTTCACTAGCATTACTGCTTCGTAGAAGGAGGCGACAGCCTGCCTTTTCTCCACGCTCCGGAAAATGGCCTGTGCCGAGACCCGGCGCGAGAGGGTTTTGCCGCCGATCACACCCACGTGAAAACGGCAATGATTCGCCCAAGTGGAGTCTCCTTCGGGCGATCCAAACAGTGTTGACACCCGGCCGTTTCTATCCCGCGAATCTGGTGCAAAAACCTTCCGGACATAACATGTCCGGTGATAACCTGCGTCATGCGTGGCGACGCTGTGATGTCCTCCCAGCCACACCACCAAGAGTTCCGTTTCTCCAATAATATCAGTTTTTACCTGAGTTTTATCAGGTAAAAACGAGTATATTAACTGAGTATTTATCCATTTTGAGTATTACTCGGATAAAATCCCATCTCTAACTACTTCTGATGAATCTATGATTTTGAAGTCGGAATATTGATTGTGAGTCATTTATAATCATAAATAAAAGTGTTGCCTTAGTTGGTAAAACCAGATTATTGCCAAACGTTTTTCATAAATTAGAATGTGTCACAGTCCAGTCAGGGTCACTTTCTGATTCACAATATGGAATTATTTAGAGTGCGATGTAAGGGCGCCTTCAAAACGTGCGACTGTCGCACTGCATCCGCGCGGTATATATTTATATGACAAAACAAAGCAGCGCAGCATCAGCGATGCAACAGCGCTGCTGTCGCGCGGCACAATGCAGCTAATTTGAAGGCGCACTAAAGGCATCGAGTTATGTTAATAAGTGTGCACGGTCACATTTGACATAGAAGTTGAGCATGTCTGATGCATGACTGTACGTCGTAATTCGAGCCTGGCGTTAATCTCTTTGCTATAAAAGCGTGAATCGCGCCAATGTGGAGCTCGATGCTCTGTTAGTATAATAATTAATATCACTACTAATTAGTAATAGCGCACGAACGCTCGCTGTACTCTAACATAACAATGGTTAATTCAGCGTTAACAGAAACATTACTAATAGGCGATTAATTGCGTGATTACGATGTGATTTATTCTACATTTTAGTCTGCGCGTGTTAGTGTGCTACAATGTTATGATATTAATGATAATTTACAATAATGTGATTGCCTAACTATATTGGCAATTATTGGCAAACGATGTGCAGGTTACTAAATCAGTTTCGTTTTCGCCATTGATATAATGTACAGAATCCAACACTCTCCTAATAATCGTACTGCTAATTCTCTAATTTCCCAATCCATTAAAAATTGGCAAAAACAAAAAATGTGAAACTTACTCGAAAATTATTAGATCACAGAAACTTAAAACCAGTCTCAGGTACTCGAAACCAACTGGATAAGCCATCAAGTGTTCGGGCATGTAACAGAACACTTGTACGGTATCAGCTAGAAGTGACGAAAAAAATCTTCGCTGTGGGAACATTTTGTACCGCACTATCGTGTGACAGTGTGCCACACGTGAACGATCTCGCCGGCGCCACGAGCGTGACCCTCGACTGTGCCACACTCCACGAAGCTCGCCGCCACGTCTGACGGCAGCAAACAAGCTTTGTTACACGAACAACTTTAAGAAAACTGCTACGCTACATTGTTAATTAAAAGGCGTATAAAAACTCGTAAGAAACAAAGCGTTCGGACGTATCGAATGCGTCTTACCGTAGATCCGGATTAACAATATTACAAAAGCAATAGGTAAAATATTCAGGGAAAAACATTTTAATATCTCGAACAAAAAGAACAGAGTTTTGGAAATTACACATGTTTTTAAAATCAAAAGGATAAACTCATTAATTTATTTTGTTCTTGAGTGTTCTTCTAGATTATTATTTTACAATGCACAACAAAAAACGAACAGCTAAAAAAATAATATATTGAAAATCTAGGAAGGCTGGCTTGCAGTGCGCAATAGTTAAAACAAACTAAAAATTGGTAAAACAATAGAGAAAACGCTAAACAACTTAAGTATCCTATTGTTTGTGTAGAACCAGATGTAACAACGATATCTGACTCTAATTCCATCGTATCCAACGCCTATGAGGGAAGAAAAGACGAGCGAAGAGCGCTTGTAATGTTCCGACTTCTGGGACGTAGGCTTCCTCTCTGTGAAGAAGTGAGGAATTTTCAGTTTGGGTCCCTTTTGCACCCCATAAAGACAGGAGGCCCTTATTCAGAATTTTGTTTAGGTAACATTTAAGTATGTATTACATATTTCGATGTGCATAATCTAGGTGGCAATATCTATATAAGCCATGTACTTGTTACCACATCAAAGCTTCCGTAATGCTGCGAAGTGCCTTGATGCCAGTGCCAATGTTAGCTGACCCGATGGAGGATAAGATGGATCTTAGCACCAATTAATGATTCCAGGTAACATTCGCAACCTCCTGTTCCAAACCCAAAGCGCTTACCTGCCATCTAAGCGAATGTACCGAATAATGTGGAATTAACCATTCCAAAATTAATGCGAAGTAGCATATTTTGAAAACAAATCACTTCACATAATTCAAAATAAAGACTTTCCTAAAGCCGATTAAAATATCTAAATAAAAATTTCTAGCATTGAGAGTAATCAATGCTAGAAATTTTTATTTAGATATTTCATTTCATCTGCTCATAGTATTACGACTGATTGCAAGAATATGAATACAAAAAATTATTATTAAAAAAACAAAATACCCGACTGCACACTAAAAAAAGAGTAAAACAAGCCCCACAATACAAATTTACTGAATATAATTTATAAATGTTGATGGAAAGCATCGCAGGCGGGGACCAACAGAGGCTTATTTATAGTCATTTCTGTTGTGCACCATTTAGCAGAATTTTCGTTGGTGGCGGTCAAGGTGGTCCCCGCCTGCGATGCTTTCCATCAACATTTATAAATTATATTCAGTGAATTTGTATTGTGGGGCTTGTTTTACTCTTTTTTTAGTGTGCAGTCGGGTATTTTGTTTTTTTAATAATATTTTTTTTATTTATAACTTTTTAGCTGTTTTTAAAGGGAAATTTAGAAAAAATATTATTATGTCTTTATCCCGTGGGACTTTTAGGATAAAATGTATCCTATGACACTCCCGTAATTAAGACAAATCTAACGATACCTCATACATCAAAATCCATCAAGCCGTTTAGGCTACAGGAGGTCACAAAGGAAAAGACATACATACATACTTACATACACTCGAAAAACATTACCCTCCTTCTTTGGCAGTCGGGTAAAAAGTCACAGTATATTTCATTAGTTAGAATAACAATAACAAGTACCGGAACATCATTAGTCAGCGTCTCACACCCGTTATAGCATTGTGATCCTCTTCAGCTGTACAGTGCTGTTCATTTACTAGCATTGGCTCACTAACTGTTAGTTTAATGCCCTTAATTACCAGCATAGACGTATTTGATTTAGAATTGAACCGGTTTCTTTTTGAAATGGTTTTGCAGCATGTTGCAACTTGCAATGATCGTTTTTTAAATTCTACACGTAAAATAAACCACAATGTTGGCTTTCTTTCAATAACAAGCAATTTATAGCATACAAAGTACCCATCGTTGGCGGCCCATTGAATGGATGGCGAAGCTCTTCACGTCGAGAGCCCAGCGCCGACGCCCGCGGCTCGACCTTAGGCCTCCTTTGATAGCTGTTAGCGTTCCTCGTTAGTGCACGCTGTACACCCGACGTGATTCATTCATAGATAATGCAACTAGTTTACGTTGTGCCCGCTAAAAGGACGCGTCGTACAAATAGTGAAAGGATGTATAACATAATAAAGTATGATTTATACATAATATACGAGTGTAATATATTCAGCAACGCTTCGAGACTATTTAGGATATCTTTGGTCAGATTTAAAACTTTGCGTTTGAATTTTTGTAAAGAAAACAGTGACAGTGAGAGCGTTGTTTAATATTCCACTCTACAAAAGCGACAAATACGTGAACCTAGACTTCAATCTGCGAACTGTCAAACAAGAAGAAATGCCAAACCAGATTGGGCCTACATATAAATAAGTTTGCTGCTGAACTTGAGGGAGTAGACAACATAAGATTCTCTCGCCTTACAAAAAGCAATAAATCAGATCTAGCACAAAGATTTGCAGACAAATGATGAAAATAACACCACTTGGTGCAAATCTCAGCTAAATGAAAAAATATCTTAGATTATTGTTTAAAATAAAACAGATTGCTTAGAACCACGACAGAATTATTTTTTGCAAACGGTTCATTCTCATTTTTAGAATACTTTTTACTGTCTTCGATTACCCACATGAGCATTTCAAACAATAGAACCTAGTGCACCAGCAGGAGGAATACTTAAGTTCCCACGTTGCAAGAGTGGACTGAAATGGATTACCTAGCTAGGTGATAGCGATCACTCCTGACAGCTCCAGCCGCGCTGCTGCAGTCGACAGAGCCCAGACTAATGTCTGAACATCGCCTGCAGCACTGTTTATTACGTGCTTACCAACGGTCCGGACCACAGCTATCATGAAAAATATATTTTACAGCTACGCAACGAGTTATGCTTCTCGGGATGAAAGATAACCTATAACCTTTCTATCCTCGGAGTTCGTATGGATCTGCACGACGGATCTTTGTAAATTCGACCGCTTGTTGAGTCGCAAACTCTTCGCTTTGAAGGGAGAAAATGTTATTCAGATGTAAATGAACGATGTAGTAAAGTCTGTTTCGATTCGCATGTCGCTAGCTAGTAGACTGCATATTAATAAAATAGTGCGCATGCAAGGTGCGACACCGCGGGTTCAACGATCGACGGAGACACCATATCGGGTTCAATTATAACAGGACCTCGCTATCAGCCAGGGTTCGCGTAATGCATACGTAATCGTTATGAAATTGTTTACACCGCTACTCAACCATAACATTGAATTCATATTTATTTTGGCAAATTCGTAAACCAATATTTTAACAATGGAGTACTACAGTGGATACTATATAAATTAGTTAAAATATTTGTAAATATTAGAAGCCATGGAACGTAAACAGAAGGAATAAAGTGTGACAAAACATCAACAATAAATTAAAGAATGCAAGAATGTTAAACACGATAAGTGTTACAAACTACAAACATAGTTATACGTAAACAGTACATTTTCTAGTCACCAGTTAGCGTGGGAAATGACATCTGTCATCCGAACAACTTGTTGTTGGCTGATGTTTGTTGCAAAGTTCGCTAATTTAATATCGATTGTTTGCGAGTGTGATGAGAGCCACCAGCTGCCCCCGCGCCGCGCGCCGGGTCGCTCGGTGTCGCAGGTCGGGGCGACACGCTCCGCCGACCGGCACCTGCGCCCGCGCCGCCGCACCTTTCTCCAAAAACCCAACCTTTCATCAAAAATATGGCTCAGAAGACCAAGCATCGTCTGGACTTTTTCATAAAATCTTATAAACATTTTCCTGTCCCATGTTACATGAGGTCGCGGTCGACGCATCACATTTAATACTCTTCTGCTCTATCCTATCGTCCCATGACTTCTAACAAATTATATTCGTAAGGTTCTGTATTACTTGGATCTACTTCTTTTTTGAGGGTCCTTTGACTCGTATAGTACGAAGCAAATAAATTGTTTTTTTTGCCTCATACTATACGAGGCTATACCCATTGCTTAGGGTACGCACAATACCCCATCTCGACTGAGACCCGAAAATCAGGTTACTACGCATTTGAAGTGCCTACAATAATAAAGTAAAATAAATAAAAATGCGGAAATGCGGAAGCTATTTAAGTATATGAAAAATAAAGCAACGCGACAGTCGCGATGCTGTCGCGTGACTAATTTGTAGGTTGACCGCCATAGTGGTTCAACTTGTATGTCGAAGATTATAAATCGATGTACTTGTGCAAAGTGCAGACAAACCGCGTAACGCACGCTCGGTATAGAATGTAAAGAGTAGACCTGCTGAACGTTGGCTGGTGCGCGAGCTGTCTACTCGTTACAACTGTCTCGACGACTGAATGAACACTTGTATTATGTTTTTGTTCCACTTGAGGAGCATTTCGTCCATTGTTCTGAACTTAGCAGTTAACCTTAGTTTCGAATGTATTTATATTAACCAAGTCGAGCGATAGCCGTCCAGTTAAAAACATCGCTAATTTGCGGTGAAAATTAGTGCTTCAAAATTTTATGCTGAAACCTCAACCGATAGCTGGTTAAAAAGGTAGGTAAAATAAGGACCCTATGACCCTATGGGCTATGATGTTAATATTGTGAATGTAATTGGTAGTAGACTTTGTTAGGTGTACGTTAATTTAGGGGTTATTGATCCCCAATTCTTTAGAGCTTTCCTTTCCACAAATACAGCTCACACGTGCCCTATGGTTCATTCATACACAATATTGAATTTGTATGTGGAGCCGTAGTCGGCCACGCGTTGCGGCCAGATCGATAGTGCTAAGCGGGCACCTGGTGCGTCCCCCTGACCTGCACAGTACACGAGTGTGGCCTACTAATCAGCGATAATGTCCACTCCACAAACTAGTTCGTAACGCTATTAACTCGGCGCTGTTTATAAGTTTATACAGTGGCGCTGTGATAGGTCGGCTATGTGTTTCGGCCTTAAGGCAGGCTTGCAAGTTTTTGGAAGAACTTATTTAGCAATGTAGATGTAAAGTTCGGTATTTAGACCGCCTGTGTGCAGTACAGTCGTTCTAAGTTGGCGAGCCTGGAGTTAGATTCTGCGAACTTAGTGCTTGTGCATTCGTGCAATTATAAAGGTTTAAATCTGTTTACGTATGTTCTAGCTGATCATGATCACCGACGCTAAAAAATAAAATAAGAACCCATTAATCATTATGTCTAAGTTTTGTCACGTTTTGTCTCTAAAAAAACTATTCATTTGGTTAAAGTAGCGACTGTTACGAATGAGCACATGATAGTAATTGAGCTGGCTAAACAATAGAAGCTTCGTGAAGAAGTTGAAGGCCAAGGAAGTCGATACGAGGACATGATACACTACTCATTACTTATTTGTGTATCTGTTTACAGTAAAAATTATTTACAATTAGCATCGACAACAATGTCTTCGATTTTTATGGATCTAAACAATTACTTTCATAACGGCAGCAATGAAGTATTGACGCATATTACAATAATTATGTCGTTTGTTTTTCTGGCTTCTTTTAGTTATAGGATTTAATCTGTGATCCAGAGGCATTCGGTAAGTGTCGTAAGCAAATGTTAACAAAGGGGATAGTTCGCAGAGCACCCGTTACGTATTCTCTCAGTTCAGGCTCGCTCCGCGCCCGCCTTCCTTCAGTAACGGTACCGTTCAGTACTGCAAGCTCATTCGCTACGCTTTGGCGAGTAAGCAACTGAAATGAACTTTTAGCGAATTTTCCAGTACTTGAAATATTGAAACATATGCATTTACAGTGGCTTAACATGGAATTTATAAAATGGTATTTAAAACTTCTGGAAAGGCGATGGAGGTTGCTAAAGCTTGCAGTATTGGTGCTTACTAGCTGATTGGTTTGGTTATGGGAGCTTCGGTTAGAATAATGAGGTTGTCTGATATAAAATCGCTGGCACGCTGGCAAGAGCCGGAGCTCGGCGCGAGTAGAGTTTAGCTCGACGAACTGCGCATTCAGCGAGTAGCCTTCACCTCTTTTCTCTAAAATCTCGGTGTCAACATGTCGGAAACAATGCGAAAGTGTTGTACGCGCACTTTCCACTGGCAAGTGAAGCATCAGCACATCGCAGCGGCTCGGCATACGGCACACGACGCTAACAATAGCCGTGTGAGCTGCTTTCATTGAGTGAGAGGCCTCCGAAACTCGCGGGTTTCTCTTATGTTAACTGTTTTACTTTGTATATTATGACTACTACGTGATTCATAACTACTTGTTTCGAGATAAAGAATTAAATACTGGTACGTGGCAGATGCACCTTCGAGATAACACCGTTTTCCTTGTCGACGTTTGAGGCCATTATGGTTACGAGGAAGTTCTAAAAAATAAGTAAGTAATGACGTGAGTTGTTCAAAATCCAGTGGAATAAGGCGCTTCGCACACACGGAACATGAAACGTGCGATGAGTTTCATGGTGATGAACTGATGACCTACGAAAACACGTTAGAATTTGTGGTACATTCAAGACTTTCATTAAAAACTTGTATCCACAAAAGTATAAAAATCATAAAAATTTAACTCTAGAACTGATGAATAAACCTAAAGTTAACTGATCTGATTCTTAAAATTTTCTTCAGTAATGAATAAAGCTGAGTAAAGTCATGTTTCATCCCAAAGAGTACATGGTTCCTGAAGTCCTTGTCTATTTGTTCTGTGTCTGGGTGTAATTTATCTATAATATGTATGTATTTAGAAATATATAAGTATGTTTATCAGTTCTCTAGTACCCATAACACAAGTCCTGCTTAGCTTGGGACTAGATGGTGTTGTGTGAAAGTTGTGGAATGTATATATGTATATTGTGGAATATATTATTATTTATCTATTGTGCACACCTTCTGCAGTACAGTTTTTTTGAACCCAAAAGTTGACTAGTAGAGAGTGCCTTCATACATTAAGGCCTCCTAAGTTCCACTACTTTACATAAAGTTTAAATAAAGCTTTGTGCTACTAAAATCTTGGTTAGTATAGTGTTAAATGTTGAAAGTCTAAAATGTTGCCAAACCTGAACAATAGCCATTGTGTTGCTGGAACACATTACACAATATTTATTAATGAAGCAATTAATATGTTGACCACACTTCACTTGGTTTAATTAAGTCACCTTTTACACAGATTAAATAATTAGTTATGGGACTATGATTTTTTTTTCTTCATGCATACTGAGTGTTCTTGTGAAAATCAATACATTATATTATTTAAGGGGGCAAGATATTGAAATGCAATTTACTTAACAAGACATTATAACTTGTCAGAATTAAACATGTAGTACAAAGGGTGGATATTTAGTATAATTGTTATCAAGGAATGACTTGCAGCCAACACATGGTCCTAAATTTAGTTTTCACAAACACAAGTAGCAGTAGAAACTGCAAACAATACATATGTGACAACAACAGGAATACACATATAACTCTATCAAGTTGATAAATTTTGACAACAACTTGATTTGTATTCCAAGTTGAATAACTGTACAATAAAACCCAACATCTGGCAATTTTCATGTCTACATAAGATGCATTTTGTCCTAGAATACAACACTAATGAATTAGTGATTTACAAATTTTGTCTAGTATAATGTACACCTCTCCTAGAGAGGAGGCCTATGTCCCAGCAGTGGGAACATTAATTAGGCTGATAATGATGATATCTCTCTAATTACAGGACTCAAAAAGTTAAAATATCTAGCAGGTATGGCTAGGTCACAAGGAATGGAATAGCTATTGCAAATATTAAAATTATCAATGCTTCATTGTAAATATACATTACTTGTTCAGTAAAAATACCTATATACTAACTTTTATGGCCAATAATATTAATTTAATTGGTAATGATCCATCCAGTAGGGCAAGATAAATTAGTCAAGATTGCAATAGCTTTAATGTTGCAATATGGAATGGAGAAGAAATGTTAAATAAACAATCCCTGAAATGCTAAGTGAAAAGTTACCTATTATACCTAGCTTAAGATTTGAAAGTCAATCAAGTGCCTTCACTCTCCAGTGCAGTGTTGAAGGTTGAACCTGTGCCCACAGTCAGCAATATTCTGTTAGTACCAATTATTAAACCAAGAGAATTGGTTTTCCCTAAGACAACACACTGACCTTTTTAAAATTAAATTTGTTTGTTCTAATGTGATTTTCATACTTTTTAAATACAAAATATGCAATCTTACAAAGATAATTACTTTATAGCTTGAATCACATCAAGGAACCAAATCATAATAAGCTTATGTTTATAATATGGTTATCATAATGATAGACTAGTAATACTTAATATTACACTCAATCCTTTTGTTACACATGAAATTAATTTTACACCTGTCAAATAATAATTCGATTTTAATTAAAAGAGTCAGCCTTCGACCTTTTACGGACGCCTAAATCAGTAATCAAACACTTCTATCTTGACTAAGTTATTTCAGTGCGTTCTAAACGTATTTAAATCGCGAAAACTTTAGTCTGCAATACGAATAAAGTAACTGTGTCCGCACCAACCTGCTAGTTGTGCAGCGCCGCGTCGCCTCCAAACAACGTCCACCTTCATTATGTTGAAATAACAAAACACAAAAACTACACCTACATGAAATTAATTACTTCAATCAACTAATTCATAATGCACTTTCTTAAAATAACGTAGCGGTAATCAAATTACACGAAATTAAACAACAATACACGAAGCTTTTGAAATCACGAAAATAAAAACTTAAAAAGAAACATCACCACAAAACATAACTCATTGACTGAATGACAGACAGACTGACAGATAGAAAATTGAACATTGAGAAGTAGAGGAGGGGGAAGCTATCAGTGTTACCACTTATGAAACTTTGAACGTATGGAATGCAAAAACGTAACTTAAAACTCGTTTTAAGAAAATTTCTAAACTCGTTTTTAATTTTTTTTTTTTATTTTCATGTTTATATTTACAATATTATACGATATGTTTTGCTGTCAGTTTTGAGTTTGAGTTTTGACACAGTCAATGTTTTCAAGATTTGAGGACACTTGTATTAACTATGCACACTGCTGAGATAAATATCGGTTTTCTTATCCGGACAACATTGTTACGTCATTATAGTGCGACTGTTACATTTTAATATTTTTAAACCTTATTAGACTAGCTTCTTCCAGTCGCTCCACCTTCTAACAAAAATTATCCTACTGGTTGAAATTGCTCACGTGATGAAATCGGAAAATTATAGCTTACAATCTATATTATTGCTTAGTTAACTATAGTTTTTGCGTGAATAAGGAATAAACATCCATACATCCTCACAAACTTTTGCATGTATAAAATTAATAGAATTCCGCATATGCGAAGCCACGGGTACTAGCTAGTTAAATACAATGAAATGATGCAAGGTGCAGTTTAAGTAAAGTTATGTATGAAGAATATTACTAAAATATTATTATAATTATTTCTAGCCCACACTCTTGGCAACTCCATTCCTTCCAATGTTCACGGTCTTGCTCTTGAGCCACTTCTTGCCAATTCCTAAGGAAGGCATCCAAGTCGCCCTGCCATCTCCTTCTTGGTCTGCCGAGACCCCTTCGTACGGTTTCAGGTCACCAACTTGGTGTTTAAAATATATTTGAAAATAATAGTACAGTTATTATATAAGTGTGTAATGTTGGTTACCACTGACTTGAGACTCGAGCCGCCGTCTTATGAGAACTGGGACTGTAATGATACTCTCTTTATCATAAATACTAACATACTTGTAAAGAAATATGATTTAGCTAACTATTACTTGTACAATATTAGTAGATGTAATTTTCGGTATCTAATAATATTGCTTAGTTGGTTTTACAACTCTGATAAGAACTCTCTGAGGACGATGGACTCGATTCAACTGCAACAAAAACATTAGAACATGGAAGATTTCTTATTCTAATAGTACTTAAATAAGTCTTTAAAGACTTAGTAGCCAGGCCAACGATGTTAACAAAAAAAAAGTGACATAACAAAATAAATGTTGCTATTTTTCATAAAAAATGGCAGCCTTCATGTCGTAAGCTTTTCTTTTCTTTCTACAAATGAAAAGTTTTTATTATCAATTTATGGAAGATTTATAATGCTATTTGAACCGATCCAGATGGTCAAACGGTTTCTTGAAGCAATTATTTAGTTGTAAATGTCGTTAGTCATGTACTTCATATTGACTGTAAGTACTACGTGGTTATGATTCTTTTGTAGTGGTAGATTTGCTTGACTTAATTTACGTATGTGTACATTATGCTCCTTGATCACTATTCTTTACTTTAGAACTCTTACAAACATCTGTGTGCCAATTTTTGTCTATATATTGTTATTATTTTAGGTGGCGTAAACATCTAGCTACTGCAAATGTTAAACGGATCGAGCGATACGAATAATTGTACTGTCACAAGATCCAACAAAGATAATATCATGAGCGCCGGAAGTGTGTCGTTCGACAGCGAGCTGGCAAGCACTCGACGCCTGCTGTGGGGGGACCAGGTGAAAGAGGATGTCTTCCGGCGCTGGGCGCAGGGCTTCCAGTTTAGTCCGGACGAGCCTAGCGCCCTCGTACAGCTGGAAGGTGGCCCTTGCGCAGCTATTGCGCCCGTCCAAGGCTTCCTACTTAAAATATTGTTATCGGAGACACCTGGACACAGTTTTCAAGACTTGACATCAGAGAAGTGCAATTCTCTACTTGTTAGGGCTGTGTGTACAATATTAAGCCAGTGTGTAGCTCCTAAGTATAATGTAGCAGTGCACCGCAAGAGTGAACCAGGTGCTGAAACTAGCAGTGGCAACAATGCGGACGAACAATCCAGTTCGGTGTTTGATACCTTAGACCAGTTTCATCGAAGGATTGAGATACATCCATTTCAGACTTTATCTGAAGTGGAAGCATTTTACACAAGGAATATTCGGATTTTGAAGGACAAGTATGGTGTTCTACTTCTGTTGTATAGTGTTATTCTCAGCAAGGGGGTTGCTACTGTGGAAGCGGAGCTTGCAGAACTATCAGACCCACTCATACACTCTACATATGGCTATGGCTCACAGGGACTTATTAATTTAATGCTAACTGGAAGAGCTGTAGCACATGTTTGGGACCATGACCAAGTTGTGGGAGGACTGCGACTGCAGGGCATTGAAAGACAAAATGACATTGGATTTTTAACAATAATGGAACATATGCAATATTGCACAGTGGGCTCTTTCTACAAAAATCCAAAACATCCAGTGTGGGTCTTGGCCTCTGATACACATCTTACAGTATTGTTTTCTCTTGAACGACGGCTGGCTGCACCAGAGACAGTTGGAGAGTCAGCAGAGCGAATTTTCCGGTCATTTGATCCAGAGGGTAACAATTTTATTCCTTCAGCTGCTCTACAGGATGTATTATGTGCAGCTGATCTGGTCAGTGAACCTGAATATGTAGAGTTAATGAGAAGAAAGCTAGATTCGGAGAATTTAGGCATCATCCTATTGAGTGCATTTATGGATGAGTTTTTCCCAGGATGTGAACGTGGTGCACCAGATACTTTCACTCTGCACCATTACAATGGGCTCCTGCGGAGCAATCCTGGTGCACGCGTGATGTACCGTACAGGTCGCGCCGCACTGCTGGAGTGCAACATGCGCGCCGCCAGCACGGATGCCATGCTGACATGCCTGCAGACCAAGTGGCCTAGCATTGACGTGATGTGGGATGATGGACAGTCTCCTTCGCTCAACTAGCACAGGCTGCACCCTTCTGATGACCCCTTGCTCTGAACTTGTACTGTGACACAGTGAGGAATGCGTCGAGAGTACCTTTAGATATGTTTAAATATTGTCGCTGAAAAATTCCATTACTTTATTATTGTATTAACTTATGTATAAAAAATTGTATTGGATGGATTACGTCGAGGCTCCGCATGGATGATGCTCGCACTGGTAAAGGCAGCTATTTTGCATAAATTTGGCGTCTTTTAGACAGGGTATGTGCACAGAATCACCAGTGCACCTGTGTTCTATGCCCTGTCCATAAGATGAGGCTTAGGTTATAATCAGTACAATGTTGTGAGAATAGCTCCAAGCTACCTGTGTAAATGAGTGATCTGATAAATTAAGCAATAAGCTTTATGCAAGAGTAATAAATAATATAAAATGTAAAATATAATTTTACAGCGCTCTATTTTTGTGTTGATAAAATTTGGTCATAATTTTGGACTGGGTACTGAAATACAAATCTATTTTCGTATTAAGATAAGCTGTGACGAAATTTGGTCTAGGTCATGATCTAATTACCCACATGTGGCACGGTGGTGACTGATGCCAACAACTAGTGGCCAAGCAATGCTCATAGTGCACTAGTGTCTCCACGCCTTGCCTGCTCATGCCACTGTCCAGAGCACTAACTTGCACTTGTCTAATATCATATTATAAGGAGTAGTTTTGTACAATTTGTGTTTAGTACCAACCTTTCTATGTACCTAACTATTGGTGTTGTGCAGAAATAACTCCAGCACTGAGCTCAGAGGCTCGCAAACAGTAGCATAGCAGTGCTACTGGTCATGGTCACTGGAGAGTGGTGATGTTAATACCCCACTGAGTTACCTCTGTTGTGATGTATGTTATGAAAATCTACTAGACTTCTGTAGATCTTATTTACCAACCTTGATTTTGTGCATTATCATTGTTTGCTAAAAGTCATTTAGACTATGAGAGCAAGTAACATTAAATAAATTGCCCTTTTTGGTTTAATCTGCCATCCTTGTGGGTTATTAAGTGCTTGATGTAATTGTTACTAGACAAGTTTCCACACTGGATGTATGTGATACATGCTGTTGCATTGCTAATCTTTGCTGCATGTACCTATTCACTTCATTGATAAATACTGAGTATGGAAACAAGCCCAAAGTTGGTTGTATGTAATATAACCTTATGAATTTGACCAACTAATAGGGTTTATTAAGTAATGATGTTACATGGGACTCTTCAAAGAAGTTTCCCTTCAGCTTTTAACTATTATTTACTTAATTACATACTTTTTGTATGCTTTTTAATTTATATTGTGACTTTAACATTAACCAAGACTTGTTTGTAAAATACATTGACACAAATTATAGGAGTTCTTGTGTTGATCAATTTGTTTGTGTAACAAATCTCTGTGTGGACTATTACTACTGCCCGAGGACTGTCTGTTGATACTTGTAAGATTGTCTAATATCATCTATTTGCTATTGAACTCAAAACAGCCATCATTGGACAATCTAATTTCTTAGGTAGTCATTAATATAATTGTATTTGGTCAGATTAATGTAAAATAGCTGTACACATTAGTGTCGCGTTATAAAGAGTATATTGAAAGATATTTTCAGTTAGTCATAAATAGTGTAACATGCTTTTTTAATTACAATTTGTTGGTTTTATTTTATTTGACTTTGATATAAAATACAGCTCAACATTTTTCATTTGATTGATCAGTAACAGAATCAGAATACAGATTGACCTTTACCTAGGCATTGTTTTATGAAGAACGCTTTTCAGACATTGCTTTTTTTATTTAAAAAACTGATTTTTTAATACAATATTTCGTATTCCCATGTCACTAGCACGTTTAGTTTTTCAAATAGTTTTTTGGAACATCGTCTTTTTTTTCGGTTTCGAAAGTGACAACCCTTTCGCAAAAACATTTAATTCTAGGTTCCACGCAATTAGGATGTGTAATTTTTTATGGTAAGTAAAGGGATATAAATGGCATAATTTCCGTATTTAATTTCAGAGATATGATTTTTTTCCTGAATACACGATTAAAAAAAACACGATTTTCAAAAAATCTATTTAAAAACTAAACAAGCTAATGAAAAGGGGATACGAATTGTTGCATTCATATAACCTAGACTATCAGTTTTAATAGTAAATCGGGCAAGAGTGTAGGGTTCCGTAGTTACCCTTTCGTCACTCTCATAATTTAACAGAACCCATGAAAAATTAGTAACCCAATTTCCCGAGAGATGGCGCTATACCCAGTGGTAATTTTAATTTGCTTGAACCGATTTTAATCCTTTTGTATTTTTATTTAAAAGAATATTTGCTCAGGATAATGAAATATGTAAAAAGTTTAAAGAAAAATGCTTGCATGTACGGTTAAATTACAAAACTAGTTCAGAACTTTTTTTTTATATTTCAAAAACTGTTCGTGCTATCAAGTTCCAAATAATTTTCCTTGAAAGTTTGATTTTTTAGTTCTACTTTTGAGATTTTTTTTATATTTTTTAAACTTATGGTTCAAAAGTTAGAGGGGGGAAGACGCCTCATTTTTTACTTTTAGGTGTGCGTCAGAATGGCTGGTTGCCTGTGGCGTTGGTCTATGAAAGTTGATTCGAAAATTGCTACATATTTGCTTATATTTGCTACATGTAATAAATAATTGCTACCTATGATATTTATTTAGAAATCAAGTATTTTTTTTGACCAGCCATCCTGACGTTTGGTTGGCAGGTCATCTCCTAGTTTAAAGTCAAGCATGCAGAGTTTCCAGAAATGTATTGCGTCAATAATTGCTACATAGATACTTCATTTATCTAATTTTGTTGTAACTTCAAATATATGTTAAATAAAGGATGTAGCAATCATTTAAATTATCCCAAGGAAAAGTGCCTGATAAAAAAATAGTAGCAGTGTGTCTTCACTCAACGGTATTGCTACTTTAGGAGGTAGGCGTTTTAAATTGTTAAATGGCATATTCACATATTAGTTATGAGTAGGTAAGTATGGAGGATAAACACATCGAAAGGATATCGTAAAAAAATATATGGGTCGTTTACAAGATTTAGATTAATGATATTACAATTTACTTAAAAACTTTAATTACTAATTATATTAATTTACCATAATTTTCATATTATTTTTTCGTATATATTATGCAATATGGAATCAGCTTCTTTTTACTCTTCGTAATATTTTTCGATTGGTCATCATAACATTTTCATTGCGAATTTCGTCTGCAATGAGCTTTGTAGTGACCAATTAGTGTTTCATATACTGGGGGCTCGAATTCTATTATTGACAGTAAATGAAACTCAGATCCTTATAACAAAAGACATGTAGATGGATCATCTATTGAAATAAAATTCAAATGCAATAAGATCTCGCAAAGATACACTAAGTAAATGTAGAGTGTAGCCACTTACATAGTTCTCTTTGTTCGCGAAATAAATTTTGAATACAAAATTTTAAAATTCACAACATTAGGTTCGTTCGTTCAATAGTATATAGTAAAAGCAATGTCTAACTTTTTTTTTTATTAGCCTAATGTATGTCCCACTGCTAGGCAAAGGCCTCCCCTTTTTCCTTCCAGACCTCTCTGTCTAGGGCGACCTCCGGCCATGTTTGCCCCGCAAACATGATGAGATCGTCACTCCACCTTCGCCGCGGTCGACCTGGACGGCGTCGACCTCCCTCAGGTGTCCAGTGAGTGACAATCTTCGCCCATCTGTCCGGGTGCATTCGTGCGACGTGGCCAGGACCTGGATGTTTTTTCTCCAACATCTGCTATTTGAGTTATGGAGCGCAGCGTGGTGTTCCTTACCCGATCTATTCGCTTAACACTTATTGTGCTGCGCTCCATTGCCCTTTGACAAATCTTAAGTTTGGACTTTTGTTGTTCAGTAAGTGTCCAGCTTTGGGCACCGTAGGTTAGGACGGGCCGGATACACATGTCAATGATTTTACGTTTCAATGTCATCGGAAGGCTACCTTTCATTTATGTTCTTTAAAGGCCCAGAATGTCTTCCAAGCATTCTGAATTCGTCTTTCGACTTCCTTGTCTTGCCTATTTTTAAAGGAAACAATCTGGCCTAAGTATGTATACTCATCGACATATTGTAACACTTGCCCGTCTACCTCGACCCTACGTTTCGTACTGTTGGTCATGACCTGGGTCTTAGATCTGTTCATTTTAAGTCCAACCTTAAGACTCCGAGATCAGATCTTTTAGCATTTCTTTAAGTTCTGAAGGTGATGTGGAGAGCAGCACAATGTCGTCAGCAAAGTGGAGGTTTGTTAGCTGGTGGCCGCCAACATTTATGCCTCGTGACTGCCATGAATCGGGCAAGTTGTTCAAAACCTCCTTTTCATGCAATTTTGGCCATTAATTGTAAAAACGATTTATTTAATAAATAAAAAATTGTAATAGATAAATCGTTCGTTCAAATAAAAATTGATTTTTCTTTATGGTTTTCAGCGCAATTTTCTTGAGTGAAGTTTATTGGCTGTATTAATTAAATAAAATCAAATACTAGAAAAAAACGTAAGAAAATGTTACATTCTAACAATACTTATAGTTAACAATGACAGTATCGTATCAACTTTGCAAGATCTTATTGCATTTGAATTTCATTCTAATCAATAGGTATATTTCAATAGATGATCAACCTACATCTCTTTTTTTACAAGGATCTGAGTTTCGTTTACTGTCAATAATAGAATTCGAGCCCCCAGTATATGAAACACTAATTGGTCACTACAAAGCTCATTGCAGACGAAATTCGCAATGAAAATGTTATGATGACCAATCGAAAAATATTACGAAGAGTAAAAAGAAGCTGATTCCACATTGCATAATATATGCGAAAAAATAATATGAAAATTATGGTAAACTAATATAATTAGTAATTAAAGTTTTTAAGTAAATTGTAATATCATTAATCTGAATCTTATGAACGACCCATATTTTTTTTTACGATATCCTTTCGATGTGTTTATCCTCCATACTTACCTACTCATAACTAACATGTGAATATGCCATTTAACAATTTAAAACGCCTACCTCCTAAAGTAGCAATACCGTTGAGTGAAGACACACTGCTACTATTTTTTTATCAGGCACTTTTCCTTGGGATAATTTTAAATGATTGCTACATCCTTTATTTAACATATATTTGAAGTTACAACAAATTTAGATAAATGAAGTATCTATGTAGCAATTATTGACGCAATACATTTCTGGAAACTCTGCATGCTTGACTTTAAACTAGGAGATGACCTGCCAACCAAACGTCAGGATGGCTGGTCAAAAAAAATACTTGATTTCTAAATAAATATCATAGGTAGCAATTATTTATTACATGTAGCAAATATAAGCAAATATGTAGCAATTTTCGAATCAACTTTCATAGACCAACGCCACAGGCAACCAGCCATTCTGACGCACACACTTTTAGAGCAATTATTTCCGTAAATATTTACACGATTTTTTTATCAAAAATTATTTTACAGGACCCCTAATCATTTTTAAATACCTATCCAACAATATATTACACGTTATGGTAAAAATGAAAAAAAAATCACTTTCACTTTACGCGTAGGGGAGGTACTCTAATAAAACATTTTTTACTACTTTTTGTTTTTGTACTTTCGGCGTAGTTGATATACATAGTGATACCAAATTTCAGCTTTCTAGTGCTAATAGTCACTGAGATTATTCGCAGACGGACCGACAGACAGATATGGCGAAACTATAAGGGATTGCTGACTACGGAACCCTAAAAAAGAAATGTCCGAAAAATGGTCTTTATAAAACACTGTGCTAGAGTTGCCAACGCAACGGTACAAGGTGGGCCAAAAGAGGTGGAAATCGAACCCACGACCTCCGGCATAGCAGTTGGGGCCTCTAACCACTGCTACAGGCCAGTCATATATTAAGTTATATAGCCCAACTGGGCGCCGTCACAATGTATTGTCATTCATGCTCGTTTTATGGTATTTTTCATCACTTCGGCGAGAACTTCGGGCGCCAGATTCTTGCACCAGTCTTGGGTTTGTTTACATAATACGCGATTTCAAAAAATCTCACAAGCTCGATTTAAGCTTAGGCGATCTTGCGGTCCAGTGCAAATCGCCAAAACGAGAGATGAGGCGACCCGGGAATATCGGTTGTGGCTCGCGCAGTGTGTGCCGTTGCACCGTCTGTTAAACCCTTATCCCAAGTCGTTCAATAACGGCAGATAAAACTCGATCAACATGGCCATATAACGCGCACCGTCTACTGTTGTCGTTTGGCCAACGGCATTCTCGAAAAAAAATAGACGTCATGCTCCCCAGCAACCCTATCATCTATTTTGCTGTTTCTGAATTCTTATAAGAATTGTACGCAATCTGTACCGAATTAGTACTAACTTTAAAAAAACAAGTACCTTCAGGTCAAAGGTACAGGCAATTCAATTATGGTTTTCTGTAGAGCATCTCCCCAGTAACCGGGGTTACTGGGGAGATGCTCTAGAATATTTCAAATTGATTTTATCTAGAACCCATTATATCACTGGATTCGCTTGCTTTGGTTAATTATATCTTGACCTTAGATTATATAACAAATATTTTGTTTTATAATCTAAGATCTTGACTATAAATGCTTTAGAATAAAAATAGCAAAGTGCATTGCAAATGTATTTAAATCGCATAATAATAAATAGTCGGTAGGCGTTCTGTTGTAAATACCTACTCGTAATTGTAGGTTCGGTTATGCACTTCAGAAAGGTGTACCTATTTGTCAGTGATATAAACCTATGCAGTTTTCTTGGAAAATGTGGAACCGATTTCAATACCATAGCTATATGACTCATATTTATTGAATTCTCAATTAAAAGCACCTCAAAAAAATTAATAGCAAAGTACATTTCAAAGTTGTTAATTCAAGACTGAAAATATATCAGAGATGGCGCTAGTTCCTTAGAGCGATGTCAGGTCAACTTCACTCACACTCGTCAACCTCAAACGTACCGAAGTGTACTATGCGTTCCAAATAAGAATAGGATCGATTGGCTGAAAGTGACATCACACCGTACTGTCAAATCGAAGATATTTTTGCAAAATTGAAGAACTCAGAGACGATGAAAATTGAAAAACGTTGCCTCGATTTGACAAATCGTGTCGTCACAACATGGCAAACGATTCTATTCTCATTTGGAACGCATTGTAAGATACAAGAGGGTAAGTTTGCAGTTTTATTGTCGTGTCAACTGAATCCGAATTGCAACTTGCGGTTGGATTGTAGTTGAAATGCGGTCCGTCTGTCTAGAGCCTATGTCATCTCTTTCTGCTAGTGAGATCAACGTTGATTCAACGCCCATCGCTAGCTTGAAGTTAGAGTCACTTGAGTTAACTCTGGCGTACCTAAAAGAAAAGAAATACTCTGAGTAACAACTCTACACTACTCATTCATCGATCATTTTTGAACCCAGCCCTCCTCGCATTCCGTTTTGCATCAACAGCGATTATATCGCGAAACCGACCAAATTTAATAGTCACAAACTATAAGGGCTATTGAGTTATAATTGTGACATTGCGTGTTGGTTGGATTCGCGATATGCCATTAGGACGAGCGAGTAGCAGGTGTCCTACTATTGACATTGACAGGTAGAGGTTATGTTTATTATTTTTTGTTTGCTGTGAGCTGTGATTCAAATATTGTTAATTATTAAATACATCGAAATATATTGGAAATATTAAACGTAAGAAATAACTTAAAATTATTAAATAAGGAAAAGTGTATAAACATTATAGGAAATTATAATGGCGCGAGAAGATGACTACAAGAAATATGCAACTGAATATGATCCTATAAAAATAGGATCTATTGATGGTAAGGTTAACGTTATTGTAAATTTGATAATAATAGATTTAGAATCGTGCCTGATAATTGGCACTAGCTAATTTAATAATTTTAACCACAACGACCCGATTGACCAAGTATTTAGTAAATGAACTAAAGTCATGTAATTACCTAAGCCCCAAGCGAACATCGGCGTTCGCACACCTATTATCAATTGTGTCTCTAATGACGGTATTCAAAGAATAACAAGCAGTAGAATGTTAAGTTGTTGTCACAATATTAATTGTTTCGGCGCGATCAGGCACCGACACCGAGCCGCACGACCGCGCCCTCCTGCGGGCGCTGCGGGCGCCGTACACACCCAACAAGCTGGTGAAGGGAGACCCTACGACCACACTATTTGTAGGGAGACTCAACCCCAGAACTACTGAAGTAAGTTTCATTGGAATAACTGCAATTAGTTGTAAATCTTGAACACAAAAATAATTTAAAAATCCTAGGTAGTGTCAATAAACTAACTTTAACAAACTGAAGTGTTAAGGTCAAGTTTGTTAATGTGTTTATTATTATTGAAGAGTCTGCTGTACAAAGTAGGGCCGCTGTACAGACCACAATCCATTGTAATGATAGTGCTACCAATGATAGTTGAGGAGCATTCAACTTTTCTGAGATTTGCAATTATAAGTTAACCAGCTTTTGCCCGCAGTTTGGCTGCTGGTTGCAGAAAAATGTGTTTAATGAAGAACCTCTCTGCCGATTTTGAGCAAACTTCACATAGACCATCTACTAAATGGTTCAAACAAACCCTAAACATTTGGATAGGTGGTTCTTGAGTTAAAATTACAATGAAAATTGGCATGGACTTTTATACATACATACATTTAACACACATACATATACACACATTTTACATTTTTTTATACTTATATTTTTTATATATATAAATGGACTTTTATATATATATACATCTTCTCTGAAAATCATTTTTTCATAACAAGCTTTTACAGTGCGCTATAGTAATTAAATGAAATCACAATTCCAAAGAGCTTGCACACAATGGGTCAGTTGTGTAGTGATCTGGTTGTTTTGTTGCACTGAGCAGTTCCTAATCCTAATATAGCCACTATCCAACTCTATCGTCCAACCACTTCCATGGTACCATATGAATGCATTCTCATCCAAATTATGTAATTTGGGTATTTTTGTCATTTTAGTTAAATGGTAAATGATAATGTTATTTATTTTTGCAAATAGGTTTTTCACAACACTTTTACATGTCTTTTTTTTGGTGTTTTCTAGCTGGCTACCCTGAGAAGAAACACCGAAACAAAGTCAGGGGTCAAAGTCTCTTTTAAATTCCATACAGCAAACATGTAATAGTCAAATCATATGACTGTACATTAGTGTCTGACAGTCTGAGATGATCTTTTGAAGAAAGAACCATACAGATTTGAGTGGACCTGTCCAGTCAGTGCAAGCATAAAGAATTTTTTTTTTTTTACTTGGAATAAATTAGTGCTTGACTGCGATCCCACTTGATGGTAAGCAGTGATGCAATTTCAGAAATGTCTGAAATTTACTTTATTTATATGAAGACATTACATACATACATTAATTATTCAATAATAACATTATTTCATAATAATGACGACAAAAATAAATAAAATTTTGACAGAATCTACCAATACTTATATATAGACATAATTGTCTATATATAAGTATTATATAAGTATTTATTAAAATAAACATGCATATACAATTTAATAATAGCGATGTCAAAAAATAAACATAATATTTAACATAATTTACAACATCACACCATATACATACAAAACTACATATATTAGATCTCCCAATGATAATAATAAATTCTACGCATTGTAATTAAGCCTTCATCCTCTCTCCTAACTTTACTGTTCCCCACAGGGTCCATATTGATCTTGAAAATATTTTATACCAACTATGTACACAATATGGTAAATGTAATAAAGTATTGAGTATTGAGCATTTGTCAGTATTCATATAGCTCAACTTAGGACTACTAAGGAGCCCCACGATTTGATGATCAATGCTATAGAAAGGATGTTTAGGTAGGCCGCAGAAATACTCAAATTGCCAGACATGCGTCAAAATAATTGAACATACGGAAAAAAAGAAACATTCCACATAGTCCTCATATTCTTAATATAAAAAAATTGTAATATTTAACAAAGTAAATATTTTGGTCAAATATAAATTTTAAAATTAATGAATTGCTTAGGATAATTGTTTCAAAATCTAATTTCAAGATTCACCCTTCACAGAACTTTAGGACTTTATTAAACCTTTGTAGGAAAATTATTTTTAATTTAATAGAATGAACAGTGTTGAAAAATTAAAAAAAATACATTCTGAACTATATGAAAGCATTTTTAAAAATTTTGTTAACATATTTTTTTTTATCCTAAGCGTATCTTCTTTCAAATAAAGGTACAAAAAGATTAAAATCGGTTGACACAATACAAAAGTACCGAGTACAGTGCTCTCTCGGGAAATTGGGGTTACTAATTTATTCATGACCTACTTGTTCTCAGGGTTCTCTTACATTGTAAGAAGTTCTCTTACATTGTAAGAAATTTGTGACGGACGGGAAACTACGGAACCCTACACTATTGGCCGGTTTTTTTTTTTCATTGAAGTCAGTTATATATTTTTTTAAAGACTTTTTTTTGTAAGCTATGTTAAATGATTTTAATATTTTTATTGTATTTTGTAAAGCTCAGTCTGTATGATTTAATTTTACCAAATGATTTGTATCTACTTAATATTTTGAGTAGTAAACTAAATTATAAGGCATGTGCGATTTCGTTGACTACGTTTTAGTCAAAAAGTGTTTTATATTGCAGGATACAATCAAAGCTGAATTTGGAAAATTGGGCAGAATAGTGAGCTGCCGCATTGTCAGAGACATAGTTACAGGAAAGTCGAAACAGTATGCATTCATACAATATGAACATGTGGTAAGCGTCGATCGAGCTCTTAACGAGATGCAGAAGGAGTACATCGACGGCGCGGAGCTAATCCTGGAGCGCGAGGCGGAGCGCCGGCTGGTGGGCTGGCGGCCGCGCCGGCTCGGCGGCGGCTTCGGCGGCCGCAAGGAAGCCGGCCAGCTGCGGTTCGGCTGCCAGGACAGACCGTTCAAGAAGCCAATAACGCTTGGACAATGTAGGGATAGCGAGCAAGACAAGAGATAAAGTTTCAAGCTAGTAACAAAAGTACACAGACGCGTGAGGGTTGAGCTACATCTGCATGTGCAAAATCGCATTTTGCGGAGTGCTGGCAGCCTCGTCGATTCCTCCGCATGCGATCGCATTCCAGCTATCTCACTGAAAAATAAAAGTGCAATTCGTGCTGGCTGACTGAGAGATGTAGTTCCTCCCTACGTTAACTTTTTGTTCGCGGTCGATCATTAACGAAACCCATTCTGACTGAAAAACAAGACAGTGCCGACGTTACAGCGGTGAGAGGTGACACGTTCAACTTTGTAGTATGTAATAAATAAAATAACGTTTGTAATCTAATTGGTCGCGTGTGTCACTCATCAGTCACAAGTCAACAACATGAGCAGCCGCCACAAATAATGTGTCATGTGTGCTGCAGGGAGCTGAAGGGTTGGTGCAAGTCATTCACGCGCACTGAGGGACTGCTCTCCGTTTTAGTGGCCATCCTTCTTGTGGTTCTTATTAGTTTTTTGGTATTCTTAATACTTCACTTCGTGGCGTGTCGGACAGACCAGAAGGCTGATGAGGTTCCTAATACGGCAAAACCTCCACTGGTTGAAGAAAATTGTAGCACCACCCAGCACAGCGTTGTGGCACCCGATGTTGAGTGTACTTGGCAGTCGTCGCAGACGACCTGTGCGGGGACGCGCTACTACATGAGCGACTCACGCTACAAAACCGACCCCTCCACGCCGCCCACAACTAGCACTTTGAAAATATTCGGCGAGACTCTGCAACCTTCGCACGAATATGATGACGTCGATAGCTTGGAGCGCTCGGACGGTGAGCTCGCCGAGGAGAGGTACAAGGGTCAGGTCGTGGCGCTAGTCATGCTCAAACCTCCGGGAGACGTGACATTCGGCTGCATTTTGACTAAGATAACAAAATTTTGGACGTTGACGGCCGCCAGCTGCATAGAGTCTATCGAGGAGGTGGACTCGCTTGATTCGTTCGTTATCGTCGAGCGGTTCGGAGAGGCGGGCGCGTCGCGGCCGCGCACCGTGGTGGACGTGCGGCTGCACGAGCGCGCGCCCGTGTCCGCGGGCGAGGCGGGGGCCCCGCGCTCGGCGGGGGCCCCGGGCGAGTCGGGGGCCTCGAGCGCGCGCGCGCACGACCTGGCGGCGCTGCGCACCGACCGCGCGCTGCACGGCACGCCTGTGCTGCGCCTGCCGCGTCTGTTGGACTTCTTCCTCGTGGCGCTGGGCGAGAGGTTCCACATTCTCGGCTACGGAGGGTACAGGTAAACCTTGACATAATATTTTACTCTCAATTCTCAGCAGTCTTTGGACTTGCAATTGAAAAAACGGTAAGGTTTTTTAAGGTCGACTGTAAAAGAATGCCCTAAGCAATAAAACCGCCCGTTGTACAGTTCGTTTTTGTAAATGTTTATCCCGTCCATACTATGAGGTGTACAATAAAGAAAATAATCCTATTACTATTATAAAGGCGAAAGTTTGTAAGTATGGATGTATGGATGTTTGTTACTCTTTCACGTAAAAACTGCTGAATGGATTTGAATGAAATTTGGCACAGGCATAGGATACACTCCGGAATAGCACATAGGCTACTTTTTATCCCGGAAACCCCAAACCCACGCGGGCGAAGCCGCGGGCAAAAGCTAGTAAATATATAAAAACAAAATTTATACATACAATGTGTCCGGGTTCGGACTGTACAAACTTTAGGGGGTGATACTTTGCTCTATTTTATCACTAAAACTATTCTACATGTGAGCTCTAAACCCAACCCTCTCTGGATGGCAACCATTTTGGCATTTTGGTTGAGTTTTGGGTAACATCCATACTAAAAGTTATGTAAAATTGGAATTTAATACCCGATTATCATAAAAAGAAAACTATATAACCGCAAAGTATTAGCAATCAGATAAATATCTCAAATTATTTTAATTATTGCTGTATCATATTGAAATAAATACTAAAACATCAACTTTATGACAAAATTATCATTATTTTCTTAGTTTTTCAAGATTATTACAAAAAACACCCCCGAGAAATACTCTTTTTTATAAACGTGACTCACGGATGATAAGTTTACCTAGATAATGATACCAAAAACTCGATTCTATGACAATTCGTTTAAGGCGCTACCCATACCGGGCACTGTAAAAACGTCCTCTTTTTCGTTGCGAAGTTAGCTGTATTGCTACACAGTACAAACACCAAGTACAGTGTGTAGTCTAATATATAAGTAAAAGACTTATGCAAAAACATTTTCTAAAAATAATTCAGAAATTTGAGAAAAAAAAATTCGCAAGAAAGTACACGAAAACAATTTTTCGCCTCGAAATACTCAGTATTTTGAGTGATAACTATTATTTTATTTGTAACTACCAAAATGAAAATTTTACCAACTAAAGAGAAATGTAAAAATATTTTAACAAATCGTTGTACTTTTTTTAAATAATAAAAAACTGCGAAGAATCCTTCATATTAGCGGACACGAGATTCAACTAAAATCAAACGCATAGCCATTTTCAACCTTATTTGTTCGCAGCAATGCACCACCCGGAAATACCTAAAGATTTGCTGCTTACAGCGCTTTATGAGATATTGTTGCTTAAACCTAGCCCTTCCGTGCGTAAGATATGAATGAGCGTTGCATTCTATGGGGAAGTAGGAAGAAAAAATAGGTTTATTGCATTGTTATTATAATGAGAATGGGACAAATACGAACAACACAACAAGTAAGTATTCGTCAAATTCACTCGAGTAGATTAATGTTTACCAGTCCCTGTCTTCTGGTTATTGTGGCTACACATAATTTGCTTCTGTGTGCATTGTTGTTTTAAAAGTTAAAGTTAAATTTATAACTGAAGCTGATGAACTTATCGTGTTAATACAAATTTCTTATAACACAGATTTAGCAAAATGTAAACAAAAATTGACACCTCGAAAAAATAAATCAAGAAAGACCGAATCAGCCACAGATTAAAGAGAGACTACCATTTACCCGCCATTTTTTTTTTCAGTTGTCGGCTGTCTATTCAGTCAATATTTTTCATTTTATCATTGTAAAAATGGGTCAGGTCAACATTTTTCTCAAATATAATATTTATTTATTTATAAGAACTTCATGCAACACAAAGATACACAGGCGGACTTAATGCCTTAGGCATTCTCTACCAGTCAACCAAGGGTGGTGAACAGAAAACATGGCAGGTGCATAAAAAAAATATTAAAATGATTATTAATTAAATCTAGGGTTAAAAAATATATATTTACGAATAAAATAAACATACATATTATATTTGTATATATATTATATTTATACAGGCTGTATTTATACAGGTAGTGTAAACACCGTTATCCTTAAAACCAGTGATTTGGTTTCAGTTATAGAACGTATATTCAACGAAAAAAAAACCAATTTTTTTTTTAAGAAAATCTCCATTTTTCCTCAAAATTATTTTACCCTACACGCAAAGCCAAATACGTCGACTATAACGGAGCGCGGGAACACACAGAGCGCTAGTCCAAACAGGCCGCCGCGCGCGGCGCGGCGGTGAGCGAGCCTGCCGAGGCGCCGACACGACACCCCTTCGGCCCCTCAGTCTGTCGGCCGCCTCGCTATCGATCGCACGTCATGTTACGGTTGCTCGCAGCGCAGCGCCCGCGCCCGCGTCGCCCGCGCACGCGAATGTGTACCTAGGTTATTGTGTAGTGATTGTGTCGTACACAAACGTACAAGTACAGTGGACCAAAATGATTCGGCTTGACGCCGCGTCGGGTGATAACATAAACGAGACTCGAAGAATGTACTCAAAGTTATTCCCTGGACAACCTGTGCCAAACCGAGAAACTATGTTGGCGGCTAGTCAAAGTGCGTGTGTGTGTGGAAACCAATAGCTGCCAGTTGACCTTTAGGAACGCATACTGAATTTCTTCGCGGAGAACCCAGAGGAGAATACGAGGTACCTAATGATGTGGTTAGTTAAAACTTATGTTGAAAACTTGTTGTTAGGTCAATGTCCTTTGCTTAACGTAACCACTTTACGTAACTCGAGTTAAAACTAATGTAGGTAGTTATAACGGAGCCCCAGGTCAACGTCCTTTGCAGGCCATTATCCATGAATTTACGGACGGTGTTGGATATAAACATTTTTTATTTTTATTAAAGAAAAATTAATTATTAATTTTTAAATTCAGATAAACATTTTTATAATTAAATCAACTACCTATGCTTTTAGTGACAACGGTGTTTACCCTTACAGGCGGTATATATATTTAATATTAGTTTTAATGAAATAGTTGATAGTAAATTAAAATAAAGTCATTAAAAAAGTATTCTTGAAATATTCTTATCTCTACAGGGTGCAATTGAATTCGTAGGCATTCTTTGAAACCAAGGTTCCACTCATGATACTGAGTGCATTAGGACCATTACGCAAATCAAAAATGCCATCAATGCAAGTATGGAAAACCTTAAAAGTGTAGTAAGTCATATTGTAAAAGGTTATTATTGCAAATAAACATTAAAAGTAATTAAAAAAAAAACATACTCCATAAACGCCAAAAATCGTCATGTATCAAAATCTTAAAGTGCAGTACAGCGCGGCGCACGCACAGAAAGTAAACAAACTTTTAATAATAGTAATAACTAGTTATTGTGGCTGGCCGCCCCGCGTGCGGCGTTTCTTTCAAGTAGCAACAATAGTACAAAAGACACGCCGCCGAGCCCGCCCCTCTCTCCGTCCCGCTCTCTCACTCGCAATAATGTCATCCCTTGCGTAAGGTCGACACCTCCCGAATTAGTGTCCTAGCGACTGCTCAGGTGTAAGGGCGCGTATTGTGCAATCGATCCCGCAACGTAATCGCCGCACGCGACTCGTGTCTCTCGCGTTTAGTGCAGTGTTTTCGGACCTACCTAGTTGTGAGTGCATTAGTGTAAGTGGACTAATATTGTAAATACTATGCCCCGACAGCGCAATGTGCAGGCTAGGTACACAAACCAACAGTATTTACAAATGCAAAATAATTTATGATCGCATGAAAAACTTAGTACGAACACGTGAATTATTCCATCGCCGCTATCCGAACGACCCTATTCCTTCACAGGGTCTCATTTTGAGGACTACGCAGAACCTAGTACGCAAAATACGCGCTTTAGTCGTGGAGTTGCGGACATCAGCCCGATATACCATACCATACCATACGCAGAACCTACTGGATTTTGGGTGTTTTCACGTCCCAGCACATGCCCAAGCTCGTGGTAGAGCACCGGTATATCCTGTTTCGCTTTACCGACAAATCAGAAGATTTTTCCAAATTAATCCACAAGCTAGCACACGACATGCGGCGCGACGCTTTGGTGTTAGCCACTATTATCTTTGGAAACTGTTAAACAGTTCTAGCCGGCACCCTTATAATTTTCAAAAGGTGCAAGAATTAACCTTGGCAGACTACACACCACGGCGAGAATTTTAACTGATTATTACAAGATTTAAATACTTACATTTTGTGGACCGACGACGAGTTGGACTCTTCAACATTCACAACGAACAATGGTGGAGCAAACGTGGGCGTAACCACATGTTACACGACGCCATGCTTTCCAGCATCGATTCACTGTAAATGTCTGGGCAGGCATTTTGAACGAAACAATAATTGGGCCGTACTTCATCGAAGGAAGTCTAACCGGAACCAACTATTTACAGTTGTTGAGGGACGTAGTAGAAGAGCATCGACTAGAAGAAGTACCTAACTTGTATTACCAGCACGACGGTGCCCCGGCGCATTCCCGACGTGATGTTCGTGCCTACCTCAACGAAACTGTTTGGCGAGCGATGGATAGGTCGCGGTGGGTCCGTACCGTGGCCAGCGAGGTCGCCCGACTTGACACCCCTGGACTTTTTTTATGGGGTCAAATAAAAAGAATTGTTTATGAACGGGAAAGTGAATCACGAGACGATTTAAAAAACAAAATTACTATGGCATTCAACACAGTGAAATCACAGCAATTTGTGTTGAATCGAGTGAAAGACAATCACAGACGTAGGGCTCAGTTTTGTCTTCAACAAGGCGGTGGACATTTCGAGCGCCTTTTAAAATACGCGTAAGTGCTACCAAAATTATTGTAAATAAAACGTGATTATTAAACAATTATTGTAAATATCTAGGTACTGTGATTTCAACTTTTTAAATACGCCAAAATTAAGTTTACCTACGTAAACATTTTTAATTTGTTTTAATGAGTAGTAGTTGATGTAGTTTTGACCGTCCTAAGCCGGTAAGGTATGAAGGAAAAGTTGGAATGCACCTAAAAATCAAATTTTCAAAATATCACATGACTCGAGCGCAGCGGGGTCAAAGAGTTCACGCACAATGACCCGTGCGGCGTAGGTACCTACAGCAGCAGTCGCTAGCGCGATGCGCAACTTTGATACTTTGTATGACTTATTACACTTTTAAGGTTTTCCATACTTGCATTGATGGCATTTTTGATTTGCGTAATAATGGTCCTAATGCACAGTATCACGAGTGGAACCTTGGTTTCAAAGAATGCTTATGAATTGAATTGCACCCTGTATATTATTTCAATTGTACTGGCAGTATAGAAATTCGGATCACGGTTCAATAGAAATGTCAAAATAGAACTAGTTTTTTTTTTAATATTTAGGCAGCTGTCAGTTGAAAAATAAAACTCTCCAGGGAGTAAAAGTACTTCTTCCAACCCTCTCTGCAGGCAACTTTACACCTACTTTCAGAGTATGAGTAATGAAAAAAAACTTTGGATTGCGTGAACCCATTTCAATATTTTTTTTTATTTGAAAGAAATTATCTTAATTGATTTTGAGTTACTTTCAACGTTTTATGGTTTAAAATCATTTGGAGAAATTTGACAGTTTGGTATAACTTGGTGTGCTGGCGTCTGTACTTTCCCTCATAGCAACACTTTTTGTAAATATCTTGATGAAGTGAATAGTGTAGTGTAGTGAATAATGCTTATTATCTATGTATCAATATATTTATTTTTATATATTTATTTATTATCTATTTATAATGCTTATTATTATTATCTATTGATAAATAGATAATAATAATAAGCATTATAAATAGATCTATTTATAAATAGATAATAATAATAAGCATTAGCAAGAAAATAAAATTTAATTTTAATGAATTACCTATAATTCATTAAATGAACTACAAGGAAAGAAATATTATGTCATTATTATTACGTAAGCATTAGAACTGGATAAAAGTAATTTTAGCATAAAACCAGATGGTCTCTAGATAAAATAATTTAAATGGATGGCCAGTGGGAATTGGATCAAAAGAATTGTGCCTTTATCCCCCTACGGCACGGCGGCCATAGGGAATGTTAAAAAATCCGTGTCGCTGTCCACCAGTGGTGACGAATGGAAATAATTTACAAAGTGTGACGCTGTCCCCCAGTGGTGGACAACGAGAATAATGTTTTAAAGTTGTCTCGCTGTCCCCCAGTGGTGAATCGGGAATAATGGGTAAAATACGATGTAAAATATATTCATTTTACACGTTAGGGTTAAAAGCGATTTTCTTTCGTCCATTGTTGCGTGACTCGGGAAGATGGCTCGAGCGGTACTGAGCGCTGCTAGTAGGTATTCTCGCGCTATAAACAAAAAGGATTTCCTCTAACAACAAAGTGTCCAGGTTACACCCGGACTATTTTATAAACCCCTGCCGGACTGCCTCCGGCTCCCTTTAAACTAGGACAAATCCGGGGAATCCCGGACGGATGGCATCCCTAACGTTATTATTTCAGTAAAAGTAGCTTCGTGTTCGTTTGTGTGTCGTGCAGAACAGTGGAGGGTCGCGGCGGGGCGCGGCGGTTGCGGCAGGTGTCGGTATTCGTGGTGGAGCAAGCGGCGTGCGCGGCAGGCGCGCCCCCGTACCTGTGGGCGCCGCGGCACTTGGAGCGCGGCGCGGCGGCGCGGCACGGCGGCGCGTGCGGCGCGGCGCCGCTGTGCGCGGGCTCGCGCTACTCGCGCGGCACGCCCTGCAACTACTGCGCCGGCGCGCCGCTGCTGCGCGGCGACACGCTCTACGGCATCATGAGCGACAACAGCGCGTGCGGCGTGGCCTGCGAGCCGCAGCTCTACGTCAACATCGCATCGCTGCGCGACTGGATCGACTCCGTTATCGAATAAATTATAGTTATACCTCAGCTTTTTATTTCTAAAGGCCAGCGCACGATTACTAAACTAGACAAGGTTGTGTCATTGCGTAGCACGTTCCAGTCTTCTGCAGCGGTACGATGTTCTTGCTTAAGCAGACTGGAAAATGTGTTCCTGAGCAGACCTATAAAAGAGTTGATGCATCGTATTAAGCCAAATAAAGCCTTGCGATCCGGAGGACCGAGTTCCAGCAAGATCTTGAGTCGCTAGGGAGGCGTCACGCCGTCCAGCCTGCCTTTCCATAAATTCTATTAGCAAACTAAATTGCTCGGGAGTCGCACGAAGTCTAGATTCCATCAAAAATTTAAAAAATAATGTATTGAATACTCATCTCAATATAAAACTTTTTTTCTATTACCATAAGTTTTTATATTCAGTTTTTTCAAAGATAATTACTAGATCATAGTTGTTACTTTTACTTGAAATGTTATTTAAAGCTGTTTACTTACTTTCTTTGTAGTAAAACACTCTTCAATCACTTCCAACAGTTCAACACACACAACACTTTTGAATAATTTTGTTATCGCGCGTGTGCTGCGTTTGACATTGACAGCGACACTTAAACGTAATAGTGTCACTGTGACATTTACTATACACTATTCCATAGGCTAATTATATTATAGAGTGTTTCGGGTAACGCTGCGGAATGAGCGTTTGGCGTTCCATTTGCAACTTGTCTACCATTTTCGGCACGCTAACGTTAAGTCCTTAGCGTGACCGGAAAATGCTCGTGCGGAAAACGCTTGGATTTTGTCTAGGCCCCCTGATCCGCTCCCTTCCCTCCTTGCATTGATCCCAGGGCCCTGGTGTTAGATACATTTTAACATCAACCTTTGGCCCCAGGAGGCTTCGACCATGCTGGGCGCCTTCAGTTCGTTGACAACTTTATGCAGAGAGCGTAGGAACTGCATGTGTTGATTCCTCCAACTCTTTCCTATCATCGGACACACACGACGAGTCCTCCGATCCTTACGTTGTTGAAATTGAAACGTCTACGTTATCATTGACTGGAATAATTTGCCTGCTGCGGTCTTCATATCCGATTATAATTTGGGCGTCTTCAAGGCTAGAGTTGCTTTTAATAACAAACTAATGCGCCTCACCATCATTGCATCAATATTGATGCAATCGATGATGGTGAGGCGCATTAGTTAATAACGCCTGAAAACACTTAAAATATTCGACCAAATTACGAGATTATCGAAAGCAAGTTTTCAGGCGTTATCTGCTTTTTCGCGTTGCCACTTCATTGAACTGCGTTGAATTGCTCTCATTCATTTGTAGCAATACCTAAGCCTATACAACCATGCTCGACGTTGACGAAAGGTGACTGGAGTAAAGCCAACGCTGCGTGAAGTGGGGCTACGCGCGCGTGTTCACGCGCAGACGCACGGACGGTTTCCGTGGAATGGCATTGGACCGCTAGTTCAAAATAACGGTGCATGTGCGGTAGTCTCGATGGAGAACTTAATACTTAATAGTAGAAAAACGTCGTCGACAAAAAAATATATAAACGGCCACTCGAAGTACCTGTTGTGTTGCGTTTCCATCATAAAATACCTACCTACTTAAGGCTGGACTCACACATCCGGAATTGGCTTTCTGAAATCAGATTCTGATCTCAGATTCTTAATTCCGGCGCTTGACCTCACACTGTTCTTAATAATTCCGATTCTGAAATTAAGAACGCTCGTCAGTACCATTTTGTAAGATCGATCTGAGAAATTAAGAATCATTCGGAATCTGAATAAATCAGAATGTGTGTGGAGGTGTGGCTGACCCCAGCTTGCCCACCATCACGCATTTTAATTTGGATAACACGAAAATTTAGTCGATAATTGGTCGAAATTTGTCGCCAAATATCAGAATTTGTCGGTCAGTGGTTTAGAAGTTATAAGGGGTCATTGTGGGCCAAGCCAGAGTCAGCTGTCCCCAGCTTGCCCACATGTGTATCTCAAAAACTAGAGCACCTAGCGAAGATCTGTTTTCTCCCAGATTTAGTCGCCAATAAGTCGAAATCAGTTGCCAAATCTCAGAATTTGTCGGTCAGTGGTTTAGAAGTTAAAAGGGGTCATTGTGGGCCAAGCCAGAGTCAGCTGTCCCCAGCTTGCCCACATGTGTATCTCAAAAACTAGAGCACCTAGCGAAGATCTGTTTTCGTCCAAATTTAGTCGGTAATGTGTCGTAATTTGTCGCTAAGTCACAGAATTTGTCGGGTTATATTTTAAAAGATATAACAAGTTTATTTTTTTAAGGTATAGACCAAGAGCTAGTTGGAAGATTTTACAAGAAATTGTCAAGAAAAAATATTTTAATTACAATGTGAAAATATATTTCCAATTTTTACGGTCTAATGTCCTTAGACAAGGCAGAGAGAGACAAATTTTTAATTAAATACATGTTTTTATGTTTAAAACATAAAAACAATTGTTAACTTAGATTTCTTTGAAAACATTAAGCCTTGCTCTTGGTCTATTTACTGTCAAGACGTACAATCGCGTACAACTATTTTGCCGAATTATAACGTTACTTTATAATTTACGTCAGAATAATAAAACATGTTGGTTTTTTAATAAAGTTATTTATAAATTTAATACAAGACAAAAGCAAATAAATAAACTAGTCATTGATTGCGATCCCACCTAATGGGAAGCATATTGTTACGAACGTGAGTAATCAAATGCCGGTTTACTAATAGAGAGATTTATTTTCCACAAACAAAACACCAATTTAGTCCAATCGCCAATAAACCAGTTCGTAATTCACTCTAGAGATCCGTAGAAATATCGCTTAGGTCGTCGTATGGATGAAACAATCTTCACTTGACTTGGTTAGTTCGCACTCGTTCGCAGTCGAAATCAAACTGACTCCCGTCCGGCCAGCGAACACGTATTTATACTCAGAGCAAAGAAAATTCTAGATACCGAAGGTTCGAGGCCACACCGGAACAATACCGAACAATAAACATTATTTTTATTACTCATAGGTAGGTACCACTTTACCCTACGACTCATACGAATTTCGACTCTATGGTACAAGACGGAAGGTACAAATTCCTTTACCAGGTTACTTAAGTACCTACAAAAGTTCTCAGAATTATTGAGTACCTACTTATACGTGTCGGATTTTTCTAGAATTTGCTAGGCCCTGGTACGTACTTCTATTCTGGAGGTTTCGATTAGCAATGCGTTTTAATTATTCGGTGATACTCTTGACTTTGTCGAAGAAACGGCGTGTTCTATTTCCACGGCGTAACAGTGCCCCCCTCTTAGTCATGCTCGTCCCGAGCATCATTAGATCCATGATACGGCGCTAATCTATCCACGTGGACTACTTTAGGCTTCCCTCTTAGCCCTTTCTTGATGCGGTAGGTTACGTCGTTGATCCGTTTCACCACGGTGTAAGGTCCCTCCCATCGAGCTTGAAGTTTCGGCGACTTCCCTTTTCGTCGGAGCGGGTTGTGGAGCCAGACTAGTGCACCTTCTTCAAATCCCTTGGTGTTGGCATTACGGTCGTACCTAGTTTTCATTTTGGAGCTGGTGTTCATGCTATTCTCACGTACTCGTTTATGCACTTCGTCCAATTGATCTTGAAGGTCACTGACGTAGTCCGTAACTGGCTTGTTCTTGTCAGGTGGCAAGCCAGTTATAGCATCGACTGGAAGTCTCATCTCTCTGCCGAAATTCACTCTTGCTGGAGTATGTCCGGTGCTATCATGCACTGCTGATCGATAAGACATCAGAAATAGGGGAATATACCGGTCCCAGTCCTTCTGATGGTCATCGACAACCTTAGCCAGGTTATTCTCCAGGGTCTGGTTAAATCTTTCCACCATTCCGTCCGACTGTGGATGCGCAGGTGTTATGCGTGTTTTGTAAATCCCCAGAAGGGTGCACATTTCCTGGAATAACGCAGATTCAAAGTTACGGCCTTGATCGGAATGGATCTCCAAAGGTACGCCATACCGACACACTACTTCTTCAATCACCTTCTTTGCCACTGTCGTCGCTTCCTGATTGGGTATGGCGAAAACTTCGGGCCACTTTGTGAAATAGTCCTGGATCACCAATACGTATTTGTTTCCGTCATTTGTAATTGGAAATGGTCCAGCGACGTCGATGGCAATTCGTTCCCAAGGGGCTCCCACGTTGTACGGCTGAAGCTTGCCCCTGCTTCTGGTCTGTGGTCCTTTCACAGATGCACACGCTGTACATTTCCGACACCATTGCTCTATGTCATCTCTACAATTGAGCCAGTAATACCGCTGTCTCACTTTCAGTAGAGTTTTCTTAATCCCCAGGTGTCCACCAGAAGCTCCATCGTGTATTTCCTTTAGCAGGGGGACCACTTCACTTCGTGGTACTATCACTTGTGTGGTTACCTCCTTACCATCGTTCGATTCCCATTTCCTACAGAGCACATCATTTTCTAGGACTAAACTGTCCCACTGCGCCCAGTAGCTCTTTGTGACGGGACTAAATGACGATACTTCACTCCATTGGGGCCTAGCTCCACTACGCATCCAGTTCAGTATCGGTCGAATATCGTCATCTTCTTCCTGTGATTTCTTGAAGTTGCCTTCAGTTTTAATCAAGTTCACGTGTTCTCGAGCTTCGTTCTGCTGGCAGTGTTTGCAGTCTTCGTCACATGGACGTCGCGACAGGGCGTCAGCATTGTTATGCCCTTTTCCACTCTGATGTTCCGTCACGAAATTGAACTCCTGTAGCTGCTCGAGCCATCTTGCAACTTGACCCTCCGGGTTTTTAAATTGCAGTAGCCATTTTAATGCAGCATGGTCCATCCTCAACGTAAACTGCCTTCCAATAAGGTACTTGTGGAAGTGCTGCAAGGTTTTTACTACAGCCAGCAGTTCTCGTCGAGTAACGCAGTAGTTCCTCTCGGGCTTTGAAAGTGCCTTACCGAAGTAAGCGATCACGATCTGTCGGTCACCTTGCACCTGTGACAATACGCCACCAATTCCCGTATTGCTGGCATCAGTGTCAACGACAAATCTTCCATCTCTGCTCGGATACCCCAGTATAGGTGCTTCACATAGCCGCTGCTTCAGCTCGTTGAACGCTGACTCACAGTTGTTGTCCCAGATAAATTCTCTTTTATCCTCAGTCAGTTGATGCAGAGGTTTTGCAATATCCGAAAAACTCATAACAAACCTTCTGTAGTATGTGCATAGCCCTAGAAATGCACGTACTTCTGTTTTCTTCTTCGGAACTGGCCACTGTTGCACAGCCTTTATCTTCTCAGGGTCGGTTCTCACTCCGTCGGCGGAAATCACATGTCCTAAGTAGCTGACCTCCTTCTTAAACAGGGCACACTTCTTTGGGCTTAGTTTTAGGTTAGCCCCTCGTATTCTGGTGAACACTTTTTCCATGTTTCTTAGATTTTCCTTAAAAGTGCGGCCCATTATAATGACGTCATCCAAATATACCAGACAGACGTCGCCAAGAAGGCCCACCATGACTCTTTCCATGAGGCGTTCAAATGTCGCTGGAGCGTTGCACAACCCAAAAGGCATGACGTTAAATTGCCACAGGCCATTGCCAATGCCCGTACTGAACGCTGTCTTCTCTTTATCTTTCTCGCTGATTTCCACTTGCCAGTAGCCACTTTTCAAATCAATGGTTGAAAACCACCTCATACCACTGAGCATATCCAGCGTATCGTCGATCCTCGGCAAGGGATAACTGTCCTTCTTCGTGACGTTGTTCAGCATTCTGTAGTCAGCACAGAATCTTGTACTGCCGTCCTTCTTCTTCACCAGGACTACTGGAGAAGACCATGGGCTCGTAGAAGGCTCAATTATTCCACTAGCAGCCATGTCCTTTACCATTTCTGCCACTTCAGTTTCTTTAGCCCAGGGTATGCGGCGCGGTCTCTGTTTAATTGGTCTAGCATCACCTGTATCTATCTCATGCTTGACGAGACCGGTTCTTCCGCAGTCCTTTCCCGTTTCAAAAATATCCCGAAACCGAAGCAGAAATTCCTTGGCTTGCTGTAGTTCTGAGGTCGACAAATTGTTCTTAGAATTTTCCAGAAGTTGCTGGATGTGATCAGGTTCACCTTTTGTCGAGTCCTGCTTCACTGGAGATGTGTTGATTTGGCGGAGATACTTCACTTCTTCACATCTCCCAACAACACTGTTTTTCTTCAAATGGACTTCCTTTTTCCCAAGATTTACAATTCGCACTTTAGATTTCCCTTTCGTCATTACTAATGTCCTCGCAGTGATGAGTTCCGGGTGCCGGCCAGTATCCTCGACTATTACACACCTTTGTTGCCTGATTTTATTGGGGAATTTCACTTCGACTAAAGTTTCTGTTCTCGGAGCCAATGTAGTATCTTTTAAACAATAGAGGTTACATGTGTTTACTCCTCGTAGAAACACTTCTTGGTCTGGAAACTTCAAAACTCCCCTATCAATGTCCAGAATACACCGGTACTTCTGCAAGAAGTCCAGACCCAGAATGCAATCATCGGTAATATTCGCAATTAATACAGAATGGGTGTACACTTGATCACCAATTTTTAACTCTACATCTGTATCACCGAGGACGGAGACTGGCTGGCCGGTTGCTGTCTGAAGTCGGCAGGATGGAGACTTTCTTTGCCACAAGATCGTGCGTTTCAGCAACTCAGGTCTTATAATAGTCCGTGACGCCCCGGTGTCAACGGTGAAATTGCAAGCTCTTTCATTCAGCATTCCTTCTATGGTCAAACTATTTCCGTTGTGGACTTGATTGATGGTTATGGTTGGGGCCTTAAGTTGACCAGCCAGCACCCGCCCCGCGGCCCTGGCGACATTTAGTTTAACGACTCTTCGTTAACTTGGGTTCCGGAGTCCACACTTCCCCTCTTTCTTTTGGGGCAATCGGTGCGAATGTGCCCTTTTTCTCCGCATCCGTAACACGTCGGAATATAGCGGGACTTTGCCGAAGAAGAAACCACCCCTTCTCGTTGGCGCGGCTGCACTGAAGGCGAAACCACTACTTCTCGAACTCTGTGCGTGCGTGAATCCTGTCGTACGGCTTCCACTTCCAAAGCGTGGGCCATCGCACTTTTCAGAGTTTGGTGGTGTCCGAGTCGCACCGTAGCTTTCACTTCAGTATCCCGTAGTCCGTCGATGAATGCCTGCACCAGATATACTTCCACGGTCTCCGGTGTCATCGACACGTATGCGCGCCGCACCAGCCGTTCAACCTCGACACCCCACTGTTGGAGACTCTCGTTGGGCTTTTGTGTTCTCTCGCGAAGCTGCGCGCGGAATACGTGCTCGAGGTGCTTGTCACCGTAGCGGGTGTCTAACCCTTCCATTAGACGCTCCAAGGTCCTACCGTCCGAAGGAAGGTTCTCTAGGACCAGTAGGGCGTCCCCACGTAAGGCTAAGGTTAACGCCGCGAAAGACTGCTCATCATCCCAGCGGTTTGTCTTCACCAACGTTTCGAATTGGTATTTGAAGGCAGTCCATGACGACGTGCCGTCAAAACGTGGCACATCAAACTTTGCGGCCGACGTACAGTGGGTGTGCGCTGATGAGCCAATGGCAATGGGTTCGCGTGCTTCCAGCTTGACAATTTTTCTATTGATGTCCAGCAGGCGATCTTCATGGCCATCTATTCGGGTTTCCAAAGTATCAGTTCGGGCGGAAACCTCCTTGACCTCTAAGGTGAGATTCTTTACTTTCTCGCCCAGCGTGACGAGGCCGTGATCGATTTTCTCGAGGATAAGGTTCTGCTTAGCCTCTTGATCGCGGCGAGAGGCTTCCTGTTCGCGGCGAGCTTCTTCCTGGTTAGCCGCGATTAGATCCTGGAGCTGGCGCTGGTTAGCTTCCTGTTCGCGGCGAGCGGTTTCTTGTTCGCGGCGAACGGCTTCCATACTAGCTTGCATGGCAGCCAACACCGCAGCGAGGCTCATTTCTGAAGTTGGTCCTGTTGGCATCTTAGCAGCTGCCGTTGCTCCGACACCAGCCGGATCTTCTTCCTCCAGTCGGTGACGCGCAGCATCCATCTCCGTTTGTCTCCTTGTTCGTGGTCGCTGTTCGTCGTCCCTCTGTAGTAATGGCATCTCACTTCTGACACCAGTTGTTACGTACGTGAGTAATCAAATGCCGGTTTACTAATAGAGAGATTTATTTTCCACAAACAAAACACCAATTTAGTCCAATCGCCAATAAACCAGTTCGTAATTCACTCTAGAGATCCGTAGAAATATCGCTTAGGTCGTCGTATGGATGAAACAATCTTCACTTGACTTGGTTAGTTCGCACTCGTTCGCAGTCGAAATCAAACTGACTCCCGTCCGGCCAGCGAACACGTATTTATACTCAGAGCCAAGAAAATTCTAGATACCGAAGGTTCGAGGCCACACCGGAACAATACCGAACAATAAACATTATTTTTATTACTCATAGATAGGTACCACTTTACCCTACGACTCATACGAATTTCGACTCTATGGTACAAGACGGAAGGTACAAATTCCTTTACCAGGTTACTTAAGTACCTACAAAAGTTCTCAGAATTATTGAGTACCTACTTATACGTGTCGGATTTTTCTAGAATTTGCTAGGCCCTGGTACGTACTTCTATTCTGGAGGTTTCGATTAGCAATGCGTTTTAATTATTCGGTGATACTCTTGACTTTGTCGAAGAAACGGCGTGTTCTATTTCCACGGCGTAACAATATTATTATTCTTACCTAACGTAAGTATGAAACTATTACAAGAAAATCCAGCCACTGTACAAACGACGCTCAATAACACTTTTACCCGAAGTCAAAATACTAACCCTTTCTAAAGAATAGCACAAAATATTTCAATAAATCTCACAAATTGACAAACTTATTATAATTAATTACATTAATAAAAGCTGTTGGTGTGTATACTAAAACATTATAAACAGATGTGATTACAGTAATATTGCCAGGTTATTAATTAGCATGAATATACAATTATTGTACTAATGTCACAAAAAAATTGATTGATGGTGCTAATGTCATAATGTGACTTTATACAGATTGCACTGTTTAACCCTCCATCACTCGCGCGGTTTTTCACCTCGTGAGCACTCGCGGGGTGTTGGGGCCACCCCACATACTCAAAGTACATTTATACCAATATAGTAGAAGATAATGGAATTACACCTGTATTTTATTATTATTCTGTGTTGTATAACGTATGTAATTAAAAAAAAACTAAACTTTATAATCAAGTTTATTACTGTTCTACACATACACTTTATAATCAAGTTTACTACTGTTCTTCCTTTTTAGTTATAATATTGAGATCATTTCTCTAAAAAAAACAAAAACTTCTTCGTTTTTAACATAATTTTTGTCATTAAAAAATAAAATATAAAGATTAAATAACAAAATGAAATAAAAATTTCTTATTATTCGTAACAAGAACTGCAAATTAACTTCATATGTTTTTGGCACATGGTTTTTTTGCAAAAATTGCAGTGACTCAATGTTTTGGTGTCTTTAGCACGCGGACAAACTATACAGCGCTGCTTGAGCATCCAACATCCTCTTGAGTGCTTTCGGTAACCCTGGTTGTGACGATCTTCTATCAAGGTGACCTTGAAGCATGCTCAAACCCAATAATTCCAAAAATTCAGGCCTTTTCGTGTTACATTGCGATTGCACCAGGTTCCAATTGTAAATAACATTAGCATTGATACCAGAAGTATCTAGCATGTGAAAGAAAAATCTCAGTGGCCAACGTGAACATATCCATGAAATGCTGTAGTTACCGCACATTTGGTCCGCCGTGTCCACACCGCCTTTTGTTTCATTGTAGAATAAAACAATTTCTGGCTTTTGCTCATTTGTAGATGTTGTGATAATGTTGTCATTATTGTCATGTAATGTGGATATAAGCAGCACATTTTTTTTCGGTTTCGGACAATAAGACACCAGAGTCAATGGCAATTTGGAATGAAAGCCAAAAATTGACGTTCCAACAACTCGTTGACCAACAAAAGCAGCGGGTATCTCTTTTTTATTTTTTCTCAATGTGCCTACCATTGTGATTTTATTTTTCAACAATTCTTCTGCTAATGGAATGCTAGAATACCAATTATCACAAGTAAGATTCCTTCCAGAACCTAAAATAGACGAACATAATCGCATAACTATGTCGCCTGGTTTGTAGCTGACTTTGTAAGGTCCGTCTGGTTGTTGACCAAGATATGGTTCACTTTGGTACGTATAAAAATTCTTTGCATCGCATAAAGCAAAACTTTTCAGACCATACCGCCCTGGTTTACTTGGAATATATTGTCGAAAAATACAACGTCCTCTAAATTTCAGCAACTGTTCATCTATAGTAAAATTCTCATTCAGACTATAGTTGTCACCGCAATGATTGTTGAACTGCATAAAAATGTTTCTAATTGGAGCAAATTTGTCTGTAGATTTTCTCGATTCACGAGTGTTTATATCATCGAACCGTAGACATCTCAGTAGGAAAGAAAATCGGTTATAACTCATTGTTTTGTGGAACATTGCAATACCTAGTCTAGACTCATCCCATAAATCTTTCAGCTTTCTGTGGCTGGATTTACACAAACCAGACAAAATTAGCAAGCCAATGAGAGCTTTCACTTCAATTTCATCAGTTTTGTTACAATCTCTCCGACGTGCATATTTATGGCTTATTTTTTCGATGTAAATATTTGTACAACTAGTTATTTCTGCAATCATGTCGTCAGTAATAAAGAGTTGGAAACATTCAAGTGGAGATTTACAAGTTTTGGCATTACCTTTGGGACCGGGAGCTTCAGTAATTATATTGTGAGCGCGGGTTCTAATTGCAGTACGACCCTTGACTTTATGCCATGTAGTTACTTTGTCTTTTCCGATGTAATCATCTCGTTGACGATCCTCAATTTCAGCCTCTTCTACTTCAGACTCCGATAAAATATCCTGTTCTGATAAAGAATCATGATCAGATTCTTGAATAAAATCTTCGTCCAAGCTGGCATCACTTTCCACTGCAACATTGTCTTCGTTATCCGATATTATTCCTTCTAACAAAGCTGCCAATCTCGCTTGCTCCTGTTCCCAACTCATCTGAAAACAAAAAGATTTGAAAAAAAATTACATACCTAGGAACATTAAAAGTGTGTGAAAACCAAAACCATTAAATATATGCTTAAAAATACATAAATATACATTTATAGTAAATAAAAACACAACTAAATAATTTAAGTTTACAAAACAGTTGAAATCACATACCTTGATGATAAAGTAACCTCCGCAAAAGTATAACACGAGCGCTCGCGGGGTGTCATGACCACCCCACGCAAACTTTGAGACGTCCTCACACTGCGAGCGCTTGCGCCACACTACCCCTCCCGACCCGTTTCGACGCGTTTAAAGGTCACTTGAAGGTACTGAGACGAGCCGATGCATAACTGAAGAAATAATTATTCTTTTTTACGTTTAAAAATGCGTGGGGTGCCCATAGCACCCCGCGCGAGTGATGGCGGGTTAATGGATTGCTGTAACTGTGACTACACCAGGTGTCTTGATTAGCCGATAGATGGCGCTTTTAGATGGGCTGCACAAAGCCGTAATACTATGTATCAGGTTTTAGCATGATTTGTTTAAGTGAAATTCAGTGGCTGTTTTAAATAATTGCAAATTAATTTCTAGTGGATATTGTAATACAAAATTGAGGTAATAAATGATATAACTACAAAATCACAAATATTTACAATATCATTTTTTTTTAAATTAATGAAGTCAAAGTCAAAATCTTTTTATTTCACATAGGCCTACATGGGCATTGTAGGGTGGGAAGGCAGGGTAGGTAGAAAAGTTGAGGTAGATAGCTAAGGTAGAATAGCGCATACCGCATAATACCGCATAACCTTATTTACAACGTGTAAATAAGGTTATGCGGTATTGTTTCTGTGGAAGGTAACGAAATTAAGTCTTGTAAGACGTCGTAGCACTCCCCAAGTTTTTATAAACTTTTGTCTTTTTACTGTAATGTGCACTGGTATGCGATTTATATTAATTTAGAGAAATAAAATTAAATATCTCAAAATATACTACGTGTTAAACTATGGATCCAGTGAAATTTTTCGTTGTTTAGTATATTAAGTCGGTTAATTTATAAAAAAAAAAATTGGAGGCATGAGGTTTGACTTCTGTGGGGGAGAAGGCGATGATGTAAAACATTAGACAAGAAATTAATAACATTTGTCCTTCCTACTCAACTTCTGAGGCGTGTTTTCATGAATGTATCGATCGATGAACAATTGTTTCGGCGAATCGCTCGCCGGTGAAAAGTTCTGTCGGAGAAAAAATTAAAAGTGAATCGTTCTGTCGGCAAATCGTTCGTCATTGAAAAGTTCTGTCGGAGAAAAAATGAATAGTGAATCGTTCTGTCGGCGAATCGTTCGTCATTGAAAAGTTCTGTCGGATAAAAAATGAAACGTGAATCGTTCTGTCGGTGAACCGATCAACGGCGAAACAAATGTCGGAGAAATGTTTCAGAATCGTTTTTTTTATGGTAGGTAAGTCATCCAATAAAAAAAAATAATTCAATTAGCTGCTTCCCTCTCCTACTATACTCGTGCATCTATCTCTTTCTTACTTACCCTAATTTAAACGGAGCGCAAATATCTATCTGCAAGTGACATTTTGGTCGATAAATAATTATATATAAATTTGCTTCGGTAGGTTCAAATTATAGAAAATTTTATATTGCTTTTTATATAATTATATATATGTATATCAAAACAAACGAGCAAAGAGCATTATTCATGATCATTAAATATCATACTGTATAGGAAGTTAAGGATTTTGTACTTGCTTGTACCAATGTATGGAGAAATTAAATTCTCTAATATCTTTTTCATTGCATGCCGACAAATTCTGTGACTTAGCGACAAATTACGACACATTACCGACTAAATTTGGACGAAAACAGATCTTCGCTAGGTGCTCTAGTTTTTGAGATACACATGTGGGCAAGCTGGGGACAGCTGACTCTGGCTTGGCCCACAATGACCCCTTTTAACTTCTAAACCACTGACCGACAAATTCTGAGATTTGGCAACTGATTTCGACTTATTGGCGACTAAATCTGGGAGAAAACAGATCTTCGCTAGGTGCTCTAGTTTTTGAGATACACATGTGGGCAAGCTGGGGACAGCTGACTCTGGCTTGGCCCACAATGACCCCTTATAACTTCTAAACCACTGACCGACAAATTCTGATATTTGGCGACAAATTTCGACCAATTATCGACTAAATTTTCGTGTTATTCAAATTAAAATGCGTGATGGTGGGCAAGCTGGGGTCAGCCACACTGTGTGGAGCATAGTGATTTTGTATGCCATGTCGGACGTTCTTAATTAAGATTCTGAATTCCGGATCTGAATTCAGCAAGCCATTCCGGCTGTATGAGTCCAGCCTAAAAAGGCTGAATTTGCTTAGAGGAAGCAAATTCTTGTTGCTGAAAAAAAACAAAGCTAATTTTATGACTTACGAAAATAAAAACCATACAAATGACACGAGAACACGACGACAATGACAGGTGGTTGTGTTGTGTTGGTTCAGCTGGTCCTGCGGAGATGCTGTGTGCTCACGAGTGGCTCACAGTGTATCAAACACAACCGAATCGAGTTCGTGTCTATAGTGTGTTCCAACAAGCCGCTGCTGTTGATCTCCGTGCTGATGGCGCTCTTTGTTATAAGCACCATCAGCGCCGCAATCATCCAAATTATAGGCTCTTTATCAAATATAAAAAAGGAAACGGAAGAATTGTATGATACCGTAATGAATCCACCACAAATTGAAGATACTATGTTCGATGAAAAGGTGCAGCGGCGAACACCCGACGACTTCCTATCGGAACCGATCGCGAGCAGGCCTGCCGACCTACTGCAGGTTGTCACCAGCACGCTGGCCCAGAGCACGCCGCACGTCGAGTGCGCCGGGCACGCCGCGACCGCCGCCGGGCACACGCGGCCCACAGCCGGGCACACGCGGCCCACAGCCGGGCACACGCGGCCCACCGCCGGGCACGCGAGGCCCCCCGCGCCGCACGTGCTGGCGCTGCCGGTGCTGCGCGTGCGCGCGGGCCCGGCGGAGCGGCGGCTGGCGTCGTACTCGGTCATTGCGACGCTGAGAGCCGTGGACGACAAACCGGACAGATCAACGATACACCATATTTTGTAATCTTTCTTTACATCATACTTGACCAGCTCTGAACAGAGCATGTTTCCTGACACCTGCGGCTACTTTCCTTGTAAACAACGACTGTAACCGTTGCCTGCCTTGTGTCTGTTAAGGGTTAATAGCGTCGATTTCAAATTAAACACATGATAAGCATAACATAAACATTTTATTTAAATATTTTCCATAAGTTGAATCATCATAATAATTATAATACAATTTAAACCAGACGCGTCACTGCGACCCGGCTGACTTCACTCCAATATACATATAAACCGAAACTATGCTTTTATACAAATGAACGCCTGTCCTTGGATTCAAGTTTACTAAGGCATTTAACATTTTATACAACCTGTCCGCGCCCTCATGCCCTCGCGCACATTTCGCATGCAGAGGGCGAGGTGCCCTCGTCGCCACTCTCACCCGTCCGACCACTCTCAGCGAACAGAAACACTCCTCCATCAACTATTGACAACTTAATATCTAAATCTAATAGAAAATAAATTGACAACGAACATAAAATAATAAATTGAATTACATAATATTACATTAAATAATAAATTTTCACAAAGTGTCTGATAAAAATACCATCTGTTCCTGACTACAATTAATTTAACATAAAAATCCATTTCCGTTGAGTATAAAGAGCGAGAACTAAGAAAGAACGATGGAACTAGTGAGTGCTTACAGTAATGGTCACTACCGACATTATACGCCGACGCGCGCCGCGGACAATGCCTCTCGTATGTACATCTAAATATTCCTTAAACAATACTAACATGCTATATTGCGATATAGTTCATACATTCGCTGCTCGCGTCCTAACTGATATTTGGTGACAATATATCGAAAACCCACAAACACAAGTTTGCCGTCAAACAGTGAACAATGCTCAGAAACGTTCGGAGGTTGTGGTAATAGTAACGTCTGGGTGTGTGCTCAAGTTGGCGTATGATGTTCTTGCACAAACTTGCTATGGACTGAACAGACAAGGAAACGCGACTGAGATATTTAGTTGCAAACTTAGAGGCTTTCAGACTTTTATTTCACGAGTCTCCAGAAAGTGTCGAGGCTCCATCTTCGATTTTAACACAAGGATGAGCCTGTCTTGCAGTGTGTTTATAAAATAACACTGTTTGATTTGTCAAGTCCATATGAGTCGAGTAGTGTGGCCGGCGGTGCGCGCGGCCGGCTAGATGCCGCTGCGCTCCGACGGGTCAGCGTCGCCTTCTAACTTCGATGGGTCGTATATCCCGCTCTGAAAACACAATTCAAACTTATGAAACTGTTCTTACTCTTCGGATGACAGCAAATACTGTTTAGTTTTTCGAGATAATTGCGGCGACTTAGTTTAAAAAGGACACCAACTTTCGCAAAATTAAGCGGAATGTTTATAATTGGTATGTCCACTTTATCCAACTTACGTATTTGCATGTACGAGTACCTAATGCCGTGAATTAAAAAAAAAAGGTTAATGTTAGATTCCCACAAATGTAAGTTTGTCTGACACAATAGATAGGTACATTCACACAGGAACTTTTTTCCTTATATCCTAAAGCTATAGCAAGCAGAACCAGCCTTACAGTAATCACTCGCTGAGTGGACCAAAACGAAAATAACAGTTATAAATATACGAATCTTGTCACAGGAGAGCGGGCAACTGGCTTGGCTAGAGCGGAACAATTAGACCGAACAGCTAGCGAGCATGTTTGGATAAAATTTATATTTTGGTGGGTAATCATCAAATGATTTGTCCAACTCTAAGGCAGAGCTAGAGGGCGTGTCTGACTAAAACTCGCCTGTGTCCTTCAGTAACCCTTTATGTTCTAGGGCCGCTCTAAATTTCCGCAACCCTATCTTATATGACAAAGGTTGCGCATACGTCGATTGATTTATGACTAGTCTATAAAATGAGTTTTACTCGTGAGCATATGACAGCTAGACATCAAGGTAACTTTAGTTGTCTACTTTTTCTAGGGGAAGTTAATATGGCAATGAACGGCTTACGGTTAATGTCCATTGGGCAGGCTCTCCGCTTCCTAGCAGCGTGCGATAGCAACATGTATACAATATTACGGTCTTTACATTATCTAAGGTACAGTACAACAGGATGGGAACCTCGCGTTTCATGAAAGCCTCATAATTTTTCAGCATACTATATATCCACAATATACACTTCTCATCAAAAAAATCGAAACACCTTGCAAGTTTACGTTTTGTCAGGATTATCAGAAAAATGTGTACATTTAGGAATAAATGTTAAATGTCGTTTAATAGTGAGTAATATGAGCTTATCAAATCTTAATGTTAATGTTCTAAATTTAAATGAATTTTTCATAGGTTTCGTATTTTGTTAAATGAGTCATTTTTATTCCGTATGGAGTATAAAGGAAATGGATAAAACAACACACGTAAATGAAAAAAAAAGCTAAAAAAACGTTTATTTAATAACTTGTATTCCCTCCCCGAGCTCTAATTACTGCTTCCATACGGTTCTTCATCGATCGGATGAGAGTCACGATCACATGCTGTGGTATATTGTCCCATTCCTCTTGGATTGCATCTTGCAGCTGGCTAAGTGTTTCTGGGGCAGGATCTCTTGCTCGAATTCGTCTCTTTAATTCATCCCATAGATGTTCAATGGGATTCATGTCCGGGCTTCTTGCTGGCCATTCCATAATAGAGATATCGACTTCGTTAAGATAATCTCGTACGACGCTCGCGGTGTGAGCCCTAGCATTGTCGTGCATGAATATGAAGCCGTTGCCAATAAAATGTGCATAGGGCATCACATGAGGCTCGAGACACTCTTCGACGTACCGATGACAGTTTAGTGCAGGCAGACGTGGCCCAGACACGAAAGCAAGCTCTGTCTTACCGTCGGCGCTGATTCCTCCCCAAACCGTCCACGAACCGCCACCATAGCTGACCTTTTCTTCAATGCAGCATTGTGCATAGCGTTCTCCGTCTCTTCTGTAGACCTTGTTCCTTCCGTCGTTACCATACAGCATAATTTTACACTCATCAGAAAAGAGAACTTTGCTCCACTGTAGGTATGACCAATTTAGGTGCTCACGTGCAAAGTTAAGGCGCGCTCTTCGATGGTCTGCAGTTAATTTCGGCCCATTTGCTGGCTTATGCGGTACCAGTCCACGATCCTTCAACCTTCTTCTAATTGTAGAGTCACTTACAGCCACCCTTCGTACAACACGAAGCCGCTGCTGCAGTTGAAAAGCGTTAAGGCGTCGATTTCTTAAAGAAGTTGTTACAATAAATCGATCATCTCGCTCAGAAGTGACCCGATTCCTGCCAGATCCTGAACGGCGCGTGAACAAACCAGTCTCCCGATAACGTTTATAGACTCTATGAACAGATGACAGGCTTAGATGCAGTCTTGCAGCCACAACACGCTGACTAAGGCCAGAATCCAGCAATGCCACAACTTGGGCGGCTTCTGTGGGCGAAGTATCCATACGTTTTAGAAAAAAAACCTTTTTTCAGACGTCCCAAAGTCACAGTATTGAAATAAAAAACAAAAAGTTTAAGGATAGGCGCCAATTTTTAGTTTTTAAACGCTAAATGTACTCCAACCCTAAACACACATTTGTCTCAAAACAGTGATTCATTTCGTTTATAAGATAAACAAATGAAATTCTAATTTTAAATTTAGAATTTTCGCTTATTACTGTAATGGCCAAACTGCCAGCTATAATATATGTATTTTTTTTCATCGTATGAATTCTTTTTTGTGTTAAATTCGGACAGAAACAATGAAAACGGAAGTGTTTCGATTTTTTTGATGAGAAGTGTATTTTATAGAAATGCATTGTTTTTATCCGACTGCAGCGAGGGATCCCATGAAGGGGAAAGTTTAATTTCCTTTACTAGATTTGAAGCATTTTTAGGTGAGGCTTTCATAAAAGGTCGAGGGGTATACTACGTGTATCTCATTGTATAACAATACATTGTGAATATTGTTTTGACGTATAAAGTCGATACTGCAGTTTGTCGAGGGTGAAGCGTGTGCTACTGGTTGATGGCTCGCTGTTCGGATGACGTCTACTATGAGTAACACACGTACGTCCAGCTCGTAGGGCTCCAGGCCCGCGCGGGACGGGGCCCGGGGGGAGGGAGGGCCGACCAAGGAGGGGGGGATCAGCACTTCGACACACTCCGGATGTTTTACTCTGGCCTCCTGCTTGTTCATCAAACATTGTACGATTTTAAGGAGGTTCTTCATTGTGTGTCCAAACATAAAAGTTCGGATAGTAAGTAAGAAGTGAAATCATCTTGAACATAAAATCATAAAAATCGGTTAAAATAATTTGAACTTTTACAGTTGTACACCCAAATGATATTTGATATTTTATTCACATAATTATAAGTCTTGGCTACCTAGTATTCTAATTATTTCTTTGTTCATTACACGGAGGACTGGCTATACTGGACTGGGCTGGATTCTTTGTCAGATTTCAATATTTAATTAAATTGTTGTACGCAAAATACGCGCTTTAGTCGTGGAGTTGCGGACATCAGCCCGATATACCATACCATACCATCATTAAATTGTTAATTTTTGGAAGGAGATCAGTTGTAGATAGAGGGGTGTGCTCGGCCCGAGCACGAGCCGTGCGAGTCAAGGAGACAGTGTCGGGTGCGGGCACGAAGTAGTTGGTGTGTGCGCTGGGCCCGGGCACGTCGCGTGCGAGGGAAGGGGACAGTGGCGTGTGTGTGCGTACCTGTGGCACGGGTGCGGGCACGAAGTAGTCGGTGTGTGCGCTGGGCCCGAGCACGTCGCGTGCGAGGGAAGGGGACAGTGGCGTGTGTGTGCGTACCTGCGGCACGGGTGCGGGCACGAAGTAGTCGGTGTGTGCGCTGGGCCCGAGCACGTCGCGTGCGAGGGAAGGGGACAGTGGCGTGTGTGTGCGTACCTGCGGCACGGGTGCGGGCACGAAGTAGTCGGTGTGTGCGCTGGGCCCGAGCACGTCGCGTGCGAGGGAAGGGGACAGTGGCGTGTGTGTGCGTACCTGCGGCACGGGTGCGGGCACGAAGTAGTCGGTGTGTGCGCTGGGCCCGAGCACGTCGCGTGCGAGGGAAGGGGACAGTGGCGTGTGTGTGCGTACCTGCGGCACGGGTGCGGGCACGAAGTAGTCGGTGTGTGCGCTGGGCCCGAGCACGTCGCGTGCGAGGGAAGGGGACAGTGGCGTGTGTGTGCGTACCTGCGGCACGGGTGCGGGCACGAAGTAGTTGGTGTGTGCGCTGGGCCCCAGCACGTCGCGTGCGCGGGAAGGGGACAGTGGCGTGTGTGTGCGTACCTGCGGCACGGGTGCGGGCACGAAGTAGTTGGTGGGCGCGGTGAGTGGTGCGCTGGGCCCGAGCACGTCGCTCGCCGGCGGCAGCGCGCGTGTTGGCGCGCCGCTAGGGTTGAAAACGTCCACGTACGACTTCTTTATGTCTACGGAACGAATACACGATATCAATACCACAAGTACATAACACTTTTCAAGTTAACTTTGACGGCTAAGACATCCACAGTCCATCTAACAGTATACATTCAAGGCTGTGCAATACCAGATAGTAGATAATGATAGTAATTGATTTGCCTTCAGTAAGGACACCGCTGCTTGACAGCAGTAATAGTTATACTATACTAGTTGTAGTAGTTCTGCGGAGAGAACGTTAATTGTATCTACATATTCCACAGATCACGCGTACCTGAGGGGGCTTAATATCATGGAGAATGCTTTCTTTCTTTTGAAAAATGTGATTACAGCGAGCGAGAGAGAGCCACGTAAGTCATTGGGTCAGTCACCTATTCATTTTAAGGAAACTTACAGCTAATGCAATTGAACAACCAACCATATCTGTAGATTGACGCCAGTTACAAGTTTCCACTTATATAAACTTATTAACAAAACGTTATAAACAGCGTGCGCGTTAACATAGAAATATCCAGAAGAGAAGACAAAACAAAATCTAGCTTCAAAAAAAAGTTAAATAACATTTTTTTATTAAGTTTCTGGACACTATGCAAATAAACCAACATCCCGGTACATTACATTGAACATTCGACACTATGCTATAAGCACGATTGAAGATTTTATGACTGTAAAATTCACTTAAATATTGACATTACCTATGAATCATATTTTATCTCCTTGACTTTATAGAATCCTGACTTATATAATTAATATCTCTTTTAATCTATTGCTCAATTAATTTCAATTGTTTGTAATTGTAAAGATAAACTATTTCATTTTAATGTATTGGACCCAAAATTATACAAACCATATTTGTACGCCGGAATCGGCAGAATATTATGATCACAATAAATAAGCACATAAGAACTTTGTTCAATATTCATATATTATGCGTTCCAAATAAGAACCGGAAAGTCAATAACCTCGATCTGTCAAATTTTAAGTGAAAAGTACGGTTTGCAAAATAATCTTATTTGCGTATCAATAAAAAGTTTTTTTTTGGTTTTTATTACTAAAAAATAATTAATTCTAGTTGAAGTAAAAACGTTAGGGTTTAATATAAATTTGCCAAATATATTGTTTTAAGTCATAAATAGTTTACAAGAAAAAATATTTTCTTTCTTATTTTCATTGTTAGAAACAATTCGCCTTTTTCTTCTATTTACCACTACTCAGACCACATCACACAGTGAAACAGAGATAAACAAAATTGAAAAACTGTATTCTGATTAAACTTTTTTCATTCACGATTTGTACGTAAATTATTTTTTTAAACATCTTTTTTTGTTCACTCTACCTAATTTCTTCGATTTGACAGTTCGACGTGACGTCACAACATTGCTATCGATCCTATTCTCATTTGGACCGGATTGTACAATATATTCTATTATATTTTATTAACTCTTTACTCGATAGGTAGGTGCAGGGGACGCGGTCTCCGAAGCAACGCAGACAGTACACGCAGCCCAACGTTGGCACCAGCTCAGGTACGTCAATAGAGCCGTTCATTGAAAGTATCCAAGTAACACAGATATACTAGTTTGAGTGAAGAATATTGAAATAACTGAATTCTGAATAATATTCTCTTTTCCTGTATAGTTGTTCATGCTTACGACGTAGGTACATATTAAACTCGTTATTGGTGAGGTTCGATCATCATCATCATCATCTATGCGACCGTCCCGGTTGCTCACCTTGGCTGTCACCTCGGTGCCCGGGGTCCGCTGTGTTCGATGTACTACTTATATAAAAAAGCAATACTTACGTCTTCCTTTTTGCATTTTGAATATATTCGAGACAGGAGCGCCCGGGACGGGTGGAGCGCCCAGGGCGGGCGGAGCCCCTGAGGCGGACGGCAGCGGGGGCGACGTGCTCCTGTGGGGCAAACACATGTTGTTACTCAAAGTTTATGACAAGTAGATTACTTTCACTCGGCTGGTCTCCAAGGCCACGTGTCGGATCTTTTTAACGAAGCCTTATACAGTCGTGACAAATCTCTTGCGTGTGTTTATTGGAATCAAACTGATGGTGAATAGATTTATTTAAAAAAGCAGTTGTTACAAGACAATTGTCGCGACGAAGTTGTTTATTCTGTATGTGATGTATATTGAACAAGCCGCTGATCCGACAGTCTATCTCAGCTATGAATATTTGAATGCGTAAAACTTTCTATTTTCTTTAAGGGTTCCAAAAGGAAAAAAAGAACCTTTATAGGATCACTTTGTTGTCTGTCTGTCGGTCAAGAACTTTTTTTCGGGAACACGTGGAGGTATCGATCATATAATCTGCGGTCCCTTGAAGCTGTGAGAAATTTCTATGTTACCGAAAAAAAGATTTTTTAATGTGATTAAAAAAATCAGTACATTAAACACAGAAATGAATAATTATTTTTTATATTAATATACTTGTGACACAATATGGTACGTGGGTATGGGCATTCTGTTGTAGCATGTAGCAAGGCTCTATAGTACAAGTCATCATCTTCCTATATATATGTATAGTACAAGTATAGAAATTAATTTGAAAATTTGTGATTACGCTACAAAAACTTTTTCGATTCGGAAAAAAAATCGAGATATCGTTTCGGGAATTAAATTATTCATATAAGCTGATTGCAGGGTGCACTCAGTGTGCGAGTCCGAGTCAGGACTGTCATCAAAACGATGAATAAAAAAGATTACCTAAGTCGTTTTCAAGGAAAATGAAGATTAATATTTTAGTTGTATAGACGTCATACAATCAACCAACAACGTTAGAGAATAATTAATGGTTTGACAATAATTGGAATAGGTTACTATTATTATGGTAACCTATTAGAAATAATATAATAGCAAATGTCGCCCACGTTCGGTGACTGTCGGGGCACTCTAATAAAGTTCGTAAAATGCAATGGATAAGGTATAGTGTGTGTACTGACTGTGCGTGCGGCGCGGGCGCGCTGCGCGGCGGCGGCGGCGGCGGCGGCTCGCTGTCGTCGCTGTCGCCGTCCAGGTTGCGCCAGCGCTTGTGCTCCGCGTCCCACACGATCTGCGCCACAAGCGTTATACTACATGCGCCGCTCCCGGACTGTCCACTACCTCTGTAAGTGACTGGGTGCAACTTATAGCGAGACAAGTCTCAGTGTTGAGTATTGCTCCGAGCTGTAGACGCACATGACTGCAGTGCATAAGTGTGCACGGAGACTTTGTTATGTAATGCTCGCTCACTCCAGAGCTAAACTTAAATCTTGTCGAACACATCGTACATAAACTTGACACAGGACACGCAAGGCAACTCTGTGAGCGACCTTGTGAGTCTTCAATACTTTAGCACAGAATTATAAATTACTTGTGTAATAAAAAACTGAGAATGCAAAATAAATTTATTAAATAGATACATAGATATAAGATAGAAATGTAGATGGAATTTGCTTTATAGTACATCGGAAGAGAAACCTGTCGCACACCAGGAGCTTGGTTACTCGTAGTGTGCAGCAGTCTTCTTTTATACTAATAATGTGAAACGGCTGCGTTACCTATCACGACAACCTTTAGATATGAGAAACATAAAATTGAGTGATGATGAGACAAGTACTGCCACATAAACTGACTCAAGGTGCAATGGACGTCGATCGGTGGAGTTGTGACAAGTATTTGGAGACCATCGACTTAAAAAATGTAATAAAAGTATATATATTAACTACACAAAGATACATTAAAATATTAAAGAATTCAAATGGCCTTTAAACATAATATAAAATACATAAATAAATATAATTCTATAAAATTTTCACATAAAAATCAAATTAAACACTAAAAGTTTAGGTTTTGCGAGATCTACTTTTGCATCACAAAATATAGGTTTGATACATGAAAGTGATATTGTTATAATTAAACTAGACTACACACAATAGTGAACAATCCGAGATACAATACAACCTCCTAGCAGGGACTACTCGTTTAGTTTAATCGAATTAGCAATGCTGAGCTCATTTTGATAACATTTGAAGCCTGTTATTAGAGCAGCACTCGGGACTTACAACTGGTCTCTCGGACCTCAGTCGAATACGCTGTACAGAAGGTACAGCCTTCAGTTTCCTCGTTCGTGTAATCTTGTTCAATAATCCTGCTAGCCCTAGGGTCTGCTTCAGCAATAGATAAGGTCGAAGCAATAACACGAATATAGTTCAAGTGAAGGTTTACAACAAGGTGGGCATGTTAGTGCGCGCGCGGACACTCACGGAGGGGTTCTTGTCGTCGGGCAGGATCATCTGGTTGGGCGGGCGCAGCGACAGCTTGGTGAGGATGCCGCCGAGCCAGCCGCCGCCCGCGCCGGCCGCGCGCGCCTGCTTGCCCTCCTGCTTGGACTTGCCCTCTTGCTTCTTGCTGCTCGCCTTCGGAGAGTCGGTGTCGCGCTCGTTCTGTTGCTGCAACACGTTTACTATTATGTCTATGGTATAACAATTGGTTAGTGTTGTTGTCACGAGTGTTTCTTGTGTGGTCGACTGAGTCTCGAGTGTTGTCTAGAGAGTGGTTCCCAACCTTTGTAGGGTTCCGTACCTCACACGTCAAAAAAGGAACTCTTTTAAGATCACTTTGTTGTGAATATTTCTGTTGAATACTCAGGTCTACTACACCTTGGAGTAAAGAAAAAAATCAAACTAAGTTAACGCAATCTACAGATATAAGGCTGTCTATGTGAATGAATCTGACTCGGGTGGTGAGTGGGAGTGGGTTCAAGTGTGATGTGTGTGTACTCACGTCGCTGGGCTGGTCGTCGTAGTCCTGGTAGTAGGGCGCGCGCGGCTTGTTGCTGCCCGGCATGGTGATGGTGGGCGCGGCGTCGGCGTCGCCCGCGCCCTGCGGGCCGCACAGCGGTAGTACAACTAGTCCACTCAGAGCTAGCCTGAGCTATGCTTAACACTACGTTTATTTCATAACAGGGAGGAATCCTTCAAAATTACTCCATCCTATTTGCTCCTTTAATTCTCAAAATTATTGCACTTGTAATGTACAATTTCTTCTTACGTAAATAAAAATGAAGATGTAATGATGTCTCACCTACCCATAACAATTGACTACTTACTAATGAACTTGACGGAGCAAACAGAATATGTTATTTTTATCTAGGAAACATCCCTATTATAGTTTATGGAGTTAAAAATACAATATGCCAGATAATGTCTCCATTATAGTCGTTGCGAGGGAGTCTATCAGGATTATATGTTCTGTTCTATATTTTCAATGATATATAATTAAATTAGTGTATAAGGATACAAAGTATCGTTTTTTTTTTTGTTCTGACCATTACCTCGGCTCTTTGTAACGACAGTTAATGTATAGCGGTGCATGCAGTCACTACATACAGGTGTTTGTCAATCGAGTGAGCAGTGGGAACCTCAGGCTAGCCAGGCTGCTGGCACACTACAGCAGTCCATTTAAGACATTACAAAGTTGAGCAGGTCACGCTTCAGATCCTGAATAAGTGGCGACTGCTTACTGTTTTACATTTCGTTCCAAGATTATTACAGTTGTAATAAAAAATCAAAAGTTTGTAGTGTAAACTATATTAGTTGTTGTAAACTACAATCGCTATAATATAAGCCGAGTATCTTCGTCACGCAGGGACTGGGGAGGCCACACACGTTAACATTGCAGGCGTACGATCACATCAACATCTGCCGCTTACCATTCTAATACAGTTAGTCGGTACAACTCCAGCGGCTCTAGGGAACTTCTTCAATCATCATCACAATAATATGTAGGTCATAATTCAACATGTGGACTGCACAGCGCTCATACCGTCGTAGACTTGTTTATGTACAATCAGCTTGTGCTACAATTAACGCACTTGTTTCAATTTACTATAAAACCATTCATAGTTTCGTTTCACATGAGAACCAGCTGTTTCATAGACGAGAATTAACCACGTATTACGTAATCGGCCTAACTCGATTTTAAGATGACTAGTTCGCTTAGGCCAAGCCCGCGATATTAGTCAACTTTTTGGACACTTCAGCACGGACAGGTCTAGCTAGGCCAGAAGCTAAGGCGGGAGCATGGCCGAGCTTACGCTTATGCAACGCAACGTGATTATTGTTTTGTATAACCACCTAGCGATAGGTACCTCGTCGAGTGTGCTCCGCGCTTGCAGGAACAATTGGTTCGACCTAGGCAAAGCTAGTTCATTCTGAAATCGAATTTGGCCGGTAACAAGATATTGTTAATTAGGAATACATATAAACAAACGCGAGCAAGTCATGCACCAAGCGGCGGCGCGCGCACGCGCCCGCACGTACGCGGATAGTTTGGGTGTGTTAGGAAAACCACACGTTTTCACTCAACATTTAATAGCGGTAAACAATTTTCTACAAATCGGCGATTATTATGATTTTCTAGATTACAACAATAACACACTTAGTTTACGAATATAAAGGATACATTTCAAGCGTGTACAAAGTATAAAATAAATAATAACTAATATAGTTTTAAACTGATAACGCGAGACGGATCAATTAATACATTTTAGTGGTTAACGCATTTTAGATTTGGTATTTTAACAATAACAACGTTTAGATAAATAATAAATTATCGTGATTCTAGGATAAGATCAATAAATATCACAGCGTAGTTTTAGAGAATCAATATAAAAGCATTATAAATAAGAAATGCGCGGTGACAGGTTACCGCGCGGTTAGATGAAGCTGACGGGCTCGTCGATGTTGAAGGTCTTGGGCCCCGCCACGTAGTACTTGGCGTCGCGCTCGCGCGCCGGCGCCTCGCGCGGCGCCGCGGCGCACGGCGCGTCGATGTCGAACGTGCGCCGCGCCGCGCCCGCGCGCCGCGCCAGGATCGCCTCGAACTTGTCCAGGCTGCGCTCGATCGTGCGCCGCAGCTCGCGCCGGTGGGCCTCGCCCTGCAGCGCGCCCGCCCCGCCCCCGCCCGCCGGGGACGCGGGCTCGTCGATAGGGTACGTGCCTCCGAACACTAGCGGCTTGAAGGTGCCGTCGCGCACGTGCACCGTGCTGCGCGCCCACGTGTCCACCGTGGCCGAGATGAGCCGGCCGCCGGCGCGCGCGGGGCCCAGTACGGGCGGGGCGGGCCGCGAGCGCGCGCCGGGCGCGGGCGGCGGCGCGTGCGCCAGCTGCACGTCCAGGTCCGACAGCGGCGCGGCGGGCGGCGTGTCGGAGCGCGGGGCGGGGGGCGCGCGGGGGGGCGCGGTGAAGGCGGGCGCGGCGCTGGCGGAGGGCTTGGGGTGCACGCGGCGGCGCAGCGCGGGCGAGCGGTGGAACTCCACGAGCTCCAGGTCGTCGGCGGCCGGCAGGGCGGGCTTGTGCGCGGGCGAGGGGCGCGGCGCGACGCGCGCGGTGGGCGGGGCGCGCGGGGGCGGGGCGCGCGGGGGCGGGGCGCGCGGGGGCGCGGGGCGCGGGCGGGCTGGCTGCACACCCGCGCCACACAACTCGTTAGAACAAGCGTGCGGCGGCTCGACGCTCGGCCGAGCCGGCACACGCCTCACCGCGAACTATGTTAAGATCTCTGGGCGAGTGGTGTGTGATCTGGCACGCTCGGCTCAGAGCGACTTGCGTGATTTAATACTCGGCTTATATTATGTAGGTAAGTGCATGATTGAACGGTGAGATTTTAAAGTTTATCTCTAAACCATTACAATATTGCAAATATGTATAGCTAAACTAAAATATCTCATTAAGTTTTAAATATAGTAAACTTTGCTGTAAACATTATTGTGAACATTAAAAAAAAATGTAATAATAGCATTATTATGAGTCTAAAAATCAATGTAAACAGGCGGGAGCAGGAATTATTATATTTGCTTCTTTTTCTTTTAATTCCAAAGCAGCGCCATGTTTACATGTTGCGTTCAATAACCCAGCACCAAGCAGTAGGATCCCTCCACCCATCGACCTCACACACGTGTCTAACGCTCTCCTACTTAAACCTTTAGCATGTCCAGTATTGTGTTTACCTAATCAGGTCATCAGTTCTGTCAAAACAGTTTAGGATACTGGCCAGATATATCAATTAATTTTCAAATATGTAGTATGTTTATATTATCGCGACTGACCTCGCACAGGACATAATTTTCAGAGTAGTGAAGGCTCGAATCCAGAATAAACTAAAAATGATAGCTGTATCCGTAAAAAATAGGACGATTTTGGAAAGCGCGTTTGAAAAAAAAAATAGGTTAGAATCCTTCCACGCTTTGTTACGGCGGCGGTACGCTTTGAAATATACAGCGAAATTTTATTTTCAGATGAAAATGTTCTTACCATCGAAAAAAGTGAATTTAAACGAAATGATAATAAAGTAGAAGTGAAAGAGCGACCGTGCGTATCAGTGGTTTCAGCGAAGGCATTCAGCATTCATTTTTTGACTTGGAGTCTCAAGTTCAAACTTAACAACAGACGTGTTTTTTTAAGCAAATGTGTAAAAACCAGTGTCGTAGCGTACCTAAATACCGTCCTAACGAATATAGCGGAACGTCATTTTTAAATAATGTTTATTAACAGACATTGAGATCCAAAGGACTTCACATCAACTCATAAAGCACGAAACAAGTAAAACGTTGACCGCCCGTCTAATTGAGTTTATCGGCCATGACGACTGACTCTCTTTAACTTCAGATTTAAACCCACTGAACAGACTATAAGATATGGCTAGATGGAAGAGGAAAGTCTGCGCCTAAACTTCAACAGAATTTGTCTGGGAGCATCTCTGGTAGCGACAGAAACAGATATGAATGTGGAGCGTGTTGCGACTGATCGGAGCCGCCTCGACTAAGGGCATGTATTACAAAAGTGTTGCGACTGATCGGAGCCGCCTCGACTAAGGGCATGTATTACAAAAGTGTTGCGACTGATCGGAGCCGCCTCGACTAAGGGCATGTATTACAAAAGTGTTGCGACTGATCGGAGCCGCCTCGACTAAGGGCATGTATTACAAAAGTGTTGCGACTGATCGGAGCCGCCTCGACTAAGGGCATGTATTACAAAAGTGTTGCGACTGATCGGAGCCGCCTCGACTAAGGGCATGTATTACAAATAATGGTGGTGCGGCATTTCGAGTAATTTGAATAAAATTGTATCGTACATTTAATTATTTTTTTTTAATTTAAATAATAATTATAAAAATGTGTTGCATTTACCATATTAATAGTTTTTGACAAAACTTATGACCTGACTAGGTATTAAGGCTGGGGCCGTCTATAACGTATTGCGAGTATTCCTACTGCTTTACATCAAATACAACATTTCTGTAGTTGGTATATAACAATATTAAGACACAAACGACACGTAAAACCGTAGGTGCCACCGTCAGGGTGCGTCTCCACTAAAGCGGAGTGGAGGGGAGGAGGGCAGTGAAAAGTGACCAGGGTTTCCATTGAAGCGGAGCGGCTTTGAGTTATCCTCCGTTAAGTAGTCCCCGCCGCCACAAACTGCTCAACCCCCTTCTGTACATCTCGGGGCGGGCAAGCGTTCATTTGTTTTAATTGAAAGTTCGCTCCGTTGCACTAATTTCCTCATACACTGATGTGGAGTAGAGATTCGAGCACTGTGATTGGCTAATCCAGGGCTCTGGCCGCTCTTGTCTACTTCGCCCAGCTCCACGTCAGTGGGAATGTACCCTTAGCGTCGTATAGGAGACCCCAGCCTTAGCCCATACAAGTGTCGCTTCGGACAACATCGTCTATTTTCGGCAGTATAACAGCGACTCACCTCTGAGTAGCCCTGCGCGGGCTCGGGCTGCCAGTAGTTGGCGGGCGCGTCGTCGGCGCGCGGCCACTCGTCGTATGAAGGCTGCGGCGGCGCGTCGTCGGGCGGCGCCTGGGGCGGCGGGTAGTATTGCTGCGCGTACTCGCTCGCCTCCTCCGCCGCCGGCTCGGGGTACGTCGGCATGGCTTGTTGGTACTGTTGGTTCTGGGGCAATTAAACATATACTACATATATTATTATATTCTATGTACGTGTGGCGATGACTCAATATTTCTATCAGATTCTGTATGAGAAATGGTCTCTATTACATATTAGGTGGAACATAGGGTACATCGGGTCAGCGAGATAAGACGGGGACCGTACCAAATCATATTATACAATGTCACTAGAAATTAAATTTAAAAACTACTGAATAGATTTGAATGAAATTTGGCACAGGCATAGGATATACTCCGGAATAGCACATAGGCTACTTTTTATCCCGGAAACCCCAAACCCACGCGGGCGAAGCCGCGGGCAAAAGCTAGTGATATGATATTTAATAATAATAATATAAGTTTTATTTGAGACCTTTTTGGTAAAACTCACAACACTTATACAACACACAATACTAATTACAACACAACGAAAACAATTGTGTACAATTAAACAAAAAACTACACACATTTAGTGCGGTGAGGGGGACTGTGTAGTGCACACCGTGCAGCGTGCAAGCTTATCCCACCTATCCGCAAGCACGTTTACAATAGGTAGTATCCGACTGGTCCTAACACGATTCGACAGTGACGCACATTGTTTCCTAATAAAGACATGAAAGCTTACATTTTGTTTTTTTGGACTTTTTTTTTTACTGTCAATGCTAAGGCTGTCGTGACCAGGAGATCTAACTCTTACCATGTCTTTAACGATATGCGCCATATTTTGGCAGTAAACCTAATGATCTCCAGCACTGCAGTCAACATCAATCATGTGCGTATAATAGCCGTAGAAAACGCTTGGCAATCTTTTGTGGTTCATGCACTGGGTGCTACTGGGTTTAACGAAGTGACTGTTGGAATTTTTTTCGAACTGCTCGGTAAATCACTTTGTAATCTTTACTCCAGACAGGATTAATAATTGTAACGAGCCAGGCGTGTTTGTGAAGATGACGAGGATCCAATATTTAATACCCCATCTTACCCTAGCCCTACCCTAGCCTAACTAGGATGGGATATAATACATACGAGTATATATTTTATTTGTGAACTTCCTTAAAGTCCCTGTCTTACCCCACCTTTTCCTTCTGAGGAAGGAATCCTAAAAAACTACGATAGTATTATCGTATATAATTCTTCAAAAGATACCCAAATATAAAAAAAATTGCCATTATGACTTGTGTCATATCATCAGTCATCTGCTTACTAATAGGTGAGATCGCAGTCAAGCACTAGTTTATATCAAATAGAAGAACAAATGGTGGTCGTGTCAAGTGGCACGTCTGTTGCAAGGGGTAATATAATCAAGCAATATTCGACCTTATTAAACAAATTTGTAGAATAATTTATTTCTGGTGAGGTGGGTTTCTTTCATATGAAAACGACGCGTGAAGGACTTCTTCCTTCACGCATCGTTCCAAGCAACATCTAGTACGAGAATGCACAAATAATGCGTTTCTGAGTATGATGGTTTCCTGTCAAGTTATATTTGTGTCCTTTTAGTAAGAAATCTGTAGATATAGGAACCCTGATGCTTTTTGAACTGTATGTCAATTTCTTCATCAATTTGATGTCAAATTGTATCTGCACTGCAGAAGGGTCAAAGCCAACTGGGGCCCACGGTCTTTTTCTGAAAGGAAGGCTCAGTGCGAAATGCCATGAAGGAACGGGGTTGATTATTTAATCAGTAAGAGTTTAACACTGTTTCCCGCTTCGCCTAAGGGCGGAATTCATTGTTGGATGATGTTTACCCACCGTTAAAAAGAAATTGCATCTGCAGGTTTCCTAGTTTTTGTTGAAATATTTGTCGAAAAGATACATTTGAACATAACGCACGCATAGAGAAGAGGCGCTAAGTCCCATGTTTGTTAGATCATCAACACACCTGCTGGTCTGCCCACCCGTACTGCTGCTGCGGCTGCTCGTACGCGTGTTGCGGCTGCTCGTAGTTGTGTTGCGGCTGCTCGTAGTTGTGCGGCGGCTGCTCGTAGTTGTTGTGTTGCGGCGTCGTCTGCTGCGACGCACTCTCTGCCTGCACCCGCCAACACGCACACACACAAGCGGTTAGATTGTTTGTTACTCATGTGTTAGTAGGAAATAATAATGGAAAGTTATGTTTTCTTAGTCCATACAACAGCAAAAAATATTTATAAGCAATTAGTAACAAGTTAGTTTGACCTGTGTTAGTATGTATATACTACAAGTGTCACTGTCGTCTCGACAAATGCCTCACTAAGGAGCTCTCGTCATATCTCTCGACAGTCACTTTCATGAGCCTGTTACGCTGCCACGCTATCTTCCACGAATTCAATTTACGAATAAGTCATTTTTTAATAATATAATATATTCCACAACTATCACACAACTTCGTCTAGACCCAAGCTAAGCAGAGCTTGTGTTATGGGTACTAGACAACTGATAAACATACTCATATATTTCTAAATACATACATATTATAGATAAATTACACCCAGACACAGAACAAATGATCGTGCTCATCACACAAACATTTGTCCTGGGTGGTAATCGACCTCACGACCTCCCGCATAGCAGTCAGGGTCTCTAACTACTAGACTGACAGGCCAGTCAATTTAATCATCACCATCATCACCATCATTATCTTCCTGCCCTCTTCCCAAATTATTTGTAGTCGGCGCAACACTTTTTCTTCTTCCATTCTGCTCTGTCACCCGTCATGCTACCACTTACTTCCTTTTCCTTAATATGACTCCTTACACAATACATCCATCTTTTCTTTGGCCTCACTCTCCCCAACCATCCGTCCACATGTATATACTCAATCAATTAATATGAGTCATTTTATTATATTTTTATTCATGATGGACAAGTTTGGAGTTCGATGGATGTTCAGCGAGATGGTGGTCAGCATACAGCTGTACGTACCGTGAGCATGTGGGCCACCTGCTTGACGTCGGCGAGCCACTGCTGGTGGTGGCGCGGCGAGGGCTCGCTGCTGTCCGCCTCGTCCACGAGCGGCGGGTCCTCCTGTAGCGACGGGTCGTGGTACTTCAGCCTGCCGACAATTAACACAGTTAAAATTCACTGCACTGCTCGATGGACTAGGTAAATTGACATTTGGGACGTACTGCAGGTATAGCAGCACTAGCTACGTACCTGTCGGCCAGCTCGGCGAGGTTGCTGACGAGCGCGCTGGAGTAGAGCTGCGGCGCGCGCGTGACGGCGCGTGCGCACGCCTCCGTGTACGCCAGCGCGCGCTCGTACAAGCCCACGTCCAGCAGCCGGCACGCCAGCACGAACTTGTAAGGCTGCAACACAAACACGCCCACTTCAGTATAGTCGACCATCACGTGTAACAACTTCTTCATTCTTATTTTTTGAATGTACACTTAAACTTAATAAAGGCGAGCTTAACTCAAAAAAAAAAAAAAAAAGAAACAATGAGTTTTGTCTCAGCTAACTGCTGAGTGACAGAGATTCCAGTCTAATTTGTACACTGTAGGTTAGGACGAGCGCAATCAGTTGCTGCCAGGGTACGGTTGCTGTGGTGAACCTGAATAGGTTTGGTAAGGACTCAGAATGTTAAAGGACAGATAATAAGTCAGTTGTTTTGCATCAATCTCGAAGGCTTTGAAGAGGATTAGGATTATTGATATTGGACGGAACTATTAGAGAGGAGACATTTGAAACTATAGGAAACGGTAGGATGTAGAACGATTAGCAAGAATGTGCATCAAACCTGTAGCTCTGTAATAACGAAGTCCTCCTGGTTGAGCGACATGGCGTACTCGTAGACCTCGGTGGCGAACAGCGCCTTGTTGTGCGCCAGCTGCTGCAGCGTCGTGGCGCGCGAGTCTGCTAGTAGCAGCGCCAGGCGCGGCGGCGCCCCCACGCGCGCCATGAGCGGCGCCAGCGGGTGGCGCGCCAGCGGCACGCCGGCCGACACGTAGCAGAACTGCGCCGAATACAGCAGCCCGCGCGACAGCAGGCTGTCTCCTGCGACACCACGCACACGTACAGACACGGTACCCCACGCGAGCTGCAGTCACGCTAGCGACCCAGCCTTTATATGTATCCCTTTAAGCTTAATAGTTTTCTTTATTAATATATAACCTCAATTTTATTAAAGCAGTCGTTAGTTCACGGCCGCCATTTTTAGAGTGTAAATAGACGCAATATCCAAAACAAGTGTCATAAGTGCTAGTATTACTGTTGGAGTTAGTTAAAATATTTATTTTTATTCACAAGTGTATTGAAAAACATTATTTGTGTTACCACTAGTTACTGCTGCCTCCTGTAAGATCTAGTTACCAACTAATTGGAGTCTCCAACATTGCACAATTATAATTTACTTAATTTAATTGGATTTCACTTTTAAGTTATGTTAAATGTAACTAACGCCACGCACTATAACTTCTGCTAGTATACTATAGTGTACGTGCTACGTACCGAGCTGCGTGAGCGTGCGGCGGTCCTGGTCGGGGCGCGCGGACGGGTTGGACAGCAGCATGGCGGCGTGCGGCCGCCAGTCGCCCCAGCGCTCGTCCGCCACGCACTATAACTTCTGCTAGTATACTATAGTGTACGTGCTACGTACCGAGCTGCGTGAGCGTGCGGCGGTCCTGGTCGGGGCGCGCGGACGGGTTGGACAGCAGCATGGCGGCGTGCGGCCGCCAGTCGCCCCAGCGCTCGTCCGCCACGCACTATAACTTCTGCTAGTATACTATAGTGTACGTGCTACGTACCGAGCTGCGTGAGCGTGCGGCGGTCCTGGTCGGGGCGCGCGGACGGGTTGGACAGCAGCATGGCGGCGTGCGGCCGCCAGTCGCCCCAGCGCTCGTCCGCCACGCACTATAACTTCTGCTAGTATACTATAGTGTACGTGCTACGTACCGAGCTGCGTGAGCGTGCGGCGGTCCTGGTCGGGGCGCGCGGACGGGTTGGACAGCAGCATGGCGGCGTGCGGCCGCCAGTCGCCCCAGCGCTCGTCCGCCACGCACTATAACTTCTGCTAGTATACTATAGTGTACGTGCTACGTACCGAGCTGCGTGAGCGTGCGGCGGTCCTGGTCGGGGCGCGCGGACGGGTTGGACAGCAGCATGGCGGCGTGCGGCCGCCAGTCGCCCCAGCGCTCGTCCGCCACGCACTATAACTTCTGCTAGTATACTATAGTGTACGTGCTACGTACCGAGCTGCGTGAGCGTGCGGCGGTCCTGGTCGGGGCGCGCGGACGGGTTGGACAGCAGCATGGCGGCGTGCGGCCGCCAGTCGCCCCAGCGCTCGTCCGCCACGCACTGTAACCAGGCATTCTGTTACATATCCAACAGGGACGACCAATTTAGCCAGCATTGCTAGTTAACAAACTAATAGCCGCACGGCGTCGGCATTACAGAACAAAAACTTATAGTCTATACCTGCTGGTGTAGCGTTATCTCTTCTCAGTTTCCTTGCTACAACCTACAACTTGTTCACTTCATCAACATACAACTGTTCGCTTCATCAACCTACAACTGTTCACTTCACAAACAATGGATTCACTGACAAGCACACTGGGTGATCTAAAGGATTTGTTTCACGCGAGGATGACAGCCTTCGAAGAGGAATTACAGAGGGCCCCACCATCTCCTCTTACAAATTCTGGCCTGGCTGCTGAATTCACAATGTTCCGCACATTCATAACGCAGTCACTGGTCAGTCTTCAGAAGCAGGTGGAACTTCTTGCCCGAAGTGTCGACCACCTTGAAATGCGAGGACGGAGGAAAATTCTATTATTGCATGGCGTTGACGAAGAGCAGAAGGAAGACACTGCGAAGCTCATTGTACAGGTGGTGAGCACTAAGTTACAGCTAAGTGACTTCACAGTCGATGACATCAGCCGATGTCATAGAATGGGACGAGCAGCATCCAACAAGAAACGGCCTATATTGTTCAAGCTTCGAAGTCTTGCAGTCCGGGATAAAGTTTGGTTTTCCAAAGCCAAACTTAGAGCCTCAGGTATCACAATGTCCGAATTCCTGACAAAGTCGCGCCATGATGTGTTTTTGGCTGCGAGGGACAGATGCGGTGTCTCCAAGAGCTGGACTAAGGCGGGCTGCGTGTACGTCCTCGGTCCCAACGATACGCGGCACCGAGTCGAGTCCCTCGCTGAATTGGACAAGATTGCGCCGATTTCCAGCGAGCCGAAGCCAGATGAACCAAAGTCGGTAGTACCAGATGCTGTTCCGTCGACTGCTGCTGCTGTGAAGACCGCAAGATTGAAACGGGTTGCTGCATTGAAGAAGTGATATAGATAGCTTTTCGATTGTTATGTATTGGTGCACGTCCGGGTAATGTTTTATTTTGTTTTATATTTTTACCTTCACGAAACATTTTTAGAAATTTGACATAAACATCAAACTACAGATTGTGATTGTGACGTCTTGGCGCTGTCAATCTGTCAGTGTCATTTCATTTCAATACTGTCAGTCTGTTTCGGTGCGTTCCATTTCACAAAGCATGTAACTTAGTGTCACACTTTTTTTTAATTTTATTTTTTTTGTTTTATTTTCGTGTAAACTTCAATTCAATTTTGTTACTCGGACATTAATTCTTTAAATTTTGTTCAAACTATTACAGAATAGCGCAACCAGCAGATGATATATAGTTATTGTTTGATATATAGTTAGTATTATTTTTAATTTTTTTTTTATATATATATTTAGGGTAAATATTTATGTCTGCTGATGAAAGTAGTGGTAATGATAGTTTTTTTTCTCTAACGAGCAATGATTGCAGTTTTGTGAGTGTTCCTTCCCTAGCAGATAATCTTGCAGCGCATTTTTCTGATGTTTCTAAGAACTTCAATGTCTTACATATAAACGCACAGAGCATTCCGGCCCATTTCCACGATATGCTGGCAAGCTTTGACTGTAAAAACATACATGCTATTCTTATTTCTGAATCTTGGCTTAAACCTTGTCTCCCCTCTACTAGTTACTCTCTTCCTGGCTTCGTGCTCATAAGAAATGACCGGACAGTTGGTGGCGGTGGCGGTGTTGCCATATATCTTCGCTCATATATTCCTTTTTCTGTCGTCAATGTGTCAGCGCAGCCTCCGCCATCAAATGCTGGTGAACATCTTTTTCTTGAGGTCGAGCTCAATCATTCAAAATTACTTCTTGGTGTTTACTATTGTCCCTCTATGCGCATAAATTTTTTTTCATCTTTCGAAAACCTTTTAGAACTGCTTATTCCTTCCTACAGTCACAGCATAATCATGGGTGATTTTAATACCTGTCTCCTGAAGAAGGACCATCGGTCTTCTTCCCTGTATAATGTTTCCGATTCTAGCAATCTCTTTATTCTTCCACTGAGTGCCACTCACCATTTTCCTAATTGTACTCCTTCACTTCTTGACTTAATTATTGTTTCTTCTCCTGATCGCGTCGCTAAGTATGGCCAATGCTCAGCTGATGCCTTTTCTTATCATGATCTGATTTTTCTCTCTTACAAAATTCGTCCACCTAAAGCTAAAGCCAAAATTCTCATGCAGCGTAATTTTGGTGGCATAAACATTGATGATCTTTGCAAAGATGCTAGCAATATAGATTGGTCTACTTTATTTGCCTCTACATCAGTCGATGAACAAGTTGATATCTTCACCACCAAACTTGTTGAGCTTTACGATCACCACGCTCCTGTTCGAGCAGTCAAGGTCAAGCACTTTCCGGCACCGTGGCTGACGGATGAAATAAAAATGCTGATGAAGAAAAAAGTCACAGCTAAGTCTAAATTTAAGCGGCACCCTAATGAAACTAATAAAGAAAGATATATTTCCATCCGTAATCACTGTAATAAGGTGTGTAGGAATGCTAACCGCCAACATATTCATAACTCGGTCCAGAATGGGGACGCATCCAAAGTTTGGAATTTCCTTAGATCATTGGGAGTCGGTAAAACCCGACAAGAGTCGGTTCCTAAAGATTTAGATATCGATGCGATGAATCGTCATTTTACAGCTTCGTCCAATTTTGATAGGACAACAAAATTAAATACATTGGATTATCTTTCGTCTCTTCCGACTCCCAGTTATTCTCCATTCGTATTTGGTCAATTCTCCGCATGTGATGTTAAGAAGAGCATACTAGCTATTACTTCCAATGCGGTGGGAAGTGACTGTATCAGCCGTAAAATGTTGCTGCCGGTGCTAGACATAATTCTCCCTGTTATTTGTCACATCCTCAATTTTTCTGCGTCTAGTGGTGTCTTTCCATGTTCTTGGAAGGATGCTCAAATTATTCCTCTACCAAAGAAGTCTAATCCTATGTCCTTTTCTGAATACCGTCCAATATCCGTCTTACCATTCCTGTCCAAAGTCCTAGAACGTCTAATCCACGACCAATTAACTGCTTTCCTCTCCAAAAATAATCTCCTCAACCCCTTCCAGTCCGGTTTCCGTCCAGGTCATAGCACCACTACAGCGCTGCTCAATATTACGGAAGATATAAGGTCAGCCATGGAAAGTAGTAACCTAACGGTCATGGCATTACTAGATTTCAGCAATGCTTTCAATACTGTTGATTTTGATGTTTTGCTTGGTATTCTATGCTCTCTTAATATATCTCCATCGGTAATTGACTGGTTTCGTAGTTACCTGTTCGGTCGACGGCAACGTATTTGCATCGGTGAGATCATGTCTTCCTGGTGTAGTACTTCTGCTGGGGTACCACAGGGTGGCGTTTTATCTCCTTTACTTTTCGCAGTTTTTATTAACTCAATCTCCAACGAATTAACTTCTTCCTACCACCTTTATGCAGATGATCTTCAAATATATTCACGAGCTCCTCTTGGAAAGCTGGCTGAGGCTGTATTGGACATTAACCATGATCTGGCCCGTATATGCGACTGGAGCAAAAGGTATGGACTCATGGTGAACCCTGTGAAGACGCAGGTTATGGTGGTGGGTAGTTCTAGGATGGTCTCGAGGATTGACTGGACGACTCTTCCCCAAGTGTCTTTTGACAACTCAATAATTCCATTTAGTGAGAAAGTCAAAAACTTGGGGATATTCATCGACACGACTTTCTCTTGGACTGCCCAGCTACAGGAAGTCAGTCGCAGGTTATTTGCATCTGCTGGATCTTTGAGAAGACTACGTAATTTTCTGCCAACTGCCACTAAGATAACGCTTGCACAATCTCTCCTTCTACCCATCCTTGATTATGCTGATGCCAGCTATCTTGACCTCAATGAAGTACAACTGGATAAACTTGAGCGACTTCAAAACTTTTGTATTAGGTTCATATTTGGTTTGCGCAAATATGACCATGTTTCGGAATTTCGTGTTAAACTCAAGTGGTTGCCAATTCGCCTTCGCCGTAATGCTCATATTCTTTCCCTTTTGTATAAGGTGCTCTTTTTCCCTTCTTCTCCTCTTTACCTCAAAGAACGGTTCCAATTCCTTTGTGACTCCCACATAAAGGTTCTTAGATCATCAGACAACTTGAAACTAAAAATGCCAATGCATTCTACTACCTTCCTGGATAAGGCATTCAGTGTCCAGGCCGCTCGCCTATGGAATGCGTTGCCTGTGGCTATAAAACGTGCGCAAACACTGCCTGTGTTTAAAAGGCTTGTGAAGGAGCATTACTTGACACTGTGATCTTGTCTTCTTGTTACCACTTATTCCCTTGCCTGTATATATTTTATATGTATGTATATATGTATATATTTTTTATTATTTTTTAGTATTAAGTTCTTTTATGTGTTTTTTTATTTTTTTTATTACTTTTGTATTTGCACCAAGTGCAACCCCATTTTGTGTCCTGGCCATTTCTGTCTATACAGGGTTGCCTGGAAGAAATCGCCGAGTGCGATAAGGCCGCCGATTGTATGTTTTTTATTGCAAGTTTCACTTTCAATGTATTATGTCTTGGTGTACAATAAAGTATATAATAAATAAATATGATAAATGATAAATGATAAATGATAAATGATCTTTATTTTGCAAGTAGGTTTAAAAAACACTTTTACACGTCATTTTTTTTATGCTAGATGAGTCCGGTGTTTCCTAGCGGACTACCCTGAGAAGAAACACCGAAACAAACTCAGGGGTCAAAGTCTCTTTTAAAGTCCATACAGAAAATATGTATTGGTCAAATCACATAAGAACCATGCAGATTTGTCTGAGATGGTCTTTTGAAGAAAGATCCATACAAATTTGAGTAGACCTGTCCAGTCAGTGCAAGCATTTGTCAGTATTCGCAAAGCTCAACTCAGGACTACTAAGGAGCTCAACACGACCCGACGAACAATACCAAGGAAAGGACATTTGAGTAGGTCGTCAAATACTCAAATTGCCAGACATACGCTAAATTTACTAAAGAGACAGAAACAAAAAGAAAATACATATAGCATAATCCACATAGTCCTCATGTTCACAAAAATAATATATATAGTTTACAAATGTAAAATTTTAAAAAATAAACATTAATGTCAAATCGAGAGAAGATAATATTAATAAAAACAAAGAAAACGTTACAACAGTTAAAGTGAGTACTGGAGCAGGTCAATCCCAAGCCTTTACGTCCTCAATATAATCCTTTACACTATAAAAGGCTTTTTGGCAAAGTTTACGCTTAACAAAGGCTTTAAGTTTATTAAGGCTTAGTTGTTGGATATTACTAGGAAGTTTATTATAGAAGTGTATACATTGGCATCTAAATGAGCCCCCTATTTTTTTGAGCCTAGTAGCAGGAACTACATATTTATTTTTGTTTCTAGTATTAAAATTATGAACATCACTGTATTTTTTAAACATACATTTATTTTTATGTGCATACAAAATATTCTCGTAAATATACTGCGATGGGACAGTCATTATATTTATATCTTTAAATTTATCCCTGAGGGAGTATCTGGGACTTAATTTATAAATCGAACGAATAGCCCTTTTCTGTAAAACAAAAACTGTCTGGATGTCGGCGGCATTCCCCCATAGTAAAATACCGTACGACATGACGCTATGGAAATAGCCAAAGTAAACTAAACGGGCTGTGTCTACATCAGTTAAATTTCTGATTTGTCTAACAGCGTATGCTGCAGAGCTAAGTTTTTTACATAATTTGTCTAAATGTGGGCCCCATTGAAGCTTGGCATCTAGAGTTATGCCCAAGAACACTGTAGTATCTTCAGGACTCAACTCTTTACCTTTTATTAGTACACTAGTTTCTACTTGCCTAACATGAGGCATGGTAAACTTGATACATTTAGTTTTTTTTTCATTAAGATGAAGGTTATTTACATTAAACCAATGTACTATTTTGGAAAGAGATATATTTATGTCGTCAGTAACCGGCTGCTGACGTTTAAGTTTGAATAAAAGTGAAGTGTCGTCAGCAAACAATACAATATTATGATTATCTTCTATGAGGTAAGGTAGGTCATTTATATAAATAAGGAACAAAAATGGTCCAAGAATTGAGCCCTGGGGGACACCCATTCTTAATACAGATCCGGGAGATCTTTTTCCGTTTACATCAACTCTCTGAATCCTTTCACTCAGATATGACGTAAGAAGATCCAGGGAGGAGTTTCGGATTCCGTAATGGTGTAGTTTCCTGATTAATGTGTCATGGAGAACGCAATCGAAGGCTTTAGACAAATCACAAAAAATGCCTAGAGCATCGCATTTGTCTTCCCATGCATCATAAATGTGTCCTAAAAGTTCAACACCGGCATCGGTTGTTGAACGACCCCTTGTAAAACCAAACTGTTTATTATGCAATAATTTATGTCTATTAAAAAATCTTTGAAGTTGCTCTAAAATAAGTTTTTCAAATATTTTACTAAAAGTGGGTAGCACTGAAATAGGTCTATAATTTGTGGGGTCAGATGTACTACCCGTTTTGAACAATGGTATTATTTTACTATTCTTCATTAAGTCAGGAAACTCACCGCGATCGATACAATTATTGAAAATAAAAGCTAAAGAAGGAGCTACAATGTGGATTATAGACTTAACAACGTCCACAGAATTATCCCATAAATCTTTAGTCTTTTTTACATTCAAGGAGTTAAACGTTTTGACAATATCCACACAAGTCACATGTTCAAAATTAAAATCAGATTCGCAAACTTTAACGTTTTCTTTAAGCAGGGATTCTGCAGCAGACGGTGATGAGTTCAGAGATTTCGTTGTTGATATGGGAATCTCTGAAAAGAAATCCTCAAAAGCCGCTGCAACCTGCGAATCTGATGTGATCTCATTGCCATCAATTACAAGTCTATAGTCACTAGATGATTTTGTAGACCTTCCGGTTTCACTATTTATAACATTCCACGTAGTTTTAATTATATTAGTACTATTTTTAATTTTCGCACTCAAATAACGTGATTTCGCTACCGAACAAATTTTTTTAAATAATTTTGAATAATTTCGCACGTACAAATTAAATTCAGCAGTATTAACAACAATCTTTTCATCATACAATTCGTAAAGCCGAGTTCTGCTTTTATGAATACCAATGGTAGCCCATTCACTGAATGACACGTTACTATTAACCGAAATAGTCTTGGGTATAAAAGTAGAATTAAATTGATTACAATACATGTTAAAGAAACTTTCATATTGATGATTGAGGTCATTATGTGTTGACAAGTATGGTAAATTATTAATGAGTTTAGTTTTAAACGTTTCTATACGTCCAGCAGTTTTAGGATTAACAGTGATATTCTTTTTAGTAATTATTTTGTTTTGGATTTGAAAAGTAATTAATTGCCCGCAATGATCCGAGTCTAATAAATTTATAATTTCTTTGTGGCTTGGTACAACATCTGTATAAATATTATCTATGCATGTGGCACTAGTAGGAGTTATTCTTGTGGGCTCTAAAAATAAGTTAACAAGATTGTAGGACTTAAATAAAGTTATAATTTTTGTGCATAAACCTGAGTTTTCCAACAAATTAACATTAAAATCACCACAAGTGATTATGTACTTATTTGAATTACAAATCTTGTGAAACACTTCATCCATTACCTTTTCAAAGCAGTCATACAATCCAGAAGGGGGCTTGTACACACTTAGTATAATAAACTGCTCCAATTCAATACAGGCTATTTCAATTGACCGCTCAACAGATAGACACACAATATCCTTACGTTCTTTATATTTCAGGTTGTTATTTATTAAAATCAATGAACCACCACGTAAAGCATCAATTCTGTTAAATGAGCTACCAATCTGGTGATTACTAAAATTAAACATGAGCTGGTGGCTTTTAAGCCAATGTTCAGTTAAACAAAGAATATCAATATTATTACAATTAAGGAAAAGATCTACTTCTAAGTCTTTGTTCATTAAACCTTGAATATTTTGATGCACCAGATTGATGCTATTTGTAGAATTTAAAACTTTAATGGATTGATTTTTATTCATTAATATATTATGATTGCTAGAGATTGACTCTGTTGTCTTATGTTCTAATTTAAATAAATATTTGATGCCAAGTTATTGACAAGGTCAGCAGTCATGTGATTGCGTTGCTCAATAGGAGCAATTTGTTTAGCCAAGTTCTTGGCTGTAATAAAAAAATAATATGATAGCGACACAGCTATCTGTCTCATACATGATTTTGAAAGATAGTAATTATCTACAAGATATCTATCTTTTGTCAAATAAAAATGAGTGCCAACATAATTGTTGGTGTCAATTAAGTGAAATAAGCTATTATTAATTATCAAGTTGTGCAATGTAACATTAATCTTATATCTAATTAAGTTTTCTTCCTGTGGCAAACTTTGACTATAAGGGAATGTGAACATCACAATTTTTTTTACACTCAAGTTACTCAAAGTACCATAATATTGGAATAATTCTCCTTTGCTCACATGACCCCTATTGCCAATAAAAATTAAAAGTATAGTGTCCTGTTGAAATTTATATTTTATAATTTTTTTCATTATATCAAATAATGAACAGCCAGGCATACAGTTATTTATTATTGAGTGACCCGGATATTCATTTATTAAAAGGTGGCCTAAACCTTTACCAATTTCATCACAGAAAATAACAATTTCTTTATTGTTGTGTTGTTGTGACAAACAATCAGTAATTTCTACCGGCAAACTAACACTAGACTGGGTTAAAGAGGTATCACATATTGTCAATGAATGAACCGGCTCAGATGCAATAGATGTTGGTTCACAATGCTCACAATTGGTTTTTTGTGAGCTGACCAGCTCGTTCATCGCCAACACATATTCCCTCATCTGATTTTCTGAGGCTGTATATTTGATAGTCATTGAATTAAGTTTTTGTTGCAAGCGGTTTAATTCACTATGTAAGTCTTCAGTGTCAGCTTGGTATTTTCTAGTACTTTTTTCTAGATTTGAAGAGTACAAATCTAATTGTTCAAGAAGGTGTAACCTTTCCCTATTTAATTTAACATTTTTGATAAAAAATTTTTGTTTCTTTACCATTTTTTTAGTTTTAATTATATACTTGTTGATTTTGACATATTTTTTTAGTTTATTTTTACTAGGGACTACCCTCACTAATTTACAGCATTTGGAATCATCATCATTAGTTAAGTCTATAGTACAATTTGAGTTTATTTGTGTAACCATTGATGGAGCAATAGGCACCAACTCGCTGAACAGACTATGGTTCAACGAGGCCGTGATGTTAAGGTTAGTTGTCTCAAGGTCTGAAATTTGAGTCTTGGCCTCTTGCAGTTGTTGTTGCAACATATATTTCTGACTCAGAGCAAGCTCATACTCTGTGCTACACTGGTTGAACCCATCCACAACAAGCTGGAGCCTATCTCGGTCTCCAATGGCATCAGTTAGATTATTATGTATCTGAGCCATTTCATTTCTCAACTTCCTATTATTTTCGTGGGCTTCCAAGAGAACTTTCTCATTGTCATCTATTTCCTTGTTCAGTTGGTCACAGTACTCTCGCGACGCCTTAAGTTCGCTCAAAGCCAGACCGAGTTTGGACTCCTCCTGACGAGCATAGGCGCTACGAGTCATAGGCATGATTAAGTGTAAAGAAATGAAAAGAAAACAGAATAAGACAAGGTAGGTTGTGATAGAAGTTTAAGATAGTTAGTGAAAAGAAAATAAACTAGAAAGTTAAGTTCTGTCACCAACTAACTAAGGTTATGTTTACTTTTGTTCAAATGTATTGTTCACAACTAAACGAATAAACGAATGTAGATTATAAATGTAATTAAATTAAAAGTACGCAAACACTATAGTAGTAAATCAAATGTAAATTATTATACCTGATATCAAGATGACAATGAAAAAATTACTCGTACCGGTAACCTCCAACTGTCACAAAGTTTTGTTAAGTTTTTCACAACTTTTTTGCACTTTATAGCACGAATTTGACACTGAATACCTATATATACTGTATTTACTTTAAGAGTAAATAGAAATAGGCCTTAAAAACAAATTAAATCAATATTTAAAATTAAAATAATTAGGGACTAATTTGAATCAGCTGTTAGCTGTAGTGTTGCCACAGGAAAAAACCCGAGAAATAAAATAAATAAAACAATTATGAAATATTACTATGGTGAACTTGCGTTAAGACAATAGTGACTCATAATTGTTACCCAACTTAGCCACACCTTTTAACTAATTTGATCATAGCAATCGTCGTATCGTAAGTATACTGCTCCAACGAATATAGGAGCTTTCTTTTTTTATTGCATAATTCAATTCTGCTCATCATACCGCATATAATCATTTCAAAAAAATAATTATATGTAGGAAAAGTTATCAAATAATTAAGTTTGCTAAAAAACAACAATTTTAAATACCACGTTTTTTTTTAAAAAAAAAAACCTTCCAAAAAAAGGCCACGCTCAGTGTAGGGTTCCGTAGTTTCTCGTCCAACACAATAAGTGTTCCTACAAAAAAAGTTAGTTCAACTCTAACGTGTGCAACCACTCAAGCAGTCGTGTCGATGGAGAATTTAATATTCTATGATGTAGCAAAACGGGAGCGGGGTTCACGACAAGTGTGTGTGCGGCTCAATGTTACAACCATTTTTCATGGGAGCGTGCGGCTTTTGTTTTATGCAATTTCTGGCCATAATAATGAAATAATGTATGGACTGACCGTGGCGGCGGGCGGCTGCGCGGCCTGCAGCGCCGTGTAGAGCGTGTGCAGCGGGTCCGTGCGCGGCAGCGCGGCCACGAAGCGCGCCGCCACGCCCGCGCGCGCGCGCCGCCCCACGTGCGCGCCCAGCGTCAGCGCGTGCCCCCACAGCTTGTTGCGCACCGCCCACTCTGCGGGGGATAACACTCGTCACACGACCGCCACGAGTAAGCGTTGTCATAATCCTTCATTTAAAAACCAATCAAATCTGTATCTGGTTCGCTTACCGAGAGTCCCGTACAAACATATTTATGTAAGTCCTATTTTCGATTATCTGATATACAATTTCAGCTTGTTTGCTTTCAAAAAGTCGTGACAAACGGACAGCAAAGTTATCCTAAAAGGGTTTCCTTTTTGTCGACAGTAAGAAACCCTAAATATAATTCAAGTTGTTAACTTTTATTAAATATATTTTAAAGTAAATATCAAGTGTAATCGGAATAAAGATGAGATTTTGTGATGCGACATGCTAATCGAGTATAATCTGTGGACAGACGCGTGGCACGTACCGAGCGCGTCGGGGCGGTTGCCGTAGATGAGCAGCTCGCGCAGGCGCTCCAGCGCCGCCCGCTCGTCCAGCGGCGCCTGCTCGGGGGGCGACGGCTCTTGCTCTGTAACAAACACGATTCATTTATTAACTAATAGCGACCCGACTGACACATACCTTTCTCGTTTATCGCTTTTTCCATTAGTAAAAACTATATCAAAATCCATGTTAGCGGATAAATAAAAAAGAAAAAGCGACTTTTTCTATGTTGTTTTGATATCTCATACAATTCAAATAAGATTAGGATCGGCTTAGCGCCATGTCGTGACATCATACCTGTCGAAATTACCACTTAAACAGTTACGTTGTTCTTTTTTTTTTCGACATCGGTTATATTTGCCGTTCTATTTTTTTATAAAATACTGACTAAAAATGAAGGATTAAAGTTAAAGGTCACATTATATCCCAGCTACTGTTATTCGGTTGCATGGTTCGTGTCATGACTCAAGTCAAGTGTAGTCAAGTCCAGAGCACCACTCATGACTCGTGAGTGGTGCTCTGGACTTGACTACAACTGACAGAATACCGCGTTAGATATCTGACGCGGTATACATCGACAAACTTGCATAATGCGAACAGTTGTATATGAACTCACAGCGCACACGCAGACACACACCACGAGTGTACTTACTGAGTTGTTCAGACGTGGAGAGTTCGGGCTGGTCGGGCGACTCGCTGCGCGCCTCGTCGTCGCGCGCCTCCCGCCCCGACCGCGACCCCGACAGCGACGAGCCGCGCCGGCTCTCTGTACACACACATACACACAACGAGTGAGCAGAACTTCTATCTTTTTGATATAAAACATCCAAAGACCAGTATTTGCCGAGACGGCAAGCGGTAAGGCGCTGGCATAATATAGAAGGCCATCACATCAGCCAGATATCTCACGACGGAACACTTTATTTCAAATATGTCATACGGTTTTGGAATAATAACCCACTGAGAGATACTGAAAGTATTGTACATATTTTGATTGATGCTACTCTAATTTTCATAAGCAGGTGAGATAAGACGTCAGGTTGCTTCCCTATTGGGCAGGACTCTGACATACTCAGCCGCGAGGCCCTTGAACGCATCGTCAGTGACTTGCCCAGCACAGCTTCGAGATTGGACGGGCTTACTGCCCAGATCCAACACACATGGAAAGTTAGCGGAGCGGAGACATTGCTAATATAATGTGTATTGGTCAGGGACTGTTCCCTGATATCTGGAAAGTAGGCAGGTTGGTCGACTTGCTAACCCCTGGCCCAATTTGGGAAAGATACTGGAATACTTTATCATGTCGTGCACTCCTTGCTTATATCGCAATACCTCGAACTAACAACATGGTTTCTCGAGGTCATAAGGATAATGCGATTCTGGATCGGATTGCAGGCTCCTCAGAAAACTGTTTATGTAAGAAATTAATTTTCTTATTTGAACATCAGCTGAGCGCGTCAATAACCTGTAGGTATATAGTACGCAACGACCGACGAAGACCAGAATTAACTCGTGGCTTACTACTGGTTTTAATTGATATTATAGATTTTGCGAGTATCACCTTATCGCTTGCAAAATGAACAATCAAAATTTAATGTAAGGTTCAAAATCGCAATTTTTTTTTTTTTTTTGTAAAAAAAAGGGGCTTTCTTTTTTTTCCAATGTTGTGACTACTTATTTACCAATCAGAGAGAACCGATTACAGCATAACATATGACACTATGAATAGTAATTTAGCTAGGAAACTTTATCAATATGAATAAGTCACGTAAGTATATGAAAGTTGTATCTCACCGTTGTGTGTCTTGGCGGCGGGCGGCTTGTACTCGTACTCGCGCGTGTTCTTCATGAGCAGCTCCGCGATGTCGGAGCCCACCACCACCTGCAACACCACCGCACGCATCAGCCACTGCAGGCTCCACCAATAGGCAACCATTTAACCACACCTACCAGTGTGATGTTCTACGGGGGCGTACGGCCATGATGGACTTTAAAGTCCATGTCGGACTTTTAATTTTTATTTATTAGCAGCTTTGAAGCTTCATTACTACTTTTTTCTTGAAAACACTTAAAACCTAAATATTATTTAATACAGTAAAAAAAACATGCACGTGCATAATTGCAATTATGCCCAAAAAAGTAGCGTCGGTGGTGCGACGAGTACGGGGGAGCCCGAACTGCGTCTTGAGGATGATTGGCGAGAGAATTGATACTGTTCTGGTCAGTAGGTTCGCTGAACTCCATGTGTTGCGAGACCGGTGAACCTACTGTGCAAGGGTAGATGGTTTGGCAGACTATTTTATTACTAGTTTATTTACTAACATTAGTTATAAGTTAAATTCTTGTTACTAACAACTTTTATGGACTGTTTTATTTGAAATAAAATATTTTTATTTTATTTTATTAAATTTATAATGAATTTTGTTGATATTTGAAGTGAGGCCTCATAATGTTAAGTAAGGACAGGTCCAAGAGTTACCCCGTTCTGGCGCAGCATGAGCGCCAGCAGCTCCCACAGCAGCACGTAGCCCGTGACGTCACGCGCGCCCTCGCGCTCCGCGCTGCGCATGCGCACCGTGCAGTACTCGATCACGCTCTTCTTGTGCGTCACACCTGCAACGAAACGAGCTTTCTATGAAATTTCTCTACGGTAAATAAGTACTGAATTTTTACTTATTTTTAAGGTACTATACAAGAATTAATTAACAATCTCATATAGTAACTTTATTACCGTGTTACTTTTAAACCGTTAACTTTTTTAATGTATCTCCACTGTCTAAATACCCTTTGAGTAAAGACGTATTAAAAAGTTTTATTTCACCAAACAAGCTGATATAGACCTTATCGTCGTAGACATCCACAGGTGTCTTCAAGGCTAGAGTGAATAGGCTCTTAATAAACTAGTGCGCCTCACCATCAACGATTGCATCACTGCTTACCATCAAGTAGGATCGCAGTCAAGTACTAGTTTATTGCAATTTAAAAAAAAAATGACGCAAGGTTATTAAGACACTAGCGGCCCGGACTAAGTGTTTTGCCTCGTCGTTTATACCGCGTACATCGAGGGACTGGAACAATTTGCCGGCTGCAGTCCTTCCGTCCGATTATAATTTAGGTGTCTTCAAGGCTAGAGTGAATAGGTTCTTAATAAAGTAGTGCGCCTTACCATCAACGATTGCATCACTGCTTACCATCAGGTGGGATCGCAGTCAAGCACTAGTTTATTGCAATTCAAAAAACAAAATGCTGCAAGGTTACCTTTGACGAGCGGTCCGGGGAAGGCGGCCAGCTCGGCGGCGTGCGGCAGGTGCTGCAGCGCGTGCGCCAGCGACAGCACGTGCACGGTGGCCGGCACGCCGTCCACCGGGTACGCGGCGCGCACCACCACCACGTCGCGGCACGACACGCTGCCCTGCAAAATCAAAATCAAAATGGTTTTTATTTCATACTAGCAGACCCGGCGAACTTCGTACCGCCTTAGCGTAACTTTGATGCACTACTTTTTTTTTCTTTTTTTTTCCGTAAGAACCTTGTACAGAGTATTTAGAAAACTACAAAAAAAAATCAGCCAAATCGGTCAAGCCGTTTTCATGTTATGTCGTGACAACGGAAAATAGGTTTCATTTTATATATATATAGATAGGCCTACAAGGGCACTTATAAAACGTCAGAAGCTAGTGCACGGTTCCAAATTGGTCGTTTCCTATGGAGAAGAACCGGCAAGAAACTCCATGGTTACTCTTTTAAAAAAAATGGTTTCTTACAATATTTCGTTATTACAGTATTTATATCATTATGTAAGAACAATGTAATGCTGCAATCATACATATCACCTATCACTCTACTTTCTAAATAAGATGTGACTTCACTGTGAACACCGAGTGCTAAATGTCGTTTATCTCATTAAAAACCGAGCTAGTGTGTGTTCATTCGTTTGTCAAATGATCTAAGGCCCCTCACCCACGACGAAGATTTGTAGCGGTCCTAACGCTCGCTTACGAAACGTGCAACAACATCGCTCTACATAAAGTCGCAGTGAGCGAGGGGCCTAAGGGAAAGTACATGATCACACAAAAAATGCACTTACAAATAAAAGCTAGATACTCGTAGTTCCACAGAATGCATTACTGTAGTGTATTCGCGATAAGCAATAGTAAAGTCAGTGCTGCTGCAAATTATTTAATCATTTAGGATGTGTTATTTACAATTCAACTATTATAAAATTACAGCAAACTTAATTACGCAGAATTAAAAAATATTAATAAAAATACGTGTGACACTCGGGGACTGCCGCGGTAAAGCTATTGCATAGCATTCTGTATCAACTTGCATGCATGCAATTATAATTATTTATTTTTTGCACTTTGTTCATTCATATTCAAAACACTTTATACACAAATTTTACAAGTACAGCCGTTCACTGTTGTAGATAAATACTTATACACCTATATACTTTCTCACAAACACCTGATTATGTATTCGTCCGATTTCGGAGCAGCTCGTCTCGATTCGGGCGAGTTCCGTAAAGTCGTACAATACGTCTAGAGTTGGATTACGTTAAGTCTGTGCGTGGCTGGGAGCGTGCTTAATGTTGCCAGTGTAATTAATCTACTTTCCCTCATATAATAAAAAAAATACAAAGTAAACAAAGCACAAGAAATACGTTTTGAAATCAATAATGGGAAATACGATTAATTTCATTACATATTATTACATTTTAGTTTGTTCTTCAGGTTTTCTAAAATTCTAGATGACGATTAGTTAACGATGTAGCGATTTTAAAGAAATGTAAATTTAATAGTATTTTTAGATAAAGAAACATGTCAAGATTGTTTACATTCTTTTCAGCTAGTATTTAAACAAATCAACTGTATTTGCTTTCATTTGCACAGGTAATTACGTAATTACGGACGTCTACTTCCTGTGAGAAACCTACCTGCCGAATTTTAAGTTGTAGGTGTTATAGTTTCTGAGATATAGTGATTAATCAGTGAGTGGTATTTCGCTTTTACATATTAGTAGCTTTTGCCCGCGGCTTCGCTTCCGGTATCAGAAAAATGTGATAAATGAAGACCGTCCCCTTGACCGATTTTGTGCAAACTTCACATGAACCATCTACAAAATAGTCCGAACAAAGCCTAAACATTTGGACGTTTTTAAAGTTGCATTGATCTTTATATATATACATATTGATATAGATCCAAATCTATATAACTACTACTTTAATGAAAGTAAACAAATAGATTGAATTATTGTTTAATTATTATAAAAAAGTCATGAGAACTTAGAAAATTAAGTACTTTATTTAATATATAATAGCTTGTTATAATAGTCACTTGATTAAGATTCAAATACACAGTAGCAGTCCATTTTCAACAAACTCTAATAGCACGTTATAATAATCACTTGTTAAGAATCAAATACATGGTAGCAGTCCATTTTCAACCAACTCTGTTTTTCTGTCAGGAACCACTCGGGTACGAATATTCAGGGAAATTTGTTGTTCTGGTCACCCGAAAAAAATATTTGACAAATGGTCCACCTTTGGAAAATCATATCGTAGGCCCGATATTTTCTGATTCCTCTTAACAAGCACGTTTGAATTTCAAGATAATATCTTTACCAACACTTTTAACCACTTTCGGTATAATGATGACGATTATTTATTTTAGAAAACGATTAAAAACACAGAACACAACACGTTCTCCTGACACCTGACATAAATGTCAAGATGACGGCAAATGATTAGTTTCCTTTTTTCGGCGCGCGCAGACTAAACCCGGCCGCACACCAGGCATACAATTGTTTCTCCACAATTGTAGCGCCACATTTGAAACGCGACACAAAAAACGAACCGGTTCGATCTTGAATTATTGTAGCGCGGATGACGTCTCGCCACAAAGTGCGCCCGCTACAAATGTTTCCTCGGTGTGCGGGCTCACGTAGGAATATATGGGGGCGATAAATGTGTCGCGTTTCAAATGTGGCGCTACAATTGTGGAGAAACAATTGTATGCCTGGTGTGCGGCCGGGTTTAAAGATATTCTACTATATTCGCACGACACACAGCGCCGTGTCGAAGACTGCCGAACTGACACGACGTTAGACGATGCACGGCCTTCAAGCCACACCTCCGTGCCCGTCGGAGTGGGGAGCGTGAGGTTTTTTCGTTACGGAATTTCTGGATTTAGTCCCCGCGCTCAAGGCCTGCGATAAAAGCTATGCATAGCTTAATAAGTAATTATTTTAAAATTTCATCAGAATAATCTAAATTTTCATTAATAATAAAATAAAGCAGTTCCGCAACTTCTATAACATTGTCTAACATGTTCTTTTTGTTCATTAAACAGGTAGTTTGTTTGAGTCTCATGTTGCTATAATTGTTTCCAAAGTTGAGGTGAGGAGAGGTGTTCATTTTTACTTCAACTGAACATTCAGGTTTCTAATTGACTACGATCTGATTGGTCAAGGGGCATGGCTTAGTTGAGTGACAACGATGACGTGACTATTTCCTCAACCCGAATACACTAGTGTAATATTATTAGCTGTCAGCTTATAGGGTAAGAGATAAGTTTACCTTGATGTGCGCCGTGGAGTAGCGGAAGGGCGTCATGCGCTCGGAGCGCACCGTGGACTCCTCCAGGTGCAGGTTCAGCGACATGTCCGTGGTCAGCTCCCTGTGCACACACAGCGTCAGAACCGTCCACCAGCGACACAGTAGCCCAACATTACCCACTCTATAATACTTCAATATTATCTACTTCTACCCACACTATACCATGTGTAAAGCGACTATTGTGCAATGCAAAAACAATCTCAATGCAAACTGAATATGCGAAAGCTTTTGTGAAACTTATGAACAATGTCTTATGAGCAAAATGTGCAGACGGTGAGATAATTGTGAGATCTGAAACGTAATTAGGAAAATCAGATACCCTTTCTAATTAGCTCACATCTATTGAGTTTACAAACCAAATAGTTTCTAGTAATAGAGAATATGCATGAAAGAATCATTAACTAGTTTATAAATATAGTGAAAATAACATCAAAATAGGTAGGAAGGCCAATGATATATAACAATTTTAAACAGGTTTATAAATTCACTGCATATTTGTTTACCAAAGCTAAAAAGTATATAGCATTGTAAATAAAAAACAATATTTCCTATTATGTTTCGGATTACGTTCATAAAATAAATTCTTATTTACATTTTTCAATTCAATAGTAATATTAGTTTAATAATATAAATGTGGATACAAATTCATAGAGATACAAACATTTACCAGCTAAAGCTTTACGAAATTTAAAAGAATACTGGTCAATGTGATTTCGGCAATCCATATTAATTTACAGTACTTATCGCAACGAGTTTTTTTTTTATTTTTCAGCAAATACTACATACCTCAGGCAAGATAACAAGGATGCTCGTACTTGTACGTGTGTGGGTAGTGGGCAGGAATGTAAGTGTGTACCTGTCGGAGAGGTCGGTGCGCAGCGACGGCGCGTCGCGCAGCTCGGCGCCGGCGTCGGCGCGGTACGCGAAGTACCTGCGCACGCACGCTCGCTCACCGCGCGGCCCACGGACTACATCTCTCAACTACACGACACCGCTCCCCACACGTTTACGAACTACTCTTCATTATTCGACCAAGACTCTCCTGGCCGACTCAAAAAATTAATTTGTTTTCAGATCGATTCATTAACAGCATGAAATGGCTGTCCATGACTAACAACCACGCTGTTGCAATACTGTCGCAGAACGTCTGCGTAGGACTCGACAATAGATCGGTTGAATCGTTTTCTAATGGATGGTAATTCACGGTCAAGCGGGCACAAGGCCTCACAGCGCCGTCCACTTGTGCAGTAAGCCTTCATCGAGTAAGACGGCCGTGTCATTTCCAATCAGCAGACGCAAACGCAATGTACCGACAACTAATTTAAACATGATTCGCTGCGGTTTGTACTTGCGAAGCGCGCCCTCTTTACTACGAGCTGGTGTTAGTAATAATGAGTGAGAGATGTTATTCCGACGGATTCCGTTATTATAATAAAAAGGAAAATGTAAGGCTGAATGAACAGAGAGATCACTTGCAATTTCCTTTTTATCATAAATTTATAATAACAATATGTAGAATACAAAATAGTTTGTTTATGGATACATAGGTATGTCCTTTACAAATTATTGTTGCATAAATGCAGTGAAGTGAGTTCGAAAACTTGATTAAAATAATGTGATGCTATGCGTGTTAGAATGAACGGCAACCTGAAGCTGCCTGATGTGATACCTCAAGGCATATTTTCCTGTGTAAACAATGAAGCCCCGTGTTTCTGTAAGCCCGTGCATTCGGCTCTTTTTTACAGCCAGTTGTGTATATTTCTGTACAAGGCACATCTCACATTTAACGAGCCAAATACGTGTAAGCTGAGACAACATTTTTTTTTTTATTAATAAATTATAAAGATACAACAGCAAAAAGAAGAGAGAAAAAAAAAAACAAAATATTTAAATAACAGCTTCATTCAGGAGCAAAAATAAAATGTATGTGTCCCAGGATGTTGACCTCAGCTTACGCGCGCTACTTAGACGAGTAAGACGTCGTCAGCGCCCCCTACTGGCGAGTGCGTGGATGGCATGACTCACGTGTCGTTTCCCTTGAGCCCGGTGGTGCTGGAGCGGCCGGAGTGCACGCTGCCTCGCTCTTCGCGCCGCCCCTCGTACGGCAAGCTGCCGAAATCTGAAGACAATATTTTTTTTTTACGATTTTCATATGTTCGAGTGAAGTTGGGAAGCATTCACTAATTTTGTTTGTAAAAAAAGGTCAACTGCGAGCGCACTTGTTGCCGTTATGTAGTCACAGCAAATCAACCAAAATTTATTTTTTATTTCTAGCCCATACTATTCCACTACCTAGGCAAAGACCACCCTCTATTCCTTTCAGTATTCTCGGTCTAGAGTCAATCGTATTTGACTTAAAAAAATTACAAACATCCTAGCGAATGTTCGAAAGCGTGCGATTTGTGCCTTTGTGTAGTATATGATTCTTGAAAAATGTGTGATTGTTGTTTGTTTGCGGTGGGATTGTTACCGATGTGTGTGACTGTTGCTGATGTGCAATATATGATTGTTGCTGATATGTAATGTATCATTGTGGTTGATGTGTGACGTGCGGCTGACCTGGCTGGTAGTCGAGCGGCACGGGCGGCGCGTGGCCCGCCATGAGCTGCTTGTACACCTGCATGTAGGCGGCGGGGTTGGTGAGCCGCAGCTGCTCGTAGTACTGGTACTGCTGCCGCTGCACCAGGTACGGGTCCGTGTAGCCGCCGCTAGTGCCATACTCTGGAATCGACACAATTATCTTATTGTAAATGAGATAGCTAACATGTCAACTGCATCGGGCTGCTTAACAACAAGTTGTTCGTTTGAATTGCCGACATGCGTGGATTGCACGATGCACGCGCGGATCATTCGCGAGCTTATCATATTGAAGCTGACTCACATTATAAAAGCTGACAACAGAAGAAAAAAACCATTAAGCAATTCCTTATACCTACTTAAGTATTGTAAGTTAATGGTCTTTATATTAATATTTGTTAATAGAAATCGTATCGACACACGGCTGAAAAAAAATTTTTGAATAACAGTAAGTAAGTAATCATCAGCCTACGGTTAATATAATGATGCGAGCCCGTCTGCAAACTATTACAGGAGCACACGAACCGTTTCGATTAGATTCGGTCACATGCGCACGTGCGCGGTACACCCTCATTTGCATAATAACTGCATATTTCGTAAACTACATTACAAGTTTCTTGACTTCGTTTTATTATGTTGATCGCGGATAATGCCAACTTTATAGACAAAATCAACTGGTGGCTGCACCGAGTACTCTCCTGCCCGTGTCTCCTGAGTGTCGGCCGAGCCTGTTTGTAATATTTCGTAAGATCCTATTCAGTTTAGTCGTATTTCCTAAAGGAAATAACGCCGTGCACATGACGTTTCGACACGCACACTTAATAAACTCAACGAAGCAATCGTCTTTAAGTAATAAACGCTCTACAGTAAACCTAACTGTCAAATAAGAGTGAGCAAAATCATCCTCCAATTATCTTCCAACACAATACAAAACAAAGAACCTGATCATTACGATTGTGAGTCTATTGTCTCGTCATTTGTTTGCAGCAAATGTAAACAAGCTCTTACTGCGAAACATTCACGAACTATCTAATAACGGGAGGAACTGTCTGACTGACATATCAGCGCACAGCTGACTACAAGGACTAAAAGCGAATTAGGGATTTACTTTAACGCAAGCGAAGTCACTGGCAGAAGTAATTTCCACGCAGTTCCAGGACTTTCGTGTTCTACATCTACAGAGATCGTTACTGCGCGAAGATGAATGCCGGAAGCTGATGATTTTACTTACAAAAACGTTTAGGGACTTGGAATGTCATTGTGATGCATCCTGCTACCAACCAACGAGATAGCCTACCGTGCGATCGAAACAAAATGGTATTACATTAGTTGGCAGACTGACATAGAAGCAGTGTGTTTAAGGCCCTGCAGAGCTGGGCCGTGAACATCTCTAGATTGGTTGTTGCGGCCGCGGCAGCTCACAGAAGCTCTTTCCTTCAGTTTACCGCTACATTGTCATCTAGAAATTGTTATTCAAACTGATTTTGTAACCGATACTATCAGACGGTGAATTAGTGACACGTTGTATTCTTGACCGACAACCACGAAGTAAAAAGGGTTAAAATTTTAATTAATCTAAAAATATATTAGTCCAGTTCTGACTTCTCGCTAGCTATTTAAGTTTCACTATTGCTTGTAGTTTAGGATTTAGAAGAGTGTCCATGGAGTTGCTTGCACATTCTTCTCCATTGAGACCTACTTTTTGGAATGTGCAATTAGCGTCATTTTTTTTCCTGACAGACCGACTTTATGACATTTCAAAAGTGCCTGTAAAGGTTTATTTGAAATAAATGATTTGAATTTGAATTTGAGAAATATTCACCCACTCTGAGCACTCGCCCTGTAACTGGAAAATAGTCTGAAGCAGCTCCAGGGCGCTGCTAAGAGCTACTCGTGGAGACGGAGCGAACACTTACCGTCGTAGAAAGGCTCGGCGGTGCGGCGCGCGCGGCGGTGCGGGTCGGGCCGGCGCCGCGACTCGCCCAGGTCGTCGTCGGTGACGGTGGCCTCGCGCGAGTCCGGTCGCGACGGCGACGAGAACTCGCCTGCTGACACCACACACGGACTATGAACCTCATGCTTCTATTACTAATGCATGTCAAGCTTTGCTTTCCTAAAAAACCAGTTGGTTATAATGGCCGCTACTTAAAAACAATTACAGGACGTAAATATATGAGGGCCCCGCTTTTTAGAACACCTTAGCTTTAGAAAGTTTTCAGTAACTCGGATGAGTCTGTATGGGTTCAGTGGTGGTGCTGAGTGTTCGCCCTAGCACAACATCGTCTCATCGTGTACTACTATTACCTCGTAAAGACAACTCCCTCGTCATTGCCAACGTGATAGTTTCAAGCTTTGAGCTATTCTAGTACTATTTCCTATTTATACAGGACAACTTCGCCGTGCTACTTTCATTTATGACGTATCGTCTTGTGAAGAATTTTTAAGGTTTATGAAAATAGCAATAAATAAAACAGTTTTTGTACATTGTATCCTCTATGGGATAAAGAGATGAAATCTACGAAAGTGTAAATAACATGTAAACAGGTGCGATACCGATTTCAGCTCGTAGACGGGAGATTGACAAGAGATAAGCCAGTATCGACACACGATGCGCATACCACAGATAGCCAGATCAATCTATGTGTGTTATACAGATAAGCCACAGCATAACAGTTTATTATGGATCACACAAATCTTAGTGAATAATACCGCATGGACTCTGTTAAATGTGTGTGCAGCACAGTTTCGCAACGTCGTATCGACGTCGAAGCGTGGCCGTCGTATTGTTTGAATATTCATGAGCGACCGCAGCAATGATCACATTATTTTGAAACATTCACGAAATGTTTATGTTAAAAACTCATGTTGCTAATTAGTAACTAATCAGTTTGATAGCATGTCGATAAGGCGAGCGCGAGCGCCGCAGTGCTCGTCACAATCATGACTACAACTTGCTCGTAGCGAACCGAACTCATCAATGTGGAGCATTCCGGAAATGAACTTGTCGTTATTTTGCCATCGACAACTATCAGGTTAAAGGCAGTCGATACTCGAATACGTTGTTTAGCTATTTACATACAAGAGCAAACGAACTTGAGTGTAATGACATTGTAGTAATGACATGTATGAAGCGATCAACACGTGTTAGAAATACAGCTCCATCAAACATGTGGCATGCATGTAACGCACGCGCCCGACGTTAAAATAACTTTACTTGTCGCTTTTTAGCACTTCAAGTATATCGCAGCAAAGCTAGTTCGAGTCAGTTTAACGTGGAGGCGCGCGCTGTGCGACGGCAGTCACCGCATGACACGGAAAGTAGCGGGCTTGGTACCTTGTTGCATACAACTATCATTAGTTTTTGCATCGCTCGAGAATGTCACAACTGCAAAATAAATATAATACTGTCAGTCAGTTAGTCGAACATAAATTAAGGCGATTCATAAATGTGATGAAGCTGTAGGTCCCTAAACTGTACCTATAGGATATAAACAGGGCGCAAGCTTTGTGTTCATAACATGTTATTAAGATATCACAAGAAAAGCAACAGAATTCATAATACAAGGGATTGTCAAACAAATTTAAATGGATGTATAAATCTTAATAAGGGACTATAGAACAAAACCCCTACTGCATATAAACTCTTAGTCGTCGGTGGACAAAGAAAAATAAATCTATAAAATAAATAGTATGCAATTTTTAACGAGATCTTTGTTTGTTTGAGAGAATGTGTGCGAGGGGGTGAGATGGCTGCACTGACCTCTGCGGGGGTCGTCCTTGTCGCGCTGCGTGCGCAGGTTGCCGTACTTGCGGCTGGGGTCGATGTCGCGGTAGGCGCGCTCGTAGCGTTCGCGCGGCCGCTCGCCGCGCCGCCGTTCGCGCCGCTCGCGCTCGTCGTCGTATCGTCGCTCGCGCTCTATCGTGTGGTAGCGCTTGCTGCGGTCTCGTTCCTCGCCGTATCGCCGCTCCTTATCCTCTGGACGGGGCGGTTTCGACGATGTGTAGGAACCTTCTCGGTGGCGCCTAACAGTAAAAATATGATTAGAGCAGTAAATAAAGAAAGCATGAAAGTGTAAGGTGAAGCAACGGACCTTCGATCTCTCTCCCTGTCGCTGTAGTAGTCGGTGTCTTCGGTCTCGTAGCGGTGGCTGCGGTTGGCGCGGCGGTGGCGGCGCGCGTCGGGGCTGTCGTCGCGCTCGCGCCGGTCGCGCGCGTAGCCGTCGCGCTCCCGCTCGCGGTCTCGCCGGTCCTTGTCAGTCCGCCGGTCTTCCCTCACGGATCTCCTGTCGGGCTCGTACTTCCGGTCCCCACGGGAATATCTGCCATCTTTCTCTCGTTCTCTATCACGTTTTTGCTCTCTGTCTCTGGTTGATTTGTGCTTGTCCCTATCTCTTCGCGGCGACGACTTGAATGCTCTATCTCTTTCAGAATCCTCTCCTGAAGTGTTAACTCTATTTAGAGATTGACGTCTCGAGCTAGTCACCGGGTGGTCTATAGAATCTGATAAATCGGTCTTTCTGTCTGTGCCCATGTCTGTGAGAGTCATGTCGGCGCCATCCAACACCTTCGATATGATGCTCAAGTCCTGCAGGTTCTCACCCTCCATGGTGACTTCTCTCTGCTGCTCATCGGGCGGCGCGGTGAAATCCGGAGAGGCGTCGTTACTGGACTCCCGCGCACCAATTACATTCCTCGGTGGGTTTCTAGTGCTCTGTTCAGTGTAATCAGAACCATCTACGTTCTGCTCTCTAACGTCAGGTGGACCAGCGTCAGTCGGTATAGAGAAGTCGTGATCCAGTCCAGTCACAATACGGTGTTCATTAGCCCCTGCATAGTTCGAGCCCGCATACTGAGGGTACTCGTCGTTACTGGGTTCCCCTGGTACCATTCTGTCGAGGCCTATCGGTCTCCTCTCGGTGACTCTGCTAGTGGGTGGCTGAGTATAATTGTCCGGGGTCTGTTGACCGTCGGCCTGGCGGTATGGTCGTGCACCACTATCGGTAGGTTGTCCGTCGATATGGCGATCCAGATAATTTTCTCCTGCCTGATTGTAAGCATTTTCAGCTTCAGTCTGTTGTCCTGGTACCATTCTAGCCAAACCTGGTGGAGGTTCATCTCCTGAAATGTTCAAATTCTGATTATATTCAGACTCTTGCTGGCCGACTACCATCCGCCGCAAGCCTGGAGGTGGTGCCCCTCTGCTAAAATCTGTATTTTCCCCATAGCCACTGCTTGACAAATGTGCAGTTTGTAGATATTCATTTCTATCATTCCTTGGTGCTACTTCCATATTATCTGGCACTTGTTGTGAGACTGGCATCGGCCTGAATGCTGAGACTTGAGGCTGGTCAGGCCGTTCAGAATTATCTGGTGTAGTTTCCAGGTTTGCCTCAAATCCTAGTGGCAGTCTGTTATGCTGAGACACCTTACTGACCACTGCAGGTGAAGTTAGGTTTGTGCTAGACATTGGAGGGGGAAATGCTTGTACAGTTGTGGCACTTGTTGAAACCTTAGCAATCGTTTTGTGAGAAAATGGTCCTGCATTCATTTTGAATGGATTCTGGTTAGAAGTTGGTGGCGGGAAATTCGGGGGTAGCATAGCTATAGAAGAGGGAGGAGCAGATACTACAGCAGATGAAGAAGTAGGAGGCAAGGAGACAGATGAAACTGGAGGAGGAGGTGGCATGCTCGAAGCAATAGATGGAGGCATCACACTAGATGGAGCAGGAGCTGGGAAGTTAGGTGGAGACCCAGCAGAAGGTGGTTGTGTTGCTTGAACATGTTCTTGACTGCTCCTAGGGTCTACATCATGACCCAGGTGTGATGTCTCTGTAGATGGGTTCTCATGATTGTTCAAATTCATTTCTTGTAACGAACTAGACAGCTCATCATGGCTTTCTTGCCTGCTGTCACTGTGATCATGGTCAGCTACAGTTGGTTCATCCGAAGGCCTTGACCATTCACTATTTTGAGGGTAACCTTCATCTAATCCAACTTGAGAATAATTAAAGTTAGAATTGTCTGTATTTAATCCTGGACTACTTTTGCTAGAGTTCCTAGACTGATTCTCACTTCTATAAGTTCCTTCAGACTGGGTATGAGGACCATCACTAGATTCTTGTGACATTTGTGATTCAATAGACCACTGAGGTGTTAGATTGTCTAAATGGAAGCGTTTACCTAAGGCTAGATTGGGCAGTCGTTCCTTAACCACCTCTCTATCATTTAAAGTACGGACTTCTTCTGCTTGCTGTGCAGACATGCTGTGAGCACTCACCGGCGCACCAGCCTCAGGCACTATGCTATTGTCTACAGCAGAGCTTGAGACAGGTAGAGTGGGTGGTGCTTTATTTTCCTTGTTGTGAGGCACAGTGGCAGGTTCTTTAGATTCTTTCTTGTCATCCATGGACCAGTTCCAACTATCAGTTGAAGCAAAACTTTCTTCTATTACGTTAGCATTATTAAAAACTTGTTGCTGAGGTGGGGCAGGCTGCTGGACGGCATTCTGGGAAGCCTTTTGAGCTTGTTTAGCTGATTCCTCCCAGCCCCAGTCCCAGTTGTCCTCCCAGCTGTCTGCATTGACTTTATTTTGTTGGAAATTCTGTTGTGGTGCTCCTTGGTTTGGATAATAACTTTGTTGGTAACTTTGTTGTGGGGTACTATTAAAGCCTTGGCTTGTATAGTTCTGGTTGAACTGATTTGGGTTAGACTGCTGATAGAACTGGTTAGCATTGGCAGCATAGTCTTGTTGCTGGTACACTTGGCCATACTGCTGGTTGTACTGCGGCTGCTGCTGCGGAGGCATCTGCCAAAACTGTTGTGCTTGAACATTCCCTGTTGTACCTCCTTGATAATTTGGGTACATGTTCTGTTGAGTCCCAAATGGCTGCAATGACATGAATTATACTTTTGATGACTATTCTGGTACTTTATTTTTTGTTCCTTATGCTACATAATTGGTTAAAATATTGATTAATGCCACACAACACAATGGGCAACTAATTATGCTAATTAGTGATATTTATATTGATACTATAGCACACTAATTCCAATAAGAATAAGTAAATTAAGTGAATGCAGTTCAAATGAATAGTCAAGTGAATGTTTATGTCAATCATATGACGAGCGGTGCACGTCGGTGCGGTTGGTCCACGTCATTGTTTACGTCTGGCAGATATAACCTGCTCGCTCACCTGTGCCTGGGTTGCGGCGTAGCCCTGCTGCTCGGGGCCCGGCGGCGCAGCGCCGCCCTGCGCCCGCTTCATCCAAGACATGTCGCGCGCTACCACCGCTTACATAACATTCGCGAGGGTTCCGCTCACATATGCTAGGCTGCGACCGACAGCCCCGTCACTATCATGGAATAGAATGGAACGATACAAGAAACACTTTCACTATCGCACCAGATCTTGTCACTACCCTAAAATTATAATACTATTGCGACTTGTACATGGGCCAAAATGAGATTGTTGTATAGGAGTAACTGCGTCTAATATAGAATTTATTTTATAAATATTTTATAAAGAATTTGTTGACAGCAGCCCATCGATCGAAGGTGCCCTGTTGGCAGTGTCGCCATTCTAATTTCCCAATACATGCCCGGAATTTTGAAAACTAAAAAAAATACTCTTATTAATGGCAAAAAAATATACCTTGCCTAAATATCGAGTTATGGAAATATTTTCTTTATATTTACACCGAAAATAATCAAATATATAAATGTTTTAAGAAATTGATAAATATTTTTTAGAATAATTTTCCTCTAGCTTGTCAATGGTTCGATACATGTATTTTTTCGATGACAGGATCAACAGTGTGTCAATGTCAATTTTGTCACACGGTGAAATAAACAATTACAAAGCCAAATTGCAGGCAAAATTCAAATCAAGGCGCTTTTCATTCAAATAATTTGACCAAAAAAAATAGTTTATTTACATGAAATGGCAAAACGAACAAACCCATTCATCGAAGATTTTGTACCACAAAGCAAAGTCCATGTAGGGATGAAACAGTTTAACAATAATGAGGACCGACTGAAGAAAGTTTACGGTAAACACCTTACCTACTGCAGTTCTACATCATTCCTACATTTTTTCTAAATGGCTTCACAAAATTTCTTCTTAAATACTATATCACAAGATAACCACTTTACTGTGTGGTGTTAGTGATTTATAACCGCAGTTATACTTTGTTTACTGTCTTGTCTTCTTCCTCAGAGAAGACCTTGCTTCTGCTATTTAAAGGTGCGAAGAAATGCGCTGCGCCAGAAATTACATCCGAAGAAAATGTTTTGAGTGCAACAGATAAACGAGACAAAATGAAACAACTGTTTATTGGCAAAGATGGAACACTTTTACATTCTGGTAACATGGTAAGTAAACAATTATAATACATTTATCTTTGTAGTAACAATGGCAATGGACGCACTCTGTCTATGGCTAAAGAGAACTGAAGCAAACCTGTATTACTTCTAATGACTGCAAGAAGGTATGAAAAGGTCCAGCTTCACAGCTGGTGCTTTTATCAAGGTGTTCATGGGCTTGATGATGTAGATTTCGCAATGTCAGTGGTAACGCTATGTTTTGACAACTTTTTCAATGAAACTGAAGGTTATTTCTCTGCATTTATGGACATTTATTTTGATGAATAACTAATAACAAATATGAGGGAAAGGATGGGTAAAATGTATCAAGATTACTATTGTCTGGATGAGTCTACCCAGGTTAACTCTGGATGATATCACCTGGCTACTGGCTACATGGACATAATCAATTATCTTGACAAGTTTGTTAACATGTGGACTCAGGCACCATTGTGCGTTGTCATAAATAACAATAAAGTTTGCTGCATTATATGCTGTCTCTATTGCAGGTAGACCGTAAGTTGGGTGTGAAGCAGTGCTCCTGTGGTAGTGTTGTTGAATCCCAGTGTGCCTACTGTGACATGAACTTGTGTGGTGGCTGCCAGCATGTGTGTGTCCGCTGTGAGCGGTCACACTGCCTATGTTGCATTATGATTGGGTGAGTATTAAATATTTATCCCTGCACCCCTTTCTGTAGGGTAAAACATAATATAATTACAAACTGCTGGTTTTAACCACAGTCTAGTCAGTCTATTTACCTTTTACAAACAATACTATTTTATTCCTACTTTTATGAGTATATGATAAATTAAATCATACCTTCACAATTTACTTAAATTGCCATTAGCTGATATCCTATACTACTGTGTTCCATACTAGTCCTACTCTTAGTTCCCATTAGTAAATTATGAGATGGTGATACTGGTAATGTTGCCTTACATGTCATAAAAATTGGAGAGGGTAGGAAACAAGTGATGTACACATAAGTATTGTGTTCTATAGCTATTTTATTTTTATTTTCAGGGTGGAAGGCTCAGAAGTATGTGTGTCTTGTTATAGTTAAATAGTTTATATTAAATAGATAAGTGGAACTAGTATTTAAAGATATGCATTATTAAGTAAATAAATAAGTTCAAAAAGGCTGTAATTCAATATGTATAGGTTTGAAGAAAATAAAACACAATATTCAACAATGTAGTTTATGTGTACAATTTAACAACAATAACAAAACAAACTTTATGCTCCAACTTAAAGATTTAATTTCAACCTAAAATAAAATCGCTAATCGGACCTTAATTTACGAGCTTACGTTACGAAAATATTTGAAAGTTACAAAATTATTTTTAACAAGTTTTCAATGAAAAAATTTTTTTTCATAACAAGCTTTTATAGCGGTGGTCTATACTTATATAAATAAAACTCGTCAAGACGATTCACACGAGCCCAAACTCGACGTGGTTGTGCCGTTTAATTACAGAGTTCCTATGGCTACCTCGCGATTCCATCATCAGATCAGCTCCATGTCATCATAATATTGCATTGTCATCCGAACTAAACGTGTATACCAAATTTCAGCTCAATCGGAAACCGGGAAGTGCATCAAATTTAAGTTACAAGATTTGATTACAGAACGACAGACAACGGGACAGGTGAAACTAAATAAAAGCTTATAAAAAGGGCCTCGCAATAACGAAAATTTTGAATAGTTATTGTTTAAAATAACTATCATCATTACATAGTATAAAACAAAGTTGCTTATTCCTATGTATGCTTTGATTAACGCAACGGATTTTGATGCGTTTTTTTTTTAATGATTCAGGAGAAAGATTTATGTGCATAATACATGCATAATATATTCAATATCAGTACCCGTGCGAAGCTAAAAATACTCAGTGACTACAAACGGCTCGGGCGCCTTCAAATCAGGGACAGATGCGCTGCTGTCGTGTGACTAATTTAAAGGCGCTCTAAGGTATGCGACTGCACGACTGCAGTCGTGTCGATGGAGAACTTAATAATTATACCATTACGTAGCAAAAAGTGCGCGGGGCCCGGCTCCACGCGACGCGGGAGTCCGCGCTGCTCCCACAACGGAGCACTTCGCGCAGGCGCCCACTTGACGCATTTTCGGCCTTTACAACTGTGTACAGTACGGCCGTAAAACTTTGCGAGTCTGATGTTAGGCTCTGCGAACTTTAGCGCTTGTGCACTCGTAAAAATAAATGGTTTGAAAAAATAAATGCCTACTGTTACCGCTATTATTTTGTTGCCGTTCTGTAAGTTACAACTAAAGAGCGTGGATGCAATCAAGCAAAAGCTTTAGTCACATATCGACAATCAAACTAGTTGTTTTTTTTTTAATGATGGGTTAAAAGCATCAAACGACGAACTCCGCCTATAGGCGGAGCTGGAATCAGTGTCAGACTCTTACTGACTAAACAGCCCACCCCGTTCCTAAGAGGCCTAACAAACCAGGGTTAGAGCTTTCCTTTCAGACCCAAACCCATGGCCCCAGTTGGGTTCGACCCTTCTGCAAGGTCCCTACTGTTCCCTAACTGTGCCATATTGTTCAGTTTGATGATTCTATTCTAGTAAGTCTTATTTTGTTTCAATTTATTACTATTTAATAGAACGGTTAGTCAAAATCAACCTTATTCAATTAAGATATAGTTTATTTTGGAAAATAATATTCAATTCTGTTCAAAGTAACGGCAAAACTCTTGATAATGTTGCTAGGTTGCTACTATTAACTTTCTGGGACTAACGGTGATAGGTTCTTAGTAATTACAACCAATCCTGTAGGGACCCTACAAGGTCGAAGCCTCCTGGATCAGGGGTTGATACGAAAGCGTAACACCAGGATCTGGGAATAAGGCAAGGAAGGAATGGGGTAGGTTTTTTAGTCACTAAGAGTCTGACACTGTCTCCTGCTCCGCCCAAGAGCGGGATTCGTCATGGGATGATTTTTACCTACCATAAAAAAAAGTAATTACAACCAATACCAAATATAATAGGTAAAGGGTAGGACATGCCAAAAACAGTTAAGTACCCTGAAAATTAACAGTTTTACATGTTTTAGCAAGATTGCAGATGGAGTAATAAATCATTACATTTTTTTTTTTATGGTAGGTGAAAATCATCCAATGATGAAACCCTCTCTTGGGCGGAGCGGGATACCAGTGTCAGACTCTTACTGACTAAAAAACCTACCCCGTACCTTCCTTGCCTTATTCCTGGCTACACTAATATAATAAAGAGGTAAAGTTTGTTTTTTTGTTTGTAGGAGGTAATCTCTGGAACTACTGGTCCGATTGGAAAAATTTTAGCAACAATAGAAAGCTGCTTTGCTCCTGAGTGACATAGGCTATATTTTATGTACGCGGACGAAGCCGCGGACAAAAGCTAGTAAAAAAAAAGAAAAAACCTCGAGCACAGGCGCAGAGTAGCCAGACTTGCGGTTTTTCTACAGGATGCATTTTGGAGAGTGTGCGCAGGAATTGCACGATTTGATTCCGCCATCCCAATTTTACCTTCGGACATCCCGGCGTACGGCAGATATTCACCCTTACGTTGTTGAGACACCTGCGGCCCGGACTAAGCGTTTTGCCTCGTCGTTTATACCGCGTACATCAAGGGACTGGAACAGTTTGCCGGCTGCAGTCTTTCCGTCCAATTATAATTTAGGTGTCTTCAAGGCTAGAGTGAATAGGCTCTTAATAAAGTAGTGCGCCTTGCCATCAACGATTGCATCACTGCTTACCATCAGGTGGGATCGCAGTCAAGCACTAGTTTATTGCAATTAAAAAAATAATAATCTACACTTCTACACTAATATAATAAAGAGGTAAAGTTTGTATTTTTGTTTTTATGTTTTTTTGTTTGTAGGGGGTAATCTCTGGAACTACTGGTCCGATTGGAAAAAAATTAGCAACAATAGAAAGCTGCTTTACTCCTGAGTGACATAGGCTATATTTTATGTACGCGGGCGAAGCCGCTGGAAAAAGCTAGTACTTAATAAAGTCGCTTCTCCCTATGTATGCTTATATCTTTAAAACTCCGAAAAGGGAGTGAGATCGCCTCCGCCGATCGCTGCTAATAACCTTTTATTAAATGCAAATAAAACTAAGCAGTGGCGGATTTGCCCTAAGGCCCAGTAGGCCCGGGCCTAGGGCGGCCGGATATAAAGGGCGGCAAATCGTGGAAAAAAAAAATTGTAATGGGCGCGACTCTGGAGTTGGACAGGCGCTATAGCGTAGCTATAGCGTAGCGGCGCTGTCCAACTCCAGAGTCCACTCAGGGTACTCCAGGGTACTCCAGTATATTTAGATAGTGAAATAGGTCTCACTCAATCTCTAATTCTCCATACCTACCTACATAAATAAAACGTACCAGAATCAAGTATCATTACGTTTTTTTTACGATCAATAAAACATCAATTTGAACATCAATTGAATGGATCGTTGACACAAAAATTCGAGAGGGTCATCAATGCATGGAAAATCTTAACACCGCGATTCAGAAAAATGACGTATTTGCAGAACGCCATCTATGGCTAAATGGATATAACGTCCGCAATGAAAGTTGTGGTAGCGGCATTTGACTTTTTAGTAATTTTATATTATCTCCGAAACTGTATGACCAATTGACATACTAGACCAGTGCAGATAGCTTTTGAAAGGGAACAAAATAGTAGTAGAATGAAACCCATTGGAAAAGGAAGATAATATAGCAAAAAATTAAGGAAAACTAAATTACGGTCGATCTGAGGTCGGGAAGTGGATGGGTGTGCGGTTTTAAGGGTAAAAAATGGTTTCTCTCGATTTCTGGCAAAACTATTGGTTTTATGGAAAAATGTCGAATAGCAAACTTGTAGGTCATAGAAAGATCTACCACTTTTGTATTTACACTTTTTCACACAGCTTCAAAATCTATGTGAAAAGTAAAAAAAAACGAATTTTATTAATTTAATTTTTATCTTCTTTAAAAATTACTTTTTTTTTCACAAAATTTGGTGAAAAGTTTCCTTTTCATGTCCCAAACTTACTATATTTTTTTTGATTTAAAATATTCACAGTTGCTCTTTATTTTGACTTAACATCGAAAAAACAGCCTATTTTTCAATTGAAAAATCTCACGTAAAAATATGTGATTTTTTTTTAAAGTTTGTTGGCTTCTTATTCACTGAAATTTTTACTTTTTGATGGTGTAAAAAAAGTAATAAGAAGACAACTAACTTCCTTGCCTTGGCTGGCACCGACTCCAAAAAGAAGTAATAAATTTTGAATATTTGCAAAATATATGTGTCAAATAAGTTTACCTATAAATTAAGTTTCTTTACAGCGATTCAAATTTTGATTTTCAACTTTTTAGTGTAGGAACTTTTATCGTTTGGCTTTTTTTGAAGGCGGTTTTTTTTTATAAAAAGTTTTTTTTATTTGTAGCCGTTTAGTGTTTTTTATTATAATGTGTTATGGCAACGAAGTCAATATCGTTCCTACATTGTGGACATATTATTATATTATTATTGTTACAGTGTAATCGTTTTGATCTCGTGGAGAGATGATATGATGCATGAAATACTTATGATTCATCTCATAACAGCTTCTCATCATCATCATCATTTCAGCCAGAAAACGTCCACTGCTGGACATAGGCCTCCCTCAAGCGTCGCCACAACGACCGATTCTGTGAGACTCGCATCCATCGCCTTTCCGTGATTCTCACCAGGTCGTCGGTCCACCTTTTGGGAGGTCTTCCAAAGCTGCGTCTTTTGGTGCGCGGTCGCCACTCTAGAACCTTTCGGCCCCATCGGCCATCTGTTCTACGAGCAATGTGCCCTGCCCACTGCCACTTAAGTTTGGCAATTCTTCGGGCTATGTCGGTGACCCTGGTTCTCCTGCGCATTTCTTCATTTCTGATTCAAACACGCAAGGAAACTCTGAGCATTGCCCTTTCCATTGCCCTTGACAGCATTGCCCATGACAGCTCTAATAAGCTCAAACAATGCTAGGATACATTATTTTATTTTGAAGTTCCCATGCCGACCTTCCACCTTCCAGCTTCATCATCACATCAGTTCAATAGTACCTTACAGCCAAAGTGCATCTTATGACAATTCTAACAAGCCCAAACACGGCTAGGATATATTAATTAGTTACGCAGTTCCAGTGCCTACCTTCCAGCTCATCATCATCAGATCAGTTCGATGATAACTTTTTCAACATCATTTTTAAGATCATTGGTTTATAGTGCATTTTCATAGTTGCTTAACTACCTTGATTGTGATATCTATGCGAGTATCAAGTTTCGTTAGCCATTTTCTGATCTTTTTCACCAGTTCCACCTCATCAAATGTTACTTTTTAACTGTAAATGCTTGAGTTCTCGATGAAAATATAAAAAAAACTATATAGTTGCCTATAATATTTGAGGAGTTCCCTCGATTTCTCATGGATCCCATCATCAAAACTCGATTTTGAAAATGGGACCAATCTGGAAGCATATCCTTTCAAGTACAAAAAAAATTTTGCAAATCCATCCATAAACAACGGAGTTCTGAGGTAACAAACATAAAAAAAATACAATCGAATTGAGAACCTCCTCCTTTTTTTGAAGTCGGTTAAAAACCAATAGTTTTGCCAGAAATCAAGATAAATCATTTTTTACCCTTAAAACCGCACACCCATCCACTTCCCGACCTCAGATCGACCGTAATTTATTTTTCCTTAAATTTTTGCTATATTATCCTTCTTTTCTAATGGGTTTCATCCTACTACTATTTAGGTCCACTTTTTATCGTTAACATTGCTGATTGCACTGGACTGTACTGTAAACGGCAAATCTTATCTGTATAATGTCCTTGTGAGAGTGAGATGATTTATTTTGATCAGAGTTAATATTTTGTTGCATAAATAATCAATCAAACTTAAGGAAATCGAAAAAATTCTTTTTTAAAACAATAAAACAGAAGAAAACGATAAAATATAAAAGATAGACGAGTTTTGTAAAACATTTATTTTATTAAAAATAAAACCTAAAACCGTTTTAAATGTTTTATTTAAATGTCCAAAAATATTCTAAACTAGCTTTATAAGCTAATACTTTTAATTAAACAGTTTACGGAATCAATTAAAAATGGGAATAAAGTAATTCATGAATAATGTGTCTAGTAATGATGAGTGCTGAGAAAGGGGGCGGCACGTAGCCTGGGGCCTACAGCGGCCAGGACTGCAAATCCGCCACTGAAACTAAGTGTATAAAGTTTTCATTACCAAATGTTCCTCATGTTGGTGTCAGTCTGATTCTTGACGGTAAAAAACTTGATATTATTACGGAAACTGTGTTCTTAGGCATTACTATTGACTCCAAATTGCAGTGGGGAGCCCATATTAGAACTCTCTCGGGTAGACTAAGCTCAGCTGCATATGCAGTAAGAAAAATTAGGCAGTTAACAGATGTTGACACAGCTAGGTTAGTCTATTATGCTTATTTCCACAGTATTATGTCTTATGGCATTTTACTGTGGGGATCTGCAGCTGAGGTAGACTCGATTTTTATATTGCAAAAGAGAGCAATCCGGGCAATTTATAAGATGGGGCCTCGCGAGTCCCTAAGAAATAAATTTAAAGAAATTGATATACTGACTTTGCCTTCACTTTAAATTTTAGAATGTATTTTATACGTGCGTAAAAACTTAGGACTTTTTAAAATTAGAAGCGATCTTCATAATAAAAATACTCGTAGTCAACATCAAATTGTTTTACCTAAATGGAGATTAGCTAAGACCAGCAAGTCTTTTTTAGTAAATAGCGTACGATTTTATAATAAGCTGCCAAAGGGGGTGTCAGAACTTAGCGAGAGGAATTTCAAAACTCATATTAAGCGTGTCCTAACCAAAAAAGCATATTATAAGGTTAGAGACTATGTCGAAGCTGACTGCTTCTGCACATATGGCCCCCTGGTAACTTATCAATATTCTGAGTAATTGTCTGTTAACTGTTCCATCTTTTTCCTTTTTTTATATACGACATCTATTTTTTATTTTATAGATCCGTAATATAATGTAATTGTCTTACAGATAATTGTGATTATTTTTCTTTTTTAGAGCTTCTTTCAATAATGTGAATGTGAGAACATTGTAGACGCAAATCTTAGATTACTTCCTACCACTTTTACGGTACGATTTCAATATTGACTGGTCTGCACTGTCCTTACATAATCAATGTGATAATACTGTAATATGGAAATATTGTAAAAGAAACAATTATTTTAAAAGAGTAACCATGGAGTTTCTTGCCGGTTCTTCTCCATAGGAAACGACCAATTTGGAACCGTGCACTAGCTTCTGACGTTTTACAAGTGCCCATGTAGGCCTATGTGAAATAAAAACATTTTGACTTTGACTTTGCTCCCACAAAGACCCGGCGATGCTCTGCCCTAGCGGGGCACGCCTCTACCGTGTGCCCGTTGGCATTCATTTAAAAATTTAATTTCGTTTTCAACCACAAAATGATTATGTGGTCACTGTAGGTTTTTCTAAAATACAAAGTGATACGAAGAGCTTTGACTACTATATATCTACATAGTCTGGTCCCAAGCTAAGTAGATATTGTGTTACGGGTACTAGACAACTGATAAACATACTTATATATTTCGAAATATATACATACTATACTTAGATAAATTACACCTAGACGCGAAACAAACGTTTGAACTCATTACACAAACATTTGTCCTGGGTGGGAATCAAACCCACGACTGGGTCACTAACGACTAGACTGTCAGGCCAGTCTATTAATTCACAAGGCTGGCGTTCTGGTAGTTGCTCTAATTTTTGGTTGTGCGGCAAATACTTCCATGGCTAAGCATTCATGTTGCTCTGTCGAAGAACAAGATATAACATTTGAGTCCCGTTACAAAGACCCAATAATTGCAGTTTTAGGTCTCCGTCATATGATTAGATTATTAAGAAACATTAGAAATAAACTTTTTGTTGTGTGGGCCTTAGAATAAAGATACAGAAGACTAGTTATAGTTCAAGATATATCATAATACGGACTAATTGAGGGCGTTTCAGAAATTGAAGAACTAGGAGGGCATTTTTCTAATTTTAGTAATCGAGCAATAGGCCCTCTAGCTAACATTGCCCGAATATTGATGAAAATCAATCCCAGCCAGGCGCATTACTTTGTGTCAGTTTGTGTAATTTATTTCATCACCACTGCTCTCAACGCGGTAGGCCCGCGAAGTACCCACCACACGGTCGATTCACCTAGCCAGGAGGCCCGAGTCCCACGAGTGTGAACATTAACAAGCTGATTATGCTGTGCTATTGGCTCCAATCAAATTGGTGTATTTCTTGCTTCTAATCACGTTATCGATTTGATGAAAGTAATCGTTGAAAAATATATGAATGTTTGACAAAATAAAAACTTTCCATACGTCAGTTTCTTAACAAATATGTTTTATTTCAAGGAAAATAAATAAAATATTACTACTTTTTACCTTGCAGTCTTTATTGTTAATATCTGTAAATGGCATTCATACATACCAACACTTTTATTTAATTTTATTTTTACCCGTCTATCTGTCTATTTATCAATGGTTTTTAAAATGAGCCGCTGTTTGTGAATCAAATGAATAAATATGCTCCCAACAAGTCTTATTTTGAGCATTGAACAAAATGTCGGGTATCTATCGATATCGACAAAGTACTTCAATCGACGAAGCAGCAGCAGATATTGACCGGTCACGCAAACCTCACCCATATAAAACATCATCAATATTACGACTACTGATAATACCGCCATCTGTGGTCAAGTAGCGGAACTGACTCGTAAATCGAATCTAAACGAGTTCTGCCACTGAAGCAAAATAAAACTTATTTAAAGTAGGTCAAGGGGTTTAATTTGAAATAGTACCCAGGCTATTTATGACTAAACTTAAAATTACAAATCAAACGAATTGTTTCTTTATAGTGCGATTTATGATTATCGGTTTATTTGTGTGAGTTTGGCGACAGCGATTCCTATAATCATTTTAGTGTACTGCAATTCCACTTTTCTGTTTCGTGATGTGGACATTCAAAATGCTGACATCACCAAAATATACAATATCTTTGCATCAATCACGGAATGACCACTACATGTAAATGGACATGGAATATATTATTATTTAAATAATTGACATCAACACACGATTCCACAAGCTGGGCGTTTATTTCGAATAATGAGCACCTAAATATACCCTCATCCATCCCTTTAAAAATAAATATGTATTATTTTATAATGTTACATGTCAACAGTTTCACTAACGAACACATCCCTGACTAAGCACAGGCTTAGACAGCTCTGAATATAAATGTTATTACAATTATTTGTATATTACAATATTTAAACCAACATCCCAACACAGGGTGCAGTGTCCCGAATGTATTAAATATAGCACAAACATCGTAGACCCAAAAAAAAAAAATTACAATTGCATGTTTCGCTTATTTATCTAATATAATATTAACACCTTAACTAAGAAGTAACTGCATACTGGCGTCGTTGAGTTAAATCACAAGTAACACTCGAATGTTAGTAAGGGCCGACACTGCGTTAAGCGGACGCCTGCGACGGGCCCCGCGCGTCGGAGCGTCCGCCGACGGCCGACGCATCACTTGCACGAGAGCTTCAGCAAACTGAACTGGCAGAAGGCTGCGGACAGCTCGTCGTTCGCGCCGCCGCGCGCGCTGCCACCTCGTATGCCAAACGTATCATACACCTTTATAGTATACATTCAAGGAGATATTTATTAAAAAAAAACATACTATATGCTTAGCTTAAACACTGATTTTTTTTTGTGTATTTGAATTTAAAATCTGCTAATCAGTATTTAAATTAAGCATATAATTAGCGAGTTTTATAAATAAACATTTAAGTTATTGCGATAAATAACGCAATAATTCGGAAAAATAAAAGTTCTAGTCGTTTATGCAACTTGTAAATGCACTACATGTATTCTTCACTTGTGTAGTCGCTGGACTATATTACAGAACAGGCACACTAGTGTTGTTCACAATTGTATCTAACTTATATATTATAAAATATAATGATATATTTTACAAGCAGTTGCAGTTCAGCGAACGACTCACAGTCTCAATCACACGTTATTAATAGAATATAGATTACAGCTACTGGCACCCTTCTGGAAAATAATGTCATTTAAACATAGCCATAACAGCAGTGGAGGAGAGTCTAGCGCACGCGCCCAGCGGCGGCGGCGCGCCGGGAACACCCCGGCACGACAACAACGTGAGTACGTGCAAGTACGTGAGCTGTGCGTTAGACTCGTCCGTCTGCGTCACGCAAGAATGCTGAAAGGCCACGTAAGCACTTATTGCTGTTTTCAGTCAGTAGTCTACTAAACTTGAGCGTCATTTGGAAACAGGTCGCGGACTATGGCGATGTGCTACGTTCCCAACGTAACGCATGACTACCTACTAGCAGTAGTATATCAAATCAAGTCGCAGTATAGTAACTGTATAACAAGATGAGCGTATTGAAGGAGTCGTTGTCTCAGACGATATTTGCACACTTTGTTTACTTAGATCTACGTTAGATGAGAGCTGGGTGCGCGGCGGCGGCGCACTACGCGAACAGGTAGCGGTACAGGATGGTGGCGGCGATGCCCAGAAGCAGCGGCGTCAGCCACGACGTCCACGCGCTGCGGACACAAACACAACGGCACTTGCTAATACCTCGTATACACACATTGAAGCACACCCCGTCTCTCTCAATATTCTGTCTACTATATGCGGCGGTACCACACTGTTATTAATACATTATGTACTCGTATATTGATTTATGTCCTCAGTTCAAAGATAATTAAGCACGCAAAGCGCAGTGCAGTAGTCTTATGAGCACATAGGTACATACAACCACAAGTACTAAGTTGAACTTCGACATTAACTGTCGGTTTCTACCCAGTTACTCCACTAAAAAACCCTAAGGACTATAAAAAATGAGTTAATGTGTTAGGTAAATAAATCACATGGATGGAAACCGGTCTCATCTCTGCTGATGAGTTTGCGTCAGAAGTATGGCCTGTGGCGTGTTTAGTGCCAAGGCCGGGGATAACGATGAATATTTGGTGGCTGGCCTTAGTAGTAACATAAAGATAAATACGCGAACAATATTCATAAGTAGGCACGCTTCTCATACTGCATACTTCTGACGCTCTGACGCTGGCACTCAAAAAATACCTTTTTTAATTGTGTTTAGAATGTCTACCAATCAGAACAAATAAAAGAAAAAAAAATAAGCACATGGGTCTGTGTAACTAAATAACCAAATAAAGAGGATGTTAAAAGGATGTGTAGAAATAATGAGGCTGATGTAACATTACATACTTTATTAGTCAATCAACACAGTACAATAGTTAGCGTGACTATGATCAAAATAAAATTAAGCACCAAGTGAGGAGAACAAATGTCCTCACATAATATAAAATTATATATCTATATTGTGCAATTACTACTACAAGCATTTGTCTACAACTACCTAATAGAGATCTTGTCCAACAAAGAATGTATTTAAAACGGTCGTACATCAATATACATATAGTTATACTTTATGTACTACTTATTATAATAACAATAATAATATATTAATACTACATATCTATAGGAAAGCGTTTACAGATCATTATAATCACAATCGTTTGTTTGTGGCATGATTTTAAGTACAGACTAGGGCTATATGGGTGAGGTGAGAGTAGTCATCGTTACACAGAGCCATGTGCGCGTGGCCGCTACGTCTAGATGATGCGGGTGCGCGGCCTACCGGGCAGTGCAGGGTGCGCGGTACACGTGCCTTACTCAGGTGCTTTTCAACCTGCGGCTCGCGACCGAGAAGAATTCGTGACCCACCTGGGGGTCCAGGTGGGTCACGAATTCTCTCCTAAGGGGGTCGAGGTCGCGAGACAGGTAGCCGTGATGGTGACAAGTGAGGGTTAGGTTATGTTAGACCTCACGCTACAAAAAGTATAATAATTCAATAATAAACTATGCCTGTTTTTTTGCATCAATACTTGTTCTGAACTTTGTTTTACTATTGTCACACCAATTGTATTTGAATCTTCTTCAGAAATTATTGAAAAACACTGCTCTAGTTACTGTCACTGGAGGTACAAGTAATTACTATATTCCTGACATTATTGTACTCTACCATTACAAGATATGTTACATAGGTACGATACTAAAATGATGACAATGAATTGATTGATGAGTGCTTGACGTCCTATGTGTGGAATTTAAACTCAACAACAGGAATTATTATCAGCTGTTTCCTAAACATTCAATCAGTGTTTATTTATAAGGTAACAGTAACAACAGAGTATGACGTGGATATGGGAGATAAATATTCTAATGTCAGTTGTTCCTGCTTATGTTAGTCAAAACGGAAGTCAAAATTACAAGGTCACGCGATGCCTTCAAACATATAAAACGTGAATGTAAAATTATACACTATTGATTATGCGTCATTTAAATAAACAGACATCTAGAAGATTAGCGGCTACAGAAGCACCGTAGACCGCGATGGTACGTAATGTAACAAGGCCTGGCGGTGGACCGTGTACCTACTGATAATATTGCAGTGAGTGTAAACAAGATAACGTTAGCACTTTATAAGAGCTATTAATGTGATAATAAACACGGTAATTAACAGACGAGTTACACTGCCTATTTTTGATTCTGTTAATCAAAAATAGGCAGTGTAACTTGTGGTGAGTGTTTGTGGTGAATGACGGAACAGACGCTGGGGTGTGAGGTGTGGTCGTGTGGTGATGGTGGAACTAGGCGACTACGCACTTGCCCTGCTCCTGCGGCTGGTCGTTGCTCCACTGCGGCGCGAACGCGTTCTTGCTCTGCACGCGGTCCGCCTCCACCAGCTCCCCGATCTTGTACTTCTTCATCAGCGCCCTGTGACACAAAACGAACTCAGTTATACGACGAGCCGGTTCTCTCATCACGTTAGCCGGCTGCGAGTCAATCACCTGCTTAGCATATATTGCTGTAACTCAATGTGAATGACATACCTACCTACTTGAGAATAATAAAAAGGCTCGGAAGGTCTTTACTCGATGACCTCTCAATAACGTCTAAACTGGTTTCCAACTTTATGCAATGTTGACTTTTTATGCATCGTAACTAGTTTTTTACCAACGACAAAATGACAGCCTATAGATCAACTAACTTGTCGGCAAAAATATAAGAACTTATAATTATCTATGATAATAACAAACGCCAGAAGCACTCCTGTTCGCAGCGCCTGCGGCACTATCCACCTCTGTCGAAACAGCAGTAGGGTAGGTTATGGCGCGTTTACATTGAGTCGGTCACAGAATGCGGCCACCGCAATCGGTTTAACCGAATTCATTTATCAAATTGGGCTAAACCTTACCTGAATAGGTAAGCTGCAATACAGAAAAGGGCTGACCACGTTGGACTAAGAAGTTTCTTTTGTAACGATGAGCGTACCTGGCGTCGGAGCTGTGGCTGACGTCCTCGAAGGGCTCGGTGGCGTCCTGGCCGCCCTTCTCCAGCAGCACCTCCTCGCCGCCGGGGTGCTGAAACAAGTTCCATACATACATGTAGTGCTACTATTTCTTTACACTTCAAGTGCATACGGCTGTGTGCGACCAATTTTTTGATCTGGAAATCCTAAGAGATGCGGGTAGGATACCTACCTACTGATATTGAGGTGATTGGATAAAAATCAAATATTAAATACTAAAAACAGAAAGTGAAACGAAAATACAAGTGGCAGAGTGCATCCATCGGAAATCTAGTTAGTCTGGGTCTGGTTCATTATCACGATCTAGCGGTATTGCCTACCTACCGCGTAACTCGTGGCTGTGTTCTATCCCAACTGGTTTGTTACCACGGTCATTCCACCGTGACTTAACAGTGTTAAGTGACCAACTCATTTTGCTTGACCTCAATGACATACCTACCTAGTGTTATTTGTTAACCGTAAATAGCAGGGCTAACTCGCTCTATCAGTGTTAAATAAATGAGTTAATAGGTCACTAGATACTTAATTACTTAGGGACCTCGTCGTCGCCTACTCGACATAGTCTAGCCTGTGCCCAATACATTGGTCTACAAAACTTAATTTCTTTTTGAAACGTTGCTTCAACAACTTTTTTGCCATAATTGTTTTATTTCGACTCCCTTTAGCAGGAAGTAGTTAAAGGAATTTGTTAACCGTGTTTTAATTGTGGCAGCCACTTTATTTTTCATGAAAAAATATAGATCTTTAGGTCCTTTAGGTAAAATAAAATAAAAAATAAATTGTTTTTCTTTTAACCTTAATTGTATGTCATGATTTTCTGAAGTATTTCTTGAGGTTGGTCTACTACAAGGTCTACAAATATCCAACTCCTTAAATCCAAGGTCCACATTTGCACAGGTCTCAGATTTTTGATGCTGGTAATGAGCTACCGGAACGTTTCTTCAGTGCGATGATGCGATCCCAGATTTTTACTACAGAGTATTTTGAGTGGCAATAACTCATTGCTTGATGCATTTTAATTAGTAAATACGAGATTTTTGTAGTAATTGTAATTTGTATACCTAATTAAAATCAAGATACCTTCTCGCGTTCCCGAGATAAATGGTCTTCAAAAAAAGTTGTTATTGTGATGTAATAGGAAATGTACTGTTTTCAGATTTTTCCCAATATCTGTGCAATAAGACCTCAATTTGTCTTAAATTTCAGGATTGTGGGTCAACGATACTTCTCGTTGACCCAAAATACTGAAATTTTGATTCTTTGAGAGCACTTATCCGAAATAATTTTTTGCATCATAAACGACCGTGGGCACCAGAGGGAAGAAAGCGTTGTCGAGGTAGGCCTAGAAAGAGGTGGCGAGATGATCTAGACGCGTACCGAGACGATTGGTTCGAGACTGCGCGGGAGAAGAAGGTTTGGAAGGACTTGGGGGAGGCCTTTGCCCAGCAGTGGGACAGATAGGGCTCATAAAAAAAAAAAAAAAACGACCGTATCTTTTTTTTCCGATAACTTAGAAGGTTGATTTTTTACAGCTTCAATACTTGAAAACATGATTTAAATTTCAACGCACATACCTCCGCGCGTTCCCGAAATAAAGGGTCTTGACAGACAGACAGACGGACAACAATGTGATCCTATTAAGGTTTTTTTCTTTTGAGGAACGAAACCCTAAAAAGAATGTAATGTTTTATGACGAGGGTAGATAGGTAAGTAAAAATAAGTATAGCCAATCTCTGTGGCCTAAACCTTGTCGATGAGTGTTGTCAATTGATAAAAAAAAAAAAACGTTGCAAGTAAGTCAAGTAGTTATGCAAGTCTAAATACCTACATACTTAACAAATAGGCACAAGAAGATGTAAGTACGTGGAATATATCCAAAAAGATTTGTCTACATGTGTCGCGGTGTCGCGAGTTAAACTTGCGCATAATAGAGTTATATAAATAACTAGCTTTTGCCCGCGGCTTCGCTCCCGGCAACAGATTATTCTACTCTACCCTACCCTACTCTACCCTACTCTACCCTACTCTACCCTACTCTACCCTACTCTACCCTACTCTACCCTACTCTACCCTACTCTACCCTACTCTACCCTACTCTACCCTACTCTACCCTACTCTACCCTACTCTACCCTACTCTACCCTACTCTACCCTACTCTACCCTACTCTACCCTACTCTACCCTACTCTACCCTACTCTACCCTACTCTACCCTACTCTACCCTACTCTACCCTACTCTACCCTACTCTACCCTACTCTACCCTACTCTACCCTACTCTACCCTACTCTACCCTACTCTACCCTACTCTACCCTACTCTACCCTACTCTACCCTACTCTACCCTACTCTACCCTACTCTACCCTACTCTACCCTACTCTACCCTACTCTACCCTACTCTACCCTACTCTACCCTACTCTACCCTACTCTACCCTACTCTACCCTACTCTACCCTACTCTACCCTACTCTACCCTACTCTACCCTACTCTACCCTACTCTACCCTACTCTACCCTACTCTACCCTACTCTACCCTACTCTACCCTACTCTACCCTACTCTACCCTACTCTACCCTACTCTACCCTACTCTACCCTACTCTACCCTACTCTACCCTACTCTACCCTACTCTACCCTACTCTACCCTACTCTACCCTACTCTACCCTACTCTACCCTACTCTACCCTACTCTACCCTACTCTACCCTACTCTACCCTACTCTACCCTACTCTACCCTACTCTACCCTACTCTACCCTACTCTACCCTACTCTACCCTACTCTACCCTACTCTACCCTACTCTACCCTACTATTCGAATTTTTCTCACCTTTTAAACCTTCCCTAGACCTCCACGAATAATTCAAGACCAAGATAAGATAAATCCGTTCAGCCGTTCTTGAGTTATGGAATTACAACGAAAAGTGGCATTGATTTTTATATATATAGATTGTGTAGGTCGGTAGCTAAATTCGTAATGGATGGCTGAATACGAAAGACTGCTCGTCCGGTTTAACCACAACAAGTTCTGGAAACGTCCAAGCCTAGACGCCTTCTTAGATAGATACTAGCCGCAACACGTACTTGGATTGGAACTTGGAACACGCTCTCTGTGCTCGAGAACAAGTCGGACCTCGCTGCAGCGCACCCCTCTTGCAGAGATCAGACATTTTCTTTTCTACTTCTACTTTAGATACCTAGTTACTATTACTTAGGATTACTCTTTCTTCATTTATAAAATAGAAATATTGGGCATTATTACATATTTACTCGGGAGTGACGTAGGTTGTAGGTTAGTAAGTAAATGATTGCATCCCACATCTAGAACGATAACTAAGTATTTGTAATCAGTATGACTTGTAAAATAAAAAAAAAATTTGACCATGACTCGTGTGCATGCGTCGCAAGCAGTGCACGACGTGGCTCATCAAGGCCGACAGTATTAAAGTTAACGAGGAGACGATCGTTTGACAGATAACCGCACAATGCATTTATATCAGGCAAGATTTATACGTCTCTCACAATAAGTGAGCTAAGAGTATTCTAAATGTAAGTTGTGAGAGCCGACACACAAAGAGGGTACAAAGTTCTACGAGAATACGCATATTTTATTACGTATTCTATTATTATTATTAATGTTTAATAGCTCCGTCGTCATCGTTTCACGTCGGTAGGTGGCGTGAGAATCGCGCCGCGATTGTCCAATCAAATTGCCAGCTCTATTGTGAAATGAAAGTATTTAGACTTTGATACCGGAATATTTTTCTGTTAGTTTGCGTACTCACGGAATACCGACAGAATAATTTTAGCTAGCAACCTACACATAAACTGAATTAAATAAAGAGGTAATTGAGGTAGTTATTGTATGTTTGTATCGGTAAATAGGTAGGCACTGATTTGATCAAATACAATAATACGTTCACTGGTCGATAAAGTTACATTATCGCCGTCTGCCACAGGCTTAGAGCATTTATGCTCTAAAGCCACAGGTGAGTTTTATCCCGGCAGCACGGCAATGGCGGTGAGTGCGATACCGCGCAACGTTAGGCCTAGTCACACCGAAATGGCAGAGACGCGACGAGCACTTTCAGCGTTAAATAATTATAACATAATTTTAAACTTTATCTTTAGACCATTATCGCGTGAATATACTGTCGGTGGTTCCGCCAGCGGCGACGCGAGGACCGTCTCGGACGGCCTCGATACGTCGATACTGGTCCTTTACACAAAAAGTTTAAAATTCTTTCAAACTTCAATTTCTCGACGCGTCGCTGCCATTCCGGTGTGACACGACCCTTATTCTTCTTTTTTGGGGCTAAAGCTATCGTGTTACAAAAAATGTTCACCGATAAAGTTCATAATTTGAAATCCTTTTCCCGCGGGAAAATGAAAAGCCTAGCTAAGATTCTCGGTTTATGCTTAACATCAGCTGTCCATCGGTGAAAGTCCAGCCGTTACGAAGGATAAACAATCAGACATTTTGAAAAATGTTTGTGCATTTATGTTATGTAAAAAATAAAATAAAATATTTTTATACACATTACAAAAAAGACACTACTATGATATTAATTATTAAATGACAAAATAATTAACCCATAAAAAAATAGGTAGATACCTAGATAATATTCTTAATAGCATAGGTACATAATGTTACAGAGCATTGATTAAATTGGCGATGATAACATTCTGTGATTAGCACAGGCTGTAGGTACAAAGTATTATCATGAAAATCACTTACTAAGTAGGAACCAAGATAGGAACTAATACCACGGAACAGATAATCATTTCTGTCCCGTGATTAATACAATAATGATGTAGAATTGTATTATAATTACCGTATGGTGACAACTTGCTTTAATGTTAGTACACGTGTAGTAGAAATGTAGAATAGAGTAACTTGTCGACTTTTCACGGCTTCTTGTGGACCTATGACTCATGGCGGCTCCAGATTACAGCCGTGAAGCTCCGTAGACAGGCGTCAGGCACGTTAGTGTGGACCACAGAAATTGCGAAAGCCGTCCACACCACAGAAATCTTAATTAAGATGGAGGTAGAGTTTTGAAAACGTATTTTTAGGGTTCCGTAGTCAACCTTATAGTTTTGCCATGTCTGTCCGTCCGCAGATAATCTCGATGACCGTTAGTACTAAAAAACTGAAAGGCACCAATATGTATAACAATCACGCCGACAAGGTGCAAAAACAAAAAGTGGAAAGAAAATGTTTTATTAGGGTACTCCCCTAGACGTAAAGTGGGAATTTGGTTATACTTATTACAGAAAATAGGTTAATTTCAAAAAAAGAATAACATATTTGTAATATAAAAATTATTTGAACTTGTATTTAAGATAAAAGCAAGACAATCCAAAAACACTTGAAAGCATCCCGTTTTAAAAAACGTTTCAACAATTTCATAGGTAAAGACATTATTATTATGTACAAATCCTACAGTTTCCTTGATTAAGTATTAGATAACACTATAGCCGTTCTAGTTTCTCGCTAGTTCATTGATAAGCCGATTAATATAATATTAATTAGCTGCGCAGCGGAGGGCGCAATGTCACCAGCGATGGATAGCGGGGTCCCTGAGTTCCTGGGTTCCGTCGCACATGTTTTGGCTATGAACAATCTGGACACGGTTACGGATGTTAACTTATTCAGTGTTATCGGCTAGTTTTGTATAGTCACGGTCGGATATTAGAATTTTAAAACTTTAAAAGTAAAATAAAAACGGCTAGGTTTGACTTTTATTTCTGGTCTAAAATACAATTTGTTTGGCCGAAACAAACAAAAAACTTATAGTAACAGCATTTAATTAATAGACTCCGTCTTTGCCGGAAACTGCCGTATTCGTTTTCAGTGACGGTATATTTTTTATTTCGGATATCCATTAGTTTTGGTAACGGGTATTAATTATGATATTTTGATTGCACCAACAGAACTTGAAGTCACAGATTATAACCATAGTATCGAAGAGCAGTTAATGTCTTTATGCAGGGCACTTGAAGAGGGCTTGCGACCCTCGGCCCCCATCCCTGCATTCCGTTTGTGCCGCTAAATGAGAAATTCCAGCGCATCTTCACGACAGAGATCGGATTATTAACATTCCGGTTAGACGCCGCGACGCGCGTCCGACGCGATGAACGGATAATTGAGCTGCAGTGACGTACATAACAAAACTATAATACATAGCTACATGCGTCATGGCAAAATTAAAATATATTTTCAATAACTTGAAAACCGTTTCCTATCATTTTTGTCTAAAAGGCGTAATTTACTGTTTTTCGCACTAGTGCGGAAAAGTGAGCGTGCTCGCCCGCGCCATAATTTATTAAATTTATTGTATCACGCTGCAAGCTTAGCGTCACCTGCAAGTCGAGCGTCAATCCTTTTATTATATGTTTATAAGTGTATTGAAAAACGTCGTTTGATAGTTTTGATACACGTAGCGCGTGGGTCATGCTCATGTCAGAACTCAGCTCCATAACAATTTCGCCTCGATTGCAATGACAAATTACAAACATTTGCATGTAAATGCACTACATTTATTATTTTGGTTGTGGTCCTTTAACGATGCCTGGGTTCCGGCTGGTTAATCCTATTTACTATTAAAAAAAAGCAGCAACCAGATCCTTACTTTTAAATACATAACTACTCAAATATTATTGAAGTTTAAATAAATAATGAATACTACAGACAGTTCTTGCAGCATATTTGTGCATCGAAAATCACGCCCTGATTTCATCCACACCATTTTATCATAGGTGATTCAATTGAGGTTGCAGCATGATCTAACAAGTGATAATATCAATCATCGCTACTCTAACAAAATGTTATTTCTTTACCTCTCATTGGGAGAATACAGGCTTGAACCTAGTCTGTATTATCTAGTATTTATTATTATCTTCGTCTGGCTGCAGAGCCATACGGTCATATAAGGCTGTGCTATTACTTATTGTGTTATTTAGCGAACCAGCCGGCTGGTAAGGTGCTGTATCAGGCATACAGCAATCAATTTAAGGACGAGTGTCAAAGTTTTCAATAGCTAAGGCGCTTTGTACAGTCAGGCTAAATTGTAGTATATTAGACTATGACATCACCTCGCGTATGCGGCGCATGCGGACAACCTCCTATTTCAAAGCTCCGCCCCTCCGTAAAAAGAGATGATGTAAAGACCGATATGCATGTGTGGCACCGCAGCTCTTAAACAAGTGAGCTGATTTAGATGCGGTTTTAGATCCATAATTTATCAAAATCAGTTTAGTCTTATACCAAATATGAGGGTGAGAAGCAGGGGCGTAGCTACCGCCGTATCTGCCGTATCAATTATACTGGTCCCTCGCGGTACAGGGGCCCCGACCTAAGCAAAAATTCGTAACATGTTATCCACAACCATCTCATAGGGCAGCTAAGCATCTGTAATAAAAATACGTTTTTTTTTTATACGGGGCCCCCGAAGGACTTTTGATACGGGGCCCCTGTGGCACTAGCTACGCCACTGGTGAGAAGTGGGAATGAACTACCGAATCACCGAATCTTTGCAATTTGCAAATATGGCCAAATCTTAATTAAAAGCGAAATGCCACTCACTGATTAATCATGAAATCGCAGACACAAGACATTAACACCTAGAAACTTAAAAATTTGGCAGATACGTTTCTTATAAGGTGTAGAGTTCCGCTGAGAACAGATTTTACAAAACTCTACTCCAAAGGGGCTTAATCTATTTCCCGCGGGCGAAGAAGCTAGAAGGTACAAAATATTGTTTCAAAGTAATGGCGTTAAAATACCAAGCGACTGCAGGCGTCCGCGATTCATGAATGTACAAGAACTCCCACGGTAAAAACACAGTTTAGTAAAGACATTCTAAATTAACGAATATGTGCAGAGTTGTCTAATTACTTATACAAAAATATTTGTGCTATGAGCGTAGCAAGTCGGCAATCCTACTAACTTTCATTCTATCATCTATGACTTTCATAGATCTATATTGGAAGTACCTACCTACAGCTACGTGTCCATACAATTGGGGTTACGTAAAAAGGTGTGGCGCATTCAAAGGGCTTGCGGGCCGGCGACGGCGCGGGCACTGACCGCAGGTGCCGCGGCGACCGAGTTCGGAAGCGGGCACGTGACCTGGCTTGACGCGCTCGGTCAGCATTTTATTATAAAGCCATGATCGTGCCTATGATACACCGACGACCCTATATATTGATTCTACGTTCGATTTCTAAGAATCTTTAGGCACTTTTACTAAATTAATTCTGATTTCATATAATAAAAGAGCGGAACTCCCTTTACCGTCCACGACATTCACAAGTTTTCTGTCTCTACGTGCCTATGTACATTACACATTAGACGCGACTCTCCAAAGCGTACAAATCAGGCGTGCGTCGGTGTTACGATCGGTTTAATGCAATTCACGGCTAACGGCTTGAAAAATATTTTGTCTTGTTAACATTAATAATAAGTAAGTATATGTATAGAGGAAAGATATTATGTAATTTTGTATATAATAAATAAGCTACTGGACTGATTTGAAAAATAAGGAGGAGGCCGACAGCATAAGGCAAGGGCGCTCACGTCCCGCCTCCGGAATTACGATCCCGATTTCCGGCCACCGTAGGCGGGCTTGCGGACGGCGAGCAATGGGTAACTCGTCGTCTAGTCGTCTGATAACCGTCCGGACCAAGCCCAGTCGTCGACGGCGCTAACTCACTGTTCCCGCGCGCGTCCAGGAGTTGTCAGCAAACCGCAGGGACCCTGCAGCAGGGTCGAGGCCAAGGTAGGGCCAAGGGTTTGTATCTGAAAGGAAGGCTCTGGCCCTAGTATAAAGGCAACATAGGAATGGGGTGGGTTGTTTAGTCAGTAAGAGTCTGACACTGTCTCCCGCTCCGCCCAAGGGCAGAATTCGTCATTGGATGATTTTTGCCCACCATAAAAAAACCATTTCACCACAAAATACTATTTTCTTTGTTTTGATTTATTATCATTGTTTTAATTGAAATATAAAAAAAAAACATTTGAATTACTTTGATAAACAAATAAAACCACATTCAAGAACCAATAAGTTTTATAGTAGTTGTTTTCTACATATTTATAATTTTATAGGTATGTATTGATTTTAGGTATTTTGATCCATTAGGACTTAGGGTATTCAAACTCAAACTTTTTGATGAGATAAGATATTGTTTTTCATATTCTGTTATTGATTAGCTTGTGTTTGACCACCAAGTTAATAATAAAATAAAAATGTAATTTATATGACATGTATTTACAATGAATAGAGAGATAAATCATTTATTTAATCAAGACTACAGAAATCTATTGTGTTAGTAAAAAAAACTTCTTAGCTTATGTAATTACTTCATAACTAAGTAATAACAATTTGGTCAAATCCTTTTTTTTTTCTGTTTCAATTAAATAGAATAAGCATGAACATCTATATTCAAGTGGACAACCCCTGCACAACATTTAAAAAAGTAGAAGACTGAAACCAACACCAATTGACTAATGTTAGTTGATTGGTGTTTTGCATTTCATTGTGTAAAGCATTAATTATGTGAACATGTCAGTGGGCCGTATTAGTAACTTAGTAGAACATCGACTTAGATCCCTAGTCAACCTGAAAAAGTTGATAATGAGAATGCTGATACCACTGCCCGTCTTGTCTTATCTTATATTTTTTTCAGTTGATATATTTAATATTTATTATTTTTCTCCATGCAACTAATTATTCCATTTCTAAGACATTTGTATTTCTACTCCAGTTATTTTTAACTAAATTTACTTTGTGGGGTTGCAATCTGAAGATAGATACTTTGGAACTTTTTTCCCTTTTTTTTTACAATGTCCTTTAAACTTATTCTCTACCTCAATGCTAATATATTTATTCCGAATCTATCACTTTTAGCTTATAGTAAAAATTCTTTACAAATCTGTTAAAACCAATAAAATCCGGATAAAGCTATTATTTCTATTTGTATTACAAATTTTGTCCAACAGCTGCAGCACATTCATAAGGATGGAGATAAAGATGTTTCTGGCACAATAAACTTGGAAAAAAATTTTTTTTTCCAAGTTTATTGTGCATTTGAAATTTAAGTATTTCATTTATGAAATTTGAATTGAAATTATATTTTTTTAGGAATTGTTTCCTCTACAGGGGCCAAAAGAAAACAAATTTTACATGATTTGGTAGAATTCTGGCTAAAATTCTACAAAATGAAATAGAAAACCCTTTCAATAGACATAAAACTAACCCACTCAAAGGTTAAGTTCTGACTACTTGCACTGGTTGATTTGATTGAGATTTTAGATTTAAAATTAAAATTCATGTTGATGACTATTAAGTTTACTTGGAACACCTACTTGTTGCACATTCGTTTGTCAGTAAATTAATTTCCAGTTAATTCAAAACATACTTACTTCAAAAATATAATATTTTCATCAACATGTTAATTCAGCTTCCACTCTCCCACATTTTTAAATTTTATTATTTAAGTGCCGGTTTATATAAAATAGGACAAAATCGTAATAAAATAAATGAATCATACGCTATGTAACAGATTATTAACTGACCTCTGTGAGGAACTTGGTGACGTCGTACACTTCGTTGTGAATGATAAGCACGGCGTCATTGCGCGTGCAGCGCGACTTCAGCTCCTCGCGCGTGAACAATTTGGGCTGCTTTTCCATCTCTGAGAGTTTCGTCACCACTTGTCTGTTCAAATACCGTGAGTGCCCTGCCTGTGCGTGCTACTGCACACTACACCCAATAATGAAACACTGGACAAGCACAAAGCCCTATTATCACCGCGTCACTCTGTCGACGTGTCGACGCAGATACTACAATCTCTCAACAGCAGCTAAACGAAATATTTACGAATTTATACAAAGATTGCTTCACACACCGTCACTTTTCGGTTTGACAGTAGACGTGAGGCATAAATATTGGAATAGGTATGTGGATTAGGTATTTTTCGATACGAGTCCGTACCTAATCCAAAGCGTCGAGGATTAGGTATGGCAGACAATGACACGATATTCGTACGCAGAGAATATTCTGCACTGGAATCTGCACCTTAAAATGTGGGAGTTAAGTTTCAAGTTCAATTAACACTTCCACTAGCGCCATCTAAGTGAGATTCCACTGAACTAGTTAGTGCTCTAGCGATCTAAGTCGTTACGTATACGTCGTCGTGGATCAATGGCGCTATTGTGTAAATACTTTCGAAGAAAAATAACAAAACTTTTACATCTTTTTAATGAAAATAAATGTGTAAAAATCAGACACACGTAGTAATATAATAATATGGATGAAATGAATGCAAAAAAATAAATGTTCTGGTTTCTATATCTAGTTTTAATATTAATCTATTTTTCGATACTATAGACAAAAAAATAATTATGTCATTTGAGTAATTCTACCATGAGCTGTAACCTTGACCTAAGTTTTGGCAGTGCAAAAGTGCATCTTACGTACGTGTACGTCTTTGCGATTTAATTTGAAGATCTCAAAAAATTATTAGTATTATACCAGTATTATAGTAGTAATAGGTATATATTATTAAGGTTAAATGTAAAGGAGGTGTTTTTTTTCTGGCTCAAACCTGTACCTAGGTACAAATTACTAATAAAATTCCTTCCAATAATTTGTGTTTTTTTGCAGTATTTAAAAGCCTTTAATATCACATATATTAAGAAATAAAAGAATATGAAAAAAAACTGCCTCGCGACGTTACTGCGTAAAAAGAAACGTTCGTGATAACGTTGACAGCTGTCAATTTGTTCTATCTGTCAAAGTATTTTTTTTTTGTTTGATGTGAATATATTGTCAGCCAGGTCATCAAGTTGTAAGAAATCTATCGAAAGTCCAGGGAAGAATAGCCAAGTCACAAAAACGAAATAAAACAACAAAAAATAGCACTCCAGAGACGATTAACCGAAACGGAATGATTTGAATTGCATGACATTGACAACAATAGAAAAATAGTATCGGCCCTGGCTTTGGTGCCCGGTCTTTTTAACCAGTAGATAACCAAACGCAAAAAATAATATGAATTGTGAAATAAATGTACTTTTAGAAATACTTGTTTCTATAATAATTCACGACAAATGTAACTAGAAAAAAAAAACTATCTGTAACACAGAAAAAAATCCTTAATAATACATTTTAATTTTCATAAAATGAAGTAACGAAACGCATTATCGAAGAAGTAAATCACGACATTGTCAGACTGAAATTCTTGGGTTGCAAGTTTTAACATCTTCAATCGACTATTGCAGGTGGTACAAATGCGCAAATAAATCCAATATATTTTTTTTCAGGTTCTACGATTTTTTTCACGTAATTTGACACTTTTGTTTTTGAAGTACACGCCGGGGCCAAAGTTGTAGGAAAAAAAAAACACCTCCTTTGACTGGCCTGTCAGCATAGCAGTTAGTGACCCTGACTGCTATGCCGGAGGTCGTGAGTTCGATTCCCACCCAGGACAAATATTTGTGTGATGAGCACGATCATTTGTTCTGTGTCTGGGTGTGTCAGAAACGGAAGATCTGAAGAGTACCACATACGCTACTTAATATCGGTACAGTATTTGTAACAGACCAGCGTCTATATTGAATAAAATATTCGGATTAGGTATTTGGATTAGGTATTAGGTGGAACAGGTATCATTTTTACCAAATCCAACCCATGTCTATTTGACAGTGTTAGAAATTACAACTGTCAGACCTGTCCGACAGTCTCCTCGGCCTCGTTTCGCATCGCGTCATAAGTGATTAAATGGTGAATCCAACTAACGCGCAATGTCACTATATTATTCAATACACCTTATATTTTGTGACTACCAAATTTGATCGGATTCGCGTTTCGCTATTATTGACGCAATTCCGAACGCGGGGACGTTTTTTTTATGTTTTTGGCTTAGATACTAAGTTTTTTAGCAATGGCTTCGCATAAACAGTTCTTACCATTTAGAATACGGGTGCAACATTGACTAACGTATTTGACAGCAAATGTATCGAGTCAGTCTTCCCGGCAAAGTTTCGCCTGGTAGCCAAAACGACAATAAAATTCCCAGCTCCATTTTGTTTTTTTTTTTAATTGCAATAAACTAGTGCTTGACTGCGATCCCACCTGATGGTAAGCAGTGATGCAATCGTTGATGGTAAGGCGCACTAGTTTATTAAGAGCCTATTCACTGTAGATTCACAGAGATCACGCCTGTTTCAATGACACCACATATTGTCAGGTTGCGCAGATACTTGAGCAGTACAGTTTGGTCGCACAAGTGTGATACGTACATCCATTTGTCGATCTCACGTGATAAACTCATATAGGAGGTGAGATATTACCCGACCGCCTCTCTGTTCTTCAGCAATGGAAGCGTTCAAATGTTACGTAACGCAATTTTTGACCACCGTTTCCCCCTCTTGTAACGCATCGTAACGTTTTTCTGTACCCCCCCCCTCCCCGTGTCTAAACGTTACGTAACACTTGAGTGACCATTTTTACCTAAACTTTCTTAATTTTTTAGCTTTTCTTTAGCCGTTGTCGACGACCAGACTAATAAAATCTAGGGATTTCTAAATGAAAAGTACTATGTAAATAAAAAGGTTGCCAATTTGGGATTTCGATTCCCTATTTTTTTATTTAAAAAAAATTAATGTTACGTAACATGTTGTAAGAAAGACCCCCTCCCGCCTCTGTAACGCATCATAACGTTTTAAGAGACACCCCCTCCCCCCCAAATTGCGTTACGTAATACTTGAACGACCCCAATGTGTTTAGACGATTCGAGGCAAAGCAAAACAAAAGCGGACTCAAACTACCACCTAGGAATATACCTCGCCCGATCCCTACAGGTTCCTCTAGAATTCTAGATATATCGACATCTTGGATAGCGCAGGACCGTACGCTATTAGGTATCCCATACACGACATTAGGAAAGAGGGTAGTGTTGTATTGATTTTATACAATTCCCTCATTAGTACCCTCTTGAGCCATGAATGAGGAACAGAGCCATAAGCCTTCCTTCATGTCGACAGTTCGGGAATATTGAACCTGTTAGCTAATAGTCTAATTAATAAAGAGCGGCTTCTCAGTATCGTGGGCCCTGTTGACAACCATACGACAAAGACCATAATTAAACTAGATAACATTACCCAACAATTCATGTAGCAGTAAAAAAAAAACCGGGTAAAACCACGTGGAACAGGTCTTCCTCCTCCTCATTGCATCGTATATCTCAATATTGAAGGTCGTGACCACCCTTCTTCATCACTTTCGTTCTCCATCTATTCCTGTCTCCGGCGGGGTAACTCCATATAGGTACTGTTGAGTCAAGAACGGTGCAGAAGGTCGGACCAACAAAATGGGCTCGGTCACGATGATCCTTTCGAGGTTACCACCGTCTTTCCCTCCCATTTTTCTTCAGCACCACATCACGAAGGCGCCAATGCGGTTGCGATTAACAGATTTCAGCGTCCATGTCTCAACGCTTTACGAAAAGATCGAGAAGATTAGAGCCCGTACCAGTTTAGTTTTGATCTTTACGGAGATGTTGCGATCCCTCCAGATTTTGTTAAGCTGAAACATGGCGCTTTTAGCCATGCCAATTCTTCTGCAGACTTTATTTTCAGACGAGCCATCATTACTAACATTGAAACCCAGGTAAATAAAATCCACTATTTCCAGGTCCAATTCGCCAGTGAGCTCCAACCTCCCAGACCTTTCCACCACCACGATTTTGGTCTTCGACCTGTACACGGAAAGACCCATCTCCTCGCTAATCTTCTCCATTCAATCCAGGAGTCCAACCATTTCTGATTCATTCGCTGCGAGAAGAGTAGAGTCATCAGCGTAGCGCAGATTGGTAATTTTGACACCACCAACCGCGATGCCTGTAAGGATTGAATAGAATAGGAAACAGAATACATCCCTGGCGGCCTCTTCGGCGAAATTTAAAGGGCTTTGAGATTGATTAATCGACTCTTACCACTACCTGGCTTGAGTCATACAGGGTGCGAAGTAGGGCAATGAAATGAAGTACTTCAAGTTCGTGTAAGACATAAGCAACCCCAGTTTACGCAGTAGAAAGCCTTACTATGGTCGAGGAAACATCAATACTGACGTGTATCTCATCCATAACTCGTACGCTTTCTCAACGAGCTGCCTGATATTGAGAATCTGCTCTCGAGTGCCCTTCAAGAAACCCGCTTGCTCCTGCGGCATTTGCTAATCTAAATAGTAGCAGATGCGATGTTTAGAATATGGAGCAAGATTTTCTTGTGATGAGAGATGAGGGGCAATTTTCGATAATTGCCGCAATTCTTAGTTGACTCTTTCTTGTGCAGCGGAAAAATTACGGATTCCGACCAGTCAAGCAGCCAATTACCGTTTTGCCAAACGTGTGAGCAGATCCTGTGGAGTGTCTCTACAACTGGGTCATGGGTCACCCATAGCTATAAGCCCTCTGCTGTTATTTGGTTGCTTCCTGGTGCTTACTTCTTATGGAGGGACTGAAGAACAGTAGTTATTTCGGTACGAAAAAGGTTTCAGTGCTAGATTCTTCCAGTTTGGGACAGCTCCAGGTGCTGAATGGGGATCAGTGTACAACTACTCGCAGTAAGCACATCATCTCTCGGTAATGTTGTCGAGCTTGTGTAAAACAGTGCCTTCGGTATCTTCTATGACCCACGATTTAGCTTTGAACTGCTTGGAGAGGACTCATAACTTTCCTAAAGAGGTCTGCAGTTTGTAACTTGCTAGGACATGTTTCAATATCACTGCAAATGCCCACAATGAATTTATTTTTGTTATGGCAACAACTGGTTTTGATAGATTTTTTTTTTTATGGTAAAAATAGGTTAGTAGGTAAAAATCATTGAATGACGAATCCCGCCCTTGGGCGGAGTGGTTAAGTGTCAGAATCTTACTGACAAAAGAACCTACCCCATTCCTTCCTTGCCTTAGACCCAGAGCCTTGGTGTAACGCTTTCGTATCAACCCTCAGTCCCAGGAGGCTTCGATCCTGTAGGGCCCCTACAGTAGTTTAGCTAAGCTCGGAGTATTCAGCTATCACAGCATGATCTTGAAGACTCCTAATTTTTAGGAGCTTTCTGCACTGAATAAGCCCCCACGATTAATCTGAGATTCAACATTTTTTCTTCTGTGCAAGTTACAGAGGAACAGGTAGTAAACAATAGAATGAATATCAATGATTTATTTCAGGCTCTTACAACAGTAACATAATCTAACTAGTGATACATTGCTCAGAATGTATTTCCATCAGAGTCTGACAGACCCGGCTTCTTGGACATCTTTCTGTTTGTGTGTTCCATCACAGAATGGACGATTCTTTGTTTGTTTACAGTTACACAACCAGTAATCCTTAGTCTTTTCCACAGTAAATCGAACTGGCCTGAAATTATCAATGAATTATTATACATATATCAACCTAGAATTTTTGCACTGTCTAACCCACCTCAAATAAGGAGGAGGTATTTTTGGCTGTAAATATGTAAGTTTAACAATTTCTCCACCAATTTATGGACCAGATTTGTTTTGTATAGAAATGTATTTTATTTGGTTAAGATCTGAAAGAGAACATTTCTAATCTAATTCAGAACTTTGAATAGCACAATAGGTACTTGATGCAGCAATATTATGTTTTACAGTGTCATTTATTTTTTAAGTCAGTTGTATTTTTGTAAAATTATTTATTTATTTATGTAGTTAATCATTAATACTACAATTATCAGCCACAAGTAGAACTAACATTAAAATCATCTAAATGTTTCTTTTTTTAAATAAGTAGTTTTTTAGGAACATTGTAAGTCTCTAATCTGTAAAACATGATCTAATACAAGTTATTATGCATAATTTACCTTTGCGTAATCTTAAGATAGACATCTTTGTGCGTTCCATCACATAATGGCTGTGATTTGGATCGTCCACACAGGCACCAGTGGTAAGTCTTTCCAGCTTCAAGGGTTACCTTAAAGGGCTTCTTGTCATACACAACTCCATTTTCCTTTTGATTTGTTGCAGAGTACACTGACGCCAAAGGATTCTTTGGAATTTCAGGCTTTGAGCTTTTAGTTGAATAGCTTACCTGCAAATAAATATAGGTCAATAAAAAATGAAGGTTATATTGTTTTCGGTAAGATACTCAATGCTTTGTGACAATACTTGTACTGAAACAGAGTTATCTCAGGAAGTTACAAGTAATCGTAAATATTTAACTACCGAGTTAAATGGGACGAAAATCTGGTAGTAAGAAAGATATTGGTACTATGATAAACTCACCGATCTCATAATATTTGTGACAAAAAGTTGTGAAGGTTTCCTAATGAACATGGTTAATATTAATAGAACTATCCTTCTCGTTGGTATGATTTATTGACTTTTTTATATTTCTTGCTAAAATATAAAATAGTCTTCGATATTATCAGTCTCAGTTGTATTATTGTGACATTGACAGTTGTCAGCTGTTTGATTACATTACTGTCACTGCACTGGGCTGCGTTCAAAAACGACTAGAATAGTGTAAAGTTATAACACTGGGTTGTTCTTTTATAACTGGAATAGCTACCCTACCCCGCGTTTCATTTTGCGCAAACAGCGATTATATCCCAAATCCGACAAAATTTAATACTCACGAAATATAAGGGCTGTTGAGTAATAATTGTGACGTTGCATGTTGGTTGGAGGGAGGGAGACCAAAGAAGAGATAGATGGATTGTGTGAGGAGTGATATGAAAGAAAAGGGAGTTACTGATAGTGTGACGGGTGACAGGACAGAGTGGAAGAAAAAAAATACGTGTGGCACTCGGGGACTGCCGCGGTAAAGCTATTGCATAGCATTCTGTATCAACTTATGCAATTATAATTATTTATTTTTTATTTTTATTTTATTCATACAATATTTCTTTTTCTTTGATATTAATTCAAGTTACACTTTTTGAGCGTGGTGACCGATAGGAAAACAAATTTTTCTTTTATTAAATAAATAAATAATAAATGCACTTTGTTCATTCATATTCAAAACACTTTCACTTGTAGATAAATACTTATACACCTATATACTTTCTTACAAACAGCTGATTATGTATTCGTCCGAATTCGGAGCAGCTCGTCTCGATTCGGGCGAGTTCCGTAAAGTCTATCAATACGTCTAATCGCACGACACACAGCGCCGTGTCGAAGACTACCGAACTGACACGACGTTAGACGATGCACGGCCTTCAAGCCATACCACCGTGCCCGTCGGAGTGGGGAGCGTGAGGATTTTTCGTTACGGAATTTCTGGATTTAGTCCCCGCGCTCAAGGCCTGCGATAGAAGCTATGCAATAGCTTAAAAACATGTTGCTCCGACCCCAAATAAAATGGGATAAGGGTAGGATGATGATGTTACATGTTGGTTGGATTCGCGATATAATCGCTTTTGAGGCAATTCGGAAGGAGGGGCTAGAGTTATGATAAATGATTTTTATTTTGTAAATAGGTTTTTACAAACTCTTTTACACGTCAATTTTTTTTTTTCGTTTTTTTTTTTATACTAGATGAGGCCGGTGTTTCCTAGCTGACTACCCTGAGAAGAAACACCGAAACAAACTCAGGGGTCAAAGTCTGTTTTAAAGTCCATACACAAACATGTAATGGTCAAATCATATGAGAACCATGCAGATTGGAGTCTGAGATGGTCTTTTGAAGAAAGAACCACACAGTTCTGAGTGGACCTGTCCAGTCAGTGCAAGCATTTGTCAGTTCTCGTGTAGCTCAACTCAGGACCACCAAGGAGCTCAACGATTTGACGAACAATACCAAAGAAAGGACATTTGGGTAGGCCGCAAAAAGTACTCATAACTGCCAGACATTATAAGTTAATTAAAAGTTAAAATTAAGGAAAAACGAAAAGTAATCCACATAGTCCCCACATTCACAATAATAAAAATTTACAAAAATGTACTTTTACCCATTAATATTGCAAATTTTTTTAAAAAAAAAGATACAATTGTCAATTTCAAATTTAAATGTTAAATTTAATAGTTGCAAAAAAAAAAGAGAAATATGTCATAATTGTAAAATAAAAATAATCGTCAGTTAAAAATAATAATAATAAAAAATATATATATAATAATTATACCAAAAAAAAAATCAGAAAATAAGAAATGAAATTACATCAATTACAGTGATTACTGGAGCAGGTCAATCCCAAGCTGTTTTGTCCTCAAGATACTCTTTTACAGTATAAAAAGTCTTCTGACAAAGTTTATGTTTTACAAATGATTTAAATTTATTAAGGCTAAGTTCTTGAATAGGACTGGGAAGCTTATTATAAAAGCGTATACATTGGCATCTAAATGTGCCTCCTATTTTTTTGAGCCTTGTTACCGGAACCACTAATTTGTGTTTATTCCTAGTATTTACGTTGTGAATATCACTGTATTTTTTAAACAAATTTTTATTTTTATGAACATACAAAATGTTTTCATAGATGTACTGAGATGCCACAGTTAAAATATTAATATTTTTAAACTTCTCTCTGAGGGAGAATCTGGGACTTAGTTTATAAATGGAACGAATAGCCCTTTTCTGCAGAACAAAAATCGTCTGTATATCGGTAGCATTTCCCCACAATAAAATACCGTACGACATTACACTATGAGAGTAACTAAAATAAACTAAACGGGCTGTCTCTAAATCAGTTAGCTTTCGAATTTGTCTAACGGCATATGCTGCAGAGCTAAGTTTTTTTGACAACTTATCTATGTGTGGGCCCCACTGAAGTTTAGCATCCAGGGTTATGCCCAAGAACACTGTAGTATCTTCAGGACTCAATTCTTTACCTTTTATTAGCACACTAGTATCCACTTGCCTAACATTAGGCATTGTAAACTTAACAAATTTAGTTTTTTTTTCATTAAGATGCAGGTTATTAACATTAAACCAGTGTACTATTTTGGAAAGGGCCAAATTTATATCGTCAGTGACATTCTGCTGACGTTTAAGCTTAAATAAAAGCGAAGTGTAATCTGCAAATAAAACCCAAATAACTTCATTTTCGAGCAGTGTAGGCTGGAGCAAGTCATTAACAATAATTGAACGTTGTGTTTTGCTCCCACCTCAAACTTTGAACGCAGGTCTGTCAATGTCAAATATGTAGACAGCTCAAGGATGTTATATCTCTATCCTATAGATAATCTGGATTGATGACGAAGCAATACTGCAAACTTTAAAATGTGCTTTATTTTCACTTAACTATAGTTCAATGTTTCATTAACAAGCAAACGGGAAAACGTACCTAGCGAGACAACGACAAAGAGGTAGTGTATGGCCCGGTATCCACCAAAGCGGAGAGGAGAGGAGACGAGAGGAGATGTGTTTGAATAAACCAATCCGATTTCGTTATTTCCACATCTCTTCTCCGCTTAGCTCTGGTGGAAATGGCTCAAGTGGAGAGGAGAGGAGATGTCTCATTTTTCTATAGAATTTTGTGCAGCGAGCGAGCAAGCGGCGCGGCAGAGCGGAGAAGTGTCTAGTCGGGCGGCCGGGCTGCGTGCTGTGCACCCCGCGGCCTTCTCCGCGCGCCTCGCATGACGTCTACCTTTCGTAGACAGAACTTGACTGTTTTCGATCTCTCACAGCTCACATCTCTGCTACACAGCTCACATCTCTCCGCAACGCATCTCTTCTCCGCTTTGGTGGAAATAACCTGCCAGCTTCGCGGCACATCTCCTCTCGTCTCCTCTCCTCTCCGCTTTGGTGGATACCGGGCCTATCCCTTTTTTTCGCCAATTTTAGCTAGTGTGGCCATTTTACTATTTCAGTAAAGTGATATCGAATATTGCGAGGTCCTGTCAGTTCGCCCGTTATTGGTTACTTACTAGGTACTAAATTTAATTTATCATAAACATTGATTTCATTTGCTCATGAGCTCAAACTTGAAGATACAGTTCCAGTGTTGAAGGCGGAATACAGGGTCTAAGCTCAGTTCAGCAGCATAGGTTAATTTAGGTACCGTATAATTTCATTGTAATGTATCAATGAACAGGCAAAATGTATAATGGCACAATGACAGTCTACATCGCACATGTCGACAACCTCGTGTAATAAGTCAAGTTACTTGACCCAATTTTTTCTTTGGCCTCCCTCGCCTACGGTAAATGGGGTTTCTTATATTCTTTATTGTACACAAATTAAAATTCAATATTTGTCGTCGTCATCTCCACAAACAGGACAGAAAGTATTTTTTTTATAAACCTCATCGCTAATACACCCAAGCAATATTAATGAAAAAAATACTTGCCAAGTTACAACATGTGCACTATCGACTAAACTTTTTGCGACACTCAAAACTTCTGCTTAATACCGACACATGAAATTAAAATTATTTTTCTAATGTCATTGTATATTAAGCTTTGGTATGGTCCCCGTCTTACCTCGCTACACCGTCTCTTATCTCTACCCCGCCTTTCTATAAATTATGATTTGCTCGAAAATTTATTTTAGAGGGGCCTATGTCTAACGCCTTTCAGTGCAGCTGAAATTATATACATAAGTCAGTACCTAGTCTAACTTTGCTCTTACGTTTTTGTAGTTTTAATAGTCCATCTATTGTGTTCTTCGGAGATACAACATCTTTGGAATTTTCAGATTCATTTCATCATTTCATTCACCATCTGTGGTTCTGATTCTGAGTTCGTCTTTCTTTTTCATTCAAATTTTTATGTTCATTAATATTATTTTCAGGTTCTAAAAGGAAAACAGTAATGTTTTTGTAGTATGTAGGTAGTAAAAGTAATAATAAGTTAACAAGTGATGTCTAGAATTAGAGGAATAGTTCAAAAGGAAGTGTTACAAACACGCAAATATGGGCTCAACGAAATCCTTAACAAGAAAAACGAAGATCAATCCGCGAATTCGAAAGAAGATGTGGAAAGTAAGTAATTATTTTAATTTTAGCTGACTATTTTGCGTAAGTGCGTAAATTATTCAAATCATTATCATAGTTTTTTTTTAATTACACAACGTTTTGAGGTTAGGTTTATTTTCCATGATAGTGGCCTCTGTCAGAGCCTTCGCCTGCTTGAAATTTAAATAATCTATAAGTACTATACTCCCGGAGTATAAAGTATCATCATAGATTACTCTTGTGCCAAGTTTTCCAATTTGTTTAGCCATAATGAACGAAAAACACTCATAATCAAACGAAAAAAAAAACACACTCATAATCAAAGTATTGCTGTTATTATTGTGATAAAATTCAACATGTGTTGATGTGGTTTACATGTGCAGTGAATTTTTTTTTTTTGGTTTGGATACCTTATATTGTGTCACAGCTGCAAATTAGCCTCTATTTTCTTTTAAACCTCTCAGAGTGATCTCTGGTGATGACCATGATTAGGTCGCCACTGTACTAAAATAATAGAAAACTGTACAATTAAACTGATAAGTAATAGTTATAGTGTGTATTCAAAAGTGATTCTCTGAAACAGAGAATATCTCATTCATCAGACCTAACTTTGTACCTATCTCGTTTTGTGCACCACTGGGTGCAAATGAATGCTTTTGATACTTTTAGTGATTGGAGACAACTAATATGCAAATTATTTATTTTCTTTACATCTATTACCTACCTTACAGAACTTAAAACCTAATGCAACACTGCAGCTAACCGCTAATATAGTAGTTATTACACTAAATATTTAATTTGTAAAGATACAATTAAAAACTAAAGTACTTTTTTTTCTGATACTGAAATAAATTTCTTTGATACGAAAATCATTTCTTTAAGTAAATAACAGCGGGTTCAATGATGTGCCCTATATTTATTTATTATTATTCACACAACAATTGTTTTGACAGGTACACCCAAGGCAATAAATGTAGTCATAAAATAGCCGCACTCAGAGACGTCACCCTCAATATTATAAGTTAACGATTTTTATTAATAATGACCGAAGGTAGTTGGTGCACAACAACCGACAACTACCTACTGTCATTGAACCCGCTCAGCTGATGTTTTAAGTGGCTTCTGTTTTCATCACTATTTAACAGTAAATATAACTAATTGAACTGTGAATACAATATGAACCCTAAATGTGTTAAATTAAAACAATATAAATAAAATAGAAATTGTAGTACATTATTAGTGACAAAGGAAGAGAAGTAAATGAAAACAAATTTTGATGTGTGTATAGTTAGCTAGATATTGTTCTAGCTAACTATACACACGTCACAATTTGCCTGTTTGATTCACAAAAGTGTATATTTCGTTTACTTGGAGTAAGAAGACAAAGTGCTTCAGATTGTCAAAGTGAGTCAGAGTACAAAGGAGTCCTGAGTTCGTCTCACAAATTGTAGTTTTTACTTGTGTGTATTTCTAAAAGTTGTTCAACATCATCAAACACTCAACAAAAGTCACCTCAAAGGAGCTAATCAAGATAAACGTCCCTAAAAAGGTAGTCCAAATAGCTAGGTTAAAACATCGCCTGAGCAAAGGAGCTCATCAGGCTACACCAGAGTTGATTTGAGATGTTGATAGCTTTCTAAGCATCGAACTTCGAAAAATCACCTACCCATAACTATTGCACTCGGCTACTGCAATTAGGCTGCTCTTGAGAATACAGAATCTTGACTATGCCCACTGGACTACATTTGAACCATAGATAAAATGGTGGAAATATTTTCCAAAAAAGTTTCATTTTCATACAAGTAATAAAATATACAACAAACGACCACCGTGGTTTACAAAAGATTTCCCCAAATAACTAAAGCAAAATGTAGAAACTTGAAATATAATAATTTTGATTTCTTTTAAGCATTCAACAAAGTAGACCACCAACTTTTATTTTAAAAACTTTAACTCTATGAAACCACCTACTGAAAAACCCTGTTGGTCCTGCGGTTTGGAAGGTACGAGGTTATAAAGAATATTACATACATACAGACATAAAAAATACGCGTGAAAAACATAACCCTGCTTGTAGTCGGGTAATAAACAACAACGGTAAAAATCAAACTACAACACAGTTAAAATAGCTGTATATTTTCTCTGAAAATAAATTGGCCAGCTGTTCTCGAGTTTTAGCGAGACGAGCTATTCATTTTAAGACTAGGTGTCCCGGCAAACTTCGTACCGCCGTTTTCTTTTTCGTTCTCACCGTTTAAACCTTGCCTGGACTATCACGATCAAAGTTGGCTAAATCGGTACAGCCGTTCTCGAGTTTTAGTGAGATTTACGAACAGCTATTCATTTTTATAGGTCTACGCATAAGATAAAGAAAAAACGTTTTTAACTTATGTCATGAAAATGTAAAATTGGCACTCTACACGTGGCAGAATGTGATGAGACTGTTCATTTAATTGAAGACAATAACTTATTATTAAAAAAAAAAACCTGTAAAGATAGATGTAAGAAGATGAAAATAAATAAATTATGTACCTACATCATACCATATTCTGGCAAAAGAAGTAATTCAATTTGAATCACTTTCCCCGCGGTCGACCTCGACGGCGCGAAACAATTTAAACTAACCTTATAAATTGTCGAATTGTTTCAGAATATCAGATAAAGGAGTTGTTGCACAAACTTCCAAGATTGGACAAAATCTTTGAAGTTCATCGCAAAATCGGAGAGGGTACATTCAGCTCCGTGTACCTTGGGTCTCTGAGGCAGCACGCCACCCTGCCCGACAGTGAGAAGCGATGGTTCGCAATCAAGCACCTGGTGCCGACTGCGCACCCGGCTCGGATAGAACACGAACTGCGCTGCCTGCAAGATATGGGGTTGGTAATCGAAAATAACTGCCTAGTGTATCACTTATCTTAGCTGTCATAACTATTTTTTAGGGTTCCATACTGAAGTGAGCAAAAACGGAACTCTTACAAGGATCACTTTATTGTTCTTTTGCCTACCTGATGCATGAAGCTGAAATAATTAATATCAAATACTCAAGCGTGCTACCTTTCGGGCACTGGAAAATCAGACTTCAAGTCCACGCCATCCAAAGGCCATTGTATAAAACTATGGTCTTATGAAAGTTTGTACGTAACCCTCAGTGCGCGACACCAACAAGCTTGATTGATGATTTATTTTTCTAAATTGTAGTGTAATCTGTAGTCTATATATTTGCTGTCACTAAATGGTTTTTGTTTCAGAGGCAAACACCATGTGATAGGAGTGGAACTGTGTCTTCGGAACTTAGATACTATAGTTTTTATTATGCCTTACATACCTCATAAGAAATTTTCAGTAAGTTGTGTGTTTACGTATTTTGTAATTATATTACACGTGATTGCAAAATAACTTTGCTCTTCGGACAAATATCACGTAAAGAACACTAGTGAGGTTTGTCGGCGGATAAACGCGACAACGCCCTATTTCTACGGAAATCGTTTATTGAGAATGACGTGATATTAGAGTTCCGTAGTCAACAAGGAACCCTTTTAGTTTCGCCAAGTCTGTCTGTCTGTCCATCCATCCAATTATCAACCACGCCGACAAAATGCTAAGATACAAAGTGGAATAAAATGTTTTATGAGGGTACCTTTTCTGCACGTAAAATGGGAAGTGATTTTTTTTTTTCAGTTCTACTATAACGTGTTATTTATTGTTGGGTATGCATGTGGTAGGTATTTAAAAATGATTAAGGATCCCAGTAAAGATCCAATAAAATAATTTTGTGATAGTGTAAATATTTTCGGAAATAATCGCTCCAAAAGTAAAAAAAAAACAAAGAGTCCCCGCCTGTAACTTTGAACCATAAGTTTAGAAAATTGAAAAAAAAAACTCAAAAGTAGAACTTTAAATTTAATACACTTCTTAGGAAAAATATTTTGAACTTGTTAGGATGGACAGTTTTTTTTATTATTTTTAAAAAAAAAAACGTCCTGAACAAATTTTGTTATTTAACCGTACATACAAGCTTTTTTTTGTAACTTTTTTACATATTTTATTATACTGAGCGTATCTTCCTTAAATTAAAAATACTAAAAGATTAAAATCGGTACACGGAATCCAAAATTAGAAGAAAATAAAGAAAAAGAATTATTCTATTCTATTTGAAGTGTTATTCTATTCTAATTAGCACTCGGTACAGCGCCATCTCTCGGGAAATTGGGTTACTATTTTTACATGGACTACTACAAAATCCTGTAACATTGTGAGAAATTTGTGACGGACGGAAAACTACGGAACCCTACACTGAGCGTGGCCCGACTCGCTCTTGGCCGATTTTATTTTATAAATTGTGACAGTATTTATGGCCAGGCTAATTAAGTTAGTGTTTAGGCAATTACTTATTTTTTATTACATACATGGATAGGTACTTACATAGGTAGTCATAAAGTGGTGAACTTAGTGTTCGTTTCTTTACTGTAGTTCATGCAAGACAGGTAAGTACCTGGTTGAAGTGGGTCTGTGACGCAGTGCTTCCACCAACAGGAGTACGTGGGGGAGATGGACGCTGGCGAGCTGCGGCAGTATATGCGCGCGCTGCTGACGGCGCTGCGCCACGTGCACTCGTTCGGCGTCATCCACCGCGACGTTAAGCCCAGCAACTTCCTCTACGACCGGGACAACAGACGGTACGTGGCGCCTACGAGACCGGCTGCAGCTCGCCAACGACGCGGCGCATTTGTACATATTGATCCATTCAATTACAGCTTCATAGTTCTTCTTCCTTGCTCCTGATCATGGCCTGTACCAGGGCCCGGCGCTAGGGGTCTTTGGTGTCGATCACCCCACGGAAACCCCAGAACGCTCTTTGAGGGGTGGCTGGAAAGACAACAAGGCGGTAAGTTGGGAGTTTCCTGCACCGGATTCGAGCGGAAGAAACGTACGGGTGTTGTCACCATTGTGTGGACCCCGCCCGGAGGACACGGTGGAGCATACGATAGAGGTGTGCCCCGTTTGGGCAGAGCACCGCTGCGTTCTCACGGGAGGGTTGGCGGCAACGACCTCTCGCGCCGGGTTCTTTCTTTTATTTCCGCAGTGAGAACGAGATTTAGTTTCTAGACGAAGGAGAGATTATAAAAAAAAATGATATGATAAAAAGATCTTCAATTTTAAAATAAATCATTATCATTACATAGTATAAAACAAAGTTGCTTAGAGCCTATGTATGCTTAGATCTTTAAAAGTACGCATCGAATTTTGATGGGGTTTTTTTTTATAGATACGATACGAGTGATTCAAAAGGAAGGTTTATATCTATAATATATGATATAAACCTAACCAATATACTTTTGCACCTGTGCGAAGCTGGGGCGGGTTGCTAGTAAATAATAAATAAATCTTGACGTGATGACCCACTTGCTGATATATGATGATACACGGTGCAGTTTTGATACTGCACAATATTTCTGAAGATTATAATAAAACTCATAAAAGTAATCATATAAAAATACGATACCTCGTCAATAATCCATAATACTTGTTATTTTATTTTTCAGAATAACTCTTAATAAACTTCTTAAAAAAAAAACAGAATCACCCGTTGCGATTTATCGCACGTCATGTCTCTGTGTGCGTGAGAGTATCAACGTATCCTGCTAGTGGTGGTTCACTGTACGAGGCTCCGTCCGCTTATCGTGTTTGTGTGTGTGAGCGCGGTAATAGGGCCTAAATTTAGTCAAACTCGGCCAGTCTGATACTAAGACTGGTTTAACTAAAGGTAGTTCACACGTACCGATTAAAATAAATAAAAAGAAATCGGTTGTCTGTAAAGTCGGTTTACTGACGATAGTTGAACGTGACAACGTCATAAGAATTGACACCACATTCACTTTTCACTGCACTTCATACTTGACGAAAACATGTAAATGTATTATTTTATTTTATTGTGTAGCAGCTGTCCACGCGGACGCATCGCTCACTCAAGTAGGAGAGAAACAGATGTCGAACACTGCCGAACAAGGCCGATTGTGCCTCTTTGTCGCTCGTTACATGCTCTCGCTTGCACTTCAAACCTTAAATGGAACGCCTCAGAGCGAGGTAACGCCGCATGAGTCATGTTTTTTCATGCGTGCAGCCGGCTCCATCGAATTATAAGACGTTGTCACGTCAAAAATATGAAATAAGTACCCAATAATTTTATTGTTGATTCGGGTCAAGAATCACTAAAATAATTACGTCCTGAAATATTTTGCAGCTTCAAACCTGTACCTTGTTTAGAGCCTATAAGATCAGATGTGTTACGTTATTATACCTAATAATTTAAGTAGCGGGTAACAGCTAGTACCTAAACACTATAATTCGCTGATTTCGGTAACCCACAATTGGGTGTATCCAATTGTATATCCTTGCATTGGGCGAATTGGCGGTCTGCTGCAATCTGGTGAGTAACGCTAATGGTACTGTGTCACAGGTATCTGCTGGTAGACTTCGGGCTAGCGCAACGCCTGTGTCCTGCGCCCGAGGAGCCGCCCGCCCTGCCCGCGCTGCCCGCCCCGCCGCCCGCACATTCTAATGGCTTGCGGAAACGAACCCGTGAGGAGGTACGTACAAAGTTCTTTCTTTTATAATTATGCTTACAGTACCTATTTATTAACCATGCTATAAAATCTTAAATGGTTTCTAAGGAGGATGCGTCAGCTGCGAAGCGGGTAGCGCTTGATCTCAGTACGGGCAGACCTGTAGCTACGGCCGCAGCCCCGCGGGAGCCGCCGCCCGGTGGGCCGTTTGTGCCCGCTAGCCCGACGGTGCCCGCAAGCCCGGCGGTGCCAGCCAGCCCGGCCGTGCCCGCCAGCCCGGCGGCACACGCGGGCCGGGCACGCTGCGCGTGTTCGGGCGTCGGCGGCGTGTGCGGCGCGTGCCTGGCACGGGCGCCGCCACGCGCTCCGCGCGCCGGCACGCAGGGGTTCCGGCCACCCGAGGTGCTGCTCAAATATCCGCAGCAGACCACGGCGGTGGACGTGTGGGCGGCGGGCGTGGTGCTGGCGAGCGCGCTGACGGCGCGGTACCCGTTCTTCCGCGCGGGCGACGACGTGGCGGCGCTGGCCGAGTTGGCCGACCTGCTGGGCACGGCGCCGCTGCAGCGCGCCGCCGAGGCGTTGGGTAGGTAGCGGGTGCGGGGGTGGGGGGGTTGCATTGGCGCTTGTCTAACCGCGGTGTGCTGCAGGGCGGCGCGTGGTGACGTCGGCGGCGCGGCGCGGCCTGTGCCTGCGCAAGCTGGCGGCGCGCCTGCGCGGCCCGGCGCCCGCGCCCGGCGCCGCCGGCCCCGCCTGCACCACCTGCCGCCTGCCCGAGAACCAGTGCCTGTGCCGGGATGAAATGAAAAAGGTATAAGAGTTCACATGTTACGGTTTTTTTTTAAATTAAATTTAGAGGTACAGCTCCAAAATTTTATTGCACTAAAAACAAAAATCAATAAATAATGCGTTTATTACTTATTGGCTTTTGAGAATGCCGTCTTATTGCTCACTTATAATTTCCATTAGATCTGGTTAATAATTGTAACACTTGAGAGTTATATTAAAACACGCTGCGGTCGCAATGAGTGAGTGACATAGCTTGTGCGTGATGGCAGGCGGACGAGTTCAGCCCGGCGCGCAGCGTGGCAGGTTTCCCGGACGCGGCGTTCGCGCTGGCGGCGCGCCTGCTGGAGCCGGACCCGCGCGCGCGCATTTCGGCGCACGACGCGCTGCAGCACCCATTCCTCGCCGCCGACTGACCATAGCACTCGACGCGCTGCAGCACCTCTCGCGCCGACTGACCATAGCACTCGCCGCGCTGCAGCACTCTCCTCGCGCCGACTGACCATAGCACTCGACGCGCTGCAGCACCTCTCGCGCCGACTGACCATAGCACTCGCCGCGCTGCAGCACTCTCCTCGCGCCGACTGACCATAGCACTCGACGCGCTGCAGCACCTCTCGCGCCGACTGACCATAGCACTCGCCGCGCTGCAGCACTCTCCTCGCGCCGACTGACCATAGCACTCGACGCGCTGCAGCACCTCTCGCGCCGACTGACCATAGCACTCGCCGCGCTGCAGCACTCTCCTCGCGCCGACTGACCATAGCACTCGACGCGCTGCAGCACTCTCCTCGCGCCGACTGACCATAGCACTCGACGCGCTGCAGCACTCTCCTCGCGCCGACTGACCATAGCACTCGCCGCGCTGCAGCACTCTCCTCGCGCCGACTGACCATAGCACTCGCCGCGCTGCAGCACTCTCCTCGCGCCGACTGACCATAGCACTCGCCGCGCTGCAGCACTCTCCTCGCGCCGACTGACCATAGCACTCGCCGCGCTGTAGCACCTCTCGCGCCGACTGACCATAGCACTCGATGCGCTGCAGCACCTCTCGCGCCGACTGACCATAGCACTCGACGCGCTGCAGCACTCTCCTCGCGCCGACTGACCATAGCACTCGACGCGCTGCAGCACCTCTCGCGCCGACTGACCATAGCACTCGACGCGCTGCAGCACCTCTCGCGCCGACTGACCATAGCACTCGCCGCGCTGCAGCACTCTCCTCGCGCCGACTGACCATAGCACTCGCCGCGCTGCAGCACCTCTCGCCGCCGACTGACCATAGCACTCGACGCGCTGCAGCACCTCTCGCGCCGACTGACCATAGCACTCGCCGCGCTGCAGCACCTCTCCTCGCTGCTGACGAACTATAGCAGACCTTCCAACTCCTCTAAAATAGTTTTTATTAAAATGAAAATCTTATGCTTGTGTTGGTAATATTTACATCTTTTTAAGTTAAGGTATAATGCGCCACTGATGTTTTAGCTCGGCTCATTATTCTCCAGGCTCTTGCGTCGCCTCGCGTGCCCTTGCGCGTCACCTTGTTGCCTCACCAGAGGGCCAACGACGGCTGTGATCTATTTCCCCTCGAGGGATAGCTGATTTATTATAGTAATATTATTATCATAGTTATAATGTATTTATTCTCTTATACACGACGTTTGCAACCAATTATTACATGTCATGTTAATAATTTTAAATCAATTCGTAATTTTATGACTATGAGACGAGATTCATTACATATCGTAGGGGAACCCGATTCCATGACAGATATGTAAAAACGGTTGTAGCTGGTTGCTAATTCTTGTTTCTTTTGGCAAGGGGCAAGAGAGTTATTTTTCTTGTAAAGATCATTTTCGTTAAATTGGTAAAAGTATATGTCTTCATGACGAAGTATGTGTGTAAAATACAATTTCACGCGACATTTTACTATCTTATGGTGTTTATAATTTTCCGGTGACATATACACTACAAGCAGACCCAACAAAATAATGCCCCAACCCTTGACTTGATCAACGAAATTGTCCTAGATCTAGATCAGTCACGTACGGGGTCCAATTATGAATCCACAAGCTAGCACCCACTCAAACAGAAAAATACGTCACAACTAATCATGGAGGTCAGTGACATACACATGTATGCCTTTAAATGTATAACTGTATACGGAACAGTAATACATTGTGCGACCCATCCTAAAAAGCTTCAGCTATTTAGATGTAATTTGAGTGGGTCCCTGAACGGTTTGGAAGTATATTAGAACCCGGTAGGTGGCATTGCAATCGGGTTCTCAATAAATTGTTTGTCCGTCAGGATTTAGGAGGACGATGGATGGGAACCGGTGTTGTGAACTTCTTTCCGCTAAAGTGAAAATGTTCATGTTTCTGTCTTTTTATTTTTTATTCCTAATCAACATTGAAATGATTTTTGAATGAAATTAGAATTGAAGCGTATTGAAATATTTTTATCATTTTTTTTTCACAAAAAAAAGCTAATACTGTATGTATTGACGTTAAAGCCGCGTATCCATTATATAACATTTGTTGATATACTGTTTATGGTGTGTCCGTCACCAAGGTTACCGTCAACATTGTTTCTGAATCATGACCGTCCACACTTGTCAGAAGTTGCCCGAGCAGGTTGTGAGGTTCTTTCTGTGCTACCTACATAATTATTCATGCGAGTGCTACTTGAAAAAAAAAAAGACGAAAAGGTGGCGGATTCGAAATGTCTTAAATAAAAGTTACGTTTTCATAATTATATTTTTTCGTCTTGCTCTGCATGCGTAGCGGCTGACGACTGCAACGTGTTTCTTAAACAAAGTTACATCATCTTTGTTTAAAAGCTGTATATACTAAATTATTTCACGAGATTATAATACACTGATTAAATACAGTGTATTTTGACAAAAGTCGCATAATGTATACGCGGCTGAACGTGATCGAAACGTTTACCGCGTTTGGCTCTCTGATTGGTTACGAGCTTGGAGCGGGCCAATCGCAGCGCCGCACGTCATAAACGTGTCGATCGCGTTCACGTAAAATATACTCACTACACGCGCTGCGAGTGTCGCGCACGTGTTGTTGGTACAATTGTGGTGTCTTTCACAAAGGCCATTCCTTGAAGTCGAGTTTCACGCACTGTTCACATAACTTCCCGGAACGGTCAATTGTGATTTACAATATTTACGTAATTACCGCTAATTAATGTAAAAGTATAATTATTTATAGTTTACGATTGAAGCAATCTTCAATACATATTTTATCCACGAAAATATTGCCAATTGCATTTGGTCGTTTCGGGGATGGTACGACAGAAGAGACGCGGATGTGCGTCCGTATATGTTTATTGTTAATTAGTTGTAATGGGGATCTCAGAGTAAACTTTAAGTTTGATATCGAGTACAAAGTAGAGTAATAGTGGCGAGGCGCAACGACCAGCGATGTTCTCGATTTATTTATTAAATGTTTTTAAATGCGTGCCTTTATACTTATTGTGTTCAGAAGAATGTTGTTATGTTACCTCATTGTAAACGACCTCTACATTAAAAGCCAAGTATGCAATATAAGTTTTTCATTATTATTTTAGTGTTTCTGACCTAGATACCTACATAATCCTCAGTAGGTACACAAGTTGAATCATCAGCGGTGAACCTTGAATGGGCAGTTTACATTTTTTTTATTATTTATTTATTACGCTAACCGCATCGGAATGCGTAGATTTAGAAAATTGCACTGAATTTGAAAATTATCGATACCTATCGATAAATATTAGTGATGTGTCTGATCTATAAATCTTTCTGTACCCTAGGTCACATGAAGCAAACAACAGTTGACCTGAGTTGAGTGTGAAGGGAGGCGAAAGGTGAATAAACTCGGATTCAATATTCTTGGTTGTAATATAAATGTTATATTTAGATGCGCAGAGCAAGAGGAAAACAAGAACCTTACTGGGGTGTGCGTTTCCAATTTTCTGTCGATGACCGGGTGGTCCCAAACATTTTTTACCGTAGGATATACATGTTCCTTCGCGTGTCATCACGCGTTTGATTGCGGCGTTTGTCCCGCTAGCGGAAAACGCGATCATTTCTTGCAGTAGGTATCTCTGTCTCTACAGTGTGCATAGCCAATGGAGAACTTAGGGCCAGCGCTGCGTAAAGCGGAATATTTTCTGCGCAGTGTTGCTTAGTTCAACCTTGTGTGCATGTAGTCATATCAATGGGGAGGGGAACTTACGCGCGGGCGGCCGTTACACGAAGGCGGACCCCAGTGCGCGGCGTGCTCGGTATACTACACATACGATATGAATACAAAATAGGGAAAACGTGTGGTATTGTGGAATTCGACAAGTCAGACAACCAATGTATTGATTTAAAAATACTTTATTATCAAAATTGTTATTCTTAAGCAGTCTTTCTGTCTATTATAGTTGCATAATAGACATACAAAAGAGATGTTATAATACGCGTAAGTAATATAAGTTGAACCAAAACGGCGATCAAAGTTAAATGCGCAGAGTTCCGGACTCCCGGCTGAGCTTAACCATAGTAACGGATTCAACTTATTTGCCGCGTACTATACTAGTGATGTTGCCTCCAGGGCAGGGGCAGCAAGAGCAACTCATTGTAAACCACGCAAGCAGGACAGTGTGAACTTAGTTTTGTTTCCATGGGAAACAAGTACAGCCAAACAAAAACGTCATTTGTTAGGTGGGTTATGCATTCAATTACATTTGTCCAAAACTAAACAATGCTTAAACTCTTATTACATTATCCAATTTTTAAGGAAACTAGAAGGTGTAATCGTTTCGATGTTGTGTAAATAGGAGCTCCCGACCGTAAATTGTCTACAATTTACGAATTTCTTTATTTAAAAAGTTTTTCGCTAATGCGAATATAACGTGCGATCAAAATGATCAATTCAAGATGATCGATTCAAGTCTAAAGTTCTTGCACATGCACTAGTTATATATTGAACCCCTTTTTTAAATAAAAAATATAGTCACTTTCTATTTTTGTCCGTTGTTCCCACTGGTACAGTTAGAGCAAGCCCAATCTATGCTTGTTTTGATAAGTACACGGAGCCATCGATCGAAAATACGAAACGTGCATCCCAATACGATCCTTCTTTACAATTGCGTCGTCTGTACGATTAAGAAATCAAGCTAACAACTTTGTTTTCTAACTGTTCCTAAATTGGTTTCCTAGGACTTGGATAGTGTAATAAGCACCTACAATTGTTTAATACATGTCATGGTGTTCAATATTTCATACAACAATAAAGCCAATCTTCCACTGCGACGGAGTGAAATTCCGAAACCGCCCATGTAAGATCCGAATGCAGTAGACGCATCCATCCTGCATTTTATAAATACCGAGGCCTCGCTCCGAAGCAGTGGATTATTCGCATTACTCAAGCCCCAAGCGAACGCCGGCGTTCGCTCACGCTATTGTGTCTCTAAAGACGGGTATTCAAAGAACATAACGCCTAACATAGGACGCCATCAAATTAGCCGCAACGTGCCGCGCGACAGCAGCGCAGCCGCAGCGCTGCTGTCGCGTCTTTGTTTTTTAAATAAATGAATGACGCGCGATTGCACAGCCCCTCATTTTTATTTATATAGAATATTTGGCGGCACGTTGTGGCTAAATTCATGGCGCCCATATATAAGGGTACAATTAGCTACTAGAGATGAAACATATATACTGGAATAGGTTTTTGGAATAAGTTTGTTTTACATCTGTGTGCACCACATAAACACGTCTCTAGTATTTAAGAGTATGGCGCCTGACATATAGTATTTACTTGACGAACTATCTAGCACCAAAAACTGTTAATTATATAGGTTAATATAAACCTTGAAAATTAGACATTTATTTCTGCTTTGATATTAGTTTCTGTTTCTAACAATGTTATAAAATAAGCTGTTAGCTAAACCTGTGAAGTATGAAGGGAAGTTTTTGATTAAATAAAATTTTCCAAAATGAAGTAATTACTTATATGTATATGAAATACTCCTTAACTTAATTGTCTCAATATCTCATAGACATATGAAGAGTTCCTAGATAAGGAAACATCTATAAAGTTGAGATACTTATTTACTCAAGGATTAGAATTTGCATGGATGCATACTTCTAAGATTCAGTATGAATTTTACCTAATATATCTCACCTCTAATAGCTATGTACATACATAGCTTATTCAATTTAATTGCAGTCACTTGTTAAAAAATATGAACATGGTCAACAACTGAAACATGTTGGTCACTGGGATACACACAATCTGATCGAGCACACCACCCACAGCTGCACAGATTCAACTAACATTATTCTAGGTTCATTGAACATGTTCAATATTGTTGGATATACAGCTAAATTGTAACATCATAGTAGTATTTCAAATTAATAAAATTTAATTTTTCCAGAAATTAGGATTTTGTTGTAGCCTCCTTTCGAAGTTCTGATACCATGTGTGCAGAGTGTTGAGTGGAATGTACGACACGCCCGGAGTGGGCGTCATCTGGTCCTGTGTCACTGAGAATGACGCCACAAAGTTCACCAAGTGTTCCAGCATCTTCTGAGCAAATGTTATGTAATTGTTTTGTTGTTGAGACTGAAACAAAAGTTGTTGTGCTGTGATTCAATTCACTTATCTGGGAGTCTTTCAATATTGCAATACAAACTTTAGCTATCATTAAGCATACTTACAACAGAGGTAGCAAGGACTTGCACATTTGATTCAGGTTCAATGGCTATTCCAATCTGTGCATTATGACATATCTGCTGTTGCCCAAAAGCAGTTATGAATTTATTGTCACCTGTGAACCATAAGGAGAAATGTGGGTAAAGCATCACTTTAAACAAACAATAACTTATGAGTGATAATCAGAGAATCTTACTAGATAGTTCATGTAACTTTTTCAATGTTCCTATTTTGAAAATAGCTGAGGGTTTAGTATTGGAAATGTGTCCAAGTAGCTGCCAGTTGGGAGGCGCCGCGGGGTCGGGCCAGCTCCAGTACACCATGCCCACGGTGCCGACCGGCAGCGGCGCGACGCCCGTCAGGAACACCACCGCATGGTTGATGTTGTCCGCCTCTGTGATTGTGATGAGGAACTGAGTCTCTGACAGCGCTGCGAAGTCTGTCTGCACCTGAAAGCCCGCAAAACATAGCTGTTTATTAAGGCTTTATTTAGTAATTACATAAATATGCAGGTTCTACTTACGAGACGGCCCGACACAATTAACCCAAATACATTGGACATCCTTAGTGTGTTAATTTACTATTTACGGGTAATAAACAAGTCCAATACACAACAGTAATCTTAAACAAAATTCTACTTTATTCTAGAATTTTTCTACAGTGTTCTATATATAGCATAGCATTTTTGTCTGTACAGGACGCACCACGCTTGACATTGACACATGTCAAATGTCGTTGTCTTTGCTTGCGTTTAGATAGTGCTTTGAAAAATTTCAACGTAAAACGTGATTATTTTTCTTGTTTTACTCATTTTATATAATTTTGTTTCGTGACTGGATTGACTTATATACTAGTAATAGACAAGCACGTTCATTTTGTCAAAATATTGAAAAGAGGCCGCTGCAGCGCTCAATAGGATAGAGATATAACATCTTCTTCTTTTTTAAATATAATATGGCTCCATCGACGGACGTCATAACATCCTTGTTTAAAACTTACAGCACTGATACGTCAAAACTGCACTAATATCATCAATAGGTATAGCATGCAGATCACTTTAATTAATGGAGTAAAGTCACTGTACGGCACGCCGATGGGCACGCCTCACCTAGTGCGTAGTATACATAGGTACCTATATATAGGTATCGATGGACATAGTGGTTAGTGTGGAGGTCGTGGGTTCAATTTCCACCCAGGACAAATGTTTGTGTAATGAGCTCAATCATTTGTCATGTCATTATCATCATCATCGTTTCAACTGAAACTTGAAAGGCGTCAATTGCTGGATGTAGGCCGCTACAAAGACTGGTCCCGTGCGTCTTGCATCCATCGGATTTCAGCAACCCTGGTCATCGGTCCACCTTGTGGGAGGACTTCCTACGCTGCGTCTTCGGTCGTCTGCGGTCGCCACTCCAGAATTTGTCATGTGTCTGAGTTTAATGTATCTATAATATGCATAATAATAATAAAAAACAGTACTCTTGGACACTGCACGTACCTATTGTTCGGAGATTCCTCTTTCAGGAGCCCTGACCACCGGTAACTTGGACCTTGTTCCCGATGCCCCCAATGAGCGACATTTTTTTATATTATTAAACTTTTTTTTTTAATAAATAAATGTTTTTAAGAAAATATTTAAAAATGTAATTATATTTTTTTAAGTATATAAATAATAAATTTAGCAATAATAATAAAATATATGTATTTTTCCCTATCGCCGTACTTCAATAAACCCTTCACCCTTGGTCTTTTACGATAACGTTTGCATTGTGGTAACAACATAGGGAGAGGGGCTTGACTAAGGGCCTATGCATACCACGTTTTATAAACGCGCGTTTTAGGAACGCACGTCGACGGCGCACTTTTATCCTATTAAAAGTAAACAGTCTGCGTCTGACTCGCGTGCGTATCTCGACAACGGCGTGTTTAAAAAACGTGGTGTGCACAGGCACGAAGACAGATACAATCCGCAGGACAGTTTTGTGGCGAACTGTTGGCATTAGTGACCCCACGGAACCGATCTCCTGGGAGAATTCTGGTTCTTCTTCTTCCTTTATTGGCCGGTTTTCTATACGTCAGCCCAAAATTACTTGTCTAACGAATACCACGAACGAATACTAACGATATAACACACAAAGCTATAAGCTACTGGAAGCTGGACCTAGAATTCCTAGAAACTCTGACATCGTCCTTTAGAGGCGCCCTTACTATTAAAGTGAAATAAGATTTTAGAACGTAGGGATTCAGCAAAAGGGTCGAACTCGAAACCTACTTGGCCCAGAGTCTCTTTCTGAAAGGAATGGCTTGGCTTCAATGCGAAAGGCAAAGAAGGAACGGGGTGGGGTGTTTAGTCAGTAAGAGTCGGACTCTGTTTCCCACTCCGTCCAAGAGCGGGATTTATTTCATAGAATTAAAGGCTTTTGCTAAGATTCTATATTTTAAAATATTTTTTTAAATAAATAAAAAAATTAAAAAGACGCTCAAAAATAAAGAACTGCCACCGGAACCGTTCAACAAGGCGGGAAATCAGTATTCATATTTATTTTTTATTTTTTTTACTTGCAATAAACTAGTGCTTGACTGCGATCCCATGGTAAGCAGTGATATGGGAAGGTTTATACCTTCCGAAAAGAATACCAATAATAATAATCATATCGGCGGCGATCTCGTATCGTGGCTCGATGACTGTAGCTTTGTACCAAAACATAGATATTAATGGAATTTGTCAGGTCATTTAGAATAAACCATGGCCTTCGATTCGTAACGGTTGATGATAATGCACTTGCGCATCGAGTTCAAAGAATCAACGCTGCTCTGCGTTAATACGACATCACCAGGTTAGACTAGCCTGACGGCTCGCACGACTCAAACCCGATAGAGCACGCGTGGGATGCTGTCAAGCGAGCTGTTTGGAACCGTCAGCGGCGTCAGCCACCTCCCCAGACAGTGCCAGAGATCAAGGAAGCTGTTATTCAAAAATGGGACAGGTTACCGCAAGAAAACCTGTATAACTTAATTCTCAGCATGCCAAGAAGGATTGTTGCATGTGTTCGAGCCAGGAGAGGAGATAACTTGTTACCTGCTAAATAAAAAGAATTTCCTACTTAATTATTTTTTTTCTTTCAACGAGAAGGTTTCACCTTCTCTCAACCTCTTCATCTTTCAATTCATTTTTAGTCGAAATTGCATTAGGACTTTTAAATTCAAGTTTTGTCAATAAAAACATTTTAATTTTTTATCTCAAAAGTGTGTCTTATTTATAAAAAAAAAATTACTTAAGCAACATTTTTTTTTTTCGATGTGTCTCTGCTCCGCTGCCTCGGTTAATTTTCCAGCCGTGCGTTCCCTAAGGAAAACAACAACAAAAACAGCGCTAGCCGCAAAAACGAAATCTAAATAGCTACATTGGATTAACAATCCTATGAAAATGCAGATTGGGTTAACAATCCAATGTACCTATTTCGATTTCAACGCTACAGCGAGCGTTGCGCTCAAGGCTGATATCTTAGGGACTTAGCCCTTAGGGAATAGCATGGCAGGTCATTGTGGAGTTTTAGCGGCGCTAACAGACACCGTACCACCGTTCGTACCGCCTTATATTGTTTTACTCATCGTTTAAACCTTCCCTGAACTATTACGAATATTCCATGACCAATATCAGCCAAATTGGTCCGGCCTTTCTCGAATTTTAGCGTGACTAACGAACAGCTATTCATTTTTAGGGTTCAGAATCTCAAAAGAAAAAACCGAACACTTTGTTGTCCGTCTGTCTGCCAAGACCCTTTCTCTCAGAAACGTGTAGAGACATCTAGTTGAAAAAAACCATATATTCGGGCCTTGCGGTCCCTTGAAACTGAAAAAAAAAAAACCATTTTAAGTTAACGGAAAAAAAGATACCTACGGCCATTTGTGTCGCAAAATACTTATATTTTGACACTCAAAGGAATCAAAATTCACAAGTCAATCAATCTGAAAACTGAAATTTGTGATTTACGTATAGTACGTTGTGTATAGTACCTCTATCATCATCATCATCAACCTAGCGCCCGTCCCCGTTGCTACCTTGGCTTTCACCTCGGTGCCCGGGGTTCGCTTTCCTTCCTAGACGCCTCCACTTCGCTCGGTCTTTTGCGTCCCTTGCCTCAAGCCCATTAGCACGCATGTCGTCCCTTACGACGTCGATCCAACGCCTCTTAGGCCTACCTCGTTTTCCGGGTCCCGGCGGAGGCGGCATGGCGAGGCATCTGTTACCCACGTAGTCTGTGTATAGTACCTACGTCACAAAAAAAACTTTCGATTCAGAAAAATCTTCGAGATTCGATTCGGAAATTAAATTATTTTCATAAAATTGGTATGGAACCCTCCTCAGTGGCTCGCACTTCCCCGTTTTTTTTTTTTATTATTGATATGCTCGCGTTTGTTATATCACATGGCGATCGATGATATGGTCAAGCTTGCAAGATTAAGCACGCTTGCCTAGAAGTAACTGCGGGAGTGCCTATATGCTTTCATTTTGAATAACATCTGTGTAAAGGCGGTATAGAAGTTATTAATAATTGACAACTTAATTCAATTTTTACTAAGCATAAAAAGTTATAAAGGCCAACAAAACAGAACATTATTCAGAACATGGTTACTAGGTACAACAGCGTTTTCTCAAACATAGAGCATAGCTGTAAACGTTTGCGAATGGCTGCTTATTACTCAAACTTTATTCAGTTCATTCAGTAGGTAGGTATGTCTGTGTAACGTACTTGGGCTGTAGTCTGAGTTCTTTGTTTTAGATTCATCCGGCATGTCCGCTTCCGAAAGTTCCTGCCTGACGAAGTGGACTTTGAAGCTCGTTTTTCTGACTATTCAATATGCTGCAGTGCTTACCTTTAACCCTAAAACTAAATTAATGTTTGTATTTTGGTATCTACATAACTAATTACATACCTTGGTCTCTAAATACCTACTTAGGAATATACATAAAATATACCTACCTATTAACTTTAACGTCTATGTAATTTTCTCGTGTGCTATACATAGACAGCAGGCAGGGCAGGTATCAAAGTATAAAGGGAAAAAAAAAAACAAGTTAATCAATCATGTGATGACTGACGAGTGCGTACCTAACGCCACCATGAGTAGGCGTCCTATACATTCATGAATGATCAGCCATGCGATTCACTAACAAACTCAACGAGTACACTGATGCTTCATCGTAAATATCGCTTTAAAAAACAACGTCGATAAAAACTGTATTCGCTAAGCTACATACAGTACAGCCGCCGGATCTTGGCGAGATTGAAGTTAGGCTAAAATAAATGTACCTACCTACCTATAATATTGTTGGTCATATAGGTTGATAGATGCCCATTATACTTACCTACTGTATGTACCGAAGCCCGACCTACTTGGGCTGAGAGCTCGACCTAGATAAACTAGCGACTTTCATCGATCCTGCGGCGCACCGACCGCGAGTCCTGCCTGTGACCTACTTCGCGTTCGGCTGCGATCATACTCGTACATGCGGACATGCCTACTTTTAGCACGGTGTGATCTTTTTATTAAAACTGTGTTCTATCTTGTTCTTTTGTGTTGTTTTATTTCGTATTTGAAATAATTGTGCCATGCCAACCTACCTACACCTTATTTCTACGAACATTTTCGTTGTGGTTGATACTGGCATGGCCACCATCAGACATTATGATAACATTAATCCACACGTTAGGTACCTACTTACTCCTATTTCGACCCTCATTTTTAGAGTTATGTAACGACCCGTTTAGCGCTACGGTGTAGCGCGCCGGTTTGACGCTACGGTTAGATTTTCGCACCAACACAAATCTAATTATATTTTTATCAACCATAATTAGTACCTAATTACTTACCCATACAAAATTGCTCCGTCCGGGCATGCCGCGTATCTGTGGCGAGCAGCCGCGCCCTTTTTGCTACGTAATAATACAAAACCTCTCCATCGATGCGACAACATGCACACTGTTAAAGTTGAACTATTATAGCGAAACTGCGCAGGTAACAATCCGGTTTCCGCTACGGGGATCGCCGCAAACAACACGCGCGAAGTGATGCCTCCGGAGCCCGAGCGGACGATCGCAAGGCCATCCGCCTTCCGCAGCATTGGCCCAAACATGTGGCTTATGTTTTGAACAAGGCTCACATTGAGTATCCGACGGTTCCATAAAACTTTTTTTCGTCAAGTTATGTTCCTGCGCAACCACTAAATCGGTTGCTTTCCATAAGGACCACTGCAATTCACGTCCAGACGCGAGCCTGGATATTTTCTTGGGGTTTTGAGTCGGATGGTGGTAGGTGTTGTTCTTCCCTAAGTTTTATTCTTTGGTTGGTGGGTTGAGGATGGCATGTGTGCAAGCACTTCCGGGTCTGAAGCCTACTTGGGGCTGTTTTGTATTCGAAGAGAGGATGTCGAGAATCCAACTCTTGTATTTTCTTTTCAAACTCGCACGCGACACCCCTTCGTACTGCTGTTGAAGCAATACCAGTTAAAGGCTATCCTTTAGAGCCTCTCACCTATGCGTACTCTCGCCCGTTCGTCGAAACGTTTTTATTCAGGATCGCGCAAGTCAGATCGACTACCTAAGTGCAATAAGCGGGATATAAGTTGAACCCAAAATGTGTTCGACCTCCAATGCGCAGCAACTGTTTGTCAAGTCTTTATTGAAGCGGGGGGCTGCGTGTAACCATAGCAACAAGTTCAACTTATTTGCCGCGTACTATAGCATGACAAACTATTTTCTAAGTGATCTGTTCAGGTGTATATTTTGATACTCACTGGGAAATCAAAACCTATAGGGGGGCTACTTCCTATTGACCTAGAATCCTGAAGTTTGGCATGAAGTAAAGAGACGGTTTGTTAGTTACTTATAAGAAAACTTTGCGATACGAAAAAATCTTCGAAACTCGACTTAAAAATGGAATTAGTAACAAAAATAACTTTGTACTGAACCCTCAGTGCGCGAGTCCGATTTGTGCTTGCCAGATTGCCGAGGCCACGTAGCCAAGTTATCTTTCAAACCCTAAGTATTTTTCAGTGAATGGTTTATTTTGCTTATTTGTTTATTATGCACCTGCCGGTCAGCTAATAAAATAATTTAATATTATTAGGTATTTCCGCTGGCAATATCTAATAAGATAAAGATTTAGGAGACCTTGGAGAATTAGTTATTAATTCAGAGCCTTAATAATTCGTATAGACTGTGAGTGTGTACTTAGTAAAGAAAATTAATAACTTATTAATATTCATATGTTTTATTGGAATTAAAGATAAAACTTAGTGATACAAACAAGTAACAGGAACTAGCACCTGAAATGACAAACTAAGATAACAATATTTGTGTTAAAACAACAAACACGAAACTTAAGATGAATTTCAATGTTAACATAAAGCATAAATGCAATTAATTGAAACAGAGAGCAGGCAAAGCTGAACATCAAACAGATAAATAACAGTTATGCTGATAACAAGTAAAGAGCAAATAATATTCTGATAAGAGACAGTCGCAGGGCGATAGCAAGCGAGGAGAGACGCCACAACTAACTTATATCACACAACAACGACTCCAGGTCGCCTGACAACCGACAACACTTCCTACACTACTCGTAAGTGCTTCTACTGCTCACTTAGCTCACGTAACACATTATATATCATATTGTAGCATACACATACTACTATTTTTTACAAATTATTACATCCTTTGTTCTGTGTATGCTACCAATTTTGTAAATGACTACTTTTTATTTACTCTAATTATTTTAAATGTTTTTTAATTAATCCAAAATATAAAGAAAAATAATACTTTAGTTACATCATGAGTAAACATTTTAACATCTCTAAGCCTAATTATTCAGCAATCTTAACTAGCTCATATATTATTATTAATAGTATAATTTATAATTATTGAATATGTTTGTAATTATTGTTATTGTACTGATATCAATTATTTTTATCATTGCTTTTTCGTGTAGTTATTTAATCTCTCATGTAGGGGTAGTCGATGTCGCGCAGAGGCACGAAGGTCTCCTTGATGGACTGCGGCGAGGTCCAGCGCATGACGTAGTTGGGCCCGCCCGCCTTGTCGTTGGTGCCGGACATGCGGCCGCCGCCGAACGGCTGCTGTCCCACCACCGACCCGGTCGACTTGTCGTTCAGGTAAAAGTTGCCCGCCGTCATCTTGAGCTCTTCTAGAGCTTTCTGCAAGAAAGCCTTGTCCATCGAAAATACTGCTCCCGTCAGAGCGAACTTGGTTGAGGAACCAATGAGTGACATTGTCTTGTCAACATCACGGTCATCATACACATACATGGTAAGCACGGGTCCAAAGATCTCTTCAACCATGAGCTTGTCATGAGGATCTGTAGTCTCAATTATAGTGGGCTGGACGAAGTAGCCCTTGCGGTCATCAAATTCTCCCCCAGCAATTATTTTGTTTTTAGGATTGTTCTTGGCTTTTTTGATGTAGCCGGTGATTCTATTGAAGGCCTTGTCATCAATGACAGCAGCAGCAAATATTTTGAAGTCTGTTGGGTCTCCTATCTTTAATTTAGCACACTCCTCAATTAAACCATTCTTGATGGGCTCAGCAAGAGATTTGGGAACATAGATTCTTGAGCAAGCTGAGCATTTCTGTCCACAATATTCAAACGCTGACCGTATGGTGGCAGTGACTACAGTTTGGATATCAGCTGAAGGATGCACAAAATGATAGTTTTTGCCTCCACATTCACCAATCAGTCTGGGATAATTTCTATAACGGTTCAAATTTTTTCCAACTTCATTCCACAGCCAGTTGAATGTTGGTACAGAACCAGTAAAGTTAATACCAGCCAGTTCGGATGATGAAGTAATGGTACGTCCAAAAGTTGGGCCATCTGCAGGGACGAAGTTGACTATTCCGTCAGGTAGACCAGCTTCACGCATTATATTAAAGATCTTCCAATTCGACAGAAGAGCTGTATCCGATGGTTTCCATATTACACCATTACCCATGAGAGCAGGTGTGTAGGCCAAGTTGCCGCCAATTGCAGTAAAGTTGAAGGGACTTATTGCTGCAATAAACCCATCAATACCTCGAAATCTAAGGGAGTTTAGAGTTACTGAGGGATCTTGAGAAATTGGTTGATATTTAGCATTCTCTTTTAAGAAAAATATATTAAATCTGAAGAAATCAATGAGTTCAGCAGCTGAATCAATTTCAGCTTGAATTACACTCTTAGACTGGCCTAGCATAGTAGCAGCATTGAGTTGTTGCCTGTGCGAGCCTGCCATCAGCTCAGCAGCAGTTTGCCAGATGCGAATACGTTCCTGCAGTGGCGTGCGATCCCAGCGCGTCTGAGCTTCCACAGAGACTTTGATTGCTTTTTGTATGGTTTTCTCACTAGCATAGTAGAACTTGGCGATCTTCTTGGAGTGATCATGTGGCATGACCTGGAAGCGCGGCTCGCCCTCCTTGATGCATTCACCACCAATAACTATGGGCACCTCCTCGGTCACGGCTGCGGTCTGTGCCAGCGCGGCACACAGCTCGGCGCGCTCGGCGCTGCCCTCGCGGTACTCCAGCACGGGCTCATTCTGCACTCCGAAGTCCTGGAACTTGGGTAGCTCCACGATGCTGGAGAGCGAGCGCTCGAGCGCGCGCCCTCCGCGAACCGTTCTCGTCCATACGCTTAACATCTTTGCGTAATCGGTAAGTTCTTCTCTGGTATTGAAAAGTACTGTCAAGAATGCTTGTTACGTAAACCGTATCGTTCGCAAACACGAGACTAAAAGCGCACGGATACGGTAAATGACGTCGATATAGTTTCTACACAATCTGCGACCTTCACCGATCCATCACATTTTGTAACGAAACGAAATGGGACCACCAAAATAATGTGTACTTTTAATTACAATGTTCTTTGTGCTTTGGAAACAGCTATGGGTTTTAGCGTGTTCTATAAGCCATAATTTTGTAACCGATTAATCAATATTTGATTAAAATTTTCAGGAACCCGATTTGGATCCGATTGCCGATGTTTTTCTTTTAACAACTGATGAAAACCGGGTCACTCAGCTGACATTTGCGTTTGCGAAAACTGCAACGCGCTGATGCGCAAGAATTATTGAATGTTTTTGAGACTAGAACAGACTAAAGCTACATTATCCTTTCGTTAAACGTGATTTTTGAAAGTCTGAAACAGCTTGCTATCTCTTTTTTCCACGCACTCGAATGCAAGTTTTAGAGTAAGACAAAATCTTTGCACTATCTTTATCACTTCTAGTAGAATATTTTTTCTTTTTATGCTCATACTCAAGGATGAAGGATCTTAAATATTCCACTTGGTACTATTTTGTGTCTTTCTGTCTTTTCCATTTTTAATATGTTTATATTTTGCGACTGTTCCTCGTTCGATACGGCTTATGGCTTCTATTTCTATAATAATTTACTTTTTACTCTGCACAAAGTATTATTTTTTAGAAAACTATTTTGTGTATTGTTATTATGTAATTATTAGGAGCATAGTAATATTTATTAAATATTATTGCCTTTATCTATTCAACATGTCTATTTCTTTTCCAATACTGTTTTTATAAACCTGTTTTTAACGCCATCTAGTTCGCACTCTAGTACACTCATACACTGTCATTTTGACACTTCACGAGTTTTTGGCGGGTTTTTTCATTTGTGATTTTGTGAAGCATATTGTTTCGTAATAAATATTGTGATGCGAGTAAAATTATTAAGTAAATGAAAGTTGGTCACTTACAAATTCAATTGGCGAAGTTTCGTTTCGTCGACAATTTCACAGACGTACACCAAGCATTGATAATAATAGTGAATAACGATTAAAAGCGTCCGTGGCGTCCCTGAATGAACAACATATAATAGGTTGGTTGCACTGGACGCCTCACAAGTCGCCAGTCGCGAAAGTCGCCACCGTCGAGATCTACCATGTCGAAGATTTTTTCTTTGTTTTTTGTCGCTCTTTGTGTTAGACTTTTATCGACTAAAGCCACACCTAGTGTCTCGTTCAAATGAGGCTCCTGTTGCAGGGCGTTGGCCGTCCCCAACTTTGCTAGCATTACTGCCTGAGTCTGACACAGGAGCCTCACCGGACCTCCCACGTCCAATGAAGACCACTGTCATGTGGAAGGTGAGAACGCTACAGACGGCGACGGCGTCGGCCGCGAGCGTGGTGACTGCGGCAAAGGTGGTGGCTTCATCACTATTAACTGATATTACAAGGATTGACTCAAGCTACTTTCGTTTTTCCGCGGGTTTGGTAGTATTACAACGCCCTGGACACACGACAGGCTTAGGCCGCCACTGTTTGTAAGCAAGTTTTGTTCTATTTATACCCCAAACGTTAAGGCTTTACCTATTTCCACGATTAAATATTCTTAAGGGACGCTATAAAATATGAATTGTATGTATATGGATGAGACGTGTAGTTAACAAACTAGTCAGAACACTAGTTAGGAAATAATCAAATGATATTTAAATTAACAAATAGAAAATAAGCTGCAGAATAGATCTGTACTCAATAAACCCAATCGGGCCAGAAGGAATCAGACAGAGCATTATTTATAATCTTTGGACACAAATTTCAGTTTTTGACAGTTTCAATTTGTTCTCAAAAATCTGTACAAAAAGTCTTGCTTCAGAATTCAAAATTTTAGTAGAATTGAGCTTAACAGAGAAGTATGCTGCGTAGTGTGTGTGTACAGCTGCGGCGGCGTAGGTCGCGCGACGTGCTGCAGGCGCGGCGTGCGGCGCGCTGCCCGCGCGCGCTGCCGTCGTCGGCGCTGCGGCCGCAGTGCTGCGTGTTCCCCCGCGCGCCGCGCAACGAGGCTGTGATGCAGCACGCCGCGGGCACGAGAGAGCGCGCCTGCCTCTCCCATGAGCTCACCGCGCTCAGTCGTTGTCCTGAAACGATACCTATCGTTGTCGGACCCGAGAAAACAACTGCTGGTGATTTTTGTGTGCAGACTGCGCCTTTTGACCATCGTGTTACCGCTGCGTACTATCACAGAGCTTGGCCTGAGACTATCGGGCAGGCCATGCAGATAGCCACGGCCTGCCAGCCGAGCTGGGAGCGCACTTCGTTAGACGAGCGCTGCTGCGTGCTGGAGCGCGCCACCGACCTGCTCGCCGGAGTGTTTCGGCAACGCGTCATCGCGGGTTGTATGTTCGGACAGGGCATGACAGCGATCCAGGCGGAACTCAATGTGTGTCAACTGGTCGATTACCTGCGGTTCGGATGTTACTTCATGAGGGAACTCACCAGGAACAAAAGCGTGATCGACGGTGGTGCGGAAGTCATCAACCATAACCAATATCATGGCCTCGAAGGGTTCTGGGCGGCGATCACGCCTTACAGTTCACTCGCTCAAGCCGCACAACTGGCGATCATGCCAGCGATTATAGGCAACAGTGTGGTGTGGAAGCCGAGTGACCAGTCGGTGCTCGCCTGCTACCGCGTGCTCGAGTGTCTGCAGTGCGCCGGCCTGATTCCCGGCGTCATCAACTTTGTACCATCTGAGGAGAATCGTTTCCTCGAAGCGGTTACTTCTAATTCAGATCTAGCGGGTATTACTTTCGGTGGTACAACTCGGACCCTTGAGCATATTTGGCGCACAGTCGGTGATCGAATAGAAATGTATACGCGGTTTCCACGTGTTGTTGGCACGGGCAGTGGGAAGAACTTCCACGTGGTGCATGCGTCGGCTAACCTGGCCAACGCAGTGTCGTGCACGGTGCGCGCGGCGTTCGAGATGGCGGGGCAGAAGGCGACGTCGTGCTCGCGCGTGTTCGTGGCCGAGTCGCTGCTGGACCGCTTCACGCAGGCGCTCGCACAGGTCACGCAGTCGCTCGTCGTCACGCACCCGCTCGACTATAGGTGTTTTATGTCTGCACTCGCGTCGCAGTCTGCTTATGACAAGGTATATCTTATATATAAAATTTTCGTGTCACAGTTTTCGTTCCCTCTCCTAGAGAGGAGGCCTGTGTCCCAACAGTGGGAACATTGAAAGGCTGATGATGATGATGATAACTCCTCCGAAACGGCTAGACCGATTCTCATGAAATTTTGTGAGCGTATTGCATTGAGTAGATTTGAGAATCAGCCAACATCTATTTTTCATCCCCCTAAATGTTAGGGGTAGTCCACCCGTGCAAAGCCGGGGCGGGTCGCTAGTATACATATAAGTATTTTTCGTTATATTGGAACTTGGAAATATAATTATATATTATTTAATAATACATAAACAATAGGTGTGCGAGCGCTGGCGCCCACATGGGGCGTTTAATATTTTTAAAGATTTTTTTTTTGTGGTAGGTAAAAATCATCGAATGACGAATCCCACTCTTGGGCGGAGCGGGAAACAGTGTCAGACTCTTACTGACTAAAGAACCTACTCCGTACCTTCCTTGCCGTATTCCCAGAGCCCCGGTGTAAAAAGTTATCTACAACCATAATATTGTAGTTTTCTAGTAGTATCCTTTAAATTGACTTGTGATTTTGCAAGGTTTGCCGCTACCTGCAGCGCGCTGAGACGGACGAGTCAGTCCGGCGCGTGTGCGGCGGGCGCACGGAGGGCGAGGTGGGCTACTTCGTGGAGCCCACGGTGTTCCTGGTGCCGGAGCCCACGCACGAGCTGATGCGCGAGGAGCTGCGCGGGCCCGTGCTGGCCGTGTGCGGCTTCCCCGACGACGACCCCGACGCGCTGCTGTGGGCAGTCTCGCGGACGCCCTACGCCATCACTGGCTCTATATTTGCACGTGTGAGACTCCTTTTTAGGGTTCCGTAGTCAATAAGGAACCCTTCTAGTTTCGCCAAGCCGGTCTGTCTGTCCGTCTGATAATCTCAGCGACCGTTAGCACTAGAAAGCTGTAATTTGGCATCAATAGGTATGTATATCAATCACGCCAACAAAGTGCAAAAACAAATAGTGGTAAAAAAAATTAAGGTACCTCCCCTACACGTAAAGTGAGTGGGGAGTGATTTTTTCGTTCATTCCCGTTACTTCGATTCATTGGTTCGATCGTGGAACTAGTGAGAATTTTTTTCTCAGTTGTTCGACCGTCGAACTAGTGAGAATTTTTTTCCTCATAAGTTCGAACGTCGAATTAATTAGATTTAAAAACAGTTCTACTACATTTAAATGTTTTACTAATTTCGTAATAAAATAAAAAACGCTTGGTTCGTCAAAAAATATATATTTGTGTATAAGTTTTTCAACTGTTTATTTGATCAAAGATATGCTATAGATGTACAAATATAAGTACACGAATATATATTTTTCTCTAGGAAAATTATTTCGGACTTGATAGAATGAACAGTTTTGAAAAATTTTAAGAAATCATTTCTGAACTAAAATTGTAATATATAAGCACTTTTTTTTTTACAAATTTTAGTATCCTGAACGTTTTTTCTTTCAAAGCAAAGATGCTACTAGGTTCTGTTACATTGTGAGAAATTTGTCAGGGACGGGAAACTACGGGACCCTACACTGATCGTCTCTTGGCCGGTTTTATGTATATAATAGCGACCCGGCCCAGCTGCGCTTGGGTGTCACACATATGTTAAATGTTCTCGGCCTTTTTCTAATATGCATGTGTGCGCGGCGGCAGCGCTAGAGCCGCACTTTGCAGCTTATTTGAAGGCGCTCTAAGCGTAAGTTAAAATCGCTTGACATGCATGACCTTTCGCTTGATCGCTTTTTTGTCATCTTCGACTTATATTCTAGCGAGACAAAATACCTAATATATCGATGGTTCCGACTGAGACTCGTTAAGTGCATGCGGGTGTGCAGGACATGGCGTGGGCGCAGTGGGCGGCGGGCGAGCTGCGCGACCTGGCGGCCACGCTGTTCGTGAACGACCGCTGCTCCGAGGAGCTGCCCGGACAGCAGTCCGTGGGCGGCACGCGCAAGTCCAGCTCCAGCGGCGCCAAGGTCCACGTCACTTGCTTATATGTAGCTATAGTCGCACCGAGGCCCCCGCAACTGTTTGTGGCTGCTGAGCGCAAGTGTCGCTTGTCACAGGTAGCAGGCTTGGTTTGTGCAGAAAGTTGAGCAACTCTGTCCTTACTCGGTAGATGCAGAGGTTATTTAAATTAAATATATTGCACTGGTAGTATTCTCTTTCCACGTAGTCATAGCTTAAGAAAGACAAAATGAAACGTGTAGCGGTGTGGGGTGTGTTGCAGGCGGGCGCCATGTCGTACCTGCTGCAGTTCGGCACGGAGCGCTCCATCAAGGAGTCGCTGCGCGCCAGCACCGACGTGACGTACGCCTACATGGACCAGACGCCGCCCGCCGTCGTGCTCACGTGACGCGCCGTGCCCACGTCTTCATAGTGTATTTTGTAAATTAAAACGTCACTGTCAATTTCTATATATTTTATTGCAAATCAGGATCAATACATTATGGATATACAGTACAGTACCGTAGCACGCAGCGCAGTGACTGGTCCGCGCGGCGACACATTTGTACAGACAGACGCATCGTGTGCTACACGAAGCGCACGCGCTCGTCTCACGGAGGGCGACTCGGCGAGAGGCCTCGCACACTCTTCATCGACATCTGATTTCTTCTAACGACTACTAGTAATGATTACATTATAACTTCTTTTGTACACGTTTCCTTACAAATCACTATCAAGATCTCACCGACTCGCACCTCAGTTTACAAAAAATAAAACGCAAAACATTGCATTACTACATTATCAGTTACTACTACATTAATAATAATGAACCACCTAAATGTCATAATATGCGTAAAATACGATACAACTAGGCATTGGCAAGTGTCGGCCGGGCGGCCACGCGCACGTCGCACGCACGTGTCACACGCTGAATGCACATGTTACACGCACGTGTCGCACGCACAATGCACATATCACACGCACGTGTCGCACGCAATTGTCGCATGCGAAGGTGCGGCGCGCGCGGACTTACAAACAATACTATATAATATGACACTCTTACAGCGTGCCCGAACGAAACATTACATCTACGTACAAAATAATACCTGACGGCAGCTCCCTCAGAGCTGCTCGCCTGTGCTACAGTATATCGTCACAATAAATGCTTGAGCGTCGCGCTGTGAGCGCCTCACGCGGCTCGACTCGCACGCACTCGTCTGCAAGGCGGGAAGCGCATCTCTAGCGAAGGCACAGCTCCTTTTAGCACGACTACTACATAAAAAACATTACTTAGCAATTGTTAAAACTTTTGTGTTCGTTATCCAATGATCGTTAGAAATACTATAAAAATATACACTTTTCTTTTTAACAATACATTGACATCGCTTGCTTTCGAAATACGTTTCAATAAAAACTTGTAAATCTTTAAAAATGGTTAGTAAAAGATTGTTATAAAATTTAGGAATGCCATATGGAATGAGTTGATCGTGATCACAATACAGCCGGCACGTGGTGGACGCCTCACAGCTTGTCTATTTGTCTATGCTCCGTCATAGACTTAGAACAAATAAATAATATCTATATCGTTATTTATTAAATACATATAATCATTTAAATGCTCCAAAATGTCTCGCAACGTAAAGTTGCAGTCGTTATCAGCTAATCAGTCGAGCTCGGCCCCGGCGGCGCGCCGAGCGCCGATGGATATGACTCGATGTACTAAACCTACGCGGATACACATAGTTGAGCAGTTGCACAGCGTCGACTGCCGCCCGCGACGCCGACCCGCGACCGCTTCCTCGGCGACATCTCATCTATTCCGGTGTCTCAGCGACCTGTTGACGATGTAAATTTATTTAATACTAGATTTTGTCAGCGGCTTCGCCCGCGTACATAAAATATCACTCAGTGGTAAAGCAGCTTTCTATTGTTGCTAAAATTTTTCCTATCGGACCAGTACTTCCAGAGATTACCTCCTACAAACAAAAAAACAAACTTTACCTCTTTATTATATTAGTGTAGATAGAGCCACGCATATTATACAAATTCCAGTAATTCGTAACAATAATATCAAGATCCATGGCAAAATAGGGTCATTTCAAAGTGTTTAATGCTCGCATTTGAATCAATAGAGGACAAAAATGGGCCGTTTTTCTGAAGAAAGCAGTCGTTGAATAGGTAAATGTATGGAGTTTGAACTAAAAATCATTTCATCATTCACATAGAACAACAGTTCGATTTATAAAGGCTGAAAGAGTGTTTTTATTTTAGTATTGAATAGTATTTTACAGTCCTCCGTTTTTTTTTAAGTACAAAAGATTTGCTTTTAATATATAAATAAAGAATATTAAAAAGAAATCTAAATTATTACGTTATTCAGCTTAATTAATGTAACTTTTAATTTAATTAAGCCCTATACTTATTTTATTACTATTCAGAGGGAAGGTCAGGATGCTAAATTTGCAGTTAGATTGGTAAAATTAGGTTCTAAAACGAAAAAAAAAAGTCTATGGCAAGTAGTCATTTTAGTGAGGAGAGCATGTACAAGTTTTTCAAAAATGTAAAAAAAAAAAAACAAATAATGGCATGGAAAAATTCGAGTACGTCGGATATTCATAGGGTAAACGCGGTTAACGTATAAGAGTGTGACAAGAACAGCGCCTCGCTCCACGTACCTGTAAGTGTGTGACTAGAACAGCGCCTGCTCTACGTACCTGTGAGTGTGTGACTAGAACAGCGCCTCGCTCCACGTACCTGTATGTGACTAGAACAGCGCCTGCTCCACGTACCTGTGAGTGTGTGACTAGAACAGCACCTGCTTCACGTACCTGTGAGTGTGTGACTAGAACAGCACCTGCTTCACGTACCTGTGAGTGTGTGACTAGAACAGCACCTGCTTCACGTACCTGTGAGTGTGTGACTAGAACAGCAGGTCGGTGGCGTGCGTGCGCGCCTCGCTCCACGAGCGCGCCACGTCGGCGCCGCACGGGCGCGCGTCCCCCTCGCCCTCCTCCCCCGCGCCGCCCGCGGCTGCTGCGTAACAAACGTCATATTAACGAGAATCGTACCGCAACACGAAACTACATGACAATTAACCTAACAAGCAGCCCTCCCTCAGCCCTTTTACAAATGTCAAAAATTGGAATAGAGTTAAATTCTGACATTTCTACAGTAGGGTCGGTTCTTCGATTGGAGTTGATTGTAATTTGGAGTTAATTAATAACTTATAAAATTAATAACTTATAATTTGGAGTTAATTAATAACTTATAAAACCGTTTTTCAGCCATGCACTAAAGCTCACCATCTTGTGGGGTGCGGAAAAATTCCATAGCGCAGTCTTTGTGTGGGTTTCCACATGCACACGCGACGCTTTATATCGACTAATTTTTATTTTGTAGCTAATGGGTACTTAGCTAAACCTGTTCTATATGATGATGATAGTATGGTATCCATAGAATTGAACTATTTGAAACCACACATAGTCAGAGTATTATATTATAGATATCTTATGGCAATTACACCCGCGATACTGGAACCTTTTTCTAGAACAAACTGAACAAGGGTTACCCGCTTGTCACACAATATTATTAGTTTTTTTTATTAGATACAAACTAATGCTTGACTGCAATTCCACCTGATGGTAGGCATAGACGCAATCGATGATGGTGAGGCGCACTAGTTTATTATGAGCTTATTCACTCTTGAAGACACCCAAACTATAATCGGATGGGAAGTCAGCAGCGGGCAGATTGTTCCAGTCCTTCGATCTACGCGGAATAAACGACGAAGCTTGAAGCATGAAGTAGATCAACGGTACAGACACAAATTAATTATAGGTACAGATGACAATCTACGTACAAAGCGCGCTTGAGCAACGCACACATAGACACCGTTCACCGATGCGAAAACCGGGCTCAACGAGGATCATTACGACCGCGAGAGGGTGTCACGTTTGAGACGCGCGTCTATGAAATTTTTGTAAAAAAAAAAAATCCACATAAACAAAAACCCTATAATAACTGTTCAGTGTACAGTTGTTTAAATTCAAGATTAAACAGTGAATTAACGTTTTCTAAGATGCAAGAAACCTATATAATTGCAACCAGGTAAGGCAGGGGTGGGTAGCTTGTTTGTAATCTTATATATTAAAATGAATCGCAAAATGTGTTGGTAAGCGCATAACTCAACAACGCCTGGACCAATTTTGCTGATTCCTTTTTTGTTGTGTTTGTTATTGTCAGGAGAAGGTTCTTATGATAAAAAAAAATAGGGTAGAGTAGGGTAGAGTGGTGTAGAGTAAAATAATCTGTTGCCGGGAGCGAAGCCGCGGGCAAAAGCTAGTATAACAATAAAATTGAAATGTTTTTTAAAATGCAATATAGGTTTTTCTATTTCATTCCCAACAATAAATCAATCAACTGAATACGAATGCAACTACCACGATAATTTGTTGTGCATAATCCAGTTGACAACCCTAGAGCACGCGACTGCCTTGCGTAGGTATGAAAGGTGAAGTACATACATGAGATTGACTTCTGTGCCTATTTAGTTGTGGTACAGAGGTAAAGCTTCCTAAGAACACATAACAATGTATAATATTGTTACCTACTTTGGTAGGGTTGTCACAATAGGTGAAAACAAATGAAATAAAATATTAATTTGTTAAAGTATTCGGTATAATAACACAATTATATACCTATAGTATGTATAGTTTACTTTATACATAGTATCCTTTTCATATACCTACAAATGCTTAGCTTGTAATGACAATAAAAACTCTTCTTATTAAAGCAAAATATTTACTTGAAAAAGTAATAATTAAATATTTACTTATCTATTGTACTCCTTACGATAGTTACAGTATAATATATTTCTATTTTTTCTTGTATTTTTTATACACTCGTCACTCATGTGACTTCAGTAAAGCATTCAATTTGGTTGATCAATTATATATATCAATGCTTGAGTGGTTTCAGGCTTACTTGAGTGCTGGGACCTCGAAGCTTTTGAGTGGCCACAACACGTAGAGTGTTGAGAAGCGACATCCGGTATTCTACAAGGTTCACATTTAGGTACGATTGACTACATTGTATTTTTTAACGACCTTATGCACTGCTTTATCTGCATTCAAATACACTTCTCATCAAAAAAATCGAAACACTTCCGTTTTCATTGTTTCTGTCCGAATTTAACACAAAAAAGAATTCATACGATGAAAAAAAATACATATATTATAGCTGGCAGTTTGGCCATTACAGTAATAAGCGAAAATTCTAAATTCAAAATTAGAATTTCATTTGTTTATCTTATAAACGAAATGAATCACTGTTTTGAGACAAATGTGTGTTTAGGGTTGGAGTACATTTAGCGTTTAAAAACTAAAAATTGGCGCCTATCCTTAAACTTTTTGTTTTTTATTTCAATACTGTGACTTTGGGACGTCTGAAAAAAGGTTTTTTTTCTAAAACGTATGGATACTTCGCCCACAGAAGCCGCCCAAGTTGTGGCATTTCTGGATTCTGGCCTTAGTCAGCGTGTTGTGGCTGCAAGACTGCATCTAAGCCTGTCATCTGTTCATAGAGTCTATAAACGTTATCGGGAGACTGGTTTGTTCACGCGCCGTTCAGGATCTGGCAGGAATCGGGTCACTTCTGAGCGAGATGATCGATTTATTGTAACAACTTCTTTAAGAAATCGACGCCTTAACGCTTTTCAACTGCAGCAGCGGCTTCGTGTTGTACGAAGGGTGGCTGTAAGTGACTCTACAATTAGAAGAAGGTTGAAGAATCGTGGACTGGTACCGCATAAGCCAGCAAATGGGCCGAAATTAACTGCAGACCATCGAAGAGCGCGCCTTAACTTTGCACGTGAGCACCTAAATTGGTCATACCTACAGTGGAGCAAAGTTCTCTTTTCTGATGAGTGTAAAATTATGCTGTATGGTAACGACGGAAGGAACAAGGTCTACAGAAGAGACGGAGAACGCTATGCACAATGCTGCATTGAAGAAAAGGTCAGCTATGGTGGCGGTTCGTGGACGGTTTGGGGAGGAATCAGCGCCGACGGTAAGACAGAGCTTGCTTTCGTGTCTGGGCCACGTCTGCCTGCACTAAACTGTCATCGGTACGTCGAAGAGTGTCTCGAGCCTCATGTGATGCCCTATGCACATTTTATTGGCAACGGCTTCATATTCATGCACGACAATGCTAGGGCTCACACCGCGGGCGTCGTACGAGATTATCTTAACGAAGTCGATATCTCTATTATGGAATGGCCAGCAAGAAGCCCGGACATGAATCCCATTGAACATCTATGGGATGAATTAAAGAGACGAATTCGAGCAAGAGATCCTGCCCCAGAAACACTTAGCCAGCTGCAAGATGCAATCCAAGAGGAATGGGACAATATACCACAGCATGTGATCGTGACTCTCATCCGATCGATGAAGAACCGTATGGAAGCAGTAATTAGAGCTCGGGGAGGGAATACAAGTTATTAAATAAACGTTTTTTAGCTTTTTTTTTCATTTACGTGTGTTGTTTTATCCATTTCCTTTATACTCCATACGGAATAAAAATGACTCATTTAACAAAATACGAAACCTATGAAAAATTCATTTAAATTTAGAACATTAACATTAAGATTTGATAAGCTCATATTACTCACTATTAAACGACATTTAACATTTATTCCTAAATGTACACATTTTTCTGATAATCCTGACAAAACGTAAACTTGCAAGGTGTTTCGATTTTTTTGATGAGAAGTGTATTTTACTTTTTTGCTGATGATATGAAAATATTAAACTAATAGACTAACTAAATTTGACTATCTTGTTACAAGAGAATACGAAGGAAAGAAGAACTTGTGCGACCGCGACACCTACACTAAACATAGTTACGTTTGTAAGTACCAAACGTTTAACCTGTGACTCCATTTTGATAATCTGAATTAAACGCACCATGTCGTGCTGCGGAAACTAGTTACAATTTATTTAACGTTCCAGGATCGATCTCACGTGGGACACTTCGAGTACCCGCGACTGTACCCAGTACAAAGATTTTCAAAGCGTTTAACCTTGGACGTAACTCCTCCAATCTCAAAGTACAAAAAGATATTATCTACAAAGCAAAATAACAATGCGTGATTTTTTTTTTTATAACTCTACATCATTTTTATTTTTATTGTTTGTTAATTTAATGATTCCGATTTCATTCTCCTGACAAAAAATTATTTTGTAGAATACTACAAAATAATTTTTTGCTTATTCAATGTTAATTTACTAGTTCAATGTGCATGTGATGGTCTCTTACCGAAGAAGTACTCTTTAAATATCTCTCTGAAGTTTTTTTTTTAGTATAACTGTGCATCCATTGAGGAGATAAAAATAAAACAATATTTAATCTATTCCGTGATTTTTTTATAGATATTGTGGTGAGCAGTAATATTGAATGATTCAGGGGAGTCCCCCAGCATCATTCAAGCATCTTTAATGTTTATGAGATTGTCTGTATGCAAGGTTTAGACAATTACAGTTGAGTTTCAATAAAGAATACACGTCAGGAGATTGTTATCTATACAACTACATATTTTAAAGAGGTAAGATTTTATTTTTGTTTGTCATAGTATAGTATAATATCAGTAGAGGGACAGTTTATTACTGAGGGGGCATAGAAGAAATGATTGAAGGTCGCTGGATTGAGCCAGTATGTTATAAGTAAGTAGTGAGGTCCTGACCTGCAGAGTTGGCGGGCGCGGGCGGCGGCGCGTCGCGGCGCGTGACGCCGAGCTGGAAGGCGCCGCCCGCCGTCTTGTGCGGCGTGTAGCGCGCCAGCGCCGCCGACGCTGCGGGAAGCCACGCTACAAGCTACTGCCACGAGCCACTACGGGAGCGTCACCACACGCGCGGATACTTTGCCGTACAATATTGGGTTCAACGTTCTACTGAGCTTACGACTCAAACAAAAATCTTGTATGAAAGTGCCAAGAAAAAAAATGAACCCCAAAAATTGTACAATAAATTATCGCACTGATAATCGCCGTGTGAGCGAGGCTTGCAGAGGCAATACCAGTCATTGAACCTTCCGATGGTAAAATTATTCATACTTTTTTTTGTTGCAGTACTGATACAAATGACTCGTCAAGATGAAACTGATACAATCCATTATGAGGAAGCGCGCAATGACTGCTACTGCCACTTTACTGACATTATTTACGAAAACGTTTTCACATGATGAAAACGTTTGAAAAACTATGTTCGTTTTATTATTTTACATAGCTTAGATATATACGTCATGTGGGAAATTGTTACAATATCATCTACTTTAGATGTTAATTGCTGACGATATTTGTCAAATAGCGGAAACAATAAACCAAGGAGAGGTTTTTTTTTAATATAACCAAGAAGAGGTAACACGAACGCGTTAGGTCGCAAACAGGGTGTCATTCGCGTTTTACATCTGAAATTTTGCGATTTTAGGCGCTATAGAGGACTTAGAGTAGATTTATGAGACGGGTCAGTAAGAGCCTCAGGAACCTTAACCGCTATAGTTGCGTCCACTGGGCTCGCCCACGGGTCGTCAGCGGATATGGTAGGTTGGGGAGGTCGCTGCACCTCATTCGTGCGGTATTCAACGTTAGCGTAGCACACGAGAAGCGTACGGAGGAGGTGTGAACGTGCGGGCGGTTCACCTCGTGGAACAGTGAGGCGGCGGCGTCTTGGACGTGGCGGGAAGGGAATAGGACTCAGCTACAGTCCTTCTGCGAAGCAATAATGATAGCGAAGGAGGCGGCCGTACGTGTGAGGGAACGGCCCAGCAGCCAAGGCCTCAACCCCGACTTCCAGCCTTCGTAGGAGTGAGCTTGCAGAGGACAGGTACGACATTCAACCATTCAGCCGCCCGGTCTGAGCTCAAGTACGGTACTACGTACTCGGCGTACCTCAAAGAGCTGTTAGCAAAATCGTTGGACAGCAGGACCGAAGCCTACGGGTTGACTTCTGAAATGGAAACCCACGCTGCTAGATCGCAAGGCAAAGAAGAGGTTAAAATCTGACACGCCCTCGCGCTCCGCCCTAGAGCAGAAAAAAAGACCATCCATAACTTTTTAATATATTCTGAATGTAGAGGAATTATATTGTACTCATACTTTAAATGGTTACATTGATTTATTGGATGACTTGGTATTTCAGCATTTCATTTTGTTGTGTTATTGTTTTAAAAAATCCGTGAATTTCCTGTAACTATAATTGTAGGTACCTGGCCTGACCCGTCTCAAAAATCCATCCTGTATAGTGAGGACAGTGAGGATGGGGAGGGGCACGCACTGCACGCAGTGTGGGAGGGTGCTCGTAACTACTCGCTCGCACGTCTAGCTCACCGATCGTTCTTACTTGCTTAGCTTCTAAATAAAACTGTTCTTATCGCCTCTGTGCTCCGACAACGTGATAAGACCAAAATATTATTGTAGGACTTATCACGTTGTTAGATGTGCAGGAAATTGATTGTGTAACTCTTTAAGATTCAATGTTACACGCACAAAAAAAAATATATAGATTTCGCAAACTTTACTTAAGGCTAGCTTTACAGGAATCGTGCTGAAATAAGTGTGGAGCGATTCGTGTCCTTTGTTTACGTATATGTTGGACACGGTCGCATGAGATAGCTCATAAGATTCGGTCGCTGGCGTGAGACAGCCTCGATAAGATAGCGACTGTCATTGTCAAGAACGCATCTACTATGTTGCAGTGCGTCCTTCGAATTCGTCAGTGTCACGAAGTAACAACTACTTTTTAAGAATTATATGAAATCAAACGTGTTCAAAACTATACTAAGTGTGTGCTTTACGTGGCAACACTGGCTATTAATAATAACAATAAATTGTTGCTAGTGGCAACCTAGCGGCGCTACAAGACAAGAGAGCGGCGTGGCCACGCCGGCGTGACGTCACACGAAGGTCTCCCGCGCCGCGCGCCGCAGCGCTGCGGACACAACACTCGCTCACGTCACTGCTACACACTACATCGTCAACTGTACAGTAGAACCTTCATCTGCACATGTGAATTGTATGACTTACAAGTACAGTCAACATTTGGACACGTTAACATACTCAAAAAATCGCGAAATCATACAATAACGCACTGATCATTGCAGTCTTATCATCTAACCTATGTCGCGTTTGGAACGATTCTCGTATTGCTTACTATAACTCCCTTATCACACGTCATAGTTTCTGCGCGCAGTATTTAGCGACAGAAACCCCCGAGCTCAAGTGAGCGGTGAGAGCTCTTGAGCGATGCGTGCGAGCGCGGCCGCACGACACGTGTGCCACAAGCGCACTGTTCACACATCAGGGTACGGAGATTTGACATCGCTGTTGTAAAAACTCTATTTATAAAAGGTTAGTTAAGAGATGATGTATTTCCCACTATTGACAGCTGGGACGAGCAACGCGTGGCATGACGCCGCGTCTTGTGAGTGCACACTCGACTGTTGCTTTGTATATCCTTATCAGATCGAGTGCCTTGAGTGGCGGGTGCTGGATTTTAATGAAGCATGTTCAATATGTGAAGAAGTGTGAGATAGTTACTGATATGTGTGTTGGCGGCGAGCGTAGCGTGCAGCGGTGATTCTGCCAGCTGTGGTGTGGCCTCAGGCGCGGGGGCTGCGGGGGCCCCGGGCGCTGGGGCCCCGGGCGCTGGGGGCCCGGGCGCCGGGGCCCCGGGGGCGACCGCGACGTCCTCGCACAGGGACGTCTCCGAGGGGTACTCGAACGTGCGCGTCATCGAGTCGTCGAACTGCAGCTTCAACTGGAAACATAAACATCATACATTTTAGTCTAATTTTTTTACATGTCTTATATCGTTATCCCAAATACTGTATATGCGGATTTTGTTATTTATAATATGTTTGCATCGTGGTCGTTCAAACACACATCCCTCCCTACGATGTTCCCTCTATCGGCCGGAGGTTTCCCAGCGTGGGCGGTACTGGTGCTGTTGGTGCTCACAGGCCCGGTCCGTATCGAGACACTTCATGCTGGTGTCGGGGAAAAAGAAAAACACTTGCAATAACATTTCGCATGAAATCGGATTCATCAAGTCGGTCAATAAGTTAAAAGCAATATGGCCGCATTTCTGGCGAATTTGCGCTATGAATCAGAGTTGTAGGAATGCGGGTTTAGCGAGACGCTCGGTGTCGTCAACTCGTGCCGCGCCCGCAGCGAGCGCACGCAGCTCTCCGGCAGAACACTCACACGATACACTTGTTTCCCATCACTAAACAATGCTGGGAGATTGTGTGAGATTTCAAACAAAATTGCCACTTGTGAAGTCACAACATTAGAAATGAGTCTTATTATCACATTCTTCAGCCCTTTGGCCCAGCCCGGCATGTCTTGTTTCAGCGTTCGTGGTCCAATGGACGTATTGAATACTAATGAAAATAAACAGGTAGTGGTGACAGCGCGGGGTGTGTGTAGCAAGTGGCTGGTGGAGCAGAGCTGCGTGTCCCTGGAACCGGTATAGATTACTCCGCGGCGGTAATGACCGCGCCGCACTCACTCACAGTAACGTCGCCGCACTCCGCGGGTTCACACTTGTTACTATCGAAAGACATTTTATAGATCAAATTGTTCATCTAGTAGGAGGGAATCTTAATAGATTATTAACACGTATAGAAAGATAAACATATCGCCAATAGTTATTCGTTAAAAAGTATAGTGTATTCCATGACGCGTTGAGCTTGTGTCCGTATGACAAGTTGCATCCGATCATGAGGGATACTTTCATCTTCATATACAAGCACGTGAAGTAGAGTGTGTTACCTTAGCGATGCGGTCCTTGTTGGGCCGGCCCGGCATGGAGGAGCGCCCGTTGATGAGCACGTTGTCGTTGACGAAGCGCACGCGGCACGGCGACGGCGGCGCGCCGTCCGGCTCCGTGTCCGACTCCGAGTCGGAGCGCAGCAGCGCGTCCGGCCGCAGCACCACCACGCCCGGCTCGCCCGCCTGTCACCAACAACATGTGGCTAGTTAATATTCCGATGATTGAACCTGATGCATCTAAGGGTATTGGGGAGTAGTTTTTAAAAGATAAAATTATAGGGTACTACAAAGCGCCAAGAGCGCCGAAAGCGGGCCATGGCGGCGAGACTTCGCGCCCCGAAATCCGAGGCTGTAGTGATCACACTACAGCCTGAAGCGGGAAAGAAGGGCGCGAACTATGACGCCGTCATGGAGAAGGCAAGGCGGGCGGTGTTGCCCCACCTTGAAGAGCTCGGAGTGCCTGGGGGCTTCTGCATTAGGCAGACCCTAACGGGGGCCCGAATTCTGGAGGTCCCCGGCTCGGCCAGTGTTGCTGACACCCTGGCCGAGAAGATTAGGGTGGCCCTCAGTGCGGAGGAGGCCCGAGTGTCCAGGCCCACCAAGTGCATCGACATGCGCATCATGGGCCTGGACGACTCAGTCAAGGTGGACGAGGTGGTGGCCGCCATCGTCAGGGTGGGCGGTTGCACGCCCGAACAGGTTCGGGCGGGCACCATCCGCGCTGACAGCACGGGCATGCGAGCCGTCACGGTCAGCTGCCCCGTGCCGGCGGCCAAGGCCATCACCAGTGGGGGCCGACGGCTTCTTGTGGGCTGGGTCTCCGCCCAGGTAAAATTGCTGGAGCCCAGACCTCTGCGGTGCTTCCGCTGCCACGTGGGGCACCACGTGGGGGCCTTCTGTGCCGCGGAGGTGGACCGCAGTGACCACTGCTACCAATGCGGTAAGCCCGGTCACAGGTCTGCTGAGTGCCGGAATGCGCCGCACTGTTACGCATGTGCGGCGGCAGGCAAGCAGGCCGACCACCGGGCTGGGAGCAGGTCCTGCGACCCCCCGGCCAAAGTAAAGGCCAAATTGAGTCGCCCCCCCAACACCACCGCCGCCGCCGCAGCCGCTTCTTCGGCCGCCGGCGCGGTTTCCGTCGCCGCCGCTACCGCCGTGGCGGTGCCCTCTCAGAGGGCTAGGGAGGAGACAATGGACTGCCAATAACGGCCCCATTACGTCTCCTCCAGGCGAATGTCAACCACTGCGCCCCAGCTCAGGATCTGTTGCTCCAGAGCATGGCGCAGTGGTCGATAAACGTCGCCGTGGTCTCCGAGCCGCACTTTGTCTTGCCCAGAGCTGACTGGGTTCAGGACCTGAGCGGCTCGGTGACCCTTATCTCGTCGGCCGCCGCTGGTACCCCGACCCTCGAGGCCGTCACGAAGGGTCGGGGTTGCGTGGCAGCACGGTTCGGGGACATTGCAGTGGTAGGCGTCTACCTGTCCCCGAACAGAACTCTCGCCGATCTTCACGACTCCCTCAGGGAGCTGAAGACCGTCGTCGCTGGGTATGGTACCCTCCCCGTGGTCGTTTGCGGGGACTTCAACGCCTGGAACATGGCTTGGGGTTCCCGGCTCACGAACCAGCGGGGTCGGTTGGTGGAGGACTGGGCTCTGGAAACAGGCCTGGTCGTCCTAAACCGGGGTTCTGTCCCCACGTGTGTGCGGGTGCAGGGTGAGTCCGTGGTGGACATTTCGTTCGCCAGCCCCGCTCTGACACCGCGTGTAGTTGACTGGCGCGTCATGGAGGGGGTGGAGACATACTCGGACCACCGGTATATCCGGTTTGACGTCTCCGCCCAGACCTCGACCGCGCCGGTCCGACAGACCCCATGTGGTCCGCGTTGGGCGCTGAGGCAGCTGGAGAAGGAGCTCTTCCTGGAAGCCGCGGCGGTGCAGGCCTGGGTGCAAGCACCGGTCAGGCCTGCCGACATCGACGTCGAGGCGGAGTGGTTCCGGGAGGCCTTGTCGCAAATTTGCGACGCGGCAATGCCCCGTCTCCGCCCAGGACGCGCCCGACGCCAGGTGTACTGGTGGTCGCCAGAGCTTGCGACGCTGCGCGCCGCATGCAATGCTGCGCGACACCGGTATACCAGACACCGCAGGCGCCGCTTCCGCCCGCCGGGTGCGGAGGCCGTAGAGGCGGAGCTGTACGAGGGATACAGGGTGGCAAGGCGCACCCTCCGATCAGAGATAAAGCGGGCCAAAGACGAGGCCTGCAAAGCGTGGCTGGGGACGCTCAACGCTGATCCGTGGGGACGCCCATACAAGTTGGTGCGGGAGAAACTCCGCCCATGGGCTCCCCCGTTGACGCAGAGTCTCCGGCCACAGATCGTGGAGGGTGTGGTGAGCGCTCTGTTCCCTGCGCGGGGGGACCACTCCCCCCCGCCCATGGCTCCGCCACCAGCGGTGTCTGACGCGGACCACGTCAGCGACGACGGTACCAATGCTCCGGAAGTGACCGAGGTAGAGATGAGAGTGGCGGTACGCAGGATGGGTGCGAAGAATACCGCCCCAGGACCCGACGGCTTGCCAGGAAAGGCATGGGTCCTGGCCATGGAGGCTCTCGGGTCTCGATTGGGGGGGCTCTTTAGCGCATGCTTGGAGAGGGGCCAGTTCCCACTTCCCTGGAAGACGGGAAAACTGGTCCTCGTCGCGAAGCCGGGGCGCCCTGCGGACTCTCCGTCCGCGTATCGGCCCATTGTGCTGCTTGACGAGGTGGGCAAGCTCTTTGAAAGAGTCATTGCAGACCGCCTCGTCAAGCACCTAACACTGAAGGGGCCCGATCTCGCGGACGACCAGTTCGGGTTTCGCAGGAGGCGCTCCACGGTGGACGCCATCATGCGCGTGCGAGCCCTCACGACGGGGGATGCGGTGTCCCGGGGCAGGTGTGTCTTGGCGGTGTCGTTGGACATTGCCAACGCCTTTAATTCCCTGCCCTGGAGTTGCATTAGGACGGCACTCCGGTATCACCGGGTGCCCGACTACCTCTGTCGTACAATCGAGGCCTACCTGTCCGACAGGTACATAGTCTACCCCGGTCACCAAGGAGATTGGAAACGGCGAGAGATGTCGTGCGGTGTCCCACAGGGATCGGTGCTAGGACCGCCCTTGTGGAACATCGGGTACGACTACGTGCTGCGCGCCGACCTCCCCGTAGGGGTCAGCGTGGTCTGCTACGCAGACGACACGCTGGTCCTAGCGCAGGGAAGGTCGTACCAGGCGGCGGTCGAACTAGCGACACGCGGGGTTGCGACAGTCGTTGAGAGGATCCAGCAGTTGGGACTCAAGGTGGCACTGCACAAGTCCGAGGCCATGTGTTTTCACGGCCCTCGGAACGCGCCACCAACGGGTTCCCAACTAACGGTAGAAGGAGTTCACATCGGCGTCGGGTCGACGATGAAGTACCTAGGACTTGTCCTCGACAGCCGATGGAATTTCGAGGAGCACTTCCGACGTCTGGCCCCCAAACTCAATCGGACGGGGGCTGCTCTCAAGCGGCTCCTGCCGAACCTTGGGGGTCCAGACGCCTTCTGCCGGAGGCTCTACGCCGGCATCGTCCGGTCCATGGCCCTTTATGGGGCACCAGTGTGGGCGCCGACGCTACGTAAACGCCCGGCGGCCCAGCTGAACGCCTGCCAGAGGGTCATGGCCATCCGGATGGTGCGGGGATACCGCACGGTGTCCCGCGAGGCGGCGAGCCTCCTTGCTGGCCTACCACCATGGGATTTGGAGGCAACAGTCCTTGCACACATGCACGACCAGCGCGTGGAGATGCAACGCCGGGGCGAAGATCCGCTGCCCGAACATGTCGAGGCGTGGCGGAAGGAGCTCCGGCGAGATCTCATGGTGAAGTGGAAACAGCGACTGTCGCAACCCAGCGCTGGGCACACCGTAATCTCAGCGGTAGTGCCCCTCTTTGAGGCGTGGCTGGATAGACCTCACGGCGTCCTCACTTTCCGCATGACGCAGGTTCTCACCGGACATGGGAAGTTCGGGAGATTCCTGCACCGGATTCGTGCGGAAGAGACGTCCGGGTGTCGCCACTGTGAGGCGAGCCCGGAGGACACGGTGGAGCACACGGTGGAGGTGTGCCCTGCTTGGGAAGAGCATCGCCGTGTCCTCGTGGGGGTGATCGGCGGCGGCGACCTCTCGCGCCGGGCCCTGGTCCAGGCCATGGTCCGCAGCGAAGAGGAATGGCAGGCGGTCGCCTCCTTCTGCGAAGCAGTAATGCTCGTAAAGGAGGAGGCCGACCGCATAAGGCAAAGGCAACGGCGTACTCGCCGTAGCCGTCGCCGCCGCGATCCTGCCGATATCCGGCCACCGTAGACACTGGCTCGCGGACGGTGAGCAATGGGTAGCTCGCCGTCCGATCGTCTGGTAAGACCGAGTCCAAGTCGTCAACGGCGCGCACCGTTCCCGCGCGCCTCAAGGAGTTGTCAGCAAACTGCAGGGGCCCTTCAGGGTCGAAGCCTCCTGGAGCCTAGAGGGTAAGTGAAAACTGTAACCTCGACTCCAGAAATAAGGCAAGGAAGGTACGGGGTAGGTTTTTTAGTCAGTAAGAGTCTGACACTGGTCTCCCGCTCCGCCCAAGAGCGGGTTTCGTCATTGGATGATTTTCACCTACCATAAAAAAAAAAAAAAAAAAAAAAAAAAAAAAATAGGGTACTACAATATTGGACTTGTAAAACTGCACAAAAAGGTGTCGACTAGATTTATTTATAATACACTTAACAGAAGACATTGAAGATTTGTATATCCTGTCCACATTGAGGTGTACAATAAAGCTTATAATCACAGAAGCTGCCTAAAGCAAAAATAAAAAGCTAGCTAACAGTAATGGAAGGTATTTAGTAGTTGTACTACAAAATTTTGTTCAGATCATAGAAATATTATCGTGCTCAGAGTAACAACATTGCTGTGTAGGTCCCTCGAACACGTTTGTAGCAAGCGAGGCTCGCATACGCCGTCGATTCGCCACGCGCATTTCACACGATACATGTTTTTCGTTAGTCCAATTAACGTATCAATGTCCGGCGTGAAGGTGATGTAACACTAACACCCGCCACAAGGAATGGCGGACTTAAAGAACCACCGCCTCATACCCACAGCCAGGTCCTGTTCTATTTATTCATTGTCTAAATCGTCTCTTATCAATTCATGTTATTCGGCGAACTAATTGAGGGCTGCTCTTCCGGACGCGAGTCCGGTTGTCGCGTGGACATCCACTCGATAAGCGCTCCGTCTGCCAGCCATGACCTGGCAGATTACATGACACCACCACAACATTGCACAATCCGAGACCGCATCAGCAAGACATTTCGTTTAATAGATTTTTGGTTTGTGAACGTTTGAGGAAGTTCAAATACATACTTAGATAGCTTTTAATTATAACCACAAAATAGTTGGACCGATTTATTAATTAATAGTGAAGTGACGTTCACGAGGGAAGCTGGCGCCGTCATCAACTAGCGAGCAATAAACAAACCAGTTGCGATAGTGGGCCGCTATCGCTACCACCAGCTGTCGGAATGCTGTATAGAAAACATTTCTTTTTCACGGCGCTGTTGTCGGAACGAATTTCCCAAAACGAGTTGCGGGCGATTAGTAGCGGAATCTGGCCGGCGTCCGGTGACCGTGACGGGCCGGCGCGCCGGGTTCAAGGGAAACGTGCCGGACCGGTGTGCCGGCCGCTGGGAGCCGCGACCACTCTCACATACCTACATCATTAAGAATGTACATCTACTTCAATTAGAATGTACCGATACTGCGGAACCTCTTATTGCGTTGGGACTCTGACATGGTGTCGTCAGTATAAATAAATCTTAGTGCCATTCCAGCGGAGGCTGGGCTTATGCCTTATATACATTACAAGCCTATACTCCGTTTACTTTGGCAATGGACATGCTCTTCGTTTACAAGGGACGTAGATATAAATGTAACGACTCTACGGTGTAACTTAATCCTCGGAAATACTCAAGTCGATATGTAAATTAGACGTGTTTGTCAATAAAAGTTAAATCGTCGCACAAAGGAGCGGTCGCTACACTCGCTATGTTTGTGAATCAGCGCGTCCGGCAGACGAGGCGAGAGTCCCGGGCGACCCCGCGGGACGGGCAGGCGCGTGCTTGATGCACGGGTGACAGCGTGCACGTCATTATTAAGCATCGACCGGCACGTTGAAATTCAGCACCCTTAGGAACGTGTCGCTACATTTCAAATTAAAAAAGATCTCGCTATTAATAAAATTGTTTAATACTCAGTACTGTGCTCAGCTTAAATTGAATACATACATTCAGCATTTTAAAATGATTAATGTATTATGTAGCTACCTAGCTGAGTACCTAATGTTCCACTTTAATAATGAACAAATAATAACAAAGAGTTAATAATAAACATATTTTATGAATAATCAGCTAATAAGGTCTAACCACAAGATACTTGTTGTTTATCAGGCTCTGTGCGCGCGCCTGTTCATGACATAGCAACACTCGGCTTCGTGTGCCGCCTACTATGTAGTATGACTAATACTGAAACGACTCAGTGAGCGTCAATAACTGGACACCGAGTAATGCAGTTTACGATTCATTGTCCCTTGTGATGTTGACTCGCCATTTCGCAAGTGTTGCACACTTTCCTCCAGGCACGAGGGCCAGCAGGCATTCGTGTGTCAAAACAGGATGAGTGAAGAGGAACCATAACAAAATCGGAGCTAGCGCACTGTAACGCAATACGACTTCCTTTTACAAAACACTGTCACTTGTGTCGCGTGACGCTGGTTGTACGATATTATGTTTTAGCGGTTTTAAACATCGTACCTTGATCAGGAAGATAGGTCCTTCATCTCTTAAGACATCCTGCAGAGTGCTCAGCATGGCGATAATACTTATACGTTTTAACTATCAGTAAACTTGTGCACCAAATAGATTTTGCAGTTGAAAGATCAGGAGGAACAGTTATGGAGGTCGCACGGACCACTAAAGTCGGAGGTGGTTAATGTGACTTTCCCAATAAGAAAGTAACAATTTTCACGAAAACGTGCGTCAGTTTGGTCAGTTCCGTGGCACTACGTCGAGCCGCGGCGACCGCGTGCGATATCATATCATAATCGCGGATAAACGCCTGATTACGACGCCGCTTAATGTGCTGCCTTTATCACAGCCTCGAAGGCATTTTAATCTTTACTAAAGTCCTATAAATCATATTGATAGGGAGCGTGTGCTCTATTTCCTTAAGGACACATAATTGTTTAAATGTTTTTCAGGTATTTGTAGTTAGCCCGTATGTGGTACAAGATTTAATGACGTCCTTATTTCGAAGCATGACGTCCCAAGCGGGCCGACTTGTTCAAACACAGGCTTCACTAGCACCACACCGCGGACACGCCCACTCCGTCGCCACTCGTATATTTCTGCCGGGCTTTATTTAGTCAGCATGTCGTTAGCAGGTATATCGACAGAGTTGCTCATTCAGACATTTAATTTGAAAATAAATTGCCGACTGTTCATTTTGGTGCGATGATATGCGAGCGAAACGAAACTTATGATCATACAGTGAGGAGCTTTACAATAAAAGCAATTGGAATGTCCACATGTCAAGGGGCGCTAAATTGATGCGGCGTGACTCAGACGAGCCCCTAACAGATTACAAGGCGGATTCGTTAGGGGCATGTTATCGCCTTCAGAATGAATGAAAACAATTTGATTTGATACGCGCTCTGATATGCTTTTGATTTGAGTGACAAAGTTTGCATTGCAATAACTCTTAATATAGCTGTTGGTTCTCCTTCGATTAGATAAATAAATATGATATCAAAAACTCTCGCACTTTCTTTGTTTTCTTAATCTTCAGAACTGAACAGCTAAGCGTTGTTCACTAGTTGGTTCTACTTCAGTCATTGTTTAAGGACTTCCCTCGGAGCATATGGTAGTGTTTTTCTTGTTGGCGTCACATAACACCACAGAGCAGTGTATAGTATTATGGCAGTCATGTGCTCATACGTCCGTGGCGGGCACGTGTCGCCGCCGCACGCCTCCGATAATCTGCATCGCTTTAATGACACATTTTTACTTTCATGCTACTGATTGAGAAAACTACTGGGATAAATCACGTCGAGAAATTATACGTTCGTTGATCAAGGTATTGAATAATATCGAGACTATTCGAGCCTAGATAGTCCAGAGTGCATCAGCTCACAAGTACATCAGACGGCGTCCAGCAGACAGAGATTGGCATGTGTATCGGCTCGATAATGATCAACTACTGTAACGTTACTGATAAACTCCATTGTGATCTGCGTGAGGTGCGTGATACTCATGTCTGTGGCCAGCTGAGTCTAGCTACTCATGTTAGTTCGCGCGTAGTGTCTTCTCTCTCTTATCACTTTAAGGGGCCCGATTCACTTGGTTTAAACTTTTGCAATCACACTAAATTTAGTTTCGAGTGCGGTTACTTCGCATCGTCTTGCCGCCAACAGTGCACGTCTTTCGGCTGAAATGATGATGAGCTTCGTTTATATTGAATACTAGCTTTTGTCCGCAGCTTCGCCCGCTTACATAAAATATGTCACTCAGGAGTAAGGCAGCTTTCTATTGTTGCTAAATTTTTTTCAATCGGACCAGTAGTTCCAGAGATTACCTCCTACAAACAAAAAAAAAACAAAAAAAATAAAAAAAAACAAACTTTACCTCTTTATTATATTAGTGTAGATGCTTCTGTGAAGGAACGAGTAAGTAATCATCATTCTACTTTACGCCAATAACTCAGGTTTTCCAATTAAGCGAGTATGTAAGCATATGAAATACGATCGCCATTGTTTCTGCGCTCAGTAGCAGTTCAGTACGCGTTCGGTCATAAACTCGCACGTAGCTACCCGTGCTGGTGCGCAACGTCCTGCCACTGGCCATTGTTGGCTTATCACAGGGATATAGATAGCACAATTTTATTGGTTCCGTTCCGTCTGATACGAATATTTATATAGACAAGTTGCTAACATTTCAGTAGGTACGATTACAAGCGAGCTCTGTAACAAAACATTAATAAAGTACTCAACATGAACCAGTGCTCTATTACAGTTAGTCTTCACACCTTCAGCAAGTTGAGTCATTCCAAGCGTGGAATAATATGAAACTGCGAGCTAGACGCTATACACGATTCAGTAGGTATGTCTGGCTGTCCCCCTGTCCACGGCGCACGATCGATCCGAGCCCGTCTGGCCGTCTCGGCGGCCCGCAGTATTTTAAACCTGTTTGTTAAGTTATCGCGTTCAATCGCGCACTAAATTATATAAGTCTGCAGTTAATTAATAAATCGTCACAGATAGCATTCCGCTTGCTGTCACGAAAGTAGCGCGTTTAGACTCGTAAACTGACGTCAAGCGTGAGATGTGCGAACACTGTTTGACGAGTGACATGCCACGCGTTAGTATAATGTTGCTAACTCAACTACTTTAAGTGTTTACTTTCTACTGCAGAGGTTTCAACACCAGAACACCCATCCGTCGTCAGAATCGTTTCGATGGCAGACAGTCCACTGCTGGACAATTGATCACAGACCGCAAGTGTCGTCGCGACAAGTCGCACGAACTTCCATCAACTTCACCAGGACGTTGGTACATTTTGTGGAATTTCAGATCTGTTTTGTCCCACCCCATACCATAAATGTAAGGAACTTACCCCTTTCACAGCAATTTATGTTTACCATCTCCTTGAGTTATGTCGGTAAACCCGAGCCTCTCGCAAATTTTCTCGTTTCTGATTAAATCAAGCAGGGAAATTCCGAGAACTATCACAAACATTGAATTTCGTGTCGAGGTGCTGCGGTATTTGGGACAAGTGGAAATTACGACTGTTATCGAACGCTGCCCAGATTTGAGACGATTAACCCTTTCTTGACTGCGAAAGTTCGACCGACCGTGTGTTCTAGGTAAACGTAACAATCGACTTCGAGTTTAGTATCTTCACGGGTTCATCCGAAATTCCGTATCTAACTTTTCCTCTTCTTATGTAGGTAATCTTAAGGAACAACAGGAACAGGAATAGGAATAGGATCACGTTATTGTTCGTGCTAGTGCTTTACACGCGTAACCGAGGCACCTGCGGCTCGGGCGCGCAGCCCGGCCCCGCCCTCTGACCGCAGAAACACAATACGATCGGTTATGCAACCGCGCGTGCGCAGCTTGTCGCGGCCACCGCACGCAGGTGCCCACATGATGCAGTCTGGTGAGGAACCTGCGGAACTGTGGCCTGACACACGACTCGACTCTGATGCCAACGATGCGACGCACGGCAAAGACGAAACGTTACTCTTTATGCATAATAATTAGGTATGTACATCTAAATGATTTTCCTATTAGCAGTTACTTTTCGTCAGACTAACGTGGTATATCAAAGGATGCTTGCTTAGCGCTGAGGATGCTGCACGTTTATTTTATTTATTTTTATTTATTTTATAATTCTTGTACACACATATAAAATAAAAGGAGAAACAAAATTACAGATAAATGGTACAAAGGTACTGCTTATTTCTAAAAGAAATTTCTTCCAGCAGACCCGCGAAAGGAGAGATAATAAGAAACGTAGACAATAGTGTGTAGAAATAAAAAGAGGAGTTAACGAAAACTTAAATTAAACTAATAAATACATAAATACACATATAACTATACTATACCGTATAATAAAATAAAATACATAAATTATATACATATATATAATAGTCAAACTAGAGAGGAAAGATAGTGCTCTTTTACTTTCGATTTGAAGAGCGAAATAGTTTTCAAATCTCGAATGCTAGGCGGAAGCGAGTTCCACAACCTTACAGCATGGACAGAGAAAGAATAGGAGTAGTAGCTGGATTTATGGGGAGGGGATTTGAGAAGGGATCTTAGGTGAGATCTGCACGGGACGTCGCAGGGGCGGGCGTAAGAAAATCTATCGCGCAGATAAGAGGGATATGACGGGTTATGTAGGATATTGAAGAGGAGACATAAAATCCGAGTGTTCCTGCGAAGACGGATAGGGAGCCACTTGAGTTCCTTGCGAAGATGAGAGACGTGATCATACTTACGTAGACCAAAAACAAACCGGATGCATAAGTTTTGCAGTCGCTCAAGCTTGTTTAGTAGCTCCTCAGTAGCATCCAAGTAGCAGGCATCGGCATAATCTATGATAGGCTGAATAAGAGTTTGGGCCAGAGAGATTTTCGTTTTCAAGGGCAAGAGACCCTGGAGGCATTTGAGCGAATGAAAGGAAAAGTTAACTTTCCGACTAACTTCATTGACCTGTGCACGCCACGAAAGATTGGCATCAAAAATTACACCCAGATCTTTTGCAGTTTCGGTGTAGTTAATACGAACACCGTCCAGGACCAAAGGCTGCAGAGAAGAAACTACAGCCGCGTTGCGGACGAATCTACTACCTATGATCATGGCCTGTGATTTAGTAGGGTTGATCTGCAGGCCAAACGACTTAGCCCAAGCGCTGATACAAGCCAGGTCATGATTCATAGCAGCAATAGCAGAATCCGCGTCTGCTACAGTAAAATGACGGTACAGCTGCAAGTCATCTGCGTAAAGATGGAAACTAGAAGATATTACTTTGGTAACAAAATTAATGAAGATAGAAAATAGAAGAGGAGAGAGAACGCTACCCTGAGGAACACCCTCAGTGAGGCTACACCAGTCAGAGAACATCTCTTCAAGACGGACACACTGAGAGCGACCCCGAAGATATGAATTGAACCAGGATAAGGAGGAAGAAGAGAGATTAATGGATTTAAGGATGCCAAGCAAGATGTCGAAATCCACTGAGTTAAAGGCGCTACTAAAGTCAAGCAATACAAGAACAGTAAGGGATTTGTTCTCCATAGCCCAGCGGATATCATCGGTTACTTTTAAAAGCGCAGTAACTGTGCTATGACCTGCGCGAAAACCTGATTGGAAATCAGATATTATCGAGTTCGACGTCAAGAAAAGAGATAACTGTTTATGGACTATGTGCTCAAAAACTTTAGAAAGGAATGGGAGAATAGAGATAGGTCTAAAATGAGTCAGTGAAGTGGGATTGTTAATTTTGGGTAAAGGAATAATATAGGCCTGTTTCCAGACAGACGGAAAGGTAGTAGAGGTAAAAGAGTGATTGAAGATATGCGTGAGAACAGGAAGTAATGATGGGAGGATAAGGGTAATCATTCTAGAGCATAGTTTATCATAGCCAACCGCAGAAGAGGTAATCGCAAGAACAGATTTCTTAACGTCAATCTCGGTAACATCGTTAAAGCTAAACTGAGGATACTGTGGCAACGGCAAATCAGAAAGACCATCCAGTGTAGCCGCTTTGACACAAGGATCTAGGGAAAAGGGAAGGAGAGAGAAGTGCTTGTTAAGATCATTAAGGTCCACATTCTTACACTGGTTTGATGGTGATTTGCCTATGCCAACTGACTTCAAAAATTTCCAAACGTCGGAAGAACTACGGTTATGGAGTTGTTCGTGGAAATAGCGTCTCTTAGCAGCTTGACACAGACGCCTGCAGCTGTTACGCAGCGAAATAAAGTACGAAAGATTTATTTCAGAAGGTCTACGCTTATACCTGCTCTTAGCTTTATCCCTGCGAGCCATAAGCTCTTTAATTTGAAGAGTTACCCAAGGTGCTGGACTATATTTTACCTTGACACGACGTAAAGGGGCATGCTGGTCATACAAGTCAAGGACGGTAGAGTTAAACAAGTTTACCTTTTCATTGATGTCATCGATTTCAACCAGAGAAGACCAGTCGACATCGCTAGCATCACACCGCAAGGCCTCCAGGTCCATGCCCTTGAAGTTACGAAGATATAAAAACTGAGGTTTACGCTTAGGAACACGGATGCGATATGATAGGTAAATTAGATCGTGGTAAGAAAAAGAAGCGGTAAGTTGACCGTGGTAAGACACATTGTTGGGAGAGGAGACAATCATGAGGTCTAATAAGGAGGGAGTACAATTAGGAGAATAGTGAGTAGCAGAAAGGGGCAAGACCTGAAGATTGAAAGAAGAAAGCAATGAAAGGAGTTTAATGGACCGATAATCATTTTTAATTAGGCAAGTATTAAAATCCCCCATCAAAATAACGTGCTCATACATGGGGCAAAGATTACTAAGAGTGCAATCAAGGGCATCAAAGTAGTCAATGCGAAGGTTAGGGCTGTAGAGCACAGCAAGCAAGACTTTTGTATGATGGACAGAAATTTCAACAAACAAGTATTCAGCCGACTCGGAATATAAAGAAGGAGATGAGCTAACCACCTTGTGGGGTAGATCAGCGCGTATGTACATGGCTACACCTCCTCCACCCTTGCCGGTCCTATCGTTACGGATCAAGACGAAACCAGGTAAAGAATATTGAGTAGAGAGAAGGGAAGGCTTCAGAAAAGATTCCGAAATCAATAGGGCATCAAGGTGAGCACTGCTAAAGGATGCAAGAAGATCAGAATAGTGACCAGGAACACTCTGAGCGTTTATGTGAGCCATGTGCAAGTTTTTAGGATCGTTAGAGAAAAGAGAAGAGATTTTATCATGTAAAGTAAGAGGAAGAGAAGGAGAAGAGTCACTCTCCGCACTAGCAAAACTATCGGAAGAAGAGCATGAAAAAAAACTGTCGTTAAGATCAGCTACATCGTACATAATCTATAATATACTAATAAATAAATATAATTAAACAAACTAAAATATGACTGAAAACGCTAATGAAGGTTTTATCCGGACAAATAACAATAATCCTGCCTTCCATTGACCAGCAATTTAACATCCCGAAATGCTTACGTGCAGTCATAAACACTTGGTGCCTCGCTTGAGTCAAAAACTCTGAGATCGTTATCCCGGTGCCTTTGAGAGCCTTCTTGCTGTCCCATACCAGCTGCCGGCTTTCCATCCTGAAGAATCGAACTAGTATGGGACGGGCCTTCTGTTGCTTAAAACCAAGTCTATGGCAGATATGAATGACATCGTTGTCCTTGGCAAGCTCTGTCAATCCAATTTGATTGGATAAAATGCTATGGACCACATCAGGCAACCGTTCATTGTCTTTCTCCGGGATGCCATGGAACAATAGAACCTTCCTACGCATAGCATTTTCATGCCTGTCAAAACCAGCAGCCAGTAGCTCGATCTGAGATTTTAATTTCGAGAGTGCTTGGTAAACAAATTGCTTGAAATCAGAGAACTCACTTGCAATGGCCGCAATGTCAGGTGATGATGTTGTACTAGTTGTGGCCTTCCGCAATTTTGCCTCGTATTCCTGCATCCTACACCCGAACAACTTCTCAAGATCTTCAAGGCTTGCAGCTAGTTTTGTGTCCATGATTGGAAGTGTCAGTGAAACCAGGTAATAGTGTCAGTAACTGTGCTTGAAACTCCAATAAACCGCAGGTGAGGGGTGGTTTTATGTAAATTTAACTGGTTTATATCATTAAATATTACTAATAACTATTTTAAAATATAATATAAATAAGAGCCCACAAAAATGTGTTTACTGCTATGTCTACCCACATAGGAATATGTGGGTAGACACGTTGTGTTTTGTGGCTGTTCGACTATTCGCGAAGGCAGCGCTGTCCAGCGCGCGTGCGGCCGTCGAGCGCGTCGTCTCATGGCGGCAGTTTCATTACCATAACGCCTTGTTAAAATACGTCGGCGAGAGAAAGTAAACGATTAATGTCCAGCTATTCGTATATATTGTCTAATGCCGGCACCAGCACTACTCTAAACGGTTAAATCATCGCTTCCTATGAATAGTCAATCACAAATCTTTAAATAATTTGAGTTACAGATAAGTTATCAGCAAGTGTCGAGCCACATTCGTAACGAAACTAGTTCCCGTTGAACTGATAACAGTCAGTACAACGGTGCCTAATTGATTGCTAGTTCATTTCCTTGTTCGTCAAAAATCGAAAGCAAGGTTATTGTGTAATTACAATTATCTATAATCATTTTCAGAGTAGATATGAGAGCCGACCGTTTTTTGACCGAATACAAATTAGAATCTTAGATGGTCATTCACGGTTTGAAATACATTGTTTATGTAAGCGAATGTAGAGAATATGTTAATAATAATAATAATGATTATTATTATTGTTTATGTAAACGAATGTAGAGAATATGTTATGATTGGTCGGGACAGTAGGCGAGGTGCGCACGCGCCGCGCACGTCGCTCGAGCGTTTACCTAACATCGACAAGTGGAGCCGCGTGTCCCCGGTGTCGCGGCCGCGCACTGTGCTCTACTTATCACTGCTGTCCTCGAGTGTATCATCTGAACCCACGGATACATCGAGCTGCGCCTGCTCACTCCTGGCTAACTCCACGACGGCACAGACACACTAAGCGACAGATATATTATTGCCAATAATAATAAAATAAAAGTAGTGGCATATATAATAATACTGACTTTGTGGCGAAATCAAATTATTAGTTGAGTTAGACGTATTTAGCACAGCGTTATCAAACGGTGTATATATACTTCTGTCGAAGGGCGTATCAGCATCCAACAGAAATGATGTCATGTCTGATGTCTTCTATTTCATTCGTTTTCTTATTTATGTGCAGCTGTTGACTGTTGCAAATGTCGCTACATTCGACAAGTAGTCGCACACGACTACACTACAACAACACACTACTTGCAAGGCTTCGCTTGTTCCTTGATATAAAAATAAAAATCGAGACGTGACAGTGTTCAGTCACAAAAGTGAATTAAATGAATTCACTTTTTTGGAAAATAATTTCGCTAGACAAACTAGTGGAATGTCACGGAGACGCGTCATCACGAGCTCCAGCGATCAGTTCCGTGAATGGCTCAGTTCCACAACACAGGACCTCACCTTGGTCACGCTGCTTACACAGCATAACAGTTAATTGCGACATTTTGGGAGCGCGATATTGTCTGATGCAGGAAGCAATTAATTCGTAAAGGACATTTGGGCAGCCACTGGCGAGGCGCTGGCGGTTGTATTCCGCCGCTCAGATTAGGTAATTCCGTGAATAATATTGCGAAGCTCCTTATCACAAGCCGGTCGCGCGCACAATCAACCACTTGTCCCAGTGAAATTAATGTCCTGTGACGTTTGTATATCAATAGAATAGATGAAACTTAAAAAAAAAACTTATATAGTCGAGCGGCCAGTCCAACAGGCTGGCCTGGCTATCACGAAACCTCGCTGGCGGTGTATCAATATTGTGACAAGAGGCGCGGTGCACGGCAGACGAGGTGATTGGTCCACGAGGCGCAGCGGCCGCGCGGCCGGGCTCGTCGCGATACACGCCAATTTGCGACAGACTGCCCAAGCGCTAATGTGTTTACCAATATTACCATTTGAACAGTTGAGCAGGCACGCCGTTACATTCGCGTCATGATGGCTCGGCCAGAAGCATTGCCATTATCTACAATGACCACACGACTCCTTTGTCCTCCACTGAACAGTTTCATTCTCTATATCAGATATTCTTAATCAGATCATGAAAGAGTGAATGTTTTGACTGCATTCGGATTGAATGATTTTGAACTGAGTTAACGTGATTTTTACATGATCGGTTTACAGTAAACAGTGAATCAGTTTGAACTGAATACGATAAAAACACAACTGGGAGACTTAAAAAATAGGATACGAATATGTGCCAAAAGCAGTTGTAAAATGATGAAGACAAGGAACAGTAGATACCGTTGAAGTAAGGATGTCGGATGAGCGAGTGCGGTGCGGTGCGGGGCGGGCGGCGCGGGGCGGTGCACATCATACATCACGTAGAGAGCAGCGCGGCGGCGCTGACACGCCAACCAGAGCGGAACGTTGATAACCGCACCAGTGTTTTTGTGCCATTATACCATTTCCGAGGTTCGCGAGCGCCGCTTCACGTGCGGCTGTTATATCAGCACTGACATGCCGCCCTCGCAGCAACACGTGGAACAATCCACCACACCAGCCAGCCAGTTCAGATAGCAAGTTCTGCCGTCAGAACAACAACAAACAAACTCTTTGGAATCCATGAATCCTAAGAGTTGAAAGGCATAAAACTATGTTCGTTAAGTTTACTCTGAGCATTCCTCGAGAAAGCCATCTGTTGGCAAGAATGGTGTGGTGTAAAAACTGCATCAGAGCATTCATCAAGTTAAGTTTTAGTTCCGAAGACAAGACGCAAGGCGCACGTGGTTGGGTGACTTCATTTAATAAGTTTTTGATGAATGGTTATGATGTTAAAGTCCATTGTTCAATTGTGTAGAAGCAATATTAGTTTTTCTGCATTGACTCTGAATAAAAAAGAAACGTTTTGGTAACAAATTCGTTGTGCGTACAGCTTAGGAGTTGAATTCTCTACAGCTGTCTGTGTTTCTTGATAGCTACTACTTGGAGGTCTTAAGTCAACAGTGAACAGGAATTAGCAGTGAAATCTTGATTGTCAACGATTTCGAAATGGAAGCCGTCGTCACTTCGCCAGTGAAATTGTGTCAGTTCCCTGGAGCAAAGCAATGATCCACCACAATACATCGCATATCAATCAGGCACACAGCGCTGACGTCATACCGACACTTTGTCTTCGCGGCGGGTGCCCGCGGGCCCGCACCGCCGCCACCTCACTAGTGTTTTGTCCGAGAGTTTATCGCCAATAGCGCCATATCTGATACAGCTTTATCACATAATGTAGTGTTGGCTAAGCCGCTAACTCTCGCAAGGACGCATGATTGATTTTGAATTCCTCGGGTACTTTGCAGTGGATTAAGTTTTGAAACCACTGCAAAGTACCAAAGTACATAAGCGAATGTCTAATATATTATTTGCGCGAATCAGGAGACAAAGCAACGGTTTTCAATGTGTGAGCTGGTAACGAATCTGGTAGTTGCCGCGGAGTCATCTGCTGGAGGTGTTGTTACGAGCTAATGAGTGGCGCGTCCCGGCCGCCGCCGACCCGACGTAACGAACGCTTTAATGACACGTTAGCGTGGTGCATGAGAACCTGTACTAGCATCTTTTTTTATTGAGTGCATGAGTTGAAATTAATAACTTCATGCATCATTGCAGTATATAAACTTATTATTCGGTTCAACTATTCAGATGAACTGATCACGACGAAGCAAATAAAGAAAATCGAAGATCCTCGTGGTAAACCGGCCCAGTCTCAGGTCTGTTAGTCAAGTCAGATTCTTTTTCTGCTGAGAATACTTGATTGAGTGAGTGGGAGTCGTAGGCCCGTCCGCCGCCGCCGCCGTGGTCACTTGACATTGCTTTTCATTTAAAGGTGACTTGCACACTCGCGTATAATTTGATGACGCAGGTTACGCTCCACTTTATTCGCGTTCAAATATTAACTTAGCAAGGTCAGGTCCGTTAGCACACGTGACTAATGTCATCAAGCGCCAACACTAACTTGCGTTTTCTTGACATTTAGTGGCAACGCGTTGTCTGTGCTTAAATTCCTACAATTACTTTTGTATACGAGCACAAGATTAGAGAGCTATTAGATAATGCATGTGTGTTGGTGTTGCGCTATTATCATAGGACACGAGGGCGTGTGCAGACGCGCGGACCTCTGCTCTCAGACATAGCGTCTCTCGTCACGCCGCTACGTCACGGGGATGCCTCGGATTTCACTTTTATTTACTTAATGGTTTTCAAACCAAACATAAATTTAAAAGTTAGCTTGAAGTTTATTTATTACTTACAGCTAAAAAACTCATTAAAATGAAAAACAATCTAGACGACATTTAGCCACAACATTTACTCAAATAACTTGTTTATTATTAATGCGCTTATTCAAATGAGTCGATGTTGTGCAACAGTCGCCGTCGCCGAGTGTACCCGCTGGGTCAACTTGTGAGCACATCGCGCCAGTCCGCGCCACCTTTGCCATCTCAGCAATTTAGTGTCAAGCAATAATGACTGAGCGAAACGACGTTTTGCTTAACGAGTTACTTGCTAAATATCTTTATGCTGATATTTACTTGAACTAGATTGAATGTTCCATTCCAAGTGAAGGCTCACGTGACGCGACCATGCCTTACTTCACGGGCTTCCCTTCGGCACCGAGTTAGGGCGCTGTGACGCGGGATCCACACCCATGTGCCCATACCAATGTTTTCGGGCCGTGCTTACATATCGTTTCACTTTACACCTTCATTTGTATAATCTGCTTAACTTGTAAAACGACACTCGTAATTATTAATAAACCGTTCGCTGTCCACAGCGCACAATAACTACCGACCAGTGAGAACGACTAGAGACTAGGCTGTCGGCTGGAGCGGCGCCAGCTTCTGTGTGAGGCTTGCTGGAGTCTACCAGCGCGGAGTTTACGTGAAGCAACAAGACGCGGGGCTGTTCCGCGCACCTTATGTAAAGCGCGGGCGGCGCGCGCGGCGCTCTCACCGTGCGCGCGCTGGGAACGCACTTTTTTGGCAGCCCACTGCTATTGTGGAGCTCCGAGCGTTCCGCAGATGCGTTTTTGCCAGAGTTAGAAAGCAAAGATATAAATATAATTAGTAATTACTAAACATGTTTCCTTATGCGCCATAGAATGTGACGAGAAGCAAGCATTAGCGGAACTCTGTCACGTCGGTGATGAGTCGCGCAGGAAGCTCTCCGTGACTCACGCCTCGCTGACGAACGTCTTCCAATTACTTGTTAATACTTATCGATATAATCCTGAATGAAATACTCGCTTGTTATGTTCGTCATTTATCGTAATATAAATAACATGGAGTCTATCAGATAAGTGAGCCGTATCGTGACGGTCATTACTAGAATTTACTTTAGTAGATCCAGAGATAAGGACAAAGATCTATTTATTATACGTGGGTTGCGGATACAGAATGAGACCTGGAGCAGGAGCAGGACGCCAACATGAGCACGTTCAGTAGCATCAGCCTGATAATGTTCCCACTGCTGGGACTTAGGCCTCCTCTCTAGAAGAGGGAATGAGCCGTAATCTACCACGCGGACCCAGTGCGGGTTGGTGAATGTCATATTTATTCGAAGTTTTTGATTCTAGAACATGCCGATTCCCTCACGATGTTTTTCTTCACCGTTATGGGAGCAGTGGTGACGAAATAAATTGCACGAAGTAATGCGCCTGGCTGGGCTTGAACCCGCAACCCGAAAGTCGGGGCTGTTACCACTCGACCACCACAGCTCTAAATTTTTAAATAGCTAGGTTTCTCTTTAATTAAATAGGTAGTAAGTACACGTGGTGACTGATGGGTCCACCAGGTATAACTAAGCCGTTTGCAGCTCTGGTGCCGAGGCGGGGCTCGTACTCGTAATAACGCGATATTTTCAGTTTTCTGTTTTGTAAACTGAGAGACGCATTACAAATTACGGTTTTCGAAAAACAAACGCATTGGTAAACAGCTAGATATTAGAATCCTAAGCAAAGAGGAGATATTTGAGATTAAAGTGACCGTACGACAAAACACCAATTTTATATGTAACCTAATATTATGAACATTACAAACATTGTTAATAAGTTTCAATTTGAAAGTTTGCTTTCATGGAGTGAATCTTCTGTACTTGTACTATTAATTATACTGTGCCGGAATAGAAGCTGGCGGAAGTTGGTCAGCGTGGGCCCAAACTCTAAATATAGACAAGAGCATTTTGACACAGTCCTTCTAAATAATTAGCAGATGTAACGCGATCTGCGAGCAATTAGCGCTTGGATAGCAAGTGGTCCCGTTACAGGCCGCGCACCACCACCACTCAGAAATCCGACATTTCTTGCACTAACTAATAAAAGTAGACGCGAGTTCCAAGCGACGGCACCTCTTACACCCGGACACCGGGTCCGGGTGCCGGGCACGCAACAACAGTGAGTTAAGATGCACTACATACACAACGACAGCAGCTCAATATTGTGTTAAATAGAAACATATTGGTAACGTCACGAGTCACGCACGGCATGGGCTTCGCTTCTTGTTCACTGACATGCAAATATTTACGTCGACTTGTTGCAGCATCGAAACTAGCTGATCATCTCAGCAGCCATAAACTGCAAGTCAGCCCAGATCACCACATAACGTCCAGGTCGCTGACATGGCTTCGTACTGTAGTGTGTAGGAACTGGCCTTCTAGCAGTAAACACGTGTAATGATAGGGCGGAGCGCCGGCGGGGACTGCCGTTAGTCGACTCTGGTAATGACTGACGCTTTTTGCTCATCTGCTCTAGGAAGCAATACAGCGCGATCTGCACATGTACATGTAGCCCATCTGTCGCTTGCTGCGAGGACGGAGTGGTGGCTCAAGGCACAATTAACTAACTATCCAATAAACAGATAATTGAGGGTGTTTAGGAATTTTCACACCACCAGTTAGCGCCACTTAGCCGTCAGGTCTTTTCCTTTAAAAACTTATACATGACGCTGACGTCTAACGTTTGACGTTGACGTTGATGTCTAGCTAATGTCAGTAACAGAAGTGTTTTGACAGGTGCCTGGACCTGACGCCTCAGTGTTGCCACCTGGTGAGCGACATTTTAGAACACCCTCATTGTACATACGCAGAGTTGAACGTTATAACTTGAATCAGTCATAATTTCTAGCTTGGCTCAATAATCACCTCGAGCCAATCCAGTTGTATTTAAAGAACCCTCGCTCTATCGCGCCACACACATTTATATCATCGATGATACTAGTGTTAAGTATGAATGTTGTTTAATTACATGAACTAAATCCATACAAGGAAAACTACATATAGATGCGGAAAATAACATGTCCCGTGGTCAGGATGAGTAATGTGGTGCTGAGCACAACAGGCCGCACCGGCCGGGCTAGCGTCGTGACAATGTTTGCGCCGGCCCGGCCGCTTGACACGAACAATATTAGCTCCGCAAATACTTGCCGACTTTGTGGACAAACAGATTATACCAGCACACATGTAGCGGTCTGATTCACTTGTGTTTGTTTATACAACTGATAAAATACTAAGTCACCTCGAGGACTCTCTAGGAATTTATAAAGCTTGAATAACGCTAGAGAGCAAAATCTTAGCGCCGTGAATGTCGCGTCACTGTTGTCATTCAACAATAGGTAATAAAAACATCAACTCTGAAACCGGTCGGACATACACTGGCATCTCAAAAAGAGCAAGCCGCGAGGGCGCAGGACGCGGGGAGCAGGCGAGCGCGGCGACAAAACGAACAGTGTCCCGCGCGGCCGCGAGGGCGACCTGCCTGCCGCTCGACACTTACAGCTCGGGACTGGAGGCCTTCATTCAACATTCCTGAGTAAAAGCGCTTTGTCTATGTTGGACTTGTTCGTTATGCAAGCGAGATATCCGAGTCGTTAGGACCCCTCTCTACATCAATTATATTTGCATACACACAACTTCAATATTGGCTATTAACTCGCCATGAAGTGCTGTAATAGCGGAGCTTCGCATTTACGTATGTGAGCGGCGTATTGTTAGAACATTGGAAAGCAATAAAGTTAAGAGTGTTACGCGGGCCGCTTGCCCATCCGTAGCCACGAACTCGGCCGGCGTGGGCCCCGCGGGCCGCTCCACAGAGAAAGCGATGTCGCCGCGGGTCAGCGCGGGCATGCGGCGCTGCTGCAGACGACACGGGCACCAGCCAGGCAGCCATCAATCGCTGTTGTGTTGAACGCTGCCGAGAGCGAGTAACGGTGCAGCGGTGGCGCGCGCACGCTGTCGCGCTCGTTAACATTCCGCGCGGCGATGCGCTCGCGGCCGCCATGGGCACTTTCCAGCGGAAGCGATCTCGACGAAATCGAGAGTGGCATTCGATTCGGGCATCTATCGGCCGCGCGCCGGTTTCACCCGGCCTCACGGCCACACTGCCACACATAGCACCATCTTACGCTATCACTTTCACCGTTTGTAGAAAATTATTTTTATATTTGCATATCGAATGTTGCGCAATCGGCGAGCGCTCCGTGGCGCCGGCAGCTGCTGCAGCGCCACTGAACCGTGTAATGGCCGCAGCTCGAGCGTGCGATATTGCTGCGCACATTACTGGACACGACAGATTGAATGCGGTCAAATGTGAAATTACTGTTCTTAGCAAAGACAAGCCTATCGAGTCAATTTGTAATTAAACGTTACAACGCGACTCTTATTGAGGTCGACGCTAGCTGCACTAGTCTAGCGAAGACGGCACAACAGCCGCCACTATTGTAACAACTTAGAAGCAGACACAACTAAGGCATTACCCTCAGCTTAAATATTCGCTTAAAAATTCAGAACATTTCGGAACATTGGCATGACTTTTAGGTATGTGTACCTAAGTAATTAATACATAGAATAAGTACCAATATCATCTACCGGCGATAGCGATGGTATGCGAGTCTGTGGGAAACAGCGACGTTATACTGTCTTGACGTTATAGCGCAGCGGTCTAAGCAAACTTCAATAAGGTCATACATAAACTTAGCATACATGAAGACAGCAGTGACTGACCTTGATCCTGTTGCGGCGGTTGGCGCGCAGCACGATGCCGTCGTTCTCGATGTAGTCGGGCACCTCCTTGCGGCTGGAGAAGTTGAACACCACCGAGGTGCTAGCGGGCGCCGGCGAGCGGCCGCGCCGGGCACCCCCCCGCGCCCACGCCGCGCCCGCGCCGCCGCCCGCCGAGCCGCTCCACGCGCGCTCGATGCCGGCCGCGCCGATGCGTGACACGCCCGCTTTACTTTCCGCCGTACGATCTGCTCCCGCGTGCCCGTTCACTAGTGGCGCCGTGATCGTCTCCGCTATGGCTTTGGGCTTGGGCTCCGGGCTAGGGCTGCGCTGGACAGGAGCGGGCGCGGCCGGGGAGGGCGAGCGCTCGGGCGGCGGCCGCGGGATGGGCTCCACCAGTGCCGCCGGAGGAGGCTCGCGTCGCTCGGCGCGCATAGGAGGACTCTGCTCGTTCTCGGACGGCGACGGAGGGGAGGGGGACGCGAGTCTCGTGCCGTGCTCGGGGCTCTTCTCGTCGACTTCCTCGACCAATTCTTCAGCCGCAGAGTCTGTGGCGCGAGCGGGCATCGGCCGGATGACGCCGACACGACGTGCTCGTCCTACGAGGACCTGATTAGTGGCCGCCAGCGGAGGCAGGTGCGAGGCTGCGCGAGGGGCTTCGAAAGCGTAGCGCACCGTGGAGCCGGCGCGCGCGATGCCGTCGAGCGCGGCGCGCGATACGGGCCGCGAGCTGGCGCGCTCCGGCGACCTGTCCGCCTCTTCTCCTGCGCCGGCCGGCACGGGAGACAACGCTTCAGCCGGCGGCGACGGGCTGGGCGTTCGAGGGCTGAGAGGTGGTGCCTCGGGCGAATCGCGCGGTTCTGGCGTTGAAGTCCGTGGACCTTCGAGTCCTCGCAAAACGGCAGACACGCGGGCAGCGGGTGCGGCACGACGTGTCGGAGCACTTTCAAACATGCGTAGGGTCGAGCGAACCACGTCGGGTGGTGGACGTTCAGTCTCCCGCAGTAACGGGGTCGGACGTCGAGGAGGGCGCGCCGAGCGGGGCTGCGGCGGAGGACGCGGTGCCAGCGGTGGCGGGGGCGAGGGCGAGGGTGCGCGGACCTCTTCGCGGGAGTCTAAGCGGCTCAGTGCATCTACCGACCGCGCTCGCTTGACGGACTCACGGCGCGCGGTGGGCACGCGGGGCACTAGCGACGCAGGCACAGCCACGGACGCGGGGCGCGGTGGGCGAAGTGCAGAGCGTGGCGCGGGCGCGGGCGGGGGCCGCTCGTCCAGCAGGTGCTCCAGCGAGGTGGCGCGACGCAGCACGGAGGGCCTGCGGCGCGGCGCGTCGCGCAGCGCCAAGCTGAGGTAGCGCGACTTGAGGCGCTTGACGATGCCGGGCCCGTAGCGCAGCTCCTCGTCCTCCTCGTCTTGCGGCGGCGGGGGCGGCGGCGGCGGCGGCTGCGGCGGCTGCGCGGGCCGGCTGCGCGCGGCGCGGCGCTGCAGCAGCTCGCGCTTCCACTGCGGGAGCGCTCCGTTCGACATGCCTGCGCACACCAGGTCGTCGGCATTAGAGAGTGATCCTCGCACGACTATGACTAGATAGTATGGTATGACGGAGTGGTTCATGGAAAACACTACTACTAAACAACATTACTAAACTGTTTTTTTTTTATGTTTGTACAATTTGGTACACCTAAGCATCAAAAAAATCTGGTGTTTTTCTATAACCCAGTTACTTAGGAGATGGTATGATGATGAGGGTGGACTGTTGAGATGAGGCAGCAAGGGCAAATGTTTCTTAGATGTGTTTAATTGTGTTTTATCTTATTAGTAACAGGACGAAAGCTGGATTGCTGGGGAAAACTCATTGGTGAGTTAAGCTCGCCTTTGTGCATGAACGGTCTGTATCGACTGTACGACATGAAGTTATGTGAGGTCAGCGTGCGCTGCTGCGGGGAGGGGGGTGACAGCTGGAGCACATTCTGTGGCGCCGCCACGTTACAAGCAAGTGAATTTTAACCATATGGTATTGAACTGGTTCCTAGATGAACAATACTTTTCAGTATATAGTATACAAAGTCACTTTCCGCTGTGTGACTCTGTTTATGTATGCTTAGGCTTACATCTTCAAAACTACGCAATGGACTTGGAAGCGGAATTTTTAATAGAGTCGCTAGTGTTTTAATAAATATTTAGCGCAAGTGTTACATACGTGACTGACGCAGCACTCTCGTTTCACGTACTAATAGTAACAATGAAATGTGCTAAATTGAACTTGGTGACGAATGAGAAATTGTCGTAATTTGTTATTTGAGTTGCCATTAATGTACTGTTGTTTTAGCACTTGTCATGTCTATCCGCTCGGACTAGCAAAGAATTTAAGCGAAGAATAGCCAATGGATGGGAATGATTCTGGTCACTGAAAGAGATGATGAAAGCAACAGATCTCAGCTGTAAAGTTAAGCATAAAGTCTTCAACACCCGCAGTTTCCCCTGCCTTGCTTGCCTATTGCGAAACTTATTGGTTGCGAAACTTGGGCACTCTCCAAACACTACTGGAATTAACTGGATTTTGACTGGCCTGGCAGTCTAGTAGTTAGTGACCCCGACTGTTATGCTCGGTCGTGGGTTCGATTCCCACAAATGTTTGTGTGATGAGCACGATCATTTGTTCTGTGTCTGGGTGTAATTTATCTACAATATGTATGTATCTACACTAATATAATAAAGAGGTAAAGTTTGTATTTTTGTTTTTTGTTTGTAGGAGATAATCTCTGGAACTACTATACTGGTCCGATTGGCAAAATTTTGTAACAATAGAAATCTGCTTTATTTCTGAGTGACATAGGCTATATTTTGTGTACGCGGGCGAAGCCGCTGACAAAAGCTAGTTATATATAAGTATGTTTATCAGTTGTCTAGTACCCATAACACAAGCTCTGCTTAGCTTGGGACTAGATGGCGTTGTGAGATAGTTGTGGACATATTATTATTATATTAGCTGAAACACTATCAGAGTGCTATGGAGAGAAGAATGCTGGGGGAATTCAACACTAGACAGAAAAAGAACTCGTCCATATTAACTAGGACAGAAGTGACAGACATCCTTACTAAGATAGGCCAGTTGAAGTGGAGATGATTGATGTCAACAACGCAAATGACGGCAAGACGACCTCAGAGCAAACTTACTTCAGGTCCAAACTGGTGAAGAGTTCTAAAAGACATGGTACATTGGGAGAAGTTAGCACACAGTCAAAAATTTAAACAACAAAGAAGCTTTCAGGATACAAGGGCTAGGAATTATTCCTGTGTCATGAGTGCGTTCACAAACATGTAAAGTCACATACACAAGATACCCAGACCCGGAACACCTATCTGTAGGCCATACAATTATTTGTTCCGTGTGGGAATCGAACCCGCAAACCTCAGCGCAGCAATCAATCGCTCAACCACTGCCCCAGCCGAGCCGTCAAAATCAAATTTCGCACATAAACCAAACATTTGGGTGTCAACAGATGTTGATATTATGTTTAGATATTGTGTTAGTATAAATGGCAAGAAATAATAATGATAAAAAAAAAAAAATTAAGCCTGCATTACTTACAGAACCAAATCAGTTATAAATTCACTTCATTTTGAACAAAAAGATAGTTCAGAAGGTATTTACTAAATAATTTCAACAAGTAGGTGTTGTTTACACAATATAAGAGAATAGAAAAACTCAAAGAAGGTAATGATGTAACATATAAGAAACCAGTTTTCTAAACAATAATTTTATGTGTGTGAGACTTCTTGCACCAATAACTGAGCTACAAAGACTAAACCACTCACACTTCATGCAGGAAAACCATAATAACTCACAGGAAATAGATATATATTAAATATTATTTATAGTAAGTGATATCAGTTTACGCTTCAGTTTCCTTTTATATTAGTACTAATTCACCACTTGAAATAATAATGCATAATGTTATGTACTAAATTTTTACTTAAACAAATAAAAACAATACAGCCAGTAGTAGATAAGTTCATGACACAGGGGAATGCAAGTTTCACAATTGCTATATACAGATGGTAACAGAAGCGAGACTTACCAAAGTCCTGGGAGGACTCCAGGATGGTTTCCACCATCATCTTGAGTCGGCCGCACCAATCTTAAGCAACTGAGTGGAGATGCAAAATAATAAGTTAAGCTTTATAACATGCTAAATTTAGTTCAAGTACTTAAAAACAATGTTTAATTAACTAATTATACATATACATATATAATAATTAAGTAGCATATGTATGAGTAAATATGGGAATCAACATTTGGCCTGTCAGGTATAATCAAAACTGTGATATCATACTCATAGGCTTGAAAAAAACACCAGTTAGCTAAGAATCAATCACAATACTTACTTCTTTTTGCAAATAATACCTCATTGTATTTTCCACAGTTAAAACAATGCATCTAGCATGGCTATATGTTGCAAATCTTGTAAAAGAATGTTTTGTTTCAAATATTAACATAGCATTATATTTAGCAATTTTATTAGATTACCTATATATTAAGTCCTTACATAATGAAGTTGGTGTTTTCTAAGGGAGGACCGAACCTAAAGTTGATTTATTCAAAATAATATAATAATAAGCCTCTTATCCTGAACTGCTTTCTTCTTTCTTTGTATTGTGGTTGTCTTATTAATTATATAATATCTCTGAGTTCAGTGTGCCTCTTGGCAAAGGCCTCCTCTAACAATTTCCATTGTACTCTGTCTTTAGAAACCCTTCTCCATTTTTCTTAATTTTTATTTCATATTTGTTTGAATTCGTTAATAGCTTCGTTTTGTTTACATTCATAGATAAGCCCACTTTCACACTCTCTTTATTTAGATCTTGTATCATTTTTTCTAGGATTCCTGGTTGTTCTTCAAACAAAACAATATTGTCAGCAAATCTAAGATGGTTTAATTTTTGACCATCTATATTTAATCCATGTTGGTCCCAGATTCAAAATAATATATATTTATTTAATTAAAGTATATACTGAAGGAGATGGCAGTACGACTTGGATGCACTACGAGTTTATTCATCCCTTTCCTAAAAAAAACCACTTAATGGGAATCAACAAAATCTTTGAAGGCGCTTTGGACTGTCACATCTGAGTTGAATTTTTTCCTTGCAAGAAGTTATCCAAATTTCGAAAAAAATGGTAATCTGTTGGAACAAGGTCTGGGGAGTATGGATGTCTAAGACATTCTAATTGAAGCTCTTCTAATTTGGTAACTGTTTTTTGTGTAGTGTGTCATCTAGCATTGTCCTTAAGCAGCAGTGGCCTATGGAAAAACCTGCATGAGTAAATTTTTTTTTCTTCACTGTGTTTATTTGCAATTAGTCCTTAACTATAAGCAAATTGGTTAAGTGCGTTATGAATTGTCTAGTGGGCTTCCCAGCAGAGACAGAAGAGAAAGAAAGAAAAATATTTTATTTGACACATAGACACAATACAGAAACCGCATACAAACATATATCATAAAAAAAGAACAAGACAGCTACTTAATATTGGCAGTTAGACCTGGTTTGGTTCTAGGATCAAGCAATGTTTCAAGCAGGTCTTATGCCTGGCACCTGGAAGAGTAAATAACTATATAAATTTGAAATTGAAATTCCTAAGCAAAGTAGATTTGAGATTAAAGTGGCTGTACTACAAAACACCAAAATCATTTGTAAGGATCTAATATTTGTTGTTCTTGCTACAAATTGCTGCTTAGATAACTTTGCTCAACTTATCATAGTTTCTAGTTTTGGTCTCCCATCTCTGATATTTTCACTTAATAATTTGTTATATAACATTATGAGGCGTTATAAATAATGCACCACTTTCATCTGGTGGTGAACCTGTTCTTGGTTATTTAACATTCACATTAGAGAGTTCTACTAATATCATAATTATACCTAATATTTAGCTGAACACAATGCTTAGCCACACATTTGTTCTATTGCTGACTTTGTTGAACCTTTTCATAACTTACTTGAGTTACAAAATGTTAAGTACTCAAGATTGTTTTAAGGCCATTGTGATAACATTTAATAATTTACTCAAGCCATATGCTAGCAAATAAAAAATAATATTAGGTGCACCTTTAAAACCTGTTTTATTTGTTGTGCTAAAAGTTACCTTTTGTAAACATTGGACGAATGTCGAGGGCGAGTTCTTATAAGACATCACAGATGGTGCACTTGATATAAAAACATTGACATAATCAGAGATCGCGCGATAAGAGCGCAGCAGCGGCGGCGCGGAGAGCTCGGCGGCGTCGATGACCCCGCGCGCTAACTAGCGTCTCGTCTAACTGTAGTTATTGCCTCGTTACACCAGGTAAGGCGTTTAATGCTAATCAACGATAGTTTTGAAGCGGGTGCGGGCTCGCTTGTCGTCCGCGCACTGCACGCCCGAAAACAATAGTCCGGTGTCCGCACGCCATCGCCCGCCGGTGCATTCCTTTCCCCCATACTTCGCATAACTCAATCGATGTCTTACCTGCTAAAACTCCATTGACGTTTCACCGAAAGCAGACTTGTTCCAGATTTCAGCTTGTGAGTTCTTCAAAGCGTTGCCATCTATGCCAAATCAATCCTGAGAATTGTACATAGCCAGCCAACCACACGCACTTTTGAATACTTTTATTGTGCTCTGGGATCACCCACGACGGGACGACAAACACTTCAACAGATTATGTTCAACACATTTTAGCCTTTGCTCACTTAAGTATCAACCTAATTCACTTTTTATGCGATCTAGTGATGCTATTTTATGCAAGTTCAGTTAACAATAATATTAAAAAACGTTTTACAAACACACGCAACACAACCAATGACAGAAAGTTGATTCATTGAACTGAATGAAAGTGAAGTGGATTGAAGGAAGGAGGAACGGAAGAACGCGAAATTGACACTTTTGACATATGAGTTGACATTGACAGTCAAATTGTAGTCTATGGTGTAATGTCAATGAATGAAGATACGATGGCATGGAATTAGTTTATACTAGTTTTATTATTGTTAAGAATATGAATATACAAGGCCGATTTATTTCCGATTTTATTGGATTATATTATGTATATATTATAAAGCATGCCTTTAAAAACTTAAGGAATGGTTTTACTTTGAATATCTTCCTTTTTAATAAGTTTCACTCGGATCGCGCGCGCCTACTATAGCACCTACCGACCGACTCCTATTACTTATAGTTAAAAATAGACTATATGTAATAATTTAGCTAAGATACTACTAGGAATAAGAGTTTTATCCTTCGATCGAAGTTTTTAACATTATTTTGTTTTTAGAGTGGCAAACTATTTTTATCGTCTAAGGTCCCTGCGTGTGTCGGTGAAGTCTACTACTGGGTCCGAGTAGATGGCGTTGCCTTGTCATAAAATATTGTGAAATCATGTAAAATAAACATTTTGCAACCCAGTTAGATTTTCTGATACTGTTTTAATTGTGAAAAGAAACTTAACAATCTATTAAGTTGATTCATAAAATGGCCATTTCTATGACTCGGAATTCGCAAACACACTATATGATACTGACAGCCAATCGAATTTTGACGAACCGGTGAAGATTTTTCTATTTTAACGAAACAAAAAATAATGTCGTGCGATTTTTTAGGGTTCCGTAGTCAACAAGGAGGATTCTCCAAATCTTGTCTGTTTGTTGAACTAGAAAGCTCAAATTTGGTATCAATAGGTAGGTATGTAAGTAATATCAATCACGCCGACAAAGTGCAAAAACAAAAAGAGGTTAAAAAAAATGTATTAGGGTAAGTGCCTCCCTTACACGTAAAATGGGGAGTGAGTTTGTTTTTATTCATTTGTACCATAACATGATACATGTATGTTGTTGGATAGGTATTTAAAAATGATTAGGGGTTCTGTAAAATAATTTTTTGATAATGTTAATATTTTCGTAATTAATCGCGCCAAAAGTAAAAAACAATGCCCCCTCCCCCTCTAACTTTTGAATATGGTTTGTTGGTTTGGCGTGAACTATAGCGTACTAGATTTTGGATTTGTGCTAGATATACCAATAAGACCGCTCCCTGTGACGTGATGACGTGAAACTAATACGCGACTAGTTTTGATATGTACTGCAGGTTCTGCCCTGCCCTTAAGGGAATATTACACGGAAAGATATATTAAAATATAGCTTCCACTACACTACAATTAGTTTGACTCAACAAGCAACGTGGACCAAAACGTTCCTCAAGTTATTAAACTCCATATAAATATCAAAAAGCCGGCCCAGAGCGTGTCCGGCCACGCTCAGTGTAGGGTTCCGTAGTTTCCCGTCCGCCACAAATTTCTCACAATGTAACAGAACCCATGTAAAATTAGTAACCCACTTTCCCGAGAGATGGCGCTGTACCCGGTGGTAATTTTGGATTGCGGGAACCGATTTTTTTCTTTTTGTGTTTTTATTGACGTGACAACGTCTTAAATTAGGTTGCGGCTGGGAGTCACTTATGAAAAAGTGTAACGCTCGGTAACGTTACGATGAGTCACCGAACGAGAGAGAGGCCCGCCGAATGCCTTGCGTCTCTCTCCCACTCAACTATGATCGGTCTGCCGCGCGCGCAGCACTAGAGAATTAGGACGTTGTCACGTAAAATCTTCGCCCGTAAAACCGACTTTACAGGCAACCATTTTTTTTTGAAAGAAGATACGCTCAGGATGATGAAATATATAAAAATAGTTCAGAACGTTTTTTTTAATTTTTCAAAAACTATTCATCCTATCAAGTTCAAAATAATTTTCATAGAAAATTTAGTTAAAGTTCTATTTTTGAGATTTTTTTCATATTTTTTAAACTTATGGTACATAAGTTAGAGGGGGGGGGGACGCCTCATTTTTTACTTTCGGAGCGGTTATTTCCGAAACTATTTATATTATCAAAAAATTATTTTACGGGACCCTCAATCATTTTTAAATACCTATCCAACAATATATCACATGTTATGGTAGAAATTAAAAAAAATACTTTCCAATTTACCTGTAGGGGAGGTACCCTTAGTAAACATTTTTTACCACTTGTTGTTTGTGCACTTTGTCGGCATGGTTGATATACATACTGATACCAAATTTCAGCTTTCTAGTGCTAACGGTCGCTGAGATTATCCGCGGACAGACAGACAGACATGGCGAAACTATAAGGGTTCCTTGTTGACTACGGAACCCTAAAAAGAGCTTAGATAGGTACTTACTTCAGAAGGACATTATAATCTATAATTATTTTACGAGGGAAATCAATAAATAGCTTATCCTGCTCTGGGAGGATGGCAGTGTGACACTTTTATTGACTAAAACCCACAGGGTTCCTTCGGCTGCCTCTGTTGCGCGAGGGCTGCGGTCACTCCTGCCTGCAATCCGCAGCACTGCTCGGCTCTAATAAATTGGCCTCGACAATTTTTCTGACATTTTGTGTTTGTTCCTTACCTACCAGATGAGTGGACAGTGAGCCCTATGTATGTAGCAAAACAGGAGTTAGTCAAATCACGGCGATATGTCTACGTAACATGTTATCTATATCTATCTAATTTACTTAATTTACGTAACATGTTATCTATATCTATCTAATTTACTTGTGTTGTGTTATTAACGACTGCTGGTCTGCCGCCGGCTGAGGAACCTGCAGAAGCACGATCTGCTCCTCTTCTCCTGGCCTCTGAGGGCCTCACCTCTGCCTACTGCCGTTCCTACCTGCCTTGGAAGGCTGGCGCGCGGGCTGCATATTTCCCAGCGTTCCACTAACTCGTAATTAAAAGTTAACTTCACGAGGAACATATCTTTATACATATATCACATTACTCACTTTTAGAACGTTACATTGGCAGTTCAATCCCCGAATTGATTTACGAATATATTTTCCGTTTTTCAATTTTTTCTTATGTCGTAAGTAACTACAAATTTAAGTTTTCGGATTTTTTCGTTTACTTCTGATATAAATTACTTCATGCAAAATGTCAGGGTTCTAGATCAACCAGAACTATCCGATGAATTTATTTTCCCATAAACGGCCGCCCTACCTTTTTTTTCCATTCGCATAGTACTTAGTTTTTATTATTTCATAGTTTAAAGAGACAACCTGAACATATGGTTTTAATTTCAACTCGATACAGTGCGATCCTGAGAAAAAGGAGCTTGACAGATAGACAGACGGATAACAAAATGAGTTCAGTTATTTTTCCTTTTGACCCTAAATATTGTATTTTAAGTATCAATGAGTGTCATCCGATAGCATCCATGAACTTCTGATGGAGCACCACCAGTTCCGGACAAGTGTGCCGCCGCCGGAACAAACAGCCGACACGCCGCCGACCGGATAACACAAACTTGTGCGGAGCCACACGACTGATGTAGTTACAAGTGCGTACAGTCCTTGCTACCCGCTAAGTATGATTTAAATGAGTTTTCCAGAGTTTGTGGTGGTAGGTATACTTATGTTTTTATGACTTAGTTATAATTATTATATAAGAGAACCTACTCGTAATTTCTGTTTAAGCAGGCACTTACCGTGTTCGATCCTGTCGCAGCATTCGCGAGAAACTACGAATGGGTAAAGAAGTTATTATTAAACACTTACCTCCTTGTGATAAACCACACGCATGACACTTTGATTAACTTTACAATGCATATCTGTTGTATTGTCATTAGGCCTAACTTACATAAGTGGTTCACGAAGTTACACAACAATACAACATTTAGAATACATGCAAATTAAGTTGTAAAGTGTTCAGCGTACATGCCTACGCAGTCACCTATAATAAATCAAATCTTGGAACAACTTGTAACAGTTAAGTGTATTATAATTAGATTACTTTCTAACGACAACAACCGCGCGAAGCTAATAGCATAAATATCTCCTAATTTATGAACGTTGAACAACAAAAACGTTTAACCATTACGCTATCGATCCAACAGTAATATTTCACGAGCGTTCGCAACTCGGCTCTGGGGCGGAATTAAGAACTATAAAACACGTATAAATATGAAATAATTACGCAAATCGGAAACAACTTCCAACTCCGGCGTTCGGATGGCTGCAGGCGGCGGCGCGCGGCTGCGGGCGGCGGCAAGCGTCGGCGCGCGGCTCATCTCGCCGCGCTTCTGCCTATACATCACTACTCGGATTTAATGTCTGCAAGGTCAAGCATTAAAACTTTCTTGGTTTCTTCACCCCGTCACAGTTATACATATTAACAACATAGTCTAAACTAAATTAATTAAGAAAAAATTGAAAAACGGAAAATATATTCGTAAATCAATTCGGGGATTGAACTGCCAATGTAACGTTCTAAAAGTGAGTAATGTGATATATGTATAAAGATATGTTCCTCGTGAAGTTAACTTTTAATTACGAGTTAGTGGAACGCTGGGAAATATGCAGCCCGCGCGCCAGCCTTCCAAGGCAGGTAGGAACGGCAGTAGGCAGAGGTGAGGCCCTCAGAGGCCAGGAGAAGAGGAGCAGATCGTGCTTCCGCAGGTTCCTCAGCCGGCGGCAGACCAGCAGTCGTTAATAACACAACACATGTAAATTAGATAGATATAGATAGATACCTATTCACAATATCCACTTTATACAGAAAACATTACAAAAATCGGCCTCTCTACCCGCTAGCTAGTTTTTGAATCCCCCACCACACAATGATCCCATCTTAAAATTTCAATTTCAAAAATGAAGTCTGACGTAAGAACTAGCCAGTGTTATTGTCTCACAAAAATAAAATAAAAAATAACAATTATTTTTATGAATATGAATTTATTTAAGAATTTTTTCAAATAATACTTATAGCTAAGTTTGTGTACGGAACTGTCAATCGCGTGTCCGACTTATACTTGCCCAGTATTTTTATTGTACCTACCTATCGAATATCTGTGTACCTATAATATTAGGTCCTGACTCACCCTTTGACTCGCCAGCGTCCAATCCAAACCCTTGAACCGAGAATGCTGGAAATTTACACTGAGCTTCGTTTTATGCCGTGTACAAGAACAGGGGATGAAACGGTCTAAAGTTTGTAACTTGTGTGGACAATCCTTAGTTTCACACGCTCGAAGACTGAAGTGCTGAAGTTAGCAGTTTTATATTAATTTGGTAAATTAATGTTATTCTGATATTATAAACAGGCACATGAAAAAAGTACTTATATTTGATACCTATAAGAAAAATTTAATTAATTGGGGCTGAAAAAAAGCACTTCCAGCGTATTTTTTTTGTACATTTGACTTATCCATGCTACTCATATAGTTATTATTGCTACATTGTTGGTGCAGTTATATAGCACAATGTTTTGGTTAATGTTTTTAGTTTACGGATATTATTCACTGTTTTCAGTAAACCTTTACGTTTTTAGGGTTCCAAACTTCAAAAGGAAAAAAACGAAACTGTTATATTCGTAAGATAAGTTTGTTGTCTGTCTGTTTGTCGGACAAGACCCTCTATCTTGGGAACACTAATTAGTAAATTCAACTTGATACCTATATGGTATCAAGTTGAAATGACTAATTAAACTATATAATTATGTGTGCGGTCTGTTGACGCTCGCGCTGCGGAATTACATCTGATTATACCGCAACACCTAGGTAAGCGCGAGTCGGACTTGCACCTCTGTTACGAAAACAGTTCAATTCCCGAATCGAGACTCGAATATGTTTTTATGTTTCCGTACATAAAGAGAAAAAACGGAACCCTTATCGGATCACTTTGTTATCGGTCTGTCAGTCTGTCAAGACCGTTTATCGTCAGAACGCGTGGAGGTACCGAATTGAAATTTAAACCATATTTTTGATTCTGCGGTACCCTTATAGCTGTAAAAAACATCAAACTTGTAAGTTAACGGAAAAAAGATATGATCGTTAATGTTACAAAAATTACGTTAGATACTCTCAATGAATCCAAATTCATAGAGTCAACACAACACACAAGTCACAATTTTTAAATTTGGCATAAAGCGAAGTCGTATAGCACAGATTTACGAAAAAATCTGAAAACTGTCAATTTGTGGATACGTTACAAAAAAATAAACTTTTTTTGATGGGAAGTTGTCTGTTCTGAAGAAGACCCTTTTATCTACAGAACGTGTGGTATCGGGTTGTAATTTAAACAAGTCCCTAAAAACTGAAAAAAAGACTTAACAAACAGATACGGCCATTTATGTTCCAAAAAACGCATATTTCGACACTCTCAGAGAAATCAAAATTCAAAGGGTACTTCCCGTTGACGTGTGATCCGGAAATTTGGCATGAAGCAAGGTCTTATTGCATAAGAAAAAATCTGAAAACTGTTATACATAGTTATAATACTTACATCACAAAAAAAATGCGATTCGGGAATTAAATTGTTTTCAGGTAATTTTTTATGGCCCATTCCCTCTCCTAGAGAAGGAGGCCTGAGTCTCAGCCGTGGGAACTAGGTTGATGCTATGCTATGCTAAATTTTTAAGGAACCCCGCGTGTCCGACACGCACTTACCTAGATTTTTTCTGTGACTTAAACTACATGTTTAGAGTTTTCAGATTTTATCGCGGACTGACGATTTACTTAAATTATTATGAATACAATATAATGTACTAGCAATTTTATCTATATACATACTTAGGTACATACGTATACGTGGTATATCTAACGATATTATATTTATTTTCTAACAAGTATATTTTTACTCATCGTATCTTTCAAATGGAATGCCTGAATTGAATAATTCAAAAAATTATATACAGCAGGTACCTACTGAACGTAACTGAACCCGTCCTGAATAATAATTATTTTGATAAGGATTTGTATCACACTAGGTACAAATAAAGTGCCTTTTCTATCGGAGCCGATATAATGGCGACTTAAAAAAAGTTAATGTGACATAACTGTTGTAGAGACATGGTGGAGATGATTGTGTGTTCTTCGAAGTCGTTTTATATTATTGTAGAGCGCATGTGATTACCTAAAGTAATTGAAGGTTTAGCTCAAAACCAGGGATCTCAATTGTATTTTGGGTTCCATACATGAAAAGGAAAAATAAACGGAACCTTTATAGGATCACTTTGTTGCCCATGTTTGTCTGTCAAGGCCCTTTATTTTGGAAATGCGTGGAGGTTTATAGTTGAAGTTAAAACCGTATTCAGGTATGCGGTTAACGATAAAAAAATATTTACAGTCATTTATGTCCTATATATATAACTAATGGAATAAATACATATGGGCTTGCCGACGTCAAGCAATAGGTAGCTCGCCGTCCGACTGTCCGGTAACCGTGAACCAAGCCGTCGATGGCGTGTAGGTACTCTTCTAAGCGCGAATCAAGGAATTGTTAGCAAACCGTAGGGGCCCGGTATGGTCGAAGTCAACTCGGGCCAAGGGTTTGCTTCTGAAAGGAATACTCGAACATGGTGTGAAAGGTAAAACAGGAACAGGAGTGGGTTTTAGTCACTAAAAGTCTGACACTTCACGTTCCGTCCAAGAGCGGGAGATGTCAGTGGATGATAAACCCATATAAAAAAAAGAAAAGAGAATCTTCAAAATTGTTCACCTAGTTTTCAAATTAACGTAGCGGGGAAGGAAAAACCTTTTGAGGTATATTATAACGCCTCATCATTACGGTATGGTCAGCAGCGCCGCCCCCGCGAGCTTGCTCCACCACAACTCACTACATAGCGCTAAGAATCAATTAGGGTAAAGTTGAGATAGATGCCCCAGTGGATTCCTACTCTAGTATTGCAAATGAATCGTATACTATTTCAATTATTCATCAAAAGACTTTCCAGCTACTACTATGTTGACGTCTCAATGTGATTGCATGAGATTTTAGTAGATACTTGCCCGTTTTGTGGGGAGGGCATCTATCCTGTAAGGAATTTATATGGATCAAGCAACTGTCTCACACGTGGGACAGATGTCACAAAATATAGAGGTCCGCTAATACTCTAAAAATAAAAGATTTTTTTTTTTAAATGAAAGCAAATTACAAATAACGCATTTCACTTTTTTACTCAGAGATATGGAGTGATTTCAAAAAGTGGGGCAACTCTCCGGGCTTACCCTACTCGTCATATCTACCTAGTCGTAATATCTCTCGGCATCGTTAAACAGTTGATCATTGTAGATCAAAAGCTGTCTTCTTACGATTAGCGACCCGGCCGGCTTCGCTCGGGAACTCATTAATATTCAAACCAGTGATGATACGGATATGACATCTCCGATCTCTGGATACGGATACGGATAAATGAGTATTGTTATACCAGTTTCGGATAAGGTTACGTCACATTTGTAATTGGATTATTCCGGATATTAAAGTTTTTTAATATTATTATAAAAATAAAATACAACTAGTAAGATTTGAATTTTATTAAAATTATTAGTCTAGATTATAATTTGTTTGGCCGGTAACACTAGTAAGAGCCGCTAGCTCCTGTCATTTAAACTCCACTTTATTCGAAACTCTCGGAAACTTTTACGTCGATTTCGTTTACGGTTATGGATATCGTTTTATTTCGGATCTTCGAGAGTTTCGCGACGGTAACCTCGCCTCCCTGATTCAGACCGATAAGCCGATAAACGATGATAAACAGATGATGTTTACCGCTCGCTCTATTAGCACAAACCGTAACAGGATCCGTCGCGTGTCTGCGGAACAGTTAGCGAGGAACACGCTGGCGGCTTTATGTACAGACTGGCTGGTCTCCGCGGCTCGTTACTGCTCCACTCCCGGGGGTTGTTGCGTAATGTTATGTGGCTTTATTCGATAAATGGGATATCTACACTTTTTGCTATTTGAACCAGTATTTCCTGAGTTTATCGCGTTCAACCAAACAAACTCTTGAGCTTCATAATTTGTAAGTTCTGTCTTCAGTAAACGCCCACTTGTCAGTCACTGTAACCCGACATAACTAGTAAATATATTATATTTTACTGTTGAAGAGGAAGTTTTACTTTGAGTAACCATACTTGAGGCTCCCCAGTTAACAGTTAAGAACTTGGGAGCATAACTTACGTAAATAGAGATCATGATATTCATGGTATTAAACTTTACACTTCAGTTTTACACCTTACCCTTTTCAAAGACCAGTTCTTTAGTAAAATTAGTTCAGATTAACGACTTTTTTAACCCCCGACGCAAAAACGACGGGGTGTTATAAGTTTGACGTGTCTGTGTGTGTGTGTGTCTGTCTGTACCACTCTAGCCGCCGAACGGATGGACCGATTTTGATTTAGTTTTTTTTGTTTGACAGTAGAAAATGTCGAGAGTGTTTTTACGTAAGTTTGATGAAAATTGTTCCAAGATGGCCGCCGCCACAAAATGACAGATTAGATATTTTTTTTAAACTCCATCAATATGGGTATCAAATGAAAGGGCTTGCTTAGTAGAATACTATTAGATATGACAAATTTAAAATACAAGATGGCTGCTTCTACAAAATGGTGCTTTACATTTTTTTTATCACAACTTGATCAATATGGGTATCAAATGAAAGGGCTTGACTAGTGAAATACTATTAGGTATGAAAAATTTAAAATCCAAGATGGCTGCCTCTACAAAATGGCGCTTTATGGATATATTGATATCATTTGATATCCATATCCATATCTATCCATTTATTTCTTGTTTGTGGTAGTGTCCACCTCGTGGACAAGGTGTAATGAAATGAAAATTTCACCTCATTTCACCTCGTAAAATGCAAGGTGGACACTACCACAAGCAACAAATAAATATTTTTCAAAATTTTGGCTTCTTTGTTCGTTTACTATAAATTTACAATTCTAATTTTTTTTTATAAAAAGACATCAATTTTCATCAAATTATACCATTTTTTTTTCAAAAGAAACAATAATATACAACAAATTCTTAAAACGTAAGAAATAAATGAAATCCTACAAAAAACATGAACCAAAAAATTAAATTCAAAATGTTTAAATCACTATGAATTCACAATTCTAATTTTGTTTATAAAAAAGACATAAATTTTCACCAAATTCTTCCAATTTTTTTCATAATAAACAATTTAAAACGTAAGAAATAAATGATATCCCTACAAAAAACATGAACCAAAAAATTTAATTCAAAGTGTTTGAATCACTTGACTTATTAAAAACTTACCTAAACTATACAAATTAAAAGGTACGACAAAGAAATTTAAAGAAATGGAATAAAATCCTGAAGAAATCCCTACAAAAATAATGAAACAAAAATTAAATTGAAAATGTTTAAAACCTTTGATTAAAAACACCTGCATAAACTATGAACACAAACTATACAAATTAAAAGGTACGACAAAGAAATCAAAAGAAATGGAATAAAATCGCTAAGGAGTTCCTACAAAAAGCATGAAATAAAAAATTAAATTAAAAATTTAAAAAAACCCCCGACTTTATAAAAACCAAATGTAATGAACGGAACGAGATATCCATAAACAATTATAATTCCTATGAAAAAATAACTAAGACGGAAAAGCCTATAAAAAGGAAAAAATAACTTTAAACTTATGTTTGTATGGGAGTACTTATGTATGGAATTTTTTTTATAATGTTATCACGTCGGGGGACCGCACTATTTGCAATGCAACTCGTGCGCGCCATTCAACATAATTTGTGCGCGTTGCTGTCTCGAAGCAAAGCCTATATACCTACATATAAAATAATATAATATATACATATACAAGTATACGATACATCATAGCATAACACAAACGAAATAAATGAATATAGGACTAAGAAAAAACTTAATAAGTACCTAAATACTTATAAATAACTTTGACAAACGTTTAGCCAATAAATAGTGCGGTCCCCCGACGCGATAACATTATAAAAAAAATTCCATACATAAGTACTCCCATACAAACATAAGTTTAAAGTTATTTTTTCCTTTTTATAGGCTTTTCCGTCTTAGTTATTTTTTCATAGGAATTATAATTGTTTATGGATATCTCGTTCCGTTCATTACATTTGGTTTTTATAAAGTCGGGGGTTTTTTTAAATTTTTAATTTAATTTTTTATTAATGAAATGGCTCGACTGTTGTTCGTAGGTACAGCTGCGACAATCGCGTATTAAATTCGGCTGGAGTGCTAGACGAAGCGTTCGGCGCTAAATCCCTGTGCTCTTTAATCATTCATCCAAATAATACCTATACAATAAAAAGCAAAAAACACATGTACACACACTTTTTATGCTGACAAAACTGCTTATTTTTAGTAACTTGATAATGTTTAACATCATTCGACGATTTTACTTGTGTACAACAGGTTATTTATATTATATTATAAATGTGAAAGTAACTCTTTGTCTGTCTGTTACACTTTTACGGTTAAACTATTGAACCAATTTTGATGAAATTTGGTATAGAGGAAGTTTGAAGTTCCAAGGTGTTTTGTCCGCCATAACCGACATTCGCGCGGACGAAGTCGCCGGCACACGCTAGAATCAAATAACATTTTGAGATAAGGGTTAAAACCTTTCCTGAAGCCGGTGCTTAAATTCAGTCATTACAATATTGTGACTTCTACAACAGTTGTCGATAATGGCGTGTTCTGCAGAATCGTAGTATTTAGTTTTATCATCAATAGTATTTGCAGCGCATGCAACGTAAAGAAATGTAGAGGTACATTTATTTATTCTTTGATTTACTTTTTGGAGCTTTAGTATTGTGGCCTCTATTGTTTTTAAACTAAATTATAGCCTATGTTACTTTGTAATAAAGTAGCTCTCAACAACTATATCCTACAGGACATAGTCCTCCTCCAAGTTACGGCTGAAATGATGATGGCGCCATGGGTAGCGAACACTCGGATATTATTTATTGATGGTGAACGCCTGATATATAGCCGTGAAGTACTCGAACGTCTCTCTTGTACCTCTTCGTGCGGTATCCTGACCTGAACAACGAAAGTGAACTTTTTTCATTAGTAGAAAATGTAAAGGACCGCGATAAACTTAGATTAAGGACAGCTTTATGACTTTACTTCCGTTTTTTTAATGAAGTCTGACAATAAATGTAGGTGCCAACTTATAAAAAAGTCAAAAATAAGTTAAAAACCCTATTTAAATAATAATAAATTTATTCAGCAAATTAATTTAGCTCAACGTCTGGTCTTCGTACAAAAACCGGAGAAGCGAGAGATATCTAATATTGTGTGGAAATTTACATATTTCATGTTTACGTAAAATTAAGTGTTTCTTAGATGCTCAGCTTTACTTATTCATAGAAGCACTGCTTGAGATTTTTTATTTTTATTTTCGTGCTCTGTTGGGCATGAAAGAAAAACATAGTACGTCTTCTCATTTTGGTGCGCCATTTGTAACCGGCAGCAGAGGGACGCGGACAGTTTGTCATGTCTCGTCGGAGTGGAGAGTTGTGGCCCTCCGTCCTCCCGAACGCTCGCTCCACTTAGGCCTTTGTTATTCAGATACATTCATAAATAATAAGTCAGTGCCGGCCCGCGGCCAGCTCGGAAGGTTATTTCAGATTTGATTTCCGGAATGATAAATAGGCGTATTACATGAGCGACTCTGTTATGAGCGTCGTACGTTTAACACGGTGGGTCGCAATGTCATCGAGGATAGGTAGAGGGAGTTGTGAAGCTCAGCGAGACTTCAGCTCGGCCACGGCTGCCTCCCGAACTGTGCTGCCGCGCAACCCCATCCCTTACTAATTACTCTGACGGACGGGGTACCGGCGGCGGCCGACGAAATTATGGTCACGGAGCTGTTAAGATGCTCCGAACAGTTATCCCTGGGACAAAGCACAGCGTCAGTCTTGCCATGTCCGCTGCCGCATGTACCTATGAAGCAATGCTCCCCTTTTTTAGAGATCTGTACATCAAAAGGAAAAAACGAAATCCTTATAGGATCACTTTGTCGTCCGTCTGTCTGTAGGTATGTCTGTCAAGACACGTGTCTTCACGTCATCTCAGAAACACGTGGAGATATCGGGTTGAAATGATGACTTACTGTCCCTAATCTGTTTTTGTAGCTGTAAGTCTTCCGTGTTAGTTAAATAAATAAATTATACCACATACTCAAATTTACGGTCCCTTGATGCTGTAAAAAAAGAATGTCAATGTTGACGGAAAAAAATATACTGATAGATAAAACATACGGTAGTTTATGTCGCAAAAAAAGTATATTTCGACACTCTCAATTGGATTAAAATTCATAGGTACTTCCCGTTAATCTAAAATCTCGAAATTTGCCATTAAACAAAGTCTCATACGACTCAAAAAGGAAACATTTTTTGCGATTAGGAAAAATATTCGTAAGTGAATTCAGCAATTGAACAGTTTTCATAGACCTGGTCAATTAGTACACTCGCACTTGCCCAGGTCTTATTATTGTAGATCACGAGAGTATCCTCGCATCTGATCAATGTCTTACCTGATGGTAAATGATATTTATTTTGTAAATAGGTTTTAAAATAACACTTTTATACGTCAATAAAATGGTGAACGATGATGTGATGTGATGACCTAGAAGTACTTATTAGAAATAATTTATTTATTACTAGCGACCCGCCCCAGCTTCGCACGGGTGTAAAGGTGATATATTATAGCTATAAACCTTCCTTTTGAATCACTCTATCATTAAAAAAACTGCATCAAAATCCGTTGCGCACTTTTAAAGATATAAGCATACATAGGATCTAAGCAACTTTGTTTTATACTATGTAATGATTATTCACTCTTGACTTTCAGACCCCTAGCTTATAGCTATCAGGAAACACAGACTCTGGCAGGGAATTCCACTCCTTAGCTGGACGGATAATGTATGTATTGCTCAAATCCAATAGTTAATACTAGTGACTAATTATAGCGTAGCCTGTTCCAGCGAGCACCGTCCCGACGAGTGGCCCATAACTGAAACATGCCCGTGGACTACACGCGCATACGAGGATTTCTTTTTTATGGTGGGAAAAGTCATCGAATGACGAATCCCGCTCTTGGGTGGAGGGGGAGACTGTGTCAGACTTCTACTGACTAAACGACCCACCTTTCCTTCCTGCCTTAGTTCCAGGGCCCCGGTGTTCCGCTTTCAATCCTTGGCCCCAGAAGACGCACATACGAGGAGGATTCCTGCCCCAGCACACACACGTCATCGTTAAGAATTAAAAATAATATAATATTGATTGTCTGTTAGTTGTGAAGTTTATGATATACCTATACACATATCTACCTAATCTATTATCAATACGCCTTAACATTTTCGGTGAGTAGTTGTGTAAGCTCCTGTAAAATAAAACGACGTGACAAGTTGTAAACTGCATACGTAACGAGTGAGTGAACTCCGGAGCGGCGCGGCGAGGAGACGTTGTAAGTTGAAGCGTGAATTTGTGATCTCTTTGACAAACACTAACATACACAATTTCAGAGAAACGCTGCTCGAGCTCACTCAGCTCTCCGTCTCGCACTTGAAACTGTTCGCGCGCAGCTTTACCTTAGCGTTTGTGTTCTGTGTATTTATTTACATTATGATGAAGTGTGCACCGCGCTAGTGAAAACACTACTCGTATACAAACATACCCATGCTATGTGTGGCGGCTAGTGGCGTGGCTGTGGCGTGGCCGGGACGTGGACGTGGCGTGGCGGGTGCTGTGACCGAAGGCTCGGCAACAATGAGCTCGCCCTCTGCCTAGCGCTGTTATTGTTAGAGGTCAGAGGTCATTAGTGTGCTTAACGAACTTCTAATCAAGATGCTCTGTTGTGTGCAGCTTATTAAAGCGTTATTAATGAACCAAATGACATTAGATATCAAGAAATGTTTACACGTATGAAATAACATAGAAATACAACGGTACGTATACGAGTACACCAAATGTAAAAATTAACAATAACGTCCTAAAAAGTCGATGAAATAAAAGATCTTGCAGTTGATTTTGATAAACACGTTATGTAACTTTCACATTGAAGGGCGGATGATGGAACCATTCAAAACGCTTTGTTTCAATCTCAACAATTGGAAGAGATTTCAAATCTGTCAACAAAAGTAATGTTGTTGTGATGTATACTGTACTTGAGTCTGGAGCCCCGGGCACGGTGTCCGTAACAATAATATAGTAGATACAGCTACCAACGTTCCGTATGCTCAGATCTGCTGATAGGCGACATCTTCTTGACCAATTGTTTTTGTACAAACTAACCAAAGGAGAGCTTGTATGTCCAGAGTTGTTACTAATAATAATATATTTTATATTTTATTGTTACAATATTCTCGCAAGATATTGCCGGCCAAGTAAATATAACTATAAATAAACCAAAACTAACTGAGGAAACATGCCCCTCTGAACTGAATAACGAGCGAGCACAATGTTATTGCTAAGGTCTGCTACATCGACATGCTCCTTGAGACACAACAAACGTTCAATATCATGACTTCTAGCGTTCTACTTTACAAAGAAACTCAATTACTTAGTGTTAGAGAAAAAATCAATCTTCTTATCCACAAAAAAGTATTAAAATGACGTCACGATGACTTCAGAGGCGTGTCTCCAAGCCTCCCATCATCCCTGTCAATACAGAATGTTGTGTAAGATTCAGCAGCTACTCGTCACGGTACCTACAACGTCCTTACAATAATTTCAGCAACATTTTTAGGATCGCTCCGTGAAGCAAAAACTGAAATAGGTATAATCAAAGAGTATGTATTGAGACTAAGTGGACGAAATAATAGACTCGATCTACGACAGATCATAGAGCAGCGATATTTTTTTAAGATAATAGAAATAAGAAGTGATCTCGTTGTTTTAAAGTAGATAAAAAACATTAACTTTCAGTCAGCTCTAAGTTTTCTTTAATTTTCAATGAAAACTAAGTTTTCTGGTGTAGCACACACCCTAAAACCTTTATTTCTTAATTGATCCTTAATCTTACTTATCAATTCGGAACAGGAGGAACTTCCTGCCTGTAATTTGATTTTATTACTTTTAATTCAGTTTCATTGAACTGTTTGTCCTCGATTCTATTGGATGTATTAAACTTACTTTAATGTATGTTTGTATTTTTTGTTGTTCGTTACATTTTTAATGACGCGGTTGTGCGGAGTGTTGGAGCTTTTAAATAATTTTGAGAACCTAATGTTCTATGAATTGTGGTGTTGGCAATGTCGACAACCTATCGTATCATAAATACATAAATCAGCGGCTGTGACGGCAACACTAAGCGCAGTAGGTATGTTCCATAAATATCAAATTAAATGAGTGTCGGAGCGTGTCTTTCGGCGGGCCGCGCAGATTTAGAGATAATAAGCCGAGCCTCCCTCGGGCGGCTCTCAATACAATACATCTTTGTTTCTTGCGTACTAGCATTTATCATGGCTTCGCTGCTCCTGCTCTTCATTTTCATTAGGTAAATTAATGAATTACATGTGAGTCTGATTTACTGCTTTCCCGCGGTAGACAATTTTCCTACCATCTGTTTTGTCATGCTAAAATACGAGTGAACAAATGCTCTCTGTAAATATATGGTCGGGCAAGTGTTTGGGTGCCCACAATACAAACCAGTACTTGAATCAGTTTTAGCGTTAAACGCTCTAAAAAATGCATGATATACAGGGTGTCATTGACATGTTAACGCAAACGAATACCATAGATCCAGTACATGATTCTAGACCCCCAGTGGTGGAATTTTTTGTCGGTCTTTTCTTATTTTTTTTTAATAATTTTTTTACGTTTTTTAAATTAAACTGTATAAAAACGTCATTTTAACATTTTTTGCGAAAAAAATGAGTGAATTACATTCTAAATTAATAATGTCGTCGGGTTTGACAAGAATAACGACTTTATTTGCCTCGGTGACTTTTTTATTAATTTTTTATTGAAAAAAAAATTTTTTTTTTCTATTTTTCAAAAAATATCATTGAGGTTGGTTAGAATAACGATTTTATACAGGCAAAAAATAAAAAAACCAAACTTTTTTTTCAAAATTTTGAAACAAAACCGACGAAAAATTCCACCACTAGGGTGTCCAGAATCATGTACTGGATCAATGGTATTCGTTTGCGTTAACATGTCAATGACACCTTGTATAAGTATGAAGCCGGCGAGTGCCGCCCACGCCTTGTGGAGACGTTCTGTCGGCACTAGCTCGCGCTGGAAGCTGTCATGTCTCAGCCTCGGGAAACTCCTCGAATATATTCGAAGCCTTAACTCGTAAGCCATCAACAACGATCTTCATTTATTAATTTATAGCTGCTCTGTAATGAACGCAACAGATTGTGTATTAGTAATTGAATTTGCATTTAAATAACAGTCTCCTTACTTGGCTGTCAACGGGCAGCAGTTGGAGGCAGTGCATGCTGTCAGCTCTCAGCACGTTCTTACTGTTCATACAATTCTACGTGGATTGGAATAAACCAAATATACACAATATGCAGACTTGCTGGTCAAAGACCTTTCGTACCGAGGTCTCTGATTTCAAATAACAAAGGCTTTTTCGTTTTGTGAGCGGTGTGCAGAAGCGCGCTACCTAGCTGTGTTGTGGAGTTCACAAGATTAATTACCTACTTAAGTACTCGTTTTTATAAGAGTCACACGGAGAGCCAGGCGCGGGACACGGTGCGCGCGGTAGAGCGGCGGGCTCGGCCGACCCGCGCCGGATGCCTGCGCGGGGCACTTGACTAACTTCCAATGAGCTGACAGTTTATTTGAGCGATTCATTAACTGTTTGCGTCGTAGTTGTGGTACTTAGTTATAGTTCATCCTCTGTTATTAGATTGAGCGCCAACGTTGACCTGGCGGTATAAATTAGATTGTGTCGGATGTCGCAAGTTTGTGGAAGATACGAGCTCAGGCCGCCGCTCGCCGATACGAGTGGCCTCGGGAACATTAATCATGGCGGCCGGCGCTGCCCCGCGGGAGCGCACACGATATAAATTAGTTCGGTGTCTTGTAATACTTGACGTGCGAGGACTACGCGTGCTGACGCGCGCTGCGGACGAACACCACCACACACTCTGTGTGACTCGTAGCGTGTAGCGTGACAGTGTCGAGTGGCGGCGCGGTGCGGCCGAGTCGCGCCGCGCCGCGCCGGTTAGCTTATCCTGCAGTTACTACTCATACAATTTATTTTCCTATTGACCTGAATGGATGAGATATACCGATGTGTTATTTTTCAGTCAGTGGGTAAACTCGGAGTCAATCGAGCGTGTCGGCTTCATGAGCTGGCACGAGTCACCGTCGCTGTGTACACACGCGCATGTCGTGAACACGAGTCTGTAGCAGGAGCCGCGAGAACAATGCGGCTGTCGTGTGAACCGACCTGACGTTATCTGCCGACGTAGTTATGTAGGTGTCGCGCGACAGAGGGTGCGCTGATATTTTGTCAATATCACGCTCAAGAAGGGAAATATTTTCTGAGTGTGGAATTGATACTTGACACAATTATAAAGAGTTTCGTCAGAGGGCTCCCCGAGGTAGGCGGCGCGGGGCGCGGGGCAGGGCACAGGCGCCGCGGGTATGTTAACACGCCGCGGCGGACAGATTCACACATTTTTCTCTGACTGGTAAAAAACTGTCCGCCGCCGCCGCGCTACTGACACCTATTGATGTCTCCGTCACATAATGCTCGGTTTGTTTGGCGAAACTACAAATTTATCATAAGGATCATATTAGTTCCAAAATAATACTAAGTACATTAAGTTGGAATAGTTCATTACTGTTTGTTCGCTGAACATAACCATCTAAGTATTGGGAAACTATTTATTTTATCATACATATCGTACATTAAATTCTCGTTGGGCATTTCAAGTGTAAACTTAGTTTATTGGGTTTCCACAACTCACGGCTTATTTCGAACATTTGAGACGGATATTAATATTAGATGTACCTACCTAAGGGGATCAAGTAAGAAGCAAAACTTTTACTTGTAGACATTAAGTTTTATTGAATTTCGGTCCGGTCCAGCGGTCCGGGGCGGTCGAGCGAAGTCGAGGCCGGTGGCGCGCCGCAAGACCCGCTCGGGCGCCGACCGCCCAGGCCAGCGCCATAGACCGCCCAGGCCACCGCTCACCGCCCCCTCGCCCGCCCCCGCCGTTCAGCGCTCCCTTGCGAGCATTATACATCCCGGAATAATCCGAGCGCCAGAAACAATTTGTTTTACAATAACATATTTACCTTTTCCATTAGGCCGCGGCCCTGCACGCGCCCGATTGCGGGATTTAATGTTCGCTGCTCGCTCGTATTCAGGCCAGGTACGTGTGAGCGTTGCTCAGATAGCGCCACGAGTACGCGCGCCGCCGGCTGACTACAGCCCGAGCACAATGGCTGCTACACGCGGACTGCACTTAGTCTGATGAGTAAGAACTTAGTTCTCTGGCCCGGCTTGTGTGCCGACTGTAGTTGGCGTCACTGCGCCATCACCGCGAAATTTGTAACTTCTTGTATAAAATATTGACTTAGAGCTTAGAAATGTAAGTTAAATAAAAATACAGTTCTATTTATGTCAGATTTGTATATGAAATAGAGTGGAAGTGTCGCAAATCGCGGCGGGGAAGGCGGCAGGCAGCGGAAGTGTGGTCCGCTGCCCGAGCGGAGATCCGCGGGACACCGCCGCGCCGCGTCGCGTCGCGTCGTGTCGCGTCGTGTCGCACCGGGTAGCGGCCTCACCCTCATGTCGGACAACTTTTCTTCTTCGTAAATCTTTAGAAATTCAGAATAGTATGTCTAGCGTGATGAACATTCATTCAACCTTCGTTCTCTATACAGAGTGGAGTGCATCGCGCGCGCGTGACCTTCGCGGCCGGCGCACTGCTGTGGCCAGTGTTCAGATTATTGAGACATATTCATTGAGGCAGATAATGATTTTGATTCATGTCGATTCGATTTATAAAACATTACAAGTACTTTTCATAACTCTTGTTGCGATGTGTGGCACCGAGCGCTACGAGTAGCTATGTGTATAGTGTGTACGTGTGTGTGTCTACACACACATGTACACACTATACGCAACTCAATATGCGCTCAATATTATGTGATACGATTGTAATCCTGATAGTTTCAGATCGTAGGCGATGTCAGTAATAGAATAGCGTGCTTGATAATAATTCGTTTAGCGGTCTGGTGGGCGCGCGCCGCTCGCCAGTGAAACTTGTCTTGTTATATTATGTCTTTGATGTTCGTGTTAATTTATTCTCTGTTGGGTTTTATTTATGAGTATTTATTTGGTTAATGCGGACAGCAGTGTGTGAGGCTCCTTAACGAGGTTACCACTTAGCGCTGCGACTATCACAGTAATCTAATGAGCGGCGAGATGCGGCGTGACGCGTGAGGGATGGGGGCGCGCCGGAGACAAGCGGCCGACAGTCGCGCTGGACATGTAATCTCGAGAGTACCTACGCCGCAGGCCTGCCACTGAAACAATTGTGTCTACTAAATAATTTAACTTATCTTCGGAGGGTGAAGGCGTGAGAATGGCTTAACATTAAGGCAGTTATTCAACAATGTGCACAGACAGGGCACGTAGGCGGCGGTGGAATGTTATTACTACCGTTTATTACGAGGGCGCGCGCGGCCGGGCTGTCCCGCCGCGACAAATGACGCGCGATTAGGCGACGCGCGTGTGCCCGCGTCTCCACCGCGTCGCCGCCGCGTCTCCACCGCGTCGCCGCCGCGTCGCCGCCGCCTGGCCGCCAGCACCGCGGCTGGAGCCTCACGCTGGACTTCGTCACACATAGCACTTCTTTGCACAGCGTGATAAGGGTTTAAAAATACATTTTTAAAATGTTATTTACCAAAGTCCCACGTGGTAAACGAAGCACGTTGTGGCTCTCCGCACTTTGTGATGAAGACTGTATGTAAAGGGTTTCTGGTTTTTTAGGGTTCCGATTCAACAAAGAACCCAAGTTTCGCCAATTCTGTGTGTCTGTCCTAACCTAACCCTACACTGAACGTGGCCCGACACGCTCTTAGCCGGTTTTTATATATTACTAGCTTTTGCCCGCGGCTTCGCCCGCTTGGTATTGGGGTTGGGGTAGGGGTTTCCGGGATAAAAAGTAACCTATGTCCTATTCCGGAGTGTATCCTATGCCTGTGCCAAATTTCATCCAGATCCGTCCAGCCGTTTTGGCGTGATTGAGTAACAAACATCCAAACATCTAAACATCCAAACATCCAAACATCGTAACTGTCGCATTTATAATTTATATATTACTAGCTTTTGTCAGCGGCTTCGACCGCGTACATAAAATATAGCCTATGTCACTCAGGAGTAAAGTAGCTTTCTATTGTTGCTAAATTTTTTCCAATCGGACCAGTAGTTCCAGAGATTACCCCCTTCAAACAAAAAAACAAACTTTACCTCTTTATTATATTAGTGTAGATTTATTATTTATTATTATACATTATTTTTTAAGTAATTCCTTTCTATTATCTCTTAAACTTGGAGCCCCAAGAGAACGCCGGCGTTCACACACGTAGATATTGTTCTTATTGTGTCTGTAATTACCAATGTCGAAAAGTTAAACAGCAAAATTAACCAACTACAATCTGTTAATGTCACTTCTGTTGTGTGTTTATTTCTTTATTTTTTACTAACTAGTACGGCGTAAGTCCGCAGACGTGTGCGGTGGGTTTACTACACGAGTCCGGGCGTCATTTCCTTATTTTTTTTCACTTTTTAGAATCGTTAGTCTGCCCTGCTTTTATTTATTTATTTCATCAACAAATTTACATTTGTGACGATTTAATGAACTAATTACCAATGTCGAAAAGTAAACCGGCATGTCCTACAACCAAAAATTCGAAGACATGTGACATCCACCAATCCGCACTGGGCCTGCGTGGTGGATTATGGCCCATTCCTTCTCCTAGAGAGAGGAGGCCTGCGTCCCTGCAGTGGGAACATTAAAAGGCTGATAATGATGATGATGAATGAACTAATTCATAGAAACTCAATGAATGAGTCATGAACTCATTAATTACAATAAAAGGCAAATAAAACTGAAGGTGTTACCTGCGGAGCCGGTTCGCTAGACTTCACAACAGCATAGTCCGGGGATTTGAAGACGAAATAGCCGGACAGGTTGTCCGAGGCTCGGTGAGCAAGTGGAGCCGGTGCTGCCGGATGTCATTGGAATATCTCTGACAGTCGACCTCGCCAGTCGGAAACTAACAATTTGTCTGCAGACATGCAGACGGGTATTGGGTTACACAGTTTTTGGATTTTTTTTATAGAGAGCAAAAGTCATCTAATGTCAACTGACCTTGGGCGGAGCGAAAATAGGGTATGACTTTTACTGAATAAAATTCAAATTTACCCATGGCCCCAGGAGGTTTCGATCCAGTTGGGCCCCCACAGTTTGCTGACAGCTTCTTCAGGGGCGCAAAAAAAAGTGCACGACGCCGAGGATTTGGGCTTGATCCGGGCGGTCGGACAGCGAGCTACCCTTTGCTTGCCGTCCGCAAACCTAGGAATCCCCGCAAACCCCGCAAGCCTACGGTGGCCGGAAATCGGGATCGGAATTGCGGCGGCAGCGGGGTCGTGAGCGCCGTTACCTTTGCCTGATGCGGTCGACCTTCTCTTTTGCTAGCATTACTGCTTCGCAGTAGGCCGCCTGCTACTCTTCCTCGCTGTGGACCATGGCCTGAACCAAGGCCCGGCGCGAGGGATCTCCCCCGCCGATTTCCCCCACAAGGTCGGCGTACAATTTCCCGTAAGAGATTTCCATCAGCGATGTTTACGCGCGTTAATATTTATTTGGGTGTAAGTATGATGTTTATGTCGTTAGTGATGCCAATTGTGTGTTTGTGTCTCATGCAATATTCATGGTGCACGTTTGAGTCAGTGCGGTGAGGTGCGGGCGGCGGGGCGCGGGGCGCACTAATATGGTGGATTTCAATAAATTTCGGGAGGTCGGCGAGGCGGATACAATTTGATTTGTGTGTCGACTTGAGACTACCTGAGAGCACACGTATACACATAAATAGAGCCGCTCGCCACAGTATTATTTATATTTGCAATAAGCCACGGCCGTGTGGCCCGGTCCGGGGGCGGCGGGGGGGCGGGCGCGCGCGGGGGGGGGGAGACGAGCAACACATGACGCTGACAGAATCAATCAGATCCCGCCCTATGTTAAACTTTTCTTTATCTTTGTACAATTTACAAATTGTGTTACGATGACAAATGATAGTGTACGAGCGGCATCTCATCGATATACAATAAAGTGAGACGAGAAGCACTCAAGGCTTACTTTACATCCGAGTTTATTATTGCGGTTCACTGAATAACGTACTCACTGTTTTATTACCTACTCGCGACAGGCTGATGTGACGACTGGAAAAGAAAAACAATAAAACAGCGTTCGATCAGAATGATGTAATGTACGAAACAAAGAAATGCTCTTTAGACTTGTTGGCACTAGTGCGCGACTCACGACGGACGCGAACTAATCATTGTAGCTAATGAATGGCGCGTGTTTACGTCACCGACACATTCAACAACGCGTTATTGTGTACAATACGCTTGTTGTAGTTTTTTTAATATTGTCGAGTTTAATTAGTGTATTCAGTATCTATACATACCTACCTACATATATAAAAAGAGAATCTGACTGGCTAAAAAGGGGTTTATGAAAATGCAACTTGAAATAAAGGGGAAAGGTTGTATGGAAAATTTCATTCTTTGGGCCCATGTTGCTGAAACTTAAATAAAAAGAGTTTTCAAAACACTTGTTCAGAGAGTGGCTCTTATTGCACTACTCTTAGGTATACCACCATGCAGGCACCTCTTACCAAACTGTGACATTATAATTTATTATTACACACTATTAGTGCTTTAATGTAGATTGAATTAAAAAAGTTATACTTTTTGTACTATACTCAATGATACACTTCACTTGCCTATGGCTGGTGAGAATTCTGCCTTGGTTGCAATGACAAACTTTCTGCACTTGTATCAAAATATACTATAGTGAAATGGTTCTTATAAAGGAACGAAGTTCTGGCAAAGTGCTAGTTGCTAGTTCATTGAACACTTCTGAATATATTTGTGTAAAGAGCGGTGAGCAGCGGCCGGCGGCGCCTCCCTGCGCGTTCTCACCGACGTGTGTTCGCGGAACTTTGCTCTCATGGGAGCCATCTGCGCTTGTTGTGTTCAGAAAAACAATAAATTGAGTCGCGACTCGCAATGTTGAAGGTTGGGATACAAGTTAGTTCGTAAGTGGCGCTCGCTGAAACAATCTGCGCTCTATTGACGGATTTTATGTCCATTTGAGTTATTGGTTTCGAATTCATGTTGGTGTGTCACAATCATAGATAAAAATAGTGTAAATAAACTTTTTTAATGTTCGACGGGTGGGACTACGCGCAGTGCAGGGTTCCGTCGTGACAACATTCCAACTGAGACGGGAGGGGGGAGGGAAGGTTAGCTAATTGAATTGACAAGTCTACATAGTACGATGGAGTGATGACGCAGATTCATTTATTTTTCATTACTCATAGTCGGAAAGTTGGTGTAAAGTTGCCTGCGGACCGGGTTGGAAGTTGTACTTTTCTTCCCTAGGGAGTTTTACTTTAAACTGAGACCTGTCTAAATATTAAAAAAAACTAGTTCTATTTGACATTTCTACTGAACAGTGACCCGAATTTCTATACTGCCAGTACAATTGAAATAAAGATAGGAATAATTTAAGAATGCTTTTTTTTAATGACTTTATTTTAATTTAATTGAACAATTTTTACAATGATAAAATGAAAAATATTGATTGAAAAGCCAGCCGACCACTAAAAAAAAATTGGCGGGTAAATGGTAGGCTCTCTATAATCTGTGGCCGATTTGATCTTTCTTGTTTTTTTTTCGAGGTGCAGAGTTTTGTTAACATTTTGCTAAATCTCTGTTATAAGAAATTTGTATTAACACGATAAGTTCATCAGCTTCAGTTATAGATTCAACGCAAGATTCTTAAGAGGAGAAAACCGCTTACCACCTAAATCAAAAGAAATATACCTACCTAAAAATATACGAAGACCTTTGACGACGACTCAGGTTTATATTATTTTTATTTTCCTTGTATTCGTAATGAAAAGCACAGTGTTTACCTCGGGTTCAAGAGTTATTTCGCTCTCGCTCGGTCGCCAAGAAATTTCTCGGGACTAAATAACTTACTTTCACCCCTCGTATAACAATGTACTATTATTTATATTGCGCGTGGAAGGAAGACTCACGTATTGATATCACGCATATTATTTGTTTTAAGAAGTTTAATGATTTTTAGTTCATATTTATTAATTTAAAAGCACTTGGAAAGTTACCTGAAATACTAGAGTATACCGAATGCAGGTAGAATGCGTTATAATAACTTACTATAACTTACAAAACTTAGGTACCTACTTTGAGTTGAACATTGTCGGTCCCTGCCCCGACGTGATACGAGACTTTTTTCTTCACATTGATAACTTTGAACAATACTTACTGCTGCCAGCAATGTGCTGTGCGCTCGTAAATTGAAATATTCAATGTTGGGTTTCTCTCGGGCACATGTGTGAGTGCTGGAGACAGACATATACAACAGAAATATACTAATCTTGTTGGTAGTTATATTTTCGAGCCGTTTGGGGTTGAAACTCTCAGATCGTGGGGTCCGAGTGCCCACAAGTTGTTTAATGAACTTTCTAAACGACTTGTTGACTCTTCGCGTGACCCAGGGGCTGGCTTTTACCTTGGGCAAAGAATAAGCATTGCCATACAGCGTGGCAATGCGGCCAGCCTTTTGGGCACTTTACCGGTCGACAGCGATGCGGAAGAGTTTTTTGACGCTTTATAAGTAATTATATATTATCATCATCTTATTAAAAAAAATAATTGAGTATTAACATTTATGGTTTTGTCACGGCGATGTGCGCCACTTGAGCGTAGCACCGCCATGTCTTCGTGAAGGTCATAAGGTGGCGGCCGGTGACCTCTCGCGTCAGGCCCTGGCTCAGGTCCGGGTTGCGAGAGAGATCTGGATGCGGCCGGCTCCTTCTATGCCTATACTAATGCCCTGAGAGTCAGGAGCCGCTGGATGATCCCTGGTCTCCGAGCCACGTCTGGTGGCTGACCCGAGCTCCTCCTCAAGGGGCGTGGCTGATGCTTGCTAGGGCCGAAACATCCAGGGCTATGGCAGAAAACGGGTGTGTTAAAGTTTGACTCGCTCTCGCGCTCCACCCTAGACCGGGAGAAGTCATTGAAAGATTTCCCACCACTGAATAAAAAAAAATTAAATTAAAAATTTAAAAAAACCCCCGACTTTATAAAAACCAAATGTAATGAACGGAACGAGATATCCATAAACAATTATAATTCCTATGAAAAAATAACTAAGACGGAAAAGCCTATAAAAAGGAAAAAATAACTTTAAACTTATGTTTGTATGGGAGTACTTATGTATGGAATTTTTTTTATAATGTTATCGCGTCGGGGGACCGCACTATTTATTGGCTAAACGTTTGTCAAAGTTATTTATAAGTATTTAGGTACTTATTAAGTTTTTTCTTAGTCCTATATTCATTTATTTCGTTTGTGTTATGCTATGATGTATCGTATACTTGTATATGTATATATTATATTATTTTATATGTAGGTATATAGGCTTTGCTTCGAGACAGCAACGCGCACAAATTATGTTGAATGGCGCGCACGAGTTGCATTGCAAATAGTGCGGTCCCCCGACGTGATAACATTATAAAAAAAATTCCATACATAAGTACTCCCATACAAACATAAGTTTAAAGTTATTTTTTCCTTTTTATAGGCTTTTCCGTCTTAGTTATTTTTTCATAGGAATTATAATTGTTTATGGATATCTCGTTCCGTTCATTACATTTGGTTTTTATAAAGTCGGGGGTTTTTTTAAATTTTTAATTTAATTTTTTATTTCATGCTTTTTGTAGGAACTCCTTAGCGATTTTATTCCATTTCTTTTGATTTCTTTGTCGTACCTTTTAATTTGTATAGTTTGTGTTCATAGTTTATGCAGGTGTTTTTAATCAAAGGTTTTAAACATTTTCAATTTAATTTTTGTTTCATTATTTTTGTAGGGATTTCTTCAGGATTTTATTCCATTTCTTTAAATTTCTTTGTCGTACCTTTTAATTTGTATAGTTTAGGTAAGTTTTTAATAAGTCAAGTGATTCAAACACTTTGAATTAAATTTTTTGGTTCATGTTTTTTGTAGGGATATCATTTATTTCTTACGTTTTAAATTGTTTATTATGAAAAAAATTGGAAGAATTTGGTGAAAATTTATGTCTTTTTTATAAACAAAATTAGAATTGTGAATTCATAGTGATTTAAACATTTTGAATTTAATTTTTTGGTTCATGTTTTTTGTAGGATTTCATTTATTTCTTACGTTTTAAGAATTTGTTGTATATTATTGTTTCTTTTGAAAAAAAAATGGTATAATTTGATGAAAATTGATGTCTTTTTATAAAAAAAAATTAGAATTGTAAATTTATAGTAAACGAACAAAGAAGCCAAAATTTTGAAAAATATTTATTTGTTGCTTGTGGTAGTGTCCACCTTGCATTTTACGAGGTGAAATGAGGTGAAATTTTCATTTCATTACACCTTGTCCACGAGGTGGACACTACCACAAACAAGAAATAAATGGATAGATATGGATATGGATATCAAATGATATCAATATATCCATAAAGCGCCATTTTGTAGAGGCAGCCATCTTGGATTTTAAATTTTTCATACCTAATAGTATTTCACTAGTCAAGCCCTTTCATTTGATACCCATATTGATCAAGTTGTGATAAAAAAAATGTAAAGCACCATTTTGTAGAAGCAGCCATCTTGTATTTTAAATTTGTCATATCTAATAGTATTCTACTAAGCAAGCCCTTTCATTTGATACCCATATTGATGGAGTTTAAAAAAAATATCTAATCTGTCATTTTGTGGCGGCGGCCATCTTGGAACAATTTTCATCAAACTTACGTAAAAACACTCTCGACATTTTCTACTGTCAAACAAAAAAAACTAAATCAAAATCGGTCCATCCGTTCGGCGGCTAGAGTGGTACAGACAGACACACACACACACAGACACGTCAAACTTATAACACCCCGTCGTTTTTGCGTCGGGGGTTAAAAAAACAGTAGGCGAGTAATAAAAAATCATCTCCCCTTTACTTTTATATTAATATTATATGTTGATAATACATTTACGAGTACACATTAATCTATAAATACAATCTATAAATAATAATTATACAAATATAAACACAAATAAAAGTCCTTGCAGAGTACGCTTACAGAAGGTGTAAGATACCTTCCAAGTATACATACTTGTATATTGTACTAGCTTCTGCCCATGGCTTCGCCCGCGTTCTTCGGTTTCCTCACATACAAACTTCGGACCCCCGCAGCAGATGTCTACACCTTATAAGGAAGGTGCCAAATTTTAAGTTTGTAGGTGTTATAGCTTCTGAGATTTTGTGTTTATAGCACTATCAGTCTGTCAGTCAAGTTACCAACGGATAAACGGGCAAGGCGCAACTATAAAGGTGTCTGCAGGGCGCGGGCGCGGCGCGGCGGGACCGGGCGGCGACGCGACGCTGAGCAGTTGTAATGTACTAGATAGTACGGACGACGCCACACAGAGCCGTCCCGCTCGGCGCGACGGTAACCTCGGATTTGTATGGCGTCGTCGCGTCGCCGCCCGGTCACGCCGCGCCGCGCCCGCTGTGTGCAGAGACCTTTAGGAGCCCTAAAATCATCGGCACGAAATGTATAATGTCCTGAGCCATGTTAATGACGATGGTACACCAGTACTATTGTGCCGAGCATCCGAATCAGGGCGAACAAAATCCAAATTCATAAACATACAGAATTTCACTTTTATAATGTCGGTTCAAGTTAGCACGTCAGAAGGTAGCACCGGAGAACAATGAGGATATGAATGAAGATGAAATGAATTACAAGTGCTATACAAACGACATACAAACAGCAGAGTTTACAATTGAGCATTGTCCTGATACGTGGCTGCTGCGACGGTAGCGCACGCGAGGGTACCACGCACACATGACAACCTCGATCCCGAGGGGGGGACGTGCTTATTTATAGGCTGAGCCGCGGCATCATTGTAACCGATAACCCACTATCAAATAACAAAGTGGCATCGACCAGAGACGTGCGCAGCCGGGCACACGCCGCCAGTTCATTCTGTAAGCTTTACCCAATTTCCTGCGGTGGACTCGATGTTTTTGTCTCATTTCCGGATTAGTGCGGGGAACAAACTGTATAATGTCGCCGTGCGCCGCGAGCGGAGCGGCCTCTTATTGTTTCCCTCCCCAGCTTTAGCAGCAGTATTTTAATTTTTAGCCTATTTATACCTACTGTGTTTTTCTCTTTATACGTAATAAATTTGTAGACTTGGCGATGATGTTATCGTGCGGCTGAATTATTGCTTATTACAGTTCCAAACTTTCAGTGAAGATTCAGAGAAATAACAAGTGTCGGTAGCTCGCGTATCGCTCGCTTAAACAAACAAAGCGAGTGTCGGGCAGTGTATCAGAGTGTGCACGAACTTGTATTAGCTGCGCGGTGTGTACTCAGTAGCCGCGGGAACTGCGGGGCAATATGCAGCGTCCGGTAACTCTGGCCTACAGTTTTTAATTGTTGCTCAAGCGTTGCCAACTTGCACTAGAGCCTCCCCCCCTCCCATCGCTTGTGTGCTCACGGCTTTATACTAGTAGTTCCAGTCATGCGATACCACGACTTGTATTGTAGGCATGAGGGAAGTTGTCAGACTGCAGACCACTCGATACAGCTGCACACGTCACGCGTCACGATGAACTGCATGCTCGCCTGCACACTATGAGAGATATCACATCAATTTATTCTTTATTTAAAATACATTTACTTCAGAAACAAGACACCACAATTATTCTTTTTTACGCATATTTAAAAAGTGAAAACTCTCATTTACTGGAATAATAGTGAGATTCTTCGACAGTTTAATTAAATTACTTGCTGGGATAAGGAAAGAATGTGTGGGTGGTGCGGTGCGGGGGGGGAGCGGTCAGGGAGTGGGGGGCGGGGGCGGTGATTGATGGGCGATGGTCGCGGCTCGGCGGCGGCTGCTGCGCGTCATAACAGCAGCCCTCAAGCGCCCGGCACATCGCGCGCCCGCGGCTCTTTACTGCCTCATCATCGCTAAAAGTTTCCGATTGCCTTATTGCGGTAACTTAGCAACGTGTTGAGCAACAACGCAGCGGCTATAACCAGTGACGAACGGCCCGATCCGGCCCGGCCCGGCGCGGACCTCAGCGGTCCGGGCCGGACGCGGCTCGTTAGTTCAGCGCGGCGCCAAGTCATCACAAGACGCCCCGCGCTGTCTGTGAGTTTATGCAAATCTGCGGAGTTACTCGCTCAATATTCCAGTAACAGGCCACAGGTCAATATTAGCATTTTGAATGTTACTTTAGTAATCTCTGAACTAACAACGGACTTGTTGTGGCCCTGACACTTGAAGGTTGCGTGCCGATATAACAGACTGACAGAGTTTTATTGGTATTATCGAGCGTGGAGCGCGGGTCTGCGGCGGCGGTAACTTCCACCTCGATAGACATCGCGGAGTATACACGAGTGGCACGTGCCGAGCGCCGAGTGCCGCTGAGCCCGCGGTACTCGAGCACAATGACGCTCTCTCGTCACGCCGCTAAACGCTCGGCGAGAGTGCGTTTTTGTGTTCGGTGTCCGAGTGGAGTGGAACGCGATTAGATATTCTGTGCACAGTCCGCGCGATCAGTCCGCGTCGCCACTCAGCCGGCCGGCGGCTCCGTCACACGCGACAACTGCACGCAACGGATTAATAGTCGCTCGTTCATCTCCACTCCACAGAACTTGATCGCTTAGTGACCGGGCGATGAGTTCACCCCCACACACACCTACACCATTTATCTCTCGAGTTTGATTCACGCTCAAGGTCGACACGTCAATGGAGGGTCGCGTGAGTGAGCGCTCTCGCGGAGTGGTGCGGCGGCGCGGTCGCTTCATATGGCGAGTATGGCAGATCGTATTACATGCGAGCTCGATAGAGTTTTTGAGCAAAGTACAATCAGCCGCAGGTTTTAAGAAATCACTCGTCGTTTTTTTTTCAAGAAAACCGAATTCGATCGGTGACTCGTCTTTACATTCTCAGATGCCTCCGTGTTAAGCACTTTAAACTGTTATTCCCGACTGGCATGTGTAGCGCTTTGAAAGTCACAACAGGTAGAAAGAGGTATAACTGGCGCGAGGCTTGCCTGGGGTGCGTGTACACGTACTGGGCTGGTTGAGGGCAGATCGAGCTGGCGGAGGCGTGGTACAGGTCAGATCAGGTCGTCGCTCCGCGTACAATACTGGTTCATCTGATGGATTGGATGTTAGATGGGAAGTATATAGTTTTCCAAATTATTGCTCTGCATTAGGAATCTCTCTTGTGTCGTTCATAATCTACATCTACACTAATATAATAAAGAGGTAAAGTTTGTTTTTTTGTTTGTCGGAGATAATCTCTGGAACTACTGGTCCGATTGGAAAAAATTTAGCAGCAATAGAAAGCTGCTTTACTCCTGAGTGACATAGGCTATATTTTATGTACGCGGGCGAAGCTGCTGACAAAAGCTAGTAAATAATATTTAAACTCACACACAGAAGTTTTTTTTTTTTTTTAACTTGCAATAAACTAGTGCTTGACTGCGATCCCACCTGATTAGTAGATTTAAAGATCAGAAAAAAATATACCTACGAATATTTGTTCCGTGTGGGAATTGAACTTGAGACACGAAGCGCTGCAGCCAATCGCTTAATTTCTGTGCCATTATGCCGTCAACATAATATTTTATATACCGTGCGGCTGCGCCCGCGTGATCGTACACTTGTCATCAAAGGGAAAAATAAAACATAACCTACAGCCTGTCCTCAGACCTACCAAATATACACTATATAAGAAAAACTTTAAACAATTATAAAAATCAATAAAGCTATTTCTAATGGATAACAAACACATGAGATTTTTATATATTAGATATAATTATAGTTTGAGCAGATTACAGATTATATTTATTTAAAGTTGATGTGCAATAGTGATACATAGGCAGACTAATGCCGTAGGCATTTTTTGCCACTGGACCTTGTGGTGGTGCAGAAACATAACATGATAGGTGCAACTTAAAGAAAAAATAGACAAAAAATGAAACAAATACAATAAGAAATAATACTTAGATATACACTTATAAATGAGCAAGTTATTGGAAAAAAATCCTACCGATCAGTGCTGCGGTGATTCTGCCAACATGTCGCGAATGTGCTCGCTCACGTGCTCCTCACAAGAACTTCTGCTGGTCGCCATCCTCACATTCAGACGGAGCGCATTCCAGAGTGGCATCGCCTGGACAAAAAAGGAGGAATGGATAAGCCCAGAGCGGTGTGAGTGACATCGTACAAGACAATTATTTATAGAGTCGGAGTTTTTTGTTGTGTCCTGAGCCAAGAAATAATAATAATTATTATGATTACTTTTTTCCTGGAACGTTGTACTAGACTATACTTTACTTCTATTTCATGGGGTTCATTTTATATAAAGTTTTTTGGAAATCATCTTATATTCTTATATTCTTTATTGTACATAAATTACAGAAAAACAATTAACAAAAAAAGGTGATGTACAAAGGCGAGCTTAACCCATAGTTGGGTTTTCTTACAGCAAACCTATTAAACAAACATATAGAAATTCCAAAACACGAGGACAATCCATATGCACAAAAGAAATTTACTCCGAACATAAATTGTATTAAACTTAAAACTTAAATTAACTACACAAATACATAGGTACTATATACAATAAATAAAACTAATATATACATATTTATGGGTCATGTTGACAAGAAATGTTCCCTAATTCTTCCCCTGAAAACTTCCAACGAGGGGCTATCCAATCATCCAATCAATCAATCAATCATTCATCCAATGATTTGTTTCGCTCTAGGTTGAAGCGAGAGGGCGTGTCAGACTTTTACAGTCTAAAACCACATCTGTGTTCCCTTTTACCTTGAATGACCTTGAAAAACGTTTTTAATGTACAGTTCAAAGAGGTGTACGAAATTTATTTGGTAGAAATTTTTTATTTCTATATTATCTTCTTTTTTTTCTTGAGCAATTCCTAGTGAGCTCCACACATAACACTGTTTATTAAAAAAACTAAAATATATCAGAAATCTGCTGTTGTTCAGAACATTTTTTTTGCATAAAACCTGTCACGCTGCCCTTCTCCTACCGAGTACTCCACTAGCTACGGGGTACTCTACGAAGTTGCTTCGAGTGCATTTATGCTCTACGAACCTGCTACGAGTCCCGCTACGAGCTACGAACCTGCTATGATTGGCTGGCTTGGCTTTATGTGCAATAACAGCAATAAGAATTGCAAATTGCATTTATTTGTTCAAACTATATATTTTTTACGTGTTTTCAAGCGCTAAAATTCGTAGTGGCTTCAGGCTCGTCAAGATCCGACGGCCGTACTGCACGAGTGGCTCAATGTGCCACGAAACGGATACAAGTGGCTCTCCATGCTACGAACCCGCTACGAGTCGATTTTCTCGCTACGAATTTGCTACGCACACCTTTGCGGTGGCAACAGACTACAGATTCGTCTACAAGCTACGGACTAGCTACGAGTGCCTCTTCGTGCTACGGCCTTGCTACGAGTGCCTCTTCGTGCTACGGCCTTGCTACGAGTGCCTCGTAGTGCTACGGCCTTGCTACGAGTGCCTCTTCGTGCTACGGCCTTGCTACGAGTGCCTCTTCGTGCTACGGCCTTGCTACGAGTGCCTCGTAGTGCTACGGCCTTGCTACGAGTGCCTCGTAGTGCTACGGCCTTGCTACGAGTTGCTCTTCGTGCTACGAGCGCTACGAGGGAGTCACGCTCGGGACCTCGTTTAACAGCATTTTTTTAATTATTATAAGCTCTGGTTTTTATATACTCGAAAATTAAATTAGAAACGAAACAAAAGAATTGCGGTTCTCTTTTATTAAGATACAATATTTAATTATTTCCACGTCATAGACATACATTCAACGCTTACACACTTTTCACTTGCTAGCTTTTACCCGCAGCTTCGCTCCCGTCTGCTGACTACCTACCCTGCTCTACCTATCCTACCCTACTCTTGTGAGCTGCCTCACGCTTCACCTATCTTAGCTAGTGCCCGCGAATTCGGTTGCGCTGGATTACTTCGGCGGTGGCTTGTTTACTTCTCCAAGTTATGTATCAAAATTGTGTCTGCGGTTTAGTCGTGAAGGCGTGACATACAGACAAAATTACTTTTAGAGTCCCTGGTTGTTGTCGCTGTTCAATAACCAAGAAAGAAAAGCTGAAGCACTTATAAAAAAGTTTTAATATAGATGAATAGTTATTGATAGTAGTTTTAAATATTAACTAAAATAAAATGTTCAGAAAATTGAAATGATGAGTTTAACATACAGCTGATTAGGAGAAGATGGCTGGCGCGAGGTACCGTCGTTCTGCTAAGTTCGCGTCATTTGCCGCCGTCGTCAAGTGGAATCGACAAAGTAAAAAAAGAGAAACGTAAAGTTGTAAAAGAACTGGAGTTGATCAACACCCCCCCCCCGCTGGAGCCCCCCCCCGCCGCCCCCCACACGACCCGCAAGTTCGCGGGTCGGCGGCGTCACCGCCACGCTCGGGTGCACAACAACCCTTTCCGGGAATCGCCCAAATATTCAGTCACCTAGTTGTACACTGCATTAAGTGTTTGTTGGTTCAGTTCAATTACAGTAAATTATTTGAAACATTAACTGTTTGCTATCGGCGTCTCATACAAATCTCAATGTCGCAAGTTGCTTTGATACGTATTTCGATATATTTACTCAAAGATATCAATGTACGAGTATGTGTGTAACATATTACTTGTGAAAAACAATCAAAACCTTATTTCGATAAAGTTATGACGTGCAACTCGCTCAGTGACATTTCTAGCGTAATGTACACACACGAGCCGGCCGCGGCGCGCTCCGCAGACGAGCCACGCGCTGAGCGCCGGCTGGGCTGCTGTATCCTAACTTATTTATTTATTTATTATTTATGTATGACATTATTGTTGTATGTCGCCATTTCCCGTTAGTCACGGTGGGCGCTGCTGGTGCTGTTGACTCTCTTTCCGCACAAGTTACGAGTATCAATATACATTGTTAGACTTGATTGTGAAATCGTCGAGCCCTGTCCGTGCGTGTCTCACCCATATTTATTTAATCTTCATGTACAGTAGCGGTACATACGCGGACTTAATGCAACAAGGCATTCTCTGCCAGCCAACCTTTGGGTTAAAAAAGACAACACTGAGATAGGTGTGCACAATAAATAAATATCATAATATATATATATATATTAAAAATATGATGTAGTACCATTAAAACAAGTATCTTATACATAGAACTGATGGCCGCATTTTAAAACACTGGACGGGGACGCAAGTGTTGTCCTCAAACCGTGCCCAGAAGTAGTGTTGTGTATGTGGTCTATTTAATTTAATTTATTTTTTTAATTGACATATGTATGTTTACTAACATTCGTTTGTAAGTTGTGTATGTTGTTACTAACAATAATGGATTGTATTATCTGACATTAAATGATTATTATTATTATTATTATACGTATTTAAGATAATATTATAAACTGATAAATATCAAATCAGTGTAATTAACAGAACTTAAAATATGACAATTATGACGAAGACCGAACTAAGGTTGAGAGGGCTTCAAGTAGAAGTTCCGAATTTTATACTTGATGGAAAATTTACTTTCAGCTTTTTTGACGTTAAGGGGAAGCATATTTTAATTAGCCATAAACGTAGAATGGTGAGAAGGGATATGAAGAAGCATATTTTTGGACGCTCGAAGGTTGAGATGATTCAATAATGAGGAGCACAAGGATCGTTCATTATAGTGAAGAGCATGCAGAGAGATCTGAGGCATCTCCTGTGTGTGTGTGATATCTCCTTGTAAGGCGGCGCTCACACCAGCTATAGCTTTATTGTTTCATTCGATGAATCCTTCAGAACAATAAACCGAGTTATTTATACCCGCGAGCGCTGTTGACACGCCAGCGATATTACTTCGATCAGATTCCATCTCTCGCTTGCGGTTCAACGTTATTATTAAATTGATGTCCCACCTGTTCACCCACGAAATGCTCATACGGAGCGTCTTTGGTAGAACTTTCCTCAGTGGGTACTATCGGGAGGCACGACATAATAATCTATACATGAGTAACCGAACTGGTTCAGCACAAACGAAACTTATTGAAGTGGGCGCAATCGAGTTACTAATAATATTTTATGTTGTCGTAGCCCGGGCTCGGAGCTGACGCTAACTAAACTGTGCTCATTAAACTCGTGCGTATGTAGTGGCCGGGCAGGCGACGGTGCGGCTCCTGCGAGCGTCGAGTAGCTGGAGAGTGGAGTACTCAGTGAGCCGGACGTCAAGTCGGCTCGCCGCAGAGCCTGGCTTTCTGGTGCCAACAAATTAAATTAAATCTACCGCTAAATTTATAGTTTCGTTCCGCATCGCTCCGCTCGCCCCGGTCCGTTTTTCTGCGAAAAGCGAGCTGGGGGCGTAGTCTCCTCCAGCTGAACTGTGCTCACTGGGCGCCGCGGGTGGCCCGCCGGGCGGCCGGGCGGCCCGCGCCCTGTGCCCGACTCATAAAGAAGTACGAAACAAAGTAAAACGTCGGCGCGCCGCGTCCGCGTCGTCAGGGGAATTTTATTCCGAATTAATTTTATTGTGTTCAAATGTTTGTATTTTTTTGGTTCGTCGCCGAGCGCCGAGCGCCGCGGACAGTGCGGCTGTCGTTGTTTTGATTTAACGCCTCTTGTGTACAGCGCACGGCGGTGCTCTGTCGCCGTCGACGAAACGTTTAGTCATTCGAATAATTACTTTTAAAACGTGACTGCGATTTATGATTCCGTTGTTGATTTTATTGATTTTGGTATTACGAACAATGTTTTATCAAAAGAAATATTATAAATCTTACCGTAGCTTAGCCATGTATAAATTGGTTGTAATATAATTCTGAAATATGATTTGCTAACAAACCGGCTTTCTCGGCAGTCAGGTGATTAGCCGGAGGTGCGGGGGCGGGGGCGGGGCGGGGGCGGGGGCGACTCGGCAGCGGCGCGGCGCGGCGCCATGTGGCGCTACATTTGTCGATTGTCTTCAATTTAATGTAAATTCGATTCGCCCTTTTATTGCGGAGCGAGCTCAATTTGAGACATTTTAAATCTCGTTATAATGGACAACGATGGAAGAAATAAGTCGCAGCGAAGTGCTCATCTGCAGGCTACGCTGTGCGTGTCTGTGTACCCACGCCGGCGTCGTCTCCACCTCCTTGCGAAATCCGCAAACGTTCTATTGTTGTCCGTGACGGCTTCAAAATCTTTAAACTTATTTTAACATTTTTGATTAAGCTACTAACACTTCGCTCAGTAAGTCAAATTGTTTAGTTTGCTCTACACTTGTCTCAATAAAGTTTTGTTGTATGGATTTATATGGACAAAAGTACAGAGCAATGTTTTGTACGCACTTATATTATTTAAACATTACTTCAATTCGCAAAAAAAAACAAATGTTTCCATTATATTCGAACTGACACGTACTTGTATATTCAGACGAAATTAGTTCGAATACTATCATTTACTTAGATAAACGTATTCATATATATACTTATAAAGTACATTTTGAAAGAACTAAATTCATGTTAATGGTATTCAGATTGACTTTAACAATATTATCTTAGACATTTCGTTCATTGTATGCTGGCGTTCCCAAACATTTTCTTTTTATAATTTGAACATTTCCGACCCTGCACGCATGTTATCAGAGATGGTCGCTCATAATAAACGCTTGAACTGAAGTCTAAAAAGAATGATATGTGTGTTGTTCGCGATAAAGTGCCGCCATCAATTGACGAGGCCTGCAGCTGAAGCTTACTCCAACAGTAAGTACTTGTGACAGCTGTGTGCACGAGCGCGGCTGTTCACTTGCGTATCTTACATTGTGGCGTGACGTACTACGTACAACTAGTAGTTTGAAGTTCGTTAGCGTCAACAGCTTGCGTCGTCTGTAGAGGACGTCACCACGTGTGGCTGAAGACGATGACGTCACTCCAATCAGTGCCGACATGATCAAGAGCTATATTAAATAAATGATGAGAAAGAAGTGTCCTCTCGCCGTCCGCTCGGCTGTCGGCCTTCATCGTGCGGCGCTCGGCCGTCGTCGGCTCGCGGTGATAAAAACGTCAGCTTTAAGTTCCCGTAATGGAATGGAATCGGAGCCGGATTGATAAACGATATCTCGTAAGAGCGTAGATATTGGTGCGCGCCGGCCCGGCTGCGTCCTGGTACCCTCACAGTCGTCACGCTAGTGTTGTTGAGCGAGAGGAGCGCTGCATCGCAGGTGAGAGTAGTGCACGTGTGTCGTCGAGGGAGGTCGGAGGCAGCTCCTCCTGCAGGCAACGCCCAGGTCATCACTTCATTTAACTAAAACCATCCAACCGACTTCAACGTAAAAAACACTATAAAGTCCAAAATAACTTTAATTCCGGAAATCAATGTTCCTACTTTGTTTTCTTCAAATGGTTTGTATAAGTACAACATTTTGCAATTAATTGAACATTGGACAGCTGAGGAACACTTACCTAAGTATATAATAATAAACTTTATTAAATGTATGTGTAAGAAAAGTAAGTTAGAAAAGTTACGTTAAGGATCGGGGAATTTTGATAACTATGTAGGTATATTAAAATTTAATTACCACACATTGGGAGACTGAGAATAAATTTCAATCAAACAAGACAGTGCATTTGTTTTCTCGGCGAGGAAATTGGTGATGAAATTATGAAGAGTATTACCTGAACATGTTATCATGATGTGTTCCTACGACATTACATATATTTTTTTTAAATCATGCTAACGGCCAGTCTGAGTATAGCAAAAAATCGACGTAATTAGAAACTGAATTGACTATTTTTTTTACTATAATATATAAATCATGGCTTCGTTTATTTTTGCTGGCTTGACTTCATGTTTTTTGGCTAAACTGAACTCACTTAAATAAATCTTGGTTCAGTGAAATACTGAAGAATTACATTTCTGCATTAGATGACCAACATAAAAATAACTGTTTGTGCTTAGAACATAGTGGCAACAATAACAGTGTGTGTAACATTGAGACTCACATCACCAATGGAAAGTATGGCATTAGACATTACAGCATAATGACATAGAAAAGGGAATACTATTGAAAATGCTATTTTTCAATAATGACAAAGTTTCTGCCCTTGTATCAAAATGTGCCACATTCACGGAGGCCGAGTAACGTTAGAGCTCAGGAGCTGCACGGTTCACGCCGCCGCCGGTCAGACGTCACTGGAATGTTTACATAACCTATCATTTATCCAATAATGTTAGTGGTTTATAAAGAAATACTTTCACATAATACGCAGGCAGATTACCCTAATTGAAGAGCTATCATTTCTCGCAAGGAAGTGGAGCGTCCCCGGTTCAGACAGTACTTAGTATCACACAATGACTTATTTAAACAAGGCTTCGCGGCGCGGCGGCGGGGGGGGGAGGGCTCGCCGATATAATATGCGGACGTGCCGCGCTTGCTAACCGCCGCTGATAAAAACACAAACGACGCCTGCAATCATTCCGCTGTATAATGGATACAATTTGTAATAGTCGTCACAGAGTTATTACATCGACGCGATCTTTAATGAGCGGTAAGTACTCGAAACAAATAAGTCTCCGAGGTGCGTGATTCACTCGCCTTGCCTCCTGCGGCGGGGTCCTAAACGTGGCCTCAGGAAGAATATCAACCGAGTCATGACTGGAATACCAATCGACAATGTTCGCTTCAATTGTGACTGATTGCGACTGATTGCGAGATCATTTATTCGTACCGGAACTGAGCGCTAGGTGTGGCGACGGCAAGGGAAGGCGGAAATGTGAAGCAACCTGCGCCATGGGGAGGTTAGCGGCACAGACAGTGCGAGCCGCAGGTCGCGGCGCGACTCACTGCCGACACAGTCCAGATGACGCGGACGCCGGCGTCAGTCTACTGCGCCGCACTATATCTGACAGATTAATGTGCTCGTATCGTAGCTTTCATAATATTTACAGGCCCTCACTCTTTTAGAACACATTATTTAAATAGATGATCCAATCGGATTCTAATCAATCACACTTAGTTCGTCTTGTGATTGATGTTACAGCGCACTCCTTCTAATAGCACTGCGCCATATTACACGCGAGTAGTAGCACGTCTGTGGCTATGTAGTACACCCACAGTGGTGTCGCGTGGTGCGGGCACGAGCTCACTGCTTCACGGGGCTGCAGCGACCGCTCGTCCAAAATAAATAAAATGATGAAGTAAGTAAATTAAAGCGCGACACAAAGGCGTCCCCTTGTGCGGCCGGTTGACATGCCGCCGGCGTCGGCGTCGGCTCACACGCTCTAATGAAATTATATAAAGTATCTAGTTTGTTTAGCGTCGCCGAGATTACCTGCGAGCAGCTCGCGACACGCGGGCCTGTCTGTGTGCGACACCCGCAGGGTATGTGGCGCGCTAATAGCGCTGTGCGAGCCGCTTGACGAGGCGCGTGGCGCAGCACTGGCGTGTGCCGGCGCCCCCGCACAGTGTGTCATCGATACGCAACGTTTTTGTGAACATTGCGGCGCGATAAAGTTACCAGTTAAAACGTGATATTGCGAACAAGCCCGCGCCCCGGCGCCGCCCGCCGGCCCCGGCTGCGGAACTTACGATCCGTCTTCCAACTTTTAGTTCACGTTTAAATACTCAATTAGTTCACGGAAAATTTGCTTACAAACTTGGACTTTGCTTGGTTTCATTCAGATAAGGTTCCGGTCCCAGTCGTTTCATTAAAAAAATAGGGTTTGAATGTTAAACTGAGCGAAAAGTAATCGTCTTTAGAGTTCTCTACCAAAATGTTAAAAATTGTGACTGCTACTGCTTGTAGAAGTTTTATTAATGCGTAAAAGTAATAAATTGAAACATCAGAAACTAATCAAGTTGATGGAATTCTAAGTATTTACTCAAATACAATAAATATAACAAACTCTGGAATAGAGGAAGAATAAAACAATGTCTGTACAGCACAGCTTTTGAGTAATAAAACTTAGTTTTGCGGTTGCATAAAATTAAAGCTTGGAAACGGATTTCTATAATTTTTGTTCAAGTCCAGTTCGCTCCTTGTTTTATATTATATTAGGTATAAGGTGCATTGGTATATTTATAAGTGATGTATATAAATAACTTAATCTACTAAAAATATGTTTTTTTTTGTATTGTGACGCGATTGTCGGACACGCACTAAAATAGTGCACTTTTGACTGACTTTTATAAAATTGCGCATTGGCCAAAGAACTGCAAGTATTGTTCAATGATTGGCAGTTAAGTACATTAAATTATATACTCGTTCTAATGTGTAGTTAGGTAAAACATTTTGTTAGTTCAATCGAGTTAAGCAGGAACGACTGTACGCCTGGTAGTACTTATTGCCAAGTTTTCGTATTTAATAAATTCATGCGATCAGGAAAGGTTTCAGTATTTGAGGAGAGAGCGCGACGCACTGTCCTGCGTCGTGCACTGCGCTGCGGCTGGCTTCTGTGCAACATGACTGGTATCGAGTTCATAGCTTTTACGGAACAAGACGGAACAAGCTGTAAGTGAGTGCATGTCGACCGCTCGGGGTCATTTGAAGCATGCCGCGGCCGCGGAGCGGTGCGGGCGCGGAGCGGTGCGGTGCGGGTGTGGAGCGGCGCGGCCGGGCGGAGCGGAGCGCCGTCAAATTGGCAATTTGAGGTGACGGGGCGTCGCGGGGTCGCGGTAATCATCGCTCTTGTTTCATTACCGCACACGTGCTGGAATATAAAGCGCTTTGTGGCGAATTCTTTTGATCTATAAATCGATCTCACGCTGAAAATTCATTCTGTAATTTCCTGGATCCAAATATTTACCCAGCTGTAGTAATGTTTCATGCGACAACCAAAGAGTTATATACCTACTTACACTGTCATTATATGTTGAGCCAAAGTATTACTGTTGAGTGTAGGGCATTATTAACATTCGACAGACAAATGAAAATTCTTTGAAAAATTCCTTGTTGGTGAACCAGCTGAGCAGCTCTGGGCTCGCGCGGCGCGCGCGGCGCGGACGGCGCGGGTCACAGCTCAGCTCGGAGCTGACCTCGTTCTCGCCGAGTTACTTCCGTTTTGAACGATTTCATTTCTTTCTAGTATTTCTCGTTGTTTTCGTAAGCATAGGAAACATTTTCCTCAAACGTTTTTAATTTTCTATCCCGAATAATCTCGCTGTCATAAACTGATGGCAACTCGAGGTTTCCACGTGCTTGTGCCAGCGTACTGCACAGGGCTCGTTTAGAGAAGGATTCTTGCGCGAGTAGTCTGCAGAGGAGCGCGCACGTGTGCGCTGGCGGCTGTGTGCTCCGCGACATACTGTGTCGGACGGCTTCGGACGGGGGAACACGCTCGGCCCACACACGTGCCGAGCTAACATGGAGCGTGTGTTGTTGGCGAGTACGCAAAGCTCGAACAGAGGTTATCACAGAATTTGCCACGTATAAACGGCAGTGGAGCTCCCCTGATGTGGTTACTAATAAAAAAGTCATAATAAGTTTTAAAGAGACATTTTCTGGAATGTCTAAAGGCAGGGAGCGCGCCTTAGGCTTGAGTAAAAAATATCGATATGTCAAAATATCAATATTTTTTCAATAAATAACCGATAATATCGTCGATATTTTAAATCACGATATATCGATAATCGATATTTCTTTCCTGATATCAAATTCGATATTTATTACCTGACAGTAATGTTTTGCATAAATGTCTCCAATTGAAGTGGCACATGCAATTTCTAAATTAGTGATGACATTCGTGCAGAACACAGGCGTAGAAGGCAACGTTCTCCAAAAAACAAGACGAATACAAATATCACCAGAACAGACCGAGTCTTCTATCTGGTCCAGACATGGGAAACTTTTAAGTGTATGCGTAGCTGTGCAAGAAGTTCCAAGCACTGGCTCTATCCCCAATGAACTTAAACAGTATCTGGACCAACTACTACTAGAAAGGAAATCAGATCCAAAAAGTTTTGGGTTGTCGACATTTCACGCCGGTTCTTTCTGAAATGGCTTCAAATTATTTAATACTAGCTTTTGTCAGCGGCTTCGCCCGCGTACATAAAATATAGCCCATGTCACTCAGGAGTAAAGCAACTTTCTATTGTTGCTAAATTTTTTTCAATCGGACCAGTAGTTCCAGAGATTACCTCCTACAAACAAAAAAAACAAACTTTACCTCTGTATAATATTAGTGTAGATGCCAAGCATCTTCCGTGTCGTCAGAAAGGCTTGCGTCTGCTATTAACTTGGCAGTGCTAGACAATAGAAGCAGATTGACAGGGGAGCACATAAAACAGAGAGTGAAATATCTGGCAATTATTGGTTTGACTAAATTAGTATATTGTAATGTTTTGAATAAATAAAACGACATGATTACCAATTTGTATTTATTTTTCGATATCTACACCACTATACTTTGACAATTTGCAAATATTTCGATATGTATCGATGTAAATCGATATTTTTACACGATATATATATCGATAGCTTTGAACAATATCGATATATATTTTTTTCATTTGCCCATCCCTAGCGCGCTTGACTCACCGTGTTGTCAGCGCCTGCACTGAGCGAGAGAAGCTGCGACGATGTCCACTCCGTTTAATTTGAAACTCTTTGAGATTTTAAGATGGTTTTTAAGATCATACCCACTGTTAGTAATTGTTCCTATTCTAAAGTTCTAAGGTGAATTAAAAACCGAATGATCGAACCTCACGACTTACACCAGTTTCTAAATCCCGAACATAAAGACTAAGATAGTCACAAAGGTATATTTGTTATTATTAGAGATGCGCCGAATGGTGGTTTAAACAAACAACCGAATAATATATAGGTTAAATAACTTTAATTATCTACCCAACTGTCGATGTGACAAAATCACTTTGAGTGTAGAGTATTCGATCGTGATAGGAGTGGATGCCACTTGGATGTTTATCACGACTTTGGTTTCGTCCATATTAATTTTAAGAGTCACATCTTCTGAAGCTCTACCGAGGTCATTGAGCAATTGTGCAGAGATCTTCCGTAGACTCAGTCATAACTATTATGTCGTCAGCAAACTGAAGGTGAGTGATGTACTCGCCAATGACGCTAATTTCCAGTCCAGAACCTTGAAGACAGGAAGTCTTCAAGGTTCTAGACTCCAAAGCGGCTGTGACCAGTTTCGGAGAGATGAGACATCACACCCCGCTGCAAGACAGGTTTCAAGGTCTAGTCCTGAAGTTGGACTGACGTAGTGCGTTTTCGTACAAACACTTCAGCACTTCGAAGCTCAGATAGTCGATCCTGACACCGTTGGAAAGATTGCAGCACAGCCCAAGTATCGATCGAATCAGCGGCTTTCTCGTAGGCCACAAACGCTAAGCAAATACTTTTTCGGAATCCGGCTTATTTGGAAGGCTGCAAGTCATGAAACCTGTGCGCAAAACGTTTCGTGATGACTCTATACAATTACTTTTGTAGACATGGCTCAGAAGTGAGATGGGCCTGTAATTCTTGAGGTGGGTTTTGATCGGCCCTGCACCCGCCTTCAAGAGTTTGGCCGTAATTCCGTCACCTTGTAGCTAAGTTGCTTCAGAACCATCCTAATCTTGTACAGGCTGACGTCCGGGATATCTTCGGTATAGTGTCGGGTCAATCTAGCTCTTGGGTCATTTGCTAGATTTGCAGTGGGTTTACAACCATTCATAAAAAACCTCGATCTCTCCCAGAAGCTACGATTTGGCGGATATGACTCTGCCGTCTCCGGTCTTCAGTTCAAACAAACAAAGAAACAATCGTATAATGCTAGGTAAAGCATGAAAGTCGTTTTCGACAAGTTGCTTCGACATCATCTAGTAGCAATAACATAGGGGATATGGTTTCCACACCTGGCTGGGCCATCCTAGATTTCGACTGTGCAATCAACATTACAGTATTCATTTCTTATGAAGTGTGTTATTAAAGATACAAGAGCAAAATATTGATACATTACTTTAATTTATTTTGTCCTAAAGGCTTATTTACAAGGATCTATTAAACCGAATATATTGAGCAATTCAACCAAATTATTCGGCCTAACCGAATATCTCAAAATTCTGCCGAATACACCGAATACATAACGAATATTCGGCGCATCTCTAGTTATTATTATTGTGGGCTATCCAATCATGTACTTATTCGTAATTTTAATGAAAAATACGACAAGAAGCCATCATACTTGTTTATGGCAGCAAATTGGTGCACACTTGGCAGGAGCGTAAGCTCCCAGCTTGACGCATATTAATCGCTAGATAATTATCAATTTATTGTTTTTTTTTAAAGCCTTAATGTTGTGACTATAAAAAATATCTGATAATCTCTGTTTAATAAGACATTGCATAAATCCGAATCACTCACCATCTACCTACATGTTGACAATAATTTGTTTTCAGAGTCGTCGTCCTTACTTTCAGCTGCGTACAATTGTTAGGGTGAGACTACAGTACGTGTGCGAGTAGTGCCGCGTGGCGCGGAGCGGGCGCGGCGGCGGCGGCGTGCGGCGCCACGCGACTCCCCCTGCTATGTTTTGTTTGTGAACTTTCAGTTTTCCGGCACGTTGCCTCTTTTGCACATTTAAGAGTATTTTCCTTAACATGTTTCACAAGAAAAAAATAAGTAAACAATAAGACAGAAATTGTGATGTGAAAAACTGAGCACCATGAAATCGTCTTATTTGAGGCGGATAAAGACGCTGAGAAATTTGCTGACGGTATATTTCGTTCGATCTAAATCCGGGCTTATCCAGTTTGTGGGGAAATCGGTGGAAAAAATCCTTTTGTAATACATCGTCCCGAGCACAGAGCGAGTAGAGCGACGGTTATAGATAAGTGTGCGGCGAGGGCGCGGGGCGAGTGCGCGGTGGCGCGGGGGGGGGGTCGGCGCGGCGCGATTAGCCACTACAATTGAATAAGGCAGGAATGGGCGCTTGGCTGCGAGCGCTCTGAGGGCTGTGAGGCTAAGAATTCGACCCTCCGCGAATGCCTGGCGCCGTCAAAGGGAACGGAAATAAGTAAATTAGACGATATTGTCGCGGCGCGGCGCAGTAATCTGAGCCTCGCAGGAAGCAGAGCGGAGCGGAGCAGCGCGGAGCGGAGCGGAGGGACGCGGCGCGGTGTCGCACGCCGCCAGATTTATTAGTCGTTTGTCAAACATTCCGGAGAGGAGCGCTCATTTAGAACAATATGTTTGCGGTTTGCTCAAGTTATTAATGGTTTTACGGGGTGAATTCAATTTAACAGTTTTCTTTCATTATAAAGTTGACTGTTGGTGTAAATTACTTCTTAATGATTTTTATGTCATACAGGTAATGAAAAGACGATTATAATTTTAAATGTCTGTTAATTTGGCCTCCCCGAGAGCTTCGACTCGATTCGAGTTGCAGTCGATGCGGTGCTGTGCGATGCGGTATGTGACCGGCTCGTTGCGATGCGGTGCAGTGAGATGCGGTCGGAATGCGGCACGGTGCGGGCGCTAGTGGGTTGAGGGTATTTGTTTGCGTATCAGGTGAGGCTCGAGAGCGATGCAGGGCGAGGTGCTGTGAGGGTCGCGGCGCCAGGACACCACTGCGCCGCACTGTGGCGCCGCCCGCGGGTGTCCGATAACGACGCAGATAGCTGCCGCACTGTAATCCCGGCTCGTTCGGGAATTACGTTAAGATTTAAGTAGACTTAGGCACCGGAGCTAATATACTCCCGAGTAACGTCTCTGCAATAATATTATTAACGCTAGCGTGAAGCCGGCTCGGCCGCGTCCTGCCCCGGACCATTACTGAAATAGACAGTGATTTGTTTAAATACGACTTGGATATTGTGTGTGTGTAATAAAGACATTCTGATTCTGACCATTTCAGCCGAAATACGTCTGCTGTTGGCACGTATCCATCGGATTCCAGCAACCCTGGCCAGGTCATCGTTCCGGGGGATTGGGAGGCCTTCCAACCCTACGTATTCCGGTAGACGGTCGTCACTCCAGAACTTTTCGGCCTCAGCGACCATCTGTTCTGCGTGCAATGTGCTCGGCCCATTGTTCATTGGTTCTCCTGCGGATGTCTTCATTTCTGATACGATGACGCAAGGAAACCCCATTCATGGCTCTTTCCATTGCTCTGTGTAATCTGATTAAAATGTGTACCTCGAAAATTCCTGAATTTACCCAATTGATACCTAATCGAAAGATAAAAACATTTCGAAAAAAAAACAATCATAATAAAAAAATAATCATAGCGTGTTCTGGATCCTGGATGTGGAGTTTTTTGGTGATTAAATAATGTTTTGCTTACTCTAATACCGTAGGACTTTTGTTGGAGTGAAATATGGAATGTTAAAGAAGACGTTCTTTTGCAGTTAAGAATTGATGTGAGAACCTCGGTCCGGATCGGTCACACAACCGGAGAAAGATTTCTTTTAACTTCCAAGCTTTGATAAGTGACCATACCTAGCACGACTGATGTCGGGTCATATGGGTTAATTAAAGATTTATATCTAGCCTAAAAATATAATTTTAGGTAGTGGTAGCGGAAAAACACTTCTGAACCAGTGTAGGTACCTATAGAATTTTTTTTTTATTAGAAATATATAGAAATATTTTCATGCCAGTTCCAAATCGTACTATTGGTTTAAAATAAACTAGGTATGTATCAGTTCTATAATATAGTGATGGCTTGTCATTATAGACAATTTTTGCCCGACGCAATAAAAGCGTAAATTATTCCGGTATAACGGGCATGTCTGTAGGATGTATGGTTAAAGGAAATGTGTAGCGGAGCCTATACAGAACAAAAAAGTGTGGCTCGAAATTAGTGCTTATGTCGCGCACGGCTGAACGTTTCAAGGGCTCATTGTTCAGGGAGTAGGTGTAGTGTATGCGAATGTGGCCTTTGAGAAATTACTGTTCCTGACAAGTCACAATGGCAATGAGATTGTTTTAATCAGAAAACGGCATGATTTATTTTGTAAGCTTTTTAAATTTACGCAGTCCATTCAGTATGGTTGCTAAAACTTCGTTTCCCTTCTCACAGGCCTTGTTCCACTGTGTTTTTCCCTGGGCAGTTAGCGAGCAGCTGGTAACTTTCCTAACATTGTAATAACGTAAACAGCAACCACAAATCTTGGTAACTCTCTCTATAGTACTCATGTAACGAATGTTTCGCGCGGCGCCCACACTTCCCGCCGCTGTCGCTGAGCTCGGAGTGGCTCGGAGCGGCCGCGGCCTCCTGGCGGCGTCTGGAGTCACTCTGGCGCGTCCTCTTGCTGAATTGCAAATGTATGCATTTATTCATGTTTGTATGAGACTTCATATTACATTGCTGGCGCCGATTCCTTGTAATGAACAATATTGTGCATTCTACTTATGTTATAGACGGCGGGATCTCATGGTGAAATGTCGATAGCGTCTGCCGCAACCCAACGTTGGGCACGTCATAATCATGGCGGTAAGTCCCCTCTTTGAGGCGTGGCTGGAAAGACGGCGTCCTCGCCTTCCGTATGATACAGGTTCTCCATTCTTCAAGTTCGGGCATCGGATTCAGGATGAAGTGTGTGGTGATCTGATGAAGAACTTTGGACAATTAACACTTAAATAATTGAAAGCAAATCTTCTGGGATACCTGCAATCACATACCCACCTGTTTTTGTTAACACCATTTCATAAAATAACAGCACGCCTGTACGCCAGCCAGAGCTAGCTAGTTTTAGCTGCAGTATGTCATATCACCAATAAAAAAGTTTTATTTATTTTTACAAAACAATGCAACTTTCTTCACAAGCCGGACTAATCTTACCTATGGTTTGACTCCCGAATCGAGTCTCGAAATTTTTTCCGAATCGTATAATGGAGTAAATTAGTTTTGTGATGTGAAACGATTTTCAGACTACTTTCCTTAACTTGTGCTATAAAACTGATTGTTGTCAGACAGGATTATTCTAAGTCAACGGAAACTCGCAATAAGTAGGTTTAGCCTACCTTACGAGTGTCCAAATAAGCGATCACACGGAGCATACACAGGTTTATCTTTAGATTGTGTTTGATTTTGTCTTTGCTCCAACGGACAGCAGACCCGGCTGACTATTTGATATTAGTTTCAGATTAATTAATGCCTCCACACGTGTCTGAGTAAAAGATCCTTTACAAATGGACAACAGAGTAATCCTAGAATTCCGTTTTTGTCGACTGAGTTAAGGTACAATAAACAAAATCTAAAAAAGAGAGAGCGCACTGTCCTCTGGAAGACAATGCCGCCACCGGGCCGCGCCACCGGGCCGCGCCGCCGGCCCGACGCCGGCCACGTGCGCGTCAGTGTGGAGGTCACGGACCCACAACACAACAACTGCTGTCTGTTTCGGTTTATTGATGTTATTCCCTGTTCCGCATTTTTATATCTGCCGGAATCAGGGTGAATTTAATATGAGTTTGGGTTCATATGTCAAAGGTTAAGTGACTACTTTATATTTTCATCTCGCTGGCATTAAGTGGCGTATAATTGAAAAGTTATTTTGGAATGAAGTGGAGTGTAAAGCTTCGGCGTGGTGTCATGTGGCGGCGGTACGTGCCGGGCGCGCGGTAATGAGCGGCGCACCGCGACTAATGAAGCCGGACCGGGCCGGGCCGGCGCCGCACCGGGCCGGCCTGCCCTGTATCTCACAAGGCTCTCGTTGGGGCCTCCCGTTAGCTAAATGGTAGTAGTAGTTTACGGGATTGATGTGGTGGCGCCGATTGATGTCGTAGCGAGACCTGGCCCTGACATGCTGGCCTGCTGGGGGCCGCACTGCTATATTATGATAGATAGAACACATTGCATTATCGTGTTATTGTTAGTTAGTAATATAGGAATAATACTTTTATTTTTTTCAAGAACATTGCATCACACTAGGTCATCACGTGTTTCGTGGCTACATTTATAAATGATAAAAGTAGGTTTTTAAAATATAATTTTACACGTCACTTTTTTTCGTCATTTTAAACTACATAGATGTAGCTCATGTTGCGGGTGTGTCCTAGCTAACTAGACTACCCTGAGAAGAAACACCAAAACAAACTCAGGAGTCAAACTCTCTTTTAAAGTCCATACACAAACGTGTAATGGACGGAGTGTGAGAACCATCCAGACGAGTCTGAGATGGTCTTTTGAAGAAAGAACTACATAGTTCCAAGTGAACCTGTCCAGTTTAAAAACATGTAAAGTCACATACACTAGATGCTCAGATACAACCATTTATTCCGAGCGGAAATCGAAGCCGCGACCCGCAGCGCTGCATCAGGCTGAAGGGCCGCGGTGGCCTCGTGTCCCCCGGCGCGGCGCATCAGTGTCGCGCGTCGGACAAGTCCTCATCACCAACCTAACAAAGATCTCTCCTCGAAGATGTTAATAGCAGAGCTCGAACTGCAAACTAGAAGGTTTGTGTAAGCTGCCGCGATTATCCCAACTTCAGTACACAAGACAAGGGCGAGGTAAGCCATTGTTTTATTGTTTTCACTTTTGTTTGTTTTCTTTACTAATGTTCTAAGTTTGTCACATTTGCCGCAAAGCCTCAGCGATTCTGTTGCTCTGTTTACCGGACAGATATATAACAGATATAGTATTTTATTGTACGGTGTGTCGCGCGTCGGGACCAGTGCCGGGCAAACTTTCTTAATGGAGGCCGGAAAGTTTAAGAAGCCGGGAAGGGTCAGAATTATAGAAATGATGCATTTTGTAGATGTGTTCATTAACTGTTCCATCTTTGTTTTATTTCATGACATCTATTTATATATTTTGACCCATTGCTTATAACAATATTCTATATAATTATCACCATGTTACAGATCCAACTTGTAATGCTTCACAGCACTTGAATAGTGTCATGTACTTTATCTTATATATAAAAACTAGCTTTTGTCGGCGGCTTCGCCCGCGTACATAAAATATAGCCTATGTCACTCAGGAGTAAAGCAGCTTTCTATTGTTGCTAAAATTATTCCAATCGGACCAGTAGTTCCGGAGATTACCTCCTACAAACAAAAAAACAATCTTTGCCTCTTTATTATATTAGTGTACATGAATCACAAAATTTGTTGGTAAGCGCTAAACTCGAGAACAACTGAACCGATTTCGCTAATTATTTTTTTGTTGTGTTTGTTATTGTCAGGAGAAGGTTCTTATGAAAAAAAATAAGGGTATAATAGCGTACAGTAAGGTAGAGTGGGGTAGAGTAGAATAAACTGTCGCCGGGAGCGAAGCCACGGGCAAACGCTATATGTACCTATACATATATAAATAAAAGCTAGTAGTCTTATAATGTAATTGTTTTACTGAGACTTGTGATAATTTTTCCTGCTTTTATATAGCCTCTTTAAATAATGTGAATGTGAGAAAATTGTAGACGAAAATCTCAGATTACTTCCTACCTTCCTATTATATTGACTGTACTGTACACCTCGCAATGCGACCAGGAATAGCATGTGTGTAGAGCGCGCGGCCGTTGTCACAGGACCGTCTCACAGACAACCTTAGTGTGGCATGTATGGACACTACAACAACCATAAATAATGCACATTAATTAGATATGTATTATTAATGTATTTTTTTATATATTTTTTTAAATATTAAAAAATGTAATTTATAAGCTAATATTGTTGAATAAACGAAAAAATGGATCTATATACACTATACCGATTAATACCTATTATTATCTATATTAACTATAAAATACACTTAAAATTAGGAGCGGAGAACAAATAAATATAGGGAAAGGAAATACTTTATCATTGTTTTTTATTGATCAAATAAACTTATTTATTATTGGTAGTCACATCAAAAATATATATTGAGATCATCAAAAAATCATCAAAGTTAAAGTCAAAGTCAAAATCTTTTTATTTCACATAGGCCTACATGGGCACTTGTAAAACGTCAGAAGCTAGTGCACGGTTCCAAATTTGGTCGTTTCCTATGGAGAAGAACCGGCAAGAAACTCCATGGTTACTCTTTTAAAATAATTGTCTCTTTTACAATATTTCCATATTACAGTATTATCACATTGATTATGTAACGACAGTGCAGACCAGTCAATATTGGAATCGTACCGTAAAAGTGGTAGGAAGTAATCTAAGAGTTGCGTCTACAATGTTCTCACATTCACATTATTGAAAGAAGCTATACAAAAGAAAAATAATCACAATTCTCTGTAAGGCAATTACATTATATTACGGATCTATAAAATGGTAATCTAGGGAATATTGTATGAATATGTCAAAAAAAAAAAATAGATGTCGTATATAAAAAAAGGAAAAAGATGGAGCAGTTAACAGACAATTACTCAGAATATTAATAAGTTACCAGGGGGCCACATGTGCAATGACAAATCCCGGTCATGGGCGGAGCGGGAAACAATGTCAGACACTTACTGACTAAATGACAACGCCCCGTTCCTCCTTAGTTTCAAGGCCCTGGTGTTTCGCTCTCGCATCAACCCATGGACCCAGGGCACGCCATAATCTTCGCGGTAAGTGCCCTCTTTGAGGTGTGGCTGGAAGACGCTCAAGTCGTCCTCACTTTCCGCATGACATGGCACCAGATTCATGAGGAAGCAACGCCCGGGTGTCGCACTGTGTGGCCGGCCCGGGGGACACGGTGCAGCACAGGTGTGCCCCGCTGGGAAAAGAGCATCGCCATGTTTTCGTAGGGGAGATCGGCGGTGGCGACCTCTCGCGCCGGGCCTTGGTTCAGGCCATGGTCCACAGCGAGGAGGAGTGGCAGGCGGTCACCACTTCTGCGAGGCAGTAATGCTAGCAAATTAGGTGAGCGACCGCATCAGGCTGTTACAGGCCCTTGTATATAAGTATTTAGGTTTCTTTTTTGTATGTGGTGTAATGGTATACAATAAAGTGTATAAAAAAAGAGAAATACCACGCACCGTATTTCAAAGAGGAGCGCTCGCCGAATGTGATGAGTGTGGCGCTTGAAGCACGCGCAGCCGGTCGCGGGGCGCGCAGCTGACACAGTGCGGGCCGCCACGTGAGCTGGCGTCTAGCGGACTTTCAATCCTTATTATTATTAGTATGAAATAAATAAATGGTATGGATTTTCACAAAAACATTATAACTTACGTACTTATACACTGTACAGTCAAGATGTAAGCCTCAATAAATTCAAATCATTTATGAAGCGAAAACTTTGCGAAAAGGCTTTTTATGCTGTAAAAGACTATCTTGAGGATAAAAGCGGGCTTGGGATTGACCTGCTCCAGTAGGTACTATAATTGACATATTTTTTCTTTTGTATTTTGTTTCTTTTATTAAAAGGTATATTTTCGTTTCTTATATTATTGTAAATGTGGGAACTATACTTAAATGGACTGTTTTTTCTTTTCAGTAATTTTAACGTATTTTTGGCAGTTTGACTTTTTACAGCATACCTAAAATTCTTTCTTTGCTTTTGTTAGTCAAGTCTGTGAGTTCCTTACTAGTTAGTTCTAAGTTGATCTACGTGAATGCTGATAAATGCTTGTACTGACTGGATAGGCCCACTCGAGGTTCGCTCCTCAAAACGCCACCTCATACATCATTCTGTATGGTTCTCATTCTCAGAGTTTAAAAGAGACTTTGAGCTCTGAGTCCAATCGGTGTTTCTTCTCAGCGTAGTTAGCTAGGCACACGCGCCTCAACTAGCTTAAATTGAAGAAAACAATTGACATTTAAAAGTGTTTTTAAAACCTATTCCCAAAATAAAGATCACTTACGAGTATTATACATATACTTACATATACCTATATACTGGTAATTAGTTTAAAAAGAAATTTGTGTTTTGCCAACATTACACACATTTCAAAAGAAATAAAGAAAGATATAGTAGTGGTCACGGCTTCCAGCCCCGAAAGGGATCTCTCTGGGGAAAATACGGCGGTATCTGCAGCCGACGTCCACAACTCAGTATTACGTCCAATTGATTGAGAGAGGGACAGGGCTATCGCGCTTTATTACTGAGCCCCACTGCCGAGCCTTAATAGTCTATTTACCTATTGAATAAAATAGGCAATTACGCCGTAAGCTCGCTATCGCCGTAGAATAAATAAGCCCGTATCCGCGGGGAGGGCAGGTGCGGCCAGGCGGCGCGACTAGTGCGTGCTCGTCCACCGCTCACAGCGACACTCGCCAGCGCCGGTCGTGGACTGGTTCCAAGTGAATATGGAAGTTTAAGGGAAGTGTCGGCAAGAGGAGCCGAACGTACACATACATACAGCAGAGGTAGGCTGACGGGCTGTCACTTGCAGCTAAGATCCTTCTTCGTACTACGAGACTTTTTCCTCAAAAGACGGCACGTCGGCTCAGCGGCTAAGCGACCGGTTTCTGTGCTGTGTCGCGGGTTCAATTCCCGTGTAGAGCAAATTTTTGTATGACCTACAATGTTCCGAGTCTGGATGGTGTGGTGTGTAAGTTTACCTGTTCGTGAAAATACCCGCGATGCAGGAGTAATTCTCTGGAAAAAAAAGCCTTGAATAAATAAACCAATAATAGATAAATACTTAAATTGCTTTACGTTGCCACTTTGTTGTCAGACGCGCTCCCCGCTGAACGTGTTGAGTTATTGGCTGCTAAAGCTAAGCTCTCGTCGGACTGACGCTTCATCGCTCAAGTTACGCGCCGCCGCCGGCGCTCGGCGACTATCTCCAGCGACCAGGTGAGCTTCTATTACATTTATAAGATTTCTTTGTAATATTTAATTGAATTAAGACTACAGCCAGACTTCAAAAAAGTTTTTACCGATTCTGACATGAACTAGGTCCTGATTTATTATACAAATAAGCTAAAAAATTGTTTTAATTGGTCAAGAATAAACTTGAAACGGTTCGCTAATAAAAGTTAATACATTTATTAGAAATATACTCGCGAGTCACGAGTATAATCATATTGATTCAAGTCGGTCGCCGAAGAAGTTAGAAACTTGTAAGTTGTTCGACAACGGAGCCGACTAACAGTTTGATTATTTAACTGAATTAGCGAGTGGCCGGGGCTCTCCGTGCTCGCCGTGTGAAGACGCGCTCGCTCGCCTGGCTGGACACACGTGGCGCGGGGCCGAGCCCAGCCGCCGCACACGCGTCTACTAAAGCTCTGCTGTCTACTACTTGCACACTCTGTCCTCTTATAATTGGAAATTGGTTCTCAAACAAAGCGACGAGCAACGGCGGATCCAGGGGGGGGGTCATGGGGGTCATGACCCCCCCCTGGGCTGGTTGCAGGACTTAGGTGGATTTTATTTATATATATTTTGTCATCATCCAGATTTTATGTAAGTGACTATAGATATACATTCAATATTTAATTAATTTAACGAATAGGTACCATAGATCCAGTACATGATTCTAGACTCTTTAGTGGTGATTTTTTTACGTTTTTCAAATTAAACTGTATAAAACCGTAATTTTAACATTTTTAGAGGAAAAATAAATGAATAAACTACATTCCAAATTAAAAATTTTATCGGGTTTGATTAAAATAACGACTTCATTTGCCTCGATGATTATTAATTTTATTATTATTTTTTTTTATATTTTTTCTAATAATTTCATTGGGGTTCGTTATAATAACACATAAAATAAAAAAAACATAACTCTTTTTTTTCAACATTTTTAAAATGACCATCGCTGGGGAAAATCGAAGGGTTCTTTACGCTGGGTCTCCACATAAGGGAGCTACCGCTGGGTGTTACGTGGGGGCCCATTGCGCCTCCGTGCATAAAGTGGATCGCAGTGACCACTGCTATCAGTGTGGTAAGCCCGGTCACAAGGGTGCAGAATGCTGTGCTACGTTGCACTGCTACGCATGTGCAACGGTTGGCAAACAGGCTGACCACCACACTGGAAGTAGGTTCTGCGATCCCTCCGTCAAGGCCAAGGGTAAAGTCTGAAGGCCCACCCCAGCCAAATCATTCGCTCAGGATCTGTTGATAGCTGATTGGGTGCAGGTCTTGAGCGACTCTGTGACAGTATTTTCGTCGGCCGGAGCCGGTACATCGTCCCTCGAGGCCGTCACTAGGGACGGTGTTGCGCGGCAGCACGGTTCGTAGACATTGCCTAGGCTTCTACCAGTCCCCGAACAGATCTTTTGCTAATTTCCACGTCTCCCTTAGGGAGCTGAATGCCTTCGTCGTGGGATTTGATTCACTCCCCGTAGTCGTTTTCGGGGAACTCAATGCCAAGGATTTGGCTTGGGGTTTCCAGTTCGGGAACCAGCGGAGTCGATGTTGGAGGACTGGGTTCGGGACACAGGCCTAGTCGTTCGAAACCGGGTTGGATGGATAGTGTGTCCATGGTGGTATAACGTTAGCCAGCCCCACTTAGTCACCGCTTGTTGTCGACTGACGCGTCATGGAAAGGGGGGGGTGACGTTCTCGAACCACTAGTATGTACATCTAGTTTGACGTCTCCACTCAGATCACGACCGCGCCGGCCCAACAGTCCCCTTGTGGAACAGGGGGTAAAGGGTGGGAAAAATTATCTTTGCCAGAAGCGGCTAAAGAGCTTCTGAAAGAGTGGGTCTTAAAATAAACATGTAAAAAAACCAAAGTCATGGTTAACATCCATGTAGCGCCCACCCCTATCAAGATCGGAGACTCTACACTCGAAGTAGTGGACGACTACGTTAACCTTAGACAGAAAATCCAGTTGGGTAGGTCCAAATTTGAGAAAGAGGTCTATCGTCGAATACGACTCGGCTGGGCAGCGTTTGGGAAGCTGCGCAGTGTCTTCTCGTCTAATGTACCATAGTGCGTCAAGACGAAAGTCTATAATCAGTGTGTGTTGCCAGTGATGACATATGGCTCTGAAACGTGGTCGCTTACAATGGGCCTCATAAAAAGACTCAAGGTCACTCAAAGGGCTCGGAGTATCCTTGCGTGATCGAATCAGAAATGAGGATATCCGCAAGAGAACCAAGATTGCCGACATAGCGAAAAGAATCGCCCAATTTATGTGGCAATGGGCAGGACACATTGCATGCAGAACGGATGGTCGCTGGGGACGAAAGGTTCTGAAGTGGCGACCGCGTACCAGAAGACATATAGCGTTGGAAGGCCTCCCACAAGGTGGACCGATGACCTGGTCAGGGTTGCTGGAAGCCGATGGATGCAAGACGCACAGGACCGGTCTTTGTGGCGGCGCTTGGGGGACGTCTATATCCAGCAGTGGACGTCTTTCGGATAAAATGATGATGATGATGATGAAGCGGCTAAATAGCTAGAACGGGCCCAAGACATACCTCTAGCTGTTATGACAAATCATTTACCACGTTTCTTCTTCTCTGTCGTTTCGCTCTTGGCAGAGCGGTCGTGGTCACGTAGAGGCATCCACATCGGCGGTAGAGGCGGACACAGCTCTCCGCACGATCTCCCGCCATCTCTCCCTGTTGGCAGACTGCCTGGTGCAGTCAGATACACGAGTTCCCACTGCCGATTTAACCTGGTCAGTCCAACGCATAGGTGATCTAACGCGTGGTCTTGTCCCTTCCACCTTTCCCTGGACGACCAGGCGCTCTATGGAATTGCTATCCCGCCTAGAGACATGTCCGAAGTACTGCAAAATGCGCGACTGTACTTCGGTAGATAAACGCTGTGTGATGCCCAATTCTTGAAGAATGGACACATTGGTTCGGAACTCCGTCCAAGATATCCCGAGCATCTTTCTCCAGCACCACATTTCCAGAGCATCTATCTTCTTCTTTTCCAACTCACGCACTGTCCACGTCTCCGCAGCGTAAAGAAAAATGGGGAATACAAGTGTTCGTACGAGTTTGATTTTGGTGATGTTACGATTTCTCCACAATCTTCTTAACTTCTCCATCGCAGTTCTGGTCATAGCCATACGTCGTTTCACCTCAACCGCCGTTGTTTGAGATTAAAGCCCCAAGATATACGTAGGCTTTCACCACGTCACAGTTCGCAATCTCTGTCACTTCGGGCGAATTGGCGTTGACGCGATTCGCGATCATGATCTTGGTCTTAGATCGGTTTATTTTCAACCCAAATGTAAGGCTTATGTGTTCCATTCTGAGAAGCAATTCTTCCATACGGTCAGCGTTACTCGCAAATAATGTGGTGTCACCACGTTTATGGAATATAAAAAGGCTGCCTCATTCTGTGCGTGAGTGCTTCTCTGAATGTCTTCAAGAGAAGATGGAATTACCTATATACGTGTGTGTTATTGACATTTTAACACAAACGAATACCATAGATCCAGTACATAATTCTAAACCCCAAAGTAAAAAGTGGTGGAATTTTCTGTCAGTCTTTTCTTATTTCTTTTTTATTGATTTTTTTAAGTTTTTAAATTAAACTGTATAAAATCATGTTAACATTTTTGTTAAAAAAATGAGTGGATTAAATTCAAAATTAAAAATGTCATCGGGTTTGATTAGAATAAAAACTTTATTTGCCGCGGGCGCGATGATTTTTTAATAATTATTATTCTTTTTTCTTTTTTTTTCTAAAAATATCATTGTTAAGGGTATAATTTAGCTTTTATTTTTTGTGCACTTTGTAATGTCCTCAAGTCTTTCAAAATTTCTTTAATTACGCTTTCCGTTTTTCTGTAAGAAAACCCAGTTTTGGGTTAAACTCGCCTATGTACATCACCTGTTTTGTAAATTTGTATTTTGAAATAACAATGTACAATAAAGAATATATAAGAATTGGGATTGGTTAGAATAAAGATTTTAAACAGGTAAAAAATAAAAAACAAAACTGAAAAAAACAACCGACGAAAAATTCCACCACTGGGGTCCAGAATCATGTACTGGATCTATGGTATTCGTTTGCGTTAACATGTCAATGACACTCTGTATGTACAAGTTATTATGTGTTAAGTTTTTCAAGTCTACAATAAAGAATACATATTTTTAAGTACAGGACTTATTTATATTAATAAAATACCTACTTTTTATTTGCGTCTATTGTTATCAAAATTAAATTATAAGTTTTTGACTTGACCATGACTATGTGACCCCCTCCTGGCGCCAAAGCTGGATCCGCCCTTGGCGACGAGCAATGAAAGAAGATCAATTGTATTCGTTTCAAATCAAGGAAGAAATTCTCTATTTTATTTTTCATGTTTGTTTCGTTAGATCTCCGTGATGTTGTGAACTGATTAAGATAATTTGTTTTCTATTTGAAAGGAATCAAGCACTTCTGAACTGATATGTTTTTATTAAAATTTAGTTTTGGTGATGCGGTCCATGAGAATAATGCTAAGAGGAAATATCAACGTAATCGTTCTTCTAACCAAGTGCGTACCTACCAGAGTCTTTGTAGCTCTTTCGTGCAATCCTCCTATTGCTATGCGGTGCGGTGCGGCGCGGCGGCGCAGAGGGGGTGCGCCGCGAATACAAAGTCTACCTTAGGTTTTTTTTTGGTGAGAAAAATCATTGAATGACAAATCCCGCTCTTGGGCGGAGCGGGAGACAGTGTCAGACTTCTACTGACTAAACGACCCACCGTTCCTTCCTGCCTTAGTTCCAGGGCCCCGGTGTTCCGCTTTCGTATCAACCCAAGGCCCCAGAAGGCTGGTGCTTAGGTGTTAGACTGCTGGGCCCTTACAGTTGCTGACATCTCCTTAAGGCGCGCGGGAACATAGCGCGCCGTCGATGACTTGGGCTCGGTCCGGACGGTTACCGAACGGGTGGACAACGAGCTACCCATTGCTCGTCATCCGCAAGCCCGCACCTACGGTGGCCGGATTTCGGCGGGATCGCGGCGGCGAATACAAAGTGTAGGTACTTTAGGTACACTTCGTGTTCACATAGGTACTCTTTGAGTATATCATCATTCGACATTATTAGATAACTTTATTGAAATTTTCGATGTTTTGAACGTTGACATTTTACCTGTTGGTACTTTAATGTTCGACACTCTAAGATGTGCCGTCTTTGCGGCGTGCGAGGAACTTATTGCGCTGTACTCACGGGCTTGGTCCTTATCGGGCGGAGAGCTGCTCGTAACTCGCCCTCTGCTTCGCTCACATTACTGCTTCGCTCGCGATGAAGGTGACTCCTTCCTATTCGCTCTCACACTATAACCTGAACCAGGCTCGAGGGTCAAGCCGACTGTGCCATGCAGACGTCATCGCAAGCTCCATTACGTCCTTCGGGCGATTTCATCAAATACAAAACAGATAGCTCCCGAAATAATGGGTAAAAGATATCTGAAGTTTCAAAAATCATCATCAGTTTCAATCAGCATTATATACCTTACCCTTTTATATAATTATGTAGTTAGTGTAGTGATCGTTTAATAAATTTAATTGATTTTTATACGAATAATCTGAAAAAAGCCTCCGAGTAGCGAGCAGCGCGCCTCCCCCGCGCGCCTCCCGTCCTGCAGACAATACACCAGTAGTGTAAACAGCCGGCAACCCTTTGACGACGATCATCAATACGCGCCGCGACAGGCGCACAGGCCGCGCTCCACTGCCGGCGAGCGACGCGCAGCGCTACAAGCGCTAAATGTTGCGCGCTCAGAATACTGTCACTTGCCAGACACGAAAAAACTTCTTGGAAACATGTTGCTTGACATGATTAATCAGAAACGGTAGAAAAAGTAGATAATACAGGTTTGTTTTAATAATAGAATTGATTTTTTTTTTTTTTTTAAAAAAACTTTATGCACATAATAAGTACAAAGGCGGACTTAATGCCATAGGCAGAAATTTTAAATCAGAAGTATTGAGTTAAATACTTTTGATTTCAAATTTTTGTAAAAAATCTAATTATTTCGTCTTGGGCTTTGCCAGAGAGCTATGAAGCGCAGCATTCTGGGTTTAAACAGCACAGATCGAATACGGAATGACACATTGCGCTCCAAATCGGCCAAAATAGGTATGGGTAAAAACTTTATGGATTTATTGGACGGATCATGTCAGCCGTATATACAGGGACCGCTGGGCAAGACAGTGGCTTCCTGCACTCAGAGAGCGTGAGGCCAGAAGAGGTGGAGAGATGGTCTAGACGGCGTGGGAAAAGAATGCCCAGACATACTTTTCCCTAGACCATCTCGCCAGGCTTTTGCCCAACTGTGGGACAGTCATCATCATCATGAACCTTATTAATGTTCCCACTGCTGGGACACAGGCCTCCTCTCTAAGAAAGGGAATGGGCCATAATCCACCACGCGGGCCCAGTGCGGATTGATGGATGTCACATGTCTTCGAATTTTTGGTTCTAGGACATGCCGGTTTCCTCACAATGTTTTCCTTCACCGTTTTGAGAGCAGTTGTGATGAAATAAATTACACAAAGTAATGCGCCTGGCTGGGATCGAATCCACGACCTACAACTCGTAGGTCGGGGCCTTTACCACTCAGTCACCACTGCTCTCCCACTCGGCCACCAGCAGTGGGACAGTAATGGATTGAAAATAAAGGTGTTTGTTCTCTAGTACTCAACCCTACTATCTAACCTTTATACTCCTCCTTTCTACGCATCTTTAGCACTTGTCGTTAGTTTGTATTCTTAGCACTCATCCCTGTTACTCAACCTTAGCAATCATCCTTTATCCTTCATCTATCGTAAGCACTCATCCTCCCTGGAGGACAGGGTGGAGCACACGGTCGAGGTGTATTCCGCCTGGGAAGACCATTAACATGTTCTCGTGGGGGCGATTGGAGGCGCCGATCTCTCGCAGCGGGCCTTGCTACAGACCATGGTGCGGAGCGAGGAAGAGTTGCAGGCGGTCGCGTAGGCGTGAGCTTGCGGACGGCGAGCAATGGGAAGCTGTCTATAAGCTGGTTATAAGTGTATCGCAACTAAAAAAGGTGAAATAAAAATCTTTTTACAAAAAAAATATAACCGACTTCACTAAAAATATAAAAATAACTGTAATTTCGGAAGTCGGTTTATTTTTTTGTAAAAAGATTTTTTTACATTCATCACATGAATGTGTATAGAACAACCGAGCCTAATGAACTAATCCTGTCTCATTACAGCTACAGTTTTAAAATCAAGCAATCTCATTAGTGGCAGCAGACAGTGCTCACCGGGCGCTCAGCACAGCGCCGCTGGAGGCGAAGCTTTACGTCGTGGTATTTAATTAGCGCCGCTAAGCCTAAGTAGTGCGTCAATCACGTTCCGCGGCGCCGGCTCCTCACACGCGCACATAATGCCGCTCTTATATAAGTGCATTATGTGTTTGTTTGACTGAGCTCCGCAGTTAATTGGTTCAGCTTGTAATTGGACGCGTTTCAATATGTTTACTAAATTAATTCTCCATCACAATCGACAGATTGATCGGATTGTTATGCTGTGCGACCCGCAAGTCATCTCGTCGATACTCTGCCTCCGCAGCGATCATGTCGCCCGCCTCACGCCACACGTCGCCCGCCTCACGCCACGGGCCTCATGTCTCATGCCCGAGCCTCACGGCCGGTGCTCGCTTCAAATTCAACAACTTGATTAAATGTCGTTTGCTGAAGTTGGCCGGTTGACGAGAGTGCTGGCTAATGGTTTGTATTTGCATATTAACTGACCGTTGAAGTTGAAGGGTTCACATTTGTTCAGTGTTCGCTTGAATTACTTACGTTATATTTAGCGTATTGGTAGCTGTCAATACCATTAGTACAATTCACCCGATGCGGCGCGGGCCGAGAACTACACACTGAACTGTACTGTAGCCACAGTCACGAACATAGACTACGTCCCGGACTCGGGTCGCGCGCGGCTCGCAATTGATACAATTTACCGTTTGTCATGAATGCAGTGACGCGCTAGCTCCCGCAGTCTGCGCACATCGCTACACGAACTATTATGTACAACATCAAAGCTGTAACCACATTATTTGGGAAAAGAAAACTTAGCTGGTTACGTGATTCAACATTCACATTGTTCCACAGCGCCACAACGGGATTCCATCTCAAACGTGGTTTTTTTTTTTTTCGGTGGATAAAAATCATACAATGATTTTTCCCGCTCTCGAGCGGAGCAGGAGATAGTAGTAGTAGTACTCAGACTCAGACTTAGAGTTTTAGTGACAAAAAAATCCAACTCGTTTCTTTGTTGTCTTTCATACCAGGGCCGAGCCTTACTTTCAGAAGTGAAGCCTTGGCCTCAGTAGGCTTCGACCCTGCTGGGTGCCTACGGTTTGTTGAGTGACAACTCCTCGAGGCGCGTGGGAACAGTACGCGCTGTCAACAGCTTGGGCTCGGTCCGGACGTTTACAGGACGATCGGAAGACGAGCTACTCATTACTCGCCGTCGAATGCGGTTATGGAACCACATTTCCATAGCTCATCGGTACACTGAGCTGGCATTCATGAGGCGTGAGTCGCAGTCCTGATACTAACATTTTTATCTGTCGATGATTGAAGATAAAACGTCAAAACGTTCAGCATTTTCTCTCACAAAGTTGGAAAATTTCCAATAGGGTATTATTCGGTCTTCTTTTCCGAGAATAAGAAATGTGCAAGTCACGAAGGTTCTGGCCTGGCTTCATAAATAAGTCGGTGTCTATTGTTGCCTGGCGTCAAATGAGTTGCAAATCGGCGACAGTTATGGATGGAGCGCCGATCCCGCAAGTGGGCGCACGTTGCCCCGGCGCGCCACACCGCGGCGCTGGTGATGGCTCCGTGTACGGCGCCACATCATTAACGCACCATAGCGTAATAAATTGTCATATTATGCAAGTAGTGTAGGGTGGTTCAATGGGCGCACTAAGGGGAGGGCAAGGGATGGCGGCTCTCCTGCCTGGATTTTGTTTACGTCTCTGCTATCTACTTAGGTCAATAAAAAATAAGAAAACTAATTTTTCATTACTTATACTCATAGGTGTAAAGTTGCCTGCGGAATGAGTTGAAAGTAGCACTTTTCCTCCCTGGGGAGTTTTACTTTCAACTGACAGCTGTCTAAATATTTAAAAAAAACTAGTTCTATTTGTACATTTCTATTGAACCGTGACCCAAACTTCTATACTGTCTTCTATTCTTTTAAACTGATATAATATGTGAGAAAAATGTTGATCTGACCCATTTTACACAGATAAAATGAAAAATATTGGCTGAATAGCCACTGAAAAAAATACTAAATAGGCGGAAAATGGTAGTACCTATCTCTCTATATCCTGTGGGCGATTCGATCTATCTTGGTTTTTTGTTGTTGAGTTTTGTTTATACTTTACTAAGTCTCTGTTATAAGAAATTTCGCCAGATCCTTAAGTCTTCGATCTTTAATCAGAGATTCTTAAGAGGAGAAAACCTCTTACCGCCTAAATCAAAAGAAATATAACTACCTATATAAAAACATACGAAGACCTTTGACGACGACTTAGGTTGTTATTTTCCTCGTATTCGTAATAAAAAGCTTAGAGTTATTTAGTCCCCTTTCACTCCTAAGACGAAAATGTACTATTTGACAACCATGCGGCGCGGCTACTATTCAATGGGTTTTATTTGTTCAGTGTACATAGAAAATTGGGCGATTTTTACGTGGATATCATCATAAGACTAACTTTTAAAGAAGCTTTTGTATAATTAACTAGCTTTTGCCCGTGGCTTCGCTCCCGGCATCAGAAAAATGTGATAAATGAATAACCACTCGACCGATTTTGTGCACCTTTACATAAAACATCTACAAAATAGTCCGAACAAAGCCTAAACTTTTAGTTTAAATAGGTGCATAGATATAAGAAATGGATAGGTGAGTCCGTTCTTGAGTTATAAAATAACAACGAAAAGTGGTATTGATTTTTATATACATAGATCGTGCAATTCTATTTAAAAAATACGTATTTTTCTAATTTACGTTTAAACTTATTATATTTAACTTATGAAAATTCCGTCCTTCCCCCTTGATTGCTTTTCTCCAAATTGGAATATTGATAAAAACGCTTAGCTACATATTAGCACTGTTTCACAGCCACCTGGTCCACTAGATAGTTTTATGTGTAGGTGTATAGAGAGGCTGCTTTTGCTCTTTTATTTTATTGGTAACATCATTTTTTTACTGAAGAATATTGTATAATGAAGTCTAAGCATTTTCCAATTGATGTTAATGTTACTAGGTATGATTGTCCGTCGTGCGTGACGAATGTGTTGCGGCGGGGAATGGAGAAATACATTTTTCAATACACTTACTCGAAAACTGTCATTTATCGCACTATGATATTTACAGGTTCAACATGACATGTATATCACCCGCGTGCTTTTGGGCTTTATTCCCTCCTTCCCGTCACGGTCAAGGGTGATTTTTATTTTAAAGCAAAAAGGTGCAGATTTTTAAGGTTTTAATACTTAATGAAAATTTTAATCGTGTTTTCTAACAGAATATAATAAATAATCATGATATTATGCAATAATTAGTTATTACATGGTTATTACCAACAAATTAACATTTATCTGTGATCTAACTTCAAAAATATTTGAATATCTATTTTTTTTTTTTTTTAAATCGTGATTTCTAACAGAATATAATAAATAATCATGATATTATGCAATAATTAGTTATTACATGGTTTTATCTGTGATCTAACTTCAAAAATATTTGAATATCTATTTTTAATATTAAGTAGGATGTATAACGGTGTGATGCCTTTGCTTCTTTTTCTTCCTGCAAAGGTTAAGCGCGGGAAAAAGTGTATTAAATAATATAATAGTTTTATGACTAACTTATTCATTGGTGTTAGTTGTGAAGAAAATGTTGGATGTAAGTTATGAGAGAATTTTTCCCTTTCTTTTACTATAGATAATATCTATATTTGATATATTTAACCCTTATTAATAACTTATGAATATATTTTTTTTTTGTGCACCTGCCATGTTTTCTGTTCACCACCCTTGGTTGACTGGTAGAGAATGCCTAAGGCATTAAGTCCGCCTGTGTACCTTTGTGTTGCATGAAGTTCTTATAAATAAATAAATTTTTTAGACGTTAAGCCGCCGCTGCCAGATATTGTGCTTTACCATATTCTGCTGCAATCTAAATCAGAATGTTATGTTTGTAATTGGGATTGGAAATAATACACGTTTTCAGCTCGTATATTCACAACTCAAAACAAAAAAGGCCATATTATATCGTTTGTTATTTTTCATCATTCATACTCTGAACGTAGATGTAAAGTTGCCTGCGGACCGGGTTGGAAGTTGTACTTTTCCTCCCTATGGGGTGTTACTTTCAACTGAAAGCTATCTAAATATTAAAAAAAAGGGCCGAAAGGTTCTGGAGTGGCGACCGCGTACCGGAAGACGTAGCGTTGGAAGGCCTCCCACAAGGTGGACCGATGACCTGGTCAGGGTTGCTGGAAGCCGATGGACGCAAGACGCACAGGACCGGTCTTTGTGGCGGCGCTTGGGGGAGGCCCAGCAGTGGACGTCTTTCAGCTGAAATGATGATGATGATGGTGAACCGAATTTCTATACTGCCAGTACAATTGAAATAACATAGAGATAGGAATATTCGAAGACATGTCACATCCACCAATCCGCACTGGGCCCGCGTGGTCGATTATGGTCCATTCCCTCTCCTAGAGAGAGGAGGCACAGGCCTCCTCTCTCTAGGACACAGGACACTGGTCCCTGCAGTGAGAACATTAAAAGGCTGATGATGTTGATGAGGAATAATTTAAGAATACTTTTTTTTAAGACACTATTTTAATTTACTTTCAACTACTTATTTCATTAAAACTAATATATATTTGAGAAAAAAGTTGACCTAACCCATTTTTACAACGATAAAATGAAAAATATTGACTGAATAGCCAGCCGACCAATGAAAAAAATATGCTTAAATCTTTAAAACTACGCAATGGATTTTGATGCGGTATTTTTTAGTAGATAGAATGATTGAAGAGGAAGGTTTATGTGCATAATACATGCAAAATATATTCAATATCAGTACCCGTGCGAAGCTGGGGCGGGTCGCTAGTAAGAAATAAAAAAAAGATTTCTTACTGAATTTTTTTATCCAAATTTGCCGTAACAATAATGCGTTGTAATTTTCAAAGAAAGGATTTGTTAGTAAGTGTATTGAAAAACGTCGTTTGATACACGTGCTAATTTGTCACTGCAGCCCTCGGCTCCGTAACACACTCGCCTACTACGGGTCGTGCGAATTCTGCCTCGGTCGCAATGACAAACTTCTTGCACTTGTATCAAAGTGTACTATTACTTTTTGACATGGTGCTGACTGTGATTGCCCTGACGCGGATCAACACTCGCCGTCCCAGGCTACAGGCATGAGTTGACGCACCAAAACCAAAGATTTTACAAATTATCTAGATTGCCTACGCCAAAAAAGTACGATACAAAATAGGTAGGTATGTCATCTCTTTCCACTAGTGAATACAAAGACTAGTTCGTATTACGGGACAATTACGTTCTAATGAAGTTCAATAGGTTATTAGTGCAAGAATTGCATATACTTGCACGTTCAAAAACTATTAAATTAATAAATCATTAAGCGTCTGTTCCCAATATTATTGCCACAGAGAACAATCAAATTTTTCTTAGCAATGGTTAGAAAATAGCAGATTTGATAGCAGCAGATATGTATAGGTATTATCGACGGTTAATAGTTAAATACCTCCTAAATATATTTTTTGTAAATAGTTTTTTATTTCAATTTTTTTAGTTGTAGCTCTAGTTGTACCCCTCAACCATACAACTGAAAAAGATCATACCTTTCGCCATTCGGCTCCATCATCATGACATCTCTTATCATACTAAACACAGCTGGGATTCACCGATTTATTACAATTTATCAAAATTCCGGTTCTCACCAACCTTCCGACTTGGAATCTTCACCAGAACAGTTCTATGTATGTGTACCCCTTCTTCCGTCAGTCAGTCACTGACTTCGTGTATAAACAAAGAAAATTGTACTTGTTACGACATTTCGACTATGACTTTTCAGAGTTCCGGTACGCTACGATATTTCTATGGGACCAACTTATCTACGTATATCTTTCAAACAAAACAAAAAAAAATAGGTCCACAATTGACTGAGATATTGGTGAACGTAATGCTCATAGAAGAACAGAATCATCCTCTTCTCGAAGTCGGTTAAAAAAGCTTTCGTCACGGTCTCCTAATCTTCCGTATGATACAGGATTAATCTATACTAATATTATAAAGCTGAAGAGTTTGTTTGTTTGTTTGTTTGAACGCGCTAATCTCAGGAACTACTGGTTCGAATTGAAAAATTCTTTTTGTGTTGAATAGACCATTTATCGAGGAAGGCTTTAGGCTATATAACATCACGCTGCAACTTATAGGAGCGGAGAAATAATGGAAAATGTGGGAAAAACGGGGAATAATATTCATCTTTGAGGGCTTTCGTTGCGTGCGCTGCGAAAACGGTTCAAGATAACAAAAAAAATGTGTATGACGAAATTATTCCTCTTAAAATGATGAAAAAAAATGTCCGCGACAGTATATGTCTATGTTTTAAGATTAACTCACTAGAGCCGTTTTTATGGGAATCAAATTTGGCCGAAATTAATGCATTATTACCAACTAGCTGTGCCCGCGACTTCGTCCGCGTGGAATAGTTATTTTGGGCATCATCTTTATTTTTGCAAACAACCTCCTCAGCTTTCTAAATTATAGCTGTTACTGACGACTTTGCCCCTGTCAATTTCTGTTATTATTTTAGACAATTTAGTTTTTAAAAGAACATAATTATCTAAAGCTACACCCCCCTTGGGCACGCCATAATCTCGGCGGTAAGTCCCCTCTTTGAGGCGTGGTTGGATAGACCTCACGGCGTCCTCACCTTCCGCATGACGCAGGTTCTCGCCGGACATGGGAAGTTTAGGAGATTCCTGCGCTGGATTCGTGCGGAAGAGACGCCCGAGTGTCGCCACTGTGTGGCCAGCCCGGAGGACACGGTGGAGCACACGGTGGAGGTGTGCCCCGCTTGAGAAGAGCATCGCCTTGTCCTTGTGGGGGTGATCGGTGGTGGCGACCTCTCGCGCCGGGCCTTGGTTCAGGCCATGGTCCGCAGCGAAGAAGATTGGCAAGCGGTCGCCTCCTTCTGCGAAGCAGTAATGCTCATAAAGGAGGAGGCCGACTGCATAAGGCAAGGGCAACAGCGCCATCGCCGTAGCCGTCGCCGCCGCGATCCCGCCGATATCCGGCCACCGTAGACGCTGGCTTGCGGAGAGTGAGCAATGAGTAGCTCGCCGTCCGGTTGTCTGGTAACAGTCCAGACCAAGATCAAGTCGTCGACGGTGTGCACTGCTTCCGCGCGCCTCAAGATAATGAGGCAAGGGAGGAATGGGGTAGGTTGTTTAGTCAGTAAGACTCTGACACTGTTTCCCGCTCCGCCCAAGAGGTAACGTCATAGGATGATTTTTACCTACCATAAAAAAACCCCTCCGCGCCGCCCGCAAGCAACCACTCTCCTCGCCCGCCGGCCAGGCGCAGCGTCATATTTTGTATATCATGCGGCGCGTGTGAATTTTATATCGGAGTTATTTTAAAATTGTAATATCTTCTAAGATGTTCATTGAAATTAAATGATGTCAAAGACAATTTTGTTTACAATTACATACTCTTAATCAACAACACATTTATTTGGATAAAGATTATATTATTATGTCGATACAACTCTAACAAATAATCGGTAAAAATTGGCTAAATTTGATTCGCATAAAAACGGTTCTAGTAAGTTAATCTTAAAAGATAGACATATACTGTCGCGGACTTTTTTTTAGATCATTTTAAGAGGAATAATTCTTTCATACATATTTTTTGGTATCTTGAACCGTTTTCGCAGCGCACGCAACGGAAGCCCTCAAAGATGAATAATTTTCCCCGTTTTTTTCACATTTTCCATTGTTTCTTCGCTTCTATTAGTCGCAGCGTGATGTTATATAGCCTAAAGCCTTCCTCGATAAATGATCTATTCAACACAAAAAGAATTTTTCAATTCGAACCGGTAGATCCTGAGATTAGCGCGTTCAAACAAACAAACAAACAAACAAACAAACAAACAAACAAACAAACTCTTCAGCTTTATAATATTAGTATAGATTATTTGGTAGAGTTGTATCAACATAGTAATATTAAACTTTATCCAAATAAATGTGTTGTTGATTCAGAGTATGTAATTGTGAACAAAATTGTCTTTGACATCACTTATTTTCAATGAATATCTTAGAAGTTATTACAATTTTAAAATAACTCCGATATAAAATTCACACGCGCCGCATGATGTGCAAAATATGACGCTGCGCCTGGCCGGCGGGCGAGGAGAGGGGTTGCTTGCGGCGGCGCGGAGGGTTTTTTTTTTATGGTAGATAAAAATCATCCAATGACGAATCCCGCTCTTGGGCGGAGCGGGAAACAGTGTCAAACTCTTACTGACTAAACAACCTACCCCGTTCCTCCCTTGCCTTATTCCCAGAGTCCCGGTATAACGCTTTCGCACCAACCCTCGGCTGCAGGAGGTTTCGACCCTGAAGGGCCCCATAGTTTGCTGACAACACCTTGAGGCGCGCGGGAGCAGTGCGCGCCGTCGACGACTTCGTCTCGGTCTGGACTGTTACCAGACAACCGGACGGCGAGCTACCCATTGCTCACCGTCCGCAAGCCAGCGTCTACGGTGGCCGGATATCGGCGAGATCGCGGCGGCGACGGCTACGGCGAGGACAAAGTTGCCCTTGCCTTATGCGGTCGGCCTTCTCCTTTACAAGCATTACTGCTTCGCAGAAGGAGGCGACCGCTTGCCATTCTTCTTTGCTGCGGACCATGGCCTGAACCAAGGCCCGGCGCGAGAAGTCGCCGCCGCCGATCACCCCCACGAGGACACGGCGATGCTCTTCTCAAGCGGGGCACATCTCCACCGTGTCCTCCGGGCTGGCCACTTAGTGGCGACACCCGGGCGTCTCTTCCGCATGAATCCGGCGCAGGAATCTCTTGAACTTCCCATGTCCAGTGAGAACCTGCGTCATGCGGAAGGTGAGGACGCCGTAATCTCTATCCAACTACGCCTCAAAGAGGGGACTTACCGCCGAGATTATGGCGTGCCCAAGGGGTTGTGTAGCTCTATGAAGTACTTTTAGATAATTATGTTATTTTAAAAACCAAATTGTCTAAAATAATAACAGACATTGACACGGGCAAAGTCGTGGGTAACAGCTATAATTTATAAAGCTGAGGTTGTTTGCAAAAATAAATATGATGCCCAAAATAACTATTCCACGCGGACGAAGTCGCGGGCACAGCTAGTAGGAATAATATAAGAGCAAATCATTGTCTTCTTCTTCCTTCAATAGAACTTCTACGAGGTTGGTTCTCCAATAATCTCCATCATGACAAAATCACAACTGACCACATCTCCAGACTCTCCGACGTCAGGGTCGTGAAGAGACTTGTCGCGGTTTCGACCTACCTACGGTACATGCAGAATAGACCGAGACACTTATCGCGGTCTCCGGTCTTGGTCTTCTGTCTCGGTCGCTTGTCTCTGTCGCGGCGCGAACTGCTACCTTAAATGTCCTGACTTGGGTCGCGAGGTTCATATGTGGGAAATGTTGTGTGCATGTGTGAAAAACAAACCAACATCTGTAGAGGCTCTTGTTGCGCAGTTGGATCGAGCGCTTCATCTATAAACTGGGGCACGACGTATATAGTTAAGAGATACTTCTCTCAAGAGTTCTGGTCATCAGTAGCATATTGGATAAATGATCTGGTTATATTTTTTTAACAGTTTACAATAATCAAATTTAAATCTCATGAGATTTATTTCATTTTTGTGTCATTGAATAATATTATTTAGTGAAATGTAATTGTAAACAGATCCGTCGGGGTTGTCCGGTCCGGTTGGCGCAGGACGCTTACTTGCATGATTTATGGCGAGTATTACGAGTGTTCCTAATGCCGCCGCCGCCCGCCGCCGCCACTCGTACGATAAACGAGGCATTTCCCTCCGCACGCCGCGTGTCACTCCTACTTACTCGTCCAGATTGCGAAACCTCGGAGTGCCCACTCAGAACGGGTTTAACCATGTCGGCCGTCAAATGATGCGGAAATATAATTTATTTATGTGAACTACTTGGAAGGGATCTCGGCAGCTTGTACTCGGATGGTGTTCACGTATCGCGTGCGTCCACGGACGAACGAACCAACGACAGTGTGGACGCTGGTAGCGGCATACAAGAGCGCACAGTGTATTTTTTCCCCAAAAAATCGGACATGCCTTTTTTTTTGTGAAATCTTATACATAAATGTTTTATGAATTAATTAATAGAACACTCGTGCACCTATTTCTCATTATGGAGAAATAAAACCACTTTATTCTTTTTTATAGTGAAATAGTAAATCATCCATAACTTTTGAAATATTTCACAAATTTTCTTCTTGGTTTTTCTGATCCACAATAATCTCAAAACACATAATACTAATTGATTTATATATTTTTTAATTGAGTTTTAAGCGATTTATTTACAATTTAAGCATTTTTTATTTTATTTTTTTATGGTCGTATTTTCAATTATTTGGATTTTATTTTTCTTTAGAATTGTTAATAAAATGTGTTAGAAGCTTAGAAAAAAAAATCAGATCCAAATAATGAAGGATCTCTAACTTAGAGGCTTCTAAAGTTTTCTATGGTAATTATGGTTTTAGGGTTGTCAATATTTCTTTTGAAATTTATTTTATTTTGAATTAAAAAATGGTGGTTAGGGTAACAATTATTATTCTTCATCCTGATCGGCCGAAAGAATTTCTGTTATGTTGTCGCTATCGGTATGACCTTCAATAATTTCAATTTCATTTTCTGTTGCCGCCTCAAAATCGTCTTCAGCTGAGATTTCATACGGTTTCAGTAACTCCACTACCTTGGATGGTAAAGGCAGATTTGAGTTTTTTCAACCTATTCTGAAGCCTAATGTAGGAAATTTCTGGATCTGACGATTCCAGTGCCCTGTGAAATAGGTCCAACATTGTTTTTTCACGGTCGGATTTTCGGCTATGGTGTTCTCTGTCATAACGCCAGAACTTATTCCGCGCTTCACCGGCTTGTTCTGATAATAGACCCACTGGAAGAGCTGAGCTATTAATAATATCTTTGCCGTGAATGAGGATTTTGTGCATAGTTACTGTCATTGGGTACCAACCATATTCTGCCACGTATTTAGATGCTACGGTTTTGCAAAAATCTCCAAACTTATCAGCATCTACAGGTAGACTACAAGATAAGGTGACCAGAATCGTGTGAAGATCGTCCAACAACCACTGACTAAGGCCTAATATTTCTGCAAACACTGCACGATTTTGATCAGATAGAACGGTTCGGGCTGTGTTGCCGTCATTTGTTGTTCCAGCATTGGGTCTCACAACATCAACCAGCACTTTCAGTTCTTTTCGCACTCTCTCTTGCACACGTTTCTTTGTTTCCTCTACAGTGTTTGATTCCAGTGAACATTTGCTTACCCTCCATTTCTTAACAGGAAGCTTGTAGCCCAAATGAAGTAAAAACTCCAATACCCGAATCCATGCATGCAAGGGGCTTATTCCGTATTTGAAAACCGACACATCTATTGGCCGCGAATAAATAATATCTAATTTATTGAATTGTGTAGAGGTTGCTTTGCAAAACGGACATTTAAGTTGAGAAGAAGTCTCTGTTATTGTATTCAGAACTTTGCCATCTATGCATGTCAAATACAGTTGTGGTTTTGCCCTTATTGTCTTCTTGTTAGATGTCGTTGCTTCTAATGTAGTTAAATCCTTAATTTGGTCATCTATCCACTTCTGTTCATTGAGTATTAAATCTTTCGTCTCTTTTCGATATTGGATATGAATCGGGCGGCAAAACCTGTATGATTGTGGAGTTGGGTTTAACCAAAGAACAAAGTCTTTTTTTGTTTTTATCCGCAATGGAATGAATGTAGTGGCAAATAAACTGTTTTCAGGGTCTTGATTATCAGAAAAATTTTGTTTATACAATGATTGACCCGAACTACCATCAAACCCCCAACTACCTTCAAAAATACAATCTACAGTATCAAGGTTTTTTTGTTCACAATATGCTGATATAATTTCGTCGCATGAGTGTACTAACCTTTGAAGAGTGTGAGAAAGTAAACTAGCTAATGGGACAAAGGCTTCTCTCTCTGTTACTTGAACTGCACTATCCGGATAACATTTTTGTTTTGCGTCGAATACTTTTTTATATGTAGGAAATGCTGGAAAACCTCTTGATTTTAAATCATGTTGCAAAAAATTGTATGTAGCTACTGTAAATTTTCTGTCTATAAATACTGCTAAAGCTTCCTCTGGAGAATAAGGACGGGGGTCTTCGCGAAGTTTGGTTGCTAGCTTAGTCGGTCGTGTTGGACTTTCAAGACAAGAATTTATAACAAATTGCAAATCTTTTGATGCATTGGTTTTTAATTTTTGACCTTTTGCTTCTAATGCACTAGAAACAGCTTTGATAACTTTTGCCGGTGGTTCACTTTCTAAAGAATACTGGAGTTCTTTGCACACCCTTCGTTTTTGTCTGCCACTAAGTGATTCATAGACCAAACATGAAGAAGTCGAAGGAATGGCATCGATTGTGGGCGACAGGCAATATCAAAAATATTTTGTTAAGGGACTATATGTAAATCTTGAACACTATGATTTGGATCAGTATTGGACTCTGAAATTTGTTGCTGATGATGAGGTGCAAATTCATATCTGTCAAGCGATTGGCTCATAATATTAATTTCAGAGTCAGGAATAACCACAGAGTCGGAAAGTGACGCATCTTGTAAAGTTGGATGTTCGCTAATTAAAAATTTATTCAAATCATTTTGTATCGATTCTTTAAGCCACGTGTTATTCTTCTTTGCAAAAAAGGTCATATTATATTTACAGTTTTTGTAGAGGATTTCACATTTAGACGTGAATTTAGCTATTGCTTCTTTGAATCTTTTCTTATCATTGACATCAGTTTCGGAAAATCCTAAAATATTCAAAATAAGGTTTGACCTTTCTTGTAAAGGCAGGTCAGTAGGGCGAATTTTCAATCCCATTTCTTTTGATTTGGTGATCAACATCTTATAGGCATCGAGCCTACTAATTACGTCTCCTTGTGTACTTGCGAATACTCCCGGAGGATGAAGAGTACCGGCTGTGGCGTTATCCACAACTCCATCAACTGCCACTCGTGGACCAACATGAGGGTTGGCGCCCTCATGCCCTCCTTGCAGTAAGTCAGCCGGTCGGAGCCCGGACAGACATCCCTCAACAGGCCGGGTCAGGTCATGTTGAGGCAAAGTGGCGCCATGGGTCTTTGACGGCTCCATGGTGCCTCACCCCCGTTCCTCCAGGAAATATGTGTTGGTGCAAGGTTTTAGCCGTAGCCTAACGAGGGCGGACCCCTTCCCTGAACCACATATCACCTTTCATTGGATTTTAAACTGAAGATTTTAAAACTTTATTTAATTACTAGCTTTTGCCCGCGGCTTCGCCCGCGTGGTATTGGGGTTGCTTAATAAGAAGTTGTATATCCCACGGGAACCTTATGTTTTCCAGGATAAAAAGTAAAATATGTGCTATTATGAAGTATACGCTATCCTTGGGCCAAATTTCATACAGATTCATCAGGCCGTTTTGGCGTGATTGAGTAACCAAACCAAAATAAGAAGTTATATAAGGTGCTTTTAAAATATATGCCAGGCTTTTTGGGAGGTGTACTGTTGTGTTTATAGATTACAATAGTGAAGAGCTTTCGTGCCCAGGAACAGTTAATCCAGTTTGAGAAAATAAAGTAGTTAAATAAATATTGACTCTATTCTGCACAACGTGGTTCACAAATTACGCGCGATGTTTCTCTTCGTCAATGAAACAGCTGCTATCTCTTTCCATTCGTTCTACGAATGAAAACTAAAATCAGCTGACTAGCTTGTCCCTACCTAATTCACTAGGTACGCAATAATACGTAGGCAAACAAGTGTTTTAAAGTGCAATTACTTACCAGTAGTTACCAGTTACGATGATAAACTTCACATCACACTTAAACAGTTCAGTTTAAGTTAGTTTAAACAATAGGTACTTAGATTAACCTTTCGACTTTTGTAATTACAGACACAATTAAAGAACAAAACTCCGGCGTTCGCTTAGGGCTCAAAAGTGTAATATCAAATAACGATAAATTACAGGAACTTGGCGTATTTAAAAGTTATCCGACACCAACGTATTTAAAAGTTATTTACACACTCCCTACCGATTTTGAAACTGTTGCACAAGTCCATCTCTGCGTTGCACACAAATGGGTTTTCACTTTGTTCAATGTGTCCGTTTTACTGTTCACTTGGCTAAATGTTTTTAATAAAAACGCGCGCGATAATAATAAAACTAAATCCCGTGGCGGGCGGGAGGCGACTGGCAAGCGGGTGGTCGGCCAGCGCGTGCGGCGAACGGGGTAGTGCGCGCGGGGGCGGGAAGGGGGGGGGGGGGTTGCTGTGCAGTAACGACCGAGTGGCCGGCGCGCAGGCGGCATTCGTTTGAAATGAATGACAATCGTAGTATGAATGGCGCCGGTGTTTTGCGGCGCGGAGCGGCAACAGCGTATCGTAATATCGTAACACCGGAGGATGGTTTTATGCGAAAAAAGAATAACACAAATTATCAACATTTTATCTTTACTATTGTACAGTGGCGAAGAGTCCATATAACACGATTCCCATCGGCTTCTCTTATAAAAATTTGTTCTACAGGTCAACGACCTTGTTAGTTCGTTCTATTGCTCATTTTACTTCCAATTTTTTAAATGCCTACAACTTTGAAATAAAAATGTCAAAATCTTAAGCCGAAAAATACCGAGTTCCCTTTGCAAACATCCAAATCCCATACAATGCATCTATCTCTTACTTTCCCATAAACTAAAACCTATTCTCTAAATCGTTCTGTCTCTTTTTAACTCGCAGAAAATTGTACCAAAATAAGCCGCTGCGCGCCGGGTTATTATGAGTAAAATAAATAATAATACGAGTAATGCACAGGTGTCCAGGTTCAAGACCATACCTACTCAGCGATGTCTATGCACGTGCAAACGAGACAGAAAAATTAATTCCTATTTGACTATAATGATTCAAAATGAGAATGAATTTAGCTGTTTATAATTCTTACTGGCGAATAATACATTTTATTTGGCAGGATTTTTTATACGATAAAATTGACATGGCGGCTAATTGTTTGGGTGGCGCGAATAATTCGATGTGTTGATATTGTTTTCTTGTCGTTTCTTATGTTTTTCAATATTGATGTGTGGTGAACCAGGTGAACTGTACATTTATTTTGTGTTTTGGATTGCGGACATCATTTTGAAATGACATTCATTCATGTAGACTGCTGTAATTAATAGATTTTTGATGTGCAACGCAATGTTAATCCTATTTTTTTGCATCATGGAGTGTGCTATATTAGGTAATTTGACTTTACGCTCCGGCTTCCCTTCAGAAAATATCCACCCTTCGCCACTGCTATTGTAATCTATAAACATAATACTATACTTCATAAAAAGCCTGGCATATATTTTAATAGCACCTTATATATCCCACAGGAACCTTGTGTTTTTCCGGGATAAAAAGTTGCCTATGTCCTATTCCGGAGTGTATCCTATGCTTGTGCCAAATTTCATCCAGATCCGTCCAGCCGCTTTGGCGTGATTGAGTAACAAACATCCAAACATCCAAACATTGTAACTTTCGCATTCATAATATTCGTAAGATATATATTTTTTTTTATTGTTGTTGATATGTTTCAATAAGTAAATAAGACCAAGATAATTTATTCAGATAATATTATAAACTGCGTTGGAAAAACTGACATTTAAAAAAATTACTTCAAATATTATGTTTATTAAATTATGAGGCGACAACCCTATCCAGAAAAATCTGAATTTTAACAACTCCGAGATCCTGCATAATTAGGATCCAAGAATTTGTAGGATCATAAGCATAAATAAAAAGAACATTTCGATCCTAGTTACAAATCCAAATATGTAATAATATGGCGGTAAAAAAAAGAAAACATAAATTTACAAAATCAGCCATAAATCTGTTATCTTGAATAAATAAAGCCTAGATGTTTTTTGTTATAGGAGGGATTTTAAGACACTATTTAATGCCGTCAATAGATTCTTAAAAAGAAGTCAAACTTTTAAGTTATAACTGTTTCTATGGTTTTTCTGGAAACCATAGACATTTTTTTCAAGTACTAATTTTCAATATTTTATAGCAAAAGGGCAATCAGGAGTTTTCGTCTCGCATTTATAATCACAAATCCTATGAAATTAGATAGTAAAAATGCCATGTCCGATTTTTTGGGCGAAAAATACACTGTGGAGCGTTGTGCCGATGAACTTGCGATGTCACACGGTTCTGTGTGATGCGTGTAGACGTCATCAGGAATGTGTGCCAAGCAGAGACGTGCCATACTGAGCCAATGTTTTTCATATTTTCAAAAGGCAGTACAAAGTGTTTTTAATGCACAAACTTACGGTTTTTTTATATGTGTTGAATATTGAGAGGGATTTAATACAACCTTAATACAAATATAAACCAGGTCCGCGCATTACTATCTATACTAATATTATAAAGCTGAAGAGTTTGTTTGTTTGTTTGTTTGAACGCGCTAATCTCAGGAACTACTGGTTCGAATTGAAAAATTCTTTTTGTGTTGAATAGGTCATTTATCGAGGAAGGCTTTAGGCTATATAACATCACGCTGCGACTAATAGGAGCGAAGAAACAATGGAAAATGTGGAAAAAACGGGGGAAAATATTCATCTTTGAGGGCTTCCGTTGCGTGCGCTGCGAAAACGGTTCAAGATACCAAAAAAATATGTATGAAAGAATTATTCCTCTTAAAATGATCTAAAAAAATGTCCGCGACAGTATATGTCTATCTTTTAAGATTAACTCACTAGAACCGTTTTTATGGGAATCAAATTTGGCTGAAATTAATGCATTATTACCAATTATTTGTTAGAGTTGTATCAACATAGTAATATTAAACTTTATCCAAATAAATGTGTTGTTGATTAAGAGTATCTAATTGTGAACCAAATTGCCTTTGACATCACTTATTTCCAATGAACATCTTAGAAGATATTACAATTTTAAAATAACTCCGATATAAAATTCACACGCGCCGCATGGTGTGCAAAATATGACGCTGCGCCTGGCCGGCGGGCGAGGAGAGGGTTTTTTTATGGTAGGTAAAAATCATCCAATGACGAATCCCGCTCTTGGGCGGAGCGGGAGACAGTGCCAGACTCTTACTGACTAAGCTCCTCCCTTGCCTTATTCCCAGAGCCCCGGTATAACGCTTTCGCACCAACCCTCGGCTGCAGGTTTCGACCCTGAAGGACCCCACAGTTTGCTAACACCTTGAGGCGCGCGGGAGCAGTGCACGCCGTTGACGACTTGGTCTCGGTCTGGACTGTTACCAGACAACCGGACGGCGAGCTACCCATTGCTCACCATCCGCAAGCCAGCGTTTACAGAGGCCGGATATCGGCAGGATCGCGGCGGCGACGGCTACGGCGAGGTCGCTGTTGCCGCTATGTGGTCGGCCTCCTTCTTTATGAGCATTACTGCTTCGCAGAAGGAGGCGACCGCTTGCCATTCTTCTTCACTGCGGACCATGGCCTGAACCAAAGCCCGGCGCGAGAGGTCGCCGCCGCCGATCACCCCCACGAGGACACGGCGATGCTCTTCTGAAGCGAGGCACACCTCCACCGTGTGCCTCACCGTGTCCTCCGGGCTGGCCACACAGTGGCGACACCCGGGCGTCTTTTCCGCACGAGTTCAGCGCAGGAATCTCCTGAACTTCCCATGTCCGGTGAGAAACTGCGTCATGCGGAAGGTGAGGACGCCGTGATGTCTATTCAACCACGCCTCAAAGAGGGGACTTACCGCCGAGATTATGGCGTGCCCAAGGGGGGGTGTAGCTCTGTGAAGTACTAGATAATTATGTTCTTTTAAAAACTAAATTGTCTAAAATAATATATAACAGAAACTGACACGGGCAAAGTCGTGGGTAACAGCTATAATTTATAAAGCTGAGGAGGTTGTTTGCAAAAGTAAAAATTATGGCCAAAATAACTATTCCACGCGGACGAAGTCGCGGGCACAGCTAGTACTAGATATTAGTGGATATACACTTTGCAGCCCGTGATAAGACCTTTCATACGGTACGAGTATGAATCTGAAGGTTGGGCTGTGAAAAATTCGGATGAAAAAAGATTGCATATAACGGAGATAAGAATGTTAAGATGGATGTGTGGTGTGACAAAACCGGATAAAGTGAGGAATGAGTATATTAGAGGAAAGTTGAAAGTAGCGCCAGTAACAGACAAGTTGAAGAGGAATCGTTTGTCTTGCTATGGTCATGTAAAGAGGAGAGATGAAACACATGTTACTAAAAGGGTTATGAGTATACTTGTGGATGGATGGAGATGGGGAGGAAGGCCAAAGAAATGATGGATGGATTGTGTGAGGAGTGATATGAAGGAATAGAAGGAATAGGAAGTCAGTATACTATCACTGACGGGTGACAGAGCAGAAACAAAAATAAAACGTGTTGCGCCGACCACAAATAAAATGGGGACAGGACAGGAAGATGATGATACACTCAACAGCGTACGTCCATCAGTGGACGGCACCTACTGGACCAAGTATGATCACCCGGTCCTGTGCGCTTTGTTTCAGGCGCATTTCAGCGGCTTTCACGAGGTCGTCGGTTTACCTTGTAGGAGGCCTTCCAACGCTGCTTCTACTGGAACGCTGCCATCGATCCAAAACCTATCGGTTCCATGGGTACTCCCATGCACTGCCGCTTAAGTTTGACGATACTTGGTGTTATGTCGGTAACGTTTTTTCTCCTGCAGATTACTTTATGCCTGATTGGATCACGCAATTAAACTGTGGTATGTGTGGGTGCATATGGGGCCCCACCACGATCTTCGGGGCCCAAGTCAACCTCCCCTGAAAGTTGGGGCACCTGCCGAACAGCAGACGAGGCTCTGGCGCTGGCTTTCCCTTTTAGGGTTGGGAGGTCAGACGGCAGTCGCTCCCGTAAAGGCCACAAATAGCCATTAAAAATGGATAAGATAGGAAAGAATGTTGCCACGGATAGGGCGCCGCCGCAAAACGGCGCGCAGGAGATTCGCCCGACTCCTGTGGCAAGTGGGCAAGGGCTACCGTGTCTGGGGCGAACACGGCTAAAGACGCGAGCCCCAACCCGTAAAATCCGCTTCGCCAGCCTTAACATTGGCACGCTGACCGGACGCGCGAGAGAGTTAGCCGATGTACTTCTTAGGCGAAAGGTGGCCGTGGCATTCCTGCAGGAGACTCGGTGGAAAGGCCGCAGGTCCCGGCTCATCGGGAATGGCTACAAGCTGATCTACACGGATGCAGCCGGTGGGGAGAACGGGGTGGCCGTTGTACTCTCCGAGGAGTTTCAAGATGCAGTCCTGGAGGTGAAACGCTACAGTGATCGGCTTATGGTCGTAGGTGTGCTTATTGATGGGGTTATAACCCACTTGATAAGTGCCTACGCTCCTCAGGTCGGTTGCAGCGACACTGAAAAGGCTGCGTTCTGGGATCAACTCGGTGGGGTGCTTCGTGGCATCCCGTTGTCACAGGGAATCGTCTTGGGTGGCGATCTGAACGGTCACGTGGGTGTCAGGTGCAAGGAGTTTAAACATGTTCACGGCGGCTTTGGATACGGTAGCCGTAACACTGAAGGGGAGACTCTACTTGAGCGGCATAAGCAAAGCCAAAGTCACGGAAATGAATATGCTGCGCTGGATGTCTGGAGTCTCGCGGAAAGACCGCATTAAAAACTCCCGCATCCGGGGCAGCCTTCAGGTCCGTGACATAGCGGATAAACTGCAGGAGGGTCGCTTACGTTGGTATGGCCACGTTTTACGAAAACTGGCAGACTACGTGGGTAACAGATGCCTCGCCATGCCGCCTCCGCCGGGACCCGGAAAACGAGGAAGGCCTAAGAGGCGTTGGATCGACGTCGTAAGGGACGATATGCGTGCCAATGGGCTTACGGCAAAGGACGCGAAAGACCGAGCGAAGTGGATGCGTCTTATTAGGAAAGCGGACCCCGGGCACCGAGGTGAAAGCCAAGGTTGGCAACAGGGACTACCGTTAGGATGATGATGGATCACGCATTTAAACTCCATGTATAGCCCTCTCCGTTGCCCTTTGGAAGATTTCAAGCTATCTGTTGAAGTACATTACGAGCTACAACGTTTAGCGCTATTGTTATTCTTGGCAATATACACAGTACATTCAACTTTCGTCTTGAGTATAGAATAGAATAGAATAGAAATAAATTTATTCAGTACAGACACAACACAACAGTTACAAAAAACACAACAAACATTAAAAATAACAAACATAAAGTGTACGCTGAGCGTGCCCGAACCGAAAGGGTTACCACCTCAGCATTTGCTGGGCGTCAGACACCCAGCGCTGGTTTTCAGTTGGCACCCCGCAGTGACGCACGGACGAGGGTAAATATATATAAGTAATTAAATATATAAATAAAAAAAAACAAAGAAGTCAGTACATATTGAAACAGGAAAACCATTGCCTTCAGGAAACATTGCCAAGTGTCATATAATCGTGGATTGCAAATTGGAAGGGAGTTGGACAAAAACAGACAATAGTGAAAGTATTTCCATTCGGAGGTAAGTCATTTTTTATTATATTAAAATTAATTCATTAAGCCCCAAGAGGACACCGGTATCCGCACAGCTCTTTTAATTGTGTCTATAATTATGGCAGTCGAAAGGTTAAAATTGTTTATTAAAATTCTAAGAATGCGAATGATCGATTAATGTAATTGGTGATTGTCTAATTTTATTGGTGATTGATTAATTAATTATTATGGACTTTCTTTAAAACTATTATATTAGTCTGTTACTTTATTTTAATTATATAAACGATTTGTCAACATTAACTTCATTGAATTGAATCTGAGATTTTAAAATAAATTGTTTTAGTCTAGCTTTAAAAGTATATATATTTTTTAGGTCTCTAATGGGGGGTGGGATATTATTCCAACATTTGGAAGATGCATACCTAAAACTACCTCGGAAAGCTGCTGTTCGGTGATGCGGAGTAGCCAACTGCTGAGCACAACGCCTAGCTTTGCGCTGCCGGTGACTGTTTACCCACGCAAGCTTTGAGTACAGGTATGACGGACATTTAGTTTTGATGACGCCGAAAAGTAGACAGGCCAAATGCAACTTGCGACGCGATTTCATTTTTAAAATGTTATGCTTGTTAAGAAATGGTGTAATATGACTTCTAGGTGGGACGTTAAAGCAAAAACGTGCGCAAGCATTTTGAACCCTTTGTATTAGTCTTGCGGTACGTGACAGAAGTCGAGGTCCCACGACGGTATCGGCATAATTCAACTTCGATAGAACCAGACTTTCAATAAGCTGTACTCGCAGGTCTTCACTTAGATATGGGCGCATCTTATATAAAACTTTCAAACGGTAAAAACAGTTTTTTACGCATTCTGCAATATGAGACTCAAAACGCAAGTCCTCGTCCATGATCAAACCTAGATTTTTTGCCTGATAAACACGTTCAATCGATTGTCCCATTACGATCACATTTGCACGAGGAGAGGGTATACCATTGAGTTGACTTTTTGATCCAAATAGCATAAATTTTGATTTGGCCGGGTTGAGTAGTAGGGAGTTTTGTTTTGACCAAGTGACTATCCTATCCAGATCTTCATTTAACAAATTTGCTGCGGTATTATAGTCTTCCGGTTTAAAAGAAATATACAATTGAATGTCATCTGCATAGATATGAAATTTTGAATTTTTTATTACATTTACAATGTCTGCACTATATAAAATGAACAAAGGGGGACCTAGTATAGAGCCCTGTGGAACGCCTTTTACCACAGGAGTCATATTCGATACAATACTAGAGCCACTGGAATCTTGAATTTCCACCAGCTGTTTACGGTTAGTTAGATAACTCCCAAACCACGCAACCGTAGCCTCGTCAAAGCCATAATACGTCATCTTAGAGAGCAAAAGAGACACATTAATAGCATCAAATGCGCGGGAAAAATCCAGCAAAACTAGTAGGGTACAACACCCCTCATCCTGAGCCGATATTATATTGTCTGTGACATCTAACAGGGCTGTGGCTGTGCTACGACCCTTCCTAAAACCAGATTGCGCCTCCGGGAGAATGTTACTCTGTTCAAGATAGGTCATTAATTGGGCATTCACCACTTTTTCCAGAACTTTTGACAAGAAGGGTAAAATGCTTATAGGTCTTAAGTCTTTTGTAGTGCTTGGGTTCATGACCTTAGGAATTGGACGCACAACTGCAATTTTCCATAGGTCTGGAAATGTGGACGTAGAAATTGAACAGTTAATGATACTTGTCAGTATATCTAAGGTTTGAGGAAGTGTCTGATAAAACATGTCAAGCGTAATGTGATCAAAGCCCTCTGCATTAGATTTAAATTTTGATAAAATTTTGATAATGACAGATTTGTCTACAAGATTAATTGAAAAAACATCCTCATTAAATCTATGAGACTCATAGTACGCTGTACATGATGCTGGTGCAGTAGTATCACCCGGAACATTCAAGAAGTGCGAATTAATTTCATCAGGATCGTTAAAATGAGAGGGTAATTCCGACACTATTTTAAAAGGTAATAATGTTGACTTCAGATTTTTCCACAGAGTTTTGGGATGGCGAATCTTACTATTAATATTATATTTAAAATAGGCCACTTTTTCGAGAAACAATGACTTGTTGAAAGTTATCTCTATATAAAATAAACTTCCAATCAAACTGAACCATTGCCAAAAATTCGGACTAGATCTAATTCAGAGCGAATACGCTGCGGTGGTACACCATCCTCTTTCTTTACAAAAATGCGGCCGTCTTTGGTCCACACATACTTAAAATTGTGCTTTTGCCCAGCCTGACGCGCATTATAAAATAACTTGCTGTTGATCGGCGTCAATCGTTCGTTTAGATAAAACCTTCGTGGGGGGCCGCGCAGCTCGAGGTCCGCAGTGGTAAGGCCGCGCCGCACGCGCGCCGCCCGCAGCAGTTGATCGCGGACGGCACGGCGCGCTAGACGCACGGCGAGTGCGCGCGGCCGCGGCGGCTCCGCTGTGTCCTCACTGCCCGCAACGGTGAAATTTCGGCGCACCGCACCAATACGCTCCACGTTCACAATGTCTCGGTCGTCGATGTTAACACCCAGCCTCACCGAAACCAACTTGAGAGTGTGTAGTGGGCTCTCATCCTTCACTTCCGGAATTCCCGCGATCATGACGTCATTCAGTAGAAGATCCTGATCGCGGTCATTTAGCTGCAACTTCAGCTCCGAAATGGTCTCCTCAAGGTGGTCGTAAGAAGAAGATGAGCCCGTCTCCTCGAAACGCTTCTCGAGGTGGGAAACCTTGCCCTCAATGGCACTCATTCGTTCCCCACACATCCCGACATCAGCCTTCAAACTCGCCATTTCGTCCCGGAACAGCCGTAACTCCACTCTCATGGCACTCAACTCCTCACGAAAACATCGGATCTCATAAGCTACATTGAGCTCCCCAGAATCTGTTCTAATTTGGGACAGGGGCTGGGTAGGCTGCTTGATTGCTGCTTCCACAGTTGCTTGCTCAACCACCGCACCTTGATTCGCTACCGCAAGCTGAGTCCCCGGCGAGGACCGAGTTGTATCCGGCTGGCCGCTTACTGTGATACCATCGGACGGGCCCTTGACAGGTGTAGCCGAGTTGTCCTTCCTCGGGATCTTCGTTTTACAGTCCGGGCACAACCAGTTAGGCGCCACCTTTGTTGACGTAACGCCGATGCAAGTGGGATGATACGACCCAGGACACTTGGTGCAACGAATGCATTCCGCCCTGGCCAAAAACTGTCCGCAGCCACCACACTTCCCCATAATCTTGGTTTTTATTTAGTAAATTTATGTATAGATTATTATAAACAACACAAGACTAGTACTGCTGGGGAATCTCAGATGGCGTCCAAAGCGTGAACTGTACGGCAATGTTATTTATACCTGATGAGTAGTCTTTCCACTTGTAAGATAGATACTGTATAGTTTGCCGAACGCGCCCCAGCCGAGTCGGATACGACGCTTGAGCTTGACGTCCTAAGTTAGATATAGATAGGTCTAACTTTGAGAAAGAGGGCACCTGTTGTCCCAGGTAAATGTAACTGTTTATAAGTTCAAATGTGGAGTCTTCGATATTGCAAAGGATCGGGTGTTACAGTGATACTTAACATGCCCTATGTCGTGTCTAGCCATGAGTTACGATTCATGAATCGCCAAACCACCGACGTAGGCGTCTGCGTACGGGGACGAGGGCGGCGCGTGGCGTCGCTTGATCGTCAGCTCGCCATCACTGAGGTTCACTGATTAACAGATATTCAGTGAGTTACATAACAACAGCAGATATTAGATGTTAGATGCCATTAACATTGGGGTAGCGAGATGTGATCTCAGCTCATCTCGAGGTTTGCAACAAGCGCGGTCACTGGAAGCAGGCGTGCTGGAATGATGGCATCCTGCCAAAAACTGAAGAACAAACAATTTCCGAGTTTTTTTCATTTTAACAAACATCTCCAAAAAAGTTATTAAAAAAGTTAAAAGAAGTCATTATGTTCGTGGCAAGAGCCGTGCGACGTACAAAGCCTTCTGATTGGACAACACGACACCGCGCCCGGATAATGAAAACAGACTGGACGAAACATTTTTATTAATTGCAGTTTCTTTTTTGTTTCTTGTTGACAATTTTGTAATTAATACGAGCTCGCTGGAGCGGAATTAATAAACCGCAATATTAAATTAATTTTCAGCTAACGTAAAAGCTCCTATTAACGACCCCCTAAAATAGTACTCTATTAACGATCTAATTTTTAAATCACTCATATTAGACATAATCTAGGGTTTCAGAAAAGTTATACCTTAGAAATTAGTTACGTATTTTGTTGGACAGCAAAAAAAGTAAAGTATGTGTGTTTAAATATCCAGTGAAAGAAATAATTTGACAATAAGTGGGAAGAGCCCGCAGCGGACGCACTTTTCATACTGTTGCGTCACCAGCCACGTAAGTACACCTGGATATTACTTAAGGAAAATAATACACAAAAATAGAATTGTCTTCTTGTTATTATATTACAACTGTAACGTATACAGGGTGTCATTGACATGTCCAGAAGAGAATTCTGGACACTCTAGTACTCTAGTCTAGTTAGTGACATGTTAACGCAAACGAATACCATAGTATTCGTTTGCGTTAACATGTCAATGACACCTTGTATATTCGTTTTCTAAACTAACTCTTAATATAATACGTTTTATTGGTTTTTGTGCTATAAAATCATGTTTTAATTTAAGGCGGATATAGAACCCAAATTTAAAAAATTGATTCTAATAACGACCCATGGCGTTGTTAAATTTTGAGAACATTTAGTATTTCCCTCATTTGATTTTATTTTTTTTTCTTGTTCAATTCTCAAAATTATTTTACTTCGTTAGATCTATTAACGACCAAGCTATTTCTTAAAGTTTTTGTGTAAAACTCGATTCAACGTTAGTCAATATCCCTATCATTATAATAATATTATACTGTAAATAACCTTTATTATCTGAATTAAAGACTAATTGACATTAAAAATAATAATATAGCGATGAGATCGAATTTAACCGTATTCCTTAAAGCGGACATTTTAACTGTTTAGTATTAATTTGATTGGTCGCTAATAGAATATTGTAACCTTCATACTTGATTCTATTACCGACTCACAGCTGTGACAATATTTTTGGTAATATTACAGTACACAAAAACAAAGTGTATATTTTTTAACAAATTGGCTTATTTCTTGCATACGTGACGTTTTGAGTAATTTTGTCACAGGCCATATTATTAATGTAAAATAATATTTGCTATCCAGTTTCATTCATAGCTTCATGGTATTGGCTATATTTCATATGTTTTCAAATTAAATAAAAATAGCGGGACGGAATGGGGCCCTGAAACTTTGTAAAACTTCTTGCGAAGAATTAAATTCTACAAGTATATCTTTAAAGATTGTGTTTTTTATAGAATCAAGGAGCCGCAGAAGTGCAAGCAGTACGCCTCTGCTCAACTAGAAGCCACGCTTCTAGCTATAAATGTTTGACCAGCATATACAAAGCTTCAAAACCTATGGCATACCGAGGACATCTCTTAGTGACAAGTAATAAATATATTGTGGAAAACAAATTATTTAAACGAATGAGGAAGAAAAAAGACTGGTTGTTAAAGAAAGAAGCCAACCCCAAAGATCTTGGGGTTGGCTTCTGTATTGAGCAAATTATAATGTATACCTATTACAAAGGTATTTTGTGATTGTATTACTTACAGATAAAAATATTTTTGTTACTAATGTTTAATATATAATTAGTATGTAGGTAATTAAAAAGTAAGCATTGAATTATTTGAAGACTGAATTCTGAGACTGATTATTTATTTATTTATTTAAACTTCATGTACAGTAGTAGTACATAGGCGGACTTAATGCTACAAGGCATTCTCTACCAGTCAACCTTTGGGTTAAAAAAGACAACACTGTGGTAGGTGTGCAGAATAAATAAATAACAGATATTTTAAATAGATTGTAATATAAATTAAATGACTTATATAATAATAAAATACGTATATATGCTGATATTATAAACTAATAAATACTATGATAAATATCAAATAATTATAAATAACAGAAATTAAAATATGACAATTATTATGACGAAGACTAAAATAACAAAAAACAAGTGCTCTAAGCGTTGCAATAAATAATTATGTACGGTCTCATCAACCGCACATTTACTTTGCAAACGCTGCAACCTACTTAAGATAACTAAAGATTTTACTATTTATTACAACGTTTTACGTAATACAAGGCAGGTCAGACAATAACTGTGCTACTAGACACTTGTCAAGGGTAAGAATCGCTACTAATTTTACTTTTTAATCTTTTTACTTTGATTATACATTTAACTTTAACTTGTGGTTCTTTCTGTATGCCTCCAACAACTAAACCAACCAACAAACTGATAATGTTAGGTGCCTAAAACCATTGGCCCCTACAAATTATGTTTATATTGTTATAACGGTGATCTCATAACTATTGTTATTATGTAATAAATGCCTTAAAAACAATTTTTATTTTAACTAATAGTATAGAGGAAGTGACAACTTTGCAGCGGTCGGTAAAAGAAGTAGAAAAATCGGTAATAGAATTTTGCCGCATTCTATGGGTCGGTAATAGAATCAACGATTCTTTTGGATTACACAATTATTTAGTAAATATTGTGTTATTGAATATTGAAATGAAGTTCGGAATTGTAAAGAATACTTCGTTGAGATTAATTATAATTTATAACATCTTTCCTAACATAACAGCTTATATCTATTTTTTTAAAGTGAATCCTAAGACAGCTAAAACTAGCGGTAATAGGAGCATTTACGTTACAAGGATATTACACAAAAGGAGAATCTGGGTATTCTGGCGAAGGCGAGCCAATTCAAAGTCAAACGGCTGGGCTTAGTATCGTGCTGCACTTCGGCTACTTCACACAACAAATCCCTTTTGTAACTAAATGTTGAGCTCATGACTTATGTGGATCATTTTAATTGAGACATGAATGATACCTTGCTGAGTGCTCATTACTGCCGCTGTCTCTGCCGATGCCGAGGACTTATTTGGCTTGTAAAAAAAATTTTTTTTTTTTTTACTAATCATAGAGTACATCCAAAGGATAGACTCTAATTTTATTACAATCTAGCCCATATACAGACTAATAAGTAATTTAATTTTATCCTAAACTAATAAATTGTCTTTACTAAGAATGTGTCCAATAGCACTTTTCTTATTGTCTCTATTAAGGCGAATACACTTTGTTCTTGTATTTATTAGGTAGCCATTTGCTACATAACACTATTCACAATCACTAAACACTAACTCGAACGGTTTTGTTCTTTTTAGTCTTCTCACTATGTGCGTGTGGTCGAGAAGCTGGATAGCCTCGATGTTCACGTGCTGATGAAGTCGCTTTTCGTGAGCTTCTGCATATTTTTTTATTACTTTGTCGATAAACTCAACTTTTAGATTTTGTAAAAAATAAAATGTTTTTATTCGGATTCGACGGATTTGACGGTTCCGTTTGGTCAACTACTAGATGGAGATAAATGGCTTCAAGTGTAACTTGCAGAATACATTTTGAAGGCTCTTCCATAACTAGGCATGTCAGGTTATTTGAGTTGAACATTAAGTGTATTTTGGAATACGGCTAAAATTTATTCAATATGCATTGAGCTCATACAGTCGCAAGTAACGCATTACTTGCGACACAACTAGGTTTAAAATGTGTTCAGGCCACCACATGCCAATGTCAGAACAGAGTCTGTGTATAAAAAGAAACACTCATCGAGCATTGATATCAGAACACAATTACACGTAACAAATAACCGCTTCAAAGTTCTACTTACGTAGTACAAAAATACAAATACAAATACAAAATCTTTATTTCTGTACCAAAACGTTTACATTAGTAGGTGATTGGAGCCTCTGGAGGTGAGTTTGTGGGTGTGTGTTTGTGTATTAGTATGTAGGTGTTTCCGTAAAAAAAAATATATATATATATATATATATATATTTACATCTTGAAGGACATGTTGCGTCCTACATGGCGTTATTTACCGATGATGCTGCGTCCAACTGACTTTGTGCGTCCGGAATACGGACGCAAGATTGACCGACCCTCATTTTTAGCCAAAGGGTCCCTTATGATCATTAGAATGCATGGGCAAAAAATTGGCATGGACGTAATTCCATCACTACAATGCCTTTTAGCGTATAATATAGTTCCGCCGTCGTCCGACCGAAATTTGGAGGACGCTAGTGTTCAGCGTATAATTTACCGCGTATACTTTGAGTTCAGTTCACCGATCTCATCGTGTCCATTGAATATCGTACTTAATTTGTAAAGTTTTTATCATGTTTTCGTGACAACAATCTTGCGTCTCTTAAATATCCTTAAACGGGCACTAGGTACGGTGTCTGAGGGGCCCATTCGGGGTTGACGAGTGACGCATGGCTTCAGCGCGCTCGCGTGCCGAGTTTGTAAAGAAATAGATTTGTGCCGGCCGGGATGCAAGCTTGTCACCAATGTGAATTATTTGCAAGTGCGTTAAAAGTGGTTATTTATTTGGTCTATTATTATAGTCTGTTAGTGATGACTATTATAATATACCAGCTGCTACCCGCGACGTTGTTTGCGTGAAGGCTCTACAGCACCAAAACTACCTAAGATGACACTGTCGCTATAGCATTATAAATAAACAACTTTTAAAATAGCATTACATCAGCTTTATAAAGTTCCCACTGCTGGGAAACAGACCTCCTTTCTAGGAGAGGGAACAGGCCAAAATCCACCACGCGGGCCCAATGATTTTTTGTTTCTAAGACATTCACAGTCACAGTTTCCTTACAATGTTTTCCGTCATCGTTTTAAGAGCAGTGGTTATGAAATAAATTATAAAAAGTAATGCGCCTGGCTGGGCGTGAAGCCCCGACCTACAACTTGTAAGTCGGGGCCTGTACCACTCCGCCACCACTGAGTTGGAGCCTTTACCACTCCTCCACCACATTACGGTGGCAGTTATGCTGCCAGTAGCCAAAATGTAAAGAGTGTCAGGGCTGGTGACGCGGGAGCAAGCGACGTACAGTTGCCCGCATGAGAAGCTACTCGTCCTGAATATGACACCCACTGCACTTAGTGTGACTTATTGATGGTCATCGCGAAGCTAACACTCACGGGGGACTGTAAGCGCTTGAACTGGAACGGGAAGTTATGAGGTACAAATACTGCCTCGCCGACGCCACAACCCGTAAGAATTTTTGCCTTAATGGTGTGTCTGTGCAGCAGATGACTTTTAAGACGGGTCTCGTTAAACAACATTGGAGGAGATAGGTTACGAGGATGCGTAATCGGGACTCCGACTTTCCAGCTTGATGGTATGCGCTGGAAGTCTACTTGCTGGTTAGGAGTTCAAAAATCCCACGTTGCTCCAAACCCATCTTGCTCGACGACAGGGTTTATCGAAGTATAAACCACTGCATTCCCCTCAATTTCCGAGAGAATGCATTCGTTAATTGCTGCAGCCTGATCATTTTTGGATGTCAAAATGGCCCGCTCACACAGCGAATTAGTTCTTCTAAGCTGGATAACACTCTATCTAATAAATCAATATTCTATTCTATCGAGAGACTCTGGAAGCACCTCCTGTCCACCTCTCTCGCAGGGGGATATGACTTGCAGTGGACTTTGTCAGAGCCCATGATCCGGAGCGAAGAAGAGTGGCATGCGGTCGCCTCCTTCTTCGAAACAGTAATGCTAGCGGCTAAAAGAGGGGGCCGACCGCAACAGCCGCCGTGTTTCCGGCCACCGTAAGCGCGGGCTTGCGACCGGCGAGCAATGGGTAGCTCGCAGTCCGCTCATCCGGTAACCGTTAGGACCGAGCCCAAGTCATCGACGGCGCGCACTGTTCCCTGCGCTTCAAGCAGTCGTCAGCAACTGTAGGAGCCCAGCAGGGTCGAAGCCTTCTAGGGCCAAGGGTTGATGCGAAAGCGGAACCCCTAAAGAAGCCTTGGAACTAAGGCAAGAAATCCTTCTTGGGTTTCGGTGGGTTGTTTAGCCAGTAGAAGTCTAACACTGTCTCCCGCTCCGCCTAATGGCGGGAATCGTCATTTGATGATTTTTCTCACCATAAAAAAAGGTAGAGTGCCTTCGCCAAGAGTTAGAAGGACATCAGAGTATTCTTGAGCACGTGCATTGCTGTCGACCCGAGCTCTCATACTAATGGTCAAATGCAGTGCATAAACTCGTTACGGGTATATGCGCTGCATTTGACCGAACACAACGAAGACTGTTTCAACGAAGCATTCACCTCGTCAGCCCTCGTTCCCCAAGTCAACACGGGAAGCGTTTGCCCGAAATCATCACTGAACAAACTGTGATACCACCCATAAAATGTTCGTCCCCGAAGATATCTTGCAGGGTTCTGTCCTCGGCCTCAACTTCCTTCCTATTGGACATCGTACGCTCATCCCATATGATCAGAGAGCAATCCTTAAGCACGTGTCCCTTATCGCTGTCACGTGACACACCACAAACAGGCGTTTTGGAGATCTCTAAATCGATGGGAATTTTAAACATGGCATGTGCTGTCTTGCCACCCAAAAGCAGTGTGGCAGTGATTCCCGACGACGTTACAGCAATAGCAATATCGCCTTGCCTCCCGACCTCTGCAAGTATGCCATGTTTTTCCTGTTCCACCAAGAGCAACCCAAGAAAACAGTTTTATCCTGGTTTTACACAACACTTTCAAGGACGGTGTTATATATTTGTTTTTGCTCGGAAGAGAACAAAGCGACAAGGTCATTTCGTATGGTGGTAATTTCGCCCGGATCTCAGCATTATACTCTCGATTCCCATAGTCTTGATGCGGTGATGATTGGGGAGCTGATAATCCATATTTGATCAGTGCATTGCCACCGATAGAAATGTCCACATCTTGAAGTGAACTGAGACAGGTGCTCAGCACACGATCATCAGTTACATCGACTTCGTCTCCAGTAGCACGCCTTAAAGCTCACAGAAAATCTTCAGACAGATGATGGCGATATTTTTTGCATGAACATAACTTTTTTGTAATATTTAACACCGCATTTGTTTTTAATTGTCTTTCTCAAGATTTTGAGGGTTTTCTGGAACTTGAACTTCAACTTTTAGGAAGAAAATGCACATTACCATCTATGAATTTTAAGAATAAGTAACTACTACCCTTGCCAGCTTGATCAAATTTAAATATTATTTTTTTTAAAGCCCTAACTGTCCCACTGCTGGGCAAAGGCCTCCCCCAAGTCCTTCCAAACCTTCTCCCGCGCAGTCTCGAACCAATCGTCTCGGTACGCGTCTAGATCATCTCGCCACCTCTTTCTAGGCCTACCTCAACAACGCCTTCTTCCCTCTGGTGCCCACTGTGTGGCGACTCTTGCCCAGCGGTCCTCGTGCATGCGACTAGTGTGACTTGCCCAATCCCATTTAAGCCTGGCAGCCTTTTTGCCGTACGTACGTCTATTATGCCCGTCCTGGAGCGCAGCGTATCATTACGTATTCGATCTGTTCTTCTTACGCCCAGAATATTACGCTCCATAGCTCTCTGGCAAACCTCAAGGCGGAACTTTTGTAGTTCGGTGAGTGACCAAGTCTGAGCACCGTAGGTTAGGATAGGCAGAATACACATGTCGATGAGTTTACGTAGTCAGGGAGATCGGTAGATCACCCTTCATTAGCGTCTTCATGGACCAGTAGCTTTTCCAGGCGTTCTGGATGCGTCGATCAATTTCCTTTTCCTGTCTGTTTTGGAAAGATACTAACTGGCCCAAGTAGATATACTCATCGACATAATGTATTTCCTGCGCATCTAACTTGACCCTACGTTTATTTCTGTTGGTCATCACTTTGGTTTTAGATCGGTTCATAGCGAGTCCCACCTTGAGGCTAGCTGTGTTCAGTTCCTGGAGCATAGTTTGCAGCTCCTGGACTGTGGGGGCAAAGAGGACAATGTCATCGGCAAATCGAAGATTTGATAACCGCTTTTCACGGACGTCAATGCCCTTGGTATTCCATGAGGCTGCCAGTGACTTAAACACCTCCTCCAATGTGCTCGTAAACAATTTGGGAGAGAGCGGGTCACCTTGCTTGACACCTTTCAATTTTGAAAGATGGTCCTGAGTTATTTAATTTAATGTTTGCGGAGCTATTGAAGTAAATGATTTTTAGTAAATCTACATATGGTTTTTCAAGGTTCTGGTTTTCAAGAGATTTAAAGATTTCACTGTGACGAACACTATCGAAGGCCTTCGCATAGTCGACGAAGGCCAGATATAATGGGATATGAAATTCAGTGCATTTTTCTATTATCTGATTAAGCGTTTGAAGGTGGTCAGTTGTGGAGAAGTTAGGGCGGAATCCGGCTTGTTCTGGTGGCTGATGTTTGTCCAGTTTTTCATCAAGTCGATTGTGTAAAACTTTGATGAAAGTTTTATAAATATGGGATGTTAAATTATTAATTTACAAAAATTGTTAACATGTAATTTGATTTGATTTTTTATGAAATCTCCTAAATGGCGCTGTTTAAAATTGTCTTTATACTACTAATATTTAACTAGTTTCTCTGTCCAGGTTACGTAGTTTTGAACAACGAATAATGGGAAACTTTATTATTTACCTACATAAGTTTTCGTATCAAGTTTCAAGTTAATTAACCCAAGGAATAAGATTATCCCATACAAACTTTAACATCCCCTAAATCTTGCACTGGGAGTAGGTACTACTGAAAAATTAAATATGCCAGCTTTGATAACTAATTTAGGGTAATGTTTGTAGTAAGTTTTGAGTCAATCGGCCCACAGGAAAAAAAATACATTGCATCCATTGCACCATTTAAATTCAATATTGCTTACTTCCCATAACTTATGGCGTGATAATATGTACCCTAAAGCCTTCCTTGGTTTACAAAGAACATGTTTGCTTTTCAATTCAATCTATCCAGTAGTTTTGGTATGAAGCTCTACCATACTCATATAAAAACAGATAAACAGACAAAAATTCTAAAAAGACATTTTTGTCATCAGTTACGTTTTTCTAACGAAGTAACGTTTTTTTTTTACTAGCTTCTGACGTTTTATGTAGGCCCATGTGAAATAAAAAATTTTGACTTTGACTTTAACAGAAGCCACTTAATTTTTCCATAAAATTCTCACTGTACAGTTTTTCTTTCGTTAGGTACAGTTTTGATGTAGAGCATTATACGGAATTGATTTAAACATAAAATTGGATGGAGGCGGGAATGTGCTTGCAGTGTTTTGAACGTATACGGAGATATTCAGTGTGCAAGAAAGATTTAAGAGTGAACGGACGGACTAATTCAATTATTCGGAACCAATATGAATTTAATAATAGATGGATGTAATTAAGTTATTATAATCATTATGATATATGCAGAGCATTATACGGAATTGATTTAAACATACATTCGGATGGAGGCGGGAATGTGCTTGCAGTGTTTAGTTGGTATACGCAGGTATTCAGTGTGCAAGAAAGACTTAAGAGTGAACGGACGCACAAATTCAGCTAGAAATATTTAATTTGAATATCACCATTTAACGTTTAAATGAAATTTGACGTCGACTACTGATATGATACTGATTAAAACATCTTACATACGCATTGAAAACATTGAAAATCTCACTACATTCAGTGGACGCCGCAGGGTGGTAGTTTGGAAAGACGCAAGAAGTCCATCGCGATTTAAATATATATATATATATATATATATATATATATATATATATATATATATATATATATATTGTTGATGTTTTAATTTATATTTTGTAAAAGTGCCTCAGTGTCTGCGTAATTTAACGTTTTTATCCAATCCGTAAGAATTTTTTTACAATCGTGTAATGGTTTATTATATACTAGCTTTTGCCCGCAGCTTCGCCCGCGTACATAAAATATAGCCTATGTCACTCAGGAGTAAAGCAGCTTTCTATTGTTGCTTAAATTTTTCCAATCGGACCAGTAGTTCCAGAGATTACCCCCTACAAACAAAAAAACAAAAAAACAAACTTTACCTCTTTATTATATTAGTGTAGATGAGAATTTTCCTATTTATTTTATTATAGAGTTGACATGATAGTTTATTGTACTGAATGGCAGCAAATTTAGTTTTTGTTTGTGGAACCTTAGCTACGAGATCATTCCGTCTTCTAGTTGCTATACTTGGATCATATGGGAGATTTCTATGTTTCTTTAGGATAGTATTAATTATATAAATCTTTCTAACAGAGAGCAGTCCACTGTCCTGATACAGCATTTCAGTTGGGTATCTAATTCTTTTAAAATACATTATTTTTATCACGGCACGTTGTCCTCGTTCTACATGTATAAAATGTGATTTTGCGGCACCACCCCATACAGTGATGCAGTAGGCTATTACTGATTGTGCTAGAGAGATATATATTTCGTTTAGTAAATTTCTGTGAAAGCCTGATTTCTTTTTTATATTTTTGGGCACATGTTCAACATGAGATTGCCATGACAATCTGTGGTCAATAATTACACCGAGATATTTTATTTTCAACACTTTACTGATAGTTGGGCAAGCGCAATTATTATTTTTAGTTTTATCACATGAATGCACTTTAATGTTGAACAGTGTATCTGGTTGTGAACTTGTGTAGATGGAGAAGCAAATATAGTTTGTTTTCATGGCATTTAGCGTGAGCAGGTTGTTGTCAAGCCAAGTCACAATTTGAGACATTCCTGTCTCAGTCTTAATTTTAACATCGGCCCAACTGTGTAACTATTTAGTAATCTGTGGTTCTACGAATATATGCTCCTTGAGTCTCGGTACAAGTCAGTAGCTTTAGTAGCTTCTTTTCAACAAGTTTACGTACAAACAGACCAAGAACATAAATATATTTCGTGATAGCTATGTGGAATTTATGGCCAAACGGCCATAAATTCTGTTACAAATAAAAAATCTTTATTTCACAAAAACAAACGTATAAAATGAGGTCGAATCTAAACCAGAAAATCAGAAATCAATGCATACTTCTACTCAAAATATAAAGGTGAATATTTAATATACGCCTTTAAGCGTTCGGACCATACGTCTATCAGTTTACGCACGGTGACCACTGCAACGTGGTCCACCACTGAACGCTAATTATTTTTAAAGAATTCATTATTATTGCGACGGCTTGATCAGTCCATGTCTTTCTCATACAGATCACAATTTGAGGACCAAGGGTGGAGGTCCAAGGGCGGAGGTCCAAGGGCGGAGGTCCGAGATAGCCAAAAGTCAATCATCAGCCTTAATAATAATTGCTAAATAATAATTTGATATATATTTTTTTTAATAAATTGTAATTGTATTATTTAATTTAATTTTGCGAATGACAATTGATATACTGATAACTTTTTTAATTGTATTATTTTATTTTAATTGTGGTGAATGAAAACTGACTGAAGTAGGTACTCATGACTGTAATATGGAATTGTATTATTTTATTTCTTTTTATTTTAATTTTTATTGAATGACATGATATTTTGAATTATTCATTAGTTTGGCTTTTTGCCTTAATTTTGTACGCCATTCGTTTTGGCAAGACATAGTGCACTAATTCTTTTGTAAACACCACCTATGAACCCACCTATGTTTTACAAAATAAATGTTTGATTTAATGAAGTTTCGAAACATACGTCTCAAGTAAGCCTGGGTAGTGCGTGCCTAGTGACGGGGTGCCGAGTTTTGCTGAAGAGATCCTAGTTGTAGTATGTTATTAGTAGTACAGAGACTTTAATAGGCTTTGCTATGCCTATAGGCACGCGAAGTAAGCCATTTTCACGAAACTGAACTTTGGTCATTCCCTGATAAGACACGGTTCCTATCAGGGAATGACCGCTAGTGCTGGTGACGCATGATGACCACTCAAGACTGCTGACCAGTTGAGAATGTTCTTTAAAGTCTGTGTGAAGTCGGGTTTGCAGCGATTCGTTTCCGTCACTAAATTTTGTAGTACAACATACTGACTTTTATGACATTATTTTAATTGAATATTAAAAATGCTACCAAGTAGTAAAGATGGTTACTTACTATAACTGACGATTATTGTTATTTTACAATTATGACATATTTCTCTTTTTTTTTGCAACTATTAAATTTAACATTTAAATTTGAAATTGACAATTGTATCGCTTTTTTTTTTTAAATTTGCAATATTAATGGGTAAAAGTACATTTTTGTAAATTTTTATTATTGTGAATGTGGGGACTATGTGGATTACTTTTCGTTTTTCCTTAATTTTAACTTATAATGTCTGGCAGTTATGAGTACTTTTTGCGGCCTACCCAAATGTCCTTTCTTTGGTATTGTTCGTCAAATCGTTGAGCTCCTTGGTGGTCCTGAGTTTAGCTACACGAGAACTGACAAATGCTTGCACTGACTGGACAGGTCCACTCAGAACTGTGTGGTTCTTTCTTCAAAAGACCATCTCAGACTCCAATCTGCATGGTTCTCATATGATTTGACCATTACATGTTTGTGTATGGACTTTAAAACAGACTTTGACCCCTGAGTTTGTTTCGGTGTTTCTTCTCAGGGTAGTCAGCTAGGAAACACCGGCCTCATCTAGTATAAAAAAAACGAAAAAAAAATAGACGTGTAAAAGAGTTTGTAAAAACCTATTTACAAAATAAAAAATCATTTATCATTTACTTCGAACTATTTGGCTATTATAACTATAAGAATATGTTACGGAATTTTAATTTCGTTGTGGTGAATGTGGCAAATAAACCATTTTGTAAATGAAAATGACGATTACCAGACAACCGGATGGCGAGCCAGCCATTGATCGCACTTACGGTGGCCGGAAATCGGGATCGGCATCCCGGCGGCGTCTGGGGCGTCAGCGCCGTTGCCTTATGTGGTCGGATGATGATGATGATCTAAAAATCTGTCCAGTAATAAAATGTATACAGCAACAAAGAAGTCGGTTACTCGGTTCGGATAAATTGGACAAAAAAAGTGTGATCGGTTCCCCAAAGATAATCATCGCTCTAAATAAATATTATCGTAAACGAACTTATATTAATTATGTCAAAGCAAATAGAATTCTGTCATGTTTTTTGTCATGTTAAAAATATGCCGTTGTAGATTCGGTCACGTAAACATTTTGCAAAACAATAGTAGGTGTGTTTATGCCTTAAAAATATTCGATTAAAGAAGATTATGTCAAGTGTGTAAATAAATTTCTGAGTATCGAGTTTGTGCCAAATAGAAGGAACCCAAAAACATACGGCAACAAAATATTGTTCGAGACTTCGCCAGGATCCTTCTAGTGAGCTGACAGGACATCAATTTAATTATATGATACCTACAGGCTGATGTAAAAAAAGCTTTTTGAGCTCATTACGGTTTATTGAGAAAAGCAATTACAAGCTATGAGTTTCACACATTAATTATTTGATAAGTGTTGGTTGCACAACCACAGCGCGTGCGCCACGCACTCGCCCCTCTCCGCCGGACGCACTCGCTCCTCACCATGGCGGCGGCGCCGGCTCCGAGGCTCTTAGCGATCCTTATTTACGCTACCAGTGAGTTCTTCATTTTGTTTGTTATCACGATCTCCTATAATAATAATATAATAATGCGAAAGACGTCCGCAGTTGGATATAGGCGTCACCAAGTGACGACACAACGACCACTCAATCATAATGATCGTGTAGTCGGTCATTTGGTATTCCATATTTTTATATCGTTATAAAGGAAGAAGCAAAATCTAACTTCTGCCAGCGGTTTTGCCTGTGACAGTATTGTCATACTCAGAAAAAGTGTACATTTTAAATTTGTAACTAAACTGATAGGTAACGATACTGAGAATCTACGTCACGAAACTGATGTCATAAGGTATAGTACACATGGATTGGGCGAATAAAACACGCGATTATATTTGGTTAATCAGTCTTATTTAGATTAATTAAAAAACTTCTGATAAACATCGGTAGTTAAATTAACAAATTAAATATTATTCTTTTAAAATTAAATACCCATTTAAAAATATCAAAACCAGTTTTCATTATTATTATTATTACAAGACTATAATGTTTCATAGTCGTATACAAGAGTATTAATCACAGTCTCCCATATTTTTTCCCAACCCTAATTTTTCGAATTAATGAACTAATTTTACTGAAACTTACGTGAGTAAGTTAAATAGACACATATAATCAAATTTAAAAAGTTAGTAAGAAACAATAGGAAGGCTAAATAAGAGCGACATAATTTAGAAGCTAAATTAGATTAGATTGACACCATTCGTAACTAATATTTATATGATATGGCGTTGTGTGATAGTTGTGGAACATTATTATTATATCTTTAAAAAAATAAAATGTCAATATAAAAAAAATCAAATATGAATAATTTGGAATACTTTTGTTTAAAAAATAGATAAATCTAGTGGCTAGTTGAAAGTAGGTATGTTTAAATTAAGATGTCGAATCAGTTAAAATAGAGGGAATAAACCAAACTGAATGCATGAAGTTGAATACAATTATTAAAAAATGTCAAAATTTGAGTCATTGTCACTATTATTTTTAAACAAAGATATGTCATGGTTAAGATCAATCGTACGCATGGACGAAAGTCGTGGTGACGCAAAATGAAAGTATCGTTGATTGTCTGGATGCAATCGGATATCTGACAAAATAGTTACTCTATTTTTAGGTTGCATTGTTATATCCGCTATACTGAGTAACTTTCTTCGTTAACATAAGGACTATCGTCACTCTCGACATAAACGACTTCTTTATCACTTTCAAGATCAGAAGAGTCGCAATCACACTTCACACAACACTTCTTAGTTTTCTTTGGTGGCTTATTCTCTTTTTCTTTTGAGACTTTTTTATATTTATCGGGCGTCAATTTTTGTTTCTGAAGAGTAGGTTTTCCTAGAGATACCAGTGTTTTATTAACTTTTCTGTTTTTTTTTTTATACCAGATGTACTAGGCTTAATTATTTTCTGAAATTTGTCCGATTTCTTTTCTTGTACTTTAACACTGTTTTTTCTGTCATTATCTTCTTTCCTTCTATCACAAATCTTTGGCGTTGCATTCTTATTTTTTCTTCAACATTAGCAATAGTCTCGGTATTTCTTTGAGGTTTCTTAAACAGGTTATGCATTTTAACGTCAAAACAAGAACATTTACCTCTATCATCGCCACAATAACAGCTCACATGTCGGTGTTTTGTTATTCCAGGCTCATTGGTGGTTACAATTTGATGGACAGCCATAGTTTATATCTGTATCTGACACATAATACAATGTAACGTTTGTCTCTTGTTTAAGCAGTTTAAACGCCTCAATGGCATTAGGAACATCTTTCCCGTATCCTACGTGCATATCTAATGTTCTCTTCAGTACTCCACCTATTCCGTCTGCTGCATTTTTACCGTGAGCAGCCTCAAAATAAGACCACGTAGCATGTTTAAACTCCAATTGTTTAGTAAATTTATAAAAAAGTGCGAAGTTTGTCTTTTGCCGGTATTGTGTTGTTGGACCATCAGAATGCATATGTAAAGTATCTATCTCAGGGTATTGATATTTTATTGAATTTAAAACAGGCAAAAGATGAGCCCTATGGTTAGAGGGCTATGCTCTGTATTTTTAGATATTGAACAGAAGCCTGCTGGATTTTCATTTTTAAGGTATGCTACACCGGTATACAAAGTCATTTGATCACGTGAAGATGAAAAATGCATCCTCTGTATCTCTACGTTATACTTACATAGGTAATTTTCAGAAAAATCGACTATAATAATAGCTTCAATTTCTTTAATATTGTCAACACATTGCCGAAATGGCAATGTTGCATCCTCGAGGGCAAAACACCAAAGGCATGGGGCAGAAGCGATGTGATGCTGTTCTTCAAGAAGGGTGACAAAATTCTCTTGAAAAACTACAGACCCATCTCGCTTCTGAGCCATATCTATAAGCTGTTCTCGAGAGTCATTACGAATCGTCTCGCTCGCAGGTTTGACGACTTCCAACCTCCCGAACAAGCCGGGTTCCGAAAAGGCTATAGTACCATAGACCACATTCATACGCTGCGGCAAGTTATACAGAAGACCGGAGAGTACAACTTGCCACTTTACATAGCGCTCGTGGACCATGAGAAAGCCTTTGATTCGATTGAGACCTGGGCAGTGCTGCAGTCTCTCCAAAGGTGCCAAATAGACTACAGGTACATCGAGGTGCTAAAGTACTTATACCAAAACGCCACCATGTCGGTCCAATTACAGAACCAGAGCTCTAATCCGATCCAACTACAGCGAGGCGTGAGACAAAGAGACGTTATCTCTCCGAAACTGTTCACAGCTGCGTTGGAGGATATTTTCAAGCTTCTGGACTGGAAAGGACGAGCCATCCACATCAATGGCGAGTACTTAACATACCTGCGATTTGCCGATGACATAGTTCTTATGGCTGAGACCTTGGGAGACCTGAACATGCTCGAAGATCTCGGTAATGCTTCCAAAAGAGTGGGGCTTAAGATCTGGTTAAAGACATTTATTTCTCAAAAACAGAATAACAAATTCACTTACATGAGAAACACTTGTTGACAAAGTAGGTTATTAAATATTCGTTCATAAGGAACGAGCGGCGGAACAGTAAATTAAAAGTAGTTACCTATAGGAATATTGTTGTTAGTTATTCTCTTAAACTATGTTAGTATCTTAGTATTAACTTATATAAATTTAAGTAAGTACACATAATATTTGCTTAACAAGTATTGCAAAGTGACATACAAATATCATCTAGTAGAAGGTAGTCCGAAATAGTTTTGTTCGTAGTTTGAGTACACAGTCCATATTACGTATTAAATTGCGATTTCTATCGTCTTTGCCATTGATAGCAATTGCTTATCACAATATCAGAAAGTTTTTGTAATTTTACATTATGTTGTTCGTTATTTTGATTGTTTTTGTACGGAGTTTTTTTTTATATTCATTTTTATATATATATATATTTTTATTGTTTTAATTAAAACTTATTTAATTATAAAGTTGTTTCATAATGATGATAAGTGTTCATTATGTAAAATTTTAGTTTTTTTTTAAACAGGGGAAATGATTGTATTTCTTTTATATCCTTAGGCAAACTGTTATACATATCAGCACCCTCGCGTCTAATATTTCTACTACCACATTTAGTCCGAGATCGGTATAAACAGATATCGTTAGCATTTCTTAATAACCGGGTTTGTATTTGAGCTTTTTTTGTGAAAATTATTTGGGAATGGGTGACTTTTGTAAGTATTTTTCTTACCATAATACAAGTTTGAAATTTATATATTTGAGCAAGTGTCATTAGTTTGGTTTTCTGATAAACTGTTTCAGTTGGCGTTAGGTAATTAAGATGAAAAAGCAATTTTATGATTTTATTTTGAACGATTTGTATATTTTTTAGATTGCTTTTAGTAGCAGAGCCCTATATTTCAATTAAATAGGTCAAATGGGATTTAATGAGAGAATTATAAATAATATATCTTACAGATTTAGGAAAGCACCGGACACTACCTCCTAGTAAGCCCATCAGTGAGGATAATTTTGATCGTAACTTTTCCAGGTGTGGTTTCCAAGTTAAGTGGTTGTCCAGTATGAGGCCGAGATATTTTTCGGAATCAACTTTTGTCAATGGCTCACTATTAACGTACAATGGTTGAAAATTGGGAACTCTCTTATTTTTGGCACTAAATATCATAAAATTAGTTTTAGCTACATTAATGGTTAGTAAATTATATTGAAACCAGTTAAATAAGGTATTTAGGTCTTGCTGAGCTTGGTTTACCATTGGCTGGATTTCTTTACCAAAATAAAAGAGACAAGTGTCATCGGCATATAGTGTTACATCTGCTGCTAAGTCTAGGTCTTTAATGTTATTTATATAGATTAAGAAAAGCAGGGGTCCGAGCAGGGAGCCTTGTGGAACACCATAGGTTATAAGTTCAGGAGTGCTTTTGACTTCGCCTATTTTAACTATCTGGTATCTGTTAGAGAGATATGACTCAATCATTTTATATGCCGTTTTTGTAATGCCAATATCAAGTAGCTTTTGAAGAAGTAGTTTGTGACTTATCGTGTCAAAAGCCTTTTTTAAATGTATGAAAATACCAAGAGCTATTTGTTTTTCATCTATTTTACATTTCAAATTAGTTATAAGGTCTACACAAGCAGATAATTTGTTTGATTTGGAACGAAACCCATGTTGCTTATGATAGAGTATGTTGTTACAAGTCAGGTGTTTGTCCAAACGATTGAAGATATTTTTTTCAAATATTTTTGATATAGCTGGCAATACCGAAATTGGGCGATAATTACCTGGATCACTTGTTATGCCGGATTTAAATACTGGGCTCATTTTAGCTAATTTGAGGGAGTCGGGAAAATAGCCATATTTAAGGCACTCGTTAATGGTAGCTGTTAGTTTCTCGAGTATCAACATTTTTATACATTTAATGGATTTGCAAGAGATACCGTCAAGGCCAGTTGCAGTATTAGTATCTAGGTTGTCAATTATTTTACCAACTTCATCTAACGAAGCGGGGGAAAATTCTGATAGTTCAGTACTGGTTAATTCAGTTTTATTGCTGAATAGTTTATTGTATGCCTCAAGATCATGATATTTTGAAGGAATTCTATTTGCTAAAACGGTACCTATAGTAGCGAAGAAAGAGTTGAAACATTTGCATATATCTGTAACTTCGGTAATGCAGTCAGTCTGAGTTTTAAGTTTAGATGGGACAGTGCTACATTTTGTTTTGTTGATGCTCAAGGAATTAATTAGTTGCCACATTTTGAGTGGTTTTTTCTCGCATGTCCTAAAAGCTTTATAGTAGTAACTACTTTTAGCATCTTGAATTACTTCTCGAACTTCCTTTTTTGCTTTCATTAATTCCACTTCTTTGAATTTTATCTGTGCTTCTCTGCTGCTAGTTGGAATTGCGTTGCGTTCATTTAATATTTGGTTTCTTTTCCTTATCAAATCAATTATGTTTTTGTTAATCCAGTCTGACTTTGGTGGGTTTTGTATTTTTGTTTTTAAAATCTGGCTTTGCTGTATTGCTTCTATTAGTTTATTCTCAAGTTGTTTATATATTGGCTCGCAATCATTTGGGAGAATTTGTTCAACAGATTTGTACAATTTATTATAGTCCATAGTAACGTATGTGGTCTTCTTCTTCTTCTCCGGTTTATATTTGTGTATTTCAAGGTACAGATGTTTATGATCAGACATTGCTGAATTTACAATGGCTAGATGAAATTTGTTGTTCTTGAGATTAGAGCTGACATGATCAAGAATGGTTTCAGTACTTGGTGTCTCTCTTGTGCAAAATGAAGAACTTATTTTATTCAGTATATTAAATCCATTTTCTCGTAGCACCATTTTATAATTAGTTGTTGCTTGGCTCTTTTTTAGTAGGTTATAGTTAAAAGAATGAATGAATTAAAAGATGAACATGGACAAGACAAAAATCATGTTAAATGCCCATGTTACATCCGCTCCAGTTAACGTTGGGAACATTACACTCGAAGTTGTTTACCACTATGTTTACCTGGGACAGACAATCCAGTTAGGTAAGTCCAACTTCGAGAAAGAGATCTCTCGTCGAATCCAACTCGGATGGGCAGCGTTTGGGAAGCTCCGGCATATATATGCCGGAGCGAATATTCGCGTCCGAAATACCTCAGTGTTTCAAGACAAAAGTCTTTGACCAGTGCGTGTTGCCAGTGATGACTTATGATAGTGAGACGTGGTTGCTTACTATGAGTCTCATAAGAAGGCTCAAGGTCACCCAGCGAGTAATGGAGAGAGCGATGCTTGGTATTTTTTATTCCTGCTTGATCGAATCAGGAATGATGAGATCCGTAGGAGAACAAAAACAACCGACATCGCTCGAAGGATTGCATCGCTGAAGTGGCAGTGGGCGGGACACATAGCGCGGAGAACCAATGGCCGTTGGGGTGGAAAGGTTCTCGAATGGCGACCGCGTACCAGGTGGACCGACGATCTGGTGAAGGTCGCGGGAAGCCGCTGGATGCGGACAGCACAGAACCGATCGTTGTGGAGATCCTTCGGGGAGGCCTATGCCCAGCAGTGGGCGTCGCTCGACTAACATGGTGGTGGGGATTGCCGAAATGATTTTTAATGGTGTATCATATTAGAATAATGTCTTTTGAACAATTTAGCCTCTTCTTGAAACTTTTGCACTATTTTTTTAAAATTATCAGTCACCACTTCTCTTGTAGGATTTTTAGTAAATGCCTCAATCTCTACACCTACTTCATTTTTCTATCTGTAAGGAACCGTTTTCACGCACCACTGTAGCCAAGACACAGTTTTTTCATTAAATGAATCCTTAACTTCAATCTTCTTATTCACACATAATTGGCAGTCTCCGTACATGCAATCTTTATGATTTAGATCACAAGAAATATCTCTCAGAAGTTCTTAAATTTTATTTGTTTTTAAAAGTCCAAGTTTGTAAAGCTTTGTTAATGTATAAGACATATTTGCATGGCGTATGCTGGCACACGTTTCTCTGTTATGCAGTTTTGGAGGTAAGAAGTAAAACGGACGGTGATAGTATATAAATTTAATATAGAGTCAGTTAAAAAACATATTTGCATTTTGTTTTTTTCTTTAGTTTTGCATTCTTTCTTGCCTGCTGTAGCACGACTTATATCATCTCGCATATAAAAATTGTGAATCTGTTGAATAAGTAGCTTCTTTTTTGTTGAAAAAGACATTTTAGTGCGAATTCTTCCTTTTATTCCGATAGCTAGTCCCATTTTTGTGGCCATACGATACTTCTTAGTTACAGAATTGTTAACTATCTTTTTAACAACTGCTTTTTCCTTATGTGTAGACTCTTTGTAAACTGAACTGATGGACTCGGATAGAAAATATATAAATATAAATTCAGTAGGTGTCGATGGCTGCTCTTCTACAGTTGTTTGTTGTCTTGTCTAGTTTTTGTTATAATAATAATCCTTTCTTGTTTTAGTCCGTAGATTTGCTTTCTCATGGTTTCCTGTTTTTTAACGACATATTTAATGCATCTTGGCAACGTTTTAATTCTTTTCGAAGTTTGATTGTCTTGAGTTTCCTCTTTGTACTAAGCTCGTTTGAAATTGTTAATCTATTGGTTGCAGTCAGGTCACTAATAGATTTATTTTTCTTCTTTTTATAGTAGCGATCAGAGTATTTCCTCTACTTCTGTCTTGTTTTTTCTTGTTGGCTTTGGTTCTGCTCCTTAATTTTTAATTAATTTAACTCTCTCTAAATGTTTTTTTCGCATTTCCTCATACTTAACTGGATTTTGCTTAAGACGCTCTCTGTATCTTTTTTTCCTTTCAGCATTTGATATAGGAGCCATGGTGTTTTACTGAAACTAATATAAGCGGTTTATAACTTGTCTGAGGTAACAAACACAATAAAAAAACTTTTTAAAGCTAGTTAAAAGGGTATGAAGTTGTATATACGCGAACTCCCCTCACTACAAAACCTTTAGCCGACGGACGGCAATAGTAATTTAAGTACTTTAGTCTTTGTGAACTAAGCTTAACAATTTCTCAGTTTTGTAACGTAACGCAAAATAACGAAATTGAGAATAAAATCTGAGAAATTATAACCTCTAAAAATATTTTAACGTAAACCACGTGTATACTATGCAAGCACTGAGCGTATTCGTTAAGATAATACAAAACATTAGAAAAGAACATAGTAAGTAAACAATAGTACATTGTTATACGAGGGATGAAAGTTAGTTATCTAGTCCCGAGAAATTTCTTGGCGACCGAGCGAGAGCGAGGTTGCTAATAATTCGAGGGACTAAATAACTCTTGAAATCGAGGTAAACACTGTGCTTTTCATTACGAATACGAGGAAAATAAAAATAATAAAAACCTGAGTCGTCGTCAAAGGTCTTGTAAACGTATGTTTTTAGGTAGGTATATTAAACGGTTTTCTCCTCTTAAGGATCTTGCGTTAAATTTATAACTGAAGCTGATGAACTTATCGTGTTAATACAACTTATAACAGAGATTTAGCGAAATGTAAACAAAGCTCTACACCTCGCCAAAAAAATCAAGAAAGACCAAATCGGCCACAGATTATAGATAGACTACCATTTACCCGCCATTTTTTTTTCTTTGGTCGGCTGGCTATTCAGTCAATATTTTTCATTTTATAATTGTTTTTTCTCAAATATAATATTAGTTTTAATGAAATAGTTGAAAGTAAATTAAAATAAAGTCATTAAAAAAAAAGTATTCTTAAATTATTCCTATTTTCATTTTTTTTTCAATTGTACTGGCAGTATAGAAATTCGGGTCACGGTTCAATAGAAATGTCAAAATAGAACTAGTTTTTTTTATATTTAGACAGCAGTCAGTTGAAAAGTAAAACTCCCTAGGGAGTAAAAGTACTTCTTCCAGCCCTCTCCGCAGGCAACTTTACACCTACTTTCAGAGTATGAGTAATGAAAAAATATAATAAACTTACCACAATAATAATCGTTTATCACCCTGAGGTATTTTTATTATAAATATTCACTTGGTAGATCTCGACTTCACGACTACCGAGAAAACATAATGTCTGCCGTGTCAGTGACATTACGTAAATTGTAGTGTTGCCAGAAAAGGAAAAAGGGTTTATACTAAAGTAAAGTATTTATTTAAATATTTGATTTCGTGTTATTAACCCTGAGTAACGAAACTTCATAATTTTGGGACAAAATTAGTTAAATGTAAATAAATTCTTCTTTAGATGATTGACGAATTTTACTGATCTTATTTAGTTACTTGATTCATCAAGAATAATATAGTGACAGTTTATGTTAAGTAAAGCAATGAATATTCGTAACAAATAAACTCTGATAATATGCAATCGTCCTTGGGACATGAAATTTATAACAATATTTTGATACTCAAAAAATTTACTCTTTTATTGCAAATTAAAGTTAAAATAGCAGAAAAATGTAATCTTTAATACACTAACATAAAAATTAGTGGAGAAAAAAGAAAATATTATCATAATTTGAATATTTACTGTAATATTAAGTAACGGGACAAGAAAAGACACCAAATGTACACATTTTCTGAGTATGACACAACTTCAGGGATAAAAAGTATCATAATTACACGCTACGTCGGACTGCGTCTACCCGTGCGCCCAACTCCATTCTAATTCTTCCAGTTTGAGCGTGAAAGAGTAACAAATAATTATGAAACACCTACATATGCATGGCAACATACAAGTTGTAGTTTAATCCCAGCCAGACGCACTGATTTGTGGAATTTATTTCATCATCACTGCTCTGAAAATGATGAAGGAAACATCGTGAGGGAATCGGCATGTTCCAGAAACAAAACTTCGATGACATGTGACATCCAGCAACCCGCACTGGGCCCGCGCGGTGGATTATGGCCCGTTCCCTCTCCTGCAGAAGAGACCTGTTTACCAGCAGTGGGTACATTAAAAAGGCTGATAATTATGATGATAATCATTTGACAGTCATCTCGTTTCGCAGACATTAATTTATAAGTAAGTACTAATTGAACACAATACAGGTTTAGCAATTTTTGTTACTTTGCAAATATTAATTATAAAAATGTGTGCGTGTTGTACAAAATGACGCATCACTATGAGGCTTCGACTCTGAACTCGCTTCACCCGTTCTTGGACTACTTCATTACTTTAATTAATTACGGGTTTACTTGTTGAGTGTTCATTAGACTTCTAGTGATAACAAATTGTAGAAATAAAATTGGTTTTGATAATTCTAGTACTAAGTATTGTAAATTTGTAAACGGACGATTTGATTATTTGAATAGGTGTCATATTGCCTTCTTATATGGGGCATCCTTATCCTGCGCGTGCAACGTTTATAATAACTTAATGATCACTTAGTCCATAATTAAAACACAACTGTCGGTTGTATGTGTGTATAGTCTCCGGGCCAGAGCTCCGACACTCAATGCCCGACGACAGTCCGCATCCAGTCCCTTGTGCGACTACCGCTTGTACTGCGACTCACCACAGTTCAAATGCACGCTTGTGCAACACATTGAAGTTTGACTTGACTCGAGTGCGCACGTCACCTAGTAACATATGTTAGGTTAGGTTAGTAGGCTAGCTAAGGCAGGAGCGAAGCAGAGCGGGACTTCGTCGATGGCTGGTAGAGTAGTGTCAAACTAGCGTAATACTGTAACAACGTGAGTAGGTTGATGTGAATGCACCGGTGCGAACTGCAGTAGTCACTCAAGGAGTAGTCACGCAGCTGGTTGTCGCACTGTTATACTGTCGATTACCGGAGTGTCGCACCATCGTTTGTCTTACCAGCTTGATGTCAAGTTTCGGTGTGCCGACATTAGCGCGCATTACAAATAAGGTGCAACAGCGTTAGTCGCACATCCATTTGTCGAGCTCACGCTTACTACAGTCCTTGTCATTGACGGAAGTCGTGAACATCTAACAAGTAAAGATATGCCGAGACTGAGGAACTTTCAGCGGTGCACTGTTAATTGTTAAATTTCTATTTTATTTTAAAAGCTCTAACATAGGAATGATCAAAAGATCTGAGAGGCTGGTTGTCTAACACTCATGTTTATCATTGACAGTGTTGTGGAGTCCTTGCGACTCATACTACAAATGGAACACGCACCGAAGAATTGGAAATAAGATCTGTATACTGGCGCGAGAGCTGGTCAAGGATGTGGAAATGAAGATCATGGCGGTGCAGGGCTTCCGCGACCAGTACTACAAGTCGCTGCAGTACCAGCTGGGCGACATCGTGTACGAGATGCGCCACCTCTTCAAGAAGATGGTGCACCTCTACCAGCAGACGCACCAGGAGGTCGCCTATGCGAAGAGCAGTTACCACAAGGTAGCAAGCACACCTATTACTATTTAATATTTATGTATAACTTGTGTTGTTAGCAATTTTTTGTACTGTGTTAATGTTATTGGACAGAGCATTCCAACGCTGGTCGAAATACAAAGAATGGCCATGGAAATTGAAACTCAAGTCGGTATGGTACAAGGGTGGATGTACAAAAGGGAAAAGAAGGACGAGCTCCAAGCGCGCATGCTGAACCCGCTGCGCAGCGGCGCGCAGCGCGGCGACGAGAGCGAGCCGCTGCGCGAGGCGGCCGCGCGCGCGCGCATGCTGCGGAGCGCGCGCCCGCGACCTCGCCCGCGCACCCGCGCGTCCCACGCGCGCGCGCCTGCGCCCCCGCGCAGGGAGAACAAGAAGTGGCAGTACGTCACTAACAACGACTTTCTAAAATTATTATAAAACTTTGAATTACGTACTAGTAGCGATTGCTTGTGACTTAATTCGGGACAACCTCGTGAAGCTGCACAAAAACCACTTATGAGCTACTTATGTGCCTACAATTTATTCTGGAAGTTGGTTAAATTACATTACATTGTAGGAAATGAGTAAAACAGTTACATTAAATAGTATATTGTTATCCTAGGCACCCCTAGGATAACAATATACAATTTAATAAGACAGTAAGTTATTTAGACCCGATAAATTGTTTGGCGACCGAGCAGAGCAAGGTCGCTAATAGTTCGAAGGACTAAATAACTCTTTAATTCCGAGAACACTGCGCTTTTCATTACGAATACGATGAAAATAAAAACCTAAGTCGTCATCAAAGGTGTTCGTATGTGTTTAGGTAGGTATATTTCTTTTGATTTAGGCGGTTTAAGGTCTCCTCTTGAGAATCTGGCGATAAGTCCACAACTGAAACTCATGAACTTATTGTGTATATATATTGTGTGTATATAAATTTCTTATGACAGAGATTTAGTAAATATAAACAAAACTGTACAACCCAAAAAAACAAAAAAGAACGGATCACCCACATATTATAGAGATATACTACGAATCGCCGTTTTCCCGCCTATTTTGTTTTTTTTTTCAGTGGTGAACCGAATATTCAGCCAATGTTTTTTATTTTATCAGTGTAAATATGGTTCAGCAGCCTAATTCTCGTAATCAAAACCGTAGCGATATCGTAGAGACTTTGACATTTTCGAGTTATGAGAATTCGAAAATGTCAAAGTCTCTACGATATCGCCATCAATCGAGTTTGAACGACACCATTTTGTTTGTGTTTATTACTATTATTTACATTGTTTTAACATACTAGTATCAACAAGAAACATGTAACCGAGATATTTGTAATAATTACCATAATTGAAAAGAGTGTCCATGGAGTTTCTTGCACATTCTTCTCCATAGAGCTATCAGCATATCTGCGCTTTGGAATGTGCAATTAGCATCATTTTTTTTAGGACAGACAGACTTGACGTTTCAAAAGTGCCTGTAAATGGTTTATTTGGAATAAAAAAAATGATTTTGACTTTGACTTTGACCAATTTTAAACTCGTTCGATCGAAAACTCGTTGAAGCGTATTTATTATCTATTTCAATCGTCTAACCGATCAAGCAACGATTGAATCGTTGCTTGCTCGGTTAGGACGTCAACGGCTAAACGCCAAATATTGTGGTTCAAATATCTTTAAACAGAAGTTAGTTGTACAAGGCGTATTATGTAAATCTTACTAAGTTATTGTAATTATATAAAAAAAAACCGGCCAAGTGCGAGTCGGGCTCGCGCACAAAGGGTTCCGTAGCAGCAAATATAATAAACTTATTATGTCAATTTATACACCTGGTGAATGGAGCCTAAACTCTCCCGATATTTTGCCTTGTACTTATAGGTTCAGCCATCGTTTTCAGTGTAAGCACAATAACTTAACCAAAATTACAGTTAAATCAACCTATCTCAAAAACTATAAGAGATACTTTGATCAAACCAAAAATCGTTGAAAGAGTTAATTAGCATGCATCACCTCTATTTTTTTTAGAATTTTATACCCCGTAGTTATAAAAATAGAGGGGGGGGGACATACTTTTTACGACTTTGAGAGCTGATATCTCAAAAACCGTTCACTTTAAGAAAAATGTTTTTTAGAAAACTTTATATCATTTTAAAAGACCTTTCCATTGATACCCCACACGGGTATGTACATCGAAAAAAAAATTTTCATCCCTCAGTTACATGTATGGGGGGCCCCACCCCCAATTCTTTTTTTTACTATTTAGTGTCATAATTTTGTAGCGGTTCATACAACACATATTCCCATCAAATTTCATCATTGTAGTACTTATAGTTTCCGAGTAAATCGGCTGTGACAGACGGACAGACGGACAGACGGACAGACGGACAGACGGACATGACGAAACTATAAGGGTTCCGTTTTTGCCATTTTGGCTACGGAACCCTAAAAATACGTGTGGCACTCGGGGACTGCCGCGGTAAAGCTAATGCATAGCATTCTGTATCAACTTATGCAATTATAATTATTTACTTTTTATTTTTATTTTACTCATACAATATTTCTTTTTCTTTGATATTAATTCAAGTTACACTTTTTGAGCGTGGTGACCGATAGGAAAACAAATTTTTCTTTTATTAAATAAATAAATAATAAATGCACTTTGTTCATTCATATTCAAAACACTTTATACACAAATTTTCCAAGTACAGCCGTTCACTGTTGTAGATAAATACTTATACACCTATATACTTTCTCACAAACAGCTGATTATGTATTCGTCCGATTTCGGAGCAGCAAGTCACTTTTTCAGGCATCTTGCGGACATTTCTCGTACTCATTTTAGCAGACATTGTTTTTTTGTGCGTTTTTCCCCTAATTTAGATGTCTTTTTTATAAGTGGCAATAATTAATATCTGGGAAAACATAGTTTAGTATAATGGCAACACACCTGTGCACGAATTTCTTTTGATGTGCCAAAAAGCTATGTTCCAAGTCGGTGGAAAGAATGAATGACAGACGTAAATCAAGTGTCAACCAAGTTCCGCTACTCCCTGACAGATGTCGATATTTCACTATACTGCTTTATCGACTTGTTTGAATTCAAATAAAAACAACGAACAGCTGTTGTGGGAATTTTCTTTATCACTTATCCTGGACGTGTTTTATCACCACACTCCATTATAATTATGATTATTTTGTAGGCTATTGTCTTAAAATTTGTATATTTACACTTAAAGCACTGAGTTTATTGAGTTTTTAGTCAATGTTTATATATTTGAGAATCAATGTTTATATGATAATCCGGTATTTTTAAACTATGATAACACTGTTACTGTTTGTTTATGAGTCTATCATCACTTTTATGAATTATACACTGTTTGAATACTGCTTTTTCTATTTTAAATAATTATTTAATTACGAGCACAATAACATTTAATGTTTACTTGTCAGCTGTCAATATGTCATCGTAAAGTCGTACAATACGTCTAATCGCACGACACACAGCGCCGTGTCGAAGACTGCTGAACTGACACGACGTTAGACGATGCACGGCCTTCAAGCCACACCTCCGTGCCCGTCGGAGTGGGGAGCGTGAGGTTTTTTCGTTACGGAATTTCTGGATTTAGTCCCCGCGCTTAAGGCCTGCGATAGAAGCTATGCAATAGCTTAAAAACTAGCTTTTGTCAGCGGCTTTGCCCGCATCCATAAAATATAGCCTATGTCATTTAGGAGTAAAGCAGCTTTCTATTGTTGCTAATTTTATTCCAATCTGACCATTAGTTCCAGAGATTACCTCCTACAAACAAAGAAACAAAAAAACAAACTTTACCTCTTTATTATATTAGTGTAGATTAGACACGACTTTGTCCACACGGCGCTGTCCGCACATCTGATAACCGTCCGGACCGAGCCCACCCTACCCATTGCTCACCGTCCGCAAGCCCGCGCTTACGGTGACCGGAAATTAGGGTCGGAGACAGGCTTTGCCTGACACGATCGGCCGCCTCTTTTGCTAGCATTATTGCATCGCAGAAGGAGTTGACCGCCTGCCACTCCTCCTCGCCTGTGCCAAGGCCCACTGCGACAGACAGTCAGGTGGGGAGGAGGACGATACAGACTTCACAAGACAGTAATCTGAAGTTCTAAGTCGTAAAGAAACTATTACGATACATCTGTCAGGATTGGTAGTCAGCAGGTCCAGACAATTTGCAGTTTGACTGTTCACATCAAGCACCCTTGTTGCTTGCGTTACCAACTGGGTGAGGCCCATCGACACTACAAATTTCATGCTTCTCTCCCGATGTCTCATCTCATCTCCCAGAGCGATAAACTGCGCATTTACGGGTGACGGTTGTCGACGTCAAACCTCATCGGCAGACATCTGATCATTGAGATTGGCGCACAGTCCTCGAACGTTTGAGAGGTGCATGTGACGGAGAGGACTTGCATCCGCTGGAGGTTTACCCTTACTTCTCGTTTTACCCTTTGAACATTTTTAAGGCGTGAATAGGGCTGGTGGAAGAAGCTTGTCGGAGCGCCTTGCTTCGGATCCCGCTACCCTCCACGATTCTCCAAAACAATAACAGCTGGCGCATCATACCCGGTATTGATCGCAACACAACTTCTCGGACCCAACTTCCACCGTAGGGCTTCACCAGACATCACCACGGAACACGACGGATCATTTAGCGACGGCTTGGTCTGGTGGGTGGTAACTTATTTATTTATTCATTGCAGTCATGTTATAAGTAGGTGTTACAGTAATATATTGTTTCAAACATGGGCCCTAGTAGGGCACAGCAACATTCATATTTTTACCGATTTCATAAAAAGGAGGAGGTACAATGTTCGGATGTTTGTATTTTTTTTTTTGTATGTTTGTTCATCGATTACTCCACCAATTATCGACGGATTTTCAAAATTTTTTTTTGGTCAAAAGTAGATATTTCTGAGGGAATCCCATTGTCACCAAGTTAAGATCTGATAATGGGATCCATGAGGAATCGCGGGAACTTCTTAAATATCATAGGCAAACATATGGTGATTTTGGTATTTTCATCTAGATCTTAAGCGTTTACACTCAAAAAGAAACATTTGATGGAGTGGAACTGATGAAGAAGACCAGAAATGGCCAATGGAACTTCATACTTACATAGATATCACAATAAAATTACAATACAAATAAATAAATGGTTGTGAATAGTTAGGTTGATGAAAATGGTATCATCGAAATGACCTGATGATGATAATGTTGATGGAGCCGGAAGATAGGCAACGGAACTCCGTAATTAATCAATGTATCCTAACCGTGTTTGGACTTATTAAAATTGTCATGAGATGCACTTTGGCTTTAGGGTACTATCGAACTGATCTGATGATGGAGCCGGAAGATGAAAGGGAGACACAGGAACTTCATAATAAAACGACGTATCCTACCGGGGTTTTCTGTTAATTGAAATTGTCATGAGAAATAGGCACTCTGGTTATAAGTGTATCGCAACCAAAAAGGGTGAAATAAAAAAACTTTTTACAAAAAAATATACCGACTTCGTACACTCGGTGACTTAGATAGCGTAGCAGGGCACACCAACGTTTTTAAATGTGTGAGTAAACGCTAGCGCGTGAAACATATGGACTTATCGTAGTGTGATACAAAGTAACTCGTTTCTACACTCACACTCTTGCAAAAAAAGTAGCCGTATAAGTTACACGACTATGAAAATACAGCAAAAATTGGCCACTATATTAATGGCACCGTGGCGCAATGCGTATGATACATAACTGACGAGTAAGAGGTCCCAAGTTCGATTCCAATTATCTGATATTTTCTTTTTGTTTTACTCATGTTTTTTTTTAATAGTAATGTTATGGTTTTTCTCGTAATAATTAAAATATTCGAAACATATTTTTGTAATTTTATACATATAAACTATGTATATTTACGAAATTAATTAACGAAATTTTTGTATGTAACTTGTAATATAAATAATTTTATAATAAATGTATATATTATTTACGTAATATAAATAGTTGACAATCCTTTTATTGTCAACTTTTTATTTTTATTTTCGCAAACATTCACTTATGAAATTATTATAGTTATTTAAATTAACATCAAACACTTACACTTATCTTTAGAAAGTAATTTTTATGAAATGGGTAGGTAATCAGCAATAATGTTCACAATAATCAAGTAGCTGTGGGTATCAATACAAACAGAAGTAAAACCGAGCGTGCCATCCCACAATAATTCACCTATTCAAATAATAATATGTCTCCAGCTCAACTCGCAAACAAAATAAAACTCGTTTACTACTCGATATACACACACACATATTTGTATATGAATGTGTTTGCTACGAATCAGATAAAAAAATTCGCTTCATTCATCAGATGGAAAATTAGCACTGATTATCAAGTGCTTGCCTGCCGGTAAAGGTGTACCGAGTTCGATCCTAGCCATGGACAAAACATTTTTTTCTACTTTATTGTAGTATAATCATAACGAACTTTAATAAAGCTAAAACTTAGAATATTTGCTTTAAAAACTAAGTGTATGAATATTATCATCTACCCACTTTATTAGCTATTTACTAAGAAATGAATCGGATAATAAGTTGACTTGGCATAAACGCTTTTGCCTATCACGATCGTGTGTTCTACAACTTACTCCGACACAAATCATTCATTTTTCTACACTTTTGAGGGCTGAGATAGTAGTATTATATAAACAAAATGTATCCATAAGTGAAATTTCGAGGAGACTAATGCTACCGGTAAGTAACAAATCCAAACTTAACATAATGCGAAATAATTTAACATTGTTAATATTTGTTAGGTTTTAACGTAATTTTGTGATTGTTTACAGAGGAAAACTGTGCAGTTTTGGGTGCATAGATATACAGCTGAAGGGACAATCGATGCCAAACGTCCGGGTCCAAAAGCAATTGCATATACGGATGCCAACCCACTGCATCGAAATATTTTTGCTACGTATAGCGCTGACGGCTTTGCTACAACAAGAAACACTGCGATTATGCACGACGTGTCTATGACAATTGTTCGACGCCACTTACGAGCAGCAAAAATTAAATGTAGCAAGCCTGCGAAAAAAATTTTACTGACGGCGTTGCATAAGGAAGAAAGGATGCGTTTTGCAAGAAAATGTATAGATTTTGATTGGTGAAATAACATAGTTATATTTAGTGATGAAAAGTGTTTTAAGTCTGATAAGGATGGGCGTAAAATATTATGGAGAAAAGATGGAGAACGTTACCATCAGAACTTAGATTATAAAACAAAATGCAGATAGACCGCGCGGAACACGAAAGTGAAGCCACGCTTGCAGACATGTGTGCGTGACAGCACTGTAAACATACGTTTCCTCGGTGTGCGTTACGGCTGCCAGGATAATAACAAAATTACCCATATTATTTCATTACCTATCTATTAGGTGTTAAAATTTTTTTTTTTTTTATTGATTATAGGTTCGCGCTTGACCACTATCTCACCTGATGGAAAGCGACGATGCAGTCGACGATGGAACGCGCTTACCTAGAAGTAACCTATTCACTCTTGACTTAAAGATACCCGGATTGTAGCTATCAGGAAACACCGACTCCGGCAAGGAATTCCACTCCTTGGCTGTACGCATAATGAATGTGTTCCCAAAACGTTTTGTACGTATATGTGGGATATCCACCATGTACCGGTGGCGCAATGCCGTACGTCTGGTGGTCCGATGATGGAACGGGCTAGGCGGAATTAAATTATGTAATTCCGACGCACACTCCCCGAAATGCAACCGGTAGAAAACCGACAGGCTAGCAACTCGGCGTCGACTCGACTCGAATTAACTGCAAGAAAGGTAAGTACTTACTTAGGATTATAAATAAAATGTATATGCAAAAAAAATAATATAAAAGTGCTTAAAAATTTTAAGCTATTGCATAGCTTCTATCGCAGGCCTTGAGCGCGGGGACTAAATCCAGAAATTCCGTAACGAAAAAACCTCACGCTCCCCACTCCGACGGGCACGGAGGTGTGGCTTGAAGGCCGCGCATCGTCTAACGTCGTGTCAGTTCGGCAGTCTTCGACACGGCGCTGTGTGTCGTGCGATTAGACGTATTGTACGACTTTACAGAACTCGCCCAAATCGAGACGAGCTGCTCCGAAATCGGACGAATACGATTTTTATTTAATAAAAGAAAAATTTGTTTTCCTATCGGTCACCACGCTCAAAAAGTGTAACTTGAATTAATATCAAAGAAAAAGAAATATTTTATGAATAAAATAAAAATAAAAAATATATAATTATAATTGCATAAGTTGATACAGAAGCTATGCAATAGCTTTACCGCGGCAGTCCCCGAGTGCCTCACGTATTTTTTTTTACGTGTTTGTTTTACGATAGTGGGTAAGAGGACGAAGTTCTTGCAGTTAATTTTTAACACATTGTATACTAATAAAATTCAATTGCTGAAATGTATGTACGCACATAACTTAAGAACGCTGCACCTATTTAAGTGAATGTTTGAATAGAGAAGTTAAGTGTTTAAGTGAATATTTAGATGATAAATATTCACTTAAACACTGGTGTTGTTTAAGTGAATATTTTCAGGACAAGGTTTGTATGAAAATGTTTGAAAAAAAATTCAAATAAAATGAAAATGGTGTTATTTATTCAATTGGTAATTTTTTTTAGGTGGGTAGATATCGAACCATTCCAGTTAGACCAATTGTAGGACTTTTGAGAGCTCCAACAAGTCGTAAAGACTGCCATTAGATGTTCGTATGGGAACCGGGATCGACGACTTAACGTGCTCTCCGGAGCACGACCAGACCAAAGTAAATACTCAAAATCATCATCATCATTTCAACCGATAGAAGTCCACGGCTGGACATAGGCCTCCCCCAAGTGTCGCCGAAATGACCTATTCCGTGCATCTGGCATCCATCGGATTCCTGCAACCTTCACCAGGTCATTGGTACACCTCGTAAGAGGCCTTCCAACGCTGTGTCTTCCAGTACGCGGTTGCTAATCCAGAACCTTTCGGCCCCAACGGCCATCTGTTATGAGAGCAGTGTACCCTGCCCACTGCCACTTAAGTTTGGCGATTCTTCGAGCTATGTCGCACTTTAGTTCTCTTGCGGATATCTTCATTTTTGATTCGATCACGCAAAGAAACTCCGAGCAAAGCCCTTTCCATTGACCTTTGGCCTTTCCTCGGATTCATGCATACAAATATTTGCATTGAGTGGGGATCGAACCCCCCCCTCCTGCGCAGCGGTCGCGTTCACTACCGCTATGCCACGGAGGCTGTCATAAATACTATGTTTCAATATTATTACATAATTATTATTAGAGACAAAAAATTCAATAGTTTTAGTAATTAAGGCACATACAAACAAACAAACATATGTCAAACATACCAACCAAAAGGCGAAACAAACAAAACACTTTTATCGAAATAAATATTTTTTAAATTGATAATCTTGTTTCCAATATAAATTTCCCAACTTAAGGGTAAATGTTTCAAAATAAACTAACAACACTGACTGATTTTGTTGAGGTTTTGTGTTCCAAGATTTCACTAAAAGTAATCACGTAAAATAATGTCTAAATAAACAAATAATTAATATTTTCATATGAAAAGATATTCCATCTTGTTTTTGGGAACAATTTTTGCAATGTTTGAACACGCAAGGCGGCATTATTCTCGAAAATATGAATATTGTCCTTGACCTTCAGTGACGTACTTACGATACGACGCTTCGTGCCGTACTGACGCGAGAGTGTATTCGTTTTTCTATTTGTATTTATTTTGTTGGCTTCACTTTCGTGTTCCGCGCGGTCTATCTGCATTTTGTTTTATAATCTAAGCATCAGAAAAACATTCTCCCATGCAGGTCTAGTGGTCGCATTACGTTAGGTTTGGGGCTGGATGTCATCGATGGGTCCCGGTGAGTTAGTGGAGGTAGGGGGTCGCAATACCAGTCAAGGTTACTTGGATATTTTGCAAAATATTATGTTGCCTACCGTACGCGTGGCATACCCGGACGAGCATATTTACTTCAGCCACGATAACTGCTAGGTGCACCGCGCACGAATGGTGCAAGACTGGTTAAGTGTCCAAGAAAACTTGATTGTTATTGAATGGCCCTCTAAAAGTGCCGATTTGAACCCCATAGAAAATCTATGGGGTCACATGGTGCTCAACTGGGATTCATCTGATGTGAGATCTAAACGTAATTTAGTGTCATCCATGTGGGAATCGTTTCGAGGCACTGACCTGTGTGAAAATTTGGTGGCTAGCATGAGAACGAGGTCACAAGAAGTAATCGACAATGGAGGTAAACCAATTAGATATTAATTTTGTTTTGAATTGAATCCAGTTATAAATATTTTTAAAAAGCAGTATTACTGTATGCTGTTCTTGTTGTTGTTGATTTTATGATGTTATTGTTGTTGAAATCAAGAGTTACGATACCTATCATAGTTCATTTTTTAAAACATGTTGATTGATATGTTATAAGTAAAAAAAAAAAGACTAAGAAGTAAGCTGTAGGTAATTATACTGTTGTTGTTATTATGTGACATGATGTTATTGTTATTGAGATCAAGAGTTGTGATATCTATCATAATTAATTCTTGATAACATGTTGATTTATGTCACTAATAAAAATCTTTTAAAAAAGTGACGTCTATCCTTGTCTGACTTAGAATATTTTCACTTTATATATTGTATTAAAGATAATCATGAACAGATTCGTTAATTGTGACCATTCCTTTTAATGTATGTAATTAATAAGTTGTAATAAACATAGTTGGATCGTTATCGCAGTTTTCTTTGACACAATATTTTAATTATTATGAGAGTAACTATAACATTACTATTAAAAAATAGGGGTAAATCAAAAAGAAAATAAAAACAAGCAAACTTTCTGTTACATCAGACGATTGGAATCGTACTTGGGACCCCTTACTTATCAGTAAAGTATCATACGCATTGCGCCACGGCGCCATTAATAATAGTGGCCAATTTTTGCTGTATTTTCATAGTCGTGTAACTTATACGGCTACTATTGCTTTTTTGCAAGAGTGTGAGAAAAAATTGCAAAAAAAACATTGAGAACTAGAAAATAACCTTCCTATATTAATAAACTTAAACTAACTTACGATTAACCTATACTAATATTTACCAATTTTTTGGAGTGTTTATTTTTTTTGTAAAAAATTTTTTATTTGTTTATTTTTAGTGACACATATTATTATTAATATTATAAAATAATAGCTTTTGTCAGCGGCTTCGCCCGCGTACATAAAATATAGCCTATGTCACTCAGTGGTAAAGTAGCTTTTTATTGTTGCTAAAATTTTTCCTATCGGACCAGTAGTTCCCGAGATTACCTCCAACAAACAAAGAAACAAAAAAACAAACTTTACTTCTTTATATTATACTAGCTTTTGTCAGCGGCTTCGCCCGCGTACATAAAATATAGCCTATGTCACTCAGGAGTAAAGCAGCTTTCTGTTGTTGCTAAAATTTTTCCAATCGGACCATTAGTTCCAGAGATTACCCCCTACAAACAAAAAAACAAACTAACAAAAAAACAAACTTTACCTCTTTATTATATTAGTGTAGATGTAGATTAGTGTAGAAGTGTAGATAGGTAGGCCTAGTAAATATGCTTCTCGTATGAGAAAACGGCGTCAAACTGAAAATGATAAAGGAAAACGCTTAAATGAAATTAGGGAAAGAAATGCTCAACGCATTTTAAATGAGAACTCTGACCCGCGCGAAAACAGACTGCTAAAGCAGAGAACCTAGGTATATGTCACGTAGGTTGACTAAGGAAAGTCAAGAAAGTTGTAATTGTCGGCTCAGTTTGATTCGTACTCGATTGGCTAATGAAAGTCAAGAAAATTATGAACATCATCGAATTTAATACACGCTCGACTAGTCAAAGAAACTGAAGAGGAACAATCAGAACAATTAGTGGCATAGGTATTTGTTTTAACTAAAGGCTGTTAAATGAAATGCCAGAAGCTGGAGTCGAAAGATAAAATATCGGTTTAGAAACAGCAAGAAACAGAAGAAATATGTTAAGTACCGAACACATTAGTGATTTGAGAATACTGTTGGCAATAAGTTTTTAATTTTATGGTGGCCAAAAATCATCCAATGACGAATCCTGCTCTTGAGTCTTAGACTCTTACTGACTAAACACCCCACGCCGTTCTTTTCTCACTGGGCCCAAGCCTTTCTTTTAGACTTACCGTTCGCAAACCCGCGCCTACATTGGTCGGAAATCGTGTTCGGAATCCTGGCGAGATCTGGGCCGTAAGCGCCGTTACTTTATGCGGTCAGTCTCCTCCTTTGCTAGCATTACTGCTTTGCATAAGGATGCGACCGCCCCCCACCTCTCTGCACTCCAGACCATAGCCTCCACCAAGACCCGGCGTGAGAGAACGCCGCCGCCAATCGACCCCACGAGGACACGGCGATGCTCCTCTCAAGCGGGGCACACTTCTACTGTGTGTTCCACTGTGTCCTCCAGGCGGTCCACACAGTTGCGACACCCGGGCGTTTCTTCCGCACGAATCCAATGCAGGTTCCTCCCGAACTTACACCTCAGTGAGGGGACTTACCGCCATGATTGTGGCGTTACCTTTCATCATCATCTTGATAATTTCGTCAAACAAAATCCAACGAATTCTCGCTACCTTCATGTCATGTGCCTTGCACTTATTGAAATTTTAATTATCAGTGATAGGTACATTTAGAAAGTGCATATCGTTACAATTCCAATAAGCCTAAACACGGCTGGATTACATTTTCTTATAATGGAGGTCCGGTGCCAGACTCTTGGCTTCATCATCAGATCTGATAGTAGAATGGTTCTTATTGAACGTAAATGCTTCACTTTTTATAGAAAATACCAAAAGAACTGTAAGTTTTCCTATAAAATTTGAAGAGATCTCACAATTTTGCCAAGATTCCATCTTCAGATCCCAACCTGGTGACAGTGGGACCATTTAGGAAGTATACGCTTTCCAATGAAAAAATATTTTTTCAAATCGGTTGGCAAGCGACGAAGTTATGCGCAAAAAACATAAAAAAAGAATAGAAACATCCGAATTGAGAACCTCTTCCTTTTTTAGAAGTCGGTTAAACAAGAATGTCTGTTTTTTTTTAAATTGTCCTTGGTACCTGGAAAGTGCATACCGTTACAACCAACAAGCCTAAACACGGCTAGATTACATTTTCTTATTATGGAGTTCCTTCGCCTGTCTTTTGGCTTCATCATCAGATCTGATGGTAAAATGGTTCTTATTGAACGTAAATGCTTCACTTGTTATAGAAAATACAAAAACTACTGTTCATTTTCATATAAAATTTGAAGAGTTCTCTCGATTTCGCCAAGATTCCATCATCAGATCCCAACTTGGTGACAATGGGACCATTTGGGAAGTATACTCCTTCCAACGAAAAAATATTTTTTCAAATCGGTTGGTAAACGACGAAGTTATGCGCACACATAAAAGAAAATAGAAACATCCGAATTGATAACCACCTTTTTTAGAAGCCGGTTATAAACACTTTTACGCATAATTTTTTTTTCGTCAGTTTAAACGAAGTGGAACTAAATGAAGCTGTGGTTTCTTAAAAGAAGTATTAAAAAAATAATATATATTATAATTATGAACAAAAATTTATGCCAGAACAAATGTGTTAATTAAGTATTAATTAGGATTTATTTGTATTAGATGTTTCCTTATAAATGCAACATTTCCTTATAAATGCAACAATAGCTAGAATAATCTTCAATGTTCCTAACTAACATTCTGTGAGAAAGAAGTTTCAGTGACGGTAACGCGCTAGGTGACGTATAGAAAGGAATGCAAATGATTATTACGTGAGTATAATGAACACTACAGTAGTAGAGGAAAATGAATCATCACCTGGTTCAAATTAACCTTAGTTTGGATATATATATGTTCTTCTTGTGTAATGTTGTACTTATTTATTTATTATATACTTTATCGTCTATTGCACCAAGAAACAAAACTTACACATAAAAGACAAACAATGGGCGTATTTATCGCATTTCGCGATCTCTTTCAGACAATCCAGAGTGGACCCTAATTGCCAGATCGTGATATGGGGCTGTCATTAGCGTGACACAAAGCACAATAATTGTTACAATATATTGTGATAGATATAAAGATACATCCCTACGACGCCTCTTTGTTATTGTAGCACAGAATAGCATTGATTGATCTGACACTTATCAGTATTGGTTAATGATAATAATATTTAATTGATTAAGCGTAAATTGTCACCATATTTTTTTTCACCCGATTGATATTTTAAAGTTAAAAAAAATGACGTTAAATTATACATACATATTATAAAGAAATCATGTGGCGACTGTACGATATTAATTTTCGGTCAAGATAAAATCGTACAATTTTATTTATTCTAAAAAGTTTTGCGAAACTAAAAACTTAAAAGAGGCCTTCACCCCTTCCCAAGTTCTCATCCCGATGTTCCGCTTCCGAAGTTTAAGTTTAGATTTAGTGATTGGGCGACTAAAGGAATCAGAATAAGTAGGGAAAGACTCTTCGAACTGTATGGCCTTAAACCTATCATTAGGACTGACACTTTTAATAAGTATGTTGCTATGTATTCAAAAATGTTTAAAAATACTTGTAAAGCAGCTAAGGCCTTATACATTAGCAACAAGGTTAAATCAGCTGATAACAAAATAAAAACCGTTTGGAAAATTATAAATAATGAAACCAATAGGAACAAAACACACAATAATGATTACACATTGGAGACTCATCACGGTCTTGTTAGTGATAACAAACTAGTTGCGCAAGAATTTGTAAATTTCTTTACCAGTATACCAATTAAAACTACTGAAGCCCTAAACTCATCGCCATCGCTTGCTTTTGATTTATTGCAAGAGAATGTTGCAGCCTGCCCAACAGAATTTAACTTTAAGCATATTAATCCCATCACAGTTATTAAAGCTTTTAAACAAATTAAAATTAAATTAACTGAAGATTTATGGGGTATGTCTATCAAAGTTTGTACCTCAATTATTGAGACAATAGCACCGTACTTAGCCTTAATATTCCATTTGTGTGTAGATCAAGGAATCTTTCCGGATCTAATGAAATTTAGTAAAGTGATACCACTTTTTAAATCCGGGGACAGTAAAGATACAAATAATTATAGACCAGTATCTGTGTTGCCAGTTTTCAGCAAGATATTTGAAAAGGTGATGTTGGATCAAATGCTGATTCATTTTAACTCCAATAATCTCTTGCACAATAAACAGTTTGGTTTCACCAAAGGACGTTGTACGACTGACGCTGGTGTCTCCTTACTGAAACACATTTTTGATGCGTGGGAGGAGGCGCAGGATGCTATTGGTATTTTTTGCGACCTGTCTAAAGCATTTGATTGTGTGGTTCATGAAACATTACTTTTGAAACTTGAGCATTACGGACTAGGTCAAAAATCGTTAAGCTTATTAAGATCTTATTTAAATGATAGACAGCAATTAGTTCAGATAAACGGTGTGAATTCTTCGGGGTTAAATGTAAAAATGGGGGTACCCCAAGGCTCAATTTTAGGTCCTTTTTTATTTTTAGTATATATTAATGATTTACCCCATTTATTGCAAAACAAACTTAATATGGTATTGTTTGCCGATGATACGTCTTTGATATTTAAGATAAATAGAAGGGCTACTAATTTTGACGACGTAAATAACGCCCTACTACAGGTCCATAATTGGTTCACTGCTAATAATCTAGTGTTAAATGGGAAAAAAACTAAATGCATAAGGTTTTCCTTACCAAATGTCAAGAGTAGTGTTTGTGACATAATATTAAACAATGAGAAACTAGAATTTGTAGATAAAACGGTTTTCTTAGGGATTACGCTTGACTTAAAACTGCAATGGGGTCCTCATTTAACATCTCTTGCAGGACGACTTAGCTCAGCTGCATATGCTGTTAGAAAAATCCGTCAATTAACGGATGTTGATACCGCTAGACTAGTCTATTTTAGTTATTTCCATAGTATTATGTCATACGGTATCTTACTATGGGGACGGGCTGCAGACATTGACTCAATTTTTATACTACAGAAAAGAGCAATTAGAGCCATTTATAATCTCCGGCGGTGCGATTCCCTAAGGGAGCTGTTTAAGAATATTAATATCATGACGGTGGCATGTCAATATATTTATGAAAACATCATGTATGTTAGAAAAAATCTTCATCTTTTTAGCAAAAGAGGCGATAGACATAATTATGTTACAAGAAATAGGGATCAGTTAGTTCAACCAGGCTTCAGACTGGCTAAAGTGGCCTCTTCTTTCATGGGGTACTGTTTAAAATGTTATAATAAAATACCTTCCCACATATTGGAACTTAATGAAACGAAATTTAAATCTTGCATTAAACGCACACTATGCAGGCAGGCATATTATAAGTTGGAGGATTACATTCAAGATAAAAATGCTTGGCTTAATGCTGGTCCAGCTCCACTACCCGTAGTTCGTACAAATGGATTGGCATTAAAATAACTTTTTTCTTGTGTTTTAAAGTTGGTCATTTATTTTATAATAGTATTGTATAATGTAAATTCATTTTTTTTTTCAAAGTTTGTAAATGTGAGTACCATGGAACAATTTATGGTTTTAGGTTACTATAGGACTTGTTTGATTTGACGTAAATGAGCTCGGCAGCTGAGAGTTTGTCATGCTCACTCAAATGTCTCACTGACGGTGGCGCGTGTATTGGATTATTCGGTTCCCTATAAAATGGTTGAGCTGAGTAGTGCTGATGTATGCGTCATGTCCGTGAACGGGCGATGTCAGTTGAGATTGGTCATCTCTTAGCTGTCAGTAGTTTATTTTAATATAATATCTATATTTAGAATTGTTTCTTTTTAGTTATTATTTACATTGTTCTCACATACTAGTATCGACAAGAAACATGTAACCGAATTATTTGTAATACTTACCATAATTGAAAAGAGTGTCCATGGAGTTTCTTGCACATTCTTCTCCATAGAGATCTACGCTTTGGAATGTGCAATTAGCATCATTATTTAGGACAGACAGACTTGACGTTTCAAAAGTGCCTGTAAATGGTTTATTTGGAATAAAAATGATTTGACTTTGACTTTGACTTTGACTTTGATGGGTACATTGAGCGAGAAGCGTTACTACGAAATTAACTAAACTCTGTAGAACGGAACGTAACGCAGTGTGACGACGCCACTAACCAGGCAGTTCGCAACACACACAGGTATCGCCAATATTCATCACCAGCTTGAAAGCATACACTAACGAGTTAAAGAATAAAATAGTATACTTAGTTCGTTGTCGAAATCCGTATCAACAAAACAATACTTTTTGACCAGTAAGAGAATATAAATGTACTGAGAAGCAGAGTTTTCGCGATTTCATTGTTGGTCCCATAGTAACCGCACAGTAACCGCCCGCTCGCCGCACCGCTCCGTTCGCCGCACCGCTCCGCACACCATTGGTTGTAATCCCAACAAAGTTCACTCTGGTTTGAACTTGTAGTAAAGTATTTAAAGCCGTGTTCATGATGCAGAATAATGCAGGGGGCGAGCGACGTGTGCGTCTGCGAGACGGCGGGGGTACGTGCGTGCGTGCGACGCGTGCGTGTGATGCGTGCGCAGCGGCGCGTCAGCACACACGCGACAATACCAAACAAATTAAAGTTTATAATAAGCAATTTGTTTGCAAGTACGCGACCAACATGGAAACAGATCGGAGGACGAACGAAGCGCATTTAATAGAAACTTGTACGTTGTACCGTATCGGAACAACAACTTTTTTCATTTGACGGGACTTCGGCCGCCGACTGCGAGTTGAACGCGACTCCGGGTCGTCTTACAGATGTGTGGCGCGAGCCTTAACTCAAATACCTACATTATTTTGACAAGCTTCTTCTTCAGAACTATGTATATCGTCTCACGGAGCTAAGTTTATTTAAGTACGAAATCTATTTAAAAGTGGCACAGAGAGGTGCGACTGTTTGGCTATGATGAAGCGACTGTCATTGTGACATAGATTTAAAAAAAAATCCATCTCTCACACGCACTCAATAATTGAGCCTTGCTTGTATGTTCGCGTGTCGGTCGCCGGCCGGCTGTGTCGCCGCGCTGCTGCTCAGAGCCGCGCGTCGTCGGGCGTCGTGTCGCACGCGGTGTAATCCGTTCGGTGACGTCTGTCGCAGCTTACGCCTAAATCTCTTCCCGCTGTCAGAGCAGGTAACATTTAGGAAAAACTGCTTCTAAGGGTTTATAAATACGTCGTGAAGTACGTAGACGGAGGCACAACAACTGACAGCCGAGGTTTATCCGAACCACGAGTCCGAGAGCCACGACACACCGATGTTTTTTGGGTTCCGTGCATAGGGTACCGTACGTTCTGTCTGTCTGTCAAAACCCTTTGTATCCGGAACGTATAGAGATATGGAGTTGAAATTTAAACCATATACTTAAGTCTGCAGACCCTGTAAGCTGTGAAAAAATCAATCTTCTAAGTTAATTGAAAAAAAAACAGGTAGTTACGGCCGTTTCTGTCACAAAAAAAACATACATTTCGACTCCCAAAGGAATCAAAATTCACTGGTGCCTAGAATCCTCAAATTTGGCACGAACGTTCCATCATAGAACCGCCAGACGTACGGTGGTCCACCCCCGACACGTGGTGGATATAGACAATATGGAATCTCACCCATACAACACATTCATTGTACTGTCGGTGTTCTAGAGTTACCTAATCTATCCCCTTTGAAAAGCTATTAAAGTGATGGGTAACTTTGGGTAGATATCCTAAGTACAGCTAAGGAATAGTACATTGTTATACGAGGGATGAAAGTTAGTGATTTAGTCCCGAGAAATTTCTTTTCACTAATAGTTCTAGGGACTAAATAACTCTTGAACCCGAGGGAAACACTGTGCTTTTCATTACGAATACGAGGAAAATAAAAATAATAAAAACCTGAGTCGTTGTCAAAGGTCTTCTTCGTATGTTTTTAGGTAGGTAGGTAAATTTCTTTTGATTTAGGGGGTAAACGGTTTCTGCGTTATCTTGTGTTAAATTTATAACTGAAGCTGATGAACTTATCGTGTTAATACAAATTCCTTTTAACAGAGATTTAGCAAAATGTAAACAAAACTCTACACCTCGAAAAAAAAATCAAGAAAGAGTAAATCGGCCACAGATTATACAGACTTTAACCGCCATTTGTTTTTCAGTTGCCGTCTGGCTATTCAGTCAATATTTTTCATTTTATCATTGTAAAAAATGGGTCAGGTCAATTTTTTTCTCAAATATAATATTAGTTTTAATGAAATAGTTGAACGTAAATTAAAATAAAGTCATTAAAAAAAATATTCTTAAATTATTTCTATCTCTATGTTATTTTAATTGTACTGGCAGTATAGAAATTCGGGTCACGGTTCAATAGAAATATCAAAATAGAACTTTTTTTTAATATTTAGACAGCTGTCAATTGAAAAGTGAAACTCCCCAGGGAGTAAAAGTAGTTTTTTCAGCCCTCTCCGCAGGCAACTTTACACCTACCTTCAGAGTATGAGTAATGAAATGGAATTTTCCTCTGCGAACATATCGTTGGGTGTGGTACACAAGAGAGATGACGGCAGCGAGCGCGTAGTCACGCCGCATCCGACGAATTTGAACCAACTAATGCTAACCTATGTTGTTATTGTTTTATTTGTAATTAGTAGTAAAGCGGACAAAGTCTCTGATTATATTATGTATTAGTTTATATCTATTTATGACCTGTACAGATCTCATTAATGGAAAAAATAATTGTACATTATGATACAATGTGTGTGGTGGTTACGGAACGTCGAGGCCGTGTTAAGGGGAGCCAAGAACGGTAATCGTTCTTCACTCACGTGTACCATGTGGCGTTTCTCATTAAACTTGTGAAAAAAATAATGTAACCTCAGACACCCCGAACGATTTTTAATTCAATTCATCGGATTATCAGTTAAAAAATCATAAAAAAAAATTAGGGTTTTATGTGCTGTTTTAGTTTTACTGGCACTTCTGATAATTTCTATAATAATAACTATTATCATCCCGCGTAAAACAATTAAAAGAAAATGTAAACTGGACACTCTAGGTCGTTGACCTATGTTAGCAGATTTGCGCACGTGATAGGTTGGCTTATCATTACATAGTATACTAGCTTTTGTCAGCAACTTCGCCCGCGTACATAAAATATAGTCTATGTCACTCAGGAGTAAAGCAACTTTCTATTGTTGCTAAATTTTTTCCAATCGGACCAGTAGTTCCAGAGATTACCTCCTACAAAGAAACAAAATTTACCTCTTTATTATATTAGTCAAGTCATTAGTCATTACGTAGTATAAACCAAAGTTGCTTAGATCCTATGTATATTTAAATCTTTAAAAGTTCGCAACGGATTTTGATGCGTTTTTTTTTTGATAGATAGAGTGATTCAAGAGGAAGGTTTATAGCTATAATATTAATATATATTTTTTAAATTATATGTCATTTTTAATATGTATTAGTTTATTAAGAATTTTTTAAAATGGTAATGTTATGTATTGTATCTGCATAACTAACATATTAAGGCCCATGCCTTAGTTGCCTGACAATAAATAAATAAATAATAATAATGATATATCACCTTTGCACCCGTGCGAAGCTGGGGCGGGTCGCTAGTTGATAAATATACAGGACATTTATAATGTAAGTAGATTTTTGTAAAAATGTGACCTATATTAAAAAGTGGTTTGTTGGTTCTACTCGTTGTTCTCAGCAAACTATTTTCAGACTAGCGCACTTGACGTGACACGTTGTATAGGTAAGTGTAGTGCAATAACAGTCTGAGCAAATGTATTGAAAATGTAATATTATTATCCATGTGACCATAATTATATATGTTATTAGGTACATCTCAGAACCCCGTGCACGTGTCACTCTCACAGACTTCGCTTAGCGGCTTGGGCCCTCTAAGCGAAGTCGCTGAAGCCTAAAAACTATCCTAACCAGTGGATGGAGCTTTCATCCACCCCTTAGCAGTGCAAATAAAGAACTTTATAAAAACAGCTCGACTGCGCGCCTACAATATTGAGTTATTCTCGGTGAAGTTAAAATTGGAGGGAGACGAGAGGGCCAACACTCTTGCGAAGAACGTGGATCTTAAGAGCAAAAACCGGGCCGACCATGACCAGAGTCCGATCTCGGTCATCTAGTGACAGATCCGTCCGGACACACTTGACGAATGGAGTTGTCGCGATTGGGATGCTCATAGTGCGGAACTGACGAAACTTTCCTTCCCGGATGGCAATAAGGTAAAACAAGTTTTCAATGAAAATATTTTTTCATAACAAGTTTTTATAGCTCGGTATATAGGTCCTCGGTATACCTTTATGATTAATACTCATCAATTCCTTTCCAAAAATTAGAAACACGTTAGGGTTATCTAATTGTATTACAGAGTTCCTAAGGCCACCTTCCAACTCCACCATCAGACCCTGACTATCATATAGGATCAAAGTACTCGTCAATACTAATCAAATGAGCCCAAACACGATAAGGTTGAGTGGTTTTATTGCTGAGCTCCTATGACTATCTTCCAGCTCCATAGTCAGATCAGCTCCATGTCATCATAATATTGCATTGTCATGCGATTTACACCTGTGTGCAAAATTGCAGCTCAATCAGGTAAAGAAATCTGCTTCAAAATTGAGTTGCAAGATTTGAGCCGAACGTACACATTAGTTACATTGCAAGCTAATAACAAGTTTTCAATAAAAATATTTTTTCAAAACAAGCTTTTATAGCTTGGCCATCTTTATTATTAATAAAAACTACAAACACGTCAAAGTTTTTTTGCCATCAGACCCTGACTTATCATCATCATCATCTCAGCGCCAGTCCCGGTTGCACACCTTGGCTTTCACCTCGGTGCCCGGGGTCCGCTTTCCCACAAAGTCGCCTCCACTTCACTCAGTCTTTAGCGTCCTTTGCTTTAAGCCCATTAGCACGCATATCGTCCCTTACGACGTCGATCCAACGCCTCTTAGGCCTTCCTCGTTTTCCGGGTCCCGGCGGAGGCGGCATAGCGAGGCATCTGTTACCCACGTAGTCTGCCGGTTTTCGTAAAACGTGGCCATACCAGCGTAAGCGACCCTCCTGCAGTTTATCTGCTATGTCACGGACCTGAAGGCTGCCCCGGATGCCGGAGTTTCTAATGCGGTCTTTCCGCGACACTCCCGACATCCAGCGCAGCATATTCATTTCCGTGACACGCAGGCTTTGCTTATGCCGCTCAAGTACAGCCTCGCTTCACTGCCATACAAAAGGACAGGCCTAATGATGGTCTTATAGACCTTTCCTTTGAGCCTAACCGGCATTTTGGGGTCACAGATAACCCCCGCTACCTCACGCCATTTCGCCCAGGCCGCCGAGATACGTGACTCGACGTCGCAATCGACGTCCCCGGACTCGTGGAGCATCAGACCCTGACTACCCATATATTATGGGCTCAAAATAGTCGTCAATACAGATCCAATGAACCCAAACACAATAAGGTTGAGTTGTTTTATTACTGAGCTCCTATGGCTACCTCTCAGCTTCATCATCAGATCAGCTCCATGTTAATATAATATTGCGTTGTCATATGATTTACACCTGCATGCAAAATTGCAGCTTAATCGGGTGAAGAAATCTGCTTCAAAATTGAGTTGCAAGATTTGAGCCGAAGATGCATAGTTACATTGCAAGCTAATATAAAGCTTGTACCTGATTAGACTCGATTTTATTGCAAAAGTTTTGACTGGGCTCGGCGAGTTCTCTCAGTACTTACACCGTGTGTGCAGGGAGAGTCCCAAGTGCATCTGCGATGAAGAAAATATAGAGCAATTAATAGTTGAGTGGCCAGTCAGTATTATACACAGGCTACTGCTAGAAGAAGAAATGTAAACCGTGCTGGAAAAGTCATGAGAAAACGTTGTTGAATACTTCAAAACAATAGCAACAAGACCACTAAGTATATAGATAGTGAATGTAAGGTGATAGATACACGCCCAGAGAGGGCTGCTTGCACGAAGCTACTGCTTTGAACGTATTTGTTGATCAGAAATTGTTCGTGTTAAAGAAATTATAACCTCGTGTAGTTTTAAAAATAAAGATGGAAAATAGAAATATAGGCTAAATGGTCAATTCCGACCTCGAGTAAGAAAGATGACGGATAAAAGAAAGATCAAGTATTAAGAACAAAAGTACGACAAGCATACGAGGGAGGACTGGAATTAATGTTAGTAGTAATTAATTATCGGGCATACCTAGCAATAAACCCGATTACGTCTGGGGAGAACTGTGTTAAAAGAAAACCCTCACCAGAGACCTCAACAATAAATAAGTGAAACAAAAAATTCTTCAAAGTCGATGTTGACTTTTGTAAAAAAGTTTGTATTATTTCCATCTTCTAGGAAATAAGTTAAATGTTAAAAGTATGTTCATGACCCACCCATGTGAGACCCTCTCTCGCTCATACACTTTGCTCATTTATGTAAATTACAGTAAGTAGTATCATTTGGCGGGTGTTTTTATACGCGCCGAGCGCCATTAGCGACCGCGACCAAGAAACTTGTCTCATTACCTACCGAGCGCGCGCAGCCGCGCGGCCGCGCGCCGCACTCGGCGGCGGCTCGCGCAACACGCGCCGAGACTTGTTGCGGCTTGTGGCGGCGTCTCGCGTGCGGCGCGCCTTCTGGAACCTTCATTAGCATACACATCATAATGCATTTGCACGAAATGAACTCGGTATAAAAGATTTGATTTGATTTGGTAAGTCGGTAATATGCGATAGCAATAAGGGCAGTACAGATACATATCGTACTATCGCACGCTATTTCAAGACACAACAGCAAAAATGACGCTATCGTGATCGTGACTTGGTCTGCTAGATCGATTATTGCAAACCAAAAAATGGATGTTAATAGTACTTAACATAATTTCTTTGGTTTGTTTACAAACATGTAATATCAAGTACCATACGTACTGACAAGCATTTATCAGACTAGAGAGTATTTTTGTACCAAAATAGATGTAACAAGTAGTGCACGGCGAGCCTAGTCACAGAGAGACAAGAGCGTGCGAGCAGGCCGGCGGGCAGCAGCCCCGCGCCGCGTGCTCGGCGTCCGGCGCGACGCGCTCGGCGTCCAGTTAATGTGCTCGGGGAATGGATGTGTTAATGGCTCTGTTATTGACAAGCTACGAATGGCCCCGCTCCATCAGCAGGCGCCGCTGACAGCCGACCCGCCGGGCTCGACAACTAATTACTTTAATTATAATTTTCCTGACCGCTTAAACTTGGTCGAACGGCCGCCTCGAGGTACGAAGTATTATTATATCAAAATTAAGGTACCTAAATAAATAGCCTTTCAAGTCCTCAAGAAAATGTCGCGACTATTGACTTACAGCTAATCCGGATCTGTTTAATGATCAGTGTAAATGTTGACCAACTCGAGCTTCAGCCGAGGCGACTGACGGTACAAATATCTGTTCAAGGAAGGTAGATATTATTATAGGTAATATGATTGTGGGCAGGCTCGAGCGCCGCACTATCCGACCAACCGGTACTTTCCATCTCAAAAACTCTGTTGTTTTGTGATTTTTCTCTTTGAATTTTTTTTCGTGTTATTATGAATACATAGGCAATAAAAGAAATCAAACACCATAGTTTTAAAAATTGTAAATTTTTCGTAAAAAAATGACAAAGATAAAGTTTCATAAAATTTCAAACAAAAAAGCAAAATAGCAAAGTTTTAGTAAAATAGCAATAAAAGTTACACTTTTAGTTAAAATAAGTTTAAAACTAAATTATTATTATTAAAACAAACATTCACGAGATAAAAAAAATAGCGCTTATCCTATTCATCGGTTTCTATTTCCAACAATTCTTTAGCTTCGTCAAACAATTCTTTAGATATTAGAAAACTTGGTTTAATTGCCATTTTTTGATTAAACATTTACTGACGTAATAATAATATCAGATTTTTTCTCATACTTGAACTAAAATATAGGACTTTCCTTCACGTCAAATTTCAGGATTCTAGATCAACGAGAAGTACTCTACTAATTCCCTTGTGAGTGTCAAAATATATTTTTTTGTTATGTAAACTGCAATATAGTTTTCTGTTAACTTAGAAGTTTGATTTTTTTACAGCTTTAAGGGACTGCAGACTTGGCTATATAATTTTAATATCAACTCGAGACCTCCACGCGTAGGCGAGTCGACAGGCGGACAACACATTGTTCTCATAAGGGTTCAGTTTTTTTCCTTTTCCGTACCTCATGGAATCCATAAAAGTGTGATTTCAGTGTTACCACAAATCAAAAATAGTAATAATTAAGATACTGTTTTTGATAACAAATAAAAACCTTTTTAAAACATTCTATTTTATTTTTAAAAAGTGTGCTTTTACCAGAAATTCAAATTACATATCTATGAGTTGAATTTAACATACCTCTAATATTTGGCTACCGATGGTACAGCACTATTCGACCTTATTCGTATCAACAGGCTACGTAGCTCCGCTACGAGAACTCGTAGCCGCGCTACGATGCTACGGTGCTACGGTGCTACACAAGCGTCAATCATGAATGTGTGAGACGTCTCGCCACATTAGGTCGTGAGTGGCCAGCGCTCGACAATTAATTGGAGCTCTCTCGAGCAGCCCCCGGCCACTTGCTGTGTGTGAGACACAACACGAGCTGCGCGTCCCACTGGCGGAGCACTCCTCTGTATTGTGAACTTACACATGTCAAGCTTCTTGAACATTTACTTATATTTAGGCGAAAGATTGCTTGTGTAAGCCGGATTACCGCATTCTAATATAAAATAAAACGGCAGAAATCGTAAAGACTTTCGTGATTCGCATGACGAACAGTTTCGCTTGCCTGGTTGTGTATACTCGTACATATGTTGCAGCCATATGATATAACACGCTGTATTACAAAAAGGCTGACACAGCACAGCGGTTACAAAAACAAAGTAAAAAGCAAAGCAAAAATACAGAGTGCGCAGAGCGAGCCTGCACCGAAACGGTGACCGAGGTAACATTAGCTGGGCGTCAGACCACCAGCGCTGAGCGTCAGACACACATAAGGTGAACACACACCTACTTGTGAATCCACACATTTCATTGGTCGTATGAGGTCAAATTTATGCAAAGCTAATCGTTGTTTAGTGACAAATTAGCGCGCCGTGCCGGGCCCCGCGCCGGGCCCCGCGCCGGGTCGGGAGCCAGCGCTCGTTAAATTGCTTTAATATTCTGTTTACAAGCCCGGTTTGGCCCGACTCGGCCCGGCCCGTTTGTTCTAACAGCTCGTCGCGCACGTGTCGTGTGTCGCGGCTGTTGCCTGCTCTGTGAACCCGTTGCACTTGACTGTTTGTGAAGCGAGCTCGCACACTTCACACTTAGCGCCCAGCAGACTGTTGCCAGTGCCACGTGTGAGTGTTGATCAGCGGGCGCCGGGCGCGTCCTCCGCGCGGCTTCGTCGAGTACACTGTACGTCGAGGAGACTGAACGTGACCGTATTTAATTATCTCACATCGCGTGGGGCCGTGAAGCTTCCAAGCGACACTGGAGAGCTGCGACAGTGCGATCTACGGTATATTTTTTTTGTGGGAAATATCATCAAATGACAAATACCGCCCTTGGGCGGAGCAGGAAATTATTGTCAGATTTTTTTTCGAACAACTTGTTATTTTTATTTTATTTTTATTAAAACTTAATGCACATAACACTATACAAAGGCGGACCTAATGCCTCAGGCAATTGTCCGCTGCTCTTCAGCTTCCACTCTCCGTCTTTTTTGGTGTACAATAAAGTATTATTCTATTCTATAACACGTTGTTTAATGTTTATTTACATTATGTATATTTTGCTTAATTTTTTATGAACGCTACCATGAATCTAAGAATCTTTTACAAACTTGTTGCCTCCGTCTCTAGAACATGTCATTTTATATTTTAAGTCTCCGTTCAGACGAAATAGTAAATTTTAATACTTGCAATATGTTGCCGGCAAAGTATATTTAGACATCGTATAGAATGCAGAGGGGACTAAGCAAAGAATAAAAACCTTGTCGTAAAGAATAAAATTAAAGACAAATTTTGTTAAAATGTTTAATGCGTATACTCAATGAGAGAGTCCAAGAGCAAGACAATCGAGCTCACGGACTGGAAGGTACCCTGACACGGACAGATTAGATTAAAACGAATTCCAGCAGAAACCTCAGGACCTCAGGTCGTTGTGAATTTAATATTAAAGCTAATACATCTTTAACAAATTACTTGCGCGCTCTGAAATAGTAACTTTATTGCCCGTAAGCTGCTCATAAACCACATACGGTATCTTGAATATACATTGTATATGTTTTAGTCAATCCTCGGTGCTCCGGCACTCCTAGGTTTGACTGGTCAATCCTCAGGTCTGACCTGAAGACCTAACCTAACCTAGGACAAAGCAGTCATTCCGCGAAGACAATGCATATCGACCTTTGACTATGACATATATGTATACAAAACTTTATTCTCTTTGTGTTAGGTTTCTATAATGTAGGTTACTATAGTGTCTAGCTGCTAAAAATGCCTATTCAAAGCAAGCAAAAATTATCTATAAACTTTGCATTATATGAGTTGCAACACATCGCGGCGCAGGCTCTGTATGTAACGTGGCACTCATTCGAGTTTAAGTGAGTGGTTGGCGGCGACGGCCGTCCTGCCGACACTGTTACTCGACGCTGGACGCTCGACACTCGGCACTCGGCGCTCGACACTCGGCACTTAGCCTTCCCGCACACAGTTACTGCTAGTTACCGTTAACTAGCCAGACTGGATTGCACTCTAATGTTTATTGAGTGCGACACGGCCGGCCCCGGCGACTCGCCAGTCGGCAAGCTATTTAAGTTGACTCAAGTTAATAATAAAACAGAGAGCTCTGCCGCATTAACTTTTAATTGGAATCTCTCATTACACAGATAAGGCCGCGCGGCAGTGCGCAGCGCCCGCGCCACGCCGCTCGCCACACTCGACCGCTCGGAGCGCTCGGAGCTCTCGGAGCGGCGCGAGCTATTCTTCCATTGTGCTCGCGCTAACTAGCTCTAATCGCCTTTGTGTTCACGCTTATTCATCCGGTCACTGACAAAGCTTCGATCTAACTGAACACAATAGCTCGCGAGCCGTGAATGCCTCACATCATCAATAAAGCGGTATTACTTGTTCGCCTGGAAAACAGTTTGGTAGAGGTGTGTAAGTTACATCCGGCACTGGTGCGGGTTCAAATCCCGCGAGGCACCGCTATCGTTCTCAGTGGAGCTCCTCCGTCGCCATATTAAACATATTTGTGGTGAATCTCGGCGAGCACACATTGTATCAGTCCTAAGTCAACAGCCCCCCGCGCCCGCTCGCAGGTCGCACCGGCGGCCGCACGCAGGTGACGCTCGCCGCGGCTCGCCGGCCGCCCTCAGCCTCCGCTTGCTGGCGCTGACGTAAAACCGATACGTGCTGACATTTTTCAAATGAATGTTTACAAGAAAAAATAAGTTTGGATGTGTATTTTATTTTTATTTTTCAAGATAATTCCAACGTAGTCTTGCTGAAGAATGCACAGTGGGAGTACAGTAGATTCTGTTGGGCCACTTGACACCGTTTTGTACTTATTGTTTTGTAACTAGTTTTAGTCGGTGTTGAATGTTGAAGCAGGCCTCGCAAGGGAACTACTTTAAACATCTATTACCTACGTTTACCAATTCATCAATCATCAGCCCTCAAACAATTTTTGGTTCCTAATCCTAGTTATTTGTCGCGCCATATAGGCTTTGACAGAGTCTGCATTAATGTTGACAGCGAGTCCGGCTATACAAGTAGTGATCGCGAGCTGTCTCGCGCTCAGCGGTCTCTCGCTTGTTGTGGTTGAACACCTCGAGCTAAAGATAAGAAATCAGTTGCGAGATCTGGAACGGTTTGTTGATCACTTATCTGTTTAGTTCACACATCAGCCACACTATATGCGCTCGGAGGTGGCTCCCACTCTGATTGCTGTCCTGGACAGTCATATAATGGATTCTTTTTTGGACACATAGCCAGTGTAGGGTTTTTTTTTTTTTTTTATGGTAGGTGAAAATCATCCAATGACGAAACCCGCTCTTGGGCGGAGCGGGAGACCAGTGTCAGACTCTTACTGACTAAAAAACCTACCCCGTACCTTCCTTGCCTTATTTCTGGAGTCGAGGTTACAATTTTCACATACCCTCTAGGCTCCAGGAGGCTTCGACCCTGAAGGGCCCCTGCAGTTTGCTGACAACTCCTTGAGGCGCGCGGGAACGGTGCGCGCCGTTGACGACTTGGACTCGGTCTTACCAGACGATCGGACGGCGACCTACCCATTGCTCACCGTCCGCGAGCCAGTGTCTACGGTGGCCGGATATCGGCAGGATCGCGGCGGCGACGGCTACGGCGAGTACGCCGTTGCCTTTGCCTTATGCGGTCGGCCTCCTCCTTTACGAGCATTACTGCTTCGCAGAAGGAGGCGACCGCCTGCCATTCCTCTTCGCTGCGGACCATGGCCTGAACCAGGGCCCGACGCGAGAGATCGCCGCCGCCGATCACCCCCACGAGGACACGGCGATGCTCTTCCCAAGCAGGGCACACCTCCACCGTGTGCTCCACCGTGTCCTCCGGGCTCGCCTCACAGTGGCGACACCCGGACGTCTCTTCCGCACGAATCCGGTGCAGGAATCTCCCGAACTTCCCATGTCCGGTGAGAACCTGCGTCATGCGGAAAGTGAGGACGCCGTGAGGTCTATCCAGCCACAGCCAGTGTAGGGTGCAATCCTAACATAAATATAATGTCATTGCAATGTAAATGTAATATCGGCCAAGAGCGTTTCGGGCTACGCTCAGTGTAGGGTTCCGTAGTTTCCCGTCCGTCACAAATTTCTACAATGTAACAGAACTCCAGAATGCCGCGAGATGGCGCTGTACCCGGTAGTAATTTTGGATTGCGTGAACCGATTTCAATCTTTTTGTATTTTTATTTGAAAGAAGATACGCTCAGGATAATGAAATATGTAAAAAAGTAAGAAAAAGGCTTGCATGTACGGTTAAATTACATTTTAATTTTTCAAAAACTGTTCATCCTATCAAGTTCAAAATATTTTTTCTAGAAAGTTTAAGTACTTAAAGTTCTACTTTTGAGATTTTGTTCATAATTTCTAAACTTATGGTTCAAAAGTTAGAGGGGGGGAGCCTTGTTTTTTACTTTTGGAGCGAATTTTTCCGAAAATATTGACATTATCAAAAAAATATTTTACAAATATTATATTTATAATTATTTAAAAATGATTAAAGTTCTTCCTTAATCATTTTCAAATAATTATCCAACAATATACCTATCACAAGTTATGGTAGATATATATATATATATATACCAAAGATAATACCAAATTTCAGCTTTCTAGTGCGAACGGACGCTGAGATTCATAGATATATCAAACAGTAGAGATATGTTATCAATACAATTTTGGTCGAGTTCAGATGTCTCCTAACTACGCCCATTTTTTCACTAACACAAATTCAAAATCTATACGTACGCCACACGACCTCAAATGTCTCACGGACACAGAGATATAGATATCAACACATTTGAACTTTTTTATGAAACACACTCAAAAAAGAGGTGGAGCATCCTCTTGTAACTACGGGCTCAGTCTAAACACACATATGCAAATTATACAATTAGTGATGACAAGTAGCCGACAAAAAAATATCGATAAATTCAGAATTGCAAAATTTGCTCTATCTCACCAAGGCAATCTTTGATGAATTATACGTTAATAACTTTTTATTCCGTTTGCAGCACGGAAAACACATACACACGGAAACTGTGTCATAAAAAATATAGCTGATATTTACACAGGAACAATGAGTAATGAGTCTATTACACACACATCCAGGATTGTCACCACATCTTCTATTTAACTAAAAAATATCTTTACTTAAAAAAAAGATAATTCGAGTTACGAGATGTTTAATAGGAACCTAATTCTATACGAGCGAAATTTTTTAATTTATTATTAATTACAATACAAATTAGATTTTGTAAACACTATCTAGAAACTATTCATATGTCAATGCAAGCTTTTGTCAGTATTCACTCATTCATCATCATCATGATCATTTCAGCTGAAAACTTTCGCAGTTGGACGAAATTTATATTGAATCCAGAATAAAAACATACTTGGGACGTTCATGATATTTCCACATAATTTGTCAAAATGTTCTCCAAGTTCAGTGTTGGAGTCGCCCTTTTCAGAGTGAATTCATCCACTTTTATTCTTGGATCCTTCGGATAACTAAAAATTTTAAATTAAAGGACAGTGGATATGATTGATAGTGATAAAACGAATGATGCAGGAATATCACAAGAAAACATAAACTAATCGTTTCCTACAACATTTATTTCGTTTTACCAACTATTTCATGCCGTCAGTTCCCAAAAGTGTATTTTATTGCCAATTAGTTTACAACAATTTTGTTGCTAAATATTATTATTTTCAGCCTAAAGACTTTTGAAAAGATATTATAGAAAGCCCAGGATGTGGATTATTTGAAATATTTATTAAAATAAAATATCTATAAGAGGTAATGTAGAGGAAGAAATATACTTACAAACAAAATAATTTTAGATATTTTTTAGAAATAATTTTTCATCCTAATAAAAATAAATCCCAACCACATGAAATTCCGTTCAGTTTATTTTTTTTAGGTTTCTCGCGAATAGACATACGTACATACATAAAAACGGGGATCATGAAAAATATCGATAACCACAAATATTACTTCACATCCTTAACAAAACAAAAGACTAACGCATGATCTTACGTTAAATACACATCCATTGTGCATCTAGGCCAGCTGATTAATTGATCGATATGTACTAAGCAAGCAATGATATTTGTTCTCAATTCAAAGAATTGTCTTTGCACCTAATTGCGTTTTTTAGTACCGGGAAGAAGTATGCCGGCCTAGTTATGTTCGCAAGAACCACGCCTCCTTGCCATATCTCTACTGTTTGATATATCTATGCTGAGATTATTCGCGGACGGACAGATAGACAGACAGACATGCCGAAACTATAAAGGTACCTTGCTGACTACGGAACCCTAAAAATGCAGAAATGTCACTGAGTTTATAACGGGAAGAGTCTGAATAAAAATGCAAGTAGTCCGACTCAAACCACGTCTAATTGAACAGTAAAGGAAAATACTTTACATACCTGCGTACGTGCCATCAATGCATCGTCAAATGTAGGTTGCGTTCGAAGTGCAATCATAGTATAAGAGCCTATATTTGGCTAGTTTAAGTAGTTTAATAACCACATTATTTTACCATGTACGTACATCGTACAGTCAGTGTAAATACGACAGTACAATTACATGAAAACGTTATTTAAAAAAAAACTCACTTGTGTGGAGCGAAATCGAAGGAAATCAAACACGCTTACAAAGCCACGGGTGAGTAGTGCAGCCCCTCGGCGTCGCTCGCGGGCAACAGTTCCGAACCAACCTTTTTAATGGTCTTTGTTTTAGTGATATCTATTTCAAAGTCCGTCCACTTCAGCAGCAGCTATACAACTATCTCCAAACGCGCCCCTCGGCCTGATTTCGTATGTTCCCAATAGTAATTTTTCATGATTTTCTTTTGATTTAAATACAATATTTACTACAGAGGACCTCACGATTGATCGTTTCGAAAGGTGTTGAACAATTACTGAACGTGTAGTTTCCCGGTTCTAGTGACATTGGCAAAATGTTTTAAAGCAGTTTGACTTAGTTTTGATGTTTCATTTGAGTAAATATACCGAGCGTCCCCGCGCCGCCGGCCCGCGGCCGCCGCCAGCCGCGAGCGCGGAACTTTGTTGTTACTTTATTACGCAGCTCGTTTATTTTAATTACCTCCCGCACACGAGGCTGGGCGCGTGTGTGCGGGAGGCCCGGCCCGCCGCCGCACTGAGTGACAAACAAACAGCGCCGAGAACGTTATCAACATCAACTGAATGTTTTAATAAAAACAACAGCTCACTAAATACTGTGTTTATTTGGCGAACAAGTGAGTCTCGTTGTGGTGAGCTAATCATGTTTTGACGGCGCTATGAAAAATAAACAAGTATTGTAATGTTTTGAGCCAGATGTGGGGGTGTAGCGCCATCCCCGGGGTGCCAGACGTGGTGGTGAAGCGCCGCCAGCCGGGTGCCACCGCGACCGCCGCGCCGCGCCGCGTACCGAAGCTGCTTGTATTAATGAACCACTTGTTTCAGAGACTTAGCTTACTAATAAAACGGCCGCTTACACAGTGGACCCACTTTCTGCAGTCTTAAAAACGAGGAAAGAAGAAATGGACACAAAATTAGTTTGAATGCCCATTTCATTTAACGCTTAGAACACTTACTTACATATTTGAAAAGACATCGTTCCTCAGCTGCCACCGCCCGCCCGCGGCAGCTGCGGCCCCAACAGCTAAAGTAAAGTAACAGCCTCTTTTCGGCCATATTTAGGAGTCTTTACTTGTGGTGAAGTAATTGAATGAAGCGACCCAGTCCCGCTCTGCCGGTGCCGACACCGCAGGCGGCACCGGCGCGGCTGCAGAAGCGACCCTGTCCCGCTCTGCCGGTGCCGACACCGCAGGCGGCACCGGCGCGGCTGCAGAAGCGACCCTGTCCCGCTCTGCCGGTGCCGACACCGCAGGCGGCACCGGCGCGGCTGCAGAAGCGACCCTGTCCCGCTCTGCCGGTGCCGACACCGCAGGCGGCACCGGCGCGGCTGCAGAAGAAGAGCTTGTAATGAAAAGCCTCCTGCAGATGGCACAGAGTGTTGACCTAGCTTAACGAATAAAAAAATTGCATCACGTAGAGCTAGAAGCTTTCCACTCAGCAGGTCAAACATAAAATCAAACTTGTTTAATCCGGAAAAACTGACATCATAAAGATAAGCCATAAAATGTAAGCGGCCCTCAAGCCGAGAGCAAACTTCACGATGACGCATCGACAGTGATCACTCCGCGCCGACGGGACGGTCATCGGTGAGCAGACTCGCACTCCGCGCCCGGCCGAGACACTGCGACTAGCACGAGTCGGTACATGCACTGCGAGTAACAAACACCGCTTAAACCGTTTCTCGCATAGCAGTTCATTCCAAATTACGTGGAGATAAGGAAATATACGGGAACACATCGAGAGCTTCCGATGGCAATATATTGTGTGAGGGCGCTGAGGGCGTGCGGGGGTCGAGGGGGAGACGGGGTGTACTCGATATGCGCTCACTTAAATAATGATTGAAAAAGTGCGGCCACATATATGTGCGACACCACAGGCGTGTGACGCGCGGTGGAGTCGCGGGGCACGCGGAGACGATTGCCACACGATTGACGACACTGATGGACGAAGATTGCCTCTTCGATTGAAGATGGCCGCTCCACACAATGCTTATTTCCAAGTTCCTTTATGTTGTTAATTACAGACTCAAATATACTTTGTATATCGTATCATAGATTTATTAGGTTAAAGCGAAAGCGAACGAACTAGCCAGAACTAGGTAAGCTTTTTTTTTTTTTATGGTAGGTGAAAATCATCCAATGACGAAACCCGCTCTTGCGCGGAGCGGGAGACCAGTGTCAGACTCTTACTGACTAAAAAACCTACCCCGTACCTTCCTTGCCCCTGCAGTTTGCTGACAACTCCTTGAGGCGCGCGGGAACGGTGCGCGCCGTTGACGACTTGGACTCGGTCTTACCAGACGATCGGACGGCGACCTACCCATTGCTCACCGTCCGCGAGCCAGTGTCTACGGTGGCCGGATATCGGCAGGATCGCGGCGGCGACGGCTACGGCGAGTACGCCGTTGTCTTTGCCTTATGCGGTCGGCCTCCTCCTTTACGAGCATTACTGCTTCGCAGAAGGAGGCGACCGCCTGCCATTCCTCTTCGCTGCGGACCATGGCCTGAACCAGGGCCCGGCGCGAGAGGTCGCCGCCGCCGATCACCCCCACGAGGACACGGCGATGCTCTTCCCAAGCAGGGCACACCTCCACCGTGTCCTCCGGGCTCGCCTCACAGTGGCGACACCCGGACGTCACTTCCGCACGAATCCGGTGCAGGAATCTCCCGAACTTCCCATGTCCGAGAACTAGGTAAGCTGGACACGAATACGGGTAGGTACGAATTAACCCACAGTATAAAATTCGGAATTAATACCTGTGTGTGTGTTGCAGTATGTAAGTGTCGAAGTAGCGTTCGTGCGTCGTCGATATAGCGCACAGGTGGCGTGAGGTACAGCTGACCTATCAATTAGTGAATACGTACGTACATAGTGCGGCTTAGGGTACTACACACTAATAAATTATATCGGCCTGATGTATCGAGGTAAGGTATATACAAACTGTCATCCACAAATCATACAAGTTGTGTTCGTCGACATGGTGTAAACGCGAGAAGTAAAACATACTAACAAACTGTCGAAGTTGCTTCAACACGATGTACTGTCGGTATACCGTACAAAAATATTGTGAACATCGAAATTCACACACACGGCACAGTCAACCGGCTGTGCGGCGTTTGTCACTGAATACTTTGGAGACTCCTAGACAGGCAACTCACTCATCAACCCGCAAGGTCTAGGACAAGGGTGAGCGACACCAGGCGGGTGCTAGTTCTATACTATCTCCTTTCCATTTGAGCATTGACTGTTTAGAGGGCCGTTCTCAATTAGTCATCAAAACCCTTTTTAAAAGAGGTTAAAAAGCGGCAGAGAATAAAAGTTTGTCATTTCTGTCAACAAATATTTACAAGAGTAAAACTTTACAAATAATGACGATATAGGTGTCGCTCATGCATCACATCCGCCCCGCACACGCACCGCATACCTACATCCGCACTTGCAAGGCGTCCGCACTCGGACGTCATTCCCGCCGCGCACGCTACGTACACGCCACGTAGACGCCACAGATCCTCTCCAGCGCGGAACTGCCGCACTGTGCTGTAATTAGCTGGCTGCGGCCGCTTAGTTGATCAAGCATTGTTAAGCAGCTGGTTAAACCATATACAAGACGAAAGAAGCTTCGGCGGATGTCACCCCACGCCGCTCCGCACTGTGCCCATCATTTTCACCATTTCCACTTGTTCCCAGGCAGAATAAACAAATTACAAAAACTAATGCTAGTTGCCACATGAACCGCTCAAGCAAAAACGTGTATGCTGTTTATCTTTGTATGGCCGCGCGTCGCTAAATACTGGAGGTAATGAAGCGGAGCCGGCGTCATCGGCTCGGTCATATTGCTTACTGATATCTATTGTGTGGAGCCCGGCGCGATGTATTAGTTCCGAGAGAGCTTGACGTCCCCTGTGGATTGTTCGACGCCTCAACAATGCTCTTACTCTCGACACTGAACGGAACAACTTTGTAATACGTAAATTTTGACAAACGCTAATTGAAACAACGTATAAACACGTCATCAAAAATATGCCTTTTTTGAAGAATGTGTAAAATGCTGCGGCTAGTACCAAACCAATTCCTCCAAGCTTCATCTCTCGCGGCGTATCACTTTATATTTTAGTTTGCTAGTGACACTCCACGTTATTTTATACGCTTTATAATCACATACATACATTTTATTATATATTCACAACATCGTGCGACGTCGCCCTGTGCCTCAGCTCCTGTACTGAAGCTGTTCTGTGCGTCGTGTGCGAGAAGAGCGTATTCCATTGCTGTGCCGCCGGCGTGCTTTTTCGAAATTACGTCTTACGGGAAACCTGAGCCCCTACTGTTTCTAGAAAGACATATCGAAGGCAACCTAAAGGGATTCACCGCAAGCCTTCTGTAACATTTTCAGTGAAATTCGAAATTCCTTTGGCGATACAAACTTCAAGACAAACTCTTTGGTCGATGTTTTTGTTCATTAGGAAATTGGCAATACACACTAAATCTACACTAATATAATAAAGAGGTAAAGTTTGTTTTTTTGTTTTTATGTTTTTTTGTTTGTAGGAGGTAATCTCTGGAACTACTGGTCCGATTGGAAAAAATTTAGCAACAATAGAAAGCTGCTTTACTCCTGAGTGACATAGGTTATATTTTATGTACGCGGGCGAAGCCGCTGGAAAAAGCTAGTATTATTATAGATAGCCTGTGCTGTCCCACTGCTGGGCAAAGGCCTCCCTCCATTCCTTCCAGTTATCTTGATTTATTTTTACAACTATCACACAACATCATCTAGTCTCAAGCTAAGCAGAGCTTGTGTTATGACTTATGAGTGCTAGACAACTGATAAACATACTTATATATTTCTAAATATATACATAATATAGATAAATTACACCCAGACACAACAAATGATCGTGCTCATCACACAAATATTTGCTCTGGGTGGGAATCGAACCCACGACCTCCCGCATAGCAGTCAAGGCCACTAACTACTAGACTGACAGGCCAGTCGAAATCGGAGGCCCATAAAAGAAATATATAAAATTATCTGAAATACTTATAAATTAATACATATTATAAAACAAAACGTATTTAACTATAACTATGTACGTAATGTGCGTCATGTAGCGCTGCGTTGTGTCGTGTGACGTCGGCACGCGACACCTTTCGCCCAGACCAGAGAAAGAGAAAAGGCTAAAAAAAATTATTCAAGTATAAAAAATATAAATGTATCCTAGACGTGTTTGGTATCATTAGAATTGTCTTGATGATTTGATAGTGGAACCGAATGGTGGAAGGTATCTATTTAAGTATGACTGAAAGGTACTGCAAATAAAAAATGCGAAATAAAAAGTTATTGCAAATAAAAATCGGTCAAGAGCGTATCGGGCCACGCTCAGTGTAGGGTTCCGTAGTTTCCCGTCCGTCACAAATTTCTCACAATGTAACAGAACCCAGTAGCCCATGTAAAAATTAGTAACCCAACTTCCCGAGAGATGGCGCTGTACTCGGTGGTAATTTTAATTTGCGTTACCCGATTTTATTCTTTTTGTATTTTTATTTGAATGAAGATTTGCTGAGAATAATGAAATATGTAAAAAAGTAAAAAAAAAAATGCTTGCATGTACGGTTTTAATTACAAAATTAGTTCAGAACGTTTTTTTTTTAATTTTCAAAAACTGTTCATCCTATTAAGTTCAAAAGAATTTTTCTTGAAAGTTTATTTTAAGTTCTACTTTTGAGATTTTTTTCATATTTTTTTAAACTTATGGTTCAAAAGTTAGGGGGGGGGGACGCCTCATTTTTTACTTTCAGAGCGATTATTTCCGAAAATGTTTGCATTATAAAAAAATATTTTACGAGATCCCTAATCATTTTTAAATACCTATCCAACAATATATCACACGTTATGTTAGAAATGAAGAAAAAAAATCACTTTCCACTTTACGTGTAGGGGAGGTACCCTAATAAAACATTTTTTACCACTTTTTGTTTGTGCACTTTGTCGGCGTGGTTGATATACATATTGATACCAAATTTCAGCCTGCTAGTGCTAGGGGTCGCTGAGATTATCTACGGACGGACAGACAGACAGACAGACAGACATGGTGAAACTATAAGGATTCCTTGTTGACTACGGAACCCTAAAAATGTACAACAGACTTCAATGTACGACATAAAAATAAAGAAGTACAAAATAACTTTAATTTCGAAAGTCGGTGTCAAATAACTACTCTATTTATTTAATTTTTATTTGATATAAACTAGAGTTTGGCGGCGATCCCATCTGATGGTAAGCAATGGTGCAATAGTTGATGGTGCGGCGCACTAGTTTAGCTTTTATGGAAATCAGAACGTCAAAAGTGACCCGTCCCAGCTTCGCACTGGTACAATGTTGAAATTATGCATGTATTATACATACAAACCTTCCTCTCGAATCACTCTATCTAATAAAATAAACTGCATCGAAAGCTGTTGCTTAGTTTTATAGATCTAAGCATACATAGGGACAGGGCGACTTTGTTTTATACTATGTAATGATAATAATAATGAGGAAGTAGTGCGCCGGGCAACGAACATTTCAATAAATGGATGCAGATGTACAGTAGCAAGTGCTAGTAAATAATAAAATGAATTCCGTAGCGTGTCTCGTAGCAATCTAGCGTAGCCGCGTAGCACTCGGCTACGAGACGCCTGCAACTCAGTGATTCGCAGCATTGAACTTATGTCGTATTGCATTCCTACCCAGGAATGTAGACCTTCCTCGTAGACCCAGCCTGCGGAGCAAGAGCTGCGCAGCGCTCAGCCGAGCTGTTTCAAGTAATATCAAGTGTGTGGTGCTTTCGATTTTTCTCTACTGCGTTAATCACCGGGATAACTTATTAACATCTTCGCAAGCTTATAAGTATGTTATAAGCTTATAAGTGAGTTGTGTATCTGTGACGTGTAGGCGACGGACGGTCAGGATGGGTTCCTCATGATCCGCGATGAGTGGACCAACAGCGATAGTTACAGAATGTTTAACGGAGGATTAGTGTCCCTTTTATTTGTTTTATTTAGTTAAAGCAAAAATGGCAACGGGCCGGTAATTTTTCGAGGCTCACAGGCCAGCGATGGACCATCAAAGTGACACTTTGGAAAAGGCCACTAGGGACAAGAAGTGTTGGTAGGCGTAGTAGCCCAACAAAAAAGTGGACTGATGGTGTCGTTAAAAAGTGGGGCAGGACTGGATGACCGTCGCTGAAGAGACATGTCTGGAAGGTGAAAGAGGAGGCCTTTACTCTTACGGGATCCACTTCCCAGGAGCAAAACAAAACTAACCTTACCAACACTAGATAAATAAATCATATATTTATGTAACCCAACTAACAAACATTTGAAATATAAGTATGAATATGTGGAAATAAAAGGCTTGATTTATTCGAATAATGTTATTGCACGGCTAGCTCCTCTTTGGTTCGCTCCAGCCGACTGACATACGAGTATCTTGTGCAAGCGCTCCGACTGCAACAGTCGTGGTAACTCTTCTACTGGACAAGCCTTATCCCATATATTTGGGGTCCGCCTGTTTCTTGTCTTCATTCTCCATTGAGCACAATTTTGTGCCACGTCTCGTCAAGACGAGCTTCTTTAAGGTTTGTTCAGGACCGTCGTTTGGAGTAGTAACAAACATTTTTAACTATTGTTGTCAAGGTTTTTACCTAACGCTGTAGAATTGACGACAACAATAATAAACAAAGTAAATGTGGAAACAGCAGGAGATGCGAATGTTATCAGCGGTGGGTAGGAGTACATTCAATTACAATCTGTTGTTTTATCATTAGGTGTCGTCTGTGCGGGCGCGCGCTCAGCTCAACTTCTATTACTGTTCCGTTTAACAACTCGACTACTTTTCAAGTGAGAACATTGAAAGTTCTATTTAACTGGATATTATTTCGCCGAGATTCTTCGAAACATAACATTCATATTTTTTGAATTAGGTAGTACACGTCACAGGAAATAGTAAAGATGTATGACGGAGGAGGCACCTCTGTAGGGTTTTTAAAAAGTGTGACGTCAGCATAGCTGACGTCATCGATGTTATCTTCATGATGGTCACTCATATTTGGATCTTCAAAATAAAACTTCACAAGTTATTCCAAGACTTAACGACGTCACAAAGAGGTCAGTACTGTCCGGCGGCTCGAGCGAGAATGCCCCGGCTCCGACAGAGCGGGCCTATTTATAATGTTTCGCTCCTAAGTGGGGCGAGCACGTGTTTTAGAAAAACGAAACGAAACGTTTAAATAACAATAACAAAAATAGTTAATTTGCTGTCTAACGTTCATTTTACAACGCAATGAACTTCTACTAATTTTTAGGGCAATTGAACTACAAATCTTAATTATTTAAATCACAAATTATTGTTATTGCGCCGACATGTATATTGTAGCAATGTTCAAGTTAGGCTGCACCTGAGTACCGTGCTGATCGTGTAGCGCACGTGGCGCGGCGGCCGCACAGGCACCTGCTCGCCGGGTGGCGCCGCTTCAGTGGCTGCAAATCTATATGAGAAGCAAGTGAGTGAGCAGACGGCACGCACACCGCACACTTGCTCAGGCAGACGGCAGCCACTCAGAACCGCTTGCTAACCGAGATCAACGACTGGACACCCACCCCTACCCGCCGAGCTGCCCCCTCCCGGCAGAGTGAACGAACGGAATTTGTTAATGAAAGCTGCAGCGAGAACAGTCGTCAAGTCGCGCGTGCGACAGCGGAGCGCGGCGGCGGCGGCCTGCTCGTTACCGACTTAAACGTATATTTGTTACTAGCTTTTCTCAGCGGCTTCGCCCGCGTGCATAAAATATAGCCTATGTCACTCAGGAGTAAAGCAGCTTTCTATTGTTGATTATTTTTTTCCAATCGGACCAGTAGTTCCAGAGATTACCCCCTACAAACAAAAAAACAAACTTTACCTCCTTATTATATTAAGTGTAGATTAAATCAAAATAAGTTAAATCAGAAGTTCTGTACGCTTCCCTCATTGTCGCCGAACCGGTATGGGAATAACACCACCGTTACTCTCCATGACTCTATGTTCGATCATAATTACTGCCGGTAGCCCACTAAAGTATAAGAGAGTAGTCTAGTACTACTCACACACATCTGGACACGGTGCTGGGGGTGGGGGAGACGGGGGGTGACCTGGACGAAATAACTTCCTGATGAATTCGATAATGACGAACTCAAGGTGTCGTGATATTAGCAACAAGCATTTACCTGCGACTCTGCTTGCGTGTTACATTAAAATGTAACTATGACTGTCGCCGCGTTCGTTAGGGTATTCCCAAACCAACCAAATGCTACGAAGATTTACAATTTTTTCTGTTTGAAATTTTTTATGTTATGCCCACACCCGACGCACTGAACTAGTGTAGGTATGCATATCTTTCGTCCGAGGCAGAGCGAAGTAAACTACTAACTTTTTCTTTTACTTAAAAGAAAAAGGAAAAACATTAAAGTGACTCGCTCAAAACTTGTAAAGGAAAAGTTACAAACGTCGGGAGCGGTAAGTCTCCGTCGGATGGACACCAGCCTGGTCACAGCGCGCGGCCGGCGGGTACTGAACATGTTGAACTTACGCAGAGATAGCCCAAAAACACTTGATAGTTGATACTTGATAGTTTATTAAGTATTCATTATTTGTTTTTAGCTACAACTTCAGTGTTTTTTCTGCTTTGGTCACTTAATATATTGTTTTTATGATATAATTATGTAAGTTGTGGAAATGAAGTTCCTTTCTTATAAGGAGCTTTCTTAAAATAAGCAATATTTTTTTAACTTTAAAGAACTTAATATTTTACAATGCGTCCTGAACCTACATAAATGTGTCATCGCATTACACTATATCATTTTGTGATATCGCAGTTTTTTTATATCACCTATTTCTTTTGCAGCGTAGTGTATTTTGCTTTCACCTACGCGTTGGGCAGATCTCATTACAGCTGAAACACAAAGCTCCATAACTCAGAGTTCCCGAGACGCCGTAAACCATGACGAAAATGCAACATGATCAACCACGACCACTCTGTCAAGAGTGGACCACTAAGGAGAGGAGAGGCTATCATATGAGTCCGACTTCAGAACCAGTTCACGAAACCTATCCTCTTGCAGCGAGGTGTGAGGCAGGGAGACGTCACTTCTCCGAAACTTTTCACGGCCGCTATGGAGGATGTCTTCAAGGTTCTGGAGTGGAGAGGCGTAGGCATTAATGTCCATGGCAACACTCACTTTTGGTTTGTCGACGACATAGTAGTTTACATGGGACAGACGGTCCAAATGGGTTGAGAAAGAGGACAATCGTCGAATCCAACTCGGCTTCGGAGAGCGTTCGAAAAGCTGCGCGGTGTATACGCCACATTATCTCAAGATGAAAGTCTTTCATCAGTGTGTGTTTCCAGTAATGACATTGGCTCCAAAAAGTAGTCACTTATCGTATGCGCCAGCGTATGGCCATACGCGACCCTATCAATAGTAAACAAAAAAAACTGAGTAACTAAGTATACGAGAGCAATAAGTATGCTTGCGTATACCGGGTGCGACAGAAGACAAGAGATCTTTCCGTCCTACTATCAAGTTTATTACTCGGTTAATAAATAGCGTGTACCAGTATATCGGCGCAAATATCTTTAACAACACGCAGAGCGCACGTACAACGAAACGTTACAAACTACTTCGGCGCCCCTCTAGTCAAAATTGAAAGGCAAGAAGTTTATAAAATGCGTGGGCGACGCGTGAGCGGTCATTAGTTCGTCGACATATGAGCTGATCAGACGTTCTTGAAGTTTATTTTATTGTTATATTGTTTTTGAAATTATTGTGATAAAAATGTCATGTAATTATTAAATTTATTCATATAAAAAGTGTCAGTAAGTGATTTAAAGCATAAAGAGCAATGAAGATGCTTTTATTCATGAAGACATCCCTGTTACAAGTATACATGCCTAATCATTGTAGGTATGTGTATTTATTTTATCCATGGTTGTGGCGCTGAGCTCGCGCTTGTTGTGTGCAGCCGTGAACGTAAAAAACAGAAAGAAAGAAAAGGCGGGAGCAGGCGGTTAGGAGGTTGATGGAATCGCTAATACCATTCCAAGTGTTTCCTTATGTTCCGCTTGATGCAGGCCCTCATTAGATATGGTCACAGAGGATTCTGCCCTGAAACGGAAGAAAAGCGCGGATCCAGTGTACCCCACTTGGACAAAGCACCACCATGTCCTCGTGGAGCGCTGCTACCGGGCCCTGGAACAGGCTACGGTCTGGAGCGAGCTACTGAAGGAGGCGACCGCACGTGTGAGCGAACTAACTTTCTCATGCCCCGTCTCATCTTCCATTTTTAGCCACTGTAGGCGTAGGCTTGTGGACTTAGAGCAACGTGTAGCTCGTTGTCCAGCCGCTTAGCCAACTCCGGACAGAACCCGAGTCATCGACGGCACGTAGTGCTCCACGCGCATCTATAATTGATATTCTATGATGAAGCAAAATCGTGGCGGCTCAGTAAGGTGGAAGCCTACTGTCAGTGGCGGATAGTGGCGTCTATAATAATATTTACTTATACAATAGTTTGTAAAAATAAATGATAAACTTGACTACATATTAAAATTCTAAAATTTGTAACCGAAATTAGTGGATAATCTGTAAATCATATCCATAACTACACGACCATGAAGCCGGTATATTATTATTTGTATATCCGTATCGTTACCCAGATCCGAAGCACATGCATAGCATCTCCGGTTTATATATACGCATGTAGCTGAGCCCATACGACAAACTGGACGGTGTCAATATAAGTGCGCCATCCTGGTGCCTGGCCTGCCGTGAGCCCGTGTGCGCGAGGACGGAGGATACGAGTGCGAATCAGGCTCCAACCACATCGTTTATTAAGCATGCAAAAAAATAACCCGATTTCAATAATCCTTTAGGGCTCCAAAATTAGCTTATTCTCTCCTTTATTAAAAAGCAGCAGAAAGATTGGCTCCGTGAGGACGTGAGCGGTCGGGCGGTGAGCGAGCTGCCGCTGGCGCCGCGCCAGCCGCCGGCGCTGGGCGGTATCGCGAGCCAGTGTTGCGGCGACGCTATCAGCCGCGCGGCCGCTCCGCAGAGCTCGCGCGACGCTCGTGTAACCCGCTATCATTAGCTTCCACCGGCAGTTCGTCGCTCAGCGAGCTCCGGAAGCGAGTGCGGGAGGAATACGAGTATTAGTGCGGAACTAACTGTTAACTCGCTTAATTTAGATCCTAATTAACCAAAGCGTAGTCAAATTAACTTCGGGTCATAGTTATTCCTCTATTTTCATTACTGGTGTATGTTTAAAAGTCTTTCATCATATTTTATTTACTAACATAAATGTTTCTACCTTTCTTTACTCATTCAAGTTTGTCTTATTAGTTATCTTTGTATTTGTTTTTGATTTTCTCGATGGTTAAGTTAATTTTAGCATTATCTAATTCGTCGTCCTAGTGATTTTATTTACATAAATACATATGTATTAAATTAGCCGCAAAACAGTTAATTCTTGAACAGCGTTGTGGGCTATACTATTTCTTAATATATTTTTTTATGGTAGCTGTTTTTTTTATACAACTACATTTAATAAAAATCTTTTTGAGGTCCGCGTGGTTTACTGGTCCATACTGGACGGTCGGACGGCGATTTTCCTGTAGCTCGCCATATGCAAGCTCGCGACTAGTGGTAGCAGGGAATTGCCCTGCTACTCCCAACGCCAAGACATCTCCTAGGAACTGTAACTGAGGAATAAGGGGCACAATAATCTCTCATGTCTTTTGCTACCACTTTCGCTTGCAATACTGTTTTGCTTAGAAGGAGGTGACAGCTTCAAATGCCTTCTCAGTCCCTTAGCATAGACTAAACCTGGGCCGGACGCAAGAGTCGCAGGGCCGGTGACCCCCTGCGAACATGGAAGCGAGACAATTACCGAATGCTTCAATGTGTCGTCCGCATAATCCGCATAATGGTGATCCCGGGTGTTTGTTCCCGTTCAATCAGGCACCTCTCGGAACTCGTAGTCCGTGGACGATCTGTGTCACACGAACAATGAGAACGCCGCGGCCCTTCTCTTGTCTCAGAGGGGAGTTATCGATATCAATAAACTTAAGAAAATGATGAGTACGTACTGAATCCAGTATACGTACCAGTTCCAAGATCACCAAGTGCTTACTGTTTGTATGTGCTTCGAGGGTCTAACTTCTGGTCAGTGTCTCTTGTTCTACTTTAATATCGTCGCATGACGGTCTGTGATGGTCTATGTCTATGAAAACTTGTTATTGGCCTTTTTGTCAATCATCATCATCAGCCTTTTAATGTTCCCACTGCAGGGACACAGACCTCATCTCTCTAGGAGAGGGAATGGGCCATAATCCACCACGCGGGCCCAGTGCCCTTTTTGTCAATATTATTAAATAATCTTTAACCTAGTTGTACGTTTTCCGAATACCATAGAATAAACTTATCGTCCTTATTGTTTGGTCAGCGGTTAAAAACTACGATGAGGTAGAACTTGTCTGCACATTATGTAATATGTACACAGTCGAACAACATTACCCTCATTGTGCAGCAGTCGGGTCAACAGTAATTGTTTGAAGCTAATTGGTTGATCGAAGGTGTCAGGTCGCGTCAGTTCGCGCGACTGGGCGGCACGCGGCGGCGCGCGGCGGTTCGCGGCCGATCGCAGTTATCGACGTAATGAGCGTGCGGTCACTGCCCAAGTACCAACTGACGGACATTTGTGGACGGGTGTGCGCTGCGGTCAGCGTATTTAGCCGTTAAATATATTGACTAAAATAAGGCAGTTTTGTCACATCAACAGTTTTTTTCAACACTGCAGAGTGGCTACTTGGGCTTGTAACATTTCCGCGTGACTACCTTGGCTCATAACAATACCGTGTGGCTACTTGGCTTGTCTCACTTCCGCGTGGCTACTTCACTTGTAACATTACTGCGTGTTTACCTAGGGTTGTAACAAAGCCGCGTGGCTACTTGGCTTGCAACTATGACACGTGGCTACTTGGCTTAAGGTCTCTGCACGGCGCGGGCGCGGCGCGGCGGGACGGGACGGCGACGCGACTCTGAGCAGTTGTAATGTACTAGATATTACGGACGACGGCGACGCCACACAGAGCCGAGGTTACCGTCGCGTCGAGCGGGACGGCTCTGTGTGGCGTCGTCCGTTCGACGCCCGACGGTTCCGACCGATCGAGAGCGAGGTCGCTAATAGTTCGAGGGACTAAATAACTCTTGAACCCGAGGTAAACACTGTGCTTTTCAATACGAATACGATGAAAATAAAAACAATAAAAACCTGAGTCGTCGTCAAAGGTCTTCGTATGTTTTTAGGTAGGTAGGTAAATTTCTTTTGATTTAGGCGGTAAGCGGTTTTCTCCTCTTAAGAATCTTGCGTTAAATTTATAACTGAAGACTGAAGCTGATAAACTTATCGTGTTAATACAAATTTCTTATAACAGAGATTTAGCAAAATGTAAACAAAACTCTACACCTCGTAAAAAAAATCAAGAAAGACCAAATCGGCCACAGATTATAGAGAAACTTTACCCGCCATTTTTTTTTTCAGTGGTCGTCTGGCTATTCAGTCAATATTTTTCATTTCATCATTGGTAAAAATGGGTCAGGTCAACATTTTTCTCAAATATAATATTAGTTTAAATGAAAGTCATTAAAAAAAAGTATTCTTAAATTATTTCAATCTCTATGTTATTTTAATTGTTCTGGTAGTATAGAAATTCGGGTCACGGTTCAATAGAAATGTCAAAATAGAACTAGTTTTTTTTTTAATATTTAGACAGCTGTCAGTTGAAAAGTGAAACTCCCCTGGGAGTAAAAGTAGTTTTTCAGCCTTCTCCGCAGGCAACTTTACACCTACTTTCAGAATATGAGTAATAAAATAGTACATTGTTATACGAGAGATGAAAGTTAGTTATTTAGTCCCGAGAAATTTCTTGGCGACCGAGCGAGAGGGAGGTCGCTAATAGTTCGAGGGTCTAAATAACTCTTGAACCCGAGGTTAACACTGTGCTTTTCATTACGAATACGAGGAAAACAAAAATAATAAAAACCTGAGTCGTCGTCAAAGATCTTCGTATATTCTTTCAAATAAAAATACAAAAAGATTAAAATCGCCAAAATTACCAACGCGTACAGCATCATCTCTCGGGGAATTGGGTTACTAATTTACGCATGGACTACTCTGTTCTGTTACATTGTGAGAAATTTGTGACGGACAGGAAACTACGGAACCCTACACTATGCGTACCCACCACGCTCTTGGTCGGTTTATTTTTTCAATAAACAACATAATTTTGTTTTGAATGGAATGGAAATCTGTGTAATGAGTACATGATTACGATTATTAATTATTCATGTAAACTACTGTGATTCATATTTGCACGCCGAAATTAAAGGCAGAAAAAGAGATCAATTTTATTTATACTGTCAACTTTCTGTACCTTATTTCAGCAAATAAATGTTTTCTTTCTTTGAGTAATACTGTCAGATTGTGGTTTAAAACTACAACAAACAAGTGTTATGTAATACCAGCGGAGATAAGGCAGCAGGAAGAGCTCTGGCTTATGTCTTCCATGGAACCTATAGCTTCTATGGACGTAGTGATCAATTCGGCAATCGATATTAAGAGACGTAATGTCGTGATCGGTGTTGTTCATCTAATATCGGCGGATATTTACTCGGTGGATGCAGCCGCTATACTTTAATGTCAGTGCTTTAATGTGTGGCTTTAATCAATCATACAGCTCATTATATTTTAGTAAGTGTTTATATAATAAATAAACGGATCCTTTTTGTTTCTTAATATTTTAATATAAAAGCCATATTTTAACTTAAAATCTTCTATAAAACCTGTAAAGTCGTTAACGTGTCAAAACATTTACTGCTATTATCATTGATTTCTTGAGTTGGTTGGACAGTTAATAGAATGATGTTATTGTTATAAAATAGAGATATTATATATTTCTCGCCATATAACATTTTTATTCACTGCATCAAACAGTTATTTAAATATAAAATTAGTATTTATTGACACATAAATTATTTATGTCATGTCCAAAATTGTATTAAAAATAACTTAATCTTCATTAAGTACATAGTATAAAACAAAGTTACCATTCCCTATGTATGCTTAAATCTTTAAAAGTACGCAACGGATTTTGATGCGGGGTTTTTTAATAGATAGGGTAATTCGAGAGGAAGGTTTATGTGAATAATACATACATAATATCTTTAATATCAGTACTCGTGCGAAGCTGGGGCGGGTCGCTAGTATCTTGATAAGCAGTACAAAAACATGACTAGTTTTATACGTTTTACCTTTATATAACGTGAGCAATGAGTAGCTCGCTGTCCGCCCATCTGGTAACCGCCCTGCCCAAGCCTAAGTCGTCGACGGCGCACATTGCGCAAGGAGTTTTCAGCAACTGCAGGGGCCTAGCAGGGTCGAAGCCTTCTGGAAATTCTTGATGCGAAACCGGAACACCAGGACCCTGGAACTAAAGCAGGAAGGAACGGTGGGTCGTTTAGTCAGTAGAAGTCTGACACTGTCTTCCGCTCCGCCCAAGAGCGGGATTCGTCATTCGATGATTTTTCCCACACATAAAAAACAACCTATCACTAACTATTATTGTTTTTTATTTACATAAATTGTTATTTTCTTTAAAGAAAGATATTATAGAATCATTACATAGTATAAAAAAGTCACCTGTTCCTTATGTATGCTTAAATCTTTAAAACTACGCAACGGATTTTGATGCGGTTTTTTTTAATAGATAGAGTGATTCAAGAGGAAGGTTTATGTGCATAATACATGTATAAATATATTCAATATCAGTACCCGTGCGAAGCTGGGGCGGGTCGCTGGTAAATATTAAAGAAATATTATTTATAATATAATTTATTTCGATGCCTCCCACGTAAGTTGTTGTAACCCACAAAATGGCGATTTTGGGTTTTTTATGTAAAAGAGTCTAATTTTATGTAAACTATCCTCCAAAAAAACAAAAAGTCCAAAAAACCTATTATTTAAGGTACTTTTGAAACGTATAATGTTGTATATTTCGAACGATTGCGGCATAGACTGTAGTATTTATTACTTGCAATGGTTTACAACGGAGAAAAGCGCACGTGCGTCCGTTGTATGTAACACATATCACAGATTACGCTGGAATTCGCTGCCAGTTGCACCTTTAACGCAATTTTTACGTCGTTAATTTAATATGCTAGTAATTACTATTCTGTTTAATCTTATCTTTAACTAACATGATAACCATTTAAAATATGGTATTGATCCCATACAACAATTTACGTCGCTAATTTTAAAATTATTTTATGTTAAATGATACGTAAAACATTTTACTTCGATGTTAGATATGTAAAAGTAAGTTGTAACATCACATACAACGATTTACGTCGCTATTCGTTTGAAATAAGTACGTTGTATGTATTTTTCAGAGAGTATTTATGAATATCACTGAAGTCAGAGTCATTCTAGGCAACCATTTTCAATGAATCTGAGAAGTTTTAAATGACTAAATTAACAGATGATAGCATTTTCGTAACTTTGGACCTTGAAACTGCTCACTTACTCGTATTTCATAGCTGTGTAGTATAATAACCATTTGGATTACGACTGTTGTAGCCATTTTTGTTTATATTATATTATTATTATTATAGCTAGCCTGTGCTGTCCTACTTAACTACTGGGCAAAGGCCTTCCTCCATTCTTTCCAGTTATCTTAGTTACTCGCTTTATAGTACCAATTCTCAAGGAAAGCATCCAGGTCGAGTCGAGGAAATGTGGGACTGGAACACAAAATGCACCGAAAGATTACATGTGAGTTTTAGTAAATAAAAACAACTTTTACTGATTAAAACTCATCAGGACTTTCCTTTTTGCTCGTGTTTATTGCTAGTTTCCCAAATCAGAAAACGTTGTTCGTTACTTTTACCTTAGTCACCACCTGCATGTTTCTGCACTGTTGAACTCTTTAAGCTAAGTCCACTATCAGTTATTTGATTGAATAAAGTATCGTTTGAAAAAGGTAATGAAAAAAAATACACATTTAAAGACCAGAGATTTTTCAAAAAGGACTAACAACGTCAAAGAAAAACCTCTCTAGTAAAATATCAAAAACAGCCAGTAGGAAAACTGGTCTATTGAATCTGCTGTAAGCACTATTTCAATAAATTAAACTAAAATGGTGACAGAGAAAACGATGAGCCAAGCTTAGAATTTATGCTGATACTATTGTGAGACATAAGTAAATAAGAATAAATTGCCTGTTGCCGTCACTGAAACTTCAAACTTCAGACGTATGTAAACAACAGTTTTCCCATTTCTATAAGTGATTAAGTTCTTAATAAGGTGTTAGTTAAATTTGATATACCCACAGCAGTATTAATCTCCGATCAAAAGAGATATTTAACAGCCTGTGAAAAAGTCTGGGTCTGTCAAAACCATCGTTTGTGACCATTTCAAGTCTTTTCAACTGCTTGCAAGTTGAGTCACACTATGTTTGACTAAATTCATTAATATTATATTAAGACCGAGGTTTAAACTTTTAGTGTATATAGTAATGACGTATAGCTTTCGCCTAAAGAGTACACAGAGAAAACAAGATCTGAAAGATAATAATATCGTAAAAATAAAAGAGGTACCAGTTTATTCTAAAGATTCAATATTAATTTAATGTTTTATCAGACTGTAAGGTGATGACCACTTCTTTCAACAACAATACTTTAAGATGTCGAAATGCTGATGATATTAATACACCAGTTAGGTGCATGAAACCAGCTTTTTGGGGTCGGGAAACAAACCCTCTATTGTACCTATATTACGAGCAAAACTTAATATTTGCGGGCTTTTCTAGATTCAGTGTAAGTTATTAAACATTACTTATTTACCTATCGTTTGTCTTAGATATGGTAATGAAAAAAAGAAGAATAAAGCATATTACAGAATGAGCTATAAGTAAAGTCACTTGAAAAAATGGAGAGAGGAAAAGATTACAAAGTAAAGATTGTGGGAGGAGTGATATGAAAGAAAAGGTTAGTGATAGTGAGACGGGTGATACGACAAAATGGAAGAATAAGCTTGTTCCACCGACTCCAAATCACATTGGACTAAGATAGGAACATAATGATAATTTACCTATTTTTAAATCTCATTGGTTACTAGAATTTTGAGAGATGAAACGCATGTCACAAAAAGGGTTTTGAGTTTACACGTAGATGGATGGAGAGGAAGGGGGAGACCAAAGAAGAGATGGATGGATTGTGTGAGGAGTGATATGAAAGAAAAGGGAGTTACTGATAGTGTGACGGGTGACAGGACAGAGTGGAAGAAAAAAACATGTTGCACCGACCCCAAATAAAATGGGATAAGGGTAGGATGATGATGATTGGTTACTAGAATTTTCTTAACCATTTTGGTTACGATACTTTTTTGAGTTTGGATTATTTAAATTGTAGTAAAAATTTGATTAAAGGACGATGTAATTAATTGAAAGAATAATTTAAATTTAGAAAAAGTTTAAATTTTTATTTTCAGATTTCTTAAAATGATTTTTAATTTTAATCTTTAATGTTTTCCTAATCTTTAAAATATCGTTTCTTATTCTAAACTCTAAAATGTAAAATTTGATTGAAAATATTCTGCTTTTTTTTATTTCGGTAACGTATCAACGAAAAGGTATTGTCCTAATCGAAATTAGGCTGAAAAAACATTGTATTTATTTTATTATATCAAGTAATGATACACATACCACACCTTTTTTTTATTTGTGTTCGACGTAAATTGATGTAAGTATCAGATATGATCCAAATCGGCTCTTGAACTCCCGTGTATAATAAAGTAAGTGATAGTTACAACATTTTGTGAGGACCTCATGTCGCGGTAAACAGTTGTAACAACAAAATTCAAGAAACCGTTAAAATTATAAAGTAATGACATGTAGTAAACGGTAACATATTAAAAACTATATGCTCATACCGAATTTCAAAAAGATTCTTTGAAAAATGTGGATTGTATCGCAAAAAGTATCTTTAAAATGCTCTCCTGTAAAATTGCATTTTTGGGGTTACAACAACTTACGTGGGAGGCATCGATTTAAATGAAAATATATTTTTTTATTTTTGTATAAGTATTCAAAAAACATAATCAAATATTGTAAACACAAAGTTACAGAAAGCGACTACTTGGTTTTGAACTGTCGTTCGCTTTGCCAACTTTACTGTTTCAATGAGGAACAACATCAATTGACCACGCAGCTTTTCTACCGTAACGTGTCGTGTTCAACATCAAATTCACATAAATTTATTCTTGTATGTGGCTACCTAGTTTTTTTTTCGTTTAAGTAAATGATTTAACTCGGAGAATATCACTTACCTTCTGCTAATTGCAGAAGGTTCAAATTTGTCTAACTTTTGGAGATGTCCTATATTGCGTTTTGTTTTCAAATAGGTCAGGTAGGTACTAGTATTAGGGGGCACAGAGTGTACATATTACCAAAATCATAGTCAGTACTGGACAAGGTCAATCTCAGGCCTTTTTCTCTTCAATATATTTTACTGTATAAAAAGCCTTCTGATAAAGTTTTCGGTTTACAAAAGATTTGAATTTATTCAGGCCAAGTTCCTGATGTGACTATGAAGTTTATTATAAAAATAGAAACATTGGCATCTAAATGAGCCCTCTATTTTTTAGCCTGTTTGCAGGAACCACATATTCGTGTTTGTTCGTGTTATTGACGTTATAAATATCACTGTTTTTTTTTTAAATTTATTGTTTTATGAACATACCAAATATTATCTTAGATACCTATACTGCGAAAATACAGTCAATACGTCTTAAAAGTTTTTCCTCTGAAGGAGTTTCTAGGTCTTGATTTGTAAATTAAACGAATGGTCCTTTTTCGCAAAACAAAAATTGTCTGAATATTGGCGGAATTTCCCCACAATAGAATACCTGAAGTAGAATATAGCTGAAGTTAACAAAACGGGCTGTCTATAAGTCAGTCAAATTTCGGAGAGCTAAGTTTTTAGATAAATTTATCTGTATGTGGGCCCCACTGAAGTTTAGAATCGGGATTTATACCTAAAATTCGATAGTATCTTCAGGAGTGGTCTCAACCCTTTTCCTTCGGTACACTATTTTCCACTTGCCTAACATGACACATCGCAAACATTACATACACTTAGTTTCTTTTTTCGTCAAAAGCAGGTAATTGGCGTTAAACCAGCGTAGACAGAGCAATATTTACATTATCAGCAACCGCCTGCTGCTGTTTAAGCTTGAATAAAGTGAAGTGTCATCTGCAAACAACACTATATCATGGTTATCTATTATCAGGTATGTTTTTTTTTATGGTAGGTAAAAATCTACCAATGACGAATCCTGCTCTTGGGTGGAGCGGGAGACATTGTCAGACTCTTACTGACTAAACCGCCTACCCCGTTCCTACATCGCCTTACATACCAGGGCTAGAGCCTTCCTTTCAGACACGAACCCTGGGCCCCAGTTGGCCTTGACCCCTCTGCAGGGTCCCTACGGTTGCTGACAACTCCTTGAGGCGCGCGGGAACAGTGCGCGCCGTCGACGACTAAGTTGGGTCTGGACGATTATCAGATGATCAGACGGCGAGCTGCTCATTGCTCACTGTCCGCAAGCCCGCGCCTACGGTGGCCGGAAATCGGGATCGGAATCCCGGCGGCGTCTGGGGCGTGAGCGCCGTTGCCTTATGCGGTCGGCCTCCCTTTTGCTAGTATTACTGCTTCGCAGAAAAAGGCAACCGCCTGCCACTCCTCCTCGCTTCGGACCAAGTGCTCCTCCGTGTCCTCCGGGCGGTATTATCAGGTATGGTCATAATCTTATATATAAAATTTTCGTGTCACAGTTTTCGTTCCCATACTTCTCCGAAACGGCTAGACCGATTCTCATAAAATTTTGTGAGCGTATTGAGTAGGTCTGAGAATCGGCCAACATCTATTTTTCATCCCCCTGAATGTTAGGGGTAGTCCACCCGTGCGAAGCCGGGGCGGGTCGCTAGTCATTTATATAAATTAGAAATAAAAATGGGCCAAGAATTGAGCCCTGGGGTACACCCATTGTTACTACAGATCTGGGTGATCATTTTCCGTTTACGTCTACTCTCTGAATTATATCACTCAGATAAGAAGTAGGAAGATCCATTTTTTTGTGAATGTTTTTTGTCTCTGCCTCTAGCCCTACTCAAGGTGATAGTAACTAATGAAAAATTTTCCATGTCATAAAAATTTTTTCATTTAAAAAAATAGTACATTGTTATACGAGGGATGAAAGTTAGTTATTTAGTCCCGAGAAATTTCTTGGCGACCGAGCGACAGCGAGGTCGCTAATAGTTCGAGGGACTAAATAACTCTTGAACCCGAGGTAAACACTGTGCTTTTCATTACGAATAATAATAAAAATAATAATAAAAATAATAATAAAAACCTGAGTCGTCGTCAAATGTCTTCGTATGTTTTTAGGTAGGTATATTTCTTTTGATTTAGGCGGTAAGCGATTTTTTCCTCAAATAATCTTGCGTTAAATTTATAACTGAAGCTGATGAACTTATCGTGTTAATACAAATTTCTTATAACAGAGATTAGCAAAATGTAAACAAAACTCGAAAAAAAAATCAAGAAAGACCAAATCGGCCACAGATTATAGAGAGACTTTACCCGCCATTTTTTTTTTTTAGTCGTCGTCTGGCTATCATTGTAAATATGGGTCAGGTCAACATTTTTCTCAAATATAATATTAGTTTTAATGAAATAGTTTAAAGTAAATTAAAATAAAGTCAGTAGAAAAAGTATTCTTAAATTATTTCTATCTCTATGTCATTTTAATTGTACTGATAGTATAAAAATTCGGGTCACGGTTCAATAGAAATGTCAAAATAGAACTAGTTTTTTTTTAAATATTTGCTATCTAAATATTAAAAAAACAACTGTCAGTTGTAAAGTAAAACTCCCTAGGGAGTAAAAGTACTTCTTCCAACCCTGTCCGCAGGCAACTTTATACCTACTTCCAGAGTATGAGTAATGAAAAATATTTTTTCATTACTCATTAAGTAGAAGTACTTTTACTCTCTAGGGAGTTTTACTTTTCAACTGACAGTTGTCTAAATATTAAAAAAAACTAGTTCTATTTTGACATTTCCATTGAACCGCGAAACGAATTTCTATACTGCTAGTACAATTGAAATAACATAAAGATAGGAATAATTTAAGAATACTTTTTTTTAATAAGTTTATTTTAACTATTTCATTAAAACTAATATATATTTGAGAAAAATGTTCACCTGACACATTTTTACAATGATGAAATGAAAAATGTTGACTGAATAGCCAGCCGACCACTGGAAAAAAAAAATGGCGGGTAAATTGTGGTCTCTCTATAATCTGTGGCCGATTTGATCTTTCTTGTTTTATTTTTCGAGGTGTAGAGTTTTGTTTACATTTTGCTAAATCTCTATTATAAGCACGCGCACACGGGCGAAGCCGCTGACAAAAGCTAGTTTAGCTTTTGTCAGCGGCTTAGCCCGCGTGCATAAAATATAGCCTATGTCACTCAGGAGTAAAGCAGCTTTCTATTGTTTCAAAATTGTTTCCAATCGGACCAGTAGTTCCAGAGATTACCTCCTACAACCAAAAAAACAAAGAAACAAAAAAACAAACTTTACCTCTTTATTATATTAGTGTAGATTTGTATTAACACGATAAGTTCATCAGCTTCAGTTATGAACGCTTATTTGACACAAGATTCTTAAGAGGAGAAAACCGCTTACCGCCTAAATCAAAAGAAATATACCTACCTAAAAACATACGAAGACCTTTGACGACGACTCAGGTTTTTATTATTTTTATTTTCCTCGTATTCGTAATGAAAAGCACAGTGTTTACCGTGGTAAACACTGTGCTTTTCATTACGAATACGAACCCGTGGGTTCAAGAGTTATTTAGTCCCTCGAACTATTAGCGACCTCGCTATCGCTCGGTCGCCAAGAAATTTCTCGGGACTACATAACTTACTTTCACCCCTCGTATAACAATGTACTATTTTTGCTTTTCTGCACTGCTCGTAGTTGCCACTAAGCGTATACTACCAACTCCTAAAAATCCGCCCCTAAGACTACCCACTGACCCGGTATTTTTTATTTCATATCATTAAACTAGCTTCAATTTTGACATTTCAAAAGTGCCAGTAAATGGTCAATTTGAAATAAATGAGTTTGAGTTTGATTATAAAATGTAAAATAATTGGAATTATAATGATAACGCTTGTTTCTGCTGTTGTCAAATACTCGTAGGGCTACATTCAGCTCCGCATGGTACGGTTCCTGGAAGAGTGGTGGTCCCGCGGGCGCGCGTGCTGGTGGCGCGCGGCGCGGGCGGCGGGGCGGCGCGCGGCGGCATTGTGCGCCCGACCGCCGCCGCGCCGCCACATCTGCGCTCTCGCGCGCTCCCCACGACTCCGCGGCTCCGAGTCCTTCCGACGGCGACGCCGCGTTGCCGCCGCCTCCGACTCTGAGTGAAGTGACCACCAGTGACCAGTGCAGTGCTATACTTGCGATCAGTTTAGTGACTAGGAAAAGTTACCTATAAACTTGTGCGCGGGAAAACTTTCAGCAAACTTCAGTAGCGACCGGCTTGCAGCAGCAGTGGCTCCAGTCCCCAAGGTGCTCTGCGCCTACAAGTAAGCTCATCTTTATAATACTGGATCGCCAGCCCCTGAGTTCCAATCAAGGGAGCAATTGAATTGATTGAGAGTTGTGAACTTTTCACACGGTCCGTTGAGCTGAAGACGAGCTGAGACGAGGCAGCACAGTCGTCAAGCGGCTATTAGTTACATTACATCAGCTTCATATATTATAATTATGTGAACGACTATATTATTCCGCAAGTATCGCTCGTCGACTTGTAGTTTGTTCACTGAAACTTTCATTTTTGGACGCATGACAAGTACTACCTACCTATCGCGGGCAGATATTTTCTTGTAAACATGTCATAGTCATAATTTATATTATACACATAATACAGATCTATCTTTAAGATATTTAAGTGTAAAGAATATGAATGACCGATAACCAGTGCTACTGCTACCCCCCTACTGACTGAGCTACGGACATTATAACATAAGAGGAAATATTTATACTTATTTTTGAACGTTTGTTCCTTAATGAACTCGAAATCCAATATCCGAACCGATTTTCATGCTATTTTCACCAACAGACAGAGTGATCCATGCGCTCGGTTTTGGTAAGTATCTATCTGTATAAGACATGCATATTATGTACCTATAGGTAGGTAGTAAGGAAAAATCGAAAATTTCAAAGATATTTTCTTAATTCTTTATATCTCACAAAACTTAACATACAATTAGCATCGGCCTTATAACGTTCTCACTGCTGGGACTCCTCTCTATGAGAGAGCATTTATACCATTATAAAATTTAAAGAAAATACATTTTTTTTTAAATTGTAGGTACCTGTCTAAAATAGCTAGTCCGTGGGTGTCGGGTGTAGAGTCCAAGCTAACTAGGGATTATAGGGCTCTAGAGATGGGATCCACCTAACAATGCTAGCCGTATCGAGAAATAGGTGTTGTGCCAATATACCTATTGCGCGTTTAGACCAAAGGCCTGATACAAAGAGTGGTAGCACTGTATCAGGCCCTTGGTCTTAACGCGCAACTATAGCTTAGCCTTAGGCAGATGGTTGTCGAGGTTTCTACTTTTTAGCCATTAAACCTATGATGGTACACGCGACCAGCACAATGGCAGCTGAGTCCGTCTTCCATATGTCGACAACCTCGTGCGCTAGCTCGAGATGGGTCCTACCTACATGATTATTTTCTCTTAGCTTTTGCGAAGTTCTTACCATGGTGACATGGACTAGGTAGGTACCTATCATTGCGTTGCGCGCAGTCGGTCTACCACCTTTTTACGGCGTATGGGTAACAGTAGTACTATCAGTAATGAGACAGGTGCTACCTACCTTCCAACAACCAGAGAAAAATTATTTATTACCTTATTATGTTTATAAGGATTATTTATTTGTGCGATGTCTTTTAGCCGACTGCGCCAAACCCAAACGATGAATTATGATTTTAGCCGTAGGTGCCTTAGATTCATTTTGTTTTATAATCTAAGGTAGGTGCCTATTCAGAAATTAAGTGAAATCGTTTCGGTCAATGCCAGAAACATCATAGGACCAAATCAGTTGAGCTGTTAATGGCACCGGCGGGTCCGGCGCTGACCGCGGCTGCTTCTTCACGACCTATATTGATTCAACCTTGCCACAACCGCTCGCGAGAAGTAGCATTTGATTGTTTTCATTATTAATAGAATCCTCTTCACACGGCAGCGTTTGTTGTTGGGGAGACATCTATTATCCCTGAAACCATTGAACTGAAGCTGCCGAACCCAAGATCACTAATGTATGTGTATAATGTCGACGTTTAGATAATAAATAGATCGTATGTTTCTGTCGCCGGGATAATAAATTGCGTAAGATCGTAAACTCTTTCATCTCGATAACACTCGGATATTTTATAAACTATCTGATTTCAGTGTGATTTATTGTAGGTAGGTATGCGACATGATCAGTTTATGTGTATTATGATCGATGCAGGTGTCGACAGCCCAAATTCCGCAAGATGTATTATACCGACATGTACAGAGTTCACTAATGTGACAGGCAAGGTCGCACAACTGTTGTGGCGTAACGCGTGTTCCAATGGAGATCGTGGTCAGTTGATAGCTGCTCCGGGACACCGGCCAGTGCTGCAGCAACTTATCTATAAGTTGGAAAAATATTTGACCGAATTTCATTTTACGTAAAACTTTTCAACTTGGTATTGTTTCTTTTTTTTTTCATTTCGAACAAGTCACATCGGCCACTGTACAAGTATCAGTTGACCTAGCTATTATTAATTCGATGTTTTTCGTTATTTAGCCGAAATAATATTTGTTCGATGTAGGTATTACTTAGTATTTAAATGTTTCCGAATATTCATTATACCACTGATTTTAGTGGTATACTTAATTAATGAAAGCATGCACCATGGACGCAGGCATGTAACGTGCCGCAGCCACTGCTTCTGTGGAGGCTACAGCGATGCGGACCCACGCAAGCTTTTCGAAGCAGATAGCTTTACGTCCACGTCCTCAGCTTCGGCTTATTGGCCGGCTCCGCCAGCCAACCTCAGCCGCGGCGGTGGCTCTTCAAACCACCTCCTCAGCCGCTCCTCAGCCGCTCCTCAGCCCGCGGACCGCCCTTCCCCTCCGCACCTACTTGGGCTTGAATTACTCTCTAGCGGTAGGCCAATCAAGACTGTATAAAGTTTGTTTTGCAGGAATTCGTGTCTGCTACTAAATTTTGATATACGACATAGGTACATCCAAGTAGAGCACGCGGAAAGTTTAAGTTGGACCATTTGTTATGGATTCGCGCAGCCCCCACTTCGATTGCGATCAAAACCCTGGTTAGGTTCAATTTACTTGCCGTGTATTATAACCGTCTATACTTTGTTACCAAAACTTCTGTAAAATGTTGTTTCGTTGTGGTGAAAATAATGGCAAATAAATCAAACAGGGTTCGGCCAATAGCAAAAAGTTATTTTGTAAAGCAGCGAAACACAGTTCTGTAGGTAAATTAACACCTATTCAAGACTCATGATATTTCGATCTAAAAATATCTTAAATAATGTATTAACATGATTATAATAGCAATGAAGGTTTCGGTCAATAGTGTTCGGTGAAATGAAATTCGATCAAAAATGTTACGGAAAAGTGATGGTGACGGTTCCCGCAGCAGCATCGTGGTCACGGCTCACTGTATCACCAGCACAAGCACGCGCTGTGCGTGGTCACGTAGGGCGGGAATCCATTGATGTGATATGGATGGCGTGGTTAGCTGCACACATTACTCGGGCAGATGTTCTAACGATGTAGTCGTACCGACATATGGCCCGGAATAAATAAATTATCGACGAATAAGTCATACAATCTCAAATAAACATGCCGCTGCCAACAGCTGATCGGTGGCCGACACGGCGCGCGTGGGCGTGCGCGCCGTCACCGCCGCTCTCTGCCTCGCAGCTCAATCTATTCCTACAACACCCTACATGTTGGCTTCCTCTCGTTAACTAATAACAATACCTATTTGTGGCGAAGCTCGTGGCTTGACGGATCTGATCCGACAGCTGTTTGTAACTGTAGCGCAGACCTAGTGCCTGCTCTGTCCTGTGAGCTACGCGTTCAAGGGACTGTCCCTCTAATGGGTGATCGTGGAAAATATTAATAGACGATTGATTTCGGTTGACGGTTGATGGTTGTCGCAATTTTTTCTTTTAGTAACCAAAACATGCAAACGTGGAGTGGCGTCAGTGGTTGGGTTGTGGCAGCCACGCGGGGAGCGTCTTTTTTATTCAAACTTGTTATTTTTTTTTATTATCTTGCATTCTTTTAATAATTTAAGATACATTTAGGTAATCAGAGAGTAGGTATTATAAATTTCCACAAACAAATTAATTAAACTCTTGAGCCCCCAGCGAACGCCAGCATTCGTACAACTTCTTTTTTTGTGTCTCTAATTACGGCATTCGAAAGGTTAAAAAAGTTCATTTAATAAAATAAGAAGTGTGTCACCCGTAACCCTGTGATCTTAGATTTAAAACAGCGGAAACTGATAGGTGTCGCGCGTCTTTAGCGCGAGGACCATCAACAGCAGCGCTCTGTGGCGCTCTGTGGCGCTCTGTGGCGCTCTGTGGCGCTCAGTGGCGCTCTGTGGCGCTCTGTGGCCTGATCTCACTCGGTCGCTATTGCCGACTGACACACACGCAATGTTTCGCAAACATATTATTTTTTGTTTGTTTTAAGTTGGATAAGGGTTATCAATATGTCTTCGTGTGCTTTTATGCGTTGCACAAATCATTCAAATAAAAAAAATACTAATGACATGCAATCTCATTTTACTCGTAAGTACATAAACACTTACATTTTTGTTTTGGTCGCCATTTTACGAAGCGAGATATTGCTCACGTCCTCCATAATCGTGAAGAACGTTTATTAAGCGGCTAAACCGATTTTGCTCGCACGACAGCGCCAGCTCTTATCTCAGTCCTTGTCTATCAGTGACTGACATATCGTTAACAATAGTCCCAAAACGGAAGTCTATTACCAGTGCCAGTGTATGTTGCCAGTGATGACATATGGCTCTGAAACGTGGTTGCTCACAATAGGCCTCATCAAAGGCTTAAAGTCACCAAAAGGGCAATGGATAGGGCTATGATCGGAGTTTCCTTACGTAATCGTATCAAAAATGAAGATATTCGCAGGAGAACCAAGGTTACCGACATAGCTCGAAGAATTTCGAGTATCGGGTGGATCCGTGATGCACAGGACCGTTCATTATGGCGACAATTGGGGGATTCCTATGTCCAACAGTGGACTTCTTTCGGCTGAAAATAAATGAATAAAAGTGCTAAGTTTTTGTGAAATAAATGCACTTTATTATTATTATTAATAAATTATAAACTACTTAGTAAAGTTTTTTTTTGTAAATAAAGAATGTATTTTATTGTTTTTAGTTGAGATACTTTTCAGCTAAATCTAAACCCTTAATACCGTATAACTATCAAAACCTCTTGTCACTAGAGTACCTCCTACATTCCATGACAATTCCAATAAGCCCAAACACGGCTAAGATACTTTGATTAATTACTGAGTTCCGGTGCCATCTCTCGATGTTACCATCATTAGAATAGTTCATTGGTACCATTTTCATCAGAGCCATTCAGAATCAGACGCTTATTTGTATTGTCAAAGTTGTTTAACTATCTTCATTGTGATAATGTGACGTTCCGTTGCCTTTCCTGTACCTACTTTTTCTGTTTTTCTACATCCAATGATAATACCAAAATTTTTTTAATTAATTAAATTAATTCATTTATTCAGCGATGCGGAAGAATTTTTTGACGAGTAGATTAGGTTAGGTACTTTCAGTTAAGTTTAAGTGTTTTATTTTTTAATTTATGTGTATTTAAGTAAGTAGTTATAAAAAAAACTTTTTACAAAAAAAAACCGCCTTCAAAAAAAGCCAAACGATAAAAGTTCCTACACTAAAACGTTGAAAATAAAAATTTGAATTGCTGTAAAGAAACTTAATACCTAAACTTATTTGACATTAATATTTTGAAAATATTCAAAATTTATTACTTATTTTTGGAGTCGGTGCCAGCATTTTTATTGTTGAAACTTAATGTTACGTAGCTTTTTAATATCCGGTGCCATTTTTCGTACATAATGCTTAAACATTTTCAATGTACTTAAAATGTGGCAGAAGGTTTTTGTAAGTATATATTTTTTATTTAAAAAAATGTGCAAATCGGATGATTTTTTTTAGAGAAGTCTAATATGTATTTATGTCTTAATTAAGTATTATATATTTGAGTATGCAAATAGGTACTAAGTAGTTTTATAGTTAAGTTAGACGTAGTTTTTCAAGGGATTGTTGCCCATTCGTAATTCCTTGCCTTGGCTGGCACCGACTCCAAAAAGAAGTAATAAATTTTGAATATTTGCAAAATATTAATGTCAAATAAGTTTACCTATAAATTAAGTTTCTTTACAGCAATTCAAATTTTTATTTTCAACTTTTTAGTGTAGGAACTTTTATCGTTTGGCTTTTATTGAAGGCGGTTTTTTTTTTGTAAAAAGTTTTTTTTATTTGTAGCCGTTTAGTGTTTTTTATTATAATGTGTTATGGCAACGAAGTCAATATCGTTTCTACATTTCTTTTGGAAAAGTTACCAATGTCATACAAGTAGGAATACATATTATGGGTACATTGTTACAGTGTGATCGTTTTGACCTCGTGGAGAGATGATATGATGCATGAAATACTTATGATTCATCTCATGAGTACATCTTATGACAGCTCTCATAATCATCATCATTTCAGCCAGAAAACGTCCACTGTTGGACATAGACCTCCCCCAAGCGTCGCTACAACGACCGATTCTGTGCGACTCGCATCCATCGCGTTCCCGTGATTCTCACCAGGTCGTCGGTCCGCCTTGTGGGAGGCCTTCCAAAGCTGCGTCTTTTGGTGCGCGGTCGCCACTCTAGAACCTTTCGGCCCCATCGGCCATCTGTTCTACGAGCAATGTGCCCTACCCACTGCCACTTAAGTTTGGCAATTCTTCGGGCTATGTCGGTGACCCTGGTTCTCCTGCGCATTTCTTCATTTCTAATTCGAACGCGCAAGGAAACTTCGAGCATAGCCGTTTCCATTGCCCCTGACAGCATTGCCCATGACAGCTCTAATAAGCTCAAACAATGCTAGGGTACATTATTTTATTTTGAAGTTCCCATGCCGACCTTCCACCTTCCAGCTTCATCATCACATCAGTTCAATAGTACCTTACCGCTAAAGTGCATCTTATGACAATTTTAACAAGCCCAAACACGGTTAGGATATATTAATTAGTTACGCAGTTCCAGTGCCGACCTTCCACCTTCCAGCTTCATCATCACATCAGTTCAATAGTACCTTACAGCCAAAGTGCATCTTATGACAATTCTAACAAGCCCAAACACGGCTAGGATATATTAATTAGTTACGCAGTTCCAGTGCCTACTTTTCAGCTCCATCATCATCATCAGATCAGTTCGATGATAACATTTTCAACATAATTATTTAAGATCATTGGTTTATAGTGCATTTTCATAGTTGCTTTGCTTTGATTGTGATATCTATGCGAGTGTCAAGTTTCGTTAGCCATTTTCTGATCTTCTTCACCAGTTCCACCTCATCAAATGTTACTTTTTGACTGTAAATGCTTGAGTTCTCGATGAAAATATTAAAAAAAAAACTATATAGTTGCCTATAATATTTGAGAAGTTCCCTCGATTTCTCATGGATCCCATCATCAAAACTCGATTTTGAAAAAAATGGGACCAATCTGGAAGCATATCCTTTCAAGTACAAAAAAAAAATTTGTAAATCCATCCATAAACAACGGAGTTCTGAGGTAACAAACATAAAAAAAAAATACAATCGAATTGAGAACCTCCTCCTTTTTTTGAAGTCGGTTAAAAATGAATGAAAAAATTGATTTCGAAATTGAGGACTCGAATTCATTACACCTATAAAATTATAGGAAATTGCGTATAAATATTGTACACTGGATGTTACCCTCTATTATTCTTGTTCTTTCTGTCACTTTGTAGATAAACTTGTAAAACTTGGTAATGTTGTTTTGGTGTACGATTACAATTTAAACAGGAATCCCTCAATTCCCTCCGTATCTTATCATCAGACCTGGTAGTCTGAAAGCGAATTACTTAATTAAAAAAATAATTTAAATAAAAAGAAAACCATGCAACTGAATCAGATAGTTGCGCGAACTCCTACCCCGCCTCGTCCGCTCGGAGTGCTCGCCACTACTGTCTTCTAACCTAAAGGTGGATCCACACATTGCGAGGCGTGCGCTTCGCATGGCGCACAACGCATGCCTCGTCAAGTGTGGACCTGTATATTCGTGGCAAGGCATGCGCTCCGCACGCGCGAGGGCGAGCCAACGTATGTCGGCAAATGCTTCAAGATTAAAGTGCCTCAGTGCGAGCATTACGTTAGGTGTGGCGTAGCGGCGCATGCACGTTCGAGGCGTGCGCCGCGTACAATATCAACGTACGCCTCGACTGCGAAAATGAAACTGCGTTGGCTCGGGCCAAACAGCGCGCAGCGCATGCTCGGGCCGATCCAACCCACACAGCAGCAGTCAAGATGGCGCCTTTGCATCGCGTACGCGTATCCGCTGCTACTTTTATAATTATTAATTCAAAAATTTAAAAGAAAAGGAAAGAAAAAAGTCGTCGTCGTCATTTACTTGATTCGCGATTATACGCCATACGTCTTCTCTTTTATTTTTATTAAAATAATGATTATGTTTACGATCCCATAATAATCTATTACTTTAATGCGCGCGTACATCCGCAGCGAGGCGGACACAATCATCCAAACGCAACGCACTGCTCGCAATGAGCCAGCCGCCACACGGCGCACATCGCACACGCGCTGTGCGTTGTGCGCCATGCGGAGCGCGTGCCTTGCCAAGTCTGCGCGCCTACTTGCCTCGAGCATTTACTTCGCACGCGATGGCTCGACCCGAGCATAATTATGTTGGTTTAATTTGTCAACACGCACGCGTCAAGCTGAGGTATGCGTTGTGCGCCGTGCGGAGCGCATGCTCGCAATGTGTGGATCCACCTTTACCTGTACATATCAGGGTGCTGTTGGCCTGCCAGTTGCCATAATTTTTATACATTTTGTAAGAAGTCTTCGTAGCTGATTGTTCAATTTTTTTTTTTTTTTTTATTGATTATAGGTTCGCGCTTGAGCAGTGGTGGCCGAGTGGTAACGGCCCCGACTTGCGTGTAGTAGGTCGCGGGTTCAAACCCAGCCAGGCGCATTACTTTGTGTAATTTATTTCATCACCACTGCTCTCAAAACGGTGAAGGAAAACATCGTGAGGAAACCGGCATGTCCTAGAACCAAAAATTCGAAGACATGTGACATCCACCAACCCGCACTGGGCCCGCGTGGTGGATTACGGCCCATTCCCTCTCTTAGAGAGGAGGCCTGTGTCCCTGCAGTGGGAACATTAAAAAGGCTGATGATGATGATGATGAGGTTCGCGCTTGACCGCTATCTCACCTGATGGAAAGCGACGATGCGGTCGACAATATGTCAGAATTTTAACAACCAAGCAAGTGGATAATAAAAAAATCTAGTTGAAATCTGAAGAGGCCAAATCGCGCGCGCGTCTTTATAAACAGGCCACCTTTGACTGCCATTTTGCACCACTGTACCTAAATATAAAGGTACAGTGGTGCAAAATGCAAAAATATTTACGTGGAAAGATAACTTTTTATTGTCCACCAAGTTCAGAAAAATGAGAACGAAATAATAAAATGCACAATGGGCGCTCTTATCGGAATACCAATCTTATGATGGACGAAAATGTTGCGGGAACAGTCCGAGGTACCAGGGCTACTTGAGGTGTTCTTATATGTTCTATTAGAACGCAGAGGTAGAGGGAACTGCGTGAGGTGAGCAGCCGGCGGGCGGCGGGCGCCTCCGAACCGGATCGTTATTGATGGAGCTCATCGCTCACGCCAGCACGAGCTACCACAATATTTGTGGCTTTAAAATGTGTCAGGATTTATGAATATAGTGATACTGTCATCAACTGTAACTGACACCGCCGCCACGCCTCGTGTGCCTGAGACAATATTATGTTCAGTGGAAATTGATGTCTATAACATTAGTACATATTTAATTATATATTTGTGACATGAAGAAAACAGAACTCAAAGACATAAATTTGTTAAAAGTTCCTATCCATAAGGGCCTTTTTTACGTAGAAAATCAAGGAATAAATCAAGGAATAGGAGTCTTTTGACTCTGGGCGGAGCTGGAAAGAATTACACCGTTACTAGTTAAAATCTGTGCTCCTTTGAACAATTCGGCATCTCTAGCCGGCAGTGGCTTCAGCAGCCAGCTGCTCTCGGAGACGGAGCCTGGCGCCGTTCAAGTGCATGTGAAACACGACACGGATGGTTGGACGGTGAGCTACCGATGGTTCGCGGAGGTCCGGCTCCGGCGAGGCAGACTTTTATCGTATGCTTCGGCTCCATTGTGTTCTGGGGGATCTGCACAATGGTGATAATCGCGCGTTTTTTCCCACTTAATTCAAAATTTTCTGCAACAGCCCATGTCGGGTGAGGACATACATCAGGCGGAAAGCAAGGACACTGGCTTCTCTGTTGTAATTCTTAAAAGTGTAGACTTAACTTGGAGCCTTGTTGGGCTGCTCGTAACCTCTACCCCAACATAATATGGTGATGACTAATTCTAGAGGTGCTCCCTTCGTCAAAGATACCAAGTCCGTCCAAAGCCAGGGTCACAGACTCCTCGGCGCACTCCTCATGCGATTTACACCTGCATGCAAAATTACAGCTTAGTTGGTTGAAGACATCTGCTTCAAAATTGAGTTGCAAGATTCGAGCCGAACATACATAGTTACATTGCAAACTAATAAAAAGCTTGTAATAAACAGTCACATGATAAAAAAATGCAATTAGCCTATTCATCACTTCATATTTCACACAATTCTTTAGCTTCGTCCAACAATTCTTTGGATATTAGAAAACTTGGTTTATTTAAACTAGCTAATAGAGATCAAACGTGTTACATAACAAAATATGCCGAACGTCTTCGTTTGTTGCTGATCTAGCCTAACCTACCTAGCGTACTTCCTAACCTATATTTCATGTAATCTTAATTTCGGGGTTCCTGAGCATCTTCAGATAATTGTCCTATTGGCAAACCTGCATAATGCTCTATTATATAATATCTTTCTATTTCTATAGTTTATACATACCTACATATAATTGCGCGGTTACTTAAGCTGGCCGAATCATTTTGCGTTTATAGGGAATCCCGATGGCATAGTTTGAAGAGTTACATATAGTTTCTTGATTGATTCTTCATCAGTTCCAGTTATCTCTGCAGAACATTGGTAGTTATGGAAAAATCTCCATGCCGTATGTCCGTCATCGCTGTTACCGGAAATTAAACGTGGTTTATCAATGTGCAAACCAAACTCTTCTAGGAAACGTTTTAGGACATATTTTTTTGTCTTCTTGAAGTCGTTTGTTTTCTGGAGTTGTTGCAGACCACTTCTCAAAACCTAAGTTATGAGAAATGTGGAGGATCGTTTCCATGATCCTCATCCTTGCATAAGTGTCGACGTTTCGTATTTAAACGTATTTTCAACTCCCGTTGTAACTTCGAAAAGGTCTTTCACTTGTTGGGAGTCGCTCCACAAACAGTGCAGGCAGCACTGGATGATTTGTTCTATCATACAAATGAGCTAGACATCTCATAGAATTATTACTTAAATTTAATTTAATGATATAACCATTACATAGTATAAAACAAAGTCGCTTTTTCCCTATGTGTGCTTAAATCTTCAAAACTACGCAATGGATTTTGATGCGGCTTTTTTAATAGATAGAGTGATTCAAGAGGAAGGTTTATATGTATAATATATTTAATATCAGCATTGCACCCGTGCGAAGCTGGGGCGGGTCGCTAGTAAAGAGATAAAATTTGATTTTTTGTTTGTAATCTCTGAAACTACTGGTCCAATAAGAAAAAAATTAGCAACAATAGAAAGCTGCTTTACTCCTGAGTGACAGGCTATATTTTATGCACACGGGTGAAGTCGCTGACAAAAGCTAGTTAAATATAATTTTTCATAGTTAAAAAGAAGAATTTTATTTTCCCCCTATTGACATACTTCTTCTAAATCACCATTGGTTTCCTCTGGACATACTTCTTCTAAATCACCATTGGTTTCCTATTGACATACTTCTTCTAAATCACCATTGGTTTCTTCTGGACATACTTCTTCTAAAACACCATTAGTTTCCTCTGGACATACTTCTTCTAAATCACCATTGGTTTCCTATTGACATACTTCTTCTAAATCACCATTGGTTTCCTATTGACATACTTCTTCTAAATCACCATTGGTTTCCTATTGACATACTTCTTCTAAATCACCATTGGTTTCCTATTGACATACTTCTTCTAAATCACCATTGGTTTCCTCTGGACATACTTCTTCTAAATCACCATTGGTTTCTTCTGAACATACTTCTTCTAAATCACCATTGGTTTCTTCAGGACATACTTCTTCTAAATCACCATTGGTTTCTTCAGGACATACTTCTTCTAAATCGCTATTGGTTTCCTATTGACATACTTCTTCTAAATCACCATTGGTTTCCTATTGACATACTTCTTCTAAATCACCATTGGTTTCCTATCGACATACTTCTTCTAAATCACCATTGGTTTCCTATTGACATACTTCTTCTAAATCACCATTGGTTTCTTCTGGACATACTTCTTCTAAATCTCTATTGGTTTCCTATTGACATACTTCTTCTAAATCACCATTGGTTTCCTATTGACATACTTCTAAATCACCACTGGTTTCCTCTGGACATACTTCTTCTAAATCACCATTGGTTTCCTCTGGACATACTTCTTCTAAATCACCATTGGTTTCCTATTGACATACTTCTTCTAAATCACCATTGGTTTCCTCTGGACATACTTCTTCTAAATCACCATTGGTTTCCTATTGACATACTTCTTCTAAATCACCATTGGTTTCCTATTGACATACTTCTTCTAAATCACCATTGGTTTCCTCTGGACATACTTCTTCTAAATCACCATTGGTTTCTTCTGAACATACTTCTTCTAAATCACCATTGGTTTCTTCAGGACATACTTCTTCTAAATCACCATTGGTTTCTTCAGGACATACTTCTTCTAAATCGCTATTGGTTTCCTATTGACATACTTCTTCTAAATCACCATTGGTTTCCTATTGACATACTTCTTCTAAATCACCATTGGTTTCCTATCGACATACTTCTTCTAAATCACCATTGGTTTCCTATTGACATACTTCTTCTAAAACACCATTAGTTTCCTCTGGACATACTTCTTCTAAATCTCTATTGGTTTCCTATTGACATACTTCTTCTAAATCACCATTGGTTTCCTATTGACATACTTCTAAATCACCACTGGTTTCCTCTGGACATACTTCTTCTAAATCACCATTGGTTTCCTCTGGACATACTTCTTCTAAATCACCATTGGTTTCCTATTGACATACTTCTTCTAAATCACCATTGGTTTCCTCTGGACATACTTCTTCTAAATCACCATTGGTTTCCTATTGACATACTTCTTCTAAATCACCATTGGTTTCCTATTGACATACTTCTTCTAAATCACCATTGGTTTCCTCTGGACATACTTCTTCTAAATCACCATTGGTTTCCTATTGACATACTTCTTCTAAATCACCATTGGTTTCGGCAACTACGAATTTACTTAACTCCAGTTGTAATTAACAAAAACGACACTCCTGTTCCTTCTTTACCTTTGTTCCAGAGCCCCGGGATTCACTCTCGCACTACCCATGGAAACTCTTACCTACATCAAAATATTTTCGAGTTATAATTATGTATGTTATTGGAAGTGTGTTCCAACTCGGTCCCGGGATATACATGCTGAAGAATAAGATACTAGCGACCCGTCACAGCTTCGCAACTAATTCACACTACACAGCAATACCGAGAATTTTAAATCCTCGGTTTTTCTCTATTACTATAATAAAAGCTAATAGAAATAAACACGGTCAAAAGTTTTTGAGTTTATGGCAAACATAAAGAGGACAGACGCGGCGGGACGTTGTTTAATACTGGTTCAGCTACAAATATTTTATAAGAACATTTTTGTTGTATACCTCGTAACTGAAATATTAAATTAAATAACAATAATATGTCATCTTAGAATTGATTGCCTACTTCATGATGTCGCCGGTCAGCTCATCAAATGGTTGCAGTTCACGATGTCGACACAATAAACTGGCCAGGTCGTCCAACGTTAACGTTTGGTGATAAAAGTATAATGAAATATAATTATGACTTTGTGTCGTAATTGTATTGAATGCCATTCGTTACGAGTCGTTTGATATTATAACTAATACGAGTCTGCAGTGTGGATGCAGCCGTGGTGGGTGCAGTGCTGCCTCTGTACAGTTGTAACATTTAGCATTGCGCCCTACCACGAACTCTTCATTTTCCGACCTGAACTGAACTGTTAAAAGGACGGAGTTTTAAGAGAGAAAGAAGGACTGAGCTAAACACCCATAGCTCAATCCTTCTTTCTCGCTCGCATGACTTGCATGACGTGAATATGAGTGACGTGTCAGTTTGATCTGCGGCCTTAGTCCCTGTTCCTCAGTTTGTTCCTACGTTCTGCTACTAAAAAGGTGTATTCTTTTGTTTCATGAAAAATATTGATTGTGCACTAAAATAATATTATGCTCTTCGTTTAGAAAAAAATAACAACAAAGGAGTTGGCGGGGTCTATGTTCGTTCGCTATAACTATGACTATGGCCTTAATAAATTCAAATCATTTGTAAATCGTAAACTTTGTCAGAAGGCTTTTTATACTGTAACAATCGAATTGAGAACCTCCTCCTTTTTTGAAGTCGGTTAAAAAGAGTATCTTGAGGACAAAACAACTTGGGATTGACCTGCTCCAGTAATTACTATAATTTTTGTCATTACATTTCTTATTTTCTAATTTTCATTGTTATTTATATTATACTAGCGACCGGCCCCGGCTTCGCACGGGTGCATCAAAATTTATATTTATAATATATTTAATATCAGCATTGCACCCGTGCGAAGCTGGGGCGGGTCGCTAGTAAAGAGATAAAATTTGATTTTTTGTTTGTAATCTCTGAAACTACTGGTCCAATAAGAAAAAAATTAGCAACAATAGAAAGCTGCTTTACTCCTGAGTGACAGGCTATATTTTATGCACACGGGTGAAGTCGCTGACAAAAGCTAGTTAAATATAATTTTTCATAGTTAAAAAGAAGAATTTTATTTTCCCCCTATTGACATACTTCTTCTAAATCACCATTGGTTTCCTCTGGACATACTTCTTCTAAATCACCATTGGTTTCCTATTGACATACTTCTTCTAAATCACCATTGGTTTCTTCTGGACATACTTCTTCTAAAACACCATTAGTTTCCTCTGGACATACTTCTTCTAAATCACCATTGGTTTCCTATTGACATACTTCTTCTAAATCACCATTGGTTTCCTATTGACATACTTCTTCTAAATCACCATTGGTTTCCTATTGACATACTTCTTCTAAATCACCATTGGTTTCCTATTGACATACTTCTTCTAAATCACCATTGGTTTCCTCTGGACATACTTCTTCTAAATCACCATTGGTTTCTTCTGAACATACTTCTTCTAAATCACCATTGGTTTCTTCAGGACATACTTCTTCTAAATCACCATTGGTTTCTTCAGGACATACTTCTTCTAAATCGCTATTGGTTTCCTATTGACATACTTCTTCTAAATCACCATTGGTTTCCTATTGACATACTTCTTCTAAATCACCATTGGTTTCCTATCGACATACTTCTTCTAAATCACCATTGGTTTCCTATTGACATACTTCTTCTAAATCACCATTGGTTTCTTCTGGACATACTTCTTCTAAATCTCTATTGGTTTCCTATTGACATACTTCTTCTAAATCACCATTGGTTTCCTATTGACATACTTCTAAATCACCACTGGTTTCCTCTGGACATACTTCTTCTAAATCACCATTGGTTTCCTCTGGACATACTTCTTCTAAATCACCATTGGTTTCCTATTGACATACTTCTTCTAAATCACCATTGGTTTCCTCTGGACATACTTCTTCTAAATCACCATTGGTTTCCTATTGACATACTTCTTCTAAATCACCATTGGTTTCCTATTGACATACTTCTTCTAAATCACCATTGGTTTCCTCTGGACATACTTCTTCTAAATCACCATTGGTTTCTTCTGAACATACTTCTTCTAAATCACCATTGGTTTCTTCAGGACATACTTCTTCTAAATCACCATTGGTTTCTTCAGGACATACTTCTTCTAAATCGCTATTGGTTTCCTATTGACATACTTCTTCTAAATCACCATTGGTTTCCTATTGACATACTTCTTCTAAATCACCATTGGTTTCCTATCGACATACTTCTTCTAAATCACCATTGGTTTCCTATTGACATACTTCTTCTAAAACACCATTAGTTTCCTCTGGACATACTTCTTCTAAATCTCTATTGGTTTCCTATTGACATACTTCTTCTAAATCACCATTGGTTTCCTATTGACATACTTCTAAATCACCACTGGTTTCCTCTGGACATACTTCTTCTAAATCACCATTGGTTTCCTCTGGACATACTTCTTCTAAATCACCATTGGTTTCCTATTGACATACTTCTTCTAAATCACCATTGGTTTCCTCTGGACATACTTCTTCTAAATCACCATTGGTTTCCTATTGACATACTTCTTCTAAATCACCATTGGTTTCCTATTGACATACTTCTTCTAAATCACCATTGGTTTCCTCTGGACATACTTCTTCTAAATCACCATTGGTTTCCTATTGACATACTTCTTCTAAATCACCATTGGTTTCGGCAACTACGAATTTACTTAACTCCAGTTGTAATTAACAAAAACGACACTCCTGTTCCTTCTTTACCTTTGTTCCAGAGCCCCGGGATTCACTCTCGCACTACCCATGGAAACTCTTACCTACATCAAAATATTTTCGAGTTATAATTATGTATGTTATTGGAAGTGTGTTCCAACTCGGTCCCGGGATATACATGCTGAAGAATAAGATACTAGCGACCCGTCACAGCTTCGCAACTAATTCACACTACACAGCAATACCGAGAATTTTAAATCCTCGGTTTTTCTCTATTACTATAATAAAAGCTAATAGAAATAAACACGGTCAAAAGTTTTTGAGTTTATGGCAAACATAAAGAGGACAGACGCGGCGGGACGTTGTTTAATACTGGTTCAGCTACAAATATTTTATAAGAACATTTTTGTTGTATACCTCGTAACTGAAATATTAAATTAAATAACAATAATATGTCATCTTAGAATTGATTGCCTACTTCATGATGTCGCCGGTCAGCTCATCAAATGGTTGCAGTTCACGATGTCGACACAATAAACTGGCCAGGTCGTCCAACGTTAACGTTTGGTGATAAAAGTATAATGAAATATAATTATGACTTTGTGTCGTAATTGTATTGAATGCCATTCGTTACGAGTCGTTTGATATTATAACTAATACGAGTCTGCAGTGTGGATGCAGCCGTGGTGGGTGCAGTGCTGCCTCTGTACAGTTGTAACATTTAGCATTGCGCCCTACCACGAACTCTTCATTTTCCGACCTGAACTGAACTGTTAAAAGGACGGAGTTTTAAGAGAGAAAGAAGGACTGAGCTAAACACCCATAGCTCAATCCTTCTTTCTCGCTCGCATGACTTGCATGACGTGAATATGAGTGACGTGTCAGTTTGATCTGCGGCCTTAGTCCCTGTTCCTCAGTTTGTTCCTACGTTCTGCTACTAAAAAGGTGTATTCTTTTGTTTCATGAAAAATATTGATTGTGCACTAAAATAATATTATGCTCTTCGTTTAGAAAAAAATAACAACAAAGGAGTTGGCGGGGTCTATGTTCGTTCGCTATAACTATGACTATGGCCTTAATAAATTCAAATCATTTGTAAATCGTAAACTTTGTCAGAAGGCTTTTTATACTGTAACAATCGAATTGAGAACCTCCTCCTTTTTTGAAGTCGGTTAAAAAGAGTATCTTGAGGACAAAACAACTTGGGATTGACCTGCTCCAGTAATTACTATAATTTTTGTCATTACATTTCTTATTTTCTAATTTTCATTGTTATTTATATTATACTAGCGACCGGCCCCGGCTTCGCACGGGTGCATCAAAATCTGTTGCGTAGTTTTAAAGATCTAAGCATACATAGGGACAGAGCGACTTTGTTTTATACTATGTAATGATATCGTCATCATCAGCCTTTTAATGTTCCCACTGCTGGGACACAGGCTTCCTCTCTTGGCCGACCCAAGACCACAATGGACTTTGGCCCTGCTGGGCTTCTAATGTGACGCATTCTTTTCTATAAAATATAATTATTGTTTGAATCATTTTACGTGAGTAAACTGTTTTTCTTTCTTTCTACGGTTATTGACAAGGCGCACACAGAAAACTACGCGCTGTCGACAACTCGGGATCGGTCCGGACGTTTCCCTCCCTCTCACTGTGGACCATGGCCTAAATTAGCACGGCGTAAGAGAGAAGGTAATGTGGCGGGGTTGGCTTCCGGCCTAGTGGATATAATCAGACCATGTCAGAGCCTCTGGTGCAGGTCGGACTGTCAAAGACCTACTAATGACAATCGCTAACAAAGTGCTATCTGCAGTGGCACGAGGGTTTCGTACAAATGATTACTCCAATTAGCACCGCAGTTAAGCAGCGAATGTGAAATCATTTTCATTCTGTGCGAGCGACTCGATGGCCGCATGTTATACATTGTATGCAGATGACGCAAATATTAATTAAACGGTTATTGCGAGATATGCCATACTGTTTGTCAATGCAAGCAAACAATATTTTGAATTGTTTTCAATTGGTGGCTTCCAGCCGCCCAGAGAGGGCTTCCAGTGAGCAGTCAGTGGACGAAGATCAGTAGCAAGGCATCGCACGCAATAACGGAGCGAGCGGGCAGGCCACTGTGACGCACCGCTATAAAGTATTCGAGTATTGGAAATATGCTGCCAGTAATTGTTTTCGTAAGATGCGAGTCAAATGAATCTCGTCCGAGAATACATTAGCACGACATGGGGCGCGTTCGCCGGCGCCTGCTGCAGTGCGGGGTGACACAGCGGCGCGAGCGTGGCGCCGGCCAGAGCTGCTGTTCTCTAGTGGCGGCTCCAGATTAGTGCCGTGAAGCTCCGTAAACTGGTGTGAATGTAGACGGATTTCACGGGGTGTTCGCAGGGTACGACTTGAGTAATTTATTTAGGGCGTGAATTCACACGCGAGTTCACGGCAGTGTTGTGGAGCTGCCATGAGAATGCTGCCACAAAAATGCAGTGAGCGCAGAGATTCAAATCACATACAAATCCTAACGTAGGTACCTGTTTGTTTTTCGTCGCTGGGCCAGCGCTGCGCTCAGTGCATGCAGTTTAATTTTCATTACTCATACTCTGGAAGTAGGTGTGAAGTTGCCTGCGGAGCGAGTTGAAAGTAATCATTTCCTCCCTAGGGAGAATTACTTTTGAATGACAGATGTTTTTACCTTTCTATTGATCCGTGACCCGATGTTCAATACAGCCAGTACAATTGAAATATCATAAATTAATTTAAGAATAGGTACTTTTTTAAATGACTTTATTTTAATTTAGTTTCAACTATTTCTTCAAAACTAATATATATTTGGGAAAAATGTTGACCATTTTCACACTGATAAAATGAAAAATATTGGCTGAATAGCCACTGAAAAAAAAACAAAATAGGCGGGAAAATGGTATTATCTCTCTATATTCTGTGGGCGATCCGATGTTTCTTGGTTTTTTCAAGTTGTACAGTTTTGTTTATACTTTACTAAATCTCTTATAAGAAATGTGTGTTATCACGATAACTTCATCAGCTTCAGTTATATACGACGACTCAGATTTTTATTGTTTTTATTTTCCTCGTATTTGTAAAAAAATAAAGTTTAAAAACTAACACCCGACTACTTAAAAACACGCTCTAAAAAGTACGAAACAAGAAAACAAGAAAGCCGTGGTCGTATACCACTTTTTTTTAATTTATTATTCTTATGGCATACGACCACGGCTTTCTTGTTTCGTACTTTTTAGAGCGTGTTTTTAAGTAGTCGGGTGTTAGTTTTTAAACTTTATTTTTATTTAACATATTTTGGAGTTCTAAATAGGTTAATCTTGGGTTCATTGATTTCTCAGCCCATGAATACAGGTAAAGTCACAAGCAAATGCTAGTAATATATATATATTCAAAATGTACAAGTACAGCGCTTTCAAATGATACCAAACACGGCATATTTATCTTAACTTTATTTTTTTACTTCGTATGTTTTGTCCGCTAGAGGGCGCCACATTAGATTTTGTGAAATCCCATATAGCCTATAACCAGCGGGCAATTAAGACGCTTCTAATGATATGTCATTTGTCGAATTCTGATAAGTAGTTTAGAAGTTACGAGGGAATAGATGAACATCCATACCCACATACATACATACATACATACAGGTCAAAATCATAACCCTCCTTTTGCTTCGCCGTAGTCGGGTAATTAAAAGCCCAGTGATTTGGCTCGAGGGACTAAATAACTTAATATAATAATAATTATATTCCACAACCATCACACAACGTCATCTAGTCCCAAGCTAAGCAGAGCTTGTGTTATGAGTACTAGACAACTGATATAGATATTATAGATAAATTACACCCAGACACAGAACAAATGATCGTGCTTATCACACAAACATTTGTCCTAATCGAACCCACGACCTCCGGCATAGCAGTCAGGGTCACTAACTACTAGACTGACAGGCCAGTCAATCTTTCACCCCTAGGATAACAATGTACTGTTTCCTTCAGGTGTAAAATTCGGTACTTGAAGTCCTCTCAAACCTATAGAGTTCAGTCTTCGTCATAATTGTCATATTTTAAGTCCTCTTATTTTAATTATTTAATTTTTATAATAGTATCTATTTACTATAAAAAATAATATCAGGATATAGACGTATTTTGTTAAATTACAAGTAACTCAATTTATTGTTACTACATTCTATAATTTATTTACATATTGTGTACACCTACCACAATATTGTTTTTTTTTAACCAAAGATTGACTAAATGATAAATGATTTTTATTTTGTAAATACAATAAAAAAATAAAATTATCATTAAAAAAAAAGTCAAATAAATTAAAAGTCAATCATCAAATAATCCACCTCTGATCGTTCCCGGTGCAAAAGTGCCCATAACACTCGCCAAATAGGTTTTCACAAACTCTTTTACACGTCAATATTTTTTTTCTTTTCGTCAGCTTAAGCTAGATGAGTCCGGTGTTTCCTAGCTGACTACCCTGAGAAGAAACACCGAAACAAACTCAGGGGTCAAAGTCTCTTTTAAAGTCTATACACAAATGTAATGGTCAAATTATATGAAAACCATGCAGATTGGAGTCTGAGATGGTCTTTTTACCCGACTACGGCGAAGCAAAAGGAGGGTTATGATTTTGACCTGTATGTATGTATGTGGGTATGGATGTTCATCTGTTCCCTCGTAACTTCTAAACTACTTATCAGAATTCGACAAATGACATATCATTAGAAGCGTCTTAATTGTCCGCTGGTTATAGGCTATATGGGATTTCACAAAATCTAATGTGGCGCCCTCTAGCGGACAAAACATACGAAGTAAAAAAATAAAGTTAAGATAAATATGCCGTGTTTGGTATCATTTGAAAGCGCTTTACTTGTACATTTTGAATATATATATATTACTAGCATTTGCTTGTGACTTTACCTGTATTCATGGGCTGAGAAATCAATGAACCCAAGATTAACCTATTTAGAACTCCAAAATATGTTAAATAAAAATAAAGTTTAAAAACTAACACCCGACTACTTAAAAACACGCTCTAAAAAGTACGAAACAAGAAAACAAGAAAGCCGTGGTCGTATGCCATAAGAATAATAAATTAAAAAAAGTGGTAGACGACCACGGCTTTCTTGTTTTCTTGTTTCGTACTTTTTAGAGCGTGTTTTTAAGTAGTCGGGTGTTAGTTTTTAAACTTTATTTTTGAAGAAAGAACCTCACAGTTCTGAGTGGACCTGTCCAGTCAGTACAAGGAAGGTACGGGGTAGGTTTTTTAGTCAGTAAGAGTCTGACACTGGTCTTCCGCTCCGCCCAAGAGCGGGTTTCGTCATTCGATGATTTTCACCTACCTACCATAAAAAAAAACTGCCAGACATTATGTTAAAATTGAGGAAAACGAAAAGGTAATCCAGATAGTCCCCACATTCACAACAATAAAAAATTACAAAAATGAAATTTTACAAAGTAAATATTGCAAAAAACGATATTAATGTGAAATTGAAAAAATAAATGCCGTAATTGTAAAAAAAAAGAAGTATCATGTCATAATTGTAATTTTGTAAATTGGTTCATAATTGTAATTAAATAATAATGAAATCGACAAAAAATCAGAAAATAAGAAATGAAATGACAACAATAATTGTAGTGACTGGTAGAGAACGCCTAGCTGCATTAAGTCCGCCTATGTGCCGCTACTGTACATCAAGATTAAATAAATTAGATCAGGGGGCCTACCAGACACGGACATTACGAGAACTAGATAAGTGAAAGATAAATGCTATAAGAAATGTGGCTGCAGGATCCTTGCGAATTCATGACAGACTTTCACACAAATGTTAGCGTCTCAGCACTAGTGCAGCCTCGAACAACACATTTGTTCAGACCTGACTCCGACGTGGAGCGCCGGAGGTCCGCTCAGAGTGGAGGCCGCCGCCGCCGGCCGCGCGGGAGATCACCACGACGTGCTCGGGGGCCTGCTAACTAACGCGCGCTTCCACATACAATACAATTGTTTATTGACGCTCAATGAAGTCACTCATTGTCTTGGAGTTGACATTTAGAACTGATTCTCTTTAAAATAAAAATATTAAACGATGCTAAAAAGAAAGTGCACGGCTAGGTAGCCGGCGGTAGGGGGCCGGCGGTAGGTAGCTATAGGTGCCGGTACAAAGACTAAAAAGTTGTAAATACTTACGCCGGTTGATGGTGTTCTACCTAATATTGTAATTTTTTTGCGAAATATAACAGTAGAGACCTACTGTATTTATAACGGAAGCCACAAGACATACGTAGGTAGCTGAGATATTTGTATACTCATGATTTAAAAGTGTCCTGGAGTTTCTTGCCCATTATTCGCGAGTTTGTGCAATTAGTACTATTTTTCTGACCGACGGTTTTTATTTCAATTTAATTTAAATATTTTATTAATCTATTTACTTAACACAAAAAAAAAAAAGATTTTGACGGGACTCTTACTGGCAGACAGCTGGTGTTATAAGAAGGAACTTTATATATTACTAGCGAGCCGGCCCGCTTCGCACGGGGACTGATGTTGAATATATTGTGCATGTATTATACACATAGACCTGCCTCTTGAATCACTCTATCTATTAAAAAAAAATGCATTAAAATCCGTTGCGTACTTTTAAAGATCTAAGCGTTCATAGGGACATCGCAACTTTGTTTTATATTTATACACCTCTCTAGCTTTGTACCAAGTATCATATGGTCGGCTTCCAGCTTCTAGCCGAATAAGGCTGAACAGGTACATAATAATGGTAAGGAGTAAATCAGACTTTCAAATTGAAAAAAAAAATGGATCCGCGGAAAAATTGACAGCTGAACAGCTGTGTGCTACAGCTGTGTGCTCGACCGTCGACCTGCTGTTGTCATCGTATGCACGCGACTCCGCGTACAATCGGTTACAATCGAGTAGGTATTTTCTGGAGCGACAGTGTTTTCCGCAGTAGGTAGGCACGTACCTACTACGGCGCACTCGTAGTAGTGACGCGGCGCGTAGGCCGCCTCATTCACGGCCGCGTGTCGCGCCGCGTCACGCGCGCCGCTTGTTATATTTTACGGCCGCTTGGCTTCCTACCAGTGTTATTTGTATTCGCGTTCGTTTGCCAAATATACCGCGCCAGTCGGCGGCGCGGCTAGCGGGATCCGAGCCGCTCGTCATTACGACTGTTGGGACCACTTGTTGTATGATTGCGGATCATTTCCTTGCTAAGTTGCTACTTGCCATGTAATGATGTTATTTCTGATAATACAAGAAGTAACAGAGTATTTCATAAATGTTATGTCGCACACAAAGCGTGAAAGGTGTCGCATACACAGCAACCGTCGGTCAGCGTCAGCGCTGACGCGGCACATTCCGCAGGCACGGGCACGTCTCCCGACCGGCCACCCTCTCCGACACTTACTCGGCTCACTGCGCTGAGAGAGCTCGTTTAGCTCGCACATTACGCTGTCCACCTTGAGGACATTCCGATGTCGTAAATGCGACGACCACGTCCCAATTTGTTCATAAAGAGCGAGGGTGAAGCTAAACAGCCGCCTCGGCAGATAGGCGATCCCGTAAACCGAACGATTCGAACCACCGCGGAGCACACACACGTTGAATATTGAGTTAAAGACTTGCCTTATCGCCGAGCATATATCCGCAATAAATTCGGCAACAGTTGGACGGGTGTAAGCTCGTGAAAACTAAGCGCACCCACTCAGCAATCAAAGTTTACGACAAAATGAAGACCTTCGCGTCACGAGACACGAACGTCCTCAAGCATGCGAACATACACTTTTAGAATAAGTGTACCGGTCCATTTGAGTGCTTATAAAAATAGTTGACGCGTGGATTGTGTCGTTGTATGTTATGTGAACAGCGCGTTGTTAGACTCGTAGTGCTTGTAGAGATACCGAGCGCGCATCGCGCATGTCGCACGGCCACGGGGCTGCAAATTAAATATTGTGAACTCGACGTTTTAATCATTTCACAATTAGGTTATGCGCTCGGATTAGTTATTGAACCAGCATGATTAGCTCGATGACGACGCCAGCTGGACTTATCGTACATTGACGATGCCCTTACCGACCGAGATGTTAATTACAATGCCTAAGTACATTCAACAAATTAGGCAGTGGGTGCCGCACCGACGGTCGCTGGTGTGCGCACTGCGCACGGGCGCGCGCGCCTCTCTGTCCGCCACATTAGTCGTAACGACCGCGCGCCGGGCTTTATAGCGCATTGTTCAATACCTTCCACGTCCACGCCATGACCTTCTCATGCGCATGCGGCGACACGCGTTGCTACTGGACAACTGACTCTGTGGTACGATTTATTACAATGGCTAAATTAAATGTGCAGATGCTCGTTAATGACTGTGTAAGCCCATACCTGTGCGACGCGTGACGACAGCTAGCGCGCTCGCACTCGTTACTCGGCATTACGATGTACGGACTCTTAAGTAACAAATGTCCCACTTCCGCGCAAGCGAGTACTCGCAGGAGGCCGCGAGCGTGTGAGCGCGACCAGTAGCGCTGCCCTCGGTGATTGATGTCGACTATGAAGTGACCGCTGATAGCAAGTGCCGGCGAGCGCTGGCGGGAGACCCGCCGCTTACAATATCACGTATTCACCAAAATTTGTTTCTATAAATTGAGTAAAATAATACTTTAATTTCATAAACTAGTTCAGTGGAGGCAAGACACGTTGACTCTGTGCTCGTATGTTGTGTAGCCGCACTTATCACGGAAGTACGCTTTTTATGAGTATATACAAGTTTGATTATGTCTGTAACATTGTAACAATCATCATCATCATTTCAGCCGAAAGACGTCCACTGCTGGACATAGGCCTCCCCCAAGCGCCGCCACAAAAACCGGTCCTGTGCGTTTCGCATCCATCGGCTTCCAGCAACTCTGACCAGGTCATCGGTCCACCTTGTGGGAGGCCTTCCAACGCTACGTCTTCCGGTACGCGGTCGCCACTCCAGAATCTTTCGGCCCCAGCGGCCATCCGTTCTGCGTGCAATGTGCCCTGCCCATTGCCACTTAAGTTTGGCGATTCTTTTCGCTATGTCGGCAACCTTGGTTCTCTTGCGGATATCCTCATTTCTGATTCTATCACGCAAGGATACTCCGAGCATAGCCCTTTCCATTGCCCTTTGAGTGACCTTGAGTCTTTTTATAAGGCCCATTGTAAGCGACCACGTTTCAGAGCCATACGTCATCACTGGCAACACGCACTGATTATAGACTTTCGTCTTGAGGCATTGTGGTATATTAGACGAGAAGACACCGCGTAGCTTCCCAAACGCTGCCCAGCCGAGTCGGATTCGACGATTAACCTCTTTCTCAAAGTTAGACCTACCTAACTGGATATTGTAGAGAATGGGCAGCAGCATTCTCTGTGGATTTTTAAATACCACACTGCGATCGCCAACCCGCCTGCCAAGCGTGGCGATTACGGCAAATCCCCCCACACAATGAGCACCAAAAACAAATTGTAACAATACTTTTCTTAAATTCAATGTGACTTGCAGGCAAAAATGTTGCTCAGCTGCGTTTGTACGACCGACTGACGTTTCCGACGCGTTATGTTAGGACACAGAGTACGAATAGTCACTATCACTATATTTTGAGTACGATTCGAACACCATTAAATTTAATTAAGCTATTTAGTACAGTCAGATACAAAACTTTTAAAATAGATATTATGAAGTAAAAAAACACCGGCCGAAAAGTAAAAAAAAATGCTTGCATGTATGACTATATTACAAAATTAGTTCAGAACTTTTTAATTTTTCTAAAAATCTTCATCCTATCAAGTTCGAAATAATTTTCCTAGAAAGTCCTTATAAAGTTCTACTTTTGAGATTAATTTCATATTTTCTAAACTTATAGTTCAAAAGTTAGAGGCGGGGGGGGGGGTGTTACTTTTGGAGCGATTATTTCCGAAAATATTTACGTTATCAGGGTTGCCTGGAAGAAATCGCCGAGTGCAATAATGCCGACGATTGTATGTATGTTTTTCATTATAAGTTTTCCTTTCAATGTTATATGTTTTAATCTTTCGTCTTTTCTAGTTTTCGTCGTCTTTTTTAGTCTTTGTGTACAAGAAAGTGTATAATAAATAAATAATTATCAAAAAAATATTTTACGGGACCTTTAATCATTTTTAAACCTATCCAACAATATCACAAGATATGGTAGAAATGAAAAAAAAAAAACACTCCCCACTTTACGTGTAGGGGAGGTACCCTAATAAAACATTTTTTGCCATTTTTTGTTTTTGCACTTTGGCGGCGTGATTCATATACTTATATATTGATGCCACATTTCAGCTTTCTAGTACTAACGGTCGCTGGGATGATCCGCAGACGGACAGATAGACAAACTTTGCGAAACTATAAGGGTTGTTGACTACGGAACCCGAAAAAAATAATAAGAAAATAATAATATCTAAAATATTTTAAGGTGGCTGAAAGATTACGTCATCTGTTGGTATTGAATGGCTTTGTAAACGTATACCTATTACTGTTAGCCACCAAAGTAAACAAAGCGAAATTCATACAGTACGTAGATATATAACGATAACGTACTTTTTTCTATACTCGCTCATGAGATCGTAATTAGAATTGTTAAACTAACTATCAAGACTTGTACTGGCTACGTAACACTTCAAATAAATCAATGTGATTGTTAACGAGATATCTCTTATTTGATTGATTTCATTACATTAATATAAATAAATTAATCTAAAACTTTGGCTCGGACTGTACAAAACAGTCTTTAATCGGTGTTCGAACCGCCACTAAAAAATATTGCAATTCAAGCACAGCATCACCAGTCTAGCTTTAGTTTATATAAATACCTAAATAAAAAATCAGGACGCAGTGTCCGAGCGTGCGGTGTTTCAAACGTCGGTAAATCGTTTTTGACTGATAGACGTAGCAAAGGTCTCACCTCTCGTCTTGTATACTTGTGTGAGCGACGGACGGTATGTTGTTGCCTATCTGCTTAAACGTTTTTCTTTCTTTTTCTTTCTTTTTTTTATCCCAATATTTTTGGCAAAAGGCAGTTTGATACTGGCCGATCCTGGCCCGATCTGTATGAATTGTACGTCAAAGTAATGTGACAACAGACTGACCATTTCGTTTCAAGTAAAACCTTGGAATAGTTCGAGTGCAGCATTAACAAACTTTATCTGTGTGTAGTTTAATGGGCCGGGTTGTCCTCTGGGTCGTTACGAGCGCGGAGCGTGTGAGAGCGGCGAGCCACCTCAGTACATTCCGAGCGAGCCGGTACCTGAGCCGCCTGCCGAAAACACGATGTAACCATTGAACGGGCCCCACTTGCCCACGGCACTCCTGAAACTAGTTTCAGCGCAGAACTTTTCATCTATTTTTATATCTACTTTCATATCGTAAAGTTCCTGATCTTTCTTTGTCAAGTATTGTATAGTAGTTTTACATTTATATTTTATACTACACTTTCTATAACAAAATAATGCTATAAAATAACTTTTTCTATTAAATATCGACTGCAGACTTTTCAAATCATAAGTTTCAATTGAAGTAGACAAAAACTAAAACTGTAAAATTCAATTTAGTAACGTTATTTCAGTTGAAATAAATCGGCCAAGAGCGTGACGGGCCACGCTCAGTGTAGGGTTCCGTAGTTTCCCGTCCGTCACAATTTTTTTACAATGTAACAGAACCCAGTAGCCCATGTAAAAATTAGTAACCCGATTTCCCGAGAGATGGCGCTGTACCCGGTGCTAATTTTGGATTGCGTGAATCGATTTTAATCTTTTTATATTTTTATTTGACAAAAAAAAATACACTCAGGATAATGAAATGTGTTAAAAAGTTGAAAAAAAGCTTGCATGTATGGTTAAATTATAAAATTAGTTCAGAACGTTTTTTTTTTATTTTTCAAAAACTGTTTATACTATCAAGTTCAAAATAATTTTCCTAGAAAGTTTACATAAAGTTCTACTTTTAAGATTTTTTTCATATTTTTTAAACTTGTGGTTCAAAAGTTAGAGGGTTGGGGACGCCTTGTTTTTTACTTTTGGAGCGATTATTTCCGTAATATGTATTTACATTGTAAAAAAACTTTTACGGGACCCTACATGATTTTTAAATACCTATCCAACAACATATCACATCTTATGGTAGAAATAAAAAAACACTTCCCACTTTACGTATAGGGGAGGTACCCTAATAAAACATTTTTTACCACTTTTTGTTTGTGCACTTTGTCGGCGGCTGAAGGAGAAAGATGAAATTTAGTATATTCAGTATGTATATTAATCTACACTAATATAATAAAGAGGTAAAGTTTGTTTTTTTTTTGTTTTTTTGTTTGTAGGGGGTAATCTCTGGAACTACTGGTCCGATTGGAAAAATTTAAGCAACAATAGAAAGCTGCTTTACTCCTGAGTGACATAGGCTATATTTTATGTACGCGGGCGAAGCTGCGGGCAAAAGCTAGTACTGTATATTGATACTAAATTTCAGCTTTCTAGTGCTGACGGTCGCTGAGATTATCCGCGGACGGACAGACAGACAGACAGACTTGGCGGAACTATTTATTTATTTATACAGGTCCTGCATGTGTACTACAGTAGGTACACATGTAGGACCTGTGTACACTACGCTCACGTCAGTATCCCTGCAAACGCGATTTAGCGCTGCGTGTGAAAAGCGTGGCGTGCATACACAGGCCCTTAACCGAACTGTTAAAGGCATGGATCTACATATGGTTTATAGCTTCATCACTCTTCTTTACCTTTCGTACGGCTGACATTTTGACATACCACGGTAAGGCTATCTTGCCAATTAAAAAATAAAATCCTGAAGGACAGAATCTAAGGTCTCATAGCACAAGTACAGAAAAAAAGACTGAAAATCGTGAAGCAGAACTTTTTTATGGTAGGAAAAATCATCTAAACGAAACGGGAAACAGTATCAGACCCTCATTCGCAAAACTTGTTCCATCTTAACCTTCATACCAGGGTCGGACCTTCCTTTTAGAAACCGGACCGAAGCCCCAGTAGGCTTTCAACGTGATGAAAATGTATCTCCTCTCGAAGCCGGTTTGTGTGTACAAATCCTTAAGGACCAGACCTCAATACAATATCTATCCTCCTTCAGCGGTGTTTGAGGTAAGGAGACGCCATCTCACCGAAACTATTATTTTTATTGCAATCTAGGATGTGTTCCAGGTTCTGGACAGGAGTGGCCTAGGCTTTAATGTCAATGGTGGTGGGAAATCAATTTTCGGCTTGTAACAGCGTGTTTTGGGTTGAGGTTTGTTTTTCTTTAAATAGCTTTTCTTTTCTGAAACAGCTCAAGATACTCGGAAGAAAACAAACTGCTCATTTCTCAGTTAAGTCGAATAGGTTGTTCGTGAGTGTACCTACTTACAGAGGTAAGTTTTTATGAAACTATCGGTGCGCAAGTCGGTTAACAATTTATTTTTATTTATTTGGGTAGCACCCTACCCAGTTAGGCCCCTCTTTGAGGAGTGGCTGGAAAGGCGTCACGGCATATTTACCTTCCGCATGACGTAGGTACTCACCGGACATGGTAAGTCCAGGAGGTACCTGTACCGGATTCGCGAGGAAGCGACGCCCGGGTGTCGTCACTGTGTGGACCGCCTGAAGGACACGGTGGAGCACACAGTAGAAGTGTGCCCGGCTTTGGAAGGGCATCGCTGTGTTCTGTTGGCGCTCTCTCGCGATAGAGACCATGGTCTGAAGCGACGAGGAGTGGGATGGGTTTGCCTCTTTCTGCGAAGCAGTAACGCTAGCAAAAGAGGAGGCCGACCGTATCAGGCAAAGACAACGGCGTTCACGCCACATTCGCCGTCGCTGTGTCTCCGATCCCGATTTCCGGCCACAAAAGACACGGGCTGGCGGACGGCGAGGAATGGATAGCCCGTCGACCGGTCGTGTGGTAGACCGAAACGAGCCAAGTCGTCGACGGCGCGCTCTGTTTGTCTGCAACTGTTGAGGCCCAGCAGGTCGAAGTTTCTTGGGACCAAGAATTGATGATATACGATGCGAAAGCGTATTACCGGGACCCTGGGATCAAGGCAAAGAAGGAATGGGGTAGGTTATTTAGTCAGTAAGAGTCTGACACTGATTCCCGCTCCGCCCAAGGGCGGGACTCGTCATTGAATGATTTTTACCTACCATAAAAAATAAACCAGTCATTACCTATTTGCAAGGTCTTGGCTTGGCTAAGGCACTCCGAGAAAGCCTACTAGCACGTTGGCGGACGCATTTATGTATAGATTCAATCACGTGCTAGCAGTCATTTCGTTGTCCATATATTAATTTAGTTCAATGCGAGCCACTAGCGAACAAATAATGCGTAGCGCTACACGAATGAGCGCGTCGACACGATCATGCGGCTGCAGGCGGCTGCAGCTCGGCTAGTGAAGTGGTCCGCGCTGAGCGCAGGGACAGCCCGCGGTCCCGGCTGGCGGCGGCCGCGCGGCGAGCGGCGACTGATCACAATCAGATCCTTACTAACTGAGCGCCGCCCTCGGCTTCCCTGGGACCACAGTCTGATTACAGTTCTTATCTGCGAGTCTAGTACCGCTGATGTACACCTGCACATCCGACACCAGAACTCAACCCTCGTCTGATAAACAGATGGCACGTCTCAATGTATGACATTCGTAACTTAAATTGTGTAAAGCGCGTGGCGGCGGTCGGTGTAATGTGCGACGCGCGTAACAAATGAGCGCCGCGCCTCCCGGAGTCTCGCCTGCTCATCCCTTGAGCTGTATAATCCCGTGCGTGCCCGCTCCCGCTCCCACTACGCGATAAATCCCGGGCTACGACACTAACAGATATAGAGAAGGGGTAACTTAAAACTGTACGTAATACCATTTTGTATTACAGACAACTTGCTTAACAACGTTAGGAACTTCAGGAAATCATTGCGTGTCGTCGATTTTCAGTCATCAGGTGCGATTGAAATATTACTACTCCGGTAACAGGCCGGGGCTGTGGCACTGAGCACTGGGCAGTGAGTGGAAGCTGCTGGCGAGCTGCGAGCGCGACGCCGTGGCGAGCCGCGACAGCTGCGAGTGTCGGGAGGGGGGCGCGGGCGGGCCACGCTGAGCGGCCAGATCTTCAGCTCGCCTATTGCACTATAGGCACTTTAGAAGGCAGTCGAGCAGTAGCTGAACTTGTCAAAAAAGATGACTCGTCTTAGTTTTCAAGGCCAGACTGTTGCCCGGTGTGTTGGCACAGCGCGGCACTCTGCGGCGCCACCTCGCCGGTAGAAACACAGCGGTGTCGGTCTGTCTGTCGGTTATATTTGCCATGTGCTTCATTCATGACCGTAATGTGTAATGCCGATGATGATGCCCGTTTATAATTTATGTCGATGCGCGGCGTTTCAATGAGTAGGTATTTGTATTGGGCATGTTATATTTATATACTAGCTGTGCCCGCGACTTCGTCCGCGTGGAATAGTTATTTTGGGCATCATATTTATTTTTGCTAACAACCTCCTCAGCTTTATAAATTATAGCTGTTACCCACGACTTTGCCCGTGTAAATTTTTGTTATTTTTTTTTTCGACAATTTAGTTTTTAAAAGAACATAATTATCTAAAAGTACTTCATAGAGCTACGCCTCCCTTGGGCACGCCATAATCTCGGCGGTAAGTCAAAGAGGGGTCTTTGAGGCGTAGTTGGATAGACATCACGGTGTCCTCACTTACGCATGACGCAGGTTCTCACCGAACATGGCAAGTTCAGGAGATTCCTGCGCCGGATTCTTGAGGAAGAGACGCCCGGGTGTCGCCACTGTGTGGCCAGCCAGGAGCACACGGTGGAAGTGTGCCCCGCTTGAGAAGCATCACCGTGTCCTCGTGGGGGTGATCGGCGGCGGCGACCTCTCGCGCCGGGCCTTGATTCAGGCCATGGTCCGCAGCGAAGAAGAATGGCAAGCATAAGGCAAGGGCAACAGCGCCCTCGCCGTAGCTGTCGCCGCCGCGATCCCACCGATATCCGGCCACCGTAGACGCTGACTTGCGGACGGTGAGCAATGGGTAGCTCGCCGTCCGGTTGTCTGGTAACAGTCCAGACCGAGACCAAGTCGTCGACGGCGTGCACTGCTCCCGCGCGCCTCAAGGTGCTAACAGCAAACTGTGGGGCCCTTCAGGATCGAAGCCTCCTGCAGCCGAGGGTTGGTGCGAAAGCGTTATACCGGGGCTCTGGGATTATTCCCAGAGAAACAACCTACCCCGTTCCTCCCTTGGCTTATGGCAAGGGAGGAACGGGGTAGGTTGTTTATTCAGTAAGAGTCTGACACTGTTTCCCGCTCCGCCTAAGAGCGGGATTCGTCATTGGATAATTTTACCTACCATAAAAAAACCCCTCCGCGCTGCCCGCAAGCAACCCTTCTCGCCCGCCGGCCAGGCAGGCGCAGCGTCATATTTTGCACATCATGCGTCGCGTGTGAATTTTATATCGGAGTTATTTTAAAATTGTAATATCTTCTAAGATGTTTATTGAAAATAAGTGATGTAAAAGACAATTTTGTTCACAATTACATACTCTTAATCAACAACACATTTATTTGGAAAAATTATAATATTATTATGTTGATACAACTCTAACAAATAATTGGTAAAAATTGGCTAAATTTGATTCCCATAAAAACGGTTCTAGTGAGTTAATCTTAAAAGATAGACATATACTGTCGCGGACATTTTTTTAGATCTTTTTAAGAGGAATAATTCTTTCATACATATTTTTTTAGTATCTTGAACCGTTTACGCAGCGCACGCAACGGAAGCCCTCAAAGGTGAATAATTTTCCCCGTTTTTTCCACATTTTCCGTTATTTCTTCGCTTCTATTAGTCGCAGCGTGATGTTATATAGCCTAAAGCCTTCCTCGATAAATGATCTATTCAACACAAAAAGAATTTTTCAAATCGAACCAGTAGTTCCTGAGATTAGCGCGTTCAAACAAACAAACAAACAAACAAACAAACAAACTCTTCAGCTTTATAATATTAGTATAGATTTATTAAACAAGTAGGTGCAGGTGGAATGGTAGTCGTTGTACGTAGTGCGGCCGCTCTCTTCCATCAGCGGCGTGCGGCATATGACGTCACTGCTAACGGAAAGCTCATGTATAACTCATATCTGTTCCAGTGGGTGCAGGCTGTACGAGGCAGCAAGCTCTCCATCCGGAGCCACATCTTATTTCTTTCTGTTTTTGTAAACAGACTGTTGTTTGTATTGTGCAGTGCCTCCCGCCGCTCGTCACTCCGGCGCTCGCTGCTAGCGGCGACCGCACTCTCGCGCCGACCGCGTGCGCCCTTTGGTGACAATTCGCCTCGTCTATTAATACCTGATGCCCGCTCGGGAGTCTGTTTGTACACTTTGTTATATTTATAGTCAGCGAAAGTTGCCGCGAAAATAATTACACGCTGATGTCGTCATCTCGTACAATGCCCGAATGCTTCCGAATGAATGCACGAGCTCTCCCGAATCCTCGCTTGAGTTGTGCGTTAGTGAACGTTCATCGTTGTGAACGTTGAATAGTTTCAGTAGATAGTTACAGTTTTTGAAAACTGTAAGTGGGTTGTACTGTATCAGACCACGAGTGTGCTTTAACTAAGCATGAGGTGTTGGCAAACAAATAGAAATGCTCGGGAGGCAATTACATTATTTATTTGTTGTCAACAGTGTATTATGTTCTTTAAATTATTGCCATAGGAAATTAAATGCATATAATTATCTGCAGTGATAATAGAAAAATGAATCGTTAATATTGAAGTTTACTTATGATTTTTATTAGGGTTCCGTACCATAAAAGGAAAAAATCCGGAACCCATATGGGACCACTTCGTTGTCCATCTGGCTGTGTATCGAGTTGAAAATAAAGTCATATACTCAAGTCCGCGGTCCCTAGAAGCTGTGACAAAAATCAAACTTTTTGGTTAACGAAAAAAGATACTAGAGTCGGATTACGTTAACTCTGCGCGTGGCTGGGGGCGTGCTTAATGTTGCCAGTGTATTAATCTACTTTCCCTCATATAATCAAAAATATTACTAACTTAAAAGAAAGTAAACAATTTGGCTCAAGAAATATATTTTGAAATCAAAAATGGGAAATGCATTTCATTTCATGACATATTATTACTTACATTTTAATATGTTCAGGTTTTCTAAAATTATACACCGTTAAATTTTGATAATTTTAAATCCCTTGGAGGATCGATGCGGTACATGAAAGATAATCGATTGATAAAGTTAGAATTATTATAAAGTGCTTTTTTTAAATCAAATTAATTTAAGCACGTTCGAAATTGACCTCTTTAAGTAAACGCCATCTGGGCCATTTCAATGACCTACAGGTAGTTACTGACAACTACTTACGAGGTCATAGACTCGTTTATTTAGAGAAATGAATTTCGTAAATGCGTATATCAATACGAAATTTAGAAAAAAGTAGTTTACTTTTTCAATCGATAGTGTTTCATGTACGCGATCGATCCTATTTGGGAATAAAACGACCAAAATTTAACGGTGTATACGACAATTAGAGGATGCCTATGTGTGGACATAGGCCTCCCCTAATTGTCGCCATAATGAACGGTCCTGCGAATTATAGTAATGCGAATATATTTTATGTACCTATATAGTAATGAAAATTAAACAGAATTTTAGATAAAGAAACGTTATTATTTACATCGTGTTCAGCTACTATTTACAGAAATCGACTATAAATATTATTTACACAGGTAATTATTATAAAAAAAGTCATGACAACTTTGTACTTAAATCATTTAATGAGTATCTCGCAGCACTTTTAATTGGCGTAGCAAAGGTCCTGGAGTGGGTCAGTTCCTTTCATTTGAATATCTTCATCAGAATCTATGCTTGAGACTCTATCGAAGAGTTAAAAGCCCCGGAAGATAGAATCATTACCCACAGTGTCATGGATTAAAGCAAGAATACAGGAGTGGCTGACTAGCAAGAATGTTCAATTTGAAGAGAAAATGACAACGTGAACGGCCTCTCGTATAGACATCGCGCGGCAGAACACAGATTCACACTGTGACCAGTGTGCTGTGCATGGTGTGGCGGCGGAGCCTGGGTTACTGTCTCACGCCTGCCCCTTAGCACTGCGAGCTCAATCCTATTGAGCTGGTTTGGGCGCAGGGGACGTACGTACGTTGCTGGAAATAACAAAACATTTAAAATGACAGAAGTCAAAAAAATATTTGAAGAAGGACTTAAAAAGTGACTGTCGTGGAATAAAAACAGAAAATAAAATTTGCAGTCTCGACCGATGTATAATTAGCTTACTGACAGCGACGACGACGAATAAAAATTATATCCGATGCATTTTTATTTTATTTTTGAAAGTCATCATCAATCGGCCTATAAAGGTATTACTACTAATATTCTTGAATCGATTAAACAAAACTAGGCTTCTTATAGAGGCTATAGGCTTCTTATTAAAATAATGTTATTTGATTTAGAACATAACGAGAATGAATGAGTGGTTGCTGTCAATCTTCTTGTCACATCACTATTTTCTTTCATCTGAAAATGGTAACTCCGTAAACCTAACATTATTAGTCCAGTGAATTGATAACACTGCGTTACACGATTTTGGTACCCACGTAAGTGTTAGCTGGAATGAATAGCTAATGAGTCACAGATTAAATGTTCCAAACATATGTGGTATCTATCACGTCTAGTTTTCGAGGTACATGCCAAATTATTTTTTCTATTACTACATTGATGAAAGACCCAAATTTTGAGAAAAAGCTTACTGACAAGGAACTTGATGTGTGGTTATCGCTGGAAACAGTTATTAAAGGATTTTTAGGGAACCGCAGGAGCGAAAAAGCTAGTTGACGACATGTTAGAAGCATATACCTAAAAAGTTGGGTAGCAGAATTTCGTTAAAAATTCACTTCCTTCATTTTCACTTTTCTTTTTTCCCATCTAATCTTTGTGCAGTCAGTGATGAGCAAAGTGAGAGGTTCCACCAGGATGTAAAGAAGCTTGAAGAACGATTTCAAGGGCGTTGGGACACAACTATGCTAGGCGATTACTGCTGGCGTTTAAAACGAGAAGATCATTCAAAGCACAAAAGAAAAAGTTTTGCGATCTTTTGTGTTAAAACTTTTTATAATGTTTTTTTTTTGTTTTTTTTTTTTTTTAACCTTAATGATAAAATTAAACTTGGTTAATGTGAAAAAATCTCGTTGATTTAACTAATTTTCTTTAAAATATGTTTTAGCATTTAAATTTTTAGTAAAATTTGGCACATTCTTATGGAAGAAAAATGAGACGTGATGAATGGAAATTTTGTATGTATTTTTAATAAACTATAAGTATTCATAAGAAAACATGACATTTCAAAGCGGGTACTCAATATTTTTTTTCATTTGTAACGCAGTGTAATTAGATTATAGCTGTTCATCTAAAAAAAAACAGGCCAAGACCATGTCGGGCCGCACTCAGTGTGGAGTTCCGTCACAAATTTTTCCACTTCCCTCAACGAAAGTTTTTTTTTTGTAACGTTTTATAAATTTGCTGTTTTTAGATTATTTCCTATATGCTATATGACCTTGCTTTGTGTTAAATTTCAGGATTGTGGGTCAACGGGAAGTACTCTATGAATTTTGAGTCCATGGAAGTAGCAAAACATATTTTTTTGCTACATACTTAAAAGCTTGATTATTTAACAGCTATAAGGCACCGCAGACTTGAAGATATGGTTTAAATGACATTGCTATTCTTTGTACGGGAGATCAGAACAAGTGCCGCCCAGAATGAACACATAGTGCATTTTGTTCCTCAAATCAACATCAATCAGTATTATGCATTCCAAATAAGAATAGGAAAGTCTATAACCTCGATCTGTCAAATTTTGAGTGAAAAGTACGGTTTGCAAAAAAATCTTATTTGCGTATCAATAAAAAGTTTTTTTTTGCTTTTTATTATTAAATCTTAGTTAATTCTAGGTGAAGTAAAAACGTTATGGTTTAATATAAATTAGCCAAGTCATAAATAGTTTACAAGAGAAACTATTTTCTTTCTTATTTGCATTGTTAGAAACATTTCGCCTTTATCTTCTATTTACCACAACTCAGACACATCACACAGTGAAACAGAGACACATAAAATTGAAAAACTGTATTCTGATTAAACTTTATTTGTTCACGATTCGTAAGTAAATAATTTTTTTACAATGTCTTTTTTTGTTCACTCTACCTAATTTCTTCGATTTGACAGTTCGACGTGACGTCACAAGATTGCAATCGATCCTATTCTCATTTGGAACGGATTGTACCTACACTGAACTGCTTCAAAATCAAGAGAAAAAGTTTTTTTGTTATTTTTTTTATAAAAAATAAACTAACTATAATATAATAGTCAATTATACTGAGAAGGACATTGTCAAACACTGTATGGGAGTTGGACCAAGTGCTGCCCAGAATGAACACGTAGTGCATTTTGTTCCTCAGGCCAACACCAATTAGTATGTAGCGCCATCTATGGCGTCACATAAGAACTACAAAAATCCTGCATCGCGCAATGAAAGTTCTCCGCGCGATTAGAACATATACGACAGCCCGAAGTCAACTATCGGGCAGTACCCCACCAGACTATAACACCTGTCTGGTCGGAGGATCCTCCCTTTTCAACTGATGTATGTGGGACTTTACTCTCTGTCCGCATACCCTAAAAGTACACTGAAGCGCTTCAAAATCTATTCCAGGGATCAAGAGAAAAACAAGTTTTACTGTAAATTATTTATTTTCGTAAAATAACGTAGTAATTTTATTCAATGTAAATGAGTACTGACTTTATATAAAACAGTCAATAGACGTTTATATGTTAATCAGTTTATGAGTTATCAGCCACAATGTACAGAAGCGTGTGTTTAGTGTCGCAATACACTTTGTAATGTCACGCTTGGTGTGGGTTTTGAACTTTCGCTCACTAAGTTCTGCAACTGACTTTAGCGGCTTGTTATAAAACGAATTATGTTTTTGGTCAACGAGTTGCTTTTCTCAGTTCGTCTCCATTTGGGTATCACAATTGCTAAAGTGGATTTATATTATGAAAACAGGGTAAATGTGTGCCCCGTTTGGGAAGAGCATCGCCGTGTTCTCTTGAGGGAGATCGGTGACGGCGACCGAGGTAAGACTGTACACTATCCTTAAAAACTCACTGGAACAGTTTTGATACATGAAATATGATTTATCCTTTCGAGTACCGTTAGAGACAAAATAGAAAGACAATAGGTATGCGAACGCCGGTGTTCGCTCAGGGCTGAAGAGTTTAATGAGATATAAGTGTAAATAAAGGCTATGATATCCTTGGAAGTACTCCCATCCCTGAGGCGCACTTAGTCCAAACCCTGGCAAACCTTGGCTGGACCCGGCCGGAAATCGGGATCGGAATCCCGACGGCGCGTCTGGAGCGTGTACGCCGTTGCCTTATGAGGTCAGTTTTTTCACCATCACGAGATCCCGCCATCCTCTATGGGTTTCAGTTTTTCTATTTTCTGTATGGCATCTGTATGAGTGCGAAGTCTCCGTTGGCCACTTCTAGTCTTCTTCATCAGTGCCATGTAATCAAATGTTACTTTTTACTTCCTCCTCTCCTCTCTCTTTAAACTCCAGTATTTATACTATTAGTATTTATACTGGAGTTTTCGATGAAAGTACTAATTGATTTATTTTTTTATTTCAACCATAACGTGTGGTATATACAACCGATAGGTATTTAAAAATGAAGAGGGGTTTACCGAAATATTATTGTGATAATGTTAATTTTTTCGGAAATATTCGCTCCAAAAGTAAAAAACAAATAGGTCCCCCTTCTAAATTTTGAACCAGAAGTTTAGAAAATATGAAAAATTCTCAAAAGTTCTTTAAAAAAGCAAGATCTTTATAAAGCCTTTCTAGGAAAAATATATCATGAACTTGATAAAATGAATTCACATAAAATTAACAAAATAATTTCTTAACTAAGTTTGTAATTTAAACGTATGCAAGTATTTTTTAACTTAGTTTTAACCTCATGGCCTGGCACGCGACGATGGCAATAGACCGGACGGTATGTGTTTATTTCCATGGAAGATGGGTAGGTCTTTAGTGTGGGACGCAACTTGTGTCGATACTCTTGCGTCATCTCATCTTCCTAGCTCATGATGCTGTGCCGGTGCTGCCGCTGCGGCTGCGGAGAACCTCAAGCGACGGAAATATACTAATCTTGTTGGTAGTTATATTTTCGAGCCGTTTGGGGTTAAACTCTCGGATCGTGGGGTCCGAGTGCCCACAAGTTGTTTAATGAACTTTCTAAACGACTTGTTGACACTTCGCGTGACCCAAGGGCTGGCTTTTACCTTGGGCAAAGAATAAGCATTGCCATACAGCGTGGCAATGCGGCCAGCCTTTTGGGCACTTTACCGGTCGACAGAGATGCGGAAGAGTTTTTGACGCTTTATTAGATTAGGTATTTTTAGTTAAGTAATTAGGGTTATGTAGTTTTAAGGTTAGATATCTAATTATTTGTACAGTTTACTAAATAAATATTAAACCGTTTTTATAATTTATTATCCTGAATGTATCTTCACAAAAAAAATTAGGTTCACGCAATCGAAAATTACCACGAGTACAGCGCCATCTCTCAGGAAATTGGGTTACTAATTTATACGTGGGCTACTTCGCGCTGTTAGGGTTCTGTAATTCTGTTTCATTGTGCCGTACAACCCGTTCCAAATGAGAATAGGATCGATGGCCATGTTGTCACGTCACGTCGAACTGTCAAATCGAAGAAATTAGGTAGAGTGAACAAAAAAAGATATTAAAAAAAATAATTTACGTACGAATCGTGTACGAAAAAAGTTTAATCAGAATACAGTTTTTCAATTTTGTTTATCTCTGTTTCACTGTGTGATATGTCTGAGTAGTGGTAAATAGAAGAAAAAGGCGAATTGTTTCTAACAATGAAAATAAGAAAGAAAATAGTTTTTCTTGTAAACAGTCAGTGATTATTATTTTTAACAATAAATCAATATTTATTGTTAAAAATAATAATCACAATAAATCAATATTTATTGTTAAAAATAATAATCACTGAGTAATCAGCGCGGGTTTGGCTTTTGAAGGGCGCAACATTTTTCTTTTCTGACCGATGAGCACATTTTTTGCTTCAGGTGGGGGGTTGGCCAGCTTTAAGCGTATGGCTAATCCGATAATATGCTTGCACACATAGTTTTTGTAAAACAGAGGGTAGTTGCATTTTCCATGCATCCAATCAATATTGTGCGGTAGATCCACTCTCCATTTTATTTGCTCCTTTGAACATTATTTTCATTAAAATTGGTAATGAATACATTATTTTAATAACTGAACGAAATAAAATGTTACTACTGTATTGGTGACAAAATAACAAATAATAAATCGGCCAAGAGCGTGTCGGGACACGCTCAGTGTAGCGTTCCGTAGTTTCCCGTCCGTCACAAATTTCTCATAATGTAATAGAACCCAGTAGCCCATGTAAAAATTAGTAACCTAATTTCCCGAGAGATGGCGCGGTATCCGGTGGTAATTTTAATTTGCGTGAACCGATTTTATTCCTTTTGTATTTTTATTTAAAAAAGATTCGCTCAGGATAATGAAATATGTAAAACAGTTAAAAAAAAAACGTATGTCATGTACGGTTAAATACAAAATAGTTCAGAACGTATTTTTTATATTTTTCAAAAACCGTTCATCCTATCAAGTTCAAAATAATTTTCCTTAGAAAGTTCATTTTAAGTTCTACTTTTGAGATTTTTTTCATATTTTTTAAACTTATGGTTCAAAAGTTGGAGGTAAAAAGTTGGAGCGATTATTTCTGAAAATATATATAATCAAATAGTACATTGTTATACGAGGGATGAAAGTTAGTTATTTAGTCCCGAGAAATTTCTTGGCGACCGAGCGACAGCGAGGTCGCTAATAGTTCGAGGGACTAAATAACTCTTTAACCCGAGGTAAACACTGTGCTTTTCATTACGAATACGAGGAAAATAAAAATAATAATAAAAACCTGAATCGTCGTCAAATGTCTTCGTATGTTTTTAGGTAGGTATATTTCTTTTGATTTAGGCGGTAAGCGGTTTTCTCCTCAAATAATCTTGCGTTAAATTTATAACTGAAGCTGATGAACTTATCGTGTTAATACAAATTTCTTAGAACAGAGATTTAGCAAAATGTAAACAAAACTCTACACCTCGAAAAAAAATATCAAGAAAGACCAAATCGGCCACAGATTATAGAGAGACTTTACCCGCCATTTTTTTTTTTAGTCATCGTCTGGCTATTCAGTCAATATTTTTCATTTTATCATTGTAAAAATTGGTCAGGTCAACATTTTTCTCAAATATAATATTGTTTTAATGAAATAGTTGAAAGTAAATTAAAATAAAGTCATTAAAAAAAAGTATTCTTAATTAAATTATTTCTATCTCTATGTCATTTTAATTGTACTGGCAGTATAAAAATTCGGGTCACGGTTCAATAGAAATGTCAAAATAGAACTAGTTTTTTTTTTTAATATTTGCTGTCTAAATATTAAAAAAACAACTGTCAGTTGTAAAGTAAAACTCCCTAGGGAGTAAAAGTACTTCTTCCAACCCTGTCCGCAGGCAACTTTACACCTACTTTCAGAGTATGAGTAATGAAAAAAATATTTTAGGGGACCCCTTGTCCTTTTTGACTACCTATCCAACAATATATCACACGTTATGGTAGAAATGAAAAAAAAAACCATGTTTTACTGATAAAACATGTTTTACTACTTTTTGTTTTTGCACTTTGTTGGCGTGAATGATATACATATTGAAACCAAATTTCAGCTTTTTAGTGTTAACGGTTGCTGAGATTATCCGCGGACAGACAGACATGGCGAAACTATAAGGGTTCCTTGTTTACTACGGAAACCTAAAAAGGAGTCGCAGTCCGGGATTTGGTGACAGATCTACCACTCTGAGCACAAAGCTATTATTTAAGTAATAAAACTATTATTGTAAGAACGAAGTTTATATTCATGTCATCATCATCATCCTAGCGTTCGTCCCGGTAGCAACCTTGGCTTTCGCCTCGGTGCCCGGGGTCCGCTTTCCTGCAAGCACGCCTCCACTTCGCTCGGTCTTTTGCGTACTTTGCCCTAAGCCCATTAGCACGCATGTCGTCCCTTACGACGTCGATCCAACGCCTCTAAGGCCTTCCTCGTTTTCCGGGTCCCGGCGGAGGCGGCATGGCGAAGCATCTGTTGCCCACGTAGTCTGCCGGTTTTCGTAAAACGTGGCCATACCAGCGTAAGCGGCCCTCCTGCAGTTTATCCGCTATGTCACGGACCTGAAGGCTGCCCCGGATGCGGGAGTTTTTAATGCGGTCTTTCCGCGAAACTCCAGACATCCAGCGCAGCATATTCATTTCCGTGACACGCAGGCTTTGCTTATGCCGCTCAAGTACAGGCCACGCTTCACTGCCATACAAAAGGACAGGCCTAATGATGGTCTTATAGACCTGTCCTTTGAGCCTAACCGGCATTTTGGGGTCACAGATAACCCCCGCCACCTCACGCCATTTCGCCCAGGCCGCCGAGATACGTGACTCGACGTCGCAATCGACGTCCCCGGACTCGTGGAGCACCGATCCCAAGTACCTGACCTGTTCCGTGCGCTCGACTGTGTCTTCGCCAATGCGAACAGGAGCAGCGTTCGTTGTGTTACAGGCCAAGTACTCGGTCTTCGCCGCATTAATCATCAGTCTATCATCAAGTTTATATTCATGTACACTACAATTTTATTGGTAATCCATCTCATATTTTAGACATTATGTTAACAATAATTTGATAATTCATATTTTTTGGCAACACTCTTTGTTTATATTTTTGTGATGAAACGCATGTCACAAAAAGAGTATTGAGTTTACACGTAGATGGATGGAGAAGAAGAGGGAGGCCAAAGAAGAGATGGATGGATTGTGTGAGGGGTGATATGAAAGAAAAGGGAGTTGGTAATAGTGTGACGGGTGACAGGACAGAGTGGAAGAAAAAAACATGTTGCAGCGACCCCAAGTAAAATGGGATAAGGGTAGGATGATGATGATGATGATTCTTTGTTTATCTGAGAACGAAAATATTTCCTGGCGATAGATCGTGGGTTCGATTCCCACCCAGGACAAATGTTTGTGTGATGAGCACGTTCTGTGTCTGGGTGTAATTTATCTATAATATGTATATATTTAGAAATATAATTATGTATTAGTATGTTTATCAGTTGTCTAGTACTCATAACACAAGCTCCGCTTAGTTTGACACTAGACGGCGTTGTGTGATAGTTGTCGAATATTATATTATATTATAGATCTATTTATTAGGTGATACACTTGATGACAAATATAAATTTTCGTGACAAAAAATATAGCCCAAAAAAAATTACTTAACGGATTTTTTTTTTTGAGAACTGGATTTTGTAATGACTAATCTAAAGCATAGCCTTTCAATAACATTCTAGATCTCATGCATCGAAGTGTACCAAAAAGTAAATATTAGGTCCTTACAGATGAAATTGGTTCTTTGTGACAGAGTAACCTAAATAAAGTTGATTTTTTGAAATACACTTCTCATCAAAAAAATCGAAACACCTTGCAAGTTTACGTTTTGTCAGGATTATCAGAAAAATGTGTACATTTAGGAATAAATGTTAAATGTCGTTTAATAGTGAGTAATATGAGCTTATCAAATCTTAATGTTAATGTTCTAAATTTAAATGAATTTTTCATAGGTTTCGTATTTTGTTAAATGAGTCATTTTTATTCCGTATGGAGTATAAAGGAAATGGATAAAATAACACACGTAAATGAAAAAAAAAGCTAAAAAACGTTTATTTAATAACTTGTATTCCCTCCCCGAGCTCTAATTACTGCTTCCATACGGTTCTTCATCGATCGGATGAGAATCACGATCACATGCTGTGGTATATTGTCCCATTCCTCTTGGATTGCATCTTGCAGCTGGCTAAGTGTTTCTGGGGCAGGATCTCTTGCTCGAATTCGTCTCTTTAATTCATCCCATAGATGTTCAATGGGATTCATGTCCGGGCTTCTTGCTGGCCATTCCATAATAGAGATATCGACTTCGTTAAGATAATCTCGTACGACGCCCGCGGTGTGAGCCCTAGCATTGTCGTGCATGAATATGAAGCCGTTGCCAATAAAATGTGCATAGGGCATCACATGAGGCTCGAGACACTCTTCGACGTACCGATGACAGTTTAGTGCAGGCAGACGTGGCCCAGACACGAAAGCAAGCTCTGTCTTACCGTCGGCGCTGATTCCTCCCCAAACCGTCCACGAACCGCCCCCATAGCTGACCTTTTCTTCAATGCAGCATTGTGCATAGCGTTCTCCGTCTCTTCTGTAGACCTTGTTCCTTCCGTCGTTACCATACAGCATAATTTTACACTCATCAGAAAAGAGAACTTTGCTCCACTGTAGGTATGACCAATTTAGGTGCTCACGTGCAAAGTTAAGGCGCGCTCTTCGATGGTCTGCAGTTAATTTCGGCCCATTTGCTGGCTTATGCGGTACCAGTCCACGATCCTTCAACCTTCTTCTAATTGTAGAGTCACTTACAGCCACCCTTCGTACAACACGAAGCCGCTGCTGCAGTTGAAAAGCGTTAAGGCGTCGATTTCTTAAAGAAGTTGTTACAATAAATCGATCATCTCGCTCAGAAGTGACCCGATTCCTGCCAGATCCTGAACGGCGCGTGAACAAACCAGTCTCCCGATAACGTTTATAGACTCTATGAACAGATGACAGGCTTAGATGCAGTCTTGCAGCCACAACACGCTGACTAAGGCCAGAATCCAGCAATGCCACAACTTGGGCGGCTTCTGTGGGCGAAGTATCCATACGTTTTAGAAAAAAAACCTTTTTTCAGACGTCCCAAAGTCACAGTATTGAAATAAAAAACAAAAAGTTTAAGGATAGGCGCCAATTTTTAGTTTTTAAACGCTAAATGTACTCCAACCCTAAACACACATTTGTCTCAAAACAGTGATTCATTTCGTTTATAAGATAAACAAATGAAATTCTAATTTTGAATTTAGAATTTTCGCTTATTACTGTAATGGCCAAACTGCCAGCTATAATATATGTATTTTTTTTTCATCGTATGAATTCTTTTTTGTGTTAAATTCGGACAGAAACAATGAAAACGGAAGTGTTTCGATTTTTTTGATGAGAAGTGTATATTTATTGAATTAAAGTATGTATCATTGCTATTTATGCCCTTTTGCCATCTCATAGGTAGTTTGTCAATTGATTCCTTTACTAAAATAACTATTCGGACGGGAATCAATAAAATCTTTGAAGGCGCTTTGGACTGTCCCATCGAAGTTGAATTTTTCCCCTTGCAAGAAGTTATCCAAATTTCGAAAAAAGTGGTAATCTGTTGGAGCAAGGTCCGGGGAGTACGGTGGATGTCTTAGACATTCTAATTGAAGCTCTTCTGTGGTGCAGTGTGTGGTCCAGCGTTGTCAGTGGTTCAGTCATTGCGATGAGCGTTTCCGATTATTGTACAAGATCCACTTTTCTTCACAGGTAATAATTCGATTTAAAATCCCTTAATTTTTATGCCGTTTGACTAATGTAACTAACGCAGCAGTCTACTTTTACAGCAGTTTGTCGATTCGCTCCACTCAATTGACTGAACATGGTGAAAAAGCTTAAAAGGTGGATCCAACTTTTAAGCTTTTTCACTTTCCGATTTTTTTCAAGTGGACTAAAAGAGTTTTGTGACTAACGCAGCCTGCAGCTAACTCGGATTTTTTTTTTTTGATGTGGTTTGCGATGGATCGGCTTCCATAACAGCCTTCAATTCTTCGTTATCAACCTTGGACCGGCCGCCCACGTGGCTTGTTTTGCGGATCGAAATTTCTAGAACGAAAATTTTGGAATCAAAAGCGCACTGTGTTTTTTTTTGGCGACACCACCGCCTTACACATCATTATTAATCCTTCGAGCCGTTTGACGCACTGGTGCCACGGCAGAATTCGAACTTGTCAATAACGCGATAATATGTTAAGTTTACCATTTGTAAACTGAGTGACGCAAAGATAAAACCAAAGATGAAAAAAACATCGGATTACGGTTTTCGAAAAACAAATGAATGATTATAAATTTTAATTTCTAATTCCTGACTAAAGAGGAGATATTTGAGATCAAAGACAGAACGCCTATTTCATATGTAAGGAACTAATATGTAGTCTTACTAATATTATAAATGCGAGAGTTACGATGTTTGGATGTTTGTTACGCAATCACGCCAAAACGGCTAGACGGATCTGGATGAAATTTGGCACAGGCATAGGATACACTCCGGAATAGGACATAGGCTACTTTTTATCCCGGAAACCCCAACCCCAATACCAAGCGGGCGAAGCCGCGGGCAAAAGCTAGTATTACATAATGTGCGGCAATCTAGGACTACTTAGAGTACGCTCTAGGTAGTCCTGTAGTGCCCAAGATAGTAGTGATGAAGTGCTCGTTGCGATGTCATTCGAAGAGTACTCGCACCTGGAGTGTGGAGAGCATCGAGATTGTGAGCCTGTTGCCGGCGTCGAAGATCGATGTTTATTTGTGTCTGCTGGTGCAGCGGGCGACAGCCACGCTCGCGAGCCGCAGCGCCGCCTGCTCGCACGGTGCTCACGCTCCTCGCCAATAATCACACTACTGAAACAGAATCACAATTATTTATTTGCCAGCAGAAGAGGTAATACCTACAATTATATATACCTCGACTAATGATCGAGTAAGTACATAACATTTAATTTTCTAATATAATATTAGTATTCTAACTTAAGAACATAGTAACTTCCAATAATAATTTATTAAATTTATTAATTCCAAATACCTAATAATATTTGTTGTTTAGATAAATAACTATCTTGATGTCAAAATTTATATAAATAAGTCAATTACCAAGTACCTAGAAATTATAATAGTTTAGCTCTTACCAGTGGCTGCGTATCTCCGACAGGATGACTGAAACTCACCTTCGTTGGTATGGACACGTCCATAGACATAGCAAGGGCCGCGTGATCCGTATCTAACAAAAAGCAGAGATCCACTCGTGATCTAATGTAGAGAGGGGACCTCCAGAGAGCCAACAACGCTTGGCATCTGGGTCAACATTGGAGAAGACCTAATTATAAATAATCAGATCAAGAATGGAAGAAGATTTTCATTTAAAATGCCAATGTAAAAAAAATAAGTATAGTTTGTAATTCAATAAGTCATAACAGATTAGTAACCTTTTTTCTAATCACGTTTCTAATAACAATGTTGTCAACTTAAATATGTGTATGGAGAATTATTTAAACTATGCGAAATTTTATTACAAGTATATGATAAGGCCCATTGATTTTATACTCTTTCTAAATAATGCTTATTGTATTTACTTGTCTTATAGGACTTTAGCCTAATCTAATGTTAGTTAGAGTCGGACATGAATTGAAATTCCACCTAACGTCTTCATCATCGCAGTACACATTCATGCTACGCGCGACAATACAACTACCTCAAAATCTGTCTGTGCGTAATAAATAAAGAAATAACAAATACCGCGTTTATTTGACGACGGTCGAGTCCCGCGTGTGACACTTCCGACGTTTCGGCGACCGCTATAATTATCTGACAGATCACCTTCGTAAAGAAATAATTAGAATAGTGGTCCCACACTCCACTCGTGAAGTGTGCACGACGACAGCTCGGCGGCGGTGCTCGTCCGCGCGCCGACTGTGGCGGGTATCTGATCATCTGAATCTTCAATATGTGCCACATTACATGTCGCCGGGAGATAAATCGCAAAATGTGCGCCCTTCGGCAGTAGGGCGCACGAGGCACGCTCGCACGCTCGCGAGCCCGACGCTCGCTACCACTACTCTAGACGCTACGTTCGTGAAGGTGCACGGGAATTACATGATTTGATCTGCCATCGGACAACTCGACGCAAGGCACGTGTACATTTATCTCTATTTTTTATTTTATTTTATTTTACTTTATTGGGACATACAACAGTTACAGTCATTACAACTAAGGTATTCCAGAATTTACATATTGCAACTAAATTAACGTGTAACCCACACAAATGTCCGCGAAGTAATAGTTTAAATTATTTTATTAATAAAAGCGTGCGTGAGAAGCTTAAAAGTAAGTACTCGTAAGTATAATAATAATATTTGGTGACTAAAGTGCCTAACTATTGCAAGGATTCAATAGCCATTCTTTTGAACATTAAATGAGAAAGTGCGAAAATATCCAGATCGACAAAGTGTGTGTTATACGTGTCTACGATGCGCCGGAGAGGCGCGCGCGCACCGGCGTGAGTCCTGCACATTGCAGTGTGGAACAGTCGTGGCACGCGCGCTCCCCGACGCATTGCAGTTCTGGGTACAATGTAGCTTATGCTATTAGTAATATCAGTGCAATCGAACCTGTTGTTGCAAAGACCATGAAGCATCATGACCATAAGCAAGATACGTCTAGAACTCTAGACTCCAAGCTTTGTAGTTTATAATATTTCAATAACTGTATATATGGTATTCTAGACTTAGTGCATTTATAGTGCATAGTACGTAGGAATTTCTTTTGAACCATTTCAATTCGTTTTATGTAGACATCAAAAATGGGACTCCAGATCGGGACTATGTCTATGGTCCGGACCAAGCGTTTCACCTAGTCGTTTAAAACGCAACAATCAAGAACTAGAAGAATTTACCTGCTGCAGTCTTTCTGTACGATTTATAATTTAAGTGAATTCAAAGCTAGAGTGAAGAGGCTTGTAAAGGGTTGTAAGCTTGGATATAAAATGTACAAAAATTGCTCTATGTACTAGCCCTACCACATATACCACCCATAATACCTTTAGGAGCGCCGGATTAGAAAATATAGTTGCCTTCTAGCCAAGCGTGCTCCAACATCGGCCATAAGGTGAGATCATCGCTTGCGAGAGGGTGAGATGGTGAGATAGTGGTTCAACGCCAGCATAAGTGTATTAAGATAAAATATGTTGCAGTTAGAGTTGGGCCTTACCGGTCCTCTCCGTATGCACAATTGACCAATGATCTGGTCAGGGTTGCTGGAATCCGATGGATGCGAGACGCATGACCGGTTGTCGTGACGACGCTTAAGGGAGTGGACGCCTTTCGGCTGAAATGATGATGATGGATGTTGCGGTTACGTCCTGTTGAGTCAGACGATGGCGGCGATACGTTTTTCAAAGAAGCGATGAAACTATTTATCATTGAAACCTTAAAATTATGATTATACATTATAGGGTAACCCGTACGCTAGCGTAAAAGGTTTGGTCAATATTTACTCACACGACACCTCACATCCGAACTCACAGTACTCAGGGCTACACTTCCATAAGTGACGCTTGCGACTTTTCAGCTCCACTCGCATGTCTGTGTAAAGTAATTACTCCGCGATTCATAGTAATACAATATCGGGCTAGGATAAAATAGATTAATGAAGGACTCACCCGGCCACGCCAACCAACACTCACTCACTCACACAGTTACTTTAGATACTAGATAAGTAATTCTAAGCTGGACTCGCCTCCATCGATAGTAATGAATTCCCTAGAAATGTCTCACCTAGTGCCGACTTATGACAGCTAGACTTGGAAAGGATGAGAAAACAATGTTAAAATCAAATAGGGCTGGGAATCCGTTGTAGGAGATAAGAAAGGAAAATGTGCTTTTTTACAGTTTTTTTTTCCAATTGCAATAAACTAGTGCTTGACTGCGATCCCACCTGATGGTAAGCAGTGATGCAATCGTTGATAGTAAGGCGTACTAGTTTAATAGGAGCCTATTCACTCTAGCCTTGAAGACACCTAAATTATATTCGGACGGAAAGACTGCAGCCGGCAAACTGTTCCAGTCCCTCGATGTACGCGGTATAAACGCTTGTATTTGCAAGTTATATTATTTTGCGCTATTTACATTAACCCCTCTTCGTTCGCGCATGTCTAGACCAATCCTAGGTGAGTCTTTTGCCATTGGTTGAGACACAATCTCTATAGCGAGTATCTCCTACTCAGTCGTAGCGTCGTGCTTGTCCAAGCTCTCTATTGTTTTACAACAGAGAGCTTGGACAAGCGCGACGCATCCTCAGTCGGTCGCAGAACTCTTCACAGTTGCATCGCTAGAGGCCGGAGTGGTTTTCAATAAATCGATATTCCTCACTTCTTTGCACAAGCCCAGGGAGTAAGAGTAAGTCATAAGGAATCAGTAAGAGGCCTGCTGGGGCCGGGTGTGATTTAACGAGATACGATTCCTAGCGTTCTTGGAACGACTTATCATTACATACTTGGAGGTGACTACCCCATTATACTCTAGCAAGTGTGCTCCTATCAAAACAGAGTATATAAAGCATTTTACTGTCAGTCAGTCGCAAAAGAGAGGCAGCCATCGCTAACGTCTGGTGATTCGAGATTTTATCATAGCCCAAACTGGCTCTAACATGTAGAATATTTAATCGGTTCAGTCTTCAATTGACAGTGTTTCAATCATGGTAGTGTCGAGCATGCTTGTAAGTGTCAATATTACCCTAAAGATAGTGAGTCAGGTTGTCACAGAGTGGAATAGGATATGGTTCAACACTCACCCATTCAATCTTGACGCTCTTCCATGCGTATTCAGCTAACACACACTATCTCTATTACAATTAGTTAATAGGCCTATACTGAACTACTGCTGTATCACAGGACTAGCCCTTCTAAGGATTACTACGGTAAGTAGCCTTGTGATATCTATCCAGTCAGCTAGCTTGGCTCGCTTCTTCTCAATGTCCGGCCCCTGTCCCGCCCCGAAGCTACCACTTAGCTTCTTCCGTGCGTCCCCGAGTCGACTCTCTTGCCCACGGCTTGTCCGGCGCGCACATATTGTGATGGCTATTTTTTGTACCGCCATTAGAAATTGCATAAGTTACTAGTTTTTTTGGAATTCTGTCGGTCCTTTCAATTGACAATTTATGATTGTCTAACCAGTGCCGCGCAGTTTAAATTAAATATAATATTTTATTATTAATTTGAAGTAAGTGACAGACAGTGGCACACGACGGTGCTGTGCCCAGCATACCTATCTGCACCCTTTGCGTGTTGCTGGTAATGAAGCTGTGGGCGGCGACAGTTCACCTGCGTGACTGTGGACTGCGGCGTCGTCCACGTGGAAAGCGCCGCGTACTGCCGCCAGCGAATGGCGAATGTCGTAAACAAGGTCTTTACGCGACGGTGTGCAAATATATAAATATCTAGACCTTCACATTGACAGCTTGGTTCATACTTAAACATAGCAATATGTATCATGTGCGACAAATAAATTGAATTAAAATGACCGTTGCCGTGGATACACGCAGCTCGGGCCTGCACAACATGTGAGACCCGTTACAGCGCATTGAAGGACGATCGCTGTTTTGGTTCAATTTATGTATAAGCCTCATATTGTACATACCACATACATTTTATTCATGAAAAATAAAAATGCTAAAAATCAACAACTTGCTTGTATCTCAAGATTTCAAAAAACCACCCTGTATAACCACCGAGTAAATCGCACAAAACTCTGGATAATGGACCACTACAGTGGATTTTATCATGATATAAATTTTATATAGGTATATGAAGCTTATTTACGACTTGACATATTATTTTAACGACTTGTTATGAAACGCGAAGCTAACATTTTTACGAGGTCGCTTAGCGGACAACAAGTTCTATCTGATGCGGTTCGCGCGGCCGCCGGTCCGGGCCGCGTCCGGTGCCGTCCGCGTGCAACCGGACGCCGGATGCCGAAGTCACGGTTGGCGCTAAGCCCGGATATCCACCGTCATATTTTTATCCGCTAAACTTTTCGGGCGCTTTGTAGTGCGAGGCAACATGGGGCGGTTCTTATACCCATACCGAAGACAATCTTGCGGAATTAACTAATATATGTATACCGTAGCATGCTATGACCGCGCAAGGGACGTACCAAGTACGGAAAGAAACACAACACGTAGTAACATATCAACAGCGCTTCGGACGGCTATCACGAGCGCTATAATCAGTGAGCTCATCGTTTCGCGCACACGTTTGTCCTGCATGCTTACTTTGCTGCTAAAGATACGCTACGTGCATAACACGTGACGGTGTTGATCATGGTATCGTACGATGTAATAAGCCCTATCCTCGTCAGTTCGGGTCACCGAGTCATGGCGAGTGTGAGGGGCGCTGCACATCTTTATTTTAATATTAGTGTCGTTGTTTTTCATTATTTCTCTTAATCCCCAATACTTCCTCCAGGCCAGAGTTATCCTCCTTTCTATCTCTTCTCCTGTATTATTTTTGAATGATACTAACTGCCCTCATATATGTATTTTTGGACATGTTCAATATTTTCATTGTCCATTGTGATATCCTCATGTACTCCATTTGTTAAGATCTTGGTTTTCGACTTGTTCATAGAAAGTCCCACTTTCCGACTTTCTTTGGCTAGTTCAGTCACCATACTCTCCAGTTCAGTAGCTCGTTCCGCGAAGACAACGATGTCATCAGCAAAACGTAAATGGTTCAATGGTTCTCCGTCTATCTGTATACCCTTTGTTTCCCAGTTTAGACGTCTGAAAATAGATTCAAGCACCGCTGAAAATAATTTTGGAGAGAGAGGATCTCCCTGCCTTACTCCTTTTTGTATGGGGAACTCTGTACCTTCTCGTTCAAGGCGCACTTTTGCGTTACATTTTGTATAAATACTTTTGATTACGTTGATATATTTTTCGTTAACACCTTGTTGCGCTAGTGATGTCCATATAGCGTCGAAGTGTAGAGAGTCGAAAGATTTAGTACCTATAGTCAATAAAACACATGTATAAAGTCTTTCTATATTCTTTTGTTTTTTCAACTAGTTGCGTTATTACTTGTATGTGATCTGTAGTCGAGTAACCTTTGCGGAAACCTGCTTGTTCTCGAGGCTGGTTTTCATCGCGGTTTCTCGTTATCCTGTTAAGTATGACTTTTGAAAATATCTTGTATATATTTGCCATGAGACTAATTGGTCTATAATTTCCCAAGTCATAGTATAATAGTAGATTTTGACAATTGATCTGGTGTGGTTTCTGTTGTAAGTATGTTATTGAATAATGTTTGAAGGGGTTTCATAAGTGTAGCGGAGAGCGCTTTGAGAACTTCGTTGGTATTATTGTCGTTTCCTGGGGTTTTATCATTTTTTTGGGTTTTTATTGCGTACTCTATTTCCGTCTGAGAATGGTTGGTGTCTCTGTATTTGTGTTGAATTTGTTGAAGTTTGAATCTATATAGGAGCAAGGGCTATCTGTGGCAGTGTAGAGCTTTTTATAGAACTGCGTTTGGCGTCGTTTATGATATCAGGGCGTCTCGATTGTATAATTCCCTGTTTATTTTTCAGTCCTCCTGTCCACTCTGACTTGTCGCTCTACTCTTTATAGGCTTTACGTAGAGCCCCCGCTTTGCCTATAAATTTTATGAAGGTACTTATCCTCATTATCTTTTTTTGTTGCGTTATATTCCTGTTGATTTTTTTGCTTATTTTTGTTATTTCGCATTTTATTTCCTTTGTTCTTTCCTTTGTGTAGAGTTCTTTTCTCTGTTTCAAGAGATCTCTCGTTTCCTCGTTGATGTACGTGTGTTTATTTTGATTTTTCTTTGGTAGTTGTTTCAGGAACTCTTGTATGTCTAATGTCTGTTTCCAACAACATAATTATAATATAGCATAATTTTCTATAAGAATTAGGTACGTCAATAAGAGAGGGGTGAGTTCCGTAAAATGTGTTGTTGTGTAAATTTTATATTTCTACACCGTTGAGTGATTTTCATTTCGATAATAATTGTTCCAGCCTTGTACACCCTTTTATTGTTGGTGAAGGAATATAGTTAGCAAGCCAATGCCTATGCGCCTGTTGTTTGTTGATCGACATTGGAATATTTTGTGAAACCCACGCCCTTTCGCCGGTGCTGCCGTGGATTGGAACAGATCCCGTCGTTTGACATCATCAAAACCCTACCGGGCGCCCCGTTAGTATGTAACGTACATTTTAGGATAAGTCATAATTATTAGATCAGTGTTCCAATCAGTCAAGATACTGTGTTCTATGGGGTATTAAGATTATTCAATAACTCGTTTTAACTTGGTCCGTCCGTGTTTCACTGACAAACCACCATAACCAATAGCATGTAACAAATATAAAGATAATTATACCATACAATAGACATCCACGATGTACCAAGCCACCGGGCCTCCGAAATGAGTCCAGCAGGCTGCGGCGGTTGTATGCGCATCGCATGCTAATACAAGCTATTAACTGACATTACATTTTAATGAATGCTGTTTAGATATAATCGCAGTGATAGTATTTGATGGCAGTCAGACACGGGGATAGACGCAGCAGGCGCCTGCGGGTGTGGGCGCGGGCTCGCGTGGGCGCAGCAGGACCGAAGCCTTCCGCGGTAATTAGTGGTGCGTCACGGAGACATGACGGACATCGCCAGCTCTAATGAAAAAATAATGACGTCAACGCGCTCTCACGTTCTGTCAATTAGCGGAGAGCGTGACGTGAGGCGCAGCGCTGCGAGCTGTGGCGAGCGACCTCTGCGGCGAACGATACCGGTCAGTAATGTTACGTGTGCTATCTTGAACCCTCTGTGGTCCGAACCGGTTCGCCTCATCATTTATACCGTGTACATCGAAGAACTGGAACAATTTGCCTGCTGTGATCTTCCTTTGTGTCTTCATGGCTCGAGTGAATGAGCTCTTAATAAACTATATGCGCCTCACCAGCAACAATTGTATCACTGCTTACCATCAATTGGAATCGCAGTCAAGCACTAGATAGAAAACCCGCTCTTATCCCAACGCTTTTAGGCACGCAACTGACACTTTACCGCACTAGTGCAGAAAAGTATGCGTGTTAATACCCCTCTATTATGTTATAACATTTATCGTATCGATCTGATCGATCCCCACGAGTCATCCCTCGTTTATTTATTTCTTCTTTGTTTATTGAATTCCGTCTCGGTAGCAATGACAAACTTTCTGCACTTGTAGGTATAACCTCAAGGAACCGCTGACCTGAGTAGGTATATGGTTGGAATTTCAACTCGATAGTCGGTCGAAAAGTACTAATGTCACATTTACACTATCAAACAAATACAGGAAAAAAGGAACGAATATCAGAACCCCATAAACCTAAATTAATTAATTAGTTGTGGAAATTTTATATTGATATATATTGATAATTCTAAAGCTGTGTCTGGACATTGATGCTCCAGATTAACACAACATTGGGATTTGGATTTTAACTTTGGACCCCAGTTTCATCATAACTAAGGAACCCTTATAGGATTACTTTGTGGTTCGTCTGCTATGTTTCTGTCTGTAAACTCATAATCTCGGGAACAAATGGAGGTATCGATTGGACATAAAACCCAGTCCAAGTCTGCGGTCCTTTGAAATAGTGAAAACCTGATACTTCTAAATTGACGGAAAAAATATGCTAAACAGTAGCATATTATAAATGCGAAAGTAACTCTGTCTGTCTGTCTGTTACGCTTTCCCGCTTAAACCTTTCAAACGATTTTGATAAAATTTGGCACAGACAAACTTTAGACCCTGAGAAAGGACATAGGCTACCTTTTATTGCGAAAAAAAGGGATGAAGAGATGCAGACGAAGTAGCGGGTGCCAGCTATAATTTATATATTTGTCGTTTATAATGTATATATTTGCGTGCTGTGATATATGCAAAACGAGTATGCTCTAATAATTTTTCTTGTAATACCTTTGTGCACCATGTTGTATGCAAATAAAAAATTGATTGAAAGAAAATATTTCGACAGTCTAAAGGGAAGCAAAATTGATAGGATACTTCTTGTTGACCTAGAACCCGGAAATTGTGCATGAAACAAGATCATATAGCTGATATAGCACAAATATAGGAATAAATCTGATAACCGTTTTGTTGTTACGACACAAAAAAAAATGGTAGGTAAAAATCATCGAATGACGAATCTCGCTCTTGGGCGGAGCGGGAAACAGTGTCAGACTCTTACTGACTAAAGAACCTACCCCGTGCCTTCCTTGCCTTATTCCCAGAGCCCCAGTGTAACGCTTTCGCACCAACCTTCAGCTCCGGGTCCATAGGTAGGATGGAACCCTCAGTGTCCTAAGAAACCCGTGGTCGACCGAAAACTTTAGAAGACCATGACGAATGAAAGGTGTTGAACTCGGAGAAACCATTCACTCAGGAAATCTTTTACCCAATTAATCAGATCAGGGGACATACGTACGCTGGAAGCTTAAATAAAAGACTAGCGTGCCGCTACCGACAGGGTATGCCTGTCGGAGGCCTTCGAGGCGTCTAAGGAAATGGCAGTCGCTTCCCCATTCTTCTCGAGGGCCTCGCCTCACAAGTGCGAGCTTTAAACAATATTAGTCCTTTTGCATCGAATTGGCAGGGTAAGAAAGCTTGACCAATGGGTGCCCGACGAATTGAATGATCACCAGCTCGAAGTATGCATCGAGTCGAGTCGAGCCTTCAACGTTGACATGCAAACAAGTCTACAAGCTTCGGAGTGGCGCCTTTCAACTGAACCAAAATCGAAAAAACCACGCCAAAATCGATCAAAAGTCAAAGTCAAGTTGACTGTATTCTTTGACTATCGCGGTGTTGTGCACTCGGAATTCTTACCGGAAGGTCAAACAGTAAATAAAGAATATTATTCGAGCTTTATGCGGCATTTAAGAGAACAAATTCGACGAAAAGGGCCAGATTTGTGGAAAGAAAATTTTTGGATTTTGCACCACGATGCGCCTTCGCACTAGGCCATCATATCAACGAATTTTTGACCTGACTCAACAAATGCTGTCGAGCAGCCTCCACATTCGCCATGGCTCCAGCCGACGTCTACCTTTTTACCCGACTACGGCGAAGCAAAAGGAGGGTTATGATTTTGACCTGTATGTATGTATGTATGTATGTGGGTATGGATGTTCATCTGTTCCCTCGTAACTTCTAAACTACTTATCAGAATTCGACAAATGACATATCATTAGAAGCGTCTTAATTGTCCGCTGGTTATAGGCTATATGGGATTGCACAAAATCTAATGTGGCGCCCTCTAGCGGACAAAACATACGAAGTAAAAAAAAAAGTTAAGATAAATATGCCGTGTTTGGTATCATTTGAAAGCGCTTTACTTGTACATTTTGAATATATATATATTACTAGCATTTGCTTGTGACTTTACCTGTATTCATGGGCTGAGAAATCAATGAACCCAAGATTAAACTATTTAGAACTCCAAAATATGTTAAATAAAAATAAAGTTTAAAAACTAACACCCGACTACTTAAAAACACGCTCTAAAAAGTACGAAACAAGAAAACAAGAAAGCCGTGGTCGTATGCCATAAGAATAATAAATTAAAAAAAGTGGTATACGACCACGGCTTTCTTGTTTTCTTGTTTCGTACTTTTTAGAGCGTGTTTTTAAGTAGTCGGGTGTTAGTTTTTAAACTTTATTTTTTTCCTATACTCAAATTATTTAGAGTCTATAAGTTTAAGTATCTAGGTCATGTACTAACCCCCAACGTCAACGACGATGACGACATTGCACGGGAGCGGAGAGCGTTGTCGATTAGAGCGAATATGCTGGCTCGCAGGTTTGCACGATGCTCACTTCCCGTTAAGATAACGCGCTTCCGAGCCTACTGTACATCTTTTTACTCGCGCTCCCTGTGGGCTAGATATACGCAAAGATCGTACAACGCTCTCCGCGCTCATTATAATAACGCGTTTAGGATGCTGCGTCAAAATAGAACTAGTTTTTTTAATATTTAGACAGCTGTCTGTTGAAAAGTAAAACTCCCTAGGGAGTAAAAGTACTTCTTCCAACCCTCTCCGCAGGCAACCTTACACCTACTTTCAGAGTATGAGTAATGAAAAATACTGTGAAAATAAGCATATTAAACTAACCTAGCTGTGTCCCCATCTGTTAACTGCCTAATTTTTCTTACTGCACAAGCAGCTGAGCTTAGTCTACCCGAGAGAGTTCTTATAAGTCGTCTGACTTTAAATAAAATTGTTGAGCAGTGTAGAACAAGAGCAAAGCCGCGGGTAAAAGCTATAGTATACGAGTATACAAAAATGAATGCCTATATCCCTTAGTCACGCCAGCACGCGTGAACCGCTGGACCTCTGGATTTCGCTAATTATTTTTTTTTTGTTGTGTTTATTATTGTCAGGAGAAGGTTGTTATGAAAGAAAAAAAAATAGAAAATTAGGGTAGGTAAACCTAATTATCTACGTAAGAAGATTTTTTATGGTGGGTAAAAATCATCCAATGACAACTGACGCCCTTGGTGGAGCGAGAGAGGGTCACACTTTAATCGACTAAAAAACCCACCCCGTTCCTTCTTTGCCTTAGTTCCAGGGCCTTGGTTATACGTTTTCCCATTTACCTATGGCCCCAAGAGACTTCGACCCTGCTGGTCCCCTACAGTATTTATAAGCGAAGATCAATTGAACTCTAGAGGGTGGTAAGGATGGAGCCGCGCCACGACATCAACTTCAATTCGTTCGTGGTACAAGTTCAATCGAAAATTGCATTTGCATTAATTTACACCATCGACATATATTATGTACTATGCGCTACATTTGGGCGGTTCACTGAAGATGCGTCCCGCCGCCGCCGTGGTGCGCGGTGCGACCTATAGCGCGCGCCGTCGGCAATAACATGTACAGAATCAATCAGATTTGTACGGCGCGCCCCGCGCTCCCGTGCGGATTGGCAGAAACTGCGCGCGGGGCGCCTTCTCGCGCATTTCCGCGTCGGCAGTGTGATTTCTATATAAATTGAGATACTTGCAATGGTAAAATCTGATATCCCGCGCTACGCGTTGTGGCGCGGAGCAGTGGGTGGAGCGCCTAAGTGGACCGTACAGTCACTACTTGACTTAGGTGATCAGCAGGCCATACACCTTTACATTGATGACATCAGTGCAGTTTTGACATTCACGTAATACGAGTGCGCTATAAATTTTAAAAGTTTTCTTGGCGACGTAATGCCAATGGAGCGGGCTTTTGTGTTTAATTGTCAGTAGCTATTTCGACAAATAGTTTCTATGAACGTGCTTACTTATCACTAGGATATAATGTCGCACATTAAATAAAACAAATAAGTAATACATTCTAACATGGAACATATTGACTACAACAGTCGGGACACATTAAGATAATGTAAACTAACATTATTCCCCCCAATAGGTACGGGTCCCATCGATCGCAGTCAGGTTTTTTGCACTAATTAGATTTGTATAAACTTGAATATACAGCGAGCTGACATAGTAAACATGAACTTAAATATCCTATGCTACTTAGTACTTAGGACGGAGTAACTAATAACATTGTTATCCTTTCGCACATTCACGCGAAACTATTTAACCCTGAGGGAAATAATTAAAACCTGAGTCGTCTTCAAAGGTACTTAGGTATGTTTTTAGATAGGTATATTTCTTTTGAATTAGGCGGTAAAAGATTTTCTCCTCTTAAGAATCTGGCGTTAAATCCATAACTGAAGGTTAAGAACTTATCTACTATATAAAAATAAGTCAGGTTTTCCTTCCTGGCGCTATAACTCCAGAACGCACGAACCGATTTCCACGGTTTTGCATTCGTTGGAAAGGTCTCGGGCTCAGGTTTATAGCAAAGAAAATTCAGGAAAAATCGATCATAAAAAAATAAAATAGAGTAGGGTAGAGTAGAGTAGTATAATCTGTTGCCGGGAGCGAAGCCGCGGGCAAAAGCTAGTCGTTTAATACAAATTTCTTATAACAGACAATTAGTAAAGTACAAACAAAACTCTACAACTCGAAAAAACAAAAAACATCGGATCGCCCACAAGTTATAGAGATACTACGAATATCCGTTATCTCGCCTTTTTTTTAAGATCTAACTGTCCCATTGCTGGGCAAAGGCCTCCCCAAACCTTCTCCCGCGCCGTCTCGAAGCAGTGGACTCAGTACGCGTCTAGATCATCCCGCCACCTCTTTCTAGGCCTGCCTCGACAACGCTTTCTTCCCTGTAGTGCCCACTGTGTGGCGTCGCTTGCCCAGTGATCCTCGTCTGAACGAGGATCACTAACGTAACTTGCCCAATCCCATTTAAGCCTGAATACTACGCTACATAGCTCTCTGGCAAACTCCAAGGAGGAACTTTTGTAGTCCGGTGAGTGACCAAGTCTGTGAGCACCGTAGGTTAGCATGGGTAGTTTTCCCGCCTGCTTGTTTTTTTTTTTTATTCAGCTAATGCTTTTCATTTTATCAGTGTAAAAATGGGTCAAATCAACATTATTCCCGAATATACCTTTTAGTTTTAAAGAAATAATTGAAAATAAATAAAGTTTAAAAAAGTATTTCTAAATTAATCCTATCTTTATGTTACCTATTTAAATTGTACTGGCTGTATAGAAATTCGGGTCAAAAAAGAAATGTCAAAATAGAACTAGTTCTTTTTTATTGTTTAGACAGCTGTCAGTTGAAAGTAAAACTGCCTAGGGAGGAAAAGTACTAGTTTCAACCCGTTCCGCAGGCAACTTTACACCTACTTCCAGAGTATGAATAATGAAAATAGTACATTTTGATACAAGTGCAGGAAGTTTGTCATTGCGACCGAGGCGAAATTCGCACGAGCCGTAGGCGAGTGTGTTATGAAGCCGAGGGCTGCAATGACAAATCTGCACGTGTGTCAAACGACGTTTTTCAATACACTTACGAACATATAACACTTATAATACACTTACTTACTTTGAAAATTACGACGCATTTTTGTTAATTTCTTACTGAAGAAAAATTTCCAAAGTTGCCGTACATTTTACATTTAGATTGCAGCAAACTATAGTAAAGCACAATATCTGACGGCAGCAGCTTATTGTCTTAAAAAATCTCTTATATCTTACATTCAACATATTTTTCACAACTACCAATAAATAAGTTAAATAATAAGACTATTATTTATAGACTTTTCCCGCGCTTATCCTTTGCAGGATGAAAAAGAAGCAAAGACATCAAACCGTTATACATCCTACTTAATATTAAGCATAGAAATTCGAATATTTTTGAATTTAGAACACAGATAAATGTTAATTTGTTGTTAATAACAAACTATTGCATAAATAATCATGTTTATTTATTATATCCTGTTAAAAACACGATTTAAATTTTAATTAAATATTAAAACCTCAAAAATCTGCACCTCTTTGCTTTAAAAAAAAAATAATTATGCTTGACCGTGACGATAAGGAGGAAAAAAAAAGCCCTTGGTATGATAAATGAAACAAAAGCACGCGGGTGATATACGTGTCATGTCGAACCTAATTATAGTGCGATAAGTGTCAGTTTTCGAGTAAGTGTATTGAAAAATATATTAGATCGCCTACACGGTTGTCTGCATGGCCAGCACCCGCCGCGGCGCATGCTAATATGTGGGTCAAGGCTTGGAGCCGGCACCTCAAGTAACGCTGTGCTCGCGTCTTCTTAGCTCTCGACAGATTCTGCTACTCGAGCAGTGAACTGCGACCCAGGCAGAGTGCGGACAGTCGCGAGCCGGCCACTGCTGCGCGGTGCTGCGTGACGCACACAGTGCCTCACTGCTGAGTCATGGAGCGTGCGTAAGTAAAAATTATACTTAAAATAAGGTTTTGCAAACATGGGTACGTAATGTCATGGTGATCCAAAATAATATTATTAGGATAATTGTAATTGCCGATGGTAAACAGGTGACGTCATCTGACAACTTCTATAAATAGAGCGTTGTGGGTGTGTTTCGGTCTTTTACTCGTTGGCTCTCGGACGGTGAGGTTGTCAGGTGTTCGGCGCTGTTTGTTATCGTGCATATTTATTGATATTTTTTTATAAATTAACGGTTGTCGGTAGAAGTGATTATTTTGTTTAATTGTGTTAAATTAAAGTTTAAAGTTTCGTTTAGTTCCTCATAAAGTTGTTTTTTTTTTAATCAATTTCCCTTCTGATTGCTAAAATCAGAAGTGGGATTGACCCGTGCCCGTTATCAAGTAAAAACAACCGTTAATTTAAAAATGCCGCGATCTATTCGTTCGCGTAGCAGCTCTGAGGAAACTTCACCTCGTAAAACGCGTAAAAGGCATAGCAGATCGCGCCGACACCATCGTGATTCAAAGCAGCGTCGCTCTCGGTCCCGTAGTCGCGAAGGTTCCATAAAACAAGCGTTGAGTGCAATTGTGTCGCGATTAAACGCAATCGAGGACAGTACCGCGAGTAGGTCGCATACGCCACCAAACCGTGCCATCACACCTCAACGTGATAACCTTGGTGACGAAGTGCCAAACGCAGCAAAATTACTGGCCGACGCATTAGCTACTATCGGAAGTAAGCCGCATAATTATTACGTGTCAAACTTCGATCCTGCTGTCCATGATTTTGAGGTGTGGTGTAACGAGGTGGAGCGTGCCAGGTTAGTCAATCATTGGTCTGATTTGGAGTGTTTATCACGGGTTGCTAACTGTCTCAAAGGGGACGCTAAGACGTGGTTGAGCGAATGGACGACGAATGATCGTTCATGGTCGAATTTTACGAAAGATTTCAAGTCCCTTTGTCCGCGGAAACAAGATTATGCCAATATACTCTTCGACGTCATGAATACTGCATCTGATAAATATCCAACGTTCGCTGAATATGCTCGACGTTCTTTATTACGACTTCGCATTATTAAGGGCTTAAGTGATGACTTAATGGTCCAGATTATCATACGTGGTATCAATGATGCTCAAGTGCGCGCTGCTGCCGCTAATGCGAACCTCACGGCCGAAACTATAGTCTCGTTTTTAGCTATTTATATTAAGCCTGAGCGTACCAAAGACAATCCTCGCCGGCCTACTAACACTTCGGTCAATAAACGTCCTAATGATCAATCCGCCGGTAAGTGTTTCTCGTGCGGCCAAGCCGGGCATAAAAGCTTTGACTGTACCAAAAAGCGTAAAAATTTTGATAACAGTAATACAAAACTAACTTGTTCCTTTTGCAAAAAGAACGGACACAAGGAGAGTGAATGTTTTACTAAGGCGCGAACTGAGGCTCAAAACAACAAAATGTCAGGTTAGGCCGAACCCCAATAAAATTGTGACCTAAGCGTGTTTTTAATAATGCAATTTCGTAGTTTGGAGTCCCTAAATTAATTGTTTGTGACCGAGGTCGTATGTTCGAAGCAGCTGGCTTCACCAGCTGGATATCAGATTTAGGTTGTGACATTCACCACATAACACCCGAGATGCATCATGCAAATGGACAGGCAGAGCGCTATGTGCGAACTGTATTAAATCTTATTCGTGTAGAAAGTCGTAATAAAAATGTAAGTTGGTCAGATTCACTTTGTAAAATTCAGCTTGTAGCGCTAAACTTGCTGATCGGCACTGACGCCACCACTCTAGTATCTGTGCGTTGGTCCGCGACGTGGCAATCGACAACGCGTACCATAACCGTGAAACCTGGAGGGAAATCTGCAGGAGTCGGGCAAAGGATTTGCAAGATCAACAACACAACAATAAGAATAAGATTCCCACACCAATCGCCAACGACACCCCCCCTAAAGTTTTCAAGACAGACTACCTGGTGTTTGTAATTAATCGCAATCGACGGTTAAACTGGACTCCGGAATGTGAGGGCCCTATAAAGTGACCAAGGTTCTGCCAAGCAGCCGATATGAGCTGAAGCTATTGGGTGGAGCCAGAGGCAAAACAAATCAGGCTGCAGCACAATATATGGTGCCGTGGAAAGGGGAGTGGTGTCCCGAGAGTTGTTCAGCTTTCTTTGAAAGTAAGTGTACCTTTATGTTGCAGATATGGTGTGAACTTGATATGGATGAGTATGCACGTGAGATGGATAACAATTTCCGAGTGGAAAGAATCTCGTGCACCTCAAGCTGGGTGAACGGACGCACTGTTGTGTTCACATGTATTGGACTTGATGTCCTGCAGACACATATGTTGGATATGTGTATAGGCACATAAGTGGCCTAGCAGACATGTTTTTATAACATGTATTGGACTTTATGTCCTGCAGACACATATGTTGGATATGTGTATAGGCACATAAGTGGCCTAGCAGACATGTTTTTAACATGTATTGGACTTTATGTCCTGCAGACACATATGTTGGATATGTGTATAGGCACATAAGAGGCCTAGCAGACATGTTTTTAACATGTATTGGACTTGATGTCCTGCAGACACATATGTTGGATATGTGTATGGGCACATAAGTGGCCTAGCAGACACGTTTTTATAACGTGTATTGGACTTTATGTCCTGCAGACACATATGTTGAATATGTGTATAGGCATATAGGTAGCCTAGCAGACATGTTTTTAACATGTATTGGACTTGATGTCCTGCAGACACATATGTTGGATATGTGTATGGGCACATAAGTGGCCTAGCAGACATGTTTTTAACATGTATTGGACTTGATGTCCTGCAGACACATATGTTGGATATGTGTATGGGCACATAAGTGGCCTAGCAGACACGTTTTTATAACGTGTATTGGACTTAATGTCCTGCAGACACATATATTGGATATCTATATAGGCACATAGCCTAGCAGATACGTGTGTGTGGGCGATTGTGCCTGATGATGTATATTTTGAGGACGAATGTACTTCCTTAGGAGAGTGATTCATTGAATGAGGGCCTTAAATGCGAGATGGATGAAAGAATAGTCGTTTTTGGTATGTGTGTACAAAAACTAATATGTCTGCAATCTTTTGTTTTTAAGACACTGACGATGAAGGTGGTGATGGCGATGAGGCTGGCCCATCTTCTGTGGCCCCTGCAGAACCCAGCGATGAGCAACCATGTGACAATGGACGACGTGCCCCCGAGGACGGCGCACGGTCAGGAGAGGCCGTATTAGGATAATTGTAATTGCCGATGGTAAACAGGTGACGTCATCTGACAACTTCTATAAATAGAGCGTTGTGGGTGTGTTTCGGTCTTTTACTCGTTGGCTCTCGGACGGTGAGGTTGTCAGGTGTTCGGCGCTGTTTGTTATCGTGCATATTTATTGATATTTTTTTATAAATTAACGGTTGTCGGTAGAAGTGATTATTTTGTTTAATTGTGTTAAATTAAAGTTTAAAGTTTCGTTTAGTTCCTCATAAAGTTGTTTTTTTTTTAATCAATTTCCCTTCTGATTGCTAAAAATATTATACTGAAATAAAGATAATGGCTTATTTAACTATATTTTGCGTCTAACCTGGCATGCAAAAGTAGTGTTTACCGCACATTATCATACAAGAATAAACCAAGGGCGTCGCGAGCCGATGGAATGGGAGGGGGGGGGGTTCTATTAGAAGTATAGAGAATGGCCAAAATATGAATATTTGTTAAAGGGAGGTTAGTGTAAACTTCAACATTTTAGTGATACCTACTTTTTTTGAGTAGGGCGGTAGATAGTATAAAACTTTTACTGACTAAAAAACTAATTCCTGTTCCTTCTTTGTCTCAGTAGGTAACTCCTTGAGGCGCGCTTGGAACGATACGCGAAGCCCGGGACTTGGGCTCAGTACGGACGGTTACCGAACGGTCGGACGGCGACCTACAATGAGTAAGCTCGCTGTCTATTGACCAGCGCCTAAGGTGGCTGACGAAGGCGACCGCCTGCCACTCCTTCTCACAGCGGACCATGACGCGAACCAAAGCCCGGTGCAAAAGATAGTTGCCGGCAATCGTCCCTACGAGGACACGGCGGTGTTTATCTCAGGCGGGGCGCACCTTTACCGTGTCCTACGGGCGTTCCACGCAAATGTGACACCCGGGCGTTTCTTCCGCACGATGGTGGAATAGGTACCCACTCAAATATCCAAGGGTCTACTCGTAGTCTGTAGTCACCACCAAAATTCTTATCAACACCAAACGCGCCACATCGCCTGCCCCTAGCTTCCTCAGTTCTATAATATGTATGTATTTAGAAATATTTAAGTGTGTTTATCAGTTGTCTAGTACTCATAACACAAGCTCTGCTTAGCTTGGGACTAGATGGCGTTGTGTGATAGTTGTGGACATATTATATTATAGTTCTGGCCACTGAAACGTCAAAGTAATGAGGGGGAGCCACTATCCACTCTCGTAGCATTTTACTTGTTCAAATTTTCCTTTTAATTAATCGATTTTTTTTTTGACAAGTTTACAGGTGGTTAACAAATGTTACGAATATGAAAGATTAAATAAAATAAACTAATCTCTATTCTCTAGGAGGGGTGGGGGAGCGTAGCCAACCCTTTCCCCCTTGGCGACGCCTTCGGTATTAACGTTAAAATCAATCAAATGGTTGTTTATGTCGCAAAGAACGTATTTTTCGACACTCCAGGGAATCGAAATTCATAGTACCTATACTTCCTGTTGACCTATAAACCTGAAAGGCATAAAACAAGGTATTATAGCACAAATATAGGAATAAATCTGAAAATTTATAGTTTTGACACATTTCTTTTATGATTCGAATAAATACAGATAGTCTCGATTTGGGAATCTTAAGTTAGTTTGTACGGATCCTAAGTGGCCCACACTTGCCCAGCGCTTGCCCAGTATTTTATTACATTCTGAACGCGAAACGGAAATGGTTATTATTATTTCGGAGAATTATGGATTGTTTCTTGGCTCTATGGTCAGTTTTTAGCTTGAATACATAAAAAGAACAACATTTAAAAATATAAAAAATAGTAGTCCTCCTGTATATTATATGTTTTGTTATTTAACCAATAATTTATTTTGTTAGTTCTTTTCTAGTTCAGTGTACCCAGGCAACAAGTGTCCATTGAGTCGTGAGTAAAGTTAAGAAGGCCATGTGTATGTACTAAACCATCGCTTTTTTAGGGTTCCGTAGCCAAAATGGCAAAAACGGAACCCTTATAGTTTCGTCATGTCCGTCTGTCCGTCTGTCCGTCTGTCCGTCTGTCCGTCTGTCCGTCTGTCCGTCTGTCACAGCCGATTTACTCGGAAACTATAAGTACTACAGTGATGAAATTTGATGGGAATATGTGTTGTATGAACCGCTACAAAATTATGACACTAAATAGTAAAAAAAAGAATTGGGGGTGGGGCCCCCCATACATGTAACTGAGGGATGAAAATTTTTTTTTCGATGTACATACCCGTGTGGGGTATCAATGGAAAGGTCTTTTAAAATGATATAAAGTTTTCTAAAAAACATTTTTCTTAAAGTGAACGGTTTTTGAGATATCAGCTCTCAAAGTCGTAAAAAGTATGTCCCCCCCCCTCTATTTTTATAACTACGGGGTATAAAATTCTAAAAAAAATAGAGGTGATGCATGCTAATTAACTCTTTCAACGATTTTTGGTTTGATCAAAGTATCTCTTATAGTTTTTGAGATAGGTTGATTTAACTGTAATTTTGGTTAAGTTATTGTGCTTACACTGAAAACGATGGCTGAACCTTATAAGATAGATCAAAAAATATACTACAGTATTGTACACCTTTAAAAATCCGCGATGATATAAAATCTTTATAATATATTTGCTGCTACGGAACCCTTTGTGCGCGAGCCCGACTCGCACTTGGCCGGTTTTTTGTGATTATTCAAATTTGGTCGGTTAGCGGTTATCTACACTTTTGGATTTTTGATCATATTTACTTACTAGCGACCCGTCCCAGCTTCGCTCGGGTACTGATATTGAAGATATTATGCATGTTTTATACACATAAACCTTCCTCTTGAATAACTTAAAAAAACCGCATCGAAATCCGTTACGTACTTTTAAAGATATAAGCATACATAGGGGCGTGCAACTTTGTTTTATACTATGTAATGACGTGCGAAAGATTTGAAGCTAATTTTCGCTACAAATCACTTGATTAGCGCACTACTTATTGTTGTACACTACACATCTTCGGTAGAGATGTACGACTACTGTACACTGAGCTGTAAAAGTGCTGTATAGTTCAGAATAAAAATCGCGTGAAGCGCAAAATGAGGCTATCTAGCGTACGGCGTAGGGGGGGTTCACATCAGCGTCGGGTCGACGATGAAGTACCTAGGACGAGTCCTAGGTACTTCCTCGACAGCCGGTGGAATTTCAAGGAACATTTCCGTCGTCTGGATCTCAAGCTGAATCGTACTGGGGCTGCCCTCAAGCTGCTCCTGCCGCACCTTGGGGGTCCGGACGCCCCCTGCCGGAATGTCTACGCAGGAATCGTTCGGTCCATGCATGGCCCTTTACGGGGCGCCAGTGTGGGCGCCGTCGTTGCAGCAGCAACCGAAGGCCCTGCTGAACGCATGCCAGAGGGTCATGGCAATACGCGTGATCCGGGGGTACCGAACGATTTCCCGTGAAGCGGCGAGCCTTCTTGCTGGCCTGCCACCATGGGATCTGGAGGCAACAGTCCTTGCACGCATGCACGATCTGCGCATGGAAGTGCAACGCCGGGGCGAAACTCCGCTGCCTGAACATGTCAAGGCGTGGCGGAAAGAGCTCCGGCGGGATCTCGTAATGGTGAAACGGCGTCAGCGGCTATCGCAACCCAGTGCTGAGCACGCCATAATTATGGCGGTAATGAACCCCTCCTTGAGCCGTGGCTGGAAAGAACTCACGGCGTTCTCACTTTCCGCATGACGCAGGTCCTCACCGGACATGGTAAGTTCGGGAGGTACCTGCATCGGATTCGTGCGGAAGAGACGCCCGGGTGTCGCCACTGTGTGGACTGCCCGGAGGACACGGTGGAGCACACGGTCGAGGTGTGCCCCGCTTAGGCAGAGCATCGCCGTGTCCTCGTGGGGGCGATCGGCGGCGGCGATCTCTCGCGCCTGGCCTTGGTTGAGGCCATGGTCCGGAGCGAGGAGGAGTGGCAGGCGGTCGCCTCCTTTTGCGAAGCAGTAATGCTAGCAAAGCAGGAAGCCGACCGCTTAAGGCAACGGCGCTCACGCCCGAGACGCTGCCGAGATTCCGATCCCGATTTCCGGCCACCATAGGCGCGGGCTTGTGCATGGCGAGCAATGGGTAGCTCGCCGTCCAATCGTCTGGTAAGCGTCCGGACCAAGCCCAGTAGTCGACGGCGCGCACTGTTCCCGCGCGCCTCAAGGAGTTGTCAGCAAACCGCAGGGACCCTGCAGAAGGGTCGAAGCCAACTGGGGCCACGGGTTCGCGTCTGAAAGGAAGGCTCTGGCCCTGGTGTATATGGCAACGTTGGAATGGGTAGGTTGTTTAGTCAGTAAGAGTCTGACACTTGTTTCCCGCTCCGCCCAAGGGCGGGACTCGTCATTGGATGATTTTTACCTACCTAAAAAAAAGGCCATCTAGCGTAAAATAGGATTAAAATTTTGATATCGATAACATTACATTTTATTGTTACCAGGTGGCGTTGCTGTGCCTTAATTACTTTATTAATACTTCTTTTTATACTTTCTTTTTGTTTCTACAAAGATTGAAATAATTTATAATTTATTATCAATTTACAAATATCTGATTATGTATGTGTTAGTTTTTAAACTTGAGAGGGTAGTTGAATATGAATTTATGAATAATAACTAATTAATTAGTGGGTAGTTTCAATAATACTTAGACCTAAGACTTGTGACTAAACACAATGGATTGTTTGCTAAGTTAAGTATATACCATATAGTACAGTAGAGTTTTTATAGATCTTACTGAGAGTTGTGATTATTTTTCTTGCCTTTATGAAAAAAGAGACAAACACATTATTTCTCACATACACATTATTGAAAAAGGCAATCTTTCAATAAAGTGTATGTGAGAACATTGTAGATGCAAATCTACACTAATATAATAAAGAGGTAAAGTTTGTTTTTTTGTTTTTATGCTTTTTTGTTTGTAGGAGGTAACCTCTGGAACTACTGGTCCGATTGGAAAAAATTTAGCAACAACAGAAAGCTGCTTTACTCCTGAGTGACATAGGCTATATTTTATGTACGCGGGCGAAGCCGCTGACAAAAGCTAGTTTTAGATAACTTCCTATCAATTTAACTGCACGAATTCAATATTGACTGGTTTGCACCATAGAGCAACACAGGACGGGAGTAGCCATACACAAGCGTTCCCCTCTGTCAAAGTACAAGTCCAAATGGTCCTATGCAAACAATAAAACTAGTTGCAACCGGACTGTTCACTAGACTCAATCTAGTTGCGTGACTGAATCGACGTCGTAAAAAAATGCCGAATTGTTCTGTTTTTTGCTGCAAAAAGAGATCTGCTACGTCAAGTTTACAAAAAGATGGCGTTACCTTTCATATGTAAGTAATTTTTAATCACTTTATTGCTATTTACTACTTTTAAACTTAAAAACTATAATATTATCAATCGTGTTGTTTCGGATTTGTTTACCAACCGAGGCCGTCCAATTTGCTCGGTTGAGTCGATCGGTCGAGCGACAGATCCGAGTTTTTTTCCTAGAAGTCGCTGTCGCCGAGCGATAGTGTTGTTACTGGTTTGTTTTTAGACAGTTATCGATGAAAATGAAAAAGGAGTTAGAGATTTTTTTGACATCGTTTTTCGATTTAAATACTTATCATATTATGGGCTTTATTTTTTATAGATGTAGTTGTATACTTAAATTAGATACTATTATTCACGTATTAGCACATTTTATTAAAATGACTCAGTGTGAATGTATTTTTATTTCTTCATTATAGGTTTCCTAAAGATCCACATTTAAGGGATACATGGAAGACTTTTTGTAATAATACACTAACCTGGATTCCAACACGAAATAGTGTCATTTCCTCAAGTCATTTTAAGACCTCTGACTTTCAAGTTGCTGCTCGGAGTTTCCTTGCGTGATCGTATCAGAAAAGAAGATATCCGCAGGAAAACCAAGGTTGCCGACATAGCCCAAAGAAAGAATCGCCAAACTTAAGTGGCAATGGGCAGGGTATATTGCTCGTAGAATGGATGGCCGTTCGGGTCGAAAGGTTCTGGAGTGGTGACCACGTACCGGAAGACGCAGTATTGGAACTGTTGGAAGGCCACCAACAAGGTGGACCGAATACCCGCAACCTGGCAAAGGTTGCGGGTATCCGATGGATGCGAGATGCACAGGATCGTTCATTATGGCGACAATTGGGGGAGGCCTGTGTCCAGCAGTGAACGTCTTTTGGCTGAATTGATGAATGAGGATGATTTAAAAAAATATATAAATTTTAATTTGTAATTAATATAGTAAATAAGTACTTAAAATTACCAAAAAACTGTATTTTTTATTTATGATGATTATTGTATAGTACATAATAAATAAAGTTCATCTTAATAATGATGTCTGACCTTTGGAAATTAGGTTCAAAAAGTCATATTTTTGAACCTAATTTCCCTAACAAAGTTCTTGAATTTATCGATAATGCATATCGACAGTTGTTACAACTACGGCTGTAAGGACTTGTCAGTGTAGTTGCATCATATTATTACACTGTTATGACACGGATTGTTTAAATGTGTGTGTGTAATTGTTAGTGTATTTTTCAATTGTCATGATGTGAGTTTCGTAGTGACAGACAACTGTTTTTGTGTGAGTTTTGAGAATGTGTGATTTCCCCCCGCAAAAAATGACAGACAGTTTTGTATCGGTAGAAAACGCAATGGCTACTCCCCTCCGGTCTGCCGGTGGCCTGTGTTGCTCTATGGGTTTGCACTGTCCTTACATAATTTATGTGTTAATATTGTAATATGGAAATATCATAAAAAACATTTTTTTTAAAAGAGTTTCTTGCCGGTTCTTCTCCATAGGAAACGACAAATTTGGAACCGTGCACTAGCTTCTGACGTTTTACAAGTGCCCTTGTAGGGCTATATGAAATAAATGATTTTGACTTTGAACAGCAAGTGCGTAATGCAGTACTAACTAGCGGCAGCAGCGCCACGCCTTCTTATTATTTCCAGTGTTCCGTGTAGGGCATGCAAAACCGGTTTTCCGGTTTTGTGCAAAACCGGAAATCGGCCAAAATTTCTCGATTTTTGAAAACCGGTTTTGAAAGCCAAAACCGAGCTCAGCTCCGGTTTTCCCATTATTGAGTAATAATTAACATTTTGATTTTTATTAACATTGTTGAGTGCTGGGTGTTTCTGTAACAAAATAAGAAGTTTGCTGTCTGATCGAATGTTGGATGCACTTATATTCTTGAGATCACATTATCAAGAACAGCGATCTCTTGAAAACAAGTGATTTATGCTTTATTTAAATTAGTATACATAGTTGATTATAGATTTCTTTTTAGTGCAATATAAACATGAAATAGCACACTCTGTGGAAAGTCCAGGCCGAAACCCAAACTGCGCGTCATGTAACGTGACCCAATTGTCCAGCTGTCTATCAAGCAGACCGTCCAACACCTTAGCAATAACAGTGGCTACTGCACTAACTACAGACCAATTTCCTTAAATTGGTCTGTAGTTCGCCTGGTCCGATATATCCCCAGTCTTATTCTTGACGATTGGTACCACCACCGTCCTCAACATCTCAGATAGCAAGTACGAGTGACTAACACAAAGCGTGAAGAACGTCGTCAACACTCTAGGCAGATGAACCCCAGGTGCCCATCTATTGACTAACAGATCAAAATGTCCATCTTAATCTGTTCCTGATGATTTTGACACCACTTAAGTCTGTTCCAAAAAGAAATGTATCATACAATTTGTTTTATTTGTAGACTTAGTGGGTATTTAAAAAAAATTATATTTCTTTTTAAATTATACTACATTCGATATTTTTTTTGCCAATACCGGACCTAGCTCCGGTTTTCGGTTTTGGTTCCAAAAAAACGATGTTCAAAACCGGTTTTGATGACTTTCCGGTTTTGCATGCCCTAGTTCCGTGTTATATAGCCAGAGGGCATTTATGACCATTCTAATAATCCCAAATACAATTAGGTTACATTGATTTGTCACAGAGTTCAGGTGGCTGCCCTCCAGCTTCATCATCAGATCAGTTCGATGTGTCTCCTCGCCATATTGTTTCAGTTGGTCGGCCACACACATAAAGACAGCAATTTCACTTGTGACGACAGTTCTGCTGCTATCCTGTGAGGAGTTTTGTTACATATACTTATCGAAGTTTATCATCAGATCATATTAACATTTCTATGGGACCAACTCTAAAGTAAAACGTTTCGAACAAAATCGGCCCACAATTGACTAAAAAATCGGTAAAAACTACATGTTAAGTACATACAGCCCAACATAGAGCGTCCATTTTTTGAAGTCGGTTACAAATATAATGCATCTTCTTAGCCGACTGCAAGAGGGGTTATGTTTGTCGCGCGTAACTTGTAAGTATGTCTGTAATCATTCTTTTTGACCTCGTATTTTCCAACACACTGAACGGATGTATATAATTAACTAGCTTTTTCCCGGGACTTCGACCGCGTAGAAGTCGAAACTGTTTCTATAAAGTTTTTGATTAATTTTTCTTCTTGTCCGCGACTTCATTCGCGCAGAAGTAGGAAATATTTGTAACGTCGAAGTACATTATTGCCTTTACCACGCTGGAAGGACTTCACAGCGTCCTCACCTTCCGCATGACGCAGGTCCTCACCAGACTTGTAAAGTTCGGGAGGTTTTTGCACCGGACTCTTGCAGATAACACCCGGGTGTCACCACTGCGTGGAACGCCCAGAGCACACGCCCCAAGCGGGATATACCTCTTCCGTCCTGTACTGGGGGGTGATTAGCGGCAGCGATCTCTTGCACTAGGCCTTGGTACATACCATGGTCCGAAACGAGGAGGAGTGGTAGGCGGTCGCCCTTCTGTGAAACAGAAATGCTAGCAAAGGAGGAGGCCGAATGCGTGAGGTAACGGCCCTCACCCCCCAGCCGCCGCAGGGATCCCGAACCCGATTGGAGGCCATCATAAGCACGGGCGGATGGCGAGCAATGAGTAGCTCGCTGTCCGACCGTCCGTCAGGTATCGTTCCACGCACGCTTCAAAGAGTTGTCAGCAAACCGAAGGAGCACAGCTGGGTTGACGCCTACCAGGCCCATCACGCAATGTGAAATGTAACTCGGGGCCCTGGAACGAAGGCAGAGAAGGAACAGGAGTGGGGTTTTAGTCAGTAAAAGTCTGACACTATATCCCGCTGCACCCAAGAGCGCGAAGATGTCATGATTTCCCAACTAATAAAAAACAAAAAGTTGTTAAAAAACGATTTCTTCACCGGATATTGGATTCTTTTAAAATTAAAAAGCAAATCCATTGGTAGGTATCACAGGGATGCAAGTATGGATGCAAGGTTTGCTTTTGCCCTAATGCTAGACTCCGTCATTGGAGTCTGGGCCCGTTTCATAGTGCTAAAATAATTGGCTGTTATACAGTTTTTAGAAGGCCACACGGATTTGTCAATGGAAATCTATGAAACACAGACCACCCAGTACTATGTTATCGAATTTGTTAGCGCTACTATTTCTAGCCAAAATCAATTTTTCACTTATAATTGAAGACATGTGACATCCACCAACTCGCACTAGGCCCGCGTGGTGGACCGAGGCCCTCTCCTAGAAAGGACGCCTGAGTCGCAGCCGTGGGCACATTATAATGCTGATGCTATGTAATGCTCAATTGCTCTTTGACACATGTCACGTTTGGATGTTGACGTTTGGACTTTTTTATCTCGACCACGATCAATTTTGATTCTGATTTCACAATAACGTATTTTCTCGTCTCCTATTAAAAGTCAAAAGAAAAACTTTCCTACCTCTAGTCAAATGTGCTCTCATATTAGTACGAATGACGGAAAACGAGGAATGAGGAATATCTATAATGGGAAAGTTTTTAAGGAAGACATCACTATGTCAAATCACCTGCATGGCTGGCAATGTTTGGTGAACATCACCAGCATAATAAAAGTACCCACGAATTTATTAGTTTCTTATGTATCTAAGGGTCTTTGGAGGTAGGTGGAACAGAGAGTAAAGTCCCACATACATCAGTTGAAAAGGGAGGATCCTCCGACCAGACAGGTGTTATAGTCTGGTGGGCTACTGCCCGATAGTTGACTTCGGGCTGTCGTATATGTTCTAATCGCGCGGAGAACTGTCATTGCGCGATGCAGAATTCTTGTAGTTCTTATATGACGCCATAGATAGCGCTACATCACTCCCCTCCGGAGATCGGAAATCGATAGTTCTTGAGGCTTCTTGATGCGTGCCAGGCCAGTGGTAGTTTGGTTCCAGTAAGTCGGAACCGGAATCCGCATAGTTCTCGGTGAGTCGGAACGTCGGAACTGTCTGCGGTGATGCCCCAGTGAGTCGGGGTGGTGCTATCCCAGTGAGTCGGGATGGTGCTATCCCAGTGAGTCGGGATGATTTGCTGCAGGCTCTAGTGAGTCGGAGTAATGCTGCTGGCTCGAGTGAGTCGGAACCGGATTCCGCATAGTTCTCGGTGAGTCGGAACTGTCTGCGGTGATGCCCCAGTGAGTCGGGTTGGTGCTATCTCAGTGAGTCGGGATGATTGCTTCAGGCTCCAGTGAGTCGGAGTAATGCAGCTGGTTCCAGTGAGTTGGAGCGGTGCTGTGCGACGTAGGGCTTGAGTGCTGTCGTCGACCAGGAGAGGTTCTTCAAGGCTCGTTTTGTGACTGGCCGAAGGTGCAGGTGCTTAGCCAAGGTCGCTGATGAGGCTGAAGGTGATGACCAGGTATGACCAGGATGTCATGCTGGTGGTCAGGATACCCTTTATAGTCGTGGGTGCTGGCTGTTGGCTCGCTGCCTGAAGGCTTGAGGAAGTGATGATGACGTCACGAAGTACTTGCACGAAGGCTGCGCTGACGTTCTTTGTCGAGAGTCACCAGTTTGGAGGAATGCGGAATAGAGAGTAAAGTCCCACATATGTCCGTTGAAAAGGGAGGATCCTCCGACCAGACAGGTGTTATAGTCTGGTGGGCTACTGCCCGATAGTTGACTTCGGGCTGTCGTATATGTTCTAATCGCGCGGAGAACTTTCATTGCGCGATGCAGGATTTTTGTAGTTCTTATGTGACGCCATAGATGGCGCTACAGGTCATTACAATTCGTACACACAGGACACACCGTTTTACACAATATACGGCATTCTACGAATTATAGTGCTTTCGTCCTATTTTTGCATGTTTTTTTCTAAAGAGCCAGTTTCACAAATGAAGCACATGCTTGATGGTATCTCGTTATCCCAGAGGTGATGAGGAATATCAACAAAAGGCCCCAGTCCTGGAAAAACTTCGGCTTTGATCGATTGTATCTTCAACAAGGTGCTCAAAACTCTTCCCAACCCAACTTACTCGTATAATACCAGTGACCGTCATCTTCAATGGTGCATTAAGGAATAACTTGGATAGTAGTACAGTAATTCCGCAGATAACCTTTGCATACTAACATACAACCGTTAAGAAGATATCCAAAATAAGACATCCGCAAGAAAACCAAGGTTGCCGACATAGCGAAAAGAATCACGTAACTTAAGTGGCAATGGGCAGGACACATTGCACGCAGATCAGGTGACCGATGGGGTCGAAAAGTTCTGGAGTGGTGACCGCGTCCTGGAAGATGCAGCGTTGGAAAGCCTTCCAGAAAGTGGATTGATGACCTGTTCAGGGTTTCTGTAATCCAATGGATGCAAGACGCACAGGACAGGTCTTTGTGGCGGCGCTTGGTGGAGGCCTATGTCCAGCAGAGGACGTCTTTGGGCTGAACTGACGAATCCTGCCCTTGCGCGGAGCGGGAAGCAGTGTCTTTCAGACTCTACTGACTAAACAACCTTTCCCGTTCCTTGCCTTAATCCCAGGGCCCCGGTAATACGCTTTCGCATTGACCCTTGGTCCAAGGAAGTTTGACCCGGTCAACCTTGAGGGGCGCGGAAACAGTGCGCGCCGTCGACGACTTAGGCTCGGTCCGGAGGAAGCCTCTTGGAGCCAAGGGTTGATGCGAAAGCGGAATACTTGGGCCATGTGGAGCTAAAACAAGAAGGAACGTAGAAATACTCTAACATTGTTTCCCGCTCCGCCCAAGGAAAGGATTAGTCATTAAATGATTTTTCCGAACATAAAAGACAAGGGTTCTTAGGTGACGATTAAAAAAAACAATATAGCAACTGCGAAACGCTGAATATTAGAGTATTCGTTTTATTTTTTCAAAAAATACAATATTCAATATAAGTATGTTATTTGTTTTATATTTACAAAATGTACTCGCGACTTCGCTACTCTTCTTTTTTGAACGTGCGTCCGTGGGTGTGGCGGTAAGTTTCCTCTTTGAGGAGGATAAGCAGAAGATACCTCTTCTGCTTCCACAGGTCCTCACCGGGCATGGTAAGCTCAAGAGGTCCCTGCACCACTAGGCAGATTAGGTAGGTTTTCTGAACCTTAAATAAATTTGTACACTTATTATTATAACAGAGTGAATAAATAGCAATATTACATTACTAGCAACCCGCCCCAGCTTCGCACGGGTGCAATGCTGATATTAAATATATAATATATATTACATATAAACTATCCTCTTGAATCATTCTATCTATTAAAAAAAAACCACATGAAATTCCGTTGCGTAGTTTTAAATCTAAACATACATAGGGACAGGCAGTTTAGTTTATTAGTTAAGTTTTTTTCGCAATTTATTTTATTTTTATTTTCTGTTGATTTGCTTTAAAAGATAATTCCGTATTGTAGATGTCATTCGACTATGTATACCATGGTACGCAGTAGGGCTTAGCACGCACTGCGATTAAACGCAAGCAGTTTAGGAAAAGCTGAAAATGCAAAACCGCGTATCAACACGCACTGCCGTTGGCGTTTTACTTAATTTATCTTCAGTCCGAGCAGAGATTTGTAGCGAGCAGCACGTGTTGTGGCTGTGGTATCGAACTTGAAGTACTGGCTACATCCACAAACCTATTGAAGGCATTCGAATTGAAAGGATATTTTATAAAATGTACAACAACGTATGTGCCTACCATCAGCTGGGATTGCTGTCAGGCTCTAGTTTATATAAAATAACCAAACAACATTTTTATTCCTTTCATAAGGGCTTGCGGACGGCGAGCAACAAGTAGTTCGCTGTCAGATCGTCTGGTAACGATCCCATAGTACGAATCAAGCAAAAGTCGTCGACGGCGCATTCTTTTCCCGCGCGGATCAAGGAGTTATCAGCAAACGTAGAGACCCAGTTGGGCCGAACTCTGCTAGGGCCATGGATCAGTTTCTAAAAGGAAAGTTAATAAGGAACGGAGTGGTTTTTTAGTCACTAAAAGTTCATCGTATACTCCGCCAATTATCCAAGGGTTTTTTAAAAATTCTTTTTTTGATCCAAAGTAGATGGTCCTGAGGGGGTCCCATTGTCACCAAGTTAAGATCTGATGATGGAATCTATAAGGAACCGAGGGAACTCCTTAAATATCATAGCAAACAAATGGTGATTTTGGTATTGTCATCTAGATCTTAAGCATTTACAGTCAAAAAGAAAAAAATGATGAAATGGAACTGATGAAGAAAACCAGAAATGGCTAATGGAACTTCATACTCACATTACAATACATAGGTACTAATAAATGGTTGTGAATAGTTAGGTTGAAAATGGTACCATTAAAATGACCTGATGATGATAATGATGATGGAGCCGGAAGATAGGCACCGGAACTCCGTAATCAATCAATGTATCTAGCCGTGTTTGGGCTCATTAAAATTTTCATGAGATGCACTTTGGCTCTTAAGTACTATCGAACTGACCTGATGATGGAGTCGGAAGGTGGAAGGGGGACACAGGAACTTCATAATAAAACGATGTATCCTACCAGGGCTTGGGTTTATTGAAATTGCCATGAGAAATAGGCACTCTGGTTATAAGTGTATCAAGACAAGAAAAATGCACAGAGATGACAGTAAAAGTCAGGCGTTTGTGATGATGCACGCTGCGAGTCGCCGCCGCGGCCGCCTTGCACGCAGCACAAGTGTACCAGCAGACTTAACTGCAAGCGCCGTACAAACGCGTATGACTCACAGTGTAGGTCTCTAATCAATGACTACAAATGGCAGACCGTAAATAGTTGAGTTTCGTTGCGGCACTCACACCTGTGTCTGAACACCGCTCGACTGATCCGCGCCGCGCCGAGCCGCGTCGCGTCGCTTGTCGTCTACAGAGGGGTGTAATGACGTCGTTTCGCTGACAAACGAGGAGCGGGAGTTGTTGCCGCTCTAAATAACTGCGATCGGTTCGAGATAACCCCCTCCCCCCTCAACCCACGGGAATAAATACACAACTAATGACTTAGATCGGTGGCCGCGCCATTTGTGAAATATCAAAATCGTCAGCTTACGATCGACAAAATTAATAAATAATTATATCATCAGAAACGTGAAAGAAATTATATCAGAATGTCTGTGTCCTATCTCTTCCCGTGAGGTCCGCTGGGAAGACACGGTAGAGATGTGCCCCGCTTGGGAAGAGCATCGCCTTGTTCTCGTAGGTACGATCTGAGAAGCGAGGAGAAGTGGCAGGCAGTCACCTGCTTCTGCGAAGCTGGCAAAAGCAAAGACAACGGTGCATACGCCGCCGCCGTCTCTCCGATCCTGATTTCCGGCCACCGTAGGCGCGGGCTTGCTGACAACGAGCAATCCTTTCTGACCGACCGTCCGAACCGAGCCCAAGTCGTCGACGACGCGTACTGTTCCCGTGCGCCTCGAGGAGTCGTCAGCAAACTGTAGGGGCCCAGCAAGGTTGAAGCCTTCTTAGGCCAAGGGTTGATGAGATGAAGGCGTTTGGTCAGTAACATTTTAACACGTGTTTCCCGCTCCATCCAAGGGCGGAATTCGCTATTGGATGATTTTTCCCACCTAAAAACCTAAAAATTTCTTCTGTATAAATGACGAGACAAAGCGCTAGTCCGGACTGTGGAAGTTTAACAATGTAAAGCCGGATATTTGCCGTAATTTGGGTTGTCCGATGGTAGAACAGAGACGGTGGAAAGTAGTGATGCAGTTCCCGCGCACACTCCAAAATGCATTATTTAAAAAACCGAAAGACTGACTACTCTATACCTGTGCTCAAGGCTCTGTAGGTTGGATTTAACCAAATCTGGATTACCCATTAGCCTCTTCACACGCCTTTTGATTAAGTCCAAAGCTGGTAGGTGGCATTTTGCAGTACCAGTCCTTACGAGTATGTGCAGCAGTACTCCACCCAGGGGCACTGGTTTGACCCTGGATGCTTTATATAATATTAGAAGTTGTCCCGGTGTAATGCATTGTCGGAACTTTTCAAGAACGCCGAGTTTCCTAGTAGCTACTTTTGCTTTGGACTCCATTCAAACCAATGTTAAGGTCAAAGGCAATTTTAACACCTTGAGCTGAAGGCGGTGGGGCTCTTATAACCATAATGCCTATTTCTTACGACAAACATTGTTAATGTATCCCAACTTCCACCTTCCGGCTCCATCATCAGATCAGTTCGAGTACCTTATAACCAAAAAACATTTCATGATACCTAATTCTGACATGTCCAAACACGGCTAGGAGACACTCGTAATTACGTAGTTCCAGTGCCATCTTCCGGCTCCGTCGTCATCTTCAGGTCAGGTCATTGCTGCCTAACATTTTCATTAATTGTTACGTTTTTTGGTGTACAATAAAGAATTATTCTATTCTATTCTATAATTATTCACAACCATTTATTTATTACGTCATAGTTGCTTAACTATCTTCATTGTGAAATACTTAATTTAAGTTACGTTTGTCATATCTTGTGTATTTTATAAGTTTACATCACCAAATGTTATTTTCATTACTACTCTGAATGTAGGTTTGAAATTGCCTGTGGTACGGGTTGAAAGTAGTACTTTTCCTCCCTAGGGAGAATTACTTTCAACTGACAGCTGTCAAATTATTAAAAAAATCTATTTTGACATTTCTATTAAACCGTGACCCGAATTTCTGTACAGCCAGTACCATCGAAATATCATATTTTTTTTTTTTTATATTTAGATAGCTGTCAGTTGAAAGTAAAACTCCCTAGGGAGTAAGAGTACCACTTTTCACCTACTTTCAGAGTATGAGTTATGAAAATCAATGTTTTGTGACATCAATAGTTTTGTTTACTAAACATTATAATAATAGTGACTTGGCCATGAGCACAAGTTAAAAGTCGTTTGCTCCTTGTAATTATGTGCAAAAACCATTATCAACGTAATTTTTTAACCGATTGGAATTTAAGATCACCATAGACTACACATAATGCCATTATGCATGCGCAGCTCACTGGTATTGGATGAACCCGACCGTCCGCGTCGGTCATTTAATAACAACTGATTGAACTATAATAGAAGATTTTATTTCTGTAATTTAAAACTTTGTTTAACTTTCAATTCCTCCAAATATGCCGATTTATATTTGTACCTTATTGTGCTCATGGTCAAGTCACTAGTTTATAATGTAAACAAAACTATTGATATCGTCGCAAAATATTGATTTATTATTTATTACAAATTAAGTTGAACAGGACTTGGTTTCTTGCGTTGCGATTTCAAAACTTTTTACGATGGAAGAATTGCGTAGTGAGACTTGACTTTTTACATTTAATGTTCTTGGTGGGTTATCATTTGTTGTAGGTCTCATTCTTATCTCTTTAGGTGATGTCATTATGTCCTGTGCTTCAGCTGCTGCCTTACTTAGAGTCCATTCTCTATATCTTATTGTTTTGCTTTTACTCTGAGATTTCGTTACTTCTAAGGTACACAAGTCAGGACGGTAAACACTTCTGAGTCCATTGTCATCATCATCATCATCAGCCTTTTAATGTTCCCACTGCAGGGACACAGGCCTCCTCTCTCTAGGAGAGGGAATGGGCCATAATTCACCACGCGGGCCCAGTGTATTAGATCAAAATATATAAGCAACTAAACAAACTTACACGTAAAAAAGTAAACAAAATTAACGATCTACACAACTTAACTTACACACAAACAACTAAATTGTTTAATAAACTAAACGAAAGAACACGTAATCAACTTAATATGTAACTATTTATAGATTATATTAATTTAAAGCTATATTAACACATTGATAAAACACTAATAATCATAACATCAAGCTAACTTCGTTTCGTATTCGTCGAATATAGTTATTAAATATTTTTTGTAAATTCAAAATGTTGTTATTTCATAGATGACGCAATCACATGAAATTATTCGAAATATTTTAAAGTAATAAGGTACTACTTATACTACGCTATGTAACGACACCATAGCGCGATTTATACCAGATACAACGCCATCTGTCGAGAAAGTATAGAGTACATAAACATCGCATTGCAAAGATATGAAAGATTTTAGCTTTGTTCATTTTATTTTAACCTAGCTTTCTTTATTAATATGTATTTTTTTTGTGGTAGGTAAAAATCATCCGACGACAAGTCCCGCCCTTGGGCGGAGCGGGAAACAATGGCAGTTTCTTTCTGACTAAACAGCTTATCCCGTTTCTACAACACCATCTATACCAGGCCTAGAGCCTTCTTTTCAGACACGAACCCTGGGTTCCAGTTGGCTTCGACCCTTCTGCAGGGTCCTTACGGTTTGCTGACAACTCCTTGAGGCGCGCGGGAACAGTGCGCGCCGTCGACGACTAGACTGGGTCTGGGCGATTACCAGACGACCGGACGGCGAGCTGCCCAATGCTCACTACCTACTATTTACTGCTAAATATCAAATGATATATATTTGCTTTGTTGCAGATCTCACCCATGCGCATGCGCCGACTCGATGTGTTAGTAAGTACCGCTTCGCGGTTTACCATATTTTTAAGACTTCATATACTTAGTTATTATTTTTTAAAATTGAATACCCTTGTAACCCTCTTTAGTCATGGAAATCGAATACGTCACTGCACTGAGTACTTGTGTAACCATTCCAATACACTCCTCGTAAGCGTGGTTAGTGAGCTGGTTGAACAGTTGTATTATCACTGGTATCAGTCTGCGACGACATTTAATGACATTTCAAAAGTGCTTGTAAAGGTTTATTTGAAATAAATGATTTGAATTTGACGAGGAGACGACGGCGTGGCTGCCCATTTCCGTTCAGAGGCGCTGCTTTACGCTGGGTGCCCCGTACTTGACACGACTGTCGTCGAGACCAAAACGTTCCACGACTTATTAGAGCACCTTCAAATTAGTCGCAACGTGCCGCGCGACAGCAGCGCGGCTGCCACGCTGCTGTCGTGCGGTAATTTGAAGGCGCCTGTATTATTATTAACTAGCTTTTATCAGCGGCTTTGCCCGCGTACATAAAATATAGCCCTTGTCACTGAGGAGTAAAGTAACTTTCTATTGTTGCTATTTTTTTTTCCAATCGGACCTGTAGTTCCAGAGATTACCTCCTACAAACAAAAAACAAACTTTATCTCTTTATTATATTGGTGTAGATTTTAAATGACAATTTATTCTGATCTTGTTGGTTTGTGTCTCCAGTCTCATTGTTTATCATAATTTTCGTACTAATGGCTTGGATTGAGCTTGGGCGCAGACTGTTATAAACATCATTGAGTAGATTATGGCTATGCAAGTTATGATCTGAAGACAAACATTTTTCTTGGTAAAAAGTATCTTGGTATGAAGCGTTTTCTCGTGTAAAATGACCACCGGGTACAGCGCCATCTCTCGGGGAATCGGGTTACTAATTCACACATGGGCTACTGGGTTCTGTTACATTAGAAATGAGATATGATATACATTAGATATGAGAAAGGACTTTGTAAAAAATGGCGTAAGGATCAACACGCATGAAACATGTACTTCTTAGTTATTTTAATAATATAGGTACATTACAAATATTTCAATAGAACGGACACTTTTTAATTTCGAAAACATTTTAAAAAGTAATCACTTCCGTCCTTAGCTTCTGTCATAATCTTTGGTGACAGTTCTATTATTTTTTTAGTTCAATTTGAGGTTTTTAATATGCAAAGGTATTATAAATCATACAGCCAAGTCTTAATAACAGCACTCTTATTAAGAGTTTGACACAGACAAGCGTCAATATTCTCAACATTTGTTTCATAAAAAATAATGATTTTTAGTTATTAACAGTCCGCTGTGATGTCGCGGAACCATAATACGGCTTATCAAAAAACTCGATTGAAAGCGCCGTTAGGAACGAGCATTAAAATCGACACTGAAAAACGTTACCTACTTGAATATGAATGTTTTTATTGACGTAATTATAACCTCAAAATCGGAAGTGTTTTGAGTTTTTTCATAATTCTCAACTGTCCGTTGTTTTTATTTAGGTTTAATCGAATATATACATTATCTAAAACCCAAAAAGTAAATACACATCCCTATTGGTTCTTAGGCGAACTATGTATGGACGACGAGCAATGTCCTGGACGGAAAACTACGGCACCCAACACTGAGCGTGGCCCGACACGCTCTTGGCCGGTTTTTTGGGTGGAGTGGGAAACAGTATCAGACTCTTACTGACTAAACGACGTTCCTTCTTTGCCCTTCGCACTGGGGCTAAGCCTTCCTTTCAGAAAGAGACCCTGGGACCCATTAGGCTTGGACCTTTAACTCAAAAATCGTAAATCTGATCACAACCCCGTACCGTAAAAGAAGGGGTGAAATTTTATTTGTAACTATTCGCAGTTTTCCAGATAGGAAGCTAAAAAAATTGGTACACAGACTCTATCACCAACGAAAAATACCTGCCTTGTTTTAATTTTTTTTAAATCTTCCCTAGCCCTTGAAATGGGAGATCCGACGTCTGGCCCCCAAATTAAATCGGAACGGGGCCGCCCTCAAGTGGCTTTTGCCGAACTTGGGGAGTCCAGACGCCTCCTGCCGGAGGCTCTACGCAGGCATCTTCCGATAGATATGGAGCGCCGATGTGGGCGCCTTTGTTGCTGAAGCAACCGAGGGCACAGTTGAACGAGCCTCATAGCAATATGGGTTGTGCCCGATACCCCACGGTTTCCGCGAAGCGTCGAGCCCCTTTACTGGCTTGAAACCATAGGATCTGGAGGCAACTGGCCTTGCACGCATGCACGATTTGCACATGGAAGTGCAACGCCGGGGCGACCCTCCGCTTTCGCCCAAGAACGAGATTCGTCATTCCATTTTAGGGAAGTGGGGTGTTAGAAAAAGACAAAAAGTAGCATATGTAGCTCTCCATCCCTTCAACTATCCATACCACTTAAGAAATCACGTCAATTTGTCACCCATTTTGCCGTGAAACACGGACACACAAACAGACACACACACTTTCCCATTTATAATATTATTATTTTATTATAGTATAGTATAGAATATAGTACCTATGGATAAACTGCAGCCAAAGGTCAAAACGTCCTCCACCGAACCACGGCCGGGTCGAAGCCTCCTGGAGCCTAGAGGGTGGTGAAAACTGTTACCTCGACTCCAGGAATAAGGCAAGGAAGGTACGGGGTAGGTTTTTTAGTCAGTAAGAGTCTGACACTGGTCTCCCGCTCCGCCCAAGAGCGGGTTTCGTCATTGGATGATTTTCACCAACCATAAAAAAAAACCGAACCACGTCGGGCGGGCTTGTCATGTCACCGTATACAATATCTATGGATGTTCTCGTCTTGCCTCCATCTACGCAAACGCAACTAGTACTCTCCTGTAGTATTTGCATAGACAGAACCTTGTTGCCAGGACTATCTTGCTCTGAAGGTTCTGGAATGACGACCGCGCACGTACCGGCACATGCACTGTTAGAAGACCACTACGAGGTAGACCAATGACCTATCAAGGGTTCAGAACAAGTTTTCGCATCCATCAGATTCCCGCTGAATCGGATGAAACTTGTTCTGAAATACTCTCTTGTGGAATCTGAAGTCCTGTACTGCAGATATGAGCCCGACCCAGTTCTTGATGATGCTCATGTCACTCTGTACTGGCATCATCCATCATCACTGACAAGACTACTGTAGCTAATAAGCCTGATGTAATGCAGGTGGACCGCAGAGAAAGGCTTGCAATGATTGTTGAACTTTCCGTTCCACATGACGAGAACCTCCGAGCTATTTCCTATGCTCATACAGCTAAACACGTTTTGCATAACAAATTACAAATGGATTAGTCGTAAGTAGGTAGTGTTCCGTCACGCTGTCACGTGTCTGTAGTAAATACGTGCAGCTCAGATATCTAATTACTTTTCTATATTTCCAAATAAACTTGTAACGTGTTATTTAGTGGTTTGGTGTAAATCCTTTACAAGCTACAACAATTAGTGAGGCCCTGCAACGTCGAAATACTTCAACACTCGCTCCAAATCTAGTCTCAAACGAAGCTTTGCTTGTGCTATAAATAAGTACCGACAACTGATAAACATACTTATATATTTCTAAAAACATACAAACTATTGATAAGTTACACTCAGATACAGAATGATTATGCTCATTACACAAACATTTGTGTCGGGCGGGAATCGAACGCTCGACCTGCAGCATAGCAGTCAAGGCTACTAGACCAGACAGAATAAAGGAGTTATTTAATATTCACATAGTTCACATAGGTTAAACATGGAAACATGAATTGAGGACAGCAAACATATAATGTTCACTTTCTGAAAAGTTTTTCTTTTTGTGGTGGGTAAAATCATGTAATGACGAATCCCGCCCTTGGGCGAAGCGCCACTCCTCGCTCCGGACCATGCCCTCTACCAAGGTATGGCGCGAGAGATTACCGCCGCCGATGGCCCCCGCGAGGACACGGCGATGCTCTTCATTTTCTTTAAGGTCCGAAGTGACGTGAACTCATGGAACAGTCAGTGAAGCTGAATAGACAGAGAAAATCAATGAACTAAAGACCAGTATATAAATATAGTTTATGTTCCAAAACTTCCCAGCGAATGATAATCAATTCATGCTTAGTCTAAATAGATCCGGACAATCGAAGCGTTTGTTACGTGGTTTGCACAGACCTACGTCACGATACAGCCTCATGCTTGAATTTTGGAGAAAAATAATAATTCTATTTGGTAAAATTATTTAAAAACAAAGTTCCGTAGTTTCCCGTCCGTCACAAATTTCTCACAATGTAACAGAACCCAGTAGCCCATGTAAAAATTAGTAACCCAATTTCCCGAGAGATGGCGCTGTACCCGGTGGTAATTTTAATTTGCGTTACCTGATTTTATTCTTTTTGTATTTTTATTTGAAAGAAGATTTACTCAGGATAATGAAATATGTAAAAAAGTAAAAAAATAAAAATGCTTACATGTACGGTTAAATTACAAAATTAGTTCAAACGTTTTTTTTTTTTAATTTTTAATAACTGTTCATCCTATCAAGTTCAAAATAATTCTCCTTGAAAGTTTACTTGAAGTTCTACTTTTGAGATTTTTTTCATATTTTTTAAATTTATAGTTCAAAAGTTACGACGTCTCATTTTTTACTTTTGAAGCGATTATTTCCGAAAATTTATATTATCAAAAAATATTTAACAGGACCCCTAATCATTTTTAAATACCTATCCAACAATATATCACAAGTTATGGTAGAAATGAAAAAAAAACCACTTCCCACTTTACGTGTGGGAGGTACCCTAACTTTTTGTTTGTGCACTTTGTCGGCGTGGTTGATATACATATTGATCCAAATTTCAGCCTGCTAGTGCTAGGGGTCGTCATTATCTACGGACGGACAGACTGACAGATATGGCACTGACAGAAACTCCTCTAAGGGTTCCTTGTTGACTACGGAACCCTAAAAAACATTGTTATAGAGTTTTTTTTGTTTTATTAAACCAATAAAAAGTATACTTAGCAAACTTGCAGCATCTTGAAAATAATAAAATGTCTATGTAATTGTATGGCTTCTTTTGGAATATACCCTATTGTGGTTAGAACAAGGAAGCCGTATGCCGTCTAACTGTTGGCGGTCGGCATTTTTTTCATCGTTATTATTTTCGTGGTGTTCGGGAATACGAATTCAGACTCTATCGGCGAACGTAGAACGTGTCCGCTGTTTATTGGGCGACATTATTGTTTATTTTCCCATACTAGAAAATTGTTCTTGCAGTTAAACTACAAGTTGATTAATTTTTTATCTTATAAATTATTGTTATCTGACCTGTGGGCGGAGCGGGAGACCAGTGTCAGACTCTTACTGACTAAAAAACCCTCCCCGTATCTTCCTTGCCTTATTCCCGAGAGCCGCGGTAACAGTTGCACACAAACCGGCAGCTCCAGAAGGCTTCGACTCTGAAGGGCCCCTGCAGTTTGCTGTCAACTTCTTGAGGCGCGCAGGAACGGTGCGCGCCGTTGACGACTTGGACTCAGTCTGGACAGTTACCAAACGACCGGACGGCGAGCTACCCATTGCTCACCGTCCGCGAGTCATCTGATCTGTGCAAAGCTCTCTTCTAAAACTCCCTAGATCTCGACAGAAACTACTTATCTAAAAGGAGGAACTGACAGACTGACATACCAATGTACAGCCGAAAATGCTGGAACTGACATTCTAGGAATAAGATATTTTGTACAAGTCTACCTTTTATAACTAAGAGTTTTTTAAAATCCAACTTTTCAAGTGATGAATTGTTTGTAACCTAAAGTCGATTTTTTCAAAATATATTTATTTAATCAAAGTAAAAATTACTTTTTATGCACTTTTGCCATCTGAAGGTAGTTCATTGATCTCTTTACTAAAAAAAATAAAGTTTAAAAACTAACACCCGACTACTTAAAAACACGCTCTAAAAAGTACGAAACAAGAAAACAAGAAAGCCGTGGTCGTATACCACTTTTTTTAATTTATTATTCTTATGGCATACGACCACGGCTTTCTTGTTTTCTTGTTTCGTACTTTTTAGAGCGTGTTTTTAAGTAGTCGGGTGTTAGTTTTTAAACTTTATTTTTATTTAACATATTTTGGAGTTCTAAATAGTTTAATCTTGGGTTCATTGATTTCTCAGCCCATGAATACAGGTAAAGTCACAAGCAAATGCTAGTAATATATATATATTCAAAATGTACAAGTAAAGCGCTTTCAAATGATACCAAACACGGCATATTTATCTTAACTTTATGTTTTTACTTCGTATGTTTTGTCCGCTAGAGGGCGCCACATTAGATTTTGTGAAATCTCATATAGCCTATAACCAGCGGACAATTAAGACGCTTCTAATGATATGTCATTTGTCGAATTCTGATAAGTAGTTTAGAAGTTACGAGGGAACAGATGAACATCCATACCCACATACATACATACATACATACACATACATACAGGTCAAAATCATAACCCTCCTTTTGCTTCGCCGTAGTCGGGTAAAAAAACTATTTTGATGGGAATCTATAAAATCTTTGAAGGCGCTTTGGACTGCCACATCGGAATTGATTTTTTTTCCTTGCAAGAAGTTATCCAAATTTCGAAAAAAGTGGTAATCTGTTGGAGCAAGGTCCGGGGAGTACGGTGGATGTCTTAGACATTCTAATTGAAGCTCTTCTGTTGTGCAGTGTGTGGTCCAGCGTTGTCAATGGTTCAGTCATTGCGATGAGCGTTTCCGATTATTGTACAAGATCCACTTTTCTTCACAGGTAATAATTCGATTTAAAATCCCTTCATTATTATGCCGTTTGACTAATGTAACGCAGCAGTCTACGCGATTGTCGATTTGCTCCGCGCAATTCATGGAGGACCCACCTTTCAAGCTTTTTCACCTTTCCAATTTGGTTTAAGTGGATTAAAATAGTTTTGTGACTAACACCGCAGCCTGCAGCTAACTCGGACGTGGTTTGCGAGGGATCCGCTTCCACAACAGCCTTCAATTCTTAATTATCAACCTTGGACTCCGGCCGCCCACGGGGCTTGTTTTGTAGGTCGAAACCAGAACGAAAACGTTGGAACCAAAACGCACTGAGTTTTCTTTTGCGACACCACCGCCATACACATCATCAATCCTTCGAGCCGTTTCTACAGCAATGGCGCCACGGCGGAACTCATACTCGTAAATAATGCGTTTTTTAGGGTTCCGTAGCCAAAATGGCAAAAACGGAACCCTTATAGTTTCGTCATGTCCGTCTGTCCGTCTGTCCGTCTGTCACAGCCGATTTACTCGGAAACTATAAGTACTACAGTGATGAAATTTGATGGGAATATGTGTTGTATGAACCGCTACAAAATTATGACACTAAATAGTAAAAAAAAGAATTGGGGGTGGGGCCCCCCATACATGTAACTGAGGGATGAAAATTTTTTTTTCGATGTACATACCCGTGTGGGGTATCAATGGAAAGGTCTTTTAAAATGATATAAAGTTTTCTAAAAAACATTTTTCTTAAAGTGAACGGTTTTTGAGATATCAGCTCTCAAAGTCGTAAAAAGTATGTCCCCCCCCTCTATTTTTATAACTACGGGGTATAAAATTCTAAAAAAAATAGAGGTGATGCATGCTAATTAACTCTTTCAACGATTTTTGGTTTGATCAAAGTATCTCTTATAGTTTTTGAGATAGGTTGATTTAACTGTAATTTTGGTTAAGTTATTGTGCTTACACTGAAAACGATGGCTGAACCTTATAAGATAGATCAAATAATAGGTTTATTATATTTGCTGCTACGGAACCCTTTGTGCGCGAGCCCGACTCGCACTTGGCCGGTTTTTTATATTTTGTAAACTGAGTGACGCAAACAAAAAAACCTAAGAAGTAAAAAAAACCTTGGATTACGGTTTTTGAAAAAAAAAGGCATGAGTAAATAAATGTATAACCTAACCAAAGAGGAGATATTTGAGATCAAAGTGGCCTGTACGACAAAACGCCATTTTCATATGTAAGGACACACAACTACATATATACAAGGTGTCATTGACTCACTTTCTGCATGACGCAGGTTCTCACCGGACATGGTAAGTTCTAGAGGTACCTGCATCGGACTCATGCGGAACAGACGCCCGGGTGTCGCCACTGTGTGGACCGCCCGGAGGATACGGTGGAGCATACGGTCGAGGTGTGCCCCGCTTGAACAGAGGATCGCCGTATCCTCATGGGGGTGGCCGGTGGCGGCGATGTCTAGCGCCGGTCCTTGGTTGAGGCCATGGTCCGGAGCGAGGAGGAGTGGTAGGTGGTCGCATCCTTTTGCGAAGCAATAATGCTAGCAAAGGAGGAAGCCGGCCGCATAAGGCAACGGCGCCCACGCCCGGGACGCAATCGAGATTCCGGCCACCGTAGGCGCGGCTTGTGGATGCCGAGCAATGGGTAGCTCGCCGTCCAATCATCTGGTAACTGTCCGGACTAAGCCCAGTAGTCGACGGCGCGCACTGTTCCCGCGTGCCTCAAGGAGTTGTCAGCAAACCGTGCGGGTCGAAGCCAACTGGGGCCAAGGGTTCGCGTCTGAAAGGAAGGCTCTGGCCCTGATATATATATCGCAACGAAGGAATGGGATAGGTTGTTTAGTCAGTAAGAGTCTGACACTGGTTCCTTCTCCGCCCAAGGGCGGGATTCGTCATTGTATGATTGTTACCTACCATAAAAAAGGTGTCATTGACATCGTCTCACAAACAAATATCACTGATCCAGTACATAATTCTGGACCTCCTAGTGATGAAATTTTTCGTTGGTTATTTTTAATTTTTTTTTAAAAAAAAAGCTTGTGGTTTTTTAATTTTGACCTGTATACAATAATTGTTATTCTTACCAAACCCAATATTTTTGGAAAAAAGAATGTTTTAAGTAAAAAATGAATAAAAACATCGAGGCAAATAATAATAATAATAAACATTTATTTCGGAATACATTCCATATAAAAGTCGTCGTTCTAATAAAACCCGATGACATTTTTAATTTGGAATGTAATCAAAAAAAAATATTTTTCTCCAAAAAAAAACAAATAACGTCTTTATACAGTTTAATTTAAAAAACGGAACAAAAGTTACAAATAAAAATTAAGAAAAAACCGACAGGAAATCCCATCACTGGCGCACAAAATAAATAGGCACAGAAGTCAATCTCATGTATGTACTTCACCTTTCATACCTACGCAAGGCAGTCGCGTGCGCTAGGGTTGTCAACTGGATTATGCACAACAAATTATCGTGGTAGTTGCACTCGTATTCAGTTGATTGATTTATTGTTGGGAATCAAATAGAAAAACCTATATAGCATTAAGAAACATTTCAATTTTATTGCTATACTAACGACCCGCCCCGGCTTCGCACGGGTGCAATGCTGATATTAAATAGATTTTATAAACCTTCATCTTGAATTTTTCTATCTATTAAAAAAAGCCGCATCAAAATAACGAATACGATCCACTGTTGCGATATAGAATTGGACAATCAACACCAAATTATTATAGGCCACCAAATTCAAACAATTTTAATGTATTGTATTTTATGAAAATTTTAACATGGTTTTAATAAATGGAATGAGGGGACTTCAGCATAGACAAACTGAAAATAAATAATGTGACTAACTTCGAATATTATCTCTTATGCTATGATCTTTGGTTAGGTTGTAGATAACTTAAAAAAAAACTTCTTTCAAAATCCGGAGGCAATAAAACTTATAATAATTTTATAATACTTTACATATCAATTAACTACACCATTTGGCATCCTTTTATCGCTAAGCCTATTAAAAAACAAAACGAAAAATACAAATTTTGACCTACCCTCCTATGGCATCAGAGTAGAATAATCAAAAAATGGCGTTATAGAATACACAAAATAATAAAAAATAGCGTTAAAACCAAAAGGGAAAATAAACATGTATCTGAATGTAGAGTTATCAGATATAGTGTGCCACAATGTAGAGTTATCAGATATGGTGTGCCGCAATGTAGAGTTATCAGATATGGTGTGCCGCAATGTAGAGTTAACAGATATGGTGTGCCACAATGTAGAGTTATCAGATATGGTGTGCCGCAATGTAGAGTTAACAGATATGGTGTGCCACAATGTAGAGTTATGAGATATGGTGTGCCACAATGTAGAGTTATCAGATATGGTGTGCCACAGTGTAGAGTTATCAGATATGGTGTGCCACAATGTAGAGTTATCAGATATGGTGTGCCACAATGTAGAGTTATCAGATATGGTGTGCCACAATTAGGGCATGCAAAACCGGTTTTCCGGTTTTGTGCAAAACCGGAAATCGGCCAAAATTTCTCGATTTTTGAAAACCGGTTTTGAAAGCCAAAACCGAGCTCAGCTCCGGTTTTCCCATTATTGAGTAATAATTAACATTTTGATTTTTATTAACATTGTTGAGTGCTGGGTGTTTCTGTAACAAAATAAGAAGTTTGCTGTCTGATCGAATGTTGGATGCACTTATATTCTTGAGATCACATTATCAAGAACAGCGATCTCTTGAAAACAAGTGATTTATGCTTTATTTAAATTAGTATACATAGTTGATTATAGATTTCTTTTTAGTGCAATATAAACATGAAATAGCACACTCTGTGGAAAGTCCAGGCCGAAACCCAAACTGCGCGTCATGTAACGTGACCCAATTGTCCAGCTGTCTATCAAGCAGACCGTCCAACACCTTAGCAATAACAGTGGCTACTGCACTAACTACAGACCAATTTCCTTAAATTGGTCTGTAGTTCGCCTGGTCCGATATATCCCCAGTCTTATTCTTGACGATTGGTACCACCACCGTCCTCAACATCTCAGATAGCAAGTACGAGTGACTAACACAAAGCGTGAAGAACGTCGTCAACACTCTAGGCAGATGAACCCCAGGTGCCCATCTATTGACTAACAGATCAAAATGTCCATCTTAATCTGTTCCTGATGATTTTGACACCACTTAAGTCTGTTCCAAAAAGAAATGTATCATACAATTTGTTTTATTTGTAGACTTAGTGGGTATTTAAAAAAAATTATATTTCTTTTTAAATTATACTACATTCGATATTTTTTTTGCCAATACCGGACCTAGCTCCGGTTTTCGGTTTTGGTTCCAAAAAAACGATGTTCAAAACCGGTTTTGATGACTTTCCGGTTTTGCATGCCCTAGCCACAATGTCGAGTTATCAGATATGGTGTGCCACAATGTCGAGTTATTAGATATGGTGTGCCACAATGTAGAGTTATCAGATATGGTGTGCCACAATGTAGAGTTATCAGATATGGTGTGCCACAATGCAGTGTCCTCGGTCCTCCAATGTTCAGTACGTTCACTAGGTCCTCCAGTGTTCCTAGTTTGTAAATGACTTGCCACGCCACATCAACACCAATGGTGTTATTTGCTGATGATAGCACTGTATTGATGAAATGCACTGACGTGAATACTTTTGAACATGACACAAATAATTTCCTGAAGGACATGTAAATTGGCTTGACACTAATAATTTATCAAAAACCAATATATTGCACGTCAAACAGTATTCGTGATCAGTACCTACTTCCAGAGACAAACAAACAATTCAATAAATAAATAATTTTACCTGTCTATAATATTAATGTGGATCACAATTTGAAAGTATCTGCTAGTTGTGGGGGGCGGCTTGCTTCACCTGGCGACGTGCACGAACAGCGCGGCGGCGGCTAGTGGCGTGCGCAACGCGGGCGGCGCAGTCGCGCTGGGCGCGGGCCACGACATGCGGCGCATGCGCAGCACCGACTCCGTGTCGTGCATCGTGGCATTTATCAAGTTGGAATACTGGTAGAGTGACGTGAAGACGCTGGTGGCGCTCTCCGGCGGGTCGGCGGCGACCGCGGTGCACTCTATGGGCCCCATGGACGTGACGCCCACCTGCGCGCCGCGGAACACCACGGGCCCGCCCGAGTCGCCCGCGCACACGCCGCGCGCGCCGCCGGACCGCTGCGGCTGCCCCACGCCGCACATGCAGTGTTCCCACGAGCTGCGCTCGCACGACACCGCTCGCAGGCGCACCTCGAACAGCTGCTCGCCCAGCTTCGTGTGCTCCGTGCCTCCAAAGCCCAACACCTGCACATCAGAGATACAGCTGTGACCACAAGTGTACCAGGTAGCGACACGTGCTCTTGAAAGTTTGTGAATCGCTGCGCTGGCTTAGTTGTTACCTTGCAATATACGTGGGCGGGTTAATAAGGCGACTTAGCTGCATCACAGTTGGTAGCAGACTACTTCGTGATTTGAGGAGGGAATGGCAAAATACACTTCAGTGTTTCTTTAATAGTTTGGTTTCTTCGTCTTCCGAAATTAAAGTTATTTTGTACTATTTATGTTATCTTTTTTACACTGAAGTCAGTGCTTTTTTGTTTTACCCGACTGCGAGAAGGGTTACGTTTTTCGCTCGTATCTTGTTTGTCTATATATATGTCATTATCAACATCAGCCTTTTTAATGTTCCCACTGCTAGGACACAGGCCCCCTCTCTAGGATAGGCAATTGGCCATAATCCACCACATTTTTTTTTCGTTGGAAGGAGTATACTTCCCAAATGGTCCCATTGTCACCAAGTTGCGATCTGATGATGGAATCTTGGCGAAATCGAGAGAACTCTTCAAATTTTATGGGAAAACGTACAGTAATTTTGGTGTTTTCTATAACAAGTGAAGCATTTACGTTCAATAAGAAACACTCTACTATCAGATCTAATGATGAAGTCAAGAGACAGGCACCGGAACTTCATAATAAGAAAATGTAATCGAACTGTGTTTGGACTTGTTGGAATTGTAATGGTATGCACTCTCCAGGTGCACCTATCACTCATAATTAAATTTCAATAAGTGCAAGGCACATAACATGAAGGATTTCGTTGGATTTTGTTTGACGAAATGATCATGATGATGATGAAAGGGAACACTACAATTATGGCGGTAATTCCCCTCTCTGAGATGTAAGTTCAGGAGGAACCTGCATTGGATTCGTGTGGAAGAAACGCCCGGGTGTCGCCACTGTGTGGACCGCGCGCAGAACACGGTGGCGCACACAGTAGAAGTGTACCCTGCTTGAGAGGAGTATCGCCGTGTCCTCGTGGGGGCGATTGGCGGCGGCGATCTCTCGCGCCGGGCCTTGGTGGAGGCCATGGTCTGGAGTGCAGAGAGGTGGGAGGCGGTCGCATCCTTATGCAAAGCAGTAATTAGCAAAGGAGGAGGCCGCACGCATAAAGCAACGGCGCTCAAGTCCCAGACATCGCCAGGATTCCAAACAAGATTTCCGACCAATGTAGGCGCGGGTTTGCAAATGGTGAGCAATGGATAGCTCGCCATCCGGTCGTCTGATAACAGTACGAACCAAGGGCCTCTTTCTGAAAGAAAGGCTTGGCCCCGGTGTGAAAGGCAAAGAAGGAACGGGGCCCCACCCCGTTCTTTCTTTGCCTTGTCCGTCCTTGTCCTTGGCACCGCCTCCAAAAAATTGTTAAATTTTATTATAGGTTAATCGTAGTTTAGTTTAAGTTTATTAATAGAGGAAGGTTATAGTATTATTTTCTACTTTTTAGTTTATTTAGGGTTTTTCGAAGTCGGTTTTAATTTTTTTGCAAAAAAAAATTTTATCATTGTAAAAATGACTCAGGTTCAACATTTTTCTCAAATATAATATTAATTTTAATGAAATAGTTGAAAGTAAATTAAAATAAAGTCATTAAAAAAAGTATTCTTAAATTATTCCTATCTCTGTGTTATTTCAATTGTACTGGCAGTATTTGGATCACGGCGATCAAAATGTCAAAACAGAACTAGTTTTTTTTAATTTTTAGACTGCTGCCAGTTGAAAGTAAAACTCCCTAGGGAGTTAAACTGCTACTTTCAACTCTTTCCGCAGGCAACTATACACTTACTTTCAGAGTATGAGTAATGAAAAGTTCTTTTTCACCAAGACAACGCAAGGGTGCGGTTCCATGACTAAACTTCATCAGTTAGGCACTGCTTCCTCACCTACCTTATTCTCCTGATCTAGCTCCAAGTGACTACTTCTCGTTTCCGTACTTACATGACTCGGCGGAAAGAGGTTGGAGAGGAACGCACTGATAAAGTCATCTCGCAAATAAATGATTATTTTGATGATTTCTACAAAAAAAAATTGTAAGCGATAAATAAAAACTTTGGAGATTAACTAGACAAAGTGTATAGAAGTCAAAGAAGACTATCCTGATAAATAAAATAGGTTTTTGTCTAAAAACCTGCGTTCCATTCAAAAAGTCACAGACATATTGACCCGCCCTCGTACTTATAAATGGCCTAACTACAGGCGGTGACCCGTGTGTGGTCTATCGTGTAGTTTGTCGTTCCTCAGTTACGAGTACATGTTCACTGCTTAGCTGCACGGATAGATATTGTTGTCACCTGCACATCCTGGTCTTGGAGGTACTTGAGGTTATACAAGCTTAAGCTGCGAACAGGGTCCATCGGGGCCCTCACCGCGGGCCGAGTTGTGAGCTTCATAGGTGAGCTCGTACGCAGCAGCCCCACGTCATGACGTAGGATCGTCACGTCCATGCCACGACCCTCGTCCTCCTCCAGCACCTTGAAACTATGCAAAAAACAGTGGTGAGATTGGGACTGATCGCGAAGTAGCAGTACTCAGCTTCTGGCATAGTAGGGACTTACTCGGGGTGGCGGTACATGTAGACCACAGAGGCGATCTTGCTATCACGCGTAGACGGGCGGCGCGTGTCGTACAGGACGTAGGCGACCTTCGCCGTCACACAATGTGCGGCCGTCAGCACCCAGTAGTCCGTCAGTACAGCGCCGGAGCAGCACGTGCCCCAGTAGCGGTCCAGTATCATGCTCGTCGGGGGGAACGTGCTTAGCGCTGCCGATGATCCGCCAAACACACGTCGCGAGCTTGTCTCCGGGCGCTTCGCCGCCGTGGCGTTCCCCATGCGCCGGTAGAACTGGTGCCGGCTGCCGGCCACGCTCGCCGCGGCCGCTGCGCCCGCCAACACAAGCACCGCCTGCAGCAGCAGGCTCAGCATCTCCATTCAGGACACCTTAGGCGGCGCCTGACACATTCTGTCATCGCTATGTGATAGATACGCATGTATATAGAATAATAATACGTGGTTTCGTGACAGTCGTGACGTGTGCTGTATGCATACTATGAAGGTTATACTTGTTTATTTAAAAAGTTGTTAAAATGTGTCTAAAGAAAGCAAAGATTTTAAATGATTATCCGTAGGATAGGAGATATAACTAACGTGACTGATCGACGTACTATATATAGATCAGTGCTGATAATTTTTGAAAGGGAACAAAATAGTAGTAGGATGAAACCTATTTGGAAAAGGAAGAGAATATAACAAAAAATTAAGGAAAAATAAATTACGGGCGATCACGCAAGGTCGATCAGGCCTGGTCAGGACCGGTTTAAGGGTTGCAGAGGCTTAAGAATGAAAGGCGTAGTGATCAGTTTACGTTGGAACAAGTAATGTTTATTATCTGTATTTACACCCTATTAATATTTACATCTTGACTAGTTGAAGTAGTGCTTAGCCTACGATATTTTCAATAGTATGTCGCGATTCTTCAGGCAGAGGGCGCTCGAGACGTACACGCACTGAACGGGCCGCTGGCCCACCGCGCATGCGCGGGGCGCGGCGTAATATTGTCGCGAATGTATAAATACGAGTAGCGCGCGGGTCGCGGCCCTGCTCGCCGCAAGAACGTCGTGAACACCTCCGCTGCGCGAACTCACGTGATCCATCTGCGCGGCTGTGAAGTTTGAAATGAACATCACGAACGATGCTGGAGTTTCTACTTTCGCTGACTGCTATCCTATTTCTTTATATATGATGTCGTAAACATGTTGCTTCATTGTTTCTAACAGATGATGTCGAAAACGTGTGCTTCACTATTTCTTATCAAAGATTGTCGAAAACGTGGTAATTGGTTTTGAGGTATTGGTAATTGGTTATAAGAGGTATTGGTAACTGGTGTGTTGGTAGGGTGGTATGAGGTTCTAAGGTAATTGTAACCGGTACTGTGTCACTGCAACCGGATTCGATTTTTACAAGCTTTTATTTACTTTCACCTGTCCCGTTGTCTGTCGTTCTGTAATCAAATCTTGCAACTTAAATTTGATCCACTTCCCGGTGTCCGATTGAGCTGAAATTTGGTATATACGTTTAGTTCGGATGACAATGCAATATTATGATGACATGGAGCTGATCTGATGATGGAATCGCGAGGTAGCCATAGGAACTCTGTAATTAAACGGCACAACCACGTCGAGTTTGGGCTCGTGTGAATCGTCTTGACGAGTTTTATTTATATAACCACCACCACTATAAAAGCTACAGACCACCGCTATAAAAGCTTGTTATGAAAAAAAAAATATTTTCATTGAAAACTTGTTTTTAGTAGATATTTTGCATTTTCTGAGGTATATCTTTTTACATCATCGAAAGTGAAGGTTTCAACGAAAAAGAAGCCTATAGATTAAAAAAAAAAACACATTTTGACGTTTTTTTTTTTTTTAGGTAGGTAAAAATCATCCAATGACTAGTCCCGCCCCTGGGCGGAGAAGGAAACAAGTGTCAAACTCTTACTGACTAAACAACCTACTCCATTCCAACGTTGTCATATACACCAGGGCCAGAGCCTTCCTTTCAGACGCGAACCCATGGCCTCAGTTGGCTTCGACCCTTGTGCAGGGTCTCTACGGTTTGCTGACAACTCCTTGAGGCGCGCGGGAACAGTGCGCGCCGTCGACGATTGGGCTTGGTCCGGACGATTACCAGACGATTCGACGGCGAGCTACCCATTGATCGCCATCCCCAAGCCCGCGTCTACGGTGGCCGGAAATCGGGATCGGAATCTCGGCGGCGTCTCGGGCGTGAGCGCCGCGGTCGGCTTCCTCCTTTGCTAGCATTACTGCTTCGCAAAAGGAGGCGACCGCCTGCCACTCCTCCTCGCTCCGGACCATGGCCTCAACCAAGGCCAGGCGCGAGAGATCGCCGCCGCCGGTCGCCCCCGCGAGGACACGGCGATGCTCTGCCCAAGCGGGGCACACCTCGACCGTGTGCTCCACCGTGTCCTCCGGGCGCTTCACACAGTGGGGACACACGGGCGTCTCTTCCGCACGAATCCGATGCAGGTACCTCCTGAACTTACCTGACCTGCGTCATGCGGAAAGTAAGAACGCCGTGAGTTCTTTCCAGCCACGCCTCAAGGAGGGGTTCATTACCACCATAATTATGGCGTGCCCAGCACTGAGTTGCGATAGCCGCTGACGCCATTTCACCATCACGAGATCCCGCCGGAGCTCTTTCCGCCACGCCTTGACATGGTCAGGCAGTGTAGTTTCGCCCCGGCGTTGCACTTCCATGCGCAGATCGTGCATGCGTGCAAGGACTGTTGCCTCCAGATCCCATGGTGGCAGACCAGCAAGAAGGCTCGCCGCTTCACGGGAAATCGTTCGGTACCCCCGGATACACATTTTGACGTGAGAATTTTCGATTACAAAACTAGGGTGTTTTTTCGGGGTCCGTAATGATACTTCGAATGTTACATGGTCGATTAACGAAAAGTCGACTGAACGTTTGGCCGAATGCAAACTTATCGCGAAATAACTTTTTGCCGACACACGCGACTTCGAATGAACGATTAACGGAACATATACATACTAATCGACGAACTGTTCTTTCGAATATGTTACTGTTGTTATATATTTACTGAAATTAAAGTAAAAAACTCGCCCAAGAGCGTGTCGGCCCACGCTCAGTGTTGGGTTCCGTAGTTTCCCGTCCGTCAAAAATTGCTCACTATGTAACAGAACCCAGTATGAGATGGCGCTGTACCCCGTGGTAATTTTTTAATCGATTTTACTCTTTTCATTTTTTTCTTTATTATTTTAGGAATTTTCAAACATTACAATATATGTCAATTCCATCATGATCTATGGAATTAATAACAGCAACAAAAAAAACAAATAATTACATTAACAAAGACAACATAAAGAAAAGTAGGTAACAAAAGATCAATAGTTATTTCTACTTATTGTTGATGAGGCGTAAATACTGTGAACAGGTTTCTTGAGGAATCCGAAGAAGGATTTGACAACAAATTGTGAAACATGCCTATGTTTAGTCTGTTCAAGTTCAGACTCCTCATCAAGGACTCTCTGTACGTCTGATACCGTGCACATTCCACCATTAAGTGATGCACGTCCTTCTACCACGCCACACAAATCGCAGTTCGGGGAGTTAGCTTTCCTCATCATAAAAGGAAACTTGTTGAGTGGCATGTGCATGCATTCCGGAGCTCAGACGTAATGCCGTTAAGGTTAATCGTCTGCCTAAACGTATGTCGTCTCGTGTCCAGGAAGGTTTTCGAGCTCTGATCTATCATGTGGGTCCATGTGGGTATCGTACAATGAATAACAACGGCTAGGATTTGAATCGGTTTACTTCTCAATACATTTCAGTACAGTGCACTGTTATCACTTTACAAATTACAACAAAACGGACAGTTTCAGAACGTCTTGACTCTGCGACGGCTTGGCTAAGAGAGTGTCCGCTTCCCGGGCGGGTTCCGTCCTCTGTAAACTCGTAGCAAAGCGGAAAAGCCACTGACTCTGTCAAGCGCGCCATCTTTGTTTAGTTCTTCTAGTTGCCACTAGATGGCGTGCCTTGTCTTGTTGTGAACAAATCGATCTCATTTCCGACACGTATATCCATAAGCCACGGGATACGAGGAGGCTCACATTGGATCGTCTTGTACCAGATGCCTTTTTGTACCGATCTCTGATTGAAATATTCTTTCCAGTTATTGTAGCAGTATTTTTTGTATTTGGGTAACAACTCTATATAATCTGGCAAAACGTTAACCTGTTTTCCATTTTCTGCAGCTTTTTTGGCCAACTTGTCAGCCTCATCGTTTCCTCTAATGCCAATATGAGATGGAACCCATTGCAACTTCAATTGAATGCCCTTTAACTCGTTCTCGTGTAATTCGGACAGGCTATCACAGGCTATCGGTGTACCTCTGTGACCAGAGGCGCATCGAGCCAAGTGATATAAGGACCTTCTGCTATCGGTACAAATAAGGACTTTATCTACAGGAATTGACCGAACGTATGTAAGAGCTTCTTGAATCGCTATTAGCTCCACCAACATAATCGACAGATCATGAGGTGTTCTAAAGCAATTATCGTAAGACATATTATTATTTAATACTTGAGGGTCGTGAAACACGGCACCGAGACCACTAGCACTCTTTGAGCCATCCGTAATGATCCATCCGTTTGAGCACTCGGTGTTATTGTAGAAATAAAAAAAAAACTCTTCCCACTTTACGTGTAGGGGAGGTACCCTAATAAAACATTTTCTACTACTTTTTGTTTTTGCACTTTGTCGGCGTAGTTGTTTCTAGCTTTTGCCCGCGGCTTCGCTCGCGTTGTATTGGGGTTGGGGTTGGGGTTTCCGGGATAAAAAGTACCAAATTTCAGCTTTCTAGTGCTAACGGTCGCTGAGATTATCCGCGGACGGACAGACAGATAAACATGGCGAAACTATAAGGGTTCCTTGTTGACTACGGAACCCTAAAAATGATGAATGAAAACTCAACGTTTTTCTATCTGGGGGCACGGCAGTGCCCCGCCAAGTCTCGAGCAAAGCGGGCACGGCCGTACGATATCCTTTTCCCGGATAAAAAGTAGCCTATGTCCTATTCCGGAGTGTATCCTATGCCTGTGCCAAATTTCATCCAGATCCGTCCAGCCGTTTTGGCGTGATTGAGTAACAAACATCCAAACATCGAAATGAGCTACAAGTGCAGAAGCAGTCATTACCAAATAAGCGCGTCTTCGGCATACTCTCTAACCTTATAATATGCTTTTTTGGTTAGGACACTCTTAATATAATCCGGTCAAATTAGACCAAAAAATAAGAGTGAAGTTACCTAAATTCCCACCAAGCTGAAAATCGGTAAGATTGTTTGAAATATCATTAAAAACAAAATTTGAAAGTTCCCCATCTTTCCCCCATAAGGAAAAAATTTTATTCAAGGTCAAAGGTAAAAAAAATGAGTTTTTCGCGATTTTCAGCAAAACGGTAAGTTTTATCATAAAAATATCTCAGACAAAAATTGTAGATCATAAAATTATCTACAAAAAATTAATTAATACTTTTTTTTCTACGAGCCACCGTTTTTGAGATATAACGATTCAAAAAATTGTAAAAGTTGTAATCGTCATAATATGCATGAGTACGCCACGTATATGTACATCTCTATAGTTGTAATATATGTTAAAATATTTTTCTATCAGTTATTGTAATTTACACTACTAATATAAAATATACATAAGTTATAACTATAAGAATATCAGGTAAAATGAAGCCCAGTCCCTTAATTTATACGCCATTGAAACCTTGAGAAAACATCTGTCCCCTGTTCAATTGTGTGCGTGGCTAGGGTCTTATACCTGCTATGATAAAGGAAATACTGTTAGTCTTGAACGCCAGTTAGTAGTGAAAACACGTGTTTATCCTAACCTTTATTGTGCTGTTTTGAGTTTTATAACAAAAATGTCATATTATTGTTTTAATTTCACTACTTTTTTTTAACTTAAATTGCTTTTATCTTTTCAATCTCTGCTAATATCCATTATTTTTCAATAGTTTCAAATAAAACGAGATCAAAACTGACCCGTGGAATAGGCCTACTGGGAAACCACATAAAAAAAAACGCACTGAGTACACTACCTCATAGGTGGCGTGGAAACGTGTGTATATTATGACGATTACAACTTTTACAACTTTTAGAATCGTTATATCTATTATATTGTACTTTACTATATTCATGTCCTATTTTTATAAATAAACGATTATTATTATTATTATTATTATCTCAAAAACGGTGGCTCGTAGAAAAAAAAAGTATTAATTAATTTTTTGTAGATAATTTTATGATCTACAATTTTTGTCTGAGATATTTTTATGACAAAACTTACCGTTTTGCTGAAAATCGCGAAAAACTCATTTTTTTTTTACCTTTGACCTTGAATAAAATTTTTTCCTTACAGGGGAAGGATGGGGAACTTTCAAATTTTGTTTTTAATGATATTTCAAACAATCTTACCGATTTTCAGCTTGGTGGGAATTTAGGTAACTTCGAATGTCTAATTTGACCTGACTAATATGAGTTTTGAACTATTCCTCGCTAAGTTTTGTTACCTCCTTTGGCAGCTTGTTATAAAAGCGTACGCTATTTACTAAGAATTGCTTGCTGACTGAAACTGCTAGACTTGCTGGCTTTAGCTAATCTCTATTTGGGCATAACAATGTCTTGTTTACTACGTGTGTTTTTTATTCGTCTACGGAGCTTCCTAGGCACTCGAAATTATTGTGGAGTTCGAGCTGAAAGCTATCGGGTTTTGGATCTGAATCTGTGCTGGACGGAGCGTAAACTTCACCGGTCGAGACCTTTCAAGCTTGATATTGATATTCAGTATACCTCTTACTATGTGGTGATCACTTCCAGTTTTCACCGCATTGATTACCGAGACATCATTGAATATTTGTATCTTCATCGACAGAATAAAGTTAGGACTTTGCCAGGTGCATCACATAGAAGCCCTCCTCCATAAAACTAGCTAGCAGGTGTCCCCAGTGGTTCTGACGTCCAAATCTAAATTGTCCTACTCACACCTCGTCATCGTCTCGTTTGCCTAGTTTCGCGTTGAAGTCCCCTATGACTACGGTGAAGTGAGTCTTATAACCATGCATGGCTGTGGATATATCCTCACACATGGTCTCTACTTCGTCGTCAGGGTGTGTCGAGTTCGGGGCATAAACCTGTATGACATTCAGCGAATATGTTGATGATATTCTGAGTATAAGGAACGTCACCCTGGTCGACACACTCGATCCTCACTACATTGTTCAGTAGGGACCTGTGAACGAAAAACCCGTCACCACCCTGGGACTGCAGTTCACTTTCCCGAAAACGTTTCCTCCCCTGTCTTCGGACTTCAGATAATAATACAATAGTCTTACGCCACCTGCTGCTGCCCATTCTCTGGTATGTCCCTTAGACGCCTCTTATGACACCCAGGGGAAGAAATGGGATGGTGCCATTCTTTACGGCCGAACACTATATGGACGGAAAAGGCCCGTACGTCCGGAAAGATTACAAGAAGATAGCAAGTTGATAGTGGATAATCCTGGCTACAAGGTTGTGTCTGGTTGTGTCTATGCAAATAGTCTCCGTTAGCCAGATGAGAACATCCAGAAATAATATGTCGGAATTATTTTCCGGGCTGGTGGCATGCCCGACAGATGTCAACCGTACCGTCCTTCACAATGTATTTCCGGTAGTTGTTCGTCATCATAACTTCGTCCATTACCGCAAAGACAAAACGGGAAAGGTCACCAAACCTTAGTCAGGATACAGGCGCTAATAAGTCTACATTTGGCCCATGAAAGGCCCAGTAAAAGCGCCCGTGAAGCTCCGTGCTCTGCTATACTTCCCTACGGTCCTACGGTTTGCGCCAGTTCTCATTAGTCAAGGAGAGGGGAGTGACGCCCTAGTCCACCGCTATCACATCACGGTGTATACCCAGGTCGTTTTCTAGGAAGTGTTCTCTGAGACTGCTGCATATTTCGCGGTTGTGTAGGGTCTTAGCATTTAAGAAGCCACAACCTGCGCACTTCTGCGGGATATATAGTCTCATCGCCGATGACCGTGGGTGATGCATCCGATTTCCGGTAAGTAGTGTGGGGACCATAAATGATAAATGATATTTATTTTGTAAATAGGTTTTAAAATAACACTTTTACACGTCAATATTTTTTTCTTTTCGTCAGTTTAAGCTAGATGCGACCCTCCTATCCAAGGCGTCAAGTTCCGTCCGAGTCCATTTGAGTAGGTTTGTCGGAGCGCGCAAGCCCTATCACGTCGTCAACGTAGAGATATTGGGGATTGGGAATATTAGTGTAAAGCATTTTTGATGATTTGTCAATACTCGTTTGGCGTTCTTTTTTAGACCTTTTATTTTCATAGAAATCCTATAAAATGAGAACTGTCATATGTTAAATGTTAACTTTTAAGCAGTCTGACCAGTTTTATGGCCGTATCATGAAGAGATCAATTCTGTGATCTGGCCACGGCATAAGTATACATCCATTTGAATTTGTTGACGAATAGAAAATGCTTTTATGGGGGCTCCAGCTTAGTGCCGCAAAGCTTCGTAAATAGGCGTGAACGTTAATGTGGATGGTTTACGCGTGGTGTTCGCGGGATACGACTGATGTAGTTTATTCATGGCGTGGATTCGCGCGTAGATACACGGCAGTAATGTGGGGCCGCCATTAGACATGAAGTCTGCTTCTGTATTTTTGGTTTTTGGTTAAACTGTTAAGTAAATAAATGATTATAAGGCTTGAACGTTCACAATAAAAATATGTTTTCTCATTGGTGACAGGGAGGCGCTGGCGGCGCGGGCGGCGGCTGCTGAGCGCGGGGGCATGTGCGCCCAAGCCGCCCCCGCACCATGAGCAACGACACGCACAACGCCACGTACAACGCGACGCTCGACGCGGCGCGCGAGGGCTGCGCCTCGGACGCGGGAGTGGAGCCCGCCGACCAGCTGTTCCGCTTCGTCGTGCACGGCGTGCTGCTCAACGCCATCGGCGCGGGCGGGCTGCTGGGCAACGCGCTGTCCGTGCTCGTGCTGTCGCGCCCGCAGATGCGCTCGTCCATCAACTGCCTGCTGGTGGGGCTGGCGGCCTGCGACACCGTGCTCATCCTCACCTCCGTGCTGCTGTTCGGCCTCACCGCCGTCTTCCCGTACACCGGCCACCTGCGCTACTACTACTACCACGTGTGCCCGCACATTACGCCCTTCGCGTACCCCATCGCCAACGCGGCGCAGACTATGTCCGTGTACCTCACGCTCATCGTGACAGTGGAGCGCTGGGTGGCGGTGTGCCACCCCTTTCGTGCCAAAGCGCTATGCACGTCGTCGCGCGCCCGCTGGTACGTGCTGGGTACGGCCGCCTTTGCATTCGCCTACAACGCGCCCAAATTCTTCGAGGCGGAGGTGATCGAGAGCGTCGCTGATGGCGAGCCCGTCTACTGCGTTACTGCTGACTTGGAGTTCCGCACAGAGTCCTACATCGTGGTCTACATTCACTCGCTGTACATGATAGTGATGTACATCGTGCCGTTCTCCGCGCTGGCCGCGCTCAACGCATGCATAGTGCGGCAGGTGCGGCGCGCACAGGCTGAACGCGCGCGGCTCTCCCGCGTGCAGCGCCGCGAGCTTGGACTGGCCACCATGCTGCTAGTGGTGGTGCTGGTATTTTTCCTGTGCAACCTACTGCCGCTCGTTACTAACTCGTTCGAGGTGTTCTACGGCGACCAGTTCGACAAGCTGGACCCACTTGTCAAGACTAGCAACCTTCTGGTCACGATCAACAGCAGCGTCAATTTCGTCATCTACGTAATATTTGGCGAGAAGTTCAAGCGCGTATTCCTGAAAATGTTCTGCGCGGGAAGCATGCGCGTCCGCGGAGGCACTCGAGACTCGCCTGAGCACACACGCGATGACTCATTTGCGTCGTGCGGCGAGCGCGTGTCGCTGCGGCTCGCGCGGAACGGCACGCTGCGGCGTTCGGAGGCGCGCAGCTCTCGCGGCGCCAGCATGTCGAGTGCGGGCGCCGGCCGGACGCGCCTAGCGCCGGCGGCCGCGCCCACCGTGTACTATCCGGCGCCCGTCACCGAACTCACGAGCACGTCGGACGCACGCTGGAACGGGAGTGCGCGCGCGCACTTCTAACAGCGATCGCGTGCGCCTCCCGCCGCCGCGCACATCCCCTCGCGCGCCTCAAGCGCGCTCTAAACTCGTGCTTTGAGCTGCTCGAACATTCATAAAACTTTATTGTTACTGTGTAGGTACTGCTCTCTACTTACGAGTATGTCAGTCGGAGTTCGTGTATCTCAAAGTGCTGATGGAGGCAATGTTAAATTGTGTTTATCGAATCTGCCAAAACTGTGCTACAGAATCAAATGACACTATAAGATAGTTATTTTCTAAGAGACTACTGTTCCATTGATTACGTTTCCTGTATATATGTGTAAATATTAAACTTGCCCTCGAGGAGGCCCGAGCCTAATGGACTACGGCTTAGATAGTAACTATGAAATACTTTAATGATGTTGTGTTGATATAAAAATGTAAATATTTGTAAGTAGTACCTATTCGAATCGAACATAATCTGAGTCGGCGGTTCGGACGCGATGCTCACATTCGTGTATACATTCTCTATTAATAAAATGTCATTAAATATCTGTGATTTTTTATTAGTGTGACTCCTGGTTGTTCCTCCTCCTCCAGCCATTGCGGTGCCGCACCAGAAGCCGCGGATCTGCTGACGTCTTCGTGTAGCTAATGACAAGTGCTTATAAAGTAGGGTAGGTAAGTAACCCAAAGAACTACTGGGACAGTCAAATTATCCGCATGTATTTATACCCGACTACGGCAAAGCCAAAGGAGGCCTATGTATATGTATGTATTATGTATGAAAGTCTGTAACCTCATAGCACCTAATCTACTTATCAGAACTCGACATATGACATAACATTTTAACCGTCCTAATCCTCCGCCGAACTTCGAAATCGATTTCTTACTCACACGGAGGCACCACATCAGTAGGGTGGCCAACTGCAAGGTCATACCCGGTGAGAGTCTCACTGCACAACACCGTCTCCTTGTCATGGACTTGCGCGTCAAGCCTAGGGTCAAGGTTGTTGAGCGCCAACAACGCCGTATACGGTGGTGGCGACTGAATGAAGCCACGTCCCAGTCGTTCGCGTCGGCCATCGGCGATAAGTGCGATGGTACCGATGGCGAACCTGTGCAAAGCCACTGGGACAGGATTCAGGATGCCAGCTCGGCTTGTCCAGGGGCGGCCGCAGGTGTGACAAAGAGACTTGGTGGTGGGATGACACAGTCCAGAGGGAGATCAGAGAGAAGAAAGCCCTCTTCAAAACGTGGCAAGCTTCCAAATCTCCCGAAGACCGCGACGCATACAGAACCGCAAAACGTGCCGCCAAGAGGGCCGTAGCCAGAGCCAGACGAGACCACTTACAGCCACTATATGATAAGTTGGAATCGTCTGAGGGGCAAAAGCTCATTTATAAGTTGGCACGTTCCAGGGTCAAAGCGGCACTGGATATCTCTAAGTGCCGCTGTGTAAGAGACCCTGACGGCAATCTGTTATGCGAGGACCTCGCGGTGAAGGAGAGATGGCGCTCGTATTTCCACGAGCTGCTGAACAAGCAGCACAAAGAGGTGCTGTCTCCGGTTCTCCCTCCAAATCAGGGACTTGTGCCCCCGGTTACGCCTGAAGAAGTGCATGTGGCTCTTCGCCGCATGAAGAACCGGAAAGCTGTCGGTGCCGATGGAGTCCCCATTGAAGCCTGGAAGGCGATGGGTCCTCATGGTGTGGGCATCTTAACCCACCTATTTAACCGCATGCTCCTCACCGGAAAGATCCCGAGTCAATGGAGACTGAGTATTATCACTCCAGTCTTCAAAGGTAAGGGATCGGTGCAGGAGTGTGGCGACTACCGTGGGATTAAGGTTATGTCCCACACCATGAAGCTCTTCGAGCGGGTGATTGACTCTCGGATCCGACAGGAGTGCACCGTCTCGGGATGTCAATATGGGTTTCGACCAGGCCATGGCGCCATGGATCCCATCTTTGCCCTAAGGGTTACCATGGAGGGATACAGATCGAAGAATACGCCTCTGCACCTCTTGTTCCTAGACATGCAGAAGGCCTTCGACTGTGTCCCCCGTGATGTGATCTGGTGGGCGCTGAGATCCAAAGGAGTGCCCGAGACCTATGTTGACATCATCCAAGATATGTACCGAGACTCCGGTTCTGTGGTTCGGACCGCTGTTGGCGATACGAAACCCTTCCCCATCACCGTCGGAGTTCACCAGGGCTCTGTCCTTAGTCCGTTTCTGTTCAGCGTGGTGCTGGACGTGCTGTCCTCCACCATCAGGGACTTTCATCATGTATGCAGACGACATCGCGCTGGCGGATTCGGACAGTGGGCGCTTGGTTCGACGTGTGGCAGCGTGGAAGGAATCGCTGGAAAACGGCGGTCTGAAGATTAATGCGGCGAAGACCGAGTACTTGGCCTGTAACACAACTAACGCTGCTCCTGTTCGCATTGGCGAAGACACAGTTGAGCGCACGGAACAGGTCAGGTACTTGGGATCGGTGCTCCACGAGTCCGGGGACGTCGATTGCGACGTCGAGTCGCGTATCTCGGCGGCCTGGACGAAATGGCGTGAGGTGGCGGGTGTTATCTGTGACCCCAAAATGCCGGTTAGGCTCAAAGGACAGGTCTATAAGACCATCATTAGGCCTGTCCTTTTGTATGGCAGTGAAGCGTGGCCTGTACTTGAACGACATAAGCAAAGCCTGCGTGTCACGGAAATGAATATGCTGCGCTGGATGTCTGGAGTTTCGCGGAAAGACCGCATTAAGAACTCCCGCATCCGGGGCAGCCTTCAGGTCCGTGACATAGCGGATAAACTGCAGGAGGGTCGCTTACGATGGTATGGCCACGTTTTACGAAAACCGGCAGACTACGTGGGTAACAGATGCCTTGCCATGCCGCCTCCGCCGGGACCCGGAAAACGAGGTAGGCCTAAGAGGCGTTGGATCGACGTCGTAAGGGACGATATGCGTGCTAATGGGCTTAAGGCAGAGGACGCAAAAGACCGAGCGAAGTGGAGACGACTAGGCGGGAAAGCGGACCCCGGGCACCGAGGTGAAAGCCAAGGTAGCAACCGGGACTTACGCTAGGCTGATGATGATGAATCCTCCGCCGAACTTATAACATAACTCGATGTAGCGCCTTCTAGCGGACAAAAAGTAATAAGTAAAATGTTAACATTTCCGAGGGCTTTTCTCGTACATCCGCAAAATATTAATTAATTTTAAGGTGACGCCCTCTAGCGGACAAAAAGTAAAGTGTTAAAAAATATCAGAATAAATAAACCATGATCAAAATCATTTGAAAGAGCTTGTACTCATATAAAAATTTAACATAAAAATGCAATTTGGCACCTTGAAGTGATCCAAAAATCCGATGTCAATAACAGTATACAAGCACAGTGCTTTAACATAGAAATAGTTGAAATTTCATTTCAACTATTTCTATGTTATTAAGAGTCCGGTGAAGGGCGAATCATCCATACAAACCTAATACCATTTGCAGGTCGAGCATATTTCTACCATATTATGGTGATATTTAGATTTAGACAATATTTATCTAGGTTCCAGATCTTTCTATTTTAAAAAAGCTTGCTTAAAACAAAATTTAAGCGAATTGCATTTCGCACATTTTTATAGCGTAAATTACACGATTTCATTTCGTTGTTTCTGTAGGTATTATAAACAAAAAGATTTAAAAAATTCTTTATCTAGGAACTAGCTTATATTATTAAGTTATAAATTCAAGTAAAAGAAATCCCACCAAAAACATGAAATGTAAAAAAGCCAAGTCTCCCTACGCAATTCTTCCATCGTAAAAAGTTTTTAGATCGCATAGAAGCCAAGTCCTGTTCAACTTGATTTGCAATAATAAATCAATATTTTGTGACTATATCAATAGTTTTGTTTACACTATAATAATAGTGACTTGAGAGCAGTGGTGGCCGAGTGGTAACGGTCCCGACTTACAAGCTGTAAGTCACGGTTCAAACCCAGCCAGGCACATTACTATGTGTAATTTATTTCATCACCACTGCTCTCAAAACGGTGAAGGAAAACATAGTGAGGAAACCGGCATGTCCTAGAACCAAAAATTCGAAGACATGTGACATCCACCAATTCGCACTGGGCCCGCGTGGTGGATCATACCCCGAACCTACCCCGTACCTTCCTTGCCTTATTCCTGGAGTCGAGGTAACAGTTTGCACCACCCTAGGCTCCAGGAGGCTTCGACCCCGAAGGGCCCCTGCAGTTTGCTGACAACTCCTTGAGGCGCGCGGGAACGTTGCGCGCCGTTGCTCCTTGTGGATATCATTTTGTAACTGATTGGAATTTAATATCATCATAGATAGACTAAACACGCGCCGTAATGCATAAGTTAGACGTAGTTTTTCAAGGGATTGTTGCCCATTCGTAATTCCTTGCCTTGGCTGGCACCCACTCCAAAAATAAGTAATAAATTTTGAATATTTGCAAAATATTAATGTCAAATAAGTTTACCTATAAATTAAGTTTCTTTACAGCAATTCAAATTTTCAACTTTTTAGTGTAGGAACTTTTATCGTTTGGTTTTTTTTGAAGGCGGTTTTTTTTTTGTAAAAAGTTTTTTTTTTTTGTAGCCGTTTAGTGTTTTTTATTATAATGTGTTATGGCAACGAAGTCAGTATCGTTCCTACATTTCTTTTTAAAAAGTTACCAATGTCATATAAGTAAGAATACATATTATAGGTACATTGTTACAGTGTGATCGTTTTGATCTCGTGGAGAGATGATATGATGCATGAAATACTTATGATTCATCTCATGGCTACATCTCATAATAGCTCTCATCATCATCATCATTTCAGCCAGAAAACGTCCACTGCTGGACATAGATCTCTCCCAAGCGTCGCCACAACGACCCATTCTGTGAAACTCGCATCCATCGCGTTCCCGTGATTCTCACCAGGTCGTCGGTCCACCTTTTAGGAGGTCTTCCAAGGCTGCGTCTTTTGGTGCGCGGTCGCCACTCTAGAACCTTTCGGCCCCATCGGCCATCTGTTCTACGAGCATGTGCCCTGCCCACTGCCACTTACTTAAATTTGGCAATTCTTCGGGCTATGTCGGTGACCCTGGTTCTCCTGCGCATTTCTTCATTTCTGATTCGTACACGCAAGGAAACTCCGAGTAAAGCCCTTTCCATTGCGTTTGACAGCATTGCCCATGACAGCTCTAATAAGCTCAAACAATGCTAGGATACATTATTTTATTTTGAAGTTCCCATGCCGACCTTCCACCTTCCAGCTTCATCATCACATCAGTTCAATAGTACCTTACAGCCAAAGTGCATCTTATGACAATTCTAACAAGCCCAAACACGGCTAGGATATATTAATTAGTTACGCAGTTCCAGTGCCTACCTTCCAGCTCCATCATCATCATCAGATCAGTTCGATGATAACATTTTCAACATAATTATTTAAGATCATTGGTTTATAGTGCATTTTCATAGTTGCTTAACTACCTTGATTGTGATATCTATGCGAGTGTCAAGTTTCGTTAGCCATTTCTGATCTTCTTCACCAGTTCCACCTCATCAAATGTTACTTTTTGACTGTAAATGCTTGAGTTCTCGATGAAAATATAAAAAAAAACTATATAGTTGCCTATAATATTTGAGGAGTTCCCTAAATTTCCCACCATCAAAACTCAATTTTAGGACCAATCTGGAAGCATATCCTTTCAAGTACAAAAAAAATTTTGTAAATCCATCCATAAACAACGGAGTTGTGAGGTAACAAACATAAAAAAAAAAATACAATCGAATTGAGAACCTCCTCTTTTTTTTGAAGTCGGTTAAATATACCGTGTAAACCTGAAAATAGTAGTTGTTATCATTAATTGTGCAACTTTATAAAACTGAAATGTACCATAGACAATTTCAATTTGAGTCAATGATTACTCAGCAAACTAAATCAATAAAAATGCCATAATAGTATACCATAAATAACAATAATAATAAATAAATAATTACATATGTTGAATAAATTATATTTATAAATTTAATTTAATTCGCAATAATAGCTAAATAATAATTCATTTCATTATAGGTAATTGTATTAAATTAATAAATAAATATTATATATCATAATAATACATTTCATCAAAATCAGTCTAGTATCCCAATAATCCCATGATTTGCATTAAATCAAGATACTTTGGGTGTCTTGATTCAATGCAACCAAACTCAATATTGGTCAAAAAAGACAAAATGTTGTTTATTAAATTATTTTAAATAAATTAGTTCCTCAGTGTCGTCATAATTTAGATTTAACAGCCATCCTAATAATTTTCTTTTTATTTCAAAGTGGTTTAAATTATTTACCAACAATATTTTGTGCAGTTTATTGTAAATTCGAGAGCTTAAAATATAATATTGGTGAGCAGCAAATGCAGTCCTGAAACGGTCAACCTGGCACACCCTAGTAGTCCTTCATCGGGTATGGAGTGCGGGACTTGGTGGGACGGATGCGTGTTTGCGGAGCACGGCGTGATTCACAAAGAGTTGTCTGTCGGTGAGCAACTTGCAGTCTTGGTATAATTGTTCAGTTGGGTACCTAAATGGTTTGCGGTGCATAACCTTCAGAACAGCTCTTTGGGCCCTCTCCAGGGGTAAAAGTGATGTTTTTGTTGCTCCTCCCCATGCAGGTACACAGTATGTCAGCAGTGATTGGCACAAGGAATAGTAAACAGTTTTTAGTGTGACCGTATCCGCTGAGTTTCTAAGCAGTTCAAAAATATTTAAATTACTTTGCGGACTCTAGATGTTAGTGATGTTATATGGTCGTGCCAATTTAAACGCTCGTCTATTACCACTCCGAGATATTTTATACATGAAACTTTACATAGTTGAGGACAAATCGATGCCTCCCACGTAAGTTGTTGTAACCCACAAAATGGCGATTTTGGGTTTTTTATGTAAAAGTGTCTAAGGTTAGGTTAGGTTAGGTTTTTTTTTTATATAAAGGCCCCCTGCCATCAGGATTCGCAGGGACGTTGAATATGGGGCTTAAATGTTTTAATTTCACGTAGTTTGTAGAATTTCAATTAAAAATAAAATAATAATTATAAATAAATGTATTATATAAATATGTATGTAGTCGTTAAATTCTTTACTATTTTAAAAGTTGTTAAAATTTTTATCGTCAATCATTAATAATTTGAATTATAATTAAATTGTATAAATATGAAATAAATATGTTATTGCATTTTTTCCGTCTTCTGGTCATTTATTTCTTCTATTGACGGACTGCACAATTTTCGTAATACAGTCTACGAAGTTACTTCTAGGTAAGCGCGCTCCATCGTCGACCGCATCGTCGCTTTCCATCAGGTTAGATAGCGGTGAAACGCAAACTTATAACCAATATTAAAAAAAATAAAATAAAATGTCGATTCTCATTTCAAGATCGTGCCTGTGGGAGGAATATACAGGGCACTTCGTTAGCAGGTGGAGGACAGTCTCCTGCTTGTCGGGATCGCAGGCACACGCTGGGTTGTCCTTGCACTTGAAGCGAGTCAAGTACTCGGAGAACCCACCGTGTCCTGTCAGGGCCTGTATGCAGCGACGGGAAGAATAACTTAGTTGTGGCCGCCGTTTCCCCAGTACGATACCGCCGGTTCCATTCGCTGAGGGTATCCATACGGATCGTACGCTTAACGAATGAAACCGGGCATTTATCGTAATGGGGTTTCCGCTTATTCCTTAGGGAAGCCTCCTTGACGAGCGAGTCGGCTCTCTCGTTGCCCTCCAGCCCCACGTGAGCCTTGACCCAGAACAAGGAGACGCTCTTGTTCTGGGTAACACTGCAGCGGATGGCGTCCCACGTTTCCACGGCGAGGGTATGGAGGGCTTCGGGGTTCATGACTGCTTGGAGAGCTGCCATGGAGTCGCTGTAGATAGCGAACGCCGCCTCGGTCCTTCTGAGGACTTCCTTCATGGCTTCACAGAGGGCCAAGAGTTCAGCCTGGTAGACGGTACAGTAAGACGGCAGAGCAAGTTTGAGGGCCTTGGTCTCGGCCACTCGCTCGATCTCCCTGTCCCCCAGCGCTGGATGTGGTAACCCTCTCTGGGCCTCATACAGTGAGGCCACCTCTCGGATTCGGAGGTCGAGAGGGAGTATCCCAGCCAGCACAAGAGCAGAGTGTAGGGAGACCGTGCGATAGGCTCGGCACAGCTTCTGCGCGAAGCTCCTCTGGACGGCGTTCAGCTTCTTTTGGACCCCAATTTTGCAACACTCTTTAGTGGCAAGCTGACAAGGTCACGCATTCGCGTGCAACTTCATGCGCAAGCCAGGCTTAAATCTTCTATACTGATCGATTTGTAGTCGCAAAACGTCCTAAGTACTTATACGGCACATCGCTATGAGTGCGAAAGAGACATTGAAAGCCCGGTAAAAGCCGGTAAGTGTAAGCGAGATAGCTATATGTATGCGAAGCGCACGAACAATCGCGATGTGTAATGCAGCGGGCGGGCCTAAGTACGAGTAGATACTTTGTGTTATTTTGATAAGAATTAAGCGCGCGAACTTTTAAATAGTTCGGGTTTGATATTGATTCTTATCGAGCATTTTAGTAAGGCATGCCGGGCTTTTGGGCTTGTATGAAGGGACCGCCACTGCCCAGAACAAGGAAATGCTCTTGTTCTGGGCAACGCCGCGGCGGATGTTGGCTCTTGCTTCTACTGCGAGAGCGTGGAGGGCTTCGGGGTTCGCGACTGCTTGGAGAGCTGCCACGGAGTCGCTGTAGATGGCGAACGCCGTCTCAGTCCTTCGAAGGATTTCCTTTGTTGCCTTGCAGAGGGCCAGAAGCTCAGCCTGGTAGACGGTACTGTAGGACGGCAATGCAAGTTTGAGGGCCTTCGTCTCCGCGTCGCCAGTCCACACCGACAGTACGCCGCCGACCCTGCCCTCAATCTTGCTGCCGTCCGTGAAAATACGCACCGCGTAATTGTGGTGCTCATCGCGCATCTGCAGCGCCGATACCACTCGCTCGATCTCTCGGCCTCTTAGCGCTGGATGGGGCACCCCTCTCTTGGCCTCGTACAGCGAGCCTGCCTCCTGAATCCGGAGATCAAAAGGGAGTATCCCAGCTAGCAACAATGCTGTGGTTAGGGAGGCCGTGCGATAGGCCCGACACAGCTTCTGCGCGAAACTCCTTTGGACGGCGTTCAGCTTCTTTTGCAACCCGACTTTCTTAGCGGCCGGAAACCACGCGCTCGCTGCGTACATGATGATGGGCTCCACTGCGGCTGTATAAATACAGCGGATGACCTCTGGATGGAGACCCCAACTGACCCTAGCAGCCCGCGACAGCTGCTTGTATATGCCGATGGCTCGGGGGCAGACGTTTGCGACGTGAGTGTTGAATGTCAACTTGTGGTCGATGGTGAGTCCGAGCAGCTTGATCTCGTCCGACATGCCAATGTCTACCCCGCCCATCGTGAGGCATGGGGTGTCATGCTTCAGTTTGCGCGTGACCAGCATTGCTTTAGTTTTATGCGGCGCAAACCGAAGCTTATTCTTGACACCCCATGCTCGCACGTACTCGAGGGCGACATTGGCATCTCTCTGGACTTCAAGTCCGGTCTCCCCATCGAACACAAGAACAATATCGTCCGCAAACGCCTGGCAGTACACTCCCTTTGACTCCAGAGCCCTCAAGAGAGGATCCAGCACAAGATTCCAAAATATGGGACCACCGATAGACCCCTGGACGCATCCCTTAAATTTAAGGACGGTCCTTAAATTTAACCTAACCCAAATGTAACCTAACCCAAATTTAACTTAACCCAAATTTAACCTAACCCAAATTTAACCTAACCCGAATTCCTGACGACGACGATGTCTATGATGACGACGCCGACGCTTATGATGACGACGCCGATGCCTATGATGATGACGCCGACGCCTATTATGACGACGCCGACGCCAATGATGATGACGCTGATGACTATTATGACAACGCCGACGACTATGAGGACGACGCCAACGCCTATTACGACGACGCCGACTCCAATGATGACGACGCCGACGCTTATGATGACGTCGCCGATGCCTATGATGATGACGCCGACGCCTATTATGACGACGCCGACGCTAATGATGATGACTATTATGACAACGCCGACGACTATGAGGACGACGCCAACGCCTATTACGACGACGCCGACGACAATGATGACGACGCCGACGACTATGATGGCGACGCCGACGTCTATGATGATGACGCCGACGCCAATGATGATGACGTCGTCGCCTATTATGACGACGCTGATTACTATGGTCATGACGCTGATGACTATTATGACGTCGCTGAAGACTATGAGAACAACGCCAACGCCTATTATGATGACGCTGACGCCAATGATGACGACGCCGACGCCTATGATGACGACGCCGACGCGTATGACGATGACGCCGACACCTATTATGACGACGCTGATGACAATGGTGGTGACGCTGATGACTATTATGACGACGCCAACGCCTATTGTGGCGACGCCGACGCCTATGATGATGACGCCGACGCCTATTATGACGACGCTTACGCCTATCATGATGACACCGACGCCTATTATGACGACGCTGATGACTATGGTGATGACTATGGTGATGACGCTAATGACTGACTGATGATTTTCAAAAAAATCACACATATTGTCGGAAATTTTTGATTTAAAATAAGCGGTTTTTCTCGATGTATAAATAAAATAAAGAGAGAACATAAATATTTTTATAAAAAAAAAATTACCGTTTGTTTTGGACATAAAAAATACCTTTTAATTACATTTCAACCTTAAATACCTATCCAACTTTAACCTAACCCAATTTTAAGCTAACCCAAATGTAACTTAACCAAAATTTAACCTAACCAAAATTTAACCTATCCCAAATTTAACCTAACCCAAATTTAACCTATCCCAAATTTAACCTAACCCAAATTTAACCTAACCCAAATTTAACCTAACCCAAATTTAACCTAACCCAAATTTAACCTAACCCAAATTTAACTTACCAAAATTTTTGACGACGATCATCGTCATCATAGTCATCTTCGTCACCATCGTCATCATAGACATCTATGATGACGATGGTGACGAAGATGACTATGATGACGATGATGACGACCCCTACTCCAATGATGACGATGCCGACGCCTATGATGACGACGCCGACGCCTATGATGACGACGCCGACGCCAATGATGATGACGCCGTCGCCTATGGTGACGACGCTGATGACTATGGTCATGACGCTGATGACTATTATGTCGTCGCTGACGACTATGAGGGCGACGCCAACGCCTATTATGACGACGCCGACGACTATGATGACGAAGCCGTCGACTATGACGACGACGATGATGATGATGACGATGACGATAGCAACGATTGTGACGATGACGATGATGATGGAGATGACGATGATTATAACGATAGTGATGACGCCTGTGGGCTTGCTCACGGCAAGACGCGTCTCTTGACAACACGCACGCGCATCTAACTCACATAGAACTGCAAAAACGTTGAATTTTATTAAAATCTACCTAGCAGTTCCACCCCATGAGGTAATACAATAGGTGAGAATAGATTGACACAGAGCCAAATAAACCTGTTTAATTAACTTATAGTCGGCTATGTGGCGTAGGTTCTTAAAAATATATATTAATTTACGTTAGTTAAATTTGGGTTAGGTTAAATTTGAGTTAGGTTAAATTTGGGTTAGGTTAGGTTAGATTAGGTTTTTTTTTTTGTCAGCGTCGTCATCATTGGCGTCAGCGTCATCATCATAGGCGTCGGCGTCGCCACAAAAGGCGTAGGCGTCGTAATAATAGTCATCAGTGTCACCACCATTGTCATCAGCGTCGTCATAATAGGCGACGGTGTCATCATCATAGGCGTCGGCGTCGTCATCATAGGTGTCGGCGTCGTCATCATTGGAGTCGGCGTCGTCACCATCGTCATCATAGTCATCTTCGTCACCATCGTCATCATAGACATCGTCGTCGTCAGAAATTTGGGTAAGTAAAATTTGGGTTAGGTTAAATTTGGGTTAGGTTAAATTTGGGTTAGGTTAAATTTGAATGAATTGAATTTTTTAATTCGGTTGGCTTCTTGTTCGTTGAAATCTTTACTTTTTGATAGTGTTAAAATATAATATCTACATTACGGCAACTTAAACAAATAAAAATAGTTTATTTTCGTTGTTTTAGAATTGTAATTTTGAGCTATTTTTTTTATTGATTATAGGTTACACTTACTTATATTTCTAGAAAAACGCAAGATTTCATATTAAATTGTTAAAAAATATGTTAGTCAAAATATCTATGTAGTCAAAATATATTAATACTACTATAATGAGAATATTAAATTTCTAATTAGACTGTAAGCTTTCTAAGAAATAAATTAAAGAAATAATTTACAACCAAATCTATTATTTTTTCCAAAGTTATTCTAAAAACATTCCTGTAGGTTTGCCCGTGACGAGACGCATCTCTTGACACCACGCACGTCCGTCTAACTCACTTACAACTGTAAACTTTCAATTTTGTTAAAATCCATGGCGATATCTGCGACTCGAGGATAGCATTTTTGTAGCAGTTTTCGACTGATAGTTGTGCTAAGTAGGCCTCCGCTACACATAGGACACAAAATTTATGATTTTCCTTTATGAGTGGTTTTGTTTAAGGTACTTACACTCATTTTCAAAATTTAATATTTACAAAAAAAAAAATACATAACTTAGTTGTTTCTAATTAGGTTTTCATTCTTTCTTCGGAATTGGGTCTTGGCCATACTAAATTAGGTTTCTGGCGCTGAGCGTGAACTGAAATCCTTCGCTCAAAAAACTTGAAAATCTTCATTTTTAAAGTGGCACAGTGGCATTGCGCAAGAATACAGTATGCAGTCGAGGCAAGCAAAAAAAATATGTTGGAATAGACTCTGAACCAATGTTTTCAAAATATGTTATTAAGCATTCTATCCCACCGCGACGAACGAGCGAAACAAGTGACATCGCATAGGGTGGGGTAGAATGCCCAATAACATCCTACTATGGATTTTAATAAAATTCAACGTTTTTGCAGTTCTATGTGAGTTAGATGCGCGTGCGTGTTGTCAAGAGACGCGTCTTGCCGTGAGCAAGCCCACAGGCGTCATCACTATCGTTATAATCATCGTCATCTCCATCATCATCGTCATCGTCACAATCGTTGCTATCGTCATCGTCATCATCATCATCGTCGTCGTCATAGTCGACGGCTTCGTCATCATAGTCGTCGGCGTCGTCATAATAGGCGTTGGCGTCGCCCTCATAGTCGTCAGCGACGTCATAATAGTCATCAGCGTCATGACCATAGTCATCAGCGTCGTCACCATAGGCCCCTACTCCAATGATGACGTCGAAGTCATCTTCGTCACCATCGTCATCATAGATGTCTATGATGACGATGGTGACGAAGATGACTATGATGACGATGATGACGACCCCTACTCCAATGATGACGATGCCGACGCCTATGATGACGACGCCGACGCCTATGATGACGACGCCGACGCCAATGATGATGACGCCGTCGCCTATGGTGACGACGCTGATGACTATGGTCATGACGCTGATGACTATTATGACGTCGCTGACGACTATGAGGGCGACGCCAACGCCTGTTATGACGACGCCGACGACTATGGTGACGAAGCCGTCGACTATGACGACGACGATGATGATGATGACGATGACGATAGCAACGATTGTGACGATGACGATGATGATGGAGATGACGATGATTATAACGATAGTGATGACGCCTGTGGGCTTGCTCACGGCAAGACGCGTCTCTTGACAACACGCACGCGCATCTAACTCACATAGAACTGCAAAAACGTTGAATTTTATTAAAATCCATAGTAGGATGTTATTGGGCATTCTACCCCACCCTATGCGATGTCACTTGTTTCGCTCGTTCGTCGCGGTGGGATAGAATGCTTAATAACATATTTTGAAAACATTGGTTCAGAGTCTATTCCAACATATTTTTTTTGCTTGCCTCGACTGCATACTGTATTCTTGCGCAATGCCACTGTGCCACTTTAAAAATGAAGATTTTCAAGTTTTTTGAGCGAAGGATTTCAGTTCACGCTCAGCGCCAGAAACCTAATTTAGTATGGCCAAGACCCAATTCCGAAGAAAGAATGAAAACCTAATTAGAAACAACTAAGTTATGTATTTTTTTTTTTGTAAATATTAAATTTTGAAAATGAGTGTAAGTACCTTAAACAAAACCACTCATAAAGGAAAATCATAAATTTTGTGTCCTATGTGTAGCGGAGGCCTACTTAGCACAACTATCAGTCGAAAACTGCTACAAAAATGCTATCCTCGAGTCGCAGATATCGCCATGGATTTTAACAAAATTGAAAGTTTACAGTTGTAAGTGAGTTAGACGGACGTGCGTGGTGTCAAGAGATGCGTCTCGTCACGGGCAAACCTACAGGAATGTTTTTAGAATAACTTTGGAAAAAATAATAGATTTGGTTGTAAATTATTTCTTTAATTTATTTCTTAGAAAGCTTACAGTCTAATTAGAAATTTAATATTCTCATTATAGTAGTATTAATATATTTTGACTACATAGATATTTTGACTAACATATTTTTTAACAATTTAATATGAAATCTTGCGTTTTTCTAGAAATATAAGTAAGTGTAACCTATAATCAATAAAAAAAATAGCTCAAAATTACAATTCTAAAACAACGAAAATAAACTATTTTTATTTGTTTAAGTTGCCGTAATGTAGATATTATATTTTAACACTATCAAAAAGTAAAGATTTCAACGAACAAGAAGCCAACCGAATTAAAAAATTCAATTCATTCAAATTTAACCTAACCCAAATTAACCCTAACCCAAATTTAACCTAACCCAAATTTAACCTAACCCAAATTTTACTTACCCAAATTTCTGACGACGACGATGTCTATGATGACGATGGTGACGAAGATGACTATGATGACGATGGTGACGACGCCGACTCCAATGATGACGACGCCGACACCTATGATGACGACGCCGACGCCTATGATGATGACACCGTCGCCTATTATGACGACGCTGATGACAATGGTGGTGACACTGATGACTATTATTACGACGCCTACGCCTTTTGTGGCGACGCCGACGCCTATGATGATGACGCTGACGCCAATGATGACGACGCTGACAAAAAAAAAAACCTAATCTAACCTAACCTAACCCAAATTTAACCTAACTCAAATTTAACCTAACCCAAATTTAACTAACGTAAATTAATATATATATTTAAGAACCTACGCCACATAGCCGACTATAAGTTAATTAAACAGGTTTATTTGGCTCTGTGTCAATCTATTCTCACCTATTGTATTACCTCATGGGGTGGAACTGCTAGGTCTATCTTACTTCCTCTAGAACGTGCACAGAGAGCAATTCTAAAGGTTGCAACTTTCCGCCCTTTTAGGTTTCCCACACACCAACTTTACACTGCATGTAAAATACTAACAGTACGCCAACTATTTATATTGCACACCGTACTTTGTCAGCACTCTGAGCTTCCTTTCGACCCAGTACCCCAAACCAGGAGGAGGAAAGATTTGGTTTGCTTTAAACCCCAGACAAAACATGCATTTGCACATAGATTTTACGTATTTTTAGGGCCATTTTTGTACAATAAGCTCAATAAATTATTAGATATATATAATGTAAGTTATTTTAAATGTAGTACATTGATAACGGAGTATCTACTGAATCTCAACTATACGGACACAGAGAAACTATTGGAAGTTTTAGTATGATTGTAGCATTAGTTTATAAGTTGTTATTCATTAAATTCTGTTTACATGCACTCATAACAAATATCTTGTAAGTGATGACCCGAAACACAGGTTTTTATAAACCTAGCTTGGGCAAGTCGCTAATTATACATAATGCTAGGTTAATAAAGATTTTCCTTTAGTTCTTAAATATGACGTTATATTTGATGACGCCGACATTGTATTCCTATGTTGATGACGCCGACACCTATGATGACGACGCCGACACCTATGATGACGACGCCGTCGCCTATTATGACGACGCTGATGAATATGGTAATGACGCTGATGACTATTATGACTATTATGACGTCGCTGACGACTATTGTGGCTACGCCGACGCCTATGATGATGACGCTGACGCCAATGATGACGACGCTGACAAAAAAAAAACTCCTATATTAACCTAACCTACCCAAATTTAACCTAACCCAAATTTAACCTAACCCAAATTTAACCTAACCCAAATTTAACTTACCCAAATTTCTGACGACGACGATGTCTATGATGACGATGGTGACGACGATGACTATGATGACGATGGTGACGACGCCGACTCCAATGATGACGGCGCCGACGCCTATGATGACGACGCCGACGCCTATGTTGATAAAGCCGACGCCTATTATGACGACGCTGACGCCAATGATGATGACACCGTCGCCTATTATGACGACGCTGATGACAATGGTGGTGACGCTGATGACTATTATTACGACGCCTACGCCTGCTAAGGCGACGCCGGCGCCTATTATGACGACGCCGACGACTATGATGACGAAGCCGTCAACTATGACGACGACGATGATGATGATGACGATGACGATGACGGTGACGATGACGATGACGATGACGATGAAGATGACGATGACGATGACGATGACGATGTCTATGATGACGATGGTGACGACGATGACTATGATGACGATGGTGACGACGCCGACTCCAATGATGACGGCAACGACGCCTATGATGACGACGCCGACGCCTATGTTAATAACGCCGACGCCTATTATGACGACGCTGACGCCAATGATGATGACACCGTCGCCTATTATGACGACGCTGATGACAATGGTGGTGACGCTGATGACTATTATTACGACGCCTACGCCTACTGTGGCGACGCCGGCGCCTATGATGATGACGCTGACGCCAATGATGACGACGCTGACAAAAAAACAAAATCCCAATCTAACCTTACCTAACCCAAATTTCTGACGACGATGATGACAATGGTGACGAAGGTGACTATGACGACGCCGACTCCAATGATGACGACGCCGACGCCTATGATGACGACGCCGACGCCTATGTTGATGACGCTGACACCTATTTTGACGACGCCGACGCCTTTGATGATGACGCCGTCGCCTATTATGACGACGCTGATGACTACTATGACGTCGCTGACGACTATTGTGGCGACGCCGATGCCTATGATGATGACGCTGACGCCAATGATGACGACGCTGACAAAAAAAAAACTCCTTTATTAACCTAACCTACCCAAATTTAACCTAACCCAAAATTAACCTAACCCAAATTTAACTTACCCAAATTTCTGACGACGACGATGTCTATGATGACGAATATGACGACGCCGACTCCAATGATGACACCGTCGCCTATTATGACGACGCTGATGACTATGGTAATGACGCTGATGACTATTATGACGTCGCTGACGACTATTGTGGCGACGTCGACGCCTATGATGATGACGCTGACGCCAATGACGAAGACGCTGACAAAAAAAAAACAAACTCTTAAATTAACCTAACCTAACCCAAATTTAACCTAACCCAAATTTAAACTAACCCAAATTTAACCTAACCCAAATTTAACCTAACCCAAATTTAACCTAACCCAAATTTAACCTAACCCAAATTTAACCTAACCCAAATTTAACCTAACCCAAATTTAACCTATCCCAAATTTAACCTAACCCAAATTTAACTTAACCCAAATTTAACCTAACCCAAATTTAACCTAACCCAAATTTAACTTAACCCAAATTTAACCTAACCCAAATTTAACCTAACCCGAATTCCTGACGACGACGATGTCTATGATGACGATGATAACGATGGTGACGAAGATGACTATGATGACGATGATGACGACGCCGACTCCAATGATGACGACGCCGACGCTTATGATGACGACGCCGATGCCTATGATGATGACGCCGACGCCTATTATGACGACACCAACGCCAATGATGATGACGCTAATGACTATTATGACAACGCCGACGACTATGAGGACGACGCCAACGCCTATTACGACGACGCCGACTCCAATGATGACGGCAACGACGCCTATGATGACGACGCCGACGCCTATGTTAATAACGCCGACGCCTATTATGACGACGCTGACGCCAATGATGATGACACCGTCGCCTATTATGACGACGCTGATGACAATGGTGGTGACGCTGATGACTATTATTACGACGCCTACGCCTACTGTGGCGACGCCGGCGCCTATGATGATGACGCTGACGCCAATGATGACGACGCTGACAAAAAAAAAACAAACTCTTAAATTAACCTAACCTAACCCAAATTTAACCTAACCCAAATTTAAACTAACCCAAATTTAACCTAACCCAAATTTAACCTAACCCAAATTTAACCTAACCCAAATTTAACCTAACCCAAATTTAACCTAACCCAAATTTAACCTAACCCAAATTTAACCTATCCCAAATTTAACCTAACCCAAATTTAACTTAACCCAAATTTAACCTAACCCAAATTTAACCTAACCCAAATTTAACTTAACCCAAATTTAACCTAACCCAAATTTAACCTAACCCGAATTCCTGACGACGACGATGTCTATGATGACGATGGTGACGACGATGACTATGATGACGATGGTGACGACGCCCACTCCAATGATGACGGCGCCGACGCCTATGATAACGACGCCGACGCCTATGTTGATAACGCCGACGCCTATTATGACGTCGCTGACGCCAATGATGATGACTATTATGACAACGCCGACGACTATGAGGACGACGCCAACGCCTATTACGACGACGCCGACTCCAATGATGACGGCAACGACGCCTATGATGACGACGCCGACGCCTATGTTAATAACGCCGACGCCTATTATGACGACGCTGACGCCAATGATGATGACACCGTCGCCTATTATGACGACGCTGATGACAATGGTGGTGACGCTGATGACTATTATTACGACGCCTACGCCTACTGTGGCGACGCCGGCGCCTATGATGATGACGCTGACGCCAATGATGACGACGCTGACAAAAAAACAAAATCCCAATCTAACCTTACCTAACCCAAATTTAACCTAACTCAAATTTAACCTAACCCAAATTTAACTTACCCAAATTTCTGACGACGATGATGACAATGGTGACGAAGGTGACTATGACGACGCCGCCTCCAATGATGACGACGCCGACGCCTATGATGACGACGCCGACGCCTATGTTGATGACGCTG